>JACSVZ010000008.1:17215658-22396859 GCA_014706295.1 Lycocorax pyrrhopterus obiensis
TCATGGAGGAATAAATCTCAAGCACAGTGCCATGGCCAAAATTATTCATATTTCTCAGTTGTTGATCTGGGACCTCCAGCCACTGAGAATTTGACCCACTTAATCTAGACTGCCTGGTCTTGGCTTTGCTTTAAGGATCATAGTGACCCGCCTCCCTCTGAAAGCTGCCTATTTCACAAGGAGTTCAGTGCAAACAGAGGTACAAGCAGGCTCAGCTGAGCCAGAAATAACACCCAGGCTTGCTATGTTGTATTTTCTAGAAGTCCACAGATCTGTGACTCTCCCCCATATGAAGGTCCTCTTCTGATAGTCTGCTGGTACAAGTGTTTGTAGTCGGTAAATGACTCTGGATTGTACCAGCCTGTTTGGTGTCAGCCACTGAAAAGCTGTAGGACTTGGGGTCACAGCCTTTCTTCATCACAGACTCATGGTTGGTTTTGAATGTGGATCCCAGAGTTGAAATAGTTTTCGTGCCGATTGCAATTCTTGGTCCTGTGGTTAAATACAGGCAGACAAATTTTTGATCTACCTCACTGCACAATGGTGTCTCCTTGGTTTTTGCATTCATTTCCCAAGAGTGAATAAATCATTTCTAAGCACCCGTTCCCAGGGAAGAAGTTGATTTCTTCCTACTATGTCCATGATGAACAAGGATACTCACATTATTTCTTATTATTTGGGTGCACACATTGTACACTTCACTTTGAAGCATGAAAGTATTATTTATCTTTTGCTACTCTAAGGAGTGGCTACACACAATACACTTTGTGGGCATTGTTGCCTGTTTAAATGTTCAAACAAAAAAAAAAGTTAGTTTCTTTGTGTGACTGCGCTGCACTGAGGTGCCTGCTGGGACTCGGGCTCCTGTGTGCTCGATGGGGTGTGTGCACACGCAGAGCAGGCAGCGACCACGGCTCTGAGCAGCCACTGAATGAGGCTCTCGGAGCCACCCTGGGCTTTTACTAGGGGGGCTGTTGAGTTAATTTGCCTCGGACCTTTGGGAGACTCTGTAAGTCTCAGAACTGAATCTCCCAAGGGGTAATTCAGTGCCATCCTCACCAGATGTCCCTTTTGCGCAGGTCAGTTGGTTGTTGTGGGCCATGGAGCAACCGTGGCTTACCTGTGCTTTAGCATTCTTGCTGGCCGTGGTCAGGAAGGCACAGTGCACGGTGGCTTGGAGGCTGCTCCACAGGATGTCCAGGTCACTGGACAGGGAAGGTGCTTGAGCAGGAGCTGTGATAACTAAGACATGGCAGCAGCAGATTCTTGTGTGTGTCCTCCTTTGGGAGGACTTTCCCCTCTGTCAGGTCTCGGTAGCTGCAGAGCAAGGAGAGCCCTGGGACAGCAGGCATGGTGCTGGGATGCTCCTCCCTGCCTCTCCTTGCAGGCCGGGCTTTGTGGCAAGGGTTCTGTGGGTCCCATGTTTTTCTGAATGTGGCACCATGGCAATTTTAGTGCGACTGTAACTGGGGGTTTGTGACTGCTGTCACTGTAATTATCTGTCTGGTCAATAAAATAAGGGTACTGAGTGCTGGCAGTTTGGGGGAATGAAGACTGACTTAATTACAGCAACCAAATCTCTCACATCTCCTGTCCACTGAAACACCAGCCGCCTTCATGTGCTGCCCTTTAACAGAGCTGCCTATCATGCATCTAAACAAACAAGTAGGGAAGACAGAGGGGAGATTGTTTGTCAGGGATGTGTCTTTGCGAGGGAGGAGCAGCAATATCTGCAGGAGGGACTGAGGTGAAACCCAACATCAAAGGCAAGAGGCTGTCAGCACATTTAACTTTACAGAAAACCTTCTCCTAATAAAAAAGGAATGACCTCGTTACTGCGGACACTAACAGTTCCCAGGGGAATACCAGGAGACTGCTGCCTGCACTTTTAATATTCACTTTACAAACAAATGGGAAACCTTGAAAGAATTTCGGTGTTGTTCTTGGCAAGTTGTTAGAATGCTGTGTCCTTATAAAAATCATTTAAGAATTTATGTAGTGTGAGTTTACTTTTCATCTGCTGCTTTTCGTTGCTATCAGTCTCCCTCCCTCTCACTGCCTGAGTCCCTGTGGGAAAGACCAGGATGCCCATGGAGCGAGGTGCTGGCCATGCCAGCAGGTTCAGCAGGAGGCACTGTTAAGCTTGGCTCTGAATGCTGAGAGAGAGGACCCGTTTCTGGAGGAGATGCTCAAAAACTCTGTCTGGACCTGGGCCAAAGAGAGCAAGCCAAGTCCTATCGGGAGAGCGAAGGGCAGGGGAAGCTTTGGCTGCAGAACTGGGGCAGGGGTGCGGAGGGGAGAGCTGGGCCAGTGAAGGCTGGAAGGACCCTGACTGTGACAGCCCTGCAGGCAGCCTGGTGTGAAGCAGTGTGGAGATGCAGGGTGGGCCAGTTCAGAGTTCTGCTCCTCTCAGCTTCTCCTGGCAGGAGTCACCAGATGCAATAATGCCAGGAAAGCTAGAGTGGAACAAATCTGTGTCTCTTCCAAGACTCTGTGAAAGAATCAGGGAGAAAATGCTGCTGCAAACTGAAAGAATACTTGCAAAGTGCGAGGCTGTTCAGTCAGCCAAATATCTCTGCAAATTATACGAGTGGTTTCTTTTCATGGGCTAGGCTTTCTCCTCAAGTTACCACAGTCTGAGTGACCAGAAATCTTCCCTGATGTTTCCTTCGTGTTACATTTGCTGTGTGGCACCTGAGGGAGGTTTGCAGAAATGGTTTCATTAGTGGGGGAAAATACTCTGTACTGGAAATAAGCCCTTACAGCAGATGTCTCAAGCTATTCAGTAGCTGTCCACAAACTCTTACCCACGCTTATCTGCTGTGCAGCCTGGGGAGTAGCCCTTCCGCTCCTGGCTTGTGCCCATAGTTATGGGCAGAGTCAGGCACACCCCAACACACTCATGAACATGCAAATAAGCATACACATATGTAACTTAATGCCCACGTGCCTATCCACACACACCATGCCTCTGTGCATGTCAGTATGTTCCTCTTTTCTCGTTTCCATTTGCTTATAGAGGGCCATCCATCCCTGGTGGAGATTTGCTTACAGTTCTGACAGTCACATAAAATGCAACTTTATGCTTTGGGTTCATCCTCTGTACAGCCAGCTCTTACATCAAACTGTGGGAAAGGCAGCTCATATTTGAATATCATATCTGTAATTCATACTTTACCTGTTTCTCTAGACATTTGCTTAGCATGCTTTCATCCCAGATTCTGTCTTAACTCAGGTTTCCTGACTGCTGCTACAAGGTAAAAAGCAGATGCCTGCTGCTCCTCGAGGCTTTCTAGTGGAAGGACGAAGTACAGAAGAGGAAAATGTAATGATGGTAAGTAGGTTGTGGGAATGACACCATTCATTGGTACTCTAGGTATCAAAGTACTCACTAACGGGCAATTTACAAAAGACACTTTTGAGCCATTTTGAAGGAAATCACTGACTGCTGTGAGCAGGAGAGTGCAGGCAGCTTCACACAAGCATGAGCTATTGCCCAGGAGCTGCCCTTCGCAGTTGTGAGCTACGCAAGAAATACAAGCAGCTCTTTCCACTTCCACACTCCTCTGTGGATGTCTGGGAGCAGATGTTTACCCTCTGCGGAATCCTACCAGTTGTCCGTGTCACGTGGGCACAGCAAGGCCGCACACAGGTTTAAACAAACAGTCTTCTACAGCCAGGAAAAGGGGAGGCATCTTTTCTCATTCCAGCTGAATATCTCTAATAGGCATGTAGATCTAGCACTTTTTTTTCCTTATCTTGTTTATTCCCAAATATTAGAGTGGTAATGGATAAAATTTGTTCTGAAGGTTTGTCATTGTCAATTTGTTTTTGAAAACTTTGACTAAATAGTCCCCTTGAAGTGCCGAGAAGATGCTTTTTAAAGCATTATAATGTGATCCAGGGAGACTCTGGTCCACTGCTACTTCTTTGAAACCCAAATAGAATGGAGCTGGAAGTTTTATGTACTTCATAAAGACCTTAGGAATCCAAGTACCAAACACTACAGGAAAAGCCACATGTTATTATAGAAAGATGGCCCAGATTTCTCTTTGCTTGAATGTTGTAAATAAGCTGTTCTGGGAAAGTGCAAAGGGAGTTATCATGTGTTAAACCTCAGAGACAATGATACGAATCCCTGAAATGCTGTTTTGCAAAGGTCCTAGGCATTTCTATAAAGTTGTACTTCACTGGGGTTTTCTCTTCACTTGTTCTGGCATGTTTGCTTATTCTGATTATCTGTTACAGCAAGTTTTATCTAAACACTAAGAGAAATTTGAAGTTTCTGATTAAAGAGGAAGATACTTCAAAGTGCCCATTTGTGCACATGCCCACATATTTGTAAATAATCCCACATGCACTGGTGGTCATTTTGACTTCGGTGGGACACACCAGCACAGCTCAACCTCTAGGTTCATATTATGGCTAGCATGTGAAAAGTAGGAGGATGGACTTCCAAAGACCATCCTCATCAACTTCATTGAGTTCCCAGATAGACTTTTACATGCATATCCTTATAGCACCTTCCAGTACCTAAAAGCACCTACAGGGAAGCTGGAGACACACTTTACTTTTTACAAGAGCATGTAGTGGTAGGACAAGGGGGAATGGCTTCATACCGAAAGAGGTCAGGTTTGGATTAGATAGCAGGAAAAAATTCTTTACTGTGAGGATGGTGAGACACTCGAACAGATTGTCCAGAGAAGTTGTGGATGACTCATCCCAGGTTGGATGGGGCTCTGAGCAACCTGGTCTAGTGGAAGGTCTCCATGCCCATGGGGGGTTGGAACAAGATGATCTTTAAGGTCCCTCCCAACCCAAAATATTCTATGATCTAACCTTAAGCGAAGACACAGTGCAGCAGTGAATTAAAACCGAGTGAGGTGTGTGCTCGGAACTGCAAGTGGTCATACAAATGCTGGACCACAAGGAAGGATGGCTTGTAACTAGTGGTTCAAAGAGAACTAGCAGGAAATCTGGGGTCACTGCCTGGCTCTGCCACACATTTCCTTTATGTCCTTGCCTCATTCACTTACTTTAGCTGTTCTCCAGCTAAAGGAGACAACAGTACCTCCCTAATGGTCTTGAGAAGGTCTCTTGAGACTGTGAAGAGGGAGGACTTGATTCTCTCTCTGTGAATATACTCCTGAGCAAAAGGGATGCCAGATTAGAACTGCCCAGGTCTGCTGCTGCTCTCCAAAGTAATTATATCAAATATCTGGAGCAATAATAAAACTTCACAATGTTTTCCCATTTGGGGTTGAAGGACGTATTTTGTTCAATAACCTGGAATGCAAAGTTTGGCTATAGTTTTGAGCCCTAGTTTCTCAGTGTGGTTTTTTGGTTTTTGTTTTTTAATTATTTTTGGTCATTGAAGTCAAATTCAAAGGGCTTACCACCTCCTTGTTTTAAATCAAGACAGTATTCCTTTAAGAAACAATTAACAACAGATTCAGATTTTCTTCTTGATCATTTTTGTCTCTTTCTGCCTCTGACTGAAAGTTTGCAGTGCAGCCATACACCTGGCAGAAGTTCTTTAGCTCTGTCAGCTGCAATTTTCCAGGAAAATCTCCTTGCTAGGTAATTTCTGATGAGGCTGCAGGAAAGGACAGGTTTGTGTAGCTGTCTGCATTGGAGTGGAATATTGCCCTCTTCCTGCACCTGTCTGTTGGCTTTAGAAGTGTGGGACACTGAATAACCCAGCAGAGAGGTATCACCTGCGAGCAAGGAGGTAAGAGCAAGGCCTCTTGGTGAGATGGTGTTATTCTCTGGATAGGTCTTCTGCCTTTCTAGGTGAGACAGTGTGGCCTCTTTAACCCCATCACTGGATCAGCACTCCCAAATTACACTAGTGTAACCGTCCCACTTGAATTAAGCAAGTAGCTCCTGGGTTCTGACTCTACCATCCAGCCTTGGGTATCCCCTCTCAGGCTGATGCCTGCACCCCCCTCTTCCTCCCTCTCCCCTGAAGCCCCCTGCTTGTGGGCTCCTTGATATTTTCCAGTCCTTCCCTAATGAGCACTGCAGAATTACAGATAATTAAGGATGTAAATGATGCTGGAGAGGGAGAGAGAGGGAGAGGATGGGAAGGGGCGGGGGGGAGGGCAGCTACTTGCTGTGTGCAACTCTGCAGTAAAGTGTCTCCTACCTCAGCAGAAAAGTTATCACGGGAGACAATGTCAACTTTACGGAGGGGGAGGGCCCTTCACACGGCTCCGTCCCCGCCTGCAACAGCCTCCGCCTCTCTTTTATGTGTTAGCGCTGCAGATGCTGATGTCCTTCCTCCCAAATGCTGCTTTGTCAGCCAGAGCTGTCAGCGAGCCCTGGTCTCCCTCTCTGACACTTGCCACCACCCTCACCTGTGTGTCGCCCGAGGGCTGAAGGGCTCAGAAGACCTCAAAACCTGCTGTTGCTCTGGGTGAGCGACCTGTTGTGTTCCCCCTGCTTGCAAAGGGATTTTGTCCCTCTGGTGTGGGCCAGGTCCACCTCCACATTCAGAGGGTCAGAAAGGACAGCATTGCTCAGGGGGAGGGTGGATTTTGGCCATTTCTCCTGGGCACTGGGGCACCTGCCTCTCTGGGCTGTCACCTGCCATCGCTGGCCCTCAGCCCCTGCTCCCTGGGCGAGGATTAGGGCAAAGTCCCTTGTCTCTGCAGCAGTGGCCAATGCCTGGGACAATGTGTGCAGGGTGACAGGCACCAGCGGCAGCCTGAGCTGTCAGCTCCAGCCACGCGACCCTGAGATACGTGGTTGCTCACACGTGAGCTGGTCTGGTTTGCTTTAGGAAATGCTGCTAAAGGGAGCAGTGGGGGCACTGGAGGAAAGGAGGGTTCATTCAGCAAGGGGCTGCAAACCCTCCATCCCACCACCAGCCTTGGCTGGCAGCCCCTGCCCACACCAGGGAGCCAGGAGTCAGCCGGCTGGCAGCCCTGCTTTGGGGGGTGATGATTCTGCTGGCGACGAGCAGCTGTTTGAACCCATTCCAGTCTCGCTGGGTCCTCCCGAGCGCGTTTCCAAGCGCTCCAGGTCCCTGTTGGCGTATTTCTCTGCACATTGCCTGGATCAATGAATTGCGAAGGGATGCCTGCCCTGGCACCACAGCCGGTCCGTCTGTCTGTCTGTCCCCTGCCCGGCTGAAGCAGGGCACACGCCCTGGGTCAAGGGGACATGGCATTGGGTGGCAGCAGTGGCAGCAGTGGTTTTTGTTGTTGTTTCCCCAGAACGCTGTGCAATATATTCCGATTTTTTTTCTTGTCATTAAGCCAGTGCCTCGGAGATGATGATGTAGTCCCTATGTGGGCCGCAGAAAGCACTTCGAGCCGTGCTGGAGTCGTGCTGGGTGGCTCTGATAGCAGAGCTAATGGGAGCGAATGGGATGCAACGAACTGTTCTAATGACACCAGCCAGGGAAGAGACAACAGTAAGAATAAATAAATGTTAACTATTTTCCTCTTCCAGACATTTGCATCTATTGCCATTAAGTTCATTTAAATAAGAGAGAGAGCGAGAGAGAAGGGGAAACTTACTACTACTCTTAATAACCAGTGTCTAAAAATAAATTAGGATGCTGGGATGCACTTAAGGCATTTTAAAAATAAGTCTGATTTTTCCCCCCTTTCCTCTTTTTTTTTTGAAATGTTGGAGGGTTTTAATTTGGGCCAAGTAATTTTGGTGCAAACGCTTGGGCGCCTTTCGTTGGGAAATTGGGAGGAATGCAAACAAGATTTCACTTCATTAAACAGGGGCAAACAGTAGAGAAATTGCACTTACTTATGGAAATGACTTTTAAACATGAACAGCATTTACTTGCATTGCCTTGTGCTGAATTTTTTTTTTAAAAGATTATACATGTGAATAATTCACTGCAGGCCAATTAGATGATGATTTCATTTTTAACCTCTCTTCCTTGCCATCTTGCTGGTTGTCCCTTTCATTACAATTTCCACCCTCTTCTTTCCCTTCAATAAATTAATAAATATCAAATAATCCCTCTTCCTGAAGTGCCATGAGATAGCTTCTTGGAAAGGGTGCAAGGTGAGAAATCAGAGGATCCCCATCTCTACTGAACTACCTTGGGATGCAGCAGGAATAACTCCACAGGATTTCTACAAGCAGAGCTGCACCCATGTGTTCAGGAATAAGGAATGGGAGGAATGAAAAATGGACAGGAATGAAATGGGGAGATGGAGAATAAAAGATCTTCATGTTCTTTGCATGCGGAATCAGGTGCTGGAGAGGGGCTGAGCAAGCAGGACTCACCCTCTGTGAGGCTCCACTGATCCTGACAGGATCACACCGGTGTGATTTTGCTCCGACCAAGCTAAAAGCAGCACTCGGGTGACTCTGTGACATTGCTGGGGATAGAGTGATGCCCTGAAACTCTTCAGCATCCCTCGGCCCAGATGCAGGCAACAAAGATGTGGGGCCACTGCTCAAACAAGGGAAGAATGGACTGTAAGAGGAAGCCAGAGGAGGGTGATGCTGACTTTTGCCAGCGGCCTGTGGTAAGTGGACCTTACAGCAAGTGGACAGAGAGAGAGCTCTCCACGGGGCCTTGCTGTTTTTCCCCATCTAACAGATGATAGAGATTCTTGCTGTCATTAACACATTTGTCAGGGTTTCTTCCCAGCTCACTGTGGAAAGCAGTCTGTGGGGTTTCATGCCAGCAGGGTCTGCCAAAACTTTCAGGGTACTGGGAAGAAGGAGCTCCAGAAGACACTGGCTCCCTCTGGGCCCCAGTTTTCTGCTTCTGTATTTCATCAGATGCCTGTCAGCTTAAAGGGGCATTGGCAGACTCTGTCCATACAAATCCCAGTTGTGCTTATAGGAAGGCAACACCTGTCCTCAAAATAGTTTTTTTCCCAAATATTTAACTCCTGGAGCTCTTTTCAGTAATTAAATTATGCAATACAGAGTCTAAAAGCCTATAAAAACAACAAACTATATAATTAGTTCATTGTAAAAAATCAGCTGATCTGCCTGTTTAATTTCTTATATGACCTTTACCTGTATATGAGACTGCTATCTTCCTTTCATCTGCCCTAAAATGAAGGAGAAACTCTGGTGCCTTCTCAGGGGAACTTCCAGTCCCCTGTCATTTCAAGGGCAAGGATAAATTGGAATATCTTCCCTCCTTGCATCACCAACAGGACACCTTTCTTCTTTGCTAAGCAAGAGGTTTTTCCCTGATGTCAGTAGAGTCACACTGCAGAAGAGCCATTGCTGATGGGGTCTGTTCCAGCCCGTGGGGTGAGGGTCTGTCCTTTCTAGTGGTGAAACAGAGGCATGGAGCAGGTAGGACACCTGTTTACTCCTGTATGCCCTGGCAGTAGTGGGACAGCTGGGACCCTGGTCAGAAGTAGGACTCTCCATAATTTCATTTCTTCTTCAGCTCTCATTTAAAAGTTTATCTTAATGAAAAAGATCTTCTTGGGAAACTCCCCTCCACATCTCTGGTAGCTGTCACAGCACCGTGTCACGGCTTCCTTCACCCCCATCTCTGCTGCTTCTGAAGCCATCGCCATCTTCCTCCAGGAGCTCTTATCTTGCACTGTCCCAGCCTGATCCCTCCAAACTGCTTCCCAGGATGTTTCATGGTCATTTTGTCAGTGTGTCCTTTCTCACCAGATCAGATTCCCAGCCTTTCTGTGCTTCAGTGTTTTTATGGCTCTTCACTGGTTACAGTTTTATTGGGAAAGAGGTGGCTGCAAGCAATGACCTGTGATTTCCAGGGAAGGGGAGAGCAAGGAAACTTCAAGCAGCATGGCCTCCTGCTGGGAGCTGTCCCTTTTAGAGCCCTCGTGTCAATTATGACTTCCCCACTCTATTTGTTTACCCTGGGGAAGCCCAGCATGCTCCCTTCAGGGCTCAAGGCAGGCAAATTCCCTGTCCCAGCAATGGCACAAAGGTCTTTCAGCCTCAGCTCAGGAACTTTGCATTGCCTATTTCTGATTCAACCTACAGCATCAGGACCTAAGCTCCAAGAAACAGGTTCCCTAAGGAAAAGGCTTTCACTTTCACTCTGGCATCTCTGTTGTACCTGGCATCCTCCAGCTGGGGCTGGAGTTGAGGAACACAGAAAGCAGTGAGCCCACATTACAAGAGTCACTGATGCCTTAGCTCTGTGACTGATGCTGCTGGCTGTAGTGTAGAGTACAGGACATTTTCTAGCCCCACAGAACTGTTCCTGATGGCTATTCCAAACAAACTCTAACATAGACTCTTTTATCCTGGAATATCCATGCTTGGAGTCATTCAGAGACATCCTTCTGAGAATCTTTGTGGAGAGATAAGCCCAGAAACACCAACTATGAAACAGAATTTTGTGTGCTGAGCTCTCTCTGTAGGAGAGGTGCTTCCATCTGCCACACACTTCCTGAACTCAGGAATAGGACCCTTCGGGCTGTGTGGTACCTCTCTTGACCTCAGCAGGTTTATCACCAGGGACAAGTTTAGCTCCATGCACTCATTAACCTGCTTCCCTCAAGGACCTTTGAGGCTGAGGGCTATATGGGGTGGGCACCCACAGCAGCCCTTTGCCATGGGCACCCTCTTGCTGATCTGCTTGTGCAGCACCTGGAATCAGGAAATGGTCATGGGTCCTGACCATACCCATGTCCATGAGAGCCATGAAGGTCATCTGCTGGGAAAGCAAGGCAAGACAAGGCAAGACAAGGCAAGACAAGGCAAAACAAACATACTCTGTGCAGTCAAGAAATCTTGGGCTGAGGAGGACTCCAGAGGTTATTGGTGTATCCGACTCTGAAATGAGCTTTGTTCCTTTCTTCAGCCTCTAATGACAGAGACTGTCTCTGGGCAGTGAATCAACAACCTCAGGAAGAGGTGAGCAAGTGTAGGCACCATTATTGACATTCCTGCTGACATCCTCCCTTCAGAGAGCACATCCCGGGGGGCTGGAGAGGACAGGGCTGGGCTCCCTGAACAAGAGTCAGAGAAGATGCTGGGCTGACACCTCCCAGCAGGATTTCTACCTATAGTTGCAACTCTCAAGATCCACCCTTGTTTCCTATATGGGCTCTACAGAGAATTAGCAGTGGCAGAGTGCTGATGGCACTGGAGAGCTGCTGGTCGTGCTGTCAAATGCCATCAGGGCTTGAAAAGCAACGTCAGCAGCATCCCCTGGGTATTATATATTTCTTTTCTAAGGCCAGCAGGTGTTAGCCTTGAAGTGGGGTGAGTACATCCATTTCACCCAATCATTGGAGGAAACCATACTATTAAGGACTGGCTGAAACATGACATTTTCCACCGTGAACTTCAAATTATGTTCCATTTGGGCAGAGCAGGGACAGTTTCCTCTCACCAATGTTTCTATGAGAGTATATTTTTGATAGCAGATGAAAAAGCCTCCCATTAAAGAAAAAAAACCCCTTTTATTTAGCTTTTTAAAAAATTTGAACTATTGGTAGGTAAGAAAAAAAAATAATCTGGACATCTTCTCCAATTTATTGTGTTTAAAATATAAATGCAGAGCATGTTTCTGAAAATTATCTTCCATTGGAGAAAAAACTGCAGGGCTTGTAGGTCTTTGTAATAATAGAAGAAATATTTAGAGGAAAGAAGAAAAAAACCCCAGTGTTTCTGGAAGAGTTTTGGAAGGAAACGTGGCAAGTGTAAATTGGAAAATGCAGAAATACTCCCCGCCTTTCAATTCTCAAAGTCTAAGGAGACTTTGGATATTAGTGACTCTTTGCTTTGTGTAAATGGTGGTGCCATACTGGTACTGTGCCCTCACAGTGTGTATCAATTCACATTAGAGGACTACACAGACTTTTACACATATATTTCCTTCTCCTTCTTCTCCTCCTTCCAAAATACAGATCGATTTCTTTATCTGCTTTGCACGAGTGTGAAGACACCAAGACACAGAGATGCAGTGGTCACACTGCACAAATTATCATGGCAAGAGTCACTCATCAGTTGCTGTGAGGAATAGCAGAGGAAAATGTGGTCCAGCATGATATGGTGCACTACCATCATGGCACTGTCTTTCAAATCTCTTCTGAGATCACCAAATCCTCTTGCCATCTCTGACAAGCAGAAGAAACAGAGGCTGGTCCAAACTGACTTATGGTGCTACAGACACTGAAGTCCTTGCAAAGAGAGAAACTTGGGATGTCACTGGCTGAAGATACCCCAGGTTACTGTGAAGGTATTACAAATTGAGGCACATGCATATTGTGGCCGTTTTTCCTGACCTTGGGGTCACATGCAAGGAAAAAATTGGTGGGAAAGCAAAGGGGAAAAGAACAGTTATTCCTCTGGGGCCCTGACAGAAGGAATAAGAATGTGGGGTCACCTGGGATGGCCATGGAACAAAAAACCTGAAACATCTTTTCACCCATTTGTTCTGCATTTTCCACTCTGTGGGTCCTGCTCCCCTCTTTCCTCACCCTCCCCCAGCTTGCCTGGTGATTCAGGAAGAAGAGGCCAAGGAGAGTAATATTGTGCTGGAGATAGGACTGGAAGGGCAGTAATTTAGACTCAGAGGCTTATACTATTATTGCCTGCAAAGCCATTCATGGGAAATGATTCCACCCATCCCCATTCCGCTCCCCCCCATCCCGCTCTCCTTGCTCTGCAATAACAATAACAGAAATGCCTTCAGGAGGCTTTTCTACTCAAAATGCAGGCAAAGGAGCACTTTTCTCCACCACCCCTCTTCTTTCCCTTCTCTTCTCCCTGCACTCGCTTGTCCCCCCTGCCTCTAAGCCTAACTGCTGCTCCCTCCCTTCTCCCTCCCCCCCCCACGGGATAAAAAAATAAAAATAATAATAGGGGTAATAAGAGAGGAGGTAATGGAACGTTCTCCAACTGGGCACATGTCAGAAGCCATTATATGTGGTGCAGATTTGCATAATTCAAGAAGCATCAAATTAAATTTGCATAATTCCTTTGATTACACTTGTTATTAAATGTAAGTGACATTGATTTACAAAATGGCCCAATATAAGGTTAATAGCAAATGTCACCTTCCAGCAGGGTGAATAGGGTGCGTGTGTGGTGGTGGTGGTGATGGAGGAGGGGGAGAGGGGGGCCTGGGGAGGAAGGCGAGCAGACAATTGATTTCTGCTCCTCTCTCTTCCTTAAAGGGCTCAGGTCTCCTTTGCAGAGGAGCCCTTGGCTCTCCGAGGGCTGCACTTGGCTCTCACGAGGATGCAGTGTCATCAGGCTGCCCTGCCAAGTGGCATTGGTGCCATGACTCTGCTACCTCCTGCTCTGCACAGAGACACGGCATGGCCACTGAGCCAGTTCCCAATGGGAGCCAGGCAGGGTGGAAGGAACAGGGAAAGCCAAAACGTGTCTCTCTCAGGCCCAGGCATGCTTTGTGGGCAGGAAAAGCAGCTTGGATGGCATCTTTGTAGAAAGGTCTCATTGAGGCAAGTTTTTAAAAATAACATGTGAGCTGGACCTGGGCTGTGTCCAACTGGCAGGACACCCTGTACATCTGCCAGGACAACACTGGGAGGGAGTGAGAGCAATGGTAGGAGCAGTGCCTGAAATGCCAGCTCTGATGGCAGAGATTACATGGTAAAAACACATCTGTGATTATGGCAAGACCTGATTTTTGCACTCTCATAAGCCCTCTGAAGCTCTAGAAGTCCATGCCCAGGATGAAATCAGTGCACCCACCTTTCAGATCCCAACATAATCACATGAAGCCAGGTCTAATAATCTAGATGATTATCTACTGAATGAGAGACATGAAATGTATTTTACAGGCCTTTGGGTAATCTAAAAGGAAGCTGCAGTATGAACATTTCTAATGCCCTACACAGTGTCCCATATCAATTGAAGAGCATTGCCGTGCTACATCCCAAGTACCCAATACTTGCTCCACAGCAGGATTTATTATGACCCTCCTAAACCCAGACTCTCAAAGGTGCCCAGCAATTTGGAGTGCCAAACTTCAGACAGTTGAAGAAAATATTTGTAGTGGCTAATGGCTCAGACCTGGGTTCCATTCCTGTTGTGAGGAAAGAAGATGAGTGTCTGGGTTTGGTGGACGGACTTAAAAGGGTGAATGGAATATGCAGGACCGTTGTGCACACCCCAGATTTCTTGGGAGCACGGAGGAGGTGTCTTTGTGCAATGTCAAGGGATTGGTCTTTACTTTGAATATTTGTGTCTTTTGAGCAGGTGTTGTGCTTCCCTCTGCAAAGCAGCATTCCCCTGCGGCCTGATGACAGGCCCCTTAATGCAGAAGATGCAGGTTGTATTCCCAGCCCTGTCAATCCTGTGCTCTCTACTGCATCCCTCCCACACCCAGGCACATCTTGGCTGGTGAGCCTGCAAACTCTTTGGAGCTCTGCTTCAGATCCCTCTATGTGCTCTCACAGACTGCTCGACACAGTGGATCCCAAGTGAGTGCCTCTTGCCTCCCTTCCGAGGCTGGCAGGGGTGTTTGAGCAGGTCCTGACCCAGACCCCAGCAGGCTGCATCAACCCTTAATGCATTACCCAAAAACCAGCTGCTGGCAGTACAGTTTTGCAGGGTATTGTGGAGGGTGTTCCTGTGCAACAGCTCTGTCTTGAAACTCGGTGTCAATCACACTCCCTGGCCATCACGCCCACTCAGACACGGGGATGCTGACTTCAATGAGGAGAGTGAGAGGCTTGTTTTTAACATGGATTAAGGGCCTGTGAAATTTCCTGCCGGTTTTGGAGGTGCAAGGGATCTCAGCCCAGGCATGGCTGGTGCTCACGTGTGCAATTGCATCCTGAGCTATTTCTGTGCCAGCATAAGCCATAACTCTCCCAGGTCAAAGTTGGCATGGTCAGAGGCAGTTAGCACTGGCAGCTGCTCCTGCTGCTTTGCCAGGGGAGAGGGTCATTTCTTTTCCTTTCCTCTTGCTACTTTGGCAGCTGCCAGGCTGGTACAGAGCTCCCCTCGCCATCAGAAGGATGGGGAGCCGGTCTGGAGCCCCCGGAAGCTGGCAACAGGCAATCAGGCAGCGGTGAGAGAGACTCTTATTAAGGGTAACCCTGGCTCTGGCTGACAATTGCTGACATCGTCATATTTAGCACCCGCATGCAGCGAGCCTGAGAGACACTCACGCACTGGGTGAGCCAACTGCAAATTAATCGTCAGTTCATTACTGCTCTGTGCCTTTCATCCTGACAGCAGCCTTTCAAACGTGGATATAATTGGAAGGGTCCATGTGGCAGGAATTTGGTGAGGGCTGGGAGGGAGAGACCTCAGCTCCCCCTCTCCTTTCCTCTCTCTCCCTTTTCTCAGGCTGAGTTCTGGGAACAAACAGCAAGCTTAGGACAGGCTGATGAAGGAAATTAATCTCTCCTTCCCCTGTATCTTGTCCATGCTACCTACACCCCTTGACATACACTGAGGTCTTCGTACCAGGAGATCTCTTTGCTTCCAGGAGGTTCCCTCAAGCTATAATTACCCTCAGCTTGCAAACAAAGTGTGCAGAGTAGCAGGGTTGCCTGTGAGAACTTGAATATGTGCATCATTGTTATTGCTGGTGGTGGGTGTTTCTGCTGTGGTTATTACTGTGCTGCTGGGAGGCCCTGTCTACACAGACACAGTGGAAAGTGAATCTGCAGCCAGGAAGGTTTTACAGGCAAAGGCCAAGGCTGAGGAGCAGAGTTTGGAGAAGGATGGGGGAGAGTACAGAAATTACTCCCATAATCCTTGGGTACTCATTCTCTGAAAAAAGACACAAACCCTTGCATTTTATTCATTATGGCATGGCATGGAGCACTATTCTGTGCCTCAGTTTCCCTGATGGTCAGAGTGATATGAATATGCTCAACCCTGTCATGGGAACAGCCACTCCCAGGACACTGTGAAGTTATATCTGCTTCTCTAGAGTGCATGGCAGGAGGGGGCTGCTCTGACAAAGCCACAGGGAATGAAATTACCCCAGGGCTAGACATCTATGGCACTAGGAGTGTGGGGTAGGATTGAGATTTTGTTTGGGTTTTGACTGATATTAGAAAATGGTTTTAAAAGAAATTGTTGATGCAATCCCAGTGTCCGGTTTGCCACACTTGAAAACAAAGGGAAAGGGTTTGTCAAAACTCTGGTTTTGTAATAGGAAGCCATAGTTGTGAAGTTATGGAGCTGGCTAGGGGCAATCAGGGAAAAATGCTTTCTTTAGAAACCTCTTTAGAGGGAAACAGCTTTGGAGCACTTCTGGGAAATTGTTTTCCTCATTTTTACAACTTTTGCAAGCTGATGTGCAGAGACTTTCCCAATGGCCTGTTCTGGTGGGCCCATCCTCTCCAAGCTCCCTCTGCACAAGGGTTCAGTTCTGCCCTGAGGGGGCAACAGCTGAAAGTCTAAGGAGGGGACCCAGTCCCAGAGAAAGGCTGGGAGTCTGTACTGACCAGGTGCCTACTGGAAAGGATGTGGGAAGGGTTAAGCACTTCCAACAACCTGTTTTGTGACTTCCTGACTTGTGTTAATTTGCTTCCCTCAATGGTCTAAAGGATGAGGCTGTGGTGCTTTTCTATGAGACAGAGGGAGTCATGCCATGGGGAATCTGGCCCCCCTTCCCCGTGTCCCCCCCTGCTCCTCCCGTGCAAAAGTTATTGTCGTATTCGGTGGAGTCTCAGGTAGGCAGATGAATGGGAAATGTTCCTCTCCATTACTAGCTGCACTTGACTGGAGTCTCATTACATTACGATGGCGCTTTAGCAGGCGAATGGGCCTTGCGTCTGGGTTCCCAGCACCCCTCATACCTCCCTGATAACGTAAATTACCCTCCGCCTCATTGCCTCAAATGATCAAACATCAAATTGCTAGTAAAAAAAAAAAAAAAGGAAAAAAGAGAGAAAAAGAGAGAGAGAGGAGGGAAAGGAGAAAAGCTGCACAGAACCATGGGTTGAATCTAGATGGTTTGTCAGCAACAAGAGACGAGTCAGTGGCTCTTAAACACTTGCTAAAGATGAATCCATTGAAGGTTCTGAGCACAGTAATTTTGCTGACATTAAAGTACACCTGTAAAATCCAAACAATGCTTTATAATTCCAAATTACACCAGTCAAGACCTGCTACTTCATTCTCTTGATGCAGGGAGGGGGGACCCACACTTAACCTGTGTTTCTCCATCAACAGACTTCAGCAAATGCTGAGAGAGACGGAGAGACAGAAATATGCACACAGTATAGATTTGTTGTTGATTTTGTGGTTGAACAATGTGCCAAATCCTCTGACCCCCTTTTATCCCTGGCTTCCTGGCCCTTGAAAAATTTTCCAAGCCAGAAGAATAGGTCCAGGATGAACAAAACATGAAAGAGGAGAAAAAGAGAGGGAGAGGTGTTGGGAGGGGAGGGAACAGAGCAGGTACATGCAGGGCTGGTCGACTCCGCGCAGAAAAATATGGATCTCGGCAGGGTAACGAGGCGCAGTGGAAAGAGGAGGCTATACATCTTTTCTCAGTATTTAAACGTGTGCTTAATATGGCGCTCAGTGGAATGGTTAATCTGCTAATGCTGGTAGTGTTTGCTGTAGTACTCAGAGAAATGTTTACTGCAGTATTTCATGGGGATTGTGTTCTGGATGGCACAAAAGGAGGAACCGCTCTAGCGTACCGGGAAAATGTTCATTGCAAAATATACTGGAATATTAAGAGGTTTATTTAGTGGCGTACTTAGTATAATATGAAAAGAGTTAAGTACAGAGTGTTTTATTAATATTTTTGGGGTGTGGATGAATTTCAGTGCTCAGGAAGGTTATGGAGAAGCAATTCCAGCAAAGGCTGGTTTTATTCATAGATTTATAGATCTTAAGACCATAAAGGATTCTTGGATCAGCTAATCTGACCTTCTGTATAACACAGGTATATACAGTGTGGACATACCTCCTGATTCAGCAAAGCACTTTAAGCACTTGCTTAAATTTAAGTATTTGAGTTGCCCCATGGAAGGCAGAGAAAATAACCCTATTGAATCAATGGGACTATTCATGCTCTTAATGGGAAGTGGGTGTTTAGACATTTGCTGAATTTGGACCACAAGAAGATAATGCAGCTAAATGAGTAATTCATAGCCACCCATTTATTCAACTGCTTATGCTTTCTTTTCTGCTTGTGGATTGCTCTGGAGCCAATCGCCATTTCCTGCAATGTATTCATTGTTTGAAGTCATTCACTGAATAATTTCAGTGAAAACTCTTTCTTGATAGCTTGCTCATAAACAGTTCATTGTGAATATAGGAACATATGCACATACATTTTAAGAATGTGTGAGTGCCCGCACTTATGTGTGTTTGCATTAAATATGTGAACACCCATGGATGTATGTGCACAAATGCAGGGTTAGGATCTTCAGCTACAATAAAAGACACAGTTCCCTGACATTGGTGAGGTTGCACTGACTCTGACCACTTCCCAGTTTCAAGTTGCCTTTGTTTTGAGTGGACCTGTAATGTTTCTGACCCCTGGCTGCAGGCAGTGAATCTTGAGGTCCAGTTTCCAATACAAATATTTACTCAGGGAATCTTTTAAATGTGTTGTTGTGATTTTCTCCTTTGTCTGTTCATTACACTCTGGTTTGCAACACATCCCTCACCATAAAGTGATTTGCTAGGAATTTTGCAGAAAGTGAAATGGAAGAAGGTACAAAATTAGTTGGAGTGAACTCAGCAAATTCTAACTAACCACAGCTTGTGCCAGGCTCTTCATTCCCTCTATTTGCTCAACTTGTCATTAATCAGTTCTGAATTATTTTGAACGCACTGCATAGGGATTTTCCAAATCAGCCAGGGCATATCTTCTTCAAACAAGTGTGTTTGCAAACGGCTTGTGGCATGGAATCTGTCAATTAAGTGACATGGCATGTTTTAAACAGGAACAAAACTGAAGAGCAGGTACTATGAATGAGGCTGGAAGCTTCACCCATGGAATTGTGTTTGTGCAGTGGCCAGCTCCAGTTCTCATGCAGACCTTACTGTGCATTATGCATTACAACATGGGAATAATTTGTTTCTGCTGCAGGATGCCAAAAAGTCACACAGCTTTTTAGGATCCACTTACGTTTTCAGAAAATCAAAGGAATTACCATGATATTTAGGAGTAGAGTATGAATGACTATAAATTAAGAACTGAACTTGGCATTTCCTGCATCCAGTTTATTTTTCTTTTATATATTCCCCTCAGCACCAGAGAGGGATGTGATGGAAACTAGATGTGAGCTGGGCGATGGCAGCACTGGGACAGTTCATTTAAGAGTGGTTGACGTGTGTGTGATAAGCGAGAGTTTGATATTTTCCAGCAATGACGTGCAGAGAGCAGGGACACCGAAGCCACTGCAGGACACATGTGCTGGTGATGCTGCAGAGCTGATGGGATGTTCCACACTCTCCTTTTGGGCTCCCAGCAACTGTGGCATCTGAAATTGCTACCGAATATCCCTATCATTCATTTTCTTTCATTTGTCCAACTGAAAATTAAGAGTTTGGTTTTCCCTGGTTAACCTAAGGTGGAAGCTTTTCTAGATATTCCAGTAAAACAGAAGGACATTGTACTTTTTCCAGACTCAATGAGATGTGTTTTTACAGACGGCCACTGTCCTTTCTAGAAAAACAGCTGTGTTTCACAATGGGAAGACATTTCGACACAAAAAATCAATTATAATGATTCTTTTTCCAAAATACAAAATGAAATATTTTGACTTTTCAAAATTACCTTTTCATTTTCTATTCTTCCCTTGTGGGGGATGATTGGCCAAATTCAGCAAGAGCTAGCACAGCCTGAGGCAGCTAAAACCACAGTTCAATCTGCAGATAAATTTCATTTGGTGAAGTAAAAAGAGAAACTTCGAGTCCTGATGTTGCTTTCCAAAAAAGTTTGGTTGGTATGGCTGTATCTGAGGTATCTTTAAAACAGAGCGTGCATCCTTCTGCCAATATTTGCATAGCATTCAAAACAACAGGGAGCATTTGGAGCTATTTAGTACTAAGGGAATAGGTTGCAAGCATGGGAGGGATGGTGTTTGTATGGGCCCTGGCAGAGGTTTATTTACACTGTGGCTCAGTTGTAGCCCAGTCTGCCTCTGTCAATGTAGCCCTCTTTTTAATGAAGAGTTTACCACTTGTACATGCAAAGAGACATTTAGGTGTTAGTTTTGTTTGCCAATAAAGACTGTCCATTAGCTATCTTAATCCTCTGTGTGTCCTAACAGGGTGAATCACAAAAACAAAACCTAAAAAAAAAGAAGGTCCATCTAAAATACTATTGTAAATGAAAGAAATCCCCTTCCCCATTTTCTTTTTGTTTTCAAATGGAAATATCTTGTTTTACTCAAGCTTCTCCTTCTGAAAGTTGATGTATTTTTTATTGAAAAAAATGGAAACTGGTGGCAGAGAATTTGCAAAGGGAATAAAACCACTGACTGCTTTCAATATTTTGCACAGAAATTAAAACAATTTCAGGAGCCATTCTGGGCTGAGCTTTCAGTAGATACAGAGATAAGTAGGACTAGTTTTTGCTTATCCTACTGTTGTTTTGGATGAAATGCAAAATCAAATCCTGCAAGATGTGATCATTTAGAGTACTGTGGCATATTTTGAAACAGTAGGACTGCTAGCCCCAGCATTTTGGCCAAATTCCAGCCTGGATAATTGCATTCTGCCGGCCTATATTCAAGCCTGCAGTTTGAATGGAAAAAAAAATCATCAAAACCAAAAAAGAACCCCCCCCCCAAAAAGGGGTTATCATTTCTCCTCCAAGAAGTCCTGTGTGATGACCAATGCTTTTCCACCCTAGAAGTAGCTGCATTTCAGGAAACATTGCCTATATCATTCTACTTCTTTTGCCCATTGGATAAAAACTGCTGTGGTGATGACCAGCTCCTTCATGGGAATAAAGCAGCAGAGCTGCCCAGGATGGAGCTGTGGTGCTTTATGCCAGCCCTGTCATACCTGCACAACCTTCACTCTATAAAGCCCAGAGTCCTATGCAAGGGCTGGATCCCCTGTGATCTACTGGGGTCTTTGTCTTTCCAGCAGCCATGGGCTGGGGGTGCTGGGAGGATGCATGGAGAGAGGAGAGGGCAGGCTGGCATCAGATGGGAAGAGGGAGGACTCACTGGCGGGCTTGACCCGTGTCTGTAATTTGTAAAGAGCATTTTTACACCAGATCAATGCTTTCCTCAGCATTTTAATGCACCCCATTGGTGTCCTTAAACTCTAATGATGCAGTCTGTGAGAAGCTGCCATTTATTACCCACAGATGGGGTGATAATTATTGACAAGATTGTAACTAATAATTAAACCCATTTGCTCCTTTAAACAAGTTGGTGTGAATTATTTGCAGGGAGTTCTTTAGCAGGCCTGTGGTCACTCCCGCCGCGCGTGGGGTGATGTTGCCCAGGAGCAATCCCACCACCAGGGAGGAGGGAAGGCTGCTTGCAAAGCTGGGCTGTTCAAACCTGTGGCAGGAGTCCTTCCTCTCACCTTCTGCGGTGCCTGTGCTCCTGGCTGTGTTAGTGAGAGGCGTGTGAGCACCACCATGCTCTGCTCCTCCCAGTCTCCAGGGCTGTGCCTTCTGAGTCTCAGCTCCCTCCAGGGCTAGAGCTGGGGACTAGTGCTGGGTCTGCTCAAGGGACTTGGGCCAAACATGGAGCCATGATGGAAAAATGTATCCATGAGAACATTTCTGATGGATTGTCTTTCTCCTCCTGAGTATCTTTAGCCTGCCTCTTCTGCAAGCTGAAGATCAATAGTAACACATTCCCTGTTGTTAGGTTTATTATTCCTCAGGTCAAAATCCCATTCCCATCCCAAAGCAAAGATGCTGGAAGGAAAGGGGAAGGATAATTTGCCCATGCTTCTGTTCCTTGGGTGAGCTGAGATTATCAAAGAACTGTTTAACCCTCTGCAGTATGGTGTGGTGTTCCCAGGGTGCTGAGCGCTGCAGCACCAGCTGCTGCCCAGCATCCATGGTGGGCTGGTGAGTACATGCAAAGGAGTGAGCTGGGGGCTCCCATGGGACCGTGCAGGGGGACAAGTGCTGCCCTGCTCACCACTGCCATGGGGTACTTGCCAGAGGAAAATGTGAGCAGTCCTTCTCTGCAAACACAGGCATGGCAAATGTGGGGAGCAGGACAGCCTGTCCTGGCCAGTGTGGAGGCCAGTGGGGACAAGGCAGGGTGAGCAGAGAGCAGCTCTTGCAGCACCACACTGTTGGGAAGGCAGCCTGGGGGAGCTGCCTTCCCCTGGTGTACATTTAGAGGGAGGGTGTAAATCTAATCTCAGTGCTAGGGTCCATTAGCATTAGAGGGGAGTACTGTCTATGCATTCATTCCCTGCTCTCACCTCTGGATGACAGAGTACCCCCCTCCGTTGTCTGCTTTAGCACAGGGAAAAGGCTGCCCATTAATTCTCCAGTGGCGGTGGATAATGCCATCATAAGTCTTAGGTGCCTATGTATTTTGTGAGCATTTTACAGTAATAAATACCCCACACTTGTGCATATAATTAGTTGTGTATCCCTCAGTTGTTCCATCTGCACTATGATCTATCTGTCCTTTTACGGAGGTGGGCCTGGTTCCTCCCCTTGCACTCCTGGTTTAGTATTGGTGTGGCATGACCCAGCGGCAGGAACTCAGCTCCTGGCAGAGCGATTTGTGTTAAGGGAAGGACAGACGCGATCCTGGACTCAGGGATTTATTGTGCTTGAAGTGGAAACCTGAACTGAGAAGCTGAATGCAAAGTAACCAATTTGTCCCTACTAAGTCTCAGTATATCTGTATTGTCAGTGCCATCTCACACCCCCTTCCCACATATACCAGTTTGTGCAAGCAATGAAAAGACTGTAAAAATGTACATCTACCAAAGTTTATCTGCTTATTTGTCTTCAGTATCATGTGCTTTAGCTTTCTTCAGTGAAAAATACTATGGAAAGACTAATAGCCTTACACCTATACATTACAGGATTTTATCTCCCTTTTTAAAAAACTTCACAAGAGCCTCACACTAGCAGAACTTACCGTGCAAAGGTAAGCAATCACCCTGCTCTCTTAAACCTACTGAAGCCTGGATTCAACAGGCGAGAAAGTCAGGCTTTAGGGCTCCAAGTACTGGGTCAGAAAGACTGTGGCCACATGACACAAATGCTGATCTGATGCGAAGCTGATCTACTAATGCAGATCCTTTCAGGGTGTGCTGACAGGTTAGCTTCTCCTGACAGACTCAATGTGCATTCGGTGTTATTTGTCTGTGACTCTGGCTTTATACCTTAAAATATCGCCTGTCATCCCCTTGTAGCTTGCAGAAAGCTGGAATAAAATTGAAGCTGGCACAAAAGCTGTTCAGTGTGTGCTCTGGCTAACTTGGTAAGATGCAATGCTGCAAGGATGCCTGACCTAGGCCAGGTCTGTGCAGCTGGCTGATCCCAAACTGTGCACATCTGGCAGCAGCACCCACAAGAGTGGGGCTGACGCAGCCTCAGCCCCATCAGAGGGTGCTCACACTGTTAACTGAAATCATCAGAGGGGCTAGTTACATGCTTAAAGTTAATCACAAGCATAAATCTCTGTAGGATCAAGGCTGCAGAGGAAACTAAGAGAAGACAATGAAGACGCATATGTCAAATGGGCCTGTGGTCGAGAGCTCACTGAGACTTAAACATAACATTTGAGAAAATGAGTCCATTTGTTTCAGATGCATCCTGAACATTGGCATATAGTAATTCCGTAATGGATCCATTTAACTAGTCCTATAACTGAAATATCTTTAACAAATATTTCCTATAATAGCACTTAAAGGGGGAGTGCAAGAAGAAATTTTAAAACATTATTGCTGAGTTCCAGTTTTGAGGGCTTTCAAAGTACCAAGGTAATTTTTCTCCAAATTTGGCTCAATATTTAACAAATCGAGTGAGATCAGGAAGTAACCTGAGGTCAACATTTTTAACCTGACTTGTTTGTTAAATTGTCGCAGCTCTGCAACAGCACCAAGAACAAGTACATGTTGCATTCAAAGGTAATTCAAACAATCCCTGGAAACTTTATAAAAAATCACTAACTAGGGAGCAAGACTGAAACAATGGAAACAAGGAAGAAACCTTTCTGTGGGAGATGGGAAAAGCTCGCAGACCTGGGATCTGGAATCAGAAGAAAAGTCAGATTTCAGCCTTAGCTGTAGTGATTAACTACCTTAACTCTAGTAATTGTTAATGAGTGTTCAGCATGAGCCAGGCCAAATTGGCATTTGTAGAGAAGCAAGATGGTCAGGTTGCATCCAACCAGAAGCAGTCCAGAAAAGGGGGAGGTAAACCATGTAGTGTGGAAGCAGCAGTCTTCAAAGAATTTCCCATCCTCGTGGCAACCTGCACAGTGGTTGCTGGATCACTGGTGTTAAAGAGAGGTCTTCAGGTATGGTTGGGTGCCAGCTTTGATGGAAAGCAGCTCTTTGCAGCTCCCCTCTTGTCAGAGCCACCTGCGCCTCTGGCCCTCCAGGATCTGAGAGTGACCATTGTCCCTCAGGTGACTGCAACAATCGCTCATCGTGGTTTAGCAGGTAGATGTTAATTGGGCTGTCCACATCACCCAGCCCTTTGCAGATCACCAGCAAGGGCTCTCTCGGCCACTGGTGGCACACAGCCCCGTTTCAGAGGCAACGTGCTATAATAATGTATCCCTAACCATGCTTTATACCAATAAGTAGGCTATAACCCTGTCAAGGTGTGCTGGTGACTCTATAAACCATGAGACCTGAATGGTCAATGGTCGAGTGGTTTAAAGCTGTCACCAGAATACTGAGATAGCCTTATAAGCCTTGTGCTGCATGGCTGGGGATACATTATTCACTATAATATATGGTAAGAAATACCTGCACAGGGTCTGAAATGAACTGCTTTAGCCACTAGCCAGCATGGCTAGCGATCAAGGAAATCCGTCAGCATTTTCATGTGCAGTGGGAGGCAAAAAGAAACAGACACTGGGGGAGGAGAACTCATTTTCTCTGTGTACAGAAATTGGGTTTGGGGCACGGGATGGAGGTGAGCAGAACCAAGCACGGCGAAGCCTCTCACCTGCACTTTCTGCCATAGGGGAGCACCCAGGGCTGGTAGCCTTCAGAGCTGTGTGGCTCCTCATGCCTTCACAGCCCTTCTTCTGTTTTGTGGAGAACCCAGGAGCACGAGGGTTGTCAGTTCAGTGCTGCTCAGGGAAAGCAAGTGGGAACATGGTGTGAGGCCCAGCCTGAAGGCAGGAGTGTGTGGGCAGTGACCAGGGATGTTGTGAGAAGGACCACAGTCTAGTCATTTGCCAGGAGCCTCTGCTTTCTGTCCTGCCTCAGTACAGTACCACAAGAATTACAGGGAGAGGTCTAACTAGGGGCAGCTACACCCGTGGGGACACAGAGGTGGGTTGCCCCATCCATGCCAAGCGTGTCTCAGGTAGCCCCAAGAGGCAGGGGATGGAGGTATCTGTACATATACGTACATGCAGGCAGATGGTCCCACGGCCAGGACCTGGGGCTCTGAGAGGATATCCAGCAATTTTACACCTTCATCCCTCCAGCCATGGCCAGGCTTGGTCAGTACATGTGTCTGACTGCAGCGGTGGGGTAGGAGAAGGCAGGGGTAGGTCTGGGTGAAATGGGGTGAAGGGATGCCCCGAATCAAATGGCCAGCATATGAAGAGAGCAGTGAGGGCTTTGAAGGAGCTCTGGAGGGGTTTACACCTAAGCCTCTGTCATCGACAACCTTAGCAAATAAAAGATTCCCCCGTCCTGAGAGCCTGTCCTGCTCCAGCTACAGGAGACAAAATCCCTGAGAGCATGCCTGTGTGAGTACCCTTTGGCCGCAGGGGGCGAGGGGGGAGAAACAAGGAGGGCTTGGGGGATTTCATTAGGAGATGGGAGGGGAGGGAGGAAACCCCTCCTCCCGAACAATACATGGAGCTAAAATTGCCTGAAGGGCTTGGCTGGCTTGCTTTATTTATTGCACATGCATATATACATACATATATACGTATGGTTATATATGTATTTTTCTCCCCCAGGCTTTACTGGTCTTTCTCAGGAAAGGACCCAGGGCATCCTTTCCCACTGCAGCAGCTGGGAGACAATAGTGCCGCCCAGGAAGCAGGGAAGAGCCTAGCGCTTCCTGGGATCAGTAGCTGGGAGACAGGGGTCTGGGCGGAGGAATCCGGGGGCGCCGAGCACAGGGCTGGCCGCCCCCTCGGCTCACTTGTTATGTTAAGAACCCGTCGGCGGAGAAGAGGCTGTGGGGCGCAGGGAGGAGAGAGGGACAGGCTCCGAATGCGGCCGCCCTGGCATCCTTCTGTTCTCCATATGGGTACATTGTCTGTCCCTCTCCCTCCGCACTGCCTCTCTTCTCCCTACTGTGCTCACGTCAGATGTTGGTTTCCCTTTTTATTAAAACCCTCGGAGCGGACAGCGGGGTGACAGGCACCAGCAATTTGTGAAGGATGGAAGAGGATGAGAAACAAGTTTGCGTTTGTTGAGCGGAAGCTGTGTCCGTTTGTCGCCCTCCCCAGCGTCCCTCATGGCTCCCCAGCTGGGTTGGACTGTGCCTGGGGACGAGCAGGCTTGGAAGCTGGGGCTCACAAGGCAGCGAGAGACACAGCGCTGGGGAGGGCACTTTCCCAGGGAAATCTGCCCCATCCCGCCCATCCCATCCCAAAACCACAGCCGTCCGGCACACCCTTGTCCCTGACAGGGTGAGGTACTGCTTCCTACCGTCCCCCACCACAGACCAAAACCCTCATCAAATAAAGGTTCCTCCTGTAACACCCATTTGCCCCATCGTGCTAGTGTGGGCAGGTCAGTGGGCTCTCAAGACCAGGGAGGGACTCTTATGTCTCCCTCTGTCCAGCTCTGGGCAGGCCCCATAATTTCTAGGTTCTCAATATATTTTGAATCCCAGTTTCTTCTAAAACTTGCACTGAATAAGATCTCACTTCAAGCCCATGCTTTTCTGTCCTACCTGATTTCTTTTTTAGCAAGTATTGTTTTAAAGAGCTACCGTGCCCCAGAAAATACTTCTTGTTATCACCCACCCAAAAGTAGTACAAAAGACATTAGAAAATCTCTTCTCTAATGATTTTTTTATATTTGATGTCAGTTAAGATAAAACTAATGGTGTCAAGCAATATAAGGAAGGGGAAGATTAAACAAAATCTATCCTCTGCAAAAACAAAGCAATCAATATAACATTATCTTGCTGTAGTGTCTTTCAACTTGCTTTGATTTGTGGATCCCTAGAAAATCTCTCAAGAAGGCTCAGCAACCCCCTAGAAAATTCACAAGCCCTAACCACCAGAGAGCATTGGTGAAATCGCTTTTTTCACCCTCCTTGCAAGGAGTCCATGTTCTACCAGGAATCTGCAGACCACAGGTTGAACAATACCATTCTACAGGATACCAGTTCAAATGTAACTAAGACGGACTAAATAAGGACTAAGTAAATATAATACTATTGTTTTTGTAATACTCTCAGATCCATCTTACCTGGAGAATCCGTTTTGCCACCTCTGGGAAGCACACACAGGAGCTTCATCACTCTGGTCCCATCTTGCAGCCTTATCTGCTGCTGATAGTACCTAGTTCCTCTGTTCACCACATAAGAAAAATGCAACATGTTATAGACAGCTGGAAAATTTCTGAACATGTTTTGCTCTTGCAGAAAAGAAAGATTTTGATTTTAAAGGTACTCTCCCCTCTCTCTCAACAACCATAAAAACATATTAATGATCCAACCCATTATTCACTTTTATTTCCTATTTTTGATGCTGCTTTGTGTTGTCTGTTTCATTTTGCATCTCTGGCTGAAGTTAAACATTTCTGGACAGGGGAACATCACCTGTTATTAACTGACCTAGTACAAGAAAAATAGGAAAACATGAATAAAAATGGCTTGATATTTAGGTTGCAAAACATTTCAGTTCTGTAGGCTGTATGCTGATACTGTCAACATAACACTCACGAGACCTTGAAAAATTCAAGGTGAGAAGTTTAAACAACTAAACAACTACAAAACTTCTTCAGAATTTCCTTTTCATGAAAAGAAATGGAAATATAGAAGTAGCTATGCTTGAAACTAGGGCAGACAGCATTCAGAAATATTGCAAAAAATGTCAAAACAGAAAAGCTGGGTTTTTTCCAAGTTGTTCTACAGATCTTTAGAGATGCTGCTCCATGAAATAACGAGTGGTTCATTCACCAACCCATCAGCTTGGGAAATATATGCAACACAAATTCATTTGTTTCCAGCTAATTGCACTTTCATTTCCTCCTCCCATCGTTGCGAGGCTGTGCAGGCTGGGGTTCGAAGCGGTGCTTCCCAGGCTGTGTTTCATGCGCCACCCCCCATACCCAATCCCCACCACAGTGGTACCCAGCCCAGCTAGGAGGCACGGCTGCCTTCTTTGCTTGTGATGTTCTGGGAAAAAAATATTTGGAACGCATAGTTTTAGAGCAGGAAGGGACTGACAATCAGTCCTCTTATGTTTTATTTCTGGCTCCTGTCATTGGCACGCTGTACAGCTGTAGTCAAACAAATGAACTTCTCTACATCTTAGTTACCCTTTCTGTAAAATGAAGGTAATAATATTTATCCAGCTGGGATGCTGCAAGGAGTAATTAATGTGTACAAATCACTGTGAGTTCCTCTAACAAAGTGCAAATTGCATTAGTCCCCACAGAAACTGGTAATAGGTTTGTGTCTTCCTTCACTGAAAGTCTGACCTCAATCCCCTGGGGTAATCTTGAGGAAAAACTCTTCCTACTATTTGTATTACAGCAGCACATAGGACTCCTCCAACGCCAGAATCCCCATCATGCTCAGGGCTGCACATTCACACGGTAACACACACCCCACACTCTGAGACCTGATACGTAAACTGAGGAAAGCTGGGAGAAGGGAAGCATTAACCCTATTTCAAAGGTAAACAAACAAGGCACAGAGAGGAAGCCTTTTCCTGGTAATAAGCACCAATATAAGTCTTTTCGGAAGATTTACTTCACGCTGCCTTCCTGGCTCAAGCTGAATTTTCACTTTGTTTTGCTGGACATCAATCTTTCTCATTCTGGTGAGTGGCAGACCAGACAGATGGCAGTGGATGGAGCTCACTTCTTATGGGATGCTCAGAGATAGCAGTGTTAGGGCAAGTCAAAGCTCGGATAGGGAGGACATTAAGTGGCCTTGGGTAGGATAGGTGGCCACTGGTCTGGTTCTTCATCTCATGCTCTTTTGGAGACCTGGATAGATTTGATGTTCTAATTTCTTAGCACTTTCAGGCATCCTTCTGCTATGGGAAAAGAGAGAGCAACAGAATCCAAGAACGACTGGTTAAACTGGTTTTGTAAATCTTTCTGTAAAGCATATATTTCCCAGTTTCACATGGGGAAATGTGGATCTCTAACAGCTCTTCTAGAATTTGTCATGTTCTTTTTTTTGGCTGATGTAACTTAATTTCTTGTTGCTGCATCCATAACTTGAAGAGAGAGTAAGTTGTTTCACTACCAGTGTATTGGAATTTTTCATTTTCAGATTGAGGAACTCACAGAATCACAGAGTGGGTGAGGTTGGAAGGGACACAGTGGGCCATCTGATCCAACCTCCCTACTCCAGCAGGTTCATCCTAGAGCACACGGCACATGGATGTTTCCAGACAGTTCTTGAATATCTCTAGTGAGGGAGACTCCACACCCTCTCTGGGCAACCTGTTCCAGTGTCTGATCACCAGCACATTAAAAAAATTCTTCCTCACATTCAAGTGGAACTTCCTGTGAATCAGTTTCTGCTCATTGCCTCTTGTCCTATTGCTTGGCACCACCGAGAAGAGCCTGGATCCACTCCCTGAACATGCTCCCTTCAGATACTTACATAAGGTAGACAGTATCCACTGCTCTCCTCTCATCCAGCCAGATAGTTGATTCATCATAGAAGGCGATCAGGCTGGTCAAGCGTGATTTACCTTTAGTGAATCCATGCTGACTACTCCTGATCACCTTCTTGTCATCCATGTGGATAGAGCTGGCCTCCCAAAGGAGGTACTCCATCACCTTCCCAGGGACTGAGCTGAGGCTTGACTGGCTGGTAGTTCCCTGAGTCTTCCTTCTTGCCCTTTTTTGAAGACTGGGATGACATTTGCTTTCTTCCAGTCCTCAGGCACCTCTCCTGATCACCATGGCCTTTCTAAGATGATCATGAGCAGCGTCACTATGGTGTCCGCCAGCCTCTGAGCACTCATGGATGCATCCCATCAGTGCCCATGGACTCATGGATGGTCCAAAACTTGATTCCATTTTTTCCCTGACATTAGAAATCAGTTTAAATTGTGCCAGGGACAATAATGGGCTGATGATCCCATTCAAATTCTGTGTTTAACCATAAAATAGTGTTCTGGGAAAAGCTGCATGTTTCACAGGCACTGTTGATGTTTCATGGAGGAGACCAGAGTCCATTATTAGCTTTCTGGTCTGCTGGCCCTCAAGTGCATTGCTACTAAACCCCTTCTAATGCCAGGACCCAGATGGGTCAGCAGACTTTTTCAGTGAAGATACCACCACCGTTACTTCCCCTGCTCTCTGAAAGGTCCACAGGCACTCGTCTTATGGAAGTACAACCAGCAAGGGGAGCCCCTAATTCCCAGAGGCTACTCCCACTGGTTTTAGCACCAGGAGGCAAGATAAGGAGGTATGGGCCATGTCATCTCACCACCAATGGGATGAGATGAAGGATAAAACTTGGCATGGTCAAACAGCTGGGGAGATAAAGACAGGATTAAAGGCTCTGGTAATGCAAGTAATTCCCATTTCATGGAATTTAGAGGGCTGTGTTGTGCACCGGTAGAAGACCTCAGCCTCTAGTGCCATTAAGCCATAGACTCCTTTAGTGGCCAAGCAAACATATGTTGGAAAGGAGCCACCAAGACAATGGGCACCTTTCCTTGGGAGATCCTTCCAGAGCAGCCAGCAGAAGCTGAGAAGGACTTCCCTTCCTCCCCTTTCTTCACCTACCTGCTAAGTGCCCACACTGCACACCTCTCCGAGCTGGGGTTCCTTCCCCACTGGTCAACCTCTGGCCAGAGAACCAGGAACTGTACCGTTTATAGGCGGTATCCAAAGGCGCCTTTTTGAACATTGCATGTGCAAGGATGGGAGGAGGAGGGGAGGAGAGTGGGGGAAGAGGAGAGGTACAGACACAGCACTCCTTGGCAGTGATTTATAGACTGGGTCAGGCACAAATTGACTCGTATGCAAGAAATGTAAATGGAATCGAGACTTTTGATGGAGAAGCTCATTTTCAGACTTAAACGCTTTAGATTAAACACACTCACACACAAATGCTGGCGGGGAGGGTGTTTTATATAATTTACATTACAAATCAATTCATTATCCACAGAGGCAGGTTGCACTGATTTTCAAGGATCGGAGATTTGATGAAGAGGATTCATTTCAAGAAATAAACCTTTTAAATTAACCGCAAGATGAGGGAAATTTCTTTATTTAAAAAATGCGCCAGCCCCTTCTTTGTTTCTTTTATTATTATTAATATTATTTTCCATCCGGCTCTGGGTCATTAAGGAGGGTCCAGAAGTCACAAATTGCCTTTCTGAGGGAGGAGAGCTGAGAACTTCGAATGTCACACATTTTGTCTGGCTCCAAACCTTTCATTTATTGCAACACAATTTCTTACCTGTGGTTGGCTCCACACACCATTGCGTGCTGTGCGCCAGGACTGATTTAGCAGGGAATGTCCTCTCCACCTTGAACCTGAGAGGAGAAAAATCCCTTGAGAGTGGATGTGGGAGAATCATAAAAGACAGGCTTTCAGCAGCCTCAGAAAGGAAATGCCCCATAATCTCTAGGTGAAGTCCCCAAAAGCTTTAACAGGGTGTGGGATTCTGGAAACCCCACCTATAACAAAGGCAGATGGCTTTGTAAGGGAAGATTTGAGAAATAGGGGTAAAGGAATGGAACCAAAGGAAACTCCAGAGCCAAGTCCTCACATCCCATCCTGCCCTAGCGGTGTGCAGATCACAGTGGGCAACAGCCCCACTGGAGGCAAAGCAGGAGTGAAGATGACTGAAGGATGAGTAACACGTTACCCTGTTCTTCCTTGGCACGGCTGCTCTGTACCACCTTTGAGGAAGACTCTTTCTCACTTCCTAAACCACTTAATTTGTTCCCCTCTAGTCATTCCTGGCTACAGCTCTCTCATAACTCCCAACAACTGCTCCTATAACCTGGCTGCAAACATAACCTCCCAGTTCCCCAGCCTTCTGCCTGGAAGAGAGAGGCAAAGCAAGAGTGCTGGATGGAACACAAGCATGTCTTGTCTTTCTTGAGAATTTTTTTTTAAAGATACTTTCATATCAAAAACCAAATGGTTGGGCATCTTTCCTATTGGAACAAGAGTCAATCCTCTAGAAAGACAACTGCTCACCTGACTGTAGAGAACTGCCTTAGTTGTGTGTGATGGACCTGGGCCAGAGGTTTGTAACAGGTGGCTGGGAATGGGCAGCTTTTGGGTCCTGGAGGACCCCTGCATCCCTCAAGGTTCCAGCAAGCCTTCCAAGGCCCCAGTGTGGGGCCTTCCTGAAGCCATTCTCCTTGTGGGAGGATCCTGGCCACTGTGAGTCTCCATGGCTGGCACACCAGTGTCCCAGGAGGGGAAGAGCAGTGCCTGCCCCACCTGAGAGTCCCAGCAGAGGGCCCGGGGAAGGCAGCAGTACCTGGGCTGGAGGGAAGCCAAAACACTGGGGTTAACTACCCTGATCATGGGAAAAAAGAGGCACAGGATCTTTAATGACCACAAATGGCTAAGACTTTTGCTTTATATCTCTTCCAAAAAGCAATTATGCACATTTTAGCTGGGGAGCTTTTATTCTCATGCAGATGGGGTAGACAGCACAGTGTCCTCTCCCAAGCACATCCAGACCTGGTCAGTACAAGTGCACAGAACAACATGAGACATGTTTGACCTTCACAACTTTCCTTTACAGACCAGCAAGCTAAAACCCTGAAGGAATTTTCCTGAGTGAGTTTGTCCAAAGCAACATTCACCACCTCATTCAATATTTGCCTGCAAAAAAAATGCCAATTATTAAGAGACAGTCCTGGCTGGGCATCAATAGGCAGCCAGGTGTGAGAAGTTGAAGAGAAATACATCTCATTAATGTGGAATTGTTTTTAGGTTAATAATCTTGCGTTAATTTTCCTTTAAAATATTGTCTTTGACCGTTAAACGCTCGCACTGTTATAAAAAGAACGTAATAAATGATCTTGAAGCAAATTCTCCTGCCAAATGTCATAATTTATTTGCATAATTAGCTCTTAATTTTAATTCAATATGCAAATCCACGCTTCCTTTAAATTGCAGCAGCCTGTTTCCCGGCCCTGGCTGCCATGAATTTATTGTGAGGCGGCTGTTTGAAAAGGCAGCTTCACTGCCTTCTGGGGATGGCTGCCTGGGGGAGGGGGTGCCCACCGCCAATTCCAGTCACTTTTTGTTTGGGTTTTGTTTTGGTTCGCTTCTTATTAAGTTGGATCCCAGCCTGCTTCAATCCCTGAGCGTCCCCATTTTCCTCCCAACAAGTCCTGTTTCCCTTTGTCTTCCTTCTGCATTTTCTCTTTTTTTTTCTTTTCTTCTTTGGAGAAGACAATGTTGATCCTCCATGTTCTCATCCCCTTGCATCTCCATGAAAGGCTCTGGCTCAAGGCAGCCTGGCAACTGCTCTGCTCTCCTCCCCTCTTCAGCTCTTTTCCCCAGCCCTTCCTTGCTGCACAACAGCCCCTTGCTCAACACCTTTTTCCAGTGCCCTCCTCCTCGTGGAGGAAGGTGAGGGGGAAAGGCTCGACTTCCCTGTGTGGTTTTATCCCCAAGTCCCCATCCATGGCCAGAGCAGCTGCAGATCACCAGAATCCCATCTCACCTCCGTGGCACACTGGACTGTGCCCCACACTGAGCTATCCTGAGCCCCTGGGATAGCAGCGGGGCAGTCGTGGCTGTTCCCCTACAGAGTCATGCATTGGCTGCAGAGCCAGAGCCACAGCCCAAGCAGGGATGCTCCCCTGCCTTACACTCTCCCTATCCCACCATCCCTCTGTGATTACTCCGAGCCTCTGCATCTGAGAGGAGAGGGGGAGCACAGGCAGCTCAGGCATCAGGCCACACCCAGGCACAGGGCACAGCTCTTTCCCACTGCCCTGGGATATGCAGCCATCTGGCACCAGACAGCACTCCTCTGCTACAAGGAAAATATCCAAATAAAACAGCTTACAGGTTTCCGCTCCTTCCCTCTCTTCCCAATCCAAAACTGAAACAGGATTTCAGCAACCACCAAATCTCTCGAGGTAAAGAGAGAGACCTGTGGACAGGTGACTTTGAGATGAGGGCAGAGAGGTGTTGGAGAGATGAATCCTGCTCCCCTCTGTCCTCCTCCCCAGCTGCCCCAGGTTGTGTAACCACACTTGGGGTGGTGAGGAGCACAGGCACTGCTCCTGGCAGCTCTCTCAGGTAGGCATGGAGCCATGGGAGCCAAACCTCCAGATGTTTTGAGGCACCTTGCCTCCTTGACAGAGGCTGATCAGTGAGGGCTGAGGGTGCTGTATGCTTCAGGTCCCTCTGGCTTCACATCCCAGGATTTGACCCTGGGCATAGGGAGGAAAAAGGACACCCAGAGACTCTTGCCCTTGCATTTCACAGCACTGGGAGAAGACTGGGAGAGATGGGTGATAGAGTAACGTGACCAGAGTTTTGCACACAGGTTAAGGAATTAAATAAAAGGGACAAATTAGCCTAGACAATAGAAGATCTTTTTCACTGTGGAAGAACTTGGGGGAGAGAGAGGTAATGAAATGTTGCTTCATCAAAGCGGAGGCAGTTTGCAAGCTGCTCTCCCTTGTAACTCTATCGTGTTCACCTCCCAGGACGGACTGCAAGGGGCGGCAGCCCTGCACTGGTATCGGGTGCCCTCCCTCCCCTGGGAGCATGCGAGGGGATGCTGGAGCCTTTGCAGAGGGAGGGGCTGGCAGGGCGGAGGGTTTGTTTTGGGGGCTGTAGGAAGGAAAGGGTGTTGGTATCTCATTACAGGCCTTAGATCTCTGGAGGGGAAAAGAAAACGGAAAAAAAAAAACCCCTCAAACTCAAACCACAGGCCTTTGTTAGAAATGCTGTCCGGGAAGGAAGGAAGAAGACAGGAACAGCTCAAATTCAGTCCTTCGATAATTAAAGCTTGCAAAAGAATAAAAGGGGAGGGCAAAAAAATAAATAAAAAGGTCCTTCCCTCCTCCCACCTGCTCCCAAAACAGGGCTGCTATGACTTCCCCGGGGAACAAAGAAATGTGGTGAGAATGGGCTTTTGCTTGATCCTGCAGTGTCTGGGAGGGAGCAGCGGGACAAACGTGTGGCCCTGCAGATGGGAGCCCCTCATCAAAGCTGGGGAGAAATAGGGGGGAAATGTGTTTTTCTGTTTCACTGATCATCAGAGCGGGACTAGGACTTCCTGATCCGAGGAAAATTTGGAAACTGAAGACAAAAACATTTCCATTCCAAAACTGAGCAGAAAGAAGTCAAACCTTTGTGTTTTCTGCTAAGCAAAAGAAGAAGAAAATTCAGCCACTGGACAACCCACAGACCCCTACTGCCTTGGTTTGGCTGATCAGAGCATCTTAAGAAACACATATAAACCCAGCACAATTTGGGATTTATTTCTGTGACACAGCAGGGGTCTGGGGTGTGTGTGGGGTGGCTCCCAGGAGCTCTGTGGGGGCAGGCAAAAGGGGTTGGTACACGACACGTAAAAGACTTCCCATTGCCTTCAGCCAAGGATACCCCTTTCTCCTGCACCCACCTGCTCTGTGTTTTGGGACCTCATGTATGTCCCTGGGTTAGTTACACTTTTGTGTCCAAAGATTTGGGGTTTTTTCACTCCCTCTACTGCCTCTATTACTTCTTACAGCTTCAGACCTCAAATAATGGTTTTTCCCAAGTGGACTCTGCTGTTTTCCAGGTAAGGATGATGCTGCTGAAGCCCGGGCTGCCAACAGGTGTGTGGAAGTTAAGGCAGAAAGGTGTTACTTCAGTTTCCCCTGAGGCATTGAGCAATGCATATCAGTCACTCTCCTGTGCGTCAGTTTCTTCACCTAATAACTGGGGATAATATGCTCTCGGGGTCTGGGCAGTCTGGTGTAGGAACCAGCTCCTTGCTGACAGGCACTGACAATGTGCAGAGCACTCTTGCCAGTTGTGTGCTTTACCAGATGCCAGGGCAGCACAGATGCTGCTCTGTCTTATGGCACCACAGCTCTGTGGCTTTCTGATTCCCTCTCCATTCCCAGGCACAGCTCTGCAATCCTGGTGTTTGCACCTCAAAACCCAAGAGACCAGAACCTTCACACTGTGTGTTGCACATCACAGAGATGGGACACACGGCCAAATACAGGTGGCTGGGAGCCACCATGATCCAAGTGTGGGGCTGCAGGCAGAGCAAGCATTGCTCTGCACTCCTGTCTGCTGGAATGGAGCTTTTTCAAGATAAAGATAAATAAAAACCCCTTAAGAGCTCAAGAAATAGAAAATAAAAGTGATACAATGAGACCGTTTTAAAACAGCTGATGCCATGACTCCTGGAGGCTGGTTTTGCAAGGCCAGCATCGCCAGTTTTGCAGTGCTGCAGTGGGGTGACACCAGCTGACTGCTGCACCGGACTAGAGAGAGATCAGAGCCTGATTTCTGCCCCTGGCACAGACCCACTGGGTGATTTGGGGCTCACGTCTCCAAGGGCTTCCTTTCACCTGCTTGGCTTATCTAAATCAGAGCGGTTAGGTGGAGATGATCTCTCACTTGCCTGGGATGGGCTGCAGTGGGATCTGTGTGTCATCTGGCACCTTGAGTTCCTCTGGGAGTGCAGCGATGGGCACGATTCCCAAAGCTGGTGGAGTTGTGTGCTTTGGTTGCACTCCCTAAACAAGCAGCCTTTTTATGCTCCCAAACTGTGTACCCACTTCTAGGGACCAGAATATTTGCATCCTTTAAGGCCAAAGGAGTTAAAAGTACCCCAAATCTCTCTTCCCATCCTCCCTGATCCCCACAGGCCAGCCTGGTGGTTCCCTGGTGCTCAGTGCCCTCCGAGTCTTCACACTAAGAGGGCTCAGGACATGAGGCCAATCAAGCAGTTGGATTGCCTTAGCACGCCTTACTGCTCTGTAATACCTGCCATTCTCCATGGTTGAGTCTGTTTGTGATGCTAGCCATATTCAGGGGTTATACTGCTGCACTTTTCATAGTCCATGCTGCCCTTCTGCTAAATGCTGCCTTCTGTCTTGCTTAGTTAATGGTTGAAGTGGTTGCCACATCCAGCTGAGGCTGGCCCTTTGGCTACCTCCCTGGCTGGCCTAGCAGGAGGGGGCTGGCAGGACTCCCCACAGCCACCCCAGCTCCCCAGGAGCGTTCCATACAACGCCTGTGGAAGTGTACAAAGTGTCAACCTCAGCGTAGTTTTTAACCTGGAGTGATAGCTTTACTGATTTGCCACTTTACTACTCTTGTTAATGAATTTTTAATCTTCTTAATGACATTAAACACGGAAAGTAATTAAGGAAAACAAGTTTGAAACTGCTGACTTAAACCCTTTATTCAGAACTATTTAATGTAGAATTAATTTGATTTTGCCCATTATTCAAATGAACACATTACCTTCCTGTGCATTGGCCTCTTTTCCTTTTTTTTTCCCCTCTGTGTGTGTGTGTGTGTTTTGTTTTATTAAATATATCTATAATGCTTTGTCCTTTTTGCTTAGAGGTAACCAGAAAGTTCCTCCCTCCCAATGACAGCAAGGGTCAGCCTTTGGTATCTCTCATGGGTCTTGTAAAGTCTCCTTGCATCAGGAGTTCAGCTGTGGTTGGGAATGGAGGTAGCACGCCTGAAATACCAGGTTGCTACCACCTGCTCAATTAGGAGAGAAACGAGCTCTGCCTCTCTGTGAGATCTGCTGGACTGCATCCTTAGCACAGGATGGCACAGCTACTGCAGGGAGCGAGGCCACGCTGGTTTACACCAGACCGCCTGGCCCCTGCAAAGGAGAAAGTCTGATGTGAACACCTGGGGAAAAGTAGATGCTCAACTTTGTCTTAAAGTGAAAGAGAGGGGTCCTTGAAACTCGTAAATACCCCTTCACTGGCATCATAAGCTAGACCCTTTCTTTCCACCTTTCTTAGACATTTTTGGCTCTGACCCACAAGTACAAAGACAGCAGACATTCACTGGGCATTGCCCCCCAAGCTGATCTTTCCCTTCTCCAATCGAGCTATAAACCCTGCTACCACTTGGAGCCTGAGCATCTGGCCTTGTGGACCTGTTTCCATTCGGACAAGGACTCAACGCTATGAATCAGTTACATTCCTGCTGGGATTTTGCTAACTTTACTGCACACTGTCTTCCAAATCCTGATACGCCAAAATGCTGGGAAACTTTCAACAGTCAGTAAGTTTTCAGCTGCCAGACATCTCCAGCTCTGCCCTACCAGCAGCTTCGGTTCTTGAGAAGCTCTACTTGCACTCTGTGATGTTATTACAACCCTTAGGTTCTTCATCTGATTTTCTGCCTCATCCCCTGTATTTGGAAGCAGTGGAACCCCTACAACTACCCTGGATTCAACCTCCAGTCAGTTCGAAATCCAGCTCTGCCCCAGGCAGATGCGGTGTTGATTTGATAGCAGGAGCAGACTAGATTCCACCGCCAATTGGGCTGAAAAGGGCACCTGGTCCTTGTATCCAGAGGTCTCTCATCATCTTTGCTATCAAGAATCCACTTCTGTCATTCCAATGCATTGTATAAATAAGCTGTTTTCTCTGCAGCCACCTGCCTGGCAGAGTAGGTAATGTCAGTGGAGCCACACAGGCTAGTCTGCTTCTGAAACAATGAGAGTTGTCCAAATATTTGTGTGCACAGGAAGGATTACTGGATGACAGAGCCAATTTGGGGCCATAAATCCAGCAGATGTGGTGAGAGTCTCAGCTACAAAGAAGTGCAGCAAAAGCACACATCTGAATCTCTCTCTCAGAGCTGAATTGGGGAATGCCAAGGTTTTATACAAAAAACTTTGTGTACCTTTCCCTGAGCAGAAAAAAACCTTACTGAGCATTGCAGGGGGAAAAAGTACTCAATAAAGCTGCATAGAGCACCCAGGTGCTCCCTTCTTCATGGATCTGTATGACACAGTGACTACAGGAGAGCAAGCCCCGAATCCAAAGCTCAATATTCTGTTGGAGCAATGGCTTTGTTTTGTGGGTCAGTGGTGAGCAGCCAGGTCCTTTGTGACCTGTTTGCTTCTCTTTGCAAAGACACTGATTCAGTGTGCACTGGAAGTAATGACATCCTTTCCCTTGGCTCCAGTACATAACTGGATCATTCCTCAAGCTGGAATATTAAACATGCCGGCAGATTGTCATTAAAACCCTCTTTACTTTATTATGTGTTTTTGCTTCAACAGCCAAAACTGGAGGAAAGAAAGAGAGCAAACAATTTCCCTGTATGCTGGCTGGAAGACAGTCCATGAGCACCGAGCTGACTTTAGCAGGACCTTTTCTCGTCCGATGAAACAACGCTGTAGAGCACCACGTGGGATGGGAGCATTGTTTCAGACTGTAAACGGTCCCACCATGGTACCTGACCTCCTCATAGCCAAGACCGTGCTTTAATGTGACAACAGATGTCATAATCCCTTTGGGCTTTTTGCAGGCAGCAAACTGAGGCATTGGATAAATGAAATGACATGAAAAAAAATCAGCTGGAGAGCAGAAGAGAGCTCAGGTCCCCAGAGAAACTGGTGACTGATCTCTCACCTTCAGTCTCTAGTGCTCTTTTACTGACATACCTGGATGTCACAGAACAGACTCAGCATGTCAGAGCTGGATCCTGGAGCATCACGGTGGTCTCCACGCCCTGCTCAGCACAGACTTGGGGAACTTGCTGAGGAATGAACACCCAATTCTCCCCACCTATTGCCTTTATGACTTTAAGCTTTGCATTAATGAGCAAATTATTTTCATGTCATATCTGGCACGCAGCTGCTAACCACCACTTGCCATGCTAGATTATGTGCCAGGTCCTTGGGCGACGGGTCGATCGCCTCTCTGTGCCTTCAATGTCATGTCTGCTGTTTGCTCCGATTCTTCCATGTCTTGCACCCTTCCTCTCTTCCTAACAGCAGGGTGACAGAAACGTGAGGACAGACGTGCAACACATTGTCACTGTAATGCAAATTGCTCCTCTACATGTAGCAGAAAAGCAGGAGAAAGAGAGGGCCACAGATACTTCCTCCCACCCTCACTGGGCCACCCAGACTGGCTGCCTTTGAGCAAACTGGCCTATTCCCACCACCAAAAGGGGTTCTCAGTATTAGCTGATGGCAGGAGCTGTTGGGGAAGTCCGTTCTGGCGGACAAGCCCAGCCATGGGAAGGGGAAAGTTTGAGACATGAAGAGGGACAACGAAGAAGGGGTGAAAAGGAGGAAGGATGGAGAAGAGAAAGGTGAGGGAAAGGAGAGGATATCAGGTGACCACATACCCTTCCCGGCACCATGGGCAACAGCCTGCTTGCAGGGCTCTGGCCCGTGCTCCATTTCCAATTTGGCTTGTTTGAGAGCATAAACCTCCCTCCAGTCTGGGCACCAATAAAAGAGGCAGCTCTGCAGAGTCTGCACTCCGCTGTGGCAAGCTGCCGACTTTCATTTCTTTTTACTACTGACTTTGTGTGTCTCTCGCCCCTTTCTCCCATTCTGGGGACTTTATGGACTGAGACGCAGCATCCACCTTCCCCAGAGCAGGGGCTGGCTCCGGCCCTGGAATTCCAGGAAATTTCCAAGGTTGTCTCTGGACAGCAGCAGCAAGCATCACTCTTTGCACCACCCAGCCCTGTGCAAATAGAGGGCCGTGCCCCACCAACGCAGTCATCCTGTGAAGTTCAAATCCCTATCACAGACTGGCATGGGGCTTCTCTATCAGAGCCCCTCCTTCTCCTTCCAGAAGGACATCTACACATCCCAGCTGTATGTGTAGATTTGCCTATCCCAGCTGCAAGGAGGCACCAAGATGCCAGGGCATCTTGTTCAGCCCTGTTCAGATGAAGCCTGACTCCTGTCCCAGGGTGTGCAGCTCTACACAGCCAAGGACAGTGGTGCCCCACTGCGCGATGTCCCACCACCATCACACATATCAGCTCCACGTCCATAACTTGTCTGCTGTCTGGATGGGCACCACTGCCTTCTCTGACTGCTGTGCAGTCTGGTCCTTGCCTCCACCTTAGTGGAGGTGCCCACTGCTCACCTCAGTCACTCACACTTACATGGGGAGGAGGGCCTGCGTGCGTGTGAGAGAGACTGCTACCTCACAGGCTGCTGACTCTGCAAACTGATTAGGCAATTAAAATGTTTCAAAGAGGAGAAGAACAAATGACAAAGAACAAATGAAAGTGAAGCTCAGCCAGGAACAAACCTGGCTGGAAAATAGTACCTTACACACAACTCATCACAGCAGTTCTGCATGCCAAACTGGCAGGCAAAAAGCCAATCATCCCTCTGAATAGAAGTTTTGGCTGAGAAATGTGGGTTTTCCAAAGTAAGGTGTCCTTTTTTCTAGCACTTTCCACCATTCTTTTCTTTTCATAGAAGGTCCAGTCCCTCCCTGTCTCTCAACAAGCACCCGTTTTCTCAGAAATGTCCATGGAAGAACCATTTCCCATACTCAGGCTTGTACCTTCATGCTCCAGTCTTGCACCTCTCCTGCCCCAAGGTCCCTCTTGTGTTTTGCTCTGTCCAGCCCAACACATGGAAGCAGGTTCCAGATAAAAGACCCAGGATATTGAGAAACGTGATTTGAGTTTACCTTGCACCAAACAACTGGCCTACTGACAGCTCTCCATATCCACCCATGGTGGTGCTTTTGCTGTCCCAAATGCAGCTGGGCTGTCACGGACAACTCCAGAGCACAAAAGGAGGCAACAAGATGTGGTTTTTTTCTCATACAAGTTGCAAATTCTGAAGTTAGCGTTAAGTAGCTTTGCAAATCTTGGCCTCCAGCACCCCTGCTGGCTGCTCCCTCCTCTGCTCAGCAGCATACATGTGGACATACAATTTCTGATACACATGTCCTGTACCTCATGATAATTGCACAGTTCATTATGCCCCTATGCACATTTTGTAAGACACACTCCAGCATGTACATGTCCAAATTCCCAGGCTGTTGGGGTTGTTTCAGTCTGATTTTGTCTTGCTCATGGCCGCAGTTCAGGGCACACATGTGAAGATGCTCCATGGTGGTTCTGTGTATGAACATACATGAGTTGGCTTTTGTCTATGATATCATGCATTCGGGCCCCAACCCACACATATCTTATGGCAAAATCACAGACAAATTTTGATATTTATTTTGCCCCATCTATGCCTCTACTCTATATGTATGTGAAAGTATTTTATGAAATCATAAGCCATACCCTGTAATATCCACTTCATATATAGTTGGTTTGTGAGTACAGTGGTTCTTTTTATTTTATTTTTTGCATGGGTACCAGTGAGCACATGAACAGCAGAAGAGGAGGAAAGATCATACTGGGAAACCAAATATCTTAGTATTTGTATTTGTGCTTCTTCTTCATGAGTCTTTCTTTGCCTCAAGGAGCCACTTATGGGGCTGAAATACTGCAAGATCTGGTCTTCTTGTAGTATTCCTACCATCCAGGGAGTGAAACACCCTGAGCAGAACAGATCTTACATTATTTCAGCTTCACAGAGTGCTCCCTGAGGCACCGGTGAGAAACATAAGCGCAGCTTCAAAGGCACAGAAAATGCTTGCAACACAGATGCAAGTGCTGAACTCCAAGAGTTCCTTCCTCAGAGGAACAAGTGGCCAGACGCTGTGACCACTCTGGCTGGGGCATGCTGCAATGCTTGGGTGGGTGTCCTGCAAGAGGTCTGCTTCGAACTTGGGTGACAAAGTGTTGAACCCAATCCAACCTGCAGGAACAGGACTGTGTGAGTGTTTGCAAGTTCATGGTCCATGACTGGAAGCACTCACTCTTCCAGGGTGCAGAGGAGAGCTGGGGACAAGCTCCCTGTCATTTACACGCTGCTCTTTCAGCATCCCCTGGATCCAGGAGGGAACCGTGGTTTGGAGAGGAGCCATCACACACACATCAAACCGAGCTCACAGTGTCTGTCTGCGCCGCCCTCGGGCCCAGAGGGTTCCAAGGTGCCTGGTGCACACCTCGGTCGGAGGGTGCCCATCTCTGATACCACACAGCAGTCCTGCACTGCCAGCCTGAACCTAGACCTCAGTGAGGCAAATGGGAGCTCTAGACTTGCTGTGATGGTCTTTAGTGCAGGACTGCTCATGGCTGGGTGATGGAGCTCATGCTTCTTGCAAGCCAAGGATGAATTCATCTTTTCTTTGTTACATGTCCAAAAGACTTCCACATACCTCCATAAAAACCTTTCAAATACGTTACAGACAGACATTAGCAGATAAACACTGGCAGCAAACCAACAATGCAGACACAAGTCCCAGAAATCTATGCATTTCAGACAGCAACGCCTGTGCTGGTGGGGCATGAGGGCTGCAGCCTCTCCCCTCCTTCCATCAGCATCATTGACTGCAGTTTGCCAAGTGATGTGATTGAGGCCATACATTTGCATGGCAGTTCCCTTCACTGCATGGGTGGTTCTGGACATCAGTGTAGACAAACCTGCTGTGTTCAACCCTATTTTTTTTGGAGATGGTTCAGAACTTTGCCTATTCTACAATAACTAGACACTTTTCGATAGATATAAATATTTTCCAGGTAACATCTTCTGCCTTGTCATAATGTTGGGGAAAATGTTCCATTGCCTCCTAGAACTGCTGATCTCTAGAAATGGGTAGAAAAGTAGAAATTCCAGCTTACAGGAAATTCTGTTATTTCTACATTTATTTTCATCATGAAGTGAAATGAAAAATGAAGTGGGCAGAATGGGGCAGAACAGAATGTTAATTCTGAAGGAAATTCAATGCAGAGGCATGCAAATAATGTTAAAGTTTCCATTCTGATAGCACTGAAAAAACAAAATAGCTTATAAATATAATGAGAAAAGCAAAAACAAATAATCCATTGCATTTTGGGTCAGTTCAAACTTCTGCCAAGAATTCCAGTCAACATTTAACATTTTCAGAAAATGGTTCAATTTGGAGGATTCTGCATTTTCCAGTGGAATACTGGTTCATCAAAATTCTTTTTTGATCAGCTCTCTTGATTATACTATGCTACTAAAGAGGGATGTTTTCTGCTGTAACCATTTTTTTCTAGCTGCAGGCATGTAATTTACACTTATATTTCAACTGACTAATACCACATTAAGCATCCTCTTCAAACTGGACTTTCATTATCAGAGATTACATAACAACAAAAGAAAGCAGCTATAATGGACAAAAACCTGGAGTGTGTGGCGGGGGAGCCTGTGATGCTGTGCCCTGCGGGAGGCCTGTGCTGTGCAGCCTGGGGGTCCCCGCTCGCGCCCCCGCAACGCTGCAGCACCACTGTGTCACACACCCCATGGCAGAGCAGCCTGTGCCCCGTGAGCTACACGCTGGGCTGAGCCTGGAGAGCAAACCACTCTTCCTTGTGTTTGAATCAGCTAGAGTCAAATGGAAAAGCCATTAAGCTTGGGGCACTCTGGTCCTTCTCTTTTCCCCAAATTATTATCTCTTTCCTTTTTCTTGGTTTTTGCTTTTCTTTCTCTCTTCCTCCTTCAAACTCTCTCCTTCTTTCTTCCCCATGATTATCTCTCTTTTTCCTTAGAGTGTCATGGCAGACACTGCCCTGTCTTCAAGGCTGCATGTTTGCAGTTCTTTGGGCTGAGTGGTTTTGCATCCTCCCCAGTTGACCAGTCATCCTGGCCCCAAAAGTGGGCTTGTTCCTTCCAAGGCCTGGCTTTGGAAATTCCAAATTTCCCCTTCCAGTGGCTCTGGGCTTCAGCACTTCAGCAGGGACGTCATCCTAAACCCTCCCTTTGAGTGACACAGCGGGCAGCACCAGCCAGAAGCTCTCCCCTCCCAGACACCCTATTCACACAGCATTTCATCAGAAATAAAAAAGACAAGTTAATCTGTTTGAGCTCCAAATGAAGGAAACAATGGGGGTAAAAAAAAACGGTTGGAGAAATGATATTTCTCTCCTCCGGCAAAGGGGCATGTTGGGGGTGGGAAGGAGTGGGGGGGTGGGTAGAGGGAAGGAAGGTTGCTTTATTTTATTGATTTAAAAAAAAAACACACACATATCCCACAGGCGCCAAAAAGCACAGGGCAATGATTAATGTCCCCTCAGAAAAAGAAATTATATAGAATAAATTAAACTACTGTGGCAGCAAATTGAAAAATAAGGATGTAAATGAGGTTTGAATACTTAATATCTGAGAAGGGGAAGCGAGTCCTGGGCACAGAGAGAATGGTGAGAAATTGTCAGCGACCCAAGGGGAGACTCTCCCTTTCCCCGGCCCAGGAGCCCCTCTGCTCTGGGCAGGAGGCCAGCAGCAAGGAGCAGGCACTGGGAGCAGAGCAGGGTGGGCTCACACCTGGAGATGGAGCCAGCCACACTCAAGCCTGGGGTTGCTCCACCAGAAGAGCCTTGCATGAGCATTTTCGCAACATGCAAAGACCAAAATTGGGCCCAGCTACTTCAGGTAGCCTCATAAGCAACATTTCATGGCACAGGTCATTCCAGGGAAAGCTGGGGAGCTGCAGGAATTTGCCTGCGTTTGCTGCATGGTATGCAGCCTTTTCCCTGAGGAAGTGTGAATTGACATCTCCTTGGCATCCGTGTCGCCTCCAGGTCAGCGGGGCTGTACACTCCCTGTACACTGTGCACTGTGGACAGAGATTTGTGCTACCCAAATGTACACATTTAGTCTGTACTGGATGCTCACATGAGCAGCAGCCTGGTTAAACGTTGGAGCACGCAGACCTCCTGCTGTGATAAGCCAGCCCAACATCAGGAAAGGTCAGCATGTGCCAGGTCTAAAGGAAGGGAAACCACATGAGGCAAGTGACAGAAAAGCCGTGGCAGACATACTATCCTCACACTGGCCTTGTTTGTATGGAAAACCCCTGGCCACAGTCCTTATTCCCGGGGCTCCTTCAGCTCAGCTCAGCCAGGATGTAAGGGTGACCACATTCAGATTTGGATGCAGGCTGCCATTTGCCATGCAGAGCTGCAACAGCTCTATTAAACCCACTAGCTGTCAGCTTGCATTTCACCCACCGTGTGGTGTGGTCCTTCTGGCTGACACGTTAGCAGGTCTACAGAAATCAAACTTTGGCTCCCACCTCTGGCAACAATTCCTTGTGTCATCACTGTGAAGTCACTTCTTTCACTGCCCCATCCCTAGTGGTGGGACAATATGGTGCAGTGAGATCTGGCACCGGAAAGCATGGAGGAGGTTTACATTTGTGTATCAGGGCTGTGGAGCTGGTGCTGGGAGTGACGAAGGATCCTATAGGAAACCTGTCCTGCTGCTGTGTCCTGCCATATGCAGCTGGCCCTCGGGCTTGTTTTCCATGTTACAGGTGCAGGTGAAAGATCCTGACTTGGGGTTAAACGTGTTAACATCAAAACAAAACACAAAGCACAAAAAGCTTGCCTTGAAGCTCATTTCTAGGAGTTCATTAGGCAGCAAGTGTCCAAGGAAAAGGCTGCTGATACCAAAAGACAGAGAAGATACATAGCGGGGTGCTGAGGATACCTTACCTACACTAGCATTGAAATCTGGGGATACTGGACCCCCACTGGGATCCTGCTTCAGGCTAAAGGCTGTATTTCTGTCCTTCTGCCAAGGATGAGAGAAGTGGTAGCACTGGAGAGAGAAAACCCAATTACTCACAAAAATGGGAGGAAAGAAAACGGCCACTCTTGTCCCACGGGAACTGACCACAGGAGCCACCAGTGCAGGAGCCCTGCAGAGCCAGGCGCAGCTTCTGCTCCTGGGAGCTTGCTCCTGCTTCGGGGTCAGGAGCAGATCTGACTGCGGGAAGGACTCGTCAAACGGCAGAGAGGCAGAATGAGAAGGGGCAGAGTACAGGGGCAGCAGCCCAATGGGCGTGCCTGATTTTGGGCTGAGGGCTGTAACAGAGCAGAGCGCCTTCACCTGCTGTTTCGGCTTAACCTCAGGCACAGCTATTAGTCTGACCCGATGGGAAATTAATATTCCCCAAATTGCCAGAAAGCTGCTCACTCTGGCTTATTTTCTTTCCATCTGGCTGTGGTGGAGGAGAGCCTGTCCTCAGCTTGCTGCTCAGCTGGCTCTTTCTTTTTTATCTCTTGTCTCTCCATCTCTCATTCAGCCCCCTCTATCTCTGCGTCACCTCTCTGCTTCCCTCTGCCAGTGTGGGTAAGTGTGCGTGCGCGTGTGTGCGTGCGTGTGTCTCTCTCGCTTCCCTTCTGTCTTTTTTGTTCATATATATTTAGTATTTATTTACAAGCTTGATTTTTTTCCCTCTGAGTGAAGCCAGGCATGCACAGAAATCCTTAAGATGCTATAAAGCCGCTGAGGTATAAAATGGAAAGTGCTTAGCCTGCCTGTACAGAAATATCTCACTGCGCTGCACTGGAAGCCACCGAAGCTGGGCACTGTAAATCTCATAGAGTTTAGCTTGTTTGTTTACACCATGACGACGATCTAAAGAGAAAAAGAGAGAGAGCGAGAGGGAGAAGCTCTCAGTTCCCCTGTCAGACCACAGCACATATCCCCAAACCATTTATTGGACCTCATGAGCAGGATGCCAGGCTGGCAATGCCTTCCCTGCCCATCTGCAGAGACAGTTCAACAGTGGGAGGAGGAGATGTTGTCCTTCTGAGGACACGGGCAAGGCAGTGTCATTTCCCAAGGCCACCTGAAGAGAGACATTATGAGGCTGTGCTACTCCCGGGACACAGAGGACTTTCTTGCTTCTTACTTGGTCTTTTTGACTGTCCAGCCTTGGCCTAAGTGGCCTTCTGAAACCACCATGAGCAGTCACCAAAGGTCTTCCTAAAGACTTAGAAATGGTCCTTGCTAGAAGCAATGGGCCACAGAAAAGCTGAACTTGGGAGAAATAGGCTCAAATTTGGACTCCTTTATTACCTTGCACAAATCAAGGTCCCTCTTCAAAACCCATCATGCCCATGTTCCTGGAGCATTGTCCTACCACTTCCCTTCCTATCCAGCCCATCTCTGTGACAGGGCTCAGGTGAGGACCCCATGCACTAACCTCTGCTAGGGATCTGGCCTTGCTCCCACTGCCTCCAGGTTGGTCCAGCCATGATTCTGGGGTACAACAGCATCTCAGCACACACCAGGATGGGCCCTGCCATTTGGTGCTGCCCCACAGAGTGACCCACTCACTCTTCTCCCAGGTGGCTGCTCTGGCAGGCAGATTGCCAGAGCCGAGTCAGATCTGCATTCTGCCCCTCCAGATAGGAGCTGTACAGAGCACTGGAGAGCAAACAGCAGGAAACCCCTGTTTCACAGGTCCCCACTCAGATCATGGAGGATGAGCAGCCAAATTTCTTCATGTGTCAGACACAGTGGTCTCCATCTGAGCAAAAGATGGAGCCACAGTAACACAGATAAGATTTGAAAAGGAAAGGAGAAGGAAAGACAAAACAGCCTAAACCAGAAATTATAAGTGTTATATAGAGTACAGTAGCAGAAAGACACTGTGGAAAACATGACAGCCTGCAATGATGGCACAAGAAAAGCATCTCTTGTTTAGAAAACCACCAGGCTGCTATACTTGCTCTTACATCACATGTGGGGAATTTAACCTGCAATGTTGATGTGACCTGACCAAAACCACACAGGGAGTTTGCTGTGGATCTGGGAGTTGAACTCAGGTCTCCTATGTCTTAGACATCAGATTGTTTCTAACATGAAGATATAAAAGCCTTGGACACAGAAAAAAAAATTATCAGAGGTTGTCTCAGGAGTCCATGGGCAGAGAAACTAGGAAGGAAGGAAGGAAGGAAGGAAGGAAGGAAGGAAGGAAGGAAGGAAGGAAGGAAGGAATCCTACCCTCTCCATGAGTATCTGCATGCTGCTGAGGGTGCCAGGTCTTCCAGGCTGCCTCCCAGCTTTCTGCCAGCTTCAGTGCCACAAGAAATATGCATGGAAATTCTTGCTGTGCTGTGAGTCTGCAGAGATGTGCTCTGTCCACATATAGGGGTGGAAGAGAAAGTGGGAGTTCAGTGCCTACTTGGCACGTTGCTGGGTTTGCACCTCCTTCCATGAGCATCCATTGGAAAGATAACTCCATCCATCCTCTTCCCAAAAAACCCTGCAAGCATGAAATCTATAGATAAACAGTTGCATGTGGTTGTTGACTCAAGCTCTTCTGTACCCTGTTATTCCTAAAAGCTGCTATGCTTCCCAGGCAAGGGGAGGAGAAATTGGAGGAAAGTGTAGAAGTCATCGCTTGGGGTGCCAGCCTGCCACTGAGGCATGCAAAGAGGGTGCAAGAGTGCTCCCTGCAGGAAGATGACTAGTTCGTGGTCTTATGTTGGGCCAGAGCTGCAAGATCTTTTTGCTACTGGTGCCAGAGAAAAGGATCTTGAAGTCCCTGCTTGCAAAGTGTATTTGCACTGAGGCATTTTTTTGGCAGACAGTAAGGTAATTTCTTATAGGACCTACAGAAAGACAATGACTTTGTGGATCCCAATACAATCCCCCTCCTATGGATTCACGCATGTTGGAAAGAACTTTTCACCACTGCAAGAGGAGAAACTGGGTCCTGCCACAAAGATAAAGACCTCACACACAGTAAGGTTGGATTAGCCTTGAAATCTCTCCTCCATGATCTTTTGCTGAAATCCTTCTTCTATGTTTGTTTTTCTGTTCCTTCCCAAATGGCTTCCTGGCCTCTTCTTTAAGGGGGCATACCAGAGCCCAGAGTAGGGGTCTCCACAGTGCTCACAACAGGCCCCCAGACAGCTGCAGTGAAAGGGATGCTGCAATCCTAAATGCCCTGTGCGCTCTACATATTGTGGAAAAAGCTGTTGCATTCATCAATGTCAGATGCAGAGTTTGAATAAATTTGAATGCACTCAAGCGTGTTCCCTGCAGTTTTTTATAATATCACTTTCCAGTTTGAATATTTCACTTACTTTTTTTTTCAAATTTCTTTTTATCCACCAGTTTCTCCTCCTTTTCATCCTCTCCTCCCTTCCTCTCCTCCTTCCACTTTTACCCCCCTCTCTAGGTTGTTACATTTGCAACCCAAGCAATTGGACAAGGAAGCCGTGCTGCAAGCTTCCTCTCAGCAGTGCCCTGGAAAAAGCAGTCACTTCTCACACTGTACTCATGGCTTCCCAGCTGTTGGCCAGTTTGAACATCTTCCCTTGACAGAACAACACCTCATGGGACACTTTGGCCAGGAGAAACAATTAGTTTGCAAGGTATCAGTGCAGGATCGACTTGTGAGGGTCTCACAGGTGGGTCTTGGTTGCCCTGGCCCACTGGATCAGCTCTGTGGGGCTCTGGCTGTGGAAGGGGGACAACACAGTCAGTGTCATGAGCCACTGAAAGGGTCCCAGCCATTCCTGTGCTCTGAAGGTCAGAACTAGTCACTGAAAAGCAGCAGATCTGCAACTGATCTCCTGCTGGCACTGCATGGTGGTTTCCTAAAGTTACCCCAAGGCAAATGAGGTGAACGGAATTAATGCTTTCCTTCCTCCTCTTTGCACCAGCCTAGAGTAAACCTATCAGCCCCTTTTGTCTCCCACACTTTGGTTTGTCCCCTCTGTAATGGGAACCATACCCGTGTTCATAGACCACCATGTGCTGCAAAGTGAACAAACCTACCAAAAGGTTACTTACACTCTTGACCAGCCAAAGAATAGGGGCTGCTATTTGTAACCCTGCTTTGGGGGTATGTTTCCATGTCTTCTGTACAAGTAGGAGGGGACAAGGAAGAGAAATGTTTTGTACCATTCTGACCAGACAGGCAGCTCCAAGATGGCCAGCCCTGGCCCGGGACTGTGTGTCCTTAGGGCTGGGGGTTGAGGTACTGGGGACGGGGAGGGAGAAAGGGCTGATGGTACCATAGAATGAGTGCATTCTGCTGCTTGTATTGAGAATTCACTGCTCTCCCTTTTAGTGAAAACTCTATGATCTTGTGACTAACCACTTTCCCCTTTCACTGTTTTTGATTTATATCCCATTACTTCGCCTGTTTGTGCCTTGCAGACATGAATTTTTTCCCTGACATCTCCTATGCAGCAGCCACGTCAAAACCTTTGATAAAATAATAGTGGTAAGACGCTCGCATGGCTGTTTTTATGTTTCCAGGGATATAGACATCAATTAAAACTCTTCATACGATCTGATCCGTCGTTATTAAAGGCATTAATACCGGCACGCCCCTCAGATTAGGGGCTGCTCACCGGGCGATGGAGGAAAGCAGGGAACATTGTCTGCATGCGTCCCCTTCTTGCTCAGCTCCCTCAGGAACCTCACTTGGAGGACAATCAGCACAGGCTACCGAGGGCACCAGGGGCTGCACTGAGCTGGCTGGGGGTAGTACAGGGCAGAGGCATCCCATGCACCACCAAAGCACAGCACTGCCCTCCCAACACCTCCTATAGCACCACAGCACCTTGAATGACAAATACAGCTCTGCCACTGACCCCCTCCCAGACTGAAGGGGTCTGAGCTGCTTGAATGCACGTCCTGGGGCATGGCCAGAGAGGACAGCTGAGGCTGAAGCCAAGGGGTGCTTGGAACTGAGCATTCACTTTAGAAAAGGAAACCTTCAACAATATAGGTGAAATGGGGAGGGAGCGTTGAAGCACTGAGAGAACGCGATTTTTCTATGGGAACTCATAGAGCATTTCCGCATCAAAGAAGTCCACAAGTTATCAAATACAAGAAACATCTCTTAACCAGGGGAAACTGAGGCTGCATAGAGTATATTGTTAAATATGCCAATGCTGGTCCCTAATTGAAGGAAGAAATAGGCACTGTAGAGGTCAGCCTGTGACAAACGTCAGTGTCATCACCCAGCGTTTCACTTGGTGAGGCAAACCAGAAGGTCTGAATTATAGCTTCCTGCAGTCCTGTCCAGACCCACGTGTGTCCAGCTTTTCTCATTCAACACAGCCCAAAGCAATTCCTGCTGGAGCTGGAAACATTTGGTGTCCCCATCTAACCTTCTCACTGTGCCTCCCATGGGGGGAAATCTGGATTTGCAGTGAACAGTTTCAGAGGCAGGACCTTTCCCTTTTCCCTCCAACATCTCCACTATTCAGAATCTATGTTCCCACCTTGTTGACACTTTATGATACAGCCAAAGACCCCCGTTGGTGATGATGCCTTCCACAGTGCTGTTAGAAGACTCTATAACCACAGCACTCTCTGTGCTAGGACATCTTCCCTCCATGTGGTTTTCCAAATCTTCATTCAGTAAAGCAAGAAGATGTAGGAAATCCTGCTTAGTGCATGGTGGCTTACAGGCTACTGCTCTCCATGCTGTATTTACATTATTTAACTTTTTTTTATTCTCTTTCTCTTTTTATCATCACTTCCTTTTCATCCTTGCCCATCAGGAAGAGAAAGCTGGTCCTTCTGCTAGGCATCTCCTGTAAGAAAAGACAGTCAGTGCTCAGGGCATGGCCACAGAATAGCTCCTGGTCTCGCCCACTCACACCAGTTACCTTCCTCCTGCCTTCCAAAGGGCCAGGCAAAAGTGATCAAGTGATGAGGAAGAAAGGTGGGGACAATATCTTGGGAGACAACCTCCACTGGCAGTGACAATCCCTCCACTTAGGTGCCAAAGCTTTGAGATACACCAGGGCTCAGCAACACTGTGGACTCTGGGACGGGATGGCTCATTTTCTTTCACCGTGTCCAGGCATGGGAGGCTACCAGCACACCAGGCACCTCCTTGATGGCTCACCCAGCAGGATAAAGATGGGAAAAACTGCCTGGAGTATTGCCTCCCGAAGCTTTGCCCTGGGATGGGAAAGATGCCAGTGGGAGGAAAAGCTCCCCTCTCTCATCCAAAGGAAATTCAGGCAATTGCCTGCTTGCCAGGCACCTTGGCACATTCCACCACAGGCAGTCCCTGGCCCCCCCCCAGTTTGTGCTCTGGGCCTGCAGTTGAGAAGAAAGGAAAATCACCCCCCAGCACAAGAGACAGGGGGCAGCAGGGGAACAAGGTGTGTGTGCATCCTCCATTTTGGTGTCTCTTTTTAAGCACTGGCTTTCCATTGCCCCAGGGGAGCTGAGGGGAAGCGTGTGTCTCTCAGGCACACAGCAGCCCTGACTGGGTAACGGTGCAGAACGTAAAGTGTTGTCTATTAGGTAGGAGACTGGTTAATACAAAGAGTTGTTGGTAATAACAATGTCCTTTCAGCAGTGACAGAGACAAAGTACCTGCATGTGGCGTGTACCACTGCGTGCAGCAACTGATGGTCACAGGGAAGCTTTGGAGATCATTTGAATTTCACATCCAGGGAGAGCCGGCCTATCATTAAAAAACCCTAATTTCTGTGTCAGGTGGAGTTCCAGGTAATCGATCATGGTGTCAGCTGGCACAGGCTCTCCCTGCCTCCTTGCCTTGCCTCCAAGTCAGCCTTGGTTTTTTCCAATTAAACTTGTTGCTGGGATCCAGAGAGAAGCGCAGGAGCACAGGAAAGGCAGATCACACATCCCCCCTCATTACTGGTGAGGTGGGGGCTGATGGGGCCAGGAAGGTGGGGCTGAGGCTGGTGTGGAATGACTACAGCTGGGGGGGTAAGGAAAGGGGATGCCCAGAAAATGATCTTTGCTGCAGCAAGGTCCAGCAGGGACTTGCAGGGAGGGAATCTCAAAACATCACTGCATCTTGGGGAAGGCATTGCATGAGACCCTCCTTGCATTACTGATGCTGCCAAGCCCCTACAGCCAGTTTTCCTCCCTCCAACATCGTCTCTGTCCCTATCAGTCTTTCGAACCACCTGAGCCCCTGTGGGTCTCATCCTGCACTCATTGCTCTTGGCCTCTTCATCTCACATGCTTCCTCCCTCCTCCCCACACAGGCATCTCTGGCATCTCCAGCCCCTCTCAGCCATCACCAGACAGCTCTCCAGGGTCCACCCCTTGCTCTCCTGAGTCAGATTCCCTTTAATGGATAGCATAAGGATCCAGGCTGCTCTCTACAGCATCAGTTACCAGGGCAACATTTTTGGCAAGAGAATTTTTTGGTTACAAAACAACCTTCCTTTTCCCCCAAAGGTCAAATCTGCATGAAGAATTGCTATCAATAGAAATGTACTGTTTTCCATCATATTTAACCCCAGTTTTAAAACTCCTATCTGTAACCAAAGTTGACTGAAGAGGTTTCATACAGGGGGAGAAAAATACTTCTAAAATAATGCCAATAAAAATGTGCTTTAGAAAGCTGAAGGAATCTATTAGAAAAAGAGCTTTTAATTTCTACACACATTCTTCAGGAAATCCCATTGCAACCCTACTACACAGAAATTATATTGAAACTGAAACACTACTACAACATCTTCTCAATGCTTTTACTAGTTCTGCTTGCAGCTGTGACTGTTTTGTAGCTAAGGTTTAGGTGCAGTAACAGAGTCACTATTTATTGCTGCTTTTACCTACAGATCAGAAGTACCAGCCCCAAGCAAGGCCAGGACTCTGTCCCGTACACCTAGTGCAAGACAGCCATTAAACCAAGAAAGCTGAAAAACAACAGGGCCAGGCTTATCCTCCTAACTGAGAGGCAGGGCCATGGACTCACATGGAGAATTAGACGCCTTGTTTTATGCAGGACTGAGGTACATAACCCCAACAGGATGGTTCAGAAGAAAGGGGCTGCAGCAGGGTAAGAGATGAGGAACGTGGGATTTGGGGCACAATTGCCCTGATGGACTTCCTGTGCCCAGGGCTTTCACGCTCAAGTGATTTCTAAAGCCACAACAAAGCAGAGGGAGGTGGCTCTGAAGGTCAGTGTGGGGTGAGCCACGTCTCATGGCCAGAGATCAGCAGGGACCAGCTGAATGGGTCATTCGGGGTTGACCACTGGTGTTTGCAGTGTGAGTTGGAGGGAAAACATAGACTTGACCTTGACTGTGGGTGCAGGCAGAACTGAAGAGCAAGCCTTGAGGAAGTTGTAAGTGGAATGGTGCAGGCAATCAGGTAAATTGTCTGTCTCTGAGGTGTGAGGACACTGCCCATCTTTCCCTAGCCCCCCCTGACTTGTCCGGGCATCCACATGAGGGGGAAAGGTCAAATAGGTCTAACTGCAGCACTGCAGAAATGCGATCTTCTTTTCCAAGAGAGAAACTGGGCAGCAGGAAAGACATTGCTGTAACGCTTAACCATAAAGCTGGGCAGAGAGCCCAAACACAGAAAGTTGAGGTTAACACCATTCACTGTTGGAACAAAGGTCATTGTGGATCGGGAACATTCAGCCAAGACTGGAAATCTCTCATGCGTAGTAGATTGGCCATCCCATTTATGCCAGTGCTGCAGAGGGACAGCGCACCCAGGGCTGGAGGAGAGTTTGCTAAGCTGCAGCTGCATACTGGACAAGAACCCAGGGAAGAGCCCTGCCTTCCATCTTCCTGACAGGGATCGCTGGGCACAGGGCCACGTGTGAGCAGCAGAGACCTTTCTGGTGCTCTTCATGGATGGATATGTGGATAGGGCTTTCCTCCCAGGCACGCAGTCCTGCCGGGACTCGGACCCACTCTTGATCTCGAAGGGTATCGATTAGGAACAGCTCTCCTGCAGCTGACATTTTTGCCTAGGTGGTGACAGTAGCTGCAGTGACCACGTTGAAACACTTCTAAATTCTCAGCCTGGTTAGCCAGATGCTATTTATAACTCAGGTGGTTGCAGAAGGCCTTCAGTGCTGAGTCTGGGCTCACTGCGCTGGATCCCTAGTAATTGTCCTGGACAAAATGTGAGCACAAAGACTACTATTCATTTTTGCAGAAATCCAAGACGAAGAGACATGAGGAAAAGCATGGCCTGGTTCCTTTCTGTAAGGTGTATTAGTCACTTCTTGCCACTTCTGACTTCACTGATCTGCAGTTGGAGAAGTTCTTTTCTCATCTGCTGTGGGGTAGAGGGAGCCCTGGCCTGAACTTGGCCAGGTAAGCGTGACAGTCCCAGGCCTGCTCCTCTCTGAGATTTGATCCTGGCTTGTCAGAACAATTGGCAGCTGCTGCGGCTCCGCAGGGGGCTGGAGCCACTTGGATCCCACATGATGCCCAGAGGAGAGGAGAAACCAATTGCCTTTGCTTCAAGGACACTAAGCAAAGCATAAAGAAACTATGTGCAAATTGAATGGGAGGCATTAGGATATGTCTTTGGACAGAGCACAGGTTTTATCAGCAGTCATACTGACTAAGACTGATACATCTGATCTCTCCCTCTCCATCTCCCTCCACCCCTCAAGTGGCTCTTCTGGCTGCCAGCTGAAGGGAAAGAACCATCCCCAGTCCCTCAGAGATGAGCTGGCAATGGCCATGGCTTGTTGAGGTTACCTCTGCAATGCAGGTCCCTGAAGGAGAAACCTCAGTGTCCAGGTTGAGGCACTTGGTTTTGTGTCCTCAGTGGAGGGTGGGCTCAGAGCTGTGGCAGTGCTGTGTTCCCCAGCTGGGTACACACGGAGGTATGAAACCACACTCATCTCCCCACTGCTGCATGGATTCCTGAGATCACACAGAGATGCAAACTAGGCTCAAGGATTGGGGACTGGAAGGGGCACACTTATGGTCTGAGGTTGGTTTGCAGCTCAGATGGTGATTCTCTGTGGGACCTGGACTGAAGCACCTCATCTTTGGGCTTTGGTTCCCTCCCTCTTCACTAGGTGTATGGCCCACCAATTTAATTTGCCCTCATGATCTCCTTGGCACTGGGAATGGCTGTCCCTGTGGCATTGTGCAACATCCCAGTTCAGCCCATTTGCTCTGTCAGGAGCTACTGCAGTGGAAATAGCAAAGCTGGAATGTGTAATAATGCATAATGGGAGAAGGTGAGGCCAGAGCTGACATTCTCAACTCCTAAACTTAACAGTAACAGTGACAAATCTCTCATCGTTTGTTCCTCCCTTGCCTGGCACTTTTGCTTCTCTTTAAAAGGAGTTTATCATGGTGCAATGGGCTTTTTTCCAAGTTAATGTCTGTCAGCTCCAATTTGTTCAAATGACCTTCGTAGGCTCAAGGGAATTTTAAAAATAAATAAAGAAGGGCTTGCTGGAGTGCTTAGAGAGGGTTTCACCTGACAGCCAATGATAGAGACACCTCAGAGCCTGCAAGCACCACACTGCCCCAGGACCATGCCAGGGGAAATGGGCTGATTAGGGAAAAGACTTCAGAGCTCCAGGGACGTCTGCGTTTTGGAAGAGAGGACAGAGCTGAGCCACAGATACAAGGCTGCTGCTGGTGAAGGGAGGCATGCAGCACTCTCTGAGTCCCCAGAGCTGGCACTTCGCTGGGGTGGGGGTTCACATGATGGACCCCAAAGAACCCTCAAAGGGTACAGTGCTCTTATCTTTGCTTCTCTCTCAGAAAGGCCTTCTCCAATAACCTCTTTTGAGCTCTCTCACTTGAACCCAGAGATCAGATCCCCTTGTCTGGTTTGGTTAGGCTGAGGCTGGTCCTGGGGAATGACCGACTTCATGCTCTGCCTTTGCAGGGAGCTGGATACAATCCTCTGTCTCAGCTTTGCCTTCTGGAAAGGCTAAGGCCATTTTGCCAGAATTTGCCTCAGCCAGAGTTGGCAAGCTAGGTGGGACTGTGCATGGATTTGAGTGTTCAGGAACAGTGAGGGGGGACAAAAATCAGCACTTCACTTGAATAAGTCTAAAGACATAAGAGAACAGGGAAGGAAAGAGTGAGAAGGTCAGAGAAATAGTCTAAAACAAATCTCCTGGCTCCAGCTAGTGTGGGCAGACTTTGCAGGGTTATCCAACCTTCCTGAGCCAGCAAGAAGTACATCAAAATCTGTTTGGCCTGGACCTGAGAGGATGGGAATTCTGGAAGCATTTCACAGGGATGCCCCAACTGGAGCTGGACTGAAATTGCAGCAGGAGCCCAAGAAGATACAGTTAAATGTGTTCCCGCCGGCTTCATCATTTGCACTGCTGGTGGTGTGGCACTAGCCAGAAGTCCTGTGCATACACAGGCCCACGGACAGCTGCATGGTATAGTCATGACTCAAAAGTCCTGCTCAAAGTCCTTGAAGGCACACAGTGGCCATCCCTGGCCTAGCAAGAGGAACTTGGAAGTTTAGTCTACGTTCCTGGCTCTGACATTGTCACAGTATGGAAACTGAGGCAAGTCAACATGCATTTGTTTATTTTCTCCCAGTGCATTTGTACAGTGCTCAGCACAACAAGGGTCTTTGTTCTGAGTGGTGCTAGGAGGCAAATGGTAATAATAATAATAGTAATAATAATAATAATAATAATTCGTGATAACAGTAGGGATAATATGGGCTGAATAATAGTGATAACAGTAGTGATAATATGGGCTGAGCTGTTCGGCATTCTTCATCTAAACAGTTCTACACCCAACACCAGGGAAGAAAAAGAAAGTAGTCATTCAGAGTATCACAACATAAGAACAAGTAGGGTCAACTGATACTTGAATTAGTGAGACCTGCTTATTGGATTTTCTTCCTATCCTTCTGTACATCTGAACCCTTTCCCATCCTGTGCTGGCAGTGCCAACAGCAGCTCTCCCCACCCAATCTTCACTGGTTTCAGTTCCTGGCCCTTTCCTGTGTTGCTGTGTGGGCTGTAAAGAAAACTGCAGAAACCAGGAGGCCATCAAGAACTGCTGAACATCCATCAGTTGACACTGGAGCATGAACAAGGCATATGATGCATAAAGATTCATTTGGCACAGTAAACATTACTCCATGAAGCCAGAGTTCAATGATAACCAAGGCTTAGAATTGGCACTCTGCCTTCTGGAATGGCGCAAAAATCCAGATCCTTACAAGCTGTCCTCTACCCAGTCTTCCCTCCAGACCTCCCCTGAGTCAGAAGAGCTGTGCACAACCCTAAGGATTATGGCTCCAGTGACGATAAGGAGGATCCAGCCCAAATCTGTAGCTCAGTGTCCACAAGGATTTGGGGGCATTCTTTTGTTCTAGGTAGGTCCATCAGAATACAAAATATTATTATTTCCTTCTTCATTCTCCTTAAGCTTGAAAGCTTAAGGCATGGAACACAGATCAGCTATTATTTCACACATACACAGAAGCATCCACAACCCTAGGAGGGAGGCAAATAGTGGTATGTATTTTTGGAGCCAGGAACAAGGCAGTGGAGGTGGGCTTCAGCACTTTGTGTTCAGATCCTCCTGATCTGAGATAAGAACCATAAACAGGACCAAAATGAGGGACTCATTGCAGTAGTGTCTTGCTGATCCAGGCAGAGGAGATGCCAGAGTGGGAGTCTGCTGCATCAGCAAGGTCCTGCCGTGAAACCAGCCCCATGACAAGGCCCAGCCTCCCAGTGCAGTCTGGAACTGTGGCAGTTCTCCTGCCATGTGACAACCCCACACCTGGGACCAGGCATAATCAGAGCAGAGAGACTTGAGGGCTCAGTAATCTTCTCCCTCCCATGAATATGTTGGCTTAATGGCTGGACTGTACAGCTTGTCTGGTAGCATGAGATCTTTACTTAGTATATTCCTGCTTCACCAGAATTGCATCTTTAGGACCCAAAACTGAATATACTTGGAATGACAGCACATCACAGAATCATGGAACCATTTAGTTGGGAAATACCTTTAAGATCATTGAGTCCAATGTTAAACCTAACACTGCCAAGTCCACTACTAAACCATGTTCTAATTAAAAATATGGAGGTGTATTTAATTGCTACTCTCTGTTTGCAATCCTAGATGCATTTTTGAGGTGTAAATGAAAGACTGACTTTTGTGACAGACATTCCAAAGTTGTCAACATGACTATCCAAGGATTTGTAGGTGAGTCCTTAGAACGAAGCTTTGACACTATCCACTTTCTCAATATAAAAAAAAAAAAAAGTGGGGGGAAGAAAAAAGAAAAAAAAAGTATTGCCCTGCTGAGTTGTTAAAGAGGGAATTGAACATAAAAATGCAGCAATGTCTGCCTGAGTCTGCAGACAGCCTGGACTGTAGCTGAGAAAGGCACGAGCTGCCTACACCCATCTCAGTATGTCAGTTCTGAAACCTAATGCTGACACTTTAGAAAGAAGTACTCAAATGGCTTTCCTATCTGCAAATTTTTGCGGATGCCTGCAACTCTTTTAATTAGGCCCCAGTCCCAGGTCATTTTCTGCTTCTCTCAAGAAGGCAAAACATTCAACTGTCTTTTCTTCAACAGCCAAACCAATCCGTATCTTTCATGTTACAGACATTTATGTTGCACTCAGAATGAGGCACCATCTCAAAGCGCAGGAATGGCACAGAATAAAGACTTTACCATCAATTTCAATAAGTTTAGGAATGTTGGAATGGTTCTATTGTTCAGGATTCTTTTCAGTTCATCTCTCCTGGTACATAGATCATGCTGCAGTCCTGCCTGTGTGCCTCCTTTTCCTCAGCAGCAGGGATCACACCATTGTGCAGTTCATCTTAAACTCAGTACTGCAGCAGTTTGATCAGGACTGAAAGCTGTGGTCTCACCAATGGGAGGCACTGTGGACTGGGGACAAGGAGGAAGGATGTTACTGGAGATGTTCTGGTGAGCTTTGGAGTGGATTTTAGCTTTGAAATGCTAGGACTCATAATGGGTTTGCTGGGGGTGTGTGTGTTTTGTTTAGGGTTTTGGGGGCTTTTAACTATTAAGAACAGAGATTGAAGCCAGAAGATTGCAAAAGTTGTATGTCTTGTCATGTTCCCAGGTTCTCTCTTTTTCTTGTGTTCTGGTAGCACAAATGAAGTAAGATCAACCTGAGTCTGAAAAAACCCCTTCATCAGTGTGCTTACTGTCCTCAGTCTGATAAGGCACGTCCATCTTCACTCCCACCTTTCTTAAGTACCACATCCAACCCTATGTGTCACTGGTTCACCATCTCTGCCTCCGTCCCATACAAATCCATCTGAATGGCCATTCCCACCCACACCTGTCCATCCATCCATCCTAGCCTGGCTGTCTGTCTGTCTGTGAGAACTCACCTTCCAGAGTGTTTAATCGGCACAGCAAAGATAGCGGCAAAATCCTCGAGTCATGTGGAGCTCACTAGCTCTGCGAGGATGCTCCTCACCCAGGCAGCAGCTGGGGGGACATTTATGTTGACCCACAGTCCTCCTTGTCCCCTGTTTGAAGGGGACAGCCCTGCAATGATGAGAGAGGGGCCAGCAGACAGCACCCCACAGCAAAGCTAGGAGTACACAGCAAGGTAAACCTCTGTGCCAACGGTTTTCTCCCTTTGTGCTTGCTCCTGGGGAGCCTATCTAGCAGAGCAAAGTCCACTGCCCTCCCTCTTGTCACCCTTCCTTTCCCCACCAGCAGCCCCCAGCCCGACAGAGAGACCAGGCTGGATGGAGAGCCTTTCTCTCCAGTGTGCCGCACTATGACAGATGATTGACTCGAAACAATATCTAAGGCGATCAGGATAAAGTACCGACCATTTCAAGGCTCAGCAGAATTCAAATTCTAATTAGACTTCTCACCACATTCCAAATAAAAATTGTTCCCCTGATATCCTTTTTGCCTATCAGGTGTCTCTCCCTGATCGCTGGAACAAAACGCATAAAGAAAGTGATTAAAGCCATAACAAAGGCATAAAATTGAAATTATTGCTGGTATCACATCTGGGAGCAGAGTGTGTCACCACACTGCCCCCCTCCCCTCGGAGTGCTCCCTCCCCAAATAGACACACACACATCCCCCCATAGTTCTTGCCTCAAATGTGAGTGATGGGCTGGGGGACAGGGGGCGGAGGGGATGAGAGAAGGTCTTGTTCCAGGTTGGAAGTCTTCCATTCCCATGGTATGGAATAGCATCTCAGCCCATACCCCCCGGACCCACTGCCTCCAGCCTGAGGCTGTGCTGGAGTTGCAGTGGGTGTAAATTGCTTCATAGTCTCTGGTGCTGCTTTACATCAGCTGAGGATGTAGCCCACATCATCTGCAAACGCAACACATGCAGGCGCCTGAAGCGTACACACCCAGGGAGAGGAAAACACATAAGCACAGAGGCCTGCTCACTGCCAGGCGCTCTCTAATGGAGGCACAGACAAACCCTTCTCTGGGACATACACCCCCTGCACACGCGTACACACACACGCACACACGCTCAGAGCCAAGCTTCCAGTGCACCACACACATATCAAAAGATTTCTTGTGCCCACTGGTGCCTGTGGTACAGCCAGAAACCCCACCACACACCCCCAACACAAACACAGACAGTGTGAGCCTGTTACCCTCCTCACGACAGACACAGAGGGTTATAAATCAACACACCATCAGAGCCCCATGTGTTCCCCCAAACATGTATGAAACATACATATAGACAGACTCTAATCTTGAGCACAGCAATCCATACAAACTGAATATTGCACATTGTAATTCCTGCTCCATGTGCCCCCCAAGCACCTGCAGTCCCAGCACATGTGTGTAGACAGGCTATATATAATCCTTATACAGCTTATTGGTATTTAATTTTTTTAACAATTTCATCCATTTGCAACGTATCTATGTATCTATAATGGCAATTCACACACAGGTGTGTTTATACATCCATTAAAAAAAAGATTTATCAGTATTTCGCATCCCCCGTGTAATGTCTCCTGGTCCCCAACACATGGAGCTCACACGCGCACACGCTCGCAGGCATGTGCACCTCCAGGCACACTCAGTGCAGAGGTCACTCTGCCAGCACAACCCTCAGCGGTCCAGATGTGAGCTCGTTCAGACAGACTAAAAACACATGTGCCCTGTTAGGCAGGGAGGGGACAGCCTTGTCCCGCTCCCTCCTTTAGCAGGGATGCAGTGCTGTAGGCTCAAATAACCCCTCTCCTGATTTACATGAGCAGGGGGGAGCAGGATGCCCCTTAGCCAGGCACCCAGGGCTGCTGGGGGGACATTTATGGCAGCAGGTGCCAGGCTATGGTGGTGGACACTCAGTGCCAGGGCTGCCCTTTCCCCCTCCTGGATCTTTGCCCTGCCTCAGATCAGCTCAGGATGCCCTCAGGAATGGCCCATTTCATTTTTCAGCTGCATGAGGGGCCACTCCAGAAGAGAGTTAAAAAGAGAGAGAGTGAGGGAGAAAAAGAAAGGGACTAAAGCGATATAAAATTAAAAGGTAAAAAGCAGGAACGCAAATGGGAGAGAGCTCTTTCAGCTTTCACATTATTAATGACTCTTCAAAAAATCGGCGAGTTTTCCAATCTTCTCCGAGAAGCGCTTGAAGGAGCTCACAGATGAAACTGACCTTCAAAATGTTCTTTGGTCTTTAGTTAAGAAATTCGCTCGCCATTATGGCATCATTAGGGAAACAAGGATAAAATTACTCCATGGTTAATGACCTATAGTATCTCCCCACCAAAATTTGTTTCAGATCTAATAAAACTGTGCTTAACACACTCGGATGAGTTATGAGGACTGTTCTGCAGGGTATTAAAATGTGGAAAATAGATTTTCCGAAGCTGGGGGGACTGGACTTTTCGAATCAGATAGCAGAATGGAATTTTCTGGGCAATAAATTCTTCCATGTCTCAATTTCATCTCGCTCTCGCTCTCTCTCCCTCTCCCTCTCCCTCTCTCTCTCTCTCTCTCTCATGCTCTCTCCCTGAAATGCTAAAGCAACAAGGAAATCTTTAAAGTGCAGAAGCTTATATAAACTTTACCCCCAAAACCCCAAAATAGGGCCCCCATCCTTTAATGCTTTCTTTTTGTCTTGCATCTGAGAAGAAGGCATAATCCCTCGTCAGGAGAGGTTTGGTACCATTCACAGAGCCAGTTCAGCTGCAAGGCGTTTTGGTGTGGGCAGCACTGCAGCTTCGACTTTGCATGAGCCCAGCACGCTGCCAGCATCCCTGCACGGGTGCTGGTGTGCCAGCAGGGAACAGGAGAGGGACAGAGACTATGCAGGGCTGCCCAGGGGTGTGTGGGGGATCCCTCCCCGCTGCCCCACATGCCAACCTGAGGCACTGGTGGGAGCACGCAGGGACCACTGCTGGGCGCTTTGTTCCTGGGGCGCCCATAGCTCATGTCTCAGTGAGAGGACACCAGCAGGCACCCATGGAGTGCACATCTGGGGCGCTTGCACACGTGTGTTGGCCCCAAGGTGATGTGCACGTGTGCACTCGTACGGCAGCCGGCAAACACATCTTTGCCGGAGCCACAAGCCCTGCTGCCATCGCTGCCTGCAGGCAGGTCACCGGAGCCCATGGACAGGCAGCTCGGGGCAGAGCAGGGGCCCGTCTCATCTGTCGTTGCCTGAAGCAGGAGCCAGGGACTCCAATGGTGCTTTTAGGTTAGTGAGGGCTAGTTACTGCCGCTGAGAGAGGTGGCTTGCGAGGTAATGGCATTTTGCTCTCTTTAAACTTTAATCTTTCCTATTAATTCCCTGCAACTGGAGAATGTATGAGAGTTAATGTTCCATGAACGTGTTTCTCAGCCGACAGTCTCTTCGAGCTAATTACCTTCAGGTGCTAAATGGAGGGAAATTGCAATCCATTTGGATGTGAAAAAATTTCGCCTTTCCAATCCCCTGTGCAACATTCTTTTTCCTGAGTGTTGCAGAAAGAATGCACTTGGCTTCTTTCTTTTTTTTAATGTTTTCCTCCCCTCCCTGCCCTCACCCTCCTCCCTCCTTCCCCAAAACCCCCATCCTCACCAAGAACCTCTCTTCTCTCAAAGACCTTGGGTTCTCCAGGAGACTTCATGGCACACTCAGCAGAGGGGAGCATTACCCTCAACACAGTCAAATGGGACAGCACACCATTCAGGAAGAAGGGGGAAAGTAGGCATATCCATGAAATCCAAACACGTGGTGAAAACATGGAGGGCAAAGTGAGGAAGACAGCAAGAGACTTCCTTTGGAGGTCTGAAGTTAAAGTGTATTTACACGCTTAATAACACGCTTATTACAGCCATTTCCCAGTTGTTGAGTTTTGAATACAGAGATAATAGAATTTTACAAGCTACATAAAGCCATTATGCTTTTGGATCCGGGACTGGGGAAGGAGTTCGGTAGAACCCATGGAGAAAAGAAAGGGGAAGGAAATCAAATCCAAATGTGTTCAAACTGGGCCTGGAAGTCAGTGTCTTCGTATAGGCTGACACAGCCAGTCAGGGTACATGTGAATAGGCATAACTGGAGGATTTGGATGAACATCTGTCTGGAAACCCCTTTCTAGCATGCCCCACAGATGACCACTGGAGATGTTGGACATCTCAAATGGAAGCCCCAGGCAATAAGAGGTTCCCTGTTACACATTTAGCTACCAAAGAGCCAAGAAAAGTGGTGCCAGACAGACTCACCAGACAAAAAAACCCCAGTGAGAATAGCTACACTAAATTCAGAGGATCCTGGGCCATGACTACCACCAGTAGGTTTTGATCTAATCTGTCTTTGGCGTTTATGATTGACTTAATGCAGTATTATCTAAAAGGCTTCATGCAACCTTGCCGCAGAGTCAACCATGGCAATTACCAGGAGCAGAAGTCTTTTCCACAATAACGTAAATATGTTCCAACTGGGAATGGTGTCACTTGAGAAAAATCCTTGGAGCTTTGCTGAACCAGCAAGATGTTCTTGCAAGATCATTCAAATGCCCCGTTTTTATGGCTCTCCTCATAGTCCAGATGCCACTGAGAGATAAAGCTAAACCTGCACTTTGTCAGTAGACTGAAATTGAAAACGTTTATCAATCTCTGTAGACTAAAACACTTGCTGAATACTCCTAGCATCATTTCAGCCATTAGTGACTGAAGGTGCAGATGGTTTGCTATTCGTCCCACTGGTTCTCTGCAGAGACACATTCACTTTGACATGGGTGTTGGGGAGCTCGTCTACAGACTCCATCCAAGAAAAGCAGTTCAGAGTTGTTCTGTCTTTGGACTCTTGCTCAGTCTGAATTACCAGCATTGACCGGCTGCCCTAAATAGTGTTTTAAATCACCTTTAAGAACAATAAGGCAATAGCAGGTCCAAAGCTTGCAAAGCGTGACAACATTCCAGCACACTGGGAGAACTTCTTTGGAGCTCAGCTCTGATAAGGATCACCAGGGTGAGGAGTGAGATAGCAGAATAGGAGGGGAACTTACATCACTGCAAAGATTTTTCAAGAGTATCCTGGCCACAGTCCATGTCTGCAGCCCCTCTGAAGTGTTTGTCTGAGCCCTACTACTGCAGAATATGAGCGTCTCGTAGTCGCCGAAGGATTAACTCCCTGTGGTTTCCACTGAGACTGTCTGCCATGTATGAAAGACTGAGGGATTTACCCGGGGCCACCTGAAAGCTGATGGCAGAAGAGTTGTACCAGAAGTTTTCTGAACTTCTAAAGTATCCTTCCTGCCTGTCAGCCCAGTCACACAAAGCTTGCTTTGTGTCACCTTCATGTTTAGCCACTCCTCCACACACCTATCACACACCTATCCATCTGCCAGCCCCACATACCTGTGCTCTAGTCAAGTCTGCTTCCCACACTTGAACATCCAGCCCTTAGAACATCCAGCCCTCAGCCTTTCTACATGGCTCCATTCATTCTGCATTTAATGAGATTTGCAGAGGAAACCAAATAGGTTTATTTAAATTGGGATCCATCATAAAAGTGGGGCTTTCTCCTGTGAATTACTAATCCCTCAAAACTTTATTGTTTTAGTTTCATGTTTGTTTTTTAATTCTATAAGGAAGAAGGTGAGTGGGGATGGCAGTAGGATTTTACAGGGAGGCAGTAATTTCAACAGCACTGTGACAAGATAGTAAGGTTTTTATCATATTTTTCATGGCCACGTCTACAGTTTGCTAGCCAATACGGCTGATAGGACTTCACTGGCTACAACCAATGGTGTATACTTGATGTTTCAGCCTCAGTCAGAATTAAACCACTGGCTGAAGGAGAGGGTTTAAGCCAGCAGCCAGTCCAATCTGTTGCCGTATGCATGCACAGAAGCACACATTGTCATGAGCTGCACAAAATAATTTTTTTTAAATACTGTGCTTGAGATGCAGATGGAAATGGGCTACACAGGCTTCTCCCTTCTACCTTGACTATCTTTTCACATAAAACCTCACCTTCCTACACCTGACTCCCTTGTTTCACTTTTACTGTGTTCTTGCCTTCTTTTCTCCTCTTGCTATCAAACTATGCTTTTCTCTACCTGTCCCCCTTTCCTTGTTCTCCGCCTCTTCCCCTTTTTTTAAATATATATATATATATCTTTTTTAAAAATCTGGAATTAGAAATATTGAAAAACTATTTAATTCCCAAAGTGGGGCTGATGAGAAGGCAGAATTTTCCCGACACACTTGGTGCTGACTGTGTTGCAGAAAATACTGTCGTTTTTCAGTTGGTTGCTTGCTTGTCAACTTTTCTTTTTTCTTTTAGTTATGCTGCAATTAGTCTGAAATTGAGGGAGTTTGAAAAAGCAGAGCAATAGCAAATCTTTATTTTCCTTCCTTCTGTCATCCCTATGGTTCTCTGAAGCTAGAAAAGCAACTTCAAATTATAAAGAAGGAAAGAACAAAATTAAACTTCAGACTGCACACACTATTCACTTGTTGGTTAAAAGAAAAAAATGGGGGAAAGAAGGAGGACAATTTGCATGTTTTGGATGCAAAAACTTATGCGCATGTATGTACATCAGTACAGAAAATGTGTACATGGATAACAGAAAGATTGCAGCTAGGAATTGATGTACATTACTAGTGATGGTTTAAATACCATCTTTTAACTTCTTTAATCTGCTTAAAAACCCCTGTGGCTAAATCAGTATAAACCCTTCAGACTGTAAGCACAGTTATACCGGTATCTGTGTACCTAATACCTGTGTAGCTTAATTTCATGCCTACAAGAGAATAAAGTTAAACTGTTAAAAAGCCTATTTGTATCAGTGTAAATGCCAGAAGGAAATGTACTGTGTTTACCCTGCTGCTATAGTTAAAACTTCTTATACAGATAAAGCCAAAATGGGACTCCTGCCCATCCACCGTTTCTCTCCCTTCCCTTCTGCATCCCTTCAGCCTCATCTGTGTCAGCCTTTCCTTCTCTCTAGAAATTCCTGGCAAACACATTTGTGGGGCATCTTGGAATCCATGCTCAAATCTCTCACTAAGGGACAGGTCCGTCTCCCAGCAGAGCCCCATTAGCAGGGATGAGTCCTGAGCCCAACCTCTCTGCAACAGCACGCAGTGGCAAGGGGAGAATGGTGCACATCTCTGAGCAGCAATAGGACTCATTTTCCTTCCAGCTCAGCTTTTCCTGTTTGCTTGCTTTAAGATCAGGGATAAGCCTGAATTTTGTTGGGGAGGGAAAAAAAAAAGACATTACATTTTAGCAAAGAGAGGAACAGGTGTTTGTGAGAAATTTACTGTTTGTGAAAGAAGAACCAGGGAGGCTGAAGCTGCAGGAAAACAGAGACTACTCTGGGGAATGTGTAATTCTCCATTTAAAAGCTGGACTGCTGGCTCATTCAGTCCCCACACTTGTCCCTCCTGACTATTTAATTTACAAGCTTTTGGGTGCAGAGACTACCTGTACTGCTCTAACAGAAATCCTGGGAGGTTTTCACTTGGCTCTTTATAGCTGTCTGGGGCATGGAAAGGAAGCTGCACTTTAACAACATAGGTCAGAGAAATAGCAGCTGGATTTGAGGAAAGAGAGGTTAAAAGGCTCTGCCAAAGTCATCCTGTTAGGCACTGGTACAATTGAGGCATCCTACCTGCCGTGTCCTATATCCTGTATGTGAAGTAAGAGAGTCATGGAGAGACAAAAACAACCTGCTAGAATGACAGAAGTAAATAAACCTATTTCTATGCAGAAGACTCTGCAACCTTTAATGATTTACATTGAATGTGAAAGGCGTCTAACTCTTCGGCTGTCTCCTCTTTCTCAAAAATAAATATAAATCCACCCAAGACATACCTTAGTTCTGGGCTTATGGGCAGCCAACTAAAACCAGAACAGAAGCTTTCAGACCAAATTCATCACTGGAGCAACTCCACTAACTTCAGGGTTGTTAAATTGCAGAGGAATTGGGCCTGATGCTTTTAATTGTAGTCACAAACCCAACTGCAGCCAGATAAGCAGAAAATAAGATGTTACCAGAACCATGCAGTCCTCTATCCCACAGAAAGGAAAACATGCAGGAGCAAGAGCCTTAGCTGTACTGAGCCCAAGGCCATATCGTTCGGAGGACTGGGAATCTGGAACAGCCCAGATATCTGTGTTCTTTTTGCACCAGCATCAGGTATAGAGCACTGCGACATCCAGGATCAGTTCACCATCAGGTGATTTGCTCATTAATTTCATCTATAAATCACGTTCCTGCTTTTAAAATGGCAAGGACAATAAAACAGTAAAAGGTATGAAAGACACAGATCCATATGGTGAGGGAAAATGTTTGTAAAAACAACATTCTAGGTATAAAATAAAGATAATTTCCAAAACTGTATAGAGGATATGTAACAGTATCCTAGGGAGAGTAGTCAAGAAGGGATGATCAGTACAGCTATGCAAACTTCATGACCTCAGGGAGTCTAGAAGAGGTTGGCAAAATGCATTAAAGGGCCATCTGAATCTCATCACTGAACTATAGTTACTTCTGGGCAAAAATTCAGCATCTTACTTACTAGTGGCACTCGGCAATTAAAATTCTTCATTAAGTATCCTGCACTGAAGTATGTGCTGAACTCCTAGCACATGCTTAAATCCTTATCTGTTCAGGAATGGTAAAGTCCATGAGTAATGAAATAAAAATACAATTTACAAACGTTCAGTCCTTCTTTGGAAGATTGGAGTTAAACATGCAGCTCCCATACTAGTGTCTTTCAATATTTAAATGCAAAAGAAACCAAAAACATTATCACTGAAGAAGTTTTAACAGTGATAAGAATAGATGTATTTGTTGTCTCCATGTTAGAATTTACAAAAGCTTTATAGTCATGAAAAATGGAGCTAAGCCTGATGAAAAAAATAACAAAATTCTTATTATAATTTACAGGAACACACACACATAAACATGTATCTATCTGTGTATCTGTAATACACAGTGCCTGGTATATAAAAATTTTATTGCCAAATTGAATACCAAATAATAAGTTAAGCTGACAGAAACATAAAGATCAGCATTAGATGGCACCCAAAGGAAGGCAGAATTTCCAGTAGGAAATTGCTCGCTACCCCATCGTGATTTGAGGGGAATTTGTAGGATACATGGCAATTGCTGGGACATTTTGAAAGTGTGGCTACATGTATCCTCGGGAGATCTGGGTCCTGATAAGGGATGTGGCCTTTCTATTTTCAGGGCATGCATCCAAGTTGAACTCAGTTGCAAGTGCTGAGCCCTGGGACATTTATCTCGCTTTCTAAGAACTCAGCAGAGGATAAAATAGGTTTCTTGGTGGTTGGGGAGAGAGAAGAGAGACCAACAGGCTGTTGTAGGCATGCTGCTGTAGTGCTGCATTGTAGTGTGAGATCAGGACCAGAGAAAAGGAACACAAGGCAAGAACCAGCTGTGATGAGGAGCAAGGCTGCAGAAGGCCTCCTCTGTGCATGTCCAGGGTGGCTTTGCTTGGCAGAGCACCCTTCGGCCTCAGGGCCAGGGCTGCCCTCCGCAGGGTGCATCAGCCCACATGGGCATGGTGCAGTGGCTGCCCTCAGACTGCAGGACAAGAGGAATGACAGGGACTCGGCTGAGACCTGGATGTCTGGGGACACAAGGGGTTGGTTAGAAGCTATATTAGGAGGCAGTCTGGAGAACATCTCCACAGCATTTGAATGGTTTGGCTGACACAGTGGAGCCATACGGTGGATTACTGGTCTCATAGTTCATGGGAGATGCCAGTTGACTGGGTGTTTACTTCCCCTGGCTTGTCACTTGTCTTTAGGTCTTTTGGAGTGTGTCTCCTGTCAGAGGCACCCCTCCTCCCTCAGCAGCCATGCAGCCTGGGGCAGTCCTTGGCAGCCCCTGCCAGTGGTGCTTCCTTGCCAGCTGGCAGGAGCAGCTGATGGGCAGAGGCAGACGGAGATGCAATCGGAGACAGGTGACACCACCACAGACACAAGGCACGCCATTCCCAGTGACCCCTGTGGCCAGGACGGGTGGGAAGCTGCTGGTTGGTTGGAGCTGCCCAGAAGCCAGATGAAACCCTGCAGACAGCAGTGTGCAAAAGACTGCAGGCATAAGCTGCATTTGATAGATGTAAGAGCCAGAATAAATCTGATTATGGACAAATTACTGATTGGCTTCATCTGAAAAGATGGTACTGGAATCTCTTGTGTAGAGAAGGCAGTGCTTTAGACTGTGTCCAAACCCAGGTTAATCTGGTTCTTCCATGGACAGAAAGGTTCCATCATAAACTGTGTCTGGAAGTGGAGTCATGTCAGCCGTGGTACTTTGCATGGGTCCCACAAGCTCACAGTGTAACCTGATGGTTTTGCTCAAGGGCCTTCACTGCTACTGCCCATTCCTGCTGCGTTTCCTACTGACCCCCACAGATGTACCTGCAGTGCAGTGCACCTGTGTCTCTACAGGGAAATACACATCTCTGTATGAAAAGGAACCCAGATATGAAGCTTCTCCTACATCAAAAGGGGAGGATCAAGTCTGATGAGCCTCATGTTAGTCTGTCCTGGACAAGATGCTGAAATCAGCCATGGGACTTAGACTGCCTGTCCATGTAAGTTTTGGTGCCTCCTATATTGGGCTGAAAGCACTCATGGGGAAGGAACAGCACTTTATTCAAGGGCATGGGGAGAGATCCTATGAGAGGGGGGTGGTGATTTGCACCATGAGCAATACAAGGCCCAGATGCCCTATGCCTTGAACATAAACTGTTAAAAATGGGCTCTTCTGTCATCCCAGAGGACAGGAATTTTAAAAATTGTAGAAAACATCTCCCTGTGCTTGTGCTGCCACCTCTGCTTGCAACAGACAGCTCGGGCTGGGAAGACATGGTGCCGAGGTGAGTGTGTGTGTGTGTGTGTGCGTGCGCGCGTGTATGTGCACGCCTCTTGGTGCGATTCCTCCTTCCTTGCCAAAACATCTCCTGCTGTTTATTTATTTATTTCTCTCTGATAACGGAGGGGATCGCGTTTCCGGAAGAGTGCCAGCAGATGATACGAACCCAGGACTGATACTGCCAGCAAACCCATGCCAGCCCTTTCTGCCGGAAAAATTTCATTTTTTCCAGAAGGAAGCCATGAGTGTGAAGCAGAATCCAAATCCGATTTCTCGGCATTTTTTGTTATCGCTCAGCAGCCCACCAGGTGGGGCAATGGAGGGAGCTCACTCAGCTGCAACTCAGTGCCTTAATCCAATTTACAGCTTCTCTTGGAGAGATAATTACAGCCCTGAAACCAGTTAGCACTGTACAAAGAGGCTCTCAAACCAAAGCCCAGATCCTGTCTTTCAAATATTCACCTAGAGTGTCAGGGATGCTTTGGAGAGGGAGGGGGGCACTTGAGCTAAGCCACTATGAATGGAGAAGTGTGTATACAATGCCCCTTCCTGGACACGTGTGCCTCACTTGTACACTCACACAGGTTTCCCAAAGGCCCACAGGGAGTGACAGTGTGGGACTGCCAGCCCCTGATTCTCCAACTCTGGACACCTGGGCAACAGGAAGCTGCAAAGCCTTCTCTTCCAAGCATTACTGGCGGATCGAGGGGGCAAAATGATGGGAAACCCGAGGTATGTGGGGAGATAGAAAACAACCAACCCTTCCCCTAGTCATGGACACAGCAGCTCTCCCATTAAGGTCGCTCCTGCAGCCACCCTGAGGAAGCCAAATCTGTTCAATTTTTCTCAAATGATTAGCGGTTTAATACTTGGTTTAATACAAAGATGCAATGTCTCTTTGCAAAGGCACCATAGGCTGCAGCATCTCACATGCTGAGCAGGCCACCCCTGCGGGTGCTGACTTCCTTGCATCTCACAGCAGCTGGGCCTGAATTTTGCACAACCTGTTGTCCCTCTGCTTGGCCCTCATTCAGCCACTTAGACACGTCTCCAAGCTGCAGGGCTGCAGAAGGATTCAAAAGCAGTGATGAGAAGGAGGCTTGGCCACTCTGCAGCAGGGCAAAAGACATACAAAGGACATACAGGGGCATCTATGCTCCATGCAGACCTCCAAAACCCATCCCTTTCAGAACCACAGCCCATTCTCATCACAATACATTGTGTGAGGGTGATGCCTCTGCTGTCACCATCACATCATTGCCTTGACAAAGAAGACATTTGAGAACCTGAATAGTGGTAAAGCCTGTGCAGTAGATACCTTTAAGATTTCCTGTCATACTGTCACAGTGAGGTATGGGGAAGGGGACATGCAGCCAGTTGACACTTGGTGCTGGACACACTGGATTCAACACACAAATTATCAAGAAGGAAGCCCGGGGCTTCAGTGGGTTTCCTTAAGCCACATTAATTAACTTGTAAACTGTAAATTAACCTCCACTGGCTTAACGATTTTGATCTTCATCACTCAGATGTGATTCTGGAAGACCTTTCTTGCAGGTTATTTTCACTCCACTTGGCACAGACGAGAGAGGAACCCAGCCTTTGGGATTTAAGTATTAAAAAGGAATAGAAAAGACAAAAATACAGATTCTTGCAGGTAGGAATGCTAGTTGATGTAGGAACAACTTGAGATCAAAACGCATGTAAGTAATCCACTGGATATCAGCCAGTGGCTGATCAGCGCCCTCCCTGATGCCTTGGTTCATGGCAGAGGCCAAGTTCTTGCCACCAGTCGAACAGTTGCAAGTTTTGTTCTGGAAACTCCTCCTTTAGGTGTGGGTCTGGAACACTTCCCAGGGAAGAATCAGCCAGTATAGCTGAGAGTGCATTTGCTGCAGAGCACCAGCTCAGAGGCCGAAGTGGACTTTCCTTCCTTGCCTCATGCAGAACTGAAGGAGTCAGGCTGGCTGCCTGGCAGAACATCCTTTTCCAACAGGCCAGAAAGACCACAGCAAGTCTGCAGTGACAGAGCTTTCTCTGGTAAAAAAACAACCTTTCTGTTGTTGTTGTTGTTGAAGCTTTCAGTCATAAACAGAGTGTGCTTGGTTGGGATCCAGGTTCAAGCCCCCACTCTTCTACTCCTTTCCTCTGTGTCCTTGGCCAACTCTCTCCACTGAGCATCAGCAGTTGACAGAAGGCACTGTCTCTCTCTGGGTGTGCCTGTGCTGGCAGGCACACTCAGAACTGAGCTCTGAAGCATGGCAGTATGCAGGAGAGGTCAGAATTGGCTGGATTCAAGAGGCATGGCTTATTTGTTCATGCATAGCCCAGGAAGAATGTGCCCAGACATAAAAAGCTGGCACAGGCCAAACCTCTCTCCTTGCAGACCTCTGGTTGGGCTCTTCTGCACAGCAGGCATGCCCCCATATGGGCTTGTTACTGAATGGATTAACGATGGATGTAACTTTGATTGGAACCTCCTAGCTATTACCTGGACTCTAGGAGTCAACCACCTAGAAGTTTGTCTCCAGTAGGAAAGTAAGTGGCAGAAATCAGATCTCAGAAAGAGACATGCCATTTGTAAAGTCTTTAGGCTCTGAAGCATTTGCAGAAAAAACTTTTTCTTATAACACAAGCCCATTGTAGGCCTCAAAATGAACATCTGCCCTGTATCAGATACTCACACACTGGACAAGTTTATGAATTCCCCAGCTATCCTGTTAGGTACTCACTCTGGCAGTAGTTGCAATGTGAGACCATAAATATATTCCACGAGAACAGTTGTTTGGATTTTCTAGCAGTGTATTAGGATCTAACCCTCTTAGCTTCTCTGCCCCTTTTGCATAATATGACTGTCCAGTAATATGAAACACAGAAGCCCTGCTTTGAACCATGGTGTTCCTCCTTTGGTTCAGGTCTTCTCAATCAATGCTCTAGCTGTGGTGCTTGGCTTTTCTATTGATTGCTCCCATGGAATTTCTGACCCGCTAGGAATGTGGGAAAAGGGCAGCTGGAGCTTTCCTTCCTAGTAAACCTAGGGCAAAGTGTAGTTCATCTGGCACACTGCCTACCTCTCAGAGGGATGCCACCCCTTGTGCACGTGATACCCATTTGCTTTTCATAGCACAGCACCATCAGAATCAGTCATTCTCCAAGAGTGTAGCAGGACTATCTTACACAGTTGATTTGCTTGTGTAGATACTGGAAAACACTTGGAAATTCCTGTATTTAAGAAGTAATTTCATCTGTCTTTAATACACACACTCTAACATGGGACACAACTGCCCCATTAACAAGCTATTATATGGTTCCTTGGGAGGTCTGCAGAGAAATGAAGTATATTGGTCTCAGTAGCCAACTGAGTTGAAATCCATGGATCCCTTCACTTCCATCCATTTGGCATCCGGAACATAATATCTAACTGTGAGCAGTGGAGAGACCCAGACACTCAAAATCCCCATGCTGATTGTGCCAGGGCTAGAGACGCACCTGCAGGAAATCAAAGCACTGAACAAGTGCTGAGCCAAAGTGGAAAGCAAGGCAGTAACACTCTGCTTCTGAACTCCCCGCAGGCTTCACAGTGGATGTCTGCACCCACTGCCCCTATCACAGCATTAATTGCACCCCAAACTAGACTGTACTGGGAAAGCCCAGGAGACCTTCCAGTCCTACATCATGTCATGCCTTGGGAACAACTCCGACCAGTAATACCTTCTCCTCTGGGAGGCAGACTATGGACTCTTCATCCCAGAGATATTTTCCAATAGATAGGCAAAATCCACAGCCATTAAAGGAGTGCTGGTAAAATCATTAGTATAAAATATGCTTGGGCTTGGGGGTTTGTTTGTTACCTTGTTGGCTGGTTCTTTAATCATTGAAGAACTTAGAGTGTAAGAGGGGCAGGAGATCTGCTAGGGGAAGAAGCATGTATCCAGTGGCAACAGATCAGGAGGCTGGCTTTAATCATGACACTTTACAAATAACTGCATCTTTTAAAGGGTGTCCTACACTAAACCAAATTCTAGACCTTGCTTATCTCAGAATTTCATTATTAGGCCTGCAGTCTTCTGTCAAAATTGTATGCCTGGATCCACATAGGCAAATTCAATGTTCTCTGCTGGAACTGCACTGCCATTAAAAGGCACAGGAATACAGAACCAGAGATTATTGAAAAAGAACAGATGGGAATGAAAACAGGCACCTCTGGTCAACCTAGAGAGAGCACTGAATAGCTCCAATTTGCGACATCATCTTGAAAGCTGTGGTTTTTGCAGCCTCAAACTGAGTATCTAATCTTTTAGGGAAACCTCACCTTTTGTTTCTGTTTTGGCTTTGTCTAGACTCAGAAAGCAGCTGCATATGTGGACAGAAGAAAAGATGGGCACTTATATGGAGTAAATAGGTGAGGATCCCCTGTTCCCAGCAGCCAAGTAAGAGCTGGGAGGGAGGGAGAGCATGACCCTCTCTCACACTTCTTCTGGTTGGTATAAATGGCAGCCTAAAGGCTGACAGGAATTTTCCCCCCTCTCTCATTGTGATCTGAATTGGGAGTATTCCATGGAGGTTGATGAAGCTGAGTAAGAGCACTGCAGCCAGAGCAGTTGCCAAGCAGCCATCAGGCAAGACTATGTCAAGACACAGGGACCTGGGCTAGGACCCAGGAGGTCCCTGTGGGTTCTGACCCCTTCCACCAGGTCCAGGCCTCTTCCTGTCTCGCTGGCAGCAGCACAGCCCCCCCAGGCCTGTTGCCACCGCCGAGCTGTGCGGCTGAAGGGGATGGCACATTGAAGCAATTTGCCAGGCTGCATGACAATTACTGACACAGATGCTCCTGTGTCAATATGGGCTCTTCTCTCCGTTCTGGTTACAGCGATGGGTGTGCCTGGCGGGGACTCCTCTCGGCACAGGCCAGTAGGATTATGGGGCTGGGAAGGGGCCATGACTGTCTGGGCTTGCAAGAGCGGAAGCAGACTCAGAGGTTGTCCCTGCTCCTTCCCCTCTTCCAGTCTTTTTATCAGGATCTTCAGCTGCCTGGCATCCCCACATTCTTCCCTCTGTCCCCCGCTACCCACATACTGTAGCTCTCTCTGCAACATCCCTGCCTTGCTCCCTGTTTGGAGATTAGGGATGAGAGAAAGGGGCAGTGTCCAACTCATTTCTGTCAAAAGCTCTACATCCCTCATGCCCCCTCCTCCTTTCAGTTTCCTCTTGTCTCACCCTGCCTCAGTTGTTCCCCTTTTAACTCAGGTATCAGTAATCGCACAAGTGCAAAAAAATTACATCCTTCACAGACACAAAAGAAGTGAGATGGGGCAGATTTTAGGAGGGTCAGGACAGGCATAAGGAATTATAGACAAACCCCTTCACCCTCTGAGCAGTTCTGAGAGCCATCTTCTCCCGCCAGCTTTTCAACCGGCATTAAAGTCTATGTGTTTTTGCCTGCCAAAGGCTGAAATGCAGTGAAAACACTTGCATCCAGTATTCAAATGTCATCAAACTCCATCCAAACAGAAAAACGTCACCAAGGTGACATAAATACTTCAGCCAGACATTGTAAACTATACACATTGCCATCACCATGTCCTCCTGAATGCCTTGGATGATTCCAAGACCCCTGGGGATGTGGCGCTGCTAGTTAATCAGGTCTGCATGAACAAAAGGGTCCTACCCTTGGCTGTAGCTTCAGCACCAGGTGGATAGACAAGCAGTCCTGGGCCATATGCTGCCCAGAGCTGCCTGACCTTGCCTCTGCAGAGAGGCCCAGAGGGGCTGTGTCCAGGAGTGCCAAGCCTATGCCTCATAGCTGCACCCTCACCAGTGCCTGTCCCAAGTTTAGGCATGGCAGTCAATGCTGAAGGCTGAGACACGAAGCATTCTGTCAGACTTCTTCCAGCACATCTTGAGGTGATTTGAGAGATCACTGCTTTCAGCTGCTCTTCTTTGTTTGCTACTCCCTGTCTCATGGGAGCACATCTCACTGCCCCCAGGCTGGAGCAGCTGAGGCCCAGCCAGCACTGCCCTCTGCCAGCTCAGCAAGGGCAGATGGGTCTCCAGGAGAGGGGCAGCTAACCTGGTGAGCTGGGAGAAGGTCATGTGTGTGACAGACCCACCAAAACAATGTCTGCTAGCACATGCTATGTAACACTATGCCCTTCCCTCAGAAAAAGCCACCACCAGCTTAACTCTAGGACAAAACCACCTCTGGATGTATCCTCAGTGTCTTCTGCCCTTTGAGGAGATCAGCAAAGCAGTCTGCTGCTCCTGGCAGCGCTGCACAAAACTGAACAGGCCTCCCTCAGCCCCAAACCAGCTTCCTCCTGATCCTCCTCTGATGTAAAAAAAAAAAACCAAACTGTACTGCTCCTTTAAATGTGGCGCATGTTAAAAAAAAAAAAAATTGACAAGCTCCCTCACTCTCAAAAGAGTGAGAAATTTTCATTGATTGATTTCTTCATGGCTTCTTAAACAGATAATTAATTCACCGTGAACCTGCGGACACACCGTCGTGAGTCGTTAATATTGTAAATTCACATATACTTCAATAATCGCCTGACCCCCCCGTCACCCCGAAAAACAGATAGCTGTGCAGCAAGGAGGAGGGGAACGGGGGGGGAATCGATTTTCGAAGACATGAAGGGATCACCCAGCAAAGGGAAGCTATTGATTCTCTTTTATAAGACACCGCTATAATATTTATTCTTTTGTAAACAGAATTAACCCAGCATCATGGGTCATTCCTATCGAACAACTTTCCTCACATGTGCACAGCAATGCTGATTGTATCAGATGAGGTAGAAACATCCAAACTGTACCACCCACCCTGGCTCGCACCTCAGCATCTGCTCAGCTCCCGCCTGCCGGGTCCTGCCGCCATGGCGCAAACCCAGCTGGCGCAGGGCTGGCCGCAGCCGGGCTCGGCTGCGCGGGTATGGGCAGCCCAGGGAGCAGCCGTGCTGTTCTCACCAAGTGCTGCTGGCACCGTGGTGGTCTTGGGCTGCCTCGTGCTGGGGGGCTCCTGCAGCTGGAGCCACAGAGCCAGCGCTCACGATGCATGGCTGAGCTGTGACTCCCACCTACCCACAGCTGCTGATAGAGGGGGAATTGTGACACAAAGAGGAACTTCTCTCCATCCCCTAACCCTCTCCTGCTCTGGAGAGGCTTCTATCCTGCACAGTCTCCATGGTCACCCAGAAACCCATCCAGCATGAGATAGGGAAGCAACTGGTGTGAGGACTCTGTCACATCCAAGCTCCTCTCTGCCCACCCATGGCAGGGGATGCAGACAAAAGGATCCATGCGGGGCATCACACTCCAGAGCCCTGAGGCTCAGTGGCCCCTTGCATGGGGACAGCACAGGGACAAGGAGCAACAGGACTCCCTGTTACTGAGGCATGAGCTGTTGCTTCTGAGGGGACAACTGCATTTCATCCAAATGAAAGGTCACCCCTGAAGGGAGTAAGAGCCTGAATGGCAAGAGTGACAAGCAAAAGCCAAAAGGCAGCTTCTGGATCAAGAAGAGCCAACAAGATGTGATCCAGTCAGGGAAAGATCTGTAAATCCTGCCTGGAGCTGTTTTCCTTCCCTGAGTTTATCTGCATAAACAGCAAATCACTGTTCCCCATAAGAGACTACTCATACACATTCAAGTCTCTTGAAGATGCATCTTTGTGGGACATAAAAACGTGTTCTGTGTAGAAAAGGATGCAAATCTTTGCCTTGGGTACAAACATGCTGGAGGTCTAGAGAAGTCTGGAGGCTGTAACTGTGAAAATCTTGGCTGCCCATCGACTCCCAAATTGCCATCTTGTACCACCAAGCAGTCCAAAGCAAAGACAAAAACCATAACAACACAGGGCTTCCTTGCATTTGCCTCACAAACGTGAAACAGTGTTTCCCAGCAAGGTCTTCCAAAGAACTTCTGGCACGAGAAGTATGATTCAGATTTCACAAAAACCAAAATCGCATCTCGGCCACGTTTCATGGGCTCACCCCAGACCTACCCATCCCAGAGCCCGCGGGGCCGAGCTGTGCCTGGGGGCTCCCCGGAGGAAGCCCGACCCGCGGGCCAGTGGGGCTGTTGCCGCTTGGTCCCGGGCGGCGGCGGCGGGACGGCCCCGTGCCCGCTCCTGCAGCGGGGATCCGGACGTGCCGGGCCGCCGGCGCTCCGGCTGGCTTCCCCTCGCCTTCCTCCCGCCCCGGCCGGCGGCCAGGCCGAGCGACAGCGAGCGCCGAATTGTGCCCACGGGTTTGGAAGCGGCGGGGGGAGCGGCAGCCGGGGCCGGGCGGCGGCGGCGGCGGGGCAGCGGAAGCCCTAATTAGAAGCGGGGCCGCGGGCAGGCAGGGCTCCATTCAGAGGGCGGACAAAGGGAGGGTCTGTGGAGCAGAACCGGCCGGCACTGAAAGGAGCGCGGGAGGGCCCCGCGGCGCCCCCCGCCCGCCGGCGCAGCGCGGCGCAGCGCCCCGGCCGGAGCGCCGCCTGACCCGGCCGCTGCGGCCCCGGCCGCCCGCAGCACCCGCGCCCCGCACGGCCGAGGGCAGGCCCGGCCGGTGGCCTGGAGGAGGAGAGCGGGGAGCGCAGCCCCCCAGGTCACCTCGCGGCCCCCGCCGCCAGACGAGCGCCTTTCCACTCCAGCAGCGCCCCTGAATGCACTAATTAGCCCCCCGAGCCCGGTGCTGAGAAAGGCCACACCGCTCATATGACCGCCACGAGGGGCCTCGGGGAGCGCCACCGTGCCCCGGTCCTCCCCGCAGCCTCGGGTGGTACGTGGCGGAGGGAAGCCGCGGCTGGGTGCAGGTGCCAGCCCTGTGGCACCCCTGTGTTAGGGCACCCCTGGAGCGGGGCTCAGAGCAGGTGCCGGTCCTGGAGGTGGAGGGGGCTGTCAAGGTGATGCTCTGAAAGGCTGTGGGGAGAAAGGAACGAGAGGCCCAGAACTTGTCTAAGGGCAGCCGTACATCACAATTAGTTCAGGGCTCTTTCCAAAACAAAGGCTCTCTATGGATTTCAACATGTTTGCACAAGAGTGGACAGAAAGAGCAGCGAAGTGTCATCTTGAGGGCCCCCTCCCTATCTGTTGTCTCTTTGCCTTCCCTGCCCACACATTCAGCATATCTTCAGCACCGTCTCGTTCTCTTCAGACCCTTTCTTGCTCCCAGTTCATTTCTGTTTAACTTATTTTTTTTACCATGCCACACATGCTTTGCTTTCTACAGACTTCCCAAGGCTCCACTGTAAGGCATCCGTGGCTGTGATGCCGCACATGCTCCTACTTGGGGATACTCACCACAGGGAAGCTCGTGGCTACAGGAGACCTAGTACAGTAGCCACACATTAGAAAGCTACTGCTGGCAAGGGGAAGAGTCCACCCTAGCTCTGCCCTCTTTCCCCTGGACTTGAACAACATCCAACTCAAGCCTCAGCAGAGGCCACTCTATTAAATGTACAAAAGCGGTTTCTATAAAAAGAAGGAAGGCCAGCAGCTATATAAGGCCTTAGTGACAGTGGTAGGATCAGTGAAAAGGCAGGGGAGAGGGAGGTCACACGTGAAGACCAAGGCAGGTGGCTGTATCATGAATTCCTTCTCATCCCTGTCCCACTTGGCTCCCCGTGCAAGCCCAGAGGTGATGGCCAATAGCTTTGTCCTCCTATGGTCTCCATCATGAACCAGCAAGAACAGAGGGCATCTCAGTGCACACCTGCACTTCTGTGTGATACTTTCTCTTTCCCTTCACTTCTGGGATCTGCACTCTAGCAGACCCCAAGATCTCTCACATCCTTGCAGTGAGTATGCACTGGTCGCACTCAGCCAACACATACCAGTTAAACCAGGCTGACATACAGCCTTTTGTGCTGATGGCAACACAGAACAAGCCACATCACCTGATTTAGCTAGGTGTGCCATCAAGTTCAAGGATTCATCGGCTCTAAGGCTCTCCCTCATGGTGCTCACAGCCCTCACAGCAGTGTGATGCTCCTCCCTGGATCTTCAAGCATCTCAAAAACCTGGCAGTAGTCAAAGCCTTTCACAGGCTCTGACATGCTGGTAAGGAAAAAGCAGTACAATATAGACGAGTAAACAGCAGGTAGTAAAGCAAGGCCATGGATTAACCAACTCATCTTTGATTTTCCTCCTTCCCCTCCCTCCCTCTTCTTTCTCTATCCAGCTTCCAAGGGCAAGGGCTTCCAGCTGGGGCTGCTTTCTCACCTGCAGCCCTCCACCCACACACCCCCTAAGCCCCAGAGGCCTGCATTGCACCCCAGGATCCTGAGAACAACTGCAAAGAGCCAGGAGGCCTCATACGAAAACCCAACAACCCTAGCGAGAATGTAATTGCCTCCAAAGCTAGCAGTGCTGGCAGGAGAAGCTGCCTTCAGTACAGCCTTTCCACAATCACACGCGTCACCCAGGTGCACAACATCTTTTGCAAAGGCCCAAGGGACTCAACAGCTCTGTAAGGCCCTAAGAGAAGGGAAATTGCTATCAGAGACTCCTGTCGACTCCACAGCCCACCAAGGAGGCTGCTGGCTTCTACAGGCCATCCCCCATCTGTTGGAATAGCAGGAAGTTTTACGTTAGCAATAAAAAATAAAAAATGCTGGAGTCCAACTGGTGACTGAAGTCTGGTGCCAGGCTCTGCTGCAGAGACATCACAGCTGCTTACAGTGCCTGCTCGGAAAGAGGTGCTCATTAAACATTTGCCTTGGGTTTGTTTTCCCTGTTTGCTAAAAGCAAACATTCACAACAAAAATCTATGAGGGAGGGCTGCAAATCAAAAGTTTGATTTTATGAAAACAAATATTACCAGCCATCTGACTCTAGGCTCTTCTTCCTTTGCCTTCTGCTCTTAGCCTTTAGGAGTTATTTTGGAAAGCTTAAGGCCACATGAACTAGAAGTGTTTTTTATTTTCTAATTGAGAACTCTAGATTTTCAGCTAAGAGATCATGCTTTTGAGAAGACCCCAAGTAACCAATACACTCTTCAGAGCTGGCAAAGGGGGTTTTGTATCACAGAACTACCTCAAGATGCAGAAAGGACTTTTCTGAGGTGCGTGTTTTTGGTGGAGTTCCTGCCTTTTTTCCAGCTATGGAGGTGCTTTCAATAGTCGCAAATACCTTCCATGCATGAGCCATGAATACTGGCAGATCAAAGCTGAGGAGTTGGTCAACAAACTGGACTACTAAAACACAGAATGCTCATCAATGCCAGGCTGCTCAGAGGAAAGCTCTCATCAGTAGAATCCAGACAGCAGAGCTGTGAACAGAATTCAGAAGTACCAACATCCCAGTGTTAACAACACATGAGGTCTCTAGCAGGAGTGGGAAGCTCGCGGCCAGTAAGCCAGGCAGCACCCACCGCTTTGCATTGTATAGCCCAACATGAGCTAACACTAATGCTAGTACCATTCAGCTGCACCTGAAGTAGTTTGAAAAGTTTATTTAGCAGGTTCCTCACATTGCCCTGAAGCATAGCAAGCTCTGGCTGGTTGCAAGCCCATCTACTGCCATACTAAGGGCTGAGCCTTCACATCTCCCCCTGAAACCATCTCAGGAAGCCAGAGCTCCCCAAGCACCACTGCTCTGCTTACACCCCACACCAGACCACTGCTGTGCAGCATCCATGGAGCATGACATCGCCTGCCTGCAGCTCTCCTGGTGGCACCTCTGCACCTGGGGGCCCATCTGTTTTTGGGCCCACCCTTCTCAGCACGGCCAGCACCAAGCCAGTCTTGCCCAGCTCTGTGGGCACCTGGGGGGAAGTTGGTCTCCTTGTGGAGCCACACTGTGAAGCACTGACATGAATTGATCCGTAAGCCGCCCCTGATGTTCTCCACTTCTGATTGCTACATTTTTTGTGACAAATTGATAAACTGCATCTCCACTCAGTTAAAGATTTGATCTCGCTCTCTTAATCCGCTATCAATAAGATATTAATCGTGCACCCGACCCGTTCTGTTCCCCGTCTGCCTGCAAATCCAATAATCATTTCAGAATTCACAGCCGAGTGGGGCACTCCCTTCAAACAATTAATTATAGGGGAGTCTCATTTATTTTCCCTGTAACTCTCTTCCCCCCTACCCCTCCTCTGCCTGCCTGTCTCCTTCTTCCCCTCTCCCTCCTTCCCCAGCTGAAATTCATGCTCAGCAGAGACAGGAGGTGGGAGTGTAGTTTAGACTGGGAGCTGAAGAAGTCCTGCTGAACTCGCTTCCATTTGCTGCTCCACACAACAGATTAAACCCCACTTTGCCCAGCCCCCAGATTTCTCTGGAGGTGGAGGCCAAATTCACCCCAAAGCTAAAAACCTGAATAATCCCCACTACTGCATAGTCCCTCTAACACCTCTAGCATTTGCTCTGCTAGTGACTTGGGATTTCCACCTCTGGCCAGCCAGGACAGGGTTTATTCATGCCCAGAGCCACATGCCTCAGGGCAGCTCAGGTAAAGGAGAGTTGGATGAAAAGTCTCTGTGTGGGCCATGAGGATGGATGAACTGATAACAACTGAGCTTTATCCACACATCCCCTTGACATTTTCTGATAGCCTGCACTGCTATCTGAGTGCTTCTTGATTTGGACTTTAGAGATTTAGTTTCTGCCCCTGGTCCAGAGGAGAACCAAGCTACCTGGCTGGCTGTGCTCTCCGGTAAGATCTCACTCTTCCTTCCCTGCCCAGTCTCTTCTGGCACTGCATCTCAACAGCCAGCCCATTTCAAATGATGCTGTTAGGGAAATTAGTCCATGTAATAATTTCTAGCCATAGCATTCATATGAAGGCCAGATACACAAATTAAAGTAGTTTGTGTCCCAGATTCGCAACCACAAGTGCTAGAGACCAAGAACATAGCCCAAGGGGAGGTAAAAGGTTGCAAAGAACCACAGAACATGCAAAGTCTTTCATTGTCCATGCTACAAATACTAAGGAAAAGCATAAGTTAAAGTGTCCCTCACTGTCAGAGGACTCGCTCCTGAGGTGCATCTTTTCCTTCATCCTCTTTGTCATCCTCCCCGTTTACCTCAAACCCTACAGGAGACAGAGGCACTATGACCAGAGGTGGGAAGGGCTGGGAGAGAGGAGCTGTCACCAGTAATAGCTGCTGTAAGCATTGGCAGGAAGGCCAGAGGAAAGAGCGTCTCTGCTCCTGTGTGGGGACAGGAGCAGGGCTCTGACAAGCTCTTTAAGCTCCCCAGGCTCCAGAAAATGCTGTGCAAAGTGTTTTAGCAACAAAAGTCTTGAGAAGAACAAACATTCTAATCCCTTAATGAGCCGGCTGATCCCCCATCTTGGCTCTGGCTACTCTAAAGAGCCACACGCTCCCCTCCTCCCTGGCCCCCGGCCCCCTTTGGAGCAACCCGCTGCGGCCGCCTCAGAACCAATTCAAGGTGCTCTTCGGGATCCAATCCAATTACCCCGCGTCCTGCTGAGCGGCCCCACAGACAGACTAGCTCTTTCAGGGCAGAGTCTTATGGCCTGTTAATCCTCCCCTCATTAAAAGGCCTTGTTCCTCCCTCCTCAGAGATGAAAAAAAAACCCACAAAAAACCCCTCAACCCCACACTGGGAAAAGTTTACGCAAGAGAGCCCCAAAGCGGAGCATGAAAGCTGGCCTGCAAGCTGCGGCCTCTGCTCGCTCCCAGGGGTCACCTCTGCGCAGCGCAGGAGTATCTCTGCCTCCTCCTGCCCTCAGACCTGGCTCACCCATGAAGAGGATGGGCAGGCAGCCGTCTCTCACACAGTTCTTGCACTGTGGCTTTATTGGCTTCTCTTTAATGGGCCTGTCATTAAGGCAGGAGGAAGCTGGGTGGGAGGGTTCCCATAAAACCAAGGCCTCAGCTAATGAACACAGCACCTGAGGGGAAAGGATGCAGGAGCAGCGGTTGTTGGTCACACAGGGCTGAGCTGGCTGTCGACAGCCTCGCAAGGACAAGGGTCCCTCCTCAATGGGAGAGGAAATGTCAGAGCAGCCCCCTCTGCCATCCGCCCCCCTGGTACCACACATGCAGGAGGGACCAAGATCTCTGTCCCAGAGGGTGGCCATTCCCACACCTGGGAGTTCTCCTCAACACTTAGCTGGAGGGATGAGTCAGAGGTCAGTCACCGCCTCCTAACAAACGTGTAATGCTGCTGTGATTTTGCACCTCTCCTGCTTCCTTCTGTTGGAAGATGCAGTCACAAACCCCAGCGTTTTCCGTCCAGCAGCACATGCTATCTGAGCAGCTCAAGTTCAAATCCACCAGTCATACTGCAGATACTGCTGCTGGTACCAGTACTCATTAGCCCATCGATAGAGTGTAATGAAGAGTAGGATCACTCCTCTTCTGAGGGAAGGTCCATGTATGTATAAGCCTGGCACTCCCTGCAGGAGGTGTCTTCAACTTAACCTATTACACATGGCAAAAAGGAAATATGGTAATGCTAAGAAAATACTTCATAGTCATGTTTTCCAAAATAAATTATAGTTCTGATTGTTACTGTCTGGTAAGCTGGATTTACATCCCTACCAGCACACCACAGTGCTGAATTTGTCCCAGATCCCAGGAGTGTTAAAAATATTGCTAAAGATGGAGACAAACCTAGTAAGTTTGGGTGGAAGATAGTAACAAAACCAGAGTTAGGTAGTATGATAGGATAAGAGCAAGGACTTATCTCTAAAGGTAAGTAAATAAAAATGAAGCAGAATAAAATTAAGGGAGAAACTTCCTGGCAGTGAAACTAACTAGGAATCTTCACTATTTAAAGCTCTAAGAAAATTGCACTGAGGAAAAGGGCTATAGGGGTGCCAGAAGAGCCTGAGCAGATATTGCAGTACAACACAGAGCTTGGGGAATCACAGTTTTATTCTTGGTCCTGATACCAGTTTGCAGTACAGCCTCACCATGTTAAATTCGGCACATGTTCAAATAATGCTCCCATCCCTCCAACTGCCAACATACAGAAGTCACTTGCCAGATTTAGCACAGCCAGTCAGGCTCTCAGTTAGATGCAACCTAAGCATCATGATTTCTGGGCTCAGGAGAGTATTAATTCCACAAAGTCGTCTCAAAATTGAGGCAGGATCACAATTCACATGCAAACTGCTGTGGAGGTGGTCAGCCTCCCTCCAGAGCTGCAAGAGTTCCTGGCAGTCACAACATGTATGAAAAGGAGCCACAAGAATGAAGCAACTAATTTTTGTGGGGCAAATGGCTCATCCCAGCTTGGTCTAACCCAGAAACTGGTGAGTCAGGCTCTGCTCTGGCTCTGAACTCTAAGGAATAACATATCTGTGATGGTCTGATGCAATGGGGCTCAGGATTACAGATGTCTGAGAAGGATTTCACTGATAACAAAAGGCATGATTAGATCTTCCTAAAATTTTGTTGTTGCAGGAAATTGCAGCATGGACTTACTAAGCATTTTCACAGTAGATTTTTTTTTCTTAGAAGACAGAAGAGGGAAGTGAACATATTAAGCTGGAAGGGACATTTTTTCAGTGAGGTTTTAGGTTGAATTAAGTTTTTGGGAGAAAGAATGAAAAAAAAATTCAAATTTCTGACAACTTCTTTTTTCCCTCCTCAGCAAAAAAAAAAAAAAAAAAAAAAAATTCCTTACCAGTCTGTCACAGGCCCCAGGGAGGTGAACTGCATGATCTAATTGGGCATTATCTCAGTCTTCTCAAATTTCTCTCTTGTCACACAGTCTGCTTTTTGACCTATGCCAAGAGAAACAACGTTGGCATGCATCCTTTTTGGCTTTGACAGAGCCTTTTTCTGCTCAGCTCTCTTCCACAAATTCTTTCTCGTTATGCCATCTCATCTATTCACTTTGCACTTGCACATTTAACACTGTAATTACAACACACAAGATTAGAAATCAGACTCACCTTTTCCCACCTAGGGCTGTTTTCTTCTTCTTCTTTGTACTCTCTTCAGTAAGACCAATGAAACCCACTTGTTCACTTCAGTTTTTTTGTTAATGGTTAGGTTCATTTTTTATTCTTTCTTATTGAACCCAGCCATCTGCAGAGAACTACTTTGCTCAAGAACTTGGTCTCTGCTCACCGGTTGACTGCCATCAGGTGATAATTCCTCCCCATCTGTTGTTTGAAATGATTTTCTAAATCATTTCTGTGAATGATTCCAACTATCTTGGTCAGCTTTGACTGGATGGAGTGGTCACACACTCCATTTCTTTCCCCATGAGTCTTCAGTCCCTTTTAAAGTCAGGTCTTGGGTGACAATCCTGGAATTTTTAGAACAAAATAATTTTCCATTAGCTCCCACTAAATTTTACTTACAAGTGCCTTGTTCCACAAATACTCTGACTACCAAACCTGTCTACTAGAACACCAGCAGAAAACACACACCTAAGAGAGAAATCCCAGGGAAATTTAAGTTTTTTGTTGGATAGTACACTAACTGAAAATGCTTTCTGTGTGAAGATTTACTTCATTATAGGCTGAGTTCAGCAATGCTGCTGCAAATGCAGACCTGGTCCTTTGACACCACACAGAATGCTGAGAGCTCTGGACTCAGTCCAGCAAAATATTTAAGCACATGAGCAGCTTAAGAAATTAAGTGCATGGTTAAATATCTAGCTAGATCAGGGCCAAAACATTTGGCATCTCATAGGATTGCTCCATAAAAATGTTCCTCATTTTAAAAAAGGTCATGTTTCATCAAAAATATATTAGGAATTACCAACTTCCTTTTTAGATGCGATTTAACATGGTTATCTAACATAATATCATTCCTTTAACCCTTTTCTCTGGAGACAGTTATTTAGAGGAAGGGATCTTCTTATATCATGTCACTCGGCTACAACACGATGCTAATTTCTTGCCAAGGTGTCGCCTGGGAATCCCCCCCTGCAGTTGTGACCAGTCTCAGCACATTCCAGCAAAGAAGAAAAGGTGGTCTGAAGGACACAAATATGCAAAGACTCGTCATTTACAAGGGGTATGTTCCAAAACAGTGTTTGTAGCAGGACATCAAGGGCTGGCCCAGATGTGGAGGTCAGATACAAGCATATGAGCCAGACCTGCTCTCTCTTTACCAAGCAATTACTTGCACTGTGGTTAGCACAGACTGTGAGATAGAGATCAGAGCCCTCTGTGCTACCTACCAGCATGAACGCAGAGTTACTGTCCCACAGACCTTCTGTCCAAATAACCACAGCAAAAACTGGGAGGGGAAATTGCGCTTTGCCAATGGACAGAACAAAAAGCTTTCCTGTCTCTCTTTCCAGAAGCAGTTACAGGGGCTAGCATTGGAGAAGACTACAGGACATCGCCAAGATCTCTTCCTTCACGCTTAAAATACCACCTCACAAGTTTAATGGAGCTGACACATGGTCCACCACGTCCTCCTCTGCCCACTACCACCTTCACCAGTCTTTCCCTATACCCAAGCACTGGGGACACTGGAAGCCCTTGGGGGCAGGGAGTTGCACCAGTATCTCCCAGAAGTGATAGGTCAAGAGGAAGTCAAGTCAAGCTAGATGGCCCTTTACTGATCCTCCCTCTTAGGGCCATAAATAGCTCTATCCTCTGTGACCCTCGGCCTCCCACAGCCCTTCCCCACCTCTGCCCCCTCCCCAGCACAGGCTGCTCCTTGCCCTCTGCAGATCATTGTCTCCCTGTTAATTGCTCTGTCTAGGAGGAACAGGTCAGCAGCTTCAGGTGAGAGCCAGAGAGAGCTGTTAATAAGTAAATGATAAAAAAGAAAGTTACAGAATGAACTTGTTTCTCTCCAGGACTTGCCTTGCAATTTGGCAGCCAGAACTGTCCTGTTGCAAAAGGGCTCTTTTTATCTCTCCTTGACCCAAAACTCTGACAGTAACGTTAAGCGCAAACATGTGACCCCCAGCTCCAAAAAGAGTGTGTGAGTGAGTGTGAGTGTGTGTGTGTGTGTGTATGCACGAGTCTTGCCAGTTTAGAGGCTGCCCTGATGGCCCCACTGTATCTCCCTGTCTATGTTACTAAACAAAGCAAAGCAGGAAACAATATGCCCTCAGATCATTCCTACTGTTTAACTACAGGCTGGGGGATGGTTCTGCCTCTCAGACAGTGCATGGCGACAGCCTGTGACACCAACCAGCCCCACTACACAGCACGGACAATACCTCCAGCACCATCCAGCATGCCTTGCACCCCTGGACACCGGTACTTCCACACCTCGGGGCCCCACCATGCACTAATGCTCCTGAGATGCAGTGTGGCACTTTCCTGTGATGCCCTCTCTCAGCATGAGCCATGCAGTGCCACGCAGGAGCCATGGTGCTGCAGAACCAGCAGTCCCAGCCATTGCTGCTGTCTTTAAATGTTACAAAACTCACAGAACTCACAGGAAATCTCCTCTCGAAGCCAAGTACAACATGAGAGATGAAGCATTTGGAGTGCACACAAGCCACCAGCTCCATCCCAGAGGAGACATTGCAGAAAGAAACTTCTGATGTTAGGAGGTCTCAGAACAGACTTGTTCCCAACCTCCGAATCAGGCATCAACCAGAGGGCCCAAATTTCCCCCCGAAACACTACCCTGGGCTTCTGCCATCTGGCTTATCGGACATGCTGTGGCTCCTGCCCCTGTCCATGGCACAGTCATTCCTGCTGCTGCCCCTTCCCAGGAGGAGGTGCTGTAGGGTGGTGGCTGCACTCCTCCGCTCTCCACCTTTGTGAGCCTAAGCCTGTGGGGTCTCATATTCCTTTGAAACCTGAGTTGTGTTGATGGATATATTTGCTGGGTGCCTCCCGTCCCTCCTGGGCTCAGGCTGCCCTGTCTGGAGGTTCTGTGAGGGAGAGGGGTCTGGAGTTTAAGAGCGTTATTGTTACCAGAGGAAGGAATTTTTGGTCCTATAAATCAGAGGCAGGCAAGAGTAGGGCCAGCATACTTGGGCTGTGTGAACAAACTTCATTTCCTGGGAGACTGGCCTTCAATCACCCTCTGTCATACTCCACTGATCAGAGGTGGACATGAGAGGAGTTCATTAAGGTGGAAGAAAAATAATATAATAGGTCCTCCCCATGCATGCACTATTCCCGACCCCTGGGGGTGGTAAGACATCCCTTCCTTGTGCTAAGATCCAAAACACATACACACACACAGCCGCTCACCCTGAATATGCTGGTATTCCTCTGCCTAAGCAAATTTCCTTCTAAAAATGGACACCTCGAACACCGACCGAGTTTTTTTTTCTGGCTACTTTTCAGATGAACTCAGTTCCACTGTCTGTTGACTCGCTTTGTAATTCTTGGCTGCACTCTGTCGGAGAAGAATCAGGTCCAGCACTTGAGGCAAAAGGAATCGACAATTTTCCGAGCAAAACAGAACACTCAAAGCTCTCCTTGTTGATTTTGTTTCCTGGCTTTCTGAATGGATCTTTTTTTTTTTTTAGGAGATTATCTCTTCTGTTTCTCTTTACCATCCCTCAGCACTACTGGTTTTGATTGGAATTAGGAAAAGGGGCAAGAATGTTAAGTAGGCAAAAATTAGAAAAGTAAATACATTTAATGAAAAGAGAAAATATTTTGAGTCAAGGATATGGAAAAACCTCGAAGAGGAAAACTGTTTACAAAAAGTTTTGTGTTTTCAAGAGCAAATTGTGAGCCAGCCTGCTCTATGGAAACACAGAAAAGAGCTCTAGTAAGGCCCAAGAGACTGAGCTGGTGTCTAACGTGGACTGGTGCAGTGGTGATACCACATGGAATAAAAGCCTTTCAGACTTCTGAGCTTGGATGAGTTGGTGGCATCCATTTATATGCTTGTCACAGAAAGCATAACTGAAAGAAAGACATAATTTATTGTTTTGACCACTTCAAAAACACTTTTCTTAGCAGTTCTTATGTTTATAAGATCCAAATACAAACCAGAGCTTGGGCCACAGGACTCAGGAGACTGATACAAGATAAATAATGTGAATTTGGAGGTGCTGCCCAAGTCCAGCCTGAGGCTGGTGGACAGCTGGTGCTCTCACCTCCCATGTGATAAAGGCACACATGGTTTAGGGAGCTCCTTGCAAGCAGTTTTCATCGATGTCTAGTTATGCTGCTGGACTCAGCTCCTGGAGAAATTTGTGATTCTGTCCAGGCAGACGAGAGGCCAGGCACTGCCATCCTTGGTTCCAGTGTCTTGACCCTCTGTCTGTGGTATCTGTGGACCAAATCCACCCAGCAGGAAATTAGGAGGGGTTTATGTGAACTGATCCTGGGAACAGAAAACTCTGGAACCTAGAGAGTGTACTGTGGAGCAGGAGCCTCTGCTCACGACCATGACTTCACATGGCAGTGCCTCACTGAGTTCCTCCCTGTAGCACAGTTCTGCTGTTGACATTTGTGCGCATCCCAGCAGAGGTGGCCAACTGCAGCAGGAGCACTCCTTCAGTCTTTGCTGGTAAGGGAAAGCCCAGAGACCTGCATCTTCTGGGGAAAGAGCAGAAGGTTGGTGAGCTTACAGGGGCTGAGGGATACACTGATTCAGTGCATCCTCTGTGAAGATCATACCAAGAAAATTCCTCTTTCTTATGATCTCTTATGGTCTCCAAGGAAGGTAGCAAGGTACGTCCACATGCAGGTGAGCAATCCTAAGCAGTAGCAGACTGCTCCTGATTTGAGAAGCAGCTCTTATGTTGGTGGGTATAAAATGAGTCATTCCTGGTTAATATCCAGAGGCTGAAGCTGGATGGTGAGGCAAAACAGGTAGTATTTAATCATCCCATAAAATGAGTGAAGATATTCTCAGAAGATTTCTTGTAGGGACAGTTGCTGCATAGAAAACATAGAACTGTCTGGTGCTAACATCTCCTCTAGAGAGAGAGATCAGACGTTTCAAGTGGCACTTGATGAATAGTTACTGAAGGATTTTGCAGGCCTCCCAGATGAAAGAGGTTGTTGGAGAACAGGACTATGGGGTGGCTTTTCCACCCTAGTTGTTTATCACCAGAAAGGTTTGCTGTTTGCAAACCTGCCTTTTTATTTACTGCACGAAATCTTTCTGAATGGCGTTTTTGCACTAATGTCTAAAAGGACAGCTGTACAGTTGTTAATGCATATACGCCTCTGTTGGCTTTGAAGCTGCTCAGTGTATCTGCATTAAAGAAAAGTTCACTGTGTTTGTTGAGAAGTGCCAGAGAACCAGGATAAATTAACTCTAAGCTCTGCTGGACTGAAAAGCAAAGGGGATAGAACAACTGAGCTAAAAATCTAAGGCCATCACTGCAGCAGAGAGGAGAGAACAACATGCAATATTGATAATGCACTGGCTGGGGTCAAGGGACTGTGGCTGGAGATATGCAAGAGTACTGTCAGAACAAAGCATATGACAGAGGTGTACCCTATATCCAAACACAGCTATATGCCCCAGCCCACTCCCACTACATCAGAGCTCTCTTTGGGTCATTAGTGCTTGTTTTAATTTATTTCGCCAATTTTATCGCTGGAAACACACAGTGATTTACAACCTTTCCTGAGTGCACAGATTAATAAGTCTTCTTCTCACTTCCCCTAGAGACAATTAGCACATAGCCATGATGGGAAATGACTGTGAGGAACACACAGGCAATATGCTGTGAGAGCTAGGCATTAGACTGAATTCTGCTTACACACAGGGTCACTTGAAAGCCAGTACCCATGCTTTCCTCACCTGGAGAGAAAAGCCACCCCCATCACTGGGCAGAACACACAACAAAATGGACTGAACCACCTCTGGGGCACATCTGGTCACAGGGTGCAGTTTGAATGCAGAGTCCTCTGGAAAGCTGGCATCCGCTGGCCAGGAGGAGGCAGAGACCCCAGCCTCCTGCCTGTTATGCCACTGATTTTGTGTGTGCCCTTGAAGCCTCTTCTGCCAGCCTTTTTGGAGTTGACCCTGCTTTAGGTGGAGGTGAGTCCAGACATCTCCCAGGGTCTCTTCCGGTCTGAACTGTTTTGTGAGTGTGACACTCTCCTCTTAATACAACAGGACCCCAAGTTCTAACTCAGCCTGGGAAAGAGTTACAGTGACTGTCCTTAAGGCTACAGACTTGACTTCCAGCTTCAGAAGGCTTTACTATTAGATGAAACATAACCAACAGATTGAAAAAACACCCAACCGAAATAATGTGATAATCTTCCTCTTTTCCTTCAGATTTGTCTGTTGCTTTCTTTCCCAAGCCATCAGTCTCTCACTTCCAGGCAGCTCCCTCCCTGCAAGCACTCTTACAGACTTGGATTTTAAAAAAAAGAACCAAGAATTCAAACTCATTCTTTCAAAATCGAAGAGGAAAGAGATGGCAAAAATATGCTGACAATTTTCTCACAGATTTTTTTTAGCTTACTGAAACTTCTTTCCTCCAGTTCTGGTAAGTCAACAATACTTTTATTCTTCAAAACAGAAAAAGATCCAGATTCTGAGAGTGAATATTTGAGAAAATTTTATCAAAAATTTTAGCAAACTTGCAGTCTTTTTTTATTTCCACAGGTAATTTTCAAGTAATCCTTTCCACATATGTTGATGAAGATGAATATGGTAAACCCCACTTTACAAGCAGGAAAACTGAGTCAGACACAGATAAAACCAAATATGGTGCTTCTGCCTCCCTGGGGAATCTTCTTTTTTACTGCAGAGTACCATAATTAGCTACACGGTGTTCTCTGATCCACTTGTATAGCTGGAGCTGTAAAGGTGCTGTTAATAACCCAGCACTGCCACTGCTCTGCTGACCCACACTTGTCACCTCACTAAAGGGGTCCCGTAGGAAGCTGACAGACCTTTCAGTTGCCCTGAGACATCACGTAGGTGGTGCAGAGCTGTGAACGCAGGAGTCACCAGAGGTGACAGAGGAGCGTGTCCATCACCATCCCTCAGCAAAGCCCTGGTCTGCATCTGCCTGCTCTCATCCTTTCCTCATGAGCAGTTCAGTCTTGGTTCTCTCCTGAAACCCCATCTCTGAGCATCTCAGACTAAACCAGGAAGGTTTGGGAGTGACTCCTGTGGCATTCCAGCAACTCCTTGGAGTTTGCTGGTCTCCTCTGTCTCCTTTTCCTTTCCTGTGCCCTGGTGAACTTGGCCATTGCCCACAAGCACTGTGTGCTCACTGCCTTCCCAGCAGCTGCAGCTCACAGGTCTTGTGGGGCATATCCCCACAGCAATTGTATGACCTCTTCAATAGCACTGCTGTGATTTTGCTCGCCCATTCAGGTTCCAGTGACAGCATTGTCCTGCGTATTATCCATGGCTTCCATGGAGCTCATTGCCGTGACAGGGCCCATATGGAGGTCTGTAAGGACAGTTTCTAGTGTTTAAAACATCACCGAGGAGTTCAACTTCTCTTTGCTCAGGCAGAGCCTGTCCTCTCCTGGGAGTGTCTCATCTCATCTCTTTGCTCAGGTTATCCAGGGTTGCTTCCACCCTTGGTCTCCACAGATCCCCTTTTCCCTTCCCAGAGCAGCAGTGAGGCTGAGGCAGCAGCAAGACTACAGTGTGTTTCTTCAGAAGATGATGGGTCGAAGAGGCCAAGGGGAGCAACTTTTAGGGTGTAACAGTGCTGACTGTGTTGCCTTTCCCTCCTCTCTGAACCCAGCCCCGCTGATAGACATTAGTGGGTGGGAGGCTGGCTCACTCCAGAGAGCCTTTGACATAAAAGGAGTTTTCACCCCACCTCTTCATCAATCAAAACTTAAACTTATTTGTGCTTATACGCTACTTCTTAAGTAGAGAAAATAAAAACTGGGTTTAGGAGAGTGCAAATATTTAACAATAAAAAAACCACATTAATTTACCCTTTTTCATTTCTACAGAAGGATCCTTAATGGAGTCACATGACTCTTATTCTAAGTGATAAACCACAGGTCATAAAGCACCACTTTATCACTCTGCACAAGCAGTATAAATAACAGCTATTACCCAACCTCACTCCATCTGATAAGCTCAGAGATTTTCTAATATACATTTCTGATTTTTTTAAATAATATTCATGATCATTTCCTCTTGAGCGTTATGAGTCTCTGGCTATGTGGCCCTTGAAACCAGGGCCTGCAAGCCCTTGTACCATCTCCCTGATTTATGGCCATGTTGGTTGGGACTGACGCCCTAATGAAATCTGTGACACTGCATTAATGGGGCTGTTTGTTACCACCAGAGTTCAGCAGCTGGCTGTAGTCTCAGCGCTGTGCTCAGGATGGTACGCGCAGAGTCTATAAAACCCACCCAGTGGGCAGCAAACCTACCCTGCTGCACACACCATGGCACCACAGGGGCTGCCTGGTGAGGTCAGCGAAACCTCGAGGGTGAAGGTAGCGGGTCACGGCTCTGCACCTCCTGCCGCAGCTGCACGAGCACACGGAGTGCGTGACAGGCTCGGGGTCTTCCCTGGGCCCACGGCTACGCACACAGACACACGGCTCTCAAGCGTGTAATTAATACCCAGCCCCTGGTGCAGAGTCATTGAGTTGCACCAGCCACGGCGAGCGTGCACCATCAGATTACCCACTAACAAGCGCGTGCATACGGAGTGTATCCGACACACATCCCTTGTGCCTGCAGCAACCCCGCAGCCTCAGCACGACGTGCGGGCAAAGAAACGCTGCCCACACCTCTCCACCATCCTGCCCAGGGCTGGCTTCCCTCTGGCTCCTGAGCAAAGCCACCGGCCAGCACAAAACACCCGCCTGCGATGCGTGTGTGCTTCCGCAACATTTTCCAGCGTGATCTACTTCCATCGACTGAGACATCTAAGTCAAATAGCCACCCAGTTCTCATCAACTCTGATGGCAGTTTGGAGGATGATTCATGTCCTCAGCTCAGAAAAACTGAGCCAGCATGTACGCAACAAAGATCTTGTGTATCCACTGCACAATAAAACATATCTGCAAGACAGTTATTTTAATACCAATATGCCCTATATAGAGATACATTATCGTGAACTCAATCTTGGACCTACCACGGCAAGCAGAGAGAACTCCAGCTTTCTGTAAGCAGGGAGCGTTTGTACCTCTCCTTGGGCTAAGTAATCACCCTGAAGTTTTTACCACAGGTACATGCTTGAGTATCTAGACCTAATATAGACTGACTGAAGCGGTTCCTTTTTGTTGCAATCAGCTACTATCAGCATGTGCTTTCTCTTGAGTTTTATTTGCTCCTGTTCATCTTTGTTTCATTTTTCCTTTTTTAAAATAGTGTAGGAAACAAATGCAAAGATTTATGTTCATGCAATGCAGACTCCTATGCAACAGGAAATAAAAATTCCAAAAGTGAATATTTAGCCTTAATTCTGCCCTGGGGTAAAACTCCGTCAGCTGCTATAACCGTATATTACCTATCAAATAATTCAACACAGCACACACTTTCCTCCACCTTAGGTACATACAAGGAGGAGTCTTAGTTCCTGTGCACTTCATTTTACAGTTTTAAATGCAGGACTATTCACTGAACTGAAAGCCTTCTTCAGAAACATTTTGATGTGAAAAATGGCAATACTATGGAATGTATTGTTGTGCCTTTAAAATGCAATGTCTTTTTTCAGGATTGCTTTTGTAGTATTTTTAATAGTCAAAATGACTTAACAAGAAATCAGGGTTTGACCAATTCACATCTTCTGGAATTATTAAATAATTATAAATAATAAAGCATTGAGCTTAAAAATGACAATTTAAAATCAGTAATATCGATATGGCTGAGTTTCATTTATCCTGGAAAGGAAACAGCTTTGACAAGATCATATTTTTTAATAAAACGAGTATGATATTTTTTCTATCAGGTCTCTTTAATTCCAGTATCATAAAAATGTGGTATATCTTTATTGATAGACTTTAGCTGGTGCATTCTCTTCTCTACAGCATATATATGTTAATGATTTTCTCAGCACTGACATACAATATGTTTAACCAGACAATTTTTCCTTTCACTCAGAGTTACTTCTCTGAGCAGTAATTTAGTGGGCAGTTCTCAAATGACAACTCTGAGAAATACACACACCATGTCTTGTTAAAAGTGTATTTTAATGATGTCTTGCTTGACCATGTTTCTTTTTTGTAGAATTGTAAATAATTCCTACTCTTGTTGTGATCTGTAGCTGGAGAGACACAAGACTGGAGGAGATCAGCTATGCAATCAAGTGCAGTGCATTTGCAATCACTTTGCAGCAGGTGTTTAGTCTGGAAGAAACCACAATTCCCTTCCTATGCCTCAAACATGCTTGTGCTAAAAAGGCACACGCACCCAAAAAAATATCCAAAACCAAAACCCAAAGCCCTTGGAAAAAGTAATAGCACATCACAGGAAAATAGCAGGAGATACCTGGAGCCAGAGCATCACCCACTGCTGGGACCTGCATGGGCAGAGGAGGGTGGTACGTGAATAGGCACAGCTGATCTCAGCACATTGCAAATGTAACTCTAGTCAGGCAGTAGATGTGCTCTCTTTAATGATATTGCTGAACAGATTACATAAATGAGTGAGAATTTATGTACAGAATTTGCATGTGTTTGCAACTGATCTGAAACTTATAAATACATTTCTGTATTTACACGCACAAGTAAATTAATATTGATTTCCAACCAGCAAGCACCACCAAAATGGCATTCAAGTGCATGTTTCCAGGTGCAAAGTATTTAGCTAGAGAGCAAAGGAAGCAAATTTGCAATGAGAACAGTGAAACTGTGGATGCAGTTGTGGAAAGAATGACTTGCGCTGTTTGTGTTGCAGCAGTGCTGGAGGTTGCAGGCACCCTGGGGATCTCCTGGACAGAGCACTCTGCAATCCTACTGCAAAAGGGCTTCTCCCCAGCATGTGCTAGTGAGACAAGTGCCTCATCTTAGCAACACAGGTCTAATTCCCCAGTGGGTGCTCATTCCCTGCCCAGAGAGCTTTGCTATATTGGGCGCACGGCTCAACTCGATGGGTAGGCCATTAAAGGTTTACAAGCCATTGACGTGAGCTCGCTCAGGGACATTCTGGCTGTTGCATGTACCAAGTCTGCTCCTGCCTTACTTCGTTTTCAAACCCCTGCATAGCTGCCATCTGCACACTCTCAGCACCCCTGCTCCCCAGCTTCTCACTCCCCAAGCTCTAACACATCCATGCATTCTCCAAAGAGGACTCTCTCCCTGACTACCCACATTTTTGAGCCTGGATCCACTCCTTCCCTGACCTTCCTACACAGCCTCCTGCCTTTCCTAGAGCAGGGCCACTGCCCTGGGCAGACATGCTGGGTTCCCAAGGCACCATTCCTTGCTGTCCTCCTGCTGTATGCCCAGTCCAAAGTGAGAATTTTGGGACAGGGCTGGAGAGGGCAGGGGGAAGAGTAGCTGTTGAGGCTGTGTGGGTCAAGTCTAAACACTTCTGCTCTTCACCAGAGAAGGCAATTACTTTACCAAGGATTCGTTTTTTAGCCAAGGTATTGCAATCACATCTCTCTGGATTTGCTTTTGTTTTTTCCTTCTCCTTTCCCTGAAACTCCTCCTGATGTTTGGTGCATTTTTCTTGGGTATGCTTTGTTGTTTTGGGGTTATTTTGTTGCTATTGTTGCTTGCAGCCACTAGAGAGTTCCCCTTCCTCTGGTTAATGGCTCATTAACTAGCTCTCTCCATGCAAGAGTAGGGCCTGGGAAGTGCTGAATTCTGGAAAATCCTCACCAGCAAGGAACCATTTGCCAGCAACAAAATCCTCTTTTCAGAGGGGGCCCTGTGTCATGGGGCAGCAAGGGGAGACAGTCCATGGATGGGAGGGATAGGGACAGAGCCCACAGGAGTGTGGGGCACAGGCATTGTTGCTATTTCTTGAAAAAAAGACCCTGGCTCTTGGGAAGAGGGGGGAGAGGAGACAGGAGCTGGATTGTTAGAGGATTCAATGAGCTGTGCCCAATGTATTCGAAAGGTGCTTAAGACAGCCAAAGCTCCTCACCAAACATACACTGCTGTGAACAGCACAGCAGTGCCCACGGGCTGCAGAGAGGCAGCCCAGCTCCCCCGCCCCTCGCACAGCACACCCAGCGACGGGCACCGTCCCCTCTGCCCCTGCCCCGCACCACCACGGCATGGCCAAGGCATCAGAGCTTCCACCCATGCTCACCTGGACTTCTGACTACCCCAGACGAGGTGCCTACCTCAAACCCTTCCCCTCCCTCCCATCTGCACCCTTCCAGGTAGAAAATGACTTGCAACTTTAGGTCGTCCTACTCAAGCAACCCAATGGCCAGGCCAGAGAGGAGGTACAGGATTTTCTGTAGACATGAAAAAGAAAATTCAAAGCAAGTCTTGAGATTGACAGAACTAGTGAAACTTGTTTACTGATAGCTTCGAGTCCTGATTCCTTTGCCCTCCCTCCATCACCACTACAATAACGGCAGGACAAATTCTCCCCCAGTGCCTCCCATTGCCCCAGAAGGACCCTCAGCTTACATGCTGTCACTGGCTCCAAGGCATGTGCTGTTTGGTCACTGGGCATGGAGGGGTGGTTGGCCAGCAAAGAAGATGGAGTAGTCCTGGTGCTGGCACCAATGTGAACCTCGCTTCTTTACCCCATCATTAATTTAAACACATTTTGTAGGCACAGAATAGTTTAGTGGTCTCTGTCCGTGTGTCAAGTATGGCTGACATTGACAGGTAGGTTCAACATTAAGGAGAGGATGGGGACAAATGACAGACAGTGCAATTGCCTCTGCTGGGTTACCTGAGCTTAAACTTACAAAGGGTGATGGTTTCATTTCAACAGTGTCAAAAATTACCCTCACCTGCAGCTGCAGAACAAAGCACATCTCAGGCTCGTGAACATAAGCAATCAGTTTGTCATGCTTTAATCAGGTAGCTCCCATCAGCAAAGCTGCACAAATCACTTTTCATGGCGTTCTTGTGGCTCAGCTTCACTGCAAAGATGAATTTTCTTCACCCACAAGGGCTGGCGCCTCTGGGCCTTCTGAAATACCCTGGGGCAATCAAAATTGCACCTAGTCCCACAGCTGCTCAGCTTGCCAAGAGATGTCCACAGGCACAGCAGAGATGCGCAGATCTTGATGTCACATGTGCAGTGACTGTGGCACTGCTTATGACCTAGCCCTGTGGCCACAGTGCCAGCAAGGCCAGTCACCTTGTTACAGGGCATTTTTGGGCTGTGTGGTACCAGCTCACCTACCGATCACCACACCTGATAAAAGCAACAGTTTCTCACCTTGCATTTTTCATACACCTCCAAGTTCATCACAAATGAAGTAGTGATGATTACCCCCATTTTAAAGGCAGGGAAACTGAGGTGTTGCATGATGGATGACCCAGTGTCTCCCAACAGACTGGTGGCAGGGACCAGAGAGACATCCAAGTTCCCTAGATTTCAGCACAGTGTGCAGGGACTGGATTACCACGTGGACAGTATTCACTGTGTGATGCCCACACTGGTCTTAGGGGAAGCTTTCTAAGACCAGCTTTACACCCAGGGTGGTCTAGGACTTGAGGGTGGCAGGGCAGAAAGGAGACGTTCCCTGACAAGCATTTGCCTCAGAGAAAGACTTGAAAACAGTTCAGCTCAAGGTCCTAGTGAAAAGGACGCCTGCAGGGCCACCCGCACCGCTCTCTAGTTGCTCCCAAGCAGTGAATTCATCTGGCTGAAGTTCTGGGGAAAGTGAAAAAAAAGTACATATGAGGAGACAGAAGCTAGCCCCATCGACCACTCACACTGTTTGACATTAAAAAGTGCTGACAGCAGAGAGGGAGGAAAGGAATGGACGAAGGGACACTTTCATCTCATGACAGTCTCCTGCCAGCCCCAGCCACTGCGTCTCCCTCTCGCCCCCCCTTCTGGCCCCTTGCTTTCCTAGGCATTTTATTAAATAGGGTCACAGCCCGCATTGCAGTCCCTCCCACAGCCCTGGCAAAATGAAAACACTCGCCCGTCCCCATGACCCCCACCCTCCCAGATCTCCGTCTCCTTCAGTGTTTCCCCCCACTCCAGAAATGAGATCTCCACCCCACTGCAACCTTGGCGTTTCATAGCCAAACATCAAGGCTAAGGGCTCCAGGGAGGAGGAAGGTCTCCCCCATTTTTTTTCCCTCTTACATTAATTATCTCATTTAGTTGAAAGAAAAGTCCAAAAATGGAGCTTTCCCTTGGCAATTTATGAGGCTAGAGGAGTAATTTATGGCTTGATACAACTTTATTTTGTTCCTTCTTTACACACACGTACAGAGATAAACACACACATACATACACTTAAGGAGACACTAACCTGAATTTATCACATGGAGTACCTGCCTGCTAAAAGAACAGGACTGGACATAATTTACAAGGCAGGATGGGGAGGGGTTCACATGTGGGGTGAAACATTTAGAAGAGTTAATGTTTAAAAGTTGGTCTTTGAAGGCAGGAGGCTCCTCTAGACAGAAAAAGAAAACCTAACTAATTAAAACTGATGTATCAGTTTCAGAAGAAGAATGTGCTGGGAATTAATCTGTGCATGGGCAAAAACAACAGTCAGCCGGGTTAGCCATGACAGTGTAGATACCCCCAGGGAGAAGAAGGTCCCAATTTCAGCATCAGACCAACAGGGTCTGAGATCTGACTCGCTGGGGCAGTAGCCAAAGCCCCCTGCCGAAGTGGCTGCTCTGATGCAGGACACAACTTGGGTGCAGAAGCAAATGTGGGTCATCAGTAGGGTTTGAATCATGGCCATGGCATGCCAGCAATGTGACCCACTGCGCTCTGCTTGGAGGAGGAGGGAGGGGACCTTGGGCCACAGATGTGCCGCTGGTTGTTTCAGGAGCAATCAAGCACTGGGGATGGCCAAAGGAGAGGACTTGCCTGCCCCAGAATGCTGGCCTACAGGGCACGCAACAAAAAGGAGAGAGGACACAGAGGGCTAAGTGACTGGTCCAAGGCCAGCATTCACTGGCACCAGTCAGCCCTTCAGCTTCGCTGTGTCTTGCTCGGGGAGTTCAAGCAGGAACATCCTGGCTTTATCTCTCATTTTCCAGTATACCTTCTCGAAGTGTCATCCTCCCACTTAGAGATACCTCTGGGGGCTCTCCTAGCACCTTCCCCAGTTCTCCAAACCTCTGCAACTGACATCTAGTGTCCCTCCAGACACTGTCCAGCAAATGTGAAGTCTGAGCAATTAAGCATGCTGGGATGAGAAACATGTGCAAAGCATTTCAACTGACGGTTGAATCTCTTCTGTGCACATGAACTTCCCTAACTTCACAATGCATCTCTGTCTTCCAGATAGGACTCTGAGCCATAGAAGACATCCAGTGACTCGGACCTGGGTCGCAATGCAATTAAATCTGTCAGCCAAGTGCCAGGTAAGCCCCCTGAAGCCAGGCAGTTCTTCTGCTCCAGGGGACCTGCCCCCGGTGTGGTTGTGCACCAGCTATAAACCCTCTTCCGCTGCCTTTGTACAGGACTGTGCACATGATTTCCTCTGAATCCATTCTATTGCTCTTAAAAGACTTAAATCCTTTAAATTATTAAGATGAGAGGTAAGTATGGGTGTGGAGGAAGGCGACAAAAAAAAAAAAGAATCATAAAAGTGATTTCAGAAATGCCCCTTACCCAAATGCAGATTCATTCCAAAATGTGCCTTGATGAAAACTGGTCAAGCTGTGAGTGCCCATTTGAAGTGCTGGGTCTGTGCATCAGGCAGAGGTACACCTGACAATAAACAGCCCCTGCTTGTCAGTGCACACAGCAAATTTCTGGAGCCCACCAAAAAAAGCCCCAGAAGGTGATTTGTATGTAAACACAGAACACCCGCTCCCTTTGGCAGGGAAGGTGTTCTTTGTCTTACAGCTTTCCCTGTAGACATCAGCTTGTTTACAAATCTTACAGCAACCCACAGCCGTGGCATTAAACAGGTGAAGAGAATAACGCTTTTTTCTTATTGATCTAGGCTCGGTTTCATTTGTAAGCAAAAGGGCAGCTGTCAATAGACTGCATGATCTAAGGCACCAATCCAGAGAAATCTTAAGCACGTGAGTGCCAGGGAGCAAGGATGAGATTCAGGGTTGTCGAATTGGGGCCAGCAGCCTAAACCAGGCTTTATTTCATGTTGCATCATAATTCTATTGTGTGAACGAGAGGGAAGCATTAATAAATGGGAGGATGGAAAGGGAAGAAGAAGAAAACATGTCTATTTCTTGTCCAATAATGTTAGCAATATATTTATAAAACTGAAACAAGACTAATCTTCACTCCTCTGTGCCTCTCAGGGAGCCCTGTCTATGTTGTCTGTTTTGTTTAGATTGTGCACTCTTCATGACAGAGATCATCTGTATTTTGTGTCTTGTAAAGCACTGGGCACTTTTATATAATAGTAATAATCTATAAAATGCACAAATAAAAATATCAGAGCAAACAAATGATGTTGCAGAATGGTTTCTGCCTTAAAAGAGCAGCAAAATTCCAGTTAAAAATACCCATGTCTACCTTGATAATAAAATGTATGTGTGTGGTTGTGCATGTACATGCAGATATGTAGGTGCATACAGCAGGGAAAGAGAGTCAAGGAAGGAATAAGTTCATCAAATCTGTAAGTATGTGGCACCTCAGCATCATGCAAGCTACCCTGGGCGCAATCAAAGCCTTCCGACGCTCCGAGGGACTCAGTGGAAGTGTGCAGGATATTAAGAGTGACAAGCCATCAGGACTGCACTATCAGACCGGTAGGGAAGGAAAACTGAAGCAGGGTGTCAGTTTGAATTGTCATTATCCCTGTTCAGGAAACAGCATCGGGCAAGGCAAAGTAGTAGCAGGAAGAAAGGAGGCTGGGACATCTGGGGACTAATCCCCCATCCCCCAGGAATTCTGCACCCTTTCAGGACCTGGAACCAACTGACTTCTGCATCACTCCCTGTCCTGCCTTTGTCATCTTGAGAAGGGGGGTGACTGCTCCCAGGGTGCTTGGGGTGGAAGAGCAAGGGGCAGATGCATCCCTGTGCCCAGGGAAGGGTGTTGGGGCAGTGGGAGGAACTGTACGGTGCAGTGGGAGTGTGCAGCACTGGGCAACACCAGGGATGGAGGGGAGGAAGGGAGAGTGGGGGGGGGAAGGCCTATAATCCCCTTGGTAAATCCATGCCTGAACTATAAAAGGATAATCCATGTGCAACCCTGGCCCCACTTATAGGATTTAGCTCTTAGTGTAGAATACTAATATTTGGCTGTTTGTTTACCCCTGTGAACTAATTTGGCAGATTCTTATGATTCTCACAGGGAGAATTTATTTCGATTTTGATATTACTCAAAGCCTTGGGTCCTGGAGTCATAGGATTATATGCAAAGCTCTGAGCAGACTTTTTTAATCCTTTTTCTTAAGAAATAACTATTTGTTGTGGATGCAGCAAAAAGCTTGAAAGCTGGCCTGCTGTTCCACAACACAATGGCATCAGAAAAGAAGCCACTTGCTAATTCCCTTTTTTTTTTTTTTTTAAACATGGTGATTTTTAAGCCAGTTTTGCAACTGTGAAAGGTGAATGGGGATCAAGCCCATGATTTTTGAAGAGTCGGCACGGTCAAGCCAGGCTCTGCTTGTAGATTCACACTGGCTTGGTGAGCTTCAGTGTCCGCTTGCCTGCTCCTAACCCAGTGGCACTGCCTTGGGAGAGCAGTATCACAGGCAGAAATTAGTTCCTTGAGCTAAAAATAATGTGCAGAGTTTGGGGAAGAAGGAGGCACAGGAAGAAAAAGCGTATGTGTTAGGATCAGGAATTCAGCCTTCAATTAAAAAGTAACTTCCTAACCTTGGACAATGCAGAGAATGGCTTGAAAATGTGATGCATGCATCCCCTTAACACACAAAGCCAGTACAAGAATCCTAACTATGTTATTTTTATAAGCTTGCTGGTTTGAGGGCTTGCTCTGTGATTTTTGAACAGTTAAAGTTGTTAACACTAAGGCAGAAGTGTCCTTTTTTTAAATGCAAAAACCAGCTTTCATGGTAAAGTGTAAAGAAACAGAAGGAAAACCACAGTTTTCTCTGAATGTATTTGTGGCTGTTCCTCTCCCACTGACTGTCCTGAAAGAAATTAAAAGTTGCAAATGTAATCACAGCTAGGAGCAGGGCAAACCTGGATATGTGCTGGAGATTTGACTCTCGATTTATGAAAATATTTGTTTTTAATTCTGTGCCCAAGATCATTTCTTCTGAGAAGATTTAAGTACATGTCTGAAGTGGAGTAACTGCAGAGGGAGTCCACCAAATCAGGGCCTTGAGGAGAAAGCTGACAGTAAAACCAAAATTTATTATAAGAAAAAAAATTCTCTCCCTTAGTAAAAACAGAAGCAATGCCTAAAAAACCCAAACCTTCATAAATCAGGCAAACAAGACAGGCAGATGAGAATCTTATCAGGCAGTGGAAATGAGGCAAAAATAATTCAAATTATTCACACATTTTGACACTTTGCTGGACTGAGAAGAGAGAGTGAAATCTTGGTGCGTCGATCAGGGACACAAGCAAAATTTGTGCCTAGCAGTTTAAGCTGGAAATACTGGGTACAGATCCTAGGAGTCCAACAGCAGAAAGTTTTTAGAGGATGTATGTGCATCATTGGTAGCTGCCTGATTTTCCTCCTTCTCAGATCCTGCTGTGTCTGGCTCTCTGGCACGACTTCAGCTTCCCGGGCTGCCTCGTTCCCAGAGCCGACCGGAGAAGAAACCCCCGCTGGGGCCCGTTCGCTCCCGCCTCAGCCAGGCCCGGCCGTGTGGCGCAGAGAGGGGATGCTCGGCCACTCCACAGCCCTCCTGTAAATCCCACCAGTACCCCGAAAATACACATGTGCCTAAATACACCAAAGTGTTGTCATTTTGCCCCTCACTCAGATCCTGCCGGCCAGTTCCATCTCTGGTGATAGCTATTAATAATTAGTCTGTAATTATAGAGAGTGAGGAAATATCTTTTAGATGAGTGATATTTTCCCAAATTTGTTCCAAAGACAATGTGAAATAAAACAATGTGTTCATACACACTGAGACAAAGAGAAGGGAGGGTTTGGCTGTCTGATTTTCTAGTGGTTTGGACTCATTTCTGTGTGCTCCTCTTCCTATCTCAGCTTGTATTCTGGTAACAGGATAGAAGAACCCCAAACATTACCCAAAACTGGGAGGAAAATGCATTACACCAGGGATCCGAAGGGAACCATTTATTTCGTTTATTAAAAGGATCAAGAGGTGACTTGCTTCCCGCATATAAATTTCTTCCTAGGGAAGAAATACCAGGTACTAAAAAACTCTTTAATCTGCCAGAGAAAGCCGTAACAAGAGCCAATGGATAAATGCTGAAGCCAGACAAGTCCAATTAAAAATAAAGTACTGGACCTTTTTAAATTTTGTTTCACTTTGTCCGAGGAAGTCAGGGTGATTAACCATCAGAGCAGCTGTTACCGGGAAGTACTGGAGTTTCCCTTTCTCAACATCTTCGGCTCAAGACTCGTATTCTTTCGGGAAGAAAGTTATTGTGTTCAGTAGAGGGGTAGCAGGGGGACAATCTCTGGTCTGTGTTATGCAGGCGATCCAGTCAAATCATCGGAAAATGTTTTGTGAGCTTAAACTGAATAAACAACTTAGCACCCCTCAGTTTATTTTTAAGCAGGAGGCTTCTTTTTAAAAAATTGGGAAAGGGAGAATAAAAATCCTCGGCAGTTGAATAATTGTTCTTATTGCAGAAAAGGGGGAAAAAAAAGGTGAAAAATTTGTAGAAGCAGAGGGATCTGGAGCAAAAAGGATGCCAGGATCCGGGGCAGAGCAAAGCAGCGGGCTCACTGCTGGTCAGGGCTGGTGGGGTTCTCCCCCAGCACTGCGAGCCTTTGGGGAAGGAGCTGCTCAGGCTCCATGGAGAATCCTGCCTTGCTGATTTCCAGCTGAGCAGCTTTCCGCACTCAATGGCCGTCCCTGCTGCTTTCATGCAGGGATGTACTCTAGCTCGGAAGAGAGCGGTTCTGTTTAGATAGCCCCCAATCCTAGCTTTACCTCATCCCTTCCAGCAGAGTCACTGTAATTAAGATTTGTTAAGGTTTGGAAGAAATCTCATTAATCAGATAAGATCTGAACTTTATTTTCTTTTTAAAGACCCAATTTGATCTCTCTTGCTTGTGGTAATTGCTCTCCTCTTCTGACATGGAAATTCATTTTCCAGGCACATAAAACACAATAGATTTCCATTGTCAACAGCAGCAACCCCAGGAGACTTGAAAATATTCCTCCAAAGGCTAAAAAGAGTATTGGGAGCAAATCCAGACACAGGCAGGGAGAGGGAGCATGAGACAGGGTGCTGTCAGAGAGAAATGGGGTGGAAGAAAAGGGTTTCTATGGCCTGAAAAGGAGCAGGGATACACCAGGGGCAGGAGGGGCAGCAGGACCCCCACTGTGACCTTCTGTAAGTCAGGTTGAGCTAGCAGGTCCTACCAAGGGACCGTGCACAAAGAGGAGAAAAGTTGTTGCCGCTCCTGGTTCCTGACCTGGGTTGGTAAAAGCATCTTTCTCCTGAGTTTATCAGAAACCAGTACTTCAAACAGCGATCAGAAAAGCCTCCTGGACGCCTGACATTTCACATGAGGCAGCACCAGGATAAATGACACAGTGTGAAATATACTTCACCACATCAAATCCTATCCATCAGCAGGATTCCTGGTTTCTAAATGTCAGGTATAGAACGGGAACTCCTCAGGAACATCTGAATCAAAGGGTGGATTCCATCCCTGTCACCTACTCCCCAGCTCCCCAACTCCTCTTGGCCTCCACCATGCTTTGGTGGGCTCTGCCTTCCCATCCAGGCCGAGCTGCCAGGCCAGGAGATGTGCACGGATAAGGCACACACCCTGAACAGGGCTGGGTGTCCATGCAGCACCTCTCACCCGAGAGACTGCAGTCCTCAGGAGAGACAGGACAGGGCACATGGCAGCCCCCTGCTGAATCCTTCAGCCTGGGCACAGCGTGTCAGTCCGGTGTGTGGGCATCAAACCTGGGATCACCATCTTCCCACTGCCCAGGGCCCTGTACCCTGCCACCCCTCTGTCATGCTGGTTCCCCCCGCCCATGCCCTGCTGCTTGCACCACCCCACCCCTGAGTTTGACCTGGACCAGGAGGGGCTGAGCCCCAGCTGCACCATGGAGCCAGTGGCTACAAGCAGCCTCCCTTGTCCTGAACTGTCACGGGGAGAATAAAGCTGAGCCACAGATTTCCAGCACTTCCAGGGGGCCACACAATCCTGCAGCAGCAGCAGTCCCTGTCACAGCTCAGCCTGGCCACCTTCCGGAGATGCTGAAACTTCGGTGGAGCAGGCAGAGACAGAAACCACTAGCAGGCACGTTGTGGGATCCCAGAAATGGGCAGTCCCGGGCAGCTGGCCTGCAAGGCTGGCTGTGGGACACCAGGGTGGCCAAAGCTGGGTGAGTCCCCTGCACCGCCGGCCACGTGCAGGCAGAGACTGGGCACGGTGAGTGCACGCAGAGTACTAATAGAGACCTAGGGCGAGCGTCCCAGCCCTGCCTGCCTCTCTCATTCTCTTTGCAGAGAGAATCTGCAAACATATTAATCTCATCTCACACACAAACCCTCCGTCCTGATCCCAGAATCCATATATTAGGAGATTTACATAAATTACCAGCTATCAATAGGGCACATGAGGTGCAGGGGCTGAGAGCCAGCACCCTTGCCAAGAATACAGTACAAGAGGATTGGAAAGAAGGGAAAGGGAGGGGCTGGAGAGAAGGGCTAGGAGCACAGACCTGGCGAGCAGAGGTCTGGGATGGCAGTATCTGGCTGTGCTCTCTGGGTCTCTGAGTCACTTGCTGCAGCCACTCTATGGCTTGGTTGCAGTGGTAGGTACATAACTACCAGGGGAAAAGGTATGAGCTCTTCACAGCACTGCTTTGCTTTATTCGGGGCTTTGCATTTGCAGCCTAGGTCAGAGCTCGCCTTAGCCACTGGCATCCCCAAGTGTCAGGAGCATTGGGGAACCAGATCTGTGTGGCTCTACTGGGGAATTTAACAGATCCTTGACTCCCTCGTTTCCACCTGAGGGGCTTTGCCTCTGCTGGGAGAGGAGGAAGGCATAAGTTCAGCCACTGACCACACCACCTGGCCAGAGTCAGGGTGCTCTCCACCTTAGGTACACTGACAATGGCATTCAGGCTTCTCTGAGCCATGAGAAATATAGGTGATGCTTGGTGAGTGTTGTGAGAGCCGTGTACAGAGCCCTGGCATGCAGATGTAGAGAAAACCACCAAAACAGATTCCCTTCCAATGTGTTTCCCAGGACAGACCTCCTCTGCAAAGGGGGTGATGGCCAAGCATAGGGCAGACCCAGAAGTGCTCCAACAGGCACCAGGGCAAGGACACAGCAGTGTGATGCCGGTTTCCTAGATCCATCCCCTTGGCATCTGCTTGGGGTGCAGCCCCGTTCCCATGACCCCAAGTCTCAGACCGTGGGCAAGCCTGGGGCTAGCCCTGGTCCCAGGAGGGGACGGAAATGGGTCCTTCCTTCCCTAGGCAGGCAGTGTGCCTGACCTCTTCCGCAGCATCTTCTGAGCCTCCCAGGCAGCAGACCCGGACCCCCCTGTCTATGAAGAGCCCCGAGTCGGGGTTCCTTTTGTCACCAGCCCGCGGCCACCTCGGGCTGAGCCCGCTTCTCCCGCAGTGTTCTGCTGCCCTCGTGGGTCCAGAGCGCTCATTGCAGCCCCGCACCCGCACCGGCCCCGCGGCTCCCCCGCCGCACCTTCCCTGCAGAGAGCCAAGGCACAGGTTGTTCCCTTCCCTGCCGGCAGGAAGAGCAAGGCGAAACAGGCAGGAAGCTCCCCGTTTTGGGTCTGGACCGAGGGAAGTGGGCGAGGAGCACTCAGTGGGGCCCCGGGACCCAGTCCCAACCCTGCTGGTGGTGTAAAAGAGGGTACAGAACAAGAACCGCCTGCACCAGAAACAGTGATCACAGTAGTTAGAGCATCACCTCTTGGGAAGGGGCATCACATTGAAGGCACTGGGGCAGAAAATCTACTGCTGCTCTGAAGAATTTGCTCCAGAGGTGAAAGGCTCCCATCACTTCATATAAAACCCATCACTGAATCCCATTTTTGACTGAAATTTGTCTGGGTTTACTGTAGGTTCTTTTCTTTCTCTGTCAGCATCTGAAACCTGTATGGAAAGGGTCACACTCCCCTGGTCCCCAATACTCAAGCTGCCTTTGACCTCTGGGTGCTGCTCCAGCTGCACCCTTCTCCTTTCCTGTGGACAGGCAGACATCACAGCAGAGGCCAGTGTGTCCACAGGCTGCTGGGGCTGTTCCATAGCTGTGAGTACAGAGAGGTACTGGAAGCTTCTTCCAAGCTGAGGTGAGGTACACCCCGGTGTTATTTCTAGTGCAGGGAAAGATAGAAAAGTAGCCAGTGGTGCAAAGAAACAAAGCAATGCAAGCTGAGGAAAACAGGCCTGAACTTGATTTACCTGCTAGAGAATCAAATTAAATGGGAAAATTTATCTTTTGTTTTATTATGGGGGGGGAGGAGGGGAGTAAGAGAAATGGGAGTAACCAAAATTAGAGTTCACATATACGAGATCTCCTGGCAGTGTGACTAGAGTACACAAAGACCTCAGGCAGGTTCGGTCTGTGTTGGTATATGACAACATATGTGGCACAATGAAAATATGACTTGCACCATATGCTTGTACTTGTCCAGCATCTAGCACAGCAGACAGCATCCTTCCTAATGCCAGTGTTCAGGTACCTGGTCTCACGTACATCCCCAGAAACGCTAGGTAGGGTCTCAAAGAGAGAGGCAAGTCCAATAAGTCCAATCCAGGTCTAGCAGATGGGTTCCAAACTGAAGCTGAAACTGGATTCAGCTCATGCCTGGTGTATCTGACACATGAGGGCCCTGTGCCAGCGGGGAAGATTTTCATGGGAGAAATGCTCCTAAGGTATCTCAGTTCAGAGTTAGGTTTTTGGCCCTCCTGACAGCTCAGCTTGAAGGCCCTGCAGCGGCGGGCGCCCCTCCGCAGGCCGAGAGCATCCCCGCGGCTCGGCTGGCACGGCGCGGTCCCCGCGGCAGCCCCGGGAGCGCCGCACGGAGCGCGGGCTCCACGCCGTGGCCGTCCCGCGGCAGCGCACGGCAGCTCCGGGCCACTGCCCGCCCTCCCCGGCGGTCACCTGCGGCTATGCCCGCGCTGACCCCATCGCGTGGCACTGCCACATACCCCTAGAGCTGCCCGTTCCGATTCCTGCCCTCGCCGTCTTTCCCACAAGGGAAGGGGCTGGTTCTGTCTGTCTGCCTTCCTTTTAGCCGGGGTTTTTCGTTGCTCTCCCTCTCCATTTACCTCAGACACCTTCATCAACACCATTGTCCCCAATTTGATCACAGTCCAGACACTTCAAAACGCGGCCCCTTTGGGTCTGAGCTCTCCTCCTTCGGACCCAAAGGATGGCTCTCTCTTTGTTCACTAACCGGTTATTTGTCTGCCTTAAAGCACTTGGAAAGCACTGCCACAGTCACATACTGGGGTTTTCATTTTCCACCACAGCCACCTCCTTTCACTGTAACCGTCATGCAGGGCCATAGCATGGGAATTTGCCCATCCACTCCTGCTCTTTTGTTGCCCCAGTGTGAATGGGCATTTGCAGACACATCCAGCATCAGGTAAATACACTTTGTCCAGTGCCTGGCAGCGACTGGGCAGTGATTGTCTGGTTGTGCCGTGGGTGCAAGACCAGTATTTGACAGAGCCTTTCCAGAGCAACATCTAATAAACCAGCAACAACAGTCCAGCCTCTTGGATGCGGGAGGCAATCCCAGCGTCAGCAGGCATCAGCATCAGCTCTGTCCTGCTGGGGAAGGAGTGGGAGCGTCTGACAGCTGTACAGCAACTGCCAGAGGTGACAGCAATGCCTTGGCCACTGCACCAAGAGAGAGCTCATCACAGCTGCTCCTGAGGAACAGAGTCCTCCCCTGCAGACCTGGAGAGTCACCTTGGGAAAGGCAGGTTGTCATCACAGCACCAGAGACTGCAGGTACAGAAAAGGCAGCGGCTGGCCTGATGGCAAATCCTCCTGCAAGATGGGCCAGGCCAGCCAGCAAGGTCTGGCTGCTGTTCAGCAAGGGCAGCTGCAGCCCAAATAAACCAAAAATCAGCACAGCAGCTGGAGCAGCACCCAGAGGTCAAAGGCAGCTTGAGTATTGGGGACCAGGGGAGTGTGACCCTTTCCATACAGGTTTCAGATGCTGACAGAGAAAGAAAAGAACCTACAGTAAACCCAGACAAATTTCAGTCAAAAATGGGATTCAGTGATGGGTTTTATATGAAGTGATGGGAGCCTTTCACCTCTGGAGCAAATTCTTCAGAGCAGCAGTAGATTTTCTGTCCCAGTGCCTTCAAACCCTGACAGGAGGCCCTTTGGGAAGGAGGGGTTTAGACAAAAGAAACAAGGAGAATTCCCTCAGTTACCCACAAGCTTACACCAAGTGACTGAACAGCTGCTTTTTGACTTAAAATCTCTCCCTGGCTGTGCTTGAGCTGCAGAGCTCTTTCAGGTGTGACAGGCAGACCTGCCTCGAGTATCATAGCCTCCATGTGGGTGGGGACAATGGGACAAGTGACTCAGGTGGTTTCATAATCTGTCACAGCAATAGCCAGCACATGCACTCTATCAACCCTACCACCTCTAGTTTGCCTATTGAGCATCAAAGCACCTGCTACAGCAAGCAAGAGGAACATTTTTCTGTTCTTGATTTGTGTAAAGGGCACCACCATCAGTTGCCTGTCTCAGAGAAGTGTTTGAGTCACAGGAGCAGTGGAGGTGACTGTACCTACTCAAAGAGAGCAGTCTTCTGGTTCAGCAGCTAATTACAAAGTCTCTCACACAATTGCTCATGGACTTTCTCCCCTCCTCTGGTCATAAGACAGAAGGCAGATCCATGTGTCACCCTTCAAAGGACCTTCACCAGGGTGACAACAACTGTACTGTAACCCCTGGGCACAGAAGCAGCTGCCAGGGCAGGTAGGACCTTCGGGGCCAGAGAAAGATACCAGTTATCCACTGGGAACTATAAAGCCCTCCCTCTCTTAGTCTTCCTCAGAAGCACCTCACGCTTGTAAGCAGCTCAGCAAAGGCTCTCCTAGCCAAGCCCACATTTTCCCAGCAATTCCCTGGGAAAACTGGTACATATAAGCTCACAAGTGCAGGGTCCTGCCTCAGCCTGTAGTTCATTTGCTCATGCTGAAGGGCAATTCCGTGACTGAGAGCTCACATAGAAGCCCCCTCTGATGCCAGAGACTTCTATCTAGGCCAAGGCATGCCTCAGACAAACACACCAAAATAAATATTTCCAAGAAAATCCAGCCATTACACATTTACTTCCATCTGCACTTGAATCCCCTCAGCCCTGGACCACAGCTCTGTTCCCTTCACCTGGAGGCTTCATGCCTGATCTAACCCCAGCTCTAGGGCAGGATGAATGAAATTACCTCTGATGCATCTGAAATCCAGGGAACTTGAAGCAAACACAAGTCACAGTGGGGAGCTTTGAGTAGTCCATAGGTCCTGAGGATGAGTTTGCATCTAGCACCATGCATGCAAGGCTCACAAGGATTTATGGATGGACAGAGAAGAGGGCAGAGAGTAGCAGGGACTGACGATCGTGTACCCAGAAAGCCTTACTGTTCTTTAGTCCTGCACTTCCCCATGGAAATTGGGCATTACATCTCCACCCAAACCCCAGCAGACATGATCCTCTTTCTCAGCTGGTAGGAGGTAAGAGTTGGTGTTCTCAACAGAAAGCTGAAGTAGGTAGGTAGGTAGGTAAAGATTTTGTTGCTCTGGACTCCACAGGTACATGGTCTAGGAGACCTCTGCCTCCAGATCTGTGTGCAGACTGATGCCATCAAGCAGGCCAAGGACAGGGATGAGTAACCCCTTCTTCTGTCTGAGGGAGGAGACTCAAACCCACTGGGTTTAGTGCTGCAGGAGCATGGAAAGACCCAGAGAAAATAGGAAGCTGGCAAAAAGCTACAGTCCACAGGTTGTAAAGCAGAGAGTAGAACAGGCAGGGAGCTAGTTCAAGCAAATGCAGAGCCCTTTACAAGGGACAAGTCTTGAGAAGAACTTCGCATTCAAAACTGACCACAGCAGAGAGCTTTGGGAGTTTTCTGGACAATCCTTGGAGGGCTGACTTCACCTGTTATAAAGCCAGGGGAATTCTGTAGGTAAATGCATCTGCACTCAGTAGTGTTAGACATGCCTCATCAGCTTGATTTCTTAGTTGGACGATGACTTCCCTATGGTACTTATGTATTAGAAAGAGCAAGAATGCTTATAGATGTAAACACTGAGAGTGCCTAAACCAGCAGGTGACACAAGGCAAGAAATACAAACTTTCTTTCTAATATACCACATTTAGAGAGATAAGATTAAAAGCAAGAATTTCTTCAACGGATGAAAACATATACTGAAAGTAAATTTTATTTAATAACAATTCATTAAAAGCCTCTCCCACCATTATTTTCACCAATTTTATTCAGAGTTGAATCTGCAAGTGAGGCAGGTATGTTGTCTTACCAAAGTCCAGCCCTAGGCAGTCTGCTAGATGAAGCCAAGGACACCATCACATGCCTGCCTATAATCTCACCAAAGTTACACTTTGTTAATGATCCAGGTACTTGGGTCTCCATTTCCAGGATCAAATACAGCAAAAGGCATGTTTTCATGGTTGTGTATGAATCAGTGTGAAAATTAAAGATCCTGTGCAGAGAGCTGAAGAGAACCTACTGCTCTACTTGCATCAGCTTAGGGCCCCACTGTGTTCCTTGAATTCCTGGAAAGCAGCCACTTACGGCCAAGAAACACTGATTTTATTTATTTTTATTTCACTTGGGCAGATCTTACTCACGGGTTAGTTTGAGAAGATTTCTCCCCAGAAAGGATTGGAATCAGCCAGGCTTCACTGAGCCAAACTGCCGATATCCTTGGTTTTCCCATTTGGTGCCCTCTTTACTCCTTCAGAAGCTGTTCTCCCATTAACTGCTGTGCAATTTTGTCTCCCAGATCCAGGACCTCAGGGCAGTCAGTAAAGCCACCAAAGCTATATTCCTCCTAGTATTCAAGCTACTTCTCTGTGTCCTTTGGGAAAGGTAGAGCCGGGTGACACTGGCAAGTTGCTTTCCTCCCCCCACTCACAGATAACTTTTTTCCTGTCAGAAAAAGGGGAGTCAGCATGGCAAGAGAAGAAAAACACCTTTCTGGTACTTCTGTCACTCAGGAAAAAATCACTTTCATATGCTGGCATGTTCCCTGTAGGTGGTGGGATCAAAGTGAGAGGTTTGGGGACAGACCCCTTGCTCAGGCAGTGAGTCCCATGGTTATAGATGTGAAAGATCCAAGTGCAGTTCCAGTAGATGACAGAGCTCCTTGGCAAGGTGCAAAATTGTTGCCCTGAGGAAGGATTTGACTGCTGTGTGTTCTGCAGTAGCTGGAAAGGTGCTATCCTGGGCAGCATAAGCAGATGGAGCCTGAAGGCACAGGAGATGAACGAGACCCGGCTCTCGCTTTCTGGGAGGCCAAGGCAGCCACTGACCTGCAGTGCCTCCACGGCTCCCAACCTGAGCCAGGCCTGATCCACCTCGCCCATCAGTTCTGCCTCATTGACCACACACAACCTCTTCCAAATGCTGCTGTAAACAGCAGGCTCTTGGAGGAGGCTGGAAGGTGGCACTGGTAAGGTTCACGGGCCACCTCCTGGCTCTCTCTCCTCTCCAAGCACAGCCACACTGCCATGTGGAGGAAACCTTTGGCAGCTGTCTTGTGCTGGGAGACAGGGCTTGTTGAGCTTGGCTGAGTAATCCCAGCCACTCCCGTCACTGCAGCTGCATGCATCCTTGTTCTCCCAACCTAAGGATCGCTGCCTCGCTGAATCACCCCATTAAATTGCTAATATCTTATTGTTCTTTAAGATTTCGAAACTTGCTGCGAAACGTTTACAGATAATTTTTTTTTGCCTGCAGTCACTGTGCCTAATGCCCAGTCATTGAGTGCCATATGTGTTTATATGCACTGCAATTTTCCACTTGATTACATTTTACCACAAACACTTTCATCCACTCCGCAAAGACAGCAGCAACACATCCATAATGTTCAGAGCAGCCCAGACAGACAGAGCTCAGACACAAATGTCTCCACTAGATGGGCACTGCAAAATGTGAGATTCTTAAAACGAACTGACCCAGTCTCCAGTTCTGAAGTCTCCAAGGGCACAAACACCTCAGTCACCTAACAGAATGTGCAAAGTTAACTTCATGCTCCAGCTTTCCCATTAAGCACCAGGTGCTGCTTGTAAGTCTGGAACAGCTACACAACATGGACATGCTTGCCAATAACCAAGGACATCTCAGATTTTCCAGGAGACAGGATGACCCAGACTGCTACAAGGATGCTTAGCACCTGAACCTGAAAAAATCCATTGGGGCAGCAACAGCGCAGCGTGCAGCACAGACAAAGTTCTGAAATTAGATCCTGAACCCTGAAAAGTGGAGGCAAGTTCTCATTCAGTCTTCAACTAACTGGACATAGTCCAGCTTGTCCCTTGTGGGGTACTTCAGCTCCCGATGGCTACACCTTCCCATTTGCAACTAGGCAAGTCACCTTGTCACCTCAAACAGTACAAAGCATCCTGGCCGAAGGTCAGCCCCTGCCTGGGGACAGGGGTCCCCCTAACTCTAGCTGGCTCAGGGCCACAACAGTGCTGGTGCAACCAGGTCACAGTCTTCCAGGAGAGGCAACATGATCTACACAGCAACACTGGCATCCCCATGTAAGCTCGTTCTTTTCACCAGTTCAGCACAGCACAGAGCAGAGAATGCCGGCTCAGCTGCAGCAGTGAGCCAAGCCTCAGTACTGTGCCGATGTGGCAATACTGCTTTTGCTTCTACAGTCCTTGCCCTGCAGTGCCCCACCGTCTCCACTGCCTGGTGTGGACACTCACTGTGGGGAAGTGACAAACATCTGCCATGTAATGATCAAGAGCTCTCAATCCATTACCATCCACCTAAGCCTGCATTGCTGACCAGCTCTGCTGACAGACATGGGGCTAGTTTGGTGAGGAAGGTCTTCATAACCCTGGAGACCAAAGAAAGTAGCCTACAACATCCTGCCACAAAGGATTCTAACACAGAGAAATAGAATAACCTGGTGCTTCCCTTACATCCTGGGTTATCTGGGCTCTATAACCACTATATGAAATACAGCACTTCAGCCAATGAGTTCTCTTGGGCAAACCCATAGGAACATAGAATAACCTAGGTTGGAAGAGGCCTCAAGAGATCATCTAGCTCAAACTCCTGCTTAAAGTAATAAAATTACATCATGTTGCTCAAGTCCTTGGCCAGTCAAGTTAATATTTCTAAGGATAAAGACACCACAACCTTTCTGGGCAAGCAAAATTGAATTTTTGGGCATCACAACCTTTCTGGGCAAGGAAAATTGAATAACAGAAGAAACCAACAGTGAGAAGCCACTGCTGCTTACCCCCAGGTTCTTCTTTCCATGGTTGGCCTTGTAAAGAGAAAAGGAAAGCAGACAGCATTGAGTTTGGCTTGCTGCTCATGGCTTGGGAGGGCAGACACAAATTTTGTCACTGCAATGCTGCATGATTCAAAACCTGGAGTGCACATAACAGGCAGAGACCCTTAAAGACCTAGATTTCACTATGTCTGTTGATGATTTTAAACAGGCTTTTAGGGTAGCCAGCATTAAGTGCATTGGTTGGACTTAATTTCATATATTCTCTCTGAAAACTGAGATAAAATGTTTAAGACCTCTGATGTTTTTTTCTTGTGTTGTATCCAAGAAAGAAATGTTACTACCTTTTACTGGATGTAAACTGTCAAGGGACAGGCCATTTTCTGCTGCTAATGAACATCTTCCCTCCTTGACCGAACTCATGGGATCAAATATAACCACCCGACACTGGAGAAGAGGCACTAAAGCTGTTATTGGTCACCAGTCAGGCAGCCCAAAGCCAGTGTTCCTCACCCTGGACCCATGAGCACAAGCCTGCAGAAAATGAGGCAGATGAGTGAGCCTAGCTGCCAAGAAGGGCCACCACCACTGTTCTGCCAAGCATTTACAGCCTCTCTTTCAACAACACTGATTAGCACCACCAGCACAAAATCAATATTTACTTGAAAGAAATGCTGGTTGGGAGAAACCCAGCAGTGACCTTGGCAGAGGCCACTCCCAAGACATGGGGCAGCATGTCTGTCAGAGGGAGCACACACTGCCTGCTGGAAAGTGCCTGTTAACTCCTCTTTTGTTTGAGACTTCCTACCTTCCAGACATCTGATGCAGTCAGCCCGCAAGGGGCAAAGGTGTTCATTCCAGATGAGTTCATTACCTTCCCTTGGGACTCAGGCTGTATCAGTTTTTAGGTCTGTACCTGAAAGGCAACCCTTTTGAGGAGAAAACAAACAACAGGCAGATGTAGGAGTGAGACTGTGTTTTTTTCCTTGGCTGCTTCACTGAAACCATTCAGTCTGCTGCTAAAATTTTCATGCCTTTCATGTAGGGCAAGAACTCAAGCTCACATGGCAAATGGTAAAGAGGATGTGAGCTTCCTAGACTCAGCTGGGAGCTATCCCCTGCCTGGCTACTCCTCACAGAGGAGAAGCTGCATTGAGCTTTGGGGTTTGGCCCTGCGTTGCTGCCTCCATCCGATTGCAAGATGTGGCAACTTCAAAGCACAGCTCATTCTGTCCACCACGCTCCTTGGTCTAATAAAGAATTGGAACATTCTCATGCTAGGGCCTTTTATCTGGGATGAGCCTATTAACTCTCTTCTAGGCTCAACTCAGGGCTTATTTACTTATTTAATACACGAGACTAGAGAGGACCCCTTGAGTCACTGTATTCAGTCTCCTGCCTTACGATACTTGACCACCTTGTCCAAGACCTTTACCTCACATTCCATCTGATGTCTAGTGCATCACCTACAACTTCTTTCTCTTCTTCACAATCTCTTCTGTAAAAGTTAGTTACAATCCATTGCCCTGCACAAAGGGTCCCTAGACATTCCCAGAGCCCCTAAGCAGAATGGTTATTATTACCTCTCATTCCTACTGTGGAGAATATCAGCTTTCATGCTTAAAAGGGAAAAGAATAATTCTATATGTACAGCATTCCTTGGTTCCATGCTGAGGGGACAGTGGGTACTGTAAAGCTTGATTACAGCAGATGATAAAATCCTTTTGGGAACATCATGCACCCTGATGTACCCCATTTTCATTCTAGTTAGGTAACAGGGCATTTGCAAGAGCAGGTACTGTGGCCTGAGAGCTTCTCAGGCTGCAGGTGAATGGAAGGCATCCTCATGACAACGTGACAAGTCCAGGTGAATCACGACAGAGACTCAGAAGCAACTTCCTTCCTGCATATGACAGAAGGGAGTTTCTCAGGAAGACTTCCACATCCCTCTGCAAAATAATCCCCATTCTTTTCCCCTTGATGATCTCAGCCTGCTCTTCTTTCTCCTCTGACAGCTCTTCCCTCCAGCCACTCTGTTGGAGGCTGATATTTTCCTGAGAAGCCTGATTTCTTCTCAACTGCCTTTGCACTGAAACTAAGACTTGAAGGGGAGCCTCAGGAGAGGGAGGGAGCAAAGTATGACACATTCAAGCTATAGTGAAATGACATATTCATCACAGCTAATGGGGGCCCACATGGCACCCCAACTGGATGCTGCCCCACTGCCCATTTCCCAGCTGACTCTGCTGGAGTTTCCCCCCGCTCCCCTCCCCACATTTCTGATGGTGTCACTCCAAGCGAAGTGGCTGATCTGATTGGCGAGAGAACACGAGGGGTGTCAGAGAAGGTGCTCACAGACATTTCTTGGCTGCCTCAAGGAAATAAAGGCCATCGCCGAGCCTGTCAAAATGATTAATCGCTTACAGGGAATGAGGGGGAAGAGGGAGAGGGAGGGAAAAGGAAGGGGAGGAAGGAGAAGAGAAAGACAGATGGGATGGGGAGAGCTATAAACAAACAGCAAAAGCAGGAGACACAGGATTGCCTCTGTGCTGGGGAAGAATTGGAAGCAAGAGGCCCCAAGCTGTGCTTGGAGTGAACTGGTGGCAGATGAATGGGTCCTTCACAGCCCGCAATTCCACTTGGAGATTCCTTCCTCAGGTGCCCACCGCTCCCAAACACAGGCTCAAAGAGCACTAAGGTCTGCTCCACCAGAGTAGTGTCAGACCTGACCCCCCAAGTAACATGGCCCTGTGACGCCTCAGTTCTACAAATCTCTGCAGTTCCCATGAGCTGACAGACCAGAAGCTTATTACCTCAAATGCCAAGCAAGGCCTTGCCTCCAGCTCCACAGCCTGTAGTGGCTGGCATTTGACCCAAATACCCACCAGCAGCAGTAATTCTTTGCTGCCAGAAGGATTTTAACCCAATGAAACAGATGGTTAGGAGCAGCTTCTGAATGTCAGAGGTCCTGGCAGGGGAACTTGCAGCAGAATCAGCCCATTGCCTGTGGTACTAATCTCTTCCACAGAAACCACCCCCTTGGATGCTATTATAACCCCATGTGCCCTCTCTGTGGGCACAGGGACTGTCCTTTTATAGAAGCAAATTATTTGACCTCACCCCTTTAGCTGCTTTCAACTCAGCTCGAGCCCTCACACAGCTCACTGCATGAGGCCAGCAGTGCTTAAGCAGCTCAGGGAGCAGAGAGCATGCAGCAGATCTTGTAACACAGATTACCTTCACCCAGGAGAGCATATACTTGCCTCCCTTCCTGGCTTCCCAAGAGGTTAAGTCACATCCAAAGGTCATCCCCATCAAAGCATTCAATGGCAAATCCTGACTATTCAGGAAAAAAAAACAACATCGCTGACACTGAGATGAAAGTCACACTTGTGCTCCTGCCATCCAGTACAGTGACATTTCCTATAGCAAGGGCAGTGCCCTGCCATGTCAAAGTCTGGGATTGCTCAGGGTTTGCTGCAAGTTTGAGAAGTGAATTCTGACCCCACTACACCACAACCTACCTTCCCCTCTACAAAGAGCATGAGGTGCACTCCTCCAAATGTAAACACACATTTAAAATGTTGCTGTGAATGAGAAGCAGCCCTCCTCTTGTGTTCAAGAGGGGATAGAAGTCACTACCTGGCATATCACCCCATCCTAAGCAATGTGACCAGTGATTCTCCTAACTTCTGTCATGATGAGCTCTGGATGAAAAGCCGTATTAGATCCTGTCCTGATCTATTTTCTCTTTCATTTGAGTTCCTGTGGTGAACACCAGACATGGGAAGAGGCTGAAAATCCAAGCTGTTGTCATTTGTCTGAGCTCAGAGCCAGCTGGGAATGAGGCAACGTGGCTTCAGCTCTCCCCTTTGTATCTGCTTTGACTTCCAGTCACAGAAAGAATAATCACCCTGATGGAGACCTTCACCTCAAGTAAATGACCCAGCCTTGCAAAGACAGGAATTGCCACTGAAATCAATGGATCCAGTAAGCTTAAGTCTTCAGATGAACCAACCAACATTGTATGCCCCACAAATGGTCTCTCATGCCCCCTCCCAAGCTAGAGCTGTTGATTTAATCAGAGGCAATGCCTTTTCATGCAAACTATACCAAAATGTTGTTTAGCCTGACAAGACCATGAATGACAGCTGTAGGAAAAACAGGTAACATAGATTTCATATGTACCGATAATTTGATCAAAGCCCACAAAACCCAAACAAATGCATATACTGGATTGTGCATCACTGGATGATTAGGTAAGACAGCAAATGACAGACACAGAGAAGTCACCACTGCCTTCTTTTCTTCACCTGTCATGCAGTCCGTCAGGTTCCTCCTTGCTCTTGTAGAAAATGACATTATCAGGAAAAGAGCCTGAAACTGCTTTCATGTTGCCCATCCTAAGCTTTCTGCATGCCAGTCAAGGCCCCTGCCTGCTCTATTCCACACCAGAAACTGCATGCAAGAAGTGGAGAAAGGAGACAGAAAATTTAAGACATCATTTCTGTGGTTTTTGCTGTCAGTTTGTGGCCAGGCACTGAGATGGAAGCGCAAGGTGTCAGTGGGGGAAGGACTGCTCTCCCAGATACACTCTCTCCCTTACTAAGTAGGTATCTGAGAATCACTGAACAGGACTGGAAGGATTTTGCCTCGCTGCCGTCCTCCCCAAGCTTTCCAACCCAGCCAAAACCCTTTTTGCTGCTCTGTACCTAGGCAGAGAGGGCTCTGTGGAGCAACAGGAACACTTAGTTATGCATCTTGTGGACTTCACTGCGGCTCTAGTGGCTGCCTCCGTTGTTTGTGGGATATTCTCCCCCCCCTTCCCTCCTTCTAACAAAGATTCTGATTAATGATCGCTCATTCCTAATTGTCAAATTTCTTTTCCTTCATCCTGTGTCTAATCACCAGTGACAGAAGCCATTACGCAAATGAGAGCAGACGACTTCCCACAACTGTTCTCGTTGGTAAAAGCCTTGTAATTTAAAGCTCTGATTTGTAGAGGAAAGCTGCGTTTCCCCAAGGCGTCCGGGCATCTGTTCCACTTACACTCCAAGAGCCTCGACTTCCGCTCCCTCCCCCCACAATTAGTCCTCTGCTTGCAACAAATATTTGACTTTTCAAGGCAGTAATTAGAACTTACTTTGCATGTGTTTGTCACAGTAACAGCATCTTTCCCTTTCCTTCTAGGCAGCACCAATGCAGAGAAGTGCCCAGGGAAGATGGTGGCTTCAGGGCTTCCAAGGACATTGATGGGAGAGGTGCTTCTGTTCCGAAACAGGAACAGAAGATGAAGACCATAAGCAAGAGTGCAAGGAAGCTCCTCACACACAGGTGGCAGAGATGCATTTCTCTAAGCGTAAAAACACATGAGCAAAGGCAGTACCTCTGCTGCTGTTGCTGCTCTGCTTCCACGGCTGAGACCACGCATCAGCAAAGGCCTGCCAGGAGATTGTTGAGACCCTGTGTGTGCTACCCCCATTCTAGGGCTTTAAAGCACAGTTGACTGTGTTCAAGGTTGGCTTGGTCATTGGTAAGAACCATTGCAAACAAAAGAAGTCCCAGCCCAGGCCTGTCCCTCTCTCTCTCTCTCAAGAGCTGCTTTGATGGCAAGCGTGTCCCCCTTCCCCCCCAGAGTTAAGACTGCCCCTGCACTGCAGCTGTGTCTGATACCTCCTCAGCCCTGGCCTGATCCTCACCTCTTGGCTTCACCTTAGACCTGATTTATCACTCCAAGTTTCCCCAAGCTGAGCATGACCCTGATCAACAAGGGGGTGAACAAGTGCGTCAGTTCAAAAACCCATGTGCTTTTCTTTACACAGGAAAGATCCTGCAGCCGTGATTTACAAGGATTAAGAATTCTCCTTAGAAGAATCCCATGTTAAGGAAAATGGAAATGAGGAGGAAAAAAAAAAAGAGAGAAGAAGAAAGGTATTAAGAGACCTAAGTTAATAAAAGAAAACAAGAAAAAGACTAAAAGTACAAGTGAAAAATCTTGGACTCTGACCTAGTTTTCAAATGACAGTTCTCATCCCTCAGTTTCCTCTGCTCTTTGCACAACCTGAAACATTTCTGAGCTTTGTGACGCCAGCTTTACATTACCCAAGGGGCAAGTGCAGAGCAGAAAGACTACAGGATCAGACATAGCAGATCTCAAAGTTCAGTGGAACAGAAGCAAGGGTGTTCAGATGATGATCCCAGCAGGCACAGCGTGGAAGGGTGAGCACCCACAGTCACACTTTCTGCACTTGGCTTTCATACTCCCTTCACATTCACCCTGTCCCCCAAGGGCGTGAGGAGAGAATGCCATTTGGAGCAGCCCAGGCTGAGACATCTCTCTCTCTCTCTCTCCCACCACCCCAACAATCTCTTACCTACTATTCAATTCTTCCCTATTTTACTACATCTTAGACATTTGTTCAGAATCAGTCAACATTTCACCAATGGTTAGATTCCAAGATTGCTGTAGAGTTAATATTGCCATAAAATAACCAGTGTCTACCAGGTAGAGAGGACTCCATCTCCCATGGCTGCTAACATACAGCACAGGTACACACAGGAAGCTTCCCCCCAAAATCTCCTCGACAATTAAATGAGTTCATTAGGCCTGGTTATGTAGTTTGCTCCGTCACCCAGTCAGTGACCAGAGTATGGTGACGCCATCAGGTCAGCAAGGAGAGGAGTTTTTCCCTTCCCACCAGCTTTCCTTTCAGGCTCATGGAAGTAGTATGGAAAAAGTTGTGAAGACACACAATAATGCAATTGGTATTGCTGTTTTGAAGGCAGTTCTGGAGACCAACAGCTTTCACCAGCGAGGAACACAAGTGGAGTTGTTAGAACGGCTGAAAGGTAGCTTTATACGCACATGTCCTTATGGAGCTCTTCTACACAGCCACTCACAAAATAAAAGCCACACCATTCTGTTCAACATTGGTTGTATTTAAGAACTACACTTCAGAAGGTACCATGTGTTTGTCACACCCCACCCCCTGCACACACACCCCTAGCAGAGAACACACAGCTTCCCAATACCATGGCAAGGGGCACTGAAAGCACAAGGTGAAAAGGGAAGGGGGGGAGTCAGTCCATCAGTGCATTGTAAATGAGCTTTCACAAAGTCAAGTGCAGCAAAACCTGTTCAGACACTTTAAAAGTTAGACCTTTGGCAAATAAAAAAAAAGGATCCTAAAAGTTCTGTAAGTACCATTCTCTCTCCACATGGGATATGAACTCCCACCCTGAGCTTCAAGAGTTGATGGTGTCTAACAAGCAGTACTAAGGACCATCATGTGCTGAATAAATAGCACAGAAATGGGATTTCATTTGAGCATCTTTCAACAAAGGGCATGTGTCCAAGATGGCCAAAAGCAAGGCCTTCCCAGGAAGTCAGGAGCTTAGCCTTCTTCCCCAGCTGTCCAAAGGCTGAGCACTGATAAGCATCCAGCTGAGTGACCTTCGTCTGGATCTAAGCACAGCTCTGGAGAGCCTGCAACATGGCAGTCAGACTACTCAGTGACACATGTTTCTTGAACAAGGACCCTGTAGCTGCCAATTACACTTCATTTATTCTGACCAGTAAAGCAGCTAGAAAACTTGCCTCAGGACCTCCTGTTTGAGAAGCCTTTCACCTTTGTGAAAGATAAGCCCACTGCAAGTGGTGCATGAGCTGTCCCAGCAAAAGATGGGACCTGAGGCCAAAGATGGAGCACTTCTCAAGTAGCATGATACACTTTTATCAGAACCCACATCAGAACAAGCCCAGCACAACAGGGAAAACACTGGGAAGTCTCAACAAACAAACTCTCCACCTTCTGGGACGAGATACATGGGCTATGAAACAGCTTCTCCCACCTCTAGCTCTTGGGACTCATTACAACCTCATCAAAAATACAAGACCTTTGCACCACCCCCCAAACCAGGGACAGCAGTGCAGCACACCTCAGGGAATAAAAAGCCAGCTTCCACATGAGCCTAAGGCTTCTGCATGGAAGAGAAGGAGGAAAGCAAAATTATTTTTCAGAGTGATTACTGAGGACTCAAACAGAGACTTATCTGGTTCCTGTGCTCTGCTCTTGTCACTTCCCCGTCTGTCAAGTCCCAGAATACAAAAAGGATCAAGATAAACTTAATCACATTTAAACAAAAAGTCCTGAACTCTTTCACATAACTGTACAAGGAAGAGAACCACACACTGGCATGGATTTAACTGATGGACAGGAGCCACACAAAATCACACAAACATGCGCACCTGTGCTCAGCCACACACTTGAGTTCTTGCAGTTTCAGTAAAAAGGGCACTTTCCTGTGTTAGTCTGAGGAGCCAGCACCCCTGCTGGGCAGACGTGAGGCTCTGTACCTATCTGACACTGTGTTTTAACAGTTGAGCTCAGCATGCGTTGGAAATTTAATTTAAAAACGTGGCTTAATCATTCAAGACTTGGAGAGTGCCCTGGCATTTATGCATCTCCCTTCATAATGCTACATCCTCTTTTAACCACACTGCAGCTTCAGAAGAGCAGGAGAGAAGCCTTCACTCCCCAGAAAAAGCTGTCAGAAAGGAGATTTATCTAGACTCGTAATACAAGACAGATGTTATTTGGAGAGCATAGGATTTGGTGCTCACACACTAGATAAATTCTTTCTGATCTCTACCCTGTACTACATCCAAAGCGTAGGTGTCTTAGGTTGAACTAACTGAATAATTTGTCCAGTTGCTCAACACACACAGGCCATCTCACATGTTCGTTTCCATTAATACAAAAAGGTGCCAGAGTTGAGCAGGGACAGGTCCTCTAACAACAGAGGACTGTGAAACCTAACATTTCCCACCCTATATCCACTGCAGGCACCAACACACAAACCCAGCCAGGAGGTCCAAGCCCCATGAGGCTGAGGAAACAATATTGCTCCTGGTTATCCTCCAAGCTCTTCTTCATATGCCTGAAAATCCTGAAGTAACACATCCGAGTGACAGAAGCCATGCTCCTTGTTGTGGCAAACAGGGCAGAGGGAAGAAAATAAACAAGTTAGTGAGCATGAATCCAGCTTCCAATAAGTGCAGACTCTTTCTTGGGAGGTTCAGTTAGATGAGAGTGGAGGATGAATAGGGTACTAATGGTTTTGCAGTTCCAGTAGCCCCTTTATTGTAGTGGGGCCGGGATAGGCCAGGAAACCCATCAGTCTGTTAAGTGCTGCGTGCAATACTAGCGCTCAGTATCTTCCATTGCTTGTGAACAAAGCAGCTCCAACATCAGCCAGGGCACCAGGCATTAGTCATACCGGCCCTTAATCATCATATTCAACAAGGGACCCACCTGTTCAAAGCAAAAACAGATCATTAGCCAGGATAGTTACACACAAACGGCAGCGCAGAGCCTGCTCCCTCTGCATCACAGAGCCCGAGATATACCTAATCACTTTCACTGTAGTGATAAAACACTGGGGCACCCACAAATAAATACCCTAAAATTAAATTAAAATACCCTATCAAAATTGCAGGGTTCTCTGTCAACACCTGACTTCAAGTGACACCAAAACATTCCATCCAGGGTGGAGATATCCTCAAAACATTTTCACTTCCCACCCAACATTTGTGATTTATAAGTAGACACTATTAAAGGGAGTCAATAGTCATCAGGAGCTGCTTTTTTCAGGGCAGAGAAGGAACATTCTCGCTCACTGAATCCTCTCTGGTCCTTGGAAGTCAGTAAGAAGGGGGGCTAGGTCTGATGATTTTGCTACATTTTTTTTTTTCAGCCAAGACCACTCCCACGTCTCAGCACTGCCTAATCACAGAGGGAAGTTCAGCATGCTATGACAGTAAAATAATCTCAGGGGAGAGGCTAAAGAGGAGTTTCTGCACAGTGGTAAGGATTACAGACCATGAAAACATTTCTATCATCAACCTGCATTTCCACTTTCAGATGATCAGATCTTCAAAGGCATACTCTTAGTATCTCAGTCTTTTTAGACTTAGTACCTCAGGGTTTTTTTTTATATGCACCAGTTGGTTAAGGTTGCAAAGAATTCAGAGATGAGCAAGACACATGTTGAAGAAGAAGCATATGACTTAATAGAGGAGACTTCTGTTACTTAAGAGACTTGGATTCAACAGGTAAAACAGTTTCCTTTTTATTGCAAATAATGAGTATCATTGCTGCAAAGAAGGCTAAGGAGTGTTTGGGAACAACATTTTCCTGGCAGTCCCCAAAGTCAAAGTACACTTTTTCCCCACATACAAGAACAACTACTTCATTGTAGTGGTCCTTTCCAGAATTATAATTTTAAGAGCTTGCCTTTTTGTAAGTGAATGACCTTCTGCAGACTGCAGGAAGAACCATGCACAGCAAAAGAGCAATCCTGCTTTCTCCCACCCTCACTGTGCACCTGCAGAGCCAAGTAGCTGTCATCTCAAGTTTTGCATTATGCCTTAATGATTTCAACAGCAGTGACCACATGGTTCTTTTCCATACCTCTTGTGGATTTCCTAAGGCTTCTCCCAGCATCTTCTCAATGTTCCTCATTATCGCCACTTTCTGATGAGCCTTTAATGGATACTCAATTCTCTTTGGGGTCGGGGCACCCTAAAATACCAAAATGAGCTTATTTGCATGCTTCCTGTATTGGCAGCTTATTCCACCTTCTCCCAGTCACACAGTTCTTCCCATACACAACTCAAAAGAGGAAAAAGTAGCTCCCAGAAGCAAAGGACTTGGTGCCATGAAGTTCTCATATTGACAAAGTGTGCCAATACATCTCTACCTGAAAAAATCCTCTGGGATGGAGCTATCCAAGCTATACTGCAAGGTGCTTATACTCACCTTGTACCAGAAGTTCACAGTGATAGTAATTCCTCCATTCAGGAGAGACTCAATGTGGTGCCACCTGCATGGAAATCACACAAAAAAAAGAAAAGAAACTATTGCTGTATCTTATAGTGAAATACCTTGGATGATGAGTTCAAACAGCACTAGACAAGCCTTGCCCTATACCTCCCTCATCAAGACCTCAAAACTTCTGGAAAGCTCTCCTTATTTAAATATAGATCCTTTTCTCAAACGTGTTAGTGAGTACATGTACAATTAATGTGGTGTCAGCGAGAATTACTACTCCCATCCAACAGACAGGAATTACAAGCATACTGGCCCAAGACATCACAGAAAATATCATAGTTGCTGGACAAGTCAAAACAAAATACTCTAAGAGCCAACCCAACACTAAGCAGAAAACCTTTTAAACCTGTTTTTTATCACAGTGCAGTCCTGCTATCGTTCTTACCAGTACATAGGTATGTACAGCACGTCCCCAGGACCCACCACCGTCTCATAGCCAACCACATTCCGGAAGTTCGGAAACTTCTCATAGTCAGGATTGTCAAAATCCACCTAATAGAAGAAAACATTAAGAAATTCAGAAGAACTTCCTGCAATGACAGTCCTCATTATTGGCTCTCAGTGTCAAATCATCCTGGTCCTCCCTACATGGCTTTTACATTCCCATTTGTATCTTAACTTCATTGTGAGGTTCTGCAGTACCCTCCACGTATTATTTAGGTAGGAATCTTGCAATTTGTCAGCAAATCTGTGTTTGACCAAGTGATCAATGAAACAGAACAGAGAAGGTAGCAACTGCAGCCCCGTTGTGCTATCAGTAAGAAGGTTTCTATGGCCCTAGCACTTGTGAGTCGGGACCAGACACAAACAGAAAACCACTGGTCCATCCACCAATGCAGTCACCACTTAACAGATCTGAACAGAGGTTTTGCAAAAGCTCAGCGTTTTGCAGCTTCAACTCCAGTGCAGCTTTCTCCCACCTAGCATCTTTACAAATGCCCATTTCTGGCATGGAGCAGAGAAGAGACCTGCTACTCTCACCTGGCTCTGTCTGTCGCACGGATGGTGCACAGGATAAGGGTAGAGGCATTCAAACTGATCAGGAGGAAACAGGATACACCTCTTGTAACCCTTAATCTGAGCAAAGAAGTTCTGTTGCTCATCATAATGAGCTGGTGTCACATTCCCTACACAGAGAGAAAAGATAATCAAGACACTCTCATGTACAGGTATGAAAGAGAGAAGCAAGTTATATTCCTTGCTAAAGACAGAAAATGCACTCCCACATATTCAGAAACTAAACAAGGAAAATGACTACAGGAATGTTACAAACTGATCACTCTATCAGTCAGCCTTCATTGAGCAGTTGCTACTCCACTTAATTTCCATTCTAAATCCATATTCAGCAACTTATGCTCTATAGGATTAGGATTTCCAGCTTGTTTCAATGAACAGCAGATGGTGAATGTTGACAGGAAGCTTTTTCATAAAACATTTTGTTTCAATGAGAAGTTGTGGAATGGACTATCAAAAATTATTAGTCTAGAGAAAAGGAGCTTAACAGTCAGATTTGAAAAAAAGTCCTAGAAGTTTTGCAAGAAAACAAGTAAACAATCTGTCACCAGAGCTCCCAATAGCACCCGCTCAAGTCTGATTAACAGTGCTTGACTGTTGCCACTAGATCTTAAATTCAATCAAATCTTTAAATACAGGGGGGTGTTTTGTACCCCTCACAACTGCTTTTCAGGCTGTTTGCCAATTCAGATATTACTCTCTTGGCTTGAGAGAATTAAGATAACGGTTAACCCCATAACTTCATTAAATAGATCATACAATCACATGCTGCTGTAAAGACATTCCTTTTTCTAGCACATGCTGGCTCAAGACAATTCCTTGGTTCTTGTGCGTAACCTATTAATAGGATTTTAGTGATTATAGGGCCTGTAAGGAAGTGATGGTCCACTGTTTTTATATTAAGTTCTCTCAGTTAGTAAAACAAATGGCAAAGACAAACTACTGTAGATTGAGTATGACTTGCTGCAAAGGGGAAAAAAGCATCCAAGTTGTGTAATTAAACAATTATAATTCGGTATGTTGGCCACATTGATTATAGGCCCTCCCACTTCACAAAATGGTGTACATTTCTTGTCCAGTTACTGAGATTACTTTCTAAAAGAATGTTCTCCTTGCAAACAGCCCAGTGGTACCTCTGTCTTCTAAGGCACCTGCCTCTAAATCAGGCTCCACATGGATTTGGAATTCTATTCTATCCAGATACTTTTAGAATTTACCCATCTTCAAGTTTCCCACTGTCCTCTAGCCTTTCAAGACAAAAAAACCCAGGTCTTAATGAAAAGAGAGTTCCTCCTCACAGTGTACGAGCTCAAATAAGAAAAAAGCCTTCACAAAATAATCAGATTTCCTCCTGGGCAGACACTGGACATACTCAGAAAAGCCCAGAAGTCTAACACTGGTCAGCCTGCAAACCTTTCTGCATTTTTGAATCTGTAGACTCCCAAGTTTTTTAAATCTACAGCGCTTGAAGCATGCAAACAGTAAACAGGTCCCAGGATATGATTAGCAGTTACTGGAAACACAGTCCCACCAGCATCACACAGAGCCTTTCCATGAGCACATTACATTCAGGCATTCGCAGTACACCCGTGGCAAAATACAGGCTATGCCTTTCCTTGTTTCCTCTTTATATCCCAAGTTAAGTTGTGACATCAGTTCCCTCCCAACCCAAAGCTTTAAACTACCTCCTCTGAAGGAACACACAGAAACTAGGGGAAAATCCATTTGAAAGACCTTCTGGAACTGAAATACAGAACTGCTGACCCAATCTTCTCCCTTTCTCCTCCAATCTGAGGAAGCTATTTACCTTCCATGCCAATAAGAAGCAAGTTAGAAGTCAGTTGACCCCAGCCACGTTTCCCTTGCTGCTTGTTAATCCAGTTCCAGTTGAAGCCAAGGAAATCCACCACAATCTTCCTTCCAACTGTGTCATTCAGTGTTTGCTGTAGATATAGCCTGAATTGTCCAAGAGACAAGCAGAAGTTAAGTATTAAGCTTTGTCATGAACACAGACATACATACCTCTGTCTCTTCAGAAAGATTTCAAAACAGAGACGTCCTTCCTAGAGATTCTGCTCTATCACTACACACCTTAAATACCTGTGGAAGGAAACAGTTTCAAAAAGTCCCCAAACTTTGCAGAAAGGTTCCCAGTACAGAAGAGAACAGAAATCAGTTCAGCTTGAACAATTAAAAGAGAAAAAGATAATTTTAAGCAAGAACAACCCTCTTGCAGGGCAGGAGGAGGAAACTCTAAATGGACTCACCATCATCAAATATCAAATTATGTTCATGTCTAATCCCTAGATGAATGCCACCCCTCTAACTCACCTGCAATATCAATTACCTCTTCCAGCAGAAGTACATGAGGGGAAAACAGGGCTCAGGAGAGCCTGCACATTTCAGTATCAAGTTACTTAAAGCCATGTTTACATTTAGACATAGAGGATCAGGGGAATCAAGCATCTGTACCAACAGTCACAGTATTACAGACTGCTGTCTGCAATGCTGGAAGAAAACGCATTTTTTAAGAGCAAGGTCTGCCTTCTCTCTTGGAAAAAGCACATCCAAAGCTGAGAAAGAAGAGAAAGGCACAGATGACAAGTGGGCATGGGTACAGTGTTGCTTCCAATTGAGACACAATTAAGCATCTGTAAGTCTTTTTAGAGGGCTGTGACTGAAAACACTAACTACGGGTTTAAGTACAGCTGCTGATAGTTATATTCCACTTGAAGCTCCTCTAAGTAACTTACAGCTCTGTTAGTGGCACAGGCCATCACCACCAGTACACAGCACGTGCACAACCTGGCCTCATATTTCCCAAAGAGCGTTAGCTCCAGCTGTCTTGGGATTCTGTGGGAAAGCCTGAATGCCACAGCTTGTACCTTTTCATCAGATAACAAGCTTCTCTACCAATACCACAGTCTGCCAAAAGAAAGTGAAGCTTAATTCTTTCTCTATACAAACCCTGCCTCACACAGAGGAGGAAAAAAAAATCCTGCAGCCAGTGTGAACAGTTTGTTTGGTACGACTTTTTAAATCAGGCAACAAGGCTGCTGTCAACTAGAAGCCCTGCAGGAAAAGCAGGGCTATTAAAATGAAACAAACAGAAAGTTTAAAAAGTTCAAGACACTTTAATCATCAACACTCACTGAAGAGAAACTTAGCCCCTACTTAGGCCTGAAGAAACAGAGAAACCTCCACACTCCATATATCACTTACCTCTCAGCACTCCCTTTTTGCTGTATTTCTTTGAGTCTGTCCACAAACTCGGCAAACTTCATCTCTTCCCTACTTGACTTGGGTTTGAAGTTCTTAAAATTGGCCATTTTCTTCTCATCGTAGTACAAAAACTTATGTGTGCTGGCACTATACACTGAGAAGTCCCCATTGCCAATGTTTTCCTGGAGGTAGTCCAGGTCCCATTTCAGAGCAGGATAAACCAGATTCGTATCTGTCAGCACCACTGGCTCCTGGAGAGAAACAGGAAGTTTATTGATTCAAGGACCTCTTGAACTCAAAAAGGAACACATTCATTATTGCACCCACACAAACTCCCTTTCAAAATGGGGAATTGGAAAAGGCATTTGAAGTAATCAGACACCTTGTTCTGGGGAGAAAAACAAGCAAGATATGATAGGAAGTTTTAAGAAAGTGGTGGCCTGGGGTTACAGTAAGCTCCTGGTAGCAGTGGGGCAGATTGCACTATCTACTCAGCCAATCTCTATCAGCAAGATCAGACAAACTAGCTAGCAACACTTTTGGGCCTGCTTGGTCCTGCCAGGTAGCCAGGAGACACAGCAGATTCTGGCTGGTCACTTCCAGCCTCAGCTGTGAAGGGATAAATGCCAGCAAGAAGATACCCCTGAATCCAGAAACAGAACTCATCTCTTTTCTCAGAGGATTGCAAATAACCAGCCATCAAAAAACTGACCATCTCTTCTACAGCAAAAACCGAACCACTGCACAAGGAAGACAAAGGACACCGCCTACCTCCTCATCTACCAGCAGTAAGCAACCTAACCAAGGACGGCAGTGCTGTGTTCCCAAGCTGTGCATGCACAATGTCCTTTCCTGAAGACTTTCCTTAAAGAACCCAGATACCAAACCTACCAAAGCGAGACTGAGCTGCTACAGAACCAATATAAGAGCCACCACTGCAAAGGAACCTTTGCACCTGGGGTCGCTAGCACTATAAAACAACCAATACGTGCCCATGGTTTTACACAACGTTCCAACGACTTCCATCCCGACAACAAAGGGCTTAAAACAAACGTTTCCTGCAAATTTCTCAACTCAACGCTGTAGTATCAAAGAAAACTGTCCACTACAGCAAAGAAGAGCGGGACAGCGGCTACAACGGAGCCAAAGCGGCACCCCGGAGGGACAGAGCCGGGATGCGGAGGTGACTGCGCCCGGGACCCCCCTCACCTCGTTCTCGATGAGCTCCTCGGCGCGGGGGTCGCTGTGGCTGAGCCGCGGGATGGGCCGCGTCTCGAAGGAGTAGTGGCGGAACTGGGAGTCGCTCCAGCCGGGCCCTGCCGCCACCGCCGGGCCCTCGCGGCAGCCCGCAGCCGCTGCCAAGGAGGAGCAGGAGGAGGAGGAAGAGGAGGAGGAAGAAGAAGAAGAAGAAGAGGAGGAGGAGGACGAGGCCGCCGCCATCGCCGCCTCCGCCGGAGAACCCGGACCAAGGAAGCCGGAAGCGGAAGCTGCGCACCCACGGCAACGCCGGAAACGGAGGGCGAAGGCGGAGGGCAGAGAACCATAGAGAGGGAGGGAGAGAGGGAGCGGCGGCGGCAGCGCCGCCGCGCGGGCGGAGGCTGCAGGGGGCTCGCTGCCCTTCGCCTCCCGTCCCTTTCCAAGGCTCTCGGACATCCCTGGGAGCTGGGAGCACAGGCGGGTGAAAGACCCACTGCAGAAAACAGAAAGGATCGTCTCGTTGCCGGGCCCCGTGCCGCCCCGGGTCCCTTCAGCTGGCAGCCCCTTCCCCTCAACGGCAGCGGACCGGGCGCAAGCGCTGCCCTCGGGCGTTTCCATTGCCCTGATGGACACAGCGCTGCCCGCTGCCTCAGTCTGCCTGCGGGAAACGGACTGCGCAGCTCTGCGCCTCAAAACGACAAGTTTAATTAACACCTGCTACGAAAAAATAAATGTAGCACTGCCTGGTGCAACTAACACCCAGCTTGTGATGGCGACTACATCATTTTAGCAGGATTTCATGAACTGTGTGAGTGAAGCTGGAGCTGTTGAATTATTTTCTTCTTGTATGTTTATTATGTGAGACAAAGTCTACATTTGGCTTTTAATCTGCAAACAGCAAGAGTGATGATCGCTATTTCCCAAGAATGCATGCCACATTAGGCATCAGCTCTGGAGAAAATTTTGGTCTCTGGCATTCAGTGGTTTTCATCTTATAGTAGCTGGGATTTGTTCTTCTGCCTGCACAAAACTTTGCGTTCATGAGAATAATGCAATTTCCCTTTGTCCGTCCAAAATTTATTAATATACTTAATTTCTAGGAAAATGAATGCCCTCTCACCTTTTAAATCTAGAGCACTTCTGCTATACAGGTTAACAAGAAATTTTACAGTGTATTTGTAAATATATTTGGGTGCTTACAAAACTTGAAACACAGCTGTGGAAAACTCAAACATAATTCAGAAAATAAATACCCAGCGGTGAAGACCTGATGTAAGAAGCAGCTGACCACAGTCCAAGCCTGCAGTGAGGCCTGAGCCCAAGTCAATGGGAACCAAAGGTCCCCACTTCCAGTGCTGTCCCCACAGTGCTGTAGGCTGCAGAGGTGGGACAAGCACCAAATGCTGCTCTGTGGAAAACAGCAGCAGCATCTGCAGTAGAAGGTTGGGCTCTGGGTTACTAACTTTGTTAGATAATGGCGTAACTTCACTGCATACTCGTTTGTAAGAGAGTTGGCTGAATTAAGATACCATCCCTAAAATGACATCAGTAGGCCTTTGTTTGGGATAAGTGAAAGGATCCTGTTCTTTGTCTGCAACAAAGCCCCCATCTCAGGCATGCTGTATCTCTTATATTTTTGTGGTTCATCACTATCTTCATTCAATTATTAGGTTTACAATTAATGTTGTTATTAGAAGGAATGGCTTTAATGACAAATCGTCTGTGATAGTTTTTGAGCTGCAAAGGTTTATAATGTAAATCTTTATAGAGACATTACCCATTATGGCTGATGTGAATAACTGAAGGAAAATGAGTTCAACTACCACAGAGTTTACATAATGAAGTAAACTGCAAAATCCTTTAATGCTCATATTGATTTTATTTACAATAATACATTGCTTACATTTGAAGAATCACATTGCTAAATTAACATGCCATTTCTGCTGTCCACCTTCCCCTGGCTCCAAGGAGATAAGACGATTCCATCTGGGTATTGACTTTAATAATATTGATACTGATACAAAGAAGGCGATTTGCATAACGCCGCCGGGCACGGCATCGATCCGATTGAGCATCGATCCGGCTGCTCCGCAGGAGGCTCCCCGCGTCTGGACGGCAGTACCTGCCATAAATTCCCATCGCCCCGCTTCAGACGACGACAGAGAGAGCAGCGATGCCTTCTCCGTCCATTAACCCCGTGTCAGCATTGCAATACCAGCGCCCAGATAACTCCTGCCCCGGCGGGGGCCGGTGCCTGCCGCACAGCCAGCCCCGGGGCGGCCCCGCCCGCGCTCGCCCCGCCCGCCCCGCCCCTCCGTGCCCCCGCCGGCCGCGCCTGCGCGCTGGGGCGATGGCGGCGGGCGCTCTCCGCGGTGTCCTCTGGCCGCGGGCGGCCGTCGGGCTCAGGGTGGCCCGGGCCGCCTTGGTGGCGCCTTCGGGGGCGCGGGCGGGTGAGCGGGGAGGCGGAGGCGGGAGCGAGGGGCCGGCGGCCGGGCGGGGGTGTCTGGGGCGGCGGGCCGGTGGCTGCGGGGTCGGGGCGAGAGGGCGGCGCGACCTCCCCGGCCTGGCTGCGGCTGCCGGCGGGGCCCGCGCCCACCCTGCCGCGTTGCTCTCCTGCAGCCTCGGAGATGTCCAAGGACATGATGCCCGGGCCGTATCCGCGGACTCCGGAGGAGCGGGCAGCCGCTGCGAAGAAGTACAACATGCGGGTGGAGGACTATCAGCCCTACCCCGACGACGGCTTGGGGTGAGCTGGGTGGGGCCGTTGTTTCGCAGCCGGGAGCGGGCCGGGGCCAGCAGCTCCGGTGCTGTAGGCTGGCAGTCCTTGGTGAATGCCTGGCTTTGCTGTACTGTGAGCTTAGAGCTTTGAAGCCACTTCAGTGTTTTAAAATAGGAACGAATTGAATGAGTTAGAGGCCTGTATGAATAAAACACGAGAGACTTCATGAGAGAAATAGGAGAGACTTCATATGCTGTTGTAGTGCAAGGCTAAGTGGGATGAACTGAAAGCCGTCTCTAGAATAAATGTTACAGGAGATGTTTAAATGTTAGGGAATACTTCGACATGTGCCAGGATAACTAGGGTTCCATATTTTAGTTAAGCTTGCGTTTTCTTTCATCTAGTATAGCCCAAAAAGGCCAGTTTGGGGAATGCCATTTGTTATGGTGATTGGTATCAAGGTAATCACTGTTGTGCTAGTTGTTTTAATGCATTTCAATAATATATATGCATAAAAGCTATAAAAACAAAGTAATGTTTAATCATTCTATTTGCATAGGCCTGTCTTATAGTGTCTCCTACAAATTGTATCTAAATTAGTACAGATTTCTTTATGTTTGGTGTTTTGTTTGTTTCTCATAGTTATGGTGACTATCCCATGCTCCCTAATAAGTCTCAATGCGAGAGAGACCCCTGGTACCAGTGGGACCATCCAGACATGAGGCATAACTGGGGAGAGCCGGTAAGAATGCTTGTACCACTTCTCAAGTTGCTCACCAGTGCTACAGTGCTACTAAATTCTAACATGAGCATCTTGTTAGTGCTTTCTGTTGAATCCTTCGTGTAATTTCGTCACCAGTGCAGGTGTGTTTTGCCTGTGCAAGCAGGGACAGTCATTTCAAGGCAAAGTTAGGCCATTGCCATCTGGGTAGATACTGTGAAAGTGCTGAGGACGGTTAACTTATTACATACGAGAAGGAAGACTTTACAAACTTAACTTTCCCTGCAGGAGTAATTTTTTTGCCTGATCGGACTCAGTATGAGAGCATGGTTCAGAATTGTTTAGCAAAGAAGCCACCGTTTGAATAAAGTCGTTTTAGTGCAATGGAAGTAGCTACTGTTGCTTTATTACTCCAGGGCTTTTTTGAGGTAGACTACAAATAAGGATGTTCTTTCTCTAAAGGAAGTTTGCAATATGTCCTTAAGACAAATGTGTATAGATCATATATGTTAGCTTTGAAAATCTAAGTTCCTCAAATTCCTTTTAAGAGTAGCTCTTCTCTTAGTGCATGGTCTTTTTGTGAATGACTGCAATCTGGCTGCAGTTACTGAGCTTGGTAATTGACTTGCGATCTCTCTAGTGAAAGGAAGAGTTCACGTAAGTGTGTGTGCTTAATATATCATAGTAAAACCATGTCAGAGCATTTCAACATGTGTACCACAGAAAAAATGCCTGTTGTAATGACTATAAAAGACATGAAAAAACCCCATGTTGATTCTGTGTTGTAGTACTTGCTGCAGGAAGGCTTGTGTACAAGCCCTTGCACATGGCATTGGCAGTTTGAGCCAAGAGGAATATATTCGTGTATTCCAGGTGTCAGCAGATGCCTCTGTTTAGGCAGCTTTGATTTCTGCTCAGTCTGGCTGCGGGTTTGATTGGAAATGTCTCTGGGGGAGCTAGAGCTGGGAATCTGGAGGCAGTACTTGAGCTGCAAATTAGTAAGTTCTCTGCACTTATTAATGTGAAAGGAGACTGTAGGCAGAACATGCTCGAGACTTTCCTATTTATACTTCAGGGCAGAAGCTTAAATGCCCTTTTGCTTCCATCAGGAAGGGCATTAGCTTGCTACCAGCCTTGCTCTTGTCCTGGAGTAATAGCAGCAGGTCCTCTACCTGTTTTGAGAGACCAGCTTCCAAGTATCAGGTAGCTGCTTCTTTGTTTGAAATAGCACTACTTCTGTTTGGGTATGTGACTGAGCTTCCATTAATGAGGGTTGCAATTTATACCGTGCCTTTCCAATGGTCCTGGGGAGCAAAGCTGAGGTGCAATGATTATGCATAGAAATAAAAACTGCTGCTGTCCTATATTTAAGCATGTTGCCTGGTATAAGCATAGGATGAAATGTAGTCTTTTGAGTTTTACTGTAAGCAACCATTTGTTGTGACTGTAGGTAAGCCATGTACCTCCTCTGTGGCTTTATCTCCACTTTTGAGGTGGAGATGAAACAGCTTCTGGCAGTTTTGTGAATGCTGTAATGTGCTGCTTTTCTTGAGAAAAGCAGCTTGACTGCTGTTGCTAAATGTGCAGTTGTTTTCCTTTGTTCTTTAGATGCACTGGGACTTTGACATGTACATTCGGAACCGGGTTGATACATCCCCCACTGTGGTTCCTTGGCACACCATGAGCAAACACTTCTTTATCTTTTTGAGCGCAATGCTGATCATGTTTGGTCTTGGAGTGATCTACCCATCCTACAGGCCTGTGGTGAGTGAAACCTAAGGGTAAAGGGAGGAAAAGTAGCTGTGTTTCTTGTCATTGCCAATGCCCATAAGAGTGGTTTTGCTGAAGATGAGTGATAGGTGTGAATGCAAAACTCTGCTGCTGGCAGTGGATGGCTAGTCCTGTGGCCTGAATTGCTCTCTTGACTGGCCTGGCTCAGCTCACAGATTCTGCTTCATAGTGAGCAGTCCCTGTTCACAGGGGAACTACTTTTAACTATGCTTCTTACAGTATCCCATCTTTGGTCTAAGTACTCTCCTTCCCTGTGTGTGCATCTACTCAAGTGAGATGCTTTAACTCTTTTCTTGCCCAATGTTTTTAGTTGTATCTCATGAGCTGTATCATTTGGGGAATGTACTCTTGAAAAATTAATCTGAATACACAAACAGCTTTTGCAATATTTTGCAATATTATCCTCATGCTGTGAGATAAACTGTTGATTAAGATTAAAAGCAAGACTGCCTTGATGTTTCTGTTAAACAAAATAATTTATGCAAGAAACCCCCTATTTCTGAATTTACTTTCCTCACACCCTAATATTTTAGCTGAAGCACTTAAGAAATAGAAATTTAGGTCATAAATGACAAGCCTTCATTTTGGTGGGGATGGGATGTGATGAGACAATTTCTTCTTACCCTTAATTTGGTGAATGTGGTGAATTTGCCACTCTTTGTATCTCCTTGTAGGGACCGAAGCAATATCCCTTCAATGACCTGTATCTGGAGAAAGGAGGAGACCCCAATAAGAAGCCACCAGCGGTGATGCACTATGAAATTTGAAAGTTGTTCAAGTGCTACATTTCCATCAGTTCCACTGGGGAAGGAGTCTTCTCTAGTGTTCATGGGCAGATGTTAACACTTGCTCTTCAGTGTTCAACTGCTAACTGCAGTGAAATATATCAATGACACCTACTGTGCTAGTTGTCTTCTGTTGGTTTGAGAAGGCTGAATTATAGCTAATGAAACTGAGTGACCTTTGCCATTTTTCTGAATGGGATAGTATCTGTGGGGCAAAGTTATGAGTGCAGACCTAGGACTGCTGGTCATTTATGTACCTTGTGCACAAACATTCCTCAACTGTGCCTGTTTATGTGGGCAATACTGCCTGTTACCAACGTGTTTAATGCACATGCTGCTGGGAGTTGAACTAGAGTGTCACTGTATACTGTGAAATGACAGGCAGAAACAGATTGGCAAGTGCCAGTCCTTGAGAGTCTTGTACTGTGTGGATAACTGTCTGCCCTTACTGGGAGTTGACTTTGATCTCTTCCTGGTCTAGATGCCCTCTCAAGTGAAGTTTGCACAACCAGTAGGAAGCACTCGTGAGGCACAGAGCCTTGCAGTGTGTAGTTGAAGCTGACAGCAGAGCTGTGTGGACAGCAGCAGTACAAAAAGGCTAATGAGCAAATTAAGCTCTGGCCAGACCTGCTTTGATCCGAGTGCACAGGTGCCCATAATCGTTCCTTTATGGCCTGAGTTCATCCACCTAGCCTGGAGTTACATCTGACCCATGAAGTCTGCCTGTTGCGCTGCAAACTGCTGGTCTTGGACCTCCTATAGTTTCAGCAACAGTTTGCTTGGGAAAGTTATAGATACAGTTATATTAAGCTCCTAGATTTGTCCAGCTTCACTCTAACATAAGTTTTTTTTCCTCTTGTTACTGGAGGAGACAGTACCTCTAGTACTGATTCACAGTGAATGTTCTCTCAACTTTGCTGTTCCATGCCTCAGACCCCACTGTTTAGTTGCAGGAGTGTGTGATCACAGAAGGCTGAGAGCTTGGGCCGCTCTAGGTGCTTGCTATAAACTGGATGCTGTGCTCTGCTCTCAGCACCCTGTCACAGCTCATAGTTTTGTACTTTAAGAGAAGCAGGTATATAAAGACACTGATTCATGGGTTTTCCATCTGTAAAGATTTTAAACCCCAAATTCTAAAGGGACTGTTAGCTTGATTTCTGTGTAGGGGTTTCTGTAAGGATGTATGTTGAAGGGAGTTACGGGATTGAGTGCTAGGACATAGTTTTATTTGCACCTAACTATTTTTAACTCCTTTGGAGGTGCTCAACAATCAACATTCCTCATAGCTTTTGTAAGCTGTCACCTTTTCTTCTCGTTGCAGAAATGCTTCCTTTTAAATTATAGTCAATGATGTTTTATCCCAGAAGGGTTTTTGATTTTTTGAGCTATGGGGACCTTAAAACTGAATTCTGTTTTGCAGGGTAAAACACTCCTTAGGGATACTTGAGTCGAGAATTACGATTGCACAGGACTTACGTGACTGCACTATATACAATGTTTTGAGAGTTGTAAGAGTCTTCAAGTGAAATGAAGGCAATCAGAGCAGTGATAGGAACCGTGCCTTGGTGTGTGTGATAGTGCAGCAATTTCTGGCAGGTCTAGGCCCATCTGGCTCATTGTGCAGCGTTCCAGGGCTGTCTGCTGCTGCCCCCTTTGCGGACTTCCAATCCCAGTTTGTTCTAAATGGTAATTTAATTATGGTTTTCTTCATGAGGAAGGCATAATGGGTTGGGCAGATAATAGGGCTCACAAATCCTTAAAAATTGGGTTTGTAATGTAGGCATTCTTTTCTTAAAGCAGGAGAGATGTAAGGGGAAGAAGGCCTGGGTCCTTCTGCATATTTTTTCCTGGCAATTAAAATACTTTTAGAAAAATACATTCCCTTCTTCACGCCCTCAGGATGCATTAAATTTGTAGCTATGGCAAAGTTCTTCTGAGGGGGGTGACGGCAGCCGCAGCAGAGCCCGGCTCCAGCTGTGGTGTCCTTGGCCTCCGGCGTGAACCATCCAGGACCGGTGGACGGACCCGATTCAGGTATCTTAAAGAGAGTGAAGCAGCCCGGGGGCGCCGGGCCCAGCCGCGGCCGCTGCTGGGGGGCGGCGGAGCGGGGCGGGGTTCCGGGGCCGGCCCTGCGCAGGCGCGGTGCGGCGGGGCGGGCGGCGCTCTGGGCTCCCCGCGGCCACCGTCGGAGCGCCGGGCTGCGGGAGCGAGCGGCGCGGGAGGCACGGCAGCCAGCCGGTAAGGGCCGCCCGCCCCCCGACCCGGCCCGGCCTGGCCTGGCCCGGCCCAGCCCCACGGACACCGAGCCGGGGCAGGGGCCGGGGCTGCCCCTGCCCTGCCGCGCCCCTGTCCCCCCAGCACAGGGCTGCTATGCTGCCCTGCCCGTCTCGCTGTCGAGACTCCGCTCCCAGGTCCCGTGGCGCCGCCCTTGCCCCGGGAGTCCGAGCTCCCGTCTCCTCTCCGCCGGCCGGCTGGCAGCGGGCGGGGAACGGCCGAGGGAGCTCAGCTGTGTGACCTGGGCCGCGGAGAGGCCTCTGGCGTAGCCCAGAGCCTGTGTCTGACACCCGTGTCCGAGGTCAACGCTTTCCTCCTAGACTCTTGCTCTTTTTCACCATCCCACGGGGTAATGCTGTTGTGCAGACAAGTACACTTGAGACGTGTGTGCACTGTCATCTGAGCAGCACTGTGCAGTGGGCAACAGCTTCTGAAACTGCGCAGAGCACAAGAAGTTTCTTTACATACCACGGGAGCTGTCATGGAGGAATGTGCTGAGCCCTGTCCTGCAACAACCCCACCTTGAACACACCAGTGATTAGCTGAGATTAGCTGAGTGTCTCTGTGCTTTCTGTAATCGGGGTTTATAATAAGCACATACGAGAACAGCTTGGCTATAGGGTGTTGGGGAGCTGCGGAAGGAGGGTGTCAGAACATGCAAACGGAAGGGGCAGTACAGAGATTTTAAATTGACGCTGGGATGTGAAAACTGCAGGGACAGTTTGTGTCTTAACCATTGTGTCATGGCTGAGGGGTGTTTTTCAGGTCTTGGGGTGGCTGCTTGTCACCCGGGTGACCTTGGACAAATCTTTTTGTTCTGCCCAAGTTTCACTTTTAGCTAACTGGGGGGAGGTCAGCCTATCAGGTCCTTTGTGTGCAGTGCTGGAACTCCAATATCAGCAGGAACTGTTCAGAGAAGGAATGGTTGGGTGTCCAGTGGCAGGAGGAGGACTGGGAAAGTCAGTGGGAGGGGATTTCTGATTGACAGTATTGGGGTGGTGCAAGAGAGAGAAGGCCTCACTTGAGTGCTATCCGGTATAATTATCATGACAGCTTTGAGGGTCAGTTAGCTCGTACAACAACCATGGTCTTACTACAATGTACTGTAAAGCTGTAAGTATTCCAGGTTAGCAAAGGTGAGGAAATTTTGCCTCTAACAGCATTGTTTGCGTGGTCTATTGTGATTTGGGAATTTTCACTGTTTTAGCTGCGTGCTCTCCGTTTCTCAGTAGTGAGGTGTGCTCTGACCTGTCAGATTTTTGCTTTGCGGCCACTGTTACCCTTTAATGTCTGTGCAGGAAGCTGTGGCTGGGAAAGCTGTGGGGAATTGCTGTTTCTGTCCACTCCCTTTGGGGCTGAGATGCATTAATATATTAGATCTGTAGTCGGATGGATGTCTGTAGAAGAAGGGTGAGGAATTGTCATGATTAATTGATTAGAGGTCCTGAGAAAAGCATGAGCTTTCTTGGAAGTCTTAGATGCTATTTTGAGAGACGACAGCAGGTGGCAACGTCTCCTTAAAAATTCTATTGTAGAAGCGTTCAAGACTTGCAAATTTTTCTCAGGCAGCTGCAAGAGTTTGCTAAAGAAGGGCTTTTTCCTGCTTTAAGGATTGTGAGTCCTCTCTTGGATCCAGACATGCACAGTGTATAGAAGGATCACTTATCTTAAAGTAAGATTTAAATCAGGCGCTTTTTTTCCCCTTTCAAACTCAGATCTCACTGACTTAAGAAGGAGATGCTGCTGTATCTCTGCATATCCTTATCTGCAGTGGACCTGAACTGCTCGGATGTTCTTAAGAGATAGTGTGTTACTGTGATCTTTTGGCTTCTTATGCACCCTCTATGGGCCTTCTCAAGTGTTGGAACCACTGCTGGTTTGCCTTAGGGCCAGGGACACAGCGAACCTGTTCAATACCTATGATCCAGCACTTCTACAGTTGTTCTCTTGACATTGAGCAACTCTAAATGGAGTGTTGTTTGCTTTCCTCCATTTGGGTGGGTTACCATGACCAAGACACTTTACCTTCACATTCTGTCCTGAGTTAAGTTTGTGAAAAGAGAACAGTCATGATGCAGTAATTGACTTTTCTTCTGTAAAACACTCTATTGGCAAGAAAAGCCAAACAATTGATTAATACTGTTCCACACAATTTTTGCAGCTTATCTTTATTTGCGCATTAAATGTAAATTATTTCAGCCATGCAGTCAGTCCAGCACAGAGGTAAGGAGGGGGAGCTTGTACCATTTGCCCAAATTTGTGATAGTTGCACTCTTCACTGATTCCTTACCAGTTAATTTCCTATATGGAAGAGGTCTCTTGGCCATTGTCTGTTAATGTTCACAGGGAAGTTGCCCTGTCAAAAGCCAAGAAACAGTGAGGTCTGAGTGTACAGCCAGCTCCTACAATTGACGGATTGTAGCTGGAGGAGGAAGAGGCAAGAAAGGGACTGGTGAGGAACATACCAACTGTCCTACCCCCCACATTGGTGGAGTCAGGTAGAGCCGTGTGCAATAGACTGTTGCTAGCAGATTCACCTGACTTCTGGGGTATTTTCATTCCCCTCTGCCAGTGAAGGGAGAAGACCTGGACAGGGTTCCTGCAGTAATACAGGAGACATGAGTAGGTGCCGGAAGATCTTGAGAGATGCACCGCAAGAGAATGCGGTGGACCCCTAATGAGTACCCCACAAAGTGTCTACTAGAAGATTGGAAAGTAACCTTTAGAGATTTGTTAAGGTGATGAGGAGATGACCTTACCACCTCTGTTCCTTTGGGACATGAAGAAATAGTTGCACTTTTTTAACTGTGCAAGAGTTCTGTTCAGATTCTGTTGGGCCTTAACTAGGTTGGGATAAGCTTAATGTGAGAATAGCAGTTGGCAGTTTGAGCTTTGGGAGATACTGCTGCAGACTAATGCTAAAAAGCATTAAATAGATTCTAGTCAATCAGCATATCCTAATAGTACATGGGGGAGAGAGAGAGGATGTCCCTAACTTCTGACTGGTGAGGGAGAAACCCTAAAAAGAGGTGTAGAATTATTAGCTGGGAGGTCCAAGCTCAAGAAGTAATGCTGAGCAAGCTTCCCCCTTGTGTGGACCTCAGGAGGCCATAGTTTCTTATAAGCCCTGCATCTGAACAGGAGGCCATGTGATACAGGTTGTGGTTTATGCAAATAGTGTCAAGTAACCAGGAGAGGTTAATCACAGCAAGCTGACAAGATGCAGAGGGTTTTGCTGTGCTGCCTGCTGACAGTTTTACTTTATTCAGCATGACATCTGAGCGTACAGTTCTGTTTAGCTGGAGTTAAAAGACTGCAGTGCAGCCAGGCTTGAAAAGTTTAGGAACTGCTCATGAGAGCGACACCACTAGCCTGTGAATGCTATGTCCACACATCATTTATGATGCTTAGAAGGTCTGTTTGTGCTCAGCGATGGAGAGGTGCTGGGTGCTTTCTCCTCAGCAAGAATGGGATCCTATGCAGAAAAAGAATTATTTGTATTATATTCAATTGTATTTATATTCAGTTTTGCAGCCTCCCAGCTGCCTGCTGGTGATGTTTGATTTTCAATTAACCTGCTACATTGTTGGCCAACTAATCTCTATCTGGAGACATGGGGAAATTTTGTTCCCATTTTACAGGTGTCACTTGATCTATCCTGAGTAAATAAAAATAATTGCTGTCAGTGCTGAGATTGAAACCCAGTAGTTATTTGTGGATTACTTCTTGTCACCTTCTACCATTTTCTGGCTCAAAGAGAAAGTCAAATTATTTTTTTTCCTTTTGTTTTTCATGGGAGTAAGAACAAAGTACATTAACTGAATTGGCACGTTATAGCATTGCACTTTGTTTTCTGTTGCCACGTCACTTTTCTGCTTGGAATTTAGCCTGCCCTGAGATTCCTTCTGCTCCCTTTTTGCTTATGTATATACTGAGATTAGCTTGTTCGGAGAGAGCAACTAGTGCTAGAGCAAAATACATTTGTTTAAATTAATTTCTGCAGCTGATTTAAGCCAGCCTGGACTGAAGACTTGAGTATGTTGTTTAATTTAGATCCCCTTCCTTTTTCTGAAACTCTCCTGTAATTGGGACATATCAAAAAGAGAGCTGTATATGAAAGAAAATATGGAGTCAGACAGTGGGATCGTAGGGGGTGTTTTTTAACTAATTCTTAAATATCCTGATTCATTCCAGTAAAACTGTATTCACTACCTCAGGAAGTAGCAATTAACTTCATTCTTTTGAGAGCAATGTGTTCTCATCTTGGTAAGGGGAATATTTTGTTTCTGATGTGACTATTTTCACATCAACTGTATCTCTCTGTTCTAAACTGTGTGAAATTTCTTTCAGAGGCTAGAAAATGAAGCTAAAAGAAATTGAGCGAACAGCTGTGCAGGCATGGAGTCCAGCAAACAACCACCCTATTTACCTAGCAACAGGTAAAGTTCTTCACAATTTGTGAATATTAGAGTATGAATCACAGAGAAATTTTATGTAGAGTTGTATGGGTTTTAGCTTTCAACAGTTTCCACCCTGATAGTCTCTGGAAAACTTACAAGCAATATACTAAAAACATTACAGCTTTTATGTTTTTTTCAAGTAACTGGTAGAGGATTGCTTCTATGCCCAACTTTGACATTTTAAAGGTGACTGATTTTTCAAAGTTTGAATATGTGACTTTTTTGATTTCTGATTTGTAATTAAGACTGTATGGACTCCGGTGCTGCTTGCTGTTCTGCATTACATACTTGCTGTGCCTGTGGGGAAGAAAAAAGTTAATTCAAGTAATGTTCATTTAAGGTCACTTATTATTATTATTATTATTATTATTATTATTATTATTATTATTATCATGGCAGGCCATCTTTGGTCATTATCATGTGGCTTGACAATCAAATACCATAAACCTCTTCTCCCTAAAGTTGCCTGTTTTGGTTAACATTCCATTTTCAGTACTTTTGCAAAACCTTAAATTTTGTTTTGTTGATTTTATTAATTAATCACTATTCTTACAGTAATTTTATTTCCTGAAGCAGAAAGTCAGCCTGTTCACTGAGTTGGCAGCAGGCAAATTTGTCTGTGTGGAGCTGACAGCTGTGGTGGTTTTGTTGGGTTTGCACGGTAGGGCTTGGTAGCTGGGATGGCTTCTGCAAGAAGCTGCTAGAGGCTCTTGCTGTGTCTGCTGGAGCCAATGCCAGCCGGCTTCCAGGCAGACCCACCGCTGTCTGAGCCTGTCAGCGGCAGTGGGAGCACTTCTGGGATAACACAGTTAGTAAGAGGGAGAAAAAATGCCCTGTGTAACTGAAGCACAAGAGAGGAGTGAGAGTATATGAGAGAAACAATGCTGCAGTCACCAAGGTCCGTGCAGAAGGATGGGCTGGAGGTGCTTCAGGTGCCAGAGTAGAGATCCCCCTGCAGCCCCTGGTGAAGAACTTAGTGAGGCAGGCTGTCACCCCCACAGCCCATGGAAGTCCACGGTGGAACAGCTACCCAGCTACAATCCACCATGCTGGAGCAGGTGGATGCTGTGGCCCTGTGGAAAGCCCACGCTGGAGTAGGCTCCTGGTAGTTCCTGGGGCCCCATGGAGAGAGAAACCCACTCTGGAACAGGTTTGCTGGCAGGACTTGTGACCCTGTGCGGGACTGAGGCTGGAGCAATCTGTTCTGAAAGACAGCCCCATGGCGGGGACCCACATTGGAGCAGTGTGTGAAGAACTGCAGCCTCTGGGAAGAATTTGCATTGGGGAAGTTTGTAGAGAACAAGGCCAGAGTTTTGGTTGAACCAAAGGTCTTGGCTTCAGTTTGCTTTAGATCAGAAGCTGTGTTGTTTCATAATTTGTGCTGCTTTTTAATGGTCCTTTGGGCACTTTCCATGCTGTAAGCATCCCTGTGGTGGATGGGGGACTGTTTGCCTGGCAATGTCCCACTAGGCAGTGTTAAATCAACTTTTAGCTTTTGTTCTGTAGGAATAAGGAGAAGGAAGGAAGCCACCAATTTGTGACCGCTAGCTGTCTGTGGGTTGTTGAGGCATGTTTTGTTGGTTAAGGTTGAACTTAGGCTGTAGAGTAGGTTTAGAAGGTCTGATTAAGACATGTGGTCATGGTTGACGAGCAGTGTGCAGGAGTACTTGGGATCGTAATTGTAACAGGATTTTATGATGTCACTGCAGTTCTAATTTAGAGAAGAACTTAATATCAAAGGCCATAGTTGCTTGGAGGAGGGTACACGAGTTACATCTATCCCAAGAAAGAAAGTTATCTGTGCAACAGTAACCTTGGTGTCGAGAATCTCCTGAAGAACTTTTAATTTCTTTCAAAGTTGTTGTCATAATTGTTGATTCCTTTTTCTGAGGTGTTCAGATATGTCCTGTTTTGAACAGTTACAACACCAAGGTTGAGTGACTATGAAGAATAGGTTTTCAGTGCCTTGCTCTTTTTGTATCTTGTGCTTTTGATAAAAATACCCACTTGTGTTGCCCTTGTACTTCTAATAGGAACATCTGCCCAACAACTGGATGCATCCTTCAGTACAAATGCCACCTTGGAAATATTTGAGGTTGACTTCAGGGATCCCTCCCTGGACATGAAGCAGAAAGGAACACTTCCTGCCTCAAACAGGTACTAGAGGCTCATACTGATGTATCAATCAATGAAACTGGAAAGGGTTTTCTGGTGCGAGAAAGGAGAGGAGGAGATAATGTTTACAGCATGTAAAGGGATCTTTTGAATCAATTGACCTCTCTTCAAAAATGGAACATTTTTGTTGATACAGATCATATTGGGTATAAAAGTAGAGTAGTTGGACTGTTAGAGAAATCTGAAATTACTTGTATGGTAGTCAGTCAGTAGAGACATTATGTATAATGTGAAGTTGCTGGGACTAGCAATTTGCACTGAAGAGGCTATAGAGAGTGAAACTTGCCTTCCAGCTTTTTAAGACAAGATGGTTTCTTAGGCTCATCAGTGTGGATGACATCTGCACCCAGTGTAAAATACAGCCATGATTTCTAACTAGCAGATTTTAAAGGGTGTTAGCATATATTTCATATAACAGCTCTGGAAATGAAGGCACATAGATCTCTTAACTAATTTTCAATAAAGTGTAGGCTAGAGGATTTCACCCACCAAATCCCATGTGAGATCCTAAAAGTTTTAAACAAACAATGGAACAGCCAAAAAAATAGAGACAACCTCTTCCTTTTTAAGTTCCCTTTAAATGTCTTTGGCAGGAAGCTTATTTCTTTTTTTTGCATGCAAGAGCCACAGTCCTGTTGAAAGGGAGATGATTGTTTAAAGTGCAGACTGATGGATATGTTTGATAGGTTGAAACACGGGTGTGAGTTTTGGTAATGAGGAGGGTGTCTTGCTTTCCACCAAAAATCGTGGCCTATGCCAGCTTTATTTTCTTCTTTTTTTAGGTTTCATAAGCTGATCTGGGGGAACTTTGGAAATGGGTCTCTGGAGTCCTCCGGAGTGATCATTGGTGGCGGGGATAACGGAGTCCTGACAATGTACAGTGTGCACCGCATCTTGACTTCAAAGAGCGACCCTGTCATTGGGCAGACAGAGAAGCATTCAGGTCCTGTTCGAGCCCTTGACTTCAACCCTTTCCAGGTGTGTAACATTAGGATACCAAAGGAAAGTTAACCTCCATGTTAGAAAATACATTCCTTTGTGCATAGAGATTTATAAAGTGAAGGAACAATTTTTAACTTTAGAGGCATGGTAGTTGTGACACAAAGCTGGTTTGAGACTCAGATTTGGGTTCTCTTCACAGCTTTGCCGCTGAATTCCCCTGTGATCTTGTTCAAATCTCTTACCTCTCTATAAAAACATGTCCTGTAATATTGTTACATGTTAAACCATTGTTCTTTCGAAATTAGAACTTCTATTTTTTTCATTTGTTCAGTTGGCATTTAATTCAGTGGGTCTCTGATCACACTTGAAGGGACTGCAACATAAACGAGGAGGGAACAGAACATGGTTCTTGTGGTAGGACAAAGGCAAATGGAAAATTGTCTGCAGTCAGTTGTGAGAAACCTGCATCTTCTCAGAAGAAATGTCCTTGGTGCCAGGATGCAGGGCAAAGGCTCAGCTGGCCAGAGACGGTGGCTTCCAGGCCTGCATCAGAATTTCATCAGATTAACAGCAGCCACCTGCACAAAACAGGCAAATTTTAAGTGTGTCTGTACTATGCCACAGTGGAAGGCATGCAGGCCAGAGATGTGCTTGGTTTATAATTCAGTTAGTATCTTTATACTTGCCAGTGGCTGTGAAATACAGCTCTCATCTCACTTTGGAAGATTTTGGGGTTTTTCCTTCCATTTATTTTTAAGAAATCTGTCCTCTTTCCCTGTGAGCAGGAATCTCAGCTGAGCTTTTCCTTTTTTTTTTTTTTTTTTCTACAGGGTAACCTCTTGGCTTCTGGAGCCAATGATTCTGAAATTTTCATCTGGGACTTGAATAATTTCAGTGTGCCTATGACTCCGGGGACTAAATCACAGGTAAACGAGTTTTCCTCTGGGCAATGCTCCTGCAGTTTTGTATCTCAGTGGGCAAGACAAAAAGATATGTGTGGAGACATCCCAGCCTAGTCAGTCTGTGAAAGGGGAATGACTTTGATGTCTGTCAGGAGAAAGATGAATCAGGAGAGACTGACTGGTTTCATTCTTGGGGGTGGAAGAAGTGCTGTAAAGGGAGGGGAGGTAGGCTGGCAAGCTCTGGAAGGATGCACTTTGCATGGATGGGTAAGCTCTTTGTGGATTTGAATCGAGTAACTGACCAGTTTATCTTGTGATCCAGCTGGGCCATGTGTGATGGATTAAGAAGGTTTATTGGACCTTCTCTGAGGAATGAATTTATTTCAGGCTTCAGCTGAGGCTTTTCATATCTCATGAAAGTCATATCCCTAGCAGAGCCAGTGAGCCATTAAATGCATCTTGGCTATTGCTCCCAGATAATGTTTCCTGAGTTTGAAGAGGAAGAAGTTTCTGATCTTCTGATGCTTATTATATTATTCAGGGCAATCAACTCCTGAAAGTAGAAAAATAATAGTAAACTTGGCTAAAAGGAGGCCAGGATTTTCCTCCATTAAGTCTCCTGTTTGCTTCCTTGCCTATCTCCTGCATTGCAGTAGATACAATAACAGCAATTAGCCATGAATACTTCATCGTTTTCCATCTCACTGCACTCCTGAAATGTTGCACAAGGTCATCTTTCCATTTAAGTTCGTCTGAGAAGTTGGGGTAGAAACATATATGTGTGCTCAGCTGCACTTCTCTCTGGAGTGATTTGTAACACATTTGGCCGATGTAGAATCCAGTACCTGCTTCTGAAATGCAAAGGTACTTTTCCAGGTGACATTCCCCCATGTAATTTTACTGTCCACTGTACTCTGAGTAAAGGACTTACCCATGTCTTTCTGGTCAGTGCTGCTGGTATTTCCAGTTAGTTGAAGAGAGGAATCTATGTATCATCAAATCCCTAATCCCTTAGTTAAGCTAGTGGCAGACTCCTGTGATTGGTGTTCCCTCAGCTTGGGAATAATGGATGTGTGGCCTTTCCTGTCTTGGCAGCCTCATGAAGACATCAGTGTGGTGTCCTGGAATCGGCAGGTGCAGCATATCCTGTCCTCTGCTCACCCCAGTGGCAAGGCTGTGGTTTGGGACCTCAGGAAGAATGAGCCCATCATCAAAGTTAGTGACCACAGCAACAGGGTGAGTGGAAAAAAGCCTGCATTTCTAACTAGCTTACAACATGCCACATGTGACTACAAAGCAGTGGCACAGACTCTTGGGATAAGGGGTTTTATTCTAGGAGCTGTTGGAACTAGTTGTCTTGGAGCTGTAGCATGAAAGCACCTCTTTTTATTCTTTCTCTAATGAAATGGAGAAACAAGTTCCCTTACTGTTCCTAAAATTCAGACACTTTTGCATTCAGTTTCAATGTTCACAACTCATTTATGAGAAGCCTCCCAGCTTTATTCCTAGGTCAGCTTTGGACTTTGACTTCTGTGTGGTTACTGGGGTTTTTTTTGCTGTGTAGAGAAGGTAGAAATACTTGCTGCCTGGAGCAAGACATTGCTAGACTTGGTTTATGTCAAGCATTCAAGGCAAGTTCAGTACAGAATGACATGGCTCTGTGCCATTTGTGCTTTTGGCAGCTTGCTTTGCTGAATTTTCAGCCTGTGCTATTTTTGTCCCTAGATGCATTGCTCAGGAATGGCCTGGCATCCAGAAGTTGCAACCCAGCTAGTCCTTTCCTCTGAGGATGACCGTTTGCCAGTGATCCAAATATGGGACTTACGCTTTGCTACCTCTCCTCTTAGCCAGCTGGAAGGGCACACCAGGTGAGGACTTGCATGTTGTGTTGCATCTTTTCAAGTCAGATATCTGAGAGACTGGACTTTGGGGGGAACTATGATTTTCTCCTCAGTCTGCTTTCTTTTCCAGATGAATCTGGTTGAAGGCAGAGAAGAGAACTAGCATTTCTGAGCCTGAGTGTGGGTGCATGATGCTTTCTCAGTGACTGCGTGGCAGAGTTGACTGTATAGGAAATATGACTGATTTCTTTCTGATCTATTTTAGGGGAGTTCTCTCTGTTTCTTGGTGCCAGGCTGACCCTGAACTGCTGTTGAGTAGTGCCAAAGACAGCCGAATCTTGTGCTGGAACCCAAGTGTGGGGGAGGTACGTAACCACAGCTATCAGTACACGTAGTGTACTTTGTGGAGTTGTGTGCTTTGCTGTGTGTGTCCTTCCCTGTATTCTTGTGGAGTGCCAATGTAATTCCCTCAAGCATGTCTTCTGCACTCTCTCTGTCTGGAGTGAATGAGTGTTGTCCATATCCAGCCTGAAATAGGTTTTCATTGATACACCTTTGTCCAGAGATCATAGAGGGAAGAAAACATTAATTAAAATTTAGTTTCAACTATTTATGATTACTCTTGCTGTGCTCACACTTTAGTGTTCTCTGTTTCCATGTGTTTCTTCTTTTTCCTTCTCCTAGAGTTGTAAGTTCTTTTGGGAGGAAATTTGAAGGAGAACAAGTTAGAGAGGGTCACTGAAAAACCAACAATGTAGTTAAATAATGTGTGTAAACTTAATTTACAGTAAAATGATTTCACAAGTATGTGCTTACCTAGTCATGTATCTGAGAATTACCATACTTGGTATATTTAAGTATCACCTGAATTAAACTGGGCTTTTAAATTTTTTTTTATGCACACCCATTCATTCAATGCTGAGTTCCTGGATAAAACTGAACTTTGGACAGTGCAGTTGATCTTGATGATAGCATGGAGAAAGTGGTCTAGCAATATTGAACAAAGTCCAGCTGGGATCCCCAGACTAGATTCATTTAATGGGACAATATCACTCAGCTGACCACTTTTGCCTTGGAGGCAAGGAAAAAAAAATGAATCAATTTTCCTAAAATGCATGAAATGCTGCTGTTGTAGTTTCATGGGATTTGATGCTCACTTTGTCCAGATCTCTAGTGGTTAGAAGACAATCAGACTCTGAAATGTTCCTGATACCTAATTTTTACAAAAGTATTTTCACTGTCTTTTAGTGGAAAAGTTTAAAAAAATTAGTGTGGCTGACTTATCTTTATGCATGCTGCTGTAGATTTGCAGAGTCCAAATTCAAATTAGACTTTTGTGTATAAACCATTGTTAGGGGGCTCTTTTTGACTTGGTACCAATGAACAGCAAATTTTCAGATGAAAAAGTTGGGAAGGTTTGCAGTATTAAGGATTAATACAGTTATACAGAATGGCTGATCTCATAAGTTTGAGGGAAGTATTGGTTTCTTTGGGTTTTGGTGATGTTTGGTTTTTTGGGATTTGTTTGTTAGTTTTTCTATTTGGCAATCTAGATTTTAATATAAGCAAATTACATTAATTTTTTTATATCTGGAAAAGAAAACATAGATCATGTTCCTACGGAAAACAAAGTTGTGATTGTCTATGCTTTGTTCCTATAAACCATAAAGGAAATATATTTGTTTTACGAACTGGAGGTTTAAAGTCAAGGCTGCGTTAGTGAGTTGCCCAACATCATGCAGGAAGTCTGTGACTGGGCCATGAACTGAACTTTGGGTTTTTGAGTGCTGAACCATAAACTTGTTGGCTGCAATGTCCTTCGTAGTTCATGTGCAGCTGTTACATTCCTCTTTTCTTCTGCTGTTTTTTTCTTTAGGCTCTTTATTTTCCTTGTCACATTCGTTACTCCACACTGTTCTTTCTGTGTTTTTGCTCATGACACGTTCTTGCCTCCTGACTTCTGGTTTTATTGTGTTGTTTTCTGGTGTCTCTCCCTTGGTTAACAGCAAATGTGACAATGCTATAGTACTCTGATGCAGTAGTACTTGGGAAGCAGAGCAAAAGTGACTTCTTGCTTTTGGATTTTGTTCTACCGTCAGAATCCAGTTTTACGTGAGCTTTCTGTGACTTCCAGCTGTTTGGACTCAATGTGCTATAATTTGGTTGCAAATGCACCCTTCAAGAAGCAAAAATAAGAGATTTGTATGCAATGGTGACATGTAAATAAAGTGACACGCTTGCTGTGGGCAGGTAATTTGGGGAAAGCAGGAAGCTATTCGTGTTGTGCTTCTATCTTCTCTCTTTCTATGATAGGTGGTGTATGAGCTGCCCATTCGGAGTCAGTGGTGCTTTGATGTCCAGTGGTGTCCTAGGAATCCTTCGGTCTTCTCTGCTGCCACTTTCGATGGGTGGATCAACGTTTATTCTGTTATGGGTGGGAACTTGGAAGCTCAGCAGAAGACGCAGGCTGACAAGGTGAAGTCCTGTGACCGTGTTACACCTTGACAGACTGGCCATTTCTCCCATGACTGCTCAGAGTGGTAGAAGCACATGTGTGTAACAGTGTGACTTTTAAGCAACGCAGTCTGTCCCATGCACCAGGACCTATGGCTGTGTGGTGTAGGAACCAGAAGCTACCTGTGTGGGGACTTAATAATCCCACCAAATCCCAAAGGGGGACCACATGGCCTCTGACCAAGTGTGTAAAGAGAACCAAGATCAAATGCAGTTGTGATGTTAAGATACATTTTATTGTTATTACTATTAGACTAAAAATAAAGCAGCACACAAGCTTTTCTTGTCATTAGGTTAACATTAAATACATTGATACTAATTAATGGGATACATTATTCTTCATTAGTTTAGAAGGTAATTTTATAAAGTGGCTTGCAAACCACTGTTAGCAATTTTCCTCAAGTGTGTTGACTACAACTTGGAGCATGTTAATATTTTTGATACCGAAACCCATTACTTAGTTAATGAATAGATGAGCAAACTCTGAACAGATTAAATGTCACTACTGTCTAAAATTTTAGTTTTAATCTGGTGTCTAGTCTTTTAATTCCCTCCCTCTGTCCCAGCCAACAAATGCCTTACAATACAGGTTTTAAGAGAGTACGTATGAGCTGGCTTAAGTGTTATTTATGTAGTCATTTACAGCTGACCGAGTTTAGTTTCATAGGATTTGCAAGAGACAGAAAATACTTTATCAAGCAACAGCTGTGGGAGATTAAGGATTTATTTAACTCATGGAGAATTTTCTTTCTCTGCGTTCTTCATGTGCATGCACCGCACTTCCACTGTTCAAAACTGGGGAACAGTAGTGTCAAATAATTCCTGCATAAATTGAATAACAAGTTAGAACACAAGCAGAAGGAGATAATGACAGTTATGGTGACAGGGAGTTTGTGACCAAGAGGTCTCTCTCTTACGAATTCAGAAGTCTCAGGACAGAAATTCTGTTGCAGACCTGGTTGTGTATATTTAGTTTTTTTAAGGTTTAGGGTGTTTGATTTGTTGGATATAAGCTGTTCTTCAAGAAATATTCTTTCTTTGGAATTGATTTCCCCTGAAGAAAGACAAAACATTGCCTGTGATTCTAAGGTTTGGCAACCTTAGCTTGATCAGTCTGATGTTGCTTCCTTTTGGGTATGCTAGTTAGCTGAATTTTAAGGCTATTCCCTATGGCCCAGTCAAACTTGAACAGGTTTATCTTTAGCAAACAACAAATCTATGCAAACAATGTTGAAAATGAAAAGTGCTTGTGAACAGCATTGTGTGTATGTTCACTGACTCCCTATATGTAGAAATCTGGCTCAGGGGCCACTTTTGACTCTTGTCTAGACAAGAAAGTTTTATTTCATCAGTCTCAACTAAGCTATAAAAGCTTGAGACAGTCCATGAAACTAACCCATTTGAAAGACTCCAGCAAAAAAAAAAGGGAGTCAAAATTCCTTTGTGAGAAAAACAAGAAATAAGTTGGACAACTTTTGACCATATGTTGTCATTATCTTGCATAAAACAAGTAATTTTGCAACTCCTGTGTTTGAGCTGGGTGCTAGGCCTAGCAGTGTTCGTTAGGAAATTTGCATTTGCTAAGGAAAAACTATTTGAAAATCTCTTAGGGTAAAAATTCCTTGAGAAATGATTTCTGGAACTGTTTTGAAATGCCATTTCTCTTGCATAGGGGCTTGGTGTTATTCCAGAAGGAGGTGCTGTACTAGCCTCGTTCTGCATCAGTGTGGAAAGTAACTAATTCCTAAGCAATGTTTTTTTTGTGCTTACTCCATACAGAAAGGAATTGAATTATATTTCTTCCTGTTTCCATCTGATTCTAGATCTCTTCCTCCTTCAACAACCTGGATCCCTTTGGCACAGGACAGAGCCTTCCTCCTCTGCAGGTGCCAGAGCAAGTAACTCAGACTACCTTGATTCCACCATTAAAAAAGCCACCCAAGTGGATTCGCAGACCTGTGGGGGTTTCATTTGCTGTAAGTGAGTGGAGCATCCTTAGCTGAAAATGCAATAGATGTGTTGTCTTGTGACACAATCCTTTTCTTTCACTGGAGAAACCTGTTGCTAGTTGTTTTGATGCCTGTTTAAGGTGCACTGTGGTGTCCCATGAAGTGAAGTTTGTTTACTCTCTACATTCAGGTATATTTCCAACAAGATAAAGTCCTGTAGCAGAGAATGGGAGATTATAAGTAGGAGTTAACAAATCTAAGAAAAATTCGTAAAAGCTGTCCTTGTAGGCGGCATGCCCATTCTCCCATTCTCCTCTCTCTGTCTCCTTCTTATCCAGGCATTTAGTTTTCTTCACATCTTTGCTCCTAAATTGTAAGGCTGAATTGTTCTTTTAGCCTGTTGCTTGACTTGTTCTCTGTCTGTCTAGTGCCTGCTCTTCACCTGATAGTTTTTATCATTGCAGTCTTCCTCTCCATGTAACAGAAGAACTAACAGTTCCAAATGGTACTTTCTCCTCTGTGCCTCTCTGGCATTCACAATTGGCTAGGCCTCATTGGATATGCACAAGCGTCAAGTTTATCAGTGTTCAGCTGAAGGGCTCGTAATGTGAACTCCCTCAATGTTCATACCATCCATACACACTAAACTCCTGGCTTCCTTGTGATCATTGCTGGAGCTTGGGTCTGCCTTGCTAAATGAAGAACTGAGTAGCTTTTACCTTTGTTTATAAGAATGCTTACTGTGTCTCCCTCTGTTATTCTCAGTTTGGAGGAAAACTGATTACCTTTGGTCTTACCAAAGCTCCTGGACAGCAAATGCAGCAGACTTACCCACACCAGGTATTCATCAGTCAAGTCACTACTGAAACTGAATTCCTACTCCGATCCAAAGAACTGCAGATGGCCTTGCAGTCAGGGAACCTCCTTGATTACTGCCAGGGCAAGATCCAGACAGCCAAGCTGCCATTTGATGAGAACCTTTGGAACTTCTTGAAGGTAGGATGGCTGTGGTGAAATACAGAGGTCAGTTTTTTTATGGTCCTGAGGTGGAATGTGGTCTTCTCTAGCCGTTAATATTTCTGCTCTTCAAAATATAAAATGGAATTGAATGAATAGACTCGTTACTTATCTAAAGAAAGTTGAGGTCTTGGAGGTTGTCTTAGTTTTCATTAGGAGTGGTCTTTTCGGTGGACTTGTTTGGGCTTCCTGAAACAGGATGTTCTCATCTCAACACACTGTCAAGCTATATCTGCCTGCTACCTGTGGAGCTGTACATTATTATTTTTCAAAGTGAAGTCCAAATGGGCAATGAGATACCCCAGAACAAGAGAGAGAGCTGTGGTGGCATGAGGACTGACTAGCCTCCATGGACAATTTGGTAATGTGAGAGTTTGGTAATAAGAGGTGGTCATCCTTCTGAAGAGGCAAGGCTTAGTCTTGGCAGGGATTTACAGACACTCATAGCAGACTGTGTGGAGGGCAAAATACTGGAAACTTTTCCATAGTATTATATTTGCATAGGGAATCTTGAGTAGGATTGTCTGCTGTTAATCTAGGTGGTGACCGTGGTCTCCATTGCAACAATGTCTTCAGTTGCATTAAATAGGACACATCAAACCGTCGTTTTTAGTCACTTTTTATAATCCGTCTGGTGTGTGGTCCCGAGAGACCACTCCAGCACTAAAAGGACCTATTACAATTGTCTTAAAGTACAAACCAGGCTTCTGTACAAAAAGTGTCCTGCAGCACCATTCCTGCCTCTGCAGGAACAGTTTCTGAAGTGGAATGTTTACAAGTATCTTCTCCATGTACAGTTTGATCATTTGTGTAGTAGGAGCAGCATGGGACTTGACTGAGACAGACAGATTCTCCTTGCAGAATGCTAATCATGCATTAAAGCATATAAATAGTGCCTATCAATTAGGCTATGTGCAGCCTGTGGGAATTTTTTGGATTGTCTGAAATCCTCATCCAGGGAGCTTCTTTGACAGTTAACTAATTCTTGTGAACCCAGCTAGCAATTCAGGCAACCACCTTGTCTCAGTTTCACCCAGACTCAAATCAGTCAATTCTCTCTATGAAGAGATTAGCTTGGCAGTTCCTAAACTATCCAGGGAATTGATGACCAAGTACACTAGGTAGGTATGCAGTCATGGTCTTGATACACAGTTGTATCTCAGTTGTAACTGTGGCAAACTTGAGTTTTGCCCTTTTATTATGATTATAACTTAAATTCCATAAATCTTCCCTTAATAGTCGTTAGGTGGACTTTTCATAGTTGAGTTCTTTATCTATAAACTGAGCTCTAAACTTTGCTGCTGCCAGAAGCAGCTAACTATTGTCAATGTGTAGATGTCTATGATTTTACATGTTTTTTGTCTTTTTAATATCCATTGGGACTCAGGTGAATTTGGAGCAGGACTCCAGGATTAAACTTCTCAAGCTGCTGGGCTACAGTAAAGAGGATCTGCAAAAAAAGGTAAGGAGTATTTCCAATGGAGAGAAACCTTTACATGACTAAAGCTGCTGCAGGAGAGTTGTAGGGTCCCTACTGGAACTGAGCAAGTGATCTCATAGCACACGAAAGACCAAACTGTATGAAATTTCAGCTGGGAGTCACGTGAAGTATACCGCACTAAAAAGCAGATGCAAGCACTTGTAAAGGTGTAACTGTAGCTGTGCTGAATCAAACCAAAGGGGTCTTGAGCCCATTTATCTTTTTTTCAGTTGTTGGTGCACTGGGAAATGTTTAATGACAGTGCAGTTGTGAGAGCTTCTTTTAGCATTCAGCTCTCTGCATCTCAGGGGATTCCTTAGCTGGGAAGAAGGTGACTGGTGGAGACAGTCTGGCATAGCACTGATGGATAATGCTTTGAAAGGGATAAATAGCCACTGATAGGCAGCCAGCCAGGAATAGGGTGAGGTGGAAGTTTTCAAACAGGTGAAAGAGCTGGGAGAATTGCGTCTGGGACTTGCCAGTTTCTTGGTAGTTTTGCTGTCCAGGTGCTTACTTTGATAGGGACTTTGTGTGTGTCTGTTACTTCTCTAGATTGCCTCATGTTTGAGTAACAGGATCCCAGATAAACAGCCCCGTCCTGAGGCAGATGATACAAATGCTGCACCAGATCAGGTATGTCCTGTACATCTTGCCAGCCTGGGAGAGCAGAGGAGGGCAGAATGAACTGGAAGGTCTAATTCCAACTCGTTGGGCTCAGTGCCGGCATTGCAGAGGGCAGTTCACAGGCCTGTCAGACCCTCACAGGGTCAGACTAAATGATCATAACTTTCCCTTCTGGCTTTAAAACTAATCCGTGAACAAGGAAGAAGGACTCCTGGCTGTTATTCCTGGAAGAAGGCTTGCTTCACCTGTGTTGATTTCTTCAGTGGTAGAATTAGCCTCACCGCAGCTTAACTTCATGCTACTGTTCTGGATTTCCTCTGTGAAGCTTCTGCTGTGGTATTTCTTTCCTTTTCACCTCTATCCTCTGAAATGTATTTTCACATAATTTTGGGATGTCCATCTTCAGATGACTTCCAAGGCCTGGTTCACTGCAAATTTTTCTCCTCTGAGGTATCTAAAACTTACGTCCTCTGACTAGTAATCTTCTTCACAAGCCTCAAACACTGGCTGAGATATTCTAGGAGTAGCAATTGTGTCTTGCATTTCAGTAGAGCACCAAGCATGGCTGTGATCCAACCTGTTATTTACAGATTTTACTTGTTGGTCTTATCTCTGTTCCATCCAAAATAGTTCAGCTTGCTCAAGGGCTGACGGTTGAGTTAATGAATGCTGCCCAGCAGTGCTGTTGGCATTGCAGGTCTTGCACCATCATTCTCCTAAGCTTTGTTAATTGCAGCACTGCTCTTGTTGCTGCTCTTGTGAAACTGTGCATATTGATAGCACAGTGACAGGAGTTTCCAAATTGAAATTAGGTTTATATGAGCATGTGCAACCAAATGGAGAGCAGCCCTGTCCCACTCCGTAATCCACTAAACTGTTTTGGGTAGGATCTGTGTGTACAGTGAATTAAATAAGCTCTTGCACTTTTTGCACAGCTTTTGATGAATTCCAGCGATGATGTAGCTGCTGTTTCTTCTTCTTCAGCCTTTTTTGATAACCTCATCCCACAGAATATGAGTACATTGGAGATTCCTGTCACAGAAGGTATGTTACATGAAGAGTATTTCTGCCCTCTTAGGAAAAGGGGAGAGGAGAGAAAACCGAAAATTAAGGGAGACCAGGAAGAATCTAGTTCACTCCAGCAGACGGATACTTTTAGAACGCATGACCTCTTCAAGTGTCATGCAACATATCTCATTGAGCAGAGAAATACTTTTCCCAGATAAGAGACCCATTAAAAATACAGAAGGATCTTCTAGATGATGGAAGACTTAGAGTCAAGTCAGTGGGTTTTTTTGGGTTTCCAAATTTTCCTTTAGCTGGGCTTTTAGCTGTTACTGGTTTTACTGCCAGCTCTTTAAAACAAGCATCATCAGTGCACCTGAGTGATAACCCTTTGGGTTGACTCTGCTTCTCACCTCTGTAGATACAGATGGACTCATCAGCCAAGCCCTTCTGTTGGGTAATTTTGAGGGTGCAGTGGAGCTGTGCATGCGAGCAGAGCGCTTTGCTGATGCCATCATCTTAGCTATAGCTGGTGGGGAGAACCTCCTAAAGGAAACCCAGAAGCGCTACTTTGCCAAGCGGAAAACAAATCTCTCCGTGGTAAGTGATGGTTTTATGTACACACTGAGCAGGGGAAGGTGTGCACTGTCTTGGCAAATGCTTCTCTGAACATATGTGGAAATGCTTTTTCCATAATGCAGGAAGTAGAATGTGAGCAGAATCTGTGCCTTTCCTATCATGGGACATTTACTCTAATATCGTGGTAGTTTTATGACAACTTTCTGTTGTCTACATAGTGTGTCTGTGTTCTCTGTTCCCTTTTTTTTTTAATGGTTTCTGTCTCAGCTTCTCATGCTTGTAACCTGTGGTGCATACTGCCCCTTTACAGCTCAACTAGGAAGTTCCTAGCTTATTAATTTACAAATGGAAGTGTAACAGAGGTTGGGCTATCTTAACTCTGTGTTCCAGTCATTGATACCAGCTGCTCTGAAACAAGATACATGTTAGATCTTTAGTCTTGTCTAGTGTGGCTGTTTCCATATTCTTTTAAGTGCTTTGTTGGGCTTTTTTACTTTCCTTAGAGGCATCAGGTTCCAATTACTGTTAACATAGGGATGCTGAGATTGTTGGACCTTAATGTACAGTGAGGTGGTCGCTGCATAGTGGGAAGTGTGTTTGAAAGTGAACTGTTACTTAGGCTGTGAGCTTATCTTTGTCTTCAGTGATTGACAGGCCTTCTGCTTCCCTTACAGCTGCTTTCCTCCATTGTGCAGCAGAACTGGCAAGATATTGTTTGCACGTGTGATCTACAGAGCTGGAAGGAGGCACTGGCCATCTTGTTGACATACTCAAAGCATGAAGACTACACTCAGCTCTGTGGTATGCAGTGTACTATGTTTTGATACAATTTCCCTTGCAGGGGGTACCTCTGGACTGCTTACAGAAAGAAGTGGATAGAGTTAAGAAAGGAAAGCACATCCTACTCATTACAGCTACCTGGAACTTAAACAAGTGGGGACTATTGAGTCAGGAGAATGATAGATGCACACTGTAGCTGAGAATCATGGTGTGAAGTTACATATGTGGATATTTCCTGTGACCTCTAGGAGTAGCATGGAAAAAAACAGGATAGATGCTATCACTAGGCTGAGACATGAAGAGGGTGATTTTTATTCCATAGAGAAAGGTATTTCCTTTACAGTAAAAGGTCCAGTGGGCTTCACTCCATCTAAAACAGGTTTGAGCACCCTACTATTGCCTGGAGATTCCCACACCTGTTTTGGAAATTAAAAAAAAAAGGTGTTGGATCTTTTCACTGAATTCATCTGTCATTTCTTTAATTTCTTTCTTTTATATGTTGGGCAGACATATAAAAATTGGCAGATGCAGAAAAAGTACTTTTTTTTCAACTAAGTTGGCTTTGGGATTCCTTCCTGATGCCTGCTTCTCTGTTATCCAGCAGTTATACAATGGAGCTGGTGAAGGGTCTAGATTCCAAGTCTTATGAGGAGCAACTGAGGGAGCTGGGGTTGTTTAGCATGGAGAAAAGGAGGTTTGGAGTGACCTTACTGCTCTCTATAACTACCCAAAAGGAGGTTGTAGTTCTCCAAAATAGCAAGTAATAGGAGAAGAAGAAACAGCCTCAAGTTGCACCGGGGAAGTTTAAATTGGGCTTTAGGAAAACCACCTACACTCAACCGGTTGTCAAGCATTGGAACAGGCTGCCCAGGGAAGTGGTGGAGTCACTATCCCTGGAGTTATTTAAAAAACATGTATATGTGGCACTTAAAAGCTTGGTTTATTGGGACTTGGCAGTGTTAGGTTTATAGTTAGACTTGATCGTAATGGTCTTTCCTGATCTAAATGATTCTATGATTCTAATTAGGTGCAGATCCAAAGCATTGGGGTTAATGAGCTCTTCGAAAGAGGAGTGTGTTAAATGTTGGCTGCATCTCTTCCTCTCTAGACGTGCTGGGTGCCCGCCTGGAGTCGGAGGGAGATGCAGCCCTGTCCAATGATGCCTGCCTCTGCTATATCTCGTCCGGCAATGTGGAGAGGTTGGTGGAATGCTGGGTAAAAAACCATGAGACTTCATCACCACTTGCCCTACAGGTACAGGTGCTATAATGTTGGTTTGACTCCTCTTTAGTCCAGTCTGGTAGCCCTGAACTGTTTGCATTATCCCATCAGAGTATCTGGTTTCCAGCAGACAGTGGAGACCTGTTTGTACTCACCAAGGTATCTCCTCCTAGCCTGGATTATGGGCCTACTTTGAAAGGAGGCGTGCACTCTTAATCATTCAGGGTTTGTGTGTTTACATCGCACATAGATCCAGCCATGGACAGGAGTTACAGCCTACCTGCCTCTTACATACTGATGTAATCTCTGAGCTTCCTTTTTCTCAGGGAAGTTTGAGCTGTACCCGTTTTCTTACTGGTAGTAGCCTGGGAGTACATTTGCTGCTGTGCTTGTCATGTTATAACTTAATGTTCCAGTTATCTGGCTGTACCTTCAGAACAGCCTTAGCAAAATAAAATGAAGTCTGGACCATGTTATTCCCACTGCAAGTAGAATGATCACGTATGGGAAATCACATCTTGCAGATGAATCAGTACTTCTAAGTCAATGTTTTTACCTACCTCTCTTCATTCCTATTGATTATTTCACAGAATAATCCAAGTTGAAAGGGACCCACAAGGATCAAGTCCAGCACTTAAGTGAATGGCCCATATGAGGATTGAACCCACAACCTTGGTGTTACCAGCACCATGCTCTGACCAGCTGAGTTAATCTCAGTAATACTACATTTAAACCTAGTCACTAAACCCTGTTGTGTCTGTCACTTGCTAGAATGAGCTAGACAAGTCTTCCACTTGGATATCTGTACATATGCCCTCTGCTATGGAGTTCCTTGGTTTTGTAATCCCACTAGTGAGTAAAAGCAACAAAAAAGGGCATCTTTAGCACTCCTGGTTGTTTTTGAAACTGGCCTCCTCCCAGTTGCCAGATATGAGCATATATTGTTCTACAGCTGTAAACACTACTTTGATTTCTAGGAGTTGAAGGAGTTTTGAGTAAAAACCTTCTGGTCCTTTTGTCAGCAGCAATAGTTTTTTTGCATTTCTCTTGGTATGGTTTTAAGCCTTCCTCTTCCAAGTTGATAGCTTGTAACAGTAGTAGCTTCCTAGTAAAAAGATTACAGTTGACTGAAATGTTCTTGTGGCTTCTGAGTTTCTTTTCTTTCCTTACTGTTAAAGTAGCAATGTCAGGGTTTGCTTCCTGGTTCCTGTTTTTCTCCAAGTGCACCTGAGGAAATGGTCATCAGTGACAGTATTTGGTGCAGAGTGGAGTAACTTCTGTCCACATTGGACCCAATGTCAGCTGAAAGTGGGGAGGGCCATCTGGTATTGTCTCGGCATGAGATGGACCAGTAAAGCTAGTCAGATTCTGAGTAGTCTTATTTCTTCCTTGCCCCTGGCTTATTCAGGATCTTATAGAGAAGGTGATGGTGCTGAGCAGGTCCATTGAGATGCTCCGAGGCACAGCAGGACCAGCACCAGGCCCTGTCTTGGCAGAACGAATCACCCAATATGCCAATCTCCTGGCATCACAAGGATGCTTGGCAGCTGCAATGAATTACCTACCCAGCAGCTCTAAAGAGGTGAGTGAGCAGCAAGCTGTTGTGGGAAAGAGTAGTATAGGGGGGGAAATGGTGCTTTGTATGAGAGAGCTGAGGTTTTGACATGCATCAGGACTTAAGGTTTCACCTTAGTTATGCTAACTTGAGAATAGAGGGGGAGGGGGGAAGGTGTCCCAGGATATGGGTTTTGTCTTCATTTGCATTTTCTTTGTAGTGCCTTTGATTCAGGGAAAAGGAAAGGAGCTATAGAACTGTAAAATGGTTGATGGAGAACATTAGGAAGCAGCTCTCCAGGGAAGCTGCCTCTCTTTCTCAAACTAGCTGGTAGAGGAAGGGAATGGGGAGGTCACCTGGCAGTTTGAAACAAATCTGTCTAGTGCCTAAATGTGGGTAGGGTTTGGGGAAGGAATACTCTAAAGACTGCAGGAAGGATCACTGAGACTTCATCTGCCTGGGAGTATGGCAGGTGATGTCCCAGATTGTCATTTACCATTTGTTGAGGTTTTTTTTCCTGGTGGCTGTTGGGGACATGGTTAGTTTTGCAGTTTGATTCATAGTGCTTTAGGTCACGATCTACTTTAAATGCTTCCCCAGCATTTTCCATCTGGGGCTCTCAAGGTGCTTCTTCTAAAGCACAGTTTGTTTCAGCTCCTGATTGAACAGCTCCGAGACAGGCTCTTTCACGCTCAAGGAGATAATGTGGGTGATCAGCAGCCACCCCCTTTTCCCTACACTCGTGTCAGTGTAGGGGTCATTAAACCCCCAGCAGCCAAAGGTGGTTCCACCCTTGAAGGAGCAGCCCACAAAGCAGGTCCCAGACATCCAGAGAAGGTAGGCCTTAAACTCAGGTGTTCGTGGCTTGGGAGGAGGGAGGAAGGCTACTGGGTTGTGGAAAGCATATGAAGTAATATGAGATGACATAAATTGCAGACACTGAGGAACTCCTCAGTGATGTCCTTCACTGTAGCAAACATAAGCTCTGTGATTATCTGAAAGTGAACTGTCTGGCATCTTTTCACAAAGCCCTGTCCTACATGCAGTCCCTAGAGGAGAATGTTACAAGTGTAGTGATCCACTGAGATCTCAAATCTTAGGCTGAAAGGGGCTGTGGTCATTTTCCTATGCTCATCTTACCCTCATATCTTGGTAAAATTAGTGTAGTATGGCTTCATCTCAGTTCTTGCACAAGAAGACTGTTCGCGAAGTTTTGCTTCCAACCTCTGTTATTCCATTATTGTTCCTTCATTGCTCTGGTTGTGCTTCCAGGAAGTCACTGTATGGGAACTTGCTCCTGAGGACTAATCCTTTTGAGAGCTGGAGAATACTCTGAGGAGTGTGGTGCTCATCTTGTTGAGCAAGTTATGTGGTGGGAAAGGCCTTTGATCAAGTGCATCCAGGGCACCGACAGCAGCAGCAACTTCTCTTGCCTGAGAAGTGACAGGGATAGAAATTGCATCTGCTAGTATGTGTATGCATATGACTCTGTTGGCCATTTGCAAGTACTTTGTTTTTTAATTGCAGCCCAACTATCAGTCATCATTTGCCCCTTCAGCACCATCTCAGCCTTCAGTGCCTTCCCTCTTCACACCTCAGCCAGTGCCAGCGATGTCTGTGGCACCTCACCATGTTGCCCCTCCCCAGGCGAGCACAGGTCCACAAACAAGTGTCTATTCCAGAGGGCACCCATACCCACAGTACAACTTGGGCTTGAATCCAGCAACTGTCTCAGGGCCAGGTAAGCATTGTCTGATAGTTGTGTCCCTTTTCTAGGTTTCCTGAGACTAAAGCCTTCACCATGGGTGGCTGCTGTACTTTTTTCCTCACAGGCCTGTCGTACTGACGAAGAACAAGTCAGCTACCTGAGAGGCTTCTCAGTGCTTCTGACACATCTAGCTGTAGTGACTGTTGCTGCATGTGCACTGATACTAAGCATACATAGGGGTGGAAAAGCCACAGCTGGCTTGGTGGCAGTTTGAGTGATGTAGCGTGGGCTAGGGGGACACGGATATTAAAGTGTATGGCTTGAAGAAGAGAAGACTTACTACCAAGAAGCATAGTGTCATGAGTAGTTGGCACATGAAACAAGTGATGCTGATACACTCTCTTTATTGTCTGTAGCTGTGCCACAGTCTCAGCCATTTGGACCAGTGGGAGTCAGACCTGTTGGTCCTGCTCCCTTCTCCAGCCAGCCGTCTCTGCCAGGACAGCCCATGCCCATGACATCTCCTGGTGTTCCACCACCCAGACCTGCCCTCTTCACTCCAGCCTCAGTCCCATCATCTCAGTTTTCTGCAGCTTGTCCTCTCCCTGTGGCAAGCCAGTCTCCTCTAGACTACTCTTCTGCACCTTTCAACTGCCCCATGAACATGGGTTATCCTCAGGGAGGTCCTGGAGCTCCATCTCCTAAACCCTTGCCAGCAGCCATTCCTCCTCCTCCCACAGGTAAGTACTGCTTGTGTGACTTGTGTGTCCAGGACAAGCCCAGATGGGGTTTGTAATACATAATGGACATGGATCCAGCCTCTGTCCCCATAGAGGCTGGATGTAGTGCTGAGGCAAACCTTACAGGCACAGAGTGCTGAGTCTTGCTGTGGTGGTGAAACAAAACAATGGTAACAGTTTCATTCAGCCTGTTCAGTTGTTCTTTCTCCCAGGCTGTGGTTGCAAGATGTTGTCTCTTCAGGTCCTCTGTGCACCCTGAATAGGCATCTGCTCTGACAGAAAGGGTGGTGGTTCCCTTGGAACGCCTGGTGGAAGGTTTGCTCATCCCGCCCTTGCTTATGCAACTTACATGACAAGTGCATTTGAAATGGTGGGAGAGCAGGGTGCTGCTTCCCTGTCCGTGAGATACCCCTTACTTAGCTTCAAGATTAAATTCCTCTGTCTGCTGTGCTCTAGTCCTCCCATTTTTTTCCTGTTGTCATAAAGGGCTTGTCTGAGAATCACTTCTGGATTCCTCTCTGCAGTGTTTTAGACCCCTCTGGGTCTATAGTTTGAATCCAGTCTGGTATGTGAGGTCCTTGCTAGCATGATGAAGAGAAAGAGTGTTATTGGACCTAGTTCCCCATGGATGGGCATTCCTTCTATTTCCCAGAATATCACCATATCTGGTGTTTGTTAATTCTTTGTTTGCCGTCTCAAGGAACAGGTTTAGCCAGGCTGTGGAGATCCCTAACAACAAGGCTGACAACCCATAGATTTTTGAGCAGATGCTTCTCCAAGCCACACGTATTCTGAGAGTGAAGGAACTGAGGCTATGATGTTTGCCTTCACCTGAAATCCTTTGCTGACCTGTGTTTAACCAAGGATAGCAAATCCCACTGTGTGAAGTCTGTGGGGACTACACACAAAGGCTCTAAGCTACAACTGGACAAATTCCTTCCTGAAAAGCTTTTTGGTATAGTAGTCCAGTGAAATTACTCAGTGAGTAATTTCACTCACTGAGTGAAAGCTGTTGGTGATCATGCCTTTTCCACCCTGCCTTGATTTTCAGGTTTCTTCCCTTGGCTAGATCCCCACGTGGATCATGCAGGTAGTACCCAGAGAAACCTTCAGACCTGTGGGGCAGGCAGTGTTGCTGCTTCCAGGGAAATGTGTGGAGTGTGCATGTTTTGATGTGTGTGCATGCGTGCATGCTCACTGCTGTTTGTGGTTTCCTTGCATGCCTGGGGAGCTGTACAGCTGGGGTAGGGAACAGACCTGTCCTGAGGACTAGTAAGTGACAGCTGGGGATATTGGAAGTGAAATAAAAGTACTATGCTATTACTCATGAGTTTGGGTACAGAAAACACGGTCTCCTGCTTCTTCCTTCTCTATTTTCCTCCAGTTCTGGAGGTATTAGACCATTTTCAGTCTCTGTCTTTTCAGGCAGTTGCTGGGCCAGCAGGACAGGAAAGCAGACAGTTTTCCTGTCTTGGTTCTCTAAGCAAGGAACAGGCCATTGGTTTTAATTAATCTCTCATTTTTCTCCCTGTTACACTCCCAGCCTTGTGCATGGTTTTTCTTGTGCTTTCTGACTGTGGTTTGGAAGAGGTGAGTCCCAGCAGAAGCAATGGTGGAGTAGAGCTTCCCCAGCAGAATTTGGGGGCTCTCTTCCAAGAGGAACTGGAAAGCCCTTTTGGCTTTAGTTAAAGGGTGAGGTTTGGCTTTGAATCTTAGTTTGACTATTGGGGAAAATTTGGACCCAGGGGGTTTCCTGACTGATACTTTGTACTGATTTCTCTCCTTGGGATTCATTGGTGTTGGAGGGTAGTCATTTTCTAGTCTGCACTGTCAGTGGGGTAAGACTCAATGTCTTAGTGGTCTGTCACTGCAGTGATTGGTGCTCTTTGGAGGGACCATCTGCCAGGCACAAACCTCACAGCTTTATTTAGGAAATCCAAGTACTTACAGGCACTTACACCACCAAGCAGGTCTGGCTCTGTGAAGTGGGACTCCAGAGAGGGAGTTGTCCCTTCAGCAGAGAAACAGAATACCTCACTTTCTCCCTGTTAAAGAGATGATTACATGACAAGCACTTCCTTAGGCTGAAGATGCCCTTCAGGAATTCACTGCGGAGAAATTCTCTTCTTCTTGGCAGCATTTCCCCCCAGATTTAATGGCAATGTATGGCGTGCCTGGTTCAGCAGTGCAAACTGGCTTCCTTGAGAGTGCTTTCTTGCCTGCTGTTATTGTTCTGGTTTTGATTTGTATTTTTCTTAATCTGAAATGGAACTGTAAAATCACTCAATCTGACTGGCCAAAATTGCTTTCTTTGGAAATTCCTGAACATAGTATCTACAGCTCATGAACATTATTACTAACACAATGAAGAGACACCTCCATTTGTAGAAATCCCAAGTTCCTGAGAGTGTCAGGGACAGGGTGAAGGACAGCAACAGGTTGGCTCATCTCCTTTCTGGCCAGGATAATCCCTGATTTCAGCCTCTGGTCGTCTTGTTTTTTTCTAGGACAGGCATTGCTGGAGACTGCTGCCATGGGGCACTCCTTTCAGGGATGATGAGAAATCCTATTTCACAAGTAGCATAGGAAAGATAGCATTTCACTCCAGCAAAATGCAACGGGGTCTGTTGTCTCTCATGTCTGATGATTAAGTGCCTGGCTTAAAGAGCATAATTTAAATAGCTGTTTCCAGTGAGGATAGAGTGCCACTGGGTTGGAATAGTGCCAAGGATTGCTAGGCCACAGGCTCAGTGGGGGCCAGCAGAGTTCTAGGGCACAGAATCCCCAAGCTAGAAATAGGTGCCAACTTAATTAAACTACTGATCCAAACTCATCAGAGAGTGAGTCTTGAAATCATGGGAAAAGGGAAGGCAAAAAGAGGCTGCCAGAATTTTAATAATAAAGGTAATTAAAGTAATGAAGCACCTTTTGCATCTTTCCCCTGTGATTTTTAAAGCTCAGTTCAGGATCAGTAGCTCATTAAGTGTGGCTCTGAGCTCCAGCAATTCTGATATTGCCGCTTAGAATTATTCTGTTTTCTCACAGATTATTCCTGTCTCATGGGCTCAAGGTTATTAATACTGGGGTTTTGTCTAAAGACGCAGGTACCTTTACAGGACAGCAACAGACAAGGTAGTTGCAATTTGACCTTTACAGAATGAAGAGTGGGCAGAAGTCTTTTGATGTCATGTTGTCTGATGGATTTTAAATTACCTGGAGTGAGGTTAGAGTACCACAGAAGCATCTGCTGAGACACCCCTCTGCTCCCACGGCATTTACTGGTTAAGTCTATTCCCTTCCATTTGGCAGTCAGCAAGTTTTGCTAAGCTTTGGTTCTGAACATGATTTTGGAAGGGAACCCACCCCTAAATCTTTCCGCCTTTATCAGAACAGCCTGTATGGCTTTGGACTGCCACCATGAGCACTCCTGTGAGTGCTGGTGAAAAGCCCTGTCGCCTGCAGCATAGCTCTTGCTGTGCTATCACAGTGCCAAATTCTCTGGGAAACCCCAAGAACTTCCTGAACCGTGAGGTGCACACTGGTACAGGTCCCCACCAAGGTTCCGGCCTGACTCTGAGGCTGACTTCTGCAGCTTATACAGGATCCAGAAAGCTTCAGGTAGTTCCAAAAAAAGTTTTCTTTGTGGGAGTGGGTGTGTGCCAGTTCAGTCTGATCAGACATCACCTCTTGAAGGCTGTGCACATACTTGGATACTAAGAATGAAATTAAGAAAGGGAAAAGGGAAGCAAGAGCATCTCATGGGCCTGTGAGCTGGGTTTGAAATTCCTCAGTTGAAACAGTCTAAAGGTGCAATGACAAGGGAATTGGAGCCAAAGGGCCTTCTCCTGAAGGAAGTTCTAAACTGTGCAAGCAACCATGAATTGTTGCTGCAGCCACCTTCTCACAGTCTGAGGTTTGTGTCTTGTCCTCTGTCCTGGCAGCTCAGGAATCTTGGAGTGATCCCTCTACTGGAAGAGGAGGCCTTCAAAAGAAAAAGGTAAGTTTTAAGCTACAATATGTGTTGGTTGTCTTTTAGCCAGGGAGTTCCATGTAACCGATACATTCCTGTACATGCTCGCTGTCAAACTCCACAGGTCTCTGTCCCTGTAGCTCTGTCTACGTCTGCACTGCATGCATGGCTAGGACTGGAGTCTAAGTAATCTTGACTCTTTGCCATCCAAAGTCACATGCTGTTCTGCAGGGTGGCTGTTTTGTGACATGGTTATCAGCTCTAATGTTGCATCTTCTGTCAGTACTTCCCAGGCTGGCTACAGTAATTTGTTGTTAGAAGTACGGATTTAATCTTATGCCCTTGCCTTCACAATTTTTTTAATAGTGGCTGAAGAGGTCACGTTCCCTTCACACCTGACAGCTGGGGGCAGCATCTTCCCTCAGCACCGTGGGGCCAACAGTGATTTCCCTCAGATGCTGATACCAAATGATAAGGCACTTGTGCTGAGAGAAGTTGGGACAGGTGTAGCTGTGAGCTGCCTGCCGTGTTTGTCCTGTGGCTCTCTGCCTTGTCGTGATTGCACTGGAGGGCCTGTGAGCTGAGCTCTTCTGCAACAAATGCTCTCAGTACCCCATTTCTATCACTGCTGCCTGCTGGCAGGTGTGATGAGAAGCTTCTTTGGCATCCTTCCCACCCCCCACTCCTCTTCTTTAGCTTGGAACAGACTTCTCGCCCTTTTTTCTGGCAGCATAGCTGGGAACCTGCTTCAGGCTGTGCTCACTACAACAGGATTAGCCTCTTGTTAAAGCCATCTCCTTTTGATCTAGCCCTGTTGGAGAGAATCTGTCATGACTCTCTGGCTTAGCAGGGGCATGATGAAGTGTTTGCAAGAGGAATCTCCCCCCATGTCGTGGGATTTTCCCCAGCACTTGCTCAGTTGGACACTTTACTGCTGCTAATCTCTACATTCAGGACTCGTGCCGTTGCAGAGACCAGGCGGCTTTCTGAGGACCAGTGCTTTCAGGGGTAACGGATCTGTTTGATTGAACAATCCCAGAGGGGTTTTCTTGCTGTCGCTTTGACTGTTCATCTAGGATGCAAGAGGAAGGGCCCCATTCTCTGAGTCAGGGGGCTGAAAGAACACGAATGTGTAACACATCATCTTGAGAACTGGAGACATAACTCTTCAAGTTAGAAAGGAAGTTGAATTTCTCTGTGGAGAGGCAGCCAACCCTTCTTTCTTGGACTTGGTTTTCTTGATTTTTTTTTCTTTCCTTTCTTTGCTGACAGTTGCCTGAGAAATTTACTCCTCTGGCCCCCATCACAGCTCCAGTAATGGGCCTGCCTGCTGAACTCCAAGGGATCCATCCTCAGCTATCCAGGTTGCAAGAATCTGGCCAGTCACCCCCAGGAGCACCCAAGGAAGGCAGCCTGCAGGTACCAGAGAAAGTGGGGCATTCCCCAGCCACCAGCATCTTGTCAAGTAGAAAAACAACTCAGCTTTTGAAGTTCTTATTACTTGGCAGTTGTAGAGGGCTTATGCTGCTCCCTAGCCCTTAAAAGGCATCTCTGCCTGAGTGTTAGAGGAGTTGCCAGGTTGGAAAAATGACACCTGGGTATGGATGGGAGAGAGTGAGGGAGACCAGGCAGGCTGTCAGCCTGCTACGAGTTGAGAATCCAGAGGCTTGGAGCTGTATCACAGTCTGAAGATGATAACCTAACTCTGTGCTTCCAGTATTCTCTGGGTTTGTGAAGGGGTGAAATTCCTTCTGTTCTCGAGTTCCAGGAGGGGAATCTACCTGCTCCAGCCTTTCATGCTCCTGTTGCATTCATTCAGCTGCTTTTTTTTTTCTGTCAGTATCACCAGCTACCTGTGGAGAGCATTGAGAGGAAGGAGCTGCCCCCTGAGCACCAGGCTTTGAAGGCCACATTTGAAGGGTTGGTGCAACGCTGCTCAGCTGTTGCCACTGATCCAGTAAGTCCTCTCTTCTCTGATGTTTGACTTTTTTTCCCTTATAGATGTTTGACTGGTGCTTCCTTCTTATAGTTGGGTAAAGAGTGGAAAAGTCTTGTCCCTATAACCAAGTCAATCTCCATCTGCCTCCTTCCTTTAGGCTGCAGGCTTGTTCATCTTTGGGAACTGAGATGCAGTCTCTAGCATTTATCCTCTGCTTCTCATTGCCTTCTTGGAGTAATGATTCTGTCCTCCTGGCTCTTTCTTTTAAGGAAAGCAGAAGAATTTACTCAGCTAATTCAGTTTGACTGGCTTGATCTGCAGATAGTTCCTGCAGAGCTGGTATTACCAGCTATCCTTAGAGCTTAGAGGGAAAGGCTGAGATGTCCCAGCTGGAAAAGAAAGCCAAACAATCTTTGTGTCCACGTCACTGTAATTTCTCCGCCCTGGTTCCTGGAAGGCTGTTGGAACATGTCACATTGGGTGAATGTGTCAGGCCAGACTGTCTGGAAGCAGAAAAGCAGTGTTCGCACATTGTGTTAGGTTGCTAAGCCTTCCCAGGGCTTGGGGCCACTAAGAAGCCTTCCAGAATATCTGTGCTTGATAGGTGTTAGGATGAACACTGAGCCCAGATTGCTATCCCAGAGTCAGGCAATTAGAGCAGCATCTTCAGTGTGTTTGCTCTGTGCTTTCTGAAAGTGCAGCATAGCAATTTCTGGGGGATAACCTAAAGGTTCCCTCTATGGACAAACAGGCCTGTAGGTTTGGGCTTAAGCGCTTGACTCGGGTGGTGGTTGAATAGCTGTCTCTACAGCAGCACAAGTCACCTGAACTTCCAGGCTTCCAGACCTGTTCCAGCAGTGCCCAGAGCCAGGCATTTGTGTTCATGGAATAACTTACCTGTGAGTGGATTATTCAAGATGGGGTTAATGAAGTCAGTCTCATCAGAGCTTCAGTACTCAGGGACTTTCCTTGGTGGTTACCCAGAGTGGGAAGGATATTCCCTCTTTTCCTTAAGGAGACCAGGAAGATGCTCTTTCTTGGGTCAGTCAGGGTGAGCCTGTCTGAACACCCCATGGGTCAACTAGTGGATGTTTCTCTTTGGAACACTTTGGAAGTAGTCACTCTATCCTGTGGTCTGCAAGCACTGGCAGAAGGGAGGAATGCCTAGGCTGGGAGATGGGAAAAGGGGCAATCCATCTTTCTGTCCTGGGGAGAGAATGTGCATATGTGTACACGTATGTACACGTGCAGAGTGAGGGCATGGCTGCCTTGTATCTCAGTCCCTGGCTGTCAGAGGCTGCAATGCAGCTGAATTGTAAGGTGCTGCAGAAAGACAGAGGAAGGGAGGGACTGAATGAGAGCACTTTAGCTCTGGAGAGATGGCTTTGAAGCTCTGACAGACAAGCAATACCTGTTTTGCTTCAGAAAACGCGAAGGAAGCTGGAGGACGCATTGCAGCGGCTGGAGTGTTTGTATGAGAAGCTCCGTGAGCAGGCGGTAAGTAGATGCCACTATTCCTTGTGGTCCAGCTGGCTCCCTGAGCCCACCTTTGCACTGGGTTGTGGGTCTTGATGTCTGTACCAGTGTAACCAGCACATACTCTCTGGGAAGACAAGGGGAGTGCCAAACCTTGTAATGACCATGAATCCAGCCAGCCTTGTATCTTCTTTCTTAACGTTGGCCCAGACATAGTGTAAGGAAGAGCTGAGGAGGTATCTGCAACATGCTTTTACCCTTCAAGAAATATACTGGCGCATAGACAGATCCCAGATGGGAAGGGGCAACTGGGGGTGGTTACGTGTGTAGTGTAGCTCGCTTAGAAAACTCTGAAGTTGCTAATGCCAATTGCTGGGGCAGCTGGCAGTTGTTGTAGTCTGGGAAAGCAAGGAAAGAAGCAGACTATCCTTCCTGTCAGTGCTTGACTGTATAGGTGCTGTTTGGTGAAGATGGACAACAGTAAGGAAGGGTATAGAGGGAGAGAGACCTGTGTTATATTGCTGAACATGCTGACTCATTTCTGCTCCCTCTCCACAGCTCTCTCCAACCATCCTCATGGGTCTCCATGAAATTGCCCGATGCATTGAGGCTAAGAACTACCCACAAGGTCTCCTGGTTCACACCCAAGTGGTGAGCAGCAGCAGTTTCAGTGAGGTGTCTGGTTTCATGCCCATCCTGAAAGTCCTCATGACCATTGCAGGCAAGCTGAATGTGTAAAGTGTGGAGCAGCTGGAACAGTGCACACCAAGAGCTGGTGGACTGCCTCACCTGTTGACGTGCTGCAGGTTGTGGACTCTCCTTCTGACTCTGGAGAAATAGGTCTGTGCCAGTGCCTGGAACTGTGCTAGGCCAGCAAGCCTAGCCCCATCCACTTTCCAGTCAGCCCACTGGTGCCTGCAGCTCCTGGAGACTGTTCTTTCTCTCTTCTTTCTTACTAGTCTGAGGCCACTTTCCAGCCCAGGGATCTCAATTTCAGGCTGTCCAGATTGCACAGAGGTCGTTCTTCTTACCTGTATCCCCAGCACAAAGGGGAAACTCCTTCCCTTCTAGCTGACATTGCTTTTTATTTTTCAGGAAACAAACAGGGCTGGTACCTACAGCACCACCACAGAAGGGCCTCAGGCTCTACTCCCTACTGCAGAGTAAACTTCCTGAGTGGTAGCTGGGCTGCCTTGGGAACCTAGGCTGGTGTGTCCTCACTCTGTTGGGCTGCAGCGAGGATCTCTCCTGGCTCCTTCTTTCTCTTCATTCTTATCCTTGACTCACCTTTTCACCCCTCTGCACCCATATCCTGCTACGACTGGGGCTAACTACTAATCTACTCTGGGTCAGCTTTGGTTCTCTTTCTTCTTCACCCAGCTCTCTTGTTTTTAAAAGTCAAGTCTCCTGTTTACCCTCTGTCACCTTCCTTTATATCTTTTCCCCCATCAGCTGCAGGCTCAATCCCATAATGTTTCAGGTCCAGGGATGATTTCCCTTTCCCATTCCTGGGACTCTCCCATTCAGGAATGTTGGCAGGTTGTGCTCTGTGCACTTCTCCCCAGAGCCAGTCACATCCTATCTTGGGGCTAAAAGCTGCCCTCTCTGGCTCCTGGCCTTTTTCACTTCTTTTATTTTAGCACACCTGGACTTCTACTCACTGGTGTTATCTAAAGGTTTCCTACTTCAGGCTTTTGAGATGGCCTAGGGACTTTTAAGAGCAGCAGGGATTGTTTAAGTCCCATAAAGATTTTCTTTGAGCTACCCTGACCAGCCCAGACTTGAGCAGGGAGAGACAGCTCATTGTTCCAGGTATGGCGCATTCATACTGTCTACAGTTACAGATATATGCAAAGGTGGTTCTCAAGGGCTCCTTGGCACTATGGTGGTAGAAATATGCTGCAGGAGGTGATGCTGTCAGGACTTGAAGATACAAATTGTGCTGAGACTTGTCATCACTGTGGCAACTCCTCTGGGAATAGACGAATGAAGCATATCTGTTCTGAGGAAGAAGTCTGGGAAGGCCGATGGGATTTTAGGGCACATCTCTGTGTGTATTTCCCTCTCTTCCACTTTGCCTTCTCTCTCAACTTCCTTCTTACTAATCAGGCAGCATAATCATTGATCCATAGCTGGGAGCAAGGCTTCTTCCCAAGGTTTGGATGCAGCCAGCCCCCGCTTTCTCTGCTTGCTGCTTGAGTGATAATGCTATTGTGGGCCTGCGGTTCAGTGTCGTACACGAATCAGCCTAGTCTACTGTGAGACTTAGAAGGGAGGAGAATCAGAGAAGGGAGGAAGAGGACGTTTTCTTCTCTCCTTTCCAGGTCAAAGTGCCTCCTTGTTGCTGCTGTGTTGTTTCTATTGCTGCGGTTTGATGCACTGAGAAATTACAGAACAGTGAAATAAAAGCCATGTTTTGTGATGCTTTTTTTCATAGGCTTGTCACCTCTGGCTGCAGAGTTCTTCCTCAGTCTGCATGGCCACCCACTGAGGGGGCAGTTGAGAACTGTGTGGGGCAAACCAGATTTTGGGCTCTGCTGCTATGGGCAGCATCTGTCCTGGTGTGATGAGACCTCAGGTCTTACCCACTCCCAAAAGCTGCAGGGTCAGAGCACTGATCTTCTCCAGATCACCTACGTCAGTTGTGACTGTTTATCTGCATCAGACACAAGAAGGCCCCCACTCATGTTCTCTTGGGGAATCTCAGTGGTGTTGGGGATTTTGCACTTGACATCAAGAGCTGGAAGTATGTCAGTAAGTAAACAGAGAGCCCTTGATGACATCTTCTCCCATTGGAAATAAATGTTACACCACTGAAGCCATGCAGCTTGAACTAGGATAAGGATTGGACCTGTGTGGAAATTTATACCATTGAATTGTCAGTTCTTATCATTAGTTAATAACTTAGGAATCTGTTGGCTGATTTCATTTAATCTTTTAAGGAGGTAACAAGGCTGAATTGAAACATAGTACTGAGAAAAAGTTGGGGGAATCAAACTTGCTTCTTATAAAAGGAAGACATTCTGATGTAATTTTTTTTCTGTCAGCTAGCTAGTATGTATGTACAAGCCTGCCAGTCAGCACACATGAAACTCTGAAATATGCAGGATTGTATTACATGGCCCAAGGCTGGATGACTTGGGAGGAAGCAAAGGCTTGGAAGGATTGTTTGGATGGTGAAAATGTGAAGGGCTGTTGCTGGGAAGGGTCCAGGGTTTATGAGAGTTTTGGGTGTTAGGGACACAGCACATGCATTCAAGGAAAACAAGCCTTTTGTAGTTCTGCTGCTGGCAGAGGCAAACACCCAGTGTGAAGGAGTCTTGAAGAGCTTTTGCACCTTGGGCTGGAGCAGTTAGCAAACAGCCTGGCCTAACAGCTGTCCCTCAGCAGGGACATGCAAAGCTGATTTTCAAAGGTAGCACTTGTGCAGCATCCGAATGGGGTCATAACACAGGTAGCCCAGGTGGCATACATTTGCTTAATGAGTGTATAATGGAAGTCCCAGCTTTCTGAGATCGCTTAACAAGCCTGGCATTTCTTAGATTCTGCCTTTTCGGACCCTGTGCAGTCCAGCCCTTTGCTCTCTAACTCAGGCCACTTCTACTGCTGAGAGGTAAGCACAGATTTTCCACGTATTTCTCAGATACATTTGACATTAGTTCCCTCCAGCACACATAGCTGCTGCTACCCAGGACTTGTGCAGAGACTGACTATTTATCCCGCCTTTGATGCGAGTCCTTCCCACCTGCCCCTTCGTTGCTCTGTTTTGCTTCATGTTTACCCCTGTAAGCACCATCCCTGAAGGTCTTTGTAGTGAAAGCAAGCGGAGGGGGGAAGTGAGGTGACTTGCTTGTAAGTCTTGGAGAGGCTTGTGGGAGAAGCCCTGTCTCTGCAGCCCTGGTGTGGTATATTACCCTTCAAACCCCGCTGGAAAGTGCTCCTCCATTTATAGCACCCTCTTTGCTGGCTGGCAACAGCTTCTGGTCTACGGGCAGTGGGCACTGCCCCCTCCCATGTGGGCACATGGTTTCACAGCACTCGGGCACTAGAGAAAGCATTTTCAGTTGGGTGAGAAGGCCTTTTTGTTGACAAAGAATTTGGGGGGAAGGGGGCAGTAGGAAAGGATCCCTGGGCACAGAGAACAGAGCTCTAATCCTGTGGCAGATAACATCATGTCTGCAGGCTAGGCTTGTGTGTGTTTGGGGGAGCTGGAGGGGCAGAGATTGTTAGGCAGTATTTGTTTGTAAAGCCACTTGCTCTGAAGATAATGCTTGCACTAACTTCTATTGAGGGAGCAGTGTGAGTCCCCACAAAGTCCTTTCCCAAAGTGTCTTTGAAGCCAAGAACCCATTGAAAGGAAGAAAGGCCAAGAGAGGGGATTAGTTTGTTCAGCAGCTGTGAATTTCAGTGGGAGGCTGATGAACTCCAAAGTCTTTGTTGAGATGTTTTTTGTAAGGAGCCCTGCTGGAGGGAGAGACCCACACCGGGGCCGCGGCCTTAGACAAGAAGGAATCTGAAGCGGCGGGGAGCTGTAAACGGGCCACAAGGACTTTTCCCAAACACTTTTCGGAAAAGGTGTTGTAAAGAGATCGGAGGGGGATTAGCATGTGAAATGACACTTTCCATTGACTCCACTGAGGGGAGGGGAAAAGGGCTGGCTGGCTGATTTATTAGCATTTTGTTCCCTTCTCTATTCTGCTCCCCCAGCAGCCCCCCCTCCCCGTCTCCCCTCCTCCCGAGCCCTCTAAAGAGGCTTGGATTGGAAAAGGGAGCGGGGGGCTGCCTGTTTGTGTGTCATCTGGGCGAAGGTGACCACCTGGGAAGCTGAATGTAAATATTTCTCCTCTGAGGAATGCGCCTTCATTAAACCGAAATGAATACATGGAAGCATCCAATCCTGCCCACAATGGCAGCAGGGCCTTTACCGCTGAGGGCTCCGTGCGCCGGGAGGGGGGACCCGCTGCTGAGGTCAGCACATTCTGCAGCTGCGGTGTCGCCGTTTCCCCAGCGGAAGCAGCGTGTGGCGGTGGGGCTCACACGGAGGTGCCCCACATCTCGCCTTGGCCAGCAGCCGCCACCGCGCCAGCCCGGGCCGTGCTACGGCCTTCGCGGGGCAACGGTGTGGGGCAGCAGCGTCAGCAGGGGAGGGAGGGAGGGAGTGCGAGTGGAGGAAGAGGGAAACGGCTTCTACAGCTTTTCCAGCTGACTGTGGAACGGGGAGGGCCCACAAGGAAAAGGGACGCCCATGCTGGGGCTTTCCCTGATGGTCGAGAGGCTCTTGCCACCTCTTTCCTGGCCAGCCGCAGGGACATAGAAGAACCGCTGATAGGGATGCAAGAGAGACCTACGGCAGGGTCACTGTTAATAGTTGCTGTGCACAATAATAATCTGTGCACACTGTGGTGGTTTGTGTGTGAAGTGGAAGTGTTTCAGTTTTCCCTCAGAATGGGCCAAGATTTCTTGCAATTTTTGAAAGGCCATATTACTGCTTGACATGAATGCTCTTGATCTGGTGAGATCCTAGGTCCAAATTCTTATTCTCTGTGAGGTAGTCCTAGGATCAAGGTGCTAATTGATAATGAAGAGACACACACAGGTTGCTGAGTGTCTTTAATGTATCAGCTATGAAGTGGGCAACTGGGCCCTGCCTGCCCCCCTCCCACCCCATTTCCTCCTGGCAGCTGCATTGTGGTTGGATGCACCCTCAAGCAAGCTCAGGAGAGAGTACACCCTTTCCCCTCCTAGTGGGGGCTGAGGTTGTGCTGCCTGGAACTGGTTAGGTCTTCCTGGGCTCAGATGTGTAAGCAGTGTGTTTTAATCTCCAGGACTCTTAAATTTATATATACACACACAAAATGGGATGAAAGAACACCCAGCCACTTAGACACAACAGCATTTTGCAAGCACTTGGCTACTGATTTATTGCATTGGCTATTGGTTTACAAATATTGGCTACAAGATGGGTCTAATGGCCAGTAACAGCTGTGCTGGCTTCTCATGTGGCTAAAGGACACTTCAAACAGCAAAGTAGATAGTATTATCACAGCACCAGGGAAGATTGCTGCGATGGTGCAGTGAGCTTCCCCAAGTCCTGCAGCTGGCAGCTTCTTACCTCCCTCCCCTAAACTCAGCAAGGGAACAGAGATGCATCAACCAAATCTTCCTGCTGCTTGCTTAGCCTATAGAATATATACAATAAGTGGTAGAGGAAAAACTGTTATGTATACATCACATTAACTGTGCAATAAATTAAACTTCAAAGTGCTTCACTTTCCTATTTACACCACCATTAAATAGTAACTGACATTATTTTCTCAGACTAGGAAGAAGTATTTAGTTAGTTAGCCGACAGGGTAAGAGTGCTTGGCAAGTACACCAGGACATGGGGAGTAGGCTCAGCTGGCAGCTCCTCTCTGGGAGAGATTTGGGAGGAAAGAGGTGTGAGGGCATCTTTATGGCATCAGTCAGGGCCTTTGGCAGGAATGCTGGCCTGAAAAGGAAGACCAGACCTGGAGGCTCGGAAGACACAGAGGAAGCATGTAAAAACCAAGTGATAAGACCTCTTTTTTGGACAGCTGTGTAATGGGCAGGTCAAACAGCAGCTTCGATCTTGCTGCTGCCATTTCAAATGCAAAGTAAAGCACTGGAGAGCTTAGCAAAGCTGTCAAAGGATGGGACTCGAAGCTGTGGGATTCTGGAGGCTGGCTTGCTGAGAAAGGAGTTGCATGCTTTTTCTATTTCCTCATAGTGCAGGCCTGGGGCAATAACTGTTTTTAGTGCCTCTATTTTTTTAAAAGCTTCTTCTCATTTACGGATTACTGATCTGAGTTGCCCAACTGTTGGCACCATCTGAGTTTCCTTGTACTTTTTATCTCACTTACTCAAAAGCCCAGAGCAGGTGCTTGTTTGGGGAACAGACCAGCTCAAAACCACAGGAGCCACCAAGACCTCCTGTGTTTTCAGAGATAATGCCATAGTCACTGGATAGTGACACTGAGTTGAAGGGACTGAATCTCACCTTGTTTTGTCAACACTTGAAGGTCTCCCCAGAAGATGTTACCCACTGCACTAATGCCCTGTATGGGCAAGGCCTGAGCACTCATACAAGGCTCTTTTGCCTTGCCCAGGCAGCAGTGGGAATGAGACAAAACTATGCCAAATGGAAATGATGCTAGGGGCTGATGGGAAGGGCAGGAGAGGAGAGGGGCAGACAGGACTGTGGAGGAGCAGAAGCAAGTTAGAGCTTTCTCTTGAGCTTGCGGCTGGCTCCGCCACCTCCGCTCCGCTCCCGCTTCTCCTTGCGGACACAGAAGTACTTGGTGACACGTTTGCGGCACTGCTCGCAGCGCACGGCGCAGCACCAGTGGAACTTGCAGTTGCAGCTGGACACCATCTCAGCTCGCCTCTCCTCCACTGCCAGCCCACAGTCCCCACACAGGCGCCGGCAGCTCCGCTTCTCCCACTTGCTGAGTGCCTTGCCCCTCTTCAGGCACTCCCTTCCCTCCGTGCCCAGCAACCCCAGTGTCTTGTTCTCCAGGCAGTAGTCAGGAGAGTCTTCCAAATGGACCAGTTCCTTCTTGGAGATGGAACTGAAGGTCTCAGCGATGGCACCCCGGCTGGCAGCACTGTTCCCTGCTCCCTGCAGCAAGTCCACCTTCAGGGCTTTGTGGTACCTCTCCTTGAGGTAAGTGCCCACCTCCCGAAACTCAGGCAACTGCAGCCAGCAGGTCTGGGTGGTGCAGCTCCCCGACACACCATGGCATTTGCAAGTCCGCTTCATGGTCCCTTTCACTGCCTACAGGGTGAGCAGAGAGAGGGGTTCAGGGAAAAAACCCCGGAGGGGCCATTTCTGTACTGCAATGCATGCAGAAACATGGCTCCAGGCCTATGGAGGAGTTTGGTATCAATTCTCCCCACACAGTAGTCCTGAAGCTCACAGATTTGCTTTTCTACAGTGCTCCCCCTGCCATGAAGTGGGAGAACGAGGACTGCAGAAAGTCATTAACACTGTAACACAGAAGCTTTGCTACCTTAGAGTGGACACCATTGTACAGCTGCTGTCCCCCCCCAGAAGCTGTTTCTTCTGTGATTTTAGCCACAGCAAATTGTGAGTCTCCACAGTGAGTGTTCAGAGCCAATTTAGTATGCACTGTCAGCTCTGGAGGAAAAGAGGGGCTCACCTTTCTACCTGCCTCGTTGTTATGCAGGTTCATAGCAGCTCTGGCATCTTGTCCAGTCTCCAGGGCATCCACAAACTGCTTGGAAATGGCTTCCCCAAAGCCCACGTTATCGCTGCAGCCTCCCCACAGCCAGCCTTGTCCCCCTAAGAAAGGAGATGAGATGTGTGCTATCAAAGAACCAAAAGAGGTTTCAGAAGTGATGGGAGGGAATGGAGGCTGTGGGGCAAATCCAGCCTTTCACCTCACAATGCTCCCAGATTCCCTCCTGTTGAGTTCATGGCATTTCTACTGAGGCCTGGATAGTAAGTGGCTCAGGCAGGCAGCAAAGGGGTATGTCCCGTACTACAGGTGCGGGGCTTTCCAGGCTTTCTGTAGAGCCAGATTTAGAAGCTGTCAGTTATCATGCATTAGCAGACATGTAGATAAGCCTCTGGGTTCCTAATCACCTCTCAAACCCTGACTTCAGTTGGTTCAGTGTGACTTGCAGGGACAGCATCTTGCTGACTTTGATTAGCAAACTGGTGGAGGCATCCTGGTCAGAGGCAACAGAATCCCCTGTGCCTGGAACAGCCCAAGCCTGGCACACGTGTATTGAGGTGTTTTGGCACACCCAGAATTCTGAGATGATGTTTGGCATCTTAGAAGGGTCTAATTTTCTAGTTACCATAAAGAAACAAGGGAGTCAGTACAGAACTGTGAAACTACACAAAAATATGTGGAAGGTACTTTCCTAACTTGAGTGGAAGCTGAGTGGGACTGGAAAAATGTCATGCAGTTTGCTTTTTTCCCTCCTAGAGAACGATGCCAAATTATTAATGAAGATTTGAAATCTGGAACATTCTGACCCTGACATGCCACACTGGTACATCTTGGGAGTTGTGGTTTAATGGCCTTGTACCCCTCTGGAAAGGCCTGGCCCTTGGCTGGACTTCCCCAGGGCATTGTGATCCCCTTTCCCAGGGAAAGACAGGAGTGTTCCATGAGAGGTGGGTAATTGCAGCAGATAATGCAGTCCAAATCAAGAGCTGGGACTGAAGGAAGTATGAAAACCTTTCACCAACTTGGATGCAGTGCAGTGGCTGAATTGAATCATGCTGTTTTGGTCAAGCCCAAAAGTTTTGTGTGCCTTACAAGGTTTTAAGTTCACAATGGAAAGTTTTCACGAAAAACAGATATATTTGAGGGAAAAGGACTATATCATGACTAACTTGGTTTTCCAGAGAAGATAAAATTTGATGTGTTGTTGCCCAAAAGTCTTGCTCTGCTAGAGACAGGCATTCCCAAACTTTGGACACCTATGCAGCAGCAGCTGTTTTCAAAACTATCAGCCAGTAATGTAAATTACTAAATACTGGACACTCCAGAGGAGTTTGTCATAAAGTGACACATACTGACTGCCAAATGTGGCTGGGCAGGGCATGGCTTTTAAAAGATTTTGATCATTTGAAATTTGACCTCTTTCTATTCAAAACAAAACCCCTAAATGTCAGTGTTTTCTGTGAAAGCTGAGCAGAGAGCTGGAGTGGTGCAGCCTGGAGTTCCCCACCAGGGGTGCTTGGCAGCTGAGGGCCTGGATACCACAGTCATGTGGACAGTGTGATGGCTGTGTGCTGCCACAGTGGTTCTCCTGGTTGAGCTCGTGTGCCTGCCATGCTGACAAGTGCTAGAGAGGTTTATGAATGCCACCCTGCTTTTCCTTGTGGCCATTCTGCTGTGGGGCCACCCTAGTCTTGAAGACCCTGGGAACCCCGAGGTCCCTGATCTGTGCTGCCGTAACAAATCTACCATTTAGGTGCGTGGCAACAGATCCATTTCTCTGCCCGTATGATGCAGCCATTCTCTCCAGAAGCTTAAATAGAGTTCTTGATTTAAACCAGGGAAACTGCAACCCTTTCTACTTTCCTGCTCATTTAGAAAGTACTGGAAAGCATCAAGAGCTTGGCTGGTGTAAAGTGGAGGTTGCTCCGTTAGCTTCCACAGAGCTACTTTGTTTTAAACCAGGGACAGCTCTGCTCTGACCATTATTCCTGGGTGTGGGGACCAGGAAGGGGAGGTTTTTCTGCAGGCCTCAGTGGAGGAGAGAAGAGCTTCTCCTGCCGCCTGGGACGAGTGAGGGGCAGCAGCTCATCTCTCCTTACCCAGCTGTCCATTGCGGGAGTCGTCACAGCCACAGTTGTCAAAATCCCCCAGGCTGCAGTTCCGGGTCAGCGTGTACATGACGCCCGCAGAGCTGATGGCATGGACAAAGGCTGTTTCTCGGTTTGCTGTCAAGGGGGAATACAAAGAGAGCAGATGTGCTAAAGATTTCATGGCAATGGCAGTGTTTGAAATTGTTCCTGCCATGCAGGAGTCTGCACAGGACGTCTGCATTGGGAAAGATTTTGTGGGGTGGAGAAGAGGCCCTACATGTCAGCTTAGCTTAGTTTGGGCTTGAACTGCATGAAGGCAGAAGCTCCCAAATATGATCCAGACTGACTCATGCCATTTCGAAGGGTGTGGACGAGAGAGCACCTGGCTGCTATTGTGGGAGCTCAACAGGGGCAATATAGCACAGACAGCCAAATGTCCCCCACTTCTCACTAACACACTCCCAACAGGAGGGAGGCCTCTCCGAGGATCAAAGAGCTCCTTCCCTACAGGCCCCTCAAGCCTTACCTGCTGCTGGAAGGGCTGTGAGGAATGACCATACCTATGCACCAGGATCAGTTTGGGAATCATCAGCTAGCTTCACTGAGCCTTTGGCTTTCATTTAATACCAGCAAGGTGTGGATCTGAGCAGATAACCTTGACAGGAATGATTCAGGGACCTGCTTCTGGTCTCAGAGTGGGCCTTGTGCTGCAATTTTCTCCTCAAGGCCTGGCTTTGAAACCTTTGTCCACCTCTGCCTCCAGATCTGGTCCCTTGTCTGCTGCCAGTCCCACCAGAGGCCTGAGGCTCTCCTCCACACCCAGGTCCTGCCTTTACAGAGCAGATATGAGCCCAGCCCAGCATTAAACATGGCTCTAGAGGGCCAGATATGCACTGAAATATTTCCTGGGACCTGCAAATAGGTAAGGAATAGGATACAGTAACAATGACCCCAGCCCCATGCCCTACAGTGGCCTAGGTCAGGGATGCTGGATTTCTGCCTAGGGTGATTCTGACATCTGGAAGATGTAGGAAGACTTTTCTCCTGACTCTTGGCCAGAGCACAGCCACTGATGAACTCTTTCCTGCTCCCTTTAGCCTTATCCCTCTGCTTGCTACCCAACCAGCCTGCACTGGTTCTCAGCCTCCCTGGGATACCCTGGGACACCATCTACGCATGGTGTGTCCAGCAGCCCATGTGCAGGTCAGGGGGGTGCATCCTTGTGGGGAGGCAGTTGTGTGAGGGTTGGTCCTGCACCAGCTGGGGTTCAGCAGGTCCGTAGGTGAGGCTGGCATTGCAAGGATGCCTTGGAGCTAGATCCCAGTGTGTCTGGGAGCTGATGGGTGAAGGGGTCTCCTGGAGAGATCCCTCTGGGGGATTCCTGGGAGAGGCACTTCCCAGGTGGGGATGGGGAAGAAAAGGAGGCACTTGGGAAGAGAGGAGGGGGCCATGGGCTCTAACCTGTAGCAAGGGGGTCCCAGTAGTGGTATCCAATGCTTTCCTTACCACTGCGCAGCCCACCGTGGCTGGAGAGCTGCAGTGCCCTCTCCGGGCAGTTCCAGCGGTCCCAGGCGAACTGGAACTTGCACTCCTCGATGCCGCTCTGCGCCCCAGCTGCCACACTGCTGGAGTAGATGAGATAGGCCTAGGAGCAGAGCTGGGGGTCAGGCCAGGGACGATGCATATTTTCAACTGAAAGTAACCTGCATGCCGTCTTGCAAAGGCAACACATACAGAGCTGAGAAGGTCTCCCAGCCTTGGCTTCCCTGGGAAGTGGTGCTCACCACCAGCAGCAGCAAACCCATTTCCTGCTGTGCTGGGTCAGAGCCTGAGCCTCCCGGGGAAGAAGGCTGAGCTCTTGGCTGTTAGCCACCTTAGGAAATGTGCCAGCCGGCCTCTGCCATGGGGAGCCCCTTCTCTCTCAACCATGAGAAGAAACAGAGCCTTCTGCTAAGAGATCAGGGAGCTCCAGGCCAGCAGATGCCTCAGCCTGCCACCTTCTTCACCCCAGCCCCAGGGGAAGAGCTAGTGCTTTGGGGCAAGGTTGCTCCACCAGTGTATTGGGAGCTAGATGGGCCTGGAGGTGTTCCTGGGGGATAGCCAGAACAAAAACTGGGTAAATTTTACAACTGGTCCTGGCTAAGAAAAAAGGCCTCTGAAAGAGGAGCACAATGATGTGAGGAGTCAAAAATATGGAACAAATTCCTGGCAATTTTAGTTGTGCTTGTTGAGGAAGTATGTTTTACAGGGCGTACAGCAAATACTTTCCAGCTGGATCAGTGTGGGCCCTGACGCCAACCTGATCCTCAGGAAGCAATAGATGGCAGGTGAGAGCCTTGGCTGGTGTCAATAGACAAATTTCCAGAATCTGGCCCCAACCAGCTTAAAAGAACCCCAGGTCAGCACTGCTCAGGGCTGATGCAGCCCAAAGAGCTCACAAGTTGCAGCTCACAGCAAATCTTTCCTGTCCTTTCTCTGCCTTATTGCTGGAAACCTGGGGGTGAGGGGAGCTCTGGCCAAGGCTGGGTGGAGAGGAGTGGGAAAGAGGAGTGCCTCTCTCTCTCTCTCCCCTTCCCTCCCTGGGTTTAGTGGAATCAGGGACAGAGATCAAAGGGATTTCTCTTACCTTGGGGCCCGTCATCAGGAAATTATTCACTGACCTGGAAGACAGAGACAGTGTCAGCAGGGAGGGGGTGATGGTGGAGGGGCCTGGGGAATGCCAGGCATCCCATGGCTCTCCTCTCACCCCCCCACAGTCTGCCTGTCTCCTGGCTGCAGGCACCTCTAGTGTCTCCCTCAAGTCTCCTTGCTGCTCCCTGAGGGAGAGGACAGTGCCATCTCCTTCCCCCCACCCTGCTCCCCTCAATCAGGCTGTACTGGGCTGCAGTTCCTTCACTGCTCCGTCCTTTTGCTTTCCTCTGCTCAGCTACCCTTTGTACCAATCCACCCGTTATTTTAGTCCTTTCCTGTTCCCCTAGCTTTGCTTTTTACCTCACTTGACTAAACTCAGGGTAGCATTTCCCCCAGCCCCAGGAGTGGGACCATGCTGAGGGAAGGAGGGCATCACACCACTGCTCCTTTGCAATATGTGTCCAGATGCATCTCTCCACATCACAATCCCTTGTTTTCCTGTGGTGCCAGCTCTGACTGCCCACACTCTCCTCTTGATCAGGTTATGATGATGGCTGAGCACAAATATACATGTCCTCCCCATCCTCCTGGACACTGTGCAGGGTATCCCAGGGGTTTGGGGTGGGTGGGAGATCCTAGACAAATATAAGCTTTTTGATGTTCCCACTGAAGGTGTGGAGCGATCACCTCCAAGGGCCAAGCACTGTGGCTTGTCTCCAACACTGTCCCTGTGGGCTTGCAGAACTGATGCTGTCCAGTCTGAGTCCTTTTCCAGTGAGAAAGTCTGTTTCTGTGCAAATGGTCAGTCAGCATTAGGACTTTGTATGGTGCAGTGACCACCTACAGAATCTGGAGAATGGCTGGGTGACTCCTGCTTAGCTGTGTCATGGCAGAAAGGACTGACACTTTGAAAAAGCCCAAGAGCCAACTCCAAATATCCCAAGTCAGAAATGAAGTAAGAAAAGAGAGAGTGTCCTAAAAATACCTAATCCCAGTCTCTCCAGGTTTGCAAAATAACTCTCATTACTATTTCTGGTGAGTCTCTGGAGCATTTTCCCTGCTGGCAACCCAGCGCTTCAGATAAAAGGGTGAGTGCTGTTATCACCCAGAGAGGACACTGAGGCCAGAGAGGTGGCATGAGTGGATTGAGACCTTGCAGTGGGTGCGTGATTGGGAAAATGACAGAGCATGCACTGATAGAAACTTGGCTCTTCAGCTTCTTATCAAGATGATGTTCTGCTTCAAATGAGCCACGAGTATCCCCTCGTAAGGGAGAGAAAGGTACTGTCTTTTTGTGCTACAAATCCAACACAGACACTGTGGGGACGTTCCAGAGCTCAAGCACAGGCAGAGGCAGGCACTGCTGTCCCAAGCTGAGGGTCAGAGTGCAGCCCTGCCACAGACACAGCAACAGACAGGGTGGCAGGACTGGTGTCCAGACATCAGACACGGGAGAGATTGGGAGAGGATGCTGTCCTGCCCTGGAAAACCACTCATGCAGTTAGCAAGCCCATTCACCTCCACTAGAACTGCACCCACAGAGATCCTTTCCAAAGTACACCGCAAAAGGAGGTGTCATTACTTTAGCTTGGTCAAAATCACAAGAAACCTGATCTTTGCTGTTACACTTTAGAAAGAGTTGAGGGAATGAGTTTGCAACATTTCGTTCTGGCAACTCTAGCTTTCTTTTGTTTTAGTTTGGGGTTTGTGTTTCTTTTGGTGAAAATGTGTTTATATTGATGAAGCTTGCTTTGGGAAAGATTCCCCTGGGTCAAAACAGGAGTGGGCTGTGCCAGGGCACTACGAGAACAGGAGATTCTTTCCCTTTGTTCCAGGCTTGCGATTCAGACCCAGCTGTGCTCCAGCCCCCATGGGTACTTTAGCACGAAGTCGATGGTTGTTTTGCAGAGGAATTTTCCTTTGGGAGCTGCTTCTGCATTGTACAGCTAATTAAATATTTCCTGGGACTTGGAGACACGGCATCTGTAGCCGAATGATTAGAGCATCGGGTGACCTGAATCACACAGGGCCATGAACCTGGGGCTAATCAGACTGTGTAAGCTCCATGGGTCCCCATCCTAACGCAACTGGGTAGCAGCATGAACAAGTTATTTTTCCATCTGGTTTCCCTTCTGTCCGTTGCCTTGACCTTAAGTGCTTTGCTATGGGGACCACACTCAGGATGGTGACAGTGTGCATCTGAGCTGTGAGAAAACTCTCGTAAAATGCTCCTGTGTAGGCAAGAGCTAAAAAATTGCAAGTCCTCTCTTATCTTGCTTTTGTCACCAAAACAAGAGAAATATCCTGTCTGCATTGCTTCCCATGAATTTGGGGTTTTTTTGAAAAACCAAATTCACAGTGTATAGGAGGGATTTGCCTCAAACCCTTGGATTAGGAACATCTGAGAAGTTACAAGGATGGCTTTAGGAGGAAGGCAGTAATCCAAAAATTCAGCATTTACAGCAAACCAGCCTATTAAGCAGGAGTCAATTGACACAACTGCATTGAAGCAGAGGATCTCTTCCTTCCAGGATAAACTTCAAGGTTCACAAAAAGGCCAAGTTCAGGATATGCCAATTCTCCATCTGCAGCTGAGTAAATGATACAGTAGCAATTTCCCAGCAGGATATTCTAAACACTTTATGAAGTCAGAGAGACAGAAGGCATTTTCCTTGAGCTCTCAGATCAACAGGCAGGCATGCTGCTGGCTGGGTTTGTAGGACTTAGACAAGTGAAGGATTCACAAAGATTCAAGTGTTTGGTGCACTTGACACCCCAACATTTAACTCTTGCAACTGCAAGTGGGTTCAGGGGAAGGGGAGATGGGACTGTTGTATGGCTGGAGGCTGGCTGAAATTTTTCTTACTTGTGTTGAGGGGGAAGAAAAGATAATAATGGAGACAGAATCTGTGTGCTTTGTATTTGCTCCTATGATTTAGCTAAGAAAAAATGCATCTCCATTCTGTATATAGTCTCCAGTAAGGGCAGAGAGCAATGAAGTCACTACTTACACAGATGTAGTACAATAGTGACAGTGTCTCTAGAATCATCTCTGTGCTGCAAAGAGGAATCACTACCAAAATCTCTCTTCATTATTTTCTCTGTGATTTTAAAAAAGAAATTACATATTTCTACTGAATTTTCATTCCATTGCAAAGGAAAGCAGAATTTAATACTAAACTAACTTAAGTAGTTGCATTCACAGCTGGTGTTAACCAGCCCAGTCCCCATGACTTTGGTGATTTTTTTGTATCACGCACATGAAAAGAGACATTTGAAGCAATTTCTCTTCTCTGAGAAAGCTCACGGGGTTTCTATCTGTGTAAACCCCTTTCCCTCCACCTTCAAACTCCAGGACAGCATTACATAGACTGAAGCAAAGCAGGCTCATAGCTAAGCAGGCAGAGAGAGGAGACCCCCGAGTTCCTCTGCCCCCTCCCCAGGCTGTGCAGGGCCCTGGCCAGGGTACAGTGCTTCCCTCACCACAACTCTGTCTCCAGGTAAAAAGCAAATCTAGGGCAAGAGATTTTCATTGGATCCAATATTAGGAAATTATCTCAAAGCTAATTAATATCTTTAGCAGGAGTTTTCTGTCATAGTTTTATTGAATCTGAAAGCAAAGAACCCTGCCAAGCAGCTGTCCCATTATATTTTACTCATGTCAAATACTAACAAGCCTCTGATAATTCTCTCTCAGTTACAACTTTAACCAATAACAGCACCACACTCCTCGGTTTAATATGCCCTAAGAGCCTTATCTAATCTCTCATTACAATATTTGTCTGATACCTTACCACCCACTCAGGCTACTGTGCTGCTGGTTCTGCTCTTTAGAAAATGATAAAGCTGTATTTAGATCTTTACTGTCATTATTGTAAATAGAGAAAATTGGTAGAATTTCACTTTGGATCTGAGTTTCGTTCTCAATACGAGTTCCCTGATGTTATTAGAAAACCAGGGGGGCTGGAAACCAAAGGCAGTCCCACAGCTGAAGTGTAAAAAATACATTTAGAAACAAACTGCTGCATTAAAGATCGTTATATTATTCCCACAAGAGAGGAGGCTGGGCGGTAACCCAATAACATTTGAAGCTTTGCTTCTTTTTTCTTCATTTTTCTCTATTTTGTTATATTTATTTTGGGGTTTTTTGTTCCTAAATGCGACCCTGACATTTTGATCACCTAGAAATACACTGGTTGAATGGTCCGTTAGATGGTAAAATCTAATGCACACTCACAGAAGGGAAGTGGCCACATATATATATAAAGAAATGTTTTGTTGTTGTTATATATTGCTCCCCACCATGCTTCCACTCCCAGTTCTTGTGATTAAATCACAAGAAAAAAATAACTTGTTGTGTTTTAAGCTGTTGGATCAGATAAGAAAACCAGCACAAATTTCAAGCAGAATTATTTTATGATTCCCACAAACTTGTCTTTTTTCTCCTCAAGGTTTAAGGGATAGTGTCTGCAAAATGATAATTTCAAATAAAGGTTGCAATTTTCCTTTCTCTCTGGAACTCATGACCTATGAGCAACATGCAGAGAGAAGCGGGGTTGTCTTGATCTATAAACTTTTCTCTTAGATAAAAACTGCTGAGAGACAGGGAATTTAAACATCCAACTTTGGACTGAAAATGCCTTGGATTTCCATATTTAGCTCGACTTTGTGCACTGAAATTTCTCTCCTTTGAACTGTTTCTTTAAAATGTTGAATTTTTTTTTCTTTTAATGTATTCTAAACCTGGTTTTACTGAGGAAAGCAAGGCACATACACAGGAAGAGCAGAAAAATAACAATAAAATCAGCATGAGCTCTTGCTTAGTCTCTCTGTAGAACATACATATTCCCCTTGTTCCAGAAGGGAGGTTTATCTTGAGTTTGCTGCTTTATAGTATTTAAATATATACAAGTTGTGGCACATTCTTTTAATGAAGGGAATAGAAAGTCTCTGAAAGAACATAAATTTCACTTCCAGACTAACAGGAACAAGTTCCCATTTACTCTTTAGTTTCTCTTTCTGTAATTTTGATTTCTCCATCCATGGTAGTAACCCTAGAGATCTGCTATGGGGAAGGCAGGGGATTTTAGTAATTGAATGGTAAAAGACTTTCCTTGCCGTTAGAGATAAGTCTGTAACCCGCTGAGCAGATTCCCCAGGGCATCACAGCAATGGAGAATAAAGTTTGGGTACTCAGTAAAAATCACATAGGAAAAATACCTGCAGAGCCCATCTCCCTTTGGGAATAGGACTGATATATCCCACAAGGAATGATATGAGATTTGATGCTAGCATAATCTCTTTCTGTTTACCCTTATAGAACTTTTTGGGAAATAAATATAACACTGCCCTTAGGACAGAGGAAGGGGTCCACAGCAAATGGCCACAGATTTATGCACAGCAGAACTGGTCTGATGGGACTCAGGTGGTTGGAAACCAAGCTGTAGCAAACCCCATACCAAAAGCTTCTCCCCAGGAAATCCTAATAGATGAATTTCAGATGTAATTCTGACTGTGTGTGCCAAGGAGCTTGGGTCTCAGGCTGCTCATCCAGAGTGACACTCCTGTGGATCTAACTCACCCCTGCTGGCTCTGAGCTCTTAATCATGGACTGTCCTCTTTGGGGAGCATGAGAGAAGCCCCACTTGATTTAATTAAGACAAGAGACAAGCTGACTGCGAGCCTTTGGAAAAACAGAAGTCCCTGGCTTTTCTATTGGGTTATCTTCCCACTTGAAAGTGAGGGGCCACGTCCTCAGCATCCACTCTCCTCTATTTTACCCCAGCTCACAATTTGGCCCATAGTTATTTTTGGGATGCTTGGGGGAAAAAATCTCTTTCATAGATCTAACCTCTCTGCCAATGAATGTGTAGGGACTTGGTTAAATATCTGATTCCATTAAAGACAGAACTGAGCTAAGTGAGAAAGAGGAGACATTTAGGAAGGTGAAGAGGAATTTCCTTAGGGTATCTGGGAAGAGCACCTGCCTGTGACACAGACTGAGGTGCTCTTGATACTCACCAGGCATAGCAGGACTGGAAGAAGGGAGTGAGGAAGAAGATGCCCAGATAAGGGTCCATGTGAAATATAAAATCCAAATAAAGAGGGAGAAAGGAGATCCTAAAAAATACCCCAAACTTGGGTACCACCACCACCAGAGAAAAGGAAAAAAAAAAAGAAGCACAACTAATTTAGGGAAGGGATGGAGTTATTTTCCACCCGGCAGTCCTGGTGTGATGACGAGGCGGATGCCTCCTGAATCCCACCTTCTGCAAAGGGTAACCAATCCTAAAGTAAGAGCTAAAGGGGGCCGGTGAAATGGAGCCGCAGAACTTCCTAAGAAGAGATTATCTACTTAATTAAAGATTTTTTTTTCCCTAAGTCCTTCAGCCAATCAGGACTCAAGTGCCCTAGAGAGATTGAACTGATGAAAAGAACACCCCAGGTTCCTCGAAGACAAATGCACCACGAAAGGGATAAGAGGGAGGGAAAAGGGCGGGGGGGGAAGAAAGAAAAAAAAAAAGAGAAAAGGATAAAGAAAGAGACAGCAAATCCCTTAAAGTAATCACTAGATTCAATCTCCACCAGCACTGCCCTGGCTCTCCATTCCCAGCAAAGGCAACTGGAAGGGTTGCTTTTGGAGTGTCCTCTCCTCCTCCTGCCTTGGAGATACCACTGAGCTGGGGTGCACTGGGTGCTCTGGGATGGGGGGGTGGGGTTCAGGCTGTCCTTGTCTGCTGCTTGGGTCATAGATATGTGGTCATTGTCTCTGCCTCAGTCTCCCCCAGAAGTTTAAGGAGGATCAGGGCCAGTTCCTACCTCCATCTGCTTCTCCTTCATCATGGTGACCTGCTCTTTCTTCCCACCTCCTGTTTGCATCAGGCCATCTTCACCCCAGGAGAAAGGCCTCTGACTAAACCTTCCTATTCCCCCTTAATTTTTTACTTTTGGCATTTCCTATAAAGTCCATGGGAGGGGTCTTTGGTTTGGAAGGGTTATCAGTCTCTCACTGAGGGCTTATCCCAGGCCAACAGCTGCTGGAGCTGCTTAGAAGTGCATCCAGCCCATGGCAGCTGGCCATGTGGGACATCCCAATTACTGTCACAGCACCCACCACAGATACCCTGACTGGCCCTAAATCAACATGCCCAGTTGTATCACCATGTCCCAAAGCCATAGGAAGATCTTCTCCACACTATACAATTGAATTTTGTGCTGTGGACATGATCAGCCAAAACAGGGGCTGAGACCAGTCAAACTCATTTCATCCAGGGCCAGCTGCCAAGCAGAAGGGCTGGACCCAGGCAGGATCTGAAGAGGACTGAGACCCTGTGGCTGAGCCATCAGTCAGGGCTGGCAGGAGGCTGAGCTTTGCATGGGGACCCTTCAGGTGGACAGGAGTCCCTCCCGGGTTGCACAGTCTCAGGAAAGGAAACCTGCCTGGCAGAGATTTGGTCTCTGATGGATTTTGGCCATCTCACACAGCTATGCTCAAGTCAGGGAGCCCTGTCCAGGCACGGCAAGTAGGACACTGCTGGTAAAACACAACCTTCACCCAGAGCACTGCCCATCCAGCCAGGGCACCCCCTCACCCCAAGGTTGGCTGGGTAGTTTGTGGGCACCTAGAGGAGGAGAAAATGCAGGTGCCAGCAATTTATCCCAGGGCCAGCTGTGCCCCCAGCTGTGTCCTATTACAGCAAGGCTGATGGTATTTGCACTCATTAAAGCCCCAGCTCCTGGAGCCCTGAGCATTTCAAAAACTAAGGTGTTACATACACTGAGAAAAAGCTTGAAAATTTGTCTAGTAGAAGATAAAACCCCAGAAACTGAAAGGTGAGGGAAATGAGCCCTTTATTTATTATTAAATTATTTTTTAAGAATACTATTTATTAATTATATTGGAACAAAATTTCAGTGCTGTGATGTTTAGCACACTTTAATGATTTTGGTGGTCTAATTCAAGTAGTGGAGGTGGCTGTGTTCCCCCTCCCAGGCTGTCCTGGGCTCGGTGTAGGGAGCAGCTGCAGAGGCTGATGCTGCCTCAGGGGAGCTGAGGGTCTGCCAGGGGGCTCAGTCCCACTGGGACAGTGCTGGTGAGATGCAGGAGATGCCACCATCCTGCACTTGGCATCTACTTCTGATGGTAGGAAGGGGAAGAATTTTCAGTTGTTTCTTGTAAGTCTCAAACTGTCTGTTTCAGGGCACTTGAACTGGAGTGTTCACATTTCTCAGGTCCGGCAGCAACAGCGTTTTGAAATCATGCAACACTTGGACATTTCTTGACCAACTGGAAAGGAAGGACATCACTGGGTTCACTGGGGTGAGCTGTTTTTATTACTCTGAGACATATTAAGTAAGAAGATTACAAAAAGTAGGAAAAAATTAATAGTAGGTGGATCCAAAATAAACAGATGTAATTGTTCTTTGTTAACTGTTGCAAGAGGCAGCCAGGCCTTTCTCCAAGCTCACAGAAGCACCAGTAACTTTGGAAACATCAGCCTCCTCTGCCAAAGTCTAATTCCAATTAAATACAATACTCACTTTCCTGGAAACAAGCACGTTTTTCAAACCAAAGAACCTGGAGGCAAAGTCTGACACAAAACCGTCCCCAACATGTTTCAAAGTATTTAATTACAGTTCTCAAAAGCTGTTTTAAAGATTCTATGAAGCACTATCTAAAGAAATGAGATGCAAAATTGTTTTATAATGTTCCTCAAATTTTGTTATTGTTACTGACAAAAGCTCTGTAAATTTACTAAATGGATGCAGAGAGCAGTAAAATACATTTTATGGCCGGGACTGGTACCTTACCCCACTTGACCCACTGGCCAATACAGATATCTTCTGACCTTTGCACTGAGTACTATAATGTGTGTTTGACTATTTGTTCATCTCCCAGAATGGCAGGCAGGGCTTGAGGACAACAGCAGATAGAGAACCTGCCAGCATCTGCAATAATTGTTTCCAGTTTGTTTTAAAAAAAGAAAAAAAGCCCAACAAAATTTTAATATAATATGTCTAGCCTTAATTTCCAGAATACAGAGAAAATCTGAACTATCGTAAAAGAACTTGTACAAGTAGTCACAAAAAACAGAGAAAAAGTGAAAAATAAGGCCTTTAACACTCCTGCTGCCTTCCACTCCAGTACCAATGCAACTGATGGATATGAAAAAAGAGGTTAAGAAGTGGGGGTAATAATTTCAAGTCTGGCTCAAAGATATCTCAAAAGTTTCTTGGTGTCAATGCAAAGTGCCCAAAGGACAGATTTGTCAAAACAAAATGGCCATTAAAAAGGTCAAGAAAGAATTCAACATTTCTTTTGTTAAAAGATATGTAAAAGGTATGGGATCAAAATAAAAGGAAATTAATCTTGTCTAGGCAACACATAGAATTCAAACCTGAAAGGGCTGAAATAGTCTCAGGAAGGTCCAGCTTCCAGTGCAGTAAATGAATTTCAATTCACTTGACTGCAGCTTTGCCTTTTGGATCAGCTAAATGCAGCTTCAATAGTGTCTAAAGCCTGTCAAAATATCCACCAGCACCCCAAGAAGGTGTACATGTTGTTCACAATCCTGTGCTGAACATGCCCTATGCTATTCTGCTTCTTCAGTCAAGTGGCTCCAGAAACAAAGCCAAATAAAGGCTGGGGAAATGTAATAGCTTTTATGAGATCTAATGGCATGCAATGGAAGCAAACGTGGGATTTTTAGCATTTTGGCTCTGAAAAGGCAGGAAAGGTGCTGGTATACCCAGAAGCCTCTCTGTTTATTTTTGTGTTTAGCTGTATCAGTCTGAGATTGTGCCATTAAAGACAGTATTGACACACCAGAACACGCCAACAGTGGTATACCCTCTTTGCTTTAAGCTTGATTTTGTAACCTAACACTGTTCCCTAACGCTGCTCTCTGCGTGTGTGACGCACGCAGGGCAGCCTCCTGTGAGGTCTGCCTGTGCTTTACCAGTATTGAAAGCACCCTCACATTGGTGGGTTCTCCGTATGGTTCATGCAGGGACAGCTCGGAGGATCCTTGTCCACTGCAGTGAACTGTGGACACATCCGTCACACATCATAGGGAGTGACTTCTGCCCAGCTGTGGAGAAGGCAGAAGGGTCAGAGGTTTAGGCTGTTCTTTGTTTCCTGGAGAAAAGCTCAAGGAAAATCACATCAGAAGGGTCAGAATTGTTGCAATGGCTATAGAGGGTTGCTTCAGGGTTCAAGGCAAGGACACCTACAAAGCATTTTCCACCTGCAGTGAAAGGACCTCAGTGAAACAGCTCCCCACTTTTCTCATTTTACACGATACAAAACTGAGGCCTGGAGTGAGCCAGGCAGTGGTTAGAGGATAGATCCAGTGCCCTGCATCCTAGGCTGGCCCCAGCCTCCATCTGACATTCAAGGCAGCCAGTTTCAAGGGAATGGCAAAGATCTTTAGGGAAACATCCTCTTTAGTCATGGTACGTAGCAGTTGCCTGTGCCCCACAGCAAGTGAGTTTAGGGCACTTCAAAATCTCTGGTTGGTCCTTAGTATGAGCTACAATGAATGATTCCTTTATCACATAGTCTCACTTACAGTACTAGATGAATAGTCTTGCTGTGAAAGTGACTTGCACAAGCTCATGCTGTCTTGGCCAAAAAAAGTATTTCTTTTGAGAGTTCAGAAAGCAAGTACGAGTCCAGCACATCTTTTTCCAGCATTCACAAACTAGGCAGCTGAGAGCTGTGAGAGGGAAAGGGACAGCAGTTCTGAGAGGTGGGTATGGGGATGAAAATGAAAGGAAAGTGAGAAGGTGGTGTGCCACTAAAGGATAAGCAGGATCAGCTTGGAGAGAAAGGACAGTGGGGGTGGGAGGGAAATTATGTACAGCACACCAGGAAGGTGTAATTAGGTTGAGCAGGACTGAGCAAGTGAAAGCACATTCCTGGCTGGCTAGCAGTTAGTGAGATAACCCCTGGAGGTGAGAGGGACCATACTGAGCTCCCAGGTCTAGCAACACACCCTGGCAGCTCACCAGCCACAGCTCACTCCTGTCCCTGTGCACCCCAATAGAAAGCCTGAATCCCATATGGAGTGGCATCTGCAGTGCTCCCCAGCACAGCCCTTTGGGGACCAGGAGCCCAGGCCATATGCTACTACTTGTCCTGAACACAGCCAACATCCTTCAGAGAGCCTTGCTTGGGCCACCACAGACAAGATTGGGGTCAAGGGATATAAATGTCACAGGCATCAGTGTGGGCAGCTCTGCAAACGGAGCCTCCCTTTAGCACCCACAAGGGCTGTGCCTCTCAAGGGGGAAACATGCTTGGCCCTCCACATGAAGACTTGGGGCATGACAAAAAGAAAAAAGAGAAAAAAGGCAGAGGATTCCTTCTGTACTGGCCAGAAGGATTAGTAGCTGGAAGAGGAAAGGGCTATGGATTTGAGAGGTACATGGAGCTCTGTGGACCAGAGGATGAGGCAGGTACAGCAGGAAGATGGTTCAGCAGTGTGGTGTACGTAATTGTTAGTTTGGGTCTTTGGCAGACCTGAGGAACCCAAGAAAAATCTACATGGGAGCTGCTTAAACAGGTCCACTGTTGCACCAAAGACATAAATTTTGTTTTCTTTTCAGGCTCCCAGTGCTCCCCTCAATATTATTATTATCAGGAATATTTGTAAACAAAACTACATTTCGAGCTGTAAGAATTAAGCCTTAAGAAGACTGCCCACTGACATGCTTCAAACTTCTTTAGCTGAAACTGTTCACAAGCTCTGCAAGAGCCCTAAATAACTCCAGCTAACTTGCAGCTGGGTCTTCTTCACTCAAGTCAGTTTGTTCGGCTCTAGTGCAGAAAGACTGGCTGGTTTGGAGTCCCTTTTGTGAGGCTGACAGGAGGAGGTTTAGCTGAGGGATTTGTCCAGCCCTGTGATCTTTTTCATCTCTAATTTGTTATGCAGTCTAATGACCGTGCAGTGGCATACGCAGCTCTGGGTTACCCTGTAATTTGTCCCTCTGATGAGCCAGCCTGCCGTGTCAAAGCCAGCAGATGGTGCTCCCAGCTTGGCCTGTGGCTGGGCTGCAGCTCATCGCTGCTGTGGAAGAGCATTCCTGGATCGCAGGGGTGCAGGGAAATACTGCTGTGCTAGACATGGCCATGTCCAGCACAGATAACAGGCTCTGCACAAGATCCAAGCTTAAAAGTTCTCCTTTCCTCCTCCCTGTTTCTCCAGACCAAGTATCTTGAGGCCTCAGAGTAGGTAAAGTCCAAAGATGATTCTGACTGGTTGTGTCACCACAGTGGTGTGGAGCTGCTGGTGGCTGTGCCCATGGGTGGGGGTCAGCAGTGCCACGGTGCAGCCACCACCCATGTGCTGCAGCACACTTCCCACAGCCAGCCACTGTGGCAGCCCATGAGACTCCTACCAACACCTGGCCTTAGCTCAGGGACGAGCAGATGCTCACCAACCTGGATGTAAGGCTGTCAGTGGTATGCACAGATCTGTATCCACACTTTCTCCCTGGTGTGCCACTTGACAGGTCCTGGGGCAAACCCCAAGGTCAGGGGCCAGCAAATCTGGCTCAGCTCTTTGCCCTACAACAGCAGTGAAAACTGCTCTGGGGTAAGTCCAGTGAGGTCCTTCCTCTGCCTACAGCTGACTATCATGACTAACCTCCTGCATTTAGCCGGAATGAGTCAGACCTGTAAAATCACGAGACCAGCTTGAAAAGAATGCACAGTGCGAGCTATTTGTGTCCAACTCTTTAAGGTACTCTTGGGGCTTGTTTCCTCTGGAAATGGCAGAGCTGAGAACATGCTGTTCTCTCGTATGAGAGGCAAGCTGACAGTCCTAGGCTCCAGGCAACTGGACTTTCCAATTAACACCCAATGTCAAAAGGCTTGCCAGAAATTATGGGGTAGTGAGACTGAGCAGGCATATAGGGCCTCACTTTGTTGACCAAAACTTGCTGAGTGTGGGTCCTGGCTGTTTGCTTGAGAGATGTCACATGTTCAGTGTTTGTGCATTAAAATACTGGATCCTTTTTGCTCTATCCTTGGCCAAGCACTCCTCTTGGCCTTGCGTGTAATACTTGTCACTACTCTGTACCTTGGGAGTGGCTGCATTTTAGTGGTGAACATCAGATCAGCCCATGGGGTGTGGTGGTTCTCAGTGAACTGTAAGGAAAGCTGAATCATTTCCCCATAAAACCCAGGGTGCAGGATCTGGCTCCAGTTCCAGCATTACCCAGTGTCATCTGCATTGACTAGGACTATTTCTTTTGTCAGAATTGTCAGCCAGTCTCAATAAATGGTGATGATGATGAGCTTCGAGGCTGAATCAGGCAGCCAAGATGAAGAAACAGCTCCAAGATGGTCAGGATAAACTGGCACCACAAAATCTATCACCAATCCTTTGCAAATGCCATTGCTGACAGAGCCACTATCCGGCTTTCTGTCACAATCTTAAACATTAAGCACTTTTATTGATGGTTGTTGGAAAAATGTTGCAGACAGACTGTTGTTGGACAACCCTGACTCCTTTTATAAGTGTCCCAAGAAAGAGGCCTGTTTGGAACAAGCCCCTTGGCTTTCATACTGCCAGCCTGGACAAGGTTTCACCACTGATGTGGGCCACCACAAAGAGGTGCTTTATTGAAGCACAATGCTCTCTGAAGGAGATGTTTCTTTTCCCATTTAAATGGACCAGATATTTTGGTTACAAGTTAAGAGCATGATCTGTGTCCTAATCAAGATTTTCCCTGAGTCCTAAAGACCAGAGGTGCAGACAGTGAAGGAAAGAGAATTGTGAGTAGAAGTAATAAGCTTTTTTTGGCTGCCACTCAAAGGAAAGATGGCTTTGTGCTGTCAGGTGCTGCTGAGGGGAGTCAATACATGGTGACAAACTTTTGGCTGGTTATGTTCATTTGTCACAACTGACAGCAGTCAAGCTTGCTTTGTATAAATGTTTTACAAAGTCATCCTTATCTCACCTCCATCACTGCAGCATCCCAGGACATGGGCTACTACAACCTCTTGGTATACCTACAAAGTGTCAGCTGTTGACTAGAGGCTGGTAACTGAGGCATGACACAGATAACGACTTTCCCAGACTCAGGCAGCCAAATGGTACATCTGAGCTGAAAAGAGACCAGGGCACAGCCTGCTAATAGGAGAAGGAGAGGGAGCTGAGGGTGCCCGTACAACATATCACTGCTCAGAAGGAAGGTACCCTATAGCAGAAGATGCAAGAACATCCTGGCTTTCAGCCAGAGGTTGCTGTGGGCTGAGACCCCAGTACACTGGGATGGCACTACCTCAGGAGCATAAGAGGATCCTGTATAAAGTCAGCTCTTCCCAAACATTGGCATTTACATGGGAACCTCTATCTGGTGTCAGAATGAAAATCAACAGCAAAGTTTGCACTGGTTTCACATTAACATATGCAAAGCAGGAGTGAGCCCTACTTTGTGGAGGACAAAGCATTCATTGCCACAAGAGGAGGCAGCAAAAAACCCCAACCACCACATTAGAAGAAACTTTTTGTATAGTTTCTTTATACAAATGTTTATATTTATCCATCACGGGGTGGTATTTTTTGGAATAATGTACTTTACAGAGCTTTATCCTTACCCATTGCCACTGTGAAAGATGTGCTAACTCCCAGACTGCAGTAGCTGCTTGGAGACAGAGTCCAACCTTTCCTCTCCTCAGTTTTCAGAAATATGGCAACATAGTTCAGACCCCATGCCATCAGGGTGACCGAAGAGGAATCTGTAATTCAGACATATTGCACCTGCAGTTCCCTGTCTGACGCCAGGATGGCGATGCTGCCTCGACTCTTACTCCAGCTAATTAGGCACACTGCACTCTGTGAAGGGATTTTTTTATTAGCACCACAGGGTGTGCTGAGAGATGACTGCATATGACAGGAGTCATTCTTTCAACCACGGTCCACCTGTTTTTGCTATGTCTGAAGCCTTGCAAGCAGCTGCTGGAACAGCCCTTACCTGCCCGTGGATTGTAACCAGAGGAAGAACAGAATGTCCTAAGAAATTACACGTCTTGTTTCTGGGATGCTTTTTATTATGAGTATTTACAGATGGTGTCAGTCATTGGTAGGTGGTTATGCTAAGAGGAGATAACAGATCCCACCCAGGACACAGGCTCTTCTAATTCCAGCTCAGCCTTTGATCATGGATAAATTATTCCTCTTTTACATGCCTCAGTCTCCCTCTCCATTCAAATTCTACCTAGATTGTAAGTTTTTGGAGACAGTGGGTGTCTCATAGGGTGGAGACACAGAATGTAGTATAGGTACTGTACAGCACCCAGAACAATGGAGACCTTGATCTTGATGGCAGCCTGCACTCATTATCTTAATAGTAGCATCTAAGTCTATATATGAAACAATTTATCTGAACAATCTTTTGGCCATACTGACTCCAGATCATACATGTGATAAGAAGTGTCAGAGGAAAAGTGTGCATGTATAAAACCATTTTGTGTCTTTGCAGTGACTGAAGATGTAACTTCTGAGTGGAAGTGACTGCCCTCCAACTGGCACTGCACCTCAGACACAATGTGTGGGCCATTTCCATTGCCTGCTAGAAGCTTTCTTCCGAGTAGGAACGAGAAATTAACTCCATGTCTTGGATCCCAAAGGGCAATTTTGTAGCAATTGTGATGGCTCTCTGCAGGGAGCAACTCCTTAGAGAGCTGAGCTAATACTACACTGGCGCCAGAGAATGAACTGGTACCTCCGTTACAAGGGGAAACTCGACCCATCTGAAGAGGGAGCGAAAACACAGGTTTGAGGAGACTAGACCCTCCAGCCTTCCAGTCCCTTTTCCATTTTAAGGACACACTAGAAACACCATGGGAGATAGGAAGCATCAGTTCTTAAGGAAAACTCCCTTTTGACTAAAAAAAGTCTCACAAAGGACATTTTAATGGGGATGTTTTCAGCATAAGTAGTGTGAGGACCATTAGTACTGTTTCACTATCATCAAGAGAGTGAACTTCCCATCTTCTGTGGCAGAAAAGCAGACCCCACTGTGTACCTCACCTCCAAAAGTATGTCTTCCAACTTTGCTGGGCTGCAAAGAGCGGGTCTTTGTGCAGCCTCTACCAGAGAGAGTTTATTTCATTGGTGTACTACTACCTCTCTTGACCAAGACATCAGTCCACCGTCCAAAAGACCTGGTGGTGCTTCCTCAGGCCAATTTTGTGTCTTATGTGTCTCCTCCACTCAAGCTCAACAGACCCATATCCACGCTGTGCAGGATTTCCTGGCAACACTAGGCATCCTGAAGCAACAGTGAACCTCTGTTCCTCGTTTGCCAACCACTTTCTAATCCAAGCCTTGCTATTTTTATCCAGTTCAGATTTCTTCACTCCTTTAATAAATATACAATGTGGCAATCTCTCAAATGTCTGGCCAAAGGCATTGCAGTTTGCAATCATTTCTGGCCCTACTGCCAGAAAACAACTGACTAATCAAATGGCATCTTGCTTGCTAAGATGACCCCAGTAGCAAAGTTCTCCTCTCAGAGGAAGCATCTGGATATCAGGCCTCTGTCAGCATTTCCACTAAACTAGGGGTCTCTTCCCCCTTCTCTCCCAAAGCAACTGCATCAATGATGTAGTAGAGAATTCAGCAGCATCCTACCAAGTCCACCACCTTCCCCAAACACCAAAGGGGCAAGTGCCTTATGTGCCTCAAGGGAGGTTATAGGACCTCCAAAAAAATCACTGAGTCCTCTGAGATTTCTGCCCTTGATGTCCCAACAAATGGGAACAGTGTCCATGTCCTCTCATGACCTCAGACCCAGTGTGCCCTAGATGTGATACCTCTCATTGAGAGCTGAGTGACTCTTCTGGCTTGGACCACCAGCAGGCACAGCTGGGGCTTCATCTGAGGTGAGTCAAAGCACACACATTCAAAATGTGCTAAGCCCTATAATAACAGGGAGAAGGTGGCCCCAAATATGTTGTTCATAGCATCAGCTAAATGCTAATTTGGAGCTGGTTTTCCTCCCACTTTGCTAGGTTATCTTGACAGAACAAAAGCCAGAATTCCTGAGGAACTAGCAATTACTAGTGAGTTTCCAAGGCCAAAACTCAGAAAACATCTAAGGAAAAAAAAAACCCCAGTCATAAAATCTCTGATTTTTGGAAAAAAACCCAGAGTCCCTACCCACCAAAAACAGTGCTTCATGCTATCTTTGGTAGGATTACCAAAATCACCTGTATATAAAAGCCTTGGGCTGAGTGTCCTCTATGCAAGGCTAAGATGGTGGATCATTCCCTTATGGTCAGTCACATGTGTTAATAAATTTCTTTCAGGCATAGTTAGGGGCTCAGCCCATGCATTTTAGAGTTTGTGCTGCAATTAGCACAAGGTGGAAACTACTCTGCTGAAGAAAGGTAGATTGACCCCCTCTGAGCCTCAGCTGTGCCTTATCCCTCCTTCCAGGTAGGGGGATTTCTAGGGAATAGAGGGCAGCTGAGCAGCTGGACTTTCCTATAAAAGGAGACTATGGAGGTAGAACTTCTGGAAGACTGGGGGGGATGTGGGTATGTAGGGTATGGATAATGTGTGCTAGGGAAAGGGTGAGCTGTAGCAAAACCGTAGTGCAGGTTTGGAGATTAAGCCTCAGAAACTCCGGTTTAGGCCGTTTAAGGCTGGTAAAGCAGCTGCTAGAGAAAAGGGGAAGCAGATGAATTTGAATACTACTTATTATAACTGGTATTGTGGAGGGGAAGGGGAGCAAAGCAATGTATGGCCTGCTCTCAGGGAGGGAAGCATACTTGGTTGAGTAGAGACCTACCTTTTTTAATTCTCCGTTGTTTCTATCTCTCTTCTGTAATTAGGTATGCTCTGGATAGTGTAAAGGAAACTTTTTGGCTCTGATACTGGGAGCCTGAAGTAACCCTGAGGCCCCAGAGCCTGTAAATGTTTTTGAGAGTTTAGGATCTCCTGCTGTTGTAGAAAGCTGTGCCCTTTTCCCTGGCCTTACATGCAATGAAGGCTTGTGAAATTCTCTCTTCTGATGATGATATGGCAGCCTGACCTCCTGTGTGGCATTTCTCTGCTTATTGCCGGGATATTGCCACGGTCTAGAAGTTTATGAATTAGTTCTGGGGACACTGCTGCTATTTTAAGTGCCTTTGTGCCCTTGTAGGAAAGCTATGGTTTTTAGGTCTCTGAACATCTTAATAGTTGATTTATAGGCTCTTCCCTATGCCAGAGCAGTTCTGCTGTGGGATCTCTTTGAGCAAGCCAGGAGTATTTCTCAGCTGATGACCTCTCAGATACTGGGGTGGGGGGGGGGGGGCAGAGCGCCAGGAAGTGCCATCAGAGGTGCTGGAGACTGAGGCCATCCTTGGGTGAGGTCTGTCACTGACCTGCTATCTCGGTTGGGTGATGTCAGCCTTAGCGAGTGTTAGTGTGCTGGCAGTGTCTGGTCAGGACATTTCACTTAAGTAACCCCTTGCTCCTCACATGTCACAGAGTGCCAGGGGTGCATCAGCCAGCCATTTGCCTGGCACCGCTCTTATCTGAGGGTTACTGTTCTCAGGTTTCTGTGGTCAGTCAAAGATTTTGCAACTCCCTGGTGCTTGTAGCCAAACAGAAAATCTGGCACTTGTGTTAGTGTGACCATGTCCCTGCAGTGGTTGACAGGAACTGGTCTGAGGGAAGATGACAGAATTTGATCTTCAAACAGTGTCCATGGGGGCTCCTACTAGATCTGAACATATATATCATATCTCCTCTGATATCTGAAAAGCAGGTATTAAGCTGAAAGGCTGCCAGTGACGATACCCCTGCTCTTTCATCAGTAGGCAAATAAATGGTTTGAAAATCTTTTTATTACTTAATGATGTAAAATTTTTAAAGGCTTTTGGACCTGAAATTGACTTTTTCCTTCATTTGCAAAAGATCTTAATCAAGATTGCAGAACCAAATAGGCTGTGGATGGTTCAAACCCAACTGCTCTGCCAAGCCTCTGGCCATCCAGGACAGGTCCAGGTTTTGCTTTAATGGGTGCAGCAGGACCACAGGCTGCAGAAGGAGTTTGTTGCATAGGGCTAGGTGCAGTGGGGATTAGTACTTCTTGTGAAAAAGGAACAAGAAGACACGGCTGAGGTTGCTTAGCTGATCAGCGGCAGAGTGGGAATGAGCTCCAGTCCAGCTCATGTTTTATGCATCAGGTGAAAAAACCACATTTTTTTTAAACCTCATGAGACTTTTACAGGGGTAAAGGGGAGTTGGAAATTTCTACCCTATTGATGGAGAAGCTGATATGCTCACCTTGTTGCATACAGAGCCAGACCAGAGACACTTCTCTGAGGGGAGGGAATGGATGTAACTGGGGTTTAACTTGAGTAGGTGTATAAATTACCTCATACAGGTTCCTTCGCCCTGTAATTAATTTAAGTCCTGAAGTGATGGGATTTAATCTTAATGTTCTTGCTGGCTCCCCTCTGGCATATCTGGTGATACAGCCTTGGAGTACTCTCACTTGATACCCTAAGGCTTTCTAAATGCCACAAGAGGTGACATCTGTTTAGGTTGCTGGCAGCAGCAGTGTGGAACCTTTAGTGGGCACTGGAGCCATGCCATCAGCTGCCCTACTTGCTGGTGCATGGGGAGAGGTAAAGGCACATTGCATTCTGAAGCTGGGAGGCTTCTACTTGAAGTGTAGGGATTTGACAATGTTTTGGCACTGGTAGAGAGGATTGGAAATGGTTCCTCTAGCTCTACAGGTGCTGACACCCCAAAGGCTTTCCTTAAAATCTGAGGCAGAGGTGGAAGTGACAAAGCTAAGCAAAGTTTTCAGGACTGATATCACCCATTTCACACAAATGAAAGAGATTAGAGGAAAAAGGAAAGCAAGCACTGAGAACATTGAGTGACTAAAAATTCATAACTAATACTATCAAAGCATAGCTGAGCCAGCTCACTTTCCCTATTCTTCGATCACACACAATTGGGCTTCTTTTACTTGAGCACTAAACAAATCCAACAGCTGTAGGCAACGTGTAGTCTCAGGAGGTACCACAGCCTGGGGGGCTTTCTTTTGCCCTCAAAGTGAGGTGCTGGGCACAAAAGCAAAGCATTTTATTGTCTGCCTGTGCAGGCAGGTGACAGTGGGAAGTCAGCTGCTGATTGCAAATGTTTGCTGACCGCAGCTTGCCAGCTCCAGCTGCCAGCACCCAGAAAGCTCTCAAAGCCAGGAGCTCATCAGTGATGACAATGATGGGGGAGGGGAAACACTGGGAAAACTCTATTCCATGTCTTAATAAATCATAATGTTGCTGATATCAGTGTGCTGGTATTGAAGGAGTTACTGGAGGCAATAGGAAATAGGTTCATCAAGCAGAAAGTTTTGAGTGGTGCATCAGCTGGGCATGTGTTATCACTGTGCTCATGCACACTTGGAGGTCAGGTGTGCATGAGGGATTTCAGTGATCAGGCTGAAACAGTGCCAGAAAATCTGGAAGGAAATTTCATCTGTCAAAGCCTTTGTTTCTTTAGTTTAATCATTCCCATCATATTTTGGACAGATAGTTTTGAAAATATAACCTAGTGGCAAGAGACTGCATTTATTCTCAGCTTTGCCATGAATGCTCTGGGCTGTCTCTTGCAAGGCAGCTCTGTGCCTGCATTTGTAGATGGGGCTTTTGCCTCTTGGGTTATGAACTCTCTCTGGGGTAGGAGCTGCAAGATTGTGTGATCTGCTCAAACCTTTCAGCACTTACATGGAAGGAGTGCTTCACAGAAGGCAAGGTTATTGGTAGTTATTAAAAATAGAGGTCCAGATATAATCTGGCTGTTCTTCTTTAGGGCTCAAAGCATGCTGGCTGTGGTTAGTCAGAGGCTACCTTTGGTCTGACTCAATAAAGCTAGTTTTGTTGCAATAGTTATTCAAACAACCTCACATTCTTTTTATAGATGGAAAAATCTGGGTGTTCTTTAACTGGAGGTACAAACTTGACACCCCTGGAGAGATGGGAATCCAGATTACCTGGAGGTAGACTAAAAGGGAGGCTCGCAATATAAAGTGCCATGCGTCTCACTTATTTGCAGCAGCGTCACTTGCAACACTTGCTACTTTTCTGCATCAGAAGTGCTGAGTTTGCACAGATTCTCTGGACTTCTGTGGAAGCCACAAGGCATTGCTTATGGAGATGCTTTAGTAAAAACAGCAGACTCGAGCAATGCCCATGTTTGCAGAGTTGGGTCTGCCAGTTCATGGTCCCCAGCCATGCACTGAAGCATGAAGAGAAGACAAGATGTGGGTGATGGAGCAGAAAGCGCTTAGCTGGCTCTTACGTGGAACCTTCTCCCATTGAATGGATCTTGCCCTTACAGGCATGCATGTGGTTCCTGTCAAGTCCCTCCACAGGGCTGAATTTGACTGAATTTCCTACAGTACATTTCAGGAGGAGGAACATGTTCCCCACAGCAACCAATTCTCTCTGGCAAACAGTAGCATGTGTTTCACTGGGCTTTCCACAAACCGTTTCATGGTTTGTTTGGTCACAGAAGCTGTCCTGTGCTAGCACTGTCTGTCCTAGCTGGATCTGCAGGTGCCACCACAAAGAGTTATGAGTGCCACACTGTCTTTAACATGTTTTTTCCCAACAGGTAATATAAGGTCATTTTTCCTTTGATATGGAATACTCTTAGGGGAAAACACAGATTACAACTGCTATTTCTTAAAATATCTTTTATTCATTAGCTGCTGTTAATAGAATCAAGGTGCTATTAGCTAAGCAGGTAACTATTCACACAACACACCACTCATTCAGGTTCACTCATTAGTGGGAGCAGCCGTTAGAAGGCCAATCCCAATGTGAATGCTTGGAAGCAGAAGGTCATCCTGGCACACCACTGCCTTCTGGGTAGGTCTTTACAAATTCCTTCCATAGAGGGCACTTTGTTTCACCACCTGTATACATAACTCTGTATTCTTAATCTGCGTAGAGCAGCCACTGCCCTCCTGGGTGTGATCCAAGTTATACAACCTGTTGCAGGTGCTAACATGTGCTGGCAGCCTTGTACAGCATTAAACACTGGTGGTCTAAGTTTATAATTTCTTGCAAATTCATGAGGATTAGTTATCTCTGAAGCTTATCAGCCCCTAGGAAACTTTCACATAATATCTTCTTAGCATATATCTATCTTGACTTTGGCCTGTAACATTTCCTGGTAACTATTTCTCCATCTGAATCTATAGAAGGATACAAACTTGTACAAAGGGGGCTTCTGTGATACCAGGAGGTAGTATTTAACTGGGGTGGTGGAAGATGTATGTCCTCTGCAGAATACGTGATATTGTGGCATGAGGTGGTCTCAAATTCATTGGGAATAAGCTGGATGGATACCAGTACTTGGGCACACTGATGCTGCTGTCTTTCTGTGGATGAAGTTGATATTTACCTTCTCCAGCTGGTTTAAGAGCCTGTGACACACAGAAAGACTCCCTGCCACAGCTCCTCTTCATGTTTTGCAGGCTGGTTGGGGTCCCCCTGGTGATCCAGCTCTCTCATACATGGAGCGATGACCTCCTCTGACAGCTGTGTTGTAATGCTCAGCCCAACTGCTGGTGAAGAACAGAGTTCCTTGCAGACCCTAGAAGGGTTAGGAGGAGCAGTGTAACTGTGTGGCACCCAGCAGATACCAGTTTACATCTCTGCCTTATATGGGAACTTATCAGAGCAGGATGGCCCAAGCTTTCAAACCAGGAGGGAGCTCTGTGGGATCTTAGCCGCATGGCATGCAGTGCTGGTTACTCGTGAATGGGTTTGCTTGGGGCTTTCCTATACGTGTGGTAATGAGACAGTCTGCTCCTTTAGCAGGTCTCAATTAGTCTGGCTCCTTTTTCAGCAGCAGTGGCTCATGCTGGTGCCTTTGCTAGTGCTCCTGGTTGGCTTTCCCTGGTCTCGCCCAGATGTGTCTTGGTCTTCTGCTGCTAAAAGAAAAAACCCTATTGCTGGCTGCACAGCAAGCATCTCCAAAGAAGTCTGAGCTGTAGTTGGTGTGGAGCTGGCCAACCTGAATGTAAAGCCAGCCAGCAAACCTGGAGAAAGGAATGTTACCATCTTGGGTGCCCAGAGTGAAGGAAAGGGGTGAGTGCTCCAAAATTCTTCCTAAATCCAGCCTTGCCTTTTGACCTCTGTGGAATCTGGCCCTCTGAAGAGGCTCCTGTCCTGAAAAGCCAAAGTGGATGGGAATAAGGGTTGGGTTAAAGGAGCACTGAGATAAAGAAGTTTGAGGGCGCCTGATCACCATTACATGGGCCCTTCCCTACTGCAGGATCCCTCAGGTCTTGTTCCCTGTCTTACCTGGAGGGCTGGCTTTCAGTGCAACTGCAGCAGACCCAGTGGATCTGATCTATCAGCAGCCTGATGCTCTGACTGACGTTACAGCCAGCGGCAGGAGAACCAGGATGCACAGAGGGATCTGACTAGTGTAACCAGGGAAACAGAGGGAGTAGGCTTTTTAGGAGGAACCAAAATGCAGAAACATTCTGAATTAGTAAGTTCATTCACCACATAGCACAGTGGAGAAAACCAATAGGGTTGTGCTACTGTGTGTGTCAGCTGAATGTGTAGTTATTACCTTTGATGGTGGAGGTGAAGTCGGCGGGTATGTAGGTTAGCATACATTCCATGTCTTTCCATCACTGGCATTTTCTGTTAGTTTTCAACAACATTCAGAAGTCCCACACAGAATTATAAATTTAAAACATGTGGTAGCTTGTGTATCATATGATTAAAAAGTATAAGCCAGCAGGAAACTGTGAAAAGGCCATGTGACAAGTCAGTGAAGCAGAGTCGCTAGCTGTGGATTTAAGTGCTATGTGAAGTGCTACAGGTTGTTTCACAAAGCCGAGTTTCTTACCCAGCTTACTACAGAGCTGTCATTTGGGAAATCAGAGGCACGTGCAGCCCTTATTGACAGACCGTGCACTGCATTGTCTTTGCTGGGCGTTTGCAGTGCCAAGGGCCTTCTCTTCTTTGTCACTGTGACAGACACCCTGCCAGCCATGGCAACTAAAGTGTTTGTTATCTGTCATGCCCTTAACTGAAATTAGCTCCCACCCACCTTTCCCTGCTGGTTCAGTCAAATAGCTCTTCGGCAGCCAGGTTATTTCTCAGCCTCTACTGCCAGTTTCTCTGTGATGGTACTCTCGTAATCGCTATCTTGCAGTAAGAACATTTTTGTATCAGTGTCCCTATCTCCCCCAACAGGAAGAGCTGCCTAACCCTGTCCTCTCAGCCATGGAAAAGCCATTTGCAAATACATCAGGAAGGAGGCACTTTTTCAGTAGTTATAAATCTGAACTTTTACTGGGAGGTGCTTTATCTATGCCAGCTAATCTAGAGTGTCTCAGTACTTTACACTGAGGATGAGGGTAATCATCTTTAAGCTATCTCACTTTCTAAGAGTTCTCTTTTACTGCTGCACTATGGCCTCCTCATGACCAGGAATCTATTCTTTCTCCCCAGTAGTCTCCTCACAGAAGGGAATTGAGTGCACTTAATAAGCTAATGTGCTCTGAAGTGGGGTTTGTGTTAAAGATGCAATGCCTGATCACAGATTGATCTTATAAATATTTACTATTTGATATGCCTTGAGCAGTCTTATGCACTTAAACATTGGCAGTGAACAGCAAGCACATTTATAAGGGTGTGTATGGTACCACCCTTGCGCTAGAGCTGATGCTCTGAGGCCAGGAAAGCTCTCTGCGCTATCTCTTAGGGACCAGAGAAGGCCAGAGGCCATTGGCACTGCCACCATACACTGTGCCCAGACAAACATTTGGGTTGGAAATGTCTGTGTGTGCTGGCCACGTGGGAAGGAGGTGTATCTTTAGGGTGCAACTAAAGGGCAAAGAGGCTGAGCTTAGAGTTCTCCTGTGCCCCAGCTCAGTGACTCTGCTGCTGGGTGGCAGAGCAGCACTGGGCAGGAGATGCAGAAGCGTTTCTCCAGCCAAACAGAAATCTATCACGGCGCAACACATGCTGCAGCTGAATGAAAGTAACTCACCAGGGCAGGGAAAACTCAGCTGAAGGGGTTACTGACAAAGATGTGTCAGGCAATTAGCGATCCTCGCAGTATGTCCTGTACCTGCTCAGACAGAAGAAGGAGCTGACAGTAAACATGCTGTTAAGAAATAAAATGTGTCCAGTTCCCATGGCAGAAGCATTTATTATCAGTCTGTGCTGTTCTGTTAGCTCAAGGCATCCAGATAAGGATGAGGGCATAGAACAAGCTAGGAGAGCTGTGCCTTAACCCATCAATCATTCAAAAGCATTATGTATTTAAATGTGCAATCAGAACTGATCTGAGTCTCTTGAGAGAAAAACCTGTGCATGCATCTCCTGGGAGAAGGTGCTTTAGTTTCAGTGATTCAGTGTCTTTCATTGCACAGGAGTTTTGTTAGGGCAAGGGTTTCTGCAGTAGCAAAGGATGGGATTCTATGCTCTGGTTTTCCTCAAAGACTGAGGGATGGCCTGAGGACCTGCCTTGTGAACCTCAGGGGAACAGGAATGACTGAACTCTTAAGTAGAGGAGGTAAGGTGGAAGGTTTCTGTGACGGCTCTTTGTCTTAAAACGTCCCTAACCATGCTCTGGCTTCCCTGTGCTGGATGTGGAACATGAAGTCTTTTGTCCACAGAGCACAGCAGAAAACCTGGGAAGGAAAAAAGCAGCATTTTCCCAGCTCTTGGAGGATTAAGAGACCTGCATAGCATCACAGAGGAAGTCAACAGCAGAGTGGGAACCAAACAAATTCAGTAGTAGTGATTCAGACTAGAGGCTGGTCCAGCCCAAGGCATATAAAACTGCATCATCCTTCTGACTGGATAAATTCCACTGAGGGGGCCACCTTCCAGCAGAAAATGTGGTCATCATAGTTGAAACATTGTTTGAAACCAGAAGGAGAAAAAAGGTGTTCTGGACATTCTGAAATTTCCTGGTTTGGGTATAATTTCCTGGTTTGGGTATAATACCCTGGTTTGGGTATTTTCAAAATTAAATGCTTCTAGATGTTGCTTGGAAAAGACTTTACAGCTGTATTGGTGTGCAAAGGTGGTGACCTTATATACTATTATGTGGAATGGAAGGAGTCAAATCAAAGACAGAGGAAGGCAAACACTTAAGGCTGAGACTGCCTCATGAACAACCAACCACACAAGATCACAGCTTATTGTCTGTTTTCAGATAAATCCAAAAAGTTTGTAATTTTTTTCCTTCAATTTTTCACCTTTCTGAATCCAAATTAAAGCTAGTTGTGAAACAAAAATTTCCCTTTTTGATGCTTCTTTATTATAACCTCTTACACTCTGCCTGCATATGACTCAGCTTAATTGGCACTGGAGAGACTAGAGACAAAGAAAAATCTCATAAACACAGAAAATAAATCCCACACAAATATTAAAACAAAGCTACTGTATTGTTACTAGCAGTTCTAGAGACTTATTTCTTGAATACTCTCATGTCTGCAGTATCTTCCACAACATCTATCCCAGCATGTTATGTGGTCATTAGTCCAAAGAACTAATTAGTCTGAGATGGGCTTGTTAGTCAGGAGTGGCAAACTCAGTTATAAGTTTCCTTCCCAAAAATTCAATATTTATTATGTGGCATCAAACATCTTGATAATTTGATGGCTGGCCTTCTCAGAGGCTTGGAGTGCTCAAACAAAACCTGGGGAAGAGAACTGGAAGATCTGGAAGGAATGATGTGGAGGAATAGGAGAGCTACCTCCAAAGCTGGGTGGGATTGTGGGACCCACAGTCACTCCAGCCCTCTGTGTTTCCATGCTGCAACAGGGGCTGTCATGAAAACAGAAGTTAGAGCAGGGCAACTACTGGCAACTACTTCTGATCCCGCTGTACCTGCCTGACATCATATTTTCCATCAGTGGCAGCCAGAGAGGCTGTTTAGGGAGAGCCTGCAAGCTGTTTGAAGCTGTTCCAGGTCTGCTCCACTCAGACCTGTGTCCACAAACCTTTTGTGTGTGTTAGAGGGCACGTCTCTGCTTTTACCATCTGGTTATGGACCTTGTTTGCTGTGATCTCCCTAAAGCCTTGGTGAACCTGTTGATGCTGTCTGCTGCCATAACATCCTATGGAAACAATTTCCAGAAGTTGATCACCCCCAGTAGGAAAAAACAAAAGTACTCCTACATGTCAAGCACATTTCAAATTTCCAGTAATTCTTGGGGCATTTTAAACCTCCTTAGCTTCAAACAAGGAAGAATTAGTCATAGGCCAAAGCCACCAAGATGCCTCAGATGACATGTTTCTCACTCCGAGCACTCAGAGCCCATGCTTAGAGTTGAGGGCTCTCCTCCTCAAAATCCAGGTGTGGAACTCATTGCACCAAACTTGTGATCTAAAAGACAGGCATCCAAAAACTAATCCAGGAATCTGTATATAGACATTACAGATGCACCACCAGCAGATGATTCACCCTTTTCTAAAACAAGTATCTCAGATTGCTGCTGTGAGTCACTGTGGGCACCGCCTCCCTGTCTCCCCTGACTAGAGGACGCTTATTTAACCAAAGTGGATTTCACACATGTTTAAAATTGCTGAAGTTAATTGGAACGTGTTCCCACCATCTTTGCCCTGTGAAAAGAGACACATGAATTCTAAGTCATCTTGAAAGATGACTTAGAAAGATGACTTTTGGCTGAAGGGGGATAGTGGACAGGTGAGTGCAGGGCAGCCTGATGCTCCGTCACCTGCTTGAGGTGAGAAAACATCTTGACCTCAGTCACAGTTGTAGTCTTTCAGGGCTTTTAAATTAATTATCTTGGTTTCCTAATGATGCACTTACCAGTGATCACCCAAGAACAATGTGCCCAAGCATAATTTCTTTGGGATTCAGGATCAGGCCAAATCTATTTTAGTTGATGATATGGTAGTAAAATGTGTGATATTTGAATCGCCAGTATTTAATTAAGCAACTCAAAAAGACAAGGAAGAAGAGCAATATTATGATTGTGTAAGTCTCCTCCTGTTTCTGAACATTAAGAGTCACATGGCAGGGGTTACCAGAATTGTGTGATTAGCTTAGAAACTTCTAATTTTATATGACTGTGTAAATGTGACAGAATGTTAGACCTCTCTGTAGATGAAGGAACAAGTATTTAGGATCATTTTGTCAAAATGACAACTTCACTTAGTCAGCATATAAGGCACCTGAAGGTCACAGGCATTTTCAAAAGGAATAAGCATTTCTTCTGTTTGAGTGATAAAGACCAGAGTTGTGTAAAAAGCTATTTTAGGAGAACTGAAAAAAAAAATGTAAAACAAGCAGCTGTGTTTGTTACAAAGCCAAAGTGGCATGTAAGAGCCGTCGTCACCATGGTCTCTATTATGAAATACTATTTGTTCTGCAAAGTGCTGTATCTTTCCATGCAGTTTAAAAAGAAATAAAAGACACAGTTTTACAAGGTTACTTATTTTCAGTTAAGAATTCCAAGTGAGTGAGGATTTGATTGTCATGTGATGCCAGCTTTCAAAATAGTTACAAAATTACCAGATTATAACACAGTTAACATTTTTATGAAAATCGTACTTTTAAGCGTCCATCCCAAATCTAAGTACTCCGCTTTATGAATTATACTTTTGTGTTGTTTATGTATGTACGTATGTGTCTGTATTTGAGTGGGACTACATGCGTCCACGCGCATACTGAATTGCAATTTTTTTGCCTCCCGGATTTTTTATACTGTCTTTTTAAAGCTAAAATCGGAGCTCATTTTTAAACACAAGTTGAAGCGCTCGCATTTCCCACGACTCCAGCATCTGGTGCTTTTTTTGAGAAAGTCCAGCGACGGGCTGGGGCAGGGCTGGGAACGGGGCTGGGGCAGGGCAGGAGCGGGGCCGGGCCAGGCGGCGGGGCGGGATTGGCCCGGCGCGGTCAGGCGCCGTGGGCTGTTGCACACACGCGGCTCCGGGCCCCGGTGACCGGCAGTAACCCCGGGGAAGCCCGGCCCACTGCGGGTGTTCCCTCCGATCCCGGCCCTGCACGGGCAGCTGGCGCTGGTTGTGGCCGGCCCCCCCGGCTGCGAGGGCGCCTGGCTGCCCTGAGGCCTGTGCTGCCCACACAGCCCTGCTGTGGCCGTGGCAGCCGCGGGACGGAGCGCTGCCACGGCCCCCCGGGACAAGAGCTCCCTCAGGGGCTGGGCTGAGGGGACTGGGCATTCGGCACATGCCATCCATCCGTCTGCTCTGCAGGGCGACTGTGGTGCCATCTCCTCCACGTGCTCTCCTGAGACTTTGTTCTCTCCTTCTGAAAGTCCCCACAGGCTTGTGGGGCCCTCATGGAGGGTCAGCAGCAGCTGGTGCTTTCTTGCTATGGTTGGAGCGCATGGCTTGGTGCAGAGCTGGTACCACGTCCTGCTCCTGGGCAGCTCCTGGGGGGACTGCTGCCCTCCCTTGGGCACCCTCTCTTGAGCACCCTCTCTTGGGGACGCTCCCTGGTCCTGCTCCCAGGGTCCTGGGCTGGACACGCTGGGTTCCTCACAGCTGTGTTCACTGCATCCCACCTCTGGGGAGTGGATTGCAGCTGGAACTTGGTCTCTCCTAAAGATCACATTGGCATCTTCTGCGTGTTGTGTTCAGAGCGAAAAGATGCAGCAAACTCTCCCCTGACAGCCTGCAGCCCTCCCTGCTCTCCCTCCCTTGGGTCTGAACAAGCAGGCACTTGTTTGCCTGTTCTCTCCTACCCAGCAGAGCTGGCTTGTACATTAACTCTTCCTTTCCCTCTCCTTCTCTGGTGGGTGGGAGATTTTCAGAGGAGCAAAGTTGGGGTGCACTGGAATTGCAACCCAAATGTGCAGATTACATAGGAAACCAGGAATTACCACGCATTAAATACTTCCAGGCAATGACCTAAAAATGCTGAGCTGGCACCGCTGAAGGGCTTGATAGTGTAGGAAAACATATTTTGGGCAGGGGATTTAATAACAGTCTTTAACGAAGAGGGAGAGGCTGCGATTGGAGTTGCACTCATGAAATCCAGACAGAGGGATCATTAACTTTATTTTTAGGCTTGGCTGAATAATCAGGAGTTTTGAAGACTTGACTTGCCTTCTCTGTTTCACTTCTTTTAGGAGGGGCTGTGCTGTCATAGCTCGGATCAAAAGTGCCCCAGATTACCAGAAGTTGCACGTCTCTGTCACTTCCAGGGACATACTGCTGTGACCAGCTGATGAGCAGGAGTGTTTGGTTTGCTTTTTTCTACAGCTGAAAGCAGCCACATGTCAAATTGGTTGGGCTGGTCACATACCTCCAGGTGGAAGAACACAGCTGCTGAAAGAGCCTCAACCTTCTGTCTGAGTAACTCTCTTTTCAGCCCCTTGCTCCAATTTGCAGTGCACTGGCTCTGGCCTTCCCACCCAAAGGGCTTTCCAGCAGCAGTAGCTGCAGCTGGAAACCAAAGCACGGGCCTGTTTTTCCAAGGGATTCAGCATGCCCAGCTGCAAGGGTCTGGCGGTGCCAGCAAACATGGGCTGGATCAGGGGTCCCTGTGTGCTGCAGGTGGCAAAGATGCCACAAACAAGGCCATCCCCTCTGCCCGCTTGTGCATGTAGCAAGCTGGTGCCATGCAGAGATGGCCCTACTCGCTACTATGATCAAAAGGCGTTTGGGTGGGGGTGCAGGGAAGCTACTACCAATGAGAGTGATACTTGGTCAGGGGATTTCCCCCTTTTCCTTTCACTTCCCTCCAGCTGCAAAAGGGGTGGGGAGAAGCAGGGACGCTCGCTCTTGCATGAGGAAAATTCCCCTCGCTGAGGCTGATGAACCCGCCTGACGGGAGGCGGCTGCCGGTATTACGTGTTGTGCCGCATGTGTATCCGCCAGCCACAGGGCCCTGGCAAGGCGCCCCGGCTGGAATTAACCTGCAGTAACCCCAGGCGCAGGGGCAGCCTTGGCGGGGTGTGCCTGCCTGGCCTGCGCTGCAGTATGAAAGCCATTATAATCCACTCATTCATAATGCTTAAAGAGCCAGAGGCTTTTTTCCCTTGGTTCTCCTGGAAGGGTTTGGAAACGGTAAGGCACAGCATTCCCCATCCTGATGGAGCATCGTGTGCTTTACCAAGCCCTGCCCACCATGTCATCAGTCCAACAAGTTTTAAAGTAACATTTATCGTTTTTATTATGAACAAATAAAATTTCAGATCAGCACAACCAGATGTCTGCTTCCATATTAGTAGAAATTATTTCAAAAAGGTTTTTTTTTTCTTTTCCAGTACACAAAACAGACATACTACTATGCAGAAATCCCTAAGATGTGAAAAATCATATCCTACTCACATTTCAACAGTGACAGAGCTTAGACAATGTGCAGATTCAACTTTCCAATCCTTCCCTGAACACCCAACACTTGGACTTCTGCTCTTCACAATACCAGCAGGGCTGGGAACAGTTTTGGAAAACAAACCAGTCCATGCTTCTGCCAGCAGCGGTGTGTGTGGTTCGTACAGCTCCTTCCTGTGCTCGGCTGGTTGGCAGTGAGCCTCACCACACCTCTGGGAGGCAGGGCGTAAGCCCCTGTTACAGATAGGGAAACTGAGGCACGGAGCATTTTTAAGTGACTTTGTCCCAAATCACGCAGTGAGCGAGTTATTAAGCTGGGAACAGGTCCCAGCTGCTTTAGCCACGAGGTCCCACTGCTGCTTTTTCTGCTTCCACCTTTCACAGACTTGTTTAAGCTAAACATACAGACGATGCGTCCAGGATACAAACATGCCACCAAAAAAATATATATATATTTATAGGTATATATATATATCTCAAACGAAGTTCTACCTAAATTGTTGTATCTGTTTCTTAGTCTAACAAAAATTCTAACTCAAATACATTCAAAATCACCTGCACCCACAGTTCAATGTAGGCAATTAAATAATTAAGAAACCCCTTGAATGTTCATAACTCAGAAAAAAAAACCAAAATGGCAAACAGCTGTCAATACTTCTATGTATATTAAAGAAAGATTTAAGGCACCCAGAGATATTTGCCAATCTACCTTTAAAGTGACTGGACAAACACCAGGACTGTTTGGTTACTGCTCCTCAACTTCCACTCTCATTCCAGATTCTGGACCCGAATCAGCACTTGAAATTTGAAAGGAACCCTTGATGTCAAGCCCTGCTTCTCTGCTGAGAGGATGTGAAATACTGCTGCATTTCACAGCACGCATGTCTACTGTAGGGTATGTCACACTACACCTTAAGGGCACCAGGAGCAAGGAAGTAATTTTCTCCTTCTCCCCTTCCCACACCCCTTTCAAATTATTGGCTGGAGCAAATTCATCCTCTCTGGGGACTTCCACGAGTTCAGAGGGGTTTACATTAGAGCAAAGTCAGCCCACAATTACAGAGCTAACAGTGTTTCTCTTTTTTTGGAGGGCTTTTTCTTTTTTTTTCAAATGGTAGGATACTGCTCTAGCCACAACTCCCTTTGCTCCAGCCAGCACCCAGGCAGTCAAGAGCCTCAGAGCAGTAAAGACGCTGTCTCCTGAAACCAGGAGCTGAGGGACTCTCTTCTCCGTTTGTCCTTGTTCCTCTTGGCTGGAGACCACATCACTCCTTACGGCTGAAAACATCAAAGGGTCCCATTGCTGAGCAAAAACAAGGTCATGGTGGTGGCAGGGAGGGGAAGGTGAGGAGACGGACTCATTTTCTGAGTAACAAGAGTGTTCTTGTTAAGGAGAACATCACAGAGCTATCCTGGCTCCTGGCGAGTTTCACTGCAGCAGGAGGAAGCAAAGCTGCAGAGACTCGCTCCTGTGAAGCTTCCCTGGCTGCGATGTGGCAGAGCTGAGGTGAGGAAGTTGGCATCTGCTCTATCTCTGCCTTCCCTGGCCTGCCTGAATAAGGGAGATGCTGCAAACCCCACTCCAATATCGCTTTGTTCCAGCTGCCTCTTGTGCTTTCCTCCAGCTCCGACTGATGCATTGAAGCAACAAAAACAATACTATTGCTACAACTAATAATAATAATAGTAATAAAAATTAATAGTAACTAGGAGAGTTAAGGGGGAAAAAGCATGTTCAGCTCAGTGAGGGGTGTGAGGCCATAACACCCAGAACGTAACTGACCGCCTGAACTCAAGCTGGTCTCTGCAACTTGCAGGAAACAACACCCACACGGACTTTTTTCCCCAGCATCCTCCAGCTGCATGCCCACATCGGCTCAGTGATGTAACTGACCTTTCTGCAGGCTCAGCCGCCCTCGCTGCCTGTCTCACTGGCAAGGGAGCGAGGTGGCGAGATGGCTCGCCAAGGGGGCTGGGAGGCAAGCTAAGGGACTAACAAGGAGCTGGTTTTGCCTCTCCTTCCCACTCCCTCTGGGAAGCAGAGAATGGCAAACCAACACGGCAGACCCTGGGCAAGAAAGCCCAGAGGTAGCTCACACTGGCGGCAGTGTCTCACATTGAGGTCTCAACTTCCTCGAGCCCCCTGTGCCACCTGGCCCCACATTGGTGTTTCTCAGGCACTTGTTGAGTGGAGCCCCCGAGGATGAAAAGACCTGCTCCTGCAGACACCCTCACTCCTCCCTACACCTGCAGGTGCTCCCTTGCCCTGTCCCTGTGTTTAGCACAGGACGTGGATCTGCAGGGCAGGCACACACAATCTGCCTGCCACCCAGAAGGGACCCTGTTCTTCCAGCACAAAAAGCAGTTTAACTCAGAGGTGGAGCTTTGGTTTACATCCTTCTCCTCCTCTCCATTTTGGCAAAGTCCCATTTGCCAGCAAAAATCTCAGCGGTGGGGGTGAACAAAACTCACTATGGGCTGGTGCTGCCCCTTAGCAGCCAGTGGCACACCCCTTCATCTGTTCTCCTCCTCACTGTGGCTCTCCAAAACAGCCATGGAGCCCAGAGACATGCTCTGCCTTCAGTCCCTTGTGGCACAGAGAGCAGTGCAGGGAGGGAGGCTGTGACACCAGAGGGAGTAGGAATTAAGGCCACCAGAACTCCCCCTCCAGTGCCCACTGCTGCTACCTCATCTCTCAGCCACTAGTGGACCTGGCTAGGGATCTGAGAGAGACTGGGCACTCTCCTCACCCCAGCCAGAGTGGCTAGGTGGTGAGGAGCAGGGGAGAACACTTCCCAAGAGATGTCTTGGAAAGAAACAACTCTTCTTTCTGATGGCAAGAGCAAGGGATGGGGCTGCTTTTCCCAGGAAGAGCAGTTTAGCCATGTCATGTCTGTCAGCAGCCCTTGAGAAAAGAGGAGGGACAGTGGCAGAAACTTTGTGGGGAAGGTGGTGAGGAGAGGGTCACTGACTTTGGCTCAACTCTTTATCTGGCTGGTACAGGCTTCCCTTAACTAAATGGTACATAGCCAGCTGCAATGGGCCTCCCCGGGCCACTTCCTACCAGCTTCTCTTCCAGGGAGAGACTGGGAGAATGTAAAGCAGGAGACAGGTGAGAGAGGCTGGAGAGAAAAACAGAAAGGAAAAGGAAAGGAGGGAAAGGGTGGCCTTGTGTTATAAAGGCAGAGTCCTAGATCTTAAATACATCACGCAAAATATAGCGTGGGAGGGGGTCGTTAAAACTCATTATCATTATCTTAAGCAAACTGGTAGCATTATTCAGTAGTTAGTAAACAGAACATTAAACTTTGTCCAGCGTGTTTGGAGGGGTCAGGAAGGGAGAAAGGGAGAAAAAAGGAGGAAGGAGAAGTGTGAATGTGTGTGTGAAAGGGAGCAGGAACTCAGCCACTCTTGTGACTTCCATCTCCAGTCCGCATTTTCCGAGCCAGGATGACCTCCTTGGAGACCTTCTTGCGATCGCTGGCCAGCCCCAGGAAGCACATGAGGTCGATGAAGGCTGTGGTTAAGTTGAAGCGCCAGCCAAACTCACTGGTGGAGTAGTCATAGGGGAAGGTGTGGTGGTAGTTGTGGAAGCCTTCTCCTGAAAAACACAACCAGGGAGAGGATGTTGCAGAGCTCCAGGTGACAGACCCTTTATCTTGACCCAAAGCACCACATTCCTGTAACAGGCTCTGGATTGAGTCCAGGCTCCTCTTTCCTCTCAGCGCAATTTCACCCTTCTACAATCTACCCCATCTCATTTGGGCATGACCCAGCATGCCAGGGCTGGCCCAAATGAGGCAATGACAATCATAGAGGACTTTTGGTGCTTTAGAGGAAAACAAGCATGTGGCAAGCAACGGTGAGTTCCTGGCTCCCCAGTTGCACCAAAACGCCAGGGATTCCTAATAGTTTTTCCCCTGCCACTGCAAGAAATCTTCTAGTATTAATTCAGCTACCAGCAAGACCAGCAGCAAGTCCCCAACAAACCAGGCCAATCAATACTCCTACAGCACTGGCAATCCTAATGCCAAATCCAAAGGACATTTCCAGATGGGGAAAAAAGCAGACACACACTTCCACTAAGCAACCTACACCAGTCAGCCACCATCTGTTCTGGATACTGTCAACATTGGCTTCAGCACTCACCCCTTCAAAGACACTGCCTCGACTCCTGCCCCTACCCCTGAATCTCTGCAGTTCAAACCCCTCCCTACTAAAAACCCACAAGCAGATCCTTTGGTGGTGGAAATGAGTGGAGCCCCAATGATGTACAGTGATGCAAAACAGATGAGGATTTAGGCTTGGGAGAACAGATAAGGGCATATGCTGATCCTGGGATGTACTTTCCTAGTTCTCCAAATTTTCAGTAAAAAACATGAAAGCATCTAGCTTGTCTTATCCTCAAGTACCCCCAAAATCACCAGCTGTCCTGAGAACATGTCAAAATGTGCATCTGCTGGTTTTCAAGTTGACACGTCTCAGACAGATATGCAGTGACTGCAGCACACGTTTTTCAGTGAACATGGCAGAAAGAGCTCTGAGCAGGGTAAATAACATATTGCTATTGAGATAAGAAGGTGCTAAGTGTAGCAGAGTCCTTTCCAGCCTGGAAAGAGTCTGATGGGAGCTGATAACCCCACTGTCCTTATGTACTCACTGGCCAGCATGGGAAATACCCCCAGATGCAAAGGCTGGAAGGAAAGGGTGCAGGGGAAATAGGGACACCTGGATTCATAGAAATTCCCATAAGCAGTTGCAGCCCCAAGAGGCAGTCCCTGTTCTAGAGTCCCCCTGCAGCAAAGACACAGATGCTGAACATACCTAGGGCCCCCAGGCTGACCAGGGGGTTCTCCCGCGGGTTGATGTTCTGGTCATACGGCCGGTTGCCAAACATGTGAGCAGCACTGTTCACTAGCCAAGTGGCATTGAGCCCTATGGTGTAGCGCAGGATGGCTGGAATGAAGAAGCTGATGACGATGGATTCATCCCAGAAGTACCAGGGCACTACAGCTGGCAGTGTGAAGCACAGCAACACCACTGAGGGCTTGTAGTATCTGGAAAGGAAGGGACCAGGAGGAAGGTGTTCAGTGGCAGAGGCAAGACAGGAAGGACTGATTCAGTCCTCTGTTTGGAGGATTCACGCTCAGCTATCCACAGAAAATCAAGTGCAGAAATGCCTTGCTCCTGAGCCTTGTATCTATTGCTCTGGATGCACGGAAGCCATGCCTGGAGACTCCCAAGTCCCATCATCAGGCAAGAGACTCAGACTAAACCCTGCTCTCTTCACACGTGCATAAAACAATGTCCCCATCACCATGAGTCAAGACACCAGCTGCTGCTTTTGGCCTCATCTGTCATTTGCTTCTCAGCTACACTGGTCCCCATAAAGGCCACCCCATGCTTCCAGAGTCCCACAGACGGTCCTTTCTCTGGCTTTGGCCCAGTGCTGCAACTCCTCCTTGCAGACTTGGCTCTGCCTACGAATACACCCCACCAACAAGTGCAAGCCAAGTGGCACAGATGAGCATACAGATGAGCATGTGGGCTTTCTCACACTAGAAGAATGGAAGTAGAGGAAGGTGAACCACTCTGATGACCCACAAGAAAAATCATGCTGGAACTGAACTAGGGACTTCCTGACTTAGGCTGGTTACTATATGGGTTCAGTCCCACATCCCTGCAGCCCTGGTGATAGGCTCATCTGCTCTGGACATCAGTCGCCGTATAGCTGCAGATGGCTGAGAGATACCCCATCCATGAGGCACCAGTGAATCAAGACTGTCCTTCCCAGTTACTGCCCCTCTCACATCTCCATTTTCAACCCTTCTTTCACCATATTTTTTCCAGAAGACTGAGAGAAAAGGGGCACAGACATGGCCTGAAAGGTGTACAATCTCCAAGGATGTCTCAGAGGCACCTGTGTGTGGGCTCTGGGCCAGCCAAAGCAGCAGCTGGGCTATGGGGTGAGCAGGCAAGGGGGGACTTTGTGGTGGGAAGATCAGCCTGCTGCTGGCAAGATGCTGCAGGGTAGGCAGGCAAGAGAGGAGTGTGGGAGAACTAGAGGTAGCACTAGATTCTAAATACTTCCTATAGCAGAGGCACAGCTCATTTCTCACAGTTCATCTCACAGCAAAGCCTTGGGCATGCTGAAGAGTCACATTTCTCATGTGATGCCCTCAAATCCTCTCACATTCCATCAAAGCCACTTGGAGTTCCCAGCCCATTTGCAGTGTCCCTGCTCCATTCCCCATGGCTCCCCACTAGGGTTGACCCCACCACTCACCTGCGCTGGAACATCACCACTTTGTCAGCCTTTATGTCACTCAGGTCCAGCTTCTGTCCCTTCTCTATGACATCCGGGTGCTTGCGCACGAGCAGCCAGCCAATGTGGGAGAAGAAGAAGCCCCGCATGGCATTGTGTGGGTCTGCGTCCGTTTCAGAGAACTTGTGATGGACACGGTGGTCCCGGACCCACTCGTAGATGTCGTTCTGCAAGTCAACAGGAGTGAAAACTTAGGGTCAGGGCTGGAGACATTCCCTTCAAATTACAAAATGTTTAAATACTTAAATCCTATTGACCTGAATTCGTATCAGTGGCATCATGTCTCATTAGAGTTTGGGGTTTCTGGCCTTTAAAACAGAGGCTGGGTCTTGGTTGTACCTCTCCAGGTTTTGGGAAGCAGCTCCAGGGGTGCCTCAGCTCTGCTCTTTGACTGGCCAAGTCTGGGCTGGGGGGTTGCACCACACCCATGGTGCTGCAGGCTCTGATTGGTCAGCCTGTGCCCCACCCCTGCAGCAGCCACTCTCATTGGCTGGCTGGTGCCCCACCCTCCCATGCTCGGCTACTGTCCCATCCCCATCCCCATCCCCATCCCCATCCCCATCCCCATCCCCATCCCCATCCCAGTCTGCATCCCCATCCCTGCACACTGCCAGCTGGGGCTGACCGACCTGCCCCTTCCCTGCACCTGACATTTCCCATAGGTCATCCTGCCTTGCTTGTCCTGGGATTGCCAAATCAGATGTTTAACTTGGGGGGTGAGGCTTTTTTAAACTTTTTTCTTTTTTTTCCCATTGGAAATCAAACAGTCTTAAAATTAAGGCCCCTTTTTAGAAAGAGAACAAACACACAATCTCAATGACATTTCCCAAAAATACCTCTCTTCAGCCCCATAACTGTTCCATTTAAGCAGCAAAATCAATACAGTTTGGAAGATGTCAACGCTTTTATCATTTGTATTATGCAATGATTGCTTTGGCTGGTGTTAAGAATAGATTTCATAAGCCTGTGATCATTTCTTTGTATCAAGATTTCAATGAGCTTAAAGCCATGTATTACACCATCCTAGAAAACATAAAATGAGAGATCCAAGCACGGCTCTATTACCTGTATTACACAAGAGGCTCCTTAATCTCCTACATATCCAGGACTTTTCCTGAAAACACTATGAAGGTAGGGAAATGGCATAACCATCCCTACTTCTTGCCTTGAAAGACTGAGGGACTTGTCCACACAGGGAGCCTGTGGCAGAGACATGACTCCTCAAGTCCCTTTCAAGTATTGTAACCACTTTTCCTTTAAATGAGATAAAATGATTTACCTGCAGGCCATTCAAGAAGGCAATGATAAACATGGGCCAGGATTATACTCTCACTTGTTTCCAAATACTGGGAACTGCTGCCTTCCTTCCAGCCAAGTATCTCCAAGTATCAGCAGCCCTCGCTGATGTTGGCCAGAGCTTGGTCACTCAGTGTTCCCCCAGAAGAGGGTGGCCCAGCTGCCTTCCCTATCTAGTAAGCAGAGAAACTTAACCAGTAGCTATGCTGGAAAATTTCACCTGTGACCCAAAGTCTCTTTCACATTCTAGACCCTACACAGCACCACGTAACATGAGAAAGCCCAGTCCGAAAGTCGACAGACAATTTGGGCTTGCACGTATGGGAAGGGTTTCCCTGTCTTGCTGGAGGCAGAAGGCACAAATTTGGAAAGAGACCATGTAATGCAGAGACCATGTGGTATCACTTCATCCACCACACCCTGTCTACAAACAGAAATTGGGAGTTCGAACCTGAAAAATTGGTATCTTGACCCAAACTTTAGCTCATTTTTCTACAGATCTTATTTTGGGACCACCTCTAACTGCAACTTTGACTGAAAATCATGACTTTTGAGAAGACCAAGCAAAGCCAAGGAGAATATCTTCTTCCTTCAGAGTTTTCAGCTACAGGCTATAACTGTGAGAGCTTCTGTTGTGCTGCAGCTGACAGGTCTTGCAGGTGGAAAAGCCAGTTAGAGGCAGAATTCTCAAATTCTCTGAAATTACAAGTCACAGGTCTCTGAGCAACCAACAGGCATTTTCTGGAGGACCTAACATAAAACAATCTATAAACTTCCATGACCTAAAAAGTTACTGATCTCCTCTGCTGCCACTAATAGGAATGAGATAAATTCAGCATAAATCTCTTGACCTCACTGAAAGTAACTATTTAAAAAAATCCATGGGGAATAGTACCAAATTTTCAGTAAAACTTTGGATTAGTTCCTATTGAAGCGGAAATATCTGTCTGTCTCTCATCTTTGTCTATTCCTATCCCCTACAGCAATAGCTCAGCAAATTCTTTCCCCCTCTGCCCTATAACCCTGTGAAAGATGGTCTTTGTACAGGACTAGCTAATATACAGCAACCCATCCTGCTGCCTTACTGAGTGCTGGACCACTGGCTGGAATCGACAGCTTGGTCCTTCCCCTTCCTTGTGAAAAACTGCTGTTTGGTACTAAGAGAGAAGAAGAAATTCAATGGTGTTTTAGAAAGTTTTTCAAGGCTTAAAAACTTTACTCTGTTCTGGTTACATGTAAACAAAGTGCTATCCTCTGGAGAATTGCTTAAGAGCACAGCACTGATACTTTTGTGTTCACCTTTTTATAGCAGAAAGTGCTGCATTCTGACACCTTCCTGAGTACTTCCCACAGACAAGCAACCCTTCAGTACAGTTGGAGGATGGAGTGTTGTTAGGGCTGACTTACTTAGCAGCAAGCCTGAGAGACCACCAGAATTTATTTTTCTGTGCCATGCCAATCTGGATTTTCACTCTGACTTCTACAGATTTGCAGTTTTGTTTGCTTTGGGGACTGTGAAGTGCTCTCACAGTAGTTAGGCAATATCCTGAGGTTAGTGCTCTTTGAGAGGTGAAGCAATTGCCCAAGGTGCTTAACAGTGCCTGCAGTAACTTGTGCCACTCTAAAGGCCCAACCCTTCTCTCCTTAAAATATCATTGACCTGGGACAACTCTCTGGAAGCCAGTGGTGTGATTTATAAAATTATTATTCCCAAATATCACTCTTCTGAACCAGAGAAACATCCCCCTAAATCTCAAGAAGTTCTTGGTCTTTATACAGCAGCAAATTCTACATCCTGCAGAATTCTACGTCCTTGGCTTTGCAGATGTCTTCTCCTTTATCAGCCACACAGCAAGAGGAGAGTGAGGAAACACCAGGAGAACACTTAACACTTCCACACCTCATTCATGGGACCTGGTGCAAGCACAGGGAGACCACACCTGGAGGGAAAGGTACATTCCTGTTTGGAGAGCTTTCCTACCCCTGGTCTTGGCCAGCTGTCCTCTCCTCATTGGGTTTGTCTCAGAGTCAACCTCTGATAGGACAAGGTAAAGACAGACTCTAACACTGCAGTGTTAGATGGAAAGGGCAGTCTTTTTCCTAACAAGAGGTAGTAGGACAGAGGAACCTCTTCATCAAATTGTGTCCTCTATCTGAGATAGGGATTCATGGGAGCATTTCCTTCTGAAGACCAGTGGCGCATTGAGGAAGTGCTTACCTGGAAGGCCATGGAGTTTGCAATAGTCAGGAAGATTCGCAGGGGCAGTGTGGCTTTGTAGGACCGATGACTCCAGAGGCGGTGAGATCCAGCTGTGATCCCCAGAGCACTCACCAGGAAACACAGAAGAGCTACAAAGGAAAAGAAAGTGTTTGAGCAGTTAGAGCAAAGCTTCAGGCAGAGCAACACAAAGGTGGGCCTTCCCCCAAAGCTGTATAAGCAAGAGAAGAATCCACGGAGAGTACAGATTGGGGCAATAAAACTGAATGTGAGAGTGCCCAAGCTACCGCAGGCCTCCTGGGCAATGTAGGGCAAATCAGTTCAGCTCTTTAACAAGGAAGGAGGCCCCCCCTTAGAAGACTTGTCACAAGGGTTGGTTCTTCAGCATAGTGCCATCTGTCATGGTGCAGAATAGTCAAAATTGTATAAAGTGGCTGCTTCCATAAAGCACTCTGGTAAAAGCACTGCAGTCCACCAGTGAACAGCTTCTCCCTTTCCTCCCACACCAAATAATCCAGGCTCTCACTTTCCTATCTCACCACTTCTCACTAAATCTCTTTTGTATTATTTTCATCTAGAGATGGTAGATAATACCATTCTTCAGGGGGGACAGCTCAAGCTCAGGGTTAGGCTTCTCTTCTGCTCCCTTTCTGAGCAGAAGCTGGCTAGAAAAAGACCTAACCTATCCTCCCACTGAAGCCTGGGCCTCACCTTCAGCTCTACCACTGGCTTAAAATCTGCCCAGAGGCTGCCACTCCTAGGGTCTTTTTGATCCCTCTCTCTGCTCACCTCCTGCACCTTTCACAGAAGGAAACCCCAGGGCTAACGATACATTACAAGTTGTGCCCATGGCAGAGGCAGATCTTGCTGGGCCCTGTTGAGCTTTGAGGCTGCTTCATGTGTTCCCTCTTCACACAGGGCAGAAGGAATTCCTTGCCCCTTTGGCAGCTAGTAAAAAACCACATCCTGCTCCCAATACAGCATGTGTTCATATTTGCCCCGGTCTGTGTGCCTGTTTGTCCTCCTGGGACTTCTGGAAATTAACCTCAGTTCCAGCATCTGATCCTAAAACTAAAATGGAGGAAAGACCTGAGAGTTTCATAGCAGCATTACACTAGGAAGTTAGGGTTAGAAGATAATTGATTCTGCAAATTAGCTCTTCCTCAAGGAAGGAAGGGTCAGGAAGTTTGGCAGAAAGACAGAGAGCATTCAACAGCTGGTTTGCTCTGCAAGCTCAGACACAAAGAGGTAAGGGTGCACTTCTGTGAACAGGTCAACTGATCCACCTTTAGTCTCTGGGGGAAGCAATGCCTTCTTACCAGTCCCCCAGGGCAAACTTTCCTGGTATAAATTTGCACATTTCAGCCAATTGCATCCATCATGAAAAAAGTTCCTTATTCTTACATGTAAGTCCATGGATAGGAATTGCTGGTATGCTTGACATTCAGCCATTCAGTCCAGCCAAATGTCTCTAATCAAACTTATCTTGAACCCAGAAAACTAGATACTCTGCCAGAAACTTGTCTAGAATCAGAGATCTGAGACATGTGCCAGGCGCAGCCAAGTTCTTTCATTCAAAGTAATACAGCCTTTCTTTCCTGTCATCCCCTGCTCCCTCTTCCTTCCATCACCTCCTTTTTGTTTTTCTACATTCCCAGCCTAATCTCTTATCCACTAAAAGCCTGTCTTGGCTGATTTAACATCATCTTCTGGCCCCTTAAACTTGCATGAACCCTTCTCACTTCCATCCCACTGCACAAGAGTGACCTTCCCTGTCTGCTGATCTGACTGTGACTCCCCATCTTCATCTTCTCCCTTGGTTCCCCTGCCTGCTGCTGAATGCAGCACAAGCCTTGGACCAGAGCACAACTCTCCCAGCACCTCAGCGGTCTCTCAGAAGAGCCCAGCATGCAAATACAGCAGGACCCAGCCTTTGCAAGACGCAGCGGAGCTGAACAAAGCTCACAAAGCTGTCCAAGCCTGGAAGGGGAGAAGTGAAGGATGATGGAACAGGGCATTTGGTTCAGGTGTCCCTTTGGCCTTACTGGTGCTGGAAACCTTGAAGATCTTACTCAGTTTCATGACTCTGACTTGGAAGTTATGAACCAACTCACGACCTGTTAATTTTAGATTTTAAGACACATTTAAATCAGTACTATCCCCACAGATAACACAAGACAGAGAGCCCACGATAAACAACGGCACCTTGCAATGGATGTGTGGGGCAACTTGCTAGGGAAAGAGCTTATCTGTCCACTGTAGGGCAAGCAGGCCCGATGAATTGATGGTGTACCAGGGACACAAATGAACTATGTGATTTTTCATGATCTTCAATAGTACAAGAAAGTAAATGCTAGATTAGATGAGTAGAGGCCCGATTCATAGCCCTGAGTTTTCAGCTTTCCTTATCTGGTGAATCCTCACATGCTGACTGAGAATATTTTGGTAAAAAAGGCCTCCAGGAAGATGACTCTGGCTGAGGACTGTTGTATTTAAGCTTTGCAGGAAAGGAAGCTCACCTGTATCTCTTTTATACAGGCAATTCTCAGAATTTGCCTGTGGATATCGCTGTTGGGAAAAGATGACACCAGCAACAAAGACGTTATCAGCAAGGACAGGGAATCATATAAGAAATGTGATGGGGACACCAACAGACTCAAAACCCAGACAACCCAGTACTTGCTTTTAGGTAGCCTTTCCTGGAAGCTTTTGTAAAAAATTTGAAAGAGTACCCACTGCTTTTGGGTGCCCTGGATAGAACAGTCCCAGCCTTCATCCAAAGCACATGAACCTCAGCAGCTCATCTTGACTTCTCTTGCAGCTGCATCCCAGGTCACTACAATGACCATAACCCTCTAATTATAATCCTGTGCTGCCAGGCCTCTTGCCCAAATACAGAAGCTGTAGTTTATCTAAGGGGCAGACACTTTCTGTGGGAAAGTCTATGCATTTGTTGCACCAGCCCCACAGAAAGCCAAACCCTACCTGGAGACAATTAGATCCATCAGCCATGACTAAGAGTTGATGTGACAATGACAGGATATGCCAAATGATTGAAAACCTTGTGGAATACAGAAGATTCCAGCACCCTTATGATTCAGAGAGTTCACCCCCACAAACAGGTACAGTGATGATCATTGCACAGTCAGGGAATCAGCATCTCACAGGGAAGAAGAAAAACTCCTCTGAGATCATCCACTAAGAATTCAACTGGCAAGAGAGTAGATAAGGTGAAATGAAGTAGCACAGATTTTCACATCTGCCCTGTGATGCTGCCCCAAACTGAAGGACATAGGGACTCCATCAGCTGAGGATTCAAAGTCATCTTCCGTACCATGCTTTGAACTATACAAGATCCAAAAGATTGGCAACTTGTTGCTAGCGAGCAGAGACCGAGGAATAAAGCAACATGGATGTGGACGGTTTAGTACGAGAAGAAACCAACCCTTTATTAATTTACAAATTCGCTTATTTACCTTAGCACGCTGGACTGACATAAGGTTATTGGTTCACTGACCAACCACCCCCCAGAGGGATTGGCTGAACCCAACACCACTTACTTCAGATATTTTCTTCTCGGTATCATAACAATACCATAGTTTACAAAATCTCTCAACTGTTTTCCCATAGCATCCATGAGAAAGCAAGGCTTTCACACAGACACTGTCAGAAAACTGAGAAATCTCTCTGCAGCCAGGCTTTTAGCATTCACAGCAACTCTCTGGTGATATTCCCAGTGACCCGTTCAACTGGAATACAAAGAATTATGACCACTGGCAGTAATAAGCACTCAATGCTCCAAAAATTAAACAGAAAACATTCTGGATTCAGTCATGTCTATGACTCATTTGGCTTTACCTCTTTAGGGCCCAGATTCAGACCCTGTTATGATGAGAAACCAGGAATGTGCTAAAAGCATTGTCACCTGCAGTGAACACCAAGGATGTTTACATGAAGAGGTGCTCCTGCTCCAGCAGGTGTCCTTGGGCTTTTGCTCAGTGCAAGACTGTTCCCTCCTTGCTGGCCAGTCCTTGTTAGCCAGGTGAGTCCTGCTGCTCTCAGGAGGAAGATACCAGAAGCAATGAAATGTACAGGCTGCATAAAGGGAACAGTGTTTAGGAGGAGCGATAGGATCTGCTGCCACTGAAACCTACCTTCCCTGCCATGCTCGGAGAAGGCCGTCACCTGCTACTTAAGCCTGGAGGAACACTAAGTGGGAAGGTGTTGCCAGCTGTAGTCTTGATGGGAAAGTAAAAAAACTACTTTGCTGTTTGCTGACATATCTCTGGGGTAGTATGGACTGAGATTTTCAGACTGTCAGGAATTGCCTAAATTATCCAGCAAGATTCACCTTGGTCCAAAGATAATATAGCAACAACAAAATATGGTATCAACCCATGCTTCTAGAGCCTCTGACACTGCAGGGAACAGAAGTGTTGACAGAGCACCATGTCGAGAGGAACCATCACTATTTACAGACACTGCTGTCCAGGCCAACAGGAGTTAACACAATTACTGTCAGTCTCCTGCATCTGAGGGCTAAAAAGACTACCCACAAATCACGTTTCCAGGGAGGATCTGAGCAATTAGAGAAGAAACTGTCCATCACCTTTGCATCCTGCCCTTTCAGACTCAGTCTCTACGCCATTTGGCAAATGAAGTAAAATCTGCCCATGATCTTTGAACAGACCAAGCAAGACTTTGAGAAGTGCAGAAGACAATAAATAAAAGGGGAGCTGACTAGAAAGCCAGTGCTGGAATGGCTCAGAGAGCTCTTGTGATGGTGAGCTCTCACCTGATCAACAACCCGAGCTCATTCTGGGAAGCTCTGTACCAGAAAGAGATCAGGGGACACAATGCACACAGCAACGCAGAACAGCAAACAATGATGAAGGCAGGGCTGGAGAGCTTGAGAGACAAAGAGGAATCAGCACATAGAGAAATGAAAACAAAAGAGGACAGTCACCAATATAACTGGTTTCAAAGGGACAGGAACATCAAAGAGACAGTGGCCTGGATGAAGTGGGTATAAGTAACAGATAAATTATAGAAGGTAGATGAGCTACCAGGCACCACAGCTGCCTGTTGCACCAAAACGGAGAACATCTAGGACCATGTTAGTTTTGTACTATATGTACACAACCTAAGGAAGAAATAATCTGAAAAACAAACAAAGAAACAAGCAAAACCTCCAGCAGCTCCAGAACTACCACTGCTAGAGCTGGCCTGCCATGTGCCCATGGTGTACTGCCAGAAGCAACCTAAGTCTCTGCTGCACTATCCTTGTCTATAAAATGGGAACTGTCCTCTCCTTGCTACCAGAGGGTGCTGGGAAAATAACAGCAAGTCACTGACATGACAGCCACAGATACCTTGTATATGCTAAATAAAGGTATGAGTTGAGAAAAGGGTAATGCAAGGAGCAAGAAGCCTTGCTGAGAAGGTACACCTGTGGAGGATCAGAGTATTCCAGTTCCAGTCAGCGCTGGAGGAGAAGGGACTATAAGGGAACTCTGACTTGGCTGCAAGGTGCCATGAACAATGCTCCTTTCCCGGAACAGGAGTGCAGGACAGGGAGCTTGGTGGAGCTATTCCAGCTTTGGTACAGCAGGATTGATATTCAGCCAATCCAGAACAGTGCAGTTCCCCCAAACACCATGTCCCTTCTCCCATTCCCAGAACATGTCACTCCAGAATCCACCAAGGAATCTTGCAGTGCCTCACAGTGGCAGGAGAGCAACTGGCACATCACATCAGAGTTTACTGCGCAAGGAGAGCAGGAAGGATTGACACCGGATAAAAAGCAAAGCAGATTCCTGTGAAGTGCCATGAGATGCCACACAGACATCCCAAAGAGACGTGTGGTTGCAAAGACATTGCCTCAGAGACCATTTTGGGGTAGGGTGGGGTTTAGCAGAATGCAAAACAGCATTAACCTTCTGGATAAAGATGCTCAAGCCCTCTTAAGTATCCCAAGGGAACTCAAGGGAGAAGGGTTGGATGGATTTAGAAATCATGGAGCATATCAGCAGTTTGAAATGAAATCAGTAAATTCGACTCACATTTTTTCCTCCTCCTTGCCCCAACACTCTGAAGATATCTGACTGGAATTGGAGGACCCAGGCTGTCAGCTCAGTGAGTGAGAGAAGCCAGCAGTCTTTGCTCCAGCCCAGGGATGGGACACACATAAGAGGACCAAGAGACCTAAAACGCTCCTCCGAGGTCATGCTGAGGCTGCATGTTCTGCCCAGCCCTGATGGGCCAGGGGAAAGTACAGCCTGTCAGGTTTTCACAAGGGAAAGGCCCAGCAAAGTCTTCTTTCATAACGTCCCCCTGAAAGGCCACGCTGGCTGCACAGGGAATGGATCGGTGCCTCGGCTTTTGCAGATGCTGTAGCCAGACTGACTGTGGCCTCCAGCGAAGTTCATCCCCCAGACCTCTGCCTGCGAGAGGCTGATACAGTTCAGGAGGAAGAGTCAGCCTGGCCATGCAGGAAGCCATCTCCTTCCCAGTTCAGCTGTGATGCTTGTTGCACACAGCCATCAGGAAGACACACTTTGTGAGTGTGATAGACCAGGTGGATTGCCCCAGGGCCCATTTGTAGCCGGGCTGACCAGGAAGCAGGAGTACTACTGAACCCAAAAGCCACCCAAGCAGGCCTCAATCTGGACTGTTGCTTTTTGTTTCAGGATGTTCTGTTTCACAGGGAGGCAGGGGCTGGATGCAATCTCTCGACCTCCCTACTGGGAGCCATTTGGCTTCTGGACTCCTCCAGGGGTCCACACAAAGGCTCGTGGAAAGCGAGGCTCTCCTGCAGAGTGGGCCCCGGGCCCAGCTGTCTTTCAAGCAGTCAGAGGAGAAGTTTGGTTCCTACCCAGGGCAAGATCTCTGAGAAAGCGGAGCTTTGCCTAGCTACCTTCTGCTGGGTTGTGCTTTCCACTGGAATTTGCTGCCTGGAGAGATGCTTATTTATTTTTTGAAAGTTGTCAGGCTTAGTTCCGGGATGATGGTGGCTAATCTGTGCTTTTTTAAGAATGATAAAAGACCTGAGCTTCAGACTTAATTCTTGACTTTTATCTTCAACACAACTGTATTTTGTCTCTTTTCCCTCATACACACATTGAGGCTCTGTGGGATTTTCACTTCCCTGGTAAGGACAGGAGTGGTTCTCATGTCTGGGCAGCAGTCTCATGCCAAAGAGTGCTCTGTACCTTGCCTCCCCAGCCACCTCTTAAGGTGCTCTTTCTTTCTAACTTTCTGGCACTGTCACAGTGCTCTATCAAACAGTTTTTGTTCTTCATCCCAGAAGCAGCTGCACATTCAGGGTATTTCCAAGCCTAATGTCTGTGAATCAAGTTTGTTCTTTGAGCAGACAAGCCAAATCCCTGCCAAACCTTTCCCTCTCATGTACGACCTCACAAGAGACACTAGCAAGCCCTTCCACAGCTCGCTAGGAGTCTGGCTGAAGAGCTGCTTCTAGAAGAAGCCCCCTGCTTCTTTCTTTCTCATCCCCAAGTCTGCGGGCCCGGAGTAAAAAGAAATACCATCCAACAGAGTTGGGGGTTGCAGATGCCAAGAAACAGATAGAGGAATGTGCTTACCCCATGCCAGTGTCTGGATCTTTGCAGAAGGTATCAGTGTCAACGCGATTAGGGCCCCTAGGTGCAGCAGGCTCATGAGGATGATATTCCTCCAGACGTATCGCAGCGGGGGCTTGGGGCCCTCTTTCTCCCGATAGGTCTCATCAAAGATATCATCTATCATGCCCCGGTCTCCTGCCAAGTCCTCATGATTGAGTAAGTCCTTCTCCATGATGGCGTTTCCATTCCTGGTCACCCGAGAGGTGACTGTGCCAACAGCAGTGGTGCTGGAAGTGGAGGAGAACTCCTTGGAGAGGTGGCAGTGGATATTTTCAAGAAAGGAAAAAAGGGAAAACAAAACAAGAAGTTGGTGGTTATCAATTCAAGAAATAGAAATACATGCATCTAGGCTGGCATTGTAAAAATTCACAGCCTGTAGTTTCCCTGTAAGGCTCCATTCTTTCAGCTGAGACCTTGGCACAAAGAAGAGCCTGCTCTGGCCACATGGAGTCATGGCCTGAGAGGACAGGGACCTGGTCTTTCTGGAGAGGAGATGAATGGTAGATAGGGTGCTGAAAGTAAAGAAAAATACTTGAAAGCCAGTCTCTTTTCCACCAGTGGCTTTGGTGAGACCATTTGCAGACTGCAAGGATTTTTATTTTCCTTCAGTTTGATTAGTGGGCATTTTTCGGTGGGTTTGTGGTCTGGGCTTGTGCATAAGCAGACAACAATAAAGGAACTCTTGTGAATGAGCAAAGAGGTGGGAGAGAAATATGGTCTGAAACACAGTTTTATAATAAATCAATGGGCTGCTCCTGATACCCTACTTCTTTGTGTCACCCCACCAGGGATCATGGAGGGAACATCAGGAATATCCACAGAGGTATTCCTCTGGGGTGCCTCCTTATCTCCCCTGCCTCACCTTCCAGGATGGGATGTGGCAAGACCAGCATGCTTGAAGATCACTGGATGGGAAGCAGTCAGGTGAGGTACTTCTAGTTAGAACTACAGCTACTTATCCCATGCCTGCTGCTACGACTCTTATCCTTCTCTCATTTCCCGCCCACAGGCAAACTGAGGCAAGGGAAGACAATCCTCTGAGCTATGGCCACCAGCATAAGCAGAGAGGAAGTTCTAAGCAGCAAAGTTGGCTCAGCTTGGCTCCTGGCTCCCTTCTGTAACTGTGACACAACATTCCCTCTAAACATGCTTGTTTGCGTTGGCTGAGTGACAGCCTGCCCCATCAGGCATGCATGACGAAAGGAGCAGGCAGGACTGACCCTAATGAGACAGGTCACTGAACCCTGAATCACCAATTTCCATCTCCATCATGACAGCCGTGTGCTTGCTGGTACTTGCAGCCCTTTGTCAGCCCCGAGCCCAAGTGCCCAACATGGCTCAACCCTGAGGGTGCCAAGCACGTGGGATGCAAGCGGTGTGTCCCACACACATCACGCCCCTCCCCTGCCTCCTGGGAACCTGCCCGAGGGACACAGCCATGGGTGAAGGGGCACTAAAGGTCAGCCAGCAGGAACAGCAGAGCTGAGACTGTGGGAGGGAGCATGGTCAAGCTGGGAAAACTCCTTTCCCAACAGAAATTTCTCCTGAATTAACAGCAGATTCCCTCTCAGGTGTTCAGGATTCATAAAAGACCACCATCCTGCCATGGCCTAGTTTCCTGAGGGAGGCATTAAAATCAGGCCAGGCAGCTTACGTGGCCACCCCAACTCCTCCCTTTCCCAAGGGCAGAAACTAGAGGGTTACAGACATACCTTCCGATGGGGAGGAGCTGGCAAGGCTGACAGATTCCCCACATTTGGGAAGTAAAATAATCTCTACAGAAGGAGCGCTTTAAGTTTTTCCTTGGGGAATCAAAGTTTAGAAAGGAAAAAAACTGGACACAAAGTATCCTGCTGCCTTCACTGCACGCAGGCAAGCTGCTGAGCTTGGGACTGGCTCTTCTGCATCCTGGCTATAGGCTGTCTCTATCTGCTTTCCTAATTAATGTTTTGAGGGTATGATACTCTCATCTGCTAGAGAATTTAGAGGTAATCCCCACACCAAAAGAGCCACGAGAAATGGCTTCTAATCCAGAGATTAGGCAAGGAGAAGTCCTGCCCTTTCCCAAGTGTTAGATATTCTCATCTGGCATTTTGGCAGAAAGGTACAATTTTCTTTCTTGGCTGCAAGACAATCTACCAAAAAGACTCACGACTTGTCTATGCAGGAAAAATTCCCAACAGTGATTGGTGGTATAATTAGATGGGTAACACACCCCATATGGACATGCTACTTCCAGAGTAAGAATGTGGGGCTGGAGTTGCATTTTTCTCCTCCATGATAGTTTATGTCACTGTCAAAGTTACACAGGGGCAGAGGAGGAGGAGGGAGAGCGCAAAGAAAACAGCAGAGAGGAAAAAATCTCTTATTGCAGAGTTGTAGTAGCCACATGAGGAATTTTACCAGCATACCTATGCTGCTGGAATTACACTGATATAATCAGACTGGTCATTTCTCACATGTAAACTAACCTTGAAACAAAAGGGCTATAAAGCAGCTGTGAAACAGCTCCACCGTTACAGACTTGGTGGGAGGAGCATGGGGGAAAGAGGGAGGGAGAGAAGGCAGCTATTTAGGTAGAAACAGGGGAAATGAGGAAAGAAAGAGAATTTTTATCCCGTTATGACCATAGTGGCTCCTATTGAGGAAAATGGGATGGAGATTGATTTGGGGTCTACGGCTGAGAGAGGCAGGAGACCAGCTAAATAATTTTCATTAGCTTTCCCTCATTTTTGAATGACTTTGCAGCCCTCATCTGCAGAACAGATGTGTTTCCCCATCTACACCCCCACCTCCCCAGCACTGAACATGCCATAGGTGATCCTGGCACCCAGCCAGCTTATACAACCAACTGCAGCTCAAAGGCTCCTGCACTGGGTACAGTGTACGGGCCCCAGGGCACTGAATCTCGGGTCCAGGATATATGAATATGCCTAGCATGACCCAGGGACAGGATTCTTTCCAGCTTCCAGGATATGACCCAAAATACATGCCAAAACCATGAAACGTGGTTGAGCACACTGCCCTTGACATCCGTTTTGGGAGCGGAGAAAAGGAAAGTTCTTTACATCACAGCATCCCTAGAAGGTCATGGCACCTGCACAAAAGGACCAAGGGAGACCCTGTGTGCTGGTGACAGAAAAAGAGCAGGGCTATGATTTACATCCACTTCTAGGCATTGGCAGAGGGGGGAAGGATGAGAAAGTGAGAGCAGAAACACCAGAATCAAGCCCCTGCCTCCCTTTGGGCAAAGGGTGGCTGCCAGAAGGGTCAAAAATAAAAATTGAAATCTTTAAAAATCCAACAGCTCCACACATCTTACTGATGTCAGGTTGTTATTCAGACCTTCTTATGCCAAAAAAGGGCAGTCTCCCTATTGTACGTTTGCTTGGCTCAAGCAATGCAGACACAGTCATTCATTTCATCTGGGCAGCCAGCTTTCACCTTGCGTCTGTCCTAGAGACACTTCCTGCTGCAATATTTAGTTTTAAAACACTGCGAGTGAAACCCCATTCTTATTAAAAAGAAAATGAATTAAGGAAATAAAAAAAATCCCAGTCTGAGTATTATCAAAAAACACACACAAAAGATCTTCTTGAATAGCCCTTCGTGCTATTCAAGCACCCAGCAAGCTTCGATGGGCTTTTTCAAAATAAACCAGTATTTTATGCTCGGTCTACCTGAGGGCACAGGATCCAGGAAGATCACCTCAGAGGCGCGGATGTCTCCACTTCATCCATGGGCTCCCCATCAAGCTTGGGTGATGTCTTAAGTTATCACTGAGCCCCCTGGCCTGACGGCTGCGAAGCGGTGCGGAGGGGACACAGGCACACACGTGTGGATACGTGTGTGTGTGCACGCACAGACACGCGTGGATGCCCAGACCTTTTTCCCCAAGACAGCAGCAGCGCAGCGCTGCCGGAGCCGCGGAGATGAAGGAGGAAGGGGCGAGGGGGAGACAAAGCACCCGCACCCCGGGACCCCGCTTACCTCCTCCTGCAGCAAGTGCGCAGGCATGAGGCTGCCCTGTCTCTGCTCCTCGGCGGCGGTACGCGGGCGCGCCTGTCCCCGACGCTGGTGGGAGGCTGGCTCTGGTCGGCTCCTCGCCCGGCGAGCTGTGCGGCTCGGGTAGGCGGATGCGGAGGTATTTAAGGGGGGCTGCTTGCTTGGCGGCTGGCGGGGCCGGGCTCTGCGCGCCCCGGCCTCTCGGTGACCCCCTGCCCGCGGCTGGGATGTGCGGGGTCAGCGCGGAAGGCGGCGAATCGCGGGGGGGGCCCGGCTCTCGGCGTAGCCGGGGGCAGAGGCGGGGCGGAGCGGGCAGGGGGGCGGGAGGGAGGAAGGATGCTGAGGAAGAGGAGGATGACGAGGGCCAGGCTCTCTCATGATGCCTGGCTGCTTTTTTTCTTTTTTTTTCTTTCCCTTTTTTTTTTTTCCCTTCCTCCCCCTCGCAAGCTGATTGGTTGCGGGAAATTTGGTGCCACCTCGGTTTGCCCTCGCCATTGGCTGCTCGCAATCTGCTGTTCGCTCCCCGCGGCGTGCACCCTGCGCACCCCACTGGGCACCCCGCTCCGCGCATGGCCCCGCGCCCCGCTCCGCGCCCGCCGGGGAGCGCCGGGCGTGCTGCGGCCCCCCGAGAGCCACCACCGCCGCCGCGAAGGCTGCCCCTGCTGCAATAAGGGGCTCCCGAGGGGTGAGGGATGGCAGGGAGCCCCGCGCCCCCTCCCCAGCTGGATGTGGGTTGCGGCGGAGGAAGAAGGGGATTCAGCATGAAACATCTGCTCTGTATTGGGGAGCTGTCTGGGGAGCATTCTACACGTATATGTGTGTAGAGAAATCATAGATTTCTGCAAAGAAAAGCCCCCCCCCCAACTTATGTCCGGATAGGAATGTATGTCTGTGTAGATGTTCATCACGATATGCAAAAACAGTCTGGAAAATGTTGGTTGTAACATTTTAAAAAGAATCCTGTCCGTTGTCCCCAGAAAATAGTGCCTTCAGCTGAAGATGGAAGGAAAAAGTAGTAGCTCAGTTTGCCATCAGCTATTTTCCATAACAACCTCCTCGCTAGCCAGTAATGCCAGCAATATCCAGCCTCTATCCAAAATCCAAGCTCTATCCGAAATTCAAACGCTATGCCATAGAGACCTTCACTATTAAAAGTGAAAAGCAGGGCCCTTACAAATCAAACTTTGGCGGTGGCAGAGCTCGGAGGCAGCTCTCGGAACTCCACCGTGTGGTCACCGTGCCAGGCACTCTCAGTCATTTAGCACCAAGGCTTAGGGTATCTTAATGCCATCACCCTGGCCAGGACCTCTGGTAGCTCCTTCCACTACTCAATAGTGTGTCCCGTGTTCAGTTTCTGTCCCCTGCTGACACATGAGTCATTCTGGGAGTGGAGCAGGGATCTGAAAAGCCAAAAGTGTGCCCATATCCTCTGACATATATCCTGTCCAGAGCTCTCCTGCAGTGATGGAGCTGACCACACGAGGTGCAGACAGACAACCAAGATCTTGCAGAGTCCATCTCTGGGCTCATCCTGCTCAGACATATCGTGGCTGATTCGGTGGCAGCTGTCAAAAGTGAGTTGCATTGTAATCACTGGAAGGGAAAAGTGACAATGAAAAATAACAGTAGCCCATTTGTTCTCCAGATTTAGAGGTGTCCAGCAAGGGGGGAAATATGTCCCTGCTTTTTCATTTCACTGTGATGGATGAAGAGGTCTGTGAGGAGTATATGTTTAAATTTGACATTAGGATCTCAAGTCATGCCTACCTTTTGAGACACAATATTAAAACAGAGAGCCCACATCAGAAGATGTTCCTAGATGGTGAAAGCGGACATGAGTCAGAGAGGGACTTTCAGCCATCTCTTTTAAGACTCTCCATTAAATGTTTGCTTAACAACACTGAGGAGAAATTATGTTTTAATTAAAGATTCTACCTATTTTCTATGTGAGTGCTGAAAGAACTACAAACTGAGCTAAAAACTACCCAAAGGAAACCTGACTCATGCTATTTCCAAAAGAAAACCAGAAAAGAAAAAAATTTAAAAAACAAAGGTGCTACTTGTTGATTTTAAAAAGGTAATCTCCAGCTCATAACATATGGGGAAAATAATCTCCATGTCATGAACCAGGAGCAGACCTGGCAATCTACCGGTGGGCTTTGGGGAATTCAAGGTTTGCAGTTTTGCAGATACTCAGACCCACCAGAGCCCTTTCCTTTTCCATGGGTTTCTTTCCTTAGACAGGGAGTGCAACTAAGAGGGATTATACAAGGCAGCTGGACTTTACCATCCTCTAAAATTAATATCACATTTGGCTGCTCCCTCACAACAGGAGTGTTTTCTGCATATTCCCCTGCCAAGTTATTCTGGGGGTGACCATCACATTTTTTTGTTGCATAGAGGAAGAGATGGATCTTGATCGTTTTTGGGGCTGTGCTCACCTGGCAGGTTTCAAGTCTTATGTGCCTGAGAAAGGCCCTTCACAGCTTGGCCAGCTTCTCCAGCTGCCATTTTCATCTCCTTTGAAACAGGTTAATGCTCCTGAATGTGGCCACGAGGTTCAGGCATTGACACCTTGGTGAGGAAGTGGAGAGTGTGCAGAGTGGTTTGCTTTTCCAACAGTTAGATTGCAGCAGATCTGGCCTTGCTTGTCACAAGGCTTTTTGGTCCTCTGTGGGCTGGAGGCTTGGCCATGCTGTGCCAGCCAGGCTCCCTCCTGTGGAGAGCTGCTGGCCCTGCCAGTGGCCTGCACCCTGCACATCTCTGGCCCCACCACCCGGCCCTGCCCATCTGAGTCCCAGCTGCAGACTTCTGTCTCGGCTCTGCTGCTCAAGGCTTGAGACAAAAGGGGGATCAGTGGGCAGCCCAGGTGGGAAAACAGAAATGTCTATATAGACACAGAAATACAGCTTAAACTGGGCTTCTCCTGCTCTAGATTGTATCTCTCCAGACAGGCTTTTCCCTCCTTCCAGGGAGAACTTCCCAGCTGAGCCTTCTGCAGAATTACATTGCTCGTGGTGTACACCTACACTGCTTCACGACGATTTGGCTTCAGCCATCGTCCTCAGGAAACTGATTCAATTCTTCTGCATCTGGTGACTGCTGCCCAGGGTCATAGTCTTTCATAAATGAGCTGATGCAATGCCAGGGCCGTGGTGCAGGGCAGCAATGAGCAGAGCCGTGTCATTGGCAGCACAGGCCATGAACTTCAGCACAGGATTTCTTTAGAAATACGTGATCTAATGTAAGGCTGTTTCCACCTTCCTAGGACCTCCCCACAGATTCATGACTCAGCTGAGGAACTGGGCTAGCAAAAAATTCTTGCAGAATTCTTTTTGTTAGAGGGTCTCACAGTTTTTCATCAAGGTTGGGGAAAACGAGGCACAAACCAGCAGTGAGGTTTACCACAAGACAGTATCAGTGAGCAGACCTCTTAAGAGGAAGAACTGTCACATTCCTGTCCTGGGATGCACTAACCACCCTGGTTTTGCTACCGCAGTGCCAAAATGCAGATAAAAGCATCAAGGCTAAGGTAAGGTTCTTTTACCATAACACATTCTTTCCTATTCTCCCCTGAAAAGAAAAAAAGTGTCACTGTTGCACCACGAACAGTGCGAAGAATAACAACACAAAGTCTAAGTCCAGGAGCAGTAATAGCTTTTTTAATTAATCATAAATCAGTTTATATAACTTGGGTCGCCAGCATGGAATAAGGTCATTGGTCGCTGATCATCCACCTCCTAGAATGATTGGTGGAGGCTACAAAACATTCATTTGAAAATATTTTCTTCAGTATACCATAATAACCCTGCTGCTGAATAACAGCAGGTGCAAGATAAAAATTAGTTTACAGAACCCGTAGCAATGTTTTTCATAGTCTCTGTGAGAAACAGAGCTCTCACAAAATGCTACAGAAAGATGGAAAATTTCTCTGCTAAAGCTTTTCAGCATCTACAAAATTGCTTTTCCATTTAGCAGTAAGTTTTGCAAGGGGATTTCATCTGGTGTTGACATCATGGAAATTTTATTGGATCTCCTCAGTTACCCCCTCCAAAACTGTTGAAAAAGCCATGTACACAAAAAACGCTTGCTGCAAGGGCTTTGCAAGGTTTGTTTCATGTTGTTTATTTATCTTCTTTAACAACGTTTCCTGTTTTCCACTTTGTCTTCTATTTCACAACTGGAAGTTGAAACAAGAAGAGGAGGCCCAAGTAATGAGGGAATAAGCTGAAAACTGGGGAAAGAACTGAACACTATGCCAAAAATGAAGGTTTGCAAAAATGTTCCTAGGATTATTTTCTGCATCTCTTGCATTGTTTTCCTGAAGAAGTATGAAGCAATTCCAGCTTTAGAGCTTTTTCTAGAGGTAGGAGAATCATGCCATCGGTCTTTCATCCAAAGAGAAGTGGTGGGGTGGCTTTCTGTCCTTTCACCAATGCTTTCTTTCTCCTCCTTACCCTCATAAAGAATCTGCTCTTCAAAGGCATCGAGCCCACTCTGCAGAGCAGATGAACGCTGGCATCGTTCACCACTGCTGCCAGCAGTCTCATAGGTTAATGGTGTCCCTGGTTTTGACAGATTGACTTTTGGGCAGAGTTATGTGTTGCAGAGAAATGAGGTAGGGGACCATGGCTACAGAATGAGCTGGGACAGGACCTGGCTCGGACTATAAGAGTTCAGAGTTACTGCCTGCTTGAAAGATGATGGCAGCTGCAGGTCTTTCAGGGTTGTCTGTTTCGGGAGTTCAGGTGCCAGGGATCAGATGCCAGCTTGTGGGATCAAATATATCATCCTTGTTTGATGTTGCTTTCTCCTCCATGCTTCCTTTTGGAATCTGGTGACCTGTGTTATATTTTCACACACTCTTCCTTGTCCAGGAGAGGTAGTAAATGGCTTTCATATTTGAAATGGAAAGCTAAGAATTGTTTAGTCACTTGGCTCCAGACACTGCAACTTGAGGAGCCTGGTATCATGGCATTTACCAAAAGTGCTATTTATGTTTACAAGAACTGGCAGCATCCTGGTCACTTGCTTGCTTTCTGTCATTTTCCCCCCACCACATACACACCTTAAAACATCATCCATTGTTCTATAAATTCAATGGTTCCCATAAATTCCTGAAGATCCCCTGTTCCATCCTCACTCTTAAAGCATGGCTAAGCTCAATATGAATTACCTGGGCTCCTCAGTTGGGAGCACCCAGAAGAATAGCAGTGGCCAAACCCCCAGCTGCCTTTGAAAGGGCAAGGGCTGGAAGAAGAAGCTGATGCTTACCTTGCCACCCTGCTGCTGCTGAGTGGAAAATGTGGGGTTAAAGGGAGTCAATAAAGTAGCAGAAATCACTAGTGTCTCGCTGCCAGGGTTAGAAGGGAATGCAGACATAACTGAGGTGATGGCCATGGCTAAATTCCCTGCCATTGATGAGAGAATAAGCACCAAGATAATCTTATCAGCATCAAGAATTAGGCTGATAACATGCTGATGACTGGGATAGGGTGCTTATCTCTGCACTTTGCTCCATCCCTTTCGGTCTGACTCAATGCCAGACACCCTGCCCACCCTCCTCCCCTCCTGTTACCCCAAACAGGCTTTGCTCCCAGTCCTCGGGCTGCCAGCAGCAAGAACCCAGCCGGTATTGTCTAAACAGGGCCATACAATGGGCAGCATTGTTGATACTGGATTTTTGCCCTCATTGAAGATGACCTCACAGCCCACCCCTTGGCCACTTCAGCCATCCCCTCGGGACTGTGAGGCTGTCTTTTGAACTCGGGTAAATAAATTGGGAGAGGAGGGGGAGAAAGGGATGGGCACCAGAGGAACACAGCCGTCTTTGTGTTGCCACCCTCTCTTCAGCACTGGTGCTCTGTGGTGTCCTTCTACCCACATCAGATATGGCAGGCCAGGTGCCAAGGAGCCGCATGCCGAGCGCCCATCCCCACCCTCCCGGCCCTGCACTCGCCGGGCAGCAGCACCTCTGCACTTCTGCAGCCTCCCTTCTTCGGGTTGCAGCTTCTCCGCTCATCTCAGCTGCCCTTTCTCCTCCTTCAGGCCTTCTGTGCCTTTCTTCTCACACCTGAAGCCCACACCTCCTGCCCCTCTCCTCAGGCTGCGACCGTCCTCCCGGGCACCCCATCCCCTGCTGCCAGCACCGTGGGAGTGCCGAGCAGGCATCTGCAGAAATGCCACCTCGTGGTGGCAGATCTTCTGACCCAGCTTAGGTGGTGTGGGCAGTGCCACAGCGTCTCGTGCTCCGTGGTGTCAGCCCGGGTTAGACGCAGCTGACACATCCAAGATACCCGCTGCATCTGCGGGTGGATCTCCACCTGTGTGGGGACAGAGGTGATGCTGCGGGGCTGTGAGCGTGAGCCCTGGGGACACATTGCCACATAGCACAGCAGGGAAATTGCAGCACCAGGGAATGGTGAGGGCACGTACAAGGTCAGTTTGCAGCTGCCTCTTGGGCAGAGCACAGTGTCCCATGCCGCTGTTTATCCTCTTTGTATGTGTGCTCTGCATCATTGCTTTCTAACCTTTCTCCTTGCTGCAATAGCAGCCTGAGCATTTGATGGCTGCCCCAAACTTTAGGAGAACAAAAATAGTTTACCAAAGTTAAAAATAACCTGGGGTCTAGAGATTTGGGAGACATCTTCCTTACATACTTGCTGGAGTATATCTGAATCCCAGATACTCATTTTTATTCTGGAGATGTTTCTGATAGATTCTTTTTAGGGAAAGCAGGCATACCCAGGCAGGGTGACACTGGTGGGGTTGCCCTGAGAATGCATACATGCTGCTGGTATGAGAAGCAGGAAGGACAAAGGAGAAACTTGCCGGACCCTCAACCCAATCCTCCCTACAGTGGCACACACAAGAAAACCTCAAAGATGTGGTGTGCCTCTCCCTGTCTGCTGCTTCCAACTATGTCTATATTCATACCTCAATCGTTTTTAAAGCGAATGTTTTCTTTCCTCTTGGACAACAGGACTAGAGCAGAGAGCTTTGTACTCCTCCAGAAACCAGCATTGCTTTTCCTCTTTTCTCTCTCTGCTTATCCCAGTGAAGAGCTGTATGTGGTCAGCAGCATTTTATTGTTTTGGGGTTTTTTTTGCCTACAGAACAGGGATGGTGCTTTTGTGTCTTTTTCTAAGTCCATTTGCAACTGAAGATCCATCAGGATTCCCCCCTGAGCAGAGTGCATCCCCACCACAGTGCGTGGGCTGCAGCAGTATGCATGGCTGGCCAAGTAAAGGACATTTTGAGTCCTTAAGGAGAAGGGTCCTACAAGCCGTTGTGTTTCTGGCCAGCAACAAGGTCCTACAAGCTGTTAGGTTTCTGGCCAGGAACATTTTTAGGTTTCCTTGCTTGCTCCCTTACCTGCCTGCCTGGTTTTGCTGCATTTTCAGGTCTTCTAAAGAACCTGTCTGCCCTGCCTCCTCTAAAGAATGGAGCTGGAAACACTCTTCCCTTTTCCATGTTTACCTCCTCGCTTAAAGTAAAGGGCTGCAGACTTCTGGGTTCCTGTTAGTTTTGGTGGGTAAAAACGCCCCGTGTTAACCTGGTTTGTGTCTGGAGTGTTAAAAGAGGGAAAGATCTGTTGCAAGTGTAAAAGAAATCCTAAGCAGGTGACACCAAGGGGATCCTGCAGCCTGATGTCATCTGCTCTTAGTGACTTCTGTTACCTTTTTGAAGCATCCTCATTTTGTCTCTAAAGTCTTGTGACAGTACTAACATAGCAGTCTCATTCAAAATGTCAGTCTACAAAGGCTTCTTACAAAGTGTGGTCTTCATGGCGCTGGTGAGCAGATGACTGACCACCACATGCATTCACACATTCGCACAGCAGGCATTTGGTGTGTTTTGGAAGGTGTGTAACTGTCTGGTTCTGCTTGGCAGTGGGGACACCCAAGGTCTGAGGATTTTCCTTGTTTGTCCGCTGTGCCATTTTGCTTTTTAAATAGCCTGCTGACTCTGTGGTGTGCCTTGGGAATAACAACTATGAAAAAGGATTTGCATATAAAGATTAGCAACCCTAAAACTTGAACAGCAAAAATATCACACAGGGAGAATCCAGGCAAACTTACCCCATCCTGCAGCAGCAAAGTTTTGGTATCATGTGTGACACTCAGCTGTACAGCTTTGGGGGAAAAATGCCTGTCAGAATGGCACCTCAAAAACCACTACCAAGGTACTGCACTGTCTCCTGCCCAATGATGCCCCCACCTGATCACAGCTTCTGTAATATGCTGAGAGCACCCCACAGGTACTCCAGGATCCCAGCTAACATGCCCGAATGCTGAGGTAGAATGAGTCTGGAAAGCACTGGAACACAGATAGCAGCTAACTGGTGTGCAAACACACAGTGTTGCCAGTGACTGGTTTGGCCCCAGCTCCTTCTTCACCTCCTCTTTCTCAATCACTCAAGTATATCCTTAAAAGACTGGCTCAATCAAGTGATTGGCTCATCGCTGAATATCAATCACATGCAACACCTAATCACAAAACTGATGCCAGCCTCTGGGTTTTCAAATGGCCACCTGAGCCTTTCTTATCTTGTCTTCCTACCTATAGAATATAAACTTACAACCATGTATTTGGAATGACATGGTCAGGAATAAGAAGAGAAAAATAAGGCCTGTGCAGTATGGGACTGTGCAGGTTGAATGGATATAATTGCACTGCAGACAAATGATTTTCATCCAAACAATGATTTGGTTACAGAAAACCAGTGAATAAAAATAGAAATGTGGTGAAACATTTGCAGCTCCTGAGGAATCTGCCTCTCTGGTCTCTAGCCAGGACTTGGCCAGCACCTTCCCCCAAAAGAACAGTGGAGTGAGCTCAGGATCTGCTGAGGTAAAGCTAGAGCACCTCTTTAGTGTCCAGAGGGTTCCTGCCTTGGTTTCCAAAGATGTCAGGATTCCTTGGTTTGTATTTCCTCCCTGGGGCTCACAGCTGGATCTCGGGAGGTGCCAGGCCTTCAGATGCAGGGACCCAGCCCTTCTTCTGGTGCTGCTGGATGTACCACAAACATTTCTTTCACCCCTGGGAGCAGGTTATCTCCTCTTCAGCATGTGTTAATGTGAGCCTTAGCCATAGACTATGGGAAAAACAACATCAAAATGTCAACTGCTGACGCTTGACAGCTGCTAGAAGCGGGGGAGAGGGCTACTCCCACAGCAGGTATCAGAGATGCTTGTTGTTTTGCCCTGGATGATCCTGATTTCAGGGTCTCTCATTGCTAAAGTTTGCTCCAGGCATGACAGGAACAGGCAGGGTGAGTTCCCTGTCCAGGAATGAGTTACATGTCAGTTAACCAGTGCTGAGGATTTAAGTTTGAACTGCTAATCCAGCTTTATACCCCAAGCCCCACCCTTTGGACTTTCACTAAATTATTCTCCATGGGATGTCTGCATTGCCTGCCCCTGCTAGAGGCCCTGAGAGGTGGAAGTATTCCTAAAGTCAACATGCAATGATTAAACTGCAAAGAGCCTGGCAACTTTCAGCAGACGGCCGTGGTACAGCCTCCATGGCATGTGTCTGCCACTCATGCTGTAGCTTGTGCATGATATGCAAGGATCAGTAACCAGCCAGAAAAAGTTTTCCCAAGTGGAATAAATTGCACTCCTTTCATCCCAAACACCTGCACTGGTCCTCAGGCAGGATTGGTTGATAGCTGAGTGCTCTGCTGAGCATTTAAAGAAGCCTGGCTGCTTCTTTCCTGGTTGGGGGATATTGCTGTTGCTCTGTCCTGGCAAGGACAGGCTGGGTCTTGTTGAGGCTGTGCTGGCTCTGAATGTATTGTCCTTGTTAAGGAGGGTGACAGGCAGTAATTGACTGAGTTTGATAAAAGACAAGCCCAGTGTGGTATGGAAGGTGAGTGCTGGTGGGATTGGGATTTGCAGTGCTTGTGGCTTTTGGGGAACGTGGTTCCAGGCAGAAGAGCCAGCTGAGGAGGGGGCCATGCAGGCAGGAGGGACCAGCTCCGTGAAGGGCACAAGGCGGGGGTGCCCCGGGGCTGCGCTGCCTGGCTCGGGAGCCCCTGGGGAGCTGCAGCCCGAGGCAGGCTGGCGGTGCCGGGGCGCCGCTCCAACAGCTCACAAAGGCTGGCTGTGGCACCGGGGCGGCGGAGCTCGGTGTGCGCGGCCACGCCCAGCCCGGGAAGGCACCCGGTGGGCCGTGCGCTCAGCAGCGGGCACCGAGAGCGAGCGAGCGAGCTGGGGGCACTGGAGGAGGGAGCGGCGAAGCGGAGAGAGCGCGGTGCCCCCGCGGGGCCGTGAGGCGCCGACACCGGCGGCACGCGCGGGCGGAGCGCCAACGCCACCTGGCGGGCGGGCCGGGCGGCGCAGGCGGAGGGACCGCGGACAGGCCGGCCCGCTGGCCCCTGGCCTGGGAGACCACGATGGCAGTCCTTGGCGCGTCCCGCGGGTCTCAGCTGAAGAATTTCACCCCGGCTGAGCGGGGTGCAAGTGTCCGAGGTGGGCTGGACTGCCACCGCTGAGAGATTTGGACACCATCCTCGTGGGATCCCTCCAAAAAGGCAGAAAAGGTCAATGATGCTCCAAGTGACCTTTCCCAAACAGGGCAACCCTGTGCCAGTTTGTAGCCATATGCTATAAAATTCCCAGAGAACTGCCCAGCAATCATAGGTGGTCACAACAGTGAGTTTAAGGGCTTTACTAAACTCGTAAGCATGTAATTGGGGAGTAGATGAAAAGCACTGAAGTATAATAGCTAATGAAACCAAACTATTTCCATGCAAGATTTACTGTGAATAAACTGAAAAAAACCACAGGCCTTACCTACGCTTCAGAGATTAAATGCTTTAAAAAGTGCTAGTGCATCTAAAAGTGGGGACACCAGCAGGAACACAAGTTCGGGAGGAGGAAACTACTCCACAACACAGACCTTCTTTTACTAGCCTCCCGTTATATGAATTATGCTATTCCATCAGAAAGCTGGATGTAGCACTGCAGTTCTCCATTGTGCTTGCTTCTGTTAACAAAGCTGATTGAAACTACAATCTCATTTCTCACATCTGATGCATCCTGCTATTTTTTTTCCCTATGTGTTAGCCCATGTATTAATGTAATACTCCCCCAAAACCAAGAGTGATCAGCATTCCTTCCTCTCATCACACTTCTTCAACACCAGCTTGCAACCTGCTGTGTTCTCAGGGATATTATACAGAGACTCTCTTGCACCTGGCAGATAGCTGGATTGGAGAAGAAATCTCTGATCTGAGTCCCGCTTTGTCTTTGTGGGGTGGGGACAGTGGCAGGTGTTGCCTTGTGATATGCCCTGGGACACAGACTGTGTTTGTCCCTCTTCTTGCTGGCTGTGATAAATCTGGGTCAAAAAGGAGCAGCCTGTTTCCAAACACCCTGCCCCTGGCACTGATGGCAGCCCAGCCTATAAGAAGTGACTCCTTGAGCCACTTGATGGAAGCTCCCTGACTTGTGACAAGCGTGGGTCGCCTCTGGGAGTAAACTGTGGGTTGGCTGCCACCGCAGAGCTGGTTTCATTGCACAGGAGGAAATACCTTTTGTTTTGAAGCTGGCCCTCCTCAGGCGCTTCTGCTTTTTTAGGTGTGGTGCTCAGCTGGGCGTTCATCGCTGCCCACAATGTGTCAAAGACAGACTTTCTCCCAGCAGTGCCAGTTGGCCCAGACAGTTCCTAGGAGCACAGAGCGTGCTTGCTGCTTGTGTGTGTGGGGACATGCCCACACGTGGGTCTGCACGGCTGCATGTATTGCAGTGAAGCTTTAAGAAAACAACAACCTGCAGAGCGACAGTAAAGGTTATTTGTAATCCAAATTGTATTTAGAGAACAAGAAAATTTAGTTCTATATTCTAAAAAGAAAAAAAATCAATGTTATCTTGTAAAGGACCTGATAACTTCATCCTATACCTGCTGCTTTCTGCTCAGGTGGGGTTGCACATGCACAATCCCTGCACATTTGCAGCCAGCCAGTGAAGTCCCCACTGAAGGCCACTGCACAGGTACATGAATGTAAGAAAGCTCTCCAATATGTTAGGAAATATGTAAGTGTTAGTAAATATGTCTTTGTACAAATGTTTATGAAAACTTATTGCTAAGTTGTACAACATGGTAACAAGTTTTTATAGCTCAAATTCAATCTGTCCTTGGCTAAAATGTCCTTTGCTCTCTCTTCACCTTCTCCTCCTCAGGCAGATTTATTTTGACAGATTGGAGACATGTATGGTTGCTTACTAATACAGTTTTTACATCTTGGTCTGCAGAAAGCAGCTTTCACCGTTTATGCTTGTTCCTCAATAAGCCTCTCATGAGATGATTGGATTCCTTAGCCTCTGAACATTACTAGAATAAGAATGGTATTATTCAAATGTAGATAAAATCTACCTGTTTGATGCAAAAAAACCCCCAAAAAGATAGGCAGAGAAGACTTCATTTAAATGAAAAGTAATGAAAACACATGAATGTTAATACACTGTGCTGGGAAAATTTTCAAAATGTGTCGTAAACAGCTTACTCAACACCAAGGTACTCTGCTTGAAAGTCTGTTTTTTTTATTTCTGATGTTTAACAGTTGATTAGTGCTGTTGCCACCACTTTCCCATTCTCTATCCCTGCTGCAATACATAGAGATAACAACTATCTCTAGCTCTGTTCATGTTGCCTGGAAGTGGGAATCAAATGCTTGTGTTGATGAGAACCCCTGAAAATGGATTATTGCCAAGAGAATTAACATAGCACCCTAAGTAAGAAAACAGGAACATGGATATAGAATTATTTATCCATGGCTGTGTCTCTGTTTGTTTTACTTGCAGTAAAGAGTGACTATAGTATACTGTGTACTGCTAAACTTATATACAAGATTTCTCAAGAATGAGACATCTGTAAGATTTTAAACTTCAGTGATGATGATTAAGCTCCTGGAAGAAAACTGAAAGTATTGTTCAAAATCTGGGCAGAAACGGATTCTGTTCTGGAGCTGGGTACTTCTGTCCTGGTCCTCTACCAGCTCTACTCAGCACAGAGAGTTGGTGTGTAACTGGTGTCCCAGCATCACCTCTAGCTGGTGAAAACGTTCCCATCAGGGCCGCTTCAGCAGTGGCTGGTGAGCTCCTGGAGAGCCTGTCCTCTTGGGTCTGGTGAGCAGACTCACCTTCAGTCCCAATGTTCTTCATTAACTGGTAGGACTTTTTTCTAACCATGAAATCTAAATGCTTTTTAGTTCTAATTCAGCATCAATAGTGCTTTTGGTGGGGGAGGAATTTATGAACTCTGGTGCTCTGTTCTCCTTACACAAAGGAATTAAGTGTGGGATATTGTTTAAAGTGTGCTTGGCACACTGACAGAAAAACTTCTGTGGCTGTTACTTTGTCTTATCCTAACATGCTGAATCCCATTGTGATAGTGGTTTCTGGTTTTAGAAACAGTCTTCCCTGGGTGTCTCTGAAAGCTTTCTTCTAGGCCTGCTGAAAAATGGACCTCAACAAAGAAGGGAAAAAGAAGAATGGAGAAGAGAAATTCTGTTGGCTGGTTTTCACAAGAATGAAAGTTTGGTGAGTAAGGCCCAAGGCACTGTAAGGGAGAGAGATGTGAGGTAAGTGCTAACAGGTGCTACTAGACATGCACTGTTCCTCACCCAGCAAATACTGCTGCTCCACACAGGCTTACATCAAACACCATAGAGGGCAGAGCAGAGTGATCTATGAGGTCCTAAATCTGGATCCTATTCTCCTCCAGCTGACACATCTCCCATCATTCAAGTTTACGGGCTGAAAAGGAGCTTTCCAGACCCACATAAATGGAGTCACCCCATGCTGCCTGTAAAGCATTGCATGTGTTTCCTTAATTATAGGGTGCTCTTGGTTCTGCCTTGTGTTAGGCTCTTCAAAATCAGGTGGCACAGACGTGACCTGTCTTCTGGGCTAGGTGCATGACTTGGTCTTTCAATACAGAAGGTCAGTATCCCCCTCTCACCACCTGCTCTGTGCCCCAGCCAGTGAGACAGCAGATCTGCACTGTACCTGGGTCCTGAAGGATGGGATGGGATGTGCGGTGGTGCTGTGCCACAGGCAGCAAGAGCTGCACTGTGAAAAAACTCCCATGTTCCCCCAAAGCAGCAGCTCTGCACATAAGTCGTGCTGCTTGTGCATGGGCAGAGGTATCTGCTGTATGGTCTCAGGAGTGCAACTGGATGCCTGGCTCTGGCATGTGGCCTTTCACTGAGGCCTCATTCCTTAGCGTTCCTGCTGCTTGGGAGCTCTGCAAATGCTTCCTATCCATTGAACCTGCTGATTCCATGCCTCTGCTTTCATTTTGCTAGGGAGTAATAAAACACAAGAGGCCCTAATAATACCACATTCAGTCAAAGGATCCAACCCAGACCTCTAGTGACCTTCCAAGCAGCTGCTGCCCTCTTAGTGCCCTGCGCCAAGTTGCCATGATCAAGTAGGTGACATCTAGGGGCCATCTCTGCATATCCCAGCTGGCTTAGCAACACCACCTGTATGAACATTAGAGTCCAAAGAAAACATCCTTACTTGGGCCTACAGGTGTGAGAGTCATGTTGCTTCCTTGGGTAATGCCAGAAAAATAGCAACCCTCAGTACCCACGGAGAGGCATCTCTTCTGAATTATGTATTCAGACCTGAGGAAGGACCAGGCTCAGGCTATGCATTCTTTTACAGTCTCATCACCAAGACAAGTGTGTCATCCCAGGGTTAAGCTCTGGGACCCTCCAGGGTACAATCACAGGCCTTCAGTACCTGTGGTGCCTGGGATGACTGCTTGCTGGTGGCCAGTGGCAAGGTGGATGCAGGCAACTCCCAGCTACTGTTATTGTCACTTTTGCCTGTTTGGGTTGGTTGGTTTGTTCATTTGTTTGTTTGTTTTTTAATCAGGCTTGCCTCAGGGCTGGCAGGCAGTGCAGGGCTTGTGGAAATACTGTGAAAGCAGATGATTGCAGCCCCTGGTTTCCAAAACCACTACATTTCCTCCCGTGTTTCACCCCGGCTTTTACAATGAGATAGGGAAGAGGATGCTGTGCCCCCCGCGGGGCGCTCACGGGAGCTTCTGCTCTTCGGCCCGTGACCGAAACTGGGAGTGCTCCGGCCCCGAGCCAAGGCTGCCGTCCGGCCCCTCTCCCCACGGCACTCACAGGGGCCCCCCTGGAACTGACCAGGGCTGCAGCAGCCTGAGGGGTCCAGCCGCTCCCCATCCGCAGGGGCCGGCTCCTCGCAGCCTCCTCTTCTCACGACGGCATCTAGGTCTGTTATTGCCGCTAAGAAGCAGAGGAGGACTCCTGGACTTGTCGGTGTTCCCAGGGCTACTGGGATAATAGGGCTGACGGTGGTTCCTAACAACGGGTAGTGCCACCCCTCTGATCGGTGTCACCAGCTGAGCTGATATAAAAGAAACAGAGGATGCTTGCTCTCTGTGGGGAGCTGCTGGTGTGCCCTCTCCTGGCTGCTGAGGCAGACAAGCTGTTGGGCATTGATTATCCCTCTGCTAACTTTTAATTCCAGCCCGGGCAGGCAATCTTCACAGTTCCAGTTAAAAGGTACTTCTGTCGGCAGTGAGCAGTCATGAATGTGTCTCACCTAAACAACAGAGCTGAGAGCCACTTTAAAGTATCAGAGGTGCATGAACTGGAGACAGTGGGGAAGAAAGCTTGGGACAATCCTGTTTACAATGGCTCTCCCTCTACCTCCTTGAAAATTCAAACCATCTACAATCCCAAGTCTATCCTGGAGAATCCCTACGAGAATTTTGAAGAGGTCGGGGATCCACTGCCCTGCCAGGAAGAACGGAGCAAAGCTGTGAATGGGAAGACAAGTCCTTTCCTCAAGTGCTGCTTCTACATCTTCAGAGGTATCCGAGGTAAGTCTCTGATATCTCATTAGAAGGGACTTATTAGTCCTCAGAGCAATGGTGTGGGAGGGAGGGGAGGAAGAGAAGGGATGCAGAAGGTAGAAGCCTCAGAGTGTCTGTGTAGCCCAGGGACATGTTCAACATGCAGCAGCATTACTCTAGAGATCATCCTTGGCTGACCTGAAAGGAGCCTCCTCGTTCTGTGTGCCTTGCTATAGCTTCATGGTCTGTCATGTCACCTTTACTACAAGGCAAGAGACTCAGTCTTGTGCTCAAGGTCATGCAGTGAATCTGTTGGCAGAGCTTAGGTGCTCTGAATCCCCGGGAGCCATCACTGTGGTGGTGAGACTATTCTGTCTTTGTGTGCGTTTTCTAGATAGAGTGGTACTGGCTCCTGTGCTACAGTAGTATAATAACTGATAGATGTATCTACCAGAGAAAATCTAGCACTGTCAGGACTGAAATGTAAGGGATCACAGCAATGTATCAAATAATGCTTTGCTTGAAGATAGCTGAAAGAAAGAGGTGCTGTTTTCCAGTTTAAGAGACAAAGGGGAATGAAATATTATGTAGGTTTGTTCAGAGGCAAACAAAACCCTGGAGGCGAGATAAGTTTCCTGTCAGGATACAATCCTGGGTAAGGGCATTATTTGAACAGGTTCTTATAGAAAGCATAAAATCCTAATATTTTAAAAACAGGGAAGATAAAGCAAAAAAAAAAAACAAACCCAAACCACCAACATTTTCTTTCCAATGTGTCTTTTTTTTCCTCACTTGGAAGGCAAGAACCTTTCTCAGAGCTGCACCCTCTAACAGTGCGAGGGAGTGAACAACAGTATAGCTTGGTCCTGAATTGCACAGCTCCTCTATGAACAATACTTTTATCATTGCCATTACAGTCTAACACTACTAATTCTCATGGAATTCAGAGCAGAGGCTTTAGATATTTCTTCTGGCCAAGGAACAGTGCTGAGTGGGTTTGGTAGCTAATTACAGATTACTCGTAGGCAATCATTTACCTGGTTTATTCTGAAATGCTTCTAGGCATTGTTTGAGGCTTAAAATGGAAAAACATATCCGTACTTTAACATCAAATTTCCATTTGTGAGCTGCCAGAGGTGAATTTGAAGTATGCAAATAATGATAACTGTCAGGACACCACAGCATTTTCTTCTTCTGACTGTTGCAGCAGTGTGTCCTGCCACTGAGGGTGGTACATAGGGCTGTAGGAAATACCAAAGCTGGGAATCCAAAGGCCAGTGCAGACAGACCAAAGGTCTCTTTGAACCTCACAGAAGTGGGGAATATCTTCCTTGAAGAATTTGCTTCCTTCCTTTGCATCTTTACTAGGTGCCCTTTTCATCATTTTTCATTGCCTCTCCATTGCTGGCTTTCCCCCTTCCCTTTCCATTTAATCACCTTGGTGTCTCACATGGAAAATAGAAGTAGTACATATAAGTTAGTTAGACAATGACAGTTTGAGGGGTTGGTTTTTTTGCTTAAAAACCATTTCCTGGGATTACATGTCCATAGCTAGTGATAATAGTTGGATTATTAAGCTTTTGTCTTGTCCTCAGCAGCTGCTGTGCTGGGTTAGTAATGAGTAGCTGCTGCTCCTAGTGCCACTGCTCAGGACCATTCCTCTCTAAGCAGTGTCCCAGCAACTCTGTGTCCTGGTTCCTGCCTGCCTCCTGCCACCTCAGGTGTTTCATGGCCAGCCTGTGGACAGACTTTGCTGGGTATCTGGGTGCATGGTGGTTGATGAGGGACACCCAGCTTCCCACTGCCTTTGGAAGAGGATCTCCAGCTGTACGTGAGACTGTGAGCTAGTCACTCACCTGCATCACAAATCTGGCTTAAAAGCACACTCAGAAGATAATGTAGGTGTTGCCAGTAGTTCTTATCAGTCACTTGTTGCTATCAGGAAGGAGACTTATAAATGAATTGCATTCACAGCCTATTTTCTAGATTCTGTTATTTTTTCTTTGCTCAGCCGTGTGAGTGCTGGATGGTCATTCAAGGTGCCATAAGGAAGACTGGATGTCTTCTAGCCTTGAGTCCTTCTACTCCAAATGTCATGTCCAAAACAGCTGCATCCCCAAGGGGGTAGGTGATGACAAAGGAGACACAGACGGGGACATGCTTCAGGTATCAGGTGATAGATTTCCCTGGCATGTTTCCTAAAGACATAGCTGACAATAAACCTCAGCTGATACAGGATTACAACTACTGAGTGCAATCTGAAAGGACTGGAGCAGCCTCATGGTCCTTCAGATATCTTTTTGGGCAAGTCTCTGAACCAAGTTCTCAAGGATATTTGAGTGTTCTTGAATGTAGGTGTTCCTGAGTACACTGCTGTTCTCAAAGTAAAGAAGGTCCATGCCTTTGTTCCAAACATATGGATAGTAGGGGTTCCCTGCTCATGGAAAAAAACCAAAACTAACTTGTTAAAAGATTGTGATGTAGTCATCTCTGAGGATGAAGGTGGTCATTTAAAAGTGACCTGAAGAGATGGGCAAATTGTTTTCCCTTGTTTTTCTCCTTTGTGAAGATTCCTGTAGATCACATGATACTTTCCCCGTCACAGGAGTTAATCCAGATCATCTCCAGGCTGTCATTTCTGTTGCTGGTCCAGAACAGGCTACTGGTTTGTCTGCCCAGAAGTGACGGCAGATGCTGCAACAGTCACTATGGTAGTTGATGGTGCAAAAAGCTCTCTAATCTCTTGAGATGCCAAAGAGCTATCAAAATGACAGGATAAATGCTAGAACACTTTTGCTTACTCCAGAGAAAAAAGGAGTTTGTTGTCCGCCAGAGATGGCTTCAAATGTGGGGGCTTTGATCAGCTTTGATCCTGGCTTGCAGGAAGATGGTTATTGCATCCTACTGGGGATAGGAATCAGGGTTGAGCTCTCTAGGAGCTGCAGAAAGCAGCAAGACTATGGCTATTATTGACATGGCTTTCATCACTAGGCTTTCAATTGAAAGTTCTTATGCCTTTCAACTTCAGGAGCATTCCAGAAATCACAATAGAAAGCCATTACAAAAAGAACAAACACACTAATGGTATCGGGTGGTTCATCAAACCCAAAATATCAAGGGTCCTTTTAAAGGAGGCGTTTCTCTTTTATTGACAACCCTGGTGACATTTAATGAGTTGTGTGAAGAAATAGGATCTTTAGCTGGTGCAATTGTATTCGGCTAAGCTCCATTGTTAGATGTCCTGAAGATAATTTGGCTCTAAATGTTATGCTGAAAATATTGAGTTGGGTTATTTGACTGAGTTATGACCAACAAGAAAACTGAAAGTGTTTTTAAGTAATCAAAAGACAAATATTTGGGGCCTAAGGGTTCAATATACACTAAAAGGAGTAATAGCTCCTAAAACTAACTGTTGTAAAGCCAACACCAGATGCAGTTCTGCTGTGGAAGACCTCTCAGAAGGTCAGCTGTTGGCATATGGGTGACTGAGATGAAATATTATGGTTTCAAGAGCATTTGTGACAAAGACTGAATTTCTGCAAAGAATAAGCTGAAAAACAGCTAGGAAGAGATCAGGCTATAATGAACACAAACAGAAAACTAAAGAGCGATTTAGCAAAATAAAAAGCCCGTCTATTTCAGTGTTGGTTAGCCACAAATCTTTTATTCAGGCTGGAGTGGTTCTTCTTAGAGGTATTTAACACATTTTTATAGGTCAAATTTTGAAATGAAAAGTGGCTCGGCCTTGAAAAGCTGCAAAACTTCAACTCTCAACAGCATTCTTTTGGAACAGGACTACAGCTCCTCGCCTGGCCCCTGAGAATGGCCATGAAAACTCTACAGTCCCTTCTTTATACCCAACAGGTCTGTGGGGCACTACGCTGACTGAGAACACAGCTGAAAACAGGGAGCTTTACGTGAAGACCACCCTGCGAGAGCTGCTGGTCTATGTTATGTTCTTGGTGGACATCTGTCTATGTAAGTAGCTCTCATATTCATAGGCATCATTTCTGTGTGCAGCGTGAGGGGAATAATGTAAGATTTTATTACTAGTCTTCCTTGCTCTGCTGTAAGTGTTACATTTATTGTATGGGCACTCACAGCAACAAGAAGTTGTCATTAACCTACAGAATAGCTGCTGCACACAGAAGTAAAACTACTGAATGCTAGCTGTTGTTGGTTAGACTGAAGCAGTATTTTCTGATTCACACTATCAGTTCTAGCCATTGACTCCACAGTCCTGGGAGAATCTGCCCAGGGTCTTTTCTCAGTTTCACGGCAAATGTTCAAGACCCGGAGAGCAGCTCTAGAAACTTCCTGGTATCAAAGACACAATCCAGGGAGATTTTCCCCTCTGAGACTGGATGGGTGGCTGAGGTGACAAAGCAGACGGCAGCTCACCCTGTTGTTCTTGGGTGAATGTGATGTGTCCCTGTACTGAATGCTAATGCTAATATGGACTTTGTGTAGGTAGGACAATGGCTGTTTGGTTTCACAAAGGTTCATTCGTTATCACAAATGAGCAACTGTGGCATGGGACAGTGAAGAAGGTTATATTTCACAGACCCTATGGCAGGAGAGATGGACAGACAATGCCACCCTAAGTTACTATCATGCTGGCCCAGGGAGACAGTGGTTCAGTCACGAAAGAACCAAGACACACACACAGACGTACATGTTGTCACACACTGACTCATCCAGGAGGTGGGGGGGGTGTGTCTTGAATGTCAGGTGCTTTATTTTCCTGTTGTCCTTTCAAGAGTAGGACATGTTCTCAGTGATCACCGTGATGGATGTTTTCCTGAAGGAAGGAGCACTGGAGAGTTGAAACAACATGTTTGTGGAAGTTAGAGTTTGCTCCTCTTGGGGTTTCTTGGTTGATGAAAACTTACCTGGAGCTTTTCACTCAGGAAAATAGGGTCGTCTTTGTGCCTTTATGACTTCACATCAGAAATTCAAAATATGGATCATGAACTTTGTTCTGAGAAACAAAATTTCCCTCAGAAACCTTGTCTGAGAAAAAAAACTGTTGCCCCGGATGTTCAGTTGTATCCTCCAATGGTCTTCTCTCACTACTTAACTCTTTAATATATCGGTCAGTCTGACCGTTTAAACTCTGGAACACAGAGCAGATGAGTTTGTGAATCCCTAAGAAAGCAGAAAGTCCTAAGATTTCTTCTCCTGTGCCTTGTTCAGCTTACTTGTGAAAATATAAGCTACACAGAAAGTGAATATATAAATACATTTATATCAGGCTCAAATATTCAGGTCTAAGGAAGAACCCTCCTCTTGTTTTCTTAGTGACATATGGAATGACAAGTTCCAATGCCTATTACTACACCAAAGTGATGTCTGAGCTCTTCCTGCAGACCTCTACAGATGGCCGTGTCTCCTTCCAGTCCATCGGCAGCATGGCTGACTTCTGGGTGGTGAGTACAAATCTGGCCTGCCGTGGGGAACCCTGAAACTCAGCTAGACTGGGATATTCAGTTCCCTCTGAAGTACTATCTAGTGATTTCAGCAAGACATTTTGCTGCCACAAGCTTTTGCCAGCTACTAGCAATAGATACAGTAACATTTGCATGCAAAATATTCACTGAATAAAAGTATAATTTATCCCTGAGCACTGTGTCCAGAATACTGGCTAGGCTAAGTGTTGTGTGTGCCCAGAAGAGTCCACTTCCCAGTAAAACAAGCAGGACATAACAAAATAATTTTGGTGATATGAGTATCAGCTCATTGCACAGATAAGAAGTACTGGCCCAGAGAAGCCAAGGGATTTACTTCAGGTTTGCCTGTGGTACAAGTGGCTTTGAATCCTACTGTTCCATGTCTTCAAGCTGGCGTCTTAGTAATAGCCTATGTTTGTTTTCATGGCATTTTGAGAGCATCAAAATTAACCTGTCTGTAATTCATGCCTTGGCTTGTCTAATCTATAGATTCTTTAGGAAGAAGCGGGATTAAAATTTGCAGTGACTTTTATCAAAGAGAATAAAGAAGGGGAAAAACATCTGGGGTCTAACATTTTTCTGTCAAAGAATGGGTGAAGGAATAATGAGGGCCACAGTGAAGGCTATTGAGTTATTGCAACCACTTATCTCTGACAGCCAGAAATTATTTGTTAATTAGATTTGTCTTTTTCTGTCGTATTAAAACACTCCAGCAAACAATTGGCACTATTGTTCCTCCCCCACCGTTTCCAGGATACTGGCACACGCACTTTTCATCATTCACAACTGGTGCCAAGGCAGTTCCTTGAAACTTGTGCTGACTGAAGTAGAAGAGACAAAGAGACTTGTAGGGCTCTTGTCTCTTCATTAGCCATAGAAGGTGCCGCAAACACATTACAGGCCTGTGAGAAACTAACAACGACCCTGCTGCCCAGCATTCCTCCTCTACCACCAGCCCTGGTCTTTCTTCGCTTTAACATACATCCAACACAAATTTCTACTACTTTCCATCCTGGGGAGCAGAAGGGGTGGGTCAGGTCTTCCTACCTCAATCCCAGACTAAGAAAATTCCTCTGATGCGTGAGCTATGAAGGAGTTGTTCTCCTCTCCCTCCTTTGCAGTACGCACAAGGTCCCCTGCTGGATAACCTTTACTGGACAAAGTGGTACAACAACGAGTCCCTGGCAGCGCACAGCACCCAGTCATACATCTATTACGAGAACTTGCTGCTGGGTGTCCCACGCATGAGACAACTGAAGGTGAAGAACAACTCCTGTGTGGTCCATGACGACTTCAAGGAGGAAATCTCCGGCTGCTATGATGTATACTCTGAAGAAAAGGAGGAAAGGGTCTCCTTTGGGCTCGTCAATGGAACAGCGTAAGTACATCTAATCCACATTAGTCTCTTCTAGTTCAAGTAAGAACTGCTGAGCTGCAGGATGCCGGGGGTGAGTGTCTCGCATAAGACTGGAATTCCCCTTGCAGTCAGAGGCAGCAAGTCCTTTTTGTCTATCAATAAGGTCGAGTGTTTCTTTGTGGAGAAGCACAACAGAATGAGTTTTCGTGTTGGGAAAGCTGTGAAAAATCCAGTGGAAAATTAGGAAGAAGTTGTTGCCTATTTTTAAGAGAGTGAGGATAAATAAAGATTTTTGAGACCAGATCCACCAAATGGCAAGCTGGCATTCAGCTGGCAAGTTACTATTTGCTTTCCTCTGGGATTTCAGGAGCCAGACGAAAGGGAGTGCATCCCTTTCATCTTGTCAACCTATTTCTCTATAATAATGTGAGGTAGCTGCAGTTTAATAACTCTGCTCACTGCATGAGTCTTGATCCATGAACAAGAAGGTGTTATTCATTAGGAAATATGAGCACAAGAGCATTCTAAGCAGATGGTTGTGTGTGATGTGGTAGAAGGCAATAGAGTGGATCCTGAGAGTAACCTTCATGAAAACAAGACCAATATAGCCAACAAACCTCCGAATTTTCCCTCCATAGTATTGCAAATCATGTTGTGTCACTGCTGGGAAGCACTAAACCAGAAAACTAACAATAGTGGAGAAATTGTGTGGGGTCAGATCTGGAATAGGAATTAAGTGCCAATTCTTTAATTAAAAACTGCTCTGCCCCTTGAAGATATAGTCTAATTTCTCCTGGGTGCAAGGCCATATCCAAGCCTGGGCTGGTGAAGCCTTTGTTTGTGGCTTGTCTGTTGCAGGTGGAGGTACCATTCTGAGGAGGAGCTGGGTGGTTCATCTCACTGGGGAAAACTAACCAGTTACAGTGGGGGAGGATACTATATAGACCTCAAGATGACCAGAGAAGAGAGTGCTGAAGCCCTGCAAGTCTTGAAGGAGAAACTGTGGCTGGATCGGGGAACACGAGTTGTCTTCATTGATTTCTCTGTGTATAATGCAAATATCAATCTGTTCTGTGTTCTGAGGTAAGCTGAGTCACGATGAAAATTCTTCAGCCTCTTGCATCTTCCTCAATGCCATTGTTTCTTAAAATGCAAATATTTTATTATGGTCCACCAGGGGGGTGGGTCTGAGTGATGTCAGTAGAAATTGTATGGATTAGTGAGAAGTCTTGCTCTTCCTGAAACAACCAGCCACACTTCTCGTCACCTTTTACCCTTTCCTATCAGAGGCAGTGAAGCAGCAGAGATATGGCTGCATAAACACATGCACAACTCTCACACTCATGGTCTGGTGGATAGCTCATGCTCAAGTTTGATGCCTCTCAAAATTATCTCTGAGCCTCCATCCTCTAGTTTGTAATTGTTTTCTTGTCCCCTTCAAGGTTAGTGGTTGAGTTTCCAGCCACTGGTGGTGCCGTTCCTTCCTGGCAGATCCGGACAGTGAAGCTCATACGATATGTCAGCGCATGGGACTTCTTCATCGTTGCCTGTGAAATTGTATTCTGTGTCTTTATCTTCTACTATGTGGTGGAAGAGGCTTTGGAGCTCCGTATCCACAAGCTTCAGTACTTCACCAGCGTCTGGAACATCCTGGATGTGGTTGTCATTCTGGTGAGGATCCTTGCACACTTTTTTGGGGGGAGCAATGGCAGAGAGGTATGAGAGCCAAAATAAATGAAGGAATGTGGAAATTAGTCTAGATAAGACAAGAGCTGGCACATGTTTTGCTCTAATACTAAAATGAACTGCAGAGTAAATGGACACATGCTCTTGTGTCTGGAAGAACTGCTAGGAGAAAGTCCTTTCTTAGAGATGCCAAAGAGTCTCTGAAGTCAGGGCATCATTCAGCACATCAAGACTGCATTTCCATAGCCCACCACTAGACTGCAGCTCTGAAGTGGGATTCCAGTGAGTTCTGTGACATTTTAATTTCCATGGAAAGCATAGGAACAGTGGTCACTGCGGACTATTCCTCTTCCTCTTTGCAGCTCTCTATTGTCGCTGTTGGGTTTCACATCTTTCGCACCACTGAGGTGAACAGGCTGCTGGGAGAGCTGCTGAAACACCCCAACACCTATGCAGACTTTGAGTTCCTGGCATTCTGGCAGACACAGTACAACAATATGAATGCAGTCAACTTATTCTTTGCCTGGATCAAGGTATTGTAGGGGGTGTGGGAGGTGCCAGGTGTCCAATCAGGCCTCTTCTTCTGGATAGCTTGAGGGTTGTCTCTTCTATCCCTCTGAGTAAATGAGTGTAACAGGTATACAACAGAGGATTTTCCTCAAAGTCACATGCTCTGTTTTGCAGTAAATCTGGGCAACTTTTCACCCTGCATTCTGAGGTCAGTTATTTGGAGATAACAGTCAGGGATATGAGCTCAGATACTGTGGTGTAAAAGTGGTTTTAGAAAATCCTGAGTACCATGTAACTTTGTCCATCCTGTACTATTTTGGTATTCTTGAGGATGATCTTGCAAACCATGGGTTTTTTTCATGATGGTCACTCAAGAGCTGGAAATGACTCATCTGTTGACATGGACTTTGCATTTCAACTAAAGCATCTTGGTATGGTGGAAAGCCAGCAAGGGGCTCCTCATTAGCCTTAGGACATTTGTCCTTCTAGCAGTCCCTGTTTATATTTTCCTTTGACAGAGGGAACAGTCATACATTTACAAACCCAGAGGAGGATGGTGACACACCTGGGACAAATATCCTGAAGACTAATCCACCATTCCCTAGCCAACTTTCTCCTCAGTACTTTGGTCCTATAGTGAGCCTCTTGTCTTAGTAAGCACGTGCATACATGAAAGAGACTGACCTAGCTGATGGTTTGGCCTAACTTTGTCCCCATTCTTCCATCCTGCAGATATTCAAGTACATTAGCTTTAACAAAACAATGACCCAGCTCTCCTCCACACTGGCACGTTGTGCCAAGGACATCCTGGGCTTTGCCATTATGTTCTTCATTGTCTTCTTTGCCTATGCCCAGCTGGGTTACCTTCTTTTTGGGACACAAGTGGAAAACTTCAGTACCTTTGTTAAATGCATGTAAGTGTGTAAGTTAGTACCATGTTTCCATAATTTTATCAAAATAATTTTAACTGCTTTCCACTCTTCTCGCCAGTTGCAAATCTCCATGTCAATCAGACACCTGTTGTATTTCATTGTAATAAAGCCACGATGGTTAATAAGTTGCTCACAGCCTTCTGGCTGTGACATCTTCATGGACAAAAGAACACAATGAGAAAAATGAGGGCTACAGGCAGATTTCTGTTTGTCTGGTGTTTATCAGTTAAGGACAAGAGATATGGTGGATATTGGAAAGGATATCTGCTTCCAGAGAAGTCCCACAGATAATGATCAATATATCTGAGATGGAGGATGATCAGTGGGTAGATGACCAATGGGTGGATGAGCACACACAGAAGGGAATGTTGGGGAAGTGAGTTAAAGTCCCGCCTCAGACAATCATGCAGTCCATGGGCCTGCTCAAGCAATGTGTGGTGTTAATGGAGGTATCTGCTACAGCAATGGTTTTCAGCTTGTGTTTCACAGACCTCTGGGCATCCAGGTCCTGCCTTTGAGGGGTCTGCAAGAGAAAACGGAGACAAGGAAGCTTAGGATCAATAGACTTAAACTTTCTTCACTATAGAGTCTATGAACTGCAAAAGGTTGAAGAGCACTGTCCACTTCTAACATCGCTCCAGAGTCTCACAAACTCTCTAGCAAGAGATGTCTTTGTTGAGTCAAATGCCTTTAATGAGGGAAATTTGGGTTGTTTTGGTTTTGATTTCTGTTTATACCAAAACACACTTTGGACAACATGAATTTGTGTGGAAACCATGTTTTATTTTCCTCTTGCTCTAACCAGATCAGCTCGGTTCACCCCTGAAATACTATAGATACATTTAACTCTCCACTCTAGAGTGACTTAGACCCTGCTCTGGTTTGTGCCTGTGCCCATCTGGGCTGCAGGCAGGTTCAGGTTCACCTCAGGACTGTTTGAGGCTGTAGGATAAGTGCATGTACATTTGTGTGACCCTGTGCTCTTTCTTTCTCCCAGTTTCACCCAGTTTCGGATCATTCTTGGTGATTTTGACTACAATTCCATTGACAATGCCAACAGGGTCCTTGGGCCTATTTACTTTGTCACCTATGTGTTCTTTGTTTTCTTTGTGCTCCTGGTAAGCAACAAAGTCCTCCTTGTCCCTGTATTGAGAGCAGTGTTTGAGAGACCCCTCCTGACAATACCTGGGTTAGGTGCAGTGCAAATGCTTAGAAAAGGAGTTTCTGTTTGCAGTGCAAATAGCCCACAGTAGGCAGAGTGTGTTACTACAATTGGGGATTTGATTATTAGGGTGATTAAGGGCCAACATCTGTTAAGGTGAAGACTGAAACTGACTGGCTTCCTAGGAAATGGATGCAGAGGGATGATCATAATAACCAGGTTAAACACCCAGCGTCAGGAGTCCAAATGTAACCTCAGATTTTGCAAGAGAAGCTACCAAAGGTAGTATTTGATGTGGGAACAAATGCACTTTCAGCCACTGCTTTAACTGCAAAACCTTAAGAAAGCACAGTGTGGTTGAAGCAGGCCTTCTCTTCACCCTCTTTAATTTGCCCAAGAGATACCCCATAGGGAAACAGCTCCTTGTTTAACTAAGTCCTGCACATCTATGCCTGTTTCTTGCTGCTTCCGCTGTTGGAGCAGGCAAGACGTCTCATGCATATTCATCTCACTTCTTCACCTTTTTCTAGAACATGTTTCTGGCCATCATCAATGACACCTACTCAGAAGTCAAGGAGGAGCTTTCGAGCCAGAAGGATGAGCTGCAGCTCTCTGACATCTTGAAGCAGGTAATAAATCGTGAAAGCCACGCTGTTTTCTAGCTAAATCAAGAAGCATTTTTTGGAAGTCCCTGACTTAAGTGGAATTTACTAGAGAGAAACAACTCCAGACCCCCCTTCTTTGTGTGCCCAAGAGTCACAGTTCCTTTCTGGGATAACTCAAGCTCCCAGACCCTTTGGCAATGAGAAGATGAGCAAGCAGGTCTTGGGGGAATCCTGTTACTTGATGTAGTGTTTCTGAGAGACTTTTCTTCCCAGGACGGTCTGTAGACAAAGTCCTTCATAGAATGTACTTTGATCAATAACATGGCAAGCCTCACTTTGCTAAGCTGAGCCTGTTACAGTGGCACAAATCTAGCAGGTTGAATCTGGCTTTCCCATGGGCAAATTCCAGGAAAGTTCCTGGAAGGTCACAATTCTGCTGTGGGACCAATATTCTGGAAAGAATAGTATTTGAGACATTATCTTAAACAATGGATATGCTGGGAAATCAGATAAAGGAAGAATTGAGACAAGAAAATCAGAGGGTTAGCATGTTGGTGTCACTCTGAAGGTATTAATCTAGTTTAGAGATGAGGTTCATACAGCAGTGTTTTGTTTTTGCTTGTGGAAAGCTTAAAACTGCTGGTATTACTCAGCATATGCTCACCTGTATTGCATTGCCCACTCTGCTCTGCTTTTCACTGTTCTATGTGCATGGTTCTGTGTCTGTATCTTCGGTAACAGAGCTACAACCGGACACTCACGAGGCTGAAGCTGAAGAAGGAGCGGATTTCCGATGTGCAGAAAGCCCTGCAGAATGGAACAAAACAACTAGACTTTGAAGAATTCAAGAACAGCTTGAAGGAGTAAGTGAGTCAGCTTGAGGGATGCCCACTTAGTCCTTTCTCTTAGTAATGCAGGTAATTTAAATTTTCTGCTTTTCAAGACAAGGAGAGCAGTTAGCTCAGATCTGGGCAATTTAAGACTCAAAAAAAAAATTATCTTTCCTCAAATGTTTAATCTCCTGTTCTAAATAGGTTTGTTTAACTATCTCTCACCCATTTGGGATGTTTAGGTTTGTCACCAGCAGGAGGAAACAATACACTGATTTCAAAATTCCCACTCTGTTAGAGCTTAACAGTGTAATTCTATGCTTTGAGCTTTCTCTTTCTATTCTTTTGCAGACTGGGCCATACAGACCATGAGATCACAGCCGCTTTCTCCAGATTTGACAAAGATGGCAATCACATCCTTGATGAAGAGGAGCAACAGCAGATGAAGTGTGACCTAGAGGCAAAAAGGGTAAAAAAAAGGACAAGGAAAAAATCTTCTGTTTGGTAGAGATCACTCCAAAGTGGCCTCAGGAATCTTTGGGTTTATGGTATAAACTAAGCAGGCAAGTAAAATATAGTTCTAACTCTACCTGGAAACAGCTGAGTATGTTGCTGCCTGTGAAGCTCTGCGTTATTCACAGTAAAGCTGACCACAGAGTCAGTATCCATATTTGCGGGAGTTTCTTTGTTTTCCAGGTTGCTCTGAATACAGAGATTGAAATTTTGGGGAAATCCTATGGTGACAACAACCTGGATGAGAATCTGACCTACATGGAAGCAAGGAATAACCACACCAATAAGGCCATCTGGGTCTCCAAAGAAGAGTTCCAAGTGTATGTTTGTGCTGTCAGTAGTTTAACCCCCCTGCAAATGAGGGGTCCAATTTCCTGCTGTTTCCTTCCCTGATGTAACTCTTTACAGTGGTGCTGAGCAGTTTCAGTAAGATCTTGTCCCTTTTATCTTGCATGTGTGTAAATAAGCAGGTAACTGGTACAGTTCTAGTTATGTAGCTTGCTTGTTCCTGTAAAAGACTGAATGAAGAAATTTTGCTTTCTGCCTCTTGAATAACCTCTGCAGCTGTCATCTGGCCACAGGCAATATGCTGTCATGTTTCAGGTCAGATAACTGGGCCAGGGAAAGCTGATACCTTTACAAAAGGTCCTGTAGCAATAAATATCCTTGATTTGTAGCCTAGTTGGCCTTTATCCTCCAGGTCCAAGAATAACACTTGGCTGTTTCTTCCATAGGAGAAGCACAGGATAAATACAGCACAAAGAATCAGGATATCCTGATTCTGCTACTCAGAAACACTGAGCAAACCACATAGGGCCACATCAAAGGAGAGGCAGGTACAATATTTAATGATGGAATTATACTGTGTCTAGGCTGGGACCCATCCTAAGCAGAACCACTGATTACAGATGAAAACACAGTGTAGCAGGTAGTTATGTCATCAGTGGGTGTGAATCAGTTATCTGATGGGGAGCTTTCACTTCTATTTCAGGTTTCTGGGACATGTCTGCTGCAAATCCTACTAATCATCACAAGAAAAAGCTTACAAATGCTCTCCATGTTTCCCTCAGCCTCCTGCATCGTGTGCTGCAGCTGGAACAGTCCATAAACAGCATTGGCTCCAAGATTGATGCTGTGGTGAGCAAGCTCGATGTGCCAGAAAGAAAAGAGCTGAAGAGGAAGGATCTGTTGGGCAAACCATTGGGTGATGTTAGCAAGGTTGGTAGCCCTCCACCATGCATCTGAACCAGCTTCAGATCAGGTGACCAGCCCTGCTGGGTGAAAGGGCCTGGTATCATCTTTGCTTTTCCAGTCCTCAGTGACATAAGACAAAAAGGCTTGGGCAGGGCAGGGTCAGCATTCTGCATGATCAAGCCTTTTCTGTTCAAGCAAAATGACACAAAACCTCTTGCTTTCATGTCCCCTCAGTTAACCATGGTACCTTTAAACACACCTTCTGGCTCCTTTGAGGCCAACCTCAATCCTGTGGCAGTGGATAAAATTTGCCTGTCTTCAGTTGCTTTGTAACTATTCATCCTCAGACATGAAAATGATCAAACTGTCCTTTCCAACAAGAGCAGCTCATGGCTGTTCTGTGTCGCTGTTGCCGGCCGGAGAGTAAGAAAGACTCAGAGACAGGAATGCAGTCAAGAGAACGGAATGGAATGGAATTATTTAATTAACAAAGGACGGGTTTTTATGTGTTTAGTTCCTTTAGTGTTTACCTAAATGGCAAGAGGTTATTGGACCTCTAGCTAACTACCTACCAGAGTGATTGGTCAATTCTCACATCGTTCATTTCCCTAGTCGAAATCATAACAATTCTAATTATATTTGCAGGTTCAAGATAGCAGACTCAGTTTACAGAAACCTTATCATGTTTTGCGTAGTTTAGCATGAGAAAGACAGAGCTCTCACAAACTGCTGCTGTGAGCTGAAGGCTTCTCTGCTAAAGCTTTTTAGCATCCATAGTTGTGGACTGTGATCTTAACATCTTGCCTGTGGATTATTTATCACACATGGGGTGGAAGGTTGTCAGCTGGGTGCTTATAGCATCTCACTGCAGAATTCTGACTTTTGCCAAAGACTGCCCTCATTGAGTCAACCAGTGTATTTTGGCTCTTCAGCTTTAAAGTAAAAGGCATCAAGCCATGTCACTACTTCATGTTTTTGTGGCTTCAATAATGAGAATAGCCAAACAGCACAAAGTGACCTAGCAGAGTCAGAAAGAAGCCTCCCTTTTGCAGAGTAGTCTTGTGATCCCTTCCCATCTGAAAGAGTGTTTTGGGAGGTCCTCCTTCTCATGTGAACACACCCAAAATCTTATGCAAGTGTTTGTTTGCAGTTTTGCTTTGCCACAGCATTTCTGTGAATGTGCTCGTAAGGGATGAAAAGGGATGAATCTCTCCTTGTTTGTCTAAAGCTTGAATGTGCATTCATCAGTGTATTGCAGCAAACAGTGTATTGGATCTCTAATAGACAGGCAGGCTTGTTCTAATTTCTGAAAGAATGTGGGAAGATATTTTAGTATCATGCACACCTTGCCTCTCTCCTGGAGTGTTGCTAGACTTCTTGGTAGCTTGCTGACATTGCAGGTCACGCTTTCTTCTTGTTCACAGGAGGAAGAAGCCAGTCAGGAAGAGCTGCACCCCCAGAGCCTAGACCAGCTGGGGAAAGAAGAAGTAGAAATTTGGGGGATGGAACACACACAGATAAACACCTTGAGTGGCAACTCTTCCCAAAATGAGGTCTATCACATCTTGCCCACGTCAAGTGTGCTGGGGTCTCAGGTGCCCAAGAACCTCTAGCCACAGTCTGATGTGCACTTCTACAGCAGTGCTCAACAGCCCAGTGCTCCCAGTCTGGCTGCCATGGTACCAAGTCGCTGTCAGCTCTTCCCCCACTGTTAGGATAATCCAGACAGATGGACACAGACACCACTGTTGCCAGGAACTCTTAACGTGAAAAATCAGGGATGCTCTTCTCCAGTGTAATGATGTATCATGTCACAGAGCTAGAACTTCTGCCCCCCTTCACCTTCTCCCCTGCCCCCATATCTCAGGAAGAGATGAAATTTGGGACTAGGTGATGTATTAGATTTCTGCCTCTGAACAGGCTGGCACAATGTCTTTTATCTCACCTTCCCCAAAAGCAGGGACCCCAAAACTCTGAACATTTGTGTCCAGAGTGGCATATTGCAACTTGTTCCCAACACATGATGGTCTGCAGGAAAAAGATGTGGCTGTCACGTAAAGAAAGCAGAATGTAATCACCAGTGTGAAATAGGAAGAAGAAATGTAGTTGTTTCTACCTGGTTACAGCCAGTTTTGTTCTGTTGTAGTTTGTTCCCTTGGTAACCCTCTCTGTACCTTAGATTCAGGTGTTGAGGAAAGAGGTTACTAGTGCATAACTCTGGATAACCACAATGAGAGTTGACTGCCAGTGTAACTGGGAGAAGGTCTGAAATATTCTAAAATGAAAAGCAGTTGGTACTGGTGGAGTCCTGCGTCTGTGTGTAAGGGAACAAACTTCTGGTTACATGATTTCTATCGCAGCTGTTGACACTAAGAAATCTTTGTCATTTATTTTCACACTCCTTAAATTGCATCTCAAGGTTCTTGCACCTTGCAAACTAGCACCATATTTATGAAGTTTGCTGCTGCTTCTTTTCGTCAAGGAAACAAATTTTCAGTCGTGGGTGCTGACACCATTTGCATTGAAGAATATTGTGAAAATGAGATGAATATCAGTTTTTCAACCACATGCAAAACACTTCTTTTCCAAGCATTTTTCCGTTTGCTTGTTTCTCTTTAGAGGTTTCTCTTTCCTTGTAATTGGTGCAGACTATTGCTGCTATTACAGGGCCACTGTAAATATATTTCAAACACCTTAATCACTGGTATTCCGCAATAGTTAGCCTCAAATAGGCTCTGTAGGCTTAAAGCCAATAGAAATGTGAGCTGTACCAGACCACTGCTAACAGCTCTCATTAGTGCTACACTGTTTAGTGTGCTGTGCAGTGATAGGTTTAGTGGGGACCTTGTGCAGGGGCATCTTGTATTGCCACCTTTTTTAAGGTGGATGTGTCACTGCATTCTGGGGAAAGCCTCTCTGGCAATGTCTGAAGGACCTCAGCATGAGCCCTGTCCTCAGATGGCCCAGGTTTCAGGGCTGTCACTGCCACAAGATATTCTTAATAAATTGAAGCAGAGGGTCATTCAACTACAAGGGCCCAGCGGGAGCTGTGAGAAGGAGCTTGTTGCCCTGCCCACAGGGAGCTTAGATTTCAGACAGGAGCTGTAGAGGCAGGAACTGCAGAGGCAGGAACTGCAGGGTCTCTGACTCACTTGCCATCATCAGCTGGTCCTGCTGTTGGGGACAAGACTTACCTGTGAGATATTGCCACGGTTCTTGACTCCCAGTTCCACTGAATTCAAAAGTGAGCAAAACTTCTTACTTTCAGCTTTTCTAGCTGAAAATAGAACAATGGTGTTTACTTACTTCCTCCTCCTCTCTGCATTGAAGCTATTATCTTATTCAGAAGAAAACAGCCTATGTCAGGAGAACTTCCTGAAATAGACTTTTTTTTCCCTCCAAATTTTAATTAAACAGAAAATTCATATGCTAAATCGTAATTGAACAGAGGAGCTATGTGCTGTATAATGGGCTCAAAGAGTGCACACAGCCATTTGTGTTAACTCCTCAGGTCTTCTGTGTGTTGAAAAGCACAGAGGAAGGTTCTTACAAATTAATTTGTAAGACCTTGTTTTAGATCCTGGCTCAAGAGCAGACTGTGAGTACCAAGGTATAATTGCAAAGTAAAAAAAAAAAAAATTGCTGTTCTTTTGAGGTCTCTGGTAGAGTGTCTGCCTTTTCCATGGACTCAAATCACTGGATGAGGTTCTGAGTTTGTATTACTGCACAGCTATCAAATGCTTGGGATGCTGATCTGTGAGGAACTAAGTCTGGCACTTTGGGAGAGATCCAAGCAGCAACTGTCTGCTCCAGGTGGGTTGAACCTGTGCCAGTAGTTGGTGTAAGATATGTTGCTGGCTGAGGCTGCGCTCCTTAACCTAGCAATAACTACCATGAGGGTAACAGGATCCTGAAATCAGGTTCTGCCAAGAAAATCAAGGTAAAACTTACTATCTGTAAAGCTTGGCTTTACAAAGCCTCAGATTTCTCACAAGGGAGAGTGTTGTTTAGCTGTTGTGTTCAACAGCAAAGGTGACTCGGCCTCCCTTTTTGCATTGCCCAGTGTTTCTGTTCCCCTTCTGAGCTGTGCCAAACCCCAAGACCAGCCCTACAGATAACCTCCCACTGAGGCAGAGATGCTGCAGCCACAGCAGCACAGTGTAAGAGCCCTGCCTGTCACCACACACCAGACGATAACCTCCACCCCCCTGCTCCTTTCTGCACAGGGACTCCCATAACTGTGAGGGAAGGCAGATGAAGTGCAGAGGTGTGGCAGCTGAACTCAGATCCATGGGACAGTGACCAACAGCCTCAGGCAACCAGCTCCCAGGCACTGAGTCTGCTCTTTAGGGCAGCAGGAGGAACAAAATGATGATGGTCACGTGCAGTGTTTGTTCATGCCTGAAACTTGGGAAGCCAATTTTCCCCTGCAAAGGGACAGCATGAGAGCTTCCACAGGGCCATTGCAGCTGGGAGAGATGTCTGCTTCTCACTCTGCCTGTCTCTGGTAAATGCAGGAGACTCTACCCCAGCTTGCCAGGGCTCTCCCTTTCTCTCTGGCAAGAACAGCCTGGCAGCTTTCTCTCCCTTGGACTTGGGGGACAGCAGTCAGCCTGCCATGTTGAGGAGCCCTAAACCAGCTCTGGCTGGGATCAGACAAGAACTGCAGGCTATAGTGGTCTGCCAGGTCAGCTTCTTTCCCCCTTCCTGGCAGAAAGACCACTTCCCCCTGTGCTGGAATTTTAGCAGTGCTAGTGCTTCTCAGTGTAAAACAACTTCTGTTACTGGCATGTGCCTGTGCCTGCATTAATCTCTTCTCTCTTTCTTGTACATCTTCATGCCACTGTGCCTTGTCTGTTCTTTGTCCATGTTGTCATGCACATGATGTGTCCTAGAGTAGGGCAAGGAAATGACTTGTCTCCAGCATTTGCTTTCGTGTAATTGTCAATTGTGTTTTCAAGCTGGTTGAGAAATAACAAATACGCCAAATGGTAAGTTCATACAGCTTCTCTTTTCAGATATGTGTTGTCAGGCCTCCCATCAGGAGCTGATATTACTTAGATGATATATGTCTGATGGGGAAAATAAAGTATTTTTTTCCTCAAAAAAAGGTGCATAGTTGTGTTTTGTTTCCATCTGCAGAGCTTTCCAAACTGCACTGTGCCAGCTGTGCCTTGAAGTGGTTAAAATCTTTGGGAAGAGGTTTGGAAAAGCATAAAGTGCTTTGAAGAGATATCACCAGTTATCACTGTTATTTATGTTGGCAGTCGCAGTGGATGTGGTCTGAGGCCCACTCTGGCAGTTGCTGTCTGTGCTCCTGACTTAGAGCCAAGGGAGAAGGAAGCGGTGTCCTAGCCATGATTTCAAAGTCCAAGTGAGGCACAGAGATCCATGGGTGTGTGCAGGGAAGGCCATGGCAGTGATATCTGAGAGGAGGCTCAGGCATCTGCCAATGAGCAGCCCCAACCAGCCGTGGCTACAAGCATGGAAAGCTCCTGATAGTGTCCCTTTGCTGTGTCTCTTCAAGAACACGATGCCATTGTCTTAACAATGAGCAAGCCTAACTTTTCATGTTTAAAAAGAACACATAAATCCCCAGATACCCCCCAAATACAGCCAAGCTTCTAGGTACCTTATCAGCCTGTTTTGGTTTGCCAGTAGATGTCAGCACTACTCACAACCCTTTGCACCTACAGCCCCTTCTCTTCCATTTTCGAAGGGGATCAGGAACAAATCTCTCATTTGTTTTACTGAGAGAAACTGAGATACAGAAAAATTTCTTTCGTGGTGGCAGAGAAAAGACAGAAGCAGAATCCATGGTTTCCAACAAGTAATTTATGATACTAGACTCTCACACTTGAGTATTTGTTGCAAGCTTTATCCGTCTGGGCAGGTTATAATTCTCCCTACAACCTGTGAAAAGGGTTTGTACAGGTTTTGCTCATTTTTTAAAGTCTTATGAAAAGTTCTTAATGAGTGCTATCATTAGCCTGGAGCTGCTGCTAACTGGTCAGTCTTTAGCACACAAGGTTGATAGCTGGAGGCTGCCCTGCCCCTGTTTTTTTTACAAACACACCCTAGCAGGAGGCATTTATAAAGTAAAGAGCAACATCAGGGAACAACTATCAGTATTCAGAGTTTATCAGCAACTAGTGAAAAAAGGAGGGGAGTAGCCAGCAGCACCTGATGATCTAGCTGATTATAAGCCCAGATGATGTATGATGTATGTGCCATCCTTTTGCTGGTCAGAGAAAGCCTAATTCCAGGTCTCCAAACATGAAAGCAAGGAGCTCTGGGAGTTCGAGAGCAGTAAAAGTAGGAGGAATTTCAGTGAGTGCCAGGTCCAGCCCCCATCCTGGGATCAGAGGTTAAGGGATATGATAAGGTAGAATGTGCCGGGTTTTGGAGAGACATGGCACAATTCAGCGCTTGAGGAGCGAAGGAGCCCTGCTCACGGCCCATTTTCAGAGGTGGTAGATGCCGGGCGTAGCACATGGCCAGCCAGCCATGCTGCACACATGCCAGGCACTCAGGCAGCTGACAGAAGGGTGTCGGCCCCGCGGGGTGGGGTGAGAGAAAGCCCAGTCCTGGCTGAAGAGTGCCGAAGGAGGAGTGCAAAAGTTCAGTTGACAAAACAATGGCTGTTCAGTGATGGGTCTCCAGCCTGAAGTCAGTCAGCTTAGCTGAGGCGTGCCATAGCAAGTTACACAGGCAAGAGCCTGTGTGCACGGCAGCAACAGGGCTCTGCAGCACAGGATGTCCCAAACAGCTCTGGATGGTGCTGTTTCCTGGCCACTGCCGTCCCCAGAAGATACCAATCGTTACTCTGATGGTACACTCACCTCTAGGTGCCGGAAGGCACAGCAGCCTAAGAAGGGACTGGGAAGCCATCCCAGATGATCATTTCCACTGCTTGTGACTACCTGTGGGGTCCCCTTCTGCAAAAAGCATCAGAAATAACAGCAAAGGGTGAGCTCAGAGACAAAAACTCCATACACGTGCACACACACACCTGCAGATGCCCTGGCCAAGACAAACACCAGGCAGTGGCTTCACTGAAAAAGATAGCCAAATATACAGATGAGTTGGGACATAGTGGAGCATAACCAGTGAGGCCAGATGGAAGGTGAGTAGAAAGAAGTCTGGCATAAGTAGCTTAGGAGTGTTCTGCTTTTTCCTGTGGCATTACTGGGTGAGTTGTGCAACCAAGTGCTTCCTTCTCCGTTCTCCTCTTTGTTACTGCCTTCATCTTCAAGACAGAAATGCAAACATTTAGTCTGGCTTTCTGTTTTGGGTTATCTTTGCTAACACTTGCTATCTGGTGATTCCCTGCTTTTCTTCCTCAGTTTACTTGTTGATAAATGTGATTTTCTTGCAGTCTCCATCAGAGCAGGGGACAGCTGAGATTGCTGAGCCTTTGCACTTTTTCTTTCACCTACTGCGATGCTCTGCCCTGTTTTGTGGCACAGTAGTTCTCTGTCAAGGTGATATAGCACTGGTGGGCCTCTAGGAAGGCACAAAAGAAGGGAAGAGTTATGGATGAGATAGAGCTAGTTTCTTATCTTTCCTCCAGAATGCAAGCTGTTTGCTATAATGGTATCTCCCACTCTTGCTGTTGTGTAGGGTCCCTTGGAGGAAGAACACTTTGTGATTCTGGGTGTACAGCACCTACTTGCAAAAAAAAGTCTGAATGTGTTCAGGGCTGCCACAACAAATCCTAATGGCAGCAGCTCAGGCCTTGGGAGTGGATAAAAGTTAAACAGTTTTTAGGAATGTCTCATAGGGCAGCCTGGACTTTGCTCCTGAGGAAGGAGGTGAAATGCCTATGTAACAATGTGTATGTCAACATTCGTGTCTAGTGAGGGAACTGACCTCTGCAGAGCTGAGTTGGGACAGATAAAACACACTTTAATCCTGTTAGCCTCCTGCAGGCACTGAGGCCCTCAAAAGGGAAGCATAACGATGGAGTACCCATTCCTGACTCACAAATAGCAAGACAAACTGTACTTGAAGGAGTCCTGCCCAGGAGCTTGGGTTGAGTGTGGGAGAAAATTGTACTGGGGACTGTGTGTTGTGGCCCCAGTTTAGCTTGGTGCACTTCTTGGTCTGAAGTCCCAGGCTTTGTCCTAAAGGCTTGAGAATATTATAGGGGCAGTCACAACTGACGTCTCTCCCAGACCTGCTGGGCTAGAGAGGACATGGGAGCTTTCTTTTGCCTTTGCAGGCTCCCAAACACATCACTAACAGCAGCGAGTAGAAGCGATCAAAATCTGAGGACATTTATGATGTCATCTTTTTAACTCCTGAAGAACTGCTGTGGTGGTTTAGATGCACTAGGCACTTTATCTATTACACCCTTGGCTGATTACTTGCTTTACCAGATAATACCTGTGTGCAATTCTGTTGATCCTATAGTTCAGCTATTCATGATTTCTGTCAGAATGAAACCCACGATATCTCAGTGTAGTGCACTAGTTAAATACTGATTTAATTTACTCTTAGATTCACTTGAATCCTTTCTTATCTTCAACCAATTAAGGATTTAGTGCTACTATGAATTCAGATAATGGACTAAATGATTAACAAAACTTGACAGAGTCAGATTTCTTCTACATAAACTGCAAGTCTTGCAAAAGTCAACTTCCCCAAGGCAAGCAGCACTTTAACCAAGTAAGGGAGGCCAGTCAGCACTAGCTTTGACATGATGAGCAATCATGGTGGAAAAAGCACAATGAGATTTTTTTTGTGCCTAGGGTAGTGAATTTGTAGATGCAGCAGATTCAGCACATGTGTACACATCTGTACAGGGTGTGTCTTTTGGAATAGTTTACTGGAGCTTTTGGAAAAGAAGAGCCCAGGAAGTATCACTCAAGCACCTTGTCTGACATTGCCCTCTTCTGCACTGATCTCAGAGCTGCTTTTATACAGTGAGCACTGGGATCTGCTTATTGATGCATTCAGTAGAGAAGGCAATAGTACTAATCATCATACACTTCCTCCTGGACATATTTCTTATGCACTCTCTTGCTGGTTCAAGTCCCTGAAATATTTCATGAGCTTTAAGAAATTCAGCATTAGGTAGGATTAAAAAACACCCTGGATCGATCCTCAGGTCAATGAGAGCAGCATCCTAAAGCAAGCAGTGGAGAAACAGCAGGACTCCTCAAAGCCTCACTTTCTGCTAGATCCCTTCCCCCCTGCCCAGGATGGTATCATGGTCCCTCCTGCTCTGCAACCCTGTGGGGGCAGCCAAATCAGAGGCTCAAGGCAGCAGGAGCTAAGGAGCAAGAGCAAAGATCTCAAACCTGTGCTAAAATCTGCATGAGATCTGAAACATGACCCAGGCTGTTCTTTCCTTGTTATCACAACATACCAATTCGAAGCCTGTAGCATTATTTGTTTAATGCCACTCAGTAAAAGCACTAGGGCTTTGTAGCTTGGTGCTTTCTAGGGCTTTACACTGGTCTAATGCTTTGGTGTCTTTCTGTGAAGACCACATCCTTTAATCTGCAGTAAAGCCTGACAGTTTACAGGGCAAATGCCCTTCTCAGTGGATGAGGAGCACAAAGGAGTGCTGGCACCCACCAGCCTACAGAGTGATGGGCAAGAGAAAAGTACAGTAACATCAGGCTGTCATCAGGCTCGTTGTGAGTATTTGTCTTAAATAACTACAGCCCTGGCCACTGTTTTCTGTCCCTGTACTGGCAGAAACCTCCCTCAGCAACAGTATGAGCTAGATCAACTGGACTAGTAACATGATACAGTTGAAAAAAATACTCCTAATTGGAGTGGGAGATGAAACAGGCTCTCCTTGAAGAAGCCTAGAAGACTGCTGCTTGAAGAATGGGCTAGAGAAAAGCCAGAGCCTCCAGCCAGATCCTGTATTTGGCAGATTTAGTTCCTCCCCATATCTGGGGTCTCTGCTTATTTCTTTGTCATTGGGATGAGCTTAGGCACAGGGGAGAGAGAAGTGGATTTTCCATTCCATTAAGTGTGGGACGAGCAGTAGTGTTTCCCAAAATTACCAGCATGAAGGCACTTATCACCTTTGTCTGAGGAGCAGATGTGCAACTGAAGCTGTCAAGAGTAACCTGAACTTTTAATTACGCTCCTTGAGCGAGTTGTTCTCCTGCACCACTGTGCAGGCACTATGTGGAGCAGCAAGTTCATGACTCAGAAAATGCTCAACTTTGTTCCCAACACACAGGCTCCGTTTGTCTCACTGTCCCAGGCACGTGACAAGAGAAGATTGACTGCAGCTTGTTGAGGGGGAGTGAGTATTTAGGATTGAAATATTTTTGGAGACAGAGATGTGCATGCTTGGTGAAACACTAGAGCAAAAGTCTTCAATGTAGGCAGATTTTCCTCGAAAGAGGAAGTTAAATCACATAGGAAACATGAACTCAAGTTCACTTCTGACCCACAGAGTGACTGAAGATAACATTCAGCAAGCCTGATCCTTGGGTGTACCTATGGCAAAACCTGCTCTTCTGACAGATCTCTAGGGCTATTTGAATACTCCCATAAACCCACCTTCTGACTCCTGTCAGCCCTGCAGAGCAATGCAGCTTCATAGGATGTGGGTGTCTTCTGCCTAATGCAGCAATGGCATTCAGTATATCAACATACCCAGAGGGAGGCAGGTGTTGGAGAAGGGAGAGGTGAGCCTTTGGAGTTTCTATATTGATTGGATAGCTAGAGGTATATTTTAGCCTAGCTGAGCCTTAAATTGATCTAGCAAAAGGTGTAGCTAGAAAAAAAAGCAATGCTGTAACGAGCTGCAGAGGGCAGTCAAACAGGAGGCAATTAACATGATGACTTGACAGCTTTGCCATAAATCATATTTATAAACCATAAAATTGGGCTTTTCCGGCATTCACAGCATCAAGGAACCTGGGGAGATACAGCTGATTTATAAAGACAACAGTGCTTAGGAGTGGGAAGACAAGGAGAAGGCTTGACCAGAAACTGAAGGAAATCGGATATTCCTGCTTTCACACGTTGTCCTAGCTGGGAACACATGGCAGCACAGAGAGGCAACCTGATGGACAGGCTATTCTGACCACCTCTGAGCCCACCAAGGAGCACGCTGCCTCGGAAGGGGTGAGATCAGAATGGCAGCGTCACCCTGGGAAGGGCTGCTAGGGCTGCCAGTGGCCCCAGCTGACACGGCTGGACTGGACCCATGCCCCGGGTGTGATGACCTTTCCAGGAGGTGGGAGGGCTGGAGGGAGAGTGGGCGCTGCCTCCCACTCCCCGTCCGTCCCTCCCGTGCCGGGGTGCGCCGGGGCCGCGGGCACTTCACTGGGCTCCTCGTGTCCGACGCCCGCCGCCCGCGTCGGGGGTTCCCAGCGAGCGAACACCGCGGCTTTGCCCCGGCTCTCCCCGGCCCGGGAAGGCGGGCTGACAGCCCCGGCACCCCGGCACACGAGGGCTGCTCCGCGCCGCCGCCCCGGGCCCAGCGCCGCCGGCGGGGGCAGCGCTCCGCAGCGCGGCCCTCGCACAGCCGGGCTCGGCACCGCCCCGGGGGTCGCGCCGCCCGCGGAGCGGGGCTCCGTCACCGCCGCCTTCGCCCGCCACCGGCGGGGTTTGCGTGACACCGCCGGCACTCCCCGCCGCCGCTTTATGTAACCCGCCGCCCGGACCCGCTTATAAAACGCCGCCAAGGCAGCGCCGCCAGAGCCGCCGCCACCCCGAGCGCCGCGGCAGCCGCGAGGTAACGGCGCGGGCCGGGCCGGGCCGGGGGCGGGGGCGGCCGGGCAGCGCTCCTGGCGGGGCCGGGGCTGCGCCGCGGGCGGGCCGGGATGGGGGAGCGGAGCGGAGCGTGGTCGGCCGGGTCGGGTCGCGGCTCCGGCTTAGTGGCGAAACCGGCCCGTAGGGTGTGGGTGGCAGACAGAGGGGCGCTGCTGGTGAGGTGCTGCTGTAGCCCGAGCCTACCTGTAGCCTCTGCTATGCTTTTCTCGTCCTCCTGCCGTCCGTGCACATACTCGCTTGTGGTTTAGCTTGCCAGTGCTGAGTGGTAGCTTTATACAAACCTGCATAAAAGGATGTACGATGAACTAAGTCACAGAACCTAGCCAGGACAGATACAAGAAAAATGTTCAAAAGTCTAATAAGGTCCTTGTCCGTAGTGTCACTGTCATCCTGTTAGGTTTTTTTCCTCATCATCTGTTGTGCAACCTTTCAAGTGTATAAGCCATCTCTTGCTGATGTAACCAGCATATCTTATGTTGTCTCCCGTAAGCAAGGCTTTCCTAGGGGTGAACAGCCTTAGAGTTCAGTATGGGTCCAAACTAAACAACCCTTTTCCCCACCATTTGTTTTTTTACTTATATGGGAAAAAACTTCTGCAACTTGTTGAGCTTTCGGTGATAGGAAGAGGACAATTCCCGTTTCTTTAAACTTGGCTTTTGTAGCTCCAGTTTCCTCATAGGGTGACCATCTCGCTCTCCCTGAGAAATCTACTACTGCTGTAGTGGTGGTCCTACTAGTTATCACCCTCTCAGTCCTGGCAGGAAAGAAGTGCAGATGGTGGGAAAGGGGTGGTTGGTGGGATACTCCTACCTCCACACAAAATTCAAGAAACTAGCAATGGATGTCTTTGTGGACTGGTCTTTCTCCTTGCTCTTTTAACCTGGTGAGCACCTTGGCTTTTCCCAGCATCACAGTAAATTTTTAGCATGTGTAATTGTTTTTTTAATCACATTGACATCTCTGGAACAGACTTGTGCAGCAAACAAGATGCATGTGACTGGCCTTCATTTTCATAAACACAACCATTTGTCTTGCTGTGATTCTTCATATGGATTAATTTATAGGCTTTCTCTGCTGGCTTCATTGGGGGGTAGTGGGGTAAGCATGGTGTGACTGAAGAGGGTGAGCTTGAGTCTCTTTAAGTGGTAGCAGCTTCCATTTGTAGTCCTGACTGTGTTGCAAAAGACAGTCACCATCAAAGGTGGGCTTGTTTTTGCCTCATTAGATGCCCTTTGAGCAAGCATCATTTACTTGAAGAGCATATTTCTTGTTCGTAAAGGTTAGTTCTAAGTCTGTGGGTTTCCGTGCCTTTGGGGACCACTGGATGTCTTCCGGTGCGGATGTCCATTCTTTTGGAAACTTGGCATGTGTACCGATTGGTGTGGCGTGCATGAACTTGCTTTTCCAAGACACTTTCTGGAGAAATCTTTGTTCACATGTCTCCTTCCCTGCATGTTTCTGTGTTCTTTGTCTCAACAGATGGGAACTGCTCAAAACAACAGTGACCTCAAAAACCTGCATGCAGTGGAGCTTGACCTGTGTAACAAGGACATGATGTCAGACACATTCGATCACAGCATTATTTCTGTTGGAGAAGAGGAAGGAGCGGGCAATTTCCAACGTTCTGTTCCAACACAAGAGTCCCTGCGATGTCCTCGGGGCTCTGTTGTGAGTTTCCATAACATCCAGTACTCCGTTAAGCAGTCCAGTGGATTCCTTTGTAAACGAAAAACTGTGGAAAAGAAGATCCTTCATAATGTTAAGTAAGTGTTTGCTTAAATGAAATACTAGAGGGTAGGAATTAATCTGCTGCTGTGAACCAGTGACCTCGTGTCACCTTCCAGATCCAGCTGTGCTGGTACAGAAATGACTGCCCTCCTGCCAGTCAGCAGTTCATGTGAGCACTTTGATTTGCTTTTAGGCTAAATAGCTGGGATATAGCTGAAGCAGTTTCAGTTATTGATCTGAACAAATTAGGACCAAACTTTTGTGAACTCTTCTGCCAGAAGATCTGAGGGTTCCCTTAACTATGGTTCAAGGTGCAGTCAGAGGAAATGAGCAATAGAGAGCAGTTGTTGCTTCTTTTCAAGACCCAGTTCAGTTAATTTCTGTCTTTTGTGGATTGCTTTTTATGTCCAGTTCTGATTCTGTTCTGACTTGCAGTCTGGTACAGAAAGGAAAAATGCATATTGATTTCAGATTTAAGAAGTTTTTAATCTCTGAAGTTTTCCTTTCGACAGCATTTTGTTCACACCTCACCTCTTCTAAAAGCTGCATATGGATGGTCCTTTTAAATGTCCTTATTTGTAAAGAACTCTTTCCTTCTTCCAGTGGCATTATGAAACCAGGCTTGAATGCTATTCTGGGGCCAACAGGGAGTGGGAAATCTTCGTGAGTACCTTCTGCTCCTTTAAATGGACAGTCAGCTGTTCAAAGTATATTTGGGATTCTGGGGGTTGGGGGAGATTTGAGGGATCTGCAAGATTAGACCTTTGCATGCCTGTGAGAAATATGGTGATGCAGTTTGACCTCCTGCCCCTCTCTCAGCTTTGCTGAAGTTCTTGCGCTGTGACTGTCACACCCCTCATCTACTCCAGTCGGTGCTCTGTATTGCTGCAGTCATCTTTGGTGGTGGCCTCACTTAAGATACCAGGCAGAACTGGGGTGACTGAAGCTCAGATGTGGGCTCTGTCCTGACTGGTAACAGAGTGGGGATGGTGCTGGGGCATGTAAGATGTCACTCCCTCTGAACTCACTGCAACAAGACTTCCTTGAAGCTGCTAGGCCAGAGCTCTCTCCGACAACTGACAGGAATATGGTGTAATGCAGTCTGTAGGATGCTCTGGATCCTTACCCCAACTTGGCTGTGGCCTGCTGGTGGGAGTGCACACGTGCTTGAGTTGTTTGGATGAAGGCACACAGAAATACCATGTAGACTATCTCCATCCAGTGCTAATGCTGTTTTCTCTCCTGTGGTCAGAGAGGTCTTTGTCACTTTCTGACTTTAAGATTGTCAGACACTCTCAAATATGGCCAGAGTTCACACAGGTGTGTTTTTGTGGTGACCATTGATCTTCTTTTCTAAGGAGACTGCTGGTTAATCATGATACTTTCAAGAGCAGCACTTCATCAGGGCAGTTTACTTAGCTGGCAGACATGCTGGCCTCTGCATTGGTAGTAAGGAGGATCCAGTGATACATTAAAAAAAAATTACTTTCTAGAATTAATCGTAACTCTAGTCTTGTTTATGCCCATATGAATTAATTTCCTTGAGATCAAAGGAGTTAGTTTTGTGCTCCCCTGGCTGGAGAGCAGCCTGCAACAACTCAGCAGGGTGCTTTTGTCTCTGTGCATTTGAGATTATCTGTAAATACACAGACCAAGTTTATGTCTGTAGGGGGTTGACTGTTGTGAATTGTGAGCGTCTGTACACTGCCATACTGCTGTGGCACACCGTGTGCTGGAAAATCCTGGATGTACACCAGACTTTCTGTACAAAGAGCTAAAGCCTGCAGAGTAGGGGAAGCCCCTTCCTGTGCCCTCTGGTTTGCAGCACGCTGTGAGCAGGCTGTAACTCAGTGCTGGCTGGTGGTTCTTACCCAGTCAAGGGTAAAAGCAGCAGTTATTGCAAAACCTAATGCCTGGTGTTTGTCTGAAGTCTCCTAGATGTGCTGGCTGCCAGAAAGGACCCAGCAGGTCTGTCTGGAGAAGTGCTTATAGATGGCATCCCACAACCTCCAAATTTCAAGTGCATCTCAGGATATGTTGTGCAGGTGAGTAACTGCTTTCTGCGAGGCCTGGGAGACCTTGGGATGGAAGACCACATAAGATGAGGAAAGCAGGAACTACTAGTTTAGGTAATTTTCAGCGATCCCTACAGAGCCTAATTTGATAACTCAGATGTTACACTATTCAGTTTTTATGTGGGATATGGAAGACAAGAAGATCAAACTGTTACTCCAGCTTAGTCAAGCACAGAGATGTTTGTCTTCCCACAGCCACATGGATGCCCAAACTGCTGGGCTACTGTCACTTGTCCTTTGGGCTCTACCCTGAAGAGCTAGCAAAGATTTTTAAAAAAGGGAGGAAAAAAAACCATGACACCCAAAATCTCTTGTTGTTAAACTCAGGAGCAGTTCTAGCTGGCAGAAGTACCTTCAAACTATCAGACAATAATTCTAGGAAATAAATAGGTCCCTGCTGTTCTTCCTCTGATTCTAGCTGGCTGTGACAGAGGTTCATTCCACTTGGGAGACAGGAAAAGCCAGCTGAATCTGCGGAAGTGGGTGGAGGCCTGCACCAATAATAGACCCTCAAAGCCCTGGGGGACTTGGGGAGAAGGGGATTCTTGGCAGCCATATGAGCAGCTGAATCTGGAAACCATCCAGGGTTCTGACTACAGGCAGATGTGACATAGGCAGCTGAAAGCTGCCAGCTGGGGGGCTCTGGGAGGATCCGTGGGATGAGACTGGAACTGAGTCTTGATCCTGCAGGTCAAAGATCCCCAAATCCTCAGTGGCTGATGAATAGCCTGTAAGTTTCGTGCAAGTGGTCCCAGTTTGAGACATTTGTCTCTCAAATCTCCAAAGCAGCCAAACATAACCTTAAAATGATAAGCAACTTGGTGAAACATTAAACGGTCTCTCCCTGTTCCCACCCCATGCAGTACTCTCTGGATCGATAAAGATGGACCAAAAACTACGAACAACACTTAAGTCCTAAATACATACATAATTATAGAATCAATTTTATGCAGATAAGCATACAGGCATGCTAAGTCATATGTTATCCCCGTAAAACTGCTGGTGGCCTCTGCATTCATGCTGTGAGAGTGAAGGTGTCGTGCCACTGTTGGTTATGTTTGGTATTAAGCTTAAATTCACAGTTTAGTTTCCAGTGTAGTTGTATTGGTGGATCTGAGAGTGGAGAATGGGAGGCTAGGGTCAGAGACTGGGGGATTGTGGGAAGGGAGGGGAAGTTATGAAATGCCGAAACCATCTTTGGCAGCAAAGCAGCACATTCTTGTCTTCCTTTGTTAACTCCAGTGCCAAACATGGTTGACTGGTATATCATTTGTGCTACTGATGCACTACATCTGATGTGGGCAGTGTCCCAAAGCAGGCAAGAATCCACTGCCCTGCAGCTTAGGGGATGTCTTCCAAAGATGCGTGATGTAACAGGCATGTTTCCCAGCAGCTACCCAGTGTTGCAGCCCTTTTCTTATCATATGACAGGATACAGAATTGGTACAAATATCAAAGTGGGGGTGATGGAGAGGCATGGAGCTCTGGATGGACCTGATGACAAATCTCTATTTGGCTCATGGTTGTTGCAGGTTGCTGTAGGCTGCCCAGGTCTGTCAATTGGATAGATTTGATTCTCCCTCAAAATGCACATGACTGTTGAAGTTTTGTGAAGGGGTAACCCTTAGAATAAAGTCTCAGGTCCAAGAGTTACACATAGTTAAGACATGGAAAAAATCAGGAGCATCTTGGTGCAATATTCTTGCTTCTCTGAGAAGCTGCTGCCAGTGAGGAGCTGGGGAAAGCTCCTTGTTGGCAGCTGAACTCAGCAGGTGCTCTGGACCACAACAAGGTATGGCTTCTAACTGGGAACAGAGCTGACCAGGGTGATTCTCCGAGTGTCTACCTTGAACACTGAGCACTAGCAACATCCTTTGGCTCCAACTGGACTGACAGAAGTTTAACTCTACAAAATCACTACCTGCTCTGCCTTGCTTTGCCTACTAAGAAGAATGTACATACAGTACAAAGTGGCAGTGTCTGCACTTGAACTTCTCAGCCTGAAAGCAGGCTGAGGTGGTGCTTGGTGTAAGCTGTGGGTCCTGCAGAGCTGCATTCTCCCCTTGATTGCTGCTGAAGGACTTTGAATTTCATGTAATGTAAAATTTGAAGGAGGAGTTGTCCTTCAGTCCGTGTTCCACTGTGGTCTGCAAAAAGCTTATCCAGTGACTGCCACTAAGGGACTCTGGTGCCCACTCAGGCAGCTGAGGAGTTTTTCCAACTGTCCACTTGTACTTTCAGGATGATGTTGTCATGGGCACAATGACGGTGAGGGAGAACCTGCAATTCTCTGCTGCGCTGCGACTCCCCAGCTCCATCAGCATTAAAGAGAAGGAAGAGCGAGTCACCCAGATAATCAATGAGCTGGGATTAAGCAAAGTGGCTGATGCTAAGGTGAGCAGCGAGAACACCTTTCTCAGAAATCATATTACCTCTGGAAACTGAGCTGCTTGTCTCTGGGCTGTATGGTGTATGTAGTGCTGTTACAGGAAGCTAAACAGGAACCTGACTAAACCATAGTGCATGCAAGAAATCAGTCTCCAGCTCAGGAGGGAGCTTGGAGAGAGGTATTTGTATTTGCTACTAAAAGGGGAAGATTTTGGACCATGTCCAGCATGTTGTATAAATTCAGAAGGGAAGGAGTCGCTTAGTCATTGCATCTTGGAAAGTTGTTCAGTCACTTCCTGGCTTTGTGGGACAAGACAAGGAAATTTTTTTCTCATTTCTGAAAGCTCTGGGGGATGGAAAACTGTTCTGTGATAGAAAAGTTCTGTGCAGCACTTGTATTAACAGGCAAGCTACCAACAAAAGGCATCCCCACACACCAGTGCCTCCTCTGAATGTTGTGGCCTCATTCTGTCTCTTCATTGTCAGTGTCATCCTTGTTCCTTGAAGTTATAAGGCACCTGGTACCTCTGAAAATCAGGCTCAGCTTACTGCTACACAGTCCCTCACACTGAGTCAAACTCACCTGCTGCTGGCCCTAGAGTTCATTAAAGGGACTCTGAAAATGAAAACAGCTGCTGGGTGTGGAAAGCCCACAACTCCAGAGCATGCAGTGACTGGGTCTTGCTGCAAATACCTGATTCCTTCTGCTTGCAGGTAGGAACTGAATTGATCCGGGGAGTGTCTGGAGGGGAACGGAAGAGAACCAACATTGGGATGGAGCTCATCACAGAGCCACCAGTCCTTTTTCTGGATGAACCAACAACTGGCCTTGATGCCAGCACAGCCAATGCAGTACTCATCCTTCTGAAAAAGTAAGAGTCAGTTCTTCAGGGCTCTGTTGCAATTTGGTTGTCAACTCATTAGTAAAAAAAGGAATGTTCTTATGACTAAGTAGCTAGTGCTCCTTTTTTTTTAAAAAAAAAAAATAGCTAGACAAATAGACTCAGAAGTGGTGGTAAATTATTTGTTTGGGTCTTTTCCAAAGCCTTTTTAAGCTTATGGGAATCTTTCCACAGCAAGCATTGGACTGGAGCCCAAAAAGCAGATGTAGCTTGGACAGCTTCCCTTTGCCACAACGAGGGGTGGACTGGGAGGTCAGGCCTTGTAATCATAATTTCTTAGCCTTCCATCTGAGTCTATTACAAAGGGCCCCCCCCCCAACCCCCGACAACAGTCTTGAACTCAGATCTAAGACTTCACCTGCAGATTTACCCTCAGTGTCCAGTGTTTTGGAGATGAACTGTCTTCTGAGAGTTAGAACAAAGTTACATGCTAGGAAGACAAAGAAGGTTTATTTAATGAGAATGACTTTCTAATCCTCCTCCTTGGTTTGTGGCATGTTGTCTGGTTTTGCTTCTGGGGTTCGCTTTGCTCTGCTGTTTGTGGATATAGGTCTTTGATCGTCAAGGGTACTTGTTGGGCATCAGTGCTGAAGCACTTGAAAGAGCATCTGACAAACCTCAAGGGACACTTGTTTTGAATTTTCTTTAGAGTAAATCTTCAGCAAAAGACTTAAGAGAAATCTCACCTGGCCAGACTTCCACAGCCTGATAAGTAATGCCTGGTGCTGCCATGGAGCGCAGTAAGACTGTTCCAGTTAGTCAGGTTGACATCTGGTGTAAAAAACATGTAAGGAGGGTTTATACACAGCTATGGCCTCAGGCTTTGCTAGCTACAGATAACATCATATGCTGCTACTTGGACTGCAGTGATGGTCTCCTGAAATGATGGTTGCTGTCTTGAAAGTCTTGCAGGCAGCATCTGACACAGTGACAGAGAAGGGGGAACAACAGTTTTTGTGGGTCAAGACCCTGAGAAGTTGCCAAGTATTTGTCTTGGATTTGGATCCTTGGGGTTTGCCTTCCTGAAATTCAGAGTGTGGTGTACTTAAGAGATGGTTTGTTTCCATTTCAGGCTCTCAAGAAGAGGGAGAACCATCATATTTTCCATCCATCAGCCCCGCTATTCCATTTTCAAGCTGTTTGACAGTCTGACATTACTGGCTTCGGGAAAGGTGGTGTACCATGGTCCTGCGAAGCACGCCCTGGAGTACTTCAGTTCTATTGGTAAGTCTTCCATGCCAAGAGCAAAAGCAACTGGCTCATGAGTTAAATCTGTGTGTAGATTCTTACCCTAGCATGGGATAACCGTCCCATTCTTCTCTATCACTAAGATGTTAGAGACTGTACACATGCAGTCTGAGCAGTGTTATGTTAGAAAAAAGAATGAGAAATCCAAAAATTTTCGGATGAGAGCATGGCTCTCTCTTGCCTTTGTTTTGCCTTGAATGAAGACAAAAGCCAAGAATCACTTGGAAATGTAGAAGCATGATGCCCAACAGACAAGATAATGCTTGTAGTTGTACCAGGTCTCGGTGGCAGATCCAGTGGTTTTTGAACCACAGCCTTCAGATTGGCAGCAATCTGTACAAATTGATCCAAAAATATGCTCTAGACTGAATGCAGGTGGACAACCAAGAGGACAAAATTACGGTGTGTCTTAAGATGGGTTAATAGTTGCACTGTTGAGTGGCTGCCCTCTCTCCAAGTAAGCAGAGTGAAGATGTCTGACTATAATGAACAGAGAATGTGGAGTGAAGTTCCAATCTGTAGATGCAACCATGGACACATTAGATTGTAAGCTTTCCCTGGCTTTAAGGGAGGTGCTTTAATCAATGTCAGTACTTCTGCTCCTCCTCTTAGTAGCTCACTTCCTTTCTCTCAGGGAAGCTGTAGAAGCATCTTTGGGTTTGTTTGTTTTTAATTTCCTCCTTGTCCCATAGTTAGAATCATATTATAAGAAGCTGCTCTTGGAGCAGCCCTTCCTCATCCTTGTGACCAGGGAAACACCAGCAAGAGCTGGTGATAGTCTACAGACTCAGATACTTCTGAAAGAAGTATCTGAGTCTGTAGAAGAGACATCCAGGAACCTCTGCTGAGGAACTGTGTCTTTCAGAGTGGGATGTGGTTGAACAGCACTGGGAAGGACGCAAGAGTTGTCCATACTGAGCTGTGTAGAAGCAAGTTAGAGACTTCTCCTCACCTAAAATCAGTGAATAAGCAACTTCTAAAACCCTTTAGATACCCTGGATTCACCACCTCCTAAATCCTGTCAATCTACTGCTGTAAAGTAACACTTAAAAAAAGCAGTGAAACTTTCTGGTAGCAGGGTTATGGAAAAGTGGTATAGTATTAGACCTGACCTTCCAAGGTGTGCTCTGTGCAATACAAACGTTGCATGTGTGGTTTTGGTTTGGTCTGTTCTGGTTTTTTTTTAAGGATATGAATGTGAACCCTTCAATAATCCAGCTGACTTCTTCCTCGATGTCATAAATGGTGATTCAACTGCTGTGGCAGCAAGCAAGGAAGATCACAGACCTGTGGACACAGGAAAAGGTAAATTGTGAAGGAGAAGTGCACTGCTGGCTAGTGTAGAAGGGAAATTGTATGTGGTGATGGCAAGCTTTTATTCTCTGGGTTTCTTCAAGCCTAAGGGCATTTCATTATCTTTTTGTTTTTCCTAGTAATATATATATATACTTTGTTTTGGGCTTCTTTAAAGAGCTCAGAAAACTTTTAAAAGGGATTGTTTCACTTCAGTTTTATAGGAGAGCAATGACAAATATCGAAAATAAAAAAAAAAACCCTGTGTGGAAAAGACTGGAAAAACTGCTTAGTCTCAAGAGGCAGCTGACAGAAGTTTTCAGTCACATAAGAGGCTGCTGCAGAGAAGACAAGGTAGATAGGCTAGGGAGTGATGGATTTACAGGACAGTGAAAAAGATTGGAACTATTACAGAACAAATTCTCTACCAATATAATGAGTGAAATGTTTGGAAATGCTTGTTTGGGGATACTGTAGCACATCGTTGACTGAAGGATTATAAGGGAACAGATTTTGTAAAGCGCTTTTCAGTGATATGAATCAGAGCAAACATTGATTTTGCCCAAATTCAATGAAACAAAGGTTGTCTGGTGCCTTGTTTTAGGAATATGACCATTTTGTGCCAGAAAGAATGGGCAGATTAGCTAGGTTCGATTAAAAATGCAGGAAAAACCTCTCACTCAAGCTGTCCTCTTAAACTCAGAGCTAGAGGCTTGAACAACTCAAATTCTCTGGGCATTTCTGCCTTTTTCTTCAGCCTCCAGACCTGCTGAGCTTATTGATGGGCCAGATCTGAAGGTCAGGTTCATAGGGAATCACAAGCCCTATATTGTTTTTCACACTCAGAAAGGAGCGAAAATGGAGTGGCAGAAGACAACGTGGATAGCAGTGTGGTGGATGTGCTGCACCAGAAATATCTCAGCTCCAGCCTGTATCAGAGCACAAAGGAAGCACTGGGGAAAGTGGAGCTTGGACGAGGAAGCAAGCAGAGACTATCCAAGCAGGAGCATGAGATTACCTATGCAAATGGATTCCTCACTCAGCTGTACTGGGTGTCCAAGCGTTCCCTGAAAAATCTCATCAGGAACCCACAGGCCTCCATTGCACAAGTAGGTAACAATTGCTAAAAGTCTCAGACTCTTGCTGCTCTCAGTCCCATAATCTGCAGTTTGTAGGACAGAGTCTTGTTTTCAAAGGCAGATGGGGAAACAGAAAAGTCCTGTGCCACTGCCGTGTAAGGGAAGTGAGATGCTCAGCTACCTTTGTGGCCTTTGGAAAAAACCTCTGGTTTAGTTTAGCTAAGGACTACTGCACTGAAGATTGGGGTGGGGATAAAGTGCTCCATTCTCTGGTTCACGTGGGGATCTTCTAGGGTGATGTTAATTTTGTGCCTCACTTAAAATTTTAAACTCGGTTATTCTGTAAGCATGTTTCTACTAAACTCTCCTAGCCAAAGAACGAATTAGGAAAGTGAAGAGGATAAAATCTGAAAAACTGTCATAAGGATTTTAATTGTGTGTGTCATAGGTATACATTGCTTCACCAAGAGCAAGGCTTTAGGCAGATGTGAATATTAAACCCTGCATATGACTTAATGTTCGTTCCTAAGATTTTTACTTATCTGAAGGACTTCCTTTCTCCTTTCTTCTGTCCACTTCCAGATTGCAGTGACCGTAATTCTAGCCTTGGTTGTGGGTGCTATCTTTTTTGGTGTGAAACTGGACCGAAGTGGCATTCAGAATCGGTAAGATGAAAAGCCACAGCTTTGCTCATTTTTCTGTCTGTAGCAGGTTTGAGGTACAGGGAAGGAAGGCCTTGGGATCCACTTGGACCCAAGGAGGGTTGGGTTCACAAGCCTCAGTGCACTGCAGCGTGGAATTGCCAGGGGTCCTAAAGGGGCCACAGTTCTGCCAGGCTTGCACGTAAGTACAAAGGGGATGTGAAAGGGAAGATAAAGGATACAGCTAAGATTTACAGTAGCACAATTAAATATCTCCATTCTGTGGACAGAGAAAAGTACTGACTTGATGGTATGATGATGTCTGAGGCTGACAGTGTTTGACCTGGTTGTTCCCTCACTTTTCCACTGTTCTGTTGTGCGTTCTAGGGTTGGATCCTTGTTCTTTGTCACCACAAACCAGTGTTTTTCCAGTGTCTCTGCAATTGAGCTATTCATCAGAGACAAGAAACTATTTGTGTAAGTAGTAAGGCACTTGGACTGTCTCATACCCTGGAATGAGATGGGGGAGTATCTTACACGCTAAACAAAATTATTACCGCCAAAGACTTGATTGCTCCCTTGCAACATCAGATTGTAATAGTAATGCTAAATTAGTCTATAAGGCAGGGAGCTGAAATGCTCAGAGCTGCAGGAAGGAGGAAATGCTTTTACTTGCTTGCTGTGTGACAGTTTACTGGAGCTGCTTTTCCTACCCACTTCTGGTAACAGCTGGTTTTGAAGTCTGCATGTGAATCCTGCAGACTGTGAACCCTTCCTGCCCTCTTGCTCACAAGGGTTGAAACACTGTCTTGCAATGGTCCTAAAGTGGCAAGACTGTGCAAAAATGAAGGGAGAGTTCCTGGAAAAATTTCAGAAGGGATGCTCAGATGAAGGGGGCTGCTGTCTGGCTTACAAGAGCTTGTTAATAATCAAGCGCATCTCTCTGTTTAGAGGGATGTGCTCGATTATTACATTCTTGTTATAAATAATTACTTTAATATATAATTATATATAGTTACTGCATTTATTACTTTATGTGTAATATTATTTATGTATAATATCTGTATAATTATTCTTTATATTTTTATAGATATACATCTATGTATATGTGTTTGTATGTGTGCATATGCATGTAAATGCATGTAGATACAGTACACATACATGTATATATACATACATGTTGAAAGTGTCATTCGGAAGTGTCTCCACCTCATGCAGTAGGAGGACAAGAGACAGACCCTATGCAGTAAAGAGGAAACTGGAGGTTTATGCCTGGAATGTATGTGTCCACCCACAGGCTGCTCAGAGCAGCTTAGTATTGACCCTAACAACTGCGCAGGAGTGAAATTCCCCCAAGCTGCCATTTCTTGCTAGTCTGCCCTGCTTCTGAGTGTAGTTTACCAGCTGTGTCAATGGGGATTTAGGCACCTCACCAGTTAAAGCATCTTTTAATGAGCTCCATTAAGCAGCAAAACAATCATAATGACATTTAACTGCCCTGTGAACTGGGGGTGAGCTGATGTCCCAAAGGTGTTTTCCCATTGTTGGGTATCATTCCTTCTTCCCTGGAAGCAGCTATATGAGTTAGCAGTGGATGAAGTGTTCCTCCAGTTTATAGCAGTCTAATGCTTCCCCGTGCTCTTGTGTTAAGAATCTTTTTCTTTGAAAAGAGATTTAGGAGATTTTTTCTGATATTTTACAATAGCAATCACACAGCCTTTCATTCACTTTCCTTGGAAGGGCTGTCAGTTTGACTGCAGAGTCTGTGAGACAGATCAGCCCTTACTTTACAGAGTGATCAGTGAGAGCACAGAGAATATGAGCAATTTGCATAGAGAGGAGTCAGTGGCAGAAAGAGCAGAAAACAAATCAGGATAAACCAAACATGCACTCTGAGCCTGCTTCCTGCAGAACCTCTAAACCTGTACAACTCCCCTCCTTCCTGTCCTCGCAGCCATCAGTACACCAGTGGATATTACCGTGTGTCTGCTTACTTCCTGGCCTTGATGATAGGAGATCTGCTGCCCATGAGAACTGCTCCAGCCATCATATTCTCATGCATCAGTTACTGGATGATTGGTAAAGAATTGATGCTTTCGTTGAACCTGTCGTCTTCCAACACATTTGATTTCTGACATAGCCAGAGCTTAGTTCCTGTATCTATAACATACTACTACTTGGACCTTCAACTGATTTAAGTGCTTGGCATCATAACTTTGGAGGACTCTGGGGCAGGGGCAGAGACACCAGCAATCTAAGACAGGGACCTGCCCAACAACGTGTTTTAGTAATGCTCTTTGGGCCTTTGAAGCGTGCATAGTTCCTGCCAACTCCAAACTTGGTCTTTCTTCCTGACTTGCCTGTCTTGTATAGGAGTCCAAGGGTACCTCTCTGAGATTTGTAATGTGGTTGTTTACTGGACTCTTACCTTTCTGTTTTTTGACAGGATACCAAGCTGTTGCAGGGCGGTTCTTCTTCTTCATGCTGACCCTGGTACTGGTGTCCTACACTGCCACAGCCATGTCCCTGGCTATCAGTGCTGGGATGGATGTGGTGGCTGTGGCCAACCTGCTCATCACTATTTGTTTTGTCCTGATGCTTGTAAGTATATAAGGGGGTGTGTGCTCCTCCTGGAGGGGAGGAAAGAGCTGAGACCAGCTGAGAGGATTGGGTTGAGCTAGCCCTAGGCAGGCTAAACTATCCATAGTCCAGTGGCATGTCAGCCCCATGCTTGTGATGTTGTTGTCACTATAGGGTCAAAGATATACTTCTGCCAGCCTGTAGTCTAAGGGTCAGATCACTGCTCAGGTGCAGCTCAGTAGTTGTGATGCTGCCAGAACTTTCTAAACAGTGTGCCCCAAACAAGTGTTGTTTGTTTTTATTAAATTGTCCTTACAAAGATGGATTTTAAAAAAATCTTGCATTTCCAGTATTAGAAATCTAAATGGTCAACTAGATCATTTAAAAGGAAAAAGTCTCGAAATAAACTTTAGATCTGTTGATTTTTTGCATTAATTTTTGCTGCCTAAGTGGGATTGGAAGGTGCAAACCCTCTCTTTTTTGTAATTCAGTATTGCCCAGTTCAAGAAATTACTTCAGTACTCTTCCCCAATTTTTTAAGGAAGAGAACAAGAGAGAGAGGAATTTTGACTACTCATAAATGAGAGCTGTGAATTCTTTTTCAAAGAGGTGGTGCTGGTGATGAAGCTTCTTGACTGTGAGACCCACCAAGTTACATACTTCTTGTTAGGTGATTCCTGGTCACTGTCTGTGTACATACTCTGAGCCACAGTCCATCCCTTATTCTTCGACTTGCAATTCAATCTGCTTTTGCAATACGCCAAGTGATAGTATCCTGCTTCAGCTGCTTGCTGTGGGTGAGAAGTGTAGTGAAGGGCAGCTGATGTACATTGAGTTATGTCACAGTATATAAGGCCTGACACGTGCATGTCCTGAAAGTCAGTGGGGTAAGCGCAAGATCACTTGTGATGAAGCAGAGGCTGAAGTGTCATGTTTAGCTATGAAGACCACTTGTGCTAAGAAGTAAAAGCAAATCTTTTTCCAGACAAGACGAAGCATGGATAAAAGATGTAGGACAGAGGGGAAGACTGAAACAATAACAGCCCTTAAGGCTCCCCATTTTCCTCATTTTTGATTCTCCACTTTTTTATCTCCCAGTTATCCTTCTTTAGCCTCTGGCTAGCTCTACCATAGGACAGTCCTCCTGAGTAAGAAGTTGTGATCATGCTTCTTAGCCCACGTGTGGATGTAAAAAACCTTTCTGACCTCTCTGCAAGCAGTTCAGCTGCAGTACTTGGATGTGCTGTTGGGCGAGCTGCCTGGGAGTGCTGCAAGGCTCCAACCCATGTCTGTGGGTACAGGCATGACAGCAGTAGTAGGTCCACCAATCCCAGTGCACCTCTGCTGGGAGCTGCAGCATCTGTGCAGGAATGGTATTATTTGCAGTAAACAGAGTTTGTGACTCATCAATCTCTTCTGTTCTATTTCAGATCTTTTCAGGCCTCTTAGTGAACCTCCCTTCAGTAATGGGCTGGCTAAACTGGCTCAAGTACTTCAGCATCCCCCGATATGGCCTCACTGTGAGTAGAAAGTAGCATTGGTCTCCTCTGAGTAATGTAGCCACACTGCTGCTTCCTGGAGAGGCTTTGAGTATAAAGTGAAGTTCTCTAAAAAGCCAGGTTTGGTTTGTTTCATTGCATGAACGTGGTAAAAAAAAGAACAAACCAGCCAGCCTCAAAAAAGAAGCCAGAGTTAGAACTCTCTTTGAGAACTGGAAGTCTCAGGGACTGAACAAACACTTAGTGCTGCTTGGACAGCAGCAGAGCAAGCTGTCCAGTGAGGCACTAATTCCTAGCCTGAATAGTTGATCCCTGTGGTTTCAAATAAAATAAAATATTGTACAGCCTCTCCAGACACTGCTGTATGGGTGGCCAGTCTGAGGCCAATGACTTTCCAGCTGGTTAAAGGATTTACTGTAGTGCGCAAGTGTCTCAGTCTTCAGTGTGGCTTCCTCTGAAGTGAAATTTGACTTTTCTGAATGGTAAGGAGCTGGGGTACCAGAAATCTAGGGGTGCAGCTGCTTGAAACACAGTAAATAGATAGAGCAGGTCACAGGTGGGACTTGTGTTTCCATCTTCTGTTTTCATCCTGGCCAAGCCTCTTTGGAAGGAATAGTGTCCTACTTTGAGTAAAAATGACTGAAATGAATGCTGGAGCTGGTGCAGGGTGGAAGATGTGTGAGAGGTCATTGGGTATCACTGAGGTATTTTATGAGTGTTACTCAATGTCCTCTGAGATAGCAGTGAGTGCAGGATGCCAGTGCTAGGGAACCCTTCACCTCTTGCCTTGGCTGACTGTGCCATGCCTTCAGTGTGGTGGTGCTGGGGTGTCTGCATGCAGCCACATGGTTTTCTGGATCAGTAGATTGATTGACCCAAGTGAAAGTGGATGAACAGGAACTTGTAGCTGGCAAGACAGCAACCCGTGGCTAAGTAACTTTGAAGCCAAGGCCTGGGACACCAAACCACCCTGCATGTAGAACTTGGAGCAGTTCCTAAGAAAGGCAGTGATTAAGAGCCTGAAAATAAAAAGGAACATGAACATATGATTCCAAGAATGGTGATACGTGTATTCTAATAATCAAGTTCCTTTGAAGTGTTTCAGTTTTAATACCCCAAACCACAAACTCTGCAAAAATCTGGTGTCTGCCTCTTTCCCTAGGCTCTTCAGGTGAATGAGTACAGAGATCTCTACTTCTGTGGTGAGAAGAATCCAAATGCAACAGTGTTTGTGGGAGATGCAGGCAGTTGTCCCCCCAATATTTCAGAGGAAATGTAAGTAACTCATGGTTCTGGGCCTGAATTGTGATGAGTCACTCAAAGGGAAGTCTGACTGTGTCAAATTTTTATACTGTTTGCAGAATAACCACTTACAAGCCAGTCTCAACATGTTCCAAAGTAATGTATTTTAGGATTATATAGTAAAACTCCACAATTACCCAAGAATGAAGTAGGGATGAAACTTTACTTGTAAAAATAGGCAGATGCGCTAAATTAAGTTTTGTATTTGATAACCTAGCCCTGACTGACCAGTTTTCCTAAACAAATCTAGGGTCACTTAATGGAAATGCCATGTGTGGACAGCTACAGAATTGCTGGAAAGCAGTAGACCTGTGATCAGAAACATGCCTCCCCCACAGAGCTTGTTTGTAAATATTAACCTCCCTGCAGATACAGCAGGGAGCTGAGGTATCTCTCAGTGCTTCATTTGGCCCCACTGAAAATGCTCTTGGCTATTGATACCTTAAGCAGTGCCAGTATTTCATGACATGTACCAGAAAGATGGCAAACTGAGTACTTTGCAGGGAACAGTGCAGTGCACTGTTTCCATGGTTTTTGGACTTCCAGTGGTTGTTGTGGGAAACTAATGCTTCTATACTTACCACAGTTTAAGGTGGTTCTGAGGTTTGCTCATAAATTGCCAGTTATCTATAAAGAAGGATTAGGTTACTACTGAAAAATTATGACAACTAGAGATGTAGATTTGTCCCTTAAGCTTTATTTGGTGATAGGTTATGAAGTTTCTCTATTTCTATCACCTGTTTGGCAGAGTTGAGGGTAGAAGGATCTTTGTGGAACAGGAATAAAAGTAATTACCTGAAGATATGTACCACATAGTAATATGAACTTGTGCCCCATGCTTTTCTGCAGGTGTTCTGGTGAAGCATACCTGTGCAGCCAAGGAATCGCCCCTACCAGCTGGGCAATGTGGGAAAACCTAGTGGCTCTCTTCTGCATGACTGTCATCTTCCTTATCATTGCCTATGCAAAACTCCGGTTTATGAGGAAGTTCACATAGACTCCTGTGTTGCCTTGCCCTGCAGCTTCTCGGGTGTTAAAACTGCAAAGCTTGTTAGGGCCTACTGGAGATTGCCAAAATGTTTCAGCTGACTTTGCTGGACTTTAGATGGGAACCCTGTCCCCCTGTTTCTGGAGCATGATCTCCACAGGATTGTGATTCTGGGTTTTAAGAAGAAGTGCATTAATGTACATTGTGTAAGTGATTTTTTCTAAGAAAATATAATTCTCATAATTCCTTAGGTACAGATCAAATTTTATATTGGAAACCATTATTATTCTGTGGCCAGCTTATACACAAAATATTTCGTTGAACATGTGAGCTTCTCCATCACAAAAGGTGGAAGGTGATGGTGGCATTTATGCATTGATATGTTGTCCCTTTTTAGTGCCTGTCACATCTGAGGAGAGACACAGACCATTCACAGTGTGTTGGAGATGCATTTGAGTTTGAAGTCAGTACAGAGATCAAGCACTCAGTGCCAGGAAAGAACAGTTATACTTCTAGTAGTTTCTCAGTGGAAGCTACTTCCAGAAATAACTTTAGCTTCATTAAAAACTAAACAGCAGTGGTGTAAGACATCTCCCCTAAGAAGAGAAATATATACTGTTGTACTGTAAAAAAAATAAACAAAAAACAAACCAAAAAACTTCCCCCCCCCCACTGTGAACAGCAAGAAATATATTTACTACTTAAAAGGAGGAGAGGAAATGCCCTTTTTCTTTATTTTTTTCTAAATAAAAATTTGTATACTTACTACTGGCAGAGGTTTTTAACAACAGACTTAATTATTTGCTGCACTATCTCTATATAGTGCTACTTATATTGGACTGAAAAAAACCTACGTAGACACTTCTGTGGCAACTACAGCAACAGGTACCACAGTTCCCACAGGGCAGACTATCGTGCCGGTACTTGTTTCCTCACCACCTCAATCAGCAACAGAAGAGATGCTTTTAAATCACATTAAGACCTGCAGCTGTAAGTGGATCAGCTAAGCCGAAGGAAAACATCCTCAAACACAGGACTGAAGAGTTTGCCTGTGTGAGGGCCGGGCTGGCAGCAGCCCCTGAACCGGCTGTGCGGTGTGACACTCCTGCCGGCGCTCTTGCAGTGAGCGGTCGCGTAGCGGTGCTGAAGGGGGAAATGATCGCACTGACGGCGCAGCCGCATCGAGCACGAACCAGGCGCTCTCGGTTCTGCTTCGCTGCCTTTAACAGCTGGAGCAAAGTAACCTCGTACCACGTTTTGCACCTCGGTATTTGTCTCTTTCCTGCAGCCGAGCGCTCACACGCCGCACGCCCGCCGCGGCCGCGCCTCAGTGGGCGGAGGCTCCGGGGGCTCCTCCCCGCGCCGGGCGCGGGCCGGAGGAGGCGGAGCGGTGCCGCGGGAGGGGCTCTGTCCCCATGGCGGCCGCGGCGGAGGGGCCGCCGGAGGTCGGCGCGCAGCCTGCCAAGCGTAAGGGGCCGGGGGACCGGGACAGGGGCCGGGCGTGCCCGGGGCCGCGGTGCGGGGCTGGGCCCGGGAAGGCCGCGGCCCGGGCAGGAGCTCCCGGTGCGCCCGCGGCCTGGCGTGTGCCGGCCGGGCCGGGCTATACGCCTGCTGCTGCTGCTGCTGCTGCTGCTCCTGCTGCTGCTGCTGCTGCTGCTGCTGGCCCGGCCGGGTCCTACCCGCGCTGCCGCTTCGGTCGGAGGGAGACGCGGGCCTCGGGCAGCTTTCATGTGCGAGCCGGCAGACGCTGCGGACGGGGGAAAGAGCGGCCTGTCGGGTTGGGGAAGAGGTGCCGGACTGCTCCGGGCAAGGCCGAACAAGGGCAGGTTGTGGTGGAAGCGGGTTTGGAGAAGAAAAGCGGCGGTTGCCGCTTTCCGCAGGTGGGGATCTGTTGAAGCGGACTGGGACAGCTGTGCTTCCGTTCCGAGTCAGTGACTAGAAATAAACAGCAACACCGTGCACAGCCACCCAGAAGTCCTCCCCAAATTCCTTTCCTGTCTAAGCACAGGAGGGGGCTAATGCTTGTCGGTGCGGTCAGGCCGGGTGCCTGTCTCTTGAATGCTGCCTAAAGTACTGTTTTGAAATAATGTTGGTGCTACTTCAAGGAAGGTGCCATGATTTTTTACCATTTAGTAGTGTAAAGTAGACAACTTAAATGGAAAGGAGCTGTAGACAGTTTGAAAGGGAAAAGAGAGGACCATTTAATCTTTCTGGTGTGTTTCTGTACTTGCTGTAGTTTTTCCTTAAACCTGTAATGTCTTTACCCTGAGTAGAAGATCCTGCTGTTGAAACCGCGGAGGAAGCTAAGGAGCCAGCGGAGGCAGACATCAATGAACTCTGCAAAGACATGTTCAGCAAAATGGCCACTTACTTGACGGGTGAACTGACAGGTAAGGCACTGCAATACTGACCTGCAAGTTCTTCTTTCTTTTCACTTTCTTTCAAAGAAATCTGTTGTGTAGTTTGTCTCAACTGTAACTATTTAGATCACGTCTGGTAAGACTTGCAGTCCAAATTTGGCATGTTGCTAGGCTGCTAAAAACACTGAGATTAGTTATATTAATTTAATGAAGTCCCAGAATAGCACAAATATTTTTTAGAATAATTCAGTATGATATCAGCAGCTTAAAAAAAAATTGTTTTTCGGCTTGAAGTTTGTACATGGAAAATCAATCAAACAAAAGTGGTCTGGGTTAAGACAGTCTAAGAGGGAAGCACTACAGAGAGTGGAGTTATTTTTTTCCTGAGAGCAAGGCTCATACACGTTTTCCAACATTTATGCTTTAGAATAAACTGCTGTGCAGAATTAACTGGGGGAAAGTAAACTGCTCACCAAGTTAGTGCATTCCATTGGCTCTAATTTTGAAAGCACTCTGCAGCACTACTGATTTGCACAGACTTGAAGGATATATGGTACAGATGACCAGTCTGGATTTGTGCTATCAGTTTTGTAAACATAAACATCTAACTGACAGAATTAAGAGTAGAAATATGAAGACTTAGTAAATTTTTCTCAAAAAAAATTTAGAAGTGAATTCATCAGTGCAGTTGATTTTTGCAATTCACAAAATGTCATCTTTTTGTAGAGCATATACTAATAACCTGTATTGCCATCTAAACTGTTGTGCTTCTCTTGGCTGTTGGTTTGGTATCTCTTGTCCTCTTGAAGAGTCTGCACGCAATTCAAACTGTATCACCTTTAATTAAAATTAACTTTGCTATTTTTTAAGCCACCAGTGAAGACTACAAACTCTTGGAAAACATGAATAAGCTGACTAGCTTGAAATACTTAGAAATGAAAGATATCGCTATAAACATCAGTAGAAATCTGAAGGATTTAAATCAAAAATGTAAGTACACCAAATAAGGTAGGGGTATAATGAACGGTGCACTTGTTTGGGAAATGAAGCATCTTAGAGTCAGAAGGTTCACACTCCATTAGTGCTGAAGGAAAGAAAACTCACTGAAATAGGTGTGCTGCTATACAATGCGAGTCTTGTATACTTCTTACCAGCTTTAGACTCTGTAGATTACTGTAAGAGAAAATACATCTGAATTTGTGTCCTGGTTTACCCCAGATTCTGAATCTGATAGGAATTACACTTCTTTTAATTCACGTTCTCTTGTTACTTGTGTTAGAGACTAGACAGTACTCTTAAACATTGCATATTTTCCTGGAAGATGGCTGTCAGTGTCACCTAATTTTGGGGCAGGGGAGAGAAGGACCTTGTCCTATCCGAAGAATGCAATATGAAATTCTTGTGTTTAAAGTGTGAACTATTTCTTGGAAGTACATTACTGAGAACTGACAGATAACATTTTTATGCTTTTTTAAGATGCTGATCTTCAGCCATATCTGGAACAGATAAACCTAATTGAGGAACAGGTTGCAGCTCTGGAGCAGGCAGCTTATAAACTGGATGCATATTCCAAAAAACTTGGTAACTGTCGTCTCCCACTGTTAAGACCTAGCAGCATAGTGCCTTGCAAGGGGATTTAAAAAGAAAGGAAGTAAACTCTGTTTTGTTTAACAAATCTGAGCTGCAGAGTTGCCTATGCTGCTTTTGAGCACAAACGCTGTGTGTGAAGTGATAAGCATTGGGAAAAGATTCGTGGAACAAGTTATATTACGGTGGACTAGTACAGGTGTTGGTAAACTACAGCTTATTAGTGAGGCTTGATTTCTTTTTTATGGTATGCACTGACTCATATTTTAAAGACTGATGTTTAGCCTTGCAGATTGAGGGATTCATTAAGTTCCACCAGGCACCCAGGTCCCCTTGGCTTAAATTAATATTATTGTCTGACTTAAGCACCGGGTTCTTAAAAAACATTATTGTACAATTATATTTGCCTAAATGCATTAGTAAAAAAGGGTCCTTATGATAACAGTAAATTAGCTTACAGGATGAAAAGCTTTTACCTACCAAGTACTGAAATATTTTTCCTTCTGCAGAAGCCAAGTACAAAAAACTGGAGAAACGATGAAATTACAACAGTCTATAAACTGGAGTTGGGCAGTGAGTCAGACTGATCTGTGGTTTTGCACAACATTCTGTATGTTGACAAGGATTTGGTTACAGCTAACATGGAGACTGGGAACTTTTTTCAGCTATTGAATACAGTGGGCTGTATTCAGGCTTAAGGCTGAATAATATTTTCCTCTTCTCAAGGGGTACTCTTGCCTCAGTTCTGCAGTGAAAAGTAGAAGCTTGTCCTTAACTCATGTCGATATTGGCTATATGTGTGTTAGTCCTGTTTTCCACATGAAATACTTGGTTTAGGGAAGACTTCTGTAAAGACATTTTCCCTTAGTAGCAGCAAGACCTAAACTTCAATTTTTCCTTCATTGAACTCTGTATTGGGAAGATACCTGGACCTTTGGACTTAATGGGTGGGGTATTGAAAAGACTTCATTTTGGTATCTCCTTTTATCTGTTTGAAATAGAGAGAGTAATTACTATACATTTACAATAAACTTGCTGCATTTATTTCTCTGGAATGTCATGGTCTGTTGGAAAGATTACGCAAGGTGCTTTTTTTGTTTTTTCAAAGGGGTCTGTTAATAAAGACAAACTTCTTCAATCTACTGGGGATGATAGAAGAGAACGTATTTTAAACTCGGCATCAAGTGTTCCTGCAATTGCATTCTTTGACTGTCTGGACCCCAGGTGAAATTTCAAGACATACTACTTTATCACATGCTCAGTTAACTTATCAGATCCTTTCTCTACCGGTGAATTTTGATCCTAGTAGTTTCTGAAGTGGCATGCTTAGCACAAAAAACTGCTTCTCTACTAGGTTAACAGTGTTCCAAATTGCTGATTTGGCAGAGCCCTTTGTACTGAACAGGTATTCCTCCTACTCCAAGGATATTTTTTCTGTAGCTATTGACCTTAAGTAATTCAAGCTGTCTTTTGACTGAGTTGCAGTTGAAGACAGTACAAGTGCTGATATGTAGGAAAGAAGTGGTTCAAACTTCTTAGAGTGTTTAAAAGAATGTCTAGTCAGGTGCCAGTATGATAAAGATCATCATGCTGTCAGGCTGTGTACAGCCACTAATTAGTCAGGATGGACACTTTTTCCTAGTGCTCTTTAAAAAGAGTGAAGCAGATGACTTTCGAGAGCCTTCACCATCACTTTGAAAATCCTGGGTTTGAAATAAAAATAGCATTTCTGTGCTCACGGTGTTACCTGGCAGGACTGCAGGGGGACCCAAGGAGGCGCCGTGCCAGCAGGGAAAACGACAGATCCTGCAGGAAAGGCACACTACGGACCAAGTCCTGTTGAAAAGGTTGCTTTTCTGTGTGTACAAAATACAGTACCATTTTAAAACTACAAGGATGAAAACCTCCAGGGGCTCTGAAGGTTTCAGTGCCTTCTAGCCATGCACTGCTACCAAGTGCTTAGTGTTGTCAGGTAAGAAAGGTAAGAAATAGTTCCTTCACAAATGCATGAGTATCCCACCTCCAGGAAGCAGAAATGAGAAGAGGGACTTGTTCCACAAGTGCCTTTTTTTTTTTTTTTGAGAGGAAATTTTAGAGACCGACTTCCTGGCTGGCTGGAGAATTGTGTGACAGTGGCATCCCAGTTAGGCCAAGAGCTGACAGCTATGTTCCCAGTTGTATCTCTGAGTAATTGTTACCCTCCCTGCCTGAGGGACCTCTGTGTCATTGGTAGAATCCAAATCATGTCAAGGATGGCAGGTCCTTGGAGAGTTGCACCATAGAAGAGACATATTTAGGTGTGTGTGAACAGCATTGTGCTGGGGAAACGTATAGTCCAAAAGCAAAGCCATGACTTGGTTACTGCTCGGATGTTTCACCTGGAGAGTCCCTGAGAAATTCCAGAGGTACAGGAGGAGATTAAATCTCACTGTTCTCTATTGCAGCATTTTCTGGTGGAAAATAGAATAAGAAAGTAGTGGGTTCTTGACGGGAGGAACAGGAGAGGGAGGGCTCATGGATGAGAGTCCAGGGACAAAGTGTGTCATCAAAATGGTCTATACAACCCCTTTGGAGCTGAAGCAGTTCTTGATGGCTTGGACTGCAACTGCAAACCAGGGGATGAAAATCAGCCTAGCAAATACAGCTCGTTTAGCAGAAGCAGAAGAGTTCAGTTCCAGAGGAGAGTTTGGTTTTTTTCCAGGATCTTAAGACAGTTCTGCCCAGCTGCTCTAACAGGTTTTTCTGAAGTCATGCAACTTTCAGAGCAGTCCTTTGTGGAGATATCTACAGTCTTCAGAATCAGGGCACATGGCTTTAGCCCTCCTCTAATCCCAAAGCCCACTTCATACCATGGTGGAGTCTTTGGGTGCTAAAGCTGTTTTCTTGCTGAACTGCATTGGCTGCCTCCTTGACTTTTCAGCATGGAGGAAGATACCTGGAACAAGGAAGCTGCTCCCTCATTTGTTTTGGCTATTTTACTCGTGGCACAGCTAAAGAGGAAGTACAGTGCTTTCTTCTTTTTATCTGGTGAGAGGACTTATTTCTGTGATTCTGTGACATTTGTGGCTTTTTGCCTTTGCAATGCCATGCTGCTAACTTGTGGTATCTAGGTTATTAATCTTTTAAAGGAAACAAGTTCTGTCTGTTTCACATAAACAGTTAATGCCATTGTGGTAATAGTACAGTTCTGTCTTTTCCCACATAGTACAGATTCAGCTCTACATTGATGGGAATGTGATCAAGACAGGAAATGCCACTCGTGTATCTGTACATGTATGCTTGGCAAGGCATGTAAACTCTATTTACGACTTTTTTCCTGATTGTAACATTGCTGCAGTGATCTTTATGTACTTCATAAAATAATGGGAAGATGCAAGGTGGCATTCATCTAGGAAAAGGCACTGGCAAGGATCCTGGTATTATTTAATTTGTCCTTTTTTTTCCACAATGAACAGCTCTGTAACCACAGCTGGGGTTCTAATAGGTCCCGTAGAGTCAGTGCAGCTTTATCCCACACTGGGAATAGAATTTTATAGGTCATTAGCCAGCTCATTCTTCAAGCCATGGTACATCTCTTCTAAGTGAGTGAAATGAAACAGTCAGAGGTATACAAGACTTGAAAGAGATTTTGGAGTATAAGCTTTGTGGACACAGGTTTTTCACTGAGAGATGTTCTGGATGTCAGAAAAACAACAATTCAGTAATACTACTTCTTTATTTTGCAATTTATTTTATAAATTGTAATTTCACAAACCTTCATTATAATCACACTGAAGATGACCCTTCTGCCCAGTCATTGATAAACTCCATCCCCACTACAGTAGACAGTAAGTATTGGGGCAAGAATATACAATAGATGATCATCATCTAACACAAAAAACCCTCAGTGTTTTATGCTTGCCTTTACAAATAGATGACAAACAAACTGAAAGAACAGAGGAGAGAGGTACTTCAAGCAGAGTCTGTAAAATCCCTGGAGTACAAACATCTGTTCCTGCTGGAACCCCTCAGGTGATTGGGACAGGAGCAGCAAAGCTCTCAGAGAACTATTGCAGACAGCCTGGCATGTCAGGAGTCAGACAGGAACCAGAGCTGGGTGAGGTAGGTGCAGAGGAGAATATAATTTTGCACAGGGAGCTGTGTCCTTCCCTGTGTGATTGCCTACTCTGTTAAGAGCTGGCTGTGGTGATCATGAAAGCACCACATAATTTTCTCTTCTAAGCACTCTTCTCTCCATGAAGTATGTATCAAATGATCTGAGTGTTTCAGTCTCAACAGATTGGGAAATGACTGTCATTCAACCAGGGTACTCATGAGTTTGGGAGCTGGCAACTCTTCACTTGGCTAACGTGGAACAAAAGAGACCTCATAGGGTTGGGGCATATTTGCCAGACTGGTGTTTATTGGGGTAATGTCAATGTCTTTGTGATCAATAATAGCCTTCAAATTAAAGTTCTGCAGGATGGATGTTAAAAATATGAATATCTCCATCCGGGCCAGACCTTCTCCTGCACAGATGCGTTTTCCTACAAGAAAAAACAAAAATTGAGGTGGCAGTGGAGTATTTTGCTTATTACTGATTTTAGCCACTGTTCCATGAAAGTTCAGACATCTCAGAATGCACAGGCAGCATTGCAGTATTTTGGGGAAGCAAATGAATTAAACTAGGACCAAAGGGTCCAGAACAAGAGCGCTTAGTGTGTGAAGGCAATTTGAAGGTTTGAAGGCTCTGGTTGCTCACGTTCTGGTGCTGTTTGATGGTAAGTTTGAGAGACAAGTTGCATGGCTGAGTCCCACTTCATACACATCTTGTAGAAGGCGTTGGAGGAACTTTTGTGTTTACTAAAAAAGGAAGGCAACTGAAACTCTAGTGAAGGGGTTAGAGCTGCCCAGAAGTGACTGTAGCAGATGTCACCTGACATCACTGCACAGACCATGGCGATGGAGCCATGAAATCTTCATAGAAATTCCAGGAGAGGATAGTCTAGGATCTGAAAGAGCGAGAAGTCTTACCTGTAGAAAATGGCATGAAGTAGTCACTCTTTTTAAAGGTACCATTTGCATTCAAGAAATGTCCTGGGTCAAATTTTTCTGGATTTGGAAATTCCTTGCTATCATGTAGGACAGAACTCAGCATAGGGAATATCAGAGTGTCCTGAATTAACAAAAAAGAAAGGTACAATGGAGATACGTTAAAGCAAGGAGATGCTAAGAAATTCCCAGAGCTAAATAGAAGGGTAGGCAAAGTTTAACCAGTTTTAAATGAACATTTAATGCATGAAAATATATGCTATTGGTATGGCAAAGATGGTTTTTTAATGAATTTTAATGGTGAGTCTGTTTAGAGTATTTAATATTGCTTCCAAATAAATTACAACTTACATTTATGTGAAAAAAAAATAGAAAGCTCTATCTCTCTCTTCATACAGAGGATGTAAAAGTATTTTCTTCTTTTTCTCCTAACACAAGGGGTTGGACTCAATAATTTCTAGAATCCCCTTCCAAAAAAATATATTTCGACTCAGTGTAACATTTCAGTGCTTTTGAAAATTAAATAAAATACAAAGAACAGAACACAGCATTGTTTTCAAGAGATTATGACCTTTCTCAGACACAGTGGAACTGACCTTGGGTATAAAATAGCCTCTGAACTTGGTGTCTCTGATAACAGCATGTGGGACATTAATAGGAAGGAAATCAATGTATCTCTGGACTTCATGGATCACAGCATCTGTAAAGGGCATCTGGCTCCGATCTGACATGCTGGGGCTTCGGTCTCGGCCAATCACGGCATCAATCTCCTTTTGCATTTTCTCTATTAAGAAATAAGTAAGTGTTGAATGAACAAGTCCCCCATCTGTTTGCCTAAACCTCTCCCCATATTTACAACAAAATTTGCTTTTAGCACACCAGGAATATATGAATATACTTAGTACTAACATCTCCTTCCCATGCATAAAACTAAGACTAATACACATTTCCACACTGCAAAGACATACTTCCTTCGTCAGGGGACTCTTGCCACGTGGTAGTGACAGGAATTGTCCAAACCGATCCCACAACCTATTAAAAAGTTTTAAACTATTTATTTCCATTACCTACTATCTCTGGGTATTTATGGAGAATCAGAATTGCAAATCTCAGTGTGAGGCTTGTGGTCCCTGTTCCTGCAAGGAACAAGTCGAGCGTGGTTCTGCTCAAGGTCTCAACGGTGAATTCTGTGTGATCTTTCCCTTTCTCCTGCAGGGAAGATTTGGCAGAAGGTTTTGAATGACAAAGCCAAGAGGTTTGTTTAAAAAGAAAAATCCTGGAACCCATAATGTAGGTTTAAAAACACATCTAATGTACTTTCAAAAATATGACACTCACTCCCCTGAACACCAGCATTTATGGTAGGTTTACTGAATAATATTATGAACCTTTTTTAATATGAAAGGAGCACTGAATTACATTAACCAGATTGGTCTTCAGCTTTCCTCACTTTGGTTTGTGCTGTTAATTCTGTGTTTAAAATTCTTGATAAGAAAATGGAGGGGACAAAATGAAGTCGATGTGTCAAGAAGAGCAAGTTCCCGTCTGTATTTGCAAAAACCCAATGCCCCATCCCAAGTAAAAAGAAAAATATGATGCAAGCAGTGATTTCCTTATAATCTAATAAATCTCTACTCTTACAGTACCTGTTCCATTTTGTTAAGAAAAGCATCAATAAAATCTCGAGGACAAGTGGGATCCAGGGTTTTCTCGTGTTCCTTTATGATATCTGTTGTAAATTTATCAACTTCTTCTATATTTTCTATCAGTTGTTTATGAGGTCCAGGTAAATACTCCATGACATTTGGAAAGAAATTATATAGCTGTAAAAATAAAATTATGAAAAAGCACATTCTGATTAATGTGGATACAATAAAATGTTCCCAATTGTAACAATGAAAGTGGGGCAGTTAAACTGTTTTGGAACAGTAGATCTTTATTACTCAGGATTTTATTGCCATTTACTTTATGGTTTCACTACATTTAAGGATAGATGGCACTTGAGCAACTTTTGCAATGATAGCCTTTGGACATACAATGGCAATTCCATAAGGTAAGAAAAACCAGCAGGAATTTGTTTAACTGCCTTTTTCACTTCCAAACATTTTTTCAAATTTAGGAAAATCCACTGCAATTAAAAACTAATAACATGAATAAATATTCCTTAATAAAATATTTTAATAGCTAACAAATGTATTTAAAAAACCCACACACACCTGTGTTTGTATAGAGAGCTGGAGCTTGTTGTTTCTATCTAGCAAATCAATTAAAGTTAGAAATTTCTTGTCTTCATAGTCAAACCGATCCCCAAAGACGATGGAGCAGATGATGTTGGAAACAGCATGGACTAGGAAATTGCCAGGGTTGAAGGGTCGCTCTGCAACAACCACCAAAAAAATTGTATATTGCTTTCAGTATTTCATGGATCATCCCCTCCTCTGATTACAGGGTAGTTTCACATTCTCTGGACATCCAGAGTTTTGCACTCCTTTGAAAGGATGGTGAAGGGCTTATCTAATTTATTCTTCTCTTCTTGAAGTGAACTAATTTCACTCTTACAATGGTTTAAGTATCTCTTTTGTCCTGTTCTCAGCAGCACACTGGTCTGAGTGCCTTAGTTCCTCTGCAGCTAGCACACGCCTGTCTGCCTTACAGACTGTTTATTTGAAATAGCCTAAAGATTCCCACAAAATCCCAATGAAACCATGGGGACTTTGCCTGAACCATGTCTTTAGGTTATTGCACTCTCCTTATTAACTTTATCAGCATAACCTCAGTTATATAACCCTCTCCTTGGGGTTCAAATGCCTATGCTCAAAGTGTAGTTTTGATAGCACAGTTGCATTACTTCTGTGAAGAGAATTATGGTGTAAGCAAAAAGCAAGATTAGACCCAAGAAAGAAAGAAAAGCTATAATTACAGACAGTGATAGGGTGCATTTCAACATTTCAAGAGGAGAAACGATAACATGAGAAGGTATAAAATCCTGAAAGAAAACCAGAGTGAGAAAATATCAACTTGGCAGCAGCCTATTCCAAGGAGAAATGGCACCAATTCTTCTCTGCCTGACTGGTGACTCTGTGTCCATTGAAGACTCAGCAGATGTTTCAGAGGTGGTGAGAATACTAATGCTGAATGTAGAAGATGCTAGTCATAGCTATTTATTAATTGCATTAAGGTTAAATAATGGATTTATACTTTTCAATTGTATACATCTTGCTTGCAAAACCTTTTAGTATACAGTAAAAGATGCTGTAACAAAGTGAGCCAGAGCTAGAGGCTTGCATAAGAGCATAAGAAATACAGCATTACTGTGCTAGACAAATGATAAAAGCAATGCAGGTGAGAGTGTCTTCTCTGATTTTTAAAAGGAATGTTTATCTGAGAAGCCAGATTGAATTTTCTAGTGGCTCATGGAAAACAGTGATGCTTAATCATTCTTTTAGATCCATCTGCTTTTCCCTTCTTACAGAATAGGCACACATTGAGGGCTGGCAATGAAAAGGAAGCCTGGGGTCCAGGCTGGTACTGTGCCACCCTCAGGGGAAGTGCTTAGAAGTAACATTGACTTACATACAACCAGAAAACACATTTACAGGTTGAAACTAAGTGGGTAACCTTATACCATGCCCTCAGAAGCAGCTTATATCCCTGTTCCCATTGAAAAGCCCCACCAATACTGGGACGTGTCATCTAGTGTTCAGATGGACTGGACCCAACCCCAAATATCTGCAAATGAGTTCCCTGGTCACCCACTTCGTCAAGATCTGTTTACATAGAGCTGCAGGAGACAAGGTGAAGAAGAGCCTACTCGGTTACCTGATAGCATCCAGCACTGTCTCCATGGCTGAGTTCCATCAAACCCTTGTCTCTGTGGCAAAGCCATTCCTTTTGCCACTTCCCTGTTTTGTTCCTCAAGCAGAATAGGTTAAAAGGCACTTTCCAAGCCTCTCTTACTTTTATCCTCCATACTGTCACCATATCTTTGATTGACCTACTGCGAGAACTGATAACTTTGCCTACAGAAGCAGGGAGCAGAAACAGCAGCCATATGCGCACTCCTTGGGTCATAGATTTTGTGAAGCAGCCCCACACCCCTCATTGCAGATGTGCAGAGTGTCTCAGCAGGCACAAAGTCCTTATCCTACCATGTGTGTTCCTGAGCCTCTCCACCAGAAAATGAGCTTCCTCCTGGATTCGCTCCTCAATGCCCTTTTTCCCCATTCCAAAATCCCGCAGGGTGGTGAGTGCAAATCGTCGCAGCTGCCTCCAGGTCTCCCCATTGCTGGTCACAATGCCTGACACAGGGAGGAAAAATAGACCTTCATGAAGAAACAGATTTTTTCCCCTCAATGGGAACTACACAGTAAGTACTCAGCATGCAAAGACACCTCTTGGTGGAGTTACAGCGCAATTGCTATCTGCCCAAAACCGTAACTTCTCTGCAATTCTGAAGGTGACAAATTTGATCCATCTGTCACAGCGCTTTGAATAAAACTGACTTTATTCCCAGCATAATAAAAACTATGTAGGGAAGTAAGTAAGAAGTAACGCTGAATTGGTCTTGGGCACAAGGCCTTTACACTGACATAACTACTCAAATGTTCTGCTGTGCACCTTCACAGAGCATATTGTTATTGACAATACCATTGATACTGCACTACACATATAATACCATGGAATATGTACTATAAATGCCATACCAGGGACTGACCTGGTGAATAATCTCATGGCCTAATCTGGAGTGTGGCCCTTACGAGGTCAGCATATATTATCTTATCTTTCTTGTGCTGTGGGCTTTCCTTTTGCTGGTTCCTTAGCTGTGTGTATATTCAGAATATTTTCAGAAATGGGAGAATGAATGTAAGACCTTAGAGGCACATTTAATGTACAAAATTTTAGCCAGAGCTTGAAGCATGCTAAAAATAAAAAGGCACTCTGTGAAGCCATCCTGGGACCTTAAACAGTTCTCCAGGGGACCAGTTTACTCATGGGTCCAAGTAATGAGCTGGGTTTTTGGTCTTTAATTGCTAATTTGTCTGCATAAAAGTAGTAAATGAAATATACCATTCCCTCCTGCACTGCCCTCTCAGCTGTGTCTCTGAAGCACTGAAAGCATCTGTTTTTCATGCTGGCATTACCAAGGACGTACCTGTGCCTTGGAAAAGTTTTTCAACCAGTGGTAGAATGCCTCTTCCACTGAAGTCATCTCCTTGATCAACCAGAGCTTCTTTTACAACATCATAGCCATACAGGACCACAACCTTATGTGGGCCTAAACGTACCGTGAAGACAGAACCATACTTCTCACTGAGCTGTAGGAAAGATGAGCACAAAGAACAACATGACAATGTGAATGATAATCATATTAAGTTTGCAGCAAAGAGGTCTGACAGGTGATGTGCCATTGTCCCAGCACTGCTGAGACATGACATTGACTAACAACAGTGCAGAGATCTTTCAACTATGAGTTATAGACGAGGGAAGAGGGAATCATGCAAGAAATAGGGAATATGAATGGAAGTGGTGAGTATCCAGTCCAAGTCTGAGAAAAGAAAATAGCCCTTCGCAGGGCTAGCAAAACATTTCAGAATGCCTTTCTGCAGGGCATAGTGGATAACAGTTTACATGAGCTCTAAAATCAATTATATACACGTGGAAGCAAATGCCTGAAGGGTTTTTGAGCACAAACAGCGAAGCTGTCTCTCAAACGGGTATTTTTTCCAGATGGGTGACATCAGTCAGGGGAGGGAATGGACAGCACAATCACCTCCAAACGTGTTTCCTTCAATTTCTGTGCTCGCTACTTCCAGAAGATCCTACATATCTGCTAGGGAGCAGAGGAAGCAAAACGGAGCAAGGTTCTCCCCACAGAAAGGGCCAGGCTGTGTTGCCAGCATGGCAAGGAGTTGGGCACAGGAGGATTATCTTGCAAAAGCATCAGTGCCTTGATTACAAATTCACTGCAAATTGTAGTACTGTAGTACAAATCATGAGGTCAGTACAGGGCTTACTGTTAGTATGATCACTGCAAATATATAGACTGACTTGTAATATATAGATTTAGAAATACAGATTATTGCAATATATAGACTTCATAAGCATGTATATCTGGGAAACCTTTTGTTTCTGTTTGAATCTAACATTTGGTCAATGCAAATTAAGCTTGTGAATTCAGCTGAGACTGGTGGGACTGGACTTTGTTTTATATGCAATCAAGACAACATAGGAAAGAATGAAACAGTCCCTTACCTGCTTCAAGCTTTCAGGCAAATTCCATGGGTTAATCTGGAGCAGGTTTCCAACAATGGGGAGTGCGATGGGACCAGGAGGCTCCTTCCCTTTTTGAGATCTGCTTCTCCATGTGGCAAAGAGAAGGCATGAGATGCAGACCAGCAAGAAAATAGTGGTCATTCCCAGGGGCTCCATAGTGGCCTGAGGAAGAGAAGTCAAGTGTCAGAAAAGCCTGATGCTGGACCTGTAAATCCATACTTATTTATATGCTGTGGTGCCAAGGCACGTGGTTGAAATGAGCCAATAGTGCCTTCCTATTCCTGTTGAGATATGAGTTTACTTATTAATCTGCTCATGATAAGAATGAATGTTACTAAAGTTGACTTTGTGAGTTATGTAACAGTCCTAAAGCAATGGCAACTAAGACCCGGCAAAGCCCTGGTAGGGAAACAAGTAAACAAGGGATGAGAGCATGTGTAGAGAGCAGAAGATGGTAACAACTGTAGCTTAAGAAGGGGAATGGAAGTATTTGTGGAATAAAACTAAATTGGTTTCATTATCTTAGGAAGTCTCTGTGTAATAAGAAAGAGACATGACATTACTCTTAAAGTCATCCTGAATGAGAATCTGCAGAAGATTGGTTATCTCTGTTTATCTCTGATGTATGAAACTGGTGCTCAAAGACAATGCAGTGAATAATGCTGGCAAGAAAAATGAAGTGTGTCAAACACTTACAGAATATTCTGAGTTGGAAGGGATCCTCTAGTCCAACTCTTAAGTGAATGGCCCCTACAGGGATCAAATCCACAACCTTGGTATTATTAGCACCATGCTCTCATCAGCTAAGCTAATCTCAGTACAAGTTCCGTGTAGCAAAATCTCTCTGGACAGTTCTGTTTGAAACAGCTTGCTCTTTTTTATTTTCCCTCCTCCCCTTCCCACCTTCCCCTCTGTTTTTGAGAAGCTTTATGTTTTACAGCCCCAGAGCCCTAGCAGAGGAGAGAAGTCCTCATTGCGATGCTCCCTGGGTAGGTCTTGCCCCACAGAAGAGCCCTTGCCCATCGCCCCATAGGCTCTGGTCACACTCTGACCACTCTCCTGCTCTTTGCTTCAGACACCCTGGTCTCTGTAAGGCACCTACTGATAATGGATGAACATTAAATTGGTGTCAGTGTCCTTTGGCAGTGCCTGTTTCCCTTTACACACTAGAGAGGGAGCTCATCCAGATTTTCAGACAACTAGTGTCAAATTAGGGGTATCCCACCCAAACAGCCACATCAGGGACCATTTCAGTCAGAGAAACAGGCTCTGCCACCTGCCAAGGCTCTGCCCATCCTGTCCCATTCCATCATTTGAGACACATAGCCAAAATGATACTGACCCCTTAGATGCTGTGATGCTGGAAGGATGTGTTAAAATGCATATAATCTTATATATCTTTATATATCCCCTATATAAGAATATATATCCTATATAAAAGAATATATATGTATCTAAATCTCTTCTTTGCCTCCCTCATAATGGTAACAGAAAGTAATTTGACTTCCTGCATGAACTTGTTGGCTTAGAACTTGAGTCCACATTTGTTCAATCAGGTTTTGAGTGTTCCTGTGTACAAAAATAGCCAGACATACTGTAAACACCACACTTTGTTTTCTACTGAGTTGTCAAAGTGGGGTTTTAAGGATGGGTAGATTTTATCTTTAGCCCAGTTAGCTGAGTACTAGCAGATTCTACAACAGCGAGGAAAGAAACATGTCCTACTTAAATTTAGATATTAAAAAGGTGGGTGTACAAATGAGCTGATGGTCTCCCCTGTTAGTGGGGAAATACTGATACTTACAGAGAACAGGTCATCTCACTTTTCTTATGAGTTTATTTTAGTGAAATGAGTCAGTCACTGAAGAAGTTTGTTTCCCCTGACTGCAAAGGAAGGCTCTGGAGACATACACAGATTTACATGTCTGACTGCTAAGGATCTGTTTTGAGGCAGATGACTCTAATTCCCTGCTCATTTCTCCTGGTCCTAATGGAGTTTTTTTATCAGCAACAAATTGTGCAAATTCTCGTACAATGGGTACTACTCTGAATACTGCACAACAGGGTATTTAAAACCAGAAGTGGGCAGATGAGTGAAATTGAAAGGAACCTTCTAGGCTTTGGAGCGATGATTATATTGCTGAGAATAGTCAGTTTTATTGTCATCAAGGAAAAACTCTAGTTGTTTGCATTCTCTTTTCCTTGACTTTTGCAGATAAAGTGCCTTGCATTCCTGTATTGGCAGCCTCGAGGGTGAACAACTGCTGTGAAGCCTAATGCACTGGAAAAGCAGGGCTTTGCTTGCAGCATCATCCCACATCCGGACATGGCTTTTTTATTATTTACCTAATTACTCACGTAATCCCTGAAGGGTTTCAAAATGGTGTTGGGAATAAAGCCAGAGCTGCTTGGAGGGATCCATGAGTTTAACTGGAAAGAGATTTAACTGCCAAAGGTCTTCGGTCACCTCTGATGGCAGAAAGACAGGGATTATTTGAGTGTGAAAGGCTGTTTAAGTATGAAAGGCTTATCTGCGTTTGAAAGACCCATCCTGATATATCTCACATTCACAGGAAGCAACGAAAAGACTCTGCTTTCTTCCCAGCTTTCTTCCCTGTGTAGTAGGAAAGCAGATGCTTTCTGGTCCTCCGGTCTTGTTACAAGTTGGCACCATTCTCTGGCTCCACCTGCGAATTTAAGCTCAAATTGACAGGGTGGGATGCCGCTGTATGAACCAGTCTTTCAAATTCCAGACCTTCTTTTGAATGCCTTCTCGAGGCTGTTGCTTTGCTGGGCCTGCCTAGTGACATGTATGGGCCAGCTCCCGGGATTCTGTCCTGTGTTTATGCGTAGCCCTTAGTCTGGGACCTGCACTTAATTCACCTACTTCTGTTGTCCTCCAGATTAGGTCTGTGAGAAAACCTTCTTCTCCCCAAAACAGCCCCTTCAAGTGTGTTCACAGCCTGCTAAGGCACGCTGGATCTGGCTCCCTCACAGCAGCTGGTGTGGTGCCGCAGTTAAATTTGTGACAGTGTTGAGGACACACCAGTGTTTTAGCTACTGCTGAACAATGCTTGCACAACACTGAGGCTTTCTTGGGTGCTCCCTCTCTCCCCAACCCAAGTAACAGGCTGGGGGATAGCAAGGGATTGGGAGTGGACACAGCTGGGACAACCAACCCAAACTGACCAAAGAGATAATCCATGTCATCTAACATCATGCTCGGCAATGAAAACTGGGGAATTGTCTCTCCAATGCAGCCATTGTTCAGAGACTGTCTGGTCATGAGTCTTCTGGTGGTGAGTCTTTGCATCACTTGTTTATTTTTTTCCTTCTCTTTGTTTAACTGTCTTTATCTTGACCAGGAAATTTTACGATTTTTGTTCTTCCAAGTTGCTCCCTCATCCTGTTAGAGGGAGATCTACAGTCTGCACCATGGAAAGCTGGGTACAGCCTATTAACCAGTGTCTAGTCCTTGGCATCCAGGCACAAATACATGTAACAATTTTTGGTATTTGTTCCTTTCTATGTTTTTAAATAAGAAACAGGAGGTGGCTTTTCACACACCATGCCCTTTGGCTGTGGAACACCATTTTTCAAGATGTATGTGTCCAAAAAGTAACCAGGCAAATTCATGGGAGCAAAATCCATTGAGGGTACTCAAACACAAAGATACCACTGATAGCTCAGGAATCACTGCAGACTGAAGCAGTCTGAAAGAATATTCCTCTGTGGTAGCCATGGTTTTGTTCTGTTCCTTGGGAGCTAATTCTTAAGCTAGAGTTGGAGTTGGAGAGAATTCTGGGCTGCCTTGGCTATTATCATGATCCAGCACACCCATCCTCGGGTTCCCATGTCCTTACATTATAATGTGACATTTCAATAAACATTTTCATTGAGATGGTTTAAGCCCAGCTGACAACTGAGCACCACACAGCCGCTTACTCACTCTCCCTCTCCAGAAGGATGGAGGGGAAGAGAACCGGAACAGTACAAGTGAGAAAACTCATGGGTTGACATAAGAACATTTTAATAATTGAAATAAATAATGATGATGATGACAATGACAATGATGATGAAGAAGAAAAGGAAATTTAAAAAATAAAACTTGAGAAAGACAAGTGATGGAAATTAAAAACAGTTGCTCACTACCAAAAAATTGATGCCTAGCCACTGCTGAGCAGTGGCCCCCAGCCTATTTCTCCCTAGTTTATGTGTTGAGCATGTTGCCATATGGTATGAAATATCCCTTTGAACAGTTGGGATCAGCTGTCCCAGCTGTGTCTCCTCACAACTTCTTGTGTTACCCCAGCCTATTTGCTGGCAGGGTGGTAGGAGAATTAGAAAAGACCTTGAGGCTGTGCAAGCACTGCTCAACAATCATTAAAACATGCCTGAATTATCAACACTGTTTCCAGCATAAATCCAAAACATGGCCCCATACCAGCTACTATGAAGAAAATTTCCCATCCAAAACCAGGACAGCAAGTTGGCAGAGTAGCCTGTGGAAATCATCTTGCCTGTTCTGCCATGAACAGCAACATCTTAGCTACTAAACTTTTACTGCTTTCAGACAGGACTTTCCTTAGTGCCATGCAGCAAATAACAATATCAACCTCTGCCTTATTTCTGTCAGCAATTTGACAAAGGATCTGCCATGGTCAGCAAGTATTAAGGTTCAGTGATATCTTCAGTATTCAACAATTTGTGTAACACCCATATTTGTAAAATGCTACATTTTGTACTAGAGATAAGATACAAACCACATCATTAGTTTTCAGATCACAGAAGCTACATTTGACCAGCTAGATCAAAAAACTTGGTTAAATATTTATGTATGAACTCGCTAGACCCACAACAACTCAGTTGAAAAAGGATTAAGTCAATGAAGTTCATCAGTCATTTGCAATACTTGGCAAACTGCTTTCTAGTAATCAGAAGGGTGTGCAGATGAAGCTAACAGCCTTTCCTTGACCTGTACTGTGACTCCAGCAACAGTAAATCACTATGTTGCTGCTATACCCCATAATCTCTCAGTAAAGATGCTTAGTTCTAGACTATGGCCAGCATAAAGAAAGAACAGGCACTTCCTCAAGCCAGGCAAAAAAAGAGTCAGGAAATGGGAAAAGTCAGTCAGGTGCTATACATGGTAAAAAGAGGCACAAAAGTGAGTGCTGCCAGTTTCAGAGGGTGTCTGAGCTTAGCAGAGTTCCTGAGATTGCTGCTCTCCGCTACCTGCATGAGCAGTGGAGCTCCTCCTGACCAGCTGCAGAAACACTGTGGTGTACAGCAGGTCATCCAAAAGGTCTGTGCTCTGGGAGATAAAGAAGCAAAGGGGCAACATTATCAGCTGTCCGCAGCTGTAACACCGTCATCATGGGGCACAGCGCCCACCGTGCCTTCCCAAAGGCTGAGCAGGGAATCTGCAGAACAAACAACACCTGAACACAGACCTCCTCAAACTCAGGCTAGGGCCTTAACTAGAAGCATTCTGCAACTTTAGAAAATTGCTTATCATCATCACAAAAAATCATGGAAACCTGTAACTTGCTGGTAGTCTGTATGCTCTGAAAACAGTGCATATCATAAAGAAAAATGATAACAGAAAAACTCACCAAATAATTTAAAATTCAAGAAGAATTCAGCAATCATCAAGTAACAAAACCTTTGTTAACACTTCATGATATCAAATAACTACAGTCATAAGGGAAACAGATGATAAATCATGCATTTAAAACACAAAAAAAGCAGTAACTGATGCTGACACCAAGTGATAAAATGTATGCCTTCACCATGCCTTTCAGTCCTGCTAGAGACAGAAGCACAGAGATAGCAGAGTGGCTTGAGAAGATAAAGGAGGAAATCAAAGAAACACGACAACCCCAAGAAGTGACCCCACCACAGTGGCACAACCAGCGCTGGGCCCTTCTAGCAGGAGGATGGTGATGAGGAGGAATCCTCACCTTGGAGACACCATCTCCCTGCTGGTTGTGTAGGTAGTCAGGCTACAGCAATTTCCACAGCACCACGTGAGGGGTCCCTAGTGCAATACAATATAGCTGTCTGCAGGAGAACGCACCGCTGGCTAATCTCATCAGCCTAATCTGCCAGACCAGTTCCCATTGATGAATGTATGTATTTTCTCTATTTGGGAGGTTAGTTTTTTAATGAAGAAAAGAAACTAGCAACATTTCAACTCTAAGTTTACGAGTATTGGTATCTGTCAGTTGGGCTTTTCTCCTAAAACATGCCAAATTACAGCAAGCAGTAAAAGTGAAAATCATGTTTCCCTACTCTAATGGGTAAGCAAAGAAACGTAGAGTAACTTGAGAAAGAAGAGCTGTGCCAGAAGATGCAGGAAAGCAAGAGAAGCATGTTTACTATACTACTAGTCAAAGAGAAATGCAGAAAGCCCAGGACAGGGTGGAGGGCACTGCCTGGGAAGGACCTTTCTCTGTAGAAGTCGGTGCCAAACTGGTGACTGTGTAGTTGTGCTGTGGGGTACAAGGACAGAGGCAGGTGAGACAGGGAGGACTTGCCTTGGCCAAAGACCCTGTCAATCCCTGTGTGAGGGCCTACACCAGCTACATGGTGACAGAGGGAGAAGAAGAAATTGCAGGGTCAATGGGGAGTTTCTAGGACGTCTTCTACTGTCTGCTCATCACAGTGGAAATCAGCCACGAAATGCTCTGGCAGTGCATGTTGAGCCATTGCATAATTTGTGGCCTGCATCCCAAAAGAAACAAGAACTTGCATGAACTCAGAAGCACTATCTGGGTAACAGAGGAACAGACTCTGTTCTCCTGGTGGGACACAAGCAGCACTGTCTTGAAAGTCAACATAAAAGATAAACTTGTCAATGAGCCAAAGGCAGAGTTCACTTCATTAAAACGAAGTATGTGACTACTTCATAGTGAAGTGAGATTTTCTGAGCTAATCACTGTATTTATCACATTTAATGTTTAACAGTGATTGGTTCAGAGCCCACAGGGACCATTCTCTTCCATGGCAGCAGTCTGGATTCAGGGATTGATTCTGTTGCCCCATTCCAAAGCATGCAACAAGCTCTTCCAGTCCTTCCTCACTACAGGTTTCATGCATAGGATCACTGGGTAAAAAGGGCCCATGTAAAGACTTTTCTGCTTCAGGTGTCATCGCTGTCTCCTTCATGTGTGAAAGTGGCTCTTCCCCCACCTCCCACGCAGCACCTTCTCCTACACATATCACCTCCTCTGGAAATGGTGATGCCTAATGCATTCTCTCTCATAAACATGAAAGATGTGCCCTATCCTTTTTCACTTATTTGGAATAGTGAAGGAGGAGAACATTAACTCTGATTTATTTCCCCCACTTAAGAGGTGTGAAGCATATGATATTTCAATTAAAAATTGTCAGAAAAAAGAAACTCAAGTATCTGGGTAGGTACCTCTCCCTTCTTTCTCTGTGACTTTCAGATGAAGTTATTAATGGAAGTAAATCTCCCAGTAGTACTAAGGCAAAAGATGCAGAGTGATCCACACATTGTACTGTACATTTTGTTAGTATTCAACAGCTCGGATGACACAGCTGCTAGGAGCAAAACAAACATTGCACAGCTTATCTGATACTTCACAAGGGCTTGGTAAGAAGGATATTTGATTCGTCAGGGCAAATAGGTTGGTTAAATGTTTCTTAATGAACTCAGTTAATCCAGGCATCACCTGAAAGGTTCCAACATCAGACTTTGTAACTAGGTTTCACTGAAAATGAAGAGTGAACTTCCACGACCTCTTTCAGTGTTCCATGACCTTTTTCATTGCACCTTTCATGTAAGGTACATTGACATTTTAGACTAAGAGCTATTAAGGAAGGATTATTATTTATTATTTGATCCAGATGTACCTACCTACCTGGGGGTACCTATAGATCATGTGATGGCAAAGGCCTGCCTAGAAATGTTTCAGCCTTAACAAAGGAAAAATTGAGAAAGAAAAAGAAAGAACATTGTTGCCCTCTTTTTATGCAATAAAGGGATTTTCCTAAGCCTGAATTAAGTTTCGTCAAGCCCTAGACTCGAACTGGATTCATCCTTATGAGTGGTTTGTGTCTGTCCTGGAGGCAGAGTAATTCTGCTGTCCATGGGTCCATTTGAATATCATTTGCAGACTTCTGCCTGGGGGAAAAAAGCTATTGAGGCAGAAAATCATCAGTCCAACCCCTAAGAGCAGGTCCTGAACTTTGAATGTCTCACAAACTATGTACTTGGAGGCCAAGAAAAGAGAAGACTCTAAGCAAAATATGGGCCCAGAAAACCAGCTCCAAACAGCATGGATCTGCTGTCATTCCCCACAGGAGACTGGTCAGATGCAGAGGTCTCCAAGTGCTGCTAGCAGGAAGCCTCAGCACAAAATCCTGGGCAGCAAACAAGAGCTATCTGGGGGTAGCAGGTACATAGGGTTAAAAGAAAATAGATAGCAGAGTAGAGGCAGGAGGAGGGCACAGCCTGTGAGCAGCAGCCTCTGGAAGGGGGGCTGTGACCCCACTTCTGAGACCCTGCAAGGGACTGTGGCCTGCAGAGGAGGAAGCAGAAGGGAGGGATACTGGCAGGTGCCCTGGCACGGGGTCCCATTTCATTCCATGGAAAGACACACTGTGCTGCTGGAAAGAAAGGGATGTACAAAGACCAAGGAGGCACTTCTGAGGTGCTTCCCCTTCTGCCCCTAAGGGGAAATATATCTTGGCTAACATAAAGAGCAATTGAAAGTAACAAACAAATTTAGATGAGACAAAGCATATATTTATAAAAATAAATATGGCTAGCTGGGTAATATATAGCCATGGTATACCAATTTAAAAAGGATTCTAAACTACTTGCTTCAGCCATTGTTTTTTAATTTAATTTTTTATTGATATATAAGGAAATTTGAATCGACTGGAGTCATGTATATATAGCCTCACTCTATTGGTGTGATAATATGATAAGTTCCTTATGTCTGTGCTGGGTTAAGTAAATTTGGGGGGGGGGATATCGAAAAGGTAATATTAATATGTTTCTTTATATGCTGTTTCTCTCATCTCTCTCCTTTTTCCTCTCAACTCTCCAAGGGGAACAAAATATGGACCTTTTCGTATAGCTCAAAAATTAAATAACAGGTTCCACAACCAATGGGGCATTCCTCTGCTACTTTTCTATTGCTAGCTGGCTTATCCCAAGTCCAAGAAGTACCAGGGTTCACATTGTCATGGATAAACAAAGTGATTTCTCCAGATGGCTGCTCAGCAAGTTTTGTGCTGGAGAAGGTGAGATGCTGCAAATGTGCTGCTTCCTCAGGTGCTCTGTGGATCCTCTTTCTTTCCAGGCCTCTGGCCAGGCACGTTATTTGCCCCAGTGATGGCAATGTGTTGTACAACAAATGGCCAGGTGCAATGTGATTGCATCAGTGGAGGGGGGACATACGGACCATATCCAACCTACCTGAGCCTGCAGCACTGGGACGTGCACATCCTGCAGATAGGCTACAGAAGTTTGGACAAACCTGGGTGACGTTCATTTACAGCTTGTGCTGAAAGTCATATACTCCTTGGCAGAGCGATTGTACCAAGAGATTGATCATTTTGTGCCCCAAGAAGCTGGTTGTCTGCACAGGTGTTTTAACACCTAAGGTCCAGACTTCTTTTCCATGTTACAGGCCGCTCCTAAAACGAGCATGTCAGACAGCAATTTCTCCTTCAGGCCGGTTCTCAGTGCTGCCATCTAATGCAGAACAACTCCGTCTCCAGTTCAGGCTAAGAATTACACCCTTGATCTCATGAACTAACCAATTAATCCCATCAAGAGTTACACAACTGGAATTCTTGTTACAGTCCCTCACTCAGTCTTCTCCTTGTCTCTGTCTCGGACTGTGCCTGGAAAGGTGAGGAAAGCCTTGTCCTCTATCCCAAACTCCACCTTTTTGACTCTTTGACTGCCAATACAGAGTACGTTGCAAGCAGCCAGCAGTGTGTGCCATACACATTCACATCTCATGCATTCCCAGCCACTGCCAGACAGTCTTTGGCACAGATGGAGCGTTGGTCTTGCCCAGGGTTGGTGGCTGGCTCTTCTTACACTTCCACACGCATTTCCAGCTGTGTGTTGCTGTACAGTTTAGGATGTTATTCACATAATGACAGAGATGATGGAGTGGGGGGGGGATAGAATTTTATCTCTTCATCAGGAAGTAAATACTGGTTTTGTAGTCCAGTTTGCATCCAAATCCACCAAGAAATTGTGAAAAAAATCCCAAAACCAAAACAACACACACACACACATATACACAGACACACACACACACAAACCCCCAAAACCCAAACCGTTTGTGATCACAACTGTTTCAGCAAAGAAAATTGCCTATTTTTATTCCCAAAGGTCATGTACTCATATATTAACATTAAAAGTGAACAGAAGCAAAATCCTTGCAGTATGGCTGCAAATGTTGTTTACAGGTAGTGGCTGGGTTCCTGCCCACCGCTGATGTGCTCTTGTCAGAAGAGAAGTAGAGTGAAACAGGGTCTGGAAATAGAGTCATTAGCAACAGACCATTGAAAGGCTGGTAGGTGCCCTATGGCAAAAAAATCCAACCCAAAAAAACCAACAACCAACCCAAACCAAAACAAAACGAACAATACCCCCACACACCCCCAAAACAAAGCAAAGAAAACCAAACTAGAACAAAACATGATTGGGTGAATACTTTGTGTTAACTGGTACTATCTTATTTTGAGAAATGAACAATTTCTGCTGCTTGGATGGTTTGTTAATAATTTCTGATCAGAAAAGGAGAACGCAGAAGAGAAGATACCCTGCTGCTGTTCAGCCCCATCAGCGACTGTGTAAGGTGTTCAGGCCGGGTGTTTTGAGATCCTGGTGCCCTCTCCTGGCTGGTACTGGCCATGCTGGAATTTTCATGGGCAACGAATCAGGGATTTGCAGAGGTCCAACACCTTGGGGTTTCCCATCTTTGTTTTATTAAAGACAGTTAATGGCAGCATTACTATACCACCCAGTCTTCCTGAAAGATGCTGGGCTCCTATTTATGCCTCAAATTCATAAACCATCTCTTCCCACTTGTCTTGCTTGGAGGAATAAAGATCACTTCTTTCTAACCGCTGGACTTGGGGAGGATTGCCAGGGTCTGAAACGTTGCCAGAAGCTTGTGGAAGATCAGGGTGTAACTCTAAAACCATATGGTAAATATGGCTGAAGGAATCCTCCTCTCTCCGCTGCTGTTCAGCTCCTCGGAATGCACACAGCAGCCACTACCACAAAACACTTCATGCAAAGAGTTACAGCTACACAGTGATTTCCCTACTCAAGGATGGACTTAGCAGCAGGAAGGCTGCGAAGTTAAGTCTCATTCCTCTGTCTACCTAGAAGGATCCTCTTGTACCTTGTCTGGGACCCCAGCTCAAGAAACAACAAATGCTGACAGCAGGTAATAAATCAAAGAAAATCTCTTTAGGAGAAGGGAGTCTTTACTCCAACACACTGATATAAATACGCAGAAATTCAATTCAGAAGAAGCACTTTGGATTGACATGGGAATCAATAAGAGCGGAATTATCCAGTAAAGCCTTCATGATCTTCAAAAAGACCTCTCTACAATATGATAACTGATTTTCAACCTTGGCCTGGCAGGTTTCTGGGAAAGGAAAAGCTATGATCCAGTTCTGATATGATTATGAAAGTCAAATAAGTATAGAGAAAGCCCATTGATAACAAGCTGAAAATCATTCTGCTGTGGAGTTAGACAATGAATACTCCTTTTCTGAGGTCTCCATCTCTGCTTACTGAGATAAGATAATTGACCTTTCTCTCCCTGCTTTGCTCTGACCATTCTTTTTCCAAGGGGTCTGCACAAACACAGACTTTATAAAATGAGCAAATTTATACTTGATGCTTCTTAGAGTCTCCTGTTTCTGCCACCACACACACTAATGCTTGTGCACTTGTTGCTATCAAAAGATGCACAAAGAGAGTGGCAAAAGACTTCAGTTGCAAAGTTCTGGAGGTGCAGGTAGAGACAGAGCTTAGGAACAGACTGGTTGGTGACATGATGTGCCTGAGAGCACTCCTGCAGCCACAGAGCTTGTGACAGCCCCAAAGGCCCCACACTGATTCTTGTACCTCACGGCTGCATCACTGCTGCAGTGGGACTGCCTTTACCATCACCCATGGGGGTCTCCTTGAACCACCTCACTCCAGAAACTGCTGCTCTGGTGTTTCTGCTGTGGCTGAGAAAGGAAGAGAGTCTTCTGTGTGACTGTAGCTGGATGAAGTGCTGGGACAACTTCAGCAAATGTCATCAACATATTTTATGATCTCAGATAATGGAACCTGTTGACTATTCATCAAGAAAAAAGGCTGTACCCACCCAAGGCATGGGAATGGTGTCTACACAAAATGACTCAGTGCTTTTAAACTGATAACCACTGAGTGAGAGACAAAATCAATAGCAGTCAGTCACATAAAGCCATGTCTGTGTGATTAAAACTGGAAAAATCACTGTACCAAGGGAATGTCAGACACGTCCAGGTGAAAACATAAGCTCCTGGAAAATCTGAATCTGAGCTCAGTGCTGATTCCAAAGGAAAGCAGACCTGCAGGGATCACTAAGGACAACTGCACAAATTGCTGAGATGTAAAGAAGTGGGACCTTAGTGCTCTCAGAAGTAAAACACTATCAAAGAGGAAAATCCTATCTCCATGCTTACACATACTCTCTCAGAAATCCTGTAGTGAGGTGCCAGAGCACTCCCTTTACCAGGTGGTAAATATTTACAGTGTTGGCAAAGGACAAGAAACATTTCTAAAAAATTATTAACACAGTCGAGCAGCAGCAGAGGGCACCAGTGACAAGAACATCTGACTACTTCAGAGTCCAGTGCCAGGGCAGTCCCCACAACCCTGCAAGGCCCCTTGGAGGCTCCAGCAGTTCTCCAGAACTCTGCTTTGCATCTCTGGGGCTGCTTCACTTCTCTCTCTGCTCATCTTGGGCCCTGCTTCAGTTTCACTCATGTCTCATGATACTTGTCCCAGCTCCTCCCTGTGCGATCCTCACCTATGCCATGACCATTCCCACTCACAAAGCTTGTGCTCTGAGCCCCCTCAGCAGCCTTCCCTCTTTGCTTCAGGTGCCCTGCCCCAGATGGAAGGAGTCCCACAGGCCCCTCTTCCTGCCTGCCCCACACCCTGTGGTACTTCCCCCAGGGGTGTGCCTGCCCCATGACTACCCCTCCAAGACTTCCAGCACTCCTTCCCATCCTCCACAAGAACCCACACCTGGAATTTGAGAGGTCATGGCCTCTATGAATCTCATTTCACAAATCATAAAACACACTAGAAAATTCTGATCTCATCATTTTGCTATGAAGAAAGAGTTTCTTTATCTCAGCCTTCCCGATGACCTCCCAGAGCACAGCAGACTAGCTAAACACAGTCACAAAGCTGCTTCCAAACCAAACCAGCTTCCACCTGAAACAGGCTGGGCTCCAGGACTGCAAGAGCACGACAGTGACAGAGCATGGAAGAACCCACAATATTAAAGGCATGAGATTTGTATCAGGATTCACGTTATACTTGTGTCAGGTATTTCTCTCTGGTTTTCTTCACTGGCTCACATCCAGACCCTTGAAAGCCAAAACTCTCCCACAGCTGCATCACATCTGCCCTCTCTTACCTCCCCTCCAGACCTGAATGCACGGTCATCCCCTGCCAGCGCTCCGTGCACGGGAAGTCAGGCCACAGACCCTGCATGCTTGGGGACACAGAGCGCTGGCAAAGCGCTCACAAATACTCCTGCTGCACTCACCAGCACGGCGGGCATGGAGAAGCAGCGCATGATTTCTTTCACTGTCAGTCTGTTCTCATGCTGCAGTGTGTGAAGGGCCATCTTGGTCATATGGCTCAATCCAAGTGACACCAACTCACACAAACAGTTATAAGTCATTTTCAGAGCCTGAAAATCAACACCATTAGCAGCAAGATACCATCATATTTATGAAGAAAAGGATGGAATTTGAATCTTACCTGTTATGGCAATAAAGAGCCAAGCTCCTCCTTCAGTAACCTTGGTGAAAGCCAGCTGACTTTAAAGGAAGGACTGGAGAATTACACTCTTTGCAATGAAAAAAAGCTGCATTTACTGGTCCTATGAATCTAATTAGCCTTGTGAATGTCTGAAGAGTAAAAAGAGTAAAAGAACAGTTTGGTGATTCAACTTTGCATTAGGAACAAACAAGTGATATTTTCCAGCTTTAAGTGGCCCAAGATATGGAAAACAAAAAAATACATCCAAAATATATTCTGAAATGTTACTGGCCTAAGAAAATTTGGTGTGCAAATACCATTCATTACTTGTACCACGCATGTTACTAACAGGAAATCTGGTTTTACATACACTTTTTTCCCAGTAAATTTACTCATACTGAAAACATTCATCTCTGAAGGCCTAGAGACAGGTGAACTTTGGCAGGTCAAATGACACCAAAAGCAATAAACAAAACTATAAAGAAGTGACACAAAAAAACCTGCAGATCTATAACAGCACCGATAACATTTTTTCCAGTTGTTCATGGATTTTTCCTTATTCCTCTGACACCTCCTGTTAAAATGTGCATTTATAAATGATGAAATCATAAACTGATGCAGTTTGATGTGACCATCTCTATAGCACAAAGGATTTTTGCTTGTTAGACTGCCAGCATAATCTTTTAAGATTCAGCCAGACTGAGTTCAAAAATTGTCAGTGATGATAAATCAATCACCAGTCCTACTTCTTATTTGAATTTCCTCTCTTTAGCTACTGGCTCTTGACATGATTTTGACTGCAGCATTTAAGTGATTCTATTGATAAAGTAGATAAAGTGTTAAAAGAAATAAAGTGGCAACAATGAAATCGAAGCACTGTTTCACTCAACAGTGCTTTCATGCTTCACTGGAAGTACGTCCTGTGAATCACTTTTCTTGAAGTTGCCTGGAGAAACAGCCAGGCAAACATACAAGGAAGCCTATTTCTCTTCATATATATAAGAGCTGTATGTTGACATATGGGCATAGGTGTCCAAACAGTTGCTCCTAATTTATCCCTCATTGATCTTTACCAGTGTTCAGATTTTTAAATAAAGTGTGCTTAATTCTCTACCAGTGCCGAGTCATACATGATTCTTGTAAAAGTCTCCCCAGTAACTTGTTCAGAGCAGTATCTCACCAAAAGGACAAGCTCCCTCCTCCTCTCTGTGGTGCTCCCATTTCCAGCACAGCAAGTTCTGCCAAAGGTGAAGGAAAAGTGAACAGGGAAGTTCAGCCTGTGCAGTGAGGTTACACTGCATGTTCCTGAAAGCAGCTGAAGCCTTCAGACAACAACCCGCCTGTGACACCTTTTATTCTTGTTTTTATATATTCTTATTATTTTTGTATTTATATATTATTCAAGAAGCAACTGGACAACGTTCTCAGGCACATGGTGCGATTCTTGGGGTTGTCCTGTGCAGGGCCAGGACTTGGACTCAATGAGCCTTGTGGGTCCCTTACAACTCAGGATATTCTATGATACTGTGATTCACATAATTTCTGAGGTCTTTCAGGAACTGATTTCACAAGATTTCAGTGTTTATAAAGTCTTAAATTCTTAGTGTTGACCCATCACATGTGATCAGTCCCACTGAGTCTCATTTGGCAGTTTTCCACACACTGGGTCAAATGCTGAAGCACAGATTCCCTTTTCATGATTGGTAACAGCTGCTCTGGGAGATTTTTCACACAAACAGAGCCAAGAACATTCATGCAGTACTCATCCAGACTGTGGGTGAGCTGCTAGCTTACTCCCAAACTTATTTTCTGGATCTCCACCTGTATAACTCCCAAAAACCTTATGAAAAGACATTTTGTCATTAGCTGCTTGGATCAATTTGTACATCTGAACATGATCCATTACTCCAGCAAAGCCCCAGACCTTTCTGTGGGTCACCCAAATGCAGCTCAGACCTGCTCTGTCACTGCTCTCCTCAGACCCTCTGCCTCCAGTACTTGCATTTTGCAAAGCATCCAGCATCCTTCTATTATTACATCTGTTGATTTCCTTTTGAGACATAAGTACTGTTAAGAAAGTTTTCTTTCCAGAAACATTTCTCATGCGTGCTTTAAGAGAACTATTCATACCTTTGCTGTCAAGTTAGCCCTGTAAAACAAAAGGGAGAAGAAACATAACTAACTCTTGGCCATGCTTATTGATTATTTCTACTTACTTCCATCTATGCAGACAGAAGTACCAGTACCCCCACTTTTAAATCACATAGAACTCATTAGCCTTTGAGATCTAATGATGCCAGAAAAATAATGTTTCAGCAGTACAGTTCCTGGGAAGGAGAAGGCTTCCAGATGGCCTTTTATTCTCTGAATAAGAAAAACCTGCTGTGAAATGCTGCTGCTGAAACAGCTTGAATATACTGATACAACCCAGGCTTAAGTAGGATTCCAGTGGTGTAAATCCATTGTTTTTAGGTTAAAATGTAAAAGACCATTTTTCTTCATGCCAAAATCACATCTGATTTTCTGCAGTCCACTATGAAGCCTGTTAATGGGTATGTTTATGTTGGGTCAAATGCAGCGGCCAAGTGAAAATCAGGCAACACTTACATACTTCCCACAAACACAGGAGAGTAGCAAGTCTGCTTCTGATCTGTTGTTTCCACAGGGCCAGACAAACCAGATCTGCTTGTTTTAGGCCTGACTATACACAGCTTTTCTACCATTTGAAGCTCAGCCCCGACCAGGCAAACACCAGACAAAGCCAGACTGTTCAAAGCTTTGCCCAAACACTTTGTGACACCTGATCATCAGCCTGTCAGGTTGGCTTTGTCACCATGCATGTCTGCTTTTCAGTAAATAGGTCCTCAGACAGATTATCCTACAATTATTAGGACAGTGATTAATGCTGATTATTGATTCCTGTTTAAGATTGATGGCTGCTAACCATTAGTAGATATGTGAGTGGCAGCAGGCAGTGCCATAGACACCACTCTCTAGAACATGCAAAAAAGATATTTATAAAGTTGGCAGATCAGAAAAGTTGCCAACTAGCTTTGACAATTACTCCTATAATATTTTCTTCACAGATGAGAGAGAACTGGCTCATTATGTCATGTAGCTTGTCTAGATCTGACCCTAGAATCAGAAAGAATAAAGGCTGGAGTCTGTATTCGATACTGCCCAAGCCCTGAGGGCAGAAATAGAGCTCCCTTTGCTGTCACGGCTGCAGTATCTTTGAGACAAATGGCATGGCTCAGCTTCTTGGTGAAATGAAACAAAACATCTGTCTAAGAGCTGCAGGCTGTAACCAAAGAACGCCGTATTGCAGAGAAGGTATCTACAGCGATTTAAATAGGATGAGAATCATCCAATGCATCAGCTCCCCCAGAGACTGTGGCTCTTACATTGCTGTCCTTCCAGCAGAGACAAAAGGACTCAGAGCCTCTGCTCCCAAGTCTTCAGGAAGACCAAGGCACCACTTGCCTATGGGGATTTCTCCTGAAACAGATCCTGGAGACGCAGCCAGTGGAGAGGGAGGATTGACACGTGACAGCTGTTAGTTTGCACATGACATTGGTCACTTCAAGCATGTGAGGGAGGTGCCCAGGCAAGGCACTGAAGAGCGAAGGAAGAGCTCTACAAACAAGCACCAAGTTGGGAAAGAAACGGTTCTTCAGTGTCCTGTACTAAAGGATGTTCTCAGTCTAATTCCCACTGCTGACACAGACTGTGGTAACTGCACTCACTGAGTTTAAGGCATTCCTCTGCAGCATCTCACACAGCTCCACTGAACTGGCTGGGCAGGCTCCCCAGAAACCTCTGCTGTATTCTGCTATATGCAGGCAGCCAAAAGCCTGAATTAACTTTAGAGCAAACCCTGATTAAGTTAAATACAGGTTAAATATTTCTAGCATTGGATGATAGAACCCTCCATGGCAGGGGGTTAGAACTAGATGATCTTCAAGGTCTCTTCCAACCCAAACTACTCTATGATTCTACAGTAACTCAGCTATGTAACTAGAGATTGAGCCTAATCCCCAAGTACTGGATTTTAAACACTGCAAATCTAAAGTTAAAAGGCTGCTGGATATACAGTATGCTGAATTTGAAGCTTGATGGACACCTACTGAGTCCAGGTCCCAACTAAAATCTTAGAAGGAAATATTTGAACAACTCACTTAATATTTCTTTTACTCCCTGAAGGTATTGTCCACCACTTGCATACGTACAAACAGGAAATTTGTTCAGTAACACAGATAATTTGCTGTGTGGTTTGTGACAAAAATCTATGGACAAACTGCAGATACACAGTTGCAAGCAGGAGGAAATGCAGCCTATGAAATAATGACTGAAATAGCCATTTAATCATCATTGTCATCTGCCCACACGCTGTGCCCACAGTGGTAGCAGATAAGAGGTTTAAAGAAAGTCTTACAGCAAAAGACTCCAGGAAATTAATCTACTCCATTTACCAAAAGAAAGGGGAAGCATGTAGTAGGGAACATGGTCAGAGAAGGATCTTCAGTCACACAAGGCTGCTGCAAGAAGCCATCTGTTGCAAGACGTGAAGCCTGAATGCACACAGAACTAGAAGCACAGCATTTATCTTTCACAGCATGAGGGATTCACCAGTGAGACAAGTGACCCAAGCACCTGGGTGAATCTTGGTTTGGTACATCATGAGTGGATATGTTCCCAGATGATTCCTAGATCAAGCACCCCTGCATTGAATTTGAAGGGGGAAATGCTTCAGGGAAATCAAAATGCCTGTGTTATGCTGAGATCAGTCTAAGCAATCAAACCCACGTCTGCTGGCCATAAAAACCCATGACTCAGTTAACCTCTAAATGTACCAGCCACATCTGATTGTGCAATATCTATGCCTTTTTACCGTACAAATAAAGCAAACTACGCACTTGTGATACTACCTCAGTGTGTGCAATTCCTTCCCAGATACCACGTTGCTATTAATGTAGCAGGAAAGGGCAGTTGCTGGTTGAAACTTGCTAGTTAGAAACACATCTTTTGGGGTTTATTTTATGTTCTGCTCTACACGCAACAGAGCAAGTAAGTCAGAGCAGCCAAGCCTGAACCTGTTGTCTGCTCTCTAGAAGGCTAAAATTAGCATACTTAAGGTAAACAACTTTCTCACATTCCTTCTATAAAGAAAGCACCTCAAATCAGAGCTAATCTGCTGAATTTCATTGCTCTTATTCCATTTCCCCACCTGTAAAATGGGGGTTGATGGGAAAAGAAAAGGGTAGCTTACCTCATATGGGATGACTAGGAAGTATGTAGGCTTTGTTTTCAGGGGCAGCGAGAATCATATTATTGCAAGGGATGTTTGGGGGTTGGGAAAGGGACAATCCCAAAAGTAGTTTATAGAGTTAAATTCACCCTGCTAAAAGAGGAAAGGAGGTTCAGATATCCTGGCAGGACTTCCTGAACCAGGGATCTCCTAGTTCAATCTTCCAGCCAGTTGAGAATCACTGCAATTGGAAAAGACAGCAAGGAAGCTTGAGTTGAAGAGTCAGGCGACATTCCCTTGGACTGGTCAGTAGCAACAGCCATCCAGCCAAGACACGAGCTACTGGCTGTCAAACCCTGTTAGAGTTGGGCTGATGGACATCAAGCTCTAACATCTATCACAGGCTGAGTGCACGACACACTCCAGGGAGAGCTGATACTTCCATTTCCACCTAGGAGGGATCCTGCAAGAGGGTACTGTACCTTAGTACCATGACTTAGGAGACACCTGTGTGCAAGTCATGGCTAAAGATGTGGGGAAGGAACCCATGGTCCATGCACAGGAAGATGACTTTCTGATAGATGGAGACAAGCTGAAAAGGGAAGTGAGAGTGGGACAGCAACATGCACACCCAGACCCCCTGGAAGAGTAAGCACTTTACTATTTGCAAGTATCTGCTTCTTTTCTGGTGCCAGTATTAATTTTAACCTCTTTACCTCTTTCCACAGCCTCTCCTGCAGTTGAATCAGATGCTGAAACCACTTTTCAAAGCTGCACATTCAATTCGCCAAACCTCCCTCCCATCATCCATACTTGTATCCCAGGTCCACAGGCTACAGCAGAGTGCACAGATGGAAGAGAACATCCACCAGTCTCCTTCCACATTTTGTTTTCTAAACAGATACTTGACTATGCAAATCATTATCACATGAAAGCTGAAGCAAGAAGATACTCTCTGTACACAGTGGAAAGACAAAAGTTAGAGCTGGCATGCTGGATATTTTGCATCAGCTTGTTGCATTTAAGTTGCACTTTTCTGTTTTTGAGGGGGTGGGCTCACAGGTTGTTGTCTCTGGTTCCTTGGTCCTATTCCATGTTGCTTTACAATGCTTGACTCTGCTCCTACACTCATCACTTCTCATGGGCTGCAGAAAGAAGATGATGCATAAATAATAAATGTACTACCTCAATGATAGGAAATGGTCTTAGCTTCCACATTTTTCTCCAAGTCTTTGGTTGGGAGGAAAAAACAGGAATCAGTCTGCTTGCTGTAAAGGGTCTAAAATCAGTTTTCACACCTGTTTCATATGAAAGGATATATATTTTAGCAGTACTGTTTTCCAAATCACACATGAATGTAGAAATAACTGTATTTCTCAATGATACAAGCTTCACTTCTCTACACAGCATGCTGTGTTTATTCCTACAAGGTTTTTGAGACATGCAGCACCAGACGCTGAATTAGGAAATAAAAGCTAGATGTTCAGTTTTGTTTTATTAGCACAAGAAACTTTCTTATCTGTTGAGAAAACACACTGCATGCTGGCAGATCAAGTATCAGGAACAAATTCTCAGAAAAATAAACCCAAATTCTAATCAGCAAAACCACAACTCTTAAATTTCACAAACCTCAGTTTTGCTTTTCTCAGTGACTTTCCCAACTTTTACCAGAGCCCAAGTTTTTGAACCTGAAGACCTCTAAGCAAAACAGACAAAACTCAGTGGTTTATAACTAAGACGGAACATGCTAGTTATGCTTAATTGGCCAAATCTAAAGATTCCTCTTAGAAGCTGTCAATTAAGCCTTCTCCACAAATTTTTCCATTATACAAAGTAGCCTCTTAATTCCCCACAAAACAGAAGAAATTGTCCAGAAAACCCAGCGGCCTCAGCAATGAAACAGAAACTGAGCACAAGCACTGCTAGGTCTGTGCTTGCTGCCATTGCCTGAAGTAGAACATTTGTCCCTACATGTGAATGACATCAAACTCTGCTGGCAGAGGCTAAAACAAACCTTCCTAGTTTTATGCAGAAAATACTCACGTTTATGTAGGTACAAAATTTTCATCTCCTATGAGATGTCATTTCACATGAACTTGGTAAGAAAGTGATAAAACCTCATCAGCTATATTAAGAAAATGTCCTTCCTCTACGTTTATCCTGATTAAGATATTCACAATGGTAGTGAAAATATTTGACATTAATCAGATTCAAAACAGTGCATAAACTTTAAAGATTATATTTTTTTTTATGTCACCAGTGTCACCTATTAAAAACAGGAAGGATTTTAAAATGTGACTTGCTTATTGCTCATAACACTATTTCCATTGAGTAGGTTAATCTGTGGTTACACTGTCTTCACAAGGAGATGGAAAGATAACAGAAACTTGTATATTGATTCTAAGATTAGTTAAAAAGTCCTGAAAAAAAAAATTTTAACAAATCTAACCTAGAGGGTTGTCAGTTAGACTTTGTTTGCAAGATTGGTCATAACCAAATTTATTTTGAAAGTTCAAAGAGACTTAAGGCAGCTCTGATGGAGAGGGTGGGTTTCTTATCCATTTCTGAAAAGCTAATTGAAGAAGCATATATAACAGAAAAACATCATTAGCTTTACAGGCCTCCACATTCTTCTGGCTATGTGTTCAAACAGCAACACTGTTGGGAATGCGATCTGGGGAAAGGTAGTAGTAAGGAAGCTTTTTGTTCTTGTTGCGCTCGGTGATGGTGCTGACAATCTCATCCAAATTCTTGCGGAATTTTGCCATAGCCTCTTTCACCGGCTTCTCCACGAAGTGTTCATCTGGGTACATGCCCAGAAATAGCTAATTGAAAAACACCAAGAAATCATGCTTTGAGAAAAAAAAGGCAATTCTGTTTCAACATTATGCCATTCGGCAGGACACCAACCAGAGCCTCACCTCACAAATGCTTCTATTAAAACAGTAATATCAATACTTAAGCTAGCCTACACCTTCCCTCTATTGCTGGCTGCTTCTTTCCATCCCTGCATCTTTCTGTGGTGCTGGTGCAGGTGTCTACATGGCACCTCCCTGACCGAAAGAGAGGTCATCCACTGAAAACCAAGCACTTTTACTCAGGCCAGTGGTCAGTCAGATGAGCTTCCTATGCCAGATCTCTGTACAGCCACACAAACATTTATGCTGCTAGAGAAAAAGAGAGCATGAGAGGGGAATTCACAGCCACAGATTTAAAAGGAAGATGACTACTTCCTTCAGAGACAGTGAAAGATTCTGTTGACTTAAAACTGTCCTTCAGAGTTCAATATGACAGTTGGCGTAGTCAGCATGGACTCTAAGGATGCTCTGAAAAGTGCACTGCCAATATGCACACCGGCGTTGCTTTGGGAAGCTTGGGAACTATTTCCCCATAGTACAAGCTTCTCTGCTAGTACTGCTTTCTTCTTATAGAAAAACTGAATTTAAAGTACCCTCTGTCCATCATCTTCTACTTAAGGATGTCAAAACACATTCTCCAGACAGAGCCCTTGTGTGAAACAGCCAAGTACCTACAACCTCATTTTAGGTGAGGCAAACGGCTACAGACCACGCCTGCAAAGTCTTCCATAGGCTTGTTCTGTTTTCACTCCTCGCCCGCCAGGCACAAGCCACAGCTGTAGTGCACATGGCACTCAGAGTAAAATACAACTTCTTGCTCAGAGCTGGTTTGCATCTGGCAGAACACGGGCAAATCCACAGCACTGACACAGCTCCACAGAAAAGTGAAAATGGCCAAGTCAAGCACAGAGCAGCACCACAGCCTCCTAAATCTGTGCAGTCTTGCCATGGCCCTCATGGTCTCACATCTCCAGCACCTAGAGCAGGGAGGTTGACTTACTTCTTTGTCCTGGAATTGGCTCAAGGCCCAGACAGCTCCAAGATGCCAACAAGAACGTCCCCTGTCTGGCAGACTCTCCACGATTTGCTCGATGGTGACTGTCCCCTTTTCTGTTGGAGGAGGGCAGCGCATTGTTGGTGGGGCGTTGGGAATCCAGGAACACCAGTCATACTGCACAACAGAGCACGAGAGCACAGTGAAAACCTACAGCGGCTGGTATTTAGGAACACAGCAAAGAAAGTCAGGAGTTTGCCAACAGGGAGTTTGCTTCTGTAGTATGAGCCCCTCAGAAAGAGAAGATACTAAGGACAGGGAGATGCTCTAGAGAAGGACTGGAGGTGACAAGGAAGTCCCTACTGTTTTGCTCAGGAACTCACAAGAGAGAGAGCTGGGTGATCTAAATGGGAGTATTTATTCTGCTAACCACAGGCATGTGCCACACAGCTCAAATTCACCAGACTGGCTAAGGCCTCAAATATTTTATTAAATGAAGTTCTATTCTGATAACCTGAGGCGATCCTCATTACTCCAGCTTCTCTTTTCTGCAAAATTTCCTCCATGAACGTGCCCACAGAGCATGTGGTCAGATGCAAAGAGAGATAAAGCATGCTGGTTCATTGAGAAATATGGAATATGGCATGCAGATATGGCCATGGTGAGCAGCAGACTGGGAACTCGTACTCACTTCTGGCCTGCTTCAGTGCTATGAGATGCTGATGTCTCATTTGCCTCACATATGACCCCGAGTTTTGCCACCATCTGAGATGCTGCACTTACCAGAACTCTTTCTTTCCCAAGCACTTTTTCATTACCTTCGTACATACCCCCTGCCCTGCCTGAGGGGAAGGGCCATGCTCACACTGTGCCAGCTACCTGCCATGCTCATACTGTGCTCAGTGTGTTCTCTCCAGTGTACAGCCACCTCCTCCTCCTCCCCTCAGCTCTCTCTGCCTTTTTGTCCCATGGCTGAAGCCCATGGTGGGCTGCATATCCTCTGTATGCCAGATTAAGAGATGGTTTCTTGGTGGTACTTGAACAGACAGGATTTTCTGAGGGGGGCACTGGGAGCTGTCTCAATCAGTTGTCAAGACAAGTTAGACGGGAATAGCTGCAGAAGTCCCTGGTCATGGACATGTCACAGCAATAGTGCGGGTCCATTAAACACCAGGATCCAGACCTTCTCCAGGGCTCCTGAGCTGCATGGTTTCAGCATGGGAAGTGATGTAGAGTATTTGGGAATAACCATCATAAATAAGATGGTCTCTCTGCTTATCTCTGAGATCCTATCTCAGAGACCACCTATGCCTGAAGTGAGAACACGCCAAAAAAAAAGCTCATAAAATCATAGAATATCTCAAGTTGGAAGGGACCTATAAGGATCACCTAGTCCAGCTCCCTGCTTCTTGCATAACTACCTAAAACTAAACCATTGGACTAAGAGCATCATCCAAATGCTCCTTGAACTCTGACAGGCTTGGAACTGTGACCACTTCCCTAGGGAGCGTGCTCCAGTGACTGACCACCCACTCGGTGAAAAAGCTCTGTGACTGACAGAGTGATTTGCTTCTGGCTGTTAAATCTGCTTTCCAAAATGCCTTGATGTTGAAAGTAACAGCATTTGGAGGGCAGGTTGTTACTACAGTTTCAGGGCAGATATACATCAGTCAAGGCAGGCAGGGATAACACAGGTTATCAGTATGTGACACATCAAATATCAAGAGGAAGCTTAAAGTTTCCACTTGGCTTGTAAACTCAAGAAATGAGCAGCAATGCCATTTAAATGCTTTAAAAAATTATTCCCATAATAAAATCAGCAAAACTAAAATATACAAGTAAGAACCCCATATCTGATCTTTGGTACCTATGTAGGACTTGAAATGCCTTTCTCAGCTTCCAAATTACTTCAGTTTCCACAGACTTCATAGGGATTTGTAGATGGCTCTGCAGTTATTTTGACCAGAAACAGTAATGTAATTCTGTACATCTACTAAAAAATGCTTCTCAGACCCTGCCCTCATAGATGTATCTCCCAGCCCAGAAAGAAGAACAGTCTTCCCACAAATTCCTACCTGACCAAAATTCACAGCTGCATGTTGAGCCGATGTGGTGAATATTATCATTGTGAGATACTCTGCTAGTGTCTCTCGTGTCCTGATCATCTTAGGGAAGCCTAAATGAAGGAGAAGAAAAGCTTAACCCAGCGATGAAGTGACCCTGCTACCCAGCAGTAATCAAAAGATGTGGGTTAGAGGGCTGTGCAGCAGTCACTGAAGAGCAGGGCAGTCTATGAATCTTGATGTGTGGTGTAACAGGAGCTCCTCAGCCTCTCTGTGCCTTGGCTGTGCAGCTGTAAAAACAGCCTTACTTCATACAAGTTTGTGAGGCATCGCCACTGTTTGCAAAGTATGTGGTGCTCCATAAGAGAAAGACAAAGCATAATTACACCTTTTGAAAACAGTGTCCCTGACCTACCTACCCTGCAGCAAGGAACTCCCAGAGTCCCCAGGGCAGGGACCTCAGATGCTCCATTCTTCTTCAGTCTGCAGTGCAAGCAGGGAAGGTTCATGCCAAGAAGGAAACGACCATGTGCTTGTATTTATAAAGGTTTGAGGTTCAGCAATCAAGTGTATTGCAAGAAAGAGAGCAGGGGGAGCTTATTCACTGAAATGGGAAGTGAGGAAATGAGAACTTCTGAAAGACAAACAACAGAATGAGGAACAGAAATAGTTGCATTAAGCTGTCTTTGAAGGAGAATAATCAAACGGAGTTATATAAAGAAAAAACAGAATAGTCAGGGACTAGGGAAATATTTTGCAACCAAAGCAACCCCAGGCCTGTATCTCTCCTGTCCTCACTAAATCACAGTCCTGTGCTGTACCCCCTGTCCCAGCCCAACGTGACCACAGGTCCCAGTATACCTATAGACCTGTTAGCACCCTGGAGCAAGCTGCCCCTGCCCAGGCTGCCTGTGCCAGCTGCTTCATATCTCCACCACCAACCCGATACAGATGTGAACTCAGCCTGAGAGAGGGAAGAGGTACTTTGGCCAGCCACCAAGCCCAAAAAGGAGAGGATGCACCATCCCCCCTGTGTCCTGCTATTCCAAGTACACTGTGCTCATCTTTAAAGGAGTTTGGCATTCTCCCAGTCACAGCAGCCTTCCCAAGGAAGAAACAGGTGCCATAACCTCCCTCTCATTTAGCCTCCTCCCATTCTTTACAGACCCCACCAAGTCGCCCTGCTCTGTGACACAGCCCTTGGAGCAGCAGCAGTGCAGAGAGAGATGCTGCAAGCCTGGCAGGTTTCCCATCTGTAGTGGCAGTCCTCCCACCAGTGGTGCTTGTAGCATCCCACCCCAGCTGGAGCCCTGGAAAGGCTCAGTACTTGTCCCATATCAAGATGCTTAGGTCAAGTTTGGAATTCCTACCAGGAGGAACATTTCTAAGCTTTTGCTAAGAGACAACTAGACAAACAAAAATGAACCTTTGCTTGTCCAGGCAGATAGAGCCCAGAAGCCCTTTATCCACCAGAACATACCAGCAATGATTGGAAACATCACAGTTTTGCCTGGACATTTGGCACTCAAATGCGTGCATGAAACACCAGAGCCATCTGTCCTAGGTCACTGGCCAAGAGGTGTTGCCAGATGTAAATCAGCCAGGACGGTAGGAAGAATCCCCAGCCACCTCTATAAATTCCTAAAAATCTGCTTGGAAAAAATGTGAGTGGAAGAGAAAAGCAACATGTTTAGGGAAAGAGAGGGGAGCATTAACTCAGGTGGGCGAATTGAGCCTTGTTATGGATGAGAGCTCCCATGGCCAAGTAATGGTTTGCAAGAAAAGAGAGGCAGTGAGAAGAGACAGAGCAAAGGGAAATATTTCTTGGAAATAATTATGAGTATCTTTTCCTGCAGAGAGTAGAATTGTTCAGTGATGACACAAATGCTGAACAAATGTGAAATGCAGCAATATACTCCTGGGGAGGTTCTTACATGTTCTTATTTGCTGTGAGGTTTGGAGGAGAGGATTCAAGGGGTCTCCCGCTCCTTGGTTTCTATCAGTCTGCCTGGTGGTTCCAACACACACAGACACTCCCCCTAATGCTTAAAGTGTGAGCAGACAAAATCAAAGACCTGTCCCCAGTGCAGAGAGATTACATGAGTTGCCCAAGCTGATTATGAGAATCTGTGTTAAAGGAAGGAGTTGTCTCCTGAGAGGTGGCCTGATCCAGGGTCTCACACACAAAACTGAGCATCTTCGGACCAAGAAGAGAGAGGGTCTCTAACTTGTGCTGTGCACTCAGTTCTGCTGTCAGCAGGGACAGGACAAGCTGCAGATCTGGCTGGGCCATCATACCTTACCTGAGGCTTTCACACCCCTCATCCCATAGACGTAAATGTCTTTGACAAAGGCCTGGAGCTCCACGTCCTCACACACCACCTCGTCGCTCTCATAGTAGATGTGAATTACATCCTCCGCAAAACTGCATGAACGGACAAAACAAAACGAAAAGGAGAAAGCGAGTCTGCCATTCCAGAAAATGATCTTCTGACCTTGCAGATGTTATATGGGGAAAGAGAAAAGGGCAAGAGAAGGTCTCGAAGACCTCCTATCTCCTTCCTACAAGCAGTGGGAATGAACAGAGGCAACTTTGATTCATTTGGGACTGCAGCATCACTTCTTCTCCCAACGAAAAGATCCTGGACCACACTGCAACCCCTGAACAATCCTGTGCACTTTGTTATCTTATTTGAGGTTTTGCTCCTGCACAGACCTCTGTCATCACATCTACATCCTTTCCTCACTCCATACAGACTCTCTTTTGCATATCCACATGGTTCCCACACTGGGCAGTTGGGTTCCCAGACTTTGATACCAGTACCATTCTCCATATGTGGGACACTCCAACACTGCTCCTGAATGCCAATAGTTGACCCCTCCCACTGGACATCCTTTTTGTGAAATACTAAAGTGGTCCAGGAAACTTCCCCTGGGAAGAAGAAGTCTAGAGCTATTTCCTATGCCCACTGCTTACAGCAGACATCTCCTTCCTGTTCAGTTCCTCTTCTCAAGATCCCTCTTCCTATAAAAGCTTCCCAGGCTAGCTCACCTCTGAAAGAAAGGCTCTTAAAACACTAAGATAACAGAAGCAGTTTTGAAAGCAGTGAAAATAGGTAATCCTGATTTCCTGAAGATTGGCAGTTCATGACTGAATGACTGGTTAATGGAGCTGTGCTGAGATATTCTGTTAGCTCTGCAGGTAATCCCTATAATCCCAATAAAAAAACCCTATAATCTCTTGCTAAACATTGTGACAACAACCCACAGGGTGAAACACTTGACTGCAGAAGCTGACTGATGGGATTAAGAATTGTTATCCAATAGATATTTATCACTTAATAAAATATAAATTTATAAATTTTATCAACGTATTGCAATTTGGAGGCTTTTACAAATCTATAAATTTGGTTCCCATTAGCCAGTCAACAGATGTCATCGAGGCAGACAAACAACTGCATGAACAGCAAAAGTTTAAGTAATTTTGGCTTCCAGAAAAAGTTAAAGGAAAACAAAAATTTTGCAACAAGCAGAGAGAAAGCCGCTCTGCGTGAGCTCTGTCTCCAGGCATTTGGCACAGGTGCCAAGTGATACAGGAAGGGGATCCTCCTCTTACAAAATGGCAGTATTTTAGACCCCCTTCCATACAAATAGAAATCAGTATATGAAGTGTGGGTGAGACCTTTTGGGCTGAAGTATCTTTGGGTTGGTGTATCTATCTGCAGTTAGATCAGAAATAGGAAGCTGCGTACTAGAGCAGTTTACAAATTTGCCATGGGAGACTCATTGTTTCTATAGAAACAACCTTACCAGCTTCCTCAGGTCTAGACCATCTACCACATGTGAAGTTAAGCTGGAGATGGAAATTATTCCATCAAAAAAGTGAAGACTGATACCCCTGCAGAATGGAGGTATTCGAAAGGCATATCTCAATCCGCAAAGAAAACACAGGAAAAAGAAGGAGAACAAAAATAAATGGACTGCATGAAGAAAACAACCACAGCAAAGTTACAACTTCCTTTTCTCTCAAATGGGCACTAACGATTGCAGGAAATATTGCAAGATAAGCCCTTGTCAAAACACAGAGAAAACACAGGAGACAAAGATGTCCCCAGAACTTTCAACATTATGCTTGCATCATAAAACTCCTACTTTGTGTACACAAAAGATCTGATTTTTAATGAACATGCTTTTCAAAAGTCATGTGATCAGAAACAGCTGCATATCTGGTAAGCAACTTATGCTATGCAAAAATACGTTGTTTGTTAAATTAAATGCCACTGCAGAATAAAAACCATATAAATCATCCAAGGCAGTGTTTCAGATCTGAAAAGGAGCCATGTTTGTGTGGTCGAGCAGCCTTGCAGTACCTCTCCTTACTCAGAATTGCTGCCCTTCCTGATTAAATTCAGACTTTGCAATTTCAAGGCGTTTTAAGAGAGGTTTTGTTCTAATCAGTTTATATCTAATTTACTGAATTTCAAAAGAGAACTGTCATGGAAGCCAAGCTTACATTTTCACTCCACAAGAAACTTGATGAGGTCACGTGGCTGGCTCAGAGAACTGAGTCCTCTCTTGGCTTGTGCATAGCTAAAAAAAATCGTAACTAAATTCCTTTTGCAGGCTAAATTCCGACTCACTAAATTTCTGTGAAATCCTATAGAAGAGTACATACTTGTAAAGGGTCTTCTGAAATATGGAATGCAAGAAAACAACACTGAAAAAAGCAGGAATTAACAGTCTTTCAAGAGTCTGTGCTTGACTAAGCATTTTTCCTCGGATGAGATATACTGGATGGAAAAGGCACTACATGACTAAACAGCCCAGATACTGCTTACAAGATGTGATGAAGAGCAAAGTGAGCAGGAAAAAAATGAGGTCTGTGTCTCTGTGACTTCATTAGCCAATATCTAGAACTATGGTCTTTTACCTCTTTATAGCCTCCCAGACCTTAATGCCATCATCCCGGTAAAAGTAGTAGGGGATATCCTCTTTGCTGTCCATCCCTTTAGCTTTGATGTCCTCAGGGAAGCAGAGGGAACTGTAAGTCAGATCCTTCATTGCTTTCTGCACCATTTGTACATGTCCTCCTCCACCCGTAGCATTTGCCTGCAGGAAGAACAGCAAGATGGGAACAGTAGGAGATTATGTTCCCTTTGTGCCAAGACTGGCTTTACAAATTTGCAGGAGATGGGATATGGAATGCTGGTGAATCTGTTTTTGAAGGAGAAAACCACATCGCCACACGAAGTACCAAACTGAAGAGGTCTACTGGAACTGTGCATTTTGACTTCAGGGATTTCACACCTCTCCCATGAATGACTGTTAATATCCACGTTTGCACCATAGGTACTGCTTATACTGGAATACACTAACAAAGTACAGCAACATCAAAGCATGGCACTTCCTGCAATCCTATGCTCCAGAACCAGTGCATGTGTGAAGGAAGGCAGCCCTGAGTGTGTTAGAAGAGGGCTTAAGTTAAACTGCCAGTGCTGTTACGGAATAGTTTAGGAGAAAGTTTTTAGGGATGCAGGCTACCATTAGTCACCCTGGAAATTATGCCAGGAGATGAATCCTGCTGGGCGGCTACTGATGAGGACTGGCCAGTGTTTCAGTATATGTCACATTTGAAAAGCACAGCATGTCCGCAACAGACAGCACTGCAAAACTCTTTAAATAATCACCGTGCAAAAGTTCCCAAAAGTTGCTTTTCTAGCATATGATACAGTGTTGTAGCAGTAGTGACCTTACAGTTACTGTCCTCCAGCTGGTTGTTCATTTACATTGGAGCTAACAAATTCTGGAACTCCAGGATCCTTGCTGGCAGGTCTTACCCAGACACTCTGCATGGGGCAAGGATGTGATGCTTCTGTTTAAAGGGATGGGAAGTCTCCACAGTCAGCAGTGGAGTACGGACGGCAAGAGAAGGAGTCTGGATTTAACCTCTCTATTCTGCTTGGGTGAAAAACTCTGAAGCAAGGAAGGTATTTTTGGCCTGTTGCCAGTGGTGTAACGAGGACAGAGGTGTCCTGAAACACAGGTTCCCTCCCTGAAAGGACTTCTGAAACCTGCCCAAACATAGCTCCCCCTTATTGTCACAGAGACTGCTATGTGCCAAGCTGTTGCAGGTCCTAGATGCAACATTCCATTTCTCCCACCCAGCTTGGTGTCATCTGTGAACTTACTGAGGATGCACTCCAGCCCTCACCCAAATCATCGCTAAAGGTATGACACACAGCTGTGTTTCACTGACTCAGATGAAGCTGAGATTTAATCCTAGCAGATCTGCTACTTATGGCAACTCAAGAAGACAAGCTGGAATCCAAACACACTTTGTGGTCTTAGAAATCTGTCTTCCCTACATGTCTTTCTGTGATGAAAACTTCCATTCGCAATCACAAATACTTTTGCTCACAGATGAAAAACTGAGTACTTAAAAGAAATTGGGGACTTAACCATGTGGAAACACATGCAGGAATTTATGTGCACTCCTATATTATAACTCAAGGCACATCAGCAATGAGTAAGATACTGACTGACATTGGCCAGTTCTGATTTGGCTACTTAGAGGTAAAAGAGAACATCTTTAGCACAACAAGGCATCAGTTCTGTGTGCCAGTTTCTTGGGTGGTATTACTTATGTTTGCCCTTTAACAGCAAGCTCGGGGAACAAGGCAATATGAGATTAAAGGATATTACATATGGAACTATGAAGAACAACAAAGAACCAGGAATAACCATGAACTGACATGAACAGTGAAGATTCACAGAGAGGATTACCTACCTTGTCAAAAAGGCCACATTCACAGATAAGCTGTTCTCGGGCTTTGGTATTGATGGCTATTGTGAACCGCATGTGTGGCACCAAGAGCTGAGAAATGAAACAAACAATGAAAGAACGAAAACTCTCAGATTGAATTCAACAGCACCAGATGTAAAGTTTGAACTCCTGGTGGCCTAGCTATATCTTATCTTGCAGGGCAGCCAGTTAAACTACTTGAGCTGCATGATCACTAGAACTTCCTTTTGGTTTGTCCAACTGATGTGATAACCACCTTGGCCCACAGACATCCTCCCTTCATGCAAGAACTAACCTTGAAGAGGGGATGTACAGCAGGCAGCTGCCGGAACATAGCTATGCTGAACACCTCTGAGACTAAGTGTGTCCGTAAGAGGTGGGTCACTGTCTGGTGCACGTGGAAATCAGATGAGCGGACCCAAATTTTGGCCAGCAGCCAGTCATATGTGGCATCTGAAGGAAGGAAGATGGGATTGTCTGGTCCAGGCTTTTGACCAAGCTGAAAGATATAAAAAAAAAAATGAAACTCCAAGTCCTTCATGTTTAAAATGAGACAACAAACAGTGTGACTCTCTAAAGACCCTGACAGCAAGCCCACCTGGATTGCAATGGGTACAATTTTTTTCTCCAGATTCTTATACAGCAGACAGATGGGTGCAGCCAAGTACTGTATCGTGCACGGGTCTGTTTTATTGGCATCCACACCATCAAGCAGCTCGTAGTCCACAATGAAAATGTTTCCTTGCTGTAGGGGAGGAAAAAAAAAAAAAAAGGAAAAAGAGAAGCATGATGTGTTTTAATGACGTGCAAGCAGCTTGGAACAAAAGAATGGAAAGTCTTAGGCAGAGACTGACTTGAGACTGGTGGTTACAAGCGACCCCTGGCCTGCCCTTGCTCGTGGTGGCTCAGGAATGATGCCACTGAGATGGCAAGTACCACTGCACAAACACCTGACTGGTGTCTGCAGAGTCTGGCAGTGAGCCTTTCGGCAAAGAGCATCTTTGTATTTGGTACTCACACAGTGACACTCAGATGCAAGCAAGTTTCATACTGCCAGCTGAGGAGAACCCTGTGTTAATTGTACAAACAAAAGCAAGGCACTACCCTTGTCAACTCTTCTTCAGCATGTTTGTGGTTAAGACCCTACCAGGAAAGGAAGAGGCACCTTTCTCCACTGAGGCATTCAGTCAATCCCCAGTCTTTCAGAGAAAACCAGTGAAAAAGGACTGTTCGTCTGCTGCTTACAGCTCTTCCACTGGACCTGGAGACAGGCATGGCCTGCAGCTCCAGGACAGCAGGAGAAAAGCCAACAGAAGCACTGCCAGTCTGCAGAGACAAACAGCTTTGCCATGACCTATCACACATCCTGAAGAAAGGAGATGTGGCTGAAGGCAGTAAGAACAGACTTTGGAGATTAGGGGATGCGATAAGGAACAGGTGGAGCCCAGCCTAACCCAGAGCTGTACCTTCACTTCCTCCTCCAGCGTCAGGTTCCTCTCCAGACTGCATTCTACCATATCCATGGTCACAGGCAGCTTCTTGGGGATCTCTGTGCATCTCCGGATCAGCACTGGATTGCATCCGTTCAGGAACTGGTAGCCAAACATAAAATCTTCCTTCCAGTGTTGCATCACATATTCTAAAGGAAAAACAAGCCTGCAGCATCAATATCTGCACAGCATCAATATCCCACTGCATTGCAACATTCCTCCTTTTCCCCTCACCTTTTTGTTATACTGCACTGCAACTTTGAATACAGAAAGCAGCAAGAAAAGGATTCAAAAGGTGACAGAATTTGAAGAAAAATCACTGAAGATAAATGGAAAATTTAATCCTTGCTTCTCACATTGAGAAGAATCAAACTGATGATAATTTTTCTCTCCATGTATAGAAGCAACGAGAAATAAAATATTCCACTTCTATGAAGAATACTCTCTTTACCTGTAAATGACCTTCTCAGGTCTTCGATGATATTTTTAAATCCCCCTCTTCAAATTCACAAGGCATGCAGTACAGAGGGATAAATTCAAAAACAGATGGCACAAGGAAGAGAAAGGAAACACACAAGCAACGTGTGGAGGGAAAGAACAGCAGTGGCTGGAGCAGTTCTTTTAGCTAGAGCTGGGTGAGGGACATTTGGGGAAGGGTTTGGACTTTGACTCAATAAAACTCCTCATTCATTGTTTTGCTTGACTTGTTTTCTCTCTATTTATATTTCAGTTGCTAGTATCAACCCAGATAGACATCTCAATAAAATTCTAGTTTTGGATACTCCATCTCCTCACTATTACATATGTAGTGCTACTGGATATTTCCCATAGTTGCAGTGTTCTGATTTGTAACGTCATGTCATCACTTCAGTTAATGTGAAAAATGCTATTGGTGTCTTCAGGGGAAAAATGAAGGTAGTGAAGTTTTCCACTACTGTCTAGTTTTAAACAAGGCAGGACTTTTTCTGAAAGCAATTAATTTTTCTAAAAAGGGTAAAAACATTAAAAATACAGGCCCCAAAGGAATGCAGTGATAATTAAAAAAAGGTCTTGAAACCCACAATGCTTTCTCATAAAGCAGAAAAAAATTAAGTTTATATGAAATGGCATTTACATTATCTCCATCAAGTGCATAATGAGTTTGGAGCTGTATCTGAAGTCTGCATCACGAAAAAAATGACTCAGCACCTTGGACAGAAACTGCATGACTGAAAAATGCCTTGAACCACCTTCTCCATTATCCCCGTTTCTGCCAAGGCTTGCAAAAAAGCAAACTGAGATTCACATTAACATAACTGAGGCCGACGCTTAATGTTTAAATGTCACAGAATTGGAGCTTTCCTCAGGAGTATGGAAATGTTATCAATGAAAATAATTGTAGATCATACCTAATTCTTGTGTTAAAAGTACTTTAGGAAGCAATCTTATTAAATGTAACAAACTGCTGTAATTAGTATTTAATACTTCTGCCACCTTGTGAGCTTGGGTTTATACCCAAGAAATGCATAATTGCTCTTATTTCTGTAAATTGATCCCTAGGCAGCCTGAAGAAGAGTAAAACTTCAGAGAAGGGGGGAAAACCATTTTCCTTTGCAAAGTCAAAACAGCCTATTCACGCACATTTGAGGAGTCACACACTAACCAACTTAAAGTAGGCTGTGCATCCATTATATCCAATAACATACTAAGGTAAAGTAACCATGGGTTATAGCAGAAGGTTGGGCCTGGCTCACACATCGAAAGCTCCCCAGCCCAGCTCTACAGAAATGGCACCATGAACTTCAAAAGCCCTGACTGTCTGCAATTCTTTTTACTGAGTTTTTAACTTCTAAGATTTTTGTATTAAGAAGGGTTAAAGAACAGCAGCATTTTGTCTTTTATATGTCAATACTACATGAATGGATTTTTTAACAGAACACCCCTGAAAGCAAAAGTGAAATTCACACTCTTACATGGGGATTTTTGTCTTCTAGGAATAAGATGCGAATATGAAATGGCAAGCACAGGAGGATATTACATTCAATATGCATAAATAATGCTGACACATTTTTGATAAGTGACATTTTGTACAAATGCACGAGCTTTTTCAGGTCTAGCTCACACTAATTTCCAGTAAGAAGCATGGTTCCTTGGACTATGGTCTGAGGACCAGGTGACCAGGTGAAGAAGTTACATTTTCCAGGTCATTCCCAGCTCTTTGCAACTCATCCCCAGATCTGTTGGCCCATCAGCATAGGCTTTCATATCTGAAATGAGTTCTATCAAAATAACCCCTGTGGGGAAAAATTTACCCCTGAAAAACATTTGAGCTGCCCCATGTAATTGACACAAACAGCCCAAGAGAACCAGCTGAGAGGAGCTACAGATCTGTGATGGAAACAGGTCTTATGACAGCAGAACCAAGGCACTGGTACCCTCCCCATGTTGCAACAGGGCTGAGAAGCCAGGACTTTTAGCAGCAATGCAACTGAGCACTGGGACATCAGGCAGCAGCCTTTGATTTGGTCTGTGTCAGAGGCAAGAGAGGTCACCCTTCTATTTGCCCTTAGCAGAGAACATTACCAGACCTCCCTGTCTGAAGATTTTCTATGTATTTAGATGGCTGAAGTGGAAGATGGACAATCAAACTTTCAAAAACACCTCAACAGCTAGTATAGTCTGAAAAGCACTCCCACTAAGCTATCTCTAGGTTTAGACACAAAATACTTACAAAAACCTGTCCTATGGGACTTGAACATACTTGAAAATACATTTCTAAAAGCCAAAAGGGACCATGATGCCCAGCCGCCCTGACCTCCAGCACAGCTCAGGACAGAGAAGGTCACTGAGCAATTACCAGTAATTCCAGTTCCTTGTGAGATCATAGCTTCTTTTTTTAGTCTTGTGGGTTGATGGTGTGATCACCAGTCTGAGATTACAGTTTATTTATTGACACAGAAGAGCCCATCAGCCACCTCCATCCTAATCAAATACATACAAGACAACTAATTAGTCACTCTATGATGCCAACACAAGGAAATGCTGATAAACTCACCAGAAATTGTGTTGCTGATTCTGACAAAGATCCTCTCAAAATCTGCAAAATCACTCCAGGAGGACTGGAACATGTGCATGAAACGGTTGACATAAAGGTTCTCCATCCTAAAAATAAACCAAAACAAAACATATCTGAAAAAAATCATCTCCAGCTTTCTCAATATCCATTCCTATTATTTTCCACGCTTTTATATATCTAAACATAGTAAACTTTGAGTGATGGCATGTGGGATTAGTCCCTAAAGAGCTAAATTTGCAGGCTGTACCTTTACACACAAGGCAGAAAGGCACATCAGGGGCCCAGCTCTGGCTATTGCATTTACAGAACTCCATTCTAGAGTTGTTCTTGGCAGCCTACAATGGCAGTGCTCTAGGACCTATAAAACCTGTAGTCAGAAAAGCTAGTGCTTCACACATTGTCAGTGGTTAGCATCAGCTGGGAGTGCTGAGAGCACTACCAACACCAGTTCAGAAAGTGGTATGGTGAGACACAGAGACTGAGAGAGGTGCACAAAGTCAGAACATAACTCAGGATCAGTCAGCCACTCTTCCTAAAAAAAAGAACAGGTACTGTAATTATCTACATGACCAAGGCCAGACTGGATCCCTAAAGTGTGAGGCCTGAGTTTTGGAGGGGTTTCTATTTACTTGAGCTGCTGGATAAACTTGACACTCACATTTAACCTCAGAAACCAAGTCTCTTGGTTGCAGACATCACATGAACACAGCGGGCTGGGAGCCAGAAATGTCTGACTTCATCTGCTAATTCAGCAAACACAGCACAGCCAAGCAAGTTCCCATCATATGAGATGATGAGTCCTAAATTATTACATAAATGCTAAACTGCTGTTATTAGATAGAAATCATTTACTTGACTAGAAAGCAAATAATGAATTTGAAAAAGAAAGCTGGCTTCCCACTAACACTTCAAATGCACAAATAAAAGTGCACACAGCACACGAAGATATGCAGGGCAGACAACAAAGAAAAGTCACAGTGTTGCAGGAAATCCTCCCAAGCAGAATTTGAGGAGAATCCCAGGAGGCTGGGTTTATAATCAGCAAACATATAGAAAAGACTGGATCAGAACTGGCTGGAGAGGACCAAAAGCCTGGAGAAACAGCCAGTGGTAATCTGGAAGGAGGGCTCCAGACCAACATGACCCTAATGCAGACAAAGGAGCTGTTTCTGCACTAAGCCCTTTTGGGGTGCATGCAGAATGAACTGCTTCTGCTGCTGCAGATGGCAGTCAAGGGTAAGAGGTGCCTGGAGGCATGCTAGGAAGTAAAACTCACACAACTGCCTGGGCTAGAACAGGAGACACCTGACAGGGACACAGAATCATTGTACAAGGATCAAAGCAAGGGCAACTGCTGGGCAGGACTTTCTGGATAGGGACCAGGTATCTGAATCACACATGAACTTCAAGAGGCAGCATGATCATAAGCAGAAGGTTAAATTATTTTAAAAAACGTAACTCGAGAGCTTGAGAAGAGTTACTCAAGACTGACTCATTTGAGAGTTTCCACTAAAGGTCCTGTAGAGCCTCTGCCCTCCTTCAGAACTGCTCTAAGATTACAGAACATTTGACATATAAGCTGACATGTACTGCTCCTCTCCTGCCCAAGATGCTCTTCCTACCTGGGGCTACTGATCAAACCAAGCAGTAGGCACAGCACCTGGGATCTAGTCACAAACCTGCTGCGGTTTGACCTGCTGAATGCCAGGCACACATCCATTCCCAGATGTTTTGAAGATTACTTCCAAAAGGAGGAGGTTCTTCACATTTCCTATCTTGGAAAAAACTTCCACAGGACTTAGGAAATAAAAATCTGTTTTTCCCAAGAAATCAAGTACTTCTTGGAAGTCTCTGGCACATACTAGAAACTAGAGCAAGGAAAAAAAGTCAGAGTTGCTTGTAGAACTTAATCTGCCCAAATGCAACGCTGGTCCAAAATAGCTACACAAGCCTGCATTTCTGGCACAGATTCCAGTCTGAGAGTTTCCATTTGCTAGATAGTATAGGTCACGTCAGCACCAGACACCTTCAGGATTATCTCCACCTACACACAATTAATCCTTTAAACTTACAGAGTTATCCACTGTCAACAGCATCTAAAGATCTGACCTTGCAACAGCATAAAGAATATCCAAGACATATCTCCCTCTTTCTAAGTTCATTTTTGCATGCCCCAAGAAAAAGGGCTTTCTCCTCCCCTCTTCCACTACTTCCTATGTCTCATATAACACTCCCAGCTCTCACATATTCCCGTAAAAGTGCTCCTTGCCCACTGCTAGACTTTGCAGCTCCACACCTGCCTTTGGATTTCCAGACACACCTCCCTATCTTCCTTCCTACTGCACTCAAACCAAAGGCAGGCCCCATGCCTTCACCCATGTTTCTCCACTCCATTCCTGCAGTCGTCCCAAGATCCCAAAGCACATCAGGGTGGCTACATAAGGGCTATCAAACTCTTCTCCAAAGATTTTCACAATTCACTCGACCAAAAACACAGGTCTAGATTTTCCAGCCAAATGTGCCAGACAGGAAGCATTGCTATTGCTTGGAAAAATCTCTTTTGTGTCATATCAGTTATCCAGAATGTCTGGCTATCTGCAATACAGTTTCAGGTTCCTATTTCATGGGGAGGGCCCCTTACAGCCAATGACAAAGATAGATGTCCCTGAACTCTGTTGAATCACTTCCAAGTTTCACTTGGCAGTGACTCAGGACCTCTGACAACATGCCACAGCCTGGCAGGATGGGATTGCTGGAAGGCGAATGCAGTCTCCAAACTGCTTTATGTCTCCTAATGGCAAACCTCTCATCTCTGGCATTCAGGTGTTGCTGCTCCTGCATCACTCAGATCTTGTCTATGAGCCCGGACACAGCTATTTTGCACTGGCTAACACCATGCTGATTTGACTCTGTGCCGGTAGTGGAATTCAGCTGCATAAATGAATAAATAAAAAAATAACCAGAATGCTCTGACATGTAATGACCAGTCTTGCCTCATGTCAGACTATTCCACCACCTGATAGTATGGTGGGATATCTGAGGCAGTGTGATATGACCTGGGCATTTGAGACAGCACAGAAGGAGACTCACAGGTCAGAGAGGTCCCATCTGCCTCATTGACCCTGTACTATTCCAGAGCCCTGCAGGATTGATTACTCAGGCTCATCCAGTGGCCATCCAACGTTTTCCTCAGTGACATGATATGTGCAAGTGGGTGGACAGTGACTTGGCTGCCCCAAGCAGATTACACTCAGGTGTGGATAGCTGATGAGCTGCTTGGAACAGATTTTCTCCAGCAGGATGACAAGGGTGCATTGATAACCACCTTCTTTGTGTATGTCATCAAAAGGTTTATTTGTTGTCAAGAGTCAGAGGAGAAAAGTATCTCCAGGGGGCAATGCTGAGAACTGAGTCAAAAGCTCAAGGTCTCAGGTGCCTGTAGTCCTTCTGCTGATGTTTTTCAGCAGTGTCTCCTCCACCTGCCTACAGCCAAAACCATGGCTAACAAGAATGCAGAGGCTCAGTCAGTTTCCAGTGTGAAAAGCTTAAATATTGATAACTAAAAAGTAAAATAACAAATCCATTAAATTCCTACTTTCCTACTTTGATTGGCTGCTGATCCAGCGCTTGGAGAAAATAATCCACTTTTGAGACTCAATGAAACCTGAAAGGTGATCAGATCCTTACCCTGCCCCAAAAGAGATTCTGCAAAACTCCTGAAGTTCCACAAACACTTACGCTTTCGTGTAGTTCAGAATGAAGTCAATGCCCTTCTCATTGTCAAACTGGATGTCACGAGGCAGTTCACTGTGAGAATGGGCATCGATGCTCAGGGGAAAGCCCGGATGCCACTCCTTCCAGCTGAGAAAATAAGAGAGCTTTGATTAAACATATAACCTTATCAGCACAGGCGCTGTATCTTTCCTTTACCTCCACTGCTTCGGTAACTCACTGCTCTGAAGGAAGTTTGTGGCAGACTCACTTGGGCCGAAGTAAGTGATTTACACCACATCAATACCTACCAGTACCCCGCAGAGTCCCGAAGCACAGTGGAAGGCATCTACTTGGCCACCTACCTTCACAAAGCTTGAAGTAACTTAGTATCTGTCATGTTTCTACACACTTGTCACATTTGGTTGAAACTGGCAGTAGCTTCAAATGTATTATGAAAGGAGGGGACAGAGAGACAGCTGCCCAAGGCATGCTCATTCCTGGGACTACACTTTTGCAGAACTGAGATACAGCAGCTAACACTGCTCAGGCATGTATTTAGATTCCTTCAAAAGGCACTCTCCAGGAGTCTTGATTCAACTGTTCAACCTCCTAATGGTCATGGCACACATTCTTTGCCCCATTTTTATTTCAAAACAAAAGGAAGTGAATTGTAAAGCATACTGTTCCAATGGTATTTCCAAACTGCCTGCCACACACAGACTGCATTGTGTATTATCAGCTATGCATCAGAATTCTAAGTAGCTATTTCCCTGAAACTACAAATGGTTTTGTCTTCCTTCTTGCATATGTAAATAAAATTTTGTGTCATACCTCTATTTGAACCATATTTTCTTCTGCTCTATTTCCCGTAATTTTTAAGGAACAGCCTTTCTCATTCAAATTAAATAAACAACACATACACCAAGCCTCAATCCATCAATTCTGAACAGACCCTTTGCCTTGACCCTTACTCTCCCAATAAGGAGAAACAAGTGCAAGAAACTTTCATTATTTTAACAAAGCACCTCTCTAGCAAAAGGCAATGTCTAATGCCTTTTGGCGTCGCCCTCTGAGAAAAGACAGAATTTTCTCATTTTGACACAGACTACGAAAAAATGTCTATGTCAGTAGAATATATATATGTGAAATATATATCTATAATATACATATGTGAGATTTATATATTTCACAACTGCGTCCTGTTAGCACATTCCAGTTCACTCAAACAGGGACAGATCTTCACTGTACTCTGGTGCAGGCAACAACTAAAGCTAGCTTGGTTCAGCAGCCAAAAAGCTCCAGTAAAAGCTGACATGTTCAGATCATGTTCCAAAACTGTAGTACTGCTTTTAACAGGCAAATGAAATATGCCTTCAAATCTTCCTTGAAAGCACAGTGGTGTGCCAGAGGGCCCACACAGAGGCTGTATCACTGAATTCCCACTTAGGTCTTCCAGATAGGCTTATCTGAGGTACAAGTATCTCATAATGCCACTTGCACCAGGATGATCATCATTTACAATGAATTCCATGTAAGTAAAAACCAGATATGGCCAACACAGTAACTTAGGCTTTCTCTTATCCAGCAGTTGAGTAATTAGAGCCATTTGATAATGTGAACATACCCTGCCAAACTCTGACCTGATGAGGACAGACCCTGGAGCAGTGGGAAACTCACCGGTACATTTTCTGACGGGACTCGAGCTCTTTGCGTCTATGCTGCTTGAGAATCTGAGTCTTGTCATCTCGGGGGAGCTTTGCTGTTAACAGGGAAAAGAGACAGGGCTATGAGGTTCCTCTACCTATCACTGCCCCAGTGTTGAGAAGGACAGCAAAGTTTTCAAGCCTTCAAACTTCTGATCTATACCTTTTCAAAGTTTCTGTGGGAAATGTTTACATGATCCAATTTAGGACTTTTGAGTAGACACACAGGTCCTTAGAGAATCTGTGAAAGAAGATAAGCTCCTGACTTGGTGCTTCCAAGGGGCAATCAGCTCAAGCTAGGAACATCTGTCTCAACTGTATATGAACCCTGGATTTCTAATGTAGATGCTTGCTGTATACATCTAGTGTTAAATGGTCTGAAGAGGGTCATGGGAACTAATTTTACAGCTCAGTATCTAGGGGAATTTCCATCAATAAGACAAACCACAACATTATTCCAGTTCATCTTCTCTGCTAAAAGACACCTCCAGGAAACATCTCTGAGCCTCTCTCCTTTGAGCAATGCTCTCCCCTGTCAGCTTGAGGCAATAATCACATCTTCCAGTCATGAGAACAGAAAGAAAAAACAATGAGGCTTCAGTTCCACACATTTTGCTCTTCTGACCATGAATTCAATATAACATTAAATAACACAGAGACTTCCTTAGTGATCAGAGAAAGGGCAAGGTACACAACTCACTTTACATACACAAATGTGGAGGCAGATAAAACCAGCAAGAGTTTCATGACAAAAGCTGCTTGGGGTTGGAGTTGGAAATATCAGAGGTAATACAGCTGATAACATAGATGGCTAATGGTTACCAGGTGGTTGTGTTCAAGTTACTAACAGAGTTTCACTTGCTCTTGTCCTTTTCCTCACCATACTCTGAAAGCCACGCAAAGCTGCCTTCCATGGAAGTGTTACAGTTGTTATAAAGCAAATTATGAAAAATGGAAAGACCAAAAATAAACTGACACATGTTGTCATTATAGGACAAAAGACTTCAAACACAAAATGCCCCAGCGAGAAGTAGCCAAAAATTTAAGGGGAATATAAGCATTTATTTCGTACCACCTCACACTTCTTTCAGCTGTTTTCAGGCACTCATGCTGCAGAACACTACAGTGGCCAACCTACCCCAGGGAGCAGAGAGGGGAACAAGCAAACATCAGCGACAAATGTCTGCCCAAACCCTGGTCCCGGCAAGTAGGTGTCAGAGACACTTAAAACACTTCTCTCAGTTGGTCCCCCTTACCTGCAGCAGTCATATCCATCACCCTGCCTTGTCCTGCACTTGACAGTGTGCAAAGAGAATGAATGAAAAGTAAGCTGCTGTTTCAGTTTGCACCTGCTGAGCAGCCTACTTTGGGATTTTATTTCACTCTCATGAAAACAAGACAATTTACAGGCAATTAATCATGGGCCACTTAGGAGCTTAGTACGAAACAAACAGGGAGCACTAATTCTAATTAGATCAAAAGGGCTTCCAGCAATGGGGATGTGCAGTAGTCAAAAATTTGGCATTAGGGTCAGCCTTCAAATTCAAGACCTGTGTAACAAGCCAGTGTTAGGACTCTTCCCTGTATGTGCTTCCCAAAACATCCAACCCAACTGCCAGTGCCTAGCTCAACAAGCTGCTCAGAAAGTATTCCTAGTCTGTAGGGAAAGCCCATTCTCTAGGATGCAGCAGGGTCTTCATTTGAGAGAGAAGACTGGGAGGTACATGGAAAAATGGGAAGGAGAGATGAAAAAATTCCAGGTGTTCTGCAGGAAATACGGTTTCTTATGGCTCTCACCTCTTCCATCTCGAAGGACAACCTCCTTTTCATCCGTAATCCAGCGGTAACATGGGAACTCCAAATAGTCACCCACTGGTGTCTTAACAGTGATATACTTAAGGTACCAGTCATCCTGGTACCAGTATTTTCGTTTCTCAATTTTTATTAGCTGAATTTCTCCAAGGTCTTCTTCCACAATCACATCATAGGAGTCAACCTGCAGAGCAGAATACAGCCAGTGATCCACTGCACATGCAGAAAGCACCACCAGCACTACACAGACATACCTGGTCTTTCCTCACACAACTTTCCAGCTTCTTGTGGGTGAAAAAAGGAAGTCCTATTATTGGACTGCAGTGCAACAGAAACATGAATAAAAGAACAAACAATAACACGCAAAACACTCCAGAAACGGAGAAACATTTTTGTATGCAACCTAAAAAACAGTATTACTCCTTGAAATGTTTGCAAGTCTTAGAAAAACATGCAGGCCATGAAACCATTCGCTACTCTCCTAGCAATAGCTGAAGGAGGTACTGCTAGGGCACATCTACTCATGCAACTGGAGTGGAAAGATGATAACGAGATTAAAACATTGCACTAGGAATTTAAAGACCTTTGTGTGCTAGTTATGTGTGCTTCAGACTAAGGACAGTGTCCAGATCACCTGAATCTGCTGTCTTTTTCTTCCTGGTCTACTTCAGTTCTCCCTTTCTAAAATGAGCACAATGGTACATTTTATGTTTGTACAGCTAAGATTTTTGACAATTATACATTTCATGTTTGTAAGGCTCAGCTGTATAGAGAAATTTAAGTACAATGTCACTGCTAGATACACGTAGATGTAAGGTTTGAATTAAAGAGCAATATGAATCAGATCCAAGGAGTTGATAGAAATGTCACATTGACAGCCAACCTTCGGAAGAAATTCATTCCTCTGGTAACAATCTACTTGCCTATATTACAAGTGCCCTAAAATAGTTACTGTTGATGTAATGCAAAAAGGACCTGCAATTAACCTAAATGATCTTGAAGCTTTTTAATCTTTTTATGACCATCACAACTCCAATTTTAGTGGGAGTTCTGAAAGGGAGGGCTCCCTCCTGGTACCTCGTAGCTTCTGCTGCCTCCAAGCCAGCACTGCGATGGGCTCACCTCAGATGACAATTCTGCTAATACAGTAAAGGTGTGTCAGGTTACAGAGAATGTACAAGGTCCAGTTAAGAACTGACACTTGGTTGCTCAAGATTTCTATGACATTTGTTGTACGAGGTCCCTTGGTAAACACCAGGGTGGCTGCCAGAGATGCTGGGAGCTTTTATACAGTTTGAGTGCAGAGTGAGAGAACAGAAGTAATGAAGAGTATTGGACTGTCTAAACTCCTGTACCATCCTGTTCAAGCAATTTAATCTCATGCAAAACCTAAATCTTCTCTTTTTGAGGAGAGATTCCTACTGACTACTCTTTTTTGGAAAAAGGATGGCACAGACAACTCCCCTTTCTAGAAGCACAGAGCACTAAGTGGAAAGAGCTATATCTCCTTTCTGGAAATACATGTGAGTGCATTTCTTTCAACAAAAGCAAAAAGCAGACGAAAGGGGAACAGGAAGGAAAAAGAGAACTGGGGGACACCATAAAACTCTGAAATCACTCAGCACCAGAGGAATTTACTCAAAAGACACTACGCAAAGAAAAGAAACGATGACTTTCAACATTCCCTGTGTCCAGAGCTTGAAGTAAGTCAGAAAAACTACAACTGAGCTACCATTGTGCAAATCCCTTCAGGCTTTTCCACATACTTTTCCCTTAGTCAACATCTGCCGTGCAAATCTCCTACTCAGATCTAGCCCATGCCCTCCTTCATCACATCTAGTAATATGCACAATTTGCAATAATGCAAATGAAGACATTATGAGGATAATGGAACTACAGAGCCTGGCCCAACATTCAGGAAAAAAAAACCTGGAAAGTAGACAAAGACAAAATAATACTGCAAAATTCTGCTCATCCACTAAAAAGTGACATTTGTTTTGCAAATGGATTAACAATTGAATTGCTTTGCAGAAAAAACCTTATAAAGATGGTACTGAAAGAAACACTAAAGGCAGAACTGTGAAAACCATTGCTACATTTTGCAAACCAACCAAACTCAAAGTCTTCTGGCCTGCTTCAGTTTCATTTTTTTGGTTCTGTACTGGTATTTTTCTTTTCTTTTCTTTTTTCCTTGCACAACATTTTATTGAGACACACAGTGTTTTGGGCACAATGTAACCTGAATGGGTGCCTGGAGAAACATTCCCCAAGAAAACACCCTCAAAATCAAAACTCAGCACATTGTACTGCAAGTGGCCAATGAGCCGGACACTTTACGGAACACAGAGTTATTCTCATTGTCCACAATAAATACATGCTGAAAAACAGACTGTGTATTTGTTGCTACTATCATCCATGCCCTCTGTTCATTGCTCCCTCATGCAGTGGATGTATCTCTGCTCCTGCTGGACCTGGTCCCACAGCAGCTCACCAGTTACTGCTAGGCAGATACTGAAAGCTCCCATCGTGGCATTTTCTCCCTGTGACAGGATCCAGTGCAACTGAATGCCCAGAGTACAGCCAGGCTCTCCATCAGAGCCACCTGAAACCCTCTTTTGCAGCCCAGGAATAAGAGCAAACTGCCTGGTCACTAAGACCCTGGTGGTGACCTCCTCAGCTGGGCAGGGCTCAGCCCTCCCGGGAGAGCACCCTAACCATAAGTTTTCAGGACAGTCTGAGGTCTCCTTCAACCTCTCTTGCTAATGTTGTTCAGTTTTGCCTCAAGTATATGACTACTCAGCAGATAAGAGATAAACAATGATTGGATGTCCATTTGGGAAATTCAGGTACCAAGGTTCTAAGCTAATGAATGTTTAATCATGAAAGAAAATTAACTTCAATAGCAGTGGCTGGTAAATGGGTGACCACAGGTACACATGCCATCAACACCTACTCAAAACGCTGACTTCTGTTAAGTATGTCCATGCTGTTTAACACAGAAGAGACCATGGACCTAATTCAGGCTGTGAACCACATGGCTGAAAAAACACCTCAAGGCAAAGCAGCACCATGACAGTGAAGACTCACTTGTACATGTAGTGGTAAGTTTAACTGCCAAACTTCTGAATACCTTTCTAAAACTTTCAAAGCTGTTTATATCTCATCAGACCTTCTAGAAATGGTGAATTTGGTTTCCAAGTAAAATACACATTTTGGAAAAGGGAAAAAAGAAAGGTCTCTTATTTCCAGAGTGGACAATAAACAAATAAATAAATGCCATTCTAAACCAGTGCTCAGAGGATAAGCAATTACATTTGGATAGTCCAAATACTGTGATAGGACCACAGAGAGGACAGGGCACAGCACACAGCAGAAATCTAGGTTAGGCAGAAGAGCACAGCTCATAGCCCAGCCACAACTTCATTCGCACACATTCATGCTGTTTTTCAGCTTTCATTGAAGTTGCCCTACGCATTTCTCTTGGAAGGCATTGTAATTCTCACTGGATGTTCTTACCTCTTAGTTTAATTCTTTGGAGATAACAGGGCTCTGGCTATTAGTAAAGACTGACCCTGAACATCGACTATCAACAGGAAACGCACAATTTTTTTTTTAGTATTTGTAAAGAAAGTACGAGGAGATCTGAAAGCCCATTGTAAGCGAGAACCGTCTTTCCCAACGCCTGACTAACCATAGCCAGAGCTAAATCCTAGAGCAGGGATGCGAATGACGGGCGGCCGGGGAGGGCAGCGGGTACCTCAGTCTCAGTGTCCCGGTCCGGAGCATCGGCACACGGACACGAATTTAAAGAAAGCCAGCCCTGCCCAGCCCCTCGAGACGCCGGACAGGGAGCGGCCGAGGTGCCGCTGATGCTCCACCGCCCGCGGCATCGCGGGCGAGAAAGGCGGCGGACGGTGCGCGGTGCGGGCCGGGGCAGCGCCCGCGGGACTCACCGCGCCGCGCTCGAAGTCGTTGTAGAAGGGCTTGTCCAGGAGGTGCCTCTCGCTGCAGCCCGCCGTGCCCTGCAGGGTCAGGTACACGTAGTCGTCGGTGCCCGCGAACCACTGGCTGCCCGTGGCCACCGTGACGGTGTAGGACGGCATGGTCCCCCCGGCGCGGCTCGGCTCGGCTCTGCACGGCCCCACCGGCGCTGCTGAGCCGCGCTCCTGTATTCGCCCGGACCCTGCCCAGCGCTGCCGCCTTCTCCGCCACCGCACGGGCGGCTCGGCGCTGCCCGCCCCTTCCCCAGCCCGGCACACCTACCCCGGCCCGCCTCTGCCGCACCGCTCCGTGCTGCGCCGCGCCCCTGTCCTGGCACAGCAGCCCCGCACCCTGAATTCCAGCCCTGCCCCGTGCCCCTGTCCTGTCTCAGCAGCCCCTCACCCTGAATTCCAGCCCTGCCCCGTGCCCCTGTCCTGGCACAGCAGCCCCGCACCCTGCACTCAGCCCTCTCCGTGCACCTGCTCCCCGCCAGCACGCTTTACACACAGCCCTCCACACTCTTAACTTTCCTCTTGACTACATTCCACAGGTTCGCAACTCAACACAGAGTCCAGAGCTCTCGGCTTTGCAGCACACTGCTCCGCATAGTATTCCTGCTCCTGCCAGGCACAGCTCACCTCGGCACAGCCCCGTGTGCCTCACCACCTCTACGCTTACAGGATTTCACCTTAAACTGCTCTGCACTCTGTAACCTCATCTCCAAATCACCCCAGTGTGCAAGCATACGTGCTCTTCTGTGTGCTCCTTACACTCACACTACACTGACACCACACACTACACACTGCATATTCCCCACTCTCTTCATCATCCAAAGTTCATCACTCTATCACAGCACCACAGAATCGTTAAGGTTGGAAAAGACCTTTAAGATCATCAAGTTCACTCAAATTCATCATTAGACCATGTCCTTAAGTGCCAAATCCATGTGTTTTTTGAACATTTCCAGGGATGGTTACTCACACTCCATACTGCACCCTCATTATATACACCAAATGCGCAAATCTGTGTACAGCTCACGTTTTCCTCAGGGCTTGACCCCTGTACCTGCCCATGCTTTATTCCCTGTATTTCGCAAAGCTTTTGAAACACCCTGCTGTCTTTGCATTACCGTGTGCAACATCAAACGCCAGCATATCTGCACATCACAACTGCACATACACAACCAACTCCCCATTTGCAGAAAGCCCTCTAAACATCCCATTTCACACGCCCCACCCTGAGTACACCAAGCACCTGCTATCATTAAGATGCTGACATTATGAACAGAAGAGCTGTCTGTTTCCTCCAGACTCCAACTTACCCCAGAGAAATAAAGCCATAGCAGTGACACTGCACACTTGGCACATCAACACCAAGACCACTAATACTGTTCTCTAGTATTTCATCAAGCAAACAAATATTACATGCTGCCACCCTTGTTATCTCACTGATAATCTTCCTCCATGCTGCTGCAAGCAGCAGCTGCATGATACTGTGCTGAGAGGAGCCAGGTTGGGCTTTTGCACATCTCAGTGTCCTTTCATCGTTGCTCTGTGATCAAACCCAGCTCCTCATTTCCTTGCTGTCAGGCACTTGGCCTAGCTGGTCTCTAGCTCTTGTGAATCTCTAGTGATACATAACAAGCTAACTTAAAACCACCTCAGGAGTGCTTTACTTGTGGTACAGTTAGAGCTGAGGTACTGTGCTGGTTTAATTAGTGTATGATGGTAACTAATCAAATCATATTTTGGTAGCACTTTCAGTATGAGGCACTCTGCCCACAGGTGAGGCAGCAACCTTCAAATACAGAGGAATTGAGCAATTACAGACAACAGTTGGAAGTTGTTGCTGCCTGTGCCTGTTTCTGTTCTGCCAAGTCCAGTTGCAAAGTGCCTTGTGCCTCTTGTTACTGCTGAGCAACACCACGAGATATGCTTATGGATTCTCTGCTTCAGCTTCCCAAGACATGCTGCAGCCTGTCTTATGTTTTAAGTTATTTTCATGTTGTGGCCACACAACAATGGGGACAACAGGGGCAGCTGTGCTGCCCTTGGAAGGATCCTGTTCTTTTGCAGAGGCATGAAGATACTGGTCTATGCTCACCCAGAAAAGTCAGGGAAGATCTCCTATGTCTCTTCAGGTCAAGTAGAAACTCAAGCATTTTCTGTATTGTGACTTAGATTTCAAGGCTCTCCCACATTCAGGACACGCTTTTATATATAGACATAGAAAAGATTCAAAAGTACTCAGCATTAATTTCTAGTCTGCTGCTACTTTTTAAATAACACCCCGAAGTGCAAAATGGCCAACTGTCGCACTGCACACCTGAGGTAGCTGCAGAATCCCAGCCCAGAGATCTGACTTCTCCTGAGATTTAAGCAGCAAGGGATCCATGCTACTGCACTGTGATCACTTCCATGGACAATGTTACCACATAGAAGTGCACCATAAACTCAGTAAGCTCTTCCTTGCTTTCCTCTTCCCTTTAAGTAAGATTTCAAAGAACTCACACTTCCGTTTCATTTTTGCACAAGAGCTGTCAGTCCTAAAATTTCTAAATTTAGGTTCATAGCCTTCATTGAAAGATATCTGAAACCCTTTTAACATATCAAGTGCTTCAGAAACAGATTTGTCATACCTAAGGTCACTTTCTAGGCACCTTCATTTTCACTGCAAATATGGAACAAAGCGGTGTTCAAATCTGGATCAGTGGGTTTCCATGTTTCTTTGCATTTCATCTCCGATGCAGCATTTGAACCCAATTCCATTCCTGAGTGATGAGTTCTGTTTTCACACGGTTTGAGTCTCTTCTTTACAAAGATGTGACTGGGAGTCTCCCTATAGTGTTACAACTCCTCTTACAAACTCATTAAAAATACTAGATATAGTCCTGTACAGGAAATTTGTAGGAATGCATTTGTTACATCTCACCAGCCTTTTCACAGCTATGTCTCTTTTTAAGTCTGTTCTTTTAGCACTTCTCACTTTTATCGTGAGGTCCACATTCAAAAGTTTGATATTTATTTCTGGCATCATTTCAAATGCTTTGTCAAAACCCTGCCAGACAAAATGCAGGATACACAAAAACCAAACCCAACCATTTTATCCAGAGACTACATTACTTCACTCATGAGGAGACCCACACTGTACTGTCACCACCAGCCTGGGCTTACCTGCCCCAAACCCCTTCCCTGGGGAGGCAGGAAGAGTTCCCTGCCCCAGCTGTGCACAAACACCTCGCTCCTCTCTTGGAGAGGCTTCCACTAGGCAGCGGGATCTGTGCAGCCACATGCAGGCAGCTGGGAAACTGCGCCCCTAGAACATGAGCAGCTGCTGTTCCTGGTCTGGCCGAGGGTTAGTGCAGGGCAGGATAGCTGCCTGCAAGGGTCACATCTACTCTGCCAGAGATTTTTCTGCTTCTGACTCACAGCTCCCCTTTGCCTAAACATACCTCAGACTTACTACACGGAAACTCACAGCACAAGTCAGCTGCTGTCCCTCTTTACCTTCGTGCACTGCCAGTGAAAAACAAGGTTGTTCTGTGAAGGTGTCACGTATCTTACAGCCCTCCAGAGGTTACAGACAGTTGGGGTGGGCAGATGGCCCTCCTGAAATATGTCAGTAAGGACTGGGAGTAGGGAGGAATGATATAATACAGCAATTAACAAATGGCAGAGGGGAGCAGCAGAGCCTGCAGAAATTTCCAAGCTACATAAATAATCTAAGGGGCATGACCTTAATAGCTGAGAACATATGGGTGCTAATTGCATATTACTCCACTAGAATGGGGAGAAAAAAACCCTCCATGTTCATAGAACTGCCTCTGTCCCACCTCAGTGCCCAGAAATGAACTCTAGAATTGCAAAGCTCAGCACAATGTCCTTGCTCTGCCATCCAGGCAGTGGCAATTCTGGCACCAGTTAATCTCTCACAACCCCCAACAGGGCTGCTCTATCAACACTTAATACAGTATCTTTATACCTTTTCTGCAAGGGACCACTCAGGCTGAGAGAGGCTGAGAGTCTCTCTATCCCCATGAACTTCCTACCCTCTTTTTGAGCTGATGTTCCTTGGATCCTTCATCCCATTCAACATGGTGTTAGGACACCTCCCTCAGCCCTGAGGACCATGGGATCTGGAACTGCCTGACCTCATCACTTCCCCCTAAATGTGCAGATCCTCTCCTGCCTCTGCAGATGTAGCTGTGCAGCTCTGGCACTTAAGGAGAGGAGGGAGGCAGAGAGAAAGCAGCGTGCTCTCAGGTTTCCCCTCCCCAAACCATGGCTTCAGGCTGTGCAGGTAACAGTGCTAAAGAGGAGGGGAGAGCAAAGGCATGGGACACATAAGCCACAGATAAGGCAAACACAAGGAGTACAGCTGCATTACTGGCTGCTCTTAGGTATCATTTTGTGCTGCATACATTTGACAACTGCAAAACTAGAATAGCAGTGAGAGACTGAAAACTGCTGCAAAATTCCTAAGCCCAAGCAGCAAAGGTAGAGTCCTGACAGAGGCTTGTGCAACATCAGGCAGGTCCAAATGAATCCTTGAAATAATACCTCTAACGTCTACTAAAGCCTTATTTGGTCCAGGGCTGCAAGAAAGCTGCTCACTGGAATGGTTTGATTTATTTACATCTGATTTCTCTACATCAACTGCTTACATGTGACCATGAATGTAACATGGTCCTGAAAGCAGTTCTGGGATAAAATAAACCATCATCTTGCTGACACGAGGAAATACTGGTTTAGCTAATCTCATTATTAGAATCAGTTCTCTTAACATAGCACTTTCAAAAGCAAGAACGTAAACATAAGAGCAAAGTAAGTGGCAAGCTGGGCTCCAGAGAGACCTTAGTTTATCTGCAGGAAGGGGACAGTGGTACTTGGTGAGTTATTTTCGGATGCTCAGGAGTAAAGCAGATATGAAGTACGACATACACTCTCCAAGACAGCTGTGCTCTGGCAGCTGAGATCAAGTCCTCAGCCCAAGACATTTCCTGTTCTGTCCCAACCACAAGGATAACTGTTTCCCTTCACAAAGGAACCTGCTGTCCCAGCACCACACCCTACAGCTCTAACAGTAATGCATTCTCCTAAGCCTGCTTGGCCTGCCTTGTTTGCAGGCGGCCTTTGAGACAGTATCAGAACAACCCAGCACAGCAAGTCGCTCCCAGCAAAAATGACAGGGAGGTTTATTTTAGTGAAGTCTTAAAATGTTAAGAATTGCAAGCCTGATTCCTTGAAGCTTCAGGATTTAATGAGCACACCCTGAGTGGTGATCTTCCCCCCTTCTGCTCTGTGCAGCCTTCTGGTGTTTTATTTTTATTTCGGTTATTTCAAACCCTCATCTGATGTTAAAGCCTTTGAGACAACTTCATTTATCTCCCTAATACTCTCAAAGTCTACTCTCTATTTTCAGATTTCAGTTCCTCTGACACCATTCTTGCCTTTTTCCTAGAATGCACTTTTAAGAGTATTCTTAAAGTTTGCCATCACTCAAACCTGCCTGAGCAATATTACATTTCCAATTATTCTACCCTGTGTTAATGCACTGAATTTGCTCCCCATTTCCCTTGTCCAGGGCTCTTTTTTTTTAAAAAAAAAAACCTCCTCTGCCTCCTTTCTCCATCTAGCCAAGACGAACTGAGTTTTCCTCTGTTCAGTTCTTGTTCTATATTGAGATATTCTTGCCTGATTTTCTTATGTCATACATCTATCCCAAGGAAGTGAAAAATCCTCCACTTCTGCTGTATTGTGGTACACCATACAATGCCAAAATGTTAGAGAGCATCCTACGCATCAGAGATTGGCGCCTATGGGATTTACAGGAAAAACTAGGATCACAAGGGGACACTGACCTTTATTTGCAGTGTCACTTCTGGGTACTTCCATGGTCATTCCTATCAGTCACACATTGCCTCTGCAATTTGGTACATCCTAGCACAACCCTCACTGCCAGCCTGGCCCAGAGGCAAGTCAGGAAGGGGGCAAGAGGAAGGAAATGTGGGTTGCACAAGCAGACTGAAAGGAAAAGGACAAGCACAGCATGATATGGGTAAAACACTGGGGATAGGGAAATCTGAAATGGAGGGGTGGGTGACAGGAGACTGGTCCACAGGGTGGCTGTGGGAACTGGGGTGGGAGATGTCCAGTTCCTGCAGCAGTGCAGGGGGCTGAGCAGCAGTGCAGGAACGAGCCTGGCTCTTGAGAGAGGACTTGGTTTTCAGAGTCAGCAGCTGGAGCTGCACCTTTTGATATCTCTGTAGCCTCCACAGGGCACTTGTGGACCTTGCAAAATGCTGCCCCTTCTATTTCCCAACTGCCTCCTTCTGCCCTGCTCCAAGGGGCAAGTCATGCTGGTCCTGCCAGCCAGACACCAGTAACTACTCACCAGACACCTCCAGCTCCTGGGGAGCAGATGAAAAATCCTGTTCCTGGAGTCACAGCTGTGCCACATGCTGCTGAGCCAATGCTGTTCTCTGCCTCAGAGATGGACACACTTCACACAGTAATACTCTTTCAGATGAAAATAAGGTTTACAAGAGGAAGCAAGTTAATTTATAATTAACTCGAGATGCCTGAGCCCAAGACAAGGAACACTTTTTAACTGGCAGCCAGATGGCTTTGCGGGCTCTGTTCCTTAAACCATTTATCAGCTTTTCAACTCGGAGACTGCCAGTCAAACAGCAGGGCCTGGAAATTATCCTACCATCTCTCCAGGAGGGTATTTTTGTATAGAGGTCTTGCTGGGTTTCCAAACTTTATGTAAGTAGCTTCATTTACTACAGCCAGAATTTCTTAACTAAGGGAATGTAGGACAGAGACTTTTGTTTTGCATGGGAGACACCTCTCCAGGGCTGCAGATTTAAGATTTCCTTCCCTTCCTTACCTAAAAGAAAAACTAATTACTACTTAAACAGAAATGAAAAGCTTTTCTTTGAGCCCCCTTGTGTCATTCCAGGTCTTTGCTCTTTGGTGTGTATGCCTTTGTAACAAGCTCTCTCACAGCAGGGCAGTTTCCTTGACCTACTGGTGCTAGAAACGTATTCTCGTGAAACTGAAGATTTCCTCTTCTGTATACAAAGTTAATATTCTTCCTAGATGAAAATCACACTAATGAGCATCTTCTGCTCTGCACCTCTACACAGATGCATGTGAGAATGCTGACTCCAGACATGAAGCATTTGATGCCCCATGCAGTCTTGATTCCAAAGGTCAGATTTTAAGGCCCCTGGGAATCTTCTCTCCCCACCTCCTGCATGACAGAAACCAGAAAATTCTCCCCATGATTCCTGCATTTGAGGCCAAAGCACCTACATTGAAGGAGTTGCCCAATTATTCCCATGGTTACAATGCCTTTATCATCAAAGATTGTTTTATTATCAAACTGTCATGGGATGCTACTCTGCCTTGGCCTGCTACACTGAAGAGCCATCAAATTCTGTGTTTTGATCATCATCTTACTACTGCAGCTCAATTTTTCTCTCCATGCTTTTTCAAACAAAATGGATACTATAATGGGTTTGGGTTTTTCTGTTTTTTTTATAGAAACACTTTATTGCTGCAGTCAATAACCCTGTGTATCACACACAAATAACCAATTACAGTTTAAGAAACTAAAAATAACTCTGCAAGTGGCAATACTGAGAAAACAAACATACATGAAAGGATACAAAACTATACATTAAGTTACTAGAAATTTAATAACTAAAAAATTCTGCAGAAGTATGAAGTGTCTTGTATAAACTATACAACACATGCCAGTGTAAAGTTCTTCAACATTATACAATTACCTATCTACAAATGTTTTACCTAAATACAAGATTAGCTGCAATTTTTAAACAGTTATCTTCTATACAAAGACAAGTGCTTTCAGTACTTCATTGGAATATACAGACACCGCAATATCTCAAAACTAAAAAATAATCACAAAATAAAAGGTCCCACTTAGAAATTTTCTTTGCCTATCTAATACAACACTAAGGAAATCCAGCCAGCAATATCCTTGCTTTTGTATTTGCCCTGTTTCACCCATATCTGAGAGGGACTCAACCCAGAGTCACTGACCTCCACCCTTTCATGGCTGGCCAGTCTCCAGAGCAGACCACACCAGAAATCTGTATCTTAACACACTTCAGCTTTAGGAGAAATTGGGACCTGGGTCCCACTTTGCAATAGATACTTACTCTGCCACACACAGGGCAGAAGCAACCAGCTCCTGTGCATGGCCACATCGAGGCATCACTTCAAAGGTTCCTCACGAGTGGCAGGCCAAGCAGCCCCCTTCCTTACAGCACCAGGTGGCACTGATGCTCTGATGAGTACAGGGGATTGGCTTGGACAGAGGTACTATCGCTTCCCAGGAATTCCCAGGTACAGCACACAGGCCCAGTACTTCTCTAACCCCTTGCAGGCTCATTCAATCTTCATTGAATGCCTCTGCTGAAGCAAAGCCAATCTCAATGACATTCAACCAGAGGAAGCTGTCCTGAGGTCTGGCCATCTCTTCAGAACACGATTTTAACCACCACTCCCACTCCCAAAATACAGGCTTACAGTTGAAAAAAGTCCTGAGAATTCATAGGAATTTAAGATCTCCTCAGCTCTTAAACGGGATCAACCTTCTGCAGCACACACCTGTACTTCTAACATAATGCATGTTAATGACCTGGCAGACACATCAAATGTGACACAGCAGGGGAACTTCCTTGGCCCAGACGGTGTCTTTTTGGACAGGAGTGACGTCAATAGAATGGGAGTCTGGTCAGTTATCTGGGGCACTGGACATATCAGCAAAGGCTCTGACAATCTAGGGAAGGGATCGTGGTAGATGGCAATAAGCCTACATTCCCTCCTACTTAAATTCTGGTCTCAGGGAAGTCCCAGGGTAACCCAAGCTAACTTTGGCCAAGGTACAAGGACCAGACTTCTATTTCAGTCATTTCAAAAGCTGCCAGAAGGAAGTATTGGAAAGCTTGATCTAATAGGGGATGGTTGTTCCCCTTACTGACATCTGAACAGAAAGGACAGAGCTCACCTGAGATGTCATCAGTGCCACATGGCTGGAAGTTGAAAAAAGTCAACAGTATCTTCTTGAGGACAAAGAAGAAAAAAGCACCGTTCAGCCTTCTCAAATATTTGACGGCACCATGCAGAAGCAGAGAACTGCATCTCCAGAAACCCACCACTAACATCAAGCAAGAATCAGTATGGGAAGTGTGACCAGCATAAATGAAACCCCTGACAGATGGATCTCTTCTGCAGCCCTTCCTGGTATGAGCAATCCTAAGCAGTATAAAGAGTTTAAATAATAGGCCTTAATTTTCATTCAGAAAAGAGCTACTGGGAGAGGGAATTGTTAGCAGCAACACTGGCTAAAACATTTTCATTCACAAATATTTTTCCCCAAGTGATTTTGCTGGAGATGATTTTTCTTTACAAGTTAAGATACTCAGGGGCACAGCAAAAACATTTAGTACCCTGAATACGCTGAACACTACCTGGCATGTTCCACATGCAGCTTCCGAAACACCAGATGAGATTTTGCAATATTTCACCTAGATTCATGTACAACAGTGACTGAAGCAGGACCAGCAAGTTACAGTATGCTGTATCGGCGATGTCAGAACACTGCTCACACACCACAGCCTCTCAGGTGTGAGCTGGAGAACAGCCAGGTTTCATACCAGGACTTGTCCATCTTCATTTCACCCACCGGCCACAGATGGGATGAGAACGCGCACAGCATCGCTCGGCAGCTGATTGTGTGCATCCTGCAGCTGTAACGTGAGCATCCCGCAGATGGGCAGGCCTGGTGCACTTGGGCATTTCAGAAGAACATCATGAAGGTGTGCAAGACCTGATACTTAACCCACCTGCATTTATCTAGTGAATCTTTTACAGAACAAAATAGAAAACAAAATGAGACAGTGTATTATCTGGGTTCTCGTAATAGAAGAGGATCACCCACAGCAGAGTTCAGGAAAGGTCTTGAGTAATTGCACTTTAAATTATGGCAGGCACAGGCAACAAACTCTGCATGCGTATGATTATGAAGACTCTGCCCCGATACTAGCAGGGTACGCAGGGTTTGTCTGCCTGTATTACTTAAGCACGAGACACCCTGACAGCCAGTACAGTACACAAACCCATGCCAGTGCACCTTTACCAGGACTGCCCAGAGGTCTGGATTTTAACACATCTCAAGAACAAGGTACCATGTTGTTCATGAAGATCACAGATAGCAAGCTTCAAGCATGAAGTGAGAGGCACATGTGCTTTTCCTCTAACAGGTCTTAGTAACCGCTGGGATCTGTGTTAATCTTCCCACAGTCCCTTCTCTGCCTTTTATTAAAATATTGATTTAGAAATAAATTAATATTACATGTTAAGGAAAAAATCCCTGATCTCTTACTGGTATACTTTAGGAAGTCTTAAAGCAGCTACTTTTACTATGAAAAGAATGTACCCAAAGTTGTACTAGAAAAATAGTAAGTGAAACTTGAACTAGAGCTCAGAATTTAGTTCAGTATCTCAACAAGTAAACAGAAACTTTTACCTGAGAAGTCCAGGCAACTCCTACTAAAACCAACTATATAATCATCATTGACTTTACAGAGATTTAGATAGGGCTCAGGCAGGGAAAGTCAGCTTGCAAATGCAGAGGCCTCATGTGCTGACTTTTCGTGGGGCTCCGTTTCTGCTCCAGTCACACTGAGACTTTGGTTGAATGAGGGCTCGAAGCTGGACAATGGTGCAGTGAAGCAGACTGGACAAACAAATCAACTGCAGACACCCCAGGCTTTGGGCAACTCTGCCTAAAGGTCTGCAAACAGATTTTAAAGCTGTCCCTCTCTTTGCATGAAAGCTGACTAATTAAAAAGCCAGTCCCAAATTCAAAAGCACAGACAAAAACTATTCTCTGACCATGTAGTGCATCGCATCAGGACTAAAATCAGGCAGGTATTTTTAAATTTATCCACTTAATGTAATATTTACTTCCTAGACTTGGATCTCAGCATCTCCTCTGACAACATCAAATTCTTGGGTAATTCACACATGACACAGCACTAAAGAAGGAAAACCAGTTTCAGCTGTATTGACTAAGTTTCCTTTTTTCTATAACAGCTCATATTTTTATCAATATATCAACAAAGCCTTTGCCAATGGTTTGGAATGAAAGTTACATCAGGTATATATGTGCAGGTATGTTGATGGTCTGACCTGTTGGGAAAAAAAAATCAAAACCAATCCCCAAAACAGAGCACTGAAACCATTGAAAACAAACACTGTACACATCCACTACTCCTCATACACAAGTCACAAGTGCAATATCCTTTGAAGAAAATTGCTCCTCAAAGGAAACCCAAAGAGGCAGAGTTTTTTAGTGTTTGGTTTAGTAAGATAATGTGGGCATGTGTTGGAAATCACAGGCTGGAATTTTTTTAATTTTTTTTTTTTCATAAGGCAAGAGGTTTATGTTCCAGAAGAATAGATGGGGTAAAGAACGAAGAAATGTTTCAAAAATGAGACATTCTTTCAAGTTTCATTCTCATTTGACATACATATTACAAAATAAAGATTTTTAAAAGTGCTATATGCTTTGTAAGTCTCATCGCAACATATAAAGCAAGATTTTACACCTGCTGCCTAAGACACAATGTTAGTGGCAGTGTTAGTGGTAGATTAGACCCTCTCTCTCTCTCATTTTCCTCACTGTCTGGGACAACCTCCTTCATCATGCATAAAGAACCGAACAACCAACCAACCCCACTCTACACATACCCCAGAATCACTTAAGATTCATCTTCTAAAGTAACAGACTCCATGAAGTTGGCGACAGCTCGCTAGCGGCTTACTTGATACCAAACCCAAGGCTCATTCTACCCAATATCCTGTGGCTCTTTGATCAGCCAGTACGAGACACAAAATGTTGAGAGGTATGCAGCCATGATGACATTGACAGATATGCCTAAGGGATTTAAAAAAATTCCAACAAAAAACAAATGTAAAAAAATTCATCCGCCAGCCCTCAGCTGTTAGCCGATTTTAAAAAGGTAGAGCAGTTTGCAGTAAACAATGATATTCAAATCTTCAAGGACATACAGAAACACCCCTCCCACCCAGAAATCAGACATGAAGGATTTCTGCAGCACAGTCTTCTGGCTCTGTGTAATGTGAAGAGTTTGTGTCTGAATGGTGAACCCCAAACATTTCTTTACTTTCGAAGTTTGGCTCCGTTAGTGCAGGTTTTTCAAAAATATTCTTTTTGCTAGTTTCTGGACAGTTTTGTACATATATTACTCGGTTATAAGCTTTAAGTCTCTTCCACAGCTGTATGTACACCTTGCATTGTACATACATGAACAGAAGTCCTCCAGTGAAACCAATAGCCACAACTACCAGCTTAGTCCAAAATGGCCACTCTAGAATACCTGGAAGAAAGAAAATAAAAAGAAGAATTAAAAAATGGACCTGGTCAATATCAGCTGGCCTAAACTGGATCTTTCAAAAATGTACTGTAAGGAAACTGTCAGAGTTTGGGTCACGCAAACTATTCTTAGTTTGCCATTTTTCCTGTTTGGCTTTTTCTTCCCTCCTTCAAGTCAAGCACACAGACTTCTGCTTCACGTATCACATTCTTCTCCACCAGAGAAAAAATCAAAGCAACTGATTTTCTGTGTCTGAGCCTGGATGCAGTACAATCACAGAGTCAAAGCAACCACCAGTTGCTTGTAATATGCTTAGGTCCTTTTACACCTGTTTTTAAACAAAGACTGGATCAAATTATGAAAGGGATTCTATGGCACGGATTCCTCTTCATAGCAGAGACTCGACTCAGTGACCCAACAAGTGTGTTCCACTCTGTGATCACACAGTACATGGAGACATAAAGGAATGGTTGTTACCATATAGCTTGACATGTTTGTTATGCAGATGAGAAAATTTTATCTGCATCACACCCAGTAACTTGTATCTGAACTACAGCATCTCCTCTGATACAAAACTGCAAGTGCTGAAGATGCTGAAGCATTCCAAGCTTACTCTCTGTCCTTAAAAATTACCACCATCACTTTTCCTAAATTTGTCTAGCTTGAACCTTTAGACAGTGGATCTTGTTACATTTTTAGCAATAATTTTTAAATTAAAAACTTTTCATTTTATACATATTCTACTTACATAGGTCCTGTATTCATCCAGCCTCTTTAAAATAAGTGCCACCACAAGATGGATATGAAACTATGCTGCATCACCCATTATCAGGTTTTTCAGAGAATAAAATCATATCTTTCCAACTCTTCGAAGTTTTAACCAAGATACAGGGTGGTGTTGTTTTGGAAATGCACAGTAGTGTGGGAGGAATGAAAATATTTTAGTCCCAAAATACAAAGGGCACTGCAGCCCTGCTACTGATGAAATCCCATCTGTGATTCATATCTGACCCTCTGATTCACAGGTGAGCTGCCTGATGCTGTCTGTAGGCAGTGACAGCATATGCTTGCCCCTGTGTGGACATGAATATGTATCCACACACACTCCCCGCATCCCCCAGCTCATTACAGCACTCCCTGGATTTAGAATCCAAATGAAGGGAGCAAACAAAGCACTACAACGTCTACCAAATATTCACAGCATTCCTCCTAGTTATGTTCATCTAAGATATTTACTGGTTAAAACAACCTGGAGACGATATATCTTTGAAAGCATATCCTTTTCATTATCATATGGAAACCTTACACTGAAAGGCCAATAATTTTCACTGTTCATGGAAGAGATGGGGTGGGATGGAACAGAAACAAAGAGGTTTCACTGAAAGCAGCGTCCTGACTGAAGTCATGAACAGTCCAACTATAGCCTAAATGAGAAATGAGAGGATAACTTTTTAATTTCGAGTGATTCTGCTCTAAAGAGACTGTAACAGCTCTGTGGATTTGCATGGTCATTAATGCTCAACTACCTCCCCGAAGTACACTGTTCAATCACCAGCATAACACCTTCCACCTGCATGTCTAGTTGCCATGCAGCGCTCTGTAAGCCTTCTAACAGCTTCCATCCCTTCTATCCCCACCTTCAGGCTCAGCTGCCTGAGGAACAGTTCTGTGACAGCTGCAAATCTGAAGCCCAGCATACCTGAGTAAACACATTTCAGATTGATAAGTTCACTGTTGACATACTAAAGAAAGCTTACTATTCAAGAAGTTAAGATACCGATTGCACTGGGGTGGCAGCCACTACGTGAATTGCAGTGCATCTTGTCTCAGTTACGCAAATTGGAGTCCTAATATTCAATTTGAATTTCTTCTGCTTCAGGCGCAATCACTCATAAAAGTTTTTCCAGCCTAACATGGCTCTCACTGATGACTAACCCACCCCACAGATGACTGGGCGGAAAGAAAACCCTCTTGATTTACCTCGAAGATTTGAATTTAGGTTCCTCTTACTTCTTCTCTTTTTTAAAACTGTTCCAGTTTTGCCCAGTTTAAAGGTAGTCATAGCAGCAAACAAATGCTTACATCCTTACCTGCAAATTTAGACCTAAATTTGCTGAGGCAATGCAACTTTGTGTCTGGCTACCGTGGATTAGCTCTCATATCTGCACATTTCACAAGGGCAAACTGAATTGACCTGAGACGTTTAAAAAGCACCCACAGATTAATTCACTGTTTAACTTATTGATTTAACTAAGTAATTTTAGAACTGTGCTTTTAAACAAACCCAACCCCAGGGCAAAGCTGACTAGTTTAAGTATAAACATTACCTGCACACTTATGTTCCACATCCTCTCTGCAATCAGGATAAGTAATTATTCCAAGCAAATAAGTGGGAAGATAAGCAAGTAACATACCGGTAGTTTGTCCCTGTTTAATCTCCTCAGCAGTCCTGTCTATCAGGACGTAGAGAGACCACACAACGCAGGTGATGGCAATGATATGGAATGTTACAGAGCACATGATCTTCCTCCTCTCGCTGGCTGTCATCTGCAGCTTCTCCCACTGGCAAGAAACCCAGAACCAGAGCAAGAGATTAGGAGTTTATTGTAGTTACTAGAGAGTATGAAAAGAGAACACTGATAAAGACAAAACCCAGGCAGGAGACCAGTTTCCTCCTAACAAGGATTTAAAAAGTCAGATGGCACCATTGCTTTGGCCACAGCATGTGTGTGATGGCTAGCACCTCACCCTGCTGTGACAGGAGCCATCCTGGTGCCGGAGGGGACTCGAGTGCAGCTCCCACCCTCAGCACAATGTCATCACACCCTGCTTACCCATGCAGGGGCAGCTCCAGCACAGAGGGGCCCAAGCACTGCTGCTCCTTCCTGTGTTCCCCACTCGACAGCAGGTACCCACAGCTGCAGCTGAGCATCACAAGTGGGAGTGGGTACCCTTGCTCAAGCAGGCATTCAATAAAACAATGAAGTGGCACATGATTCAGCTGACCATGGTGTGTAAAGACACCTCGTGGTGAGCTCTCACAGTCCCATGGCTGTTGAGCTCTCAGCTCAAGGCTGTTCAGCTCTGACCTCATGCCTCTGGGGGTCTCATTCAATCTTCACATATATTTAACACCACTTATAGCAGTGACATTCACACTTTATTTTCAGTGTTTCAAGTGCACTTAAATACATATGCCCTAAGAATATACCGTAGAACCAGGGTGACAGCTTCTCTGAGCAAGAGGATGCAGCAAACTAAATCCCCAGAGCTGCATCTATCAATAATGCTTATATAGCCCAAAACAAAACCACAAAATCAGGCCAATGTAATTTCAGAAAGATACAAGGAAACTAGACAATTATTACAGATGTTTCTAATATGCCAGACATACCTGAGACACCCAGAAGCTGTGTTTTAAATTTCTTTTCTGTAATTTCCCCTATGTATATGATGAAAGTTTTTGCATGTGGGACACACGTCCCTCAGCATATCTGTTTGGAAGAGAGTTATGATGTGCTTTTCTCACACTTTCACAAAATATATGCTGAAACATATAAACATCTCATGCATAAAAAGGTGCATTTGATGTCTCCTAGAATAATTTGTAGAAAAAGAGGACTTCAAAAAGGAGGCATAATGTGGAAGGGGGTGAGGATGACCTGAATGGTATGATTGAAATCATCCATTATGATGAATTATTGCTTACACTGCCACAAATAAGAGAATGGTTGAAACATGAGACAGAGATTTTGTGATCATCTCTGTGCTGCCAACAAACAATCTCTTTGTCCAGTCCAAGCCACATTTCCAGTTGTGTGGGCATCCAAACCTCATCATGGCACAAGAATTGAATACTTCCAGGAATGAAATGCTAGACTCATATTGTACTAGAAAGCTGTATTTTTAAAATCATTTTAGAAAAAGATTGGACAAAACATTTCCTTTGCATGTTGTATTTTAAATAGAAAATTGCTTTTGCATCTATTCAAAGGTGTTGCCTTTTGATAGAAAGTAAAATTAATCAAATTATTTTGCCAAAAAGCAACCATGTTAAACCTATTTGCAAATGCTTTTACAGAGCCATGAGGACCTGTGTTTCGACTAATTTATAGTTCTCTTTTCTATTCCACAGCTTGGGCTCCTCTGCTGGACAATACCTCCTGTGAACTGCTGGCTCCACAGTCACCAAACCAGCTTGCACCACCTCACCTCTTCAAGAGAGATGCAAAGCAAAAGAGAAAATACTCTGCAAATTGCACACTAGCTCAGAGAGGAAGCTCAAATCTGTAGGTCCCTGCTGCATTATTCTGATGACACATAATGTGGCATTTCCCACTTAAAACAGTTAGCAGTTCTGGATTTTTCAAGTGTTGTTAAAACAAAAAAAATCAGCAGAAAATTTAGATTTAATGTATCTTTTTTCATTGAAATTTTAAAATGGAACATCTCTCTTCTGTCTGCCCTCATCTTTGTTTGAGTCATGACACATTTTGTTCTCACCCTCTTCCCTTAGTAACTTAGTGTTTGAACAGTCCAATGCTGCAATATAACCTTAAGACGCCAAGGAAGTTTAATTCCATTTCTACCCTACAGACAAGCAGAAGCCCTATTATTTGTCCCATCCTGATCATATTCACCAGTTCCATACTGTTTTCTCCTGACTGAAAGGACACCATAAGGGCTGAGTTGAAGATACAGAGGCATTTTATCTTCTTGCTGCAGCTGAACCTCTAAAAGGACTCTTTAGATGTATTTGAGCGGTAAACTCCTTCTATTTATGGCTCTATCCCTACCTTCTGGCAACTTGTCTGCTTCCCACAGATGACCTGTTCAGATACAACTAATGATGTTGAGTGACTCATTTCTGAAGGTGCACAACATTTTTTTTCACAGGGCACAAATATTCAGAAAATGTTTCCCACCCACTTCAGGCAGAGTGAGCACAGAAAAAAACAGCAGTCAACTGACAACTATAGCAACTCTTCTTTCTTTGGATTCTCTACTGTAATTTCTTTACTGTCCTATGGTTGGGATGTGCGAAGAATTGTCTGTGCAGACAACAGAGCGTATGATGACCAATACTGCAGCTCAGAGGCAACCACACTCTATGCCAAGGGGCTACCAAGCCAAAATCTGCAGTTTTTAGAAGGCAATGATCCACCACAGTCATAAGCAAAGGACATCCTATTCACTGGACATGCTAAGCTATACACTTTGCAGACAGTACATCTCTCTAAAAAAATAAGAAGTGTTTGAAATCTGCTCTATTTTCTGTTAGGAGTCACTTTTAGGAATTAGACAAGTTCTCGTAACAGTTTTTGGATGGCTGCAGTTAAAACTTCTCACCCTACATGATTTACGCTCATCATAACTGAATTTAATGTTTCTCATTTATTCTAGTTCCAGACTGAGGTTATTGTTATTAACCTCTTCCACTTTGGTAGATATGGCAAGATTTGTCTGTGCTAAGAATACCAGTGACTTCCATCTCAAAATCCTGACATAAGGTCAACTGAAATTGAAAGCTCGGAGGATGTGGGAGAACAAAACGAGGATAGAAGCATAAAACTGGTCTTAGTACCTATACTTTAAGTCACCAGATTTATGAAAGGCACTTTTCTATAAAACAAAAATACAGGTTCTAGCAACATGAGAGTACTAAAACCTAGTCATTCACAGCCTAAGAAAAGGTAAAAATGAAAACACATTTAACAGGAAACCACCTTCTACTTAAAATGCATTATTTTCACTAAATAAGTTTGATCCTTTAAAAAGAAAAGAAAAGCTACAAATTTTAACTAAATTACATTCAGAAAGTGTGATTTAAAGTAAATTTAATGTGAAATCCTCATATTTTCAAGAGAACTTAAAAGCCATGTGCATCTTAGAGCCACAAACTAAAGCAGGTAACAGTAATACAAAAGTCCACATTAAAAAAATGTTGATAACTGTAGAGTTTTGTGCTCTAAAATCTAACTGTAAATAAAAAAGTCAGATTGCTGCATGCATATATATATATACACACATACATACATATGTATGTACGTTTACACACAGAAAGCTGCTGGGCTATAACAGCTGTTACCAGAGCTGGATTCCAGTGATGCTGAATTTGCCAGGGTAAGTGTTAATTCAAATCCTTTTGTACCTATACAAAACTAACCAGACTTAACCAAGGAACCACAAAAACATTAAAAAATACGTGGTGGGTGCTGCAGGCTTGTGGGCACAGCCTGTTCCAGAGTGGATCACTGTTTAATAAAGCATGTCCTTGGGGAAGCAGGTCCTGTGCCTACCTTCCTCAAAGGCTTCAGTTTAGTCTCCATGATGAACTCATACTTGCACAGTTCACAGCATCGCGTATCCGAGCTCTTGATCCATTGCTGCAGGCAGGCCTGGTGCACAAAATGAAGACTTCCCGTACAGTGACAGGGGGTAATCAAAGGGCTCTCATCATCTCCTTCACAGTGACATATCCTGAATCAGAAGCAAAGCTGCTCATTAGGGGAAGAGGAAGCAGAAAGGATGTGGAAGAGCCATGTAATATCTGTGATCGCACATGGATGTTCACTGAGGATCCCGAGACATATAAATCAAAGGAATGTGTTCCACAAAGGAGCTAAAACTAAACAACTCCGTTGCTGCACAAGCACATCCACATGCACAAAATAATTAAGCACAGACACAGCTAACCAGACAGCTGCTTTCTCACAGATGAGGCACACACACAGAGCCTGAAAAAAAGCAGTACCTGAAAGAAAAAACGGAGCAAGGAATGACAATGTTTCACCCAGACCAATAGCACTTAACTGCAAATAGCATTTAAACAGATCAGACAGCATTTCCCAAGACACAATATGCACAGAGAGGTACAGCTACTCATGTACTACGGTCTGAAACAGAAGATAAAACAAAATTCCTAAACCAATGGCGGAACAGTCCACCCCAGGATGAACAACTAATTTAGACAGCCTGGATTTTGCACAAGTGATTAATTCCAATGCAAGTTGCTAAGAGATAGATTCACAATGCAAAACTACAGCACTGAATCTGAACCCCAAAACACACTCTAAATGGTTTTGCTTCTCCAACTCTTACTTAGCAAGAGTTGCTAAGGAAGCATCAGCTCTACAAAACTCCCTGTTTTCCTCACAGCCTTTGTGCAAACAGCAAAGACATCTGATAAAGTGTTACTACCAGCTGCTGACATTTGATTTCCAGATTCAATTTACACACAACCCTTGGGTAGCATCAAGCATTGTGAAGTCCTTCTAACCATGTGGAAGAGGTCATGAATTGAAAGCGGGATGGTGATGAGCTCAGGGAATGAATACAAGTTACTAAACATATGTGAAGTACATTCTGGCCTGCTGCCATCCCTGTCTATTACTGAAATCTCTTACTGATGTGTAGCATCTTGCCTCCTGTGACCTTGCTGATAGCTGGCAAGTGGAAATGAAGGAGTGGGTGGATTACAACAGCATCTTGTTGATGATAAGCCAGTACAGAACTAGATATGGTGGTAATGAGGGGGGAAATCAAATAATACTGGCAAGTAATAACAAAACCAGCTTTATGAAGTGCTGTTAGGGAGGAGAAAGACTAGGATAATAAAATGCTAGGTAGAGGAATTGGACATTTGCTCCTGTACTTGATGACTCTTGCTCCTCAACCACATTTTGGAAGCGGACAGGGCAGACCTGCAGACAAGTCACCATGAAGACAGTCCAGATCTTGTTGCTCCCACCACCTGTGCACATGATTAACCCTCTGTAGCTGGAATAAGGACACCCATCATTTTTGGACCTCACACTATGGACATCACACAGGCCTACCACTAACAGCGCTCAGATCCCCTTTGACCAAAGCATCCAGGAAGCCCTTAACAAATAGAAAAGTGTGGTGGGATACAAACTGAGAGGCAAAAAAATTTCTAAAGCTATATTGATCTGATCTCAGAAGCAATTTTCAAGCAGTCTGTTCTCCTCCTGACTCCCACCCTCTGACCAAACCAGCAGTGTTGTCAGGACAACACATTGCTCATTAAAAGCTAAGACATGTTCAGCTTGACCTTTATGATGCGTAGCTGAGTCTCTCATAGTATTCCCAGTTTGGGCACTGATAAGAGAAAAATACCATCTCAGAACCCCAAACCTGAAATAAATTTTAAGAGAATTTATTTGACTCCAAAGGAAAATATTTTGCTTAGTAGCCTTGTTAAGTGCATCAGAGGGGTGCAGGACATCAGAGAGAAGGCTGCATGCTTCAAATCACACATACTGTATTAGCAAAGTGACAGGGTAAAAGAAGAGGCAGAAACAACACAAAGGCAGGCGAAAGCAGAACAGTCACCACCGCACATGGGAGGGTTCAAAGGTAGGTGGTTCTCTGGTAAACCAACCTGCAGGTGTCCCCCGATGTGGACACAGGGGAGAGAGGGGGTAACTTTTCTGAGAGGGGGGAAGGGCAGTCAAGGTCACTGTCCTTCTCAACTGAACAGAGTGGTGCCCGCTGCTCTTTTGTTTTGAGTTTCACTGAGGTGCTGTCCTCAAAGACGTCATCGTCTCCCATATCATCAGAGCAGAAGTCCGTGCTTTCCACCAGCATGCTGGAGGATTTGTCAGCTTGGAAGTGACTGGAATAGCTCTCCAGTTCATGAAATTTATGCAGGCTGCTGATGCTGGAGGTGTGGGAGAAGGAAAAAAGGTAACGCAACAGTTTTTTGCTCCTTGAGGTGTCATGGTCCACCTTGTCCTCCAGCAGGGGGATATGCACAGCGCTGTGGTTCTCTGCTCCTCCCGATGCACTCGAGTAGTTGGAAAGGGAAGGGATATAGGAGTGTTTAGAATTGCTAAAAGAAAGAGGCCTGAGATTCAGCGGTTTCCTCTCTTTAAGATGAAATTTGTTAATCCTTAAACACTGCTCTTGGTTCGGGGTCAGTTTGCCTTCTGATCGTGTTCGCTCCACATAATCAAAGCACTCGCTGGTGCTCTGCGCCTTCTGATCCACGTCATTGAGGGACTTGGAGAATTTCAGAGTGTGGGTGGGCTTTACATTCTTAGCAGACCTGAGTGCCTGGCCCCGATCCTGCCCACGGGAGTTTCTCTTTGCTGCATGTAACGTGTCCTGACAGATTACTGTCACAGTGACCCCTTGTGTCAGAGGGCTCTGGCAGTGCGGATTTTTCAAGACAACAGCAGACTGCACTGGACTGTGATGACAACACTCAGAAAACACTGCACTGGAACTGCATGCAGAACAGTGGAATAAAAGCACAGAAAGTAAAAAAACTATTAAAAAAGAGAACACGTATAATTAAAAGTGAAGAAATGAGAATTACAGCTAGTGTGGGAATGGCAAACATAGCGGGGCCAAACAGTCAGTAGGATTTAACAAAGCAGTGTTAGACAGCAGTCGAGTCAAACAAATGGGATGCTTCATGTGGGAACCCCACATCGCTTAGTTCCCCATAAACATGCTTTTTCAGTTTTGTTTTTCCTTAATTTGAACCTTGCCTGAGCCTCACTGTAGCTAGGCAAATGGCACACTTTACCTGCAGATGTCCTGGTTGGATGGTGTAACAGAAGTCCGAGAGAAGCTATGAGGGGCAGAGACAGAGGTTGGACTTCCAGCCTGCAGTGAAATTAAAACAAACAAACAAAACCCTCAAGTCAGGAGTCAGTATGTACAGCAATCACCTTCAGGGTGAAACACAGCATATGGAGTCAGATATCACTCTACAGCAGATACTTAAGGGCTAGTTGTAAGAAAGTGACTTTACTGTTAAATGCGAGAAAGGTCACATAGCCTCATCCCTGGAGAAGCAGTGAACAGAACAGAAATGTTTTATCCCAAGGTCAAATGCAGACATCTCTGGAGTGGAACCTGCCAGCTGTCAAACATTGCACAGAACAAGAGCTTAGGAAATGAGCAATGTTACAGTAATTACAATAATTAGATGGCAGTGTGTGTATAAACTAGTTGGAATTTAGCTACCATGTAATAGCTAATCCTTCCTCTTGCAATGATGGCAAGAGCTTAGAGGCTTGCGGTTTTCTTCACAAAACAGAACTGTCAGTAATTCAGTAACTCAAACACAACCTGAGGATTTATATTCCTTACTAGCATATGCACATGAGCACCATCTGCCAACCCAGACCATTCCCTGAAGTAGTTTCTGTACTTCGGGAGGCCTTTCATCCTGCTCTTAGTTGAACAGGATCTTCCATCTATCTGGAGAAGCGGTGTGGCAGCAGTTACATTCATAAGTGGCAACAAGAGCACAGTGAGAAATAAAATAACTGAAGAATTAAGAATTAGCTGAACTAACTCAAAAACATAAAGCGAAGCTCTTGGCATATTTAACACTTAATAGTGTTAGCCTCTAAAATCCATGAACTAAGAATGAGCCTTGTCTCAGAGCTGTGACTCCATTGGCTGTTATTAAAGACCTTTTCTGCTGCTGTATTCTGCACATCACTTCGACAAACTTCTCAACTCTTCCTGGTGGTTTTGGCGAGGAGGAGACCTGCATCAATAACCTCATAATAGAGAATCTTTAAACCTGGGTCTCCCATGTTCCACAGCTGCTGGACAGGCTGCACTGCTCACCCACTGCTGCAAAACACTGCTTGCATTTCAAAATTCAAACAAAAGTTCACGTCTCTTTTGATATGCACAGCAAAGCCTGAAACCCAGGAAGGAACAATGCAATCAGCAGAACAACAGAAGTGTCATCTACATACTGGGCTGCACAGAAACCAGCACAGCCAGCAGAGACCTGGGTCAGGCAACGGCAGACAGCCAGACCAGGGAGACCTCAAGTGACAAAAGGTGTGCTGCCACAGAAGCATGCTGTGCCCAGCCCCGTGCTTCAGCTTCAGACACCAGAGCTGCTCAGTCATCACTGCTTTGGCCATGCTGCAACATACACTGTACCTGTGTTGGGACTCTTCAATTCTATACTCAATTCATTAAAAGCCCCTATTGTGTATTTAAACAAGGCTGCCACAGGCTTTTGTACTGTCATAAGAAAACCAAGGTTCCTTGTCACACATTATACTCTTATTTCTTTGTGAGAGAAGATACATACACATGCTACTTTATAAATCCAGATAAAACAATCACCTTCCTTGTCACAGAACTCATCTTTTAAGGTTTCATTTCTCTAGCCAACAGCACTATAACCAGCAATGTATTTGCCCTCACATTGGGACGCCTCAGGTGCAGAGAGACTGAAAAAACAGGTATCCATTTACAGCTGGGTCTGCAGGAATCAAAGGCAAGACTCAGCCAAGACTCAGACACACACCTCTTAACCCTTAGTAAGACACTGTAACTTATTTCCCATCTTATCCAGCTGGGTGCATGTATAGAATAAAACCCAGCAGAATAACCTTGGGCCAGAAAGCAAACTGAGCTATGTTATGACTGTGACAAAACAAATTAAAGACTAAGATCAATTACTGGCTTTATCCCGCAAACTACAGTTCTTTACATTTTACACCACTTGCACGTGCTAATGATACAGGATTCTGATCATGCAGTGATGTGAATACAGTATTTGTTGGAAATTTGTTCTCTCTTTTATGCTTAACCTCTCCTAAAAGCAGGCACACCTGGCTTCAAATTCTATCTTTTAAAAAGGGTTTGTGCAGTAACTGCTTTTTTTTTAACTGAAAGTCTGACAATTTAATGAAAGACCTGACACTAATCTTCTGATAAACTGTTTCACTCTGCAAATGAAAATTAATAAAACTCAAATAATGAATTAAAAGACATACTGAGCGATCTTCTAAAAACAAAATGTTAAACCAGTAAAACAGTATGCTGCATTCTGCCATGGAGACAGAGCTAAATATTGTTGGAAGTGAAGTCACAAATCAATTAATAAATCTGTCTCAGGTTTTACGTTATGAGCAAATCACAGAAGGTAACCTGCTAAGAATGAATCCAATCTCTCAGCTGCTTCAGTCTAGCAATGAACTTTTCAAAAAAAGGACAGCAGAATATATGATGTGAGAGTCTAATAGCGGATGACTAGAATCAATGATCCAAAATTTCCCTTCCAAAACCACGTTACTGGTTTCTTGATCCAGTTGTCTGGTACCAAGAGTGTTAAAAGTCTTGCCACTTGGAAAATCAAAAGTCTGGGATGAAAAAGAAATTTGTGGAATTTCATTTGCATTTCAAGCTTAGTATTCTGTTTCTAGATGCCAGCACTGTTCGGGGTGGCTTGCAGAAACTCAACATCTGATGCACATTTCCTTTCCCCCCTTTCTGTTTCAGAACAAAAGGTACTTTTTGCCATTTTCATACATAATGAAAATGCAACCAAAATATGAACAGAAGTTAACACACTTGGACAGGCACCACGAAAAGGAACAACAAAACACTGGAGGAAGTTATGCCTCACCCTTGGTTCAAGCTAATGCAAGCTGTGGCTACCACCAAAAGCCATGGTTTGATGAGCCTCCAGTAAGAGTCTGTCCTCCTTTCATCCCATGCTTTTTGTTCACGAAACTATTTACAGAGCTGCACTGCAACTCGGAGTAGGATAGTGAGGTGAGGTAAAACTAACCATTGCTTTAATGCCAGTCACTTCCCTAGGAACACCCATCAGTGAGGGCAATGAGTCTCTCACAGTGAAGCACAACTGCCTGACGAGAGCACAGTAAAATGCAAGCTGCTGCCAAAAGCCTAAGTACCAAGTTCTGCCAGATCATGATGTAGGGCTACATATAGCTGCTGCTGGCCAGTTCTCCCAGCTCACCTGGGTCTACTGACTCAGACACAGCAGCTTTCAGGCAGAGAGGTGCCACGGAAAAGAAGAAATACAGGCAGCCTCGGGACAGAACAGGGCAAAGAAGAGGCGGTGATGGATGAATGGAGCGGGCAGATCCAGCTATCTTGGTGCTCTGATGCTGCTCCCACGCAGGGCTCAGCTCTGAAGAGGATGGGAAAATACGCAGTCAGAGCCTTCTCCACTCTGTAACTTCCGGCACATACCACCCTTACTGCCCCAGCAGCAGCCTCCCAAGCAGCAGCACCTTTGGCCAAACTGGCTATTTATGATGACAATAGCAGCAGTAGGTTTTAGAGCACCCCTCATAGGAGGTTTCTGCCATGCTCATATGTGACATGTAGCCCAAGCCTTGACAGCCTGAATTTGACCCTTCTAACCCCATAATCACTTGCTGAAACTCTGTGGACTGTCATGCCCTTTGCATGGAGGAATATCTGAGCCTTGGAGCCATGTGCCTGTGAGTTACTCTGTACTGCCCGACTGGTTGCCTAAAATAGCTCAGTACTAAAGGTCAATAGTTAGTTAACTGTGTATATTGACATTCCCATCTAATGCAATTCACTGAGGTCACAGCACGGCCTTCTGCACTGGTGTTCAGACAATCACAGCAATTCTGAAGATAACGATTCCTGGAAGCCTACAGTTCTCTGAAGGGTTGCCAGCAGGAACACATACATTTTTTTATATGCATATGTACACATATTATATATGTTCTTATTCTGCCTCCACATAGTTATCTACTGGTGACAGAACTCAGCCTTTTCTGATTACATACTTTTGATTACGTGTTGCACACCAAAAATGAAAAAACCCCACCCTGCCTAAGAAAATAAAGGCATCTTTGAAGTGAGCCACAGTGAACATGCCAATGGCTTGGGTATATTCCAAGATAAGCTGCTTATTGGAGATGACACTTCTGAGTATAGTTGCTGTTGTCCCACTCTGGGCTGCACTTCCGTACTAGCAATTACATCTCATTTTAAAGAACAGGGCCTGTCACATTCTAAAAACTTTATTAGATTATTCACTGCAGGTAAAAAATTAGAAACAACTCCAGTAGAATTCTTCAACTGACTGGAAGTCTAAAGGAAGCAAAGGGTTTTTCCTCCATATCTGCAAACTTTGTCATTTCTAGGTGCCACATGAATAGGAACAATACTGTGACCCTACTACTTGTGCTACAAAAACATTTAGAAGTCTCAGCTAAGGATCTGGAACTAACATACTAAGAACTAGGCACATTTAATAATAGAGCACACCTCTCCTTTGGGCAGACAAAGAGTTAGAGAAAAGAAGCTAAATTTTAAGTCTTTTATCAGATGGAATTTCAGAACAAGGAGCTTCAGGAAAATACAAATTTATCAATAGAGCAAGGAGCGAAACACTCCACAACCCAAATTTCAGCTTGGCATTTTGATTACGGGCTTGCCTTTATTTTATGCTCTCTTGAGTACTTTCAGCAAGTAGTGTATTCCATGTACATGTTGGCTGATGGCTCTTGCTAAAGTGCGCTGCAGTTGTATGGTCTCTGAAGTTCATCTGTGGAGCAGATGTGGTTGTGTCACTGCACACGTGCCAAAGGAGGCCTACAGCGGTGCCAGCACGCCAAGGCAGCAGTGCAATGAGACCAAACTGTACTAACCTGACACCTGAGATAGGCAGAACAGGCCACCTGTGGACAGACTGGGCAAAGTGACGGGCAGACAGCCCTGCTGACAGGCTGTTTTTGAAAGCTTTTATACCAACGTGGCAGATCAACCATCAGCAACTTCTGACCTTCTCCAGTAAGTTCCCCCTACCAGATTCATGACATATTGACTTCCAGTGCATATTAAAATCAAGTGTCTTTAGAGTGGGATAAGATAAATTATTAAAATGGAGAGTGGTTAAAAAATTGGAGGGGAGATACGGGAAAGAGGCACCTGAAAATTTCAGGATGATCAACTACACCATGTAATTTTGGCAACAATTTGACAGGAACCAGCAGTCAGCTGCTGGAAGAACTTTCTTCCATACTTTATGTAATGTATATGACTATAATTAAAATGATGTCTAGCAACTAGAAGCAAAGCTGAAGTCAGCTTTCCCTTATTATTTCTAAAGAAATCTAAAGGAGGATTCTGTCGGGAACTTTCTCTAGATTCCAGGGCTGAAGATACTAGAGAAAGGAGGCTACCTATCCCTTCAAAACCTCCTCAAGAATAATACAATCTGCCTATAGCACAGGAGTAATGTTGACTAAACCCAGTAACAATTGCACAGGTTCTGCAGAGAGAAGAAGAATAAAAAAATAAATATGGCTCTTTGTCTTTAAAAATCTTCCTCAAAATACCTTGACTGGACTGAGGGAACAAAAGAGGAAAGTAAATCCCTGCAGGTTCCTCCTTAATGGGGTACCCTCTTATCTATACGAAGCAAGACTCCAGCCCCAGGAGAGGGAATTTATCACAGCACAGGGAGACTATCACATTCCTTACAAACATGACTGCACTGTGCCCCAGCATGAGATTACTTCTCTTGTACTTGGGGAAAGAGTATACTTTCATCTTCACACTACACAATTTTTCCTGTCTTTTCCTTTCCCCAGTAACTCAGTAGAAGGTTGTTTTTAAGCAGCTTGTGTTTCCCTAGCCCCAGGCTCAAGTACCTGAAGAGAACACCTCCAGGAAACAGTTCTTTTCAGTAAGCCTTGGTCATCTGATAGACTACAAGATCGCTAAGCTCGGCAACTGAAAAACCTGGACGGCTTTTCTACAGACAAATGCTCACTGAGTCCATTAAAGCTCCAGGCAACAGTGGACGTGTGTATTCATATGCTTTTCTAAATCTGTTCCAAGCTGATGAACAGCCTAAATGGATTTTAAATTTCATAGCAAGCTTAGGCTACCACTTTGTGTCTGCACTAGCTGCTATTCATCCTAAGAATAATCTAATACTTTGCAGTGTGCTTCTGCTCAAAAGATAAAACTATACAGGCCTTCAGAAGAGACAAAGCATTTACATTTTTTAAGGAGTTCACTTTTGATTCCTTTACTGTGATCTCAGTATTAGCATTTTCAAAGTGTATCCCTTGGAGGGCCATGAAAATAAGACTACAAAGTGCTTCCCCTTTACATTAGAATCAGCCCTCCAAAGCAATCAGATGACAAGAACACCACACAGATGACCTGAAGGTATTTCCAGACATCACATCATCAGTTTCAGGATATATCAGACACTTTAAAGGTAAACAACACCACTAATTTGAGAATAACTGTTATTAACTGAATAACTGACCAGCTTTGTAAGTGACCTCATTTCATCTGCTTGTAAGCACAATTCCTTCATCTATAAACTGAGGGCATGAATTACCATTACTATGAAAATCCCTCTTTTAGCTGCTCCCAGTGACTAGCTGTGTTGTAGGGTCACTTTCTTCTATATTTAGAGGACGAAGCTTCTACAAAGCTTAATTACTTCTACGTGGGGCTTGTATGATGAAGGCAATTCGCAGCAATCAGTGGCTGCTTGGAAAAAATGCTGGCTTAGGGTAAACAGCCAAGATGTGGATCTGGGCTGTATTCCCGTGTGCCAACTGGGGTCGTTTCAATCAGCATCAGTGCTGTTTCAGTGTCTGAACAGGGCAAGTTGGGGAAATCGGGCTGTGTTCAAGTCCCATGACTAAATCAATTAAATCTGCCCTCAATGGTATTTTTTTTCATTTCAAAACAAACATAAAAGATTTCAGAAATTCAAATGTTTCACGTGTAGCAGATTTCAAAGGAGTGTTTGAAATATATACAGCAAAAAAGCAAAGAAGGGCCTGGAGGAACGCCACATCTCCCAGTGTGCAACATACTGCACACAGCCTAATGGCACCATATGAAGATCCTCCTACATCTTATTCCTTGCTCCTTTTTCTGCTGTTTCTGGCCTCCATCCCTAGCCAAGTAGTCAGGTGATTGCTTTTTCTTGGCTTAGCCACATGTACTAGCATCTCTTTTGCCCCTCTTAGCATCTGCCTCTTGGAGAACTGTCTTTTTGCCCCTTTATCCCAAGGGACAGCTCCACCTGGCCTCGACACTGGGGGTCCATATTCAGAGAGGTCCTGCTACTTCTACCAGCTGATTTCATTTTCAGTAGCACCATCTGGCTGCCTCCCTCCTTTATCACTTTTAGCCCTTGGGCATTGCTTGCCTTGGTCACAGTAAGTAACACAGCATCCTCTCTTGGCTGAAGGCTGAGTTCTGACTCAATCCTTTTCCACTCAAATTGCATTGTGCAACTGAGAGCAGTGGAAAGATACACAGTAATAATCACAGCAGGTTCGTAATGACATGTCAGCACTAGTAAGGCTTTGAATCAAGTGGCAGTGCCAAGAATTTGTAGCAGATTTGCTATGTTGCTGTGCTGTAAGCTAGATTTGGGTGGAAAAACAATGGCTGAAAGAGTCAGTTGCAGAAAGCATGACCATGATTTCTGTACACCACCCCCCCCCCACACACACATCTGGAAATGCAGCATGTAATTGATTTAACCCAATTTTAGTTAAACAGCTCCTCTTAAAATGGTGTAGGATCAACAAGTTCTGTGGATTTCAGGAAGGGCTATACAGGCAGCCAAGCATTTCCATACTTACTCCTTTACATGTATCCAATCTGCCTTATTGGCCAGATTGCTATGGTATTCTGAACAATAAAAAAAAAAGGGCACTTTCCTATTAAAACTCACAACTAAAGAAAAATTTCCCATGTACTTAAGCTTCCATGCAGCATTCCACTACCACAGTCTTTCCTGATTTGTTACTTGAAATTGCTTGCAACAGCCAAAATACCTGTTGACCACAAAATAATTGCTGCAGCTCAGCACTGAACTTCCTGGAAGCACAAGGCAGCATTCAGACATGCAGGCAAATCAGGTGCTGATTTCACTGATGGGACTTCCACCCTCTGCCCTTGTTCGAACTTATCTCCAGAATGGAGAAGGTGCACAGAATGGATCAGATAGAGGTGACACAGGAGCAGTAAGAACATCAACACCTCTGGGAAGCTCCTATTGCAACCAAAAAGTCTCCCCCATAAAACTGACACAGCTGACTTTTGATCCCCTCGAGAACTTTAGCTTTTGCAACACACAGCAGTCATGTTGAACGTTTCAGTGTTTCAAGATGAATGTAAATATTGATGTCTCACTTGCCAGCACTCCCAGGGAGAGCTCTGTCAGAGTGCAAGGTCCTTCCCACTGCACTGCCACACTACCAGCTCTTGATGAATTAAGAATGAACTGTGCAGATTCGTGTGGGTACCAAAGTGCTGCTGCCAAAAGGCTTGTGCTGATTTGAGACATTCTGGGAAAAGTACAATGACACTTAATGGCAAAACTACTATCTCTGCTGAACAAAACCTGAAAACCCAATTAAGGATCCCTAAGAAGATATGAACCAGGGTAAAAAGGAACAAGTATAGTCCCATTTTAGAAAAACCCACATGAGAATTTATATTCACACAGTTTTTATTTCAAAACCCTTTATATGAATGCACATTTTCTGATGCCAAAGGCAAAACAATCTCGTATCAATCCATGATAACACCTTCAGCTTGGTCAATACCTTGTGCACTGGGCAGCTGCCCTGCTCATTGTTTAGGACACCCAGTAAACCTGTCTTTCGGCTCCAAAGTGAAAGTTGTCTGTGCCCATATAAACCATATATTATGTGCAGACACTGTCTCCTCTGCTGGAGATAGTCATGAACAGTTCCCTAGATCCAGAAGTATCCACAATAGAAAAAAGGGACTTGAACTTGTCACAGTCATAATGACTCAGTCTTTCATTAAAAGTAACTATGAGCAGCCACTTAAACTGTGGCAATAAAGAGTTGAAGCTTATGCACCCCATGAAAAGTACTGGCAACCAGCACAGCCTTGCTTGCATGAAGGCTTTAAGCAATTGTACTTGTGTAAGCAAAAAGTTGTCAGGCTTACAGCTAATTAAAAATCTTATTTGCAATGCAGAAGTAGGGTATGTATTGCAATAATTGTCTTGGACAGAAGATACCTTTTTCCTAATGGCAAAACAAAGCAATTATGCTTTTGATGTGCCCATCGGCTGGCTATGCTGAAGAGTGACTAGAATGGGTGGAGCATCTTCTCTTACATGACCAGGGTCTGTAAAATCAAACATTTAAAAATACTTACATAGTCATGTCCTGGTAACAAGTTCATGGCACTAAAAATAATTCAGTGTTGAAGTAACAATAGAATAACACTTAACCACATATCCTATACATATTATGGGATGCATGGCTATACATATCTTACACAGCTTTATCTTACAAAACATACTTGAGGGATGTTTTTGGAGCCAGTTTCCCTCCCAGATAAGATCTCAGGCATCTGTCATCTATCTTGCTCCTATCAAGCTAAGGAGGCTGACAGTGTGAAAGAGAAAACCTACTGTAGCTTCCATTTCATTTGACCTGTAAAGAGAGTCTGCAAAACACCAGAGTTCTAATGTTTCAGGAGTGACTATCAATGACAGACAGGCATAAAAAGCATTTTATACTGGTCACATCATCACATGTATCACCCCAATTTTGAAATGAATGAAATCCCAGTATCCCCAAGTTTATCAAAGAGAGTTATATCAAGCAACATACCTTTGAGATGTTACTAGAGCGGCTCACAGAATGCCCCAAAGCCTTCTCATTCTGAAAGAGCAAGAACAGGATCATTGCAGCAACAAGTCACAGCAATGAAAATATTTAAAAGCTGGCATTAGAAACCAAATTCCATGGAGAAAGTCTTACAGCTGGGGCTATTAAGGATGTTGCTTCTATCAACATCAGCCTGATTTACAATAATCACTGAATTGCTTTGTTTGTTTAGCAAGATATTACCTTGCAGAAAATCACATAGGCAACACATATACAAACTGAGATATGCTAAAGCAATTATTTCTTTGCTCTGAGGGCAGTGTAAAGCCCTTTACTCAGATGGCATCTACTTTGGAAAGGATACTTCTCAGTATCATGAAGACCTGCTTCATCTACATTTAAAGGCAAACATCCCGCCACTAAAGCTGAAAGCTCTTGCTTAATGAAAAACGAAAATATCGCAGTGATGACTGGAAACAATTGTGAATAACCACATGCATGTCTCTTCAGGATACAGGGCAGAATTACTGAGGAACTTCCTTTTACTACAGAACTCGGAATTAAACTGGGAATATCATAAAAGATGGAAATGCGGAAGCTCCAATTCTAAAAACTGAAATTAGCAATGATTGTATCTGTTATTCACTATTCAGCGTGCAGACCGTGACTCATAAGGATGACAATCTTATCTCCTTTGACAATAAACTGTAGGTTTCAGAAAGATATTTCATCCTTTAAGGATACCTGGATTCTGAACTAAGTTTACCGTAAGTGTAACTGGACACAGTTGCTTCACTTGGAAGAGCCTAGAAACTGCTTTGCAAAAACTTTTCTGAATAAAATCCAAAGAAAATTTTTTTTTCCTAAACAAATACTACAAACAGATCAAGTAATAACATTCAGTTACAGATCTACATTCCTCTAAGTTTGTAAAGATGTGATGCAATTGGTTTGAGATTTAAACCCTCTGACAAAGGACAAAGTTAGTACTTTTTCCTATGGGCTCTATGCTATGTAAGGGCTTCTAGAAGCGCATCTTTTTTCTTGGGATTTTAGGAAACAAACTCTTTCACATTTATTCCTGAAGAGAATTTAACCTAACAGAGACACTTTGACTGACAGCACCCTCTTCTAGTCTTCTTGGCAGTGACTGATCAGACAGAGCTTGAGATCAGAAGTCCTACTTATATAACAAATAGGGACACAACAATTTCCCTGTCAAACAGGCAACTGCTATTACTCCTAGATCAGCACACTGGTCTCAGAACTCCTGCCTATGGTTTGCTACAATTCAAGTGACCCTTCAATGACTAAAGCCCACATGAAGTCAGTCTGGCTGGCCGAGCATTCAGATGCTACACCCATACTTTGACATCCCTGTGCTCCCAGATACTTCTTCCTATAGTGCATCCCCCACAGCAACTTCAAAGCTTTTTGATGAGAAAAGAGAAGCCAAGGCATAGAACTTTAGCATGTGCTTACAAAAACAGGGTGTCTTCCTTGCACCATCAGCTGTCTCTCAACACAGTCCTGGGCACTACGTCAGATGACAGGTAAAAATTGCATTTCCTTCATTAAAAACATGAGGAAGCAAATACAGTGCTCTGAAACTTCCTGTATGTAGGAATCTGAGTATTCAGAAGACAGTAAAATAGTATTTCAGAAGAAAAGGGGAAAAGTGGTTAGGGAACACCACATGCCAGTTTTGACTGATGGCCAAAATAAAAATCAGCAAATATCAGAATGCCAGATTTGTATACTGCAAGGCTGAGTTTGATCTTTGAGATGACTGTGAGCTTTTTTTACACAGATAACAGTATTCCTGGAACAGAAACAAACACACAAAGACCCTCAAAAACATGGACATAATGCTTATGCGAAGACTAATGTTGGACAGGACTACTGCCAGAACCTGTATGGCTAAGGAATTGGCTCCAATCATAAGGCAAAGCCTCACTGATTTCATCAGAGGCAGTGTAACCATAGCAACAGGGCAAAAAAAAGTTCATTGAAGCTACAGGAGACAGGAGGAAGAAAAAAGGGGGCAGGAACATGTTCTCAAGCTATGATGAAAAGAGACCAACCAAGCTGGCAAGCACAAAGACTTGTCACCGCATATGTGTGAGGTGTGGGGGAAGCAGGCTGTGCCTGGCCTTCTAGGGATGCGTGGGAAGCAAACAGAGCAAGGCTACATGGCACAAGGGAAAATGATAGTGAAGAGTGAGACCCTTGGGCGAGAAGTCTCCCTGAAGCAACACAGGTCACAGTCTCAAATCCAGCCCAAGGTGTCAAAGACAAGGATGAAATTAAACAGAGCAGAGCCTTCTTCATGTTAACTCAATGCCCCTTAAAAACTCCTGTCTAGCTGACAAAGATGCCTGCAAGGGAGCATGACTGAACTTACACAGGCACCTGTGCTGAAAGGGATGTGCTAAAATTCAATAAGCATGACAGGCTGGAAGACAAGACCTGTATTTGCACAACACAGTAGATGATGCAGAGTAAACAGACTTTTAGCTGCTGCCACAGAAACTTGACTGTCTGCCTCTGCTCCCAGAACTGATTTTACCTGATAGATGCCAGGAGCCTCCAAGAGACAGATGCACATATTATCTTTATTCATCTGCTTTTGGAAACATACCTATCAGAGGTTTCAGTCAGTAGATGACTGCAAACAATTGGTTTTGTTATGGAAAGAGTGACCATTTTAAAACAAAAAAGAGTCTTGAAAAATACTCCCTGAAGGGCTACAGAGTGCATGCACACATATATTTAGGAATCTGTGATATTCCTAATAGACTCCTAAGCACCTAAGTGCTTTTTAACATCTGTTTCTTAGCAGGTACACAAAGCAGGTACATCCATAACATCAACAGGAAATTCACTACAGGTAGATTTTAATAGTAGGCTGAAGAATTACTGAGGAACAGAAACACTAAACAGATAAAAATTATTTAAAAGGCAAACAAACAAAGCTCACTTTTCACTCTATATCCATCACCAGTACATTCATCCTGGGACCTTTTAGGATTATTCACAAATTAACACTGACATGGGAGTGGCAAGGCTAAGCTTCTTCCATGGTACTATCACTCCCAACAAATAAAAACCTTCAGAGACTATTTCTAATATGTTCCCACTGCACAGTAAGACATATTCTGCTTGGCAATTACAGCTCCAAACAAGCTCTCCTCCCCTCCTGCAAAAGCATTAGTCTTTGCACTTGAATGAAAGATCAAGACAAATGCAACATCTGCCAGCAAGGACCCTACAATTATCACCAGTTAAAGTAAGTGTCACTCGCCTTTAGCAATTCAGTCTTTCTGTATGCGATAATGGGAATCCTGCCTTTTGAAGTCATCCTCCTCAACTAGAACCACCTGGCAGGTGTTTAAAAACAAGCTAACAAACAAACAAACCCCACCTAGATAGGAAACAATTACAAGTGCTACTTGTCACTTCTCCTGAGCGATTCACTGGCAGTTGCTGCTCTGAGGTCCCCAGCAGCTAGTGTGGCTCCAGAAAAATGACTGAAAATCAGAAAATTGCTACCCAGTCCTCTGGATGCACTTGCTTGCAATTGCCAGAATCCTCCTCCCAGCTTTCCTTTCTTTTTCTACTTTCCCCTTGAATTTGCTCCCAACGGTAAGTGACAGAGCTGCCTTCTTTCTTCAGCAGTTGCTTCAGCTCACATCTGCTTTTCTGCAGGGCTCTACACCTTGCCTTCTCCATCTTGCTGGCTCATTTTCCCTTCTGCCACCATTCCTCAGTTGCATGACACCTCTCCCTTTTCAGTTCAGATATCTAGAAGATGATAACTCCCTTCTGTCCTTCCTTTTACCTCAGCCTTTCATATATTCAAGTTATTTTACCCTTGCTTCCCTACCCTAATGTATCCATTTTCCACTAAGCACAACACTAAGCACAACTCACACAGCCAAACCCAGAATTCCTGTGAACCCCAATACACCAGTTCTTACCATGAGAGCCACAGCAGCCATAGCTGCTCTTGTCCACTTAAAACACCAGTGTATCAAACTGACCTTTCCCCAAACTTAGCTGTAGACTTACTGCAGCATCAGCAAGTGGGCACCCTAAAGAAATACAACTTAGGTATCTTTTCCAGATGAAAGGTAAAAAATACATCAGTAAAATAATTTGGTTTTGTGTTTCCAACACTTTGGTTTCCAGTCATTAAGGCAGGTAAATAGAAGACAACAGAGGAAGCAGTTTCATAGCTTGTACAACTACCTTCCGGCTACATCCGTGACTAGACACCTAAGTCCAGTCCTAAGTACGGTTAATACTAAACCCATCTTTATCTCTGCTCAGAGACCTGCAGAAGAAACTGCAAGCCAGATCCCAGTGGGTTAGCAAGATGACTTTTATTCTCTTTCCATCTGGTAAAGGAGGACAGAGGGCACCAGAGGATGGTACTCCTTTGCCCTCAAGACACCAATGGCTATGTGTGAACCCCGCACAGGCTTGTTTCCCGAAGTCTTAATTCTTTAACACACCAGTGACCTGACAGGGCACTATATTCCCCATTTTGCAATACAATTTCTGTGTTACATTATCTTACATGATAACATGGGTTAAGAGCTTCTTCTGAAGATAGGCGTTCTCCATCTAAAAACTCAGTAACAAAGAGCAGAGACTTTATTTTGAGGACGGTATTACTGCAATGCCCCAGACAGAGATCCCTACAAGGCAAGCACTAATGTCTCAGCTCAAAAGAGACGCAGAAACAAACCAGGTCAGACTGGCCAGAGCACTGCCAACTTGAGGTTTTCTAGGTGGACTCTGAAAGGCATTTTAATTTCATTTTGTGCGTTACAATTGCATTTTACAATGACAGATTAAGCATGAGATCTATATCTAGCAAAATCACTTACTGCTATAACAACGAATGTCACGGGCACTATTTCAACAAAGCCTTCTGGGTGAATAGTTGCTTTCCTTAATAAAAAACTTTGCAGAAGAGAATGAATAAGTAACAACTGCTCCGATTCATACAGCAATTCTCATTCTTAGATCTGATGAGAATTACAGAATGGAACACAGAATGGCACTGCTTGAAATGGTGAGGTGCTGAAGTACTGAGTAGTGGATCCTTACAGGGCAAAGCAGCAAATCAGAAGTGAAACTCCATTTTTTCATTGAGTCCTATGACCAGAGCACGAATGCATCACTGTTCCGCAAACATGCAGTCGTACACACCCCCGTATTGTTTCAGGTTTCATGACTGTGTCAAATTTTCTGACAACTTTTTCCAAGAATTTTTTCAAGTCTTGCTCTGCAACCCCATACCTGAACAGCAGATATTAAAAAGAACATACGCTTTTAGTCTGGGAGGAGGAATTGCTGCTGATAATATTAGCAAGTGCACTTAATTGTCTGAAGTGGATAGAAGGAGAGGAAAGAAATGGGAGAACACTTTGCTATTATTTCCTTCATCTGTCAAAACCAGTGGATTGTTAAATTACAAAAGCTTTGTCAGCACTAGATCTCGTCACTGACAGAACTCGACATTTAATTACTTCAGTAGGAAATGGTACTTTGCATCTTAACAACTGAATATGACCTTTATTTTTTGGCAGTCACCAGGTCATTGTGGAAGAGCAATAAATATCATCAAGGTTCATCACTGATTTTTGCACACAGCTAGAAGAGTAATGAAATGAAGAAAAATCCCATAATGCATCTAGTCAAAAAACATTAATGGCATCTATGCCTTGCATCTCTGCTCTTGTGCAGTATTAACTTGAAAATACTTGTGCAGTATTTACTTGACACTTGAAAGCAACAGGGTGATGGAAATCATCACCTATTTCCTTTTTTTGCCTTTCTGGAGACACAGTATAAATACTGAAATAGGAATCCAAATCATGCCCCTTGCATCTAGTCCAGCACCTTCTGTTCTTGGATAATACCACTTGATTCCCTATGACCAGCAATCCATGACTAAGTGCAGAAAGCCAATATAAGATTTTAGATCTATCATAGTGGAAAATCTATAGCAAATTCACTGTGGATTACTCAGAGACTTGTTTATCCATATTCACATTAAGCCACTTCACATAGTGGGAGATCAACTCAGAAAAACAACCTGAAGGCAAAAGATAAACCTAAAGGTAACACATACGAGAATTAACAAGCTTTATTCCAGGTGCTGAACTTACAGCTGTGCCTGAAAGCATCAGCAACAGAAATAAAATCATGAGATCACATGGCTTTAACAGAAAAGACTGACCAACAAAAGGAAAAGACAACAGACCAAATGGCTTCAATGGCAAAGTTCAAGGAACTTAAGAATTTAAAGAACAGGCCACGCCCCTCGGTGGTTTGGGGAGGCAGGTCAAGGAGGCTGGCACATCACGAACAAAAAATAGAACTGAGAAGACATTCAAAGAGCAAGGCAAACACAACAGAATGTCAAAGTTAAGTAAGAATCGCTTGCCCACGTCTGCACCCCAGTGTGGACAGAAACACAATGCGCTCCATCTCTCACCTGCCTTGGGAGCAGCTCTCAGAACTTACATGGATGTGTCCAATACGACACAAACTTTTCAGGCATGCAGGTCCTACATGTAACAGATATGGTTACTTGTTGTGTACTGCTCTGTGCCCGGCTTTGCCAGTTTGGTCCTAGGACTACAAGAGAGATACAATGCTTGGATTCTTTCTTGACTCCAGCCAGACGGTGGATAAGGGGAGAAGAGCATTCTCTTCAAAAAGGCCCTCTTCTCCATGGCTTTGTTCAATGTACCACTTTTCTGCGTTTCGCATTGCTTTGCTTTGCTTTCAAAGATTCTGCAAAGTGCTTTCTATCATGCATAACCTGCATCTCCAGCGGCCATTTCAAAATGGACATCTGACCTCCATCTTCCTTCTTTAACTATCTGAGCTAGAAGATGATATACAAGCTTTTCTCTTGATGACCAAAGACTGCCTCACCTGGAAAGGCAAATTTTTATTTCTGTACAAGACCATCTGGTCTGGTACATCTCACTAAAATTATATCAATTTGCACACTTCTTACATGCACATGCCATGTGCCCAATTTCAAACAAAGAAAGTAGACGACAAAGTTCGGCACCCAACATGTTTTACGGATGTTCCTACCCCGCTGTTGCCAGACAACCTGCCTAAAATCAATGCACATCTTTATGTGATGCAACACATAACAATGAATTCTTCCCTCAGGGAACAAATTATATGAACTACAAAAGACATGATCCAAAAATATACACCTTTCTTGATAATGGAAGCAGTACACATTAAGCTTACAGCGAAAATGCCATTTCAAACAATTTTGTGTATTTAACAGCAGAAAGAAAGAGACTGGCGCTGAGGAAGTCTGCAATTATAAACGCATTAAAAGGAATAATATTCTATCTTTTGCCAAGTAATTGCATTTAATGCAACTGCTGGAATTTTCATGGTACAGTAAACATGTCAATATGCCAAATCAACTGACTATTTTAAACATTCACAGATTAAAAACCCTCTAGGCAACTGGAGGAATTTCTCAAGCTGCCAGCAGAAAGAGGAAGCCTGCAGCCCGGAGAGCCTCTCAGAAGAGCTGGCCTCTCCTGGTGTCTGCAGGACCCTGCAGGTGCAGCGCTTGCTGCACAATCAGGACATGTTTTGGCACCTGCTCCTCGGGCAGGGTGGCGGCTGCAACTCAGGCCTGAAACAGGGCCTGGATCGCTGCCTCTGCTCATCTAACACGGTCCACAAAGCTGCTCTCATTTCCAACTCATACCACCAAAATGTACTGCTAAAACAGTCAATTACCGATTTATCTCTTAGCCAAGGTTACAAAAGCCTCCTGAATCTAGAACCAGATTCAGAACAACACTAGAAAACTGTGTATTGCCCAAAGCAAGCTTGATACTTCAAGTTGTTTCTATATTGCTCCAGGATTTGACCTTCTTTTCCTCCCTTTACATCTTAATGTAAGATGATTGCTTATTAACCTATTTCTGACTGCATGGACCATAAGGGCAAGCAATGTTCCCCACAGAAATTAGAGAAATCACTTCCCAGATGATGCTGGGAAATGTTCAGGGTATTTTTGTTAACATTTAACACAATATGGCTAAAAGCACATGACAAAAGAACTCTTGAAAGAGCACTTGTGGATATTACACCTATTTAGCAATACCTCAGTATTAGCAATAATCAGTACAGACCAGCTTACTTTTTCCTGAAATTTTACCTTCGCATTTTTATTAGTGCAGTCAGCAAAATATTCTGCCTGGAGCATTTCAAACTCAGTGCTGAACGATCACAGAAATTTAGGTAAATGATCAACTAAGGCCTACAGATGCCATTAAACTTACTGAGCAAAAGAGTGGTTAGAGTGAGATCCTTGTAAGACTCTAATCTGTGATGTTCTGAAGAGTTTTAAGCACATTACATTTCTAACTACATTTATTTGTAAGTTCAGAGAACTCACTAAAAATAGTGTTTAAGAAAAGCAACATATTCAGCCATCCTTAAAGAAAACACTGCTCTGGGAAATAAAGATGATTCACACCTAAGGGAAAAGGTACTTTTCATTTAAAAAATAGTGCATTTGAACTGCAGAATGAGAATCTTTTAAAGCATAAATGTGCTAATAAAAATTTTTATTAAAAATTCAGAGTTTCTGACTAATTATCCAGGAAATTTCAGACATGTTGACTGACTATATATCCCAAGTAATTTAAAGAACATGCACATGTGAATGCCCACATTTACATACTTTTAAGCTTTTTAATTAAAAAATCCCACCTCCCTGCTCCACCTGGAAAAACCCCTACAAAGCTAGAGAAAGCACATACACAGCCAACTACCCTCTCTTTCCCCCGAACTCAAACGCTGATACCAGAAACAAAGGCAAAAAACTCTTGAGACGTAACAGGCTACCCTAACCAATAACCCAAGAGCATTTTATACCATTTTGTCAAGAAAGCACAGTTGGTCTCACACAGGGCCTCACCTGATGCTGTGGGATGCAGCCAACTAACGTGAATCCAGAGAGGGCTTCCTGAGACTAGGGAGAAGACCTCTCCTGGGTACAGCATCATTCATGGGCACCCACTGGTGTTCTGCACTGTTTGGTGCTGTGAACATTTAAAGTCATTGCACTACTACAGTACCAGCACATGGCAAGAACCTGGTAAAGCAGTGCTTTGAATCACCTGCCTACATCCCCAGCCTCCTACGCAGTTGTTAACCACACCCTCCCACACCCTGGCTCAGCAGGACATTTTCTGCAGCTGTGAATTTCAGGGCTTCCTGCAAAAATTCAGAGCTGCAGGAGCCAAGGTAGGATGTCTCCTGCTTTCACACATCTGTCTGTCAGGACCATTTTGTTTGCTCACAACTGTGTGTGAACAACAGTGACTCAAGATGGCCATTTCTCACTAACCAAAAAATTCTGTGATTTGCACAGTGCTAGAGGCTGCAAAAGCACACAGGATTTAACACACTCTACATGTACTTCTTGGCCACCTGGGCACACTGCTGGCTCAAAGACACTGACTGAGCCACTACCAACATCCTGACTGGAAAAAGTATTTCAGTAACTACAAGTGGTAGTAGGTAGTTTCAAAAACACTAATTCACCTTAAAGCATGAGAAACAGAGATAAAAAAATTGCACTAAAAGTCAGCTAGAAAAACATGTGTTTGCCTTTGCACATGGAAATCTACATTTGCTACACATTCAGCTGGGAGAAGCAGGAAGACATCTTAAAGAACCCCTGTGCAGGAAGGGACAGCTGTGCAGTCCTTACACTGTGCAACACTGAAACCAATGAAGCTGTGTTGGCTAAATTAAGCACGGATGACCCAGCACAGCAGGGCCGTCAACCTGCAGGCCAACACACAGCAAAAGGAAACGAAAAAAAGAGATTTTTTTGAGCAGGTGGTGTGAATACAGATTATGGTGCCTGTAGCTGAAAAGGGGATGCTCCAGGTGGGCAGCTTCAAAACCTAAAAACCTAGAAGACAGTGGAAGACTGTCTGAGGCAATCAGATGGGAGATTAACAAAACGTACCAGCTGAAGAGAAGAGGCCTTCCAGGAGAGCACTGCTCTTCACCCATTTGGGAAACTCAGCGCACGCACCGGCTAATGAGGAGGGCTGAGGTTTCTGTGTGTCTGAATGAGCCGAATGCCAGCAGCTGCATAAGAACTAAATTTACCACCACAGTCCCAGGAACGCCTGCATTTTCTGCTAAAATAAAATCTCTGGGCCATTAGCCTATTGAAACAGAAGCTCTTCCACTTAACTGAAGACATTTACTCATTCTCTTTCTGCAACTCTCATGCTCCAGTTCCAGTAAAATCCTGCTTGGTCTCAGAGTTTTTTATGGAAACACACATGCATCAGCTCAAAAGTACTGATATTATGCAAGTAGTATTAAGCAATTCACTTCTTTGGGTTCCTCTGCCTCACTCATTTATTCCTATGAAACAGAAAATGAACTGCAGCTGTGGAGTGTGCAGGGTGACCTACTGGGGACAGTGCTGCATTCCTGCGCTGACATAGCATTTTGTAAAGTTTATTTCCCAAGGGGAAGGGGTCATAAATAAGTCTCATATTCACATTAAATCTCCTGCTCTTTATTTATCTAAAGCTTTGAGTGAGGACTTTTTTTTGTCACAGGAAATTGCATCAAAGTTTTCAGGAAAAGTGTATTAACTTATACAATTTGACTTTTGTTTAATTGCCTTTAAATTGACCCACACCAAAGCTAGATTTTAAAAGCTCAGTTTCCATCTTTTCTATGCTCACTGCTCTACACATTCATTATCTGTAGAAATCACACTGGCTATCTGTGAGATCTGCAGCTGGTTTAGAAAATAATTTATATTATTAAAATACATAATTTTGTATTTTTGAAGTAATTTTTAAAACACCACAAAGAACCACTAAATAATTAAAGGCATTTTCGTATGCCTGCTGCAAACATATATAGTCAGACCTTTAAGGGAGGTTGTTTTCTCTTAGGCTTTACACCTGTCATTGAGTGAAAAGCTGAAGCAATAAAGAGGGGCTTCACCACTGGTACTAAAATCCAGCAGGGAAGATTCCCTTAGGGGATAGGATCCTCAGTTTGCAAGCTTTTTCACCTGGAGCATCGCACCAACCACATGCTTACTGATCCTTTTACAACAAAGTTCTGATCCGAAATGGAAGCTTCTCAGTCCACACACCCTCTGCCCCAAACCTATTTCTGATTCCTCTTAGTTTTGAAAATACAAAAAATAAGATTACCCCTAGACGTAAGTACCATACTTCGTTTGAAATGACTGCTGAAATATCTTCCTGGCAACTGAAGAAAAGTAACTACTGCTTTGGAAATCCATTTTTCTTAAAAGCCAAATCCCAGGCAAGCAATATTGCTTATCTGAACATTACAAAAAGTCAAAATTCTCCCTTAGATTTTAGTTTTAAAGGGGCCCTTCAGAAGGCATCCAGCAAGAAAAAAAAAAAAAAGCAAAGCATTCTCTAAAAGATAAAACAGATGATGTGGCACAAGCACTCTGGGAAAAGGCGGGAGTGCAGGGAGAAGGATTAGATGCTTCTGAGCTGCATCTTGCAAGTGCAGGCAGTGGGAGTGATCAGACGGTGCCATGGGATAAGGATGCAACCTACATGAACAACTGCACTGTGCTCTGAAACACAGAGACTTAAATGCACAAAGACTCAAACCAGAACACTGTGGCCCACATTCAGACTCCCTCATATTTAAAATTTACAGTTTTGTGTTTCAATTCAAACAGTTACCAAACATGGCTGAGATCAATATGAATTTGCAAGGAAAAGCTAAGGGTTAGATACTTTTAGACATCTTTTGCATTTTAACTCTTTGTTTCCCTTTCACCATTCCGTACACAGACGTGCTGTGCTTTGAGGAAGTCACAAATGTCACTGTGTTTTCACAGGCATCCAGGAGGAAATTCATAGGTGAGATTAAATAATTCCTTAGGTCAGGCAAGACCTGAGACTGGTGAGCAGGGATTCCTGCAACAAAACAAGGGTCATGGACAACGAGAATCAACCCAAAGGAAAATGCAGGAAGGATGAGTGCTTGTAAAGAGTAAGCACTTACAACTGATCAAAAGATAACAGTTCACCCGGCAATTATGACAGTTTCCTATTACCTTTACAGTTCAATTTTTAATAATCCTCCAAACAGGGAGATAGGGATATTTAAATATCAGGTCTGGAAAAAGTCTTTGGACATACTCCCTGTAGGCTTCCCTTGTTTAATGTGTGGAAGTGAAGAAAACATCTTGTCTCCACTGAAAACTAGCTGGGACAAACCTCTTCCAGTCACTTAGAACTCCAAGCTCTAGAATCTCAAAGTAGTGAAATAGCGGCCTTATCCTGCAGCTAAGAACAAAGTAGCGTAACAGAGAGGTAAATAACAAAAGCAAAAATTCAAAGGAAAAACTGGCCAATTTTCTAAGCAGATACTCAGAAAAACGAATACTTTGCTTGAGAAGTTCCTTAACACCATCTGCTGCTAGTACCCAAAGTGATAGAATGAATGACATCAATAAGAGGATGCAAAATCGGAAGAACCTCTCTTAGTACATTAAAGTATTTAGGTAACACCCACATTATCACTGAAAATTAGGCTGTACTACAGGATTGAAACTTTGGTGCACAGTGCACGTGCTTTCTTATATAGCACCTTTCCTCCAAAACCATATTCCCTCTCCAGAGGAAATACTGCAGTTGTTCAGTGTTGAACAGCACTAGACAGCCGCTTAAAATAAGAACAAGATGATACCTGTAACAGAGACACGAGGCCAGTCTGCAATTTACAGCCTCTTGCAAAACACACGCCTGGAGTTTGATATCAGTATCCTGAAGTAGGCAAATGTGGCAGTTACTTGGCAGAGGAGAAACCTGAGGCACAAGGAAATTATGGTGCCCTGAGTGAAATTCACCCGTTTGTACTACTGTTGTACGCGGTGTTGCACCGTGTCACAGCCAGCAGCTGTGTCCTGTTACAGGCACGTGGCCAAACTGTGTGTGGTTTGCAGAGGACGAGTTTCATGTACAGTGAAAGCAAAGCCAAAGCAAGGAGTACATGAGGGGGAGCTCTCCCTTCTATTCTTCTTGGTTGTAGAATGTAAATCTCCAAGCTGGATCTTGTCAGGGCACTGATTTTCACATGGAGTATCAGACTTTGGGATCTGCATTAAGAGCTGTCTCCCAGAGCCCACCACCTGGCAAAATGCTGACTACTTCTTAGTAACTGCTTCCTTTCAAGTCAGAATGATGTATTTCACTTGACCAATCTCACTTCACTCCTGAAACTTTTCTATTTGCCCCCACCACTTGTAAATTTCATCTCAAATTGTCATTGTACTTCCCTGGCTGTATAATGACCTTTAGCTCTCTAAGCATGTGGTCCATGAGCGTGCAGAAGGTGCTCCACAAGGTCCTCATTCCCATACATGGGGGCAAGCAAACTGAGGGTGATGCAAACAACTGATAAATTTTCAAAGATACCTAATTTGTTTTATTTTGTTTTGGGGGTTTTATTTTGTTTTGTGGTCTTGGGGCTTTTTGTTTGTTTTGTTGTTCTTGTTGCTTGTTTTGGGGGTTTTTTGTTTCAAGTGAGTCCCCACAGCATAAGGAATCTACAGGCGCTTCCAAAAAAGTTAGGCTTCCCTCTAGGTGCTTGGGTATTTAAGTTTTTCCAGCCTTTGGCACACTCAGAAACCCTGGTGGCTGTGCTCCCAAGCACATGGGCATAACTGGAACATAGCAGTGTAACTGAAGTAAAGAGGATTACATTTCAGGAGGGACATGTTTTGGTGCGAGACTAGAGGCTTATGGAGATTAAAAAACAGGAGCTGCTTCCCAAGTGACAGGGTGAAACCAGCAAAGCCCACACATAAACATTGCCTAAAAGTAAGCATTGCTTCAGCAGCAGAGATACAGTGAGAACAGCAAATGAACAGTGACCACATCAAGTGCACCTTCAGCCACCACCACTGTCCCCAGCGTCATCTTAACTCACATCACACCTGCACTTTCTGTCTCCTTGTGCCTTTTACCACCCTTGATTATTTTTAAGATACTGCTCTTCCCATATGAACCAGCCCTTTTCTCCTGTCTTTCTGCTGGTTGCTATATTGTCTTTCTCTGTATCCTTCCCCACCACTGCAGTAACTTGGAAATATTTTTTAATTCAATGCAAGAAATTGAATTTGGGATGTTATGCAAAGGAGGGTGACTTCCATATCAAGAATCTAGAATGGATAGAAATACAGCCATCTTCATAAAATCTAATCCTGGGTACAAAGGGGAGCTCCTGTAAGCTTTAGAAAAAAGGATTGCAATAATTTTTAAATCCAGAAGGATTCTATTTCTCTGCCAACTAACACTCCTTAAAAGTGGAGTATAAGATTTGGTTTCCAGTTTAACATATCCTTCTAAAAAATACTTATAGATATGGTGGCTTTATTCCCTGAAAGATATGGGGTTAATCTCACTATACATGAGTTACAAATACTGGAGGGCCTAGAACGACTGGAACATTCTGTCTGGATGTAATTAAAAATCAGAATATTGTGCCAAATTCAATTGATGCTTTCAAGAAAGAAGAGAATTTGGGAGCAGGGCTGTGTACTGCTAAGCAATACAACACATGGCAAAAGGCTAGAATTGATTCAGAAATCTTAAAATCCAATACAAGAAGATTTAAAGATGACTACAGCAATCAACACAAGGCACTCAGAGGAATGGATACTGGCATAAAAACTGGAGGTTTTACTGGAGTAAAAAGACTACCAGGCGTATTTATGTCAAATGCTTTAAAATGCACACATAGACATATATACATATATATTAAAACAAAAACCTTACACACTACATTTTGTTTTCATTTAATGGAAAGAATCTGCACTAGACAGGGTCAAATCAAGGGCTACAGTAAACTAAGTCAAAGAAACACTCTCAAAAGTGACTTGAAATCCTTCAAGTGTCACCTCAATTTTAATGACAAGGTAGTTGACTTCATTTGTACCACAGACAACAACAAAGAAGAAAAGTTAGGGTGACCACTGAGCAACGGCTGAGGAACTAGGAGGTGCACTTTCTGTAGTCAGACCTTTATGGCCTTGGACACTAAACCTTCCCAAAGCTCAGCTGAAAAGAATGGGACAGAGTCAGAGATCACCTCTGAAAAGCGCTGACACGTAAAAGTGGTTCACATCTATAAATGGTAAAGAAGAAGACAACTTGCAAAAATGCTTGCATTACAACGAGCAGATTCTCTTCCCACTGCTGATCAGGAGCTCATGTTTCCTTCTTGTTAAATTCACACTTCTTGCTATTGTAGATGCTCTGTTTTCATCTCAGCTGTATCTGTGTTCACCCTTCTTTTCCTTTCAGTGAAAAGGATGTTAACATCTTCCCTGGAGTCAGACATGTGAGAAGGCTTCTACTTGTGCTTCCGCAAATCAAAAGCAGCTGCTACATGGCATGGCATGGCAGAAGTGAAAACTCTTAAATAAAAAGCAGAAGAGCAAAAACGGGAAAGGAGGATAGAGCAAGTAAATCTGCAATACAATTGAGGAAGATAAAAACAAAATAAATAATCCTCCTCTACCCCAAATTTTTTGGTTTGCTTTGTTTTTTTAATGACAGGATGTCTCTTACATTTCTTTTTTGAATTTGGGACGAAAAATGTAGGTCTTCTGGTAACAGACAATTTGCAGAAACCATTAATGGTTTGAAGCATCAAGAAAAACTAGACTGAAGAGCCTGATTCACAAGCTTTTTCATGGGCTAGGGGGAGACTATCAGACAACAAAGGAGAATGCAGAGTTCCTTTCCAACTGTACCCACCCAAGGAATATTCTTGTCCCTGTTGTACTTTATTCAACTTTGAGATAATGGGCTGCAGAAATGAGACTTTACAGAGAGACTGAGACTCTCAGAGACTAATGAGTCTCTGAGTCTAATGAGACTGAGAAATCCATCCTACAACTGCTGCATCTCAGAAATCCTTTCACAGAAGAACTTCAGCTCCCACCACTAAGCTTCTTCCAGTTGTCATCTGCCGTAATATTGTTATGATTTTGTAGGGTACACAGTTTCTTGATCAAAAGACTAAAATAAGAGATAAAAATCTGCATTTGAGTAGATTATCACTGCATTTACCTAGCTTGATTTTTCAACATGAATTTGGCCTCTTTCTGTTTGTTTCTTAAAAAGACTACCTTTCTTGAATTATCACATATATTGCCCAATGCCTGTTCCTCTCCACGTAGGACAACTAGTGACTTTATGCCAGGTAACCAGGGATAGTCTCAATCTTACCTCTAAAAGGGCTTTGCTCCAGTATAGCTGAGGGAAACCGAGAAGAAAGGTTTATAGAAATGGCTTCTTGTAACGAGCTACATTTCTCATTATCCATAACACTGCTGCTTACATCTTATTAGGAGGAGTGATATCCTCTTATTTTTAAACTACGCTGTGTAGGTTAAGGCAACCTTACTGAGAAATTGGCTTGGTCCTGGCACCACTCTTCAACTCCTCTTTACATTTAATACAGCATTTTTGGCAGAAGAGAAAATGCCCAGTGCCTAATTAAGAGCTTTGATACGGTTGTAATTTGTTGAAATGCCACAGGTATGTCATGAAAACCATAGTGCAAAATACCAACACAAAACTCCTGGCCTCGCACAGCCAGTGAAAGTTTGCCAATCAAAATAAGCTTTATGAACAGAGATTTTTTAAAATTTTTTTTCTTTTGCCTGTCTACAGTGTGTTTGCCATTTAAATACAGGTATTTTGGTAAATCATAAGCCTTCAAAGTACAGCTTAGGCTTATAGCTCTCCTACCCTTGCAGCCATTAAGAAAAATATTGAGAAAATGTCTTTTGATTGTGAAAATGCTTTCAGTTGAAAAGCTGATAAGGCAATCATGAGGTATTGTCATAACAACTTGTCACCAAAGTTCATTACTTTAAGGTTGATGAAAAACAACAGGGACAGTTATAAACCACTGTCCCTTAGAAACGAGCAGCTCCCAAGCTTTGTACACAAAGCCGTTTCAGGGATGCTGACTGCAGCTAAGCTCGTGTTTCTTAATTTAAGAGCTTCTGTCCAGCTGTAATAACTATACCAGACTGCAGCACGGATCATCACTAAGTCAACTCCTACTCTGACCCTTAATTGTGACCTGGGAAATGAGAAGCCAACAGAAGTCAGAAGACGCATTTCACTTGAAACAAGGGATATTTTTAGGGAGAACAACACGGAGTTGGTACTCTCACAAAGACCAGAGTGGGTGCAGGGCCACAATTATGGGAGAGGGAAGTATTAAAAAAAGGTAAAATAGCAGAAGCAGAGTTCCTGAACAATGCAGACAGAAAACACAGGGATTACTCTAACCATGATGGCCCAGCCTGGATTTGAAAGTAGAGCTGGTGCCTCAAATAGCCTAAGGTATTACATCTGGTTCTTCAAACTAATCTGACCCCTTTGAGAGAGACAAATACTTCCTTGGGGAAGAGTGTTGTTACATTTCAACATCCCAATATTAACCACTGACTGTCAATTGAGATAAAGTAAGTACCTCAGTGAGTCATAAAACACTAATTTTCCATTAGACAGCAAGAGAGAAACTGAAGACAAGTAACAACAACAAAATTAGTAGTTAACAGAAACCAGATGGAATAGTAAAAACTTAGTAACTTAAAAACTTAACTTAGTATCAAGAGAAAGAAATAACAGTGTGTAGTAACCACAGAATGCCTCAATATGGAGACCAACCAACCATCACAGTCATCATAAGGAAGCTTAAATTGACTGGTTTTGAGATTGTTTCCTGTTACACTGGGCTAAGCTGGGAACTTGACATCAAATTAGAAAAAGGGAAAAAAAGATCCCCAGACAAGAGAAACACAAAAAGCCATGTTAGCAGCAACTCAGCTGCCCATCAGAAGGTGCAGAAACCAGTCTCTGGAAGAACATTTTAAAGACATTTCTTCCTTCTCCCAACACTCTCCTGATACCTCTCTTTTGAACTGCCAAATTCTACCACTGAAGAGTTTCAGATTCCTGTAATAATAATAATAATAATAATAATAATAATAATAATAATAATAATCATGCATCTCCACAGTCTTTGCTACAACCTAGTTTAAGGACTGTCTAGAAATGTGCTCGTTCGTCACCAAATTGCCACTTGAAGCATTACTGGCTCTAGTACACAGAATCCAAACTGTTCACCACTTTTTAAACAATGACAATTCAATTTCAGTGAGCTCTGATACACAAAAAAACCCCCACTACTCAAGTTTCAAAATTATGAAATTAGCTTAAAATTTATAAGACAAGTGCATGCATCCTCAGTCACAGAAGCTGAGTACACCAAAATACATGATAAAAACAAGTCAGCAGCACTGCCTGGTAACTGCAACAGAGGAAGCAAATCTTAAAAAATACACATTTCAAGCATTACTTAAAAAATTTTTTGAGTAAAAGAAACAAGGAACCTTTATCTTCATAACTTTTCTTTCAGTTACGTGGAGGACATGCATGTGAATGGTCAATGCAGAGATCACAAAATTACCATTTTTTTTTAACATACTCATTGTTTCAGTACCACTGCTCAGATTTTGCTTTTGAACGTGTTACATCTCGGAAAGAACTAACAGTGTGTTTCAGTTGTTTTGGTTTTTTTTTGCTGAAGGGGTGGGGATGATGATTTGGTTTCTTTTCTGGATTTTTTTATGGTTTTGTTGGGGTTTTCGTGGTTTGGAGTTGGTTTGGTTTTTTGTTACTTTTTTTTTCTTTACTGAGACTGAAATTTAAGGTGGTTTTTTTTTCCACCAAATGAGGCTGCCATTCAGAGAGGCAAGACTGTCTGATGTTATCACCTAGCCAACAGGCTGAAGTCATTGTGTCCTTTGCCAAAAGGCAAAATAGAAAAAAAAAATGGATGAGACAAGGGGGAAGGGTGTGTGTGGGGGAAATAATCTAAGTAGTCTTTCGGCCCTGAACTGCTTAAGTGAAGAAATGGGAAAATCACCTTCTTGCAATGCTCTTCTACATAACCTCACGTTCTCCAAGCCAATAATCTCTTTGGACTAAATCCTATGTTTTTAAGCACTTCTGAACAGCTTTACAGTACCCTTCTGGTGTTTACAGATAACATCAAAATAAGACAACTTGGAAGAAACAGCACTGGTGGATATGCTTTGTCCAGCTGTAAGATGAAAGGCTTGAGTTGAGCTGTTTGGATTTCCTCACAGCTAGGCTCATAAAGAAAGCACTCACAGGAATGAAAAATTCCTGCCAAGCAGGAGACGAAGTTCAGGGCAAGAGTATTTTAATTCATTTCAAGAAGGGCAGCACCCAATCAGACTTTACAGAGCCTGTGAAGTGACACAGGCAGAGAGAACTGTTACCTCCTTCAAGCTCACTGTGGAACTGTCTTGTGAAAAACTAAATCACTTCAGTGAGAGTAAAAGATTACATGAACATACAGGTTTTGCTCCTGAGAGAAGCAATGGAACTTTACAACACAGGTCTTCAGAGACCTACTTTTCTTTAGCCAATCTGACCTGCTAAAGTGTAGTTTCTGAGATGACTGGCAGAGGCACTGATTGTTTGATTGCTTGTTATTGATCATCTCAGTCTGAGCCACAGAAGGTTCCCACACACTTTATAACAGCCACCAAGCAAATACATTTAGCAGCACTAAACAGCATTTAGCAGTTACTTGGTGAGCTTGCAGTCAAGATCATAAAGTAGCACCAGGAAAGCTCCCAATCATTGCCTTTGTCTTTCATTCAAGTATAGCAGGCAGATCATAGAATCATAGAATCATCAAGGCTGGAAGAGACTTTTAAATCATTAAGTCCAACCATCCACTCAGCACAACCACTGTAACCCCTAAACCACCAAACCACATCACCCAGCACCAGATCCAGGCGCCTCTTAAACACCTCCAGGGATGGTGACTCCACCACATCCCTGGGCAGCCTATTCCAGTGCCTGACCACCCTAAGAGTGAAGAATTTTTTTCTAATATTTAATCTCAATCTCCCATCTCAGCTTTAGGCCATTTCCTCTTGTCCTCTCTATAGGCAGAGTAGAAGAGACCAGTCCTCCCCTCACTGCAATCTCCCTTCAGGCAGTTGTAGAGGGCAACGAGGTCCCCCCAAGCCTCATCTTGAGACTAAACAAGAACAGCTGCTTCAGCCATTCCTGTAAGACAAGTTTTCTAGACCTTTCACGAGTCTTGCTGCCCTTCTCTGGACACGCTCCAGCACCTCAATGTCCTTTCTGAAGTGAGGGGCTCAGGACTGAAGGCAGTACTTGAGGTGTGGCCTCACCAGTGCTGCGTACAGGAGGACGATCACTGCCCTGGTCCTGCTGGCCACACTATTCTTGATACAGGCCAAGATGCCAATGGCCTTCTTGGCCATCTGGACCCACTGCTGGCTCATATTCATCCGGCGGTCAACCAGCATCCCCAATCCTTTTCTGCGAAATAGCTCTCAAACCACTCCTCCCTCAACCTGTAGCGCTGCATGGAAAAGGGATGCTGCTAACAAAGAAATATGGATTACAAGACACATTATAAAAGAGTATTTTTAGGAAATGCAACTGTAAGAAAGAAATGAGTAACTTTAGCAACAAGTGGAAAGAAACAGTAAGTGAAAACAACACATCCAGATGAAGTGAAAGTTAACAAAAATTAAATCCCAATGTTGAAAACACATCAAGTAGAGGCATGAAAGGGAAGGAGAGCAAGTCACAAGAAGACATCAAAAAGGAGGTGGGAAGAACAGCCTAATCTGAAATTTTGTCTGTTCTTTACAGATTTATGAACGTTAAAGATCATACAGAAAAAGTTTCTTCTTTTTTTTTAATGTGTGTCTTGTTTTTCTCAGTAACTCAATGCAACAGTAACTTACCAAAGTTTAGCTCTGCTTTATAGGTTTGACTGAACTGTCTATTGACAATTGCCTATTTTTGCCCTTCTCCAGATGCTCTTCTAAGATTGTCATGCAGGGGCAGGGTTTCCCCATTGAGGCTGACTCATTTCTACTGCAGCTGACAGGACTCCTGCTCTTCCAAAACCTTTGTAGTCCTTTGACATAACTCACAGCAAATGAATCCATACAGCATGCAAAGCATTATTAACAAATACAGAAGGTACAACTGGGTAGCTATAACATTTGTGGTCGTGCTGCATGTGACAGAGACAATTCTCTGTCAAACCACTCATCACAAAAGCTTTATCTATTTGCTCCATCTTCCAGTATATTGGGGAGGCACCATTATATGGGTGATGATATGCCTACATTTGACATATCACATAATTACATGCCTCTTTTTTCACTACTCCCTAAGCATCGCCTGTTGCACACTGCCACAGTACTTTAGTCCAACCTGGTACAGCAGTTCTTTTGTTCTCAATTCTAGCTATGGTCTTAACTTTGTTGACAGCTTTAGCACTCCTGTTATCATAAGCGTAAGGGGCTCTTTGGGTCTTTGAGTCAGTTCTCTGGATTAATGAGCATTCATGAGATATGTAGTTAGTGCTGAAGGGTTCAAGAAAACATTATTTTCTACTCCTGTACAAGAGCTGATTCTCTCCAGAAACTGAATCTAGATCTTAGTAAAACATAAGCAAATCAGAAAAACAACAATACATGACAGGAAGCGAGCAGGAAAAAAGAAGTGCCACTAGTGCCTCAAATACCTATAGTGCAGAGATGCAGTCAGACAAAGTACCCTAGGACAACACTACAAAGATGACAAAACAAAATCGAATTCCCCAAATCCCAGTCTGCAATTGTTGCTGTCGGTTCCTTCCTGACCTCCATTTTCTCAGTGCTTTCAAGCTGCCAGCCTTCACTAGCTTCACACAAACTCCTCCAGAAGCACAGGAAAGGCACAGTGGCTAAATCTCTCTGCAGAGTCCAGTGCAGAGGTGGTCTGACTTGGAGAGATTTAACTGGCCTATCTGTATTCATGGTTTTATATCTCAGTCCAAGGTCATAAGGATCTGTACACCAACATTTACAAATGGTGTTGAAATGCCTTTCTGTTAGCTTTAAGCTCGGATGTTGTGTGCGTCTGCAATCGTCTCGCTTCAAGCTCGGATGTTGTGTGCGTCTGCAATCGTCTCACTTCAGAATTGTTCTCTAAACATTGCTGAAGGGCAAATACACGACCAGATAGCTCCAAAGCAAAACTGCAATGACTGTCATTTATTGTATACAAAACCATGCAAAACATCAAAATGCTACTTTACCTCCAGTCTGTTCACTTGCTGTTATTTTAGTATGAATGAACAAATAAACCAGACCAAACCTGAGCTGTGCCAAGATAGCACATCACTCAGCCCTTTGCCCAAGACTTGCTCAGAGAGAAGCAGCTGCAGCTTGGCACATGTCTGCACTAATGTGCTCATTCAGCTTTTGGACTGGGCTTGTCTGTACTGACAGTCATGTCCTGACTCACTCGAGTTGCAGTGAATCCATGGAGATGCACATGGTTGCCTGCTATCCAATACTCTGTCTCCACCAAACCTTACACACCGTCACGGCCCTACTGGAAGCTTTGTATTCCTTCCCATCCTGCAGTCATTCCCAGGAGGGAAGAAATGGACAACAGCATTTCAGTTGTTTCTGCTCAGATATCAGAGCATCCCGTGCCTGCTGGACGAGATGCAGAAGCCTGGGGAGGTGTGGTGTGGGGAAACCGTCTCTGTCCCTCCTCTTACTGACCCTCCCTTGTCACCAGTGGCCAAGACATGCCCACGATGAAGTGGCCAAACCCATTACAGTGTTGAGGCTGAAGCACAAGGAGATGACGGCACCCCTTTGCCCTCCTCCACCAGACCCAGGTGCAGAGATCTCCAGCCCCACCGCTGTTTCTTCTCACTGCCATCCATGGGAGGAAAGCAGTCACTGTCCTTCCCTGCTGCTGGCAAAAGAGGGAGTCTTCCCTGTTTTCTACTACTTTTCCCAAGGACATCACAGATGGATTTCATTTAAATGCTATTACAATATGCTGCCTTTTTATCACAAAACTGACTAATAACTCCTCTTCCATTCGCTGCTTTAAAACCAATATAAGCATACTCTTCAGTTTGTGACATTTCTTGCTGCTGCTAAATAGGGAATATTTTAATTGTATTTCTGATTCTGCCATTAGAAGCCTTTATATCCCATTATAAAGAGACACTGAGATAGGAGATGAAACTGGTAAGGAGTTTTATCAAATAAGTCTCAGCCCTGCTGCTTGCCACAGCCTGAATAGAGTGTATGTTTCCTCTTCTGGTTTGATTCCAGCTCTTCACAGTGATCTACAGAAAAATAACAAAAATTTGAGTTCTGCCCTTTTCTTCCTTATTCATTACCTTTTTTTTTTATGTTCAGTACAATCTCTCACCTTCCTGTATCTGTACGTAATGCCTGAAGTGTTCTGTTCAGTCAAAATATTTTTCCCACTCTTAGCTGATGGAGCAAATTTTTGGCAACTTTTGAAGATATTTTAATCCAGAACATTTCCCAGACATGTGAAAATTTATCAACATTGTAACAATGTCTGAATTTTTAAAAACTGTAAAAATGAGAATAAAAACTCTCTTTCTGAGACTGAGATTTTATGATCAACAGTCCATCCATATGATTTTATGATCATAGTCCATCCAGGTCTCTCATGCTTCAGCTTCTTGAAGATTTTGAGGGATTTCTGAAGCATGGGCATAAGCCCAAACACTTTCATATGACACGTGAAATATGCCACTTTTATCTGGGCCCAAACTGGTTTAAGCCAGGGTGAACATGTTTGAGTCCTCTCTGTGCAAACCATGCTGTAATTGTGGCTTTGTGCTACAGCGATAGTATTAAATAGTATTTGATCATAAAAAAGAATTAATAAAATCAGCTGAGTGGGTAGCAGGGTGGAGACTGAGTACAGACAAAATGTGAACGTGGGTAGTTGAAAAAGAACAACATGGAGACACTTTTAGAAAAGTTAATTTTAAATTATCAATATATTAAACAAGCAAGTGCAGAAATAACACTTCCTTCCCCATACCCTGATGACTAGGTAACACAACTCTGGACTCTAGGTGTAACTGAGCAGTAGAACAGTAAAATACACTTTATTGTAAAAAAAAAAAAGTTTAAGTCACATAATCACAAATACATTTCTCCACTGACTTTAGTCAATTAACTGAATGCACAGAACCTCTTAAGTCTAATAAAATCAGACAAAGAATTCTGCTAGCAAGCTTCCATGAAACAAGGATCTTACACATTGAGAGGTTGTACATTCAGTTGTAAGAGAATATTAGACTGCCAGCTCTCTATCTCATGGCAAATACTGAAGCATGTGCAAAATTCAAGTAGCAGAGCAATTCTCAATGTATGCACAGCACATAAATTTGAAGAACTTTCACACAAAGTCAAAACAAGCTTCTAAAGTTTTAGAGTCAACATTTCAAGTTACTTACTACCAAAAGTGTTCATGTGTTCCCCATGAAAGCCACAGACTGATAATGTGTGGGACAAAATCTTGTAACTCCCAATTGTTAAAAGGCAAAAAAGAAACGCCACTAAATAACATACTCTTGTGTACATGCAAATTTTATTTAGGTGATCAAGTAATCTTGGAAGACAACATACTGGCAGACAGCACACATCTAAGCTCCACCAAAAACCACATGACCATTAATCTCCTCGAGGATTTCACATAAAGCTGACAATTTTTGCTTCCACCAGCAATGCTTATTTACTAAATCCTGGACTGGACTGCAAGCTATCTTTTTGAAAAGGAAACAACTCATCTGCACAGCAAAGCACCATTTTGTCCTGGTTGTCTAGGAAGGATGCTTGATCTTTGCACTGTCAAGTTTTATCAGCCCACTAAAATAAACAAACAAACAAATAGATGGATAAATGCCATGCTCCCCAAAGCTCAAGCAGATCCCCAATAGGCAGGATGCACACCCACACAGTGCAGTTTGCAGCCAGAAGCAGCACACATACACACAAACACACTTCAGACAAACAAAGCAAATAATATTTGAACATTCTTGCCAAATGAGATTCTGTTTGTGTACCTCCTTCTCACATATATGCACAAACCCACATATCACACAGCAAATAATGCTCACGGAACACAACAAAGACCCTCTGTTATTGTTCCATAAGGTTTTGCAAAATCCCCTTCTTTGTCTAAAACTGAATTAACAGTATTTCTAGAGCCCTGATAATTTAAACATACAAAGCTTGGAGAGACAGACTATAGCTTTCTTTTAGAGCAACTGGTAACATTAAAAAAATACAGATATGCTTTGAGAACAGAAGCTCCTATTTACAAGCACCTTTATTCAGCAAATTAAAAATGTAGGAAATATTGCAGCCATTCAAATGCAGACTCTCTGAAAGGACATGACTGGAGCCTAAGGCTTATCACATCCAGCTGTGTTTTAACAGAATCTCTTATGGTCACCTTCCCCCCAAACAGAAGTGCTAATAGCCAATAAAATAAAAAAGCCACCTTAAAAAAAACAAACACCCCCTCAAAAATTTCCAAAAACAAGCAAGTTGTCTCCCTGTTTTTAAACCCCAGCACCTTTAGAAGAATGTCATCATGAATGAAAGAACCATGGTAAAAGAAAAAGATGCATCTTCATAATCAGAACTGAACAAAGTATGACACTAAAAGGGATCATTCAGGTAGCACTCTAACAAGGAGCCTCTCCAGCAGCCTCCCTTGACAGGCTGCCCTGACACACATTTATCTCACAGGGCTCAACAGGATCCCTCTGCTGACAAAACAGTCTCCTACCTGAAGCTTCATTTTCCAGCATGAATGCACGTGTGTGTCCTCAGTGCAGCTTTTCCTGGTTGCATGACTGTTCTCCAGACTAAAGAGACAGAGGGGTGTAAGCAGAGCTGCAGTCTGCCCTGCATTTGGCTGCAGATGAATAGAAAGAGTTGGTGCAGTACTTGCCTGGGCTTGTTTAAGTTGCCTAAATATAACTACTAGTGTAGCTCAAACTAGACTAACTACTTCCTCCAGCTGATTCCAGTGAAAAAAGCTTGTGATGAATAATGCATGAGAGCTCCTATGAACATGCTCCATTCCTTGCAGCAGCTGATGTCCACCTCTCCCTGCTTCCCCAAAGCAATCCTTAGCAATTTTTGTGCTATGAAGCATAACAATTCTCCCAACGTCCAGAGTGCAAGAAGGATGACCCTTCCAGATCCATTTTCTTTCCTCATTAGTCAAATAGAGCTGGTAATTTTCTTTTTTCTTCATTGAAAATGTACGTAGCTAGAAGTCAAAGAAGGCATGGTAAGCACAGAACCATATCTCTGGGACAACATAACACTTGTAAATTCCGTTGCTTAGTAGTTAATTTTTCTTATTCTTAAGGGCTGTGAGGGAAGAGAAGATGTGTAAGATGAACAGTGAAGACAGCAAAAGAATGTGAGAGACCAGAAAATAATACTGTACAAAGAAAGTGGAAAAAAAATGCTTACTGCAGCTGGTGAGTTCAGTTGACTGTTTACAGAAAAAAAATATTTTTCAGGAGAACTTGTTGGGTAGATTAATATAGGGGATAAATTCACCAGCTTATTCTCTTAAGCAATAAATTTTGCTGTGTCAGTAAAAAACTTTTCAAGCCAACTACAAAAATCATTCAGGTATTCTTCCAAAGAGTGAACCAACAGAAGAGTAATTTGCAGGTAATTTATTTGCAAATGCAATTACTGCAATAGGCAAACGTTACTTGTAGATTTGGGTCTATTTCTCAGAATTGTTTTACTTTGATTTCGTTGTTAGATACACATCAAGTTATTTGGCATCTCTGTATCAGTCATCCACTGCAATCCAAGATACACTGCTGTCCAAACACAAGTGACAAGGCTCTCAAAAGTAGTTTCCTGTAAAGGAAATGTGGCTTGTCAGTCTCCCAAGCAACAAGAGTTAGGGCCAGAGGAAATGGCCTCAAATTGCGCCAGAAGAGGTTTAGATTGGCTATTTGGAAAAATTTCTTCACCAAAAAGGTTGTTAAGTGTTGGAACAGGCTACCCAGGGAAGTGATTGAGTCACCATTCCTGGAGATATTTAAAAGACGTAGATGTAGCGTTTAGAGCCGTGTTTTAGCGGTAGACTTGGCAGTGTTAGGTTTAGACTCAATGATACTGAGGTCTTTTCCAGCCTAAATGATTCTGTGATTTACAGTGAGAGTTCATGCAGCTCCTAAATTCTGAACCATGGCTCCACTTTGGACTTAATTCTCTAGACAGCTCTGAAATCACATTTCTCAGGTCACATCAAAACTAAAGAGACAGTTTCCACTTTCTACCTCCAATTCATACAGCAGATGAGAGATAAAAGGTGAAGGTAACAGAGAGACCAAACAGAAAGGGATATTCAAAATATTAGAGTCATCTAAAGCTCAGTCATGACTGGTTATTACTTTGGAAGGACTCCTCTTTCACCTCTGCTAAAGGTGGTCCTCCTGCATGGATCAAAACTTATAAACTTGTCAAACTTAGGTCTCTCCAGATGGCATTATCCAGATAGTTACATTTAGTGGCATGCTTTCGCTGTGATACCCTCTGACCTCAGGAATGTGATACACACACCACAAGGCAGAAGAGAGGATTTCCCTTCCCATCAACTGCGCTTTTTTTACAGACCAACTCCATCTTTTCACCCTCATCAGTTCTTGCCACATCCACTTTTAAATTGAAGTTTTCAGATGACTGCACCCTATTCAAAATTCAGTTTTACCACAAAGTGACACGGTACAACTCTAGTGGCAAGGTTCACTCTGAACATACTTTGTTTCTCATATTCTCCCTCTCACTCAAGGTCAAGGACAACACCCTGAGCTACAGACCTTTTGTTTCATCCAACACAGCTGGTCCCATATCCTGTGCACTCAGTAACTCACTGTTTTTCCCTCCCCCATACACAGAATACTCCTTTTAAAAAAGAAAGCTCCAATGCAAAATCATATCTACACAAGCATTATCAGCTCTACAAAGGCTGTGGAAACACTTCACTTACCAATATCCTACAGATAAACAAACCTCAAGGAGGCAAAGTATTGCAATATTTAAAACTGGGGCCTTATTGTCTTCCTTCAGGCTCCTCCATTATGATTTTAAAAGTGGGAACAGAGAGGCTTCCAGAGAATTAGCAGGGCTTCCTACAGCGAGAAAGCAGGGGCTCTGCATAAACCCAGCCTTGTACGCCAGGTAAGCAATCAGGCTGAGCGTGACAGATGCAGAACTACTTCATAGACAGAGCTTCTGTCTCTGCAAAGGAAGCCAAAAGGACTACACCTTGTTAGCAAACAAAACTTCTGCCTTAGCTGAACTTGGGCTGCTGTGGATTCACCACCCAGATGTTTTCTTTTGTATCTGGAAGATAGTGTTGAATTCTGAGAATTTTTTTTCAAAGGCTCTAACTCTGAGGCTAATGGAAATGAATTGCTGGAGGGGAGGGAGAAAAACATGCCATAAACACACATTTCTAAGGCTTCTATAAAGGGAAGCACGTTATCTAAGCTCAGTTAAAAATTTCACATAGCCCTTTGGATATTTACCCTCTTCCTCTTAGTACTTCAGGAAGCTGGGTGAAAGGTTATGAGGGTTGGTTTCTAAATTCAATAAGTGTATTACTACCATTACAAAGAATTATGCAAACACAAGAAGCTGGAAGAGAAATATGGTGTAATTATGTTGTGCACCAGCGTTACACCAGTGAACTCTCAGCAGAACTATGTGTGCACGTGGCCCACAGTACTACCCCCGTGACACCAGGTGTTATGTGTAAGTTTCTGGGAGAAGCAAACCAGAACATAAACAGATGAGCATGACAGTAATTAAACACATTTTATTATTGCAGATCATTTCTCAGACTGTCCTCTCTACTGCATATTCAACTTAAAATGTAATGAGAGAATGAAAGCCTATCTACCGTCTAAAAAGGGTGCCTCATAGGGATTTAACTAAAAAAAAAAAATTGTTTTCCTAACTTTTTAAAGAATAATGAGCTCAGTTGTTTTTTGAATCCATCCGTTGATTTGAAATCTTGGGATCTGCACTGAAACACTGCTTATCCATTTACAGACGCCCACTCCTATACAAAACCTCCAATTTCTATGTATCAGAGCTTCAGAAAAAACCCCACATGAGAAACGATATTGGAAGTCTAAAGCCATGTGGCAAACCACTCCAAAGTGACCTGAGTTCACGGATTTTTTTAAAGGGATGTGACATTTGACTACTTAAAGTTAACATACTCTTAAGTCTTGCATCCCCAAAATAAAGCAATTTTCTGCTTGGGTTTTTTTTCTCAAGTACTGAATATTTTCAAATACTGCAATCTAACCAATATGTTAAGTCTTATGTTTGTGAAGCTAATAAAAAGAGCAGTTTAAAATTTAAAGGCATTCAGCTGAACAGCTTTATATTTCATTTAATATGAGCAGCATTTTGTAGCATTCTCCTGCATGCCTGAACAATCATGTTGCCACTGTGAAAGGAAGAGATGCAGGAGAGGCCTCACTATAGCAAGAACAGTGCTTAGCAAAATCATCTTTCATTCTTGTGCACTTATTAGGAGAAACCTGAAACAATGTGTGTGGAGTAAACTCACAGACATCACTTCATTACATGCTTATGCTAGAGGCCAAGCTGAATCATTTTGGTTAAGTATTTAGCTACTGGCTGGCCAGTTAATTTTACAGTCAAATTTTGTACAGTCTATTTAGTTTCTCCCATTTTTAAATAACTGCAACCTCCTGGGGAAATTCTCTACTAGACCATCTGCTCATTTCCTATAAATCCTCCTTTCAGACCTTACACAAATTTCTGAGCTGCCAATCAGAACTTCTTTGATGTCTGGGTGAACAAAACCCCAACTATTCTGTACTAAAACCTGCAGTGCAAAAAGATTAGTTATCCCCTGATCAGTAAAATAACAGCAGCAAAGTGGGTCATTTCTCTGCAGCACATCTCAAGCAGCAGGTATACACACTCCTAGTGGATGAGCACTTACAGTCCTTCCCTGGCCACTGGACAGTCAAAAACCAGAGGCAATTCACCTCACATTTTCAGCTTGTTACTCTCTCTGGAGTTTCTGCATGTCCAAGCACCTTGCTTGCTATCATCTTGGTTGGTACTACCTGGGAACAGCTGATGGATGTTTCCCAGGTCTAAGCTCAAAGGAGGGTTGAGGGAAGGGAGAAACAACTTGAATGGCAAAAAGTGTAATGGGGAAAGATGGCATAAGGAGATGTTAAATAAATGCACAGGCAGTGTTTCCTATCATAATCATGCTTGTGCAAGCTCTTCCGTGGCTTGTGAAACACTGCAGGCTGTGCAGATCCAATGATACACCACACTTTTTTTAAACAAACAAGGCTGGAGGGAGTTTCAGCAATCAGGAACACTCTGAACAGGCTAACGGACTTTGACCTGGCAGATGTTTCTCCAAGTGCATGTGAATTTCACAGTGGAAAAGAGCAGTGAAGATTTTATATCCGTTTTAAATTAAATCAGCGCCAGTCTCCAAACTCTGTTCCAAGCGTTAACAAATACCACATAACCCACTGTTCTAACCCAGGCTTCTATGGAAAAGGCAGAAAGACAGCAGTACCTGTTGTAGGAGCTGACTATTGTTGATGCCTGTGTCTAACTCAAATACTTGTCACTGCAACAGTCAATTTACAATGCTGCAAAGCAATTAAGATGTGCTTACCCAAGTACCATGGGTGTTACCAATGCAACTATAAAACAAGAGTGGGGTATAACAATAGGACCTGAAGAATTTTTTTAAAAAGCATTAAAAGACTGACTACAGAAAAAAACCAAAACAAAACCCATCAACAAGCCCAAACCCACAAAAACCAATTCAGACTGTCCAAGACTGGATGGTTGAACATGAAATGAAATGGCTAAGCAAGTAAGGAGCATGTGGAGCTCTGTAATGCTTTTATTTCCTCTCACATCTACATTTTCGGCTCTTTGTTTTGTTTTTTGGCCTCAGAAAATAGAACTGAGTTCAGAATAGTGGATTGCACACAAGTTCTCCCCAGCAAAAACTGCACAAGCAGGAACTAGTTAAATCACTTTTGTAAACATTTGAGAAATCTAGGAGAAAAAAGTAAAAACCAGAACTTTGCTATAAAGAGGAACTGTACAAGCGTCCTCAAAAGTTTCTCCAAAAAAACCCCCAAAACAACTAAAAAAGAACCCAGCAAAGAAACCTCACCCAAAAAGCAATCCATCAGATTCAAAACTTACAACAGCTAAAACCTAGCCAAATATGCAAGAAGAATTTGCCAGAAGGGATACAACAGGCATAGGGTCAAGGCTCTGCAATAAACATCCCCAAAAATTCTGGTTATAAACCAGAACATCAGACTTAGTTATTTCTGTCATAATGACTGCACTGAAAACCAGCGGGGCTATAAAAATGGGTTGATCTCATCTGCCCTCCTTCACTCTGCAATCCAGAGACTTGGGTGTGCCTCAGGTTTACTACAGGTAGGCAGAGAGAAGTCAGCGTTAAAGAAGGACTTTAACAATGTACTTCTTGTGTTCCAGTTGGGTACCCCTCCGTCATTCTTGAGACAGATGGCATGGGAGCACCGGAGCCTGCCACCGCGATCCCGGTGGAATATGTGTGAGCAGTGAAACCACAGGGAACGTTTTCTTGAAGAGGAGTGAGAGTACATTTCAGAGGGGGCCAGAGGAAAGATACCTGGGTTTTCCTGGATGAGGTGCTGAGGGATGGCACTTTTAAAGTAGCTCCTTTAAATGAGTAGCTGTAGCACCAGAGGTAAAGAGAGGTCAAAGAGAAGCCTTTAAGGAATTGCTGGGCTATGGTAGTTATTATTTATCTTCTAGATGCTTTGCAGGTGGGCTTGCATTACAAAGGTCTGACTGAAACTAACCAAGCTGCTAAAATATTTAGACCTAGATATCAGAACTCTTGAAAGCGAATATTTGGATCTGGAGATCTAACACAACCTATGCATGTTCCTGATCACTCCTGGGAGCAGCATGATGATTTCTGGCAGTTTGCAAGCAGAGCAGCAGGGCTGGACAGAGGCTAAAACTGGGAATGCTTTCAGGAGATAAGCAGCTGCCACCAGTTGTGCTCAGCATGGGACTGGGTGGATTGGGGGCAGTTCAAAATGCTCATAAATCTAGGAACAACAGCAGTGCTCTTTGTTGTATCTACATTCAAGAAGAAACAGAGGTTTATAGATGATAAGGGGGAAAAACCCAGGATGAAACAGTCTGACGTGAACATGATACAGCTGGAACTGAAGCTCTGAGGGGACAACACAGCCCAGGCATATAGGTTGTCTCTCTCCCCACTTGCATTCATGGGAAAGGCCCAGTTTCCCATGGAAACTGCAAGCTCCTGTACACTTCAGTCAGTTCATTCTAGTAACCATTAAAATGCATCTTTCAGAATGGCATTATTTATTCAGGCTAACACAGAGAACAAACACGGTAAATGAAACTCTCATAGCTGGGCATGTTACCCACTCCAGAAATTCTCCCCACTAACTCTTGCAGAAGAAATATTCCTTACAGTGGCTGTGCTCAGGATGTGACTGGGAGAAAGTGTTGCCTTGTTGCAATCCTACTCACCCCATCTGTTGGGTGGGGCTTTTTTGCCAGTCTGTTGTCTCCTATTAACATTTTCCTAGAGGTCTGTTTTAGCTCAGTAGAACTCCCACCTTTACTATGTCTGATATAGTGGAGTGTTTCCTTCTATTTCTCTTCTCAAATGTTTCCATCTAAAAATGGAACAAATGATACTGATCTAAAACATGTTCAATGGTGAAGATCTGACTGATCTGATGTTGGCCTTATCATCACAGAATCAAATGAAGACATTTGGTTCCACAAGACTGGTGCTAAGCCAGGCATCAGCCAATATTTTCAATAATCATCTGGAAATTAGTTTTAAAAAAACAACATAGGAAAGTCTCTGCCAGTTATATTTACAGGTGACACAAAGCTTAGCAGGATGACGAGGCTTACAGACACTTCACAGATACTGAGCATGTGAAACTGATTTGGGGAAAAAACCCCACAGTACTAAAACTGCCTTTTGTTTTCACCAAAGTGACATGGGCTGTAATTGCAAATTACACGGGTTTCAGCTTATAAAGCTGAAGTACAGTAGAGGATTGGATGTAGAAAGCCGCAGTGAAGTGACAAGTGGAAATGAGAACCTGAATGGGGTTTGAGGACAGGATTAATGCCATTCAGCCCTGCGTTACAGCAAGCAGAGTTTTCAGTTTTCCCTCTGAACTGCCAAGGTGGTGTTGGAGAACTGAGAGAGGACAAAAACTGGAAAGCCACCAAAACCCTACCAGCAAGAGCAGCACACCCTGCCTTGTAATTAAGACACTTGCTTTTCCAGTGTCCCAACCTTTACTTTCAAACAGGACAAGAGAGGCCTCAAAAGGATATCTTTCCATCCCTCATTCCCCCTGCCCCATTTACTAGGCTGATGGAAACACCCTATTGGATGAGATTCCAGAATTTTATCTGCAAGTTTACCAAAAAAGGGAGTGACCTCACTTGTTTTTAACACAGAGATAGGTCCAAAAGCACAATTTAAGAGCCTGTTTCAATTAGTCAAGGAAGAGTCACTAGCAACTAGCAGCTGAAGACATGGTTTCTGTGCACTGTGATGGTGGCTGGCATGGAAACAAACTACAAAGTACGACAGAAGCTTTACCTGTCATCTTCAAACCAAGGCTGGAAGCTCAAGTGCCACTTCCAAATACCAGGAGCTACGGGTTCAATGTACAGGGGTAGCTACATGCAAAGTAACACAGGTCATTCCAAGTCAGATGTGGCCGCCCCTGCTGGCCTTCAGTGTCACAAACCTCTATGGAATTATTAAAATAAAACAAACCATTTTGAACCACATTGATGAGAAAGGGTTTTGGGGGTTAAAAACATACAAAATAGCTGTTTTTTAAAAACTTTAATCTCTACTCCAACATGCCTGTCCCCCTTCTGCATGAACTTCATCATTGTATAGTGATACAGATTTTTTTTGCTTTGTGATTTGAAGCAATTATAAGCCAAATAGTCAAGTTTTTCATATTAATCACAGAAGAGAACCAGCCCAGTCCTATTCCCAGCTCTAAGGGAGAAGGCATCTTAGCTTAAGCACAAATTAGCACTGGCCATACCCAGCAGTCCTAATTTGCTGATGTTTCCATGCAGTACCCTAGTTCTTCCCTTGTCACAACTTAAAATAGCTATGGTTTAAAGTTCACGGGTATGAGGTAGCTGTGCTTCACTTCTCCCAAATATCCCAACCGTGGTGCATGAAAACAGAAACATCCCATTTACGGGTCACTATCACAAATCTGCCTGTGGATGTTTCAGTAACTCCAGTGTCTCTGGAGTACATGAAGCTTATCAGCAGCCAAAGAGGATGCCACATTCCAGTATTTCATGCAGAACGAAGTTGCTTAACTGTTATGTTAACCAGCTCAGAGAAATTAAGATGCAAAAATTAGCAAATGTTTCACTTCATTGCATACAAGGCTGCCTTGTAATCTTTACCCAAATAACGTGCTTTCAGCCATCTGAATAACAGTAAACAAACCTAAAGAATACTGGAGGGAAACAAAGCCCAAACAACTCTTCCGTATTCTCTGGGATCAATCAAAAGTTTTCACTGTTATTATGCATAACAAATAAAGCAAAAAAGTATCACACAAGCCACTGGCTGAGGTAAACACACGTTGCTTCAACCTGAACAATCCATGAATCACATCCTCTGGCATCTATTGCTTGGGAATATTACTAGAAATAAGCAGGCAGATGATTGCCAGGAGAAACTTTACAACTGATGTGGGGTTTGTGCATCTAGACACAGCTGGCTAAAACACTTCTGGTTCTGCAATTTTCCATTCAGGAAAAGCTACCAATGCATTACAAGGCTGCCCCTTCACCACTTTACAGGAAAAATAAGTAAATTGATTAGTTGATATTCAAAAATGCCAAGATCAGCCTCTTTCAAACTTTTAAAACATCTTTTTTAGGCTCCTCTATCTAAATTCTACGAAAAGGATAATCTCGTACTTCTTTTAAGAATTTGATGCCAATCCATAATTATCACAAGATATTATATACGATATGCTTAACTAATGATCACAACTACACACTAGAGAGTGAATTTGACTTGAGAATTAGAAAAAAATCTGATTGACTTTTTAGATAGAAATAGCCATAAATACTTGTACGTTTGTGAGACCTACAGCAGTGATTTTCCAAGGTGTAAGTACTGAAGAGCAGGAAATACAATTATCCTTCGAGGCAGTAAGGCACACTGGAAATCTGTGACTCCAAATCCAGCTTCGATATAGAACTCAGTAGGTTACACAAAAAATTTAGATGTACGTTCATTACTTAAAGGTCTCTGAAAAACCTAAGCATAAGATGCAAGCTTATTACTGAAAATGTTCTGATGTTAAAAATACACCAAAAATTGCTTCCACACTCATAGAATCTGAGTATATGAATATCTGTGCTAAACACATCCACTTCCAGTTACCCTGACAGATGCACAACATGTGTGCAAAGCAGTTGGTGACACAGCCCCAGATTCTTGCCTCCAGGAACACCAGAAATGCTGCACCCTTAAAGAACATGGTGGAAACATGCAGTGCGTACTTAACACAGGGGTGAAGTCAAATGCTGCAGACTCAAGGACAATCCTCTCCCTGACACTAACAGCCACCTGTAGTTAAGGTGCACAAGGAATCAGATGCAGTCTACATTTAAGCAAATGAAAAAATTATAAACAGGCCACTTTTCCTCATTTTCATCAACATTAAAGCAGTGCTTATTTACAGGAAGAGAGGACTGGGATGTAAACAAACTTAAACCTCAACAAATAGGTGATTCTGCTCTTTCCTTTGTCTTTGAAATTCAGTTCTTGACTGCTAAAAAATGAAATTCTGAATTTCAACCACTGACCTCATAGAATACACAATATGGGCTTGCTCAGTAATAAAAGTACGCTTTGACTTGTGGCTGTCATGCGAAAATCTCCACAAGAAATTTCCTAAAACAGGAGCTATGTCTGCTGCCAGAGAGAAACATGTTTAGTAGCAGATGAGAAACCATCACTTCTGGGACCAAGAAAAACTAAATGAATCCCAAAGGTGGATTTTGTTTCTAGGTGTGAGAACTATTGACTCAGAAGGCTGTACTCCTAAGAGCTTATATTTCAGCAAAACAGGGAGGAGCAATTTCTGAAGAACAACTTCCCCTGCCCCTGTCAAAAATTATTCATAAATGGCATAAAGGCCAAGTAGAATTAGCTAAGTTCAAGGTGCAAATCTAAGCCTATATATAATTTTGCAGAAGTTTTACCTGTAAACCACTGGGGTGCAGGGTTTAAGGGGAATCAGCAGCTTAAAGCTAGACACAGTTTTAAAACCCCCTGAGGTTCAAGTACTACACCATGCCTCGCTGGCAGAATTGATTGTCTTCGTTCTTCTTTCAAAACAACCCCAAAACAAAACACCCTAAAAAACAACTCAAAATCCAACCTTATTTTATTCCACCAGGCAAAGAAACACATCTGTCTGAAAGATCAAATCACCAAGGTCATTTATTACGCATCAGTGCATGAGGCAAAATATCCTACAAGAGGAAAAAACATCTGGACTTCTGGGGTGTCTCATTTACAGAAATTACTTTTAATAAACAAACTTTAAAAATCAGTTTGCAGGAATTTGACAGTCTCACTTTAAAGAAACAGTATAGCCAATGGATGATGAAAATCACTACAATCAAGTCTTGACTAATGTCTTTGTGGAGCTGTGATGATTTTAGCAACACAGGTACTTATTTATATGCACATATAGATCACTGTGGGTTCATGACTGACACACATCTCATTAGAAGGCAAACAAACAAGCACGCTTCTGCCAGGGAAGAAAAAAATATAAACTTTAAAGTCACGAGCTCAGATCCAGGGCTCCCTTTATGGAAAGGTGTTGCACATTAACATACACGAGAAACATTAACAGACCTGCGAAAAACCACCAAAACATACATGACTATCGTGTAATTAAACAGCATCAGCACTTGTTTTAGAATATAGTATTTTTTAAAGAATGACTCTCAGCTTTTTTAAGTGAGCCGCTAATGAAAGCTAGACAGCGATTCTGTTATTATCGGAGAGGTGATTTAATATTCAGGTTAACGCGACAGCTACACACTGTAATCATTAACTCTAAGTTTCTGGTCTTGAGACACCAAAGTAAGGAGTTCACATGCAATATGCAAAGTCAAAACAATGATTGTATATAAATGAGTGATTATAAGCAAACAGCAAAATCTGAAACTGCTGAAGTTTATTCTCTGAAGAATCACTACCTAAAACTCTGCTGCTGTATCAACTGCTGTTAGTTTTCATAATGTTTACTGAATTTTTAAAAGAAAGAGTTTTCTCCTCTTTTTCCTCAAAACCCTTTCAGAAACCACTTCCCACACTTTGCCTTTTGTAATTCATCCCCACTCAGCAGCCATCTGCTCCTTTCCTCACACACATGCTGTACACACTCCAAAACAAACACAATGCAGAATCAAATGGCGTGATCTGACTTTTTTGTTAGGACTGCTCAAGCGGGAGCAGCTCCCTCCCATACCATCCCCTCCCTCCCACTTCCTGCCTCCTCTTTTCTCCCTTCACTGGGGTTTGCTGGGAAGGAGCATGTACTAGCTTCCAAGAGTAGGGCTCGAGAGGACCAGCTTCTCATCCTGCACTCAAGCACAGTTAAGAGCAGAAGAAGTTCAGGAAAGTCACAACATTTTGCACGTTCACCACGACCGAGATGGAGCAATGCTCACCTTCAGGAGGAAGACCCCTCTGCTCTCCACATATCCCATGTCCATCATGTTCTGCAGCAGAGCTTTGGGCCATCAGCACAACCATCTGCAGATTGGGACTCTGGCAAAGCAGACATCTCAAAGGACATAGTGACAAAGACTTCCAGGTGCTCAGCTTTTATCCATACACCTGAAGTTCTTTACAAGGCTAGTCAGCAGTGCCAGTCCTCTTTCACGGATGGGAGTCAGGATAGCACAAGAACCCAAACAATTTGCCCAATACCATCTAGCAGGGTAGTAAGACAAAAACAAATCCCAAATTACAGACCTGGTTTAATTCAGGCCTGGCTGCACTCTGTGCTCTCCTTGACACCGAAGGTGAGGTAAGTCGTGCTCTTGCCAGAACACGTGGGACAGAAGAAAAAAGCTCTTAAGCTGGCAAGGGGCAAGAAGAGTGGAAAGTGTAACTTTTTCTGAGAAATGCTTTATGATCCATTGAAAAACACACCAAGTAAAAGCCAAGATTTGAATTGTCAGGAAAGGTCGTCTTCACAATTCCCACTCTGAGCCTATGCCTATAAGCAGTACAGCAGAAGTACATTCTGCTTCTCACAGAAGAGATAAAGAATATTCAGACAAAAATCCTTCCATAGTTAGCCAGTTTCTATACAAAGCAAACTTAATAAAGGAAAAATGCCAGACCCAGTGTTAATATATGACATAGTTACACATAAAGACACAAATCGCAGTACAAAAAAAAAGAGTAAAATTCTCAAAGGATTTAGAGCCCGGCTGCTTAACGATTTGGTTTAATGGGCAAACAAAACCAAACACACACACACACACACACACACACAGAGCCTTACAAAGCCTGAGTATTTGGACTGAATTCAGCCACGCAGAGATCTCATTCACAGCTCAAAGTCCACGAAGTGAACGGAAAAAGTCAGAGGGCTTCTGTACCTTAAAAACAGCTCTCAAAGTGTCACTCTAGATTCAACAATATAAAGCACACACCTTGAGAAACTGCTCTATGACTACAAACTCTTGCAAATGCATCTCTTGCTTTTTTTTCCCCAAGTCCTGCTTTTCCAGTAAGACATGGCTTATTTGAATCAATAGGCCACAGCACCTTTCCTGTTACAGGATGCAAGAGACTGTTACAAAGGCAGAAGAACTTTACGAAGATGCATCGCAATGTACTTCTCTCACCATAATTTCATCCAGACAAATTAGGCACTCAGTATCTTCAATATGACAGCTTTGAGAAATACCTGGAGATGTCAGGGACAATCACAGCATCTCTGCTGAGCACGTAACAGCCAGTTACACTGCACAGCACTTAGAAAACAAGAGATGTGACAAGAAGGGAGTTTCAGCTGATCAACTGGAATCAGCAAGTTTAAATCTGACTAGAACATTGATCTGCTTCTGTGATAAATGCTGTGTGATCTTTGATGACAACTCAGTATTGATTCCCAGGTTGAGGCTATTGAGAAGAAACACAACTGTGACCAGACTTGCACCAGCATCTCATGATCTCTCCTTCAAACACTGATCCCACCCATCCCTGATCTGCTTATGAGATCTGCAGAGATCACAGCACAGGAGGCCAGGGTTGGTGCACCTTTTTAGAACAGCAGTGAAAAGCTATTGCTGAGGGAGCTTCACTCACTGCAGTAACACTTACTAACAATTTGCGGCAGACGTTAGTGCCCGTCAATGAGGAAGGCACAAAGCCCTCAAAAAGACAATGCTATAACAAAACAAACCCAGAACAACACCTCAATCACATGCCAGCATCATTTCCTTGTTTCCCATCAGATCCCGAGAGCTGTTTGCTTTTGCATGCATTGGGAAACCTTGCTGCCAGCATACTGCCCACCAAACAGGGGCAAGGGGGGTTGTAGCTTCTCACACACAATGGAATGACTCTCCCTTACATCAGGTAAGCATGAAGCTATTCCTAGTGAAGGGTAAGTAAGAAGCTAATGATGGTTATTAATAGCCCTTAAAGCTATCAGTTCATCTGAGTTAAATGCAAGAGTAATAATCCCTTTATGACCTTCCTCATTTTTACTGGGGAAATGGACAAAGTTTCATGAAATACTGCTTCTAACCTCAGATTTCAACTATTTTAAATGTTGAAAATTACATCAACCTGAATCTACCAGGCTCTGGTATGTATATGTATCACTGAGGACTCAGACCAGAAATGGTAGGCAAAAGCCTTTCCTCTCAATACTTCTTCAAATTCAATAGGATTTTTGCCAGTCTTCCACAGGTATTGAATCTGCAAGTTAATCTGCCATGAGGCATGCCTAGGCATTACACATCACTCAGTTAGGTACTATACATCACTCAGTTTGAGAAACTGGATTGTAATGATGAAGGTGCTAAGGATTTCTTGCTGTTCTTCACTTAGTCACGAATCACTAGTCCAGAAAATTTGCTCTTGTAGCAAGGAAAACTAGAATAAAACCAAGCCTTAACCTGAAATACAAGAGCTACAACTTGACCAGAAGCATAGAAGAGAAGAAATAGTAAGAGATCTGTACTGTTCAGATTGAGAAATGTTCCTCTGCAGCTCTACTACAAATGTGAATAACTAACTACATCCACAATCACAAAAGATAGCAGAATATAAGGTGTGTTCTGAGGAATAGGAAAAACACTGATTTTTCAGAAACTGGTGGAAGTTCCCTCTCTAGGCACATTGGTCCTCCATTTTCTGCTGCTGTGCTTCTTGAGCCTTTCCTCCAAAGGACTTCTTACAATGCAGAATGTAGGTACCAACAAGCCAAAAGTCTGGTTTGAAATAGCAAAAATGAAAGCAAGACAAAATTTCATCTGCTAGATGACACTCACCTTGGCTTTAGCCACAGCTTGTTAATAAACAGAAGAGATATGCACGAGTCTGCTCAATCTATAAGGTGCACACTTGGAAATGCACTTGGCCTAAGAAGCTTGGTACTACAAAGCAAACCTACATATTTATCTGTGAAGTAGTACTATTGGTTTTGATTGTGGTTTGTGGTTTGTTTGATTTTGTTCGGATTGTCAAGTGGCTTTTTACAACTCAAAATATTTTAAACTACAGTGTACACATTTGTTTGAGTTGCTTACTGTTCTGCACAGAAAAGGTAAGAAATTTACTATTCTTATTACATAATAAAGGTAAGGTAAGGTAAGGTAAGGTAAGGTAAGGTAAGGTAAGGTAAGGTAAGGTAAGGTAAGGTAAGAAAACCACGGAACTTGAATCAAACTGTGAAATGTTGCACTTTTTTCTCAAAAACTATTTTACGTCTTTGCAGGCATAAGAACTGTGTCTAGGCCAACCATAACACAAAGAAATAGCTGTAACCTATGTTGTCTAATGGGAATGCAACTGAAATATGAAAGTATTGAAGTTACACTGACTTTGTACTGAAACACCTTCTTTCTCGGTTTTACCTAGTATCCATGACTTGTACAGTAGCTATTACCTAGGGCACAACAACTACCTACAACTGCTCAGCAGATTTGCCCAACACAGGATCATGTTCAGCTGCATGCTGCTCTTTATCTTGGAGTGGTTGCTATCTCAACAGAAAACAGGCATTTTGAAACTAAAATCTGATTAAAAATATGGCAAGGATAATCTAGAAATTCTTCTTTTGCATCCCATGTCCCTTTTACTGTATTCTTCAAATATGAGCAAAACTCACAGTCTTGGCCAGTGGGTCTTGACTGCATCCAAGAATTAACAGGGACTCTGACTATAAAGTACTGTGAACATCCTACCTAACTGATGCAATATGAAAAATTAACTGGATTGGTCAAAGTCAGCACATCAACGACTACCCTACAGCTCATTTTAAAGATCCAGCATTAAAGCTTAACCCCAGAAGCAGGAGTGAAGAAGGGAGTATAAGAGCCAGGCTCATGTGCACAGGAGCAGCCAGTGTCAGTACAGCTGTGCATCAAGGATAGGAGGCAGCTCACCCAGAGGTCCAGCTGTTCCAGTTGTAGTTTTGGTAAAATGCAGAACATCTGGGGATGAATGAATATGCTGAGGGAGACAGGAAGGACAAGACTTGGGAAACATGAAGTGTTTCCAAGTTAGCCTTATCTATTGCTTGCATGGTCCCACTTCCTCTTCCATGTTGCACATGTGTAAACAAGTATTCAGTTCTGTTTCATGCTAAGGCATGAAAATATAACAGCAACCCAGCAAGGGGAACAATAATCAACATTTCAACTAGTTATTATGAAGGAAACACAGGGGAGATTTGTTAACACCAAAGTCGCTGTGTTTGAAATAAAAAGCATGTTTAGAAGGAGAGTTGGGACTCTCACTTCCGGGCCCACTGCATGGTTAGAGGCACAAGTTGTTCTGATCTGCCTCCTAACCTTCATCACCCCAGAGCAGGGTAGTAAATTCACAGCACTGCCCTGCATTTGACAAAGGAGCTGTCTCACTCAGCACACACAGTTACTATATGGGAGAGCACCAAAGGGAAGAAACAGCAGAGCCCTCTTACCTAGGGAGCCGCCCAGACAGTAACTGTATGTGACAGGCGGGAAGCGACAGATTCCAGCAGTCTCCTGAGACAAGGTGCTTTATGGATCTAGAGCATCTCCTCTGTGATAGTAACTTCTTGCCTAGTCCTGGCAACCAAAAGCAGCAGTGTGCCAGCCTCATTAATTACTGGTTTAAGAATCTGAAGGGCTAGAATCCATTTTAAGATGTTACTAAGGAGAAGACTCAAAAAAGCCAGTATTAGGACAGTTCATTTTTACTGGTGACTTTGGTGGGTGCAATCTGGACAGCTGTCAGGTGAGACAGGTAGTCAGGGCAAATGATCCAAACACATCAGAAACAACTCTTGCACCCTACTCAAAGTTAGTGCTGATGAATCCCTTTCTGTAACATGACAGCGCCTTTCTAGTCCCTTATACATAAGCTACACCCTGTCTGTAATCAGCATCACTCTAGACCTACTCAGAGTTAACCACTGCTGAGGAGTCCAGAAAGCAAGCTCTGTAGCTGTACCTTAATGTGAATATTCTCTTGACCTCATTTTATGTTAAAGCTAAAAAACTACAAAGAGATTTCTGTGGAACTGACAGATAATATAAGATCAATGCAGTACAGTGTACACTGTACATGATGCACATTAACGTCTTTGGGCTGGATCAGAGACACAGTCCAGGGATAAATAAGGCTGACATGTGAAGATTACACATAGTATGCTATTAAAAACTGTTAAGTAGTGTATTGATTGGATTTTACTGGACTTATAATCAATAGATACTTCAGATATTTTTGCATTAGCACCACAGCAAGACCTCAGATTCATTCCACCCACACACATGCTCCCAAATTAAGAATACAAATCATATTCCATAACACTGTACAGTAGGTACACATATGGGTGTCTAGAGCCTTCCTTGTGATATACTAGTCACTATGAAATACAACACAGCTACTACATGCTACCAAGATCAAAGGAAAACAGGATGCATCGCTATATATAGAGGTTCACGTTCCATGTAATTTTTCTTTAAACACACCTGTAATAGCTTCTACAACAATGGAATTAGAGCCATCATCCAAATCCCTGTCTCCCTTGAATTCTTAAGCAAAATAGATGGCTGTAGCTTGCATTTTGCAGAAGTTACTCAACAGCAATCTCTAGAATTATACAGCCAGCTGCTTTAAAACAGCAAACACAAGAATAAGGAGATAATTTGGTAGCATTCGTCCTCACTAAAAGTAGCAGTAATGCAAGGAGTTGGGGCTTTGGAACAGAATCAGGTCTGATTTGGTAACCCCTATCATTTTATACTTAGATAACTTCCTGTGAAAATTAAGCATATCTGACAGTACCTGTTCTTCTTTTTCTTTGGTCTTGCTCCTGGAGACTCTGGAAGAGGTAACATCCTGAGCTGGAATGACAGAGATTTGATGCAGTGGCATGTTCATCACACCGCCTTGTTTGGTCCTATCATTTACAGGAAGGAGGCTTGCAGGCAGTGCTCATTCCGTGCCATTGTAAGGCCTTGCAACTAAAAAATAAAAAAATATTAGATGATGTTAAAGTAGCTTGAAATGCAATAATTTCTAAACCAAAGCTATGCCATCCACTGGACCAAGACACATCTCTTATTGTCTCTGGGTTTTGGTGCACTGGCTGTGTGAGAAAAGACACAGAAATTTTAAACTATTTTAACTAGACAGGTCAGAGCACAATTAACGCAAAATGAATAAATTCTCAACCAGTTCTGAAAGCGTTCTGAGAGCAGAGCTAGAGGGCAGGGATCATGCTCGAGTCTGCCTGGACAGGAAGAAGGAGGAAGAGCAGCTCTCCAAGCTGAGGGTGCTACCTGGAGGTGCAGAGAGCAAAGCTCATACAGGTAAGTTTCCTAAACTGCCAACCCCACCATACTGGATCAAACTGCCTCAGGAGTCATCCTAAAACAAAGTGAATGCTGTAACTTTGGCTAAAAACAGGCAATAGCCTGCATTTGACTCTTGCCATTTCTATAAACATGTACCACTGTCAGATGAAAGACGTATCACGTGAGATGTTCCCTTCCTAAAACTGTTAGAGATTAATATAAACAAAATCCCTCACCAGGGATTGTGAATTCACTGGATGGACTACACACTTTATCCTTCTTTTACTAATATAAGATGGAAGCATTACACATAGGAAAGATAGTGATAGACAAATTAGCCAAAATTGGCCATGCTAATCTGAAAGGCAGGCATAATTAACCATACCTTTTATTAGATTAGTGAAGTTACATTAAATAAAAAGCTTTTTGAAACATGTAACATCATGGAGTGTTTATTTGGAATGTAACTTGCCACAAATGAGACACAATCAATTGTATTTAAAGAACAGATTAAAAGGGCATTAACACAGCAAGGACTATATTAAACAGATCAACTAAATAATGCACTGTTCTTCTGTTTCCATAACATACTGAGTTTTTGTTTGGCTGGTTTTGAATCAGCAAAAGCAGAAAACAGAGACTAGATAAATGCCCTACGTATTATGCTGTTTAACAACTTGGAAGTAGTATAGCTTAGCACTTAGTGCATACCCTTAACCTATACTGCACATATTTTTTATTTAACATTTAATTGGAAGTTCTGAAGATAGAACTAGACCATTCAGCATCTTTTGTGGAATCAAAAACCTAGAAAGCTTGGCCTATTTCCACTAGACTCCACAGGAGTACTGCAGTTGTGTAAAATGAAAACAGGATCAACTATTTTGACTGCTTTTGATTAAACAATAGGAAAAAAAAATTACATGTTCCAAGGCACTTTATACGGAGAGTGATAGTTCACTATCCTCTTTGCACTGAGGGGGAAAGAATTATCAAAGGTCATAGAGCAAATCATGAACAAAACCAAAAATGCATGCAAGGCCCGCTGCATCCCAGTCACACACTCCATCTGCTGCATGATGCCGTTCGCCCGTTCGAGCGCTCAGCCAAGTTCAAGAGCTTTACTGACACGTGGGCAGGATTTACATTACTTCCACAGAGGCCAAGACAGTGCATCATAAAGCACGCATGAGAGCTTTAAAGGCAATGCCTCCGTAACTTTCAAGCATCACTTACTTTAAAAGTAAAATACATCAGTATGCATAAACAAGCACCAAGGACACTTCCTTACTGGAGGACAAAGGGAAACACGGGATTTACCAGCATCATTGAATCCCAGCATAAAGAGAAAACACAGAACCTCCTTAGGTCCTCCACACACCTACTTAGTCACATCCTCTAAAGGAGCCAAGCCAGAGGGAATATAAACATGGGCTGAGATGGGAATATCAAACCACAATAAACAAGGCAGGAAGGGAAGGTATTTTCCCAAGAAAACAGAGAAATGAAATCCAGAGAACGTTAAGCTTCAATGAAAATATGCCAGGTAATATGTTCTGTGCTATTGCCAGTGATAACAGAGTAAAAGGGAAGGAATTCGACCCTGCTCTGTGTCCCCCCCTCAAAAAGGGTTCTGGGCTTGCAGGCAAGGACACGTTATGACTGTAAAGAGAACAAGGAAAATTATTAGAAAACACAGTTAACCCTCTCTGATGGTGGCTAACAAGTCAAACTAGTTTTTCTGCAGGTACTTCAAGGACAGCAAATGTTAGAATTCTTTGAAAGAGCTCAAACAGCAGATATAATCCAACTGGGTATTCAAAGATTATGTGAAACAGCCTTCCTCTGGTAAAGAAGCCTGGCAGACGCTCTAATAAAGCCTGCCTTTGTTCAAAGGTGGCTTAGAGAAAGCTGTAAACTAAACCCAGATGCCACCCTGTCGCATCCCCAATCTGCTGGGTCCCTAACAATGCACACAACTCAAATTCTGTCTGTATCAACATAAAGCACTTTAACTCCACAGTGCTAATTAAAGGATAAAGTTACGTGAATGAACAAGACCATCTGCAGTACCGAGTACAAACAGACAAGGATGCCAGAAAAGCAATGCCACTAAAAGCCAACACAAAGCAAGTTATGACAAGCTCCACAGGACATTCCACAGCTAAATTAATTCCTTGTCCTACCTGATTCAAAGGTGAGGAGCTGGGCACCTGCAAGTGGGATCCAAACTTGAAGAACATCAAACTGGGGGCCTGCCAAAAAGGAAGAAATGCTAAGGCAAGGAGACTGCTCCTAGATAGTCCCTTCTCTTCAGGATTCCAGTTAGACATTCAGGCCATACCTCACACAAAATGACAATTCCTCATTACTACAGCATCTCCCATCCAACAGCAGAGTACACTTGCCCAGGAGGAGGCAGATAAGGGCTCAGCTTCCTCCTCCGCTGTGTTTTATTTGGTTGCTAACTTCCTGCAAAGCTGGCTGGGGCACATGGGAATGCCAAGAGAGAGGACAGCTTGAAGCTCAACTGTTACTCTTTTCTGTAGCCACACTGGTTCCTAAAAGATGGATTCCAGCCATACTGCCCTTGCAGAGAGTCTTCAGAAACAAATACCATTTCAAAAGACAAAATAGGCCAAAATCCTGGCTGTAGAGCCCACAGGTGATCTTACCTCAATGAAGCTAAGATTTCACCCATTTAGGTAGTCCACTTTTGCTTTCTGCAAGACAGGCAAAACAGTAACTAAAAATGCCTGCACTCATCTGGAACCACACCAGCTGGGTCCTCACTACGTTGCTAGAACAACAAAGCTGCAGCAAAACCAGTCAGATTCAGAGAAAACAGGACAGAGTCTCTCAAGGTAGCTGAGAAGGACAAAAGGAAGGAAAAGCAGGCACATGACTTGGGCCTGGTGGCTGGGGCATTCCCCTGAACAGTACATCTGACAGAAGCAGAAAATTAGGTTCTTCTGGGTTATCAGCATGAAGTACTTGGTGTTAAGGAAACCTTCCAGTCTGACCATCCATGAGACTCCCTGGCAGTCACACTCCCAACACCTTTCACTTCTGGGACTGTAGCCCCTTCACAGCAGGCGGCTCCCATGAGCCCACGAGAAACCTGCTTGACTCCCTGCACACCCCACTCACACAGTCAGACCAGGTTTCCCATGACACAGTCTCAGACATCTTGTTCCACAAAGCCATTTATTCACAGTGCAGTAACACAGAAACAGCCTGAGCTGGCGCCTTCAAGGAGGACCCTCAACAAAAACCCCCTGGCTTTTATCCTGTCACAGTCTACCTGCACACAAGTCTTGCTCTTCCTCCCGAGTCCCCTCCTCCTGCTGTGTCTCCCAGTGTCCATTCACCTACCTCACTGGCACCACTCATCTTCATGCCCTTGGTTGTCCAAGAGGCTGGCAGTTCATGGCCTCGTCTTGGGCTCCCGCTCAGAGCTCAATCTGCACCTCGCAAACTGAACTACCGGCACCAGATGTATTCCTCAACAATGAGAAGGGACAACAACAGGAAACTTCAGTAGAGCAGAAGTAGGGGGGAAACCACTTGAAATCCTACTTTCATCATCCACCCTGTCAAGATCTGTTTCCCAAATGACAGCAAGAACATGAGATGAACCAAATGATCTGTAGCTTGCTGGATTGTTTAGAGTGTCAAGTGCCATTGGAAGAATGCAGATGGAAGTCCTTCCTCACCGGCCACCTACTGCAGCTCTCTGCCCATTACACATTCCAAAACAAAGGCTAAACTACTCTTTGCCAAAGATTCACAGCTGGTCTGGGGCAAGTAAGCACAAATCATGATTTCCTGTCTGTGGTTTGGTACCTACCAGAGTCTACAAACATGCAGTCTGAACAGCAGATTTTATTAGGTCATTTATACTTCAGAAAGTCCACCATATTCCCTTTCTACACAGTGTATGATGGAAAACTTCAACAGAAACTCTGGAGCTGTAGTGGCACTGGCTGCAGATGTACATGGGCCTTACCAAAAGAAATGCATCCCAAGGATGCATGTAGGTGTGGGCACACGCTTTGTATTACTCAGAATGGGAAAAAATACAGCAGTCAAATAGGTCAGTTGCTTTCCTATTGAAAGTACAATAGGTATTCTGGATTAAAAGAATATGTCTTTATGTGCATGAAAGATATGCCCTGGAACTCATACCAGAAGGAAGATGATAGTCACTAACCAAAGGGAACTGGAAAGAATTTCACCTGTGGGTTGTTCTGGTCTGCCCCAAGGTTCTCTTCAACTGCCCTAGCCCCAGTAGTGATGGTGAGCAGCATCACCTATGACAGTGCTCTGAAAATCAGTTGCAGGATGGGTGGGTTAAAAAAAAAGCAACAGATCACTGATGTCCAGATAATCCAGACACTGAAGTACCATCCACTGCTGTGACAATCCTGCCATGAAACAGATCAGTCTGTAGACTGCAGAGGACCTTCCAGATGCAGGCTGAAAATTATGCTCTGGGACTTTATGGATCGCTGCCATGCAATCTGGTCTTCTGAAACTTCCCCTCTATGCAGCACAAAACCTGACCAACCCAAAGAGGAATGGAAACTCCCTGAAGAAATCTGACTGCTGCTAGATGGTGTAACATCTTCATCACATGGCTTACTTTCTCATAATAAGACTTGAAATAACCTCTTAACACAGATTTGGAATCTGGTTTTCTGCTGGAGGTCTTGATGTGAAATCTCAAAGGCTCATTTAAAAAAGTCCTTTGATTTTGTGTTTTTATTGTTGTTCTGAAGGTAACAGAAGCCCTCATCCACTGACTTTAGCAAATTCCTGTGTGCATCTTAATTTTTCCTAGCTACTTTGACATTAGAGATGGATATAGCTTACGCCTACTTTCTGTACACTACATTTTCCATATTTGCAAGTATTTCTAATTCTATCAGCTTGTGTTGGCTCCAGTTTGAAGTTATTTATTTAATTTTGAGCTTGTTTGGACTCTTCCCTTACTAATGCATCTTATGTAATCCTCTTCTAGAGAGGACAGATGTGCATTTTCAAAAAGAGGATCCTGCATCTGCATTTCATTTTAGTTTACTGAAGCTTAATCAGTACTTCGTTAACAGCATTATTTAAGAGATGTTACCAAGCCTCATGTACTTCACATGCATTTGTTAACTCGACAAACAAATCTAATCAAGAGAGCTTAAGAGAGAGGAACTAACACTTCCTTTCCTGCAGTACCTTTCACATTTCACTTCTAACGTTGTGCTAACCCTGAAAAGAACCCTTGTATTGAGACCAGGCAGATATAATTCTGGATTATTGCTATTTACAGCTGTGAGTCTGCCCATATATCTCACACTGTTTACTAGCTTAGCTGTAACTTCTCCCTTTATTATCTCAGTTCCTCCTTTCCTCCACCTGCTAGTGTCCCAAAACTAATCAGCTTCAAGACTTAAAGCTTTAATATATTTTTAAATCATGTTATTGAATAGTTGAAATCAAAAGAAGGGCTTAGAAAGGGGACAAGAGATTCTTCTGCAAGTTCCCCATCTTCCCTTTGGAAGCTTCTCAATATACAGGAATACACAGAGAAACATAATTATCTGCCAGCTCTGGCTAACTCCTCTCAAAATAAGAATACAATTATTTTTACAAATATAATACAACTAGACAAGCAAGCAGTTAAACTACAGTCTCAGTAAATAACAGTCCCAGAGCTCTTAGCAACCCCTTCCCATGATTTCAATGGAAGCTGAGCAGGATCCGGACCTCTGAAAAACAGGTTCCTTAAAAACTGTTCCCTTCAAATCAGCTCAGCTGACAAACGCAATTATGAACTAGCTTGGCAGACTTCAGGAAAACAAACGTCACTTCCCTCTGTTACAATAACACAATATATAGTTATTACAGTCCCCTGAGAAACAAAGAAATTACTTTTGTCTGCTTCTGCTACTAATAGCAATTTGCCTGCATCAGAAGTATCACTGATCATTCCTGATGTGCTGTGGAAAGAACAAAGCACCAGGTACTCCACACACACCTGGGGCAGTAAGCTCCTGCTACAGATCCAAAACTTCTTTGGCATCAGTGGTCTGCTGGTTCATACACATTTTTAAGTAACTCCCATTGTATATTAGTTGATGAAATAGACCATAATAATATCAGCAATAATCTCTGGGACAGTCTCTAACTACAACAAGCAGAAAGAAAAAGAGGTAAAGCAGGAGTTTCCTTCTCTACATTGGGAAGTCCTAATGGTAGAGGCTGGGGAGAGGTAGCCGCCAGGGCTCCTGTGTTCTCAGCCAGCAAATTCCTCTACCTGCTCCACTGAATTCCCAAATCTATTTGCATAACAGGGTGCCATTCACTCTTTAGCCTCAACAGTCACCATTTCTCCTCACCCCTTCACATTAAAGACATCTTCCTGTCCTGACATGCTTCTGAACAGAGCAAGTCTAGCACATAAATCACACTCACAGCAAGCTGTGAGTCTCTCTAGCTTTGCTGCAAGCAGGACGTAACATCACAGCCTGTTTGGGGCTTGCCTTATCACTTTTAGCCATGATCCCATCAACTCCCAGAATGAGTAGAAACTGGCTTCCTGAGAAATTAATGCCCCTCTCCAGAAGAGGCATTCTACCCTCCAATTTGGCATTGAAGCCACCCTGCAGATCAAAAATTAGGATGTCTTAATCACAAAACTCGAAATTTTTCTTGAAGATATGGATGAAGACTTGCTTCTTTATAATACTCATTGTCAGAGAAGAACATGCCACAATACCATGCCTATTCCTACAGTTTTTGAGAAAAGCTGTCTTTCCTCCTTCATTGCATGTCCAAAAGTAATGCACAGCAGTAGCCTACATGGATTCCATCACAGTGTGAACACAGGCTTGGGACTGGTCTACCAAGACGGCTGCAGTCGGTCGACTGCAACTGCAGATCATCCTGCAATCAGCACAGGAGGATCCACAGTACAGCTACCGGATACAAAAACCACTCCCTGCACCCCTACTCATGCGCAAAAGCCAAAATCCACAAAAGTATGACATGCCTCGGAAAGACAGCAAGTGATGTCAAGGACAAGGTAACACCCCAGACCTCCAGAATAACTGCAAATCTATCGGGAAAAATGCCCACATGATCATTACGATTTGGCAAAGCGCTCCATGTGACAACTGATATTTTTTAAAAGAAAATGTAATGAAGATTATAATCCAATGGAAGAAGAGACATAGTAATACATGTATAGACCAGAGAGAGACATTTGCACCAACATGTATTTGCAGGTAAATTTCTAGTCTAGTACACAAGTCCACATGATACAAAGTAACACCTATGGATAATTTATGATCCCTTCTCATTCTCTATTATAATACTTTTGGGGTTTGCAAAACTCTAAATCAGTTCTGACATCCAAGGAAAAATTGCTCTGTAGTTTTATCTTCAAAATTAATAAAGATTATTAGAAAATGCATACACTTACATTGAAGACAACAAAAGCCTGGGTTTCTCGAACAGTGTAAATATTTACAATGCAAGACAGTGATGAAACAGAACAATCTCATCATTGTTCAGTGAGGACATTGCTCACATTCTATATTGTACAGAGATAACAATGATGCAGTTTTAGGAAAATTCTGTGCTACATCACTTATTTTCCATTACACCACAGACGAACAGTTGTAAAAGCCATTTACGAACAACAGGCACCTAATCAACATTCTTCACTATTGTTTAACTGCTACCAGGCAAAACACTTCTCTTAAGGCAGAGTAAAAAGAATATACTATTGATTAAATGATTCTGTGTTTTGAAGAAATATGAAATCATTCCTTCTTTGTCTTCGGGTGAGTAGGGAATTTCCAAAGCCATGCACATAAAAATGTATTTCTTTTGAATGATTTATGAGCTAAATGTCAGGTAACTCTTTATTTATAGGTTTGAGTTACAACATGTTTTTGCTATGGAAGCCTTAATAAAATCTAGATTTCTGGATCATTATGACAAACCTTTAAACTCTGAAGAAACATCTAAAAACCACATTCTTTAGGAATTGCTCAAAGCAACTGAAGAGCCTAAAACCAGGGTCTTCAGAAGTTCAGATGTAGAGTAAAAAGAGCAATATATCAAGTATCCTGTATCTGATTCTTCTGCTTACTTGCATGACACTGATGAGTTTGTTTTCAGCTGTAATTTCCCACATTTAAAGTAACCTGATTTCTGATGCCAAACTCTCTACCAGAAGTAATTTGCTATCCTCCAAATTTAAAAATTCTAAATACATTCTAAATACAGGAAAATACCATGAGTCATTAAAGTATAACAGACTTCAGTGAGAACTTTTTATTGGGAAATATACTCAGGCATAGTGTATCGCCTTAATGGCTTTATGTTTCCATCTTTTTCCATGCTGATACCTTCGCTGTCCATCTGTCACGTCCAAGAATCCCCCATGCAAAAGGCAACGTGGGAAGGACCAGCTCTGTGACGTGCATGAGAACTTGTGCTCCAGGCAGAACAACGTGCTGGGGGAGTGGAGTCCACAGCTGCACTGACATCACTGCCCATCTTTATTTCCAGTACCACCAATACACAGGTGTGCTCACTGGCTGTGGCTCAAGAAGGCATATCATTGGAGTTCTTCAGCTTAGCCACTTCCGTGCAAAGGAAGGATAACAGTACTTCCACAGCCCCCCTCTAGACTGTTTCAGCCACACAGATAGCTTTTGTGGGGTGGTATTGTTCCATACCATGGCAATGTACAGTACCTGGCACAACCAAGAGCACAGACTGAAGTGCTAGTAAGACAAGCAGTAACAGCACTACACATCTAAGTCACTTTTTCAGTTTCACACCTGCATTGTCAAGAAAAATTGCCAGATCTCGATTTGAGAAAGTTGCTAGGCAGACAAACATGGTATTTCTAATCAACTTCAACATGAAAACTATGCTATGAAGAGTTCAAGAACCTCTGTGTCACAGCACTATCATTAAAAAGTAAAGCTGTATAAAGGCCACAGACAGAGTCCAGGTTTGTGAACAGAACTAAATCCCTTCCAGTGCCAGAACAAGACAGCTTCTTCCAGCTGCAACCTTATCATGGGATTTGTTGGGTGGTTAAAAAGGCTGCATGCACCTATCGTTTTTCAAGTGTCCCTGGTGTAGTTCAAAGGCCAGGCAGCTGATTTCAGATGGCTGACAAACAGTCTCACCCCAGCTTCCTGTGCCAGTGCTGACACCAACACACACACTGGCAGCAGCAGAGCACCAGCAGTTTCCCTTCATGAGGGTATTATTTCACGTGAGCATGCTGGCACGTGTGTGTTGGTTCTGACCATCCTTCTCTCACAACAGTGCTTTGTGCCACTCGAAAAGAAGGGACTGGCATTACTGAAACCCACAGACAAGGCATTCCTTACCACAGTCCATAAAGGGCCATTCATCCCCACTGTACCTAAAATAGCCACTGGATGCAATCAGGAGATGAATACATGACTGTGGATTCCTTTAAATCACTGCCTTCTTACACAGACAAGAAACCAGTGTCCAGCAGTTGCATCCTCACCCGTTGTCCTTGTTTTCAATTCAGCAGTCAAGTGTTGACTCTTTCTGTCCCATCCAGTATTAGTCCTTTCATTTCTAAAAGTATTTAGAAGTTTAGAGATTTTATGAGAAATTTAGAGAAACAGCACAGAACTCCACCAATCCATTCCTATGCACTTGCAAGAGCTGTAGAGAATCCTATTAATGCAAATCCATCACAGCTTTCTATCACCAGAACTACAGCAGTATTTCTAAAATCCAGCTATCATCCACTAGGGTGCTCACTGCCAGCCAAAACCAGCCAGCTGCAGAAAGCTGCTGAGACAGAGTGAAGTACAGAAAAAGGGTGCTTACTAATGAGAAACACTTAGAACTGCACAGGTCTGTTTCTTGCTGCTGGAGAAGAGGCTGACTTGCAGTGCCCTTATGACCTACTCTTAAATGATTACCAGTTTTTACTCCAGCATGTGCTTCAAAGCAATCTCCAACTGTCTAGTAAGGGTGAGGGGAGGCCCAAGCCGTCAGATAGCAAAATTCTGTGGGACAAAAAGTGGTTTTGAAGGAATCTGGTGATAGCTGGAGCAATACAATGGAATGGATTCTGGGATGCTGTTGCATATCTACAGGGCAAGTAAAAGAAGCTGCTATATGAAGTTCTCCAAACAGGGAAATAAAATTCAGGAGCACGACCATATCACTGATGCCAACCGACATGTTACGTTTTTCAACCCAATCACATTTAGAAGTGGCTTTTCTGTCTTTTCCCCTAGCAGATGATCTTTGCTTTATATTAGTTTAAACAGGAGCCAGTGAGATGAGCCAAGCGTGCTAAACAAGGCTGATGCAACTCTGGTGCACACGAGAGTAAAACCTGAAACATTCATGAAGACAAAACCTGGAAGAAACAGTAGTTATTATCAGGCATCTGCTGAAATTGAAAGGTAGAAGAAAAACTTTATTTATTTATCACGCTAAAATATCATCAGTCCTCGTGGAAAATCTACTGCTGGAGAAAGAGGCAAGCATTGAACCTGTTGATTTTTACACCAACAGCATACTTAGCTGCAGAGAGGAAAACCCACACAACTCCACCCTACTCTCCTCCATGTCTTTCAGGACCCATACCAGCTGACTTTGTGGTTTCCTTCTCTGAGTAGTTACAATTATGATAATATTCAGGGACATTTGCTCTCTCAAAGAGCAGATGAAAAATAACTACAGACAAATAATTTTAACATCTGCCGAATTAGGCTAATGGAGAGATAACGATGCACTTCTTTATTAATCATTTTAAATGGCAAATGCAAGTTTGTTCTTTATTTCTCAATTGAAAAAAACTACCTCCTATTCCAAATGCAACAGATGTTAGAAAGTCAAGACAAAAATCTCCTCTGTTTTCTGCTCACTTAAAACAGTTGGCTTGTTCCATTCCAGATAGTCCCATCTTTAGCACAGACTCCCACACATGGGCTGTACAGCGCATCAAGATGGTCACAAGGTATATAAAGACTAAAGATGTCTTCTGCTATTTCCGAAGTGATAGGAACCCACAAGTGACCAAAACACTGCTGCTTTCCTCTTATAGGACCCAATCATTCCCTTCAGCCTCTGGGTGCTACAGGAAGCAGCACCGTGCCTAGGAACAGGCATGGTCCCCTCTGTGTCTCTAGCGACCTTGTGCCTGGCACGGGCCTTCTCCATTGGCTGTGCTCTCTCTGAATGAGGCATAAAGCCTTGAGCTCAGAGGAAGTTACACTCCCTGTTTTTCAGGGACACATGCTGTTCAGTGAATGGCATTACCCGATATTACCATTACCATACCAAATATTACCATTATCTTACAAAGAAATAATCTGGTACAAGCTCACATCACCTACATTTCCTGCAGAGTTAACAGAAGTTTCACATCTCAGCAAGGCCAACTGATCTCTCACTCCCTCATTACAGAGGACAGAAGTCATCAAACTTAAGAAATGAAAACGACAAGAGGCTAAAAAGTATTCAGATCTCAATCTTAGGAGATGTGAAATACCTCCTGAAAAGGCTCTCTCTTCCTTGCTGTGCTGCTTCTGCAGCAAAGCCAAACAGCTGTCTCAAAATGCTCAACCTAACAGCTTCAAGCAGGAAACAATAGTGTAACACACATAAAAATGTTCCTTTCTGTGCTCATGGATTGGGTTTTTTGGGGTAGGTGTGGTTTGTTTTAAAGGGAAAAAAAAATCTCTACGAAGCAGATGACCACCAACCACTGCTGGCAAAACTGCACCCTACAGCATTTAGCTGGGGGCAAAGGCTCAGCATAAATGCAGTGCAAAGTTACTACCATCACTGTTAGAACACCTGGTCTTCCCTCAACATCACCTTCCCAAACACTGATTCTGTCCAGACCGGCAAACCACTTCAGTCTCTGATCTTGTCCTATATGCAGGTTACGAATTAGAAGACTTCTCTAATTAAGAGATCACCAGTGGAATTAGAAGGTAGATTATTTTTAGCAATTGTCTGATTGAGCTGGAGCTGCACTAAGTTGTAAGTTAGTTACTGCTTTTTCTAAGACTACATTTTACATACCAGTTTCCAATACAACATTTAGTATCTCTTCAAAAGCCATCATCTATCAGCAAAGAGGAAGCAGCTATCATACACCCAAGAAGGTACTTCTTAACATCTTCAAGTTTCTCACTCAAAGCCTAGAAAGAATGGTGAGGGGAGATGAAGAAATCTGGAAAGGCACGGCCGTCTTCACACATCAGCGGTGAAGGCGTTTACAAGCGCGAGTAACCCATCTCTCTACAAGCTGTCATGCTGGAGTGGCATCTTTTATAGAAGGGGTCACAGAAGGCCCAGAGACAGCGTAACATGCCGTTTTACTGCTCACCAGGTAAAAGCATGACTTAGCCTGCTAGTGATTTTCTTCTTTTTTTTGGCATGTTACAATAAAGGAAGAAAAAAAGACCCACAGAAGAAAGGCTTGGCTCAGAAACTTGCCAACTCTTCTCAACTCAGAGGGGTTGCTGGAGACAGGGAATAAGCAGCATCTCAGAAAACCAGGCCTGTGCTGCAGCGTGTCCATACTGGCCTTGGTGGGATGCACTACGTACAGTCAAGTTGCTTTCCACTCCCATCCCCTGCTGACAAGAATTACTTTCGGACTTGAAACACGACAGTTTCATCATCTTATTAAATTCCCAATTCCTGGCTCAGATGTCTCTCATATGCATTAGTTAGACGACATCAACCAGAAAGGCCTGCCCATGAGCCACAAAGGATGTAGCTCAAAGGCAATCACTCAGCAATTGGATCATCAGCTCTCTGAGTTTCTCCTCCCTTATTCACAGGAGCAGCAACACAAACTGTGTGACAAGGGATAGGTGTATGCTTTGTAGTGTCACGTGGAAACGGAGGTAACGGCAGAGCATCGAGATGCAACTGGAAAACATACCTTCCTTGGGCAGAGCATCCACCCTGAAGCAGAATCATTCCTGCAGCCTCCCCCCACAACCCCTGCAGGAGGCACAGACAGTAAAGACAGGCTAAGCCAAACCCATGCAGGTCTTACAGAGCAGAGAGCCTTAATACAGCAGCTAATGAGGACTTGAAAAGGCAGCTGACAAACAGCCAACCAGCACGATGCCTGCAGGGCATCACAGCCCTACCAAGTCTCTGCAAAGCACCTGTAGTTCTGCACAGTGAGAACATGCCAACTAAAAAACTTCCCAGTAGGCAATCAAAGATGGATGAGACAGACTGAACACATGTCCAAGCTGACAAGTAGAGCTCAAGTAGACAGAGAAAGCAAACAACCATAACAAATATCTAACAAGACACAATGAAAGATCACAGCCAAGAATAAAATGCATGGTGTATCTAATTCCCTTTCTACATAAGGAACTGATCCTGAGTTCTTTGCTCTCAGGCTGCTGGACCACATGATGCTATGCTTGCCAGGGTATCACTAACAAAGGAAAGTGAGTGAGAAATCTTATCTTGAATCACACGTGTTCAACAGCAACTGAGCTGGGATCCTTGCCTTGTGGTTGGAGAAGCTGATATCAACACCACTAGTAAATAAAAGCCTAGGTCTGGGGCAGATACAAGTGCTTCAGGGTCCCCAAAACACCAAATACTGACCATGGGAGATCCCAGGAAGAAAAACGCCACCAAAAGACTGCAAAGCATACGCCAGACTTATCCTGCTGCATTTGGTATGTAGATATACAGAGGAGATGCTTCCACACTTCACTTGCAGCACTTGGTACCAGGCGCAGGGCTCTGACAGGGCCATCTCCTGCTGCTCTGAAGCTGCAGTTCTAATATATCACTTGCACATTGCCTCACTAGAAACACAGCCACGCACTTAATTTTAAAAAGTAATCAGATGGATTAGGAAAGGTCAAAGAATAATAAATTTGAACTTCTTACTGTTTGGAAAACACAACAGCGTTGCGGGTTCTCCACAATTTGCCTGGAAAACATCACAGTGCAGCTTTCCTACACTTCCAGGAGGGCACATAAAAAGAAACTCATCTCTAAAAGGTCTTCGGAACTGCAGAGCTCCGCAGGTGTACCAGAGCAGGACTTTTTCACACCCTGCCAAAGCATGTAGCAGCTCACACAGAACAATATGGAGACCTGTCAAGCCTTGCAATTTTGTAATGATTGGTGAGTATTTCTGCAACATCAGAAAAACTCAACTTGAGCGGTCTCAGTCAGAGTTATCCTCCCCTGTCAGATGTGACCCTAAGATGAAGGGTACAAAATAGCTGAACATCGCTGTCACAATAATCACAGAAACAACATACATGCCTCACACAAAGGAACTTCTAAGAGGCAATATACAGTTTTCATGCCCCAAAACAACAAGATATTTCAAGGCTTCAGTAGTAAAACACTGCATAAGAACACCAATGTGTTTAGAAGGCTGAAATTTGATCTTGTTCTTATTGGCTTCTGCTTTATTATGCCAAGAGCAAAGTTAAAACTCCCTTCCATATTTTAATCAAACCTGCTACTGTTTTTTGCTAATTCCCAAGATCAAGCCAGCCTGACAAGAATCATGTAATTTTACCATGGTATCTCTCCTCCCTCCAACCCTTTATGTTATCAAACATTAATTTTGTAAAGAGTCTGCCGCATCATGCCAGCTCTAATTTAGTAACAATACTTTAAATTTTTCCTAAGCCTTCAGAAGGCCTTGCAGTGGAAGAAGGCCATTCCACAGGAGAAGGATTAGCACAGTCTGATATCCTGCGTTTGGTATCCCGTGGCTGTAGGTTTCATAAGGGCCACGCACCCGTGCGACCTGTCTCACGTTTAAAAAGTGTCATCTCCATGGGCTTCGGCACAGGGTGAGGCTGCAGCTCTCAGCTGTGACATTGCAATTTATATTCCATTCTTTCTGCAACATCTTAAGTTCCAGCAATTATGTGACATTTAGCCAACAGGTTCAGAAGTTACTGGCAGGGTGATTGCATAAGCCCACTTCCCCTTAGAAAACAGGCTAAAAAAAATTTAAAAAATATAAAAATCCAAGAACCTTACAAATACCGTGATATAGATGACAACTGAGTTGCAGGAAACTAAGGTGTGCATAGGTGAAGTAACTTATACTGGAAAACAGAGGCCAGAAGCAGGAAAAAAGACTCAGATTTCCTGTCTCTCACAAAAAAACCCTTTAGCTGCAAGTGAACTTCCTCTTCTTTTCAAAGCTAAGCAGATTTTTTTCTTCTCATTGAAACAAGACAGCATTTAGTTCAGTATGCATTTATCATGTTTGTTGTAAAAAAATCCTTTCCTCTAGAGATCACTTGCAATGTCAAAGAGTAGCAAATCTTCAGTCCACCTCCTTTTCTGGATTATATGCATGCACATATACATGTACACATATAGACACATTTTATAGAAGCAGTTTCATTGTAAATCAATGGTCACAGACCGCACTAGAGAAAAAACAACGACAACTACTGTCCTTCCTAGTCCTGGCACTTCCAGTTCAGATTTGGCAGGCAAACTCAAGATGATTACCCTAAAAGCTCTAACAATAATCACAGTTAAAAGGACAACATTTTGGGTGCAGAACTACAAGGGGAACTCACATCATTTACTAGAAAGGAACAAAAAACCAAAGCCTACTGTCAACTTCAGAAAGAGCCAGACTGCTCCCATGAGTGTTTTCTTGTCTGTCTGTCATCACCTATGGTAAACTATCACCTCATGCTCTTCACATTCCTCTGGTATGCCAGACTTCACCAGGCTTACGTATGATGAACTGAAAAAGCCACTGCCAACTTTCGCTTTCTATCTATTGCAGCAGAGTTCGTCATGCTGTTAAATGCAAGCCCCTTAGGAGTGGTTTGCTGAAGGAGGCCATGGGAAACATGCAAGAAGGAGACAAAACTGCACTCAGACAGGGCAAGCAGAGTCATTTGCAAGAATTTCTTGCTATAATGTGGCCCATGTTATGAAACCATGGCAGAGCCCTGTATCGCATCACTTCCTGTTCTCTAATCCATCAATCGTCTCATAAATGTATATATACACATAGAAAAAAAAACATACACAGAAATATGACATATTTTTCCATTAGCCTTCCTCTTCTGACTGATGCATTCGTAGTTACAAGAGATTATAACAAGGATTGGCATAGTAGTGAATCACCCTCAATAGCACACTGCGCTTTTACAACTAGAAATAGAGGGATCAGAGAGATTAATCCTCTGTCCTGGATGAGACAAGGAACCAGTGACAGTGAAAGCAAATATAAACAGGCAGAGAAGGCTTTGTCTTGCTACAGCTCCCATTGGTTTTGAAAGAATCTCTTCAACAAAGAAATGCTTTAGGAGACCTTTACGAATGACATTAAACAAAGATAACCCTTTTGTAAATCCTGCAGTAATTTGGAGATGAGGGGCTCCCACTAATAATCTTGTGACATCACGTTCCCTCTCTCAGGAAAGGCCAGGTCCACTGCCAAGAGAAGTGCTTACAGTAGAAGATCTGACTGAATACTTCCTCAATATTTAACTGGTGCTGTAGGACAGGTTGTACACAGTGAATTTGTTGCTTCCTTTTCAGTTAATGGTACTCAAATGGTCCTCAACAGGCAAAATTCACCCAAATGCCATGTCCAGAAGCCAGTTTCTAGTTTCAGTCCCAGGAGTCATGGCAATGTGTGGACCCCCACACGTGTGGGGTGCCCATGGAAATTCTTGTGTAACGAGAAAGCAGAACTTCAAACCCAACTCTAGCAACAAGAACAGAAGCACAACTCCATTCCTCAAGCTGCACAATGGCACAGAGTTATTAGCAGTAAGTAAGTCTGAGTGACAAATTATTCTGGTCATTAGAATCAGCAGATCAGACCCAGGGGAAGTCTAGCTATTTATTCAGAAGCACTGAGGGTTTTTTTCCTACAGATACTCTTCCTTGCAGGCTCAGTACACACCCTAAAGAGGAACAAAAAAGCTTTTTAAAAATAAAGTACATTTGAGAGGAAGGGAGGCACAAAGGATTTGTATACTTTTTAAAAAATTAGCAACTTTGTGCGTAAACTTGAACCCTAATCTTTTTTTTTCTTCTTTTTTGGTTTGTCACCCTAGAGTTTGTCATCTTTGTTCTTTCCTTCCCCTATTATCCAGCTGACCCTTTGATTCAAAGAGAAAGGTTTCTCATCCAGTGTGGAGGACACGACAGAAGTCAAGCTACCTGCTCGAGGAAGAACAGCTGACAACATTTTTATTCCTTGCAATGAACCTCTTATCCTGGATGGTGCATAAACATATGATCTTTCTGAAGCCATAACCAAACTGGGAGACAACCTCAGCCTTAGCAGAGTTAGCAGTGACCTGTTAAATGACGTTCTTAAGTCCAGTGCCTGTTTTCCCAAGGAGAAACTCTGGTGCAGTTGTTCACCAGCAGCCTCACCTGCAGAATGGACTGGTGACATGTATTCTGTCCTGATGTCTTTCGAAGGACACACAGAAGCTTTAAGGGGCAGATATCGAGGCATACCTAACTGATACATAGGATTTACCTACCCCCAAAGTATACAATATTTATATTCCCTATGAATTTTGGCTACATATTTTGCAAGGTTTACAACTGGGATCCTTAAATGAGTCTCCAGGGATAAAGTGCCCATCTACTAGCTTTATTTCATCTAACTATGGAAAATCTCAGCCCCAGTTTCCAGAACTTTTTACTAACTTCCACCCATTACACATAGGTAATATACATGTATTTCATCAAAAGTTTCCAACACTGTTTTCAGTCGAGTCCAATCAACCACGACATTCTGCCAGGTTAAATTCAAGATTTGCTACTAAGCTCCCCCCACTTGCCTGCAGGTACCAAATGTGAGCTCCAGAGTGGCACTCATTTTAAAAGACAGAGAAGTTTAACAGTCATTTACAAACACCTTTGGTCTGGATCAGCGCAAACACGATAACCAGCTGGGCATATAATAAAGGCCAGCCTTCCTTCTTGGTCCCTAAGGAAAAGAAATTGCAAGCACTAGCAACTGCTGATGGTGGAGATCTCTTGCTGTTTGTGAACTGTCTGGCTGTCTGATGATGAGTTAAACTTAGGAGTAACAAAGCTCTTAAAGCATACCTTTAATTGCAAAAAGACCAGGCTTCCAAGGGCTCTTGTCCGTTTACCTACCCCAGAATCAATCAACACTATGTAATCCACTATTTGGTTTTTTAATGCTTCACATGAATGTGAATACCTTGATAAAATCCCACCAAAACATTGTGGGAAGCAGTGAAAAATAATCTGGTTTAGAAATTATGAGTTCTTTTGGGAAGTTTTCAGTAAAATCCAAACAGAACTAGTAAAACTGACCCTATCTCAGTGAAGAGCATTTAAAAAACCTGGAGCTGTGAAAATTGACAGTGAACGAAGCCCACCCAGCAAGTTTAATGCCAGCTCTGCTACGCTACAACAAGCTGCCACCAGATCTTTGCAGTCAATCCACAAGTCAGCAAAACAGAAGTCCCAGTAAACCCCGCATGAGTTCCATCTCACTATGGAAATTAATACAGTGAATTAGATGTGTGATTTACGTCGTTCTCTCAGTTCCTGCAGCAGCTAGCACTAGATGCTCCCGAGAAAGAACTGGCATGAGCAGTAAATGGATAACTTGTCCCCCAGGAAGATTTCCCCTCTAATACCTTACGCCCTAGAAGGGAAGTTTTTCCCAGACTTGAAGTTTTTCATTCCTTATAGCCTTCTACAGCTTTGCTATTCACTGTTTGTCTGCCACACACAGGCACAGTCCAAGCACAAGGTTGTTCAGGGCTCCTGGAAGTTCCTTCTTTCAATGCCTGTTAATTTTTTATGGTGCATCTACAGGCTCTTACAGAATGCTAGTTAAACACTTCTACAGGATCAAGAGTTCCTTACATTTTTGGGGGAGGATGGAAGGGCAGAACAAGAGCAAAACAAAATAAAAAACAATTAGGAAAAAAAAGAAGACACCTCATCCCGTTTTCATTTTTTCCTGGCAGATAGCCATGCACACTCTATTATTCACATTTTCTGAAGCTAGCTATCAGTCAGGCCCACTAGGGCTGACGGAGGTATATGACAGAAAAGATCCATAGCAAGAGACCGCTTTTTCTTACACAGCAGGATCAATTCAGGGCTCGTAACAACCACCTACAACTCCTTCCTTGAGCAGCATTATTACTGGAAGCTGTCACATTCCTGCAGTGCCCTGCCTTCCCCACTAATGTCAGTGTTTGGAAGAGCAGTGAGGAAATCAGTCTGTCAGACACTTTGGTACATTGCCTAAAGTACTGTGACAGCCTCAGCAGCTGGGAAGATTAAGTCCTTTCACCCTTGAAGATGGGAGAGTTGCTCATCCAAAATGTTAGATCTAAAATAACAGAAGTTTAAATTCAAAAAAATCATCTCATCCTGAAAATACAGAAAGTTCATCCAGCATGCTGAATTGATCTATCCTCATAAGACTTAAGACTGCTCAAAAGCAGCCAGGGAACAGGTGTATCTTCTAGCACTAGACCTCACCTGAACACCTTCAACAATTCTAGTCCCATATCCATACACTGAGGCATAAAAAGCATGCAACTTTTTTCCCAGCGTGACACCCCAAACCAGAAAATCACTTCTTTTCAACTAGTTTACCTCTACAAGCAGAACTGCTGGCTTAGGGCTAGCTGAAAGCCAAGTTAAAAAAAATCAAAAGAACAACAAAAAACCCAACACCATAACAACAAACATTCAGTGAATTGGTAATTTCTTAGGTTTACATTAGACCTAAGTCACACAAAATTCCCAGCAAAAGGGCAGTCATTCAGACTTCAGCAGTCCTAACGTTTTCAGCAACTGCAGGAGAACAAAGTCCTGGAGAACGTCTCACTTTCTCCGAGCAGCTACAAGGTTGCTCTAAGGAGAGTCTGGCACCAAACAGTTCGGGCTGCAGCTTTGAAGCTGCCAACACTCCCAGCAGGTATTATTCTGGGTGCTGGGGCATACCCTTGAGACAGGAACATTGGTGTTTCCAGCAATCCTGGTCCTCAGGCAGGCTTAGCAGAACTCTGCATCAGTAGAAATTGATCAATGTTGACAGATTTCAAACAAAACAACTTAGGTCTAATAAACAAAGTGTTTTTCAAAGAAAACTTTTCTCTGAAAATGTTTGACTAGGGCTATTGCGAGATCAATCTCAGCCTCATCTGACACTACTCGAAACCAATTTTAGAAGCACAAATTCATAAAGATTGCTGCTGCTTCAGCTGAAGCGTTACTGTCAGACCGGCTCTCTCCTCTTCCACCCCCATCTTCCTTCCAACATCTCTTTCCACCTCCACTCAAGCTCTAGCTAAATTGTCCCTTCTGTGTTTATGCTGCTGGGTTATTCCACAAATTTGCTATGCTTGGAAGTAGACCAGTCCTTTGCCAACTGCAGAGCTGAGCTGCATGCCCTCTTGCACTGCAGTTTGAGACCAACTGATCTGGCATTGGCACATTGTAATTCTCGCTTTGCTTGCACTTTCAGCGTACTAAAATGAGGAGAAGTTAAAGTGTTACAGTTTGGAACAACTCGAGCATTACTCTGCCTGCCAACTAGCTCCAGGAAGCATGACGGAATTCTGACTATTTCTCAGGCTGCCGTGAAACTTCACGATTCCTTACGAACACGTTGTGACCAGCACATCTTGTGCACTGTTTTCTCTCTGGCGTATCTCTGTTCCACGTTGCTCACTGAAGGCGAATTCGCGTCCTCCTCCTAATGGAACACCTGGTGCAAACACAGTCCCTTTCCCACAGCTGATCCGCTCTCGGTTTTCCCGGAGCAACACTAATGCTCCCAGCGCCAGCAGCAGCAGCTGAGGCTGAGCAGACAAAGACGGCGGAGGTGGGAAAGCCTCTTACCAGGGAATTAGGTGCGGCTTCCCCAGCTCCGACAGAGGACCAGCCCTGAACGCGCGGCGCGGAGCGCCCGCCCCAGGCGCCGGCGGTGCCCCGCTGCCCCTGCCCCGGCCGGCACGGCGCTGCACGGTCCCGCGGGGAGCCGGGCCGGGCCGCGCCGCCTGCTGCTCGCCCAGGAGCGCCTCACCTGCCGGAGCCGGCGGGGCGAGGCGCCGCCGGCGGGGCCGGGACGAGCGGCGGCCGCGGGGCAGCGACCCCGGGGCAGGGGCCCCGCACCAGCCCGCCCCGGGCCGTCCCCGGGCCCGGCCGCGTTGCCCGGCCTCGCAGCGCCGAAGGGGCGCCGGACCCTCTCGGCCCCCGCGGAGGAAGCGGCGGCTGCCCGCGGCCAGGGCGGCGGCCGAGCCTACCTTGGTGGTGCCCCGCACAGGGCCCGGGCCGGCGGCTCCTCCTCCGGCTGCGGCGGCTGCTGCTGCCCATGCCCGGGGCCGGGAAGCGGCGGGCCCTGCGGCTGGGAGGCTCCTGCGAGGCTCCTGCGAGGCTCCTGCGAGGCCGGTCTCCCCCGGCTCTCCCCCGGCTCCTGTTTACCGCGGCTCCCCGGGCCGGGCTGCCTGTCAGCGCGCCGCCCCGCCCCGGCCCGCCTCCGCCGCCATGGCCCGGAGCAGCACGGGCAGGCGAGGCGGCCGCTGCGAGCGGGACGCGGCTGCCCCGGCGCCCGCTCGCCTCCCGCTGGAGCGTTCCCCGCGGGCGCTCGGGCGCGGAGCGCTGCAGCCCCGCTCCGCACCTCCCGCCGGGAACGCGCTCCGGGCACCTGCGCGCGGGGGGCCGGGCGGGGGCGGGACCGGGACCGGCGGCGAGCGGGAGGCGACAGTCGGCACCGGAGCGAGTGGGGTTCGGCTGTCCTGAGCTCAGGCCTCAGCCCTGCCTCCCCCTGCCACAGGCGGGGGTGCTGCTGTCGCTATTGCCCGGGGTAAAACGACTCGCGCTTTAGCACGTAGAATAAAACATCCAACTTCATAGGGTGCCATTTAACTTTTTAAAAATGTGTGTATGCTCAAAGCCTGAAGATGGCTTTTAGCCACCGTCGTTAGGTGTTTTGTATTAGTCGTTCACCTGCATATATTGATTTATCAGCAAAAAAGTAGGTCAGCAAAAACTTCGACTTTGTCCCATACCTATATCTGGGTGTCATACTCTGTTGCTATTTTACACTTCTGTTACGCAAGCAGGGTACTTTAATCTTCTCAAAGATACCTCTCTCCGGAGATATGCTGGAATAGGTGAACTATACTCCTGAGGTGACTTTTACAGGGGAAAAAAGCAAAGTAAGTTTTATGAGAATAAGTCAAGGTAGAGTTTTTCTGTGTTCAGACGTGATGTCTTTGCCACTTGGGAATAAGTGAAAAAGAACAGGAAAATAGGCAGCTTCACTGAAAAGTTTCTGTCAGTGCAGCAGACAAGAAAGCAGATATTATTCAGAGGGAAAAACAGAAAACAAGGAAACCTCCTGACTTGACATGAAAATTCATTCACTAAACCTAAGTTGAAATTTTCATCTTCTGAGTCTGCACTTTTTCACAATAATTTACAGGGCTCCAGGAAGATTACATTTACCCATCAAGAACAGTGCAAAAAGCATAAAATGAGAAAGGTAACCCCTTTTCATGCAGAGACCAACCACCCCCTACAGAGAAGTGACATGTTACAACAGGTTTTCAGAGCACAGAGAAGCTGGGCTGAAGTACTGTTATTACATTGCAGAGTTAGTACCCAGCACACCCATGCAGTGAATGTGGGAGAAGCACCACCCAGAGTGTATGGTGTGTCTTCCTGGGAAGAGGAGAATGCGTGTAGAGCTCCAATTTAGTCCTATGTTGATTGAAATTAACAAACTTAGATTGTATCCCTTTATAGGACAGAGTATGGAAACGTGTATGTGATGATAACCATTGTTCTCTTGATAGGCAGTATAGGCTCGTAAAGAGAAACAGTACTGCTGGCTTACCTTGAGGCCACAGGGATTTCTCAAGGCTCTTTTCTTCCTTCACACTCTCCATCCATTTTGTTGCGTAGTTTGTTTGCGGTTTTTAAAATTATTTTTCAGGCTAGGATTGTATTCCACTTTGGGACCAGCATAGCTCACCACTCAGTGCTGTGTGCCAGACTAGGAAAAGGCCTGTAGACACAACTGGAATAGAAGTAGAAATTATACAGAAAAATAGTTGCACAGAGCAGAGGTTTTCCAGGGAAACTAGGATAACTAAGGATTAGGCCTGAAATGAAAGAAGGCACAATAAACCACTTTGCAGATCTAAGCTTTCCCTGTGTTTTGCAATTATTACTCCATGGTCTCTGTTTCCCCAGAAAGCTTGTTTAGTATTTTAACACATTGTTGTTCTTGACTTAAAGTCTCAGCAACAACCTCCTGAATACAGGACTGCAGAGCTGGGACTAAAGTCTCAACACTGAAGGGCAAGCTGTACTGTGGAACATCCTCCCTGAATGCCTCACGGCCCTCAGTAGAAAATGCAAACCTAAGCTGTTGCAAATGTTCCCTCCTCAAACTTGCAGCTAATTTAAAAAATAGGAAAGAATGAATATATTTAAGTTAAAGGCCATTAGTCAAATGGAAATATTAAATTCTTCCAGCTAGTGTTGCTGTTCGAAAACTGAGTAGAAGATACACGGTTTTAAAAAATTACGGAAACGGAACAGAACAGTTCCATTTTGCTAATTGAATACCTCTGGCTCAGAGTTACAGAAATAGCATAGTTTGGGAATGTGTGCCTAGAAATGCATGTCACACTTAGCTGAAGAGACTGATTGATCTGCAGAGAGAGCTGCCCGATGCCCTGCACACAAGATCTGGACTGGGAGCACATACATGGCCTTACTTGCCATCAACAATAAATACAATTTTATTGAATTTATTTTAAAAGACAAACCAAAATTACCTTTGTGCCCAAGAGACTCCAATCCTCTCTAGAAGCAGCAGCACATATCTAGCATGGTTATAAGTCTATACTTTTTAGAAATACTCTTACTCCTTTTAGCACAAAGACCTGGAAAGTGGTGTGGGGCAGAAACCCTGAATAGTGACAACTGTTGTATAACTGTGTCCTTTTTTGGTCCTTAGTTATTACAATACATACAGTAGTTATGTGGAAAAGCATAATTAATTTTTCCCAGATAATTATAAATGATCTTTTTAGTCTACAGTGTTGGTCTGAGCACCTGCATGTTTCCATAGCAACTCCACAATACTTCAGGGATTACTTTAGAATTCCACTGTGTTTTGGGTCTAGTTTTTCTCCAAGCCAGCTCAGTTCCTCTAGTTCCTTCAACCTGCATATCCTGAGCTGTGTGTTCTCCCATCTGTTCACTCTCTTGTATGTACATTACTGGCCAAAATAAAGCGATGTTTCTCCAAAAGTTCTCTGATTATGTTTTACTGAAGGTGAGCTGGGGGTTCATTCCTCCCTGTGTTGTTGTTCTGCTGTTTTCTGCCTGTGCTAGGCAAATAAAACAGATTCTGGTAGGAGAAGGGAAAAGTGGAGTCATTAGGGAAGGTGAAAGGAACTGATGTGAATTCAAGTAGAAAGATGAAAGGAAATACAAATAAATTCCTAACTAATTAAGGAATCAGCTTTTATCAGAAAGGCACCAGATTTCTAAGGTTAAATCACCTTTAACAAAAACACTGCAAGAGCACCAAGAAAGTGATTTGGAGACATCTTAACAGATGTTTTTTCAAAGTGCCTGAAATTTATCAAACTTTCTTCAGTCTCAGATACAGGATATAAATCAGCACTGCAGTAAATACATTTTACTAAAACCTGGCCTTTGAAAATCACTATGATGATTTGAAATCCATCTCTGGGACAGTGGCATGAGCCATTAAAGTCTCACATGGAAAACAGCAGGAGAAAAGAGCATTCCTGCCTGCAAAGCAAACTGTTACCTTTCTCCCAGTGCAGTGCTGTAAGACCCTGGTACGCTGTGGATGCAGCAGACAATGGCCGTAGCCAGCCCTACACGCAGCAGGTTTAATCTGGCATGGTGTGTGACAAACAGGCGTGTGACAACACACCCCGGCAGACTTCAGCAACTCTTCAACAGTCGTGTGAGGCTGCCTTTGAAGACTGACAAGATTGGTTACAGCTTTGAATCTGTCTCAGAGCAGATAAGCTTTTGAAGTAATAAAGCCTAACTCAGGCCTAAAACCCAGTATCCTCTGTAGAAGCTTTCAGAGGTATTTTCTCCTTTCTGAGCCTCAAAACTAAAGGCTGGCAAATACAACAAACTGGCCTTTTGAGGTGATTTGTCTAGGTAAAACTAGTTGTCTGGGTATGGGTGAACTGGCTCTAGAGAAATCCAATCCACAACGTTACGGCATCACACTTGATTAAAGCTTATAGCACTGCAAATCATTGTCATTTAGTGTCCAAATGAAAGAAAGCAGAAAGTACGTTGGTCCTTTCTTTGTATCCTGGTCAATTTAACGCTTATTCAAGGCAGGATATGCACTACTAGAAAAAAAGTGAAGCTCAGGGACAAGTAATTCAACTTCTCCAGAAGTCAGGTGGTACTGCAGCTGGGACTAGGGCTCACCATTTCCTTCCCCTGCTTTGAAAAAGAGAAAAAAAATAAAGCTTTCTCCTCTACTGATAAAAATTTAGAAAAAAGGATCTAGCCAGTTTGCTTCACTTCCACATTTGTTACTCAGACCATTAAGGAATGTATAGAAAGTAATTTATCCCAAACCCAAATATGCAGAGGAGGAACGACATTTTCCGAGCCTACCTCTAAGCAGCCAATACTCAGCTTTGGCTCTCCCCACTGCAATTAACAGATTGCATGTAACCGACATGCAAATGTGGTGAAGGCACAAAAATAGGCAGTCTAGTTCTGTGTAACAAAGCCCATACACCATCTTCCTCATAAGCACAGCTACTGTGCTGAACTCAGCCACACGTTCCCCTTACAGCGCTTTCCTACATTTTCCCCTCATGCTCTTAACAAATGCTGTTTACATCCTGTCCAGACTAGATGAAGATTAATAATACTAAGCATTTCTATGGGACCTCCCTGGAAGAAGCCAGGGCATATTTCACCTGGTATTATTTTAATCACAGCTTTAGAGGCTTCCAGTGTAACAGTACCTTGAGCAGCTCATAGCTAAATACACAATACAGGAAAATGGGAGCCAGAGAACTGCAGATGGCAAAGTATAATGCAAAATTAGAGGAGATTTGGAGGACAGCAAGCATAATTAAGGCTCTGTAATAGTAAAGACAGTGAATTGCTACCATGAAAAAGATGAGTAAGAGGGGATGTGATTCAAAGACAGAACATACTGAATATTCAGGAGACACTGTTCTCCCTTTCTCACAACACTAGACCAAATGAATTTCAATTTAAAAATGGTAGGAAATTCAAAAGTACAGTAAAAGAAAATTCTTTTCACATTACACATATAAATAAGTGAAACAATGAATCTATCAAGATTCAAAAATAGTTTAAGACCTTTATGGACCTCCAAATTAATATCATACTGTACACTGAAATAGCAAGTTCTTCACAATTCAGACTAGACATTAGCATAGGAGGTAAGATCCAGTGTCCTGTTCCTGAATACTTGGGGAATTTTTGCACTTTCTGAAATACTTAGGGAATTTTTGCACTTTCTGAAGTGCCTGTTACCTCCTATTCCCAGAGACAGATGGGGGGCTGGATGAATCTCAGGCTAATCCAGTCTATTTTGATGGGTCCTATGTCTCCCCAAAACAAACTAACTGTGATCGCTGGCAAGACAGGAGATGCTAAGAAGAAATCCTGTCACTCAACGATCAGTCTCAAGACCATGTTTAAAACCAAAGGTATTTCATTATATATCTGTGTTTTAACTTGGCATCAGCCAGTGCAGATTTTCAGCAAGTAAGGCCCTTTATGTGCAACAGTTCCAGCACTTAAGTACAAGATTCAGTGAAATAAATCTAAGTCTCATTAGTTCAAGTAAAGAAAAAATTACTGTCTGCACATTAAGTTTATGGATAGCAGTGAGAGAGAAAAGATTATTCACTTTTTAAAAAATAATATGCATTTGCTAGTAAACCCCTCACACACTGAGAAAGAAGTGAGGGTATTTTGAAACACCTGATTTTTCCTTTTAGAAAACTTCAGTGTTTTCATTTCCTGCTCATTAGCACTCTTAATCACATACCAAGTAAATAATACTATTTTTGTGATTAGGTACTGTTTTGAATTTCTGGTGCTGGGCAGAACACCTAATTTCAGCAATAATTCACCATCCAGATGTGATTAGAATATAATTCTTACGGAGCTATATATACATTCCCTATATATATGGTACATAGTAATCAGTCTTTCTGAAGATTGGATTAAAAAGGCTTGAAACAGCCTTAAAGTGTGGTCTAGAAATAAATTTCTGCCATTGACGGCCTGTAAAGCTTTCTGAATTGCAAGGCTAGACAAGACAGATAGTAAGGAGTGGTCACTTTAGCAATTACTGGCATACATTCCTCACACACCACTGAATTGATACTTTCATATCCTCAACCTGTATCCATGAGAAAAAACCAGCAACGCTTGTCATTTTAAAGTAAGAAATTATGGGGACATGCAGTATTTTTACCAGACATATCTGGTAAACATAGCTAAACATACCATCCAACATAGCTTGGCTAACAGACACCTCTGAAATTCATCCTTGCAGGGTTAGTGGGAAGGAAGAGAGGAGGGCTGTCTTGTCTTCAATACATTACCTAATAAATTACATCATAAAACCCAGCAAAGAAACAAGTTTTTGAGGTACTCTTCCATTCTGATTTTTTAAAAACTTTTGGAATTAGGAAAAGGAATGTATCCTATTGCTGACTTCCTCAGATCTGTTCAGAGTGGGCTGAGTAAGGGTCATAAACAAATAATCACACTTTTTTTTTTAATCTCGTTAGTTGACAAATCCAAGACTTTTTGCCATTTTTAAATGCCTCCGCTGCCCCCTGGTGTTGCGTCTCTGCAGCTTCACACACAAAGCCAATGCAAGAGAAATCCAGAAAAAAACCTTCACAAGTTCTCTGCCACAAAGTCCCTGTGTACGAGAAGTTACGCACAAACGAGTGGACTGCGCTTCCAGATGCATTTCTCAGCTACATGAATGTCCTCATGCAAGCAGCTGTGGCTCACTGCTAATGTAGATACCAGAAAAACTGAAAAACGCATCTCAAGATGAACCTGATTTACATGAAGATTGGAAAAAAGTGACCCAACACAAAAGCTGCAGGTGGAAGCAACTCCTTACAGGCAGAAGCAACACCAAATCCAAAAGATGGTGCCCCGTTATGAAAGCTGGAAGTACTTGAAAAGAAAGCAAAGTGTCTAATTCATTATATGCAAAAAAACATAGAAAAAACTTCATTTCTTATTTTGTAGTATGAATTAACAATTCTAGTCTTGTCCACAACTGAAAACTGTGAGCAGAAGGCACCACTGCAATTACATCCCAGGGGACTGCAAACTGAATAGACAGAAATTGCACGCAGACAGATTTTTATCACCATGGGCTTCTAGAGATTTCAGAGAAAGGAAGTATTTAATTCAAGATCCAAAAACATTTCTGACACCTCTGTGGTGCTTATCAATTTGACACAAGAATCCCGGAGATCATTCAACAAGAGGCCAGCCTGGTTTTGCCTCACAGGTCTTCAATCATAAAAGAAGCAAGCAAAAAATATTGGCAGGAAGGTAGAGAAGCACACACCAAACTAACTGTTCAACTTCCAGTATGTAAACTCTTCATAATACATAATCTAGTAACATGAACACACAAAAGCTAAACATTTGTCTTCAGCAGATGAATAGCAACATGGCACACTAATACTCAAACCCCAAACCATTTTGGTAAGTTTACACAGTAAACAGTAATTAATCCATAGCACAAACTAACATGGGACTTGGTAAAAGCCAATAGCATCTGAATTAACAACAGTTAATTACAAATTAAAGTGCTCTGTGGCTGTACTACTGGTTGAAAATGAATGCCTGTAACAGTGTGGATATGAGAACAAAACCAGTGGAGTTATGAACAAGAAGTATCTGTATTAAGTATAATTAAAATGAGGTATAATAAAAATTATGAGAATCTACACACGGGGAAATTAGATTATTACTGCATTGCATATTCTGAAAAAGCATTGTTATGCACTTCATTATACACATGCAGAAAGGGAGAGTCAAAATTGAGATGTGACTCAGAGGCTTCCTACCACGTATCCGTTATGTAGTTGTACTAAAATTTGAGTATGGCCATTCTAACACACTGCAAAACAATTTCCTGACAATTACACTTATGCAAAATCAGATTAAGTGATCACAGACCACATTATATTAATTCCACTTCTTACCAAATCCCTACTGTACCTACAAAAAGTGCAATACCTCTGTCTTCAGAATGTTGCTGAGCTGTAATTGCTGGGAAAACACTTGTACATTTGTCATGTTCCTTATTCTTTTCCTTCAGCATCAAACACCGTCCCATGCTGGAGATTAAATAAGAACTCCAGGCAGTTCATGGTATGTAGCATGGCTCAGTAACAACATGTTCTTCATATGAGGGGAACTTTCTCCAGTAATAATAAGCATAGAAGTCACACAGAATGACATTTTTATCTTATCAGTGCCCAGAAGAATGATTGTGAACATTTTTTTCCACGCTCATCACTCTAAAAGCTTCAGGTTTAAGAAGTTTCAAGTGAACTACATGAAACGGATTTCCTGCAAGGATATGATTCTTCAAGTTACTTCTCCCTCTTTCAGTGATCCTCTTCCTTTTATTTTGGCCCACCTTTCGACTCTCATAAGCTGCTACCCTTTGACTGGAATGCAGCATAGATCATTTTAATACCACAACCAACCAAGTAGATGAGGACTTTGACAAGACAGGGACCATGACATTTGATTACCTAGCTACAACGTGGGGGGATTTCTTCTGTTTTGATGGTTTGTCATAGCTTTTTATTAATCTCTTTTTACTGCAATACTTTATGCTTATAAAAATATTTCACAAGCATTAAGGGAATGAAAGAGGAAAGTCTTTCCAGTAGGTACATTCTTCCAACAGTACTTTCTGCAGAGGCTACATGATCATTAGAGGTGTCTCATGCATTTACTGAACTGCCTTATACTGTATCAGCTGAAGGGGAGAAAGGTTAATACATGCCGTTTGCTGGACATCCATCTTGCCTTTGCCAGTACACCTGTAAGACTTCAGGAGGTTTATTTAAAGCACACAGTGTTGGTCAAACCATTCCTAATGAAGCTGGTGGGAATTCTTCCCATCAGCTTCAGTATGAACAGATATGAGCCAGTGCTTGTGGGGAAAAAAAAAAAAATATATATATATATATATACCCTCCCAACAGAGCCCAACTTTTAATTTAGGAACATACTGTAAGAGGGAAGTTATTTTGTGCATTTATGACAGCATAAACAAGAATAAAATTTAATATTTATTAGAATTTCTTCCAGTAACAGCATTCAACATCTTAACAAAGCAAGTTGTGAAGTCTTAAAAAAATCTAGGATTACAAAAAAAGTTAAAATAAGTTGTTTCTTATATTTAATGGCAACAAACAGGGAACCTTCTATTTAAAAACAAACTTGTCATATAAACGGCATTATTTTAAGAAAATGTGATTAAGATGATATGTAATTTTCAGAATGGACACACAATGTATGAATATCAATCAGAATGAAACAGAGGGGTGGAACACACTATCCCCTTAAAATCTCAAAACAGGCTGTTTGAAGAAAGGGGAGGGAGGAGGATCTTTCTAGTGAAATAACTTAGAAGATACCACGCAATGGACAAAAAACAAGAGTACAGAAGACATTACATGACACCCTCATTACAACACCCCCTCAACTCTGGTTATACAGTAAAGTTAGTAAAGTGCATCTTTAAAGACTTGTCTAGTGAAATAGCTTTTCCAAATATAAAACACAACACGTGCAGTAACAGTTAAATCAGTGTAAGTTTTTAGAAACTAATTTTTAACCTTTCATTCACTCAAGAAGAAAAGTTTTAACTGCAGTAGTGTTCACATTATTCTTCGATGCATCCTCATGTGCTTTTTTGTTACTTGGCAAATCTTTAAATATGGAGCATGGCAAAATTATGCAGTTTAAGCAAGTGCTTCTCTCAATTCAATACAATTCTTCAACGGCAGAGTGGCCACATGCAGCACAACCATGTCAGATTTTGGGAAGCTTTGGTGCACTAACGATGGGGTTGGTCTCCTGCAAATACCTCCGCCCCGCGCTCTTGTAGTCGTAGGTGCAGGTGTGAGTCTCTGCATAGCGGTGCGTTGCACAGAAGTTGTTTCCACATCTGAAGAAACAAGAATATTACATGTTACAAGCTTTTACAAGCTTTTAATGCTCTGACATGCTGGGAGCCATTTTGCTTAATCATGTCTTAAATGACACAGCTGTTTGAATTGTCATCATCCTTGACTGGTAACATTAACTGGCAGGGTAGACAAAATGACATTTTTCACACTAAATGTTTTAGTTTTGATCCAACAGTCTCTTCAGCTGGGAAGCTAAGCAAGAGCAGTACTCCAGGAACCAGCTAGCAAGGATCAAACACACTTATAAACTAAGAATTATGAGCTTTGTTTTACTTTCTTTCTCTTTTAAGGACCTCACACAATATTAGTTGTTAGAATTCAGAGGACAAAACCATGGACAGTAATTCCATCGGGTGAAATCCATGTAATGCATTTCAATTCAAAACCACGACATCCCTCAGACAATCAAAACAGTTGTTTTCAGCACAACTTCTGCCTGGTACAAACACAAATTAGCCATTTAAGATTAATAAATCCAGATTTAGTCAGCTCTAAAACATCAAACAAACTACCGGGAACATAACTTGCTGTAGGACTGGAAAAGGGTTCATCTATCCAATAACAGTTGCAATTTTGATGAGTTAAGATCAGAATTTTTGCTTCAAACTTGACAGTTCTGCAGCTAAGACTCTTACCAGGAGAAAAGCGTACTTTGTTGTTGTATACGATTTGGACAACTGCTTAACTTGGAGGAGACACATACTAGTGTCCTGTTGCCTGATTATTTGATAGAGATGCTTCTTGACAGCAAAACACTGATACCATTCAAAATCAGAATTCTCTTGAAATGGATTGTTACCCATCAAACTCACTATTACACCATAATCCCCTATTTACTTATCTGTCTATCTGGGTTCATAATAAACTCTGCAGCTGTTCCTGAGGCTTTGTGTGCCTGGAAATAAATTTGCTTTTCTTTGGTTCTTGGTCCCATAATCACAACTTTTCTCATATGACTATATACTCTTTGGTTTATGCTGCTTTCTAGTAAAAGGTCCTGTGGTTGCTCCTTTCGAAACCAAAACAAATCCTATTCTTGGAGATGAGCCATTTCCCCCCTCATTTTTAACCTTAAGCAAGCTGCTTAGTTACTTTTAGAGGAGCTCGCAGCTATGTGCTCATCAGGAAAGTAAGCGGTGTCCAAAACTGTTTCAAAATCAGAGACTGAAGAGTCAGTAAGGAGACAATTCCTCACCCTGAAATTCTCGTATATGATTCCCCAGTGGCAGAAGTTCTTGTTCATTTTCCTGTTGGTTGGCATGAACCAAGATCAACTCCAAATGCAGCCCTCACAGCACAGCACTTCCCAACCTTGACTAGCTCATAGGAAACAATGCTAAGAAAAAATACCTTGTGGGGAAAAAATACTTTGAAAACTAACAGAGAGACTGGTTTTCTTTTCTGTGGTTTTTTGTTGTTGTTCTTGTTGGGAGTTTTTTGTTTGTTTGGAGGTTTTTTTGTTTGGCTGGGTTTTTTTGTTGTTTTTTTTTACAGTTTCAAGATCACCACCAAGCGCCAGGTCTCACTGTGTTGTCTACAAGTTATGATTTGGGGGACCAGCACTCTGGTGGTTCTGTGTTTGAGATGCTCTAGATGCTCAAAGGTGACTGAAGTCTTGCAAAAAACCAGAACACACATATCAAAAATTTGCTGAATACAAATTTGTATAAATTCACAAACTATGAAGATGTGTTGCAATAGGGCCAAATCTGAGGGAGATTTGTGAGAAACTGTACCAAACCCAGTTTGTCCTCAAGTTGTTAATGATACCATTATTGATGAGAAACTTTGCAGAACATGTATCTGTATCAAGTTCTTCTCCCACCAGTATAAGATGTCATTGTTCTTTTTTTGTTATCTTGTTCTTTATTTCCGGGTATGTTCCATTCTGTTACCTTCCATTTCTTGGTCTTCCTGGAAGAACATACACCTCAAGAGCACAACAGGGGCAACATTCTTGAGTTTTAATTCCTGCAGTTTTGCTGAACTGAGAATTGCAACTTTTTTGAAGGTTGCCTTTTGATTTGCTATGCTTAAGGAATACCATGCAGCAAAGAAAACTTTTTGGTTAATCCAGCTATCAATTTTAAGTAACAGCTGGTTATATACTCAGCCTACCTGCACTCATAGCTGGTTGCCAATCCAGTTTTCTTGCCACAAAGAAAGCAGTGCTTTGAAATTTTCTTTTTTGCTTGAATTAAGCCATTCACAGGTGGAAGATGGGTTGCTTCACCTGCTTTCAGTAGTAGAAAGACAGCAAAGACATTTTAACTTATTCACAAACAAGTTAAATGTTATCTTTTGAAACGCACATTCATTTTGCATTTCTTAGGATACTTCAGGTGGGAACCTCAAAGCCTAAAAAGAAGGGGGAAAAATAAACCCTGAAAGCCAAAACAGGAAACATACCTCAAGCCTATGAACACCTTTGGAAGAGGCATCACAATGTGGGCCTTAAAACTGTTATTTTGATCACCCGTTAAAAGTTCATGTAAGCAAGAAGTTACAGAACAAATCAATAAAAACATCTCTTAATGGTCTTCCCAGAGGCAAAATGAACGCACACAGAGCGTCATTGGGAAAGCACTGTGCACAATGGCTTTACAAAGAATCAACTGGGCATTCCACTACCTAGCATCCAATAGATTCAGTATACTAATTTGTCAAATAAGTACTGCAACATTTAAAAATCTTGCTGGTACTCCGTAATTGCAAGAATAGTATAGTATTAGACCACAGGCTTCTACCTAGCTATATGGTTACATTAGGCACTTTGCAGATCTCCGTAAAATTTCTATACTTAAAAAAATTTACTTTATTTTTACTTTTTGCCTTGTAATTCTTGGCTGTTGCTTTATTAACCGGAGATCATGTAAAGAAAAGGCATCTCCCTTCCCTCTGCAGAGTAAATTCTTTGTCCACAAATTGCTTAAGCATATTTCCCACATGCTGGGTCAGTAAAGTGAGCAATGCATCCTCTCAAACATTCTTTCAGTGTTTCTACAGCTATATTGTCAGGATGTTCCCAAAAAGTTCTCATGAGTTCACAAGTATTTTTTGTCCAGCACCCTTTTAATCCCAACAGTCATTTCTTAGTTGAGATGCAGCAGACTACACTCCATAGTAGCACCAGGCAGTCACTACACATCACAGTCATCACTACCCGCCACTCCCACCCCATTCCTATCCAGCACTGAAACTTCCAGGCAACATTTGTCCACACTAACAATTTCATCATCTAAAAGCACACAATTTCAGAAGCATCAGTTAGCCCAGTTTGTGAAAGAGACAGAGCTTGAAGACAGCTGGCCCTGTGGACCTACTTGAACAGAAAAAGCAATACACCTGTCCTCACATTTACAGTCCCTACAGCAACTACAGCAAAAAGTGATCTGTCCTTTGGCCAGTTATACAACAGATCATTACCAGCCACATCTCTCTCAAGAGCCTGCATGATATGACCACACCAACTCATGTCTGGTATCTTTTGGAAAATACAATTTTGTCTGATGAAAGATACATCAGAGGAGTGTCTTCTTCATAGTCCTATCCAAAACGACTCAGGTGTTAGTAGGCTTCCCCATCATGCAGACAGGGCTCTCAGGGTATCACCTCTGGAGCAGCAAAGGACAGACCTGTTTCCTAATGACTGCCAAGTCAAAGCTGTCCCCACAGTTGTGAAACAAAGGCACAACCCACTCTTTCAGCAGCTTTTGCTCCAACATTACAATTACATAATTTTTTCTGTTGCAGCTGTTATTTGAACATCTATTTTCTGGTTTATTTTATATGCCTAGATCTGGAATACATACCCATCTAAGGTAATACAGAAAGAAAAGAAAACTTGCTAACTGCAAGTCAAAAATACATAGAAGAAAAATTAAATGTGCTGAAAATTCTTAGCTCACTGTCTTAAGAGTTTTAAAAGCATTAATTTAGACAATTCCTTTCCTCCCAATAGAATTAATCACATAAGCAATTAGTATCTATGCGTAACACATCCATTTTCAGTAGATGTCAAGCATTGAGCACTCCACAGTTACCAAGATTAGGGTGCACGGAATGATGACCAGCACAAAAAATAGTGAAAAATATGCACTGTATCAGTGTTCGGCAGCATCCATGCCCTTATTGCTTCCTCCCCACTTTTTTTTTGTGATAAAGACAATGCTACCAATAATTCTGGCTCTGATTTTAGTAGACTCAGAAGTATTCACAGAACTGATAATTTGGAAACTTCAGCACAGAAAGTCAGATTTAGATCTACAGATGACATGCAGGATTCACTAAGCATTAAAAAAAACTAAAAAAGAGTTGCAGTTATGGTCCACCTAAGATCTGGATGCCATCTGCATGTTAAAGAATTGCTTAAAATATTAAAAGATTAACCATGCTATAGAAGTGTAATACAGCAAGGACTCTAGAAGCCAAATGCCTTACAAAGATAAATTATTTTTGTCCTCTCTATGTGTGATATATCAGGAAAGATTAGAGTCATCTTTAAACATTATATAAGTTACTTACCTACTCTCTTCCCTACAGCTGCCATACTTCCATTCATTCCAAGCCCATGCGCAGACTAAAAAAAAAAAAAAATTTCCACAAGGAAATTACTAGCAGATGGAAATTAAATGGAAACGTAGGTAGTCTGGTATCAGCTTATTTGATATCAATGTTTTACCAATCTACCCAGGAAGAGTCCAAGACAACTTCTGCACACAAAGTTAAAATTCTGCAATATAAAGCCTTACCCTCAATGACTATTTAATAAATCTCCCCACACTTCAAAATACACCAAAACAACAAAGTACATTAGAGAGCAGAAGCCTGGCACATATGGTGCCAGTCACTGGGCACACTTTGGAATAAATGACAATTAGCGAGCAGCAGAAGCCAGATGACACTTCTAACACACACACTCATAATTCTGTCACTACAATAATTCGTAATTTCAGTTGTGAACTGAACAGCTGCTTTAAATCTTAATGAAAAATTCCTTCTAGGACCTGTTTAGATAAACAGGCAGATTAGATACCATCAGCCATTCAGAAAACAGTTTAAGACAACCAGGGATTTAAATACACCTCCCGCACCCCATCTGCCTCTCCTGACAACACACACGCACACACAGTAGTTTTGTAACATCAGTATCACAAAACCAGGAAAACTTTGATTTCTTTGGACACATTCATACTCACTAGAATATATTCAGCAGCTTCATTTGAAGGAGCAGTTTTCCTAAAGCTTTCTTCCTGAAAATGCTGCAGGTTTGTAGGTAGTGCAATACCAGAAGTCCGAAACCTGTCAGTCCCACAGGAACTCTGTAAACTTTCCCTGTTTGTGCTTCGGGCCAGCGAAGCCAGGAATCCTAAGTTACTTACAGAACTCGCAGGTTCTTTGGATGCCTTGCTAGCCACATCTGTGATGTCCCTAGCCTCTGCTTTAGAAATTACATCAGGTCTTTTGCCAAGTGACTCTACTTTCAGACTACAAAATCTAGTGGTCCTAGAAAAAGAGGAGTCTGCTATACTGCGTACTTCCAACGATCGAAGCACATTGGGGGAGGCTGTAGATCTCAAGTTACCAGCCTCAAAGCACCTGGGCTGTGCTTGTGGTTTCAGAGAACTGTGATGTGCCACTTGTGGTGAATACCGGAGGGGAGACAAAAGCAGATTCTTCTGAGGACTTAATTCACGAGTACTGAGAAGACCAGTCTCCATTGCTGCAGTGCTCAGCACTTTGCCAATAGGTTTTCTATGCTGCTCTACAAGCTTAGAATCTTTGTCTCCATCAGGCAGTTCAAGTTCGGGGTTCACCTTTCCTATGTCATATATCTCACTACACTGTTCAGCAGTGCTTGCTTCTGTTAAAAAAGCAAAAGCATCTGGTTCAGGTAGATGTTCTTCTTCTGTTCCATATAGTTCCACGTTTGTTAGATTTGGAAACAAAACAGCATCCTCCTCACTTGCTGAGGTCACATTTTCAGATGCTTTTTCTGAATTTGCAGGCAGGGATGAAACAGGAGTCAGAATACTATTTGTAGGTAGTTTTGCATTTTCTAGTTCAACACGAGATATTTTCGGTGGTAACCTGATGCTATTGACTGGCTGAGACCAAGAGTTGCTCTGCCAAGTGTCATCTTCCTTAAGGAAGTGATTAGCTGTGGATGCCATCGTTCTACCAGCAGTGGCCAAAGTAGCCAGTGCTGAAAGTGCGTTTTGGGGAGATTCTGACTGATGCAAATTCCCAGGAGGAGGTAGGCACGACTGTCCGATATGGGGGAGCACTCTCAAAAAGCGGTGACGGGCAGCAGCCACTGAGCCACTAGGTGGTCGAGGAGTCATTGGAGGGCGAGGCTTCACCTTGACAGTTTTCTTAGGCTATTAAAAAAAAAACCAAAACCCAACCAAAATCAAAAAACATGGATACGACAGCAATTAGTATTTGAATTCCAGTTGTGCTCTGAAGACCTGACTGAAAATATATTCTGAGGAATTCAGACAGTGTAAGGCCAGAAAAGACCGTATCATTCTTTCTACTCCCTTATATATTACTAGCCATCAATACTTCACCCCAACATCTGAATAATAAAATCAAAGATTATAATCAGGAAATGTTTTCAATAAATAGGTGACATGTCAGAGAAATAGAAAAAGGAAGCCAGAATGCCATCAAAGTTATCCAGAGGAGCTTCAGATCTCAAACACAACAAAAAATGAAAGGAAGTGTAATCTCTTCATTTTACATCTAGGCAACTTAGTCACACATGAACACCAGTGTAATGTTTTACCTTCATGGTAGTATCATTCCCATGTTTCACTTTATAGGCTTTTCAGTAACAGCGTATCTAATGAAATTTCATTTTAAGAGAAACACTGACTTTTACCAGAGCAGTACTGCAAAACAATGCTACTTAAAGTATTGGAAGAAAAAACCCCAAACAAACAAAACCACAAAACCCACCCACCCCAAAAAATCTACCCTTGCAAATAAATCCAGGACCAGTAATGAATTCTTTGAATGAGGGCAGGTAGGTCCAAGGAAAGCCAATGCCCCTCAGCAGAACATTTATACAATAGCATTTACATAAACAATAGTTGAGAAATCATCTACCCGTGATAACTTCACTTCTCAAAATGGCAGAGTATCTGATCTGCTTTTTAGAAAAGTCAGCACAAGGAAAGCCCAAACCACTTTATGACAAAAAAACTGAAATCACAATTTCACCTTTTTACTCAGATTCATGTTCTCCATCTTTGCCTTGAGCAGTTTCATTTTATTCATAGTAATTGAATTCTCAATAATCTGTTGGCCAGAAGGTGATGCCTCTGTCTCATCTTCATCATCAGCATATAAATTATAAACTGAACCACCGCTGAAAATAAAAGAAAGTTTATATTCATCCTCTAATCAAGTAATTTAATTATGTCTTCAATGTAGAGTATTCTCACAACTAGGAAGTCATATCCGTAGTTGATCTGTTGACAAAACATTATGTAAAAACTGTATGCAAAGACATTTCAAATCCATTTATCCACATAAGCATCCCTTATAAGGGCAAAGTGATGTAGCTGAAATCTGAACATAGCCACGCTTCTGGGAAGTCGTTATATCATATACAGTTGGTTCACACTCACTATATATTTTCCCCACAGAGGGGATATCCAGTTCCACAAATGTCTCCTGAAGATATGGCCAAAGCTGTTAAGTGTGTGACTCAGACAACAAGCTGATCAGTTTTCCAATTAACCAGACACTGGCATGGAAGGAAAAGTCCAAATTTCTATCCATCCTGAGGGGTGTTCTCACCATAAATGGAAATGGAGGGGTCACCCATGTGGATGTGATATTCTATTTCTCCTTTTCAAAATAAAAAAAAAAAAGAAAAAAAAAAGAAAAAAAAGGATCAGTTTAGGTTTCCAAAGATTCCAAAGAGTCTCACATTTGGAAAAAAAAATAAATAGATTAGAATTGCTAGTCCCAAGACAAAATATTTTAAGTCAGTAGTCACTGGAAGTTTATAGCATGACATTTCCTTCTTCCATTCTGCATTTTAACAGAATGCAAAACCTCACCTCAAGGTTTTAAAAATCAGCATCTAATTTGTTTTTCCTACGAAGCATCAATCAGTAACACATTCAACATTTGACAGTGAAATGAAAGAACCATTAGGAGTGTCCAATTCATTATAAATTGATGCATTTTCAACACCGTAGGTAGTACATTTTGAAGAGTGTTTTAGTTCTTCCATTAGGTTGTCAGCATCTAGAAATCATGACAATCAGGCAACTCCCCTAATTCCCCTGTGTTCATACAAATGTCTTAGTAGATTTAGCTCAAGTTTCTACTCTCCAAAAGAGATCAAGAAAGAACTAAAAGTGCCATGTGGAAGTCAGTACCAAAAAAAAAAAATCACTAATTAGAGCTGGCATCTTACCTGATTCTTGGAAATATTCTGCTGCCCTTAGAGCCAGCATTTTTTGCACTGACTCTCCAAAACCATTTCCTAAAAGGTAGCAAAATTCCAAAGGCGGCACAGCTGGGAGACAGTATGAAGAGCAAGATAGCAGCAAATTCAAAGCAAGAGTCAGCAAAATAGACCAGTCATTTCTTACCAAAACCTGAATAGTTCCATATGGGGACAGTCAGCATGCATATTATGTATACATACTTCTCCTGGTAAAAACCCAACACTAAAAAAAAATAATTTCAAAATTTTAATTCTACAAAGGTTTACATCACCAAGTCAAAAGAATTTGTTGAACTTCCTTTCCTGCAAGGTAACAGTAGAAAGCAAAGTGGTATGTTTCATGTTTGGTTGGTTTTTTTGTTTGGTTGGTTTTTGATTTTTCTTTTAATGAAAAAATAATTGTTATCTTCTTGTTCTATTTTCTGACAAACAGGGGCCAAAAACACACACCAAAACCAAAAAGGACTGACAAAAGGATTGTGTGCTTTGATGTGATTCTAAGATTATAAAAGTTGGACAGGGAGTTTTGATATTAATGATATTTTCGGCCCATTTTACGATGAGTAAATTTTAAATTTACTTTGTCCATAGGTGTCAACATTCCTGAGCTCCTGCTTGTAAAATGCATATCTCAAAAATTATTAGCTTGCTGAAACCCTTTTGGCACCAGTGTCTGCCAGTCTTCCACCACAACTTCATCATTCTTCTTCTAATCCAGACACAATGATCACTGTATGCATTTATACTTTTGTCAAGTTTTAACCAGTAACTCAATCACAGACAAAAAAAATTATCTGGAGAACTATAAAACAAAACTAAAACCAATGTCTCATTTCTAAATTTCAGTCAATGAATTCTGCTCCACATATCAACAGTGTGAGAAAGGCTGATGAACAAGTGCTTCAAAATGCTTAGTCACCAATATACCCACACATATGAACACATCTGTCAGTATGGAAAACAGTAGTATTCAGAGTGACCCACAGATTTCCTCTATAAAGATCAAACAAAAAGGTCTGATTAGTTTCCATTCTCTCCTCCCTTTGCTACTTTTCCCATTTCCCACAATCTCACCCAGCCATGATAACAAACTCAAAAATTAGGATTTCCTTCCCCTCCAAATTACTATCTGCCTTAGTAGAAAAGCTAATAAATGAACTCCCACAGAAAGCACAGAAAAATACAAACAACTCAAGCTGAATGTTTTCAACTCAGGTGGCTTCCAACCCAACTGGTTCACTTGACCAGTGACAGCATATTTCTTAAGCCCAATGTATTTGACTTTTCTATGTGCTGCTGTGCTTTGAAAGGCTTACCCAGGTCCTTGCAAGAGCTAAAAGAGTGTTTTATTCCTCCCATTTGCAATGTTTAGCCAATCTCAATTAAATTACTATTATTTCTATACACTAGGTTTACCCAATGGAAAAGTACAAAGACTTTCAGACCACTGTCCACACTAGTTTTAAATGGGGAAAAAAATCAACACGCACACAAAAATTTGAACATGTAGGCAGATACCAGGGAGCCCATTCTACTTAAAAATGAAATTTCAAGCTCCTTATGACAACTCCTTGCACGAACTCACAGTATAACATCCCCAGTCCCAGCTTTTTGAATGGGTTTGGATGTTCACTGGAGTCAGAAGGTTAAATAGGAACAAAGTGGTAACAGGCAGGTAAGCAGCAAGAACAAGAATTATACCAGTCTGCTCATCTTTCCATTAGTGCATCTAGCCCAGTGCAGCAGCAAGGTTTTCAGGTCTTACCAGTTATGCTTGTTTTAACCTATTTCAAACAGTACTGTATGTGGCTATTTACTGAAAGAGTAGAGGGGCTGAAAGATAAAATCACAGATCTAAAATATTTGTATCTTTTCTCTTCCTTGTGTATCAAACACTAGGTCTTTCTACTCTGTATAACAATGTGGGAATTCCACTTTGATATTTCTTTCAGTCAGTGGTTTTTCAGTATGGATGTCTTATAAAAATTTTTAAGAGTAGTATCATCTGAATACGAACTGAATACAAACCCAGTATAAAGCTCTTGCTTTCCCTTTGCAAACAGAAACAAGAACAGTCACTTAAAACAGCTCGAGCCTTAGCCTTGGAGAAGACACAGCTAGTGCCCAGAAAAGGGACTCCTTTCCTCACAGCTGTACAAATATTAAGTTCTTGAGGGGATAAAAGAACCTACCCAAAAGCTGCAGTATAAAAAGAGAATACAATCATGTTTAATAGGTATCAATTTTGATAGTTTTAGGAAAAAGATTACCAAACAGTTTACTACAATGTAGTAGGTAAAGTTACACACCTGTCCTTCTGATGGTAACAGCACTGGATTCTGACAACAAATGACACAAGCTTGGTACTTCAACAGTAGCTAACCCGAGGCCTAATTACATCCAAAGGCTGGGTATATGGGTAATTACTTCAGTACATTAAAAAAAATGAAACAAAAAACAAAATACAAAAAAAACCCCAAACCAAAATCCATACAAAACCAAAAAAACCCCCACCCCACATAAAGCACAACAAAACCACCCTTCCCTTCAAACCAACCACCCCCCTAAACAACAAACCAAAAAAAGCCCACAGGATTTTGCACTGCCAATCTACTATCTTCCTGACTAATCATTTAGTCAAGTCATAGCCATAGAAAAAAAAATTTCCTGTGAACAGAGAAACATTTACAAAACTAAACAAACGCCTTAAGATGTTACAGGAAGTGCTTAACAGAAGTTTCTAGTATCTAATAAAATATTGATTTGACTCTCAAGCAACATGTTCCTTCTCAGAAAGGGCTGGAATGTTGAGAATTGTCTGAAGTATGAAGTCAGTTTTATCTCATTATATTAACACACAGTGATAAGAGAACCATCAGCCCAACCACTGACCACAAAGCACTACTGTGCTGTCAGACAGTTACAACAATTTAATAGCCCTTAGGAAATAATTCTTGCAATATGCCAGGTATTCTTTTGATAAAGTCAACAAACATAGCTGAAAATTACACAGCAACCCACTTTTGAAGAATAATATAAAGATTAAAACCAACTTTACCTCAAAGACTCAGACAATGGCGTTAAAGTGCCATCACCCCGGTCAACTACACGGAAGAAATTCAACCGATCTCCTTCTCGGTACACCAAGAAGGTAACTTGTTTGTTGGATGGCCCTTTCTCCCAGATCTTGTCTCTAGTAGGATCCATGTATTCAGCCATTTCCCTGATAGGATCTTTCACGGGAACTATAAAGACAAAAAACCAAAATAAAACCAAAATATTATTACTGTTGTTTTGATCACCTCTGAGAGCTCAGATCAGTTTATAACAGGAATTCCCAACCTAGAAGATATGCTGAGTTTTTTCCCAAGTGAAAATTATCATGGGAATTTCTTAATTTTCACTCCTATACAGATGATCCACGTAACCAAGTTTATTGTGTGACTGTAGCAATGCCTGATTCTTATCGACCATATTTTAAAAACTAGTTGTATAATGATATTCCAGTATCATTTTTTCTTCAAGTGAAGAGTTGCTGATTTTATGACTTGATGATTCTGTACATATAAATATACTTAATCTAAGAGTAAATGATATGTTAAGTAAGAGAAGATGGGGAAAAATATCCCCCCATTTTTCTCAAGTATTTTTCCAATTAATCTGGAACTGAAGTCTGATTGTCTAAAATGCTTACCTAAGAGAAGCTCTTTACAGTTTTAAGATGTTGCATGAAAACCACTATCTTTAATTTACTTAACACCTACCTCTTCTGGTGTTAACAGGTCCACCTCGCATAGCCAGAACCAACTTCAGAGTGCAGCCTTCTGAAATGCTGCAAATAACAATAAATAATTTTTATAGCATTTTCTGTTGCTTACAATTATTTAGAAACATTAATTAGAAACATAATTTTATTATATACTTACTTATAATCATTCAAACAATAGTCATCCTTCAGTTCCATATTATTCCAAATTAAGTGCTGCTGAGAGACAGGAATACCTACACAAAAGAAACAAACAAATGACTTAAAATTGGAGCTTGGCAAGAGGGCTCCTGGGGGGTTTTGATTTTTGAAGAGTATACAACTGATGGATTGAAACTGGATCACAGTTTCAGGAGAAAGAAGAGAGAAAGCAGGACAAGGACAGGCACTTGAGCAGTCTTCAGCCATGACATCCAACCTCCAAATAGTTATTAAAAAGAAAGATTTTCAGAAGGCTTTAGCTCACATACAAAGTTCAAACTTTTGGCTCAGCAGAGGGCGTGTAGAAGTGTTCACCTGCTTCAGGCTTATTGAATACTTGCTCTTTTTCCAGTCATCAGATAAGGGAGGTTTCTTCCTGTTACCTGAACTTCAGAACTTTATGTCTACTGACAGGAAAAACAGGATAAAACTTCTACCTACAAAACTGCTGAATAATTTAGTCACAGACTGGTATTTTGTATTATTCACAGAACAGACATAGCCACATTAAGGTGACTGGTGGCAGCTCTATAACAGTGCTGAGAACTGCAATTGTGTTTTTATCCCTGCTTGGTTTGGGACCTCAAAGTTGGCATTTTCAGTTCAGTACCACAGCAGTTAATTAACTTCATCCTACAAACACTTTTGTTTCGTTCTGGGTGCTTTTTTAGGCTACTGGAATGTTATTATTAATATCCAGTAATACTCACTTTCAACTCAAGTTCTGGGATGATTTGGCTATTTTTTGTTAAAAGAAAGTAAGCATACTGAGTATTTGTTCCTTATTAAAAATTCATATTCTACACAAATAGAATCCAAATTCTACACAATTTCTGCCTGCACAGTCAACTCAGATACAGATGCAATACACATTAAAGATAATAAGCAAAAGCTGGTACAATCTGAGGTCTTCACACATTTTTACTGGAATGCTACCACCTTCCAAATTTTTGACAGAATAAAAATGAAGACAGTTATGAAAAGATGAGACATCTCAGACCATCAAAAAAACCCCCTTCCCTCCTTCTTTTTGACAAGCATCAAAAAGAAGTTGTTTGTCTAGTGAAACCCAGGTAATTAAGATCTTACTGTGCATTCATGACAAATGTTAATTGTGTATCTATAGAGACCAAGAACTACTTTTTCAAAAAGTTTTAAACACTACTTCTCATACTAAGAAACAAAACCTATAAATGTATTTTCCTAAAGGTGACATTAAAATAATCTTATCCTATATTTTTATTCATTGCATGTTCAGATACTTAAAAGGAAATGCAAGTGGCAATGCTACACAGTAAGACTTCCCTAAATACATCTGGCAGGAGGGGAACACAAAGATCAGATTCTTTCAGATAGTTTCCTAAAACATCTAAGCTTTTGAAGGCTTGTGAGAATGCTTAGCAAGCTGTGGCAGGAGATAGCAAAGTAGCCCCTTCCTAAGTAGAGGAATAGCACGAAGCTACCAACACCCATCACTGGCAAGGAAGAAAAGGGTTCAAGATCCTGGTCAAAGTCCAAGCACATTAAACAGGCAAGGAGGAGACATCCCTGTGCAGAAGGGGGAATGCAGTTCGGAGGAACTGTCTTTGTTTTTCTTTAGGCTTTACAGAAGATGACAATTTCCTCTTCTCAGCACAGCTCATACCCAATCTTCCCTGTTCTGAATGACGTATATTCATATAGCAGACTAACATAATTGCCACTACACTGCCAGCTACTTAATAGCTGGTTATTGGTTATGTTTCAAGTCAGCAGTGTAAGCAAAAGAACAAGCTGGCAATAGCCACCGAGACTACAGTAAAGTTTTTTGTGTTGTTTTGCACTCTTCTGATTACAAACAATCTGATTACTGTCTGCATTTGTTATGATTTCAGCAGCCTCCAAGGAGCAATTTCCAATTACTTTGATAAACTGAGAGAGTATTTGTTAAAAAGGCTGGCTTGCAGCTGGCAGTACTGGAGTGAAACATGTTTTTACTCATTCAACAATGACAATGTATTTTTGATGAAATGAACAGATGAAAAGAGGATACTCTGCTGTAATTGGAAACAGACACGTCTTTATTACTTATTCCCTTTTATACTGCTTTCTTAGAATTCTGTATTTATACACTGAGGAAATAATAAGTGCTTTATCGCTTCAGAGGCAGCAAAATATTCATCAGCTGTCCCTTTTCTGGATTATAGTACGGATTTCTTGAGGAGACATTTACACGAGATCAGCATGTACAACTGCCAACAATAATGAGAACTGTAAGATCCGCATCCACTATACCCTCTCCGTAAGTAGCACATGACGGTGTCACTGGCCTGCTCTAAACCAGGACTGAGAGGTAAGTAGGGCAATAAGCTACATCTCAATGCTCAAGTGGAAATGAGCTGGCCAGGTGATGCTACACAAGGATAGAAGAGTCTGCAGACTACCTATTGAAATGGCTGCAGGTGCACTGACAATCTGACCTACTAAAATGGGGGGAGGAGAGGAGAGGAGAGGAGAGAAGCAGCTACCCTCTCCTGTCTCTGAATCAGCATATCACATACAGCCTTAAGCTTCCCTCCCTTACTCTTCCTTTTGGCATGCTAAGTAGGTTCACCACAGAAACTGATTTGGTCAAGACTAACACAGGAAAAAAAAATCCCTGTAGATTTCAGAAAAAAACCTTGATTTTAAGTTGTGGGTATAACGTTCCCATGTTTAAGAACGCCACAGACATTTCACTGTCAAAATTCAAACAGTGCACTTCTGTTTCATTTAATGTTGAAATTCCTGGAGCCTCTGTTTACAGAGAGGCTGGGCTGACAGTATTATTTTCCCCCACAAACTGGCTACATTAGTAAGAGGTGCATAAATCCACAACTTAAAGCAGCAGGACCGTTTTCCTAATTGTTAAACCCCCCAGCTTTCACTTGAATGACAGTAACTATGGCAGTGTAAATGGAGTCAGTACTGACCTACTCTTTGTCCAAGGGACTAACAAAGAACAAACTAAAGACAGCAAGCCATCAGTAACTGAATACAGGCCGACAAAATTTCCTGACAAAGGTGACCTTACTTCACACGTTCCAGATCTGCTCTGGGCAGCCATCTGCTCTGAGCAGTCTTGCACTCACATGAATGTTTTCCCAGCTCAGACAAGGCACAAGCTTAAAAAATGCTTCATGAACTTCTAGTCTCTATCAGCACAGTAAACAGGCAAATCATAAAGCAAATAGAAGATGCAGGGGAAAAGCTGTAAACAGAAAAAAGCAGGATTGGTTCTGTTAAAAATTCATGACACTTGTGCAATCCACTTACTCCAAGCCTGGCAGAAGCACAGCTATTTTCTCTAATGCAAATACTAATAAATATCATTATGACATACTCTGAATTCATAGAATATTGAAAGAAATTACAACATCCATATGAAGTCTGCTTGACATTCTTCTAGTTCCTTTTATTTAAGGTGAAGCTGCTGTACACAGGCATTAAAATAATGACAGCAAAAAGACCAAAGAAAAATAACAACTCACATGATAAACTGAGTACACACACATATACAACAAAATTATTGCTGCATCTGTCGTTCCCTACTGAACACAAGGGAACACCTATTGAACACTGAAATCAAGATGTACTCTGAAAGCTAGTTCTCTTTTTCCCCTTTACAATCATACAAGAACAAGAGAACGTCTAAATTTTCTTTTGAAAAGGTCGATGTTTCCACATATACAGATCATAAAGCTCAGTTGCAAGTACTCACCAAACAAACCAAGTTGTTTTTTCATTTTAAAGCTAACTATGTAAATTAATGCCCTAACACTCCATACCAAAGAATTCAAATTAATTCCTGCAAGCTAATAACAATAATACCACCACTAGCACCACAAAATCCCAAAGCCCACCTCCTCCCTTGAGACTCAATCCTATCTTTCCCAACAAACATGCTTACAGGTGTTATCTATGGTTCTTTAAGAGATTAATTAACCGCTACTATGAATATGCTACCTGAATGCTCTGTCTTTAAAACAGTGTAATAATTGGTGTTTCTGAACGAATACTCAACTCTGCCCAGCCCAGCAGCTACAAGGACTTGTGCAATGGAGAAAGCAAAGAGAGATCTCAGTTTAAAAAAACCCTATTACTTCCTCTTTCAATGAAATCCTGGTTTTTCAAGTACTACTTGTGTTAAAGCTCAGTCTTTCATGCCACCTTGAAATTCAGATACCATCCTATCCATGTCCATCAATACTGATTAACAAGTAAAACCAATGGAGTAGGTAGCACTGCTGGCAGTACTGTGTGTGTATTCCAGCTTTTATGCCACCAGTAGAGACAAAGGGAGCTATTTCTTCCCAGGTGAACCATTTTAAAAGGCTCAGTCAGTGAATCTGAGACTAGGAGTGATTTACCCCTGGGACGCCAGAGTCAACACTATAACAAATCTCCTGCTTACTTCACAGAGAACATATTTGAGGACAAATGCCTGGATCTGATCCAAACACACATCAGATATGCCATAACTTCAATTTATGAGAAGAAGACTTGCACTGAAATTTCAGATGCATTAGAACCCGTAAGTTCCTATGTATATTCTTTACTAAAACCACTGAAAAAACATGGAGCTCTTTCTTAGTAAGGTACCAATATCTAGTACAGCTGTCTAAACAAAGCCTTTCCATATCAGATCACTAGTAGGCATCAAGAATGACAAACAGTATCTGAAGTAGACAAAATTCCTAACATGCCATCCATATTATGCTTTTTTATTATGGTGAAGACAGTCTACAACTACTGATTTTCCAGTTGTTGACAAAGATCAATTTGTCTTGTTTTAGTTTTACTATTAGCCTCATACAATTAGAGGCATGGGTAACATTTGATCAATTTGTTAACTTCTGATACAATTCTAGATTTTTTTCTTGGAGCTTTCAGGTCTCAGCTCATTTTTTCAAATCATCTCTTTTTCTTTGCTTACATACTATCATCCTCAACATCCAAATGAAGACAATATGCATACTAGGGACCTCATGTAGTCTTCCAGCATTGTAGGAGGCATTCTCCAGCCAGAAGTGCAGCTTAACTAAGAGAGATTCACACCCCATGAAAGCTGACATGATACAAAATAAAAAGTGAAAACCAGCAGCAGAAACAGGAACAGATGTAAGCTTTCTCCTTCCCATGCTAAATCACAACAAAATTACTTCTGAATTTTTGCTCCATCTGGGTGATTTATTGCTCGAACTTGTGCACTATAACAGGAACTTTGTCACTGAAAAATTGTTAATTATTATTTTACATGCAATAGCAACCCCAAGTGCAACATAAAATTAATTTGTCATTATGTATCTGTTTCCTCCACACATAACTGATCAATTAATCATTAATCAGAACAGTACAAATATTTTAACTCTGTTATGGAGTATCAAAGTATTTCAACTGACTTCTTACAATTCAATGATAAGCACCAGAGAACTCATCTTCCATGTTTAATACAATTTACTTATTATTAATTCTATACAGCAGGCAGCCAAGCCATAATTACTTTATCATCCTATGAACTACAACATGCAAACAAAATTCCAGATAAGCAATATTATAACTTCATTACTGAGCTGTTCTTCTAATAAGAAATGAGGATTCTTTTGTAAGCTGCAGGCATAACTGAGTGTGGCTATTCACAGTCTCACATTTGGGACTCCAAGGAATTCAAATCTCTCTTCCTCACATCTCCCACTGATCTCTTCATGCATCCTTTAAAGCTCAATTCCATCGTTGATACTACCCAGATAGCCGTCTGTTCTCTACTGCCTAAGCTACCTTTTAATTCACTGTTAGCTAGCGTTCTTTGCATCTCTCCTACACCTATATTCAGTTATAGGGAGGAAAACCCCTTTCCTTTTCTTGTTTCACCTCTAGCCTCCAGGAGCATCTTGACACATTCTCTGACTTGCAATTAATTATGGCCCTGTCCCCAGGAAACAAAAGCCCATCCACACAGCTGCACTAATGTGCAATCCTACACAGATGTAAGCTCCAGTTATCTGCACGGTGGAGCTTCTGCCGTGTAGATCTTACTAGTAAATAGTCCCCTCTGTTGTTGCAATGCTTCTGTGTTTTAAGTCTTGTGCCAGCTGTCTGGGATTTTTTCCATCCACTAGAGCAGATTTCCGTAAGAGGAGGAGAGTATCTTATCCAGCCTACAGCATCTTATTACATCTCCCAGAGGATGGGTTCCACACAGACAGAAGGATGAAAAACACATACAGGTATACTAGGGAAGGAAAGGATCCCTTTTGTTAAAATCAGCAACTCTAACACTCTCAGCTTCTACAGCTATACAGTTCTTTAACCCCTCCAAAGTGAAAAAGAGGATAGAGGATGCAATGCTTCAAAGTAGTTAAACTATGTATATCTAAACATTTCAAATCACATTCTTTCATGCAAGGTCAGCATCATCAAAGAGGAAAAGAGGTAAGACGGGACTAACCTACACCTATTCTTCTTGCATAAGCATCAAGACTGGCCTCATAACTTAAAAATTTTTCACTTTACAGAATGTGTCAAGTTTTTCACTTTAAGACAAAGCATTGCTCAGCCAGACATCTACCAGCAAAAGATCACTCACCTAAACAAAATTGAAATCAGTAACTTAAAGCTGCCTTTGGGATTTGCCTGCACTGCAGTTGCTCTTGTGACTGCAGTATCATAAAAAAACCATAAACTGACTAACCTAATCAGCAACAAACATAGCAGCAAGTTTAAAGTATGCTCAGTTACAATATACACATATTGCATGGCTCAGGTTTATAATCTTGGTAGTTAACAAACAACTTGGGTCAGAGAATCCACAGACTTTTTAAGATTAACCTTAATAACTGTGTTTAGAAAAAAAACCCCAACCAACCCACCAGAAGAGCAAACATACCAATTCCAGCGAAGCCTGAGCCATGAACTTATAGAAAAAGGAAAGAACAAAAAAACAACTCAACTTCAATTAAACTTAAGCCACGAACTAAGCATCTAGTTTTTACACACATTGCTAAACACAACACTTAAGTTTTTTGGTTTGATTTTAGCAATTATGAGTTTTAAAACAGGACTTCTTCTAAAGTGATAAAGTTTACACTGAAACAAGAGAGAATAGTACCTTCCAATCTTTGAATTTTAGCTTTCACAGAAATAACTGTTTCAAAGGGGGAAACTCGCAGTTCAAAGCAGGTTCCTGTAAGCGTTTCAATGAAGAGCTCCATAGTTTCATAGAAAGGAAGTTTGTAGTGAAATGGTCCCATATTATCTTTATTGAAAAAAGGAGGCTCTTTCTTGTTGGCCATTAGAAAGGATTTACAACTTCCTTGTAAGAAGATCTGTCAGGAAACTACATTCCACTTCTAGCCAAGGCAGCTTTGAAGATACGTGTAGTGCATTGCTGTTCATCTTTAGGATTTTTCACCTATAAAGCAAACAAATATAGTTCTGACAACATCTAAACGTAACTGTTAAAAGAGAATTTAAATTTATTTTACATAAAATGATTGTTAAGAAACACTAAGTTATTACCTAGCAGGGCAAGATAACCACAAACGATATTAGCAACGTTGTAGTTTTAGGGCTCTAGTGTCAGTCAGCATTCCAGACGCAACCTACTACCTTTGTTATTTTTGTGACAACCAGACGCCCAATGCCTCCTGACAAGAGCTAAGCCCTCCGCAGTGTCAGAGCTAGAGAAAAACTCCAGAAAAACCTAAGAACAGAGACTGGTCCGGGCTCAGGGAAAGCAGTTGGAGGCGGCAGCTCAACCGTGCTCCCGCCAGCGGGGCCCAGCGCCGCACCGGAGCGGGGGCCGGACCCCGGCAGCCGAGCGGAGCGCCCGCGAACAAAGGAGGGCGAGCAGCTACCCCGTCCCCGCCGCCACCGCGCCTCGGGGCGGCTTCGCACCCCGGGCTGGCCGCGGGCCCCGCCACCACTGCCCCCGGCCCCCGCTTCCTCCCGGGACACGCGCCGCGCCGGCGGGGCCAGGCCCGGGCCGGTTCGAGCACGGCCCCTCTGCTCCGCCGCGCTCGGCGCTGCCACCGCAGGGTCCCCGCAGGAGCGGCGCTCCCAAGGGCCCGGAACCCGTCGAGCGAAGGCGGGTAGCACCTCACCTGCCGCCGCCGGGCCCGCTCGGGGGGAGACACGATTCCTCTCCCCCCGCCGCCCGCCGCAGCTGCCGGAGCCGGCCGGGCCCGGCGGGACGCACGGACCGGGAGCGCAGCCGGAGCCGCCGGGGGGTAGGACCAGGAGGCGCCGCCCGGCAGCCCCCGCGCTGCCCCGCCCCTGTGACAGCTCCTCCCGCGGGCCAATGGGACGCCCGCTCTCACGAACCTCGGCCAATCAGCGCCCCCGGGGGGCGGGGCTCGCGGTGCCTCAGGGGCGGGCACCCGCCGGGCCGCTTGTTGTGGTCGTTAAGACGCGGGGCGGCAGCGCGTGCGCAGGGAAGGACCCGGATACACTTCCCCATCCCTGGGAGTGTTGAAGGCCAGGCTGGATGGGGATTTGGGCAGCCCAGTGCCGTGGGAGGTGTCCCTGCTCAGGGCCGGGGTGGGGAACGGGATGGACTTTCAGGTGCCTTCCGCCCCAAACAGCTCTCTGAGTCTGTGCAACGCCCCCAGCGCTACCGGTGGACACGTGAGAGCCGCGGCGGCCGCGCTGCCTCCTGGGACACGGAGTGCGGCGGGGCCGGCAAGGCGGCCAGGGCAGATTAAGGCTAAGGTGGCTCCGGCGGCTCGCTCCGGCCCTACCGCCGCCGGCCTTTGCTCAGGGCCAACCTGCAAAGGCAGCAGGGACACCTTGCGCTCAGCCCGCGAGGGTCCCAGGCATTGCCGGTGTGTCCGAGCGCAGCGCTGGGCCCGGGAGGCAGGGGCGGGCCGACTCCCAGCGCGTGCAGCCGCCCCGCTCTTCCCGGCCAGGACACGAACATTCCCGGCCCTGGCAGGGGCCAGGCACTGCTCTCGGGCACCTTCACTGAAGGTCAGCTCTCGATTGTGCTCCCGTTTCAGCGTGAGGTGGCCAGGGCAGGCTCCAGAAGCAGCGGGTCCCTCGGATGATTACACGCTAGAGAAAACAAGCTTATCCTATTAGCAGGTGCTAATTACATTAACCACTTTACTTTCCATTTAGGTTTTAAAATACGAAAGACCTACCCTGACTCGCTGTTAGGTTTCAGGCCCAGTTAAAACTGTAGCTTTTCAGAAGCATGTAGCAGGTATGGGAACCTGTGTAATACTGGGCCTTCAGCTCTGCGCTTCCCAGAAACATGCAGCCATGGTTTATCGAATTTACAAAAAAAACCCCAAAAAACCAAACCCGAAAAATACGCCAACATACAAAAAACCCCAAATCACCAACACAACCCATAACCAAACTCTATAGCCAGAACTCAGTTTAAAAAGTCACCACTCAGACCAAGTCCTCCCAGAAGTGAAGTGCCTGGACCACGCTCTGTCTGTTAAAATTAAGGACCACACATTTTAATATGTGAAGAGACACAGGGAAAGGCACAGAGACTCCCTGTGCCAGTTTAGAAAGACTAGGTGGGAGGAAAGGTTCTGATCTACATCACAGTGCAAGTTTCTATGAAGAGCTTTTCTTTGCTGAGCTTTCACATGGAAGTTTAAGAAACACTAAGGCAAGAGGCTTTTTTTTCTTCTAGTTCAAGAGCTTTTGGCCCTCAGGGTTCTTAGCTTGTGAACAGCCCTCTTTGCAATGCTAATAGAAGTTATTAATGTGAAGGGCCAAGAAGAAAGATGCAGAGATAGAAGAATTCACCATCTTTTTCTTCTTTCCTTCATCATATCTTTGAAGCCCTTCTAAGCACAGAAGAAAGGAGTAAAGAAGCAGTCCAAATCATGTATGAGGCATATGCAGCAGACGTAATGCCTATAAATAAAGTTCAAGTGCTTTCACTGTAGACACCCATTAGCAAATAGCCCCCGCACTCTTTTTCAAGCTGCTACTCCCAGCTTACCCCCCACTTAACATGAATCATTGCCAGGCCCACCTATGGCACAAATCAATACATCATGTTTCTCCTTTATCCCTTCCAACCTTTCCTTCTGCTTTACCCTCGTTAGTGCTAGATGTTTCAGCTGTAGTATTTACTGTGCCTGATAAAGGAAATCCACCTTGAGAAACAAGACACTGAAGCAGATGTCTCAGAATGAGGACTTCGGTGCAAGTGGGAATTGATCTCAAAGAAGTCCTCTGAGCACATGCTTTAAATTCACAGCAGAACAGTCTTAAGAGTCCGAGATAAAGTAGTACATCACTATCATAAAGGCAGTGAATCTAGTCAGCATTGCAGGCAGTCACTTGTACAATAAAATAAACATTTGATCCTCCTGCATTTATGCATTTGCTCTGGTTGTATGCATGCAGGAGAGCAAGCATCTACCATTGGGTATAAAGTAAGGTTAATGGCATCTGTTCCAGAAGGGAATCTAGAAAATACAGGAAGCAAAGTTAAATCAAATACATCTGACAGAGGGATTCTAGAGCAGCAACCTCCTGCATACAGCTTACACTGTGTTACGGATGAGAAGGGAAAGCAGACAGCAACTTCAGGCACAAAAGAGTCTCTGCATAAGTATGGATGTAGGCTTGTTAGCCTGCAAGTGACAAAGTGTGCTCTGTACAGATGGACTTTGTGAAAAGTGTTATTTGCAAAACTCTGGCAACTCCATGCAGGTGAAAAATCTCCTTTAATGGCCTACAACTTGAACAGGAGATGCTGTTAGGTTTCTGTTGTCTTCATGGAGCACTCGGTGCTCATTTGTAACAAACTCTTCTTGGCAGAGAAGTATTAGCTGTTGTTAATTTTGTAGGCTGCATTACCTGCCTATATGAAATACCTCATTCTGGCTGGTGTCAAGTCCTGCTCTGAGATTTCCTAACTGCTTCATTCCATAAGAGAAGCTGTACCTGATACTGAACCCAGCCTTACCCTCCCATTAGCTCAGTAGGTGGCAGCTGACCCAGACAAGGCATGGTAGTGGTTTTGGTTGCTTTCAAGTCATGATGCAGACAGTCTAAGCAACAGGTAAAGAGGAAAGTAAGACATGCAGACAGATCAAGTTTAACAGACTCCATTTACTATTTATCAATTATTTTATCTATAGATCTGTTCAATAAAACAAACTATACTTTATATAATAGATTACTTTGTTGCAGGTATTGCACAGGCTATATTCATCTCGGCACCATTGAAACATGATAGCAGGAGGTTACTGTATTTTTTAAAAAATATATAATTTAGCAGTATTAGACTAGCACAAGAGAATACTAACCATTTTAAATGGGTAATCTCATTTAAATATCCATGTCCATCTCATTCCAGCTCTACTGAATTAGAGAATCCAGAGTATTAGTACTGGACAGGGCTAAGGAAGGCCACTTCTCTGCAACACATCCCCTTGGCTACTGGCCTCCAAAGGCATTCAGTGGGTCATCAAATGTGCTCAGGATCTTGCTTTCGGATTTTGCTTCTGAGGCTGCTTGGGAAGATCTGGCTTTGGGAGTGGGTATCTTGACTTGGCTGCTAGAGAAGATATCATCTAAAGAGGGTAACAAAAAAAAAGATTTTAATGAGAAGTGACTACTGAACAGAAGCAACATTGTACATGAGAGACTCCATCACACAGCAGTGACTGCCAAGGACATTCTGTGATAAACAAATGCTTTCCTGCTACTTGCAATTCTGGATGCATTTGTAAGGACATACGTGGGAGCTGTTAGCTGTAAATCAAATTAAGATTTTTTTTTTTCTTCTCAGGAGACAGCATAATACTTGTATTTTATAACAAGTTCAGGCTCTCATAAGCATTTGAAAAGTACTAATAAATTAAAGCTCCACAATAAATTCTATCAGGCAAGTGCCAGATAACATCCCTCTTATCTAGAACATTAGTGTCTGAGGAACCTGAGAGATCCAAGAGCTGTGAGGTTGTTGCTAAAGAAAATCAGAAGAGGAAAAGATGGTAGTTGCTAGCGGCTACTGTGGTGATATCCACTAACCATGAGTCTAATCTACAGCACAATAAGAACATAATATAAACCCCCTAAAAACAGACCATTGCTAAGATGCAAAGAGGCAGACAGCTATAACCACCATCCTGATGAATATTCAAAAAGTCCATCTACAGTCTTGAATCAAGGTCTCCCACCACCTTCCTCAATACAAGCATTTCTGATGTGAATAACTAGGACCACAAAGTGGAAAAATACCACATGGCCATTAAGGCAGAGGACACCAACACATAGAAATTAAATCATCCAACACAGATATCCTGTGTGAGCTGCAGAGCTCACAGTCCTGCAGTTATTGCTGTGACTAGAACTGCTTATGTTTAGGACTGTGCTCCTGGAAAGAGATGAACCTGCTACCATACATATGCTGTGGGGTTTTCATGAGGTTTTCTGAGCATACACAACAGTGTATCTCTTACTGTAAACTAAGAAATTTAGGATACTCAGATTATGCAGTTGGAGTATAAAACAAAAAAACTACAAGACTTAGATATGAGGATCACCAGTGATTCACAAGGCCGGTGTAAGTAGCACATAACTGGTCTTGAATCCCTGTTAGGAAAACATGGGTGTTATATAGAGGTTAATATAGCCACTGAGACTAGCTGGTCACAGCATGCTGCTAATAACACCGAGGCTGTGGGTTTGATCCCCATAAGGGCCATCCATGTAAGAGTTGGACTTGATGATCCTTGTGGGTCCCTTCCAACTCAGAATATTCTGTGAATTACTAGTCCAGAGTATAAAAACTAGTATTTCAATCTTCAGCACACAGCCTAACCTTGAGCAGAGACCAAGAACAATGTGGTCTGTCACAATGTGTTTCCCTGTCTCTTCTCACTACTTCAAATTCAGCATGTGTCTGCTACTGTGCTGATCATAGGGATTACACAGGAATAATCCAGGACCACATTTCAGCACAAGAGCAGTTTAAAAAGGCAGGAAAACAGAGTAATCCTCTACTGGCATCACTCCAAAGCAAGAAGCTATCACATGGATTAGTTTTACAGCAGAGGGGAAGTACAGTGAGTACCATAAGCAGTAGAGGTCTCATTTCCATTTTTTATAAAAAGGCTTAAAGAATAGAAACATTTTGCCAAGGGAAAACAGTATTTGTCAGAGTACAAGAAAGCTCAGTCACCATTTTGAAGACAGGCAGAGGTGACATCAACTGTAAGGTGACTGAGGACTCTAGTGACTGGAAAGTGTGGTAGGACAAAAGAAAACAGCCTGCAGCCTTCACACCCCTCAAACTGCAGCTGAAATTTATGGTTTCATTTGCAGCACAAAGGTTCTCCTAAGACAACAATATAAAGCTCTGTAAAAGTGCTACCACAATGATCACTTAAGCCAACCCTAAATGTGAAAGGGAGGCAAGTGCCAGTTCCACGACTACTGCCAGCTGGACATCCTCATGTTCAGGCATCTTCCTGCACTCCTGTTGGTGTTCTGAAGCTCCATGGGCACTAAGAATCTGCATACCTATGGCTGTACCACTGAACATCACCACTCTAGAGAAAGATGAAGACCATCAGATGTGGGTGCTTTAGATGCAATAGGCATCAAGATCAGATGTGACATCAAACACAAAGCTTTAGCACCAGAGTCGCCATCAAAAGTGGAAATACAAACAACAGATTCTGTTGAGGCTTATTTTCAAGTGGCACTCTACAACTGTTTTTTCAACATTCAGTCCAGATTTTTGTGATGAATATTTGGAAGGGGTAACTGATTGGCAAATTCTTTTATTTACTATAGATGAAAAAATGTAAATTATTAAAATAAGATTTTTTTAAAGATCATCCAGTATGTATTTCAAATACCTTCCTAAAAAACCTTTAAGTCTTATTTTTTACATCAATCGAGAAGATTTTGAAATCTCAAGGTGCTCATTCTCCAGCAAGTTTTCTAGCACATTTACAGACTTCAGCCATCAGGCTAGAATGCTTAGCAGCAGTCCAAGTAAAACAGCGGTAAGTCAGGTTCAATTTGAGTAAGATAGAGGGAATGAAGACTTGACAAGAACCAGAGCTAGAGAAGAAAAGAAATACACTCAAAGAAGAGCTATGAACATGAAGTGCCTGAGAACAGGCACAGCTGAGAATCACATTACTTTCAGTATCTCTGCTGATGTAGAAGAAAGGAGCATGCTCTGCATCATTTCACATTATTACTTGCTGGTTTTTCAACAAATTATATAATGGCAAACCTTTGCTTTCAGGTGTAGTATCTGTAAATTGTCCTGCGTACATGAATGTAAACAAAAGCTTATGGGCTCCAAGGTAGTTAACATAGTAGTGAAGGTGGGATGGGCAGAGATGCTAATTTGTTCCTATCAGTGACTCACCTGAAAGTACAATACAAAAAGCTGTGCAAATTGAAATATGGAATCTGTCTCAGAGCCATAACAACGTGAGATGAGTCTCTAAGAAACTTGGCTGCAGTAATTCCCTACAGGAATTAAACTTCTTCTCAGAACAATTTTATACACTCTCCTAAACTACTTAAATGCTATGCTAGTTCTACAAATCTAGAAAGTTCTCATCCAAGGTTAAAATCCAAAGATGACCAGAGATTTCAGAGCAGTTGAAAAGTAAAAGAAAGCAGAGTGTTCTAAAACATCTTAGATGAACGCAACTCAGGACAATATTACAAGACTGGTAGTAAGATTTTTACTTATACATACACTTACCCATATCATCATCAAATATGGATTTTTGTTCCACCTTCTTCTTGGTCTTCTTTTCTTTTGGTTTTACAGTTAGATCCGCAAAAATATCAATGTTATCATCAAACAGGTTAGTCTCTGGCATCTTCTCTTTAATTTTGGTCATTGGCTTAATTGCCTCAGTAGCAAATATATCATCCTTGGAGAAAAACAGAAAGATCTCATCAATCCACAACAATTTCAAAAAAATAGTCAAATTATCTGTACACAGCAGCTGAGATGTTTAGAAGACTTGGGCTTCTTGGGCTTATCACTCAATGGTTGAACTCAATGATCTGAGAGCTCTTTGCCAACGTAACTGGCAAGAAGTTTGAGACCCTTTTCCCTCACGGGGGACTTGGCAGAAGTGTCTTAGTAGTGGATTGTACACAGGTCAAATACAGCCCACAGAGGCCTGTATCAAGTACCCAGCCCACCAATTTTATTCCTTTTTTAAAGTGTTATTTAGCTGCTGGGCATTGAACAGACAGTTAACAGATAAGAATCAAATACCTTATTATTCTGAAAAAGATGCATTGTCACAGCACACTGAGTGCATGCCTGCTCTGTGTTAAGGCTCCACCTTTTAAACCACTGCTGCTAATTAGAGGCTGAACAACCAAGGAAAGGGTTTCCATTTCCCAGCAGTGGAGCAGGATTGAGAGTTTACTTCACTCCCTATCCTGCACACCTCCTCCTGTTCAGCAGCCTCCATTAAGCCCAAGTTAGAGGAGTCTGCATATGGCCGTGCAGAACAAAAAATCAACGTGGCAGGCTCAGCCATTACCTCAAAGATATCTTGGGCAGTAGGGTCAACTGCTTGGTGGACAGCAGATTTTAACTCCTTTTTTCCAGTTTTCTGCGAGGTGAAGAGAGAATCTTCCTCTTCCTCCAAAAAAGGTATAGGGCTGCTTTTTGTTGAAGATTTTTGTTGTACAGGCTGGAAGAGATCACTGCTGTCCTGATCACCCAGATCAGGCTTTTTCTCCCTGTCCTTGATGGATTTGTTAGCCACATTGTCTGGCATTCCGTCCTTCAACTTTGATTGTGCAACTGGTCTGGATGTTGAGCTGCTTGCAAAAAGGTCTTCAGATTCAAACAGATCATCCCCATTTTCTGTGGATTCTGGAGGAAGGAGTTTGTTTGTCCCAGCAGACAAAACACTGCTGTGAGCTGGTAGTGACAAGCTAGAGAGAAAGCCATTTTCCTTGGACTCTGCTTCAGTAGCAAGAGGCTCCTTTATGTTCACTACTGCTGACATCTGTTTTGGTAGAGAGAATTGTGCCTCTTTAGTAGTGTCCACCTCCTCAGTCCCTTCAGCCTCTTGGGCAGCCAGACGGCGCGCCATTCTGCTAGGGGGTCTGCGCTTTCCTGGAACCCTGATCCTGGTCTGCAAGGAAGGAGGAAAAGCAAAGCAGGATCATACATATGGAAAAAGCCCCACGGGACATTCAAGCTTGGAGCAGTTTGGAGAAAGGTTCAGAAATATAACCCAAGACTTTTGATTTTCTGCCCTTAGTCATTCCACAGCAGTGGAACTGGTGTACAAAAGCAACAGCACTCACAAGTAGAGTCACAACAGGTCAGCAAGCCGCTCTAGCCCCTTGGCTTTAGGTAATACCTTAGTCAGCCTGTTACCTTGCTAATCTAGGGGCTTTTACAGTGCAGTTCAAGCCATGACTAATTATATTTTCCATGCAACTTCATTTTATGCATAGCCTATTGCAGTTAATTGCTGCTTTTAAGGAAGCCCCCTGCAAGTTTCCATTATAGCCTCTCCCCTATCCCATGTGGACAGGAGTATTTACATGGGTAGGAAATGGACCACTACAACCTCTTCTTCCCTTTTGTTAATTGCTCCATGCACTGTTCTTTGAAAGGGCAGGCAGGTTGCTTTGTTCCAGCCTTTGGAAAAAAGTGCATTTGACTGGATATATTTACACTCAAACTTGAAAGGCTGAAGAAGCAATGATATGCCAAAATCACAACATCTAACCTGAGCCACAAAAATCATTTACCATATAGTTACCAAGATGCTTCTTCTCAGATTACTTCTGTAAAAAAAACATGCATCATCGCTACACTAAAATGAACATTGGAGGTTGAAAATAGTCAGCTACAGGCCCTCTATTCTTTGCAAGCCTATCTATTTAAAAGTATCACAACAGAGAGCTTTGTCTGTTGGAACACACTGCTGTTGGAAACAACCATGCACCAGGCTGATGAACAAGCTTCAAACCCATTTGTCACTAAGAGGTCATGTCAGCCATTGTGGTGATGGCTGCTGCATCTTCCCAAGTCATCTCTGCCGCTCAGCTAGTAATGAACAGCCTCATCAGCATTAATGGAAAAAAGAATCAAAGTTAAGATTTTAAGTTATCTTACTCAAATTGCTGCTCTCAGGAAACCCCACAGACTTATAAAATCAGAAGGACCTAGATGAAATCTTAACTACATGGTTGACACTTCCATTTTTTTAAAGAACCACTAAGTCTTTAATTAGAATATGCCTTTTGCAGTCCATAAAGTAAAAAGTGTGAGTGAAAAACAAGTGAGTCAGGAGGCAGAGATTTGCCATGTCAAAAGCTGTAACACTTCTTTTTGTTTTGCTTTGTGTGAAAACAAAAGTTTTCTTTGAAAAAGAATTGAGAGTTACAGTTCAGGACAGCATGACATTTTTATCCACAGAGGAGGTAAAGATCAACCTACAGCAGTGATGTGTTCTGGATAGCTTGTCAAAGCAGCTGCCTGTAACCTATTTTATAGTTAGCCTAGCAAGATGTCTTTTTAATATTTTTTTAGGTTGGTATCTCCTGCGACAGGACAAGATGTTATGCTACCATACCTTCAACCAGTAGGGAAATCCAGTATTTGGAAAAGGTACAGAGGTACTTTAAAAAGGCACCAGGTATATGCATAAGCCCCTTACAGAGCTAAGTATAGGTGCTAAGCTAAACTTTCTCTTCAGTGATCCACAGAAGTGAGAGGGGATTAGATTTTCACACTCCCATTTAGGTTCAGATAAACCACACTGTTAGCAGAACCTGCATACCAAAACAAACTCCTGCACGAGGACAGACTGTGTTTTTAATCCCCTTTCCTCTCGTCCTAAATGCCAAGGTTACCTTATTGGCGCTGTGCAAGGTGTCTGCTTGCATGGGCTGATCAAAGCTTACACCGAGTTCTTCGTTGCTTCCTGCAGCAGAGAAGGCTTCGCTGTTCTGTACATCCTTGGGCTCATGTAATGGAGTGTCCAGCACTGGTAAGGGGGACTTGACACTGGAGACCTTTGGCATTGCACCAGGTAGTAAGGCTGAAGGGTTAATAGCTAAGTTAGCCTACAAAACAGAGACAACAAAAACATACACACAAAGAGAGATCACATTACAACTGCTCCAGAGCAAGCATGGCTCCAGAGAAGCAGCAAGAACTAGTTTATCTGGGTATTCAAGTTCTACTTCTAAAGTGCCTGGCTTTTCTCAGACCTAAGAACTTCTGTGTCTCCCATATGCTCTGTCTCACTAAAACTGTGGAGTAGTCGACACTATTATTCTGTATAAGAGCTTCAGGAACAGCTTGGTCAAGTTATGCCAGACCAAACACCTATGGAGCTCAATATTCTTTCTGAGGACACAATGGTTCTGACTTTGAATGGTACTGTTATATAGCCAGTTATTAGTCATTTCATGTCAGAAGAGGGACATAATGATAGTCCGCACTAAGAGTCTCTAAACATACTTAATAGTGCTAAGAACAATAGCAGTTCAAAGAGGAGCCCACCCTCTGCCCCCCAAATATGAGTAAATAGTGCTGCTTAGAGTCAGGACTGAAACAGAAGGAGGAAATAATATTAAACATGCAGTACAGAAAAAGCAATCCAAAATATGCCATCTGAAAAAAAAAATGTTGCAAGACTAAGGTAAGGAAGCAGTAAGATTTTGTTTCAGGGAAAGCCATCAGTGAGGCAAGGAAGATTTTCTTTTTTTTTTTTGAAAGTTAAAGTGCCAGTAAAGTTAATTACTTGTAGCTTTCCAATCCGAGATGAAGGCTCTTTGGTTTTAATGGGAACAGGACCTGTAGATTTCTGCACAAAATTACATTGGATTAAACAAGTTGACAAGTTGTTATCAACCATACCATAGTTTTCATTTTAATACATCTATAGAAAGCAGCTAATTGCTTACCAATTTCTTTTGAAGATACTTTGTTATCACATTCTACCACTAGAGCTATAGTCACTCAGTTTTCAGTTTCAGTTTCCCACATGCCATGGCCCCATCTTCATTATCACATTTCATTCACCCCTCCTTCTACCCAATATTATACTTTGCCATGGTACCTGAAGAACATCCATCTTCTCTAGGTCACTGCCACCACTAGTCAAATCAAACCAGGACAGCTACTTTCTCTCTCCTTGCTTATTCTGTCCCCATAAATCCTCTGAAGCCATATTGCCAGGCGATGACCTAACTAACTTTTCTCTTTGTGACTGGCTGTAACAGGGGTACAGACTTCAGTGAAGCCCACATGGAAGCCAAGAGTGCTTCAAAATTGTTCCACTCAGACTTTAAGGAAAACAGCTTCAGAGAAGTGAGTGTTTCTCTAAAAAAAGCAGGCCAGTAGTGCTAGAAAGAGGACCAGGCTACAAGAGCAAGAGCAGCTGTTTGGGCTGAAGACTTGGGTCAATTCTAGGACTCAAGGAATGGATCAAATGAGCTAAGGTGCTCTTCCCAGGGCTTGCTCTCCAGAAGTTTGTAGTGTGCATGGTTCTGTGAGCTAGGTAGTATTTCTGTTGGTATGACTGGGCAATCAGAGCTCCTTCAGCTAGGCTGAAGTAACTGAGGGTTTGCAAGGGTTAGGACACTAGTTTGAAGGGCTTGATAGCATGACAGAGGAATCCTAGAACCTGAGGAGATTGTTCTCTACTTAATTGCATGTGTTGTTCAGCTGAACCTCAGACAGGCTGAAATCATTCCTCCACCAGGCTGTCAGTAGCTACAAGAACTAGGAAGATGAGCCTGGCTCTACACTTCAAGGAACACTTTACAATACGGGAAGACATGCTAATTACTAGCCCTACAGACCTGCTCTGTGCTCGTCAGCCCAGGGGAGAAAAAACAACTCCTACTCCCTACAACAAAAAGCTAATCTCCTACACATGAAAATCCATCAAGCAGTTCTGGTGAGGCACAGGCCAGAACTCAGATCCAGATAACCTCTCCCAGAGACCCTTGATTCTACAAGATTAAGGACAGGAGCCTTGTTTGCTCACCATAAAGTCTACAAGATAAGAGTCTCAACTGACGCAGATTTGTGCTGCATGCCCTGATCTTCTTTCTGAGAAAGGCTACTTTTAAAGATCACATTCACCCCAACAGACTGGCACTTCAGAGAAGAAGAAACAACTCATTTTCAGTCCAGCTGGACCTAAGATGTAGCTCTTCACTGCCATTTCACTTTTTAAAGCGTGTGTACAATGAATAAAACACCGCATCAATAACATTTAAGCTTCTTGCTAGTAAGAGTGCACCTGCTGATAAGCAGAGAAGTTTGGCCACGCATTGCCACCTGACAGCCAGTGAATCCAGGCATTAGTTTTTGTCTTTCCAATACGCTTACTTAAAACAGGATGATACATCTTTTTCTTTGGATGCTGTTCAAGGCACAAGATTTAAGTACTTGCCTCTGTAGTTGCTGCCTTCAGAGTCTCATCTTGCTTAGCACTTAAAGCATTTTCTAGGTTACTGCTCACTGAGGAAGGGCCAACACTGGTCTGAAGAGTTTTCTTCTCAGCCATTTTCTGAAAGCATTATGGGCACAAGTCAACACAAATGGGGTAAAAAGCATGGTGTGCAGATACAAAAAAAACCCCAAAAGAACACAAGCAAAATTTTAAAATCTTCCTTTTAACTGAACAGAAAACTAGCCACCTATTTTGATTCTGCTGTGCATAGTTGTATTTGGTTTGCATGGCCAGGTTTTGGTAGTGGTGGTGGTGGGGCTACAGGGGTGGCTTTTGTGAGAAACTGGTAGAAGCTTTCTCCACGTCTAGCAGTGCCAACCAAAGATGGATGTGCCGCTGGCCAAGGCAGAGCCAATCAGGAACAGCAGTAGCCCCTCTGTTATAATGTATTTAAGAAAAAAAAAAAAAAAAGAAAAAGTTATTGCACAGATGTAATTGCAGCCAGAAAAGGGTGGGGTGAGAACACATGAGAGGAACAGCCCTGTAGACACCAAGGTCAGTGGAGAAGGAGGGAGAGGAGACACTCCAAGCACCGGAGCTGAGATTCCCCTGCAGCCTGTGGTACAGACCATGGTGAGGCAGCTGTGCCCCTGTAGCCCATGGAGAGCCACAGGGGTGCAGAGATCCACTCACACACAGCCTGTGGAGGAGACCCAGGCCAGAGTAGGTGGATACCTGAGAGGAGGCTGTGAACCCATGGGAGGCCTGGGTCCCTGGCAGGGACCCGCAGAACCGTGGGAGGAGCCCACACTGGGGCAGGTTTCCTGGTAGGACTTGTGACCCTGTGGGGGACCCACGTTGTCACAGGCTATGCCCAAAGGACTGCAACCCATGAAAGAGTGACCCACATTGCAGCAGTTTCTGGAGAACTGTCACCCATGGGATGGACTTAGGTTGGGGAAGTTCATGGAGAACTCTGTCCGGTGGGAAGGACCCCCCTCCCTGAGCAGTGGCAGAAACAAGGTGTGATGAACTGACTGCAACCCCCTTTTCCCATCTCCCTGCACCATTGGGGGGAGGAGGTGGAGCTGGGAAGGAGAGACGGATGGAGGAAGGTGTTTTTAAGGTCTTACTTTACTTCTCATTATTCTGCTCTGATTTTTCTAGAAATAAATTCAATTAGTATCTCTAATTCAAGTCTGTTTTGCCCGTGACAGTATTTGGTGAGCGATCTCTCCCAGTCTTTAACTCATTTATATAAAATATAACTTTGTTATATTTTCTCTCTCCTCTCCAGCTGCAGAGGGGAGTGAGAGAGGGGCTTTGGTGGGTGTCTGGCATCCAGGCAAGGTCAACTCACTACAACAGGCATCGGCTTTTGGCTCTGCAAGGGCCTTCCATTCCTCCATTCCTTTAGTCTACGTCAACCTTTGCTGTCTATGCTAACAATTAATAATGAGAGTTTCAATAAACTTTCAAATGCATGCATATTGCCTCATCAACAAAACAGCAGGGAAAATAAAAGCACAAAGCTTGCTAAGGAACAGTGCTATTTTTATGTTTTCAAGCAACCAGGCTCCATATACAGGCTCCCAAGCACCAATTACTTAAGACCACTCCATCCACAGTCCTCGAAGAAACTGTCTCCAGGAACTATTGACAGTTTTCTAGCCTAACTTCCAGCTATAGACATGAATATAGATTAAAGTAGAAGTTAGTTTCAATTTAATTAAGCTACCTACATTTAAGAATAGCAGTTCAGAATGCATGTAGGACTTTGACCTCAGATCACAGTCTAGTTCATTACTGCAGCTACTTGCCCAGTAAAAGCAATTGGGTGACCATGAGGATTTTAATACTGCATCATTACCTCAGATCAAACCAACCTGCAGAAACTTGAATTACACAACTCATAGAGCAATGCTCATCAGTCATGCATGAAGCACAGGGAAGTCATATTAGCAAGTTAAGCAATTAAACAAAAACTCTATTACTCTGACTTCTGCTCAGGTGTGCTCTCTTACACCCAAGCCAGTGCCAGTGGTACACAAAAATAAACAGAATCCAATTTTCTCATCCTAACGTTGGGAGACCCAGTGCATCTATTTGCTCCCTATGTCTTCAGGGTCACAATGACCATTTCTGTTGTCTCAAAAAGGTTTGAAAAGTCACTTAATTTCTTGTGGGTATATGAATGGAGAAAATCCCTTCCATACACTTCTTTCCAATTGCTTTTATATAAGCCATTCACAGTAGAGAAACAGGTACCGGAATGTTTGTTTTAGCAGTGCTGAAGAGATCATCCTCATCATCATCCCCAAAAAGCCCTCCTCCAGGTGGTGGCTTCAGGATACGGTGTGCAGACTAAAGAAACAAAAGATAAAGACAAGATGCATCACAGATCCAAAGCACATCTCCTTCAGCACATGATGCCAGAATATACCTGACATTAGCATTTGGCCCTTCCTGGAAATCAGTGACTTCTAAGCTATGTCCAAACAAGGAATACCAGTAGGCTGAACACTTCAGAGACTGTTTTTAACTAGCAAGTTCAGAGGAGGGCTTTGAACTCACCATTGACTTCTTGGGGCTGGCAAAGAGGTCGACATCTGGATCATTGTCCTTCTGAAGTTTGTGACTGAAGAGGAGCTCTTCGTCTTGAAAGACCCCAGTGCTTTTGGGCCAACTACTTTTCTCAGAAGCCTGGAAGGAGAGGAGAAAGGTCCACAGGCGAAAAACTCCCTCTATAATGAGGTTATTTGCCTTATGATAAGGCAGGTTACAATTCCCCTAAGGCTACACTACAGCTCTGTAGTGGTAACAAAAATATAACGTTAACTGCTGGTTATGCTTTATTTTGACCAAATTTGCAAAACTTACAATGTAAGCATTTGTATTTACAGTTCAATTTAATGAGAAGACATTCACCACAATATATATATATATGTCAGCTGATCTAAAATCCAGCTGCTATTTACCTGTGAAGCTTCCTTCAAAGGGAAAAAAAAAGTTTTCAGTATGTTATCATGACTGTACAGTAAGATTTATATTAAAAAAGTAAGACTTTTATGCCTTAAAAATTTCAGCTAAGGATGCAGGACATAGTAGGGAAAGGAAGAGACTCTCTTAGTTATCCTAGTATCTTCCTAAGATACCTTTCCAAAGAAGAAAAAAAAATAGAATAATTTTTTTTTAACAAAAGGCTTTTAAAGCTATTATTGTTGCTAGACTCCTTGTTCTTCTGTGAAAGCAAACAAATACCCACAAGGAAGAACAGAACATACTGCCTTTGGAAGGAACTTGTACTTTCAAATTTGCTGGTCTGGGGAAGATTGAAGTTACACGTATCACCTATAAACCCTCCACTACCTGGCAAAGTAACAAGTATCAGCTCCTTGAATGCCAAAAACAATGCCTTTTTATGATTGTGGTCATTGTAGGCACCCAGGTCTGGCTTTCAAAGGCAAAGGCCCCACTCAAACGTCCAGGTGAAGGCCCATATCTATGTTTCATCACCCATCTGTCTCTTCTGAAACAACTCAAATGCAAGGATGCCTCTTTGACATGCCAGAGCACGACTGGATGTCCAGTATCATGACACCAGACACAAAATCCAGGCGGCAAGAGTCATCATCCTAAGAATAAAGCCTGATTCTCCCCATTCCTACCCAAGTCTCCAGGAAACCCAAAGGGCAGCCTAAGTTTAATTTCCAGTATACCATTTTTCATCCATACACCCTCTCTTATGATTTTTATTACTGTATTTTTTTTATTACATTCTCAGCCTCTCTGTGCACCAGCTTTAATTTTGTATCAAAAGCCAGGTCACATTTTTAGAGCACTAGAACTGCTATTCATGCCCAAATACATGAAAACCTAATGCACATCTAGAATTATCCACACACAAAACATGTATTAAGTTGAAATAAGCAAGAAAAGTAGTAGCACCTTTCAGATTTGCCTATCAAAAACGTTAAGTTATAAATTACCATTCTGATTTTTGCATTTCAGCACCTTAATCACTTTGTGACTACTATATGCTGACAGATGATAGCTTTGAAAGAAAGATTTGAATGGATTTCTATCTTTCAAATTCATAGGACAGATGTGTCTTCTTTCAATTATCTCCCAGTGTGCTCCCCACAAAAAACCAAACGCAGTATTCATTCACAAGTAGTAAACAAGGGCCCAAGCTAACAATCCATTTTAACTCAGAAGCTGTTCTAAATAGTGATTCTTCTCCAACAGTCATCTATTTCATTCAGTTCCAAGGGCTTCTGAATGAAGTGTACGTAGCCTTTAGGATTGGCAGCTTACTTTACATGGTCACGCTAAGATGACAAAACCTTGTGGTACACTGTAGTATATCCTATGTACCTTTTGACACTACCTCAAATTTACAGAAAAAAATTTGGTACATTTGCATCAAGTAGAAACAAGAACATTGCCATGGATTCAAGGATATTGCTGCTGAAAATTCCAAGTCCACCTCTTGATGGTATACACTATATCAGAAAAGCCAGACAGTAATAATACGGTAGCTGGAAGCGTTTTAAAAAATGAACACACATACTTGAAAAACAGAAGTAAACACAGGATTAAGATAATTATTGCTGAATCTGAGTCTGAAGGCATATATACAGCAAGCAAACTGTACCAATATAAAAAAAAATAAAGGGATAAACCACAAGGCTTAGAACTCCACATCCTTCTACTTCCTAGTATCTTTGACCTTGAGGAGTAACTGAAGAGTCAATTAAGTAAAGCAAAAATCAAGTAGCTGCACCAAAACATCTGTATAGAATTTCTTTTCATATTAGCATGCAGCAAAATGCTTTCAAGTTAGTGGGACAGGAAAATTTTCAAAGGGATTCAGGATCACAAGGAAGAGCAGGAATAACTTCTCACCCAAGAATCTGAAAGGTTAGAAATTGAGAAACATCAGCCTGCATGACATGAAGAAAGGGAAAGGTAAAAACAAAACCTTGCCTAGAGTAGCAGAGATAGAAATACCATTTCCCAGTGTTCAAGAACTTCCTTACACTCACCACACCAACTTCTTTCTGTGCATTTTTTATGCCATCATCATCTTCCAGTCTCTCCTCTTCTTCCTCCTCAAACAAGCTTAAAACTTTCTTAGCTTGGCCCTTCACATCTTTATCCAGAGCTGGTGGTGATGTCGCAAACAGATCTGAACTGCCAGCTGGCTCTGAAGATATTACTGCAAAAGGCTCCACCAAAGAAGAAAAAAAAAGTAACACATCAGCCTGTTATTTATTTCAGGTTTGTTCAAAAACCCTGCTAAGCTTTCTGGGTTTAATACCAGCAGTGGTCAGAGTTCTGCAATCCATTACCAAGCAGGCAACTGTATTCAACTCATTTTCCCAAGCAGACAGAATAGCAATATGCAGGTTAGCAAGAGACAGTTGATAAAGAACACACATTTCAGCTCTGAAAAGAAGACAAATTTCCTCCTGTGCCTTACCCTCTGGCACTATTGATAAGCAGCTTCCTGCATAAAGTTTTCTCCTCATCTCTATGTCAGGTTGCACGTGCACCACAAGGCTGCACTAAGCAGCTTTGCCACTATCTCTGAGTTACCTAGCTCCCACCACTTGGGATACTTTAGAGTGAACAGCACTACCTGAACCTTAAATGTGCTCAGGAAAAGTGCAAAGAATAAGAACTACAATGGAAATTCATCAGCTGATAATTCCTCAACAATCACTCAGTAAGACTATGCCCAAGATCAGTTCTGCTGAAGCTTCTGCAATAATACACTCAACAATACACATCAATACTGTTCTGTAACAGTATTGCCCAGCAGAAATTCACAATCCTGATGCCACAGCTACCAGAAAAACACTTACCACTTTATAAATCATCAGACATTATGGTGAAACAAAGTTACTGAGCATGAAGAAAAGTCTATACATTATTACAGGCTATGTTTTAAGGGAAAGCTCTGTTCATGTAAATGAAGATTACCTAACCCATTCTGGAGGGAAAAGTGAAACAGATTCTGCCTACCTCCTTCCCCCCAAAAACCTCAATCCCTCTCAAGGACATCAGTTAAGAGACAACTTTTAAATGCCATTTAATCAATTTGCTGTTTGACTGACAAGTGATTTTGCTAAATGGAGACAGAGTTACTCTTCCCTCCAATCCAGAAAATTATTTCTGTGCCAGAGCAGCACTGTCAGATTGTGGGTTTTTTTTAACTGAATCTTTACCAAACTTTAGATTAATGTAAGAAAATCCCTCACTTTTTCCTTTGTTTGCTGCCCTGCAACATCTGTTCCTCGAGGCATAGGAGCTGCTCCAGGCTCTTCTGAACACCACAATGTATCTTCTACCTGGTTAGACTTCAGTGTTCTATCTGGAAGATCTTCCTTTTCCTCCTTTTCTTCTTCATTAAAGGTAGGTGGTGCTTGTGCTGGTTTTACTTTCTCCTGCAAAATTAGGAGAACGTTGGTGACACAGAATTGGTGGTTATATATAAAAAGCATATGCTGCTGTGGGATAGCAGAGTCTCAGTTTGCCTACTGCAGAGGTCTAGGACACTGACAACATACTTGACTTCTCCTAATTTCCTCCCGTGGGACATTCTGGTTTGTGACTTTTAATTTTTAGTATTATGGGGTTTTGAATCTGATTGAAGTGTGCCAGGAAGCACATGTACAGGAATCCCCACTACAGATACAGCTTAATTAAATCCTTGCATCTCCTACTCTCAATTCCAAAGCACAACCAGACAGGCAGTACATCATGGGCTAAGCTTCTAAGACAGAGGATGGCATGAGCACACAAAATGGAGGGCCAGTAAGAAGCCTGTTTACACATCTGAATCAGCTTGGGTAGGGTAACACAAAAAGTGAACTCTGGCTACTGAGTCAGCAGTAAGCTGTTTGTTCCTTTTAGTGTTATTTAATGGTTGAGAGCTTTCAAAACATCCTTAGGAAGGGCTTTTAGCATAAACCAAACAAATTTAGGGTAAGTGGTCAAGAAAATTTTGAAGTCTCTATTAGGGTAATAGTAGTAAGAGTGTACATGTAAGAGTTCAGTCTTCCCTGTTCCCATTCCCAATTTGCTAGTTACCATTGTGTAAAATGAGTTAGACTTATATCAGTACCTAACAACAAAGACAGACTGTAAAAAGCCTAAGTGTTCCATGCTAGTTTTAAAAGAACGGGGAGTTACCACTGCAGACTTAGCAGCTGAAGGAAGTAGTGTTGATTGGGAGCTGAAGAATGATTCTCCATTAATAGCATCATCTTCAAATAACAGTGATGGCTTCTGTGGCTTTCTTTGGCTGCAGCAAGAGAGAAGAAAGTGGAAGATTCAGTGGCCATGCACTGCATCTGTTTAAAAGCGTCACTTAGGACCAGCATTTGCAGCAAGTGTTCCCAGATACAACACTTGGTTTCCTCACTGTCTCAACAATTCTACCACCCTCTTTCTTGTCTGCAAAGCATTCTGCAGAAGTGGAGATAAAAAAAGGTCAAGAGGATTTTATATCACAGGCATAGAAATGGAAAGGCCAGTTCAGTGGTGGCAAGGAGAATGACGTACCACAGACACAAAAGAGCCCAGCCCTGCCCATTCCTACTCACACACCCCTACTTCCTCCTCAGCAACAGTACCAGGAACCAACACTTGCAATATGCCTGGGTCCATCTGGTTTTGAAAGGGCTGCTGGGCTGTTCTGAATAAATGCCTCCCCACTCCCCTCCCAGGACTGTCACCTCTCTTTAGTGATTGCAAATAAATCCTCCTCATCCTCTTCCTCAAAGAGGCTTGTCGTCTTCACATCTTTAGCCTGACTGACAGTGCTAGCTGGTTTTGCAGGGTCTTCTTTACGGCCATCTTCAGAAGGAAGTTTAGCTGGCTTGGAGATATTCCAATGCTCCTTAAAAAGAAGGAACAAGTTTTCTTTTGTGTTGGTCAAAGCCACTTTCCAATCTTCTCTATAAGGAACATTTCATCATCTTGGCAGTCCTTTCATCTCTCTACTAGTTTACTTAACTGCCTGCATTTTAGCCACTGTAATCTGATGTTGCTCAGGCTTCACAGAGGGCCTGGTCACCTTTTGGCACACAGTCTTAATCCAGCAAAACAGGATACACACACTTTGTTACAGCTGCTCTTGACAACTGAGGTCAGTGTCAACTGCAGTCACAAGAGTAGGGTCACTCAGTAGAACCTGACTGGAGCCACTTAAATAGTTAGCAAGTTTGATGTATGGGAAAAAAACAAGAAAAAAAGAAAAAACTCACCACATATACACTCAAGACACCTCATTACTAGAGTCCTCTATGCTGTACTTTCTTCCTTCACAGTACTTCTCCCCCAGGCACCCACCTCCTCCCACAGCTACCATTTATTCAAGCCTACACACTAAACAAGATACTTCTGTCCTGTTTGTTTTGCTATTCCCAGCATTTCAAGTGGTTTTCCCCAGTTTCCCACCTTTGTTTGTCCTCTTTCTGAAAGGGACTACAGGCATGATAAAGTTTGAACTTGGTTTATTCTAAATTAAGATAAAAAAACATCTAAAGATATTACTGTTGTCTACTAAACAAGCAATTCCAGGACAAGTAATAAAGTCTAAGCAACAGAGTAATTTTGAGAGTTAAGAGGACTAAGAAGAGTTTGGATCCTATTCATATGAGCTAATTCAGAGATTTTCCAGACAAGTTTTTAATTTACTTAGTGTCTCTGGCTTTCATTTAAGATGATAAGGACAATACCTAGTCCATCCCTAGAAGAGGGCTGCTCTATGGGAAGCTTTATTATTTATGTATCATTTTCCCATCCCTAGATTTAAAAAAAACAAAACAGCCAAACAAAACAAAACAACCAAAAAAACCCAAACCAAAACAAAAAAAAACCCCCAGTAACAACAAAAAAACCCCACCAAAACTTAAGCAAATAAAAATTCCAATACACAAAACCACATACAAAAGAAACCCACCCCAAAGCCCTAAAACAAAGAAAACCTCAACACATATCTATCTAGAACTGCTAAACTTTCTTTACAGAATTTAAAGCAGTAAGAACAAACTTATTTTTCCCTTTTAGTGTTTTTAAGTCATATTTGTTGGCAACAGTCTCCATTTGCTATCAAACTTTCTATAAATTACATTGAAAATACTGATTTTTCTCTTCCACATGACTTCTATTACCTAGATCCTTTAAAAATTTGGATCAAGGATCAGCCTCCTTAGCTGCAAACAAGTCAAAGGATTGGGGTAGGCATGGCATGTGGACGCAGCAGAGTTGGTCTGTGGTTCCCTTCTCAAAAGTTTTATGCTTTGCTCAGCATAAAGCCTAGTAACCACTTTCAACAAAATCTCACTCCTCAGTACCTCCTCATCACTGCTGAACAATAAACTGGAGGCTTTCTTGAGAGGCCCTGACTGTTTTGCTCTCTCTTCTGGAGGCTTTTCCTGGTGCTTCTTGGCAGGTCCCACACCAAAGAGATCCTTAAAAAAATAAAATATAATATTATAAAAAAATCAAAAGCCAAAGCCACAATGAAAAGCTCACTGAGCAGTCATCAGCATGTAAGATACTGTTGCCATCCACTTCTCATTTAAGTAGGATAGAGAAATGGTGTTTTTTGAAGACAGTTTCAAGTTTAACACCATGTTCTGGTACAAGGAATTCTACACACGCAACACTTGATAGACCAGAAGCCTGTAAGCACATAGGCTTCTCATCCACAGATTCTCCACCACAAGACTTGATCAGCAGCCAAAAACCACCCCTCAGCAATTCTGTAGCACAGCAGCCAACACAATGGGGCTCTGTTTCTAACCCATATAACGAAATGGAGAATGAATCCTATTCTGAGGACAGGCATTAAGCAAGCTGAACAACTACCACTGGGTAAAAAGATTTAAAAAAGCACACACTAATTCAAATTTTTTAATGTTTCTTACACAAACTTGTGCTCTGACCTCAGTTTCCATGCTAGCAGTCACAATTCTTACACACCAGAGTGAGAAAAAAGGAATTCAACAGCCGTGACACAAGAGAAGCAAGAAGTCATCAATGTGACAAGTACCACAGGTTTAGGATAAAACAGCTTCTTGCAGCTCATATTTGTTCTACTGCTCAGGGTTCTCTAGTCCTATCAATCAGAGGGATAACATCCTTCATGTTTAGGTCCAGAGGTGAAATGCATTGACTGCAAACTACTAAAAAGACCCCAAGAACTTGCAAGACTCTCCACTCCCACTCTCCTCCACAGTGCTGTCCACGTGCTCAGAACTGCTGCACAATGCAAGATCAATTTAGTGCTCCATTTGCAAGCCCAGTGTTGTAAACTTCTGAATATTTCCTGCTGCATTTGCAACAGGCTGTGCAGGTGGGTTCCCACACACAGGCAGTATCGGGAAGTGGTACTTACCTCTTCATCATCATCAAACAAGGAAAGTGGAGCTTTTGTCATGGACTTGCTTGTGGGGAGAGATGTAGCTTCGGACTTCACAGGTTTACTTGATGAAAACAAATCCTGTGCAAACCAAAGAAATGTCACTTTGCAAAGCAAGGCTATACATTTAAGAACTCTAAAGGGGTCATTCATGTTTTTCCTTATGAAAAAACATGTTTAGAATGCCTATGAAGTAGTGAATGCCTTATCTGATGTACCAATCACTTGCAACTGCACAGGCATTTTCTTCATTTTTGCAGGTTAATTGCTAGCTGAAAGCCAAAAACACAAAATGAAACATGCAGTCTTTAATGATTCTTACTCTCCATTTGCTGCTCCTTCCTGTCTCCAGGCTTTCAATTTATGTGTACCACAAATGTTTAACTCTCTAAAGACAGGGAAAACAATCTCAGAGCTTTCACTCTTGGAGCAAGAAGGAACTTTCAGAATGGCTGGGAGTAGGTGCATGGATGTCAGATTTCCCAGTCCTACGAAATGCATAAAGAGTCCCCAGATACAAGTGGACTGAAGTCAGGATGACTCAGATCCCAAGGATTTCTGTAGGGATTTTCTGTAGGGATTTCTTAAATACTCACTTCAGAATCCTCCTCATCAGAGAAAAGACCCCTCTGTTTTCTTGGAGGCGTTTCAGATAAAGGCTTGAAGTCCTCACCTGAAGATGGTTGACTCTTTAGGACAAACAAAGACACTGCATCAGCATCCATTTAGATTCAGTAAGGGCTGGCACATCATATGACACATTTTTTGCAGTAGCCAGGAGGGGGCATGGCCAGGACCCAGAAGTTATTCTATATCACCTCATGTCATAGCTGGGGATGGGGGGAAGGGAGTCTCTTCCAGGGAGAAGGGCTCTCTTCTGAGTCAGGTCAGCCTGGCAGAGGCAGCGGAATCATTTGCCTCTTTCTTGTACCTTCTGTCATTAGTATTGCTGCTGTTACTGTTTGCTTTCTTATCTCATTGCTCTTTCAAGGAAATTGGTTTTATCTCAACCCGTGATCTTTACCTTTTGTGCTTCCAACTCTCCTCTCCAGCCCTCCACAGGGAGGGAGGGGTGGCGGGAGTGAGCAGCAGCATGTATTCAGTGGAGGCACTAAACTGGGAAGTGCCTTTCCTAAACCATGACAGACCTCTGCAAAGAGGCATGCTGATGGCAAAATCCCAGCAGCTGAAGGGACAGAACACAAGCTTGTCACCCATGGGCTGAAGTCCAAAACTCATGTGCTGAGCAAGTTTTTCACATGCAATCAGAACAACGCACAAGTGACTTGCAGGCCTTACCATAGGTCTCCTCTGCCACACCATCCTTCTCAGCAGAAGAATGTATGCAGCAACTCATGCCAGGCCTCGTGAGCTAAAGGAAAATTTCTTTTAACAAGCTGTGTTTCATAAAGGAAGAGGGCAGTTTGTGCCAGCCATCATTTCCTGCATTATCACAGCACAGCCCCAGCCTGCCACCAGCTATATTGCCATTAAACTTAGAATGATCCCAGACCCAAGCACTACTGTCATAAGGCTTGGAGTATAAAACAGCCCTCTCTTCCTGACTGAGCAGGAGGGGTGCTGCTGAATCAGTTCTCATGCTCTTCTCCAGGAAAGCCAAGTGCTATGAGATCCCTCCCATCACTGCTCCTGCTTCATTGACCACGGATACTCTTGCACTGCAGTAGAAATAGAAGCTGCCTTTGGCCCCTGTACTCAGGTGCTTCTCTTAGGACAATATGGAGAAAGTGCTACAGCAATTTGCATTAGACATCCCCAGCACTGTACACTTCTCAGTCCAGAGGGGAGAAAAGTCACTGCAGCTAATTGTGTTCAAATACTCATTGGACAGAAAGTAAGTATAAAATAAGTATATAAAATATCTACCATAGAAACAAAGAGCATTACTACTTTCCTCAAGGCACTGTTCTGAAAGTAGAGTAGGTATTAGGAGGTTCTTGTAACACTCTACATATGTGCTCAGGACCACATTTAGAACTTTCTACAACTGAGGAGTTTTCAGCTGAAAAACAGTTTTCTAAACACTGCAAGTTTTGTATATGAGTAGGTAGAACTGTGGCGTGCACCCTCCTCTCCCATAATACACACAAACAAGGGGTTACCAGTTAAGTTGCTATCATTGGCTGGTGTAAGAGCAGTCTCTGCAGCACAGAACTGTGACACCAAAGGTATGTAACTCAGGCTGGTTTCATTTCAGCCATGAACTTCATAAACATTTTTTATTATCAGAAGCTTCTCATTTTGCTCTCATTTCAATCCTGCCTTAATAAGATTCTTTCAATCACTGCCCACACAAATAAAAACCTCAAAAAAACCCCAAGTTTAAAAGGCAAAAGGCATTTAAGGACCACTGAAGCATTAAATTATGGAAGAACCTATGAACCTAGTCCTGTTTCATAAATATGTCACTTTCATAGTGTTGTACGTGGAAAGACTATTTCAACTGCATTAGTAGCTTTTTCCTAAAACTTTTGCCATACAATCCATTTATATACCATTACCATTTTTTTCATGATTGCCTCCCTGTGGCTTTCTGTTTCTCTAGTTGTGCCAGCAACCACAGAAGGAATGGCAGGTTTCGCCTTGAATAAGTCACCTTCGTCATCATCATCAAATAGGTCAGCTGTGGACTTGACTACATAAAGAGACAAAACAAACAGGGAATTAGGAATACAGAACAGGAGAAGATACCAGAGTCTCAAAAAATACCATACCATTTAACAATGACCAACATCAGGAGTCTTTGAGAGAAAAAGCCAGACAAGCTCTCAAAGTGAAATACCCCTAACCTGAAAGCACTGGTGACAGAATATGTAGGCAAGCTGGCACCTCTAAAGACAGTGTTTTGTATTGGCTTAGCACAGGCCTAGAGCCTGCTAATAGGGAATGTTGGGCACAAAGATTCAAGGCTGCGTGAATAAAGCCTGTCCCAATTCAAGTCTAGACACTGCCCTAGTGGTAGAAGGGGCATCCTTAGAGAGAAAAGTCAGAGATAATGTACAAACAAACCAGCCCCACACCACTCTGATGAAAAGAAATACCAATGACAAAAAACCCCCTCTGCCACAAAACAACGAAAACCAACCAAAAACACAACCCCCCAAAACCCAAGCAGAAGTAGCAGTGATGAAGGTTTGAATTTTATAACTCACTGGTTCCTACCAGTTTGAATTTTGATGACCTTCAGTATTTAATCTTTCACCACAAATGTTTAGAGGTACCTGGATCTGGAGGCTTTTTAGTTGCTTCCACAAAGAAGTCATCATCATCATCATCATCATCAAATAGAACAACTTTCCCAGGTTGTTTAGGAGTTTTTTCTGTGCTCTGTGCTGCAGATTTCTTGTCTTTTTCCCCAATTACAGTGGAACTAAACACATCACTTCCTCCTGCAGGTCAGATGGGGGCAGAAAAAAAATCATAAGAGCATTGCCAGAGTTACCAAAAGGCTGAACTTGTGCCATAGTAAGTGGCATCAGGCATAGTTTCCATCTCAGCAACTTTTAAGGCGCTCCTGCAACAATGCCACATCAAAAGCATTAGCTAGACACATTCTGATAAAGCCAAATCACAGACAGCCAGCCCCCTCACTCTCACTGCAGCCATTTCTTCCTCTAACCTGCTCATCATTGTTGCCCCTATGGACTTCCCAAACCAGAATCCTACTATACTAACTAGTACACCACACCACTGTGGCCCAATAAAAGTGGTAAGGTGGTTGGGGAGAGGGAAGGACAGGTGACTGAGTTCTTCCCAGGAGCCGCACATGCCCTGCGAGCCCACCAGCAGTACTGTGGTATGAGGCTGGGTTTGGCCGTGAGACCCCTGAGCACGCCAGATCTGGCAGTGATTAATTAGTCAGCCAGAGCAACCGTTCCTTCTACAACTGCTGTGGAAATGTCCAGCCTCAGTGATAAGTGCATGATCATCTGCAAACCCTTCTAATGGTCTAAGCCTGTCTTTTTGCTTCTCATGTGTAGATGCTTGGAAATGAGACGGAGGTGGGGAGATACTTAAATGAAAGTTTGGCAAAAAGTAGAACAACTGCCATTTGGTTGAGTCAGCAGACTGCATAAATTTTGACCAGCAGCAGGGTATTATTAAAAAAAGTGTATTATGCAATTACAAAGTGTCGCAGGATTGACAGGAATACAGCCAAAAAATTTGGTTAATTACTAAAGATTCTTGAGCTCCTAAACAAACTGTTCACTAGAATAGCAAAGGAGCTTCAATCTTGGCTCTTCTCTGGTGACTTAATCCTGTCTACAAGTTATTGAGAAGGAGCAACTAAAGACTAAACTCTCTGCTTATGCAACAGTACATCCAAGAAAAAACAAAGGATAAAAAAATCCCACACATCAATCTGCTGTTTTAAGCTCTGTTACTGAGTTTTACAATTATGTAGAAGTCCCATTGTTGACATATATCTTTGACACTGGAGTAAAAAGGCTATATTTGTGTACTTCCTACTCTAAAAATCATACTGACTGAGGGGTCAGTTAACTGAAGCCAGTTTTAAAACAGGCCTTTCTTAATAAAGGCCAAAACTTATAATTCAGATACCTCCATCAAGTGAAGAGCATGCACACTGACAGAAATCTTTTTCAGTACATTCAAAAAGACTGGTGACATTTTTCATTGATCAGCTTGGATTCTGATATGAAATAGAGATCTTAGAGCAATTCTTTTTTATTTTTAGCTCCAAGTTATAGATTTGGTCCTTCTCCATGTATGCAGATCCTCCTAATCAAAACCAGAAAACCAAGATTGGTCCAAACATAGGAACTTGATGTTTAAACTGTACTTCTGCTAACCCAAGGGAATATGATCAAATGTCAAAGATCAAAATGCACTTCCTTCTCAGAGTACAGATGAAAGCTGTGACTGCATGCACAGCAGAATTAAGCTGTATAATATCAGTTGAAGTGACACATTCTTAAAAGTTCAAAGCACAACACTTGAAGCTGACAGTTGCTAATATCTGCCATCTGTGACACCTACCTTCAGAGCTCCTCCAGAATCTTTGATTATCCATAAAGCATGCTGCAGTTTAGGCTTAGCATGGTAGAAGCATCTGTATTTGTCATTAAGCATATGATCAAGCAATGCGGTGCTGCTGTATTTGGATAGTTTTTTCTTTAAAACCTCTGCAGTAGGTTTTAAAGAAAAGACCATTTTGTGCATGAAGCAATTGGCTATTGAATAAATCATACCTGGAAACAGAAATATTGCACCTGCAGGAACTTTCTTTAAGGACTTTGTAGAGGATGCTGAAATCATAGGAAGTACAATACAAATGGATGCACTTGTTTTATGCTGTCAAAGCCTTCAGAACTCTACCACAGAAACAGGAATCCAAGAAGTTGTCTGAGCTGCTTTTTCTTTCTTAACAGCTCAGAACTCTTTACACATTCTTCTTGAACTCCTGGGCTTTTGCAAGTATATGTAAGAGTATATTTTTCTTCCATTTAAACTCCACAGAACAGCTCTACTGCACTGAAGCTTATAAGCACATTACATGTTTACATACAGCATTATTTACAACAGTTCTCATTCACACACTCAATACCACTTCAATACAATACATTCAAAATAAAATGACAAAACGGCTTAGTCTCCCAACACATATCTGAAAATTCATCAAATATAGTGCTTCAGTAAAAGCTCTGCAATACAGAATATGTGCTCAGAGTCCTTAAGCACCTAGTGAGAAACTCATGTGAATTAATCTGCAAGAAGAAATCTTTGCTCCCCTCAAACCCACAACTGGATCCTGCAAAATACACTTGAGAAGCAGGAACCCAGCACACACAGAGAGCTCTGCCAACAGCAGTAAGGACATCCTTTCAGCTCTAGGAGAGTAGGTGTGCATAACAGATCATAGCGAACAAACACACGTAAAATTCAACACAGCTCTTCTCTATTAAGACTGGTGAGGAGAAGAGACTTGTTCTACAATTACTATGCCAAACTTTCTAGTTGGGGAACAAAACAGTCTAGCTGCTAGCAGCAATAAATCACAGTATAGACAAGACTACAGGAGGCAACTGTTGGTTCTTACCTTCACTTACTGGGACTCGCTCCTCTCTCTCTTTTGATTCTTCTCCTTTTGGTGCTTCAGCAAAAAGATCACTCTAATCATAGATGAAAATGCAAAGGGGGGGAAGTGGTGAATTTGTTTTTGTAGGAAATGACAGGTGCTGATTTTCCCATATTGAATGTCTACTTCTAAGCCAAGACAGAGAAGGTAATCACCATTCCCATCTCAAAAGGATGTCTGCAAATACAGACTTAAACCTAGCTACTCAAGTGTTAACTTGAGTGTATACATTCAGAAAACCATCTCTCTTCTAAAACTTAATTTACTGATCACTAGTCTGTTTGCTGAAGAGAAGGAATGACCTTTTATTTGCACATCTTCAAGGACTTACACTAATTAATCTACAGCTGGTTAGGTCCTGATTATACCCTTCTAAGCTTTCCTACTGAAGCTTATACAGTAAGGTTTGAGGGAAAAATTTAGGTCAGGACAAGCATAAAAATACTCCTGAACTTCATGTGGATAAAATGAATGATTTACACTGCTACTAAGGAGATGTTAAGATACCATAATGCTGCAGAGAAATACATTACAGCTCAAAAGCATTGCAGGACACTCACACAGAAGTTCTTGTGTTCAGGTTGCAGTGCCCTGTGCCAATCTCCAACAATCATAGCCTGGATTTCCAGGAAACCTCCAGATCTTTTGAGTCTGACCACTTAATTTCTTGAAAGCCTCCCTCTCATGGGAACTGGGTATTAGAGGCTGCCTGCCTGGAGTCTCAAAATGCATGATCTTTGTATATAGCTTTGTAGAAGGAAGGCAAAACAGTTCAGAAAGAGCAGGGCAGAGGTGTCAGTGATCAATTGCACGTTTGTCAGTCATTATTTGCCTGTTGCCCTGCTGTGCCTGCCTGCTGGTACGGTGCAGCCTCCTCCAATGCACAAAGTAAGTGAAGCTAAGTCACCTTTCCGAGATGTTTAACTTTAGATAGCAGAAAACCAAGAACAGGTGTATGCAGGCAGGCAACAGTCACAGATCTGATCGGCTGTCCTGTGTCTACACAGATGAGGAAAGTAGTCTAAGTATTAAGTCACCAAGAGGTAACCAGTGATGGCTTCATCCAAATTTGCACTGACACAAAGCTGTCTTGCACTATCAGATTATTTTTCTTAATGTTCTTTTTAAGCTATTGTCTGCCACTTGAAAAAATGTTCTTTCTTTTTTTTAATAAAGACTGTGTTTGAATGGAAAGCATTGCACAGAACTATCCCCTTCCCTACACACAAAGCCGCTGTTTGGTGTTTTTTGGCTATTTATATTCTAGTAGATTGGGCATGGTAAGCTTGAGAAACATGAGGCCTCTTTCCAAATTTCAGTCTAATACCTCCTCAGCTCCAAGGAACACCTGACTTTTGTTCTAGTTGCAACAATGAACACAACATCCCACAAAGGCAACAATTTGACTACTGTTCTGGACTAACCTTGACTGTCACCAGTATCAGCTGCATCAGAGACAATCATTTGCTTTACACAGCTGTACTATCATATTCTTAAATCTGAAGCAGCCCTGACATCAGGTTTCTACATCCTTTCACATGCACGGTGGTAAAATAATGTCAGAAATGCACTTCATGCCATTTCTTCCCCAAGTCAGCTCTAGGTAGCACAAGAGTAAACTTAGGGTGAACTTTTCTTGCCAACGTAGGCACCCCAGGAACTGTACAATAACTAGATTAAACAACACAGCATAATTGCAATAGGAAACTTTCAACAGCATAGAAAGAGAGAAACTCAGCAGCATCAGTGTCCACACATGGTACGTGAAAGACAAAGTGTGAATGGCATCATTCAGGGTTCTCTTTCCTTTACACTTCTCCGACAATCAGAGAGAGAATGACAAAAATCAGTATTCTCACAGGCATTTGAATAGAAATCTGCTTATTTAAAATAAACAAACTGGATGGCATTTGGTTTACCACTACAGCTAAAAGTAAGGGGCTGATTAAGCTCTCCTGGAATTAGAACCTGTCTAATATAGAGCTTGAACCACACTTGCATCTCTCATCAGCACCGCTGCAGAAGAGAGGACATCGTGCCAAGGGGAACGTAAGTATGTCACTTGTGTAGTTCTGTTTCCCCACTGGAAAGCTATACTATTCCACAACACCTGAATATTACCAAGCAACAAAATGCTGTCTGCCCTCTCTGTCTTCCAGAGGTGGGAATTTTCAGGGATCTTTTGATTTGTTTTTAGAAGGGGGAAACACTCAATTTCTATAATCTTCAGCATTCTCACCTCTTCATCATCAAAGAGGCCTGTTCCACCACTGAAGAGGCCACCCCTTGAACCAAACGGTGTGAAGTCCTCATCAGTCAGCTTAGGAGGCTTGAAGATGTCATCATCTTCATCTAGAAAGTACAAGACCCATGAGCTTTGGTAAGACTGATCAAGTTTCTGGAAAGGGAATTAGAGACAACCTAAACAAAAATTGCTTTGGTTCCATCTGCTCTCTCTTATAAACACTACACATACAGAGAAGCTGCTGAAAACAGATTAGGTTGTGCAGTTGCTCCAGAAGGCCACATTAAAGGAAGAACTCTCACTAAGCCTGTTTCCAGCCTTGTTTACATGCACATCACAACCTAGATTTGTTTTCACACTCGCCTGGAAGGATGCCCACTGATATCCCACCCAGGTTCTACAGCAGAGGCCACAATTTCTTAAGTGGTGTCTTACAATCCAGCCCGCAATTCAGAAACAAGAGAGGAGGATATCCTACCATCCGATGGAACTCTGACTTCCTTCTTCTCTTTTGGGGTTTTCCTTGTATTGGTTTCTGATGACAGGGCTTTAAGAAGAAAGTTTCAATGAAAAACTAGTCCACCTTTACTTACAGTCTGAGATCAATCTATGGCAAAAAGAACCTAAAAAAATAGCAAACCAAGCTGACCTCTGTGTTTTCATATGAATCAGCCTGATGAAGCAGTTCTATGAAATACAGTTTCTAAAACTAGTACCTAAAATTGTAATAGAATCATTCTGTCAGGCACTAGGGGTTCAACATAGTTGTCCACACACAAACTAGTGTCACCTGAGATGTCAGAAAGCAACACAGCATTCCACACAGTACAGGTTCCACACCTTTGCAGAACCTCTGAGCATCTCAAATGGCTCCAGATTTATTATTGTCTTCATTCAGCTACCAAAAGCAAAGCCAGAGTTTCACCTCCTCTGGCCTTACCATCACAAAGTTATTTCAATGACTGTAAGATTTCCCTGTAACTGAACAGGGTAAGTTGGCAGGTTTTATACTCTTGATATCCATAGACCTAGTCTGATTGTTTGAACTGTGCAAGAACACACACACACACAGTTCTTGTCTGTTCATCTTCTCAATATTACAGGTCAACAGCAGGCCCATAAGCACTTGCCAACTCAACTTCAGCCAGCTATTTTCAACTGCTGCTTTGCTGCAAGACTAAATATTTGAGAGGTCTCTCCCTTTGAAAGCAACACAAAAGTAAATGCATTATTTAGTCTAAAATATCATGAGTAACAGTAGCAAGGAAAAGTTCCTCAAAACAGTATATTTAAGCCACAAAGAAAACAAACAACCCACACCACATGAAAACACCAATCTACTGCTTGAGATGTTTTCCACTGTAGAACTCACAGGAAGACCACAGTGACCAGTGGCTTCCACACACTTACTTGAAACAGGGGAAAGTACATGTGGTCAAACACACGGAGGGAGAATCAGATTGCAGAGAAAACCTTTTCAGTAATGTGTGTTTTGAGAGTGACCTGTCTCATTTGAAAGCAATGTGTTTCCCACTATAACTCTCAGTGAATTCCAATTCAGTCCTCTGAGTTATGGCCAAAGAGTTTCTCAGAACACAACATAGTGTCTGCAGTTCCTCTTGTCAGGCTTTTACCTAATACATGTTCAAATAACAGATGTGTGTAACTTCATGTATTGTTACCCACAGCCTCCTGTCCCACACTTTCATGAGTCCCCCATTACTGCACAACCACTCTCTGAAACTTAGGAGGTAACTTACACGAACGTTCTTCGTCATGTCTGACTGGCACTTCTCCTTTGATTCGGGCTGCCAGCTCATCTGCAAATGATGTTGGCCTCTTCTTTTTCTGAGCAGCAGGGACAAATAACAGCATATTTCTTATATAAGATCCAGTCAGCAACTTGATGCAACTGCAATTATAAATACTGTATGCCATAGCCTCACTTGTACAATATCTTGTCTAGACTTTTCCTGAAGCCCCCAGAAGAAGCAATACAGCTTTCTGTTAAGAAAGCAGAGATTAGGCATGCATCAAGAATAAAAAAACCCCTCACAATTTCTAGTTCCTGATGAACACAATTTTTAATGTCACCTTGATTTGTAACCAGGAGAAACAAAAGGCCTTTACCTCACAAAAATGCAACAATCCATTTCTTAATGTTCTTGAAAGACAGCTTTGATACTTGCTTAAGGTGCAAGAATCCCCAAGTTTAAAGGAGTAAAGCCTGAACAATCATGTTAAAAGACCATTCAGGAGTTTTAGAGGCACTTTCTACAGGATTCCATTTCAGGTACTTGAGAGCTACCATTATAATCCCTCTAAGGCCAGATTTTTCATACGGGAAGTCAAATCTCCAAAAGGCAACAATTACTCACAGGCTTTGTGCTTTCATCTAAGTCTCCATCCTCTTCGTCCTCTTTTTCAGAGTCAAAGAGATCACAGCCATCTTCATCATCTTCATCACTCATCTGGGCTATCCTCTAAAAAACAATTAATATCCTGTTTGAATACAAAACTACATCTGCTTAGATAAAATATTCAAATCAAACTTACTGAAAGGATGGGAACTTACAGCCAATTTAGGGTACTTCACAGCTTTTGAAAGGTAAGGAAGGAGTGCCTCTAGCTCCAAGCAAGTTGCTGCATTCTCTAGCACACCCCACCCCCTGTGCTGTGTTAGTGAATGCTGCAACTCAGGACGCAAAGGCTCCCCTCACAAGGAGTGTACCACTACCATACACAAACTAAAGACCTGGTGTTCAGTCTTAAAACAGGAACACTGTGATCAACCAGTAAAAAATTTTATCATCTTGCACTATCCTTAGGGTGGACAGCAGAATGACAGACGGTACATGCTCACATCTTGGTTTTAGTCATGTCACTAAGAGGGTGAAAAAGATGAAGTGAACTGGATGAAAGTTGGGGGCTGGCACAGGCAAGGGCCCAGAAGTGAATTAAATCACCTACAACACAAAGATACTTGCTTGTCTCAAAATACACCAGGCGTACAAAGTTACCCTATGAAGGTCAGCTTAAAGTAACATCTGAGTGCTTTAGCAACACTGTTTTATTAATATGTAGATTTAATAATGGTTGCTTTTTGCAACATTGCTCTTTTGACATTAAATCATGTCAGATTGAGGATCCCCACGTAAGTCTTTTGCAGTGGCACATCTAAACATGGATAAGATTCCTTCTTCTAAAACCAATTACTAAAGTCAGGCTTGAATTTTTCCATCTCAATATTTCTTTTCCCTTCTCATTCATTATCCAAATGGATAATATTCAAATATTTAATACTGTTCACATCTTTGATTTCATGTCATACCCAAACTGTATTGTTCCTTGCCTCCTGCACAGCAAGTTTAGAATTTTAATTATAGACCAAATAAACCCACAGAAGCCTAGTTTTCCTGGGGTAGATTCTTTGAACTCTCTAATCTCCCACACAATTCCTGAGGAAAACACGTATCAGACAATGCCATCCCATATAGGCTCTGCATCTAATGACAGCTTGCAAGCATGTCTTTAAGCCTAACCCAGGTTCATTTTCAGAACACAATGCCATCTGGCCAGAACCTTAGCATAAAAAGTTATAAAAATCAGGCTTAACAAAGCTGCTAATAGTTAACTGTCTAGAGCTCTCATCTCCTTTTTCTTGCATCCTCACTGTGTCACAAGTGCAAAGTCTTTCAGGTATCTACCAGAGTGTTTAACCGTACCGTCTTTTGGTCATCTTCACTAGGGTTCCCGAATTCATCATCTGATTCCTGTAACACAAGAGACACAAAGGCAAGTATCACACATTACTTTGTCCAGTGGTTAAGGGAGAGGGATCAGAAACTCTGAACTTGCTGAAGTTTGGACATTCAGGTCTCCTCTCCTCACCATGATCTGACCAAGAAATTGTTCCCCCGCTGCTGACCATTTTCACAAATGGAGCTCACTAGAAAGTCACTAATTCAGCAAAGACAGCAGGCTCCATGTGACTGCATCCAAGTAACTCAAAAGGGATTTCACTTTAAGTGAGCAAAGACACCAAAAGCAAACACCTCAGGAGAAAGGGATTGCTTCCACAGTACAGTTAGAAAGCAGAGACATCCCAGCCAAAGCAGGCAAAACATACCAGAAACCGATATTCCAATGCAGCAGATTTATGAGGCAAAGCCTGGAAGAGCATTACTTAAAGCTTTAAACTGGAGCATTATTTAAAGCTTTAAACTTGTTCCTGTCAGTCTCTATCCCATTCTTAGTAACTGTAATTTACAACAGATTTGTTCTCCATAAATGCAATTCTTGATAAGAATCTGATTTGCTTCACAAAATTAAATTGGAGTGGAATAAAACACTTCAGTTTGAAGTATTCTACTTTAGTAACAGCTAGAGTCAATACCACATAAATGTTCCTCTGGAAAGCTGCAGAGGAAACCACTGCAAAAGAACAATAACAGAAAGTATATTTATCACAACCAACACAGGGAACAAACGTTATGCAGTAGTATCTTAAGAGCCAATATGAAAAAGCAAGGTAGTTAATGGCCTCACAGGCAAAGAATGCTTGTGCAAAGCAGCTGGTACTTGCCACTTACCTCCTCATCCTTCTCTTCACTGTCAATTACACTTCCACGATCACTATCTACTGATCCTTCTAATTTAAATGCAAACAAGAAAGTTAAGATCAGACAGACACAGAACAATGTGGTCACCATTTAAGCAACTTTAAAGACTCTGTGAAGAAAACTAAAATTCATGTGGGTAGGCAGTGGTTTGAAAGAGCTTTGAAAGCTGATGAAATTTTAACACTTTGCATTTCTAATACACATAGCACAAGTAACTGAGAAGTTACTGCTTTGTATACCGGAGAAGTGGTTGTAACAGAATGAAGAACATTTTTTCCCCCAGCTAATTACGGCTTGCATCTAAACATGCAAGAACACTACACAGGATAACCAAAGTGGTGAGCTAAAACAGACAAAAATCTTGGATTAGAAACTAATTACTTGCATAGAAATAAAAGGTCATGCCAGCACATACCTTCACTAGAGAGATCTCCAAGGCCAACATCATCCTGTTCCATAAACTGCTGAGAGCCAATCAAGTAAGGTAAAGGTCTGTCAATATAGAGATCCTGGAAAGAGACAACATCAGGTCTTTCTGACATCTCTGAACAGCTCAACATGGCTGACAAAGATAGAAGCCTTACACCCCTTGTTTCAACTCGAGGAAGATACAAGCTTGTTTAGAGTCCCACCAAACACATGCTTCAAGTCAACATACAACTGTGTGGGCCAGCTGAGGTTTATTCCTCCCAACACCGTCAAAGAAAGTGGCTACTTCTACTTGTGTAGTCCCAACTTGTTTTCTACATGCCATCTAACAGAAGAATATCCTTGCAAAGACTTACAGGTATGACTCTTATCCCAAAACCTGAACCTTGGATTTTTAATTACTGGGACAGTAAAAATCACCCATAAAGATATGGTTTGTACCTAAAAAGAATGACATTTGTATGTCCCACTCCCACATGGAATTGAGGCTTCCCCTTCCAAGTTCACTCCACTAAACTAACTTCCTTTAGGGTGGCATACCTTAATGCTAACCGAACTGCAAGACAAGCAGTCTACACAATAGCTCAGCAAAGAGCACTTCTTCAGATGCAATCATCAAATCCTGTTTTTAGGTAACAGGTTTAGCTAACATCAATTTTACACTAATGCAGTGATACACGTGACAGAAGCAAAGAGCAAGTCCAAGAAAGCAAAATAAACCCAGCAAAAACAGGCCCCTGTACCTTTGGCTCAAGTATTAGTTCCACTTTTTCGTTACTTTCTTCCTCTTCTGAGTCAGAGTTGCCTGCTTTGATGTCTAGCTGTTCAAATGCACTGTCCAGAACCTGCAACCCATAATTCACTGCTTCTTGAATTTTAGGGATTAGATCAGCTTCTTTCTGTTCCCGCGTCTTTTCCTTTAGTAACAGAAAAAACACATGTTCATTGCATTTTAACTCAAGACTCAATCTTACTGCAACACACATACAAAATGTTAATTTCAAATTAGCACAATGAAAGCTTTTTCACTATATGCATTAGAAGGACAATCAGAATATTTTTTTTTGCTTGACTTAATTCATTTTCATCACTCCAGAAACAGAGATGTTTTCAACATCCACACCAGCACAGTATTGTTTTATTTGTGCTCCCAAACTATTAGGGGGACATTTAGAGTGTAATACACCTAGACTGTAATATATATATACACACATATATAAAGCTCTCTGAGTATTTATTCCTAGAATTATTCCAGTCAGATTCTGCTTCCCCAATTCACTACCTATGAATCCAGTAAGGCAGCCCAAGGCCTTAATCCTCTTGCTGAAAAAACATGCATAACCACTTGAAAAATCAATGCATAAGTCTTGTCTGCTGGATACAGTATTGAGCTTGGGGAGGCCCTAACAGATGATCAAACACTGTAGTAGCCTCCAGTGTTACTGTCCACTTTATGTCTGAATGACATACACCATCCAACAGAGAGACTCCAAGGAGAAAGGAAGGAGTTTGGTTTGTAAGCTGTAAATGTATGCAAAGCAAGTTTGAAAATGAGAAGGTAGACAACGGCTGGAAACATACTGACAGCACTCAAAGCAGCTGAAGTTAACTACCTGCTCTGTTTTGTCTCCAACATCAGCTTTGGGAATAGGCTCTTCCACTTCTTCATCATATACTCTCTAAAAAAGTCAAGCAAAATTAATTCATGTAAGAAAAATGTACTACTACAGGGGATAAACCACAGGTACCACCACAAAACACACTGTTAATATATAATTAATTACACATTAATTCATTACACATTCAAAAAAGGAAGCCATGGATGATGTTAAGCACCTTCATGCATTGAAGTCTTCACACTGAAGGTACCACAGGCAGCCTCTCAATGCAACTGAGGTAATTCAAGTCTGCTAACAGACTAACCTGAACATGTTAAAAAATGCACTGTTTTAACCCTCCCAACACAAAGCTATTCTAGACACCTTCAGAGTGGAACCCACAGTTTACTTGGAGGCTGTCTACTTTCCTTTAGTTTTCTGTCATTTAGTAGCTTTCTTCCATACTCACAGAGAGGGTTCATGACATCCCTCACATCCAGCTCTTTTAGCACTCTTTTGTAGGACCAGCTACAAGGAACCTGCAAACCTAAATACAAATCTCAAACACAGGTGCAGTCATCCCCTGGGAAGAGACAGATCTCTCACTAACTAAACTGAGAATCAGGAATGAAGACCTATTTCTGTGCACTTAAATTTGGCAACAAACAGCTGTAAGCACATGAGATTTAAAACATTTGGTACAAACTGTTCTCAGCAGAATCATTATGCTGAACAGCCAAGCCAGGTCAGAAAAGACACTGCAGCTCTGAAAAGACCCACTACCACCAAAAAAACCCCACAATATAAATCCAGTTTTCTATCTTTTCCTCTGCCACCATCTTTCCAATAATAATGCCATGATGAGACACATATGGCCTGAAATAATGCTGATCAAAACAAAATACCTGATAAAACTCACAGTGCCAGAAACCCCTCCAAAAATCTGAAATACTATTAAAGCTCTCCATCTTAACTGGACACATGCTTCTAGTGATACAATGTTGCAACAGGCTTCCAAGTCTAGCTTTATCTTTCAAAACAGACATATCTACAAATTGGCAACATTAATCAGAAAATATGATCATCATGACCACACGTAGTGGACAACTGCCTGCACGCCAACACCTTTAATACCAAATACTTTTAGAGTAAAATAACGCCATTAGGCAAATTTACAGCATTGTACAACATTCCTCATATTTAGACAGGTAAGTGCAGACAAATGCAACATTCATGCAACTTTTGAAGATAAACCAAGACATCCCAGAATTCCCAACTCATTCATAGTACTAAAACCAAAACTCTGATCTCCAGGTTATGTACTAGCAAGAAAGGAAGGTATCGCTGAAAAGGCAAAGGGAACCTGCCAATACTGGATAGTGCATCACTCACAAGGGACTTAGGATATGCTTTAATAGAACACAATTAAAAGTCACTTCATCTCTAAATCAGCATCAGACTTGCCAAAAAGCTAAAGCACTTCTCCACACTACATTAAGAGACAAAGACAACGTTTGAAGTACAAGTTTGAAGTTGTACTAGAACACACTCACGTTCTCTATGAACTGCGTGTTGGACAACATAAGAAAGTCATTGAAGACATTATGAAGGCGACAGTCTGTAGCTTTTGTTTCACTAATCAATCCATCTACTTGTTTTTTGATTTCGTGTGTCCTGGAAATGGTTTGCTGAGAGAACTCTTGTAGAAAATGCAGAAGCTGTTAACAACAACAAAGGAAAGCAATAGTCAGCATCCAACTCTTTTTCCTTTTGGCACGGTTTGTAAGACAGGCAGAACTGATCATACACTTCAGCTGAGGACCAAAATACACACACTTTAGAGTGAAACACTCCCACGCACACACACAGGACCAAGTCTCAGCCAATTCATTCTGCATCTCCGTTCGGGCCAACTCCTCATTTTAGCTTTCCTGCCCGGACCGAAGGGTTAGAGCAACGAGAGAGCCACCGGGCCCCGGCAGGCTGCGTTCTTCCCGCGACCCCCGGCCGCTCCCCAGCCAGCGGGCGGCAGCACCGCCCCGCACAAGGCCCAAAGCCCCGGAGAGGCCGCGGCCCGCGCACCCCTCCGGTGCCGGGCTCAGGCCCGGTCCCGGCCGCACCCCTCACCCCGGCGTCCGAGGCCAAGGACCAGCTCTGGCTGCCCTTACGGATCTCGTCCAGCGACCAGGGCCGCTCCCACACCGGCGCCGGCTCCGCCGCGTCCCCGTTCATCTGCGGGAGAAGGACAGTGAGCCGCGGGCCCGCCGCCGCTGCCGCGCCCAGCCCGGCCCGGCCCGGCCCAGCCCAGCCCGGCCCGGCCCGGCCCGCCGCTCACCCTGGGCTCGCGCCGCCGCTCCCCCGCGGTCAGCTGAGCGCGGTCACGTGACCTCGCCCCGCCCGCGCTCACCGCAGGGCCGGCAGGGGGCGCTAGACGGCGCGCGGGACGGTGGGCGGAGCCACCGCATCCCCTCCCCTCCCCTCCCACCGCATCCCATCCCGTCCCGTCCCGTCCCGTCCCACCGCATCCCCTCCCCTCCCACCGCATCCCATCCCGTCCCGTCCCACCGCATCCCCTCCCCTCCCACCGCATCCCATCCCATCCCGTCCCGTCCCACCGCATCCCCTCCCCTCCCACCGCATCCCATCCCGTCCCGTCCCATCCCGTCCCACCGCATCCCCTCTCCTCCCACCGCATCCCATCCCGTCCCGTCCCACCGCATCCCCTCCCCTCCTATGCAATCCACTCCTATCCCACCGCATCCCATCCCGTCCCGTCCCGTCCCGTCCCGTCCCCTCCCCTCCCGTCCCGTCCCGTCCCGTCCCCTCCCCTCCCCTCCCGTCCCGTCCCACTCGCGCCGCAGGAGTCCCGCGGAGCGGGGAGCCCGGCGGGAGGCCGGTCCGTCCGCCGCGGCTGTGTCCGGGGTCTGACACCCATCACTGAGAGACTGGACATGGCTTGTTAGGGCCACGTGCTGCGCTGGGAACAAAGTCGGGGATAGCAGGAGGGTCTGCAGCACATCATTCCCCGCCGGAGCGCTGCAGCGGGGGCTGCTGATGCCCAGGCTTACAAGTAAAAAGGGACCCCTTCCTCCTATTTTTCTTACTGAAGTAAGTGCAAGGCTTACCTTAAGCCAAGTAAAATCTCCTTAGCTATAAAATGGATGAGCCTTAATAAACCCACGCCAGAATTCCAGGATTTGCTAGAGGAAAACACTAACATGAACAAATATACAGTGCAAATCGCCAAACTGGAATTCAATTATTTATTCAATTATTACCCCTAGGCCTTTAGAGGTAAAACACCCCCACTAACTACCCCTTTTCTTACTAATTTATATTCCAACGGATTAAAAAGCCTTGTCATACCACTGTATTTCATATGATCTTTATTACAAGTGAATTCACGAGAAAGGAGGTGACAATAAAATAACCTGTTCTTCCAGGTCATAACTAAATAATCCATTGGCAATAATCAGACCTTTACATTAGCACATGGAATTTATTTATTTATTGCCCTTGGCTACATTGATACCACTCATGAGGAACCAGGGTGTTGACTGATCTTACTAGAGTTCTCAAATATGAAAAAAACATGCAAGACCTCCAAGTTCTTATATATTGATCTAATGGCTACATTCAGATACTGGAAATACATTGCTAGATAAGGGACAAAGAAACTTCTAAAAGCAAAGTATCATAATATTCCTTTCAATTCTACTTTTCTGTGATTCTGTGACAAGATACCATTACCAAACTGGCTCAGACCTTCAAACCCTCAAATTTAAAGAATTTTAATATACTGATAATAAAGCAGGAACTAACAAAGAACAAATAGAAAAGTATTAGCCTAGGCTGGTTTCACAACATCTTGAGCAAGATGGTTAAAAACCACAGATGGGATTAATATAAAATTATTCTTAAAGCCTTCTAGTGTTTTGCAATAGTTTCTTCCTCCGCAACGTTCCAACAACCAGAAAAGCTTGCCTTTAGTTACTTTCCATATTCACTGACATGTGGAATTAAACCCTTTGTTGATAATGCAAAGCTCTACTTTCACAGAAATTTGTGCATTATAAAACATGAGATCTATGTGCTCTTTGTGCGCTGATGCTGCAAAATGTAGGGTCTTAGCATTGGGCAGCTTCAGGTCTGGGCATCTTGCGGATCAGTTTCCATAAAAAGCCTGGCATGACAGCTACATAGAACCTGAATGCTTCCTTAGGGGAAGCTGTTTATTTGTGATACACGCAGCAGCCTCTGAGTAGAGAGGACTATGAATGGCACAACAAAAATCTGCTTTCTAGAAGTCCCATACTAAACATTACAGACAGGGTTACAAAAAAGCATTTCATCCTAAAATTGCTTTTAGAGAGAAATTTAGACAGGTTCCATTTAAAGTTTAGACAAATGATGGCAGCAAGAAAAATCACTTGCTGTTCCCCTCAGAACTCTCTAAATGATTATGTGACATAAAGGTATCAAAAATTGCATATGTCATCAAGGACTAATCTGCAGATTAAGAACCAGGACATGTAAGACTGTACAGGGCTGAGGTCTCTGATATCCATGCTTAAAGCCATGCCTTAGCACTTGGTTAAACTCACAAATATTTACAGGGTAAAGAGAATACCACAGCCAGCTTTCCCAATGGCTAACAGAAAGTAAACATGTTTTTATAACCTTAGAACCGGATGCAAACATAGAAAAAAGTCAAATTACAATTAAAAGTTAAGCTTCTGCATCCCACGGGAAAGAACCCCAACACAATTTGTGCATTGTTCTTCATTTTCCCTGCCACTCCATGCTCTCATGCACAGGAGTGCTGTATGTCTTGGTACAGAGGCAGAGAGGTGTGGTTGTTCAAGCCCTGCAATTACCAGTCTCCAAGAGGTAGTCCCAGCACCTGCATTATCTGCAGGCTGCAAAAAGTCTTGGGGGTGACAAGTGAAGTCAGGGCTTGAAGATGCCTCAGACTCTGGTGCACAGTGTAGAAAGGAGTATCTATAGCTAGAAATAAGTACATGTGCTGTCCACTGCAGACAATGGAACTATCCAGAGGGCTCAAACTAAGGATATACATAAGTTCTTTCCTTGACCCAAGCCCTAAGATCTAATTTGAAGGCTGCAGAAGTTAATGGGAGTTTTTCAGCTTTCCTCAGTAGGTTCAAACCTTTTTAAGCTAAAGATTGTGTTTCCAACATATCGGAGGTTTAGTTATCTGTGTGATTTAATGTGCAAATATTTATCTGCGTGATATATCTAAGTTCTATGGAATCAGGAGTGAACTTAGCAAAAAACTTATTCTCTCATTGAGTATTAACCCACCATGAGGGCACCAGCTTTTTTGATGGAAAGTAAGAACACCAAATCATAGAATGGTTTGGGTTGAAAGGGACTTTAAGTATCGTCTAGTTCCAACCTCCTGCCATTGGCAGGGACACCTTCCACTAGGCCAGGTTGCTCAAAGCCCCATCCAGCCAGGCCTTAAACACTTCCAGGGATGGGACATCCACAAGTTCTCTGGGCAAGCTATTCCAGTGTCTCACCACCCTCACACTAAAGAATTTCTTCATAATAACGTATCTTCTCATAATAACAATTCTAAACATGCCCTCTTTCACTTTAGAATCATTACCCCTTGTCCTGTCACTGCCCTCCTCATCTTTCCTATAATCCCCTGTTAAGAACTCTGCATGCTCTGATGAAATTAGTGCAGTGCTATGGAAGCAATTACCCTTGAAAAAAAAAGTGTATTAAAAAGAAGAATTCAGTGGATATGTAGCCAGATCTAAGACTTTAGGAAAAGACTAAATTCTCTTAAAGCAAGATCTGTGTATCCTCAGGCAGGAGGTTCAAAGGCACCCAGGAGTGTCAGCCTACCAGCAGACAGGCGCAGCACAGCTGGCAGGGCTCTGGCATCTTTGTCAAGAAATCATTGGCAGAAGAATAAGGTGTTCTGCCTAACAAGCACTTTGAAAGCAAAACCAGTCTTGCTTTGAGGTCTCTATCAAAAAACCACAAAAGGACTGCCGTAAAATTTCCTGTTAAGCCCAGGGTGACCTGGTAGTAGCAAAGCCTGCACTTGGCAGGTGAAAGGGAGGGAATGCTTTTACAGTGGTACAAGACATAGGATGGTGCACATCACCCATAGTTTCTCTACATTTGTATGAAAGCCTTATATCAAGAGATCTGGGAAAAGACATGTAATCATCACTGACAAGAGTTTGCAAACAATACTTAATGTGCCAAATAATAACTAAGTCTGGTCATCTTAATGGTGAAATAAACTGTGCTTACTTAGTTCATGCTTTAGATATGTTCTGGGTTTTTTTTTTCATTTTAGAGGAATAGGATTTTGTAACAACTCTGTAAAGCATAAAATTTGTATTAACAACAGTGCCCCTGAGAAGAATTTAGGGCTGGAAAGCAAGTGTTTTCTATCTAGAACAATATGGTGCTTAAGACAGCTGATGAAGTGCCTGGATACATATACAGGAAAGGCATTATGTCCTTCATAGTATCTGAGGTTGTTTCCACAACACCTACAAGCTTTTATACCTTGTTCTATATTCAGATTTGAAATGAGATACTGTCAGGTTGGAGACTCTGCAGAAATGGGTTACAAGAATGCAAATAAATCTGTGCTACAGAACTGAAGATGAAAACTGCTGTATTCACTTGAGAAAGGTTGCAAGCTGACTCAACTCTCTATAAACATGGAGAAGAGGGAGATTTGGATAATAAAGTACTGTTATCTACTATGCCAGAAGCAAAGGATGAGAAATTATATTTATTGAATTTTCTCAATGAAAACATGACTATCATGAAATTGAAGTTTTAAAATGTAGTGACTATATCAGAAAAAAAAAAAGAAGTCAAGTGTTCAGTCTGAAAATTGAATGCTTAGGAACTTTTCATTAATTATGTCTTTCTTACTAAAGAAATATCAAACCTGCACAGACTTCACCTTTAGCATTTCCTCCAGGGAGGTCATGGAACTATGTTATGATGTACTTTAATTTCTTTTGCTCCTGCTGAATTCTTTGGATTAATTTAATTATTATTAGTACGCAGCAATACATAGTGCACAGGAAAAAATGACAATTTTTCCTACCACCATTGTAAAGAATTTAAGTCTGTGTTTAATGTAATCTAAAAAAAAAAAAAAGAGCCCCAAATGATTTAGCTTATTTTTTCAGAGTCTTTAAACCTTAAAATCATAGGCTAAATTTCCTGTAGCTGATGGTAAGTCTCCCACAGAAATGAGTTTCAAATTGCTTGGCAGCATCCGTAACGAAGTATTTTTAAGTGTAGGTAGGGCCACAGTCAGATATTGCTTCCGGAAAAGAGGTTGCAGGAGCAAGAGAAAGCAGAGTACTTGGTTAGCACTCTGAAATTTATCAATTCTTGGGAAAGTGCACATGTAAAAGTGATCATATACTCTACTATGATTACTCAGGTCAAAGCCTGAGCAGTTCCACAGGAATAACAGCAGGGTTTTGATTTGAGAGGAATTTTTTATTCTGGTGGAGGAAAAAGAGAAATGTTACAATGGGATCCAGCTTCAGCTGAGGCCTCAATGTTAAGAGGTTTTGATCCTGGTAATGGCCAAGTACCTTCGGTTACCTTTCAGTGCACACCACAGCATTAACTGTGAGTATGCAAAGATCTGGCAAAAGCTCCACTTGCTATTCATACTAATGCACTACTCAGCATGTTCCAGCCCACTGATAGCAGAAAGGATTTCACAGGCATTTCTGCCCCACCTGAAAATCACCTAGCTGGATAATATTGTCTACAGCTTAGCTATCAATATTTTTTTAGTCCATCAGAAAGGCATTTTTCTAATCATAATGCTTCCAAGGAATACAAAGTTTTGGACTCAGCAATTTACCCAGGTCAGTGCTCTACAAAACCAAACATTTTCTCATTGCCAGCTGGAAAAATTTCAGAGATATCTTTGGATATTACAAAATAACTGCATTTGCATTGAGCGTGCTTTTTTCCCCCTCCAGCTAGACTTAAATTGCACAACATAAAGGCACCATAAACTATTTGCTCTCTGATTCCACGTAAAGGACTTCAGCTTTGCTGGAAACTTAGAGCTCTTTGGAAGCCAAGTGTTCCACAATGGTAAGTCAAAGGTTTAGATTGGTTTGAGTTTTTTGTTAACGGGGATATATATAGGTACTTGCTTTAAAACTGCGAAAGGAGAGCATTTAAGAGAATCACCTGTTCAAACCTGCAAGATGCAAAGACAGGAAGGCACCTCTGTGAAGATTACTGTGAATTTTGTTCTTTGTATTGTAATTCTTTGCAAGAAACTGTACAGATATCTCCTAGTCTTTCACTTACTGTTATCCTTTCCTCAGAAATGTTTGTGAAAATACTCAGAGTTTTGCAAACATTTAGGACCATGCTTTTAAAGATTATAAATGTGAAATACAGTTTAAAATACAGTCATTTTACAGTGAAAAGAAGTGTATATTTTGTCCATGTATTTTTTCTGCTCTTCACTTTTGATCCCTCAAATTGTGCCCTGTTCCAGCTTTTCAAGCGTCTAAAGGTGTTTGCAGAATCTGAATCAACAGTTAGGCCACGATAAATAGACTGACAATGTCCTATGGATTAGTTTTCCTGTAATTTGTGCTCACATAATCCCAAAGGTACAGACATCAAGTACTACCTTTGATGAGCTTCTCAGCAAGGGCATAGGCTCTACAGAGGGGGCAGTAGTTTCTATAATATATGCTGATTCATAAACAGGAGAAATTACCACCTGCTTCTTTCTCTCTACAGAAGAGCTTTCTGGCTTTCCTTGTTGCAATGGGCATCATAGTGACCCTGGGTGATGCAGACTGCTTTCACGTATCTCAAATTCCAGGGAGGCCCTACAGAGGTAAGAACAAGGAAGGTCCTCTCACCTGATTGCTCTGTGGTAGCTTGGCTCTACGTGGAGCTGCCAGGAAGGGCTCAAAATACAAGGGAGGAGGAAGACATTAGAAAAACACAAATAGGGGTTTCCAGCAGCAAGTTGCCGAAAGCAGGGGAAAAACAAAGTCTTCCCCTGGGGTGAGTATGGTTGCAGCAATATTATTGCTGTTCGTGGTGGACTGCTATTGCTGTTCCAGCACATAGAGCTCATTCAGGAGTTGACAGAGTAAAACCCAAATCCTTGTACTTTACTATTGCCTGGAAGAACATTTTCAGAAAAGCTGAAATAATTCTTAAACTCTTCAGCTTTTAGGTGAAGGCTTAAAGAACACGTTCTGTTTTGCTGCTGTTTTATGCAGGCTGTATGCTGAATGGAAAACTGTATCCCTTTGGACTCATTGAGAGGACAGAAGATTGCTACAGATGCAGCTGCAGTCAAACTGAAATGAAATGCTGTTGCCTGTAAGTTTGAACTTCTTGGTACCATCATTGCCTGTAGGATGACCACAGCTTTCCATCGCTGGGGATAAGTGAGTCTGTAAGGGCACAAGAGAGCCTTTTCTCACCCACGTCACAGAGCTGGTGAAAGCTCTTAAGTTAACATTTGCTTTCTCTTTGCCACTGAAAGCTTTGGTACTCCTGTTTCTTATGACAAAGAGAAATGTAAAATCATTGTCAACAAAAAGCACTGTGACTATGAGGTGGTGGAGAAGAATGACCCCTCAAAGCACTGTTCTCCCCAGATCCATGTGGGCTAACGCCTGCTCCAAACCTCTCTGCACTGTGGAATCCCTCTTCTTCCAACAGATGCTTGGCCATCACAGAGAAGCACAATGGCACGGGAAAATCTCATAAAAGAGAGGATTTCAGTAGCTCACTTCTAATCTCCTAATTGTCCTAATTCAGTTTATAAAATGCATAATCAGATAAATTGTCTCATTTCTATCAAAAGGTCCTATTCATGTTCTTAATATTAGTTGTTAAGACTTTGTGTTTTAAGTGATTTACAGTTGCTAAGTTAACTTTTAAATTAAGTAGGATTTCATTCTACTAGTTTCCTTTTCTGGACATGTATTTATTTATTTTTAGATTAGAGCCTTATTACCTGTAAAGTCCCAAGAGTTTCTGTAGAAACTGGGTGCCAGTTTTCTTATAGATGAAGATGACTTTCTTAGTGCAAGAAGATTTCTGATTTGCTGAGAGCACCAGTAAAAGTGTGAATGACCAAAAAAAAGAAATCTAGCACAGGCTTTGAAACCCATGAGAATATGTTCTTTAAGGTTACGGGACTGGGAAGAACCAGCATATTTGATGGTTGTGATTAGCACATCCTTCCAGAAGTTATCTGTGGGTGGGGAAGCCCATCTTCCACTGCAAGGGCACCTCCTCCACCACTTGTATTTGAAGCAGAGTCTGAACAGCTCAGCACGAACAAGAGCTGACACTGGAGAAGAAAGAAAATGAATTCTGATGGGTTTCTCAGGCCAAGGAAATGTAGAGCCTTGTCCCAGAGGCTCCAGAGAATAGATGGTGTGAATTCACTGAGACCCAGTTATTGCATATAGATCTATATTATTATTTATAGACTATTGCATATAGTCTATAAAAACAGACTTTTTAGTGTCAATGTGCAATTGTATTGGTTTTCCTACTACCAGAGTAGCTGGCAATACAGAAACTGCCTTTCCTCCCCCCAGGGCAGAAACAGGGGGGTACCAGTTCTGTTTTCCATCCTTCACAGCAATGAGACTAAAGAAAAACTTGTTGAATTTTGGTAACTTCCTCAGAAACCCCATCAGAACTTCCTCTCCAAATGAGAAATATTTTTTGTGTTGGTAAGACACTGGAGCGTAAATTTTTGCCATTTTTATATCCACAGGTTATACCATACAAAATCCCCTTAGAAACAACCCATTATTGTCAGAGTAAGTCCAAATTTCAGATTCTTAAGATTTTATAGCACTCAAATTCAATCTGTTGACACATATATGATCAGAGAAACATGGCAATGCCACATATGTATTTAATCTGAAGCATATTTCACATTTTAAGGATTTCAAAAATAAAGTGCTAGCTGTTATTTTGTGAAAAAAATTACCTGGAATTTGTTGCATTTTCTACCCTTTCAGGTGGTCATTCCTTTTTGCTTTCTCAAAGAGGGGGAGAGCAATTCTCCTAGCTCAAGTTTGCTCTCAGAAAGTGATAAATTATTTTCAAGAAGCATTCCAAGACATTGTGGGGGTTTTACTGCAGGATTTCCTGGGCTTATTTCTTCACATCACTGCATAGTGCATACTGTTATTACAAACTAAACAGCCCAAGTGTAATTCTGGTGAAACCTGTCAGAGATGCAAGTCACAAAATCTCTCTTGGTGTTCTGTTCTAGTTGCTGCCCATCTCAGTCAGACAGAAGGGTGTAGGACAAGAAATGGCAGGAAGCAGGATTTTATACATTACAGTGGAGAACAGCAAAGAAAAAAGAGAAGAGGTCCCAAAAGCCAAGATATCCTTTGGATTTGGCTGAAGCATTCTGTGGTTGCCCCCCCCCATCCCAGTCTGTTCTGAGTCCTGCAGCAATAGCTTCCAACCTTTGCATTTATTCTTCATGGAATCAGTAACTAACAGGTTTAGAAAATGGTGAAAAGCTCATGCTCTCTAAATAGAGCTGAAGTACAGTGTAGGTGGGATATACACAAAATTAACTGAATTTCCCCAGAAATTAGTCCTAAGGATGCTAAATTAATTTTATACTTGGTGGTATAAAATTGAAGTTAAGCCTCCTTTCATTTTGTGCACACATGTGCAGTTTGTGTTCAAGATGTAAGACCAGATAAATTTGCTACCACCTGGAGGACCAAAGGCATGCTTCCAGTGCCAGTGGCCAGAGCAGGGTCCACTGTTGCACCATGTAAGTTCCACAAAACCAGAGGCACTAGCGGATGGAACTACAGCAGCACTCCCACCTGCCACCCTGCCTATAGCTAATTCCTTGTCTAGGCTCCACAAAAAGTCTTTTTCATAGACATATGGTCTTCATTTGCTTAATCAGCTGCAGGGTCAAGATAACAAGCTGCGTTTGGAGTCACTGTGTTTTTTTTAATTTGTAGAATAAACTATTCTGTCATTTTTCTGGTTCACTGAAGACTTCTAAGATCTTCTTGTTACTACAGACCTTGAGATGGAAGTTAGAAGTGCAGGATATTTGGCATTTCCCATAAGCTGGAGATACCTTTTTGTCTGAATCTGCCACTCCTATTCATTTTGATTTGCCTCTGGACTTTTGTTCTTGCTGGTACAGCATCTGTGGCCATCTCCTTCAGTTCTACCCGCACTTCAGGGATGGAGGTCTCCTTGTTACAAACATGGCCTAGCACCTGTGGCTGGCTCTTTAGATCTTTTTGTCTGTCTCTGTGTCCCTTGCTTAGCACTGATCCTTCATCTTGGGATCCCTATCTGACAGGATTTTCCAGGCTACCTGAGAAATTACCCCGTGTTTTAAAAACGTATTTGCACCAAGATAAAAAATTAAGTGTTTCTCATCGCACTGAGACTGCATTGAATTAAAACTGAAATTGTATTCATGGATGGGGGCTTGACTGCATATGGAAGAAGACAGGTGTGTTCAGATCAGAGTAGAAATGATATTATTGTCTCAAGTTTGGGCGTTCCATCTTGAATTGTGATCTCAATTCAAATTTCTGCTCTGCCACCTGTTACCTGGGACAAATCACTCGCACTGCCTGTGTACCTTGCTGTAAAATTAATACAATTCTTTGATAAACCCTATGCTGGGAGAGATCTGAGGGCATAGGCTTTGAGGTTTGTGGGTATATGAACCTCAGACTTAAGGAAAGTGTCCCCACCAAGATAAAACTTCCTTCTACCACCTTTACAATATGTTCTTGAGCAAACAGTGCACTGTATATTTTAGTGTTGTTTGCTTGTGCCTTTCCTTAACAGAGTTGTCCTTTCTCACACACAAATGTGACAGACTTTAATAAAGTAAAGCCGAAGTACATTATTCATAGCATTGTCAGTTTAATGTCAAGAAGAGTTTATTGGTAAAATCATATTTACTTATGATCTGTGAGCTGATATACCTCATGCTTCCTCCTGTTTTTCCCCTCTCAATAGCACTGATAATCAACTTCCATCTCAACTACTGGTTTCAGTGACTGGATACACAAACTGCTGTAATGTGTCCTGCACTTACTCTCCCACACAGAAAGCTGATCTCTCTCAAGAATGTAAGAGTAGTACTGAAATGCTGGTTCTTGGACTGCTTTCATTTTAGCACACCTCTTCTAGCTTTTAGCTGTCCACAATATTAGCTGGTTTATTGGGCTGTTTTAATAACATTAATGCTCTGAAATCATGCTGTATTTCTCTCTGTTGATTGCCTTGCACTAAAACACACAGAAAAACCCAGGCTGGTCATCTTGCATTACTCTGATTATCTCTGTTGTTATCAGTGAGATGCAACCAGAAACTCCAGCTGAAGAATGACTAGAATAAAGTATCAAGGTAATTCTTCAAGAAAGTCTCCAAGACTTCTCCCTGCTTTCGGAAGAAAGAGGATCCCTATCCATCAGCTTAAGTGGAAAGGAGGCACAGAAGTGGGCAGAGCAATGATATTCTTAGAATATTTTCAGTAAGAAATTAAGCGGTTGGGAAGCCAGTGTAAGATTTCAACAGAGCTACACCTGTTAGAGATACCTGTTTCCCACCCAAGCAGGACACCTATCATCCCATACATGAACAACATGAAGAAATGTAATGTTATGTAGGTCACAAATGACCCCAATAATCAATACATGAATGGACTGTCTGCATAGGGTTTGCTGCTGTGAGTGGTTTCAGCACCACAGCATTTTGTTAGGGTTTCTCTGAATTCACAGATCATGCAAAAGGCTTCTTCATTGTCCCTTAACACTGCCCAGGCTTAGGCAGGTCACTCTCTGCTGTGGTCCGAAGAAAACTGCTTGAAAGTTCCCTCCATAGCTTGCATAGCTCTCTGCATAGTTTGCACCTAGAAAACAGGGGGAAGTCCTGCAATGGGAGCAGCTGAGCAGTCTGAAAAGTTGGGAAAGAAAATACACAAGCATGTTGGTTGGATTTTTAGTTTTATCAGAGTTGAGCAACAAGCGCATCCTCTGTCACTCAACACCAACCCAGCAAGTTGTTTTGTCTTTCATTTTGACTGTTACAAATTCCTTAAATTTCACTCCAGTACACCAGCATCACAGATTTCCCTGTGACTGGTAATTTTTATTCACATACAAGAACAGCTGCAGGGTGCCTGACAAGCAAAATATTGCATGCCAAGTACAAAACACGCAAGAAGAAAAAGAATTAAATAGCTCAGTAATTTTAACAGAATAAACGCAGTGCAATTTAATGGTCCTTTTATTCCAAAATATCAAGGAATACTTGTTCTGGATCACCTTTGAGGACATGGGGGAACCAATACCTTGAGCAGGGTTCCGTGCAACTTCCTACAGTATTGTCAGCCAAGAGCAAACTGTTACTTGTCAGTACCTAAAGGTTATGAAGAGCCAGCATGCAAAGCTGGGGCACATCCCTGGGACTTAGGCATCCCACAGACGTACATCAATTAGGTCAGGCAGCACAGGAGCAAGACATGAGAAGAGAGACTCTGAACTCTCTCCATCTTCACTGCAACCAACACAGAAGGCGGCTTTGGTCTAGGATCGGGGTGTAATACTTTGCTATCCTACTGTTCCTTTCCCCCCTCCTTTCATTGGAAAATGCACATGGTTGGAAAAACTGACAGTATCCCAAAACACAATGATGCTGTTCAATTGGCTTCATACATATTTCTGAGAGATTCAAAGGTGGTATGTGGGCTCTGTTGATTTCCATAAAGAAATTCCCAGGGCTGACACATCCACTGATTAGGAGTCAAGGGCATGCTAGTTATCATCCATTTCAGGGCAGGGCATACATCGCCATTGCCAAGTCTAACTTAAAAGTGACAGGCTGATTGTGGCAGCTTTATCAAACCTATGAATACCTGCAAGCACTTAATCTCTTTTCTGTCATCCTGATGAGTGAGGGTCTAGTAACTGAGGAAAAACCAATTTACCCAACCTACTGAGTTGAAAGCCAGCTACAATGTCTCTGGGAGTAGTGGTCTCACTGGGACCTGCATTGCACTAATTCTGGCCTTCTCCCATGGACTTCCTGAGCTAGCTCTCGACTCTGGAGTTTGGGTAGAAGACATGGAGTAGCCAACCCAACCTGGAGTTCAGCCTCTGCTCCCGAAACCACACAAGAAGTCACCACAATTACGCAGTCAGAGTAATTAATTCAGGTATCACAGCTGTGCAGCTCTGGTGATAAGGGATAGAGTTCATCACCAAAAAGGTCCACATAGTTTGAAATACTCGAACCTAGTGGGTGAAAGCTAAGCAAAAGGGGATCATACTGGACCTCTGTGCTATCAAATCACTGTCCTAAGCACTTGGAAAGTGTCTGCCCCTGACATACCCAGTCTCTGCAGAAAAGGGACAGTTTCTCACTGGCTGTAAGAATTAAGAAATAGAATATAAAATGCCTATTTCTCCATAGAGGACCTGAGCATATGGATCTTCTACATGATGGAATGTTGAACAAAGAAGAAAATGGTTATCTAGGACCCATTTTTTAAACCCTAGATGGTTCAAACTAAGCATGCAATTTTGTTGTGCATGACAATCATCATGTCTCTAATGGTTTTCTCAGGGCAAGTGCTAAATATTCCTTCTAGGCTTGAAAAGTGCTTCCTGTAACTGCCTCCTGAATCTGGCGTGGCACAAAAGCCACACCTATTTCTCCAGTATCTGTTAGAACAAACCTTTCTTCCTGTATGTAATTGCCTCATCTTAATAATGTCCACCCCATGAGGTCACTTTGCAGAAACTTCATTGGCGCTAGACACGCATGGTCAGTTTGCTCAAGGGCTGTTATCACAAATTCCCTCTCTATATAAGTTCTCCAAGAAGATGAGCTTTGTACAGGCCATCTCCTTGCTGGAAGTCTCATAACTGTGCAAGAATGGTGAGTCCTTACATCTTGTACTGTAAAAGAATGTGGTACGTTGCTATAGATTTTAAAGGAGTTTCTGTTGGATTTATCTCAGTACTTGGCAATCTAAGCAGCTTGGAGAATGTATAAATTCTGTGTTATGAGAGCATGAGTCAAAGAGAGGCAAAGGCAGGTAAGAACTTGGGGTGAAAAGTCTGAATAATATCTGAACACTTTGTCGAACTCAGAAAAAAGGTATCTTGTTTTTTTACTCCTTTGCCACTCTGTTGCAGTTTTGTGGGTTTTAACCTCTCTTCTGCAAAATAAAAGGCTAGATTTGCCTCCTCTCGTGTCTCAGAGATGACTTCCTTTTATAAGTCACCAGTCCTAAACAACACACTTACGTACAGTATGTGTATGCGATTGTTTATTCCTGGTCTACCTTTCTTCTCTTACCAAGATCTTCAGCTAACTCCATCCTAGAATTCTTGCACTTATTTCCTTCATATCTCCAAAGGGAGCCCTTCAGACATTTCAAACTAATATTGAAGGATAAGCCACTAGCTGAGAAACTTCAGCTGAACTTACAGAAAAAAAACACTGACAAAAGTCACAGAATACAGAATAATCTAGGTTGTAAGTGACACCTGCAAGTAAGACACAGGGCCAAGACCTGAGTATTCAGCTTCAGCTAAAGTTATTTCATTTGTTCCTAATCCTTCAATATGAGGCTGAAACATTCTGTAGTTCTTCAGACAGCAGTAAAGAAGTTTTTGCAACTGTAAGTGAGGTTAGTGGAAAAAACAGTTGGTGAACAACCCTATAGAGAAAAAAAGGACAAGAAAAATTAATGGGAAGTGGAAAGGAAAAGAACACACATTTTTCACAAACAGTGTCTGGGTCTAGCAGTCAGTGCTTGATTTTAACAGCTTGGAAAGACAGACATTTTTTCCCCTCCCACGAGATGCTCTGCCTCTGCTTCTTCAAAATGGTTCAGTGTTCCTGACAAGTATGTTAAAGTGTCTAAACTGCAAAAGACAATTGGATTTTGATTTGAAACCACAATGTATTTTCCTGTTGTTTATCATCAAGACATCGTAATAGTTACTTAAGGATAGGTATGAATTCTGTTTTCTTGTTCAGAACACCATCTTGGTATGCCTTCTTGCTCTTGCCATCAGCATGCCACTGTCTGATGCTGCTTGCGCCGTTCTGCCATTCAAGCCAGGGATATCTAATGGTGTGGTTGTAGGTAAGAAGTCAACTGCCCTCGACTTGGCAGACGTCATCAGAATCACTGCTTGTTTTGATTTGTCCATTCTGTGCAATTCATCACAATTTAGGAAAAAGTGGAAACAGTGAAGAGGAATCACTGGGAAATGGGAGGAAAATGGGGTATGGAGAGAAGGGAAATTATAATACGTTACAAAAAGAACAGGTTATTTGGGGAGCTTCACACAGACCAAATTATGAATGATCTTTTTCCAGGGAAGTAGCATAGTTTTAGTTTACCCATCTGAATGAAGTAGTAACTCATATTTTTACAATGGAATCACATCTAGAAATCCAGGGAAGGGAGAAGGACCTGTATGTAAGTGTGTGTAGTCAGTATAAAACAGGAAACAGATTTACAAGTATTCAGCACCACACAATTTACTCATGTCTTGTTTCTGTATCCCAAAGCAAATTCTTAAGAGCAGAAGGGCTGCATCCCTTGAGTCTGGATCTGCTCTTCCTGAACACAGCTAGTCTGTCAGTCTACAGATGAGTGGAGCTGCAGGAAAATAAGTTCCCAAAGAGAAGCATGCTATTTTTTGGACACAACAAGAGCTGATGTGTGCCAATATGCAAAAACAACCCCTAAGTGCTCCAAAATACAGCTTTACCTGGGAAAGTTGATGCTACTACTTGAAGAAATGAGTTAACATTGCTAAAGAAACAGAACATTTATAGGCAAAGACACAACCTAGAACCCCTACCACTCTCTTTTTTTCTGTTCTCAAAAAATCCTGCTTTCCAGGTCAGTTATTTAGGAGGTCTGTTCTGTGACTGTTGAACATGAACTTTATATCCAATATTTGATTTCTCCCTGCAGCTGAGGACTGGGAAAAGTTTTCTAGCCATATGTAGTCTTGCTTTAAATGAGGAGTCAACAAGAGATGGTGTCAATAAGCAAGAAAGTCAAAGCCTTTTTTAATCCTGGCCAGGTCTGTGTCTAGTTGTCTCTCTGCTGGGTACTCCAAATCCCATACTCGAACTACTCCAGGAAACCTGACACTGCTAAGAACCACAGGAGACAGAGGGACACAGGTCACTCTTCTCCATGCATTAGGATAGCACACCCTGCTCTGTTGGGGAGCCGCCGTGTTTGGCAGATAGGGATGTTAGTGCCAAGAGCCAGCAAAGATCCCACCCATTTTGTACATGCAACAGTGTTGTTAGTGCCATAGGTCTAACACTGAAATCTGCTCATACACTACATTTTCAGGTTGCCTTGACAATGAAGGAAAGGTCCATGAATTTCATTCCAGCTGGAGGACCGATGACTGCAATGATTGCTCCTGTTACAGGGCTGGAATTAGCTGCTGCACTAGGTCAGTTCAGAGCAGCATGAGGGGTTTCCTCTGGTGCCATGATACAGCACAAACCACTTCCCTTCAGGCAGGAGTTCCTGAGAAATAACCATAACCCTTCTCTCATTCACTTCCTATCACAAAGTTATGCATTAATCCAACACCATCATCACTGAACATGCAAGAAATTCCTCTGAAAAACAGAGGTCGTGTTTAACAAATAATTCTTGATTTAAAATAAAAGGAGAATTTGATTCTTCTTGGGGCTAAAACGTCAGGCAAGTTACTGATTCAAGAGAGAACACATAGTTACCTAAGAAATTTCTATTGATCCTAGTCCAGATCTTCCCAAAGCCACACTTTCCTCTGAGAAGCAGCTCAAGATACACTGGCCTGTCTGTAATTTTTCCTGTAGCGATACCCAACCACTCATGCAATGTTAGTTCCATACCGTGGGTGAAGACAAAAAGCAGTGATATTGGAATAGCAAATAAACACAACAAACATCCCTTGAGTGTAAATCAGACCAGAAAAATGACAACTCTCCCCTCATCCTGCTTAAGCAGCAGGCTAAGTAGCATTTGAGCTGGGAGCTTTGTGTGAGTTCCCTTTTCTGCTCCCAAAAGTCTCCTCAGTATATCCTCTTCATATCAAAGGTGCAGATATCACCTGAAGTGGAAGCTGCTTACTTCTTGGTCTCATCACCTCTTTTTCTTTTCCCAATGACAGCTATGTGACACCAGTGATCTACGACGAAGAGAAATGTGAAAGCATTTTCAACAAGGAGACTTGCTCTTACAAAGTAGTGGAGAAAGATGACCACTCAAAAGAATGCCCAGTCCATTCATGGGTGGGGTAACAGAAGAATGGTGGATTGAGTGGATATTTCCTTTTATTGTTTTAATGGTTCTCTCTCACAAATTCAAAAACACTTAAAATGCAGCTGTTGAGTGAAACTTACTCATAAAACCCAACACATAATGAAACTGAGTATCTACTCACAAAAAACTTCCTCGGTTTCACTGCCTTATGCTTCACCATGAAGAAAGAACTGACCTGTTCCTTCCTTGAGGTCAGACATTAAAGGTGACATTTTAAAGCATCCTCAGTAGCTGCTAATCTGTATTCTCTGGCCATGTTTCAGTGCCAAGGAGCATATTCTGTAATCTGTGCACAGCTGTATCTTAAAGCTAAAATAAAGTCAAATGAAGCATCAGAAATTTGTGTGACTTATTTTCTTCCTTGAGGATGAAAACCAAAAGAATTAAAATTCCAAAAACAATGGGAAAAAATTGAAAAGCTACTTAAAAATCTTTCTGAACACTCTGTTTTCTATGACAATGTCTCACATGATTAACTTTTGTCCAATATGGCTCCCTGGAGACCAAGCCATGGACTGCAAGACTTACCAGCTACCCAACGTAACCCAGTACTATTCTTCCATTACACTGACAGCATAGCAGATCCAGTCCTCAGCGTGAGCTTTGGGTGAAAGAAAGGGTCCTTTATTCAGATTAACTCTTAAGAAATTAAAGGTTTTAAGCTAGGCTATGGGCAGCATCATGGCTGCATGGAGTGACTGATGTGCACTGGGCTCAGACAGGGAAGCAGCTCAGCAAATCTGCAAACAGTAACTGAGAGGGATACGCTTGCCAGAATGAGCTCTCCTTTGGGGCATTGCTTCATGATCTTTATAGCACATTTGTTCAATTGCCTCTTTCCACAAGTGACTATGAGCATCCTTCTGTAGCTCCTTGTTTCAAATTATGGAATGAGCATATACCTCAGGAGCAGTGCCCAATCCTGCTGTCTGCAGGGGAAAGGCAAACTTCAGCTTGCATCAGCTTTAACTTCGTGATTCGCTAGATGATCTCCAAAGGTCCCTTTGAATCCTAGCAGTTCTGTGATTCTATCCACATTCAGTGACATTACTGGGAGACACTGTCTCCACTGAGCTGGCCACACTGCAGGCCTGTGCTAGGAGAAAGTATAATTGAAGGCATCTTCTAATGACCTCATGTCTAGCACAGACTGCAACACTTCAGGGTTGAGGCTAGAGGACTTGAAAATAATTTCTGAGAAACTACTACACCCTGGTGCATTGAAACTGTAGGGCTGCTATTTCTAGGTTTCACCAAAGGAGGTGACACAGAAAGGGGAGCAGTGTGGATAGAGAGAGGTGTTTTACCAGGGAAGGCTGTGGTAAGACAAGGGGTAAAGGTTTTAAAACAAAAGGGGCTCCATTCAGATTAGACACAAGGGAGAAATTCTTTAGTGTGAGGATAGTGAGACACTAGAACAAGTTCCTCAGAGAACTTGCAGACGTGCCATCCTTGGAGTGTTTAAGGCCAGGTCGGACGAGGCTTTGAGCAACCTGGTTTAGTGGAAGGTGTCCCTGCTCACAGCAGGAGGGCTGGACTAGATGACCTCTAGTGGTCCCTTCCAACCCTAACCATTCTACAGATGTCTTTCTGTCTGCAACAGACTTCCAGGTGCATTGTAAGGCAAGTCCATAGAGAACACCAAGACATAAGTAAGTTGTGACCAAAGATTTACTTTCCTTTTTAAGGCTGACTAGACCTATGCACCCAAATTCCAGAAAAGCCAGCCTGAAGCAGCACTCCTACATGATCCAGAGCTGTTTAATCACGTTTTAAATCCACCCAAGAACCTTTCTCCACCATCTGCCAAGTCTTATTTGTGGATCTACCCTGTTTGCTATGATGAAGCAGGAAAGGTTCATTTCTTGCCTAATCCAAAACACCTCCTGGAGCACTCTGTCTCCTCTTGTCTGCTCCAAGTTTCAACATGGAAACAGATGATTTTACCTATTGCATCTAGTTTCAGAACACCAGAAGTACAGCAGGGACCTGGCTCCCTTCTATAGCAAGGAGTCAAGTTGTGGGAAGATGACAAAACTCTCAAAACTGGAAAAACCGAGACAGAGCATACAAAACTCTGCTTTGATCTTCCCACTTTTGCCACGTTATGTTTTGCCTTGGTATTTCTCTACTTCAGCATTCATAGCTACAGTCTCATGCAAAGAATACATCCCCCACCCTCAAAACATTTAGATCATAACACCACTAGCTCCACACAGTGGAAAGAAAACATACACAGGAAAGTTTTCTCCACTACCCTGTCAGGTTAAAGGTTTAGGAGGCTCTGCAGAGCCTTGCGGAGAAAATCATCCCAGGCAAAGGAGAACAGGTTGTGTGCTCTCTTACCCCAAATTTCCCTTTCATCTCCTGAAAGCGCACAGCTTTCCTTCTAGAAAGAGAGGCAGTTTTGGATAGCTGGCCCTCCTCTCCCAACAAGTCTTTTTAAGGCAAGTCCTTTGAGTACTGGAAAGGTGTTCTTGTCCTAGAAATGAAATCTAGTCCTTAGCCTACCAAAGCTTTGAAATCAAACACCAGAACACACATATAAATCTGATGCAAGTTTTCCTATTACACAATGTTTACCACCTGAAGCTTGATAGCTTTGTACCCATTCATATTTTGTGGCCAATAAGATTTTTTCCCCAATCTTAAAAAGAAAATCCAACTTAAACAAGGAAAGTGCATATCTCATTTATATTATGCATACCAAAGAAGCCATAGATTTGAAGTTCACATTCTGCTCAGATAATAAATTTTAAAATCTTAGATAAATTCAATTCACAAGAGTTTCACTTGTTCACTTTGCTCTTAGTAAACCCTTCTGTTGGTATGCAGGAAAGTTTGCATTGGCACCTTTTCAAAGCCTGAAAGTTTCTGTTCAAATCCACTGTTGTGTGCATGCTTTGTTGGGTAAAGCTGTGGTTTATTTAAGGGTAAAACTGATGGGAATCGATTTCCTTTATGACAGGTATTTACATGAAACTGCAGAACACACAAGTCTTATGGCCAATCTAAAACACTCAGCAAGAATGGGTTACATTAACCTTCTTTCCACTCAAAATTCTGTTTTCACATTTTATTTATTTCAGGAGGTCTCAAGCACTGACCTATTCTCTTTATACTTCTCTAGGGCTTCAGTGCTTTTGCACAGCCAATGCTTCCAGTAGATCTCCATTAAGGACCACTGATAAACTGCAGTCCTTTGCCATCATGAGATGAAAACCTCCTTCAAAATATCCCAGTATTTTTTCCACTATAATTCCAGAGGCTTCTCCCATGGCTGCCCTGATCTGCTAAAGATGGGATGAATCTACAGGGACAGGGACAGTTACAAGTAGTTTTGTTTAGCAGCTAATTATACTGGCACAGAAACTGAAAGTGTTCATTCCCTAAGCTGTATAATGCAGAAGTCACTCCAGTTTGCTGTGTGAAAGACAGGGGAGCTGGACTGGGCTGAAAACCAACTTGGGACTGTAGCAAGAGTGCTGCCCTGAGCCAAGTTGCAGTCTCATTAAAGTACGACTCTAATGATTATGTTCATTAGTGTCTCCCTGAAGCACTTTGCCTCTCCTTTTCAGTTCCTAGTTTGGGACTTGCTCGATCTCTCCTATCAGCACTATCCCTTAGTCTCTCCACTTTCTGCATATAGAGGAAGCTTTCTGGGACTGCAAGAGCTTATTTTATTAGGGTGATCTCCGGCTCTTGCCCTGCTTCTGAACAAAGGGATGCTGTTCTGCACACCAGAGTTGATGGTCAAGGAGATGTGAGCAAGGGTCTGACTTGGTGCGGTATTCATTCAAAATTCTTTAGACTCTTGAAGTCATAAACTGGATTATGTAAAACAAGTCTTTTTTTTTTTTCCAGCTCAGTTTGTTCCTATCTGTATTTGGCTGTGCAAAGGAGGCTATTGAACAATTTAATTCAAAGCATAGAGAGTATTGTCCTCTAATATTAACAGGAAATTATTATGGGTTAGATAAGAGATCAACTCTGTAATATTACGAGAAATCCTGGCAGGCGTTCGTGAGCATAACGCCCAGAAGTTCAGTGTCTGATCTGGCTACAGGACTGGCCTCAGGCCTATGTTTTTAAGACAGAATTACTGTAGAGCAGCCAATATCTGTCATTAACATGTCCTTTCACTTTCTTCTATCAATTTTAAGTTGGGGACTCTTCAATCTCTCTACAGTAAGAAAGGGTTAAAAAGTTAGAACAACCAAAATTGTATCAGGGATGGAAAGTGGCATACCAGCCAAGAATTTCAGAGAGGACCTCAGTTTTTTAGTTCAAGACTAGTGAAAGGTACTAGGAGCTTGATTGAACAGACTGTTGTAACTACAGCCCAGCTATATTAGTACAGCTTATTTATGTACAGATATGACAGCTCTGGAACTTCCTTTTTCTGTTGTTGCCAATGTTTTGGATTTGTTTGTTCTTTTTTCTCTACCATAAATTCACTAGTCACTGCATTACAGCATAGCACAGTGCTCCTGTGCTGGAAGGAGTAGATGGAAAAGTTGGAGCTACAGAGAACACAAAAACCTAGATCCTGATCCAGCTGGCAGACTTGACCTCATTTTGATTTTGCTCCCCTGAGGTTTAGAATGTAGGTGGCATTTTAGACCTGTCTTTAGTCTATAGCCAAGGAGACATCCTGAATGGGACTGAGTAGTTTTAAGAATGCTTTTTGAACCTGAAAAAAGACTGGCTTGCCTGAATTATCCTTACTACAGGAGAAGAAAAGCTTAGCAACAACACTACTTCAGAGTTTCATTCAGGGAACAGATGCACCAGCACTTCTGACTGTTAACAGCACAAAACCAGGAGTTTCCCCTTGAGCACAGCAGTGCGAGTTGAGTCAGATACGATGGAGTATGAAAACATAGCTGGTAGTAAAAGGGAAAGCTTAATATGAGTTATTAAATAGGCCTTTCTGTTTCACAGAAAAAAAATAGCAAGGGGGTTAATTTGGTTTGGGAAGAAAAGTGACTTCATAAGTTTTCTTAACAGTAGAAGCATTGATAGGACCAATCTCATGCTTTAAAGCTTCTGTCAACAAACTTTTTTCTTACAGAACTTCAAACTGCATTTTTCTTATTTCAGTTTCTGTCTATACTGCCTCCTTTCCACTGCATTTTTATTGTTTTTCAAGAATGGAGAAGGCAGGTACCAGAAAGGAAACTCCTAATTCTTTGAAGGAAAATCTCTGCCCAGCTGATAGAGGCTTTCGACAATCCATGCCACTAACCACACTTAACATCAGCTTTAAAAATTCACTGATGTGCATTGTATTAGTGCAGCACCCTTTAACTTTGAAGGTAATAAGCTTCATTTGCTAACCTTACCCTTTCTCCATTGACTATCTCTTCATGTCATGCCAGTTCTGACACACGTGTCTGTTCCCTGTGCATTACAGTGTGTTCTCCTTGACAGGACGAGAAAGGAGCAGAGAGATTTCATGGGTGCAGCAAGGCCAGCAAAAAAAGAGGGAGCTGCTCTGGACTCAAACTAATCAGCAAGGGCTAATTCCTGCTGTGGGAATCTGTGGTCTAAATAAGTTTGTGGATTGAGACCAAAACTACTCCCACTGTAGTCCTAATATAGAAGGAAGGAAAAAGCAATGTTTACCTCTCTATAAGGTAATGTAGGTTTTGCACTACATTTGTGTTATGCCATTTTGCTGACCAGTTTAAAGAAAAAAATCAGGCATTTTGCATGAGGAGCAGTTAGAGAACTCCATTTTTGCTTCAAAGGGAGAGCATTCAGAGACACTGCCAAGCAGGACAAAGGGGAACATGTACAGACACTAAACAACTTGAAATACTTCAAACTTAAAATAAAATATCTCCTGGCCATGTTCACAAAAGACTCATCTGCCCCAGACCAGTAAGGGTGTGAACTGATGGGGAAAGGAAGTGAGAGTTAATAGAGAAATGTCTTTTAAAAAATGCCGTTTGGGAGAGGATTTGGGCAGTGTGCTTTTGGATAACCTAAAAGCATCAGGAAGTCAATCTTGAACCCTTTGTACAGAGGGAAGACAGTATCACCCACCACAAGGCCAGACCAGTGCTGCAGCACGCCTAATAAGTAGCAAACTGTATTCTCACTGAAAAGGGCCAGGTCACACAAGTAGTGGTTTTGGGGAAAATAATAAATTTCATTTGATTTCCCAAGAGCTGCATGAGCATTAGGTAGGGTCCTACCTCATGACTCACTCCCATGGGTTCAGCTAAAAATTGAGTCAGCCAGTTGTCAGAACCAGCAGGAACATCAGTTTCCCTTACTAACTTCTGTAAAATGGATTGACATGAACCACTTTGAAATCAGGTCAGATTTATTTTTGTGCTTTAACCCAATTTTGAGGCCCTACATATTGTTTACTAATTAAGCAATACATTTGATGTAGTTTTGAAACACGGGTAAAGCAATAGACATCCAGCAGATCATGCCTAAAGCCACTAAAGTCTTCTGGAGAAATGTTTTCAATGTGGGCAAGTTGTAATACAATTATAGAGTTGATACCCTAGTCAGAGCCTTGGTGATATGGAGCCACCATCTCATCACCCCTGTCATTCAAGGGGGAATCGCAGCCCAGTTCCTCCAACTTTGGGCCTCTCCTCAGAAAACTCAGGATCCTTCCAATTGTCAAAATCTTCCCAGGGCAGAATTGCCTCCTTGGCTTGGCTCTGAGCCCCTGTTTTAGCCAAACCACTACATGATTTGACCAGTTTACTTTGACAACTTCCCTGACAGATGCAGGAGCGAGACAAACAGAGAAAGGAGGTGCTGGATGTTCCTCTTGTTGCTTCATGGAACTCAGGCTGGGGACACACATTAACTGTTGCTGTTTCCCCACAAGCCAGTGAAGGAAGTTGCTCGACCTAAGTCAGTGTGTCTAGAACTGGGCTTTGGGCACTTCCAGCACAACAGAGCCCAAAGGAGAATGTACAGAGGGAAAGCAGCAAACTGACATAGTCACCATGTCTCAGAGGTACTCTGCCTTCTCAGCCATCATCTAGGCTGAGAATTTATCCTTCCCTTAAAAGAGGACACATGCTTAACACTGCAGCCCCAGAAGACTTCATATACATCTGCACAACAGAGAATCCTCTCTCCTCCTTTTAAAAATAATTTGTAATGGAAAACCTTGTTTGTCTCAAGAGGAAAGGTCCAAGCAGATCAGCAAGAAGATAAACAGAGACAGGTTCAGCCTCTCCTCTGCTCCAGATCCAACAGAAAAGTCACTCAATGTTTCTGGCTTTCATAAGCATTTGGGTTTTTGACTCTCAATTCTGCAACCCAAGATGCTTTAAGCTGCCTTTTTTTTTAGGAAACAGTGCACACAGAATAGTTTAATATACACTTCCATTTCAGGAGGTAGAGCTAACAGGCACCTCTGGAAGCAATAGCCTTTGTCACACTTCAGTTTCCTATTTTATGTGTATATTTTATACCTATAAATCTATTTGCCTACCTGAGAAACAGCAAAAATGATACAGAAGTTATTAATATAGTTATTTCTCTCCAAGGAGAAAAAGATAATTAGCTAATTAAAATAATAATTTTAAGTCAGAGAATAATTCAGAATCTACCATGCCCTTCAAGTCAGAATTGCTTATTACATTTCCTTGCAACTATACTGGAGCTATTATCCACTGTAACACTTATTTCTCCTCAAGACACAACACAAGATTTCTCAAGAATTATAGCAGGACAGAGCAGAAGTGGATCTAGCCTCTAGCTACACTAGACCCTAATCAATTGGTTTCAATTAAAATAAAATCAAATTCACAGTAGTATAAGAGCTTTGTTATGTTTTCACCTTGTTGCCTTTCCTAACAAATTATTTTGAGCAAATAATTCCCTTCAAAGAGAAATTCATTTATTTAAAGGCTACCAGAGAAAGAGTATTTCCTCAAAGCACTTCATTAGACGCCACAACAGTTTCCTGCAGCAGAGCTGCATACACAGAGCATAATCTGCCAAAATCATAAGGTTAACACAAAACTTGACAGCTGTACTGCAAAGCTAAAAGCAAAGTACAACAGAAGCTCTAAAGGCTCTTGCTAAGTTCGTGCAAACAAATAAAGAAAAGGAACTTACATAATTCAGATCTTCTGTCACAACAAACAGTAGCCAGCTCCTCCACTACTGTCACTTAACTCCAGATCCCTCAGGAGACCACATTTGTTCTGCCATTGCCCCTCTTGTCCCAAAACCACTTCCAGTGCAGCTTTTTTTCCTCTAGCTGTTTGTCAATCAGTGCAAGCTAATGAATTCAGGCATACCAATCAAGGTGCCTAATTAAAGCCAGGTGTGCTAAAAGAGCCAAGCTAATGGAATTAATGCAATTCATTAGGGTGGGAATGCTCTGGTAACTTTTGGAACTTGTTATGCCAATGCTCCAATTCAGTAAAGCGTTGAATCCCTGCAGTCCTAATGTAGCCACAGGGATCTGTGCTAATTTTTTCAGCTGGTTCTGAGACGCAGCCTCACATAGTGCGTGTTTTAACAGTCTAATGTCACAAAAACCTGGACACCTATGATAAGATATGTATTGAAGGAAATGTCCTCATTTTACTGTTGCAGAAACAACACTGCCTTTGGTGTCCGGTTCCAGCTGTGTTTGAGGCAGGACATGCATACAGTGAAATAAAACTGGAACTTTTTCTTCCTTTGCCTTCTTCAGTCCTTAGCATTGTTTCTGGACTCAGACAATACACATCTCGTCTCATCTCATCTCATTTTTGCTGCCAAAAAGGTGCTACCTGGTCATGCTGATCTGCCTCTAGTCCCTGGGCCTGGCTTTGCTTCAACAGCTGAGAGATGCAGAACTACAGCTAGTTTCTGCAGGTTGCTAAATATGGAAGTAATGTTTCTGGTATAAAATAATTGAAAATATAATAAATCAGTCTGAGAACAGTGGACTTTCCACACCACTGCTCTGTATGAATGACCTGTTCTGTACCTCCTCATAGCAGGTCAGTCAAACAATAGTGTCCTTTCCCTGCTGGTCCTTGATGGCCTGCCAGTTCGGAAGGCACTGCTTTCTGGTGGGCAGATTTCTCCACTGACACCAGCGCTGATGTAGAGCAACCAGCGTATCTACTGGAGTTTCTTCAGATTTACACCAGCACAATGGACTTCAAGATGCCAATGTATGCCAGTGCACAAAATGAGCCTTTGCAAGACTTTTTGAGGTGCCACCTTCTGATCGATGATCAGAACAGGTTAGAGCGCCCACTGGGAACACATTTACATCACCTCCCTTTGCACTGACCATTGTTTCCTCCCTGTATATAAATAGACACTACACCTCATTATTAAACGTGAGCAGCCCATGCAAGTATGGTAAGTTATCAGCTTTGTGTGTGTGTATGTAGTATTTTTACACTGGAAGTATTTTTTAATTTGATTTTATTTAGAATAGTAGGACTCGTTCACAACTCTGTGGCAGACCTTTGGAAAAAAACACTTAATTCTAAAAAAATATTCCTGTTTCCTTTCTAGAAATTCTTGCTGGTTTTTTGCTTGATCCTTCTTTTCTCAAGAACTCTGTGTGTTCCTGCTCGCTGTTACCTTAGACCAGCCAGAAAATATGGTAAGAATGGCAAATATATAAGACAACCCTGAGACATTAATTCAGAGATTTGAAGGCTTTTTTTTCTTAGAAATGTTGGAATGGCATAACATGCTCTTGGCTGAGGAATGATCCAAACAGCTGCCTGCCAGGAGTCAACCCACCCAGAGGCACCTCTGGACTGAGATTCAATTATTACACTCTGGGCTGATGTATGACTGAAGTACTTGCCCATGTGGCAAAAACTCATGTACTTTTAAGTGGCATTGATTAATCTGAAGGGGGCACCTGACACTAAAATCGAAGCAAAGACAACACAGCTGTTGTTTAAATTTGGTTTAGTAGAGCAAGTTGAAGTATAATAAGAATTGGGGAGGAGAAAGGAGTCTAAACCCCTAAAGTCTAAACCTGTACGTTGAATATAAGAAAGGGCAGAAAGATCCTCCTGTAGCCATAAGCTAAGGTGTTTTTCAGATTCATTGCAATAGCAGAATAATAAGCATCTCGTATTTGGTATCTGGTGTGTTTGCAACATTTTATCATGCCGTGTCATACACTCATGCACGCTGCAGGAGCAAAGACATGGTATCTTTTCTGCAAAGCATGGGGTTAGGCTCTTCCCTGGTGTGACTCTACGGAAATCAGTGCTTTGATTACTAGCCCACAAACGCAGGACCGTGGTCTGTGTCTGTTGATTTACTATTATTTTCTGGTGTGTACATGCAGGGTGCCTTTCAGACAGAAACCTCTATGTTTTCGGTGCGGTGTGGAAGAATGAAGATTGTTTCCAGTGCAGGTGTAAGATGGGTGCAATGACTTGCTGCAGCTTGTAAGTTTACCCAAATTATTGTTTGTTTATTCAGAAACGGGTTGAAATATTCAGACTTAAAAAACCTCACCGAAAGCGTGCACTGAAATGTCACACTCAGGTGAGCAAAACTCCTTTTCCTGTTTCCCGGTTAGCTCTAATCATGACCAGCAGAATAATCAGTCAATCACACAGACTTTTTTGGGAAGAAACATGATGAAACACAGGGTGTCTCCAGCACACAGTTCTTCCTCATCACCTAGTCCTTCTTTTGATTCAGACACTAACTGGGTGTGTGGTTCCCTTTAGCCTCTGTTTTCTTGCTCCTTCTGCTCTCCAGCTTGTCTCCAGATACCTAAACACCCCACAACACATGAACCTGTGGGTTTCTCTAGCTCTGCACCAAACCACTGGCCTGCCTGCTAGCATCTATTCAGATATTCTAACATCCCTCCCATGCTGCCAAGAGCCCACACTTCCTCCTTATCAAAACAGGACAGACATGCTGATAATTTGCTTTCTTGTGTGTTTCTGCCTCGTGGATGGCAGTGAGTCATCAAGGAGAGCTGTGTCTTCCTGAATATAGTGATGTGAACTGATTATCTCCCCAGAAGACTAGAAAAATCCTTCTTTTAAGAGGAGGGAGAAAGAGTCCCATAAATGATCTGTGAGGAAGGCTACAACCCAAGGAACTTTTGGAGGGAAATATTCCCAGATTTTCTCAGCCATAAGAGGGAGGGAGTTGGCCTGTGCTGAGAAGAGGCCCAGCTGGGATTCATTCATGCTGAGATGATTCAGCACTCTTTAATTTGTTTGTTATTATCAAGAAAGTTTTAGTTTGGATGGGATTTTAAGATTCTATTAATACAGAATTAATCTGTATTTTGCATCTGTGTGGGAATTTATACTAATCCCTAACAGAATGACCAGCAAGAGCTGCATTTAAACAACAACAAATGTTGGGAAATCACTTCATCTGTTAACAGATACAATCAGGGCTCTGTATTCCTCCTATGATAATCCATAGCACTTGTTAGGGATATCCACAGGCCAAGTCAATCCCTAGTTGCTCCAGGATGGCTATAGCTCAGTAAGTATCCTCCTCAGACCATGCCTCAGTTGCTGATTTTCTCTTTGCCTTTCTCAATGACAGGGTTTTAATCCCCAAGAAGTATGATAGGGTGAACTGTGTCGGCCTATTCCACAAGAAAAGCTGTTCCATCCGAGTGGTGAAGAAGACTAATCCTGATATAAGTTGCAAAGTCTACAATGGAGCTGGATAAGACCACATGATGTATTTCTCCTCTTTCACACCTACCCCAGTAGGTGAATATGCTCCGGATCTCTCCTTTAGAGGAAAGTAGCAAGCAGCGTGGCTTCAAGAGAAATGAGTTTGCCTCATGCCTTTCACAGCTCTAATTGTGCCATATCTGTCTGGTTTCTGACACTAGGTGGTTTGCCTCACACACATTGTAACCAAATTTTACCACAGGCTTTTTTTCTGTTGGGATCCAGAGTTAAATAAATTTTCACATACATCAAATCACTGTGGTCACTGATTGGTCTCCTTGAAAACAGAAGAATTCATGGTGTCTATAAATGTTTGTGAATCTAATTATTGATTTGGAAATAATCTAGCTTTTAAACTAACAGGCATTATATAAATTGTTGCCAGACACAGGGATTCATTATGCTATTACGCTTATTGACATTCCCCCAAGGACATGTGTACTAGAAGAATGGGATGAAACAAACCAGAAAAACAGCCCCTTGAAAGCCTCCCCTCACCTTGATGCCTTGTGTAGGTCAATCCATTAATGCAGATGCACAAGGAAACATATTCTCCAGGAGATGATGGGTACATTACAAAAAAGGCAATCCCATGCCTGAGAGTCCAACCTACTGCAAAGAAATGCCATATAAATAGCTCTGTAGCCTTCCATAGTGGGGTAGAATTTCCTGCAATAATCTTGTTTGGATCAAAGGCCACTGACAAACAGCCTCATGACAGCTGTTTTTGTAGGAAACCTAGACTATAAATCATGTTTAACCTGTAGACTTCAGGCACTACACCGTGCCTGGTACAAAGTCCATGAAAGTAGTTAATACGAGAAATATCCTATAAAATCTATTTATACAATATTAAGAGCAATTATAAAAAGAGTGCTGTACAGCTTAAAAGGCCCAGATAAATAATTTGAGTGTGTTTAGTTTATTCAACACTGACATCATAGCTCTTTTCTTCATCTGCCTTTCCTCTACCTTCCTGAAGTGTATTACAATTAAACATTTCATCTGATGGAAACAACAACTTCTTTCAATATCTGTTGTGGAAAACCACAGTCACATGGTCTATTTGCAAGTGTGGTGCTGAGAACATACAAGTAGAAAACCTGCACATAATAGGGAAAACATCTTACCAATTATCAGAAAAAAACCCCATCTATGGCAGTCAATAAGGTGATCCCAGGAAGCAGGCAAAATGAGAAATACAGTTTATCTTCTTAAATCTTTGGGCCTCAGGGTTAGTTAGAACTAGTAACAGCTTCCTTTAATCATATCTCTCTGTGCCTTCTTGGGGCTAATGGCATGGACATCACTGCACCTGGCTATGACCCATCCAGTCTGGGAGGAACAGAGGCCAGAGAGGCCCTCCCTTCTCTACTTGTGGAGGGTGGATCAGAGGATTTCATCCAGCTATATATAAATGCATACATATATATTTGTGTGTATATGGATCTATGGAGGTAGATGTAGACACAGATATATACACAAGGTGTTATGCTATCAGCTTCCTAAATGCTGGATTCATTTATAAGGGCCTGTCTAGGGACCCCTGAGTAACAGAGCTACTTTTCTGAACGTCATTTAAGCAGTTCAGAAAATTCCTGTGAAGTTACATCAGTTTCACAGCTCCCCCCATGGAATGAAGGTTATGAACAGATTGAAAATGGTGGATAATGGTTAAAATAGCAATTCTGCTTCAGAAAGAGGTAAAGATTCAGACAAAATAAAGCCAAACCAAACTTATGGGAAATATCTACAAGGATGCCATGTAGCCCTGATAAACTTAGCATACACATGGACTATGTACTGTTCCAGGGTACATTTTCTCCACATGCTTTTGTCATCAAGTGCCTAGTACTATTCTTTGTGGATACTGTTTGCTCACTGTTTAGCAGTGCCAGAGGGAGCAGGACTCCAGATGCTGGAACACAATTCAATTTGCTAAATGTACTGTAGTAGAATTGGCCTCTGAAATTTCATGCTCAGAGGAAAGAAGGAGACACAGTATCAGGGCTCCGTCAAGGAAGGCTGATGTGGCTGAAGATCTGACACAAGAATGCTGGAGGAGACCCTCAAAGCATCCAGAATCCACCTGTAATCCCAGTGCTATGACAATCCTGTCACTGTAGGGAAATGCTTAATTGCACCCAATGAAGGTTGGTAGAGGCCTCGCTGTGACTGTAACCACTTGCAGGAAAGAGTTATTTGGCCAGAGCACAGAGGACTATTTCTTCATGCACCTGTATCCCCTTGAAATGCATTGCCTCCATGGAACCAACTTTTTGTAACCAGCTGCAGAGTAAGCAGGACAGTTCTCCAGTGCCTTCTCATAACAGGAGCACATGCTGTGGGTGGAGAATGGGAACAAGGCTTCTTATTGCTCTCTGGGAACTAGGACAGCCCCATGCCATGCCAGCTACAGTTTCTTTATCCCATTCCCTATCAACAGCAAATGGGACTGGTCTATTGACAGCACTCAACTAGCAATAGTTGGGACTACAGTACTTCCACACGGCTTCCCAATGTGGAATTTCCATTCTTATGCACCCTCATACAAATTCTCTTGTGCATTTCTTGAGTCTTAATGGGCTGGGATCCTCACAGAGACTCTCTAGACACATGTTTAGTAGTCCCCATTGGGAAGTGAACCATGGCCCGATACAAACCAGCCAGCTCAACCACCAGAACCCCTTTTAGCAAGGTGCTGAACCCAGACCCACCTGAGGAGATTTGCATCGGCATCTTTGTCTTGCTGCTGCTGTTCTCACTCCAACGTAGCTCCAGTGTTGTCCCCTCTATGCTACAGTCTGGACAGCTGCTGGTTGGCAGCTCCAGCCCCATCGCACCTTCTGGCTTACACTCAGTGGCTGCTGATGCATGTAAGTCCCAGCTCCACCAATGTCTGCAGGGTTGGAATGACCCAAGTGCTGCTCCCACATCAGCTTATTAACAGCGAGCATTTTCACCCTGCAGTTTGGATATGGTGTTGAAAGATCATGTGTGTAACAGGTTCAAAGGCAGCCTCATTCACCTCACCAAAATGGCCAGAACCTTGCTAGAGAAGCTCATCCTAAAAATCCGTCCAGAAGAAAGTCCCAGATGACGTAGCAAGATGGTGGTGGTTAAGTAATTTCCTGATCCCTGGGCAGCAGAGCCCTGAGCAGTGTTTCAGGAGCAAGGATACAGCTGTTTTCTATCGGCTCCAAGAAGAGAGCAGATGTTTATTTGCTAGTTTGCAAGCTCTGCTCTAATGTCTGAGTTGAGAGAACAAATGTGGCACAATATATCTTTAAATATTTGGAAGGTGTGGAGGCAAGACTGGCTAAGGAATGCTGCAGCTGAGGGGAACAGAAGAACAGCTTCACAAATCCAAAAATCCCTCAGGAAAAGAACTGTCTGTTTCCTGATGGTTTTCCCCCTCTTTCTTTGATGCTTTAAACAGCAGTACAAATAAACATACGATAAATAAATTAAAGAAGAAACAGAAGTGTACAGGCCAGCCAAATAAATAATTTCAGCTTCTCTGTCTCCAGTAAGATAGGAAGAGTCTTCTACTTCCTGCAAAGCTGGCCAGAAGCTCAAGATCTGTGTGGGCTGATGCTTTCTCATCCTGAGCACAGCCTGCATGTCTCTTTCCATAGCCAGATCGGAAAGCTCGTCTCCTTCTGAGGTGCCTGGGTGAAAGGGAATGTTGGGATATGGGGTGCTGGTTCAAACTAATTGGTAAATAAAGCCTCTGAAAATGAGGCTGGAAAAAAGTAAGTAACACAAAATAAGCAGCAGCTCAAGCAACCCCTGATTTAAAAATCATTAACTGTGGACAACTGTCCAGCTTACACTGTTCATTATACAGATTCCAGTGCTGTGCTTCTCTGCACCATAAGACACGCAAAATGCCAAAGTACCCTCTATCCCTACTTCTGCTTTGATTATTTCTCTAATGATGAAAGCTACCTGCTAAGCTCTTGAAGTAGATGATCACATCTGTAATAGCTGTTACCAGAAAAAATGAAAGAAAGAAAACAGTATAAATGAAAAATTGTTTTCACTGTTACTTTAGTTCATAAAAGCTTGCACTTACTTTGATATTGAAACATTTGATTTCTGTTACCATGCTACATGCCTGCAAATAAAAATACCTATTTGCTACAACTGCTTACCACAACTGTAGAAAGGCTCCAGAATAGCATTAGCCACTGGACTAATTATGTAGCTAACCATAGCTTAAAGCCATTTTTATATAAAGACCAAAATTAGGATATTCTGGTATAGCCATAGGAAATATTGTTTGTGTGTTTTCCCATGCAAGAGAAAAATTTGCAACTCCGATTTCTGCCTTGTTTTTTGATGAGAAAGACCTGGGGAAAAAAAAATCACAGAAATCTGGCACTTCTGCAAATCCCTTTCCCCACTTTATTTCCAACTTTCTCAGTGCTCTTTGATTTCTGAGTTCTTGTCTTGAGTAACAGCAGCTCAGGAAAAGCTGAGCTTTTCTGAGTTCTTTTCCTGAGTAATGGTGTGCCTCTACCCTTTTCACAATCTAAGGACTTGTAGCATGCACCCTTCTAAAAGAAAGGTGGAATGGAAAATCTGAGAAAATCTGTCCGTGGTGGAATGGAAAACCTGAGAAAAGTGGTACTGGCCTCATAAATATGAGGCAAAATTCTCTTTGGAGCCCTACATAAATCTTGCCTCAGCAAGGAGAACAGGATTAGGCTCTATGTCTGTATTTTGTCCCTTTGTTTTTACTTGAGATCACACTCATGTGCAGCATGGGGGCAAGCTGTGCTTCAGATACTTCACAGCTCTTTTCTGAAGTTGTTATTCCTTCCAAGTATCCCTAGAATTTGTATATTTATACAACAGCAGAGGGAGCCAGAACTTCAAAGTCAGACCATAATCATAAAGCAGAATTCATTGGCTGAGTTGAAGGGAGGGAAGGAAAGAGGGCGGGAGAGAGAGGGGGAGAGGGAGAGAGATGCCATCCAAATTACCTACAGAAACAGCCAGCAGAGCTTCTCTCCTGGATTGCTAGGGCACAGAAGATCTTATTTCGCTCCTACAACATTTCTGCTTTCTTCTGGAACTGAAATGTGCACCAACAGCAGTGATTGTCTCCATCAGTAACTGGTAAGAATTTTCTAAATTATCTATTTCAGACCATCAAGAGCTCACATCTCTTTATTAAAGTTATCACCTGGTATTGTTAAAAAAGCAGGTGACTACGTTTGATAAATGAAGACAGTTTGACTTGTCATGAAAGGCCCAACCCTTGTATCTACTGAGTAAAGCTTTGCAACCTTTTGGGGTGCAAGAGGGAGGTGGCAGCTTCTTGAGGGCCTTTGCAGTTCAGTGTGCTCCCTGCCACCCTGCAGTGTGGCAGAAAGAACCTTCCTGTGTGCCTCTGGTCACTGGAAAACCCTTCTTATCTCTTAGTCCCTGAGATTTCTTGGTCCTCATGCAACCAATGCAGCTTCAGACAGGGCACAGCACATCACTCTCCAGATATCCTGACTGACTACCTGCTAAGGGCCCATTGCAATGTTTTATGGATTCACCACTTCCTTTGGTAAAGATCATCTTTGTAAAAATGTATTTTTTTTCTCTTGGGTAGCAAACATGTCACAAAGGCCTTTACTCTTAAGAAATCAGGGACTAACTACTGTTCTCCAGTCTGCTGACTTGCTGTTCGCAGTTTACCTTTGTGAGCTGGCTCCATGTCTTTGGTAAGGTTGTTATGAATTTAACCAGAAAATAAAAAGTTGGAGTAAATGGTTTTGTAAAACTTCCCTGCTTTCTACAGGATCAGAGAAGATTAACTCATAACAGAACTTCATAGACTCTAAAAGGTTTCCCTTGAAAACATGCAGATGTGAGAGGGGGAAAAAGAATTCACTTTCCTGGATATTTATGCTACCTATAAGTCTATTTATATTATAGACTTGTAACATATTAATATACACAAGTTGTTCTATACCCTTATTATACAGGTTCTAGAATTTTTTATCATATATAATTTTTTTAATGACCTAAGATAGCTGCTCCCAATATTTTTGCAAAACAGAGTCAAAAAAAGGTGAAGAGTCCATCATTAACTTTCACTGTACCAAATCCCTTATGGATTTAACATTGCTGTGGGATGTCTGTGCAAACTCAGTGACATGTTTCCTCTTCTAGTTAAGCGTTGCTTTCCTGGGAAGCTGTAATAACAGCCAAGTGATTTATACAGGATTTTTAACCTTTCTTTAGTATGTAAGGCTAAACAGGGCAAAATTGCTTTACTGAGAGAATGTCACTGGCAGCCAAAAGGGGATACCACTGTCAGTCAGTCCCCTCTACCGCAATTAATATCTGTAATGTGAATTCTGGCATTCTGTCGAACCTTTCCATTTTTTTTCTAGCACACGGCAGCGGCTTTACTCCCAGTAATTGCTGTAACTGTTTAAATAAGTGATACAGTCACCGCATGTCTTTAGGAATTGCTTCTCTCAGAAGCTTTATGGACTGAAAGCAGCAGTTGTTTGAGCAACTAGTTAAATTCTGAGGTAGATAAGCAAGTGCTTCTAAGTACCAGATAATGAAGCCAGACACTGCAAACATGTTGTTATCTTTGACTAACGTCTGATGTGGAAATTGGTTTCCACTGTCCATCACAACTATGGAGACTGTTATTTGATTACAGGCAGTGGATGATCATGATCAGCTTTGCAAAAATGACCCACCCTTTTCCAGTGGGCACATGGAGCCCAGCATCTGTAGCAGTCCCCTGCTTTATCCTGCCCTCCAGGAAGAAAAGTTTTTATAGGGGTTTTCACAGGATGTATTCAAGTCCAGAGGTCTCTCAATAGGCAGTCCTGCATTAACTGCTTGAAGCCACTTATGGTCTAGCAGTCTCCTTGAAACCCACTGAGGGTTTTATTTTGTTCCCTGACTCATTTCTGCAGAATTCCCTTTCCTTTGAGGAATTTTTCTGGGAAATACAGGATAATGCCCTGGGGCAAGACTTCTGAGCTGACAAGTGATAATTTGGTTACTTTTTTTTTGAGACAAGCTGAGTGACATTTGTTAGTTTAGAAGGCTGTGCTGTTTGCCAAGACAAACACTCCAAACTTTGCCTGCTCTTCTTCCTTGCTTCCAGCACAAACAGCAGAGTGATGAATGTCTGTAAAAGATGTATGTGGGGAATTTAACTTACACTAAGATTAAATCTGAAAGCTCATTCTCCTCTTCCTTCTGCATCCTGTTAATTTGCTGCAGACTTCTGTGACACTTGCTTTTTAGAGAAGCTGTCTCATGCTGCATTAACTAGAGAAGAAACTGTCATGAACATCTCAGTTTTTGTTACTGAACCCAATGTTCATTAAGAGTTCTGAACAGGATTAATCTTTCTTCTTTAAAAACAAATGAGCAGAAAACAAACAAAAAACTTTCCTTCTCTCTCCCTCAACAAACTGATTTATGAGACATACTTCTCACTCCTACAAGCCAAGAACGTATTGCTTCACTTTCTGGAGAAAAAAAGCTGTTTTTTCTTAGACCATCATCTTATGGCTATGTTTTCTGGGGTAATAAACAAACCTTGAATACAATGAGGGGACTAACACCCTTGGTCCCATTGCACTGGTGATTTGGTATATTAGCTAACCTTTGATTCAAATGTCTAAACAGAATATGTACACATTGCTTATTACTGGCTCTTGGTTTAGACTAAACTGAATAGCAATCAAGCAACTTGAAAGTCAAACACATCATTTGGCAGTAACTATCCTTGAGGATCTGCCACCCAAGGATACCAAAATGATGCTCAGGATAAGGTCACTACAACATTTGTTTTTCTGGTTTTCTGGAACTGCTTTTTACATTATGGTTGCTGGAATAAGGGTTAAAGAGCACTACAGACATAGGTGTTCTTGGCATTGACTTTTGCCAGGACATCAGGTTGGCAGGTGGTTTAAAGCACCTCATAGTGCATCACGGGTTCCCTTGAGACACTGAACAACTCATGTCCCATCTCCCTCTCACAGTCCCCTTATCTGTGATAAGAGGGTGATAATTCCTTATTTACCTGTGGGCAGTATGGTAAGACTGAAAGCCCAGGAAGTGCCTGCCAGTCACCTGGTGGGGGACACCATAGAATGCAAGGTGTTAGACGAGAGGGAGCTCCTAACCCAACAATACACACTGCAGAGCCTTCAGAGATGCTCTTTATCCCCACCACACTTACCATCAGTGCCAAACTCACAGCCATGTCTTTGGTATTTTTCTTGGAAATGTGCCCCATAAACCTGTGGGATCTGGCTTCTGCTTTTCAGGTGGCTCCACCACTTTCTTTTTTTTTGCTTCAGCATTATTAGTTCTCGCTGATGCCTCAGCACGTCCAAAAGTGTCTGAGACCCTTCAGAGGGCTTACTCTGTGGGACACAGATGTTTGTAATAACTGCACATATTTTCATATTTTTCAAGCAACAAAAGAGAACCATGTGTTTGTTGTTGAGGATACTGTAGCTAAGGACATGAGGCAGGGACTGTAGTAAAAAGCTCATGTGTTTTGTTTACAGCAAAATCTATTTGTCCTGTCCAGATGCCAAGACTTATCTCTTCTGACTGGTACAAAATAATGTTGCAGGCTGCTGATCCCTTTGCTCTGTTCCACTTGCAGCATCTCCACTGGCCAGCAATCATTAAAAATTATGGGGCTGCTTGATGGTTTTTAACTCTATATTCATTTTCACACAAAACAGATCACCATACCCTCCCCATATATGAACACGGAATCCATACATCACCATTGACTCTTCTTTTTCTTCCAGAAAATGAATCAATCTGTTCACATGGATTAGGCAACAACACAAAAGTAAGTGGATGGAAGGAGTCACACCTATATCCTCAATTTGGAAAATTTTCTTTGTCCCTCTTTAATTAAGATTTCAACTACTGAGGGAATGAAAGACTATGAGAAAGAAAGGGCTACTATATTTTGCTTGTGTGACTGTCTTGACTGCCTCAGATGGATGCAGATAGATGACAGAAAGGTATAGAGAGAGACAGTGAGATAAATCAGAAACAGGTCTAGCAAAGCAACAGAAGAATTGACCGTACTCATTTATTTTTGCTGATCAAGCAGAACAGTGAACCCAAAGCATCTTTTTATTTACTGCACACTATTGCTTTCTTTAGTTCCTGGGAGGTAACATCTCTAGAAACATTGAAATTCATAATTGGAAAGATAAGGGAAAGAAAAAGGTGTAGGATAGTGTGTGCTTTTTTGTACAGTACTGGTTATCTTTAGGCATGCAGTTGTTCAGCAATAAATGCTACTCAAATGAAGTGATAAGCTCACTATACCATGTTATGTATTCATACCTTGATCAGTTGTTTTTTTCTGACGCTCAGATGTTTTTCACAACCCCACAAACTTGTTTGAGTGACATTTTATCATTGAGGAAAGGGTCATGCAGTGGTTAAATAGTGTCATTCCCCGAGTATTTATTTACTTTTCATACTACAAGCCTTTGTACAGCATGAAACTGCCTCTGGCCTGATGAGAACTCCCAGCAGAGTCAGATTTTTTTACTTTGATTCCTGGACACAGAGGATTTGGACTCAAGGGTCAGGATTATAAAGTAGCCTTTGCTATGGCTCACAGGAATCATCTGTGAGAGTCGAGGCAGTCCTGTGACTGAGGTTTCCAAAAGTATGCAGCACCAATTAACTCCATGGGGTTCGGCTCCCTGAACCCCATTGAAAGTCCCAGTTCAGGGCTTCCAGCAGTGATTAAGAAGCAGACCTATTTATCTGTGCAGGAACACTATCTAGCAGATAGAACTTGCTTTTACAACAAACTTGTAAAAATAAAAGCAAAATTATGCTGAGGGAGAATCAATAAAAATCTTTCCAGAAGGAATTAAAAGACACTATCAAAATCAATCACACTTAAAGCCAAAATCAGGGAACTGGACTGTATTTCTGATAAACCCTGTCATGGTCATGTTAGGGGAGATATCAGTGCTTCATGGGCACTGGAGTTCGTCCAGAATGAGGAAACAAGAAAATTGGACTGCGGTTCCCATGACCTATCACAGCTGTGTAGAAGCTGTAAAATGTTGAAATTATTTTGAATTATTTTAGACTTTTAAAAAATTGACCTATGATATCCCTCCAGAGAACGAGCCTGAATTTTTGCTTGGTGATTGTCTCGCACAAATGTGGGTTCTGGCTGCAATCACAAATGCATTTCACAGATTAACTCACATAAGGTATTTTAATGTTGGCTTTATGCACCTAATATACCCTGCTTTCACACTGATGTTTAGCTCAGCTGAAGGTAAATGCAGCCTCCCAATATCCTCTGCCCAGTTTTGGATCAGAACCTTGCAGAACCAGAATTGCACACAATTTTTACCCCTGGCTGGGTTTTGATCTGGTTTTCTTGTATCACCCCTCTACTGCATTAGTGATGTTCAAGATACCGCACTGAGTTAAATAATGAAGTTAAGATGTTCTTAAATTCATGGGACAACCTCACAATGAATAAACATGGTCATAATTCAATAGAGTTGCACAGACTTTCATACCACAGTGCAGCAGAGGGCTCCATTTTGTGATCTAATAACCTGTATAAGAGGGAGCTGCAGAATATACACAGAATCCCTGGCATTTGCTTCCCTGTCGCCCTCCTTATCCTTTCGACTAATTTCTTGCAGCATATTTTTTCTTTTCCTTTCCTTTGCAGATATACCCGGACCTTCCACAGCCAGACAGAACAGTTATAACGCTTTTAAGCTGGCTCCAGAAGACTCAGACTGTGTTTGACTACCACCTTTTTGGATAAATATTTTGGGACTCAGGATGAATAAGACAAGGGCTGTTAATGATGTTTTTAGTTTCCTGAGCAGCAAGAACTGGAGCTCAAGCCGAAGCTTTCCTATGAACATTTCTAATCAGTGCATGAACCTCATCGACCTCACTGTCTTTCTGGCCACCTCTTACAGCTTGGAGACTGTTCTGGGCATTGTGGGAAACATCTGTTTGATTGCTGTCATTGCCAGGCAGAAGGAAAAGGCCAATGTCACCAATATCCTAATTTCCAACTTAATAATTTCAGACTTGTTTATGTGTCTTGTCTGCCTGCCTTTCACCGTTGTTTACACCATGATGGACTACTGGATATTTGGAGAAGTCATGTGCAAAATGACCTCTTTCACTCAGTGCACAACGGTAACAGTGTCAATCCTTTCCCTTGTCCTTATTGCTCTGGAAAGACACCAGCTCATCATAAACCCGACTGGCTGGAGGCCGAATACCTCCCAAGCCTATCTAGGAATTGGAGTAATTTGGACTTTAGCATGTCTCATGTCCCTACCCTTTCTGACCACATCCATCTTGTCTAATGAGTTGTATGAGCAGCTCTCACACTTCATGAATTTTTCCACTGATAAGGCAATATGTATCAACTCGTGGCCTTCTGAGCAGCACAAACTTATCTACACTACCACTTTACTGCTCTTGCAATATTGCATCCCTCTGTTCTTCATCATCCTTTGCTACCTGCGTATCTACTTACGCCTGCAGAAGAGAAAGGACATGTTCGAGAAGAGTGAGTACAGCAACCGAGCAGTCCAGCTGAGAAGGATAAACATTTTGTTAGCATCCATGGTTGCTGCTTTTGCTGTTTGCTGGCTACCACTGCATGTTTTCAACACCATCGTGGACTGGAATTACAAAATCATTTCACCTTGCCACCACAACCTGATCTTCTCATTGTGCCACCTGGTAGCTATGGCTTCCACCTGTGTCAACCCTGTTATCTATGGTTTCCTAAACAGCAACTTCAAAAAAGAAGTGAAGTCACTGATTCTGAGCTGCCAGCATAATTCAGTTACTGCCTCAATGGAAGAATATGATCATCTGCCTTTATCCACCATGCAGACTGAAATTTCCAAAGGCTCACTGATGTTGAACTGCAGACACAATTCTATTTAATGAGCAGAAAACATTTCAGAAGGGTGCAGTGACACCCCACACCAATTATTACCTGTGGGTATATAAAGCAACAGGTGATGCCACAGCTGGAATTTGAACAGGAGGCCATCACTACCTGGTTTTTGGAAGAATAGGCAAAGTAATGTTGCAAATGTTTACAATTGCTGCTGTGGTGCACAAGTTTTCCATGTCAATGAGGTGGTGCCGACACTGAGGAGACTGGGCTGATGTGTAAGCAGCTGCTCTAAGACCAGTAACTAAGCTGTGGCTGCACAGAGGGGTTAATCAGCTAAGCTCGTATCTCTGCCATGGCTGCTGTAGAAAACCAGATTTCCAGTTTCAACACTGCAGGCTGCCAAAAGTTGTGTTGGAGAAGACTCTCTCAGTTTTTCAGTATTAGTAAGACTGTTATGCACAGGTGACACACCAGTGGAACAGAGACATGTAAATATCTAATTTTTTTTTTGCTTTACCACCTCTCACAGCCCATTACATAACAGTAATCTTTCAGCAGATCTTCACATAAAACAGCTGCCTGTTTCTATGAAACTTCACTCTCTGCCATAGGCTTGAGAATAGTCATTGCCTCTGCAAGTAGGGACAAAGAACAAGGACCCTGGTATGTAAAAAAGACAGTCACTTATGAAGGATGGCAGCAAATAAAAATGTTATTTGATGGATTAAACTCAAAATGCATTGAGATGATACTGAGAACTATTTTTAAGCACATAAAAACAGTTGTAGATCTACATGGAAATGAGTCTGGTGGAATTTGTCGTTCCCACTGCTGTCAGTGACAAAGCTCTGCAATGCTAAAACTTCATGCCATGATGGTACAAGATGGCCAGATTACAGGAGTGGTTCCAGGACTTGGTAGCAACATGTCATTCTGCTTCAGCATCTTCTTGGTACTTTAATTGCAAAGTATCTAATTCAGAAGGTCAGAATGAGCATGAAAACCTGTTTGTAGAAATCATGTGTTTCCAGAGTAGATACACTTCCAAAGAGATAACCATATGAATGAAGGATTTCAGTTTTCTTAAAAAATAAAACCAGGTGTCAGGTATCAGTCCCACTGGCTGGCATCAGCAACAGAGCTGAAATTCCAACAAATCAATACAAGGTCAATGAAAATACACAGCTGTAATCCAGGTCAGGCTGAAGCCAAGCCGCATGTAAATAGGTAGTACTGTCAATTGCTTTACTAAGATGAGGGTCGTATTTTTTCCACGTGTGTCATTTGTAGCCTTTTTTCATGAAACCTACAAACTATAAACTCATTTTAATCTCTGGAGCCAGAGAAATTGCTCAGTGACTACTGAGAAACCAAGGCATGCCCAAGAAGGCCATACTGAGGTATAGATTAAAAAAAAAAAACCAGGTAGCAAGTGCAAAAAGGAGACCAACCAGTTCAATGCTAATGAAATACTGAAGTGTAGTCTGTCCTGATTTGTTAAACTAACCTTAGCAGAAGACTGGACTAGGTGGTCACCTGAGGTAATTTCCAACATGAATTGCGCTATGATAAGTGGTGGTTACTTGTTGCAGTCAATGGGTTTGCATGGAGTTGAAGATATCCAGTGTATAGCTATGCAAACAACTAGAAATTCCTTAGCTGGCAGATCTCTGGTTAGGCAAACTGGTATAAAGTTAGGTGAAGAAAAGATTTCTCCCCATGCTGTGAACTGACAGGATGCTGAACAGAGTATCTGAGGACAAGAGCTAGACTCTTTGCTGTAAGGCAGCAAGAGCTATCAGTAAGCACGAGATCGTACCCCCAGCTGGCAGAAATAAGAGTTAACCCCTCGCCATAGCTGCGTGCACAGATTTCAGTGGTAAAACTTGAAGTTTGGCCTTGAATTCTTGTGTGCAGAATCTTAAGGCAGAAGCTTTTTTGATGCAGCCACCCTTGTAATTCTGGCCAGAACCTGTATATCTTAGTAAGAAACTTCGTGTGTGATTACCTTTTCTATCTTCCTCAACTAGGTGGCAAGATATTTTTGCTTTTTTCAAATGGACTTCTGCTTTCTTTTTTTTCTTTTGTTACTTGCCATGCTATGATGAGAACTTGTTTTTCTTGATTGGTTTGCATGCAATGTGATTTCCAGACTGAACGTTGAGTCTACTAGACACACAGAACAAGAGGACTCTCATTTTATCTTAGATACATCTTAACATTTGCTACTGTAGCCAAAACCTCCATGGGATGCTTGAGTAGCACTAAACACAGTAGCTCCTCTGTGAGTTATATCAAAACTGTGCTGTATTACTTCAGGGCTTAAATATTGTTTCAACTTTGTCATTGTTTTGTATTTAGAATCAATTTAAGTAATTGAGTAATTCTGTCTGTTTTTCACACTTGTTAGAATTTCAGCATTTAACTACCTAAGGTGTGTACCCGTCAAGCTATTGTAAGAATACACTGCTAAACACGAACACAGAAAATTACCTGATATTTGGTCTTAAGTATATAACTTTTCAAGCACCAGTGTCTTAAGTGGAAACACAATTACCTTTAGGATTTGTACTTCCATGAACCTGTCTTTGTCACTAATTCTAAGAGAAAACTCTTGGTAAAGCACTTACAGTATATCAGAGACCTGCCACTTGAGCTATGCACTGGCATTGTGCATCAGATCCGAGTTCTTCCTGCAAAGGGTAGAAATACGAGCGAGATCTGGCACTCTGTTTAACTGTGATTCATGTGGCCATTTGTTTCCATGAACACAAGTAGATACATAAAGCAAGCAGATCCACTTTACACTAACACAGACAAACACAAACGGATGTTATCTTCCTCTCGTGATTAAGGGAAGTGTCAAGTTTGGAGTAAGCTACTGTTTATTGCTAACTGACTTTGGACTGGATAAACCATAGGATTTAAACACTAAAAGCCACAAAATTGCACCAATACATCTAACTGCAAAAATGCAGATCCTCAGAACTCCCAACCAGCTGCAGTCTATCCATCTACTTACATACCATCCTGAGACACATTTTTCAACCTCTAAAATTTCCTAAGTAACTAAATCAACTTTAAAGTAAACCCATAAAAATAAATATATTCAGGTACCAAAGGACTGAATACGTAACAGGAAAGGTGCCTGTACCACTTCTTCATTCTGTGCATGCACCAAGGCTTATGCTGCTGTACACAAATGCGGTAGAGGATATTACCCTCTTAGTTTTTAAGAACTGCTGTAGCAACTGCTCCCCATTCCTTTTGAAGGGAAACTCACAAGACTGGGTGCAATTATGCCTGCATGGTTGAAAGAGCCATTTTATTTGTCACTTTGAGGCTTTATGCAGCCAAGGGAGGCTAGGTTTCTTTGGCCCCAGCAGAAGGTAACAGAACAGAAATAGTTTACATACGTCTTATCCATCTGTAAATAACATATACTGTTCATATGTAAGAAGCACTGAGCATTTTTGTGTTCATTGTACACAGTGGTGATTTTGGGTATACTCTTTAATGTTCTGCTACTGAGTCACAAAAGCAATGTTGAAGAAATAAGCAGGAGTTGTGCAAATCACGAGTTCATACAATTTTAAGACCTTACACTGCCTTTTTTTAAAAAAGCTTTTCATAATCTTGCCTCTTGTGACACATTATAAGAAGACAGTAAGGTTTTCAGAGCAAGAGAACAACTTATTTCTGTGATATAAGTAGCACACTACAGGGAGTCTTAAAATAACAAATAAAGTTATATTGTCTGTGTCACTTCTCTGTGCTTGCTTCTGTAAAATGATGTCATACTCTTCATAGTATAAAATACATAAGATTAGTCCTCAACTAGTGTTTGTCAAGAGCAAACAAGTATATTGTGTGATAAGAGCCACTGATATGTGCAGGATTAATAATTTGACACATAATTCTGAAGGACAATGGTGCAGTGCAGCCAACAATGGAGGACAGGTAAGTACCAAAAATTCAGTGTGGAACATTGGAATATTCTGATGCCAGAACTCAAATCATCTTCACAGACTTTTCAGATTGCACAGGAAGCTGGGTCCTATGTGGCACACTGTCCTGAACCCTGACCAGAACCACAGCCAGAAAGTAACTGACACTGCTGGGCTGAAAACCAATGTTGTTGGTTTCAACAACAAAAATGCTGTTAAAACAATATTTTACTGACCTTCACAAAATGCTTTGACTGGGTTAAAAGTATTGGTAAATTTCTCTGACCTGGGTTACCTGCCTTGACAGAAAGTAAACCAAGGTACCAGAAATGACTGCAGATTGTGCTGTAATCAGGTTTGGTTTATTACACTTGGACACACAAGGGAAGAGTGCAATAGCAGTATCTGCCAGCCTGGACTGGTGGTGTGGGGCACAGCCTGCTACAGCAGTTGGTAGCGATGTTGTGACAGCCATCAGTCCCACCCACAGCACATCTGCAGGTCTGCTGTGTGCAAACACGGGGTGCCCACGTGTCTGAGGCCTGACGGTCTGTGAGAGACTATTGTGAGATAAGACGTCACACCCTGAGGACCACTTGAGAGATTCTTTTGCTTTGACCTATGTCTTCTCACAAGACCACCTGGCATTTCATTTTACAGGCCATTCTCTTCAAATTTCTTTTCTATCAAACGCTGGCCTGATTTTCATACCAGTGTTGATTTCAATGTGAATTGTTGATGCTTAGCACGATGTGTAATCTGAGTTTACATTGTATAAGCATCAAAATCCACAGAGCTTTTATGATCTTCCCTCTCTTTCTCAGTTTGCTCTATAAAGTCACTTCTTTGAACTCAGAAAGTCATAAGCAGAATAAGCCTGAGTTCTATACTTCTGTACTATGCCTTTCCTGCCAGACAATGCTCATTAGGCCTTAGTCAGAATTGTTTTGTTGTCCTTCCAATAAATGCTTATATGAAGCCCAGTAGCAGCACAGAGATTATAAGATGGAAACCTGTGTTGAAATTTAATTCCAGAGATGTCTACCTTTTGTTTTTTCTTTATAGAACTTTAATTGATGAGACCCACCACCCCTTTGTAAAAAAATACTCAGTTAAATAGTGCTATAATATTCATCACATATGATAGAAAGTATTTTGTTCAATAGAAATTGCAACACCAGATATACCAGATTAGCAGATATAACACTAAAAAAAAAAAAAAAGCCACGACACACATAAAATGATGGCATAATACTAGTATGAATAAGTACTTTTAGTGGAATATCACAAGATGCAAACTGAGAGTAGGAAGATGGATTTTGTCAGTCATGAGGTATGATAACAGAGAACATGGAACTTGTACTCTAACTCTTTAAAATAGGACTAGGTTTTGTTCTTAAATTTCCAGATAAAAAATTCTGTCCTTCAGTTCGTGAATTACTGTGTCCCTTATCCAGTCTATGGGAATATGAATCCTCCCTGTTGGAAGCTAGTGGGCAAATACTACTTCATCATTCCTAAGTATTTGTCTTGATTCCATTTCTACAAGGTGATTCCATGTAAAATGCACTTGTCCAATGCCATGCTTTTAGTAGGGTAATGAGCATTGTTTCATCTGGTTGATAGGCTGACTTAATGACTAAAATTAATTACATGCACCGTGCATTCCTTTATATTAAAGATAGGTTGTAGAAAAGTTCCTGATGTCCTAAAGACCAGGGTAACCACTTTCTGAAAGACCCTATATTCACAGCAGAGAGCTGAAAAACTCAGGAAAGTTGTGGTCTTCTCAGCATATGTGTTAACTCAAAGGAATTTACACAGTCAAGCAGAGACTTTTGTTTAAACTTACGAATACACAGACTGCTCCAGCAGCATAACGTACGCGTACCCCCAGGGCTGTGTTTTGGGAAGGCTCCCAGGCTATAAAAATAGCAGAAGCTGGCTAGCACTGTGGTAAAGGTTTTTACAGCTGGAGAAATCAACTAACACCACCAGTCCCATTTAAAATTCAGCATGTGCTGAAATCCATCAGAGAAATGCAGCCATATGGTCCCAAATTGCGCAATGTCCTTTCATAAGAACCCATATTTCCACAAGCCACCGCGGCAGACCCACACGGCCTATGACACAACACACGGGCACGCACAGCTTCGCTCCAGGCAAGCTCATCTCCTCGAGCAGACAAAAAGGTCTTCTGTTAAACCTACAGACTGCTGATACAGTTCCTCTGCCTCAGAAATAGTCGTGAAATGTGGTTCGTAACAGGATTAATATATTTTCCATGCATTGCAAGGAAAAGCTTCATGGCATTGTAGTTGCACTCAGCATCTGGGTGAGTTGCTTACAGACATTCCCAAATAAGGAGTATCTTATTATTTGTGGGAAGGAAGCACGGAATTATTTGGCTGGAACAAAAGAAAGTGTTCTACCTGTATTCAGAGCAACTTGCAAACAAACCCCTGATCCAGCATATGCTCAATTATTTGCACTGCAGAATGAATATGTTACGTTCCAGATTTGCAAAGGTTAAAGTGAGGACGATATGAGGTTTTGTGCTTCATAACATTTTCACGGATCGGTTTTCCACAAACCACAACTGGTTAAAACTACAATATGCAAAGCATTCCAGGATTAAAATATACATAAGATCTATCATAAATACACAGTTTCTCAGGATCTGGGCCTTGAAACAAATGTACACAGTGCATTTAAAAAATAATTCCTTAAGAAAACTGATTTTTTATTTTGAAAATTTCCAAGCAGCAACTAATAAGGACAAAAGAATTGTCTGTCATTACGCAAACAGGTTGAATGCAGAAAAAAAAATTGTTTCCTTCAAATTATGTCAGGAATAGGAGTAGTTTGGTGTTAAATTTCCTACTTGCAGTACTTCCTAGGTCAACACATTAGTTTCACTAGAAAGAACAAAAAAGGAACAGTAATGATAAACACTGCAAAGCACACATGAATGCACTGTTGTGACTGGTAAATGATATGGCTTGTGGCAGTTCAGAACTGCTGATAGCTTCTCTTCAGTTTAATAAGAAGGAACGTGCCCTTGTTTCAACCAGCTTAACTCAGTATCAATTTTTATAAATAGAATTCACATGAAAGAGGTAGTAGGCTGCATCTGTGCACACAGAGAGAGTATTTGAGCATAAAGGACAGGTTTAAGACATTAACCATAATCCTCTTGTATCCAGGAGATCATGCAAAGTCTTTATTAGTTTTTTTTTAGACTTGGAAACAAATCAATTGATGCTGTTGCTATGATTCAGCCATCAGCTTGACTGGCTGCATTCACTTTTGTCTCTATAGTCTGTTATTAAAGGTAGGGAATGAAAATAACCACTCTGGTGCTTATTCTAAGCATACTTACCGGCAGCAATCTCCTATTTTATACTAAGAGCAAACACTGTTTAATACATCCTTTTATAACTAAATACAAATTACTAAGAGGTATGGGATCAATAAGTGGTATCAGCTTCCAGGAATATCATTCTTTATGAAACTTTTTTTTTTTTTAATAGCATTTACAACATCTATTCAGGAAAACACTGTCAACTGTTTTAAGAGAGGTTTGCAAAACACTGCTCTGTTAGGAAAGAATGTCTGTGTTGCATCCTCTGTTAATATGCTTCAATTGTAAATAACTGTCAGCAGCATCTCCTACAATGAACTCCAGGCCTCCCAGTGCCATGATGATACACAGAAATTAAGTGTAGGAAACTACACTGAATTTCCACCTGCAGGACCACATCAACTTGGACACCACTGGATGTTTTCCTACATGCCACAAGGACATGCATGGACATTCACGCACATTGACAGTGCAGACACAGCCACAGAGCACCTGCTCTTTGCTGCATGAGACAGCAGGGATGTGCAGATAACTAGCTTTTGAGAACAGAATACACTAACAAATTAAATAGGTGTACACCTTACCTTTCTCTTTTCAGAGCCCTGAAGACACAGACAGATAATTTTGCTACGTGTGCTACAAATCCAGCTTTCTGCTGCTGCAGAAGCTGTGCAGGGAAGTGAGGAGGGGTCTTACACACACTGCCCACACATCAGCTACTCAGCAGGCCAGCAAGAGTGTCGGGGAAGGGTATGGCCTTGCCCAAGCTGCTGATGCACACCTGGTGGAGCAGGGTTTTGGGGAGGCACAGGCTGGGCAGCTCCCACTCTGCAGGCAGCGGCAGGGACTGGGAAGTTGAATGGTTCATCAGTGGTGACAAAACCAAGAGTATTCCCACATGGTCACAGCAGGATTTCAGATGGACCAGGGAAGTGACACAAAGCAGAGGTCTAAGTTTAGGCAGAGCTTTGAGGATGCCTTTTTGAAGCATAGATGCCCAAGCTCCATCTAAATCTAATATTAAATTCAGCTCCAAGGTAACATGCTGAAGTCACACAGGGAGCTTGTACCTGAGCAGCTGTTGAACCCAGTCCTACACCAGCACAGTAATCAATAATCCACTTCCACCTTAACCATAGCTAAATCTCTGAAACCTGCAGCTCCAGCATGTTCAATCCAGAATAGACTAAAGGGTAAGAGCACTGGGAAGGAGAAGGGGCTGTACAAGGTGACCTGAATAAGTACGGGCAGTCACACAACTGGAACAATTAAAATTATTCCCCTTCTTGGGGAGTCACTTGATTTTATAATTAAGTTCGTTCGAATGAGTTTATTTCTTGCAAGCTCTGTAGTACTAATGAACCAACCAGCCCCTGAGGAACACACACCTGTGCAGAACTTGATAGATATGCTTTCATGCAATTTTAATTCTTATTTGGTTAACCATTAGACCTCCTCAACTGCATGTAAAGAAAGCAAAGGTTTGGTATGCTTCATCTCCATAAGAAGAGTACCCAGGATGTACAGTGAGCTGAAGACAAAGGCCTGGTTTTCTCAGTTAATTAACATGAGGTAGTCCTGCTTTCTGCAAGAGGCAGCATAAGTCAGTGTGCAATTATACAACATGATGGGTCTAGGCATCATGCTGGTCTCTTTCACAGCTTTCTCCCCACCCACTTGTTCATCCTGTGGGCTGTGACAGTACATCCTGACAGAGCTGGGAATTGTATAGCTGAACTGACGTGCATTTAAAAATAAGACTTAAAAAAATAAACATTCTTTAAAAGCCCCAATTTGTTATTTTCAGCTGTGTCTTATCATTGATCCAGTTAATGCAGTGGCCCTATAAAGAATTCTATCATCACAAATAAAGAGACAGTGACTTTATACATGGAAAAAAAAAAGCAGAGGGGAATGTTGGGGACTGGGATTTCCTAGATGAGCTCTACCACCAAAGTCAACATTGTGCCTAACTAAACCCACAGTGTCTGGATTTGTACTTTACCTATACTGAGGGGACAGTGGTCAGAAACTTCACAGAAACACAGAGCAGCTGAAGTTGGAAGGGACCTCTTGATGCTACCTTGTCCAGCCCCTGAGCTCAAGCAGGGTCGCCACAAGTGAGATACTCAGGACCATGTTCAGGTGGGGTTTTAATGTCTGCATGGATGGAAATTCCACCACCACCCTGGACAACTTTGTTCCAGTGCTGCCATCATGCACAAGCAATCATACTGCTGCTTCATGTCACTGTCTTAAGCTAAAATCTTCAGCACATGAAAACCAGCAGCAATTGCAATGTCTGCAGCAATTTCAGTGGGATATGACTGGTTTACACCTACTGGAAGTCTGTCCACTGCTTTGATTTCTTTCAGTCCAAGTTCCTCCCTACTATTTGATATTGAAACTTCAGCCCTAGATCAGTGGCTGGCTCATACTGCCCATCTAGGATCACACTAGCTCACAGGCCACTGTGGAGTCTTAAATTTTATTACAAAATGTAGTGCGTTTGAACTTATTGAAATTTAGACCTAACTTGCATGATTCTGTTTCCTTAAAACAGTAGATTTTGTTTGGTGGAGGTATCTCATTGGGCAATGCTGAATGTATAACCACAATGATACTGACTCCAAACCCTAAGATAGAACTTTTTTTTTTTTTTGTACTAAAATATGAATAAAATACCTCAATGACCAACAGTTTTATTAGGAATCTCTGTCTGAGCAACTCTCCTTTCAAAACCTGTTACTTGTTGCTTTATTTCACATCCTTGCAAACATCTTCAAGATTAACATGTGGCAGCATTTTCCATTTTGCCATTAATGTCTAGCAGATTTTTTTTACCATTGGGTACAATATGAAGTTCATGGCTCTCATTTGCCAGGGTGTTCTGGTATAAGGAGACAGCAGCCAACAGCAAGAGTGAAGGTGATGTCTGATACCTTCACAACAGAAGGATGGTGCTTGTCTTGTGTATCTTTGAGGAGATCATCCCTGCAGTTCTGTGAGATATGGACTGGATGCATTAGACCAGCAAAACACCAGGTTATCTTTTCTTTTGCTGGAGTCCTATTTTTTGAAAGCAAATTTTTTCCTAAGCTGCCCTGATTAGATAGTACTAATAACATTAAGCTAAATTGGTTCCTTGGGAGATGTCCCAATTAAATGGCTATCCTAATTAAGCACATCCTGATTAAGCAAAAGATCCTATAATTATAATAATAGCATGTAATAAAAACTGGCCCATAGTTCTGCTCAGACAGAAAGCATTTTGCAAGCCTTATTTACAGGAACCACTTTATCCAGTATTGAAACACAACCAACTCTTGGGTGAAATGCAACAGCTGTTTAACAATGTGCAGTAGAACTAAACAGGCTTTCAGAGCAGGAAAATGAAAAATTCTTCATACTGACAATGCAGACAATGTTATGATAAAGCAGAAAGTACTTAGCTTGTAATTTGGATGAAGTATTTTGACTGATCTTAGCAGAATTGCTTCAGTATTTACAATTGCTTCCCATTATCACAAGTTCACCAAAGAGGGTGTTTTATAGAAGCTTCTAACAAATATTTAAGCTCCATACTAAATGGAGGAAAAGTACCCCACATTGAACTTTTGCCTTCTAAGTTCTGAGAAAAAAAAAAATCTCATTCCTATATTGACACAATGGAATTTTTATCAACTTAAAATACCGAGGAGAGTGCAGCACGAGAAGCCAAATACAGTCTGGTAGAAGTACTAGTGTGAAAAGTCAGTTTTCTCCAGCGAGCTGTAAAGCTGAGCTCCTGACCCTCTGTAGTTATTGCAAATGTATGGCATGCTTTTGAGCACTACTGTGCCAGAGGGAATTCCGATTGTGTGTTTTGGATGCTGCACACGCTCCAGCTTGCCTAATTGTGATCGTCTGGCTTAGCTCCTCTCTTGATCACAGTGGAGTAGGACAACCCCATATTTTTTGAGTTTGTCCTACACCATACTGTAGAGAAGATGTTGAGTAACTCTCGGTGGTAATAAGAGTTGGATAAACAAATATAAATGAATATATTTACTTATTAAAATTACCCTTTTTTGGCCTCCTAGTGACAAAAGAGCAGAAACAAGGAGTTAACATGAAGCTCATACCCCTGAGTGTCAGCTGAAAATAACTGAATGAATAAAAATGTAAGCAGTCATCAGCATAAGGTAAATTATCACTGAACAGAAAAATTGGTGAAGTCCACCACAAACCATTATTCCAGAGAGTATATATAACAACTCCCTACATCTTTCCTCACTGTCCTGCCATTGTTATGGCTGAGCATTTGAGGGCTATAGAGATGTTATGATATTAATTATTCAATATTAGTTCAGTGTTGTGTGGATGTAGAGTTTTTAAGCTACACACCATAATGTTGAGGAGCAGAATCTGGTCCTTGCATAAACTCAGGAGTATGTGTAATGCAAGTGCACAAGATGCACTGAGGTACTGCTCTCCACAATATCGAGAGAGATGCCCATCTATGATACTTCTGAGGTACCACTTTAAAACACAATAGCGCCCTTTGAAGAAAATAAGCATTGCTGGTGCTGCTGGAGGATGAGGACAATTTGTCCTCCCAGCATTACACTGAGCTCAACGCAAGGCAGCTCTGAGAAGTGCAAATGCAACCTGAGGATGTGTTGTAGAGCAACATAACTGCAATTAGTGCCAAGAGTGACTCTATACAAGCATGTAACGCAGAACACAGAGACCCACACTGAGAAAATATCTGCAGAAACCAGAACAGGCTGCAAAGTAAGACTACTAGGATCAGAGAAACAGCCAACCTGTATATATAAAATGATTAAAAGAGCTTCACTGTTCAGGATGCAATTGACATTTGTACCCGCATCAGACAAATTAAATTAGAAAGAAAAAGCAGCTGAGGTAAAAGGGCAATGTTAAGACGAAAACAAGCTAAGGCTGGACTTGAAACTGAAAGGCTTTCATTGAAGTACCTTCTAACCATGTTAACCTTTCAGAATAAAAGCCTGGTTAGCCAGTAAACAAACTTACCTGGTACTGTAGCAGACGACAGATGTAGACCAGCTCTCAAAGTCCTGTGCTCTGCTGCCAGGTAGTTGTGATATCAGACCAACTGCTGCAATCTCAATTCCAGCTTGCTTGAAGTCCTTCCTTTATCCCAGCCTCCAAGTCACTAACTTTCCATGCCTTAATATGTCCTGCTAGGAAGCACAGACAAAAAAATTAACAATTTTGCAGAAGCTACTTGTGGGCAAGCTCCCCCAAGATGTCCTTAGCATAGCCTAAGGAACTAACATAAGGCCTTTTTAAGGAACTAACATACATCTTCTGGCAGATCACGACAGAACAAAAGTCACTCCATGTTCCATTGAGGTAAAGGCAGAAAATTTTTCTTTTTGAAATGAAATATACCTTGATGCTTCCAGATCACAAATGAACAATTCTATAAGTAACAAATGTCTCAGTATAGGATACTAAAAAAAACCAAAGCCAACCTAAACAAACAAAAAAACCCAACTAAACAAACCTAAATCAAAAGAACATCAACAACACATCAAAGAACTTCTAGTTAGATCTCCAACAATAACAACACTGTGGGAAAATGCACTTCAGTAGCAAAGGCTAAACTTGTTTCTATATAGCAGCTATCCCTGCTTCTTTTCAGACTCACCTTTCCCAACAACTAACCTGACAGCCTCATGTCCAGTTCCTTAAACAGCAAAAAACCAAGGACAAGTCTTCTGGGACCCTCCCTACCACCCCTAAATCTTAGGGATGATTATCTTAGACTGCATTACACAAAGCTACATTACTCCACGGCCTGATGCCTCAGGTGGTGATTTTATACCCAGGTGTCCACAATAAACTGCAATCAATGTTCTTCAAAACCTACTTTTGGTAAAATACAGGGCAAATTTTTGCAAGCAGTAATAAAACCTCATAACAATCCTGAAAGTAGGGCAAAGGTCATGGCTGATGAAGTGGAGCTACCCCAGCAGGGAGGCTGGAAGAGTGTTTTATGTTAAAAAGCCCATTTCCAGGCAGCAAGGACTTGCCCAGCCTAAGGGAATTAACATCTGGTTAAATTAAAAGCAGATGTTCAGCTGCTACAAAGCAGCAGAGCACCATCAGAGTCAGTGAAACAGGGTTCCCCTGTGCAAACTCTGCCAATTCGTTATCATGGAGGAAGCTGGGCCAAAGCTCCATCCCCATCCTGGCCTAGACAATTTTGAACCATCCTGAAGTACATTTAGTTAGCAGGTTATTTCATTCTTCATTTCACTGAGGCATTCTCAACTATGAGCTCAGGCATGAACAAACAGGTTGCTTTTTCTACAAATACAGCAAGTGCATCTATGTTACAAATTTCCCTTGTTCTCTCAAAATTTTGGTCCTTTTTCACTTACTGTTCTGCTTAGATTTTAGTTGCTAAGCGATTCCATGACAGCCGAGAATTTTGTCCTTAACTCAGGATCTCATTTTCAAAGGAACCTCATAACTTGGAATCAACCTTAAGAATGCTGTCCACTCGTCAGGTGAATCCGCTATTTTTTTCTCCAAACAATGTTTTGTCTCACAGTATAAAGGTCAAAGTTTGTTTGCTCCTAACAATAGCACTCTTGTAGGGTAGACAAAAGCTAACGTTCTCATTATTACACTAGAAAAGGTAATGCCTGTTTTCTTTAGCAGGCTTTCTATTACATTGTAAGAGCTTAATAATTTGAGGCAAATTTTCCAGCCTGCTTCATACACCTTTGGAAAATTGGGCGCTGTTCCTCCTGCTGCTATGACAGAAATACTGTTATTATAGCAGTTGTATATACTATTATTATAGCAGGGAATGGGCATGAAATCTGCCCTGAATCTCTGCCTTATCTCTGAATTGGGACCTCAGCCTGCATGAACTGGGCTTTCTACTTTTTTTTTTCAGTGAGCTGGGTTCAGATTTTGGGAGGCCTGGTGCTAAGCCCACTACAGGTGATAAAGCTTTGTTTGTGTTCATGGTTCTGCTCTTCTGCTCATGCAGACTGAGTGACTGTGTGCTGCTTATTTTAACTGTCTTCAACCTGTTTCACCTCTTGGGTCATCTCTGTGGATCATCTCTGCTGGGACGAGTGACAGACATATGGAGTTTATGATCTAGTCACAGTTTGTGTGTTACCAGTATCAACAATTTCATAAATGCAACTCTAAGACACCCTTAATTAATACATCAGTGTTAAAAAAAATCTTCTGGTGTCCCCAGGTAACAGCAACATCTTCTGATCACATAGCCTGTGTCAGAGCAGTGCCAGAGGAGATGGAGAATCAGACTTCATACTGCATAATCATCCAGCCTCTGCCCCGAACAGTAAGATACAAGACCCCCAAAAAAGAGAGGCTCAGCTCTCAGAGCATGGTCAAGACTGCAAAATGGGGAAATACTTCTAGGACTGTGTCCTCATATTCACATGAAAATCCTTTAGGCTTTTAGAAGTACAGATCTTGTTTTGCACGTTTATAGGGCAGACAAAACAAAATCTATAGGAAAAGCAGGACCCCAGTAGTGATCTGCCAGGTCCATCTGTGTCCCTTCAAATTGCTGTGATTCAGCATCTATTTCTGTCTATTTACTATGACAAGCACTTGATGTACATACATTTATTTATTATTAGTGGTGCTTAGCTTCTACACCTCTTACTAAAGTCAATGGGAGAAGAAAGTTTTGTGCAGCTCTCTGCTCCAAGGTTGTGATCTCAAGAAAACGTTAACTGGACCCCAGCAATCCAAGAGAACTTTGACAAAATCCATGGTGCTCAGTCCTAGCATTGAATCTGTCCAGACAAATCATCTACCAGGACTGGAGCCCAGACAAGCTGTGATGTTAATAAATCCTTCTAAAGTGAGCTATTTCCAGGATAAGGTTTCTATTTCCTTCACACACAACATCAAGGTCTTACTGATAGCTGCATGATAAAATTATCAAGAAACAGAAGTGTGTTTTTTTGGACTAGTTTATTCTAGAAGTAAATGGGTAATATTTTAAGAACTACATTGCAAGTTCAGTCTTGACTCCTGGGATTATTTAGCCTTAAGCCTGGATGTAATAACTTCACCCCGTCTTCAAGACAGAAATGTTATGCTTGGTAAGATGTTGGTCTCAGAACAAATTTTTAAGACTTCACAATATAATGTCTCCACTGATCATTAGGTAGGGAAGTGTCATAACAAGTACTATAACAACAATTACTCCTTCATTAAACTGACTCACAAATGAGTATTTTCAAAAATAATTTTGGCTTCTCTTTAAAAAGCTGCTGGCTCTTGCAAAGTAAGACCCTTGCTGGTGTGAAACCCCAAGTTCCTTGACTTGCAACTCACAAAATCTGCAGTCTACATGCAGACATAAAACTATTTAACAGGTGAGCAGAAGGGAGAGCTTGCAGGTTATTTGTTACATTGCCACCTCAGCAGGTAGCTTCACATGTCAGGTCCATACAGGTCACCTTTGCACAGGAGGAAAAAGGTAAGCACAACTAACTTTATTTATAACCTATTCGCAAATTTCTGAAAAGCATTGGTTACAAATACAGATGATTCAGAGTTGTGTGAGACAGTCCAAACATCAGAACTCAGTTCCCAGGGAGTAACAAGCCTCAAGAGCTGGTTCCAAGTAGACTGAAAGGCAAATTATCTATCCAATGAGGTGGCAGGTTTCTTTAGAGCTCAAACATCATTGCTTGTTTCAGGGAGCATCAAAAACCAAACCAAGCTGTACTACACAGTGAATCTTGTCCTGTATATTTTGTAAAAATTATTTACCTTCCAGCAGATCAGATTTGGTGCCTGTCACAATCCCCAGCTCTAGGAAGGGAGAACTTCAATTTACACAGAATACAGAGAGCAAATAGGCAGCTCAAACTTCTACTTTCCTGACATTGCTGCTGTTTATACTTGGAATGGGACACAGACACACACCCTTTCTTGGTCCCTTTGACACTCATGTCACCTCAGGACTGAGTCTGATAAAAGTTGTTTAAAGACTGTAAATATTTACCTGAATCCACAATAAGAGGGAAACACATTTGGCAGAGTTCCAGCCCCAGCCCCAGAAAGATGCAATTTTGTTCCTTGCAACATCACAGTTTTACCGTGTGACAACAGGCACAGTTAAGCCCTGCTGTAGGGATTAGCAATAGTCTCCATATCCACTCAGTTCTATACTCAAAAACAGGGGTGAAATGTAGCAGGATTTTACACACACAAGGAATTACTCAGATATCACACTAAAGGTGGTGTGTAAATACCCTCAAGTAAATACCTCCCAAGCAAGGTATGTCTCTTCTGCATGATTATCATAATGGCCTCCAAAACTCACTGTGCCAGACTTATGTATCAGCAAGACACAACCATAGATAGAAGATGCCTTTCAAGCACTGTGACACTTGCTTCCTGCAGATGGCTGGAAATGTTCTTAGATACAACATTTGCAATTAGCTCGCTGATGAAATTAGTGCTCTGAAATGGTTAGTTTTATAGATGTCCCTGTTACTCCTTCTGTGGCTATTACTGCTTTAACCTCTTTGAGACCTTGGCTGAGAGCACTTTCTTAAGACTGCAATATTGAGAGCACCAGTCAGAAAAAACCATAGCCCAGCACAAGCAGTGAGAAGAGGTGCAGTCCTCAGGTGGGTGATTTTTCTGGGGCTCTGATGAACTGCATCCTAATCCCTGCTGTCCCACTGCTGACCCTGAACTGGTCACTCCCCTGTGTTTCTGCCTCAGCAAAATGAGGACAGTGCTACTTACTGCCTTCCAGCCCTCTGCCCGTGGCAGAGAACATGCTACGGGAAAGCTCAGAGCCATCGCTGTTCCCAGTGACCAGTCGTGGTACCTCCCTTTTTAAGCATGAGTAATCACCATTCCTGACATGTGCTGCCCTGCTACTCTCATTTTACCAGCAAGAGTGTTTGGGGCATGTGATAAGAACATTTAGGAAAAATCCCTCCAACTCCTGAATCTCCCAGGAGAACTGTCCAGGTGCACACACTGCTGAGGACACCTGCCCCTCACCTGCTGACTGGAAGCACATCAGTGATGGGCAGGATCCATCAGTAATACAAGGACTTCATAGGTCACATCAGGGGTCTTGGGGGACTCCCACACATCCAGGGCACTGTTGTTTCAACTTAGTTTGCCACCGTTCACTGCTTTGTGTCATTGGGATGTGAGAGAGCAAAGTTTCTTCCATAGGAAGAAAGCAGGAAATTGAGAATTTGATGAAGTTTCTACTTTCTTTGCATCAAAGCCCATCAATGTCTCAGGCTGGTTTTCACCTTTCACTGACAATAAAGTAATTTGCTCATAACAAACAGCTGCTCATCTGAAAAACGACTGGCATGAATCATAGCGGAGGCATGAATCATAGCGGAGGCATGAATCAAAGAGGACTGGCACGAAAAGCTCATGCTCATTTTTGAACACTGCATTATGCCCTGATTAATTGGCAGTGGCTTATGGCTCTATCAATAGGACACGCTCCCTGGAAGAACGACACATTTCTGAGAAATCCTCAACAGAACCAAGCATGTATTATCGATGAGCTAGGAGAAAATCATCTGGGTATTTTCACAAACCCAAGCTTTAAATCAGCTTTGCTGAAAGGCCTGTCAGTCTTTTTGATTGTGTTTCCCTCTGAAATAAATTTCCCGAGGCAAAATCTTTAGTTATGGCACAAGCCTGCAGCTTAGGAGACCGGTACTCCCTCCTTGGTTCCGTGTCAGATAGGTGGTGCCTACAGCACCACGGAGATCCACTTTAACTGTATGCCCGATGATCATAGCCACTCTTTAAGTAGTCTCACATAAAAACGAAAAGCATTCAACTGCTGCCAACTATCCTGGCTGTCCAGTAGTGCTCCCTCATCACTGCAGTATTTGCAGACCTACTTTGGAGAACTTTTCCATCTTCTCCTGTTTCCTGCAGGGGTATTATCTGTGCTTGCGAGGATTCAATTAATGCCATTGATGTGGAATGTTGCTCCATTCATCACTGGCTACAGCATCTAATGAATAGGATAATCTAATTCTCCCCAAATAAATATGACACCAAATTAAAAGAGTTCATAAACAGCCTCCAAAACGAGTGAGTTTGTTTCAATTTATTGCCTTTTAAATTGCACTGGATCCCTCAAGTACCAACCTAGCTATAAACAAACCAGTGACTGAGTTTGAAAGTTTATTATCACTAATGTTTGCCTTTATTTATACTAGATTTGAGTGTTAGTATTAGCTGGAAGAATAGAAAAAGGGAGGTCATCCAAATGCCACAGTTTTTAGCCACAATTTTCCTAAACTAGTGAGAGAGCTTTAAGGAGCAATGTATTCTAGACAACTATTTTTGCTGCGTTTACTGTCACTGAAGCACTGAACAAAGTAGTTATAACCTATCATTAGAACCATGCGAATAGTTCACCAGGAAACCAGAAAAAATTTGCAATGCCTAGTGGGTACTTGGCCGGTTTAAAAAGACACTCCTCACCCTATCTTCCACCAAAACCCAAAGCCACAGTTCTTCTAAGTTTTTGTCTGATATAATTTTATTTGGGAGCCAGCTATTAGAAAAAATATTACCTGTGTAAAGACAGATGAACTTGTCAAGCTCTTCTCTGAAGGTAGCCTGGTTTTCAGTATCCTGCCTTCTCTGACCAGTCTTTCCAGAATGCCTGGCGGGAAAGGAGACAATCAGTGTGGTTGTGGATTTCTTACAGGATGATCTACATGCCAGAGAGAGAATCTGTGGACGTAGTGTGGTGCTTAAAACACACATCATATTGGCTCACCAATTTAACTGTGGACAATACCTGGTGCTTCAGAAGAACACCATCTTGTGCTTTACTGCTTGAAAATTGTATTTATTTAACAGCTTCTATAATGGATTCTAACCACTTTCCTGGAATTAATCAATTTAGCCTCATTACAGACAGTCCCATGAAGTAAAGATTTATCTCTACGTGGCTTTTACGGTTAGCACATTACTCAGGGTAACACAGCTGGAGTTTAGAAATCCAGAGCTATCGTGTCTGCAAAGCTGAAAACTGTCTTGTGCAGGGGTTTTTTTCAGTCCCAGAAGCAATACAAATGATGAGGAACTAGTGAACTTACCACAGAATCATAGAATTGTTTGGCTTGAAAGGGGCTTTTAAAGGCCCTCCAGTCCACCCCCCTGCAATGAGCAGGAACATCTTCTACCAGATCAGGTTGCTCAGAGCCCCATCCAACCTGAACGTCCCCGGGGATGGGGCATCCAACACCTCTCCGGGCAACCTGTGCCACTGTTTCAGTTCTGGCAAGGCTAGAAATGGACATCAGCTGTACTTTTCCTATTTCTTGTTTGAACCTTTTGGGATCTGTTTAAACTCGGAAATTAGACTCCACAACACTGGTCTCTTCTGTTAGAGAAGATTGCTACTGACATTTAATGCAATGACTCTCCCCTCCCTTTCGAATAACATCAGCCTTTATTTTGGCTAAAATAACAAGGAACCTTTCAGCTCAGTGGCTAAACCAAGGAACTGAAGGGGGAACTGTGGTTCTCTGGCTTAAACTAAAACAGAAATTTAGGAGATATTTCGGAAAGTGAAAATTATGTTCTCAGGCAAACTGAATATTAAAATTGTCCCCTCCAAAATGTCATGTTTCAGCTTCAGATTAAGGAAACCTTTTAATAATTGTTTTTCAGCTTGAATCAGGTTTTAAAATAAAGTTGCCATTTTAAAATCAATAGATGTAAGTGTCGACTTTCATTTTCCCCCCTATTTTTCTGCCTGACATCCATTTATAAGCTCAGTTCAATTTCATTTACATCCACCAAATGCCTTTTTTTTCTGTGAATATAGTACTGCCAATAATATTTTGTCCAGTGCTGACTGTGATTCCATGCTTCCCTAGACTATTGCTACACATGACTCAGTTCCTGTTTGGACTGTAACTCAATTTCAGAGCTTACTGCCATCTATAACTCGAAAGAGCAATTTCAGCTGAAATCCTAAATTGAGTTACAGATTTGTATTGCATTGCTCACTATTTATTAATAATATTGTGCCTACAACATATCCTGTTCTTCATTACCACAGAGAGAACAGTACTGGTCCCTCTGTGTGATCCAGAGCTATTTATTTCTCCAAATGTTAGGTTCCTGCGTGTACAGAACCTACAGACATCTGTGTTTCTTTTGTAATAAGTACTTTTATCTAGCCAGAAATGCAGAAAAGGTTTCTCAGGACTATACTTGGATGTATTGTATGACTTCCATATCATAGAAAAATATCACCATAAGTATTTTTTTGCAACTGAAAGAATGCAAAGTATTATGGGATAAAATCCCCATGAACTTTGAACTCCCGTACCAGTGACACTCTTAAGTGTTGGGCACACAACTTTCAGTCAGAAATGCCAACTCTAAGCCTTCAACAGACATGAGCAGTCTGAGGCACGATACTGACCCACCATGGCTAATTGAGATTTGTAATAGGAAGGAATGTTGGGGAAACAGAAACACAGCTTGAACAAGTTATGCTTTCTTCCAAACAGATAGGAGCCTCAGCATTGGCTGTTTCTGCCTTCTCAGAGAACAGTCAGATACAAACCCTAAACTATTAATTCTTTTCTGCAGCCTAACATAAGGTTTTTAGTGAGCAACAAAAACTACTGGTAATTTCTTGGAACCTCAGGGATGAGTTCTTTGGGTTCAAATGTATGACACCAGAAGACTGAACAACAATCACTTACAAGGCCAATAATGTTTGCAGTGATGGGAGAGATGGGGAACTGGAGTGACCTTGTTTGCATGTGGTCTGAGGAGAAGAGCTTGCTGCACTGTGTCAAACAAAAAATCTCTTGCTGCTGCAGCATCCCAGGCATGGGGATATTCTGCAGTTATTGACCCCAGCCACTAAAGAAGTGAAGAGTCTTTGGAGTCAGCTCAGGCATTTGGGTTCAAGGCAGAAGTTGAACTCTTAGGCACAGTCCCATCTTAGCATCTTACAGTTTGCTGCTGTCTTCCCTGCAAAGGAGATTCCACCCATAATCCCTGAGAAAGGTGCACATTTTATTATCAGATGGCCACCTTGCCAGAAAAACAGGCTGCTTCAAGATAGCCAGGCAATAAACCATGACACTAGGAGACTCCATCATCCCATCTGGATGTCTGCGGCAGGCAGGATTTAAACCCTGCAGCATTTTACATTAATACATCAACATTATTTTACCATTAATTCATTAATTTAAGAATAAAAAATAATCAGCTGTTTCCATTCAGGAAGGCTCCCATGTGCCTGGCAATGAGGGTGCTCTCCTCTCGAGCCTCTCTTCAGCCCACCCCAGAACAAATAGTGGAGCAATCCATGATAGCACAACTCACCTTCCCTTCCCCAAGGCCACACACTGTACTGTTCTGTGTTTTGGCAACACCAACCTCAGCTCTGAAGAGAAGTGCTGTCTGGGCAGCCTCAGATGCCCCAGTGTCAGCTCTGGTGCCTCAGGCCAGGCTCTGGACCAGCTCCACCCCAGCCTCAGCTCAAAATCCTACAGCAGCCACGGTTGCCTCTGTGTACTGATGAGGAAACCGCAGGGAAAAAATAAGACTGAACATCTTTCTCAGATTATTTCCTGCCCTTGAAAAACTTTCCTTTAAAGGAGGAGATGGTAAAGAGATCTCCCACTTTGCCCAACTAAGATATCTGCTATTCTCTTCTTCCACTTCCTGACAGGAACAATGTTCTTTTAACCTCAGTTTGAACACTTAAACACACTTTACCCAAAAGTTACTCCAAACTGTTGCAAAATAGAAATACAAGTGAAGCCAAACCAATCCAATCTTTTCTTCTTCTCTCCAGAAGTCACAGGGATGATGCATCTCTTAGGAAGCAGAGCCTGGTTGGCCTCCTGGGTTTCAGGTCACATCTGCACTGGGTTTCTGGGAGAATTAAGCAAGACCGTATAACTTCAGCTTTGTCTGGAATAGAAATTCTCAGGGGTTAAGCATGACGTGTGTGCATTAGCATCCTATCTGGAACAGATTTCGTTAGTTTTCCAGGTGTCAGGAACAGAGCTAATAGTCGGAGGCAGCTATTCCTATGGAGGCCTGGGTGTGAGTTGAGCAGAGAGCTGAAGTACCTACACCCCCGAGGCTGATGGATAGCACAGCTCCTGCTGTGTGTGCTGCATCTGAGGACACAGGGCAGCCACCCGGGGAAGACAGCAAGGTGGCATTAATGTTGCGCCTGGAGACTCCCTGCACACAGGTCTTTCTGCAGCACAGCAAGGGGGAAAAGGCTGGCACACAGGCAGCAGAAGGCCTGCACCAGTCCTGGGCATTTTTTACATTGCCCCTGTTACCTTTTCCTTGCCAAGATTTTATCTCGATTTTTGTGCAATAAAATCATGTTAATAAAACTGTGAATGAATAGAAAGGCCCTATGTCAATATTTGCACCTAGAAAAGACTGGTTAGAACAGCTTAGGAATTGATCCTGATTTATTAAAGCACCTGTTCACCCAGGGAACATTTTAGCAGCAATCAATATGTAATTAAATCTTCATTGATGTTTTACAACTGTTTTGTTTCCCAGCAATTACAGCGATAGAATCAGCTTCCCCTGGTTGTTCCTCCTTTCCAGCTTTACTACTGATCTCCTGTGAGCATTCTGGCAACTCACTTTGCATCTCCCATGCTGTTATTAATAAACTGGGATTACAATCACAGTGAAACAGCTCTAATCCAGACCCACTGGGCTAAGCACAGGCCACCAAGAAAAGCCAGTCTCTGACCTGAGTAACCTGATAACAATAACAACAACAGGAGCTCTGGGGTGATGTAAACACAGATGTTTTAGCGAAATCATCGGACAACTGTGAACTAAAATATACTTGAAGAGCTGAGCTTTCATTAGGCTTTTCTAGTCAGATTTTGGTCCCTAGAGGCTGGGATTGGTTTTCACATGCTACCTGTCCAGCTTCAGGAAACAGAGGTGTTACGGGTGCAGCGGTGTAAATCACTCCTCTTCCCTGCTCAGGCAGACACAAAATGCCATCTGGCCATTCCAAAATAATACCCCAAACACACCAGAACGGGTCATACTTTCACTAAAACCTCCTCACTCGACTCTGGCTGGAGGAGTGCCTTGCTGCAGAGCCCGTAGTCATGCAGAGAGCTGTGGGCTGCGAGCCCCTGAGCTGGCTCCCCAAGGGGACAGGGAACGCACCCCTCCGTATCAGGCTTTGAGGCGGCTGGGAGAGGGAGCAAATCCCGCCGCACTGCTGCTGGTCCTCTGGGCTCCCGCGGAGGCCGTGCCCGGGATGCCCGGGATGCCTGGGGTGTGAGGGATGCCCCGGGATGCCGCGGGGTGCGCGGAGTGCCCGGGGTGCGAGGGATGCCTGGGGTGCCCGGGATGCCCGGGATGCCCCGGGATGCCTGGGGTGCGAGGGATGCCCCGGGATGGCCGGGATGCCCCGGGATGCCTGGGGTGCGAGGGATGCCCCGGGTGCGCGGTGCTGCCGCCGGGCTGCGCGCAGGCGGTCCCCCAGCAGAGGGGGGTGTAAGCTCGGCTTTCGCCGCTGCCGCAGCCCCCGCACGGCACTCGCAGGCCCGAACAGCCTCGGAAAAACCGAACCGAAACGAAACAGGGAAGCCTGATCATCGGTGTCAATTAGAACAAGTGATTGTGAAAAAGCGAGTGTGAAAAATCAACGCCTTTGACCAGCACAAGGGATATGCGATTCCTTGTCCTTTGGTGCCTGTAGCCGGCCCACATCGCTCAAACACTGAGTAGAACCCCCCACCTTGGTGCTCAGCCTAGGGACCAGGCGAGAAACTAGGATATCACTGAAAAGACAAGCACTTAAAGAGACCGAGACTGAAACCTCTTCGTGTTCACTTGAGGTGTGTAGATAACCTGACCCCAGGTCCTTTGTCTGTGTCCCAGACTCACCAAGACCTTTTGAACTTGCCACTCTCATAGCACTGATTCCTGCAAATCTCAGCAGTGCAAGGAAGGGAGCACCCCTCAGCCAAAAACTTCACTCACTTGATCAGAAAAGCTCCTTTACTTAACACATTTACTGAAAGGCTTCTGGTAACTACACATTTAAAGGAGTTGCTTTAAGCGTGGACAACCAGTGGTCAAGGCAGACCCTAACTTCTCGAACTTCTCTCTGTATTAATGTCCTCATTTGGGGCTTCACTCAGCACATGGTAGGTGCAGTCATGGGGGCTGGAGGCAATTTTGGAGGGAGTCCACTGACTGCTGAGAAGTTACTGTGACACTAGGAGCAGAAACAGGTCTGCTCCCAAGGGCAGGATATCCTATGTTCACCAAAACCAGATCATCCATGCCAGTTTTGATTCCCTCATGGTCTGACATTGATGTGAGGACCTGAACTTGCTGGTCTTCCCCAACAGACAAGCAAGAAGGAAATTAGGCACATAGCCTTCAACTTTCACATGCTTGCAGCCAGCTTGGCTCTGCCATTCACTGCTCCTTGGGGAGCCCCCCCTGAAGTTATGTAGATAAGGCTGCTAAACTACTGCCCCTGGCATGAAATTCTCAGTTCTGACCCATGCCCTAAAGCCTCATTAATCTCTGGGACTCCTTCCAGACCCACCCAGCCAGCATCAAATGGCCCGCGCTCCACCAGCTTGTCCTAGTGAAATTAGCATGGCTTCAGGACAGCCCAAGCTCTGTAGGGTTGTTCAGACTGGTGAAACAGCTATAGAGGGTTTAAAAGAATCTTTAATTCCATGTCAAAGTACCATCCTTCACAATGGGTTAAAATAGAAGAAAACTTCAAAGAACAAAGTGGAAACAACAAATTAACATCCCCGCTTGTGACTGAAAAACTGTTTGGGAAGTGGATAGAATTCAATGTGTAATGAGCATCCACATCCTTCAGACAGCTTTGGAGATCTCGACCATTAACTTGATCTTCTTTCCCCCTCTACTTGGATCAATGGAAAGATTTTCTACAAGTACATTTTCAGACCCTTGTTCACTGTTAATTTTCTCTCTGTATCCTTTTCAACTTCTTCCTCCTAGAGGCTGTCAGTCACTGCCACAGAGATTCATCAAGGCTGTCTTGTAATCACCACTGGTATCATCCTGACAGGAGAAAATATTAAAACATAGGTGAATATGGAAGTTCCTCTGCATGCTCCAAGTGCTGACGTTGTCAGTCTGCGGAATATGCCCACACAGGAAAAGGACTTTGGAAAGAGCAAGCCAGACTTCAGCAGAGTTCCTGCCAGCTGACACACCATCAAAAGAGAATGGAGAAATGAGGCTTGTAGCTACCACCTGAAATAACATTTATCAAGTCCTATTTTTTCCTTTGGAATGCAGGTGAGCAATTGACCAGGGTTCTGCTCCAGAGAGCAGCACAGACAAAGTCAGCACAAATCACAGCAAGCAAACCTGTTCAGTTTTTTTGTCCCTGGGTATTTTTGTAGCATCGCTTCCCTACAGGAAGGGAAAAGGTACTATAGTTAGCCCTGACACATGACATTTTTAAAAAAGCCACAAATGTGGTCATTTTGATCTAGAAGCACTACACAAAATATTCACTAGGTTAAAAAAGAATTTGCTCCCTTTAAATGTTTTGTGACGACAGGTGTAAAGCTACTTCCACTTCTCAGAAGGAATGAATATTCTGTACAGCCCTGGAAGATTGATCATTAATCAACATGACAGACACTGACAGTGTCAATTAGAAGAAAAACCCTTCATTACAGAACCAGACTTCCCATGGGGACTGCTAAGGACAGGGCTTCTGTGCCATTTGCACAGGGAGAGAGGAATGTCCCAGAGTCCATAGGACAAATGGTAAAAAACAGCATTTCAGCACTAACAGGAGACGCACATTCACTCAGAGCTGAGACTCAAATGCTACAATAAGCTTGACAAGGTTCAGAAACTGAACCTATCTCATCACAGTATAGACCAGGCTTTCATCTGGGATAATGCAGCTAAAAAAACCCAAACAACAGCAAAAGAAAAAAGAGAAGAGAAGAGAAGAGAAGAGAAGAGAAGAGAAGAGAAGAGAAGAGAAGAGAAGAGAAGAGAAGAGAAGAGAAGAGAAGAGAAGAGAAGAGAAGAGAAGAGAAGAGAAGAGAAGAGAAGAGAAGAGAGAAAAATTAAAAGAGGGATAAACAAAATACCCCAGCACTATTTTGACTTATATGGATGGCACTGGCTTGAGGTAGTTAAGGATAGCAGAGAGAGAGAGAGGAGAAAATGGCAGAGCAGTGTGGAATAGGTATAACAAGAACGATTAATTTAATTTAGATTCATCTAGGAGATCATGCAGTGCATGGATACAGAGTCTGGTCCATGAAAATCCAGGTGCAGTGTCTCCTTGGGTTTGCTCTGTCCAAGTCACTTACAGAGCATACAGCCTGACTCACCTTTCAGACACGTGTCTCTCAAGGACATGACTGACAACAGGCCTAGTGAAGGAGAGCCGTGATCATGGCAGAAATGACATTGTTGCTGCAAACAACCATGGAAGCATCCCACAGTGCTGGAAAGATTAGGAATACATGCAATGGCTAGGAACCATCATATCCAGATTCTGCTTACCGAAATCATACTGGAGAGAGACTTTCCTGCGATACGCTTGAATTCAGGCTTTATAAGATTTAGGTCAACTTCACTTCGAGAAACAATCACCCTTATCAGAGTCCCATCATCTGTGCCAGCCCCCTGGAATAACAGATATATCAGTCTGTGATGTCACTGGGTGTTCAAGAGATAAGCTGTGCAAACTAATCCAGGACAGGAGGAGTCAGCTTTCAAACACCACTTGGCACATGTTCTGTGGAACATCTGCATCTCTTTCTGGAGGGCCACCCCTCACACTCCTCTCAGGGGCCACTGTCAACACCACAAGCCCACCACGGAAGTGTGCACAAGTTTTGCACATGCCAAATGTAAAAGCAAACATGCTGCAAAGGTGGGAATTGTCACTGAATACAGATTGTCCTTCTGCAGCATCATCCAGGCAGTGTTTGGCTTCAACCAATATTGTTTAATCACTCACAGGAAAATTAAGATCACACTGATAACAAAACAGCTTTCCGAAAGGTTTGGAGAGCTGACATCTTGTACATACCAGTTAAACATTACAGGGGCACAATCTGCAGATACCTTATATGTCCCCATTTGAAACTCTCATTTTATACTGCCATTGAGAGAATTGCTTTCTAAAAAGAAAATATTGTGTTCGAGTCTATTAACACGGAAAGCAAGACTTCACCATAATCAACCTCCTAGAAAAGCCTCTTCCAGAAGTATTGTCTGTGTTCCAGAAAGTGGGGCTGAGCTCCTTGCAGACTCTTAAGCCAGAAAAGCCAGACTTCCTTGGTATCTTGAGCTTAAAGGGTACTTTTCTACCCAAGGTGTTTGAAAGGATTCTGCTATTACTTGCAATAATCGCACTAAACCTGATTAATTGCACCAAAACCTTGGCTCTTCTAGTTTGAATTGGTGGAAGCCAGGTTACAAGTTAAGTCAGTATGAAAACAAGTGTGTTGCAATGAAGAGTCTTACCTTTAAAGCATGGTACAGCCTCTCTGCAAAGTAGCTATGGATGTTCCTGGTGCATTTCACTAGGCATACAAAAAAAGCTCGGTAAGAATCAATGGTAATTCCAGTCCAGGACAGCAGGTGACTGAGATCCTACATGTTTCCCATTAATTCAGTGTGTTCCTGGAATCTGAGTTTATCTTACCCAAGAGGTACCCCTTACTTCCTGCCAGATACCTTTATAAAGTAGATCCATCTAATATAAGTCAACTACTGCAGAAGAAAAGGCAGCAGACTCTGACAAAGCAAAGGGAAAGGTCACCACTTACCAATAGCCAGCATGGCATCCTCAAGTGAACCACGAGTTTCACTCTTGATAGAGTCTTCTATGCTCTTACCAGCCAGTTTCTGGTATTCTTCAAACACTGTTTGAAACACAAAGAACTTCAATTTTTTACCAGGTAACCTCCGAGGCATTTTGTGCCCCATATTTACAGGCATTACTTGTGTGGCAACATGAACACAGAGATCCTGCAAAAGCAATGGCCACATTTGCACCAGCTTCAGGAGGCTTTAGTCAACATCAGAAATACAAGCTATAAAGATGGATGTTAAAGTTTACAAAAAGCCAAACCATTCATGGTTCTTAATTCCCTGACTTCATGTGAAAATGCAATTTCAGTCACTTCACGTTTATGTGGAAATCTGACCCTTCATCGCTGTCTTTAACCACAGAAATAAAGCAGACAACGAAGTTAGGCACACCTTTGGTCTTGTGCTTGTTGATGTCATTAGCTTCAGGAGTCAAAATAAAATCAGCTTAAATCTAGGACTATGCAGCTTACAGCCTATGGACTTTAAAATGATGACAACACCATCTGGGAAAACTTCAACCTTTTCAACTTAAAAAAAAAAAAAAAAAAAAAAAAAAAAAAAAAAACAACTGAGAAAAAATGAGCAAAACACAGGTGCGGATTCTGAGATATTTGAGCTCCCACAGCAACAAAAGTTCAGCAACAGGGTCATTGCTTGCCTTATACAATTTGGATACTCCAAGGCTCAGAAACACAGATATCTGTTTTTATTCCTATCTTTCTAGGACTAACAAAGAAGGAAAACTGCTATGTAATGCAATGGACATCTTAATAAACTGCTCAGTATCCAAGATCATCAACACTCAAGACACTTTGGGGAAATGGAATACAGAATAGACAGATGGATACAAACTTCTCAACTCAGACCTACTCTTTCTATTAAAAAAAAAAAATAAAAGCTGCAACAATTACACTCAGGTTTTAAACACAAATAACTACAGGTAGCCGTAGCACATAAGAAATTGCTTGGTGCCACAGTAGGTCCCACAGACTGGTTGCATTATGACAACTAGATGAAATTCAGTTCTTAAACACAGATACAGACAAAGACTATAGAGACCACCTATTTTTGTTTGTTTGTTTTGTTTATTTTTTAAGTGACCTTGGGAGATTGAATTTGAAACACAAAGGGAGCTGGCTTCCAGGGTGTAGAAACAGCCTCAGAGGACCTCAGCTTGAAAAAGCTCAGGCATACCTAATTTATCTCCAGCTAAATGTATCAGTTTAGCTGATTCACACAGTACTTGATATGTTTAGATTCAGCCAACATAATGAAATCTGTTATGCCTCAAAAGCCTTGAGATGGCAAGGTTTGGTCTCTGCTGCACAGACAGTGGGGAGCTGAGGTCTCAGCTGGAACAGGACTGGTGTCTTCCCTCCCAGCAGCCTCTGATGCCCTCAAAAGGACCTGGGGCAGAAATGCAGGTTGCACCCCATGATTCTCCAGCACTGAATAACCAGCTGGTATTTGAGTGATTTTTTTTTCCCTGGAAGAACCCACATCCAAGGGACATGTCTGTTCACCACATGCTCCTACTTAATTAGGACGGTACTCACTCACTTCTTGAGTTTATAAAAACAACTATCCAGTTATCACCACTGTATAGGGACTCCTGGATAAGCCACTTCATTTTCAGCAGAACTAAATCTTCATAATCTTTCACAAAATCTGCTGGCAGCTTTTGGTTACTGAGTGACCAGGAATTAGAAAACAGGCTCAGGTACTTATTTCTGACCACCCATGTCTCTCATCTATAGCCCTGCCTCTTCTTTCTGGCTAGGGTGATTTCTGATTTCAGAGGCTTGGGAGTGTAGTGTTGGTAGTGTGGGTTCTGCTCCATACCTTTCATTAAGTGTGTGGCACTCCTTTTGCACAAGATGGTGATGAACTGTATCTCATCAGTGCCCCGTATCTTCTCTCCAGCAGCATAGAGAGTCTGGAATTTAACACACGGTTATTAGCGAGATGTTCTGTGTGTGCAGCTGGTAAAGGAACAGAGTTTGGCTGAAGGCATGGCTGGGGTAAAGGGGTTTGGAGTAACCTAAAGCACTGTGCGAACCAGAGTCTCCTAGAATGGTTGGTTATGAAAACCTTTCTGTCTTCTAGACAAATTGGAGCAGCCACTATCTCCATCCCTTCTACCTCTCCTGCAGCAGCTGGAGCAGCCAACAATACACTTGAGGTTTCTCCCCTTTTCTCTCCTCTTCCACTCCACCATACCCATACACTTTCACATATCAAAAGCAGCTGAGCCAAAGCGCAGGCCTCATCACTCCTCTTTGGAATGGCAGAGCTCAGCAGTGCAGGCAAAATTGAAGAATCACAAGTTACTTACTTAAAGATCACCCCAGCCCAAATTATTGTGACTCCAACCCTCTGCTGACCAGGACTGTGCTGCTCACTGAAGCACTCTGAAGTTGAAGCAGGTGGGAATGATCATATCACTGATCACAGGTATTTGAGAGTACCTCTGCATCCTGGAGAGCCAGGGCTGTGTCCACGTAGAGAGTGGCATTGTCCCTCTCACCCTATGAGCAGAAAAAGAAAGGTAACAATTTTGTCTCATGAAGATTCTTCCATAAAAAAGGATCAGAGCATTAATTCTGAGCAAAGATCAGTTATCCTCTCAGCCATCTATTTCTGCAGAGTTCTCAAGCAGTAATATCTCAGACAGCACAAGTGCTAGCTCCTTCACTGAAAGGTGCTGAAATCAGTCATATGAAGCAGAGAGAAAAATTGCTCAGTTATTTTGCTACCAGGCAGGAAAATTCCGAAAATGTGGTAGGTAAATGCATCCAAATGCACTCAGCACTGAGGGGACAGACCCTGGAAAAGTGGTGAATCAAAGTGGAGGGGCACTGTTTTCTAAGACCCTTGCAGAGTACAGTGGCTTTATGCATATGTAAAAGTGAGGTGTCTCTCTGCAGCAGAGCTGACTGTAAGTTCCCAGCTCTCTCACTGCTCTAAGGGAGGGAGGTTTCCCTGCTTCAGTCACATCGAAGATGAAATAGATCCACTTCAAGTGACATGGTTGTACCTGCAATTTGTCTGGTGATCATGACTGTACTGGCTCTTTTATTGCATGTCTTCTCCGAAAAAGAAGAGGAAAACGTGAAGACTTTTATACCCTCAGTTCTGTTCTCCAGCATTACCTGAAGAAGGCAAACCAGAATCTGTTCTAAGTAGCCACTTGTTTCCGATTTTATGTCTTGTTCCAGATCAGAACCGTATTCTACCCAAGGGAAAGAGAAAGACAAAGGAAGGATTAGTTATTTATTTAGGTGATATAGTCAAGATATTACCAGTAACCCAAGCACACACCATGCCTGACACAGGGCAAGGAGCTCATTAGGGAAAAAAACAGGGCTGAGAGCAGCTCATACCCTTTGTGATACCCAGGTCAGCATTTGCATCCAGCTGAGTCACTAGCTCCCCTGCTGTCCAAGGAATAAACTCAGAGCTAATTTTAGAGATATAGCTGAAGGGATGAACAAGATAAAATATTTACAAATACGTGTTTGATAAATACCTATCTATTTAATGGGGAGAAAAACCCAAGTGCATAGCTATAGTTTTGTTTATATTCTGACAATACTCTTTACAGCCAAACAGAACCAAATTTGTGATTTGCTGACCCTTTGCTGTAGCTGGATGAAGACCTAGAAAGGGATTTTCAATTCTCTCAGCATAGCCATGTTCTGCTTGCCAGCTGAAAGCAGAATTACATTGCTTTTAGAGTTAAATGGCTTTTAGAAAGCCATTTTCTTGCTGACAGTAACACCTAGCTGGTAACACCGTTCCTGCTGTGCAATCAGTTCCATTGCTCTGTCCACAGAAATCTGAGCCCCAGGCACTTACCTTCTTTGTATGCCTTGATTATCTCCTTGATCTGCGCTTTTGTCCGAGATGCCAAGATCTCTATGATAACACCTTCCGTCGTTCCCACACCCTACAGTAGAAAACACAGTGGAGGAATAAAGGTGGAGAAAGGCATTTAGTCACAGAGGGTGATTTATTGCTGGAGAATTATGGTGAAAGGAGGAGCTGGATGGCAGCAAAGTGTCAGGCTGTGTGCTGAGCTGTAAGAAACCGTCGTGATGAAAGCTGGAGACACAAAACACATTTGGGTTGAACATGGTTTCTTTTAGTGAGGTGCCTAGTTTGTAAAGGATGATTTTACGTAACCCTACATTTCTGCTATGCTTTTCTGGAGTCAGATCTTTGACAATAGACAGGATTAGAGGAATGCAGGGAGACCAGCGCTCCTCTTTGGACTGGCTAGTCAGCCCATCTTTGTACCATTTTAACAGACCACTCTGCATCTGAGACTTGTAAAAGTACATTGTCAATAGGTAGGATCCCAGCCAACCCCAGCCTGGCCCTTGCACCACCACTCCTTGATTCCTTAAAGGTTTCATGGTTTAGGTGGGGCATCAGGGCAGCAGGTTTGGGTGTGAATTTAGTTTTGCTGTTGCCTTCCCAGGCTCTATGAGTCACATATGTGCAGAAACTTTCTTACAGCCACAAATATTTAAGCAGCATTTCCCCCCAGTATATTAATAGTACAATTAAGTATTTCTCAAAGACTAGTGCTAATAACAAACTTAACCATGTAACAGTCCAGTTATTAACAGCTGCACAATTGCAGGAAATTAGCATTGTATTTGTGCTACTACTTAAATATCAGCATGCAATTTCCTTACCTTCATGGCATCATACAGCTCCTTGGCATCATACTTGAATGGGGAGTACATGAGAGCCACAATGAGCCTCTCAAAGTTGCCACTCAGTTCAGACTTCAGGTTTTCAATCAGATCCTGTTAAATGTGCATCATCACATGGTTACATAAACAGCCTCACAGGATCATTTTGCTGCACATGCTGCTTCTATCCCCATGGCCCAAGCAATGAAGCTGAACGACAGCATTGTTGATAGTTCATTACAAAAGGTCCTGGGACTGAAAAAGGCTCCTAAATCCAAAATGTGATTTGTCTAGGTGCTTACACATTTCCTGTTCTTTTGATATTCAGGCTTTCTCAATAATTAATCCCACAGCAAATCCTTCTCCACCCTGCTTAACTCAGTGAGCAGAACCAGGTAGCTGAAGGCCTTGCATTGAGCAAGGGTGTAGCTTCAGAGAGAGCTGATTCCCAAAGCCTGCATATAAACTTGCACCCAGGACATCTGCAGAATCAGGAATGTAGTCTGCTTGAAGATACACCTCAAACTTCCCTTTCACTTTAATGCAGGTTTTCCCAGAGTTCGACTCTCCCTGCTTTAGTGGGATCTAAGCATCTATTTGTTCATTGTTCCATACTTGCCACCCCCATATTTGCTTCCCTTTCTGAGGCTTTTGCAAGGTAGTTCCCTTTCCAGAAAGGGTCACTGGAGACTCCACAGCAGGGTTGGGGGTACAGTTTGCTGGTGAAAAAAATTTCCCAATAAAAGTAAGATTTTATCAAAGAAATAAAGAGAGCCAAAGGAAAACATGGTTGTCAATAACCATGGAATTTCCAAACAAGTGTAATTAAGTAAGTCTTAAAATTGAACTTTTTTGACATTTAAAAAGTCCTGAAACAAACCAATATTTTACTCAACATGTCACTTAGATGGGTATCAATTTTTGTTACAGCTTCAAATCAATAAGAAGCTTCACTTCAAGTTAAAATTGATTTTTAAAAAGTGTTTCTGGTCAAAATGCATTTACAAAAAAATTTAAATCTTTAGGAGAAAACCATTTTTTTCTGGTAAAAAATTAATTTTACACATTCATCGCAGGCCTTATAAATAGATATTAATCTACTTATTTGCAGAAGACTTGCATATAGTTTGCATCATGCTTTCAGGATGAACTGTACGCCCATTTGCTACATCCTGCATGCAGTAAACCAGTGACTGAACATGGCTTTGTTTTGGAAGAACCTTTCCAAACTGTGCTTTGAAGGATTTGGCAATCTCTTGACGCTGCATATTGCTCCTCTTGGTTAGGACTTCAATTATAGCTTGTTCATCAGTCCCTGTGGAAAGCAACAATAAATCATAAATACAGTGCACAGAATAAGCTGACACTGGTCCAAAATCCCAATCTGAATATTCAGACAGCCTTGCCTGGTTCATTGCCTTTGTGTAGAAGTTTAAGTACGTACTGAGGAAACTTTAATTTTTCACAGTAGAAAAGAAGTGATATCTCTGGATGCAAATTTCCTAAGGAATGGCTTTCAACTTAGCAATTATAAGAACATAGAATTTACATATGTGGTTGGAGCCAACTCACCAAGCCCTTTCATGGCCTTGTACAGAGTCTGAGCATCAGGTGCAGCATCAAAATTAAAAGCACCTACCACGGACCTGCCCTCTGCTTCACTCTGAAAGAAGAAGAAAAATACATGACTTTTCACCACTGCTTTTCATCAGCTGAAGAAAAAGTATTTGAAAAGTATATTAATGCTATTTATTGCCAACACATGGTGAAGTCACAGAAAAAAGGAGAGACTGGCTTGAAGTTTCTCAGCAGAGCAAAAAGAGAGCACAAGTTTCTCTCCAAAGAGAACACAAGTTTCCTGTTTCCACCTGCCTGTACCAGCCTTTGCTGCCGGCAGAAACACAAAGGGGAAAGCATGGCTGAGAGTGCTGCAAGCGTAGTGAGGTGCAGGCAGTCTGGCAGAAAAAGTACAGACTGTAATAGACTGGACTCTCCTATTCACTCCTTAAATACAGTCCTTCATAGCATGGATGCTACTGTATCATACTGCACTTCTCAGTGGGTTGGTGCAGGGTAGCTTTTAGACAGCTTTTTAAATACCTGAAGTAGTCTTGTTCTCACAGACCATTTTTTTCAGTGGCTGCTGCTGCACTTCTGCACAGCTGGTTTCAAGAAGGAAGCATCTCCACTGGAAGGATTTGAGCCAAAAGACTACTTTGAAGGAAGAGATCCATCTGGAGGAGTGCAGGTTTGATGTTCTTCCCTCTACCAAGAATCAGATACAACTACACAAGAACCCTCCTAACAAACCCCTAAGGTGCTGACAGTGCCAGAGTCCCAGGGCAGAAAGACACACTGAGACTTATTCTAGTCACCATAAGGTAGCAGGGCCGTCAACCAGAACCCTGGCATAAGAGCTTCAATTTAACAAAGCTGGTAGTCAAGGAACTGGCTTGAATATATTGCCACATCTATCACAAGCTGGTCCTATCAATAGGGGGAGTATGTGCGTAGGTAGGCATGAAGAGTCATCATCCCTTTATTACAATAATAGACACAATTTTCTGCTTCCTAGAAGCAAGGATATTTAAGTTGGAAACTACTATATTCTCATAAATTTACCTTTAGAGGCAGGGTTAATATTAAACAAATGGTATCAGTATGACCTGATGAATATTTTAATGGGGATGGCTTCACAGCAAGATAAAAATCAGAGATTACAGACCAGAAGGAAGCATTAGGGTCATCCCACATGACTTGCATAACATGGACCACCAAGTGCCACCCATCATCCTCCTGCTATGATGCAAATCCCCTCTGCTCTTACTTCCCGTGTGAAAGAGAACCAGTGGATACAGCCTTTGCCAGCCCCGCTCCAGGAGCAGTGACAAGCAGCCAAGAGGCAATGAGGAGTATTGAGAAAGGCACCATGTTCAGCAATCAGCAAGACTTGGAAGTTTGCTTTACAGCAAGCACAGAGACACTCTTGCACCACCACACCTTGCTCCCAGCAGAAAGAGCAGCTGTGAAGCAAATGGTGTCAACAGAAAACTTTGCAAGAGATGCAGCTTTGAATCCAAATGCTCACTGAGCAGCAAGTTTAAGGCTGTGGTGAAGCTGCCACTGCAGAAAAAGCAGTGACAGACCAGGTGGCATTGCCACCTCTAACAGTTGTCATTGACCTAGAAGAATTTGGCTGAGCTGGCAGGACCATTTCAAGTGCTCCTTTTCTAGCCCTCTGTTAGACAGCCAGCACCACCACAGCTTCCCTGGAAAGCAGGTTAGACCCATCCATCTGAGTTTGCTCTGAAAAAGATGGTTAATCCTCTCCAGCTGCATGCAAGGGCCCTGTGAAGAAACCCCAAAACACTCTGGACCCATGCCTGGTGACTCAGTGAAAGAGGGAGTACAAAGCCGAGCTTTCATTTGGAGGCAGTGGAAACAAATTAAACAATGATCTTTTTTGGTACTAATTCCGATAAACAGTTACAGCCCTTCCCGGCTCAAGTAGCACATTTGTGACTCACTCACACACCTCGTTCTCTGTGCACATAAATGTTGCAGCACAAGTACAACTGCACCAGCTTTTCAGAGAATCCCTGTTCACTTTGGTTTTGTTTCCCAGCTGAATTGATCCTACAACTCCCTGACTGAAACTACTCCAGGAATTTGTGTGACTTTCATATAAATATAAATACTTGGCACGAAAGCAGCAGAAGCAGTGTACCTTTCAGCTGATGCTGTGAAAAGTTTTACTTATAAATGAAAGGAAGAAGGAGTAAAAGTTTTACTACCAAAATATTTTCAAACCTAAACAACAGGTTTTTTTTAAAAGCTGGAGTCTGGGGACAGGTTGGGTTACTGTTTGGGATTTTTTTCAGTGGATGTTTTCTGAGAAAATTTCACATTTTTTCATTCCTTTTGCCTTTGAACTGTATTTTTTATGAAGGGTTTAGAAAACCAAAACAATTTTTCCCCATCCTTCTTTGGACCTCTCATTTTCTTCTCATGCCTCCACCTCCAACAACACCAATTGGTAAGAGATCACTGGAGTTTAAGGGCTTTTCTCCTTCTTTTCTCACTCTAAGTTTAGAAATTATTTCCAGCTTGGGGGTAGAGGGGAAGAGATCATCCAAAAGGAAAAAAATTAAGTGAGAGCTACTCCAAGCTTTGGAAAAACATCTATTTTATTATACCAAACTTCCAAAGGAACTAGGGAGGCAGAGAGAACACAGAAAGGAAGATTACAATTTTAATCTTTCTAGGGGAGAAAAAAAAAAGATATATTTTGAGATCTGGGCATAAACCTGGCCTCCCATAGAGGCTGATGGGGCAGCTGCCATGGCTGGCACATCACCAGAGCTACCTGCTGCCTGGTCTGAGCCAGACCCCAGGTGCTGCCTCAGCAGACCCCATGAGCTTCTCCCCATCCTGCCACATTCCTCTCAAAGCCACAAGCGTTTACAAGGGAACATACACAGCATTTCTGGCTCCTGGCAAAGAGACAGGGTGTTCAAGACACATCATTGTTGCAATATTAAAAACCCACCAAAGATAGATATTGTGGCTTGACCATATCTTTCTCTGTGATCACAGCCTGCCAGCACAACAGGGGACCAAAATGGGGACAGGCTAGTGCTCTGAACTCACTGCCACAGGACAAGGGAGCAGACAAGGAGCCCACAGCTTGCAGGCTTTAGCTGTGTAACTTTGCTGTTGCATAGCACCACCTCCCCATGAACACAGGAGTATAAACACCTCCCGCACTCCTCTCAACTGAGGATCCAGATAGGGTCTGCTCCTCTTCCTATAGCCAGCAATCATATCAACACCTTCCTTCATCAATGTTTTTGAAGTACTGAATGCTATTTTACAGCCAGAAAAATAGTAAATAGGTCTTGCTGATTTTTAAAGGAAACTTCATTCCCACGCAGTGCCTAGTGCAACTTAAAAGTTACCTTATTTTAGTGCCAAAAAACCTCAGAGTGTCAGTATATCCTCTACTTACCCAGGCCTTCCACCATGCCATTGCTGTCTCAGTAGTGATACCCGGGTCTGTTGGTGAAGAAAACCACACATATTACACCTCACAGTTTGGGAATCTGAGAGTTGAAGGGGGGGATAGGAAGGAGAGGAAGGAACACAAGTTCTTTTCAATAGACTTACCACAAGAAAAATGGAATAACTGTACTCCTCTGGAGGCTTGTTCCCTCTGGAAGCCGCAGAATGTAACTGGCCTCTCAGGCACACGCAGGTATAAAGCATCCTTATCTACAAATTCCACAGGGCAACACCCTCAGACATGGCTCAACCTGTTTTTCACATATGATCTCACTGGGAGAGATCACGTTGCTTAATAAACGAGGCTTCCCTTGTGAGGAGCCCTAAATTCAACCTTGTTGACTCATTGTAATTTTTCCACTGCTTCTCCCAATACACGCCCTTCCCTGCTAACATTTTGGCCTCTGGCACAGACACAACATGCAAATTAGAACAAGGTAATTTCTCAGCATAAAAGTTCACTGGGACTAGATGAATTCTGCTACAACTGAATAAGCCACTCATTATTACCAACTCTTTCTATCTCTACTAATCTGAAACACTGCCAAACAGGACTCTAGAAACAAAATAAACCTTCCTCTACCTCTCTTCCTTCAAAAACCTATTAAAAAAACCCTCAGAGCCAAACAACCAAAATATTTCCAAACCAAACAAACCACATACCCAGCCACACTCCACACCATCCATGTCCTACACCTCACAGTGAAGCTCAGTAAAGCATCAGACTGTAGAGAGACTTAGAAGGTCCCGCCATCCCACCCCTAGACTTCCACAGCATGAGTCACAAATGATCTCTAGGGTAACGTAGGACCAACACATCTGAGGCTGACAACTTTGAGTAGTGATAACCCCAGCTAAGCGTCATAGGGATTGAACTGGCTGCTGTGACATGTTAAGGCTTAGGAGCTGAGTGCAAAATTTCTCTTTTTTCAAAAGAAAAAAAAAAGAGCTGAACAGCTCCTAGTACTTTAATTTGGAGAAATGTTTCTGTGAAATCATCTGAAATACCTTATGGTTGTAGCAGTATTTTCCTGTCTAGACTTTTGTCAGAATCCACCCATGCCTATGTTTGTTTATTTATTTGCAATGGAAAGCTGCCCTGATGGAAACATTCCCACCATCTATATCTTAACACTTGCTATATAGGAGCTTTGTGCCCCCTCACATTTACAGGCCCACATGGGATGTTGGGTAAACACCAAACTATGGGCCTCTCTTATTTCCTTCCCACACACTGCTATTTCACTTAACTCAGCAAGGCCCCGGGTGGCCTGGGAAGTTGCCCTGGCTATTCCCAAGAGAATGAGCTGGGCCAGCTGCTCCTGCCTCCAACACATCCATCATATGGCAAGTGCAAGTTGGGAAGGAGGAGGCGGCATTGCCCTTGGTATAACAAAGATGCTGCCAGGTCTGCACTGGCTTTGTTCCTAGTCATGTGTGAGAGGCAGGTTGATCAATGGCACACAGCAAGGAGAGCTCCTGAGTGGTCCTTCAGCCCTCCTCCTCTGGGGGGTAAGGTGCCTTCGCAAGCAGGGTGCATCTGCTGTTGCTGGATTCCCGTATTTGCTGCCTACATAAATCTTTTCCCTCTGTTGGGGTTTAATTGGGTCAGCTTGCCATGGAAATAAGCTTTCTTGAGGACTCCAAGGACAAAGAAGCCCTTCTAGGCAGAAAATCTCAGAATTACAGAAAACAGCCATAGGTCGCAGAGGGGAGCAGAGACCAAACCAGACAGCAAATGGGAAAAAATCCGAGGGGTCATTCTTGCCATCATAAACTAAAAAGGCTGTGAAGGGACAAACCAGGGGATTTTGATGCATAGAAACACTGGCCAGGTTTTAATCAACATGGATGGGCTAGGTAAGGTCTGGAGAACCTGAAACATGCAGCAAGACTCTGAGCAGGGCTGCACAGACTTAATATAGACCAGAGCAGTCAGCACTCGCAGGCCAGTGGAGCAGGAGGCAGGCCAGTACCCCTTTTGCTTGTGCAAATATAGTTACCCTGAGCAGCTGTAAACATGAACAGATTTGTCTTCATTGCAGCTCTTGTCCCTCCCTTAGCACTCGTGCTGTGTGTGTGAGTGAGCCTATCTGTGGCTCATGGACTTTACTACTGTGTACCAGAGACACACACAGCTGTTACAGCACCAGTAAGCAATGCAAAGCACAGCCTCACACATAGCCCAGTGGTTACCCTCAGGAACATGCAGCTCTTTAGAAAAGGGGCAGAAGATGATGCATGGACTCTCCCAAGCCCAACTTTCTCACCTTGTCACTGCCCCCTCAGCCCAGAGGCTGTAATTGCATCTAAGGTACTCTCTTCTGGAAAGTGAACCCCAAGTGCACAAACCAGACTGCCTAGAAACTCTGCTCAACGTAACATTAAGGTGGTTAGAATTTGTCTCAGACAGTGATCATGTTTGCTTGTACTGCAGTGTGCTGTGGTACCCCACAAAACAGAGCCATCTCTGATCTATCTGCAGGAGGAACACCTGGGCAGTGGGTCAGTCATGCCATGGGTGCAGACACCCACAGAGTGTCTGTACAGTGACTCTTTCTCAGGCCTCATCCACTGGCCTCCTCCAGGCTTCAGAGAGCCCCTACACCTGCTGGCACGCCCAGCACAGCCATCAGCCAGCAAGAGTGGGCAGCAGCCTCCAGCAGAACAACATCTTAGACCATAATCAGCTTTGGGTTTGCATTTTTAAGCCATTTAGTTCAAATAAATTTTCATCTAGACAAAATGCAGCAGGTACCAGTGACTTAGCTTTTCTTGACTCCACCCCTGGGACTTTCCAAGCTTGAATCACTGACAGAACCAGACTCTGACCAGATTTTTCACTGACATTGGAGTTGCCCTTGATATGTACTCAGCCAGCACAAAGGAAGTAATAGTAGAAATCACAAGCAGGATTTTTAACAAAATGGTGCCAATAGCCTTAGAAAGATGCATGACTGACACCACTCTAAGAAGGTTTTGGTACCCATTAATCTCAGGCTGCTCAGTTGTAGGTTGAATGGCAGCAGTATAAAGGATGCTCTAATTTAGATTGAGGATGGCTAAAGTCTTCTAGGGTGCAGAGGGAGCCCCCTTTTCCATCTATGAGTTTGTGAAGCCTGGCCCTATGCCTGGAAAGTTTCAGGCCAAGAGCTGACTTCTTTGGAACATGAAAGTCTGTGGAAACCAGGTTCTCAAATGCTCAGCAATTTCCTTTCATGGCTTTCACTTCTAGTAGAATCTTTTAAAGACTAACAAAAACAGCATAGCCCATTGGGAATTTCATCCCAAAGTATGCATTTGTTTGTTTTTTCAGCCAGGAACTTGGAAATCAAGTGGAATCATTGAGGAAATAGCAGACCAAACACAGAGACACATGGTTGGGCAAAGCAATACTATAACCATATAACACAAGTACTTAAATTTGAAGAAAAGCATACCCTTTAGACCAAACAAGAGAGGGGTGTCCTGCTTCAAGGCTACAAAATGGATACCTTTCTCCAACCCAGTCTGTAAGCAGAACCATGTAGAACTGGAGTTCTGACGAGGACCCAGTTCAGTAAATGTCAGAATTATTTTTTTTAATGTATAAAATAAATCACCAAACTCACATAGTACTGTGCTTTCCAGATCTGAACATTACCCTTACACAAGTCTTTTATCTTTACACCCATTCCTAACAGCACTTGGCCCTACCTTCCAGGGTCTTACTGCAGTCCCTTGCCCCAGCAGCTGCTGTGCTTGCAGACAGGCTCACCCTCTCACTGTGAAACCATAGGAGTTTCATCCTGCAGGTTTTAAGCCATCCTGTAAACCAGACCAGAGACCAGGCACTACCTTCCACTGCTCCATTTCCCTCCCTCCCCTTCTTCCTTTTCTTCCTGTTTATCACTATTTATCACCTCACCTGAAATCAGATCTCTAAATGGGAGAGCTGTGTAAATTTGCCAGCAAGCCAATCCAAACAAAGTTATTGTCTGTTTATGAATGAAGTGTGAGCAGGGTGGGGAAAAGGGTCAGATGGGGAAGGCGGCAGTTTAGAGCAAGGAGAGCATCTGTAATGCAAAAATAAAGTTGCTAAAGCCCCCCAAAAATTGTACACACCTACCTGGCAGCTCACTAGTCACCCTGCCCTTTCCTCTTGTGCCTTTGGATCATGTTTCACAGTGAAAATGACCCCAATATAGGTTTATTTCCATTTGCAAATCATTATCACAATTTAATTTTTCAACTTTCACCGCTATGAGCCAAGTATAAGAGAAATTTCACATCTTATGTTGTGGAGCAAGTTCAATCACAGAAGGAGCAAAAGGGTAAAGATTCAGGGCTTGATTCTCCTCAGCAGCTCAGTGTCAGTGGTGCCTGTGCTGGGGGGTCTCTGCCCAGTGGTTTGCAGAGGTTAGTGAAACGTGTGGACTTTGCTTTTCCCAGCAGCTTTGCTGCCCAGGGACCCTCTGCTGCAGGCGGGAGAGTCAGGGTGAGGCACCAACACTTGCCCCGCCTCTGCTCTCCCACTGACTCTGGCTGAGCATTTTTCTGTTCATTCCTTTCTTAGCTAGTGCTAGTGCCAAGGAATTCCTCCCAGTTGCTCTAACAACCATTCCCCACACAAAGCAGGCGATTGCTGTACTTGTTTAACCCCAAAGGCCAATAAAGAAAGCACCCTCTGAATCAAAATGGTAAGAGGCAGCTCACTTGGGTCTGATGGGGACATGACAGATGCCAGGAGTTCACATGCCAGCAGAGGGTGGTAGGCAGCATTCAGCAAGTCTTTGGATTATTGGCTGTGAAGTATTTAGTGCATGTGCCTATCTACCTCTATGGGAATTGGTTTCTGTGTGCTCCTTGATGGAGTAAGTATAGGTGTTTGTACACAATTAAACACAGTCCCGCCGTTTGAAATGACCCTGCAGTGGAGGCAGACTCACCCAGAGCAACATAGGAGAGCAGAAAAAAAGAAAAATTTTCTCACATCCCTGGGTGTGTCTGAGTCCAGCTGTTTGTAGCAAGGCAGCAACATACCCTTTACTGCTTGCAGTCTCCCAGTTTTTTATGTCAGAGCTGAGCAAAATCCACGGCCTTTTGGCTGATTTTCGTTCCCTTCCCACTGCTGCAGAATTGCAGTGACACCACTGAAGTCAGTGTGCTCATGCCAGTCACACAGGTAACACTGCAGTGAGTAACCAAATCTCTCTTTGCAGATGTAGAAAAGGCATCTTAAAATCTTGGCAAAGGAAAACAAAAGCAAAGAGACCTGAAGTATTGCTTCCCTCTCCTGGGACACGGCTGCTGAGGCCCGACCCTGGCAGACTGGCATCATGCACTGGGCTTGGCTGCAAACACACTGACGGGCTATTTTTACACTTATTTCCCCCTGTTAAGTTAGGGCTGCTCCTGAACTACCAAAAATACTGGAATGCCAGACATGAGTCATGTGCATAGCCAGGACCAGGAGCCTCTGCCCCAGGGGTTCCTGCAAAGGTACCCAGAGAGGAAAGCTGGCAGCTGCTAAGTCTGAGAGCAGCCAGCATAGCTAAAATTGCTGAAACTGCCTGGCCAGGCGTGCTGAGCTGTAGTGTTCCAACAGCCAGAGCTGGGCTCTGTCCCTGCAGCAAAGGAAACTGAGGCACAAATGGAGGGCAGAGAAACAGTCATAACTTGATTAGCCTGCACTGGCCTCATAGGAGGGAAGGAAAGGCCATCCCACAAAAACAACTGTGCACAGTTGGTGAACCCCGAGGTGCTCCATCAACCCCTCAGAGCCCCTCTTGGCACCAGCAGGCTGCAGCTCAGACCCATGGGGAGCAGACAACCACCACCTGTGCATGGCTCAGGAAAGGAGAACAGGATTCATGAGGGATGCAAAACCTCACCCTCCAGATAGAACTTCCAGGAGACCACGGCAGAGACACTGCCTGAGACCACCTGGGAAGCATCCTGCCTTCTCTTCCCAGGCTGATGCTGGGTCCAGCTGGCCTGGGTTAGAGGCAGACCTGCTCCTTTGCTCCTGTGTATGGCTGGGAGGGAAATGAGCTATTTCATATTTTGATTTGTGAGTCACTTCAGCAATACAAACCATTAGTGTTGGAAAAAATAGAGAGAGAGCTGGGAAATTCTAGAGCCTGCAGACTTACAGTTTCTCCCTGCCCACTTTCTTCCCTTCAAGGCACAAGTAGTCCCTGGCCGTACCCGCTAGCTTGGGAAGAGACAGACCCCACCAGGGTCTCTCTCACTGTCCTGGCAGAGGGGCTGCCACTCCTGGTGTCTCAGACACAGGCTGTTTGCATTCCTGGAGCTGGAGTTTCCTGGTGAGCTATAGTAGAGCCAAGTCTACCATTGTGATGATGATGGCTTTCAAGGGTTTTTAACTACCTTCTGAAGGCACTGTCTGCTGAGGACATTGCAGCATTTCCCAGTTGGAAACAACAGCCTCACTGATGTGTTGAAATCCCTTTATCACTGAAGATCCTGACACGCCTTACACAGGTGCATCAGAAATCCAGAAAAGAATAGGAAAAAAACCCCAAAAGCTGAACTAGGACCAACCTCTACCCCTAGGCACATTCACTGTTAACTAAGCTATTCCTGATGCAAAAGGAAAGAGAGGCACAAAACAGGAACAGTTGTGTTTTTGAAGAGCCATGTGCTTGCCATATTTTTCCTTTGGTTTTGATTGGTCAAATATGTCTTTGATGATGAATCTTGGGACTCCTGTTTCCACCTCAAAACATCTTTCTATGTACTGAAAAAAAAGAGAGACTAGAAAACATTTGAGGGCACTAAGTATTTTACCCTAACAGTGCATGAGGCATGATCAGTAAGGAAAGAGTTGCTGTATTTAGTAACCTGTGGCAAGCACATGGGTTTTTATTACATGGCAATGGCTTAACAGCTGCGTTCCTGTGTTCTCTGGGAAAACTCATGCTCTCAACCCCTGTCCCTCTGCCATCAGAGGGAAAAGCGTATACCTTAAGTGTGAGGTGTTCTGGGTCACAGGACCTCGGGTGTTTCTGCAGGGCTCCTATTTCTACCATGAAGAAACAGAGTCTGTGCTCCAGAATCGTGGCCCAGAGACTCAGCAAGATGCAGGACACCAGCATGGAAGAAGGGCAATGCAGCTGCTCCACGGCAGTGACAGGCTGGTGTGAGGAGAGCTCACTTCAGTGAGTGAACTCTGTGGCTGAGACACAGATGGGCTTATCTAAGGACCTTCAGTGAAGTATTTACCCATACAATCATGCATCTCTGAAAGCTTAAAAGGAAACATTTCCCAATCTATGTCACAGGCAAAACCTTTCAGTGGGAAACCTTTCTTTTAGGGAAATTTCATCTCATGCATAATCCCACTGTTTGAGCGGCAGTCAGAAATCAGAGTGATACCTGGCTAGGAAACTCCACTGCAACCCCCCGTGCAGTGAAAAGGAAGATCTTCCGATGTGCAGGAAAAGCGGAAATTTGTTGCAGAAACAGATGAAACCTGAGATGAGTCCTATCCCAAAGGGCAAAAAGCACATTCACAGAGTAAAGATCAGACATCTTCCAGCATGGGCAACATGCTCTGCCTGTGGTTTCTTAAGGAATGGGAGGAGAGGGGAAAAGAGCATTTTTTCAGTTCCTGGCTCAGGTTCCTGAAGCCAATAAAATTCTTGTTGCTGACTTCCATGCAGCCAAATAGGGTAGGTTGGTGTATGTGAACATGTAAATGCCACTCCTGAGACTGTGAAGTAAATTTGATGAAAGATCCTAAATCAGCACTAGAGGCTATTTATAGACAAGTCCGTAACCAAGGACCTGGATCTGCACATTCCCAGTCTCTGGGAAAGTTCAGGTCAAATCTGAATTTTGTTGTCTCAGGCATGCATAAGCCTAACCAGCCACAGCTGCAGCCAATGTAGGGTTTTTGTTAATGCAGAATAAAAATGCCCACAGCCTTGGCTGCAGGACCACTTTTGTTTATCTGATCTCTTCTGAGAGCCCAAGCCTGCTTTTTGAGTAAGAAGCAGATGGAAGAACAAAAAAGAGCGAAGGCCACAAAACCATACTGGGTGACTATTGTCTTGCCAGCTTGGGGTGCAGAGTGAGAGCAAACCGGGCTTTTTGTCAGAGCCCCTGCCTCCATGAGGGAGTAGCACAGCTCCAGGCTGAGGATTTCAATTCCCATTAGCAGCACAGCCAGTTGGAGCTGCCCCAAGGGAAGGGGATGCCTGGCTCAGCCACCACGCAGCTCCCATCTGCTTTGCTGTGATGAATTCATGTGGCTACCAGACTCCTAAAATTCAGTGCTCACCGTTTTTTGCAGATGAGGCTTACATGTGCTCAGGGGATCGTGTGTGCAAAGATCAGCTTCCTTTCCCCTTGCACACAGGGCTGTGGCTGCCATGCTGGGCACACTGAGTGCAGAGCACAGCTCAGCAGCTTTGCAGCAGCCTTGATTACCCATAATTGCAGCCTGCTCGAGTGGGAGATTTTTGTGGCCTACCCCTGTTGACCTTCTTGCCTATGTCCCCCAGCCCTCCTACCCTCCGCCCCGAATCCTCAATGGGGCTGGAACAGACACAGAGGAAACATTAGAAGCAGGGAGGGACTGAAAATCTGTAGTTTTGTCTGAAGCCTGGTGACTCCAGTGTTTTCAGAGGTGTAGGATTTCCCACGGAATTTCTCTTTGTTAAAGTCTTGAGCTCTGGCATTTTATCTCGCATGGATTTTACTTTGTGTCTACATGTTCTATGACTTCTCTTCAAGATAGCACCAATTAGTTCAGGCTCTGTCCCGCATGTTAATAAATGTCTGAGCCCTGACTCCAGTTCAATTTACTCAGCATTTCTACACAGTCTCAAAAAACAATGGCTTACCTTTGAATTAGGCAAAGATCAAAATTCTCAGCCTAGAAACATGAAACTGAGGCACAGAACATACCCTTGTCTCTTAATTAAATTAGTAGCAAGGCGAGAGTGGTAATTCTGACAGCCCAACTCCACATTCTTCTCCTGACCATTAGATGGCTGAGCTGATTAGAAAAGATACAGAGAAGCTTATCCCCTCTTAAAATGACCCTGCAATGAAACTCTCTGTAGTGTTTAACCAGTAAGCACTTTTATTGTTGATTCTGAAGCCATTAAGACTACATTATGTTGGATTATAAGATTTTGGCTACATCTCCCACATTTGCATGCAGGCATTACATTTGCAAGGTTTTCTCAGAAAAACGGAGCACGCGCCTAAAATGCAGAAGTTACACGATTATAACATGGAAGCAGCATGTCAGTTACAGAAATTTGTACCACATGTACCAGTAACAAACCCACACCCCCATGTAAAGCTTCTTTATCCCTCAAAAATCTTACCGCTTCCTCTGTCCCTCATCTCCATACCCCAGCTGTGTATCAGCCCACACCCCCACTGTTTCCAAAAAAATTATATCTTTCTAAACAAACAAAAAATTAAAAAATTGAGTACAGTACATTTTTTCCCCATAAAAACTGAAACATTTCCTAAAACATTTATCCCTCACTACCCTTCTCCTCATCCCCCAAATGAAAATTCTATTGTAATCTACACATTTGTTCAAGCACTGTTATATGTTAGGAATATCTACTGCATTATTCAAAATTATATCAGTAACAAACTTCTAAAAAAACTAGGATGACCCAAAAATTCCCCTTACCCCAAAACTACAGAGAACTGAAAATGCTATACTGCATTATCACACTTGCATGCATGTATCCTGAGCCACCTCTATTTATTCACCTTGAACCCCTTTTAATAAATAACTGTCCAGCAGTAACATCCAGAAGCATGCTGTCTCCTCCAAATTAAACTCTATATTTACAGAACTAGGGCTGTTTTTTCAGTGAAATGTTTTTTAAAAAAAAAAACCCAAACAAACCACAACAAAACAAAGTAACAACAATAAAAACAGCAACGATTAAAGAGAGAAAGCATATTACTGATCATGTTGTCCGAAGACCAACAGGAGTAAAAAGCATTAGGAGCACCAGGTGCACATGCATTTGAACTGGTACAGTTCATGAAATAATGTCATTCATTGTTATGCTTGCTCTTTCACATGAGAAGCTGATTCTTTTCCTTTCTCTTTTTTTCTTTTTCTATTTAGGACCGTCTGCTCTGCAGGCTACTCCCGCAGATGGCAACACATGCACTGAGATTGAAAGATGGCCGTAAATATGCTTTGATCAATGTGGTTCTGTATCAGGTTTAAACACATAGAGTTTCCCTCCCTGCTGCTTTGCACCTTGTGTCGTTTCACATCTGTACTAAGTGTGAGCCCAAGGCCCCCTGAACCCACATTTTCCTCTAGGATTTGGGGAAGCATTAGATATTCACGTTTTGCAAGTGTCAAATGATGCTATATACTGGAAAATACATGGGAACCATCCCACATGAGAACATTTGTTAGCAGTGTAACTACTGTAATCACAACTGACATATACAAGAATGCCAAAAAAAAATTGAAACATCAAGCCAGCTAGAGGGATTTTGTCCCTTCATGTATTTTGAGACAGTTCTCAGCTGATGGACACCAATATTACTGCCTTGATTTCAGTTGGCCTATTTTGATTTATACCAGGTAAGGATCAAGCTCAACAGATGATAAAATAGCAACCAGTTTCTCCTACTGTGCTGTTACAGTGCCTGAGATCACTGCAAACGGGTACATTTCTATACAACCAAAGGCCTTTCTGTAGCCAGTGCAGCACATTCACTGCTCCCACCTTTGCAAAGGCAGTTCACTTTAAGGCAAAAAACTTCACCTTCTCTTCCTGCTTTACTGGCAAACTAAACCTGCAGTGCTTCTGTCACAGAGGCTGCAGCCAAACCTTGAGTTACACACCAAATGCTTAATTTTTTTCCAGTGAGAATGCAGGAAACTCCATTTCTGCCAAATCTAATTCTCAAATCCGTGGTGGTTCCTGCTTTATCATACATGAATCTTCACCTGGGATTTGGCAAAGCCGAAACTGTTCCTATTCCTGCTGCACTTGCAAGTTGTGCAGAATTGTTAGAATGTGTTATCTCTGCAAGACTGTCTACTCCAGCAGAGAAGAATATTCTCCTCAACTGCAAACAACAGGCACATTGGATGTGTGACTGTGAGAAGCCCTCCCTAAGCCAACACCTCCAATGTCACTGGCAGTGAGTCAAATTCTACCAACATTAACATCAGGGCAAATCACCAACTCTACTCACCCCTCCCAAGATCTGTACAGGTACAAGACAAGACAAAATCTGGCTCCCAGGCTTTTTCATTAGCTAAAGTTAACTCTTGACCCACCAAGTCACCGCTTCAATCTCACTGCTGCCTGCTGATAAGAGACTTGGCATCTACAGAGCAGTGGTCTGCCCCAATCCCACAAGCAGCTAAAGCTTCAATGCCCTGTTTTGTCCCGGTGTGGGAATTGGTTTTATTGCCCTCTGCCACTTCAATTTCTAGTTAGCATTTGCTGGCTGATTATTCTTACACAACCAACATGAGAAGCTGTTAGGTTCACTGTACACACACATTACAAATGGTCTTAGACCCAGCAAGGTTATTTCAGGGTTTCCCTATTACCAACATAATGTCCATCTATGATCTCTGCTTGTGAAGCATCTTCCCCTCACCTTCCCCCTGCCCTCTCACTGCAGTCATCCAGTTCCTTTCACTGGGGTCAAAAGCAGAGTTTCACCAGAACTGCAGTGGAAAATTTGACTTGTTTTACTTCCACCTTTCAACTGAAAGAAACAGAGATTAAGTGATGACTGTGTGTCACACTGCCTGCAAAAGGCCTTTCCATTCATAGGAGTGCAACTCTCAAGCAATTTTTGTAAAGCAAGAGAAACCAAACAAAACCCTACACAGTTCCCACACACAAACACAGGCACACAAACACACATACACACACTCTTCTTTCCCTTCCAAACAGAAATCCATTCTTAGCAACCAAATTATGCAGACCCTATTCAAGTGTCTGAAAAGAATGAGGATAGGGTTGAGTGCATCCCAATTCTCCTTTCTGATCACAATGAAGTCACAGGTCAGCAAAGTACTTGGGCATAAGGAAGTTTCTCTTGACCTGCAGGACATTTTAACACATGCAGAAGTGCTTTGCTGGCTCAGGCCTAAATTAGGAACCGCTCCAAGGCCAGCTGGCACTCACGACCGTGATTCCACTACCTGCACCAATATACATGAGGTAAGAGCTAAGCTCAAGAGAGCAGAGCAGTGCAAGAGGAGAAAGAGGCTCTGTGGTTCTTCTGAGTTATGTTTGACAGCCTCAGCTGCTTACACACGGCATGTCACAGTGATCAGCATAGACTGATGAGAGCTTGGTGGTTCTGCAAGTGGGCCTTCCACTGGAAACATTAAGCTTGATTTCTGTTTGTACCAGTACAACTTTATATGCCTGTAACAACTGCATGAGAAGGTCTTTAATCTGGAGCAACTGCACAATGCAGTTAGTGTTTTGTCTTAGACTTACGTGCCAGTAACTACTGTGATGTGTTACACACCCACACACAGATGGAGAAATAGGTATATGCTCTGTCATAATGCAACATATCATTATTTCTACAACTATCCTAAAAACACAGCCAGTGCCAAAGCACACCAGCATAGGTTCTTCTCCAATACAATAGGTAGTGGTGGAGGAAAAGCAAGCTCTGGTATTATTTTGATTCACTAGGGAATGCTCTGGGCACAACCCACTCAGGTATTGCTTAGTGAACACTAATAATGGGCTGACCCACAGTCCCGCGTCATAAATTCCCACCTCTGTGTGGGCGCTCCCATCGCTTTCAGATGACACCCAGAATTGAGGTCATGGGAGAGCAGCCAAGCATATAGAACAGGGATAAAAGCTCATAGTCATTCTTCACACCATGCCTCTCAGCCACAGGTAAACTTCAGGGTTACATATTAGTGGGATCTGTACTGTCTAAAGAAAGAGCTGCTCAAAGAGGAATTTATGTTTGAATCACAAAAGGATCGAATTCTTCTTGGCAGTAAGATCAAAAGGAAATTTATCCAATCAAATAGCAACAGAATCAGTCCCTCAATGCTGCTGATATAAATAACACATGCTGTTTGCTTACTACAGCGTCTACGCTCAAATTCTGTGTATGTTTGCTTCATTTTGGACTACGCTTTCTGTAAATGAAAACTAAACACCTAGCTAAAATCTTTTTCTCAGAATTCCTCTGAACTTTGGACAAATCTGAACCCAAGTCTTGTACAAAGTCTGGATTTCTAGATAAGAGTATCTCGCCTTCAGTGGTTATCCTATGCAACCAAGTCGAAACATACGCAGAGATGGCAGGCTCAAAACTGATTTTTCCAGGTGAAAAAAATATATCCCTCTTCTATAATAGATCATTGAGCTAGATTATTGGCACATAGTCTCATGTTAGCTCATTATTGTTATAGGCTTCTTAAAACTTCCATGGAAATTCCACCTGCAGAACAAAGGGCAGAAAGTTATCTTTGCAATTTTTGATCCATATTAACATCTGGATGCAGAACTGTTGGGGAAGAGAAAGCAAATTCCTCGATGAACTATGTTGAACCAACTTGCAGGTGGCAGCTACCAAAGCCACTGATGCACGAGTACCAGCTAAAGTTATTAGTGAATGATTTGACATACCAAGTCAGACAATGTCATATCTAAATAGATCTTCAAATGTATACACACAAAAGCTGCTACTGTATCTAGATGACCATTTTGGTTTGCTTCTATACCCCATAGCTCTGAATCTATCCACTGAATAGCACGTGTGGTATAAATATATTCATACACTAAAATTGACACTTGGCAATTTTTTTTCTTTTTTTTTCCTTTTTTTTTTTTTCTTTTTGCTGACCAGCAACAAATTCTGATATCTTTAACTGTAAACCAATACTCAATAAATATGCTGTGTTCAGCAAAGAGACATGTTTCGTCAATCAGGTCTTGCTGCACTCTAAGCCATGGGTTGCGGGGGTGGGCGCGAAGGAGGAGGTCCAGGAGGGGCTCGGGATGGAGGCGGTCCAGGAGGTGGCTGCCTGGAAGGGGGTTGCAGAGACACAGGAGAGGAAGGATTCCTTGGAGCATTGTTGAGGGGAGCACTGTCACGCCATGGCACCTTCGGTGGTGGGCTGTGAGGGACAGAGGTTCCATCCGATTTCACGCGAGTGAAGTTTATGCATCTTCCCTAGAGGTGAAGAAAAAGTCATTATTAAAAAGCAGGTATTTCGACTCATCAGCAGCTAGTCAAAGGGACTATAAGCAGAGGGGCCAGGCTACATTTCATCCAGTATCCTTCACTAGGTCCTAGACATGACATTCAAACCGTGCTGTACTAAAGCTCATACTTCCCTTGATTTTCAGAGCTCCTCCCTATAGAGAATAGTTTAGAACTGGCGTAAATCAAAAGGGAGCACATTGGGACTGTGCTCACATGTGCTTTCTGCTCTGCTACTAGAGCTATGCAGAACATGCCTAAAGCTACAGCTCCACCCAAGTCACACTTGCCTTGGTGGGATCCTTGACTGACAAAGCTGTGCTTGAAAAAAACTTATACAGGATTATACCAGAGCAACAACATGAACAGAGACACAATCTGTAGCTCTCATTTTCACCGTGATCCTAGCATGGCTAGTGTCTGTGCTTTGAATATTACACTGGGATAGTACATGTGTCTTCTGTGCTCCAGTATAGATGTGGCTTCCCTCAGAAACACCAACAAGGTGCGGGACTTGCACAGAGAGCTCTCCAATGAGTGTGTTTTCAGGATGGATGTGGGATGCAGGCAGGCAGGATCTGATGGGAGCACTGTGGGTGGAGATTTTAAAACAGGAGTAGATTGGATTTGAAAAAAAGCAAGCACTGGGGGCGTCCTAGTCCACTAAGGGCTAATATGTCAGGGCTTCCTTTAGCCAAAATAAAGCTTTGCATAGGTTCCCACTAACCAAGCTCCAGACAGGAAGAGATAGACAGACAGACCCCGAAGACCACCTAGCCTTTCTGGGGGAAGCAGCCATGGTAATGCAAAAGCTACATGGCAACCTCGGTGAGACACCTCAGATAGGCTGCATGCTGGGATCAACAAACTAAATTCAGCTCAAGGTTATGACAACATCCCCCAAGCAAATTCAGGAGAAGGACTGAAATATAGAAACTTATCTCAAAGCTAAGTAGCTGTAGATCACGATCCTCCCCAGCTACCAAAGGCTGTTGCAGCAGGAATACAAAAACCCACACCAGTCACAGATTGCTCTTGGCTCAGCACTGCCGGGCATGAGAAAACTCTGACGGTGTTTAGAGAATGGGCTGAGTTTCTGTGGCAAACTCACAAATCACAATTTCCTTGGGAAACCAAGCAGAAGCCATCACAGCAGAACCACAACTGTTTTGTTGAGTGACTTCCAATGCCTGCACCTTTGTTCATGAAAACTATTTCTTTAAAAAGAGGGGCATCACTTAAGTCTATGGCTTCTCTCAAGAAAGGAAGCAGCATTTCAAAAGAAGCTTGTGTAAGCTCCAGAGCTCAGAAAATGATTCTACAAATCTAAAGGGTACTACCCTACCACTTACTTGGACTGAATGGCTCTGGGCTTCCAGAGCTCAGCTGCAGGCATGAGTTGTTTGAATGGGCATGCTGTTGCCTGCACGAGATACTCAGTAGTTCTCTGTCCCAGCTCTCAGCATCACAGTTCACCTCTACACTTAAACAACAGCACCAATGAGTAGGATAAAACTCTCTTCCTAAAAATCCAGGCTTGCTACGGCAGACTTTGATTATGAACTGGGTTCGTGGCAATGCTATCCCGGGGCCAGAGCCTTTGCATGTGGGCAAAAGGCAAAAGCCAAGGTTTTGGTTACTTCTGCAACAAAGATAAACCATTGGAGCCAAGGTTTTGGTTACTTCTGCAACAAAGATAAACCATTGGATCAAAAAAACCAAGTCAATGCTTTGGTCTACTCCATCACAGAACTCAAGTCCTCACCAGCATTGCAGTAAGCAGCCATTCTTGCCAGATATTTGTCTTCTGCTCTGCTCCACTGTATTCAAAGCACACTTGGACATCCAGCAGTATTTACTGACATGCAATGAATGTTACAGATATATTTAACAGCTGTACATCAAATTAATTTAAGAAAACTCAGCCTTGGTATTTATAAAGTTATGAATTTAGAGCAGCTAAATAATCACTCAGGATGAAAGAAAAAAAAGAAAAAGAAAAAAAGGTCAGAGGTGCTCAGATAATAAGCACCATATGGGGAGGGAAAAATTTAGGACAGAACAATCTCCCTCATAGTAAATTCAAAGCTGCAAACCCAACAGCAGTGCTTTTGCCTACAAGCCTTTCCTGCCTCTCTGTTGTGTCTCTCTCACAAACATCAATTCCAAATATATTCATAGTCTATAATCAAAGGGGATCCCATAAATCTGTTTGCATTACTTTCACTTCAGTTAAAGTGATAGGCGACGTCAAACTGCTGCCAGTTTCTGCCACACTCACTGATTTGTCAGACAGATGGGTAATTTAAAGGCCATGCGCTGCATTGTGTCATGAAAAATACGGTTGAGTTGGGAGAGTCTGACAGATAGAGGCTTGGATGATCGATGTATGTATTGTGACACTTCCTCACAAAAGATTATCAGTGTTAGCCTACAATCTCATATATCAAAGACTTCTGGTGAATACTGGAGCAAATCCTCCTGAGCACTTCAAGCAGCCATTGATAAAATGAGGCCGAACACTAAACCAGTGTCAGGATTAACAGCTGAAAAGGGAAAGGGAAGAACAAATGACAATAAATCATAAGTGATAGTTTGGACTTATCAAGTGTATTTTGTCAAAGGATTTCTAGGTTGAAGAAGTAAGCCCTCCACACATCAGCTTCCTAATAAGAGTGCCACTGTTATTCTGCCTAACATGCATATCCCTCTGGGGTTAGTTTATAAAAAAATCCAAGAAGTTTCTCAAATAAACATGCTAACCACAGGATTTTTAATATTCTCTGCTTGAAAGAATTAAGTAATTTCCTCTCCAAAGGCATATGAAGGCTTTTAAACCCTGGGAACATGGACAGAAATTAGGTATCCTGCACACTTATCTCTGCTCTTCCTGCGCAGAGGATTAACAAGGATTAGGAAGCCACCACCTCCACTTTAGTAGTGGTAATAATATATATTTTTCCAGAATCATGGAACACACTAAGTGTTCCAGGGAAGGTGTCAGAGTTGCAAGGTGCAGCAATACCAGGATGATCTCAGGCACAACAGCTGTCGGGAGCTGCTTTATTGTTTTCTAGGAGGCAGATGATGTGTGTAAATCCAGTTCTGTCTGGTCTGGGCCCCGCTCCCCAAACAGCCGCGCTCAGACGGTGCGACCCACACCGCGTACTGTCATTCAGGCACCAACTGAAGGTCAGCAATGTGCCATATGGAGTTACACCCTTACTGCAGCTCACATCTGCACCGTCTTCCTAATGCACAATTATTTTGCCTCCCCATATGTCCATCCACTTGTTAGGCTCTTGTTATGCTGCTTGCCAAATTGGCTTTTCAAAAAGTACAAATACTGAAGCAGTGGGATCTGCCCTTGTCCCGACTCCAGCTTTTATCCCAGTGTAACAATCACATGTGCAATTCAGCCACTTTGTACTTGTAGGCAAAGTCTCCTCGACCACCTAGGATGTGTTTTTGTGTGTGGTTTAAGGGGGGGGGAGGAAGGGAGGAACCTCCTGAAAGCCACTGCATCATGTTGCTGGGCTATCTTCATCACAGTGCTCAGTACATCATTCCCCAGCACTCATTTCCCCAAAATCTTTAGCTACTACTCAGCAAGTTTTCAATTGATAGAAATGACTGTTAAAAGAATCCAGGCAATTCAAAGAGTGCCATGGGGAAGTCTCTTCACCCATGATACTAGGAACACTTCAGCAAAAAGAATTTAAAAGTCCAGGCCATCTGCCAGTAGCTGTCCTTTTTCTCTCAATTTTAATACATGCATTGGTGTTTAACAAAAATCAAATCCAGTTTCATGTCTGTGCATGTCAGTATTTGTGTACACAAAAGTATTCCAGTTTCTTATTTTTAGCTACATTAGTTGACCTAATAAAAGACATCCTTCCTGTAATAAATTTTGCTTGATTTTCCATTCGCTCTTGGTTTGGCTTACGGAGTCCCAGTGCTGCAATTTGGATTAGCAGAGGTGGGTATCTGACTGAAAAAGAGTTGGCTTAACTTAGTTTACTGAATTTTCTTGTCTTTGACCTTGTAAGAATATGATACTTGCATTTTAAAATGGATTAGAATAAAATAAGTCCTTTAAAATTTAAGCAAGGCCATTCAAAACTCTAGACCACCGAATTAAAAACAAAGTTCCTCTCAGTAGGGAAGTATTAAATTATTATTTTTACATAAAAGTATTATTTAGGATGCTGAAATCTAAAATGAACATAATTTCCTTGGGCTCTCTCTCCAATTTTGTTTATGTATGTCACTGGGATGAGTCTGCCAGCTTGCTGTGGACCTGGTTCACCAGCATGTAGTTTCACTTCCTAAATATCAATCAATAGTTCAGTATAAAAACATAAATCTCAAAATAATAGATTCAGGCTTTTATGCTACTTACAAAACCACAAGAGGGGGCATATACAAAAAGTCATAATCCCTTTAGCTAAGTGAAGGCTTTGATCCACACACCCAGAAAACAATGGGATGTACATCTTTAAGATAAGTGACTTCTGGAAAAATTGAATCTTGGCAAAATTAGGGATTACCCTGTCCTCTAACAAAGAACAAGAGCGTTCTAGCAGAAACACCTACACAGAGCATCCTAAACCAGCCAGTACGGGAAACTCATTTAGCAAGTTTATTTATCAGAGGTAGATTATGGATACAGCACTTGTATAGTGAAAGAGATGAAGCAAGTTGGTACAGAGTTCCCAATATTTGAGTTCCCTGGGCAAGTGTCAGGATTAGCAGCTGGCTCCTCAGGAGCCAGGATCTATGTGCATCAGCCTTTGCCAAGAGCTTCCTCACACTGCACTGCTTCACACTGACTGTGCGCTCAACATGTCACGGCTCATTAAAACCTTCATGGATTTCCTGGGAATTGCACTGATTACCCTGCAGCATACAGGCTAGAAATTAGTGAGCTGCTGAAACAGTTTGTCACGTAAAACCCAAGGCTGCCTGGTTTCCAGGCACATACAAGTAACTTTTACCAACTCCTGTTCTTACATCTGTGACTCAGATGTCATTTTTATGTTGAAAAATAAAGTATTGGAAGTGTCAGAGATTCCCATATCACCAGTTTGGTGACTGATCATGCTTTCAGGTCAATAAATATGTAATTCATAATTATTTTCTAATTATATTATTTAATGATTAAATTACAATTATCAAAATTAATTATATGACGGTTATTTAATGAATCATAAACAATTATTTTATGAAATTGTAATTAATTTTTATATGTAGCCATTTTAAGTTATTAGGGCTCAAATCAAAACATTAAATATCATCAAGTTAAAATATTTATTTGCATGATAACCTCTCATACATATCTTCCAGTTTAATAAGTCCTCTCTTGTACCTAACAATTTTCTGGGAATCTATTTGGCAGCTCAGCACTGATACCTATAATGATGGTAACCCAAAACTCTGAAGAGATAAGAGAAAATGGGGTTGACTGAAGAGAGGAGGATTTTAAAAGTAAGGTCCAGTAAAGTGGCGGTGTCCAACTCTGAGAATGTAATTATTTCCTTTTCTGTTGCTTTTAAAAAGGAAAATAAGTTCAGTCCATTCTTTTCCCAGAGTATTATCTGGCCTCTTTATAAGCAAACTCCTATCACTTTTGCTCCCTCCCTTCTATGATGGAGTTATTGGAGGGGAAAGAAGTCACTGCACTGTGGGTTGTGAATCACTCACTGTAACAGTGAGGACCCTGTAATGCCCTCAGGCACATCAGATAAATTCAAATAGAAAATTACAAAATGATAATGCAAATGCACAAGGATGAACCTAGCACTAGCAGAAAACTCTGTTTACAGCACAGCATGAGCAAGGTGGTGCTACCAAGAGGTGTAACCTACTGGGCTCACTCAACGTGCTGCTCATTGCAAAAGGAATTAGACTGAGCTTTAAGTTGTGGGAGGTAACCCAACTTTAAACAGGACACACATTCTGACACAGGAAGGGGCAGTGATATTTAGAAGCAGCTGAGACACATGTGAATCCTTCACAAAGTCCACAAAAACCCTCTTATAAGTAAATCTATGCTTTTCTCTTTTTAGCACCCAAACTAAACCACCCACAAACCCTGGCTCACTGATACAGCACCATGGGGACACAGCACAGGAAGTTAAGCCCTGCCTCACAAACTCTGACTCCCAAGTCCCAAACAATGAGATTCTGCACATGGACTGGGAGCTGAGCACATGGTGACAGTGACACACAGCTAAGCAATGCCTTGGGCTGGTGACACACTCAGGATAAAACCTATTGTCTTGGCCGAGGCGTGGCGGACACTGTTGCCCAAAAACCTCAGGCAAGGTGCCTGAGCCCCTCTCACAGAGGCAAAGTGGGACCAGCCTTGTTTTGTAAATAAGCTGGGAGAAGAAATCCTTCAGAAGTCCAGTATTCCCTCAGATACACTGGCTATGGGGGCCAAATAGCTGAGAAAATAGGATTTATGGGGTGGGGAAGGGATGGGAGAGCACAGGAGCTCTTCTTTTGACACTAAATGTGTGATAATCCCATCCAGGGATCACCCAGGGACCAAGGGAGGTAGGTTGCCAGGGCAAACTCACAAACAGACCCATGGCATGCACTGCACATAACAGCAGCAATAAAAGCCATCTTTCGGTTCACTTGCCGGCCAAAGGAAAAGTCAACAGCAACCAAAAGTCTTCATTTTTCAGGTAAAACAAGTATGTCAAAATAAGTTTAATTCAGGCTTGAAACATGTGTTGTTCATTTCAAACCATCTTTGAGTTTCAGACAGAAAAGGTGTTTCAAAACAAAAATTGAAAATGTTGAGACTTTTTCAAGGGTATATTTTCAACTTCAGCTAATTCTACTAACATGAAAAACGATTTACAGACCATCAAAAGGAACAGTTTTAAATCAAAATAAATATAGTAAAAGGGAAAACGGTGTTCAATTCTACTGGGCAATTAAAGCAGGAACTGTTTTGCAGTAAGATTAATAGCTGCACTATCCCAGGCTACTGTAGTTTCTTTTACCAGAATACTGAGAGTTGAATACAATCATGTACTGACAGTTTCCCCAGACACACATCTGCAGACACTATACCCCAGTTCACAGTCCCAGCTGTGCATAGCACCACTTAAAACAAGGGATGGGTCTTCTGGGAGCAGTCTGCTCAGTTAGGTTGAAGACCAGTGCAGGAATACACTGAAGAGAAGGGGGCTACTTCCAATTTACCACTGGAGAAAGTGGAAAATAATGAGGAATCTGAGGGAGGAGTAGCTCAGCCAGGGAAATCACACTTTTAAACTAGGACCGGTACCCTTCAGCAAAATAAACTTTGTGCTGAACACATCCCCACCATCCAGCTCTCTCATGCCACTTTTTCAGCTGAGGCACACAAGGAGAGAGACATGGAGAACCCACCCAGTATTGAAGACAGGGCTATTCAAATAATATGCATCACACTCCATTCAGCAGGGAAATGCATGCTGCTTCCAGCCCTGCCTCAGCAAGGAAGCGCAGCAATGGGCTACAGACATCTCCTGAAAGAATGGCCAGAGTCACAAGATATCTTGCAGGAATGCACAAAACATCACATGTCTTGGACCTTGCTGAGGCTGTGGCTGAAGTAATGCACAGTGCAGATCCATAACAAAGCCTGTTGATTCTGAGCCCTAAAAAAGCTAAAGTGACAAAGGGAACAGAACAGAGTAACACTGGGCATAACCAAAGTTAAGGTCTATCAGGTACACTTTATATTCAGTACCAATCTCAAAGTGCCATCATGCCAGACCAAATCCCACCCAGACCTCAGAAAAATATCTTAACTTAAACCTGCACTCACAACATGTGATTTGCTGCCTTCCTCTTCTCTGACAGCTTTTATGGATGAGGGTCCCAGAGTGGAGGAAGTGAGGAGAGCCACTGTCAGGTCATGTCATCTACTCAAGGTTATGCAGGGGGAAAAAAATGGTATTTACAAGTTCAGGACTCGTGACTCACATCCCTTGTTTTATCCACAGCACCACACATTTCCACACTTGAATGCTGACCAGACTAGAATGCAGTTCAAGGAAAAAAAACCAACAGTGGTTGGTTTGCAAAAGATTTTCCTCTTTCCTTTCGTGTTTTCAGGGAAGAGGACATTGCATTTGTCCATCTCCTAGAATGGGGAGGGCTTTGGAGCGTAGCAACAAAAGCAACAAACATCTGCTGGGCGCAACAGCCTCAGCCTTGAGGTATTGGTGGCTTGCTGGGAGCAGCAAATTATGCCACAAAGGACCATAACTGGTCTTGCTCAAACTGCAATTAAGTGTCATCATGCTTTCCTGGGTGAATTATTTGACTGTCGCTCAGGAGCAAGCTGGGATTATTGTGCGCACAGGGGAACAGCACAATGTTATTCATCAGACTAGGGTACAGAATAATGATGGAGACTCAGATTTCTGGTGGAAATGGTTATTATTTTTCCTTGCCTCAGTCAAAAATGTAAGATCCTGGCCCACCACACAGACAGGCTGCCTCTTTGTGTAGATTCTGGAAACAGATACAATTATCCCCAATGCTTCTCTGGGTAACTGGCCCTTAAATGGCTCTGCTGCTACCTAGAGCAAGTAGATGGTAAACTCACAGTTCTCAGCTTCCCTGTGTTTATCTCACATGGATTTTCTTCTGGGATGGGACTCACACAGTTCATTATCAGTGCTGGCCTGTTGATAAAGCACAGAAAACCTCTCCTCCCCCAAAAGCTCCTATGTTAAATTGAATGGCAGATTGCCTTGGGACACAACCACCTTATTCTGTCTAAGAATGAACACACTAGAAAAGCAACACAAGGACCAAAGTCCTAACATGGAACTCTCTCTGTCCCATTTCAGGTATGCTAGAGACCTAACACTCTGCAAATGTATCCCTGCCATGCTTCCCCTCTGCAGCTTGACCAGGCTATCAGGTACCAGCTCTGCGTCTTTTCCATGAGCGTTCCATTGCCACCTCTCTCCTAGCAACTCTATTAATACACACCCTGGTGTCACCTCTGCAGAGTCAGTGGCCTGTCCCCCAGCAGTAGAAAAACCTCCAAGTACAACTCGTCTCATTTTTCAAAGGTTTGCTCAGCTCAGAGCGTCTGGCCACCAGCATTGCAAGAAGGGTGATCACCTGCTGTGGCAGGCAATGTCCTCACCTCTTCAATTTTTCAGCAGTTTATGAAGGTGATTGGCTCCAGAAAGGTTAAGCAAAGGGAGAAGAGCCCCAGGACCAGGCAGCAGCCGCTGATGACTACAGTCTGAAGGAGCTCAGTGCTTCTTTTCCAGCAGCCCCTGTAGCTCTGCCAATTGTTACACAGGCGATTACAACACATCTCCAAGCAAGAGGCAGGGAAGCCTATTAAAAGTCATTGCTCGGTCTTGAAGAGAAGTAATTAGAAAGAGCTCCAAATAGCACCAGTACGTGGGCAGCCACCATGGTGTGACAGGCGGGTGCTGCCATCACTGTGGGCTGCGTTCAAGCTGCTGACCACCTGTAAGTAGCAGCTAGAGAGTAATTACTAGTTGTTAATAATCCATAAGCTTGGTGTCCCGTGATTCATCTAAGGAGTCCCAAGTGCCTGGCAGAGCACTAAACCTCATGGCTGTAAGGAAGGTAAATACTGTGTTCTCAGGATTATTTTGTTGTTAGGAAAACTAAAGCACATAGATGTCATGGTCAGCATTACAAGGAATCACTCAAAATTTGAGGGTAATCAAACCTTCTGAGCTTTAACAAACCTATCAGACTAAGAGTGATCAGCCTGAAAGGGATGCACAGAATAAGGAACCCACATACTCCTCATTTCAAAGGCTGCTGTTTAAAATTCCAACTGCTATGCCTTGTTCAAAGTCACACTGTAACTCAAGGGTGGGAACTTGAAAGGATCCAGAAGTTCTGGCTTCTAAAATGACCAACAGTTCATAGTTTGTGACATTTTTGGCTACACAGCAGCATTTTAATCTCAGTTTTATGGAACAGGAAAAGGCAAAAAGGCTCTCATTTTGTACAACAGCCTGCTTCCAGTCCCCTTCCCCAGGAAAGAGCTTTACATGTACAAACTGCAGGGTAGTCCCATAGGTATACAAGGGGATGGTGACAGCAAAATCCAGTCTACACTCTCCCTCTCTGTTGCAGCTACAAAATTTTCAGTGACAACAAGGAGATCACGTTTTAAGTCTTTCATGTAAATGATCAATTCTGCCTGAGGGGAAAAGCGTTGGGTATTTAGTCAAGGTTTTGGTAAACCGAGCCTCTAAGAATTTCCTGCATCAATCAGTACATGCTGAGAAGCAAAATGGAATGGAATTGCTGAAAGCAGCAACTAACAGACCAAAGCACCTCCTCTTCCTCTCTGTGCATACTGGGGCTTTCAGTGCTGACCTGCTGCCACTGGTAACAGCCCACTTTTGAACTATGAGGCCAAGGGGAGGAGCTTGAAACTTACCTTTTGCAGAGACCACTGACAGCCTGCCCTACCAGCTACTGTGGTTTGTTTGTATGAAATATTTCAAGATAGCCAGACACTAACATTTCCCAAACTCCCACTTTTACATCAGCTGCTGCAAGCTCAGAACCAAGCTCAGGAGAACACCAACACAGTGTTGGGAAAGTCTTCAAGGAAATCAGAATATCTTGAGCAACACATAGCCCCATCAGGCCATATGGACACTGACATACTCCCTGAGGCTGGATGAGCAGTGTCCCCACCTCAGAACTGTCAATCCCTTTCTTAGGCCAAAAGAGTGACTGCTGGTCCTCTAAGACATAGATGTCTGAGGAAGAAGGGAAGAATAACAGCCTAGCTCTAAAGGGTCCATCACTGCAGCAGTAGCACAAATGCCTGTGAAAGCTTCACCTTTGTATGTTCCAGCAAGGCAGAAAGCCCAGCAATCCACCACAGAGCCACCAGGCCTTTTTCATCACTGCACTCCTCTGCTGATGCTGTCTGAGAGCTCAGCAGAACTCCACGCCACAAATAACAGCCTAGCTGCTAATGATGGGGTAGAGCTAAGTGTGTTTATCCCTTGTTGTCCCATCCTGGTGCAACAGAAATTCCTGCTAGAGGTGACCTGAGGAAGTCAAGTGAGTGGGATCCTGTGACCCTTTACTGAGGTACTTGCCAAACTCATAAATTTCAGTGGTGGTGCTATGATATGACCTTGAATGGAAACTGAGAGGAGGAGCTGTCTGTAAGAGCCAAGCAAAACACTGTGGGCACACAGGAGGACCAAAGGTTGTACTTGGCTGGTTTTCTTTAAATAGGCAGTTCCAAAAAGCTCCTGTGATTTTCACAAGGATTAATATAGTCCTATTAATACAATCCTGCCTAATACTGATGAATCATCCATCCTGAGATCCTTTTCTTGATAAGTTCATGGAAGACATGAGCCAGGGCAGGGGAACTCCCAGAGCTTCAGCCAGCTCTGCAACAAGGCTATAGCCCAGAGCATGATGCTACCAGCATCGTGAGAGGAACAGGGTAAGGAGGCTGGGGACCAACCCATTGCTCCCAAAGACAGGACTGCAGGGAACCAGTCTGTCTCGTCAAGGGGAGGGGCATGCAAACAAGAACTGAGAAAGAAAACGAGGAAGAAACCACAGAAGAAAATGGAAGGCAATGTCTAGGGCAGGAGTCCAAGCAGGGCACAGGTAAGGAAAAGAGCAGGATGGGGAATGGCAACAGGACCATGATGAAGGAAAAAAAATAGATGGATGGACAGCAGACCTGCTCACACACAGGAAAGGACAACAGAAACCCCTTGCAGCTGTCAGTCCCGCATTACTGCACACAGGCTTCAGCCTGTATTTCTAGTGCACGGCTCTCACATACACTCTGGAATGGGCCTCCCCACATGAAGAGTCAAAAATATACTAACAGTGCCTTTTTTAGCTTCACTTCATGATGGAAATGGGCAAGAAGTCATGATTTAGAAATCTGGGATAGCAATACTGCCTTTGCTGTAGGGTTTGCAGATCCAAAGAGAAGAGGCCTGTGTTGTGGGGGAAGATGCTGAACAGCTGTCAAAAAGCATAACAGGCTTTTGCTTCTCTGTGACAAAGCCAGATACATTGGTGAATATACCAAAACTAACATAACTATCAGAAAGTTTTTCTACAAGTATTTTTCAGGTTTTTGAGGGAGAGAAAAGCTCCCAAATCACAGTGTTCATTTTCAAATGACGAAAAAGTTACAGTTTTCAAAAGAGTTTCTAAAGATTGTTTTAATGTAAAAAAAAAATGAAATCTATATATTAAAAAAATCCATTTTCATCTTCCCTCTGTACTAAAAGCCTTGTAAAAAATATTTTTCTCCATGTCCTGTGGATGTTCTCTTCTCCCTAATGAGTATTTTCATTATGCAGAAAAAAGTGGCTTGCTATAATTTCATCCAATGACTGCAAAAAGGAACACATGCCCAACTGAAGCAGTAAAACTGGAAAATGAGAACTTTCTTTTAGAATGGAGGTAAACTTGAAACAGAAATTCAGAAAATGTAACTCCAGTGAATCTTGTTCCAGCGAGAAACAACTTATATCTCTCGTAATCCCTGAAAGTATAAAGGAAATAACTTGTTTGATTCTGGGAACTTCAGATTTAGGAATTTTCCAAGTTATTAATCCAAATGTCACTCCCAAAACAGAGTTAAATTGTGTTCCTTTTGCTTTCTAAGCTCTAAGTTTTCCTGAACAACCAAGACAGCTATGAAATGACTTTAAAATAAAACAAAAAAGGCGCACTTAGACCTCACCAAGAACTCTTTCCCCTGCTCCTCCACCCCAATCCTTCAAAACCACACAAACCAAAGCAATCTCTCACTCCAAGATCACCACACAGTCCCTGGCCTCTGGATGGCACAGTTTGGAAGAACACCATGCTCCAAGACATGTCAGGCTGAACACTCATGTCTCCCCAAGCCCAAGCTAAATCCTGACTGCTTCCAGCACAGCTGGACAAGGAATGACCTTGTCCTGTCTGGGCTGAGGCGAGCAGAGCTGTGGCCTTGCTCCTGGGGCAGCCAGAGCTCCAAGCTCTCCGTGCTGCTGGTCACTCCCAGCACTGACCTGATCTCCCAGTTCTTCAGCCACAAAGACAAGTGTGCACACGTGTGTATGCTCACATTTACTTACATGCACATATACAGGTGTATTTATGCACATCCCCCACCAAAAAACTAACTTACAAGGAGTCAATTATCTACTGAGGGACTGCTACTAGAGAAGTCACCCAAAGAATAAATAATAAATGTGCTCCTCTCTGTGCTAGTTTTCTCCATGAAATATAGGCCTGTGATGTCTTTTTTTTTTTAACAGCAGAAGGCTGTCTAGTTATTTTCTTGTTTCACTTTCAATAGTCTTCAGCCTCAGTTAATTTCGCAGGCCAGGGAACAGAGATGATTCTATGATTCTACTGGATCTGGCTCAATAGGATTCTTTCCACCCTATTTCCCAGATGTACATTTGATTTTTCTTATGTTATCCCTGATACAATAATCCTTCAGCTTGCTGTTTTACATTGCCTCTTTTCAGCCCCTTGTTCTCCCCACAGCAGAGCTGGAAGGCGAGGAACTGAGGATCCCTGTTCTGAGCCAGCCCCCTGCATGTTTCTTGGCCACGCTGGCTAACAGAGGCTCTGTTGTGCTCTGCACCGATAGAAATGACCCAGCCAAAGGAGTGAAAGGCAGAGGATAGATTCATATTATACAGTGTTAGTGCTATCAAAATACAGCTGGACCGAAAGAGCCTATTCAGAAGCTCTAGATCGTGCTTAAAAAGTAAATAAGGTGTCTCAAGCACAGCTGCCTTAAAAATGCAGCTTAGTAAAATATTTAAGACCATTTTACAAAGTAGTATAAAAAGTTAGGTTTGTTCTCTTAGTTTCCTTATGTGCCAAAAGAAAAATGGAAGAGATTGAACTTTAAATACTGATGCAGTATGTTTGGTTAATGACTAGACAAATGACATAATATTTTACCAAAAGCAAGAGACACGCAACTTACTGCCCTAGCTGATGCAAGTTAGAGCTACTTTGAAAGTCTGTCATTAGGTATGAAAGCTACCCAGGCAAACAAGCCTGGGCATCTGCACCAGTTCTATCCCCAAAAAAGCCCTTTATGGACCCTATTGCTGTAGCTCTATAATTCCTTCACCTGAGACCCAAGGTGATTAAATGTACAGACTCTGCCCACAGGGGAGAGAAAGATGCTGTTGTGTCTGCTTAGTCTTCATGTTACAAAGAACCATTGCAGAAAGCAAAACCTTGATGGTGAAACAGCTCAAAGCAGCAGCACTCAATTCTTAGGGAGTTGTCCCCTCAGAATAACAAAATAGAGACAATCATAACAGTGCCAGGCTCACATGGGGAAACTTAGAGCTCTGAACTAAGCCATTGCCAGCGACCCAGGGACAGTATACAGACATCTTTGTGGCTCTGAAAAGCACAAACTCCCTGCTTCCTCCCAGGAGTAATCTACTCCTGACCTACTTTTGGCCAATAGACTTCATCAAGGCAGGAGATACTCCCTGCCTATGTATAGGAGATGACTGAGAAATGTGTCTGTACAGAATTCAACATCAACTTGTTCTCAATTAACCTTGTTATAATTTGTTTTCATCATCTGTACCATTCATGATTTCTCAATAATAATTGAACTCCATTATTAAATCCAAGAAACATTAAAAATTTTTAGCTTTTAGCTTTCAAATGCTGTTGCATTTGAGACACCTTACCTTATCCCCTGGCTGTGGTCTCATAAGGGAGACTTGGTCATAGCCTCGTCGAACCAAAGCCCACAGTGCATCAAGTTTACCCTGCAATTAAAAAAAAAAGACAATATATGACCAAGAAATGTGGTGAAAATAGCATGAGATTAAACTACAGGTGGGTTGGTACAGCTTTTCTGTATTAAGCTGTCTGGTCCTGTACCCTTGCCCTCTGTACACTGTTTCTCTGGACAACCTGAAGAACCCCAGTGGGGTAACAAATGCCCAACATGCAGTGAGCCAAATACCCAATATGCAGTGAGGATGAGAGCAGTTTAATGTGAACAACTCCCTTAAGAGGCACAAGTAGACAGGTGTCACTTTAAAGCGCTAATCTTACTTTAGGTGTTACAAAAGGTAGAACAAAAGTACAGTACAGATGGGAAGAGAACCAAAGCATGGATAAACAGCCACAAGAATACCTACCTAGGCAGGCTATAAAAATTCACAGATGCTTTCCAGACAAATTCAAGCACTGTTTAATTGATCTGTGAGTAAGGAGGGGAGGGGGGAACTCATCCCACAAAGCACTGTTTTGGGATATGGCCATAGATTCCTGGGATGAGCATGGTATGCTGCAGCCTTGACTGTGCTAGCCCTCCAGCTTCCTTCTCTGTAAGCAGAGATAACAGCTCTTCCCTGCCTTTAGGGTTGTGTGAGGATACATACATTAAAAGACATTGAAACACCAGATATTATAATGACAGGGGAGAATTGGGGATGAAAATATGGAGAGACTGAGTGACTTGCCCAAAAATCAAACACTACTGTCTTGTGGCTGAACTAGGGGGAAACAGAGCTGGATCCCAACCCAAGCCCTTAGCCACAATGCAGTCAAAGCAAGGACAGTGCACTTTATCTGATCCTCTTCTAGACTGCCTTGAGACGGCACAAAACAGCATCGGCCCTCCCTAAGGTTCAAGAGATCTGCTGTTGCAACCCAGGCAAGAGTACCCAGACAGTGTGATCTGAGGAAAGGAAGATCTCTGCTCATACCCTCTTCTCAAAAAAAATATGGCAACACCGCGCCAAGTGAAATATGTGTTCTGAAACCAGGCAAAGGTGAGGATTAATGGCTGCTTTTCTAAATAGGCTTTCTCAGCTCCGTTGAAAGAAAGGCTGTGCTAAGGAAGTGGGATCTGACATGAAGATCTTACATGGGAAGTATCTTACACAACATGAGAGACCTGGTAAAAGGGAGGGTCAGACACATTACCTTGATTGGAGTGTACCATTTTCGCTGGGAAGGTGGTTTTCTCACATGGGGCTTCTTCGGCTTGGGTTCCCATGGCTCATACTCCTGTTCTGGCAACTTAATAATAGCATTTTTGGGTTTTTCCAATTTTGCTCCTTCCTCTGTTGACCCCTTGTCTCCCCATCGCACCTGATGTCAGGAGAGCACACTGTAAGAAGACACTTCAGCAGTCCCCACCAGCAGGTGGTTTCCACAGATACTGATCTAGTTCCCATCAGATGACCAAGTGCTACCAGGAATGAAGCCAAATTTATGAAAGCACCAAACTCCCACCATAATCAGAAACACACATGTAACAATAAAATAGTCTCACTCAAAAACTGCTGGAACTACTAGCCTTTGCACATTCCAGTAATCTAAGGTGGGAATTCACAGCATCCAGGGCAGATGAGAATCATTAAGGTCAGAAGGACCTCTAAGATGATTGAGTTAACCCAGCACCACTAAACCATATCTCAAGTGCCACATCCACACACCTTTTCAACACTTCTAGGGATGGTGATTCCATCACTTCCCTGGACAACCTGTTCCAACTCCTAATCGCCCTTTCAGTGAAGAAATTTTTCCCAATATCTAATATCCTAATATCTGATTTTGTTGTCTGACTTAGCTCAAGCAGAAAAGTGACTTTGCATTCAAGAGCAATATATGATCCATGGTGTCACAGACAGCATACATTCTCAACATGAAAGATAAAATTCTTCCAAGGAAAATGGTTAAGGATATTAAGATGCAATACTTCATCTGCAGTCTTGCAGAAACTTGCTGAGAAGCCTTCCCTTCCATAGACACCAGGCACTGCATAGACAGCACCCTCAAATATAAAACCAGTGTAGCTTTGCCTGAATTTCCTCTGACAAGAGAACTGGATGCAACTGCACCAAAGGGTTTGATTCACTAAATTAAAACTTCTTTTGGTGCTTATCTCATTTCTTAACCTGCAAATTTTCTCTGGCTCATAATGCTAGATTCATTTAATTATTCATGCAAATGATAGCAGCTTGATGCCTGTTACTTGGATAGCAGGTGCAAATTAGGTGGACAAGCCCTGATTAAATCCCAGTCTCCAGTCCTCTTCAGAAATCACATAAAAACATAGTGGTCCAATTTTAATTACATGTGCTGGGGTTTATAACACTAAAGAATAAGCCAAATACCTCCATCCTCTTAATCCCACCAACACCTCGACCTCCATAGTAAGATGCATCCACAGTTGGCCACTTCTTCTTTGGCAATCCATCTTCATCATCTGAGTCCTGTGGGAAAGACAGGGAGATATTACTGCTGTTCTCACATAAAAAGCATAAACTGTGGAAAACAGCTGAACATCCTATGGTCCAGTCCTTGGATATCTGGCTTTGTGTGTTATGCTTATTTGCTGACAAAAACCAAGAAAGTCTCTTTTCTCTGCAGCTGCAACTTTAACTGGGGAAGCCAGAGAGGATTGCCTATTCCTCTCTCCAGGCTGCTTTTGTTCAGTCAAATATGCATTGAGCTCCAAAATCCCTACTGATCTGTAAGGAAAGGCAAAGTGCAGATGAATTGTACACTATACTGGCTTGCCACTGTGCTATGCAGAAAATGCAGTGATGAGGTAGCCCAAAGAAATAATTCATTAATTGCACTTTTAGAACTTAATGTCACCTAACAGAGGAAAAAAAAACAACCACTGTTGAGTTTTCTAATATGTGCATCAGACCCTTTTGTCATGGCAGCTCTAACCAGTTATTCTACACTATTTGATGCTTTGTGGAGTCTGGCTCAGGCTGTACAGTTTGGAATAGGGTTCAGACGGGAGCATCTAACAATTGTCAGGGAGATTAGAACCAGAGCAATTATAAAGACTGAATATTATTTTTCTGTAACATGTGAGTGCCTGAACCAGGAATTAACTTTAGGTTAATTTTTCTGTTCTTGCTTAACTAAAAGCTGGCAAATGGCTCTGGTTCAGCAAGCCTGGGAACACATCTCCAGCCATCTCCACATCTTGAGCCAAGAGAAGTAACTGGGATTTCTCAGACTCCGCATCATTACACTAAGTCGAAGCACCTGAAAATCACAGCCTGACACTCTCCCAAGTACACACACAGCTGAGCAAAGTGCACAACAAGCCTCCTACAGTATTTTCTTCATTCCTCAGATAACTGTACCTCACGCTGATATGCAGATGTGCATGCCACTCTTCGACTGGCCGTGCACAGGGCTCTCTGCTGCTTCTCATCAGTACAAGTATGTTTCTAGAAACACTACCTCAACTTAATTTTTAATTAAAAAAACAAACAAAAAAAAATCAAATGAAATCCAAATACTATAGAGAGACATAAATTACTGTTACATGACTAGAAGGCATTTTCTCAGAATTGCCCTACAAGTTCCTGTTGGAAGGTAAAAGGAATTAAGAGCCCAAAAGACAATAATAGCTTTTTAAAACCATGCTTTAATTTTTGTTTGTATTTACTTCTTAAGTTATGCCTTGGAGAAAGGTATTTCCATAAGTTATTCAGTGACATGTGGTCTCTCAGCTACGGTTCGATGGGTCAGTTCCTCCAACAAATTCTTTAGTATGGCCAGGCAAGACTAGAGTTGAAATTTGCATTAAGGGGAGTTTGAGTTTGGGTTTTTTATTGTTGTGGTTTGACTTTACCTTTTTTTTTTTTTTTGTTCCTGTTATTTTGTTTTTATCCTAAGTCGGGGAAATCAACATGCAATGAAGGTGTTGTGGTTTGGTGTTGGGTTTGGTGCTGTTTCAGTTAGCTTTTTTTTGAGAGTACAAGTACACAAATTTTATCCCATTTCATGCCACATCTAAACCAGTACCCAGTGAACTACAGCAGCATTTTTCATTCATTTATATTTGATTTCACTGTGAACCTGAGTATTATAGAAGACCCTCTGTCTCTTCCATGCAATGTAACACAGATTTCAAGTGTTCACGTTTAACAGCTCTTACTGCTGGCAAGCCTGACTCCAGCAGGACAGAGTCAATAGTAACAGCTGATACTTTTCCAGTTGATAAAGGATTTAAACCAAATTTCCCCTAGACTGAACACACAGCAAAGCAACTTTAACAGCTACCACATGGAAATCTAATGCTCGTGCTTTGGAACAACTTTTACACACCTATATTCAGTTTAACAGTAGCAATATCACACTGTATCAGCTAAAGGGCAGGTCACCATACCTAGGGAGCCAAGAGCTAAATGTAATGAAATCCATTACACAGTTACAATTATTGCAATGCACGATTATGACAATCCATACTGGATAAAGACAAGGCCAAGAAAAGGGAATGGATAACATCTGTATTCTATGTTATTCCTGGAGGCTTACATCAGTTCATTCTCTTTGATTGCATTTAAAATTGCAAAGCATCTGCAGCTTCTGCAGGAGTGTGATGCTCTCTGAAACCTCCTTCAAATGCAGCATGGCTGCAACTGCAGGCTTTGTGATAGCACTAATCACACTAACCCCAGCAGGAATTCTGGTGTGCATTCTGAAGTGAAATTGTCACAGCGCTGCTGCTCAGGACAAGTAACAGGATCACATACACACTAATGGTGGCCTCTAGCAACCTCAAAACAGCAGCTGTGGTTGCCTCCTTACATTCACACCAAGTTACAGCAAGTTAGCAGTGAACTATAAGCTTCTCTTGTGGGTTAGGCAAGTATTTTTCCATCATTTAACTGTCTGCCTAGGAGAGAAATTAAGGCAGGCATAAGTTGTCTCTGGAGGTGCTTTTATTTACTACTATTATTTTCAAGAAATTAGTATGGTGAAACTAAGCTGAGGTCAGGGTCAGTGAGTTACTGTCCCCAAAAAAGCTAAATACAACCCTGCCTCCAACAGCTGAAAACCTAAATGGAGAAAGGCTAAATGTCCTTCCAAAGGTCACTCTGCAGAAGAGCCACAGCCAGGGCAGGCTTTTGTCTCCTCTCCTGTAGCAAAGCCACAAGAATGTGGCCTTTGCTGTCCTTTTTTCCAGCTGCCAGGCTGTTCCTTACTGCCAATCTGGGCTGAACTCCCACTGAGAACAATGGCAGCTTCACTGGAGGAGGGACAGCTGTCAGCACAGCTTGAGAAGCAAAAATTTGCTCACACACCTGTTTGATGCATAGCAGAAAGAACAAAATACCATAGGAACTGTTGGTCTGCGGATTTTTGAGTTATGCAACTGTTTTCACCCTGGATGGAAGCAGTTTTGCTGTATGTATGTCAAGAGGCCAGAAGGCACAAATAACTGTCCTGACCCAGAGCACTTCCTCTCACAGCCTTCAAGGTGTCATTAAGACACCTACAGGGCTGACATTCCTGGGCAGCACGGCACACTACAGTGGCTGCAGACAGTGCCACAGCTCAAAAATAACACACTTACAGGCTCTGGAGGTGGGGGTGGAGGCGGCTCCTTGATCACCTGGAATAAACAAACAATGGAGAAATCTGAGACAATGGTAGGGTTCATCCATCTCAATACTATGTCCTCTCTGCTTTCTTGCCCATATCACAAATGAGTCACCCTGCTTCATTCCCCCACATTCAATCCTCTCATCAGCCCCACTGCTTTTCAGCAGGCATAAAATAAACTCAGATGAGATGCTAAATCCATTGCATTGAACTGTGTGATTAGTCAAGGAGTGCTCTAGAGTAACCCTGGTAGTTCTGCCTGAAAAATACCATATAGCTACCAAGTTAGTGCAAAGATATTTGCTCAATCTGCAGCTCCTCTGAATAAATTAAAGAAATCCCAACCAACAAAAGGCAAAAAACCCCCTTACTCTTGTCTTTAAAGAGGACTGTAACAGCTTATGCACACATTAGTAAATCCATTACACTTTTATACAGCAGGTTTCAAAGCTGGTCTAAAGGAGGTCTTGATACCTGCAGAAACTTGAGTCACATCCATGAGCTTATTTAAAATTCTCATTCAATGTAAAAATCACATAGGCCTTGAAACAATCAAAAACCCAGACTAGAGTAACTTCAACAAGCACTTTAAGCAAATTGTTGAATAAGGGCTTTACAAATGTGGCAGCATTTTTCTTAAGCAAGGTTAACCACCCACTCCAACACTTCAACTCTGTGCTTTGGCAGAGAACAGATGAAACCAAGTCAATAGAATGAAAAAACTATACTTACCACTGTGCAGCAAAGAGGCCAAAACCACCACAGAAGAGCCAGAGCCAGCAGCAGAAAGAGAATCAGAAGAGCGATGAAAAGGATGGTCCCAGTCAGCTGCAAGCAAGATGATTATTTCTCAGTTACCTCTGTACGTCTCAAAGAAGGCAGGAGTCCCAAAGTTACACACTGAGAGCCAGCTTTCCCTCACTATGAGGTCTCAGGCAGATTGTGCAGTCAATCACTATTATCATTAGGATCACATCAGTATCTGAAGTCACAAAACTAGGGAAGCATTTCCTCTTTGCAGTGTGTATAATTTATGTATGAATTTGTGGTATGTTTATTGCCCACTAGATTCAAGAAGGTTAAACTTGTACACAACCCATTCTGTGCTGGTAAGTCCCTCAGTACTGTCTGAATGGCAGTGCAAAGTACATGACCACAGACTCTCAGGTGGACAGAGTAACCTTTCATTCCTAGAGATGCAGAATATGCAAATGCTGATATTTAAAGAATGGGAATATTGGAGCTCAGACATTATGGGTAACTGTTCACAAGTCAGTATCACAGCACAGAGCACAACTTGCTCAGTGCATCAGCTCCCAAGCCTCCCTGTGTTGCCTCTTGACTCAAACTGCTCACACAACCTTTGCCTGAGTGATTATGCAAACCAGTCAATAATGCTGATTATGCAAACCAGTCAATAATGCTGTTTGTTCTTGGTATGCTTCTTAGGGCTGTTATGACTATTTTTAATGAGATACTGTGATTATTATCTTAAACATTTCCGATTCTTCTATCCACTGATCTCTCTGTGAGGAACAGCGAGACTCTGGGGATGCAGAGCTAAGGGTCTATACCTTCAAAATCAAAGTTAAATTTTCTTTAAAATGACTGGGAAAAAAAAATCAAGTGTTAACACTTGACATTAGCTTTTCTGAGCAACTAGGCAATCAAAGAGAATCACAGCTTTGATTTTTCTGTGTAAATCTTGACAGATCCTTTGCACTTGCAGCATTTCATGTTAGTGCATTCAGAAGAGATATTAATTCTCTATTGCTCTGATGACTACAGGAATCAGGCTTTCATATGCTGCTTGCTTTCTGCAGGACATACAGAGCACGTGGCTTTTGGAAAGTAAACATTTGTTTCACATGGACAGTGGCATGCTGGGACATGCCCTGTCCTTGGACTGTACTGGGTTCTGGAATGCTATTAACACCAGCTCTGGTGTTTCAGCTATTTTTTTTTTTTATACTGGGAAAAGAAACCTCTTCAATGGTAGATTTTCAAAATTTGAGAAGAGGTTCAATTTGCCAGCAACAGGGGTATCAGGGGACAGGGAAAACTCAGCAGCAAACTAGAGGAAAGCCTGGGGCTAGGAAGATGTGACAAGAGCTCGAAGAAAGGTCTGTCAGTCAGGCTGAGGAAAGAGTTGGCTAGAGAGGAAGCTGTAAGAGATTTTCGAAGGATAGGTGGGAGGATAAAGGGAAAGAAACCAAATTCCAAAAGTGATTTCTGCATGATAAAGTCCATGAGATTCACCTTATTAAATCTGGAACTACTTGCTGAATTTCCATGACACCAGAAACTGATGCTTAGCCCCTTCTTACAACAGGGATTCCCTTCACTGTTCTAAGTGCATTTGTTTTCCCCTCGGACAATGAAAAGGCTGAGGGTGGAAAGTACCAGCTGGTAAGAGCTTCGCAAAGTCTGGGTGAGATCCCGAGTGACTGACTTAGTTGGTACCTAGTTCTCTCAGGCCAGTTCCTAGAGTTGTCAGGACTGACACGTTCAATAAGGGACTGACACAAACACAGCTCCTTTTCCATGCTTTTAGGCAGGTAACCCAGTATCCCATATCTGTGTCACAGCATCACCATCCCTGCACTGCTCTGTGGCTTTTTGTCATAGATGCAGCAAACTGACCTGTTCTACGATATGCTATTTAGCTCACCTTCATTTGGCCAGGGAGCAGCTGGATTGCTCCAACATGTGCCAGACTCCCTGCTCGAACAAGTCCTGTTAGAGGACACAGTACCCAGCTGCAGTTCAGTGCTAAGCCCCCTTTCTGGTCCTCCCATGGCCCCATGTACAACTAATGCATCCAGAAAGCAGATACTTGAAGAGAAATGAATTCCCAGTGAAGTCAGTTTGCTGAGAAAAGGCTAAGTAAAAATCAAGCATAACTTTAAGAAGTATTGCACTCCTTAAAAACAAATCCAAGCACAGTGGCAATGCAGTACCACTACTACTATTACTCCAAACACACATTACCTCCTTGTTTTGTAGCCTTTGTTCCCAGGCATCGCTTTTCCCGTGCTGACTGCACATACAAATTGCTGAGACATTTGCCAGCCTTAGCTCAGGAGCTGCTGGCAGCAAGAAGCTAAAGAGTCTTCTTTTAATGATTTTAATGATACAAAGCACCATAGTGAAGCTGGACTTTGAAAAGAAAATAGCAGACTTCATGCAGCTGAACAGAAATAAGCACAGGGATCACACAGAGGCTTTGGGATTATAGTGAAGATACTTACTGTACAGAAAGGACAGAAGGACCAGCTGGGGAGGAGAGCTGAGCAGGCCAGCTGACTGCCACCCACAGAAAAGGAAACAGGAGAGGAAAGGAAATGGAGGGAGTCTCTAAAACGAGAAGAGTGAAATGCATGAAATTAAGACAAAGTTGGAAACTGAACTGCCAACCTCCCTGCTTATGGGACACAACAGGAGCGAGACATTGTTTTTGTATCAGCTGCAAATCAGGCTTCCTGCCTCCTTCACATTCAATCTGCAAGAGGCTGGTCAAAAACTGTCAGATTGACGTGACTGGAGATTGGATTCCTCTTTTTATCCTAAGGCTACCAGAAGGAAAAGCTTCCTTCATCCATGCTCTGGCCTTTAGGAACCCCAGTCAGGGCTGAGACTTCAGTCTTCATCAGAAATAGATTACATATGGGTAACTAAATGCACCAGTTAACACTTGTTTCACTGCAGACTTGAAAGGTTTTATTGTACCCGAGGTAAAAGAGTGGAAAAAAGTGTGAAAATATCAGTCCTCAGTATGGAAAATTTGGAAGAAAGTTTTGGCAAAACAGAAATAATGCCACAATAAAGCAAACACATCTCTGATAAATTGAGTCCCTGTAACCTAGATTGTTCCAGCATTCTGGTGTGATATTTCCCACCTTCATTGCTGAAAACATCAGAAAATTAGATTTACAAGTTCCAGTCGCCTCTATCTGCATTCCTGCCCTTCTGTTCTCCAGCTGTCAAAATGGCCAACAATGATTACAAACCAATATGACAGCATTTGGCATAGGCTATAAAAGTCCTTTTGACACTAATAACAATAAAGCTCAAGTTTGATACAAACTGCTACCAGGTACTTCAGCCAACTTGGTTTAGACCACAAGCACAAGGTCACATATTTAATTACTGTACTTGCTTGCACCAGCTACGGGCACTGCCTGTTTTTACACCAAGGAAAGGAAGACATCTGCTTATCTATTAGTCAGTTTCTTAATTTTGCTTATTTGATTCTAAAGATCAGATTTTGATAAAGGATCACTTCTAGCTGTTTATCCCTGACACTCCACCTGGTCTTTTTGACTGTGTGATGCAGGACAAGCATCACTGTCCTTTCCCTCTGTGGCCTTTCCAGATACAAGTCCTAACAGTTGTACCTTTTACCCCAGATCCCATCAGAGACCCCAAGGCTCAATAGAGTGTTGCTCCCTGGTGCTCCTTCCATCATTTTCTCAGATGTCCTTCTGTTAAGATCCTAGTTTTGAGGATCTCTCTCCTGGGGTAGGAATGGGCAGGGTGCCTTTTATTATTATTTTTTATTCAGAAAATCTATCATGATCTATCCATCATCAATAACAATTTGATCTTAAGTTGCCCTGGTTATTTTCCCAAGAGCTGCTGGGATCCAGTCAATAGCAGTGATGCAGAAGCTGCAGAGAGCTCACGCTGACTCAAGGAGGCTTTGCCTGAAGAACCACCATTTCTTTCCAAGGTCTCATGGTTCCTCTGTCAAGCCCCATTGGAGTTACTTACACAATGCGTGCTGGTGATGCTGACAGAGCTGGAGATGAACGTTAGCCCGTTGTTCATGCTGACTTGGAGGAAAACCACCCTAGAGCACAAAACAGATACGTTTATTTTTAGTGTCGTCCTTACACCCATTGTTACTTTTACTCTGTTTTAGCCACTGGTTTATGAGCATGCATGGAGAGCGTGTCCTGTTGAGCCAGGGCATTTTCATGGCCTCAGGCACTTACCTGCATTTGACTCCCTGCTTGCCCAGGAGCCACCCTTTTCATGTTACCTTAATTGAGCTGGGACATTTGCTCTTTATTAAAAAACCCCCATCCCACCTGGGGCAAAGGGCACTAGGACAGTGAGTCATAACAGAATGCCTCAGAAAATAGCAATACTACTGCAGATAGCACAAGAAACTTTAAGACTTTTTTATTTATTTAAAGAAACCCTTCTGTCAATGAGTCAGAATGTGTTCTTCTGTATCAAGCAAATCCAGAACACCTGCACTGAGACCAAGGGTAAAAACACTGAAATGCCAGTGAAATTCAAGAAGAATCTTCCCTAGCCATTCTCCAATATCAGAGAAAGAGTCCAAGGCAGAAAAAAAATTTAAAGTGATAATAAAAAAAATGACAAAACCCCACCAAATTAATTTCCTTCACCCACAAATACAAAAGGGGAGGGAGGCATTCACCCTTAGCCCCAGTACAGTATTTAAACACCCACAAGATCGCCCAGGGAAAAGGAGACATTGTGCTATGTTTCCCAGAAGTCTACAGGATTAAAAAGGCTGAAAAATATCAACACTAGACACAGCAGAGCTAAGTACAGGAAGCAACATACACAATGGCAGCAAAGGAATTCAAATCAAACATCTCCTTTCCATCAAAATTAAAAGTTTGTCTTGAGTTTAATTACCTTTTGGTCTGAAAAAACAGGATATAGAAAGAGAGGAGGAATCACCATTCTGTGATTCTGTGAAATGGGGCCATGGTCCAAGAAGACCGTTGGTTAAACTGTGCTGAAGACCCAACATTAAACAGAGCTATGCTGGCTCCTACTAGGAGAAGATTTGGCACAAAGGAGATGGCTGCAATATGACACACACACACAAATTTATTAGCTTGACACTTTGGGCAAAATCCTGAGCCTTTGGCTCAGTAATGACATCCTCACCCAGAAGTCCACTCTCTCTTGACACATGCTAGAAAGCAATACTCACTGTCCAGCATCTTCTATCACTGGGGCAGGGCAGAGTAAGTATGTATCATGAACAAAAGTCGGCTTTTCATCTGAAAAGAAATTAATATAACTGTCAGGGATGAAAAAAATAAATTGTTCCAAGCAGGCCACCCCCTTGAGAAGTGCTGACACTAATGACAGCCACAGATAAACTCAGTATATTGGCAAGTACCAATACTCCCCAATAGTGCTGATTACAAATCCAAGTATAGAATAGCCATTCATATTGATGACAACATGATGCTATCAGGCTAGAGATATCACAGCTAAGAATTGGAAGTTTATCTCTGCCCCTGACAGCAGTGATCAGCATTTGGAATTCAGCTTTGAGCACTATTCATCATGTCTATCTTAAAATTACATGCAACCTCTACTCACACTAAATACTCTGACCCCTCAAGTTACTCAAGGGCTCAAAAGTTTAGGGTTCAATTTTTGTCTACCTACGTCCAAACACACAAAGAAGAGACTCCAAGGCTACACTGCCTGAGCCCAAGAAAAAGGAAGGAGAGAGATGGGGTGGAGCTGAAACGGAAAAATACTGGGGAGAAAAAAACCCAAACCCAAAGGATGGTTGGTCATTTACAGGAAAAAGGAACAGAGGGGCCATGACTCATGCCTCATGTTACCATGAGGACCTGCTCTGCACTGGCTGCTTCTCCTGGACCCAGCCTCCCCCCTGTGGCAGCATCATCTGTAAACAGCCCACGCTGATAAGGGTTTGGTGCAGGCAATGTCAAACACAAGGGCACGCATGTCTTCCCACCTCCTTGCACTCCACTGCTCCAGGAATCAGCAGTGTGAATCCTGTTGCTTTCAGAAGTCACAGCCAGAAAGCCAAGTCCTGTGAATACAGACAGGAGGCCCAGCAGGAATCCTGCACTGCCACTCCACCAAAAGTGTGTAAGCTGAAGCACAAGAGCATACACATCACTCCAGTGACTATAGCTTAGCTCTGAATGGCCAGCAAAGCAACTGTGGTGCCAGCCCGGAGAAAGACTGGTCTACAAGAGTCAAACCCAAGGGAATAACAGGCTGATAAAAGCTGCCATCTTTTTTATACTTTAGAGGCTTGTTTAGTCTTTTTATCTAGGAAAAAAGTTAACTCAAGCAACAACAGATGTAAGAGTTGTTCCTTCATGCTTCACCCACTTCAAGCACACCTGAAGACAGAACTCATTTGCCTGCCTTGGCAGAGATGAGGGCATGGAAATCAGTGATATGTTTTAGGGCCAGCCTGAGGGAAAAAAAAGCCAGCATAGATCAACATCTCATCACAACAGCTGTTGTAAGCCTAACCCAAGGAAAACACAGCGTGGAGGTGGAATGGAATCAGAGAAGTTTCCCTCCTGTGTATTTCCAGGCCCAGGTCAGCACTCACTGTGTGAAGTCCAGTCAAAGTGCTAATGACTGGGGACAAGGAAGAAAAAGCAAAACATCTGTCTAGCTGATAAACCACAAAAAACAAATCCTGGTTAAAGCATATCTGTAAGAGGCATAAATGCAAGACCACCAGAGCTGATTGACTGCAGTGTCGACATAGACAGCTGGGATGGGAAATGAAGGAGCAATTCATGTGCTCCCTCTTGTAAGTGAATTCACTGCTAGGAAAGGCACCAGTCTGGCCACGACAGGATATGAAAGCCTCTACTGTGCTCAGGCCACAAGGGTAGCATATACGAAAGAGGAGCAGAGCTCCCCTCCCCACACCATGCTTCACTCTGCCAGACACATATGGCTTCTCAGGAATGAGAGAGGACTGCTGAGAAACTGGACATTCCATCTTTTTTTGGCCATTCAGTCCTTTGCCTGGCTGCTGAGACAGCACACAGAAGACCCTGTTCAGCACAGCAATGACAGGGAGTTTCCATTTTACAGAGTCACTGCCATGGGACCAGCACCTGGTGTCAGAGAGGAACAGAGCGTGCCTGGGAGGCCTGGCGTTATGGCAATTGTCTTCTAAATTGGTGAATAAAAACTCTGAAAACACCACCAGGGGATCAAGATAGCACTATTTCTTTTTACTGGTGATGAACAAGGGAATAGGAAGCAATTTTAAGTTTCTGTTTTAAAACCTGATCCCCAGTCGTCTCTTGCTGTATGCAGCACCCACGTGCATCACAACGGTGCTAAGGTCACTGTGCAGCAGCATGCCCCGTGCAAGCGCTCACAACACAATGCCCACAGGTCACTGCATTGGGTAAGGATGAATTTCAAGCTTCTTTTGAGTGCACACCTCTACCCCAGCTCTCTCTCACACCTGCTGCAAGGACTCCCCTTAACATGGATGAGAGCTGGCCTGTGTCCCATGAGGTGACACAGCCACAGGGGTCACTGCAACCCACCAGCCTGCAAACTTACTGATAGTGAGGCTGTCATTGAGCTTGAAGCTGCAGAGTACCTGGTCGATATTTCTTGCATGATAGAAGCCGTTGCCTCTTACCACAACTTGAAAGGATTCTGTAAGTGAAAATACAGAAGATTTATGAGAAATAACTCAAATAAAGCATTTCTGTTCAGAGTGACCTGAATTAAAACATGAAAGTAGCTGTTCTCTGCCCTATGCCTGAAATAAAACATTCACACTGACATTCCCTCTATTCAGCAGCAATGTCCAAGACTGGCATTAGGGCTTCAGAGACTTCTCTTTGTCTCAAATCAGCTCCCACAAGTGTAACACAACTGCAGTGCCTTAAAGGTGCCACAGTAAAACGAAGTCTGACTTGGCTGATGTCATCTCATGGTTCCTCCACGGCTTTTGGGGCAGACACCTTTGCTAACCACAAGTACCAGTCCTTCCCCCTAATCTTCCTGGCAGATGGCACAAGGCTTTCAGCAGCAGCTCTGTTCAGGCAGATGCTGACAGACAGAAACCTAAACCTCCTAAACCTCCTGTGACTCAGAGAGAAAGTTTTGCATCTGGTACAAACCTTGGGAAAAAACAGTGCTCCTGCCCATGCACCGAGTCCATGCACAGCCCCACTAAAATCTGCTCTGCATGGGAATATCCAGGGACCCAGGCACCGCCGTCTTCTTTGTGCTCTTCCCCCACATCCCTGCCCCAGCAGCTGAAACCACCAGTGGCACAAGGAGAGACCTGCCACAACTTCTGTTGCTTTAGTCCTGACAGGGAAGGCACCTGTGATTTTTGACATTATTGTGACAAGCAACTATGATTTGTTCATTCAAGCAGGAAAAGCATCACCAGGTTTGGGTTTTTTGGCAAACATTCTAATAGCCTTTTTACTGACAGAGCAGTTTTGCATTTGAGTAAAGCCAAATCTCTGTCAGAAGTGAGATCCCAACTGCACATGCCCTCCACTACTGATCACATTCCAGTGCACTGAGCTTACTCATAAACCTACAAAATAACTCTCTTTATTGCCAGAGAGATCTTTATTGCCAGATGCCTGGCTGAGCATCTACTTGAAGTAGAAACGTCTAGGGGAAGGGAAGGGATAGAGACAGGTAGAGGTAGGATTGCTGAGTTTATGTCTATCATGAAAGCACCTGGTGTCACCATACCCACTACAGTTAAGAGACAGGAAAGCTAACTTGAGGAAGAAAAGTATAAAGAAATCTGGCTTTGTTTTCTCAGCTTCTCCCCAGCAAGCTTTTAAAGGTATTCCTTAGTAACCTACATAGTTAATGGAGCTCCTCGGAGCTCTAACAACACAACAGTTTGCTATTCTTCCCTCCCTTTTACTGTACACAGAGCCATAGTTCCCTTTCTGCTAGGGTGAGCCTGAACTGCCAAACTGGGCACAAGATGCACCAGGAAGAGAAGTGGCAAGGGAAACTTCCCTCTGGGACACAAAAAGCCATTGTGGCTGCTACACTGACCACAGAGATAACATCTTTAATGCAAGCAGGTGGAGAGACATGCTACAAATTTCTGTCCCCAGTACACTTTTGAAACTCCCTTTGACACTGCACACAAGCTGACAGCTGACATCCCTGGCACACAGCAAGGGAAAGCACAGAAGTTGCGCTTTCACGCATGAATCTCCCACTTTAACCAAATCCTCCACAGGGCTCTCACACCCGCCTCTGAACAGCATCTGAGGCCAGCCCAACACATAGGGAGTAACAGCACAACACAGGACCAATTAAAGCTTCACATAGAAAAATATGAATAAATTATATAGTACTCCACTAGTAGCAAGTAAAACCACAAACGAGTCTACATGCATCATCATCTATACTTTGAGGAACGTGCTAAAAAGGAGAGCAAAACAATGTTGGTAGGATTGAGGGGAGCAGATTTTTAGCAATGTAAGATTTGGCTTTTAGTAACATTCCATACAAGGCACTGCCATGTTATTTGTATGCTTTGGAGGCAGGAATCATTATTGGATAACGCTATGTGAGGCCCAAAGGTGGTTGAAATATATTCAGCCTCATCTGGCTGCCCTTCATCATCAAGCTACTGCAAGGCAAGCTAGCACAAGGATGTGGGTACTTTAACTTTTGTGTACAAACAGCTTTTTGCCAAAACCACTCACTCATTGCCATTCTCACTGCATTGAGGTCTAATGCAACTCCAGGTGATTCGGACTAGGCCATCGACAAATTACGATCAAGCCCTGGAAATCGACACTCTGGTTTTCATCACGGTAACTTGCTCTAGAGCAGGACTCTGAACTGACAAAAGCCGCAAGGTAGATGGGAATCAAAGAAGATATTTTGGCAGGAGGAAAAGAAAGTATCTACTGGAGTGAACTTTGAAATTAAACATGTGCTTAGGCACCTTGCTAAAGAAAGATGATAAAATTTGAGATCTCAATGAGCACACCAAGAACCAAATACACAAATTCAGCATCAGAATTTGGCCTCTTTTTAATGGGAAGGGTTATACAATCTGGTTCTCACTGGGGGTGGTGAGCATTTCTTTAAACAAATAAAAATGGACTGTAGGGCAGATTCATCTGCTTCTTACTCCAATAAGAGTACTCTTAGTCCAATTCATGCCTTGAGCCATTCCACATTTAACCCAGCTGATATACTGAGAATTATTCTTGATGAGCATCCCTATTTTGCCAGCAGAGCTGAGAGTCATGACCAGCCCTGGGGGCAGCTGGGACTCTGCCCACCCACCAGAACTACCTGCCTGGGACCACACACTGCCAGACTTGCTTGTAGCCAGCCCAGTTCACAATGGCTTGAACACCCAGCCATGGTGATAATTCTTTTCCCCCGTCTCAATTTAATATTTTAAAAGAAGCTTGCTAAAACAAAATTGTACTTAAATTTTTCTCCCCCTTCTCATGAATTAATGGCCTTAAAAGGCAGCAATCACAAAAGCTTAGTTGGTAGCTGTTCCAGTGGCTTTAAAAAGATGCAGCAAGTAAGAAACTTTCAACACAAGACATCAAAGGTAAAAGCTACACCTAGAAGTTTAGTCTTGTCAGGACAGTTTACCTCTCCTGCCGTTCTTTTCACTGTGACTGCCACTCTGCACAGTCAGCTGTGAACAAGCGAGTTGGTAGTAACCTGTCCACCAACACAAGCTGACAATATACCAGACTTGCAGGGAAATGTAAACAGCTGGTCCTGGGTTTGTTGTTGCTGTTCAGAAGCCTGTCCCCTCGGTTGCTCTGGAGCATTAGCCTGTTCTGGGTGATGGTCTGTTGAAATGGCTAATTCCATTTAATTTTGTGCCCTGGCTCTGGCTGCGTCCTTTTCTGCCTTAGTTACTGTCAGATCATAGATTGCAGCTTTTGACAAGACAGCGAAGGGAAAAAGGTCAGCACTGAAATAACCGGGCAGCGCTGGCAGCGAGATGGTAGGTTGAAGCTGGTGTGCACTGGCTGTGCTGTCGGCTCCGCTTCTCTGACTCTGATGAGAAGCTGACTGCTTGCATCCACACCTGGTAGTTGATGTGGCCAGTAGGATGCCACATCCAACAAAACCTTTCAATCACATCTGCGTACCATAAGCATAATCAAAGCAATGATGCTGTCAAACGGGATATGAAGCACCTCTGATGCTGCACTGATAGCCTGTTTACAGGCTGCATGTCTTGGTCACTTTAAATCAGAGGGAACACGAAGGACCCAACTACACTGCTCCACACTGGGGACAACGAATTTGCAGGGTCAAAAAGCATTAAACATCAGATAGCTGTCACAATATGACGAGATCAATTTGTAACTTGACTTGCCAGATAGCTTCGTCACAGAAAGCCAGAGTCCCAACTGGAATTGTCAACACACAGAAATCGTTCCATTAGCCTTTTACTAAACCTCTGGCAAGTCAAAAATGAAGCCAAGATCATCAGTAATCACCAATGCAGTATAACTACGAGAACACTTACAAGGAGTGGCTCAGACCCTGCTTTAAGCCCTGATCATAACTTGTTTCCACTGAGCCACACAAACCCCTTATGATCTCAAACCAAATTGCAAAAATTATCAGCAATGCTAAATAAAGGCTAAACCAATTATCACCTCACTCAGGTAAGTTTCATACAAAAAGTGTGGACAGACACACATTTCAAGGCTGGAGAATGTGATAAAATACTGCACTCTTTCCATAGGTCTATTATTTTTCAATCATCATTTTGAAATGCAAATTTCTATTATGTATTTTAAAAACCAACCAAACAAACAAACATTCCTAACCTAAAAGAGTGAGGAATGGTGAACTTCTAGAAAATATTACCATCTAATTTTCAGCCAGTGGGTACATCCACCATGCAAGTGTATATATATATTTTGATGTAGTTTTCAGTGGCTATATATCTCAATACAATAATACATGATCAGTAAATTATATCAGTAATTACCTATATTTAAAATGCATAAAAATTCTGATGTTAATGCAAAAAAAATAGTGAAGCCTATGAAGTAAAGTCCAAATTAAGCACATTAAAAAAATAAACCACATTACATATAGAGTAGCACTGTAACTGTCCAGTGAACTGAACTCAAGATCTGGATTCACACTACCGTGAAAAAAGTTGTTTAATCCCAGGAGATTCCTTCCAAGAGACAGTGGTGCACACAGCTATACAGATGAAACTTCAGCTATGTTGAAGTAAGTGGGATAATAAAACTAAGCACAAATGTAAATATTGGTAACCTTATACTGTAAAACCTCTTGCAGGAGGTCATTTCAGCTGTGGCTTACAGGATAATAATAAATGCTATTACAGGCCTGATTCGTAGTGCTTAAGACCTTAATACTTTAAATACAACGCTACACAAAGAGTGTACACCATGGGGAGCTGCAGCTCTGGCTTCCTCCCATTTTCAAGTTCTCTGCTGCTACAAACAAACCTTCAAGCACGTGGAGATTGGGCAGGAAAACTTCACCATGTGCCAGCCCTTGCTTGGTCAACAGGGACAGAGCAAACCTCAGAATTTAAAGGAAAGAAGCGCTGGTACCTTTCTGAATCAGCAGCAATACACAGAAACTGATTCTGCCCAATTTATACTGGTCTTGTTTGAAAGCCACAAAGACAATGAAAAACTTCCACAAATCCAAGTAAGGCAACAATTTTGTTTGGTTTTTTTTAAGGGCAAACTATTTTTAAAGTCTATTTGTGTAATTTAAATCACATTTGTCATAAAGTTGTTACCTAGCAAGCTTAGCAAAAAATGAAGTGGTTTGAACTCATTACCCTTTGGAGGAAAAAAAAAAAAGAAACTTTACTCTTTTTACTGAAATATATTAATTTTATTGAAAGAAATATTTTTTCTTTAGAATTTATTTTCTCAAATACTCCATAAAGATATTTTCAACATTCTATTTGAAAAAAATGGTTTCAAATTCAACTTTCCAAAATTCTTAACATTGTTCCAAACAATTGAAAGAATACTACTGAAATCCTTCCTACTGGAATGCTCACATTTTCATGTAGCTAAATGAAGTCTTGTTGAACAGGACAGCTTGCAATAAGCTTTGCACAAAAAATTGTTAGGTATACAATAACTAAGCAAAATTAGGAAAGTATCATTATGAGATAAAAAGCTTTAAATGTCAAAGCTTTAAAACCATTTTTTTAAAATTCAACTCCACATTATTTTTAAAAGTAAAATCATTCCTTTAAATTTTCTACAGATGAGATTTTACATCTAGTCCACAATAATATACTTAAGAATAATTCAAGAGACACAAGGATGTTTCATGGTAAATTGAAACATTCAGGGTAAGATCATATAGTGATTGACACGTGGAAATAAAGAGTGCACAATTTCTCTTCTGTGACACTAAATTTTTCCTGAGTTTCATATTTTATCTGTTTTCAAGGTCAGCTTTCATGCATCATTGCCATTTTTTTTGTGCTCCTTTTTACAGTGTACAAGGAAATGAACACAAGACACTAACACTAGAGCTAAATAACCATGCTTAAAACTGTACCTTCCAGCAAACTTATGGTGTCACTCTTACTCTACTGCAATAGCTTCTAAAGTAGACAAAAACACAGCAAGAGAATTGCTAACATAAACCAGAACAAATCCAAGTTAAATATACTATACATGAAAAGCATGAAATTATCAGCAACTCCTCTGGGTATCCTTCATGTTTACCATAAAGAATAACGGTTCTTTCAGATAAGTAAAACATTAGCATTTCGGAAAACACAAGAGGTATCTTGGCCTATGCAGAAAATTATATTTGGTTCAATAAACCTTAAATTTCTGTAAGTGTTTTGCAAAATCTTGTTCTAACTGCTGACAAGTCCTAGCAGATCCCAGGAATGCAGTCTTTCCAGAAATTTGTGAGATATTGCCTTTAGACTGTAAAACATCTCTGTCAGTCTGGCTTTACATTATTTTTCTTCTCTCTCTCTCAGATTTTTTAAGAAGTGGTGTCCCCAGTTTGCTGAGTGTTACCTCTGTCAACTCTCCAAGCCGGTACTCAGCCACAGCAGCTGCATGTTTATTGTCAGAATGTTTTTCTCAAGCTGAGAAGGAACATGCAGGGCTTTAGCCGTGGCCTGAGAGGATGCTCTAACACATCCACCGGCTTCAGCTCCAATACCACATTAGGTAGTTACTGACATTTCATCAGTGTCATTCATTTGCCTTAACACACTGTTCTTGTGGAAACTTACCTCCTGCACAAACACTGGATGGTTCAGCTGCTAGGATCTCAATGCAAGACTTCTTCAGAATCTAAAAGATTTAGATAAGGGCATTTTTTGGTAACCATTTTCATCTATGTTTTATTAACGCAGGAAAGGGCACCCTTTACTGCATTTCAGAATATCCAACTTACTGAATCAATGGTTCCTCTTAGGGCATAAAAGCCTCCCTTAACTGGAAAAACATGATCGATGCTGTCAGCAATCGTTGACAGCTGCAAAGAAAGGCAATCATAAATCATGAGGAAAACAAAATTACAGTGAACAAAACCAGGCCTTTTCATACTTGCTAAAAGACATCACAGTGACACGAAATGATTTATGCCTCAAGTAATTAAATAAATGCCTTCATCTGATGCTGTTACTTGTGCAGTAGTATAATAGAAAAACACAACAAGAGAAAGCAAGCAAGTTACCTGAGTTTCATTGAAATCTTTCACTCCAACACAATAAACAATAGCTCCAAAGCTTCTGGCTCTGTTGGCCTAAAAAAACCAAGAACTGCCATTAAGCGCAAAGCCGTATATAATCAGTGGAGCCAGCAGTAAACGTGTGCAGGTTTGACACAAATTAGTTTAGATAAACATAAAAGTGACTTACTTCTTGTTCTGCATAATAAAACTGAGCGTCTTGCAACTCTCCGTCCGTCAGGGCAATAATCACACTCGCGGTCCGGACCCCTACATGGAGGGCAGTTAGCAACAGATTGCACACACATGACACAAGATTCAGCAATGGAAAAAAAAGTCTGGAGTGAGGCAATCCTTTCTGCCAACAAGTAAACACAAAGCCATAAGGCCAGACTCACAGCCCACTTTGTATGGCCTCGGTGGTACACCAGCTGAAGGCCAGATACAAGGCATGCAATGAGCCAAAACCTGCACACCTTCAGGTCACAAGCGTCACTGGAGGGGGAGTGCTGCTCTAACAAGGCCCACACACCGACCTTTCTGTTCTGCATTAAATAGATCACCTACCAAGACTGTATTAAATAGATTACCTACCAAGACTACAGCCAGACCTTTCAGGTGGAGAACCAACAAAATGGGTTCGCAGAGAAGGAGAGGTTTCCTCTCTTCTCTTGACAAACTTGGCTCTAGATAAACATCGTCCAGAGATTGTGGTAAGAGATAGCTCTGCAAAGGAGCTTTCCTGCCATCCTACCTTCCCCTCCAGCAGGCTTTGAAAGAGCAACCCCACTGAACATGGCATGAAACGGGCTTCTATAGGGAGGTCAGTCCTACAGTTCTCAAGCAACAAGAACTTCCAGTGAAATTCACAGGAATTCTGAGCGTGTGAAAACCTTAAGATCAGGTTCATTAGAAGAAAATCATGTCTTGTGATACAAAATTTCATATCCCATCTAAACTAAGTGAAAAAGTTGCACAGACTGCAGAGCTGTATATATGTAATGGAGTATAGAATACAATGCTACCTAGAAAAATGCAACCTGTTAACAAAATTAGACCAAATGAACATGCAAACTATGGTTCAACCAACCATTTTGAGTCCATAGTTCTTAAGCCAAGTAACTAATACACACACACACACACACACACACACACACACGTTACTTTCAGGCATCTATTTGTTATTTTTTCAAAATAATCTGCTACAGTTTCAAGCGTCTTTCCCCATACTGGCTGAAATTAAAGACTGATTAGTTCTGACAGGTTTCTTATGCCACACAGTCCTTCCCATGTCATGTCAGACACAGACATAAATCTTAAAAAAATGACCTGCAACTTGGGGGAAAAAATAGCTTGGATTCCTCTTTTTTTCCTGCCCAGCACCCTTGAAAAATGCTGAAAAAAACCTGGAGATCTTATTTTGTTTTCTTTTCAACACTTGTTTCTTCCCTGGTAGTTTAGCTCCTAAATCCAGATCTCATCTACTCTTTTTCCTTCCTAATTCAATCTACAGAATACTTGATTAGTTCTTAGCTATATGCTATGAAGTAAAATTGTTTTCAGTTGGACACTTCAGGACTCCTGATTTTACTGGCAGAAATGCTGCAACACTGTGCAGAGCTGCTGCTCCTACACACACAGCCTATTTGAATAAAAAGGCACTGACCTGTTTCTCCATCTTCCAAAGAGACCATCAGCCCACAAATGAGAACAACCTCACACCAGGGTATGAACTAGGCAAGTCTTGTTAACAAACTAGGTCTTCTTTTGGCACAGAAAAAACCCTCAAATACACTTTCCTCTAAAACTTTAGTGAAAATGCATAATTTAGCAGCTCAGAATCTGAACACAAATCATTCACACTGATGCAAAACCCTCCTTCACACCTACACTAATGAGAACAAGGATGTGGGACCACAAATCAGACAGGGGTGAGTACATCAGGACAGAAGGGACCAGGAAAACGTGGGTATTCCTGTCTCCTGGGTGCAAGATGGGCAGCTCTGGCTGCAATGGTTTGGTCTGCATTCTGCAGTGGTCAGATCTGGGATCATACTGGTCTTCTCTGATCTCAACAAACCATGAATCATGCATATAAAAGCAGGGCTGTAGTCAAAATGGAATGCAGAATTGCATAACACCACTCCTTCTCCAATACTTCTTTCAGCGCGTTTACTGCAGGTCATAAAAAGAACTATAATCCCTGTCTTTTCCATGCAGATTCCCAACATGAACGATATACAACACATACCTCCATAGGTTTCACGGTAAATTTGCTCATTTGCCTGCAACGAAGTGTAGAACATGGTTAGCTCTGAAGTATACCAGCAGGAAGTAAGCAAAGTTTATGTGGGTAAAAAAAAGAAAGTAGGTACTGTGATGTGTACCCTTTTAAATCCTTCATGCATGAACGTGTCTCCTCCAGGCAGTTCTTCCTTAAGAATGTTGAGCCCTCGTCTTATGGCTTCCCTTTGGATTGAAAAAAAAAAACCAAACACAAATAAACAAACAAAGAAAAAATCCCAGAAAAACATTTTATTAGAAGTTTTTTTCTTTTGTTGAGATATTCCTGTACCACAGCTAGGTTATGCACCCTGTCAATCAACTGCACAGAGTGCATAGGCGTCAGCTGAAACACTGGTTGAACCAAGATTTTTTTCAAAACCCACAATTTCTCAGCCAAACACCCATGGGAGTACAAAACCAGACACAGGGTACAGCATTAGGGTAACATATTCTAAAGATGCAATTCTGTCCCTGCTCCTTCATTCTCATATACTCTCAGTCAGGGTAAGATTGAATTAAAGCCAATGCCAGATATTAAACTTCGAAAAATTGCAGAATAAAACAGAGATTAAAAGCTTATGACCCTGTCACAAAAATGGGACAAATTAAAACTCTGTATTGAATCAGTCATCAGGACAGTCTGGATTAGGATTTTTCCATTTTAAAGGCAGAGGCCAAAAGATAAGGGAACAGGATGGGAATGATGAGAATTTCCTATCTTAAAATAGGGACTGATCAACCTTCCTGGGGCATAGATTACTCCCTGGAAACAGAGGCACTTGCATGTCATGACCCCTGCTGCGTAGCTTCTTACTCCCCAAATACCTATCAATGTTCAGGGACATTAATAATTTAATTGATCACTGATCATCAAAAGACCCTGATTCTTGATGAAGTTTTCATTATATTAATGGAACACAAGGCACAAATATTCAACAGATAAGACACAGGCAGTTCAAACATCAGCTCCAGATGCCATGGGGCAGCCTTTTTTTAAGAGAATAGTGAGAACCTTTCTGAACTCCATTTTGCAACTGGGTATTTTAGGTGACATAATCAATTACAGAGAATACAGGAGGCTATATAGGACGGGGGTAAAAATCAGGAACCGGGACTGGGGATGTCCTTAGGGCAAAAATCACATTTTTACCATTTTGGAGTATAAATGAGCTGAAAAGGCACAGAGTGATCCATATAGAGAACAGGAGTTCAGGACAGGGAACACTCTAATACCATGTTCACCATATTGACAGAGGGTTCCTGTCTACTTTGCACCTTGCAAAGAGCAGATTCACCCAGGGAAATGTAAGCAAGTTTGACCTCTGTCACCAACATACGTGATGGAGACCAGAAACAAAACTCAAGGGAGCCAGCAGAAATGCAAGAGCCCTGCAGGGTTTTTGGCTTTGGATGAGTCCCTGGAGTACAAAGTTGAGGGAGTAGTTGTTCTTTCTGCTCCAGAGTTCCCATTATTTTATAGGGTGCCCTGTACTATTGAGGCCCTCTCACACAGACAGCAGCAGCAGTGAAAGTAAAGGCTTTAAGCTGAAATGAAAAAAAAATACTTAGAAACACCCCAAGGACAGAGATTTGTATGTGTAAGGCAAAATAAATTTTAAAAATAATACTTTTTGGAGGGTGGGATTTTTTTTGTGTTGGGGCTTTTTTCAGTGGTGGTTTGGGGTTTTTTAAAGAAAGAGAATCTGGTTGTAAAGTTGGCAACAAAAATTTTGCTCCAGTTTTTTTCTCTTACAAAGCCTGTCACTTGGCTTTGCAAACCACCTCTGGCATGGGTGCTGTTTGCAGGCAGACCAGGAGAGGGGTGCCACAGCTTGGTGAAGTCCTGCTCCAGCACTGGGGACAAGCAGCTGCTGGTGTAAAGGTCAGGGCTTTGAGTCCCTTCCAAGGGCACTGGGGGACCCTCACCCACTCCTTTGCTCACCAGCTCAGGGTCTGAGATCTCTTCCACAAAAACTGCCCTTATTTGGGTAGCTGGGGATAGCAAGTATGGATCCTCAACTGGAAATGCAGTTTCTCCCACTGTGCAATACCACAGTAAAGAACAGACAGCCCAGTGCTACCTTTCTCTTACAAAGCTGAAAAGAAAATTGATATGAGAAACCCAAAGGCCTTCTAAGCCCTCCTCCAGTTGGGAATGGAGGAGAGGATTTCAGTTGGTGCCACACCAAGGACCAAGACAGATCTCCAAATTCTGGGTGTGGGGCCACTTGCTGTTTGAGAGAAGGGACAGAGGGTGTTTCTGGAGGAATGCTGTGGGAGGTACTTGCCTGTTCTCTGTCAGTTTCATGATCGTAGTGCCTCGTGAAGAAAAAACAATGAAGGACATCCGCAACATTGGACTGAAAGAGAAGAACAGGCCAGATCCACATCACACATTACTTCAGCAGAAATTCATTTTCTAATAAGCACTGAACAAGAAAATAAATTACATATAGGAAATTAAAGTATCAGCTTAAAAAAACTTTACCTTATGAACTTCTCAGCTAGGCTTTCCACAAAGGAGTAAATCTCAGTCCAATGATTTTTGACACTTCCAGATCTGCATACAAAACATAATTGATTACATTAATGTTCCTTTGCAGTGAAATTCCTTGTCCCACTTTGAATTTTAAGCCTGGCCTACTCCAAAGGTGGTTAGGGACACAAATTACACAGAGTTGTGCTGAAAGCCGCAAAAAGAACCATGAAGACAAAACCCACTGACACAGACAAGTAGTAAGAGGCCTGAAATGGTTTACCATAAAATTTTGAAACAAGCTCAGTAACCCTTCCATTAGCTTTGGTTCCTTTTACAGTATTAAATACTTCTAGTTTAATTGATTTCATTGGACTTCACTAAATTATCTGCTATCAGGATATTTACTTTCCTAGAGCACAGCTATGCCCTTGCAGCCACACAGGAAGTCTTGACTGATCTTCTATTCTCCCAGAATGCGTGGGAGAATGTTTCCATGAATTACTGTTTGTTTCAAAAGGGAAAGCTTTTGAAATCATTCTGAAGGGAAAGGCAGTACTCTTGGCTAATTTGCTGGACTAATGTTCTGGGCAGTCAAACCCTGGCTCCATTATGGATTTCTTGTGAAAACATGGACAACTTAGTTACATGCAGAAGACTTACACATTCCTGCTGCCACTTCTATTATATAAAACTACATTAATGGCACTCCCTGGCTTTTTTCTGTAAAGTCTTAGCAGGGGACCCCCACAGTCTGATGGGACTGAGACCTCAAACAGAGCCTTGCACACAGCAACCCTACAGTAAATTATAGATTTCTACCATGTTGATCTATACCATACACTTTCCAGACATTAAAAAGGCTACAAAGCATGAAAGTCAATGGTTTTAAAAGCCCTCCCTAGGACTGCAGTGTTTATGAAAGAATGACCCATTTGCTTTCCTTGCTTGCTGAACTCATCTATCAGGTGTCCTAGGCAGATAAAAAGACAGAAGGATAAGTGAAACAATGGCACACAAAATCACAGGGGCTCAGGTGCAGAACTAAAAAACAAGTTCTGAAACTTAACTACTATAAAGCAGTAGGATTCCTCTAACTGCTGTTAGGCACTTTTCTGTGTCAACATGAGAAAACAATTACATATTACAATTCTCATTTCTACTATGGGATTTCCAAGTGATCTTATGCCAGTCACTCCTGCCCTTGTATGTAAGACACAGAAGCCCATGTGTGGAATGCAGGATGGCACTGCCAGCCCTGCAGCAGTGCTGGTGGAGTGGAGAAGAGCAAAGATAAGGGGACAAGGACCAAAGGGATCTCCTGAAGTAAATGAGCTAAAATAAATTGGCTTGTGTAACCCTGTGCTTTCATGCTGCTCTTCTGGAGAACTGGTGATTCATTCACAGAACAAACTGATTATCAAAGAACGAAGAAATTTCCAGGCAGCAAGGGAGGGCAACAAAACACTAGGGACTGCTCAAACCACAGCTCTGTAGTCCCCAGTTTATATGTGCTACGCAACAACGTGCTTATCTTTTGGGAACAGCACCAATGAAAGGTGCTGGCACTATTACCAAATTAACCCTATCAACACCTATAGTTCTCCAGGATTTTTATGAAAGTCCCAGGCTAAACCTCAAAACATTAAGTCAAAGATTTTCCTTGAATCTATCCAAGATAGATCATCTACAGCTCCCAGTTTTTTTAAAAATTCTTTCCCCCCCTGAAGCTGACACTTTCCATTTCATTCTGAGCTTGCCATCTGATTTAAATTCAACTCCTGAAATTTTCAGTGAAGCCAATTGCCCACACAGCATAGCCATAGTTTCTTACTTGGAAAAGACTGACCTATTTTAGATGAGGTATCAAATTTCTACGGCCAGCTGCAGAGGCACTGATGCAATCCAAAACAAGAAAGTAGCAGTGAATTTTCTTTTGAACTGCAACAAACCAACATTTCCAGTACCTTCTTAGGACTGTCAGAATTACTTCTTTTTTCTCCCTTCTCTTTTTTTTTTTCTTGGAAAGGGTACAGCCAGCAAGACCGAGAATTGACTGTAATAAATCAATAGGCACCCACCCCTGAAAAACGAAGGAGGTCTCTGTCATGGATTAGTCCTCACAGGAAGCGTACTGTGCTCTCAGAGTGCCCAGCTCTACATCACTGAGCCCTGCAGAGCAGAGTTACTTCAGCACAGCAGTGTGCGTCCTTCACCCCTAAGAGGAATTCTGCACCCACATGTTGCTTACCAGCTGGGAAGTGTCAAAAGTGTCCCAGTCTATCAACAGGGAAAAGTCAAGGCCAGACAAAAATGCTAGCAAGCAAATCTTGGTTTCAAAATCCCATAGTGGGAGTACCAGTGAAGTGGTCAGCATTTAATCACTTTCGCCACCACACTCCTCCAAGCCCAGGTGTCTTCTCCCACTGCAAATGGTGCCAAAATGCCATCAATGCCAGTCATGTCAAACTGCTCATGAATGCCAGTGGGAGTGGCCTGGCTTACAGAAGAGCCTGATTTCCCCTTCCTCCCATCCAAGCTTCCCTCTAAATAACCCTGTTTGTAAAGCTATCGGTAAAGGACTTTTATTTGCCATTTTGTGTGTGTATATGTGTTTTGGAGGCTTCTTGGGTTTGGCCTGATAATTTCATCTGTTGCCCCAGAGGCCTGACCTCATACCTCCAGCAATGGCAGTTCTGATGGCAGACTAAACAAAACATTACAACACTAAAATGTTTGCTGTATGATACGCTACGTCATCAAATACGAGTTCCACCACTGACAAACAGAACTTCCCCGCGCTATTGAAAATCCTGAGTCATTCCACTGCCTTTGGAATCTTATCTTTCACACTGCAAAATCACTGCTGCTGTCAGCATAAACTAACTTGTTGCCCTTTGTGGCTGGATCAGCACAGGAGAAAAAATGTAGCATGTCAAAGATCATCATTGTGCAGGAAAAGCACCAGGCACACACTGGTCCACCCCCATCAGCATCTGGGACAAGCTGTGGGGAAGTGACACAGACAGAGAATCTTACGTATCCTGTTGTGGAGATTTGTACCAGTAGGTCTACCAAGCCAGCACCGTGGCTGTCTGCAAAAAAAGAAAGCCTGTGTTGCAGCCAGATCCATCTTTCAGGCTCACACCTCGGAGATTTCCTGCTTTCAGCCATCAGCTACCTGGTTCAGCCCCTCACATCAATCAAAGGCTGCCACCACCCTGCCAGGCCGTGGCCTTCCTCCCTGCACTTTCCCTGCTGAAGAAGCCCAGCCAGCCTAATGTTCTCTGCAAAGTAGTGGGGCATCACAAGACCTCTGTGGATGGTGACCCATAGCTGACAAGCAGTTTGTGTACCTTTCGGAGTCAAGTGGGATGGTGAGGCTTCAGCCCTCAGAGGTGACATAATTCTCATGGCGAAGGAAAGTACACAGTTGCTGTGGGCAGCTGGAAAGTTCCAGAAAGCATCTCAGAGCATGTTTCTGCTGCTGCTTTCACTGGGGTAAACCTGGAGTGGGACCAGAGAAGTAGCAAAATTTCTCCAGGCTTATACTTATGCTATTGGGACCAGAATTCAGCCCAAGTGAAGTTAAAAAAACCCCATATAAGCCATTTGCCTTGAGCGTGCTCCCTGCTCCATGAGCTCTGTTCCCATTACACACGAGACAAAGAGAAAAGTCAGCAAACCACAACACAGGAAAGAATGTCCTCCCAGCCGCATCACGACTGGGCTCGGAGGAGCAGCTGCTGCTGCAGCTCCTGCTGCTGCTGTTTTCCTTAATTTTACATTGCTACTGCTTGATGGGAGGGGAAAAGAGGAGGTCAGTGAGTATTTCTGGGGGTGGAAGGAAGTGATGTGATTCCAAGGCTTGATTCCGCTCCTGCCGATTTTGGAGTGATTCCTTCTGGTTTAGCAGAGCTCTCTGTCAGCATAAAAACCCTGAGCATGTTAGAATTGTGCCTATCCAATCTGAAGTATTTCACTGATGTTCGTGAAGACAAAGAGCAAGATAAATTGGAAACTTTCACTTCTTTCCTTACATGCTCCCAGCAGCAAGGAAGCTGCAGCCCAGAGAAACGAAGCAGCACAACCCTGGTGTAAGGGGTGCCACTTTCAGCCCAGTCACTTCAGCAGGCAAATAGCAGGAGGGCCAGTTGGGTCTGTCCTAGAGCACACGTGAATCACAGCTACTGCTGAATTCACTGTCAGGAGCCCACATGGATCAACCCAGTGCAATGTACAGCAGCCACGAAGCTTTGCAGTGAAAGTTAAAACCCCAACACTACCCAAACAGTAAATATTTTTATTACCATATGTACACAGAGACGGCAGCAGGACCCAAAGCCTTTCATCCCTGCTGAAACTGACAGAGTGAAACCCCTTGAAAGCACAGAGCTGCCCCTTGTCCTATTCCACATACACACACCCCCCACGCCCGTTTGCCTCCATTACAGATTAGCTGAAGGCAGCAATTCCAGACATCCTGGAGCAAGTAAAAGAAACAATATTACTGATGCTGGGGTTTAGTCTGGATATAGTGTCAGGGGACTATAAGACCTCTTAAGTTTGTAGGTCCCTGTAAGTCTCTACCCCCTTGAGCTAATGGTGGCCCTGTACATGGCCCATTGCTCACAAATGTGACGCTATTTGGAGGGTTCTTTGTGGTCTCAACCACGTTGTAGACAACAGAATTCTTGCACATGGCTAATAATGGCTCTGCAACAAAAGCAAACCCTGGGGCATCTAGTCTGTTGTGGTTTCAGACATGCCCAAGTGTTCATCCACCCCTCTGCTCGATTCTGAGCTACCAGAGCACTCAAAGTGACAAGAGTCCTCCTCTCCCAAACAATGCAGCTGGCAAGCACGGAAGGGACCTTGACTGGGTGACTCACCCAGGCAAGAAAGGACTAGTTTCTATCATCTGCTCCAGAGGCAATTAGAAACACGGGCAGAGACAGCCATTCTGAGACAGTCCTTGCTTCAGAGTACTTGTAACATTAATGGACAAGACAAGGGCTGGAATGGGGAGGGGCAGATGCAGAGAAGTGACTGCAAAATGGGCTTTAATCCTAGGCCAGCATTCGAGCACATGACCCAAAGTACTTGAATCCAAAAGGTTTCATGACCAAACCCATTAATTTCATAGTTAGCTTTTGTCCTACGAATAAAGTCTGCATCAATATTACAGATTTCTCTGAAATCATGCCTCAAATGAAACACTGCCCTTTGATCCTACAGTCCATCTCATTCACAAATCCTGTCCACCAAGTGCTATACTATAGTTCTTGCTAAGTCCCTCACCAACAACAGGGCACAAAGTGAAATTCAGAAGCCATGCTCACACTGCATTCAACCACTTCAGATCTCCCTGTAAAGCTCCAGGGATGCTCTGAGCAGCATCAGGGCAAGAAGACCCACTCTGAACATCCTGGTATTCTCCAGCACAACACAGGGAGCAAAGCAGGGCACACAATCCCAGCCATGCTGCAACACTTAACAAGGTGCAAATGCTAGGCAGGAGCAGGGATATACAACTCTTGAGCTGTTAATAGCTCACAGGAGTCAATTCATTTCTCCATTTGAGATTAGAAGATTCAATCCTACTACAGCTCATACAAATTCACAGTTTACAACAGCGAATTTGGCCTGCAAGCCCAGACAAAAGTAATGAAATTCTCAATCACTGAACACATGAATAAAAATCCCAGGTCCGTGTGAATCTTACGGTTTACTTCCTTGGCTCAAGCCCCAAATAAATCAGATTTAGTTACATGCATAAATAGACTGCAAATGACAAGCTGCCATGGCTTTTTCTTCCCGTTAACTGTACATGTTTTATGTCAAATAATCATTACCCATTAGCTTTGCCTTGTGTTTCATAAAGAATTTTTCTCTTGGACTGAAGGAAGGAGAATTGGTTTTCCTGAATATTTCTTTTGTCCTGAAAGATGTCAAAGCTGGCAGAAAAATATCAGACAAAATGCAAACAAATAAAACCTGGTTCAAATAACATAGGTATGTCTGAAACAGAAGAAAAATTTGCTTTGGAACATTCCAAGCAATTATACCTGGTTGTAAGCAAATCATAGCACTGGCTGCAATATAACCACAACAAAGAAAGATGCAAAGGCAAAATACCAACAGATTATGTTTTGAAAACAATAAAAAAATATTGCTTACAGGCAGTTGGAGATTATGAGAAGTGTCATGTAGACCATGTGGTCAAGTTATAAGTGAGGGAAGTCAGACAGCAAAGGAGGAAGACAGGCAACCTCTTTTAAATACGCACACAGAAATCAATGCTATCGAAGGAACAAAGCTGATGCTTTTGTTCAGACAGCAACTCCTCTCAGCTGACCTGCATCTATATCTTACAATGAACTGAAGTCTGGCTGCAGGAGGTAGATATTCTTACTTAGAGGAAGCAGAGTTCAGCAGTGGTTCAAAAGTCAGTCAACACAAACTTTGCAAATGTAATTAAGGTAGGTGATAGAACACGTGTGCAGACACCTATTTTTTGCCAGCAGTTTGATTTCCAGCCACAACGATGTCGTTTAGCCACTCATCCCCTCCCCACACACTGTGCAAAACCAGCACACAGAATGGCAGTGGACTGAGATAGCATGGAGACAGAAGCTGGAGAAGTTCCCACAGGTCCAGCTCCATCCTAATGATATTAGGGTGGGACTATGTGAGGCAGGAAAAGAAGCAGAGGGCTGCAGTGAGACCCTAAGGCAAAAAATATTTGCTCTCACTAGTACTTGTAATTCATGAGTGCTAAATTCATTGAAATCATTGGCAAGGAAATCATTGGGGGGGGGGGGAGCAAATAATGTGTTTACCAAATGCTCTTTGTTTGCTTTAAATATGGCATATTGTGAAAAAAACAAGATACATGGAGATCAGCAATTCCCTCTAGTTGTCTTAAAATTATAGAAGGTGACCTCAAACAGCAGCTCCTGAAATGCTTTTGTTCTGAAAGCTTTTGGCAAATCAGGAAGGATCAACCTGTTTTCCTCCTGACACTTCCCACATCCACAAAACTGCCTTTTCAAGGGCAAGTTGAAAAGGGGTACACAGACCCAAAAAACAAAATCAGGAAGGATATTGGACAGGGTAGCTAAATCCCACCTAATAAGAGGTTGTGCTCTTCCCCACCAGCTCCCCACCAGCGACATTCACCTCCGGGGCAAGGCTTACTAAATTTGAAGAGAGGCAGCTGCAAAATGGATTACAAGTGAGAGATTGGGCACATTGTACTGATGTCTTTACCAAAGTTGCTGGTGACACAGATGCTCTTGGGAGCACAGGAGACAAAGTAAAATTGATGTGAAAGGCAGAAGTTCATATAACATATCAGTTATAATCCAAGAAAACCAGCCAAGACTTTATCAATACATTTCTGCTGCCGTGATCTGCACTGTAGAAAAAGGAAACATTTTCCCAAGTCTGTGCAGCTCATTTTTCCTCAAAATCCAAACAACTTTTAGCAAACATCTCAAATAGGAAAAATAAGAAAATACTATTGTCTACCTCACAGTAAAAAATAATCAAGAAACCGCTTCATATTTGGTAAATTACAACACACATAGCTCTGCAGCTCAGACCTGTCATGTCAAGCATTGCCAGCAGCAGATATTTATGCTAAGTATAAGTTCTTGCTTTAAAAGGGTTTCTATTTGTTGCATTAATAAACAATCATAATGATGCTACCAGGCACTGTTATAATTAGGAAACACTAGAGGTCAGTCATCCTTTCTTCTTTTCAAGTGCAATTCAATATGATTACAAACAACAGCCGGATGTTAACAGCAAGGCAGGATGAAAGGGAGTTATTTACATTCTCAAGCACAAGTATTTCACTACAAGACCTGATGGTCAAGTAATCAAATCCCTAACAGGGCCCGTCCTCCACAGTTTGGGACGGGACTGAAACAAGTTCTTTGTGCACTGGTACAACCTAAGCACATGAAGCAACCAAAGGAAGTAAGAACTACTCAACAATCCATTATGTCTGGCTTAAGAGCTTTTTACGTGGTTTAAAGGTAAAAATGAGATATTTGCTATCACAAGTGACTTGATCTTACTACCCGCCATAGGAGAGGTGGGTGTGCCAACTGCAATGCATACTGCCTTATCCCACACAGAGAGTGACTTAGTTGCAAACAGAAGAATCTTCGCTGCTTCAATATGATACTTTGAAGTCTTCCACTATAGCTCCAAACAAGCTCGAGCCTGCATAACTCAAAAAGCTCAACACAGAGACAGCGCAAGACTGCAGACTCTAGGCAGCCGCCTCTGCAGCCAGCAAATGTCCCGTTCTCCCAGCTTCAAGAGATTTCCTCATTCAAGCATCCCCAGAGACATGGAAGTCCTAATGTAGCTCTGGCACGGTCAGACAACGCTAAGGAGGATGATGGCTGGTCTCCCTCCCACAGATGCTGCTTTTCCCTTTCATTATGCCAGCTTTTTGGCACATCTAAGGTTTAGTGGCACTGCTCTGATCTTGCCTATCCTATGGAGTTAACATGAAGGACTGCAATCAACTCCAGGCAGAGAAAAACTGGAAGAAAACAGCAATTTTCTTTTTTCTAATTGGCAACATAGATATTATACCAATAACTTCACCAGAAGATGATCTTTTCCATCTGATGGTTGTTGCCTGCAGGATTAAATCCCCAGGGACTTTGCCAGGCAGAATGAAAAGGAAAAATCACACCCCAACAAAGTCATTGCAGTAACACATACTGCATGAGGAGAAAGGTTCGTGGTCTTCTTCCAAATTGCCTCCTACTGATGTGTGATTACATCTTTCTATTGGGAAGCAAAGCAAAGCAGACTTAAAGTCATTTTGGTTCAACCAGGCTGACTTTAGAGACAGGACCTGTCATTCAGCTCACTACAGGGTCACAGGATTAAAGCCCAGTGTTTTCACAGAACCAATACTTCTTCAATCCCAGTGTTAGACAGCTAACTAAGGCTGAATGCCATCTAACTCCAGACTGGCAGGGCACCAACAAAGGGAGGCAATCCCCAAGCCATAGAGGGATATTTTGTGGTGTATATGGCTGAGTTTTTCTGGGGTTTTTCCCATCTAAAATTAGAGACAGAATTCTTTACAGATATATGTCAGCATGGATCCAATTCTGAAAAAAATAATTGTCCACTGCATTTACAGATTTACCAGATGCTTCTGACTGGCTTCCTGCCTTCTCTCTACCTGAAATACCCTGACCCTTCTCAACATTAATGAATTCTCAACACTATCTAGTTCCTTCCTGATAAACGGTCCCAAGATCCAGGGTCTATCCACTCAGTCAGTCCTTCCTGCCTCCCTAAAGCTCCTTGTGTTGTGCCAGATGCCACAGAATACAGCTGGGATAAATACATCCTCACTCAGCACAGGACCTATGGCTCCCAAGATCTGGCACTCTAACATTACCCATATGGATTGTAATGCAATCTCATTGAGACCAAAAGCAGCTTTGCCACCACAATGTTACAGACTTGCTAGGAGCAGGGATAGATTCTAAAACCACTCAGGGGCCCAAGTAACTCTTAACACAGCTTTTTATCACAGAGGAACTCTTTGGTATAACTCTCAAAGCTCATAAAGACTCAGTTTGCAACTGAAGCCAAAGAGAATTTTCCCATTGGAACCCAAATGCATGACTTTTTACTTCAACCGTGATCAGGTCTAGTTTCCACTGGACCACTGTAGTGAGTGTACAGCACCTGAAACAAAAGGAAAGACCTGTGGCTTGCTAAAATACATTATTTCAGGTCCAGGGAACTAGAGAGGAACTTGCTTACATGATCAACTTCCTACTGTTTGAAGATCAGTATCTCTGAGCAAATTGCTCTCTTCTCTGCTTTTATTTCCTCAAATACAATATGAATGGTAACAGCACAGTCAATAAAGTGCTTTCTGAAATATAGATGAAAAGTAGCACAGGGGCACAGTGTGGAGATTGCTAGGGGTACTCAATGTCACTGTAACCAGGAAATCATACTATAGAAGACAGAGAACCCATACTGCTATCAGCAACATTCATTGTTACAGGGAATTCAGTGTGGGAACTGGGCAGAATGACAGTGCCAGTCACTTCTAGGAAGCCTGGCAGGAATGAATTTGAGAACACTAGCCCCCCACAGTGCCCTTTCTGGACACAAAAGTTACTTCAGGAACAAGTTCAAGCAAAAGAAAAACAAAAAAATGACCACATGGTGTATTAGTGTATCTTTTAGAAAGGTAGAATACCTTTGGTCTTCAGCTTCTTTTGCTCTAAAACCTGAATCACTACTTAATGATACTTCTTTCTTTCTTGAATACAGAAATATACATCCTGAGTGACAGTGACTTTTTGCCTCTTGCAGGCTGTGCAGAGGGCCTTATGGACTGATCAGTTCTCCCAGCTGGGAAATAGAACAATGCAGAGTTTACACCTGGCTTATGGGCAAGAATCACAAAGAAGTCTCCCATCTTTCATAATACCCTGCCACCCAGGTAACGCAGGATGTATTGGATAACACAGCCATCACGCTGTGGGACACTAACAATTTACTCCTAGAGTTAAACCCTTGGCTTTAACCCCCTGTCAAGCCAGAGCAGTACATCAGAAGAAAAAGAAATTTGCACCTCCTGAAAAACACCTGTGGGTGCACCAGCTTACAACTTGCTTTGCTAGTGCTTGCTAAAACAGGCCGACACATGTGAGCTTAATCACACCCCCGGCCATACCTGAATTCAGCTGACGCAGTATTAAAGAGAGGTATTTGACAACCTATTTTAACAGATGTAACTCAAACACAGGTTTAGACAACTCCAAAGAAGTTGAGCAAAAAAAAGTTTTATAAAACCTTGTTCTTGTAAGTGAACCTGTAGAAACACCACCACTCCATACAAGCAGTCTAGTCTTAACTTTAGGTGCAGAGATGTCACCTGTGCTAAGTCCCACAGGTGACATCTCTGCACATAGTCCAAGTCTTAACACAAAACTCCAGGAATGCTGGGGGCACTGACCAGCATTCCCATCAAATCCAATTCACACCACACATGCCAGAACCTGAAAGCCACTCAATTTCCCAGGTCTGCATGCGCAACTAACTCAGCATAAAGGACGCTGCTCCCCTAAATGCTCCACTTGGGAGATGTGCAAGTTTTGGGGAGCAAAAATAAGGAACGAGCCCCACACGTCATGTCAGGCATCAGGAGAAGCCGTCCGGGAAGACAGGGGAAACAACGTCCCTGCTGCTGCAAGGAGTCACTGAAGGGTGAATAAACGTTTTTAAATGCGACTGTCACTTACTTATCCAGGACGAAGTAGAGATCAAAGGCACCGTGACAGGAGCGCTGCTCTTCTTGCTCTTCCTCCTCCTCTGGCCGGGCGCAGCAGATCAGGCTCCCCATTGCCAGCAAAAAGCAGCACAAAAATGCCGCTTTCTCCACACTGCTCCAGCAACTCGCCATCTTTTCCTTCTCCTTAATTCTTCCTCCTCCCCCAGTCTCTCACTCTCTCTGCAAATCTTACAGGCACTTTGGAAGCACCGAGAGCAGAGGAAAAAAAAAAAGGAAACGAAAGAAAAAAAAAAGAAAAAAATCACTAACTTCAGGATCTCAGCTCAACCCTGAGAGCTCAAGGCAGCCCTGCCCGCGGGGCGCCGGACCGCTGGCTCCGGGCAGGGGGCTGAGCCCAGGCGGATGGTCCCCAGAGCCCAGTCCCCATTCCCCGCCGCCTCGGCGGCTGCCCCGAGCGCCTCAGCCCCGTCCCGCAGGGAGAGAAGAGGCTCCTCTCGCAAGGGCCAAAGGCAGGAAGGGGCAGAGGGAGGGGAGCGGGAGGAGGGAGACAGGATCTTATGGGGGCAAGCTGAACCGGGACTTTCCTGTTCCGGGATACCGAGATGGTAAAGGCTGATGCGAGCGAGGGACCGAGGTTAGGGACCGGTGCCCGGCGCCGCCGGGGCACAGGGTGGGCGTTCCTCCCTCCTTCCCTCTCGGACTGCCCTCGGGGCAGGACAGCGGGGAGCGGGGCAGGGGACTCCGCCGCCGGCGGCAGGGAAGCCGGCCGGGGGCCGGGACAGCCCAGCTACATTCCGGAGCATCGCTGCGCGTCCTGCTAAGCCTCTCGCCCGCAAGCTCGGGAGCGGCTGGAGCCCAGAGGTGGTTGGGGCTGAGGGGCGGCAGCACCCAAGGTAGAAAGAAGTTGCTCTAGGAGATGGGCGTCATGGCAAAAACTTGTTACAAACCAGAGGTGGGGGCACAACGCGAGGGGGCACTTGAAAAAAATCTGTTTGCAGCTGAGTGCAATTAAAAACACTGTTGCTTGGGGGCGGGGGTAGGGGCCGGTTTTCATGGCCCTCTCGTGCCACAGCAAAATCTTTCTCTTCCTGGAAATCTTGGTTTACTCACACTGCAGTCTGAACACATCCTGCAGGCGATGAGTAATGATGAAATGAAATCTCTTAATGGAGGCTTTGCACAGTAGCATAATCACTCCCGCCTGATACACACAGGTTACAAAGCGCTGCCCTAAAGAGATGGCCCAGCTCATCTGGATGCTGTCTCCAAAGTTTGAATAATTAGTGGCTTCCAGCCGCTTCCCCCTCCCCCACACTCTTTGCAGCCCCTGATTAATGAAAAGAGCCACGGGGAGGGATGCGAGCAGAGTCACTTTGCATGACAGAGTTGGGGCTAGACATTTCTCTCTCGGGGCGAGGCTTCCATCGCGAATCAAGGTGGAGGGAATCCATCCCCTGTGGGGTGCTGGGGCGCTGCCCCACCGGGCACAGCCCCCCGAATACCCAGCGCTTCGCCGGGGCCTCTTCACCCGGGAAGCCGAGCCGTAACGCTCCAACCGGGAGCCGCTTCTGCGTGCCAGCAGCAAAAAGTGACACCTCCTGCCCCCGACAAAGGTGGTACCCGCGGGGGGCACGGCCCACCCGGGCGGGCTCGGCCCGCTGCCCTGCGGCGGGACGCGGGAAGGGCCGCGGCGTGGGACACGTGCGTTGTTCGCCCACGGCGCACGGCGGCTCTGCCCTGGGCCCTGCCGCTCCGCCCTGAGTGTGCGGCTCTGCTGGGGAATGGTGGGATGCTCCTCGCAGCCGGCGGGCCCGTTCCCCTGCGCCCGAGCAGGACACGCGAGCAGGCGGCGCGCCTGCCCCTCCGCGCACAGCCCCTTCCCCGCCGGAGCCAGGCCCCCTCCAGCAGCCGTGGCGTGCTGTGTGCGGTGTGGGCTGCCGCCCGCAAGTCCGACGTACAGTTTGCACTTCGGGGAAAGCATCTCGATTTCAGTTGCCTGTTTCTGTGCTGGACCGAGTTCAGACACATCCAACCGCGGCGGTGGTCGGGGACTTATCAGGGGAAGATTTGAGGGTCCACCGGTTTTCAGCCGCTTGCCTGGTTTAACTATGCACAGCTAAAAGCTGAATGCACTGCTTGAGCTCACCACTTGAAAGGTTTTTGAGCACTGGCCAGTTGAGACCCAGCGATTACTTAGATCATGGAGAAATAGAAGAAACCCACATCCTCCCTGGCGACATTCACAAAAAATGAGCAAGCGGCTGCTGAGCTGCAGGAATCCCCCGCTTCCTCCCGCGCCGCCGGGCTTCGGCCTCGCCGGTGCCCACTAGTGTCCGCAGCCCGCGTGGTCCCCGGCAGCCCTCGCCACCCCCTGCCCGAGGCAGCCGTCCTTCTCCGCACACACCGCGGCCTTTCAAAACGGAATAAAAATGCTGATAGCGTCAGATACCCTCGGTGCCTCGTGAATATCACACTTATCGTAAAATAACGCGGCAGACTTCAAGGGAGTCTCCAAAGCAAAGCAAAGCACTGCCGAGAAAAAAAAAAATCACTATTTTCCGATAACGTGCACTGCCCTTCTCTGATCTCTAACATATCCTCTGATTCTGCAAAGAGAGATGGCCGAGCGGCGCATCTGCCTCCTCCAAAGGGCGCGGCGAGGGGGCACATTTTAAGGTTAGGTGGGCGTATGCAAAAGCAAGGACACGGCTGGGTTCTGCCACGGTCAGTGCTGGGCAGAAACACCCTGGGGAATGTGGGGCTGCGTCTTTCTAGCGCCCCTTCCCTGCTCCTCCAGCCCCTGCGACGAGGGCCGGGCGCGGCGGGGTCTTGCGGGTTGCCTCTGCAGAGCGGCCTCCCGGCGCCGCAGCCTCCTGTTCTAAACCAAACAGGTTTTCCGATCGTCCCGAGCCCCTCCTGTAGCTGTCACACACCGGACAGGCCTGTCAGATCCCAAGCTGGAGCGAGGTTTGTGTGGGGTCAGCGCTTCTGCCCACAGGAGGGCAGCGGGCAGGCAGGGCGGGCCGGGCCGGTGACCAGGGAGCTCGGGCTCGTTTGATCGGGTCTTGCTCGAAGGAAAATCAGACCAAACACCAGCGGAGCTGACCTTAAGGTGCGGATCTTACCCTCCCTGGGGCACAGGTTACCTCAGCGCCCTGTCTCACAGCGGTTGAAGCTCCGTAAGGCAGGTGACCACGTCTAATTGTCCCTTCTTACACCGTCTGTTGCTATTTGCATAAAGGCTGCAAAAGATATAAACTCATGAATGAAGAGTTTATGAACTGCAGTGGGAATTGTTCATCCCAGTTTCCTGACACCTGCATCCCAAATCGGCAAGTGTTTCCCAAGTAGTATTAGGAGATGCCACAGGCACACCAGTTCCTGGGCGGGCGGTGGGATGCAGAGCTTCCAGGGCGGCTGGGCAGCTACCAAACCCCCGCTGCCCTCAACAATGTTGTTCGTTCCGCCCGAGCTGAATTTTAAAAGAGAACAGAAACTCTTGAGTTCATCCTCTATAATCCCTGTATCACAGAACACAGCAAGAATGGTTTGCTCTCATTATTGGTATAAGATTACTCTTTAATTGCAGCGAAAATCCATCCTTTCAAAAGTATTAAAGGCTTGACGTTTCTTTTCCTGATACAAGCCCATATTCAGATTACATGGACACTAATCAAATAACCCGGGTTATTTCATTTGTCAACATGTTCATAAAAATTTTCTACCAGGCGTTAAAGGCATTTATATGGAACGACATCTTTCAAAAGCAATGTCGCTAGTCCAGATTTAGGGTATATTTGATTATGACAAGATGTTTGATGGTTTTATTTTACATACTAGCTGTGCCGCAAATCGTTTCATACCTCAAAGTCCTAATTGTTATCCTGCGAGTATTTTCTATGAAGCAGTACTTTTCATTTTAAGCGGCTCTTGTCAATACCTGCAGCTCCTAGAGGAGCCTTCTATTCAAAAGTGTTGTCAGATGATCTAAAGGACAAGTGGGAAGGCGACTTTGGAGATGGTTTTGTTGTTTATTTCGGCGTGCGTGTGTGTGGTTTTTCCCCCCCAAACTTTAAAAGAAACTCCTCGGTTTATGGTACTGTTACAAGGGGGAATCCCGTCCACCTCCTGACTCCCCCGCGCTGCTGTCCGCAGCCGCTGCGGAATGGCTTCTGCCTCGGCGAGGGCTCCGGGCCCCCGCGGGCGGGGTGGCAGCGGGTCCCGGGGGAGGGGGACGCCTGGCTGGCGGCGGGGGTCGGGGGCCGGAGCTGCGGTAGGCGTTTCCCGGGGTCTGCTCTGGGCGGGGAGCCGCGGCGGGGGAGGAGGGTGCCGGCGTGCCGGGGCGGTGCGGCGGCGGGGGCTGCGGCGCAGCTCTTGGGGGGCCGGGCGGCCCCGGCGGTGGGGTGAGGTGAGGTAAGGTGAGGGCTCCGCGGGCACTTGTCCCTAGCGGGATCCTGGGAGAGGGAAGGAGCGCGGCGGGGCCCCCAGCGCCGCAGATCCCCCGTCCGCGGGGAGCCTGCAGCGGGACCCCAGGTGAGCGGGGCCGGGGCGGAGGGGCCGGGCGGGGGTCTCGGGGCGGCCCCTGCCCCTGCAGAGCGCGGCGAGGCGGCAGCAGCGCCGTCCGTCCCGCCCGCCCGGCTGCGCTCCCGGAGCCGCGGGGCGCTGCGCTGCCGGGCCAACGCGGGCCGGGCCGGGCCGGGACCTGCGCGGAGGTCCGCGGGCCGCCCGGGCGCTGCCGCACGGCCGGGACCTGCCGGAACCTGCCGGGACCGGGGCCGGGCTGCCCCGGGGCCGGGAGTGGCCGGGGAGCAGGTGAGGGCACGGAGGTGTCCCTTGCTGACTTTGTGCCTAACCCTGGCCTTGCCACCGCCCGCTTCAGTGCGGCAGCGAGGGGCCCCGAGCAGAGTGCCCCGAGCGGCGGGTGCCGAGCCAGGGCTGCCGGGGGCGATGCCCAGGCGGAGGGGGAGGAGGGTCCCTCTCGGCAGCCCCGCCGGCAGTAGCCCTTCTCCTCCCTCCCGGCTCCTCTCCTCTCGCCGAGAACTCTCGAGCATCAGTTGTTCTTTTTATTGGTTACAGCTCTCCTCGTCCTTCCAGCTTCGACAGGTGATGAGAGCATCGTGGCTGTTTTAGGTACTTAATTAGGGTCTAACTGCTTTTAAGAAATCGATGAACTTTGTTTGGAACAGCTCACGTTGTTCTTCTCTGTTTGTGTGTATTCCTTGTATCATGGATATCCATATAGTAGAAATTTCTTACTTAAGTTAGGAGCTGTTATTGCCATCAGTTTAAAATGTCACATTGATCTTTACATGTGCAAATTTTTACATGAAAAGGTTTCCGTAGGAATTCAGTCCACTGAAAATGTTTGAAGCATTTTAATGACTTTGTTCTGAGATCTGACAGCTACTAGTTGAAAGAAACGTCAATAGAAACTTGATGGAAGATAAGATTTTTAAATAGTCTTGTATGTTTAATACAGTTGCTTTAAAATGAAAAGCAGTTGCACTCATGCATGAAATTCAGAATTTAATAATAAATTATGTCTCAGGACTTTTCCCTTATTTTTGGCTTTTAAAAACGCAAAATGTAGCACTTGACAGCTTTTGTTACCATTTATTAAGTATAACTGGTGCTAGAGAGAGGAATAGAGAAATTTCTTTGGGCAATAGGGTGATTAAATGTATGTCTTTTAATGTTTAAAACTACACCAAAGCATAAGCTGTTCTTTGAGAATGGAATTCTTTTTTTTTTTTTGTATTTAAGCATTTTCCAGTATTTCAAAGCAAAATGGAGCTGCATTATGGAACTCTATAGAGATCTCATTTTATAGAAAAAGACAGTTTTGTAGCCATAGAAATACTAATGTAAAGTCAAAGTATTTAGATTCTGTTAGCTGAACATAATATAAATAGATGAGAAAGTATGAAAATAAATTATGTGTATGAATTACAGATTGTACCAAAGATTTTACAAAAGAAATTACTTGGCTAAATCCTGGTATTTACAGATGGATATTTCTGTGTCTGTAATGCTCTGGTTCTGTTAATATAATTTTCCTGCGTCACAGTCTTATGTTACCTGCAATTGCTATTGACAAACGCCAGGTCAAAGAACAAAATATTTTGTTGAAAAACAAATTACTTTAGGTAAGACCTCTTTTAATTTACAAAATCACTTTCAATTAAAAGGTTTCTTGGCTTCATTGTAGTGTAAAATAACTTATTTATGTTATATATACTTATATATGTATTATATATATAATTATGTTATATATACTTATATATACTTATATATGTGTTCCCACAATTTCACCTTTCATAGTGTCCTTGAGCTCTGTCACTTGCTCTTATTGGAGTTGACATCATGTAGTAAGTTTAGCACTAATGTAAATAAGGTTAATCTAAGTTAATGCCACTTAGTACTGTTGAAGAAATCTCCAGCCATGTGCAAGTAACTGATCTTTGTTTAAAAATGTTTCTTTTTAAATACAAATGAACATGCAAAATCACAAAAAAATAAACAGGTGTATGCATGGCTGTATGTATAGTTGTGAATGCATGTATGTGGATATATGCGTTTCTGTCTTTATGGATATGCTTTTCTGTCAGAAAGAAACATTTGAGCAGATATTACTGTTTTTTTAAAGCTGCCAAAATCTATAGCAGGACTCTTAAATAGGAGCATACCTTAATACATCTTTAAATTCAACCAGATAATGTAATTTTTTAAAATTTCTGAAAAAGAGACGTCAATGTGAATTGTATGAAGAGAGAAGACAAATATTTATGACTGTTTTCACAAGTTACACATTTTGTTTCTGTCTATTCGTGTTTGGTTCAGTCTGTTTGTGCTTGGGTCACGCTGTTTGTGCTTGGGTCGTGTTGTTGGTTTGCTGTTGTTTCTCCATTTTCTGTGGCTGCATACAGGGAATGGTGGTTTTGTCTGCATGGATGCCTGGGTGAAGGAACAAATGCACAGATCTATGTGAGAACACATGTGCTAGCACAAATTGCTGTGCTCAGGGCTGCTGTTTATGTGAATCAAGGATTTTGCTGAAAGTAGGTACACACATCTGTGTGACAAGTAACTTTCTTACACTGTTCGACAGATGAATAGTTGCCTTCTTTGTTCCCCCTCTCATGCAGTAACATTTGCTTTCCGTTCTTTTCTGAACATCCCCTGTAAAATTCAAACTTCCTGTGATGTTTTGGGGCATTATGTCAATTGCTGAATGGTGAACAATGCCAGAGCAGCAGGTGCAGAAACCAGACCAAGTCTCTGAGGTGACCACCAGCACAATTCAGGCCTGGAATAGGAAATACTGTGAGCTCTGAACTGAAATGTATCCATACAGTGTATGGCATGTACAGCTGTATAAGCAGCTGAAATTACTTATTCATAACATTTACAGTCTGATAATCCTCAGTCCTGGCTGAGGAATTAAAACATGCTCCCTTTATCGTACAGAAACATAGTTTTTTCCTTTATCCTACAGAAAGCCTGTTTTTTAAGTCTTAGGCCTTGAAACCACGAGAGTGAAGTGGTGGATAAACACACTGCTTCATAAAATATAACATCTGTAAGCCAGTGAAGAGTCAGCCCTTCACACAAAAATAAAGTCTTTGAAAGGCAGTAGACTACGGAGCTGTAGTCATCTCCATCCACAGGTGGATTGTCTGATTGATGAAAGACTTGTACAACCCAGTACCATCCAACAGGGTCCATTAGATTAGATGCAGTGCCAGACAGAAGCATTCATTCCGTCCTTGGGACCAGCCCAGCTGGAAAGGAATATTGACATTTTATGCATCATGAAGCCAAATGCCTAGACGCAGTCTATTTGAAAATAGATGTGTTTCATCCTTTCCAATGGATGCAGTATGGTATTGCTGTTGCTCATTGCCCAGTTTGAAATATCAAGAGTTCTCCCAGTGCCTGTGTTGCATTTCTTGTATTTGAGCACTGGAAGGGATGGAACAGAGACCTCAGTGGCCCTGTTGTTTGTGTTCTGCTAGCCTGAAAACCTCCAGCTAAATCAAGGAAGGCTTCATGTGGGACTGTGCAGATACTGTTGCATCACATATCCCAACAAGGGAGTATTGACCACGCTTTCCAGCTGTGTGGGATAGCCCATTCCTTTCCTACCTACCACATTTCTTGCCATGCAAGAGAGTGGAGGTAGAAATAGAGTTCAATGTGGAAATTCTGAAAACCATAGGGAAGTGTGGTGCTGAGATGCCATTTGAGAGCCAGTGGGGTGAGAGCACGTGACTCTGCTGAGACTTCTTCAAATCTCAGTTATTTTCTCATCAAACTACACATGATGCTCAGTCTCAGGCATTTTGTTCCTGGACATCAGGTAAAGACTGGAAATAGCATCCTTGTGGTGGTCTTGGAGACGTGACTTAATCTTCACCTGCTTTGGAGAGGGAGGTCTGCGTGTCCGTGTGGCAGCTACCATGCATCAGGAGAGAGGCCACTTCAACTTTCCCTGTTCTCAGAGAAAATAAGAAGAAACCCAAAAACTTTTCCTTTCTTTTAATTTCCACTTCCAAATGGTTCCTGTATGTCACAAGACTTGTTTAAAGCGAATGTGGAGCTTGAGGTATTTGTTAATTTCCAAGCAGGGATTTTAGCTCTGTCTTCTTCATTATTCCCACTGAAGTTTGAGAGATTGTTCATAATAAAAAGATTTGGCAGTTTCATGATTCACTAGGCTGGGTATCCAGCCAAGATATAATGATGGTTCATCAAAAGCTGTCAGCTTACATTGCATGTACTGGGGATTTCAGATGATGGAAGACAATCTGAAGACCGCAGAGCCTTAAAATAGTAAGAGTTGGAGAACTGCTCCCTGAAGATGTCATGATGATACAATAAAAAAGTGGTGAGCACCCCATAAGCTTGGAGGTCTCTAATTCACAATAAAACCTCTATAAGGACCCAGTTTCTGAAAGCTCAAAACAGACACCAAGCTCCTCACCCCGAGCTGCCTCCTGATCATTCCAGAGGATGCTAGACAGTGAGTTTCCTTATTTCTACTCACTATTTTTAGGGACTTGTCAGGTCAGAGTTGTGCAGCTACTGTACAGAAAAGTATGATGAAAGCTGGGGAAGCCTGGCATGCCCAAGGAAGACTATTTGCATGCATCAGGCTAGTTCAGTCCCAGTTTTATTCCACTCTTTTGATTCAGTTCATCTTTGCAGTCAGCAAATTCCTCCTTGATGCATAGTTGTATTTCCTTCTGCTTCTTCCCAGATGCCTAGCTCAGGTAAGCAAGTCAGGCAAGCATGACTGATTCATGCCAGGAGAACCTCGGGATATGTCAGATGAGCAGTACATCAAGAGCTATGAGGAACCGAGAAGAGAGGTACTCAAAATATGCCCCAGCTGTAGCCCTGCAAACTAGCTGTAGCAAAGAAAAAGTAAAAAACTCCAGTCTCCCCAGGTTTTATTGTCATTCTCTCATTTACTTTATCAGTGCTAATAGGGCTGTTCTTAATGCATGGATGGGACATGGCTCTCTGGCAGGAAAGGGACCTCTTTGGATCAGCTGCCCTCTTGCTTCTCTGTAGAATCACTGCTGGGATCCAGATTTGTGACCAATAATAATGAGAAGATGAAAGAGCATAGTCAAAGCTCAGAAATTCAGGGTGTATTGTCTTATGCTCATCTCAAAGTTGGACAGGTTGCTAAACTTGAGACTCAGAAATGAGTGATGTATGCGTAGTTTTTCTTAAAACCCAAAGAAATTCTTTCCTTTCCAAGGTAACCCAAGACCTTTGCATACTCTGCTAGGGGTATAATGTCTGTCTGAGGGGTAGCAAACCCCCAGATGGCTTTGTTCATCCCAGACACACTAGGAATGGCCGCACATAGCTATATCTCCAAGTGTTTTTGTACAATTTTCTTCCTGTGTGAGGGATTTTCAGCAGTGAAGGTGCAAAGAAACCACTTCATGCTCAAAAAGACCTGACCTGCACCCAAGCTGAAGCCCATAAGCTCTGTCTTGCAGTAGCAGTAAGCTAAAAGAAATTACTTGTTTAGACTTTTCATGCTGTTAAAGGACTTCTCAGCTTGTAATTGGATTTAGGAAACGGGTTCTAGTTTCGGGATTTATTTTGTGGGTTATGGAATTACTTATTTTTTAAAACAAGAATTCTCCTTTTTTTAATTTCCTACCAGTTTCCTTCAGTTTTAGTTTTGATTTTTCTCCTTCGCAGTTTGCAACTTAAATAAAGGGAGAAGAAAACCTGGCACAGAAGCAAACCAATTGTGTAAAGCCCAGGAGTAGACTTTCTCACTTTTCTATCTTGTATTCCCTTGAAATTTCCTTTGTGTGTTAAGAATCCTCAGTTCCTTATAACAACAGAAAATAATAAATGCTGCAGACAGAACCACTCTGTCTGCATCAGCTCAATTCCTTTATTATCTGTAGTTTATTGTGCATGACACTGCACGTCTGATCGTGGATTCCTCAGGCCGACAGACCTGCTATTGAAATCAAAGGCAGTTTTGGCAGCGTCCACAGGACTGCACTGGCACAAAGTCACAGGTTATATGCTTCAGGGAAAATGCCATCACACTTTGGAGCAGAAAGGAGTAAGTTAAAAGGTGAAGGAAATGATGGCTCCCGTATTTAATATTTCTGGGTTGCTTTTTTTTTTCTTTCAGTTTTGTTGACATGGGAAATGCAGAGCTATAGTGTTTACATTAACCCCTGCTCTGAGGAAAGTCTGGAGTAGGTATAAAAATGGTTGGAAAGACTGTGGGATGATGCTTTCCAGGATAAAATACTTTCAATTATTTTTTATGAGTAACTTCTGTGCCATTTTTTTTCCAACTAGGGTAATTGCTTTGAAAGTGATATAACTGTATGCAAATTAATCTACAGTTAAAATGGAAGTAAAGGTGAAATAGAAGAAGCTATTGAAATTTTTAAAAATCAAATTAATTTTAGGGGAACAGTTTTTATTATTATGCTTCTGTTTTTGATTGTGAAGAGATGAACTAGCTAAATAAGTTCTGGCTGAAAACGTTGCCCTCTTGCGAATGTGATTAATTTGTTTCCTTCACACTTGCATAGTTGATCATAATATTAAGCAGGGCTACCAGTGCCTTTATGGCCACTAAGAAGCTCCAAACGGTGCCACAGTTCAATGTGGTTACTGTGGCAAGGAGAATCGGGTCAAGTGCTGTGAAAATAGGATGCAGGAGAGTCCTTGCTCAAATTGGTCTTTCTACATTTGGGAATTTCCTGACATTTCTTAGAAGAGCTTGCAGTGACATCTGAAGGCCATGCAGTAGAAAATCAGCAATCTGAAACTTCCTTTCTTTTCCTCTCTGGAAACATATTTTCTCATGAGGTGCAGGAGCTATGTAAACATTTTTCAGGAAGGCAGAAGTTGTAAGCCTGATTAGTTAATGGGATGCTATACAGATGCTAGGAAATGGGGAGAGACTGGGAGAGGGCCATCTGCAGAGTTCCAGCTTGGAAAAACACTCAGGAAACCAAAAGTTAACTAGCAATTTGTGTGCTGCTCTGGAGGCAATCAGGCTGGGAGCATTTGCTGTGAGCACCATCTATTTCATGCGCTTTTTAATGGAACATCCACAATTGCATAATCCATAGGGAGTTGCCTGCCCATAGGTCCTTGTTCTTTGACAGATCTGTCACACTTCTCAGAAATCAAGATGCAAAATCCATCACTCAGGGACATGGTATATGTGTATCAGATACTCTCTGGGGGATGAAGAGTCCATTAAATAGCAAGTCCCTAAACTCATCCGAATGAAGAATTCACATCTGTGACAGATAGAATATGGAGACTACCCATCATCTAACAGGTGATCTGAGTCTAATGTGCTACTAAAGCACTATAAATATTCATTTTGTTTCAGCCTCTCAGAGACGTCTGTGGGTGATCCCAGAGGGATAGGAACTGCTTATGCAGAACCTGAGTGAGAATAGAAAGATCATGTTGTATGAAAGGGATCATGTCTGGGAAGCAACGGCACTTCCAGCATTGGCAGTTTGAGGCAAGCATATCATTGCCTGCATGATACAGAGCTGAAGATATGACCTTCACAATGAAGCTTAGGGTAGGCTTCTGGGAGTGAATGAAGTCTTATGCACAACAGCTAGTGAATCTGTGAGAAATGAAAGCACAGCAGATTTATTGCTCCTTAAAGGAGGTAGCCAAAATGTGGAAATCAATGGCATTAAGACAAGAGTAATCAGTTGGGTGAAGTCATGGGGAATTCTCTGTTATGAGAATTTTCTCTCTTTGCTCACAGGGACGAATGTGAGCGATTCACCTACTTCAGCCTGTCGAATTAAAAAGCCAGTCATTCTAGTATACCTTCTCAATTTCTCATTATGACTCCATTTGCAGGTTCTTAATGAATTTCTTTTGACTATGAAGACTGTTGGCAAAGATGTGAGATTTGCATTGAAACCAGATTTTATAATTAGACGAGAGCTCAGGTACTGGGTTCATGGTTTGGTGTAGAATTCTCATTCAGGCTCAAGTGTGAAGTTCCTGAAAACTTAAAGGAAGTTTTATTGAAAAAACTCTTAAGCATCTTGGCTGTGGCTGAAGTTTTGGCTTTAGGTTATAACCAGATGAAAAACATGTAGACCTTCAAATTGAGGGGTATTTCAGATTTATATTCTAGCCTACTTACCCATGTTCTTTTTTTTTTCTAGCTCATTTCCACTGTCTGTTTTGAGTGCTGTGGGTGGTGCTGCTGTATTTCAGCAGTTCTGAGATCTCTGGTGGTGGTTTCAAGGTATGAGTTTGCATGGACTACTACACAGCCACCTTCTGCACTGGCAGGTGCCACAGTGTAGTCACACTCCTGCTGACCCTGTCTGAGAATCCAGCAGATGCTCTCTGGCAGCGGTTGGACCTGACCTTGCACACAGCCATTCCTCGGCTGTCTCTGGGTTTGCCAGGAGTGGAGGCAGGACTGAGAAAAGCAGAGCTGGCTAGGGCCCTGGGCAACATCATGCCCATACTCTGTTGAGATTTACTTCTGTAAGTGTCAGTGAGTATTTGACTGGACTTACTGCGGGAAGAGCACTACGTGGATTTAGGCTTGGGATACTGCTAAACTTCCCTGAGCTTTGCTGAAAAGGCACCTCTGTGTACGTTTTCCAGACACCACTATCCTCAGACTCATGGGACAAAGGTAAAATCTGTGTTAGTAAACTTTAACAGTGCCACACAGCCTGATAAATTTCTTTAACAGCAACAGCCATTGAAAAGTCACTTTGAAAAGTAATTTTAAAAGTCTGCAATGTAAAAATGCATTTTTTACATTGTTGTAAAAAAAGTTGTCTGTGGCTACCCTCTTTCATGCTGCAGCTGCTGGGTTGCATAATCCAGCCATAATATTACAGTAATGCCTGTGAAGCTTTTGTAGATACCTCCTCTTCAACTCTTACTCCTGTTGCCCATGGTACTTTTACCTCCCTTCAGCTCATCTGTTTCATTTCCTTTGCTCCACCAGAAAGCTGAGGAAGTAAATCAGTTTAATTTTTTTCTCTCAAGTCATGTCTCAGGCTTCAGTCTTTACTTTTGAGGAAGTCAGTATTTCAGTTCTCCATGCTAAGGGTGGCAGGTACCAGAGAACCTCCTATCACTCCTCACCTGTGCAGGAGGCAGGACTTGTTCCAGTACTGCCCTGGATGAATCTGCACTTGGGAATGGAGACCCCTGAGCAAGGGCAGGTTGGAAAACCCACAGGATGCGGCACATCCCTTTGCAGAGGCAGCAGCTTGTTTTTGAAAGCAGTACAGTCATGTTTGCTTGTTGTTACCCCTCAGCTGATGAACTTGGCTCAGTAACAGAAGCTGAAATCTTGTGGATGCAGAGGGAAGAGCTTTCTCATGCTATTTGGAGACTGTAGAAAAAGATTCACACTTTTTCTTCTAATGATGTTGCAGAGTATCCCCACTCTCCACTCTAAGTACCAGCAGCACATCTTCAGGCAACACTGTAAAAAGCCAACACTGTAGATTTAAATTACTCTCCCTACCTGACATAACCCTGACCAGACCCTATCAAACCCGGTGCCTGTGGAGGCACCTAAGCTCCTGTTTGAGCAGAGGGTGGCAGGGAGAATGACCCACTCCTGAGATAAAGGATTCCTGCCTGACAGGGTGCTCAGAGGCTGCGGCGATTCAACACACTGGGGGATGTCCTGCTTCGCTTTGTCGTGGGACACTGTGTTATGCTGAGATATGACACTAGATGGTGCATTCGCCAAATGATTGGAAAAGAGGGCTCTTCCCAGTGTCCAAACCTTTTGGCACAAGGCTGGTGGTAACTGTCCCATCTGCCGTGTAATCACAGTGCATCCTTTTCACAACTTTTCACAAAAGTGACCCTTCCGTGCAAGAGTTGAGTTCTGTGCTTCCACAGCTGCCAGGGTGGCACTTTGAGACTTTGGCACTTACGCACGTAGGTTTGCGGGATTTTTTGTCTGATCACAGATTAAGTTAACAAGTCACTTAGAAACAAGCGAACTTTGTTGTCATACTGAGTTTTAGGGATGCTTGAGGTTGGATAGAGGAGGTATATTATCCCACTCTTTGCCTTGGTCGTGTGGCTTAGGCCTTCATCCTTCTGATGATTACTACATACTGAATGTATGACCATGTATTTTAATATTTTTAGGGTAGGGCCTTAGACCTTGCCTACAAGGAATAAATTATACTGAATTAACTACACTGATTTAGAAATTCGTTTAGTTAAATCAGTGCAACTCTCCTGAGCACTTTATACCACTTCAGTTTAAGTCATGAGTCAGTGAGTAACAAATCAATTCTGTTGGCAGAGAGTGAGAAAGATTAGACTAGATCTTCAGCCCTTCTATCTCAGTATTTATTAGGCTAAGGCCTCTTTAGGGCTTGTTGCTGTTCTCTTTAATTTTCTCTGCCTAATGGACCTGATCCAGCTCTTGATGGCGTAAATGAGGGGTTTTTCATGACCTCCAGCTGAGAGCTGGAGATGGCAATATCTTTATTAGAAACCTAGAGAGGCTTAGAATGACAAATAACTCAAGCCTGTCTTCTCGCTGCATACCGAGTTCTCCGATTATGGCTCATATTGCAGAAGTTGCGTCTGCAATGACAAATATATTATTCTACATTCAGGACAGGAAAATTCATCCTCTAAAGACAGCAGTCTCTACTAACATTGTGCTAGGAGTATCACTATGCAAAGAGTCATAATCTGATTTGATTTTCTCAACAACAGCTGGTAACATATATTTAAGGTGGGATGAAAATAATTCTTTTCAGGAATTACCTCAAATGTTCTGCATTCTGGTTGGATAGACTCAGGACTCAGATTATTCCTGGTTTTGTAGCATCTTAACCAGAATCTAGACTGATGTTGCACGTATGTGAAAAAAGCACAGCTTTTCCAAAATGTGTTTCAAAAAGTCTTGCTTTTTTTGGTTGCTGTTCTCTTTCTCTACCTTTGTTCACACTTCTACAAACTACTACTAGTAAGAAGGATATCTGAGAATATGATTAATAAGAATATGCTGAGTTCTACTCACTGCAAATTTTGCTTATTTTTCCCAAAGCTTCTTACTCCTGTCTGTAGAGAGCAGCAGTTGAACTCTTGGACTGTCTGCCTATTCCAGGAAGAGTAATTCCCTTGTTTACAAACCTAAGACTTTGGTTTAGTGCAAAGTAATCTTTCTCTTTCTGAACTGGATGTTAATAAAGCTGTAAACTCTGTAACCAGCAATGTCCTGGCATACTCTTACAATTCACCTACAGCTCCTGGAAGTCTTTGTATTTCAAGTAGTGATGCCACCTTTCACTTCTGTCTCTGTGCCAAATGTGATTTCTTGTGTTTTTACAGGTTTATAATGGAACTTACATCTTTGCCTAAATTCCTTTGGACAAGTGACAACAAGCTGCTGCATCACCATTTTCCAGACATACTGGCTACTGTTCATACCACACAAGACATCCCTGAAGAAGTTGTTTTTGGACCATGCATGCTCCAGAACACCCTGCTGGACACTGTGGCTTTCATTGCTCTCAAGTGTTCCGATAGACGGAACATCCACTATGTATTTAAGGTATGAGAAAACAGTGTTTAATGTTACACCTATCAAAAAGTGTTACACCATCCCTGAGAAGGTAACTTTGCAACAGGTAGGTTCTTGTTTTGTTCAGCACAAGTAACAGCCCCTTCAAAGAGAAGTAGCCAGTGCCTTTCTGATTTATGAGCTGCAGACTGGAAGGACCTAAGGAGGATTGTTTCCTTTGCAGGAAAAATACGAAGTCCCACTTCTGTGCTGATGATTGATGACCTGCTTCAGATCTGACGTGGAATAGAAGGGAAGAGGGACAAATAGATTAGTAACAGCTAGCTCAGGTTTTGTCAGGACAAAGGAGGTTTATCTGGAGGCATGACAGCCCTGTGAGAACAGAGGGGGAAGACGGTGGCATTGCACTGATTCGTGCAGGTGGTACATTCACAGCGTTTATTTACAGATATGGGCAACTGCTAACCCAGTGTGCTCAGTTATCCTTTAAAGTGAAACCACAATGGAAGTCAGGCAACTAGTCCACACAATCTTTGGGCAGCCACAACTTAACTGCTATTAGGACATGGGCCTCCTCAGGTTACCTTAGATAGGTCTGTCTGTGTTACAGCTACACTTTTCAATCACTGTTCAACCCCAGGGTTGTGATGGAGTGTTAACTCTCCGGCTCTAGTTCCCCAAATTTTTTTGTTCCATAGCCGCTGTTTATCATGCTGACCTCTTACCCTGGATTTCTGGGTCTTGGAGTGCTTTTCAGTCGCCACTGGTCTAGATGAAGACAGAGGGGTGTTTTACAGTGTGAGAAAAGCAAATTTCCCACATTCTATGGCATGGATGGATCTGGGAGAGATTTGCCCAAGATCCATCTTAGGTTTGCCTAAGATTTCTGTGCTCTGGAGGAGAGAAATCCCAGGGCATATGTGTAATATGGAAGATACAGTTGTTGGGAGATAACCTGTTCTACACTTGTTTTAAACAAATTAAGAAAGAGAAGAAGAGGCTTTAAGGTTTATATGACTGTTTTGAGTCTCTGGCACAAGTTTGCTTTCTTGGACAGTGTTGCTAGTACTCCAGGAGACCGACAAACTCTTTGGAGAGAGGCCTGTCCTGAAATGAGGCTTTATTTTTGGAATATTTCTGTATTTCTCCTGGGAGTTTTGAATTACTGTAGAGAGAGCCTCGAAGGTTTTCTACATTGGAAGAGCCCTCTAGAGGGATGGCTTTAGTGTTTTTCTACACTTGAGCTAAGTAATTGCTATGCAGCAATGAAATTGGATGCCTGAGTTGGCTCAGATCTCTGTCTTTTGGCAGTAAATACATGAAATTTTGTGCAAGTAGCTGTTTCAGATGCAATCGGTAGTCCCATATCCTGTTAACTACTCATAATTAAAAGTAAACCTTCCAGAAATCAGGAACTACCGTTAAGCTTCTAACTCTGTGTAGTAATTAATTAAAAATTCAATCATGATATTATGTTGTCATCATGGCACTGAAGTGCAAAACAAGAAATGGGTTTTGCTGTGCTGGCTATAGTACAAACAGAATACACACAGGAATAGTTTAGCAAGGTGGATTCATTGCAACTGAGGTTTCTGTTCATCACAGCTCATCAGCACTCCTGCAAGACTTTGGGGAATATTATTTCTAGCAAGGGTTTCATCTTGGGCTTTTTTGTTTAGATCAAAGGGGGACTCTGTCATTTTTTTTTTGTCTCATTTTCTTGGAGACTTTAATTTGAGCTCCTGGGCCTAATTTGTATGCTTGGGCAAAGAAGAACCCTTGGCAGCCATTGGCACAGGTAGTTCTTTCCAGCTGAGTTCCTCTGCCCCTTACAGCTTCTTGGGAGTTTCAAAGAAGAGCCTTATTTTCTCTCTTCTCCTCCAGCGTCTCCCAAGGGAGCCACGTGGCCTCCATAGCCCAGCTGTGACTGAGATGTTGGGCTGTGAAGCCCTTACCTCATATATGGGTGCAAAGGATCCGTCGGAGGGATTGACATCTCCAGGAGAGGGTGGATTTGCCGGGTTTATAGTGTCTCTAAACACATGAAAAAACTAAAGCTGGTTCATGCTTCTAGTTGGCAGCACCCAGATCTTATCTTACATCTGGTACTCCTGCTCACCTACTTTAAGATCACTGAGCTCTTTCCCTGGAGTCCTTGTTCCTGGTGGATCTGTGCTCCCTTTGACTTTGCTTAGAGCACTGGGTGGCTGCTTGGTATTTCTGGAACACAGCAACTAAAATATGACAGCCTCTGTCACAGCTGTTAGTTACAGCCACTGTGTGTGGGTGGCTGTTCTTGTGTCGCTGTCAGACACTTGTATTTCTCAATCATTGTTAATTACCATGGCATTTAGAGAGAACCAGTTACAGGGCATGCTAATTTATTTTCTCTCTTGCACTAATTAACTTTTATCCTAATGGTCTCTTAATGTTCCATTCTTGTATCCAAGCTACTAATGTGATCAAACTTTTCATGGTAGGTAATAGTCAGTTAAAACCAGAGAAATAATTAGCCAAAATATTGTTTCTGGTACCAAACACCAATGAATGGCTGCCCTGCAATTAGTGGAAAACAAAGAGCTATACATTGCTTGGGGTGAAATTTAGATCATACTTGTCATTAGACATTTTTCATTTTCAAACTTCTTCCTTTCTAAACAGTGACTTAGTGCTTCAAAAATTAGTTGAGGCTTTTTATGCCTATAAATGTTGCCCTTGATGGCCCTGTGTTTCAGCCTTCAAGCTATGAAAATCTTCCCCATCTTTCAAATATTGCAGAGGACACAGATCTTCTGTGGTAAACACCAAGGAAAAACCTATGAAGAAATAAATCATTCCCTCTTCAGTGTAAGAAAGTAACTAAGATTGGAGTCACACACTGAACGAGGAAGACGAAGCCAGATGTTTTGCACTTACATTATTTCATGGTCAGCCTGTGACTAAATGGCTCAGGAGTCCTGTGGAGTAAAAATTATACATGATTTAGGACTATGCTGTAATGTACACACAGAACGGAAATTTAATTTGAGCAATAGACTTAATACTATTTTTTTAACTTCTTAGCACCTGACCTTACAACCTGAGAAATGTCTTTTAACTTAATTTTTTTGGTATTTCTGAATGTACACAAATGGAACGTAAATCAACCCCTTGCAACTCTCAGAAATTATTTGACAAAAAAATATTGATCTGATGAGGTTTATCTGTTTAGATACCTTAAAATGAATTTAATTAATCTAGCGAAGGTAAGAAAAGGAATACATAATTTCAGTTCTGAAAAAGGAAAGGGATCATATAAGTGCTTCTTAGTTGTATATATTAAAATCTGTATTTTATGTAATCTAGCCAAACAGATATGCGGATATCTACTTGGGGTATTGAATCAAATAACCATGATTTTTCTTAAACCTCCTGATCCATATCCTCTTATGTCAGTGAAAAACTCCACATGCAACTGTCCTGAGTGTATGTTCATTCCCATTTTCACACTACACTGGTCCAGGGGTCTGCACATCTCTCACCCCCCAAGTGACAGCACTCACACATCTCCTGACTCATATCCCATTTTCCCACGGGATTGAGACCCCTTCTTCGAGAGGATCACACCTCCTGTACCTCTGTAATCCACACCCAGCACAGTCCCATGGGATGGTCTGCACAGGACAGGGCTAGAGACTGACCAACATACCAGGCCTGGCATCACCATGGGAGGTTAGACATGAGCATCGGTGTCTCCTCCTCCCTCCCATGCAGCTGTATTCCCAGAGCTCTCAGCCCTCACACCAGGGAAGCCTTCTCCCTATGATGCCTTTGGATTTGGTGACACTGGCAGATGTATTGGGCTCACAGCTTCATCGTATGTGCTCAATGTGAGGCAGAAAACAGGCTTTGTTCTTGGATTGGACGAAAATCTTGCTTTGGGCCTCAAGACCTGTAACTTCCCTTCTTTGTGTCCTGTCTCACAGGTAGATGTTACATCTGTGCACAGTCCCACAGGACTGCCTTGGATGAGACTTGTACAAGCAGCTGCCAATAGCAAGGAGCAGAACTTGGAAGCTTACTTAGAAAACAGTCAGTTATACTATCGCTCCACCAGGAAAATCAATAAAAATGAGGAACTGCTTGTCTGGTATGATGAGGAGCTTTCCAGCCTCTTGGGTTTCAATGAGATAAAAGCTCAGAGTCCCCAGAATGGTAAGTACCAAATTGCTGACTGCAGGGGTCACTGAGGACAGAAGTGAGTCCTCATCTTCCTTAGTATGTGGTTGTCTTGTAATACAAAACCTGTCTAAAGCCTTAGCTGGTCAGCTAAGAGAAAAGACCTTTTGATTTGGGGTTTGAGCTGGAGGCACAGAGCAAGAACCAATTTGCAGTTCTTAATGCCATTCGCATCGCCACTTCCTAGCAGAGGATGGTGCACTAGGGATTCGTGCTGAAATTTTTGAGCTATGCAATGGAAATATATGCATTTGGATAACTCGGAATCCTAAAAGTCTAAAGTATCAGTTGGAAATAGGCCTTTTTTAGCTCATTGAGAAATCAGGTATAGGCTAGTGTTCAGCTTTAATCTTGTAAATGAGCAGGGCTTTAAAAATACATAATAAACCTAACAGCACTGCATACAGCACAGTCTGCCTATTTAGTGTGGGACACAGTGGAAATGAGGAAAAGGGCAAGCTTTCATTTCTGAGATGTTGCTGGAAATTCATTGCTCCAAAAGAAATTGACCTGGAAGGCGTTACAAAACTAAAAATCCAGGTTACAGAGACACCAAGCAAGTCAGTCAGGTTCATGCCAAGTCTGACTCCAGCTGTCATTTGCTCTAAGCTTTATCTAGTTAGATGGGAACAGAACCATTTCTACATTCCCTTTAGTGGATTCAAACAAACCTTATATAGATTGGTTGGTAAAGGTGTAGGTTGGTAAAGATATGAGTTAGCAAATTTACATGGTAATGTGCTTGTCTGTAAATTAGTATAAAATTAATACAGACACATTCGTAGCAGGAACCGACTAAATAATTCCAGCTGGTTTCAGTGTATTCTGTTAGTTTCTGTGTAGACACACACTGCCAGGCCTTTGGATTTACCAGGGAAGAGTGTTGCTTGCACAAAAACCACTATATCTAGACTCAAGACTTTAATCTCACAGGTATAATGTTCTACCCATTTCAGCAGCCTTATTTTCTCACAAAAAGTTCAGCTTCTGTAGTTTGTAAAGTGATCTAAGCTGTGCTGAGTCCCAAATTAGGAATTTTTAGTTCTACCCAACCAATTTATGAACTTTCCTATGTATCCCAGGCCTCAGGTGCTGTCTGGCATCACTTGCATTTTAAAACTGCTGTGTTGTGAAATAATACAGCATGGATATAGTTTACAAAGGTTAAGATGTACCATATTTGTGTTGGTTGATGAATTTTGTATCATCTGTTCATGGGCAATCAATCATCCCAATGAACCAGAGGTGCAGTAGGTCTGAAGGCCAAAAGGAAAGAGTGTTCCTTATTCCTCCTGCCCATCACTGGCACTGTTTCACTTTGAACGTAATTTTCTGTGCCACAGACATCTGTGCCTTAAGGCATATAACAGCTTGCCAAATGAGCATGAGTAAGGGCTTCAGGCATTAAGGTCAGATGATTTTTGAACGGTATTAAACTTCCGGAGTATCCTAAAAATAGAGGCTCATGTCAAAATCTTTGAATCCTAGTCTAAAACTCATTATTGCTTGGATATATAGCATTTAACATTCATCCTGAATTAAAGCCAGTGACTTAGTTAAGAAATGTAGACCCAAATCTGGGTTTAGACTTCAAATCATTATAAAGTCTAAATGGTTTTATCTAGATCATGGTGTCCTGGCCATTTTATGTGCTTTTATGTAATATAATTACATTTTATGTAATAAAATGTAGGCTTGAGAGTCTAAATGAAATAATTTCTGCCAGTAGCGTGGAAGCATGGAAGCAAATAAGAGTGAACCATTTTGCATAGCAGGAAGGGACCTGATTCTGCACTTGCGCTAGTTTCACCATGTGTAACCATGTTTGACACAAGAGGTGTTTCTGGTTTTTTGTGTCAATGACAGGATCAGGATCTGCATCCATCCATGATTCCACCTTTGCAAAACTCATCACTTGTTTGTTTCTGCAGAGCTGAGATGCCAAGAATGCGACCGAGTCTTTAAGTGCGAGCATTCCTATCTGTCCCATGTCCGCTTCCTCTGTGTCCCAGAGAAGAGCGCTCTGCTATGGAGAAACTTCCAGAACCCTAAAACTGAAAAGAGCAACCTAGCTGAGCAGACCATGAATTTCCACAGTCTGGCAAGGGACCTGGAAGTAAAAATGGGAGCTTGTAAAGATGATGCACATGCTCTTATTGGAGAAAAGAGAGCAAAATCGGAAGAGGCTGAGAACAACAGGAGCAGGAAGACAGTGTTGTTGGAGAAAACCAATAATTTGACTGAGGAACGTAACTGTGGGGGCAAGGAAGAGGTTGGGGGAGAGCATGCATTGGCTGGTTCTTTCTGGAAGCTTAGTTCAGGGAGGCAGTCAGCTAGGAAGGATGCTTTGGAGCAGAAGCAGAGCGCTTTCACTGAGGTCAGGAGGATGAAAGAGAAGCTGAGGAATGAGAGACTGCAGGATCCAGAACAGGAGGATGGCACGGTCCCACTTGGTAAAGAGCAGGTATCAAAGGAAGTGTTGCTGAACTCCTCTGGTAGCGCGTTCTCCTTTGTTTGGCCCACCAGAGCTCGAGGAGAACAGAAGAGTGCTTTCAGCAAACCCAGTAAGTGTGTAATAGAAAGAGCTGCAGTAAATTCTTCTCATCCCATGAGTGAGTCAGCAAAGAGCCTGGGGGAGCTGTCTGGCTTCATTGCCACCACAGACATCATGTGCTGCAGCACTCTTCTCAATTCCAAGTTCTTTGTCAGTGATTTGTGTAATGCTCAGATGCTGCAGACAAGCATCACTCGGAGCAATGTTTTCCCATATACCTCAGAACCGTGGCCCAAGCAAGCAGGAGGACAGTTACACAACACAACCACCACTTCCTCCGCCTCCTCCTCCTCTTCCTTGACTCTTCTTCCCCCCACCTTCACGTCCTTTGGAGTGGCCGCCCAGAACTGGTGTGCCAAATGCAACCTGTCCTTTCGCATGACATCTGATTTAGTCTTCCACATGCGGTCACATCACAAAAAAGAATACTCCTCAACTGAATCGCAGTGCAAGAGGAGACGAGAGGAGAAGCTGACGTGTCCCATTTGCCATGAGTACTTCCGAGAACGCCATCATTTATCCCGGCACATGACTTCTCATAATTAGAGTGCACACAGATGTCACCAAGGGACCGGGCAGGTTGGATGAAGAAGGGAATGATAGTTCACTTATATCCATTTCTTTTTGAGTTTACATTAATGTCTTTCAGGAAATCACTGTTTACAATAATTTATAATAGATGCTTTGCGAAAAAAATATAAAATGTTTACAAGAGTCTGAGTGGGTTTTAAGTTTTGAAAACTCAACCTAGCCCTTGTCAACCTATTTTTGAGGAAATAAAATAGTGAAATGAATCCACATGCAGTGTTAATTTGCAGAGTAGAGAACAAAATTATAGTTATGCAAACAGTTTTCTTTGCTTATATTTGATTTACTGGTGTCTGTGCAGTACAACGTAAATACAGAAATAACAACCACCTCATTGAATGAGGAACCTTTAAGCACTAAAAAAATCAGATCTTATATGCTAAAAGAAAATAAGTTACTACTTCTAGCAGCATTGGTGGACTCTTCCTCCTTTATGCTAGCTGAATCAGCTCTTTTACCAAATTTTTGAGTTAAAAACTGACATCTTACTATCTCCTTGGCTTTGAAAAGGACCTGAATTGAAGATTGTTTGAAATCTATGATCGTCAACAACTGACCAGCAGACTGCCACAGGGGATGGGACTTGTAAAGCAGAATATCCAAATTCTGTTCTAGGCTCTGCTGCTTTTGAAATATCTTTTACACAGTGAAATCAACCTGGATCTGTATCAAAATGTGACCTGTTGTCAACCTTATTGGGTAGACAGGAAGCAAATGTTCTAACATGTGTGTGACTTCAGTAGGCATACAGATCTGATGGGAGTAGAGTCTAGCCTGCAGTTTTCAGGTTTTGGATATACCAAAGGAAGCAGTTAGGCTATCTGAGTTACAATTAGCTACTGATAGATAGAATCTGCACGCTTTAATTGTGGATGATAGGCTCTGTTCTGATAACCGCTAGAAGAGGAATGGCCTTCACAAAATTGCACTGCATTACACCAGCTTGTCTATCCTCTGGTTTCTACATGGGCCAATTACAACTTTTTAAAAAAGAAAGTGGCATATTCTTTCTGTTGCCTGTCCATAAGACATTTTTCTCATCTACTTTGTTTTGAGCTTTGCTGAGTCTCAGCAGCAGATAAATTTATACTGCTCTGGATGGTAGGAAACACTGTCTATTGTTACTGGAGCCCAACTGATTTGCCTTTCATTACTTTTTAAATCCATTTAGGGGCTAGATTTTGATACTTTATGACAATGTGTTCTTCAAGCAATCATTTCTCCTGCTCTTGTATAGGATTTTTTCAGGTTGTCTGATGTTTCTGTGGCCTGTCTATGAACCTCACCTGCCTCATCAAAGGCTATTATTCCCTTTCAGACAGAGAATGATCAGAAACCACTCATTTCCCAGCTGAGAGTAAAGGACATTTCAATATGTTCTCTATGTTCCACCGTACTGATGATACACTCCAGTGGTTTTTGTATACCAGACAGAATTTTGAGTTACCATGACGATGCCTAGCTTGATAATCAAAGTATCAGCAAGTAAACACATCTGAACAATAAAAGAGAGACTGACAGTCTTAGGCTGTCAGTTGAAACCAACATATTACACTCATTGTCATCTCTTGGGAGATTTCTGTAAGTCAGGAGATTGTATTCTTCCCAGTATATTGCCCTTGAACATTAATACATGGCTGTTTCCTATTAATATAAATCACTGGCTGTGCACCTCAGCTTTATTTTTGAAACATAAAGTGATAAAACTGTTACATTATGCCTTTGAGTTCAGAAGACAGTTCTGGTTGGATTGTAGCACAGCTTTCCAAGGTCAGTGGCGGAAGCTCTTTCACTGGAGTCATTAAAAACCAAAATGAACAAAGACTTTGAAACATGGAGCACAGGGAACAACCTTGCATTGAGTAGGGGATGATGTGGTTTCCTTGTAATCTTTCCATCTCTATTTTGTGTCCAATAACATTTACTATGTAAGGAATATATTTATGGCAAAGTTTAATGGGCCAAATTTCACTCCACCTGGGTGCCAGCCAGTTTACTGTGAAGTCAGTGTCCATAAAGTGTAATGAAGGACTCTGTGGTGTAACTGCATTCATATGTGGTCAGGGTTATATTTCCCATTAGTAGTTTAGGCCAGATTATGATCTCATTTATTCCAGTGCAAATCCAGAATAATTCCATGTTGCTACTCCTGATTTACATTAATGACTTTAAGATCAGCCTGGCCCAGTATAAATAAGACTAAAGATTTTTTGGTACCATTACTGCAAAATGTTCTCTTCTGTACTTACTGAAAGATGCCATGTTTTCTTAACAGTTTTATGATTAGAAACCTAGCTTCAGATTTCTTCTGGAAAAAGACAGGACCAGCTGTATAATGCTCCCCAGTATTATTTTGGCACATCCTTTCGGCATTACCCTGCTCCAAATGCCTATTTTTCCAGTGTACTACACCTGGTGTATAATTTAGATTGGAATGAAGCAGCACCAAATCTTACTGGTTACATGGTTTCACTGATTTTGTGTTGGACAAAGTGTAGAAAATCAACCACTGAAAAACAGATGCTAAGTCTCAAAACCTCTTTGAATGGTGTGTTAGACCTACGTCCTTGGAGTTCTCACTGGTAATCAAACTTCTTCACTTTGCTTATGGTATGAGGCTTAAACAAGCAGCAAGGTTACAGGGAGAGATAGCCTCTCTTTATGTCATGGAGTTGTTTTCTTTGGGAAAAAAGAAAAGGTAAGAACTCTTACCCAGTTTCCTTGTGGGCCTATCTCAGCCACAGCAATTCATATACTGTGATGCTGAGCAATGTAGGAATGCCTTCTGTGCACAGAAAAGCAAGAGGACCAGTTAGGAAAAGTGGCAGAGCTGATTCAAAACGCAAAAATGAGGAGAGATTTTTAATAAGCTTTATTTCTGGTACTTTCCTCACCTCCTCCAGCTCAGGGACAGTACATTTTGGTCCTGGTATGTGAAGATTGAAGATTTCCCCCTTGTTGCAGGCAGTGTGGGCAATGCTGCCCTTGATTTTTTGGTAGGTGGCCATCAGCATAAAGATTACATTAACAAATTGCTTCTTATTCTGAGGTAAAGGGTTTTGTGAACTAAGACTTATTTAGACACACAGCAAACCATTTACACACATGGCCAAACAAGATGACATCTTGTTGCCTGCTGCATCTGTGCTGGTATCAGTGCAAAACCACACAGATGCCAACAAAACCAGAACTTGGTTCCCTGTGTGTAAAACCAGCTCTTGTGTAAAGCTCCTTGTGCAGGCACAGTGAAAGTCTTTTATGTGTCTCAAGTTTAAATGAGTGTCTCATCTAAACTGGGTTACATAAACCAGGGGACTTATCCAAAATTTTTGCAGATTTTATTTCTTGAAATGAAAATATTCGTATTAAAGCTGAGTGAACCAAATATTGAACAGGCAGAAGGAAGCCTAACGAGACAAAGAAAAACAAACTTCCTATAATTGAGTCATGCTGGAAGCTTATTTCCCCTTATGTCTAGAAGTCTGAAAATTTAAATTGGTGCAGATGAAATCTTGCTGGAAGAAAAGCACTCACTAAGGCAGGGGGTTTGTGAAGAAATGAAGGACTGCATTCTGTCCCTGTGAAATACTGTAATTTTACAGCAGGGATCTCTTGTCTTTTCTACAAGTAGAAATGCTAGGGAGAGGGGGGGAATGATTTTGTTTTTAAAACAGGAGGAGAAAATTCGTAGTGAGCTGACTGGTTCTTTTCCTGTCTTTGCTAGCAACTAACTGTTCATTTTGATCAAAAAACAGTTTCTCATGACGTGTTTCTGGATCAGTGAAAAAGGACACAACACAATGCTGTCAAGCTTAGCTGTGCAGGCTGTGTTTCTGTAATGGATAATTCCTTTATCAATAGGAAATGCCAGATTAGGATATTTGTAGACTCACTGATCATTGATCCCTGAACTTTTTCTGATGAAGATGTGTTTCTCGATTGGAATGACACTCAGATGTGCTTTTGAGAATTATATATTTACTTGTTTTTTATGAGGTAATTTTTCACTAATCAAGGCAGTCTGTACGCTTCCTTGGATCTACAGAGCACAGTTTGGAAATCACTGGACTAAGGCAGCACAAAAGAAATAAAAGCTGGCTGTCATTTCTTGGTTGGAGTTGTATGAATGCTAGAAGGAGAAAGACGATACTGCTAGGTAGTCTGATACTACAACTCCTTTCTTCCTGCCTTTAAAAGGAGCATGATTAGGATTAAAATTCAGGAAGTTATTCTAGGTGGGATGGTAAGGAGATGGTGCTATAAACTGTAGAATGTCCATGTCAGCTCTGGAACCAGATGAGAGAAGGGTGGCAGTTTCATCATGTTTCCTGTTTTGTTGTGGAAGGGCACTTCTCAAATTGCTTGTCCCTCCCTAAAAACCTTCTGTTTAACTTTCTCATTTAAACCACAAACCATGGATTTTCCTTAGCTAATTTTCGTTTGTGCTTTTGTGATATTCAGACCTTTCAATGCAGTGTAATTTTGTACACAATTACTGTCTGTAGTTTTGTGAGGTCTAAACTCAATGGGATGGGCATAACTATGACAAAGCAGTTTGTGAAGACAGGAAAAATTGCTTTTAACACACTGGCCTTTGTTAAGCCTGGCAGTTTCCATATTAATTAGCCAGTACTATGAAATAGTAAATAATATTTTGCCAAGTAATAAAATTTCTCAAAACTTGCACAATAGTTTTCCAATGAAATCAATCACTGTAGTAAATTAACAGCATTATTGATTTAAAATGGACTCACCGGCAATTGCATCTTCATTGTTTGTTTTTCTAACTGGATTCCAATTTCTAGCCATCTTTATTATACATATGAATTTCCCATACTACTCTGGGAAAAATTTATTTGCTATTTGTGCCCATATGGTGTAGCTTTTTTGTCCTTGAATGGATGGCTAAATTTTCTAAATATTGGGCTTAACAGTTAACATTGTTTGTACATGACAGCACAACTGATTGTTTTTGGGAAAACAAAGCAGTTTATCTGGATTGAGATATTAAAGAGGCTTAAAAGACATTAGAAGAAATACATTAGTGTTGTTTACTCATTCATTGACTACTCAATTTTTTTCCATATTAAGAATATTTAATATTCTTCATACATATATCACTTTACACAAAATTCTGTATGGGTTTTAATTCATTAAAATATTTTCCACAACACTGAGAAGTTTAACAACAAGCTAGTGCATAAAAATCAGAACATGAAAATGACTCAAAAGAGTCCAGGTTAGTGATCACACTGAGTGTAGTTGATAAGACAAAAAAGTAATAAAAAAGATGGAAAAATCTATTTAGTTCTTAAAATTTTATTCCTGTAAAAACTTGAAGTCAAGTGTTTAACACAATTTATAAAAGAAAAATGGCAGGAACTTACAAATGAGCAAATGAACACCAATGTGTAACTACTATCGACTCTAACTGAATTTTGGGAAACCATTTCCTTAATTTAATTACCTTACAGCTGGCATTCTGTAGAGATGAGAAAATCTGAGATCTAGATTAGAGTTACACATATTTTTTAAATAATTTGGAAGATAGATGTTTAACGAAGAATTGTAGGAATGATAAGGAATGTTGTGCATTAAGCTCATGTCAATATCTCTGTTAGTTGTCCTGGTTGTCCTAGTTGTCCTGTCCACTGTTACATCATATGTAGCTTGATAGCAAGGTGCAAAGGATATTTTTCAGGTTGTTTTTGTTTTTTTTCTTCTGTCTTTGGGGCAGGACACAGCAATCTAATATTAGCCTTAAGTAAAAACATAGGATTCTTTTCCTTGAGTCAGTTGATCTGGGCACTGGGTAAAAGAGTCAGTGTACTGCCTTTGTCTTGCTCATCCTCCCCTCTGACAGACACTGAGAGAAGCAGGCATGTTCCTTTGAAATACCAGGAGTCTGGGCAACCCTGACAGACTGGGAATGGTTATTTTTGGTACCTCTGAATGATGAAATGGAAAAGAGACTTAATTTAGCTCTTGCAGTTTAGAAAACAGACTCTTCCAACTACTGTTAGTTTTTAAAGATGTATAAATAGGAATGTACACAATTTCCAAAGGAGAAGATGTGCCTTTTCTCTCTTTGAGGTTGTTCATACGCTTTCAATACTGACAACTGGGATTTTCTATGGGACCAAAGGAAATCTGTGATTGGTAGCTAAACCTTAAAAAACTGACACACTGAACAATTATGTTTAATCACAGGAGAGGAATACTGAAACCCCAGTGAATTATTGAAGTATTTCAACCATGCACAGAAAGAGCTGGGTTCCACAGAATGGGGAAAAATAGCAGCATGTTGAAAACAAGTCACTGAGCTATGTACAGGGACCCAATCACTGACCAGAGAGACTGAAATGAACCTCCCACTTGTTTCTAGGGCTTACATTTGGGTAGCTAGCTTCCTGTTTGTAAGAACTAGGGGCATGTTCCTCCACTGGACTATCTAGAGCTGTGTAGGTGAGCATTGAGCATCTCCTTTGCTTTGACGAGTGCTGTTTCAGCTGGTGTTTCTATGTGAGGAGGCACTCCTTTCCCTTCCCAAGAAGTGCTGTCTGCAGAGATGACTGATCTGGAGGTGGGGATGAAGATGTAGAAGTTGGTTTCGTCTACCTGATATGTCTGTGGGGAATGGCAGCCACCACTGGTCTGCTCCCCAATGATGAGAGCTCTGCCCAGTCTCTTCATTATGGATACAAACTCTTCAGCAGCCCCAGCTGTCACAGCACTGGTAAGGATTACCAGCCCCTTCTGAGAGCCGTACCTCTCCCCTGTAAGGTGGGAAAAAAACCATCAGAAATGAATCCATTTTCAGACGTTTGTATAATAGAGCAAAGAGAAGCCAAGACAGAGGCTTCGCTCCCCACCTGCTATTAATGACCCAAGAAGTTTGGAAATCTACTTTGTACCTATGGTAGTATTACAATACTTTTAACACCAGCCCAGACTCTGCTGTAAAAAAAGTCTGTCTCCCTATGTGATGCCATCAGTTTCTGGTTATGAGCTCCATCAGGAGAGAAGCCAGCTCATGATTACTATTGTTAGCTCTTTTGTGGCTTTGACTTTTACAGGAGCTCCAGATCTCATCAGAATAGTGGAATAGAAAGGTGGGAAAAATGACATTTTCCACTGTTGCAGCAGGAGTAGTCAAAGCTCATCCAGAAACATTTTCAGTTTCACCCTCATCCCTGCTCTAGGAACATGGTTGTCATAGAGCTTGGCCTTCAACTATGCAGGCATCATTTATGAAATTACAATCATAGTGGTTTTCCACAGTTTTTTATAGTCTGTAAGTGGAAGCTATACATGGCCTTTGTCCCAAACCCTTCAACAAATACCCCTTTATTACTAGGATCTGAGCCAAGTTATCTCATTTTCTTACATAAAACAGCTGACAGGAAGGATTTTGAACCTTATTTTCAATGTATATGAACATGTTAGACACTTTTTGAGAGTTTAGTTTCTTTGAAAAAGTGACCAGTAGGTAATAACTAGGACTTGAGAACTAAACTGCTCTAAAAATGTCATTCTGTAAGTAAATAATATTATGACTTATAATTCTCATGCTAAATTCTAAGAGAGGGGCCAATAGCATGATAATTAATTTTCACACCATTTTTGGTCTTCTCATTTCACTATAAACATAATAACCATTAGAAGACTCTCTTCACAGCAGATAGATATAATACAGGACCAGATCCAGCTCCTTTGAAGTCAATATGAGTCTGCCCGTTCTCTTTGATGGGATCTGGAATGTGTCCATAGAAATCATATCCTTTAGCACAACCCACCTCTGACTGCCTGGGAAAATAGATGGACCCTCAGACTATGACAAAGTTCAACCATTTCAGTATGATCCAGGCCAACAACTGCAGACACCATTAACTTTTTTGCTACTGTCTTAGCTTAAGAGGGGAAAAGAATTAAACCCCATGTTTAAGGGTTCTTAGCACTCTAACTGCAGTTTGTGAGCACTGAAGAGCTCTGTTTCTGCATGTTGCAGCATCCTTTCAACTTCCACAAACAGTGGGGCAGTCTATGTGTGGGGTGTGTGACACATTGCCAAATGCTTTAAACTCACTCAGATATGCAAAATTTAATGTTTTTCTTTCTCTTCTCTGGACAAACTGGGGTGTTAAGGTGTTTTCATCTACTGATGTAGAGGATTACACAGGTAGGTAGTAGGGAACAACATATAAAACTGTATGGGAGTATTGGAAGAGACATTACTAGAAGTCTAGGCAACACTGGATTCATTTTTAATTTTGGCAACTTTTAAAATCAACAAGTTACAGCTTCTGTACATAGTATTTGGCTCAACTTCTGGGGACCAATTTACAAACCTCTGTGCCTAACATACCCCATTCTTAGGAGTGATAAACTGTTATTTGTAGATGACATTGAGGGATATGGCTGAAATGCACATTTTTTGTTTCTACATTCTCTACACAGCTTGAGCTGATCATGGCAGGTGCTTTCACCAAATGAGTTACAGTATTTAATGGCTTGCTTTAAAATGCACAAGGAGAGACATCTGAAATGAAAAGCTACTCTGAAAAGAAATTGTCATTTACCTTTGAGCTGTGGCTGGGTCCATATCTCCTTTACTGAGTCACTGGGTCTGTTATAAACTTTGTCCAAGAGAATTGGGTGTCCTTCATCAAAGAAATATGAGCATAGGATTGCTATGGGTGTAGTGGAGCCTCCAATATTGTACCTTTTCAAAAATTAAAAACATTAAGGAAACAAGTGAAAATTTGTGTCAGGCAGTAAATCTCCCTTCCCAAGTATTGTTCCTTAACATCAGTCCCGAAAAGGCTTATGGCTGCATTTTGATATATTTACATTCATTCTCCCCTATCAGCATTTGCACTTCTATCAGATAAATAAAATCCTGTCTTAGAGTGCTGGAGTTTTATTGCCCACAATTGACTTCAAAAGCAAACACAAAACTTGAAAGTCTTATTTTTTTCTTGATGTTACCTAGAAAAAATTAGGAAGTAAGCAAAGACTCTAAATCTGCAGAGAAACATCATGTTCTTGTTATTCTACTCTGAGTAACCCGTTCTGCTCCTGATGTCGGCAGCAAGGAGTGAATACCTAAACCCTAATACACAAAAGTAGATTCCAATTAAAGCAACATATGTTTGTAGAACTGCTGTGTTCCTATTTTTTGCTACACAAAATGAGAAAACTTAGTAGTTTAGATGAGTGGATTTTTTTGTGCCTAAAGATCGTGTTAGTTGCTTCATTTAGCACAGCTGTAATTGAAAACTTTGGTTGCGGTTTAATTCCATAGCAGTCTCTGAAGATTAATTTTACTGAAGAGCCTGTCATTGGAGAACCCCTGCTATGAATACACACAATTAACTACCAAAATATTTTTGCCTGTCACTTTTCACTGATACTAGAGCACATACAACTCTAGAAATGTTTGTACTTTGCTTACTGATAGAGTGTGGATACAGTACTTTCCTCTAGGTGACGTTAGGAGTACCTAGCACAGACATTCCAGCAAAAACCTGCTAGAAAATGAGTTTGTTCAGTTCAATCTATAGCTAAGATTTTGCACCTCCGGAAAAGGATCTGACAATCCCAGAGGCCTCTGTTCCGAAGACTGAAGCTACGTCTTTATTCTTCAGCACTTGGGAGCTGTATGATTGACACTGTGATTGGCTAGAAGTTAAATAACCATCTTCAGTGTGTCCCTGATAGTGCTGTGCTGCCAGGAGGTGCTGCTGCTGCACAGCCCGTGAGACAGCTCAGCCCAGCAGAGCCCAGTTTCCCACAGGTGCCGTCATGGCTGAAGTTGGTGGCAGGCAGGGCAATGCTGGAATGCTCTTCCTGGGACTCTCTCGCAGACAGCGAAACTGCAGTAACTTTAGTCAGTAATAATGTCTGAGCAGTTGCCAGAGTTTGAACTTAACTTCTGGATGCTAGTACTCCTTCTTACAGATGTCTTGTGTGACCTTAGGGAGGCCTTTTAGTTTATCAGTGTCTCTTGTCAATGCTGTGAGAGTTAAAAATATGAAGTTCATGAGTGGCACAGCTGTTCCATGAAGGGGAACTATTAAGGTGAGAGACATTATACATTATGGTTAATCCCATGCAAAATTGAAATTATCCAAATATGAAGTTCATGAGTGGTCCAGCTGTTTCAGGGAGGAAAACTTGTAAAATGAGAAACATTATTCATTACAGTTAATCCCATGCAAAATTTAAATCATTAGCCTTAAAATTATAAGATTGGCTTCCAGAGAATTTCAAAAGGCTTGTTTGGGGGTTCTCTTTTATATGCCTTCAGAGACTGCGTCTTTTATGTGCACTCAAAGGAGTGAAAATACATTAAATATAAAAAGTAAACCAAAACAAAACAACACAAGAAAGGAGCTATAATGAGACCATTTGGTACCGGAGACATGCTTTCATCTTTGCTGTTTCAGTGCCCCCAGCCCTGAAATTTTTAGCTTGGGAGAAAACGGGGGCAAGAAAGAGGAAAGTCCCAGTCCTATCTCAAGTCTATTGAAAGATGGTGGTGCTTTTGCTGAATTCAAATTCAGTCATGGGCGTGTTATGTTCGTCGCTGTCTCACCTCCTCTGTGCTCACATTGTAAGATCTCTGCTCTCATCACTGTGGTCATCTTTTCCTCCCTATGCTGCAAATCCCACAAGACTAAGATTACCAAATATTAAGAGCCCCATGATAACAATAGACACAAGTGGTTCTAGCATTAAAACCTAGTCCTTACAAAGTCCTTCTTTTCTTTGGTTTATATTTGTAATGTTCTGGGCTCAGACACATTAACTCTGGACCACAACAAGGGCATTACTTCCCTAAATACTGTGTAGGAAATGTGCATTTTTTATATTAATCTGCTTTGATTGCTGGTGACAAATGAATGACATCTTATGGCTCATAAGATTTGGAGCACTGTTGACACACTGGAGTGTCCAAAAGAATTCTAAGAAGAGAGCAGGTGTACAATGCTGCAGTTTGGTGCAGCAGGGCCCAGGAGTGCTACAGTACCTCTAGGCACCTCTGTGCTCTGTGCACAAGGCCCATTCTGTACAGACCTGATTGCCCAGAATTATTTAGCACTGCAGATACAGCAAATTAAATGTTGTAACACAGCCTCACACATAGTCTGTCTTTTTGACTTTTGAATCACTTGGCCACTACATGAAGTAAAGATTTATTTTATAAATATATATATATGGCACATGGAGAGTTAGATTAGAAAGAAGTTAGAGAAATAAAACAAATGTAACATCCAGAACTGCATTCTGCAAACTATTCCCTAAATTTGCCTATTTAGTTCTAAACATCTCAAGTGATGATACAATTTATTTTGAGATATACTTCCAGACTGTTATTATTTTCCTTGGCTGTTTTTCTTTTCTCATTTAATCCCAGCAATGTTAACCTGTAAACAGGATAGTAAGCCATGTAAAGCAAATTCACTGTCACAAAAAAATGCTGTTTTGAAAGAACTTTGGTTATTTGCCACTCAAAGGTTTACCTCAGGTCTATGATTAATGCATCTGTGTGAACAATTTTCTTCCAAACATGCTCTATGATTAGGTCGGACACCTGGGTTAGAAGTTCACTGTCTCCAAACATATCAAATCTCAGATAGCCGATGTTGTTTTCAAATACATTTGTGTGGAATGAAAACTTAATCAAATCTTCAAATACTTCTGGCGGAGGGATCTGAAAGAGTTTAGAAAAACAAAACAAATAATTTGCTGGCACTGGTGTCTTGACACAAAATTATGTGGGTCATGTTTAATCCAGGTGGGACACGTGTGAGGAATGTGACCAAGTTTGAAAAAACATAATAAATTTTACAATATTTTTGCATGTTAAACATAGGTTAGCATTGCCTGATGCACTTTTGCACAGTATAAGGTGCATCAATAATGTGCCCAGAATCTGGGTCAGGCACCTATTTGCCAGAACTCAGTTTATTTTTCAAAAATACAAGAATTTCCTTAGAACAAAGAGGCTAAAAGAACAATCCCAACCTGCAGCATAGATCCCTATCCCAGACCTGCCATCCAGGCCCACACGTTGCCTTTATCAGTTCTTTCTAAACACAGCACCTGGGACTTTCATAATCTCTGTACTGGCCTCATCTGACAAACAGCTGCTGGCTGCAGGTGCGAGTGGCCCCAGCCCCTCTTAATGACCCAGTCCCTGTGACGGTGAGGAACATGATGTGTTGGGCACGTGCTAGGATACTCATGAAGTAGACATGCTAAATCTCTTATATGGTGGCCATGTGCCTGGAGTCTCACGTGTTAGGTTGCAATTTATTTAATTTTGCTTAGCTTATGTTATTAAACAGCTGACTTTCTTAGTAGCAAAGTGTAGCCAAATAATAAGGTTATCCTAGTAACCCCTGTATGCACTGAGACATGGCCAGTTGCTATTGCCAAACTTCTGTTTTGCATGCAGTATCTGAAAATGGAATAGTCTCCTTCAGCTTGAGATAAGAATTTAGAATACATAAGACTTATATGACCTTCAGCCACTTGGTCTTTTCTCCTCAGGGTTGCTGTGAAAATGGTATTATACCTTCTTTTTAATCAGTTGCTCTCTGCCATAGCTCATCCCCAGACAATCCATGCTTTTACACTCGAAAGAACAAGGAGTCAGCAGTGAACCATGTGCTAGCAGGTGCTCTTCAAGTCGACAACATGCCACAGAATTGGGGAGGCACTTGGGCTTTCTTCAACTACAAAGCCAAGTAATCTCCTGACCTCTATATAGTGCTCTAGCCTGGAGTTTTGCTCCTGCCGCAAGCAGGTCTGCCACAGCAGAGAGAGTTTTTTCCAAGGTGTGTGAATGCAGCTGCGTGTGAATGCAGCTGTGTGTGAATGCAGCTGTTTTTGACACAGCTTGACATTACCTAGGGGAAAATTACCCACCATATGACACTTCATCATTCAGCCCCTGATGTATGCCAAAATTACCAAAATTTCAATCATTAATTTAAAAGCCCTGTTGGACAGTAGTTGTTGACCTGATGATAAGAGCAAATTCTTTTTTGTACCCTTCTTATCACTTTACCTTGTGAAAATAACCACTGTATCTGGACTGTAAACATATCAGTCCAGCAGAACTGAGTTTGTTGTTTCCATTCCACTTCCCAGTGACAGCAATGTTACTTGATCTGCCCACTGTACTTTGATTAACAAATCACAGTTTTGAAAAATATACCCAGCATGCATTGATTGTTCTGACAGAACTTATATCTAGTTCAGAGATACTGGTCCCCCCAGGAGGAAAATAAAAACATCACTCATTAGTAACATCTACAAGTAAAACTGATGTGTTACTCTCAGCCACTTACTAATGATATTTTAATTGAACACACAAATGTCTTATCTCTGTCTCCAGCGATAATTGCTAAATGCATACCTAGAAACATGTTGATTTAGAATAGTATCTGCCTGGTTAATTTTTTCTCTACTTATTCTTTTACTGTGATGCATCATATTTTTGTTCCCTGAGGACTTCAGCACTGCTAACTCTTGAAAATTCATTACAAATTTCAAGGTGGGCAGGTTTCTCTTAAAGCCCCAGGTCTCAAGGGCTGAAATAAATGTGCAAGGATCTAAATGAAAGCTCTTCTTGGCTGCAGGAAAAGTTAAGAAAATGTATCTATTCTAAAAGCTCTAAGACTGGAAATCAGATGGAAAGCACTCAGACTGTAATTTTGAGGTGCCAGGGAAAGCTTCTGAATTTTTCAGCAAAAGAGGTGAGGAGCCTATGACTGGCAAGAGAGAGTTACTGCCCTGCAAAACTGCAGGTTCATGACACTGGCATATGGGCCACATGCTGAGGGTACCTAAGGAGGTAAGTCAAGCTTCAGGGAGCAACCAGGTGCTCTCCTTTGGAAGGCAGGGCTCTGCTGGCCAAGGACAAGCTGGGACAGGATGCAGCTGAAAGTAAGATCCTGCTGCTCAGTCAGACAATGTTTACATACAAATGACTTGTTAAATATAAACCCTCAGGTGCACACTATAAGCAATGAGGCTAGACTAAAGGACCTCCAAGTTAGCTCCACTTTAAGCCAAGGAAAAATATTTTTTCATTAACTATATAGTGTCTACAGTCCTGTTCTGCAGACTCCTTCCACAGGTGAGTGGCCTAAGTATAACACATGATGTGACAAAATAGGACTGCAGAATGCTGCCCTGGGACTTGTGCATGGAGTTAGATCCCTGATTCTGTTACCGACACAAACCCCAACCATCGGCAAACCGCTTTTCCAAATGTGCCTCTCTTCCCTCTTTTCTCTCCTTTCATCTCTCCCTTAAGTTGTTTTGTCTATTTAGATGGAAGCTGTTTTTTCAAAGCTGTTTTCATGCTGACTGTTGTAAGGTAACTTTGATTTCCATTAAGGTTGCTAGTGCTGCCCAGCTGCTGGCTGTGAAAATATTATCAGGCAATACCCTTGTGCTGCTGCAAATCCTGAGATTAGTTTAAGAACCATGAGATCTTGAGGGCTGAATGGCAGGGCTGCACTTTTCTTAGAACATTTGGGTTCCTTGTGTACCCTCATAGGCTGGAATGGAACTGTCCATCCTAGCAGGGCCTCCAGCTCAAGGACTGAGCAGAATCAGCTATAGCCCTGAAAGCTCATTCTCATGTGCTCTTAACAACACACGTTTTACTGGGTGATTTCCAAGCAATCCACCCTAGTATGTCACCAGCCTTACTATTAGAAAGATGTTTTTAAGATCTAGTGTAAACAGTACAAGTTCACTACTTTGCACTGTTTAAGTGCATTACTTCTTGACCTATTTACTATGGACAAGGGAACAGATTATTCTTTTCATATCTGAAACAGTCTCTTACGTATCTGAGTTTCATGTCTCCTCTCAGTTTTCTTCTCTCTGGAATAAACAACTCAGATATTTTAAACTTTTTCAAGATTACTTTTATTCAGTCTTCTCTTTACTCCTGTTCCTCTTTTCTGCTGCCTCTGTACTTGAGCCACATGTTTCCAGAAAACCATTGCCCAAGTCTGTGCATATTATACTCAGGATGAATTTTCTTTAGAGCTAAATGTAGCAGAAGATTTCATGTCTTACTGATTATATTCATCCTTATCCATTCCAGTTTGATGATGATGAGTATTTACTGCAACAGCTTGACCCTATTAATTTGTGCTCAGGTTATGAACTCTGAAGAACCCATTTACATTTTTACAGGACTTCCCCTAAACAAGCTACTTTCTTCCCAGAGTTGTGCAGTGAATTAATATCACCCTAGAAGCAAGCAAGCAAAGATTGCAAAAGGTGAAGACCCAATGAGAGTTAAACACGAGACACTTTCCTCTTGCATAAACTTGCATAGTTCCACTGACTTTACTGTGGTTATGTCGATATAAATCAACATCATATGGGCGTATAACAATTGTTTGTCCACCTTTTAGCAATAGATGTAGCAATTTGAATATTTATCTTGACACTTGGAGGCTGAGCGTTTTGATTTCACTCATTAATGAAAGGATATAAGCAAACTGTACTTCTTTCTGGTGAAATAGCTCTAACTATTGCCTCCTTCAGCAAGTACAACACTCTTCTATACACACATATTATTCATCTGGAAACAGGAGGACTTGAAATTCAGGAACAATTTTTATAAAGGATTCATTTTTGCCTTTTATTCTGATCATAATTTTCAGCTGCTTATGTAAACTATCATTACAAAAATTCTCTTAGGTGTAAAGACTGCATTAAAAGTAGTTGGTCATTAAGAAGATGCCAAAAGAGTCACTCAGGGCTTAACACTTATGCCAAAATCAGGCAGCTGTTCTTCCATAGGTAGAAACTTAGTCACAAACACAAATATTTCAGTATGCGAAGGAAGGTATAATTGGAGAGGGAGAGAGAGACAGAAGAATAAGAAGCAGGGATTATTGAACTGCAGGTCAGCAAGTTTACAGAGCTCTGCCTTATAAGCAAAATGTTATTTTCTGGATCACAAAAAATGTATACAAAATTTTCCTCTGGGAAGTCTGACTTTGGAAAGTGGCATTTATGCAGCTGACAACTCTGACTAGCAGTGACCTTGCTGCTGCTTAGAGGAGACATATTCACTACTCTCTACTATGCTTCAGCAGCTATTCTAGTGCAGCAGATGCAAAGGTCTGCACGCATTTCACTTGTCTGTCTCCTATGTCCCATCCCATCCTTCCTGTAGTTATTCATCATCACTTTCAGTTAATTGTGTTGGATCTGCTTCACTGTCAAGGTCATTAACAGTAAAATCCTGCCGTCAAGGGAGAGGGTGGCTTGGAATGTAGGTAGCACAAGAGAAAAACTAGCTCTTAGGTTTTTAAGGAATAAATGTGATATAGATCAAGAGAGACACTATGTCCATGTATTGGGCTGCCGAATTTTTAATTTTTAAAAAAATTTACAAATGCAGCTAGTGCCATCATATATGCTTCACTGTAATCTAAAGGTATTTGCTCTCTGGGGTATACCTGAAATGTTCCACAGAAAGCATCCCTCTTATGGCTGCAAAAGCAAAACAGGAGATGAAAGCACTCTTGCTGCCCAGGGCTCTGTGGAATAGGTGAATTTTCTTTTACCTCTGTCTCAAGGGAAATCCTTTACTTTAATGACTTCAGCGTCTTTGTTAACATCTTAATGCTCTCTTGTCTGTTTGACTTCCAGTTTCCTCCAGCAGTGCTTATGCCTCTGGAAACCATTTTAGTCTCATAAGAGACGTGATTCTCTGCTCTTTACACATTATTTCACCTTGGAGAAATCTCACATTTGTCCTGATTGTCATCCAGACTGATGTGATTTCCTTCTTATGAATGTATCCCTGACCTCTTCCAATCATTTTGCTTGACAAAGAACTATGGTAAAACAGAGGCATTGAATAGTATAATTGTATTTCTTCACTAGCTGTATCAGGATCAGAATTTTATGTCATGTGACAAATAAGATACTTGTCCTCCATATCCTGTTCTCAACATTCAAGGTCTGAATAAAGTAAGATCTGAACAAGTAAAAAACCACCAACAGTATTCACTAACAGTCTTCAGTGAACACAGTGACCAATTTGCAAGATTTTTCCATTCTGTAGCATGGGGAGAATTTATGATGTGTCGCTACTGATATGTTGCTAATAATTGAGCAAGGAACTCTGTCAAAAGCATTGAAATATTTTTAGAGTGAATTTTTCTACACTCAACCAAGTTATGAGGGAGAGTGCTGGAATAGAAAACTCCTTTAATTAATTATTTCCATTTAATCTTAGAGGCAAGAATGGGGCCAGCATCTCTTGGTTAGCAAACTTGGAAAAAAAATATCTCCCCCTGGCAATGCTTAGACTTTGTCCTTGACCTTAGTATTTTTGGTAATACCACAAAGGTCATGGCCACTTTAAATCATGCATGCCAAAAATTTCAGAGTGTGGAAGTCCACGGATTTCCTCCCCCAGGAAACATTTAATAGTTACCTGACACTTGGTCTACTCTGGTTCATTGCAAAGGCAAATGCATTCTCTTCAAAAAGTAATTTTATGATTCCCTGGAGAAAATACGTCTCTGATAGCCATGCTAGCGCAGTAGCCAGAAAGCAGCTAACTCCATCCAAGAAAGGGATCAGGTTATCCTAACCCTCTATTTAATTTGAAGATGGAATTTTAACAAGTGCTCCTGGGAGCTCCCTCCAGCATAACAACGAACAAGAAAGATTGCCAAGGCAGACCAGTGTATAAACACTCAAGCTCAGAACAAAGCACAGACTGTTATGCAAACCACACAGCAAGGGCAAAAGTAGATTATTAAAAATCAATTTCTCCCTGGGGTCACCTAACTTCCACCCAGATACTTCTTCCAAAGTATTTCTAGGCCACTGGGAAACTGTCTGATGCTGAGCATGAGACACAATTAGAACAACTTTCCACTGCCACTACCAAAGGAGTTGCTTATTATTCTGGTGTAATAGATGTCAGTTACTACAATTGTAAAAAGAAAAGTCTATCAAAGAGTACATGGCTGCGTGTTTAGTGAGTTGTATGCATTTACTCTAGTCCAACTAAACTTCCCTCAAATTATGACCTGGGTTTGAAACCAGAGCGTTTCTGCATTAATTACAACCAGAAAAGCTGCAGCATTGAAAGAGGAGGGATCACAGAGACAATGAGGTATCTTTCCTGTAATCCTGAAGACCTGCATTTTTGCTTGTGGCATATGGCAACTGAAATTCACAGCCTGAAGGTTGTTCCCAAAATGCATGCATCCAGAACTACCATCTAATTCTACAAGCTACTACCCTAAGTGTCAGAGACAGCTCAGCCTATGAAACCTACTCAGGCATTGGCTTCTCCTCCGGGTACTGGTAAATTTGGGTGGGTTTATGGTATGGGCTAGAAAAAAGATAAGGTATCTGACTCAATGCTTCCATTCCAGCTGGCATCTTTACAACTGAGTATGAGAGAGCTGTACCTGTTTTGGCATGATCCCTGGGATGCTGTCCTTGGCATGTTCAGGGATGTAGAGTAATTTCAGGTGCTCATCATCAGAAAGAGCTTGTAAGATGGCAGTCACCTTCCCAGCGAGTTCTTCCTCTGTATGGATCCTTTTATAATTGTCTTTGTTGATCTTCTTGGTGAGGTTGGATGCTATAACAGTCCCAATGTCCACAAAGGCATAATTATCTGCCACAAGCTTGCCTACAGTTTGCAGTATCTGTGGCACCTGGGCACGCAGGTTGGCAATGTGTTGAGCTACAGACATGGCTTCACTGGCCTGGATGGTGATGTGCGGCTCCACTCCAGACACACTCCATACTTTTCCAGTGACTGGGCTGAGCACCACTTGGCTGGGGATGGAGGCATATAGGGAACTGTTACCAACGCGATAAATGCCCACCGAGAGGGATCCACCGACTGTGGGCTCACCAATAACTGTGGCCCGGTGTAGATCCTTCATAGAGCGAGTGAAAGCCTCAGCTGCTGAGCCACTCATATGGCTTGTTAGGATATAGATGTCCTTGAGGGAGCCGTATCTTTTGCCAGAGAGCTGGGGGAGAGTCCACACCTCTGTGCTGCGGGAGGTACTACGATCGAAGACAGTATAGAGGTGTTTCCGAGGCTCAGGCTCAAAGAAGTAGGAACAAAGTATTGGGATGGCACTGGAGTAGCCACCTGTGTTGTACCTCATGTCAATTATCATGGCATCCGTGTCCACCAGCTTGTTCCATACCATCTGCAACAGCTGTGGCCCAATGGCCTTCACTGTTTCAGCCTCAGCCATCATATCAAAGCGAAGGTAACCCAGGTTCCCTGGCAATACCTCAATTTTGAAGAGTGCCTCAATGATGTAGCTCAGCTCTTCAGGGCTAGGAATCACATTGGGAAGCTGCTCTTCTGGTGTTGGTACCACATGGCTGTGGAAGACATGAAGCCGATGGTCTCCAGAGGCCTCCTGCAAGTCACTGGTAAGCTGGGAAGCCAAAGTCTCAGAGTCTATAGCTGATCGATAACCTCCTCGGGCCTGTTTGGTGCTGAGCATAGCACTGGCCTTACCAGCCACTTCTGGGATGGCATAGTGAGCCTCTAGGAGTTGCCCGGTACCCTCCAGAAGTACTCCCATTTTCTTGTGGAAGGCTAGCACTTCTTCAGCCTTCTCCAGTGCTTCCTCAGCCAACACTATGGCATCAGGAACAACTCCTCCACCCATCCAGCTCTCCCCATGGTTGTCAATGAAGGTGATAACAGGAACTGTGATAGTCAGGCCATGGGTTATTCCCGGCCCAGGCTGCAGCAGAGGGAAGGTACGGGTGTGCGAGAGGCTTCCTGCTGTGATCTCACCAATCAGTGTGGCACGGCCTAGGGACTGCATGAGGTAAGCAAACTCCTCAGCAGCTGTAGCAGTGTGGTGGCTGGTGAGCAGGTAGATGCCACGCTTAGCCCCATAGGACTTGCCCAGCAATTGTGCCTGGCTCTTGTGCTCCTGTGTATGGTTGGTGCATCTGTCATAAGTTGTGAAGAGATGGACAGGATCAGCAGCAGGGTCTTGGAAATAGGAGAGTAGCACAGGCACAGCAGAGGAGGAAGGGCCTCCAGGGTTGTAACGTAGGTCCATGATCAAGTTCTCTGTATTTTGAAGGGGCTCCCACACTTTTTGTACAATGTAAGGCCCCAGCTTAGCAAGCACAGAGGCATCTGCAAACTCATCAAAGCGCATGTAGCCAATATTGCCTGGCAACACTGACACCTTGAAGACAGTATCCACCAAGGCATGCAGCAGCTGCTCATTGTCAGGTAAGTCACCTGCCATACCAACTGGCTTCTCAGCTGGGGGATCGGCAGCTTCACCTGGCATCATGACTCGGACCATCAGACGGGGATCTTCAGATAAGGTCTGCAACTCAGTGTTGAGTTTGGTGGCCAAGTCCTCGGATGACTGCACAGAAGAGAACTCAGAGGTGGCGAGGTGCCGCAGTAGCGCAGGCACTTTCTCCACTAGGCTGTAATAGTCCTTTAATATGTTTTTGAGGCGGCTAATGGTGCCAGGCACTGCTCTGCGCACTGCCAGGATGTCCAAGGATTTCTGCAAGGCTTGCTCTGCCTCAGTAGCCACACATGGCATCACCCCACTCACTTCCCAGCTCTGTCCACCCCCACTCAAGGGGCTCACAGATTGTGACACAGGAACCATCATATAGAAATTGGAAGGACCAATACGCAGCTTCTGGATGTCCAGTGACCCCCCGGCTGTTTTCTCTCCAACAGTGATAGCTCTGTTCATGTGCTTGAGGATGTAAGCCACATCTTCAGCCACTCCTGTGGTGTGTTGGCTGATCAGAACAATGACATCCTTTTCTTTGCTGTACCTCTCTCCCAACACCTTTGGCAGTGTCCATATCTCTGTGGTGGTGTTGGAGGGACGATTGTACACAGTCTCAATATGCAGCATCTTGCCTTCTTCATGCAAGTATGAGATGATGAAGGGGAGGCCAGAAATCTGTCCCCCAGTGCTGTGACGAAGATCTATCACCAGGGCAGATGTCTCTATCAGTGTCTTCCAGACCTTGTCCACCAGAAAAGCTCCAACTTTCTGCACAACATCCTCTCCTATGATATAATCAATCCTCAGGTAGCCAACATTGCCCTCCAGCTTGCCATACATGACCACATGCTCAATAAGACTCAGGAGTTGCTCACGGGTAGGGGAAACCTCAGCTTCTTGTTTGGGAGCTGCATGTGGTAATGGCTCATAGGAAATCACCAGTCTTGGATCATTCAGAGCACCCTGCACTCCAGCTGTCAAGACACTGGCCAGCATTGTTGGATCTGAGATGTCCAGGATCTCCCCGCTCTTGATTGCTTGTTCAATGGCTTCTTGCATTCCCACTAGGTTTTCAGGATAGCAGTAATTGTCCAGAAGGACTTTAGCCATGTCCAGCACTAGAGTTGGCTGAAAGATTTCCTCAGCAGGTATGCTGCACATGATCAGTGCTGAAAACAGCAAGAAATGTGTCCTGATCATTTTGTCTTTGTATGGAATAGAAAAGAAGTCAGAAGCTCTTATCGATCAAGATGAACATAGCTCTCCAATGACTCTGAAATCCCTGTGTTGAATCCAGGTGCACTGAACAGATCTTTCATCTGCATTAAACCTTTAATCTCATTAAAATGGAGTGCATCACTCAAAGTGCACCAATAGACGAAGTTCAGCTCCTTACTACTTCACAGGCCTCTTATGAAACAGTAATAAACTTCAATCACCAAGGAAGATCTTTCTAGCAGTTGTTTCAAAAGGTAATGCATTGTCTGTTACAAACTGGTCCTGGCTTATCCTGAAAGCAGATTGCTTAAATGCAATTCTTATTTTAACCACAGTTAGAACAGCAATCATCTTGCCTTTTACCATTATTTATGAAGGGCTTATACCAGGAGATTCTTCAGTGACTTAGTTGTATCAATATTTAATATTCTTTCAAAAGTTGTTGACAATACATTGTCTTTGGTATTTTTTAGTCTGAGCTGCAAAGGACTCTTCTTACATTCTATGACTAAGAGCTCCAAACAAGGAACTCCAGACATTTAGCATAGCTCATAAAATCCAAGGTAATGACAGCCTGTTAATTTCTGTGCTGAGAATTGCCAGCATTTTAAACAGGACTTTGAAACACATTTGCCTCAGCATAATACAGCTAAATCTGAGGTGACTTTAATCTTCACAATTTGCACTCAATTAGGATTTACTTGTAATACTGTTGGGTAACATATGGTCATGTCTGATGACAGCTCCCAGCCAATAGACTTTAGGCTCAACATACCAAAATAGAATGTGGGGGGGTTGTTTTCTTCTGCTCACAATGTATTTGAGACCCTATTGTATTAAGAGTTTGAAAGAGGATCAGAATATGTGGGATGCAGGCTGTGCCCACTCTGAGCTCCAGTATGACATGCCAAAGATATACAAGAACAGATTCTTGGCTTCAAGTTTGAAATGAATTGCTACCCCAGCCATTCTGTTTGCCGGAGGTAGCTACAAGAATAGACTCTGAAACTTGGGAAGAGCACGTTTTTGTACTGCTGTCAAAATGTTGCTACATATGAATACATGTGGAGGGAAGAGTCTAAAGGTGGTCTAAGCCTGTCTGTTGGTGTCGTGTGTGAGTGTCTCAAATGAAGCCTGACACTCAAGACTTTCAACTTACCGTGCAAAGGGTGTTACATACGTTATATACAAGGTGTTAACAGTCACCTCATCTTACTCAGAATGTAACAGACATAGATGAATTTCCTTGAAGATAATAGTCAGAAAGGACACAAGAACAGACAGCAACTGAGTATATTTAATCAGAGTATGTATCAGATATCAGCTGTGCCCCCATACCTAAATGAGGTCTATCTATCACTGCTAAACTCTTTAGATGACAATTTTTTGTAGCATTTAAGGAACTTCCAGATTAACAATATTATTCTCCAGTGAGGCCTTATCTAGAGGTTAAAAATCACAAAATGGCACTTTCCTGACTGTGGTTGTTATATAATAATAATAATAATATTAGGAAAAAACCTGTTCTCTATTTTCCTGACATTTATTTTGCTTTTTATTACATTTTATAAAGATTTTCATATCAGAAGTGCTGGAAACTGTAGCTGAGGTTCTTATGAAGCAAAGATATTGGGAAATATATACAGGACTGTGATTAGATAAGGCAACACTCCACAGCTCAATTTACTTCTCAAGTTATGCACATTCATTCTCATGTACTTTATCGCTACCACATAAAAACAAAACCAGCTTCACAATGTAAATGTAAAATAAATTATTTTTTCCAACATGCACAACTTAAAATGCTAGGACATTGGAAAAAACCCTATTTTTCCACACTGGATCTGTTCAGTGATCTGTTTCTCTTGAAATTCAATATGGACACTTAGTATGGATTTTCTGAATTCAATATGACATGTAGCATTCACTGCTACCTTGGAATTCTTCATAGATGGTCTTAGAAGGTAAGAATCCTTTATGTGTGGTGTGAATTCTTTAAGATTTGGAGAATGACTGTTTGCTTACTCATTTTGCGGCACTTAAAGCTTAAATTTTTATCAAACATGTTGTTTAATGCAAGTCTTTTCATTGAACTCTGCATAACCAGATCTAAAATGTAACTCTACCATCTATTCTAATCTATAGCTCAAGCCAAATTCTTATTTTGATTTTAGTTTTGAGCAAAACTAAATAGCTAAGGCCTAGTTTTAGCTTTTATAACTCATAAAACTTTATGATCCTCTAAAATCTGTCCACAAGTATTTCATTTTCTGACTTCCTGTGGGTATGAACTTCCCACATACTCTGGAAAGAGGTATTTTTTTTATCTGTCCCAGACAAGTCTGCATGCAGAGTCTGCATTACTCAGATCACATGCTAAAAATCTTCCGTAGGAGCAAGATCAAATGTTTTGCTGTTTATTATTTGCTTTCTATATTCTGTTCCAATATCCCGCAGTTCTCATCTGCAGCTCCACCATTCCCTCATCAGACTCATGTAGATATTTGGTCACTGACAAACCGCAGTAGCGGGAGGCTCATCTGAAGGTGGCAGCAAGAGCACCTTTTTCACTGGCAGAGATGCCAACAGGATAAAGGTGAAAGTTAGCAATAAACTATTTTTGGTTTCAGCAAAGCCTTCTAACACAGCCATATTTTAAATTAAATGTGTGAATTAGAATTAATTTAAAGGTGATATGTGGCTTCCAAATACTGAGAGGCAGAGTTTATTAGTTCAAGCACAGGACTATGCTAATGAAATATTTAATGCTTCCAGGACTTCAGTAAGTATTTCTAGACAAACCTTCACTGCCTTTTATAGATGTACAAGTCTGGGTCAGTACTACTTCATAGCTGTCTGTGACAGGCATGACTGGATTGCATAGGTATGGTGTAAGACTGTCTTTTCTGTTCTGTTCTTGTACTGTTTGGTACAAAGGAAACCTTGTTCCTGAGTAGGCTTTCTAGGACCCTTAGAAATAAAAAGAATTAATAATATCACCCTTAGATTCCTTTCTAATTCCCGTGCCAAAAGAAGTAATGTTAGGTTTTTGTCCCAACATTTTTCAGTTCTTACACTGTACAAACCTGTAGAGATTAAAATTAAAGCTGGAAGTTTTCTTTCACATTCTTTTAATATTGAAATGTTTCCATTTTATGAAAATGGAAATAGTAGTCTGAGTTGTTTAATGATTACATTTTTAATAAGAAAAACTTAAATCCAAAATGTGTTAGATTTTGATTTTCTGTTAATATGCCCTTCCCTTCCCTTCCCTTCCCTTCCCTTCCCTTCCCTTCCCTTCCCTTCCCTTCCCTTCCCTTCCCTTCCCTTCCCTTCCCTTCCCTTCCCTTCCCTTCCCTTCCCTTCCCTTCCCTTCCCTTCCCTTCCCTTCCCTTCCCTTCCCTTCCCTTCCCTTCCCTTCCCTTCCCTTCCCTTCCCTTCCCTTCCCTTCCCCCCTTGTTTTACAGTGACCAAGAAAAAGAAAAAAAAAATAAAAGAATGAGAAGATGATTTATATTTTTAATGTAAGATTGAGTGAGGGTAGAAAAAGTGTATTCCTATTTTGAAATCTCTCCAATTTCAGCCAGGAGCAGGTGGAGTGTCATCACAGTTTATGGAGCACAGCTGTGATAAACTCACATTGACCAGCTCCGCTGAATAGATGAACTGCTATATTCTAGGTAAGTAGAAGATTCAGGAAGTCATCAAGAAAATGCATTTCAAATAGGCATCCTGACTTAGTTCAGAAACATACTTTTGAATGTGCAGTCCCTGAAGAACTGGTATATTATGTATTTGCATTATATTGTCCGTATTCTCTACATCCTACATTTTGGATAGATTTACATGTTTGTACAGCATGGTACACCAAGCAGAGTTAGCCAATCATAAATACCGAATATTAAATATTCTATCAAGCCCTCCTATCCTGAGGTTATTATTTGAAACAGCGAGAGCTCCAGTCACCCACGGGAGGCTTTGTTTAGTGGCCATCACGAATGGCTGCCATCGAACCGATCCGATTCCTACCAATGGTTCTGCTGAGGGCCTGACGCCCCTGATGCCTCATCCTGGCACTGCTGCCCGCCGTGCTGGTGCATGGCCCTTTAGCTGTGCAGCTGTAAAGGACTGGGTTTCTCCCTGGCTGCTGGATCAGAAGCTTTGGTTGCCAGCCCAGTAGCAAGGGCCAGGCTGCCGGGATGCTGCTCCCTCAGCTCCTTTGGCGTGCTGGGCCAGCGTCGAGGCTTTTGTGAGGGCTAATGGCAGGTGCGGCAGGCTCCGGCCAAACCAAACACCTCAGCAAGGGGATGGACACAGGGAGTCCCCTTTGCCAGGGCTACACTGAAGCCATTCTCCTGTCAGGCTTTCAGCTGAATTATGGCTGATGGTCCAGCACAAGCTTTAAGGAAGATGACAGAGAATAAACCGGTGCAGCTTAGAAGGACAGCATGTTTCTGAGGGTGCCAGGAGGCAGAAGCCAGGGAAGACAAGGCAGTGGGCTAGCTTGGAGGCACGCAGAGGGTGAAAGAGGGTGCGGGCAGCCCAGAGCGAGATGGCAGGAGACACCTAGGAGACACCTTTATGCTGAGAGGCTCTAAGGTACTGTGGGAGGGAGAGTGGGAAAATGTGTGGGAACGGCAGTGGCGTATGGAACCCAGGGGGCGCAGCAGCGCCGCAAACTGGACGGGCCCCGGGCGGAGCACGGACCCCCGACAGCCCGGCCCGGGGTCCCGCACGGCCCGGCCGTGGCACCGGGGCAGCGCTTGGAGAAAGCACTAAAGGCTGAGGGCAGGCCAAGGATGGCTCGGAGGCTGCCAGCGCGCTCCAGTGAGAGCCAGGGCGGCGCGGAGCACGTTTGCGCCTCAGGCAGGCACAGCGTCCCACCTGGCAGACGGAGAGCAGAGCCCCGAGCCCCCCGGAGGGACCTACCCTGTTTCTGACTGCTGAACACCGGAGAAGGGACGTGGTAGTCACAGGCAATGTCCCGCTAGCTGTTCAGAGCAGCCAGAGGGGATGCGGAACAGTTACCCAGTCTGAGGACAGGGTCTTGCCTCACAGACATTGTTCACTTACTACGTTGGCTTTGCCAGCTTGGTATGTGTTTCTACCTGCACCTTGCAACTCTTTGCACTAACAAACGGGTTCAGTGCTGCCTGTGAGGAGTTACAGCAAGGTACTGATATTTCCTGGAGTCCACAGTGTGTGGCCGTGTGGACCTTCATGGTGTGTGGCCACACACCTGTGTGCATTACCTGTGTGGTAAAGGCCAGGCTCTGAGGAAGCTGACATCAGCTGTGGTGGGAGCAGCATTAACCATGTAGGGCACAGCTGTGTCTGAAACAAAGATATTTCCTTGAGAGGCCATCTAAAACCTTTTATTCTGAACATCAGGAATTGTTAATTTAGCTTAACATTTCTATATTGACAGGATCTTTACAGTATAAAGGCATGTGAGCAGATACCAGCCAAACACCTCCAGATTCCCATAAAGCTATTGCCTCTTCACCTGTAGAAAAGAGCAGTGAAAATGGAGAAGTTTTATTTTTAGTGACTGCTCTTCTGTAATGGGATGTGGCATGGAGGAGTGGGTGAGATCAGAGGACACTGTGTCTGCTGTGTACACAGACAAGGTGGGAAGTTATGTAAAAATAACACCAGCTATATATTCTGACCAGCTTCCACCAGCTTACCATGTTTATATATTCAGACAGAAGTGCTATAGGTTGGCCTTAAAACCGGCTGTGGAGTCATCTGGTGAGTCTGACGTTACAGGACTGTTACACAGATAGGTAACAGGCCTGAGAAGGAGGACACACATCGGCCTTCTGTTTATGTTAAACAAATAAGTTTTAATTTTAACTGTGCGTCTGCTGAACACTGCACAAGCCCCAACCTGCTCCTCAGTAACAGCAAGCTGCTGGTCAACATTCATAACCCAGTGATGAGAGAGGGGTGTCTTAGTGTCCAGTGGGGCCCAGCTTGAAGCAAGGGCAATACGCTTACCTGTTCTTCACAGCCTGTGTACTCTCTAGAGCCATCATGACCACCTGGCTGACTTGTTGCATCCCAAAGCAGTTGAAACGTGAGCGAGCTCAAACAATTATTTAAAATTAAATATGCAAAACTACATAAATCAAGCTGCTAAATGTAAAGCCAAACATCAATTTGACACGCACTTCAGCCGTGCTGAAGGTAGCAGCAGCTGTAGTCACTACTGGGTTCTCATTTCTCTTGACCCTGTTCATCACCCTATGGAAAGATTCATGTTTCATTTTACTACCATGCCGACCAAAATGTTAAGCCAATGGGAACATGATCCTTGAAGCTGGCTGGAAGCTCAATTGATTTTTTTCATTGAAATACAAAAGTGACTTATAGTCCAGTTATGGGATGGGATCTGTAGGTCTTCTCTGGAATTCTGATAGCATAGCTAGGAGCTGAGGTTTTGAGCCAAAAATGGTTTTGGGTATTTTTTTCCCCATCCAAATAAGGGAAACAAAGATCAATGTTTGACTTCAGAGTGTAACACCCCCACCCCCCCCGATTCTTGAGAATTTCTCTCTGTGAAGATGTGGGAACAAGTTTTTCCTCTTCCCCATTTTTTCATTTAATTATGGACAAAGTTCTGTATTCAGTGAAGTCAAAATATAACTAGGACCTTGTGTTTAGATCACTGGAGGGGACTTAGCTACAATTACATTGACACGAGGGTGAATAAGTCTTCTAATGTGATCACACCAAGTGCATGTTTGGTCATTTCTGATACTCGATTAAGAGAAGTTTTGCAAAATGTCAGGAGCTTAGGAGACAGGAACAAAATAGGGAGAGAATACAGGGGGCTCTGGCAGGAGGAAGACCTAATGATGACTGTAAGATGACAGAAGCCAGTGAGGAGTGGTAAAATGATTACTGCTGTGGGAAGCTTAAGAGGTTAATGGCATGCAGCTAGGGATGTATGGAGTTTGCATGGACCCAGATCTCAGATCTGATCCAATTGCAGACCAGTTCTAAAGAAAAAGACTGTAAATCAGTTCAAGAATTCTAGTGAATCGTGCTTTGTGCTCATGGTTTGTGATCTAACCAGCAGTTCTTGATGGAATTACAACTGCCCTGCTCACACTCACCTGCTATTTGCTCTGTATTAGGTTAACAATAGTAAATAAACTGTGTATTGGATTTCAAGCTGACCTGTTCATGCCGAATGAATTCGTCTTGCCCACAGGCTGTCCTAATTCAAAACATATGTATCGATTTAAATTCTGTTGCTTCCATACATTAAGGTACTGTTTAGATTTTTGCCTCATCAATGTTCTTCAGCATTTTGAATTGATGTGTAGTTTGTTATGGATTTGATTCAAAAGTGTTCTCAGGTAGATGTGTGTGTCTGTGGGAGGTGGTGAAGGAGTAGAAGTGAGGTGTACTATGGTGACGTTGTACAGCACTTACACCTGTCACCTGCAACCAACGGAAGATAGTTTGTTCTTTTACAGGCAAAACCTTCATTAGCATCAAAGGAAGTTTACTTTAATTGCAGGAAAGATGGGGTCCTTGTTTAGTGAAAATACAACTGAAGACAGAAGAATGATAGCATGATAGTATATTTCTCATACAGCAGTATAATAGAACACAGATAGAAGTTTTCCATTTTTCCCAGACTTCTAAGGGGTGAAAGAATTTCGTATGTAAAACAGAGTTTCTCCTAAGAAGAAATTAAAAAAAAATCAGAACCTCATGCCAGACCTCGCGCAACAAATTTAGGCCTCTAAATAAGCAGCCTGGGCTTTTCAGTGCTGAGCTCTTCCAACCCCCACTGCTCTTAGGATACAGCTTCTAAGGCTGGACATCATTTGACTGCATGTTCTTGCAAAGAAATACTAAGAATATGCAGTAGGTCAAAGTGGCTCCTTATCTGTGTGCAGTGATAAGAGCTGCTGTTCCTCCTAGGAAACAGTGTCTTAGAAGCGGAAGGCTGCACTTCTTATCATTCAAGTATGTGCCATAAAGGGGTAAAAATAGGGACGCTGAGGATAAGAAAGCTGAAACTAAGGCACCTGCTACCCACAGAAGGAAACCTGGGAATGAAATAAGTGAGAGTCTCTTCCGTTTTGAATACTGCAAATCTTCACTTACAGGAACAAATAATTTGCCTGTAAAAGCCTCTGAGATTACTGATATGAGAAAAGGCTTCCTGAATTTAGATTCCTGACTTTATCATGCAGACAACATTCCATTTGCTGAGTTTTACAGAAGCTGAAAATGTCAGAGTTGACGGAGAGAATTAGATTTCAAGAGCTGTTAAACATTTGCAGGACATCCTAAACCCCCATTGAAAATCCTCTAGTTTGTGACCTAAATACAGTCGATTAAACAGAAAGTTTGAAATAAGGCATTGACATTGTATCACAGTCACCAAATAATGCATATTCATTCAATCTCACAATATTTTAATCCAGTATTCACTTTGCCATGATATATAATGCAGGCTATTTACAATGATTGCCATTCTTTAAATGCCAGTTTTCCTTTAAAACAAGCAGCAACAACAACCAGCCCCATGCCCTGCTCCAAACCTTGTTTGCAATGGTCTCCATTTGCATCACTATTGTACAGATTTACACAGGACAGGAAAAGGGGATGTTCCTATTCTTAGAGATTCTGCCTCATATACTACCTGCAGCCACATTCTGCCACTTTCATCCCTTCATAGTTATATATCAAAGTGGGCACACCAGCATCATCCTTATAAAGAATTGAGATTGAATCCAGTTTGGTTGGAACACAACAGGCCTTGGAGGCTTTTTTGGGGTTTTGGAGATGCACCAGAGTTTGGACAATAGCATGTTTTGTTGGGGTGACGTTATCTGTCAGAGGGAAGAAGCAACCTCCTTTACACTCAAAAGCTTCATAATCTTTTGGTGCAATGATCCAGGAATCCCAGCCAATCTCTTCAAAGTTCACGTGGAGGGAAGTTCTCCTACAGTGGTTGGCTCCAATGCTTCTCTTGCTTCTGGAGGAATGCAGGTGGGATCCGGTGATGGCCTTTTCCTCTCCCTGCTGTTCCTCTTCAGATGAAGTGTTGTTCTTTCCTAATTTCTTGAGCACACTTTCTTGTTCGTGAACAATCATCTCCCGGAGCTCCACTTTGGTCTCTTTTGTCCCATTGCTGCGGTCATTGGAGAACACTATTAACAGGGGCAGATTTTTAGTGTCAGGGGTAACACTGATGTCCAGCTTCCCACAAGTAAAACCACTCAGAGCTTTACTCTCTAAAACAACCTCTAGCTTATTTTTAGTCTCCAGTTTGTCTGCCCTGACCCATCTTTTCACAGCGCTGGACACTTCGAACATCTTCCAACCACATTCCTGGATATTGTGGGAGACAAGGAAAGATTTGGTACTTTCTGGGTTTTCCCAGTGGCCATCATCTAGAATATCATAAATTACCATGTTGCCTTCCAGCCTAGAGAGAGACCCAACTTCCCTGTGACAGGAGATATGAATTCTCAGTTCTGCTCTGGTGATTTCCTCATATTGTGGAATAGAGATGTTGAAGAACAAAATGTGTTTCTGAAATGGGTTTTCTTCTGGTGAATCTAAAGAAACAACATCTGCAATAAGAAATTAAAACATGTGGTTACAGTGCTTCTGACTGTCCAAGTAACTTGATTTTAGAAGACTCAGGATGTATTTTGGGGATAAAATAAGAGCATGGTGACACAGCATTAAAAAAAAAAAATCCTGTCTTCTGGCCAAGTTTCAAGGGCAGAGAGTGAAAAGAGGAAATGGAAGTCCCTGGTGTTGGTAGTATTTTACCATGATTGCATAGCCAGGTGAGTGTGTGGAGGGAAGCATAAAGAGGCTGCCTAGAACAAACTACGGATGATGCTGGGCAGAATTAAGTACATAAATAAGGCATGTGCAGAGTTTTCAGATTTAGCAATTTGCTAAAGATATTTTTACACAAAGAATTTCTAAAAAAACCAATGATTTCCTACTCTTATAATCATGCATAGGATGAACTGCTCTAATATACATATTTAAGTGTCTTTAAGAACTGTCTGTGCTGAGGCTTTTGTTGTTGTCTTCAGATAAGTTTGACAGCAGCTTGGACTGGGAGTTCGGAGAAATAGAAAAGTTTTTGAAAGTCCTGAATTGAAGCCTCAGGGTCTATCTAAACTGGGACTTGGTGATAAACAGCCTTTCATGCCCAGGTCCCAGACTGTTCCAGCCTGGACTCCCTGAGCTTGTGTGGGTTTGTTCATGTTTGTTTGTTGTCTGCAAATCTGTGTGCAGTACCAGCAGCTCTGCCTTGGGAGGGGCAGATATTTGGCTGGAAGATCAGATTTGTAGTGTTTAAAAGTCATCCCTGATGTCCATTTAATGCTTAATGTAAACTAACTGCTTAATCATGACTGGGTTTTAGGGCAATGTTAATTGGCTGTTGGTGCCATTTCTTCAGAGCATTTACCCTCTAAAGTAGTCAGAGAGGAGAGTGAGATATGGAAACTATAATCTAGCTCATATTGTTGAGATTTCTTTCTATTTCAGGACTAGGGACACTAATTTAGGAATCTGGAGTTCTCTGTAGTGCTGTTACCTGTGTATGTCTATTTTTGATAGAAAAGGAAACTTCATTCTCTATTTCATTTTTATAACAAAGATTGCACTTACTTTAACTTTTTTACTGCCTGATGGAGCTTTTAAAAGTCTATTTAATGTTACATAGACAGGGATCTTGAATTTTTTCAGTTGCTATAAGCATGACTACCCATTTTCATATAAATCTTTGTCTAATCCAGAATTTTGGAGGAGCAGTGCTGTTCCTTGCTTGGATCCAGAGACACGTTTCTTAGTTGGTTGCTGTAGTTTTTAAATACGTACAGAGCTCACCAGAAAGAAAAGCTCTCTAGCATCAGTCTCAATTATAGGTGATCAAACGTTTGCATTCTAACATAGAAACTCAGTTCCAAATGTCTAGGATTGAGAAACATGCTTCATGTAAACTCTGTTATTTGGTGCATCATCTTAGTTCAAGCATTTGAGAAGAGAATATTGTACAGTGAAAATATCAAAGAAGAAAAATAAAGGTAACTGCATTTTTTAAAGACTGAAAGAAACTAAAGAGTAAGAATACAATCAAAAATTTTAATGTTTCATTTCTAAAGAATCTGTGGAAGTTAGGAACTCAGTTTCTTCTGAATTTCAAAAGAATCCAAGTATTTACTATCCATGCACTTCTTTAAAAATTCTAGTCCACATATTTAGGACTTCTCCTACCTTCCGTACTGAAGCTCCTTACAATATTGGATGCAGGGCTGGAGGACTTGTCTGCAGCATATCTGTTGTATAAATCAATCATGAACTGTGGTGGTTCTTCTTTAGTCTTCACTTGTGAGGGGACTCTTGACAAATTCAAACTCCTTAGTAAATCCATCTTCGTATTCTCCAGGAAAGATTTAAAGTTGAAATGGGTCTCATCTTCTACTTCCTCAGGATTATGAAAGTGTGCATCAGACTTTCCCATAGCTGATAGCCTGTCCCAGTCTTCCAAAGGCTTGCCTCTTGTCAAACAAGCAATGATGTTGAAAACAGACAGTGCAGCTAATACTCCAAAACAATGCATTTCTTCTATATTTACTTTCTGGTGGAGAGACAAGAGCACCAGGGTATTTTAGCTGATTACCAGTCTTGTTTCAATACAGACAGAGGAAAGAAGATGTAAGGCAAACAACTGGAATGCCCTTTGCAAATCACTTTCTTGTGTTCTTTTTGCAGTCTGCTTCAAACCCCAGCCTCTTGTCAGTTGTCAAGCAGATTGGTCGTACACTTGTCCTTATCAGAGTCATTGATGCCATGCTTCAGCTTCTGTTATCTAGCAAAGCTCTTAGTTAATGAAGATTCTGTAAACATCTGACAAACACATGTGGCTGGTGGGAAGGACATTGTATATTGTAAAGAATCCACATTTCACTTTAGGGTCATCCTTGCTTAATTACATTCTTCTATCATTTCCTTGCCAAAATAGAGAGAAGCTTTCTTAGGGACGCAGAAGTTTACACTGTTTTCAGCAAGACTAGAAAATACAGATCTAGAACAAAAACACTCTATTAGCTATTAGCAAACAACATCTCACAAATCTTTTATACAGTCCCTTCACATGCAATCAGAAAATGCCCAATAGTTTGATGGAGACCTGTGATTCGGCAAGACATGATCTCATGACATTACAAACAACCTTAAAACTTCTTTCCGTTTATCAGCCAAGGGCTGTTGTTTGTACACAGTGAAATATCTGTTTTGTGTCAAGTTTGCTTCATGTTGTTTGCAGGCTTGTCCATTTTCTGTCTGATTCCTTTGGTGTATGGGAATTTAGCCTTGTTTTTATAGTATCTTATGTAATATATTTCATAGATTCATGATGGTAAAGCCAGTCCAAGAACAACCAGTCATTTTTTCAGCAACCTCAAAATGAAGACAGAACTAGGCCTTCTAAGGCCACATGGAAAGTAAAAAGTCCTTCTGAAGATACAGAAGATTATCTCTGAAGATATTGTATCCATGAGAAGAACAGGCCAAGGCAAATGAATTTCTCATGATGCAGAAGACAGGTTTATTTATCTTAATAAATGTATTATGATTTAATCTAATGATACATAATTGCTTTTTCTGTACTATTAGTGCATTGTTTTTTCTGAGAACAATTAAATTCATACTGTAGATGTGCCAGAAAATCTGAAGAGTATTATGAGATTTTACATGAACAAAAATCTCACTGCAAACATGTGGTCAAGATTTTGCCTTTTTTGGCCATTCCTCTTGCTTTTTAGCAGTGGATACACAGCATTTAAAGTGATCCGAGACTTCTGAAATGCTTGCTTATGCGTCTGTTCAAGTGATAACTGAGATCCAAGATCTTGGTTAATTATGTTCCTGTGACATAAAGTCAAAAAAGATTATTTGGCATTGATCCTGGTCTCCTGCATAGTAAGGCTTACATTTTACTCAGGGCCTCTGTGTTTCCTACCTGCATACAGAGTCCAGTTGCTTGTGTTTGGCTAAACATAACTTTTTAAGTGTCTCCAAACTTTATCTGAACATGTCACAGAATCAAACATTTCTTCAATTTTTGTAGAACTTACTCTAAAAGATTGTCACCTACAGTTAAAAAACCTCTTTGTGCTACATTTATTATTTCATTGTGCCTGACTTTACCTTCTAGACAGGAACTAAAAGTGATTGAAAGCCTTTTTTTGCATTAAAAATTTGACCAGTACAGCTAAACTCCAAATGAAATAAGATTTACTAATAAGAGATGTGTATGACTTGTGTAGTAAGGGCATGTTTTGAGAGCAATGACGCTTACAGGTATAATATATATAGTTTTGCCAACAGAACTTTAAATGCAGTCTTAACCTCTTAGAGTTTTTTAGGTGTCCTTAGGAGTGTAGCAGTAGCATTTTTCCTTATGTCCTATAGACCTTAGATCACAGTACGGTATCTCTTGCCTAATAGCTTGCATCAGCACATCTTGGAAAGAATGGTTTTATCCAAAGACTAATTCAAGATACAGCAAATATTCCTTAAGGAAAACAAAACGCTATAGATGAGAATATAAGTACTCTAAATTAATATGTCAGGCTTTTCATAATTGTATCAACAGGGGATTGTGTAGGAGTTAGAGGGATGCAGAGACTTTATTTCTATAAAGACTTCCAATGGAACCCCTGCCAAATGTTTCCCATTTTGATGTTCATCATTTGAAAAGAAAGTTAATGAAAGTTCTGGAAAGAGTTCAGAAGAGAGCTGTGAGAAATTGTTTTAAGGCTTAGAATAAGAAATCAATCTATTTAAATCTTAGCCAAAATGTAACTTGACCCTACTCTCGCTACTAAAAATACACAGTGAAAGTATTTTGGATAATAGATAAAAGGGATCTAATGAAATAGGTTACAGTAAGATCCATTGAACTGAAGCTAAAGCTCATCAAATTCAGTCTAGGATTAAGCCACTGCATATGAACAAAGAGCACTAACTTTTGGAACAACTACTTGTAGTCCAGTAGAGATATTCTATCACGTGAAATCTTTAAAGCCAAATTTATGCATGTTTTTCAAAGATATTCCCAAGCTCAAAACAGAAGTTCCATAATGCATGGTGCAGAAACTGCTGAGCAAAGTTCTTTGATCTGTGCTATGCAGGAGGTCAGTCTAGATGATCATAGTATTTTCTTCTGTCTTTAATCTATTGAAGCACATTATGACAAGCTTAACATGTATTTACAAGTTTCCATCTAATTAACAGAATGTAGGAGAGTGCATTTATAGAAAGACAATTCAAATATTTTAGATACTACTGTACCTTTAATTTATTAGCTTTTGTTAAAAGCATGTAACAATCTAGAGGATATAAAGCATAATTTACAAAAATATAAATCTTGGTTATTTTATTTTTAGTATTTCAACGTATTAGAATATTGTATGTGTTACTCAGAGAATATGTTTAACAACCTGAAATTATCCAGCAAACCAAAAATGTGGCATATTACACGTTTTTTGTAGAACAAATTATATATTAAGGAAGGGTAACCAAAAATTACTATATTAACATATTGTTTATATGAAAACTTATGCAATGAACTATACTTGCATCCTGAAGAAAATATACATTTTAAGCCCTTTATTACAGCATTTTTCAGTATAAATATGCATATTAAGAGTATGAGTGTTTTAGGCAAAAATTTTTGATTTGTGTACAAAAGTGATATTCTAAAATAAGCCTGCCTTTGCAAGTTCACTTCCCATCTTCTTGGTTAACTGAAGAGATAAAATAGTCAGAAAATAACAAATAAAAACATATTTTAGTCCTTTGATTATGGAAAACTTTACACTTAAATTTCTCACTAAACATCAGGTAACTTGGCTAGGTGGGTTAGGAAGGTATCTGTAGAAGTACTGAACCATGGAAGATGAATATGAAAGACAAATGATGCCAGTATGACCTATCCTTCGAGGCAAGCACGTGCGTTGTTTTAGTCTCTCCATGTGCTTTCTGTAGAGAAATTGTAGAATTGCATTGGTTCATCAACACAAGTGGACTAATTTCTCCTTTACAACTTCTCAGAGTAGTCAGGCAGGATTTGTGGGCCTTGTTAAAGGTGTATTTGTATGAACTTATCGGCAGGCACAAGTTTCAACTGACATATTGGGATATACCTTTAAAACAACATTTTTGTTCTCATCTAAGAACAGGACACTGAGTGAGCTCATTTTGTCAGGAACGCAGCAGGGTTCTGGGATGCCAGGAATGATTCCTACTGCTTTTACGATGCTCTGAATAGTAGCATGATTTGATGGCCGGACAATCTGGAACAGAGAAGCAAATAGTTATAGCTTCATTTATGAGCAGTCACGTTCCTAGGTGGACTTGGAAAATGACAACTGTTATGGAGTTTTTTGTTTCTCAATAAAGCAAATATGTCATTGATTGAGTCACAGGGCCATGCAGCACAGTCAGTCCCTCACACTTCCAGCTTTCCTGAGCTGGATGTATCCAACAGATATTTTGTGCTCCTTAGGCTGCCTTCGTAAATACCAGAGGAGGGCACTGGTGGCACAGCCAGCAGCCAGAGGCCTGAAGAAAAAATGTCCCTGAATGTATCTGCTACATGCTGGAGGCAGGCATGCAGAAGAAGCCTAAGCTAGTTCTCAGTTGCTAGATGTTATATTTTGTTTTTTTAACCTCTTGTCTGACTTAGAAAATTTGCTACTGTAAGTATTTCCAAAATAAGTATCCCTACATTCCAACAGAATTTCTCCTCATGTATGCTAACCTGGAATTAGTTACTTTTTCCTGGAGTAATCACTCTCTTTTGAAAGAGCAGAGTACTCCAGAAGTAGCATCCACAGGAGAGAGTTAGTATAGAATAGTCAAACATCCTGACAGAGCCTTTTTGATCATAATTGCATGACATATAGTTCATATATGTGGTCCTTACTTCCCTCTGCCTTCAACACCAGGATTTTTTTTTCCCCATGGCCTAGCCTCAAGAGGTTGGGAAAAGTATGAAGTGAGGATTCACAGCAGCTTTACATCTATAACCTGTTCAGGGTACTGAGCCACAATTTTATTTCTACTATTGACTTTTGGATGCAGTTAACAACACAAGGAAAAACATTTGAGGAGGCAGCCATTAGGCATTACGGCGGTGAGAATAAGAAAGCAATAGCATGGTAGTCAGCCCACCACTGAGGTGGAAGCTTCAGTGACTCCTGTTCAGTTGTCATGCTTGAATACTGTCCCAGCAAATGAGTACAATAACAGTAGGAAAACTGCGTTAATCCTGTCAAGCTTTTTGCTACAGTTTCCTGAGTTTTCTCATATCTGCACATATCTGGTGTTGGTGGCACGTGGAATCTTTCATCACTATTGGTGCACAGCTGTGTATCAGGTGGAAAATGGCATCTGTGGGACGACAAATAGGGACTTCACACACTTCCACATGGAAATAGATACTTTAGGTGAGAAGAATTATTATCTCCTATATCTTCTCTATTTTTCAAATATATATGTATATGCAAAAATTGGCTTTCCATTTCAACATGAAAAGTTATATAGTCCATGGATAGAACAAAGGAGCTGTTTTTAGGATAATTCAGTTTTGAAACATTTGCATTAAGTGTAACATATCAGCAAATCAGATCCAAACCTTAATTACCATTAAGGCTTTCAGATCTTCCTTAACTAAGCTATTTTAAGGAGTAACTGTGAAATCTGTCCTTGACCCTTCAAGACAGCATCCCTATAGCCAAGCCTCAACAAGTGACCAGTCCTGCACAGTGCCTTTCTGTAATTAGCATATGTTAGCATAATTAGCAAGGGCTCGCTCTCTCTTGCCCCGCTCTATCTTTAGATTTCAAAACTGTACACAGACAAGAAGCAGTGAGGTAGTCTCACAATTGCTGTGTGAAGTAGAAATCAGTTTCTACCCACATTGGTCATGTCAGCATATGTGGACAGCAAGAGAGAGACAGGAGTTTTTGTGTGTTTAAGCAACTTCAGAGTTTAGAAATTCAGAGAATTAGAGCTTCCAGAATCAAGTTCTTAATTTAGACTTTATGAAAAACCTCCTGAACTGTTCTTAGCACCTATGTTATTTCACGTTGTTATTTGAAACAGTCACAGATCACAATGTGCAACTGAAACAGCATTTATTGCCCCCATGCAGTGGATAGCCATCATTGCCCTCAGGGCCAGTTACTGACTTACAGGATTCTTGGCTATGAACCTGCAGAAGATCCTACAAGGATCTTCTCCAGCTGTGCAGTCTCTAATATCTGCAAGGAACAAAGAGATGTGAACAAAGTCTATCTAGACTGAACAGCCAGCTCCCAAAACAACAACACTAATTATGTTTCTAATGCCTGACAGTGGATACATCATGCACAAAAACGCTTAGAAAGGAAAACGCTTATGATAGAGAGGTACTCTGTATACAATCTGGCTGCCCGAGCCCTATATCCACAGCAGGACCAGACAGCACACCAATCCTACATCCAGCTAGGCTCTGAATTTTTCCAGCCCTTCTGGAAACCTGGCATCAGTGTTCAGTGATCATGGGCTAGGCTTCACATTTGATTTTGTCCCAATGTGCTAAAGTAGAAAGCTTGAAATAATTAGTTGAATGCCCAGTAATGATGGCATTGAGGAAGTGCTAATGTTTTAAATGCTGGCTGCTAAGTTATACACAGCAGACCAGGTTCTACCACATGCAGGACTGGAATTTATTTGGCAAATGCAGCACTGCAGCCAGCCATATAACCTAGTCTTCCTCCTCAAAGTTCAGGGAATAAGAAATTCAGCAGTAAGATAGGTGAACTTGCTATGAGAAGATTTGTACCCAAGCTGTTGATTATCTATCTAAATCAAGACTTGCAGTTATTAAAGTAGATGTGCAGAATGATGTATTGATACTTAAGAAAAAAAAATAAACCTACAATGTGATGATACCAAACATGCCAGGTATGTGATTCTATCTCCAGAGTTCTAAAAGAGTACTTTGGAAATAAGGTGTCTCTTGTCCATCATAGGTTGACTGTGTAGACCAAGTCTTTATGAGTCTTTAATCTGGCCTTTGATACTTTCCTGACATAGAGCATGTATGAAAGAACAAATTTCTCCCTCAATAATACTGAGCAATTGTTACACTCTGAGCTGAATCTTCATTCATGCTAGTGTCCTCTCTCTCTTCCTTTTGAAACAGTTATTAAAAAAAGTTACACCTGTGAATCTGCTTCTTTTTTTCCCCTCTTAAAAATACAAAGCTAACACTTGTTAGTAGACCTCTTCCAAAGCAAACCCAATCAATGAATGTGTATCAAACCCAAAATTCCCAAATCTATGTATCTGTGATTTAGTTTCTCTGGGTTTTTTTTTTTTCAGTTGGTTTTTTTTTTCCTTATTTTGGTTTTTGGGCATCAAGACACTAGTGAAAGGGAACCTTTATTATTTAACAAGTATTTGCTTATATTTCTAGATAAGATATTAAGTAAGTGAGCCATATAAGCTTATTTAACTATTCAAGCTAGAAACGGATCCTCCCTCTTCCAGCCCTGCCAGCTTTTGTGTAATGCTGTTTTGCTCACAGGAAGCCAGATATGTTAAATGTATCTTTTTTGCAGGGTGAGGTTGTTGTTTCGTTGGAGATTTTTTTGGGGGTTTATGTCATTGTGTATGAATGGTGCATTAGACTGTGAGTTTATGGCAAAAGACCCATATTCTCAGGCTGTCTTTTGTTTTGGGTAAGGTAAATGATGATTATGGCACATGATCAATTTGTATTACAACAACAAAGTTGTATGTGAGTCTGTGCAAGCTTTAATTTTTGCCAGACCATGTATCAATTTATGTACACATGGTTCAGCACTGGCCACCTACACAAGAACATGTGATCAGATTTGTACACCCTGCCATAAAGTCTAGATTTCCACTGTTCCTGGACTTAAAACCAGCCTACATATCTACTCTTCCTGAAATTACACTACTTGTTTCAACACAAACATACATCAATCTCTCTGGATGTAAAGTAGGGCACATTCCTGTTTCAGAGCCTTGAAATCCTCTGCTGTAAAACACTATCCTTTATTTATGTGCCAAATGACCACATGCAAAAATGTCAGTTGAACAAATAATCAGGCCATTTGTAGGTAGAACTGCAAAATAATTACAGTTTCTAAATATGCAGGTTATGCAGTGCTTCAGATCCTCCCCTCTGCCATTACTTGAAAGCCTTATAAAATCCTGATAATTCTTGCCCAACGTAGGACTGCCAACATTTCTACTTCTTGCCACTAGAGCAGAGTGGGAGTGAGACAAATGTTTGCCTCTCCACTAGCAAACTTCACACTGCTTCTATAGGAGGAATTCGGTATGCTTGCTTTAGGGTGCTAGAGACAGTTTTGTGGCATTTCTAGCAACATAAGGTAAATCAACTTCTTTGTTCCAGCAGGATTATCTAACATATTTAGAATTTTGATACACAAATATCGTCTTAATCAGTATTATTGTTTTCAAAAAGAACAAGCAGTTTCCTAAAGTTAAAAATACCTCAGTGTAACTACTCTTCATTTTTCTTCTAAGGTACTACAAGTGGAATCCAGAAATACGCTGATAGAGTAACTTGTTTTAATATTAGCATATAATACTTAATACTTCTGCTACTACAGTAGAGTATTTTGATGATTTAGTGTGTATAACCATATTTTCATAAGCTACAAGTCTTTATGCTATGGTTTCAAGATATAAGATGAGAAATTGTAAGATAAACCTGAGATATTTTTCTTATTCTTCAGATTGCATTTAAAGAAAACTTGGAATCTTTTTGCACTCTTATGACTAAGTTGATGGAAACAATATTGCTTAAATTCTTTAGGTTGAACAAGGCAACAAAACACAATGAAAAAGGTAAAAAACTAAAGGAAAATCTAACTAAAGAAGTAGTTGGATAAGCAGAACAGTAGGCCTACTGTTTGCAAGCTGACAAGAATACAAAAGGCATACTACCTTGGGCATTGGAAATTCACATGCACCTGCACAGTAGTAGGCATCAAATGATTTGGGAGATATGATCCATTCATTCCAGCCAATATCAGCAAAGTCAACTTTCATGTATCTTCTTGAACAAATCCTTGGCTCATTCCACTGTTTTCGCCTTGCTTTCTTCATTGTTTTCTCATCAAAATTAAGCACCTGAGACGTTTTAAGTGTTTCTGTATTTTCTTGCCCTTTTCTCCTTCGATCTTTGCGTGAGGCCTTTGGTTTCAAGGATCTGTAGGCATTCTCCCATATGTCATGTTTGTTGTATTTATTGTTGTTATAATCTACTTCTGGCAACTCGTTGTTCTGAATAGAGCTAGCGAGGTACGTATCCCTCCTAACTCGAGTATCAGTAGAAGCATTAGGGGATAGATTTGGGTCTCCGTCATTGGGAGGGAATGGATCATAACGCTGTAGGGTGCCTGCCACACTGTTAGGTTCAGAGATTGCAAGATCATTGGCATAAACTAGTATATAAGGTAAATGGCTGGCAACCTGTTCAGGGAAGCCCTGGTGTTTCTCCCCAGAATCAAGCTCAGCACAGAGAATGAGCTCTCCAGCTCGTTTTGATTCTTTTACGATGTGTGAAATGTCCTTTGCATGCCAAGCCCCTCGCCTCTGAAGAAGCACAGTGATGTTCCCTTTCACTAGTCCATAGGCAGAATTCTGGTGAATGCTTTGGAAAACAAGGTTGAGCCGTAGGACTGGAGGCAGGTGAAGGAGGCGGCAGGATGAGTTCTTGGATCGTTTACAAAACACTTCCCGGTGCCGAGGGCGTTTGTCAGCATAGAAGTGAAAAGTGGCAGCAAGGATCATTTCTGAATCCTGCATGGATGTCAGATTGAAGCAGTACAAGGGCTTCTGGGCCAAGAATTCTGCAAGAGAGCAAGGAAAACATGGATATATATCTGAGACCAAAAATGGTAGTCGACTCTTATTTTGATTTAAGTGAATTAACAAATAGTGAGCTTATCACTGCAGCTTAAAACTATAGTGAATAAGGGGAGGAAAAAAATGTAACTATTTAATAGCAGTATTATAATAACATTGAGAGTGTCCAACACACTGGACATCTTTTGTACATACAAGGGATAAAATTTTTTTCAGAGATTTTTAGTTCCAGACTGCCTTTCATTCTAAGCAGGCAAGAAAAGCAATCCTTGAATGTATTTCATTTATAAAAAATTCAGGCTCAGAGAAGCTGTCAAATTTACCTGTGGCAGAGCTCAGAGAAATACCTTGCTGAAACCAGTACTAGCAGAAACCAGGTTTACACTTAATATTCAAGATTGTCTAATCTGAAGCTGACTGCAGATTCCTGAAAGATGTCTGGGTGCTAACTCTGTGGGCAACAGCTCATCATCTGCAAATAGTGCACAAGAGACATTTCACAAGGGGGCTGGCAGGAAGCAGTGTGACACATTTTGGGGGTCATTACTCTTGTGAGCAATCCTCCTTGCAGTACACATCGTGCAGGACCTTTGTTTAAAGCACTGTAAAACACACTTGGTCTCTAACGCTTGTGTTTAAATCTGTGTGAAGTTAGTGACAAATGCTATTGAATAGGAGCTGACTCTTCAAATTCAAACTCCATTTGAAATAGCTTCTTTTTAGCTGGTTGAACAGTTTGTGCTCATCTTACATCTTTACCCTCCTTTCGAGGAAGACGAGCAATTTTACACTAATAACTGCTTACATCATGTTTATTTAGACAGTAGAAACCTCTCTTAATGTGTTAAAATGTAATCCCATCCCAGCATAAAAAGACAATGCCTTAATAGTCTACCATTGTGAAAAGTTGCCTTTTTTTTTTTTTTACTAGCTCAACAGTATTTGGGAAAGTGGTGGCAGAACCAAGAAGAGATTCCTATTCTCCCAAGCTCACACCGCTACTTAGAATGCATCAAAAGATTACAGTGGGTAAGTCTGCATCTTTAATTAACCCAAGTGGACCAACCCTCTGGCAGTCCTGTTTGACATACCTGAAAATTCTCTGGCAGAAGGAAGAAAAAAACCACCCCAAACCAAACAAAACCCAAAAAATGCAACAGCAGGCTTCCCAGAAACACTTAGGGTTTTTTTCAGTGCACTATGGATGACGAGCCACAGAAATTTTGGCAACAACAGAAAGGCAGTACTGTTAACTGCCACCTGTTGGAACATTCTTCCTTTAAAGCACAGTTTCATTTGAAAGGGGGAAATGAATAATGCTACATCTTACTAAATTGGTGGTTGCTATCTCCCAGTTAACGCTGGATAGAACCATGATTTGGACTAAAAGAACAGCAGATTAGCATGATCATTAATCCCAAGCCCACACAGGCAGTCTGGGAATACAAATGCTCGAGTATGCAATTTCCATCTACACCATCTGTATTTTGTTCCTGATACAGTGAAGTGGAACAGCTTGTACTGATGTGATAAGAACCTGTTTGTTTCTGTCAGTTCAGGACAGGATTCCAATTAGTAAACTTTTCATCAACACTAGTTATATGTATAGGTGCTCATACTATGAAAAAACTTAAGGGTTTAGATTTTATTCAAGTCTTTGAAGCACAGAAATTTCACAAGGCTACGGCCAAGGAAGAGAGTAATTATAATACTTCCTTTAGAACACCAGGCTTTATTAATGTATGTTCATTTCAGAAAGAATGTTTCTAAAAAGAAGTCTATCTACTGGTTCTCTCCACCTGAGCTGTGTACAGTTATTTTTTAATATTTCTTTTAGTAGTAGAATGCGCGAAGCATCATCAGCTTTGTAGTTACTGCTATGAAGCACGAGCATTGTTGGGATAAAGACATTTCAAACGCCAGTGTTTCAGGGTTTCAGAAGGGAAGGTAACTTGTAATGATAGGTCAGAGAAAGGGAGGCTGAATTAATCTAAAATAATTCTGTATTCTAGAATGAAACAAACCCTTCAAAAGTCAAAATTCTTTGTAGAACAGAATAAGAATCTATGAGAATCTGCAGCTGCTGATAAGCCAGAGGCTTGGAAGTACAGACTTCTTAAGAATTTAGAAGATTTGAATTTTGGATGGAGCACAGTCATATTTCCATATTGCATAAGTTCACTCAGGCTTTTACCAACCTGTCAACCACGCATTGTCAGTCTTGATTTGGTTTTCTTGCACATATGCATTATTATACATAATGCATGTCTTAATTTAATGGCTGCTATTTTCTACTATTCATTAAGGTCTTTGCTTTGTTAAGCACAGAGGATGCATCATGTTCAGGGAACGAGTCTGAGCTGCAAGAGTAAATTTATGGGGAAATTTCATGGCTTTGACAGTAAATTGCTGCCATGAAGATTAATTCCCCTCAATCTGAGCAATTTAGGTGAAGTTGGACAATAACTTAATATTTCACATTTGGTCACAAACCATTTATGACTTGACTAACTTCAGCCAGTTCGTGCTGTTTTCTAAAGCTACAAAGTTCCCTGTAAACTGGAAAGCACCTAAAGAAATAAGAAACCTGAGAAATTAGTTCTTAGACTTTCTCTCAGCTCCTTATCAAAAAAATAATGAGCTCTTGTGAGCACATGTAGCAGTGAGCGGAGAGGAGGTGATCAGATGTTTGTGAAGTACTCTTTTTGAAGGGGCAAGTACTGCTAGAGGAAGAAAAAAAAAGTTGTATTTGGCTACATGCAAACAGCACATGCACATATATTTCAAGTGCCTCACACTGAATATGGAAAAATATTACACATTCCATAGCTCAGTCAACCCCACCTATACCCTTTAAGGGACAGGTAGAATGGCAATACAACTGGGTAGTTGAGGAGAACTCAATAATGCATATGACAAAGGATGAATGTCTGGACCAACATTTTGTACATCTGGAGCCCTCATCTTGACAACTGTAAGTAACCCTGATGCTTGAGTGTCACCTAACAAACAGTTTTAAACAGCACCACAGGAACAGACAGTTACTGATTTTCTGAAAGGTATGTGATAAAAAACCAGAAGTCCATTGCTTGGCATAAAGAAAATTATTGTGTGTGTAGTCTGTTTTGCATATTTCAATAGGACTACAATTATTATCCATATTTTATAAAGAATGGATGTTCCACATGTCTTGTTAGAAAAACATGCCAATTTCTTCTTTCAGAAGGAAATATTAGAATTTCTCAGAGAAGATAAACATGGTGGCAGATAAGGTTCTTCTCTCCTCCCTCATCTTGCATCATTCTATGGTACAGTTTAGAGTGTTTATCACTAGCTTGATGAATACAGTTCAAAGGAACAGTACAGAGGAGCTTCTGCTTTCATGCCATGGTATTTGAGAAATATGGGGTCCAGTAGAGAAGGTACATAGATAAGACACAGGAAACAGGAGTTTTGGGCATAGATATGCCTTATTTCCATTGCAGGGAAAGCCAAGTTACTTTCAGACCTCTCTGCCTTGGTTTCCTGATCAGACAAATGAGCAAAATAATATTGATTTGTATTTGGTCAGTACAGTCTACCTGTGGGTAGAAAACGCTGCTATTTTAGTGTTTTGAAACAGAATTACAACTCGGATTACTTTGATTCAAGTAGTAAGTTCATCAGATTATTTGAAAAATTAAGAGAAATAATATAGTGCAATTCTTGCCTTGTCCCCAAATCCCTCTTGTGGTCCAGGGCCTTATTTGGGTGACAGCCAGTGTTAGCTGCTCAGTTCACAGAAAAATAAAAGTGTTAACAGGAGGTCATGGAAAACTATTCACAGTGGAAGTTCCTTCCTAACCCCTATTACAGCAACTGCTAGCTAATGATCTAGAGTATGACAGTTTATTTTTCTCCCAAATGTCTGCAATTGCTTTACATCATAACTCCTAGATTTTTAGACATTTTCATTAGTCACTTACTCCTCCATAGGGTCTCCCCCTCCTTGAATATGATTACTGTTTAATATTACAGTGGACATAGGATAGAAATTAATTTGGGGTGCCCAAGAGAACATGAATTATTGTGCAATATTATAGTAAGCATTCCCTAAAACACTGTATGCTGCATTGTACTCTATATATGAAACTTAAATGTAGGAGAAATAGATTAATGAAAAATTTGCTTTTGTGAGTTTCAATCCATCAGATTTGTCTAAATAGAATAACGAATATTTCTGACAAGGTAGCAACAACTAGATTCTGGAAACTGACACAGTTCTTATTTTACGAACTAAGATCTTAGTTATAGTCTATAAGTGTTAACCAAAGAAGTAAGATGTTTTCCAGAAAAGTTTTGAGTTTCCTTGGCAAAGGATAACAAATGTATGGACTATTAACTAGGCAAACCTCTTTTTTATTATTTGATGTAATACCGGGATAATGAAAGTGTAGTTTTGACACAGTATACATGTTCCTCCACCCTCATAATCAAGCCAAGTAAAACTGGGGAGAAGGAGGTCAGATATCTGTCTTCTCAGCTTTAGGAAGTGCAAGGAATTTAAGATGCCGAGCAGTTTTAGGCGGTCCTGTAGGCGGCACTCTTCCTAGCTGGAACTTCTGAGGCTGCGAGGAGAGCCGGAGGAGAGGACCAGTGGCTGCAACACTCGCTACTAGGTTTATGCTTCAAGTATTTCTGAAATGATCTTTTGGCCCAGTGCGATGTGCTCTGGGAACGGCGCTCCTTTTGCCGCTGGTTTGCATCCACAGCAACGGAGGCTTTCCCAGGGGAGATACTCTCCGGGAAGGGAAGGGAGCCAGGGAAGGTGGGAAGCCGTCCGCACAGCCAGGGGCGACACCCTGTCCGTGTCGGTAGCAAGGAACCCCCCAGCATTCACCCAGAGTGACACCCCCCGCAGTCGAGGACAACCTCGACGCAAACCTGTCACTTTAAAGCGAAAGAGGAGCGAGGGGGCTCCAGCGGTGCCCCCCGCGCCCGGCCCGTCTTACCCGGCCTGGCTTTGAAGCTGCGGACCGTGTTGCCGTCGCCTGGCCGGCTCCCCTCCCGGTTGTACTTCTCGTAGAGCTTAAGCATGTGGACAGCTACCATGTCCTGAGCGATGCTGCCCAGCCCAGGGGGCGGCGAAGAGCCGCCGCGGGGGTCGCGGCCGGGGGCGGACGAGTCCGGGTCGGCCGGCGGCTGGACGGGGCAGGCGGGCGGGCTGCCGGCGGCCTCCCCCCCCGGCGAGCGGCAGCCCCCATGGCCCAGGGCCCACAGCAGGAGGCAGCAGGTCAGGCGGGCGGCCATCGGGGGATGCTGCGGGCGGGTGGCCGGGCGCGGAGCGGCGGCGGCTCGGTCGCTGCCTGCGTCTGGGTCTCCCGGTTGGCCCTGCCGCACCGGGGCGAGGGGGCGGCGGGGCCAGGGAGGAGGAGGGAGGGTGGGGGCGGCCCCCCCCCGCCGCTGATGCCGCCTCCGCCGGGCCAATCCCCGGGCCCGGGGGCGAGGAGCTGCGGGCCGGGGGCGGCGGAGCGGGGGCAGCTCCAGGGGTCCGGGTGCGGGGGGACTGCGGGAGTGGACGCTGCATTTCTCCAACGCTCCTTAAAGCGTAGCGGGAAAAGGATCTAAATTAATTAGCGCCCAGCCGCTGGTGAGAGACACATGTCACCGCCGCCGCTGCGGCATCGAGCGCTGCGGCAGGACGGCACCTTGGGTGCCTGCGCCAGCCGGGAGGCGAGGGGGCTTGAAAATAATTTCTGAAAGATAGAAGCAATAGGTACCAAGCAGGGCGGGCAGGCGGTGAGAGGACGGAAGGGTGAGTGGATGGCAGGGACAGCATGACAAGGAAAGGGTGCGCACATACGTGCCGAAAGTGGAAGACTCTTTGCTGTTTCGGTCGGCAGAGCTGACAGTGCTGTCTTGTAAAGGCAGCGCTGTGAATAGTGTTTATTTCAAGGACCCCGGAGAAAAGAGAAGTCCCCGTGGGTCCGTACTCTAGAAGACCCAGTGTGAGCTAGCCGAGAGTGTAACAAGGGTCACTGATAATTCCGAGCAGATACTTAAATGGTAGGGGTTAAAGGGGCTGTGCATGGGTAAACTTTCGTCATTGGACTATTTCTATGTGTGATTTGAAGGAGGAGAATACTGGTGTGAATTTCTGAAGGATTTACATGGCTTGGGTCGGAGGGGGTTGATTTAAAAGTGAATGGTGCATGTTGCACTTATTCATCATGTGACACAGGTAGTTCTGAATCATAGTCATCCAGCGGGTATAAATGCTGGTGTAATGAATAGCAGTTTTAAAGACAACCTGTAAGGAGAGGGCTATACTTTAAGGGAATTTGTTAATTCTGCCTCCTTTTTAAAAGCTTTTTCTCAAGTAGCCAAGACAGTTACTTTTCTTGGAGAGTATACAATGCAATAATTGAAAAATTGTTGGAAAAAGCTACTGTTGCTGTGTATAACACAACTCTTTTGTGCCTTTTCTTTTTAACCTTGGAGTGTCAAATCTGAGCAGATACTATTGAAAGCCTCTGAACCACAAGTTTGTAGTTTTTGGATTATGGCAAAGAAAGGTTTGATTCATTTTTAAAATTAGCACCAGGCCTCATTGCTCTGTGCCCTTTGAATGTGTGAAACAAACAATTTGCAAATACAAATTTGCCCAAATGTACATTGCTAAAGTATCAAACCTCCTATTAATTAATCTTTGCTTATAAGTAAGCCAAACTATCCTTTGATGCTTTTTTTTTTTCTCCATGGTAGCATGCTCATGACCTCCACTGGGGGTGTGAGCGAACCTTTTGTTGTTTGTGGTTTTTGTCTGTACTGTTTCTATACAATCAAGGTCCTGTGAAAAGGAGGAAGAGGCAGCAGGAGGTAGAAACAAGCTGGGCTATTTTGGACCAATGTCCCATTAAAATGTTCTCCCTCTCCTTAACTCACTCCAAACTTCTATTCAGGCATACACTTTGTATCAGTCTTTAACCTGCACTAAAACCTGTAGGACACTGATACTTTGACATTGTTGGGAAAGAATTAAAGAATCAACCAGGGATGGCTAATATTTCTTGCCTTATTTTATTGCAGAACAGCAGGAATTCAAAGTCTTTAAAGCTCTGGTACTTTGACTCCTTTATGCAGCTGAGATGATGAAATAAAAATGTGTTTGGTAAAGGAATTCAAATTAGCACTGGGTCACATAATTCCCCTGTTCTGAATATGGCCAATCAATGGCATCTCTAAGGCATCTAGAGGCAAGAGCTATGCAATTTCTGCTCATGCAGAATAATATTCCTAGCGTGGAAATTTCTGCTAATTAAAGCTCTTGCCAAGTAGAGTCCTTTTTTTTCCCCTTCTTCTTCTTAAATAGCTTAAGTCAAAGCTTTGCAAGCCAAGACATAGAGGAAGTCTCCTTATAGTTAGAGCAATGCATTCAAGATTTTAAACTGCAGATCTAACTTTCCTACTAAAATCATTGTGATATAAATAGTGTTACATACCCTTAATAACAGCTTATATGTGAAAAAGAAACCAAATAATGATTTCTTATGGAATTAGTGATATCTGTACAAAGGATCTATTGTGACCTGTGCTTGTGTTTTGTTGTAGGAAATACACAGGAAATATACAAAAGGGGATATAGAGCACCAGGAGTAGTATCTATTCTTTTGTTCTGTGGTAAAAGAAGTTGCTACCTCCCTTTAGGATTACATCTGTGTATACTAAAATAATTTTGCCTGACTCTTTATTTTTAATAATAAAGTCAGTAGCAGGGATAAGAAATCTCAAAACTCCAGGGAAGTTAATGAAACATAAATTGTTATTAAATTTGGGCTTCAGTCCAAATTTCTGGTTGCTACTTATTGTAGGGCAGCTCATTCATTTTTCACTCCAAAAAATACCTCACTATGTATAATGCTACACAATTAGCTAAGACCATTCCTTAAGTATGTAACTTATTAATTAGAGGTTAACTGAGTGAAATGCAGTAGTCTGCAGGTTCTCTTAGAATTTGGTGGCAGAACTCTAAAAAGCCTTTCACATTCCTTCCAAAATCCCATGGTGTGACAATGGTGTTACATGGTCGATGATATATGGTCAGTAAAAAGGGCTTTTGTGTTTTGTTCATGTTTCCTAAACAGTAGTGAAATTATTTTAATACCCCAAAAAGAACAAGGACATAATGATGTTTAGGTATTAGAGGAAGCAGAATGCTCAGAGCTGATTCAGTGCTCTGGAAGGCTCTTAATGTTGAGAGAAGAGTTTGGTATGTCAGGCAGGGAAAGCTTTGCCTATGGTTGGCAGGGAAAGCTTCCTCTTAAGAAGCAGCACTAATTCTCTCAGTCCATCTCATCAACTCAAGAGCAAACTCTCACCTTGGATTTCCGTTCTGGATCCATGTTCTCTCATATTCCAGTCTGTCACAAGAATAAACTTTCCCCCTGACAGGTTCCCCATCCTTCATACTTAGTGACAAAAGTTTATTTTGTCTATCTTGCTAAGAAGCAAAAATTGCCTCTGTTCACATCCTACCACACTATCAATGATGCATCATTACAGAAACTAAGGAATTAGGATGCAGAGATAAAGTGTAATTTGTCCCACCCTACTGTAGATGTCCAAAATTGCTCATATGGTCTGTGGTCTAGTGGTGTCTGTGGCTTTTCATTGGCTACAAGAAATCTGTATCAACTGGCTGAGATGTGCAGAGGATGAATTTCCTGAGGGTGGTTGTGTGAAGTAGAGAGCACCTTTCTGTTCCAGTTTCACTGGCAATGGTAGCACTGTTCAGCCTTGGGATTAGCGTTTTGCAAGTCTGGGGTTGGTTTCAGTTTCTCTTTACACAACTGGCATGTACCAAGCATTGGCATATTAATCGCTTATCCCCATCAGTAATGAAAATGTTGTATCTATTGCTTTTCTGGTTTTATCTCACTGACAGCTCAGGATTTATTCTTTTCCAGTGGAAATTCTAGTGGTAACTAGTGTCTGCTGAAAAGCTGGTTCATCCAGGTTGGTTATTTTGCCTTCGAGCTACGCGAACTGCAGGAGCTCCTGTTACTGTTTGAGATCTCCCCTTACTGTGAGAGGGTACATCACAAGTGCCTGGCCATTGCGCTGCCTGGGATACCTTTCTTCCATGGGAGAGGGAAGCTACAGACCGTGCAGGAGAATGAGAGCAGAAGGTAATCAGACCATCAGATTCATACTTTTGCTTCAGTGGCTGAAGCAAAAGTAGACAACTTCAGGGAAGAAAAGGGGTGGTGGTGGTGGTGTTTAAACCCATTTCCCTGTTCAAAAGCAATTTTAAGGAAATAATTCAAGCAGCTCTGGGCACTAGTCATTCAGTTCCAGCCTGCAAACTCTAGGGCTTTGAATTCGCAGTCCTTTTAGCCAGTTTGTTTCCTAGGCAGCAAAGACTTACTAAGGTCAGTGTTCAATACAAGCTCAGAGCTCCGCCTGATGCACTCTGGCAGGATCCGTATCTGATGAGCCACTCTAAACGCTAGTGCTTGTCAAGAGAACGAGTGGGAATGGGCTATGGAATAGATGGACTAGATGAGGCTGCAGCGTACCCTTGTATCCCCTGCACCATTGTTGGCATGGCCAGCTGTGATCTGCATCTTCAGACTCCTGCTTACAAGTGGAATGTGAAGGCTGTGGAAAGGGGGTGGGGGAAAGGCAGCGGCAGCTGGGAACCATCCATGACCACAGCTGGTTTTGCAAAGATCTTGCAGATTGAGTTGGGATGTTTCCAGGATTTTCTGGGTCCGAGTAGCGCTGCAGACGAGAGGAGGATGTGCTGTGCCGATCGCACTCGGCGGTGCGGCTGAGCCGGGTCGCGGGGCGGTGTCACGGGCACGGTGGCCAGCAGGGGGCAGGCGTGTGCCAAAGGCAGGGCCAGCCCGTGTGGCGCTGCCCTGGCCTTGGGGCGACGGCCCCATGGTCCCGTTGCGTGTTCCCAGCCAGCAGCTCTGCCCGGGAGGCTTCCGTGTCTCCAGCGTGAATATCACAACCTTCTAAACCTTATGACAGCCTTGGCTGAACTGCTGCCAACAAGCGCTTGTGGGAGAACCTGGCCCAGTGAGTCCTTGGTGCTCACAAGTCTCCCCTGAGCTAAACCAGCTGTATCAAGGACCCATGCTTTCTTAATTGAAAGTAATAGAGAACTCACAAGAATTATAGTTTCAGTAACATTTAAGGTTTACATGTTATTTTTATGTCAAATTTGTTGGGTTTTGGTTCCCCGGCTGCTTTAAATTCGGCTCATTATTTCTTTGAACTGCAGTATGGTTTCTTTGCAAGTGTAAGTGATTTGCTTGCTCTTCCCAGAAGGGGCAACATTGCAGTAATGAAGAAGAGCAACTATTAGTGTACTAAAGTCTTCTCAGATCAGTGGTGTCCCTTCCACAGATGTAACTGAATATTGGTTTGGGTTTGGGAAGTATGAAGTACTGTAGGACAGAAGATGCTGCAGATATTTATGTGGAGCTGATCCTGCCCAGACATAGTGTGAAGAATGAAATGATCTCCTGGAGAACCCTAGTTCCTAAAAATCCTGTAGTTCTATTAATGGAAAGGATTCTACTAATAAAAAGGAAATTAATACTGAATATGACAGATATGTTGTGATGCTTCCTCTCTGTAAAAACTTACTAAGCATCTGTGTTTGACCCAGATACGCTAAAGCTATACTGAATTTTAAACTTTTCCTAGTCTGTATGAGGTGCCGAAACATTTTGTTTCCTAGTTCTACTTGTCTACAAGGTCTTTGTTCCACCACCAGACACATGAGAATCTGTGCTCTTGCTATTATTGCAGTTGTGTGGATCCATACTGACATTCTTCCCTCAACCCTCCAAATACTGCAAGACACATACTTTTAGGTGTATTCTTTCCCTCAGCAGGTGTTTGGAATATGAAGATGTCTTCTTCAGGACAGATGACAAGAGATTGAGAGGTTTGAGAGGTTTTGACAGGTTTCAAAGCACGCTTTTTTTAATAAAAAAAAACTTCTGCAGGAAACACATAGTTCCAGGCAAAAGAGTAAATGCTGTACTTGTTGTTTTGACCATGATTCCAAAAGACCCCTTAGATTTTTTTTTAGTATATCAGGCTGGTTTTAGGAGAACAGCATACTTTTGTGTTTTTCCTCTGAATGGCCATGATGGTCTGAGTCAAGGCAAGATTTGAGGTTAAAGGTAGTATTTTGTATTAGATAACTAGCACAGACAGGCTGAAAGGTTTTTTTACATAAATTTTTCAGCCATATTTGTGGGTCTAATGAGCGCTATTTTCTCTATCTGCCTTGCTTCTGAATCCATGAAGCCTCTTCTCTTGTTTCTCTTGTAAGCAGTTACCTTCCTCTTCAGGCAATTCAACAACACAGCAGAATTTATTTCTCCAGATAGATCCCTTTTTTTCGTATTTCCTTGATCTACCTATCTCGCATTTCTTAGATTCAGCATTTTTGAAGGGAGAGACCAACACTTCTCACCTTTTTCTGAGAAAATCCTATTCTGTCCTGCAGCCTCCAGGAGAAATGTTCATGAGTGGATGAACGCTAGTTCTTGAGGATTTCACCATCAGCTGTCTCCTTTGAAAGAGTTATTTAGGTTATCATCCCATATTATATTCAATATGCTTAAGAAACTCAACAGCCAGCACGGAAATTGTGCCAGAGCTTAAAGTGGGGGTTTTTTTTCTGATTTCCATAGACAATGTTCCTGATGGTAAACAGAATTCACACTCTGTGTATAAACTGATTCCACAGATCACTGCTGTGTAGTTTGGGTCCATGTGGGTATTTTGTTTGTTGTAAAAGAATACTAAGGAGATGTTTTCTGTTTTTCTGTTATACTAAGTCATGGACCAAAATTTAATGTCACTATATTAACTTTGGAGTTGCACCCAAGATGAATTTGGCCCTGTCAGTTGTTAAATTCTTGCTATGATTGATCTCAGCTTGCTTAGAAAGGGAGCATGCCAGACTAGCAACCACAGAAATCATCAGCTGAAACTCCACCAAAATTCTCATTCCCTGTAAATTGAAAAATTAAGCTTTGAAATAAGATGCTTTGTCCTTCAATCTCACACTAACTTTTCATTAACATTATATAACTCTCAAACTATTAGGAAGATGACAATTAAAACAGAACAGTTTGAAGTATCCGAGTGGAGAAAAATAGGAATAATTCTAAGTAAGTTATTGTACTAGTTCTTGACCCAGTCCTACTTCTTCCATATCATCTGAAAATGGAAAAAAATTAGTCTTATGCAGCCTTGTATTTATAAAGCAAAAGGGTGATGTATACCAGTCTGGATAGTGAACTTGACAAGCTGTTTGCAAAGAAGTGAATTTGCAAAGTAAATTCCCATTTCAGCATTTATTACTGTAACAAGATGGTAGCAGTAGCAAGTCTAGACACTTCATGTGTGGTGTGAATGTGAACAGAATCACATTAAGTGTTTTGTAAACTCTAGACCTTCAGTAAGATCTGTATCTCCTGGTGCAGAGTTATCACCGTGTTATTTTAAGAAAGATGTCAGCAGCTCTGCTGATCAAATAAAATATTAAATCTGATTTCGGATCTTCATCTAGCTTGATCTTTCATCCTGAGCTTCTCTAGAAGGATTCTGAAGAACAAATTACTTGTATGAAAAGAAGGAGTCTCAAAACTACTAAATTTATTGACAGTTCCAAAGTAAATTAAATACCTTGTTTTAAATATTATATAAGTAATTTCTGATTGTGAGTGAACATCTTATGGACCCTTTCCTCACACCTTCCCGTCAGACTGGTATCAGACATGCGTGGTTAGTTCAAAATCAGTTCAATAAAGCATTAGCTGCAGTTCTTCGGCAGCACATCAACATTTCAGGAGATGGAGGTTCCTTCAATGCTATTTCAAACAGTAGAAAGAGCTCTCTGCATAACAAAGGACTACTGAAGCCCTCATCAGCTTTTGCAAGATGCATTTTCAAGGTATAGCACAGTTTCTTTTATGAAAATAAAAGATCACATGCAGTGACTTGTTGATTTTTCTCTTTGTTTGTTTTATATAGAAACTTCAAACAAATAAGGAAGTTCCATACCCAGAAAAAGAATTTAATTTCTTTATTAATATTTTAAAATAATATTTTAAAGACAACCAGAAGACATATCTGAACTCTGTTGCTCAGTATGCCATTGTATGGCACTCTCAACTTAAGGTGGTATAGCACAACCTGCATAGGTTAGAACAGATATTCTAGACCTTTATTACGAGCATCTTAGTGTCTCCCAGAGCCCCCACAGAGAAACAGGCATTAGCTGGTAAAGTACTGAGATGGGCAAAGACTGCAGTAGGCTTCTGGCTTCACCAAGGTCTAACCTCCGTGGTTCTGCTCAGTCAGACAGATGTAAAGCAATGAAGCAATGTGTTCTGAAATTGGAAAGGGCTGCAGCAGGCAGTAAAAGTTTGTAGTCAAACAAAGCTCTAAGCTTCTACTTTGTGCTTTTGGTGGGCCAGGCTCCTTCCATAGGAGCTGAAAGCAGCCATGGTGCCACAATGTCCCAGAGCTGGGAGTCAGAGACCTAGTAAAGTGGCTCAGCAGGGTTGCTCTGGAGCAGAGGCAGCTTCCAGCAGCCCTGTCTTTAGTGAGGAGTGTCAAGTTTTTATGAGCATTGTTACATTTTTATAGTTTAATGGGTTTTACTATTAAAGTATAACAAAGCACGTTAAAAATTTGCCATGGCTCATTTCCACACTCAGTAGCAAGTCCTTGCTATCTGCAGCGTGGGCCCCTAGGAAATATTAAATAACAAAGACTGTCTTAATACGTCTTTCTTATCCACTTTAATCATCTCGGCCTCTTTCTAGTTAAACACAGTCTTGATTTGAGACATATTTTATCCAGCTTCAAAGCTCTCACCACAGTGGCTGGACTGGAATTGACACCTATGGGTTGACTTCTCCGGGAAAAGAAGATGGTAGTTTGTATAATTACTGCAGATGAGACATCATTAGAAAATGTGTTTTGAATGACACTGTCATAGAAACTAGGGAGCACTGGATTAAAGAGTAAGGTGAAGAGTTTCAGTAAAGAAGCAGTAAAGAAAAGAATACAGTAAAAAGAGCAACTATAACTAGTTGCTGACACTGAAAGTTTGACAGAATGGAGAATGGCATATTAGTTTTAAAAGGCAGTGCTGGCATATTCAGTTATAAGAACACGAAGGTAGATCCAGGCTGCCGTTCAAAGGAAGTTTAGTGTAGCAGTAGAATTCACTCTGCCTACAGGCCATGAGATCTGTAAGTCACTACATCACCAACTACTCTTAGATTGAATGGGCAGTACTCCTAAGGATGGCACTGTTGCAGAGAACGTGGTAGGACACTGAAGTATCCACAGCTGACAGGGACTCTAACACTGAAACTAGACAGGGGAACAAGTACTTCATGGACAATGAGAAATATGATGAAGAATATGGAAAGCAGTTCCTTAGGGTAGACGAGGGGCAGCACTGAGTTTTTCATGTTTGTGGATGTAAGAGTGCTCTGTAAGGATGTTTGTTTGAATCTCTTTCTGCATTTATAGAAAAAAGTTCAAAAGTATGATGATTCAGTTAAAATCCTGTGGGAATTTTAAATGCCTTTTATTTCTATTAAACTGAAACCTGTAAGGCAACTTAAATTTAGTTGGCAAGGCAAGTAATCACAGGTGACAAGGATGCCAGCTGGAAGATTTTAAAAGCTTCCACCCTAGGAAGGAAGGAGAAGGACCAGTAATGTGGCAGGTTTCTCAAAGGAAGGTGTCCCTGCTTGATGGGAAGGAGGACAAAGAAGCCTATTCTTTTATTTCACAGCAAAGAAGAATAGGAGCTAGGATAAGGAGAGGTAGGAAGAAGTGAGGTAGGGAATGCCATGGGATTGAACGATGAAAGGGATGGTACAATATGATATTGGTGCAATGCAGGGAGTGAAGCTGCTTAGAATGAATATGATAATTTCATCTATCCATAAGGGTTGGGAAAGTGTATATACTATGATGTCACAAGTGAAGCAGAAGAAATGTTATGGTACTGATGTTACAGACCTGTTGAAACTGGTCACCTTAGTTGAGAGTGAATAGCTTGGAAGGGTCGTCTGCTAACAGTGGCATTTTTGTTGAGCCTCAAACTCTCCTTCAAAAGATTTCAAAGTCCCATTTAAATACCTGAATTGTTTAAGTGAAGAGATTTGAAGTTCCTTTGAGATCTAGTTCTCCAAATTTTCTTCCAACTTTTCTACCATATATTCTCTCCAACTTTTCCCCCATATATTCTTTTCAACTTCTCCATCAGAATCTGTGTAGAAGCTTCAGTTAGATCTAGGTAAAGTTTTTTGTTGAGCTGAATTAATCTAATGCTTCTGCTTATTTTTAGCATGAAAAGTTTTTATCTTTTCCTTTCCTATAACTGGTGTAGAATTTTCCATGCAATGTAATTTACTTTTATGCCTGTTAAGTTGGTACAGTTTACTTCATATGCTTAACAACAAAGGACTAATGTGAGTAAGCATTCATTCCTCTTATCATTATTGTTATACTGTGCAGGTCAAGGAATTATTTTAGTAAGACTGATTTCTGTAGAATCGGGATGTGACTGCTGGTGACCCCCACAGATTAAAGCTACCGTTAACTGGAAAGATGAGGCATCTGGCTTTTACATGTCCAGCATTATGTGAGATAGATTCACAGATAACTAAGTTCTGTGACTGAAACTGGATGCTGTGAATATCCCTAAGGATGGGAAATTACAGCTGCCTAAACTAAATTCGTTTAATGTTCGTGACCATTCCACCTTTCTATTCACAGGCTACATGGCAGCACTGAAAGTGAAATTGAATCTAAACATGATGAAACTGTCTTGCTAACAATGTCAGTACCATGAATGTGTCAGGTATTGTAATCTTCCCATGACATGTAATGCATGACATGATGGATGTGTGTTACATCCATCAGCTGCTTACAGTCCTCTATCCCATGCCAGGCAGCTTGCACATCCACACATCTTACAGTTTGTGCACTCCATTAACACACCAACACTGAATTGCTGTGTTAGCACAGAGTAACACAGAATTACTGAGGCTATTTCATTCACTTGTAAAGGAAAACCGTGAATTATTTTCATTGATTATTTCCACCCCTCAAATAGGAAGTAATGTTTGTGGTGTCTGCATATATACAAAATTATTTCCCATCTTTTCTGTATCAAAAACTGGTTCAGTACAGAAAATACTCTTGTACACATATACAAATATACTTTCATACCTGTATCACGTATTTTGCATCGCAATATTTGTTAAAAAAAAGTCTCTGTATGTCTTTCTTTTCATATTCACTTTTAAATGAAATGGAAAAAGCTGCCTTTGCTAGGAATTTTTATTGGCGAAGCATATCATTTACTTTGGCTCCATAAATCAACGAGCAGTCATGTTGCAAAATATGGGTAGCTCATTTAGAAATATTCCATCAGGAGGTATAGAGGTACAGTATATTATACCTGCCGTTTCAAATAAATAGCATTCTCAATTCCTGTTCATCTGTATATAATATATTTTATTGCAATGTGGTGCTTTCCATCAAGTTAGTTAATTTTGTTTCTGCAATTCAAGATGTAATTGATCACTACAGTACTTGCCCTTGGGACAAAGTATCTTTTTATCCAGTGTGTTGTTTCAACTTTTTACCATTCTTTTAAAAATATTCTATATGAAATACTGTAGCCTGTGCAATAAGTTTTATGGATTTTTCTAAATTATTTTTTCTATCTTCAGCATATGTATGTAGTCTGTAATATATACTACACGTCCTTCTGTTCTCTGCCTACATTTTGCTTTACTAAAAGATGCATTTCAACATAATTTGCCTGAAGTTTGTGGATGATTTCAGTTAGCTTAGGTCACAAGGCACATTACTTGATTTTGTATTTGGTGTCTTGTTTTCATAGAGCTACTCAAATAGAGAGCAATGCAGAGCTGGGTTTTCAATTTCAAGATGTAATTAATTTTATTTATAAAATTTTTCTATTTGACTTTTAAACTATTGTAAATATTTTATACATTTGCGCATTTATACTGAAAGCTCAGTACTTGGCATTAGGGGTTATGCCTATAAAACACCAGGTGATATGCTGGGAAGATCTGAATGAGAGCAATTTATGTGGTTAGGTGTGTTTTGTGGACTTAAAATTCTAACTCTATCCATCTGAAATAGGTTTTTTAAGAAATTCCATTGAAATTTTAAACAGGCATGAAAAAAATAGAACAATAATGGATTTTGTTACTTTTGAATTCATATTTGCCACCTGCTTGAAGTAAAATAATTGGAAAAAATGTACATGTATATGTTAAAATTTCCCTGCACAATGCATTTAAATTTGGAGATAATCCAAGTTTGTATTGCTGTACCAAACTGAAGAAAAGGGCTTTCTCTTAAAGAGAAAATTATATTAATATATTTTAATATTAAAGATCATAAATTACTTCAGAAATATGAGTTACCTAATCTTTCTAATGCACATACGCATCACTATTACAGCCAACAGATAATGGTGGAAATTCCAGAAATATTGTTTAGGTATTAAAATTTAGACTTCATTAAGGCATAACCCATGTATTTTTGTGTTTGCCTTTTGTTAGTATTTTTATCAATTGAACCATTGAAAAGAATATTCATAAATCAAGAAGTTAGTTGAAAATAGTTACTTCATGTGCTATCAGCTTTGAATTTCAAAAGGGTAGCATTTATGATTGGGGTGATCAGTCACATTTCTGATTCCCGAAATCTGTGTTTTTAAGCAACTGGGACATAATTAGTGCAGCATGAATTGCAATAACAGATCTTCAGTAAAAAGTGAAATCTATTGTTAATAGTAACGAAAACAACATTATATTACATTCTGAACAATTATATTTCCAGTATGCTTTCAAGGCTAACGAAAAATGCCTATGTAGTAGAAAAAGTTGTATGCTTTAATAGTAGTATATGAACAGGAAGAGTTTCTAAAAAATGTTCCAGAGTAAACATTAGTGATTTCCCTTTTGAAAAACCCTAGCAGAATAGCCTGAATGTTTCTTTAAATGTTACTGGTGCAGCTCAGCCAGTAACACTTTCTCCACTGAACCACATACTTAGCACTGGAAGTTTCTTGCCAGTGTAACTTTACTGTCTGGCTGTAAATTGTCTTGTCTTTAATGCATCGCATACATCCACATTTCTTCTCTGAGACTGACGAGTGCAAGAATCTGGAAAAGACTTGTTGTTATCAGGTGGCTACAAGTGAGCACTCAGAGCACTAAGCTCTAGGTCTGGCATACTCAAAACCAACATTGATTTGTAATGTTCCTCTTTCAAATAGTACTGAACTCTCAAACTAGCCCATGGAAGGGTGTTTGTTAAAGAAATGTTATAGCACTTACCCAATACTTTAAGACTCTTTAGGACTATTTTAATTTATTCTCAAAAAATACTGGGTTGGACTATGTACTTACAGTCCTTGACAGCGCTTGGAGGTCATCACTCAGCTATGTGTATATCATGAGCTAGGGACTGTACTTGTGTGTTCCTACTCTGGCCTTTGATTTTGCTTCTGTAGATAAGATTCATGGGCTACTTTGCTCTTACATATTGTGGTTTCCTATCTTTTTGTTATGTTTACATGGTGAAACTGTAGTAGTCTCTTCAGGATGTTTTCCTGACTGTTGTGGCTGTAATTGGGGAACGGAGGATTCTTTTTTTTTTTTGGTTCACTTCTCATCAGGTGGTTCACAGTGCACATCCATAACCCTTACTTGTTGATTGATGTCACTATTTACCAGCAGCACATATATTATATAATTTTCATTATTCAAGGAAAATATGTTGCCAACGAGAATTACAGAATTTAAGGTTTGGAAGGATAAGGTCAAGGATTCAGAGGACCTTCATTTTGTAATCATCTGCCTCATTTTTTTTTTTGTGATAAATGAGGCAGTTATTGCAACCAATTTTGGATAATTTGTATAAATTTGCTATGCAGTCTTCCTAGAGCAGGTCTGCTTTGAGCATTGAATTAGAAAATTATAGATGTGATTTTTGATTATCTCAGCGTCTATTTTTTATACAGACTAGAGTTCAGGATGAGCAGGCAAATTGAATTATAGTATTTTCAGATATCTGCTGTCTGACTTGCTACTTTAATGATACTTTTGAAATTATTTTTTCTGTATGTACTAAGGACACATATCCATTCACATTGTGAAATTCGGGTACGCACAGGCTGGACAAATGGGCACATCAAAGGAAGGATGTGCACATAGGCCTAGATGTACTCAAAATTGGGAGGACATAGGGCCATTCATACACGTGCACATCAGAAGCAAATTCACACACTCAAAATGGGAGCCACATGACCATGAACAGCACTGCCTGAATACACACATAGATACCTGCACATCACGGTTCCCTTCACAGCTGTATAAAATGACAGAAAGGCCTGAAGCTATGCAAACACCATTGAAAGGCATCCACACAGCCATGACTGTCTCAGGCTGGAAAAAAGGGAATACTGAAAAATACTGTCTGGGAGAACAAAACACGAGAGTCAACCCATCAAATGTCTGGAACTAAAATAATGCCAGAGAGTATACCCCAGCCAAAATCACTGCCAGCAACTAAGTTAGTCACACAGCAAGAGCAGTCATCCACACATACATATGCTGCAAGAAAAATATCCACCACCTGCCAGCTGGCTACTAGCAACCATGATGTGTGTGTGTGTGTGGCCAGTGTGTTGGCACCAGTGTTGGAAGAGGAAGAGGAGTGGAAAGAAAGGAAACAGCTATAGGAAATCAGAAACAACAGAGGTAAAATGGAATCAGTGCTCCCAGTCAAAACATTTGTTTAATAGAAACAGAAGTCTGGAATGTGTACAATTTATGTTTTACACAGTGAAAGGTCCTGGTCATGTGTGAAACTTCAACCTTCTTGAGTAGCAGGAGGTCCTGTATGTGTGAAGCCCATTGCTTTACTTAGCACACATCAGATGTCTTGAAAATGCCGAACAATGAAACAGGTGGCTAATTGGCTTCCATCCTTTCAATTCCTACAATAGGAAGAAATTTGGTCAAGTGGTGAGAGCAGGATGCTCAGTCAGGCCTCCTGGATGGTGTTCTAGACTTCCTCTGAAGTGTTGTGTGATCTTGGATGACTCATTCATGGTTTTTGTGTCTAAGTCTGCTATGCATAAAATAGGGATAATAATGCCTGTTTACCTCTTAAGGGTTCAGGAAGATCAAAAGAATGGATGTAAAACTCCTTCTTAAGATTCAAGAAAGTAGAGCAAAGCAGACTAGCAAATGAAGTTCTGAAATCTGTCTGTGAATCAGACACAGTGTTGCAAGGCAGATTTGAGTGAAAACAGCATTTCATGGGAGTCAAATTCCGTTTTCATGGAGGTTCTGTATTTTCTGTGCTTTGTTACTATAGTTTTCAGTACAATATTTTTTTTCCCCAGTTTCATGCTATTGCTGTATGGCATCTCCACACCTAAACTTTACTTTGAAAAAATGAATTTTTATCTTTTTAAATTTGGTATTTTCATACTTGCTCTGAACAGCTTGTAGCTGCTTTTGGTCTATTATTCTTACCTTTGCCTTCTTAACACTCTTCTTTAGAAGTCTAAATCCTGAAGTAAGATAATCCAATTAAGTTAACTGTTTATGTATTCCTCCCAAGGGGATAAGCTATAACTGGAAACTCATTTAATCATATATTCTTATTTAGGATAGTATAGGTTTTTGTGTTAACTTGATTTAATGCTGTGTTTTCTTTACTCTCAGCTCATGAGGAACTGTTACAAACCAACCATAGTGGGAATCCTTTTAGCCATGCCATGCTGCATTTCGTGGCTTCTCCTGTGTCATGAGACATAGCTTTAAGTTGGTCAAGTCACTTGTCCACCCAGACACCCACTCAGACAAGTGTGGTTTTGGCCAGAAAGTCAATTCAAGATCTAAGAACACAGATAAATTTCTCTTGACATAGATAAATTTTGTTTCCAAGACATTCATGTATTTTTAACAAAAAAACATTTCACCAAAAAGTTACAGACCAGCAGTATACTAGTTTTTTACCATGGGAATTCACCTTATGGGCTAAATTTAGAGCTGCTCTGAATTTCTCAATGAGTTATTTTGTCATCCATCAGTGTGATTCCAGAAAATTAATATATGCAGGTTGTTGTTGATTTTGACAATATGCCTTTAAGAACATAAAGAGGATGAAGCACTTTAGTGGGAGTCAATGTTGTTTGGCAAAACTGAATTTTGTATTGAAATGTATTTTTTCTTTAATTTTTTGTCATCAAATGATATTTCATCATAGTGCATCATAGCCCTCTTGGAAACTACATGGGAATGGTTCTTCTGAGGAGATGCCTTTCTGGCTGAATGAAGGCAGGTGTGCATCTGCTTTGCCCGTTTTTTGAGCCCACCAAACAGGAGAAGTCCAATTCAGAAGCCATATGCTGGTGCTGAAAAGCAAGATATATTAGCTCAGGCTCGATGCTGTGTTCATATGTTTACATGGCTTTTGGAGATCTGGCTGCTGTCTGGCTTGTGTGAAGTATGGCAGAGTAAAACTCCCAACTGTCGGCATCTGTTCGTCTGGACGTACCCAAGATCTGGTTAGAGAAACCAGCTGTAATTCACTGCTTAGTGAACTTGCTTCGTCATTCTTCAGCTTCACTTCTTACTTGTGTATTAGCAGGTTATCTTCATTGTTACAGTGTTCCTCGCCTGCCTGTTTTTAATGTACCCCGAAAATTTTATTTAGAAATAAAAATAGTAGAGCTGCTCAAGGTTCCTTCATTAAATTCTTATAATAAAAACTGACTTTACATCCAGTTGAGAATATTCATGAAAAAATGCTGGTTTGATTAAAAAAGAATTTAAGTGAACAGTCATAAACTAAAAATTGTAACAAACCCCAAAATAGTTCAGGAGGAATGTCTCTTTCCTGGAAAACTTTGATGTTCAGTTTGATTTTATAGGTTTTTATATATTTATAAATATATGTATTTTTCTAATTGGATTTTCAGCAAAGTAAATAAAATACCCAAAGGGAAGAAAATCCTTTAAATGTTTGCTGGTCAAAACGTGATCTCTAAAGACTACGTTAGACAGCAAATGCTTGGAGAAGTTGCAGATTACGATGAACTTATAATTTTTTCCTCTTTATCGGTTTATAATATTTGAATCCATTTAGGGAGAATGTGTTAAGCTGGAATGAAGTTCAAGATTGTAAATTGTTTTAAGTCAAGAGCATCTGCATGACTTTTAAGCTGCTTGAGCTTGGAAGAAAATACTGGTTAAAGCGGAGATGTAGGTATGCTTTATCAATGATTTGCTTTTGTTCTTAGGTTAGAAACTTCTCAGTATATTCATCGGTTTTCCAAGCAAGCCAAGTAGGATGATCTGGGAACTTTATCATCCTGTTTAACACAAAAATTTTTACTCTGGTGTGCTGAACTCACGGTCGTGGTTTATCCCTCTGAAGTCAAAACATTTTCCTGTGGATAAAGGGGCCTGCCACAAAGAACCTTTTTTTAGGAGGAGATTTCAGGCTCCCTTTGAACCTAACATTCCTTTCTGAAGTTAAAGAACTTAGTATTTGTCCAAGTGAAAGGAAAGTGGTGCTGGAAATGCAGTGTATAGGAATGAGGCTGTGTCACTAGTGTCTAGTGGAGGTTGTAGTACATTAGCAGACAAAAGTGTGTTGCCGAGGAGCTAAAGGTAAGTCTTGAAGCATATTTCCCAGAGGCTCCAGGTCCCTGAAGCTGCCTTGCCAGATGGGGAAGGCTGTTCCAATCAGTCATCAAAGCTGCTTCCTGTAGAAAAAGCCAGAAATACTTGTGGAGTCCTGAGTGGAACTGGCAGACAGCAGGAGAGTTGCCAGTTCCTCTTCGGAAGTAAACGTCTTGGGTTCAGTTCTGCTTCTGACTTTCCAACAAGGCTCCTTCCCAGCTGGAGACATCCCCCTTCAATCATCTTGGCCTGAGTGTACATGATGACATTTTAAAAGGCTGGTTCAGTGCCTCACATCTCTCAGAGTGGGCATGGGGAGTTTGTTGGCAGGACAGGAGGTGGAAACGGAAATACAGTGCCTTGCATGGGCGTGTCCCTGGGGCCCTTACACACTGCTATGGTACAAATAATAGCTGTCTTAATACCAGCACAGTTAATTCAGCAGTACACGTGTGGGAATTTCAACTAAGTTAACAACAGCTCATCTTGAACCTCCTTCCCACTTGGGATGATTGTGCTAAAGACGGAATACTGATCTGATACCACATGGTGACAGAAAGCTGAAAGATTTTCTTCTCTAAAAGAAGTCAGATCAGTTCTGGTCCATTCAATTCTGGTTCATTCAATTCCAAATACGACTTGCAGGCTGTTATAACCATGATGGTGGTGAATTTGAAAGGCAGAAAGGGCTAAGCATCCTGCTTGAAGTTTCACAGAGCTGTAGAAAATAATCAGCTTTAATAATAAATTCTGTGATTTTACAGAATTACAACTTTTCCCATTCATAGCACAGACTCAGATAACTACTTGGTGACAGGTATGGTGGAGACCCACCAGTTTAGGATGAAATAGTCATTCCCTGGTGTGAAAAGCTGTTTTGTAGGCTCTGAACAGAGTCCTAACTCCGAGAGTGTTCATGCTGAAAAACATTGAGATAAGTGTATCATTTATCTCTGCAAGGTAGATTTCAGCTGAGCATGTTTATTCCATGCTCTCCTTAAAACACAGACAACATCTTCACATTGGTGTCGGTAGTGTCTCTAAGACATGAGCACTTGAAGCTTAGATGATAAAGTCTGGCAAGACAGTACATAAAATGCTAAGCCCAGGAAGAAAGCTTACTCTGACGGTCTTATTTCAGTCCATTCTACCAACAAATTTAAGCTCTGGGAAACAGATGAATATTCAAAGTGTGCAATTCCATTTTCCTGTGTGCTTTCCCACAAGTGAATGAGAGATACAGAGCATTATGATTGCCTCTGTGAAGTTCAGCTGTTAAAAAGTCTGAGGCACTGGATCTGTGAAGGCTGGTGAACAAACTAAAGCTGAAGTGATTATTTCTATTCCTTGAATGAATTGGAAAAATTGAAAGGATCCAGTTTAATTGAGAGCAGATACTTCTTCTTCACACCTTGGAAAAACGCATCATACAAAGATATGAGTGAATGCAGTTTCAGGGGAAGGGCTGGTCAGTCCCTTCCTTGTTCATGGTATGCTGCATCCAGTCCAGATAAGGATGTTAGACAAGATCATATTGTTTTAAGTTCTGCCATATACTCAATATGTAACTTTAGGGATGTAATTTAACCTCTTCATCCTTACGTTCTCTAGAAATTGTATCTGTTCTTTGCTGACTGAGATTCCAAACTCTGGAGAAGGGCAATAGTTTCTATTTAGTACCAAATACACCATGAGTTTCTGGGTGCCAGACTAATGAAATTGTAATCTGTTCTTCTGAACAGCTTGTAGATGGAGGATATTGTTTCATTTGATGCTCTAACCTAAGTAATCACTTTCTCTCTGCAGGAGCTTTATTCTTCTATTGGCTATAGAGAGCCTGACAATATGAGTCAACTAATGTAATCTGAAGTTTGGCTTTGTTCATACCTCCTGTAGTTCTTATGAATTCTGAAAAGTCAGTTGTGCTCTGTATTCTACTCAGTGTTGCAAAGACTTGCGTCTCCACCTATGTTCATTTTTGCTCACATGCCCATTTCACTTATCAGTGACCACCCGCCTCTGAATTTTCAAGGTGAATGATTGAATTGGATCTTGCTATATAGTCTTTCCAACACTGGACCACCCACTTATCCTGGGTCCTTTAAAACAAACAGACAAAACATCTAAATTCTTTGTTCACCCTCAACTTTGCTGGTATTATTTTACAAGCATAATCTTGTTTAATACCTGATAATTAATGGTAATAGCCTTTTTAACTTCTGCAGCTGTCAAAACCACACATCTCTAGCAAAAGCATAAAGAATATCAGGTATCCAGGCAGTAGGCTACATTATCCCTCCAGTTTGTCTCAGCTAAGAAAAATATCTGCATGATGTAACTCACATAACTTTGGTTCTTGTTACTGATGAAATTCATGTGGGGTGGTGGTTTTTTTTTTTAATGATCTCAGTCCTTTAAGCATCTAACAAAGGCATCAAGGCAGACAGCTTCATAAAGGAAAAGGACACTTCTCTGCTTTATGCCTTTCCTTTTAAAGCGGATCCAAGAAGGGCAGAGGAAACTATACAGCAGTCTCCACTAGAAACATGACACATAGTCTTTAGTTTACTGTCCTGTTTGTCACATGCCAGTAGTCAGAATGTGGGATGTTATAAAGATCTTGGAAACAAGTTGCAAACCCTACAGCTATTGTAAATCACTGCCCCCACAGCTGGACCCCAGATCATAATAGAACAAAAGACCTTTCCACATATTCACTATGTGTCTGCAACACGACTATGTTCTCGTTAATGAATTTGGAAGTGGCATTGTCCATGCTTTGTGCATTGGTATGGGGATTCAGGGTGCTGGCATGGATGTTAGTCTCAGTTCTGTGGCTGGTGTATGGTATAACTTTAGCTATGTTACTTAGCCACCACATGCTGGACCTTAGCAGAGGATAGGATAACAGGAAAGTGTGAATAAAGTCAGCATATCTAAGATTTTAGGCTGTCTGTCAAATATAATTCTATGATTCTGGAAAATAGAGGAATAATTAAAAAAACTTATCTTGACAGCAAAGCAGCAGAAAATAGAGGAATAATTAAAAAAACTTATCTTGACTCACCTATCATGAGACAAATTCGTGCAAGCCCCGGAAAACACAAGTTCCGTGAAGACAAGTCTGTGTTTGTCCCTGTTGACAGATAGATCCATTTTAGCCACACTGTGTATGGACATGAAACGTGTTTGACACAAAGCTAATTGGAACTGGGCTTACTAGTGTTAGTGAAGCCAAAACTAAAGGAAAGTTAAAGTGATTCAACGTGTTATGTTAAACACGATTCCATATCAAGTGTTTTGTAATTATCTTGGCTGATTACTATATATGGATAGGTTTCCTTCCCATGATACAAGTTTATTAAAACTGGATGTTTTGTGAACAATTTTAAATATAGCATAGATGGACCACATCATGGCAAACCAAGTAGCCACCAAAAAGACTTGAGTACCATTCTGTTTTCTTATTCAGTGTTCTTAGACATACAAAAGAAAGAGATTTTCTGTGACCAAACCCCACAGAACATCTCTCTAGGTTGTTCTGTTTTGTTTGCTTCAAGAAGAGTGGATGTGGCGCATGGTATCATGTTGTGTAGCCCCTTGCTGTTGGATCAGGATTGGATGTTCCAGGCAAAGGAATACCGAGTTGGGGTTTCAGTGACAGTGTTTAGCTGTGTGGCTCTTAGCTTAGCTTTGCCTTAACTTAGGCATCCTGTTTCTGTTTTGCTTGGATATTTCTTGTACATGTTGTTTTGTCCAGTTCAAAAGACTTTATGGACTGTGAAAGGGGCTGCACTGCCAGGCTTCCTTTAGAGAAGCAAATGTGTTTGCCAGCAGTTCAGTTTGTAGATGGAACTTGGTGGACTAGACTTCAGATAATTTTCCACCATTTCTAGTGCAATTCCAGTTAAGATTTAAGGTAGTGTCAATTGTATCCATAGTTTAGATTTGATACTTCCTAGACAACTTTTAATTGCTCAGAACTGGAATGCCTACATTTTTTGGCATTCACACAAAGTAGTCATAGGAACGCCATAGGAACTTTTGATTGTTTCTGTGTCAAAGCATTTACTGATTCATCAGTCCAGAATTTAATCTGTCCAAGTAAGACTATTTCATGAGTAGTCTTACTCTGAATCTAAGAGTAACTTGAGAAACAAATTTATGATGTCCTAATTTCAATTTCTACTTAAGAGTGGTTCCCATTTTCAGACTCAGACAAAGGGTGATATCCCTTTACAGACCAGACATTAATTAAATGCTTTCTGGTGTTTATGTGGCATAAACTCTAATGTTTTGGGGCAAATATTACCAAAAACATACGAATGTATTGTTATCTAAGGATCTCAAAGCTTCTCACAAGTATTAAATAGGATTAACTTATCCTACTCCAGCTTGTGACATCAGGTATGAATGAGATGGTTGGCAGAAATAAGTGAAGTAAGTAACTAAAGTAAATAAATAACTAAAGCAGATAAAGTATTATGAAATTGAATAAATGAGGGCACAAATAATAAAAAGTATCTCTGAACTGTGAGATATCTTATGAAAATGTATTTTATGAAAGATATAGTAGAAGGTTGCCCTCTTTCCATATATTGTTTTATGTCTAGCTATGCAGAATCTTGAAAGAATATAAGTTAATTTTCACAGAAATTACTTTACACAGAAAACCACTACGGTTGTCCCTACTCCCCTTAACTTCTGGCACAGCACAGAATGCCCATCAAATGGGAGTTCCTACTGGCACTAAATGTGTGAAGGCCACCCACAAGAGAGTGAAAGGCCAAAGTCTGACTCTCCCTTCTGAAGTCTTGTATGTCAGTTTTATAACTATGATTGAAACTCACAGGTTGGTATTGTCAGCTCTTTCAGGCACTACCCATGTTTAAGTGGCTTCAGAGTTTGACAAAGTGTTTCAACTGAATAGCAAGCAGATTTGTGTTCTGAAAAAAAACTTGCTTCAGATTCATCTCTCTACTCATTTGTGAAGATGCACGCCTGCTTTAACAAAAAATAGATGTTCTTTTTGATTTCCTTAAAATTAAGTTTCCATTTTTCAGAACACAATTAATTTAAACTTTGGAGGATCCCTTAATTTTATTTTTAAATGGAGAAAACAATTATCACCTCTCAAATCTAACTACAAAATTTTGGTTTGGATTAAAATTGACATTGCTTGGGTTGAAGTGGTACTTTCTTTCAACTTTACAACTGATAATGTTGGTTTGTGATTAACCTGGGTCTAACTTGTTGATATTTTAGAAGTACCATCACCACCAGAATATTAGTGCGATCTTCATTCTCATCTCCTATCTTCTCCTGTGCACACAAGCACATACTTTTTCTTTTGTATTTCAAATGAAAAATTCTCTGATGTTCATCAGAGTTTCACAATAGCCTTCAATTAGAAAAATGTGTTTTCCAGGAGCATAGAGAAAGCATGAAACATGGAACATTAAAGCTTCTTTGAAATGTCAGATTTCAAGTTCTGTGATTAAGAAATTGGTTTTGAATCATTTATCTTTCGGGAAGTTTCCTTTTTTGCATGGATCCTGGAAGTGCTCACTCTAGTACCATGCTGGAGACTGTGTGTGCTGCAGCAAATTGACAGCACGTTAGGAGGATTAAACTTAAGAAAAATTATTTTCCTCTAATGGAAACCCTCTTAGGAAGTGATGTCCATTGCTGCCAATGTAAACATTCACCTGGTGTTCATGCCAGCAATAAATTTTTTTTTCCAGAAGAAACAAGACACCGAAATGTGTAAGGAGCGTGGTGTGTGGTGGAAACATGAAGGGCACGTAAGCAAGCTCCAGTTACACAAGAAACTGGGAAAACTTAGAAAAATTTGTTATCAAGGAGTGATATATGGTCAATTCTATATACATTGCAGCAATTTTTAGAGAAATCATCTTAAATCACATATGACAAAAACTGTTCAATTCCTTCCTAGAAACAGCCTTATCCCTCTTGAGTTCACAGTACCAACAGGCTAAACAAGCAAACTAGAAGGCTGAGAGGCATTAAAAAAAAGGAATTTACCCAATGTCATAAAGGAGACAGTTGCAGAGCTGAAAATCATGATCCAGGGCACTGTGTGGACCTCACTGAACTCAAGCAGTTTTGCCATCTGATGATAAAGCAGTAAGAATTATCTGTGTCCTCTGCCTCACTGTTGAATGCCATATTCACAAAGTCACATGCTTTTCTGACAAATTCTTGACAATGGTTAATTTCTGTGAGTGACAACAGATAAATCTACCTTCTGAGAGAGTGGGGGCTTAGGGAACCAACAATGTGTTACAAACCCTCTCATGCGAGACTGGTCTTCCGGCCGGCTTGTCCCTGACTGGTATACATTGTTATAACTACTGAGAAAATGGTCATATGGACTGCTGAAAGAAACACTTTTTCACAAATATTTTAATGCTAAGTTAGTTTATTTTTCCGCCAAAGCATACAGCTGCAAATGTTTTGATTTTAAAAGATATTTTATGAATGGCATCATTAATCTCCTGAATTCTGAATGAAGAAGCATCAGTTTCCAGATGTTTTAATATCATCAATACTGACTTCCTACATGGTGAATGCTGATAGGCCTGTCTAAGGGTGAGGAAGCTGGCTCCCCTGTTGTCCCTGTTTGTGTTTTCTGAGTGCATCTCTCAGCTGTTAGTTCATAGTTTATCCCTTTCCAAGTTGAAGCTTTTAGGGATTTTCCTTCTTGCACATGAACTACTTCACACTGAATACTAGCCAGCACATTGTGTAGAGTTCAATTTATGTAGTTCAATACCTGTCATTCTTCCCTCAGGAACTGTATTAGTGAAGAAACTGGCAAAGCAGTGTCTGTAAAACAGCTTGTTTAATAATAGGAACAATTCATTAGAGGGAAAGGATTTTAAAACACCAAGCAGTTGGCACTCAAATTGCTGTACTTGCCTTTGTGCTGACACTTGTGCTTATGTGACTGCAAAGGGAACTTAATCAGGGAACTGGGTGAAAACTTCTCTTTGCAGAAGGAGCAGGTTGGTTTTTCAATTGGATTTGTTCCCTGACCCAAATTATTGTGCAACCACAGAAGCATCCGTCTCGGTGGCAGCCCACACTTAGAGCAACTTAATTTGGTAATTTCACCCCAGTTTAAGTGGTTGGTGAACATTAGGAATAGTGTTTTTCAGGTTAGCATTTCTGTAGATTTGTATTTCTGGAAGATGCTGTTTCTTATTCTGTGTGAAGTTTGTGCGTCCATTCACATGCGCCAGTGAGGATTTTCTTGCCTTTGCTCAGCCTTCTGCTCTGGAGATCAATCAAGCCTAAGTACTTGTAATGGATTTTATGCACTGAGCAAGTGATCATGTTTGAAATAGTTTTTTAAGTGTAAATTATTGAGGTGAATTCAGGACCTGGATAAGTAAACTGTGAACTACTCAAGGTTATGTTATTGCATCCTGCTGAGCTTAAGCATCACTGCCAATCTGGTAGGCAAGGAAAGAAAATGGGTTTTGATCAGAGGTGTTTTGAACACCTCTCTCCAGAGACCTATCGGGAGCATCTTCCCTCAGGCTGAATTTTCTATGTTTAGGTCATTAATAAGACTGAACTCTAGCAAGAGTGTAGATTCAGTGAAAATAGCAATCTCAGAATGTCTAGATATTGGTATTTCAGCTTGCATTTAAACACTTAAACAGTAGGACATGCTGTTTCTATTCTGAGTTGAACAGGGGTCTATTCCCACTCAGACTGTTAGAGAAAACTTCACCCCAGGTGCTTCCTAAGACTTGTGAACAAATAGTATTATATTAAGAGGTCACTCCTTTTCATTGAATTGTAAATGGTTTGCATTGCAGTGAAAAACTGCAAAGGCCCATGTTGCTAACATGGTATCAACGTTTTTTGCATTAGTGTTAGAGAAGAATATTAGCTATAAGAATGGTTGCTTCATCAACCCAAATTTACCTGTACAGAGCTTGACTAGGCTGCATTAGGCAGTCCTACTATGCAGATACGAGTGCAATATACCTATTGCTTTGGTGTTGACATGCATTACAAACAATTCTTCCCAAGCAATTGTCATACAACAAAATCTTACTAGTATCAAGTTGGGTTCTTTTTTGACCACATGCTTTATTTATACCAGCAAGATGATGCTGTGCTGTTATTTGGTGTGTTAAAGTCAAAATCATGTTTTGGCCAAAAGGGAATACAGCATATATAAGGAATTAATAATGTATTATTAGACAGTTAATGTCTTAACAGTCTGTAGGCCAGCTACATTAACAAAAACTCTGTGAGCAAGTTCATACAGAAAAATAATATAAATGGAAATGTTGTATTGTTGAGTTTTGCCATAGAAGAAATGGTCCTCCAAAACACATCATATTCTCAACTGACAGGCATTCCACTGATAAATGTTTCCCATTTCTGTTTATACATACGCTTATCTCCCATTACTAACATTCCGTCCTGTTCATACTCTCTGTTTTCAAGAGAGGAAAATAGCAAGCATAGGCTGCAAACGTGGACACAAAATGCAAGATTTAAATTTAAATCAAATTTTTTTTCGAAATTTCATTGTCTGGGATCAATATAGAGTTTAAGGCTTTTCATCACGTCAGAAACTTTGGAACCTGAAGGACTATCTAATTTGACTTGCATTCAAATAAAGGCCAATGAATTTAGTTCAGTTGATTTGTACTGAATAAGTGGGATTCAGCCTCTGGGTCCTATAAAGGCCCAGGCTTTAGCAAAAAGTCACAAAGTTCAGACTTGGTCAAAGGATCAGAACTTCCCAGATTTGGCATGTGTTGAGGCTATAAGAAGATCTGATCTTTTTTCTACTGAAGCATAAAAACATAGTCAACTTCTCTACACGCTTTCCATTATCGTTTCCATTTATTTCCTTAATAGAAAATAAAAGCATGACCCCCTTCTGTCCTTAATTCCAGCTTGTCTCGTCTCTAAAAATTGTAGAATCAAAAGATGTAAGCATTTGTGAAAACTAAAAGCCACTGGGAAAACATGTCTTTTCTATTGCCCATCACATTTTGTTTAAAAATCTGAAGTTTTGGATCAAAACATTTCTGGCTACAGCCATGCAATGACAGGCCACCAGTATTTATTTAGAAGTGACATCAAAAAGACAAGGAAAATCAAGTGTCACAGTGTATTTGTCACAGATAGCTTGAAACTGAAGTGAAATTTATTATTTTTCTCTTTCTCTGAAATGAATGCCTCTGAGGGCAAATAATAAAAAGACTTTTGTGAGCAAAGGAATCCAACTGCCACTAGTCAAAGTAACAAAGCCTAACAAATGATTACTAGCTAGAGATTCAGATTTTCTCTTGTGAAATTGATTTTGCTGAGGTTTTTTCCCTTTTATATCTTTTATATGCGCTTACATAAATTACTGGGCTGAATAGAGTTGTAGACACAAACTGGTTACAAACCACTTGATATATGGTGGTGCCTAATGGTAAGAGACGCGGATTCTCAGAGTATTTCTTTTGCTTACTGTTAGTAGCATGTGAGCATGAAGGCATTTGAAAGAATCTGAGCCTTTATGGGACAGGTTTTATGTGATCAATTAAAGATCTTACCTAGTGGAGCAGCTCACAATTAAAGTGCTGCAAGAATAGACGTGGGGACTGAGGAATTAAGAATTAAGACTAGCAGCATTTCTGGACAGTTTCCAGCCATGCTGTAGCCCATATTGTCATTTAGCAGTTTTAGGCATGCTTCATGCTAGAAAATAGTTTTGAAAAGTGATTGGAAAATACTACATATACTCTTCTGGTGCAGAGGAGCACATTCCTAGCTTGCCTGAATGTCACCTTCTATGCTTTGATTTCCTCCGTCCTATACATCAAGGCCGTTCCTCTCTAAAGATGATGATGGATATGCTTACCTAAGTCGTAGGTGCTCTTGAGAGGTTTACTATATTGACATGTTTGCTATAATAGTCATGCTTCATGAAACATGCTAGGTGGATCTTAGCTCTCATTATGAAATGTATTGATACAATACAATGTTTTAATGTACATGTGTTAATGAAGTTACGTTTCTGCAGCTAGAATCACTATTCAAAATTTATAATATATTTTATTGGATGTGATACAGAGATTGTCTTTTCATTTTCTGAGCATCCTGATTTAATAGTAATAGTAAGCCATAAAAGAATACTATGATTTATTTGAACAATATAAGGCATTGCCACACATAACTGAGTATGGGTCATGTTCTGATGCCCTCGGTCAGCTTTAAAAAACTTTCCTCCTTATGACTTATAGTAGAGCCCTTATGCAAATGAGGAGCAATGTGATAAAATGCCCAGGTGCCAAAGAAAGGCTCCAGGGAGGGTTCTTACCTGGTTCTGCTGAAGACACACCAGGGAACCTTGAGTAAATTAATTTTTTTTTGTTTTCTTGTTTGAGCAATAAGCTTCCAAGGTCTCTGCTGGGTTTTTACTTATTCATTTATTTCTGTAGCATCTAATGCAAAGGTTGTTGTTAGCCTTTTTTCTGTTCCTTTCAATTACTTAAGCCTACCTGTAGTCTGTGTGTGGCTCCATGCTCCCTGGAGAATACTTTGCCAGGAGAACACGATATATATGTTATGTATATATGTATGCAACGTGGCCAGGTGGGCAAATAACTGTTATATTGATCTTTTCCTCAATCCTTAGGAAAAAAAAGTAGCCTGCAGTTGAGTTTCCCACTTAATGTCATGTTTTAGACAGAAACATTTTCTCCATTCTATGATTCTATTATTTTTTTACACTTATTTTTTTACAATGAGAAGCTAAAATACCTGAAATAATTATCTAGCAAAGAGTAGAATCAGAAGCTCTGCTCATGAGCATCAGCATTTTTATGATAGTAACAGACTTCTTTAGTTAGCAGACTATGGAAGCCAAATCTGGGTGCACAGAACTAAGGCACACATGAATATAAATAATTTGGGTTTTGAAAGATTTTTGGTCTTCTAAGGTGAAGAATGTAAGTGACTACTAGATGGCTTTTTGAAAGGTACAGTCTAGTTCGTCCAGAAATGACAGTCATCAAGTAGCAATCAGTGGTATGAATCTAGGGACTGTGTTATGCAGAGGGTCAGATGAGTTAAACAAGTGATCCTGTGTGCGTCTGAGAACCTAGGGTACATTTTTTGTGGTATTGATGCTGTACAGATGCACAGAATAGGTAGTCTCTACTGAAAAAGGTAGTGTTTAATCAAGATATTCAAAAGTAAACAAGTAGGGAGTGATTCTTTCAATGTTTATTTTACATCATTATCAAATACACTACTTTTCTTTGAATATTACAGTAACATGATTTATATGATGAGGTAAATGAAACTTTGTGAGTTTGAAAGGAACTTAGGAAATTTTCCAACTTAATTATATTTGCATTAGAAATGTGTTTTATCTGTATAAAATTACCAGAGCTATTACTGAGAGAATGGAGATGTCTTTTCAGGAACATGCTTCCAAATAGTTCCCCGCAAAGCATACCCAAACTCACTAACTCTGAGGAAAGTATTTGTGGAAGGATACCTCTGCATATTTCTGACATTTTACTTACTGTGTAGATTGGACAGTATTGCAGTATAAACTCTGTAGTTTCTGCTAATATGACAAAGAATTGTGGTTAGTTCAAATCCTTTGTAAGCAGCAGGTTGTCTTGCATAATTCTTCTAATTGTTAAATCCACCAAATGCCTTGACTCCAAATGCTCTTTTCTCTTTGACTTCCAGCGTATCAGATGGGCTTTGTGAGGTGTGCATCCACTTTTCTGCCAAAGAACTGAATAAGGGCTGCCCTCCTGCCTTAGCCCTGCTCTCTGGAGTGCTTCTCAGAGGTTGTGTTAGAACTTCCAGCGTGCACCAAAGTAGCCCCTCAGGATATGAGAAAGTAGTTGTGATGGGGAATATTTAGTGAGGGACTTGATCCAGAGAAGAAAATGGGCAAATGAGGAAAAGTCCAAAATGAGGCAACTACATCAAAGCATCTGCACTACTCTACATGTCCAAAACAAATAACTGATATTTTGGCCTAATTACTTCTATCTGGAATTTTTCTTCCCACAAAAGTGCAATTTTTATTTTACTTTCACAAAGCAGCTGCTTTGGGGATTATACTTTGTTGTGTAAAAAAGCTCAGGTTTCTAAAAAAAATTAAATATTTTTTCTACTAGGAGACTTTTCTTGCAAATAAAAAATCAAATAAATGAGAAGGTGTAGACACAGTAATTAATGTTAGGTAGAAAGTGCGGGAGTACTACATCTGCCTAATTCTGAAATAAGCATCATCTGACAAAACCACTATGATTTCCCCTTTATCAGCTGTTATAGTTAAGAGATGAAAGGTTACTTTTCTTGATGTGAAACTGGGTTCAGAATGGAGAAAAGGTGAGGATTTATTATCCATGATGTAAACAAGTGACACTGGGTCCCAAACATGCAGCCAACAGTCAACAATCTGATGGGAAAATGAGACCTTCGTGAACAAATTTTTACTTAGAAAAAGAAAGCCATCATAAGTGCCTAGCAGGCATGCTGCTTTAACAAAACAGCTTTCCAAAGGAAGCATAGGTGCTGCTAATAATTAATTATTACAGTCAAACTGATACAGGACAATTGCTTCAGAAGACTTAACAAAACACCCCAGTGGGGTGGCTGTTACAAGCCCACACGTTTCAGTCAATAGGCTGTCAGCTGGTACGGAGACTTTGGGCCATACATGCCAACAAGGCATTCTGGCTGTTGATGGAAAAAATAGGCTGTATCTTAGTATATGGAAGATGGGTTATGTGTATATGTCCAGCTTAACATGTGCACCTTAATAAACTAGACAGAAAACAGCATTACTCACAAGTATTCTGTGCATTCAGCCACACTGGGGTACAGTGAAAATAGAACTGATCTGATGTGGTAAGTACTCAGGACAGAATATAATCTATTTCCCTGCATCTGGCCAACAAACATCTGTATTTAATAACTCTAATCACCCTTCACTAAACCTGCATTACCATGTAAGTGAATCACCATTAAAATATGACCAGTCCATAAAACTACCATTGAAGAGGTTTACCATGATAAACTCTATTCATTCTTAATAATTCCATAGTATATTTCTAAGATAGTAACTAATATCTTCTGTTTACTATTTTTCTAAGATAATAACTAATATCTTCCAGCAATTGTTCACTGCTTCCTAAGAGCATTGTTGTTCTAGGTAAGGAGAATATTGTGTTGGGAACCTTTGTAACCCACTAGCCTGAGACTTCATTCCTGGGTAAATAGTTTTGTGGGTTTTACTAAAACGGTGCCTGTCAAAATGTGAGCAGAGATAAAACCTATTTTAGTTGCTTAATATATATGGCTTAGTACAAGGAAGCATCCTGCTAAGGAGTTATAGCTACTTTAAAAACCATCTGAAGCATCTCTGCATTGCACTGGGTTTTGCAGACACTGAAACTCAAGCCAGCTATTTACTAAAGCACATCCTTACAGATATGCTGAACACCATCAGTCCCACTGAAGTCAGTGAAAGCTCAAAGTAATCATTACCATCTATGAAAATGGCTTCATTAACACTTCAAAAATAATGTGGGTAACAAGAATTGAAGTGTACACCTCCAGCTACAGCCATACATGTACAGTCAGTGAGCAGCTAGGAGCAGGAACAAGCCTCAAAAGAAAGCCATATAGATAAGCTTGCATTATGGTATGGGGAGCACTTGAATCATGCTCTGTTGAAACCTGTCTCCCCTTCTGTCTTTTCGAATACTGGTCTCTCAGACTATTTAATGTAAACAAAATGGCAAAGGCCCATTCTCTGGGCTCTGTATCAAAGGGCATGGAACAGATCATGCCAACACTGCTTTACTCTCTTCCACTCAAAGCAAAGTGTCCTGCTTTAAAGTGTCAGCTGAAAACAGTCCCTAACTTGAAGAATTTTCATACCATGCCCAGGCATTGCTTCAGAGAGTGTCAGCTGACATGAGCCAAAATTATGCCAGGGTATATACTAATAATTCAACAGTTTGAATGGTTGTATGCCAGTGTATGCTTGAGCCTAAGCACTAATCATGAATAGTTTACTAGCACAGAGATAGTTCTTTTAATGTACATGTGTTAATCGGTTATGTGTGTTCTAACAATATGGTAAGGATGTCCAAAGCCTCCGTCTTCATTTTTACTCCTCTCTAAAACTGTATGTACTCCAGCTGGCTACAAACATGAAGCAAAAGACTTCAGTAAGTTCATGAAGGTGATAGATTAAAATCATAAATATTTGGAAGCTTTGTCACAACCACAGTGGAAGGTGCAAGGAAAGTCTACTGCTTTGCCAGTGTTCAGCTATTAATTTGGATTTGCAAGGAATGGCAAAAGAAATGTTTACTAATGCAAGGATTCAAAGATATAAGTATATTCCGATGGCTGGGGAAGCTCCCAGTACAACCAGAGACTGATTTCTGTGCTTAGCTCACAAGATAACCACAGACAAGTCACTTCACTTCTCTGCTGATAGAATTGATGGTATTTGCAAACCACTTTAAATTTTACCAGTGAGAAGCCTGTAAAGTGCTAACCAGTGTTAGCTGCTGTGAATGTCTGCAGAGAGAGGCAAATGTCCTTTGCCGCTGTAGTCACTGATTTGAGCTGCAAAAGAAAGAGCTGGCTGCTGCCATATGAACAGTGCTGAGAAAGAGTCACTGCGGCTGCAGGCATTTGTAAAACATTAAGGGACACAATTTCAATGGATTGCAGAGGGCTTTTCACCACATAACTTCCTTTGCTTGCAATGGGAACTGACTACTTTTGAAGGCTCAGTTGTGTTGGCATAGCACAGTGATGAGGTTTTCATCTCACAGTCATTTGCATGGCAATGATCTGTTCCTTCCATCAAGTCTTTTAAATTATGCAAAAACTGAATAATAGACTGCAATAAAAAATACACCCAGGGACATAATACGTACTTTTCAGTAAGCCAGCTATGAAAAAAAGGCATGTGCATTAACTTTGCAGAAAAAAAATTGCTTCCCAATAGTCTGACTCTCAAGGATGGAGACCTAATGAAATGTCATGTCATGGATGATGACTCTGTAAAATTTGATGGTACGTCATATTTGAGAAGAAAATAATTGCAATCACTCCTAACTACTAGTCTGCAGAGAATCTAGAATCAGCTGTATTTTCAGATCCGTTCTTCTTAGGCACAAAACAAGTCTGCTTCTGATGCAATGGAAGAGGAATAAGAGCTTATCTGAGTAAGATAATGCAGAGTAGCTGGCATTTCAGAAGTTCAGTGAAAGTAAAAACCCTGGAACCACACCCCCATATGTGTACTCTTCAAAATGATGTTAGGAATGAGGATTTGGCTGCAGCACTGTAATGAAACTTGATGCCACTGTGAGCTCAGTCCCTTTAGATTTATATGCAGTAGGTGCATACAGCACAATACTTTATTAAAAAAAAATTGCATTTTGGTGAAAATGTAGATTTTAAACAACCAAAATTAGGATGCTGATGGTCAGTATGGCCTTACGTGGAAAACCTCCCACATCTGCATCACCATTCTTGAAAGAGCACTTTGGTTTTGTTGTTTGGCTCTGGGGTTGGTGGGGCCTGGCTGCTGATTCAATTTATACTCCTGGGTGCACGGTACAGCTAGTGCACAATTGTAATCCAATTACTTCCCTTCAATTTTAATTTGAGCAGATTTTTCTTTGATGATATTTCTTTGTTTGCCATGTCTTTAGATAGTAACACTATGGGAGGAGAAACTTCTTGGTATTTGTACAGTGCTCCTCAATCAGAGCTTTCTGATTGAAGGTCCTGAAGCCACAGAAATAGACTCATGTTTTTAATATAGGCAAAGTTACACAGCTACAGAACTGGTATGCTTAATGGAGAACCCAAAGAACAGTTTTATTCCTTTAAGAAATTCCAACTTTTGCAGCGTTTCTCAATAATGATGCAGAGTGACGTTGTCATCAGTTGTATATTTGAGGAAGGCACAAGCTGGAAATAATAGGTTCCTGAGAAAAAGTTATTATGGTCTTATTTACTGCTAACCATTTATTTTGGGCTGTTCTGGTGGGTTTGGTGCATCTGGTGGTCTGGCTTGCTATCACAACATGTGCTAGTTATTACCTGCATTATTAAGGCAAAAAAAGACAAGAATGACTCTTGAAAGTGACAAAGCAGGAAGCTAGAGCAAATTCAAAGAAAAACTATAATATTTACATTAATTAAGAAAAAATCAGTCTTTTTCACATCTTCAAGTTCAGACTCTCTATATATTTTTTGGTTTGGGCTTTTTTTTGTTTGTTTCTGGGTTTGCTCTTGGTTTTGCTTTTGGTTTTGGATGAATATATTACTTGTATTACATAAGCAATCACAGAATGTTTATGTAGCTTGCTGACTGAACGTCCCATGTCATCCAGTGCATGGGAGTAGCCCCTACAGAGTTCATTGCAGTAATTTTTTTTCTCCTCGCTGTAATTGATTCCTTACAAATTTGTGACTTCTGCCTGAAACTGAAAGCCAGTTTCTTATTTTATTTGTAGTTATGTTTCAAAATAATTTGTGTTGTGGCTCAGGATAACCGCTGGCAGTCATTTTCCTTCTGGTCAGTTCCATCTTTATTATTTCAATACTTTTACCAGAATTCCTTTTACTCTATGTTTTAATTTGGAATCAGTTCTAATATTACAAAATATTACCTTTTTAAAATTTATCATATTTTTGCCATCATCTTTGCTATGCTCAGACTTTTGTTGAAAGCAATATTCCAAACTCTTCAGCATTGTCTTAAATTTGGAAACTCATTTTTGATGACATGTTCTCTCCCATGCTATGGAGCTCCTCCACCATGCTTTCAGAATATATAATGTATTTACTCTCAGCTAAGAGGATTTTCAGCATGGTCTGACTTTATTTTGGTGTGATTTTTAACTAGAGGTGGTAGATAGAATCCACTAACTTTGTTAGTGACCTTGATAATGAACTCAGTGGAATATATCCCTGGTCTTTGTACATTATCTGAATTTTGCTAAAGTTGGTGTTACGCTGATTTTCACTGACTGACCTGATGGAAAGTTTTTTTCTTTCACTGATGTGAAGCTGCTTTGTGATCATAATCAGGCTTGTAGCATATTTAAAAGTAGACCAAGGTCTTCAGGTGTGGAATCTGTGGAATATGTGATACTGTGGGAGTACCTCATGAATTTGAATTGTGTACAAAGAGAAACTCATGTTTCACATGTCTAGTGTGTTTGGCTTTAAGTGACTTTTGTATGGACTCGACAGCATTGTTTACCCATAGAAGATGTACAGCAAGGCAGTGAGAAAACTCTTTCTCCCAACGTGCACACACTGCCTCTTCAGCCAACCTTCACTTCTACCATTGTATTTCTCTAAGAAAGAATTCTGCCTGGAGGTTGGGTAGTCAGGAAGAAAAGATCAGTTCCCAGAAATTCCATGTTTTGCTCCTGCTTATTATTTTGAGTCTTTCATCTGTGCCAACACTAGTCCTCTTCTATGTGGGACTCAGTGGTAAGGAAACCTCTCCATTCCTAGTTATCACAAACCCCAAGTGTAACGTAAGTAACTACAGACTAGGAGCCCCTGGCCATTAGAGCTCTATTCCTCCCTATCTAGACATTGGGAAATCCATCTACTAATTCTTGTCTATCATTGATGATCCAAGCCCTCATTCTTAATCCAAACTAGACTATCAAATGACTGAAATCTGCTACCTCAAATATTAAAAAACATTCCCCCTGGCAGCAGTAGTATTCATCTTATCTTTTCTTACCTTTCAAGTCCAGTGACTGGTTCTTAAGCCTTTGTTGTTCTTAACCCTAATTTACCCTCAGCCCTAGTCTTTTCAGAAGGGCTTTCAGAATAGCCCAAAAGCTCGTAGTCACTTTAAGAACAAAAATAAGTAATTTGTTTCACAGCTGCCAGCATTACAACCTTTTTTCCTTAGCAATATGAGCAAAAGTTTGTTTGTTGCTGTGGTCTGAAATTGTAAGTCTAGATCTAACTGTAACCTTAGACCAATGGTGATGATCTCTTTGATGTTTAGTGACAAATTTATTTAAAAAAATGTTTTATCTTTTTGTAAATGCTCTTGTTAAGAGCTTTAATCTCTATTCATGCTAAACTTAGCTTCTGTGCCAGTGAATAATCATTGCTTGTCTAAAAAGACCGTAGGTGGTAAGGAACAGAGCTGAGAAAAGCAGGACAACAGAAGCAGGACTAGAAACTGTCTCCTGTCATTCCTACTCTTGGGCACAAACACAGAGCCCGTCACTGCTCATCAGGACACATAACTGCAGCTCAGGCTGAACAGTGTTTGGCAGAGTAATTGCTCTCTGGGCCTGAGCAAGACTTGGTAGAAAGGTTCACTATTCATTTGGACAGTGGCTAGCTATGGCAAGTCAAAAGTGTTTCAAGGAATAGATATCTCCTTCTCAGAGGTGCGTGCTGATCCTCAGAGAAAGAGGGAGTTTGATGCCACATCCCTCATTCCCAGTCATGTACAGTCTTGTACAATTGGCTGTGAACAAGACTTCCTTCCTTCTTTCCAAAGAGAGAAGTATTTACCATGGGCCAAAGCTGAATGTGCACTGTGGGGCCAACATGGGCCAGTGATCCCCTCACTGAGGCCAAGTGCTGTTTCTAAAAGACAAGTGGCAGCAATGGCAGCAGGCAGACTGTCAGCCCGTGCGTGGCCGTCCTGCTGTGGTGGTACACTCGCCAGCCAGGGGACTGAACTGTAAGTCAGTGTTGGAAGAATGCTGAGGTTTTGAAGTGAATGTTTGAAAGGGCTGTTCCAAGACAAAATTTTACTAGATATTGACATCTGGAAGTTTCCAATCCACCATTTAAACAAGAACAAAACAAAGCAAAATCAAAAGCCAGCCACTTTAGCTTGGAGGGAAGCATTCAAAGCAGAAATTAAAGTAACCACAAGACAAAGCATTGCCAGTATTCAAAAGAGAAAAAGGGAGAGGGAAATGAGATACTGCACTAGCAAAAGAAAGTGTCCAAATGTTGTAAAGCAGAGTATTATTGCTTTTCAATTCTCATTTTCAGAGTACGATGATCAGATCTAATGGCTTGCTTTAGCAAAGTTGAATTATTTGGATTCTAGTACTAAAACTAGTTGTAGTTAGGACCTTTTGTACTAGTGTGTAGGATACTTTCTGAAGAAATTAAGAATAAGGATTTGAACAGATAGTACATATTATTCGTGAAAAGGTGCTGCTAATTAGATGCTATGACTGCTGTTCCTTTGAACTTCCAAAGGCTGCTAAAGTGGCACATGTGTTGGAGTCTTCACCTCCATAATTTTTCATATGTTTCAGAGTATGCTGGTCTGTCATTCTATCTGACCATTAAGGGCAAAGTTACATTTCAATTAAAGTCAATAAGGAATATTCTGTGAATTCAGTATATCACGACTCTGAACAGTGAAGCAGCTGAAGAATTTTCTGGAATAGTTAAGTTTACACTATGAAGAAGGGGGTAGTTTCACACATCTGTCTGGTTTTTATGAATTCTCAGACAGACTCCTCATTCCAGGGTATCTTTTTAGAGTATGTATCCAGCTGTGAAAGATAAGATCTTTTTAAAATGAAACCATAGGAAAACAACATGCCATAATAGAAAATTTGTTATTATGTGGAACATGTTGTTGCCTCAGTCTGGTTTTGGTCTTGTCAGTTGCCAGTGGTACAGTCTACAGCTACCCCAAAACCTGTCTCTCCTCATGAAAGGCCAGGACTGTAATAGGCAGCTATAGCCACAATGCTAAAGTATTCCACAATTGCAGTCTTCGCAGCATGAGTAACTCCAGTGTACCATGAGGTCCCAGTCTCAGGACTAGCAGGACAAAATAATTCAGTCAAAGTGACTCCCATAAAAAACCACAGAGATGACTGTCTGGGTACACAATATATTCGCTGAATGGTGAAGACTCGCTGAATTCCAGTTAAGGGAGTCTTGATTTTTAACCAAAGATTTTTTTCCCTTGCTAGGTTTTTGGTCTGGATGTTACTTAAGGCCTATGTTCTTTACGGTGATCAGTTCTATAGATTCTGCTACTAGTAGCCACAATATATATGTTTATGTAACTGTGATTATTTTATGTTTCTTCGACCTAACAGTAAAATTAGAATTGCCAATTAAAATGAAAGGTCACAAAGAGACACAAAATCATTTCATACTTTCCTCATTTGTTGGGGGAAAAAAGCTTTGCAAGCTTGGCCCAAAACTAGAAGGGACTTTGGTGCTTCACACTTTATAGTGTTAGTAAGTGCCTTAGAAAAGCTGTGCTTTTTACATTGCAGTAGCTCTTCAAAGTTATAAACAGAATGCGGATAATACCCTTCTGGTTTTAGTACAAGGTACTCATAAAAGTCAGTGTTTTCTTTGAAGGACATAATGTTCTTTTTTTTTCATGGTGCTTTTAGAGCAGATAGCTGCTGATTATTAATCAACACCACTTTTTATCACAAAATTTGGTGAAGGGGAGCCAAAACCACTCTCATCCCTATTCAACACTCAGCGCAGCTAGAAGGAAAGGAGAAAACACAATTCTTTCGACTATAAGGTGGCAGAGGGAACATAATTCAACAATGAAAACCAAAAATGAGAGCTCAAGCAAACCCCGGTAGCCAGTTTGGATTTCTGCTCAGCTTTGCGTAACTTGGGTGTAGAACTGAATGTTCTTGTGGCTTAGTTGTCTATTCAAATACTTACGTGACTCCGGTTGCCTGCATCTGATTTATGTGTTTTCAATAAAACATGCTAAGATTTAGATCTTTCTTAATTTTAGAGATGTTGTTGGGGAGCAGAAACAGAGAAGAATAAATTCTTTAAAGTAACTGGGATTTTGGCTGCCTTCCTGGGTAGTTCTGATTAGAAATGTTTGTTCAGGGATTGGTTTCCTAAGGTGCTAGTTACCTCCTGAAAAGCGTGTTTTAAGTGCTTCAAAATAACTTTCCCACAGAAGTGAAGGATAGGTGCTTCTGAAAATGTAGGCCTAAGCCAAGGTCACATGGAGTTTGCAGCAGCAGTAAGAGCTTCACAGGACCCCAGATCAAACTTGCCCTCTTCTTCATTTTGTAATACAGGATAATAATTCCTGCCCATGTGAGGTCTCAAAACTCTAACAGTGTATCTTTGCATCCAAATCAGAAGGTCCTAAGGAGCAGAGAAATGTTATCTTTAAGCCCATGTGTGCAGGAGCAAGAACCTGGGCTTTAAGTTTGGGTATAAATTTATTATAACGGATGACTTCAAATTCCAACAAAAAAGAGCTGTCAAAACCATGGTGTTATTATCAAAAGTGAAAGTTGCTGGGAAGAGCCAGTCGAGCATGCCATTTGGGCACTGTAAAGGTTCATCCCTGAACCTGAGCTGTACAAGAAGAGGGCCCTCTACATCTGTGCTTTCTGTTTCCACAAGTCCAAATATATTATGAAGTACAAATTAACAAAATTCTGTTTTGCTGAATACTGTCTCTCAATAGAGCCCCCAATGGTGTGGTTGCTTCTATTGGCCTCAAAAAAAAATATCTTTCATGTCATTCATTTGCAAATCCCCAAGTAAATGGTCTCTGTTTAAAATATACCTCAGTAAAGGCTAATTCCATCAGTCTCAGACTATCCAAGAAATTAGTAATTACTTTTGAAAAATATTTCAGATCTTCTTGCTTGAGAAATAGCCATTGATAACTGAAAGAGGGCCATGTCTGTGATAAAATGAATGGAGTAACTCTAAGTAACCAACAAATGGCTGATTAATTAATAGAAATATTTCCACTGGTTTCAGAGTCCATTTTACTGAACTGATTTGGTTTTGCTTTCCTGTATTTCGCAGAGTTAAGTGATTACATATATGCATGCATGGGTGCTGTCTGTGCCATACCATTTACTTTTTGAGGCCCTGTAAAAATCCATTTTCTTTTTCCTGCCTTTGTGACAAGAAGTGCCAGAAGAATAGCAAGTTCTGAAATGCCATCTGGGAAATTTTAACTATAAACCGTTGTGCATATTTTCTCCCAAACTGGAAAGAAGTTAATATTGCTGTTTATATTTCATTTAGAATCTGTAGCCTTTTGTTATTGTTTTGTTTTAATAAACATTTCAAGGGAGGGTCCTGCCACTTTTTTTTTTCTTTACCCAAAAAACCTCCCAGAAGGCAAAGAACTGGGGGAAGAAAAGAAGAAAAGAAAAGAAAAGAAAAGAAAAGAAAAGAAAAGAAAAGAAAAGAAAAGAAAAGAAAAGAAAAGAAAAGAAAAGAAAAGAAAAGAAAAGAGAAAAGAAAAAAGAAAAGAAAAGAAAAGAAAAGAAAAGAAAAGAAAAGAAAAGAAAAGAAAAGAAAAAAGAAAAGAAAAGAAAAGAAAAGAAAAGAAAAGAAAAAAAGAAAAGAAAAGAAAAGAAAAGAAAAGAAAAGAAAAGAAAAGAAAAGAAAAGAGAAAAGAAAAGAGTGAGAATTTTTGTTAAGCCAACAAAATACTTTAAAACTTGGGGCATAATTCTTCTACCTTTGCTTTGACTGCAATAAGTATTCCTTCACAATGCTGTGCCTAAGGTTATGAGCTTGACAGGACATCACATTCTCCCAGAAGCACCGAGCCTGAAATTATGAAGCCCTGTTGATGGTATATTGTTTAGGGAGCTTTCATTTGTTAAGATGCATTAAGTTAAATTTGTTTTGATGCACTGAAATGGAATGGGTGCCTGGTAAGTCTAGACAGTGACAGTGCAGGGCTTTTACAATAAACAACATCATTCCTTTTTTCAGTGTGTGTGAAGGGCTTCGTGTGCTGATGTGGCTAATCCATGCATTGGGTTTTCAAAGGCTGCTGGGAGCCATGTGCACCCTAACATGGCACAAGAATCAACAAAGTTCTGTGACTGCAGCTTTTCTGTTGTTACTTGTTTATAAAGGGAAGAGCTTTAGTTGCATCCGGACAAGGCAGGGATGGGTTTGCAAAATTCCTGTATGAAGGCAAAAAGCACAGAGAAGTCTCCACTCTGCACATTGAGTTGTGTATTGATTGAGTAGAACTGGTGGAGAAGAGTGGCAAAATTCAGGAGGAGAATGGCAGAATGAGAGGAGAAAACATACGTGCCCTGGCTGGGAGTCTGCTGCTAGACACAAACCAGCAGGGAATGGATGGTTGTCTGTGTGTTTCATTGCCCCTCTCCTTGCACAGATTAGCCATATACCAAGTCCAGGCTCTTTAGACTGTATTAACTAAAGGAGACTTTCTTAGTTTTGAGCTGGAGCAATCAGCTGTCATCTTCTGTTCTTCCGGTGACTGCCTGTGCTTCAGTGGCAGCTGTGTATCTTCCATCACTTTCTGTTACTGGTTTGGGTGAAGTAGAGATGGTTCCAGACCAAAACCAAAGGGGTGCAACCTCTACAGTGAGCTCGGAATCCGGAGTCCTGGCCCAGCTGCTGCTGTAGGCTCAGCCCTAACACTGGAACTGTGATGAGACTTAGATCCCTGGCCAACCCCAAATCCAGAGTTGTATGGTTTTATCTCAGCTACCCTTTTAAAACAAGAAATTCTACTGAACTAGCTGATCCTAGTAGCTGCACTCTCTGACCAACATAGCGTATCTTGTGTTTTCATCCCCCGCAGCCTTGCAGGACAGAACAGGGCTATTATCTAAATTTTGTTACTGGCGAATCTGAGGCATAAAGGGAACTTGTGCATGTATGTGCATGCAGGAAAGCAGGGTACTTCCTCACACTTGATTGATTTCCCATTGTTGTTTCTAGCAGCAGGAATGCTTCGTGACTTTTAAATGCATGTGCTATGATACCAGAATGCATGTACCAAGTTGAGAGTGAAAGTTTGAAACAGAACGATGTGCTTTGTGACCTCAGTGGATACCAGCTGCATGAACAAGCTGAACTCTCTGGCTCAGGAATGCTCAGGGAGATTGCAGAGATCAACTCATAGCCCATTTCTGTTCATTTGAAGTGAACATACATTTAAACTAAGTTACTGATACCAATGCAATTCAAAGTTAGAATTACCCAAAAGCTAATACCATCAGCTGATTGCTTGTCTTTGCCGATTTTTTCTTTCTTTTCTTTCTCAAATATGGTTTACAGCAACTACGAAAACCAAAAAAAAATGCAGTTTCTTGTGATTGTTATGAATCTCATTGCAAGTGTTTTCCTTTTTGGTCCAGCATAAATCTCACTTTTTCTAACTGCTTGTATATAAGGAGAAGCTAAAAACAGCTCAGAGAGCAGAAAACTTGGATTTGTCTAAAATCTTGACAAAAACTGACCTTTTGTGTGGGATAGGGTTTAGTGAGCATGATGGTGTTTGGTCAAAGGTTGGACTTCACAGTCTTGGATGTCTTTTTAATAATTCTGTGATTCTGTGAATGGCAGCTGGCACACAACTGAGAGTGCTCAGCCTGTGTGCTTATCCACCACCAGTAGCAGGAACCCAGTGCATGCAGGTAGAAAGTGGAGATGGACACATTAGCAGATATTGAGAGGGTACTGCACTCACTCTAGCATTTCCCTGTCTCCTTGTCAGTCGTCAAACAGAGCAGCTCACATTCCTGCAGCTCACCTTGGAGCTGAAGTGACAAAGAAGAGAACAATAATGTGGCAGCAAAGATACACATGAGGAAGCCTGGCAGAACAGAGTCTAGTCCTTACATTGAAACAATTTTTATGAAAAGAAATTTAGGATCAAAATATCTCTTGGAAACACTGCTGTCAGAGGGAACCTGTTGGACTTGACCCCAAGCTGCTCCAGAGTGCCAGTGCTCACTTCAAAATCAGAGACAGAAATTTGAAAATGGGTGAAAGGCATCATTTGAGATAGTGTTGGGGAAGGGTACTGGACTGGATGCCAGGAGATAAGGCTTCTATTCCCAGCTCCACTATTCATCCTCCTGACTTCACATGAGCTTCTGTAGTAGAAGGATTCTTGTTATGTGTCGGTGCAATTCTTAGTGTTGCTGGGCTGCCATATCATTTGGCAATACCATAAACTAACACATTTTTATTTCAACCAGACACTGATTCTTCTTGGACCAATTCCCAGCTCTTTTTCTTGAAGTAACTTTCAACTAAGAAATTAGGGAATAAAACTTAAACCAAAAAAAAATTATGTAGCTCCAAGAACAACTTACAAGATTTCATTAAAATGTTTATTCTCTAATCAAAATTCAAGAAGGAAAACAATCTTCTTGCTATCCCATATCACCAGAGTTTATTATAATAATTCAGTCATTTAAAAAAATACCAAAAACCTTCTGGGCTTACATATTCCAGCTCTCTGCCAGAAAGGAAACTACAGAATTGTATTAAAAACAAACAAACAAACAAAGAGCCCAAACTCAACCAAATAAAAAAATCTGAACAACAAAAACTAACTACAATGATATCAAAACTTTCCCTCTTGTTTTTCATCTAGAGCCATGGAAAATTTGTGGAAAATTTACAGGATCATAACCTACGGTCAACAATTTTTATGTGGTCACATATTATGGGATGTTTGAAATATCATTTATGACTTAGTAGTCTGTTATTTTCCATTTGCTGTGCTGTTTACTCCTACCAAACTGGGAGAGGAAGGGACTATCATAAAGCAATGCAAGCCAAAACTGCAGCACCTCATTATAGACACAGGAGGAATTAGTAAAGCAGGATGAGGACCTATCTTACCAAATATTTCTTTGATTTTTTAGAATCTTTTTTCTCCATTTCTCTCTCTTATTTCCCAAATCCTTGCTCAGGATCAGGTACTAGCCCTATATAAGACATTGAGTTATGACACAGATGCAGGGAACAATGATTTTACCATAACACTCCTGTGCAAAAGAGCAAAAGTATGATACATGGAAACATATTTTTATTTCCATTATTATGAAAAGATGGGTAAATATTCAAGATATTCCCAGAATATGCTGAGAAACTGCAATGAAAGTAGGCTAAAGCAAAATTAGGCAAAAAAAAATGACAGCTTGTAATTTGGCACCATCTAAATAATCACAGAATGTTTCAGCTTCATCATAATAATTATTTTAAACAGAAAACAGTCCTTTTGAACAGGTGTGACATCTAGTTAGCTACCACTGGACTAGGACCATAAATATCAATTTTGAAAATTAGCAGTTGTGAGATAATTGTCTCAGATATGGAAGTCTGGACTTGAAAACTAAGAGGATCTCGTATGCAGTAATATAATGTCTGACATTGATTTCCAGTAGGCAAGTCATCTAATGGACAAATTGTTCATCAGTTCAGTAGGCAAATGGTCATCAAATCAGACCATTTTTGCCCCCGTTCCCCTGTAATAAAAGGCAGAAAATAGCTACTGACAAGGATTTTCTTGTAAAACTGTCAGAAACTGACCATCAGCCCAGAGCTCTGGTTTAAATACGATCTTTACCTACTTGAAATGACACAGTGACTGTTCCAATTCATGTTAGCAGAGAAACTGAGATCAAGATCTTTTATGCTAGCCAAGTCTAGGGACATGTGGATTCTATTTGCCCAGCAATTGTGAATAATAAACTAAGTCACAATTTGTTGGTAGAGCATTTATAGTCAAAAAAAGAAGACAGATCTGCCAGAACTATTATTCTCATAGTTTGAATCCACAGATAATTTAGTTGCTATTTCCTAGCTTTTCTATGATACTTTAGGCCAGCAATTCCTAAACTGTGGTTGTTGGACCAGTGGTGGTCCATAAAACAATGATAAATGGGTCTGTAGCTGGTTTCTCTAACTACATCATCTTTGTTGTCTTTCCAATGAAAACTTGGATGAGAAGGGTGGGGCAGAGAGAAATACTGAGAGTTGACAGTGACAAAAATTTTGGAGTCCACCATACTGAAAAATATAATGTAGCTTTTTACAAGATTGTGATGTATTTATTTCAAAGATCACATGTGCTGCAGACAGCATTCACGATTCAAGTGTGTTCTGAACTGAGCCATTTCGCAGCCTCCACAGGTCCTGACGGTCCACTGTCTTAATGTCACAATGGAAAGTCTCGACTGCAGAAACCACACATGCTGGAGAAATCAGGTCCAGTGTCTCTGGCACTGACTAGTGCCCACCATTGGAGAAAAAAATGGTCGACAGTTAATGTAGAAGGCTAATTGTTCAGAACTTTATGAGCTAGGAGAGAGGGAAAGAGAAAGAATCCTATTTTGGCAAGTAATCTGTGGCAGATACAGCCCACAGACAGACAGTTTATGCCCTGAAGCTTGGTCTGATTAGTACAATCATTATCTCTGCCTAACATGGCTAAAGATGTGAATGGTCATAAAATGATCCAAGCCTTTCATTAGTACCCAGCCCTAGTTATTCTCACTTTGTGACCTTCTGGGGTGGTAAGTTTCCACAGGTCAGTTTCATGCTGTTCAGAAATCTTTCCATTTCTTGCTTTTAAAATTTTCTGCCCTGTAGTGTCAACACCTCTCTTCATGTCTGGTATTAAAAGGGAGGATCAGTCTTCTGGAAAGCAATTGTTTTCAAAATGCAAACCGCTAATATTTATAGGAGTGCAACTGATGATTCCCAGTATTGCTGAAGATACAGAACATCTTCCTTGCATTATTTGATAACAAAGCAGTACTTGATAGTAAAGCAAGATGCCCCTTGGCTCTAACACAGCTTTGTCCATTAAGCTGCAGAACTCTTTTGCTACTTGTTTTCTAGGTACTACATGTTTAAGTTTATGAGACTGACACTTTGTTTATAGAGTAAACACAGTATATGCTTCAAAGGTGACATACTGTCTTCTTAGGGACTGTATTTTCCCTTACTGTTTGTATTAATCTAAAGGGGAAAAAAAGAGTAGCATGAAAATGACTATTCACTGTATTGTATCTGTGTGTTCATCATAGACCAGGTCTTCCTTGTGTCAAGAGCAGTAAAAACACAAAAAAGGACAGTGTTTCTTTCTTAAAATATATTGTTTAAAATTTGAAATAATGGTGAACTAAACATGAAATACTTTCTGAATAAGATGTAAATTTAGTGTTCAGTAGATACTGCAGAAAAATTTCCATGTGGAATTCCTTTTTCTGAGTACAGATAAATAATTCATATAAATTTGATTCTTACTGTGTTGTCCTATGGTAGGGAAAAGGACCCAGCTATTTTCCTTTTCTCTAGCTTGCTGCTTACATTAGTAAATCTCAAATAGATCACAAAAGTTTTCTCTTTTTCCACTTGTTCAGTGGAGTAATTCTTCCAGTAATCTCCTTTTACATGGTTTTTTTTCAGTTGCCTAATGGCATGTCAGCTGTTGCAAATGCTCTGGCTTCACTTACAAAAAATCCTAGATGTTTTCATTTTCTTTGTAGAATAACTTTATAAATAAAAGGTTGCTGAACTCAGGCTGATCTAAGAATTTGATTTAAATTCATTCCATTTAATCCCTAGTACTTTCCTACGGCATTTATTTTCAAAGGCATTTAGACATCTGTTGGTACTTTTGGTAGTTTCCAGCTGTTAGATCCATATAAGAAGGTAGAAATTACATAGTTTTGCAACTGGATTGTAGATTTGGGATAACCAATTTTTGTTTAATTTATGGATGAAGTTGCTGCCTTTTCAGATTTGACTTTTATCTTTTAGGTGTTCATAGCCAGTGCTTTTTAACCACCTCTCTTCTCTTTTCCTCTCTTTGCTTCATTCCCTCTTTCCCTTACTAAAGAACTCAGGAAACCTTTGACTCCAAGAATCATTTGAAGTGGCTTTGGCTAGAAAAAGCTCAATATATTTTCAAAATAGTATTTGTCAAATACTTCTAAAAGATCCCTGATTTTCTACACAGTCACAAGAATTAGTATGTATTCCTCACGTTATTTGGTTTAAGAAAAGCTGAAGAAAAGAATGTGAAGGCAATTAGCAAAAATTATGAGAACTTGCTGCATTGTACAGAGATGTAGGGAATCACGGAATGAATGAGAGAACATTGGTCAGTAATTTAGACTCTGGTCTTGGTATAGTAACAGGCTGAAGCTTTTGTAGAGATCCATAAAAGCATCCTCGGATGACCCAACTGCAAACTGTTATCTAGTCATTCAGGCTAATGGTTCAAAGAAACAGTTCTCTCAGATAGTCATTTCTTTATGAACCATTGGATATGGAAACTTTAATCCTGTTATCTGATTAAATTGTCTCGGCTTCAAGAAAAAGTTACATGGTTCTGATCAAATCAGAGACACAAAAATGTTTGAAAATTTAATTGAACATTGTATTAGTAAATTGGCTCTTGTGTAACAACTGTAACTTCTGGCCATAGTTTAAAATTTCCCCAGATGTATGATGTCTTTAGAACTAAAGAGATACTACTATGTAGAATCAGAGAGAAAAGGTCATGATTTAAATCCCAAGTGCACTTCGAGTTTTCCTTTTCAACTCTAAAGCAATTAAATCCCATGTAGCTTCTGAAATTAGGTCTCATTTTCAATGTAGGCATGGAATGGTGAGATAACATTGATAACATTGCAAGTCCTAAGATAGGTTCAGCACCAATACCTTTTCATTGGTACAGTCTTTTGCAAGCCTTTTTCAAGGTTTGAACCTGCCATTGATTATGGCAGCAGCAGCCATCAGCTGTCTAGGTTTATTCTTATCTTTGAACTTCAGAGAAAACATTACCAGGAACCTATGCACATGTCTTTTACTCAAAAGAGGATGCTGTGAAGACATCTCAGAAGACTGTAAGACAGGTCATCCACCACTGGCATGTCTCAAAGTTCTAATCCTAGATCCTAAAATCCTCAAAAAAAGCCTAAGAAGTGTAGTGAAAGATTTAACAACATTTTTTACTTAGTATCAGAGATCCAGATCCCCAGTAGTATTAAAATGGGCACTCTTATTAAAAGATCTTATCCTGACCTTTGTGGGACTGTAGCGTGACTCTCTTGGGGGATCTGGATTTTTGTACTAAAAAAGACTCCACAGCTAATATTATGTCATGTTTTAAAGATGTAGGATAGAAAATGAATTTTACTATGTGTGTATTTGCTGAAAGTTTTGTGTTGCTAACCACTTGCTTCTGCTTCATATTCATGGATTTTCTTTCTTATCCTAAAAAAACCACCTCTCTCTTGTTTAAAAACATATGTTGTTTCAAATATATTGAACTGCTTGGCTTTCAGCACTTTCAGAAGATATTATTTTCCTCCTTCTCTTTTATTGCCTGAATTCAGTCCTTGTTAATATTAAAACAAATATCTTGGCACCAAATGCAGTCTCCCTGATCCCTGTTTTTTGTTAGCCGCTGTTTGAAAAACTTGTTAGCTTAGTGTCGGGCACTCATTAAACTTTCAACTTACACAAGCTGCCTCCCAGCTCTGACAGATTGTCAGTGCTGCAGTGTGCGCATGGGTGAGCATCTGTTTGTGTGTGTGTGTGTGAGTGTGTGACTTACTGACCTGTGTGCAAGGCTAATAAAATCGTAAAAGAAATGCATACCCCCCTTCACACCCCAAATCCAGGGTGTAATTTCTCCCTTCCATCTGTGGTGCACAGAATCCAGCAGTGATCCCATACAGGGCTCCATTCTGCTCTCAAACAATGGGCTGCTGTTCAGTCCATATTATCATGTATTACCTTAGCTGTGGAAACTTCTCATTACTAAGTTAATAAAATATTATTCTTCCTTACCCCAAAAGTTTTTCACAACATGCATCACAAAAAGATGCATGTCTTTGCATTCAGAATGATCACTATCTCTGCTAATGTATGCAGGTGGTCACATGTTCTTTGTTTTATTTTGTTTTGATTTTTTTTTTGTGTTGTTGTTTTCTTTTTTTTTTAAGCAGGGCTATAGGAAGCACTGAAGATGAGGGGGATTCTGTTTTTCCAAAGGTCAGGCTTGGATATGCCAATGGTTGCCTGGCTTGCATATGTGGAAAACCAGCACAGAAGCTCTTTATTTTTCAATCTCTATGTGACATTTTAATGTTTTACTTTAATTATGTATCCCTTCTCCTAACACTTGTGTGCTGTTCTGGGAAAAAAAAAAGAAAAAAGGGAAGTCCTTAGAGAGGAATAAAACAAGTAGATGCACTTCTATGCAAGGCATCAGAACAAAAGAGAGAGCTTAAAATGCTTTCTTCTATCTCAGTCCTCCATGACCCTGTAACCAAACAAGGTGAATTTTAGCAAAAGAAAGCATCAGGAATTTGAAATATGTATATACAGGTCCTCCATTTCAGAGTAAATCAGCAGTGATTGCCACCAGTTAGGAATGTTGATTGGTGAGGCTGTACTGGTGTATACCTGCAGAGATGAGCTGAGACATCTGGAACACTAGTTCAGGCTTAGAGCACTGTTCTGATGTATCTGTTAAGAATTAGTCCCATGACATTAAGGGAGCTTGTAACAATAAAAAGGAGGATTAAACCGGACCTCTTTAATGTCTACTAACTTGCTTGTCCTCTGAATTTGTTCCTCAGGCTATTCATCTCTCAATAGCTACTTGTACTGAAAAATATCAATATTTACATTGGGATATGTTGCCCAATGGTTGATTATTTTTTGTGGTTTGTGCCTGAGCTGAGGTTCAAGGTAATGAGGGCTTTTCCCTCCCTCTTACTTACTCACCTCCTACTCATGGTGAGGAGGTTCAGATGGTTTCAGCTAAAAAACCCCCCAAACAAAAACAAAGCCCTAACCAGCTTTTGATGAATAAGTTTAAGAAGATTTTGGCAATAGCTTATGAAATACACAGTACTTGGTTTGTTCTTTCCAGAGTAACTCTGTCTCCAAAATAATCCTATTTCTGACCTTCCAGACAACATTCCACACCAGTGGCAGTAAGGTGTCAGATCAACAATCTCTGCCCAGCCTGGCCAGCCAGGCTATGCGGCCTGAGCACCAGCAGGGATGTCCTTTGGCTGAGAACTGCCACGATACATACGGCAGGCTGGGCACAGATCCACAGTGGGGAGTGGAGGTCTCAGGACTGTAGACCCTAAACAGCAATCCTTGATTATTTGGAAGGGCCACTCAGGGCATGGAATTGAATACAATTACCATCCTGCTGGTTCAAGTCAGGGAATGCTTCGACCCCTGTTGTTCTGTCAGCCTTTTTTTTCGGGCCGCTTATTTTTGTGCATTGCCTTCCTTTTTCCCCTCTATGTGCATCTCATATTTGAAGATGGGAATCTCTAAAGAGCTCCTGCTCTGTTGTGGTCTGTGTGTGCAGAGCACAGCACAGCAGAGCCCAAGCCTACTGAGCAGTTCCAAGCAGCAGCTTTATATTACTGAGCAGTTCCAGGCAGCTGCTTTTCTCTGTGTCTCTCTGGGCATACCACCGAGATGGGGCCCTTCCTGACCCCTATGAGGTGTGGGAATCTCTTGGTTGAGACTGACTTCACTTGTTTACATGGTTCCCATGCCCATGCATCAATATCTTTTAAAACTAGCCTTGTATTTGCCAGGATTAATCCACATGTATGCTGTCTTACCTGCTTATCGAAATTGTATACTTAAATTCTTAGGTCCCTAAATTAATTTGTGCTGGTCAAAGGATGACACAGATCAACAGCAAGACCATATTTAAATGTTATTTCATTAGCATGACTAAGCAGTCATTCCAGGGAAGCATTAATGAGTCAAAATGAGGCCAGATGTTACATCAATGAAATTCTCTTTCCATTTGCTGATATGGCTGCATATTTAGCTATCACAATCTCTAAGAAACAGGCATCCAAATGGGTAAAATCTTCTTAAATCCCCTAGTAAAAACAGTGGATGTGCCCGCTTTTAAAGTAAAGAATGCTACGCTATTTTTCTGAGGTATTGTTTTTGTCCTTTATAGCTCTTTTGTTTAACAAATATGAAACAAAGCTGATACAGGCTGATCTTGCACAGCTCTCTGGATGCATCTTATTTCTGTGGAATTGGATATCTTCATTATTTTCTTCATGTCAAGGTGTCTTTCTTTAGCTCCCACAGTCATATGAAATTTCATCTCTAGTTATTTTACAAAACATTCTGCTTTTCTGGGTGCAAAAAATTGTATATCACAGCTTGAAACTCTTGAACTCTGATAGCTCAAAGCTCAAAACAAAATTAATTAAAATTTATTTTTGCACTTAATCTCAGTTTTTAAGACTCACATAATACAGTTTTAGGCCTATAAGTTCCTGACTCATGATTTTAGCATGTTTGATTTGCCAGCAATAAGGTTGGCTCTGAAAATGAATTTTAGTTCTGGGAAATTATTTTGAGTACTTAGAAACTCTTGTCCCAAAATAACAGAAAACTTTCAGAGATTGGGACTAAAGCTGTTTAAATAAAATACAGAATATTTTAATTTGATTAAATCAGCAAGTTCTGAGGAAAAATGCTTTATTGGGGTACTTCTGGTTGCTTCTACTTTGCAGTACTACTCTTGACTTGAAATCCATAATTTTCTTTCTGGAACATCAATCACTTTTAGAAATACCTCTTGTGCCTTCTTTGTTAATCTTTCCACTTTTGCAAGATGCTGCTTATCCTTTCTGTGGAGCTTACTGTGTGTCGAGTAAAGAGGGTGTTTGCTTCACCACTGGTATCCACACTGCTGCCACAGAAACTCAGGGAGAGCATTGCCATTGATGTCGATGATACCTGGTTGTAAATCAGTGAGTTTGTTGTCCTCACTGTCTGCTTGCTCCATTTGTTGTGCTAGCTGAAATTATTCCATTGCTTGTCACCAGCAGGAAGGAATTAGTTTTTATAGATCTTTTCAATCTAGACTGTTTTCCAAACAGGGTAGAGAATGGAAAATGAGGTAAGAGGGGAAAAAAGAGTGGGGCAGTGATTTCCTTTTTCCTGTTTTAGCTATGACATAGAACAAAGCAGAATCCCTCATCACTGCACCTCAGGTGCAAATATTTGTTATCAGGGGAGAACAGTGAATGTAGGGGGTGGCACCTGTGACCTGACCTGACGTAGTGGTAGCACACTGAGTCACGGGAATGGGACACACATATCGAATATGCCAGTACTGCTGAAAGTTTGTTAACAAAAGAAAAAACCCACAGGTTGCTTCAGAGAAACTAAGATGGAGACTTTTGGAAGATGTCTTTGAGGTGACGGTTTGTACGTATGCAGATCGGGACTCCTGGTTTAATCTTATTTTTAGCTGTGTTGAGGAGATTGCAGGTTCTTTCTAACCCAAATGGAAAATGTTCTTGGAACTCTCAGCATGGATTTTATCACCTTTTGTCCACATTGTGGCAAATTATTGTACGGTAATAAAACAAGTATAGAAAAACACCACAGACATCCCAGTCAAGGAAGTTCACAACTTGGAGACTGTATCAGAGGTTTTTTTAGTTCTATATTAGTATGGAGGCACCGTAGATAACTCATTAAGGTTTCCTATCTCTGATTTCTATTTTTTGTTCTCAGAAATTCTGTAACAGTGCTGGAAGGTTTCCCTCTTTCAGTACTGGGCATATTCTGTGTCGTATCTTTGGGTTTCAGAAAGCAACACTAAGAAGGAGAAACCGTCCTTGTGTTTCTCAGGTTTTTGTGTGACCTAAGACTAATTTAAGATGGTAAATTGCTGTCAGTGCAAAAGTTGCAACATCAGTTTACAAAAATAGTCCATTTATCCCTACATGTTTCTCTTTAATGCCTCCCAACTCTGGTTTACCATCCTCTGTCTTTCCTATTGGAAACTGAAGAGGTAAAAGCTAACTCAGTGTGGACTTTGCCCTGATTGCAGCAATTCTGTGGTTTTCTCTCATGGGATTTAGCTTGAAGTTCTTGGTTGAATCTCTTTCCCCCATTCATGCTGGTTCAATATCCTGTCCATTTAAAAATAAATAAATAAATAAGAAAAAACAAAGTTTCTTCTTGAAGCATTCAAGCCAGATGTTTTTGAGATTGAGGAGGGGATTTTTAGTGACGTTTGAGTGGAGTAGTTTCTGTTATCCCCCACAGTGCTTAGTAAGGACAAAAACATAACCTGAACATTACACTGCAGAAGGACCAGGCATTTTTAGTCTTGTAAGTTCCAGCAGCATTCCCCCAAACACTTCCCCAGCTTGTTCCTTTTCTTCACATGCTGTTGTTTTAGCTGGCCTGGCAGAGCCACCTTCTGCAAGAGCACAAGATGTTGGTTGTGGCAAAAGGAGAATGTGGAGATATTGCTGCCTTGAATAGCACAACTTGTTCCCCTCTTGCAGCCAGAAAGCAATAACAGAGGGGTCCAATCTCCTTCTTTCTTTTGAAAGATGAGAGTTTCCAGGTGTGCGTAGGTAAAATTGCCACTGAGCTCTGTCAGTTCAGGGACTGTCCTTGCCCTTAAGCAGGAGATACAGGAATAGAATAAATCCCCTTGCCTCTCCCATTTACTTACCTCTTACTCTTGCCTTCTTCATCTTTCAAGCCCTTCTCAGGTATTTTCAGGTGCACCTGCAGTCTTCACCTTCCAAGATATGTCTCAGTTGTAACTTCTGTTGCTAGCAGTCAGCTGAAAAAGGCAAATTTATTTTGTGTGAGAACCTGAAGGTGAGAAAAATGCTTCCATTTAACTTTCAAATTAAGCTGACATTCGTGTTCTTAAAAAAAATAAACTCAGTAAAAATATGTTCAAGTGAAATTATTGCTCTGTTTCCTCTCTTTCAAAGGGAGAAATGTAAGTGAGAAAATCAGAAAATATTAAATGAAGAGTCATGACCACAACTTAAGTTCCATGGACGAAATACATGTTCAATTGATGTAATGTTCCATCAGTAAAAACGTTGAAGCCAAATGCGTCAACTGGTCTTTACAGCACATTCCTCTTTCTGACAGTCATCAAACTGAGGGCATCATGATTGCAGGTTGTGGGGAGAGTGGGCATCAGCCATCTGCCTGCAAAACTACTTTTCAAACAATATTTAATTATTAGAAGCAGTTCTTCTGAGATCATTTGATGAAACCTGATGTCCTGTCTGACCTTCTCAGAACATAGCACTTTGGTAGCTGTACTCTTTGTTTATTTTATTAAGGAAATAGTTATTTGTGGTTCACAAATATGTTATCATCTTGACCTTTCTATCTGCCACTCATATGCTCCCTCGAGTGGTCTACATCATGCATTGCATTTATTCACTCAGACCGTTCAGCTTGTCTGAATATAGTCTAGCTGGTATTTTGAAGCACCTAGATAAAAGTTAAACCTTTACTTTGAAAGGTTTTACTTTGAAATATTGAATGTTGAAGTTGCCTTTAGCTGAAAACCTACTGGACTGAAGCAGCAGGAATGAAGAGGGGTGTCACCTTGCTTCACTGCTGAATTGCTGTCTTGATTGCATTTCACTTGTGGGTTGGGTTACATGACACCTCCTAACTACCACTGCATAACAAAGTGATATAATTTCCATAACTCTATAATTTGAGATTGAAATGGAGGTAAAATATTTAATTTTTTAGATATTAGTGCCAAATCCACGTAGAATCTGAATTTCTATACTTATAATCATATGTTAATTACCAAATTATCAGCATGACAGCTGTGAGGATACCCTCTCACAGCTCCTCCTTTAAAGCTGCAGTGGGAAGTAAGTCAACAAGGTTCGGAAATGCTCTTGGTGGGCTTTCCTACAGGGGAAGACAAAGAGGAACATTCCAGCTTTTATTGCTTTTTTTTTTTCAAAGCGCAAAAAGTACTAAATCTTCATGAAGTGCTGTTCACTGATGGAAATGTCATAAGTATGCTCGTCTGGGCATCTCTGACAAGTATCACATTTTTTCTTGCCTTTTCATGTTCTTTTTAATTCCATTTTAAGGGTCCAGTATGGGGAGAACCTCCTTCTCTCACAAATATTCATGCCGTTGTTGAATAATGTTTATAGTGATTTTTGTGGGTATGTTCCTGTATTCTTCTGAATCATCTGGATGAATGATTTTCTAGATTCCACCAAGTTGTCCAGTCGTAGGAGAAATTCTGAAAATGTCATTGTCTGAATCTGACCGTAGACCGTGCTACTGGCTACAGGTGTCTCGATGAGGGGCACTAGCTGCTTGGTTTTCTCTGAATAACTGCAGACAGATGACCACTGTTATCATTTGTACAGTAGTAGCACTCAGAGTGATTCATCATGAGCCAGTGGGCAGTGCTCTACAGAACAAAAAGCTCTTGGATCTTAACTCCAAGGACTTAAAACCTGTGTCTGTCTGTAGTGAAGGCTGTGACTGCAACTTGTGTGTACACAGGTAAGTTAGCTTTCAGCTAGATAGTTTATTATCTGGGTAGCTCTTAATACAGTAGCTAAAGCATAGGGACAGGAAGTGACATCTCCAAGATTATTTAAAGTCCTAGAGTATAGGAAAAAACCTCAAACTTTGGAGCTCCTCTGTAATTCTCTGCCTACCAGGCTGCACACATATTGTTTGTTAATTCTACTCGGGTCCAGGTGCTTCAGTGATAAACATATAAGCCCAACTGCATTTGATTTATACTGCAGCTTTTGAGAGGGATATTTCTTCTATGTGCTATCCCATGAGTAGAAAATCCTATTAGGTAGACACAATTAGCACTGGGGAACTTGTTGATCTGCAATCAACAGGCTTCTGGCACAATAATTTCCTGATAATTTGCCCATGTCTGAAAATGGCTAGACATAGTAATATTCACCAGAGCCGAAGGGAGTGATATATTGTGGATGTTCTTCAGTCAATAATATCCTCACTGCTTGATGTGTCAAAAGAAGACAAAGGCTTGGCTTTCCCTGGGGTTTCTCACGTGGCAGAGGAAAATGCCTGGCAGTTTTACATGGACTTAGTTATTCAGCAGTGGAAGCTGTGATCATGAGCTGGCTTCATCTGGTTTCAATCACTCACTTCTCTCTCTCACTCTCTCTGCTAAATGTTCCTATATTCATGGAATATTTTTCCGACTGTGTTCCTTTGGCATTACCTTTCCAGCCTGCAGCAGAAGGATTGCAGGAATAAAAGAAGTGCCTTCATCAAAGTAACTGTTGGAATCAGTAAGTTGTTATCAACATTATAGCAGCTTTTTTGGCTGCCCTGGCAGCAAACTTGTTCTACTTTTCTTGCAGGGAAGTGCATCTTAACCTTTCCCAGCTCTAGCCTCAGTGAAATTTAAAACAATCTGATCAGTATCTTTAGAATCCTTAGCTAGCTAATATGATTCTATCTTGCTGATGTGAAGTTAAAGGGTGTTTGAACAAAGAATGGAGTAGTGTTCTTTCAAGATATCACATTATAACTTTGCTTTGGGGAAGATTTTTTTAAGCAAATAACAGTTATGATGGAAAATAACCTTTCCTTTATCCTCGTTATACTTCTGTCACCAAGAATTTAAGCAAATCTGTTCTTCATCCCATCCAGATAAAGTCACAACCAGATTTCAGAATCGCAGCATGTGTCAGTAATCAAACAATATAGAGACCAGGGGCCTGGTTTAACTTTAGCAGTTTTGTGCTGGGATTATTAAAATGCGTGGTGATGTGTTTCATGAATGAGAATATCAAAGCTCCTTCTTTTATGTGAAGGAAGCAATGGCACATGTGAGAATACTCTAACCAAAAACTGCATTTTAAATAGAAACATTTCCAATATAAAGGCAGTTTAATCTGTGTGTGTCTGCTGTGCGGTCCCCTCCTGACTCCAGAAAATAAATGTGCTAAGTGGGTCAGTTTTAAGTTAGAAGAGCAAGATGATGTTGATGTCTTCTGGAAGATCCAAAATGAAACCCATGCTTATTTCAAGAAAATCATATGAGAACTTGAGTATGCACGTATGTGTACATCTGTTCCTTTAGGTGAGGGTGGCTTCTATTCTTTGAAGAAATGACATTCAAGAGCTGTTCCATGTGGACTGATCACTGGAGAGAGCCAAAGATTTCCATCATGTTAATGGGGTTCTGCCAGGAAGATGCAAGGGACTTTTATTTGAATTGGGTAATTTTCCAGGATGGGCCACTCTATTAAGGAGGCTAAGGGCCTGAGGGAACAACAGCAAAATTATTCCTGTGACTGTCTCAGTGGTTTTAACAAAGGTTTTTTGCTCTGGGCAGATTGTTTAGAGCAGCTTTACAAGTATCTTTCATTACTTATGCCAGCCACGATGCAGAATATTGTATCTTTAAGGTGCAAGCACCTCAGACTACCTGCCATTTTTTGGTGATAGTTGGCCAAAAGGAACTACACATATGACTGAACAAAATTCTAGCAAATTTGCATATTGTAAGCTAGATCAACAAAGACATTAGTCTTCAAAGGAACTGCACACATTAAGAATCTCCAGATAAGAACACCCTCATGGGTATCTACTTGTTCAGATCTCATCATCAATATTGCAGAGGGTATAGCTAGAATAATTTTCTATTGAGAGGCAGAATCACAGCTTTTGTTCCAGGCCCTTAAATAGAAAGGCCCCTAATGCTAAGTTAGAAAAAACCAAAAAAATACAGTAGAAGATAGTGGGAATAAAATGAATTGGAAACTATGATGGGAGTTAAAAGTAGTATCAGCTGCAAGTGCTGGCATGCAACTGCACCCAAATGATGTCTGACGAAGGTGTCCTCCTGACATCAAACAACTGTTCTCCCTCACAGAGGGCAGGAGCATGTGGAGATCAGTGTCAGGTGGAATAAAACAGAACACCTTTTTTTCCTTAAAACACAGGTGGCAAAAGCATCATGCAGAGCTTGTTGAGCACAGGCCAAGAGCTGACTTAGTTCTGTGGAACAGATATGTCAGCTTACTGAAGTTTTGTTGAAAAGACCTGTACAAACACTTGCACCAGCTGGAGTGTTACTTTGGATGATTAGCATCCTTTTGTGTCTCTAGCAGTGAGCAACAGCTTTTTTGCAAAGCTGCACCAACATTGTTTCTTCTTTCGGTCCTTACTGTCTTGCTTCCACACTACCTATTGTGCTAGCAAATAATTGAAAATGTCTCACAGTTCTTGTGTGTGAGTCAGCTGAACATGGGTATGATTCTTTCTGCTTGAAGCTGTTGGTTTTCTGTGAGCAGGCTAGAATTTACAGTAAATGCACTGTTTGGCCTGTAACCTGGGGGAGCCAGCTATATCAATGCAAAAGAGAAGGTTTTGGAATGGTTTAGAGTTAAAATTTAAGAATCATGGATCACATTAAAGAGAAGAAATGAGGCATACTGTGTATTTATATGACACATAAGATGTGCGGGAGCGAAGTTATGTCTGCAGTACATTGCAGTCAGCTGGACTATGGTGCAGGTCAGAGCTCAACAGCCTCTCCTGTCCACAGCACCTGGATGTGGAGTGCCTGTAGCTCTGTGGGTTTATCAGTGTTTCCATGGGAGCCCAGACTGTGTGCAAATACTGATCTTTTGTGAAAGACAGGAAGAATACTTTGAGACATTGTCTGCTCTCATTGTCTGAACAATAAGAACAATAGGAACAGATCTAGAATAGGTTTACCATGCCCGCTCCCCACTGCCTGTGGGAGTTTGCACAGTGAGGCATTGTAAACCCAAATTCTCTCTAGAGGGTCTTCTATAAGTCAGAAAGAATAGTGTGTCTTTATGATCCTTTCTCCCTTTTATTCTGTCTAGAAACATTTCATACAGAATGGTCCTTATGTAACATAGGCAAAGCTGAACTTCTTGAGAAGTACAGTGCTTCCTGCTCCAAATACCCTGCCAGTCTGATCTCTATGCTACTTAGACCAATAAATCAGCCACTTTGATCCTGTAGAGATGCAGTTTTCTCCTCATAACATTTTAAAGCTGCCTGTGATTCCTGGGTCTAAATAGAAAAGCTTTAGTTTCGGTGGGAATTTATCTCACATACTGCTCACTAATCAAATATAAGAGGGTGTTTGTTCACTCATATAGCTTTGATAGCAGTTAAGTGTCAGCAGTAATCTGTCACTGTTAAAAGGTATCATTCCTCCTTTTTACTTGAGTTCATGAATATTAGCTCGAGATCATATTCGCTAGGGGCTTTTTAGGCAATAAGGGAATAGAAACCTTGTAAAATGCATCTAAGATTGCAGGGTTAATTTTTAACCTGCTGTAGAATAAAGCAGTATAAAATCAATTTGGCCCAAACCTGCTTAAGTGGGTAATTAAGGTCACAATCAACCAAAATGGTTTCTGAAACCATTGCAGCTATAGATCATTACACTTCTCTTCCAGCACAATGCAAGAAGACAGGCCCCAGCTAAAGCTTTCATCTGGCTATCAATCATCATTACACTGTAAACTGCCAGGGTGAGAGAGGGCAAAGCTTTGAATTCAGAGCTGATGGAAGTTCTATGACCTGGGGACTTTCTTAAGTTAAAGGCTAATTAACCATAAAAGAGTCAAAGGTCTGCAAGTCTAACACATTAAACGATGTGCCTGCCTCCTTAGGTTCTATTGTATCAGCAAATGTTAATTCCGTTAAGTGTGAACACATCTAAGGCAATCATTGCCTTCTCCCACTCCTCCTTCTGCCTCCTTAATTTTATATCTTGGGATTTTCTCCATCTGTGGGAAGTTAGGTGGAGCTTGGGAAATGTGCTTCTGCTGGAGAAGGTTCTGAGCAATGCAGGCTACATCTGGAAGAGGAATTCCTGACATTCTTCTTTACAAATCAGCTTGGCCAAGTTAATCACATTAGCTTCAGAGAGTATATTTAGTTATTGTAGTCCAGAATAAACAAGCTTATAGTCTAAACGAGTGTGTTTGAGATTTCATAGACTGTGTGAGGCAGCTGTAAAACCACATGAATCTATATAATAGATCTATGGATAGTAGTGTAAAATGATAACAGAGAGGTACAGATAAAAACTGAAATTTAAAGGTAGCAATAGAATGATATGGAACAATGAAAATAGCAGTGGTTAGACAGATCTACATTTTGGAGAGTTTGAATGTTTTCTAAATTTTGAGTTTTCTCCTTTAACTAATCTTTTAGCTAGAGAGGGATAAAAGGTTTGTCACCTGCTTTTGGGGCCTCATTCGAATTGAATTCATAATTTATTCATGAATGCTCAGGAAATGCTTAATCAGATGAAATATGGTATCAAACAATATATTAAACCTCAGAAGATGTGTATTTTCCATTGTTATAATTGTGTTGCCCAAGTACCCACACACCCCTGCCCCTTCATTGTAGCGCTTCAGTTACATTGCGACAGTTTATGGAGCCACTCTGCAGGCCAGAACTAAAACAGGGTTAAAAGTTTTCAATTTCATCTAACACATTTCTGTGATGGAATTGGTAATGCTGCAGGGAAAGAAAAAGAGCAGGTGCAGGGGAGGGCAGGAACTTCTTAGGTCAGCTTTGGCACCAGAGAAAGCGTTTATCTGAGAATATCCTGAGCCTCTCATTGATTTGCCATTAGCGTTTAGCAAGTTCAAGTTCCTGAGGCTGCAGTTCCACTTTACAAATCCTTTCACAGCTGAGTGTAAGGGGTTCCTGTTCCTGTCCCTGCCAAGCCTGCCTACATCCGTCAGCTGCTTGTTCTTGCCACCTGCTAGACACCACAGCCCTTTGGTCATACCAGTGAAATTGTCTGTGTAACTGTGATCTAAAGAGATGTAAGAAATGACCTGTTTAAAAGAGCACAAAATAGAAAATCTATGATCCCCCCCCCCCCCCCCAAATGGGATAAAAACCTCCTATCGCTCCAGGTATATTCACTTTGCTAGATTTTTCCCTTGTGAGAGGGGAAAATATTTCATGACTGTTATGTAACACAGGATCTTCACAATATCCAAGTACAAAGTCCTTCACTGTCTTCTGCTTTGATCACTTTAGGGTATTTCAGCCTGCAAAACCAGTTTTGTGATTAATACAGTGAATTTAAGAGTATTCTAAACAGCTACCTTTAGATGAGGGTGAGCGTACTATAGGTGAAGCACATAGTTTTGCCCACAATGCTGGCTTTTTAAATTGCAGCATAGTGAGTACATGCATTTTCATAAATTTCAGCAGTATGCAATCTGATTACTACAGCAGAATTCAGACTACATTACTAATGAGACTGTAGTGATGAAGACATACTGATACAACAGGGATGGTTTGCAGGGAGAAATAATATCTTTGATTAAGTTCAGAGAGTTAAGAAGATGGACAAGTTCAGCATTCAATTTTCTTTATCAAAGTTGCGTACCAGACATCGTGCTATGTTATGACACAACAATCTCACAAAGTAAGTGTGAAGGGTATTAGCACTTGATTTGAGGTTTTGTTATAAAGATCCTTCCTGTGCTAGGAAAAAATATTGATGTGTTAGAGGCCAGAGTTTTATGGGCTTTGGGCTGCTACAGTTATTGTTTTTGAAGGAGACCTAAAATTATATCCTGACCGTTTAGTGTCAATTAAGGATGCCTTAATGCCATTTTCAGGAATGTTAGTCCTGGGATTTTGCTTCAGATCCACAGTGGCTTACCACGCTGTAACTTGGTCAAAAGAATTATTCCTTTTTTTCTGTCTCCTGAAGTGAATGTATTATCCACCTCTTTCTGAGGGGATTGTTGATCTATTTGTATGAGTGTTCTCATACAGCATACTTGGCTTTCTCCAAAGGTTTTGACTTAGAACTGATAGGCTTTGGCTGCATCTCAGGGCAGCCATTTTTGTAATGTCCCATCACCTGGTCCAATCCAGTACTAATCTTACGATGATCAAAAGAGAGCACCCAGTAGAGTGCATGGAAGTTCTCTCCACAGTCATTTATCTTTGCTTCCACAAGACACAGAAGGAGACCAGGACTGAAGGGTCCTTTTGCACCAGTCAGTATTGTTTGAATTAAAAAGCTGTATTAAAAGTTGTATCACCAATAAAACTCATTTCCTTGTTAAGACATGCTGGGAGGGATCTCCAGAGACTGCTTTTTGCTCCAACATAATTTTGTATTTTCTTCAGCAAATGAAATAATAAAATAGAGTTTTGAATGATATTTTTGCAATAAAGATTAATGAAATACTAAATAATAAAGAAAGCAAGATTCTATCATGGAGTGTAATCATCTGAGTGTGTTGCCTTCCAACAAACAGAGTTTTAAGACTGCTGACTAAGAAGGTTAGGTATTCCCACATGCTATGAGACTGTCTTGGAAATTCAAAGGAGTGAGATGTTGTTATAAATAACCATCCCAGTAAGAGCTCTTGGTGCCTCTATTTCCAAGAAGAACATGTAAGAAAGACACTATTGGGAGACAAGCTTAGATGTGAGGTTTGAGAGTTGCAATGTTCAGACATGTAGGATGTTTATGCTCAGACATGTAAGGAAAAATGCCATTACCTCTTCCTGTTTGTACTTAGACGCCCTAAGTAATATGAAATCTCAGATTAGATGATCCAATCGCTTCTTAAGGACTCAGCTTAAGAAAGCTGCTGCTTCCCCTTCACTTCACCTTTTATACATTGGATAGCTGCATTCTAACTCTAGCATGATGGCACTGTGACCCAATTGGCTTCAGAAGAGCCACACTGGTGTCAGCCTGAAGTAATGCAGTTGTAGTTGCAGTTTGTCCAGAATTTTTGAGAAACCTCAGGATAAAAGGTGCTATACAAATGTAGGTCACTTTTATTAAATGCCTTGAAAATCGTTTATAATGCCTTTAAGTATCAGAACAGCCATACCACATCAATAATCCCTGCACATGTGTTTACTTTATTTTAGAGTTTGCCACAGTTCACTATAAATGGCTTAGATATATTCAGTAATTCAGTTATAATGAAATGTGCAAGCCTTCAATAAACATATGTGTTACAACTGCCCTCTGATGTAAATGCTTTGCCAATTATATGTACATTAGTGATGACTGCAGCAGGCTTGTAAATATTCTTTGTAATTCTTTGGTCTCTATTCTCTCATCTCTTACATAAGTTTTATAGTGGTGTGTAATTCTAGATTCACAGATTTTAAGGCCAGGAGGGACCATTAGGTCATCAGGCCTATTGGTGTAACAGGCCAGAGAACCTCATCTGATGCTTGAGCAGAGTCCAACAACCTTTTTCTTTGACTAAAGCGTATCTTCTACTCTGCATTATCTGCATGAAGACCTTGAGAAATTAAAAATTAATTAGTGGCCTTAGAGTTTTGCTCCAGTTGTTAACCATCTTCACAGTGTGTATTGGCTTCTTCCCCTACCGTATCATGCATTACATCTTTGAATAGAGCTGAAGATCCAGTGAGGAGACCATCACCTTAGTTTTGAGCCTCAGCTGAGATAGTTTCAGACTCTAACCTACGTGAAGTTTTCGGGGAAAAATAAGCTTGAATTGATTCTTGCTAACCCTTTTTTTCAAAAGACCTCCAGATGTTCTTTCCATTTTCTTTCCCATAATGGATAAACTCTTTTCAGAGAAGCTGCGTGAGAGCCATATGCCATTTCAAATTCATTTTCAGCCTTTGAGTACATTACTGAAAGAACTCCTCTCGGGATTTTAAGCCTTATACATCCAGAAAAGATGCCAGATTTTCAAGGGATAGGCACCTCTTTAGGTATATAGATGAAATCAATACAGATTTGAAGAATCTGAGTGTGCGTAAAGGCTGGTAAATAGGACCTGAAGAGCTTGACAGATCTTCTCACTTTGTGTGGATCTATCTTTTGGAAAATACAGTTCTATTCTGATTTATGTGGTGCTTGGCAATTCTTTGTACTCACTAGATACTAGGCTCACTAAAAAGTTATAAATGTCCCCCTTTCCACCCACCACCATACAGGTTTCTCACAACCATGATGTTTGTTTCTTTGGACACCTCACCTGATTGCTGACACAAGTATTTTTATTCTTCTGGGGTCTATTCACTACTGTCAGAAAGCCTACTGTTTTCTAACAGTATGGTTTTATTATCTGCCAGATTCACAGATGCTCTCATTATATGGGGTGGAGGAGGAGGAAGAAGATGGGGAGTCTGGATCTAAATGTGGTTTCATGTTTTGGGAAATCTTATTTTACTCAGATTGATTTTGCAGTCTGAGGAGAAGGAGAACTACAGCCTATATGTGAGAGGCAGGCAGAGGAACAAGTGACAGATAGGAGGAGTTCAGCTGGTAGATGATTCCTTGGAGTTTTGTGCCAGAGCAAGGCACAGTATTGGGGAATTGCAATCTGATAATTTAAGCAGAGACTGGTCATGACTGAGAACCCATAATAATTATTATGTTAATGAAAACAAAAAGGCAGGAGAGGTCTCTATTCTCTTGACAGATAGGGATATGCTGATCAGACCTATATCTACAGGAAAACATTGAAATCTCTTTAGAATAAAAATGAAAAATTGGGAAAATCTGCATTTTTGATTGCTCTTTTAGCACAAAATAAAGATGCACCTAAACTTTAGTGCTCTTATTATTATACTTAGGAACGTTTATTCACTGAAGGCAAAGTGCTTTGAGAAGGAAAACATACTTCCTCACAGGGGTTGCTTCCCATATTTGGAATGTGACTGTTTAAATTGTAGCTCAGCAGAAATATTTTGATTCTGTGGGGCACCAGCAGCTCAGCAACAGTGCTGCCTTTCACATCCAGTTCTTAAGTGTAACAGATCATTTAGACCCTGGGTTGGCTAGGCTCACATAAACCAGGTTTACAAAGAGTTATAAAAGCTTGGCTTTCCTCCTTCCTTCTCTCCCACATTCCAGTTTTTCCCCTTATAATCTTACCACAAGGCAATGCAGTCAAGCTTTTCTTGGATCATATGAATGTAGATCAATAAATATCAGTTGCAGAATGGGAATCTATGCACAGGCATGTGCTAGAAGGATGAAATAGTTGTGTTAGTTTAAAGGAACTTCAAAGTTTGTTTTGTTTTATATTTTCAGGGCACAATGCCTATGTTATATAGGTACCAAGCTGAAGTTGGAGAGGAAGAGGAAAGTTCTTTCTAAAAAAGCAGAAATGCTGGAATGTGCTATGGAGACTCAGATTGTTTTTCAGCTCTAGAGGCAGGTATGGTAAGCAAAATTAGGTTATCTCTGTCTGGATAAGGGTACTACACATTATGGAATAGCCTACATTTCAGCTGTGATCACACAGTTATTGTCTATAGATAGATGCAAAGCATCTTATGGGAACAAGATGTTTGGTTCAACAACAGGCTGGCAAAATCATTAAGGCAATTTTTTTTCTGCCAGTGCTTAAACTATGAGTCAGCCTCCACCAGAGTCCTTGTCCTCTCTTCCCCCCATATCCCTCTTGCAAGAGGCAAATGACTTTGTTAGCTCTGAAGTGAGAATCAGAGTGATACTGAGCCATTGGCAGAACAATACTGCAAAGTTAAGCAGCGTTTAGCAGAAGTTGTACGGGATCAAATGGTCCCAACATTTATGCCAGCCCTGAGTCATTTTCATCCACCTACCTTATCTCAAACACAGGAACTAGGGCAGTGAGTTTTAGATCAAGACTGTGCTCTGCGTAGTGTATGGAACAACTCAGCTGAAGTCACGATTCTGTCACTTAACTGAGCATCACTGTATTCCAGGATAGAATTCCTGAAGACTTATACTTTCTCAACAATGGGTTTGGACCTTTGCATGGAAGTTCCTGTGAAAGGCCAGCATAGTTACTTGTCCCTTTGACTGTATAATGATGGAGGTATTGCCACAATGAGACCAAAGGCAGAGGGTACAGGGCATTGCACCTTTGCAATTACGGTTAACTCCTATGAAGATACAGTCTTTCTGTTTATAACTAGTGCAAAACGTTGGACTGGCATTGTATAGAAGTATGCTGAGTCAGCAGTGATGGTGGCAGCCTCTGAAGCTCGGTAAATAGAGAAAATCAAGCATGTGACTTGGGATGAGCTATTGTAAATGCAATTGTTCCCTGTATGAAAAAGTGTTAATTTTATAAAGTTTTGCTTTGAAAGAAACGAGGTGCAAGATTTAGCAGATAGGAATCATGACAATGAGATTTTATTTAGCCATCTCCTGCAGGCCTGTTGCATGAGTCTAAGCAATGACCTTCCTTCTTTGTGCTGCCATGTCTTAATTGAGAAGCTGAGAAATACGAACTCTGAGGGTGTTGTTTGTAATTTTTTTAAAGTTAGAAGCAGTCATTGTATTTATCTCGCCCAACTTCCTACATAAAGCAGCCATAGAATTCCAGCTACAAGTTCTCACTCTCTTATAAAGTACTGTGCAATCCCTGGCCAGCTGCAGCTGTATTCAGGATGAAGTGAGCGGGCTGCACACTGATACAGCTTCTTTTCATTCACACGACAAGGAGCAACACACCATGTATGCTTGGACAGAAAGGGATGAGTAGTTTATTTTAGCTTTCCTGATATATCTCTCCCACAAATTATGACACACAAAAGTAATTGTATAACTTTTCATGCAGAAAGCAGCATCTCTTTTCTCAGGAATAAACTTTTCATGAAAAGGCTCTTTTCATTAATTAACAAGCTTTTGTCATATAAAAATGTCATCAAAAAGTATTTTCTGCCTTCTTTATTGGCTTCACTGTGAGTAAACGTACTTTTGCTTGAACTTCAGATAAATAATACATATATAGTCATGTAAGATTTACATTTATATGCAGACATTCATGGCTTTCTATGTGTACAATCATATATATCTGTATCAGAGTACCAGATCAAGTCAATCGGAGATAGTGTCTCTTGGTCTGTCTCTCACACACACGCATTTTCAAAACCTGAAAATTTGGCACTGCACTTTATAACTCAGTAAAACAGACCTCATCCTAATCAAGGCCAAATTAGCTCTTTAGAGCCCAGCCCTGATGATTTGCATGAGGCCCTCCATGTGCAGATACCAGAATGTGTGTGTGTAAATGAACACTTAGAGTCAGCTCCATGCAACAGGAGTAGGTGCTTTCAATAGAGCTGCTGATTCTGTCACAGTAATAGTGACCCTTTGTATATTAATATCAGGTTCCCCACATTCTGTGACACAGTACCTTGATGAAGCAGAACTGAGAAATCTGGCTTTCAGCTCCATAGGCATATGGCAATCTGTTGTTAATAGACGAGTCAATATCTAGATGCTGCTAAATCTCGTGTGGGTGTACCTTGCTTTTTGATTAAGTCCAAAAGACGCCTTTGATTTGAAAAACTTCCAACTGAGCATCATTTACAAAGCATTTTAAGCATTTTTGTTCTTCTGACATGTGAAAACATGAGAACTTGAATAAAGGATTTCAGCAGAAAGGGGTGTTTAAATTAATTTCAAAATCAGATTAGGATCCAACTGCTTTTCTCCTCTTTATGTTCTGCTTATGCAACAGAGCAGGAACACAGACCTTATTACTGTTTTCAAATCATGTGGGGAGTACTCATCATGTATAGGCCCAGTGCAAACCCTCCTGCACCTCATTTCTGTGGTCCCCACTGCAGAGAATATAGCAACAGTGAGGAGACTCAGACCCAACACAGAGAAGTCTGAGCAACAGAAATTTGCTGGGGACCAGCAAATGCATGTCCTAGCAGCTAGTAGCCTGGTTTGTCTTGAGTTTGGTCCAAACACAGGTTAGTAGGTTACAGCTAAACTCAGTTAGAATAATCAAATTTGCTTATAAATCAAGGACCTCAAAGCATTTTCCGAATGTTGGTCAGTTAAGTGTTATACCATGTGCCATACTGACCTGTAATGTAAGTAAATATCAATGGATGTATTTTACAAATAAGCAGATTTGAATTCCCTGAAACCACTTCGGATACCTAGAATCAAGCACTGTCAGAGCTGAGGAGAAACCTTGGAATTTGTGACAATATGCTGCAGGTATTGGCTATTCTACATCTTTGCCAGAATCCAATAGCAGCAATATGAGAGGTACTACTTCAACCCCTGAGCCAGCCTCTGAGTAGCTCCTTTGTTTTTCTCTAGCTGCATCTGTGAAAAGCATATGCTTGTTCTCTCTATCAGATAACAGAATGGGATTAGAATATTCTATTCCTCATCTCTGTCAGGCAATATAGTACTTGGTAAAAGACATGGAAAAAAATAAAAAGGACACCATGAACAAGAAAAGCATGCTCAAGTCTGACAGCCTAAGTCCCAGAATACACAGGAATTTGTGCAAAGCATGGTCTGTTTATACAAGTTAGCAACTAGAAGAGTCACCCTAGAGAGATTTGCAAGGAGCAGTTCTCTGGGCAAAACAGAGGTAGTTGCTTTGACTTGTTCACATCTGACTTGAGATACAGTGGGAAGGATAATCTGTGCAAATTCTGTTCTGAGATGTACAAAATGCTCAGGAGCTTCTACCAGTTGAGATCAATGTAAGTAACCGGGGCAAAGTTAATTTGAGAGAGCACAGACAGGTCAAAGGTTGAAAACTCACATTTTTGCCCTTTGTATTCCCGCACTGTTGTTACTGACAGAACAGTAGCTGCTGCAGTTAAAAGCTCAAATAGCAGTAGCACAGATTGAGTGTCCTCCATGTTTTTAGAAGACAATCTCTAGAAACATCATTACCCTATATCAGACTTCCCAGGCACTTTGTTGCAAGAAATATGTCTATTTATACAAGCACACACCTGCAATCCCTGAAGACATTTTTCTTGATAAAGTCCCCATTAATTATAAATTGACCTAGTTCCATTGACCAATTTATAGCATGTAAGGCTATATTATTTAAATTAAAATCTTTAAATTAAGAAAATTTTAATTAAGAGAGAAATTAAGATTGATCCGAAGAACAACTTGGTCCACCTGATCAAAATATGCCATTTCCAACAGTTTAGTGAATCAGAGGTTTGGGAATTGCTGTGGACATCACTAAGCAGAATTCCTGGCTTGTGATATGAGTCTATGGATTTAAAGTTGCTGGTTTATATTTAGTGAAATATGACAATTTGGCAAGTGCATTTAAGTCAGGAAACATAGCCCAAACAGAGGCTTGGGTATTATTTACTCAGAATTTTCAATTAATATTCTTTCAGCAGTGTGCATTTCAGAGGTAAAATATACGATCAGCAATTTCAGAAACAGGGATACAGCCACATTTTTGTGTTTTAATTCACTGAGTAGCACTTTTTGAGTCAGTTTTGCTGCATGTACTGCCATGAATTAAAACCAACAAATTTTAAGAATGTAGAGTATAAAAACAGGACACAGATATGCTGGGACCCAGAAACAGAGAAATGACTTAATTTGAACGACATGTCAGTTCACTGGCTGGCATCACAACAGTTCAATGATGAAACTGTTGGAATACTGTGGCTTTCTCTTTTCATCTTTTAATACGTCTGTATTTCTATGCCAATGTCATGCTATATTACAGTAGCACTGTAGGAGCCACGGTTTAAACTCAGCCCCTAGTGATAAGAAATATTTTAGAAAAAGAAAATCATGAAAGCAGTCAATGCTCTGTAGAGCTTACTGTCTATAACCCCAGTTGTACAGCCTGTGGTAACCTCCAACACTCCACTGACATCACTGGGAAAATTAAAAAAGTGCTAGTTCTCATAGCAGTCCATCTTACCTAACCTCTTATGTAAGTAAAATAGAGGGGCCATGTATTTTGCTGAGTAGAGACAGCAGGCTGAATTGGGACCCCAGAGATGGTTACATGGATCACTTGTTCAGGATTGTACCAAGCCCTTTTCCTGCCCCACCATGATCAAGTAACTTTCTTGTGGCAACCACAGTAATTCCCTGCAGGGGGGAGGGATATTAAGAAAGTATGTTTTGAGTCTCTTAATGTAATTTAGCAGCAGGAAACTAGGAAGGAGTGCCAGAACCATGTGAATAGCCAGTTCTTTGTGCAGCACTTGCAAATGCTCCACCTAGGCCACAGCAGGGCAATTGCTGCTTCATATGAATTTATTACCAAGAAGTGTTTGTCTACAAGTACGTTCCACACCTGATTTAAGGCTTTTCATTTGCATGTGACTTATGTAATAGTAAATTTACAGTTTAAATGTGGTTAATGAAAATTAGTATTTTATTCACTGGAAACAATTTCACGCCAAAAATGTTTCTCCCCCCAAGGCCAAGTAAATCTGTTAGGTGACAGTGTTGTCAACACCTCTTAGCACTGAATGTAGTACATAGCACTTTTTTGCACCTGAATACTGTGGAAGAATCCTTGTTGTAGTTCTGTGGTAATCCAGCCATGAAAACATTTTGCTGTAATAAATATTCACTTAGGCCAAGTCAGTAAGGATTAAAAATAACTACTTAAGCATAGTGAAGACATGGTGTCTGGATTGAAGAAATTGTGTTGAGGGAATGATCTAGACTGATGATATCCAAAGGCACAGAGGGCAAAAATGACCTGTATCAGGTCATTCTCATTCTCAATCAAACTCATTCAGTGAGTTTCATTCCACAGTAACTCAGCCATTTAATATTGTTGTTTCCTACCTCTATCATATTGCTTACATGAATATATTAACAATATTTAGTTACAGAAAATTAATGAAGTAGTTTAGGTTGCAAATACCAAGTGATGCATGGTTAAAAAAAACCCCCACCACCAAAACAACAACAAAACCCCCAATCCTCACTTGTGTACTTAAAAAACAGTTAAAAATATCAAGATAAACTTATCCATCTGTTGCCCTCAAATAAAATCCATCAGGGATGAATTTGGCCTCCTTTTATTCAATTTGTCCTCAATTTGCTAAACTCGTTACTTTTCTCTTGTTTTACTCTCTGTTAACTGAGAAACAGCAGCCTCTTTGCAATAGGCTTTAGAAGCAGGAAATCTCAGGGTATGTTTCTAATTGCCAGAGTTTCTCTCCCTCTTTCTGCTGTTCCTGTTCTTAAGGAAGCACAAGGGGGTTCATGAGGTGCCACTAAGGAAACAGAAAAGAGTATCAAGGTCAGGATGAAAACCACACAAGAAGCAGGAAGAGATGCTTGCAGTTAGGTTCATGACCTTTGTATTTTTTTTCTGATTGTCCAGGAGAGGGAGGAAGGGGGTTAGAGAAGGAGAGATAGGAAGTTAACATTAGAGCAGATGTATGCATAACCCCTGTTAGAAAACATCAGAGTTAGGAAGCTAATGCTGAAGCTGCTAAAAATTGTGGGGTTCTTACTGCTGAACATCTGGGAAAAACAGATGTATGTCTGCTCTTTGTTCCCAAACAGCTATGGTGGTTCCAACAGGTAGATGTCAAAGCCCAGGTTTCAGAAAGAGAACTGAACAGTAGAAAGTAATTGAAATATGTTTGGTTATTAAAAAGGAAAAATAAAAATTAAAGCAAAACACTTTATAGTTGGAAAACCAAAGTTCTTACAAAATATACTAATTTAAGATGTTCATAAAATCTGGCCTTAATGAGTCTTGACATTCTCTTTAAGATAGAATCATAGATTCATTTAGGTAGGAAAAGACCTTTAAGACAGTTCTCTTTGTTTTCTGACTTGGATGTAGTAATGTACATGTTCTGCTCCACAAATACACAAATGGAAAATTGTGACCATGTCAGAGTGCTTGCTGAGGTCTCAAACATTCCAGTTTAGGCACATTCCCGAAGAACATAGACTCCTTCTTTCCAGTGCCTTGGGGAACAGTTTTAGTGCATCACCACAAACTGAGATGGTAAAAATCTGGTACAAAAATCAAGCACAGTCTTTGCCTCTTTCATTACATATGGAACTGCATAGCATTTTTTAATACTCTTTAAGACAAGACTATAAAAATCAGTGACTCTGAGGCAGTGGGTGATGGATCACTGCAATCAACAGATGCCTGTAGAATGAATATAAATCCTCTTATTGTTTTCTGTGAGGTTGGAAGAATGAGGAGTCTTTTTGAGTGGTGCACCAGGTAATAAAATTGCTACACTAGGTGTGTAGGTGATCTTCTCCACCTCCATATTAACACTGCCCATTACATGGTCACCTAAATTATACACTGAGCCACACTTCCTGTTACAGTAAAAAATGCCAAGAAGCTACAAAGCAGACTTCAGCCAAGTATAAAACTAACACTGGGAATTGCAGCAACTTAATTTTTCCAACCACAATTAGCAGAAGAGGAGTGTGTAAAATGATAAGTGGAAAGAATAGTTAAAATATTGGTGTTCTGACTATGAGTAGCTGTTCACCTACCAGCTTATTCTATATGCAGTTAAGATACTCCAGAACTTAGATGGCTTTGAGACTATGTGTGATATTCTCTGGTGTTTTGCACAAACAAAAGTGTTTAAAGTCTCTTTCCAAGACTTTTAACTTTGTGATATCCAAGATGGTGTCTCTTCCATGTGTCAGGGAGCTCTCAATTGTCATCTGTTGATAGAAGAAAGAGTTCCTGGGAATTCCAGTTTATGTCTGGATAGGATGCCGTCAGCAGCAGTGGAGGGTCAAACAATTAGACCAGGCTTCATTTGCCTTTCTTCTACGTGACATTGAAGGGATATTATGAAAATCAATTCAATTTCTTATGTACCAATGATAAGGCATTATTGTCTCTACTGGATGATTAGAAGCCATGAGAATATCACCAAATGTGCCTGCAATTAATAGTTACCAAGACTTTTTGAAGTTTGGTATGATTGGTTGCTGAAAAAAGGAAAAATTGTTTTATTGAAGGGAAATAAAATAAAATAAAATGCAGGAAAAACCCAACGAGTTTTGTTTTCGTAAGCACTCTTGAGGGTAATGATTCTGTTTGAGATATTGCTGAGCTTTCTGGGGGGAGCTAGTGCCATGACACCTTTTCTAAACCAAGCAGATGATGTCCAGGAGTTTCTTTTTGACATCAGAGAAGCCAGAAGGCTGGCTGATGGATTTCTGGAAGCTCCCCATTCAGTCAACAATACAATAATTGCTGCATCTGGACTTTCAGAATATGAAGCCCCTCCCAAAAGAGGAGTTGGCCTGAGTTCTGGGCTTCACCAGATCTGAACATCAAAACATGATCTGCAACCAGAGAGGGATGAACCAATTGTAGTGTATCATCATATATTTTCATCTAGAGAAGGGCCAACACTAAATCAATTTCTTTCTCTTACTTACTCTGTGAGAACCTCTTTAAGATCTACAGATACTGATGATCCATTATTGCTTCCTTTGCAAATTTATTCTTTGTCCATTTTCCAGCTTCCAACAATATTCTTTGTTCACGCAGCTGCCTTAGTGCTTCCATTTTCCGTACCTTTGCATATTTAAATTTTGTTCCAGTGCAAATATAAATGAATTTGTGAAATATTATAATTCATCCCAAAATGGGATATTTTCTTTTCCTCACTAAAGGTCTGTTTTTATGCTTCCTGTTCTAAACCTCTGCCTTCAACTTGCATTCAAAAATCCCATCAATGTTAATATAGATTCAGAGAAAATAAATCTGCTAAAAAATTAGTATTTTTTGGTTGAGAGTGTCTTAATTAATTTTTATTGATAAAAGACCGATGTCTGTAAACAAAGATAAGCTGCCTATGAGCACCTGCATAAAGCTAATTAGTCTTGAGCCAAAGACACAAGGATTGGGACAAACATCTGGTTGTTTCTTTTAACTGTAGCCTGAAAATGATTATATTCTTATCTCTTATAGAAATCTCTGTTAACAGTAAAGGGAACATGTTCAAATACTTGGGAGCCATGTTTACAGTTGGAAAACTTTCAGACGTCACCATTTTTACTAATGGTGCCTGAGCCCGGAAAAGATACCTATAAAAAGGGTCCTCAAAGGCTTCATCTACTTGTAAACATTGCCATTCCTCAGCACCAGAACTGTTCTCTGTGCTAGTGGATTCCTAGAAAAGTTCTTGTCATAGTTTAGCTTCCATCACGTGGAGTTCTCCTACATAATTTATGAGTGGTTCAGGAGTTAGCAGTTTGCAATGAGCAGTTCAGATGTGGCCACCCTGTTACAGGGTAAGTGAAAGTAGTAGCATGGAGTAGCAGGACTGTTGAAAGTAGTACCAAAGAACACACTCAGGTGTGTGTTAGCCCTCTCAGACAAGCCACACACTGGCTTAATCTCGGGAGCAGCAAGTTTGCCTTAAGAGCAATTTAGGGAAATTTATTGTGCCTATAATTCTAGAGACCAGGCTGGCAAAGCTCCAAAGAAGACCATGGTCTGAGTCATTGTGAGGTATCCACCAGCCTCAGTTTCACTGACTTGCTACCTGACCTTGCCTATAGCCTTCAGAGCCTGCAAAACAATCTTATTGTGATCAGCACACTGCTGAGATACCTTGGATTCACTTTCCTAAAGATGAAAGTTCTTGTTTACCCACAGGGAACTCACAGTTTAGGTAATTGTCGGCATCTCCTCTACAGAGCCTTGCCAGCACCACTTAGTCTTAAACTGGAGTGACTGCTTCTAGAGTAATAAAGCCTAGTTTAGTTTCCATGACTAATTTACTGGCAGGCATCTTGATGGAGAACTATCAGTTATGCTACCTAAAATGATGCTGTTTTCTTAGTCAGTTGGAAACTCAGCGTCTGGTGCAGAAGTTAATATATATGATAAGGCCACCTAGGGCCAGCCCCTGATCCTGGCTTGTGCTCACCCTTAGTCTGAACTGAACTCTGTTCCACTGCTGGTCTTTTAAGTCACCATGTTGCTTAGAGTTGGGATTTGGCACTAAATGAAATATAATATAATAGCACCATTTCTGGCACTGTAACAAATGAGATCATGTGGGAGAGAAGATAACACGTATCTCTCTTCTCCTATACTCAGGATCACAAAGCAGGTACCTGGGAGGTGGCTGAGTTACCCTCTGCTGTCAGAAGCTGTGCACAGCAGAGGTGAAAGAAATTAGAAGGTCTGACTTTCAAAATGTACAGTTAGAAATATGTGGGCATGGAATTCAGTGAAGAAGAAAGAGGGTGATGGTCAGCTGTTAGCTCCTTAAAGCCAAGAAAGTCCTTGCTGCTCTGTTGATATTCCACTGGAAAGGCAGCAACTGGAAGATAAGAAAAGTGCCAGCTGGGAAGGAAAAGGGACAAAAATTTCTCTATGAAGGAGTCTGAGAGCAAGCAAGCTTGCCAGAGAGGATAAAATAGGGAGATGACAGGGAATGGTGACTTATGGAATAACTAGAAATGGCAAATGCATGAATGACCCATATGGTAGAGACCAGTAATGACATACTGTGCATTCTCAGGAGCAGCTGTCAGTAGCACCCAGTAGAAAATGAAGCTAAACGAACTGTTAACTTCATGCTAGTGACAAGTGCTCACACTTCAGACTGCCTGAAACTTCTCTGGCAAAGGGCACTGATTGGCTCCCAGGCGGCTGCTGTCAGTAAGGAGGGCAAGGACTGAATGCTCCTTTCCCTCTTGGGGTGGTCTTGCTGGTCTGAGGGAGCTGCGTGTGTGGCAGAGACCCTCTCCCTGCCACGGCTTGTCTTGTACCTATTCTGAAGACAGAAGTCCTCTGTCTGCAGACTTGTTAAGCTGGCATCTTCTATCAGCAGTAGAGTCATTAAAAGAAACATATAGGAAGGGAGAGTTTATTTTGCCGATGCTCTTTATTTTAATCATACAAAGAAAATGACAATTTTTATATAGAAGCCATTAGGGATGCAGGAGGCATCGGTTCCTAGCTCTGGGGTTCTTTCTTTTAAACAGACTGTGGCAATGCAAATACAGCCCGTCATGATATTTATATCTTTAATTCTAGCATTCACCACATTACTAACACACTGATGGGTCCCTTGTTCTTCATTTGTCTATTTCCTTAAACTTTCTGCCCCCTTTTTTTATTATTATTATTTTTTCTGTCATGTGTGCAGTTCTTGAAGGTCAATCAGACGTCACGGATAGAGCCATTCTGTTCATGGGCTCACAAGCAACTTGTTTATGAATGAAGAAGGCTTTGTGAACTTCCAGGGACATGCTGAGCTGTTTTATAAAACTACCAGTGGGACAAGGAGCTTGGGAAAGTAAGGCCTCTTATGGATACAGAAAACGGAGGCACTCTGCCAAAAAACCTGGGCCGACATTCCAGTTTGTCAGAGTCTTGTCCAAGTAACAAGTTTCTAGAAAACAGATCAGGTATCTGCATATCCAGGGTTCAAGCTGACCATATGTGAGTGCAGGGCAGTATGTGTGCTAGGACACTGCCACAGCAAATGCTTATGATTTGACCATAAAGGTGTCATAAAATGAAGAGGTCAGGAATGCCAGAGCTCCATGGAACAGAAAACAGAAGGATAAACACACCTTAAAGAAAAAAAAACATAACTCTTGGGAGTGTACTACTACTTTTTTTTAAGCTAAAGCATGCAATGGATCCTTAGATATTTGAGGCATCAGTAGAACAATTAGAAACAATTGGTTTAAGTATCTTGGATTCTATGTGAATCTTGGATTCTGTGGCCTCTTACATGTATAGCATTCCTACAGCATTTAGCTGAGGAAAGAGGAGAGCAAGCAGCAGAATCTTTTACCTGGCCAAGTTTGCTACTCTTTAATTTAAAATTTAGGTGTCAACACAGTCGAAGCCAGCTGCATGTTGTTTACTGGAATTTTCATTGTTGTGCTTGTTATTCCAGTTCCTTCAGGGAAATACTGATCTCATTCCTGAAAGCAGCTCTAGGAGCACACAGCAAAGTAAGACAGAGGTAGGCAAGCAGAGGTCTGAGCCAAGCCTCAGCGTTCTTCCATGACAGTTGGCTCTGCAGCCCCTGGAGATGACATGTAATCTTTTTCCAAATGTCTTTGGCAATTTTTTAAAATAAAAGTAACAGGGACAAAACCTGAACAAAACAAACCAGTAATGCCCAAAGCACCATTCACCAAACAGCTAGAGCAGTTTGAGGATGCTTGCTGGCATGAAAGGAACAGTGATTCGTGGAAAATTTGATTACAGGTATTTCTTGCTTTTTTATCACTCCAAGAGTCAGATTTTCTCTGACTTGCCTTTCCCATATCATCTTTGTCATCATCATCATCATCATCATCATCATCATCATCATCACCATCATCATCATCATCATCATCACATTTCTCTTTCATGCTCCTCATTGCCTTGTCCACATGCCCTTGTCTCTTGGGGTATTTCTAGTTCCATGCATGATTTTCTCTTTTTGTTTGAGTCAGGCTATTTTCATGTGTGGATGTGGCAGTTTAGGGACATGGTTTAGAGTCGGAATTGGCAGATTTAGGTGTATTATTGGACTTGCTGATCTTTAAGGGCTTTTTCAACCTAAATGATTCTATAGATTTATAATTCTATGATTCTATGTCCCGTGACATCTGGGCACAATTAAGCCTTGTAGATAAAAGGGGAATGTTTGCCTTAATCTCAGATTTGATGTTTTAGCCAGTACTCTAAACCAGCAATTTTGGCCAGCCCCTGAATCTCTCATTTGAAATATACTCACTGTAGCTCTACCTCATTATTGTGTGTAGGCAAACATTAATTTTTGCCTCCAACGATTTTGGGTTTGGCCAACTTTTAATTGGTTTTAGGGAGAAAGATAAGGCTCATCTCTGACATGAGAAATTCAGTGTATTTCAAATCTATCTTCAGCAGAACCTTCTGAAAAAAAGAGTTGTGAGAATATATTTAACATGCACAAAACAATATCTCTCACTAACTTCATCATTGGAAACTTCTAATCTTTTTCAGCACAATGTGCGAAATGAAATAATAATTCTCTGGCAGACATTTAGCACGTGAAATTTCTTTTCTAACAGTTAATTTTAGCAAAGTCCTGTAAGCATCCAAAAAACTATTAGGTATTGATAGGCCTAACAGCTGTAAGACATTTGGTATTTGTCACCTTGTACAGTTTAGAGTAAAAAACCTACTTTGAAATATTGTCTTTGTTTTGATATTTCAGAATATTTTAGAAATGCAAATTAAGTCTCCCATGCTCCAGCTGTACTCAGTGTGGGTGTAGTTTTTCCTCTAGGTATCTATCCTGTCCTATAACCAAAATAAGAGGTTCATTTCAAGATGAGCTGTTTCCTCAGCTGGGATTGCAGGCCTTGCAAAAGCTGGAGATAAAAAACCACCCAAATGAGAGAAAAGTTTAGAGGGACTGAAGAGTACCTGAGCTGTACTTTTAGAAGATTGCTAGCTGTTTTCTTGAGAGGAGACATCCATACAATTGAGTAAATGAATCAGGAAGGAAGTTGACTTCTGTATATGTGTTAGGGTGGAAGAAAGAAGGCAGACTATTATATATTTATTGCCTTGAATGGACTCCCCAGAATTAACAAACCTAGAATGTTCTTGGAGAGACGATTAACACTGTGGAGGCCATTGAGTGCTACTTTCAGGATGGAAGAAAGTCGGATGGAAATCAGGTCAGAAGATCAAATCACCATGTGAATTACTTCATGTGTTTTGAATGACAAAAGAAGACCGAAGACGAATTAGAGACCCCTGCAAACTTACCTTGCAGGGCTGGGGGACAGAATCCTGATGTGTACAGTTACTGTACCAATTGTGAACATTCATCCGCTTTCCATAAATGAAGCCTCACTGATACCCATTTAGCAACTCCAGTTAGCCTTAAGGTGAGACCTGAATTGTGGAGTGGCAATTTTGTATTTTGTGCCCCATCTGCTACCAAAGTTTCTCCTGCTGCAAAGGTCCAGCCTGATGACTCTGATCCTAAGAATTCCTTCAGCTCTGAAACTTCCCATGCAAGGATTTAATAAAGAAAGAGGATTTTTATTTATGCCAAAATCTGTTTTGCTGTTTGGAAGCCATTAGAAAACGTTACGGTCACTAATTTATTCAATATTTTTTGACAAAATATTGGCATGGCTGAGATCTTGCTGTTTTTCATAGACAAAGTCAGCACCAGAGTTTGTTTTCATTCTTTACAAAGGCTTTGCAGCACATGTGATAAAACCCGTTTTTCTTCTGCTTATCTCCTGTGAGCTTAAAGTACAGATGGCAGAGTTTTCTTAGGCATGTGCATAGATTCAGAAGGGGCAGGCTCTAATAATCCTAATAATCACAAAAACCTTCCTTCCGCTTCTGTCAGCTCCCACTCAGATCCTGGCTTTAAAACTCCTTGACTGGTGAGCTGCCCAGTGCACTGCAATTGTCTCCATGTCTTCTAAGGGGCAGAAGGATGTTCAGCCCATCTTGCAATAGCCAGACCAGGAAATTCTCCTGCCAGCTATAATGCAACTAAAAGCCTTCAATATTGTAGCTAGGAGACCTAAGCTTTCCCTAGCTACAGACACCAGGTCCTTGGAAGTTTTAGGGCCACCCACCTAGAGCAGCTGATGACAGTAGCAGTAATAAAGCTGGAGCAGTTCCTGTTACTGTAGGGTGAGCATGGTAGGGAGGCAGTGAGCCTCTACAAAAGCCTGTATTGTTCTGGCCACAGTAGACACCTCTGCCTATTATTAAAATATAGGTCACCAAGCACTCACTCAATACCCCTTTGCTGCAGATTGGAGAATAGTGGTCTAGACCTGAGGGCTGTGGGTCAGAGTCAAGCGAGACACATAAGTGATGCCCATCTACAGAAAATGGCAGATGTCATGCAGAATGTTATCCTGGTGCTGAGGGGAAGAAGTGCCCTGATGGGACTTTGCAGAAGGCAAAAGAGAAAACACGAAAGGTTTCATAAGCCAAATATTTCCCAGTTCCAACTTATTCTTTAAGTCCACAAATAGCTTCCACACTTGAGAAATGTCAAGTTTCTTTCAGAATGGTCCCACTCAATTTATGTTCTCCAACTCACAAAACAGTCTCATCTTGGTGGCCCAGTCTTGTTGCTTCCCTTCTTGTCCCTTGCTTTGCTCAAAGTACTTCTCCTCATCACTATTTTCCTGCCTGAAGCTTCTAGATATCTGTCTATCTGTCTTTAGTTATTTGTTCGGAGCTCTTTCTTCTTTACCGTTTCCCAATCTCCCAGGTGTTTTTTGCACTTTCTTCTGGTACTAGATTGGTAAGAAACTTGCAAAAAGCTTTTTGGAAAGCATGTCCTATTTTTTCTGATTATCTCCTTTCATGCTTTATTTGCAAGAGTTGGTAATTTAAATATATTTTTGGAAATAATTGTTCTTATAAGGCAGGAGTTTTTTAATATATGGAGAGTCTGGACTAGGTCTAGAGTGTCATGCTAGCTTCGGGCAAAACTTTGACCCGGTTGTCCACACAAGCTATATATTAGTTCTTAATCCAGCTCTGAAGTGACCCACTGCCTGTAAATTAACACAGGCTTGGACACAGACTGACACATGATTAATTTTTGTTCATGATTCATTTTTATTCTGGCAGACAAGTAACACACACAACAAACCAGAAAAAGAACTTCTGCAAACTCAAGCTGAGCTACCAAAAACCAGCTAGGTATAGCTGTAAGATCTCAGACTTGTAAACTTCCAGAGACATTGAGCAAGGAAAGGCCTGGCAAAAGTTTAGGGAAGAAGCTAGTGAAAATATATTGGACACTTCTTTGAAAGCAGGGATCAAGAGTCAACACAGTAAAAATTACATAGAAGATGATTGATCTGAAGAAGTCATTGGCACAGATGTTGTGGAGACTGAAAGTTTACTAGGTCTGCAGAAACAGTTGGATGAATGTGAACATCCAGGGCAAATTATGAGGAATATGAAATTCTTGTGCTTTGTAGAATAAGCCAACTGTAATAGCAAGTTCTCTTCAATTTACAATTGCCTTTTCCTGTCAAAGCAAAGCTGGTTACTTTCTGCTCTGATCATTCCTTTCTTGCATTCTTTATTGGCATACAGTACTTCAAGCATGACCAGAAGTACTGTGATTTCTGTGGAGCCCCAGATGAGATTTTAAGACAACTGTGACCTCTTGAGTGAAGAAGTTATATAATCTTACCTGGAGAGTTCCATGTCAATACCATAATTTATATTGTATATAACATTTTTTTTCCCAGAATTGAGAAATGTTCCAGTACTTTTTTATACCAAACCGATTTTCCACAGAGCTCCACCATACAAGTACTTGATATTTTTATGTAGTGGCAATTGAAGGGACAGTAAATTTTGCTCTTAAAAAAAATATATATATATATATATATGTATGTATGTATGGTAAAATTACAGAATAGCAATCTTATTCCAATAGGGGAATTTATTGAATGGATTGTGCCAGCCTGCATTTTTGAGCCCTCTACTTTTACACGATTTGCATGAATTAAAAAAAAATCTTTTCTTTGGACATCTAATCAAATTTACAAACTGTCATAAAGATTGGTCTTGAGGAAATTGGAGGCCTGTGGGGTAACAGAACAAAAGCCAGGACTTATTTCTCAAAATTTTTTGCCTGTGTAAGTCTTGATGTCTTCCGACATGGCATACTTATTCTGCTCCTTGCATGCAACAGTAACATAGACTGCCCCTTCCTCTTGTAAAAAGGTGTGATCAAGCAGCTGCTGCTGCGGGAGCACTGTGACTTATCAATGTCCTGTTGAGCTGCATATAATATACTGACCTTCACAAAAGCCATTTGGAAATGAAGACAGATTAGTTTCCAAACTGACTCTTCAATGAAAGCACATTCAACCTATTCAAATGGAATATAAGGACTCTTGCTTTTTTATTCCATATTTCCATCTCTGTATGAGTCAGAGGCCACATTATCCCAGGTGTCCAATGGCTTTTCCATACCAGCACCATATTACTGAGGCATAGGTGGTCTAGAAGCACAGATAGTGCTGCTAGCTTGGCTAGAGAAACAGTGAATTATAACGCTCTGTCATATTGATGGCACAATTTATACACTGTATTAAAGTTTGCAGGAGACAATACCAATCATGTCTTACTAGAGATCTGAATCAGAACAAAGGATTTACATACAATTCCTGAGAAATTCTCAAAAGCAGAGGTACTATTTCTATAGCAGTAATATTCTCTAGGGTTAGTGGGATTTTAACATGTAGGATAAAGCATGATGGGTAAAACAATCCCAAAGTCTTGGAAGTAAGCATTTTCTAGATCTGAAGAACATATTAGATTAACAGTTCCTATTAAACACTTCTTAGGCAGTCACAACTGTCCTTGAGTTGCCATTAAGTTTATCGGAGCTTTGCTTAATTTGAAAGGTCTTAGCTTGAACTCAGAGTTTGACCTATGAAAAACTCTGGGCTTGGTCCTACTCTTTGGATGTCCATTAAATAAGATAATTTTCATCTCTAACATGTTGGGACTATACATCCTCAGAGGTCTGTTGTTACATTTTGCTTGAGTTTTTGTTCTTAAATTCTAAAATCCTTAAATCAAGAATTGCTCCAGTCATTTGGATAGTGTATGATGAAAACTGTCAGGATTCAGAAGGCTATTTACAGAAGCAGATGAAGGAAATGTCAAGAAATCATTCTTAATTTTCCAGCACCCAAAATCAGAGCTGGATGAAAAGTTCCCTTCTTATTGCCCATAAGTAGTTTCTGTAATTGGCGAAATTGCCTGTTATTGTTTGAATGTGTTTGGATCTCCTGTGGTAGGTTTTATGTGTTTGAGAATTGACTGGAAAGAAAAGCAGTGGTTTCCCAAGTCACTGTTCCATTCACCCAGACTGAGCTGGAGGTATGAGATTAACAGGGTCTGACATGAATGGAGCTCCTTCTCTCTCAGGCCTATTGGAAAACAAAACACATACCAGCATACATTTGAGGAACTGTGAGTTGACTTTGGAGAGCACTGGTATTTTTACACGATAACAGTCTATTGGATTCCCTCATAAGTCTTTCAGTTCTTCATTACATAAGGACTTTTCCTGAACTGCAGGGCAGAGAGCAGCATGTATGTAATCGCTGTTTCACACTAATGCATCACATGTGCTTTGGATTTCAAACATCAATATTTGTAAGAACATACAGTAAGGCTCTTTCTATGAGCAGGGACTGGATTCTCACACTTACCACCCTTCACGGACTCTTCATAATTCACTGAGCATGGGCTTTGCTTTTCTTTATTTAAATTTTGTACTTAAAAGTGCCCCTTTATATTTAAGTACCATGGAACCCTTCAGTAATAATCCTTAGAATTACATGACATTTACAAGAAGAGGCTTTCTTATAACTGGACATTGCTTTAAAATCTTTATTTCTCTCCTAAGATAATTGCTTTAATTGATCTTACCAGCCAGGTTTTCATCAGATGGGAATCTGCACCAATTTCAATAGTAAGCCAAAGGGTTAGTCTAATCTGATTCTTGTTATACCTGTACACAGAGGAATGTGTAGCAATATTTTTAGAAATGTCCCTTTATTATCTGGTTGATAGTAGTTCTTGTTGACTGATTCTGTAATATTACAGAGGAAAGTAATAACTAACCACTGTCTCATAGATTACAGGAGATCAAGGCACAGAAAGAATTCTCAGATCTTGATTGAGTCCACAATTTAATGTTAAGTGTGAAGGCTACTGGTACCTGGTGGGCCAAGGTAGATGTCTCAGAATGGCAATCAAAGTAACCAGTGCTAGCAGCAGGAAGCCACACAGAGTAACCAATGGGAAGTGTTAAGCAGAGAGCTCTCTCTGAAACAGAGGTTTGTATTCTAGACAGCACCCGGGTTCTTCTGCTCATCCATCCATCCATCCATCCATCCATCCATCCATCCATCCATCCATCCCCCCATCCATTCATCCTGAATATAGGCACCTACTAGTCTTGTTGCAGAGAACTGAGCAGGGCTCATTGTCCTGCAAGCAAAGCAGGACACACCACTTAGAGCAGAGTAGCTGGTAATTTCCCCCAGAAAGGAGAAGAGCTGAATTTGGTGCCTCCCCACACCCTGCTGAAGCCTAAGGCAGTTCAGCACATGAGTTAATAATGAGGCTACGTACTACTGTGAGAGGGACTCCCTTTTGACCCCTGAAGAAACTTTCCAATTGCATTCAGACTTCACCAAACATCTAAATGTGATCAATTAAGCTATAAAAGGACTACATTCTTCTTTTAGTAACACCATGGCAAAACTAATCATATTAGTACAATTGCACAACAGATGTTGGCCTTGTATGTCTCAATTATTTCACCTGCCTGGGTTGCAGGCTCCAAAGCTCTCAACAGAAGAAAGTGTCCCGTTTCTAAAGATGCTGCTTGCATTTATCCACGATTAATCTGTAAAGAAATAATAAAAACCTAGAAAGTAGCATTCTGAGAGAGAATTGCACTCATTTTCTTTTGCGTGCTCACAATGAAATGCTTCTGAGTGCTCATAACAGCAGACGGCTTCTGTTAGCTGCCTTTCGCCTGCTGAGTTAAACAGAAAGAAAAATGTTAATGGTCAGAGCTTGTCAGCAGTACATTGCCATTCACGTTTAGTCACACTTCACTATTGTTTTGTGTAGTTGTTAGGTTACAGATATTTTTAGGGTCAAAAGGGGAGTGGATTCATCCCTTTGGAAACTTTAATAAAGTTTCAACTCATGTACGTCCTGCATTGCCCACAAAAATAAGTTCACTGGCTTCTCAAAAGTTGAATCAACAGGAAATGTGAGAAATGCCTATAATTTCTGAATAATCTGCATGTAATGCTTTCTACCCCTTTGATAAATCTATGCTTCCGCTGCAGCACAAGAATATGTTTTTACTTTGCCAACTTTTTCATCAAGAGATCTCAAATTGCCATAGCTCAAATGCTGACTAATTTGAAGGAAAAGATTACAAATGGACAGATGCAAATGAGCAGACAAAGCTCAGTCACAGGGTTAAATATATCTAAGTTTAATTCCATTCCTTCAGTGACAATGGATGATTCATTTGGTTTTCCTGTGCCTGGATGTAAAATAAAGTGAATGCAACTTTCCTCTGTGCATCTTGTGTATTTGTACTGCAGGAACTTGGAAGCAGAAACAACCATGTGCTATGTCTCCAGAAGATAAGGTGGTAGAACTGGGTGCATATTCTGATTTTTTATTTCTTATGTGGAGGATATAGTGATGATTCAGAACTAAGTGAATGCCATTCTGTAAGTCTAACTCACAATCTTACACTCTTTATGTGAGGGCAAAATTTGCTTTCTTCTATAAATTCAGTTTTTACTGGCATCTCTACTAGAAGACTTTTCTTCTTATTCTGTTGAATTTCAAATGTGGTGTGGGTGGGCTGAAGGCAGTTGATAATTTTACTCAATTTGAAGTTATTTGAACAAGCTGTTTCAAAGTTGCAGTACTGGTGAGGGAGAGAAAAGGGTATTTTATGAAATTTCTTCAGCGCTTTTTTCCTCCCCGCCCTTTGTCCTGGCCTACCAATCAAACAGACTGAGCTAACAGATGTTAGAGTTCTATGTAAAATCTGGTAAACTCTACTACATGGCCTCTAACAGGCTATTGAACCAAACAGAGTCCTCAGGCTATTGGAAAACATGTTTGGAAAGTGATTGAGCTACAAATTTTGGAATAGCATGCCAGTCTCCAGCATATTCCTGGGGGAAGCAACCTATTCTGATGTTTCCTCGCAGTCCAATAAGCAGCTGGTTCAGCCACAGAGGTTACAGGGAGCACAGTCAGGGGTAGAGCAGAGAGTATACAGTGGCAGGGATGGTGAGGATGACCTCCCTATGGCACACAGAGGTTCAATGAGCAAAACGGATCTATACTTGAATTTACTTTCCATTCCTGTTGTATAATGTATTTAAACCCTGATGGTATGCACTAGCCAAACTCTCACTCAAGACCAGGATCCACACCAGGATCCAATTGTTAATTAAGACCACCTCAACCTAAAGTACTCATTAACCTCCTACAAACAGCTGTGGCTGCAGGGCGGGCACAAGCCCTATAAATAAAAGCCCTGGGAGGAGCCAAAGGTGGAGGTGGTTGTTCCTGGTTGCTGAGTGCTGGCGGAGCTCTGTGCTGAGAAATTATACTCCAAGACTCAGAAGACTGTGAGCTCCAGCACACATTCCTTACTGGGAAAATATATATAGTGTTGTCAAATCCCCAAATCAGAAATCAAACCATGCAAAATCATGAAGCTGGCTTTCCTGACAACCAAAAGAACTACAGTGCTTTTGAGCACGGGTTTGGCACTTATTTTCTTTGCATCTTGGTCTTCTGAAAATGGATTTTCCTCCTGCAAGAGTCACAAAACCACTCAGATTTGTAAGTCCTGTGTTAAATACGCTTTTCCTGTTCTTGTTTTATGGCCCAGTATGAAATGCAGCAGTCGATGGCATTCACCTGAAATTGCAGTCTGCTTTTGAAGGCACCTTATGTTATTATGACTACCACTTTGAAACAAAAAAGGCTTTCAGAGGTGAAGTTGCTCCTGATGGTAGGCAGGTATAGAGAAGAGGAAGCCATCACCCAGGTTTCTCTTGCCATCATTGGGAGAGGTGAGGTGTGCATGGTATAAGAGCCTAGCTCCAGTGTGGGTTCTGTGTCTTTTATAAGGTAAGAAAGAGAGATGAGGACAGAATTTTAGATCCAAACATTTATGTGCCTGAAGGTGGTATGAATGCAAATCCTAAAAAGATGCTGTTTGCATAAGCCTGTGCTCCACAGTGGCTGGTATTAAGGGAATGGTAAACTGTAGCTTTTCCTATCTCAGAATAACCAGTTTCTTAAATCACAATTGTTCTCTATTTCTGAATCAAAAGCATTTAAATATATGGGAAATAACTTTAGTATCAGCAACAGTTTTTTGCTATTGAATAGTTCTTTCAACTTCACAAAGACATTAAATTGTAGGGGGTGAGATACTCTAATTAATTGTCTGGTTTTGAAATTTACCCATCAAATGTGGAATCAATGAGCTGGTACTTCATTTAGCTGCATTAATCTTAACTATAAGCTTAACAAAAGCCCATTTAATAAAGAGTGTGTGAGAACAGAAGCAGGGTGCCTCCATCTCCAGACGACTGCGTACAAAGCCTCTGCAGAGCACTGGGTATAGTGAGCTGCTTGGCAGTGCTGCAGGTTTACCCTGGCCATCACACTCTCTGGCCTCTATTCTGCACCTCCTGCCCATAAGCCATTTCATAAGCCTCATGAAAAGGGTTTAAGTTTTCCTGTCAGCCTAAGGGTGAGTGAGCCATTGTGGGAATGATCAGATTCCTCTCCACTCTTTCTGGGGGAGATGTGGGCCCCGTGATTTAGTGCAGGGTGACCTAGACAGAAACAGTGCATTTGATTTTTAGAAAGAAACATAGAAAGGACATTTTTCTTGAGAAACCCTTTGACTGGAAAGGCTTGCTTTAAACTTTCTGTTTGAATCCCTGCTTGCTGCCCAAATATAGTCACGGGAATGGCAAGTAGGATAAGGAAAGTTTAGTGCTTTTGTTCTTCTGTATTACTACCTAATGAAGCCTTCACCAAAACACCTGGGGCTGATCGGCAAATAAGAGTTCCAGTTTTTAAAATAAATATTTCAAATTCTGTTTTTGCTATGCAAATGAAACATTCCAAAATAATCTATCAAAAAAGCGTCACCAAGGACTTGTGACACCCAAGTTCACATCACTGATGTGGTTTTCCTAGAGCAGAAACTAGAGGGTCATTTTCCTTTATGCGTCGACTGCCCCGTTACAGACCGTTGCCTGTGCTAAAGGCTGCTTTTGCAGTTTGATCAGAAATTCCATCCTGGACCTGAATTTCCTTCTTGAAGTTTCACCTCAACCACTGCACTGTGTAAGGGTGAATCAGTAACACCGAACACAACATTTTTAGCTGGAGAAGAAAGTAAACATATTGACGAGTTTAAAGTGTGACTAGTTCTTGTGCTGGTTTGTTCAGTACTATTGTGACTCTTTTTCCGCTCCTTTACAGTTTGAAAAGAATGATTGGAAGTCTTAAGCACCTGCCTTAGATCAAAAGGCTTAAGAAGCTCAAAATATTAATCTTATCGAAGTTAAAACAAAACACCCACAAGAGGGAGAGATTTCTGTTTAATCTGTTGATAAAAAAGATTTTAACAAGTTCTAGAACAGCACATAATTCCCTAATGCAATAATTTGCCAAAAGCGTGCTGGATTCTCTGTAACTGACAAGTATTTGAAAAGACACCCATCATAACTTTAAAGTAACACTACAGATTAACCATGTACTGTAATGTTGTTGCAGGAATAACTGTGTTGTCTTGTATATATGGTCACGATGGTCCCCTATGATTTTAAAGTTTTCCTGTCTTCGTGCCAAAATATGCTTCACATAATTCAAGATTATATATCTTGCAGGACTCTTCCTTCATATTTATCACGTATCCTGGAACTTCCCCTAGAATTGCTGCTCAAGAGATTAATTATTTGAGATTATTTCTGCCTGAATTTTTTTTCCTGCCAGTTATACATACACTGGGGGCGTCATGTGAGAGTGCATAATGTGCTTTGCTACAGTTCCAGGTGTAGGGGATCCCAGAGCTGCTGCTGTTTTGGATGTCATTGGCCTTGAATCACTTAAGGAACAGAAGGCTTAAAGATAGAATTTCTTCCACTATTAATATAACAGGTCACTTGATAAATATGGAGCCCCAGGCAGAATTTGCATTTAATGGCTCCAAAATTCAGGTGTGCTATGAAGAGGGCTGGGTGTTCATTTCCTTAGGGGTCTTACCTTTCTTTTTGTTGTATTTTTATGTGCTCACTGGAATCTCTGATGTCTGAGTGAGGTGGGTTTACTGAGCACCTGGAAACTGGTTTATGATTTCTGATGCCTTGTATCCTTGTTAATTGACAGTCCACAGCCTTCAGCCCTTCTGGTACCATGTAGTTCTGCCAAGCCACATTAGCTGAGCCTCACATCTCCTGGCCCGTGCCTCCCCTGGGGCACAGAGCAACCTGTTCAGCTCCCAACACTGGCAGATGAAGGTAAACATTTTGGGATAAGCAAATCTAGTACTCTTTATTTGCACACCTAGGAAAAAATCAAAGTCAGCCATTCATCTCCCCTGTTTGATAAACACAGGAGCTGACCAGGCTGTGCTGCATGTGGTTCCCCTGGGGATTGTTTTCATAAGACTTCATGTGAGGAGTTTTGTTGCTGTTTTTGAAAACATTTTGAGGTTGGATTGCAAATGTGATGTCCTCATTTACAGCCTTTCCTGAACCATAAATCAAGGCATATGTAATTAAATGAAACAGATAGTCAAAACCTTGACTAAGCTGTTTATTGAGCTTGGAAGGGAAAGAGATGCTGTGGTTTTACAAAAATCAAATATAAAGATCCACTTATAAAATGTAGTTGTCAGGGTTTGTGCAGTGATGCATGATAACAGCTAGCATTGTATACTGTGTACTGAAGAAGCCCATTTGCTAAGGCAAAAAACTGGACTGGAGGACACTTTGCAGTAAGAAATGAGAGCTGTTCAACTCGACTTGCTTAGGCCTGTGAATTATTTGTTTGGATTTTTTTTTTCCATGACAAAGCCAAAATTTGTTTTGCCTCCCCCCACCTTCAGCATTTTTTCTAATATTAATTATAAAAGGTGGAGATTTTTTTTTAGAATCAAATTATGTGTCTCATCGTCTAAGCTTCTTTAAACTTGACTTTTATAAAATAAAATTAGCTTTCAAGAAGAGTGCTGTTTCTAGTTGAAAAAAGATTTGCATGGGAGAAGAAGAAAAATGTCAATCTTCTTGCTGTGAAAATTTTTGAAACAAATGTTTGTGAAATGTTTTCACCATACATTTATATACATACATGTATATATGTATACATGTTTGTTATATTTATTATACAACTATTGATGCAAATAAATAGGGCTTCCTGAGCTCATTCTTCCTTGAAATATTTTTTTAACCAATCCAGCTTCATCTAGTCTAAATTGTGTTCTTTGCAGGTCCTTACAGTCCTATTTTGCAAATATACCATGAGCAAATTTCTTAAAATCATGGCAGTGCATCCCAGGATGGGCATCTTTCCCTTTCCTTGTTCTACTTCTATTCTTGGACCATGCACACCTCATTATTGTTTGTTGGAATCTTCATGTAAGCATTAGCATTAAGTCACTACCCTTTTCTTCACCACTGCCTTCTATTTGCTGCTTCTTGCCTGGCAAATTAAAAAGGACCATTCATAGCAGCTGATGCTTTCTGGATTGCCCCTGCTGTGGCATTTCCCCATGTCTTGGCCATCTGCACTTGTCAGCTTCCAACATTTGAATAGTCAAGGTAACCCTGGTGTCAGGTGCTGTGCTCTCTTCTGTATCTCAGGAAATCCACACTTTCATAGCTGCTGGTGCCACTGAGCCCCTCTTTTCTAAAGCTACTCAAGCCTCTCTGTAGCTATGGATCTTCAGATCTCTTTAAGGTTGTGGATAAGTTTTGAGTAGCTGCAACTTTTACTAAGGTGACCAATCCAAAGTCCTATGTGGATTTGGGGTTGTTTAATAGGTTAGTTGGTTCGGTTGTGAGAATTTCCAAATGCAGGATAGAATCTGAAGTGGTACCGCCTCTCAAGGTCAGGGAGCCGATCTCTCAAGTCTAGCTTTTCTGGAAATCACTGCAGAGATGTAATTGGTGCTGGGGGTAGGAAGATGGGAAGTGTGCACACAATGATTCCTCTTTCAAAGAAATGGCAGCAACGAAAGCAAACTCTTACTCGGTGTCTCTGGGAGTGCCAGGAATCAACAGTTGCTACTATCAATGAACTCAAGGTATGTTTGGAGAGGTTATGTCTTATCATCATTTCCTTCCACAACAGTGATGTGTAGCTGGAGGATGACGAATGGAAGGTGTCATGATAAAGATTGTGTGGGAGAGCTGGGGACTTAGCTTGGAAGTGGCAAGTGAGTTCGAATGACAAACTCTTCATGAAATTTTCCACTGGCATTCCTGCTATTTCAATCTGATTTTTAAATTTGCAATGGGTTATAAAACATATATTTAAAAAGAGACAGTGCTTAAACTCTCTTCTTAGTAATCAATATGATTTTATAAACTTTATCTGACTCCTAATGAAAGTTACCAGTTCTCTCTCTCCAGAACTCCAGTCTGAAAAGCATATAAGAATCAGAAAGCTAAAATTTCACACACAAAATATGTCTAGTTGGTAGGAACCAGAATTATGCACTAGTTAAAACTTGGGGCAGAGGTGTTTCCTAAGTACTGATTAAAGATGAGATACTGTCAGAAATTTTTGTTTCTAAAACTGAGTGCAGCAAAAAGTTCCCTCTAAGATGAAAATTTTGCAGTGATTCTATCCTACTTATCTGTTGGTCTGTGATTAACTAGGATCTAGTAGGCTACATGCTGCCTGAAAGAATGCACTATTTATCTGTGCATACAAACAGAATTCTAGGCCAGATAATAACTGATGTTTAAAATACAGATATTACTGGATTTGATTAAAGGTTTTGTTATTAAGTTTATTTGTTAGAGATTCAGGCCAAATAATGAGATACTTAGATTAACAGAACCTGTGGGCCTTTACGGGAATTATACAAGAAGATTATTTCTCAGAAATGAAGGAAGCTGATTTTTATTCCCCCAGTGATGCAATTGTATACAAGAAGGAAATTGCATATACACATTTCACATACAAGTGACAAAGGCCAATATAAAATCCAAGTGCTACACAGAAGACTGGCTTGAGGCTTTTTCTTCCAATTCCAGGAAAGTATATTGAAATATATTTTTTGTTTACCTTTCTAAAGAGAAAAATATGCTTTTGAATCAGGAGCACTGCTTGCTCAAGGGCTCAAGGCTTTGCTAGGACAAAATATCATCTCAAGCTGTGCAGGAAAGTTGAGACACCGGGAAGCCCCCAAGCTCTGTACTTCATCAGGCACCAGATATCAGACCGTGCACCTCACAGATCTCTGTGTACGTGTCTGGCCAGGAGAGAGTTGTTTTGCTTCACGCATTTGCAATGTGTGTGTAGCACCACAAAGTGCCAGAGGCTTTAATGCTCTTGCTGTGATGACAGGTAGGCAAAAGGGCAGCATTCACTGAGGCCATGCCTCAGGGGGAGCTGAAAATCCAGCTAAGACTGAAATACTTAGAACTAAGCATATGTTGATGTGTTTTGCTGAACAAAGATTGATTTAAGTAATACATATAAATGTTCTCTGAAACTTGAGCCTCCGTTCCAGGCTGAAAATGATCAAAATAGCAATAATATTTAAAAATATACCAGGAAGACGGCTTCAGAGAGTTGTGAATGGAGCTGGCTAGTGATTTTTTACCTTTGAACAGCATCTTAACAATGGAGGTAACTGCTAAGAAACTGTCTGCAGCCTGCCCAGCTTTTCTGTTTTAGCTCACAGGAGAGGAGGTGTCAGGCAGCCCACAGCCATAAGTGCATCATTATACTTCACCAGCTGTTCATGTGTAGTGTTCCTGAAACAGGTTCTTGGACTTCATTGGACTCATTTCAGATCTACACTGAGAGAGCAATCAGGCTGTACAAGCCAGTAATTAGTAATTTCAGCTTGGGTCTGTCCTTTTTGTTTCACAATTCTTCCCTAAGAACTAAGCCAAAATTAAGCTATTAGAAAAATATGTGATCAACCAAATTTGTTTTTTAATCATTTTGTGTATGTGGAAGTTTCTGTAATTTACCATTTCGTAGGTGGTAAGCAGCAGGAAGCACATGGAATTCTGGCACCATGTTCACGTCCAGGAAGGGAAATGCCATAAATGGAGGGAGGAGGTCAGGAAGGGTGGGGAGAGAAGCAAACCACATTCTGAACATCCACTGCCCAGAGGCCATGCAGTAAAGTGGTCCAAATAATATTTGTTTGTTTGAAATATCTTAATTTGGCTGGAAGTATGGAACACTTAAGGTAATTTTGAAAAGTAACACTTTCAAAAGTGAAAAATAAGATTTTTCTGTACAGTTAAATCCAAACTATTTGAAATTTCTTTTTTCCCCTTCTGTATCTACTTCAGATTAAACACATTGCTGAATTTAATTTAAATTGCCAATTTTGTTCTTATGAACAGAAGTCTCTTCAGATATCTATTCTTAGTAGTTAATAGGATACCTGACCTAAAATTTTCATGTGATTCCAGTTCATCACAGATCAGAGCATAACATGTTTGGACCCTCCTGAGCTCTAAAAGAAAACCATTAGATGAACTCTAGATTCGTGGCATAGCTCTATTTTCCCCTGCAGAGCCTAAACAGTTTCACTGATAGCTATTATCCTTAGCTGGCAGTAAGTAGCTTACTTACTGACCCCTTTAAGATCAATGGCAGGGCCTTTAAGTGGGTCCATGTTGTACCAATATATAGCAAGAAGGCTCAGTGCAGTGTTTTCATCTCTTTTTCCCTTACTCTGAAAGAGGTAACTGGCTGTGCGTTGTTGATTCAGCTGGAGCTCCTGGGTGGCCCATGTGCAGTTGGTCACAGGTAGATGTATTGCAGCAGTGCAGACAAAATCCTGGATTATTGTGGTGTGACTGGTTCCAGGAAAAAAGCTATATCCTACCAGCCAGCACATGATATACAGAAAGTATTCTTGGCCATTGGCACTACTTTGATGCCCAGAAATGGGAGAGGACACGAGGCGGATGCAAGGTGGCAATACTTCTACCAAGAGGAATGTCTCTCCAGCTATTTTCCAAGTCTTTTTCTGTTTTGTTTCCACCTGGCTGATCCCTCTGCATTTTATCCTGGAAGTGATTTTTATCAATTGATGACATGACAATTTAATAGCATCAAATGTGCTACATATGAGCATAGTAGCAGGATAGAACTATTACTGTTCTTAATACGCTTCCAACAAAATCCACTGACCTGACTTTATGAATACAATATATCCAAATGGTGGATAAAATCACTACCTGTCAAGGCACATTATACACTTTGCTTTTCTTGTACCTAATCTACTCTAGCTTACCAAAGAATCCCTCATCACTACTGGACTTTATCTTTTCATCACAGTACTGTATAAAAAGACTTGCTAAACTGAGGTCCTCAGACTCTTTCAAATTTGTCTGAGCTGGCTGTGTCAAGAACCGTATGCAGCACTACAAATTGCAAACTTTCTACCTGACAAGATTTCTGAAAGCAGTTTCCAGGGTCTACCTAAACACTTGCGGGCGAGTAATGCCCTGTCCTTCAGTTTATCAGTGGAAGCATCAATTTGCATGATATTATTTTTCTTTCAGTATATCTAAAATGAACAGATAACACTATCTATAGACACTCTATAGACACTCAGGTCAGGCATTCAGAAATGTATAGAATGATACATATATGTGGATCTCTGTGTTCACACAGTATTCTGTATATCATTATATTATTTAGTCTGAGTGCCATCCTTCAGGGCTTAGCTTCTAGCATTTTCCTATAAGGAAAGGAGAGGGATTCCTCATCCATACAGCATGTCATTTTAGGAGGTCCAGGATGCAGGTGGGATGTGGCATCACACTGCAAGCTCACTGATAAGCTCACTGTCTGATACTGAAGATAAGTTTTAAAACATTCTTTAAAAGGAGTGGCAAGATATTTTGTTTTCCAGTTCCCACAAGAGACTTCCATTTTTTTAAATTTCTCTGGATGAAGAATAAGGAATCCAAATAAAACTACTGCATCAGAGAAACAGAAGAGAAAGGACCTCACACGGAACTTTGACACTAGAAGCATTTCCTTTCATCTATATACCTTGTTGCTTTTGTGGATCAAATGCAATGCACCAAGAAGGAGCTCCCTGCAAGCCCTTTCTGTGTCACCCTCTTTCTGATTTCCTATATTGCCAGGGATGGTAGTAGATCACAGCTGTAAGGGCAAAGCAAACTCATTTGGCCAAACATGTGGCCTTTAGGTTGAAGTGGTGAGCTGGAGAGTTGTGCTGCAATGGTAGTGGTGACCTCTGAGCTGCCTCTGTGCAGTAGCTGGTTACATAACCTCCCCTCCTATATAACCGTAAAAAGTTTGTGTTTGTGGCATATTTATATTTTTTTGGCATCTTTCCACAAAGCACAAGTCTTTGCCTGCAGAAAGACATCCCATGGTCAGGAAAACACCTGCAGAGCCTGGTCTTACTGTGTGGCGGTCTCATTGTGAAGATGTTCCATCCTTTTGAGGCGATGAGCACCTCTAGGTTGATATTTGAAAGCTACTATCTAGTATATCAGGCACTTGGATGTTACGGGATTCACTTGTAGGGTAGAGCACTTAGACAAAACCCCCACTTTTTCTTACTCCATTATCTCACTGTATGTATTTGTACTGCTGAAAGAGTAGGGAGTTAATATTCAACAGAAATCAGTGCTTAATTACAGCCTGTGGATACTACTAGTCCAAATAGTCTAGAACAACTGAACAATGGAGCTGTCAAAGGAAATAATTGATGTACTTCATTCTGAAAATGCTCCTTAGTACCTACCAAGATAGGAATCCCAACCTGCTCTCTCTGCTTTAGCTGGTAAAACAGCTCCCTCTACTGCAGCCACATCAGAAGTCTCGTTTCTAACAACTTGTGGTTCTTCACCATCAATATATTTATGAGCTGTTTTCGAAGAGCAAAATAGGTGTTTTCAAGGCCCCCTGGGATGTTGAACAGTACAGCTGAACAGGTTTTGTTTTCCACTTGCACCATATACCAGTTGTTGACAGGGATCATTCTCTTATACAAGAAAATCTCCATATCTGAATGATTTGATGACAATAGTTGCCAAAAAGCAGACAAACATTTTCATCTACACACTGGCAATATATCTAAACTTTGTTTTTAAGTGTGCGTAAAAGTATGTGAGATAAGGAATTTGAAATCTGAAACCTGTTCAAAATAGAAAGGAAAGAATTATGAATGAAATTTGGCCTTGCATTCCAGAGAACAGAAATTCAATTTCTGACCATTGGCTGATTGCTTCATGCCTCTGGGGTGCATTTAGAATTCCCTTGAAAAACAGGGGTTGTTTGGGAGTGGTTCCTAATGATTGTAGAAGGCTCAGAAGCATTAGTGAATGTGATTTTGAAAAACATCAGGCCCACGACAACCTGATCTTGTGCCTCAGTAGTAAAATATTAATGACAGTTACTGGTTAGTCCATTAAAAAAACTCGAACCCTACTGTTGCTTTAATACAATTGGATTTTCAAGAGCATTCACTGAAAAAACATGCACACAAGAATTTACACTTTACCTAATGAGCATGCTAATTCTCTGCAATATAAAAATAGACATTAGTTTTCAAACTGTCTTTAACCTAATGTGAATCTCCTTGGTCAAATAGTTTTTCCTCTTCCTGATCTTATCTGAAATACTTTGTTGAAATTACATAGGCAATGGGATCTGGAACACAGAGATACATATAACCATATGGTGGCAGAAAAATGCTTTGAAATGTTTTGAGACAGTTCCACAAAATGAAATAGTCTGTACTTTTTGCAGAACGAACTCAAAAAGATGATTTTTAAAGATTTTCCAAAATATTGTTATGGAGTAGACCTTCCCTTAAGCTTCTTGGCTGGGTCTCAAGCAAGCAGAGAAGGCAGATCATTCTCTTCCTGCTCCCCTACCACAGCTGTGACCAGTTCTAATACCAGACTTGTGATAGGCTTAGACTTGTGCAGACTGGCAGCTGACCCAGGGCAACCTTCATCTGTGGATGTGCTGGAAGGTGTTGAGAGAGCAGAGCCTTTGAAAAGAAGGGATGGAAAACATTAGATGAAATTCTGATACTTCAATTGTTTGTGGGGTGGGAGAGGTTCATGACAGAGACTGATAAAAGAGAAATAAACAAAAACCATGTGGCTGCCTTGCTATGTCCCTTTCCGTCAGCAGAGGTTCTGTGGGGATGCAGAACTAAGCATGATGCCAATTCCTTGTTAGTTCTGGAAGGGGCTGGAAACAGATGTGTGTCTGTGAGTTGGGGCACCTTGTGTTTCCTCACTTTTTAGTCTGTCTAGGTGAAAAGTGTTGCATTCTGGGCTTCATTTACCATAGTTCCAAATCGGTTTTGCAGGAAATGGCCCCTCAAATGCAGAGTGTAGAGGCAGAAAGAGTGTAAGGAGGGAACCTATACAGGTTTGTCTTCCATCCTGGCAACCAGTTGTTAGATATCTCTTTCCATACACAAATTCTGAAGAAGAAATTGGATGCAGCAGCAGCTCCCCATCACTCAAGCAGGATCACAGGCAGAATAGACCCTGAATGAGGAGAAAAATATAGAGATTTCACCAAGGATTCTTAGACAGAGCAAGACCTGTACAGTGTTATGTGCGTGTGTGAGAGGAAAATCAGAAAAGGTGGTTGCAACCCCAGGAACTGGAAAGACCAGATGTGACTGTCAATGCTGAGCAGGAATGGGAAGACAAGAAAAAGGCTGTTGCTAAAGAAGTTTAGGGTATAAAACAGACAATGGGAGGAGAAAGTCTTTGAGTGGGATGAAGGAAACAGGGACAAGAAATAAAAGATTCTGCATGGGAAGAGAGTGAATAGGGAGTCTGAGAGATTGAGAGAGATTAAAAAGGGGATTCCATGCAGAAAGAGCTGGGTGAATATGCAATGCAATCCACTGATTTTTTTTCTCCGGAGCAAATGAGTTTCCATACCAGTTTCAACTAGCTGACTAAATACAAATTATGTGCAGCTAGCACACAAGATCTAGGACCTGCCTTATCAATCAAGGAGCCTCAGCTAGGCCTGTTAGCTTGAGCTGATAACTCCAGAATATTGCTGCACAAACACAAGTCCAGTGTGGGGCAGCTGTGAATAAAAGTTTGAGTTAAGCGTACAGTGAAGATTTAATACGTGCATTTACAGACCATTTATTGCAATGTGACAATGCTCTCAGCTGGAGCTATGGGCTGCTAATGTAGTACAGATAATATTTAATCGAGAAAAAATTGTGTTAGTTTGATATTGGAGAAGGAGGAGGAATGAAGTGATGTTTTTGTGAGCCTTGCACTTCTTGTGCTACTGGTTTTGACACGAAGAATGGCCAATGAAGCCTTATTTTATGCTTCAATGCAAAGAACAGATTTGCTGTTGGACTTGAAGAAGGTCATACAGTGATGTTAGTGATTCATAGTAGCAGGACAGTGGTCTCCTGAGAGCAGCCATGAAATCTGAATTTGCTAACTGGAAATAATGATATTGTGGTAGAAGGCTCTCATCTGTTGCCAAAGACTCTTAGTGGAAGCTTGTTCCAAACCATTTTTACCACAGTTGTCTCTTTTCCTTTTGCTCACCATGATCCTTTCCTGGCACATAAAGATGAGAAGGATCATGCAATTTGCCACTTTTCTTGTCCAAACAACAAAAATTTTGGAAATTCTGACTTTATCCAGAATAAGCTTTGGAAGAAACAAATTAGCTCTGTTCACCTCAGTAGCGATTAAATGTCAGTAAAACTTTTATTTTTGTGAAATGGAACTTACTGACAGTTAGACCCGTATTTAAACCTCTCCAACCTCTGCTGGAGTACGTGAGAATTGCACTGGGGCTCCTTGCTCCTGCAGAGGCTGGGAGGTTGTGGAGACATTGTTTGTGATAGACTGTGGGGACAGAACATAATTAGGGACTTGGAGGGCAGTGTAGCACAGGCTCCTCTTCTACGTAGCTTTTACAAGCTACATAGATGTTTTACCATTTTATGAGATTTACTTAAGCAGAATCAAATTCATGGTACAAAACCTTCAAATGTTTTGAGATGGGAACTGCTCACAATGTCCCATTTAGTTTGTTTTGATCATCGTTGAAACCTAGCAAGAGGCTGCTGCCTCTGAAGTTCAAAGTGATTCAGAACAGAACTCGATAAATATTCCAAATGTTAAAAACAACCTCCTTTTGTTTCTCTGGAGCTTAATAATGCTTGCCATGGAAACGCCTGCAAGCCTTACTCTGACATGTTTATGACAGTCCAGTTCTTATAAAAAATCTCTTACTACTTCTTATCTCCTTTAGCAATCATATGGACTTTGAGAGATTTATTTCTGTTGCAGTTTGGGTTGGGGGTGGGTATTTTTTGGGTTTGTTTTGTTGGGTTTTCTGGTTTCTTTTTCCCATGAAAAATAAGAGAATAAAAACATGGCTATTTCCTTTTATTTACTGGAATGAAAAAGTGAAATCTAGAAAGTTGCTGGTCAAAATGAAAAAAATAGGTTGAATTTCTTGAAATGTTGTTTCAGTAGTTTAAAAACATTGCTTCACTTTGATCTTTTAAAATGCTTGCACTTTGTACACAGAAATTAAATTTTCAAAACAAAGTTTCACATTGAGACGAAAAACAAAATAAGAAAAACTTAGTCACACTCACACATATTTTGAGGTTTTCCCCCACCAAATGCTGTTGTGTGCCAGCAAAGTTAACTTCGTGAAGAAAGAACAACCTTTAGAACACGATACCTGTGTATCGTGTTCTAAAGGTTATTCTCTTTGTATTTGTCTCCTCCATTCAGTGCTATGATGCTATTAGCATTCTTGTTTTCCTGCTTAAAATGTCTTACATTTTTTTCTTTATATGTTTATGAGACAAGTAATATCTCTCTCTCCTGAGAAATCACACAAAAACTGTCCTTCATTATTTCATTGTGGGGTCTGCAATCATCACAGATTTTACAAACTGTGCTTTTTGGGAGGTATGGTTTGTCTACATAAGAGCCCAATGACTCTACTTTAGTTTTCAACACATTTGTCTTGGCTTGATACCCCATAAAGATGGGTTATGTGTCTTCTTGTTCTCACAAGCCAAAACTGGTTCTGATCTATTGACTTGGACAGCTTGCTCATGGTCTGCTTTTTTCCAATGCTCAGGTTTCCGAAAACAATACAAAGGAAGAAGAAGGGTATTATTTTTAAATGGATCAGACCTTCTTGTGTTTTTAAACCATTTTCATGTTGATCACAATGAAATGTTCAAGTCTATATACACAGAGGTATAGGGCAAGTTAGTAAACACTAAAGTGATGAATAGCTCTTTTTAAAATTTATCTAGACATCCACAGCAGGTGGGTCCTGTCACTGCCCCCACAATATGTAGAAGGGGTTGTGTGTGCTTCTGAAGCAAATAAAAAAGATGTCAAAACAAAAGGATCTTGAAAGGAAAGTCAGTTCCAGTTGGAAGTTTGAGTTTGTTCTTTTAAAATCAAAAGTAAAGCAAAGAGCTGTCGAGGTGTAAACTGGATTATATATAGGATGTGTGCTGTAATGGGGCAGCACTGGCAAACTGTTCTCTATCCTTTGCCCTCTTATGACCTGTCATTATGAGCTGTGTCACATGTAACTGTATGACTTGGGAAAATAAAGTCTCTCCACACTTCTGTTTCACCAACACAAGATTCTGGATTAGGTGCTGTGTGTGGGACAGTAAAAGCAGGCTTCAGAAGTAGCATGTGTGTGTCTTATGACAAAGAATAAACTTGAATATGATGTTGTTCATCATGATCAGTAAACAAGAAATTTGTTGTTAAGAAACTGCTTACCAGAACCTAAGCAGCACTGTAAATTTCAAGGCAATCTTTGGCCACATCATCTTGACTTTTCTAGGCTTTATAGGGTTAGGCTGCAAGCATGGAAACTCATGCACTGAGTATGCAATGGGAGAACTTTCTTATTGTTCCTGGAACGCAGCAGAAAAGCATGCTGAGAACTGGAAGAACAGCTTAGCAATAAAAAGGTGAATATGACAAGCAGCTCCCAGGGTATGAGCTTTCGGGCAATACAAATGAATTCCTCACCCCATCTGGTCTGCAAGTAGTGGGTGAACCTCTAAATAAGCAGAGTTTGGTTAAGAATTCAACAGCTGGAATATTCCAGCCATCAGAATCATATGTCTGTGTTTTATCTCCAAAATGCGTAGTCTCACAAAACCTGAGCAACAGAGCTCTCCTTAGAATATTGTATTATATTTATCCCTGAAACCAGAAGTACAGCAACTACCAAAAAAAAAAATATTAAAAATTAGCACCATCTGACGCAGTCTCCAGGTGGTTTTGAACATTTCCTGTAGCACGCTGAACAAGGTTGTGATGATGTTTGCTCCTGGGGTTCAGTTAGACTCCATTCCAGCATGGAAGGCTGGCTTGGCACAGGTGTGACATTTACACTTGGACCTGGAGTTACATCTCAGAATGCATCACTGGCAGAAGTTGTTGGCTGCAGAAGGGCCAAGCAAAAAGATCCTGGTATAAACAAGTGAAAAATCAGTATTACTGACCAGAATTACTTGTATGAGTTAGCAGGCTGGAAAAGCCTGACATTTCTCTGGGTATGTCTAAGTGGCACGTTTGCTGCAGATAACCCAAGCTGCCATTGATTTGGCCAGAAAATGCCAGACTAGTATTTTCCTTGTATAAACTGTTCCTGAGTTTTTCCCCCAAAGTATTGGACATGCTTTTCATCAGTATAGGTTGGCATGATTTCTTTTTCCATCTGCTTGGAGGAGGAGGACAGGATGGAGTCAATATTTTAGTTTCTAAAAATAACCATCCCAGTTCCACTGCCAAAAAGTTGGAAACTTTCACTCAACAATAGTATTTAGAATTTCCATTTGCTTTGGCTTCCTCCTCTAGATGCCAATGTTGTGGAAGGGTATTACCTGTATGAACAGTACAGGTTTATGTGAATGAAAGCTTATCATGCCAATCCAGCCAGCCAGCAAAGTGTAGCATCCTGAGGAGAACAAGGTGCAGGAGTTTAAAGAACAGAGTGGGATAGGAGGGGATGCTCTTCTTAAGGCGTTGAAAATTCAAGGTGGAAAATGCAAAGAGAAGCGGTTTCCCAGGGCAGCCCCTGTAGATCATCACAGATGCCTGCTCATTGCTTGTGCTTGCTTTTTTCAAAGGCTGCAGCTCTGGCAAGTGCATGGATTGGGATGATTGGTGGCATAATGACAATTGTAGTTGTGAGCACTATCATCTGCCACCAACCGAACAGTAATTAATAAGGTCTGCCCTGAACAATTCCGCTGGGTTGTCGAATGCTGACATGTGCAACAAATTCTAAAGGGAAGAGACACTTGGTCTGGGGTCCCACCCATCCATTCCCCCTCCTCCCCCTCATCTGCTCACCCTAATTAGAAGCAATTTTTTTTCTTTCTTTTTTTTTTTCTTTTTTTTCCCTTCCCACAGCAAAGGTTACAGTATATAAAAAAAGACTGCAAAATATTTTTCTCTTTGGTCTATGTTTCCAACAATGTCATGGACTTCCTTGGTGTGGTATAGAGCTCCATTGTGAATTCCCAGAAAATGGGATTTATTTTTTTATGTTGATGCTTTGCAGCCATAAGAGTTCTGTATGTTGCCGAAAATCACTGGTCGCTTTGCTCTGTAAGTGCAGCCTTCTTTGCTCAGTAATCACCTTCTCTGTATTTTGTTACTTAGTTTTCAAGTCTCATTTTACTACAGTTCTTCAAAAGATTATGTACCAGAAATAAAGGAAAGTATTTATTTACTTTAATCTGAGGGATTCCTTGTACTGCATCTGGGTCAAAACATTCAGAGAGACATATTTTTTGTTTAAGTACTGATCCATTAAATTGTCACATTTTCGAGGTAACTTCAAGGTATGACAGTGCCAGATCTGCATGCAGTATAATTAATCACACAGAGGGCTAAATCAGGCAGAGAACCCTGGAGCTTGGTGTGGTTATCATTTTCAGAGAGCCTAAACTGATGTTCTCTACAACTGAACATGATGTTCAAATTCTGAATTCTGCTATAGTGTGTATATCTAGATTAATTTAATCACTTGCTATCATCTAATGTCCCAAGTAGACAAATAATTTTATATCTCTGCAGATGTGAAACTCAGAACAGCGTTAAGTGTGTATTTCTCTCACACACTTCTATGCTGTTTTTCTATACCCAAAGCTAGAAACATTTGAGCCAGCTTCAGGAAGCGATAAAGCCACGGAAAAGTGTCACTTAGTTAAACTAAAGTTAAAATGAGTGTGAATGGAATTAAATTTACAACTGTTCTTAATCATGCTGCAGTCATTGTTTTCCATTGATTTTATTAGATGCATCAGGAGTAATTTTATCAAATGAGTCCCATGAAATCATAAACAATGCATTATTCCATGGCTGCTTTGTAGCATTTGGAAACAGGTGCTATTGACTCACTTCTGTGGAATACAAAACTGAACAAGAAAGAAGAGACTACCCCCTTCTCCCCTCAGAAAATTTAGGCAGGAATTAGCTGTCCTGAATTTGGCTACTTTGAGTAAAAGTAAGAAAGTACAGAGTATCAGTGAGAAAGTGCAGAATATGTTTTATATTCATGCACACATACACGTATACGTGTGCACATTTTCTTTTTTAGCAATAGTGACTCATGACAACTGGAAACTTGGCACCTTCCCTTATTCCAGGTCTGGCATTGTGCCCACTCTGTACGTAGAAGGAGTGAAAAGCTTTTCAATTTCTCCAATCCAATTCATTATGCAGCGGTTGCACAGGTTGCCACATGTGTGCTGTTAGAAAGTCTCAATGCAAATGAAATAGACCTTGTCACAAAATATAGGCATTCATCACTGGTGATGCTGAGCTTCCCCACTTGGAGAATGATTAGCTGTCTTGAAGTTCATTTAAAAACTGATCAAAGCTGTGAAATGGGGCTGGATGGCTAATCCTGTTTATTCCCTCATGCCATTTGAGATTAATTGGAGGAAGCTCAAAGGATGAAGATTGTTGAATAGTACAGGTAAGAAAGGCCTACTGCTCTGAGATTTGTGAATCCCCTTTTCAATAGAATAAATGGAAACTTTTTGCAACTATTTCAGATTCTCATGGTGTATGGATTCAGCATAGCAAAAACCCTACCAAAATCTGAGGTTAAATCATATATGATCAGGCACTACTCAGAGTAGCCACTGACTGTATAAAATGTGGGACACCCATAGAAGTTCATTATTTCTCATGATATGTAGATTAGTACAAGTGACTGGACTGCTTTTTTTGTTTCTCTTTCCAATGCTGGACCCTTGGATCTTCACTTGAGTCCCCTGAAGTGCTAATGGAATATAAGAAGGGTTGTTATCTCTGGTTTGAACTTAAGAGGTTTGAGACTTAGAATAATTCACCTCTGAAGATTGTATTGCCATGAGAATAGGAAATGGAGAAATTAAAACTCCACAAAAAAAAAAGGTTGTAGTGTCACTTAGACTGCTAGCTGGCAATCCTTCTGTTAGCAATGGGAAGGGTTATGCTGAGTGAAGCCACCTCATGTGAATTCACATGTGAATTAAATGTTACTGGTTTTTTCTCTACATCTCTTTTGGTTATGGTCATTCTTAGAATCAAAGAAAGTGGAAGATAATTTTATTATAACTTAATAAGTGTTTGGAGTAGGGATTTTAGTATTGGATTGCACTCCAGTGCAAACATACATAAAATCAGATATGATGTTTCTTATATTAATTTTAGAAGGCAGGGAATGCACACCACCCATTACAATGAAGTCTCAATGCTGGTGGAGAGAATTTTCACAGTGAAATCAAGTAATTTTTTTGTGATAACAGGCAGAATAGTACATACAACAGAGATTCCAGAAATCTTGTCATATTAAGAAGATAAAAGTGCCTTATTTGATAATGCCATGAGATAGCAATATTCCACGTGCCTGCATTGCACCCAAATGGATGCAGACTCATCTTTCCAGTTCTGTTCTACTTGAAACAGCAACTGCTCAAATGGCTTCTGTGGCTCATCTTGGCAGCTTGGAAAAGCCTGGTTCAAGGAGTCCCTTTTTTGTTAACAGTGATTCTTTTCATGGATGTCTCTATGGTCCCTAGTTCCAGCTGGAGTCTGAATCAGAAGTTGTGTGTTAATGTTCCACAGCACAGGCTGGGGTTTTCCAGCCTAGACAGATGCTGGAAATCTTGGAAGTCTTGCTAAAGAGCCTACATGTATCTGCCAGCCCAGTTGTTGCTTGGTTGTCTACAGCTGTGGAGGACTGGCTTTGATGGCCTGGATGCCCCCCACTAGGCCTCTGTTCACATGTTTTGATTTAGATGGTTTGGTTAGGATCTAGAGAGAAAGACACAATTCTTTTAGATAATTCCCCGGTTTTTACTCTACCCTCTCCACATAGGATTAGTACTGGCAGGTTGCAATGTGTCATGAGAGTGCTATGGCACAAAGCTGTAAAGGCCAAGGCTGGAAATGGATTGTCACTTGCAAGGGAGACACTGGCTGTGCTCTTCTTTTACCCTACAATTGTATTTAACTTTACCAACCGTTTTTTTCTGGGTAGCTTTTTTTTGTGCCAAATCCGTTACGCTGGTCAATGCACTAAGAAAACAGGACTCATCTTTCCCATGCCTGCCCTTTTACTCTTGTAAGGAGAGGGCTAATTATTACTGCATTGAGAGTTTAAGAAACTTTAAGTACTTCATTTTTCCCCACTGTTCCAAACAATTTCATAGATAGTACACTGGATTGTGATATTAGCTTGTTACAGAAAATGCTGCTTTTATTTCTTTATTCCAAAATTTTTTGCATCTTCTATCCAGCTGTATGCCTAGTGTTAGGCTCCTGCTGCCAGTAAGGTTAGGAGTGTAAGTGCTGATTTGTCATATAACACCAGGGATGAGTGAGTATGCACTAACAGCCACAGATATTAGTAGTACTAAATTCTGTCACAGGTGTACATCTTAGAGGAAAGATTAAATAAAGAAAACAAACATCTTTCCATAACTCAAGTCTAGATGGAAACGGGGAAAAAATGTTTGTGCCAGCCCTTCTTCTCTCTTCCCACTTTCATCCCACCATTTTAGTACCAAGCATAACCCAAACCTTTGGAGTGTCTAAACTGTTGGAATAAGATGTTCTTTCATGTCTGGTTTCCATCTGGGTCTGGAGGCAGAAATGCCAGAATACCACAAGACAAGCCTGTTGCATGCTATTTCTGATCATGGACAGGAAGCTGGCCTGCCCCCCAGAAGGGCCTAGATGTGTTACAGCATTAGCAGGCATTCCCCAGAGCTCTGGGAAGTAAAGCAGTGTCAGACCATCAGCTCCTTAGACTGTACTTTCTTGGTTACTGCGTACATGCAGACTTTCCCGTGTAAATGTAGGCAGCACTTGAGGACTTCCCAAACGCAGCACTGGGCCAGTTTGTGACAAATTCTGTAAGCAGATCACGGAAAGTATTGCCCAAAATGCCCAACAAAGGTGTGTAGATCTCAGCTGTTCTCAATTGTGGTTCAATTTACAGCTCTCCCTCTATGCTGTTGTTAAAGCCACAGATAAATGTATTAATATATGAAAGAGAATCCTTCCATGAAAGTAAAAACAGCATTTCTGAAAACATGTGCAAATGAGTGCAAGTTTCATGGAGTATGAAGATAGTAAGTAAGAAAGTGTTGTGATGTTGGTTACCTTTGTTAGTTTAAGAGCATTCTTTGGGTTTCTGTGTTCAGCAGCAAAATCCCTCAGTCTGTCTATCTTCCCTTACCCTGACAAAGTGCCCTCATTAAGGGATTGAAGATGTTATTGCAATACTATTCATAATGTATACACTTTGCAGCCCCTCACATCTGTTTTCTGCACTATTTATCTAATCATCAAGACCCTTATTCATATTTGCCTTGGAGATAACACAACAGGATACCAAAAGATTCCTGGGCTGAGAGGAAATGGCAGAGGGCTGGTGTAATGGACTAATTAAAGACTTCAAGGTCAGGCTAGAGAAATCCAGAATGCTGTTTTGTGGAGAGCATCACAGGATACACAGAACTACCCCATTTTTAATGACACAGGCACGATCAAAGCCACCTGAACATTACATTCCAACAAACATGCCTCTGCCAGATCAACCAGCTTCTGATAAGTAGCAGATGTTCTCAGCCACACATCATGAGAGATGACAGGTTTTACTTGCATGTGAAGAATGATAAGGAATCCAGGCTGCTTATGAGAGCAGAGAGCTTGCTCTCAGTAAGGTACTGACAGGCCACATGTGAGTCCATCAGACTTTGCTCTCTTCTTTCTGACCTCTCAGTTGTTTGACTGCCTTGGGTCAAAGAGCTCTGATGGCAAAGTAAAATACAGTATGAAGGTGAAGTCTGTGTTCTTTTCAAGGTGTACTTTTAGATAAAATGCCTTCCCATATCACTTCCACTGCTAATATATGGAGGTGCAGAATATTCATATTCATGATTTACTGTAGAAGTGGGCTCGACAGCCTAGATCCCTGGGTGTTACTTAGGTTTCATTTCAAAAATTCTAAGAGAATGAGAAAAGTCAAACCTCATTAATTCAAAAGTTGGAATTATGAAATAAGTTTTTCTGGATACTTTTCAGGTGTTACTTTGTTGAAGTCAGACGATAACGATGAAACTTCCACTGGAAATGCTGCAAGTAGTTCTATGTGACAGCTAAGTATCATTTCTGAAGCATGAGTTAAGTGAAACACAAGAAAAGATATACAAGGCGAGAGGTGAAGAATAAGGATATGTGTAGTAAAAGGAGTTACAGAGTGCTGGGTATTTCTGTGGCAAATGTGATGGGAATTTGATCATAAAAAATAAAAGGTTCTGAGCCGCTAGGCTTAATGAATTAGAGCCATACTCAGAAGGAACGACTGTAGCAAACTCCGACTCTTTGTGGCCTGACAGTTGGATACTCAAAACAAGTGTGAGGACATTTCAACTGTCTAAACATTACCCAGTGTTTTGTACAGATCTTTATGGAAGAGCGTTTTAAAGATACATTTCAAGAATTTTAGGGTCACATGCTCTGCTTCTTTGTCTGGCTAATGTCACTAGTAAATCCATTCTAAACAAATGACTGTTTAAGTGTGTATTTAAAGAATTGAGAAGACTTGCCAAAATAAGAGATTCAAAGTTTAGAAAGAAGTTTGAGCTTCAATCTGCGAGAGTAGTTTACCAACCTCCAGGCTACTGCGACTTCTCCCTGGCCATCCCTCAGCCATGCAGACAGCCGAATTGTTTTGGCAACCAAGTGCTTTCTCCTCTTGTAGACCAAAAGAGTGTTTTACAGAAGGGCATACGATGGGTCCCCTTGGCTGTCACGTCCCATAGCAGGGTATGGCTTAATTGGAGCCTGGGTGTGCTTTCTGCGTGACCAGAGCCCTTGCACACTCTGCAGTGCTGCTGGCTCTGCTCCCTTGGGGAATATCTGCCTCTGCTCACTCCATGGTCATAGTTGCCTGACAGCCCTTGCCTCCATAACATAGTAAGGCCATGGAGCCTTATTATGCTCCATGGGAAGTTCCTGTGTCTGCTTTAGAGCATTCAGAGCACAAATCCATTTTCCGTCACTGTATCAAAAGCTCAGTTTGGTTATGAATTTAGGGAGAACTGGTAATATGACCACAGACTTCTCTGACTTGGAGATACAATAAAAGCAACAGGAACTGTCTATACCCTGAAGCTTCAGTGGAAAATCCATTTTGAATTTGCTGTGAAATTCTGCCTTCTTTCAACTTCTTCCCACACTGTATCTCCTTCATTTATAGAGGACTGACTCAAATGTCCCTGTTTGAATTCTGCTGAACTAACAGAAGTTTGATAGCACAGATGAGAGCAGATCTTCAGACACATTCCTGTTTTCTGACCTGGGCACTACGAAGTGTTTGTCTGCCACTGTTTTCCCCCAGAAAGTAAACTCCAGCATAGTGGCCTGATGAAAATTACCTAAAGGCTGGGGAATGGAATAAGCTTAGTTTAGCCAGAATTGGCTATTGTAGCGAACTATAACCTCTGAATTTCTGGGGGGTGGACAAAGAGACTCAGGGCTGAACCCAGAGATGGGCTACCAAACAGTCTCACTGCAGTAGGAATTGCAGCTATTTAACTACTTCTAAGTCTCCTGCATGTTTCCTGTCAACCGTGCACAGGACTTCTGGAGAAGGTTTACTTATGATGTTGTTGTAGAAGAACACTGATTCTAATTTGATTTTGGTTGTCACAAAAGAACAATGTATTAGGATTTGTAGTGTTTTCAATGTGCCAAATGGCATGGCTAGTGGTTCAAAAAACATGAATTCTGCACCTGCATTTTTTTTTCCTGGCTTCTCATGTGGTCATGAGAAAGTTTATGGATTTCCTTCTTTTCCCTTTCCTCACCACTCAAGTTGGACCTTCTTTGTAAAACATTTGAAAATCTGTGGATGAGTAGTATAAGACACTGGTTTGAATATGTAGTATTGCAGTCATATTAATATCAAAGATGTTGATGTTTATGTAGTCTTCTGTATCTGGACCAAAGATTAGGACCTGATCAAAGATGTGGTTAGTTGGGTTTTCACAACCTGGCTAAGGCTTTGTCCGTCACTCCCTGACAGACCTAAGCTATCATTATAGGGCAGGAGGCTAATTCCTTATGTGCTGTTACCTCTTAGTGGTCTGAGGAGAGACAGTGGTCAGTGTGAAAGGCTGTGATGAGCAGCACACCCTGCTGCCTGTCACAGTCACAGGTTAATCAGGGTACAGTAATTTGTGAGAACATTAATAAATACAAATCACTCTCTAGAGGGCTGCAATACATTATTTTACCTCTCAACAATAACAGACCTTATTATCTTTCAGGGAGAAGCTCCTGTCAGGGCAATCAAGGATGGACACTTTTAATGAAGACAAATGATCTCCTTCAAAGGAGCGGTGAGCCTTGATTTGACTTAATGGCTCACTAGTACAAAGCATGGATTTAATCAGAGCGCCAGCTTCTGTCACGCATGGGCCTTGAAGTCAGGTAATTGGAGGCAGGTGCTAAGTACAATTTAAATGAAATGTCTAGTTAATAAGGACAGTTTGAAACATGCAATTTATACCCCTCCCCCAAGCCTGAGTCCTCTCAGGGACATGAAGGCAGCCAGCTGTGCTTGGGAACCAAATGACTTAATTTCTCAGCATTGCCTTTCACGCTCATAATACTGTACTGCTACTTTTAGCTTGCCAGATGCCCCAGTTGGAGAGACCTTCTTTCAGACAAGATGGGCAACTGGGGGACTGTTAAAGCTCATTATGCTTTGTTCTGTGCCGGAAGAGGAAGCTGAACCAAAATCTGGACAGAGACGAGGTCCATAAGATTCTGGCTCTTAAATATCTCAAAGTCCAGTGAGGGAGTGAGAAGGATCAGAGTAGTTTCCCTAAATGTGTATCACCCCTAACTGTGGATCTAAATATGACTTTCCAGGCTGTTCTGTGCATTTTAGATGGTCACCACTACTGTGTTGATAATGGAGTTTGTATGACACTCAGTGGCTCTCATATTGGAAACTGAGGAACCTTCCGAAGAACACCAAGGCCCCTTGCCTACCTGCTAACCTGATACGTTTCCTTCCGAACATCATCACAGTTTTTATTTATATTCATATCTTTTTCCTTTTTGGTGGTGATGGGGCATGAAGAAGAGCACATCCTCTGAACTTTTGGGTGCCAGCAAGAAACTTCCTACTACCTGTGGCCTATATGCAGTTTTGTTTGGAACCATGTAGGAATTGTCAGCATCACTAAGTCCTGTGCTTTAAAGAGAAGTAATTTGACTTCTTTTTTTTCTTTTTTTCTCCTTGAAAAACTGGCTCATGGAGTCATCTGCTTATGAAGTAAAAAATGCTTGTGGCCGAGGAAGAAAATCTGAACATATAACTTCAAACAATTACAACACTACTGTATAAAAAGTAAATACTTATATTTTAATGAATTTCAAAGTTTTGAAGAAAGGCCTCTCTTATTCTCAGGCATTTGATGTCAGCAACGCTAAACCTATACACCTATAGAGTGTAAAGGGAATTACAGAAAGTTCAGTGAGTATCACTAATACATTTTTCATGTTCTAGATTTGCAGACATGACTCAACAGGGCACAAAACTGGGTTTTAAATCCTAATTATCAGTTACTTAAAAGTAGAGTTTAGAAGGCAAAAGCATGAGAACAATGCTATAGGTACTCCAGGATCTCCTTTGTCCCTTCTAGGTCTTTCTGCTATCCCTTGAAACTAACAGTTAAGAGTAGTGAATTCATAACAAACCCAAAAGTTTTCTTCTGAGGGAGAAAGTAATTAGCCACTGGGTGTGGAAGTATTTTCCATTAGCAATTTTTTAAACTCAGACTGGAATGCAACTAGGCCTGAAGGGAGTACATGACTGGGAGAAACCACAAATCTTCACTACAAGGAGATTTCTACGATCTACTGCTGTGAGACTCATTTCTTTGTCAAGGAAGTACACACAGGCAAACAAGGACCATTGATGCAACTGAGGAGTCAGATATTTCTGTGTGCTATCTCGGGATGACATGTGCTGTTCTGCTTTGCAGTAGGGCCAGGCAACAGGTAGGGCTGCCTCTCTACAGCAGGACTAAAGTTACTAAACCAGAGCCATTGTAGGTAGGTGCACCTATTTCTGGCAGCATGGTATGACAGTAATATTGGAAATTTATTTCTCTCCATTAATACTTCATTACAACAGGACCATTCAAGATAAATTGACCTCTAAGGAATCTTTTTTAAAGAAGAATTAAAGTAATCTCTAGCTCAAATTGCTTATTGAAGTGCTTGGAAACAGGAATGGTTCCTGGGGGCCTCTACAGTTTTGTCTAGATTTCTGGAAACCAAAGAGGTTTTGGCTTTTCAGATACATTTTGAAGTTCATTGTTGCTTTTTTTTCATTCTTTTCCCTCCATCTGTTTTGTTTTTTTTTTTTTTTAATTGGAAAAAAAATGATGAGCTATAATTAACAGATGAGAAGTAGAACTATATTGAGAAGGCAAATGGATCAAAAAAAGAGTCAGAAGTAAAATATGGGCCTTTTAGATTGGAAGTTAGTGTTCACCTGATCAGAGTCCTGCTACCCTTCTGCTTTATGGCTTGAATTCCTTACAATAGCATCAAAGCTGGAAAATTTCCCACCAGTTACAAAACAAACAAAAAGCAAAATGCTCAGATGGCCTTTCAAGTTCATAGCAATGTTGTGGTCATGTATCTGACTGCAGCTCAGGCAGCTGCAAAAGAGCTGCCAGCTATTAGAATTACTGTCTAGCTACACTGGGTACCAGAAGCAGTGCACATTCAGTAGCATGGGCTGCAGCACAAACTGAACAAGGCTGGCTGGTGTGTGAGCAAAGGCTTTGTGTCAGTTGTGATCATGTCTGCCTGTTGTGAAGGAGAAAAGCAATGTTCTGTAAATGGCAGAGGTTTGTGCTTCTAATCCCAGAGTCACGTGTGTGTAAGTAGGGTTTGTCATGACAATGAATGCTGATGGGAGGGAGAAAGGAAGGGTAGCTTGATTCTGTACTAGATGACAATGTGTAACAATGTCCACCTTGCCTTTTGACTGCCGGTTGTTTCTGTGTACTTGTCAAAGCAAGATGTTTGTGGCAAGAAGAGAAATCACCGTTCTGTCAGAAAAGAAAGCATTGGAAATAGAACAGTATTATTTTTAGTCATTGTCCTAACTGAGGAAAAAGTTCCCAGAAGATGAGGTGTTTGTGATAACTGTATAGATCAATTCAGTTGATGTAGGAAAAAACATTGAAGAGAAAGCCCAGGCTGGAATTGTATTTCCCCTCTCCTTCTCAGGAATCAGAATTGGGGCCATGTAATCGTGAAGTGGTGAATAGTTTGTGTGTTCCATCTGCAGTCATGAGCTTCTCAGAAGATATACACAACTCTTACAGGCAACTCACACCTTAAAATGAGGATATTCCAGTTTAGATTGAAAGCTGTTTTGGTAGGCCAGGAGGAGAACATAACACTGATAGCTGCAGCAGGCAGGACGCAAGACTGACTAGGGTTACCCTCTGAGTCACAGGAATAACACGAGACTATCTCGTGAGCTGAATCACCCTGAGACTGTTGTCAGCTTGTCAGGGCACCAACAAATGTGGCCAAACAGCGTTTGTTCTTCTGCATGCCCTTGCTGCTGTGTACTCTGTAGGGAGCAATGTGTAATCTATTCCCAGCTACAAAGGACAAACAGGCTCCTCTGTTCTTGTGGACAATGGTTGCTTCAGTACAATGTCATTTGTGATAGCTGGTGCAAAAAAACCAGCTGCCAAGTTCCCCTATGAGCAAGGTTGCAGAAATAAGGCACTAGGGCAGAGGTTCATTGATACTGATCAGGATTCACTTTCCCAGCTCTGGGAGTTGTTCACTGTAAGGCCAAGTCATTTTGTCTCAATGTGTACTTCAGCGTCAGTAAAAAGCCCATAAATAATGTTCTCAGAAGTGAAATGATTTGAAGCCCTCCATGAAAAGTTCTATAAAAGCCCAAGCTGCCATAGTCAAGCCAGCCCCAACAATACCTCATGAAATGTGTTCCTTTCATGTCTGTTCTGGGGCCATGGGGAACGATGTCCTTTCAGGACAATAGATGTCTGCAATTCATGGTGAATTTCCTTTCCTTCTCTCATTAAAATCCATTCATTTTCAGCTCAGCCTCTTCATTCTCAAAAATACATCTTGGATATTTGTCAACTTCTATTCATCTTACTTAGCCTGTGCATCTAATCTCTGAGTCTAAACATTTCCTCTGATGGCAGAGCCTTGAGAGTGCAGTTCTGCCAACTGGGATGCATTGAGGAGAGCCTCTTGGCAAGCTGGCTCATTCTTGGGGAACAGACATATTTGAGTAGTGAGACCTCAGACATTTATACTGTGCAGGACACCACAATGCTCAGCACTCAGTAAAAATCAGAAGAGAACCACTGCCTAGAAAAGCAAAATGCTTACTGGCAAATGTTTTTCAAAACGAGTATGGAAAGCTGGCTTCAGTGCCCAGTTTAATTCAGTACTCCCTGTGCAGTTTCAGGCAGGCCACTTCATCTGAATATGTAGCCTGGAAGGCAGGAACACACGCTTGCTTCTTGTGCATGTTACTGTATCTGCTTCCTGCTCTGACGTGTTTCAGGTAGAGGCGAGCAGAACGGTGATGGTGTTATTCCCTAGCAGTAAGTGAAAGGAGATTGACTCCTTTCACATGAAACTGTTCAACAGCAGTGAAATCATAGCAGCTTTGGCCTGCTGGTGGTTCAGCAGCGTTTCATCCACTGACAAGGAAAGACTCAGCTCCTTACCCCGTTCTCTTTAAAAGGGAAAGATACTGTACGTGACTGGCACCCAAGCAGGAGGCTTCTACTACCCTAACTGGAGAGATCCTTGAGAGCTTGGTGACATCTGGTGGGAACTGGAAGGATCACAAGCCTTTTGTGATGACTGCAAAATAATTTATAAAAACAAATTTTAAAAATAGTCCCCTCAAAACAAGTAACAAAAATTTATAGATTTTATGCTCAGAATCACAAGAGTACAAAATCTAAACATGATGTTATAATGATACATGCTGAACACTGTATAGTTTGGAGATCAATGACTTGAAATGCTGGTGGGACATAACAGAGCTGAAATACAAGGAATTTGTCATTGGATTTTTGCAGGAATGTAAATGCCATCTTTTTATCAGTCTGGTCAGAATATCAGAATAAAACCCAAATTATGCAGGTCGCAATTTCTCATCATGCAGCTCTAGGCCCCTGTGATATAACCAGTCTCCATCATGTTGAAATTTGCAAAAAGCACATATAATACCTTAGCCTGGAATGTACCATTGTGGGCTTGTTCAGTGACTGAACAGTTAGATATGCGTGCCCAGAGTTAGGATGAGATGTGGGTCTGGCAATGGGCACAAAACTTGAGTGAAGGTAAAGGTAGTGAAGTTAAAGTTAAATTCTGGCTAATTCTGGTAAGGAAAGAGGAAGGGTGTTGCATGAAGTTCAAATTAATTATCGCATTTGATCTGAGTGAATATGCATGTGAATGGGTTTTCCCTTTTTTTCTGGATCTTTTAAATCCCATAAGGGTAAGCACTATTGCCTTTCCTCTCATTTTTGCAAGTGCACTTTATAGATCTAGCTGTGTGCAGCATTTCTGCAGCTTCCTTCACAAGATGGAGCAAATAATAACCAGATTTTCTCCCAGTGTCTTTTAGGTATTGAAACAGTATTTCCCCTGAAAAACAGAGCCTTCCCTGTATTTGCTGAGGTTTTGTGAGGTCTTTGATAAAGAGAGAAAGTCTGAAATGTTATTAATCAATCTCCTTTTTGTCTTCCTCCCTTTTTAGGATTTGTAATGGGAAAGAATGAATTTAGGAGGGAGTCAGTAAAATGATGGTCAAAGTTTTCGGGAGCAATTATGAAGGCTATCAACACCATAGATCTAGCTGCAACTGGGAGTCCAGAATGTGGATACACATTGAAGGATGTTGAAATCGGACCTTAAAGCCACTCGTAAGTTTAAACAATTGCAGCCTGTTGCTGCAGCTTATTTATCTTTTCATCCTTTGGTAAGAAAGAGTTAGGTTAGAGGACAAAGCAGGGTGGATTTTCAGCCTATCAAGTCCAAAGCAGATGCCCTATTAGCTACTTAGGAGAAAATCTTTTCTTCTAAGGATTCTGGTTGTGTGCCTTGAGCTGCTCAGACCTCTGCCTCCCTTCACGTGCCAGTTCATCTCTGATGTCTGATGTGCAGTATCACTGCTGATAACCTTTATGTGATGATGTATGTGATGATGTCGTGATGTGCAGTATCATTGCTGATAACCTTTTTAGCAGAACCAGTTGTCCACAAACCTTCATAGATGAGGCTGCTTGCCATTGTACGAGCTCTGTCCCTATTGTGTATGACAGCATGAGATGACCTAATTCACTCCAGTGGGTCCATCACACATATCCTTGCTGGGTGATTTCCCCCTCTGACAGGCCGTTGTCACATCCGTCCCACTAGGACTCTGCGAGCCCTCACCTCATATTCATGCAAGCACAGAGCTGCACACAGATGGGGCCCTTGCTGAGAGCTGGTCTAGTGAGTGGGTGTTTGCATGGGCATGGTGAGCACAGGGCATGAACCTAAAGCTAACTGGGTAGACCTTAGGCCTTTAACATAGTAGTAAATGGAGTCTTTGGAGTTTAGAGTTGGGTAAGGCCAATTTTAGCTTTCCTGACCAGCACTGGAGCAGGATGCAGTTCTGCTGACAATGAGGAGTTCATTCAGAACAATTATGACACAGTGGTAAGCTGCTAAGTCCGTGCGCAGAAAGCATTGTTCAACACTATGCCATACATATGACATCTTTTGGGTCAGAAAGATTCTCCTGCCCAGACAGGAAGGAAGGTAAAATCTGCACATACAAAGTCTCTGCTAGCTGTAAAAGGACACTTGATTGAATACTTTTTATTCTGTTCTGTAGAAAACAGTGGTACATACATGCGCTCACATGCAAACACACACATTACAGTGTCTTGAGGATTGAACTGATGTCTGATTTTACTGTAGATTATTCAGTGATTTAGCAGAAGGTGAGAACAAAGAAAAAAAGAACATTACTAAAAGAAGTTAAAGAAGGGTGGGAATTCTCCCTGCTAGCCCCATTTCCTACCTAATTTGATGACAGCCTGTGTCCATTATCAGCCTGCTCCTATGGCAGGTGAATGCATCCACACTAATGCAGATACCCTTCCCAATCTTGCCAGCTTTCTCACATACCAATACACATCATGTGTGTTTGTGATATGAGATGAATTTGGAGGGAGTATATTCTACCTCTTCCAGAAGTTAAGACAATTGCAATATACAGGCTTGGTGTCCTCAGCTGTTGAAGAATTAATTGAGAATTAAAAGCAGATCAGTCATATCCCAATCAGTGTTCAAAGAACAGCTGGATAGGAAGAGACGTGCTGGCATTTTGGAGGGAAACCGTGAAGGGAATTGAACATGTGTAAACCCTGTGGCTGAAAGCTATGGAGAGGACATAGCTACCTCCATCTGTGCTGTGTAGTGATTTTGAGACAAGTTGGACTGAAGCTACAGAGAGCAGCAGCTTTGATAACAGTTTTTTTTTTCCTGTCCAAGGCTGTAATCACTTCAGCTTGCTATAGACCATTGATCAATGAAGTCCTGACCACCTGGAGGTAGCCTAGCTGCACTTTGAGTTCCTCAAGGACTTTACAAAAAACTGGGAGTCAAGGTGCATAATCAGAAGTGAGGTGTGTAAACATTTTGCCCTATTAATGGAACAACTAAGAGGCGAGAACCGTTGACAAAGGAGAAGGAAAAAGATGTTTTATTGATTGGATATTTTTAACAGGCTTGTTGTTTGTGTTCCCAGTTTCATCTGTGTTCTTCTCAGAACTCCACGGAAGTAACTGAGTTTCATCAGATGCTTTGATAGAGCTCAAAGCAGTTTTATGTAAATCCCAGGAGGACTCCTAGGATAATTGAACCTTTTGGGCAAAGGTTCAAAAGACAAAGTCTAGCGGAAGAACATAACCCAGCAGCCACCCAGCTCTCAGCAAGGGATCTAAGTGAATGTTGATGAGAGGAGGAATAGGTGGAGAAATCTCTGTGTCATTGAAAATCTCAGCAGGAGCTGGCATGGAGTGCTCTGGAAGGAGATGCTCTTGCCTAGAGCAATGTTGCTCTGAAGGAGTTGGGTATTTGTATTGAGCTGAGAGGTGTGGTCATCCCAGTGCTGCTGGCATTCCAGGCTTTGTCTGGATTCTGTCTATGGGAACAGTTTTAGATCTTTTGATCTAAAATTGCTGTCAAGCCAAAGGAATGATGCTGAGTCCATGCTAAGTGACCCAAGCTAGGTGATACTAGCAGAATTTCTAGCTGTGAAATAACCACTTTGTTCCTGCTCAGTTTTCAAATAATACATTAGCAGAACCCTACTCTTTCCCTTAGTGAAATGTTTCCCTTAATGACTCAGTGCTAATTTCCTAATAATAGAGATAGATAAATGCTACGTGTCCTAATTCACACAGGGAGGTGAAGGGGAATGTGTGGTAACTGTAAAGTGCAAGCATGAAGAGTATTTCATGTTTTGTATTGTTTTTTATTCGAGTACTCACTCAACACTTCCCAAGCATTACCTGTGACTCATTCATCTTCTTCAAGGCAGCAAAGCAGTAGACAAGGAAAATGAGGCATGATACTGTTAAGGAACTTGTCTTAAAATTAACTATAGATATGATGAAGAGAGGAACCCAGGAGCTGTAGTGCTATTCCAAGTTAAATAAGCTAACTTTTTATTTCTTGTATCAAGTGAAAGTCAAAATTCCCCAAGACTTACAGAATTGTTTCAGCTTTGGATTAAAAAAAAAGTTGGAAAGCATTGTCTGTGTTCCTGTTGATTACTCAGCTACAAATTTTGCCTGCTTTTCGTGGCTAAAAAAGGGTGGAAGCAGCATAGGTTAATGAGAGACCAAGGTTCAGTTCCTGCTTCTGGAACAATGGCAGCCTCCTGATCAGTATGAAAGTTCATCAGGATGGTTCCTTTGATGACATGGTGCTAAACCTGCAGTAAAATCTGGAGCAGTAAAATAAAGAGCTGGGGCAAGTTTGGGATTTTCTTACAAAGATTCAGATTTGGATCTGTTGTTTCATCCAACATTTCTGAAAGTGTGTGAGCTAAGTTTCTGTCTGGTATAGGGGTGCTTTCGCATGTGTTACCATTTGTGGCAAGATTGCAGGCCAGGCATGCTTTCTCCTGATATTGTAGCCCAAGCTCCTGCTTTATCAGCACTTTTACAAATACAATAACAGCAGTTTCCTTGCTCTCGTGGTGGGGATTTGCTTTGTGAATGCTTGTGTTGCTATAGCTACATTTCCCTAATGTTCATTATTTCTCATAGTGTCCTTGTCACTCATCCAAAGGTGCTGGCATTAAGCAAGCTCACAGCATGTCTTTTCTGCCTTGGGAACTGTTGGTAGGTGTACTGAATGAGCCAAGAGGTACTGCAGCTGGTGCTTTGCCTGGAATAAATCTGCTTCAGCCATGAAGGAAGTAGTAATGGAAGTAGTTAGAAGCTTTTTACAGCAGTGTGATGGGAAAGGAAAGCCTACAGTCACTGGCACGTCTTTCCAAGAGTGTTGAACGGGAAGGAGAAGAAGGGATTGTCATCTCTCAAGAGAACAAACACAGGGAGGGGAGGGAGCACAGGCAACTTCAGTTAATTGCTAGGTTGTGTAATGAGCTGGGGTGCTGGACAGCTACTGTATAGTCCCCATTGTGTGTGTCGCCTGGTTGGGGATGTACTGCTCTCAGGCATTTTAACTGCTTTTTGGGGTTTTGTTTTTGAATGGTTTAATGAGAAAGCTAAATAGCTGTATAATTCAGAACAGGATTGCAAAAAGTTCACTGTCCCTCAGGCGTGAATGTGTAACTGGTGCTGTGCAGAAAAGGCAGTGAATTCTGAACAGCCACCTACTTCATATGGGAGGACACTGAACAGTTAAGACTAAGTAAAAAACTAGAGATGATCACTGGCAGATCTTTCAGACTGACATCCATACTCTACATCTCCCATATTGGTTTCTCAGGCCTTGATCAGTCCTTAAGTGGTATTAAAACAGCAACTATCACTTGTCAATAGGCACCAAAAAAACTGTACTTCCCGATTTCAGTAGACTGTTGGATGTAGCTGTTGGATGGAGTCTTATAATCTCTCTGAACCAGTACTTGCATATTGAGGCCACTGTGATGATTAAGAAATTGGAATTAAGACATGTCTGTTGTATAAGGAGAAGCTGAGAGAGTTTTGGCTGTTTATCATGGAGAAGACAATGCTCAGGGGGATCTTATCAATATATATAAATTCCTAAATGGGAGGGAGTAAAGAGGTAAAGAAGCTGAAACAGATTCCTCTTAGTGATATCTATAGACAGAACAAGATGCTGTGGACACAAACTACAATCCAGGAATTTCCTTTAAACATCAGAAAAAAACTTTTTTACTCTGAGGATGGTCAAATACCAGAACAGTTTGCCTAGGCAAGTGAAGGCGTGTCGATCTTGGAGATACCCAAAATCCACATGAGCACAGTCCTGAGCTCAAGGTGACACTGCTGGGAGTTGGAGAGTTTAGACTGGATGGTTCCCAGAGCTTCCTTCCAATCTCAACTATTCTGTGTTGTGGTTCTGTGATCCAGTGTTAGTTCCATGCTATTGGGCCTGGAGAAGCGTGAATGAAGTATGAGGTTCTGTTATTCCTGCTGTGCATGAAGTGAGTCACCAAGACAGAAACAATTATATCAGTATGGCACTACAGAACACTTTTCTGGTTTCACATACTTATTTCTAGCCCTACAGAGCTAAACCTGTACAAGATTATGTGCAAACCACATATCTTTGTAAGTGTAGTGCCCTTCCATCACACACATTACTGGACATTCAAAAGATTCATCTAACAGTGGGCTCTAACTCTCAGTCTGCTCAGCCTGCAAGGGCAAGCTCTCTTTTCAGTGTGAAGAGCTCAACCGATTTCTATTTTTTCTAGTCTTAAAATAATATTTAGTCAGCTTTGCAAGCAGCAGGCAGGCAACCTTCATGTTGAGTCCAACTTTGTGATTTAATTGCTGTGAGAAATGCCATTGTCCTTCACTAGTAACTGAGTGTTTTGCACCTGGAGTTGCTGTTCCTGTTTAATTCCAATAAGTAAAACACTCAGATTAAGCAAAGTAGCATTGAAAGTGTTATTTATTACTGCTAACGCTGTAAAGGAAGAGAGAACAGTATGGATAAACTCACGTCCCTTCAGATGTTGAGAACTCTGACTTGTGCAGCATCAAACAAGCATCCAGTCTGGGTGCAACACACTGTGCAGCCCTGTCTGTGGAAGGGTTGCCCCATTTTGGTCATTTGAACTATTGTATTATTTTTTCACAAGAAAACAATTCCATTCAGTATTTCTATTATCCAGTAGAAAGAATGTTCCTGTGAGAGCTTCTTGCTGCACTTGTAGGTATAGGCGAGAAGTCACAGTGGCATAATTTCAATTAGCAAGTGGGATCTGCCTACAAGCCCTCTGTTGCATTTATCTGGCTGTGTTTATTCTGCAGCTGAGAGACATGGGGTGGGTCAGTGCCAAAGGCAGGAGCGACCGGTTGCGATTAGCCCCTGTCGCAGTCGCGATTTGCCCCTAGATGGCAGTGATTGCTGCTCTTTGGCAGGACGGGCCCGATTTGCAGTTCCTGTATTTGCTTCATCACAGAAGGGCCTGTTGTTCAGTGGGGCCATAAACTTCAACTGAAAAGACAGAAAAAAATTACTGACTCATCTCTCAGGCTTTCTAAGAAAATTTAAAGAAAGCATGATTATATTAGGACAAGTTGCTACTTTTTAAAGTCAATTATTTAAATCTGACAATGCTCTTGTAGACAGTAACACTGTGGATATTTTCAGGTATCTTTTGCATTGCAGACGGGGTACTAGAGTACACAGAGACATCAGCATAAAGCACTTCTGAGTCCATGGAGCTCAATGAAGATGTTGATAGAAAAATAGGGACACCTGTTTTCCCCTACACACATGATTTTGTAACCTTACAGCTATGCAATGGTTGTCCTTGCTATACTTGCTTTTAAATTGAGATAAAATAGTAGATACAAAAAAGCTTAACAGCAGTCTCAATGCCGGTGAAACAGTTATTTCTCCAAAGTACGATTACAAGTTGTGCTGTTCTGTGGACAGAGCTACTGTCTGAACTCAGAGTGTGACTGACAAGGTTTTGTGCTGCAGTATGAATCTGAGGACTAGCATATGCTTACTTGTTTTGTGTGCTTGCTGTGGCAGGCACTGTCTTCAATAAACGTGCCCTTTTTGTTCGCATTTGCGCTGCGGTTTGTCCTGATCGGCAGCTAGGTGGCAGAGCACAAAGGGTGATCTCAATACCGCTGCTGAAGTAAGAAGTGTGACCATAGGCACTAACTGAGGTTCTCTACCATAACACATCTCTTGCGTATTAGGGCATGTGCAAATTCCAGTCAGAGCACTTTATATGCTAAATAATATCTCATCAGAAATCATCCAGAGCAGTCTGATTATCTTTTCTGACTGAGGAAAGATAGTTTTGTGTGTAGGCAAAGAATCAGAGCTTTTATCATCTGTGTTTAGTTCCCAACTTTTCCAAAACTCTGCAGACCTTGGACAAATCACCAACCACTGCCTCACTTCCCTGTGAATGAAATGGGACAATAGATTTTCCTTTCTTCTGAGTTTATCCTGACTTGTCAAGCAGTGTGAGCTCTTTAAAGAGTGGGTTATCTTGTGTTCCAAATGAATGCAAATCAGTGAGCCTCTATCTCCAGGGAGTTTTGCATGAATCAAGAACACAGAAGTGGGACTCTCAGTTGTGCGGTGTGTGTGGGGAAATGCTTATCAGCTGCTGGATGTGGCCACATTCCACTATACATCATCACAAAATGTGCCTTTAGAGGAATTTTAAAGATAAGCCCCTATGAATCAAATATTTTTCCCTAGAGCTCTTATAGGTTAATAGTTAGGTATTGCAGTTTCTTTTTTATAAAAAGAAATTGAAATTACGCAGATTGTTTTCAGAAATCTTTTTAATATCTCTGTAAAACAGGAGAAAATTATGTCAAACCGCAAACACATCTGTCAAACAGCTGCAAAGATGATGCACAAATAATGCTGTGAGGATTGTCTTCTTAATCCAGAATACTTGTTCTAAACCACAGAAAAAACACCTTTGCATAAAGTACAGGAATATTTTCAGTAAGAAGCTTATTAAATTACTGTGATATAAAAGATTAATTGTGCATTCATTACAGTATAATGCATTGATTGCCTAGTAGTACACGTGTAGTAAAGAAAGTCAAAGTGGAAGGCCAAATACCAAATGAAGGTAACAAAATTAGGAAAAAAAATTGGCTGATGACATTTGACAAAATTGTGCAAACAGTCCTTTGTATGCAACGTAAAGAGAGTAAATGCAGAATGTATGAAGAATAATGCTTTGAGGAAGGACCAAATTCAATGAATTTAAGACAAAACATTGAATTCTGTTTATGTTTATATCAATACGAATCCAGGGTTACTCCTGGATTTATTTAGCATTGCTCTGGAACTTTATCAATACGTTTGAAATTAGCATCTGGCTCACATAATGAATTGCATTTCTATATCTTCCTGCCTCCAGACTACTGGAGGGCACAAAGAAAAAATGGGCCTTGGCCTTAATTATAATTGTATTACAGTGGCTTTTTCTAAAAGCCGTACTTTAAATTTTTATTTAATACCACATTCTTTCTGAATTATAAACCTCTTATTTGTAATGAAAATAAATAGGTATTTTATTTTCTTGCTTCTACTGCAGTTTTATACCCAATGCCTCTTAATATTTTCTCTTTTCCAGAAACCAAATAAGTTTTAAAAATATGTACAATTCAGTTAGATTGTTTCAGTTTCCTATGTTTACAAGTTACACTACCAGTGCACATCAAATCACTTCCATATCTCACCTTCTAGATAAGGACTTAGAAGTAGTACTATGGAAACAAATACAATCTTACAACTTGAACAGCAGATTTCTGCTCAAATCCACCCACATGAACAGAAACATTTTTTACAAGAGAAATAAACTGTACAGAGAGTTCTTTAATTTAAAGACCTGATTCAGCCCCTACTGAAACCAGCAGGACTTCCCATAGATCCAGACCCTAGGTAAGAATGAGAAGATAGTTAATCAATGGAAAAGATTAGGGGAAGATGAAATGTATGTATATACCACAATGCACACACAGTTGTTTCACCTGGTGTAGTATTGCATTCCTTTTTCATATGGATATAGAATGAAAATACTGATGCTGTCTACATCTGTTCATATTGCTGGAAAAAATTAATATTCCATCCAATTATTAGAATGCTCTTCCTTTGAAGAGAACCAGGGTTTAAAGGCATCCTATTTTTTCTGTCAGTTTCTTGATTTAAGATGTCTAGTGATAGTGGTATAAACTCATGGGCTGGAGTGATGACTGGAAATGGTTCTACATTGTTCAAGCAACCAAAGGTAACCAAATTGGGTCCTTCTGTGCAAAAGCATAACTGCTGGAGTAAACATTGATTTGCAGTCCAGAAGGCAATTGTGCACAACAATAGATGAGGGACAACTAATCTTCCACCAACACCAACAGAATCTTAGATCTTTAAAGTTGCCCTCTGGATAGCAAAGCTAATTCCAAAGGCTGCTATATCCTTGCTACAATCCCAAAATACATTCCTAACAATTAATATGTTACTGCACAGAAAACAAAAATTCTCCATGGCAATTTACCACAGCAGTGTTGCAGTGCTGGATGGCTGTTTCTTCATACTTTGAGCCAAGAAATAACTGACTTATGCAGGACATGTTAAGCAAGGTTTTTAAATGACTTTGAAATCAGGGTAATCTAAAAAAGCACGTAATATAACACTTCTCTGTGCTGGCTTGACATCTCTTTAAAGTAGTTGCTAAGTGGTCCCTGGAGTCCAAGTGGAATAGCAACAGGAAGAGTCATATTGTAGGAATCATGTTCAGTAGGAATCCATTGCTCGGAGGATCTGAAGGACTTCCAGCACAACTTCATAACAGAATAAATACTCATCCTGTATGAGGAGACACCAGTGTGAAACACCTGGTTACATTCAACATAAATTCTAGACGAAGAAGGATGGACTAGCTGAAGTTATATGTTACATGTTTATATGTAATATATGTTTATAACGTCAGCATCTTTGTAATATGGATACAAAAACATATTTAAGAGAATCCTTGTTCTTTTTGTTCCATCTCTGGTAAATGTACAGGAACACTGTATGTTAAGCATGTGCTCAATTCTCATTTAGGACAGTGTCGGTTACATGTTTGCTTAATTTTAGTCACATGCTCAATCATTACCGTGAAGAAAAATATATCAAAGCATGTGCTAAAATATTTGCCTATAGGAAGAACTTCTTTTAGTCTTCTCTTGCTTTTATTCTACCAACTGTTTTCTCTAAGGTGAGTTAGCTGCATCTCGTCTTTTTCTGTGTGAAAAAATCTTTTCAGGAGTGGGTTTAGCTCAGGAGTAGAAGGGTTTACTTGGTGATGATAACTCAGCAATAGCAAGAATTCAACTGAAGGCTGTAATTTTGCAGGGTAGGGTTTATAGTATATCACTGGTTCTGTGATACTTGCTTTTCTTCTTGCTTTTCTTCTTGCTTTAGAAAAAGAAAGGGGGGATGTGGTACCTGTCCTATATTGCTGCTTTGCTTTTATTCACTTATTTAGTAAGGGACAGACTTTCATATTTAAAACTAGACACCACTTGCTTGGAAGACTGTTACTTTCCTCAAATGAGAGCACTAAAATTATATTTTAAGCCCCAGATTTATCAAAGCATGTGGAGCTGTACCACTAATTGAGGCTTTAAAAAATTAATAATCTAGTTGCATATTTAGAACTTACCTTAGTTTGGATCATGCCAAAACGCTGATCTCGCAAATCTCTCACTATCTGCTTGAGGTCAAACTATCAGAAGAGAACAGTTTTCATTTGGTTGACATGCAAGTTATAAAGAAAGATTTAAGCATATTTAGATGGGGAAGCCATGACAGTTCTTTTAGAAATAATATATTTGTAGTTATTATCTTTGTTGTTTAAAACAATGAAAGCTGGGTTTATTCCATTTTGTTAGGGTGAATTCTTACAGGAATTATTCTGTTCTAAGATGCCCCCACCACGTTGTTGACATCCACGCCAGTCTGTAATACTTAACAATGACCTGTTTGATACTTACACGTAAATCTTTTTCTATATAGCTGAGAAGAATTTCAACACACAGCAAAACTCCACTTCTTCCAATGCCAGTGCTGCAGTGAGCAACAATAGGTCCTGTCCTGTGAGCTTTTCTCATGTAACAAATAAATTTTACAAGCTGCTCAGCCAGTTTTGGAATATTGTGGTCTGGCCAAGTGGTAAATTGCAAATGACTTATAATGCGCTTTTCTTCTGTCTGGAAGAGAGACACCAGAAAGGTTAAAAATTATCAGTCCTAGAACCAATTTTCAAGGAATTCCACTAAAAATTTTCCTTCAGCCTCATTCTTAAAATTGTTTGTTTACAATTCTTTAGCTTTTCATACTTGACTCCATTAAGGTTTCTTTAGGTTTCAAGAAATGCACTCAGAAGACACAGGTCTAGGAAATCTACTTCATATGACTTTGATGAGATACTGAAGTTAATCTGTTGCCTTGAAAGAATGTATTTATCTTATTTGTTGGTTAGAAAGGAAAAAACAAAAATGTTTGTTAAATTAGAACATTGCAGTACTGTTTGCTAGAACTGTTTTTGTAGCTGAACTAAGCCTTACTAATAGAAGAGTAGTAATTTGAGAGCCACAATAGTAAAATTGTAAATATCTGATGCCTATCAGATATGAAAGAATAACTTGTGATTAAATAATCAATATGCAAACCAACTAAAAATGCTTACAAGAATAAATAAAATGTAGATAAAATAAAGAGTAATATTAATTGAATTGTCCTGGATCAACATTTCTTGTTGCCAGCTCATAAAGCCATGTTAAAATCTGCATGCTAACTACCTTAATTTTTACTATCAGAACAATTTGAATATAAGTAGGGATTTCTGCTGAAGTTGACTTGTGGCTTTCTGTAGTAGTTTGCTACTAGTTCAGTAAAAACACATCAAAGTTAACATGTTAATTGAAACAATCACATATGGTGTTCCATCTTGCCATTTTGATAGTCTTCTGGGAAGACTCATATCAAATGCTTTACAATGCTTCACACTCAGTGACATAAAGTGAATTTCTTCAAATAGAGAAATTGCTGTCTTAATGGAAAAGGCACCAAGTTTAGTCTGGAACAGGTTTTTTAATTATGCTGCTAAATAATATGTCCTGCAGAAATTTTTGCAAAGCTTTACTTAATATTGAAGCAAGACTGATGGACTTATACCTGCCCTGTTTTCTATGTTTTTCCACCTGGATTCTGTATTTATTAAGTTTCTAAAAAATCGCTGCTAGGTTGGTAGTTTCATGTGTGTTTGTGCCTTTTCATGAACAAAAACCAACATTTGTTCTAAATTCTAGGATGAAAGCCACCTTTTTCCCCTGTTTCCATCCAACCACCATTACAGAATATGAATCCACTCTGGCATGGATGTGATTTGATGAGAACAGTAAACAATTCTGCAAAACACAGAACACACCAGTTCTGTGACTATTAGAGGTCTTGTTTTTGGAAGTTCTTGTCCAAATGTAGGTAATATTGGATTCATTGCTTGTACAATGAGCAAAAAAGAAGCATCTCATTAACCCTAATTTCATGCCTGTTATTCAGATTTTTACATCCCTAAAAAGTACTGAGCACACGTTATGGAAGAAGCAAACAATACTACTTGTATCTACTCATGTAAAATACATAATCGATTCCATCACATATGAAAGTATTAAGTCTACGTAACTTACCTGCTTGTTGATCATTTCTATTTTTCTAATTATGAAGTATTCCAGAATCTGGTAATTGTGTAGCCTGAGATAGAAATTAGCCAGGTCTTTACAGTCATAGGGAGGTTCAGGCCAGTATCGATGACATTTGACTTGCCCTAGCTCCACTTCTTTTGTCATCATGGCAATCACATCCGATTCACTCTCCCAGACCATTTGCCAGAAATCAGCCATAGTGGATGGCAGAGGCCCTTGGGTTATAATATAAAAATGTTCCTCTTCTCCAACATTCATTCTAATGTAACTTGCATTAATGTAGCCATTCTTTTCTCCCAGAGGAACTCGTGTCTTATCATCTGTACACAAACAGAAAGATGCTATTTCAGCTGTGGATCTGAAACAGAGTACTACCATCTCAGGATATAGGAAACCTCAGTCTCTCCAGAGAAGTATGCCTCTGGATTCTAGAATACATTTGACTAGTAGCACTAATATTAATCATTGTCAGTAGGAATTCCCACAGATATATCGTATGGTTCATTGCAGCTTTATTTCTCTTAAGGTACTTGTGAAAAGCCTTCTAATTACCACAGAATTGTTTGGCAGTGTTCCAAAATAGTGTACCCAATGCTGCTTTTCATGTATTGCATAGGAACATTGTCACTGGATATTGGTGTTATACACCAGGAAAACCTCTAAGTATACATATACTGCATTACTGATATACAGAGGTGCTACAAACATTTGCATGTGTTGTCCTGTTGCTGCAGTTTAGAAAGACATCAAGAGTCCAGAAAGTTTTCTCCTGTTTCTCTGGTGACTTTGTTCACCAAATGTATGTTCTCATTTCTGTGCATACTTACATGGAAGGATTTCTCGGTATCTGTTTTTATTCTGGTTTTCTGGTGCTTTGCCAGTTCTGCAGTCATCTGTTGGTTTCACATGTTCTAAAGCCTAGATCAAAAAGAAATAGTCAATCCATGTTGTTCACATCCTCAACAGACAACTTTTACAGTGTCAGTGTGAGCAAACTGTATATGACCCAATACTGGGAAATAGACTTATTACAGAAGAGAATCAGTACATCATTCTCTAAACTTCTAGGCAAGGAATTAAAGTTGCTTTGTATTTTCTTCAGACTGCACAATATTTCTGCAGTTTTCAAGTGGTATTTCCAACCCTCATCCTCAGCCCCTGTCAATACAAGTCCCTGTTGTATATTGCTGTATTATAGGTGCTTGGAATACTGTCTTGGCCGAATGTTGGCATTTATGATTGATAACACACTGACTAAAGCACTAACTATTGCACTATTAACAGTGCAATTATGACAGTGAATACTTTTCAGTGACGGAGAAAGTGATGAATATAGGGAACAACCCCAATGATATTAAGTGCAAATCATCCAGTCGTTAAGTACTTCACAGCAGATTTAGGGGAATGGAATGCAGTGTAGTCAGAAGCAGGAATGTGCAAGTTCATTTAACTTACAGTTTTAGGTTATCTTGACTTTTTTTTTTTTCTTCTACCTATTTGCTGTGCATTGCACAATGCTCAGCCATCACATTCTGCCACTATACATTTATATGAACTGAAGTACATGTGCCAGTTCTTGAACACTTTTGTCAGTTACTACAGCTTTTACTCAGATAAAATATCCACTGGCTTTGGTAACCAGCACTTTACTTATTAGATCTTTATGTTTTCTGTGCAGATGTGTGACTCAGCTCATAGTAAGCTATACCTACATCAGTAATGCAATGGAATGAATGGAAATTAATACATGCCCTTGAGCCTTCAGGGAAAGTCAGCAAATCCTATACACTTGAGCCTGTGGGATTTTGTACCCAGAAAGTCAGAGATATAAAGGCAAGTGGAAGAAACTGATAACATCGCAATTACTATGGAAAAGTGGCAGCAATCCATTTCACTGGTAATGAACATGTCCTTTAAAGGAAAATCCAGTATTATGTTGAAGAATTACAAAATAATCTGTTTTTTGGGAATTTGATGATAACTGCATACTCTATTTATGTTCTGAAACAAGAGATTTTATAAACCTTCCTGATTTTACATTTTTTCATGATTTATATGCACTCAGATGTAATTATATGTTTTCATTATCTATAGAGGTACATTACCTTTTTCACTAAGTCCCTGACCTTAACAGCATCTTGTGGCAATGAGTTCTATGGATAATGGGAACATTGTTTGGAACATTTTCCTTTCAACTGTTTCTACACTAGTGAATCCCTAGCAGCATGGATTTCTTGCTAAGGTGCAGCCCCTAGGATAGCTCTTAGGCAGATGTTCAACAAAGCTGAGGGGGTAATAGGAAGAAGTCAGTCTAGGGAAAAGTGATTCCTAATCTACATTATGAATGTGACATTATTTGTTTTCATTCTACATGGGCAGTATCTTTGAATGGGAATAATTGTCAGGGAAAAAGGATTCAGTAAAGATATACAAGTTGAACTCCCATCCAGTATGCAGAAGGCTATTAAAAGTCACTTTCTTAGCTGTGCTGAATTGTTAGTTCTTAAAAAGTAATCACACTTTACCATAAACTCCTTTAGCACCTCTTGATTCTCAATCCGCAGCTGAAGGCCTTGAATAAGACCTGTTATGCCAGTCCTTGGATCTACTCCACTCTGTGATGGTTTCAAGTTAATTAACTGAGTCAGTTCATCTCCAGAAGCAAAGGTTCTGTCTATGTATCAACAACAACAACAAAAAGCAAACAAAAAACCAAAACACAACAATAAAAAACCTAGAAGTTTTTAATTGCTATTGTTCATAGTGCAAAATCTTGGCTTTAAGAACTAAGGAGCTGCAGTATGTATATATATTTTGCTGTTTATATTGTGGAAATGTGAGAAAATGGAAGAAAATATTTTCATCTTACTTATATTCACAGCAGAAAGAAGAAAAAGCCGGCATCATGGATACAACCAGCATTACATTTCATGTTATTTGGAATCAGATCCAATTACTGCAAGTTATTGCCTCACAGAGTTTCTAAATATGGTCTGTTCTATATAAACTGTTCTTGCAGAATTCTGAACTTTAATGCTGGTTTATACTGGTATAGGAGACTCTAGCCACATCTTCACAGGGAATCATCTTCATGTTTCCAACACTTCCACGACAATTAGTATTGCCACACCCCACTGCTAGGAATAACTGCAGCAAATTCTTCCTTCCTAAAGTAAGCAAATATATTTTTCTTTTCATCTTACCTCACACTCCCCTTCAAGAACAAGATATGAACTAACTTTGATGCTGCAAAGTCAGGATTCAGTTTTAGTACTTAGCTCATCCTGAAATATGTGTTCTGATCCAGTACTTGACAGATTAAGAAAATGAATAAACATTGCATCTCCAGAAATATCACTACTCTACTGGAGAAACTGAAAAACTTTTGTTCCCATGTTAAATAAAAACAATAGCTTGTTATGTAAAAAATAATGGTTTGAGGCAGAGGAACTATGGAATTTGGGTTTTTTAGTCATAGGCTACTACTGCAAAGGGTAACATGCCAGGTGTCTGAAAGAAAAGCTGATCATATGTTCCACGGGTTTGTTGCAGGATGAAGACAAGAAGCAATGCTCTGCTTTCCTCTTGTAAGAAATCATTGCTGCTCTTAACTAATTTCTGTTACAATAGAGTTGTGCTTGCTGTGTTTTTGTCTGGGCTACAACTTGCCCCTGCCTTGCCTGATCTTCTAACACACTTTGTGTTTGCATTCCATTCTCTAACCCTCAAAGAGGCTCCTATTAGCTACTCGAGAGTGCCAGTGAAGACAGATCCCCACTCCAGACAGAGCACACTATTTCCCATACACCTCTCCTTCCAGATTAAGTGGAATTAAAAAACCCCAGACTCTGAGCAGGTAGTAGATGGTAGATCAGTTATAATTTTCTGTTTGCTGGCTAGCAAGGCTTGGTAATGTGAGGGAGATAACTGTGTTTTACTTCTAATAAGAGCCATCAGCAATTCATTGCTTCCACAAGGTGAGAAGAAGCAGGGAGAGCGAGCAACCTGTGCTTCACAGAATCTGTGAGATACTGCAGCATCCTCAGTACGATTCCTTTCACAAATTATTCTCATTAGGAGCAGAAGGAGCATAATTTTCATAAAGGAACAATTAGGCAGATTCTTTCTGTAAACTCTTCTGGTGTCAAAGGGGCTTTGGCACCTGAGCTGTGGAAGTGCTTCAGTACATTCTTAAGCACATAATTTCTAGAGGTTTTAATGAAATTGTCATGGGGGATGAAATTCAGCCATTCTGGGAACAAAGTCTTGAGAGAGAATTTGGCCCTTCATTCTGCATTTTTAAGTGTTTAATTTACTATTTTTTGAGAAGTTGTATGGTAACAGTAAGGGAGAGAGGAGAGACCTCCTGATGTATGTCTCCTTTTAGAGGTACAAAGGTTTGGATGGCCTTTCTGTGCATCAGTGTTAAAGACTGTGTCTTGAGTGCCCTGGTCTTTGAGACTGAAAGAGCAAATCCTTAGCTTATATACAAAGGACTAGTGTTGTCCTCATTGTACATATATGGAGGTGCTGGGCTATACTGTTGAAGAAACAAGACAAATTTTTGCATGATTACTTCTAGGTAGAACAGGAATCCTGTGGGGCACATCATCTTCATTGTTCCAGCTGCTTGACTCAGACTGTTGATTTTCTCTTCTGCAGCCTTCACATTCTGCACATTTCTGTGACCTGTAAAACAACATTAGTTGAAGTGGCAGAAGCTTTGATAATCTGAACCATACAAAGATTTTGTGTTTAATCTATTTTTGAACACTTTTAACTTTCTTGAGCAACTACTTTCAAGAATTAATCTGAACTCTGAAGATCATAAGTTCAAGGAGTTGTAGTAGCATTTTGTCTGGAGTATTGTTTGCAAATATAGCTACTGGAAAAAATACTATTATCGGTATGCAATTGCTGTTGGGTTTTTTCAGAGATAAGAATATATTCTGAATAAAAAGATGCTCAAAAATGACTGGAAGTAAGGTTTCTGACAGCTAGAGAAAATTTTTCATGTATGACATTTTTAGCCCTCACACCTGGAAGCTTCAGTTCTCTTGTCTCAGTATTTGTGTGGAAGCTGTTTAGCAGCTCTTCCTGCAGGTGGAGCTGCATTCCAATAGACCCGCGTTTCTGTTATTTGCATACCGTATTAGGACAGGGCTGGAAATATAAGAAAAAATTATCCATACTATTTATTTTAATAGTTTTACTTCATTCGAAAGACGTACCTGTCTGAAATGTTACTGCTGATAGTCTTATAGTCTTGCCCAGCCAGCTGACCTCGCAGAGGAGATTTGTCTGTACTTTCTGGATCCTGCAGGTTTCAAATAAGAAAAAGCTGTGAAAAATCAGTACTCAGAAACATCAAGAATATAGTTACTTTCATCAACACTCTTTCTTATTTCTGACAGAAATGTGTCCTTTACTCAAGAAGGAAAGGGAAAATAGAATTGTTTCCACTTTCAGGAGAAAGTGTGTATGGCAGTATCTAGTCAGAGTAAAAAGCCTTATCAGCTGCATTTGTAAGTTTCCGAACAAGAGAACAATACAGTCTAGAGACACCTCTACGTCTCAGCATGCACGACTGAACTTTGAGAAGTCTTTTATATCCTCTCTGATCTCAGAAAGAAAATGCAATCAGAGGAATCATGAGTCACACTCTTCCCCTCCCAGTTCTTGGCAGCAGGAAGCTCCAGTATCTGAGACAGAACTGTTGGTAATAATTTCCTTTTTTTATCTTGGACACAATGATGGCAATGGTAGAAGCAGGGTGCAGCTGCTCTGCTGAAGAACCACTCAAGTAACAGAGAAGGCAGACCCTTGATGTCCCTCCATATGCAATAGAAGCAATTGTATTGGTGGCTATTTTTCCATCCTAGAGAATAATAACTAGGTCCTGCATTTAAATAATGATGCAGGACATCTGCTGTTAGTATGTGAAAATAGCCACTTCTCAGCTGTAACACTTAATAGATAATTATTTAAATTTTAGTTCAAAGTGGTGTTTCTTCTTTCACTGCTTAATATTTCAGAGGCACCCAGGAAACACCCTGGCATACTACACAGTATGAACTACTGAATGCCTCAGAGAACCTTAATGGTAGCTCCCACTTATACCTTATTTTCTTACTTTTGTGCATGTATTTCTCCATTAGAATAGGGACATTTATAGCTGCTGATTTAAGCATGAATTCACCTACCCAGTTTCTGCACCTACTGATTGCCTAGATCACAGACTGCTGTATTGATTTTTGTTTTCGATTTGCAAAGAAAATGTGTTTTACTGCTTCATTTTTACTTTTATTTTTTAGTAGCTTGTCATTTTCAAAGTCTACATCTCTGGAGTAGATGGCAGCTGTGCTCTATAAAGTAAAGCAGAAATAGTTTCTATTCATAGGAGACAACTAAAGGCAAGCTGGAAATAATGAAGAAGAGAGAGGTTAATGGAACCAATTCAGGAAAAACACTAAGCACATGCTTAAATTTAGGCATGTGCTGTGCTGAACTAGATAGACTTAACCACATTGCTTAAAACTGAATGTTTGCTTTAATACCTTTCTAACTCAGGGATCTGAGTTATCTCAGGATAGGTAGCCTGTAACCTTACTACTATCTCTTACTTCTCATTGATATTATTTGTTGGGTGCACTTCTTTGTCAGATCATAGATACAACTATATTTTGATATACATTTCACCAGTCTCTAAAAGTAGCTCCAACACCCATTTCAGCAGAATACTTAAAACTTCCACAAACAAATTCCTCTTTAAGGTTTTCTCATCTTACTCATGTCAAGGATTCTTACCATTTTTCTTTTTCTAGTTCAATTATATTACTTGAATCAGGGTTTGGGTTTTTTATGCGTTTTCTGGAGGATAAGAAGACCTAAATTTCTCACGTTTTCTGAAGGGTTTTACAGTTTTCAACTTAGAAATAATAGATGCTGTGAAATTTTATGTGGAATGTCTTGCAGAACTTACTAAGATTGAAATACATAACCATGTTTGAAGAAATTTAGATGCATTTGAAGTATGAATATTAGTGGAGAAAGCTGAATAGAAATCTTTTAATGTATATGGTTTAGAAATACTTAAAGAATGGTAAAATTAATAAATTATTCATTTCAGTATTATAAAGAATCTGAACAAGACTTGCATATGCAACCTTTCTTCCCTCCACCCTTTTAGCATATGTATTATACTTATCATATACTCTTATCTCAGCGGAATCCTGACTCACTCAAATGTCAGCAGCTCCAGTCATGGCAGCACACTTCCCTCACACTAAACTTTTTTTCATTAAGAAGGTGTGGTTCTTGCCCACATTGCAGCAAACCCATGTTGTAAACAAACAGATGACTACATTGCCTGATAAAGTCTGAAAACTTTTCTGATTTTACCTTGTTGCACATTTGCTTGTAGCCTTCTTCCTTGAAACTGAAAACAGGCTGAGCTTGTAGGCTTTCCTCACCACTTGCTGAATACCAGAAAACAAAACCAAAATCAAATGCATGAAACTTTAGGTCCATTTCTTCTCTGCTGCTTACACCAAAGGACTTTGACCTCAGATGAGGCACTGAGACAGAGTGTCTTAAACTGGCATAGAATGTCCCTTTCGTGAATGCTCTGGGAGGGTTAGTACAGGACAAATGCCATATGTCACCACTGAAGAAGCCAGCATAATTCAGACTACCAGAAGATACACTGAAGTAAAGCCCTGTATCAACAGCAGCTATAAAAAAAACCAAAACAATTTAAATCTTCCCTCCCTAACCCAGCTCATTCCTTCACAGTGCTAAGGGGCAAATACCATAGATTAACTTTGCTGCCAGTACTTCTATAATACCATTGTATTTTGCAGGAAAACAGTTTAAACTTCCCAGGAACTACGTAATTCATCAATGTCATGTAAGAAGAAAATGGCAATGGCTGTGTCTTCTTGACTAAGAATACTTGAAACAAATCCTCTAATTTGTAACCAGCAGGCCAGAAGGAGGAATTCTATATCCTTCCCACTTAACTTTCTCCACATTTTAGGAAATGTTTCCGTATTCAAAGAAATAGAAAGTTGAGGATTATAACTCCATAATCTATTGGTAATATTATATCCTTGCTTCCACTCCCAGCTTTTATTATTATTTAATTCTTGAGTACTCGGGAGAGTAGAGCATAGAGCACAAAGTTCTTCCATAGTGTTAGTCATCTCTCTAGGTGCTACCCTATGCAAGATGGGTGTGCTCTCAAATGAATAACAATAGATCTGGGAGCAGAGGCTTCTGGATTTGAACATGAACAAGCACAGAAGAGAGAGGATCTGTCTGCCAGACAGAATAGGAGGCGTAGTGCTTCCAGGAGATAAGTAGGAGTGATGGGATGTGAAGTTTGTGGGAGAAGTATTTTAGCAACTGAGTCAAAAATGGGCTGTGATTCCATCAGTGAGTTGTATAAAATGGGGTAAAATCAGACCAACATTCATGACTTAAAAACTTAAGCTGAGTTAAAGAATCTTTGAGGGTCTTACAGCTTTGTTTCTAGACTGTTCCTAGACTTAAAAATCACATGTGGGCATTCCTTCCCTGTGGTCCTATGTCTTGAGCAGTTTAGCCAGAGCTGCAAGTCAAGGTGAAGAATGTGTTTGTACCTACAGCTATGAAACAGGACTAAGTCTAAAATTGACTTGTTTTGCTAATACCAAAGTTGAATTCAGGCAACACATAATCCCACTTCTGTCATATGGTGAGCGGATGTAGCTGCTTACCAGGCTCTGCTTTTGTGTTGGGGGTGGAAGCTCTGTTGCTCTGGTTGCCTGAATAAGCCCAATGCAAAGCCACGCTTCGGCAGACAGTGAGTTGAACAGTGCCTTGAGCCTTGCGCAGCAAATCTGTCACTGTTTGGCGTGGCAGACCAGACACAAAAGTCTCATTCACCTGAAAAATACGATGATGTGTATTTCCAGATTCCTGTAACACAAAGCCTTTTTCTAATCACATATCCTAGGACTGAGCAATCTTTGTATATCTTCTTTGAACTTCATGTGTCCTCAATTTCTCCCATTTGTGGGAGAGAATTCTCATTCTTTCCTAACTTGCTTGATCCTGCATCTCTATGTGTTTATACCATGATTGCCAGCAGGACCACAAAAGTATAGTCTGAGATAGAAAGTGGGCATTCCCCCATTCTTCAGAGAGAAGATGAAGGAGACATGGAAGTAAATGGAAACCAGAAAATCAAACAATTTTGAAATTGGTGGAGGGAGAAGAAAAAACAATTTGGGGTAACAAACAGGACAACCCTCTGACCACCAGGAGCCGAGGAACACCACCTTCTACACGTTACTGTGCAAAGCAGCATCAGATGTCAAATCTGCACCACCTTTGTATCGAACAGATGCTCATTACAGAGTAACTAGAGAAAATGTAGGCCAAAGCAATGAAGAACAAACATTACCTTAAGCAGGATGTCACCAACTTGAAGTCTCCCATCTAGATCTGCGCTGCTGTCCGGGCTGATGGCTTTTATCAAGATAGCCCTGCCATTTTTTCCACCTACCAGTGCAAATCCTAGGCTTCCATTTTCTGCTTTTTCCAGCTCAATCTTAATAATGAAGTCCTACAATAGACAAGGATGCAGTCTAAAGTGGAGTTTATTCAGGGCTGTATTTTGTTTGCGTTTTTATTACCGAAGATCCCCATTATGCTTCACAGTCCTCACTGTCCGATCAGGATTATGGGATATATCCTACTCTTGAATAGATCTATGGAGCTTCCAGGGATCAACATAGCAGCTGCATGTATGTATCAGAATGAAAATAGTACATACTTACTTTCATACTCTTTTTAGTAATTGCTGCTGGGGAAAATAACACCTTAAAAGCAAAGAAACGTTTACTTCTGTAGTCCTTTCATAATGTTTCAAATAAATCACCTTAATTGACAAATAAGGCATTTTTATCTCCAGCACGACAGTAATGCAGTACATAGTTCATTCTTTTATTTTTCTATAATTTAAATCTTGTAATCCCAACATTCCCATTTCTTTTGCTTTGGCACTTCATTTGCTTTTAAAATCAGCTGCTTTTTTAGGGTCAAGTACTATGTCAGAAATAGCAGCAAGCTAGAAATGTTTATGACTTGCAGCATGACTAGTTCCAATGCCACAAATATCAGCCTTGGAAATTATTTTTGCAAGTTGAACAGATAAAATCATCATGGATTAAATCATGTAGAAGAAGCAGTAATAGTGATGACATAATCAAAAGTGAGAAAATTGTTCCAATTTTTTTGCCAGGTTGGAGGTCTAATTTTAACAAGAGACAGCTTTTTTTTTTTTTTTTTTCAATCCACAGTCAAGAGACAACTAGTTAATCTATTCACATGAAATATCAGTCCTAATTTGGATAATTTCAATTAACATTACTTTCCATGTGTTCTCACCAACAGAAGTGATGTTTGCACTTGTAAAAATTTTCAAGCATTGTATGCCGAGCATGGAAATAACATTTTTTCCCCCGAGAACAATTCCTGTATATTTAGGAATTCATATTTAATAACAAATAATTTTTAAAATGCATTACTCTTGCCAAATTCAAAACATACTGGTCTATGTCAGTGCTGCATGATACCCCAAAGATTTGGGGTAATTTTACTCTTTTTTCAAATGTCCATCTGAAAATTGCAGAATGAAACATATTAATCTCAGTTTTCAAAAACTGTAGTGGAAAATGTTTCACAATTGCACATATTTTCCCCAGAATCCCATGCTGTGACATTCTGTGTCTTTTTCCTGTGCTACTTTCTTTCTAAGCATTGAAAAACAGCAACAGAAGAGTCTATCCCCAGGAAGTGCTCAGTGCATTCTACTCTGTGAATGCTGAAGCAATTCAATCCTTACAGGACACTCTCTAAGTGCATTATATTCACATTTTCAAAGAGAGGAAAAAATTACATTAAATACTGTTATTGAAAAAATCTCATTCCATATAGCTCACTTCACTTGATAAACCACCTCACACCTCAGAGTGTCACTTACTTTACATTCTGGAGAATCGGGAGTGTTCTGCTGAGCATCACAGTTTGTTTCCTCCAAATGTTTCTCTGTGAAAAAGCAACAATAATTTTTAGATAGTTGTACTGGTAAAATATTCTATAGTATAACACTCAAAATCTTATTCAAAGACATAATTAAACGTTTTATATGTGAAATACAAAATAAATCCTATGGATTTATGTGGCCTAAAACTCCTAAAATATGAGCTGCACTGTGACTTTTTACCTCTCTGTGAGCAGGTTCCAAAACAAGCCTTAAAAACTGTGTGCTACAGCATAAGAGACACCAGATGGACAACAGTAATCTATAAGTCTTCTCTGAAACTCTGAGGGAGGCAGGTTTGTTTATGAAGAGTTAATCTTTCCCAGGCGACCCCCTTACCACCTATAGACTTATTTTCTTTCAAAGAGAAGGCACAAAATTTTACAAATCCTAATTGAAAAATGCAAAATTCCTTACCATGTTGATGCAGCAGATGCTGTTCCTGGGAGTTCAAGTTTTCATTTGACAAAGAAATATTGGCTTTCTCTGTTTCAGCTAGTGGCCCTAAAAATATACACATATGTTTGTTCTGACAGGCCTCCTGCTAAACTTCATGTACACATGGAATGTAAACTGTGCTTAGATTATTGAACAAAGCAACAATATCCAATATTGATACTCTATGAAACAGTGTGAGACCACTGCATGATAAAGTTTGCCAATTTGCATAGAGATGTAAACATTTCAGTCATGAATTGCAGAGATATTGCATCTCAGCCATTGCTATTTCAAAAATTGTAACAACAATCAGAGATCAGACTGAGTCATTCTAGACATGTGGCAATGATCAGGCAGATGAAGGAACACTCCCACCTCTACCCAGCCCCCCCCAGTTTAGTGGTTTTGCTTTATCATATTTTGGTATTCATAGCTGTCTTCCACGAAGTACTCTTAATGTGTGAATTATAGAAAATAATGAATGTCCTGTACTTAAAAAAAAGCTACCTGTTGCAGTTGCAATTTTGATATGTGTTCTTGTAACTAAGAGAGCCTATAAAAATGAAGGCTTGCTTTCTTAATAACAAATTATTACAAATTTATCTATAAATCTATCAGTGATGATAGCAAATGGAACACCAAATACAAAATTACTATAGATTTTTAAAAGTACCTGTAACAGGGAAGAATCATAGAATCATAGAATGGTTTGGGTTGGAAAGGACCTTAAAGATCATATAGTTCTCACCCTCTGCCATGAGCAAGGACACCTTTCACTAGACCAGGTTGCTCAAAGCCCCATCCAGGCTGGACCTGAAGATTTTCAGGGATGAGGTGTCCACAACGTCTCTGGGCAACCCGTTCCAGTGTCTCATCACCTTCACAGTAAAGAATTTCTCCCTACTATCTAATCTAAACCTGCCTTCTTTCAGTTTGATACCATTCCCCCTTGTCCTATCACTACACGCCTTTGTCAAAAGTCCCTCTCCAGTACACCTTTAGGTACTGGAAATTGCTTTAAGGTCTCCTTGGAGTCTTCTCTTCTCTTGTCCAGGCTGAACAACTCCAACTCTCCTGGCCTGTCTTCATAGGAGAGGTGCTCCAGCCCTCTGAGCATCTTTATGGCCTCCTCTTTAAATTGCTCCGACAGGTCCACGTGCTGCTTATGCTGGGGACCCCAGAGCTGGACGCAGCACTCCAGGTGGGGTCTCACAGAGCAGTGGGGCAGAATCCCCTCCCTCAGCCTGCTGGCCACACTGCTTTTGGTGCATCCAAGGATACGATTTTTGGGCTGTGATTGCACTTGCTCAGTCATGTTGAGCTTATCATCAGCCAACACCCTAAAGTCCTTCTCAGGGCTGCTCTCAATCCATTCTCTGCCCAGCCTGTGTTTGTGCTTGGGATTGCTCTGACCCATGTGCAGGACCTTACACATCTTGCTTTATAGGAGAGGCAGGTAACTGTGCCAGTGTAGAGTTCATAACTTTGTATCAGAGGTGGATCAGGTCTGTTACCTATTTAAAGATGTCTTGAGAAATCTTGGTATCTGCAAAGCTCACACAAGACTGTGTGAGCAAGGTCCTACTGGGATATACATTTGGTGTGCTTTAGTTCTATCCCGTTAACTGAGAGTGCACATAACTTTAGCCATATCTTGTAGAAAATTGCTTCCGTTTATAGAAACAAACACATGGCTATGTGTGGTAAAGTAGGAAATCTGTAACTAACTTGACTTGGAATAAGTTCTTCAGGTAACCATATGCCAGTATTCAGATGAGTGTAGGCATGTGAACAATTGTGGTCCAGGGTTACTTTTGTAGGTCATCTTTGCATGATTTAAAAAAACCCATTGAGATATCCATTTAGGTAAATGAAACTGGGATTAGGCCTGACTTAATGCAGCCAAGTGTGCTTTGGAAAGTACTACTTGCATAACTAACACCTTTTATATGTGCTGACCTAGATGCGATACCTCTCCTTCCACCTGAGGGTGCAGGTGCAACCTGTGCTTGCTGAGACTCCTTCCACTGCTAGAGCAAATCTGGTCAAGTCTTTGTAGTGCAGATGATTACTGAAGTTTTGTATCAGTTAGAGTATCAAATATCTCCCCTGACAGGGATATTTTTATTAACTAAGAGATATTGGTGCTTCCTGCTTCTGATTTTATATAGTTTATTGATAACAGTTTAAAAAAGTGGTCCAGATGATGAAGTAGTGGCTCATATTAAATAGTGGCTCAAGAAGTGCTGGAAGACTCCTCAGAGAATAGTTTCAGTCAAAACAGATGTTGAAATATGACCACATAAAATTCCTATTTAATAACAAATTTAAAAAATAGAAACAAAATATGTAATAAATTATTTTTTTTACAGAGAACTATACATTTTATTTCTGTCCTTAAACAGCTACCAAATTTTCTTCAGACCCTTAAAATGGCCATAACAGAAATACTGAATGCCAAGTTACAATCTGTTAATAACTTTTAAATCAATGAATCAATACTTTATGCTTATTTTCAAAATCAGAATCAAGTTTTGAAGTAAAACTCAAAAATATTAGCCTTACTTACTATTTTCCTGCTCTATAGGAACCACTGGATTGCCATTTCTGGGGGCAGAAAAAGTGAAATATGTGAGCCATTAAGAGCTGCATGCTTTGTAAAGCACATTTGAAAATTATTTTTAGAAAGTCAATTGTCTAAATAGTAGTTGTGCTTCTATGATTTTATTAGTGGTGCTTTCCTAAAGAGAATTTTTATCAGTATATGAAAATATTTGACTATAGTGAAGCATTTTATTGAAATGTGTTGGGGGAAAAAAAATAAGTGTGTTAAATCACCTGGCCCAATACAGAACTGCTTTCTGGTACATTTTGAATTCAGCTTTGGTTACCCACTGTAAAAAGTGGGAATGCTCTTTTGTAAGTTCCTTTATCCTGTTTCTGTTTGTCTCCTTAGTTTGTAAATTCTGACAATCAGGAGGTGCTGCCTACTAACCTGTTGTGCACCAAGATGTATAATGAGGCAGCAGTTTCCTCTTCTGCTAGATAAGCACAAGTTAATAAAACAATGATAGAAGTTTGAACTATGATAAGACAGCTGTGACAGCCATTCTGTCACATGCTCTGGTTATGTAACTTAGTTATTCATGTGCTTTGGGTTAATATTTTACCATTCCTCTGAGATCTTTGGAAGCTATTTCTGCACCATTCCAGGACCTGTGCTGGTGTGATATCAGACTGTGGAACGCAATGAATCTAGAGTGCAGCCATGAACCGATGAGCGAAATTCTTTACAGCTGATTATTATTCAGGCCTGGAAAGATTTTCTGTTCATACTGCAGATTAAATGCTGCATTTTCAGTACCTTTCTAAAATGTTTGGCTGTTGGAATTAACTCAGAATTTCCCATCAGAGGTAGTTTCTTGTTTGTAGTTGTGAATCTGAGATTGTAAGGAGAAAGTTGACGCTAGTGCTGGAAATTCAAAAATTTTCCCTAGAGAACAACACATGTGAAAGTGGTGCTCAGCCTCACAGTTAAAGGCTTCACATTGGTTTTCAGATGATGAAATTTGAAGAGTTCTCATTTGTGTTGTATGAGTCTACTTGTGCTTGCTGCATTAGTTGTAATTACAAGGAGATAAGATATCTTATGAATATTATTTACCAGGTTGCCAGACCTTTGAGATAAAGCATTTTTCTGTTTTGTGTTGTCTGACTTGTTGATGTAAAATTTAGAAACCTGCTTCAGCATTAGGATCAAGTATGCTCAGATTTACCTTGTGGCTTTGATTTGAACATTCTGGGTGGCAGCTTCACACACTCTCACTGCATCATCCAGGCTAATGCCCTCAGTGCACAGTCCACAGATGTAAACAATCTGATCTCGTGGCTGCAAGCTGCCTTCCACACTGGCAGGAGAGCCAGGCACTATCTCTAGCACATAAATACCTTGTAACTTGCTTCCAGCTCCTCCTGTCAGCTTCAAGCCTAGAATAATGCAAAGAAAGCATCTTTTGTGGCAGTGTGTTTTGAATTTCACTGTCAGTGACATAAAGTCTAGTGGAATAGATGTGAGTCATTGAAATATAGGCTGAACAAATCACTGACATTATAAATAACAGTCTTGCCCCAGTAAGATGGGTGTACAAGCTGGAGTGAGAGAGTGAAATGCCATTAGATGTTAAAAAAAAGTATGGAAAAACTTAAATAGTGGTGTCCATCTCTATGTTTCAGTGATTCTGTAGTGCTTTATTTCACCTGATGTTCAATAGTCATTGCAATAGGACACTGAGCTGCATAGCAGCAGCTCCCTCATTACCAGAACATTTAAATGCCTTGCAGTCTTCAGGGTGCCATTGGGAACGGAGGCCTACGACAGCTGAGGAGGTGCCTACACAGTGCAAACGACATTCAAAGAATCTCTGAACAAACTAGTTCCTACCTGGAAACAGGGTGTTGTACATGAGCAAATACAGCCATACTGTCTCCCGAGCCTACAGTTTTATCTGTGTGCAGTACTCACAACATGCTGCAGAAATACCAAGAACTCGGATTGTGGGGATTTCTTTTATCATTTGTATTGCACAATGTAGATAAAGCCTTGTGTCTGTGGTGAATCAAGGATTCAAGTGGAGATTTTTTGAATAGCAAACTGTAGTCTCAGCCTGTGGGTCATCCTTCTTAAACTCTACCTTTTCTTCAATTTTTTTCTTTCCCTCCAAATACATCTTTATGTGTCTCTGCAGGTAGTAGACATTATTATCCAACTACCCAAAACTTACGTATATCAGTGACATAAAAATATGAGACTGGAAATCTGCCAGAAATTCAGTTAATGGGGTGATAATGCAAAGATCATTTTTCCAACTATCTTCATTAGTCTAATAAGAGATATTAGTCTTCCCTCTTAGGTGTTGCCCAAAATAAAGCTCTCATTCCTTGGTCATGGGTGATCACGAAGAGGATAAAGGTGTCAAGGTCAGTTTGGATCATACTGATCCAAGACCACAGTTGCTTATGATTCCTTATGCTGTCGTTCCTGTCCATGTACAGCAAGTACAGCATTTACTACACACCTAGCTGTCCATCGGCACCCTTTGTGAGAGTAATTTCAGGAATCTCATCTGGCCTAATTGAGGGACGTGGGTCACTGTCAGCACGACCAACCACAAGGTGCAGATCTGGAGGAGAGCTTTGCAGTAAAGTCAGAACTTCATTGCATGGTAAAGATGTGACATCAATTCCATTCACCTAAATGACAAACCAGTAAAATCATGTCATAGATCTCATTGACCATCATTTACTTCTCCCTCCACTCTGAATTTTGCATATGAAATTAATTAAATTAGTTTTTACTTCCTTGTTATTGCTTTGCTGTGGTATTTAATGTCAGTAAATTCAACAGTTAAGATTGCAGTAATATTTCTTTTTTGAACTTTTATTTTTCTGAATGCAGAGCTTTAATAAAAATAGCTTTTTTCCCCCTTGAAACTCAAGATCTTGTTGAAAAAAATCAAAGAAGAGAGTCTTATGCAACAAACTGAACATGAACTAGGCTGAAAAAAAGGTTTCATTCTTATATTACAAAGGACATAATTCCTGCATCCTTTGTGTTACCTATCACCTTATTACATTAATTCAGTTTATGTAATTTAATTGGGAAGGCATTTAATATCTCACTTGTCTTGCATTGCTCCTAGATTCATGTTATTTGCCTGATCATACAATCTATTCAGTCTGAAATTTATCCAACTGAGGTCAGCAGAATAAGATTTATTGTATGATTTATTCACATACGTAAAAAGGTGATAAACTGGGTGCTACCAAATGAAGAATGCCAAAGCTAAATGACATTGATCTGCAAATATTTTCTCCTCTGTATAAAGTTAAACAATTACTGTACCATAATGATTCTGTCTCCCCTTCTCAATCTTCCATCAGAAAGGGCAGGATCATTCAAGATTTCATCAACGTACAGACAGGTGTCCCTTTTGTTAAGAACTACAGAGAATCCATAACCGTTGTTCTCTGACTTCGTCAAAGTCACAAAGATCTCCATTTCCTATTAAAACAAGCAGAAGGTTTGTCTGATGTAGGCTTTTCTGTTACTTCATTAACATCTTCCATTATTTCCATTCCATTATGCAGGTAGGAGTCAGATCCTCAGAAGGTACAACAAGGGTATGCAAAAGGTGTTCTGCCATATCCCCGATTTGTGGAGGTTTGTGTGGATTGATTGATAGGGCCTAATAAGGCAGAGAATGCCACCAGGACCTGGGATTTGGTCATTTGGAATGTGTAAAGAAAGGCTTAGAGTCCTCTGGGCTGACAAGCCTTGCAATAGCAGGGTGCAAAGATTACTGTTGTTACTGCTATTGCTGTCCCACTGAAGGAAATGCCTGGAGCTAAATTTTGTCCACGGTGCTCTCAAATTAGTAGGAATTCAGAGCTCATTAGTGTCAGTAGGAATGCAAGATGTTCAGCATTTGGCAGGACCGAGCCTTATATTTTGAACACTAATTAGCACAAGGCTCATAGTTTCTTATCAGGACATTACAGCAATATCACTGTAACAAAGTGATTTTCTGCATGGGCTTGAAACATGGCAGAAAAAACCCAAGTAGCTGACTCCAATTAATTTTAGAAGCTACTAGAGAGCTTTTAGGCCTTTGTACACTGAGAATAATATTGCAGAATTTTGGAAAGTTGGAGAAATAGTAAGATGTCAAGAAAAAAGAAATAGCCTTAAGGAAAATGGTAAAGAATTCTGGAGAGCTGGGCAACAGTGGAAGATCTGCTTTATTTGAAGATTGTGGATATTCAGGAAAGTTCAAAAAAAAAAAAAAAGTCATGGGGAAATAGCATAGAAAATTAGTTTAAATGAGTGTTTAAGAATGTAACATTCTTAAAATTGTTTCTCTTCCCTTGTATCCTACCTGTTAGTAATTTGGTGCCAATCACATACCTGAGTGCAATCTTCATTTTCTTCCTTCTCTTCCTCTGGTTCCTCCAAGTCCTCCCATTCGTTGTCACTGTCATGTGTGTCTCTATCAGGCAGGGATGATGACGAGGGACCACAAACATGTGGCTGTGGGGTCGCAGTGGTTGCAGAGACTGTCTCGGAGCTTCCTCCTCGTGACATTGAGCTGATAGTGAGATACTCTTCATCAATAGGGGTTAGAGAGAGAGTTTCAGGCATACATTTTGTGTTCGATAGGTCATCATGACTCTTATTAAATACGTGGCTGGAAAAGAAGGAAATTGCAGTGCTGGGGTTTTCCTGCATATGCTTTATTAGATGGCCACTGAAAAGTCTACTGCTTATGCATTACCTTATTTTCATTTTAACTGAATCACTAGCTATGGTATTGAATTGCTGTCTGAATCCTCCAATGGTAGTGTATTAAAAAAAAAGTAATCAATATTTTGCAAAGCTACTTGAAAGATTAAAAAGCTTTCATTATTTACCTTTGCAAAACCTTGCACTCTTTTAATTTTTTAAGGCATTAGTTAGTACTTTGGTTGCTTCTCAAAAATAATAATTGGACAATGCCCAGACCATTAATTGTAAACAAATTAATTAAATTTTCAGGTAAGTGGTATTCACATTAAAACACCACTACAATTTTTATATTAGCATTTGTCTTGAAAAAGGAATGCCAGCCACACTTCTGGCTTACACAGGTCTTTCCTTGGTAACTGGGCACAGACCACAAACATGAAATATGAAGTGGTTCCTGTTTCTTCATGAAAAGTAGAAGTCCTTACTCCTTTTTGTAAGCTTGCCTTTATTTTAATGCTTGCCTTGAAGCATATGAGTTGTCTGAAAGACATCAATGGACTTATTAAATTAATTGAATTAAAATTATTATTGAATCGATTCCACTATAGTGCAGACAAAGTATTCAGCACTTTTGATGTTCAAATCCAAACTGTAATCATACATGCTGCATTTAATAGTTTTGGCTGTTGCCCTCAATGAACCAACTGTGGCATTGTCTCCCAAAAATTTACCATTAAAGCTCGTAAAAATGCTGGAAACACTTTTTTTTTAAAAGTATGTTTTCTTCATATCAATCCTTATTGAAATACTGCTAAACCTCATTCATCTTAAAAACACTTAAAACGGCATGTTCATATCTAAGTCAGCCAGGATCTTTTGCTCTTTGATAGAAGTGAACTGTCCATCATCTCCCAAGCAAACATAGAAAGCTAAAATGAAAACAAATTGCACATCCTATATGAAATCACAGAAGGTCTCCATAAAATTCATATCAGAAAATTTATACATTTGCATGAAATGTTTTTAGCAATCTGAAGAAACTTCTTCATTAATCAAAAGGAAGTCCTTTATTAATGCCTATTTCCTTTGGGGGATTTTGTGTGATTTTAGCTGGAAGGATTTAAATTGAGATTATGTTTAAAATACTGTTTAAAATGCATGCCATCTTAAACTTCTCTGGCTGCCTTTTAAAAACGCAAAAGCTGATACTAAATGACACTGAAAATGTATCAAACAAAAACATTTATTTCAGAACTTCCTTCTTGGGAAGAATCCAAAACTTTTCTTGGAATTGATATTTTCCCACAATAAACATAGTTTTGTTGAGTCTGTATTATCTCTTGGCAAATGTGTTTGCTGCAGACATATTTCGGCTGGTTTTACTCTCAGAAGTAAAGAAGCAGATAATTAAGCAGGAGCTTCATTCATGAATCGAGTGCAGCTTCTCCACTCAACAAAGAGAAGCTAAAATTATGAATTGCCATTATGATCCCACTTGACTTGCAGTGTCAGGTAGTGCTGTCACTTCCCAGAGACAGGAATGTCTGTCTGGGGCTGTGCTTGATGAGTGTCAAAAGTAACAAAATTATTTCAAGTGACTGTGTGGAGAAATAGAAATTAGTTTCTCAATAAAATTACTAATGCTGCAAGTTAAAGGCCGCTAGGAGACTTTTAATTTGTCTTTGCATCAGTCCTTTCTGTTCTGATAATTTATAATTTTTTGCTCTGGGAAAGGTGATGAAAATGGAATTGATTGTCTTCTGTGTGACAGTGTCTGATATATCCAATAGAGTGTAAAAGGAGACTGAGTCCATTTGCATTATACTTTATTGTATAATTCCTCTGGCTCAGGGGTTCTATTGGCTTCTAAAGACCAGAAAACAGAAAATAACTTTTTTTTTCCTCCTTGATCACAGTTTGTCTTCTGAGGTTTTTTTATTTCATATGAAAAAATTTGAAATTAAAAGATCACACAATAAGAAAAATTTATGGTGCCTATTTAAGTCAACTCTGAAAAAAATTGAAAGTAAAAGATCGTATAATCAATTAAAAAGTATTTGTTTCCTATTTAGTTGAACAAGAGTCTCTTACAAGTGCAGAACTCTTACAAAGTATCTTGCAATGTAGACATATGCAAAATTCTAATGAGAGTAAATAGGGAAAGCAGATTAGGTGAGTCAGAATAAGATGATAAAATAAAATCTTCAGTAATCAGGAGTGATTAGAAGCCCTGTACTTAAACCTAAGTGATTCACTTTCAAAATTCTAAGAGTCAAAGGAATGCTGCAGAAGAGATTTCGGTATTCCCTACCTTTTGGCCTGTCCAAATTCACATGGTGAGTAGCAGTTCTGTTTCACTTCTTCCTCTAGGGAGTGGAAGACTTCAGAACTGGAAGCTTCTTGATGAATCTTCCAAAGATGCTTATAGAAACTCTCTCTGGAAGTTGGGAGTTTCTGTATGGGTTTCTCTTGAAACTCAGCTTCCTGCTCTTCATAAGCTGAGCTGTCATCCTCAGGAGGCTCACTGAAATCTTCTCCCACTGGAGAATCGAGGCAGTCTTCGAGGTCTGGAGAGGTGCTGCTTCCGTCACTGGTAGACTGATCCATACTGTTTCCTGCCTCCGTGCTGCCTGGCATTTCTGCCACAAAGTCCTTAATTGGAGATGGTGCTGGAGTCTATCAAAATAACAGAAAGGTTAGTGTAACTCCTTTTTAATCTCCCATCTCTTTTCCTTCAAGAGAAAAATATTTTGAAAAAGCAGTATTAATAAGCTTCTGAATGGGAAAATATCAAATGGTAGCTGGAAGGGAGGAGAAAAAATAGGAGGTACTCTCTCACCAAATAACTCTTTTGTCTTTATGCTTATTTTTCACATCCTATAAGAGTTCCAGTCAAAACTACTATGCCAGATCACTTTTCCCAATGAATTATTTCCTAGAGGTACTTTTTTATTATTTCTGTTCATATCATGCCTCAATTTTGTGTCTGTATTCTCTTCATTCCATAGAAGTAACTTCCAGACTTGACTCCCCTGCCATTGACCATAGAAATCAGCCAGGGGCAACACTGCAGCAGAGCAGCAGGAGTCAGTTTGTTATCTGGAGGTGGTTCTTACTGTCATTTCTGTCTGCCCACAGGTGGCTATTAATCCTAGTGGGACAGGCACCATGAGTGGGCCATTCGGAATGGAGCAAGAGTAGTACAAATGCATATTCATTATAAGAGTACTTGTTATGTGTCCATGAGGTGTGTTCAAGAAGCAGCAGTAATAATGCTAGCACATCTAATGTTTTAGTCTCTGCAGTGTCTACAGTTTGGTTGGGGGTTTGTTTGTTTGTTTGTTTTTTGGTGGGGTTTTTTGTTGTTGTTTGGTTTTTTATTTTGTTTGTTTGTGTTTTGTTTTTCCCCCTGCAGATTCTGCTAACTATCAATAAGAACCTGAATAACCAGTTGAAACCATTATTTCATTTATTTAACTTCATTAAGAGATAGTCTGGATAGGAAAAGTTCTTTATTTTCTTCTCACTTCAGGGAGTTACAATAGCTGCATTTGAGAATATCTGCAGTTTCTGGCTGAGGATCTGGTAGAGCATTTTTAGAAGCACCACTAGAAGAGGTGCTTGGCTATGTGCTGTTTCACTCCAATGGAAGTATGGTGACTCAAAAGTTGTTGGACTGGGACAAGTATGTTTCACATCTGCCAGATTTGTATTATTTTGGTTGCTAAAGAAATACCAGTTGAACTCTACAGGTTGAGTTGAAACCAGGAAGGGAAAGAAATGGAATAGAGGGCCTTGGAAAAAAGGGAAGGTTGCCTTGTTCAAGACTGGATAGAGCATGTAGTAGTGTCTTTCCAGGTTTACAGAAGCAAGTTTCTATCAGAAGCTTTGCCTTACCAGAGCAATCTGCTCTATTTCTGGAAGAACACCTTTTGGTGGTCTGCAAAGCAGCAGTGTAACTTCTCGAGGAGCTCCTCTCAACAAATGCAGGACATCCTAATCAGAAAGAAGGAATACTTTATTTCTGATGGAACACAGTCTGTCGTACATGTCATTTTACCAACTGAGATAGAGACAATTTTTATTGTGAATGCTACATTTCTCATGTTTGTGCCTTTCAGCAGTGCCTGAGGGCCAATAGTCACCACTGAAGGATTGTCATATAAGTGGACCATAGTTTATATGTGAACACGTATCTCAAGTAAAGTCAGTTCTGTTTACAAACTTCTGTTTCACCAACAGACACATGAGTTTAGGTTAATTAATTTTCTTTTCTTGAAGAAAACAGAATTTTCAGGCAAATTCATTTAAACCGCATGTGGCAGTAACACATCCTCGGTCAATTATTTCAGCATAGCTCCCCAAACTGCCATATTCCAATGAAAAAAATAAATCCATATGTAGGTCATTGCCATTTAATTTCTTCATTGAGTATAGAATTTCTCATTCCAGGTTAAAAACTTACACAGGACTTACTACTCTTGGTAAAAATTTGAATCTGGGGCATTATATTTAGCATGACATTACAAAGCACAAATGACCACAGGGGGAAAATTGTTCCAAAATTGTTCATGCATAACAGCAACAAAGATTCCAACTAATTAACAACTGGTGTGCATCTAACAATAGAACTCATGCATTAGTGGTAGAAACTTATAAATTAAATAGCAGAAGAAATTCTCTGTCAGAATTAATTTAGAAAGGAAATTCTACGTAGGAGTTCGAGAGAAGAATCCTACATAGAAATCAGATTAATTATATGCAAGTTCTGCCTCCCTCTAGTGATAATTAAGTTTAAATGAATTGTCTTTGTTAACCTGTTACCCATATGGAGCCCCAATAATAATACTTCCTGCTACCTGATACAGGAGCCCATGGAGAGGTTTCCCATTCACAGCTAAGATGACGTCTCCAACTTCAATTTCTCCATTCTCTTCAGCTGGCTGCCCTGGAAACAGTCTTTTGATCCTAACAATAGCTCCTCCAAGGTGTTCGCAAGTATCTCCTTCCATCTGCAGAACACTAAATCCAAGGCCTCCAGAATTCTTGGTTAATTTCACTTCAAATGTATTGTCTGCTCAAAGCAGAGATTGAAGAAAAAGTGGGAACCATGACATATGTACCCCCTAAGGAGCTGATATAAACTATACTCTCAAAAGACATTTTCCCTGTGTGCTGCAGAGGTAGATCTACTGACAGTAATGTCCAAAGAAGGTTTGGGTGTTCCTTTATCTTACATAAGTCTTTGAAATCTCGCAGGCGGAATAGGGAAAACTGGAACCTATTTCACCCTGTGTTCACAGTCTGGTACAAGCCCATATAGGAAAAAGCTTTTGTACCAACATAAAGAGATTCACATGCCATCTTTTCCTGACATTCTTCTGTAAGTGTTGCATAGATTTGACTATTCTGTATCTGGCCAGTGTTAGTTTAGGTCCTGCACTAACTGGCATAAGCTAGAATTGGAGCTACTGCTCTTTCCAGTCAAGAATGAGAGATCAGGCCTCTCCCAAACACCATGCTTGTAGCTGAATTCCAGTGTAGAGGAGTAACTGCCCCATGGAAAAGTATGGTTCAGACTTAGTGTTTATGAGACAACCTTCAGTAAAAGATACAGCATTTATTTGTTGGCTAAGCTGTGTGTAAGTGATCTCTAAATCTTCTGCTTTTAAGAAATTAAGTGATGGCAGTCTCCAGTTCATTCCAGCTTCATCACTGTCACAGCATCAGCAGTTGTGCTGGTGGGGCTCTCTCTGGATAACAGCCTGGCCACATCCACAGAGCTCCATCCTACCTGAGAGTGCTGTGGAGTACAGACAGGAGGGTCCCCTTGCCAATCCAATCTCACAAAGGCTGAGAGATTATACTACAGTATTTATGATCATACTACATATTCAGATCATACTACAGTATTTATGCCTAGGATAAACTCAGCTATACCTAGCCACTATAACTCTATGTACATCAGAAATATTTTGTTCAGAATTGATTTTTGATAATGTCATTAATATTGAATATTATAATTTTATTCAGTATAGAGTTTTTTCCTTCCAACCCACAGAAATCTCAGAATTATTTTCATGCATTCCTTTCCTGCACATTGTAGGCAGTCACCCTGAGTTCCTTCTTTATCACTTACCATCTGTCAAAAAGCAGCAGGCCTTGGTACCATCTGTGAGGGATGTTGCCACAGAAACAACTGCACATTGGTCCTCCTTCTTGTCATTAGCAGTCAGACATGGCTCTGCCAGTTGGTAGTTTCCCCTTTCTAGAACCAGGTTGGCAATCTAAAACAGTGATGAACATGTTCCAGTTACACAGTTCACAGTGAGCCCTAAGTCTTTCTACTTTTCTGTTTAGTGGAAAGGGGTTGGAGCAGAGCAGGGGCAGTTCTTTAGGCCAAGCTTGGCTACTGTGCTTCATACTAAGTCCAGTTTAGTCTACTGGGTATCTTATTGATCTCTGCTGTTGTACAAACCTGGCCAGATCTCTTAAGGTGTTCCACAGCCTGTTTGTGCGTGATGCCACAGAGGCTGATGCCATCTACTTCTAGAAGACGATCACCTGAGGTAAAAACAACCAACATCAAGTTGCTTTGATGTTCAGGTTCAGGGGGTGTAAACCTTGAGGCTGCCAGCGTTACTATAGGTCTTCATGCTTACATATGTCAAATTAATATTTATTCATAGGAAAGCAATACTGCTCGCTGTACAGTGTTCTATAACTAGCAGCTAAAACATTCCAGGGTATTCTGTAAGTAAATGCAGTGATAGCATCTGGTTATCACAGTAACAATAATGTCAGAGTCACTAGCCTGATGACAGCTACAGAGAGTAACTCTACAATGTTGGTATGAGGCTTCTGGTTTCGCAGTGGGATCCCTACAGGTAGTACAGGGACAGGCTGAGGAATGATGGACTGTATATTACATTTCACAGCTGTAAGACCTCCAATCCCAAATGTGTTTCATTGTCCACACTAACACTGAGTTCTGCAGCCCAGAGTTTTATTGCCAGACACGTTACCTATCTTTATTTGTCCGTCCTTATCTGCTGGTCCCCTGGGAATAATTGACTTCACATAAATCCCACCATGACGCACACTGGTGTTAATTCCACCCTGCAAAACATGCCCACAGATTAGAGTCTTCATATATTCTTCCTGTGGTAAAAATCAAAGCAACTTACACATGCATTACAAAGTAACTGCTCCAGAAATTACTTTTTTCTTTAAATGTTGGAAAAAACGGAAAGAGGATATTACTCCCAAACCCCATCTAGTTAGAATATACTTCCATAGGCAGTAATCTTATTTTATTTTCTCAGGAGAATGGAATGTATTTCTATGTGACTATATAAAAATATTTACTAAATGTTCATATATTTTTCCCTATGCTCACATAAAATGATCTTGCATCTTTCAGTTATTCTCTAGCCCAGCTTCTAAGCTGTGCAATATCCATTCTGCAATTACTAATCTTTCAGACAGTATATAAAGCATGGACCTGAACTTGGGCACTCCAAGAAATTCCAGATTAAACTAAGAACCATGTTCTCTCCATCTACATCCCTGGCCAAATTCAGATGAAAAAAACATCCCTTAATTTCTTCAGCAGGCAATGAAATGGCTGTTGCTTCCCATTCCATTTCAGCAACGACCTTAAAGACATCTCAGCCTGGAAGGGTAAATTCAACTTAAATAGCTAGGACAAGGAATTATTATTCAAATGTAGCAGGCAGTTTTCACTGCTGCCTTCTCTAGTCCTCCCTGACCAAACTCTGCTTTAAGTGGTAGATCTTGTTCTCAAATTGAGTACGGACAAAAAGGGTTTGTACTGCCACATGCTTTGTGCCAGGACACTTCTTTCACAGATTGTGTGGGTAAGAACCAGGGAATGAGCAGAGGCAGTACTTCATGCATGCTGTGTCAATCAATTGGACACTTGGGTTTAAAATGTGCCATGCTAACAATTTCTGTTATCCGCCTATCTTCTGTCTTTGTTCCCAGTCATGTAACAATTTGACAGACACAATGAAAGATTAACAGTAACACTTGCAGTCACGCTGATTCCGAAAGTACCATCTTCTTTCACAAGATCCACCGTGTAGATTTCCTTTGACTTGGTTTCTGATGGAGATGGTAAGTGGGAAGAATCAGCTGCCTGTCTCAAAAATAAAAACTTTAATGAGATTACAGCATCTCAGTTTAAAAAGAAAGGAGCAGGGGGGGGATGAAAGGAAGTTAAAAATAAAGGAAGAGAGCATTTCCAGAAGATGTAAAGGGTTTGATCCTGCTGTCACATTAAACCTGGCGTGATACCATTTATATCCCTGATATTATTTGAAGCTTATGCTAATGCAACTCAAAATGCAATCTGTCTAAATGCACATAACCTGAGTTTATATAGGGAGGATGTCTAAAAGTAGGAAATTAGACACGAATTGTTCTGTGACTGGTTTGAAAACTTAAAAGATTGCAAGAAAATAATCAAAATTTTGTCCCTCCACTGGAAAAGGAAGGAGAATTTTTAAAACATTTTGTAGAATACTTTCCTCATTTATTCACATATTCCAGACATGTCTACCATTTTGACATTTCCAATGTAATTTGTTCCAAGGTTTCCTTTCCTTCACAGTTACTTTCCCTTCTACATGTAGCTGGTATGTTGTTATATGCTGTGTGCTGGGTGTAACATTACTGAGCAACATCAAAATCTCAGTTACCTCTACATCCAGGCTATCAGCTGAAGGAACTGGAATTCTAGGGCCCAGTTTTGGTGCTAAATTCCAGGAAAGAGTTTTCTCAAGTTCATCTATATTTGTGTCCTGTTCTTTGGGGAGAGCTGTATGACAATCCTGAATCTTTTTTCTCCCACTATCTACACAAGAGATCTCAGATCCACTAGTGCTGTTTCCTCTTGATAGATTCTTTTCTTCACTTAATCCTTCTTCATATATGTCTGCAAAGCCATACCAAAATAAGACATTGTTGAATGCAAATAGCAAATAAACTTAAAGATAAGTATTGTTATAACCCAGCACAAGAGGACAAATTAACTTCCTATTTCAACTGATTCAGATCTATAAATTGAGTTAGTCACTGTGAAATGGAGCACTGCTATTATAAGTGTTCAGAAAGGTGTTTGCTTCATTACTGCAGAGGACTATGACTCTCTGTCAAAGAAAGAAATGCCAAAATTCCTTTAGTGTTCAGCAGTGCAGCCCATAATAGATTTTTTCACACTGATGTAGCAGAGACATCACATGATACCTACTAGAAGTCGACTATTTTAGCATATGGTTGTTCTAACTGGCAGTCAGTAGCAGGAATGTAGTACTATATCCCAGTGCCTAATAAATATGAGTGTCCTGAGTTAACTATTAGCATCCCATAGCCAGCAGAGACATTTGCCTTTATACCTTTGGGTTGAGAGATGATGAGCTCTACTTCATCGGGAGAGTTCTGTATGATTTTAACTGCAGTATTAAATGAAACACCCTCAAGGCTAATATTATTCACAGAGATGAGTCGTCCTCCTTAAAAAAAAAAAGATAAAAATAAGACAAAGCACGTATAAATAAGGAAATAAATCCAGAGCAGCTAACTTAAAACTATGCAAGTATTTTAATTCTAATTAAAAACTAAGGAAAATGACCTGGTTTGATATTTCCAGCTCTGTCTGCAGGTCCCCCAGGGATAACTGAAGCGATAAAGATACCAAGGTCTAATTTTCCTACGTTTTCTCCTCCAATAATTACAAAACCTGCAAAAACGAGATAGCATGAGAACGCAAACACTCGCAGTATTAGAAAAGATGAACCTTAGGAGCACAAAAGGCTCTTACTCCAATGGCATAAGTTTTATATACAATCTGAAGGATAAGGAGCTTTGATTTACATGGCATTAAGGTCTTGACTTGGGAGAGTTTTAAACTTAAATTATAATTAAAGTGTGCTGGTGACTTTGGTCACTATTTAGATATAATTTCCCAAAAACAATGCTTTCCTGCCTTGCTACTTTTAAAGACTCTGACTATGTTCTTGAAAGAGTCATGAACTAGGTGGACCTGGGGCATTTAACACCTGCAGGAGGGAAATGGTATAAAAGCTCATTAGATAGATTTGAACATCATTCTACATCATGCAACCAGGAAACCTGAGGTGGGCCATGTAAACTTCTAATGTAAGAGATCTAAGAAGATTAAATCTCTTGTTAAGTAGTTCAGTTTTACTATCCTAACTGACTATTGCAGAGCATATTCTTCTCGCTGGTATAATAGTTGGGTTTGGGATTAGGATATGACACACAGACCTGCACCACTTATAAATTTGATTTTTAATTGTATTAATGGTCATCTGGGAAACCTGATGGTCCTCTTAACTCATCCACAAGAACCGGGTACAGTGTGATTAAGGTATTAGATAACAAAAATATCCAAATAACAATCCAAAAGTTAAGAAACATTCATGTTAAGTTTGTGTAAACATTTTTTACCCCCACAGACACTACCCGTAAGGTCAAAGATAAATAAAATCAGTACACATGTATTTCAGATACAAAACTAAAACCATGTTCGTTTCATTCTACTCTTAGCACTTGATTCCCTTGGTCTCTGTGGCCTTAGTTAATCCTCTGAAAATATAATGGTCTTGATTTATGTGCTTAGTCCTTTTCAGTCCTGGAAATTCTGAGTCCTTCACAAAGATTGGTACTCTTACACTGTAAGAAGAATAAATGGAGTGAAAGAGTTTACAGTCTTGCCCAGCCTGAGTCAGCAAGTATCACTGTTAGCACCAAGATCTGATAGTCCCAGTAACAAACATAACATTTATGTTCCTCACTTACCAAATCCATTCTTAGGGTCACGTTTTAGGCTGACACAAATTATTTCTCTTTCTAGACCACTTAGTAAAACTTCCTTTTGGGTGGCTGGTGATCCAGGTGCTGCAGAAACAAAACAGCTAGAATAGATGTAGATTAATGCAGGGAGACAGTAGATTCATGTATTATGCAAAACTGGAGCTTCAAAGATATCTTTTTTCCTTGATTTCAACATTACTGTTACATTTGAATCAATATAATTCTGGACGGAAGCTCAAACAAGTGTTCAGAAGTTTTCGTTCTTTAGAAAAACCTATGTACAGAGCTACGTAAGCTCTCCTACCATGTTCCTTTCTGGGAGACTATACATTTTTTTGCACTGTTTTTATTAAGATTAGAATATTTAAAGAGTCAGGCATGTAGTCCTCATTGAACCCAAGGATGATTGGGACACAAAATCTCCTATGGGCTCTAGCCTTGGGCCCTGTGGGCCCTTTTGGCTCTGAAGGTGCAATCCAACCAACACTGATTGCAATGATGACCTCTGTAGTGTTAACAGTACTAACGTTGTGCAGTTGCCACAGTGTACTTAAAGTACTGTTCTAATTTTAAAATGGACTAATCAAATAAGCATATTCCGTGGATTGGCTCCCCATGTGCGTGCAGTCTGGCTTCTGATAGAAAATTAGATATCCAGTCCTTATTCCAGGAAGTGTCATGCAAGTGCAAGAACAGAGGAAAGACCTGGAGCCTATGCTGTCTCATGCATTACTTACTGAGTTGTAGATCTCAGTTGCAAACCAAACAATGACCTCTGAGCACAGGGATATTACCCCATGCAAGAGTCTCTGGGCGTACTGAACTACATCTCTGTAGAGCATTAGCATTATAGAATCATTTTATCACAAAGCCCCGTAGCACTGAACCTGATGGAAAGCGGGAGTTAAGGGGAAGGAAACAGCTTGTCTTGCTAAACTCTGGATTAATTTCCAGGACTAGAAGTACAAAAGGATAGTCTTTAATCTGTAAGTTGAATATATGTCGGTCTCCTTCTATTGAAACTATAAATATGGAAGGGTACTGTCTCTCTTTATTATTATTATACTCACCACTGATTGTGTTCTGAGTTGAATGGATAGAGAGGAAGTCGTAACTCCTTTGCTTTCCATTCAAATTGATGTGCATTTCTGACTGGGATAGCCCTGATACAGATCTGCACGGCAGGAAAGGAAGACTGTTTTATAATAAAAAATCAGCAATGGTATTTAGCACTTTTCATTGTCATTAGTCTGTCAGAGCCAAGTTGGGAATGCACAGCTTTATAGCCTTTCAATGAGTATTCCAATTTCTGGGACATATTTCATTTTAGGGTAGAAGTAGTTTATCCTTGGCAGCATTTGCTTCCAAATAACAGCTGCTATTAGACCACTTGTATCATGACTGATTTCCCCCTATGTTTTGCACTGAGCTGACTGCAAGCTTCAGGAAAACACAGCATAGCTTCACCATGATTCATTTAGCCCTACTGTCCATTTAGACAAAACCATGTCTGAAAGTTTTCCTGGTAGTTCATTATCTCCTTGGCTCTATCCTAACTCTTAGTATTCTAAAAGGCACTAGAATTAGTCAAAGGCCTTGAGACTGTGCAGCTATAGCAACCACCTACACAGGTGAATGCACCAAAACAAAAAAGGAGAAGTTCTTGCACTGTTCCCCATGATTTCCACCTTTGGACGTGGAGGAATCAACTAGGCATTGATCCCTCCATTCCTGATCAAAACCGGCTTCTGCTGGTTTTTTAGTTCACATACTGTAATTTCCAGAGAAGATACACAGACATTAAAGATTTTACATTTATTCTCCCTCATTTTTATACTGCCCCATAACCCAATTAGTGGTTTCTTCCTGAGTCTGGTACAAATTTAAATGTCACTCTTTTTCAAGCTCTTCTGTTAGTCTATTAACTTCCTGCCTGCATTTGTACTACTGCTGGCACCATGGAGCCCCAGGCTTTTTGGTGTGGCCACCAAAGTTTAAGAACTTAAAAAAAAAAACAGGTTATGTCTAAGTCTTCTTACACATGTTCAGAGAAAAAAGCAAACCTACCCTCCAAGATTGCTTTTGTCTCTAGTCCTGTTGTTGGTTTCCACACTGAGGTTATCACAAGATTTGCTCATCATCCCAGCAGAAAGGTTTTCCAGGTTTGCTCCATAGAGCACATTCTCTGAGCGAGACAGTCTCTGAATAAGGGCAAGGTGTTCATGCTGAGCTGCATATGCAGAATTTGATTTGTCTATTTCCACAAATTTACTGTCCTCTGAATAAGAAGCGAGAGAGGGGAAGAAGCAAAGACAAATGCACTGATATTATCGCATGTTTTTAAGCTCAAAGAAACTTTAAATAAAATCATTTGAATATGTCAGAAAAAAAAGATTGACATTACAGATACATTTGTTCTTGTATCCTTGAGGATACCTAGGCCTTGAGGTGAGTAGGAATTTTCTTTCCTAAAAAGTATATGCTGCATTTAGGTTTAATTTCTGTGAATTATACTACAAAGCCACTTTTCACAAAGGCAGATGAAATGTACAACCCTATATAATTTAAACCTGAGTATTTCTGTAAATTGTATTTTGTAAATGATTGGTGTAAGAGAAACATCTGTCTTTCAGAGTCTGAATTATCCAGGTTGGTAGTTTCTCAGCCTTCCACTCCAGTATGCATACATCTGAGAAGACAGGAGCTCTAGTAACATGTGCTCTCCGAAGTTCAGAGAGGCACCAAAGAACGGAGTGATTTGCACAAGTGAAGTCGAGTGGGGACCGTCTTGGTGGCCACACTTGCTATCCAGTTTTCTACCTTTCTGTGAATCTACTACTTGCTTAATGACACCTGGGCTCTGCCATATACAAATCTGTCCTCTCAAAAGATTTCATTTTTCTGAAACAAGATGGTGTTGAAGGTGATATTAATTTATTTAGGTTCTCAATGGGTGGGCTGGTGAGGGAACTTGGAGGACAGAGAGACAGCAGGCAATTGGAGACACATTGGAAAGTAAAACAAAACCTCAGCTTGATACAGGCTAGTATAAACATGAGCTTAAATTCTGCTTGTACATAACAGCTAAACTCCCATATGTTTTCCTAACAAATGGTAGCCTGAATACGACTTTCTAGAACGCTACTCTGCAGCATTAAATCTGGGTTCCCTCTTTCCTCAGTGACTTTGATCAGAGGCATTTCTTAAGGCACCTTCAGAAGGCTTAACTGTCCAGAGTACTAGCGCAGCCTGGGAGTTGCCGTGGTGATTCCGAAGTAGAGGGTTGCTATCGAGTTTTGAAGTGATGGTGACTTATACATCTGAACAGTGCAGCAGAAGCAAAAGCACGGAGAAAGAGCCTCATAATCTCTTACAGCCTCACTGTGGTGGCAAAGGCAGTATTTTGAACTACTGTCTGTCATTGCCTTACTAAGCTTTTTTTTTCTGGGATAGCAAGCACACACTGAACCCCAGAACCTGCGGTCACATGGCTCGTGTAAGTCTGGCTTGTTTCAGTGATTTGGTGTACTAGGGTTACAATTTTCTTAGTTCTCAATAATTTTATTCTGTTACATGTGGAACGTAATAATTTTTTTAAGATAAATTACCACAAGCAAATGTGACACAGGAAACTTTAAGATGCACTATTAGCACTCATTTGAATGCAATAAAGCACAGTCCCACGAAATTATGTTAGAAGCTAGAGATGTCAAGTGACAAACAGTGCCATGAACCTAAATGCCATCCTAGGGCCTTTATCCATGGTAACAAATTGGTGCAATAATTTCAGCTTTCATGAAATAATTTTAGTGGTAAGGAGGCAATATATCATCCTGTTACATGCCATGGTAGTATTTGTTGCCAATGCTTTTACAGTTTTACTACAGAAAGGAATATCTTAGTGGATAAGGCATGACAGGATTCTCCTGCAATGACTCACCAGGTCAAACACTCAGGGGTTGTAAATGATCATGGTTCTGTTCAAGGCGGTGGATGAGCTAGTGAAAACTCATGTTGCTCCACTGAAGTCAAGAGTGATGACAGTTGTCAGCTTATTTCTTATGTGCCTCAGTTTCCCCATAATAATCCTTACCCATCTTTACAGAACATGCTGAGAAACTGTGGGTGAGATGTGCTATGTACCTGCCCTGGGCTGAGCAGAATCTTGTCTTAGAAACTATGGAAAATCTGAAGCCTGAGGAGGTACTAGTCATATCTTCCACAGACATGGCAAAATCTAAGATAAGAGCTGCTAGAAGCTGTGTAGTTAAGTGGGTATGACTCATGTGCCTTTGGTTTAGTGGTTTTATCCTGGGACTGAACCATTGGGTTGCATCCCTGTCTTACACAAAATAACTAAGTTCAGCTCCAGCATATCTGGGCACTATTGTAGTTTTGTGTGGAACATTTTTCAGGTTACATTTCAGGTAGGTCTGATATATTTCTTCAGAATTCTCAGCAGCAGAATTCTCCTGAAGGCAAGTGAAATCCTGCTTATTTCTTCTTTAAATCTGAGTTTAGCTGCATAGTTGTTATCATCAGAGAACCCCTCTTCATCCCCTGCACAAGCCTACTCACATGCCAAATTAAACCTAATCAGACAAATTAGACTCCTCTAACTTTCAGTGTAGTAGGAGACACTATTTTCTAACTGAAGCAGAATGAAACTGAGGTAGCAGGTTCTAATTCTCAGATTTGGTGAATGTACCTTACCTAAAACATAATCTTGTCCAATGGCCCCAGTAACAAAAGTGCATTTATACCTCACCTGATGAAGTTTGCCGAAGTTGCCTAGAATTCATCTGTGCGTTGAATTTGTGCTGGGCAGAGCAGAGGTCCAGTAGGTATTTACATGTCTTCGCTGTATCAGTAATGAAGGTGTGTTTCTTGCCACTGAAGCTGCTTTCAATCATGAATTTTTTTCTCTGAGGAGGAAAAAAGAATCACAGCTTGCTTCATAGATCAGTCATTACACTGAGGCACTGACAGTTCATTTATATAACCTTGTTGATTTGCTCAGTTGTATTTATGCTGACTGCATCCCTTTTGGGTTCAGTAAATACCTGTTGTAAATTCAGCACTTGTAAGCAAGGTGTCTGTTATTGGGATCATAACTCTTCTATGTCAAAAGTCAAGAACCTTAGGACAATGAATGCATTGATAGCAGGTTGATAAAACTGTAAAATTTGGCCCTACAGGTGTTAAAATTATTAAACAAATTTAATGTGAAAAGGAACATATCTTCAAGGGGAAGAAGGACCATTTTTGGAGAGCAAACAAGCTGGGAAATGTGTGATGCAGTTTGACACCTAGACCGTACAACAGTACACTGATATACCTCTAATGTCAAAATCCCATTTAGAAAGGGGTCACAATCTTGTCACCAATACTAGTTTGTTAGCAGACATCAATATACTAAGAGAAGAGGATGGGAATAATGAGATCTGGAAAGTGGAAGACATGATCCCATGACCTGATGGGTAGGCAGAAAAACAGAAGAAAAGAGCAGTAATGACAAAAGAGGAATGAATATAGAATATGCCATAGAGAGGTTTGGCATTGTCTCTGTAATAGTCAGCACCAGATTATTCAGTTTTACAGTAATTTGACTTTGGCCTCAGCATAAAAACTGCAGAACTACACCTCTCAAAGAACTCAGTATCTTTGTATCCACATCCAGATCCAGCTTTGATTTAAAACTGTTTTCAGAAAGGACTTGCCCACATAGAGTGACTCTAATTCTAGCTCTGAATGCAATAAATTTATCAAAGTGACAGGAAGAAGGGCAGTAAAGTAGTAGAGTAGAGAAGAGATTCAGTTAGTTCCAACTCACATGGGCTGAAATTCTCTCTGTTTCACGCCACTGGAATCTTAAACTGGCAATTCTTGTGTGATTTTTGTTCTCATAGACGATGATGCCTTTGGCACAGATTCCCAGGATGATGTCCCCTTCTGTCCCTTTCTTCTCTTGGGACACGCGATAGAATAACACTCCATATTCAGGAAGTTGCTGAGTCACCTTGTAGGAAAAAGCTCTTTTATCATGCATTACTCAAAAAATTCATGGGAAGAAAAGTTAGGTAGATGGAGGAGAAAATGCTTTTGAGTGTCTGAGGAGCCAGTGTCTGCCCCTGCCATCTAAACATGCAGGGGATATTCTGAGGAATTCACCCAGAGGTTCTGGGTGTTCATGCTTGTCTTTCTACCTCCTGTACTTGGCCACAAAAGTGTTAAAACGTGACTCAGACACTTTACAGAACTATAGAATATGAGTAGGATTTACTGTCTGATCTGCAGACCAATATGAGTTTATCCTAAAACTTCATATTCTGTTTCTGGGAAGCTACTGTAGAATCCCCAAATGACTTTTCAGTTGCGAATAGAGATTTTCAGTGACCAAAATAAAACACTTTAAGAAGATCTGTTTTTCAGAAAGTAACCATAGTACAAATGTTCAGGTCCTGAAAACTGGGGCATCTATAATCACTAGCTGAATCTGGGTTTTAATTTTTAATCCTTTTCATACTTGGAATTTACATGTTCTTGCCATGGGGTTTATCTTTCTCACTTTGTATGATGTGTTGGCTCCTTCAACAGACTTATTCATTGAAACAGATACTAACAAAGCTGCTTTTCTTCATCGGATTTGCCACACATGATGGGACTGTCATTAATGCTAAGCTTCAATCTATTTCTTCAATTGCACTGACAGTGTTAGATGAGGAACTAATATAATTAAATAGCAACTGAACTAAAATGATGCTATAAATAAAAGCATGTGGCACTGCAGCAAAATGACTACTGATATTTATCCATTATCTAATCCCTGATATTTTTCATTTGATGGAAAGAAGAGAGGTTTGGGGAGAAAGAGAAATTAGCAGGGAAAAAGTTAAATCCCACATCATGCTGACACTTTAGTGCCTAGAGAAATAGTCATGTGAGAAAATATTTCAGATAACTCCTTCCTCACTTCTAGGGTTCACAGATACTTTTAAACAAACAATCGCTACATGTTTAGAAAGTGGCTGAACAGCTGCTGTAATTTCAGAAGTCAAAAAAGTGCTTATTCTCATGTTTTATAATCTTCTGGAGCCCAGACATGTTGGTAACATGCCAAAAATTTGCATTAAGCCTTAGAATGCTGCAAATACACCAAAACGTGTTATAAAAACTCTCAGTGGTAAGTGACAGTAACTACAGCAGAATGAAATTCTGAATTTTGTTGTCTATTCAAATGTTTTCACCATATCAAAAATCCACTATATCAGGCAAGAAAATAGACAAAGGTAAACAGAGAGGGGCTCTGTACCTCAAAATTAATAAATAGTGTTTGGGGTATGGTAAGTTACCTTTAAAAATTCTAGTTCAGCTTCATCCTCAAATAGGGAGCGATTCATACGATGTAATTTAGCAAGCTCTCGCTGTACATATGCCAGGGTCATTTTCTCTATTCGACTTACTGGAACATAGTCTTCAACACGAAAATAGCTCTTTCCATGCATCTGTGGGGAAAAAAAACAAACCAAAAACAGAGACAGAAGCCTTTTGTTCCTCCTTGACTTTTCTTATTCATTGCATTTCATTTTCAAGGTGACCCATATGCAGAAGTCACCCTGCTGCCATTTCCCAAAGGAAGGTGGGAACAGCATGTAGAGTCCTGACAGCCAAATTGCCTCTTGCCCCTGTGCTCAGGCAGCTGCTCAATGCACACACCACTTCTTTGGGCAGCGGGGAGAGAGGAGCTGGGCCTACAGGTGTGTCCTGCACTTAGAGCTGACAGCTACAGCTGCATCAGTCCAACCTACACTGGGGGACCCATTGCCATGATGGATCTGACCACATGGATCAGACCACTCAGAGTTCAATTAATAGAGCTACACTGATTTACATAAATGAAGATACGGAAGAGAACAAAAATAGGTGTTTTCTATACACTTGAAAACCAGGACAGCTAGTTCAGATATACAATCAGTGACCTTCCTGTCTTTGCAGCTTGTGGATCTGAGCCTACACATAAAATAGCTGTGAATTCTGAAGTGTTCATTTGCTTTTCTCTTCCCTATTTACTAACCTCTCTAAGCCCCTCTGCACATCCAAGCTGGGCCTATGTTGGAAACTTTCCACAGATTTTCTGGAGTTTCTAGGATATATTATCAATTATGAAGGACTGAGATTCTCTCATCATTCTGTCATATTTCCTGTCAAGTTCACCTGACTCATTACTACTCCATAATTAGGAATATTTTGTAACTGTTTTAATTAAGTCTGAAGGACTTAACTAGAGGACTAACTGAAATTCTGTGCTATTCACATTTCTTCTTTAAATGCTAGGTGACAAACAAAAGGTGCAAAAGTTGTAGAGAGAGACCTCTGAGAAATACTGTATTATTTCTCCACACCTCAGGAGCATAATTGCCAAGCTCTGCCTGTAAAGCCAAAGCGCCGAGTTTGAGGGCAGTCTCATCACTGCAATATAATCGCTCCTCCAAAATATCTTTGCGAAGCTGCAGGTAAAACTGATGCCTTGTCAAGCCGTGCCTGGAATAGAAAAGGGTTTAGGAACTCAGGAGGAGCTTTGAATGGTATCTCTAAATGCTACTGGTTTTCCTTCAGTCAGCAGAATTGTCCACTTACTGAATAACATTAAAGTGGTTGACAAAGAATTTTATCCTCAGAAAGAGCGTGAAATTAATGATGGACATTTTCTTCTTGGGTTGGTCATTCCAGCCATCTGGGGCCACTTTATAGAGTTTGGTCTCTTCATCCAAAAAGAAGAATTCTTTACCTGAAATGAGAATTTTGGGTTCTGTGATAAACCTGGATATACTTCAGCAGCTCAAAGTTCTGCTGTCTTCATAGAGTGCATCACTAGCAATAAAAAATGAAATGGATTGGGGATGTCAGCTGAGATTTAGTTCTCTGTGTCATGATTTAACTTATTGCTCCTTTGATGGAGAATTTAGGACAGTATGTAATTTTGGATTACAAATGTCAGATGCTGGATTAGTATGGTATCTGTGAAATCACTCAAGGATTCATGGGGCTTGCATTCTGCTCACCGTCCAGGTTCTGCACCCCATTGTAATCCTCATGCCCTACACACAAGGTGTGCTTTTCCCCAGTGCCTCAGCTGTGCCTGTCATCAGAAGTGGACTAGGGAGGTGTGGGTCTGGTAGATGACATAGCTGAACCTGTACTCCCACTTATGTCTAGGAATAAATACAGGCAGCCTTTCTCAGTGCAGCACTTCCTGGAATTTCTGCTGGAGCTGCATGGCTCAGTATTATTTGAGTACAAGGGCAGGACACAGCCTTTTCTGCCTGGGAATATCAGCCAGTACATATTGTATGGCTGTGCTGATGCACAGTCCTAGGGTAGACATGCTTTACATCAGTGCAGTACAGTTTAAACCAACTTTTGCACAAGCTTTGTACCTGCTTCCACCTGAGGATCTTAAAGGATCTCACTGGAATTCATTGATAAAGTGACCACAGAGGCACTGAGGGACAGAGCTGTCACTGTACTTAACTGTCTCATTACCTTTCAGGTAAGCCAAGCCAAAGTAGAAATGTTCCACCAAGTTTGCATATGCCACCACGGTGTTGAAAACGTCTCTTGCCTTGGTCTTGATGTCACATTGCACCTCAAGGCACTGCCCATTGAGTAGAATCACATTGAGATCCCTTTGGGACAAATAGGATTTCCCTTTTTTAGTCTAAGAACATGCAAGAAAGAATGAAGAATGAGTGCCAAGTACGAGCAATGCAAGTTCCACAGCATTTTATTACTGAGGCTCACTAGTTGCCTGTCTCTATACAACCTGATGGAATTGGTCACAACACCATGCTATTCTCTGCCTCCCCTCTCATAAATTAATATCACAAACATTTCTAATTTTTTTAAAACCCAGAGAATCACAACAAAACAGCTGATCATACTTGAACTCTCCAGTCACCATGGTTATTCTAGATTGGGGGCTATTTCCAAATTCTCTTTACCCTCATTTTTACTGCTGTCTGCTGTCAACCTTCTACCTTATCTTAATGAAAGGTAAAGGATGCAAGCTGGAGAAGTCCCATACATTGGCACTAGATGTCCTATCGCATATTTGCTTTATAGTCTTTGTCTCAAAAGTCTTGAGCTAAAGTGAGCATTCTTAGCTGAGAAGGATAAATTAAGCTTTTTTTGCACCAACAGAAATAACTAAATAGCACTGAGAATTAAATCACCTCCTTTCAAGTCTCAATACCTCTGCAGGAACTCTAACTTGTTTTGAGAGGAGGACACGGAAAGAATACTGGGTTGAGACTCAGATGCTACTTACAAAGAGCCCTAACTAAAATGTCACTAGATTAGTTCTAAATTCTTAATGTTCATACTTACCACAATTGATCCAGGCAGCTGTAAGGTCACTGGTGGTTCACTAGACAAAATTATAAATTCTGGACCTGAAAACTGCAAGGAGGCAATTTAGAAATTTAGTAAATATCTCCATAATGGAATGAAGATCCCAGACACAAGTATCAATGAAACCCATTTCTGTTGATCTGTATGCTGGCTCTAATTAACTTCAGTGTCTAATAAGGTGCAAATGCTGATTGAAGACTTTTATGGTCTCTCCTGTGTGGACTCTCCAGGGTCTAAGCAGGGGTAAGTTCATGCTGAAGCCCTTTCTTCGGTAAAGGCGCTTAATCAAGATCCATTTCCTTTGCAAGGCACCTATTTTCATGGCACTTAAAGAAGCTCAATTTATTCTGAGACCTTTTCTCATTTGATTCCCAAATTACTCTGGGGACAGTCACAGACATGTAAGCACATACATACACACCACTGTGATTGCATTACCCCAGCTTCCCTAGGAACCAGACTGAATTGCAGAGCTGCTTTCTTCCCCATAATAAAGGCTGACTGATGGTTCTTATTAGTAGACATTGTATTCTTGTTTTAACTTCAAAAAACTTCAACATGTTTTTTTAAGATCTTTTTTCTTGCTGAGCATCCACCTCAACTAATTTTATATATTGGGTTTTCAACACACTACAAACAGTTACATCTATGCTTTTAGATCCCTTAAGCAGACAGAAATAATTAAATGTCTTCAAGTGATAAGATGTGAATCTTTATAGCCATTCACCATGACTTAGTAACTTGAACCATTTAGATTTTTGTAAAAATTTAGGATTTATTTAATTATAATAGTGTTGTCCTACCAATAGACAATGCAGTTTTGTATCACATTAAAGAGGGACTAGCACTGTGTTGTAAAAGTTGCTGAACTCCTTCTGAGAAATGCCATTATTATCCCCACAAAAATCATAATAATAAAATTTAAAACCAAATTTGTATGAGAAAAGATAATTTCCCAAAATATCTAACTGAAGCTCTTGACCAAATATCTGTCACTGGTCAATGTTGAGCTTCTGAACTGGGAAGAGGTGAAAGGATTCATCAGCCTGAAACCTGTCCCTTCTTCTTCCACAACAAAAAACTCCATAGGAAGGATCATGGTGGCATTTTCTGTGATTCAGTTATTTCTGAATTTTTGCAATCCAACTTTTAAAGAAACATCATCCTTTCCATTTAACAGAGTCCTACCACAGCTTAGCAACTAGAAATAGTCAATTAGGTGAACTATTGATTGGGCACATTCACTGCCAGCCTATGCTTTCTGTCCAGACATACACTGTAAAAAAAATTTAAGTCCTTTGAACACCATTGGCTGTCAAATGTTTGGGTTAAGTGTCTCTGTAAATTTTTTTGCTATTCTGAAGCTGCTGTCAAAGTGGTTGGTGAAAACAGTCCATATGGTGTTTGATGCTTGCAGAAATCACATACGTAGGTCAGAAAGGGTTCAATTACCAGCTTTTGCATTAGGGACAATTGCTTTCACTGCCTTCAGTTCTGGTGTCACAACTGATCATGCCTAATTTGGAGCCTGTCAATTTAGAATACTCATCTAATAAGATGACTTAGTAGGTAATATGCACATCACTGTCGAACAAAAATTAGATGAGAGGCTTCTCTTTAGTGACATTTACATTTTGAAATCAGCTTATATGTTTTTCACCATTCACCTTTTCCTTCCTGTGGAACAAACATTTCTGTGATGCAGCAGCTGCTGAGTAGTCCTTTGTAGACACAGAGAAGGTGGAGCCCAAGCTTAGCAGGTTCTGTCGGCTGTTCTTCTGAGTTCCACCAGGGATTTCTTCTACAGCGCTCACTGACCTTCAAAGGAAATGTCACAGTGAGCAAAATATGTAACAAGCAATCAACACAACACTGGCTTGAGGACAGAGAGCTTAGAGCACAGTAACTACTGGAATACTATGAAGTCCAGGGCAATGTCTGTTATAAGCTCCTAAATGTTTCTTTGCAGAAAAAGAGAACTAATTTAACAGGAATAATATTACTGATGCCCTTTATAAATAAATGTAAACTCTGCTTTGATTCAATAGAGTCAGGTTTGTTTCTTTTTTTCATTTGGTGAGCCAGATCTAGCTGGTTTAAGTTTGGAGAAGCCAACAGGCAAAGAATTTAGCCTCCTTTCCTTCTGGGAATTCTACACGATGAAGTAAATTCCTCATTTCTTATTTTCTCAAGAAAAAGGCTTCAGAAAACCTTAACATTTGTTGTTACATTATTCAGAGTTTTCCAGGAATGGAAATTTGAATTATTTGAATACTAATTCATTAGAATAACTTAATGTCCTAGGGAACTGAGGAAATTTTCAATTTAATTAAGAAAAAAGTGTGTGAAAGATCAGAAAGCTGTCTTTGTACTATAGTTTTAATGCAGAAAGTCATGGTGTTTTCCATGTACGCAGACATGTGTATCCTTAGAATAAACTTCAAATATACTATGTACTCAGAAAAGAAAGAATGATTATGTGGTTTAGAAGGAGAGGTTTTGTTGAGGAGGATTTTTGTTAATAACAGTTTTTAACAAATGCCAAAGACACGTGGAAGCTTTTTCATTATCCCAAAGTTTCATTCTTTTCTTTTGCATGTTGCAGATTTGCTTCAGGAAACTATTCAAGGAATTTCTAAAAATTTTTAACAAATTAACTGGAGTAGTTTCACATCTCTTCTGCCTGGTATCCAATGACAGGGAATGTGGGAATGGTTCAAAGCAACATCAGATGGGGTTCAGAGATGATGTTAGGAACCATTTCTTCACTTAAAGGGGGCCAAACACTGGAACAGGCTTCCTAGAGACATGGTCACTGGTCCAAGCCTGCCAGTTTTTAAGAGGCATTTGGACATGCCCTTAATAACATGCTTTAACTTTTGGTCAGCCCTGAAGTTGTCAGGCAGTTGGACTAGATGATTATTGTGAGTCTCTTCCAACTGAATTCAACTCTTCTCTTCTCTTCTCTTCTCTTCTCTTCTCTTCTCTTCTCTTCTCTTCTCTTCTCTTCTCTTCTCTTCTCTTCTCTTCTCTTCTCTTTTCTCTTCTCTCTCTTCTCTTTTCTCTTCTCTCTCCTATCATATTTTACATTCCTCTGTCTATAAAGATACCTAGTTATTTTAGTTTTTATCAATGCAACCTCATAAAGATCAACATTTACCTAAGAAATATGCCTCAAAATTACCTGAAGTGACCTTTGTGAGCAGAAAAATATTATTAGCTCAAAATCCAAGACTCTTTATTAAGAAGGCTTTCTTTTCCTGTAGAAGACACTTCCTGTTATTACTCCTGTGAGGTGAGAGATGCCAGATTTAACAGTTGTATATAGATCAGAGCCTTGCTTACAAGCTTAACTTTGTTAGATGTAAATTATGTCAGTTAGGCTGCCTACAGAATGAGCATGATGATATTAGTAAGCTTTATAGATAGTAAACCCATCACTAATTTTTGTGTTGGTTGTACTCCTACATTGGAAACTGGTGATTTCCAAAGTAATTTCAACTCCACTGCTGTCATGGTACTTGTAATAGGATGGTGACTGTGGCAGAAATTCAGTTGCAGATGCTTACGAGCAGGAGTGGGGTTTATGATCAAGCATATCAAGATCATACCCAGGTTGTTAATTGGAGGCATGGCAATTGCTCTGAAATACTGAGTAAATAAATCCTCTGTTACTCATATAACTACCAGATACATGATGCATATATAGATGTCTGTACACACACATATAAATGTATGTGTATGTAGTTAGACAGGTGGACAGAGACTTCTTTCTTGACAAAAGCAGTCACTATCCTGCAACCTGCTTGTAGATCTCTCTTGTTGCAGTTTTACAGATGTACTGGGATATTTCATGTTGCCCAGATTGTCATGGCTGATTTATCAGGAAGTTCAAACTGTTTACTTGGGACACATTTAATTGGGAGTTGATCTAAACTGAGCATTTCCTGTGGGCCTGAATTACTTATGTCATGGTTAAAAGAAGAAACTCCTGTTTAACTGGGTCAAGAACCCAATTTAAATGGGATGTCTGTAGGGATTACATGGCGCTTAACTATGGGATTCTGTCTTTGGGGTGCCTAGAGGCTGACAGTACTTACATCTCTTCTTTGTTTGGAAACAGCCATGATTATAGCTGCACTGTGCTGACACCCAGTCTAAAAAACTCTTGTTTGGCAGCAGTGGTGTTTCCCGGGCTGTTGAAAAGGAGTTAGTATATATCTGTTGTACAGTTCTCAGTTTTCTTTGACAATGTCTACAGGGCTGCTGTCCATGCCATGGCTGAAATGAGGCTAATCCTCATGACAGAGCAGAGGTCTTTACTGCTTGTGTCCCTGGGTTACCTATAACTCTCCAGTAAAGTGGCAGTGCAGGGCTGGATATGACTGACACGAGTGAGAAAAATCAATCTAAGGACTGAGGTGGAAATGCAAATGAAAATTATGGATCATATACATGGTCTGCAATAACCACTCCAGAACACATAAGGTGTAACAGCACTTTAATGTGGCAGCAAGGCAAGACCACATACAAAATCTGAATGCAGACAAATAAGGACTCTGACAGAACGCCTTGACAGGGAAAGCAATGACTATTCATACCTTTACAACAGATATTTCCCTTCATAAAATCATATAATCATTAAGGTTAGAAAAGACCTCTAAGAATATCAAATCCAACCTATCACAGCCTCTGTGGAGCAGCCTCCCAGTTGTTTGAGTCACAGAGGGCTAGTGCTGCTTCCCTGCCTGGTGGAGACACAGCTGGGGCCAGCTGTTCTGGGAGGCCCATGGAATCTGGCAGGACACAGTGGTACAGAGTAAATGTCAAAATCCTGAGTTTGCTTGTTTTGTGTGGATTGCTCAGAGCCCAAGTTCCATTTCACTTGAGCTTTTGGACTGTTCCACTTGGAACCAAACCAAGTCTAGGTGAACATTATTTATTTATTCTACATAATAGAATAGTAAGTATTTATACTGCATAAATAGTATCTATTATCAAAACAGGTTCAGATGGCAATTTCCGATACTGGCATTGCCACGCTAGTTGCCTGCTTTACTTGGTTATAAAACAGCTTCCATCCTGTAGAAATCTGAATTGAGCTTACCTGTTTATGAAGAGCTTGTAGCTACTTTGTGTCCTTGACCCACTAAGTGTGGGGTCACATGATTTGTGTGTCTCTGGAACTCTCTCTGAAATAAATAAAGAACATTTCAAAATTCAAGTGGTAGTAGCAGCACTCAGAATCAGATATTGGGACGATTACAACAGGGAAGAAATTTAGACTGGCAACTTCCTCTCTTGTGTCCTCACTTGGACATGATAAATGGCTATTTAATAAGGTTAAGTGAATACTACACCAGCAGTATTCCCAGTTCCCTAGTTATTGCTACTTCCTCTTGATAATCCTTTATGTGACTGTAATTTGGAAAACAGCTGTGTAGGTGCAATGGCTGTCATTTCCATCTGTATGGGGGTAATTTGTGAAACAGCTTTTTCTCTTCAGAAATTATGCCCAATTTTGTTCTTCTATTTCCAGGCATAAAATGGGCAGAAAAAGCCATGAAGCTTCTTTCTGGCTTAATCAGAGTAGAATATAAAATCAATGGAATGAAAATGATTGTATCTATTCCACTGGTCACTTGCTCTGTTAAATATATTGTGAATGTTTTTCCATCATACAAACCTGGTGGGAGTACTGGATGGTTTGTGGGTCCTTAGCAAATAAGGATTGCATTGTTTTTCATCTTCAATCCTTTCTGTTGCTATAGAATGGACAGGTGTTTCTTTGTCTGAATACACAAAGGTTGAAATTTAGAGGCAGAACCAGCGAGGGTTATGCAAGTGGTAGTTCTATGAATGTTTCTTGTATCAGCAGAGATGTTTGAAATCTTTAAGGAAGGGTGAGATTAAATTTTTCTTCACTTGGATCATTTCATTGATCTTATTTGAAGAATTGCATATAAAACTATTACATAAGCAGGATGATAGAGGTGATGTGTGGAAACAATCATTTAGATAAAACATTCATGCACTACACCCTGAGACTTCACTCTGAATTCCAATATGAAAACGTGACACTGAATTCTAGTGTACCAACCAACCAACTGCAATTTTAAAACCTAGAAAATCTACAGCCGCATTGCTAAAATAAGCATAAACATGTGGGGTTTCTTCAAGCTGCAGATGGTAGTGACAAAATGTGAGATTTGAGACAAGCTAGTTACCAAAATTAAGTTTCAATCCTGTGTTCTGAAATTACATGCTTTTTCGTGAGAAAACCTTGCAAAAATCTCTGCTTACACTGTGGTTTTCACACAATTGTATAAATATATTTTGACAAGCAAATAAAATTCCCTTTAGTCTTTCTATATAAGCTGTTACAGCAGTGGGACAACTTGGCTACTTTCAGTGGCCAGACTGCCATTTGATCACAAATCCAACACACACCTGACATTAAATTAACATGTATTCCTGAAAGAAGTTGATCCTGTAGATCAGATATGTTAAATGAGCTACTAAAGTACAGTCTTGATATTGATCTCCTCTAATAATGGTGCTCTATGAAATGGTAATATTTCTTCTCAGAGAAGAATGCTTTTTTTTTAATATATTATTTCATGAAAGAATGTCTGTAGCAAACAAGCTCTCACATTCTGTGTTTGCTCATGTATTTTTAGAATCTTGTCTTACAAAATCCTGAGTGTGAACAGCTACCAGTGTTTCAGTGGAAACGGAGACATGCACAAAGTCACTGGAATGAGCCTTTGTCAAGTTTATGACCAAAATTTTCTTAAAAGTGCTTACAAAACAGGCTTTTGCTCTGAGTTTACCGTCACTGTGTGCAACTGTGTATGTGACTGACACGTATGTGTCACTCAGGGAGCAGCTGCAGTCTCAGGTTTTTATTGCTGCTGATACTGATTGCAATTCCGGAGCTTCAGAAAAGCGCCTTGCAGGAGGAGAGCATTAACATGACAAACCTCACTTTCCTCATCCTTGGGCTGAAGGCTTAGGGCTGAGAGGCTATGACATGATGGGTTTTTTTCCCAGGATGTGCTCAATTTGTCTCTGAATTATGTCCTCATAGAATTGCAGTGAACACACAATTTTTTTGCCATCTTTCCTAGGGAAATTAGTCCCTTGAGGTTGTGCTCTATGTCTTTTTTTCTTTTTTTTGTCTAAGGACTTTTAAACCTTTTAAATTCAAAAGAGTAAGGGTAATATGGTCCTAGATATTTCATTACAATGAGCATCTGGATATCATAAACACAAATTAATGGTCCCCATTGAGAAAAAACGAGGACTACTCAGCAGTTTTCTGTTATTTATGGCATCAATGAACTAAGCAATCAGTGTGCACACCTTACTGCATCATAACTGATGTAGTGAATGCTAGGGTTATTGCCTTAAGGAAGAAATTTCTGGGATACAAAATCCACACGTGCTTACAGAGCAGATTTGAATCTATGCCACAGGAGGACCTAGCACTTCATTTCTCATGGAGGCTCATAGAGGGAGGAAGTAAACTCCAAACTACAGAGGTAAACTTCCACCTCTTGGTCTAGGAGCTTCCACAGGCAAGATGGAAAAAAAGTTTGAAAGCACAAAGGAGGATGGATAACTGTGGATTGGAGGATAGAAATGGGCAGGAGTCTGAGATGGGGAGCTGGCATGGTAAGCTTGGTTTTTTAAGAGAGGCTGACGGCATTGGCAACAGCAACCTTTTGCTCTTGGGCAGTGCCTTGTCTAGGTGATCCCCGTTCAGATTCCAATTTATACATGAAGATACACATGCACAGCAGTACTCCCCTTCCTCCTGAATTCCCTTTTTTGCTTCACAGTATCCCCTTACACTGTGATTTATATGGCTTGGGAAGGAACCCAAACAATGTCTACTGCAGTGTCTTCACTGAACAAATTCTCTGCCAAACAGTTTCTTTCATGCTGTTCTTGCCACAAAAGGGTTGAAAGTGAAGCTAAAATTCCAACTCTGATATCTCCAGACAATGTAAATCAGAACAGCATTGCAACCTGGCATTTTGCACAACAAAAACAACGTGCTGAGCAGGAAATGCACTATGGCTCTGGGACGAAAATGAAAAGAAAACGAAGGGTTATTTGGTTGTTTTTTCCCTCTAGATTTCAGAATTAGTCCATTTGTTTTTGAATGGACTTGAAGAAAAATTAATTCTCAACATTCAAATCTTAGGTATTATTCATAGATTCAACTGATTTCAGAGCTGACATCTTGACATTGCCCACCATAAGCATTTGAGGGGTAGCCCCACTTTTTCTTTATCAAGACCTCATGTGCTAAAAACATGAGGCTTTGTGATCTGCTGAACAGCGTTACCTGGCAAAGGGGGCATGAAGCAAGAAGAGGTGATGGGGCTACATGGTAATCAGGGAATATATAGCTTTACAGTAGGACACAAGTGAAAAAGAATCTAATATAAAAAGTATCTTTCTTCTCTACAACTTAGCACAAATATACCTCCCAAGTCACATAACCACAAGTTGCACGGGAGTATCTATCACCTGGTACATGGCTAGTCCCACACTTCAGGGGACAAAAGAGACGAATACATAATTCACAAACATAATCTTTTACAAAAATCTTACCTCTCCTGTGTCCTCGGTTAGACAGTATCAAAGATGTACTTTCAGAAATACTATTAGAGTCACTATAATCCACAGAGAGTTGTGTGTAATCTTCTGTTGACTGACTATAGTTCATTAATCTGGACGCTTTGTCTGGAAACAGAAAGGAAGTATGGTGAATCATATACTTTAATTATAAATCATTGTATTTGCATGTTAATGTAAATAACATTTGGATTGACTAATTTTTATATAGTCCACATCTGTCTGTCTTCTAACCCTGATTCCAATTCCTTACAGACTGAGGAAAGCTTGGTAACTTCATTCTATTACTTTTCATAATCTTATTTGGACCAAAATTAGTTTTCATAGTTCTCTTCACCCATTCCATGTAAAACAAATCTAATACATTAATTCTATTCTACATGTTTAACTGAAAGGCTGAAAAGTGCAGATAACCCGCAAAGTTCTTATTCCTTATACTCTGAGGTCCAAAACCTTCAGCTATAATGTTTTCTTTCTGTGTGCAGGGTGGACAATGCCCAGACACAATCCACTACCAGAGTCAGATGTAGAAATTCCATTAAGGGGTCATCCTAACTCATTAGGACGTATCTTTCTCTTGCACACTGACTTTACTTTGCTTGAATTCTCTCTAGTCCTTTTACAGAATCTCTGAAGCATATTTTCTAATTTAAAAAAAAGGAAGAAATGGAATGCTGTTTTGCAAAGTGCGGCTCACACATTTTCAATGTAATCGAAATCGTAATTCATTCAAGTCCTTTGGCAAGTGTAAGTCAAGTGACCTGAATCACTGGAAAACACAGATATCACACCAGATACATAATCCCTAGAACCAGTGTATGGAAACTGGCAGGAATTTGTGCCTAATATGGGGTTGAAGATGGGACCATCCCTTTTGGCAGCAGCAGAATTTCTACCCACTTTTGCAAGTGTGAATCTACAAGCTCAGTTTCTGAGTAAGTGAACCAATATGGCTGTAGGGGTGGTTTGTCTGTATGTTTCCAAAAGAATCTCCTTTTCTTATAACCAATAATACCTAATAGAAATGTTCTACATGTATTTAAGTGCATGTTTGATTCTAGCTGGTTTAATGGAGCATATATTTTCTTCATAATGGATTTGCTGAATAGGAATTGTATTGCTCATATGCCTAATGTTGAGCATATCAAAAAAAAAAATCCTCTATAGCTTGGGCCAGCTTCTCCTTGCCCCAAAATCAGAGATCTCTGTCAAAGTGAACAGTACAGTGTAGATACTAGAAAAAGATACAGTTATAGAATTACTCTGAGGGATAATAAATCTTGATCTTTGTCAAATGGAATACAAAATTGGTATATATTGGTTTATTTATATAGTGAGCAGGATTTGGCCTTGTGTCTTGAAATCACTCTAGCAATTCATGTGTGAATTTATAAAACAACTTTTGAATAGAAAATTAAACTGAAATCAAAAAAGGAACCACAAATCTTTGCTTGAGTAATCAAATAGGAAAGATGAATATATATTTCTTAATGGAAGGAGGATAACCTCACAGAATTACACCTTCAAAAATACACTGGAGTATACAAAGTACAAAAGCAGTTTTGAAAGTAGAGGCGTTTTATATGCACAGGTTTTATGGAAAGTGCTTTAAGAGTCAAATCTGTGCAAGCTGATTTGTTATCACTGCTTCACAGCCCTGAGACTACTGTCCTTTGTGGAAATGAGGAAAAGAAACCTCACTGACTTGCCTCAGAGTCTTTCCATTATGAAGTAATTTATATGTAAAGCAATAACTACCCTATCCAACACTATATGCAATCACTACAGCATGAAATTAAGCAATTCATCTGCCTTGGGAAAGACACAGAAAAGGCTGTCTGTGTCCTTATTAGAGAGTTCAGATAATAAATCTTTCTTTACCTTGGTGAAAATTCATCTGGGATGACAGTGTTGAGGTGTCCGATATTTTTTCATGCAGTCTTTTCCTTATCACATGACTTCTGTTCAGCTGAGAGGCTGTGCTGTCTTCAGTGACCACCTGCTCTGTCTAGAAGGTAGTAATATTGAAAGTCAATGTCATATGATATGTGTACTTCAGACTCTCATAGTGAAGTGATCCTTGCCCTCTGGCTGTCAGAGGCTGCTGATTTGCTTTGTATAAGCAACTTCATTTTCTCAGGTTAACACAAAGCGGGACTGAGTATGTGGGCTCCATGCTCTCATGCTAGCTAAGTTTAAGAGAGGACACCCTCTGTCACCTAAAGAGAGTAATAAAGAGTGCAAGGGAAAAATTATTCTCAGAATCTTAATGAATACTGGTTGAAAACAAAAAAAAATCTGGTGTGCTTTCTTCCATTGTCATTCTGTTTGTCAACAAAAATGTTTTTTGATATTTCAAAGTTTGAAAAAACTCAAGTGCTCACTTATTAAAGACCTCATGTGGTCAGGCTTGATTGGACAGCAAATATTCAATTCCACTCAAGGGCAATGAATTAATTTCCTAACATGATGTAAATGAGATTTTTTTGAATTTCATGAAGAAAGTCTGAAACCAGAGTGGCAATGGAGAAATCTTTACTTTTGTGTTAAGTCCATTCCTTTGGCCAATTTAAGGACTCTGTAAAGGTTATGATTGCTTCAGTATTAACCAAAGAAATTAAGATACTGTAAGTACAAAAGCTGGATCACTTCCCAGGAGTGTAGAAGTGGTGTGTGAGACGGCTTCATTGCTTTATTTGCTTGTACACATGCCCACACAATTTCCTGTGTAGAAGTTTAGAACCAAATCTCGCTTCCTTAATCCATACAAACATTAATTTCAGCAATCACTCACCTGTGTCCCATGTCACTGTATGACTCTCTCACCACAGAAAAGGAGATGATTGGAGTATGAGAGTAGTACCTACCTCGCTGACACTTCCCACTGCAAACTGGACCATTTTCTTTATGTAGAATTTTGCTGGTAAGGAAGCAGATTCCTTCTGATGTGCTTCACATGCTTCCAGGATTGATTCAGGAGAAAGTCTTCTATGTGGCAGATCTTCACAAAGTGTCAGCAAGAGTGTATGTAGCTGGTCACTCAGCTGGAGGGACTGAGTCAAAATAGAGGTACTGTTAAATGACATCTCCCAGGGGACTGAAATCCTGTGTAAACTGGGACCAGGAATTTCTGTAAGCCCTTCACTCTGGGTGAGAAACGCACTGAATTCCTTTAGACTTCGGGAAAATTCCAGACAAGCAGCGTAACAGCACTAAATGAGCCTCTAGTGGGATCCAGGATAGCCTTGGAGAGACTGGACATCTCCAAGAATGATCATCGGCCCAATTAGGGGCATCTTGGTGACAGAGAGTTCAGTTTGCTCCAGAGCTTTGTTAATTAGACTGTGAATCAAAGATTCATGCAAGTAAGATATGTGGTAGCATTAGCTTCAAAAAGGTGAGGAGTTATACCAGCCAAAACTGTTGTCATAGAGACCAGATACTTATATTTTAGGGCCATTTAGCTTATAAAGCCTTTTCTCTTAGAATGTGAAAGGGAGGTTAAATCTACCAGAAGCCTGTGCTCTCCAACTCGAGAACAAGCAACTAAAAGCATCAGCATAGAAATGAAGCAAAATGTATGTTACAAGTCTTTGAAAGGATTCCAGGTAAGCAAGAAATTTATAATTTCAGCTAGCACAGATACTGATAGAATTTGCTCAGAAATAAGGAGAGTTATTTAGTTTCATTCTTGCATCCCATTTTTGGAAAAGCACATAAATGTGCACAGCACCACAACCATGCCAACATGATGTTTTTCTTTTAGTCCTTTCTATCTTAGAATAATAGAATCACAGAATAATTTAGGTTGAAAAAGACCTTTAATATCATCGAGTCCAGTCATAAACCTAACACTGGCAAGTCCACCACTAAATCATGTCCCTAAGTGCCACATCTACGTATCCTTTAAATACCTCCAGGGATGAGATTCAACCACTTTTCTGGGTAGCTTGTTCCTAATTGCCTTGGAATAAATAATCTTCACCCTTAAAATCAAGGTACAATTCATCTTAATAAAAACAATTCCAGTTTTTTAAGAAACAGAAGGAAAAATAAAAAGAAAAAGGAAAGATGAGCTCTTAACTTAATTCCCTGATTTGGGTGAACTGGTATTTTTGGTGAAGCTTAGACCTTGATGCAAGCTTTTCAATTCTTTCTAGTGGCCCAAAACATAAAGCCCCTTTTAGTGATACTTCAGATTATGCCTCTCAATCTTTGAACCTAGCAAAATAAAAAAGAACAAAAATGTTTGTGCTACTGGCCTGGTTTGGAGGAACCTGGTAATCTGCTGACCAATAGAGGGTCATTCCTAAGGAATACACCAGCATCTGTCAAAACAGAAAAGGAAACCCTGTGAGAAATCAATACTTAATACAGAAAAGCCTCATACTAGACATACCATCCTTTTGTGTCTTTGGTCACAAAATGGCAGAAGTCAAACAGATTATTTTTTTAAAAAACTAGACTAAACATATCTAAAAGCGAAATACTGACTCTTAGCTGATGGACTAGGTTGCATGCAATTAGTACTGTTCAGCTTGAGGGGCTGAGCCAGGCTGCCCTCTGTTCAATGATGCCAGCAGTAGAGAAAGAAATTTGAACTCCTTTCTTAATTTTGAAGCTCTCCCATTGCTGATTAAAGTTCTCCCCTACCTGTGGGACTGACTAGCAGTTATACACAGGAAAATAATTACTGGACAAAAGGCCACCTATTCCACAGCTTCATTTTTCTGCCTAGTGTCTAAGTGGTTATTTATGTGGGAATCTGAAAATACTGTGTTCTGCCTGAGGGGAGTATGTAGTCTGAGTGGTATTTAAAACTTTTAGGTGCCTGAATGTTGTATCTTCCTGTCTTGCCAGAGAGACTCATTTATCAGAGAGAAGAAAAATAAATTGTTAACAAATCTGAACATATTTCTGACTTCCTGGGACTGCTTCCACCCTCTGATTGTACAGATACTGCAGTCCTGCTGCTTCCGGGATTACAATTACCATATCTGCCTAAACACCATTTCATAGAAATATTCTTCCTTTCTGTGGGCCTCTACAAATAATACATTTCTGCAGGTCTTTAGTACTGATGTTCTAACTTGATTTTGATGTTGTCATGCATGCTAATCCAATGGTAAGATGCAAGATACATGTAAACCTTTCTAACTATAGCCTAATTTGATTAGTTTTATTAGAAATGGGGTGTGACAGGAGGTGCCTGGTATGCTGCATTAAAACCCAAGAGCTTGTCTTCATGAGGTGCTGTCAAGATTTACTTTACAATATACCTCACCTTTGTTAGTCCGAAGCGCTGGTTTTTACTTGGGCGGTAGAGCGATTCTGGCGGACTGAAAGGGGCAGCTTCTATCTGAGATGCGTTGTTTTGGAAGGACAAATTTCCTTCGGCAGACAGCAGTACTGACCACGGGCAAATCACACAGAGGGCGGGGTCTGAAAAATGTTGAAGTTGATAATGGAGATCTTAGTGTTCAATTCACTGCACTCAGAAAATCATACTTCTGGCATCTCAAACTCATCACTGGAGGTGTACCCAGAATGACTTGCCTGACTGGGGACCTCATTGGTCCTGACCCCCAGACTGAGTTCCCAGCCTGACCTCACACTTACCTTGTCACTGTGGCCTTGCCTGCTGATCGCTGGGTTCTCTGACCCTGGTTGCCTTCAGCTAGGGTTCTCTTTTGCTCCTTCCACATCTTCTGTAGTGTTGTATGCAAATACAACTCACACATGCTGGGAAGCTTGTCTGTTTTAGGAATAGCCAGCCAGTTTGTACTTCAGCCTAATGAAGAATACCTGACCTTCCGTAGTGCTGGCCAGCCAGCGAGTGGCACTCCCGCCTAGCCCAGCAGTGCCCCAGCACACTGGAAATATTCTATAGCAAGTGGTGCTGACCATTACAAGATCTGGCATGATTTATTACATCAAACACAGTGCAGCAAATGTTGCAGTATTAGCCTTGAAAACAGGCTGATTCCAGAAACAAAATAGCTGTACTTGAGAGATGTGGAGCCAGAGATATGCCTTACTCAACTGGGATGATGCTATGCAGAGGAAGGTAACCTTCCCTGTGCTCCAAGCAACTGGAGCACTGTGGATTCAGACTCCAACTTGGCATCATTTCTGGACCTGAGCTCTCTAAAGACATGTTTTAGCAGCCTTACACTTGGCCTATAGATCAGCTTGGTTCTGCATCCCTACTTCTTCTTGGTTTATTTTTCATCTTCTGATACCCTAAATTTATCTGGCGCAGCATAGGGAACATAAGATGATTATATCAACTTTTTTTCTAAATTTTGTTTTGTTAAGTCAGTGATCAGAAGAGCATAGTGTCAGCTTAGTGTCTGGCACAAAGTCAATAGATGGACCTGAGCTGAACCTACCCAGGTGGGCATCTCTGTGCTTCACTGCTTTGCACATTCCTGGTGCTTGTATTGCCTGGGCTATTCTATCCTCTTGTTACACCAGATGATAGAGAACTTGTGGTAAGTCAACCTGCTGTAGTGTTCCAGTCCATTAAAAACTGGTTGGTAATGAATATTCACTCCTCCACCTATAGCAGAAGTAACACATCACTTGTCTTCTGTATTTTGTATTTTGATTCTACATGCTCATGAGGTAAGAAGACATCTCATCCATTCTCCCCTCAAAAGAAATACCCATTCACATAAACAGTTCTCAAAATGTGATGGGTTGCTCAGCTGTGCTCTCTTGTTGTCGCTCAGTTGTGCTCTGTGCTCTCTCAAGCTGGTCTGCTTGGCAAGCAATCATCATAATGATAAGTCACATTATTATCATCAAGGATAAAAGTCTCTTACTAGCTGAATGGAGAGCCATGTGGATTTGCCTGTCCTTCTCTATCAGTCCATGAAGGACATGATCCTAGTTCTCTGGGTGCATGTTATTCAGACTTTAGGAAGGACCCTTTTGTCTGCATATAGTTGTACTTAGATTAATTACTACCTGATGTTTAATTTGAAAAAGAAACTAACACCAAAACCAAAACTATGAAGACCTCGTATGTAGATAGAGCAATCTGCACGTAATGCCAGCAGCACTGAAAGATTTCTCACTTTTATTCGCAATATGCTGTTAGTGCCATTAGTGGTTTTTGTCTCCACCCCACCCCCACAAACAAACAAACAAACAAAAAACTCAAAAGAACTAAAATAACTGAAGAATTAATTTCCAACAGTAAGAACTCTAAAAAGATACTTTTCACCTCACCTTTGTGAAGATCCTCCAGAAGCTGCATTGTGGACAGGTACAGGAGTGCCCATATTTCTTCTTCCTCCAGAGGGCTTCCTTTTGCCCACAGGACCTCGGCCAATGCCACACAGGAACTGCTCATGCCTGCTGCAGTAGATACCGGGTTTTGGACACACTGAAGTAGACTGAATTGCTCAAGACAAGCCCTACTGATTATAGCTGTACCCTTCTCTCACAGTAAGAAATATTTTGTGAACCACCCTGCTTTTTTGTTCAGAATGGGTAGGTATTGTTTATCCCTGTCTTAATCTGAGTAAATAAAGGGGACTGAACTAAGTGACTTCCTGTAATCTTTTTGAGCCCTTTTACTCAGCATGTGAAACCAGTCATAAGATTCTGTGAAGCAAATAGTTTTTACTCAGGAGGTCCTTCATGAATATTCACTGTTCAGATTTTGTGAGCAGTTATTTGAATGACAGGTGATTGACTTTGCTGCTTAATTGGATTTCCCTATCTATAAAAACATGACAGAGTTAATTCAAGAAAAAAAGAAGGCAAAGCAAAAGATATGTAACATGAAAAGTTTATAAACAGTCCAACAGAGCAATTAAATTTCATTCATTGCCAGATTGATCTTGTAGACTCTTACTGAATTAATTGATGAAAGCTTTTCTTGCTCACATATCTGAGACTCAGTGCTTGCAGTTCATCCCTTCCAGTATACATATAAACTTGCTTCTTTTCTCTAAACCAAATTAAAAAGATGATTCTCCTTTTGGACTGCTGAATAGCAATTTAGTGGCTCCCAGCACACTGTCCTATCTGACAGGTACATAAGACCTGGCCTAGTGCAGAAGAATGTGGGTCCACACACTCACCCTGTTTTGTCTCAGCTGCAACACAGCATCAGATCATTTAGACAAAGGCACTCTGTAGTGAATCATAATTTCATGTCCTACATACTGGAGAAGTATTTTCCTAATCCCAGCCCACTAGGAACTGACTTGTGACTTGAAGTATCAAGGCTGCTTTTCCTTCAAATGTTTTGTTATGCTAAATATTCTCAAAGAAGGTTTTGTTCTTCATAAATGAGTCTGATCTTTCCATTTAATGAGTTTTACATTTCAGTAAGTTACTAATCTAGTCAGAGCTGCCCTAGGTCTACACATCAGTAGGGAAGACTGAATCCAAACTTCAAATTTCCTACAAGTTTTTGAACAGCTTTTGCTTTTACTCTCCTGTAACAGTGAGCTCCACAGGTTCATTTTATGTTGTGTAAATAGGGGAATAAGGAGAAAAGTTAGAAGTGATCCATTTACTGACTTGAGGTTTTTACACTGTAGACCAGCAAGTGAAGACACTATAGCCTGAGATGCTATTGTCTGGTATAGGATTGTAAACACCACTGTAAAATGAGTTCACACACAGCCGGAGGACAGATCTTCCCCCCAGCAATTTCTTCACTCTCTGTACACAGCTCACTTATTGCCACTGCTTGCTCTCTGCCTGCAATAGAACTCACTGTGTCTTACAGCTGATTGCTTTGCCAGCTTCCCATTCATTATGGAGTCTTCAAGGGGTCACTGCAAGAGCATTACAGTGTCCTGCACGACCAACTTGTTGCTGATTAATAGACTACTCAGACTTTGCTTCATGGGGTCTCGTCTTGGCTCACTAGCTTGCAAACAAGGAATCCCAACACGGGAAGAATGATCCTTTGTTGCAATCACTACAGGATTATAGACCAACCTAGTGACATTTTAAACAGAACCAGAGTCCTAATTTTAGTCTCTGCAGCTTCAAAGGGCAGTAAAGCTTCTTACAAACCTAACCTTAATTAGAAGAGACAGACAAATCTTCTTAATCTAAGCCATCACCATTTCTCTTAATAATAAATTACTGTGATAGCATTTCACTTAACCCTGTGGTACTGGGACTAAGCAATCAATTCACATCCCCAGAGCCAGAATCTGTGTGGCTTCTCCATACAGGTAATCCACCAGATCGTACTTAGTACTGTTTTATTTGAGACTGTGCTGGGGGAAGGAGCACAGCACCGTCTGTTTTAGATAGAAGTGCTTATACCAAGTGATTTCAGTGCTGATATTTCTAACTAGCTTAAATTATCCAATAAGCAGCTATCCAAATTGCAGGTGTTACAGCTTTATAGTACCAAAGTGAAATCAGCGGTTACATCAGAGATGCTTAACTTTTGTAGTGAATGTTTTTTTCTAAGAGTGAAAGTAATGTCTCAAATCAATACTAAGTATGAATAAAATTAATCCTGCTATCAATGATGTGCAAGCTTCTTGAAAAAATATTAGATTGTATGCCCATGGAAATCATAATCTCTTTAAAGGTAACAAATCATTGCTTTAAAGCAATGGTGGAGTTAAGCAATGTGCTATTTTACAAGAAAATTAGCAATTGGTTTTTAAACACACTCAGAATGCCCTGTAACTTTAGGCTGTATTTTTGACTTCTGATTTTCCAGACCAACATGATGTGATATTTAAAAAAAATCTAACAGCGTGAGTGCTTGGGGAAAAAACTATAGCCAGGCTATGCTATGTGTATTATAAGAGAGTAAAAGTGATGGAAAGATACTGTTATCATTATAGCACTGCCCATATTCATGGTCTCTCAGTTTAATAAAAGCTGTGATCCAGAACCAAACAATTCTGACCTTCAAGCAACCCACAATTCAAAAGACAAGGCAGACAAATGAGGAGGCAAGAAGGAAAAAGTTAACAGCAACTTTGCAAAAAGGGACTTTTTTTCAGTAACACTACATATTAGGAAATTATGCTGGATCTGGTTGAGCCTGCAGGGAAAAATTAGAGCAGCAGAATGTAATCACCCACTTTGGAATTTAGCCAGGATATACAGGTTAATGTTTTTGTGACTGGAAAATGTAGCAAAGAGCTTCCAGTGCCAATTCATGCTTTTGAGGTCAAAGGCTGACTTTGCCGATGTCTATGGAAGAAGATAGTACCATCCAAATTAGCCTAAAATATCCTCCCTGTTCTAATCTTTGCAACATATTTATTCATTACGTAGACTCTCTAAAGTAAACAAGACTTTCCCATACTCTTCTTGCATAGATATGAAAGGTTGCATTAGAGTGAGGCTAACCCATCATTTTGCCAGCAACATCCACCTATTTATCACATTTCTTTCTAAATAATTCAATTTTGGTACATTTTGTTTTATCATATGTGCAAGCTTTCATGCATTGAAAGCTGAAGTCAATGAAAGAAATTGAATTCATCATGAAAGTAAGTGAACTACAGCTTGCATCTGAATTTGACACTTAGCAACAATTGTGCAGTAGTTATTTCATATGCCAAGGTCACTTTATTGGATTTGGCAGTCTTATTTAGTAAAATGTAAAGGAGCAACTTTGCTTTGATCAGTCTTTACTTTTGCTATATTTTTTACTATGTAAAGAAAGCAAAAGAGCTAAAAGCTATTACTTTTGTGGGAAAATTGACCTTCCCTTATCAAATACAGTCAAGTGCATTAAATCTCCTCAAGAGGAATGGATCAGCTGGATTCCTAACTACATGACAGCCCTTTTCATGCCCACCTATCAGGGGGAATTTGCTGGGGAGCAGGTTCACCTGTACAGTAAGTTTTATGGCATGAAAGTCAATCCATTATCTGGATGATGGTGAAAAAAGATGAAGGGAGATCATAGGACACACCACTGAACAAGGTAATGAGGAAGGAGAAGCCACATTTAGCTTTTGAAAATATGGAGTCAAGTTTGTTTCTGGTCTACTTGTAAAGGTGTAAAGCAAGAACAGATTTGTCCCATCTGGACATCCTGAAGAACAACTGGAACTGAGAACTTTGGCAAAATAGTCTGTGTATAAACACAGCAACAGCAATAACAACAACAACAACAACAACAAAGGATTAACCTTGTTAGGAATCAAGCATTCTGTGAACTAGAAAGGCTTCTGTCAAATCAGAAAGGCCTTTCAATTTTTACTGCCTGGAAGCTGTTCTTGCAGAGGTCTTGTCTTTCGTGTGACTGAACTTTCAGTTCTGCTTCATTACTCTGTGTTGGCATATTGCAAAATACCTAGCTGTAAACTTAATCAACTTTTAATTTGCTGGAAGATGTAAACAAACGTAGATTTTGTAAACAATTCTGTCTGGGAAGGCCTATTTATGGTTTGGACATACATGTCCATCACAGCCCCTCTATTAGAGGTGACTAATTGATTTTGAAAACAGTGAGCCAGAGAGGGGCCACTTAAATAGGTCCTCTGGCAGACTGAGAGGTTGCTAACATTGGCCACTAACCTCACTAAAAGAGTGTAGGCGTGTACTGCCAGGCAAGTGAGAGGAACTTGGAGAGTAACTTCTTCCATTTGCACCACTGTGTCCAGGAAAAGTTCTCTACCCATAACAGTCCATGGAAGCTGGTGTAAACCCAACACCTGAAGACATATGAAGTTGGCTAATATTGATTTTGCCTAATTTACCTGCAATGCCTGAGTATCCATCAGTCATTTTCAAGGGCAACTTTAGAGACAAGGAAATGCTTCTTCTAGTGTGGCATTGAAGGACTCACTGATAAAACTACACGCAAGTCTACAAAAAGATGGCCTTTAGCCAACTTTCTCTAGACAAAGTATTTTCCTTAGCCTTCTATCACTTTCATCTGTTGTACTCCAATTTCTTAGCTATGTTAGCAGTCCCTTTTAGGACTCAGGTGCTACCTGATATTCTAAAAGCACCTTCTGTAAACAAATGACCAAACCCAAGGGAACTCAATCCTCAGAATAGCCAAAGTCAGAACTTCTTGTATCAGTGGCAGCAAGATGCAGTGGGGGAAAACAAAACTTTCTGAAAGAAGGTAATTAGCTGGAGGACCTCAGGTGCTGGTCGGCAAGACTTCAAGCAATCTGCTTTCAAGACTAGGAAATATGGGAACTTGAAGTGACACTTTTCTAGGGTGTTGGAGGGCTAATAGACTGATTTTAAGTACTGAAGAGGGGTCCATAGAGACAGATTACAAGACAGACTTGCTAATTCTGAAAGATCTTTTAAAATTAAAAAGTTCCAAGGAAAATGTGTTTTTTAGTCAGCATCCTTTTACTTGACCCGAATGCTGGACAGTGAGTTATTTACATATCAAGTAATGTAATTTCTGACCATATCCAGGTGAGGACCTCAACTGAGATAAAATCAGTCTGGCTATCCTATTTCTTGATTTTCCTCTGTGGTTTTCCCCCTCAAAGATTAATAACTGACAGTAACACATTGCTTTGAAGTGCCTTATGTTTAAGAGCAGGGATAAATTTGTATCTTTACATCTTTGTGACACAGAAGCTCAGAAACTTCATCAAAAGGGGCTGAAAATTCATGGAGGAATAGATGTAAATTAAAACACAAATAATATCTCAATAAGGGAAGACAAATGATTGTTTAATATCAAGTATTCCAAATACACTAAGTTCTTGCAGCCTATCTCAAGACTGGCTGCATAATAAATCAAATTTGGAATACAAAATTAGGGTAATTAAAAATAGGATAAAAATGGGATTGAGTTATAGTTTTGAAGTAATCAGTGTTAATTTCAAAGTAAATTTACAGAATTCATTAACAACCTGTCCTGAGCCTGTTCTGTAGTCACAGACAGAGAAGGAACGATGCATCAATCTCACTGCCTCTGACTCCTCTGAGTCATGGTGGCAGGAACAGCATTTGGCATGAACCAGCATTCAGTAGGAGGTATCACCAGGAAAATTCTTAACTAATTTCCCTTGTGCCCTTAAAAATCATATAGTTATAAAATGAAAGTAGAGACAGTTTTGAAGTTTAAAATTATCCTAGTGTGCATACAGATTAAATGTTTGATATAGATAATAATTTCTGAATTAAAACGAGAAGCTATTACTTGCTTTTTATAAAGGCACAAGATTATGCCATAGCACATGTGTATTAATCTGATTCTGGGTCTCTACAGACAGTTTGGGATCAGTGATATAATTTTGCCACACTCCAGTGTCTACCCTGAAATATTCTTAAATGAACAGTTTTCACATGAGGATCACAATCCTTCGTCTCAAGGCTGCATGTTTTGCTTCTTAAAAAAACCCAAACACTAAAAAAAAACCAACCCAAATCCTGTAAATTAGAATACTGTATTGAGATTATGAGAGATGTTGGTCTCCAAAATTTTTAGGACTAGGTAGTTAGAAGATCCTGAAGAATCATTGAAAGCTGTGACCAAATTGTAAGCGACAACTTTAAATCTTTTTTGGTTTTCATCTGATTCATAATAATCCACAAAACTGTAACATGCAAAAGGAAAGCAGATGATCACATCAGCCTGTAACCATGAGCTTTGAATAGGGTCTGATTGCATCTATCATGTTGATGATTGTTCTGATTTAATACTTCAGGTTGTATTCTGTTTTTGAAGAACAATGTTCTTCCATAAGAAAAATTTAAGTTATAAAAATATAGTATAGAAATAATTTACTAAGAAATGACAACTAAATATATTTGCTTTATAGGCACTATTCATCTACAGCATGTAAAATTGAAAACCCAAGTAAATTCTTAAAATATATTTTAATGCAGTTCAAATTGAATTAAGGTAATTCAATTGGTTGTTGCTATCACCAAATTGTTACTGATAATCTTAGGGGAAATACAGAAAAAAACTATATTGAAAATAAATGTAATATCTTAAGTATTAATTAATCATAAATGTATGCATATTTTAGAAAAATGAGAAGAGAAAGACTTTGGGGACAGAAGGTGCCCACCCTGTGTACTTTAGACTTTCTTAAATGTCTACATTAAACTCTGAGCCTCTTCTGTATACAATACATGTTGGGCCAAATCCAGTAACCCTTTTATATATTTAAGGGGTTCTTGATACATGCTATCATTCATGATATTATGGTTTCTATCTGGATACATAAGCATAGTAATTGGATAAAAAGCTGAATATTTGCTAATTACTTTACTTAAGTACAACCTACTGTATTTCAATGCCGATTGTCCATCAAATGCCAACAAATTTTAGCTACGTGAAAAGTTGGAAGAGACTGAAAAGAGCACATTTTTCGAAAATAATAGTTTAAAATTAATTTACATCCTAACCTCATTTATTCACATATATTCCATATACAAATTTTATACTCTGACTCACTGTAAACTTGTTATAATTTTGGAGAGAATACACTATACTCCTCTTACCAGAGAGATGAATCTCATTAAGTATGAAATTTAACTCTCTGAAATACGGGGTGGAAATGTGTAGGTTTATAATTGGAACAAACACTTAAAATGCTGTTAAAAACTTCTGTTCCAATAAAGTAGACAGGCAGAGCCAAATCTGCAAACGCTGACAAGTCAATAAGGGAGTTGCCTTGTTGCTACAGCATGACCTTGCCTTAGAAAGATTGTGTTCCAGAAATTATAGCTGCAATGAAACAGCCTTCATTATATGGTATTTTTTCACTCTCTATTGTAAATTATTTTATTTCCTTTCTAGAAACGTACTTTAATCAATAGGAGAATTAACCAGACTACTGCAAATTATTCAGCACTGAAGGGAGACAAAATTTCACTGCTGCAGAGAGATGAATTTATTTTCTAAGAAGTCATAAACGTCACATAAGTTGGGCCAGTCTCTAAACAGTCTAATCTTTGAAGGAGAGAGTTGAAATCTAGATCCTGAATAGTGTAGTTATGTGCCTCTCTGCAGGGAATTTCATGAGCTGGGTGGTAAGGGTGCTAAAAGATGTGACTTTATTACAAGACCCATGGACATTGTTCCTCAAAGACACAAAATGTTATTGACACCAAAAGAAAATTTAGAAAAACTCAGCATCCTACAAAATCAGACTTATAGGGTCAAATTCTTATTTCTTCTCTACTTCAAAGGGAACCTACCAGTGAATTTCAGAGGAAAATATTACAATGTCTGCAGTCAGTTTGCAAGTAGATATTCTTCAATAGAAGTGCCTGAAAATGTATCACTGGATAACTGCAATCAAAAGAAAGTGGTGCTATGCTCATTCTTGCTAAGTTTATATGCCCTTTCTCCTCTGCCCTGGCTGATGCCAAATGCCAAAGACCTCATAGAATATCTGTCTGTGATAGACAGCTACTGCCTCTAAAGTAGCCACTGCTACTTTTCTTTGGGTTTTTTCATGCACCTTTCATAAAAGCTCATTCTACATGAGACTAGACCAGACTGGTGGCCCAGAACTAAATCTAACACATCTAATACATTATCTACATTCTAGCACTTCAAAGATTGAAGCTTCAAAGCTGTGCTCTCTGCTGCTGCAGTGCCAGAAATAGTAGGACAGTAGAACTCAAGCACCATGGTAATACTTCTCTTTTATATTTATTGATTTATGTCCTTTTTAAGGCATTATATATTTCTCTGAAATGAGGCAGCCTCATGCCAGACACAGGAACAGGGAATGAAGGGTCAAATGATATGCTGATACTGAGGTTAATAGGTAGCACCACAACACAGGTAAAAGAACCTGAGCAGGCTGTACACCAGCTTCTTCAGGTGCCAAAGAAAAATGTATTCCTAAATGAAAGATGAAGAGCTAAGGTTTTAGTTTACGTTGTCCAGTCTTCCCAAAGTCTTTCCATAGCTTCTCATAGCTAATCCTATTGTAGTGAATGCTGCTGTGGTTTGCTTACTGTTAAAGCTAGTTCTTGAGTTCTGACAGTGCCACAGTCACACCTTTGTTTGCAGAAGGGAGATATTCAAAGCTTCTGATCTTGATTCTGATGCTGACTGGTTCTGTCACTTGAGAAAGACCCAGTGTCTTCTTTCACCACATCATTGAGGATGATGCAGTTTCCCATCATTAGCAATACACTTTAGATGCAAATAATAAATTATCAGTATTTGTATTCCTCTGGAATCTCCATCTATAAATTTCTAGATCAGTAATGATTATGAAGCCAATGCCAAAACTTCCATAAAATTAGGTTGCTTTTATTTTAGAAAATGCAAACTGTAATGAAGGGACTTGCTAAAAACATTGCAGAGCAGTAGAGAAGAAATTAGGAAAGCAGTTTCTTAACTGTGAGCCTTTAGTTGCAGGTTGTAATCACTGGTAATCCTTCTGCTGTTTGGAGTTCAGTGCTCTTTCTGAAGTAATAGTATTTAGTACAAATCCATGAAAAAATAATGTACTTAAACATGTTTTCCAGAATCATGTGAACTGTGTTACGCAAACAAAGACTTATCCCTGCCATAAGAGCAGTAACAATTTAGTGTCTTCTACTCCTTTGCCTTCAATAGAAAACAAGGCTATTCTGAGGCACCCTGATTTTTTAACTGTGCAATACTGTCACAGGTGAATGTTTTTAACTCCAGAAGAAGGCAGGAGGGACCGAGCACTGACATGCTGGATGACAATCCAGCCAGCTCTGTATTATCATTTTTCATACAAACAGGCAGCCTTCTAATCAGAATTAGCTAATGATTTGAGAGAAATGAATTGAGGTTTAATGTAAAAAACCCAAACAACAAGGTAAATATTAGATACTGCTGTACAAAGCAAAGAAGATGAGTGATTTAATACTTATTTAATTGATAATGAGATTAAGAGAAATACGTAAGAACCTACCTGTACAAGTTGGACAGATGCCGCATCCAGAATAGTCTGAAATCTTCTATATTTTTGCCCAATAATGATTGTTTAGACCATAATAGTTGTAAATAGAACATTAAACATATTCAGGACTTGATTGGACTTCTGTTTCTTGGTTTTTTCTCTCTTTCTCTTTCTTACCTTCTGTCTTCTCTCTTTCTTTCCCCCTTTCTTCCTTTCTTTCTACTGCTTTGTTTGTATCTTGTAACTAAGCACTGTGTGGTCTGGCAAGTGGCTAGGCAAGTAAACAGTGAGGTTCCTTCTCTTACATTCAAGCCAAACCTAGCAGCTCCTGGTTTGAAGTTGAGGGCAACGTCATGTCTGCTAAGGCTGTTTACACTCCTTCCTTTTTTTTTCTTTCTTTTTCTTTTTCTCTTTTTTTTTTTTTTCTGGTAGTTCACTTGCCAGGTAATGAGAGTCAGCTTTTAGGAAGTGGCTCAGTATAAATCTCTGGGTCCGTCGACTTACAAGGACTCAATTGGATTACCTGACGCACACGGGAGCATTAGATCTAAACCCCCATAGACTGATGTCGCTTTCAGCCCCTGGCCAATCCAGGGAGCAACAGCACAACCAAAGCAGAGACTGATGGTCTGAGGGGTGTGTGTCGTTTCTGAGCAGCAAAATCCTTCAGACTCAATAAACAATGCAGATAAGATTTTTATGAGTCTATCTGGCAGGAAAATAAACCAACTCAAAACTGAAGGAAGGAAATTTGATCTTTTTTAATATTGTCTAGTCTGAAAAATTTTTGTTAATTATAGCAGAGTGCAGCTGTGCTCAGAGCAGGGCAGAGGGAGCTCTTGGGATGCTGCAGGGCAACTGTGAGCTGGGTGTAAGTAAGTGAAGGGAACAAAACCTTACTAAAATAGGAGAAAGTTCTATTGGATTGATTCCAATAAGCTCTTCACATTAGTTGTTCCTCCATTTTTCCTAGCTCTGTTTGCCTTTTATTCTAGTTTTTGTGTAAGTCCACAAATCTGCATTTGTTTAATCTTTCTCCCTATATTTTGTCCCTGAGCAATGGGATTTGCAAATGCATTTTTGTCTACAATCCTTATGGCAATACCTCACAGATGACTGTAGTGAAGATTTCTCTCTTCATGTCAAAATGAAAATCTTGGACTTCTTTCATTGCCTAACTTCATGCAACTAGTCATTTAAGTTCAATGTGGAAAAAAAACCAAACCAGCCTCCTATTTCCTTTTTTCTCTCTCAGTCACTGTGAATGTTGCCACTGTTGTCCCTAGCCCACACTCTGGACTTCGCATTCAGTTCAGTCTATCCTTCCACGGTATCTGAGTGTTGACGTGCTTTTGAGGAAAATATATAAGCTATGGTCTTCTTTATTTATCTTTAAAGAAAACTTATTCAGGTTTTCATCATCTCAATTGCTGTAAATCCCTCTCTTTTGACACTTGGAAATGCAATATTGCCTTATCCAAAATGTCACAGAAAACATATATTCTACTGAATTCTCACACTGGGTTCATCACCTATCCTTTCATATCCTTCTCTGGTCCCTTTAGTTTATAGCAGCAAAATAAAACTATTTTTTATAAATCCCAGCTTGGTCCAGAAGTCATAAATCTGATCTGACAGGCAGTCTGACAGGACTGCAGGCAGGAATAAAACTGTAGAGAGGTCTCACGTCAGATGTCCCAAACAGAACATGCTGGAGTTGGCAAACCAACATTTATTGATAAGCCTCACCAACTGTGCAAAAGAAACTATTTGTTGCCTTCTCCTGTGATCATTGGACTGATACTGCTCTTCATTTTTTGAATCTGTGGATCCAAATACCAACAGATCAGCAAAAAGGCTGTTAATGAAAAAAAGTAAAATCTGAGCATTGATGCAGCTCAGGAAGTATTTTGCTTGATTGTCCAATGCAGTCACACTAGCAGGACAAAAGCAACAAAACTTTGTGGCTGCTCCTTCCCCAGGTAATGAGTGGGGAGGAGATAGGAAGGTATTTTTAGTGGTGCATTTGTAGCTACCAGATTGGATTTAAGTAGGTGTGTGTGTAATGCTGTTTGTGGAGTTAACAGGGTGCGTGGCTTTTTGAATCATTTTGCTAGAAATAATGTGTTATGTGAACATGCTCCCATTAAATCAGGTAGAAATGCTGATTTGATTAACTGATCAAAGTTCCTAAAGACTTTATGCTCTATTGCTTTAAGAAAAGACTCAATGATTCTTCTCATGAAAACATGCAGTTGCAAACCTATGGTAGTTCTGTTGGCGTAAGCAGCAGTTCCAGATTTGTGAGATCAAATTCTCACCCATGGTTCCTTCTTTATTCTAAATAGTCATTGAAAACAGCCATTTTAGAAAATTACTCACAACCCACTGATTTGAACCAAAGCAGTATTTCAGACTCATAAACTCAAAATATACAGTATGAGAGCTTCAGCTGAATTTCTTCTGTTCCTCTATTGAATCCTCACTGTGTACAGGTGACATGTAGGTAATTGCAGCAAAGTTTATGTAACTAGATCACTATGAAAGAAGGTTAACAAGATGAAAGACTATTTATCCCAGTGAAGGAACTGCTGGATGGAGGCTTAGGATCTCCCTTATGTTCCTTCCAGCTTTCTGAGAACCAATGGCTAGAATCCAATTATTCTCTGACATTAATGCCTTTTTATCCCACAGAAGCTGAAGTGTGGGAAGCTCTTAAAAGTTTACATAAAGGTGAAGATTACTATTTACTTCTCAGCTGATAGTGGTACAAGCAAGCTGTCAAAAATACGACCACAGCTCAGGCCTGGGGTTTCTGTTAAACAGAGAAGACTTACAGTGCCTCTGTTAAGTTTTAACTAGTTTTAGTTTGGAGTCTCACGGAGCGGATCATGAACTGCTTGAGCTGCCAGAGCTAAATGGAGATCTCTTGAGCTTTCAGAAAAATCAGGGAATCTCCCTTTTTGTTTTGGATCTGCTCAAATCGTACAACAGGACCTAACCACTTTTGATAGTGAACTTCCATGCATCATCCCTATGTCTACTAGATGTGAAAAATTAAAGTTTTATTTCCATCATGGTTTCTAAGCAGATTGGAATTTGTCCAGTCATCTATATTTAGCTTAGCAAAGTAATACAGAGAATTGAGTCTACGGTCTTGTTCTGGTCTTTGCTGTCAGGGGTCTTTCACAGCAGTGTCTTTGGGGGAATCACATCTGATTTGTGTAACCCTAAGCTCAGTTTAAGAGAAAAAAAGAAAGACAAGAGGCCAGTATCTGAACAGCCTGTTTCCCTGTAAGAAATAATTCCTAAGGTAATTAAAAATACCACTAAACTGGGAGTGGAGGTGTATTGGAGTTTCTTTCTAAGTTTGTTTTTGAAGAGTGCAGGAAGGCAGCATAATTCTTATTGCCACTCGTGACAGTAACCAGTTTTCCTTAAGAACAATAGCTGGCAAAGTCTGGCTTAAACCTCTGTGAGTTTCTAAATCTTTAGAAAGTTCTATGACTGGATGAGACCCAATTAAAATACCACTTTCAGTTCAGTATGTTTAATTTGCTTTTGCTTCTTACACAGCTTTTGAGACGTAATGTGAGGCAAGAAAACATTATTGAACAAGTAGCTCATGTTTGTGACACCTGATTACAGCTCTGCTGATCCCAGAAGTAATTCAATGGGAGGCCAGTATTCCTATGATACATCCTCCAATGCATCCATCCAAGATACAAGAAGAGAGGCTGTGAAGTGATTACTATGCCAAATGCCAAACGCTCTCAGACTGTAATGGAACCACTTTCTAAATCATAAAAGTTCAGGCCATTAATCTGAGGAAAGAAAGACTAAAGGTTTCTGGGGTATGGCGATGGAATTCTATGTATATACTCAATGTATAGTTTCATGAAAAGTAGCCATTTTACCCTGCAAGGACATGGATGCTGGTTGTAAGGGGGGGAAAAAAACATCTTTTTCTCTCTTGGAATAGAGATTTTGTATTAGTTATGCTCTTTGTCACCACAATGAAACCTGTGTAGATTAACATATACTTGCGTATATTAGATTAACACTTATAGAGTGAAAATAATTTTTCTTTACAATAGCTGAAGTGATCAAAATATATCTTCATTTCAAAATGCTAGAATGAGTGTGTGTAAGTCGTCACAGGGTACTATTGCATAAGGCAAAGATGTGTGCAGGCACCAAACTAGCATAAAGAGGTACAGTTTCACCCACAGGGGATCATTTGCTATTGAAGTTATCCTCCTTATTCTGCCTAATGTGGTTCACTGAGTGCTAAGTAAGGTATTGTGCAATATAGACATAACACACACTCTTAAGTGTCTTCAAAATGCTTTGGTAAAATCATAAGATTTATCAAGTCAAAAGAGATAAGACTAAGTTGTCTGTATTCCTCCTCTACATGCCATTTAGCTCACCGTCACTTGTTTTTCAAAACTACTTTCTGAAGTTATCAGGTTTTGTGTTGGAATCATTATATGGAATGGTAGATTCAACTAGCATTTAGACAGGATGTAACATAATTGGTGTTGGCCAATTTCATTTTCCAGCTCTTTTCAGAGATAATGTATGACACATTATTTAACCTAGAGGGGCTGTTTGCATTTAGGAGTAGAAATTAAAAACTTTGACAAGAACTGGTGCACTCCTGGGAAATCTTTTTTTTTTAACCAGAAGGGCAAGGTCGGGGATGAAGAACACTGAATACTGGTTGGAGAGACCGTTACTGAAAGTTTGCCTTCAGTATCCCCTGCGTTCAGTGCCAGAGTCATCAACGGTGTTGTTCCATGTAAGGTCACTAAAATTTGGTCAACTTTGGATGGTCTCATGTAGCAGAAACCATGAAGAGAGGACAGTACAGGAGCTTTTCCGATTATGATCACTTTGTAATAACAAGGGAGAAAAAGCTGATATAAAATGCCCTATGGCCTTGTTCTGAATCCTGAAAATGCTCTGGAATTATTCTTAGAAAGCCAAGTACTAAGTCTTCATTGATAAGGGTGCAGGAACGGATGTCAATATGTAATTTAGAAAGGTAATGCCAAACCCCAAAAACTTTTCTCGAATTTGCCTGTGAAAAATTTCCATTGAATAGTAATATAAATAAAAAACACTCTACAGTGTGTTAATATCAGTGTGTAGAAATATGAGATATGTGACCCCATAAACACTGTTTTCTAACAGTTAAACTGCATGTCCCTCAACAATTTCTAGTTGGCTGAGTATGTCCAGTGATCTCACATACTTTGCTGCTTATTTACTCAGTGTAAAAATTAATATAAATTGGCTGTACATGGAATTATGGCAGCTCAGGAAGAACTTTTCAGGAACAACAAAGAAGGAGTTAATAGCATTAATAATATTTGAGAGAACAAAGTTTCTTGACTAGATGTGCAGACATGTCTGAGCTTCAGCATCTGTCAGCCGTGAGCATGGCCCCACCTTCCCGTTCCCGTCTGTAACCTGTCGCATGGTGCCCCACGGTGGCTGCTTGCCTCCTGTTACATTTGCTCAAGCCAGCAAGTGCTCCATTCAGTTTGGTTACTACTAAACAAAAATGTTTGCCCCAGTTCATCATTATTTGCTACTAGCCAGAATTCAAGTGTATAACTGCGTTTTGCATCTCTTGTCTGCTTCTAGTTCAATTTAAAGAGGGAATACAGGTCCCTCTACCTGATTACGTGGAGTTGATTTCATAATGCTTTGCAAGGCATAATTAATTTTAAAAAAATCTAGCTGTTACAATATTTCTTTCATTAGATTATTTTCATTATTAAAATAATTTTAACATCACCTGTATTCATCAACAATTAGTATGTGTGATTTTTCTTTGTACACCTTTCTAGGCTGTAGTATGTCTATTAATTTGGGGTTCGCTAGCAGATTTCCATTTCACTTTCGTATGTGAAATGCAGCTTCGCTGCCACAACCAATGGTGAAAAAAAATGTTTCAGAAAGACATTGTTACCAAAATTCTTTTTTTATTTCTATTTGTAGTACTTCTGGAATTTTCTAAAAACTTTCATAGTCTGTATGGTCTTTCCACATATATCTGTCTTCCTTAACAAACAATAGTTATCAATCTGTTTTCACAAGAGGATATGGATGTTGATCCTGGCTGTGGCTTCTCAAGCCTTTGCTTGGATAAACTGGGCCCCCTGAGTACCCACAATTCCTATTGATCTCTCCTTGATGAAGTGGCGCTTTCAAACACCTTCCCTTTGACCGAGAGGACTGAGGAAAAAACTGCTTGTGCTCCAGAGTCCCTTAATGCTGCTCCCAAGGCCCTGTAATGCCTCTCCATAGTCCTCAGACTGTTCCTAGCTGTACCAGAGATGCCCACACGAAATTCAGCAGCAGATAACGGCCAATGGACAGGGCAAGGCTTGGCAGTCTCTCAGTGACATTCCTGGGAAGCAGCACAGCTCTCTAGAGAGCACGTCAAGCCAGCAACGAGTGCCTCGGTGCCTCCAGAAGGGAGTCATCCCCTGCTGCCACCCACCACTTCTCTCAGCAGCACTAGCTGTTGCTCAGGGAGCAGAGGGGCTGCCTCACCCAGCTCCAGCACCTCTCCTGATGTGACAAGGTCCTTCCTCCCCAGTCTGCAGAGCGGTGAAGCGGTTCTGCAAGGGCACATGGACAAGGATATCTTGTTATTATTTTCACCTTGTCTAAAAGTCACTGTGGGCATAATCAGGCATTTACTTGAAAAACAGCTATTGCGGTTTAAGCCACCTTGTGTCTGTTCACTGCAGTCCCACTCAGCCGAGCTACTACGTGTATTATGCTAATCCATTTTGGTGCAAAAATAAATCACTGTTCTTTACTATGGATGCTTTGTGAACAAAAATGACTACTCCTATCTTTTGACCTGTTATTTTATGTTATAGAATCTCATTTTTGACATTTTGATTTTTGTACATCAAAATTTGTGTCAGACATTCAGATCTATTTCCTTGTCTCCAAAGATATCAGTCTAAAGTTTTTGCTTTGCGGTTCATAGACATCAATTGCTAAAGCTTTGTTTACTACCCCGAGTATGGTAATTGACAAGTTAATGAAAATATTAAAAAAAGATAAAACTACATTTTTGATGTAATTTCATGACTGTTGAATCCAAACATTTTAATGTTCATAAACCTACTTGTATACCAGTGCATGGGAGTGAGAAAGTTTGCAGTATTTTGACATAATTCAGATTTTACTGACACTTTTAAATCCAAATATTTATTAAACACTCAACAACTACTTATTTTAAAGTAGCAGTCCAAATCCAAGACCACTGCTACATAAATACTGAGGAGGTAAGAGAATGATTAACAATTACATGTAGGCAGGTTGATTTTCATGCACCAGATTGTTCATTAATTTAATTTTGGACTTGTTTTGAAAATTGGTTATACATGCAATCAAAGAAACTTTTGTCCTTACTTGAAGAGTTACTATTTCAATGTCTTGCAAATTTTCCATAATATACAGGAACTTTATAGCTTATCTATCATATTATATTTATTTTTAAAGCAATTATACTGGTAAACAGAAAATTTATGGCATGAAATTCTTCCTTTCAGAGTTTTCCTTCATAAAACCTTTACATATTTTCCTGCCTCTATTATCATGCTTTGCAACAACACCAGTCTGATCTTTTTGTATAATTTCTGCATCATTATTTCTGTTGCTTATCAGCTTTACATTCAAGATGGCAATAGATGCTGATTGTATAAAAGGTTGTAAGGACTAGTTTTAAAAAGTCACTCAGAAATACATCTCTTGTCAAAAGCATTAACTTCATAAACTATAAAATCTTAAGGAGAATTTGATTATACCTTAAAGGAAAAAAGAAATGTGACAAACCTGGATCCTCAGCGAAACACTATATTATACTTTAAACGGACTGTTATCCTTTACCTGCAAATCTCAATGCAAATTTACATCAGATGGGATGATCAGGTACAATCACTCTCCCAAAAACATTAGGAGTAACATCAGTGCTGTAAAGCCATGGAACTTGTGGCAAATAACTGAACTGGCTGAACACGATGCCATCCCACCTGTTTCTTACTGTGCAGAGAACAGAGGTTAACACTGGAAATCTATGTGCCAACAGAAATAAACATCTGAACGTGTCATGACCTGCATCAGCCCAAATCAGCAGGCTGTTTTAATTACCTGGCCAACATGAATATGACCTATCCAGATTAAGTTTTGCCTACAGTGTATTTTGGGCATTTATATTGCCCCTTCTGAGCTTTGCCTATGGCATATGTAAACACGGAAGGGAATGCAATATCTGGCTCTGATCTAACACATTGCAATAAGAAAAAGCCTCGGAGCTAAAAGCTGGTTAATTCTGTCTGGGGGCCGTCCCACGGAAATGATCAAAGGTAATGTGGGAAGTGTGTCTTAGAAACACAAAGCCCAGAGGCACCTAAGGAGGACTGGTGCTGGAGTCTGACCAATAGTTTTTGTTTTGTTGGGTTTTTTTGGGTAGATATAAAGGAGGCATCATATATCTGTCTGTGGAAATCTGTAAAATAACCACTTTAACATATGGAAAGAAATTGCCTAAATTAAGGGACGATTTTAAGGGCAGCATGCAGAGGTCTCACTAAAATGGGCATATGAATAGTATACGGACAGAGTTATGGAGGTGAAGCTTTTAACACCAAGACAGTGGGCAAAACAGGAATATTCTAAAGCACTACCTTTAGCATAAAAGTCTATGCTTATTAAAGAGGGATAAAAGCTGTTATCAACAAAAACTTGATGGAATATTTGGCATCTTCAAAAATGTGACACAGGCTGCATGTTTGACTGTGAACAAAATGTAAAATGTCAATTTTCACAGTACCCTGTGCCTAACTGGCAGATTTTATGTATTTTTAAATACTGCTCATAGGGCCTTTTTTTGTAGTAAAAATGTACAAAGGCTTGCTGCAGGGTGCTGAGTGGCCTCCTTTTGTCTCTAAGCAGGGACATTCCCAAAGAAAAAGGAAAGGGGGAAAAAAAACCCAACAAAAAAAAAGACAATGATATACAAAGGAAAATATTTAAAGTCTAACGAGAGAGTACTCATGTCATGTGCCAGGAACCAAAGGCAATAGTAATGAAAAACTCAAAATCCTACAAAGAGGTACTAAAGATTTAGAGGAAAAACAGCACCAAAACTGATACAGGACAAGAAAATGTTACACCACTCCAGACGCCCAATAACGAGAGAAAGCACTGCCATGCCAGGCATGCAGCGGGGAGTCCGGAGCTGCCAAGGCCGTGAAAGATGTCTGGGAGCGGCACCGATGCCAGCGTGCGACGGAGGGTGCCAGCGCACTGGCAGAGAGCGCCAAGGCAAAGGCCTCAAAACATGCAAATATTTCATGAAAGCCCCAGCAGGAAAAGAGCTCTGGCTACCGGCGTAATCCAGGAAAGGAATTGCTCCAGGGGAAAGGGCGCGGAGGAGGCAGAGAGATGCTGGTTCCGAGCAGGGATGCGCGGGCCCGGGGCAGCCGGGGCGCCGCAGCGCCCGCAGGGACGCGGTGGGAGGCGGGCGGGCCGGGGCGGGGAGGACCGGGGGCAGCGGGGACCAGGCGGGCCGGGGCCGTGGGAGAGGGCGGGAGCCGGGCCCCGGGGCAGGCGGGCGGCGGAGCGGGGCAGCGCCGAGCCGGGCGGAGCGAGCGCAGGGGGCGGTGCAGCCGCAGCCGCAGCCGCGGCGGGCGGAGCGCGGTGCGTGTGCGCGGCCCGGCTCCGGCTCATTACTCAGCGGCCGAGGCCGGAGGCGGTGGTCGGTGAGCGGGGCCGGGGCCGCGGCCCCCGGGAGCGGTGGGGGCGGAGGGGAGCGGGGCGGCGGCGCGGTCCCGGGGCGGGCGGGAGAGAGAGCGGCCGAGCCGCGGGGCCCCGGGCCGGGCCGGGCGGTTTTGTTTACGTTTCGACGGGCGGGAGGGGAGCCGGGGCCGGCTGTGCCCTTGCCCGGGGACGGGCGGCGGTGCGGGGCCCTCCCGCCCGGTGACCTTCCGTGCCTGCTCGAGGCCGGGGGGTCGGGAGAGGTGCGGGCGGATAATGGCGGGGACCTCTTTGTTGGTGTGGCAGGAGGGGCAGGAGGCTCGGCGCGGGGCTCCTCCTCCTCCCGGGAGCGGGGGCACCCAGGCAGGCCGGGCTGGCCGCTCCGTCTTGGGGAAGGAGCCGTATAGGGCGGGGTGGTGGGAATGCAGCCCTCCCTGGGCAACTACCATGACCTTGCTCTTAAAAATGCCTTTTAAAGCAAAAAAATACTTCTCTGGGATAATGTAACTGCTCTAGATACAGTGGGCAGTGTCTTTGATTCTTGTGCCTTTTAATTCGTAAATTTCTTGCAAACGGAGTGAGCTGTCTCTTTGCAGAATTTCTTTTGCTTTTGATTTCTGTGTCGTTATGTCCAGCTTTCCTTCCAAAGCCTGTTTCTTTATGCCTTTCTGCCTGGAGCAATTCCATCAGTGAAGTTTGACCTGAGCTCCTTTAATAACCTACAAAAACAAATCCCACTTGATTATTTATTGCACTCCCCAGCTACAATAATGGTTTTGCATGTATGGCTTGGTTTTGAATCTCACTGTTGTACAGAACAGGCTTGCTGAAGGCTTTCAGGCAATCGACAAATCCTACACGCTTTAGCCTATCTGATAATATAAACACAAAGGGTGTTATGCTTGTTCGGGATGGAAAGTATTACTTGCCCTAGGGCATGTGCATGTGAAATTGAGCAAGCTTACTCAGTGCAGCTGGGTTTTACTTACAGGTGTGGAGACTTAACCAGTGATGGTCTTGCAGGTCATGTGAGACCTGGTCTCAGTTCTAGAGATACCAACAAATGCACTTCCAGGGCAGAATGGTGACTGGCATGCCTCTCTGTGTGTCTGCGGGTATATCAGTGTATTAGATAACGTGGAAATGGCTTAAACTGTAACATGAAATGAATCTGGGCCAAGCTTATTTAAGGGTGCTGTCAAAGTGATTTCACTGACTTGAGTGTTCCTTGTATATAATATAATGAAGGGAAGCTCTTGATTCTTCTAATATTAGCTAATAAAAATGTTGAATTTAAAATAGTCTCCTGCTTTGATCTCGGTCTCTGGGCACAGTGGTATTCCCTTTTTGCCCCAGTTGCTTCAAAGACGTGTAACACAGGCTAGTCTGACAGTAGGATGCATAACATGTGATGCCAGGACGGGGACCAGACACATTGCAGGCTGCCTGCAGGTCTTGATGGTTTTCAAGGCCATCTGGGCAAAAGTGTGATAGGAGAAGAGAGACAGAAGTATCTGCTGAACCAAAAGTAATTCAGAGTTACAGAGGATGTACAAAGTTGTAGTCTGGAACAGGAATTTTAATGATGTCTTCCACTGGAAAAGTTCCCAAGGTTTTTGGACCACTGGCTTGTAGAAGCATTCAGAGTAATCTTGTGGGCTACCATATACTTCATAGAGACTTCTAAATCAGAAATATTAGTAAGGTTATCTAAGAGGGTTCCAGGTCCTGTAGTTTTTGGACTGCGCGTTCTAGGCAGAAACAGAGTTGCCTTTTGTGTGTGGTTTTTGTATTTTTGCTTTTATCCCTGCTCTTGAGGGACCAGGGCTTTTGATGGCTTTATAGCTGTGCAGGTGTAACCTTCTTTGCAAATGCTTTAGGTAGAACTGTTATGCAGGTATTAAGGAATAAATGTTTCAAGATGGTAACAACTGAATTTATTTTCTGTCAGTTATTTACCTGAAATGAATCAGTGTGTTTATTTCATGTATTGTTTATTTTTAATTAGTATTTGCTATTATAATGCTACCTGGCTATTTACCGTATATGTGTTTTGGTTTCTTTTTCATCCTTCCTCAGCTTCCTGAATTATTTGGATGCTTATTGTTTAAAAGATGCATGGAAAGTACATGTTTAGCTCCTCATTTCTGAAGATTGATCCAGCATTCTGGACAAATACGAATGTCCTTCTTAGTCTCCTGAAAAGTATGGTGTGCTATTTCTTAAGCTTCTTTTCCCACCACCTCAATCCTTCCCCTTGGCAAAAAAGTGCTCTGTGTATATACAGTTTTACTGTATTTGTTATTTCCAATATATGTAATGTTTCACTTCAGAAATTAGACCAATCTTGTTTAGAGCCTGTTTTTTTTTTTAATACAGGCTAAATGTATTTTATTGCTGTAAATGCTTCCTTTAAAAAAACCCCTTAGTTTAATTCAAAACTTGCAGAAACAGGCTTCCATTTATGTTACGGAAAGATCTCTTGGCATTTGAAAGCTCTTTAAAAATCCAGTTGAGGCTACTTATGTTGCTTGCCAGTTGTGAAATTCAGTTTTGCCATGGATTCTGAAATACTTTTTTAAGGTATCCTTGTGTGTGAAGAGATAATGATCTTGGTGTACCAAGTGTATGATTAATAGCTACACATTTCTCCTTAACTTTAAATGATTTTTTTCTATTAAGTTATTAAAGACTAATTCTTTATTCTTTTTCTGTCCAAATTGATTGCCTGTAAGCTTGATACTAAAAGTGTTGTTGCCCATACTGTCATTTTTATTGTTGGATAAATGCTGCTTGATATGTGAACAGATGGGATGCTTGTTAATCATTCTTAGTTGAATATTGCAGACTAATGGTAAAATGGGGACTGACAGAAAAATACACTTCAGCTCAATGGTCAGTTGTGTTGCAAACAAAGCAAATACTGTATACGAGCTCATTTGTGTGTACACTTCAAAATAAACCAAAAGGGCAAACATTGATTCTGCAGTGCTACTGGACAGCCAGTTGCACTGCAAACAGGCTGTAATTATTGATTTTTGAGTATTAAAGAAAAAAAGACAAACACACAACTCTGACAACGTTCCATTACTTTATTAATGCTATACCAAGCATTTTTTGATTTATATATGTATATATATCTATCTCTCTTAAAAGTGTGCAGGAAAATGTCTTAACCCAGTATTTATTCTTTGAACTATGAAATATGGCTGAAGTGTGTGTTCCCATCATTGTAATCTGTGTCTGTTCAAACATTTACCTTTCCCCTTATCTGCTGAAGAAAAGCTGAAATGTCTCAAGTCTGGTGTTTTGATTTTTGTGAAATAAGAATGATGAACAGTGGGTATCCTGTTTCTCACTGGGCTCTCAAAGTCATGGAAATGCCCAGGTTTGTAAAATGCATTTGATTCTTCAGCTGTTGGTTGCTGGCAGAAGAGGAGCTGGGGCTCCTGCTGAGCAGGAGTCAGCCCTGTGCCCCTGAAGGGTAATTGGTTACTGGCTGGGCTGCCTTAGGAAGGGCCTGAGCAGCAGGTGCTGGGAAGGAGCTGTTCCCATCCGTGAAGCTCCCCTGCAGAGCTGCTCGGGTCACACACACTGCACTGTATGAGGGACAAACGGGGAATCCAGCACTGGGTTCCACAGGTGGGTGGGGGCTCGAGCACCTGAGGGTGCACAAAGGACTGGGTTTGCAACCTGAGGAAGAGCATGCTGTGGGAGAACATAATTGCTGCATTTAACCAGCTTTAAGTAAGGGGTTATAGAGGTGATGGAGCCCCTTGCCCCTCTGAATGAGTCAATGGCTGCAAGACATAAAAATGGAAATTTCAGTAGGTCAGGAAATTTCAGAAGGGAGTGAATGTCTTGGTGTAGCAGTCTCTCCCTCTCATGAATCAAGAGCCCAGAGGGGCCATGGAATCTGCATCCTAGAGACTTTAGACTCAACAAGGTCCAGAGAAGCCTGAGAGGAATATGAAGTTCTACTTGTTTTGAGCAGATAGATGATCTCCAGAGGTTGCTTTCAAGCCATATTATTGTTCTACTGTTTATAGATTTTAAAACTTCTATTTTCCAAGTAGCTTGAGGAAGTTGGCAAAACAAAGGCATGGTGATTTAGGTAAACCAGGTTGCTCAGAACTGTGTTAGAAGGTGTGAAGGGAAAAGTAATGAAATGTGATAAGCATCTTAGTTGGAGTCTGCCAGTGGCAATACTGATTTTTCTGCCCTGCGTTGAGCTTTCCAGCTGACTAGGCCAGAAGTGCTTGCAGGCTAGCATAAAGGCCAAAAAAAAGGGTTATGGTACCTGTTGTGCCTGTGATGGCTGTGATAAATAGAAACCCATCTCAAAGAAACAGCTGGCAGTCAGCAGCCTGGTAGGCTGCTGAAGTTAGTCCAGGTCTTGCTTTCTATATTGGAGGAACATGTTGGTGGCAGCTGCTGCTGCAGGGCTTTGATCTGCTGGGTAGGTGATGGTTCCTTAGCTGGAGTGTGGTTATCCCAGCGAGCGGCTTCATGGGGCAAACCAGCTCCAAGTTCCACTTGGTCACAATAGCAGTCCATGACTGCAGAGGCGTGGTAGGACAAATGGCAGCTGGGAGAAAGAAAAAGGGCTTTGGCAGATGCATAAATCTCTCTTTAATGCTTGTGCTGCCTTGAGAAGATGATGTCCTGCACCTCATTTGTTTCTTCTACAAGTTTTTACGTATTTGTCTGTTTAGTAAAACCAACCAGAGATCTTAGTGAAAGTGAGGTGAGCAGTACAGACAGTTACAACCCAGAGTGAGTGTTTTGTATCTTAACAAAGCAGCTGTCCTGGTATGAGCCTGTAGATGTTTTAATGTATGAATACAGCTGCTCATGTGTGACTCTTGAGAGAATTGTGTAGGAAATCTGGTGTTAGGGATGGCACATCCTTGAGAGTCCTCAGTGTATTCTTTAGTGGCTTTAACGCCTAAGATGATGTTGGAGTCACACTGCGTACTTGCAGTACCATGGGTGTAAAAATACATAGTTTTGAAAATGTAATCGTAATGTTACATTTTACTATGGAAACAGTAAAAGTGAATGCCGTGGTTGACATGCCAGCCAGCATAAATCTTGGTAAATTCTGGATTATTTATTGTGTTTTGGATGATGACAAACATCCTGGTCACCTTAAGGAAGAGTAGTAAAATCATAACCTAAAAAGGTTTATTAGAAAGGTGTAGGCTGGGTTCACTTGTTTCATTTTATGCCAAAAAGTGAATACTTGGGAGACACACAGTAATAGGGAGGTCCGTGTGCGTGGCAGTGGCTCATTTAATGAGCCAGCGAAGCCTTCCAGCAGTGGGTGACTTTTATTTGCACAGTTGCAGCAGTGGAAAACTCATCCTTGTTGAACAATAGACAGGGTTTCTTTTGCTGCTTTTTAAAAAGCATTGCAAGGTTCTTGTGCCACTTAAATGTCAAGATGGTGGAAGAAAAAAGACAGTTCAGTTTATATCAGGATTATATTGGACATAAAAAGGTTTTGTTAATAGTAGCTTGGCATTGTGGGAAAATCAGAAAGCCTTGATGTGATGAGGGCTACTTTATTCTCCCTCTATTTTAGTTTATTTGAAATTCTTTCTTAGTTTTCTTCAGAAGATTTCTCATCACAACTCTTTGTATGTGTATCCACCAGTGCTAGTGTACAGTGCACAGCACTGCTTCTGAAGGCTAGTATTCTTATTCAAAGAATGGAAATTCTCAAACTCCTCCTGTTTTTGGGAACTTCCATCATATGATATGGAGTATCCCTGTTGTTAATTTGGGTCAGCTGGCCTGGTTGTGTCCCCTCCCAGGATCTTGCCCACTCCTGCCCGTTGATGGGGGGAATGTTGGAGAGACAGCGCTGATGCTGTGCCAGCTCTGCTCAGTAATAGCCAAAACTCTGGTGTGTTACCAACCCCTTTCTAGCTCCCAGGGCAAAGCACAGCACTGTGAGAGCTGCTGTGGGAAAATGAGCTCCAGCTCAGCCAGACCCAGTACAATCTGCCATCACAGAGGTGTTCCCATCATTCCTGGTCGGCCCAGCCTTGGCCAGCAGCGTGTCTGTCTTGGAGCCAGCTGGCGTTGGCTCTGCTGGACATGGAGGGAGCTTCTGGCAGCTTCTCCCAGAAGCCACCCCTGTACTTCCCCTGCTACCAAGACCTGGCCATGCAAACCCCTTACGCTAGGGCAGTGCATCAGGCACTACTGAGGTCTAAGAGAAATGGGACAACAGAAGAGACTATTGCTATTAGTAATTATTGATGTCGTTTCCTACAAACTACCTAGAAAGTAGTTGCTTTAGTTTGAAATATGCTGCCTTCCTTCCCACCCCACTCCCAAAAAATTATTGGGCAAAGTATTGTATTGTGTTACAAGAGGTATCTCTGAAGGAATTCTTAGTGCTGAAATTGTCATGTGTTGGAGTTTTTGTTCTGTTCTAAAGCTCTTATTACAGAAGTATTTTATGCCAAATACTTTAGACAGGATTTCATAGCACATTAATCCGCTTGTATTTCACAGATAAATGCACGAATTAACAAAAGTAGCACATTCATAATTGGATTCTAAGTTTTCGTAGCTGGGATTTAAAGTTAAAAGTAATGTAGTTTTAAAATGTTCTGAAAACTTTTTTCCCAGCTGTTATGCAAATCTTTCCTTCCTCTAATGTTCTATAGCTATTGTCCTCTTGATCACTGATACTTAATTACTATTTTAGGTCACTTGGTATCTTTTGTTTGCTGTTGTCCTTTAAAACAATTAGAGAACCATTTGATTTGTTTCTTTTGCTGAAACATTTAGCTTTTATATGCTTTGCCTTCTGCAAGAAGAGGTTGAAGTACAAGCATTTCCTCCTATCCCCAGAGTAATCCTGGAATGGGATTTTGCTTCTAAACTTGTGCAGATCTCATTGAAGCACTCTGAGTCATATTTATTGGTTTACTTTGCTGATGGTTTGCCTGTTTGTTGCTTTGCCAGTGATCATTGGATGGGCAGAGAGCTAATCTAGGCAGGCAGACCTTTGTGGAATGGTTGGAATTAGTGGTCCCTTAGGTAGTCAGCTGAAACTGTTGTGCCCAGATTAGTAATTTATTCTTTTCTTGTGAATTTCAGGTTAGTTTATGGTTAAGCTTTTTCAAATACCTGAGTAAGTTGAATGGGCCATGACACAATTCTGCCAAAAGGAAGGTACATAGAGCAGTATGGAATGGCATTCCCTAGAATGCAGTAGTTCCAGTCATCCTCTAGGCATGATTATGATTAAACCTGTTTTCTGGGTCCAGCAGCAGGCATTCAGATTGCACTTCTGACAGTTAAATTGGGTGCTTAAAATAGAACAGCTTGTTGAACTCTTGCTTTACTGAATTTCCACTGATCTCAGATTTTAAGAGCATTATTAAAAAAACCCAAAACAAATTAAATTGACAAATAGTGCCCTGCAATAAACCTCAATATTTTAAGCTTTTTAAAAAATGTGTACCTTAATTTTCTCCCCATTTACCGTTCTTTTCTATAAACTTCCATTTGAAAAAGGATTAAAGAATTGGAAGATCCTTGTCTTATCCTATTATTTCTGAAAAGGAGAGTTTTGCTAAGAATAGTCTTTTAATCTGTTGTCATAACAGCTTCTTTGCCAAAATATAGTTAACACAAGTTTTCTTTTGTTGAAGCCATTGTAGTTTATGATTTCTGTGGCAAAACTGACCTGGAAGACCCAAAGTGTTACTTCATATATTGTGATAGTAGGATTCATCATGGTGCCATCTGTAGTGGAGCTTCATAGGACATTGCACTGAAGAAGCTGTAGAGATGCTCTCCTATCAAATGTAGCACAGCAGAGTTTGCAGAGTGATATTTTTGCTGTGGATATAGCAGTACTCATTCTGATAATGCTTGTTCTAGAAAAATGCTACCTAATAAATTTCTTCATGGTTAATTAAAGTCACAGTTCAGTAGTCCATAAAAAAAAAGTGAGAGGAAAGGTAGGATGAGAATCTTCATCATTAGAACTGCCAGTTTACAGGCTGTTTAGTATTGCATGCTGCAGCCTGTCTGCCTCATTTACAGCCTCCTGGCATTTGAATCTAAAACCTGTTTTAAAAGGAATGGAAGATACTTTCCTAAAAAAATCTCTGCTGATGTCTAACGACTTAATAAAACAAGAATATTTAAGACTAGAGGAACTCTGCAGTGTATTCCATTACAAATACATAATTTCACTGTACAACCTCCTATGTTAAGCTTTGTGTCACAAGTAGCCATATCACAAAATACAGCCCCTTGGAAAACATGTAATACAGAGTACCATATTGCAGCAGAATAGCACTGTAGTAAACTAGATTAGAAGTGATCTGTGACTTGGTGAGAATTAGTTAAGTGCTATTGGCCACAGGTGAGGGTTTTCCAGAGAACGTGCACTGGTATTCCAGAGCAGCTGTGTTGTAGCAGTTGACCGTGAGAAACGCTGGCAAGTTGCATGTGCTGCTGTCTTACTTGCTGCTGATTTGGATTACCAGGACTCTGTCTATCACTGAAATCAACTTGAAAGCCTCAGATAAAGTTCAGGTAAATCTTCAGCTTCGTAACTCTTAGTGCACTCTTCAGGAGGTTTAAATGTTTATGTTGATGTCTTTCTCTTGAGATAGCTTCGTGTTTAGATTATGTGCCTTTAAAGATACTGTGTTTCAGAAACCTGGAAATCTGGATAGCACCCGGTGTGTAGTAATTACAGCTGATGAAGAAATGTGAGGTTTCATTTCCCTGTCACAAACTGGCAGACTCTCCTGCTTGCTTAGAGGAGAGAGGGATGACTGAAGGAATGTTAGATAAGCAAGCACAAATTTTCACCTTTTCATGGAGCTGGTAGCATGCATTCACTTATGTATCTTTCTTTCCTTGCCTTCAGGCTACTGGAAGTCTCTATATTTTGACTTCTCATTTTTCTGTTTTCTGAATCTTAATTTTCTTTAACTTCCCATGTGATGAAGTTAGAGCTGCTGGTGGCTGTAATGTGTGTTTTACCTAATTGGCAAGCAGGCCCTAAACCAAAAATCTGGGTAATTTCTTCTGTGACCAGCTGCTTTAGTCACAGTTGCAAAGGAGAGATAAAACTGGGTAGTTCTAAGTGGCAGACGTGAATCAGTTACCTGACTGGTTTAGGTAATGTGTGTGTGTGTAAGATAAACAGAAACATGCAGCCCATGTGGCTTTTTTCCTGTGCTTTATGGCAATCTCTTTTATTGTCTCTGTGCCATTAACAAACAATGCCTTAACTCTTTGTGCATGACTATTATATGCATTTTTTTAGTATTTTTTGTAGTAGAAGGGCTGTAAGTTATGGACTAATGGCATTATGGGACAATGTCTTAGAGTGTAGAGAAATCAAGGTGCAAAAGGAGGAAGGTGGATTAAGTAAAGTCCTCTCAATAGGAAGTTTACTGATATAAAGCAAAAAATGTCTGTTTTGAAAAGAGAATCACTGTAAAACTTAGGTTGTTTGTGAGTAATTTACTGTGGGTGCATTTGTTACTTGGTTCTTAATTTTCCTGCTAGTGCAAGGTGTGTGATGTGTTTTATCTGACTAAAGAATTCAGTTTTCAGATGAATTGAATTTGATATTAAACAAAACAACTGTTTTAGTGGTACCAAAAATTATATTGATTTTTCTTATTTTGGATGCTTTGCAAGAGATGTTTCACAATAGGAGAATTTGCTTTAGAAATGTGCTTTAATATTGATTTTTATATAGAGGGTGCTCAGAAGCTGTGAATGCAGGTTCAGCATTTGAAGTGGATGCTGCTGACCCTCGTTCACGAGTCAGGATGAGGAAGTAGTGGTATGTTGTACTTGGTTTGCATAAATGCTTGCTTTGAGCTTCTGAGGGAAATGTGATGGGGCCGTGCTGACTCTGCCTGTGCTCCACGGGGAGCAGTGTGTGAAATTGCTGTTGGAGCTTTGGGGGTTCTGTCCATCCCAGCCGCCCCAGCAGTCCTAGGAAATGGCTCACCCGGAGCAGTGTTTAACAACAGGAGTTGTTTCTTGTGGCTTTCTGCATGTTTGCATGTGATCTTACACTACCTCTTTATAGACCTATCCTTACTCTGCTAGTTACAGTCTTAATTTTATTGCTGCCTGTCAGAGGTCTTTCCTTACAGTTAAACAGCCTCTGGGTCATTAGTTACTTCTGACATTATATCAGACTGTTTGTGGAGGTACTTGAGACATGGAAGTGGAAGAGCTCAAGTTCTTGTTGCCTAATACAAAAATCCCTGTCTCCAGGTTTCCCTAATTTCAGGTTCAGCTGTTTATATTTTGGCACTGGTGACTGCACCTGTGAGTGACTGCTATTTCAGGCTGCCTAGTATTTGAATGTAATTTGATGCAGGAATTCCAGTACTGGTGCAAAAAACATGATGTTTAAAATTAGCTATTTGAGCTCATTCCTGATTTTGTTATTAACCTTCTGTTGTGAGTTTTGAAACTGTTTGGGGTGAGATTCCCAAAATAGTGCACTCTTTAGTGGAAACATCCACTTTTGGTTAAATGCTATGGTATCAATCAGATGAATCTGAAAAGGGAAGCACTAGAGAAAATGGCAGCTTCAAGTTCCTGTCTGTATGACTAACTCTGTGGATATAGTCCCTGGGGCATCCCTGCTTCAGTGACACCGCAGAACATGTCTGTCCTCAGTGGCAGTGCAATTGGCTTTTTCAAGAGAGGGTGAGTAACAGCATGAAAAGGGAAAACTCAAGGGGCTGCATTTGCCAGCAACTGCTACTGGAAGCTCTGCTTGGGTATGTTCCTCTTTCCTGGAGAGATCCTTGCCTGGCTGCCAGTAATAACTCCCCTCTCCCGTCCCTCCCTTCAAAGCAAACAAGGAAGCTCCCGGTGTTAGAGGTGGTTGGAGATCAGGCTGTTTACCTGTGCTCTACCCAGGCCCCTCCGTGGGCCTTGCACTGACTGAAGTGACTGAAAGAAGCAGCAGGTCCATTTAATTAAGATGAAAAACAAAACATGCATTTGCTATCCTTTTTTTTGCGTATATGTTTTGTTTTCTTTTAATGACTCCTAATCTGTCCCTAAGCTGGAAGCTGGCTTTCAGTATGCATGAAATTTTATGGACACGTTCTGCCCCCTTCCATCGTAGTTTATAGAGTACATAAATATTAGGGTGGGGAAGATCTGAAATGTAGGAAGCTCGCTAAATGTGATTTAGATAAAAAAGAAAAAGTTGCTGGTTGTTTTTCCTATGAAGAATGTTTCTCCTTTCCTGCCCCTCAAATTCTACTACAACAGTATAAAAGGTAGAAGTTCACCTGTTTTTCCAAGAGGAAAAAATAGAGGGCTGAGCATGGAGTCTGTTGAAGAATTTTTGAGGAATTGAGTAGCATTTATCAATAGCTCTGGTGTTTCCCTAGAACATTCTCAGTTCATCCTCAGGGCACTTGGATTCTGATCTCCTGCATCATCCTCATTGTGTGTTTTACAGATGAGGTTAAATCCCACCCAAATGTTCTGCTACTAATGCAGGCTCTGTTTTGTTGTTACTTTTGTCTTCATGTTATCCTTGGTAAATTTCAGATATTTATTTCTGCTTTGATTCAGGTTGTGGAAAAACTCTTCAGTCACTACTAATCAGGGTGAAAACTCTTAAGTACCTTGTGACTCTTGAGGCCCTTTATGTTTTTATATACTTATATCTGGAGCTAAGCATTGCAAGAAAGCTCCCTCTATGTAAGGTAATAGGATTATTTGTCTGTTCCAAACAGAGCTGGTGTTTGGGGAAAGACATCAGTTGTGAAGATTAAAATCAGATTATCAGACACTGTGAACCTGTGCTGTTTAAGTGGTAGGCACCTCCTTTTTACTGATGGGCCTCCAGGTGACTTTTGGAATGCATAATTAAGTTCAGTCCATTGCACTTACCTTCAAATAGATGATCTTATAGAAACTGTAATAAGATGAATACTGGCCAAGAAAAGACTTCTGGAGTGGAAAAGGGGGTGGTTTATTTCCCTGTATGTCCTCCCCTTCTAGTAGACTCCTCAAATTACAGTAACTCTCTTAATAAGGTGAGATGGCAGATATATATGAAGAAAACTCTATCTAGTTTCCTAGATGACTAGAAAAAGTCATCATATGATCCAACTGGAGCGTGCTGTTAGTCACTATATGAACCTGTAAAGTGCAACATTGAATTGTGGCAAAGGTTACATTAGTATTAATGGATTTTGTTCATTGTTTATTAATGTAGGACTCTACGTAGTTGTTCTCTGTAAACTGTACTGAGGACAGAGTTAGTTTAACACAGAGGGCTCTAAATCTTTCCAAGAGACTTATCAATCTGGCAGCAATGTTTGCTGAACTGGTGAAGTAATTCCTTGATTCAAACAGCCCGTATTACATTTTCTTAAGTTTCATTGGTATTGTGTACTCAGAAGTATTTTGCTTTTTAGCCAAATTTATTTTTCTATACCAAACCTGTAATCTTTTCTGCAATTATCATCTTTAGTGGAGAAAGCCATCTGTTTGTTGTTAAATACTCAACAGGTTCTGGGAAATCAAGTACTTGGCTTTGAATTTTCTGTATAAAAATGGCTATTTAAAAAATGCAGCAGTCCTAAAGTTTAAAAAAATTAAATGTGCCTTAAATTTCTTGTCTTCGAGCAAACTGAAGTGACTTACCCTTTTCTGTTTGAACTTGAAAGCAGTAGGCAAGTCATAACATAGAAATCTAAATGTGCCCTTGTTGTGTTTATGCAGGTTTCCTCTGCCTCAGTACTTCTTTTCTTGGTGAACACTGAGATCTAGTGTCCACCTTTGCTTTACTGAATCTGTAACTAGTGAAGTTTGACTTCTTGGTGGGCAAAAGATACGTTTAAATGTACTGTTGTTTTAGGAAATGTACCTGCACTGTGCTTCAGACCTGAGCTATATGAGAATCACTCCAGTATATTTGTGGTTTTGTTTCATAGTTGCAAGAAAATAGTTCCTGAGATCAGAGCTGTAGACGTTCAATTTGTGCTCTGCTGCTCGTCCTGTGAGTGGTGTGAGCAAGGCAGAGTCGTGCAGGTGTGCATTAGCCGAGGGGAGAGGCGCTGCCGTGGCCATTGCCATCAGCTGGAGGCCTCGTTAAACACATCAGCATTAGGAGGAGTTCAGGCAACTGCGTGGAAGTCGTTCAGCTTAAAACCATCTGATCTGTGAAAGCATAATTTGAAAGCCATGCAAATCCTACAGTCAACAGTGAGAATATTTCATTTTAGAATAAGCTTCAGGTTTTTCAGACATCTTTGGCATTCGTAATGGTTTAATAATACCTTGCTGCGGTTTTTACCCAGCTAATGTTAACTTCTTTTTCCAAATGCTTTATCTGCATTAACATTTAACAGAGCTGGAAGTATTGCAAAATACAACATTCAGTTTCAAGGCCAGCGTGAACAAACAAAACATTAAAACCATAATTATTTTTGAGACTAACTGAATGAGCAATGAAGTTACCTTTAGAAACAATTCTTTTGTTTTCTAAATTTGAGCCTTTGAAGCATATGTGAAAACTAGGCTGTGTTTGCACTATCCATTTAGCAGGTGTCCAGAAACCTTTAAACATGACAGCTGAAAATTTGATGAGCATTCAAAAACACATGATGCATACAAATCAGCTATGTGTGAGCTGTATTTTCACAAAGAAATTAAAAAAAATTCATTAATGCAAGAGCTTTATATACACTGTCCATTTGTTTTGCATTCAGTAGTAAACTAGCATGTACTTGAAGAACTGTTGGATTTTTCTAGGTCAACCACAGATTCCTACAGAATATTCATTTTCGTAGTGTTAGATGCCTTCTAAATGGAGTTATTGAATCATTATTGATATGTAGCTCATATTGTTATCTTATGTTGATTATATTACTATTTAATATGTTAATATATGTAATTGTTTTATTTTAAAATTGCTTCCTTCCGTTTCTGTATCTCTTTGACTGTCATGGTCTTCATTTTTTATCAGGCCTACTTCTGAGCAGCTCCTGTAGTAGTCTTTCACTGTGGAACAGTTTTGCCAGCACATGTAGACAGACTGCTGGAAGTTGGTATTTTTGTTGTACCTCAGACATGTCTTGCCCCAAAGACTGTCTGCTGGCTTAGCATCCAGAGTTTCTTCCAAGACTTAGCCTACTTGATGCTTGCTTGTTAGGAGAGGATTGCTTTAGAAATCATGAACATGAAAACCAAGTCTGATTTCATGCAAAACTTGTAGTTAATGATGGTTGTTCCCACCTTTGGTTTTTCTCCTTTCTTATGTTTTATTGCTTTTCAAGGTACTGGGGTATGAAAATATCTTCTCAGCTGTACTTCTTCACTGCAGTAGAAATAACCTGAGTATGTATAATTTCTTATATAAAAGGATACTTAGAGTAAGGGATTCTGCATTATAGCATGGGATGAATCCTGGATTTTCATGTCATGTTGTGTAATGAAGGTATAAGCCAGCACTTAAGAGCAGTCTTAGAGACTGAGCTGTACAGAGCAAATGCTTTTCCCCCCTTTAAGTTGGCCTTAAGTTCTGGCCTGTTCTATTTCCGTGTCCCTAGTGGGAAAATTATCTCTGGGGTTCCATTTCTTTGTCTGAACAGAAGAGATGCCTCTCAAATGTATTATTTTTTTTCAGTTTTTAATGCAATCTTTGAAGTTTTCCTGTTCATTGTCACTGTCTCTAGTGATGGGAAAGTGCAGAATAGGTTGTAAAATATTTTGTGCTCTTATTTAAAAGTGAGAGAAGCTTTCTTTCACAAGACCTGTTCCATTTCTGTTCCTCTGTATGCCTGGAATGCATGCATTCAGGTCACTGCCTAAGCAAAGTAACCTTGCACATAATTATGCGTTGTTTTTAAGTAATCTCTGATTTCAAAAGCACTGTCTTGGTCTCTGATGTGAAGGCTAGCAGATGTCATAGCCAAGAAAATGTTGTTTCATGGTGTTGCTGTGCAGAAGGTAAATACGCAGATGTCTTGGGGAAAGCACGTGGTTTTCCAGTTAATTTCTAGTTGTGGATACATAAGCTTGCTGTGCTTAACTCAGGGCCCCATGAGCTGAGCATGTTTTTAATTGGCTGCTGTTTCAGCTAAATTTCTTGGAGTCCTAGTGCAGATGAGCCTGGACTGATTTTTGGAAGTACAATTTGAGGTTGCCCAAGTTCAGCCAGAATGACACGGTGAGGACAGGCCTGATAAGGCTCTGTCCCGTGAGCTCTGCACAGCCGAGAACCTCGATGGAGCCACACTGGTGCCAGCTCTGGGCCAAACATGTTACGTTCATTGCACTTTGCAGTGTGCTCTTCAGAGTTAAAGCTCTGTTACTCTGGAGGCGTCTTTAGAGCACTGACTAGTGGTGTCCTATGTGTGAATGAAACAGGGTCTGGAACGAGTATCAAGCCATTTCTCTCTGCCTTCTAAAGAAATCAGTTTATGCACTCTGCAAAGACAAGTTTACCAAATGTATTCCTATTGTTTATATAATTTTGCACTGCAAGTTTTTGTGGTTTGTTGGGTTTTTTTTTTTTTTTTTCCAATCTGGCCATTTCTAAGGTTTTTAATGCACCTGCAGTAGGGCTTTTAAACTGAAAGCTGTATGAGCAAAGAATTAGCTCCTCCCTTTCCCACCATTCCTTTCTATCCCATACCCATCTGTTTCTCCAATATATTTAGGCTGTACTGGAAAAACATTTTAACGTGTACTGTCCATACAGTCCTGTCCTGTATCTTGATTAGTACATTGAATGTTTTCTGCATTTGAGACAAAATTTAGTATTGAAATACAGCATTATGCTGTCTTCCAGATATCTTGAAGTCAGCAAGCTTATGAAGAACAGTCTTGTTGAGACATGCTAAAGGTACATACCTTTCTTTAAGCAGAAGCAAATGGCAAATGTTTGCATATTTGGGTATGAACAATGCTGTACATGGTTTCTTTACTGTTTTAAATATGCTTGTTTTAAAGTTGGATGAAGACACTTGGTCAAACTTCGTTCTTAGTATTATTCACTTGTGGAGGAAGAGGTGTCAGTGGAAAAATTTGTAAATGTCCATGCTTTTTAAGGTTAGCGATGATGCTTTCATAGATAGATGCTACATGCATTTTCATGGAGCTACATGTTCGATTCATCCATGTTTGTTTTTACAGCTGTATCAGGCTGCACAGAACTGATGAGTGGAAGTTGTTGACCACCTGAAGTCTCCTGAAGAACTGTTGAATTGTAGTTGCTGTTAGTGAATTCAGAATAAAACTTACACACAGCCTTGCAGATCCACTAGGGGATTTGACTCTGGATATAGTGTTACATTCAATTCCTACATTTCTGTTGTGCTTCCTTGGGTAAATAGTACTTACGGCAATATGAACAATTAGTGACCACACAGGAATATCTTAGAATTCAGTTTTGAAATATCCTTATCTTGACTGACTGTGGGCTGCCAGTAAAAGGTTGCCGTGTAGTGAAATTTTCTTAGGCACAGTATTTTCAAGAAAAGGCACAATGGATGATGTGTGAGAGGAAATTGAAGTTTTCTGTGGGATTCTTCCCCTGCTGACAGTTGACAGCATTCCAGCAAGTTGACAGTTAATGGGACAAATGTATTATTAGTTTCTTCATTAATAATAGAAATCTCGAGTCTGCATCTTCCCTCTGTTTGCATATGTGCTTCTGCAAAATTGCTAAAAAATGGAACAAAATGTCAGATTTCAGACAGGCGAATTTATCTGATATAGCTTAATCATGTTTTAATGAAGGACATGGCACACAAACGTGTTTAAATGCCTGACAATTTCTGAATTTAGACTTGCTTTAATATTTAAAGATAGGATGTTTGGTGTTGTGTGTCTTTGAAGGTAGACTTCATAAGGCTAGTCACCAGTAAATTAACAGAGAGAAAAAATAAGTATTTGGCCTTTTTCTGTGAGCTGTGTTCACAGAGCTGGGCAGGACCAGGCATTTCTGAGGATGCTTTCGTTGAGATGAAGAAAGGGGGAGCACAACTGGTTCGGAGCTGGGTGCGGTGGAAGTAAGCTTGTTTATAAAATGAGAGGCTGACACTCTCCATGGTTGATGGACAAAACTGTGTAGAAGTTATGAGACACTGAGGCAAGGGGTGTGGAAGAGATGGATGTCAGGGCTGGTTCAGTCTGAGGAAGCTGTAATGGCCAGATGGAATTCCGAAGGGTTGGAGGCAGGGATAAGGCATATATGATTTCTGAAACCTCTTTGCTGATCTGAGTGTATTACATCCAAGTGGCTTATTTACGTTCTATACTCACCACACAAAATATGCAAGAAATGGCTTTTCTGAGAATTGGCTCCATGTTTTCTGAAGCGCTGAGTAAATCTGTTTTATGCTAGGAGACCACGCATTTCAAATGAAGAGAGAGACTGTACCTCTTGCTGTCACAGTGCAGACTGGTAATTTTTGATGAACACCTTGTAGGGCTGCAGAAAAAAGAATGATAATTTAACAGCAAGTGGAGATACTCCTCCTTTCTCACTTTGCAATACCTCTCCCTCCTTCCTCATATTATTAGTAAAAAATAAACAATGAGTTCTTTTATATGCTGCTGTGTACTAAAATACTGTTATGAATTATAAAATGGTTAGTAAATACAAGTTTTCCTGTACATATGGGTAAGCATATTTTAAAGTTTTGAATGTGTAGCAAATTATGAAGCTGCAAGGCAATAAAATTTGCTTGGTTATAATACTATGTATGGTATATGTGTAAAATCTGTTAATATAAAGGAATTATTTTCTCAGAGAACACTGTCTCTCAAGATCCTTTTCTTAAACTATACTTGCTTTGTTTCGCTCTTTTGATTCTATGAAGTTTACCAAAATGAAAGAAAACGCAATTAAACACTTGGATTTGGCTATTCAAAATACTGACTTTTAATGGGCAGGTGTCAATATTCACCTGGAAACCTTGGAGGGAGGGCAGCAGTCCTTCCTGCTTTTGTTTCTGAGGAGTTATCCAAAGTGAAGTATTAAACTTTCATTATCTTGATGCTGATACCAAATAAGAGCTCTGTCTACTAAGCTGTTCCAGCTAATCCTGCACTGTTCAGTGTCACTAGATCTTAACACAGTTTCAGTGGATAAACTCAAGATACTGGGTTTTTTCTCAGCTGACAATGAGCAAATGTAAGATTATATGAATTAGTGTCTTCGTTCTTTGTTTTCTGATTTTCAAAAGTGTGTTTGGCTGATTTCATACTGTCCACAACAAATTTTCCCTTTCCTAATTCACAGGGGGTTTTGTCATTATATGTTGTTGGGCACTTTTATTCCAAAAGTATGTGCAAGTACATCTGTGAACAGAGTGTTGAGAAAGTGGCAGAGTCCAAAGACGTAGTGGTAAGATGGATAGGGAAGAAAGAGCTGGGGTTGGTGTCATATATTGCTAAGAAATTAGGCTTTTTGTCTCCCTCCAGTAAGCTGACCCCTCCCTGCCAGTACGGTCTGGATACAGATTTTTCCTTGTGTTAAGGAGCAGTTACTATAGTCCAGTTATGCCTCCACTGTCAGCTGGGGAAGGAAGCCTTTAACAAAATTGCCAGTATACTGAGAGAAGCTGCTTTGGTATTTAGTTAACTCTTTGTAACCGAGGTTTGGGATTTTTTTGACAGTATTTTGGCAAAGGGGTCTTTAAATAGACATTTCTTTTGAGATAAATGCCAATTAAGGTAGTGCATTTTTAATTAGTAATATATCTACTGGTTAAAAATGTCTGCTTTAAAGAACTTCAGAGTGTTTTGATTGTACTTGTCTAGCTGTGAATTGAATGCAGGTTAGCTAGTTGAAAGTGGAATGCATAGATTCTTAAAAGAGTACTGCTTGTGCAACCTTTGTAATTATTTGTGGAGGCCATGTTTGCACTGTCTGAGTTTTCAAAGCTTGTTTAAAATTTAACTAATGTATACTGTTGTTGTGTATGGAAGGCAAGAATCTGTTTGGGACCGTTGAATAGTATGGGAAAATGTTCCTTAAGTTAATAACAACAGAAGACAGTATGCTGTCACTCTTGAAGAAACAAAGATAATTCTTCTAGTCAAATATTTGTACTACTAGGCATCTCTTACAGCTATACTGAAAACCTGTGTAAAGACAAAGTTAAAAGTGCACAGTTAGCATCAAAGAAATGAGAAATATTACTGTAAAAGCCACAATGCGGTTCTGTTTTTTCTCCTGTGGACATCTGCTTTGAGCTGTTGCATTTCTTTAATGTGAGAGGACTTAGATGGAGTATACATCCGTATTTCTTACTTTTGTTCTCTGTGATTATTACTTTTCCATGAAAGATGTCTGACAAGGCCAGTTTTCCTTCTCTGGCTTAGATTGACTGTATGTGTTTCCATATCTGTGTCAGGTATTCCTGGTGGTTGTGACCAAGAGTATTTTGATGATTGCAATGTTTGGAAGACTTGTTCGTATTCTGTCACTCTTTTATTTGTGGACTCATGCAACAACTCAGGTTGAATGGGGCCTCTGCAGACTGTCTGGCCCAAGCCCTGCTCCCTTGCTGCACGTGTGTGTATGAAGGGATGGTAGGACTCCCAGAGCTCTCTGAACAGTGCGGAGCTTTCTGCCTTTTGATTTTCTGTAATTTCCATCTAACATTTTTGCTACCATCTGTTCACTTTTGGCTTTCTATTATTTTTAACGCTCTAGAATTTTACCTTAGAAACACTCCTAGAAATACAGCATTTCAAACACAAGCCATCTTACTCCTGCAGACATTAAAAATAACTTACCTGTGCAAATGGGACTTATTTGGGAAGTGTCTTACGTGTCTTATAAGGAGTTTTGCCTTATATCAGATTACATATAGTTGTAAAATCTTAGTTTTTCTAACTTTATTTCTTCATAGGCCAGAAGCAAAATTTGGATGAAGTGAACTAACCAAGTTGCCGTCATGAGCAGGAGCAAGCGTGACAACAACTTCTACAGCGTTGAGATTGGAGACTCAACTTTCACTGTGTTGAAACGGTACCAGAATTTGAAACCAATAGGATCAGGAGCACAAGGGATAGTATGGTAAGGTTTCTTTAGAATTTAAATGTACCTTTAGGTTTCCTTAATGTAGTTTTTTGAGGTGTTGTGTTACAGAGCAGGAGTGTGGAGAACTGCCTTTTACAGGCAAAACAGCAATGGTAACTGATGGCCATTTTTCCTCAGCAAGGGCTGTTGCTGTTGTTTTTGACCTGTGTCCTTTCCAGCTTCAGAACTGATGCCCTTCTGTGCAATTTCAGCCAGCTGTGCTGAGTCCTGTAAATTAGTGGGGGAAAAAGAAACTGGGTAAAGAAACTAATCCGAATCCTAAGACACACTGCTTGCAGTGAAACAAAAGCCAGAAATACTCTATATAATATTTGCTGCTTGTAAATGTTTGCACTTCTTGAAATGGTTTGTTAGGAGTCTGTTTCACTTCGTTTCATAATCTGAGTAGTCCTTGATACCGGTGAGTGAGCATTTGGGATGCTGACTGCCATATGTAAATGCATGATGCAGTTCAGAAAAGTATGATTTGACAGTGTCATTCTTTGAATAAGACCTCTGCTGTGTGGTCTGAAAAGTGTCCAGTTGATTCAAGTTGTTGACAACTAGCTGCCTGTAGGCACTGTTTCCTGTGTGGTGGCATTGCCTCGAAGAGGAATGTTGGTTTAACCTTCCTGGAAGCTTTTTCCGACTGTTTGAGACGGATGTAGATATCACAGGACCTTGCAGATTTTTCAATTTATTCTAACTTTTAAGATGTTAAGCAGGTACATAAAAATACAAAAACGTCAAGGAAGAGAAGGGTAGGGGAAAGCATAATCTCAGATCTGTAAAATCTTTACTACCTTGATCTTGTCTTGATCAGTGTTTAGAGAATATGTAGTATGGGTGTTAACTCGTGTTTTAGCAGGATTAATAAAACAGTGTAGTAAGTGCAAATGGAAACTTGAAGAAAGAACTCTAGAAAGAGTTGTTTTTTGAAATGGTAACTTCTGGCATTAAGATTACTGGTATTAACTAGCAGCAACAAAAGAACTGATCTGAATTTTGTTTGCACGTATGTTAATATACTGAGGATGTAGACAGTTGCTTGGCTAGTTTGTTTAGTTGCTATAGAAATGCCAATGAAAGCTTTAGATGTTATGACTATCTTTCTGATGGCCAGTCATATGCTACTACTGCCTGTTTTCCAAATTTATTGCCCTTCCTTGAGCTGAGATCCAAAAACTGACCATGTCATTAGTGCCATTCTGTAATTGCTGCTAGTGGTTAATTGAAACCTTTTTAATCTCTGTGCTTACCCTGATGAGGACTGTGGTTAAATCTTGCCATGTATCTCCATACAGTGCAATTCTTGTGATTTGGGTCTGGTTTTTTGTTGTCAGTGGTGATGGTTTGTATTGGTTTCTTTTTTTTTTTTTCACTTGTGTGTGTGTGTTGTTTTTTGTGGTTTTTTTTTTGTTTTTTTTTTTTTTTTTTTTTTTTTTTTTTTTTTTTTGTTGTTGTTTTTTGGTCCATTTTTGTAACTGATGCAACTTGATTTGGAGGAATATTAAGTAAATGGCCTAATACTGAAACAGGCTCTAGGCTGCTGCTGTGTACAGGGAATGCAGAAGTTTAAATACTAGAACAGGAGTCCCATGTTGGCAGTCTTTGCTAAAATAATCCTTATCTTTGGGGCAGGTGGGGGAATTCCAGATAGAGTGGAAAATGTGCATCAAAGAAAGTTACCAGTATATGATGTTCCCTTTTTTTTTCTTCAGTAGTGTCTAGAGGTTTTGTTGATGATAAATTACAAATCATTTAAGGCTACATAGTACATAGACAGTTCACTTTTTAAAGTAGTTAGTTGGATTTAATAGATGCTACTGTTTACTGGTAGATATCCTTCGTTAGATTTGAGTACCATTCTTGAGAAGAGACAAGAAAATAATATTTTCCCTGCTGAGACTTTTTTAGTAACTGCTAAATATTTCCTGAGTCTGCATGGCAGTCAGCTGTTGTATTAGCTCTTACAGGAAAAACAAGCCATGCCTTCCTGTCATGGAAATGTGATATGTAAGGGAGTTGTCTCCAATAACAGTCTTTGTCAGTTAAACAGCCTGTGTCCCTGAATCATATGACAATCTTGGCATTAGTCTGCAAACAAAATGTTATTTTTTTTTTCACCAAGTTAAAGCCAGTGACATCTAGAGGTTAAAGCTTTCTTAACACTTTTTTGTCTTGACTTTGATGCTGTCATTGTCATCAGGATATTAAGCAACTGCATAAGTGAAAGCATGGGACCTTTTTATAACTTACTTTTCCTGCCGTCTCCCTTCCTTTTAGTGTGAAGTTTTTATGTGAAATTGATGTGTTTTTTATGTTTGAAATGTTTTGGATCTTTTTTAGATGGTCTGTTGTTGAGTCAATGAGTGGTAAGAACTCAGTATCTTTGGAAGCAGAAATACTGCATTGTATTGTAGAGATTGTCATGCGTTAGTGCTCTGAAGCTGGGAAATATCTTTAAATTTTGAATCACTCAGCATACAAGAGCACTTTGTTATATCACATTCCTAAAGCTGAATAACACTGGAAATTTGAGGTTTCTGTAGACATGATACAAATTATCTGAAAAAGTTTGCAACTGCCACAGCTTAAAGAACCTTGACACTAGAGATGTAATGCTGTTATTTTTAATTACAGTGCAGCTTACGATGCCATCCTTGAGCGGAATGTTGCAATCAAGAAGTTAAGCCGACCGTTTCAGAACCAAACCCACGCTAAAAGAGCCTACAGAGAACTTGTTCTTATGAAGTGCGTTAATCACAAAAATGTGAGTGCAGTGTCCTGCTTCAGATGTTAAAGAATTAACTGGAAGGCTAGCCTTTGTAAAAGTCTGGAAAGTGACTTCAGAGGAGATTTTCATTGCATGGTTGTATCTCCATGATAAGTACAGAAGGGTCTTGCAGAATAGTTATTAATGACTAGTTTTAATACCTGCCCAATCTTTAAATACCCCCTTCAAACTCAGCAAGGGAGTTAGTGTTACATTGCTAAAATTTACAAGCAGCTGTCAAATGGCTGGTAAGTGCATCCTGCTGCTAGACACATAGGAGAAAAAGGAAAAAGGCTGTAATACCTTTTTTTTTCCCCTGGTGCATGAATGAGTTTAGAATCTTGTGTTGTGAAAGCAGTAACTCTCTGGTGTTTATGAAGCTGTGTAGTAGACAAGATCACAGAAATGGGGAGAGAATAAGTGATAAATTTATTGGAGTCGAACTGCAGAAGGCTGGTGTTGGCCATTTTTTTCCTTCAGAGTCAGATGTGTGCAGTATTCCATACCTTCTCTTTTAATCCTCCATCAGGAAGATAAAATTTCTCCTGGCTGCTAGGGAGGAAGAGTATCGTAGAACACTTACTCTCTCTTCTAGCTTTTTGGGAAAATTTTGTGATTTTTCTCAGACAGGGATGGTTTATATGTGGATTCTCTGAAGGACGTTCCACCTAATAGCATAATTTGTATAATGATAAACTATTGCAAGCCTGCCTGATTCTTGATAAGTAGTAGCTTGGTCTCTTTCCGCACATCACATCCATTCTTACTAGAAAATGTCCTAAAGCATCTGTAAGAACCTGTTTTTCTGTTTGGGTGAAGTTGTTTCTTCGCTTCTGTCAGTGGCAAAGTGGTATCTTTTAGGGAGTCTTTGTCAAGTTTTAATTTCACTATTCCTCATATACAATAAAAATCTTACTAGGTCTTCAAACTGAAAGTAGGAGTAATGGGAAGAATGACTAAGCTCCTTAGGTTTTAAGATTTGAGTATCATCTTGTTAACACACACACAGTATCTTTAGATTATGTGATTTGTGGAGGAAAAATACTCCTTCCAAAATCATTCGTATCTGTTTAGATCATGTTAGGCCTGGTTGAGCTACTGAACATCTTGAGCTTCGGTGTGTACCAGGAGGTTCATGTCAGAATAATAGTTAGCAGTTTTGAAATGTTGACTCTGCAACTTTCCTCTTGCTGTGGTACAATTACACTTCCTCTCCCCCTCCCTGCAGATAATCGGCCTACTGAATGTGTTCACACCACAAAAATCCCTGGAAGAATTTCAAGATGTGTAAGTCAGATTTGAGCTAAAGCTGAGAATTTATTTTTAAAGTATTCGTACCAAAAGATGAGCAAGAGAAAGAATACAGTAAAATGGCAGTATTATCTGATTATTATTCTTTTCTTTCATCGTAAGCTACATAGTGATGGAGCTCATGGATGCAAATCTTTGCCAAGTGATTCAGATGGAGCTAGACCATGAACGAATGTCCTATCTTCTTTATCAAATGCTGTGTGGTATCAAACATCTTCATTCAGCTGGGATTATTCATAGGGTAAGTTAAGTAAACTAAACTGTAGAATTTGCATTGCACCTGGTTTTACCTTGAGTATTTAAAAGATAAGAAAAGTTAGAAATAGGAGCAGGAAGGGTGTTTCATAGCCTGTCCCATAGGCAGGGGGAGAAAGCTGAAAGGAAAGCACCGCAACTTTTTGCAGGGTAATTCTGGAATGAGCCTTTTGAATGTTTAAATGATTTGATAATGATCTGCACAGAGCGAACTGAAGATTTTTGCAGTGAGTTGCATTACCTCCTCTAATTCTGTATAATGTTCTACTTTAGTAGTCGTGGCAGGGAAGGATATCTGGAAGTGTCTCTGCCTTTATTGTTTTGGTAACCAAACCTGAAATCCCATCTTTTGAAAGAACTGCCCATTTTATTTCTTCTCCTTGACTAGCAGAGTAATGAATAACTATCTGAAATCTGCAGATGAGCAGATGATTATAAAGACTTGTAAGATGGTGATAAAGGCCTGTGTGTCACAAATCATTCACTCAGATGGTTAACAGGCAAAACTGACTACTGCTTTTTAAATGGCATTTGTGTGTTACAATCCAGTCAAGAAATTTTGAATTTAAAGTTGCCTGTTCAAGTTGAGCATCTCGTATTTAATGGTATGTGGATTAAAGATTGCTTGAGATTGTCTGGTTATAGCTTTTCAAATATAATCTTGTCGGTTTGGGAAATGGTAAGCTTGTATTTTTATAGTACTACATTTTTCATTGTAATGTTTTTAAAGAGTTTGAGAAGTTTTCAGTTCTGAAGTGATAGAGAAGATTTAATTAACCTTAGCGATGTGGGATGGTTTCAGTCAGTACTACACAGTCTTCCTCGTGATGTGCACAGCAAAGCAAATCACAAATGGCAGTTCTGTGCGCTGCCACAGGAATTGCTGTGTTAGGGTGCTTGTCCAGGTCAGTGGCCCACCACATTGTGACTGGGGTGTTGAATGGTCTGCAAGCTGGATCTGGCAGTCTGACACTACTGTTCAGTCTTTTCCTGTTCAGTCTTTTTTGCTGCCTTTCCCCCAAGGGAACAGGAACAATTATATGAATAGAAAATACAGCTTGAGTGGGCAAATGCTGCTTCCTTTTGCTCAGCTAGTTCTAGTACTCATCAGTTGCTTCATTCCAGTGAGGAGCTCAGGAAATGAAGGTGAAACCTTTCTTCTTGCATGTGATTTCCCTGAGCTGCTGTGTTGGAAGAGATGGGCAAGGATAAGTAGGGAGAAGCATTGCCTGCAACCAGGCATTGTACCTGATGCTGCTTGGTCTGCTTGTGGGCATTTGAGACAGGTCATTTGGGCTTCTTGCATTATTCTGGGAATCCTTGGCAAAACTAAGTTGTTTAACTTACTGTTGTGGTATTGTATTGCCTATGACTGAGATTATGCAGCCCTTGGTGTTCTAATTTATGTGCCTGTGGGTCTGAAATAATGGTTTGCATGCAGTTTCACATTTCCTGGTCCCTTCAATAGTTAGGTATGCAAATTTAATGCTGTGGATTTTCCTAGGTCTTTTTTAGTTTTGGAAAATGTTGTGTTATTTGGACATGTTAGTGTAGGTAAAATAAGAATGTCTCTGTGTGGATCTTAGCACAAGCTTAAGGGAGCTTGTAAAACTGTGCTTGCCTCAGAGTGGTTTGTACTCCTCTGAAGTGGGCATTGATCCTGTAGAAGTCATGGATAAATTTAAACACCTTTACATTTGCAGAAAAAAAGTAGCTACTTAGGTAGTTGGGCAAGAGTAAAGACAGCTTTGAGGATAGAATTCCTGCCTCTGTAAATATGAGTTAAATCTGTGAAATGCGTCATATCATACAGGGATAAACTATCCTAAAGAGACTAAATACAATTGCTATGTAAATAGCACTGTATGTATGCGTGAATGCTTTTAAAGGACATGTGCAGATGCTTCTGAAGGACATTTCACTTTCATGTCTTCCTGGTAGATTTTCAGCTGACAGCTTCTTCTTAGACTTTGTTAGAAGATTGAGTATATTCAGGCACAGCGTTACCGGCTGTGTACCTTGTGCCTTTTTACTTCAAGGTGTAAAGTATCAAAATTTTGTTTCTCCGTGGAGCAAGCTGAACAAAACCTTGGAAGACAAGGAAGATATCCTGCAAAGGGACGTGTCACACAGACCGTGTGGCTGCAGTGGTAACTCTTTGTGGAATTTGTCTGGGCTCTCAGCACCAGTCCTTAATGTCCAAAGCCAATTACTTTATTGAAACTTCTTAAACACAGCCTGCACTACTGTGGCTGCCCAAGGAGCATTTTGGCTATGAATCTAGTGTTCTACTTTAGTGATCTCTAAAGCTTTAGGCCTTTTTTGGTGTTGGTAGTTTCACATGTTTTTTAACTGGGTTCTTCAGCTTCTAGCATAGCTGTGGTAATCTCACCATCTTAGTAGCTTTTTCAAAGCTTGTTGAATGACTGAAGTCAAAAAAAACCTGTCTGTGTGCCTTATAGCACTGGATACTACTTGCCATAGAAATAACTGGTTTTTTTTGAGTTCCATGCCGAGTTAGAGGCATGGAACAAAGCAGAAATCAAACTTCACCTTGAAGTTGTAGGGGCAAACTTGGTTGCCACATCAATGGATAAAGATTTGGCTATAACTTTGCACTGACTTTAACAGATGTTGGCAAATCAACATTACCGGGTTCCAAACATTGTGCAGAGATGCATTTTCCAGCCAGTGTAGAAGTACATGTTCATTTATATTTCATAATATGAGGATGAATGGTCAGCATTGCAGAGTTGTGCCTCACTAACTTTCTGAGGGACACAGAGTGTCTCATTAGTCTTGCATGGAGGCTCTGAAACATTGAATTCTGCCCGATTTTGAGTACTTAACAAAGGGGCCTAATTATGGAACCTTCACAAATCTTCTGTTAGAAAGAGAAAAGCCCATAGAAGCCATGAATTACCCTCCAAAGATGTCCTTGTCTCCTTGTCTGGCTAATGGGGGGATGGCCATGAAGAATCTGTTTAAGCACTGACATTTTATGTTTTCAAGGTTCAGTGAGAGATTTTCTGCTATAGGTTCTGGATGTGTTTATCCATCCTAATTAATTTGATCACTCTCAAAGGAGCTCTTGAGTTTTGGTTTATTTAACAGAAGATATATATAAGTGATGCAGGTTTTGCATCTCTGCATGAATTTGAATGTAGTGTAAGTCAATTCATCATTTTGATCCTAGGCTTCATGACAACTACATGGTGTTCAGAAATAAGGATGGACAGCATTTGGTAAGCAAAGAGAAGATCTCTTAACATTTGAGTGTTAATCCTGCAGTTTTGGGGAGAATGAGTGTAGTTAAATACCATGAGCATGTGCCTGGTGTTCTGCAGTGAACATCCTGAAAATAATAGATGTGTGCAGAAATAAAGCTGATAATAAAAAGGACTGTAGCAGAATCTGAAACATGCATATTAAATGGCCAGAAGGCCTTATAGAACTTGAATTAATTTGTGGTGTTTGAGAATGTTTTAAGCTAAAGTTGTCTGCAGAGTCTTTGTGTGGAAATGCATGTGTGAATATGTATGTATGCAGACTTAGTCATTAAAATTCTGTTGTTCTGGAACTCTTTTTGTTGTTTCTTTTGTATCTTTAATGCAGTTTTCTTAGCATTATGAGGAGATTGCTGAAAGCCATCCAAGTACAAATGAAAACTACATAAATCTATCCACCTTTAAGTCTTTAAGAAACAGTGACAGATGGGGCTACATATCAAATGCTTGCAGGTCAAGTGCTGGAGTCCTCTGTCATATCTCTGGTTTTTTTCTCAATTAATCTCAGTAGAGTGTAGGCAGGAATTATCTAAGTCTTATCTGTGTTAGCCCGTGTGTTGTGAATGATTTTATGATTGCAAAGTTATTCTGAAGTTACTCTGTAATATTTACTCTGTGACATTCAGGTTTGTGTAAGATCCTGCTGAGGTGATGACAGAGTAAGCCTGTGTAGTTTTTGTATAAATAAATGTTGCAAAGCCACTATTGTCAGTAGGGTTCAGGTGTAGAGAATAGTTTCCATGTTGCTAACTAGAATGATCTGAAACTATGTCAGCATTTTTCACTCCAATTTAATGATTGTGTTAATTTTTGGCAGTTTTTCAATGGTGCATTTTTGGGTTTGGTTGCCAAACTTAGTGTAAAACCAAGTCCTAAATAGGAAACTAAAACCATGTGGGCATGGAGATTTTCTTTCTGTTCAGAGAAATACATTGGTTCGAAAGAGGTAATGTAACCTCAACTAGCAAATAAACCTTTTACATTCATATTATAATTCTAATAATTCTTGTATTAAGATGATTATTGAATCAAATGATTGTCATGTTACTTGTGTTCTGCATTGTAGTAATAATTCTTGTTCCAGTGTGCAGTTTCTAGACCTTTCCTCAGAGCTAACACTTCTTACTAACCTCAATTTATTTCAGACATTGCTAACATATCTTGTAATGCTGGTTGTATTTTCCTTCTTTAATTGCTATATAAATCTACAAGCACAATAAAGGAATTAATTCTGTAATCTGCTGAATGCATATAAATTAATGCAAGGGGGAAAAAGCTGCAGTTATAGCAATAATGTAGTTGTGTTTGGGATTTAATGTTAGCAATATTATCTTTTTAAAATGTGAACCACAGAGTACTTTGTGCTTGTCTTAGCAGTCATATATGATGTTTCTTTTTAAAGGATTTAAAGCCCAGTAATATAGTAGTAAAGTCAGACTGCACTTTGAAGATTCTTGACTTTGGACTGGCCAGAACTGCAGGAACTAGTTTTATGATGACGCCTTATGTAGTGACTCGTTACTACAGAGCACCAGAGGTCATCCTAGGGATGGGATACAAAGAAAACGGTCAGCAAATATAGTCTTTCTTTGGCATAGCTTTATCTTTTTTGTTTGGCACACCACATTTTACATGTTAATGTTTTTTGCAAGCTGTAGAAATTTTATAAATTAGTCTTGTGACTAAAATGCAGATCCTGGATACACCAATTTGTTTATTCAATTCAACCCATTAGAAAATGTTTGCATTTAATAGGAGAAAAAATTGAGGGCCTTGTTTGTTTAAAAATTTAAATAATTTCCTTGGTAGATTGTGACATCTTGGAAGAACTGGAAATATTTACCTTCATCTGACTTTATTCTTGGTGAAGATGTAAATTATAATTCATCAGCAGATGTGTGTACTAAATTCGATGCTAAATAACTATATTGGGTATGGCCTTTCAGGAGGTAGGGAGCATAAAGTCTCTTGAGGAACAAACAAGCTAAGACTACCTAGTGTGGAATTGCTTTTTATTAAAACCAGCCTCCTTTAAGCCTTTTTCACTAAGTTCTTAACATTGCTGGAGAAAAACTCAGTAACATACTTAAGCATACAGGGTGTACTGTCATGATGCATCATGGATTCTTTGAGGTCCATGACAAATTCCAAGGGAATTTTACTTTGTCCCTCTGCTTGCATACACTTTGTCCTCACCATACTCGCTCTGTGACCAATCTGCCTCTCAGTATCTTCTACAGGAAAATAAAAAAAGATCTGTCATTGGAGGGAAACACACCATCAAGTACATTGCACCTTCTCAAGGAAACAGCTAGTAGTACCCATTAGGAAACCAAAGTGATGTGTCACTTCTGAAACTCCATTGGAGCGGCCTGATTCTGCTCCATTTCACTGCTGTGCTGTCCCCGAGGTCGGGCAGCTCCCTTGTTTCACTTGTGAACACCTCAGGCCGGTGGAGCCTACAGGTCACTGTGTGTGTTTCAAACACTCTGCTGGCCAGGCCTCCGGGCAGGCCCAAAGCTGTCTCCTGGGGGGGTGTGAGGTGTGGCTCCTCACCTTCCTGACACAGCTGGGGCTTGCTCTGCCTTTCAGCATTCCTAATACAGTCTGCAGACCTGCCTGGCAACTGCATACCATTGCAGCAGGTGACTTCAGGCTGTGTGAACGGTGCTAGCAGTGAAAGAAGCCAGCTCAGAGGAATGAGACTAGATCCTTATTGCAAGACTGTGGGTTTCATTTGTCTGGATTGTTAATGTGCATGAGAGGATGTACATTTCTTCAAATGGCCTCCACGGTTGGCTGTTTTTCCTGTAACTTAGGAGTCACAGGTTGAGTAGAGCAAATTAGTTATTTCTTTTAATTCCTAAAGTTTTCTAAATTTGCAAATTTAAGTTTGTCTTTTTTTTCCCCCAAGACTTTATATTGGCTATTTAAGGGACATTAAATACAAGTACCTAAAGCTGTAGTATTGAGTCATGCAGCTGCCTTACAGAAGGAATTGATAAAATGAAAGTCACAAGTTTTCTGACTCAGCTTGCCCATTTTAAATTTTTCTTTTAAATAGTAAGTAATTTTGAGTTGCAGAAGTGTGAAACATTCTTTCCACTGCTGGAGTTTTCCACTACTGGAGATAGATTGTGTTGTAGAGTATCCTGTCAAGCTTGTGACAATCCTGTTCCTTAAGGAAGCGTGAGTTGTGTTGTGCGTCATGAATCATAATTTACTTTCATCTGAAAAACTATCATGTCTTCCCAAAGCCAAATACATGGTCCTTGAAATGAGAATGGCACTTCTGGAGAATGTAAATGTATGGAGTGAGTCCAAAGACAATTTTATTTCCATATGTACTGTTCTCATTAAAAGGCAATTTACGGGAGCTGTTGCTCTTCTCAGTCGAAGAGTTTGTGGAGCTCCCATGATGGAGAGATGGGTATCAAGGATGCATTTACAGTAAGAACCATGGGCTGTCCAGGAGCCTCACCTGTTCATATTGATGCCTATTATAGCCCCTTAAACCCAGAGTTAAATTAACTGTGAATTTACTTAATGTGGAGTTTAATATTGGAAATTGACAGTTAATTAATGGTTACAGGGCTGTCTGGCAGTTTCCTGCAGTTTGTGCCCTGCCGAACTTGTGGGAGGATTGCAGTGTATATTTTGATGACAGAGATATGTACTGCAGAGTAACATTCTTTTGGTACTACACTACACGCATACAAAATCTTCAATTGTTTTAAAACTAGCAAGGATCCCAAACAAATACATAGAGTTAACTTTTATTTAGGGTTTATCACTGAAGGATGTTTGGGGGTGTCACATCAGAAACCAGCTGAAGGACACCAGAACTGTTCATGCACCTGCACCTTAACAGATTTATGCACTCTTCTGTGCATCATTATCAGGAATGAAACACTGAAAAACAAGGAAAGCCGTAAAGACTCTGAAACAACTACTTTTAAGTTTCCTGGTAGGTACATTGGGTTTAAACTTCATTTTCACATGGTATTTTTTCTTCTAGATTTATAAAAATCAGTAAGTTCAAACAGAGTCGTTAAGAATAAAATGGACTCCTTATGACAGCAATAGATTTGTTAAAGTATTTTTCAAATCTGTGATGAGATTTTACTCAGTTTTCTATAAAGTATTCACAGGAGCATTAGTTCAGCTTCCTAAAAAAGATAGAGACTTGTAATTAGACAGGTTTTGTTTGATTTAATGAAAGCAGCAAATCAAAACACCCCAAAACATCTCAAGTTTGGTTTTGTAGGGAGACGAGAAGAATGGTAACTTTATCATGTTGGTCACAAACTAATTACAACAGATTTGGGTATATTATGGGTTGTGATGGCAGCAGGTTGTTTAGCAGATCAAAAAGTCAACATTCAGAATTTTATTTAAAAAGTCAAATGCAAAACTTGGCTTCTTTGGGTCTCTAAGCCAATGAATATGTACTTAAGTATTTGAAAAAAATTTTTAAAGGGAAAAGAGCACTAAACATAATGTGTTGACAGTATTTTTTTAAATGAACAAGGCCCTTAATTTTGACCTATTAATATGCACAACTATGATCTCCTGTCATATTATTTAGATACTATTTTAGAGGAACTTAAAAATAAAGAAGGAATATTGAAAAATAAGAAGCTATATTGTTTGCTTGACATTGTTGAGCTCCTTCAGAACATTGACATATAATTCTTACTATACGATTGTTCTCACTTAAATCCCCTTCTTATGTACTTAATTGAAATTCCAGTGTCATATTTGACATAAAAGTATTCATAATAATAAAATGTCATTATTATGACTTCAAGAAAACTTTTGCATACAGAATTAACAATACCTCTGAAAGCAACTGCAAAAGAAATTGGCTTACCTGTACAAAGTAAACTTGTGCATCTTTAAGTATGTCTTCTGAGTTATTTATTTTAAGGTAATGTAGAAAATGCGTATCTCATTTTAAAAAAATTGCTTTGGAGTTTTATGAAATGTTATTTCAGCATAACTGGAGAAATATTTTAAAACAAATGATTTTAACTGAAAATCTAGGAGCATACTAACATTGTCATTAACTGATCCTCTAAAATTCTAAGTGATCTTTTACTGATTCTGTTTGCTTTTTATTTAAAGCGAGAGAGAGATTCATGGTAGTCTGACTTCTAGGAAATACTTGCTGTTAAATTTTAATTCCTATGTAATACCTAATTAATTCTCCTATAAAATGTCAACTGTTTCAATAGGCAATATTTTTACAGGTCAGTTTGCTTTGTTACTTTTAGAATTATTCCAACAACTGTAGTAGAATTACTTTCAAGCAATCAATCTGTCTTTGGTGCTTGAGTCTAGTCTCTTGGAAGAGGTAGCTTTGAAGCCTCCAGCCTTGGAGAGAAGGGCTTTACTCTGCTCAATTCGTGTCTCTCTCTCTCTCTGCTCAAGCTCTTGCTCTAGCGCTATATTAAACAAAAGGATGTTTTTCTGCCTTGTATTTGAGACAGTTAAAAGCTAATCCTTACACATGGTGTATGTTAAACTGTTTTCATTGATTAATACAAAGACTTGCTCTTCTTCCTGTGCTGTCTCTGCAGTTTATAGGATGCAGTCATGTTATGCTTCTTTTAATTTTAAATGACTGTTTGCTTTGCTTTTCCTTCTTTTTGTGCTACAAACATAGTGGATTTATGGTCTGTGGGGTGCATTATGGGCGAAATGGTTTGCCACAAAATCCTCTTTCCAGGAAGGGACTGTATCCTTGTGCTGCTGCAGCAGGTTGAATTAGTTAGGAAGTGATTAACCTTTTTATTGATGTTGTGTCATGAAGATGCAGATTGTACAATTTTTTTTTTTATTAAATGAACATGGATTTTTCTTGTGATACACTTAAAAAAAAAATCATTTATATTCAGGCTGCACCTAGCAGTAGGACATAGTCTCTGCTGGTCCTGTAGTTAGCATACATTCACTTTCACTCATTTTCATTGCACATGCTTTTTATAGTCACTTCATGTGTATGTGTGTGTCTAGATATTTTTATTTATTTTATTTTAATAACTATCTTTTATGTTAATATCATTGCATTTTGTTTTCAGTTGACATTTGGTCAGTTGGGTGCATCATGGGAGAAATGATCAAAGGTGGTGTTTTATTTCCTGGTACAGATCGTATCCTTACCCTTGGCCTAGGATGTAGTTGTAAAAGGTCAAAAGATCCTGCAGCGATACAGTTCCAGATTAAGGTGGTTCTAATTTTTAAAACACTGGTTTTAGACTGCCTTTTCAAATTGCAATTTGCAAGGTCATTATATAGCACTTGGGCAAGTAGACTTACTTTTTTCTTTTTCCTTTTTTTCCTTCTTTTTTTATTTTTCCAGTTTAATATAGTCCCTATCCATTACTTTTGAATGTTGTCACACTTAAGACAGACTTCTTTTTGTTTAGGTGGTGTTTTACTGGTTCACATGCATTGGGCTTTAGTTTGGAGGTCGTTTTTATGTAGTAATTTACTAATCTTGTTTAGTACCTGAGCATGTTAGCAGTTATTATGCTTTGTAGTTTATAGAAAATGTTTACAAAAATTCCTAACCATCTTCATTAGTTACACTCTGGAGATTTATTTTTTGTATGCAGAAATGATCCTGCAATCAGCTTTCAGAAGTATTTGGCATTTGTCTTTCTACTCTGTGAATGGTTTGGTGGTGTCTGTATGGGTTGTCCTGTGAACAGTATTTCAGACAGAGTCTACTCCAAACAAATTGAATTGAAACCTCAGTATCATTGCTAAAATTAGTGAAAATAATTGGACTTTGATATCCTATCTGTTTTACTATTACTTGCAGACCATTTCTTTAGATGCCATCAGAAGTGTTTCCTGCTTTTGCTGCAGATTACTCTTTAAAAATTGATATAGTACCATTTAGGAGTGAAAATGGGGTGGAGATTTTTAACCATGGTAAGGAAGTCCAGAGCATCCTTACTTTCACACAGCTCTGTCATTGCATGAGCTGCACCATGCTTTGCTTTATGCATCTGGTTTGCTGGCATGGCTTTTCAATTTAGACTCAGTGCCATACAATGTAAATACTACTTTTTGTCAAGGCCTGTACTAAAGCTCACCAGAGCTTGAGAATCCTTATATAAAGATTTGTTGTTAAGTTTTAAGAAGATAAGAGAGTGCCTGCTTCAACCCACTGAAGATTTAGGTAGCCTGGTATCCAGTCTTTGATGGCAGGCAAAAAGGAAAAGTCGGGGAGAATGTGAATAAGTGTATATAAAGTTTTATCTGAGTTCTCCCCCATTATTTAACCATCTGCAACTAGGAATTCCTGAGCCAAAGCTTACTTTTTTTGTTCAGTAACGTGTATTAAATTCTTCTGCCATGAAGTGGTCAATCTCCCCTTTACAGTATGTTAACTTCTCAGTTAAGATGTTCCTTATACATCCTTGAAACTCTTTAACTTCATTCAAGTCCCTGACAATATTGTCACTGCCCTGTGTGGGCCCAGCCTTGGCCCTTTGTGTGCCCACTGGTGCTCAGTGTTGCACGTCCCTGGTGAGAGGTTGCCCAGGACTGGGCTGAGGTACCAAGATAAGAATGAAGGACAAAGCACCCACTTGGGGTCATTCTCAGGAGCGCCTTGGTGATGTGTAGCAGCTTGACTGCTGTGAATGTGTGTTCAGATCAGGGACTGAGTCCCCCAGAACCCAAACAAGGCCTTAAGTTAAATTTGTTATATTTAAATATTTTGTCAGACTTCTAATATTCTGTTTCTCAGAATTATATCCTTTTCTAGTCAATAATGATTTTGAGTGAAATACATGTTGCCTTGACTACACTATCATAGTCTTGCTTTGTTTCACCATTTAAGAAAGTAGTCCTAAGTTATGATGATTAACTTGATATTTTATTATAATTTCCTGTGTTTTCTCTGTTAGTTATTTCATGTGGTTTTAACATAACTTTCTAGCTGAAAACTAGACACAGTGTTTTTCTTAGCTGCATAACTTTAGATATTGATCAATGGAATAAAGTTATAGAGCAGCTAGGAACACCATGCCCTGAATTTATGAAGAAATTACAGCCTACAGTCCGAACTTACGTGGAGAACAGACCTAAATATGCTGGATATAGTTTTGAAAAACTCTTTCCAGATGTCCTTTTCCCAGCTGACTCTGAACACAATAAACTTAAAGGTAAGGTCTGTCTTCTGTGTGTTGTATATTTAAAAAACTCTGCTACATTGAACAGAAATGTAGCTTGGTTTTATTCACTATAAAATCATCCTGCTAAGGATTTAAATATTTCTATAATGAGAGCGGATGAATGTGCTGACATGTGCTTGCCTCCACTTTCATATCTTCACGAGACAGCTCCTATTCTTGGAACTGTCTTTATAAAGACAAGTAAATATCTATATTCTTCTTAATGACAGATGCCAACATGGTTTAGAGAAAAGTGGGGGGAGGTTGGAATAGAAGTTGTGTAGGCAGAACAGATCTTTGTTCTCTAGGGATGAAAATAAGGGGTTTATGTTCAGAATATATAGATAACCTGTAGTTACTTCAGTGACTTACTGGTTCTGAACGCCACCTACTCAGTGGAGTCACTCACTGTGTTTTCTGTGACTAAAAGCATGTGACAGAATGGGGCAGTAGGTGCTTGCCTGCTGCTATTCCAGACAAGGCTGCACTGCCACCTGAGCTGTTTCACATAAGGATGTCACACCAAGGGACACAGTATGCTGAGAATGTATAGTGAAACGTGTCTGACCCCTTTCCCACCTGTGTCATTCTCTTCAGGTTTTTTCTCTGTCAAATGGACCACTCTCCTAAACCTCGAATTATGTGAGGGGTGCATAGATATTTAACTGGAACTTGATTACTCTGACCCTTCTCTTTAAAAGTTTGAAACACTGTGTTATGTATTCTATATATGGCGGTAATCTGAACAGAATTTTTTTTTTCAGCAAGTCAAGCAAGAGATTTGTTATCAAAAATGCTGGTTATAGATGCTTCTAAAAGAATTTCTGTGGATGAAGCCCTACAGCACCCATACATCAATGTTTGGTATGATCCATCAGAAGCAGAAGCCGTAAGTTCTTGTTTTAGGTCTCTGCTTAGGAAGCTACTGTATAAAGCCATCTTGTTGCAATGCTTGGTACAGCTGCTTGACAGAAGATTGTTGCACATTTCATTAGAAGCTTAACTGAGCCATAATAGCTTTTATTGATGTTGATAGATGTGTTTATTAGAAATAGCATCAGGAAGGGGCTGAAGTTCCTGTCTGTGTATAATTGCATATCATCTTAACATGTAGTCATGCATCTGAAATCTTTTATATAAGGTTCTAATGTATTGAGCTTTGGTTGTTTCAGTGTGGCTTGATTGCCCTTGGTGGGGTTCTGAGGTATTTACTCCTGGGGAACCAAAATAATTTAATTAGGCATTGATAGTACTCTTGAAATAAATGTTTCAGCAAAATCTGAATACAAGATCTTGATCTTTCAGTTATTAAAACTAAGGAACAAAGGGATTAATTTAAATTTTTTCCTTGAAAAATCAGTTTCAGGACAATTCCAGCTTATGAGAAAAGTGTCATTTTTTTAAAAAAGAAAAGTGTTTGGTGATGGCCACTAAGAATAGAAAAAGCTACTTGATGTAAGTGGAGCAATTATAATTCTGCTGCTCTGTAATAGCTAGATAGAAAATTTAGTAATTAACAGTAAGTAGCTAAAAAGAGCTGCTTGTGCTGGAGACTGCTGCACTTAGGAGCTCTTTTACCAGACTGATCAGTTTCTCTGTTAATTATTACAGTAATGTAAGCAAATTTGTTAATGAGAAGAACTTTAAAGACTGTGGTAGCATCTAAAAAATAGGCTGAGTCCAAGTATGAGTGGATATATGATCATTTAAATGTGTTATTTTTAAATCAGGTTCATGTTCTGAATGGTTAATTTAATTTTTAATTTATACTGGTTTTGTATCCCTTTTGATTGCTTTATGATGAGTTAAGTTTTGTTTTTCAGCCTCCACCAAAGATACCAGATAAGCAGTTAGATGAGAGGGAGCACACGATAGAAGAATGGAAAGGTAAGAAAGGCATTTAGAGTGTAATAAGGCTTTTGGGAGTATGCTGGGCCGCAGTGATTACTGTTATTAAAGTTCTTCTGAGCAACCTAATAGTATTTATTTCATCTGCTTGGATGGCAGGGGAACAGATCAGTGCTTCACAAACTCTCAATTGTTGGGACACTAAAACTTTTCCTGCAAAGGAGATGAACCTTTGAAGTGAAAAAAAGACCCGCTCATCTCAGTCACCTTTTACAATCCACAGGACAGCATTCGTAGGGAGGGTAACTCTTCTGGACTAACTGGTACAATTAAAAAAGATGCAGGAGCTTGAGCAATGTAAGGCTGAATTAGAAGGACAAGTCTTCAGGTGTTCCTTTGAAGACTGCTGATCAAGTTTACCTTACCAAAGACACCGTTGATAAAAACTGAGTCGGCCTTAAGACTCATCTTAGCCTCAGGTCTCCAGGCAGCCTGGACAGAAGAGCCTTAGAGCAATGCCAGTGTGTTGTCAAGAGTGCCAGGCCCCTGTAGCTCCAACAGAAAAGAACTGTATGTTTTTTATATCATTTGCTAGTTGTTGTGTAGCCTACAACCTGTTGTTCAAAACTCATTCTGAACAGTAATAAACCTATGAAATGGAAATGGACGTTTTAATGGGAGATGTGTTTTTGATCCAGTCTTGGGGTTGCAAATTCATTTTTTGCCTTCCCTTCTCTGCATTTTCAGAGTTGATATACAAGGAAGTCATGGACCTGGAGGAGAGAACCAAGAACGGGGTTATACGTGGCCAACCAGCTCCTTTAGGTTGGTTACAATAAAAGCACAGTACAAGCCTCCATTGAGTTGTAGGTAGGAGGGAGTAAAGCTGATCAAGACATCCAAAAGCAACCTAACTCAAAAATGTGGCTCTTAAACCTCTTGAATCGAGATGTTGTATATTTGAGTGGAATATATGGGGCTGACATATCTTTTTATTGACCTGTTCAGTCCCTCTGTCATGCCCATTAACTGACTGTTGATAGGGCTTCATGGCAGAAGTTGGACTGCTGTTGCTGTGTCTGCTCAGGGTTCACTGAAGATTAGACTCTGAAAAATCCCTGGGTGTCTGAGATTGAATGGATGTGATGTAGCTGGGCACCAGCTATTCCCCAGCCTCAAGAGGAGGAGGAAAAAAGCCAGGTTCCTTCTTTCTTTGTCAAAATACGTAGATATTTTCTAGCTTAGGGTGTCTTTGTAGGGTATCTTTGTAGTGTAGCATAGCTCTGGCTTTATGATTACTGTCTTTGTTTGGGATTTTTTAACCATTAGCTTTTACTGTGATTTGACAGCTGCCCATGCCACGTGAGTTCCCTGGTTCTTGACACACCATCTGTTAAGCCCCACATTAAGGACTTGTGGGTTTTATTTATTGTGACAATAGATTGAGACACATCTCTTCAAACTTGCCAAAACAGGGAAAAGTAACAGCCATTAGGAAGAGACAGAGTAATGCAAGTACTGAACTGTGCAACTGTATCTGCAACTGATTTGCTGTTTTGTTTCTCATAGCACAGGTGCAGCAATGATCAATGGCTCTCAACACCCATCTTCATCATCGTCTGTCAATGATGTGTCTTCAATGTCAACAGATCCAACATTGGCCTCTGATACAGACAGCAGTCTAGAAACCTCAGCTGGACCTCTGGGTTGCTGTAGATGACTACTTGGTCTTTTGGGGGGTGGGAGGGGGATCCTTTTAGTCATTAATAGGGCACTTTTAAAATTTGGTGGTATTTTTGAGTGTTTTTTCAAAAATAATCATGGAATTCATCATAAAGTGCTGTAATTTCAAACTGTAAGTTGTGTTATAAGCAGCCACTTTTTTGCTGTAATTAACTGTAAAATAGTAAACCTGATAATTTTTATTGTGGTTTTAAAATCTGCATATTTGCTTTATTATTATGCTGCTGATCTTTTTTTACTGAATTTGTAAGATTTGTTTTATCAAAGCACATATTAATGTTGTGGTCATTACCATATGATGAATTATTTAAGATTTTATAGGTTTTCAATTTTTTAATTAGAATTTATTCCAGATGTTTTGTTCATGATATCCTTCAAAGTTTTATGCTTGGTCATACATCTGTGTCCAGGTGGAGGGGGAGAGAATTCAGTGCAGCCAGCTGTAGTTTCAGGCATACTACTGTGGTGCTGGGTAGTGAACAAAATCCTCTTTTACTTTGGCCACTTGCCTACAATACTTCAGCAAAAGCAACAATTAGTGGTCTTTTTTAGAGAAACAGAAAAAATCCTTTGCAAAGTTACATCGTCTGAATGGGTTTATGAACTTAAGAAAGCAAAACATATCTTCAAAGCTGCAGAAATATCCAGCCTAGCAAAGTAATGTGATGTTTTCTGCAGAGTTGTGGCATGCCAAATCTTGTGATCACCATAAAACATGAGGATACTTCATGAATAATACATTGCAATGCCAATAAACTGTTTACTTCTAGCTCGTAGCCTGTTTTTGTACACACAAAATGAAGTGTATCCAGGATGTTTAGACTGACAAGAGGGAAAATGAATATGCTGTAGCTATACTTTCATGTAAGATGTGATTCTTGGGAGTTTTGGTTCTTACTAGTTTTGTCTACTAAGGCAAGTGCTCTTTGAGTGCTTTTTGGGTCAAAGAGGGAATGACATGAATGCAATAGGGGCAAAACTTCGGCTACTCTTTCTCCACCAAAAGTAACTGATTGCTAAAATCCATTAAGTGGTAGGAGAACCTCAGGATTTCTGTAGCTAATGCATTAATTGAGCAATATATGCCATCCAAAGGAGGGAGAAATAGTGCTGTATAAATTATCTCTTTCATTTCACCATGAGATCAGTGTAGCAGAAATCTTAGCAGTGGTTCATTTTAAGTCATAAATATTCAGTAGTTTTCATCACTGAAGCTCCAGGTTTCAATACACTTTTTAAACAAAAGATATATTGAGATATATAGAACAGTTACTAAATAGTCATGTAAGATGGTGCTGCTCCTCACAGAAGTATTTTAACTGTTTACATTTTATATTTACAGAATGATTTATGTATAACTGACTTAAGTTTATGTATGAGTTAAACAATCATTCAGAATTTATTTCGTTGGAAAATGCAGATTTTTAGTGAAACTAGGCTGTATAATTGATTGCCTTGTGTAGATGCATATTTTGTGTAGTGAATTAGAATGTGAAGAGGAATTTAAATTAGTAAAGCTCACAAAAATGAGCATAAAAATACAGAAGTCTTGCCAGGCGCTGAGCATAAGCAAATAATGTATCTGGCTACAGAGGTCATCCAGGAGTGACTGGTGGTCTTCAGTGTGGTTCCTTCTGCTTGTTGGGTTAAATAAGCATCTTTTTGAAGTTTTAACTGAAAGAGGAAAATTTGTCTTCGCAGTAACTTTCAGAAAAATAGAAATGATAGTAATGCTTTCAATATCTAACATGTCTTTTAAAAAACATGCAGGGTTGCAAGGAATGGTAATGTCTCAAAGATTAACTAAATTGATAAACTGCACAGTTGTTTTCCTGGCCTGGCTAGACTGCTGGTAAGTGCTGTGTGTGTAATTTTGCTTTCCTCGCTTGTATCTACTATTTCAATATTGCCTTCCTAAGCCACATTTGTTAAGGCAATTATTTTTACAGGATCCTGCCGAATTGTGTATTATCTCAGAATAGGCAGGGCAAGTTTGGATTCATCTAGCACTGGAATGTAGAAAATGTTGAACAGAGACCAACAGAACAGTCGATTTTGTAATTTTTTTATCGAAGTTTAAGCTGTGAATTAAGCCAAAATTTTTGGTCAAACAACAGTACTCCATTGTTATATTGAGTCAAATGATAGTGTGGTCAGCACAGTGTAATGAAGTTAAGACTGACAAAAGTAACTTCTGATGCCTCTCAGTGCTGTTATAAACAAATTGGTAAATATAGTTCCTATTTAAATTTATTTTAGACCTCACTGGATTACAGTGATGATTGAAATATTTTGAAACTTAAAAATACTTTTTGCTATCACTTTCCAGTGTCCTAAATATATAGTAACTGAACTGAGCTCGTAAGCTCTAAGGAGAATTGAGCTTTTCTTCTTTCAGCGCAGGGTTAGTGAATGTGTGGAGCTGCCCACTGTGGCCTGTTGCAGTGTGAGCAAGCTGTGCTTAAGAGGTTTGTTTCAGTAGGGTCAGAGCTCTGCCTGTGGAACCCAAGAGTTCACTTTTGGCACCATCTTCATACGAGTGTTGCTTTTTTCTTTTCAGTTGCTTGCATTTTAGGCAAATTAAAGTGATGGCAAATTTCAAAGACAAGAAAATCATATTCAGTAATCAAGTTATCACAACAGCATCCTAGTCTTAACTTCTCTTTTTATTTGTTGAAATAGAAATTTTTTTCAGATAGGCGTACACTGCCACAGATAGCAAACAAATGGGTAACTGGAGTTCAGCTTTGTCTGTTGTTAGATTATATGCTATCCAATACACTGTACAATTTTATTGTTAAGCTTTATTTTAGACTATGATTTGGAATCTTCTCATGACAACAGGCTTCACTAAAGTGCATGCAACTTTCTAGGGCTGTTCCAATCTGCTGGGAGTTGGTATGGATTGAATTACCACGAGCTGTCTGATCTCTTAGCTCAGGTGAGGTTCAAAGTTGGGCAGTAATAGCGATACTGCTACTGAATAGTGAGTTCCACCTCTGGGCGGAGCTGTGGCATGCAGCAAGGATAAAGCAGCTCTCTCCTTTTGTAGAAGTAGGTTCTTCAAGAATTTGAAACAGAGATGGGGGCGAGGGGAATCAGTACCCTTAGGGTGTACTGCAGTACTGTGCTGTGAAGTCTTTCTTTGGTGCAAGACAGTGGGTCAGAGCAGATTGTGTGTTAGTGTGTGTGAGCAGCTGTGCTGCCTGAGCACAGCCCCCTGGAGGAACACGCTCAGCCCTGGGTCACTGCCCAGCTGAGCAGACGTGGCACTTTGCCCTGCCCAAGCTTGGGCTTTTAGCTTTGAAGAATTTTTACTGTGTGAGATGCAGCAGCAACTTTCTGGGCAGGAATTCCAGCTCGATACAGCACTAGCAGCAGTGGTGTGGTGGAGGTGTCCCGTGTCCCCAGCATGGGCTGTGGCAGTAGGGCTCTGCTGCCTGGGCTTGGTGGGGCCAGTGCGGAGCACCTGGGCAGGGGCTCTGCAGGGAGGGAGGGAGAAATGGAGGGATGGAACATTCAGCTCAGCAGTGCGTGAAGAAAAATGTCAAAAACCTCCTACAGGAGGATGGTCCTACCCAGCCAGTAATCTGAATTGTATGACAGTATATGTTTCTTGATTAAGATTATGGGCAAAAGGGGAGAAGGTGGTTCATCGTACACTTGGTCTTACTCTTTCAGGTTGCTAAAGGGAGTGAATTACAGTTTCTAGATCTGTTTTTATTTGCTGTTGGCAGCAAGAGCTTGTCCATGCTGCTACATTTTATTTTCCTGTCAGTGGTTTGGTGCAGTTGAAGGAGAGCCCGTCTGCATTTTTCAGTAGAATTAGAAAGAGGTTTTTATTGAAGAAATGTGATGAGAATGTACTGCCTACCCAAATTTTCAATTAATTTATTCTTAGTTAAGGGCACTGGATAAAAGTGGTATTTTAAGTGATCTCTCTCACTCCCTTCTCTTCTTTATATGTCTGTGTTGCAGAAATGTGTTATGAATCAGATCACATTGTGTTTCTACTTCTGCAGTTCAAAATTTAAGCTAGGTTTTCTTGAACTACCTCACACAAACTTTCTACGTTTCTTAAGTAAGCAAAGCTAACCCTTGCTATTGGAACTACACTGAATGTGAATAGAAAATACACCTCCTTTAGAAAAACAAACCTATTGGCCAATGTTGAGACAATATCAGTATGTTTCTTATCTATTTCACGTAAGATGTTCATGTGTAATATATAGCTTGTGTACAGTAATGTACATCTAGATTATTGTGTTAGCTGTAAATTGGTGATTTTATTATTGTAGTCTTGTTTTGTAGGGTAAAAATAGCTTACTAGTAATGTCAGCTCATCCTTTACATTTTACAAAAGGAATAATTCTTGGTAAGCTTTGCATACAGATGAATTACTTTTGTAGGCCCAATATCTAGTCTATTTTTTGAGAGTTCTTTAACTTTTATTACTAAAGTTGAGAAAAAAAATCCCACCCCAATTATTGTGGTCATTCCTTCTGCCCTTTTTGAAGTATATTCTTAATTTTATTATGTCCCAAGAAATATGAAGGGGAAGACACACCATTAAAAATACTGGGGAAAACAATTTTTTTTTCTTCCCCACATTTGATACCTTTTCCTGCTTTTCCTTTATTCCCTCCAAATAAGCTGTTGGTGGGCATTACTGAGAACATTGTGGGTTTTTTTTTTACTCATTCATGCCATAGGTCATTACATGTGCACCACTGGAATGTATACATTGTTATCTAGTATGTCAATTGGTTATAAGGATATTTTAAATAAAAAAGAAAAAAAAAAGTTTGACCACCATGCATTTAGTGTTTCTTCATTGCCAGGCTGGAATGGGTTTCATATGGAATGCATAATAGGGCTGCACTTGAAATCTTATTAGTGAAAGTCCTTCCTGAGAATTCATCTGTTTTTTAATGGTCTGGTTTTTAATCTGTCTTGCATGTGAGCTCACTCAGGGCAAAGTGACATGTTTTTTCCATTTCTCCATCCCCATGGACTTTGGATGTGCCACAGACTGTTAACAGCCACATGTTCAGTGTCTTCGTGGCCACTGTTATTGCTTTCTTGCTGCCAGCTCCAGCTGTCATAATTCCTGAAAATGAAGTGGCTGAGACCCTGTGGTGCTGAGAGAGGTAAGCCTATTGTATGGGGAAAATATCCCAAAACTGAGTCTTGGAGAAGCCTGAAGGATCTGACTTCTGGAGAACTGACTTGGATGCCTGGACCACTCACTGCACTGGCACTTCTCCTGCAGGTAAATCCCAACATTATGCATTTGATTGCCTTCACTTCCAGCAGGGTTTCAGTGCTTCCTTAATGACTGCAGCTGCCCTTGAGCTGTGCTGTTGGTGCCTTTGTGTCCAGTTTCAGGGGAAAGGGACTGTGACCACAGGGCAGCCAGCTTTGTTTATCAGGGCCAGCAGTTTGTGGGATGCTCTTCTAGGAATGTGGTGGGACTCAGAAATGCTCTTCTTTATTTCCATTTGTCAGCATAAAGTGCAGCCAGTTTCCAGTGATAACATTACTACAGAGCAAGGCCAGAGAGACAGTCGTAGCTCTGCCCAGGATTTGTCTGGTGGCTCAGGACTGAAACACTCCACAGCGCTGCTGGCATCAGTGGAACTCACTTGTGACTGTAGATGAGTCATTAAGCTATCCCTGTTCCTCTTCCTTTTTGTGTTAGAAATGCCACGGAGATCTACGGAAGTTTTCTTTGTTATTCTGAAGTGTTGGTGCTTTCCTTTTTTTTAAAGCATATGCCTTGTTGGTTTTTTTTCACTGAAAAGTTTTTGCTGCTTTTTGCCTGCATAATACTGGAAGGGATATTCCAGGCTGGGAAGATGGCACAGGTGAAACTCTAGTAAAAATGTATCTATTCCAGGAACTTTCTGTTGTGTTTAATTAATAATAACCAAAGCTGTCTCTTGTAAACACCTGCTAAGAAAGCTGGCATTTAAGTCAGGGATTGTAATGAGTGACAGGTTTGCAAAATAAGGAGTAGTCTCCAGTGCTTGGTGTGGGGAAATGCATTGGTGGGGAAAAGTACGGAAACGGGAGTTAAAGCTAGGACAGGGTCTATCATCTTTGTCACATAAGGGCGTAGTGTTCCATGAAGTTTGTACAAGTGGATTCCCATTTCTTGCATAATTGCCTGTATCAGGAATTTGACATTATGGTCCTGTTGCTGCACTTGGAGTTGACATCCTCTGTGGTGCATTTCAGTGTGAACTGCGTTGTTGGTAGCTTCTTGCAGGGTTTATTTACTGCAGTGGCTCATCTTCAAAAGGAGCTGAAACTTACTCCTCATGAACAAGAGGCATAGATGTTGCTAGAGCACAACAGTCAGTCTGGAACTTTTTTGTTTCACTCATCATTTTGAGTGGCTAGAGTTTCATTTGTGATACTAAAATGAATTAATTTATCTTGGATACCAGATGATGTACTGCTACAGATCTCATGGGCCTATCCTGGATCTGCAGGTTTGGGATAGGTGGGTTTGTTAGCAGTTACCTAAGGTTAAATACTTAGAGTTAACCAGCAGTCCTGTTCACTGCTTGTCTGGCATATTTGGTATTTAGTCCTCCAGTCAGCAGGGCTCAGTTCTTGAGTTTGTAGAGGGAACTGAAGGGAGCAGTCTGCACTTCGTACACACAGGAGATAATGCAATATAAATAGGGTAAGGGAGGTGTGGGCTATCATGGATACAGTGAGAGGTTTCCATGTTATGGGTAGGAATAAAAGGCGGCATTAAAATACCATTTGCTACTACTTGGATTGAGTGTTGCTTTTTATCAGTCCTGGTGTTCTCCTTACAGCCTGGTTCAAACCACCCTCCAGTATTATTTTGTGATGACTGACCTGGTACCTCCAGCTACCTGACACACTGGTGCTCTTCCAGCTCAGTCACTGTTACTGCTTCTCTCTCACCTTATGTATTTTATGCTGCTGTTTTAAATGGCCATCTTACTCCTTGCAGGATCACTTGTGACCATCGGTAATGAATCCAAGGCAGAGCTGGGGAAAAAAGATGGGGATGCTGCTCATGCCTGCAGGTGGCAGGCAGCTGCTGCTGAACAGGCAGGTACCTGCCTCATGCCAGGGGCAGTAAGGAATCCAGGGCAGCTGCAGAGCCTGGGAAGTAGGAAAAATATTGTGAAATAACTGAATGAACCTATCCACGTGGCTTACTGTACTTGCTTGACATTTCTTACCAGGAAAGATTAAGTTAAAGTTCTGCTTTTTGCTTGCTTTAAATGGTTTACATTTTTTACATTTCTATAGGAAGGAGAGGTGTTACAGTGCACTAGAAAACAAGTTAACACCCCGATGTTTTAAATACTGAACTACCTGGATATCTGTGAGATGATGAGGAAAAAGTACACCTTTCAGTATTGCCTATCTCCTGGTATGTAAAAAAACCCATTCTAAGGTTATTTCCAGACAGTGAGTCATAGTCTTCTCTAGTAAGAAATGAGATTCAGGGCATTTTTTCAAAATACTTAAAATAAAGCAATCTTCTTTGTTACAGTCTATAGTTTCCCTTTAGCCAGTTCATGTTGTTGTGGCACTTTTTGTTAAAAATCCTTCTCCGTAGAAACTCCCAAGCTACCTCAGGATGTCAAAGATAGAGTGCCAAGAAAGAGTGAACAGTGCTGGGCTCGCGGGTGGAGTTCAAGCTGAATCTGGTGACAGTTTTCTGTGTGCAGGCTCTGCATGGCTCAGGGTGCTACAAATGCTATGCAGAACTTCTTGAAGTCACTTGGAAGGGAAGTCAGCCCTGGCAGCAAATTACCAGAAACTACAGCTTCATTCTAATGATTTTTCCTTAGCAGAAGTAAGGAACTTGGGATGATGGGTTGTTTGCAGTATTCCTCCTGTCCCCTCATCTCCCTGTAAGAACTAGCAACAAAAATATCAACTGGTATCATGAGCAATGTTACAAGGCAGGTAAGTGTAAATTGTCCAGGAAAGGCTAAAGATAGATCCCCACCCTCCCCCCCTTACCACCCTGACACCCCCCACCCCACTTGCACTCATTCCTCTTACCATCAGTTTTGCTATTAAAGTGTGGATGTGTTTTGATGATAAGAATCTTCCATCTTCTACCTTAATACATATATCAACTCGAGAGATTTTTTTTCTCGCAGCTAATACTTCTCTATTTTTGGCTCAAAAACCCCCAGATACCTAGGGCAAAATGTGCATATTTAAAGTTCCACAGAGTTTGTGTAGCCACTCTGATTATTAATCACATACAGTTTAAAGTTGCATTTTTGTAAAACACTGAAACCATTTCATGGATAAGTGAATTGTCAAGATTTTGGTATCGTCAGTGTGTCTGCAGACCTTGTTTTCACAGTATCTTCATAAAATAATGCCACTCTAGGAATGAGAAATTTGAACAAACTTTATGTACGGAGTGGGGCAAAAACCACCTCATTAAATCTGTGGCAAACCCCCAGCTGTGGTGACAGACTGGAACTGCCACCTTTCCAAGCACAAGTGCAGGAGTCCCTCAGCTCCAGGCTCAGCTTGTCCATTTGTTCTGGCCATCCACCCACCCTGCAGGACCTTCCACTGTCCTTGAGCCAGCAAAAAGATGGCAGCAGGACAAGCTGGAGAAGAGTGTCTGATGTTCTTTGGATACAGAGGAGACCCACTCTTTCTTGGCAATCTCGCACTAAATTTTCAAGCATTTTGGTGAGCAGTCTTTCCCAGCTGGCCCAAATACTATAGCACATGTAAAGACAACAGGGCAAGTGTCACTGAGAGCACAATCACTATAGAATTACTCATGATACATGAGTATACCAGAACAAAATATGCATTTTCACTCATTTGGTCAGGAACAGGATTTTCTATGCTTGTTCTACTTGGGGACTTTAGCACTTTGACTCCCAACAGTTAAACATCCTAATGTTGAAAAAAATTCTTCCATTTCCTTTTGCAGGAGGTAATTTCTCTTCTCAGCATCTTCACGAGCACGTTCAGAATTCCTCAGCTTTATCTCCAGCATTGTGTATTTCTTTCGTTCTTGGTCCAGTTCTTCTTCCAACCTAACCACTTGGTTCCTCAGGTCTGCACTTGTTTCTTCAATTCTTAAACAGAGAGAAAAAAAAAGGCTTTTTAAAGTGGCTGGATAAATACAGCTGATAACTAATAAATTTAAGTTGTTCCTCTTAGCGTTAACATATTCTAAGAGGAAGTTTTAAAGCAGAGAAGTAAATGCCATTTCATTACTGTTGAATTTAAGGGCAGAGATTCCTTGGAAGCTGGGGCTTCCTTTATTTGTATCACGTGAAAAATACTCAAATCTTAGAAAACAATGCTTACTTTCCAGCACCAGACCAGAGGGCTGAGGAGATGTATTAACTCCTCACTTAGGCAGAGTTCAAGTATATAATCCCAAAATAATCTTTTAACCTCCCTTGTCATCCTGTATTTCCCTATGTGGATATCCAGTACAGAGAAACATCCTTGGGGTCACAGTCCTTCCTCACCATCCATTTGATGGTATTTTCTGTAAAGTTTATCATTGACACTGGGGTGGGGTACAAGATTTTACAAAACTCAACCTTTCATATCAGGAAGAATCAGAAGAACAGTTTTTAAGTGTATCTGGGCACAAAGTTCTGAAGCTAAATTCAGAGCTTTTCACTGAGGAGGCTGAAGAAGGTTCATGGTTTTGTGATTTGAAAGAAGCACAGAATCCACAGCCCTTGCTGTCCTCCCCCTTGTGTTTCCCAATCACAAGACTGAGAAGTGGTGTTAATACTGAGGAAGGAGTATTTTCAGATTGGAATTACTACTGATCATTGGAATATGAATTTTAAAATTAGGCTTTTTCAATGAAAAATTCCCCTCCTCTAAATAAAATAAATACAATCTTTAAAAATAATTTCAAACACAAAACCACCTCCACCTCTCATTGATCAGTCCAAAACTCAGCTGCGAGCTGTGGGGTGTGGCATCCCAGTGGAACTGTGAATGGGTTATTTTTAGGCAGGGTAACTGATTATCAAGAAGGCCATGCTACTGACTCCATGACAAACAAAAATGAAAAAAAGGGGGCCTTTGACAGTCCCAGAAGGGTCTGAATTCCATTTTATGACCAAGAGGCAGTGCCATGCCTCACCTTACACTTTTCCTTTCCGTTCCTTTACATACAGCTAAAGATGGCAGTTTGATTATTGTCACAATTTTCACAATGAATCAAAGTCACAGGTCCGCTGAACTCCCCCAAATCCAGCAAAAAGCAGCCCCTGTGGATGAAGGCAGACCTTTATCTCCAGCCAGCTGGCTTCTGGAATATGACACTTCTGAAGCTGGGATGCTTCCCCATACACACATAACAGCTCTGAGCTACCAATTACATTTTTCTACCACTATGTTTAGGGGTCAGCTACAGCAGCCTGGACCGAATGACACAGGGCCACAGTACTTAGAGCATTTCTACATTCCTAACAGTCCTCTCTAAATACTTACACTTTTAAGAGTCCCAGGTGGTAAACATGAATTACTGAAACTCAACAGAGAATGTCTGATAATTATATTAACCTTGAGGGAGAAATGCTCTGGAAGAGCGTGGTTACAGAAAGGCCATAAAACTTGCCTCCCTCTGACTAAGAGAGAGAAAATGGGCAGCTGATGATGAGAAATAACAGCTTTTCCATCAGCAAGTGTTCCTTACCTCTGCCCCAGGCAGGTACTTACTCTGCTTTCCCTTCACTTATGTATGTGCCAACAAAAAGCTCATATTCTTTCATTAAAACATGTCCTGCTAGATACACACAGTTCTGCAAACCACACAAGCACATGTAGAATTTTGGGGGACTAAATTATCTTCAATAAAATAAAGGTGGTGAGGCAGCCTAAATATTTCCTGCTAAGCAGCCTCCCTTCTTTGCTAGTTAGCTCGCTGTCTTTCCATAGTAGCAGACTTCCATGCAGTCTCAAAAGGAACATACTTTTGCACACATAAATTGTTGCAGATGTAGTAAAAACATTGCAAAAATTTTGAGAGCTGAAAAACTTGGCTTGAAATTCTTAGACTTGACAGCACAGTCCTTCAGGCTATAATCCTGAACAGCTGGACTCATCCTGTTTAATACAAAAAGGCAGTGATTGCATCTTGCTCGGTTTTATGAAACTCTCTAGCTCATTAGGCATTTCCCTCTCAGCTACGTTACCCTGTGAGACCTGGCCAATTTAGAGTCCTCACCCTGAGCTACACTGCTCTCTGCCCTGTCCAGCTGCAGGGGAAAGGCAGGTGTTGGAGCTGAAGCAGCTCAACAGCTGGAACGAAGAACAGGTCTTCCTGGATGCCCCTGATGTCAGCAGCTTAAGGCCCCATTGGAACAGTTTTACTGATAAGAGGTGGAAAACCATCTCTTCCCCCAGGCAGCGGGCAAGAATGTGCAGCTACACATGTCCATGTTCTGCAGCCTGATATTTCTGTTTATTACTCTGTATCCCTGCAACAAAGCTTGCCAGGGCAGCTCTGCACAATTAAATGCAAGGCACATACCCTCCCTTCCCTCCCACTGTGCATCAGCGAGGCATCTAAAAAGAAAACCCATGTAAGCCATGAACTTCCACCCTCATTCACAGACCCTTCCCAGCACTCCATGCTAGCAACTGCTGGTGTTCTCATAAGCTCTCACATCTGGAACACAACAAGGTGGGGCTTTTCTCCCACTCTGGGATGTTAGGTGGGAACTGAAACTGCTGCACAGCCTCATTCTCCTTGCAGCTCCACACACCAAGGCAGTACAGTGCAAGAGGCAGAAATGCTGCAGAGGCTGGCAAGCCACCACCAAAGGAAATCATAAAATAAAGCAGGAAGATAGCAAGTGGAACTCCTACCTTAAAAACTGGCCCATGGGAAGAGATTACAGTTCAGATACACTTTTGAGAAACTACCGTAACAAGAAAAAAGTGCCAAAAAATGCAGCCTAAAGCTGTGCTATACAATCCCAGCAGTCATACATGCTTTTGGTACCGTGTTTGGGAGACTGGCAGCATTTCCATATCTCAATTTCCGATCTGAGTTTTAATAACTGAAGGAGTATAACAGCAACACCTTAACACAAAAAATACCCCAAACCTCAAGAACTCAACTCTTTGTTAGAAATGGGACTACAGCCCTTCTTCAGTGCAGAGTACTGGTGCTGCAGCGCAGCATGTATTATAACATGGTGTGCAATTTTGCACATGGCTGTATATTAAAAAATATCTTATTCTTTTAAGCATCAATATTTCACATGCCTATTTCCCTGAATGCTTTCCTGAAAGTCATTCTATAAAGCACATACACTCATAAAACCTAATGTACTAACTCACACAAATTAATAAATACGACTCCCTCGTTATTAATACTTTCTACTTCCTACATCCCCAGCCCTTACACACAGCTCTCCTGAAAACTGAAAGGAATTTTTCTGAGCTCAGGTGAAAAGTACAGCACCAGCAGCTGTGCAAGGAAACACCAGTTGGCAAATGACACAGTTCATGCTGCTCCCCCAAGCCAGGCTGCCCCATCAGCCAAGGACCACTCTACATCGAAAACCAAAAGTGAGATTTCTAGAAGTTCAACACAAAAGGGCTGCTGAAAATTTTGTAGCTGAGGTGCAGTCCCAATACCACCACCCCAAAAAAACCTGTGGAAAACAGTGAAGAGCAGTTTCCTCAAGAATGCTGCTTCTGGGAAAAGCAAGAAGAAGCCCTCAGTTTCAAACTGGTTTGGAACAATTATCAGCACATTCACAGATCAGCTGAGTTCCTTCTTGAGGCCTGACCATCGTGGGTCCCAATTCCTCCCTACAAGATGTTTGCTATGCTGTTTCTCTGAGGACATTAAGAGCAGACTTTGGCATTACCTGTGCAGTTCTCATTTACAGTGAAAACACAGAATATTAAGTATTTCCCTGTGACATAGAAATCCCCCTTCTTTTTTTTTTTTTTTTATGTTCTCTTAAAACAGAGGAAGAAAAGTTGGATTCCGAGAGTAGCAAGGAAAAAGTAGAACCAAATCTGCTGTCACCCAACCCCAAACTTTACGGCTAAGAACCTGATACCCTTGGTAGCTCACACCCATGTTCAGACAGGGAGAACATTGACAGATGACTTCCTTGTGCCCCCTGCAGATGACATTACCTTTTGATACTAGTCTCATACTCAGTCCTCTGTTTGCTCAGTTCTGTCTTTAGCTCCACCACCAAGCTCTGTAAGGCCCTGGAGCATTGGACAGAGTCTCGGGAAGCTGCAGCTGGGTCACTCTGTTCACTGCTGCTGCTGCTGCAGGCTTCAAACCTGTCCATGCTGTTCTCCAGATCTGCTGTCTTGACCTCACTCTGAGACAAAGAGCCCTGAGTTACCCACTCAGTTTTCAGGGAGCTTAAAGCAGAAGAGTCACTGGCCCGGCAGGCTGGGCAGCTGCTCACTGAGTCCATCACAGAGATCTCACAAGATGATGTAGACCAGGTGGTGCTGGCCATGCTGTGCGTGCTGAGGGACAGGCTGGATGAAGGGACATTGTCATAAGTGGAGAGTCTCTGGGAGGAACACGAGTCTTTCACTCGTTCCCCAGAGGCTGTCCGGCGATGGCCTCGGAGGGAGTACAGGCCGTTCATCAACCAGTTCCCGCTGGAGGAGAGGTTGGGGATATCTAAGGATGAGCTGCCCAGCTTTGGACTCACAGACCGTGCTCCCTGCTGGCGGAAGGAGTATTTCCACGGAGGCAGCGTCTGCACTCTTTTACTGGGGCTCGTTGCAGGCTGGGCCGATTTGCCACTGTGCTCTGGAGGAGTGATTTTCACTGTAGGTCCCGGAATAGCCTCTAGTGCCACAGCATTGCCAGAAGGCAAATCAGCGGGGGTGGCAGCGCTGTTCTGTGACCTGCTGTCCTCCCCGTCCTCCTCGGAGATCCACTCGACAGTGCTGCGCTGGCGCATAGGTCTGATTTCCAGCTGGCTCCCTGGCACCTCCGCCTGAGGAACAGCAAAGATCCGCCCCTGCTCACTTATCAGTACTGTCATCAGGTGCTGAACTAGGGAGGTGCCTGTGGGTGGAAAACAAAGGCAAGCAGTTGAAGAGACATGGAAGACCTCTGCAGCTCACCCCTGCCTGTTTCCATGACTAGGTTGCACCCAGTTTCGTGGTCTAAACAGGGCCAGAGCTACTGCTTATTGTAAAAACACAAATGTCAGCTCAGGCCTTCTGCTGCTGCTCTCAGTGTATAGAGAAACTTGCAGGAAGTATGACACCTGCATTATACACGCACTGGCAGATGGTGTACAGCAAGTGCAGAAAGTACTCACAACTATTTATATCCACAGAAATGTGCTGCTGTTGTTTTCCAGGAGTGGAGCAGACCATTATGAAATAATAGAGAACACCACTTACTAAACCTAATACAAAGCGTTTCCTACAAAAGAGGAAAACCTTTAAAAGGGTGAATAAGCAATTCTATTTTGAAGTACTGCCTGAAACAGAGAATAAGGCCAACATACTCAGGGGTTCAAGGCAAGAGCCTGATTTTATTGATGAGTTTTTGGCCTAATAGCAAAATGTACTGAGCTCACCTACCACTTCTATTTTATGTTTGTGAATGCAGGAAGAGAACTAAATGTCTTGGAGATAGGGGCATTCCTAACAATTTAGCTGTCAAACTTCAGGTATTTCTATTTGAAATTCAAGGTTTAAATTTGAAGAGAGACACAATTAGAGTGCTTTTTTGTTAAGATCCCATTATCAGTTTATTTAGGAGATTCAAATTACCCTGAAGCTAAAAAAAATTTAGTCTTTCCACTTCTCTGTTATTTTTATCTAACCAACATTGTATTCTCAACTAAAACAAAACATTGCCAATCCTGTTATGAGTATAATGATTAAGTCTAAAAATCCAGCCTACATATCCCAATTTTTCTACAGTTCAGATTTGTGGCAATACAGAATTCCATGTCAGATCACTGTAGTGTTTTTATACGATGATTAGGAGAGACTCCAGCACCTGCACGTGTGCACCTACACACAGTACAGGCACCTCTGCCATCAGATGAGCTGCAGAATGAAATGCCTAAGGTGATCGGAACCCAAACTTGTCCTCTGTGCCAGCTGAGCAGAGAGCACGCCGCTGGCCAAGGCTGTGAGAGCCGTACCAGCACTGGCCCGGTGGCCACTAGGGGAAGTCCCAGCATTGCACACAGGCTGACTTCAGCTGTCCCCATCTCCAGCACTGAATAACCGGCACTGCTCCCGCACTCCCTTCTCGTCCCCGATTTTCGTACCTTCTGCACCTCCAGGGGAAGGTATCAAATCTACCTTTAATAATATGGCCCACATCGCTGTGGTAGGCTTCGAGTCCCTGAACTATTATAATAGGTTAAGTCATGCTCTGAAGTTTTCCTGTTGCCTTATAGTGAGCTGCCATCGTGGGGGACACATCTGCACATCGCCTGTGAAAGAGCTAAAGGCACTGCTGCTGCTAAGGCATGACAATACCGGCCTTCTGTGAAGGATTTGCATCACACAAAATACCATGTCAGCTGTCCCCTACAGCTAGGAAGCAGAACCAGAGCCAAGTTCAAGCATCCTGGGCACAGCATCTCCATCTGTGCCTAATTAATTCATCAATTCTTTTTGCAGGCTTGCCAAAATCTCACAAAACTTTATGCGAAGACCTTGCTAAAACTTGCACCACAGTAGTTATGTTTCAGTGCGACCTGGGAGAGGAGCTATATCCCAGCCCTAGTGTCAGCCTGCTTGATCCATATGGAGGGAGACGATTTTATAGCTTCAGATTTTTTACATCCTAAATAAACAGTGATTTCCAACTAATGTTTTGAATTCTGTGAAGTTTTGATCCATACAGTCTGCTTAGAAGACAACACTTCTAAGACACTTCTAGTCATAGCCACAGTGGCACAGCCAAAACTACAGTGCTCTCCTCATGGCCCAGCTGGTCTCTACAGGGAGCTGTACAACCACTGAAATGCACCAGTAGGAAATGATTGCAGTTTGGTACTTAAGCACACGCCTTCTGGAAAACAGCTGAGCTTTCATTTTAGCAGTAGGTTCAAAACAAGTTTCAGGGGCATGGAGGCATCTCCACATGGTGGAGAGGAGAGACACTCCCAGTCCAGTGGTGAATGGGATAAGATGCCAGCTGGAATACCTCTCACAGGCCCTGATGAAAGGGATGGCTTGACTTGTTCTGACTGTGCAGGCAACCGATACAGCTACCAAGGAATGTATGGCTTTCACTTACAGCACCAAAACACAGCTGCTGTGCCATCCCACCAGAGCAGCACCTACCTTCCATCATGGTCACCGGATCCTCCATTTTGGGCCGCAGTATGTTTGGTCCAAATACTGTAGCCAGGTTCTGGACACTCATCTTGTTAATGCTGGAGTGAGCCTGAACTTCATCAAGGAACCTTGAAAAGTCCCCACAGAAAAATCAAAGGAGGAGGGAATTCAAAAGTAAGTCACTTCTCAGAATATAAACATTCAGTTTTGTCCTGTTTTCATACAGCTCTGACACCTGAAATCATTCTAGGAACTACTGTAGCTTAGATACTCATTATAACCCCACATCCCTCCTAATGTAGGAACCAGAGAAGACAGGATGTTTTCTGCCAGAAGTACCCACCTAGCAGGGAGCCAGCCTTCTACTGGGTCTGAAATGACAGATTCTTGCATTTTTATAGGAATTCTCCAATTACACGGATTGACTTCGGCTAATTTTACTTGCATATATAATAGAAGTAATAAGTCATTTTACTCATCTCCTTGTCCAAGAACTAGCAGCCTGTGAAAAGAGCTTTGTGGCTTGGCTTGAATCTAACAAAATACAGATCATGGAATGGTTTGAGTTGGAAGCAGCCTTTAAAAATCATCTCCTTCCACCCCCCATATAAAGAGGCAGCCCAAAAACTGGGAAAATCAGCAGAGATGAAAGGAGACAAGGCTGTAGAGTCCCTGGTAATCCAAGAGAAAGCCACTACTAATCCCACTTCCAAACCAGTGCAAATACCAGACTGGCTATTCTGACTGCATCTGCTACTCAGCTTGTGTCATAAATTTTCCAAGTGTTCAGTATCTGGAATAAGTGTCTATCTTTAGTGGTCTGTAGGTGCTTCTGAAATAAACAATATAATGTATTAGTATCATTCATGCCTGCTGCCAAGGCTGCAGGTGGCAGCAATTTGCTCGGCTGATCCTCTTGGATAAACCAAGAGCTTCCTTCAGGCAGGCTGCATTCACCTCCACGTTTTTTTAAAGGAGCTGTAACTTACACTTAAGTGGTTTTTGAATATTCATACTTTGAGAGTTTATTATTTGCATATAAGACAGCCTCACAAAACTTAGAGACTTTTCCAAGTGTTAATTAATTTCACTTACTTGCATATGTATTTGAGGAGGTTGTAGTTGGCTTGGGGCAAATTCTTCACCTGTTTAACCAGTTCCTGGGTACCCTGAGGGACAGGAAAAACAAGAAGCAGAGCTATTAATGTAAATGCTGCAAAGCAGACGTGACTTTCCTTCAGGACTACAGAGTCCTCTTTCCACAGCCAAATGCTGAACAACAGATGATAACACAAAGAGGCTTTGCTTTAGAAGAGGTGTCATCCAGTGTGTTGTGCCTTACCAAAAACCCAATGTCCAGAACTCAGTTCAGTTCTCAGTGGAAATCCTCCTGTAAACTTTAATAGTTGATACAGAAGTCTTCAGTTAGTGAGGCCTGCCAGCCTTCAAAGCCTGCCCACTGGCATTGGTATCAGTGTACCAGCAGATGTGCCTTTGCCTACTTGAGACTTGGAGGCATTGAGTGCAGTATAAACACATTGCAGTAACGCTCAGTTGAGCAGAGGAAAGTTTTTTCTTAAAAATGCTACATGAATCCAATTCAACTGCCTCCTTTTTAATGATGTACTTCATTTGCAGTCATTCTGACCTGGGACATACTTCCTCATGAAATTTCTGTCTTTACATTGAATGTAAGATGAGACATCAGCTGAAGGAATGACTTAAACCCCCAAAGCTACTTAAATCATCTAATGAAAACCTCTGACTCAGGAGGCTATTGTCCTGCCACAGTCCCAAGTATCATTTGCTTGTTCCTGTCAATGGTGCTGTTGCCCTGGAGATTTGCTTATTTTTGGAGACAACGAAACCTTTTGTGGAAAAACAGATACTGAAGCACATTTAAGGAAGAGTGATAGCTGCTCACTACTGATGGAGAAATTCCTGAAGCAAATGGTTCCAAAAAAGTACAGCTGAACATTCATTTCAAACTCTCCTTGAGTTTTTAAGGACTGTTAGGAAGGAAATTCTGTTGGCCAGACTCTTGCAATGTATTCCTGATTTCTCCGGTCCAGACAAGTCAGAAAGATCCGGAGAGCAGTGCCTATTCCTGCCTTCCTCCTTATTACCTTAAATACATAGGTACTTTTTTATTCTGTACATCCCAGCACAAAAAAAAAAAAAAGTTCTCTAATAAAAACCTGAAACTTAAAACAAAATTCTTAAAAGCAGTAACCCCTTTATAATTCCTTAGCTTCAACGCTATGCTGGTTTAATGGTGACAGCAATGGAGACACCAACAAAAGGCCAGTCTCTTCTGAAAATCTCAATCCTCTTTTTTAAACTTCTAAACATTTTTCGATCAAAGACAGCTGCTACTGATGTGAAGGTTAAGGTCAGTTGTTCAGGTCAACCAGCTTTCAAGTGACAAGTTTGAACCAGAAACAGGTGAGCTAACAGACCTAATTCCCTCTTGAATTTTGCTCTGTAACCCAATTTATTTCAAATAGGGAAATCAGGATGGTATTTGGGACTGTATTTCAAGCACTCTGAATTAAAATGCCATTGACTCCACTGGATGTAATAGGAAGCTCTGGAACAGAAACTCAGGCAGCTGTGAACAGCAGGAAACATGACCTAAAGGTACAAGATGCGACCCGAAAAAAAAAAGGTTCTAAAAATTTATAATCCATGCTTTGTCACAAGGAATCTCAGGCACGGTATTACACTGAGTATCTTTATATTCATCGTAGTAAAAACACCTGACAGGTAAAAAAAAAAAGCTCTCTCTCGTACTGCAGCATTTATCAGTTCTGCCATAGATTCGTCCTCACCAAGGCCTGACCAAAGGAAGGCAGAGGCTTAGCCTAGGAATACCAGAGTGAGAGCACAGAGGAAAACACGAGCTTGAAACCTCTGAAGTAACAAACAGCACTGAGCATTGCCAGTGGCTGCAGCCCAGCAAGCCATAGAAGCACTGTACTGTTATTTATCGTGGGATTTTGCAGAAATAACTCTTACTTCCTTGAAAATGTTGTTTTCCAACGAATGATCCGAAACCCAAGGACTTTGCAATGTGTGTAACAGATCAGCACCAATTTGGAGCTTCTAGTTTGGTTGGAAAACTAGCAACACTTTAGATGTTCATAAAAAATTCAGATGCCTCTTTAAAAACCACCCGAAGCCTTGTGTTCAATCTACTGAACTGCTCTGTGCATCTCTAGAGTACAGGTAGCAGTGAAGGCTAAAATACTACCATGTCAAGGCAGCTCAGACTCAAATGAGGTTTTTAGACATTTGAAGATCTCTCTTGCTCTAAAATTATTTTTAATTTTCAACCCTCCTCCCCATCAGTTGCGATCAGAATCAAATCTTTTTTAATGCTGCAGTCCTGCTGAAATACCTGGAGACCTCAGCACCAGCCAAGGTCTCTTATGTCCCTGTTTGCATTCAAACACCAGAGATGAGCTGGGTGCAGAATGAAGATGAAAAGCAATTAGTATAAAAACTTAGGGCAGTACTGGAGCTAGGCCAGGTTAGTAAACACCACAATAATTCCTATCCATGGTCACAGTGTAGCAGCATGAGGTGCCAACAATTTTATCCAAAAGGCTATTTTGCCTTAAGCAATTCTGGCTTTTTGGGTGTGGGGTGAGGGTGGCCGTACAAAACTAAAGAAAATGATATTAAGAGTCCAAAAGTCTCATTAAAAACTTTCAAGTGAAAAGCTAAAAGAAAACAGTACTTCAAATTAAACCAGTACAATTATATTTTGTTTCAAAATAATTTTACAAAACAAAATGTTTGATTTTTAAATTCCCTGCTTACCATTACATGTTAAAAATCATGGTTTCAATGAAACCACGTTTCTGAGCAGGGGGATTTTCCATGTGGGAGGCGAGTCAGGCCCCACAGGCTAGGTATGACTTTGTGCTGCATTCTGCTCCACGTGCTCCTGTGCACGTACAGCCTCTCCACCCCTGGTGTGTGCACTCCACCTTCCTTTCCGAAAAGGTAAACAGCCCACGTTGAGGTTCCAGATTTCCCTGACAAAACCAAAATTGCTTATGTTTATAACAGCACCTTAACAAAACAACTCTGTGCTATGAGCAGTGCTGTATTTTGTAAGTGCTCATTTTGGCTACCTAGTGCTCCCCACTGCCTTTCTAATCTAAAGAGAATTCTGCTCTACAAGTCATTTGAGTCTGACCTTGCTCACACAGATGTTGCTTCCCAAACTGCTGCAGCCTGTGCAGACAAAATCAGGCAAACAACGTAGTTAATAAGCTGAGCAGTGATGTACAATTATGTTTGCCCAATTTGGCAGTGTGTCTACTCTTGTGCAATGGTGCTTAATGGATCCAAAACTTTCCAGTCTGCACATCTTATGACCAAAATCAAACCAGCTCCACTGCCTTAGAAATGCTGCTGTTTCTTGTGAAATAACCGCTGTGGGGCCTGTAACACGGCACCCTGCAGAGATGCCTGAGTTCACTGAGGATGAGGCAGAAAATGAGCAAGTTTTGGAGGTAGTAGACACCTACTAAAATACAACACTAGTGCATTGGCACCCTGATGTGGCTGTGCCCAGAATGCAAGGGCATATCCATGTGTGGTAACGTGCTGTGTCATGCACAGAAATCTGCTTTCTCACAGTTGACTGAGGGTTACATCATTTGAGCGTAGAGAGTAGTAAACTTGCCTTTTAACCATAAAAAACGTATATTGCCACATAGGCTACATTTGATACATGCAAACAAGCATCTTCCTATGGGCATCATGAAGGACAATCTCCACAGAGCCTTCTGCCACTTGAACTGAAAGTGAACCCCAGACTCACAGTGAGGAGAAGTTTTTACAAATCCCACCAGAGACAAAGACGAGACACAGAAAAGGGACAGAACTGTGGACCACAACTTACAAGCCCTCAGGCCCTTGCTTCTTTAGCAAAGAAAAGACACAAGTAACAGCCCTTGCAGCTTCTTTAAAGTTCTGTTCTAGAAGGTGGCACCTGCATCAGACCAGATCTAACGCACCTTTGCACTCTGCAAAGGGCTAAGGGAGTGCCACAAGAAGAACCATATGGGTGAAATAGATCAGTCAATCATATCGTAAATAATCCTGTTCCATGACTGCCACAGACTTGGTAGTTTTTGTCAGCCCTTTCCCTTGCCTGGAAACCAAAGAGAAGAACATCGTAAGAAGGTTCTGGCAAAGTATTCATAGCATTATTCCCCCCCCCATTCTGGATAATATCATAGCCTGTCTTCTTGTACTGCCTTTCCTCTAAGAAATACAAAGACCATTGCACTGACCAATGTCTCATCCACCAAAATCTTTGGGAAGGAGAATATACTGTTCTGATATATAAAATGGAAAACACAAAAGGGAGTGACTACATACAGCTTGTTAGTGAGTGAACAGCAAGGCTGGGAAAGGAACCCAGATTTCCTCCTACCTTGCATCTCTTGCCAATTATGCTACAGAACAGCTTTGCTCAGAAGAAAGAAGCACCAGGCTACAAGACTGACTTTTTTCAAGCAGCAGCCTGTGATAACAGCAGCCAATTCACAGCTTCAGGAAAATTCAGGGAAAGGTTCCCAGGGACTTCATTGATTTAAATCAAGTTTGAAGAGTGATGAGGAAAAAACCTGTACTACATTGAGTCTTGGGAACATCCTCTGAGGAGGCAGATTAGAAGGATCACTGACCTCTCCCTCATCTTTTGAGAGCAGCTGTCCACAAGAAAGAAAGTCTTCGTATTTGGCAAAGGGGATGACAGGCTCTGGCAGCTCTCGAAGGTAAAGCTTCAGGAGGGACGCCACAGTGTGAACATCTGTGTTGCTGCAACAGAGAAGAGGGAAGGAAATTTAGAAACCCACACTACCTCAAAGCTTGATGCCTTTTGTTGGGGGTGCATCAAGGTCCCTCTTAGGGACAGGGACAAAGTAGGTACATGGAAGGAAGCTCTTCTGCCAGTCATTTGTACTAGGCAGGAGCGCCTGCCTGGGAACAAGGGCAATCTCCATTTTGTCAAGATAGAAACGCGCCTCAGGCAACATAGGCAGTGGAAGGGATATGCCCATGATACTGCTTAAGGTAGGGTGACGCTGTGGTTCCTCTGCCAGTGGGGACCAGGAACGTGAGGAATAGTCCAGGCAAGTGCACAGTGATCACACAGCATTGACAAGAGAGCTCTGTATCCTGGTTCCGTGAAACATAACCTCTGAGCCTCTCACTGATCCTTCCTGATACTCTCCCCAGCCAGCACACACATACAGCTGATGGGCCGGCTCCCAAATGTCCTGGTCGATCATTCAGAAAAAATGGAGGAAGCTGTACTTCCTCCAGGTCCTGTATTGCCCTTTGGTACGGCTGCCTGGCTTGTGGTATCTGGAACTTCCTAGCCCATCTGTTATGATACTATTATCAGCTTTTATTTTCTCTCCCAATCCAGGAACTTCTTTTTCCTCTTCTTTCTCCTTTGCTTTAAAGTTGGGGTTGAAGTGTCAGATCTCATGATGAAGATGCACCTGCTCTTCCCTTTCCAGCTATGCAAGTTTTTGGTGTATGGTGATACCTCTCCCTCATTCCAAGTTTCCTGTTGTACAGCGTTGTTATTCATTGCAGATGACCTCCTCAAAGGTTTTGACCGTTGGAAGTCTAAACAGATTCTGCCACCAACTCCTCCCTACCCACCATTGCCCTGACAGTCTTTAAAGAATTCTGAGAAAAACATATCAGTGAACATTGGGCAAGAGAGCTGCAAATGCTCTGTTCTCTCCAAAAGCTGAATCCTTCTACTTTGTATGTTTCTTTTTTTTTGGAACACAGGGCTAAAACAAAACTGGAAAAATTACACCAGGAAACTGTCAACAGATACCACTTACTACTAATCTCCTCCTAATGCTATTGCTATTAAACAGCTCCAGCATGCTTGAGAATACCACAATTTCACACAGTGGTTTTCTTCAGTTGATTATAATATTTTACAAATGAGATCAGTACCCTTATTCTTTTTTTTCCTTTAGTAGAGAGTTTCAGGTGTGGATGGTGGATCTATCACTGAGAAGCAGAGCCCAGAACAGACCTTCAGGGCCACTGGCTGCAGTAACTGTTTCATCTATGATGCCATGTGAAATCCAGCCAGACTTCCTGTGGCATGAAAGCACAACAGGAGAAGACTGCTATAGGTGCTTCCAAAACAGCAACACCTGGCCTTTCATAAGAACGATGGAAAAGAAAGCTTTTAAAAATAAGTATTTTAATTATCAGTCATCACAAATGTCTCATCTACCATGGGGCAAGCAGGCAGTAAGCACTGGGGATATCACTGTAGTTACAAAAGATATCTAAAAGCACTGATTGCAGCTGTGAAATAAGAAAGGCTATTCCTTTCACTGCACCTGATTTGGAAAGAAGCATATGGATTTCACACTTCTGCTCCTAGGAATCCCAGGCCGTACACAGATAAGTTACAGTTACACAAAGAGAGAATTATGGTTGCTAGGAGGAGAAGAATTTCACTTAGCCAGAGTGGAACTGCCTCTCCCTTGCTGCTGTCAGTGACTACAAATACACAAGATAGACTGCATGTATACACGTGGACATGGTGGGAATAGCAAAAGGCAGGAACTGGGGGACCCTTAACTTTCCAGTACTCAGGTACTCCAGGCTTGCTTCCTTTAATTCTGTACTGAGCCTTCAGTTACCACATCACACACTGACTACCCAAAGGGCAGGCATTCCTGCCTGGAGGTCCTTAGTTATGGATGCTGAAAAACTCCAGCAGAGAATTTCTTCAGGTCTCTGCAGCATTTTTGTGAGAGTTCTTTCTTTCCCATGCAAGCAAGACAAAACAATGTTACCGTTTTGTAAACTTCTTGTAGGTGCGGATTGTTTGGGTAGAATTGTTATGGTTCTAACCGGAAAAACACTCAGAGATGTGTGTCTTAGAACTTGACCAATCCCCTTAGGGGGTGGATGGCAAAAACCAATTACCTTATGCCACTTAATACACTTTGCGAACTAACATATAAAAGCCTTCTGAGAATTCATTAAATCATCATCCATTGATCCCTGAGCCTGGACTTCGTGTCGTTTCTCTACTCGTCCGTGGGGAAAACAGCGACACTTAGTGCCTCTGTGAAACGCGAGACAGCACCGACCTATTTAGCCAGTGCAAATGCCTATGGAAATAAGGGTGCTTTCTGCACCTGAGGTGGTGAGGCACTGGAACAGGTTGCCCAGAGAAGCTGTGGATGACCCATCCCTGGAAGTGTTCAAAGCCAGGCTGAATGGGCTCTGAGCAACCTGGTCTAGTGGAAGGTATCCCTGCCCATGGCAAGGGGTTGGAAGGATCTGAACTTTAGGATCCCTTCCAATCCAGACCATTGTACAATTCTATTTTGCTTTAAAAATGCTGGGTGGAGGCTTGGTTTATCTATATAACAATGAAGTTAGTATAGATAAGGCTAAAGTAAAACATGAAACTGAAACTTTCACTCCTAATTCATTCCTTCTGTAGATACTCCTGTTCCAGAGTATAAGCACTGAATTAAGATAATTTTAATTCTGAACTAGAACACCCAGACATTCAGTTAAAAATACAAAGGTTTTGTTTAAGAAAAGATTAAGTGAGACAATTTGATGATTTCAAACTTATTTTTTCATGAAAATATTTCTAAATGTTTGACACTTCCATTTAGGGAGCAAATACTGCTTGTGGTTAAGAATCAAAGAAAGGAGAATGGGTGGTCTGGGAAGCTGAGGGAAGGGAAGAATTAGAAGAATGTTCCAAATAAACTGTGAAGATATACTTCCCAAGATGAGACCAAACACTGTTTCTGCCCACGCAGGAGACAGTGCTAGCTCTTCCTGCAGTAGTAGGCAGGGAAGGTATTGGCAATGTCGAGACTGGCTGCAGGTCCAGAGGAAGCGATCCCCTAAGGTTAATGTGTTGGTAACACACCAGATGCCACTGGCACCACCTGGAAAAACAGGGCTAGTGAGTTCCAGCAAGAAATGGTGCCAGGTCTCCAAGACAAGATCCCAGATCCGGTCTCACTTATGGACCTGTGATAGAGATCAGACCAGATCTACACAATGGCCTTAGATCCAAATATCCCTGAAGTTCAAGGTCTCTGTTAGGGTCAAGCCCTATTTCACAAAAGGCTATTAAGCTTTGCACAATGCTGACCTTCACTCCAGGCAGGATGTTCGTAAGACAGAGTGGAGGAAATGTTAGTTACAGGGTAAGGACAATATTTGGCTGGAAGGACCCTGACAGCATCCACCTTTCTGGTGACTTCCTGGGGGCCAATGTAGAGACAGCATAGCTGAGAGCTGCCCCTTCCCTTGCTGCCTGAGACAGGGCTGAGACTTCCCACGGGAAGTGATACTAAGCTGAGCATCCACAAAACAGCCTCTGGCATAACAGCCAGGGAAAACATGTGAGACAGTGGTGACTATTCTGAAACCTGGTGACAGAGGAAGAGTCAAGATATTGCCCCAGGCAGATCTGCTGGGAGAATGCAACATCTGAAAGCAGTACATCACCTAGCGCACCTCTGTCATACCCATTTCTGTGATGGGATCCCACCAACTGCTCGGTTTGCTGCACCCAAATCTAGCAATGCTTTTCATTCAACACGTATTTAAGCTGGAACACTGGAGGAGCTCCATATAGACCAATGAGCTCTGCTCCACCACTGAGCTGAATAAAGGCCTCCACACCCAACACCACGTGGGAGAAAGCTCCATCAGTGCTTTCAACTGAGAGAATGATGGTGTGGAAAGAACATGTAAGCTAGGATTGCCACTGCATGGACACTCCTGACAGATTACACATGTTACAGATACACTAGCTGAATTTGGTGATGTCAACTCACCTGTCAAAAAGGGGTTTCTCTCCACAATCAAAAGAATCCTGCAGATCTTTGACAAGGTTGGCTTGTCCAGGCATCCGAAAGAGCCCCTCCTCTGTAAGACCTCGCTCCCGAATAAAATCCACACACTGTTCCACCAGCAGAGGGGCCAAGCGCTGGCCATACTTCCGCTCGTACTGTACGGTGTCCTCCAAGCGCTGTCCAAAGATCCCTGACAGCAGAGAGCAAGAGAGACATCTGGGTGTCAGCTTAAACTCTTCCTGAGCTGTTGCTCGGGGCACACAAGGAGGAGAGCTTTCACATGGAGGGGGCAGCCAGTGTGAAGGCCCATTTCTAACAGACTCTGAAGAATAAAGCTATTTTAAAAAACAAGAATTACACGATGAATAATTTTTTTTTCTGCTTAACACTGCTTCAAATTATCCTCTACCCTAAGCTGGTTTACATCCCATACACAAGGAAGGTGGGTTTAAGGTTATGTTTATGGTTATCCACGGCTGTGCTGAATTTGGATTAAGTAATTATACTTTCATTGCATCTTCCATGCCAAGAAGACCAAAACAAAGGCTACATTGACTTTATGGGACACATTTCCTTCCTGCATGCACCCACTGCTTAGGCTGTCACACAGCTGCCCTCTACTAGTTTGCAGCTGGCCAGCCCAACAGGCAGCAATCCCACTAGGAGGGAACTGCTAACACAGCAGAGTACAGCTGTCAACATTAAAACTGGGTATCATGAGAATCCTCTGCCATCCTGGGAGACCCTTTCTATTTCTTTTCCTTTAATTAAACTTGCTGAATGAAATTTAAAAAAAAACAACCCAGTAAAATGCATGCAAAATCCACTGCCCTTCCTACTAAAAAGTGTGTGCTGTACTTCTTGCATCTTGAAAATACCAGAAGCACCATATTCTCTAAACCCAGACTGGCCTAGGTTAATTCTTTAGTCAGATCTACTGTAGACATGTATCATGAAGCATGAAGCCCTGTCTTGTTCTCTGAGGAGTATGGAGTTCCTGGCCAATACCAGCTGCTGAATGCCACTACTGGCATCAGATCTTTCAACGATGCAGAAAGGGCTCAGGCTGTAAGGGCCAGAGGTCTTAGCTCATTCCCTACCACTAGGAGACTGCTCCATCTAAAAGGACTGCCACTGAATTGAGTTCTGAAACTCTAATTCTAGCACCCTACAGTGCTTGGTGGAGTAAGGGAGGATAGTATCCAAGTTAATCATGTTTTGGCAATAAAAATTCAGTAAGTGGGGGAATCCCAGAATCTACTCCCAGAATTTCAGAATCTACTCTCAGAATTTCAGATGACACCAGACCAGAGCAGATAGGAAATTCTATTCAGTGATTTCTCAAAGCCACAGGAAGTTTTCTACAGATATCAAGGATTTTTAAAGCATTAATTCAGCACTCAGTTAAACCTGCAGGTCTGAGAAAAAAAGCAGCGTGCAATATTGGAGTCACATTGTTTCACACCCAACAGCCAGAAGCAGTGTTTTAATACTTGCATGTATGTGCTCATATCAGACCAGGGAATTTGGTCCTTTCTGAAGGCTCTACTTACCTTCCCCTACTAGTGACCACGTATTCCTTTTTTTCTCAGTGCTACATTCATGAGAGGCTGATAACTCTGGGTAGGATGTTCCCTAACCACCAACCACCATTCTTCATAGGAGACACCATGTCAAACTATACTTGCTTTCTATATTCAGTCCAACCCTGCTCAATCCTCAGTGAAACAAACCTCTCGTTATCAGTTTCAACTCATTGAATGAAAGCTGCAAGAAGGATCCTGAAGTCCAATTTCCTTTCCCTGCCTGTTTGTTATGCATCAGAAGACAGAAACTCTCCTTACACCACAGCCTACACAACTGCATTACAGTATCAAAGCCGGAGGGCCATGAAAAGTCTCAAAGGAAATTCCCTCATCCTGGCAGGAGGGCATGCCCTGGAGCATGGGAGTGACTTATCTTTATCACTATATATATTGAATTTATTGCAGAGTAAAGGTTTTACTAGTTCTCATTTCTAATCTCTTTGAGTTTTCACTGATTTAGGTGTCTCTGAAGTCAGTTTCTAGGATAGGGAATCTCTGCTTTTGCACGGATTGCTTTGTAATCTCATCATGTAATCCCTGCTGTCATGATGGGGCATTATCTATTTCCTTAAAATGATACATGTTCACTTTTCTAGATGCAAAACATACAAGTTCAGGAAGGTCAGGATGTGGCACATGTCAGGGCAACAGCAGCCCTCTTTTCTCAAATCCCTACTTGCTGAATATGTTTCCTAATGGGTCTGTCTAGAGAAAACTCTGGGAAAGAGGTAAATGCTCTGCATTCTCCAGGCATAAAGCACACATACAATGTTCTTCTGTAAGCTCATGTTCTGATGTTCTACACTTAGATCAAGGACAAAGGCAGTGTCAGACACACACATAAGCAAGCACACAGAACAACCATATGCGTAATCTCCACTGAAGCTCTGTCTGCTTTTCCCCAGCCTTGACTGGTCTGTGCTCAGCAACATCTCTAACACATTTCAGGCAACATCGGTCCTTGCCTTTGCAGCCAGCTTGGATCACAACAGCAGCAGCTTTCTGTAGGTGCAATCTACCTGTGGGTGACTTCTGGTGACAAGTGGACTACAGTCAAATACAGACCACCGACACAGAGATTAAGGAATGTGATGCTAAAATAACAGAGACAGAAGGGTGATCTGCTCTGAGAGTCAGCTGGAGCAGCAGATAGACCCTTCACAAACACAGTATCACCATTACTGTAGGTGTCTCCTGCACAGCCAGATGCCGGAGATCCAATCTTTCCTCCTCCTCACACACTGAGGTCAGTAACATCTTTTTCTCCTGGATGAAAACAACAGTCTTTGGAGGAAATAAAGGCACTGAAATATTCTTACACTGCAATACTCTTCACCTCCCTCCAGACCATTTCAAATAAGTAACAAGAAAAAGCAGGCATGAAACCAAACATGACTGAGGATGAAGCTGATCTACCTATCCCACGATGAGCGAAAGGAGCTGGCACAAGTGTGGGCTTCTTCTTGTGTGACAGTGCCTGCTGAAGGGCTGTGCTAGTGACATCACACGGTCTGCATAGGTCATTTCTTGATGGGGAAGAGGACTCTGAAGCCATTTCCAGGGTGAAAGGTTTCCCCCTGCCCAGCTCTCTCAGCTGCCTCCCACCCTGGTTTGGCAGCCTCACTCCAGCTGCAGATGTATGCCTTTCTTTCTCCCTTGAACTTGAACCCTTATTTTCCAGGTAAGCATTAAAAGGGATCACCAAACATTGCTCAGACAAAATATTTCACCCAAGCTAAGCCTGTTGCTAACTGCAACTTTCCCTTTATTACATTTTTCAGTTACACTGCAGCTCTATCCTTTTTCTCTCTATCGTACTTTTTTTGCTGAGCCACAGACAAGGGCCACCACACATGCTGCTCAGAAGAAAGACTGCATCCAGGCCAAATCTTCTGGCAGTAAGAGCATTACGGTTGGTGTTAAGAGAGAAAAAGCATAGAGTTGCAATTAGTGGGACTGGAAAGTTGGCCTTGACATTGTTCATCTGTGCAGTGGCTGCAGAACTTGTCCATGGCTTAGAAAAGTAGTGTTAAGGTTCATAAAAAGAGCAAGCTAAGAGCTATCTATAGAGTGGGGCTGGAAAGGGACTGTCAAAGGCAAGTTTGAGATGCTGACAGTTCCAGGCTTGCAGAAATCTTTCATCTGGGCATCTGCTGGGGGGCCTTGATGAAGTTCAGGAGTATTACCACTTGGGCCCTCTCAGTCACACTGGCAACAGACTTAGCAGATGTGCCTACTTCAGTCTCCCAGGGCTACACAGGGCAAACTGAGGAACTGGTGTCCTGCTGGCTCTGTATCGTTCGTCTCATTTCCGTCAGGTCTCAGAGCTCGTAAAAGTGATGTAGTCAAATGTCCCTGAAACTACCAGTATATGACAACATCTCCGGTTTGGACAGGGACTGCCCTGCCTTGCAAGGAGAAGCAATGTGGAGCCAGTCACACACAGCCTCATCCGCCGGCTCCTCAAGGCACAGGCCTGTTTTTAATCACTGGGCCCTGCAGCTCAGACTGAACTTGGCAGTGCTTCACTCCATTTGATGATCCCGCTGGAAGACATTAAAGTCTTTTTCCTTCATTCTAAAGAAGGGGAGCCAGTGCCATCCAGTCACACTCCAGACAGAGTTAAGCTGGAAATAAAGCCAAAAGCTTACTAGCAACCCATGGGTTAACTTTCCTTGTCATACCCTCATCTATAGCTAGGCGCTTTTGTTTGGATTCAAATCAGAAAAAAACTCCAGCATGCCTGGAACCACATCCTTAATCTCAGAAAGATTCAAGAGATACTAAAAAAATGGGCTAGCAGAGCTACAGAATTTCCTTCCTCTACTCTAACAAGCTGCCTCTGTTCTTTACAGATTTAGGTGACTCTTTGTGGAAAAAGCGAGCCAGGAATGATGTACTGACTAAGACACAGACAGGCTCTCTGTCCTGGCCTGAATAGCTCACCCACCAGCTCCAGGCATACAAAGCCTATACATTCAGCTATGCTGTCCAGACATGCAGTGGGCAGGAAAATATATGCTCTCTGCTACATTTTTCCTCATAAGAGGCTCTGATTTCAACCAAAAAAGAGACAGAGATAAAGTCAGTTTTTGAGTAAATTTTCTTCACGGGGAGGACTAAGGACTCCGCATCTGCTTAAAGTGTGAAAAGTCCAGGCACACCTACGTCAGCTGTATGTACAGCTTATTACACACACGTTAGAAGATGTGTGGGAAGATAATCAGGCTTACACCTGGATGCTGCCATACAACAGTACATACACCCGCGCACGCATGCGGTGCCTCACAGACAGGCAGTTTATGGATGTAAAGATTGTGTACGTGCTCACCTGCACAGGTAAGTGCCTGCTTTTACCTTCCCACTTTCATGCTTAAGTTCCCATTTATCTGTCCCTCTCACACATGAAAGCACAGAGAAAAAATCACGGGCAGACATTCAGAAATGCATATGCTTCCACAGCACAAAACACACACAAATCTTTAACTTGTTTCCCCTCCCCTAGCCCACCCAAGCACACACTATGTGAATTACTGCAGCAGCAACAGAAAAAGGAGTTTCATGGTAGGAGCCATATGTACCTAAAAAAAGATAGTCCTCAACAACTAAACAATCCAGCCAGCCAAAGAATGCAAGAACAGGAAAAGAGAAAGGAAGCAACAGACAATTAGGAATCAAGAAAAACTGATTAAATAACTTGCTCAGAGTCACACAGACGGGTCTGTGGTAGAACTTAGTGTCTTCTGACCCCATTCCCAGAAAGAGCAGTGTCCATATACTAGAAGCTGATTGCTCTCATCTGCATACATCCATTTAAATATTCTGTGTATATGCAAAGAGAAGCACTCCTTCCCAGAACTATCTTCACATGCTAGCTTGATATCCAGTAGTATTTTTGGCCATAGACTGTGTCCTTCCCACTCCTTCCCCCTTCGTAAAGTCAGCTCCTATTTTAGGTTCTTAGCCTCTGTCTAAGGCTACATTTAAATATCTGCTTTTCCTCTAGCGAAAGGAAACCATAACAAATCTAAACTCTGGAAAATCATCTCATACCTCTCGTTCTTGTGCAGCACTCCGCTACATGACAGGCGCTGAGCTTCAAGCAGAAACCAGGCAGTGTCAGACAGCAGGAGCGGCAGAGAAAGAAAGTCCTGACTTCAGGCATCAGACACATTCTGAGTCCCAGCACTGGCAGCTTTCCATTCACCCAGCGCTACAGAGCGGAGAGCAGCCGATCTGCCCTGGGAGATAATCTCGGCAGCACATCTGGTCTTAGCTCCACAACTCGGCATTAATTATGACTTGTGCAGAAAGCATTTGAAATATCCAATGAGATGCAGAGCTCCCCGGCTCGCTCCGCACAGGGAAGGAGAGAGGAGAAAGACAGGCAGGTAGGGTCTTGCCCACCCTCGAAGCAGCCGCCAATGTAAACAGCAGCTAAGTATGGGTCACAAGTTTTAACAAAGGCATCCCCCATCGGCTCTGTAATATATTCATGCTCTAATTGCTTGTCAGATCTATTCTAGATAGCTGGAAAAGCTGAGCAACAGTTGCTGTCTGCATGCCACACTCTGGATCCTTCCTGATACAGGCAATATTACTGTGCCGCAGGCAACCTGGTGCCCTGGTCTGGCCTCCTGTCTGCTTGCAAAGCACCAGAAGCAGAAACCTGGTTTTGGAGGGGAACATTTCCCCACAGTAGCCTTAGCATGCTCTGAGGGTGCCTCCACAGCTCTGGGACACGTTGGAAAGTCTGACAAAGCTTAGGAAAAGCTACGCTCCTTGACCTGTGCAGGTCTTTTGGTGCTTTCCGCCTCTGCTTTAGCTCTTTACAGAGTTGCCTGAATTAATAGCTCAGCTGAATAACAGGTAGGGGAAGGGACTACAACTCCTTACATGTAAACCAATACCCAGCCACTTCACTTGCAGGAAAACATTCATCCCCCCTCAGCTCCTGCTCTGAGGGTAAGAAGCCTGTCATTAACAAAAATGCTTACCATGCAATGCCCTGCGCAGTTATACAGCGGTCAGGCCTCCATCCCATTCACAAAATGCACTCATGTGACTGCAGATCTGCAGCAGTCACCACCCAACACCCTTGTACCAAGCTTCTGAGTAATTTTATCAATATTAGCTAACTTTTTCTCCCTCTGCAGGGGAAAAAAAAAAAGAGAAAAGAAAAAAAACAGTTATATCTGTCCACAGCTGCTCATCTGCTTCGGCTGTTAAAATCTCTGTTGTCACTATATAGAGCACATTCACCTTAACTTAGCGGCCCACCCCTTTCTTAGCTACACTGTAGCCCAGTTTGAACACACATCTAAGAAGATACTGACCCAGCAGACAAGTTACAAGATTCTAGTCAGTGAGACAGTGTTGTCCCACAACAAACTTCTCTATATTCTGTTTTGAGCAAAAGCTCCTGAAGAAAAGAATGCTTCTCGCTATAAGTGAAGGCAGTACCAGGATCAAAAGCTTCAGTTCTTGAACAGGGTGTGATTCTTAGGGCTGTCATGTGCAGGGCCAGAAGCTGGGATTTGGATGACCCTGGTGTGTCCCTTCCAACTCAAAATATTCTATGACTGGCAAGATAGTAAGGTATTCCTCAGCTATTTAAGGTATACCCTGAGTAGCATGGTACTGCACAGCTAGACACCAGAAGCCCAGCCAATACACTAGACAGCATTTAAAACACACTAAAGAATATTTAGAAAGTGATGGAAATCCTTAAACCAAAGGTACAAATGAGGTCCTGAGTATTCTTCACCGTTTTATGATCCTCTCTTTCCTTGTGGTGAACACAGTAGGCTGCAGGTTAGGGAGAGCCTGCCCACAATGCTAACTGGTGAGCAGGACCAATCCTCTTTTAAATGGCTGAGACACCACCAGAGTTTCTGGCACTATTTCCTGGAATAATACCTCAAAATGTGTCACATCTGCTAATACCATTATGGAGCCTAGGACTTAGTGTTTGGGATGGGAGCACAGGAGATAGCAAATGCAGGCTTTTGTTCTTCCATTCACTTCTCCATTTCTGTTTTCCATCTCTCAAAACACAGGAACAAGGAGGTATCCAATGAAATGGAAAGTCATGCTGTTGAACATGGATATTGTTACACCCAAAGTATAATTAACCTGTGAAATTCAGCCTCTCTGTGGCCAAGGGCACAGCATGACTCAAAGTATGATTAGACTTCAGCAGAATTTACAATGCTATGAGATGATGAAGCTGATGCAAACTCTTCTCCAAAGAGCTAACACAGCTCTCTGGTGAGAGAAAAAAGCTGGAGCACATGCTTGCTCACATAAGCACCAGAACTGAGGAAGAAAATGGCAGCTGCTTCAGTGTTGTTCCTTGCACAAGGTAACTCTGCAGCTGTAGGTGTCCTGTGACAGCAACACTGTGCTACACACTCCACAAGTACCACCTGCCTTCTTACATTAAACTCTTAATCCTTTTAAAAACATGGTGCTAAAATTCATGACTTAGACTACAGAATATGATGAAACTGGAATAAAAATCACAAGACATATATATATATAAAAAAATATTTCTTCTGTGTTTTGAATTTCCACGTCACACTTGGATCCTGCTTTCTCTATTAATCACATTTGTCAAAAATGAAATCCAAGATTCACACATCATCACTGGATTGCAGGGGCTGCAGACTCCAGAAGTATACTTGATACTGCAAGAATAGCAATATAATCCAAAGAATTTGCCACATTGCATATAAAATACCATCAAAATTTGCACTTGGAGATCTCCCCATACACATGTGCCAAGGAGAAAAGGGGTAATGGAGACTGAACTCCCTCTTTCCCCACTGGTATGAAGTTATTTAACTGTAGGAAAGTTTAGCAGCTCTTACTTTCTACAAAACAACTTAGGTTTATAAAATTGTTCAGACATTACTTGCTGCTGAGGAGCTGGATGCACTTTCTTTCCCAGCGTCATTGCAGGGAGAGAGCCCTAGCACTGCTCTCATGAGCTAGCACCACTGCAGTTATTCTGCTGCAGGTACCAGAACAGGTAGAAAGCAATCTGCCTTTACCCATCACTACAAGCCTCGAGATTGGCTGGGAAGTTCACTATAGCTCACACAACCTCTGAAAATCCAGGCATGTTTCAGTCTTGGCATCTAACTCAGGTGAAATTCAGTCTTCAGTCTGGTTGCAACAGACAGGAATGGTGAACCCACATGAACTCAGAGTATTTCTCCTCATCTCTGATTGTGAGCAAACTTGTTGGCTTGCACAGCTCTAGCAAGCGCCCATGGGGTGTGGGTATTTTTAGATGCTGGCTTAGGGGATTAGCTAATATACAGGTACACTCAAGCAGATCTGAGGGAGCTCAGATGTACAAAATTGCTCTATTTGTACAGAAGGGCCTAGTATCAAAGTTAGAACCATAGCTGAAGTTCCCTGTTTTTCAAGATGGTTGAACTTTGAACAGACTCATTTTTTAACCCAGGTAAACCTGGGCACTTGAACATCATCTATCTGCTGAAAGCTGGCAGTGAACTGGCTAGAGGTGATCAGTCACAGAGCTGAACCCAGCAGGAAAAACTTCAGCACGAATGTCTTCTGCACAGAAATTTTCCCTCCCCATTTCCTCCCTCTCCAAACACTTTGGTCAGATCCTTCTCTCAACAAAATTATGTCCCCACACCCCTCACCTGCTCTGGGCTGGGGTCTCAACCTTTACTGGTGAAATTAAATCTTTTGAGGATAAACAGGCTTCTGTTTACTGACTGATAAAACAGTTCACTCTAGGTTAAAGATTAGCAAATAGCTATGCTCACCTTTCTACCACAGTAGATTCTTCTTAACCTGTGTGATGTGTCTTCCCATCTCTCTAAAATGTGCCAGGAAAGGAACTGACTAAGCAGCACTGTAAATTACCCTGTGATGGATTGACCAGTTTATGCTCCAAATTGAGATTGTAACTGTGCTCACAGAGAAAAGATGATAAACAGACCTAAACATCACTAAACCACAGAATTCTGAATCCAGAGCCAATCCCCTGTGTTTATTGCTCTATTTCTCTCTAAACAAAGGCAAGAGCATTTAGAGAACAAAATATCAAGAGCAGCAAAAAATGCCTTTTGGCAAGCAGTGATTTGGACCAATGTGTCCTGGACAACTTTTTTCTCCCCACAACCTAAGATCACATTTTACAGAAATTTTACTTATTGACTCTTGCATATGTCTCTCTCTGTTTAAAAGACAGTTTCCATACAGTTGTCTGAAGCTATGTCTGTAGAAAGCACCTGATCAGCAGGTCATCTCTTTCAAGTGGTGGTGCTTCTTTATGCCCCCACTGCACAGAAAAGATTTACAAAAACTCTGGGTGTTGGTTAGTAAAAAATAGTTATGACATAGTGTAATTGTTGCCTCTAGTGTCTTGTCACTAGAGATGAATGAGAATTCCAGCTGTGGGTTCAAATGAAAGGATCACGGAGTCTGAAACCTCTAGGATGGAATAAAATTATTCGGGATTTCTGGCCATCCAGGAACCTGGCAGGGACTGTGATCCAGACGCACAGCCAACACATTAGGCACTTTTATCCATTCAGAAAGCCAAACAAGCTTATGTCCTGAAGCTTTTCCATATCCCAAGCCTTCCCATATCCCAGGGCTGATAACCTAAGCACAATCGTTCATTGAGACTGCAGACAGGATCAACACTGAACACATGGATTTTTATCCAAATCAAACTTCATCATAAATACCTCTGTCAGTCTCTAAGCTTCTTTTAAAACTCACTACCAGGTCAATTGTATATGGTTTCACTTTGTTGCATCCTCAAACTCAATCAGTGATGAAAATCTGTTACCTAATTCCCATATATTTATCTTTATCCTCCACTGTACACCTAAAATCCTCACCAACTTACAGCTTCACCACCCAAGCAATAATGTCATCGTCTAAGTTCCAACAACAGCTGAACCTGACCAGCTGTGCTTGGGGAAGGGGCAGCATTTAGCTCCTTTTTGTGAAATCGGTAAAACACTTCAGTAAATTTGCGAGTCTTTAAAGAACACTTCTGGAAGTGGAAAAGAGCTGAATGTTCCCTTCTGTAACCTGCAACTCAGAAGACATGAAGGGGAAATTGCAAGTCCAATAACATGATGATGAAGAAGAAGAAAAAAAGAGCAACTGTGGATGGGAGAAGGGTAACATTAGAAAGAAAATAGGAAAAGAGAGGCAATGTGAATTTATTTCTTCTCAGCTCCTAAATGGTTAAAATTGCAACTTGCAAGGAGCAGGCTACCATTCCCTTTCATTCAGTAATCACATATTCTCATAACATTCATCAAAGGACTAACACACAGAAATTAAAATACTTGCCTGCAAGCTGAGAAACACCACAGGAACACGTTTGTCCCATTAACACACTGCCAGGACGTGCAGTGAGAACCACCAGTGTTTTAAAGACTGTCAGCTCTCAAATGTCAAACATGAATCTAATGATTACAGGAAGAGTCTCACTGAGAAACCACCAGTGTAGGGGGGTGGTACTGGTCAGACTGTGTGCTACAGGCAGTAGCCACCAACAATACAACAAATGCACAGCCACTGTCAACTCTCCATGGCATTTACTAGCTGAAGAGGAAAGCAAACACAAGCCCCATCGTATTTTATCTGAAGTTGAACTGCTCTTTGTAAAATAGGCATATTAAGCTAGTGACTACCTCCAGAAATGTTTCTTTGACTGCCTAGGTAGACTTATCTTCTACGAACACGTCTAATTGTATTTTTAATCCACTTATTCTTTTTATTTCTGCATCTTGTGACAATGAGTTTCACAATTTGGTATGTGCTCTGCATGACACTTTTTTTCCTTGGTGTAAACCTCATGACTGTGCAACTGATTCTCCTTAGACGTGTCATTTTATCCATCAGACCTTCCTGCAATCTTCTCTTTTCCCAGGACCTTTTTGAAGTAATTTTTTGGTTTTTTTGAGGAAAGGGCTTCAGATAGATTTTACATCTTAATTGCTTGTACAACCTCTGGAACACAAGACCATCACAGGGGCTAGCTTGTATTAAAAATTCTACCCTGAGCTCAAAAAACCTTTCCTAGCACAAGTTTCATTCAAATGAAAACATACCCATATGACGTTTCATTTTATCAAATCAGCGTTTCCCAATGAAAAGAAGTTCCATCAAGCAAATCCCATGAAAAGCTTTATCCTGCTCACCTGCAAATGTAACAGAGGTGTCTTCTGTTTGTAGCTCTTCCTCTGTCTGCTAATCTGGTTGAACAGAGACACTGAGAAGCTGCCTGTCATTCCCTAGCTCTGGGTCTCTGCTCTTTGGTGCCCCAGACTGTCCATGGTAACAGATAAAGCACTAGAAATTCATTCACCTGATGCCAAACTGCATCATCCTTCAGAAGGCACTGGAAATAAGCTGGCTGATGACAGCGGGGGATAGTGCTGCAGTGCAGAACTCACGCTGCTGCCCGGGACTTTTGAAACCAGTAGCAGGGGACCTTCCCCCTGAGGAGCCCTGACACAGCACTCCAAGAACACCCATTTCTGCTTTGGGATGACCAAGCTACTGCATGGTCTCCACTCAGGGCCCAGACCAGCCTGGGCACTAGTACTGAATGTCACTGAAAGCCTTGAGCCAGCAGCTTTAGAGGTGAAATAACTGCAAGGAGCAGGGGAGCAGGACCTGACTTCTAAAGGCAAGATCTTTAAAACTCAGTAAGAACACCTTTACCTGCCTTAGTTTTGCTTTTACTTTTAGACCCTTCCACCAAATTTTTCTACGCACTATACATCAACCTTGATAAGAACCACTCTGAACCTTCTCTTCTTTTGACTAAACAATCCCATCCTCCTCAGCTTCTCTTAGCATTTTACTTGCACAATCCTTTAATCATTTTAGTGGCCTTTCACTTGACTCACTCCAGTAATCCCATGTCCTTCTTGTCCCAGGCAGACCACAACTGGACAAAGCATTCCAGGTGTGGAATTACTAGTGCTGAGGTGAAGGCTCACCTCCCTGAACCTGCTGGAAATGCTCTTCCTAAAGCAGCCTAGGAATTTGCTGGCCACAAGGGTGCATTGCTGGCTCATGTTCAACTTCTCCAAGAGCATCCCAGTTCTCTGCAAAGATGCTTTCCAGTCAGTCAGCTCCCCATATGTACTGTTGTCTACGTTCATCATCTGCAGGTGCAGGACTTTGCATTACTCTCTGCTGAACTTCATGGGGTTCCTGTTCACTCCTTTCTTCAGCCTGTTGAGACCCCTCTGAACAATGACACAATCATCTGATACACCAATCAGTCCTCCCAATATCATCCTGCAAGCTTGCTGAGGGTGTACTCTGCCCCATTATCCAGGTCATTAACAAAGCTGTTGAACAGTACTGGCCCCAGCATTGCCCTTCACATCCCTTGCCAGATTCAACTCCAGATTGCTGTAGCCTTCCTCAGTCCATTCCTGCATGCTCAGGAACTTCTATGTATTCCTCCTCTTAGATCACCTGTCCCTGCTTCCACTTCTATGCTCCCATTTTTGCTAATGAGCTTTGTCACAAGCATCTTGTTCATCCATGCAGACCTCTGCCACCTTTGCTTGGTTTCCTGCACAAGGAAGAGGACTGTTCTTGAGCTTGATGGAAGTAATCCTCGAAAATCCACAAGATCTGCTGGCCCCCTCTTCTCTCCAAGACCATATCCCATGGCATTCTTCCAAACATATCCCTATGGTCAAGCTCCATGGTTTTAATCTATCTGCCTTGCAGAACGAAGCCGTCAGAGCGGTTCTTTTACAGATAGTCATTGTCACCTCAGGCAAGTCATCTGACTGCTCAATATTTCAGATTCCTCCTTAACAAAAAAATGAGGACAATTGCCTTTCCCTACCTCAAGGCTGTGACATGATGGTAAAATATGTTGGTCATAAAGCAGTAATAGAAGCCCCAGATACACCTGACAGAGATACGTTAGAAAAAAAAGAACTTAACCAGGTCTCAGAAACAGATCTTGAAACATTCTCTGTTGTAAACAGTTCTGGCAGCAAGACCCACTCCCAACTTACTTTAGTTACTGTATCTTAGTTTCCCTATCTACAGGGGTACCATCTGCTTGGGATACTTCTGCCTGGGGGCAGGGCTAGCCCAGCATCTCCTCACAGATGACTCAGGCATCCCCTAGTCCTGGGCAGATACCTGACCTCATAACCCCCATCATCTTTCTCTTCCTCCTCCCCTGGCTGGGCCCATCTCCCAGCATTAAACAACAGCAAGAGCAAACACTGATAAGCTGCATCAGGCGCCAGCTATCTCAGTGTAGAGATAACAGCAGGTATCAGGCACAACAAACACCCAGCGCCACTCCCCACACACCTGGGGGGAGCCTGCACAAGGGAAGCCCACCCTGACACCCCCTGAAGGGGCTCCTCCTGACCCAGTCAGGAATCCTACTTGAGGCTGTCTGGGGGAGCCCGCTAAGAAGAAAGGGAGTAGAAATCTCCTCTCTGTCTTCAGAGTGGGCAAATAACAGAAGCCACCTTCCTCCTCCTCTTCATTACCTCTTCAGTGGTATTTTAGCATCTTAAACTCACTGACATGGCTCTAAGTTTATGATGCTCTTACTGGAAAATTCCCACACCTCAGGTGGAAAAATTAAAACTCAAGACTCCCAAAACGTAATGTTATATCCTAGCTCCTAAATAGTTTGGCATCCTGGTGGACATACACCTAATATCAATATCTGACCCTTCAAAGCAGTCATGGTTGCTTTCATGCAGATGTTATCTCAAAGACATTTACTCATCTAAAGTAGGATTCCTAATTAGCCCTATGTAGGGCTAGTCTTCCATTACCCATAAGGACATTGAGCCAAGAATTAAACTACATTTCAGACACTCGTCCCACATCTTGCAGCTCTCCCCTAATACAACACATAACTGCACAGGGCTCTGGTTCCCAAAAAAACCCCATTCTCTGCACTGCTTGCTGGCAGAAGAAGAAAGAATCCACACATCAGAGTTTATCTCTATGGGAACGATGTCTGGAATTAATGACAGTAGAAGAGCTTCTTCAATGGACACTTCTTCAGACCCCACCAGTGTAACAGTGACTATTCCTCCTGAGTAGAGAAACTATTCATTAAGCTCTTGCAACACAATTACTTTGTCATAGGGTAAAGCTCTTCATGTTTGCCTAAGGGAAACACATCCCTTCCAACTGCTTCACCTCCCCTCCGTCACAAGTAACTGATGAAAGCTTGGGATGAAGAGGAGGAGAAATTAGGATAAAGTAATGGAGAAAGAAAGGGGCTGAGACATGTATTTCTGGCAGAGAAGTGAGGAACTGCTCATGGCAAGACAGAATACATAAACAGAAGAAAACAAACACAAACATAAATCAAGATTAACACAGAATGATTCTGTCCCCATGCTGTGCTGGTTGTGTGCTGAGCTGTGAGAGAGTTATGCCACTTGGCATTCAACTCAGGCACCAAAAAGCTGAGGTTTTGTATCTCATGGCCAGAAATTTAGTCCTAGCCAAACTCTGTTTTACAGCTGATGCAAGACAGACATGAGGAAGGCATGCCAGCTGAGAGGTGGGCACACATAAAGGATTTTCCTTGCAGTGTCTGTACCTCCTCAGACTAGAAGTACAGTCCCACCACATGTGTACAGTCTAAGATCTCCTCTCTCCCCCAGCTACACCAAACACTTTCAACTCATCCAGCTCGGGAGGGCAAGGGCAGGGTCACTCTCACCCAAGCCTGTGGCCACAAACCCTTTGATTTAGCACTGTGGCACTGCTACAAGCACCTCACATTAAAGAGCAGCCACTGAACAGTAGGACTGTAGGACACAGAGAGGGACTTCTCCAGATAACTTTTAGTGGTGTAAACTTGGAGCAAAATTTGTTTGTCACAGAGGTAAGAAGGATCATAGAAAACTGTTTCAATCACCCTCTGTCAGAATGTGCTCCAAAACTCACTTTTATCAAGTCACTGTGACAAACTTCTTTCTTAAAGACAATCAAAATGTATGGAGTAGTCTCAAATCTCAGTTTACAAAATCTTCTGCTTTGAATGAGATGTACTAGACTCAAGAATTCAGGAGCCTGAAACTCAAGGAAACTTGTTAGAGATTATTTTCCCTATAAACAAGAAAGTTCTTCTTCAAAAGACTTCGGAACTCTAGGATTTTATTTTAAGGCCACATTTGAAGTGTATTTCAAAGAACACATTCCATATGGCTTTTAAACCTGACTGCGTCTTCTATTAGTAATTTGTGATCCTCAGCAGCTTTGGGGAGTTTTCTGTTTTATTTTAAGAAGCCTTTGCTGTTCACCTTTAAGCACAGTTCATGTGCCCGCATCAACACGCAAGAAGGTACCCTCAACCTTTTTTTATTTATGTTTCTTCAATACATCAGCAAAGATTAAAGTGCGGTTAAGCCTTCTCTTTTATCTTGGCATAATTCATTTTTACACCATATCAACCTTCTCCAGGGCTGGATATTTGCATATTAATAATTAAGTCTGCTTTTTAATTCCTCCCTTTAGCTTAATATATTAAAAAGTGTTGATAGATAAGACTTGGCTCTCAAATTAGTGGTGGTGGCAAAGCAGAGTTCGAATTATTCAATTAAAACAGAGACAGCTATGTTTATTGTCCTCCCACATTTGAGTTAAGCTGGAATTTCACTCAGAGAAACTGTCCTGCTCTGATTTTGATGGAGAAGGTGTAGGTTTGATCATTTCCCCAAACTGGCTAAAAACCATTGGAGAACAATGTTTTGAATTTCTTTACTGTTTCCCAATTATTGACATTCCTATACATTCTTTGTGAAGTGCAAAGAAACTGAGGACGCAGCTCCATGGTTTCTTTAAGCCAATTTTTGTGTGGGCTGCAGTTAGAATGAACAAGCCTGCCCTCTTCCACAACATCATGTCTCTCCATTGCCCTCATTGTGCTGGAATTACTCGTGTTGCAGCTGCACAGTTGGCAGGGCCAAGGCATCAATCTGCCTACAAAAACCCTCCCCCCCTTTTCTTTCCTGCCAGGTCATTTCCTACTGCACAACTCGTAACCACTGGAATTAGCAGAATGAAGCCTGCTGGGACCACACGGTTGCCGGGGGTAGAAGACCACTCCTGACAGCAGCTGTCACTTCACCAGCTCAGAGAAGTGACCACGGCACAAAAATCTGCTCTTGCAGCTTGGGCTACAAAGCAGGCATAGTCAAGCTAGCTTTAGGCTAATACAGTTGAGTATTAGGGCAGAGAGCTCAGGCTAGACTGACTGCCCAGCATGTACCCATGTTCTTGGGCAGTTTTTATCCACAGAAAGAGAAAAAACATAGATACACAATTGCAGTTCTTTCCAACTCTGCAAATGCCTGTGCTTTGCTTCTCCAGAGCTTAAGCCAGCTCCCACCCACAGCCAAAGCAGCCTTTACTGACTTTGATCACTGAACCAGATCAAGTCTGCAGCATGTGAAAATAGCAACAAACAGAAGCTGCCGTATTCCCCCCTGCACTGCTGTAATCTCCCCTGTGCTGCCTTGCTTCCACATTCTCATTATTTTATTTTATGCTTTTTGGTGCTTCATAAAGCTCCAGTTCCTGGAATCAATGGAAGAGTAAGAGAATCTGCCTCATTTAAAGAAAAAACAAAAATGTTATCTGACCACTTTGCAGAGAAACTGGAAGGTAAAGAAACTTAGCCAATTAATTACGACAATACTAGCCCCATAAAGAAACAAACAAAAAAAGAGAAATCCATCACTGCCTTTATACCATTCTCATGTTTTTGTTCTTAAAAATATTAGGATTTTTAATTATTTATTATTTTAATACTTAAAGATGGTTGTTTTGAAACTCCTTCAAGAGACGGACAAAACACAAACAAAACAAGAAGCCGAATTTACACTGATACCAGCAGTGCTGACAGTACAATGCCCTAAAGATGGCTACTGCTAGAGAGTGCACCATTTCTCATGACTGAATGTCTCCTTTTTGCTCACAGTATTTCTCAAATGCACATTGCAAAGCTATAAAATACACACCATAAGGTCTACTACAAATGGCCACAGAAATACCAGCTCTGAGATTCTGAGACTTCTGATGGAGGACCTGCACTGAGCTCACTCTAAAAGACCCTTCAGTGTGGACTGGAATTCAGAAGGGAAGCAAAACAAGCACATCTTCATGCTTGAGGAGAAATTATGGTGGACCAGTTTTCTACTAGAAAGTAGAGGGCTTTTTCTGTCCACAGCACAACAGCATCACATGCAACCTCTTAGATCAGATACAAACTAACTTTTGTACCTACATCCTCTCTGCTAAGTGACAGAAGGACCTTGGAAAAAATTGCATCAGTAGAGATTGTCTCTCCTCCAGACAAACCAAATGCTGCTACACATAGACTCCAAATTTCAAAAGTCACTTAAAACAAAACAACCAACCCCCCCCTCCCCCCCCCCCCCAAAAAAAAAAAAGCCCCAGGTAAAAGTGACTAACAAACACTGGGTCTTCTAGTGCATCAAGGTCACTTTTTTCCCCCCTAGATCCAGGAAAACTAGTAACTTCATTTCAGCAAAAGTAATTGTATTACCTAGCCCTTATCTGGCACTTTTTTATCTGTACCTCTCAAAAGAGGCTGACAGCACTATCTGCATATGATACCACTATTTGCATGAACTCCATCAGTAGTACACTAATCACTTCAAAGCACAGTTTCCAGTACCAAGCCAGTAGCTGCTGTCACCAACACTGAACCCATAAGAAAACAGCTGTGAACCCTTGTTCTGTCCTAAACCACAAAAACAACTCCTCTCTAATCTACAGACTTGAGAATTTGAAGATTGTGGTATATCAACACTGAAAGTCTGGATGTTTTGTTCATTTTAACTACAGGGACTGTCAACAGCTGTATCACCCTACAGGTGTTCACTCAGCCTGAGCCTGATCCTCCTCAAGCTACACCCCACTGAAGCCAGTGGAAGCTTTGCCTTCTCAACTGGGCCCTACATTAACTTAACTAAGATTGAAAGCTTTGTTGTCTCTGGCTGTACGAATGTACGAGATGGGCATCTGCACTTACAGAAGAAAATTGAGATTACTGGAGAAATCTTTCATTCCCATAAGGTCCACAGAATAATTTGCTGTAAAAAACTAAATAGTGACGATAGTGGTATGTTTGTTATCACCATCCATTTCTGACTGAGACAGTTATACAGTCTGGATGTGCACTCCCCTTTCATTCCTGTCCATCCCTGGGCAAGAGAAAGAAAAATCAACCCCATCCCTTGCTTCAAAACACTTCAGACAATCAAGAGGTTATCTAGACATCTCAGTGATTTTATAGTGCTACACATATCCTAGTATCACAAGAATATGTTTTACCTTGAGGCAAATGTTTTAATTTATGTGCATGTGAGCTATTTGCAATACCTCCACCAAATGGAGCCCATATAACCCGTCGGATGGCTTTCACCCAATCTTCCATTTCATTCTGGGAATTAGCCATGAGCAGGAAAGCCTCATGATTGACAGGCATCTTTTCCCGGTCCCCTGAACCACCTGAAAGACAGAATACAAATCTCTTTTAGTATCTAGTTAAGAAGAGAGCAACCAATATTTAAAAACACCAAAAATCAGGGTCAAAATAATCAAATTATTATTTTAATTGAGCAGTTTTACAGACAACTCCTACTGATGTGCTGCAGCACCCACAGAGCACAGGTTGATAGAAGATCAAAGAAGTGCAAAATGTGCATTTCCAGTGTGGGAAACCTGGAGATGTTGTACCTGCTGTCTCAGCAATAAGAAAAGCAAAAGCACAGGCTGTAAGACCCTATAGAAAAAGTAAGAAATTAATTCCACATACCTGTGCTGAGATATTGAGAGATTTTTACCCAAAAGAGGGACCAAGTGAAATGTAAGACATTTGAAAATGCTTCAGATGTAGAAGTCACAAGAACATCCACTTTCCCCAAGTTTCTGGGATATTTGTAGTCTCAATAGAGAGAAAGAGACCCATTCTGATTTTGGATCCAATTCAGAAGAAAGTTAAGAGCTGGGGATGTGATTCTGACTCTTCCACTTGATGTAAGAACTTCAGGAACTATTAATGTTGGTGCACAACATGTCAGAAAAGCACTGACCAGAATATCAAATTCACTCATGATGTCATAAAAAACTGTCCATTGTGGATACTCCAAGACTTCAAACATTTTGACCCTTCTTTTCCTGTTTCATTTTTAGGTCAGCACTCACTCCAGCCAATTTAAATCTTCCACTCGCCCTTCATTTTGTGTTCCAGAGCTGGATACAACCTAGTGAGTGCCACATAAACACATAAAAGCTTTATTAGAACAGTCTCTGTATGAAAAGGCTACTGATCCTGTCCAATACAGCAGCTGCATCCCCAGCGGCCTGGAGCTTTTCCATGACCATGGAAACTGCCTTTGGCTTTGCTACGGAGATAACATCTGAGCCATTGTGTCACTGTTGTTTCCACGCTTACATGGCTTTCAGCACCTACTGGCAAGCTAAAGCTGAGCAGCTGAGATTGCCTGTCCGTGGAATTCAGAGATAAGAGCAGGATGATGGTATGCTGTGGTTTCTGCAGAGCTGATTTAGCATACGCAGAACATGTGCTTCTTAAATCCTTGCTAATCTGGGGAAAGAAGCAAGCTGGGAGCTGCCTGCAAGCCAAGGAAGTACTTTTTCTTGCTATTAATTGTCTTCTTGCCTTGACACACTCATGGAACACTTATTGATTTGCAAAGCAGAAGTGGTAAAATGAGATGCATGGGGAAGTATTTTCTGAGAAGCAATTCACTAAACTGGGAAACTGAGGCAGTCTTTCAGTAAAGAGGAGAAACAACAGCCACCAGGGACTAGTCATGCATCTTAATACACAAAAGCCATGATGCTTTTTCCCCACATGTGCCTCAATTCTGCTTTTTTCCTCACACCATCCTCTTGGACAGTCTCCCGTTTTTTAATTTACTGAATTATTCATATTCCTTAACATATATGAAGAGAACAACTCTCTAGCTCAAGGCTAGCATGCAGGCATCTGAACAGATCAATGTCCCGCCATACTGCACTGCAGGGATGACATACTTCATCCTTTGCATACAGAGCTGCCAGAGCAGGAAACTGCAGTCTGTGAAATTCCTGTCACTGCCTGAATCTTTTTACCAACATACTCAGCCTCATGGTGAAAGCAGAGGTAGTGAAGTCTAATTCTTGTACCTTACCCTGCAGACCTACTGACATGCCCTTTTTCACGATCAAATATTTTATAGGCGATACAACTGAAACAAAGAGGCTTTCCACAGCCCTCAATACACATCAGAAATGGGGCTCAGGATGTATTTGGCAGATTGATGGCCTGAGCTCAAGCTAGGCCATCACTCTTCAAAGGAATGAAACACACTCAAAAAGACGTTTACTGTATGGGTCCCACCACCACCAAACAACTGAGTTTGGTCAAGGTAAAAATACATCTTTTGTTCTTAAGTTTAAAGGGACCAGCTGAGACCCTGCCCACTCAAATCATGAAGGGCAAGAAGAGACCAGAAGCTTGTCTTAGAATTAATCACAAACTGTAAATTTAGTGGAATTAGCTGCACTAACCCATACAAAGATCGCCATAAGAAGCGCAATACACAGAGGATGAAGTTGACTTTTGCAAAACTGGCATCAGCATCTTCCCAAGGAATCACTGTACCAGAGGGACCTGACTACAAGTCCCCTTCCCCCTAAGATGTTACTTTCAACCAGCCAGCTGCTTTCCGAACCTTCATAGACAGTAGACATGCAAGCATTCAGGGGAAAAAAACCCCATGTATACTTCTATTTGAGTCTGCAAAAAGTAAAAACTAGATGGGAAAAAAAGATTTCTGTACACACTAGACCTGAGATTCTGCCAAAGACTACATATAGTTCCTCCATGTTTGGCTTTCCCCACCAAAACTTGAAATAGGAGCAAGGTCATGACCCTACAATCTGCCTGTGGGAGAGTCAGTAGTGACTAGACATGTAAGTACAAGAAAATGAAGGCAACTCCACACATGAAGACCAGCTTAGAAATAATGCCCTTCGGAATTGCTTCTTACATTAGCATGATGTGACTATGCAGTGGCAGAGCATGTAGACCCACCTGTAAACATTTTTCTTTTTTAATAACATTTTACTCATTTCATTACTCATATTTCTTTGTACACATGGTTGGTTCCTGTCACTACATCCTTGAGGCACCAAACAGAAAAATTAGGGGTTACTAAAAGGCAGAGTTCAGACACATCTCTCTACATTGTTGTGACACTCAACAGCTTTTGAGTCTTGGTAGTTAAAAGAATGAGAAACAGCTGAATTCAAACATCTAGATCTTCTTAAAAAAACAAACAAAAATCCAACAACCTCCCCAAACAAACAAACAGCCCAAGGAAACAATGTCACAAGAAACTTCTTAGAAGTCTAGAATTTTACCTGAAATTCACAGATGATTTTTTTTATGGGCTCAGACTCAAAACAGGATCTTGTCATGGATTTCAGGTTTGAATTGGAGACACAACACTGTATCAATTCAAACACACTAGACTTTAGGAATTGTTTCAGGAAAACAACTTCAAAGCTTCCTGCCCAGAAACACTTGGAGACAGAATTTTAGCTTTGCCTCTCACAGCAGGTTGAAGTTCATATTCAGCTACTGAATTCCCACCTCCTCTCTGCCACTAAGGGAGCTTCAGCCCTTACTATGGTTGATGTTGAACACTAACCCTGAAGCACACAAGCTGCACTTCTATCGTGTGAATCAAACAGGGTGTCTGGCTACTCAGCACCATGACAGGGAAGAACACTTTGTTAACGATTTTAAACACAGACAGGGTTTTTCATACCCTTGAACAGAATTTCTCACTCATCTTTAATCAAGCTTCCATATAAACAAGACTGGGACTCCGAGACAAAGCCTGTGTAGCTCAGGACTGCCATGGGCAGACATTCCAGTCCTTTTGCTCAAAGCTACTTTCATCTCCAGACCAGAGACAAAATAAAACTGTCTGCAAACACAAACAGAGTGCAAGTGTCTCAAAAGATGTGGCAGGAACAGGAGGCTTAACTTCGGGGATGAACAGTCCATCTGCTTTAGCATTAGCCTATGAGCAGGGGATCCTGTATTCAGTTGCCTGCTGCAAGCTTCCTGTGTATGCTGGACAAGATGCACTGGATTTCATCCATATCCATGAAGCAAGCTGGAAGCTCTATTTGCCTCTCATCCATGTGTACAGAAACTGAACCACGTGAAGAGTGGGAAAGGTGATGGCAACCATGTCAGCATCTACAGTAAATTTAAGAGCCTAGAAAGATTAAGAGACTTGTTTGGTTGTTGCTCTCCATCAAGAGGGCTGCAGGTCTCAGCTGACTTGAACGCTTTGCTGCCCCTGTCCCAAGGTACCTTTGTCAAGGTGCTTTACATACCCTGGCAGGTATCTTTGCCTGGAGGGAACAGTTTAGCTCCAGGCCCTCAGCTGCAGTGCACAAATGCTCTCTCTCCAGAACCAGACTAACTCAAACTGGCAGAACTGCTCTCCTATGCCTCCACTCATAGTTTCTGCATTTCACATGGCCTGGGAGCCATGACCTGCTAGTGGCAGCATTCACCTCAGAGTAATGTCCGCCTCCTAACCCTTAGAAAGGACATTCCTTTCAGCTTTCCCCCCATGCTGCATAAAAGGGAAGGTTAAATGCAAAACCGCTGGGACTTAATCTTGCTAAAGGTCAGATGGAGTGCTGCATCAGCGGCAGGAGTCACAATCTACTCTTCAAGGCCCTGTTTACCGAAAATTCTTTTTTTGACCATCTTTAGTCTGGTAGGCATTTGCTGGAATGTGCAAAGCGTAAGGTATAATTTTTTTACATTTACTTGTCCTGCCCTATGTTGCTGTTCAAAGAACCTGCAACAGACAGGTTGCATCTCTGCTTTTATACAGCTCTTTCCAATGAGGAAAAGCTTCAATTTTTTGTTTGCCTTGAACCTCATTCACTCAAGCTTAACCTTCTTAAGATCACTTGTGAAGCCAAGCCTTAGATCCCCTTTGTCTGTACGGAACAGAAATTCAGGGGGAACAGGACTGGACTTCTCCACGGGAGATGTTACTGCCTCATTGTATGTAAAAGGAGGAACTTTCATATTCTCAAGCCAAGCTGCTGTTGGGTTCTGAAGCTGGCAGCTTCTTTCTTTGCTTAGGTAACTTCTTTTACTTCTACCTCTCCCCTCTGGCTTGCCTTTCACCCATTTCTTACATCATTCTCCTTACTGATGTGCTTGTGTATTGTCATTACGTGAACCTCCTGAGGAGTTACACAATTACAATAACTTGTGTATGTGTATACACCGGCATGTTTGTTTACATGCTTGCACTGCTTTGGTGTGGATGGTAGCTGTTGTATTTTCAGTGAGAGTGAAATTCAGCTGGCCGTGCGCAGGTGCTGCTGCAGCGCGCGGGAGGCAAACGGCAGCTCAGGGCTGGATTGGGGAAGGGTGGCTGGTGGGAAACACAAGGCCCAGCTGACGTGTTTGCCCTCAGTACTACAGCAAGTAGGGACAGGGAGCCTTTGATAGCAGACAAGCAGCAACAAAGATCCTGACAAATGGACAAAAACTAGCACTTGCTGCTGAAAAGAACAATTGCAGTGATTCATCTTCCCTGACCTGCTCTTTATGATTGACTTAAAGGTGGGTACCAGAATTCGGGGCTCAAAGATCTCCCTGATAATGAAAGAAGATGAAAATGAAGAGATGAATTCTGTCAAGAATAAGGGCAGCTCTGTTAAGAGGAATCTTTCTTTGCACAGCAGGGAAAAAAAACCAAAGAAAACCAGTCTTGATCTTTGGATGATGGAAAGAGACAAAAGAAATACCAATGAGTAAGCAAAAGTTCATTAAGAGTGCTTAGAACAGACATTTTAAACCTAATTCCATTTCTTCAGTCTTCTTGCCTTTGATTCCAGCTAATGCTAAACCTCTACCCTGAGCATGTTCCACCTCAACCAAAGGTTTTCAAGAGCCTAAATGCTGGAGACAGACCCTGTCTATCACAGCTGAATCCTGGGTTAACCTGCCATCAGCATCAGTTTAAACTTCACTGGGTTTTTTTCTGTTTTTTTTTTTTTTTTCTGAATTATTCTTTAATAGAATGGAAAATTTGCTGTGAATACAAAACTTATCTTGGAATAGTCCATTTAGGCTGCCTGAGAAGAGAAAAAACAGCAAGAAAAATCTGAAGTAGTCAAGGAATGAGATAAAAACAAGGGAAACTGGGGGTTTCCCAAAATGGGTATGATTTGTGAGGAATTAAGCAGAACAGTAAACAGTGATGTGTGCTTGCCATGATTTTTTATTTGTATCTGTCCATCTATCCTCACCCACCCATCTATCTATACATGGAATATATGAGTTGGAAGTTGATTTGGAGCTGAGTAAATGCATGATCATATTTTAAAATGCATACAAAACGAAGAAAAAACAAGGCACAAGAATTCAGTATCGTGTGGAGTGCAAATGAAAAAAACAAGCTTTGACTCAAAATACATTCACTGTGTCACATCTCCGATGGACAACGTAATGGCAATTTTTCCTAAAGAAACAGGCACCTTTGTAGGTGAAAGGTGTTTCATTTCCACAGTTTGGAAGGAGTTTAGGGGGATTATAACATTCCACATCCATTTGGTTGGGTCAATGAGGAAAGGGAAATCTTAAATACCTTTTATTGTAATGAGGAAGCTCAGCGCATAAATTGACACAGCTCACAGTTTCTTAGGGCAGGATTTACAAGCATGCACTAAAACCTCATTGATTTCTCAGTCAAATATAAATGTCTAATTTCCTTAAGTACTTTTCAATTCACCAAGTTCAATGGTAGTTACAAGTAGAAGTTGATCAAATTTTCCAAGTAAAAATCACTGCAGAGGATTTTGATGAGTCTGTAGATGGTTTTTCGATACCGTATCTTAGACCTCATCCCAGAGAATAAAGCAAAAGCAGGCAAACACTCTAAAGCCACAGCCATCTATTAAGCAATCCAAAAGCCCTGTGATCTCTTCTCCCCTCCCATACCTTCCGTGGTTTCAGAAGCCATTAAACTGCTTTAAAAATGAACCAACAAAGAGATCACACCTCACAAGTGTGGTTTCTTATGCAAAAACATCTGACAAGATTTAACATGAACAGAGTCACTAATAAAGCTTCTCTGTACTGGTACATGGACTACAGAAAACCCTTATAAACCTAAGGCTAGTGATCTGTGTCAGCTGTCAGGATGAAGCGTAGGATTACTAAAACTATATGCAAGAAATGAAGATTAAACTAAATCTTTGGCCTATTATACATAAAAACTGTGGCTGGCTAGCTTGACTCTCCTGCCTCGAGATACCTTTCTTGATAATGCATGTGACCTTATTACTCTAGACTTATCTGTTAATTAAACTGAGGAACTATATAAGACTACCAATCACTTCAAATAAACCAATGCCTTGGAAATAAACAAAACCCATATTCCAGGTAGGCCAAATGCTAGTAAGTGATGTCACAATCCAGGAACCATGGCAAGCAGAAATAAAGATGCAAGGTAAGAGGAAGGGAGAAAAATAACTTCAAGTACTCTTCAAGAAAAAGCAAGTAGCATTACACACAAACTTCACCTTGAACCCCTGCTTGTAAATCCTGCTTACATGAGTTCAGTGCTTTGTAATATTTGAATCTACTTGAGCTGATTTTTCCTTAATGTACTTTGTCTGCCCTTGCCTGAACTTTGAGAAGTTTCAGTAAAAAAAGTTCAGTCATTTTTAAGTTATACTTCTGGCATTAAAAACGCATTTATTGTACTAGTATACCCATGCTCTTGTGTCTCCTTGTTTTCAGTTCTTTGCAATTTTAGAGAAGAGACTACTGCAATGCTGCCTGGGATGTGCTGCTCACTGTGGCCATGAAGTATAGCTTAGGTTGGCTGAAGTGAATTCACAATGGAGGAAGGCCACTTCTACTGCAGCAGCCCAATATTTAGAGTTCAGATGAGCCCACGCACAACACGCAACCAAGTACATTTTTTTTCAAGGATGCAGCAACTCCCTTGTACCAGCACAGCTCAGGTACCAATCCCTTCACCTTCTGCCCACAATTAAAAGGAACAGACATTAACAATGATCACACTGCCTCCCCAAATAGAGAGGTTTCACAGGGGCTTGGAAATGTGCCCCCAACGTCATACAGTATCCCTATAAGCAAGCTGTACTGTAATTGCTTTGTTATCAGCTCCTACTAGCTAGCAGGAAGAGACTAAACCTTTCCAACATGGTCACAGCTAGTTCAGGAGGCCAGCAAGGAGGATGCCAAAGAGGAGTAATTTCATCCCCTCATGGAAGACGACCTGGTGATGGCAAGTGGGGATGACAAGGGGGAGCAAGAATTTTTCTTTTCCCCCAGCACATTCTGCAGACAGCCTTGTAGCAATAGCAGGCTGCTTTCCCTTACCCTCCTTTCTTCCACTCCAGAAAACTAACCCTTACTCTCTTTCCTCAACATATTTCAGATCTAGAAAGCTACAATGGAGCCCAGTCCTTTATGGTGATGGTGCGGAACTGCCTGGACTATGTGCCTAGAGTAATTTCACTGACCTCTGATTTGGAAGGAGAGGAAATGAATTTTTTCTCAGGCCAGCAGAAGCCACACACTCACAAGGAGGCAATTTAGGCCAGCTGGCAGGAGCTGCATATCTGTCCCTACAGGACACATTGCAGGAGACATCTAAATTAAGGCAACTTAATTTAAGGGTACAAAAAAGAAGTTACAAATGTATTTATGAAAGACTCAGAAAATAGCAGCTCATCTGTGCAAAACAGGCCATATGGTTCCATGTGGTTCTCCAAAGCAGCAAGTGCTCAACACTTCTGAAGATTGTAACAAATTATATATTCCAACTGTGGTTATGTTTACATGCTATTATAACGGAGGAAATTCCTTCCTGACCAAAGATGATGATACTTCATGCTTTGAAAAATCTGAATGAAAATGACTGGATAATTTTTATGCATTACCATGCAACCACAAGTAATTTTCTAATTCTCATAATTTTCTTCAAATCTTTAACACCGAAAACAAAAGTTGAGGAAAATGTTATATTCTGACAAGAAATTATTTACTATAACATCAGAATAGTAAATTCTCATCTATTTTTCTTTAATAATTTCATATTGGAGAGATAATATCCAATTTCTGCAATCTTTTGGAACTGTTGTGCTCTCATTTGCCACGTCTGCTCCATGACAGGAATGAAGTGGTTCATGCCTTCTAAATACATCTCTCTACAACCACTTTCTCCCTCCACCTTGCCCCTCATAAGCCTATTTTTTCTTTCTCCTGCACTTAATCCACCATGAAACCAAAGACATCCTCACTGTATTATTAAAGGACTACATATCTCCCATCTTAGACAGTGCTCTGAACTTCGAACTAAGGAGGATGGAAAAGAAGCCATCCACTGGTAAAGCTTAGGCTGCAGATGCCAGAGCCTGTAAAGACTCTGATTCTCTGTAGACTGAACACAGGGTACTGCAGAACTTCAAGCCAACCAATTACGAACATTATTATCTTCTTTAGTAAAGTAACTGAAGCTTTACAAGCACAGTTTTGGCAGCAGCAAATTAATGGACTATCATTAAGGACTCAACAGTTGCAGACTTTGTTTTTACACAAAACGAAGCTATTTGTCACATTAACACAGAAAAAGGACTGAAATGCGAAAGCATATATACTGTAGGCCTTTGGCAAAACGTTGGCAAGTTCGAAGAAACCCTTGCCAGTACTAATGATGAGACAATGCAGATGGAAGTACTGCTGATCCACAGCCAAACTTGAGAGCTCAGGGATATTCTGATACAAGTCTGTAGCCTTGTTACAGTTTGCACAGGCTAACATTTTTAGAGCAGTCTCCTCCTGTATCTGGCCATGCATTGAGTAATCAATAATCTTCTAAACACAACTGTGTAGCACACAGCATTCTCCACTCTCACAACAATGCTCTTTGGGAAAAAATGGGAAGCTCATACTTGGCCCTTGGGCCCAGCACTGCAGCCACTCAGAACACAACTGTGGATGGCTAAAGGACTCCAGGCTGGGCAGATGCAAAAAGCTGAGCCCTCAATTCTTTGTGCTTTAGGACAACTGTCAGTGAGCTGCTACCAGAACAACGCTTAGAAACATCAGTTCTAATTCTGTCCACTCACTGGCAATGAACAAACTCCTCCCAGTTAATAGCATTATCAGACTGTCCATAGAAGTTCCTTTGAAGTGGTTAGTTATTAGCTGATATAGCCTCACTTTTCAGAGACATGATCATTTAGATCAGATTCTAAAAAGAAATGAAAAAACCTATTAGGTAAACAGCAGCTCATCCTGAGAGATGCCTTCAGCCGGTGGCCTTGTTCCCACTGAAATTCAAGGGAATGTTGCACAGAATGCTTCTCTCTGACTCTGGATTTCCCAGTGGAAGTTCTGTCTTGCAACATTCAGTGCTACTATTACATAGAGAGGTACCCTTCCACTGCATCCCATCTTGATGGCTGTGTGTCTCCATTACAGACCAAAGGCCTGCACATAGGTAGCACCTGATCAGACAAGCTGAGATCATCACCTTTGAGTTGTAGAGGCAGAGAGTAAAGCTCAGGTGTGTAACCTTAGAGACCATGGTTCAGGCAGACTGCTCATGGAAGCCCATTTAGGGTTTGCGACTATTCAAAATTTTCATCAAGCACAGCAGAACCGCCTCAAGCATTACTGTGCAAGCTTCCACTCCCGTAGTGCAGAAAGTTCACCAGCACAAAACCAATCAGCCACTGAGCCATTGCTGCCCAGCTCCTCCAAACAACAGCTTCTGAGCTGGTATGACCATTCCTGCGCCTGTACATCTCAGCACTCATGGGCTGGGGCAAACTCCAGTGAAGTGACATCCTTCCTACAGAGATCCTTGAACTTTTGCTGGTCTTCCTAGAACTGCAAGGCACTGTAGTCTACATGTCCTGTCCTGATAGTCTTCATCTAGAATAGTTAGCTGGCAGAAGGGAAATCCTTGTATTTGAAAACCTGGGTCAGCAGCCTCCTCTCCACTGTACTGACACTCACAGTCCCTTAGTAAAGCACACTGTCACCTACTGAGGGCTACACTATGTTGCCAAAATGTCCTCTAAACCTTCTTATGTTATTTGAAAGTTTACAGGCCTGTCACATTTCAAGCGAAGGCTACTGACCAAAGCTAGGTCACAGTCCTAGAAAGACAGAGTCTCTTTATTAACAAGGGAAACTAAAAGAATTTCCACAAAGGAGCACAGAAAGGAGACAAATTCTTCAGGAGACAACTCACAGGAATCTGCCCCGAAAGTCCTGAAGGCTAACACAGATATGTACAGCAACCAAGTATAATACAGCAATTTTCTCCTGGTGCAAGAGCATATTTGCAGCATGGATGATGACACTGGGCAGCCAAACTCTGTAACTACACCCCAGTTACCTCTAGAGCAAGAAACATTGCACATGCAGTTTACACATGGCCATTTTAAGACCCACATATTCTGGGGAAGTCCAGCCATCAACATAGCTTATGATGTTCAAATACAGAAGATGCAGTTCTTATCCCAAAGAACTAAAAAGCCTTGCTCAATGCTCCTTGTGATATACTACTCAAATAGAAATGCCAGCATTGCCATTTGAGCTGATTCTACCAGTGGTATGAACTACATAAATTGTATCTAACTACACAGACTTAGGCCACAGAGAACTAGAAGAACTTGAATGAGAACTCGCATGAGACCAGGAGAATATCATCCTCACTATTTGGAATGCCCTCTACAGGCAATATATTTGTGTATTTTTATGCTTATAGAAGCAGAAAGTCCATTCTGAAAATGCTGACATAAGCTGGGCTGCTGCACAGATTCACTGAGCCCTGTTGGTCCACTGAGAAAAATGCAAACAGGAAACAGGGCACAAGCATCTGCCTTGTGAGCCTCCTCTCTCTCCTCACCCTGCTCCTTTCTCAAGAGGACAGAACTGTATGCAGCCATTGCAGGCAGAACATGTTATAAGAATTTGTCTTTGTAGTCAAAGGCAGAATAACAGCCAGAAACCAGGATCTGCTCAGCCAATGACAGGGCATGTATTAAAAAGCCTTCCAGCTTCTGTTTCAAAACAAAGAAATCTTGAAAAGCCTAAAGGCAGCAGCTGCTGCCAGCAGCATGCTGCCTTCCTTACCTTGGGGACACCTGCTGAGCTGCTGCCTGTTTAATATTACATTAAAACAGCAGCTTTCCAGATAATGAATTATGTATCTATAGCGAAACTGTGGTACACAGGGGGCTGGGAGGACATGGTTTGGAAATCAAAGAACCATTTGGGTTAATGGTCTGCAAGGCTGAAAAAAAAATTACTGATGGCTTTATGATTTGTCAGAGCCCCAGTCAGGTAACAGAGGGAATGAGGGGAGCATAGCAAATGCCTCCTACTCTTCCCTTCTACATTTTTTTAGTTAAGAGCAATCAGATGAGTTCGAAAATCCATAAAAGGGGATACAAATCTAAAACATAGGGAAAAATAACATGGCCATAAGCTTGTATGCTTGTGACTGCAGCCAGTTTCAGTGCTCTAGCATTAAAGATACAGAAGGTTCCATTGTATCACATTTTTTATTTAAATGGTTCATTCTGTGAAAGCAGAAACCCAAGACAGCAGTAAACTATTGTCTTCGAAGTCTGGTCTCTGCCATTTGCCTCTAAGTGAAAACTCGGTCCATGGTCTCTGAAGCAAATCTGCAAGCACTTGTCCAACAGACACAGCTTCTCCAGCCTTCCAGAGAGGTTTTAATTCTCTTGCCTTGTTTAATTTAAGATCATAAGTTAGGTGATCCCAATACCTAATCATGAAAGCATTCAATGCTTGTAATGATCATAACGAAGCAGCACATTTCTAAATGCATAGTCAAACACTTGTACGCCTCAAATGCTCCTGTTTGTAGATATTCTAGTCCTGTCTATAGCAAAGTCTAAATATGAGGAAGGCTGATTCTCAGGAAGCCAACAGTGAAAAGAACTCTTTATACCATACTCCTTATCCTAAGATCAGCATCATCTAGTCCAGTTCTGTTACTGCTCTGTCCAATTAAAAACATCTAACACAGCTTGGACTGCCTTTTTGAGATCAGGAACAGTCACACAATAGTAACTGCAAGCCAATCTTACAACAAGTATATGAAAACAACAGTGATTTCAGTGTATGCTTTAGCTATTAACAAACAAATTAAAATAAATTAAAAAAAGATTCTCCATTGTTGGAATATGCTTTTCACATAGAATTAAACATTAATGTTTTGGGAGAACAGGCACAGAGACTGAAATTACTTTCCAAGGTTATATTGCGCATCAGTGGAGAAATGCCTTCTCTGTATTTAATAAAAAAAAAATCCTTTGAATGCCACAATGAGAAATTCCTACATACCAGTGGGGAACTGAGATACAGAGACAGTGATTTCCAGTATGATGCTGGCTAGCAGCTAGCAGAGTCAGAATGAAAAACACAACTACCACATCCAGGCAACCTGGATTAATCAAACATTGATTATCACAAAGCAAGGAATATGGTTTGGAAGGTTGGTTGTGTGCAACTGCAAAGGCAGTGGCAGCCCTAGAAAGCAGAAAGCAAAGAATGAGAGAAAACAAGCTGAACAGCATGATGATTGTTCTCCCAGCACAGGATGGAAAGGAGGCCATTTTCTCATCAAAGCAGTGCTCTTGAAATGGGAAAGCCACATCAGAAATTAGGAGTGTACTGTGTCTCACAAAGCTGCTCCTTCACTCAGCAGCTCCAGAGGTTGCCTGGCACCTCCTGTCTTTGGAGAGCTTTAACTGGTGAGCTGAAGTCACCACTCTCGCAGCAGTGTGCACATGGGTCACTGAGAGGCACCGCAGTGTTGGCCAACTCTGCCTCTCGAGCACTACGATTCTTGGCAGCGCTGGCCTCTCTGGCTGCTGAATCCCAGAGCCCTGTGGAGAGAGTGGCCCAGATCCCACAAAAGCCTAGATACTGACTGGATGAAGCCCCAGTTCCACTCAGATTTTAATACTGATGAGGGAGATTTGCACCAGAGCCACATGGCTTTGCAAGTCATTTACTGAACAACAGATGTGTCTCTGTGGTGTCCTGCCAGCTGCTTTCATATCTCCAGGCCCATGGAATCCAGCATACCATTTCCTGGAGGCTCCTACTACTGAAAACAGTCAGGATCCAGACTGTCTGTGGACTCATTCTCTACACCCAAGTGCCTTGCTTTGATCCCAGATACCATGGAGTATCACCATGACATGTTTGCACCTTGCTGCATCCCAAACCGATGGAATGAATTTCTTTGTAAGAATTTTAAGACTGATTTCTAGTCAAGGAATCAGTCCTAGTAAATAACACACCAGTTCAAGAAGTAAGAGTTATCCAGGCCCTGCCCTTTTCTGCTTCATCATGAGGCTTTTTTTCTACTTTCTGAACTGGAGCATCCACCAGATAAGTGCAAAAAGGAGTTTAATAAAACACAAAGGGTTAGGTCACATTGCTTGGGCTTCAGAGTTGAAAGAAAAGCCACACACCACCACAGTTTCCAGGTCCATCTAATGATGGAGCTATCTAGCCCCTTTTTTCTCCCCACTAACCCTGCTGTATTGAACTGGAGATGTATCGTTGGGTTAACTGCACAAAGTATTAACAGAAGACCAAATCACAGTGGCCTCATTTCAACATGACTGGTATAGATGCAGAACATCCTCATTTCCAGTCCTGGACCTTATTCCCCTCAAACCACAGTGTTGTATGGATTGAATGCTTCCTTTCACCAGGATAGCCTTTCTCAACTTCCATAATGTATATAAAACCATCCACCCTGTGAGCACATCAGAGGAGAAAAACAGCCACAGACAAAATGAAATAGGAGAGGTAATAGAGCTCAGGCTCAAATCCTGCCTTTAGCATGACCACCCCTGGAAGTCCACAGAGACAGAAGCTTTAAGAGTACTAAAAGCAAAGCTGAAAGTCTTATAGGGCAACATCGTGCAAAAATAACCTAATTGTCAGCCATCAAATATCCTGAGGTTGCTGGGTGTGGGCTGCTCTTCTCAGGCAGCAGCCAGCAGACTCCCTCCCAGGAGTGGCAGCCACATCACTTGTCTGGTGCACATGGCATTTTCCCCAGCAGTTCCATTTGCTGAACACAAAGAGCGAGCCCACAACATTAAAGAACACTCCCCTCCTTTGAAGTTTAGATTGTTTGGCTTGCCTGGCTACAAACTAAAACTGCACCTTAATCATCCAGCTTTGAAGTTCTGTAAATCTACAGCTGCAGAAAAGTAAGGACCACTTGGCAATAAAACATTCATTATTAAATTATTTTGAATTAAAGTGGAAAAGGCTTTCCTGAAGCTGAAACTTTCTTTTTTTGCCCACTAGAAATGAAGACATAAGTGAAAAATTGACAATGACTTGTCAGACAGGAGAATGACTACATGACATTTTATTGCCCAGTTTTGAACAGTACTGAGCCAGTGCTCAGGGAATGGCCAAAGAAAACAAAAACATTTATTGGAGAAAGACTTATGAGAAAACAAGAATGTTTTAACAACAGGCTGCAGAGGTTAATAAATAGTTTCATTGTTTTGATTTCTTATTTAAGGTGTGTGTGTGGATGTAACTGATAGGAGTTTGATGGAGGTTAAAACTGGTAATAGGAAAAATAAAGGAACCTTTACTTGCATCTTTCCAGAATCTGTCATTGCTGCATGTTCACCAGAGGGTATGAGTAGGGTAAGGCTGTATCACCAAAGGAGACCTACAGAAAGTCTCCACAGGCACAACAATCTGCATAGCAAAGAATACACAGCAAGAGAGAACACTGTACTTTGGCTTGGCTGTTTCATTTCAGGCATGCCTGGAAACTCTTGCAGCCTCCACAAAAACAAACAGAGAATTAATCCAAAACACAGGGTGGACTGGCCTGGAATACTAGTGAGGAGATAAAATGGCACATTGTGAGAATAAAGCTCACTTGGAAAGAAACAGGCTTCAGCTACAACCTGGTACAAAAGAACTAAGACACAAAATCCTGCACTTCCTGGGATTTCAGGCCATAAGAGACTTTGGAGAATCAGTTTTCAGTTCCCATCTCTGCTGACCACTTCTTGTATTAATCTGGCCAAGTTCCCTCTCAAGGCTGAACCAGGAACGTTTACCCGGGAGTTTTGTTTCCCACACAACCAATATTTCTGGCCATGAACTTGTCCATAGCCCAGCTTCTGAACCTGTGGAAAAGAGATCACAGATCATACACAAACCTCACTGCTCCTGATGGTTTGCCACTTCCCTGTTCAGGGACACAGAGAACAGCAAGGTCAGATCCACTGGAGCCTGTGCCTACTATAGTTTTTATGCAACCACATTTTTGATGCTATGCCTAGGGCACTCTAATCATTTAGAGCCTTTGAACAACCACATTTACTTACTGGGAAGGATGTCCTTATTCAGATGACAGTAAAACCCTCTGCAAATGAAGTGCTTTCTGAAAGGGACTTAAAGAGGATTGCCTTAAGTAACTGAATGGAAAGTGGCTCAAAAGCTGTCAGGAGTCCAGCTTCTTCAAAGCAAGATTAGCGACAGACTGATACTAAACAGCTTATGGAGAAGCTCAGCTACCTCAGCATTTCCCACTCAGACACACAGTGTGCTTTGGCACTTCCCTGTCCTGGAAGCAAGAAGAGAAAGGACAGCACACAGCAGAGAGGGCACCAGAAGGAAGCAGGATCCCTACCCTGCCAGCGGGCCTGATTCAGGAGGTATTCTGGACAGCTTGATGGATTTCACAGATCAGATAGATTTTGGCAGAAACAGGCTCCAAGAGGAAACACCCTCAGTTCAGTCAGCTGACAGTTTTCCTGTTGGTAGTGACTCACTAAGAGTACAACTGGCTGCTGTTCCCTGAACATTCCTCAGTCATCTCTTAAAGGCCGAATCTTACACTTCCTGGCTGTACCATCAGCCCCTTCCTGCAATGCTTTCTGCAGGCACAGGTAAGGCAGGCACCTTTCCTCAGCCCCCATTTAGAAACACATTGCTACTGTGGCACACGCTATAAGGGAAGGAAGCACTGGACAGCTGGGTGCCCCCAGGAGATGAGCAAAAATCATCCTGTCCCCTCTTGTAAATTGGCATTTATATGGACACACATACAATAAAACTCTAAAAAAGAATTTAGCATAATCAAATTAATAATCCAGTTATACTATTTTCCTTCTTTCTAATAAAAGCTTTGCTGAAATGATTCTATCCTTAAGAATTTCTGAATTATTGTGTAAATTTGTGTACATATGTACACATTTCACTCAACAAAATACCAAATAGTTGGTACCAGCATCTGCAGGTCAGCTTAACTAAATTATCACATCTCGACTGCTAGTTCTTGTGCAATCCCATTTTAAAATAGGAACCCAGAAGAAAACACAAAGGTAATGCAAATTTGTTTTCTTTAACATTTTTTCAAAACATTTTCCTCAACTTTACACCTGTGATGAAAACCTATACAATTCCATTTGCATGCATGCCTTAGAAAAAAATCATATTCAAACAAGGAATTAGAGAAATGCACATATTAGGTAAACACATACATAAATGCCAAGTTACATATATATATATATATATACACACACATATACATACATATATATATACACATATATATATAAAAATAATATTAGCCAGGTGAGCAAGTCAGATTCCTCAGATCCTCTGGAACTAATGCATGTTCCACATTCAAGAAATCACTGCTATTTGCCTTTATGCAAACCCTACATCTGGACTGCTGGCTAAACAACAAATGTCACAATAAAGACCCATGCAAAGGAAGAAACTAATTTACAATCAACGTGTGTATTAGGAGTTTACTGCACTGTCCATTTCTACAATGCTAGAGGCAGATTGCTCTCATGAAGAGTTTTGTATGTACCTGGAGAAAAAACAGTATTTCCTGAAAAAGCCCACCCAGCAATTCACAGAACCTCACAACAGCAAGTTGAAAATCTCTGTGGAGTCATGCACTCAGGTACCCCTACATGGGAAAGATGCTAAGAGGAAATATGCTGTTCCTTCACTAGGTATTATTTATTTTATTATTTCAGTGTAGAGTGAAAAGAAGATGCTCCTTTTGTACAAAAGAAACAAAAAATAGTAGAGCATTACTCAGCTGCCTACCCAAACATATCTGTGTGTCAAAACAAACACACATATTCTCTGTTACTGTTTTGTTCTACGTCAGGGATTCCATCCCTGTGCAAAACACATGCTCCATATTTAAAGAGTAAAACATCCTCTCGCTTAGTCGACTTTTCTGAATGTAAAATGCAAGATAATAACATACACTGTATCTTGAACCAAAACCGCACACAGCATAACAAAAACCCCAGTGCTAAACGACAGGCAGTATGAATAGATCCATTTCCACTGCTTGTTAATTCAAAATAAATCCTTTACTATGATTTAAAGCAAAACAGACAACACTAAACACACCAAAAAATCATGACTTACCCTTTCGGAGACACTTGCTTTTCTTAAGATATTTGGCAGTAAAAAACGGCATGGCTGCAACACTAAGGTCTCAGCCAAAGCTGACCTTTTATTACCAAGTGCTAAGACTGAAATGAACAGACCAAAGAGAGAAAGCAAATTATTATACCAGATCTTTAAAATGCTCAGAGATGAGCAAAGGGAATTCAGAGTGGGATAAAGTATGTCAAGTTGCACGGTGGGGATTGCAGATATCTTTCTGCTCATTAGCACTGCTGTTCGAGTTATTTAAAGTGTGCTCAGGGGAAATGAGGACAATTTCCATGACAATATGTACAGTATCATATAAGGAGGAAGCATTTTTTCAGGCAGAACTTCTGCATTACTCAGCTGCTACAGCAACCAGCAATATGTTGAGAAGAAAAAAAACCAAACCCACAACAGGTTTGGATAACATAAAAAAAAAAAAAAAAAAAAAGCCTGAGTCTATTAACCAGTTCTTGTCTCGAGTAGAAAATGTATCACTATAAATCTCCTGTCATGTCACTGGCTTATCTCTTTATTTCCTTCTTAGGCACTTCTGGCTATCTCCTCATTTCCACTTAGGCACAAGAAACCTTGCTTCAGGATGTTTTGATCCCAGACAGTTATCCCACTACCCCATGCCTCAGTTTCCCTGTTTTTCAAATGAGGCAACAGTGTGACAATGCTTTTATTTAAAAAATAAAAAATAAATTTAAAAAAAAATCTTTGAGACTCTTGGGCAGTAGGTAATAAGAGAAGAAGCAGGGCTTAATCCCAGTGCTTTGTCCTACATGATTACAGCTGCTTACTTCCCCTCACTCTACCATGCTGCTTTTAGGTCTCCTAAAATCTTTTGCTTTTATTCAACCAAGATGACCTAATTTTGAATTCAGTCTTATTCCTGTTGCTTCTGCTACCTTTGTGGAGAGTTTAAGGCAGTTTGGTACTGGCTTAATATCTTTTCAAATTCCATAGAGTTGGGACAGTACACTTAATGGCAATGACATTTATCTGTGTTTGCCTCCTTCTAGTGCCCAACCTCTAATTCACTTAACCATAGCATATTGGCTGGGCAGGCAACACCTCATTCCTTGGAATATAAAGGACAATGCCAGAAATTTGACTACCCAGTCTTGGGAGCACTAGTGTTTCTATGCTTCAAGTCCTTCTATGTGTAATGACTCAAAGATGGAACTCACCCTTTTAAAGGTTCATAGACTTATGGAAAATGCATAAAAGCAAATAATCTACACTTGCAGTGGTGCTTTAGCATTTGGTTTTTACTGATTCCAGCCTTTGGGGTACTGCCATGTCATCACTGCACTAAGATACGAGAAAGCAGCTACCTGTAAGCAAGGGAGAACATTTATAATCTGTAACCATTAACCTCCTGACTGGATTTGAAGTCAGGTTTCTAGACTGGCAAAGCAACTGATCCAAAGGAAACCAGTACTACTCTTATAAGGTAAAAGAATATAGAATGCTATAATGAAGACTGTAAAAAACAGGGGTGCACTCCACAAGACAGGAGGCTCATAGCTGTGCCTTTTCTTGAGCCATTTGTTGTCAGCACAGAAATAGATATTAAGGTTTTTTGGGAAAGACAAGTTTTATGCTCAAGGAAAATCCATTCAGCATACCATTGGAAAAACTTCACCACAATTCAGTATTCATAAATCCCATGATGCTCAATAGGATGTCATTGTTCTTGTATCTGTACCATCATACAAAAAAACCTAAACCAAACAACTGTCTGTTCTTTCATTAGATAGTTTTGAAATCAGCTGACAAGATTTCAGGCACAAATAATTCTCCCACAGCACACCTCAAGCTACAGTCAGGTTAACCTGATATTGTAAAAACCTATTTGGTACTAGAGCATGTATGGAGCAGAGAGGAACAGAAGAAAGGAAAGAGATGAGAAAAGAGTCCCTATGAGTCAGTGACAAAGGCAACTGCCATCTGTGAACCACTGCAGGCTGTGGGTTGGACGTGGGGAATGTACAGCATCATAATAAGCAGGAAACATTTTTTCAGGTAGAACTTCTGCATTACTCAGCCGCTACAGCAACACATCACCTTGGAATGGGGGCCCAAGCTTGCTACTGCTCTGCCTTGGAGTTGGCCCAATCTACACCATATTTAATCTGGAAACAATGCCTGATCTTGTGTCATCAAAAAAAGCCTCACACGTTCTCCCAGATTTAACAAAATTTATGGCCTCACAACTCTTTGCATGGATATCCGGAAATATTTGGGGGTGTGGGCCCTTTCCATCACTCCTAATTCCTTCCAGCAGACCCTAAACAAAGATTTGAACTAGAATCTGGTTATTTTGAAGGCGAAGTTCAGCAGTTAGGATAAACTCTGAGTTCATCCCTGAACCTCATGACACTTCCTCCCGCTATTACTGTGTGGTACATGGGAAAAGATATCATGCCCAAACAGGCCTCAAAACACCAGCTTCCTCTTTGGCAGCAGACATGTCCCACACTCAGTGATACACCAAGCTGGAGTTCCTGATGAACTAAGTCTGCCGTTTTACACTCAGTACATTTAAAAAAAAAAAAAAGAAGAAGAAAAAAAAGGAAAAAAAAAGAAAATACCCAGTAAAAACCACAGCACAACCACAAGGGAACTCCCTTCTCTGCCAGTTTAACACAGGGTCAAACACAGACTAATGCTGTAATCCCTCCCAGCTGCCTAAGATTCTGGCCCTTTAATGACCTTGCACAAAACCCTAGTGCTTTTAACTCCAGTACCCTATATTCTGCCTCATTTCCAACTCACTCTGCCCTTGGAGCTAAAAGCAGAGGTTGCCCCCCTGTTAGACCTGCAATTTCCAGGAGAACTTTGAACTTACATAAACAAACATTTGTATCTCTCATCCAGGGCAATGAAACACAGGATCTCTCTCTTCCCCTCCCCACCTCCTACCACCACAGCCTACTTTGAGAAACCCTAAGACCTTGTATCTTCATGATGAGAGAACTGTTTATTCTTTATCCTCTAGTACTCTTCTGTTTCTCAGGCACAGCTTTCCTTAATCAGCTCTCCAAGCAGACTGAAATCAGGTAAAAATTTCCATCCTGACAAAAGTCTGCAGACACCAAGAACAGAATGAATTGGATCCAAGCCCTCAAATGTTATCACTGACCCACAGTTAAGACCGCTTCCTTTAGCAATGCTCTTAGAAAGGGCTAGATACAACTGGGACTGCAAGAAATCTAAGATTTTTCTGTTACGTATCATCATACCAAAACCACATTAGCATACGATTAGTGGGTTTTTCCTCTTGTACTCATCCTCCTTCCTCCAACTTCAGATCCCAGTTCAGACTGACTTAAGAGTGCACAGAGCACAACCTTTACTGTTAGCAGCAGGCTGAGTAACGTGGAGAAAAGCACCCATGACTCTTCATACTCTATTTTCTGTAACAAATTTCAGTATCACATTTCAAAACACTTTACCGAAAAACAGCATCATCTTCTCCATCTTACAGACGGAAACTGGAGAAAGGGATTGTGACTTCTTTACAACCACCACAATATTAAAAAAGGGAACAACAGGGAGATTTTTCTGATATGCAAGTGAGCAGCACATAGCTTTTTGGTTCCTCTTCTCTCTCCTGTGGCCCAAGAGGATTTTACCGTCTTAGACAAACCATGAAATGACTGACAACAAACACGAAAACTCCTGATTTCTATTAAAGGTCATTAGTTGTTTGCACACGTTGAAATTTTCCACTGAATTACAGCCTTGGGGGTTTTTCGGCTGTTATTTCCCACCTGGGCCCAGTTAGCTTGAAGAAAGAGAGAAAGGCAGTAAGACTCCACCTTACTGTTCCAGGATCTGATCACAGACTATGTGATAAGACTGTGTGGCTCTCATAGCCCTTGAATGCCAGTGAGCAGTGGGCAGGAGGAGTGGAGGTGCCCTCCACCACGCCATAACACGATGCTCTAGAATGGCAGCTGATGGAGAAGCAGGTGCTCCCTCCCAGACTCCAGCACCGTGTCCAGGCTGGAAAGGGACCAAGGCTCTGCAGCCCAACACGGTAAATGAGCAGGCAGGTGGCTGTCAGAGGACGGCATGGCCATGTGCTAGGCAAAAGCTGCTGTGCTATGCAAGCCCAGACACAGGAGTGATACCATATGACTGCAATAATACTCACCTCAGCCTGCTTCCATATCCCCAACTCCTATTTTATCAGATGAAAAGAGCATGCACTCAGGGTACCAATTTAAAAAGATTTCTCCCCCCTACAAAGTGACCAGGAGAGATTTCTATCTGTTGCTGATTGGGCTGATAAAAGCAGTCTTTTTTCCTTTCAGCAGTTTAGAACTAAGCCTGCCCTAGAACAAGTAGGGTCATTTTAGTCTGTGACCACATACATAAATTGTATCTGCAGAACAAAGGAATCTCAGGTCAATTAAAAAGATCCTGTGGCTATAATATTCTTCTGGGAAGATGCCATCTACATATGCTTATTACAGCCACATAAATCCCACCCCCTCATTCGCCTCAAGCAAGTAATTGTCTTTAAAAGCAAGCAAAATAATTATTTTTCCAACATACTTGTCATCATTAATTATGGCCAGAATAGCCAAGCAGGAACTCATGCCCAGGCTTTTAAATGCTTGTAGCTAGTTAGCATGGCTGCCTGTAACTTTTCAGCTTTTTCTGCAGTGTTAACATTAACATACTATGGCTTCATTAAATCAAGGCACCCACTGATGAGCTAAGTATGATTCATCTGAGAACACTGAGACCCTTCATGCTTATCTGTCCCCTAGCAAGAATGGGGTTTAATTTATGCCTATGTATATTTGAGCACTCCTGGCTGTATTCCTAATGTCACATTCAGGCAAACATGTTCCAATGAAGAATAGATTTTTTTAAAACACAACGACTGGAAGTTGCAGGAATTAAATGCCAGAAGTCCACCGAGTTAAAGGCATTTCATGGGCCTCTTTTGCAAAGCTATGTGGCATTAATCTACAAACATGGGATACCAGCTTCTGAAAAACCAGAAGGAAAACTTTGGCCTGGCTCCTGCACTTCTCCCTGAGCCAAGTCTCCCACTGAAGTTGATGGGACTTTCCTTGCATAAAGGCTACAGAGTTTGCCCTACTTTTCTCCTTTTTTTTTTCCTAGCTTAACAGGACAGGCAATGGTAGGGAAAGAGATGCTGTTTCCCTACTACAGAGAGGGTAGACAGACATGCCGGGTAGATGTGATGTGATGAAAACCCACCTGGATCAGAAGATTACAATGTAGTGGGAAGTCCACTGATAGCTTCCAGAAGGCATTTTTATCTTTACTGATTTTTGAATGACATGTTTTTAGAGTAACAGTGACTTATGTTGGTCAACCAGCATGAACACAAGCTGGCTTCTGAATCACTGCCACTCCAGGCATTCAGAAATTTCAGGTCAGCCCACCAAAATCAGGAGACGGGCCTCCAACCAATGGGAATTTTTCAGTATTATCTATCTTCTGGTTTCTGAGCCTTTGCAGATCCTATTTGGTATCTTTATTTTAAATCCATAAGCATTAAGAGATTTGTTCCTTATTAACAAAAGCTGCAAGTTTTACATAATCATAGTAGTCAGAATAAGGGTTTTCAAGGGAAAACACATACACAATGAGACAGAGCATGTGACTTCAGGTCTAGGTACTCTAAACAGGAAATCTCACAGCCTTGTCACATTTTTCTTAATTCACTTTGGAAATGAAATAAATTAAATTATTCAGGTATCTAAACCAAGATGAGGACAGATGTATCTATAGCACTTATAAAGCAGAACAAGATAAAGTGGTAAGTCTGTAGTGCTTAGTTAAGAGATGCTGATACAATAAACTGATTGGTAACACATTTTTACTGCTTCAGCTGAGCGTAAAGCATGGCTTTTAGTGACACAGTAGGTAAAACAGAATAGAATAAATCACTAAATCTGTAAATGTTGTGAGGCTGGGGAAGGAGCCTATGCATACAGCCTCAGCACTGGAAATAGCAATTCTGTTCCTAGTCCTACTAGCAAGAAGTTTAGCAGGCACATGTACTCTCCACCCTAAACAGGATAATGGAAATTGAGATAAAGCAGATCCACTGGTCAGAAGCCCCAGACAAGCCCCCCCAAGCACCACAGGCTCTCGCTGGACCCTCCAGCACAGCTACTCAGAGAGCCACAACTTTGCCCCGCATGTGCAACCGAGACGATGAAAGGCCCCAGGCACCAGTTAAGGGAAAAGGTTTGTTTTCTCTTCAGAGTAAGCTCCGATTTTCATCCTCATTACCCAATTGCCACTCCACAGTATCTCAAGCATAGATAATGCACGACAGCAATGCCAGTCTCACCATGCAAACCTCCCCGGGCTTTTAGAAGGGAAGGGGAAAGAGGAATAAAATAGTAAAATGCAAATCAGTCACGTACTGAATTTCAAAGCTGCCTTTAATTACAATTTCTTCCTGTTTCCCTGGATGTTTGGAGCACTGCTCTAAGCAAGCCAAACTGATAAACAGAGTCCTGATCATCTTATTAAACTCATTCAAGCATATAACATCTGCCTTGGCAAGTCACTGGCTTCAAACAGAATCTAAATTCAATGCTACAGTCAGGCAGAAGAATCAAGGTACTATACTTCAGTATTTCTATTTTAACATCTCTCCACTGGGCAGAGACTGAGACAGAACTTCTCTTTCATGCACAAATGTGAGGAAACAAAGACAGCACAGGTTCCTGTAAGACTCTTAAACAAGTATGCATCGTCTTTAAGGGTTACACCACTGCTTTCCCAGGACGTGCACCCTTTAGTCCTGCACTCAGGCCAGGATCCCTTCTTTTTTGGATGATGCCTCCTCAGGGCAGCAACTTGACAGTGAGCTTTCTATTCTCCCTTTGCCTCTACCAGAGATGACAGCAGGCAAACACCTTCTCTTCAGAACTGCCAATTACAACAGTAATTTTCCCACCTAGAAAACAGGTCTATTCAATCCAGCAAAAGCTGCCTCTTATTTCAAGGTGCAGCAGGAGAAATAAATACAGCCATGACACTGGGCCAAATTCTCAACCAGCAATAACGATGTCAGCATAGCCTGATTTATCCTCAGCTGAGAGATCTTACCCCACTTCTTTCCAGAAAATCCACAGCTGAGAATTTTAGGCCTGTTCACTGAGCTCCCGGGCTAGATTTATACCAGGAGCTTTTCCAGTGGTGCCAGAGGGGTAAAGACTGAAGCATCATTCCAGTACACCTTCAGCTTAGACTAATGGAACTGCAGATCTGCTACCATAATGCATCCTGTAGTCCACACTGACAAAACCCTCAGGTAAAGACAGGTAATGGATATTTAACTGCACTGGCAATGTCTGTTAAGGCAGATGTGTTCATCAGAGAGGGCATCTGTTTTCACCCTTGGCCAGTAAAGAGAGTATAATGTACATTCAGCTTCAGACTGGTACACGTAGAGTAATTTAAGTACCTTTATCCACAGACATATCTTCACAACAGAACAGAACCAGAAGAAATGAAAGCTGTATTTCAAGGATATCAGAACAGTTTTTAATTGAGTGCAAATGGGTTTGGCCTAAATTAAAAACTCTCAAGATACTACATTTTGCAGAAAGTATTTCAATGTCTTTACTGATAAATATGTTTCTTATCTAAAAGTTGATCTACAACAGAAGAAAAGCTCAGGCAAAAGGAATCAATGCAAAAATAAACTGAAAACACATTTGAAAGACAATTTACTGTCTTGAGATAACACAACATAAATTTTTTGCTTTGCTGAAAAGCAATTTCAACATCTCTGTCATCTGATTTTCCCCAGGAAGCCTTAACTAGTATCTTTCTCCAGATTTCTTACCCTGCAATCATCACTGTCACAGGAAAAAAATGTAGGCAAGTAATAAAAAAAATTCCAAGAAAAACAAAACCCAAAAAAGACAACCATACAACCAAAACCATGAAAACCCCCCCAAACAAACCAAACAACAAAAAACACTTCTACTTTTCTCCAGTAGTATGTAGGTTAAGCCCTAAAAGCTTCTCTGTTCACAAAAGGCCTGCAGGTGAGAGTGTTACAGGGGCGCAGACAGGTCCTTTCCCAGTGGAGTAGAGCAGAGGGCAGGAACCATTTGCACACTCTGTGCTCGAACTGCTTTGATCCATCAACACCACCAGCTAAACACTTCACACCACCAGCCCCACTGATAAGGGCTCTCAGCGTCTTCATCACTCTTCTACTGCACACAGGTCCACAGCCCACAGGTGTCACTTCTCAGAGTCTGCATTACTTTGCTTTACCCATTTGTCCTTACAGACTGGAACAGTCTCTCTTCCTTTCACACTGACTATAGAGATGTGAGGCTTGATGCAAATTCATCACCATTCTGCTTTAAATTGCACTCTGGCTCCTCCAAGTTTCTTTCCCTCATTCCACAGCAGAAAAACACCCCAGTACACTAGAAGACAATGCAGTGATACGCACTCAAACACCTGAAGAGCCAAGAACTGAGATGTTAACTCTAAAACCCACTGGTGGTGATGCAAATATCCTCATATAACACGTTAAGATGATTTACTGCTAATCACTTGCACACAAACACCCAGGTAACACACTTGCCCTCCCCCTCCCCCCCAGCTGCACGATGACAATCTCAATTTTAGAGCTGGGGACAAATGCTCCCTACAGCTGACAAAAAATTATGTTTTTCCATCATGGTACTACTTCAAAAGATTGATAATTAAATATTTAGACAGAAAAAATCATTACTGATTGGATTTGGTAACAAGGGTTCAAAGACTTACGTCAAGTACATAATGCAGCCCCAGGATGGGGAGGAAGGGGGATGAGGTCTCAGGATGGAAGAAGGATCAGAGCAGGGGTATTCAAAAGCCTCACACATTTTAGGCTCAAAAGGGTTGGATCTCACAGGTTTATCTAACGATATGGAAAATGAACCATATTCATTTCCAAGCCTGGAACACCTCAATTCACAAGTTCCAGCCCCCAGTATCAGCAGTAAATAAATTGTTTAGTTCAGGGTATACCATGTACTCCTCAATGCTGCTAGCTGAAACAAGTTTCAGATCATCACACAAACTTGAGACTTTAATCAAAACAAAGAAACTTAACTAAACCAGCAGAAGAATGCCATATTCAGTCAGATCAGAGCTGGATGTGTAGGGAGAGGGCACAGACAAAGAAGACGATGGGGGGGTTTGTTGTTGTACATAGCACATATGTACATTTGTATGTACAATAAGCCATACATTTGTATGTATTTGTTACAGCTGTCTGTAACAGCTACTAACACGTGTGTTATCCCACGTGTTTCTAATCCCATTCTAAAGACATTTTGGTTTTCGGTCCCATAATAAACTATGGAAGGAAAGCTGCAAATTAATTGTGAGTTGTCAAGTAAAAAATACTCTCTTGCTCATTTTTAAAACCAAGTATTATGATCATTTAAGTGATCATATCTGCTGTGCTATAAATAGTCCTGAATACTTAATTATTCCCTTTTTGTTTTGCCCATACTGTTCAGAATTATATCCAGTTCTACTGTACCAACCTCTCAATCACTTCTTCTCATGATCTAGGCAGTTTCTTCCTGCATGGAAGCCATCCATACACTTGGAACTATTCATGGTGGTTTTACAGTTGGTATGTACCTTTTAGGAATTGTTAGAGTAGAGGACATCAAGAATACGATCAAAGACCTTAGTCCATTTTACAAGACAGAAAATCTGTGAAGAGTAAAAAATGGACAGATGACCCCAGGAAACTGGTTCCCAAGTAATTGCCAGAAAGAAAAACATCTCTAATTGCATAACTGAAGGTATTTTCTCTATTTTTGAAATGAATGCAAAGCTGACAACAAATCTCCAGCCATATCCTATTATAGCACAGAACAGACATCCTGCTATGGCACTTGAGGGAGGCTTGGAGCACAAACCCCTGATTATAAATCTGCAGATGAAAAAGGCAGGCCCCTACAAGCTCAACTTTCCAGGCAGCCTTGCTCTACTGAAGTCAGCACTGCTATACTGAAGTACGTCTGTTGAGTACCATCCCTGTGGAAAAAAGCGTGCAGGACTGCAGCATAAATTCAGGTAACTGTTTCTTTTATGGCAGGCTCTCTCTTCCAAATGCCAGGCTCTGCTTTATGTTTTTTATAAAATACTTCCAGGTTTTTCCATTTTCTCTCTTCGGAGAAATGTACACATAGGACAGAAAGTAAGTGAAAGTGAAATCAAAATGGTCTCAACATGCACAAGGAATATAGGAAAAGCTTCTGATATTCAATACCAACACAACAGTGATGATGACTAATACACTCTCACTGGAGAAGTCAGACCTTCAATAAAAGTGGACAAAGAGAGGTAAAACATGTATAGCAGCTTATTCTTACATTTCAGACTCAGGAACTGCCTATCAGAATTTGATGATCTTCCCCAGGATACCAGTGTCTTCTTGGTGGTGTGGTGGAGAAGGGAAACAAGACATTTCCTCATCTAATTTTTTTGCTTTGCTGTTTCTTCCCCATTCCTGCAATGTACGTGTACAGTGTGGTTTCAGAGTATGGCAGTAGGATGACTGCATTTTAAGTCCTAGCACTCATGCCTTTGATCCCTGGGTGACTATATTTAGGACCTCTGAACAGGCTGCTGCAACCAGTGTGAGAACCCTTTCTGGAGTCATCTTGTCTCCTTAGATCTTTTCTGATATATCAATTAGAGGGAGCAGTACCTTAGCTAAGAATGCATCAGACTTTTCCCGTTTTGAAGCACATTGCAGAGGATGTCTCTCTGGGCACTGAGAAAAGATACCTGATCCAACAAAACTGGAATGATAGAAGCAGACCATACCTATAGAAGCAGACCATATCTGAGTAAAAATAAAGCTTACTAGTTCACAGCCTGGGGGGCATGTCTTTTCCTTTTTTAAAAAAAACTGAAACACCAAAAAGAATTTATATCAGAACAGTACTTTGGATCACATGCCTACATCTTTGGTACTAACAGCTCCAAAACAGTGTTCAATTTTTGAACAGCCTCAGACTGTCAACTCTTCAGTACATGTTAAATCTCTCATCAAATACACACAGTATGAGGCTCTAGTCCCAGCTGTTCTTCAAGTTTTGTATCTAGATGTTTGTTTGCATCTCCATTTAGAGGTTTCCAACCTTTCTCTCTCCCCAGAGAATACATCTTTTAATGTTTTATTTAGTGTTCAGATAATATCTTCATAAAGATCTGTAAACAGAAATATGTGAGAGCGTGTAAAGATAGTACAAGCATTCAAACTTCAACGACAGAAGTAGAACAAAGAATCCTAGATAGGTTGTAAAGACAAAAATAAACCACAGGAGATGAAAAATAATGTATTATATGAAAACAATGCATATGCTATGGAAAAATGAATCCTGGCAACCACCAGTTGACAGGGAATGGTTAATTATGAAGGAATTTGTATGTGATAAAAGCAGTAAAGAAGGCATTGTTTGGTCTGCAAAATAAGTCATCGCACATCATCAATCCTCTTCCAACATATTACATGGCTCTGTGAACTTCAGATGATGTTGTACAGTTACCTGCTGTATGCCCAGCTGAACACCTTCTCCACCTCACAGATAGGATTCTTTCCCTGCTACTCTTGTCTGATTTAAGTGATTCTACTAAAACTGGAACAAGCCTAGTTTCTGTGAAAATCAGACTTCTGTGAAAGTTTTACTTTTCAACAAAATTACTAGGTGACCTAGCCATGAAAAAGCAAAGTTAAGTAAAATGATTACTGGCTGTTCAGTTACTATACAGCCTACATACAAGCTAGAGTAAACAGTTTGGCAAGGCTATCACAACTACTTACATGATTCAGAACTAGTTCCACCCTTTCTCCCTGCACATATACCATGTAGGGTTTTCTTATAAACTGCTATCGAGCATGCTGAGTTGCTATTCAACGAGGCAGGCAGTTCTGCAGCTCTCACCAGTAGGTATAAACCTTACTGTCCTGCACTGACATACATGCCTTAATGCTGTCTCATGCTTCCCCGGGATTTTCTGTAAAGCTATCCATTTATACTGTAAGACCACATCTTCTGAAATGGGATCAGAAACTGAACTTCAGCATTAGTGTCTACAATACTATCCAGAAATAAGCCAGAGAACATGACACAAACCCCAAACCATGGAGAACATACACAAGGAACAATTCAAGTTGACCCTCATCCTCAGCAGGCAATCATTTCTGCTGGAATCATCTCCCCTACAGCACTCCGTGGCTTCAAGACAAGAAAGCGAGTAGAAAAAAAGGTGATGCAGAACTTATTAAAAGGGATGTGAAACATCACAGAGCCATGCTACTAAGTCAGAAAAAAATTCCGAAGCGGTCTGAAAGCCAAAAACCGGGAGTACCAAAGGCCAAAGTGGTAGGGAGAGAGGGCTAGCTGGCCCCTTCACGAGCCTGCTAGGACCTTCAGTTCCTGCAAGATCTTTCCCACCAAAAGCAGCTGGGGTGCCATTTTGGGCTTAAAGGGGAAAACAACGGGACAGAACAATAATGATGCAACATGGAATCCATCTTCCCCCCCAACACCCTGTTTTCCCCCTGCCTGCAGGGAACCCTTGCTAGAAGCCACAGCAACAGTTCCTTGTCTCTCTCTTCCCTCCAGCTGGATTGGTGTTAATAGCAGTGAGGTACTACCCTTTCTAACCAACTTTTTTAAAACTGTTCATTACAATATATACACACACCACTTGCCTGTTTTATGACAAAAATTAATCTCAAAGGCTCAATTGCTACAATATTAACAGATCACTGTGGCGCAACAAACAAAACTGGTTTTTCTAGTAATAGCAAGATTGTCTTTTGAGTCACAGTTAAATAGATTGACTCACTATCTCATTGCTAGTTTAAGATTAAATCTACTCTGATCTCATACTTTAGCAGTCTTACTCCATCTATACAACTCACTGGTTGAGAGTGGATTCTGCTCTCCCAATATCCTTGTACAGTAAACACAATGTAAATAAAATAATTGAATATTGATGTCTGTAGCTTCACTGAACGAGGGTTTTTTAACTCCTCTGTCCATCAAAACTTTCTTTAATAGTGTTTACCCCCAACCTTATGTGGCTGCTATTATGTCTAATTTCAGTCAAATACCCTTACAGTCAATTCCTTTCATCCTTCTCACGTACGTGTTTATATAAAAATAAAGATGTGTATTTTTAACTCTATATAGAACTATATTTTGGTTGTTAAGAGCCGTGTTGAACGCTGTACTACCCAGAGCCAGGAAGGAGTGGTCCTTCTAAGGATGATAACTAATATGTTTATGGGTAAGTGGTAACTACATGCTACCTACTCTCTGGTGGATGATGGCCCACAAGCCAGCACTTTCACTGAAGCTAATGGGGCAGTTAACATTTCTGCCCAAATTGCACTGAAACTGAATTTGTTGTGAAGTTAAAAATAGCAGGGAGTCTCTGGATCTTCTTAGAAACTATTTAAAATATAAGTGGATGAATGTTAGTATTCGTTGAGAAGTAAATACATTATTTTATCCTAATGTCTCTTTAGTGCTCAGATACATTTCAGAGGAGCTGACAAACCATCTTGCCCACTCTGTGATTCTGCAAAAAATTACCCATAAAATTCATACAATCGCCCATACCCCTTCAAAGAGATGTGAAAAACAACATTTTAAAAGAAAGTTTGGTCTCCCCCATTTTTTCTAACACAAATCTCTGAATATGCAGCAATCTACAATATTATCTTATTCTAACTCTGCTCATAAAGCTCTTTTTGATGACAAGCTAAACCTAGAAAGTATTTGGATGCATGGGGGAAATCCTAGCAACGCAATTTCACCTATCTTGGCTACCACCTCCTTGTCCCAACTCCCACACCCAGTGGAACAGCTGCACTCAAAAGAACACCAGTTACATGGGCTGAGAATTTCACACTGAAAAACCAAGGAAGAACAGCTTGAGTCATCACTAACCACAATTGTTACAGTCAAGCCCCTAAAAGCTCCCCAAAGATGTGACAGGAGGATTAGTATTATAACCTGGCAGGTAAACATCATTCAGAGATGGCAACCTGACTTCTCTATTTAACCCAGATTCCTCACTTCCATCTCAGCTGTCTGAACTTCCTAAAGCACTGAAAGTGGAGTGGGAATAGCTGAAAAAAAGAGAATGAAAAATTAACTAAGTGATCTCTATTAATAACAGCTGAGGGGAATCAATGAGACAGACTGGGAGAGTGATACTCCCAGGAGAGTGAGAAAGGACAGGCTGGACCTCAGCATGCCAACAAGGGCTTCATGTTCTGAGAAAGAAGCTTGGAAACAAGTGCATTTTAAAAATAAATCCCCATGATTTCTGAGTCTCTCTCATGGCTTGTAATGCTGAATCTCTGCTCACAATGCTTTTGGCTTTCAGCCAAATATTTGAAAGTCACTGTGATCTTTTTTCCCCCCCCACCCTAGCTATCCATAATTTTTAAGCATTCCCACAGCTGTGAAAGAAATGATAGCTGGGAGGGAACAGTGCTTGGGTACCCAGAGGCTGCTCTCTCACATTTGCTCACAGCTGGAATTCTTCATGGTCTTTGGCACAAACCCTTGCTACTGCCTTGGCTGCTGGGCTGCCCTTTGTATGGGTGCAGCTATCTGAACAGTTTGAGAATTATTTTTAATTGGAGAAATTCTGGATTTTCCCATATGCTCACATAAAAATAGGCAGCTGTTACCATATTAAAAAAAGAAAAAAGTATCAAGTCTATCTGGACTAGAGGGTAATAATTCAAACAGATTCATATTACAGACTTCAGAGATGAAGCACAGGCTGCATCTCAAGCACCTCGAAGATACGACACCATTTCCCTTATTCACATGCCCCTTACCTTGCAAAACTAACTCCATTGTGAAGTTCAGCTTGCAGCACTAGAGTTGCTAAGCATGAGTGAGCTCTAGGAGAGCAGGCAGGAGCCACAGGAGCCAGGAGTCAGCCTCCTGTCTGCCCAGTTCTTCAGCACGGGAACTACCTCAGGCTCACAGATTCCTGCCACTACTGTCTGTCATTACTCAAGCGTAAACAGGAAAAACACAGTAAATGGAAGCAGGGTCAGGCCACTTGGGATGAGTGAAGAGAGGTTGTCAGAGTAAGTAGAAATAGAACAGGGAAGGCCAAGATCCATCTGGAATTCAGTCTGGCCAAGGATGTTACAGACAAGAAGAAGGGCTTTTTCAAGTACATCAACAACAAAAGGAAAATAAAGGATAATGTTCCTAAATGGAGGGGTACCCTAGAGCAGAGGGTGCAGAGAAACCAGAGTTACTGAACACCTTCTTACATCCATCTTCACTGACAAGACTGGCCCTCAGGCATCTCTGACCCAAGAGAGTGTAAAGGAATGTTGGAAAGAAGGCTTTCCCTTGGTCAAGGAGGACTGGGTTAGAGAACACCTAAACAGATTTGACATCCAGAATTCCATGGGCCCTGATGTGATGCAGCCACAAGTGCTCAGAGAGCTGGCAGACACCAAGGCAAGGTTGTTCATGATCATCTTTCAAAGGCTGGGGCAATCAGGAAAGATGGCTGAGAACTGGAAGAAAGCAAATGTTAGCATGGTCTTCAAAAAAGGCAAGAAGGAGGACTCAGGGAACTACAGCCAGTCAGCCTCACCTCAATCTCTGGAAAGGTGATGGAGTACCTCCTTTGGGAGGCCAGCTCTTTCCAGAAGAAGAAGGTGATCAGGAGTAGTCAGCATGGATTCACTAAAGGTAAATCACGCTTGACCAGCCTGATCGCCTTCTATGATGAATCAACTACCCGGCTGGATGAGAGGAGAGCAGTGGATATTGTTACCTAGATTTCAGTGTGGCTTTCAACTCTGCCTCTCACAACATCCTCATCAGCAAACTCAGGAAGTGTGGACTGGATAAGTGGTCAGTGAGGTGGATTGGGAACAAGCTGAACAGCAGATCCCAAAGAATTGTAATCAGGGTCTAGTTGGAAGCCTGCCATTTGTGGTGTCCCATAAGGTTCAATAACTCCAGATCATGGGGCAAATCAACTCTTCTAGAGGCTCTTAAGCACTAAGAGGCCCCCTCATCATGTCATTAGAGAAATCCCATGACAGCTAAGTGTCACACAACAGAGACATGTGACGTCTCGTAATGGGATGTGCACATACAGAGTCAAACACAGATGTTCCTGGCATTTTCCAACACATCACCAGATGTGTTCTTATTGCATTCATAGGAGCTGCCAGAATTTCATTCACCTGGAATATTTATTTTTCTCATGTGCTAGGAAAAATCTATGGAGCCTCTGCGTAGGAGCATAGCAGGGACAGGACTAACAGATTAAACCCTCCAGTCCTCAAACCACTTCCTGCCCACAGCTGAAGAACCACCAACAAACAGGACTGGAGGGGAATGTTCTGGCCTGTGTTGGTGTATGCTTGGCATCCTTGGATTAATGTTTTTGAAATCTCAGGCTGCCCTGACAGTTTTGAAAAGCTGTAAACACAGGATGAAATGTCCTAAATTAATATGCCTGCCTAAACTGAAGATTTTACTTTGGCTAAAGAGAGTTGATCCCCCCCCCCCAGTTTTCAGGAAATTGAACTCAATGTGCTCATTTACACACCACTGCTACTATGCAATATGGCCCCTCAGTTTATGCCCTACACTTTGCCTCTCTCAACTTAGTTTATGAACTTGATGCCTGAAATGCACTGAAGTATGGCTGATAACACCAGCACTGAAGCAGCTGTGACAAGTGCCGCAGCTCAAATGGAGGCGATACCAGAAATCCTTTGTGTCATACCACTAAAATATAGAGCTGTGGTGGAAAGAGAGTGACAGTAGTGACTAAAGATGCTCACCAAGTCTGGGCTGCCAAGTGCTGGGTGCTGTCTAAGCATGCAGCTGGCAGTCTCTGCTGTCTGCAAGATAGAAGTAGCAACTGGTTGAGACAAACAATGGCTAAAAATAGTCTAAGGAGGGAGCGGTAGCTAATGAGGATGTGCCTGGCTTTTTTAGACCACAACAAGAGTTGGTCCATGCCCTGCAGAGTTTATCATCATAACAGACTAGAGAACAGACAGGCAGGGAATTGCAGGCAGACAAAGGGAGCAGTGTGTGTTCACAGTCTCACAACAGGCATCAACAAAGCAGGAGAAGGAACTCTTACTGCTCCGTTCTGTGTCATGCCTAATCCACTATCCACAACGGGAACCTGTCACACACAAATACATGCATTCCCAGCAGATCTGCTTTCTGCTTTATATTCCACTCACCTCAGATGAGCTGAGCAGTGTGTGCAATTAACTTTTACAGACACTTTTCACGGGGTCTGCCAGTTAATCACAATACTACGGGATTGGAAAGTATCTCAAAGCTATTATCAAAGGAGAAAGAAAAAAATAATTATATGACTCAAAATAACTGAATGAAATGTCTGTTATTACAGCACATCTGCAGCAAGGAGAAGAAAGCAAAACAAAAGGCAGATTTAGGTTATTTCTTGACTTGGAAGTGCTGATTCTTGGAGTGTTACTATTCAATCACTCTTGTGATGGATTTTATAAAATAAAAAATAAACGTAGAAAATGTTATCACCAAAGACCAAATGAAAAACAGAAGGTGGGGTAAAACCTGACCTGATAGACAAATGAGCTTACAATGCAAAATTCCATTAGGAAACACTTCAAGCTTGTCAATACTCACTTTTATACAGATTTAACTAAATTGACACAAACCCCAACACAGTTAAAATAGATGTAGCCCTTTGGCATAACTAAAGTCAGAGTACATTAAAAGTGTATCAGCATGACTTAGTTGGATAGTGAATTAACTAAAAATCAATATCCATTTAGTTAAGTGGGTTCAGTAATAGAGTGCCAACCAGACACAAGCAATGATGAATTCTAACAACTGCTGTTATTTCTTCTCTAGATTCCAAGTCCCAGCTTCAGTACTATGACTGACATGCTGAATAAATTAGTCCACAGGTTTGATTCATAAAACTGTAGTGATATATATCTCAAGCTAAGATATAATCACAGTTAATGCAAGAACCACTAGGCAACACTGATTAGGCAAGGCTTTACTAGATTTTGACCATCTCTAGTACCTCCATTTTCGAGTGAGTCTGGGCATAATGATGGAGGAATTCAGCTCCAAAAACCTCCCTATCCCTTTGTGAGGTCTAAAACGAAGACATGAGCAGAACTGTCACAGTGCAGTTTCCTCTCTCTGGCTTTTCTCATGCTCTCCCTCTTGTGGCAAAGAGACTCACTGTTTTCTTTCAAAAAAGCAAAACCTTCATTTCATTCACTAAACAACTTTATGCATGAGCCAGCACACATTGCTGAGTCAACCCAGAAGAGAAAAACAAAGGCTGTTATGAAACAAAACAGAGGCTCTCTCCTACCTTGTCTTTTCATTTCTAATAGTGACACTTGCATCAGACAAAGTGCCGATACCAGAAATCTGAGATCCTATCACGCCGCCTCCTTTCTTTATAGCTGTGGTTTTAAATCACCTCCTTTGATTCTCATATTTGGCCCATTGTGACTGTGTCGTAAACTGTGAGCTTTACATGGTAGAGAGTATTCTCCTACAAGCTTTCATCTCTTTAACAGGAGCAAGATTTGCTTTTAGGGAAAAACAGCAGCAGACCAGTGAAGATGTTAGGAAGGGGGGGAAACAGAGGGACCAAAGGCCATTCTCTGCATATGGATGCAGAGTACAAACATCAGTCCTGTTCACTCCGTTGCCAAGCAATTCAAAATGAGGATCGACAAGGCAAACCCAGCTTTAGTATCCATGAAGTCTCAGAGAATGGGATATTAAGAAACCATGGCATATCAACACCTGTAATAATGGTCTTTCATGACATATATTTCCAAAGAAAAATTACTATGTCCTCTCAAAGGTTACACTATACCCACTCTGTTTCCAACCCTATTTTGTATTAGCTACATCCAATGTCAACTCCCCTCAATTAGACACATTCATTATTCACACTAATCCAACATGCCCTTGAGAACTGGGATGAGGAAACAAGGGTATCACTGCAGGGACAGACATATCTTCAAACAACTGCAGCTTTAAACAGTCTACAGATGGTGGAGTCAGGCCAGAGGACTGAAAATAAAATTTACCCCCCAGATCCCAGATACAGAGTAATCTTAGTGTATCACATTTTCAGACTCAAGAACAAGCCGACGACATATTATTTCAAATTACGACCATTATATTCTACTGTCCACAGTTTACAGGCTCCATGCTATGTGTGTACTCTTTCTCCTAAAAGGTTCTATTTTAAGAGTCAATTTCCTTAAAATGGTTTTCAAATGAGTATCAAAGTGATAGCAAGCCAGCTGACATAAGTAACCCAGTGAGAACCATTAGCTGACTACAAAATTTTGATTTAGCCATAAAGGTTTGCTGTAAGAATTAACTAAAGCAGATAAAAATAGAGTACCACAGGCATAACTACTTCATTCTCTCCTTCCCTTATTAAATGTTTATGCACTAAATATTAAAATTGTTACTCTAGAAGTCTCCCCATGAGATTGGAATGTCATTACAGTAGTAGACCCTATAATCTGACACAGCACATAAGAAAGCTTCAATACAAGCAAACAGCATGAGAACCACATGCAAATTAAACACTTTGATGGTACTCTGAGGTGAGAAATTGCAAGCCCGGGCAGCCATGACACATCAAGAAAGATCTAGGTACTACTTAAGGGTAAGAACTGTCCTTAAGGATGTGGAAAACAAGCCCACCACAACACTAAGAAGAGCTGTACTGCTGCAGCTGCTGACTTCCCAATATAGTGGGCAAGCAACATAGAAATATTTGCATGTGTCTTGTCTAATATGCATATAAACTAAGAGGCCACCAGTCTGTTAGAAATAATAACTGAAGCCTAGGAAGATTTTAAACCAGTGCAGGAGGGAACCTCAGTGGAAATAGGAGTTTAACACCATAGGAACCATAATCAGCTCTTCTTCTGTTACATAAAGACCTGCTAATTTGCTACTCTGAATTAACTGAATCTACCCTTCAGCATAATTTTTTTTTTATTCTTTGATTAGTTTAACCAGCTTGATCTAGAGCTTCTAGTCAGTTGCGATACCACAGTGAAGAGTTCATTCCTATATACAACATACTTCTGCTTTCCCACGTGTCTTTTCTTCAACATTTCTTTTTGATCTAACTTGGGCTAGAAGCCTTCACTCCTAAGCAGAGATTTTTATTTATTCACACAGTCACTTTGTATTTACTTTATAAACTGCATGTTTCCTTGGCACCTGTGCTAAGAATAATGGGGCTGCGGATAATGTCTAGGGTCTTTAAGTAATGCTACATCTACCTTCTCTGAGAGTGCTTCTGATGAAGGTTCACTGGATTTGGAGCAAACCTGGAAAGTCATTCTTTTCAAATGGTGCACAAGTGTGCAGGTCTGATCCACCCACAAACCCACTATCAACTCCACAGCAGGAGAATGCATAGCCATTGGCAAGTATTGCTAAGAAGGTTTGCCTGCTATAATGGCTCCAGATAGAGCTTCAACTTGTACTTCAACATTTAATGCTTTCAATAAATTCCATTCAACCCAACTCGATAACACTATGCTAGACTTCAACTGCTTGAACTTTTTCTAGGCAATAACAAGAACTAGGGTTTCAGCACCAAAGTTTCACCTCCTCACTATGGATGCTAAAATAAAGGAAATAGAAAAATCATTGTCAAAATCATTAGCCTCATCCCTCTGGTTATAAAGCACTACCAGTCCTGAACAATTAATCGTGACAATGGCTATTTGCATGTACACAATTTAGCCAGTCCATCAGGATAACATCACTAATATGACTATTAGTGAGCACTCACATGGCACTTAAAATCACCCAGATGCAATAACTGATAAAGAAGTTAGAGAAAGTACAAAGTAAGAGGACACCATGCATTTTAGATGGCCAGATACTATGAACTGAGAATTTGTTGGTTTTGGTTCTGCCCCTCCCAAACCCAACTGTGAAGGCAAAGTGGGTGTGCAGCAGAAAGGGACACACCTCTCCCATAAACAGGACAGCGTAAAAGCTACCTCCTTTAGCACACTGTGAGCCAGCTGATACACAACACCAACGACCACCTTACAGCACCAGTCTGACTGCTCTGAAAGTCCTTTACAACACTGTCAGAAAAGCATGTTTGGCCCTTGACAATAAAATGCAAAACAACTTGTCCTGCCTCTTCCAATAATCCCCATCTTGCGGGGACACTTTGGATGACAGCATTCATGTACCCTCCTTAAACAGAGCCTCATTTCAATAAGCAGCAGCTCTAGAGGAGCATCTAGTTCATGACCTTGGCTTCCCTGGAAACAAGGCACTAAAAGCATTAAAAAAACCCCAAAGAGACTAACGCTAGTCAAAGTAATCCGAACAGGCTCCCTACTTGAAAATTACTTTGGAAAAAAACCCTTAATACAGATTAGCACTAAGGATATTGAACCTATTCAAAAGTAGTGTCTACTTTTTTGGAATACCTCCTGCACGTTTAGATTAGTCTGGAAAAATAGATAAATTATTTTAATCTCCACTGGGATAATAACTGTTCCTTCATATCACTGAGCAATTACTATAAAACCAAAGCAAAGGTCATTGCCTCAAAGAAACAGATAAGAACAGAAGCAGCTCTTACAGTGCACACACAATGAGTAAATAAAAATACTAGTTATGGTCAGACCATCTACTCAGCACATCTTCAGGATTCACCAGCCCTTATATCTAGCAGCCTCCATTTTTAAGGGAGATGCATAAACACTGCACATTCTTCAGCTAATTCATTTTACTTTGCATTTCCAACAGAGAGGTACACCATAAGTTATCATGCCTCTGAGAAGGATGAAAGTTTAAGGTGCATTAACTTGCTAGCCAGTGATTACAGAACTGCATCCTAATACTAAGAGCACAACAATAAGCTTAGCTGAAAAGAGAATAACAGATTTTTCTGATGATTGTAAGAACAGAACTCAGGAGGGATTATAGTTAATCACCTCATTTTCCTTTTATTTTTAATAGAACTTATTACATCAAGAGAAGGAAGCAGAGGTGCTGCAAGCTTTGACAAAGGAGCTTGAACTATACATAAGGAGTAAAGAAGTAGAAAGTTGCATTTGATTCACTAGAGAAAGAATGCAAGGGGGAGAATGGAAGTAACCAAGCAGCAGAAGACAAGTCTTTGCAGGTCCAAGAGCAAGGAATCGTGAGTAGGATTTTGATTCCACCTTCTCAACAAACACACCATCTTCCTCACTACACTGTCCTGCAGGAAAGAGCTTCCTCCAGATGAGGAGGGCATCAGACACTTCACATATGATTCTATATATCCTGCTAGCACTCAGAAATCACAGAAGGAAGGTTTTTTTCTTTGTTTTGGACAAACCAATGGATAAATAGAGAGATGTTCTGTAATATTAAGCAGACACAGCCACTTGTAGAAACACAATGACTGTTTTGAAGCTGCCACCCATGTATTGCAGTAGGTAAAGAAATGCCAGTACTGGGGGGAGGAAAAGATATTTGCATGTCTTATTTAGGATATAAATTGATTCTCTGCTATTCTTGACATGCTGCACAAAATGAACCAGAGTATTAAATATAAACCTGACACTGATGGTGATGCAGTGTTAATGTCTAACACTCAGTGCAGGCTAAATAGCTGTAAGCATCTCAGGGGTATTTCGTAGATATGAATATACTTAAGGGTTGCAAAGGGAAAAATTATTATATAAAATTATGACTCCTCCCCATTACATATCCTAAGCTGGACCTCCGATATTGTGCATCTCAGGCTTTCCAGTTCAGTTGCATGGATTCAAATTGCTGTCCAACCCTACACAACCTTTTCTAGGCCCACAAGCAGAAGTTGCCTTCCCTGTTTTTTCTGAGGATATCTTCTCCTGCATATCCTGAGGGTCATTCTCTTTTGGTGGTGCAGAAATCACAAGGATGCAATACAACGCAAAAGAATGTTTTAATGCATTATTTAGCCATTTCTGAAAGTTCTCATGGCTGCTGAATTCTGTATGGCAACCTGGAGTAGCTCTGCACACAAATCACAAAACATCAAGTTCACTCATGTGATAGTAACTATAAAACTCCCAGAGGAGTAGATCTTCACGGATGCTTCAGTTGAAAGCTATTATCTCATTTATACTGATTCCCAATAGCATTCACATTTTAGAACAGAACAGATCTGCCAGGACAGAAAACTACTGGGACTATTACTCAGATCTGACTGGACACAAACTCCTAACACAGGCTGAGGATGTCAGAACTGACTGATTCCCCCCCCCAGGAGAAAACTACCCAAGAAAATCACCCTCCTCACCCCCACACACAACCACAAATGGAGATTCTCCTTTCTATGGTTATTTTTGACCCAGATTATCAGATCCTTTATCCCTGACTTTGATGGCATTTATTCACATGAAGAGCATTCACTATAGAAGCAGTACTGGGCACTAAAGGGTGTGTGTATCTTTTAGGAAATTGCCACTCCAATATCAATGCCTCTCCTGCAGACCAGACACTGGTTGCTGAGACAGGCATGCCTTCCCAACCCATCATCAAGCCACACTGTCTCACTGCAACCCAGGCAGTAACAGCTGGCCTCTGCTGCCTTAAAGATGGCTTTCACTTAAGACTGAGAGAAGATAGAGCTCATCTACCGTGCTATTAAATGACACAGGTTTGGACCTATCTCCTGGGATGAAGACCATCCCAGCATTCTATGGTTTACCTGGACTGCTAACAGCAGCAGAGGTTCTGCCAAGAAGTTACATGCACAGATCATTTCATGTCCTACACACAAGTTCTGCTCAGTTCCAAACCTGGAATTAAATTGAATTTAAACTGAAAGAAGCTAAAAGGAAAGGGCTGAGAGTAAAAACACTGCTACAAGCCTCTAGATCTATTCTTCAGCTATGCTTAAATGTCTTACAGAGCTCACTCAGTGGCATTAGTTTCAGAGTCTGCCACCTACCCCAATGGTATTAAACCATCATTCCTCAGAGCCGTGTTACACCTTAGCCCAGAAAGCGTTTTTGTGCACAGTACGAAGAAAATTAAAATCAGACAAAAGCAAACTATTTCAGGATGTCTTCAGTGCAAAACTTTCCCAGTGTTCCAGGATAAAAGGACACCAAGACCCCTGGAGCATTGCTGCTATTTAAGGAGAATTGTCTCAGTATGTTTCATTTAATGAAAAAATATCCCACATATTGACCCCATGAAAGAACATTCTGTGCACCTTTTGATTCTTGAAGACAGCAAAGAGACTTGTTTAGAATAGCCTACGTAAGTCTTCATCCTCTCCTCTGGAGCTCTGCATTCCTTCCACAACTGAACAGACAGAAACAAACCTACATTGTCACACAGCAAAGCATAAGGTTAAGACATCTATCAACATTGCATTTAAGCATGTATTTTTTTGGACAGACTACTGAATGCTAATCTATGCTGGGAGACAGGAATCCCAAGTTTTCTCCTGCAGTCAGCCAGGATTTGCTTTTCAGAGCTGCCATGCCCTCCTATCTCCCACTGACTTCGGTGGGTGTTCTGCACTGCATTTCTGAAGGTCAGTCCCTCAGCTCCTCAGTGTCTCAGCAATCTCATCAGTAAAATAGGAATAGATTAGACCTGTACTCCAGCTGAATTACTCCCAAGCACTGTAGTAATGTGTGGCACCATTAATTTTCTGCCTTTATTTTGCTCTGAATCAATGGAGCACTCAACAACTGCAGATTTACAGCTGCTGCAGGAGGTCTCTTCAAGCAATACAGCTCTGAAAATTCAAGTTATTGTTCTAGCTGTCTGTGCCAGGATATTCACAAGCAGCTCTACGGTAATAATCGCTGTTAAAATTTGCAACAAAATAGGTCCTGCTGGGACCTGAATCTGAACTACACTAGGTGATGATTGGGTGGTGCTCAGTGCTACTGAGGCTACTCCATTCTCAGAATTCAGGATTCTCAGATCATACACTTCTTATCTGAACTAACAGATCAGTGTCTCAAACTCAGATTTCTCCTTTCAGAAATAGTGCCCATTAGAGGACCTGAGATCCCAGACTCCCTGGCTCAAATTCCAGCTGATAAAAGTGCATTCTTGGTCTCTGCCTCAGTTTTCTTTTCTGTAATACACAGAAAATACATCTACAGAAGTGGAGCTATTTTTAATGAACTGAACTCTGGCTAACAAAAGACCAGGGCAGCTAATGTTGATTATGCTTCCACAAGTGGCCAGATGGCATCTAGGCAACAGCGGGTTAACACTGTTAAGCAGAGCAGCCTCCAAGAGCAGTAGATAGCAAAAAGCACTTTTATAATCACTGCAGCTGAGGCTTCAACAAAGAAGAAAACTTTTTTTCTTATGAAAGAGGAGTTAACAACTTCATTGAGAAGCTATGGAGAAAAAGTAGAAAAACTGACAGTGCAATAAGCAGGAGCAGTACCACCACATAAAGGAAACAGCTCTTCTGAGGCATCAACCCAAAAAGAAAAGGGAAAAAGAAGAAAAAGACTAAAAATGCCACAAAATTTATGATTCAGAAATATTGTATACTCTCTGTGCTAGCAAGACTATCCAGAAGGATCACTTCACTCTAACAATAGACATTTAGCAGAAATATTAAAATGCCTTTTCCAGAGCTTAAGTTATCTCTAGCTGTTAAAGACATGATAAAACCTAATGTAGGGGTAGATTAACTCCCACCTGCTGCTCCAGAGCCCAATCACTTCAGAGACATCTGGTGCTAGCCACTGCCAGAGACAGAATACCAGACCCTGGGTTAGACCCAGTCTAGCAACTGCTGCTTTCTCAGAAAAAGAAAATAGACTTGATAATTTGATATTAACAGCACAGCAAGAGTTCTGTCCAGAGAAACTGAACTGTCAGTGAAAACAGACCTTGATCATGTTTTGGTTTAGCTATTATCAGAAAAAGGCTACTGCTGCAGAGTTTTCTGCAAGTATGATATTACTCCTGTTTTAGGTAATTCAGAAAGGAATGTTGAGAGCAGATGAGAGGTGGATAAAACAGCTTCAAAACTAATGAAGTCAGAGTACACTTCACTTTTGTTGAGAAGAAACCACAAACTTCCAAAGGTTTATTTGTATTCCTTGACTCAAAATGTTCATTGCCCAGTTATACACTACCAACCACTCACCTACAGCATCAGAGAAACAAAAGAGAATGATTCTTCAACCCTCCCTGAACTAGCCAAATCTGTCAGTAACACCAGCTTGTGTCTCTAACAGGTTGAGTTACTCAGCATGGATAAATTATTGGGATGTTGTGAGCAAGAGGAATGACCTGATTAATTAAGACTACCATGAATTCATGTGGGAGGCTCAGTAATGTAGAGCCAAGAAGATACAGAGTTGTGAGAAACTGGAGTGGGCGATGCCAACAGACTTGAAAGGCTATTGTCCTGTGAGGCAAATTTTAGGGCATTTTCCGTAATACCAGAAAACATCCCAGCTGCACAATACAAAACAAGGGTGCAAATTCTGCCTGCCTTATTCAGATGTGCTAAAATTCACTGAAAGGATGAACTTCTTCATGTCAGATCAGGCACAGTCTACTTCTGCAGGCATAAAGTACCACCATGAAACTCTACTACGTGCTCTACCTTATCCAATATAAACACCGATTAATTGATCACATGGATAAGAATCACATTTATACTGTCAGGTGATCTGGAAATACACATTGTGTACTAATAAGCAGGGAACCAGGATGTTTAAAAGCAGTAATTCACAAAGCATCAGTGTGTTCAGAGACCCTTTCCAGCCCCCTAAACAGCCTACAAAGCCTCTCAACTAGTCTAGTCTCCTTGGCTTCAAAAAATTAACTCAAGTCCCACACTCCCTTGTGTATTTCTCCTATACTGAAGTCTCTCTCTACCATATAAATAGCAATTTTAAATCTTCAGAATCGTAAGAAAATTACAACATAATATAGAAATATACAGTAAGGCCATAAGTCATTGCCACCGTCAGCAGGTACAAAATAGCCCAAGTCTGTCTCTGGCTGAGACTGGGTAAATCTTTGATAGTAAAGTCTAAGAGGCCCTTTACATCGCTGCTGTTTTCAAGCAGATTCCCCTCATTTCCTTGGAATCTCATTCTCCTTCCTACAGTGATGGCTGAACTATATTTTGCCTCCCAAGGGAGAGCTGGATGCCTGTCACTTGAATTGCTTACAGCCAAGCTACTCAAAGCACATGAGAATATGCCGGGGGGAACAATACTGCATATGGTTTCTCAGCATTCCTGAGAGCTACAGACAGAAAGGGATTGATGGAGTCAAAGCCCTCCCTCCCACCACCCTTCAGTCCGACTCTTTGCTCCGGAGGGGTGTCTGACCCAGTGGGCTAATCAGCAAGGCACACACATTGGCGCACACAGATTTTCCCACACAGAAAGCCAAAACACTGGTTTTTCAAAGCGTTACTTCAAGAGCTAGACACAAAAGGCCTACATGCCTTGGGCAATGGGAGTAAAGTCCCAGATTCCACCTTTTTAGAGGTGCTTAAGTGGTTTAACTTCAGGAAGATGCTGCCCTCCATATGGAAAAGAAACCAGTCCTCACAGGGTATGAGGAGACAGTAGTAAAGTGGAAGTTTCATCCAAAAGTTTTCCTTTAAGGGACTCACTGCTCTCTATCTCTTACCCTAGGCACCTGCGCCTTTGTATCCAGAGCAACTCAAGGCAAAATCATCTTGGGCAGCAGACTCCCTGCTTAGTTCCTACTGATGCCCTGGAGTACCTTGCTGAGTGTCACTGGAGGCAGTCTGGGCTCTGTGGGACAGCAGCTGCTGCAGGACAAGGAACGCTTCATCCCAAAAGCAAGAGCAGTTAGTGCTGACAGTACGGGTGACAAGTATAAAGGCTCAAGATCTGAGAAAAAAAGACAACTTTCCTGAAAGTTAGGGGACAAACATCAGAGTTCAGCAGTTACACATAAATAACCTCACCCTAGAAAGTGCAAGGACAATACTATAAAGCTAAATAGGCAGATCTGAGTCTAGCAGTAAGACATAAGAGTTTTCATCAATTATACAGGTGTGGTGCTGGATGTTGGCAGCAGGCTGCATGCACTGGATGCTGAAGGAATGGGGATTACGAGCATGAGCACAGAGACAGCTTCTTGAGCGGGAAACATCCTAGAATGAGAGATTTAGAACACTTCAGGGCAGAAAACAGCCTTTCTGTTGTCCATTGTCCCTATATTTGAGGAAATTACTTCAGGAGTTTGTTTGTTTTTTTTTCAAAGAACACAAACAATTACTTAAACAACACACTCAATTTACATAATCAAAACTACCTTCCTAAGTCTTGGCTTTTGGGTTTAGAAACTTTTCTAAACTAAGGACTTTAATTTCCTGCCATTATCAGATATTCAAAAAGTTCACAAAACTATTGGTAACAAGGAAAATAAAGCTTTCATTCTTACTCTGCTCTCAGTGTTTAGTCTGATTTGTTTTTTCCAAAACCTTTCAATACTTAGTACAAATTTCCCTTGGAAAAGTTGCTAGAAAGCTTCCATCTCCACAGTAAACTTTACAGAGAATCATAAATGGTTGAAGATGGGGAGCAAAATAGTGTGATTACATTTACAACCACAACACTTTGCAGCAAAGAAAGAGTAAAAAAATACGCATTCTAGATTGCCTAGCACTGCTAGAATGATTAGTTACTGGTATGTTACTGTATTTCTTCATGTGTAACTCGACTGCCATGCCGTGTCCTGGTTTCATCTGGGATGGAGTTTATTTTCTTCTTAGTAGCTGGTACAGTGCTGTGTTTTCCTGGATGTAGCGTGAGAATAATGTTGATAACAGGCTGATGTTTTGGCTCATCTGAGCAGTGTTTATCTTAAGTCAAAGGCTTTTCAGTGTCCCGTGTTCTGCAAGTGAGAAGCTGCACAGAAAGCTGCGAGGGAGCAAAGCCAGGACAGGTGGCCGAAACTGGCCAAAGGGATATTCCACATCATAGAACATCATGCTCAGCATACAAACAGGCGAAATTACTTGGAAGAGGCCAATTGCTGCTCAGGGATGGGCTAAATATTGTTCTGTGGGTGGAGAACAATTGTACTGTGCATCACTGGTTTCTCCTGAATTCTGTTTTCTCTCTCCCACTCCTTTTTATTAAAATTATTATTAATATTATTGGTGTATTTAGTATTACTGTAATAGTATTTTGTTACAATTACTAAATTGTTCTTATCTTAACCCATAAAGTTTACCTTTTCTTTCTGATTGTCCCATAACACATTTACTTAGACAAAAAACACACAATCTCAAACTTATGACAATAATGTAGCTCCCATTATGACAGTATCTGAGCAAATCACAATCTTTGGTGTACAGTCTCAATTCCAGGCATCATTAGATGTCTTTCAGAAACTAAAAGTGAAGACTTATAGGACTAAGCAACTGGCTTGGGGTCACAATAATGACTAAGGCAAAGCCAGGTACTAAACTTAAGTCTCCCAAACCAGTGCCGTTACCACTGGATGTTGTTAGATTCTCTTACCCTCCACATGAGTCTTTACCCACACTATCCCCACAGCAAGAACACAGGTGAAAACACCATGGTGACAGAGTCTTTTTCATTTCTCACTCTCATAGCAGCAGTTCACTGCATATCCCAGCAACCTCATAAAAACAGGATGCCCAGTAAAAAAGACTTTACAGTCTACAGAGATAATGACTTCCTCTACCAACTGCACTTCTGATTTGATAAACAAAAGGTACTGGGGAGATAAGGCTATCCTATCATAGGCAGTGCTGTAACCACTAAAACTGGAAAAGTGTGTATGCCCATCTGACTACAAAACAATAAACAAGATTTTGGGGGAAAAAATCCTTCATACAAGGGGTTTTTTTTTCCCCTCTCAGACTCATACCAGAAGCAGAACTCAATTCATTTGGTTGGTAATGGCCAACTCACAGTAACTAAGTCAGAGATGGTCCTGCCAAGACACGGCCAAGAGAAGCCATATCTGAAGTTACTGGGAAGCAAAGGCTGTGTCTCATACTCCCTGGCACAGCCAGGGCCTCAATTACCAGCTCAGTGTCACAGGTTATTAATGAACTGGCACATACTTACACTTCCAAGCTGAAAGGTAATGGCCTTTTTATAGATGTTAGAAATTAGTTAATTGAAAAGAAGAATTTCAAATAGTTCACTTCATTAATTTCTCAACTCCCCACCAGATTCACTTGCTCAGTTCATTAAACCTGGCATCATAGCATAACCAAATATCCATTTCCACACAGATATGTGACTGCACCTTGAAAGTCTACAGATAACATTTTTGCTGCAAAGGCTGTAGGAGGACAGACAGCCTCTCCCGCAACCCCACCTGCTCCCAAAGCAGAACTGAAATTCATTAGTTTTGCTCTTTCAGGAACCAGTCCCCAAATCACTTACAGTTATTGACAAAGAACACACTCAACTCTCTCTCCTTATCTTTTAAAGACAAGAATTCCTGTAAGTGCAAAAGGACCATCCTATCTATGAGGTCAAGCTATGGCAAACTCCATCCCATTTTTTCATGTAGCATCTACCAACTGTGGTGTAGAACACACAGCCATGGGATCACCTACACAGTAGGTACCTGCTGTAATGTTTTATGTGATGTGCTCTCTTCTCGGTTAAAAAGCAAGTTTAATCACTCATTCCTTTCAGAAGCACACTGATTACACCAGAGCTGCAAAACTTACCTCTCAGGCTGCTGTTTCACTACCTACACTGATGCAACTGCTGAAATGAGAAGTCACTAGTAAAACAGCAAAATATTTACCTGCTAAAATAGTAAAATGAAGAGCCTATCTGCTACTACAAAGTATCCCAAACACCGGAACAGTTCCTGGGCTTCTTTCCCATGTCACTTAAAAAAAAGGCAAAATAATTATTAGACTTATCATGTTATAACATCACCCACTGTTCTTCCATTCTCTTGTCATGCACCCTTTAATAGTTTTGTTTATGTTTTAAAATATAGATTTGTTGGAACAAAGACTACCGTCTTGTTTCCAAGCGCCAATTCCCATATCACAGGGTCAAAAAGCTGTTAATTCACAGAGGACTTGTATTTGCATTTAGTCACAGCTTCTTTGATAACCTAAATATTAATGGCAGAAAAGAAGAACTGACTGAAGTCCAATTTGGTTCAAATGCTGGAAAAGCCTACCTTATGGAAATGGTTTGGGGAGCAGTGAGGGGAGTGTCCCACTGTCAAGCAACATTCTTTCTTAAATGGGATAAATTGCCAGATTATACCATGAGGCAACTTTCTAAAAGTCAAAACAAAATGCACAAAGCTTTTGATAACATAATTCCTTAAAAACATTATTGCCTGCTTTTGTTGCTACATTTATTCTTACTAATAATGCTAACATTATACTTCCTGGGAATAAATAAAAATCAACAAAATAGTGTTGTTTATTATTCCAATAACCATTCAACAAACAGGGTTTGGGCTTATTTTTTTGTTAAATTAGTCACATCCCTAAGCACCATCAGTAACACATCTGAAAAACCCCTTCGCTTATAGCAGCTGCTCACAGCAAAGTCATCACCTAAACCAGATGCAAGGCACCCAGTGTTGACATTTGAACAAAGCATCCAATATTAATTGCAGTAAAACCCCTTGATAACGACATGCACAGCTATTTTCAACACGTGAAACAGAAGCATTAACTCCGTCAAGTCAGCCAGCATGCCCCAGATGTTTCAACAAGCGCATCATTTACAGACCGCATCATACAACCCCCTCGGATGACTGATACTTGCAGCAGGCAGGGGAATACAGCAAGCCTGGAGGATACATCCCAGGATGTCTTGAGAGAAGCAGCAGGTGAGACACCACCAACATACCTTCAGCAACTTTTTGAGTTTTCCAGAAACACTCAGGGCTCTCTTGTTTGGGGAAGAAGAGACTGGGTTTCCCAGGCTTCCCCGGAAGGCAGTGGGGGATTCAGCAGTGCTGAACCTTGCCCAGCCAGCCCACAGCTGCTCCACGAGCAGGTTGGGGTACCCAGACACAGGCTCCATTACTGCCATTTCAGTCTGAGTATTGTGCCTAGCATACAAATCATGGTTTGTGGCATTGTTATTCAATTGTTATTTAAGAAAAAGAAAGAAAGGAAAAAGAAACCCTGCCACACCAGCTTCTAACCACCAAGTTTGTCCAAACACCACCTCTTTGCTCAGTTCTCACACACCACAGTAGAGGGTTCCTCCCCACATCACTGTCTGGTTAAAACACCCAGGCACCTCAGTTGCTTCATTTATATGAACTGAACAAGTTCTGTATCATGCCAATCAACAACAGCTAATTATTTGCCTGTATTTGCTTTCAAGAACACTGTTATTTATCCAGATAGCAACAAAAATGCTCCAGACCAAACTGGATGCATGGGCTAGAAAAAAGAATGGAAATCAAATATCCAACCTGCTTTGACCTCCAATTAGACAGTCATTTTTAATGGAGCAGCAAAGACTGCAGACTTTCTGTGCTCACCACACCTCCACTCTTTTTTTCCAACAACAGTTTAAACCTCAAAAGTACTGTCTGGCAGATCTTTCTTTTACCACTACAGGCTGGGGGCAGAGTGGCTGGAAAGCTGCCTAGGGGAAAAGGACCTGGTGGTGTTGGATGACAGCAGCTGAACATGATCCAGCATGTGCCCAGGTGGCAACAAGGCCAATGGCATCCTGACTTCTACCAAGAATAGCGTGGCCAGCAGGACCAGGGAAGTGATTGTCTCCCTGTACTCAGGACTGGTGAGGCTGCAGCTCAAGTCCTGTGTCTAGTTCTGGGCCTCTCACTTCAAAAAGGACATTGAGGTGCTGGAGCATGTCCAGAGAAGGGCAACAGAGCTGGTAAGGAGTCTGGAACTTGAGTCCTATGAAGAGCAGCTGAAGGAGCTGGGGTTGTTCATCCCGGGGAAAAGGAAGCTCAGGGGAGACCTTATTGCTCTCTACCTGAAAGGAGGCTGTGGCAAGGGTCAGCCTCTTCTCCCAAGCAACCAGTGACAGACCAAGAGGAAAAGTTATGTCGGGGAGGTTCAGGGTGGATTTTACTCAAAGAGTAGTTAAGCTTTGGAAGAGACGTCCCAGGCAAGTGGTGAAGTCACCATCGCCAGATGTCCCCAAGAACAGTGAATGAAAGTTCTTCCTGTGGCAGGATGCCAGGCTGAAAGCCCTTATGTAGATATGAACACTGTGTTTAGGAAAAAAGAGAAGAGAGGGTATGAAACAAGTTGGAGAAGAGAGAGCACATCCCATTTCATGCAGTTTAGAAAGCTTTCCTGTTACAAGTGAGTGATGTAGTAACAGAGAGCAGAAGCAATGTCACTGCAGGGGTTCATGCTGCATTTATGAGCTCTCTCCCTATGAAAGCCTGAACTTAGATCAACAAGTAACAAGACTGTTGACAGTAAATACAAGCCAGAGGTTATGTATACAGCAGATGTTACCAAATCTTCAGGTGTTAGTTCAGTTGTGTACAGATTAAACGCAGCAGGCGGTTTAACCTATAAATGGCAGTTCATTGAAGGGGCACAAACGCTGCTCACTAAGGAAAGAATTGCTTCAGCTTCTCAATTTAGGTAGTTGTTACACATTAAAAATCTCTGTGCACCTGCCCTCAATGTAGCAGCATTCCACAGTTCCCTTGTTTTACATACAGGTAGTGATCCACTGCTTTGCTGAACCTTGGCACCCCCATTTCTGGTTTTGGACCCATATTTCCTGTCCTGCAAGGCTGTGTCCCACTCCACTTAATACGCCATACGTGCCCATTTTTGAGGGACATGGTCCAACACAGCACAAAATAACACCTTCCTGGATAAAAAGGACAACAGAAAATATTTTGCATCTCTGCTAAATTATTAATAATATATGAGGAAATAAACTTTTTCAATTGAAACTGATATTTTCAAGTTAAAGTAATCAAGAACTGAAGAAATACAACAAAATTTTATTTAGAAGTGTTTTTCATGAAGTGAAAATCATTATCATTCTCAATAAAAGAATTGCAATTAGTTCTGCTTAGCAACCAGCCAACATCAAAAAGCAGATGGTGAATTGGACAAGAGACCAAACATATGATCAAGCCTTTGAAATGCTATCAGTTAATTCCTTTCCTCTTCAGAACATAAGTAGTAGAGACCATAAAGGCAAATAGTATTTTTCCATCAACTAACACAGCAACAGCTCTGCTGTGTTAGGTCAAAGGTTACTCTTTGCTTTCATTGACAAAACCAGTCACAGAGAAATTTTCTAGATAAGTAACAATAGACCAGATAACTTCAGGACAATATTTCTTCCTAAAACAAATCTCTCAACTTTTCAAATTTCTAGTTAATTTTTGAATTTCGGCAAAAATAAGTAAAGTCTCCCACATGCCCCAGGACACACCTTCCAAATGCCACCCTTAGTAGCTACAGGCACACGGAAAAAGGAGAGGAAGCACATTTGGGTGCACACCAGGAAATGCCAGCTGGAGAGTCATGCAGCTGGCATACTCTGCTGTACTCACTAAGAAAATCAGTTCACTTTTTCTCACATTTTGGAAGAGACTGTGAATTCCTCCTTTATCTCCTTTGTTATGTCTTGGGTTTTCAAAAAAATACAGAATGCAGAAGACTCTGAAGTACTTTTTGCTACTATAGTTATAACGTAAACTGACCACCCTGCTGAAATGAAGAATGAGTTCACATCCTAACTTAATATACATTCCCACCCAACACAGGCTGTTCCTACAGTGCTTAAGTCACATCACAGAGAACTGTTCTCACAGAAAGGAAAGTGTGCAACATAATAAGCACACAAGTTTATTCATACACTTGCTCTCTTATCTGGAGACTTCGTAACTCTAAAATGCTGCAACTGTGCTACCGTGTGCTTCACATAACTGCACAGCCAATCAAACTGTCCCTGGGAGAGCCAAATGGATAAGAGCATGGTCAAAATCTACTCAGTACTTCTAGTGAGAACTCATTCTGCACTTCTGTTAGAAGGTCTATTTAGTTACTGTGGAGGCTCAAAAAGAATCTAGAAAAAGAACATAGAGGAAACAATTTAGCTTTTTTTTTTTTTTTTTCCTCTTGAACAGGAAAATTAGTTCCTTAGCTCTGAGGTAGTACTATGAATCCCAAGGCCACATTTCTAAAGTATTTCAGACTGGAAGATATTGAACGGATTTTTTTTGCATTAAGAACTGCAGACTTCCAAAGTGTGGTCTTCTCCTAAATCCTCACCCCTTTAGCTTCCACAATGGAAAGTATTAAGGTCATCCAACAGATGCAACTGACTTTTTCAAGACTTCCTTTTCTATTCCTTTTACACAAAGCACAACCATTACCAAAAAACCTAGCAGGCTTTGGTATCTCAGGTAAGCCCCATTTTCCCAGTGTTCCCGGTCTTGCAAGCCTGATATATACACTGCGCCTTTTTAAACACCAAATTGTAACAGAAAGCACACCTTGGCAGCTGACACCGGACAAGACTAAAAGGGCAAATCCTGTTTGCCTGTGAACTAAAGTTCTCCTTCATCCTTTACGTTTGCACCAATTAGAAACTTTTTATCATAGTGAACACATGGCGGGTCTCCCCAGGAGACCTAAACTGAGCAGGACCAATTGATGACCAGATTAAAGAAAGTAAAGGCAGAAGCCACAATCTTGGTTACATTGCATCACTGGAAAGCCAGCAGAAATCTTTGTAATACTAGAGTGCAAGATTTTTTTGGATCATCTGGTGGGGAACAACTCTCAGCACAAAAAATGTCAAGAAAAGAAATACAATCACACTGAAACAAGAAAGCCCAGGAAACAGTAAAGTGTAAACAATTAACCATAGCACATGGCGAACACTCTCCCACCAGCTTCAGGTTCCAGGCTACTTGGGAGCTAACAGCACTACAGGGTGAGGTGGAAGGAGGATTTTATTTCTAGTTCCCTTCCAATTCCTTCCAGCAATCACATCCTTCTCCCACATTCTGATTTCAGCACACAGCAATCGACTGAATCTAACGGACAGGGTAAAGGCACAACTCAGTATTCCTGCCCAGGAATCTGTTACTTTCCAGCCACTACGGTAATTCTACTACAGGGACAGAAGGGGAGGTGCGTGGGGAAGGATGACAACTCAAGCTCTCCATTCTGGTCTTAAAGAAATGCAAATATCCTTAAACACTCACCCTCCTTATTAAGCTTGTCTCTGCTATCTGCAGATAACCCGATGCATTCAGGGAGCCACTTCAGCCTGCAACTTCCCAGAAGTAGGAATCTACTCATCAGTTGGCCCTATCTGTGCCTGATGTACTAAAACGCTATCAGAAATTGCATTTTCCCTATCAGCTTTAACACAAAACATTGTTATCAGCACTCAGGTCCCCAGCCACACCCTTCCCACATCTGCCAAAAGTATTTTCACAGCAAAGCAGGACTCCCTGAAGCTCATGATCAAAAGGCCAGTGCATCCGTAGCCTAAACCATTCCTTAAAGCCAAAAAAGCAAAGCAGCAGGGGCAATCTAAATCAGTGGCTTCTCTACATATCTTATAAATTTAGAGGCATCTAAAAAACACTGGAAAATAAGCTTAGTTTCTTAAAGGGGCCCATGCCAAGCACCAAGGAACAAACGAATTTCAGCAGCATCATCCAAAGCCAAATTTGGTCCCCAATTAAGAATACAAACGACAGCTTGGCACTTCAGGTCTTCCCTCACAGTGACAGATCAGCAAGACAGGGCTTGCTTACCTCTTTTAAAAAGACAAGACTTTTTACCTCACTGATCATGTTAGTACCAACAGCAAAGTTGTATTAAACTTGAGACTTACTAAGTTGCATGCACACAATCTTTGTGCAACAAGCTTCAGCCTCCTACATAGGTTGAGTCAACTAAGAGACAGATTTATTCTGTTACATGGGAATTATTTAAAATAACTTTTCCAAATAAGACAAAAAAATCATGCAGGACCTTTAATGGGCTAGCCTTGAAAGAGGGCCTCAAAACATTTGTTAGTGTTACATACTCAATAGGGTTCCACAGGCAAAGTACAATTTAACACAAATCTCTATCCCAACTGTACAAGTTCTCAGAGGATGGTGTGGCTTCACCAGTGTCTGCACATTTACACAAATGTGCAATTCTAACACAAACATACTTTGTTCTTTCAAGCCTGAATGCAATAAGCTAGCTGAAACACCCATTGTTTGTAGAAGCTCTTCCCGAAGAAGATAAATACAATTTCACCCAAGTGAATGAGGTGACTGGATTTATGCCAGGAACTAGGACAAATGTTTTTTGATAATACACAATCTAAGCCTCCCCTTCCTCAACAGATTAAAAACAGAAGCATAAGAAAAATCCCACGGTATTCCCAATCCAAAATTCAGGAGTATTTTGCTCACTTTTTTTTTCCTTATCCTGTCTTTGGAAGGCAATTCAGATCCATTCACTGGGTGCCACACTGATGGTCTGGGCATAGCCAACTCAATAATAACTGAAAGACTAGATAGACCTTTACCTGGCCTTCTCTACTCCTGACAGGGAAAATTTATTTCAGTGTCTATGCTTCTACTATAACTGATAGTTACTGTTTTTACTTCAGATCAGCATACTTTTCCTTTAGCTTTTATACTGCTTTCTTTAGCTTTTTGATGCTTACCTTTATTTATAAACTTCATCCTGATACAGCTGTGATGCAGACAGCAGCCTCATATTCACCAAATTTCCCCCAATATGTTTATTTTTCCTTTTGTCTCAAAACTAGAGTGTAGGTGCTAAATTTCTACCATTTTCTGAATCATACTTCCAGCGTAGCGACTATTAAGGGTGTCTTTTCCAAAGTTTTGCACAAAAAGCAATTTTTCTCCCTGTTTTCTCAAGAATCCAACTTCAGAGGAATTTGATTATTAAAAGAGAATTATTTTCAGCTGTCAAAAAGTCAAAACAGGTAAGTGCTCATTTTACAAACTCCAAGCACGGTAATGTTTTTGAACACTACTCTTGTGAGGAGACTGCTTTCTACTGAGGAAAGCTACACCTCTCTTTGGGCTCACACAACACCTATTCTTAGAGCTCCTAAATATCAGCTACAAACTTTCCCCAAAACAGACAGGATGTCAGAGGCTGGTCCCAACACAAACCCATGCAGGAGCCACCCTGGAAGTAACTGAAAATCCTTAGACAGGAGAATTACAGCAGCTTTAAGTGGGTTGAGACACTGTCTCTCTGCCGCCTAAAGCGGTTTCTTCTAGACTACCGGGAGCTCGACCCTTCAGAAAGTATCCAAGTCCATCGCCACGCAGAATAGATGAGGAAAGATTGTCAGCTAATGCTATTGCCACGTTAACGGCCTTTCTGGAGAGGAAAAGAAACAACCAGTTTCCCTCCCATCAAATCTTATGTTAGTGGAGGAAAAGAAGAACCAAGAATTGTGTTTAAAGCGTAAGATCGCATCGAGACAATTTTTAAGGGTTTGGTTTAGTTTGCCGAGTTTTTTCGAACCACAGAAGAAGTGGTGGCACCTCCCGAAGGACCAGACACCGAACAGTGCACACGGAGGGAAAACGGCCTCGTTTCGCACTCCGCCCTGTCCCGTTCCCGCAGAGGGCAGCGGAGCCCGCGGCCGGCGCGTCCCGAGCCGCGCTCTCCCAGCCGGGGCTGCGCGCACCCCCCGCCGCCGCGCCGGGACACACGGGGGAAGGAGAGCTTCCCGTCATATCTCAGGGGGAAGGTTAGTTACCTCCGGGCTCCTCACGGCAGCCTTTGCAGGAACATAGCCCCATGGCAGGTGGCAGCGTCCCTCTCGGCCCCAGCCAGCCCGCTCCTTGCCAGGCGGGGCCGCCTCCAGCATCCCTCGCAGCGGGGCGGGCAGCCGGGCAAGGGCTCCCGAGAGGCTACGCAGGGGCAGCGGCAGGTTGGTGCCCTGGAGCTCCCCGCCTTTGCCGTCCGTATTTCCAGCCGGCCTCGAGGCAGGACTCGGCGCTTCACGGCTCCCTGCCCCTTAAACCGCACCGGCTTATTAATTATAGTCGCCCCTTTGAAGGGGTGAGAGCCACCGGAGCCTGCTTTATGGGAGAGGCTCTCAGATGGCCAGAGGGCAACAGACACCAAACGTAAACCTTCAGTGTGCATAAAAAAAATACCAGAAAGACCATTTCACCTCTTGCAAAATTCTGTCAGCACAGGACAGGGTCATATGGTATCCCCCCCACACCACATACCCCCACAAGAGTAAACACTTCCCCATATATCTGAGTCTCCACAGAGATACTGAGTGTTACAGGGACCTTGCATTCTTGCAAGGGTCAGCACTGCTCTAGCAATATTCAGAAGGCTTGTTTACACACTCACTTTTAATTGCATTAACCTAACTAAATCAACAGCCACAAAGACAAGATAAGAGTTTTGCTTTGGAGCAAGGAAAGAACAACATCCCTAGAACAGATGTTTGCTGGTTCTCTGATCACTCTGGGCTTGTTTTCTAGACCCTGCAGCACTTCACTTAACACAGCAGGGACCCTGCTTATCGAAGCCCCACTGCCCAGGTGCAGCAATGCCCTAAGCACTGCATCAGAGTCACACAGATTTTTTTATACACCAACTCACAGGCAAACTGGCTGCCTTTGCAAAGCTTGGATCAAATTTTAAGAGTTAGATGTCACAAAGAAGCGACTGAACGATATAAAATCTTTTCCAGGCTGGACACTGCAGAAAAATACACTCTTTGATAGCAGTGTGCAATGCACAAAAATTACAGTGTGGGTGGGAGGGGAGAAAGCTACACAAATAAGAGGTTTGGGGGTGGGGGAAGTAACAGGGAGCTACATCTTTCAATACAGTTAAAATATCAGAAACAGCCTGAACCCAAGACCTGATGACAATCTGCAGCTCCAGCTCCCAGTACGTATCTCAGCCTCTTGAAATTGAACTGTAGTTCTTCAGAAAGGACTTCCAAGAGAGAAAATTAATAACCTAAAGGATAGACATTTAACAGGTCTCCCACCATAAAAAAAACCAACAAAAAACCCCTAAGAACAAAAAACCAAAAACAAACCAAAAAACACCAAAACAACCAAAAAAACCGCAAAACAAACAAAAAAAACCAAACCAAAAATCCCCAAAAAGAAACCAAAAAACCCCGACAATAATGTTCTACAGAGAGGTCCTCCTGCAGAGTATTCAGCTGTTAACTGCACACTTGAGCAATCCCAGAGTATGAGCATTCATTAGTTAGCACAAAAAACCAAAACAAAACCAAATCCCACACAGGACAGAGGATGGACAGGGCAGGAAAACTTTCCCACCACCAAACATACTAGAGGAAATTCAAGGTATTCCTGCAAGAGAACTGAAGGAAATCCAGTACTCTGGCTTTGCTGGTACCGACTTGCTCCCCTGGAATAGATGTGTGAGAATTCATCTCAGTTGTTTTGTTGAGCCTCTAAAATAGTCAGACAGTGCCAATAGCTGACAGCTGCTTGGAAATCCATCTCTTGTGCAAAGTGCTACCTTGCCCTTGTAAAGCAGCAGATACTTCCCTTTCTTCTTGGCTAGAGTGTGATCTAATGTCAGGGAAGAGGCACGTAAACCACCTGCTTGAGGGGCTGGACAATCTCCTGGCAGCACTCCTGCATTTCATTTACCTAAAGCAACCCCGGGCAGCCACCAGCAGGGGTAAGTTTTCCAGCTTCTGGAAAAGCCAAAGTGTTTACTAATGGCACTGTCAGATCAGTGGTAGATAAAATGGATGGAGAAAGCACCCTGCTCTCTCCAGATGTTCCAGCCTGGCAGCCAAGTCAGCTCCATGGGGAAAGGTGCTAGATGCTGTATCTCAGAGAACCCCCCAGCCTACCTAGAAGTTACTGAAATTTGAGTATTTAAGAAGTTTTAGGACTATTACGTACATCACGTGGGCAGATAGAGGCTGATGAGGGGTTAAGCACACATGCCTGATTTAGATTATCTGACCACTTCAACAAAGCATTTCAAGGATTTTTTTCGTTTCTATCACCAAAACATTACAATTTTAAACTCTCCTTACTTTCACAAAACATTTGGAAAACTGAAAAAAAGTTTGTCTTACCTTTTGATTATGTGACACTACCTAAAGGAATTAAATGGTCCCAGATGAAAATAGCTGAGATTCATTTACTGCAATAACCATCACCATGTATTTAAAAGAACAATCTTCAGGTGTATTCATTGCAAGAGGAAGGCTGAGCCTCTGATATCCTTATGATGGGGACACAGCATGACATTACCCAAAAGCACCACTTATACAAAATAGAGCTAAAGAACACTTAGGCCTTCCCTCACTTTTGCTCTGGATGGCAAAAATTACAGTGAAGGTCAGCAGTAAAATAAGCCAATATTGACAGCTTTCAGAAAGCCATCCAAAGCTTGCATATAAATGAACCATCCATGCTTTGAATTTCACAGCAAAATACAAATTTCACCCAAAACAAAGCAGTTCTTCAACACTAGCTCATTACAAAGAGATTCATTTAAGAAAAATCTTCAATGTATTGGTGACTTTGATACGTATTTGTGTCAGTCTTGAATGTGAAAAAATGTGAAAAAATACACTCAGAAAACACAAAACCCTTAAGAGAAGAAAATCATAGCTAAAGAGTTGTTCGTTGAAAATTCAACCGAAGAAGTGAGAGTGAAAATGTGATTAAATAAAGAGCCCTAATCTCTAGTAAACTAAAATACTATAACCACTACCACCTCTTTTATAACCTGAAAATTCCATATAAATAATATAAACCAGGACATTCACACTCTACATACCTTCAATGCACTTTGCAGATCATTTGTCATTTTAACTTCAGAGGGCACTCATTAAGTTTCCTAAAATTTAAGCCAATATGTGTCTGTTGTCAAACATACTGCCAGTCCAAATCCTGCCAGACAGAACGAGCTAGCAGGGGATCAGGCCAGCAGAGTACATGCACACAAACCAGATACTTTTTTTTTTTTTTTTGGAGGGGGAGAGAAGTGGTACAGTCAAAATTAAAACAAAACAAAAACATTTTAAGATAACTAAGCAATGTTTGGGAGATGCAGAAGTCAGATGTCTAGATCTGTCATCCCATGGGAAATTCAAGATTCTTTAATGTCTAAACCACACTTAGCTTCTCTTTTGAATGCAGTCAGGTCCAGGCAGATCATCTCAGCAGTCAGCTAATGAAGGTAAGAGTGCAGAACTGCCACTCAAATCTTTGGCCTAAATAAAGGCAACCCTAGAAACTCTCATCTTAGACCCTAACATGTTGATTGATTGCTACAGGTACAAGGTCTGACACAACCTGAAGGGTTTGAAGGCTCAACACAAGATTAATATATTAAAGACAGCCAAACCTGTCTGGGTCAAATAAAATTGAGATTTTATATATAATTTTTAATATTATACGAAATGCATTTATATTTACACACAGCAAAAATTTCATGTAGGGATTAGCCTATTCCTGCAATAAGAAAGGTGGATATGCTTGCACTTTTCCAGGAACAAAACCCACTTGCTCTGCAGTATGATTCTTCTGAGACTCATTTCTGTTAATACACATAAGTCAGTCTGTATAGCAGGAGCTCTTCAAGGTGGGATTTCTGTAAGTCTTAACAATGTGACCTTTTAGACCTGTAGTTAACCATGCATGTCTCCTCTTTAAACAGCACACACCAACTTCAGACTAGGGTTTACAAAATCAGGAGCCCAGAGTTCAATGTCTAAATTTGGATTTCAAATACTAAACCATTAGGCTGATCTTTCAAAAACTCCAAGTACTTAACACATCCCTGTAAAACGCACTGGTGCAGACTAAGTGTCCTAAGATTTTCTGAGTAACTCGTCTACTTCGCACTTTTTTTTTTCCTCCAGCCACAGCTCTCAGCTTCACCATCTGAAATTCTTGATTTGAAGTTTACATTCCCTCCCATTTCTTAAGAAATGCAGTAGCGTACTGACTGCCACTGGAAACAAAAGCCAGCTGCTAAACACTGCTGTGTGAATAATGAACTTTGATATTTCTGGACAATGCTAAATATCTGGAAGCCAGAGGTAAAGGTTTTAGTTAAGCCAACCACTTATAGTCTGAGGGGATAAAAACTCCAACCAAGTACATTTTAAAAAACTGCAGGATGGCAGAGGAATATGTTATTCTAGTTCAATGATTCATTCCAGATATGACAGAGTACTAGTGGCTGAAGGTATTTATTAATCAATCCTTTACTAGGAGACAAAAGGTTTTTGTGATTCCCAGCTATGTCAGAGTTACAACTCTAGAACTGGACAAGCATTCATTTTGGAAGCTTTTCTAGACACAGGGTAAAGATTACATAGCTTTGGGGTTTTTCCCCACCATTCCCTCCTCCGCAGAAGGCACAAACTTGTCTGAAGAACACAAATGTTAAGACCACCTTGCCTCATTATATTTAAACAGGTGAACTGGGCTTCACAGAGAATGGACCTAAGCCAGCCAGTATGAAACATGCACTCGTGAAAAGCTCACAACTTATACTAATATCCATGCTCAAAATTCAGAGGAATGTGTTAGGATTTTCAAGCTTGGCCAGTAAAAGCTTGTTTTGTCTGTTCTGTAAAATTATTTATTCTGTGATCTTCTCCATATCAATCAAATAATCCGTAAGTCAGGGCAAATTAGACTTTATTTTCAAGAAAAGTTAGAGCCTTTGTAAAATGAAAAGTTTACTTTCTAACTGAAGTCAGATTCAGCATGGATTACTCCCATGATTTCCAAAATACGTGGTGAAACAAGCAGAAGTGGCTTGCCAGGCTACACTGGGAACACCCTATGACTCTCCACAGATTTCCCAACAGCCACTGGACTCAAAAGAAAGAAAAGACTATTCAGGCAATGTAATAACACAGGTAGAAGAGCACATTATAACCAGTCTTAGTTCATATAATCTGTAAATACTCTAACTCCATTAAAGACTTACTACATTTCTTATAAGAGCCTGAAACTACAAAGTGAATTTTCTAGCCTAGTATTTATTAATAGAGTGACATGCTACCTCCCCTAAGGCTTCTTTCCTGTGAGAGCTGAGCAATGTAAACCATCCTCACCCTTTCAAATCCCAGTCTTCATCATCCCCTGCCCTCCAAATACACACTTCTAGTATGTTTAATATAAACCGCAAAGGAAATGTTTTTGAAAACTCCAGTTCTCTGGGCTTCTAAGACTCTGAAAAATAACCTGCTGAGAGAAGAATTAGACCATCATTTAAAGGAACAATTTATAGTTCATCTATTCTTCACAGAAGACATTAGCACAGAAAACATGAGTTCAGTGTAGATATTTCACCAAACTGTGAGAGGTAGGTACAGCATGAAAGGACATTCTTTATTCACAGGTTGCCCTGCCCCAAATGATATAAAATGCATTCCCATTAACCAGGTTTAGGCTAAGTTTATAATGGAGCAGAGCTCTGTTAAGAAAAGCCTCATGGGCTTAAAAAAAGAAAGGATCAAAAGTCACCTGTTCTGTCAGGAATAGCATTTCAAAACATCTGGCCTTGTCCTATTAAAGAATTTCTAGTCCAGAAAGAGTCAAAAGATACTGAGTTTATAAAAAGTTCTTCTGACTTGACTAAGTCCATTGCTTTCTCTTCTCCCTCCAGTCACTAATTCCAAGAGAAATTCAGTCATACCATCTGACACTCCTACGACAGTAATTTTCACTGGCATTTGGACATTTTTCATATTAATGGCCATATTTTAGGAGATTCACAGGTGTCTACCTTCTTTGTTTTTTCCCTTCAAACAATGACTCTGCAGCCTAAAGCACTTGTGAAGTGCAAAAAGGAACTCCATGAATTCTGACAAACTTAAAAAATTGAAGAATTTTAGGTGCAAGCATCAACAAATGAAGAAAGCTTGGTTAGAAATTCCAACACAGCTTTAGCCACACTGTGCTAGAGAGTACATCTCCAGATTTTCGCTTTGCAGGCATTAGCAAGCTCTTGGGGCTCTGGCATTGAAGTACTGAGGGAACATGAAAAAATCCCTGAATAATCAAGCCTTACACATGGACAAAGTCCCTTTATAATCAATCTTTTGCACCTGGTTGTGGCAAAGCTGACATCGTTACTGTTCCATATTTGTCAGTAGACAGGCAGCGCTGACTGGAGTGCTAACACAGCTCTCAGTGCCGTGCTTTCGTTTCTCTCAGCAGCAGGCAGGCACACTGGCTGACACCAGCTATTCCCACCTGGCACTGCCATGGATCCATAGCTGCTCTTGTACAGTTCACACCAGCTTAGAGCCCAAAGGGGAAGATCAGCTAAACACACAGATTATAAGAAGTGGTTTTACTGCAAATACCTGAAGGCATCTTGCTGCCCATAGCACTTTAAACTGCTGTAAAAAGAACCCTTCCCTAAGAGATCCCAGCGTACACAGAGGGCAGACAGCCAACTATTAATGTATGCAAGCTTCTGCACTTCCTAACTTCAAAGAATCCTTGCTTCTAGAAGAGAGGGGAGGATCTGCTTTGGCTCACAGAGAGACAACTCTTCATTAACTGCAGAACTTAAAGCTAATGGCAAAAAGGCCAGAGCCTGATAAAAACATTTCTGGACTCCTATAACCTAGGATGTCTTGCTGAAGGTGATTAAGAAATAACTCCTTATGTGCAGCTTAATACTTTCACTGAAGTTACCAAGACCAAAGCAGAACCCTGTGCTGATGTTGGCATTACAACCAAAGGCAAAACTGCTTTCCAAGAGGAAACACCTCTAACCTCAAAACACTGCTAAGGGAGAACACTGAATTTATTCTCACTGGTCCTCCCCAATCCTTATGCATCTCCTTCAGTAAGACAGTCACTCTACAGGTCCACAGCCATAATTATGACACCTTCTACAGACCTCCACCAGCTTCAGAACAGGGGCTAAGGTGATAATATTTCCCTTTCCGAGCATGATCACATTTCCATTTGTACTAACTTCCTCTATCCTCTGCTGAGATGTGTTTGGGTCACAGAGCTAACTAAAGATAGGATGTCTACTTTTATATTCTAAAGTATTAGCAACACCTGACACACATGACCTGTGTCCAAGACCTATACAGGACACAGGGACAGAAAGAGGTGGGTCTGTCCACTCAAAGTGGACCAGATGAAACTTAATCTGGAAAATATCTTCTGCTGAACCCTTCCAGAAAGCATTATTCTGACTCTCCGATTCATATACAAACCGCATTTGGTAAAAGCAGAGCCTTTATGGCCTCTGTGGAGCATAAGGATTCTTACACAATAGTGATCTTTGCAGACACGTTTGTGTTAATAAAAGTGATCTTTCTCCTCATTACACTATTATGCCAGTACAGGCTTTCTTTTGACACAATTATACTGGGACAGAATTATTAATGTAGACAAGGCTCTTCACCTCTCAAGTTAGCAGTTGCCAGAGTGCTTATAAATCCTGAGAATAAAATACACAACCCAAAATTCAAGGAAGCACCACAGTTTACACAGTTCTCCTCCTATGCAAATAATATATGGTCAGTTGTAACAGTCCTTCCCTACTGCCTTATACACATCCCCTTTTAACACAGTATACTTTTAATTTCATAGCTCATTTCTTCATTATCTCAAATTCCTCCTGCTCCTTCCCCCAAGTTTTCATGACTGTCTGACAGCTAGTGATTAAAAACAAATCCCAGAACTAATAACAGTGCTTTACCAGTCCAAGATGATACATAGCATCTTTGATACCACATGGAAACACAGGGATCAACATCTTAAGTGGACTTCACTTAGATGAGCAATGGGCTCTGGCTGAGATTCAAAGGCAGACTTTGAAAGAACGTGTCTTTAAAGGTCTGTGCACCTGCTAGAATGGACAGAAGACACAAACTTCGACAAAGTAAACATTTAGAGTCTGTCAAAACAAAAAGCTCTATAATTATGAACGACCTGAACTTTGGCTTCCTAATGGAAGAAATTACATTCATTTCAATTAGAGTGCTTGAAAAAAGTTAGGAATATTAAGCTCATCAGAATGTACTACACCATACAGACCACAGTCTTGATTCCAGCTGCCTCGCTGCCTTTAGAGAACAGCGCCTTGAGCAGAGCCCCTGCGACCAGTACTGGAGAGACACCGGGAAGCTTATCATGAACTTCCACAAAAAAACCCAAAACACCCTGGGTGTTCTTAAGCTGAGTGTAAGGCTTAAGTGTCACACTATAGGCAATACATCCTTGTCATATTTCCTCCTCCCTATGAAGTTCAGAAAGCCCAATGCAAGCTGGTCCTCACTGATAGCACACTAGTTATCCCTAAAGCATTTCAGACAAATACAGAAGGGGTTTTGCCTGGGAATCCTCCCTCACAGGTGTTTGGCAGCAGGCCAGCTGCCACTTCCAATTGGCACTAGTGCACTCATAAACACCCCAGACAGCAGTTTCTCAGCTATATACTCTTTTGGATCCTGGACCAGCACAGTATCAGCAGTGCCTCCCTTTCCCCCACACACTTTCTGTGGGCCTCATAAAAAGGCTGTGTGTTTTATTTTTCTCACCTTTGCTTCCCAGAATGACTTCCATGTGGTATTTCCAAGTTGGTGTCTTCTACTGAGCAGTTAAGGTACAGTGCTAACAGGTACCTCAAAAGCACAAGTGGTGCTGCCTTGCAGTATTGTCAGTATCAAAGAACAGAATCACAGAATCATTAGGGTTAGAAAAGACCTCCAAGATCAAGTCCAAACATTGACTGAACATCACCATGTCAACACAAACCACAGCATTAAGTGTCATATCCAGTCTTTTTTTGAACACTTCCAGGGATAGTGACTTCACCACCTCCCTGGGCAGCCTGTTCCAGTGCTTGACAACCCTTTCAGGGAAGAAATTCTTCCTAATGTCTGCCCTGAAACTCCCCAGGCACAGCTTGAAGCCTTTTTCTCGTCTTTATTTCACTACTGCTAGAGTTTGGTGTACGCTGTGACATCCCCATACATCATGTATCTTATTTTACTTCATCATGCTAACCTAATAGAGTACTTTATTAGCCTCAGGGATCCCAGACACTGCATAAATCTTGTGGAGAATTCACCCATTGTTATGGCAAATGAGAACACAGCTGTTTCTGGGGCTGAAAAAAGCTTAACCCATCAGAGCAGCAACAGAGCACACAAGCTGCAAAACATCACAGAAGACTTGATTTCTGACAAACTAGCAAGAAATATGGAGATGGTACAACATAACTGATCATGTTGACAGTTTGATAAGCATATCTCTACGCAACAAAGCTGTACTTGCACCAGAACACTTAAAAAAAAAAAATCCCTCTACTGAATACGCATGCCTTAGGACTTTAATATATTATCCTCAAGGCAGAATATTCAATAGCAAAACTCACTCTGGAAGGTCTCAGCAGGAAGTATTCAAAATCTTACCTAATTTGCACTGAAAATACAACCTGAGGGGAACAAATGATGCCTTGTACGTTTCAGCTACGATGTGCCACCACACTACAAAGCCGTATTTCTATATCCAAAGAGCAACCTATAGAAACTGCTGTATTTGTCTCTTAGGAATACAATGGGTTAAAGAAGACTGCTCAAAACCAGTCAGAGGTTATGTTTTAATGATCTGCACTAGCAGAAAGCCCTATTCACGAAACTTCTTAAGTCGCATGCTCCTTTCACAGCAGGCCTTATGCTATTGCAATTGAAGTTTTAAAAACCTTCATTCTTGTTGAAAGCCAGCACATGCATTAAAGACAGCTAGGTGCTACTGATCAGGGATCAAATGCAGAACTTCTCCTGGAATACAAATCCCAGGACAGCAGAACACATGTATGCTGTCACAGCCCATTTCCAGTCCTACTTTCAACTGCCCAGGGCCCAAGAGCACCGAGGGATGAAGACAGCACAACTTGAAGTAGATAAAACGCTTCTAATAAAACAAAGGCAGGATCTTGTTTATTTCATGAAGCAGGATCATTACCTGCCAAATGCAAACATAAGCCTTGGGCATTGCATATGCTAGGGGAAAAAAGAAAACAAAGCAAACAGCAATTTACAGGCTGCAAGTGCCTCCTGATGCCCTTCAAGATGTTTTAAACTGATAACGCAAGGTGAGCCAAAACATTCTTAACTATCAGAGAGCCTCATAGCCCTCAGGGGAAAAGAGGAGCCTAATAACCATTCTGCACAAAACTCTGGATGCAGTCCGAAGACCTTCACCTGCAGTGAGTCATCACCTTAAGTAGGCAGAAGTGGATTGGTCAAGCTGCAGGGATACAGTGTTGGACTGAACACAACACTGTTGAAATCAGTAAGGTTACATGAATTGAGAGCAAAGTCCAGTCCTTTTTTTTCCATGTTCTCTTTCCATAAGAATTCAGTGACATGGTACAGTCAAGCATTCAGGGAAAGTACAGATCAGGAAATCAGTAAGCAGAGAAGCCTTGCTTACAGAAGATTTGAGCTGCTAGTGTGTACCTACATGAGGGAAATGAGGGCCTCCATCAATTAAGTAAGAGTTCATCAACTTGAATCCATTTGTAAGACAAGCCTAGAAATACTGGCAGTTGATTGATACTTCTGTTGACACTAAAGGAAGTTATCAAGGTCTGGATGGGCCACAGAAGCTATTTTTTCAGTCCAATAAAATAGTATCAGTAGAATTAGGAAAGGAATAAACCTGAGGAAGGCAATTAGTACCTTTTGGCAAATGCCAATTCATTAAAATTGCAAAATTTTGAAGATACATATTTTGAAAAATAAGTTTAGCAGGCTCAGAATGGGAGAAGAGGAAAACAGTCTGACAGAGGCCACTAAATAGCCCATAAGCTCTGGGTCAGTACGTTAACCTGAAACAGAGGACACCTATGCCCAAGTTGCTTCCCCACACAGTCATTACTGTATGTGTCTATACAGAACACGTTCTGCTCTTACATAACAATTTTAAGACCAAAACAATATTTAAATAGGTAAACAAATTGAACTTGAATATTTCAAAGACTTGATTTTGGCATGTGTGGCAGCAGGTGTATATTGTGAATACACGGAGTGTGTTCAATATAGAATATTACAGAATCACAGAATATTCTGAATTGGAAGGGACCCACAAGGATCATCGAGTCTAACTCTTAAGGGAATGACCCATACGGGCATCAAGCCCAACCCTGGCATCATTAGCACCACGCTCTAACCAACTGAACAAACATGCAGAAATGTATTCAATACTGCATTCTGCCTACAGAGCACAGTATTGGCTTCGCAGGCTGGGCAAAAACATTGTTAGGGGACTCTCGCTTGCTGATTTGCTTTGAGGAGACACGAACAAAATAGAGTAGGTAGTTTTCTTTGAGAGGATGAACTCGCACTCCAGTGATCCAAGACATGCGCCACTGCTGACAGCAAGAGTCCAAGCAGAAGCCGGCAAGAACCAGCACCATCTAGTGCTCAGGAGAGACGCAGCAAGCAGAACTGACGGAAGAACGCACCAACAATTTTCAGGCACAGAAGGTGAGGATACACACTTTCAAGGAGACTCAAACTGCGCTTGAACACAAAAAGAGACTCTGCAGCAGGGAAAAGGCAAGCAGATGTACCTGTCATCATCTTAGTGCTAAAACATTATTACCTTAAAGGACTTCAACCCAAGCTATAAGGTAATAATAAACAACTGTTTCAAGACATGCAAAGAAAGCACGCAATTTTATCATTCTGGGCACTCCTTTGGAAAGACAGTTTAGAAAAGACATTTATTGTTTCTTACCCCTCAATAAATGGAAAAAAAAAATCTATCTCACATTCCAAAAGACAGTTATCTATTTTAGTGACATACAAGTAACTGCATGCTCTCAGCTATGCTCCATACATCTAGAAGTAGTAACCACAGATCTGACAGAGCCCTCCACTGCAAAACCAAGACCACCAATCTTCTTGTCCAGGTCAATGCAATGCCATGGACATGGTAACATGCACAGTTCTCTCTTGCTAAGTGTTTCCAGAGTGCACTGCTGCAACTACACCGTCAAACTTTCTAGTAGGACCCAAAATTACTTTATTTTGTTACAATTTCCCTCATCAGTATGGTGGGTGCCAAATCACAGAAATCTAAATATACCTCTCAAGTATCAACATCATCACATATTCATATATGCACAGTCAGTTTTCAGCTGTAGACTTCAGGAGAAAACTTAATTACCAATGGCAAACTCAGTATCCTGCTGTTAATTAGAACTGCAATTTGCATTGAATAATAGAGAACATGGAATGATTTTCAATGTATGAATTTCTAATTTCTCCTCCAGGTATTTTAATTACACACCATCTCAACAGGAACTGAGATAAAAAGGCCACAAAAATAGCTTAATTGGTGTCGATCACCTGGGATGCAGAAGTGTACCACAGAGCAGACTGCTTTGTAGGCATCATTCCACCTACTGGCACAAGACAAACAAGCTGCCACTCCAACTTCTCTGTCAGATACTGTCAACAACACAAATGGACCCCTACAGAACAAGTAGACAACAATTATTGTCCCTGCAAGAATTAGGACCCCCACTTTCTGATTCTGCCTTTCTTGATTTTCCATCCTGTTATATAGCATAACCAAGGCAGTGAAGTAGCTTCTACATAAGCCCTGCACAAAGTTTCTGCATGAGGCATTTAATTTTGCCCCAGCCTAACTTCTGGCATAATGCAACCACTACTCCATCTTTAAAGGATTCAGTATTAAATGCAAATCCCTTTTGCAAGGGCAAGTTGCCTATATTGAACTAAGTCTTTATAATTAACTGAAAGAGCACATCGTAAAGAACTGACTTCTAAAGTTTTGAAAAGAACCTTTGACATATAAATCAAGTATCAAGTGATCCTTGCTCTGGCTAAGTCTGCAAAAAGACCAAGGTAACAATTATGAAGAGGACTGAACTGCCTCACTAAGGCTGGTGCTAACTCAACTGGAGCACAAAAGACAACCTGAAGGTGCAGTTTTCATCACCTCAGTTGAATTGACCTGAAGTCCAACTTTTTTTCAGTCACAAGAGCTGAAAGGAAAGATATGGTTAGATGTACAGAAACAAGATAACCCCCTCAGCAGCTGTTTCCAATGAAAAAATTAAGCTCCTTACAAAACCGCACTCTTACTCTTACAGAAAGTCTCAGCTAAGAGCTGTCACTGTTCACCTTGGCAGAAAGCACTGTGGCAAGAAACAGGAACTAGCTATCATCAGTGATGAGGAGACACCAAGATGCGTACCATGAATACCTCCTAACTTCTGAACCTTTTTACCACTCCCTTCCTTGATTCTAAGAACTTTACTGTATCAGGGAATTCTCTGTCTGCAGAGGAACTTGAGCATCTCAGTGCTGCAAACACTGGGGAATAAAACTAGGTAGAGCACTTGCAACAAGACATTAAAACATCAGTTTTCTAAAAGGTGAGACTTCAGGAGCACTTAAGTCATCAACATTCCTTAAACGATTCTCAGAGCTTAATCCCTGTGGCTCCTTACAAGCTGCATTATGCCACTCCAAAATGCACTGTAACCCCAGGTCAACACTAAATTATTCTGTTGTCCCTAGCAACAGCAGATGCTGTTTCTGTTGCCAGATTCGGACTCCTCTCCCAGGCAACAGAGATGATTTCCACCTATAAACACCAGCTGCTGTGGAATTATTGCCCCAAATGGTACAACTTTCACACCTGACCTCATACTACCTTCATAATTTTACAAAAACATCCCCCACCACTTGCTAATGTGCACCGAAATATGAGAGCAACTTGCACCCACAGCTTACCCCACCATTCCACTTTGAACTTCTAGCTATGATGAAGGGAAGCATGAATGGATTCAAAAGGACCCAGAAATTTATGTAGTTTCTTCAAAAAGGAATATAGAGAATGTATTTCAGGAAGTCCTGTCACCAGAGCTAACACTGGTTTGACTGTAGAACTGTTCTGCAGCCTCTCATGTCCCTACTTAACCCTTCTCCCAGCTGCTCTATACAGCTTAGAAATGAACTTGATGAAACATGAATAACACACAATGCCCATCATTAGTTCTTGTTACTCAGCAGAAAATCAATACATGCTCTGTTACAGCACAGGACATGCTGTTACTCTAGTCCCTGCACTCTGAGGGAACAGCTCCCACAGCCAAGCTTAACACAGCCTGCAGCAGAGAAAAGGTGGCAAGACCTCAGCAACAGTTCCACAACAAGGATGCTGAGCACCTTAGCTATTAATCACAAAACAGGGTTTTGGAGAGAACTGGTACCACAGACTTTAGAACTCTTTGGACATTTCTCAGACCTCAGCCTCTCCTCTTTGCCAGATTGGCTGGTATCAGCTATAGCTACATTTTAGGAATGCTACACTCCATTCTTGATTTTGTTAGTTAAAGCTCTGACGTTTATTAGCACAGTAAAATCCCACATCTATACATACAGCTATTGAATGTAGCTGTATTCAAAAAATCCCCAACTTAGCTAAGACAACTTAAATGTCTTATCATCCCTATAGAAACTCTAGAGTCCTAGCTTATAGTGGGATAAATGAAACACAATTAGGCAGGAATGTGATCATGGCCATACATCCAACACAGGCAAAGATGGGCAGTGATGGAAAATAAAGATCTGGGTCCTCCAAGATCATTTGTGCTCCCCTTCCTATCTGGCATGTTTCAGAGCTATTCACTATGTGGGTGTTCTGTAGGCTGGCAACCACGCAGAACACGGTCATTTCAGAACACGTGCAAAAAAAAGAAAAGGCATTTATGCCAAAACCAGCACAGAATAAATGTACTGTGAACAAAATGGGGAACTCTTCAGGCCACATTCTCCAGTGATGTCTGTGTCAATGACATTCTGTATTGACTGGCTATTTATAGTGTTTTCCAATACTTACTATCCATGTAGCAACTAAGTTTGCTACAAATGGGAATGGATTTAGCTGCATAAGTTAGGGAAAACATCTTCATTTTGCAGACAAGGCAGTGGTACGCTAAGACTAAATCATTTTTCCAGGGAACACAGAAGAGTGCAATGTTAAAACCCCAGTGTGAACACAAGTATCTTGGGATCCACAACCATGTTGAACAGTGTCACCTTTTTCCACCCTTCTGAGCAGACCCTTTCAACTAGCCACATGGCCCTGCTTTACCAACTCACCTGAAGCAACCTGCAGTTTCGGACAGTTCTTTTGCAGGCTACAGTAATATAACCTGACAGGCTGGACAAACAGAGCAGAATTACTATTTTCTCTTTTGCAATCAGAAGAAACTCAAACCTGCAGGAAGTTTAATCAAGCCAGTCTGTGGCTCAGTTAATTATTTCAGATCACTGCCAGAACACATGGGATCATTCACAATCACAACAACCCAAGTGCTTTCACACTGCAGGTCCACAGTCCTTCTGCATCAGTATGGGGCACAATCTTTGGAAAATGGTGCAGATGTGTCACCTTCAGACCAAGAATGAATGCCACTTCCTTGGAGATCCTCCATGCAAGCTGGGCCCAATGCCCTGCTGTTTGTGGGGTCCTGCCTATGAGGGCATGGCACAGTATAAGAAAAAAAAAGGCATTAACAGATAGGGCACAATGATAAGAGAAAAAAATAAATCTCCTCTCCCCAAGTAGCTTCCTGTGTGTCAAACAGAATTCTGTGACTAAGTCATTGCAAAACACTGCCTTCTGGTGCAGTTGAAAACCTCACAGCACTGCCTGTTCTTGCTCTGCCTGATACTGTGTCCAGAGGGATGTGCAAAAAAGGCATTTTAAGCCAGCCTAACAGGGTGGTAAGACAAAGACCCCAAAGAGTAAAAACACACCTGACTCCACAGCAGTAACATTCAAATACAGAGGCAAGTGCTGCTTTAAAAAAAACTCCATTATAAAACAAGAGGCAGCCTAATGCAATTACTTTTATCTACCCTACTGACAGCACCAACACTGTTGGGAGAGACAATGCTAAGCAGCATGGACAGGCAGTCCATGCAGGACAAGCTGGCAGTGAAGTACATCATGACTGAGTCAGTGCACTCGCATAATTTTTAGCAGAGTCACATTTGCCTCCTTTGTTTCTAGGAACTCAGTGTTCAGGTACTGGGAGGTAGATGGACTGGCTAAGTCCTTCCACAGCTCTCACTCATCTGCTGTAACACCGTAGCAGTGCAACAGGTGGTTTTTTTTTTTCCTCTGTAGATCCTGCCACTTGAAACTGCCTCCAAAATATACTGAATTCAAACCCATGCACAGGGATGGTCCTCTCCCAAATACAATCAGAAGTAAATCAACTGAATTCAGTTGCTCCTATGCCGCAACAGGGAACTTAATTCTAAATTTACTCTGGAGATACCAACTCTGTCCACAGGAAGCACTTATATAGGAGCTAAAATGACTGCTAAAGTTTTACATTAATACTACAGTGACAGATCATTAGATTTTTCTACCTAAAAAAATTTCAACCTCTCTTTCATGCTAGGTCATCTATTTTCTTAAACCTTTCATCCAAAAGGGAAATGTTTTGAAGCTTTTTGTCTGCCCTCCCACCTGCTTCCCAAAATAGGTAGTACACACGAAAGAAATTGCATGTCCCTTTTCCACAAGTTCTGTGCCATGTTCTGTGCCTGTCTCTCCCGTAACAACTGGAAGAACACACCAGTTTGAGAGACCACACAACACTCCAAGCAAAGAGTCCTCTCCAAACAGAACATTCAAGGAGCATGATGCATCTCAACTACTGTGAAATGAAAATGAGGTACCACAGGAGCACTCATATCCAAAACAAAGAACACCGTGTAGTCAAGTCCCATTTCTCAGTCTCACTAGATAATCTGGCCAGTGTATCAGAACACTCAGGAGTGATCAGTACAACTCAATTACCATTAATGACAACTGATAGGAATGAGGTGATGTTATATTGAAAGCACAAAGAAATGCTGGCATACCTGGGGTAATTTCAAAGAGATGTTTCCCTGGTTCATCAGGATTAGGTGGCAGCTCGTTCACCTGACTGCCTTGCAGTAGTATCAAACCCTGTAATGGACACAAACATTAGTGAAAAGGGAAAGGCCACCAAAAGGGTAAGGAAAAGATGAGAAAATGTATAGTAAATTCAAGTCCTGCTCATCTACTGAGCCCAACACCTTTCCACAGTTCTGAGCAAGAAAAGATTTGAACTGGTCATGCACCTGCTTCCGTCCTTTCTCTCACACTGGACACTGCTGGTTAAAGGCTCTTTCCTCTGGAATAACACTACTCTGAGCATGCAGAAGTGATTCTCCTTGGTTTCCATAACTAATTATCCCTTGCAAAAGTTTCATCTCACATTACATCTGCCCTTCCTACACCCCTGAGCTTCTGATTGCAGCATGCATTTGAATAAAATGGCCGATTTTCCAGAGATCCTCAGTACACGGAAGTTCCCAGAGAGATACTGGAAGAGAGCAGCTAATTTAGGTTTGCAAGGCAATGGACTACCTTTTAATCCAAAGGACTATAGCTTCCCTAGAAAAAAACTGAGCCCCTTTACTTCCCAAGTTCAAATGCTGCCAGTATTCAGCTTCATTTCTACTTTGAGCCCAAGCACAATTAACACCACGTATTCCAGTTTGGGAATTCTGGATAACTGGTGACATAGTATCTTCAAAGTGGGCAAAATCCTCTTTATGGAAAAGCTGAAAAAGACATCACAGGAAGCTCTTGTCCAGTAACAAGACTGAAACAAGCATTTAATCTCTGATATTTTAAATGGTTTCCAGCTAACATTCTTCAGGACATACGGACAATCAGGCAGAAAAATACAGTAAGAACTGGGACTCTCAAGAGTTAAGCCATGAAGAGGGTAATCAGCAGTTCCCACTCCTGCACTAAACTGCCCTGGAATGCAAACTGGTTCCAAAGCATCTTTTCTTGCTGAATAGAAAATGAAGAAAGCTGTTTCAGTCAGGTTTTTTCACACATATCCCTGGTTGATGAGAATGTAGCCATGCATGTTTACTAATCTGGCAACAACCAAATCCCAGACACACTTGACCATTAAAACATTGGTAATCAAAACAAAATCTAGTTATGCTATTTGTCAGCCTGCAGATCCACATACAGTGGAGTAACATAATTAGTGTTTCATGAGACAGATGATCCAGAATTTCAACTAACAGAAGACAACTCATCATACAACCTTTGCAATCTTCTCTATAAAATAATGAAGCCAGATATGTTACTTATCATTGCTGCTATTCAGTATAACTTCCATAGCTTTGCTCCTCGGGGATACATCTTCCTACAGATGCTTTGTTCAACAGTGTCAAGGCTCAGTTCCTGTCCCCTACTAGTGTAAGGGTAAGGTTGTGGAAGGACACAGGGTAGGAGGGCACTTAGCAAAGTCCATGCTGAGTGGTTTCTCAAGAATAGTTTTAAGATTTAAAATTGAGGTAAAATAAATCAACACAACAGGATAAACCTTCAGCACCCTTCCCTCCCAATCCTGTTGCCCTGCAATTTGACTCTGAAGTTCACTGAAATTAGAAGATAAACTGAAGACATTCCAAAGGTAACAGGAAAACACTGGAAAGGCAACTTGACAAAAATGCAGATGCATCTAAAGTTATTCCAAATGGTATCAAAAAGTATTGCATAAAACATCATCTTTTGAGTCCAGTGGCCAGGACACACTCTAGAAAATTCTGCTGTTTTCTAAAGCAAAAAATTCAAGCCCACTGCAGATGCATTAAAGCTTTTTATCATGCCAAAGCAATACAGAAGGAAAGGTTAATGAATTAGTTGCAGTGGCTTCTGTTCCTCTGGAAATTGGGGAGGGATGCATGCTCTCTCCTTTCCTGGGAATAGAAATGAGCCCAAAGCTACTTAAAAAACCCACACATATATTGACAGAGTCAGTCGCAGCACCAAAAGCTCTTTGCAGGTCAGTCCTCCCTTCCCCCTGTCCTCATGGGGGCAAAAAAATAGAAAACTCTGAAGAAAAGCAATGGCTGCAAGTCCACCCTCTAACCTTTGGTCTCTGATGGAGTGGGCTGTGCAACTGCGACTGTCATGTGGCACACAAATACACACACCTTCAACAGTACTCTGTCCATTAAAAACAACAGAATAATTCCTCTTCACTCCAGAAAGCCTACGTGAGTCTCCTGCCATTAGATTACAGCTCCACCTTTTCAGCAGTATTATTAAAGGAAGAGTATCTACAGTTTTCTCCAAGACTCTGAAAGAACAGGTTTTCATAAAAATAGGCAATACAACATCCATAAACAAAAAGATGTTGTTTCGTGTTTCTCTTTTGAAATATTATGTCATAAATCTCATTTGACTATATCAAGTAAACAACAAGAATACAACTCTCTTCCAGAGTATGTATAAATAATCAAGTAGGCAGAAGATCAATGGGAACTTTGGTGAAACTATTGATTTAGTTTTTACACACAAACTTAAAGGCCATACTTAATAAATAAACCAAAAAGATTTAAATTAAGCATGAGTACCTTTAGGCTTGAAGGAAATTAGGGATTATTATAAATAACAACTGGTGAAAATATCTCTATGGCCAATAACAAAGAAGTCCCTACAATAAAGAGTCTCAGTTATCCTCCTAAGCTGCATGGGCACACCTGTGTCATTGCCCCTTCATTCCAGAGAATCCCAGGCAACAGCTATCTACAAGTCCCAAAAGTACATCTCACCTGTTGGATGCATACAGTCCTAGCTGAAGTCAGATGCCAATCTAATTTGCAACTCCTACAAGAATAGTCAGGACATAGTCCTGTATCATCCTATACAAAATGGGCTTCCCACAGTGATAAATGTTTGGCAACCCGGTGCCCGAAAAGGGCCAGGGTTAAAGAAATCCTTTACAACATGACTACCTGAGGCAGTTTCTTCCTCATCATGTTCACTGACACAGTTCAGAAGTGCCCAGCTCTCCACATGCATTGCATATGAAGATAAGGTGCTTGGCTTGAAAGTGCAAAATCCAGCTGCTGCTGGCAGCATCCTGAGTAATCAGATTACTTCATCAAGTTGAAATCTCTCCAGCCTTTACACAGCAGACTATCCATAATTATGGACCAAACCCCTGATCAGGAGAGTGCAAGATATAAGATGCAGTCAACATCCTCATTCATCTACCACATTTATGTCAGGCCCACAGGGGAATATTAATTTCCATTCTCACTCTACAATGAAATTTATGTGTGACAGTCAAGCAGGCAGCTGCATCAAGCAGTTTAATAATTGTCTATAATGAGCGTGTGGATGGTGATGATATTACACAGGCTGACTGTCACTCTGTAATGCCTGGACTGACTCATCAGGAGCCAGCAGTACAGGGACACTGTCTGGCTCATTCAATTATGTTCCCTCTGTTCAATGACTCTGGTTAAAGGTCTGACAGTCAAAACAATGACTGTGTGAATTATGATGCATAATCTACTACAGCAACTAGGAAAGACCTTAGCACAAATGCTGCAAGAGAATTTTACAGCCATTTGAAAAACATAAATAAGAAATTCTTCATCTCCTCTGTAAGCTTTAGCCCATGGCACAACAGCGACTCCCTCTCCCCCCACACTAAAACACATATTACAGCCCATTCTCAGCATGTAACAAAACCTATGCACTCCACACACACAAGCCAGCCCTAAGCAGCTGGTTCACCTCATGGCTAACAATGGATTAACTGGGAGATAACGAGTCCCAGCTGAGCAAGCAAGGTTAATCACTCCTGCCTCAGTAATCTGTAACTCCATAGCTCTTCCTGTCAAACTCCAGTCTCACAGATGACCATATTACGATTTGGAGGTCGGCATGCCCTAGTGGGTAAGTAAACACCTTCTAACCTTTCCCCAAGCTCTATGACTTGTCTGGTAGTAGAGAAGCCTCCCTGCGACATCTCTTGCCTTTGAACCTCCTGAAGTGTGTACGGTTTTGTGGAGGATAGAAAACAACTGAAATGAGCTGTCAATCAAAGCATGACTGTGATCACAGAAGTCACAACCATTAATTCCTACAGTTCTCTAGTCATACCTGAGGTTTAGTTTCCTCTTCATCCTTATAATAGAAGAGCTGATCCCCACGCAGCACAAACCACCGCTGCTGCCAGTTCTTCATAATGCTCCTTTGTTTCTTTAGCCAGCCGCACTTCAGCACACGTTCTTGAGGATTTGGAGAAGATGGTCTGGAGGGAGGCCCAATCTGTTCACCCATCACCAGACTTCTTGACCGGGCTGAAAAGAGAATTACAGAGTAAGGGAAACAAAGAAATAACAGTAAGAACACTCAGAGGCTAAATAACTGTTCCACACTTTCTTCTCAGATATGGACAGACCATTACATGTTCCCTCTTTGAACAGGTAGTTGTTTTCCAAGGTGTACTTTCAAGTTCATGACAGCCAAACACAAGACAAACCTCACCTTTTTGGTACTGCTCACTCCAGGGTGTCTAAGGAGACACAATACCTCCACTAAGGTTTCACTGCTCACACTACCTTTCTTTGTGGCAAATCATTACTGCCTTCCAGCTCTACATGGGAATAGTGATATTGCTCTCTCCTAATGAGATATTTGCCCAATGAGGATATGCAAACCTGTGGTGAAGCGGTACAAAGCAAAGGAGAGAGTCTAAAAAATTATTCTCACTCCACATACTACCAGTCTGGGGTGATTAGCCAGTGAAACCAGCTGCCATAGGAGAGAGAGAAAAAAAATTAAAAACTGGGGAAGATTCAAAAAGAGAATTGTCCATCAAAGGAGTGAATGTGATCCACACAAAAGGCATAGAGATAACACAGCCATCCAGAATTATTAAAGTCATCTCACTCTTCAGGGCATTCTGACGCGAGAGCAGAAAAACAAAACTAAAAAATTAAATTAAAAAATAAAATGATAAAATAGAGGAAAGAACCAACATGTAAATCTGAGGAAGAGTTTCAGAAACAGAAAAGTGAGGAAAAGTTTAAGCAGTAGAAGAAAAGTCTATCAGCCTTTCTTTCCTCCTCTCTTGCAGTAAGAGTACTAAAGCTTGGGGCATTTAGAACTAGTCTGGAGTAGCACACAATGATTATATATTGCAGGCAGCAAGCCAGTCCTCTGGAATAGATAGGTTAGGTGACCTCATAGGTCTTTTCTACATCTACTTCCTTTGGATTTATGAAGTACCTTCTAATAACAGTTATTTAATATGTCATGCCATTTGTCCTTCATTAGAGCTAATATGATCCTGCTCCATCCCATTTTCTGCATTCAGCTAACTTAAAGCACAATTTATAACTGCCCACTTGGAACAAGGCATGAGTTTACAGGCCAATACCAGTAAATCTGCATCACTGATGTCTCACATTAACACTGAACTGTTGCAGCTAAAAACCAGGGAAGTTTCTTATTCAGGTATCCCTGACACACCACAGCTAATTCAAACTATCACAAGAAAGGGCAACCCTCTGCCTCTCAGAGTACCGTCCAGTTTTGTCTCTTTCAGGTTCAGACAACTAAAACATGGCCTTGATGTTACCACCTGGTTTCTGCTCCTTGTGCCTCAGCACACAGTGATGAAACTGCCAGCATATGCCAAAGAAATAAAAATAATGTGGATGTTGTGCTGTTTGGGGAACAAAAAAAATAATAAAAAAAATTAAAAATAATCACAATTGCAACATTAAACTTGATCCTATTTCTTCACTTCCATGAAGCAAACCGCAAAATAAGGAGAGGCAGATAAGGGACTTCAGTCAGATCTTTAGAGAGCCTCCTCAGTGTAATCCAGTGAAGGAAATCACATCGGTGTCTGTGATAAAATCTGCTTTGACCTTCCTCATGACCTGGCAGTCAGGTCATCATGTTCTGCTTTATAAAGAACTATAAACCAGCACATCTACACACTAAACACTTCCGTCAGCAGAGGGCAGATATGAATGGTATCACATCCTCCCATTATCAAAAAGCCTCAGTGACACAATCTCCACTTGCAGAGTTTCACATCCTTTCTCCTTCCACTCTGGCTTAAGGATCCGCTCACCTCTCCTGTAACCATCCAGAAGGCACTCAGTCTGACCCTAACAAATTCCCAGTTTTATAGACAGAAAATGGCATCACTTTGTTAGTCTTAAATTGCAGACTCGGTGGAAGCCCTAACAGGCAGGATAGATTTTTTTTTAACATTTCTCTAAACTGCTAAGGTAAATTCTGCTACTCTCAACAGAGCTGTGAATAACAGGTTTTATCTTGTGGCTCAATCAAGAGAAATTAGGTTTCAAATTATAACTATTTCATGCAGTAAGAAATTAAGTTTTTATTTTGTTTTTAGTTTCACTTAAAAACTAATTTAAAAGTTGAAATGTTGTAAGAAGCGCTGCTGCAGCATCATAGCTTTTTCAGAATTACTCTTCCCTTAATTTATGCCTAAAATACATTGCTGAATTCAATGTGAGCTAATATACAGCATTAGCCCGATATTAGAAAAGCTTACCAGCAACTTTTGCATTCTCCTAAGTAACCCAGTACTCCTTCATTCTGATTATTTTTGCATGCCAAAAGAATAGTAAAAAAAAAAAATCTTAATACAGAGTTCACTTAAAATCAGGCTTTGGTGTATCCAGGCATATTCTCTGAGCTCACTCACTGTGGTGTGAGCTCTCTCAGACAGGTATTTTCATTCCCATAAATATATGAAGAACCGCTTTCCCCCACGCAGCCAAGATCCTCAGGCTTTAATATTGGCCCTTCTGGCAGCACAGCAGCCTCTGGCAGATGGTCCAGAGGTACCAGAACACCTGAGCCCCTCCCCATCAAGATGTGGAGGACCCCATCTCACACACAGGCTGTAAGAAAACTCACTGGTCATGTTTAAATCTCTACTGTGGAGGTCCATAGGAACTGAGTTGAATGAAACTTCTCTGCCTCATCCCAGGCCACACTTTACCACTATTACCAAACTGTAATCTGGTTTAGACTGTCCAAATTCCATTCCACATTCATGTTACAAACTATGTCATTACAAAAATAAATATCCCAAACATTTGCTTTTATCAAAGGCACTATAATGGTTCTTAGGCAACATCTTGGCTATTAAAGTAACCAGTTAGTATAATATTACCGAAATCCATCTTTCAGTAAGCACCTATCTCCACACTGAAGTACCTTAGCACTCTCCAACTTAAGCATGAAAATGCCATCAGCCATCAGTTTTCCTGACTTGCATGTAGTATATACACCCTCTGCTACTTTACCTCTCCCTCTAAGAAATTTGTTTTATTTAACTGGAAACCTACCATCTATATTGACACAGATCTCACAAAAGACATCAAACATTTTGCTTTGAAATAAACCCAAATATGTTACCTTGTGTGTTCCCTCACTCCCCCTTTGGTAGTATTTGTACAGCTCACCTAGTAATTATTTATTTTAGCCAAGAGTTAAAGCTTTCATGATCAGTCTCCGGAGAATGCAGATCTTTTTCTTATTTTATTTTATGCAGCACCACGTCTCAGTCAATTGCTATGATTGTTAATTCTTCATGCTGTCTTAGCTTTCCATTTCCTTAGTTTCTGGTCGTGACTGTAATAGTTAATTTCATTAGGGAGATACTTAGCAACTTCATCTGCAAATCAACAACATGGATCAGATAGAAATTTTTAGAAAGAGGAATTATTTATGGCTATTAACAGCATTGATGCTTATATTGCATGCTTCACAGAATACAATAATTGCTTAGAGGTCAGAAGAAAACTTTCACAGATGAGCACAGCCTGCCTTTAAAGCAGCAGCTATCTCAGATTACTGGGATCAAAATATCTGCTTTGATAATCTGATGCAGTACATCAAGACCCTGATTCTTAATGGTAGAGATATATTATTTGTGCTCATCTATTTAACAGAATTATGGAATCAGCAGAACATAAGGAAGAAAAAAAATCAATAAATCAGACTCACAACTCAGCAAATACTTTACATGCTCTGGAGTTCTGATCCAGTAATGCGTTTTCAATAACACCACACAGGTTGGTTTCACTCTTCACATTGTCATTAGTTGATTATTGATTTAGCCATATGCGTAAGCTCTAAACAGAAATCAGTGTAGAAAGGATTCAAACTCTCCATGGATAAAGGTTTAGGATTCATTTGCACAGCACGGCAGTACTGAAACGCCAACCACGCACCCACACCATACCCACTCAAGGCAACTGCAGCACAGCAAGGTAACAACAGAGCAGGCAGACCCATAGGTGGCACTAACGAGTCAAGCCATTTCGGGATGGTAAATCATCGTGTAAGGCAAGAATCAGAATTACACACCTCGAAAATACTCCTGTGACTGGAAGTGACACTGGCATATGGAAGTTCTCATATCCAGATGAATATGGGAGGAGGAATACAAGCAAAGGCAGTGAAGTGATGCTCAATACTCAGTGTGCAAATGCCTGAGACTACACTAAATAAACTCCCCTCCAAAACCCCACACTTGGTTGTCGTGCCTCTAATGGTAAAATCCAAGATTATCCTAAGGAGTGGATGGGTCAAACTGGATGGAGCCACACTTCCATTCCTTACAGAGGCAGCAATCCCTATCCAGAGGGCCATACACCACTACAAGAGTTCCTCTACAACTCAGACCTGCCTCCAAGCAATAGCCACATTCCTGTTTTCTCATCACATCTATTTTCTACCCTGAACATGCACACAACAGAGACAACACCTGCCCTTCCCTATCCATACCATCCCCCCTTCCTGAGTTCAATCCTGCCTGGCAACATTATACAATCTCTTCTGCTCTCCTTCTCCTACTCCCAGCTCTGAACACCACTAGAGATTTGAGCACTCAGTAAGTACTTACTTAAACCAGACATAGAAATCAATCAAGTCAATGCAATTCAGTATCAATTAAAGTTGTAATCTTTTGAAATTTCATAGGCAGTTAGCTAAAATCAATACAGTCATTACAATTGATTCTGGCCAACAAACTGTCCTACAATAAAGGCACTTTGCTCTGGTGTTCCTTCAGTCTGATGACACAGTGACACTACATATTATTTCTAATATAGTCTTTGTTTAAAGTACTAGCCACAAAGGGAAGTGGTTTCCCATACTATAAAAAATATTCTCTGTTGGTTTACTCAATTCAAATTTGGCATTATGAAAAGTATTCACTGGAAACACAAGTAATACGCCTGAATTTCCTTTCACTGAATTGTAGGCAATAAAATACTTGGTTTAGATTTTTCTGTGTCCATCACACAACCATATCTGTGTTTTAATTTGATTGCTAAGATACCAGAGTCAGTAAGCACAAACAAAACCAAGATACTTCCTCAGCACAATCTGATAATTAAGCATCTTGAAATACAGTAACCGAAGAAATTAACACCAGAATATTTAATATTTCTAAGGAACTGGCAAGGGCTTTTAGTTCCCTCAAGACAGAGTAGCAATCTCTACAGAAACAAAAAGCTGCTACACAGCCACATACCTGCTCACATTTTGTGATCAGGATGACAATTGCCACATTCAGAAACACTACCATAAGAGCCAGCTTGTGCTCCATCTCTTCTACTCAATAAAGCTGCACCTATCTACTCAGAACATTTTATACAGCAAAGTGATCTGCTGTGTTCTACTTCCTTCCTTTGATTTGTTTTTCTTTCAGCCAAAATAAAAATAGGAAAGGAAAAATAAAAGGGTCTGGAAACCTTTTTTTGGTTTTTTTTTTTTCCAAAAAACCCTATACATGAATTACACTGGAAGCAGTTCTGTAACATTACTGTCCAACCAAAGGAAAAGCAGGGAGACAGCTAGTTTTACATATGTTTATCTACTAACTTGTATTTTCTGCAGTGGTTGGAAAATCAGACTGAAAGTAGCAAACCAGGTTAAAAAAAAATACTTAAAAGTCTGAAGGTTCTGTGGATCTGTTTGTATAAATATTTACTTATTATTAAGTTCCTGCAAGAAAAACTGCAGTCCCAAAAACCAGTTCATAAATGTAAAATCCAACATAAACTAGTACAATATACTATAAACCACTGTAATTTGACTCTCAGACTAGGGATGACTGCTGTTAGAAATTGGCTATATTTACAATCTGAAATACCTTTCAGCCTTTAACTGAGGGGCAGAAACTTTGGTTATACATTATTTACCTCTAGGTAAGCACATTCTGTTTAAAAACAATCACCAAACCCGAGTAACGCCCTGCCCCCCTAACCACATAGACAGCCTTTTGAGCAGAAAAATACCAAGGGGGGGGGGGGGGGGGGGATGGGATGAAAGATGAAGGAAGGTCTGAATAGAAGGGAGATGACCAAAAAGCATATTTCACCTGTGGCCAAAGAATCTGAGCCAGCATGAAGGACTCTGACAAGAAAAGATGAATGCCCAAAAAGGAGCCCAAATGGCTTGGGAAACTAGACTTGTTCACGAAGGAGCACCCTATCTCCTCTCAAAGTCCAGAAGCTGAGGGTTCTGCTTTTAAGATGTTTGCTATTTTATAAAGGTTGTTCTCTCATGTCTTACACTGCTCGATCAGTCAGTGCTTTTTCACTGGCAAACTTCAGGTGCACCAAGGAGTTCTGAAGAATAATACTGGACTGTATAAATGCTTCATACCAGCATGTTTTAAGGGTGAACATGCTGACAGTACCTGGCAGAAAGGGAGGTAAGATTTCCTGCCAGTAAGCAGGTTAGGCAAACCCAAACAACACTTGGAACACACGTAACTGCCTCTGCTTCTGAAAGCTGTGTAACCCCACCCTGCCATAAACTCAGGCACAGCAACACACATTGCAAGTTGCCTATAGCCCTTTTAGGGTCATCACAGCTGGCTCAGGTTTTCCATCAATCTTCAAGAAGATTGCAGTATTTCCTTTGTACAGTATGTAGAAAAACTATGCCTCTGTTCCACTGGTACAGCATTTATGGAACACAGTCAGAAACGAGGCAAAGACACACACTAGTTTGAAGGAAGTTGCTTCCTGGGTAGCATGAAGAAATTTATCTTGGACTTCTATGTGGTGTTCAACAGCCATGACCTTTCACCACCTTACAAATGGCATCATCAGCTCTGTATAAGGCACATTCTAAATCAGAAAAATAATTTTATACTCCAGTGACCTGGGTGATGTGACCATAAAAGCCATTTTACTGAGCAGAGATACTTTCAAAAGTATACAGGTAGTTCATCTAAACATGGCAGCAGGGGGATAAGATTGAAGAAAGAAACGAATCGGCTTCAATCTTAGTCCTCTTTTCAAGTGACATAAAGTTCAAGGCTTCCATGAGATATACTAACCAATGACCTGGTAATGCCTTGTCTTTATTACATCAGAGAACACACATACAGTAGCACAAACAGATAGACATTAATGCAGGACCTTTCCACGAGTCACGGAAAACCCAAGTATATTTGATAATCAATGCAATCCACCCCATACAATACAAAAATACCCAACCCAAAACATGAAGACAGTGGGATAATTTAATCCTTTTCCCCTGAAGAACAACTGACATTCATCTTCAAACTATTGTTACAAATTGATGGCATGCTGGACTTCAGGAAAAGCTACGTATTTTGGCAATACATTGCTATCATAAAGGGGCATTAGTTTGTTGGTTGACATTTCACACTGGAGACCTTTCAGCTATTGTACAAAGCAGTCCCAAACTTAATTTGCTGTCACTGTAAGCAAGAAGGCCAGCAGGTCTCAACTCCACAGAAGAGTTATTTAAAGAGTTTAACCTTGTATTTGCAAAATAATTTGAATTTCTGCTTCAGGTTGCAGAAATAGGTAGTAATTTTGACAACTGCCAATGAACAAACCTTAAATACTGCAGGTAATCTGCCACCAGCTGTTCTCAAAAGTGCCCTGCAAATACACAAAGCCATGCCAGCCTTTTCAAACCACTAGTATTAGATCATGGATAAGTGCCAAGATAGAAAGATGATGGCTTGATTCCTTCTGCTATAACAGACTGACCTACCAATTTACTCTCTAGTAACCTGAAATAGCCCATGTCCTTTGTTACTGCAAAACCAGAGTTACAGACCATACTGACAGTGTAACAAGTACAGAAACTGCTCCCAGCAGAAGACCGTATTTTCAAGTCCCTTTATCTGCACCATCCTCTGAGATCTCCCATCTGGATCCACTGCAGAGGATCTATTCAGAGGACAGATCAGCACTTAGGTCATAGCTAATCGATGTGGTGCTTTAAAGCACATGCACTTGTTGCACACTATGGACCACAAAGCTATCTAGCAAACCCAAGCACCAGCTCTCCACTTCCACTGAGCCCTGGCACAATCTCTTGCAACTTGTACATCTTCTCCATCTGGTTGGCTAGAACTGCATAGCTGACAAGCACTGCTGAAGGTATCTCTGTTGCATCTCTTGTAGTCCCATGGACAACCACACTGAGCTACAGCTCACCACTATCAGAAGAAAAAAAGTCTTATTCCTTTCTTCCTACTTCCACTCTGCTCTTTCCATCTGCCAATACACCCAGCCTTACATTCCTACACTACACTAACAAGGTGAGACCTTTTTACAAGAGAAGTTGCTCGCTGTAATGATAGAAAGTTCTCAGATTTTTTTTTTCTTGCTGCTATTTTAGCCAGTCAAATCAGGTCACAGAAGGAAGGCCGAATGAGTATCTTGTACTCTCTCTGCAATTAGCAGCAGCCCCTTGTAATCTTCTCTATGGCTATGACTATTAATTTTTAATAATCTTTCCAGCCACAGTAGATTAAGGAGCAAACAAAAAAATGCTGACCACAGCAACACTCAGTTTGGAGCTGGGACTGTGGTCTGAATTTGTACAGCATCAAATACTGCAGAATCCTGATCAAGATTGTAGCTCTACAGCACTACAGATGCAGCATAAACATAGGTTCACGGCCATGTAACAACTCAGGCTCCTCAGAGGCACTCCAGTCACCCACGTGCTTTTGCTAAACACTGTCTGTACCATGCCAAGCCCATGGGACATATTCTTCAGACACTGCAGTGGCTGCCAGCATCAATGATTCCTAAAATTGATGTTATGAGCACCAAAGACATTTGTCCACCCTGCTCCATGAGATATCACTTCCCAAAATTATTCTGGACTGAAAAAATAATCTAAAGTAGAGAAAACTCTCTCAAGGCCTTTTGCCAGCAACTGGCTATAAGATGAAGTGAAACCACACCCCAGCCACTGTCAGTAATAAACTTCCGTGAATTCAGCTGTAACATTGTATTTCTCTTCTTTCAGTCAGCCAAAGATCAGGAGAGTATTCATTCCTACCCTACCTTTTAGGGCGTAACCCTGAACCAAGAGCTCACTGCGCCTATTTCAACACTGTTGTACCTGTTTTCAATGTGCAAACAAATTCTGCTTCCTTATCTATGCAACAGCTGACTGACTTGCTGCACTGCCAGGGGTGATCTGGGGGACAAAGGCAGAAAAAATACAGGAATTCTTACTCCTACATTAATTCATACTCTGAATCTAAGTACTCAGATAATTAAGCCGTAATTATTTGTGACATCACTGGTTAATAAAGAAAAGGTAGCTCCTCCTAAACTGGAAGTCTGCAAAGGAATAAGTATTAACCCCTGGCCTACAGTTCTTCCGAAGAGATCATAAACAATCCAATCCCTTTCCATGCAACAGAATCAGTTCTCACCTTAGAAACAGCAAACGCAGCTTCTTTGTCACTTATTTCCTGTACCACATGTTGGTTTTTTTAATACCAGTTCACAGGATGACAATCTTAGTGAAGCGTAACATTTCTGAACACCTGCTTTTAAGAGGAAGGATATTAAAAGTAACTTTTTTCAAACACAGCAAAAACCTAGTATCTTCTCTCTTTAGCTATTCATAAAGACTAATTTACAGCTCGTTGGGCACAAAGGATGCACAGAAAAGCTCTGTGGAAGGAATACGTATTAGAAAGACTGTCAGTAGGAGCTTCCCTCCCCCATATTAGTTTTAAATACCTAAATATGTGCAGGCCTGGGCAGAGTCTAGGCACAGATCCTTTCCTCTTCCATCTCAGCAGATAGCTCACACTGCAGCCTCATGAAGGAGTTTCCCCTTCCCACCAGTGAACCTTTATCTTTGCATCAAGCCACCCCTGCCCATACTGCAGAGAGCTGAAGAAAACAAATTAAGTTGTTTATGCTGCTGTGCTTGCCTATAATTTACCATAAATGTAAAGGAAAAGCCAGCAAGGAAAGAAAGTCATTCTGGCAGTAATCTTACAATTAAGAGTGATACATTTATACAGGTAGTAAAAGAAGCAGGTGACTGTCCTCTCAGGAGACAGGTGCTAGCATTTGTAGCACTTCCACTGTGCTATTTACACACTAATTTCCAGTTTCACCCTGTACTCCCTCAGTGATGTTCTACTAGTAATTAGAGAGCCGATGGCTTTGTGATTTTTTAATATTTAATTCCCTCCCCACAAGTGGTCTCCCCAGCAGTCCAGCTGCCCTCAGAGCTGAATTACTGCTCTTTCTCAAGGCCCCTTTCCCTCTCCAGGAGGTGAGGCTACAGTTCGTTATTTCTAATTCAGATTGCCTGTGCTTAATAAGCCAGTGCCTGCCTGCAAACTTTTCAGGGCTTTTTCTAAGGAGAATGACTGCCTGCCTGTGCCTTCAGGCAGGGACAGAAAGCTGCTATTGCCAAGAGCAGCAATTACTCCAGCACACACCATGAATCCAATTCAAGAGCAGTATCTCTACAGAAATGAGAGGATTACACCTTTGAACAACTCATGTCCTTCTTCATGGGACATGCCAAAAAGTAAGAGCGAGAATGCAAACCTGTCTCTTGAGGAATCCCACAAACATCACTTCCTTGACCCTGTCTCTGTATGCACATGGCCACTAAATCAGGACAACAGAGACAAAAAAATTAGAGCCCAGAGCTTATAATGCAGCTCCTTGCCACACACCCCTGCACCAGAGCAGCGCAGTGCTAGGAGCCTGACCCTGTACCAAGGAACACAAGTAACTCCATGCTTCATTCACCTCCCTAGGGCTGCACATAGTGAGAAGAGACCCTCGTAGTTTACTTGTCCCCTACGCTTTACCCTTTAGTCTGCTCCTACTTCTTCATGCTGCCTTCAGGGCAGTTAATCCAGCAAATACACCAGGTCCAGCCCAATGCCTCCTTCCACAGCCCCTGTACCCCTGCCTTAGGATTTAGACTTAGCAGCTTCATCTTAAGTTCCTCCAAAGCAAAATAACAAAACCCAGGCCCATGCTGCAGGCAGCCCTACTGCCACCACCACCTCCTCCTCCCCACCATCTCAGAGATGCCTTCCTCCACCAAATTGAGCTATAAACCAAATTACCAACACCTCATCCTTGCCTTTTACCCACATACCTTTCCAGAAAAGAGCTCCTGAACTTGCCTCTCCTGCCTTAAAGAATCACTAATTTAAGGATGTGGGGTAGTGATCCGCCCCCTCACAGGTGGGCTCCTCGTTAATGGTGGCTCCGCTCTGCCAGCTGCACGAGTCACTCTGATTGCTCCCACCCCAGGGCCTCGTGTGCTCCCAGCAATGTTGGTGGGCTCTGAGGGCTGAAGGAAGTGTTTGGAGGAGTTCACAGCTTCAGGGCTGTTTACCTTGGTTCTGGGAGCAAGAAACTGGGTGTTACCATTTGCCTGGTAGTGTGGAGGTGCCAAGGCACTGGCCTCCCAAGTGCTCTGGGATAGCTGTGAACAGCACCAGCCCCTCAAACCAGAGCCGAGGGTGGGGCTGTGGAGGCACTGGTGCTGCCCAGTGCAGAGCTAAGGCTGCAGGTGCTAAGCTGGCATTTGGTGAGGGGCACTAGACACATGAGAGCTCCCCTTTTCCATCTTTCACTGGCTGGTGAAAGGATGGCTCTTCACACAGCAAGAGGGAAATAACCCAGTTCTATGACAGGCATGTGAAGGATACCAGTACCTTTGCAGCAGCCTAACTAACCAAAATGTCTCCCATCACTTTTCCCAAGCTCTAAGTTTTAATTAAAACAAAGTTTAATTATTATGACTGTAAGGAAAACTTTCAACATAGTGTTACATATGTATGAGCATGTCACAAACAGAAATAACAGGTCAGAGTGTCACCCAAAAGTACAAAGTCCTACTAAGGAGATAAGGGTTATCCTTGGTGCCTCTACAACTGAGACCGACTGTGCTGAAGACAGGAATACTGTAAATTATATATCATGGCAGCAGGCTAACTCTCTTTCTATAGAGGGCAATCACATCACTCATTAAAATACAAATGCATAAGCCTGTAGTCAGTCCAGCTTCCATTTTCTAGCACATTTAAATGCAACTGGGCATTTTGGGACAAAACTATTTTGGGACTTTTCAAGCCAAGGAGCAAATGCTTTGTTTCATTTTTTAATCTCTTAAAAACAATGAAACAAAAATGCATTCCTTGGGACTGAAGGATGTAGTCTGAAAACTGCCTTCCCTCCAATCCTTATGGAAAGTTCTCTTGCCTCCACTCTGCAAGGCTGTATTTTTATGCCCCATCACATAAAAAGAATGTGAAAATAGATGTTTTCCATTGCAGTCACTTATTTTGGGATCCTGGACTCCACCAACTGCTGTGCATGAGCCCCTATAGATGAAAAAATAATGCAAAATCCATTCAGATCCAGCCAGAATGAATGATTTCCCAGAAGACCCATTTGTGCACATTAAGATTTTCAGTCTGTGAGATTTTACACCTTCCTAGATCCTACGAAAAGAACATGTACCTCTGAATGCTGATTTCTGAGTCACAGATGTGAGGTTGCTGGTGGAGCAGCAAGGACTGCCTTATACTTGATAGTTACTTTTAATAAGGCAAATGATCTTTGTTCTCTACTGTCCTTTTCACAGACATTAGTTACTACACCCTGGATCTCAGGCTCAAGTCCAGACTCCGCATTTTCAAAAGCTTGAATGTCTTTAAACCCAGGAGCTTTCTTAAGGACAGTCTACAACTCAACCAAAAATGACAGCACCAGACGTCACAATTCAGTGTTTAAAGGTACATTCTCAGCAGAGAATTGGGAACAAAAGAGACATTTCTGAAGCATTCCTATTTGCACAAATGCTGGGAGCCTGAAGCAAAGAGCCAGCTAGCCACACACACATAGGGGTTTGAACCTCAAGAAATCTACAAATACATGAACATCCCTAAGTTCAGCCACATTGCTGCCTTCTGTCACACTCAAGTAAAACCACAGGCTGTACCCTGAGTATCCTTCCTTGTCCCTTCTCTTCAATGTCTGCTCAGAGAAGTCACATTGCCTCCCTTACACAACTAAGTCCTCAATGGCAGAATTAACAGTCACTACTCTGAAAAGTCAGCCAAACTCATGCAGCAGCTTGCAGCAGATCAACGGCCCTTGTTGATGCTCACTGCAAGCAGAACATTCTCACAGCCTTCTGAATAATTTTTGTCCACTGTTTATCACCTGAATCTTCATTAGCAATCCCACCTGAGACTCCAGGGAGCATGAACTACCATTTCCCATTCAACTCAATCTTGCAAGGTGGGACACTTACCTTCAAGAAGCATTCAGCATCTTCAGCATGGCCTGTTTACAGTTCCTGTGAACAAGAGCTATAGAAGAACCTTGCAGGATTAGGTCCTACTTGGTAGGTTTTGCAAGAGGTTACCAGTGCTTTGCCACAGCACTGCAAAAGTAGGAAAATTCCTGAAGTTTCCAAACCCAGCATCCCAGCTCTTTTCATGAGTTCTAAATTCATCCAGAAAGAAACTTACCACTGCAGTTAATGAACCAAACAGAACAAACCCAGAGAGAATGACATGTACTGCTATAAATACAAATGGAATTACTAAGGTACACTATAGTTTGTCCCCTAAGTATCAGTAGCCCCTAGGAATCTAGCATGTCTGTCCCATAACTAGACTTCAATATATATTAGTGCACAAAGTAGTCTCTTCCAGGTGATATGAAGAAAGCAGAAGAATGGCAGGCATGACACAGCCTTCCTGTACGACCTTAGTAGCATCATCTAGCTTGTCTCATCAGAGCTATAATAGCTACCAAGAATGCTGGATAACATATATTAAAAGATTCCCTTAGACAGGGGATGGCAAAGAGGCAGCATCTACAAAAGACTTGCTGAACTTCTACAACATTGTGTAACTAAAAAATAAGTACTTAGGACTTTACTGTGGGTGTGGCAGTACATATCTGATCCTGACACCTCCAGATGGCAGGAAGCTTCTTCCTTTCAAGATGCTAATAGCTACTTAATGGGCTGATGGTATTTTAAGGACTGTTCATCACATAATACGGCTTCAATATATGATGCAGTGACATTTGGCTGAAAGTGCCTGTCTCAGAATCACAGTAGCTAGAAGCAGTGACACTTTTCCTATTTTATAATGCTGGCATGGCTGAAGAAAACCCTAATCTTTACGTACTCTTCTGTGTTTGCTTTAGCTCCCAAATGACATTAATCTAATCTGTTTCCAATGGGCAGTAAGGTATCCTTCTGGCACCATCATTAGTTTGTGAGTGGCAATGAGGATTTACAAATGCCATGTCAAATGAGGAACTGGTGTTGCCCCTGAAGATCACAGAATACATCCCCTGCCGGAGCATCTCTTCCAGGTGACCCGACATCGAGACAACGGCTGTGCCCAGCCCCAGCTCACTGCTTTACAAACACGGCACACTACACCTCGCAGCTCCGAATGACTGCTCAAAGCAGCTGTTGCAAACCCAGGGCAGGTTTTCCTTCCTTCCTTCCTTCCTTTTGTCTTGCCCACAGCTCACAGAAAGAATATCTCCACCTCCTGCTTCCAGCCCTGCAAGGATAATGTGCTACAGCAAACTGCTTCTCCAAGATGCTGCAGGTAAACCAGACACACCTGTCTTCAGCTGTTATAAAGAATTCAGCGTTAGAAACACAGCATTAGCAATCAGTACAGGGGTGGAAAGGCTATGTTGACTCCCAGGACAGAGTATAATTTTTTTTATTTATCCCTGCTGCTCAGCCCAGACATTGCAGACCACGCTGGTGAACACTAGCACAGGTCTCCTCCTCCTCGGCTTCATTCTCCCCGAACAGTCACTCCGCTGCCCTCCCCAGGGCTGGCTCCAGCCACCGGGGCGGCAGCCACTGCAGCCGGGGTGGGGGACACTCCGCGGGCAGCGGTACAGGCTGTCCGCCACCGCCGCGAAGTTTCCCCGTGCCAGCAGATGGTCTCCGTCCCCACCCCGCGAGGCGCACGGCTGGCACACTCACCTCTCCTGGCCTGCCTGATCTTGGGGCTCAGCATGCTCCCGGCTGGGCGCTGCCCGCAGCCTCAGCGCCCGGCTCCGGCCGCCGCCCCGCGCATCGCCGCCGCTCGCCGCTCCAGCCCTGGCTCGGGGGCGACGCTTCACGCGGGGCTGAATAAGCCCTAATGCATTATTTATCCGGCCTCGAATTAATTCCCATCCAAACTAGGCATTAAGTGTCTCGGTAATTACTGCCGATAGATCACCAGCGCGCAGACACGAGGGCTGGCCCTGGCTCCTGCCGCTAATTGGCCACGCGGCGGTGTGATCAATGTGCCGCTTCCAGGGAGCAGCGCTCAGCCCCGCTCCCGAGCTGCGGCTTCCTCCGGTGGCGTGCGCTCAACAGATGCTTTGACTCGACAAGGATCAGATCAGGAGCTGAGCCTGATTCAGCGGGATTTCTTCTGCGCTGGAAGAAATACCAAGAGCGGTGGTCCTGGGGGCAGCGGCGTGCCGGACCACCTGCTGTGCTCTGCATCCCTCCCGGGGAGGCATCCCGGTGAGAGCTGGGGAGCCGAGGGAGAAACAACCCACTGCTCTCTGTGACGGAGAAAAATATTTCTTGCCTGCACTGACAGCCTGGCAGGATGGGCACAAGGGAATGTCTTCATTACATTTTACATTACATTGCATTTTAGCACCCATCATTTTTATTTGTACTGTTTGCTAAGCTCGTCCTCACCTCTCCCCGGGAGGGAGGCAAAGTCTGCAGTTCTGCAGACAGCAATGTAGAGGAAGAAAGGACAAACGTTTGTTGAAATAGATAGAAACTATTAAGTAGTGTCTATAAAATATAAATAGATAATTGGATGATAATTGCATCTGAGTAATGGACGTATCCTGACCCTGGGCTGCTCTTAGCTCCATCTGCCTAGCAGTTCCTTCTGTGAGTGCCAAAAAGGGGGTAAATACTTCCCCAGCAGTGTACGTGCCCTGCAGTATCATCCTGCAGGTTTGTATTGCTGAGTTGTACTGACAAAAGACATTTGAGATTGGCAGTTTTCTCCTCTACCAGATGCTGGCTATCAAGTTGTATCTCCAGTACTGGAAGAAGTTCTCTGGCTCTTTATAGAGGTTGTACTTCTCAATGTGCAGACTGAAGCAATTGGCTAAGATATTTTGGACCTTTTGCTGCTGGTGGAATAAGTGATTGTAAATCTCTGAGTTCATGGTGGCATGAACTCAGACTTAGACACTTGTGTGTGAGGATAGAAGTGAGATCTGAACTACCGTCTCAGTTCTGAACACACAGCCTCCTGCAGTAATCTCCCCACTTGTCATCTGTTTTAGATGGGTTTCAGCACAATGAAGAATAGCTAACTGGTGATCTCTTGGCCAGCAAACTTAGCAAGCATCCTGATACTGTGGATAAACAGAAGGAGCATCAGCAGAGGGATGTTACACTCCTGCCTTTCTGTCCGACCTGAGACCCTGGATCAAAAAGTCATTCCTACCACCCACTTAATAGAACTCTTTTTCTCTCCATATTTTTAGCAATTCTTGTCTGTTTTGGTGCTGTTTATATGCATCGTTTTGCAGTTTAAGCAGGAAGTCAAAAGGTGTGTACAGTAAACATGACAAGGGATAAAGTTGACTGAACTTTTAACCTCATGGGAAGCACAGAACACTTCATCCTGCTAAGTCACTTCCCATGAAAACTTGATTTCCCCTCTAGGAAAAAAAATAATATAATGTGACCTATATAAATAATTATCATGTTTAAGAGTAAAATGAAAACATTCAAGCAAATAACAGCCAAACACTAAATACTAACTTCTAAATTTTTCTTGTTAAATAAAAAAAAATACTCAGTGCAAATAGAAATACTCAATTTGATACTGTTTAAAATATTCAATTTGACACTGTTTAAAATGTTTTGCTTTGACTTAAACATTTTCAGCCCTTCTTAAAGCAATTTTCAAAGTGGAAACATAATTTAAATGCTTTTTTAAACACTTGGAAAGTTGGGGGTGGTTTTGGGTTTTTTCCCCCCATTAAGTATTTCCCCCGGTCTGAAGTCCAGATCTGAAATTCTCAGACACTATTTGGGGAAAGTAAACTGCTTGCCAGGGGGAAAAAAAAAAAAAACCAACAAAACAAAACCAGATTAAAACAAACAAGCCAGCTGAGAGAAAAAAAAAAACCTCATAACAAAACCATCACCTCCAGCAAGTGATTCCATGCTGGCTGCAATGCTTTGGTCTGAAAATTTAGAGAAATAGCTCCTCAAAGAAACACTAAGAGTAGATGCAGTGGAAAGGTAGCACAAGTTTCTAGAAGGAACCAGGCTCTATGGGAATGTTTAATTCCTAAAGCTTGTGTACTGAACTGCTTTAACTGAGGAAGAAAATCGGGACAAGTTATCTCAACAGTTTGTATTTACCTTAATTGTCCTGTGTGAGTTTAACAGCTCCTTTCCATTCCAGCAGCAGAGATGTTCTCCCATGTAAGCACACTCTGCAAAGATGAGAGAAACCTGTGTTGCGTTCCTGAAGTGCATTAATAGCCTTAATGGCCTTAACACACCTCCCATGGTCACCATCCACACCCTCTGCCCATAGGTCCAGGATCTCTATTTAAGTCCAGGCTTGGGCTTCATATCTAGCTTAAACTACCTGGTAGGAATATTAGTCTTCAATGTAGCTGTAGTGGTAGACTGGTTTTTCAGCTTGACCTTGCATCTCCCTCACTGCTGTGGAGCTACCTAGTAATTGGAAGTTTGTGTCTGCCATTGGTAATCTTTATTCTACATAATTCTCACTCTTAGCCATGGGGTGTTTTACTAGCTTGACCCTAGACCTGCTTCTTCATCATCATAAATGTGTTTGATGAGCTCGATTTCTGATTGAACCTGGCAACTTCTAAATTTTTTCTCCTTACTTCATTCAAGTACTGTGGGGACTATGGCCTGCCCTGCTGTGCTCTCCCTCTTTCCCTTAGGGAGGAAAGGGGTTTTGCTGCTCATTCTATTCCAGAGCTGGGCTCTAAGGGTGGTCCCATTTAGCAGGCTTCTCAGAGTGACTTAGGAAGCTTCTGGGCTGTAGGTAATAGGGCTTTTATGACTGATCTGAGTCAAGAGGGAACTGATGGCTTGGAACAGTAAAGTGACAATGTGTACCAGTTGCTGCAAACCACCGCTCTTGTGCTTATATCCCTCTGCTTGGTCAAATCCAGAATGATGGTCAATTGCAGAGCCCTGAGCATACAGTGGGCTAGAAAATAGAAATCAATTGACTAACCACATACTGCAGAAGTGCTACTACATGGCTCGTATGTGAATCTGAAAATAAATGTGGTCATTAATTATCTGCTGCCTTTTTGGAATGTGGAAAAACTCTTCTGTCTATCACAAGTGTTCACCACTGATTGTTAAGCACACATAACGAAGGCAGGCGATGTGACCTAGGGATGAGAAAACTTAAGGAGAGTGAGGAGATGGGATCTCTTGCAAGATATTAAATCCCAGGTCACATCCATATTAATGCAGTGTTTTGAGATCTGGGATTGGCAAGTGCTATCTAACTGCAGAGGATGATAATAAGGTACTGCAGCAGGGACACTCACAGAAGATATGATTCATCTGTTGGCGCCAAGGCTGATGACTGGAGGCTATGAAACACGGCGGGTGCTTGAGACGGAAGAGTGCGTGGGCCAGTGAAGTTGCTGAAGCTGTTGTGAGGCAGATTGAATGGATCTCTGTTTCCCCAGGCTGTACGCACAGCATGCTGTCACCTACCAATTATCACATGGTGTATCCTTATTTCCTCCTCCTCATCTTCTGCTTCCATCTGCAGGCCAAGGACTTGTTGTAACTAGCTGACTGATAACGTTTTCTGTGCTCATCAGCATGATGCACCTGGATCAAAGCCCAAGCTCAAATCACCCTGGACTTTGGCCCCATGGAACTCTAGATCCAGTTTATTTAGACTGTGACCAAAATTGCAATCTGTTCTAATATGTTATAAAATGGAGTTGATGGAGAAGGGTCCAAAAAAACAAGGAAAGACCATGGTGTGCATTTTGAGATCCATAACTGCAGCAGCATTTCTTCTGCGAGGGAAGTTTGAATGGTTATGTATACAGGAACTGTGGAATTCTGCTGAAGAAGTTTGTGCATAAATCAACAACTTTTCAAGTATCTAATGACTAGAAGAAATTTCAGTTTGATATCACTCTTTTTTACAGGCTAAGTGATCACCACTTGAAAACTCTTGATGCTGATGATGCCAGATGGTTTACCAGGTGAAAAAGGGCACTGTAACCAGTGATTTTACTGGCAGTCTTAGGAGTTATAGCAAGAAACACTCAAACCGTGAAGAGAGAAGTACCCTGTTCTTCTTTGGAGATGGCCTCTCTAGTACCACGTAAACTGATGATGCAGAATGGAGAAACCTGTGTTGATGTTCTAGAGCAGCTCTGGAAACAACTGGAAGTTCAAAGGTATCTTTGAGGGAGAAAAAGGTAATTCAGGAAAAGCCTTAGTTCAGGGATTATCTAATGCCAAAGGATAAAGAATGGAACAATTTCTTTAGGTTTGGCTGAAAAGTAAGAAAATGCATAAGCCTAATGACATCTTGGGCTTCCCAGGGATAATGCTTACTGCAGGAGGCAGTGAATGTGCCAAATACATCATGACTACCAGGAAAGGACAGAACTATGATCTTACAGAATGACATTCAGGAATGAGGGCTAAGGGGGAGACTAAACAAGAATGATTTTTAATGTTTTTCAGAGTGAAACTAGGGAATTCCTGTGTATCTTTATTGTTCTGTTACAGTCAATGTAAAAAGCACTTTTTTCTCCTCTGCCTGCAATGGTGAACACATACCAAGTGTACCTATATCCCTGCAAGATCTCACCTACTACTATTGGAAAGACCTTAACGTAATCCAAATTTATTCAAAAGAGTGCCCTGCAAGTAAGAAAAATAGATATTTTACACAAGTGGCCTGCAAAAGCACTTTGAGAACTGTATGTTATTTTTCATAGTAGATAAAGAAAGTATGACCTGGATTTCTTTCTCTTTTTTTTGTTTATACTTAACAAACTTTAGAGATGTTGATGTGCCCTTTCTGGTTTTGTTGTAAACTGTGATCTCTGACTATGTCAAGGTGCACTATTCCAATGAGAAGCAAAACCTTTGACAGAAATTTTCAGCTTTTGAGAAGCTATTAGGCAGTGGAATTGAAGAGGTGGTGAAAAAAGGATAGACAATTCTTAATGATCTGATAAAGACTTCCAAATGTGTTTTGTGATGCACCTTCATGTATTACAGGAAAGCAGGACTTAGATTATGAATGCAAAAACTTTCTTAAAAGTGTCTTATAAATCCAGATATTCTGGATTTCATAAACAGGGAGAAAAAGTATGTTCCTAGTTCTTATTTATTTTTTTTTATATTTCCTGTTGTGTCTTTGTGGTATCATCCTTATTATACCAAGGGCAAAACCAGGATCAGAAGTTATATGTCCCCTTTAGTACTAGAAACTCTTGCTATTGCCATATTCCTAAACATGTCTGCAAGCAAAGTTTCCTTTGGTAATGAAGGCAATCATAAGGCTACTGAGACAGGATGGATCCAAGTATTGCATCTCATCTGCTTTTCACAGGATAAGGAGATAAATTAAATATAGAATGGATGCTATTTGTATGGACAACCAGTGCCCATCTCAATTTTGTGTCTAGAAGATAGCTTTATCAGTGAGGCAGAGAGAAATCTTCTAACCATTGCAATACCTGCTGGGGACATGTCAGGGCAGATCAGAGACTTTGAATTATTTGGTTCTGCTCCATACAAGATCTAGTGGGTATTTTCCAATCTGAAATAGAATGGCAATGACACTGCAGCTTGTGTCTCACAGCCAGATCAGATACAGAGTTAACACAATTAAGGTACACAGAAATAAATTGTTCTCAAATTATACTTGGCTTGAAATCTGTTTCACATCTGAATAAGGGCTACTCAGACTATTGAGGACTAGGGCCCATCTACAAGGAAGAGCTGAGGGAGACAGACTTGCTTAATCTGCAAAGAGGCTAATGGGAGAATCTAATATCAACCCACAATTAGGTAAAGGACGTTTTCAGAGTATAAAATCAAACACCTGGTAGTACAGATGCTGAAAGAAAAAAGCAATGCCCCCAAGTTTGGACTTCAGAAACTCAGACTGGAGCCCAGAAAACCTTTTTGACCAGGAGGATGATGATGCAGCACTGGGACAGATACTTGTAGAGTAGGGGAGATGTCAGCCTTTGGAGGTTTTTAAGATGATTAGATTAGTCTGGTTTTGTTGCTACCTCTGTTCCAAGCAGAAGGCTGGACTAAGTAACCTCCAGAGGTCCCTTCTGTGAACATTTTTGTGAGTCTGTCTGAAAGCCTCTTTTATGCTGCTACATCTTTTGATCTAACAACGTGCTACTTCTCCTCCAGCCCTTGCCTCACTATCACCTTCAGATCATCACAGATCTGACATTTGCTACTGCTGTCAAATCAGGGAAATCACAGCTGAAGGTCTTCCCTTCATCATTGCCTCTTTTAAATGGGTGATTCTTCTCACAGAAATTATCTGTGCAATGTATTCTTATCTTTCTGAACTTACTTTCCTGATTCCAATAGAGAAAAGCATTTGAAGTCTTAATTTAAATCATGAGAGAGTGCTCACAAGCTTCACATTGAAATATGTGCTTAACTGACCTGCTGGATCAGAATTTATTGGAGTAGTTCACAGTGTTTGGATTTTGCATTTTGTAAGCAAAGCATCTCAAACTTCAAAATGAAATTTCTTAACATGACCAAGTCCCAGTTAACTGTGCTGTTGTGCTCACGTCTCTGATTCTAATTGTATTACCTACACAGTTATGCCTCCATTTGTGTCTTAAAATCAGTCTGCTCCAATTACCCAACAAAATTTGCCGGTTTGAGTTTCTTTGATATTCCTGAGACAGGTAGGATGTGAAAGCCTGGAGACATCACTGGTTTCTCACTTGTTCATCTGTTTCTGTACATCCCCAGACCTTCCCTGCACCTTTGAGAGCAGTGACAGCAAACTATCCTTTAGCAAGGAGCTGCAGGGCCTCGCGACTCAGCTGCATAGAACGCGGTAATCTGGGCAACTGCTTATCCTATCTGTCACCTATGGGCCTGGAAGAAATGAGGTCCTTGGTTTGGAGAGGAGATACAGAAATGCATTATTTAAAACTTGAATGCTATCTCTGCAGAATGAATGTTACCTCTGCAGAAGGAATGTTACTTTTTTTCTTTTGGTGGCAGGAATCAAAGAGCAGTGCATGCATATTTTAGACACCGGGGACTGAAACTGGCATCCTCAGGAATGTATCTCCTCCTGCTGCCTCAGGGAAAAATATAGTCATTTAGGCAGATCTGATTCAAAATGAAACTAGGGTGAAAACCGGAGGCTAGGTGAAAAATGGAGGGAGCTAAAAATTTTAAATGTGCTGTTATTTCAACACTGACCCATTTTTCTTCTGTTTCCAATCATTTTAAGCAGAGAAGAAGAAAATAATGAAATTAAAATAGAGTTGTTAATGACTTCCAGACTTGGATTTTGGAGGCCCAGGTACTATTTGTGGCTCTGCCACTGGCTGTCATTTCAATTCTTAGTGTCACTGTTTCCAGCCTGTGAAATGGAGTCTGTAAAACTGACCTCTCTGATAAGCTTTTCAAGATGTATGGAAGAAAAATCCCTAATCAAATGGGTTTAATATAAGAAATATTACTTATTATGCAAAAGTGTGATCTGAAAATATGTTCCCATGAATATTTTTGGATCAAAATGTTATGGAAAAATGTGATATTATTTTTAAAAAATGCTTGTCAACTTCTCTATGGGTGAAAACAATTTAGAAATCATAGTATTTTAAAGCATCATTCATTTTAGAGCAGATATTATCCTCTTAAAGGTTGTCTTAACTTGCTAATTAAACAAGATGCTAATTAGCATCTTGTTTATAAGGGCACCAGTTTCCTGGAAGATGACAAATGTTTCTTCCCTTTGCCTACCCCAATATTCATATGTGGAGCAGACTTATTTGGACTATCCAACTGTTTATTTATACAGATATCTTCTCAGATATGCCCTGCTGTGGAGGTTGTCCACTCATAGCTGCAAGTATAATGAGTCTGCATAGAGGTACTTAATTTGAAAAGTCAGAAATCTGTAGGACCAAAAAAATCCCATGGTTCTAAATCCTTAGCAAGATTCCTAAGTTTGTGTTCCTGCAGGGAATTTCAACTTGGAAAAAATAAGGTACTGAAAAGTTCTATATTACTAGATTTACAGAGAGAACTGAACTACTCATTAAAGTTGTATGAATGGGAGTTTTGTTTTGTTTAAAAGCAACCAAATAACCCTCTAAAAATCATGAACTCCGCACCAATATAATTTGTCTCGGTATATTCTTGTTTATGTTATCCTTCATCGAGCCTTACTAATATTTTTGTTCAAGGTTTAAATGAAAAAATGCCTTTCCAAAACAAAACATCAACTAGTTTAATTTTGAAAGTATCAAAACCCACTTTTTAACTAAATATCCCCTATGTTTTTTCTTTTGCCAATGCTGACACAATTTACAAATAATTTGCTTCCCCCCAGAGTTCCATTCTTCATCCACAATCTTTTATCTGCTCTGCTACCTGATGACACCTTTATAAGCTGTGTCTCTAAAGTGAGAAGGTCGAAGTACACCACTGTTTTCTAAGTGGCTTCTCTGCCAGGTGCACAGCTAAGACCTGTCCGTTCCAGAGGCTGGTGGGAGTATGAAAATGTAGTCCTATAAGTACTCAAATAGCTGAAAGCACAGACACAGGCAAGTAAGCGGTTCTATTTTGTGCTGTCACACTCTACTGTCTTGTTTTTTAAGATGGTCTGAGGAAAAGAAATGGAAGCTGCAGCTCTAGGATGAAAATGAACTGTGTGCTTGCAGGTATGTGAGATTTTGGCTGCCTGACGGAAGAGCAGCCCTTGCAAGCCCTTCTGTTGTGCTGCCACCTCGTGACGCTCAGGGAGGATGGTGCCAACACAAAAGATGCTCAGAATTAAGACTGCCCATGTTACTGCTGAGAACCACACAGCAAGTCATGATCTTTGGAACTCAGAGGCCAAAAGGCTGTAAGGTACAGTTTACAGTACATAGATTTAAGATCTATATGGATAAAATAGGCCTCTGGAAATGGGAGAGCTCCGAATATCTCTAGTGGGAATGCCTGTATTGGGCAAAGGCCAGCTGTCTGAATTTTTCGTCTTTATTCTCATCTCATTTGAGAAAAAAAAAAGAAATAAAAATAGAAAATAAAAGTTTAGTGGAAATGAAAAAGGATAAGACATTAAATAGAAATAAAAATACCACCAGAGCCTGGCCTATCTACACTAAGCATTTAGTCATACACTTGTCATCTGTGCATTTCAGATGTCTTTTAAGATGAATCCCCCCTCTGAGCTATTCTTCCACTTGTGCCTAATAAAGTACAAGCCATGTGCCTGATTTTGACTTTTTTTTTCTTTTTTTTTCCTTTTTTTTTTTCCCCTAGTAACTGTCAATGTGCTGAGCACAGGTTCTGGTACTAGTTTGTTGCTGCATAGTTGGATGAAGGGGGCAAAACTTGCAGGTTACATTCCGAATGCGTACAGGTCCCAGACTTTGACAAGGTAGGTTTCTGCTTCCTTCAAGTTAGAGGCATCTGTATTGTGACTGATGTACTGAGATACAAAACAATTATTTGAGTTTCACCTTATGACTGGTGTCTGTTTTTTAGACAGCTTAACAACTCGTGTCACTGAATAAGCCTTTGTAGACCTCCATGTGAAGCCTGCTGTTCCCATTTCCCTGCTTACAGCCAGGCAATTCTTGAAGGCAGTGACAGTTGTAGAGACCCTGTGTCTGAACTGGCATCCTAAGGTGCAGCCTTGCAGAAGGACTTTGCTGGTTTGTCAGATCTGAGCCACTGCTCTGCAGCCCTGCAGTGGCACAGCAGCAAAAGGGACTCCCGTCTGACACGGAGCTGCTGAGGTGCCTGTTGCACTTCCCTCTTGTGGTGAACCCCTCTGCAAGGTGAGGACTGCACTCTTTTACCAGTTCCTCCTTTACTCCGTGTGGTAGCTGCCTCTGCTGTGAATGTGCAAGCTCTGCTTTCAAGTTCTGCTGAATGCTCTGAGCTCCAAATGATCACACAGCCAATGACTAGTTCCTTGTTGCTCTAATTTGCCCCTTTAACAAAGTATTTTCTACTTGTGCAGTGCTCGGGTTTAATTTCAGAACTAAAATTACCTCTCTGATGAGCAGCAGCAATTTTGTGTATCCTTATTGGTCCAGTTCCTAGAGCAAAAGCGAACACTAATGTAGAGTCTGGCCATAAATTAAGTAGAGATTAAGGAAATTTTTTTCTTGTTATTTACCAGCCTAGAACAGTGTCGTTTGAACATCCTAAAAGCAATCCTTTTCTAGGGAAAAAGAACCACAGTCCTCAGGGAAGATATTCAGCTTAAAGAATTGGGTTTTTTAATCAGAGGGTACCAGATAGCAAAACCACTGTTTTCATCCCCATTCCTTTTGTCCAGAATTTTGTATGATATGGCAAACCAAATGCAATTGGAGTATTAGTGTTCTGTAAGTAAAGAATTGAAGAAAAGGGAAGATACATGAGTCTAGTTCACAGAGCTAGAAGAATATCTGTAGGAAAAACAGGCTTATCCATGAATAGGGTGTGACAGCTCATTAAGCCTGGCTTATTAGGCATTTGAAGCTACCTGAGCAGTTATGACTGTGGAAGAGCAGCCTACCTGGATATGTGCAGGGTCTCTCTGGGAGCACAGCTTATTGGAGAACAATAGCTGGAGTTTATCAATAGGCTTGGGAGTTGCAAAAAAACAAAAAAGCCAAACCAACCAACCAACCAAAAAAAAAATAGTTAGCAGGGACATATCAGTACTGAAAAAATGTCTGCTCTCACACTTGTGTTGGAAGGATCTTGTTTAATTTGTTTAGCCTGAACTTCAGGCTCCCTATTTCCTCTAAAATGACGATGAGTGTTGCTGTAGGCTGTGCAAGCTACACAACATCCTTGCAGAAAGCAAAGGGGGTGTAAAACAGGAACTAGGACCCATTTCTGGAACTTAAGAAAGTGATGTTGTCTGCAGAGATTTTGATGATTCTTCTGCATAGAGAATAAAAGTAAATCTTCCAAGAAAACAGCTCTTGGTCAATATGTGTTTTGTAAATGCATCTTGTGCTTTTGGCTGCAGCTGTCTGTGAGTGCTATTTTCTGATAAGCACTATGTGTTAAAGTCTAACTTTGCTTTGTAAATATTTTTTAAAAAATCCTGCAGAACTGCTGTATCATGATCTTTTAATTCAACAACTTTTGAGCTGATATGTAAACAATGAATTCCTGTGTATCCTGCAGTGGAGAGTTAATCTGAAGCACAGGAGGGGGCATGTCATTGCTATGCCAATTACATTTTTTGCACCAGCCTTTCAACTTCCTCAATCTCATTAGACTAACATGGGTTCTAGCGTGGAGATCATGTGTTCAGTCAAGTTGCCTTAAAATTTTCCTGCACAACATTTTTCTAGTTGGTGGGTGACATTTAATCAAAATACCAGCTTCCCAGAGGAGCTTCTCTTATTTGATACTTTTTTTCTTCCAGGGAAAAAATATTCTATTTATTTGGTTGTTTGGGTCTGACAATTTCAAACAAAAATGTTTTCGCTTTTGTTACATACCCATTTTCAAATGAGGCTTCTTTTTTCCTGTGTTTTTAAAAGTTGATTTTTTTTACTGACTCTGGAATAACTTTGGGATTTATTTATGCACAGAATTTTTTAAAAGTGTAGCTTTAAATTATTTAGTGTACTTCTTCAGTTACATCATCCAGTGAGTCTCCCTGGCTAATTTTAACAGAGGCAAAAAAAAATGACCAAAGGGCGAAGCTCTCAAGCAGCAGATTTACATGTGCTGCATAAGGGTTTGTAGGAAACTACCTCAGGATTGCACAGGTTTTGAAAGACTGAAAACCACTGTTGCAGCCCAACATGTAAGATGCAGGCTATTGGATTCACTTCTGTTGGTTCCTGTTTAAACAAAAGCACTGGAAAAAAAATCATTTTGATTTACAGATTTGTGTTGATGGAGGGAATTTGTTTCCAATGAAACATTTTGAAATAGCAAAATTCAAGTAACAAATTATCCTTACTACATAACATTGCTACTGCTGATGAAAGGTGCCAGCTGGGTGCCAGGAGGCACAGAGGACCAGCTGCAGAACCTCTGACCTTGCTCAGGTAGAAACACTAGGGAAGGAAATGGACCACTTTTCTGAGACAAATTAGGAGCTTGACTGCAGGACCAAGGCTGAAAACTGCCCTGTCCTTTTACACCCCACAGTCATGGTGCCAGAGTAGTGTGGGATGTCTGCGTCTCCCGATCCAGACTGAGAGTGCTCAGGTGCAAGGGGTGCTAGCAGGCAGGAAATATTCTCCTCGTGGATACACTATGTGTCTTTACCAGCTACCTCTCATGGTTTCATCATCACGAGCTGCACTTAATTTAAAGCTGCAGTGTAGTTACCTGTGCAGGTGCACAAATCCATGAGTTCCCTGGCAATCTGCGCAGTGTGGCCGTGCTTTGGCACGTGTCGCTGCCTTTCCCTCAGAGGTGGTGGTGCTGCCCAAGGGCCTGGGCAGGAAGGGCCCTGGCTCGGCTGGGGCTGCCCAACAGCACCAACAGCAGCTGCCTTTTCCTCCCCACCTCCCCAGGGCTTTGACCTCCAGAGAAGACCCAACCAAAGAGGTGGGGTGGCCTCTGTACACCTGCTGACCCAGGCCTCCCCTCTGTGTGTGTGCCGGAGGGAGAGGAGCTGAGCTGCTCAGGCCCACAGTCCCGTGGCTTTTTCGTAGCCCGCTGCTTTTGCGTCTCTGGGAGGATGTGCTGAAGGAGCTGAATGCCTCCTTCATTGCAAATTTCAAGATTTGCTGAGAAAAATGATGAGTGAAAATGATGGTTAAGCAGATGGTTTAAATTTCTGCATTGCCTCTCTCCGCGGTTTCTCTGTCGGCTTCTGTTCTGCCACTGAAAAGAGGGGAGGAAAATGAAACACAGCCGCTTCCCTAAAGAAATGAAAAATGATTCTATAAACATTTTTTAATCAGCTTTCTTTTTATCAAGAAAAGATGATGGATTTTAGCAAGAAAGGCAGAGTGGAAAAAAGCCTCCAGCTAAATCAGCTTTTGGACACCGAAATGTTGAAAGGAACACGTGTTTAACTGGCTTTTTTTCTCTAGCTTGAAGGTTATAAATGTGCAGCACAAAAATTTATTGTCTCAGCAAATTCAGCTGAATTTTATTTTTTATGTCTACAAGGAGACAAACCTGCTGAAGGGAGAAATACAGGCTTTTCAGCAAAGCCCCATCCCTTCTGAGTTTGCAGTTGGGCTGGACTATGAGCTCCTTGGGCAATGGCAGCTGTGCAGCAGTAGCCAGAGGACGTCTGCTCTTGCTGTAGCCAGTCAGACATTTGGTGAATGTAATGTAGCTGAAACATGCTGCAAGTTGTGTTTTTGGGGAAACCTGCATTCACTGACCTCCAGCCTCAGGCTGAAGAAGTACTGTGATTCTTGGCATCCTGAACGACTAAGATCCATCAGTGTGGCTGGTACCATAAATGTAAAGACATGAAACTGGTTTTTCCACTTGTGTGTGGAGATTGGAGTGGCAAAGAAGAAGGAAGTTTGACAAGAATCGACATGAGGGACACTATTTGATGCTGTGAGACAGGTGGACCTTGTAGTTATAGTTATCTCTAGATCCTTGCCTCAGAGAGCCAGCTATGTCTGGCTCAGGCAGGACACCATCTCCAGCAGGCCATGCATGATCTACATCACAGTGCTGCCCTATCAGATGGCAGTTTCCGGTTGCTGTTGGTAGAGCTGGCTCCTGGGACCAGGAGATTTAGTGCCCTTTCTAGATATCGCGGACAAAATGAAGGTTCCTTTGAACTAGGTGCCCTGACACAGATGCAAATGCAAGTATATGGGAGACGTCTTTTTTTTTTTCCCTAGACTAGGGAGAAGAGGACAAAGAAGGATTTTTCTTCCTGTTTTTGTAGGTGGAGGCACAGTGCAAAGGGGTTTTTAGTATAAACAACCCAGACTGACAAAGAACATTGTGGCATTGTTTCTTACTGTGTTAACTGTATGCTTGTCTTTACCCCTTGAGTTATTTTTACTACGGATAATTTGGTTACATCTGTTTTGCTCCAGTGAAGCAGAGATTAAGTGGGTGGGCGTCTTGAAACTGGGCTTTCAGACCCATCAGCGTTAGTGAAGAATTAAAAAGAGAAATGGTTCTTCCTCTGCTGTGATTCTCCTAACAACTGTGTGTCTGCTTGAGTCCTGACATCATCCAGTGAGGAGGCACTACTGGATCGGGAAGATCCCTGGGAAATAAACCTCTCTGATCAAACAGCATGGGGGAGGGCTGCTGCAAATGACCTTTTGTGCTTTTAAAGTGGCAGTAAAAGGGTGGAAACGGAGCACATTTAGGCTTGGTTCTGAGTTAGGAAGTCGAAGACAGTGATATTCTCTCTGAGTTGGTATTAATATTCTTTTCTGGGTCTCTGTGCTTCTGCCATTCATCTCACCAGTGTGGGTTTGGCTAGATTGCAGCTGGAAGTGTATCAGCTGATAAGTGAATGGCCTACGGCAGGAAAGTAGTGGATGTGTTGGCACACAGTTTCACAGGCTGTGTGAGCTTGCTCAGCCTGTGCTGAGAGCTGCCAGAGGCCCCACAGCCGCGCCAGTGCAGCACTGAGCTATAAGTGGCTCTGGGGCTCACTGAAGTGGCCAAATTCAACATTCACTGGAGCCGCCCTGAGTATGCATAGCTTAGTGTGACCTTGCATCTTCTTGGAAAACACCCTGTAAATTATACTTAGTTTAGCTAATGCTTTCCAAAACCTGGTCAGTTTAGAGGCTACTGTATGTATAGACTGGAGCAGAGTATTTTCCTTGGGATCTAAGGTATATTTCTGTTTGCAGCAAAGCTAGAGTTCTGCTTAAATCCTGGTATAATGTGTAAAAGGATAAACTAAACCCATGATATTGCTGCTGCCTATATTTAAATACAATACATTTCCACTGTAAGGGATGAGAACAGTCCTCTGTGTGCCAGGAACACCACTGCATCAAGAGAGGTCTCTGTGGTGTATAGGCAATTGCTGTCCTGTCTTATGACTTATTGGAGTCTTCAGCCTGGATTAGCTGTGCTTTATCCAGCAAAGTTGCAGCTTAGTTGGAAGAGAAAGTTCGTTAGTTTTCCTTCTGGATGATTTTTCAAGCATTTGAGTAAAGCAGATGTTAACAGCAAACAGATCGCTTTAACCACCTAGGTTAGAGTCCCCTCAGGTTTCAGTCACTGTAAGGCCATGATCCCATTGATTCTCAAGGTCACCGTAAAACTGCTGGGGAGAAGCAGTTGGAAATACTTGAATTTCCTGTGTAAAAATGTTTAAACTCCACTTCCCCTTAAAAAAACCATTATAAAGCCTTTCAGATGTGCTATTAAGGAGAACAAAAAAGCAACTAGACAACTGAGAAGTAATCTTCCCCCAAGCCCATAGCTAATCAAGGTTCATTTATGTTGTCAGTGAGCTTATAGTGCTTGTTTGCCTCTTGATCTGAGTAGCTGCCTTGACCATTTTAGTAGAGAGGTCAGGGACATAGCATTCCCCTCACCATTCAAATGTATTTATTTTAAGGGTGCGGCATTTGAGGAAGGACTACAACTGTTGCCTGACTTTGGCCGTAGATTGTTGCACAGACAGCATGAGCTTTGTGGTGCTGTAAACCTTAAATTTAAAACCAAAATTAAATAAATCCCACTCCCCTTCCCCCTTGTGAATATGGTACAGAGGGGGAAATACCTGGTTACCCTTGATGCAGGGAGAAGAATGCTGTGCCTTCCAGGTTTGTGTGTTAGCTGAGCTGTTCTAAATTGCTTTGGGAGCTTGATGGGTCCTGAGCTGTGGTTCATTTGCTTTTCACTTCTGCTTTCCTCAGGAAGTAAGTGCAGCAGCTAATCAGGTGATTCACAGTGGAAAGTTTAAAGAGCAGAGTGGGAGCTGCTGCATACACCAACATGCCTAGTAGGACAGAAGCAGCAACACTCATTTCTCTGGATATGGTTATTGACTGCCAGATCTAGGAGCCCAGGTATGTCAAGAGATTTTCTGTGAAAGCAGATGGAACAGACTGTTAAATGTTCAAGGAACCTGCAATATTGGTTGCAACTGGTGTGTTATGATAGGACTACTTTCAATTAGTGAAGGTTTCAGTCAAAGTTCACCCCAAACTGCAGTATGGAGACAGGTTTCCTTAGGAAGTAGTGGAATCCCTGTTTTTATCATTTACAATTATAAGCTGTCATAACTGTGTTCATTAAACAGTCATCTTGGCTGCCAGTGAAAGAAAGGGAGTATAAAGGAGTATCACACTGGATTTTTGGGATGATCTGAGCTGTGTGTTCCCAATAGTCCACAGAATCCTGGTATTTAATAGTCAAGAAAAGTATATTAGGATAAAGAATACTTAAAGCAGATAGTCCTAGAAGTAGGGGTCTGATATTTAGTCTCGTATATCTCTTGTTATCTGAACAGTTGGATTAAATAAGGAGGCAAATTGTAGTCTTTATTTTATGTTCATGTACTTTTGGAGATTAAAGATTTCCATGTACACTCAACTAACATTTTTTAAAGATACTTACTGTAAAAAGTGGACCAATTTTGGCCTGAATTTTGGTATGAAACTTGATTCTCTTTTGGTCTTGGTGCAAATTGGGATTTTTTACCTGAATGGGATCCTTCTATGAGCTGCTAAGGTGGGTAATCACAGATAAATATAATTAAAATGTCATTAAAAAATCATGTTTGTTCAATTAGTAAGCTGTTAGTAACAGTACTGTGCTGGTCCTTCTGCCAGTTTTGGTCAGGCCTTTCTTCCCTTCTGTCTTTTCAGTCTGGAAAGATGTAGCCACATTGCAGTGTGATTTCACACAAGCTTTATTTAGAAAAAAGGGAAAATACATGATTAAGTTCCATTTTCTCTCTGTAACCTGACACTACTTTCTGAATGATAGTATCAGATTTAGTTGTTAAATTTTCACTTTTAAGTCTTCTAAAGTAATTATTATTTAGCATTTACTTTTTGTATCATTGTGACACTTATCAAAAAGTATCTTACCAAACTTAACCAAGAATCAAGCAAAAAACTTATCAAAACTGAAATAAGCTTACACTAAGGATCAGAACAAGTGGTGGAGTGTAGAAGAGAGACAACATATAAGACATTTTCAAAATTTCTGAGTTATCCTTAACACCAAAGATATTTGAATGCTGAACTCTGTGATTTTGTGGTTGGTCTAAAAGAATAATTGTCCTCCAAGATCGAACAGAAAGTTGAAAGGATTTAAAAGTCCTAATCAAATTGTAGATGCAAGAAAAGGCTACTTGAAGTAGTAATATTTAAAGCATATAGTGCAAATGGAATGAACAGACTGACATTGGAAGACTGATATTTAGTCTAATATGTCTTTTGTAGTCTAGATAGTTGGAATAAATAATGAGGAATATCATAATCCTCATTTTGATTTCATGTATTTCTGGAGATTGAGTTCCACATACACTTTAAATGTCTTACATAGCCTGTTACAATTCAATCTTCACTACTGAAGTTGTTTGTGAGTATCTGGTTGTAAGAGTTTCTGTGGAGATGAGAACTCTTTCATAACAGGGATTCATAAAGTGAACACTTTTTGAGAGGCTATCCCTGCTTGTGCCACCAACAAGAAAGGCCTTCTCAGTCAAGTATAAATAGAAAGAAAATTGGTTAACACATTTGCAGGCCCATGCAGTGCAGCTCAGGGAGTTGACCTTCTTCTGAGGCCAGTGTAAACATTTCGTTTCACCTCTCCATGATTTAGTGTCACCATTTGTAGAATGCCTCTGTAAGAACTTTGTGGTTCTCTGTGCAGAAGACCAACGTGAACGTAGGCACTGGAGTGAGTTACTTGTTAGCATTGATTTAAGCTTAGCAGAGTAGCTTCCAAGCTCAGATGTCCTTGAGGAAGAAAATGGCTTTGCTATTTGAGATGCAAGTTGAGCCTCACTGAAAATGTAACTGAACTATACTCACCAAAGCCCCTAGAACAGCACCCAGGCTTTCTCAACCAACACACTTACAGCTTCAGGATGACTCAAGTGGGTCAAAATCCCACACCAAAGTTAAGTATAACATATGACAAATGTAACTCCCACACAGTCATGAGGAACAGTCTTCCTGTTTACTCTGTGCAGTCACCACACTTTTTCTTCTCATAGGGCTTGTTGTCTTAGTACAGATAGTTAAGGAAAACAATAGCAGCAAAACACAAAATGTTGTTGAGATAGGAAATTCTAGACTGACTGTTCCTTGGGGACTGATCAAAATTACGTAGGCCTCCACCTCCTAGCAAAGGACAGAGTATGGGCTGTGGTAAAATAAGTTAGCCTGTGGTGTAGTGTGAAGAACCAGCATTTGCATCTAAGCACAGGTGTCTGCTGGGACCATCATCTTGCTGCAGGTGGTGTGGTGCACAGTGACAAGATAAATGCCATGCCCGTCATCTCTGTGGTACGGAGCTGCTGCAGGAGTGTGGAAGTGAAACTGGTTCATCTGGCATGAAGTGGGCAGAATGCAAGCAGTAAGCTAGCTGTGTAACTGATGGATGATGAAGGAAGAGAATCCCAAATGCAGCTTTAGTGTTGGCTCATAATTCTAAACCAGACTCATAATGCTGTCTTTTAAAATTTATTTTTATGTATGTATGTATTGGTAGTGCAGATCTGACTCCGTTTTTTAGTTATGTTTGCTTTTTTGGCATTTTTGTTGAGATGGTGGAACGGCAATCAGAGAGACACTGTAAAGAAAGAACCTATTTCCTAGAAATGAAGGTAGATTGGTGTTTTTCTTTGAGGGGTAATGATTTGTTAAAGACTCTTCTGGGCTCTTAAAAAATGATGTATTTGTTAAGTAAAGTGAGCTACATTCACCTTGGTGACAACTCCCACGCCCAGCCACACTGTCATAATTTGTCCTGTCGTAGACTCAGGAGTAGTCAAACAATGACCTAGAGTCCAACAAGCATATGGATGACTTTGACAGAAAGTGGAGAAGCCTGATCTCCACTGGTGTAAGTTTTGTCATGAGGTAGGCTTGGCATAGCAGGGTGAGCTCACAGAAGGCTGTGGCAAAGAAGTGGGGCTTAGTGACCCCACAGAATACTACGGAGGAAAACAGGGCTGCACAGTAGATGAGAGGACTTGGGGTTGAGATAAGGGTACCAGAAGGATTCCTTGATGTGTGCTGCAAGATGGACCCATTTTAAATTTAAAGGAAATGAGACTGCCAGAAGCACCATGCTCCTTCATTGAGGCATATCCACTTCAGTTTACAGGATCAGCAAAACAATGTTGTTGTGAAAATACCTATTGTACAGAGCTGTACCTCTGGCACAAAGAAGAACTGAATGTTGCTGCCTCTTTGGGCCAGCACAGCCCTGTGGGAAATCCTTGACTTTTCTATACAGCTACTATTCCAGACAGGGCTTCAGCCCCACTCTAGGTGGGGAATGTATCAGTGATGTGCAGCTAGATTTAGCATCCATACTCAGTGAAATGTGTAACCTGGCTCTTGGCTAGTGCTCTTCTGTTGCAGATCTGCTAATGGTAATAGTTACAACTTGTTTTATAGTTGGATGTCTGCACTACAAGGGAGAGGATCTGGCTCAGTGGCAAAGCTGGGGCTGGAATCCAGATTTGCTGTGTGGTTTACTGGCTTGTTCTGCCAAAGCCCAGATGAGTTGTGTAGCACATGCACATGCCTCATGGAAGAGAGCTTTTTCATGCGATTGCAGAGTGGTATTGTTCTTGTCCAGGAGCAGGGTGCCTTGCCATTAAAAGTGGAAAAGAGTCAATGACTGAGAGTGTTTCCATATTTCTAAACTCTAACTCTGACAGTTAAAACAGTCAGTGTCTAATTTCTTTGGAGAGTTGACTGGTAAGAGCTGTAAATAACACAGTGTATTTATCTGGTCTCATCTCAGCATGGACAAAGCAGCTGAACTTGTGTGGCAGCTGGAGGATCCATCTGACAAAGCAGGACAGCAAGAGCAGAGCCCTGATGATGGAGACACAGCAGAAGCTCTGGAGCAGCCTGCACACAGCAAGGACGAGCTACCCCAGAGCCATACCCTCCAGTGGGAGAGTCTAGGCAAACAGTTTGTAGAATACGAGCAAGTGGCTCCATTTCTCATCCCAGAGGATCAACAAAGAAGGCTGCTGGAATTTCTTCCCCTCTTCTTAAAGGTTTGTTCTCTTTGTTGCCTTTGGTGCAGATGATAATTTGAGTTTCTCTTGCCCTATCCATTCTTTGGTCACCCAAATAGCCAGTGTAGCTAATTAAAGCAGGATCCTTTTAGGTGATAAATTGTTTTACTCCATTGGGAGCCTGGAGAAGAAGTTTCTCGTCCTCCTTTCATCTACCTAACCTGCTAGGTTAACATGAAAAAAGTACATGGGGGAGCACTTCTTCACTTTCCTGAGGGGTTAATTCTATTCTTGAAATCGAGGAGTGAGACAGGCATCTTCAAAAGTGAGTATCCTGTGAAGAGGTCACTTCATGTCTGCCTCATCTATGTTATTACTTAGTGGGGGCTGAGCACAATTTCAGTCTGGGAAAATGTGGTTGTGGCATGCAGCCAGTTAGGGGAAATGCAGGTGTACAGTCTTAAGATGGAATTTTGGGGTTAATGACAATGCTGATGTCTAATTTTAGTGCTTGAGAGAGGAGTTGGGTGAGAGATGAGGAAGCCATGGAGTGAGAAGAGGAAGGTCATATCGTGGGTGAGGGACACAGCTGAGAACTAGAACATTTTAGTTAGCAGCCTGCCCTACAGCTGCCATCAGCCAATGATTCTGAGATGAACACATTGAAAGGTGAAGCTAGAAGAGCTCTGTAATGAATAGGAGCCTTATGGGTTGGTTTTCTTTGCTAGAGTCTGTGGAATATACAGGAAACTCCTTGAGTGGACCATACAGAGACAGAATGGCAGAGCATATGCTGACTGAAGCAGAAAACCTGGCTTATCTTTAAATGTACTGTGGTGATGTACGAGTACAGAAGAATTGTTTTTCTCTTGGATTACCTTGGGTATTTATGGGTATTGAATCTGCATTTTTACAGTCTCACTGTGCCTTCAGAAACAAAATAAGAACACCTCTTTGGTGAAACCGTATTTTACTGATGGCATATTTCAGGTGTCTGTACTTGTGAGTTCTCAGTGCTCTTGAGTGACCAAACTCAGATGCATCTGTTCCCTACCTAGCTGAGTTGGATTTCTAAAACAGAAGTCAGTGAGTAGGTGAGGGGAAAAAAATTAATGTATGGTCACTGTTTATATGGAAGCACCGTGAGACATAAAAGGGATACTCTGCATTTTGAACTGAGTGTGTAGGAAATCACTGTACTCAAGGCTGTGAAATCTTTGGTATCAATGACAGTAAAGCAGGAATAACTTCCAGATAGTCATAAACATTTCACTCAGCTGGATGGAGCACGAATGTTTGAAGCTTGTGAGTCCTGGTGCACAGTGAAATCAATGTAGATACTTCTGTCAACAAACAGCACTGAAACTGGTGTGAACAACTGAGTTGTGTGTAGGATCTGGAAGTGCCTATGGATGTTGCCTATGTGTTTGAGTACAAGCTTGCCCTGGTCCAAGGCAGTGCAGACAAAATGAGTGGAAGGGTCTGAAAAGACAGTGAGTGTATAGCCTGGAGTCTCAGAAGTGGCCTTCTCATTAAATCTAAATGGTCCTACAGATATGTTTACTGAACAAAGCTTTCACTTTTCACCGCTTCCTCTCAACTTCTGGATTTGTTTGCATAGAAGTGTCCCTCCCAAACCAAAGGCTATATTTGAAAAGAAGAACTGTTGCTCTCTGTATGAGCCTGGAAACAAATCTCTTTCTCTTTGCAAATGGCGTTATGTGTGCTGTGGTGGTGTTTTCTGTCTTGGGAGCTCACCACTGCTTTGTCACCAAATTACTGTCTTTGCAAAGGGGTAGCATTCCTTTCTCAGCCTCCAAAGAATGGATGTCAAAGTCAGATAGGGGCTGATAATTTGACAGTTTTCTCTAGAGGAGCACCTCCTTTTTCCGTGCATCTGCTTTTAAAATGGCATGCTGAAAATTTCAGTGTTGGGTTTTGGTTTTTTTCTGACACAGCACCTCAGTAAGTTACAACCTTATTGTTTGGAGTGAGAGCTATCTTTTTGTTTTGTTTTGTTTTTCCTTTTTTGTTTTCTCCCCTAGAGCTGTTTTCAGATCTCTTGTCTTCTTTCCTGACATGGTTTAACCTCAGCCAGAAACCAAGTACCACACAGCCTCTCACTCACCCCCCCATCAGTTAGACTGGGGAGAAAATCAGAAGAGTAAAAGAGAACACCATCACTCCAAACATCCCTCCCTCCCTTCCTCCTTGTTCCCCCACTTTATGTACTGAGCATGGTGCCATCTGGTCTGGAATATCCCTTTGGTCAGTTGGGGTCACCTGTCCTGGCTGTGTCTCCCCCCAGCCTCCCGTGCCCCCCCAGCCTCCTCGCCAGCGTGGCAGCACGAAAAGGCCTTGGCTCTGTGTAAGCCCTGCTCAGCAATGACAACAACATCTCTGTGTTATCAGCCCTGTGTGCAGCACAAATCCAAAACACAGCCCCATGCCAGCCACTGTGAAGAAAATTAGCTCTCCCCCAGCTGAAACCAGTACACTTCCTCTTGAAGGTCCGTTAAAAACATACATCCTTAATGCTTCTAGGCTATTAATTCATCCCAACGAACAGGCTTTGCTATACAAGATATTCTTTCTAAATTGCTTCCTCCTGTTTTTGTAAGCAACATATTGCAGGCTTTATGAGAAATTCTTCTAATGAGGTTTTCCTGTCTCAAACTTACAATTAAATTGAAATTCTAAGATCTAAAGTTTCTGAGTTCTATTGCAGCTTTAGTTTTTGAATACCATGTAGTGAGCATGAAGTAAACAAGTTTGGTGAGATGAGATTATATACAACATCTTTAGATTTACTGATCATTGACTAAGTATGAAAAGCAAGAATGCCTTTAATGTGGTGATGATTTTTTGGAGTGAAACTTTCAAAGGACTGAGAAAGTTGTTACTGAACAAGGGTGAGAAAAGTTATAAAATCTAGAAGTCTTAGGACTTAAAAATTGGACAGCAAAGCAGTAAATTCTCACATGTCACAATAAATAAGCAAATATATTTTAGTACCAGTACTTTAGGGTCAAAGGACAGCTGTTCCCAGGAGTCAAGATGAGTATTGCTGAGGCACTGGCAATGTTGTATGTATGCACATCCGTGGTGAGTTTCCTTTCTGTAGGACTGAACTTCACAAGCCTCAGGGTTGTAGAAACTGATTTCCTGAATTGCAGTAATGCTTGCAAAGAGGGGATTTTGAATTCTCACAGGAAACTTTGCTACTGAATATATTCATAATGGAGAAATGAATTTTTCATTAGCTTAACACTTGATTTTGTGCCCTAAGAGTGAGATTCTTCCCCTCCACTTTTCTTAGATATGCTACTGGAGCTTTGCACTGCTTTGTAGGCATTTAGGTCCAGAAGCATGACTAGAGAGAGCATTTTGGCTTTGCCTCATTGATTTAAGAGTACATTCTGGAGGATCTGGCCCTTAGCTTTTAGTCATCATGTCCTTCCCCATATGACTTTTACTGCCTTCATATACCAGCCTTCTGCTGGCTTGGGGAAACACATCTCAGTTTGAGTTGTACATGTTGCGAAGTTTTTACAGAAACGACCTCATTTCCTCCTGTTTAACAATGGACTCTGTGTGAGTCCTCTCCCCCCCTGGAAGATTTTTCTCATGCTTTTCCTTCCCTGTTTCGATCGTGCAGATGCCAGTGCGTCCCTGCCTTTTTGTTTTGGAGTGCTTTAGCTCTTACTCAGTTGGCTGGAGAGAGGGGTCACCAAGCAGGAGACACCTGTGATGCGGAGGCTCGTTACTCACTGATACTCCTTGATGTAGAAGGAAAAGGTGTGGGAGGGAAATGTCAGCCATCTGCTCGTGATTCAGGCCTGGGCTGGGAGTCATTTTAATGTGCCTTCTGTGTCTTCCCTCTTGGTGCCTCAGAAAGTATCAGAATGTTCTATTACATGGCTGGCTTTTGAGCTAGCATCTCTCCATGAACCATGGAATAGGAAGGGCAGATGGTAACAGCAGACACAGGGAACTTGTGGCAGAATCTTAAACACGTAGAAACAGGTTTAAGAGGAAGAAAGAAAATCAGATTACATTGATACCATACTATTTGAGTTTCCCCTGAAGGCAGACGTCCTGCAATGTAGTAGGTTGATATGCTTCCAGACATAGATCTTCTATAGGCTCAGGCATGAATATGAAATTAATGAGGTCTGTTACTAAAGGACAGCGTATTCTAAAGATTGGTGTCTGACCCCCAGGAAGAGCACCTACAAAATCAAATCAGAACATTAGTGGCCTGCTTTGTAGGGAGATGGACTAGTAGCATTGCTATGAACATTTGATTACTGGTCTCTGCTGTGTATGGTCTGAACTTCTAAAATTTATCCTGCTCTTTCTGTCAGCCAAAGAGTGAATATAGCAAGGCTTTTCTGAAGTGTTAAGAGGATGTTCCTTTTGGAGGAAGAGGGACAGTAATCTGTCACTGCTTTCTTCTAAAAAAGGACATAGCTTAATGACAAACACTGTACATTCTTAAGTGGCTGTGGGTTTCTCGTCATTGTCAAGCCATTGCCCAGCTTGCTTCTGTTCTTTACAGATCTTCCCTCCCTTCCGCATCAGAGATGAAGGCATTGGTGGATCTTGCTTCTGCAACTGAGTGTCTCTGAAACTAACTTATGGTCAAAATCTCAAAAAAACTAGTTTGTTTTTAATATTATTGATTGATGAAAATTATTAATAGACACACTGTGCAGTTGCGTTTCACTCTTGTAGCACTGAAAGAAGAGTTGGGTGCATTTTGCTTATTGACTGCAGTAAAATGAAGTAAAAAGTGGGTGCTTGCCTGATTACTGGGAGATGACTGATGCTATGTCCACAAGCTGCCATCTGTGACGAAAGAAATTGGAAGCAATGGTAGGGAAGGAAATAATGTTTGTGGAGGATCTTCATTTACAAACAGTTGCGCTGATTTCTTGGCAGAAAGTATTATGGGGTGTCTGATCCAATTTTTTTAGGAAAACATATGTCATTTTTCTTCCTTTCATCATTGGGGCTTACAGCATGATTTTTCAGAGCTTCTAAAAGGAGGAGACTTTCATAAAGAAAATTTTTCAAGGTTGCTGAGGACAGAGGTCTCTCAGACTGGTCTTCAGAGGTGAACGCTGAACTATTACGAAGACATAAATGTGTGTATCATCAGATGTTTTGTATAAAAGAATTGGCACCTGATTCTCGGAGGCCCGTTGGGTGCAATAATAATAGTCTGCTGGAATATTTTCTTTATTGCTCTTTAATTTTTTTCCCCCCAAAGGCAGGGCTAAGAAACATTTAAGAGGGGTTTGTTTGTCAAACTCAGGGACTCTACAAGTCTTGCTGTTGTTTATCTAGTAAGATTTGCACTTAATTGCTTGACCATTCTTGAACAAGTGAATTGTAAACATATTTATAAATTGTTTATGAACTTGTCTATAAATTTGTGTTTCTTCGGGGTGTTTGTCATATTTTGAAAGGGACTAGCATAATTTTTGACACAAATAATTAGTGACACAGGGTATGACCAACATTTACATTGTTTGGATTGTTTTCAATGTAGAAAATACTGCAAAAGCTCTCTGGCAGATGCATTACATGATTCAAAAGGTAGTTCCAGTTTGAATTCTCTATCTGTAGTGTCATACTCCTGCCTGTCTGGGAAATACTGCTAAATGGACAATACTGACTAGGGAGGGAATTTTGTAGGGGAATGTTAGCTTTATGCTTGTTTATTTATATTTATTAGTGTTTGTCAATCTACCAAAGATACAGTCTGTCAGAAAGACTTAACAGTTACCCTTGGATTTCAGGCCTGGGAACAGTCTGCTGGAGTAATCGTGTTCCCCAACATTCAGCTGTTAGCCAGTGAGGTTTCCAAGCTTCTGACTAAAGAAATTAAGAGGAACCTCAATGGCAAACCTGCAGGTAATGATCCCATCCCATATCCACTGGATCCAGTTTTTCTGGAAATGTGTGTCTTTCAGCTGTCCTTTGTGCTGGAAATAAAGGGGGAACAGGAAAATGCTCTGTAGAAAGCCAGATGTTTTAGTGGGTACAAGCTAGCACTGGTTTGAGGTGATTGCACTGAAGATTTGGCCTTGTATGGCATGCTGATCTTGAGTTTGGAACTTTTGTAGCTGGAAGTGTGTAATGTTTAATGCATGTAAGAGTTAAAGAACAGGTTATACACTATTCTGAGGAGCTTTCTTAAATGAGAAAAATATTGCTAGCCACACATGGCTTTCCTGGTGGCTGTTGTATATTCTTTGTGCTGTCAGCTGCCAGGCTTTGTGAACTGAGCTGGTATTCTCAGTGAAATTTCAGTTTGAAATGAGCAGTTTACATAAACCGAGCTTGATGCTGAATCAAAATCATTTTATGTTTTTCTGTTCACTTTAGTGGACTCCTCTACTGTAATTTTGTTAAATTTGTCAGATCTGTTAAGTATAAATGCAGTGTTTTCATCTTTCGCTAAGAAATTAATGTTTTTGTGATAATAGAAGAAGCTCGTCTGGCTTTGGAGCAATTGCTGCAACAGAAAGGGGAAGCAGGAGATGGCCATTTGCTCCTGAAATCGGTGTATCTGCTCTCACAGACTGACTTGGTAAGAGAAATTACTATAAAGCGCATTTTCCTTTTCATTTCAGAGAGACTGTGTAGCATCCCAGTGGAACACCCAAGTCTCAGTGTTTGCATTATCTCTAATATTTTGAGCTTCAGCGTGCCCAAGGTATACAGTTAGAGGACACACCACCAGATTTGTAGGCCAGGCTTTTCTAAAAGAGAGAAGTAAGCACTTCATGCTTTCAGATACCTTTTTAGTTTTGATCATCAGACAGCTGGTTTTTTTAATGTTTCTCTGCTTTTTTCCCCCCACTGTGTATCTTTTTGTGTATTCTTTATCACTCCAGCTTACATATCAAAAAGATGACTAGTAAGAATCTGTCTGGTAATACAGTGGTTGGCTTTTCCATCCTGATAGCCTCTCACTTTGAAGCATAGAGTTTAACAAACTCTACTTGTACAGCCATCCCAAATACAGACTGGCATCAGGAGAACAGCCTGCTGATGGGCACCTGTGGCATGTTTATCTGTGACATTTAGTTAAACAGTTTGTCTTAGTCTTTCTTATTAAAAGGCACAAAAAATTAAAATCTTACTGTCAGATTATAATGGATATGTTCTGTGTCATAAGGAGCTCTATAAAATTATATTTATAGCTAGTCACAACATGAAGTTTCTAATGAGATTTGTGTTTTCACAGATTTAAGATGTTGTCATTTTTTGTAGCACACATACTCACAAAACTTCGTATCACAAACCTCATTCTTCTGTTAGTTTGGTGCTGATTTTTGTTATGATTACTGTGTGCCAAGCACACACACTGGGACTTCTCTGGAAGTTTTATGCAGCCATAATGAAGATGGGAAGAAACTAAGTGTTGAGAAACACTGTGAAGAAACTGTCACTTGCATTTATAAAACCTGTAATTAGAAGTGTGTGTGCAGTTATTGAATATGTTAAAAAAGTGAAGGCGTTATAGCTAAACTGCTGCTATGCCAAGTCAAGGAGGGAATGGAGAATCCATGCTTTCAACATACCAGGCCTCTATAGCTGCAGGGTGTCCTGGAAATTAATGGTAAGAGGAACACTCTGCCCCTGGCCTTACTGCTGGTTCAGCTGCTAGTTAGTTTGCAGGTTGTGTGCTTCACTGACTGTAGATCTCCATATGCAGGACGTAGTATTTCTGCCAAAGCTGTAGTTCAGCTGGAGCAGGAAATCCTGGGAGCAGCTACAGCAACACACAGTGCATTTACTTCTGCCAAGTGGCTTTTACAGCTGTGCTATGTGACTGTCAGTCTTGTGTGCCCTAGAGCACTCATGAGGAGAAAATGCCCAAGCAGGTCTTTCATCTGCCATGACTGTTCTCAGTGTGTAGAAACACAAGGAAACTGTGGTCAGCTTCTGGAGGGACTGATCTTTATTTTGCCTACTTAGAGGACTATGTGGAACATCATTGGATCTGGACTTCCAGCTGCTCTGATGCAGTGCCTGTACCTTTTCTTTACTGTCCCTCTGAAGAAAAATGATGATGGAGAGACAAGTGCGGATGATGCCCAAACTCAGGAGATGCTTGTTAAGGTGAGATGTGTATTTGGGGGTTCATTTGCCCTGGGTACTCAGATGTTCACTTAGGCTCTTAGCTGTTCATTTCATTCAAACTGCCAAAAAACCTGTACATTTGGACTGAAATCTGTTGAGTAAGCATCAGGAGCAATATAAAACATATAACCTGTATCTTATTTTTTTATTAAACAAAACAACATGACTTTAAGTGGGAAAAATCTGTTAAGAATATCTTGGTGGTAGTTTTCCTTGTTCATTTTACCGCATCTTTTCTCCTGGCATTAGTATCAAACTTATAATCTCCTTCCTCAATGGATTTTTCTTCCTCTCCTGGGTGTCTCTAAAGGAGTTTATTGTAGCTGATGTTTGTTTGCTTTTCAGATAATGCTTAACATGTACAAAGAAGAACAAGGAGTAGAGGAACTTCTGGCAGCTGATAAGCTTCAGTCATTAATTATAGCAACTGCTTCTCTGTGGGACCAGTGCAGCCACTCGTGGAAAGTACCTACAGGCCTTGTGCTAAGAACAATTTCAAAGGCTCAGACTAAAAACAGCATTGTGTACCTACAAGGTTTGGTTCAGTAAATTGGCTTCTCCTTTCCTTATAGCTCCCCTGAGAATTAATTTTATCAAAAAGAGTCTCCTCAGGATAGATTTTTATCTCTACATCATCCAGTAGTCAACTGCAAAGCATGGTCTCTTGACTTAGTAGAGAGGAGCTTTATTTAGCACTGATAGCCATCTGGAAACTGAAGGTTTTTTTACACAGAAAACCCAAAAATTACAGGCAAGAGCCAATCCCACTTGATCACACTGATGTAGGCAAGAGGAAGATGTATTATGTTTTTTCTTAAGTTGTGTGACTCAGTCTGTGGGCCTGAGACTCATGAACACTAAATACAAGGCTGGGGGCACTGTCAGAGTAATGGTATCTTTTGGGACAACATAATGGTTGGTTAAGTCCTCATTTCTTTCTAGGCTTTATTAGTTTAAGCAATTTTTTTTCTAATTAAGAAGTGCAAAGGCCAGAAGTTTCAATTTCTTAGAAATGAAAAAAATAGTTTTATAATGCACAAAATACTATCAGTATTCCATGTCATGGAGTAAATGCATATAGATATTTTTATTTTTTAAAATGAAAATTTGGCTTCCTGTATGAGATGGAAAGAACTATTTGGACATTTTGAAGCTGCCCTGGAAGGACTGGCCATGAGATTAGACAAGAAAATAGGCTTCATTCCTCAGAGCAAAATGTGTGTACCCCATTACATATGCTTCATTGAGCAAAGAACTAATCTGTGAACTCTGTACAGAATGTGTGATTGACTTAGTAGGAGACAATTAAACATGTTAGTCTCTGCTTACCTTACATCTGGATTCGCTGTATATGAATTCTGGTGAGTTGAGGGTTGAAAGCTTGTACTCCTGAGCTTAAATCAGTTTCTGGGAGTTAAGCAAGTAAATGCATGTATATTGTAAAGCCAGCAATGCTCTTCCTGTAGCTTCTGAAATGAATGTGATATTCATATATGCTTTTTTCTTTTCTTTGAAGAAAGAGTTAACTGACTCCTATTTTACTGGGAAATAACTTGTCAAATTTGTTTTATTTTTGTTAGTAACTTTAAACTTGTTTGACTGTCTTAAATCAGTTCTTAAATACCTGCTGTATTTTTTTTTCACAGCTGTGGACTGCATTAAAATAGCTGTTCAGAATCTCTTTACACTGGCTGATGCTCTACCTGCTTGTGATGTGTGTGAAGCTGCTAGTATTGTGTTGTGCTTTGTGAAAGATTCTTATCCTGTATCATCAGCTTTACTAACAGAATTTGAAAATAATGATGGCTACCAACTCCTGCTAAAAATTTTACTCAGGTAAGAGAGGCTTTTAGTAGACTTCTAGAGGATGGTAAAACTTAATTTTCAGAATGCATAGTGGTCTCTTAAAATAAGAATCATATATGTAATCCTGTGGGAATGCAAAGCATTTCTGTATTAGGAAGAGAAGCAGTACATAACTTTTTCTACGTAAACCATTACAGAAGGAGAACAGTATAGGAGAAGTTAGTTTGCAGGTGGGATAGGGACTTTTTGAACACAAGTCAAAGGTTCTTCATCAATTAGTATTACAGAGGATGTAGGTCAGAGACATTTGTCTCAGTTAAAGTGAGCTTTTAATCCAGGAATGCAGTCATCTAGGGAGGGAAACACTATCTCCTTGCTGTGCAAAAACAAGCAAACAAAACCCACCCAAATTTAAATCTGAAATGTTTACATTCTTCAGAACCGAGATGAGCATAAACATATCAGGAAAAATCCCCACTAGTTATCCTAATCCAAAGTACAAAGAAGAATCTGTTACTCTCCTTGTCAGCTTGTGTTGTCTCACCAGGCTGAGTTTCTTTAACATCATTTGAAGACAGCATTTCCAGATCTTTGTTTCCATTCTGGCTTTGACTATTCTTGTACTCTTCCTCCAACACTTGTGAAAACTTTGGTCCCTGAACAAAGACTGGGTGGGGAGGGTATTTTGTAATTTGGATCTAGAGGATTGTAAATTCTATCATGAAGTCAAAAATATCTGTGAGTGACTATGACTGCTCATGATTCTTGAATGGCACAAAATTATTAATTTATGACTGGAGAAAAAAAAAATGTGTTTTTCTGGCAGTGTTTTCTTTAGTTACCAGAGACTGTCTAGATTTCCCTTATAAATAAACTGTGTTGAGATGCATATTTCTGTTTAAATTCTAGCCATAGAAGGGCAGAAAACATGGGATCTTTTTCAGTAAGGGCCATGAATGTCCCCATCCTTTTCAACTGATGTAACTAGGCAGAAGAGAGAGAAATAACAGATGCTCAGGGCTTCAGATTAGTCTTCGTTCCAGCATATGCTGGCATAAAGGGATTGATGGAGAGCTTCTTTCCAAAATGTTTTGTGTGAGCAGGTACCCTGCTCTCTGATGTTTGGAACTTTTTCTTCAGGTAGAACTTTGCTAATAGCATTCTTTGAAAGAGAGCATTTGCACTCCTTTTTTCTTTTTCTTGTTTCGATGAAACCAGAACATTTTGTTCTGTTTTCTTCTGAGATTTTTCTAGCCTAACAGTATCAGTCTATTTCTCTGCCACTAACCCATGCCCAGATGATGCAGTTTTCCTTAAGAACTGACCCATCTGGGCAGTACAGAATAAGGTGATGTGATACGTAGCTCTCTGTCCTTTGACAGACTCTCACTTCAGTCTATGAGCTACAGCAAATCTCAGTTACATTTCAAACTACTTCCTTACTTAGAAGAGACATGCTGTCTTCATGTCTGGTTCACAAAGCTCAGGCAATACAATATTTGTCCCTTCCTCAGGGCTGAAATTTTTCTGTTATTTATCTCAGATAGCAGTCCCTTATCTTGCCAACCATATGCCCACCATTTAATATGAAGTGTCTGTTTTAATTATTTGAATTCTCACGAAGTTTAAATTTTTATTCCCCAAACCAGGCCGTTTTTTTTTTTTAGTTAGTTTTCCTTTTTTTTTTTAAGGACACATAATTGGACTAAGTTAAAACATTTATCTTTCTTTTGTTCAGAAGACTCTGCCAGTGTCACTTCAGTTTCCTTCAGTCTGTAGGTTTTGTCCTCATTCAGAGTGTGCCACCATGGTGTGGATTATCCTGTGTAGCTCCTATGTGCTCTGTACCTGATGATGTATCCAAAGAGTCTGTATAATTAAGACATGAACATATGACTGTCCCAAGTTTTGTTCCTAGATGCGAGGGTTTGCAGCAAAATGAAGGAGATCCCTATCTGGATGAGATCTTGGACATTCTGACTTGCCTTACAGCCTGTGGAAAAACTGAACTGAAAGTTTCTGGCAATATTGTACACCCGCAATTGCCGCACTTTGATTTTGAACGGACACAGTATTCTGGTACAGTATATGTCTATATATATATCTATATATGCACGTGGCTGGGTAGTTGGGTCATGGAAAAATGAAGCTCTATTCATTTTGTGTCTTAATATGGAGGAAGGAGTATGATGTGGCATCTTCAGATCTATGTGCTAGTGCTGCAGGAGCCTGAATGCCGCCTGCCTCAAACTGAAATGCCCATGTCAGCTCTAGGGTCTGATCCAAGCTCAGGAATATGCCTCCCAATCACGTCCCTCATGTCTGTTGCTCTTATTTCCACTTTCAGACATGAGCTAACATTATAGTTATGATGCTTGCAGGCTTAAATAGCACTCATGTAAAAATGGTTTTTTTCCCCACAGGAATGACAGTGAAAAACCTCCAGCCTTTTCAGGTGTTGCAATCCATTTTCCAGAGAAGTAATGATCAGCACTTATGTGGAAGAATCTTGGCAGCAATTGGTACCATATGGGCTTGGGACAGAGTGAACTTCTTTCTTCTGGAATGGACACTGCAACCTATCAACCAATTTACTGACATAATTCATTTCAAACCACACCCAGTCCAAGTCCAGTTCTTCAGACTGGTGGAGTCCATAGTCCTAGACCTGTCCTATGTTCCCCATGAGATTTTGAAGAAGGTTCAGTATTTGATAAAGGAAAATATAGTGCCATTCTGCACCTTAACAGCTCTCCAGTGCCTTCTCAGCATGACCCAGAAGGACCTGTTATTCAGTGATATTTTCCGTGATTCTGGGCTCTTAGGCCTACTGCTGGCACTTTTGAGGAAGGAAGCCAAGATCCTGAGGAAGTCAGGTACAACTTACTGCCACTCACAATGACCACTGAAGTAGGCAGATCAACAGGAATGAATAATCTCTTTCCATGATAAATTTATATATTTTATATACTGAGTAGCTAGATTTTGTTTTCAAGCCAACTGGCCTAAATTTGACACATTAAGCTGGGTCCTCTCTGAAATCTTTGCTATTTGTTCACTAGCCTAAACAGCTTTGGGCTATGCTTCACTAGGGTATGATGAATTATTATGGGTGGTACCCTTCAACCCACACTTTTAAACAGGTCTTAATTTGGAGTTCTCTAGAATGCCAGCTTGAGGTTGGAGCAAGAAAAGTTTTCTACAATGCTTAGTTAGTTCCTCTGACAGTAACACCTTAATCCTGAGGACTGGTGATAGAAAACAGTTTATTGAATTTTGGCCATATGTTCCCCACAATTACTACCACTCATTGTGATGTGATAGAGTTATCTCCTAGTGTAGAAATAGGAAGGTGACATTCCTAGTTTGGTAACTGTGGAGTACAGCTGACTTAGGAGACAGACTCACATATTTAAAGGCTTATAACTACTATTCTAATGAAATAAAAAGGCATGATAGCATTTTCTGTGCTATATGAGCTGGGAAATGCCTTTAAATTTCAGTGCAAGAGTCATTTAGTGAAGGAGGAGAGACACAACGTACTAGGAATAACTTCTGATGCAGTAAGCATACTTGAATTATTTATACACAACAGAAGGAATATGAATTACAACAGAAATTCTAGAGTGCAGACATCCATCATCTGCAAGGACACTTAGATTTGGGTTCTTGATATCAGAGAACCAGGGTTTTGTACAAGAGTGCTTAGATAAGGATTGTCAAGATAAATACCAAGGTTCTTGGAAACTTGCCTTCTGGTTATGAGCTGGTGCACAGAGTCTTTCTTCTGTCTTTGCATTAATTTCACTGCTTTAGATAGCTTGGTGATAAAAAATTTAACAGAATGAATGATTGAATGGCTATGTAATTTGTAAATTTAGACACACAGGTGGAGAGGGACAAGTGAGAAGACATTATTGTTACTTCCCTCTCTTGGTTTCCAGAAATTTAGCCTGCAAACTCTGACTTTTAGATCTTAAAATAACTTACCATACGCTGTCTGATCCTGTTTGCCTTTGAACATGCAGGATATTTCTGCTCTTGGCTTTTAGATTAGGTATTTAAATTCTCCCTGTTGCTATAATATTTTACCACTTCATAGCTCATAATCTATCCTGTTCTTTTGTTTATGTGTGTTCCTACTAGATACCACTAAACAGGTAAATCCATGTAATTTGGGAAGTGAAAACACCCCTATTAGCAGTACTGCCTATAGTTATGAAGGGCTGCAGAGAAGAATCAGACCTATGTTTCCCAAACCCAGACTAGACCCTGATGAATAGGCAATGACATGTCTGTATTTTGTTGCTTGTTTTAGGTTTTAAGTAGCCTGTAAGTAATACTTGAGAGAAACTAGAATTTGCTGGAGAACTGGTTTTCCATTTTGGTTAAATATATTTTAGCTACAGTTGCCCATTTCTTGTATATTGTAATATGACTTTTAACATACTGACAGCTGGAACTCATCTGCCTGGTCCGAAAGAAGGCATTGACAAGGAATTAAATGTTGTGATGCTGAAGATGGTGGCTGCTCTTACAGCGAGGTCTGTGAGGAACACGGGTAAGGAAATACATATAACTGCATTACCTTCGTGATATTTGGTGGTAGGTGGCCGTGGTTTTAAGGAGCACCAACACATTTTCTGACTTTTGTGCTTCCGTCAAAAATGGAGGACAAAAACTAGAAGTGTAGGGATAACTGTGTTACACTAGGAAGAAATGTGACAAAGGTATTCTCATCCTGCATAATGAGCTTTGTCCCAGAAGTCCGCTTGTTTCCTTGATCCATGTGCATACTCCTGAAGTGTTTATATAGGATGTACAAACTTAGCTTCTGGAAAAAAATGTGTGTGTACTTGACTCTTGTGTATTGTTTGTTCATCCAGATTTTCTTCCATTGTATCTGTTATTTGAAATCTTGATTGGATCAGGTGCGTGCTGAGTAACACTCTTATATTACTGTTATACCTAAGAAGTCTGTGTGTAGGGAATCTTGTGGAACATAGTAGAACAGGAGTGAACTCTACTGAATACTGGAATCCACTCAATTAACTCTGAAATCCTAGAATCATCAGGTTTGTAGCATCTTGCACAGTGTAAATGTATTTTCAGAAACCATCAAAAAGTTCCCTTCCTAAATGAAAGAGATGCTTAAGTTGAAAACTAAAGTGTCTTTTCCTTTCCGTTCATTATTGTATTGAGTTGTCATCTCTGACGATTAGAAACCATGGCCATCCAGTCATTTTATCCCTAGTTGTTCTTGTGCCATTCAGTTTGTGTCATCTTTAGCTTAACCAGCTGCTCTCCTTACCTGTCCTGCTGTAGTTGTAGAAATGTGGCACTTCGCACCAGCACCGAAAATCTGCCTGTAAAAACTACAAGCAAAGGATAGCTTAACTAACAAATGATAATATATTTGTCCCTAGTTGTTCTGAAGGACTATGGAATGGTGCCATATATCAAGATATTTTTGGATGATGAGTGCTACAGGAGTGCTACTCTCAGCATCCTGGAGCAGCTATCAGTCATCAATTATGAAGAATATATGAGCATTATTATTGGGGCCCTCTGTTCTTCCACTCAATGGGAACTGCATCTGAAACTAGATCTGCTGAAGGTAATTAATGTGGCTCTTGCTTGGGCATTGTTTTCTTGAGAACCCTCTTTTTTTCAAGATGGTAAGAGCAGAAGAAAAAAGAGCCATAGGCAAGCTCTAGATTATGGTAACTTGGGCACTTTGATTTTTAGCAATGCATGTCTGGTCAATACCTTCACTCAGTATCAGATTACAAAATATTTTGAAGATTTAAATAGTAATGCAGGAGGGAGAAATGGAAATGATAAAGGCACAATTGTATGAGCAGTTCTGTGTAATGTGACAGAGAAAGGAGAAACAAATGGGAATTAAAGAGGATATGTGGAGAGAGGATATAAGATGTGAAGGAGTGAGATTGGAAGAGCCAGGGTAGGCATGAGATGAACAGCTTCATTCTGATAAGTGTCCATGGTTGAAACTTTGCTATCCTTAATTTTGTCATTTCTCACAAACACAAGTATCATGTAAAAAGAGATGAGGCAATGGAAAGGAAGAACTGTACGAATGTTTGGAGGAAGAAATTAGAACTAGTCATAGCCTCTATTGACCCCAGAGTGTCTGATCCAATGAAACAATGAAACAGAGGAAAGAATTGCTGTGCTTTAGTTTGTTTTAGGTCATAGGCATCCAGTTGAAAAGCAGCAGTATTGTAAGCACTGATTTTAAAATTTTGTTCTACCTTCTCTATCAAGTGTGAATGGAATTAACTTTTCTGTACAATATAGCAACTGCTTCTGTGATAAAAGAACCATATTACTTTAAAAAAAAGATTAAAGAACAAAGTTTATAGCTTTGATTTGAAAATTTGAAACAGTAAACTTTAACAATACCTGTGGAAAAGTTGAGTGTGGTGTCCAAACTAATATGAAAATAAATGCAACTTCAGTGTCTAATTTTGACAAATGATAACTGTATTAAAACATAATGTAAGCAAATGAATTCATTTTGTTTATCCATTGGGACTGTAATTGTGTTACACACAAATTCAGATTGATTTGCTAATGTATATTTAGCTGTTAAAGCCTGAGCCCAAATGCAATTAGCACTGCTGTATTCCAGTGTGGCACGTGGACAATTATGAGGAATAACAAATAATGGAATGTGCGAAATAAATTCTGTTAGCAGTAACTGAGTTAGGGGGTTTCCAGCAGACATCAGTTTAATAGATTCAAGACAGAGGAATACTAACTCATAGGCGATTAAATTCTAACTGAGTTAAAGCTGGAGAAAATGTGTTTACTGTTGACCTTCCCTGGAATGTGTTAAAGCCATCCTGACAACTTCAACTCTAAGCTATTAAATTTACTCCCTGTTCAGAAGTCTCTGCCTGGTTTGATACATTATCATACAAAATTGAATGACAGTAATAGAGTTCCCCCTCCCCCTTCAGTTCTGGCAACCCTTTCTCACAGTCCTAGATCCTGTTACTGACAGATATATTTCTGTTAGAAACTGTTCCTCTTAAGGAGGTTGTGAAGTAAAGCTCTTTCATTGGATATCTCTTGGGAAGGTCTGTATGTAAAATTAACCCTTTCCAACGTGCAAAGGAACAGCATCAAATCTGAAAACTCCCTGTACAAAGTTAATTGTGCGACAGCCGAAAAACTTGGGATCAATTATATTCAAATGCAGTAGACTGCTTCCTTGCAAGCTCCTTTTTCTCATCAATTTTACTTCCAGAGCTCTTAATAACTTTTCCAGATTTGTTTTAAAATGGCAAGCCCATAGCATTCAAAATTGGCAAATGGTTTAAGTTGTTTTTATGCATGTGTAATATTGTCAAGTGGCATTCACTTGTAACCTGCTTTAAACCTATTGAGGTTAGATAAAATCTAATGACTTCATTGTCTTGAGATCTTACTTTTTATGGCTTTATTCCTCTAAAGTGTTGTGCAAACTTTAAAAAAACCTCAGCTGAGAAAAGGTATTCTTGTCGTTCTTAATGAGGAGAGCCTGCTGCTTGCAATATTCTTTGTGCCATCCTGAGTCACTGGTTTTTGGAAAGGGCCTTCTCAGTCCTACGAGCAAAATTGAATTATTTATACACATATTTTATACACATATATTTAGTGTGGGTTCTCACGTGCATTCAGGGCTGCAGGAAGACTTGTCTGTAGAGAGCTGTGCCTTCCTGCCAGTTTCTATAGGAGGGTATTTACAATTGAATCTTTACTTCCATTTATCTAGGGCAAAGGCAGGTTTCTTGAGAGAGTCTGAGAAGACTGATAGAAGAACAGCCAAAGATGTGAAAATACCTCTGGCCAAACTGACTAAGATACATAATGCAGGAAATTTGATTTCTTTGCTTCTTCCTGTGAGCACTGTTCCCCACCTGTTAGGCTGGCTGCTTTAGCTGCTCCTAAGGATGCTTTCAAACCTTGGTTGTGTGATTCATTGGGTCTATGGGGGAAGGGAGGAAGAGAAGTTGTGCAGTGATGACATTTATTCTGACCACCTTCTGCTCCCCCCCACCCCCCCCAAAGAGTGAAATTTCAGTGAAAGAATTTTGGTGCAAACTTGGAATTTTAAAATATTCTAAAGCTTCTTTGCCCCTTGATTTAAGTGCTTCTTTTGTTTCCATTCTTCCCAATGTTTGTAGTCACTCTTGAGGATACTGGAGAGTCCCAAGAGCCATTCAGCTTTCAGAACCTGCAGTGGGTTCAATGGACTCCTGTCCCTCCTCTCAGACATGGAAGGTGCATTGCAGGACCCTCCATCTGGGCAGTGGACAGCGGTTGGACAGAATTGTATATTGGAGCTTGTTTTCTACACACTTCAGGGGATAACTGCAGCCCTGCATCTCGACCCTGTCAACAGCAACTTCTTCCAGAGGAATGGTCTCTTTGAAAAGATGGCAGAGGATCTCGGATCACTTGGATGCTTCTGGACACAAGGGGAAAGGCAAATTCCTGTGAGCCTTGAGAAGAAAAGGACATTTGCAGAATTCTTGGATGCAGCTTTCTGTTCTTCGGAACCTTTCCCAGCGTGGCTAAAGAACAGCATTTGGATTCTGAATTTTCTTGATCGTATGGTCAAAGGAACCCTCCATCAGGAAACCTACTTTAAGGAGAGGAAGCCAGAGATGAGAGAAGAATCAAGAGATGATCAGGAGGCACTCCAAGCTCAAGAAGAGCATCCTGTTGCTTTCAAAAGACCAGGCAACAAATTACCTGCCTCTGCCTATATGCTATGGGGAAACCCTGAAGAGAAGTAAGCTTTTATTTACTGCAGGAAATATAGTACTAAGACTGGTATGTGCATTTTATATGGTAGTCTTCTGAGGTAAGGTGTGATATAACCTGCCAAGAGCAAACAAATCAGTTCCGTCCCAACTCCCAGGCCTCCAGGCAGCAGAAATCTATGCTTTTGGAAAGGTAAATGATGGTAAAATTGGGGCATAAGGATTTAGTGCAGCAGTGGGCCACACAGCCCCAAGAGTTGCAGAGTTTATGTTGGAGATTCTGACACCGGAAACGTGGGAGCAGGAATGCAGTCTAAGAACAAGGTTGCTGGGACTTAAAGCTTGTGCTTAGTCACTGCTTGAACCTGCCCTGATCAATTTTGACTTTTTCAATTATGTGGAAAGCTGCTTCCAGTCACTTGATGCATTAAAAATAGAAGTTACTCTAAGCTATTTCAAATGCTCCCTCATGCATGTGTGTCCAAGCATGTGTGCAGACACACTCTCATTTATTCATGCTGAAACTAAGAAAATTGGAAAAGGGACAGTCATGCTGCCTGCCTCGTTGAATGAAGGTTTATATCAAAATATATATCCTGTAGGAAGGGAAGACTACACCAGAAATCAGCATAGCTGTCAGCTGTGAATCAGTTCTGAATAACCTGCATTTTGTAACTCGTAAAATCTTCTGTCCCTTCATTTGTCTGTAGCTTTATCTTGAATCTCTCTGTCCTTTTACCAAATTTATGTTTCTGGTTGGAGTTATGCTTAAAAAGGCTAAATTGATAAGTGTGAGACTTCTTCAACCCTTACTGTAGATTATTGCAAAGTCATCTTCCAAGTTAAAGACCAAGACATGATGTCTGCTGCTTGTAGCAGCAGTCACTGAAGTCAACAGAACTCTTTTTCCCTGAGTACTGAGGCAGGCCGAATAAGCATTTCTGGTTATATTTATACTTGTTTGAAGCAAGTAGAAAAGGTTGTGGTGGATTTCTTTGTTCCTTGTACAGCAGATTTTAAAGTAGTCATGGAGACGTTTGCTCCCTGTCACCACTCTTTAAATTACACTGGAAGTTTCTGGTTAGATACTCAGTGCTGGGGAGAGGACTTGGTAGCTCAGGAGGAATGAATGCTCTTTTCCAAGCAGATATTCCTAGCCTGATTTGGGAGAACATGGGTCCATGTGCAAAGAGTATATAGAAGGTGGTAGTTACGAGAAGTAGACTGTCTGTTGCTGAAGTGTGCATGTAAGGGAGGCTCAGGGATGGTAAGGGAGAAAGAGTAGGTCGGTGTTACTGAGTCCCTTCTGGCTCTGTGGGCTCATATGCATGGACACACAGGCACAGGGATGGCTTCAGTAACATCAATCCGACGGCAAGAAGCTGAGAAGGGTCCTTGCATAGAGTTCTACAAACAGCAGTTTATTGCTGCTGCTCGCAAAGCTTTCCATGGACAAATGACCCCGAACACGTGACAGGTCGGTCTTAAGTACAGGGGAGTGGCTAACACCAAAGCCAACCAGGGAATTAGAACTGGGGTACAGTACCATAACCGAGCAGGTGTCCCGGGAGAGGCTTCTTTCCCTCACCATAACCGATACATCTTTGGCACCAGAGACTGTCTTATCAAGAACACTCTCTGTCTCTTGTACCACAGGTCAATCGGTCACCACAGGTCGGGGCAGTGCTGGGAGGGGTGTGGCTCTGTCTTCTGAGTGTGACTTCTTTTGAAGTCACTAGGTCTGAAATGAGCAAGGCTTCCTATGTCCTTGTGTTGTTTTGCCTGCTGAGATGTGATGCTGTACCGTACCTGAATACCACTTGAGGAGAAATTAATCCTGTTAATTGGGACCCTTTCAGTTCACAGTGTCTGATTTGGGACTGTTTGTCTTGGTTCTAGGATGTGAAGGCATAAAAGGAAGCCAGATTAGTTAGGGGTGGTTGGAGACTGTCCATGACAAGTGTATGCAAACACAAAAGAGGAACATGTGCTGGAAAGCTGACAATCTTCAAGCCATAGAGCCTATATCCTTTTCCAGCAGTAAATTTTATGAAAATAAAAATAAAAAATCCCGTAGTTTCTGCAAGCCTGGTGTTCCCCTGATGCAGCTTCCTCTTAGCTGTACTCCACACTCACACTTCCCCCTGAAAAGGTTTCAGGCAGCAGCTATGCAGCTTGAAAGGAGGAACTTGAATGCAGTCAGTGTAGGTGGCCTGTGATGCCCCATCTTGCAACATATATTTATTATTCCCAAAGAGGCAGGGAAAGGAGGTGATCCTGCAGGAGGCTGTGACTAATGTATAGGAAAGTTAACATTTTAATGCTGGATACTATTGTAGCCCCTTCCACTGCCCTGTGGTCAATGATGCTGCAAGCTTCTGGGACACAGGGGAATTGACCCTGTCATTCCCATCTCAAAACCAGCCCTCTGTGTACCTGCTCCTGCAGTAATATTTGAAACACCTTTTGTGACAGATGGGGTCTCTGGTTTTCCTTTTGTTCCTGGTGATTAGACAGAGCTTGCTGCAAGCTGTGTTAACTGAGGCTGATCTCTTTGGGAGGGAAGCCCTTCTTTGTGCCCACCCAAGCATCGTGGCTGCTGCAGCTGCTGTTACCACAGACAACTCACTGTGCTAATGGCTCTTCAGGTTCTTTGTGACATCTCATTTTGTCCTCAAACCCTCTCATTTGTCTTATTTTTAAGTAGCGCCAGTGCAGAGCAGATTTGTGATTCACACCATGATGCTGGTGAGATAGATGGAGTGGAATCACGGGGCTGACTGGATAGCCCTGGGGCAGGAGCGTGAGAGATGGGGTATTTGCAGAGGGGAGGAGCTGGTACAGGAAGACAGCTTTTGTAATAAGACAGGCCATAAAATGAGGAACTCATAGAAAGCCACGGAGAAGGCTGGAGATAAGGCTTGTATAATGTTCTCAGAAACCCTTCATGAGCCTTATTGCCCTTCTCTGCACACACTCCAGCACCCCCATGTCCTTGTAGGGAGGGGCTCAGACCGGGGCCTCACCAGTGCCAAATACAGGGGGATGATCACTGCCCTGGTCCTGCTGGCCACACTATTGTTGATACAGGCCAGGATGCCATTGGCCTTGTTGGCCACCTGGGCACACTCTCGCTCATGTTCACCTGGGCATTGACCAGCACACCAAGTTTGTTTCCAGCCATAATTTCATTCCTATTGATTTTAGTGAGCCTGGATTTTTCTCTTTTAAAATGGTGTGGGTTTTTTCGGGAAGATGTAAATAGAGCATATTTTCTGTGTACTTTTTTCTTTGACATTTAAAAACTTGCTCACATTCATGTCAAGCAGAGGTTTATGTATCCACACTGAAACCACTGCTGCAACAACTCTTTATACCAGACCTGATTTTGATTTATTGCACAGAAAATATTCCAAATGAGCAATTTATTTGAAATTATCTTTCTTGAGGATGCAGTAAGAATTATTTGTCACAGTGTGGCAGTGTGCTACACATTACTCCCTGTTCTGCTGTATCAGATGAGCCTTTTTGGAGTGGCTAACAAACATGTTTAATTGCAGCCTTTTTATCCTCCTTTACGTCCCTTGTAAAACTTTTTTTTTAATGCTTACTCTTATACGTGTACCTTGTGTTTTATAAAGTCCATAAAGCATATTGTGCTTTATTTTGTCAGTCTAATTACAGCCATTAGATGTTGCCTTTGCTTTTCTTGTGAGATCTGCTTCAGACAGATGTTTCTGACAGTGTACATCACAACTCCAGTTCGGAGGTGCACCCAGAAATGCTGATGATACTCTGAACAGGACAAGCCTGTAGTGCCTAAACTAAAGTTTCTGCTATGCTGTGGGTTCATCTTTGAGATATATCTGACCTCTAGCCTGCATCGTAGCATAAGCAGATCTTCTCTGTGATGTCTCTGATTCCTCAGTTCCTTCCTATGCCTGAACATAAAAAGGTCATAAGTGGCAAAAATTAAAACTGGTGGGAAAGCAGATATTCAACTTTAGTTTACTACTTTAGGCAAATTCTGGTGTTGGAAGGGGAGGGTGGCGTACTGATTTTATCAAGGCTGTCTCACCTTTGCCTATTTCTATTATGTTTTGAAGTACTGAAGTTACTGTGTAACTGAAGTTATAAACTCCTAGAAAATAAAAGGATAACGCTGGTTGTGGACTGATGCATCAGCGATTCCTCTGGTTGTCTGTTGTCTGTTCTGCAAATACCTTCAAAAGCAAAGTTTGTTTAAAGAGGCTGCTGCACATCTTTGAATGTGCAGGTCCCTGGGATGAGCACGTGATGTCCTGTCTTTGTTACTCAAAGGAGGCTTCCAATTGTTCTGGGTCATTTGTATTGTTTGCTTAGTTTCCAATGCTGAGCCTGGTTGCTGCTGGGAGGATTTAATGCTGTGCTCTGCTGGAGCATTTTTAGACTCTTTTTGCTGTTGTTAATGATAATTAGGATGTGTCTTTTTACTGCAGGTTGGAAATGAGAGACTGCATCATTGTACATCCAGGCGCTGTCTGTGTCATGGTGAGGTTGTTGCCAAAACTGTACAAAGAAGGACATGCTCAGGTGAGTCTGAACACATCAAAATGCCATCTTAACAGTATCTTCTACGTCTCTGTAGCTTCATTTCCAGGAATTGCTTACTCTTTGCAAATGTGGCAGTACTAAAATTTACCTAAAACACTGTCAGGAGGAACAGCACAAATTTCACTGAGTCAACAGATGTGAGAACAATGAAGACTCTTGGCTGTCCGTTTGCCTAAGCATTTTCTATACCTGTCTGATGCAGTACATGGATTTTGGTCCCAGAATACTTATTGAAAATGCATAATGTAGAAGTGCCTTGAAAATTGTTTAAAGTATTGCTAACAGGCCTAGCAACCAGAACAGTCTGGCTCTTCAGACCTAATGGTCCATAAGCTTTTAATGCAGCTTAGAATGTATTTTTCTTTGTCAAACCTTCCATATATATACACACCCACTCTGAATAAAGATATTTCCTGTATTGTATTGGCTGTTTGGTTCAAAATACTTGAATGCAGTCAAAGTACATGTGGAGGGACTGAAATAAAACCAGGTTGTTCATCCAGAGCTATGAAAGGGGCAAATAACTGCTGGCACATTCCAACTCTGTTTATTGGAATCAAGCCATCAGCTAGTGAAATTTTGTTAATTACAGTAATTAATTTCTGAAAAACAAGTAGAATGGTTAATTGGATGAGAGTGTCATCAGGAAACTGGAGTTGGCTCTAGGACTTGAGCTCTGTCAAAGAGAGAGCCTCTCAGACCCTCAGTAGATGGCAGTGTTCTTAAAAGTATGAAGGACTAGAGCACAAATTCCAGCAATTTCAGTTATGCATTTAAGTATGCTCATATTTTCTTTTTTTCTCTCACTCATTCTTTCTTAGTCAATAAGAAATTATTACTGGTAGTGTTTTTTTAGTATTGCTGTTGTGAATATGATTGCCTCAGGTAAAATGGGACCACTATTATGCAAGGTCCTGAGTCAAACTCTAGCTAGGAGTTAACAAATATCTTAAAGAGTTCTCATAAAATAACCCACAAAAAGGATAGAGGAAAAATAGAATTCTCCTGGCTATTTCTATTCAAAAAATCATTGAGAGAGTGAATAGAATATTTCAGAGCTTGGGAAGCTCACTGATGCTGCCAGGTAGAGACAAAAAAAGCTGGACTTTAATACCGTTAATCATAACATAAACCACTGCATGAATCCTTGTGCAAGGAGATTCTACTCGGAGCACAGGAGTCAGGTAAGATCTGATGCAAAAGGTTTAACCTCAGTGGCTAGTGAAGGGGAGTTATTTGGTAGAAAGAAAAAAACTGAAGGAATTACTCTTTGGGTTGATATATCCTGTCCAAAGCAGTGTACTATTTTTTTTTTCCTAGTGCCACAGTGTTTGACAGCTAGATGAGAGATGAGATAATGGCTTTGTAGACGTACCTCAGACTTTAATAAAAAAGTCTTAAGGGGCTTCTTGCTCTGAATTTAAGACTGAATTAAATAATAGGGTTTTTTTAGGAGCAAATATGGAGAAGAAGAGACAATAACTCATCTCTTTCTGCTTCTTTTAGTGCTGTGATAGATACTTTAGGCCCGAGTGTCCAGGAGTAATCTGGAAAAATCTTTAGAATCGGTTCAGGTCATGTGCAATTCCTTTGCTTTCACAGAATTGGCAATGAGAAAGCACTGCTTTTACAGAAACATTAATGGAACTCAATAAAATTAATGTACTTTTGGTTCTGACCCTCAGAAATAATATCAATTTCCTGCCAATTTTGCAACTTCTCAGTGACCTTTGTCAGACCCAAGAAATGATGGGCTGAAGCAATGTTGAGCCTGTCAGCATAGAAAACCCAGAAGCAGACAGTAAAACAGGTGATTTTGCACTTCAGCCATTTCTTACGCTTTCTGGAATCAAAGTTAAAAGCTGAGGAGAATAGATTTGTGGATGTATATTCCTACCATTGCTAGGTATGATAAAAAAATCATTTGAATGTCATAAGTACAAAAACTTGCTTAAAACTTTAAAACTGACGAAGAGTTTTGAGTCAGTAAACTGTATTTAGAGGACGTTACTCATGTTCACGCCTATGACTGGAACGAAACCAGTTTCCATGTTATTTGACCAGATACAAGATAGATTTTCCTTTTATTAATTTGTTGTCTGTTTGGTGATGAAAGACAGCATTGGACACGTTTCAAACCCTTAGTAAATTGAGACAGGTTAGCATCCACTTCAGGTATGTGGCCCAGGATATCCACAGAGTTTTTTTCTACCTTAAAAAGAAAGAAGTTTCCTCTCAGACACATCTCATCCTTGACTGGAATTTTAAGATTCCAGAGTGTCATGACAGTTCTTTCCCATTTGTAATGTCAGATACTGAGATTGCCTAGATCTGACAAGGCTGAGTAAGTGAAAGAAAAGAACTTTTGAGAAGAGAATAAAAGAATTACTCAGTTCTGTCTCATCATCCTGGCAGGTTTCTTGTGAATACAGACAAAAAAAATATCCTCTCGCAATTCATCATGTAAATTATTTATACTTTTGCTAAATAATATTATTGCTTCCACTGCTGGATTTTTCCTTTTTGTTTTCATCCATGCCTTCTGTATGATGAACTGCTGTCATAGTCAGAAAGTAAAACATTGTCCATCAATAAGGATTTGCACCTTTTAAAAAGACCCTTATCCCTGTTTTAAATTTAGGCTAAATGACTTGTTCTCCCTGTAGTTGTTAACAAGGTAACATTTTTCAAGTATTTTGCACACATAATTATTGCTATATTGTCCTTAAATCTAAGGAAACTGCATCCTTTTGAAGTCAATGTACGGTGACAAAAGTTCATCATTTTTGCTTATCTTGAATATAGTGTAATAACCTTGAAGATGAATAATAGTGAGTTAAATTCAGCTACCGAGTTTTGAAACTATGGGCTCTTAGGAGAACAAATCTGGGAACTACTTAAGCAGATTGGGCAAATTGCTAGGTGACATTTTGCCCTTAAGACTCTAAACTGAGGCAGAGCTCAGCTACATTTTAACAGCACCTTCAATATCCTCGTTCACGGTACAAGTAGTAAGTGTTAGGAAAATCAATCCATGCATACAGAAATACACAGCATGGTTTCCTGGCCACCTTTAATATTTCCACTAAAATCTCATTTTACTGGAACAAAGATCCATGAAAACAGCACATTTTATTCAAAACAAGGCAATATTGGTATTGACAGAGCTGCTAGGCTAATGAAAACAATCAATTTTTTTTGTACACCATTATGCTTTTATTGGCTTTATTTTGGAGTAAACCAGTTGCTTCACTTAGTCAAGACCTGTGTCATTCTCTGTTTAGTGGTATTTACACATACTTTCCTGCATATAGTCAGAAAAGCAGTAAAATATTAATTAAAATATTTATAAAGTTGTGAGACTTTGTAATAGTGTAGTTTAGTCTGCTGGATGATTTTTATATGTAATGAGATGCATAATGAAATTTATGTCCCTGGCAATAAATAGTCCTTCAGAGAGAAGAAAATGTTATCCAAAGAACTCACCCTTCAGATATGAAAAATGGTAATTGAGTTTGCAAAAACAGTATGTATGTTACAATGGATGTATTATCTTCTAAGTGTTGGGGACGCTTTGAAAACAAATTACTTGTTGGCTTTGAAATTGTCCTGTATTGGCTTTGTCTGGTTGAATGAAAAAGAGCTCAATTCCTCTTTACACTTAATAAGCTTGTTCTGAATCCAGTTGCTTCTCATTCATATTATAAAATCAAATCCCATTGCCTTCATTTGCATTTCTGTCACCATTGTTGTCCTCTTCTATAAAAGTTTGCATATCTATTTCCTAGAAGAGCATATGAGAAAGCTTGAAAGCTCCTGGAAATAGGAAATAATTCATCTTTGTAAGATTTATGTTTAAATATATTATCCAGTTACTTTTATGTGAAGTCTAGTTAGGTCAATGGGGTACAATCCATTCCTAAATGGGAACAAATTGCTCTAAAAATAATTAATGAGATTTGAGAGACTTTAAGATCATTAAGAAGCAATAATGAACTAAAGCTTCAATTCAGCAAAACATATAGAGAAGTGTTTGAAATTGTTTCATGACATTGCTTGATATAGTTTTGTTTAAGAACAGGGCTTTTAGAATGAAGAGTAGATCATGTCAATATGGCTCTTCACAGGCTCAGTGTTAAATATATTTTGAGTTCCTGTGTTGGTCTTGGAGCTTATGCCTAATAACCTGCCCTTGGTGGTGATCCCTTGTTTCTGAATGACAGCTGATTGCTCTCTTCCTTCACCACCATAGTGTCGAGGCAGGAAAGCCGAGCTGTGGTTGGCCAAGCAGCTGCCTGGGTGAATATATGCACACTGTTTAAGTGCAGAGCTTGATAGAACAGCCATGCAGTTCTGCTTGAGCCTCTTGCCTTAGGGGCTTCTTTTCTGGACCAGATGTTTACACTCAGGGACTTGACAAGTGAAAAACAAATTAAAGTAAAAATAAATCAGTTGCCATATACAGTTTAGTTCCAGCCCTGTGACTTTACTTCTGTGTCCATTTCAGCTTTCCCAGGAAATCCAGTGTGCTCTGGTTGATCATATCCAGTCCCTGGTGAAGTCAGAGAAGAGTCGTCAGGTGATGTGTGAATCCGGCCTGCTGAGCACCATCATAACCTCCTGTCAAGACGCTTTCTGCAATGCCAGCCATCCCCTGCATCTGCCCCTCACCAGAGTGTTTGAGAAGCTCGCATCACAGGCTATTGAGCCACATGTGTTAAGGTAACAGATTGTATCTAATGGAACCAATTTGCTTTAGTGGTGCCATTTTTTTGCAAAGTTTGTATAATAATTAGATGCTTCACGTAGTGCTCTAATTCAGCAAGAGTCACCCTTTGTTTCAAGTCCCACTTAATCCTCCTTTCTCATTGATTGCAGGATATATGCTTAAATGAGTCCTGGAAATGGTATGAGTCTGTAGTGTTCTGCTGCATCATCTCTGCAGGGGTTGTAAAGCCATTTATGAATGAACTAATTAAGTCATTGCAAAACAACCGGGGTTATTCTCTCCTGGTATTCATATGGAGAAGCTGAGTATTCTGCAGAGTAAAAATGACTTTTTCATATCTCAGATCCATGTCAATGACAGATGCCGAAATAAAAAGTGTAGTCTTCTTCCACAGTCACTGTTTCTAGTTTGAGGTTGAACTTTCTTCTTTAATGCTAACAAGTGCTAGACATTACAGTACCTAGCAGGTATCAGAGTGCAGATAAATTTAAATATTCATTGGAAGATTGTATTTCTTTCACTCAAATACAGAATAGGATTTCTAAAAAAAACTCAGTAAAAAACCCCAACCCATAGATTTTTTTTTTTCTGAATCATCAGGGGTATTCAAGAATATTGATGAAGAAAAAAAATCTTTGATTTTTTTCAACAGGAAAACCTTGAAAGGAAATGTGAAGCAAACTAAATATTTGTGATGCTACAATGGAAAACATTTCTTCTGTTCTGTTTGGGATATCTTTAAAATTTGGTGTTAAATACAAAAGTTGTTCTCCAGATCTAAGCTCTATTTGCATGGTTGCTGTGACTCCAATGTCTCTAGCTTCATTGTTTTCTTTTTTTTAAGTTGTTTTCTTAATTTTTTTTTCCATGTTAGGCAATTTCTGTGGTTGGGAGGTTCTCCACTTCTACCTTCCAGGCCCAGCACAAACAAGACCAAGGTCCTTTCATGTCAGGGGAGTGATGCAGCTAATGCAGGTAAGCACACAATGAACAGCCTGTTGATGATACAGTGGCTGAGTTAGGGGTGTCTCTGAAATGACAGGAAACTGCTGTTGAGTAGGTTGCTCCAAAATAGTCACAGTGAAGGTGGAGTATGCCTAGCAGTTTTTCACTGGGTATTGCCCAGATTGGGTGGTACTTGAATAACACTGAGAGCTGATCTAATGACCAGCAGAGATCAAATTGTGGTATCTTTGTTCGAGTTAGATGCTGAGTATAGACTCAGGCTTTGCTGGATCAGACAAGGAAGTGATCTATAAAAAAAATAATATTCTACAAACCAAGTGGAGTGTTTCCTTGGTTTACAGCATGTTTTTCCTGTGATTTATAGATAGAATAAGGATGAGACTAAAGAGCACTGCTTTTTGTAGTCCCTAGGATATCCTAGTAGTCTGCCTTGCTTATACAGGCTCTTTTCCATCTGAGCCCTTTCTCTGCTATAATGTATTTCATAGATGAGAGGCTACAGTATAGTAGTATTTGGTGCTTAAACTATTCTCATGCCTGAGACACCTGATACAGTATGATCCATATTTGGGTCTTACATTCTTTGCAGTCATTCTTCAAATCCTCTCCCACATGTTGCTTTTAACTATTGTGTTACAGCAGAGTTGAATGGTCTGCGTGTAAGGAAAATGGAACCAATGGGTTGGGGACATTTTTTAGTAGGGTGAGTTCTGGAGCTGCCTGAAGATGTGTGGGAAGAAAATATGGCTGAAATATGGCTATGGCTCTCCTGCCAGCCTCCCATTTTGAAATGCCTTCAGTGCAATATTTTTTTATATTGCTGAGGATTTCTGTAAGCTGCTGAGGATGTGTTATTTCAAGAGCATGAAGTGCTGTTCTGAGCAGTGATGAATAGAATATGGGCAATACCTGTGACTGGAAAAAGACTTGCAGACGTTGATCTGGTTAGGCACTGTGTTCATCTTTCAGGTTCAGAAGAGAGTGTGGTGGACAGTAAAACAGATCCTCAGACGGTTGTGCCTGTCAGGACCTCTCCTTGGCTGTCTAAGGGATCTGCACTGGCACTCCAGACTGCCATGAGTCTCATCTCCATGACATCACCTCGAAACTTCCAGCTACACCGCACGGCTTTAGCCCCATCGTTTGTGGAGTTTGACATGTCCATGGAAGGCTATGGGTATGGCTGCTGTTGCTTTTATTTTAGCTGCTCTGGGGTCTCCAAGCCCTTACGCCAAACACAGTAACTTCTCACTCCTCTCTTCATCTTAATCTACGTACTCTACGGCTGCTTTCCTTGCAGCAATGTTGCCAACATATTTTGTTACTGTCTTACTGCTGACAGCCTACTCTCTGCCTTGCTACCATGATTCTGCAATGCCAGAAGTCACTGGTGGCCTTCAGGGATGATTTTTTTTCTGATGAATGGGTGCTTGCTTGCTTTTGTAGGTGTTTATACCTGCCTACCTTGGCCACTGTCATGGGATCCAGTGCAGACCAATCTGTCTCGGGAGGGACTGGCATGGGTAAGCACTTTGACTCACCTACAGCTTGCTGGGAGCACTGGCTTCTCAGCCCCAATGAAAGCATTCAACAGTTGTAAGAATTAAGCTGTGTGTTTCAGCATTTCTGTCTCTGTGTCCCAGACCAGCTCTGAACTGTATAACTTGTACTGCTCAGCAAAATGCAGCATTGGCTACAGCTTCATAGTGTGATGAATTAACATTAGCAATACAATTTTAAAGCAGGCTTCTAAGAAAACAGCCTTAACAAGTAAGAGCCACCAGATTACAGGGTAATAGCCTATGGAAGTAATAGGAACTGTCACTTAATGGGATTCTCCTATACAACAAAACCTTCTATTGGGTGGACTGGGAAATGGCTGTACTTTTTGCTTCCTGAATTTTTGTGAAATTTGAGAACTTGTTTCTGGCTCAGAGATTGCTAATTCATGAGCTCCATAGCATGGAGATCTAGTAGTCATTTCTCATCGGTCAGCTTTAGGTCATTTATGCATGTGCACAGACTCAAATGTGCAATCTCTGTGATATTGAATACAAGCAGTGAAATCTAACAGAGTAGAAATTAAACCCCATAACCTAATGTTGGTTCTTCCATGGTATGGACTACAAATGAAACACAAAGCAGTTTGCTAATGGCTGCCCAAGGAAAACAACTTCCTTAATGCCTTTTTGTTTCCTGTTTACAGGCACCAGAACGTTCCCTCCCTCAAGTGGCCTGACGCTCTCCTGCTGGTTCCTGGTTAGCAAGTTTGGTTCAGTGCACAACAACCACCCACTCCGCTTCCTTACCATTGTGAGGCACATGTCAAGAACAGAGCAAGAATTTGTTTGCTTTTCTGTAAGCTTCTTCCCACAGGACTTTTCTTTGGTCATTTCTACAGAAGAAGTGGAATTCCAGCCACTTGGTAAGGCTCTTTTCAGTCAAGCTGCAGTGCTGTGTCCTCTTATCACCTGGAATTTTTCATTAATAAATTTCCTCTTCTTTGAAGTACCCAGGATATTAATGAGATTTCTCTTCAGTTTTCCTCTTGCATCCAGCTGTGATTGTAATTCTTGGCCATGTTTAATTTTTAAGTTTGCTGTAGGCATTGTGAATTACTGCAATATTTTATGGGAAATTTTTGAGTGTCACTTATATTGTGGTGTGCAGTTGTGGAGACTGGGCTTGAACCAGTCTGTTCTGTGTGACACTAGGCAGGTTTGGAGAGTACGACTGACAATTTGGGGAGTGATCTAGCTTCTTAATGAAACAACTCATGTAATCTCTTCTCTTTCAGAATGTTTTCTATTATGCCAATCTGTTAATATTGTTCCCTGCTGATACTTATCCCCTTTTCCTGATTGAGTAGAGTAGGTATTTCAAATGTAAATGTGATTGAATATTCTAGAGGAGGTTGGAAATGGAGTAGGAATAGTAGCTGGGACTTTTTCATGCACAGCTGACATTGTGTGAGTGCTCTGATTGCCTTAGATAATAATAAAAACTCCAGCTTGCCTTTTTTCATAAAAGCTCCAAATTATTATAGAGACTTTCGTAATCTCATGGATTTGCTAGGAATTTTTTCTCTGTGTCAGCTAACTGTGAATATACTGAGGGGTTCTCCTCTTAGTGAATATGTTGAGTTTGTCCTAGTTCAGGGTAGTTTTGCAGTGTCAAGGCAGATAGCAGGTGTTATTTGGGAAGGTGACACATTGTATGCTGGAGGGAGCTTGAGAGTTATGCAAGTTGTAGGTCCTGATAATAGACCTTGGACAATGTTTTAAAGACATTGGACATAATAGCATCGAACCACACTCTACCCACAGAGTGTCGTGTTCTTTCTGTCACATTTGAAAGTTGTGTTTCAGAGGTAGGTGAAGGTAAGAAACTTTCTGTTGACTTATCCCTGTTTTTGCTGTTACAGATATTATGGAACCTGAGGGTGAGGTCCTAAATCCCTCCGCATTTCCAGGGCAAGTCCAGTTTGGCTGTGGTAAACTGCTGGTCACTGGCCAGTGGCATCATCTCACAGTGACAGTTGCTAAGGAAGCAAAGAAGAACTGCATTGTGTCAGCTTATATAAATGGTCAGATGCTTGGCTCTGCAAAGGTAAAGGCTCTCTGCATAGATCTTGTGCCTGACTTTTGCCTTGCATTGCTTCTAATTTTCATCTCCCAATGCACCTACCATGACTTTTCAGTATTAATCTGAGAAACTCAAAGCATGGTGATTTACACATGTAACACATGCCACTGTGCTGGGCGTGAGTGGAGTCAGAAATCCGTACAAAAGAGGATGTATTTGTGCTGCTTTTCAGAAGTATGTTCTCACCTTATGCTTTGAACTAGTTCCCCCCTCCCCCTTCAGCATGTAGATAACCATGTGGTGGTTATCTCCTCTAGAGATGAGGTTACCTAGGTTGCAGGTAGCTCAGGGTTATGTTACTGAAATTCAGTTAAACCTTTAGGTCAAAATTTTCTGAGTTTACTAGTGATTCAGAGGACCTATCAGTTTAAGCCCAAGATTTGCAGAAGTTGCCAGCTATAAAAAGTAATTCACATCAAGGTGTGACCAGAGAGCCCTAAACCAAAGATAACTTGGATTTAGGCGAAAACCTGCAAAGGTGATGAGTTATGCAGGGAGTCTTCACTTTTTCTCTTGAAGAAAGCTCTTGAAAAGTGGAAAGGTCACAGAGAAATAAGCTTTTGTGACTGGCCAGCTCTTTGCAAGAATCCAAAGATGGGAGGAATTTCCTCAAGCATCTTATTGGGTCATGTTTCAAGCTGTCCTCTTTCTCTTACACCCTTTGAACAAGCAGTCAGTGGTCTTTTTCCTCATTAGCACACTAAGCAGTCAGGAACAGATAAGTGCTCCTCTGGGTTAGTTGTACAGTGTGTGAGATATCTATTCATGAGTTCATTGCAAATATTGGTGTACTGGTATTTCCCCTATTGTGTCATTTCTTGTGATTTTTGTTGCACAGCAGTCAGTTCTCGGGTTGCATGAGATATCAGGCAAAAGTAATCCAAATGCACCTGAAGGGTTCATAATCTACGAGATATATGAGAATAGCCCCTGGTTTATATTATTAATATCATCATGCTCCTGGTTTTGCAGTTAAACTCATACTATTTCAGAGATCTGATTTTTGCATTTTGAATGCAGCATAGAAAAGGCAGCCTGCTCTTTCTACTATGTCTCTGAATGGTGTGGTGTTTTTTTGGTTTTGTTTTTGAATAGAATCCTATTATTAATTGAAGCTTGTTACCTTGGTCTCTTCCTTTTTGTTCCCATATTTCAATTCAATCTCAGCAGATGCAAAGCTCACTTGTGTGTTTTATACTTCCCCTGTAAATGCAACCTGTTTAATTCCAAATATTCTCTTTCCCATACTTGAGAAAAATGATCTGTCTTATAAATGCCTTTTGGGACATATATGCATTTCAAGAATGAAAATTTAATTTAATTTGACTTCCTTCAAATGAGACTGAAAGTCATCAATAAAACTAGGCCTAAACATTGCAATTAATTAAAGAATTCATAGCAAGTGTGTTTAACATTCAGTGAAACAGCTCATATGAATAAAAGAATCCTTTAGCAAACAAAAGATTGTCCCAGTGTTGAGGTCACTGACTTAATGCAAGCCTTTATCTTGATATGTAGAGTGAAAAGATTGTCTAAGAAGTTAGAAATGGACAGTTAGAAAAGGCTGTTAACAACACCAAAGGCTATTTTTAGTTGGTGGAGATGGGGCAGGTATGTATGTGTGTGTGTTACTGTGTTTCATCAAGTCAAATATTTATTCACTCAAGTATCAACTCCTCTTAATATTGACCAGCCCTGTCTTCTAAATCTCAGTATTCAGAGATCAGTAAATGCTAGGAGTCTCCCATCCTAACAGCAAGTTGTTAAAGACAGGGCTAAGCCCAAAGTACAATATAGTTCTTCTCTACCAAAAAATTCCAACTACTTCCTGTTGGAGCTCTCTACAGTTAAATAAAATAATAGACTCAGTTTAGGAGGCCAAATCGTTATTTTGGTACCAAAAATATATGGCTCTGTTTCCTAAACAATGTTAGCTCCACTGAAGCTTACTGATGCACGTGGACAATCTACACTCTTCAAAAACTGTTTATTCTCTATTTGTGCCAGTACAAAGTGTGATCTGTAACTTGTCTTTCTGTGTTGAATGTCACAGTCAAGGTTATGAAATTTAGAAAAGGAAAAATATTTCTGGAGTCAAGACAGGGTTTTTCTTTGCCAATACTTGAAATTCTTTTGACTGTGGTTTTGGAACAAAGATTAGGCTTAAACATTCCAAAGTGCTTATGTTTACAGTACTTCTCAAAGTCCAATTTCTGAACAGTAGTTTATAATTATTGTGGTGGGTTGATCTTGGCTGGGTGCCAGGTGCCCACCAAGCAGCCGTATCACTCCCTTTCCCAGCTGTACAGAGGAGAGAAAAGATGGAAAACGACTTGTAAGTTGAGAGAAGGCAGTTTATTAAAGCAGAAGTGAGTTTTCATGTCCACAAGCAAGGAGAAAAAAATAGGTTTATTCTCTCCTTCCCATCAGAGAGTGCTATTCAGCCACTTCCTGGGGAAGCAGAGTGTCAGCACATGGAGCAGTTGCTATAGGAGGCAAGCATTGTAAATAATCAATTCCCCTGCTTCCTCCTCCTTTCCTTAGCTTTTATGTCTGAGTTGACATTATTTTGTATGGAATATCCCTGTTGTTAATTTGGGTCAGCTGGCCTGGTTGTGTCCCCTCCCAGGATCTTGCCCACTCCTGCCCGTTGATGGGGGGAATGTTGGAGAGACAGCGCTGATGCTGTGCCAGCTCTGCTCAGTAATAGCCAAAACTCTGGTGTGTTACCAACCCCTTTCTAGCTCCCAGGGCAAAGCACAGCACTGTGAGAGCTGCTGTGGGAAAATGAGCTCCAGCTCAGCCAGACCCAATGTAATTTTGTTGCACAACTGACTGAGACTTCAATGAGCAAAGAGGTGGCAGGCAGTACCTTACAGTACTCTTACAAGACCCCAGGGCACCCTGAGTGTATTGGATCCCCTCAGTGAATTCCTTCTCTGTTGCAGATGCAATATCTCCAGCCTTTACCGGGTAGCTGTATTTCCATGGAACCCTCTTCCTTTATTGATGTCTATGGGTACATAGCTACTCCTCAAGTTTGGAAACAGAAGTCCTCTTTGACCTGGCGCCTTGGTCCTACATATTTGTTTGAAGAAGCCATTTCTGTGGAAACCATAGAAGTTATTATTAAGCTTGGCCCTCAGTATTGTGGCAATTTCCAAGCAGTACAACTTCAAGGTATGTGATAATTCTCATATCTGCCACTATTTATCAGGGCAGTGTTCTTTTTATTCTTATAATCCGCTATTAGTGTTCCAGCTGTGTCTAGAGCTCATTCTAAAAGTCTGGAAAACTGCATTACTGAATGTTTAGAATTACTGACTATAGTAAGATACACGAGGATCTTGTAACATACTGTGAATTGGAAAGAAGGGCAGGAGTCAAGGAGCAGAGAGAGATGAAGAGTAAAGACATGTAACATGTCCTGAATTGCAAGATTATGATTTCTGTTGGACAAACATTACAGCAGAAGCTTTAACTGAGATATTCTGCATTAACAGAGCTAAGAGGGGGGGAAAAAGGCAGAAAAAGAAGTATGGAGTTTAATTGCAAGTGCCTGCAGTGTAGGAGAGAGGGGTAGGGGAGTAAGATATATTCCATTTAATGAAGAGGCTTTTTAAGTAAAGTATGTTGTTAGCTTCAATTATTAAACAGACAGACAAAACACTTCAGTTATTGATTACTGTTTGTTCAACAAGTAGTGCATTCACCTCTGTGCTAGAGCTTGGGAGGAAATGGGATGGTCATTTCTCATTTGAAAAGAGCAAAATAATCTTTCTTGGTGACACTCCAGCCTAAAACAATGTGAAAAGACTGGCTGAGAGTACTCCTTCAGAATGCTGTCTATCTACACAAAAAAATCTGCAAGTCAGGCATGGGAAGGGGTTCTTGAAAGAGAAATGGTGTCAAAGTACAGCTCTGAAATAAAAACATTACCTGTAGAAGTCAGAAGAATTTGATTTTTTGAATCATTGAGTCTTCATGAAGTCTGGGGGGCTTGTTTTCTGCAAAGTTCTTCCCAGATGGGAAGAACTAGTACTAATCATAGACTGTGGCCATCTGAGTCTAGTTAGGCCCTGCTGCAGGGAAATCACAGAGCAACATACAAGATGTGATCTCATAATTGTGAAATTATCTCCCTCTCTCTCCCTGCACTCTCCCTATTCCATCGAAACACCCAAAGGGACTTGGTCAAATGGAAATTCTGACTTTAAAAAAATTTTACCACAGTCCCCCCAAATACTATGTTTTTTTCCTTAAAATGGATTTATGACCTTGTTGCAAACAGCAGTGGGAATTTTTGGCAGTGCTGTGTCCTGTCTCCCCACTATCTCATTGCTTCTCACTGATCAGCTGCAGTTGTGCAGAGGCTGATTCCTAAAACCAAGTCCTGCTGGAAGGGAAATGGTGACACAGTCTTGGGGCATTTACTTATAGTTAATCTTCATGTGGTGTATGACCTAATTTTTTGCCTGAAAGGGCTGTGTCACCAGCACTAGTAAACAGTTTTGTAAGTTAGCTGTTTTCCCAGTCTATAAAATTGTCAAAAATACAAGCTTGACTTTTTTTTTTTTAATAAAGGTACATAAAGTTTTTCCAAGTGTGAGCAGGAATAGAAAGTTCTTTAAGGAAATGCATATGGCAATTTCATATAGTCATTAAGCTGCTGAACCTGGTACTTTTTAGAAGCTTCCCAAATGTTGTGAGTTGGCAGCTCTAAACTTTTGCCTCCGTCCTCTTTCCACACAAATCTTTGCTTCTGGTACCCCTGATAAAGTTCCCAGTAACAGAGAAAATGTTTTCTATGTCCAGAAAGCTTGTTTATATTGTGTGGATAGAGAGAGAGGTTTATTCTGGACTTTACTGAGCTTCATGAGATGCTATGAGAGGATAGAGAATCAAGGCAAAGCAGTAACCAGAGGACACAGCCAAGCACATCTGCTGGTGATGCAAGCTGCCATGGACTGTGTTGCAAAGGGTGAATGCTTTTTTCTGATTATACTTAAGACAAAGTAAAATTATTTCCTAAATATCAGTTTCCTCCAGTTATTTTTCACCTGCCTCTCTCCTGTCTTGCACATTGAACAAACGAAGTTCCTTCAGACATTCACAGTCTCTCTTGTTTTAGGTGAGGAGCAGTACAGTGATCATAATATTGCACCTCTGGTGGCCGAAGAGAAGATTTCTTTTGGAATCAATGCAGTGTGCTCCTCTCTCACTACAGTCCACGATATAAAGAGCTCTTACAACAAAGTGGATGGTCGGCTGATTGCCAAAGAGGTCACAAATTCCCCTTGTCTTAAACAAGTTTTCTCTTGCTTCTAATCAGTTTCCTAGAGCCAAGTTTCTGACTTTGTCTTGCTTGTGTACCTTCAGTGATTTTTTTGAGCTTCTTTTCCCATTCCTTAACTTTGTTCTTCTCGTAGATTAATTTTCATCTATGGAGAGGAATAGATTGGACAGTGTGAGCACAATGTTAAAAGCATTTTTTGAAATGGGAACAGAAGTCATAATTTTCAGGTTTTGGGATAACTTGTTTCATTCTGTGTTTTCTTAATGCCTTCACAACGACTTTTCATATGCTATTCTCTCATTCTTGCTAATACCAGATCTACTGACATGTGAAAGTAGTGGAGTTGTGGGATGTTGTAGGTAGGTTAATGTTTGTCCTTACAATCATCTTTTTGTGAAAAAAGATGGTTTTCGTAGCATAAAAGTAATAAAATGATCTAGAGTGTCAGAGCATGCATTTGTTACTTTTAGTGTCTCTGATACTACCAAGGTTTTTCTTAAAATGTCTTTTATGTGTTTTAGATTGGGATTAATTCTCGGGACAGTTCAACTCCAATATTCCTAGCTAAGAATATTGCTGGACACCTCTCAGGTTCCTTGCGGACTATTGGGTCGGTTGCTGTGGGCCAATATGGTAAATGCACTTGTCTTAATGCTTAATATTTTTTTAAGAGTGGAGCCTTTCTCTGTCTAATAACAATAGATTTAGTCTGTGTAACTTCCTGGTAGAGTAACACTGCAATTTCCTAGGGGTAAGAGTGTTCCAGTCCTCTCCAGCAGCTACTAGTCTGAACTTTATTGGGGGCCCTGCCATTCTCCTGGGTCTCATTGCTATGGCCCGTGATGACCACACCATGTATGCAGCTGTCAAAGTCCTGAACTCCATCCTCAACAGTAGCCCATTGAGTGGAAAACTGATGAGGCACATCCATGGATACCAGGTAGACACTCTTGTGTTCATTCATTCTGGTTATAGTCTTTTCTTTGTAGATATTTATCCCCAAATCCATCAATGGGAACGAACCAAACCTATCCTGGCTGTAGGCACTTGTGGTTGGAACTTTGTAAGTTAGGAGGGGAATATAGGATAGTGCTCTATATGGTGTGTTTATAATTCCTGGGAACCTCTGTAACTGTTTTATCTGCTGAAGGGAAGGTGAGGGCAGATGCCTCTTGGTCAGACATGATTTAATAAACTAAATAAACCAGTGCAGCGATTTGTGACTGAACCACTCTTCACCTCTTATCAACACACTTGATCCCTACACAAAAGACCACTTCTCAGGCAGGTTTTCTTCCTTCCCTTGGCCTAAGATTCCTCTTTACAGACTGCCCAGTGTAGGGCTGATAATGAATTACCATGGCTCAGTCTTCACTGTGTTTGAGGAATTGTGCTGATATAAGTAAGTGCTGTCTGAATTCACTTATTAGGTCTATCCCAAATTAATCTTTAAACCTGAAAGCTATGCAGATTGAAGATTTTGGTTATATGTAAGGTTATATGTAATATGGATGGATTGAGGCTCAAGTATAAAGTTTCAGTTTAGTAGAATTTACTTCATGCTGTGTAGGCGAAGCAGAGAACTCTGAAGGAACAAAGAAGACTCTAATATAGAAGGTTCCAAACAAGACTCTTAACATTAAGGTTTCATGAATGATTTTTTATAAACTTTCCATTTTCTCAACATGCAAATTGTTCCTAAATTGATCACAATTTCTAAGAATATATTTATCCTACTTAGATATTGCTTGCCCAATCCTTTCTTGTAGGTGAATGCCAGTCTTTATGTTGTGTACAAGCTGTTCCCTTTGATTTTTTTGCTAAACAGTGTTCTTCCCATGTGACTGATCATCATATTGCAATGGAGGGAAGCATTTTTTTTAACAGCTAAGTAATAAATGTGTCTTGATATGTATTTTCAAATTAACTTCTATTCTTCCCAACCTGTTCAAAATATAATAGCTTTCTGCACATTCTTCTCACAGTACTGGGAAATTGTTGGATAATCAAAGGCTCAGTTGAGAAACTGGCAATGTTTCACAAATGTTTTTCACTTGGAGAGGTGAAAATTAATATTTTTTAAATTAACACCATTTGTAAGCAATTAAGAATACATCCATGAAGAACAGCATAGAACACCTACTGTGATTATTTACAGTTATATTTGTCTGTTGCTGTTTGTACATTCCATTCAACATAATATGGCAGATATTTTCCTGCTGTTCAATGCCACAGAGTTGTCAAGCTCCGTCAAAAATTTACCCTTTCACTTCCTGCACAAAATTTTATGTCTGGACTGAAAGCTTCATTTTCTTCATGATACTTATGGAAAATGTATGCATGCATGACTGCTACAGCTGAGTAAACAGTGTATTGGTCTTTAATTAAAGTGTTATATATTAGTTTATAAATACAGGTTTATACTTGGCAGGTACTTATTCAGTCTTCTTTTTTCAGTTGCTGAGCTATCTATTGAAGAGGAAAACCCAGCTGTTAAACAACAGGATTTTACAGTTAATGTTCTCCCTGGTGGGCACAGCTGAGCTGGGCTTTGAGTCTTCAGTCATCAAGAATTATAGTGCATTCCAGTATGTTCTCTGCAACTTTGAGGTAAAACTGTTCATGTTACTCTGTGGGTTTGGCTGTATTAAAGATGGCTTTACAATACAAGGTTTGGGTTGTTCATAGCACGTCCTGGATCCAGTATTTGGGGTGGGGTTGTGTGTTGTGCAGTATCACACTGTGGCTCCCCAGGTCTGCAGGAACACTCCCGGAGGGCCTGCTCCTCAGGAGCTCTGGAGCTGCAATTCCCTACACTAGCAGGGACTTCCCAGTGCCTGCAGGTTGCGTTACAGAAATGCTGATTGTTTATGATGTTCTCCCTAAACTAGATTTAACTGTTTCTCTGCTGCAGGGACTGTTCTCTCAGCTCAGCAGAGCGGTAAAACCTCTGCTTTCCTTTGTCTTTCAGCTTTGGATGAAAGCACCAGAAAATCTTGACCTCGTTCTTCTTTCCCATCTTGTGGAGATCTTGCAGTCCTCCAGGTATACACAGGTGTTTGAATCAGAAACCTGTGGGACAAGCACATCTGTAACCTGAAGCTGGAACTGTGAGGTGGCTATGAAGGGTCTAGTCCCAGTTGGAATCAGTGGGTTCTGGGAGAGAATCATTCCTGTATTGCTCTTTCAAGCCTGGAGTTAGTGATTTGATCAGCCCCTGAGATGACTTTGGGGCCAGACTGGGCAAAGATATGTGGTTACCTGGTTCACGTGGAACTACTGCTGTACAATGAAAGTTTAAATATCTGCTGGAGAGGGGAAAAATGAATGTTTGAATTCACTATGAAATAATTTTTAAAAATATATAATTGAAGTTGTGTTTAAAATCAAAACACAACCCTTTTATCAGTATGCTTAATCATCTGGACTGGAGTTAAATGTATCTAAAGAGACAAAACATGGCAGGGGGGCTGAGAAAAGCTAGATTCTTTCTTTTTGGTAGCAGAAAGCTCTATGCAGAGCTGTGTGGTGTCCCTTGCTGAGTTTTGCAGGAATAGCATTTTTTACTACCAACTTGCTGCTTGGAAAATTCAATGTTTTCTTTGAACTTGTTGGAATGCAGCAGTTTCTGGGGGAGACGGCAGAGGAGAAGAGTAGAACACACAGAGTAGTCTTCAGATCTCCATCACTGACACATGTTGAATTTGTCTGACAGTGTTTGAAATGTTATAAAGACAATATTAGAAGCCAAAAGCGCAAAGTATCAGTGCAACCTGAGAATCCTTTTAGCTGAAACTCAGCAAATTTAGTCATTTCCAGTAGAAGCTTTTAATAGTCTCTATGCTTTTTTCACAGAGATGCATGTCAGAATGTTCTAATTGCCTACCAGGTGCAAATGGTGCCCAAGCTTGTTTTCCTTTTCAACGATCCTGAAATCAGTAGCTCCAAGATCACTGTGGCCTGCACTATTCTGTCCCATCTCTTGCAAGGATACTTTAATACAAGGGATGTTCTCAGGTAACCTTCAAGGTCTATTGCTTTTCCTCAGATTGTAGATGAGCTATACTTCTGCTACTGTTGGAGAGACAGTAGAGCTTCTCTCACCTTGTCTTCGGTAGAACACCAGATCTTTGGCAACTGCAGGATCCCCTGGTGAAAAACTGATGAAAACTTTTTTCATTCACTCCAACCTTATAGCTGTGTGAAGGTGATGACCCTTATAACGGTGGCACAGACAGTTCTGTAGGTATGACTGGGATTACTCAAAGCCTGTAGTTAATATTTGGTTTCATTAAAGCCTTGTCCCTAAAGTATCACTACAGTATTACAATTTGGCCCCAAAGAACTGTGTACCTAATCCTGTTGATTTGGCTTATATCCCAGTAACAATCCTTTTTGTTCTTGAATTTCAATCAGTTCTGTTAGTCAGGAGTTCATGAAGCATAGCATTTAAATCCTTGTTTGCTCTTCACAGAATGTAAGCACTGCTTCATTTTATATTCCCAGCCTGTAGCCTATCAACTGAGGAAGGTCCACGTAGTGCTGTCTACAGCCACCTAATTCCCAAGGAGACGCACTGCACAGATGGCAGCTCTGTTTCTAAAGCTCTGGTTTTAATAAAATGTAGACACAGAGTTGCATGTCAAACCTGTGGTCTCTGCCTTTTGCTCTGTTAGAGAGTATGAGCACCTCTAATAGTCAACTGTGGAGTTAGCTAACATTTGAACTTAGTGTTTGCCAACTCTTTTGTGGATGTATGTTCCTGGATGTATGTTACCTGTATGCATGTTCCCACCCTGGGCTTGTAGGAATTAGTCTGTTCTTTTTTTCATATGGGTGGTGAGACAGGTGAGAGTAGTGGATTTCGTATATCAAATTTGTCATGATGTAAGGAGTGTGAAAGAGCATTTTTTCTTAAATAATCATGATTTGTTATCCCCTGGTAATATGATTGGTTGTCAGACACATGAGTGCTGAGAGAGTGGACAGAGACAGTCCCTATCCTTCTAGCTCCAGGACAGCAGAGCCTGTAACAGGCTCTCAGCAGCACTGAGAGGTGCTGGAGTTTCTGCTGGTCCCAAATTTGGACTTCTCGTGGGAATTGCTGTGTGGGCCATTCCTGCAGAACAACGGGTGTTATGTTCCTTAAGAAATGTCCTTCTTGTGGGCAGGAGGAGATTGTGCCCTTTCACTAAATGTGTATATATAATATTAATCTTTCTATCCTTAGAAGCAGGTAATGCGTTAAAGCAAACTACAAGTGAAAAAAGGGTGACAGTCCTCCTCTCAAACGACCTGTTAAGGTTTCTCTGTTCTCCTCTGTATGCTTGGAAACCAAGTGGTGATAACAGTGATATCTGAATGCCACAGGCTGCTCAGAGTCTTTCATGTGAACGGAGTGCTTTACTCAGTATTCCTTTCTTCTTGGTGAAAGATCTCTAAAGTAGATAGAGAAAACGTTTCCATAGCAGAATGTATTTTACTTTGATTTGTAGATATTTTTGGTCATCACAATATAAGAAAGACATTAAGCTAGAGAGCATCCAAAGAAGGGCCACAAAAATGAAGGGTCTTGAGGGGAAACCATATGAGGAGCATCTGAGTTCACTTGGTCTATTCAATCTGGAGGAGACTGAGGGGAGACCTCATTGCAGTTACAGCTTCCTCGTGAGGGGAGGAGGAGGGGCAGACACTGATCTCTGCTCTGTGGTGAACAGTGACAGGACCCAAGGGAATGGCCTAAAGTTGTGTCAGGGGAGGTTTAGGTTGGATATTAGGAAAAGGTTCTTCACCCAGAGGGTGGTTGGGCACTGGAACAGGCTCTCCAGGGAAGTGGTCACAGCACCAGCCTGACAGAGTTCAGGAAGTGTTTGGACAATGCTCTCGAGCATGTGGTGTGACTCTTGGGGTGTCCTGTGCAGGGCCAGGAGCTGGACTTTGATGATCTTTGTGGGCGCCTCCCAACACAACATATTCTGTGATTCTGTGACCTTTTAATTTGCTTCCTCATTTATGAAGTTTTCATGCTATTTCTCAAGTGACTAGAATTTCCAATGGTTGTTGTTAAGTCATTAAACAGTATTCAGCTTTGCATATAATCTCTAAGTAATTAAATGAATGTCTTTCTGTTGACCACAACTGCTTCACTCTTTCTCTGCAAGGATTGGATTGTTCCTTGTTTACACCTTGAAACCTTCTTCTGTGGATGAAAATCAGATTTACCTGGATAGTGTGGCTGAGAGGCCCACTGAAGGTGAGGGGCTGCCTTTGGTTTATGAGTTGTGATAGGTAGCTACAGTATTTCCCTCCTTCCCCAGGGCCTGATGACTCCTAAATGCAACAATAATGCTTCTGCCTCCTGTGGCAGGAAGAGGCACAGTTCAAATTACTTCATATGGAAAGGGACAGGCTGCACTGAGGTGACCCTTTTGTTCTCTCTCTGCTAATAAACCAGCAGTATTTTGGCGGCATTGTCCAGAGCTGACACAATGTTGGATTTCAGATATACACAGAGAGGAAGGATATTAAATTGAAATTGCCCCCATACTAACCTACTGGGCTGTTACAAGGAGTAAAATTTCAATGGGCATCCTGGATTTTCTGTGAAGACTTTGCTACACCCAGAGTTGTAGCAAATAATAATGTAGAGCTCTGCACCTCTTAAAGTATCTGTGTATTTGTCAGGTTCACGTGGGGGAACGTGGGGGAATCCAGTCATTTGGCCCTTTCACTGTGGTCTTTCAGTTGAGGCTTTGCTGTTACTGCCTCTCTAAACAAGAGATCGTATTAAGGAGGCACTGGTAACTGTGGTTTGTATATAGACATCACAACTAGGCAATACAAGTCAGATTGCCTGTTTAAATTTCCCTCTCTAGTTAGCCTGAGATTGCCAAAGTCCTCTCTTTAGAGTTATTTAAAACTCATTCAGACTACATGTTGAACAAGATCTCACAGGAAGCAATGTAAGCACAGGTTGTTTCTTATGTTAGCAGGACTCCTTATGTCTAGAATTTGATGTCTGCATCTTTTTACTCTGCAAAAAACCCTGATATAAGTACTTCTACAGGGCTAATTTGGTGCAAACAAAGTTGTTCATCAAAGCAATGGAACATGTGTTTTGTCTCTTCATTACTCTTTATTACTTTCTGATATTTGTAGCCTTAAGCCAAACATCTGGAAAGACAATCTGGCTTCGAAACCAGCTACTGAAGATGCTGTTAGATGTAATATGCTCAGACAAACTTCACCTGTCCTCTGAGTAAGTAGAAACATTTGGGAAGTTAAGTGTCTCTGTCCTCCAGATTTTTCATCTTCCTGATGCTTGACCAGGACTAAACGCACTAATAATATTTGAATTTCAACAAATACTAAGTAAGAGCAGACTGGATTCAGAGTGACTTTTTTGTCAGTGATTTATCTGGCATTCACACAGCCGTGTGGTTTGAGCACACATCTGATATCCATTTTGAAAAAAGTTTAATGTTTTCAGAAAATACTGTGAAAGGGGAACTTGGATATTGATGTTTCTTCTGCATACCAGGGGTTGAAGAAATCCCATCTGTCTTTGAAAATCAAGTCAATATAATGTGGGATTATTTGCATCCCTCTATCATAACCATGAGAATGCCGCTACTGTAATTCTACCTTTCATAACTGAAAGGCAGATTTCATAGTGCTGGGTGCTGTAACTGTGCATTTTCATTAGATAGCACATCTTGGACTTCAAAATTTAAACCAGAATTTTGAATTTCATAGCTTGAAAGGTCTAGTCTGTGATGTAGCTTGCCTCAGTTATTGATAGACACTCTCAGAAGGAGCTTCATATTAATGAACTGTTTTGCCTGACAGTAATACAAGGTTGGATTTAGCAGGAATTGAGTGATTTCACCTGTGTGGATGAGTCTGTTGTTAAATCTTTGTGATTCTCTGTTATGGTACACCTTTAATGAGATTTTTTTTTTTAGAGAAACATGAGCTTCTAAATCACTTAGAGATAATTTTAAATAATATCTCCTTTCTGTCTTCCATCATGTTTCCTTCCATGTGTTTTCATTTACCTGTTTGTCCTAGGGAAAAAGAAAAGACATTTTTGGCACTGGGGCCAGACTGGTTTCTGCTGTTCACACAGAGCTACCTGCACTTCAGCACAGTTGTCCTGGGAATCAAGCTGCTTCTGTGCTTCCTCCACAATCGTTTGCTGCTGAACAAATTCAAGGAGGGGATAGTGGCTGGGCGTTGGCTGGAAAACAGCTCTGCAGGGTTGAGCATTCTAATAGGTATGCATTGGTTTAATGTTCCCAAAACACTGCCTTGATCCAGCTCAGTGGTAGAAGATCACTGTGTACATGATAGGAGAATCCCCACTGATCTCAGCAGACCAAGAGTTTAAATTACTTTCTAGGGCAAACTTGTCCTGGTACTTTTTGTGTTGCACAAAATCAGGCTAGTTGATAAGCCTGTGAGGTGTTCAGATGTCAACTCGTGCTCTGAAACCTTTTGTTTCTTTAAGATTTGTTCAGCTTGCTTTTTGAGAATTAGACCTGTGGATCTGAGAAAGGGAGGAGAAAGGAAGAAGAAGGATTCAGGGAGAATGCCCTAGAACAAAAGGGATAGTGGGAAAAATTATCTGTTAGTCTGGGAATGTTTTTTAAACTGTTGATACTGCAGCCTAGCAGACTACTGAGTGTCCTGGGACAGAGACAAATGCGGAAAAAGTTGTGTCAGTAATCCTTCTGCTGATATGACATTTATTTTTAGACCCTTTTCTTTTCCTTTAAAGATAATTTAAAAAGTCATCCTCCAGTGCCTGACAATGGCTACTTCTTGATTTTTGGATTTTCTGTGTTGCAAAGATGTCTGACTGATCATGTTCACATTCCTGAGATCTACTTGGTTGTAGCAGAGCTCTTTCTGGCAACTCCACAGTCTGAACCACCTGAAGCAGTCAAGGTATGAAAAAAATAGCAGACAAGCACCTGAAGCTGCTATTGCATTACTATTTTGACATTTTATGCCCTTTTCCATGAGAGGATTCTCAGGCAAGTTTACCCTACTTGGGTTTTGTGATAATAAAAATTATTCATATTTTAAAGTTAAGTTAGTTAACTTCGATTTAAGAAAATTTTTGTTCAGAACAACCTTGTCTGGGAAGGTGTTAAATGTTGCAAATTTAATAGGAGAGGAAGGAGCTGCTGGAAGTGCAGATGTGTTGATTTTGTTCTGATTTGGAGAGAGCAGGCATTGTTCTTGATGTATGGTATATAATTCCCATCTCCTAATGAAATATCTCTCCTCCTGTGTAGAAAGATCTTGAGTCTATGTTGCAGTGGATCTTGCAGCACCACTTTACAGAGAACGTCCTCAAATCCGGGTTGTGTGCAGAGGCAGCTGTGTTACTGCTGGAAATGGTTAGATTCACTGTGGACAAGGTAAGAGTTTTGTTGCAAGGACAGTGCAGTGTGAATGGCCAAATAAAGTGCCCAGGTGTGACAGATGCCAGTGGCAGCCTTTACGTGTAATCCCTCGTCCTGCTCTGCCCTCAGAGGGCAATACTGAATGTGACAGTGAGCAGGGACTTCCACGGGTCAGAACAACTACTGCCCCAGTTATGTAGCACAGGATGTGGTGGGCTCATGTTTAAGAACCTCTGAGACCTGAGGCAGATCTTGCCCACAACAGCACTCATTTTTTTCATTCCTGATGATGATAATACATTACCTTTCTGGTTGAGCGTATCTTCAGTCTGCAAGGTGCAGGTTGGCTGCTGGTGCCTTGTCTGACTTCTTTGTGGCGGTGTCATGTTTGCTTAGGAATACCTAAAGGGGAACAAAGATGAACTTTTATGAATGAGGAATGCTGCCTTGACCAGATGCACATTTGTCTGTGTTCAGCCTATTGCAGATGCAGAAGCCTCCTGGGCGATTGCCTATCCAGGGAATGTTATCGAGTTTCTGTGCTTGATCTACCACAGTTATATGCAGGACCCCATGTGGCACTGTCCTGACTTCTTGAAAACTTTGGCTATGGTTGCTTTTCATTCAGGACCACCCAAGGTATGTGTATATGAGCCAGCAGAAGCCCTTCAGATCAGAGATGGGTCATTAGGAGAAAAAAAAATCAAATTACAGGAGATTGAGTTAAAATGTATTGCTGTCTGCTTTCACAGGGTGGATCTGAAGGCCTTTTGACTCCTGATGGTCCAGCCATTGCCGAAGGGAAAGGCTGTGCTGATCCCTCCTCTCTCCCACTCCTACCACACCCTGTCAAGAAACAAGTGTGGGATTTTGTGCGAGTCCTCCTGATGGACAGTCTTCTCAACATCCCAGCAAACAAACAAGGACATCCCCTTGAGCTGCTTCTTGAGGTTTCTCTTAGCATCAGGCTTTGCTCTTCTACCTTGCACTGGGGGTGGAAGGACAGGACATATCCTGCTAGCAACCTACTAAAAAAAAGTGCTAACAGTGACAAAAGAAGAGGACTTTGCTAATTCCTCTGCACTAATGTGAGCTAAGAAAATGCTGCCCCTGGAAAACAGGAAAGATATTTTTCAGGCAATGTTTAATATTGAAGAAAGGTGTGGGAAAAAAATCCCTTTTCCTTAGTAATATCTGCTTGTCATTAGAGCAGTCCTTGAATTTGTTGAGAACAGAAAATTTCACATGGAGCATCCTGTGTACTGATTTTTGAGATAACAAAATCTCAGTTCTCAAATAAACAAAAAACCCCTGTCTCCACTTTAATACAGATTAATTCAAGATGTAGCAGCTGAGTCTGGATTATAGATTTCAACCACTCTAAGCACTTGAGAGAATCAGAGTAGTCTGAAGAAAGAGGAAAATGAAAAATTTAGGCTTCAACTCCACATTGTCAATAATCCAGGTGTCCTAGATGTGATGCAGACTTAGCTTAGTAATATGAATAGTAATGAACATAAGCTTGACTACAATTGTAATGAGTTAAATCATCTTGTGGAGCAACAGCTCCCTAAAGGTTTATACAGTACTATCCCAAGGTTTGGTACAGTTAAAATAGAGTATGGATTTCTGACTGTCTGAATCCTGAGCCTGCTAATGGAGCTGAATTCCCTGAGGACAAGACCTCTTGGGAACCACCTGTGAGCTAAATTCTGGCCCTTTGCAAAATCTTGTTTCTCTTCAGTGTGCAGAGGGTGACTGTGCTGGCTATTAGCTAGATGGTGTAGTCCTATGTAAGATTTCCTGGTTTTCCCACTAGGGAATGAAGTTCTGCCATCTCCTCTGCTGTCCAGTAGCTGTCCACATGTGCACTCTTGCTGAAAGTGGAGTTGAGTCAGATTTCCTGTTTTCCTGCTGTACTAATATGGATGCCATCACTATATAGGCTTCTCCAGAAGATGCCACCAGTGAGCAGAAGAGACTTTTTCAGACAAAAGTTCTGCTGTCTGCTATGGATGTCTTTCATGTTACCAGCCAAGGCGAGGGGAAAACAAGACCAAGAGGTGAGTGGTGAGAATCAGATTGTTTAACTACCTGATATTTAGCATGTAGGTGTAATTTTTAGGAAGGTTTGGAAACAATAGCTAGAAGGACAGTCCAGCTAAGCAGGCTGCACTGTCCATTCTATCTTGCTGTAAGCCAGTTTGCATAAATTATTGTAATTTTATAATTTTTTCTGGAGAGCCTTTTAATGTTTTTTATTTTTGAGAACAGATATTAAAAGTATCTGAATATTAAAAATATCTGAATATTAAAAAGGGAGTATGTAGAAAGAAACCTAGGTTTATCCTTGAAATCTTCTGGAAACAGCCCCAGTAACTTAGTTGTTGCAGCTCTCCTTTCTGAGTCATTAGTTGAACCAGTTCTTCGTTACAGCATTTTAGTGAGGTTGCTTCCATCCTTAATATGGAGCTGTCATTTCCAGTCTGAGTAAGGTGTTTCTGCTATACCTAGAGTCTTCTTAGGCTATCAGCTCTGAGATACTGTGGCATGAGACTGTTCCTACTCAGCTCTGGTAATCTCACATTTCACTTTTTTTTCATTTCAGCTTGTCATGGAATAATCAACCCTTTTGTATCCTCTCCAGGGAGCAGTGATCCTCATGGTGCTTCAGAATCAGCTGCACCCCTATCCATGATGAATATTGCTTATTTTGTTCAGAAGCTGGTTGAGAAGCTGAACAGCAGAATGTTTTCTGCTGACCCCAAGCAAATCCTGATCTTCATTGCCAAACAGATTATCTGGGTGAGTCACTTTTTTTTTTTCCCCCCAACTTTTATCAACACGTTGTAACATGCTGTTTTACACTGAGGTCGTGATACTGCAATTCTGAAGAGGATGGCTGTAATCCATTTGGTGATTGTTGTTATTCCTGTTTTCTTGTGTGAGAACATAACAGCTCTAAATTATAATTAGATGGTGCAGCATAAAGAAAGGATAGTTAACTCTTTTGTGACACTGTCTGTTGGCTGTGTACACATTGCTGAACAAGAATAAAATAATCTCTTCCACAGTTCTGGGGACTCCAGCAGAAATACAGAAAAATATAATTTTTATGTAACAGGTAGTTTGGGGGAATTTTGCTGAAATAAGTTTCCAACAGGTTAAATGAAGTGGGAGGAGTGGATCCTTGGGGAGAAAGTTCTTTGAGCAAGCCAAGTACTCTGCTGTTTTGTGTTTTCACAGGTCTTAGAAAGCTCTGTCTCTCAAAAGGAAGTTTTCCTCAGTGCACTGTACAGCTGCTTAAACAGAGCCATCCTATACTGCCTATCCAGACCACAACAATCACTGCCTGAAAAGTTTAATGTCCTGAACACTCTCCTTGTTCTGCAAGAGCAGTGGGACATTATTTTTGCAACTTACAACTCAAATAGTAATTTTGTCATCTGCCTGATGTACTGCCTCTGCCAACTGAACTCGGGCAGGTACAAATGTTCATCTCATTATAATGTTTGTTTGTATCTCTGTGCTGCACTTCTGGAAGTGGCTGCAGAGGGGGAGATATCTCAGAACTTAGGCAATATCCGGTTTGGGGAATTACTAGAAGCTGAGATTGAGCTAGATCCAGCATTTCCAGGAGCCTACTCACTTCAGAGCAGTACGTGCAGTTAACAGGCTTGAACTGATTTCAGTGGAGCTGGCTCACAAGCCCATCAGGAAAACGAGCATCTGGAAATCTTCCTGGGACATGGGCTAGAATCACTCCACAGTCATGCAGGTGGCCATTCATTGAGACATCTGCATGGGGTAATTTAGTGAGATGTTTTTTCTGATCCAGCAGTCATTTATGTGTGGGTACATTTAAAACATGCATAAAAGTGTGCATGGATCTTGTGATCTTTGTGTTATTGTTACTTGGATCTGAGCTGCAAAGTTATGGTTGTTCTGACATTGGGAGTTTTGCTATTTTCCATTGGGTAGGGCTAGAACACCCATACCCACTGTTTGCTGTTCTTACAGATGTTGATATAATAGATACACTCTTGCTAATGTAAACTGGGGAGTTACTTTGGAAGCTTAGTTTTGTGAAAAAAAGCCAATATTGGCCAGTGCTTTATTAACTATAATGATGTTTCTTGTTTCAATGATAACCTTCCGTACTGCTTTGATGGTTTGAATTGAATCCATTAATACAGTGTCACACCAGAAGTAAGCTGCACTTCTTGAGATCTTTTCTGGATTGTTCTTATTCCAGTCAGATAATAACTTGTAGGCCAAACCTGTTGAGATGGAGTAAGGATTGCTTTTACGTAGTAAGAGCAAAAACATTTTTTAAAAAATGAAATTAGAGAAGGGTTTGTGTTATCCAAAAGCCAAACATAGCAAACCCAGGGAATCAGAACTGTGCTATTGTAAAGAAATCAGAAATAAAAGTGGCAACTTTGCATACCCAAGGATTTGACTCTCCCAGATGGTAGGGCCTGTTTAGACTTGAAAGAACTTGATATGTTACTTGTGGCTATATATGCCATTGCTGGCAGCAGTTCTGCGACCAAGTCCAGATTGTGTGGATACCTTAATCAAGCCTGTTTGATTTTTTTTGAAGCGTTACTGCTGTACTGAAGTTCCTAATGTCTTTTACCTGCTGGCTGGTAAATTGTGGCACAGCCCCCAGTCCCAAAGCGGATCTCCTCTTGGCCATGGTGATGTTCTCAATAATCACATCTACATGATAATAGTATCACGGTGCTAAGTTTACAACGTTTTTGTGCCGAGTGCTTTAGAAACGGAATGAATAACTCATTGTTACCAAAAACTCAGACTAAGCAGTTCAAGTGTAGGGTACAGCAAGACACTGCTTTCCGCATAGTGGCAGATACCTCCGGCGGGGGAAATCAGAGCAAAGAGACGATGTACAAGGTGCCCAGGGGAGGTGCAAGAAGGCTGGATGTAGACTGGCTACATCAGTACAGCCCTGTGTTCTATCTAATTGGGGTCAATGGTAGATACAAGTGCAGTAAGAAGTGCAGGGATAAGGCACGTACAAGAGGGTGATCTACAGGGTCATGATGACTGCTCCTTGACGTTGAAAACCAGACTGGTAGTGGTTAAGTTTCCACTTCCTGGAAATTCTGTGGTATTGCATGACTGGTATAAGCTCTCAAGCCTGGAAATACTGATCTACTAAATGATTCAAGTAGGAGTGGATGTGCAGAAACACCTGTGTCTCTTTCACTGTCCTCAGTTTGTTCTAAGTCTGATTTCCTCACCTGGCCTCCTTTTTTTTTTCGTCACAGCTGTTCGGAAGGTTTTGGGTTGGATGCAAAACCAAAGCTGGCTTCTTATCACCAAATTTTCCTTGCACCCAGTGAAGAGGAAAAGGGCAGCCTGCCTACTCCAGATGATGGTAATTTATGGCACATGTTTCCTGTGGCTTAGAGAGAAGGAAAATACCTGTCCTGAGCAGCTATCAGAGCAGCTTGTGCAAGTGCCACTTACTTCTTTGGTGTACGGGCACTGCATGCACAGCAAAGAGAAAGAAAAGTTGTGCTAAAAAATTACTTGTGTTTGCATCAAGCCTTTTTATGCAAAAGTCACACCCTACATCCTCGGGAGTAATGGGTATCAGTTTGGAGATCTCTCATCCATGTTATGGCCAGTATAAGGGGCCAGATACATATATTATTTGTAGCTCTATTTCTTTTTTTCAGGGCTATACAGAGTGTGTGTCTGTTATATGCAGAAAAAAAGCTTTTTGAGCATTTAAGAGAAACATGGGAAAAATTTTGGGTTGGATTCAGTGTGGTTAGATGAACCCTGCAGCAGAGCAGTATTCTTTTTTTATTTTTTAATATATATTGGGTTGGTTATGATGCAACCAAATCAGTCTGGTTTGCAGGGAAATAGAGCAAAACAACTCAGCACTTCCTTGTACAGTACCCTCCTGCTGTGTCAAATTGTTTCACAACTTGGTTGCCTTTGCCTCTCTGTCTCCAATGATGTTTGGCAACATAAAAGAATGTCCTTTATGTGCTTTAGCATTCTATGCATGATAATAAGATCATCAAAATTCTGATTAAATGGTTTTCCAAAGCAGAAACCCGTTAAAACCACGTCACTCCTACTTGTTTCTTCCAAGGAGTTGAAATAGAAAACAAATGTCCTTCTGTTTTCTGTATGGGATTAACTAGTCTAGCTTAGAACCTATGGAGGCAGTAGACAAAAAGGAACAACTCCACTGACTCCAGCAGTTACTCTGGACCAGTGCTTTTCCAAATGAGATGGTTTTGCTTTACCTGTTGCTTGACTTGAAAACACAAATGAAGAATCATTTTTTGTTGTTACTTTTGTTTCCTAGTCCACCAGGAGATTCTGAGAACCGTAGAAATCATCTGGAAGCAGCTCATTTCTCAGAGGCAACAGGCTCTGGAGGACACTTACAAGATGGATCTTTCTGTAAAAGGAAATGACAAAGAAAGGGACATGAAGATAACAGAGATCACTCCTTTATGGGAAGAAATTATGACAAAAGCTTGGCAGCACTTGCTAGGTCTCTGTTCTTTTATGGAACACTCACTGTAGTAAGCAAAGATAGTGTGGTAAATGGGGTGCCTGGTGGAAAGCTGCTGTTCCTTGGTTATACTCTGCACATCACCTGCTGAGAAAGCAGATTCTCAGTTTCTCTCATTCAGGGCTGTGATTGCTTTCTGTGTCATAACCCAGCCCTTCTGTAATCACCTGGTGGTGTCATAGGGCTCATGTTGTGCTGCAAGAAAGAGAAATATCCTTAGATGGTTGTATCCCATAGGAAGATTTAAAAGGGAGGATATGTGGTTGAAGAAGGGCATTGCAATGTGTGTAGTGCTGCAGTGATTCAAAGTTCATGTCTGTGTAATAAAACTGATCCATGGCAGACCTCTGTGAGGCTTTTAAATAAAAGCTTGTGAAGTATGTGTTAATTCAATTCTCATAAAAATAGAAAATAATTCATCTGGAGTGACATGCTGCCATGTTGTTTTGTCTTGTGTTATGGGGATAGAACCCCTCTATCTTCTGACAGGCTCAACTTCAAGTCTTAAAAGCTTTTTTGTCTGTTTTGGCCTGCAGTATCTGAAAAGAAGCTTCTCCAGAATAAAGCAGGGCCAAGCCAGTCTCAGAGCAAGCACAATTCCTGGAGTGAAAGCCTCTCTTCAGCTATTAGGTTCATACCTGGCCGAAACACAAAGGAAATGTCATGCAAATCAGAGGTAAATTTTGCTCTTTGTCTTTTCTGGGTCTGTCACTGGTCTAACTTTTATATTGCTCTGGAGAGTTTTTCTGGACTGGGGAGGCTTCTGAATGTGTCTGTTGGTTGACATGTTCCATTGTAAACTAGACAACTATTGCAGTTGAGGTTCCTTTTCTAGGCTGCTAGAAATAACCACAAAGAAATAGTGACCTGAAGAACTTCTGTTAGCAGCCTGTTCATGTAGTCTAATAATGCATACTTTCTGCATAGGGAGCAGTTATGGCACTTGAAAGGAAAAACCTAAGCAGCCTGGATACGTTTGTTCTTACAGGGCTCTGCTTGGAGCAAGGTGAGGAGATGCCGGCTTTGCTGCTGCTTTTGACTTGCGTCACCTATGTAAACCTTGTCCTTCGGGCACTGAATTAGTAGAATTAGTAGAAAGGCTCAGGTATTATCATAGTACTATTATCATGGTACTAGCCTTACATTTTCTACTCAATATGAAGTATTAAAGGTCCAAATTTTAGCTTAGCCCCTAGAGATAAGGAAACAAGTCTTGGTGTATAATCCAGGGATGGGTTTGGAGGGTCTGCATAATTCCTACTGTCAGGAATGAAGGCGAACCATCTTTTCCATGTGTAAGCTCCTCCTTTGCTGAAAGAGAGGGCCATTTCCATGTTTTTGCTGAGCATTTGTCAAAAACAGAAATAAAAAGCTCTAGATAGATGTTACTTTTCAAGTGTACTAGAGGTAGAGTGACTAGCTATTAGAGTAACTAACTTGCCCTAGGGTAGGGTAAAAGTGCATTGACAGAATATTCAGAGCTTTAAACCAAGCTTGTGCTACTGTGGTGCTCAACATGTTAAGGTCTTTTTTTCTCCTCCTGAGGAGACAGTGAGTCTGTTTTTAGCATCACTTTAGGGAGCCTTAACCCTCTAGCTCAAGCCACGTGAGATTGCTGCTTTATGCCGGGTGATGCCTGGTTCATTTCCAGGTGGGTTGATCAGGAAGACTGTGATACCCAGCCAATGTGTCTGATGGTACGTTACTGAGCTGCAAGGTTTTTTCAGCGTGCCACAGAATCCTTCTCAGCCCTTAAAATCACTTTGCTGCTTACAGAGTGAGCAAGCTCTTCCCAGGTACATATGTATACTGTGATGTCATACTACAAGAGTGTCGACTATTTGCCCTGGGGTCTGTTTAATTATTTTTTAAAATTAATTTTGATTATTACAGCTGATTACACCTCAGTGAGCAATGTAATTGATATTTGTAAATGTATCCCAAGGAACATTTTGTACAACATGCTTTTTGCTGTTGAAGGTTAAAGACTCCGTTATTGGTTTTTCCCTAAATATGCCCACATCATTAGTTCCTCCAGTGAAAAGGTTGCCATCTGGAAAAGGCAGCACGGAGACATTATTCAGGCACAAGTGCATGAAATTGGTGTTTCTACATCTTCTGTCTCTCTTCTGCAAGGAAGCTGCTTGTAATTAAAGGAGCTGGGTTTGGAAGAAACATTACTCACTTGGTGTTATTCCTTATTATGTCAAGTACTGACAGCTCCATAGCTCTGAAAAATTGTTCTTCTCAATGAGATACAAAGCTACAGTTCCAAATGTTCTTCTCCACTCTCCCTCTCCCCCCTTCTCCCTCCAGCCTGTCTTTCAGAGTTTGATGCACTTTTTAGAGAGGTGAAATCTAAGATGAAAAAATTTAGTTGTCCCTCAACAGCTCTCTTCCTTCGTAGACTTACATTAAAAATCTCACATTAAAAGTAAATGGTATTTTTGCTTCTATCTCGTATTTTTGACCAGTTTGGTAGTCACTTAAAAATGTGCTGTAATGTAATTTTGTATCACTTTCTGTGTCAGGTGACTTGTATGTTCACTACTGGCCTCTGTCTTCACTACTGCAAGTTATAGACTTATGTCCTTACAGCAATAGGCACCTGGTTGAAACATGGAGATTAATGGAAAAGTAACAGTATGAACTACATAGTGAGGAATGAAGAATTTAAATCCCATAGTAAAATAAAAATATTTGCTCCTACCTGAGCAAAGTTTGCTGAGAGAAGTGCACAAATTCACCTAGTATTTCAGAGGTGTGCCCAGTAGACAGAAGAAATGGGTTGTTTACTGGATTATTAACATGATTCCTTTATTGACTGAAGAATAAACAAAGACGTTGAAGCAGTAGTAGTATTTGCTGCAGATTAAAGCAAACAAAAAACAAACAGCATACACTGCTCTTAAATTCTTCCCTGTAATTATTTACAAGATAGGAAGAGTGCTTTTGAGACCCAATCCTCAATCTGGAAAAAACAGCAAACTATTCACTCCAGCAAAGGATCAGGCCCCATTTTTCTGCTGTGCTTTTGCTCATGTTCTCCATCATCAGCAAAGCCAATTTCCTGCTATTTGGTGGCAAGTATTCGAATTAGCCATCAAATGCAGCTGTGTTTTCTGCATATTTCTGAATCCACTGTGCTATCTTATGCTTTGCTTGTGGCTTTGTCTGGGAGGCATGATCATTTAGAAAAGAGAGTGTAATTACATTTCTGGTAGTAGAATGGCAATGATCTGCTCTAGTAATTGCTGTTTTGTACTTTCTTGGAAGTCTGAGTAGTCATGCAGGAGCACGAGGAGAACTGTACAAAGTTGGATTTTTTGATGCTTACAGGTGACAGACTTGGGTAGATCTGCCAGCAGGAGGGTCTGTAAGACTGAATACAGTGCCAAAGGTTTCCAAATCACTGACTTTCCTGTTTCAAAGTGAGCCTTTTGATCTCTTGCTCTTTCTCCTCCTTTCCCCCTCCCCAGTTTTGCTGTCAAAATCGAGCATATGTATTTAATTCTTAGGTTAGTAGTATCTGTGATTGTTTTTGATATCGTCAAAAAGCTACAAGAGCAGCAAAGGACCACTGCAACAATTGTATTTCAGTCAACTCTAAATCAGTCAACAGCTTCTTCATGCCCTGTCCTGAGGTTCTTTAGGATTAGTGCCTGAACAAGGTTACAAGCACCATACTTCTAACTCCTGTAAGACCCACTGCCTTAGAGCTGTAGATATAGCTGTTATTCTTTACAAGAAATGCAGAGCCTCCCCAGTTTTACAGGAGGCCTGATCATGCCTGTCCTCTACTGTTTTCATTGATTAATTGCATTCCTCTATGCCAAAGGCACATATAACTTGAAATAGAAAAGGTCTTTTTAATCCCAGTGTTCAGAATGAAGAGGTTAAGAGACCTCCTAACTTGTAATTGCAAAGCCAGGAACTTCACTTAAATCTTTTTCTTACCAGTCACTCAGTTGGTCTTTTATCAGCTTTTCGAGTTAACTGAGTTAAAACAAGCAAACATTTAATGATATTTCTTTGAAAAGAGGATCATTTGTGTAACATGTTTATCTTCATAATAGAAGGATAATTAACATCACTAATTATCTAATTAAGTTCATTTACTATCCACCAACAGTGCACCGTGAAGTTGACATTATGTTCTTCTGTCAACAAATGCTTTGATTTCTTAGGAAGTAATTAAAATGTAAATTAGCATGTCATTAAATGCACAAGGGAACTTTGGAATCAAATATTCATTTCAAAACTGCTCATAGCACACATTTTTTTTCCTTCAATGAAAGCAGGCACTTTACTATTAATGATGTATATTAAACAATTTCCATTATAATATTATTGTCTTGTTTAATAACTGGCTCAAAGCTAAATTACAGCATGCTGTAGCAAGCTGAAAGAAGTTTCTTTAACTTTGAACAAAGAAATTTTCATGTCCTCTTACACACATATCTGACACACTGCTCATTTATCATTTTCAGATTGTTTACAAGATCATAAAGAAGTAATTCAACAGGTCAGTGTTAGATAAGAATTGCATGAAATCGTAAAATATAGAGCTATTTCATATTCTGTGATACAAATCACTGAACTTTCTGAAACATGGGAATCATTTCCCCATTCATTGAAGATAACTGTTTAGCTGAGAATTGGAATATAAATGTTGCATGATGAATAAGGTCTTTAAGCTGACTCACATTCACAGACCCTTCAGTCTGTCCCCTAAAAATTCATTAGAGGTTGCTGCAGGAGATGGTGTGTGATAGCACAGTGCACAGTAGAAAATCTATCCTAGCAAAATTGTTTCTTGCTTGGTTTATATCATCTTAAAACCTGAAACACAAGAGATATTGCTTACAAATTTTTTGTGGGTAGCTCTTCAGAGGAACCTTTCCTGTGTTTTTAAACTCAGTGGTCTTCTGTGGGAGTGAAGTCCCTTCATTGAATTACACATCGTATGAAAATGTTGCCTGTTATTTCTCCTGCATATTGTTTTGAAATACACTTTTGCCTTTCAAGCTAGAGATTGTGTCTGGGTCAGGCTTAAGCTTGGGTATAGGATTTCAGCAAGTGGAATTTAATGTTTAAAGCTGTTGGCATCAAAGTCTCATCTTTCAAGAGCTGCTGGTTGCAGAGTTTTATTTTCACATAACGGAGCTGATGCCAAATGAGTTGAATGGTGTTGACATGGATGAAAGAGGAGATTTATTTGGTTGCAGAGAAACCCTAGAAACTAGTGCTAGCCACTGAAACAGAGTATTCTTTTCTTTGCTAAATACATAGACAAGTAATTTCTCATATTTCTTGGTTGAAATATGTCTGTTTTCTTCCAGTTTTTTGATTTAACATTTTATTTATAATAATTTCAGAAAGAAATGGTTTGAATTCAAAAGACTGAAGTGTCAATTTAAACTGAAAAGTAAAGAAGAGACAATCAAGGGAGGTCCTAGAAACCTCTGCGAGATTGACTTAAATGTTTCTTCTAAGTGAGGCTATAGGTTGCTGACTGTGCTGAAGTCTGTGACCATTCATTTCTTGTTGCTCTCATCTTTGCTAGCCAAATTAAAGTTTGCTTGCGTTCTATTTATGCTTTCTGCTGCAGAGCAATTTGAACTATATGCACTAAAAAACTCCAGAAGTAATCTTGTCACCTTTAAATGTAAGTCATTTTAGGAAAACTGATGTTTTTATGAGTCAGGAGAGAGATGTTTCTTTTTTTCTGTACTCTAACCTCTAAGCATACACTGATGTTTACAAAATTCTTTCACCAGCTAAAGGACTAGAAGGGCACATTTTTCTTACATAAAAGCCTTGATTCAAATGTAGTCAGAAATGCCAGTGCATGAGACTGTTGGCCAAATGCATTTGGATAATAGTGTGTAATAAAGCCCTAAGCTGCATACACCTGGAGGACTTCCACATTTTAAATAGAAATAAGAAAACAGTGAGTAAGGGCAAGTGAAGGCAAGAAGAGACTCCACTGCTATTCCCCGTAATGCCAAAGTCTGACCTTCACCTTTCATTTCAGAGGTAAAAGTTAATGCCTCTGCTGTAACAGGATGGAAACTGAGTCCTCAAGAGGTTGAATGAATTATTCCAAAGTCACAGAAGCCATTCTCAGAGACAGGATCAAAGAACAAACATACCTTGACTCTCATTGTGCTTTTTTGCTATTAGGAGACAAGTTATCTGTTCTCCCAGGAAATAATCTGTTCAGTACTATCAGCTGTTGAAGGGCTGTGTGTATGCATGCACACATACAGACTATATGGTTGCTGTAGAAGTAGACTGGCTTCTGTACTGCCTGGGTTTAGCTGATAAATTGTCCCATGTGCACACCACGCTTTAGGTTTACCCTTTGAACCCCACCCCTGTGTGTGGGTACATTTATGATGCACTGAAATATGGAGGATTTTCTCATTAGGTCTGCTATTCCCCAACCAACTGGCAATGCCAGGAATCCATCCATGATCCTTAGGAGCAGTTGGCACACTGCATTAGCCTCCTAGCGGGCTGGGGCACGAAGCTTCCATGCAACACTTAACTGCTGGAACTCAGTCTGTTGAAAAGCTAAATGAATTTTGGCAAAGCAACAATACAATCCACACAGCAATAACAATTTTGTGATTCAAAAGAGCCTGCAAACAACCCTCAGTGTGGAGAGTGTATGTGAAGGACTAGGATAAGCTGCTCTTTAGTCTGCTAAGGAAAACAGTATCTGCCTTAGCTTAATGGTTGTTACCTGGTGAGTAATGGAACAACTTTTTCTCTTGTGAAATGAACCTCCTTGCTGCCTAGTGCATAGTCGATTACTTGAAAAGTAATCTGGTTTCCAGATGGGTGGCTTATTGTTTGCACAGGGTAGCAGTGTACCTGGTCACTTTGTCAGATTTAGTAGCAGGAGAAGATTTAGAGATGTTATGCATTTTGTCTCTATCTGAATAGAACAGGGCTGGTGCATTGGAGACTTCACCTAGCTCTAGTAGTTTACTATACCACTCAGATGCTTCCCTGTGAAGCTGCCATGGTAGCTATAATCCTGTCCTCTGTAGTGAGCCTGATGAGCAAGGGATTGATTGATTTAGCAAGAAAGGACCAGAAGTATTGAGCTTTAATTGCACATTCTGGTTAGATGTGTGGAAACAGAAGAAGCATGTGAACTGCCATGAATACAAGAAGATAGTTTTCATATCTCCAAAGAGTTTAGGCTCAAAACTTTACTGAAAATCTGGCCCCGTGCCTGTGTAAGTCATAGTGGTTCAGGAATGTTCTATGAAAAAATTACTGGCTCTAGATGATGCCTGCAAAAATCATTTGCTTTTGTGAGAAACTTTCTCCTTCCTGACTAGGTCGTATCCTCATCCACACTGGTTAGGGCATGTGGTTCAGCGGACAGAGGTGGCATATAGGGCTGCTGAGAAGAGCAATGCTGCACCACAAGTGGATGCCATTTAATGTTGAGCTGCTGGGATATATATGTACTTAAGAAAAACTGAACAATTTGCTCTTTATAAAATGGCATTTCCTTAGTGTTCTGTTTCATCTGCTTTTGTTTGATTCAAGATGTGAAGTGTATCACATTGGTATAGTGTAATTTTTCTTATTCTAATGATGCTAATTTCCTATTTTCTTCCTTTGGAGTGATCATCCATACAGATTTTAAGTATTTTTAATTGTCATTTTTGAGGTTCAACTGCTGCATATGTATTGTGTGTGTTGATATCTTTAATACTTGGATTAAAGGCAAGTCTGCCCCCCTTCACTAGCAGACAACCTGTACATAAAACCTGTGAAATGCATGCCTAAGCACATCTCTAAACACAGTGATTTCTTGAATCAGAGTCATCAGATCTGTTTCTGCCATGCACAGACTCTTTGCCACTGTCACATATGCTATTTACCTGCAGTGTCTGGCATCCCTAAGAGCTCACTACCTGCTGTGCTGTTTTTCTACACCTGTGAAATACTTTCTAAGAACCTAGTGATTGCTTGAATAGCCATAATTAGGTTAAAAAAACCTTCCTTGTAGAATTGTGAAAGCCCAAGTTAGACGAATAAGTACATGGACTCTTCCTGGAATATGAGATCTTGTATCTGGTAAATCAGCTATATTAGAGTCCTATCTGCCACTGGGAACATAAGAGTAGAAGCGATTTCCAAACTGGTTCATCAAATGGTTTCCCCCTCCCACTACTGCATGCTCTCACCATATGCATCCTCTCTGTGGGCTTATCAGGCTGTTTCAAATTAATTCAGGTTGGGTTTTCCCCGTCACTATCCCCCCTTTCCCTGAAACCACGTCCTAATGACAGGAGGCTGTGGACTCTCCATCCCTTGAGGCGTTCAAGACCAGGCTGGATGGGGCTCTGAGTATCCTGTTCTAGTGGAAAATGTCCCTGCCCATAGCAGAGGGGTTGTAACCTGGTGATCTTTAAGGTCCTGTCCAACCCAAACCATTCTGTGATTCTGTGATGTTCCAGAAACTCCCTTCTTAGTTTCCCCATCTGTAAACTAAAGACTTTGACTTCTTTCATAAAGATCTCTGAGAGGTACTAGTTGAAAGTACTGTACAAAAGTTATAGCTATGATGCTACATAAATGCTCTTACTATATATGTTTATATACTTAAAATATTTATTTGCTCAGAAGAGGTAAAGTAGTAGACGATTATCACTAATTCTAGCCCTTACCAACAGATGACTAAAAACACATGCTTCAAAACAAGTATGTGGGTATTGTCACTATCATCCATGGGATAATTCGCTTGGCACAGTGAGGGATTTGAACATTTAGGCTTTCCTTGTGTCTCTTACAAGTCCAAAATTAATTTGTCTTGACGTTTATTTTTATTTATTAATAGTTTTGGCACATACTTTTGTGTGCATGTGTATTCTGTAACACAACACATATGAAAGAAAGCCTCCACGTGCAGAGCCCTAATGACATAATGTTTCTTTAGGAAAGAGCTGTGGTATATGTGGTGTCTGGATCTTGCAATATGAGTTTATTATGGCAAGCCTGAATATTTATGAGGTGCAGGAGTATTAAGTGATCTATCTATATTATAAAAAAAAAATCAGACATAAAGCATTCCAAAGCTCAGTAGAGTTTTGTTAACTTGTAAGTCACACCTCAATCTTTTATTTTTTTTCTTTTCAACTGTTTCTCATTATAAACAGTCTCTCAATTTCTTTAGTTGAAAGAAATTATAGAAAATTCACACTCTGGTTTTCCTCAGTGCTAATAATTTTCTCTCCTATTTGAGGACTCCATGCAGCAAGAGAAGAAATGGTTTTTGAGTCTGTGATTTGGTTTGGTTTTTTAATAGGAAAATGACTTGTAAATTCCATCACCTTTTCAAGCTCTAAATATTGGCTGGGGAATATGTGGCAGTAAAATGATCTGATTCTACTTACAATGTGATTGCCTAAGGCAGCAAAGTAGAGAAATCTGTATATAAAAGACTTAAAGCATGGTTTCATATTCAGATTTTTAGGAAGGTATTGATCAATAAGGTCCTTTAGTAGACCCTTCCCTAAAATGTGCATTATAGTTCTTACATTTACACCTGCTTTTCTGTATATGAAACTCCAACCTTATGTTACACTACATTAACAATTATCAAAGTTGGCATGTTTTTGTTTAAGATAGATTTACTGTGGCACTGTTGAAGTTAAGCTACTCCATAAAGAGGTGGTCTTTTAAAGGATAACCACTTACAATTTTTAATGGAATCTGTTTATTTGTTAGAAACTTGTTTGCACTAGCTGTTCATTAACCATTACAGTGTAATTGTTTTGACTGACTTATTAAATAATAGCCTGGTCCATATTCTCCATGTTTATTGGATACCTTTTTCAGGTTTTGTTTTCGTGCATTGGTTTGGTTTGCCTGGGCTTTTGTTCTTCCAATCACAGTAATCTCCAATTTTGTTAACTGTTCATTTCACTTTACAACCAGATGGTTTTCCCATGGGATCAAGAGGGACATGTTCATCTGGTTGAAGCTGGCTAGCTATAGCTCATTTGGAAGCCAAAGTGGTTAGTCTTCAGTTGACCAGATGTGGCTGGCAGAATTTTTCCTCCTTAGGACCCTTCATATGTTTCAAGGGCTAGGAGCTGGGTCAGTGAGAATCTTTGCAATGTGGGCTTTGACCTTAGGGGTCTCACTGGTGACCATGAGTGAAATACAGACTATGAGCAACTTTGAAGCAGCTGCCAGTAGAGCACTGACTTGGCTTGAATAGCCTGTGAATATCTAAAATGGAGGAATTGGTTTTCTACTCTGAATGGCTTTGCCCTAAGTCCACATGGAGCCGGGATCTCAGCTCTTCTCCTACACCGAGACTGGTTTAACAGCACAGAGATGCTGTTGCTTTCTAGGTCAGCCTTTATGGGAGTTTTATATGAATTATGGAATAGTTTTGTGAGGCCGCAACTGTGATTACAGGTTTAATGATGCTTTAAACAAACAAAAATATAATGACTTTCATCAGTGTAAAACAGGAGCTTCCTGCAGGGAAACACCAATAAATGTGACTTCGCAGCAGGGTTACGGACCTGGCTGGCAGCCAGCAGTAATCGGCACAACACCCAGGCCTTGTATGTTAACTTAATTAGAGCCCAGTGCAAGCAGCAGCCAGACAGTTTGCTGTGAGGGATCACTGCCAGTGTGGCAGAGAGTCCCTGCATTTAAAAGTTACCTACCTGATCCATGGCTTTAGGTAGTAAGAGGCTGGGATTTTCACAGCAAGTTTAGCCTCGTGCTGTGACTCACAACAATCTCACATTTGTTGGGGAAGTTCACCTGCATTTGACAGCTTTCATGTGGCACTGAGGGCACTCACCTCTCCTGTATAATCTCACTATAGATCCTTGCCTCAGTTGGGGTCTCTACAACAGATAATTGTCATTTATACTAATTCAGCACCAAAAAGAGGAGCCTTAAATTGTATTTGATGTTTTCTTTCTCCTTCTGAGAAAGTTATGAGTAGTTCCACTAATGACCTAAGATCATGTCTATGTTTATATTTCCAGTCTAAGTGTGCAACTTGCTCTCAGGTAATTGACTCATCAGTACAATGCCTGCAGAGCCATCAAACTTGCAGAGACAGGCCATATTCCCTAACTGTTCTTGTAAAAGACAGGGCAGCTAATGCCTGCTTCTGCCCCTCACAGGATTTGCACCTGCAGCACCTTGGCATAACGTTCTGATGTTTCTTCTAGGGATTTGTGTCATGTATGGAACGGTACCGAAGAGTTGGGCAGGAGCTGTATGCCTCTCTGTACAAGGATCATGTACAGGTAAAGGACGAATATTGGGCAACAGCTTTCTGTTGGACTACCCTTGGACTACCCTGAGAAACTGAGCACTTTAAAAGTGAGATGAATATTGTGCCTAAAGAGCTGCTGAGAGTTGAGGAGTCAACACTCCTTTTCTGACATTACCACTGAAGTGTGATACAGCATCATTCAGCAATCGGATGCCCCACTTTGTTTTCAGGAGCCTTTTTTTCCTTTGTTTAAATGAATTATTCCACTCTTCCAATGGCAGAAATGAAAGTGAGGACTTTGACCTTTTTTTTTTTCCCTTAGTAGTCAGTAAAACTTTTTAAATACATCTCAAGCTCATAGACAGTAAAACATCACAGGTTCAGGTTTGGCCATCAGAGACCAACAAACTTTTGCCTCTTTGAAATTCGCACCTCTTCTCTCCTTTAAATTAATATTTTAATTCTCCCCAACTCCTTGCACACAACACCTAAGCAGAAATAATTAAATTTATGCCTTGCTCAGAGGGAGCACAATACATTTATATCTGAGACATTCAGACTGTTTTCAGGGAACACCATTGTTGCTATTTGTCACACACATTTGCCAGAAAAAAATGGAATGAATAAAAACCTCTGTGATGTGGTTTTCCTGGCTCACTGCTTTTGAGTTGGAAATTTAATGAAAGCAGCCATTTTCAAGTTTGTGATGTGCTTATATTTGTCACTGTATTGTCTAGTCAGACTATCAGTAGTTTATTCCTAGTAACATCTCCTGCAGCACACTTCCAGTGGTCAGCTGGACTTGTTTGCTAGGTCTGCAGCACTCCCTCTGCAGTGGTCCCATCTGGTGGGTTGGGTAGGTCCCTCTGAATCACTGGAGCGGTGCCACTGGTGGCTGAGAGGAGGGAAGTGTCCAAAAGCCAGCACAAAGTGTTTCTGTCCCACAGATGCAGCAGTGTGCTTACAGCAAAGCAGCCAAAGACTGGATGATACTTGAGGAGCAGCTTTTCCACCGAAGGGGCCCGTGGAGAGATGCTTCACGTTCATTAGAATCACGATGGATTCTTGATTGTTACGAGGGGCCTTCGCGAATGAGGAGGAGGATTCAACACTTGAACACTCGAGCGGCAACAATGCAAAGGAAGAGTGAGGTAGAAAGCTTTAGAAAGCTTTTGCAGGAGGTGCACAATTTCTGTAACAGTTGCTGGTGGCTTTATAGAATTAGAGAAACATTAAGGTTGGAAAAGACCTTCAAAATCATACAGTCCAACCTTTGACAAATATGTGCCTCTCTTTCCTCTGGTTCTCATCACCTGACTCCTCAGTATGCTGTTCCATCTATAGAGAACCCACTGAAGGGGTCTGGTTTTGGGGGTAAGAAAGACTGCAATGTATTTAATAGCAACAGAATGAATTTTCCTCTTTTCTTGTATAAAATCTCCCCAGACAGGTGACAGTATAACCTATCCATACTTTTCTGCTAGCAGTATCTCAAGGATATAGTGCTTCCCAATGTATGCAGCAGAGTCCAGTTAGAAGGCTGCACTGTCCTGTTAGTCAGATGCTTACAAGTGCTGCTAGAAGTGGTGGATGGCCAAAAGGGGAAGTAGGGTGATTTAAACTAAGATTGAACTGTGTATGTGGGGTATTTAGTACTGTCTGTTTCTCTAATGTCAAAGTGCCAAATCCTATCAATGAAAGGCTGAAGCACTTTAATATAAGGTTCCTATATCTAAGGCATTTTCAGCTTTCATGTGCTGCTTGCATTCTGGCAGTTTTCTGTAGACTGAGTAGTATGTTTTTTATCCTATAACTGGCCTCATGCACAGTGGTCTTTGAAAAGATAATAGTTCTTTTGTTTAATTGTTGACATTTGTTCCTTTGGGTTCCTTTCTGATTATATTTATTTGTTCCTTTCCAATGAGTTTATTTGAATTTCCAAGGCATTTATTTGCACCATAGTTCTAAAGCTGTGTTTTTCTCTGCCAACTAGGTTCTGACTTATGTTTACCTGTCTGCATGTTCCACTCTAGTCACACCTAGTCTCTTTTCAGGTTCTCCTAGCAAACAGAAAGGAAACAACTTCCCCCACTGAAGTGAATCCAGGTAACCTTTTAGGGCTTCATTGCATCATCAAGAAAGTAGACATAAACAGTCAGAGATAATTGGAATTAGCATATGGAGTCCCAGGTCAGAATTCAATCCAGCAAAAAAAACCTTAATGTTGGTGCTCTGGGCTAAAAAGTCACTGTAACATCTGAGACAAAACTGATGTAAATTTTATAGGTGATATATCAGCTGTCTTCAGAATTTGCTGCTCTCTTGTTGCCACCTGAAAGATCTAAAAAAGCTATTTTGAAATGAAAGCTTTGGGTACTTTTGGGCACCTGGAAAGCTCCCAATTGCTTAAACTCAGAAGAAGTGAGGTTGGAAACATGCAGTGTTGTACACTTTTTACCGTGATAGGGTCTAGCAAACACGTGAGTGGAGCTCATTGTTTTAGACTCCAAACAAGGTGGAAGCACTATGTAGTTCCTGCATGAAGTGGTTACAGTCAGCCTCAATATGAAGGTTGACTGTGCCTTTTCTATCTGCGTGCACTGCATGAGTGTGCAAAACTTGGGACACAGCTTGGGCAAGATGTAAGTGGGTTGTCTCTCTTTGGGTTTTATTAAGATCCTGCTCAGTCCACATTCCCAAAGTCCACATTAAATTTTTCCTACTTTCCTAATCTTCTGTGATTAAAGGGATTTAGTTTGAATTATGACTGACTGCATGGATCTGTCTTTGGTTCCCTGAAATAAGCATCCTTCTTCAGCAGTCACATATTTTAATTCTCTTGCCTGTTTTTTGCACATAAATAATGCTATTTCCCAAGGTAGAATAGATTGAGTGAAAGTCTAAATTGCAAATGCTTTTGGTGTCGTCCGGCTGCCACTAAAACCGCAATCTCTTTTATACTGATACAGGAGAGCTGATGTTAAATGGTGCAGAGAGGGAGATGGATCAGAAGGGATTGGATTGTAACCAGCTGACATTCTTCCCAGCTCTACATGAAAGTTTCCATTCAGAAGACTTCTTGGAACTGTGTGTGGAGAGACAAATTATATTGCAGGAGTTTGCAGAGAGTGAAAAGGTAGGAAAGATGAACTAGAAAATTTTCTCTGGGGACATGGCCTTTTAGAGGGTGAATTGGATGTGGAGGCCTATCTGTTCCTTTCAGTTTGGGGTTCTGGTGGATTCAGTCTACAGTACACATCATTACTCTTTGTTTCCCTAGAGCAAATACAATTTTCCAGCCTCTATATGAACTTGTATACAGACTTTTCTTGAAGAGCAATTAACATTAATTCCTTGAAGTAAGAGAAAAAAATTTGAGCATAGCAACCAAGATACTCTCTTATGAGAAGTATTGTCTGAATTTGCCTAAGACATGGCAAATGATGAGACTGAGAATTCCTGTGCTGCTCTACAACCTTTGTTGCTCAGAGCAACCTACATTACTCATGCTCAGAGCAGTGCCTAGATCAAATTTATTTATTACCTCTGGAAGAGTGTGCCAGTTTTGTATAGGTTGCTAGTTCAGTGGTGTTTACATGTCTTCCTGAACAATACCAGAAAATGTTTTCTTCCTCTCTTCACATGTCTTTTCCTTTCTGTCTCCCCATGAGTACTGGACAGATTCTTCCCTCTAAGGCCACAGAAACTTTCCACACTTCCTCTTTGATGCTTCCATCTTGTGTTACCTAGTTAAAATATTGCTGTTCCTTCTCTGCTCTTGTACAGAACTGGATGCCCTTCACCAAGGTTTCTTCCCAACATAAGGAAGAGGCAGGTTTAGGAACATTGTGGGGGGAGATGAGTTGTGGAGTAAATAAGGGTGACTCTTAGGAATATGGTAACTTTGATGTTGTCAATTTAATTGAGGCATAGACATGGCCTCATTCCCTGATCTTTTGCAGTGTACCTGTTTTTTTCAGTGGCGTCACTCCCCCAGTGGCCCAGGAATTAGCATCCCATGGTGGAAGCCAAATACTTTTAGTATTTAAACTCAAGTCATCACAGTGGTGTAATAGTTGTATGTAGATATAGAAATAGCTGTTTTATTTTAATATATCAATACCATCACTAGATTTTCTTGATGCTTTGCTAGTGGCTGGGGGTCGCACTCGTGCTCTCTAATATGACTTTCTCAGAGCTCTTGGTGCAGTCTGTTTATGTAACAGAATTCATTTCTCTGCCCCTCCTCCTTTTGCCCCTTCCTCCCCATACTTCTCCCCAGCAGAAGGAGACAGGCATGAAAATGTGAGGCATGTTTTCCATGCACTGATCTCATTTTGAGCCTTCAGGCTGTCTGTCTCTTCTCCATGTAACTCTGCAGGAAGCCATCAGAAATGCCAGGCATGTTTTTTTCCAGCAGCAGTCACTGCCTTGCCAAGCTGACAGAAGTATTAACAAAAGCAGCGGGGGGTGACATTAGCTGTCCTGTGCTCACTTAGAGCACCGAGGTCCTGCCTTGTCGGTGGCTGCCTCCTGAGCTGTTTGCACTTTGAGCAGGCAACTGGAGCCATGTTATGTCCTGCACCGCACAGACAAGTCACTGAATTTGCGTGTGTGTGTGAGTTTGAGTGAGTGTGTTACTGTGTGTGTGACCGCTGTATTTTTCCCTGGAGGGGCCATGCTAACACTACTAGAGCCTGCAGGAATAGATGGCTAATCCCCATAGTGTTTTTGAAAACTGTATGAAGGCTGTTTGCATCTTCACACATGTAGTTCTTTTGGAAATCTGGTTTTTGAACTCCAGAGCAGATATGCTTTCATGGCTGTTTGCTTAAATGCAACTGGAACATTTAGAAACAGCTCTTCTGAAAAACAAGAAAAAGAAAAAAAACTTATGCCTTTAGCTTAATTCCCTTGTACATCTGAATGAACAGAGCAATCAAGAGATGCAGGGCTTTGGGCAATACCTTAGAAGGTAATTATTCAATTATTTTATGTCATGTTTGCTTCATTGATTAATGATTCTGGTAGCTTGTGAACTGGGTTTTGATCTGTTCTGACAGAAAATGAAAGTTTTTATTTAATTTATGATAATTTCAAGCTGCTTGGTGTTTCAATGCAAGACTGAAGGTACAAGACTTGCAGGTATAGCACCGTCCTGGTGGAGATTCTGTAGTACAACTCTGTCAGATCTTTGCTACTCATCAGCAATAATATAAGTCACATTCCCCAAATGAAAAAAAATTGCTCAGCTCAAGGGCTCTTGTATTTCAAATAATGCAGATGTATTTAATAATAATATAAATTTGAAGAAATAATATAAAATCGAAGAAAGGGATTGACACTTTACTCCCCATCAAGGTCTGCTAATGTGCCCTGGTCCTGCCTTAGGCAGAATAGCAAAGTGCTTGTTTGTGCCAGACCACATTAGTGATCGTGAGCAGGCCGCCTTCACGATCCACGTGCCTCCTAAAAACAGACACGTGATCTCTGGGTTTGAGGTGGATTTCTTAGAAGCTGGATTTCAACTTTGTGTCTGTGGAGCTGCTTTATGCAACTGCCTGATGTTTCAATATTCAGTTACCTTCCTTTTGGAAAGAAGTGATCTTTTTCCTATTTAATTACTTCAGGAAACCATGTGGTTTGCTAATGTGAGCAGATTTCCCCAGTATTCTCAGTGCAAGCATACATGTCTCTAACTACGTAATGGCAGGCACTCCAGAGTTCTGTGGTTGGCATTTCCCTGCAGAGATAGGCATTCCTGTGGGAGAGGTGATGAAGAAATGCTACCTTCCTCTTAGAAATCATTTAGAGGGGAAAGAGATTGAAGAGACTTTCATGAAAAAATACCCACAGAAATCTCCCAGGGCTGGAGTTTTTTTCCTTAAATCCAGATTGAAGAAAACAATCTTTTGTGCCCACTAAGTGATTTCAAAATGAAGTGCCCCATTTGTTGGTAAAATAATGGCTTTTCAGTAGAAGTATTTAAACATGGAAATTTTATTTCATTTACTTATGAATTTAGTATTTATGTTACCCTGATATCAAACACTAAAAGCTTGTGAAGCAGTGCAGGTCTGTTTCAGCTGACCTGAGCTAGACCATGTGTATTTTGGGATGGCAAGGAAGGTTGTAGATTTGACTCCAGAAATAGTGAGGTTAGGAACAAAGGCAAAGAGCAAAGGAGAACCATACTTACCCTACATACGATCATGTAGACTTTACGTGATCTAGTAAAACCAATGCCATTTCTGGGTCAATTTTGCCTCCTCCCCAAAATAATACAGCTCCCTAGTTCTTACGAAGCTTGGTAGAGGTAAGATCATTGAGATCTTAAGAGAAAAACAGACTTTGTGATACTTCTCATACTTGTCAATCTGTTCTCTTAAGAGCACTGCATTACATTTCTGAATCAGGAAACTTCTCCTGTTATGTAAATATCTCTCTAATCCCTTTGTATGTAGCCCACTGGTCCTTGCAGCTTCAGATGGACTCAGCTTGCAAAATTTTACACTCATTTCTGGATTGTATGCAATTCAGGATTGTTTTACTTTACAGAGGGAGCTCAGCAATGCACAGTTTTCTAAGTATATAAGGTAGTAGTGTTTTAAGATTTTGGGAGCAAGATTTTTGAGGCTGGGCTAATACACGATTAGCTACTGCCTCCTTCCCTAGGAACGGAGGAGGTACTGGTTGAAAGTTCTGGTTGAAACTGGGCACAACACTGAATTGACCTTGATCCTCCCAGCTGACTGTACTAACCAGTGGACTTTGCTTTTGGAGCTGAGTATATATAGAATATTTTATGAGCAGACAAAAATAAGGAACTCCATGCTTCTAAATGTAAGAAAAATTCTTTGCAATGAACTACTGCTTGATTTAAAATCAGAACTTTTAATTTTCCTGCAGGCCACACCATTTTCCAGTCCCTGTATTGGTTTGTTTACTTTCTGCACCATCTGTCAGCCATAGAAAATGTTCCAGAAAAAAGGCTTTCTTTTCTTTACCAAAACTGATCAGTTCCCAAGAAAACTTTCTATGAACTGGCATATATGATAAACAAAATACTTTGTTGAAAAATTCCCCATGTTTTTAAATTGTATTTTAGAAATTCCTCTATTTTAAGGGCCAACTTAGTTTACTTGGGAGTAAAAACAAGAAATTGAGTCTTAGGGTGTCAAGGCAAATTTTAAAAAATATTCTAGAATGTTTATCTAAATCTTTAAGACAATTAGATTGACAGATTTATATATTCTGATTGGACCTCTGTCAGCCATATGGTGATTTTTGTGGCTTTGTTCCCATGAACCTGCTAATCAATATGGCACAAACATTGTTTTTTGGTACAAACATATGTTCTTCTGCATCACTGGGTCTGGCTCCCTGCTGCCCTTGTCTCCTGTGTTACCAGCTCCTGGCCTTATTATGCTTGCCTCCATACCAGGTGACGTTCAAGTGCTCCATGGCAGTTGTGCAGGGTCATACAGCACTGGAAGGGGTGCTGCTCTTTGGCAAAGAGCACTTTTACATCTGCGAGTGCTTTGTGTTATCCCCTCTGGAGGAAGTCTACTGTACTAGTCACTGCTTGTCCAGGTGAGTCATTCTTTGCTTTCTTCCAGAGATCTGTTTGGTCAACTCCAGTATTGGCACATGGATGCCTTGAATTTGCACAGATTTTGAGGGCATTTCAAGCAGAATAATTGCACAGCAAGAAGTTTGCCATCCTTTCCATTTGTTCAAAAAACTGTTTAACATAGCTAACAGAGGTGCTCGTTCACAGGCTTTGGAGGTGCCATGAGAACACCCATCTTCAACAGATGGAGATGGTGGACAGTCTCACACATACATTGCTGGTTTTCAGTTACATTATAGTGTTGTTAAAGTTTCTTTCTGAGTAACTCACATCTTTTATTCATGTGGAGCAGTTAGTACAAGACCCTTTAGCTTCATTGTCTCATAAGTTTTTTGTTTGTTTCTCTAAGACAGAATCGTAATTAATATTTGGCACACTGCTATAATCTCTGACTCATGATTTATTGAAAGTGATCAATATTGAAAATGAGTCTGTTAGACCAAGCTCCTTGTGCATACTCTGTGCTCATGTGCAAAACCCAGTGGGACAGTGAGTAGCTCAGCATTTTTACTCCCTGACTGTCTGCTCTGCATCCAAATCTTACTAAGTCTAATATCAGTCAGTCTGATCAGGTGACTTAAGGATCGATTGGACTGGATCTGATAAAAGCTTAGGTTGTTTTTCTAAGGGATTTTCTGTGGACTAGGCTGTAGATAGCAATTCCAATACATATACACAACTAAATAATAATTAATTAATTGCTTAATTATTAATTCCAAATAATTGCTGTTTACAATAGTTCTGTGTCCATATGATGCCTACCCTCGACTTGGGCTTTTAGGTTCTCCCAACAAGTTTCTTCCCTTGCTGATTCTCAGACTTCAATGTGCGCAAAACATTGCTGTCTGCCTATTTGCATGCACTAAAATGACTCCAAACCTACCCTTAGCCCCCACAGGCTCTTTATTTGGGTAACTAGGGGAAAATCTGCCTTTAGTATTTAGCTTTATTTAGCTTTGTTTTCAGTTTATGTATGCCCCAGTTGATCGTGATATCTCTTGGTATTGTTGTTTTTCTTTAGGGGAGGGCTTGCATGTTCAAGAGGGCTCTACAGGTCTTTTTTTGTTTCAAATTATTTTTTTATTTATTTATTTTTCTCCTCCAGAATCAGTGATCCATTTATTTTCAACTTATGTCATAAAGATCATGCTGTGGGAGACCAGGTGTGTTCCCGTTATTCGTATCGTGATATCAAAGAGATTCACCTGATGCGCTTTCTCCTGCAGGTAGGAATTAACATGCTCAGTCATTAGAGGGAAAGCTGCAACAGCAGCAATGGCATGTGACTGAAAACTGCTTGCTCAGTTTTCACTAAGACTGCTGATATTTTTTTGCTTGAGTATCAAAATGCTTTTGGTCCCATCATTGCTTCATTAGCCTTTGCTAATACAAACTCCTTTCTATACTCACCACAGTGTTTAAACACCCTGACTGGAGTGGCTGGCTTATTAATTGTTGGGCTAACAGTGTTGTTCACACAATGTTTTTGAAAATTAAACTTGAAGTTAATTTTCTTATTTTTATGGAAGCTACCAGAAAGCATCTGACTTTCAGTAATATTCAGCTCCCAAAGAGTACAGTAGTTATGGCATCAGTGTACTATGGGTTACTAACACACTTATCCTGGGCCTCTTGGAATAACATTCAAGTTGTGCATGGGGTTCAATAAAAGAACCATAAACCAAAACAGAGGATTCTGTGCCTATAGCCACAATACCCAGGAGCTACTCATCACCAGGGGCCTTGGTACCCATTCAGTTTTGTCTTGTTTAGCTGAATCTGTGAGGAGAATCACAGAAGAGTTGTAACTAGAACTTCTTGCGACACCAGAGCCTCTACTTGCTTTAGAGGGTTTTGGTACAGTCTAAGGATTAATTCACAGATTTGACCAAAATATGGAATTTTGAAGCAGCTGTAACTAGTTACTTGTTATTTTGAATCCATTTTTGGAAGGTTGAGATTCAGCAGGGAATTAAGAAATCATTTAGAAAATTCAGAAGCTGGAGAAAATAGGGCTGATAATTGTCTTACGTCATGTAGTATGGTACTCATCCATGAATCAGCCCTGTTTTGTTTTGTATTTAATCATGTATGCAAACTGGGTAATTTTGGTGGGTGACACCTGCTTCAGGATACAGTACATTGCAGTGGTTAGGTCACTCACCAAGCATGTACAGGAATGGTAAGTCATGTTCTGAGTAACTGTATGAAGCTTATTTCCTTAGATCACTGGTGATCAGGCTGAGTAGCAGAACTGTCACCTCTTCTGTTTGGGGGATAGCATCAAAGTTGCCAGTGGAAAACTTCCAACTACTCATATATTCACATTTGTGTATGCATGGATTTTTTAAAATGTGAAAAATAGAAGTGTTTGGTGTGACCCAAAGTGAAAAGTGGAGATGAGTAGAAACAGTGTTTGGATGGGCCTGGGGCAAAGGCAGAGCTTGTTGGTTTGAGTGGTTTTGTAGATTGGAGGTTTTGTTGTTGTTGTTCCAGGGTTGTTTTGTTCAGTTAATGAACTGAAAACTCAGATATCTGTATCAGGCTTGTGCTGGGACTCTACGCCACAAACTTTGAAAATATATTGTGGAAAAGAGGAAGCCTGATTCCTTGTGCTTTCCCTGCAGAACAGGTAGATCAGCTGTTTAGGCAGTGACTGTGCCTCAGCTGGTCTCCTCTTGTCCCTGCACATAGCCCAGCCCAGAGCGAAGCACTGGCCCAATTCTGTAATGGCAACAGACCATTTTGAGCAGACCTCATTTGGAAAGCTGAGCTTCAGAGCAAATGCTGCAAGCTGTTTATTGTCATAGCTGCTCTTATATTACCTTTATGCTTTATATTTTATCCATGAATCATGTATGGGCCACCTGCCATCATAGTGTTTCTCTAGGTTCTTACTGCACCTGCCACATTTGGATTGAAACTCATGTCTGTGCTCCCAGACACTACATGTTATTTATAGTTTTACTTGAATGACTTGGGGAGAAAAAAGGACCACTCACTAAGTAAATAATAGGATTATATTCAAATGCCAAGCATAACAATGTGTGGAGACATTCCGGGGGGGTGAAAAGGGAGTGAAGTTGTCTTTCAACTTTAATTCTTCAAAGTTTTGGTGAGAAATGTCATAAACTCTCCTTCCTCCTTTGCTGCCTCTAGTCAGGATAAATTATTTTGGCAGTTCTGTTGAGCTCTCTCTTAATTTAGAAAGCAGTATGGATGCTCTCTAAAACAAACTCTTATTTAGAATCCCCTCTTTGTGTTATCTTTATCACCTAGTTGGAAGTTAATGTTACTATTGTCTTATTAATCACACTGAGATTTCACGATAAAAATGTTTCAGAAGCAGCAGGAAAAGGTGAGTGATGGAATCAATATCTGGAGTTTGGTTTTGCTTCAAAGAAGTGCTTGAACTCCTAGTCACCCAGTAGGACCATTCCTACTGTTGGAGAAATTTAGAATGTTAGACATATTTTGTTTTACTTCTGCACACTTGTCAAAAAAGTCAAGGTCTTGTTTTTAAAGCCCTGAAGAATTGGACAGGCCGTGATGGACCCTTTGCAGCACTAGGCTTTGCTCTGCAGCTCCTCACACTGTAAATGATTTTCCTTTCCAGGAGATCGCCTTGGAAATATTCTTCAAAAATGGTTACTCCAGATTTCTTGTCTTCCATGACAGTGACCGAAATAAGATATTTAAAAGGTAATGACTAGTCCATAAGGACACGGGAAGGCTCCTGGGGATGCTCCTGGTATACCACCCCTATTTATCCTGGTGTCAGGTGTCTGTGTTGTGTTGCCACAGGAACTTTATTTTCCATTTTGTCCTTGAGCTTTAATGGGTTACACTTCAGCTGTGAAATTTTCCTTTTTCTGACCTGTGAATTTTTTTGAGCATTATATAGCCATTGACTTATCAAGGGATCTAATGTGTAGGACTTTTCTAGCACCCAGTGGTGTGTTGTGTGTCCCTGCATCCCAGGAAATTTTGACTGTAGCTGTTTTCCTTCCTCCCACTGAGACGAGAGCCACTTCCACCTCACCTCACCGTACTCGGTGAAAGAAGGTTTCTTCCTGCTTACTTCCAACCCACATAGTATCACTAGATTCTTCAGGAATAACATATTTTTGTCTCTCCAACTTTACAGGAAAATCCACTTCAGTACTAGTACTTCCTGTAGTAAATTCTGTGGCCCGAACTGAGCATTGGTACTGTTAATTTCTAAAGAATCATAGCAATTCTGTCTGCTCCTGAAATCTCTGAACGGTTCCTATTGCAGTATTGCATTAAAAAGTCAGTGCAGATTTATCTGTTCTTCCTTTCCAAGCTGGCTGCACAATGTGGCTACTTAGAGTCACCAGGATCTGCCCCAGAGCCAGCCCTTATTTTGCCGTCTTTGAGTTCTGACAAGTATCTCTTGGGGGAATCTTTGAGAGGCAGTTCAAGACAAGGTTTTGATCCTCAGCCAAAGGTCACCAAACCTATATATTTCAAGGGTATGTTTTGTCTGATATCGTAAACCCACAGCAAATGTAAATATGAATGGCTGAGACGAAGGTTGGTGTTCTTTCTGCCATTTTTGCTAAATAAATGTTTCAGTGGGTTCTTATTCTCTGACTTTAATAGTACCTTAAATCAAAAGTCCATAACCCTATATATAAATTCAAAGTCCTATTGGGGAAAGAAACTGCTTTTATCCAGCCCATAGCAACTCCTTAATGTTAGATGTATGTTTTTGCCTGTTGTCTTGCAGTTTTGTCCTAGGTTAGTCTCAGGGAAATGCTGTGGCTTCCTGAAGAAAGTTGTGAGGAAATAGCGGTTTTATAGGTATGTAATATGTCGTAATAACCATTTGCTTAACTATAATGTGACCTTTCATATCTCCTATAGATTTTGCTCTTTCCAACCTGCTTTGAAGTCGAAGGGGATAACAGAAGAGTCCCTAAATATAAGGTAAAACACAGGAAACCTTGGATAACTGTCATAAGAGCAATTTTGTGAATAAGTTGCACCTTAAAACAAGCATATAGAAATGTACTGATCTGTATCCTCCCTTTTAAAGATTCAGAGGTGTTGCCAGAACTTCAAAAAGTATTCTAGCATACATCATCACAGCATGAAGATGAGTGTGGAAAAGCTGACTGTGCATAGATGATTAATAATTATTATCTCCTTAATATCACTTTATTAGTAAACTCTACACAGATGGTTTACTGTAGGAAGAGACAGTGAGGTGAGGACAGAGCTAATCCATAATGCTTTTGCATAAAGACCTCTTCATTGTGTGCTTAGGGCAGACAGTGAGAGATGTACACATGGATGTTTCGGCATGTCGTATTAGCCGCACAGTGGAGATTCTAACGTGTCCCTCAGATTTACCATTGCAGGAAAAAAAGTTTTTTCCTAGTGGGAGGTGCTGGAGAGAATGTTTCATGCATGTCATGAATTACTGTAACTTTTCTCAGTTTGGGTATCTGGAGAACACAGCCCTGAGTGTCTAATTGGTGTCCTCTGAAATGATTGCTGAGGCCAGAATTCTATTGAGACCTGAGGTGCACATTGCCTCTGAGCTGTTGTAGCCTGTGTCAGCTGTACCCATTTTAATTTCCAGTCTACCTGTTGCAGATCATTACCTATCTTGTAAGTGAGCATTTTCACCCCTGAGCACCACTCATCAACTGGCTAAAAGTATGAGTGCAGTATGGAACCGGCTCTGGCTAGAGCCTAACCTATGCCAGAGGTGATGGCTGACTGTAGAGCATGATGTCTGTTCTGTGTTTCCTTTTCCCCTGCTTGCTGGGAGCTCAAGAGGTGTGAATGTCTTGAGAGGAGATGCATTACAGCATCAAGAAATGTGGGCATTAACTGGGCTGGTGGTTATTGGGAGGAACACTTGACTCATGTTTAATCTGAGAATTTGAGACAGGCTGCATGCCTAGGTCTAAAGTAGCCTGTCCTGAATCCCGGTAAGGCTCTGCCTTCAGTTTTACTCCACTGGCTGAGAGAAGCCCCTACACAACTTATTCACTCTGAGAACGTAAAGGGCTTTTGACATAACTTTGGCTGGACCATGTTGGAGCATGAACTGAAATAAAATAAATGTAACATAGTACCATTGCCTAAGTACTGAAGCCAGAAATCTTGTGCTTAAATTAGAGAAAATTACCTCAGTAGGTGTGCTTCCCTTTACCAAGCTCAGAACTAACAGACTGAGGACTTGATGAGTTTACTTTTCCCTTGTTTGAATTGTGGAGCTGCTTCAGAGTTAGAAAATTTTGAAAATAACACTTGGGGCTCCTTCCCCATGTAGGAGGACAATGGCCAACTTCCACAGCATTCCAGCTTTTCCTGCCATACCTGAGACAAGGAAACAGACTAGACTAAATTCTTTGCCCAGACACACTATTAATAATTGCATAGTTGAAGCATGGAAAGAATAAATTACTAGTTTGATACATCATGTGATATTGTGGTAATAGAATTTCTGGTAGATCCCTTATCAGTTTTTCCACCTAGTCCATAGGAAATACATAGGAGTTCCAACTCCCAGGCTCTACTGTAGTCATTTAAAAAATAAAGTGCTCCCAGCACTTTATTCTTCATTCAAATATACTTAAATGTTTGCCATCACCATAGGTCATTACAGCCACTGCCAGCCCTTCACATGTCATACTTGAGTGCTTTTATAATCTGCTCGTTGCTTGTCCCTGTATATTGCTGTTTGCAGGATGTCAGCACTCTCTGCCCTAAGGATGTGATTTGAGCAAGTGAAATGTGTGTGCTCAGGTGCACATGTGCATACGTACATGTCAACAGAAAGCTAAAAGTGCTGTGGGGATACCAGACCTGACTTCATCAATTCACAAGCTTATTCTTGGTTCATGGAAGACAGTGACTCTTCTTCTCTTAATCACTTTATTCACTGCTTAAGTGGTAAGCCTGGGACCCTTACAAAGAGAAATATTTTTCCTATCCATTCTCCCTTCTACATCTTCCTTGGAGAGAGACTCAGAGGCAGAGAAAACACTATGAGTATGGGAAGCCATGCTGATTGTGTTGTGCAACTTGGAGATCGCTGCACCTAGGTACAGCACCCAAAATCCCAAAGAACTTGCAGAATCTGGCCCCTTGATGGCAACCAGGATCACTGGCTGTCTATCTCTAAGCATTGTGTTTGCACTGCTTAGTTACTCCTCAGCGTAACGTTTGTGTTTGCTGCCTCTGCTGAATTGAACGGGCTCACAGTTCCTACACTGAAGTGTATTTGAGACTCTGAGAGCTTGGTGGCAGCCACCAGCAGCAGAAGGTTCCCAGGTCTGTGCCTTTTCCTCCAAATGGTATTTACTGAGACTGGTTCAGCTGTGTCTCACCCTATGAAAATGAACAGAAATAATATCTGGGGCTTAGTGGTGGGAATGGATTTACTAGAAAAACCTAATTTTTTAAAAGATCCCTTCACTGGACACTGCACACGCAAAAGACCCCAAAAAGCCGAAACATGGAGAACATGTTGTAGGGACAGGCCCAGATGGAAAGTCTTTTCCAAATATATGCATAGTTTAGTTGTTCTGGTTTTCATTTTAGAGACCACAGAGATCTGCTTCTAAAACGAAGTCGATCTTGAAAGAAGCAGAACTGCAGGAAAATGGAAGAGTAGGGAGGTCAGCTTTTTATTAGCTTTGGCTGGACTTCATGGAACACGGTCTGTTGAGTGCCTTGGTATATTTCAAGGATTGGCGTCTTTCATTCTCCATTCTTCTTGGTTATCCCTTGCAGTGGAATTGGGTGTAACAAGTGAAGGGAAACTTGGCCTATCTGAGGGGCCGGGTGTCATGTCCTCTAACTTGTGCAGCTCGTCCCTCTCACCCTGACATGTCTGCAGGCAGGAACTGCACAGGTCTTTCTTTTCTACTAAGTAAAGCGATTCTATGCGTTTAACGGTGTCAATTGGCTCTTCTTCCTCCGCAAATTCTGGTAAAGGGTTTCCTTTTACATTCAGTTTCTCAAGCTTGGGGAGTTTTTTCACACTCTTCGGGATGATGGTCAAGGAGTTGTCAAAGAGACCTAGCTCAATAAGTTCTCTCAGGGTCCCAAGAGTGGTGGGAATAGTCTCAAGGCAGTTCAAGCCAAGGTTGAGAGTACGCAGGTTCCTGAGAAGGGTCAGCTCTTCTGGTAGACCTTTCAACTTGTTGTTGCATAAATTCAGGTAAGTAAGGTTGCGAAGCGTGCCTATTGCCGCGGGCAGCTCATCAAGCTGATTACTATGCAGGTCCAGCCACATCAAATTCTGGAACTTCTCAATGATGTTCGGAATCTTTTTTAACATGTTTCTGCTCAAATCAAGTTCCTCCACATCAGCCAGCTCCAGAATGCATTTGGGGAAGGTGGCAATGCCCATTTTGCTTAAGTCAAGACGGCGCCTTCCATTAAAAGCTACCCGGACTGAATTTTTGGCCACTTTCAAGGTGATCCTTTTCCCTTGTGGACCTTTTCCCTTGGGTGGCATCTCTCTGCTGACAGACAGACAGACCAGACTCTGTGGATAAAATGTGACAACTCCAATAAAGCCTTCGAAAGCCATGGGTCTTAATCACACAGTTATAAGTTAATATTACTGCTAGACTCTTCAGAAGTTTTTTTTGTTTTGAGGTCAGAATTTTTCAACTGCAAAGCTGCAACTCTGAAAATTCTTCCTGAAAGTATTCTGAGTAGGTAAAATCCTAATAATTTACAATATTATTCCATTGCAACCTAACATCTACATTACATTACAGGGTGAAATTACAAGTGGGAGACATTTGCTGTCTTTCATTCCTAAATACTGATTTGAGCTTAGGATATAATGCAACTGAATGAAATATATTATTATCCATCAGCCAGCTGAGGAGTGGAGCAAAATATATTGTGGGTGTCAATCCAGTCCTTAGAGACTGCAGTAAAAGAAGCTACCCAAAATTGTCGCATTCTACCAGATCAGCAGTTGCCATCTTTGCAGACCTGGCATTTGCTAACAGGTTGGTTAAATTTCCTGTGTAATGGACTTGAGATTTTGGCTCTGGATGTTACTGAAAGATTAAATGTTTAAAGGAAATAATTAAGAATTTTGTTTTGACCAGGACTCCAGAACATGGTGGGCTCCCAGGCTTGCCAGAACTGTTGGCAATTCATATATCACCTACAGGGCAAACTGCAACAGGGATTGGTGTCAGTGCTGCTTAATGACATGTTAAACCGGGCCTTGCTAAGTGTCTTCTCCTCTGGATGCTCTAACCTTGTTATTTTATTCATGCTGTGGGATAGAGAGTCTCCCACTGCAAAGGTGCCCTGCCCTCAGAAAAATGCATGTAGGTGTAGTAGTCAGACTTTTGACTCATACTGATGCTCAGCATGTGTTACATGCTTCCTGGAGATGAGGCCTATAAGAGTATAGTCCACTTATTCTCAGGTTTGGTGAATTCTTTCTAATCAAAGGTCATCAAAGACAGCTGCTAATTATGACTAGTGGCAAAGAAAATAGGCCAGTTCCATGGAAATGGATGACAATGTCCCTCTCAGTGAGAGTTCAGAGAGGAGCACAGGTTACAGCTGAGTAATCTCAGGTCTGGGTGCTCTGGCATTTAATTGTGAAGAGTCAAATTGCAACTTTGATGAATGATTGTTTAGGACAAAATATGGATTTGTCTACAATACATGTCCCTGTGTTCATTACAAACCCTTCAGGCTTTTTGGCTACTCATTAATCATGTGTGAATACATGAAGGGGAAGCTCAAGTTACAACTAAGGCATTTCAGCTTCTTTTCAATTACATGCCATAGCCCAAAATAATGCAAAAGCATTAACCCAGCTACCACCTACTCTCCCAAGAGCTCTGTAATGAGGCAGATGCTTCAGAAAATACTGGAAGCAGCGCAGTGGATTCAGTCTTGCCCTGGAGGCACGTTCCAAAATAGGTTTTTTGTTATTTTATATGAAAATATTTAAACACAGTTAAATCTTTCTGTGTGTCACTCCCATGTTTCTGTCTCTCACGAGTACTTACAGGACCATATTACCAAGGGGCAATGTCAGTGCTATTCTGTCTATATGTTGACTGGTAACTGAAGCAAAGTGTAAATAAGTACTGTTTCCACCTTTGTTGATGTTAGAGTAAATAATTTCCCCAGGAGTGAGTAGAAAGTTCTGGAGATCAAAACAGCAGGGTTTTCTAATCACAGCTCACTCATTTTAATGACTTTATGCAATATCCTTGTTGGCAATTCTGTGAAGATAAAGCTGAGCAGCATGGGGAATGCCAGGACCCCACTGCTGGCACAGGACACCCTGAGTCCTTTCTGGTGCACAGAGGTGGGACGACTACCATGCTTCAGAAGAAAGATCTATAGGGGAGATCTTTCTTACATGCTGGCAGGATGGAAAGAGACTTTCTGCTTCGGGTAATTGGCATGAACCAAGTGACCTTTGGGTTCAACTTTTTCTTTGTTTGAATTTTGTGTTGGACAAGTTGACCAAGACATTCAGTGCTTTTTGATAAGTGAAGCTTCTCAACAAAGTATGCCTTTTAAAAAAAGAAAGTGAGCCTCAAGGAGAAAAAAATGTAATTTTTTCCTGATTTCAATATTATAATTTCTTTTTAAAAACATGTTTAAAACTCAGAAAGAAAATATTTTATTCAGTTCCTATTATTTTTTTTCTATTACTTTTCATTTAAATTCCAAGAGGGAAGCATTGAGCCAAAATAGTTTCCTTTCTTATTTTAAAAAATACCATCTAGGCAAAGAATCATTCAGTTGTGCCGCTGTTCTGGTAACTGGTTCCCGGTGCCGGGGTCCCTCTGCGCTGTGCGTGCCTGGCAGCACTAGAGGGAGCCTGGCGTACAAGGTTGAGTGCTGGAGGCTTGGCAGGACTAATGCTGGGTTTGCGTATTTCTCTGTCAGTAACGCTTTCCAACCTGTTACAAAGTTTGAACCTGGACCTTTCAGGTTTTTAAGAAGTCCAAACAAACAGATCAGTGTGGTTTTTCTGAAGACAGATCTCTTTGTATGATGCACTGCATAATGTCCAGACTCCAAAGAAGTTTATTCACACTGCCTTCTTTAGTCAGATTTTTTAAAATCCAGCTGTGAACCTCTCGGATGCACTGACCAAGTCCCTAGGGAGTGCTCACTCTTTCTAAGTGCTGTTTAGTTTGGGTTAAAAGTTGGAGCCACATTTCAAACTTAGAAAACTATGATTTGCTGTTCCAAAAATAGGGATTAGTACTAAAGGACTGCAGAAGCATTTTAGTGCACTCGACAACTTGAAGGGGATGAATAGCTCTCCTGTCTCTGCATGCTTGTAAACTAATTATCAGTGTTTTACAGGGCTGCAGCTGGAGATAATGGAGCTTACTTAGCCACATCTCATTGTCTTTGGCTCTGTGTAAGAGGGCCTCAGTTCTGTAGCCACTGATATTAAAAATTCAGGAATCACAGGAGTCCTCCTTGCTTAAATGTTAATTATGCCTGTTCAATCTTACACTCACAGTGCATCTCCTGGAATGGCAGAGGGAGAGGTACATGTGCTGCCCTACCACCTAAGAAATGATGATGAGACTTTCCACCTGTTTTCTCTAAACCTGCACCCCACTGCTAGGCTGACCCTCTGAGTTGTTGACAAGCCTTTTGCTGGGGTGGAGGGTGCTGTATTTCTGTGATAAGGTCCCACTAAAATGGATCTTGACTAGAAAACCCTTTCCCTTTCTATCCACACGTGGTAGAATCTTTGGCCTGGATGGGGTTTTGAAAGCCCAGAGCTTTGAGGTTGACCTGATAGAGAAATTAATAGAAAATGTGTGTCAAGGGCATCATGCTGTCTGTGGTGCTCAGTGTTGCTGGGAGAGGCAGGGATGGAGCAGACCTGAGCATCAGTACTAAGACTATCAGCGTCTCTCTGAAGCAAGGAAGGATTGGGGATTATTCCTTATCTGCACTTAAGCACTTGCACAGGGGTCAGTCATGACCCATTGTATCTTAAGCCTGCCCTAAGAAGGACATCTGATCCTAAAAGACTGCACATTTGGACCCTGAACATTTCTTCTTCCTTTCCCAGCACAGGAGAGAACAGAACTGGCCTTCTGCCTGTAGCACTGCCTGGTGTTTCAGGACCTCCTCCTCTGTGGTTCTGCCTGCACAGAACCATCTTGAGCCCATCTTGAGCTACTCTGTGAGAGATTTCCTCTGTCTTTCCTCTTGGAATTCTGCATGCTGCAGAGCAGGCATGGCAAGCCCAGTGGAGCTACGCATTCCCTGCACCTCTCTGGTGGCAGGAAAGCTGTGAGGTGACATGTGCTAATTCACCCATGGAATAGGTGGTACTCTCATCTATAGTGAAATACTTGCATGCAGAGCTTAAAACCAGCACTCGTACAGCAAATGATTTTGCATGGAGCCAAGCAGTTCTGCTTCCCTGCTTACAAGCCTGTTACCATTTCTTGTTGGATACAATCTGTTGTGGAAGAGATTAATTCATGACTGTCTTAAATGCAGTCTCTTGCTAACAGGCAGGTTTATGCTAAATTCCACCATGAGGACATAGTTTGAGAGAAGTGTCCTTCCTTAATTTTCTTACTTTTCCAGGTGACATCAGGGCCACCATGCTACCACACAGTGCAAGGTCACTTGCAAAACCAAGGCCCACCAAGAATAGGCAAAAATATTGTTTCATCTTAACAATTCTGCCAGGCTGCCCCCCTGCATACGATCTTACCGGCTAGCAGCTAGAAAGCTACTAGAGGGAGAGGTGCGGATGTCACAAGCTGCTCAGTTTTTCTCAGTAGTGTGGGCTGAGCATTCATAGTCTGTTACTGTGCAGTTGTCCTCTGTCTGCTCTTCTTTGAATAATGAATTAGTCTTTCAGCCTGTAAGTAGACCTATGAGCAGGAAACACAGGACAGTTCCCTTTCCACAGTCCTGTGAATTCTGAGTCGTGCTTCCTTGATGGAAAATGGCAGCTCTTCAAGAAGCTTGGGTGAGTGTGCCAGTGCAGAGTGGCAAAAGGGTTTCCCCAGCTCCAGGGTCCTGCAGCTTATGAAACTTGTGTTACTAAGCAACAGGAGTGCTACGCCCTTGGAGATCATTAGCATAATGGTTGGTTCCAGACTGCAAGATCGAGCTGAAAGGAAAAGAACTGAATGGCAGGCAGTGCCTGGAAATGTTAGATTTCAAATTATGCAGAAAGAAAAAGCATCTGGAGCTCATTAGAAGCTGTTAGTCGGCTTCTAACACCGCCTTAACTGTACATTTTAGTCACTTGACTATTTCATTTTACTTGGCTGTAGCAGAGTGAGAGATATTTGTCTGTGTGTGTTAAAACTCACAATGTTTGTGATCTCATCCTTATCACATGCCAAATGGGATAGATGTGGACATGAGGAGGGAAGGCTCATTCAATGGTGCAGCAGAGTCTATGTGAGCTGCAATTTATCTATCTGTGCAGATCCATCTATCATATCTATCTGCAATATCTATCAATCTGTGACCCTTCAAAAGTGCACTTGGTACAATGATTTCACTCTGGAGCATGTGAATTTACTGACATTTTTCACTATGACTGAGGTTACAAAACTCAGGCTTTTAGTAACTGATTGCAATAATTTCAAAATAATATCTGAAAGAAATTCTACTATGGAAGAGAAGTAGCTGAGTGGTTTGTTTAGGTATTATTCACAAGAGGTGTAACATTGAGGCCTGTCTCTCACTGATCATAGGCCCAAGATGATATTGGCATAAAGAAGGTGATGATGTTTATGTACTTGTCTGATTCCGGGGTTGGAGATTGAATTCTGCTCACCTAAACAAATTAACTGAATTTACTCGACGTGTTTTTCATGACCTGAAGTATGCCTGAGTGCAGCATCTCCACAGTGGAAATGTTATACCTTTGGTTTAAGCACTGTGAATGCACATGGTGCATTCCCTCATGAATGAGGGAGATTCCTTTCTCCCTCCCTAGCCCCTTCAAGACAATCTACTTCAAGGAGCCCTACTTGAATATGGCATTTATTTTTTATTTTGAATTACATCTCTATTCTTTGAGCACAGATTAAGAATACCCAGAAGGTGGACTGATACGGTCAAACAAGGAAGATGCTGTACCTTTATTCTAAAGTAATCTAACCTAACACTTTTCTGAGTTTGAGAGAGAGTTTGACCGTTTCGCAAGGGAAAGCTGATATTTCTTTTTAAGTCTTCTTTCCTCTTTCAATAGTATGACTTGGACCTAAGTTGTGGCTTACCAGAAAGGAGGTTTTCCTTACAAGATCTTTAGTAATTACAAAGATTCTTAAAGAAAAGTGATTTTAGGAGAGCCTTGGCACAGTTTTTCAGACTGTAGTCTGGAGGATGGAAGGAAAAAAAAAGAAAATGAAAGCAGTTTTGTGAAATCTAAGAATCTATTAAGTTTATTGGAATTTTAGTATTAATTTTAGTGAGGGCAAAATCTTATCCTTTGAGATTATCTCATCTGCAATGAATCTCCAAATGGGTTGAGGTCCACCTGTCTCTAGCAAATGGCACACTGGCTATCACAAGAGTGAGATCATAGTCTGATGTTAATGGAAGAGGGATTAATAAATCACGTATTGTTTAGCCAAAGGTGGATCATCATTAGTACATATCGTGTTTACATTCTGCCATGGCTGGTGCCCTACAAATACCTTATAAATTAAGATATAGATGGATCTGTTGGTACTTCTCTTGAGTTCATATAATTTCACTCCCTCTGGAAGTTGTTATTTATATTTATAAAGCACTTCAGTTTCTTTTACAAATCATCCTTTGATTATTTATTTTTAAATGCACTTACTGCGGTTGGATAGCTGACCTTCATCTACACTGAGCTTTTGCTGTGCTGTCTGGAGAGGTGTTGGCTGGAAAAATGCTAATTGATTATCAAGGAGAAGGTAGGAATAGGCTTGAGCTGCCTGTAATGCAATTCTTGCTCCAAGACCCTCAGTCAACAAAGGAGAATGGAGAATTTCAGATCTCGAGGGAATTAGAGGGATCATCCTCCCTCGTCCTCAGAGACCCAGAAGGACGGCTTTTACAGGGGAGAGACTACATTTAGCCTTGCTTATTTTCATGACATGATGAACTTGTCAACCTCTTTGAGTTATGTAGTGGCTCCCAAAGTCAGCAGAGAGAATTATTTTCATCCTTGTAGGGTCTTATTAGCTGTTTAGGGCTCATGACAAGCAGAGCAAGTGTTTTGCTAGGGGGTCATGGCACCCATAAGTCAACACATGTATATTTGCATAACATCCACATAAGACTGGCCCAATTTAGTCCTGTGTGTAGCATTTTATAATGCTCTCGCCTGCTTTCTAACTCAGCCAGAAATCCAAAATAAACCTGGGTGGTTTTAGTGAGTGAGTGTGGCCCTGTGGAAAGGGAAGAACCTAACTTGATCACTCTGTAGCAAACAGCCTAATCCAACCACACTTCAAATAATGCCAGGAATCCTGATCCTGTTCCATCCCTTTAAGATACCCTCTCTGAGTTCCAAATGTGTCTTGGAGGCCTTACAAAGGCCCCTGGGGCAAAGCTCTGTGAAATGTACATAGAGTGTGAGAGGGCTTAATTTTAAAGGGTAAGTGCTCATGATACCTGTTTTGTACTTTGGAGTTCCCACATTCATGAACCATGTGTTGCTCAAACTGGGGGTGCAACACAACTACTCTAGTCAACAGAATTTCTTCTGATTTCTACTGTATAAATGAGATCATTGTATAATCTCTTCTTTTTTTGGACAAAGAGTGAAGGTCATATTTTTCTGTACTGGACATGAACTCTATACCTTTTTGTGTACCGGTTTCCATAAACATAGCCTATCATTATTAGGTTTCATATGCTTAGCAGGAGAACTAAGCAAAGCTTAGGAATTGTAGACCATGTGCTAGAATTCGTCCTGGCTTTCATGTTTATTCATGCAAAATCCTTCTCTCAGATGCACACTTTTCTCTGCAGAGAGTCCTAAGCAAGGAATAAAAGAATGTGTAAACCGTAGTGTTTTTCCTTTATGTACACTATGTGGTTGACAAGAATTTACTACTGCAAATTCAATAAAATGGTAATGATCATAGACCATTCCAGTGTTTTATTTAGATCTTTGAAGCTACTTTAAGCCTTGCTTTGTGGATTTCTAGTGTGATCCAATACAGAGCACAGGAGTGAAAAATAGCAGCTAGTTATTCCTGCAGTAATTTTATAATCTATGCTGAACTGATTTCCTTACACTTCGTGAAGTTAAAAGTCCTGACTCTGAGCTGGCACCTTAGGATTTGTTTTACACTCAAAGGGAAGAGCCTCTCTTACCACCAGTATCATATTGTGTCAGTAAGCCTGTTTACTTTGGCAGATGAAAAGTTTCTTCAATCTGTGTACTGGTTTTGGCTGGGATAGAGTTAATTTTCCTCATTTTAAAAGAAAATTGCATTTGGATTTGTGCTGGAAGCCATGTTGATAATTGAGGGAAGTTTTAGTTATTGCTGAGCAGTGCTTACACAGAGTCAAGGCCTTTTCTGTTCCTCATACTGTCCCACCAGGACCATGAGGAGGCTTGGGGTGCACAAGAAGTTGGGAGGGAACTCAGCCAGGACAGCTGATCCCACCTGGCCGAAGGCGTGTTCCATGCCAAACTACACCATACTTGGCATATAAAGGGGAAGAAGGGAGAAGCAGGGACTTTCCAAGTGATGGTGTTTGTTCTCATAAGTCACTGTTAGATGTGGTGGAGCCATGGAGATGGCTCAACACCAGCCTGCCAACGGGAAGTAGTGAGTGAATTCCTTGTTTTGTTTTGTTTGCATGCACATCCTATACTTTATCTGTTAAGCTATCTTAGCCCACAAGTTTTCTCACTTTTCCTCCTCCAGTTCCTCCATCCCTGTGCAAGGGAGACTGTGCTGGGCTCATTTACCAGTTGGGGTTAAACCACAGTAATCCAAAGCTGTCATTTGTCTCAGTTTGGTCTCTAGATATTGACAAGAACAACTCCATGGTCTTCAGATACTGACATACGTTCTGGTTCAGTGCAGTTGAAATGAAACTTTTGTTTCCTCAGAACCTTTGACTCTTTCTTATTTTCAAGTGAATTCTCCTGGTTTTAGTTGATCTGGGGTTTATTATATAAAGTTTTAATAACAAGTTGCATTTTGAGAACAAAAAAGTGGAAAATATTTATTACTTAAAAAATATTATAATGACAATCCATTTTTTAAGAACATTAGTTTCAAAGTTCTTTGTGCAACAACAGTCTTTGATATGGAGACTGAGAGACTTCTGTTTTTAAGCCAGTGTTTTCTGAATGCTTCAGAAAAGCATGAGCTTTTGAGAATAGGGCTTCAGAATAGAAGCAGACAGGCTTAATGGTACCTGTCGTTAGCACTCTATAGCTCTACAATGGCATGAGACTGGGAGTACAGACTGATGAGCAGTGTGGCTTAACTCAGAACAGCACTAACATAATCAATGATGCTCTGATTTTGGAATTATTTAGCCAATGATGAAACCTCAACCTTCTTCTAGTGTTGGTGTTCTCATTTCTGTGGGATGAGAGCAAGGGGCACAGGGAGCGCAAATGTTAACGTGTTGACTTTCTTTTATTGTTCTGAAGCAGGCTGTTTCAATCAAATGTTTGTTCCATACAGGAAGCACTCGGGAGGGGAAAAGACAATGCTCCAGAAGTGGCAGGTAAGCTAAATCCTGGCTGCACATGATCAAGCAAAGAATTTCAGCACACAGATATGTCTGCACACAGATATATGTGTGTGTACATATGTACCTCATGGCCTGAGCTGTTCTCTCACTGCTGGAGGTGAGGTTGTTGGCAAGAAGAGCACAGTATTTACATCTGGTTATTGCAGAGTTTTTGCTCCTCCTGCTATGAAACATATGGTGCTACTGTCTGGCAGATTAAGTGTGATTTTGTGCACAATTTTAAATTGAGACCAAAGAGAGCCACCTAGTTGAATGGCTGTTCACAGATCATCTGTACATCTAAATCAATGCACCAGATGTTTTGCTGAGCTGGGAGATGTGTGTACTTTTCCGTAGTCATGATCTTGGTGACTCGAGACAAATGAAGAAATCCATACCTTCTTGTTTATATGTGGCACTTTGTGCAGCCTTTTCTGTATAGGCAGTTGTCCAGGGTTTTCCAATATCCAGACTGGATGCATTCGGCTCACTTTTAAATCGGGAAAAAGTGCTCTGTTATGCAAATACAGCATAAAAGCACTGCATGATAATAGACAAATGCAAATGGCCTGTCTGAAGAAGAGACAGAATGAAGACAGGTTCTGTCGAATGGATTGTTGTATAAGAGGTATTGTGTTGATCTGAATGGCAAAGGATGATTGATTTCACTATTTATAATTCTTTTCCTGATGGACATGGGAACCACAGGCTTCTGAGGGTGCCTTTGCCTGGTTTTCAGGGGCAGAGTCTGGAGATTTTAATGCTTGTTTCCTTTCCCTGCAGAAGAGGGAGATCAGCAACTTTGATTACCTCATGTACCTGAACACTTTGGCTGGCCGCAGCTACAATGATTACATGCAGTATCCTGTGTTTCCATGGGTCCTTGCTGACTATCACTCTGAGGTCAGTGCTTGCTGCAGAATTACGTACTTTCTGTGGTAGCAACTGCACAAAGGATTGGTGAATGCCATTGAAGCAGAGGGGTCTAGACCAATGGTTTAAAATTTGAAATAGTTAGTTTGAACTGTACTGCTTCTATATAGATTAGCCTTATCTTCAAGTCAGCATATTGAGGATCATGTTCTGTCTCACAAAGGTGGATGAACATCCGTTTAATACAGACCTGGTTAAGGACAGGTTGCATCAACTCAGCAGATAGGCATGGACAGGTTTCTGTGACCACAGAGAAGAAGTTTTAGACAGAAAAGCCTTGAGAGCAATTTGCAACCTGCCAGGTCCTTTATTTGTGAAGTTCTGGAGGAGGATAAACCTGTGATCTTGTATGGGAGAAACATTCAACACAGTCTTGCCACGATCCAGTATCACTGGAATAGTCATGATGCCTAAGATCTTAAAATCTCCATCTCTGCTGGGTTTTCTCTTCAGACTCTAAACCTCACTAATCCTCATACATTTCGGGACCTGTCAAAGCCCATGGGAGCACAGACTGTGGAGAGGAAACAGAAGTTCATCCAGCGCTTCAATGAAGTGGAAAAGAGTGAGGGTGAGTGTTTTAGGAGACTAATAGACAGCAGAGGCTTGAGTCCCCTCAGAACACCCAAAAACTTTGCAGAGCTACGGCTAAGGGAAACAACATGCCAAGGAGAGCCCCTCTCTCTGCTGTATACAAACTGATTAATGATTCAAAGAGGAATGTCTCCTGCAAGTACTGCCTTATGTGCCTTGTACTGCTGAATTCTGTTCTCTTCCCTTGGACAGAAAAAAATGCTACAGCAAAAAGCAATGTTCCCTGGAAAAGACTGTGCTGTTAGCTAAGCTGCACACATTGGTCTTATTTGTTAGCTAAGCTTCATGTAGGAGGCTGCTGCATGCAGGTTAACTAACAGCTAGCTTAAGAAAAGGAAATGGAATGTTGAGGCTCTTGACCTCTAGAAATCAAGACCTTTTTTGGCACTACTGGAGAAAGGGATGGTCTGGAAAGTTAAAGGCCTTATTCTTCAGAAAATGAAATGTGGAAGGCAAAAAGTGAACATACTTCAGTAGCAACTGTGCACATTCAATGCACATATTCAATGCAACGTGTGCTTTAGCTCACAGGTCTTTGAACACATCTGCTTAAAATACCTGTTCCCTATTTAGCTGTATTGTGGTAACTGGATGCTATGAGCTTGAAATGGTGGCATTTCATACTGGAATCTGATTTTTGTGCAATTTCCAGGAGACCTGCCAGCCCAGTGCCATTACTGTACTCACTACTCATCAGCAATAATAGTAGCATCTTACCTGGTCCGAATAGAGCCATTTACCCAGACCTTCTGTTCTCTGCAGGTAAGGGACAAGGTAACTTCCCTCCTACACCTTGTTATGAGCTATGTAGTGTGTTACAAAGGCTGTGTAATAAAGGGGGATTGCCTCTGACGTTTTCTGTGCTCTCTATGTGGACTTGGGGCTTACTCAGGGCAACATTTATGCCATGAATGTTGAATTCAGTGAAAACATCTTAATGGGACCATGATTGATGCGAGGGAGAAGGATTATTTAGTTTTGTGAGAACTGAGGCACATAAACAGATAGATAGTATTTTATTACCTGTCTGACCGTAAGCTTCTGATTTTGGGGCAGATGAGACTTGGTATGGTGTTCTAGGGGATGGTAGGTCTTCTAAGCCCAAGTACAGTCATGTGGCTACTGGCAAGCACTTGGAGCTTGCTGTGGTGGCATAAAGAGCATTCCTGGGCCAGGTGAGGATATTTAGGTTCCAGTAGGTGTGAAATGATAGGGATAATGGGATCAACTTCCTGAAGTGGGATGAGATTACATCCAGTGCTCCAGAAGGAATATTTTGTGTAATCTTGTTCTGGACTTCTTACTGTTTATACAGTGCCAAGCTGGCTCTCACCATGGAATTGAATTTATGGAACTTGAATGTTGTGTGTACCTTTCTCATTTGCCCAGCATACAGGGGCACCAAATTTCCTGATTGCCCTTTTCAGCAGGCAGTTGGTAATGCTCAAGCAAATATACTTGGGCTGCAGCAGAGAGTTGTTACCCTCATTTCTGTAACGTGTTGTGTTATAACAGGGTCTACTAGGAGGACAGATCCTCCAAGGTGTATTTTTTAAGGAGTATCTTGCTGAAATCTACCTATCCTTGTGGAGAAATACAGGAAGATAGCTAGGCCAGAATATTCCACATTTGAAGACTGCTGTATGTATAATGAGGGATGGCCATGTCTCCTGCAGCTTTCCAAGTGCTTTGCTGTTGTGGTTTGGTTTTTTTTCAGTGAACTAATACAAATAAAGTGCTGTGTTAATTAAGTAATAAGCCCTATGATATTGGCTGTTACCAGCAGTAGCTGATGGGTTAGTGAACCACCTGAGGCAATGGTTGCCATCACACTCTGTGAGCCATATGTTGGCTGCAGTCATGAATGACTGTGGAGCAGTTATTTCTTGTTGTAAACAACAAAGGCTGCTGTATCTCCCTGGCACACTTTTCGTGCATAATGAGTTCACAGTCTGAGTGAATGCTTTGTGGCTGTGTTTGTGTGATTAGCAGGTAACCAGCAGTTTTGTGAGGATAGTTATCTGCAAAGGCTGCTGAGATCTGAAGCACTCAAAATTTTGTCTGGATGTGGATCCACTGAAAGAAACAGTTGAACTCCTTCCATTCTTACTCTTTTGCTTTTGTGTTGGTGCATGTTCAACTGAGCTCATTGTTGTCATTTTCTCCAGGTGACTGGTCCTATGGCAGCTTAGGAATTGCTAACTGTGAGGTGCTGTCAGGCAAACAGCAGATCTGAGAACTGTATGATCAAGTCAATGGCAGGTTGCAAAAAGAGAGCTCCCACACTCAAGACCCTGGAAGGGTGCTGCCACCTTTGGGAGCTGGGAAAGCTTCTCAGTATCTTAAAAAGTGAAAAAGCTACATTTATATCTGCAGATGGACAGTCTGAATACATGACAAGGAAATGCAAAAACTTGGGTGCACTCTCTGAAAAGTTGATGTTGGCATAACATCTTGTGTCTCAAGTCAAACAGTTGATTTACACCTGACCACAGAAGGCAGCAGTGAGCAAGCATTGCCTTCAGTAATGGGACTGTACAGGAGAAACCTTATTTTACCTTTTTTTAAGTGTATTGAAATCTGGCTCTGGATAAAAGTTTGTATGTGCTGTGCATATTGTACTGGAATGGAGGAAAAATTGGTTTATCAAACAGGTATTGACTGGTACCTTCCACTTTACCTCGGTCAAGTAGCTCCTGGAATTCTTTTCAAGAATTGGCCTCAACACCATAAAAGAGCAATAAAGGTTTCTGTATTTAGTGTCTTTATTGGAAAGGCATTCCAGGACTCCATGCCCTCAATATTGAGATTTGCTTTTGGTCAACTCATCTTTTTATCCCTTTTTATTTATCCCACTCTTGCACTTCAGTTATCAGATTGACCTTTCCTGACATTTCCCTCTCAAAAGTACTTATAGAGACCAGGGTCTTTACTCTTCATTGTGTTACTGACTCTTGAGCAGTCATTTAAGCACTACCAGCAGGTAATAACTTCTCAGCATCTCTGGGCATGTTCTAAGTCTTTGCACCCTCATAAGCAACTCTTAGAAACACTTTGAGGTCTTTGGGTCTAGAGCACCACCAAGGTGATGCTTAGTGTTATAAATTTGTGAAGCTCTGACTTCTCTCTAGAGATCATTTTGCCTACTTGCTTTGTATATACCCTGCTGGACGTTTCTAAAAGCATATTTTTCCAGTATTTCTGATGACAGTAAGGCCTCTACTGAAAGGAAAGAAAACAGAGACTTACTGTGTCTAGCTGTAGAAAAGTCATAAGAGTTCGTTGTCTTGCAATCTAAAAGCATAAAGCAATTCTTGATTCTCTTTTTCCCTTTCAGTGCAGTTTTTGCATTCATAGAGAGAGAAAACTCATTAATTCTGATATAAATATATGCAAATAAATTTATTAATATAGGAAATGGGAAAATCAGTTATTGCTTCCTTTATAAATAATACAGGCTTAAGTTTTAAAGATATTACTTTTCCCTAAAATGAATTAGACAGCCAGGGAAAAAATCACATTTTTTCGTGGTGGTAATATCTTTAACCAGATTTGTCGCGCTAACAGCATTTCCTATGTATATATTATTTTTATTTAATACAGGTAATCTTTTTATTACAAATCATATTGTTTCTCAGGAGATTACCACCAGCTCTCATAAAAGCTGCAAAAAAAGATGAAAAAGCATCAATCACCACCAGACACAGCACACTGTGTGCAGATTAAATATACAAAGCCCTTTAATATGCTTCAATGAGATACTTGTTAGCTGTTGATTTATTTATAGTCCTCCTTCTACTCTGTTTTAATTTCAATTTGAATTTGACTCCAAGGGTCCCTGCCTAATAATGATCAAGAGCAAGATGACCTTGTGCATTGGATTAACTCCAGATAGGCTTGCTCATGTGATTAGCCACTTTTTCACTCTGTCCCTTGAGTGGGTGTGGGAGGGCTTCACAATTGTCACTGGTATAAAGAAGAAGGACAAGAAGCTATAGCAGAACTATGCTGTCATTTGGGGATGAGGCTGGACCAGAAGCCTGGTCAGAATTCACCTTAGGGGAAAGAGGGGTGGGATCTTTCCATCTGGAATATATGTTCGGTTTTGGTGTGAGTCTATCTCAAAAGCAAGGAAAGGGGCTTCAGCACTTAGGGTTTATTGATGGCTGTCTTCTAATAACTTATCCATGAAGGTATTTTCTCTCTCACAAAAGATATGGCAAAAATTACTTCTTGACTTGCAGTTGCCAGACTAACCAGAGCAGATCTAAAGGAGTTGCAACCTAAGTGTGCAAGTGCTTAGGGGGAATAAAAAGGACAGTGGTTCTTAGCATCAGAAACCCATGTGGGAACTGCTGCTGGGGTTCTTCTGGTCCGTGGGAGTGGGATCCCATCCTCACAGCATGAGAGTGCTTAAATGTTGTTTTCCTGTGTGATAGATTGCAAGTCAAAACTTCAGCTGATTGTTACTGTGCAGAAGTACAACATCCTCCTCATCTGGCACACGCAACAGTCTACAGGCAGAGAGAAAACTAACTGAAGGTTTTGTTTTCCCTAGAGGTCAGCCATAGACAGAACCTGACTGAATCTCATATCTTTAACAGATTGACTCTTGCACCTTGTCTGTGTTTTAGTGTCTTCATTATGCAATCCCACTGGCTTATTCTTTTTGCCTAGGGAAGCAGCTTTGAGGATTGAGTGGTTGAAGGTGAGCAATCATTCACACATGTTCACTGTACTGCAGAACTATTTAAAGGTACTCGTTCTATCTCTGAAAATCTCTCTTGAGCCCTGGCAGTGGGATGTAGTGTTATGTCCCATGACATATAATCCAAATTAATTAACCCCAAGGAGAAATATCTATATTAGCCTGGGAGCACTGCTGCCAGCACCTGAACTAGGTTTTGAGAAACAATTCAATTCTGTCACTTTAATACAGTTAAAAAGTCAGCTTTCCTCTAAAATAGTTTGATTTTTGTGACAAACTCATTCAGATGATTTCCAAAAACTGATTTTTATTTGTTTATTTCCATTATTATAGAAATTTTATGTTACAGTAAATTCTTTCATGCTCAATGTAGGGATTCATATGTAAAGGTAAACCTGGATTTTCACAAATGCATACAGTATCTAAAATCCCATTAGGAAATTCTGTAGAAAATATGGTTTCATTAGAAGGCATATATCCTTCATTCAGTAAGTGACTTTTTTTTTTAATTTCCTCTTGAGGCCTTAGTTCAGAATGATGTCCTGGGATACTAAGGCTGCTTTTGTCTAGTGTTTGGCTCTCATTAATCTAAACATGTTCAAATATTCTCAAGATGTGAGGTAGTTTTTTATCTCCTTCATTACTTACCAGTTCAGCTCGGGTCCCAGAAATTATTTTTTCTCCCCTCTTTATGCTGTCTCTCCTTCCCGTAAGGAATGACCAGCCCCTGCACCCTGGGCCTTTCCTGTTTTCCTGGATCTAATGAATGTTACTGCAGTGGTAACCTCTCCTTCTCCAAGGATTTTTTTCACAGGACAATTGCACATAGGACTGTTCACACTTCTTTGGGTCACAAGTGCAGTTGACCATTGCTTGCAAATCACTTTGGGATGAAATAAATTAATTGCTTTCAGAAGCATTACTAATGGGCATGGTGATATTCTCAAGCTGCCCATGATGGCTCCTGCTTGCCTCTGTGTTACTGCAGGCTGTGCTAAGACTCCAGGTTTTATGGCTTCTCAACATACATACCTACAAATCAGGACTAAGACAGGTCCTAACATAAGATCACACTACATAGAGCCAGGACAGATCTTGAGACATCCCCTTATCAACCATGTGATAAGGGGATCATTGCAAAATTGGCTAAGATGCTCATACTGATGTCTTTTTGTCTGTCTCCATTTCACAGGGTGGGAGTTTTGATGTTGCAGACAGGATGTTTCACAGTGTCAAGAGCACATGGGAATCAGCGTCAAGGGACAACATGAGTGATGTCAGGGAGCTCATCCCTGAATTCTTTTACTTGCCAGAGTTCCTAACCAATGCAAATCACTTTGAACTTGGTAAGTTCTAGAAGGGACATGTTCCATCCACCATACTATCGAAAGAAAAGATCCACATCATGTGTTGAGAGTCAGTCTCTGGACTTTGTGGACTGATGAGTCTTTCTCACAATGAGATCAATTTTTATTCAAATAACACTACAAGAATACGAGCTTCTGAAAACTGAATTATGTCAGAAGAACCAAGCTGCCAGCTCAGGAAGAAGCAAGTAGTTCCTATTAATTACTGTGCAAAAGAATTACACATTTTGTCACACAAAAGTGGATTTTATATAACCAATCTAACTGACTGCTTTTGAAAATTTGACCTGTATTATCAAATCTATGTAGCTATTGAAAATGTATTATTCTTTTGGAGATGTATCAATTGTTAAATGGTGTTGGTGAAAGGTGGTTTTGGTTTTGGTTTTTTTTTTTTGATCTCTATGAGATCACAAAGTGATTAAAGTTTCCAAATGTTCTCACTGTCATCTTCAAAGGTTCTGCACAACTCACATGAACTTGATATATTCTCCGTGTTCTCAAGCAGCATCACAATCCCCTCTGAATGTACACTGTCTCTAAACTTTTCTGCATCCATGATGAAGGCTCAGAGAGAATCCAGAAAAAACACTATTCAGAAATAGGCATGGCAGTTCTGATTCACTTCACTTGACAGGACTTTCACACCATTTTCAATGCAAAGCTGCTTTCTATAGTAGACACCATTTGGTTAACAATTAAGGCAGGGGGAAAAATACCTGAAGAATCATCCTAAATTGGTGACAGCAAAGGCAACTTAACCCATGGTATTGAAATCTAGCTGTAATTGTATTTAAGATATCAGTGAAATGAGGCATGCTAAAAGATAGGAATGTATATATTTATATATAAGAATAGGGAAAAAATTTTGTTAGAAGTTTGTTAAGAGATAAGAAAGAATTGGGGTAGTTTCATCCTGAGAAGAGACCAAGAAAAAAGCCTGGCTGAAATAAAGATACAGAGACTGACCTGAGTGGAATTGAGTGGAGGGACCCAAAGGACACCAGAATCTTGCCAGTAGAGAGCAAATATAAGGGAAGATTTTACAACAGGCAAAGCCAAGAATGCAAATCTGTTCTCTGCTAAACTGTAGGGATACTTGTGGTCCCAGAACTGAACCTCAATTTAGATTTGAATTCATCCAGTTGCACAACACTGTGCTCTGAATTAAGAACATTTGCTCACCTTCTGGAAGGAATCAGGTTGCAAAGGAGTTGAAAACAAAATCCCTCTCAGTGGCTGCTTTGGTAGGAATATTTGGCAGTTAGGCCCGCAGGATTATGTATAAAAAGAAAGTTGTGCAAACACATTTGTCTTGTCTGTGTTTGCATTCTGTACTAAAATGGTTTGTGCTGAGGACGTGCATGTTTTCACTCTGTTAATGACAGTTACTAGAACATCTTCTCACTGCTTTATTATTGGATCAGAAATCCCAGAACACTGGTTCTTCAGTATTCTATGGCACTAAACTTGATGAACCTGAAACTGCCTGTAGGAAAATCACCTCAATTTACTTTGACTTTGGTGTTTCAGTAAATTTGTTCCTATTTTCAATGTGTCCGATTCTTGTTTTTGGTTCTCCCTTTGTAATTCCTGCAGGCTGCATGCAGGATGGAACAGTGCTGGGAGATGTGCAGCTTCCTCCTTGGGCAGATGGGGACCCTCATAAATTCATTCTCCTGCACAGACAGGTCAGTGACTATAAAGATTTGTGACAAAATGCTACCTGGGTGCCACTGAAAATGAAGCTCTGAAGGCCAGAGTCACAAATGAAAATGTTGAATCCAAATGCATCCTATCATTGTGGAGTTTGTGTTGGTTCTGAACTTTGCAGGTCTATTTGTCTGCCTAACAATTTACCTTGAATCAAGGCAAACTTTTCAGACCAGATGTGGATTACATGTAGGTTTGTGGCATGACCATATCTCAGCCCACAAGTGTAAGAGAACATAATATAATGCACAGGAATTTATATGCATACAGTTCTGTGTTGTTGCTAACAACCTGTGTGTTTATTTAAATTATTTATTTCCATCTCTTAGTCATGCCAGAACTAAAGTTATTTTTTTATTTTTGGGGGTTGGGATGGAGGAAACCTAATGTAATTCTCTGCCTTTAATGGAGTCAGCCTTGGCAATTTGAAAACAAATAGCTCTAAGGTCCTGAGACTTACTGCAATTACTGCTATCTATTAATAGTTAGAAAGTCTTCCGTGTGATGTCATCTGCTTCACAAAAGTGAAAGCAAATGCAATTCTGTATGAAGATTGTTGCACTGAACTCAGACTTTGCAGCATAATATCTTGGTGCAGGTCTCTATAGTGCTCCTGCACTACCCCATCAGATTTCCTCGGGTGAGCTGCATGTGTGAGTGCACACAGATTGTTGCTGTGTACAGCTGTGATGAATGTATGTGTTAGCACTGGTGGGCTAAACAAACAGCCCATGATTTTCAAGGCATTACATTGCCCTGGTTTGTCACGTAGCTTCAGTTTTTGCCTCAGTGCGTTCTTCTCACCTCTGCTGTGCAGGTCCTGCCTTTGGGATTTCAACTTTCTCCCTCCATAATCACTTTGTAGGTGACTATATCCAAACCTATGGATACAACCATCTTTTCTATTTTGGTGTCTCCAAATAAGCCTTTCCTCAGTTGACCTGTCCAAATGCTGGCTTAAATCCTGTCTTTGACCTCCTTATTACCTTAACTTCTTGTTCTTCTTTTGAACAAAACCAGGGTTATACTCTTATTTTGTAAATACTTTTCTTCACTGTTCTCTGAACCATTAACAGCAACCACAATGTTCCCACTAAGTTACCAGTACTTTCATAGATTCATAAAATGGTTTGGGTTGGAAGGGACCTTAAAGATCTCCTAGTCCCAACCCGTCTGCCACGGCCAAGGACACCTTTCACTAGACCACAACGCTCGAAGTCCCATGCAACCTGACCTTGAATACTTTCAGGAATGGAGCATCCACAATTTTCTCTGGGCAACCTGTTCTAAATTCTAAGCACTCTCACAGTGGAAAATCCCTTCCTAACATCTAATGTAAATCTACCCTCTCTGTTTAAAGTCATTCCTCTTTTTCCTATCACTACATTCCCTTGTCAAAAGTTCCTCTCTGGGTTTCTTGTAGGCCTCCCCTTAGGTACTGGAAGGTTCCTGATGCTGCAAACTCTTTGGCTTGTGAATGACTGAGTATGAGAGAGAGCCTGTTCAACTCTGGTTTCATTCACACATGCTTAGGTTACTCCTGTGAGTGAACATGGATAAGATCTGAGCCTGTGCTTGCCTACTTTTTTTTTGTGCAGTAATCCTGCTTTTGTGGGGTTTTTTAATGACTGTTGCTTATATAGTGTGACTATTGATTATATAGTGAGATATTTCATCTTTTCATTTAAGAGATTAAGAGGCTCTCTTTAGTTTCTATTTTGAATTTATGACCTGAACACTTCACTTTAAATCTGTGTCAGAACAATAATGCTAAAAATATTTAAATGAAGTTAAATTTCTATCTTTCTGCTTTACTTGTTTTGAAATGGATAACTCTTGTTATGGATAACCTACTAAAAAATTTGTCTTCAATCATTTTGAAAATGCAGTCATCTACCAGATTTTTTTTTTTTGCCAAAGAACTGAAATTGAGATTAAGAGTCATGTTCAGAATGCTTCATTTCCTGTGCATACACAATAATAGTTATTACTGAGACAGACTTCTCTGAAGCTGTGTAGAGAGTGACTTAGACGCTCAGAGCTCTGTTCACACTGAAAGGTGATGTAAGGGAAGATAGACCTGAGCTTTTGTCAGTGCCCATAACCACATGATGATACAGCTACTAGGAGGAAGGAGATCCTCATTTAAGTTTTGTGTGCACTGCAGACTTGCTCATGGAAGTAAGAGTCCTTGCTAAACTGAACAGTTGAGTCCAGGGAATGCCCAGTCTCCTACCTGCTGCAAATTGGTTTTGGCCACTGAGGTCAAATACGCAACAGTTCCCTTGTATTCCTCAGTGGCTCCTTGGAAGGCATGGAGGTTTTGGGGCTGTCTGGTTCCTTTCACTGCTCTGTCTCATGGTCTCTCTGTGACTGTCCAAAGTGCTCAATCTCTGTTTTCCAGTTTCCCAAATACGGGAAAGGCAACACTGTCCTTCCCTACCAGATGTGCTGCAGACAAAAAGCCATGTATGACTGAAAGATGCTGCAATTTTACATTGATGCTTTTTAAAGAAAAACACAGGGAGACATCCTGTCTATTCCACTGTGATTTGTTTGGAGTGTAAAGTGCTGAGCTCCTTACTGCTTGTGCAATGGTGAATACTCCAAAGGCACTCGGATACCATGGAGAAATCTGCTTTTACCAAGTACTTTAGAGTAATGGTACAGTTTGGAAATGAATCCACCGTCATCCCTGCATAGCGTGGGTTTGCGGTCACTGTAGAATGATCTCAGATTGTGTGAACTAGATTTGTTTTGGACGAAATGAAGGAAAAGCTGCACTCCAATTGTGTGCTCCAGATGCTGGTAGCATTCAGCCTGCGGGAACAGTCTGGATTTAGTTGGAAGTAAAGCCCCCACAGTGCATTTAATGTGGATACTGGGTGCTCTCTACCATTTGTCTACAGAGCTGCTTCCACTGAGCTGCACTATTTAATAACATTGGCACAGCTGATAAGTAAATTAATTAAAATCTCAAATAGGAGCAGCTTAGCAAATGAAAGATCATGTTTATGGACTTGTGTTCTTAATAATTTGCCAGAGCTGATCAGATTTCCTGTACAGTCAGTGCAATATTGTCTCTTCAACCATAGCTGGTACTAGGTACTACACAGGGCAGTGCAAGAAACCTTAATTAGCCTGCCTGGGAGACTTTGTCTAACCCTGAAGTGAAGAGTCAGAGATCTTGAATTCTGAAACATGAGGGTTTCTCTCTCCTCTGAAATCATCCACAAGGCTGTAAGTACTAATTACTGGTATCATGGCCATTTTTAGGAGGCTCCACAATGAGTTTGGTGCATAAAACAGATTGAGGTTGACACTCTTCTGAGGTTTGGCTGTTGCCTTCCAAAATATGAGAGTGAAGAATTGTTCTTGACATAAAACTCTGAACAGCTTCCTGTTTCATGCTTAATAAGTTAGGAATCTAGTTCACTGAATAAATGTATTTACTTCCTCCCTAGACCACAAGTTCTCCCTCCCTGGCTGGGCTTGCCATAGTGCTCAGTGAAATACTGAGAGTCTGCACAGTTACAGCTCTGTTAGTTGCTTTGTTTTGCTTTGGCAGTGATGCCAGTCAAAATTTACAGTTTGTAATTCATGGACTAACTGCTTTTATTAATAAGAATGAGTTCTGAGTCTGTTCAGGGACAGATTGTACACTGTGCTTGTTCTGTGAGCTGCCCTGTGATCATTATAGCTGTGGGCAGGGTCATTTACACCAGCTGCACTGGGCAACTGTCTGCTCTGTGAAATGAGCCATTGTTCTGGATCCCATTAGCTTATTTATTTCTGCTGTGCTTTGGGTGGGCTGGTCTGCTTGGAAGACCTTTCACTGAACATCAGGGATTACACAGTCAAATAATTCGGAGATAGGAAAGTACTTTTAATAATGCTTGACACTGCTGCTTGAATCATTGGGCAAGGCTGTTTGGGAATGCACAAAAATTTGGTAAGGCAGGTGATGGCAGGAGCAGTAGCATTTAGTGACGCCTCGTGGGTAAGACTGGCTAACTTGGTGGTGGGCACAGATTCAGCTTGAACTTGTGTCTCCTCCTTATGAACTTGCTTGTCTGAGTCTTCCAGGCACAAGTTTTCCTCTGTGATTGTATTGAGCTTTCTAGGGGGCTCACATCTGGGTGGATATATTACCTTGTGCCATCTCGCCCAGTCTTCTCCAGCAGCAGTTGTTCATTCTGGTCCTATTAATCCATGTGCCAATCACTATGGGTGCCAAGATCTCTGGAATGCTTTCATTTTGCTTTGTGGAACCTACCCGTGTTGTCTCTGAGGATATTGCTCCTGGTGTCTGTTAAGTCAAACATGCTGCACTCTGTCCTTCCATTTTGTGTGGGGATCCACTTTAGTTTCTTTTGGTGTTTTATGAGCCTATGCTGAGAATGGTGGTACTGGAGGAACTGAAAGTGCAATGATTCATTTGCAGAGAATTTGTCTCCAGCAAGGATTGGAAAGCAGTAATGCATTTGTAATGGATACAGTCTAGTGAATTAAGTAATTTTGTTTTGGTTTCAGGCACTGGAAAGTGATTATGTCAGTGCACACCTTCACCGCTGGATAGACCTTATTTTTGGCCACAAGCAGCACGGCTCAGCTGCAGTGGAGGCAGTAAACACCTATCACCCTTACTTCTATGGAGACAAGACGGACCTCAACAACATTAAAGATCCTCTGATTAAGAGCACTATCCTGGGATTTATCAGCAACTTTGGACAGATACCAAAGCAGGTACCACTTTATCGTGAGAGCAGAGAACATAATCTATCTTGATCTTACAGTATTTTGACTGGAAACCAGTAATAGTAATGTAAATCAGAAACATCTTCTGATTTAAACCGGCTGAAAGATGGGCTATAGGCTTTTCCAGATTGTGTACTACATCAGTATGCACCCCCACTTTCTAACCATGCTGCTCCTGTTGTATGCCACACAGCTGCAGCATCAGCTCTGGGTTCTGCTCCTCCAGCACAGTCACACAAGGAATCACTAGTCTGGGAATGGGTATAGTCAACTAAATCCTAGCTCAAAGTCTCACCTATGCTTTTCTTTCTTGTCCAGAATTGCTGGGATTACCTTTCTGTCTCTGTGAGGGAGGGATGTTGTCTGATGAAAACATTATATGCAGAAGATTTTATTTTAATTAAGAGATTCATGTATGATAGTCTTGGAGTCTGTGATTAAAGATTTAAACAGGTGTTTCTCCTGAGTGGTCATACAAATAGAGATTTATTTTTCAATGATATTCCTTTGTTCTAGCTCTTCACAAAACCACATCCATCTAGGAATGCTCAAGGGAAAAGTTCATCAGGAAGAGAGTCTGGGCTGTTCCTTCACTCCAGTGGAATTCTTCCTCCTTTTGTGAGCAGTCTGCAAAATCTGAAGCTCTCACCAGTTACCATAAAAGGTGCTGCAGGGGCTGTGTTCTATTTTCTGAGCTAACAATACACAGTTCCTAGACAGGATAAATCTGGGTTTTCAAGAGCACAAAAGTAGTCCCACAGCTTTGTATGGGTTGGTTCAATCAAGATCCCTTCTGCCAATTGTGATTTATGTATCTGTGCATTAGGAGTGGGGATTGAAAGCTTCTTCAAACTTCTGTTGTAGAGTTCAGAACAGATTGTTTTTTATGAGACATAGCCCCCTCTGCACGGACCTATGTGGTCCACTGGAGAGGAGAGTTTCCACTATTGTGTCTGGAATCTCAGTTTCAGAGTGGATTTCTGTCTGTGGGCCTGGCCACAGCACTGAGCCCAGATGTGGGACTTGCCAGCCTCACCACACAAGCTGTGAAATGAGAAAAGCTAGCACCAGTGCTCTAAACCAAACAGAATTAAATATTTTCTCTGTCTTGCTAGACTATCCCAAGGGAGCCATTGGGCACATTGTTCATACAGAGAAAGGCATTCTGGCCGTCGAAAAAAATAAAATTTTGATTCCTCCTCTTTGGAGCAAAACATTCTGCTGGGGATTTGAGGACTTCACCTGCTGCTTTGGGAACTATGGATCTGACAAGGTAAATAAGAAAAAGTCTAAGAATTCAAGAAATTAATTATATGTTGTGGTCTTTGACTAGTTTGGGCACCCATTTCAGAGGCTGTTGGGGAGCTGATTTCAGAGGATGCTATACAGGACTTTCTCACAGTCAGGCTTCTTGAGGAATCTCAAGTTGAATATCCAAGATAGTGTAAAATCATTTTACACTGCTGAAAAACATGGCGTTTGCCACTAAATTATCTCCAGTTTTCCATCCAGTGATTGTGTTGTCCATGCTGTTGTTGTGTAAGGACAACACAAGGTCTCCTGGACACTGATTAGAAATTTCATTGTGCAGAAATTTCTGCTGGAATTAAGACAGAACCATCTGTCAATTCCCCTCTGGCTCCAGCAAAGTCCAGTGCATTCATTCAAAATAATGAAGTTAATACTCTTACTTCTTTGCTGTTAAAAATAAATGGTCTATATCATCACACTGCTTGCTAGGGCACTTGACAGATCTAGTTTCTTCCTCTGCCATAAATACACTGATTTTTGGATGTGTTTGGGACAATGTTATGACATGCAAAGACTTCTGAGTTAGCTTGGGTACCAGAACAGCGTAACACATAATTCAGCAAGATACTGACTTGGATATTTGTGCAAGTGGCACCATTATGTTTTTACAGACATACCCAAAGTCAATGGAAATGAAAAAGCCATGAGATATATTTTAACTTCTGCTCCCTGTATAATAAAATCAGTGCTTAGCAGTTCATACTGTTGCTGCAGGCATAAATTATTCAGTTTGTCACTTCAAAACTCAGGGTGACACTGAGCATAGTGAGTGTGACTACACAGTCACTATAAGTAATAGTTGGGAGTTGAATATTTTCTTGGTCAACAGTGCTGGTGGACATGAGCTTATAAGAAACTTTAGTCCTTGTTGTAAGTAGGTAAAGGTTTGTTCAGTCTGTGGTAGGGGTTTTGTAGCTGTGCCATCCAACTCCACCAGAATCATTGGTACCAGAGCGCTGTCCCAGTTGTGTGGGGGAGAGCTAATGCAGAATGTGCAGGAGGATGCCTGTGCTGTAATTGTAGCAATGTGCAATGGATCTGACACTGCTTTAGACCAATTTGGGTGCTGCTAACAGAGCACAGAACGGAATTTAGTACTTTGTCTTTTGGCTCTTCAATCCAAATAAGAGGAGGGTTGCAGAAGCTGGCACTAACTGTTAGCAGGCCATCACAGCCTGAGCTTTCTCTTTAATCTACATGGAATGTTTGCCTTCTGTTACTATATGGCGGCAGAATGAGCTTTCCTGAAGTTATGTAGGAAGTGTGGCACAAGAGGAATTGGGACCCAAATCTCCCAAAACGTAAGATACTGAGCTTTGTTCAGCCTTGGCCCCTGGAAGACGGCAAAGCTGCATGCAGCCACAGCCTGTGCATGTCCATGCGTTCACAGCTGTGCTCACATAGAGACTGGTTATCATGAGCTTTTCTTTCTTAGATTTAAAATATGGAGGCTCAGTTTTGAAAACTGAATCCGCCATTTGGTATTAGTAAATACATGGTATCACCAGATGAGCATTTGACTTAAAGATGCTTTCTTGTACAGAATGTGACTACATTTGAGTGCATGGCAGACTGGGGAAAGTGCCTCTGTGCAGTGTGTCCTTCAGCAACTACCATAATCACATCCGGAACAAGCTCAGTTGTGTGTGTCTGGGAATTCTCCCTGGTCAAGGACAAAGTGAAATGTCTAAACCTGAGACAGGTAAGTACTGTGGCTCTTCTGCTACGGAAACTTAATGAAACCCAGAAGAAAAGGTTTTTATCTCTCAGATCTTTGTCAGAAGAAGCACCTTTGGGTGAATCAAGAAGGCAGGAAAAAACAGTAATAAGCAGAATCATGTGACAGCCTGTTATCAGGTCAGGAGCTGATAATATACCTTATACCAACAGCTTATAGCTATGAGTGGCGCTTGGTGGATTTTTTCCCTTTAGTATCATTTTCAAAGTTCATCATGATAAAAGAAATAATGAAGATAAGGCATATTCTCTTCTCTTGAAGTGCAGCCCTTGGGTTATTTTCAAAAACAACTATCACCTGGAGATGCTTATAATTTGTTCTGGGCTGCTACAGCAATGGACAGGATCTCTAAAACATCCTGCAAAATTAGCTGGTGGAGATGAAGGCTCAGCCAGGCAAACTTCTTGATTCTTTTTTCTCAGCCTGAATTCAAAACATAAAAGGTTTATCTGTCAGTTTTTGTCCTCATTAGCCAAAGCCCTGTAGTGGTTGTTGATTTAGACTTCATCTATAGTCATCAACCACCTGTATAATGCTATTTCATTTACAAAATTGAATTCTCATGCAAGATTTGTGTGGTTCAGCTATGGCAAGTTCTCAGCTTTACAAGTACAACTAGAGTACACCACTATTATATCTGGAAGGTGGCATGGGGCCCTTCTTCCCTAAAGAAATCAAGAGACTCTTGATTAAAAAACTCTGCTACTTTTAGACACACTAATAAAGGGTTCATTGATCACCAAGGTCTCCAAGTGTTAGAAGCTTCTTCTGTTCGTTTGTTCTGGAGGGGTGTTCAGATGATATTTCAGTGCTTTCCATACCCTAAGCCAAAACATATTTTATTTGTCATTAAATGAAGTGAAAACTTCATGGTCTGTTGGGATGCCAGAGAAATATTTAGATCTTCATTTATCAGACATTCCTACTGGAATTCGTGTTGAAATTAGGGGGGGCAAACTGTTTTAGAGCAACCTCTCTTCTGAGGTTTGTGATGTTTGATGCTGTAGAAGACAGAAATATGAGACAAGATCTGACGACCTTTTAATCCAGCTGGTTATTATTCCAAGGCAGGACATGAACATAGAAATGGAGGAACTAGCAGTAGAGAAAAGCATAAGCAGTAATTTTCATCAACATCCAAATGATACCAATCAGGGGGTCAGTTTGAGTTTCAGGCAACCAAAGAGGCTGTCTTTTATCTGCACTATAATGCCTTTCTCTTTAACAATTTAAAATCAGCTTTGCTGATGTGTTCCACTGTGATTAATTTGGTATTACCCAAAATCCACAAAGTGGTATGAGATCATGCAATGACAAATTCTGTATTTTTTCCTTTACTTTGCTAGCAGAGGCTTTTTTTTTTTCTTATGACTGTCTGGAATGGATGTAAACTTGAACTATGGTTCTAAATGTCTTCCAGTGAATTACTTGCTGCTTTCATGTAATTCACTGTTTCATGGTGGCTGCTTTTTCTGCTGAACAAAAAAATTTCCTGAGAGAGTGAGCTTTGCTTAAGAACAGCTTATGTGCTATAAAGTGGATGCTATTCACTTACCCGCTGTCTCATGGGACTGACACATTCTGGTTTGGAATGTAGTAAAGTACAGAAACTATATTTCTGCAGAAAAAGTAGCTTTTCCCTCTCTAGTGGGATCTGCTTCCACAGTTTCGTGGAACACTAAAGATTTAGCGTAATTGCCTCAGTATTGAACCACGCAATTTACTAGCAGAGGGATCTGTGTGATCCAGTCCCCAGAATTTCTGGGCCAAATGAAACACTTAAGCAAGGTGTGCTCTCTGCCTCACAGACCTCTCAGCAAGGTGTGGAGCATATCTGTAAAGTGTCTGTGTCCTCGTCAGCTAGTTAAGTTGAATGATCAAACTTGGTTTAAGCTGTCACGGACTAAACATTCCTGCGGTGAAGCTGGTCTTCTTTTTAGTCTTTTGATGTTTGTTAAAATACTTTGGAGATAGGCCTCAAGATCTTTATGCAAATACGCTGCAGAATATTTCCCGTTAAGGAAAAACCTGTCAGTCTTTGCAGAGTGATAAGGAAAAGATGTAGAGAGCCAAGCATGAGACTTTTTTTTATGAATGTGCATTGAGACTGCTGGGTTGAAGCTGATATTGTGATTATGTGCAGGTCTATCCCTCTTTTCCATATTCAGTTTGTATTTAAAGTGTTTCACTGCCAAGTAGGATCTTCATGGGTTAAAATAAAAGAGAAAAACGGTTTTAGTGAAACTTGTGCAGGAGCTTAGCTTGGCGTGACTTGGCAGTTTGGATGCTTTCACAGTGGATGTGTTTTCTTTCATCCTTTGGAAAAAGGAGAGGAAATTTTGAGCCCTTGAACCTGCCTTGTCCCGGCCTTTTTTGCAGCAGTCTTGCACAGTTCTCAAGCATGGGCGCTTGGTTATGCCCAGTCCTTTGTAAAGACACTGTTCTACAGGCAGTCCAAAGCTATCACTGAGCCTCCTTTTCCATGCTTAGGTGAGAGTATTTCTGACTTCTGGAAACCACAGTTGGAGACCTAATTTTGTGCCAGTATTTATAGTTGACAGTTCCTGTGAATGGAATAAGTCCCAAGCTGAAAGTCATCCCTCGCAGTTGCGGGTCACCTTCAGTAATACAGAGCCTGGTGCAGGTCAGCTTCCTCACTAATGGATTAATGTTTGACTGCTGTTGTCCTGGTGACCTTGGCGAGTGGCAGCACATGTTAGCCAGCAAAAGTTCAGTCTCACAGTCACATGCTGGAAGAGAGGATGCGGTATGTCCACAAAAGTCATCGGGGACATGTGGCTCCCCTGCTTCATGCTGAACTGGGATAGAACCTAGAAATGTGCTAATAATATCATGGAAAGAAAGCCAGCAAGGAATATGCATTTCCTTTGAAAACCAACATTGAAACTGGTGGGTCTGATTTTTCACAGTAAGGCAGCTAAAAAATGAGCCCTGAAAGGCTTTTTAGGAAAGCTGTGAAGGACTTTTTTCTCTTTTGCCCTACAGGTTTTACTGTCATTTACTGTGATTATATAGCAGAAATGTACACTGCTGTCACTTGAGAATGCTGCATTAAACAATTGTCAGCAGTATACTTCAATCCATGCCTTCTAGCTGTGCTATTAAATTGCCTCAAGCATGTTTCTCTTTTTAAGAAACTGTTTAAATAAGGTTATCTGGGCACTCCTTATGACTCTGAACCTATTAAACAATAACAAAAAAAGATTGTTGTGTGATGATGAAAGAGAAAGGAATTCCTACAGGAAATGCAAGAATGCTCCATAAATGCTGTTTCTCTTCTTAACCAATATTAGAAATGTATTGGTACTTGTTCAGATACACAGAAAGATAAGACAGAGAAGGTCACTGAAATATATCCTGATAAATTTTATTTCAAAAAGTGTTTTAAATATTGAGAAATTTCCAAGCATAAATTTTACTTAAAACTGCATGGACTGAAGTGAATAATGATTTTTTTCTTGCTGAGCACAAAGCACTGTCTTAGAGTCTGAAGAGAAGGCCAAGGGCCCTGAATCACTGTGTAATTTGGGCAAGTCATATGATCTCTTGGACCCTCAGCTTTCTTCAGCTATGAGCTGAGGACAAGGACACTTCTCTGTAATATCCTTTGGTATTTCCCCCTGATTCCCTCTTCAGTTCTCCAAAGAATGGCTGGGTTGCTTGTTCTTGCTAAGCAAATGAGGTAGGAAGGACTGTGGTTCCCTAGTAAATCAGCCACCATCTGCTGTGGTTTATTGGCCGGTTTTTCCCCACCAGGCTTTGTATGGACACACTCAGGCAGTGACCTGCCTTGCTGCATCTGTAACCTACAGCATCTTTGTGAGTGGATCCGATGACAGAACCTGCATCATCTGGGACCTGAACCAGCTGACGTTCATAAACCAGCTTCCTGCCCACGAGGAAAGCCTCGCTTCTGTTGCCATCAACAATTCAACAGTAAGATCTTCATCTATCATCTTTCTTCTGATGCATCCATGAACATTTCATGATAATTTAATGGGTGCTTTTCCCAACATAAAAACATCCTGAGAGTCTGATACATTGATTTTTTTTCTTTCTATAGAGATTGCTAATAGTGTTCTTAATGATGAGAGGCGAGCACTAAAAGCAACATCTTAGACTGAGTAGCTAAGTAGAAGCATCTTTGGATGGATAGATAGCAGGATTAAACAACTTTTAGTTTATGGAGCATGAAGTATTACCCTAGTACCTCCTGGATTTGGCTCACCCATAACCTTGTTGCCTCTGTTATTTCATTAATTTCTCCTGGCATTCATGCAGCAGAGCTACATCTGAGCTACAATCTGCACATTTGTGCAGCTGAAATGTTAGGCTGCAGTCTGCCACCTCAGCTGACAACTGCTTTACACCTTTGCAGTGATAATGTTGGCTTTTTCCTTTCCCTTCTACTCTCAGGTGTGTGGAGAGCTCCTGAAAGCAGTGGGTATAAATCTGTTGAGGTCTGTACCTGGCCAGAATTGCATGCATGTTGATAGGAAAATATTCTGTATTGGATTTTACTGTAAACAGTCTGGATGAGATTTTTTTCCCCATCCTTTTACCTCCCAAAAATGTTTCTTTCATATTTGTATTTTCTCTCTCTGCTAATATACTAGAACAGGGTTTCACCTGCTCAGACAATTCAAGGTTGAATCCAGTCCTGGATATTGTACAAAGGCCAAATTGAGTTCACAGCAGTAAGGAACCAGGCAGATATTCGCTACCCAGTCTGTGCCGAAAGAGTCATCTCATATCAGAGCTTTATTAACCATGCAGTCTGATGGCTAGCAATTTGAGGGTGGGGATTAAGTAGTCTGTTCAGTGCCAGCTCAGCTCCCAGTCCTGGCAGTCCTGGTTACTGTAAAATGGCCAGTGGCCTCAGCAGGCCAGCTCAGAATATCTTGGTGGTCCCTTATGAAGTGAGCTGAAGCAGTGCCAAGCATTCAGAAATGAGGGGCTGGGCTGGCACAATGCTGCTCGAGATCCCAGGGGACAAAGTTCTCTCCGTTCCATGTACCAGCCAGTGCAGCAGCCTTTTCAGTCGGTATCTGCTCTCCTGGAACTGCCCAAAAATGAGATGGTCTGTGCCAGGAACAGTTTGATGACTGATCCAAATGACTGATCTCCACTTTATTGGGGTGCAAATGGTTAAGCTGTTTGGATAATAGTCTATAGAAAAGTTCATTTAAAAGAGCAAAAACCTTAGAAAAGTATGACTGAAGCTTCAAGGAAAAAAAATTAACGGGTCCATATCTTGTGGATGAAAAAATTCTTTTTGATGTTAGCAAAACAGAACACCTAATTCTGAAATGTAATTTTTGTTTATTTCTCTATATGTTTATGTATTGCTACATGAAAGTAGAAACAAAGTGTTCCATTGTGCTACATTATTTTGATTGACACAAAATTACGATAAGTAGCAAGGGTTTTTTCCTGAAAAATTCAGAATGATTCAAAGCAAAGTTTTGAAGGAAAAAATTTCTATGAAATAAGAACCCTATACAGCTCTTCATTATGTGATTGTTGCATCTAGATGCTTGAGCATCTAGAAGTTCCATCTATAGATCCAAACCTCATGGTGTTTGTGTCGCGTACGCACAAAATAAGAACTGTCCCAAAAAGTATATAAACTAAGGCAGATTGTAAAAGCTTGCTGTAACTAATTATTTCAGTTAGTTTTAAATCCCTGGTCTGGACCTGAAAAGCACTGTAGATCATTGCTAAATGCCTGGACATCATGTACTCTCATGAAGATAAGGTAGCTGAAATTTAATCGCTCGAATTATTGGCAACTCTGTTTTGAACATGCTATCATTTTTTTATCTCCAGAATTCTGCCCAGCAGTGTGAAGAGCCCTGGCCCCAAACGAGGCAGGGGTGAAGTAAGGTGTTAGTTGACTTAAACCAGATGCATGCTGCTAATTTAAGGGCACACTGTCCTTTACCAGAATCGGATGACTATGCTGATGAGGTTCTTTTTAGCTGATTCTTAGTATGGATCAAGAGTGGAAAGGTTAGGTAGAATTTCAATTAATAACCGGATCAAAATGCACTTTTGATTAGATCATTTACAATTGCAGCATTGGCTCTTGGTTCTGTGCGTTTCCCTAAGGACTTACCTGTGCATTTGCTCCTTATGAGCAGTCTCTGGTGAGGCTGCACCTGCATGGAACGGAGGGGAGAGGTTCAGTGCAGAGGATGTTTTCTGCATCAGGAGCGCAGGTCACTGGATGCGGAGCTGGTCATTGGTCAAATGCAAAACACAGTGTAGAAATGTGATGGCAGTGAGCTCCCTGTGAGGGGCAGAGGAGGATTGTGAAATCACCAAAGGCTTTGCAGAAAAGCAGGTGAACACCATGTCCCTGTTTCAGAGAATGCTTATTTGTACAACTTACAAGAGCACTAGTCCTGGCCCAGAACTTATGCTAGGCACTGCTTGTGCACAGCCCCTGTCCCTGACAGTAGCTAGGTCAGTCTGGCAATCTGCTTTTTAACTAAAAGCCTGATTTTATGGAAAACTGGGACTATTTCATTATGTATTTTCATTTAAAAATGTGAAAAAAAGCTTTTTTTCTGCATTACCTTGCTAAATCTGAGATGGTGTTTCAGGTTTATGTGATGTAAAAATGTCAGAATTTTCCATGTAAAAAAAAAAAAAGTAATTTTTTACTTTGGTTTATTTCATCTGCCCAGAAGAAAAACAATGGTCAGAATTTAAATCAGAGAAAGGCAGCAATTTCTAATCAGCATTTAAAAGTTATGAGGAAGATGAGTGTAGGACTTTGAGACACTGCCTCTTGCTCTGTTACAGGGTGACATTATCTCTTGTGCTGGATCTTACCTGTACCTGTGGACAGTCAATGGCCAGCTTCTCTCAAGCATCAGCGCTGCCTGCAGCCCCACCTGCCACATTGTTTGCTGCTCCTTTGCTGAAGTGATGGACTGGGACATACGCAGCATCATCATCACAGGAAGCACAGATGGAGTGGTGAGGGTAGGTGGATGGGAGAGAGGAAAAGGAATCCTGATTCACTGTAGACTGGAGGTAGAATTTTGTATTCTAAATGGACGGACAGAGCTAATAAAAGCCCATGCCACTTTCTTAACAATGCAGCAGAGGGCAGAAAATGAAAATCAGAGTAAAATATTTGCTTCCTATCAACTTTTATCCTCCTGAGCAGAGGACGTCTTGCCGTTCAGGGAGAATTTTGAAAATGTACTGTCCATTCTGGGGTGATTCTAAAAGCAAAAATTCTATCATTCCTCAGAAATATGTTTGAATATGGTTCTGAGAGTTCACAGCTCAGTTAATTAAGTCATACTTTCTCATGAGTAGGAATTCACTGCTTATTCTGCCTCCAGTCTGGTAGGAGAACTTCCTGGGTTACTGGGATTTTTAATAGCATGTCAGCCTTGCAACCCCACCAGCTCCCTGCATACATTGCTCCAGTGTGACATGCTGCAGCACAGTGACGGAGAGGGAGACAACTGCAAAATTCTGTTCTGGTGTTAGAAGTCCAATTCCCACCCCTTGCTGGGAAGCAGGAGCTGAGTCTCTGTCTCACTGTTACAATCCATGCTTTTTCCATTTTTACCCCCTCACTGGCACAGCTGTGGAAGACTGAATACAGCAATACCCCAGAGCAAGGTGCTGGACTGCGAGCGCAGAGCGGCGCGAGGGCAGAGCCGGGTGGCACAGGTATGACCGCAGGGTGGGCGGTGAACTGCAGCGTGACCCAGTGCTGCAAGCCCCGTTTGGTTGTGAGGAAGAAGAGGGGTGTGAGCACAGTGGTGTGAAGGGGAGATGGTGTGGGCAGCTGGTGCAGTGCTACTGTGACCAGCAGCAGCGGTGGGTAGCAAATGCCCCACCTTGGAGACAGAGAGCACACCTCAGCCCGTCATCTCATGGGCACATCCTGCCTGGATGAAGCTGAAAGCTTCTTCATAGGCTCTGTCACGGGTTCTGTCAACCTCAGAAGACCACCTTTCTGCATAAACCTGTGACACCAATGGCTGGAAATAGTCCCAGCTCCAGCAAGTACACTGCCTTGGCACCTCTGCTGATGGCCTGTACTAAAATATCCTGGCATCATGTCAGAGTGGGCAGTGCCAGGTCCTGCTCAGGGATGGAACAGAGAAGTTTGTGGTCTTTGCCACCTTAAAAGAAGTCAGAGGTCCTTCAAACTGGTGGGAGGCCAGCAGCAGCCCCTAGTGCTTGGAGCTGTTTATTCAAGGCTGTGTGCAGCTGACGCTGATACCATGGAGTTCTCACAGAGCTGAGGTTAGTAAGATCGTGGGACTATGGTGCTTACTGGTACTAAAAACAACTCAAGCTCACTTCTCTGTTCCAACAAATACAGGAGCTGAAACCTGTCAGAAAGCTTTAAAGGCACATCCTAAATAGCACAGCTTTCTTCTTTTACCAGCGCTTTTTCTAAGAGAAAGGAATTATGGTGTTATTATGTATAATTTACTCCACTTATTTGCTGTGGTCCTCATTACAGACATTCTCTATTACTTCAATTTTAGGCACACAATTTGCATAAATATAGAGCTATAGATGTAACATCTGCAAAAAAAAGGAGCTATTATACAGTAATTGGGCATTACCACAGAGATCTTCAAAAGTGCTGTTCATGGAACTTGGCATCAACATTACTTAGATTGCTATGTGAAAATATTTCCAATATGTGTCTGTATGTATAACAGCCAAACCAGATGCTTATCAAACCTTTTGTCATGCCTCAGAGTAGCCAGAGCCAGATTTTTCTAGGGAAGGTGCAAGAACACCCAAGATGCCAGATGTGAGATAGTCTGGCTGTGGTAGCTTCATATTTGTTTTTGTTCTCATCTCTAATTGAAGATTGCTTTGTCAGCAAGTCAAAGCAAAAGACCTAACATTCTTTCCAAAATCCCTATGGTATTCTATAGTCATTTTGTGGGTTCTCTTTACCTATAGAAAAGTCTCCTTTGATTTAAGAATTTCTGAAGTTCTTGTCCATAACTTCCTGTGGCAGGTCTTTCCAGGCGTAATTGCATATGCGTGTTTTTGAACAGACTGATATTTTAGCTATTAGCAAAATGTATATCTTAAGCAGTTTTCTAAATGAGTACTTAAAAGCCGTCCATGGGAGCACAGCAGAACACTCTTGTTTGTGGTTTTTTTCCCAAGAGGACCATAAAAGATATGTGCTGACCCCAGGTATCTGGTGATGTGTAGAGACAACACCTGTTTGCACATGAACACAAGGCTGCATGTTTTCAGATGGATACGGGAACAACATTCTTTATTAAAGAGTTGAGAGGTGTAATCAAAGCAGGGTCACACTCCCTTAACCTATTCAGATGACTTCAGAATTATTTTAAATGACCAAATATTCCCACATCTCATTTTGCACATTAAAGAAAATAAAATTAATACAAAACACAGTCATTAAAAAGACCAGAGTAACTGCGATTGAGTTATGTTGTTAGGTGTGCGTGTGTATGTATGTGTGTGTATGTGAAATGTTCACAGCATTTAATTATTGGTTCTGTTATGAGCAGATTTAGATAAGTTGATAATACCAGGGCTTTATGTAATTTCTTTTTACTAGGCAATTATGGGCTGTATTATATCCTGGCAGCAAAGTATTGTGGGGCATCTTATTAAGCACAGAGCCAGTGAAAACTGATGAACAATTTTGCTGAACTAGGCATGCAATTTAGAAAGCAATAATACACAAATCCAATTTAGCACACAATTGATACAGCCGCACGTCAGCACATGTAACTATCATAGCCACAAATTAAATTGGGATGGGCCTATTTTGCAACAGCACAGGCCAAGATTAAATATATTTGTTCTCAACTTAACAACTTGCTGACCGTAAATAATAACAATCCCATCCATGCTGCCCCCCAGACGCTTTCTAAATATTTATTTTTAAACCACACAACAGGTAACAAGGGTGGAAAACATCTTGTTCTCTGTCGGGAACTGAATCCCAGCGTTGCCCTGACCGGCAAAGCGAGCAGGACGAGCGCGGCGGTGACGGCGCTGGCCGTGTCCAGGTAGGGCCGCTCCGGCGCTGCCCGGCAGGGGGACCCTGGGGCGGGGCTGGGGCCGGGCTCCCGCTGTTCCTTGGCTTTGGGGCTTGTGGGAGCTCAGTCGCACCTCTCGTAGCCAAAACAGCCCTTCAAGGAGCTGGCCTGGCTAGGTACATTAATGAAGGATGTCGGGGTAGTCATTGGACAGGCAGCAGACAAGCCAGGAGCAATAGCAGGTTCTGGCCAGAATAGTTGTAGAACTCAGTAGCTGCTACACCATCTCTGCAACACGGAAATAACTCCTATCCTAGGAGTTGCTGGAGATACTGTCTCCTTAAAATGTGAACAGGAAGTTTTTGGCCAAAGGACAACTTCGTTGTTCAACTCCTCTCAGTCTGCACAGCCAGCAGTATTTTAGTTTACTCGAGCCCCTCCCGCAGCCATCTGGCTGTAATATTTGTTGTTATCTCCTTCTCCAGGATGTTACAATGTACTGTAAAACAGTTACTGTCTCTTTTCTCCTAAAGTGCTGAAATTCTGACAGTTGATAAAATGTTGCTGCGTTCTGCATGCTCAGCTTTAGAGCAGTTTAGTGTGATGTTGATGTGCATTGAAAGGGGGAACGTTTGGGGTGAGGGTTCGTTTCATTAGTGCTGGTGGCACTGCATGCAGCAGGGATTTCATTGGCTGAAGCCATGACATCGTGCTAACGAATCTGAATTCTGAATCTGGACAGCAGATCATTTAACATCCATAGAAACTCAGAGAAGGGTAAGAGCTTCTGATCTGGTTAAATTGTCCACACCTAACCCACTGAACTCCAGGAAAGTTTGGACCCAATTCTAAGCTCAGTCTTTGAAGTACCAAACTTTGAATATTCTCAAACATGGGTCTTCAATTTTAACTTTAATGTACACCCCTGAATGTTGCATACTCCTAATTGCTGCACATACAGAAAAAGCCTTGGTCCTATTTGTGTCTTCCTCTTAAACATGGTTTTCTTTGTCTTTTTCTTTCTTTCTCAAGAAATTCCTCCAAGCTCCTAGTTGGTGATGAGTGGGGAAGAATCTGCTGCTGGTCTGTGGATGGGTAGGAAGAAATAGCCAAATGTTCTTGTTTTTTCAAACTTTTGGATGGAGAGAAAAATTACCCTCCAAAGCATGAGAGAATCAGAGAAACTGGAAGCCTCTGGTTGGAGACTGAATCTCAAAGGAGTTGTTGGACTGACCCTGCAGTCAAGTATAATTTAAATTAGACACTGGACCCCAAAGTTGTGAGAGAAACTGACAGATATGCACATAGACAATGAGATTTTGTAGTATTTGTCCTGGGAAAACTTTTGTATTTAAAATGTTATTTTAGATATTGAATTTGACATAATACATTGTATTTCACAAATATTGTCTAGCAAATAAAACTGCCTTGATTATGCCAAAAAGAAGTGAAGCTTAATAATAACAACAAATCGTATTTTTAATATCTTGAGGTAAAAAATACTCAGGCTTCAAACAGGTGTTAAGTGAGTATGTTGCAGTATTTTTGTTCTTCACTGACATGCAAGAATATTAACATCTCCATTCTTACACTTCCTTCCTCCCTGAATCTGCATAAAAATGTATGCATGCCTTTTGAGAAGCTGTTTTGTTTACCAAGTGAAGGTTGGAATTCCCATGCTGATGCTGATGCCTTTATCCAGCCCCACTGTGAGCATGTGTTGTGGTGCAATGTTTCCTAATCTCTGACTTTTTTTTAATGGTACATCTGGCAAAATGTATGGAAAAGGTGAGGAGGAAGATCTGACATGGCTGGTCAACATATTAATTCATTTTCCTTCTTTGCTGTCTTCTTTCTAACCTTGTTCCTATACTTTCTGGAAGATCAGTATATTAGACATACTTCAGGAGTTACCTCCACAATCACCCGGTATGGTAAAAGTGAGTATTTGTAGTAAATGAAGGCTGAGACTATAGTGTAATAAATTTAAGTGCCATTTGTGTTCCTAGTGGGGATGGAGAAACTGTGAAAAATCAACCTCTTTAACATTTTAGCATAATTGGAAGGAGCTAAATTGGTAACTCCCTCTCTCTTCTGCTCCTCCTTGACCTGGTGAAGAGATTGAATATCTTACCTCACATAGAGAAGGGCTGCACAGCCACACAGGCAGAGCAGCTTCCTGAACACACAGACTGGGTCAGAGCAGTGCCAGGAAGAACACGAAGGACATTATGGCCATGAAGGCTCTTTTATTCATACCACCAAACACACCCTTGGGCAGACAGATCCCTGTTTTCCAGTGTACTGGGACTGGAAGTGCCATGTGTGCTGCACTGGACAGCCAGAGGCTGAGGAACATGAGGAACCACTATATGCCAAAATCTTCGTGCTAGAGACTTGCTCTTCAGCATCATTAGGAAGAATCTGGAGTAGAAGACAGGTTTTTACCAGTCTTCTTTTAATTACATGATCAACTTTCTTCTTCCTATAGGACACTGCTTAGCTAATGACTCTTCTTTTGAATTATGTTGCTGAATGAGCAAATCTTCCTATAGCAAACAGCCTCCTTCCCTCCAGAGTGCTGAGACATGTCCCCACCCCAACCCCCCCATGGTTCGGCCTAACCTCCATAGTGCGTGAGGTAATTGCCTGTGGAAAATGTAGTAATTAGATGTAAGCTCATGATGCAGACATACAAGGAAGTCTGCATTATGTCTACACAGATGACCTGCCTGGTCTTCCTTTCTGACCTCCAAGTGGATGACTTGATGAGTCAAATACTAATCTTTCTGGGCTCAGGGAAACATACACTGAAAACAGGCCAAAACACACCAATATTTTCAAATCAAAGTAGCCCTGTGGAGAAAAGGTGGACTGTGCCTATCTTTATTTTTCCTGAGGACTGGGGAAAGGTCAATTGTCAACAAAAGTGTACTGCTTCTTTCCACTTCCTTCTGCACATTCCTTAGAAATAAGCTGTGATTTGGATACATGGACAGAAAGACTTGGATTCCTGTCCACTGCAAATACAGCTTTACTGAACCATGGTAAAGGTGATTAAGAGCTGTGAAAGAAGGTCACTACCTGTGTTTTCATGTACCTGGTAAGCATCTTGAATAGCTTGCAAATTGTCTCCTCCTTTAGCCTTTTCATGCAGCCTGTCTTTGCCAAGAGCAGATGCTCCCTGTTCTAGAGCTGGGCAGCTGCACTAATGGCTCCAACACTCTAGACATCAACCTGGCTTTGTCTGGTATAAGAAGAGGCCAGCTGTAGGCTGGCCATGCATGGATTTGACAGGCTCATCTCCTTGTGCCTAAATCAGCTCTCTTAAATCTTCACCAGTCGCTTCAGCAACATCTGTTTTGAATCACAGAGAACAGGTCCAGAGTGTGCATGTGTGAATGGAAGTCAGCATGTTAAATGTGTTCCCAAGTCAAGCTTCTCCTCATTTTCAGGGAGCTCCAGTTTGGGAGAATACAAAAGGCAGATGACTAGAAGCGGGTTGCAATTTCATCCTGGTAAAAGTTCTGATTAGGAATGATTTGCTGTGCAAAAATGCTTGGTTGAGAAAATTTTGGGTCCTTCTCTAGCTCTAGAGAATTTTTCCCAAATGCCACAAATCATGGGAAGAAACACACACTGTGAGTACTAAAAGCACGACTCAGACTGCAGAGTTAAGGCACAAATGTCAGCATGCTGCAGTCCTCAAATTTTCTAGGCCTGATACAGCCAGTGTGTGTGACAGTGGTAGAGTGCTACCTGGTCATTTTCGTACAGGCAAGTCTCTGGGACAGGAAGCTTTTGCTCAAAATTTGTAATAGGTGGTTGAAGAATCACCTGAAACCAACCCTCTTGCAACCACCTGTTTTAATATTTGCTTTGGTCTCCTGCATATTTGGTAAATTATGAATGCTCATGAAAATGTCCAGGAAATTCCATCAGCTCTGGATGTGGAGGTGACTTTCACTGATGCATAGACAAGCCTTGATGGTAGGTCAGGGGCAGTAGTGGTGTGACTTGTGAGTATCCTGATGTGACACATGCTTGGGAGGTAGGGGTAACAGATCTAGAATTTGCTTGAAAACTGAAGTATAGCAATTCCACAGCAAATACTTTTAGCACAACTCCGTTGTTACTGTAAGTGGAACAGCATGAACATCAACAGAGTATTATAATTATCTCAGAACCAACTTTTGCACAGGGGAAGTAGCTCAGGGTGAGAATTATCCTTAAAAGAAATCCAATCCCATTAGGATAAGAAATGCAGAAATAAGTTTTAACTCTGCCCTATAGGGAAATGAAGACGAGAAATGTGGAACAACACAACCTTTATGTGACTTTAAAAACCAGTTTAATCTAATTGAGTACCATAAACCCTAAAATGCCTTAATTACACTTATTTGGTTATTGCACAGACCATCTTGCTTCCTTGTTCAGCAACAGAAGTCTTGTATTACACTGAGCATTAAGTAGTGCCTGATCTCTAGCATTCTGCTGGCTAGTTAACACTCATGAAGCAATATTTGCCTGTGCACTGCAGGGTCTTTGCATCCTCATAAAAAAGAATTTACTCAAAACTTTTTTGAGATATCTATACAAGGAAAGCTCTAATTCTCACAGGAAAATTTTCCCTGTGGCTGTCACTATGTGCTACTCTTCTCAACTCAGGGATCCGTTGTTGTGTTATTGGTGTCACTGTTCAGATGTGTGCACTGAAGTCAGCCAGGCTGATGGGGGTGGGGGTGTGAGAGGGTACAGGGTGGTGTAATTCCTGTGGAGGAATGCCAGCCCTCTCTATACTTTTTGCCTTGCAGACAGTTTGTAATCAGAGGTCTTCCCAAGCATCAGGAGGCTCATGCCAATCTGCCACATGACATTTTTAAAAGGGCTCACCCTTTCCCTGTTAAATGTCTTGTGAAAATGTAGTACTCAGAACCAGGCAGCTTTCAGCAGGACATTGGAATATTAGTGACCATGAGTAATATTTGCTGTAATGAGTGCTGAGCAAATGGAGCCCTTTTGATGGGGACGGTGGTGCCTCTGTTCAGCAATCACTTGCTGTGTTTCATATTCAGGTGGTGCAGCTCTATGCATGTGGAGGCTGTTGGTGTAGTGCAGTCACTGGGGCAACAGCAGCATGGGAACTTTCTCTGTTTCAGGTCAGAAATTGTCTCCTTGTTCAGTTTGGACATGAGGCTCTCAGGACTTTGTTTCTCCCTTGCACATATGTTCCCTGGCCAAGAGGGACAGGAAAAACTCCTGTTCCCATATCTACTCCAGTTTTGGTGGGATGCTCTGCTCTCCTGAGGGGAGCACATGAAGTAAGCCACAGGAGTGGATGGTGAGAGTGCTCTTTGGCCCCTCCAGTGCTCAGTCCATTCCCTACCATCTCCTGGCTGTGGCATCTCCAGTGGAGAAGTGGTGGTAAGTTAAATCTCCTTGGCCAATGTCCATGTCTTTATACTCCTTATTTTACTGAAGCTGCTGGTCTGACCAAAATCAAATGCAGTCAAGATGCAGTCATTTAAGTTCCCACTTTTGACTGATGCAGTTGCAGAGTATCAGCTCTAGTAAGCAAGCAAAAAGGCGTATCTTTGTGTGACAGTGGGGCCGTGGACGTTGTAAACAAGGAATTTCAGTAGTGTTATGGAAATAACCAGAACTGCTGCCAGACTATGGGATTGTTTGCTTGAGAAGGTGAAATCCTGATTTGCTCCAAAGCTTTGTCTGCCTGGCAGGCTGGCTTCAGCCAGCTTTGGTGGCTTTCCTTGTGTAAGGACTCATTTGTCACCTTGTTGTATAGCAGCCTGTGGTGTTCATGAGGGAAGCTCTGGACTCTTCAGAGCCTGATTATGAGCTGAATATATACTCCATATCTGGGCTGTATATTTACAGGCCCTTCTCCGTGCCAGTGCTGGGACTGTGATTAGTGGGAGGAGGCCCACTAGAAATCTACTGAAGCAGGTCTAATTGAACCAAATAGACCAGCTCAGTAGAGTAGAAAATAGTTCTTATATATCTACCGAAGAAGATAATGACCTTTTAAATAACAGAAGCAATTTTATTTCAATACCCCAATTACTCTGAACTCTCAAATGCCAAAGTGCCAAGCACTTTCAAAATAACTTAATTTAGACATTTATAGCACTTAGACACTGCTAGTTTCTTATCTAACCTAATTATGGGTTGTACAGGAAATTGCAAAGCATCCCAATTAGTGTTATTTTTTATAGTGATACATAGGAGTGGCCTTTGCCATTTGCGGTAATCATGTGCACGGTGATTTATTAATTTTGGCTTTTGTGTTAGTTCCTCTTCTATCATCTGGCTGCTCTTTGAGAGCAAGCAAGGAGGAAGTAGAGGTAGAAGTGAGCATAGCTATGTTGCTTGAGGGAATTGAAAGGCATATTTTCCTCTGAGAGCAGAGTACAGTTGCAAAGCAGGACCATTTAAGATGAAGATGTGCCATGTAGAAAATAATGGATAGCTAGCAAAATTGTTGACCTTCCTCTGATCTGAGCACTTAGGCCATGATTCTTGACTTTTCTTGTGCAATGTCCACCTAGATTTAATAATGTCAGATCACATCACTGGAGAAAGAAAAACATCATCTTGTAATTAATTGCACATCTGTAAGTATCAAAGCAACTCACTGAAAGACTACAGAGAAGAAAATTTCACTGAGTATAATATGCTTCAGTGTGAGAAATGCAGAATAAATGGATTTAGCTCCTTCTAACAGGAACTGCAAGGCCAAATTAATCCCTGGCCTAACTCTCTCTGGCTTGAGCCCCACAGGACTAGTTCAGGGGAAGGAGATGTGTAAAGCTGCTTAACTGGTTGCCTGAAAAATCCCTTCATAGGCAGTGCTGAGCAGTTTTCATTCTAGTTCCTATGCACAGCAGGCAGAATCAGAGGCGGAGGAAATGGTGCAGCACCACTGAGCAGTATTCAGTGACTTCTTTTTTGCTTTCATGATAAGGGGAGGACATGCATCCAGTTACTATGTTTGAAAGTGACAGCTGTTGCCCATCCCCATGTGGTTTTTTGCCCTGTATATTTTATGTGATGTCTTTGTTCTGTGCTGTGGTCATCCACCCTCCCCAGTGTCAGAAGACAGTTTGTCTTAGCAGTCACAGGAGTTCCTGCAGGCCTCTTCATTCCTGAGGATAATCCAAAAGTATCAATGGCTAATTTCTCAAGGAAAGATGCAGGGCTGTGGGTAGCTGTGTACTGCTGTTAACTGTGCCCAAGATGATACCAGCCTGGAACAGGAAGGCAAAAGCCCCAATGGTGATCTTGTCTTGCCACAGCTCTATGTGCAAAGCCCTAATGCACTGTTGTGTTCTCATTCACTTCCTTATGGCAAAATATTGCTACAGACAGATAGGATTTTAACAAGGCTTAAATTAAGTCCATGAGGGAAAGCTTGTGTTTGACCAAACCAGTCCCTTTCCCCAAAGTTTTTCTCTAGGCAGGACCACAGCCCAAGTGAGATTGCCTGGGGCCTCTGTGGACATGACCTCCTACTTCCCTGGTGTGAGATGCAGGAGCAGATCCTCACACATCAGGTCTCAGATCCTCACAGGAGGGAAATGCAGCTGCAGTGACTGGCTCTGTTATGTACTGAAATGAAAACCCGAACAGATCTCAGCAGGATGCTCACAAAGGGCTGCCAGAACATTTCTGACCACAGTGGTCAAAGACTGAAGAGCCCTTTGTGGGGTTTGGAAACAGCCCAGCAATGTTGGTGAGGAACAAGAGAGACACAATAGGGTGCCAAGACAGGGAGGATTCCTGAAATATCTATTGCTATGCAAGAGTCTTCCACTGATATGCAGTCTTTTGATCTGCCCAACTAAGGCAGTGAAATGGAATCAAACCTGCTGGTGGAACAACGCACAGGGAATGAGCACATTTCACATTAGTGTAGAAAATTCAGAAGACCACTTGTTATGCAGCAAAATTCAGGAATTTTATCTTTTACCGTGGCAGGTTAGACTGAAGCCGAAAAGGATCTTTGCATCCTGATGTCACTCACCAGAAGTGTTTTGGAGAGACCTTCAAAAAGCAGAATTTAACCTACAAATTAAACATCAAATGCAAACTTACCTGGTCTGAGTCCTATGCCATCAGAATCTGGCCAAACCGTGGCTAAGGACACAAGTTTATTGAACTTTTTAATGAAGAGAACCCCACAATTATGTTACAGTTATACTAAAACAAATAATTTGCTTGCAATTGCAGAGATAATGACATGCTGACCACACCTACCAATTAGAAAGTCATAATAAAGAGTAATAAAATACCTTTTCCTTGGGCTGCAGAATCAACCCCCACACAGCCTGTGACACTAATATGATTTACTCCTATTTGCTGATGGAGAATTCTAGTAATAAAATTTAATGTGGAGGAACAAGGTGCATTTAACCAAAGCTGTAAACATATCTAATTTTATTTAAAGCTATAGGGTGCAGTACATTAACGTTTAACAATCTGATATTAAATTGGTGTGAAGCTAATAGAGGTGTATTTGTTAAGATTTCAGCACAAAGCCATGTTCTACCAATGACAACAGAAGGAGTAACCAAAATAGTGTGACTCAGCAGACTCCAACTGCTGCTTAATAAGGTACTAAGAGTCTTCATGGGAACTCCTGTCGTAAAAGAACTGTGGGCCACCTTCAGGTCTGCTGCTGTTCTGCTGAAGCCAGAGAGAGTTAGGCCAGGGATTAATTTGGCCTTGCAGTTCCTGTTAGAAGGAGCTAAATCCATTTATTCTGCATTTCTCACACTGAAGCATATTATGCTCAGTGAAATTTTCTTCTCTGTAGTCTTTCAGTGAGTTGCTTTGATACTTACAGATGTGCAATTAATTGCAAGATGATGCTTTCCTTTCTCTGCTGCCATATGAAGTCAGTTCCAAACATCTGAAAAGCCTGGAACTTTCTGCAGAATGAAGAATTCAATTCCAAATACTGGGACTTTCTAAATGCTGTGTAAGAGATAAATGCATATCCTTCAATCTAGGAAGCAATACCCTTCTCTAGGAAGCAATAAATCCTACAGAGAGTGAGACAACAAATCTTACAAAAAAAGGTAATTTATTCAGTTCAATTAACTATTATTTTGGGGAATTAGATATCAAACATACACAAGAATATATAGGATATTAATACATAAAGAATGGTATTCATTAACATGCTGGGCATAAATATACAGTAGAGGATTCTTCTGAACAATGGGCACAATGGCCAGTTGTATGCAAAAGGAATGTCTGTCACCAAACATGAAAGTTTTCACAGCTAAGTGGTCAAATAATTAATGTGTTAGGATTTTATGTTTAATTCCAAAGTAACAACTAATAATGTCTATATTTTTCTAAGGCTTTTTGAACAGCTGTCTGCATAACAGGTGTCCTCTTTGAATTATCAGTTAAGCTAGCTGTTCCAAAATTGATCCCTGAATGTTGAATCACTTGTTAGCACCAATTTGGTTTTGGTCAATGAGTTGATTGCTGTTGTTACTGAAAGTCCAACACCTGATCAGAGAACAAGGAAAGATACCATGCCCTTTTGGTGGGTGATTAACTCCTGGGACAATGCAAAGGTGAAACAAACATCTTTTTTGACAGCTCACAATAGCAAACATTAAAAATGCAAATAATTCCTAGCATTATAAACTGATAAAAGCTGACCTTAGTTTGGAAACAACTGTTCTGATGAAGGAATAGAATTAGAATTAGTACTGCACATAATGGTCAACCTGATAAGCTTTTCTTAAATTCTTTTTATAGAAGAAATTTTTATCTAATGTGGAAGCAGGTGACTGCATTTTATATTTACAGATCCTGGCTAGACAGTAACAGATTATGTGTGCTGCCTAATCTCTACCACTGTTCAAAAAAGTTAAAAAGCAGTTTATACAGACTCACTTATTCTGGTGAAACCCTCCAAAAGGCAGTGATGTGCTCTGTCCCTTGGCTGCATGTCCCCATCCTTGAATTGTCCCTGCTGCCCTCCTCTCCTGCACTCCCATGCAATAACAGGAACAAGGGCATGAGTGCTCCTGTGACGATTCCCAGCTGTGCTCTGAGCCCTGGTGAGAAGTTGTTCTATCACTAAAAGGGTGTGACCTGTAAAGGAAGAACCAACTTGGACCATCTTAGTTGTGACTCCAGAACCCAAGGCCTGCAAGTGCTACTCCAAAATCCACATTAAATACTGGTGAATGAGCAGCCTGTCATGGGGCTCCCTCACAGACCTGGAGAAGACCTGGCACATGCCAAGTATCGATCTCCATGACCTGATGGTGACCTAAAGAGCCCATGTTTTTACATCTCCATCGACTGCACACTTACTCAAGGGCTAAAGCTTCCCAAGAGCAGAAAGATGTTGGGTATCGAACTCTCCCTGAGCTCTGGGGAAATTAGACATTGAAGATACATGAGCTTGAAAACATCAGTCCAGCTATTCTTCATGACTGAAATGCCCAGGATGGCACAGAATAGCTCATTGTCCATCAATGTGTGTCAAAGCAAAAGGAAGAATGCCTTCTCAGTTATCAAGAGGTAAAGAAAGAGGAATGTTATTTTGTGTCCTCACATTAGGCTCATTTCCCTATCTCCTGAGCCCTGGTCTTTCCAAAGAAATAACTCCAAAGTCAGCAGGGCACTACAGAGTCTGTTCCATAGGGAAGGAGAAGCTGTGTAATTTTTTCCTCTAGATCAGCAGCTCAGCAGTGCAGGCTACAGGAGGAAACTTTTGCAGGTTTGGAAACACCAAACGAAACCAAGACCAAAAGCAGTGTCCTGGTTCTCTCAGTTTTTTACTCACTATCAAGTTTTTCCTATTCCTAATCAGAATTTTTAAAAATCAAATCCTGGGAGATGTTCCCAAGCTACGGATAGTCTTCCTTAAATCATTGGGGTTTAACTATAAATGTTTCCTTCAGATTATTTTGAAATATTTTATTTCAAACACCTTACTAAAAGTAACAAAAGTTTTTTAAAGACAATGTCATTTAGAAAGGGAATTTGAAAACATAGAACACAAACCTTTTTAACTATTTCTGGAGAACGGGAAAAAAAGCAGAAAAAGTAACTTTAATTTTTCCTTTGCGGTAGAAAAAAGTCTCAGCTTTACTGGGTTAATATTTTTCTGATGGGACAAAATGCATTGAAATGGCCATTTTCCTGGTCAGTGGTCTTTTCCTTCAGGAGCAGGTTGCTGGGCATGGATCCTGCAACCAGCCCTCCTAAGGCTTGCTAAGATATTGATGTTTGCAGCTGGACTCATCACATTAACATTAAAGAAGGAATAATGTTTAGTGTTAAAAATGCCCCAGGTAGAACTTCAGCCCATTTCCAACAGGGATATAGAACGCTACAAAGGGTATCTCTGGGAAGTCACTTGTTGGCCAGCTGCTTTTTCTATGATTACTTTCAACTACATTGTGTTTAAAAGTCTCATAGAAAAATAGAAGTGCATGAATGGAAATAAAAAAACAAGGACATTTGTACGATTTTTATAAATAAACAGCACAGCAAGATTTAAATAGAACACAGACAAAGGACATTTATACAGGCATGAACTGTTACAGCTTGTTCTCCTCAAAGAGTATCTGTGCATAGACTGTCATGCTGGGAATGCCTTTGGCTTCCTGAATCGGCTTCATCAGTTCAAGTTCAGCATATGTTAAATTCTCCTCTGCGATTTTTGGCTGCAAGACAGAACCAACAAATTCGTTATAATGTCATTACCACTGAATGTAGATATTTTATAAAATTGGCTATAGCTCTTCTCCCACCCATTCTAATTCTACTACGTGTTTAATCAGTCTACTTTGCATTAGGGTTAGTTCATAGAAGATGAAATAAAAATAATATTAAAAATAGGAAACAGGAATAAGTAGGATTTTCAGGTTTGCTTCTAATTTCACAAACACTGAACATTTTGACAATTCAAATATTGCAGATTTGAAAGATGTATGTTAGCAAAATGTTCAGCCTCCTTAATACTAAATTTCCTGATTTTATTTATTGCAGATTTCACAATTTGAAAGATATATGCCAGATTTGCTTTCCAGATGTAAACCTTGGACCAGTTACATCTCTAATCACAACCACTCACAGAGCCTCTCATTATATTTCTTAACAGAACCAAAAAATGTTAAAAATACGCAGAAGGCACAAAAAACTGGATAGAATTACTGCCATTCCACTGGAATTTCACCACTTTTGCCAAGCTATAGATGAGTTCAGAGTTTAGAACAAAGGCCATACCACCAAAACTGCCTGCTGTATTACAGTGATTGAATTTGACTTACAACTATAAAATTTAGCTAAGGGACATGGTCAATAAAATTTACTGAACAAATTTTTTTGTGGGTGGCAGAAGCTGCCTACTGCTATTGGGGACTTCATCCAGACTCAGGTGGCTCAGAGGAGGAAAATCTTGTCTTGTGCTCCTGTGTGTGTTTTGCTCACAGTTGGGAGTGGGTTGTTCATGTCCAATTCACCTCAGAAAATGTAGCTACAAACAAAAGAGTTGCTGTGGAACTGTATGTGAGACCCTCAGTATTTGAAATGGATTTCAGCTCATCTGTAGAAGACTGAGGTCTGTGCTCCCTGAAGAAGGGTGAAGCTCTATGGCCCTATGCAAGTGAAGAACTGGAGAATTTGTTCTTTATCTTCTTGAGTACTTGTTCTACCTGAGTAACTGATGTCCTCAAGTTGAAGTGCAGAGGACAATTAAAAAACCCAAAACATTTCAGCCATGTGAATTTCTGCAGTCACAAGAAGCAGCCATGAAAAGATTGCATCTCTCAGACTAAGAAAGGCTTTGGCAGTTGTAAAGTTAAAACTGGCTCGAAGTTCATAAACCAGGATTTTCCACACAGTACTTAAATGTTAGGAAGAAATTGTAAATAGTTGCCAAGGCCAAAAGTTTCACATTTTATTTATTGCTTATTTATTTCTGATTTAACACAAATGATTCCTGTTTCCTTGAAATGTGTTTGAATAATTATTGTTTTGTCTTCTGCCTAAAAAGATAAGCATCTAACACCCTCTGAAATCAGTCCCTGTGCTCCCCCGCTTCCTGTTCTTTGCACTGCTCTGGAATCCTCTCATGGCAGTTGCTCACACTCAGCATTTCAGGTTGTTTCCATCAGAGTGAAAAAGTTTACACTTTTCCAGCATTAATTTGATCCTATTTCTTCTCTGCAGATCAAATCCTCAAAGGCTTTGTGCAGCTGCTGCTGCAAGTGGTGTCACTGAAGTCAAATGATCTGTGCAATGTGAGTACAAGCCCTTTGCAGGGCGTTGCCTGCAGGACTGGCACCTTTGCATTTCACTGTTCACACAGCCTTCCCTCCCTCCCCCACTTCCATGCATAGTCCTATTTGATCTCGACTTCTGGTCCTCATTCACTGTCAAATGCTCTGCTGTTGACAACACAGAAAATTTCCTGCTTTCATTGAATTCTCTGGTGTAATGACAAAAGGAATTACTGTGGATCCAGACAGATCTTGACTGTAACAGAAATAAAATCACACATATATTTTCTTTGTTAATGTATTAGGATTGAACTGGACCACAATGTTTAGAAAGGCATCTCTCCTATCCTGGCCTTGGCTTAAAGACTTAGAAAAAACTCTCGGTCAACTGCTGTGATGCCTGAAAAATTTTTATATTGCCCTTTTCTTTATATCCTGAAGGTAGTTGCCTCAGTTTCTAGGCACTTCAGTTGTTTTTTGCTTTTATGTTAAGTTAAAGATTCCTTTTGAGATTTCAAAACTGTATGTGCCTGTCTATTCAGTTATGTAGCACAGAAGCTAAAGACAGGAGTTACATTGAGGGTGGACACCACAATAACACCAACAAATGCTGAAGATTTTATTCTCAGTGTAAGATAGTATATTGAGTCTCTGAAGGTATTGGGAATTTTGCTGCCAGCTTCAGTGTCACATCAGACCTTCAATGCACAATGATACATTGCATGTGAAAAGCTTCCTAAAAATCAATCTGATAAAACTTTTCAGGCAAAGATACTGGTCACTGCCACAGTAAAACTCTACATTTCTTAAGTCTGACGCAGAACATTGGTTGAGGCAGAAATATTTTCATTGTTCTGTAGGAATCAGTTGTTCAGGGCAAGCTAAATCTGTATATGTTTTCCCCTTTATTGTTTAATCATATTTCTTGTTATGTTTCCATTTAGAAAATGCCACATGTCCTAAAATAGCCACCCCAACGCCCAGCTCATGTAAATTTTAGAAGTAAGATTTATGAAATCATATTGTCCAGGTGTTTTATTATATTATCTCAAAATTGCATTGTTTTCCAGTGTAGATTATCTCTTTATTCTTACCTTATTCTATTATGTTTGGATATGAAAAATAACACTAGATTCCCCAAAACAAGCCATTGGGCAGTAGTGGCTGATGTGTTGCTTTCATACATTTTTATGATGTTCCTATAGTAAACATAATTTAATAAAGCCAAAACACACTAAATAAATAATTGCATCTAGAAAAGCAATAAAACCAAATAAAATTAGTACTTTCATAAGTGGAAAAGGTACTTCAATTACTGCTACAAGCAACAGCACACCATAAAATGTGTAGAATAATTTCCCTTATGCATATTTCTAGTATGTAATAATTTGATTGAAAATATGAGGAAACACACAGGAGGTTCAAAATTGTGAAAGGTATACAGTTTTCAGCAAAGGATGTGTAATAATAGTGCATGGGAGCCAACACTACTTCAAGTACCTGTGGTAGCCAGGTTTTTATTCCATACGCTCTTCTGCACTTCATTTATCAACCACATGTTTAATTTAATTTTGCTGGTTTATTTGTCCAAAACCAACTTTTTTTGAGCAGACAGGGAAAAAAAAAATCCACCCTAATTCTACGATTTCATCTCTCATTAGGACTGGATATTGTTTTGGCAGTGTTAACCTGGACCCATGCCACCACTTCCTTTCTGGAACAATCGTGTGACTTTAATAACTGATGTTATAGGTGGGACAGAGGGTAGGACAGAAGAAGAAGAGACAACAAATGACTAGCCATTCACCCCTCTCTTTCTGTCCTGGCACTTCATCTACGAGGTCATTGGGATTTCTAGGGCTACAACATCCTTTTCTAAAAAATTTCATCATTGTTCTAAAATAATATTGAAATTATTCCTTCAAGTAGGATCTATTCCAGTGTGGCATTCCTAGATACAGCATTTATCTTCTATGTCTGTTTTCTCATCTTGGGAACATATACTTTGCCAAAATATAAATTAGGAAGAGTTATGATTTTCCAGTGTATCTTCTGGCAAATGCAAAATGATTCCTCTTCCAGGTTTCTTCCAGTTTAATTTTAGTTTATTCCAGTCACAGGGCTTCCCATGGGCAACTTTTCAAAAGAGTTCACTTATAGGAACATTTTTCTTATTAAACAATCTGCAAGGTCTATCATGTGTATATATAGTTTTGTTTTTATTTGGTTTGTCTAGTATATAAATGTGTTAGAAATTAACAAGAAGGGTTGGGGTTTTAATCAAAATTATTCTGAATTTTATGTAATAATTACCAGGAATGTCAATTTTTCTCTTGCTAGGCTTAGCTAGTTTGTTTCTTGGCAGCCTCAAGGATGTTTACTCTGAGCACTGTCAGACAGGAAAGTTCTTGAAGTTTTAACTAAGACTACTCTTATCCAAATTTGTAATTAGGTATGAAGAAAACAAGCAAATAATAACCTCATAATTTCAACTTCTCTACAAAAACAACTGATGCCAACTTGCACTTAGAGATTGCTGCAATCTCACTGTTTCATGACCACACATGTTATCATGAAGACGACAAACTGAATGTGAATTTTTAGTTTACTATCAAAAATAAGCAGAAAAGGCCTGACTTCCCAGTTCATTTCAGTCTTAAATATTTTAGAGACTATTGCTGCAGACATTCGCCTTTGAATTCAGTTCTTGTATAATCACATGTAATGTAGTTTTTGTTTGAGATATGATACAGAAAGGCTTTTACACAGGGGAAAAAAAACCCTGTAGATGAAATTAAATTTTCAGCTCTGAGTTTTCTGGATTTAACAAGCATATGTCCCAAATTGTGCACATGGCAGCAGGGTTGGAACTAAATGATCCTTAAGGTCCCTTCTAACGCCATTCTATGATTCTATGAAATTCCAGTCAGAGCTTCACAGTATTTTTAGTAACTCCAGTTTCCTGCAGTAACACTTGAAAATGGAACTCCACCCTCACTGGCATGGCCTGCACTCATGGGTGAATGGATTAGGTCAGCAAGGATGAAACCCTGCCAATTCTGCAGATGTTTGCTGGTGTGATGGCCAGTACATGGCAAATCGCCACCCGTGGCCCGGCCATGCCATGCTGTTGGGTGGACACGTGGAGCCTGGGGATGCTGCAGGAAGTGCAAATGGGAAAGGTACAGAGTCAAGAGGTGCTGCTAATGTTTGTTTGACCCAGTCCCTAGGAATTGCACTTCTGGCCAGGTTACTCCACAGCACCAAGAAAGCAGCCTTGCCCCAGTGCCATGAAGGAGTTCTTCTTAGCAAGCACATTCTGGAACTACTATTTTTTTTTCTCTCCCTTTCTCTTGCAAAAGCCAAACTTGACTCTTTGGCCTTTTTCCTTTAACGTTTGAGAAACATCCTGTTTTGTAGTCACAGTCGGTAAAAAGCTCCACAGAAAAAATGCAGATACTGTCCAGATGGCACAGCTCAGGAGCATCCAGTGTCACTGCCTGAGCACACTCCATCAGAAAGTGTCTAGACAGGACTCCCCAGGCCAACTGGTTGGGCTGTGTTACCACAGGAGGAGATTGTTGGCTGTCTCTGTATCCATGCCCAGAAGGGTGGAAACTGCATGCTGAGTGCAGCCTAAGGGAAAGGGGGTAGCCCATCATCTACTCTGATATCTCCTTTTCAAAGTATCTGGTTTTTGAAGCCGTGGAGGGGATGGGATGTGGCTGCCAGCTTGGCCATCACTGGAGGATCAGTGATGGAGGTGAAGGTGAGGATGTGCTGAAGCAAAGATCCAGCATATTTGGTGGATGGGTTTGCAACTCCCTTGTCTGGGCCACCAGGACACGGCAGAGAGCGCATGCTGGCAACGGGGTCAGGCAGGAGAAAACTCACTGTAGCTTCAGAGAGAAAAGGATTAACCTTTGACAGTCCTATTTTTAAATATACACAGCAAAACCCCTCCCTTTATAATATGTGGTCTTTCTTGTGCTGAAATCAGTAGTGCTCCTGAGGGCCACAGATACACTTAATGCTCAAACCCTATGAACTTCAGTGGGATGATTTCCTCATTAAGATAGTACCATAACTCAGAAGTCAGGAGTTTTTTGTTCTTTTTTTAAGAGCTTCAAGTGTTTACCAATGTCAGTGACTTGATTGCAGGCAGAAAGCCAGAGATTCCCCTGGAACAGAGGAGTTTCAGAAATTACTTTTGCAGAAGTTCTGAAGCTAGATCTGCAAAATGAGCTTTCCTCTAGAAATCCTCTACTGGCCAGTAAGAGTGCTGAAATATCAAGAGAGACATTCAGTGCCAAAGCTAATAAACATGACATTGGAAAATATGGAGAGTAGGAATTATGACTTCTAGTGGCATTATCAGTTAAAAAGGACAGTTTTTTTCCCATTAAGATATCTATTTTTTACTTCCTATAGCATAAAATGTCTATACTCCCAGAGAACAATATCTACAACAATTTGTGAAGACTCTTTAACCATTGCATCTAAATTTTGTTATTGAATCCCACAGAAGTTATGATTACAAAGTCAGGGACAAAGATGATTTAATAAGTCCCATTGAATGAGTTTTGGAGGAAGAGCATTATTCCTAGATTCTAAACCAACATTGCTGGAAATCAGGCTGATTTCTTATTATTCAAAAAAAGCCAAGGAAGCAATTAAAAGTTTTCACTTCACTGGTGACACTTCTATTACTCCAAATGTGTCATCACACAAAAATCATCTACTGTGGGATTTTGTAAATACACAAGTCTCAACACAGATCCAACAAGAAATTTTACGCATTTATACAAATCATTCTTTCTTGGGCATAAAGATAGCAACCTGTGACCTGAATGGGGAAGCAAGCACAACTCAGTAGTTTTGAGTACGTTGAGTTCTGAGTGTCAACCTGAATGTGCAAATGATATTCATGTACTATGGACATCTCACGTCCTATGGAGACATTGAAAAAAAGAAAGGATTATTCATCTTGCAGAGAGAGGAATTATGAGGACTGAATAGAAATATTAAAGAATAACAGGGAGTCTAGGGAAAAACTGTTCACCACTGCTTTGTGTATCATATGTATGGTCTTACTTGAAGTCTGTAGAGATCAAGAATGCCTTAAGAAATTGGGAGCTTAAATCGTCACCCATTGTTACATGTTGTGGAGGAAGCAACTCTTCTAACAGAAGGTCGCACAGCTTTTAATTTAAAGTCATCCAGTAGAAGGGAAGACCTGATTGCTCCCAGATTCAGAATTCACAAATTACTGAGCATATGTATTCCACTTCCTTTTTCTTTCTCAAGGAAAGGGCCAATGGTACCTACAGTTAAGACTACTGAGGAATCCTACTAGTTGTGCAAAATACTGACTTTTAGAAATTTCCCTCAGCCTTGGATAACCATAATCCCTTCCTGGTTCTCAAGTAGCTTTTACATCATCACCAAAAGCAGATCTCAGTAATCATGTAGCACTGAGCCACTGGTGATCCAATCCATGCTGAAATAAACAATGCTGTCTACACTGCCTGAGCTGAAGGTAGAAGGATGCTTCTCTTAAATAGCTCCGCGCCATGGTCACTGAAATCACTCTGCCCAGAAGTCACACAGGAACAACATGTACTCTGTGGTGGGGAACAAGAGAAGCCAGATACACTACATTCAATAAAGAGGTTATGCAAGAGGTTAGTCAGTGTAGGAACAGCAGAAGCCAACTCTTGTGTGAGCCTTACATGGATGTGTTTGAAGAACTAAGCCCAAGGGGATCACTTGTAATACAGGAGATATTTACCTGATTTCAAAGTGTGATATTCATATGATGTAGCAGAGTGGACATGTCAGCGGCAGAATCAGAGGATTTCCTATAGCCTGTCTTATCTGGGCAGGTATTCCTCCCCTTAAAATTTAGTGTGAAAATGATGAAGTCAACAAAAATTTTGCGTAAGTGAAGATTTCAAGGTTTGATCTAACCTGAAGTCACATCCTTTCCATTGGTTGTAGTGAATCACACAGGAGCTCCTAAGATTGATGGTTCAAACCTTCATGAAAAGACACTAAAGCCTTTTCATTTAGATGATGTTCCATAACTGACACTCTTGGGCTATGACAGCTAGTCTCTAGGAGGCAATGAAAGGCTTACCAGAAAATTTGGTTGAGGAAGTAGAAGATTTATCTCTACCAACTCAAAGGGCTAAGTACTTAAGGCTAGAGCAGAACAGCCCTTAGAGAGAAGAGTTTGTGGGCCCCCAGAATTTTCTTCTTCATAATGACTCTCTGTGCTTCTTGCATGCTATAAAAAACATCCCTTTTTGCATTTCAGCATCTCTATTTCCTTTGATCTGTACACATTTCTCATTGATGCTAATAGAGAATGACACTGATGGGGAATATTTTTGCAACAGGGGGAGCATAGAATTGTTATTCTGGCTAAAGCAAAAGCAATATGACTTAAGCAGAGTATTTAAAAGGCTTTACTCAACACTGTGCAATTGAACATAGTATTAGACTTTCTCTCTCTCTTTTTTTTTTAATTTTCATTGAGATTATGTCCATATTTTATCCAGGTTATTGTGTTCTTGTAAAATTATACTGCAACCCACTCTAGCACGTTAACAACAAAAGAAATTCTCTAGCTTATTATAAACATCTTTCAAGAAACCAAACGCATATGTCCTCTGGAAATAATTTTGCTGGTATTTAGGCTATTACAAAAAAATTTCCCAAAACACTGGAATTATTTTGTAATGTTCCTTTATACTCTAGCTTGTTAGCTTAGGTTTTCTAGAATATTCTCCTGGTGCCCCAATACAGTCCCTTCCTTGGGCTGCACAGGGAAGCTGCAGAAGTAGTCCAGAAACTCAGCAATATGTGTCTGTCTTTGCAGTAGTGATTACCTAGTAAGTGTGTGCCATCAGTGAAAAAAGACCTAGCATAGACACCAGCTGTGCAATAATTATAGCTGGAAAGAAAAAGTTATTTTGTCCTGCAGAGATTTGGCAGGATGATGATATTATTTTTTTTTTGCCCCAAGGCAGACTGAAAATTTAAAATCTGAGAAATTTTTGGGAATTAAAATGGGGAGACAAGTTTGCTGAAATTAAAAAAAAAGTTTCATTTAGATGTATTTGTCTTTTTCTCTGTATTTTCTACATTTTTTATCTTTTTTTAAACTTCTTTTACTTCAGTTAGTTTAATTTTCCTCACTGAAAAGAAGTAACTTAAATACAGAAAGTATGGATTTTTTTCCCCTGAGAATACAAAAGCATAGACAACTGTGTTGGAAAAGGAGGCAAGAGGAACAGAAGTGGGAAACTGCTCTGAGAAATGCCCTGCTCAGCTTCTGAATACGCCTTACAGATTTACTTCGGTTAAGTTTACTTTGTCCATTAATGCCCTTTATTGCTAGGTCAGTTTATATTTGTTGGGTCACTTTTTGACTTAAAACTAACTCATGTCCATCGATTGTGTATTTTCTGTGGGCTATGTCTCTCCAGGTGCACTCTGAGGTGAAATATGAAAGGGAAGAGAGCAACATATGGAAACTGCTGCCAAAGTCCAATGGCAAGGCATTAAAACAGAGTCCACTGTCTGCATGCAGCGTGTGGATCCTCAGTCGTGCTAGGGGAGACAAAGCTGATTTCATTGTTTGAAAAGGCTTTACTCCTGCTCACCTCCAAAGTGTTTGGACCTTGACTGGTGTTGTGTAGCAGGAAGGGAAGAGCCAACAGCTATTTGAGGGCTACACTTGGAATTATTCAAGAAAGAAAAAGCATCTGGAAACAGATTTGCTTCAAGTTCAGCATGTGTTGATGTGCTTTATTGACCTGCAGGAAGAGTCTGAGTACTCTAACTGATGAGAGCTTTTCCTAAGAGGGCTGAAGACAGCTTGATTACTGATGTGCCCAGGCACTGGGATTTACACTGTGGGCATGGCAAAGGGTGGCTGTCACCTCTGCTGCCAAAGGCTCTCATCTGTGTCTCTGTCTTCTTAGCAGAGCTTTGGCCTGCCACAATTACCTACGTCGACATAAGGCCTTTTTCATGGAGTTTTAAAACTCTGCCTCTTCCTCTACTGAAGCCTGACCTGTACGAGCAGAGTCTGGCCGAGGGGCAATCCCTGCAGGACCAGCAGAGGAACGATGAGCTCCATATCCAAGCAGAAAAATTGCCTAAGATATTAGCTGAACTGTTCTCAAGTCAGCTGGCATTACGCCCAGGGTTGTAAAACGTAGAGGTTATTTACTGACAGTTGGTGGGAAGGTTCTCAGTTCTAACCCTCATCTGAAAATGAAACCATCACATGGCATTTGGGTTATTCCAGTGGCATAATTTTAGGTACCCACCTTCACCTAAGATAGAGAGTTGGTCTCTCTGCGATCTCTCTGTTGCCAGAGAAGGGAGAAAGATTCCCAAAAGGCAATTCAGAGCAGTAGTCTGAATTACTAGGAATTACTCTAATTCATCTCTCTTTCTATTGACTACACAGGGACCACAGCAGACCGCTGCACCTATAGGCATCTGAAGTGAGTTGGTATAAAACTGTGTCACTCTATTACTGCCGGATGTCTTGTCCAGGCACTGCTTTGTTACAAAAGCAGAGAAACATCTCACCGTCTATCTGATTTGTCTCACATGTCTCTGCAGAGGTATTTTTCAATCAGAAACTCATACCCAAGAGAAACTTTTATATGAAGGGTTTTTTCCTCAGTATGAGCTACATACATACATCTTATTCCTGCAATTCAAGGCATTTCTGACTTATAGTGTAGTGCACGATAAGGCTCCCCATTTCTGATTTGAAGTCTCAAAAGAATTGTGACCAGTACAGTTATGATTCTGTCAGGAACTGGTATTTTTTTCCAAAACACCAGCTGCCAGAAGCACGTGAGAATGAATAGCAGGTTTCATTTAAGGACAGGCCAAGTTTGAAGACATGACAACTGTTAGAAAGCTGGAAAACATAATCCAGTGTAACGTAATGCTCTAAATGAAAAGAACCAAGATAATTCATCACTTGAAAAAGTATTACTTAAAAAAAAAAAAAGACCTGTATGATTTTTAAGGCAATTTACAGCATCTGAACCTAGAGTTCTGGCAACATTACAGCATTTGTATTGAGACAGAAGAATATGCAGAAAATTATGTCACAGAGAATTACTCACCAGGATCAATTTTCTTTGAGGTTTCAAGAGCTTGGGCTTAGGGAAATTATTGGCAATTGGAGCTACAAAAATAAATATTAAGGGATCATTTCATATTATCATTCACTGTCATTTTTAGTATATGTATTAGCAATTTATAAATCACGTATTAATAGCAAATTAGGAGCAAAAGCATGTACTTATACATGAGTTTAGCCATATTTCAGGTATTTTACAAGGAACCATAATGCTTGTGAATTAGAAAAATTCGTAAGATTAAAGAATCTGATATGCAAGACATGCTGTTTGTGTGCAAACGCTAGAGCAAGTATATCCCCTGAGAACTGACCATTTGTAACCTAACCCATGGTAAATCTTCAGGTCCTTTCCCTCCTCTCTTCCACTGGCTTAGCACTGGCAGTGTTGCTCAGAAAGTACACCCAAGAATTTGTGAGACTGACCCCGGAGTCACAAATCCTCTTGGAAAATGAAGTCCCCAAGAGGCTGGTCTTTATCTGCCCAGTTTGCTTGACTTCCCCAGTGCACCAGCAATTTTAGAGTGCCACGTGCTGGCTTCCCTCGGAATACCCCCAACAAGTAATTTCAACTTGCCTAACTTTAATCTTCTCTTTGAGCAGGGTGAATATTGCTGCAGAGGTTCCTCTCTCTCCTCTGGTTACTGTGAGCTGAGACCTCCTGCTTGGTCTCATTGAGTAGCATCTCAGAATGGCTAAGGCTGCAGGGAGGTGAAAGCCTGTCCCAGCAGCAGGCAGAGGCCATTTCTTCCCCCACGGATGGGAGCAAGACCAGGCCACCTCAGAGGCAGAGACAGTGGAAAAGTGCGGGATTCCTGACGTCTCACGCTCTGCTGTCCCTCCATGGTTGTGCTCAGGATTTGAAATATCTCTGTGTCTCTGTTTTCATACCTTTTGCTGGGATGGCTGGTGGCTGCTCCAGTTTCTCTTTCTTTTTCTTTACCTTCTTAGGCTGTAGAGGAGACATGCTTGTCACACTGGTAACTGTCTCCCCGGAGCTGCAAAGCATAGGCCCAAAAGTGAGGGGAAAATGGAGGCAATGGAGAGAAAGACAGCTTGTCCCTGTGAGTTCATGCAAACACATCAGCTTCTACTTGTGAGAGTTCATGCCAAACAACCTGGATTGTTATTAGGGTATGTAATGAAAAACCTCTTACGGTGGTTGGAAATGCTCTGGGTTTTGCATTTGTTCAGCCATATAGTGTGGCTGAGAAATCAGTCTCACTCATCCTGGCATAGAAAATGCAAACTGTCAGGTTTAAACAAGACCCATTTCATAGCACCTATTCCTTAAAAGCATGTGTGACCCCACTGCTGCACCCAGGGTGAACTTCTGCCTGCCTGCCCTCGAGGGCTAGAGACACAGACAAGTTATGTGACTTGCATAAGCTCCCATGGGAAGTGTATGGAAAAGCAAAAACCTCGATGCAGATACAGGGCTAAGACTGGCTGAGGGGCCAGGAGAGCAGGCAGCACGTCTTCAGGCAGCTCACAAACCCACATTTGCAAAAGCTGGCTTTGTCAAGGGGGCCAGTGTGCTCAGGGAATATAAAAGGAGAAACTGTGCCCCAATCTCTAACTCGCGCATTCTCCAGTAAATCTGTGCTGAAAAGGTGCTACGAGGGAAGAGTACAAGTTATACTGTAAACAGACTCCTATCCAAGAGAGCTTCTGTGTTTGGCTATTAGAGTTTAACATCCTCTAAGGCTGGATTTTTTACCCTTATCATCTCCCAGAGCCTGAGAACAAAAATCCTGCTTTGAATATTCAGGGCTCGGATGCGCAATCAGGTTGCAGCGATTGCCACTGCGGGTCAGCTGAGCTGTGCAGGGTAACTGATGTGCAGGGGCTCCCTGCCTGCAACTAAAGGGGAATAAAATTGTACTGGCTTAAGTGGTAATGAAAGGAATCTTAACTTACAGCTGGGGTGGGAGCAGAGGGTAAACCATTTAGTTATGATGACTTCGGTGATGGAGGTGACTTGGTAAGCAGATGTTGCTAAGCTGCATCTGCCCCTGGGCTCACCCTGGGTAAGATTAGGGCAGTATGGTGGGGACCTTTCTCTTCTGTGCTGGGAGTTCCACCACGCCATGGAATACAACCAGGGTCTCCATAGTTGTAACACTGACAACACTTATTACACTGAATTTTAAATCCTTTGACCCCATCTCCTGTTCCTCTCCAGATTCTTTTGCATAATGAAACATTCTCTTAATAGAATAAAATATTCAGACTGGGCCAAAGACTTAACAAAAGTTAAGATGTGTCAGCTATTGCCCACACAAGAACAACAAAATTACAGACATTACCATTTTACACAGTTGTAAATCCAAATGACTGTCACTACCATTGGTAAAATCACTCTGGATTTACACTTGTGTAGATTACAAAAATACTCTGGTTTGCTGATTTTCCTGAGTTCTGTTTCATGTACTCAGTCAAAAACATAGATTTGCTGCCAAACTTTCTAAAAAGTGTTTAAAAAGTAAAATATGTTCATGAATTACAAATAAATCACATCAGTTATGTAAACAGAGGGTTGCACTGAAACAATTTCAAAGTCTGCCTGCTCTACTACAAACCTATTCCACAACAACCATTTGTTTCAATACTAAAATCAAGACAAAATGGTTTAAAACCAGCAGAAAATAAAACTGATCTGCCTGGCTTCTTTGTACAAACATCAAACTGCCAAGAAGAAAGACTACCAAAAAGGAGATGAGAATGATTTTTTTAAACGTTTTTGGGTTTAATAATCCAAAGTTGTTAAGGCAGATGTGTAGCTTAAAGTTGCTGTTGTTCCAATATAAATTCTTTAAGCGCACAATATATGAAAAGGCTTAGTGTCAATTCATTGCATTAGTTATTATACCTGCTTTGCCACTGAAAAAGTGAAGCTACAAAGAAATGAATTTGTGACTTGAAGGTTTCTTTAAATGCCAGGGCCACACAGGGTTAACTAATTCTGGGAGATACAATAACTATACTTGCTGTCTTAGAACTGAGCTCCTCAAACCAAACAAGGAGGCTCAGAGAAGACTCCTTGGCTCTGAAACACTGCCTCTTTGTGAGCTTGTCTTGTTCTATGGCTAAAAGGAAAGTTAGTTTTTTATCTCCAGCTCCTTCTTCAGCCTCCTGGCTTCTGTTTCATTGGTGTCACGTTGTGCATTTCTTGAAGGATCTAATGAGTTTTTAGAGAGCAATAAAAACACAGGGGTTTGGGGATGTAACCTGTGGAAGGTGTGTAATAATCATGGAACCAGGGCAGCAGTTTCCCTGGAGGTCATGCCTGTTGCAAGACCTGGGAAGCCACTAGAATTTTAGCTTTGCTATCCTTATTAGACTCTAGGATGTGGAACTTTTCCTGTTGTCATCTAAGTCAGCTATTTTCTCTTGTCAAAGGTCTGCATGGGGGTGACAAATAATTCACTTGAGTGAACTGGGAGTTGGATATTTTCCAGATAGGGGAGCTGTGTGAAAAGGTGCTAGGGATGGTTGGGTTCTTGGTTCTGGTTCTGTGTGGCAGAATTTGCTCCTGTGATGTGAGATTGGCACTGTGGAACCAAGGTGTCGAGATGGACAGCTTTCTGAGGCAAACACTTTATTTACCTCCAATTACTTATCTCCAGAAGAACAGTCACGGAAGGACTGGAAAGTTCAGGCCAACACAAATATAAAAGACAGAAAAAAATGTTCCTGTTTTCAAAGCTTCGCCTCCTAGGGGTTTCTGGATCTGAAAACTGACAAAATGATCCAATAACAAGGAAAATAACAATAATAAGGGTATTTAAAGAAAAGAAAACATCAGAAAAGGGAATTAGGTGGTTTGGAAAACTAAAAATAACTGTACTATTTTATTTAGGTCATTATTTTTAAAATGTGGTAAAGAAATGGGTTTTGGTCAACTCTTTTTTTTCCTTAATTTGTTATTGGTCAAGTAGCAAACCAAAACCTAAACATCTGCTTTGTTACACTCAGGAAATCTGGACTTAATTTTCTTTTCTACCACGGTCATTTTGTGAGACCTGGAGCAAATCACTTAGCCCGTTGTGCTTTAGATCCCAATTAAAAGTAAAACCATAATTCTGACGTCAAGACATAAAATATTTTAAGATGCTTAGGTATTACTGCAGTGGGAATGCAGACATTTCTTACACATCAGACTATTAATGTAATTTTGAAACTGGATCCTACTCTGTATTTGAAATATCACTAAGGGAGTTGGAGTTGAGCTTCTCTAATCAAGGCTGAATTTTGCACAGTAGTAATTTTAAATGGCAAGAACCTCATGCAAATTAGTTAATCAGTTTGGCCTAATGGATATTTAGACAGTAGGTTTTGGGTCTATATGTGTTGAATTAAGTCCCAAGACAAGGAATTTGGAGGTGAAGAGCAACGAATTCAAAGGAATTAATGGTTCGTGTTTTGAGGAGAGAGCGGAAAATAAATGGTACCAAGTGTGAAACGTAACAATTATGATACTGGTAACACTTTCATAGTTATTTCATTTTAAAGCCCTGAAGTCAATGCACTTTAGCCATGCATTTGTGTGATCGAGGATTTCACACGGGAATACAACAAACTGTTTTTATCCATACAGAGTCATGCATTTCTTTCATTTCTTGAGATTCTGTTTTGTGGTGAAGAAATCACATTGGCTTGTTTTCTCCCCTCTATTCAGCCTCCTAAGTTTAGTGCTTGCAGTAGTATCACTGCTACATCATCTATTCCCAGAGAGTCAGATTTTGTAGTACGAGTTTTTATCTGACTGCCATGCTCCATTTTTTCATTTGGGTCTCATTTTTCTTCTCTCTTTATGTTCTCTACCAATCTACTTTGATTTCCTCCCCATTCTTTTTTGTTTGTTTGGTTTTTGTAATTCCAACATTGTCCCAGCAGCTAATAAAGAAGGGGAAAAGAGAAAACATCCAGGAAAAAATGAAAACTGCTGAGCTGTCTCTCTAAATTTTTGGGTGGTGCAACGGCTGGTCAAGGTCACAGAACAAAGATCTGTCCATGAATAACATGAAAGTTTCGGTTTGTACTGGCCTCTCCTGAACCCTGTGCTGCTTTGTTTTGATTTCACTTCTATCTGAGCGCCAGTTAGATTGAATACCATGATAATCCCATGAGAATGCACTAAAAATCACACTACTGGAGGATCTAGGGTGTGCTATACTTGGCATTGAACCCTGTAGTGTCTAAAGATACGATGAGAAACAGTATGTGATACCAAGACGTATTGGATTTAAACTGCAAGGCTAGAAACACATGGTTTCTGTCACTGAAAACTGGGAAACAGCTGCGTTTCTGTGTGGTTATGAGACAACTCTCTTTCATCTTTCTTGTTTGTAAAGTGTTTGTCATATACTTTTACCGCAGTTCCAGTCCAATACACATATCAGGAAAATCATACCGTGGAAATCAGTTGTATAGCCACACCATCAAAAACTTTGGCAGCCAATGGTATTTAAAGGAACGCAGTAGCAGAAGAATTCTTCCCATCACTTGGGAGTCTTCAGCTGTGAACAGACTGTGGGCCTTGAAAATTTGCTTTTGAACCCCCACTCCGTTCCTGGGTGTGGGAATCACAGGGTAACATTGTGATTTGTTCTATGTGCATGGATGGTTTAAGACATTACCATCCCGTGAGCTGCTGGGAAACCCTAGAAACCCACAAAGGATGAAAGCAGGCTTCTTCAGAAAGCAATTCAGAGCATCAAGGAGAGGCTTGTCACTGGAGCACCTGCAGGACCTACAGCTAGCCCAGGTAGATCTCCCTTTCCATGCACAGCAGGCACATTCATGAGTCAGGGCCCTGGGACTCTTTATGTTCCTGTAAGCATTTTGAAATCATTACTCCTATTCTTCAGCATACACAGCAAAACAAATCCAGAACTGGTACGTTGGTTTACAGTAAAGAGATGTGTAGTCTCCTACCTGTTCTGGGGGCATTTCACCAGGTAATGCTTCACTGTTAAAGAAAAGAGAAAAAGAAAGAAAATGTGGCCTTCACACCAACATAGTTTATGAGTTTCAAATGGGCACTGCAGACAGACCTGTGTTGCTGAGACTGTGGAGTTGCCAGGTTGTTACACTGGGAGTAATGGGTTGTTACACTGGTGACTGATCGTCACCATACATTATGTTGTGCTTTAAAATGCAGTCTGACTCGAAGATATAGCTAGTCTTGGGAGAGGGGAATGTATTAAACAACACCAAAAATCTGCTGTGGAAATGCCAGGCAACACACATTCCAGTGGTCAGCCCAGCCAAAAGACAGCTTGCTAAGGAAAAGCACAGCAGGCCAGTAATTTTACTTTGAAGACTTTTATTTCCCTTGTGGTGCCTGTATTTATTTCCAGAAGCCTGAAATAAACCATTCACCCACAGGAGCCACTGCTGTTCCTAATGTAAGTCAGATTGTGGCCACAGGCATAAAGGGATTGCCTCCTGGGATCAGATCAGAGGTCCAGTCCAGCCACTATCCTGTCTCTGACAGCTGTGTGTGTGAGCTGCGTAAATCCTTCTACTTCCTGTTCCTTTGAGTCAGTAGTCCTGAGCAAGGGCAGCTGCCCCCACTGCAGCCTTTTAGGAGCCAGGGTTATTAAGATGCTCTTTTGTGGCTTTGTGGCTTCTATGCCTCTCTTAAAGGACAGACTCTGGCTCTTCTGGTCAAAAACAAAAACCCTACTGCCAATTTCTCTCTCAGAAGGATGAGGGGGTGCATCCCTGGGTCATGATGTGAAGTTGAATGCAACATAGACATGCCCCTCCCTTCTTCTCTGTCCTTTAAAGGACCATGAAAATCAGACAACAGGGCACTCACATGACTATGCCCCTCTCTACGGGAAAGTTTTCGTATTTGAACTTAGCTAAATTCTCCCATTCTAAGGGAGCTATACAGCTCCCAGGAGGTGTGTTTTGGTCCTAAGGAAAGGGGAGCTGAGAGCACCAAGAGCTGAGACTAACAGAGGGGCCATGTTTAAGCTACTGAAGGCAGTGCTTCCATGTACCTGCCAGGCCTTTTTTAAATGTACAGGAGAACAGTAGGCCTGACCCTCCGGGAGTAAGGGGATGCTCATGTACAGTGCTGACGTGCTTTTGAGCATGCAAATATTCAGATATTTGGGTAGCAAAGAAAGGTTTTAGCAGCTCAGAAGAACCTACTTTTCCTCTTTTGTATATCCTTATTCTGTATCGTATATTATTTCAATATTTAGCTGGTGTCGGTTCAATGTACATAGACCTTTCCTCCAAGTTGTTTATATGGTCACAGCAGTAAATTGACAAAACCAAGCAAATTCTAACCCAATGTCTGCTCAAGAAAAACTGGGATACATCAGTCTAGTGTTTGTGGCTTCAGGGTGACTCACCATGACCAACATACTTAAGTGTGGGTACTCCCTTGGCACAGAACCTTTGTCATCACTTAACAGGGTAGGAAGAATAACATCAATCTTGCTCCTTCCTCTTGGCAAGCAGAGTTGTTGGGTTCAGTCAGAATCAGAGTTACTCTGCTAAGTGCACTGCCAGGAAGATGGAGCCACAGCCTGAAATGTGTTTGTGGTCAGGCAAGGGCTTCTCTATACATCTATTTTTGGCTTACATGTCTTCTCACTTGTGTATCTGAGTCACTCATTCCTTCGTGGGATCTGTGTAGGCTGCAGAGGCAGCAAAGTCATGATTTTCTCCTGTCATTAACAAGGCAAGGCACTGACCAAACTCCTCCTGAAAGCTTCTGTTCAGAGGTGGTCCTTACACTCTCCTCTGACATGGTGGCTGCTAAGTGTGCTGGTATCTCATCCTTGCAGCTTGTGTGAGGTCTCCAAATAAACCACTTTTAAACTGAAATGAAAGTAGAGCCTGCACTGGTTACTCCACAGATCTGAAGTAGCATGTCTGTTTACAACAACACTGCTTTGATGCAGATGTAGCTTCTTTGAGAAGCCCTCTCTGAGGCAGAGAAGAATGAAACAGTAACCCTTGATCTTGAAATATTATTATGAAAAGACAGATTTGAATGTTGAAATGATGCTTTCGTTTCAAAAAATACAGTAAGTGAGGGAGTGCTAATAAAACCCCTCGAATTCCCAAGAACATTGACAGCTACTCAGGAAAGGAGAATAAAATAGAACAGAGTAAGATTGCTTTGAAACCCCTCTACACATTTGGAGAAACGTGACTCATGCAAGATTTTAGCTTCTGGTCAGAATGCAACTTAATGATACAGCACTTGGTCTCCTCTGAAAGAAGTTCCAACAACCTTCAACTTATGTTTGTGCAAAGGCGAAAGATTTTTGAAAAGTCCGAAGCCAATTTGAAGTGAAATATCTATTAAAAGGGAGGAAAATGCCTTTGTTCAAGTTTGGCTGGCAGAATTTTTTTTCCTACCAATTTTATTTAAAATTACAATCAAGGCAAGGAAATATTTATTTTTCCTGCTTCCTCTGTATTCTCTTCTCCCCTTCCCATGCCCCCCTTTTTGGCAAGGTCATTGCAGCCATCAGGAATGGCATTTCACTCACCTGTGGATCTCCTCCTGTTCAGAAGTGACTGACAGAGAATGACAAGTGTAAAAAGGAGGACACTGATGATTCCTATGGAGCACACAAACACTGCATACACGTACAGATCTGAAAACCAAGCACAGGTGATGGTCAGTGCTGCAGCTGATGGCCCATGATGATAGGCCAGAAAAAAGTTACATCTGCAAGATCCAAACAGGCTCTGGCCCAAAAGATTTCGGGTAACAGTTCAGAAGTAGTTTAACCCTCTTGAAGCTTTCCTGTAATATCCTGCTTGGTTTAAAATTTGGTTGAAGTCTCCATAAATGCAAATAGGTGCAACTACACTTATGAGTTGTGACTTTCAGGAGCTAAGAAAGGACTGGTTTGGGTTTTGGGGTTCTTTTGAGCAACAACTCAAAACCCAAAAGGACTTCAGTTGGGTTATTTCCTAGTTCAAACAGCTGTACTTTCTTCTTTTGTAACAAAAGGAAAAAACAAACACACAAATGAAACAAGAAAAGTGACAGTGGGGAGAGTGCTGAGTGGCTGGGGAAGAAGGAAGAAAGGCTGCAATTGCTTCTTCTGCTGCCAGCAGTGGCTTGTAATTTTTGTATTATTTTTTTTCTTTTTCAAACTACAGCCTTAGTCTCCCTTTATGGCTTTCATTCAGGTGTTGTAACACATTCCCAGTGTTTATCTTCCCATTGGCCATAACAGATATATGAGAAACTGAAGCTGGACTCTTCCATTCTCTTTTGTCCAGCATCCCTTGTACTTTGTGGGATGGTTTCTCAGGCAAGGCCTGGGTTTGCACAGGAACTAGCAAAATTGGTCCTGATTTGGAGCACTTTAGGTGTCCTGTAGCATTGGAATAAACTGACGTTGAGTATAGAACCAGTAGCAGTTAGATGTATCTTTACCTTCAAAAAACTTCCAAGCTTCATGGTTTTTCTTGAAAGTGGGGTGATCAGAAGATTTTGATGAAATCACTGAAAAAAACCAAAGAAGACATGACAAAAACTGAAAAATGTGTGGCATAAAAAGTTAGAACCTCTTGAAGTAAATGTATTCTGCCTTAGACTTCAGTGCCCCAAGATCTTTCTTCATCTAATTGCCTTTTGATGAAACCCTTCAGCTGCACAGAACTGTCCTCTCTGTTTCAGGAGGAGGATGGATGACTGTCAATATCATAACAGCTGTACAGGCTCTGACTGCTGAAACATTGTTCCAAACCCTCTCTGCTCTCCTCAGCCAGGTTGTTTATGCATGCTGGTATTTTTTATGACATCAGATTAGATGATGTCACCTATGCCAATTCCATGATTTTTCTTCCTCTAGCAATCATTGCAATGAAATGGGAGTCTGGAAATGTCCTCCAGATTGCCAGTGAGGTCTGAACCTTCAAGAGAGCTTCATGTGGCAAATCATTAGAGAACAAGTATCTTATGGGAAAGGAATTCATTACAGAGAGCCCTGCAGGGATGTGAAGAGTGGGACTAGATCAATGGATATACAACTTTCAGGACAAATGAAATCTTCTATTCAGTTGTGATGGGAAGCTCATCCTGGATATTTTAACAAATTACTCATTTGTTACATGAAAGCATCACATGTGTAGATTTTGGCAAGTATTTCAGAATAACTTCCCCAGGAAAAAAGGGCTTTTGTTCATTTTGGGAAAAAAAATAATTCCAATGTTGCATTCCTATATCTTGCAACATTTTTACTGTTAGAAAACGCCACATGCAACTAATATTGAAGAACTCAGACTTTCTTCTGTGGGAAATTCTGATACATAAACTTCCCAACAAGACAGATTGTTGTGATCATCTACTTGTTTTTGTTGTCCATGCCAGTACGATTATAGTTGGACTGCCTAATTTTCTGTGTTTGTCCTCCTACAAGTAGTCTCTTCTCTTGGACTGTAAACCATTTAGAACATGTATTACCCTAAGAGACATGCAGTCTCTTGAGGGATTACCTGATTGTAAATGATGTTTCTGGGGTGCTGCATATTGTTCTGAGAAGAATATTGATTAGAGTTTTCTGATAGGAAGGGAGTAGAAGAACTACATATTTTTTTTTTTGTCTGTGATAAATTGGTTTTTTGGTGTATTCTCTACTATAGATAAGACCACTAACTTCGTTTTAGGCGGACATTGACCACACAAGCCCAGGAAAGGAGCAGATGCCTTTAATGAGAAGATGGGGGAAGGGGAAAAGGCTGACTTCATCTTAGACAGAAGACATTGCATGGCTGGAATAGGAGACACTTCCCAGCAACATTGGCACATGGATTTCTCCTGGTTTTACTAACAAGATTTAACAGTAGCCTTCTTGTAGATGCTACATGATGTCTTGTATTCACAACGATGAAAGGGGCAAACTGCAACAGTTCAAATTTCAGGTGGACCTTCTGAAAACACTACAAAGCTGCTGTAGTTGACACGAGTGCAGGAACAGAAGACTGTAAGGACTCCATCTCCACAACAAGGCTTCTTTTCCAAAGAAATGTATTTTGCCTCTAAAGTAGAAGCCAGATACGTAGCTAAAATTTTACTGTCATCATTACACAGTAAGGAATTGTAGCCTGTAACTCAATTGTTTTTCTGTAAGTCCAGTATGTATATTTGTACAAATTTATGTGTTGCAACAAAATGTATTTGCAACTTCTTTATGGCCTACACAAATTTACACGTGCAAACTTGCTAGCAAATAACAAAATCTGAATATACATTAATAGCAGTAGATACTACAGATCCAGGTGTCGACTTGCTTCAAGAGCAAGTTACATTTTGAAGAAAGAGAATTATCCTTTTCTTTTCTCTCTGGAAATTTGTGTGTTGCACAGTAACCTCCTCTTCCTGTGTGAATAAATAAAAAAAAAAAAAAAACAGACTGTGCTATTTCTGCTCTGCTTGATGTGCAAAGTTTTCAGAAATTTGCCTGGTGCTTTAGCATAAAGATACTATTTTGAATTTGGGCATAACTGCAGACACATTACTGGAACAAAATGTTAGGCAACACAGCAACTGTGATGTGGTGGAACACTGCTACCTCATTTGATAAAGCACAGGCAGTACAACTTAAGTATCCAAATGCTTCAGGCAATTTGTATTGCTCCTTTTGTTGCATCCTGGGTCTAACTGTAATATGAGTAAATCCCTTTGCAATAAAAAGTGTAACTGATCATAATATAAAATACAAAATGTGTTTGGAATAAAATTTCCTTGAAAAGCCCAAGTGTTACTGTTGGGAAAACTGGAAGCTTTATCACTACTCGGAAGAGTTACCTTCCCTCTCAAGTGCAGCAAGTTCCGTACACTCAGGGTGCGTTAGCCAAACGCTACCAAAGGTGGTCCTTTGTTTCCAGTCAAGAGGCTTTAAGTGGTAAAACAGTTGCTATGACATTTAAAAATATGCAGTATTTCAGCTATCTTTTGGTATCTTTAATCTGGATTTAGAGTTAGAATTAATAAGCTTTTGGGGGGCCAGGGTGGTTGTGGTGTTTGCCTCAGATCCCCACAGGTCCCCTACAACTCTCTACAGGTTGGCCAGCCTTCCTCCCTTGTCTCAGGTCCCCTGCTCTGCTTCGGTTCATTTCAAGTGAAGTAATACAGCTGAGCAGACTGTGAAAATGATGAAGTCACAAGTCTCAAATCCCTATTCTGATTATATATTCATGACTCATACTAGTAATCAGGGGAAAAATATTATTTAAGGACTGGACTGAAAAATTATGGGTTTCCTTCTTTTCAATAACTGCATTGATCTGAACCCCATACTTTGGCTATGAAAAGCAATGAGAGGTTTCAGTGCTATAATCAGCAATAGCCCAAGAAGCTATGAAAGCTGCAGAATGTCTCTTTGTGAGGAGGGGTACAACAGGTGCTGTGACAATATTTTATGTTGCTTTTTCTTCTGCTGCCACTCACTTGGAACGTGCCATTCCCTTTCCAAGAACTTCTGACAAATCCATATGTTTCACTACAGGCATTTAGGAACTTACATCACTCAGTGAATGAGAAAACACTCTACACTGCTTTCTGGCATTATCTTTAGAGCCGTCCCTGTGGGAAATCAAATTTTCTGTTTATAAAGACACAAGTAGGGGGCTAGTTTGCCAGCTAGCACTGATGGCACAGCTGCTGAGCAAAACCACCTCTCTAAAGGAGTCTGTTCTCAAAATCCAACTTCATCCATCTCTGAAAGTGTGGGTGTGGTGGCATAAGATTTGAGCTAATCCACTCCAAAGAGATGGCTTGTTTTCAACTTGGTTCACATCTGCCACTTGTTGCTGGCCATTTTATCCAAAGTTCAATAGCAGCAGGATGGCCATTGCTTTTCTAGCTCTGCTTTCTGGCTGCAAGTGGTATAAACAATAGTACTGAAGTGGTACTAAAAGTGCTACTTACCAACTGCTGGTAGACTAGACCTAAGAGCAAGGGAAACACCAAGAGAAAGGCAAAACACATAAGCTGAGTACTAGGTTTTCTTCTCCTATCCACAGATTACACTCAAAAATAATCTAAGTTCAAGTTCTTGTATGGATGAACTTTCAAGGAAAAAAAGTGATCACAGGACAAGAAGAAATTATAGACTTGAAATCAATAGTCTCTCACCTCTTACTTCAGTAGCTGCTGTACCATTTGACCATGCTGTCCACTTATTTCTGTGTTTGCCAATTTCTTGGACTTTGCATATATAATGTCCTTGATCTGTTTGCTGGAGGCTTAAAATAAGAAATTTGTACATAGTTCCATGTTTCTCTTTAAGAAGATGAAGTCTTTGCTTGTGAAAATGATGAGTATAATTTCCATAATACTGGACAGACCCAAACTTTGTCATTTTGATCATCAGATGCTCCTGGGTAGGTGATGCAGCAAAGACCCACCGCACAGCCAGCAAATTGTCTGTCTTCCTCTTTTGAGAAATGTGGCAGTAAAGGGTAGCATTATCCCCCTCGGAGTATTGCACTGTTGGTCCAGGAGAGACCGTCACATTCAAAGCCTCACAAACATCTGTAAAGGAAAGAAAAGATGGTGAGAATCCTCCCTATAGGCACAACAGCACCATGATCTGTCCCAGCATGCAAGCCCACAGCAGGTAAACTGATGGTATCTGTTTAGTGTGCAGCAATTTAATGACCTTGTAGAACCTGACACCATCTGCCTCTCTGTGAATGTTAAAGATGGCATGAGGCCCTCCTTCAGTGAGTCTGCCCCAGCATTCTTTCTGTCACTAATCAATAACACAGAGCTGACATGGAGACCTTGTTACTGTCACAGGACCAACTTCATGTAATCTTTTATCAGTCTGAACAAACGTATTGGAAAGCTGCTCCGTGACCAGCTCTTCTGACGGCTTGCATCCTTCTTAGGACTTCCAGGCTAAATGGTTTCAATAGCCAGTTTATGCTCATTTGTTCCTGTGCCAGCTTTAAGCTTAAAATAGCGTTTTCTTCTCTAGAGCTTACTTCCTGACTCCATATACAAAGCAATTATCTGCCCTCAGCCTTTGCTTTGTTGAGCTAAAGAAGACAAGCTCTGTTAGTCTCCTCTAGTAAAGTAGTGTCTTCCCTATTCACCCTAACAGCCCTTCTCTGCGTTGGTTACCGTTTAAATTTTCAGTTTGATTGTAATTATTTTAATTTTCTTTTTTATTTAATTGACTGCAGTTATAGGCAGTGTCTGGAAAGAAGTTCTCCAGTGTCCTGTGGAATATTCACAGTACTTCTCAGATTTGACTGGGATATCCCTTGCCTGGTACATCCCAGAATTAACTTGTCTTTTTCATGATACTTTCATATGTGATTATATGACAGGTTATAAATAGCGTACTTGGGTGTTTTCTCTTCTTTGTCATTTGCAGTTCAGTTCCCAGTGCATCAAAGAAATTCTTACTGATCCCCAAGTATGTGACTTTGCTGTACTAATTTCTGTTACCCCATCCTCAGTTTTACCTATGTGCTGTCCTCATCTTATGCTAATTTGATAAGGTCACAATTTCAATGTTCATGCTTCTGTCTACCTCTTTTAGACATCATTTGTGCAAACCTTACTTCATACTGTTCCCTAGATTATCACTGGGAGACCACTGAATTCTCTGTATCCTACAGTTCTCCATGTCCTCTGTTTTAAGTAATGCTCTCCTTGTCATAATCCAGTGGTCATCTCAAACCTGGGTTAAATCCATCAGACTACATTTTCTAACTACAAATTCAAGTTAATCTGACATTATTTGCATGAAAAAATATGACGAGATGGTGTTGGGACAAATGATTATTCCACTGTTCCATTAATTTCTGATTCTTGTCTTTAATGTTCTTCATCCTAAACCTCACTTAGACCAGTTGTTTGCCTCTCTGCTTTACTTCTAACAATAGGCACTATAGGTGAAGCTTGAAAAAAGCGTCCATAGCTGTTCATTAGAGGAAGATTTCCCTTTCCTAACCTAACTGATTTATACTGGACTGATTTTCTGAGGCATGCAAATCAACATTCATTTTATTTCCTTCCTAACACACATTAAGAATGATATCAAAGAGTGATCTATTTTTGACCAACGGTGTATTGTGGCAATGTGTTCCCTAAATGACTTGTGATGTGTAATCTACTGGTCTGAGGGCATCCACTAGAGAGAGAACCATATTCCAGCAGTGAGCAAGCACTCCCTGCAATGCACTCTGCAAAGCATAAAATGTCCTCTAAACTGTGAACTTCCTGTTATGTGAACACTGTACTGTACTCAAATACTAATGAGAATTGCAACTCTGGGAGAATGATTTTTTCATTTCTGGACACTTTTCTAGCACATCAGCAAGGAACATTTTAACAAAGGGGATGAGCATTTTGGCAGAGACAATTGTCTGACATCAGCTCCTGAAACACAAACATATATTTATCTTCAAAATAAGCAAGTTAAGTATTTCCATTCCATTTCTGAAGGAGTATTGGAGACAGAAACACTGGTTTTATGGTCTCAGTGAAGCTGTGAAATGAAGCAGTGAATTATATCACCTTATTTACAGTAAATCCACTAAATTAAAGAAGTTGCATTGCAACTGTTTGCGAAGAATTCTAAAAACTAATAGTATGATAATTATTTTGTGCTACTTCAGTCAAAATCTCTACTGAATGGCAGGTTTATTCCAAGTAGACATTATTTTTTTGTTATGAAGGAGAAAATATTTTTTATAAAGAACAGTTTGGCTTTTTAAAATAAACCTTCTCAAAGAAACTACAGCTAAGCATGGATGAGGTTATTGATAAAATTATTTGTGCATTATGTTTGTGTTTGCAATTCATGCAAATGCCAAAGAAAGAGGTCATTTTGGATTATAGAAAGCATACACGTAGAACAGGATGTCGAAATTTAAAATTTAGGCTGAATCTCACCAAAAGCTTTCCAGGCATGAAACATCAGTTATTACTCTCTGGACTTACCAGCCTCGGTGCTTTACCAGCAGAAGGGAAGCCAGTAAATGACGTCTCTGCCATCAAAATAAGATTAAATTTTGAAGGTTGTGCTGCTTAGTAAATAAGTTTAAGATTTTCAACACTTTTGGGGTCCTCAAAAGTACTTAGGCAATAAATGTTTAATAAATAATTTATAAAATTATGGTTTGGGTAAATGAAAAACACAGACTTTTTTCTACTGGAATTATGAACATGTCGTGAAAACTGTAAAGAAAAACAATTATGTCATTTTCCTGACATGTGAATTTCTTTTTTGAAAAAGCTGGCTAGGAGTAATTGTGAAATAGAGTCCCAAAATAAAAGGCAAAAAGCTCATTGCTTAATTCCAAACTAGGCAGAACACAGTGCCAAGAAGTACCCAAGAGAAAATACAGAGGAAGTCAGATATGGTGATGATGGAAGCCCCTGTGAGAAGATAAAGCAGCATTGTACATGGAGACTCTGATCCCTTTCTAGCTGTTTACACTCATACAAACATTGGTATTTTATACCTAAGGCTTCTACTTTGCCTCTGGGGGCATGCCTTTTTATAAGGATGTATCAAATTTTGCATCCTTCATGTTTCTGATCAGTGGGAACTTATCTCTTTGTCTTCCTTCTGTGGCTCCTATTGGTGCAGCTGCACAAGTACAGCAGTGGGGAGAGTTTTGGAAATCTCATGGTGCTTTTACCATGGTATCACTCATGTTGAATAGGGTCTGGTGATGCTTTATATAAAACAGAAAAACAGTATCCATTTGACTTTATCCTCCTACTGCCATTGGAGGAGGAACAGTGGATTTCAAAGGAAAGAGTTCATTTGCCTCCTATGTGGAAAGGAAAACCCTCATTCAAGGCCCTGAGACACGAGTGGACATGTTCCTCCTGTCTTTAGCAGGCACTGGTCAGCCCCAACATGAGGTTTACCCTTGTAATGGGCTCCTTGCCAAGAACAGGAGACTTCACAACTTGAGAGCAGGCTTGTGTGCCAACACAGCACTGAATTTCTAGACTTCAGATTGCTGTTTCAAGTGAGCAATCACTGTTTTTCTTCTGCCTTCCCAATATAGCATGATGTAGCTGTTCAGGTGGAGCTCACCACAAGAGTTTTAGTCTCATTTCTGCTTGGAAAGGGAAAATTATTTATAGAAAGGGGGAGGAGAGAGAGTCAGAGACTTGGTGATTCCTTTGCAGTGTGCTTAACCGTCAAACTTCTCTCCTTTTTGCAATGAGCTCACTTAGTTGCTCCCATCTCAACATTTCAGCTGTTCGCTTCTCTGGTACGCTCCACCTGCATGTCTCAGTAGCCTGTGGGGAGTCAAGAAAGGTGACTGCTGACTAAGCTCTGTTTTAAAAAAAATCCCACTTTGAAAATAGTCCACTTCTGCTTACACCAGTTCAAGTCCAAGAATTAGCTAGGTTTGGACTTTGCTGTCTGCCATATTACACAGCAACACACTTCCACAGCACTGTCAGTAGTACCAAACTATACTTCTAGCACCCAGAAACTTGTTTATGCCAGGGCCTCTCCCCTCTGTCCGTGCTGGAACAGTGGCAAAGGACTTACAGTGGCCACTCGGTCCTTACATGCAGTGAGCAGTTTCAGCGTGGCTGTGGTTCTGCGGGAGATCCCCAACTACTGCAGTTGAGATAGGAGTGGAGTTGTTCCTGTGCACAACTGCTCACAGTCCAGGTTTAGTGTTGTACACAGGCCACTCTTCCTTCCTCCATGGAGACTGACAGGCAGAATCTACAACCCAGCCTTCAGTGCTGAGAGGACTGATAGCTGGGGGACTGGGGTATCTGGGGGGCTAGTGGGGCATACGACTAGGGTGGTTACCTTCTGATGTCAGCTTTCCATGAGCAGAAGCATATGGGATGGCTTCTATCTGTGTTGTAGTTTGTTCAGTGAAGCTATGCTACTGTCAAAGCCTGCTTTAGTTTGATTTCTTTACAATTAAAAAGACCAGATGAGCCAGGAAAAAGCAAAGCTCTTTGTTCAAATGAAAATAATTAGGAGCCGGCTAGCAAGAGCACCGAAAAACAACCAGCTGTTTTCAGTTGAACAGATCTGTCTGCAAGTTTCACAAGTCAGAGGCTCCCCCTCGGAGAAAGCTTCTGCATTGACCAAAGATGAACTTGAACCAAACCTCTGCCTCCACCATCTCCTGCCGTTCTGCAGTGGAGCTCGAATTCAACTCTTTCATTAGCCTTGAATGAGCAAGGCTCCCCCACCCCTCTAAGCTCACCGCACCTGGAATTCAGATCCAGACTGTATCTGTTCTGCAGCTTCGGGCCACACAACGCCAATATACCTTTGTTTTTGGAGGCATAAAGATCTTAAAGGGAGGAGACTTTTTGCAAGTGACCTACAGGTTCCATTTCCACCTGATGCCAACGGGATTACGGCACCTGTGGAAAAAACAATGCCAAATCTCCCTTCACTTCGGCTTTGCCTGGCACAAAAGACGGCCGAGGACTCATTTCCATGAACTTGCACGGAAAGGGCTTTCTTTTCTACAGAGGATCCGATGGCTGTGCAGAAGCGCTGCTGCCGGGAGCCCGGGGAAGCGGCGGCGGAGCGGGGCAGGGAGCGGGCGGGACCCCCGGGGCCGGGGGGGCTGTCCGGGCGGGACCCCCGACTCTCGCTCAGCGCCCGCCCCGCTGCCGAGCCCGGCGCTGCCCCAGCCCCGCCCCGGTGCGGGGCACCCGGGCCCGCTCCGCGGGGGCTGCCCAGCCGGGGCCGGGGTCCCGCCGGGCGCCGACGGAGAGTTCCGGCCCCGCTGGGCGCTGAGCACCGCCGTGCCGCTTACCTGGGGCTGAGGCCGTGGCCAGCAGGGCGGCCAGCGCCGTAGCCAGGAGGCGCATGGCCCGCGGGGCGCCGGGTCCCGTCCCGTCCCGTCCCCCTCTGCCGAGCTGCCTCCCTCCTCTCCTCCCCGGCCTCTCGCCTCCTCCCCGCCCGGTCCTCCCTTCTCCCCTTGCTTTTCATCTCCTCCCCTTTCTCCTCCTTTTTTTTTTCCGCTTTCTTCCTTCCCTCCCTACTCCTTTGCGCTTCCCAGTGTCCTGCCCCCCCTTCAACTCTCCTCTTTTTCTCGCGCCCCGTCCCTGTGGTTTCTGTCCGCCCCATGCCTGTAGGGTGGCATTAGGGCTAGACAGGGATGCTCCATCTCTAGCCTCCGCGATCCTCCCTGTACGCACGCACACACACACACACACACCTTGCCCAAAGGACACGGATCTGTGTCGACGGGAAATGGGAAACTCCCTCCCTCCCTGAGCACAGAAAACCTCTGTGCGAGCAGGTGAGGCAGCCCGGCAGCTGGTGGCTGTGGGGTAGACTGCTGGGATGGGGAAGGCTGTATTAGGCATCCTCTCAGGGTTCCTGGAGGTGTTGCAAATTTTGCGGGCCCTCATGCCGATTCCACTCATCCCGCTCTGTAACTGGAACACGACCACCATTCCCTGGCAGTTCTAGTTAACATTATCTCCCATTCCGTGGGTTCAGGTGGCGGCAGCCTGGGGACGAGGAGGTCTGGCAGGCAGGAGTAGCCCATCAGCAAGCATGGGGATGAATGTTGTAGGTGTTTAGGACACCTGTGCCAGGACATTGCATACGGTGCACTGGTGTTTGCCCGCTGCTGTGACAGCACCTCCTGACCAGTGACAATCAACCTCTAAAAATGTGCTGAATGCATTGATACAGTAGCTTAAGGTACATCACCCCAAGGTTACCGTCCTTGTCTTCGCAAATGGTACTATAGTGCTAGGCCAGAAAGGACAAGGGAAGTTGGCACCTTGCAGTCCATTCCTGCCTTTCCTCTGTGCTCCTTTTGAAGTGTTTATCACTTGAAAGCCTACAAATCTCCACAGACATGGATTTAATACTTCTACCAGCAGGTATGATGTGTTATGCCTGATTATATATTCAGGTTGCATGAAGGGTGGATGATACAAACGCATTGGCATTCCTGCTTCCCTGGATAGGGCAATTAGTATGGATTTAGCTACTCCACCCCTCTCCTAGTAATCACTTAGGCAGGATAATACATGTCTGCTTTTAAGCATCACAGATAATTTAGCGTGTGCTAAATCTGATCCTTATGAGACTGAAAACTGCCTTTAAAATCTTGCAATTTGTTTCCTCCAGGGACAGACTTTTGCGTCCGTACAGCAAACACTTCTCACAAGAGAGTGACAGGTCTGGATTATGCACGGAGCAATCAGCAGAATTGAGGAAGCAGAAGCAGTTGTTAAAATTTATACTGCCTGGGGAGATAATTAAAATTTGTAGATTCAAATCTACTCCTTTAACATAGCAAAGGGAAATCCTATCAAAGAGATAAGCTAATTCAAAAACAAACAGACAAATTCACCAAAAACATTCTACCAGCAATTATGTAGTTTGATGGTCCTGATGGAAACTCCATTTCAGGAAGTCATTGGACTGCTAATAGAGAGGAAACCAGGGTTGACTGATTTTCCGTACCCTTCCAAAGCATCTGCTCCTTGCCATTGCTTGAGAGAAGGTATTAGGCTGGATGGACATCTTAAACCTTCTCACATAAGTCTGCTAGGCTCATTCATGCCTCATTCCATGTCTCTGATAAATTCCTTCAGCCTACTAGTCTTTTAATGGTGTGTACAAAATACTGGTGTAAAGACATCAATAAGGACTGCCTAAGGTCTCACTGAGTGCTTGGGCCCTACAGAGCTGAAAGATGCACTGCGAGCATCAGTATCTATGTTTGTTGTTTATCAACAATCCCCATTCCTGGTTGCATTAATTGCATCAAGAACCCTAACAAGCTTTGGGACAGAGCTAGATCATTTTCCTGGGGAGAAAGCTTCATATGATGTGTTTGCCTATGAAAGAAGACAGAAGAAAAGTCAAAGGCATATCTGGACTTCTGAAATCTCTTGTGTCTGACAGTTTACTGAAAACATACTCTTTCTGTTTTGAACTTGTGATCTCTGTACCTTTGACAGTTCCCTCTGTGTTGTGGGTTCTGTCTTTTACTGCTCCCCCTGAAAGTTCTTCAACAACACAAAAAACATAAAAAGTGATTCTTATTCTTAAAGGGATATTTATTCTAAAGTTCCAAATGTACTTTTAAGAGTGGTCTAGGCTGGAAGTCTTTTTTACTTGCCATTGCATAAATGAGCTCAGGTGATGCTGCCCTTTTAGGGTTTTTTGTCAAGAGAGAGCTTTTCTTTGCACAGCTAGAACAAGACCTGTAGATCTGTGTACACATCTCTCTCTTGTTCTCTCTAAATTGTACCACCAGCAGCACTCATCAGGTAACCCAGCACCTAACACACCTGAGTAAATCTACATCATGCCAATCTCTTAGGATATACTCATGGGCCAGACAGCACTAGTCAGGCTAGTGAGCTGTGAATAAATATAAAATTCTGACCTTCCATCTTCCCAGGTTTGATGCTGATTTGTTGGATGATTTTTTGCAAGCCAGTTCTCACCTCTGGGCTGCAGATGGGTGAACTGCAACCTTCCTTTGTGCCTCTGTTGGAAGGGTTTGCTATTGAGACTGGGGCAACCAGCGTGAAAGGTGGCAATTGCATGATTTTCATTTCTTCACTGTTAAAATCTTTCATCCCTTCCACCCATTTGTTGCAGCTGAGATGTTTCTGCTTTTGTAAAGTGTTTTTCCAAGATTTTTGATGTTTCTTACCTGACACCATCACAGTTTACCCGTGCACCAACAATCCCAAAGGCCAAATGAACATGCAGTACCATTCCTTTTTTCTCCCCCAGGCTGGAGGCACAGCTGTCTCTGTAAGACAGTGCACCTCCCTTTTCTGACGCACGCGAGTGGAGCCTCTGACCCGCAGGATATGGCTTTCTCGGCTCTGGCAGCACGTATGTGGCCTCGTTTCCTGCTGAATGGGTCTGCTCTGAGGAGAAAAGTGCATAATCAGCACTCCAGTGCAGCTGACACAGCTCGGACTGACTGTTTGCAGAGCCTGGAGCCCCTCTCTCCCTGGGGCCGCAGTGTTACTGAAATCATCAGCCTTGGTTGCTCGGGGTGAGACCTGCTGTGCAAATCCCCTTTGCCTCTCTGCAAAGTCACATCTGTCAGGAGAGGTAACCGCAGCCTCTTGGCTTTTGCTGTCCTGTCCTCTCTCTCTGGCTGTTCTTAACCTGCCTTCTTTCTTTGAAAGGTCTTACTTGCATCCCCAAATCTGTCTCCAGAATCTGCTGCAGGATTCCTGTGAGCAGGATTGTGGCTTGCCCTTACAGCAGTGTTGCAGTGTGGCAGAGGGACACAGTGACATCCACTGCAACTCACACTGGGCTGCTTTGGCTGGGCTCCAGCATGGAAAAAAGGTCTTCCAAGGCTGCAGGTCTCACCACGTGTTGATGGGCTGGGGTGGGCTGCCTGCTTTCATACCTGATATGCTGCTAAGGAGAGTTATGCTTGTTCTGGATGGTGTATGGGAGTTTGCTGCCCACCTGCAGCAATAAACTGTCTCTCTGAACTTTTCGTCTTTCACCTTGGCATTATCTTTCAGAGCAACTACAGCTTATCACCTTTCCATACCTCATGCAGGCAGCATGCAAAGATGCTGCCTGCCTGCCTGCCTGGAACCTACCATCAGAGACATGAGTTATGGCCAGGTCTTCTTCAGAATCCAGCAGGTAGCTCCTATGGCCCAAGGAATCCTAATTAAAAATGAATGTTCCGTGATTAGAGACGGATAAAATCCAAACTGATTCAATGTTGCCAAGCATGGAGGGTGTTTGGATCTATAACCAAACTTTCCTATTCCTTTAATGGGCCAAGTTGCCTTTGAACTGTACCATTCCAGAACTTCTGAACAACATGGTTCTGCCCCTGGTATTTTTCTATGGCTATTTTGTGGACCAACATGTGGAAAATACTGTTTTGTGAATCCAGCTCCTTGTCAACAGAAAAAACACTGTGTAAGAGCTTCCAAATTGTAAGCATCATACTTTTTAGGTCTCTGAACATCGTGCAATGTTTACACAGTGTTTGGGGTTTTGATGGTATTTTTCTTGTGGCCATTTATTTCTGACTGATTGGAAAATTGCTAGATAGATAGGGTGATGTTATTAACTGCAGATTTCCTTTCCCCCCTGTAAAGTGTCCTTCTTCCATTCCCTTTTCCTTTTTTCTTTCAGGGTTATGAATGAATGATACTGATGTATCTGGGTAGGGTCTGAGGTTTTGTGGCTGTTGTGCAGCCATACTTCCATGGAGAACTGAAATCCTTACCACTGATGCTGTAATGTATTTTTCATTTTCTCTTTCTTCAAATAAGAACACATTTTGTTTTGGTACAGGAAACATGCTTTTGTTATTACTTTTATGATTATGTTTGGGACTGCACAAAAGCACAAGGGATTTAGTGTATTTTTCTTAGCTTTTGCTTCAAGTTTGATCATTCCAATTTGCAGGGCACTGTTAATCCTGAAAAAAAATGATATCTGTGGATGTTTTGCAAGAGTGTTTAGAGACTCTGTCATGTGTACTTCCTGCATAGTTAGGTGTGTGCAAGAGTTGAAGCGTCTTACTGCGCATTGTTGTGTAAAAAGACACAGTTTTGGCTTCTTGTAGCTGTATATAGCAATGTCAGCTTTCTATAGTGGTAGAGGGCCATGTCATTTGAGGACCATTAAAAAGTCCATTGCTGCTCCAGTTCTGTTCGCAAAAAATATTAAAATGTCACTTTTAACTGGCCTTATTTCTGGCAGTAGGTGAGCAAATGTCATGCTAAGATGGGTTTCAAAGGCTTTTCAGTGCATTAGTATGTTCTGGCTATGCATTCTCATTAGGCACCTGTCCCAGTTAAAACATTACTGACAGGACTTCAAGCTACCCCCTGTGAGCCTGCTGATCCCATTCTGCTCAGCTCAGAGAGAGCACAGACTCCAGAACCACACGGTCAGTGAGAGCTGTCCTGACAAAGCACTGTTCTGTTGCCTGTTCTGGCTTGCCTTCCCCCCCCAAATAAGTATTGCTGCTGGGTTTGGGGAAGGAAAAGTCTCTCTGAAAGACCACATGATAGGGTTTATCTGTAAAGTCTCCTGTTTCATGGAATTCAGTCTGTGCTTTCCACACAACCTGTGCTGGCACCATATTTTATATGGACTTTGTATCCATAATTGGTCTCTGGACCTTCAGTCTTAGGACTGACTGATGTAAGGATGACTCTACTGAGACAAAGCAATGATCCTTCTGGTTCAGTGCCCTCTTTCTGGCTGCGGCTGGAATAAACAAATACTTAAGGGCAGGGCAAACACACAATGCTGTGTTCCCAGGAGACTTTTCCAGCTTTGTACGGTTTGCAGCATGTGCTGTCTCAGCAAGATGTGTCTCAGAGCCTCCCTGATCACACCAAACCACTCAATGTGCTCCTTTGTCACTTAGTTCTGGGCTGAGGAAGCAGAAGTTTTCCAGTGCATCCCTTCTCTGTGGACAGGGTGGCTGTGTGGCTCCCATGGTACTGGATGTGGTTCCTGATAGAATAAAGCTTGATGGGAGGGAGAAGATTTTAAGGTGAAGCTGATCACGAAACAATCACTGAACCCACACAAGGACACTTGAACAGCTGCTACATGGTTCTTGGGAAGTCACACTACAAAAGCAGTGAACTAAAGTCGGAAGGTGTAGTGTACTTGTCTCAGATTTTTTTGGTTATGCTTGGATTTATTGTCTTAAGTTTTCAAACATCTCTTCCACAAATTTTCCGAAGTAGCACATTTAGCCTTGAAATATCTTAAGAATAAATGCTTCCACGTAAATTCTTTTGACCTACCTGCTTCTGTTCAGACCAGAAATATTAGAAGAAATGCACCCCTTCCCCACACTTGATATTTCTGATCTGCCCTTCCCTGTCATCTGGATTGAGAAAGATCGAAGTAGTGTCCAAGCAGAGAATTGAATGGTTGTGGAATGCAAGGTTTGGATGAAGGTGAATTAAGGGGAAGAATGTTGGACTAAATGAGATCTGAAGAGCCCTTCTAGCCTTGTTTTCTTTGAGACTGATTTATGTTCTCTGTATGTTGTTTCCCGTAGTAAAAATACTAAATCCTTGAACACACCACAGAAAAAATTTAAGGTCTTCACATCCCAAGGAATAACAACATTTTGTCTCTGACCTACTTTGTCCTTCTTGGACATAGGTAAAATCTTGCCCTCTGGTCTCCATTTTCTACCATGTCCACCAAGAGTTTCTTCTGTTTCTTCTTTTCTTAAGGATAATACATCCTTGATCAAATTTCTTATTTGGATAATAAATGCTGTGACTCTGAGTTTTGAGTTTTTTAAAACATTCCGAGCTGAAAACAAAGTACCCACGCACATACTCACAGTGCAGAGTTTGTTGTCAGAAAAGCAGGGAATCCTTCCCTAACCTCAGGAATGTCCCTGGAAGATGTGCTGCACTTTTGCTCTGTTGTCAGGAATGGTGTCGCTACGCTTTAGCAGCTGCTAACTTTAAAACAGATTCTTTAAACTTAAAAACAGGAGTAAAAGCCTACTGTTTCTTAAGGAATTCTTCCAGTAAATATCTTTATCAGAGATGGTTTAATCAGGGAACTTCAGTCAAATTTTTTATGCAATATAGGTTTGAGTAGAGGTTGAACTTTGGCCTCTGAGCTTCAGGAGGAGTTACGGATGAGACAAGTGGTTATGTTTCCTGCTGAGCAGTGAAATAATGAAAAAGTATTTATCCAAATGTCCAGCACATCTGTGAACTGCTTAAAAAGTTACCTCACTTGTGTTTCTAAGATGATCTCTCTGAAGACTTTTTGACCCAGCTTTGAATAAACAAAATATTTGTTTCATGTCCTTCAAATACTGGGTATTTTAGAATAGATTGTCTTTCATGTTGTAGATGAGGACATATGTTCCTCAATACTGCATTTAAGTGAAAAATAGGCAGATGCTGTAGCACATTAAAGGCATCTCTTTCATGTAGCTGTCAGGTACTGGATATTGTGTTCTTCATCTTCTTTTCTTTAAAGGAAAAAATAAGGAGCAGAAGAAATACGTTATCTGTTCTTTTTCAGAGTGCAGAAGTTCAGGTGCCATTTGTTAAATGATTCTTTGCAGGGAAAGAAGCCACATCTTACATACTGTACATACCATAAGCTTGGATGCATCCCTTAACCAAAAATAGATATTTTCCTTAGGGTTGTTGTGGCCACATGGATAAGATGTAAGGTTGTCATATCACCAAATCGGCTTGTATTTCTTCTGTCTGAAAAGTTGCTTTGGATAAGCTCTCAAATATGCACTACCTATTAAAAAAAAGAATGTGATTCTGTTTTTTCCCTGCATTCCTCTCCTTACATGAGAAGGCAATAGACAAAGTTTGTCTCCTAAAGCAGGAAGAAGCTTCAAAAGCAGCCTTCAAAAGGCGCCAAATTATTTGCATTGTTTGATGGAAGAGGAGAGGTCCTGACCCATTAAAAATTAGTGATTTTGATGTGGTGAAGTAGCAGCCAGATCCCTTTTGATTGTGTCCAGTCTGATTTGCTGGCTCCATGGCTACATGGAACAATAGTCTGTGCAGGGCAGCTGGGACGTGGGCAGCATTACAAGTGAGCATCCGTCAAATTCCTCTGTACTACACTAAGAGGGCTTTTCCTCTGCACTTTCTAAATGACAGAAAACCTGTGTGAGTGATTCTCTATGGCTTGGGATAGGCAGCTTTGAAGTCAGGATTGTACCCTGGAAACATGAAAAATTATTTTTGTCACCCATGGAGGTATTAAAAGTGTGCTGTGTTGATATTGGCAAAGCTCCATGGGTTGGTTGGTTAGTTTGTTCTAAAGAGAATACTAATATTTGCACAGTTTGAAAAAAAAAATCTCTTTGTGGAGAGCCTTTGCACAGACTATTTCTATTCTGATGGTTAAAGTCTGTCAAAAGTTATTGATAATAGGAGTGGAAGTTTCTGATGGGGATTGTTGATGAGGATTGCCAATAAGCAGTGGCTGAGTTGCATTTCTTGGGTTTGTGGGATTATATCTAGAAAAACAGTGCGGTTTCTTGGAGCTGCAATTTAATCAAAATGTATGTTGTCCACAGCAGACATTGAGCAAAGGCTTCCAGCTGGGGAGTTACTGCTGAAGGGTGTCCCACACCTGAGACTGACTTCACCAGGCTAAAAGGTTTGTGTGTGCCTGAGTGGCTGTGGAGAAACACAAATGGGAAGGAGGGGAACTCACCTTCTCTGGGACTCACAATAGACATCATGCTGATCTTTAAGGGAAGTCTGTATTTGAATCTAGGAAACCTCTAAAGTTAAATCAGATGGGTGAGTGAGAGCATCTAAATTCTGCTTGGCTGGCACATAAGGTATGTTTTACCTTGTAGTGTCTTGTTAAATGTCTGCTGCTGATTCTGCTTTTGAAGTCTGATTTATTGATTTATTTTTGTTATTCAGACTCCTCAGTGCAAAGGAAGTCAACAATCTGACTGAAAAGAAAAGCTAGCCATACAGTGCATGACCACAGTGCTAAATGACCATAATATGAGCCACGGCATAGGCAAGTAGTTTTCCAAAAAGGAATGTATTTGAACATTGCTCTGAAGGAAAAAAAAAAAGATTATAGGGAAAAAAAGTAAGCAGGATACTATCTTTTAAAAGTAATAGCACACAATGCAGGCTCCAAAACGTTCCATAATTGTTTGTGGTATAGCCTCAGGGTAAGGAAGTATTATCATTAAAAAGGAGCAATTTGAGTGAAGCTAGAGATCGTAACATTCCACTCACCCATTGCAAATGCCTACTGTCAAAACATGGGTTTCCGATAATACCCAGAGACTTTCTCTGCTTCTTTTGATCTGTTAGCCTGTAACAAATATACTTTCCTTCTCTGACACTGAACTTAGGAAAGTAAACAAAATCAAAACCATATTTAAAGCACTGACTCACAGAAAACATCATGCTCATATATATGTCAAAGGCCTATGTTTTATTAGTCATTATAATTAAATTGATACACACATCTGTTTTACAATGAAATGTGAGTAATGTGTCACCAATTATTAACATCTGTAGTTCTTTCTAGCGATGATATTTCTATTTTTAAATGCTGCACAATCTCTGGATTAATAAGATGTGCAAAAGCATATTTGAAGTTTAAATTTAAAAATTATAATACCCTGAGTTGTACTTTGATTTTGCTCATATCAGTATTTGTCATCAGGGACATCCTGGCTTTCCATGAACTGTCTGTTTTGCCCCTTTCAGCAACCAGAACAAATGTTCAACAACTGGACTGATATTTCTTCCCTGCCTTTCCAGACAAATGTGTCTAAGCTTTCCCTCTCTTTACAAGAGTAGCTTTCCTTGGAGCCTGTGTGTTAGAGTAATTGTGTCCTTTCAGCACTGTTCAGCCCTCTTTGAGAGCATCCCAATTTCCCAAAAGTGTCCCTAAAGCCTTCTTTAGTTGTTTTGGTCACTCCTTCTCTGATGAGTGTATTTACTGTCTTGACCAGACTCAGAATGTTAAGATCAGCTATAAGATTTTCCTTCTTCACTAAATCTTAGGAGACACAATAGTATTAAGCAGCCCACAGCTGCAGCCAAATCATGTTTTGCAGCCATGCTGCCCAGACATCTCCAGAAGCAGCAGTGTTGGTGGTGTCATCGTTGAACTTGCCAGGCCTTCCTTGCCATCTCATCAAGAATTATGGCTCTAACATAGTTTTAAGCTCTGGGCTTGGTTTTGGTTTGTGTGCCGAGTCACGTACTGTTGTTTTGTACTCTGGATGCCATGGGCAGGTCCTGTATTTCTTTACTTACAGTGGTTTTTGCATGCTATCATGGCCACAGTATCAGAGCAGCCTGTGCTCTGTAAGCTTCAGTTAAGTCTGGGTGACTTCCTTTGCTTGTCAGATTCCAGATGTTTTGCCAGAGTTTATTTCTGGGTCTTTCATGAGCCTCTCTTTGGATTCCCTGTGCATGTGTGTCTTTGCACCAATGATGAACTCTGCTCTTATCAGGGTTAGTCAACTACCAGGCTCCCCCAACCCCCTTCCTCCTCACTCCAGAAAAAAAAAAGTTCATCTTTCAAGTCTTAGATCTGTTACAAACTCCTTTAATACTTTCCATTCCCCCTGCATGAAAACAATCTTGTTCCATTTTTGCACAGAATGCAGTCCTCCTTAAGGTTCTGCAATCCATTTTCATTGTGAGCCTCTTGGCTGTCTTAATTGAAAACTAATAAAAACTTCGAGCGACTGAGAACCAACTTTTATCAGAAGTAAATTGACTTTCTGCCTAGTATCCTTCTGATAGCATTCACTGTAGCTGCAGAAACTGTGCAGATCTTCTCTGAGGGTTTTTTTCACTAGCAGGGAATTTACCCACTCCATTATTCATTCCTGCAGAATAGTTTGATTCTCCCCGATACTGTACTTTGTCCTGAGCTAACGCCAAGCCTGTGAGCCTGACAGCCTGTAAATGTGATATCTGAATGTGTCAGCATTGTTCTGCGTGGAGCACCATCGGACTGAGCATTTCCTTCTACATGTCTCATACCAGCAGATTTTAAAGGCACAGCTGCACACATGCTGTGAACACTTTTTCCCCAGGAGTTTTACCTTTGCACCCCTCACTTTTATGCCCTGCAACGGCATTGTGGAGGAGGAAAATTAAAAGAGCTTAATGCACCCTGCAGCCCAGGGCTGTGAATTCATCTCAGCTGCTTGCAGAGTGTTAATGGACACTGGGCAGGCCAAAAAGGCACAGAGGGAATCTGTCCCAATGGTTTTTAAAGCTTCACCTCTGTTGCTAATGTCACCTTTGAGAGCTAATGAAACAGTTTTGAGACATAGGTCTGGTCTCTGCTAATGCTCATGATTGTGAGCATACAAATAGTATTGCATACTCCAGTGGGAAGTTTACTTGGGCTACGTTCCCACTGAGGTCAGCTGGGCTTTGTCCAGAGAAATCCTTGCCTAATAAATCCCTTAATAGTAATAAGCATTGAGTTTGGAACTGTAGTTAAATATAGGAATATTTTAAATTAAAAAATACATGGGCTGAAGTCTCCTCCTGTCTGTACTGCTCTCTCCTGCAGTAATTCCATCAAGCTCCTCCCAGTCTTTGCTGGTGTACAGCGGAGTGCAGAATCATGCCTCCTATTACCATGTGAAATATCTCATGAAAAAGCTTGTTTTATACAATTTATTTCAAATATGAATTTAGGGCTCTACACTAGTGAACATCATGACATCTAATGAGTCCAGTATCTTAACCCTAAAATAAAATTGAGGAAAATTCTTATTTTTCTCTAAATGAAGGTGTGATGTCAGAGTGGTTCAACATCTGGCATTTTGACAGAGATGTAAGCTCCCTTGTCATGCTAGTGATGAGTGTTTTCAAGACAAGTGGAGAATCAGATTGTGCTGCTTTGAGGCTTTTCTTGGTCAACTCAGCTGTAAATGGGTACCAGTCATTCCAGTTGAGAGTCAGAAAGGCTCTGATAAAAAGGTCTGTGATAACCACCTTAGTGTTTTCATCAATGTGATCTACCACGGAGCTGGCATGTGCCAGTCTGATGGGCTGAACTGCCTTGGTGTAAGTTGTGGCCATTTTCCTGCTACTTCTGCTGAGAGATGTGTATTTCCAGTGTAAGCAGATTTGTCTTGTGAGAAACAGAACTAATGAAGTCGCCTTCCCAACAGATTTGGTTATGTGCTTGGTTGATGTTTGCTAAATAAGGCCATGGATCTTAGTAGGTGTCAGGTAACCTGCAAAGAGACATCTAGAGAAGGCCCCAGTCTGGGAAAAAGCTTGAAATGGGGTTTTGTGTCCTCTTTTTCTAGCTGCTTGCCGTCATGAAGCATGCTGGAATGTAAATGTCTTGGAGGCTTCTTCTCTTTTGTCAAGTTCTGATAGAAACCGGCAAATCTGTCCAAATGGTGGGAGGAGACTGCCTTGGCCTGAGCTCCAAAATTCTCTGAAAGGAAAGATTCTCCAAATCATAGCACTTTTTGGTGGATCCATACAGTCAAACATGAGCTCTGAAAGGGTCTGCCATGGGCAGGTTACTACTCAGCGCACTGGGGAATACCCCGAGTTCAGTTGTTCCAGTGACCAGTCAGGAAGCTCTGGATCCATGTGCGGCCAGCAGTGTGAAGGGATCAGTCTGCTTCAACTGACTCTTCACTTTCAGCTCAGGCAAAGTCTGGCTCACCCTGCTGTGGTAGAGCAATTGACAGTGCCTCAAAATCTGCTTCTCCACTTACACCTTTTAACATCCATACAACTCAAGTGCTTTGATTTTCTCTTGATTTTCCCCAGCACAAAAGAGGCTGATTTTTACTGCCAATATGAAGTTGCATTGACTTCTTTAATGCCATTACATTAGTATCAATTGGCAATGTCCAAAAGGACTAAAAGGCCTGTTTCCAGAATGAAGCAGAGAAGAAATTCTCATCAGACAAGCCACAGTCAGGTACTACTGCTCGATACTGGGATTTTCCCAGGAAATTGCAGGGTGGGAAATAGGAACTTTGAGAACTGCGAAGAGGATTAAATCCAAGTTAAATCCATAAATTTCTGTACTGTGTAGAAATTCTGCTAATAAATATGTGAATATTTATCTTTTACACTGAATTTTTGGAGTTCTTACCCAAGTCAAAGAAAGCCTCCTATTCTCCAGAGTCCTTAAGCATGTGCTTAACTAAAAGAAGGAGGGATTTTAAGGAGAATTTCTGTGGAGCTCTGTGTATTTCCTATCAGCTGCTTCCATGTGGGAATCAAGCCATTTATGTATACAGTTCCTGACTCTGGGGCAATTAAAATCTCAGCCATAATGTTATATTAACACAGAATTCGGTGTGCCTAATGACATATTAAATCTTCCTAAATTATAGCTAAATTACAAAAAGGACTAATTTACCAAAACCAGTTACTAAATGTTTAGAAAAGGAAGCTAATTAAATTATCCCTTGTTTGTCAGAGACAGATAATCTCCTTGTGAGAAATCTCATTTTTTCTGAAGCATGATTAATTGGCCTGACGAGTCAGAGATTATGACAAATTATGCAGGAGAAGATAATAGATAAGTCAGTAGGACAGCTTGGGAGTGGAGAACGAGCAGCTCTTACTTGGTTTGGGGCTAGGTACCACTTCTGGATTCCCCCTGATCCTTGTATGGTCTCTTTGCTGCTGCTGCTGCTGGAGACAAGCCTTGCTGCTGTCACAGCCACCCTTTGCTCCTTTCCCCGACACGCTGAAAGCCTCAGCCCAGTTCAGATCAATAACATCACCTCCCCAAGAAGAATGCCTGAAAAACCACATGCTTCTAGGTCAGTGAGTGGTTTCTACTGAATAATCAATGACATGAGATGATTTTTTAATTTTCCTTTAGTCATGGTAGGAAGGAATTTATGACTCACACAGAAGGTCCAGTCACAGCTTCATCATCTTGTTTGAAAAGCCTGGCAGGTGTTGAATCTGAATCAAAAGTTTATTGGTTATGTTAATGTTACATCACATGGGTTTGAGAATAATTTTACATTTGCACCATCTTTTATGTGTAGATCATGCTGTAATAGGAACTAGATTTTAATTATATTCTCATTAACATTATTTGGAAAATGTTATGAATTAGATCTGCATTATTTATTAATGTGCTCAAAGCAAGGTATATTTAATATTATAGTGGGGCTTGCCACAGCTACATGATTTGAAGACTTAGTGTCTCAAGTAGAGTATGAAGTAGTGCAAAACTCCCAAGTTAAATAATGACTGTTGGCAGCACTCTGCTTTTTCTGTTGTTCCTGTCTGCTAAAACAGTGATTTGAGGCAAGTATAAGTTCACATATTCTGCCTTTTCCTCTGCATTCACTTTTTACCCCTTCCCAACATCAGTTAGTTCTGTCTTATATTTAGTTCTCCTTTATATCATCAGTGTGCTTACAAGAAAAAACAATTTCCCAGGCATCCCCAGCCAAGTCCCTGTGAACCTACCACTACCCCGGTCTCCTACCACACACATCCAGTCATCTCCTCATACCAGGACCCCCTAAGGTACCTTAGAGCTATTCCAGCTCTACTTCGGGCACTGCATCCCTTTGGCAGGAAGGAGCAGAAGCCTCCAGTGGGGAGAGGCATAAAGGAAAAAGCCAGGTACCTGTAGCCTTTGAAACATGAGGTCAGGAGCCTTCCTTCAGGACAAGAAGATGTCAGTAGCCTCCCAAAGTGGAGCCTGGGTTGGAACAGCAAGGTCCCAGAGCTGTCAGAGATACCAGAGTGACAGGTTCACCTACCAGCCTGGCCAATCTTCACGGGTTCTTTGCCAGTTGTTGGAACTGCTCACTGCAAACACACAGTGGACTTTTCTTCTGAGTAGCTGTTTTATGTTTTGCATGCATTTCAAGGTAGCAGCTCCTTTGAAGAGGTCCCTTCAGGTGCCCTTGGGCACTCAGCACAGCTCTCTGTTGCTTCCCTGGGGTCACTCTAATGAGTTTAAATACGAAGCTGCTTAAAACATACAGGGATTGTTCCCAAAACAGGGGAATAGTCAGTGGTTTACATTCATTGGGGCATTTCAGTCAGTTTTAATCACAACAGAATGTTTGTATCTGGTCCCAGCTCTCCGAGTCTTCCCTCAGTACTGTGGAGTAATTGAAGAATATGATTAAAGGTAATTATTTTAATTGCCCATTGACTCAGGAAGATTTCTGATAGTGCTGAGAAGGATCTGATCTGTAAAGGAAAGGCCTTAAGGATTGTCTGCATCAGGACAGATCCCCATCAGTAGTGGTGTGAGGTGTGCAAATGAACCCACTTGCATCCTGAGAGCACCCTGTGGATTATGGTGTGGAGAGAGGGGGCGTGGGGCAGGAAACACGAGACATACTTTTGTCCGAATGCAGAAGACAGAATGTGTGCACTGTGCCACTTTGCTTGTGATGCATTTGGGCTTGTTATTAGCTCACACAGTGTTCAAGCCCAGTGCAATGTCTCTGACTTTGCTGAGGCTCCCATTTGGTGCAGCCGCGAGTGAAAGCACAAAGTTTGTCTAGGACTTAAAGCCAGAAATAAGAGAATTGAAACCATATATATTCACTGAGGTGAAATACTTAACACCTAACTATTCCAAAAGCAGCGTTTTTGTTGGAGGCAGTAGTAGAGAAGAATAATGATCTACTGAGTGGCTCACCCATGTGGAGCTTGGAACTTTGCTCTGCTGATCCTGCATTGGCCTTTGCTGCAGTACTTAGGCTGCTCCACGTCTCATTTCTCCTCTCAGTCAAGAGTGAACATGCCTTCTCAAGACGATGTGAATTGCTTCCACAATGTGTTAGCATGAAAATTTGTACAAATGCACTGATACAGTGATAGAGAGGGCAAAGGCCCTTGTGATATTTTATGTGCAACTATATAGTATGTATGGAATCAACCACTTCTGACAATGGAAGAAAAATACACCAGAAGACAGTAAATTCAACACTTTTGGCTTAGTGACATGGAGCAGAGGTTTGCTGTAGGGCAGTAGGGTCTTCTAGGAGAGCATTGGCACATGCTTGCAATGCTCTTAGGTTTCATGTAGATGTTTGTTGTGGCAAAGAGGCTATCAGAGAAGGTGGACCTCTTTCAGACCTAGGCTGGCTATTTTAATATTCCCTGTGTGTAATGAGAGCAATTTTCAGAAGTTTGAAGCCTCTATAGGTCCTATTTGTATGGTATAAACATCCTTACTTTATCAGGTCCGCTAGTTTGGTGCTTTCTTTGCTAGGTGTTTTCCCATATTTTCTTGGTGAGTCGAAGTATTTTTAATAGTCTTTTTTATTTGATTAAGTGCCTTTGTAAGAAACAGAAAAAATATTCCTGACTAAAATGATCTGAGTTTTTATTTGCAGTCATGAGAGAAGCCAAGAAAAATTCAGGTTGCAAGTCTTTTGACATTTGCCATCCTTTCTGCTTGGGAGGAGCTGAATCAGACTCTCCTCTTCCTCATACCGCTCAGAGTGGATTTGTAACAGTGGGGTCTGATTTCCAGGACTCCTCCCACAGGCACCTTTTTACTACCCATGCAGCTGTATTGAGTCCAGTGGATTTTTGCCTGATTTATTATCATGTGAACAAGGGCTGCACCAAGCTGTGTGACTCCTGCAGTTAGTTTTGATTTGGACTGATGCAGCTGACAGAAGGAATTGACTTGAATGATCTCACTGTTGCTGTGGCACTTGCATTGTAATTAAAGCCAATGTTGTGTCGTTATCTCTTTAGAAATGCACGCTGTGCCTGCACCTCTTAGCTCACTTCTTGTGCCCACAACTGTCTCCTCTTCTGAATAACTCTATTCACGAGCATCATTATGTTGCTGGGCATCTGCTGTGAAGGGACTGAGGGCCAGCATGACACGCTGGGGCATGTGTCCAAACCCTGACTCCGAAGTGCTTCCCACTGTTATCCATCCAGGGGAATGCCAGCGAGCTCAGGGAGAGCGCGGGGTGCTTAGCATGGACAGGCATAACCTGTGCTGGACAGGGAAACAGGTGAGTGCAGATGCCTGTTGTGCTGGATGTGGACTGCTTGGGCTGAACCCTTGATCAAAGATTCATGGAGCTAGCAGTGTCTTTTGACTGAATGCCTCCCAAATGCTCCTCTTTCATCTAGTTTTCCTTCACTGATTATTTCCAAGCACTGCTCTGCAGCTTGGCCCAAATTTAGCTGCTGATGCTCCAAGTGGTGCTGGTAAAGCTGGATGTAGGAATGGGCAAAACCAGCAACTCCCCGAGGTGGCAAAAGACTGCAGCCCCGTGCAACAGTGACTAAGTGTGCCCATACCTCTCAGTGACAGCAGAAGCAGTAGCTCTGGGAGTCCCTTGTGCCCAGCTGTCTTGTCTCAGTATTGCTCATCCTTCTCCCATACCCAGGGAACCAAGGCACACACCAAAAGGTTTTGAGAAATCATAATCTATTCACCACCTCAGCACATTTGCCTGATCAAGATTACCAGCCTTAATTCTCCAGGCCTTTCTCCTCTACTGCTTGCAACTTGCCATTTCTTGTTTATTTTCATCTTTATTTCCCGTAGTGTACTGAAATGATGTGCAGTGAAATATTTGTTCACACATATAAGGGAATGTGATAGCTTCCCTCCCTGACCACATGCTCTCTCTTCTGTTCCAAGTCTTAATTAAAATGATACTAAAGGAAGCAAATCAATTAACAGATACCTTACAAGATGCTTTATTCACTTACACATGTACACACAATTACTTACAAGTATCACATTACTGCTTTAGTTTATCTGTTAGCAAATGCTGCTAATGAACTGCGGTGTTACTGAAATGGGTAACAGACACCTAGGAAACCAGGGAAAGTATTCCAATATATCATTCTTCTCTCAAAATAAATTTTACATTTTGTTGTTCAAAATGTGTTGAAAAATTACTATCCACTTTCCTTTGCACATTTGAAAAAAGACCTGCTTTGTGAAAGTCAAAAAACTCCCATATTGAGATCCGTTTAGTTACAGTGACAAGTAGTACAGTAGCTTTATAAAAGCAACTGTACTTCTTTATGAAAACAAAATTCTGGTTTATCTGCTCTTATGCTCTAACAGCATGTTTCGTCTAAGTCCCTGACCCAGCACATCAGCTCTGCCTGATCTGAAAGCTGATTACTGGATAGGAGGCCTTGGTTTCCATGATTTTTCTGAGTGATATTTCTCAAAAACACTCAGAATTTCTAGGTTGGACTTCAATCTTACAATTGTTTTTTGTTTGTTTGTTTGTTTGTTTGTTTTTAAGTTGGATTAAATCTGTTGTATGAGTGGAGAGCTGGAAAGAACTTTATTATGATCTCTCACATTGGGAGCAGAAACAGGTATAAAAGTGAACTTTAAGAATGTATGTAAGGTGAGAGGTCTAAAAAACCCATATGTCTATAGACATTGGCTTGAGTTAAAAGTTTATGAAGATCCTATTTATTTACAGTTTGTGGTCTTTGGATCTGGATAATGGTTATTTCTGAGTTTCAATAAAATAGTGTAACATCCTGTTTGGAGTCACCCTGTAATGCTATGACATAAAGCTCTGCCTGTAAAATATTGGGACATGAATAAAATATTAATTAAGTTGTGCATGCCATCTACCTGAGGCTCCCAAACCTTGAAGTTCTGCTGGGTTTCCTGAGAGAAGCTGTAAGGAATAGCAGAGGATGCTGGCCAAGTGCTCCCAAAGTTCCCATAGCTGACATTTGCTGCCCTGTCTTCACAAGGTGAAAGAAAAGCCTGGCTTGAAATACAAAAATCTTCCTGCTTTTCTTGTAGCTTGTGATGACAATATGTTATATATATATATATTTATATATTATATGACAATATGTAACATATATTGTCATATGTGTTATATTCAAGCATTCTTGAAAGAAGAGGTTTAAACAGACTAGAATCTACAGCGTTATTTTCTGAACTGAGACCAAAGCCACAGACTCAAAACTTTGGTAAAAGTTGGAAAGTGTTTACAGAGTAACTTGGGTTTAAATGATTTTAAATTATTTAAACTACTGTAAGTGTTCTGAAACAAAGCTCTAATTTTTCTTCTCATCACTCCCACTGTAAGAAGCTTGTAATTGGAGCCAGGCAAAGCAATTTTGATGTAATCAAGTCCACCAGAACATATAAGGCTAGAACAAGAATGAAGGTGCTGGGAAACTGAAATTATTCACAATTTCTGATTGAACTTAGTGCATTGTTTTATACTAAAAAAACAGGGATAGGGAAATTCTGGAAATAACAGATTAGCTTGTTTGTACAATGTTGACATGAAGTGTCAACAGAACATGGAAAACATTATTTCAAAAAGAATTTTTTCATTTTAAATGACCATAATTAATATTAAATGGTTGAAATCATCCATCTACAAAAGACATCAGTTCTAAGTCTAAAAAAAGATAAAACTTTAAATGAATGCAATGTTTTCCTACTAACACAAAACATATATTTCCTGAAATAAATGAGAAGCCTTGTTTTTTTTAACCTCAAATGAATGATTTTCCAGGCTGCTGTGAGGGATTGCAGACCCTTTTGGTGCAGGTGATTGAAGTTAGCTTGCACTACAAGCTCTTCCTGTAAACAATAAATCAGCCTTTCAACTAAAGAACAAAGAAAAGGATTGGTATTGGTAAGATTCCTGCCTGTGCACAAGAGACTTCTATTGATCCTCAGACCAGGTAACTGTTGATTGCAAAAGGGTTATTGATCTTTTGTACTTTGGTTTCTTATTGTATTGCTGTCATCTGTGAGAAGAAAGAAAAATCACAGGTTAACAATAACTCTCTGGCTTTGGTTTTACTTGGATTGTCCCAGGTAAAACATTGTAAAAGCTGAGCTGGGAGATACTCAGATAAAAATCACAGGAATTCTAGAAAATTATTAATGGAGGTGCTGGAGTTACATTCATGACGTTCCTTTCAGTTAACTTTTCTTTTACTAGATGTTTCTTTGTACCTTTGGAGGCATCTGTTTTTCCTAAGTGAATTAACAAAGCAAATGCATGATTGTGGCTGTTTTGGTGACTTCCAGATGCCCTTGTCACTGCCAGGTAGGAATCCACTGGCAGCAAGCCATGCATTTTTGGGTAGCATCCCAGTGCTTCCTGTATTGCAGACACTGGACTATTGTCATTGGGGGTTCTTCCCAGTGTTGCCTTGCCGGAGTGGCGAGCAGCTGAGCAGCCCCTGCATCCCCGTTGTGGCCGCATCTTCCCAGGAGTTTGTTACTTGGAGTGCCCGCTGCTGTGGGGCAGCTGCCCGGGGCAGACAGCCTTGCAGCGTGCCTGGCCCTTACGTTAGGTGCTCCAGGTAAACCACTGGGCAGCTGGAGGACAGCACAGTTAAATTACCTGCCCTAGCCCATGCAGACTGTCCAGCAGACCTGGGCTGTCAGTAGGAGCTCAGGGTAACCCCACAGCCTTTGTTGCTGTGCGACCTTTCCCTAGGTGCGTGTGCCTTCACAGCTTTGGGTCTGCCCAGTACTGTCACTCCACCTCCCCGTGCCACCAGCACCCCCCTTCCCCCAGAACATACCTGCTCTGGCTTGATCCCGTGTGTGACCTGCAAAGTACAGAGAGTGAGCTATTAACTGTGACTTTCAGAGCAATAATCAAAGATGAGAATTCAAATGAGTAACACGTTAGAGTTGGAGAAATGCAGGAACTTTGTTACCTTATCTTTGCCGCTCCAAATCTTTTATTCAGTTTTACTCCATCTAGTGTCAGTGCTTGGAAACACGATCTTCTCTTGCAGCCCTCGACTTGTTTATATTAAATCTCAAGGCTCCACAGGGAAATGAACTTCATCGTAGTTTCACTCCTACAATACTACTTAAGTATTTTCTGGTGTCTTTGCTAAAGAAAGATGTCACAGGAGATTTGGTGGGCAGGGACAATGCTTCACATAATTTGCCTCAGTCTTTTTTCCTTCTCTGAGAGAAACTTCGTCACTCGTGTCTTTTAGAATGTTCTGCCAAAATTTTCTGTTCCTGTGAAATTCACTGCCCTGTTAGGGTCTGTAAGATTCTGATTCTCATCTTTCTACTCTGATCTGCGCATACAGTCCATGGGAGACCATAGGGTGAGACTTAGGCTGGAATCAGAGGGATTTTATCTGTTCTGCTCCTTTTCCTCCCTTATTTCTTTCTGTGGTTTGGGGCTGGGGCGAGTCAGCACAGCTCTGTAAGGTGGCAGTGCCTGCACTGTCCTGCAGCAGAGTCACAGCTAAATTCCCATTCTGCCTGCTTTGCCCAGCCCCTGGGACTTTCCAGGGCAACCTGGGACATTCCAGTGTCTCCTGGAATGCGAGGACAAAGGCTCCCCTGTACCTGCCTGCTTGCCTGCAGCCTGGTGACCACACTGGAGGTACCAGGGGGTTGTCTCCACTGTCCTTTGCCTGCACTGGTCTGGCACTTTGCAGACACAAGGAATTGCTTTTAGTGACACAGCTCTGACATTACCCAAGAGGTAACAGTTATGCAACAATATTTTTCAGCTTGTTCCCTTTTGTGGCAGCTCTTTGCCAGAAAGGAGAGGCATTTCAAAACATATTTAGGGACCTGATATAGTCTGTGCTTATGAAATCGTCAAAAATTTCTTCACACAAAATAACAGACTTTGGCCTGTAAAGTGCTACACAAATTTCTGTCTGGATCTGTAGCCATTAAAATAATTACGGTATTTTTCCCACTTCTAACAACAGAACAGGCCAGTGCAAAGTGATATGAGCTAACTGAGGTGAATCAGCAATGGATTGGGTTCAGGGATGCTCACTTGATCCTTTCCCCTGCCTGTGCCAGAGGAGAAGAAGCTGGCAGGGAACTGCTAGGAAGGGCAGTTGCTAAGTGATTGCCTAAGTGGTCTAATCCTAAGTAACTCAATTCTCTGCATATAAAAACAGCAAACAAGAGACTGGTTGGGAGGCCAGTGCTCTTCTCCATGTAGTCCAATGCAATCAGTAAGTCACCCCAAGAGAGTGGCTGTCTTGCTGATGCTCTCACACAATCTTCCCACTGTTGACAATGCCAGTTCCTGCAAGACAGGACAGTCCAGCCTTCCCTGGCACCTCAGTTGTAATATTTTACCACTTCCCTTGTGCCAGACATCCTTGAACAACCTGATACCTCTGAAAATTATTTTTATGTTCTACCTCATTGATTTTCGTCAGGGCCGGTTCCCTGAGGCAGTGGAGAAGGGTGACTGCCTGAGCAGAACGTACAGCTGTGCTGGGAAGGGGGGGAGGTGAAGCAGGCCTTTCTCTAGAGGTGGGACATCCTTTGCTCCCATGCTTTGCTCCCCTCCAGGGACTCATGGAAGCTTATTCAAAGGAACCAGTTCACAAACACTTTAAAAAGTGCATTTCTGCCTACAAGGTTAGTTATTCCTCTTATCCCCAGCTTCCACCTCTCCTGGACCAGCACAAGCATTTCAATGTCTGTGTAGTAAATAAGATTTGGGAGTGGGCCAGGTGTTTTAATACACACACATACACACACACAAACCTAATTGCTTTTCAGGCGGTGGTTTTCTGTGTTTTTCCTTTAGAAGACCATACAAAATTTCCATTGACTCTGTGAGCCTCTGCAAAGTGTCTTTAAACCCCATTTAAATCCATATGGAAAGCCTTTAAGCCCATAAACTTCTGTGAACTGCTGAGAAATACACCACGGATCCCCAAGCATTTGCAGCCTATGAGGCAGGAGTCAGGATCACTTTGTGGTACTCATTGATTTCTTTCAGCTTGCTATTTGTTCTCTGACACCAGGCTGTAAAGTACCCATGGAATATGGAGAGTGGATGGTTATAAGCAACAATCAGGAGAAAAACAAACAGCTGTGCTAATACTCAGTACAGGTTGTTCAAGGCAGAAGTCTTGCACAGTAAGAGATCAGGGAATTGAAATAAAATGATGTGATCCACTGTACACATGATCTTAAAAAAGGATCTGTAAAAAACGTTATTTTCTGAAATGTCACTGACAAAAGCTCCTAGGATCTGAAATCAGTGGTTCCTTTTTCATAAGTTTAGTCTGCAGAAATTAAATGTGATACAGGAAAATCTGTGAGTTGGAATATGCAGGAGCTCTGACTTGATGCTGTTCTTGTCTGACTAACACCTGTGGTACTCTTGAGTCTCTTGTGTCAAGAGGCCTTGGTTTGTGTTGGTTTTAAGCTGTCCTTTAGCTATCATAGCAGCTTTCATTCCTAGCTAATCCCATGTTGTCACTTCTCTGACAAGCCCTAGGCAACACAAAGCTACTCAGTCTGTTTGGCAGACTGGTGCTGCCAGGGAGCAGGAGGCTCTTTGCTTGGTGGCATCTCATATTTGAGTTACCCTGGGTGCCTGTTGACAGGGATGAAGAGGGTACTCTTCCAGAAACATTTCTCCTTTTTTTTTTTTTATCCAGAGTTGCAGCAGTTCCAGGGGAGGGTAGAATTACTCATTTACTGCTGGAATCATTTGCACCAGCAAGTTTGCCAGCAGCGACCATGATGGCTGTGGAAGGAATTGCCTGTGACAGGTGTCTGAATATTACCAGGAATGTATTCTCCTGACTCAGCAGGTTTGGCACCAACTCTTACAATCAAATTATTGAGAGCTATTCAAGACTAGCCTCAAACAGTTGTGCAGAGGGGTAGGAAGGAGTAAGGATTCTTCCCTGTTTGGCAGCTGTGAAAAGGTCAACCACAAAGGCAGTCCCCAGATCCAAGAGGAGCACAGGCGCCCTGGGCCAGGTGCCCTCCCAGGGAATGTGGAGAGTGGCCAGAGAGGAGCAAAAAATAGCCAGAAGTGTGGCTCTGCCCATCAGGCTGGTAGCTGGCATCAGTGAGGTATGCTGTATCCTGGAAACGGGTTTAATGAATTAATTTCACCCTAGCAGTTTGTGCCATATGTATGTGTGTAGTATAGATATAGATAGATAGATAGATAGATAGATAGATAGATAGATAGATAGATATCTCACTGTCTTTCAGGGTGTGTGTGTCTGTATACAAAGTATTCCCTCAATCCAGGAATGGTGCTAAGGGAGCTGAGAGCCTACAGAGTGTCTTAGTGCTGCTTTTTAAAGCCTGCTGTCCCCAGCATAGTGCAAAGCTTAATGTCCTTGATTTTGAAGTGTGTTATAAAAAGATTAATTTCATTTTATGGAAAGGGTAACCTGAGCCAGTGACTTGTCCAAGGTTGTTCAGAAGAACAAGTTCAGCTAGACAGGGCAGTGACAGAAGTAGGTAGAAATACCAGTTTATTGCTCTAGTCACTGGCAACTATTGCCTCAACACAGAATGGGTATTGACATTTTGTTTATGCAAATATATATGTACAAGGAGTTGACACAGCCATTTCTGCTCAGATCATTTGCCCATTTTTAACATTTACACACACATGGAGTTGTTTAGACCATCTCTATTCAAATTTATTTGCAATAGTGTGCTTTATTTTGGCATTTGTGAAGCTTTAAAATATTTTCCGTTAAACTCAGTTCCCAGGACGCACGCTGAGGAAACTGAAAGCAGTGAATACAGCCTTCAGTCTATCAACCACCCACTAATCCCTACAGTGCTGAGTGAGGATTTGGGCCTGTCCCAGTGTATCAAAGGGGCCAGACTCATCTTGTGCAGGTGGTATCTACTCAGTGAAGTGCAAATGCACTTCTGCCTAAGAGAGCTGGAGCCCTCCAAGTTGTCTTCCACTCCCATTCTCCTGACAGCTCTTCACTACTGGTTTTTGGCCATGGTGGCAATGTGAATAGAGGCTCTACAGTCAAAACAGACCACACAGAAATAATTTGTGACTCATTTTGCAAGGCTTATTTGGATCATTGAAGAGGTTAAGTGTCATTGCTCACTGTTTTTCCTTGTATGTAAACCACTAACAAGTTATGACAACTTTGTTGACCTGATGATTGAATTGTATGTAGAATATCCTACTTGTCAGAATGAAAGACCTTGTGAAGGTCTGTTTTGGGAAAACAAGAGTGGCAAGTGAAAGAACAGCTTAGGGCACAAATGAGGGATGTTGAGAGAATCCATTTACCCAGAGGTGTCAAAGATTCTGCTGAATCTACATGGTTGGTCTGCTACAGATCTGAGAAGATGAAACCGACTGCATAGTTTAAAAGGAATATTCCTGGGAGAGGAAAAGAAAAAATGGGCTTGTTTTAAGAGAGTAAAGATAGATGCAGGCAACTTGCTGCTGGGCTGTGGGCTGAACCTGTAGTGTTACCTGTGAATAGCTGCCACAGGATCTGAGTGGCTGCAATGCATTTCAGTGCCCAGCATCCTGGGTAACCTGTGTTCTCCATATTAACCGTTTTCCCTTGTGCACCACTCTTCCAGTGACACTCTCAGACAAGGCCAAAATCTCTTTTGTTTCAATTTGTATTTACTTACAGATTTTGATTTGTCAATTTTGGGATCATTTTCCAAAGGACTCCCACACGTGGCTTTCTCAAGTACCCACTCTAGCATCAAAACTGGATGTCCAGTTAAGTTTATTTTATTTGTGAGCTCAGACTCTGGTGACTAGACAGACTGTGTCTCTCATTTGCAGGTGATGGGACTCATGTCTATGTTTTTGGCTTCCTATTTGTTAAATGATGCATTCTGCAATTCTGTGTTATACACCGAGTTGGACTATTTGGATCAGAAAGAGCTGTTCTCATCTCCTAAACAAGATGTTTTTCTTTCTATCTGGCTTTAAACCTGTTTGAAGGATATGATATTTTTAGATCAGATCTTGTTCACTGTCCCTGCCTGTCAGGCTACAGACCTGAACATCACAAAATGCTAGAAAAAAGACTCTTGGTTCAGATGTTTAGGCTGCCACAGTTCTGATGGAAGAAACTGCAGCTCAGCATTGAAACCTGCACATATGATTGCCCAAACCTAGTCTTTTCCATGCCATCCATCTCCAATGTTTATATTTTCAAAGTGGATGATTTCACCTCCTATGCAATGTGTGGCACTGGTTTTAGAGACTTTTAGCACAGATTAGAGGCTTTCAAGGTGCAGTAACATTCCAAGACCACCTCCACTCACCTAAAGAATGCTACAGTTCTCAAAAGTATCCAGTGTTTCTCAAGCACAGCCTAGCAAAGGAGAGAGAAGTTGGTCCCTTAGAAGTCAAGAGGGAAAATACAAGAGAATATCTAGATGTGGCTTTGGGTAGAAAAAGAAAATCACCAATACACCTGGCAAGCAGCTGCCAAGCTCCTCCTCTCTTCCATCAAACGTCAGAAGAATTTGTGTATTGCATTTAAAACCTGATTTTCTACTGAATGATTTACATGGAGTCCTGTAGAACCCAGCGAGTGGCATGAGGAATTTTGTGTGTGCTGTTGCGCAGGATGTGTTGACAACAGATTCATTTGCGGCCGATTTAAAATATGTACCTTTTCCCTTTTAGTAAACATTCTCTGTCTCTCCACCCTTCTCCTTGTCTCTGTAGGTCTCTTTCTTTGTCTCCTGTCAAAATAAATCTAGCTGACATGCACTGTAGTTAACTCAAAATATTGCCAGCATTAAATGTGCCCAGACATTTTTATGAATACATTAAACTTGCATGAAAATTTTAGGCATTATAATTTACCAAGCTTACACCAAGATGGCATTTGATACTGACATGAGCTATTAATTAAAAAAGAGGACGTTAAATAATTGTCAGTTGACATATAAATTGCTGTTTTGTTGGCTGACAGAATCTTGCCTCAAGCCTTTTTCTTCTCAAGTGTTAGTAAATATCCCATTGAGTTTAAGGGCAACCCATTGTGAATTGATTGTTTAAATCTTAATGTTATGTACCTGACTAAATAAAGTGGTAAATGCTGTTAATTATTTCACAATGAGCTGTCATTTTCATGTGGGTATAGAAACACTTTTGTTTTAAGTATTTTGGAAATTATCAAGGGAGACACATCCGAATACTTCCTGCTCTTAGTGAAAATCTGTTCTTGGAATGGGTTGGTTAGGTTCAGTACCAGCTAATTGGGGCTCTGACATAGGGGATGATTGTCTGCATCAAGGCCTTCAGCTGGCACAAGGCTGAGCAACTCCATCAGCTATGAAAGTACAATGCTGGGTGATGCCCACTCAGAGTATTTCCCAGCTAGGGAAATATTGAGTGGCTGATGGGGTTTGTGGGAATAATGACATGAAATTTAAAACAAAATTTGGCTGAAGGTGAATTTGGTTGAGTGTACTATCAGTTAGATTAAGTATTTTTTTTCCTGAACAAGCATTAATAGTCATCACTGGTCAAGCAGAAAATGAAGCTGTTTGCAGAAGATTTGCCAGTTCTCCTCTCCAATCCTAAAGAGATGGCATCTCATTAACACTGGGGGATTCAGGTTGCTTATCCCTGAGGGATTCAGGATGGCTACATGGTTGGTTGGAGAAAATCAGGTGATTTCAGATGATAGACTTCACTTTATCAGAGGGTTTTCTAGGACTCGCCACTGGTCTAAAAATTCCATGAATTAGAATTCCATAGGGAACTGAAGCAGGTAGATAAAATCAACTTAGACTTAATTATCATATGCCTCTCTGGTGACCTGAATAAAACCTACTAAGGATTAGTTTATTAGGGGCATTTTTAAATGTTTGCTATGGCTCTGGTTGTATTTTTACTGCCAGAGGTTTCCTCAAGACCAGTAGAAGGCAATAGTGTTTCCACAGATTAATACCAGCGTTGTAGAATCCCTTAGTGACCCACCAGAGAATAATACATAGATGCCCTGAAGTGAATGAAAACAAAGATTTGCTGGTAAATTACAAACTACGACAGCAGAATTGAAAAGTACAGTGATTAAGAAGTGAGAGTGGATTTCTAGGTTTTTTCCCACTTAGCCATAAAAGTGTCATCTTTAACATAAATAGTTTTACCCCAAAACATTGTGGAATTAGAGTTTCTCTCACTGGTCAGTGTCAGTGGCTCTAAGGCAAAATGTTTGTGTATTGTGTCACACTTTCAGCCTTAAGACCAGAATTTCGTCATGAAACTGGAAATTTCACTCTACCTTTTAGCAGATGCCTGTAGACTGGGTTAAGGAAACATGAAAGAAGTCAATGTAAGGTCACCATTAAAGACGTTAAATTTTGCTGCCACCACAAAGTCAGTCACTTCCCCTAGGAAGATCAGAGGATGATATAATAAATGTTCAGACTGTCTCTGAAGGAAAATATGGCACATAATAAACAGCAAAGGGAGCTAGAGAAGCCCAGTGTGGAACAGTTCATAGATCATACCATCTGCATTTCACCCAGGCAGTAAATCTACCACTGCCTTCCGCATTTCTTCTTGTCTTTGTCCCTGTCATCCCTTTATTCTCTTTTCTCTTGACTCTGGTCTCTGGCTTTTCTGTTCTGGCTTAGCTCTTTCTCATGACTTTCCCATTCATTGTTCTGTCTGTGCTGTCCTGAAAGCACCATAAAGTTTACCAGGTATTCTTTGTTTGTTCTTCTGACCCGATCATAGTCCTAATCTATTTCAGGTTAATGCACAGGAGTTGCCAGAGTCTTGTCAGAGAATGGCGTGTTACTAGAAAGGAAATATTTTGTGCCAGTTACCACTGGGGGAGTGTCTCCCTGGGAAAATAAAAAATCCTTCAGGACTGGGGCCCTTCTCTGTTGGGCACGCAAAGCATTGAAGCTGTTCCTGCAAAGGATGTCCTTGCTTTGACCTTTAATTCTGTATTTACATATGCTGTGCTCTCTTTAGGAGGAATGGCTGTGATGGGGACATCCTTCTATCTAGCTCTCTGAGAGAGGCCAAAAGCCATTTCTGAGATCACCGAGTACAGCTGTTGTCCTCACTTGATGAGAATGCTCCTTAATTGCTGTTTGGGGTTTTTTAGTCACTCATAAAATGTCTCAAAAGGACACAAAAGTGTCACCATCTGTAGGTTACCATGAGCCAGCAGACAACTTGCAGTCCAGAGTCTCTGCTCCTGTACATCCCTTCCCCATCGCCTGCCCCTGGGGGAGATGCAGAGTGACCATTGCCTACAAAGGCTGGCCCTGCTCTTCTGCTGGTGAACTGGTCGGGTGCTCAAACCCTAAAATGGCCTTACTGTTTTGGGTAAGGGGGAGGAAGGTGAAGGGCAAAGAGGCATCCCTTCCAGCAGGAATGATCATTGCACGACCTGGACTTGTAAGAGCCTGGAGTGAAGGGAGTTCTCAGAACTGAGATCCAGACACAGTAACCTTAGATGAAGCCATTTACCCAGAGTTTGCTGTTATTATACACAGAACAAACAAAACAAAACAAACAAAAAAGCCTCACAAACAAACAAACAAACTCAAAAAAACCCCCCAAAACCAAAAGAGCTTCATTGCAAGTGTTTGAAGGATTTTAATTTTAAAAAGAATTTGTCTGCTGGGTTTTCTTGCATGTTTCTGAAATGTTAAAATGCTGTTAGAAGAAAATTCCTTTTTCCATGCAGATTCACTAGATATCCCAGTCCTCTAGAGCCTTACCATGTGTGTTATGTGCAATCATTCAAATGTGGGGAAGCATCATGCATAACAAGAGAGAGAAATTAAAAGTTGTGCATAACAGAAAACATGATGACTCTTACCTTCTATCCATTTTGCCATCTGACTCTAAAGTGAGAAGAGGAAAATGTGGTTAGTTAAGAAACAAGGAACAGAAGGATGATAGGCCTCCACAGAATTTGTGAGGAGGCAACTAGGAGTCCATAGTTACAGCTGGTAAAGATCCAGCCATCCTTTCTGAGGCAAAACTCTTTGATATTAGTTGTGTCGTGCAACTTTCCTAAAGCCCTTCTTGATTCTTCTAGCTGGAATATCTCATAACAATTTTGTCAGAGCTGTATCTTAGCTAATGCTTTGTCTGTTTTGAGTTCGGTTGTAGCATATCCCCAGGGTATCATGAGAAACAACTTTGAGGCTAAAGGGTAGAGCTGGTTATACTGAAATGTGAATCTGCAGTTCTAGGCAGTCCAGCAATTCAGACACTTCTAAAATAGTTCTTCATAGGAAAACCAGAGCTGTTGTACATACACAATTGCTAACACTGAAGCTCAGATCTGCTGAATCAGAAGATGAGGAGAGCTAGATCTATGGCTAAGGGATCAGGAGTATTTTCTTCTTACCTTCAAAGACACTGTCAATCATTTTGGTTTTGATCATGCAGATTATTACTGCTACAAAACTGATTGCTAGAACTGCTCCCAGAGTAACTCCTATAATAACATATGTGTAATCTGCAAATATTGAAAACAAGTCAGTGAGTATACACCATTAAATAATAAATACATTCTTTGAGTTTCAGATGTGCCAAACTTTAAATGAAACCCTAAAAAAAAATGCTGATCCAGACTATATAGCTGAGAAGAGTCTGACTCTCTTCTTTCAAATCCCAGCGTACCATGAAGCCATGTGAACCTGTGGCTAAGGGGCTCAAGGATGTTCTATGATAATGAACAACTTCAGATTTTGGTGTGTGCAGGTCTCAGCTGAGTTTTAGAACTAGGGCTTTACATTTTCCCACCAAAAGCAAAATCCACCATCCCCACTCCTTTGCCACTCTGTATCCTCCCAAACTGTTATTCCTGCTTTCCATAGCTGCACATGCACATATCCACCTCGCAGTCCCTCGCCTCCTGCCCTGCCCAGCTGTTCTGCCTCTGCAAGCCTTTGCTGGGAGGAAGCAGAATTTTTAAGTGTAAACTATGAGCCGTGTTGTGATTTGGCATCACTGTGTGTACATAAGGGTCCTCCTTCATACATCAGGCAGGAGAGTGCCTGTGCTCAGGGTCTGAGTCCCATGCTCTGTCCTCCCTCCACGTAAAGTGCCAGTCACACGACAGGACTCTGCAGCACTAGGCAACTACAAACTCACAATCAGATGCTTATGTTCTACATATAAAAGGTATACAAGGTCTTCTAAGGACATTCAGTTTTGTTATTTTGCCTCTAACTTCCTGTCTGGAAGTGAAAATCTCACCACAAACTCACCTATTTCCTCCTCTGGGTTTCCAGAAGCATATACCTTTGCTCTCCAAAAATCTGGAATGGAAATATTTTAGCCTGTTAGGACATTGAGCAGAATGCCATTTCTGGCTATTTCCATGGGGATAGGTGATTCTAATGAATCTTAAGAGAGAATACGAGGCTTCCTGCTGTAGTGAACTGTTATCAGTCGAATTAATGAGGGCATCCTAGAAATGTGGCCACACTGTGCCAGTTTTTGACCAGAAGAGAAAATACAATTCCAAAATTTTATTTTGCCTTAGCACTGTTTCCATTCCATGGTTTTGTCACTGCAAGCCAGAGAGCTCTATACGAGAGAAGCTGCTGTAAATCAAGAGGAAGATTACAGATGCACTAAAGCTAAGACACGCTAATAAGTGAGGATATGGCATAGCCCAACACCCCTTTCAAGAAAAACATGAATCCCAATCCTGCCTGTAGTTCCAGTCATCAGAATGTGATTTATTGCTGGCAGAGAAGAGAGTCTTTTCCTCTTGCAAGCGAACTTTGTGGGCTGGAAGTAAACTTTTTTGGAGATTTCTATGCCAAGTACCCTGTTCATAAAAAGGACAACTCCTGGCTTTTCCCTTCTCCATAAAGCCACTGAGCTGTGCTGCCTGATGCTCAGAGCGTGCAGGCCCTCAGAATGGAGCGGCTTTGAAGAAAACAATTCATTCCCAAATACTTTATGAAGGAAACAGAATCAATATAAAAAAAAAAAGAAGAAAAAAAGGAGAGGTCTTGTTTAGTGTCAATGTTGCTTGGTTATTATAGGAAATTGTTAAAAATGTACACTCAAATTTATTTTTTTTCAGTGCAAGCGTATTTCCACCAAAGCCTTTTCAAGTAGCTCCAAGTGATGTAACTGCTGTGTAGCTGCATGAGGTGCCTGGGCCATGAGAAGGCTTTGAAGGCAGGTATGACTCCTGCATTCTAAACCTGCATGCTGCTGAGCTCCTGTTTCCTGCACATGCTTCAGGCAGAACATGAAGTCACTGCTCTTTGGCCAGGGAGGCAGTACAGGTGGCACACGGTGGGAATACAGCTGCTTTGCACGCAACATCATCTTTTCACTGGCATTCCCCACCATAGCAGGGAACTGGGAGGCAGTATTGTCTGGCTGAAACCCAAGTAGAATTTTAATGTCTTAAATGCACTCAGTTTTACTACTGCTAAGGTGTCCAGCATTGTAAGTCCCAGCTCCTCTCCTCCACTTTTTGTGGAGAAATAATTTTATTTTATTGAGGTTTGGGGGTCTGTGCTTTCATTTGTTTTCCAGTAAAATGAATGCTAGAAACATGACTGCTTTTTAACTTGAAGCACAGTCCTTACGTTCCAAAACAAGGCATTTTGGTATCTTTACAGAAATACATCTTGTGTCTGCTTTCAGACTGCTAAAACCCTTGAGCTGAGTGTGGGCCCTGGGGCTTCCAGGGTTATGTCAAAAAAGTCTGATATATTGGGTGGCTTACAACAGATCTGTTTTTATTTCCTGGTCTTAATCACATTTCTATTCCCAAATTTTAATAAATTACAAATCAAGCTTCAAAAATCTGGAGAAGAGCTTTAAAAAATCTTGAGTTTTAGAGCAAATGTATTTTGGGAACTATAATTCAGAGCTGAAAGTCCTTTTTTTTGGCCAAACTTTTCTTCATAATGAAAATGTCTGGAAACTTATTTTATACCAGCAGAAAACCTCCAAAACCTCCATGACACTCAGAGAAGGAGTTGTAAGGGGTAGAAATCTATGCTTATACTGGCTGTACTAAATGACCAAAACCAAAGTTATAAAGATAAGGAAATTCAAAGAGAGAAAAAAGGTCTAAGGCTACACAGTGGGCATAAAAAGCATAGCTTCTGTTTTTCCATATTAAAAACCAGTCTCTTTGCTCTCGCCTGTGATTTTATTTCATTATAAATTTTATAAAAACACCTTTCTTCCATCCCCTTAATTATTCTTTGTGCTCATATGAAGAATGTTTTAAATTCAAACATAATAAAAGTGATATTGTATTACTTTTATTATCCTAATGATCATAATACATAGACCTTAATGTATGCTTTCTAATGGAATTAAACCAGTGACAGATTATGCGTTTTATGGCAGAAATAATATTTTACATGGAATATTTTATGTAGGTCAGTTTAATACATTGAGATTAAATTATTAGTTTCTTTTTAAAAAGGGAGGGAAGTTTCTGAAAACCCACAAGACTAAAGAGAATATTTTCAATTCATACTTTCAATATGCTTTTAATTAAGGTTTAATATCATTTACTGAATGCTGCTTAAATACTGTTTGCTTTCGAAGACAGTGTTAGGCAGATTCTATTTGTTTCAGTTTTTTCTTGGGTGGAAAGAGGTGGATTAACTAATTCAAACACGCATTTTGCTGTTTGATCTTAATCTTATCTGCAATTTACATCTTCTGGGGATGTACAAAAACCTCCCATTTGGCGGGGTTAGAAATGATGCCTTAAACTCTGCAGTGCTCTAGTCCCAGTGCTGGGTTTCTGACTCTCTATGTAGAGGGTTTAGAAAAACACTCACATCTTGAATAAACCCTCTGGACTTGCAGAGTATTTGCCTCTGTGTGGAAGAGCCTAGCGGATGAATTTGATACCCACGCTTGAGTGACCTGTGGATCATTTTTCAAAGAGCCTCGAAGCGAGTGCCGGTGCTCTTTGCCCTCCCGCGTGTGCGTGGCCGGGGCACAGCGTGCAGCTGGCGCTGCGGTGGGGATGCGCCCCCGGGCTCTGGTAGCCGGGGAACACCTTGGTGAGGGTGTTGTTGGCAACCTAGAGATGAGCCTGCAGGCTGCGGGGGTCCTGCGGTACAGGTGGGGGCAGCGGAGAAAGGGGAGCTGTGAGTCTGCTGCGGCAGCCTGCGGGAGGAGCCGGGCTGGGTGAGCTGTGCTGGAGCCAGGCACACAGCGGGGAAGCTCTGACTGCCGGCTGCAGGCACAGTCCTCTGCCGCTGCGGTTACCCACTGCGAGGCAGAGCTGCTGAGCAAGTGATGGGCCCGCAGATAAATACTCTGGGCTCGGAGCCTCTAGTCTGTGATGCCGGTGTAACTCTGGGCAGACTTAGCGCTGCCCAGAGCTGCTGCACACAGAGCTGAGCCAAGCAGAGGACAGATTCTGAGCCGCGCTGTTGTCCCTGTGCTCTCCGCGCCACAGCTCTGGCTCACGCGGTGCCTTGCCCAGAGGTCAGCGCAGCGAGGAAAATGGTGCAGAATGCAGTTTGGGCATAACATCAGGGAGCAGGAAGAGCTCAATTTCCCCACCGCATTAGGTGGTGTAAGCCACTCCCAGCCATAACCTGCAGTGATAAACAGCAACGTGTGCCTCGTTTTTCTCAGTGCACAGCACTTGCCTTAGTCCCTTTGCTTGTTGCCTCCTGCTTCCAAGTGACTTTCTTCTCCCTTCCTCCAACAACTCATCTTTGTCCTCGTTGCAGCAGATAATGGCTGGTCCTGTGGCATTGCAGCAGCCAGGAGCTCAGTGCCATTTATAATTGAGGCAGCAAATAGGAAAGGAAGCAAATATCTGGGAAACCCAGAGGCAGGGTGGAAAAAAAGGATGGCTCACAGTGGGTACCTGAGCAACTCCAGAGTCAAGTGAGGAATGACCATGACAACAAAGAGGTTACAGGCAATTATCCTGCTGGAAGCCATTTCTGAAAACCAACATATAAAAATGAAAGTATTTTAGCTGGTATTTAGTGTAGCAAAATTCCAGCCATATGTAAATTTCATAATACAGGCGCCGTTGGCATCCAAGAAAATGAGTCCTTTCATTGGAATTCAGAGGCAAAATCCTTCGCTCTAGTAATAGGTGAGCACAGGAGTAACTCTTACATGGAGACAGGAATTTTTTGAGCTCTAGTCTGTTCCAGGTACTGCTCCATCCAAAGCATATAGCTTGCCTGTACCTTTCCATGTAAACACCTGCGGGCATTTTCTCTATTGCAAAATGCCTTTTGTTGTTGAATATGTCTTGCTGCTCCTGAGTCTGCATCTCTTTGCTCTAAGCAAATGCCACTGCACTAATGGGACTCGTGCCATTTGATTGCTGAGCCATAACCAGTCAGTCACAAGGGTCCTGTCACGGCTGACTTCACATCTCTAAGAATGGTTACCTATATCCCGTGTGGTGGACAGTCTCGTCTCCTCTGGAGTCTTGGAAGTGACTGTAGAAAGGTGCAGAGGGCTTGAAGGGCCAACAAAAAAAGACAGTGAGAGCAACAAGTTCCTGTGCGCACCCTGAGAATGGGTACATGCAGGGTAGAGCACTGCTGTAGTTCCGTGGGCAGCTTTGCAGAAGGTGAGGCAGGAGTGGCTATCCAGTGGATGCAAGCTGGAATAACTGGTCTGCGTGTTTTGGGTGGGGCAAACTGCCCTTGTGGGATTCCCCAAATGTAGATGGTGATTTTCTGTGAATGTCTGCATGAAGCAGGGTAGTATGGGAGGAGCTTATTAGGTAAAAGCTGAGGCTTTTGCCACCAGAGGGTGGTGCCTGCCCCCTTACCAAACGTCCTGGGATGGCAGTAGCCCATGGGACTGCTGGCAGCTCCCTCCTCCCCGTTAGCCCACACTGCCCAGTGTTAATATGAGCCCTGCTGAGGCTTCCTAGCCGTGAGTCCCACTTCTTCCCTGCACAACGAGGAGATGAGTAAGAATGAAGAAAGAAACAGGTTGTGAGGAAGCCCTGCTTTGGGCCAGCAGGGAACACTAGAAACAGCGTGAGTCAGGAGCATGAAAGTCCGGTAAGGGAGAGTCGCAGAGTCCAAAAGCAGCTTGCAGTCAGCATGCACACAGGTCACAGTGTCTTCTGGATTGAGCACGGCTGAGCCCTTTGCACCCAGCATAGGAAATGTGAACTAGAAAACTCAGCAAAATACCCCTCTGGCTCAACAAATGTTTTTTTTCTCCAAGAAACAAAGTTTTACACAAGATATGTACAATTAAGCTGGGGAATAAATAAGCCCACCAAGCTCAGGAAGAAAAGTTCTCAAAACAAATGGAAAACAAATAAGTTAGATCACTTACGTAAGAGAAGAATTGCTGTTGGGACTGATATCCAGCTTGTTAGTAAGGTCATTATGAAGCTGTGACAACAGAGTGGTTTCACCCAAGTTTTCCTGAGTTTTGCTGTTCTGCAGTGTCTTAAAAAAAAAAAGCTAAAGCAGGTCACGTGGTTGTTGAGAAACTACAGTCACATCCTGAGTAGTTACATTTGCAAACAGAAGTTACCTTTTTTGGGTTTAAGTTCAGTATATAAGCAAACTTGAAAATTATTTGTGGAGAAGGTGGACAGCCAACAGACACAGCCTGGTTCAGCTGTTTGCTCTCTAAGGGGCCTTTAAACACTAACAGTTATTTTTACAAATTGAAAACATCCTGCCATGGTGAATTTGTTTCTGCTGAAATCTTCTAAATCTGCAGATATGCAAGTGGATTTTCTGTCTTAGAAGACGAACCTTCTGAGGCATTCTCTTTTAGTATTGCCAGCTTCCTTATGAACTCAACTTGCATGCTATCATAATGTTTTGAGAAGAGCACTTATTTGAATATTTCCCTTTCATAATCAGCTTTTTCAGGAGCAGAGGAGAAGCAGCTCACTGTGGCTGCTGAGCCATTGCAAGCCAGTTCCCAGACAGTAGCTTCTACCTAAGAAAAATGTCTTGATGTTCCTGGCCTATTTTGCAGTGTGAAGCATTGGTACAACTGACTGAGTGTGGCAGATGTCATAGAAAGTATTTCTTACTGGTTTGACCTGTAGTGAGTGTTGGTGTGCACATACACGTGTGTGTGTGTGTGTGTGTGTGTGTGTGTGTGTGTGTGTGTGTGTAGTTCATTTTTGCTCTTTCACTGCTCCTGGTTCTCTGTGGGATCAGAGTTGGAAATACCAAAACCAAGCAAACAAACATCTCTGCACCAGCTGGATGGAAAATATCAGGATGCTTGTAAGAAACCCTCGTTGGTTTTGTACCTCATATGTTTCATCTGCAAATGATCCCATGCTTCAAGGTTCCTGAAAACCTCTTATACAAGGAACAACAGGAATGTCAACTCTCTTGTTTAGTTTTGGGGTTTGGTGGTTGCTTTTTTTATTGGGTGGGGGTGGTTTTGTTTTGTTTTGCTTTTTTGCTTCTTACTTTATTTTTTCTGGCCCAAATCAGCAATCTCAAATAGTTTCTGTATTTCAGTGAAGGAACTAAACATCTGAGTATTTGGCTGAAACCACTAAAGCTGTTTGCTGTATTCCATTGCTACTTTTCCACAAATGCTTCAAAGAGCTTAGCTAGGTGACTGCACTCAGTTCACAGCATACCTCCAGTGAGGAGAAGCACTGACCAGAATAAGCCAGGCTTAATATAATCCTGCTTTGTAGCGGGTTTATTCTGATTCTTGACCAAACTGGGAAATGTGGTTTCAAGCACAGTGATCATCATCAGCCTTCTCTCTATTCTTCACCATCCGGCCACTGGGCAGGATATATATGTTTAATTAATTCTGCTTTTACCTTCGACCTGTAAATAGTGGGAGTAATGTCAGATTTATACGTTATATGAATAACAAGGATTTCTCAGGAGACCCTGTCTTGGTGAAAGAGGCTAACTGTAATTTTCAGCTGTGAGTAATTGTATATAATATAATCCTAAATGATTTTTCTTGTGTAATTTCATTAGAGTTTAGAAATTTAATTAGATTTTGAATCACTCTGAAATAAAGTAGCAAAACACCCAGAGACTAAGTGCAGTGGTTATTTTGTCCTCCGAGGCCAGAATTCTTGGTCTCAAATTGGCATGTGTTCATTAGGAGGAAGTTTGCAGAAGTTCTTGATATATTATTGCCTTTCAGAATGGACTCTGAATAGGTCTTTGGAGAGCATTAGAAGAGCACACAATTATTATACAGACTCTTTTTGAGGTTTAAGATCATCTGCCTTTCATATACTTAATAAAAATATGCCTCTAAAGTTGTTTAAGAAACTGTGGAGATAGGAAAGATGCTACTCCAGTGCCTCAGTGCTCTTCCTGGTTTATTAGCAACTCCAGTACCTGTGTATGATGATACAGAGAGGAGTTGTTTGCTTTACTTTAATGATTAGGTAGGTTTATGGTTATTTTTATTGCTACACATATGAACTGTCATGGTGGCTATAATTAGAGACACACTAAAATGCTGTTCCTTCAATTCCATCTGAGGTTCAGAAGAAATCTGTCCTGGCCAACTTTGATTCTCTGAGGAATTAATCCTATGGGCAAAAAATGGACTCAGACGGCACTGAACAGCACGAAGCAAAGACAAGTGCAGCAGCAGTGATAGCATGGGGCACCAGGTTAGTTGTGGGTTCAGAAAGGAGATTCTCTTAAAAGGTGAAAAAAGCAAATGTTGTGAAATGAAGAATTTCAGCAGGACAAATCAGACAGACAAAAAAGCTCTTTCAATAATGGCAAGCCAGCCTATTTGAAAAGAAAGTAGTAAGTCCAGTGCAATGGGATGCATGTCAGTCCCAAAGCAAAACGTCGAAAAGAACCCCCCCCAGGTGAGCAGGATGTTCTGTTACAGACTGACCCATGCACACATTGCTGACTGACTCACATCAACATCCTGTTGACAGGATTCCAGCATCCTCAGTGTTGGCCACTGCAGGCAGACACGGAGTGAAACAGTTCCTTGGTCTGATCCAAGGGGTCATTTCCTTTGTTTCATTAACAGCTCTTGATGAGAGCTCGTCATCACACAAATCCAGTCCTTGGGCTCAAATATATGCTTTCGGAGTGTGGCCAAGTAAATCTTGAGTCCAATTGAAAAAGATTCTTGAAGAAAGATTGAAAGATTTTTGTGCACTTTGCTTGATGGATACCAAGGGTGATTAGACAGCCTCAGGCAGCCTGGTGTGTGTGGATGTGCTGCCTTCCATTAACATGCCGTGTCACATCATGGAACAAATTGAAGAAAACATGTTCAGGCTGGTTACTGCCAAAAAATCAAGGTGCTTTTGCTATGGGCATCCAGAACAAATGGAAACTATGCTTGAAAACTCACAGCTGCTCTTCCTTTGCTATTTTCTCTATCACCCCCTCTGCCAGGACTCTGAGCTGCTGGGACAACTGGAAGGGATTCCACATTGCAGCAAGCCTCAGAATCACAGATGTCGGGTGTGTTAACAAAGGGAAACACGCCTGCACCAGCTATTTAATGCTTTCCTCCCTTGACATTAAGGAATACTGTGGGAAACCATTCAGCATTTCAGTCTTGCTCCTTTTTTATTCCCCTCCATCTCTCTTTCCTTTTCAGTGTAAAGGAACGTGTTATGTTACAGAGGTGCTGGTACATTTTAAAAACATGTTTTCTGTATTTTACTTGAGGGACACTATAGCTTGGCCCTGTTACCAGCTCAGAGAGGTGCAAGGAGGCAAAGAAAAAAGCCTTGGGACATGTACTCAAGTCTCTTGTGTACATCAGGAAAGACAGTGCTGAAGTAATCTCTACATTGTTTGTCTCATTGCTGAAATCTGTTTGAGTGAGCAGCTGGAGGAGGAGATTCTTCCACAGATCATATATTCTCTGAAGCACTGTAAGTCCCAGTGGAGATACTGTAACATTTGTAAAAGTGCCAGAGGAACTGGGATCTGCAGGAGGAAGAAACAATCCCACAAAGCTGATGAAAGAAGTCCTTGTGGGAGAGTTTGGTTCCCTGAGCTGTGAGTTTTGGACTGGGTCACCCTAAATTAAGGGCTCCAGTATTCACTGAATGATGTTGTCCGGTCCTCCGGTTATCTTGGTCACCAGAGGGGTGTTTGTTGATAAAGTTCCTTTACTGAGGCAGCACTGCTGGAATTTTTCCTATGTAGGTTTTCACACGGCATGAACAAAACATGCCAGGCAGCCTGACTTTGTCATTGTTGCATATTCTGGTACACTCAGCTGTGTCTTAAAATACCTTTGACGTGTATGATGATAACTTAGAAAGTTCCTAAGCAACCTCTGAAAATGGCTGGGTGCTTACTCTCTGAAGGTGGTGTGTGTTGTGGAGGAGCAAAATGCAGTGGCTGGGACATTTCAGAGCAAGAGAAAAGGGTGAAGTGTGTCCAATTTCCATCCAATATTCTTGCATCTCCTGTCCATCTGTATTCTGTATAAGCATGTTGGACTTTAATAAAGGGAAACCATGGTGAGTTTCCTCCAAATCATCTACTAAAGAACATAGGTGTTGGAGTAGCAGAAAGTTTTTTTGTCTCTCCTGTTCCAGGTGTAAAATAGGATTTTCAACAGAATAAATCTTCCAAGAAAATAAGCCATAAATGTGGGAAGGTTGAGCGTCTTTCCAAGGAATGAACTCCTGAAAAACACCAGTTGTTCCTTTTTGCAAATGTAGATTCAGTGCCCCATAAAAGTGGTAATTCACGTAGTTCATGTCCCTGTTATCCCCTCTTGGCTGGGTCACCCGCTGAATTGCATTCTCATGATGTGCTGTAATGAGAGGACAGAATGATCCATTGCACTGGCACAGCAAAAATTCGATGCATGCAGAGATTTTTTTCTTTTGCTAGTCAATTCAACCATCAAAAGAGGGGACATGAAATGTGAGATATGTAACTTCCACAAGAAAGCCTGGTAAGTTTCTGGGTAGATGTGTTCAGCTGGTGCCTTTGGGTGTGGGTGTGTGAGTTTGTTTTAGTGGTAAGGAAGCATTTGCTAGTCTAGGGCAGCTGTGACTAGTGAATAGTGGACAAACGGACTCCTACAGCACATTTATATTATTCCTTGCATGTACATCTTGCACTTTATTTTTGAAATCCTGCTGTCAGAAGCCAATTTTGAATGTACATAGAGCAGAGCTACTTGAACCAGCCATGCAGTTCCTATTCAAAGTAAGTGCCACTTACTTTCTTTATAATATGATCAATGCTGGTGACATGACATTAGACCTAACTGCATCCCATTTTGATGCTAACTAATATTTGCACTTACACAAGGCATTGAAGAAGCTGGGACTTCTCTTGAGATAAAACAGATGTTGCATCTTTAATGGAATGCAATAGGCATATACAAGCTGATTCCCTTCTTTGGGATTAGAATTGTGTGGTTTTTCTCCTTTTACATCTAACAAACACCAAAAAGCACTAAAAGTCTTTAGACATTTTCATAAACACCAAGTTAAAATAAAACAAGCATTCAGCATTCATTTCCATGCAGATTCCCCCCAAATACATTACATTATCTGCCTGTGAAAACAGTCCTTTTGCTCATGTGCACGGTGCTGTGGAAAGCTGAAATCTTTCAGCCTCTGACAGAGGCTTTCAAAAATCTCATCTCTGCATGATGGGGCTGTGCCTGCCAAAGTGAGTGGAAAGATATTTATGGGCAAAGGAAGAAGGGCATCAAAATTCAGATTTAGATAGCTGAAATAAGAGAGTTAAATATGTTTCTAGTTGCCATCCTGCTTTCTTTAAGCCCTTATATATAGATATAGGGATGTAAAAACCTGTTTTAACTACTTCAACAGGAATTTATGTGCCTACGTTATGGTTTAAGATATTTGGAATCTTAGAATCTTATAGGATCTAACCTATGTTGTCTTTCTGATGGATGAGGCCCAAAGTCTTTCCTATGGAGGCAGTGTTAATGATAGGCAATTAGCAGAAACAGCATCTCAGTGCATAGGCACTTTGCTAGTAAAATCATCACTATGCGTGATCAAGTGACAGCCAAGGCATTCAGCTTTTACTCTGTACTAATGTCTGCCTACATCACAGCCCAAATGAATCTCACGGGAGGGATCTGAAACAAGACTGTGTTTCTCACCGAATCCTTGCAGCGTCACAAGTTCTGGTAGATGACATTCCCCTGCACTGTCCATCTCTATTCAGCTTTCAGACTCCTACACCCCTGGTTCCCCTCACACAGAGCACTTTGTGAATTAGATTAATTTGAAGATATCCTTGAAAGCTTTATGTGGTGGACAACAAATGTGAGGTGGTCACTGATGGCAGCTTATGTAAAGTTAATGTGTTCTTTGGTCTTCATTGCTCTGTAGAAATCAAGACCTCGACCATAACATGTTTCTTAATTTCCTTCCCCTTGTTTGTCACTGTCCTTGTTTATCAGTCTAGAGCATATCAGATGGACCAGGTCAGGGGCAATGTGGGGTTGCTTAAAGATGTTGACGCCGTGGGGGGAAGCAGCAGAACCAGCATGTGAGGTATTCAAGGGCTGACTTTGAACTATGTGAATTTGTGTTATGCAGGCTGCACCAGGAAAGGGAATGTGAGGTTACTGCAGTCACTCAAGCTTGTGAAGATATTTGTCATTCCAAAACTATGCTGTTGAGGGCTTTGGTTGAGGGGGAACATCAGGGAGGGTAAAATAGAAAGTGGAATGTAGGTTCTCGGGATTGCTATTAAGAGGCACAAGTGACATCATGGCAAAGTCATCTACTTCTTCCCCAGGAAAAAGGTGGAAACAGTACACACAACCATACCCCGGATCTCCTGGTGTGAATTTTTCAGGGTTTGTATGAGTCTGTTCAGTGTATATGGATATAATCTCAGGTTGGGACTCCTGTGTTCAAGGGAATTCTGAAGTGCACTTTTGCCTCTCTTGAGCTCCTGTTCTCTCTGTGGGCTTGCTGGCACCTGAGCCTGGCCCATGTACACAAAGTCTCTTCATGGGTTCAGCAAATCAAGGGCTTGCAGGATGAGGAGTGAAGAAGAGATCGCATCTGCATGTCCACGTTTTGGCTGCAGAAAACCAAAAGCATCCGCTTTTGGTGATGAGTATCCTTAAACGCCACCATCCACTAGTGGGATGCCAGGGTGAGTGGTCTTTGCAGAGGTGCCACTCCTCCAGCCTGTGGGGCTGTTTCTGCCTGTAGCTCAGAGCTCTAGGTTCTGCTTGGCAGCCTTTCCGTAAAGCATTTCAGCTTGTCTTGTTCCCCAGTGCTGAACAGACAGGAGCCATCTGCCATCTCTGCAGTGCCTGTGCAGAAGTCCCCGTGTCCCACGGCTGCCGGCACCAACTGTGGGTGGGTTTGGCTCTGCTGGGAGTTCCGTGCTCTTCATTGTCCAACAGCCTGTCTCTGCCTCCCACCATGAAAAGCCACAGCAGGGGCACTTCTGAGGGTCTTCGCTGGCATAGGTTGAGTAGACTGATACCTAGATGTCATATTTGAAAATAATTTTTCATCTCCTGTGATTAATTTTAACTTTTACAGCATTTTTCTATGTTTTTCTTCTCCTTGGCTATCTAAGGAAGTCATGCTTTGATAACACCTGCCTGGAGATGCAGGCTGGGCTGGAACTGATGTCTTCTTGACTTGCTTGGATCCGTTCTCATCTCTTGGGACCTTCAGTATTAATTGTCCCTTTTCTTCTCTTTTGAGCTTTTGCCTTTTCCTGTCCAGTCCTTTGGCTGTACTATCACCTAGCAGTGAATGCAGATGCAGCAGAGGGTTTTGTTCAAAATTTATTTCCCTGATGCCCAAAGATGGACAAAACTAATAAAAACCTAGTCAGCACCTGCTATAGTGGTAGGAAATTTCTGACTTGAAGATGGAAGATTTTTCAGTGATCCGCATGTTCACATGGTCTGACACTGATTAAGGGAAGCAAGGGTTCTTTTGGTAGCATCATAGAATGCTTTGGGTAGGCAAGAACCTTAGAAATCATCTAGTTTCAACCTTCCTGTAATGGGCAGGGGCACCTTTCACTAGACCATGTTTCTCAGAGTCCCATCCAGCCTGAGCTTGAACATTTGCAGGGATGGGGCATCCCCAACTTCTCTGGGCAACTTCTCCCTGTGCCTCATCAGTTCCAGTGCCTCACCAGTTCCAGTGCCTCACCTATCATGTTTCTTTGGCATTCAACTGTCTAAGTCACGTAGGAAAAATTCTAGTCTGAGTTACATGTGTACAGTTTAGTGTGTCACTACTTTAGTAGCTTACTTTGTTTTCTCTGTGACTGAAGGATTTTTAAATTTCTCAAGTCACCAGGAGGACACCAATCCAGCAACATTTAGACAACATTAGGAAAATTAAAAGGTGTCTTTTGTCTGTGAGGACTCTCCCCCACAAAGTCCTTCATGATCAGTATTAAGAGGTCATTCCTTCCCCCTGGCAGCCTTTATTGGGGTGAAATACAACCACTGTTACCAGCACTTGCCATGGATAATTAGCAGCTTAGTTAGGGCTTCAGTATTTACTTGAAATTCCAAGGATGCAAAACTTAAGGAAGCCCTATCTGATCATTATTCACTTCTGAGACAAATATCTATGGAACAGGTTAATATAGTCCCTGGCTTCTGTGTGAAGCTGGGAGCAGAGTCTGAGGTGGGTTGGGATGTCGGGAGGCCATGGGGGAGGGAGGGAATGACAGTATCAGAAGTGAGAAGAGTTAAATAGCTGTAGGAGGATGCTGATGGCCACGGAACAAGGGCAGGGACACCTTCTTTGCCTACAGCAAAAGTGGCATGATATGTTAAAGGAGAAAGGAAATGCAAAACTGAGGGTCACGCTTAAACTATGAAGTACCATGTCTGGGGGTGGGCATAGAGGGACTGATGCTAAATGAGTAGATATATTTTGTAAAGTGTATTTGGGGGCTCTTAGGCTAAGGAAATTTTAGATGAAGTTTCAAATGTCAGGTCAGACAAGGAGACAGAGGTGTAGCATGGCAGCAATGTTAGTCTGAGCAGAGACCTAGCAAAAGGGCTTGGCTCATTCTACAGAGCTACAAAGCTCATGCAGCATTTTCCAAAGAAGCCCTGTAGCAGTCAGGCACCTCTTGCAGTTGCATCCCATGGACTGGGCGTCCATATCCCCTTGGCTCTTCAGCCTATCCTCGTCTCTTCAGTGAACTCTTGCTATCCCACTTGGTGTGATAAAAGAAACTGCTAAAACTGGAGGCTGCTGAGTGTTATGCTGCCTCTATTCAAATCTCTAATGAGCTCCTCCTTGTAGCTCTAGGTTTAATTAGTTTTCATTGCAATATTAATGATCCAAACAAACCATTTTAACTTTCCTGTTGCACAGCTGGAATCTTCTTATTTAGTATTGTACTCTATAAGGGAATCACACCAACTTCCTTTCCCCTCCCCCATTTCTGCCATTAATATGCATTAAAATCACAGTCTTGCTGGCATAGAATTTCAGACCTGCTATAAAACTCTAATAATTTCTAAAAATGGCAAGGCTGAACTAATGACAGAGCCTTATCCAAATAATACAAAGACAGATTTCTCCTAGAGTTTGATGGAAGTGATGATTAATACTTCATTTATTTATTTACAGTCTATCAGCATTTACAAAGATTTGCTCATTCCTTTGAGCGTACATAAAATCTCTCTTGGACTCCATGGTATTAGAACAGAAATGCCTAATCTGTTAACCTTCAGCAAAAATGCCTACTTTCTCTCTTTATTTTGCCCTCAGGAGAAGGGCACACCGTGCCCTTCCCAGTGTCGGTCTGAAGACTGCACAGCTCAAAGTGTTCCCCTATCACAATGGACTAGGTGCGTCTCACATTTCCCTCTGAAATCCCTGATAGTGAAGATTTAGAGAAGAGTCTTTTTGTTGCCCTCTGGTGTGTTTCATCTCCTGGACTCCCTGTGACTTGTGGAGACTGAAATAAACTGGATTGTAGATAATCTGGGTATCTTCCTTTTGAAGGATGCTGGAGAAGACTAGACTCTCTGAAGGCCTGGCGTGGAATCTTGCCAGCACCTTCTCTTTTCTAAGCCATAGAAATAATGGAAAAGTTGGTAGCAAGAAAGCTCCAGAGTTTCTTGCTTAAACTCCTCAGAACTGGTCTGTTGCTGACACCAGATCTGGTCAGTTTTGGCTTTGTCCTGTTTAGAAATGGATGTTTTCTAGGAGCCAGAAGAGCTGTGCTCTGCAGAAAGGCTGTCAGCAGCTGGATAAAAGGATTTTCCAGCTATAATGCACAAGAGAGGTCAAGATACAACTGTGAAAGTGCAGAAGAGATTTAGTACTATTTGCAAAAAGTAATTTTCATTGGGACTTACTCTCATAAGTGCTCACATTGTTTTTGAAAATAGGACTTTGGAGTGGGACCATGAAGATAAAGGGATGCTGTGTGATTGCTTGCTGTGTCATTGCCCGCAGGGTCTAAGTTCAAGAGAGTAACAAGTGGCTTGATTGCAGAGCACCATCCCCATGGCCCAGGCAGAGGAGAGCTGGAAGTGCCTCCCCCGGAGCCCCTGCTCTGGGGGCCTGATGTAGGCAGTGTTCCCTCCTGCTCAACTTGCCCTTCTGCAAGAGGCCTGTCCTCACAGAGCGCGTCCCTTTACGAAGTCATCGAGCCAGATGGGAGCTAAACTCACAATTCTATCCTAAAATCAAGCATTTATGGTACCATAGATTTGCTTGGAAACTAAAGCAATTCAGTACATGCAGGAAAATAGTTGCATTGTCAAGGTCTCCTCTGGCTGCTGTTGGTGTTGGGAGAATCATCCAGGAGGAGGTTGGGTACTGAGGGTCAGGACCTGCCAGGGCTTTTTCCAGCTGTGTAGTATTGTACAAATAAAACTCTCCACTTCCATCTATCTGTGTTTTAATACCATTTTTTTCTGCCTGTCTGGCTGCCTGAATAGAGACTTTTAATGTGTGGGTATCCTGGCTGATGGGATTCACAACCCATTTTCTTAACTTCTGTGATCTCACGGGGGAAAGGCTTTAATGTGTGGAATTTTTTGCCAGAGCATTTCTCTGCAGCAGAAGTTTCTTGACGATTTTTACCAGTGAGCTGTTTTTGCTAATGCTCTTGTGCTGGTTTACTTCTTATTTGTTGTTCATTCATTGCACGGGAGTGTAAGGGTGAATGGTGACCTACAAAAGCACATTGTCAACAGCTGACAGGTGTTTGTCCAAAGTGCTCCTGCTGTGAAGTTGTAGATCACTAACTTGTTTGCTCCCACGTGGGAAAAAACAAGAGCATATGTTATCCCTTCAGAAATTGTGAGAGTAGGTGGGGTAGAGGAGCGCCCAGGGAAATGAAGGATGCTATCTCCCTGCTCACCTGCAAAAAAGTGGAGATAAGCTTCACATGAACTGAAAGCACTATCAGAATCATATGCTGACACTGTGACAGGGTTATCCAGCCTGCATGCGCAGGAATGTGTGGCATCATGGAGGATACAGGAAGCACAGCTCCTGGCTGGGCTGTGCCCACTTTGGGAAGGACACCATCAAGAAACATAACAGCAACAGGGAGATAACTTCCCTGAGGTTTCATGTCACCAGAGTTGCCTTTAGTGTTTTGTTGCAGTTGACAATACCACAGCATGAAAATGAGCAGTTTAAATGCTCTTCTTACTCTAAATGCAACTGTTATTTAAGATTAAAATTAGTAAGATCTCTTATCACTGTCAGCTAGCCACAACTTACCACACAAATATCTCCCTTACTTGGTTTCCAGGGGCTTATTGTCTTCCCTTGGCTGCCAACACTCAGTTCTGCCAGAAAGATGAAGTTTAGTTTAAGTTCTTATCAGGAGGACTTTCAGTCTGTTCTGTTTCTTCAGAATCACACCTGTGGCATCCAAAGAGGCCAGCAAGACCCGGAGAGAGGAGGTGGGGCATTAAGGTTAAGCCAGAAAAGTGCTGGGTACTGACACCCTTGGCAGCAATCAGCACAGCATGTGGAATTGCAGCTTCAGTGACCTGCTCTGCTCTTTGTTCAGCCAGTATCCCCTTAGTCAAAATACTGCTGTAAAGCTAAAATCAAAGTGATTATACCAAGGGACGGATCTGCTTCAACAGAATAGTTTTCTAAATTGAATTGAACTGCTGTTCGAAGTGTGCTTCCTTCAGTGACAGAAGTGTGATTTTACCTCTTTCTATTCCTGGTATCTCTGCAGAACTGAGACACCTGAAAGGGGACAGCTTCATGTCTCTCCATAGCTGGGCATTTCCACTAAAACTGAGCCAACTTTTGATAGCAAAATGTGTGTTTTCAGTGATGTTTAAATTAAGAGCCTTGGGTGACTTTCTGCTCCCAGACTAAATCACATGGCCCTTGGAGAAACATCATTTTATCTCATACCCGAGCACGCCTTTCATTGCTGGTGCTGAGAGCATCTCTTAAAGACACAAGACTTCAGGAAACCAGATGCTTTATAGTATTTCTATTTGCTTGGCACTTTGAACCTTTGCTTCAGGTTTTTCTTCAGCAGCTGTGAATGTAACTCATGGTTTTGGGGGGACTGAGGTCTGACAGCCTTATGTAGAAACCATTTAATGGCACGTTTCTCTCTTTAAATGAAAGAATCATTTCTTGTGCTAAAAGAAATGTAAAAATTGATATGTTTTGGGCATAAGTTGGTGTTGCTGCATTAAATGCTGAATCTTTTGTCTCCCAATAGAAGCATGATGGCCAGGAACCTTGCCTTAGGTACAGGCACACTGAAAGAGAAAATCCCAGACACTCACCTGCAATTTCAGCAAGGGCATTTCTGAAGACAAATAGTACTGCAGGTACTAGGTGCATTTATGGTTGGTCATGAAAAAATAATAATTATATTAAAGGTGTAGGGTTGACTGGGCACGCTTCCTATTCTGGAATTGGAATCTCCTCTTAAAATCTTCAGCCATTTGGGTTGTGATTGAAAGCTGCATGATGTTTCCACATTGGAGCTCATTGCAGGGAAAAGCTTAAAACTGTCAGTTGTTCCAAAAGCTAATGGAGACATTAAAAATATAGCAGCTTACTGGGGAGAAAACAGGGTGTGTGGGGAACACGTGTTGCTAGCATATGCTGTAACTGGACTGTAAGTGGTCTCCACATATTCATGAATGATGGCTGACCTCTACTCTGCTAGGGCACATGTGTGCACGTCCATCATGACAACACACTCTGAACTTACTCCACCAGAGGCTCTTGGGAACATAATCCCCATATCTGTCTCCAAATATAACTCTGCTGGTCTGCAATATAAGGCAGTGGGGAGAGCTGCTGCATTGAGGAGCCATTTGGAAAGTGCTGCAGTGATATTCACAGAGATCTCTATGCCTAGTTGATGACCTTCTTCACTAAGAGGCAAATGTCTGCAGCTTGTAAAAGAAAAAGATGCCTCTGAATGCCTTTCCACTTTTAAAAGCTCCTCAGTGCCGGCTCAGCAGAGCAAGTGAAACCCACAAGTGGCAGCGTTACTGTACCTGTACTGTATGAATGTTCTCAGCCATACATCTGGACAAGGAGGCTTGTCCCAAGCAGGGCACTGGGAATAATTCTTGGAGCTGCCTCCAGCTTAGAGCTAGAGCTTTGACCTGAGCCAAACCACTAACTAGGCACTGTTTCAAAGTCAGTTCTTGTGGAAATAAGGCCAGCAACCCCTCTCTGCCTCAGTGTCCTCCTTTTTAATCTGTTTGTAAAATAAGACTGCAGAACAGTTCATAAGGGATTAGGAAAGACTAATTCATTTGTATTTAAAGAACATCAGGATCCTTCGAGAAAAGTTCCTTATTAGAGCAATAATGAATACAAAAAATAATAACAATTCTGTTATCACTGGGAAATTGCAGGGATTTGGTCAGCATCACTTGACTATAGCTTTATTTGTCCTGTGGATTACAATAAAAGAACAAATCATCCTCTCTAAGTATTTTTGAATACGGAGGATGAAAATTATATATTGCAATCTTTTAAAAGAAAATTAAAACTTTAACTCTGAGGTGTGTGTAATAAAATGGCACTTTAATTCTCTAGTGTGCCATGCAGGCTTCTTCTGTTAATTTATTCACTTCTTTTCTTTTTGTGCTTCATGTAATATTCTGAAGTTATTAATGTGGCAATATATTTGACCACAAAAACCTGCCTTCTAGTGTTGTTAAGATTGTGAATTAACTCCACAATGGAAGGCATTTCTGACTTCAAGGCAAAGAGATCGTGCTTGGGATAAAATGATTAACAACATGACAGATATGCAAGAACTTCTAGCAGAAGGTTTTCCCAGGTGTCTTGCTGTTATATGTGTGTAGGCTTAGGTCTGTCAAGCCTGTGGGACTCCAGCTGTCAGTATTGTGTCTCTGTGGTGCAGACACCTGTGAACACCACACCTGAGCTGCTGCAACCCCTGGGACACAGCGTGATTCCCCCTGAACAGCGCTGCAAGCACTGGTGTGCTTGGGATACCTTCCAATGCCCAGTGAGGGTGCCGGGTGCCAGGCTGGGGTCCCTCCATCACACCTCCCAGTACAGCACACAGCAAAACCTGCTTCGTAAGGAGGCACCTCAGCCCCTAAATGACTGGTATGTCATCTGTCTTAGCTGGGTAACCCAAAACCCAGCAGCAGCCAACAGAAAGGAATTTGGTGGGATGAGTTCAGTTCAGTGCAATCTAAACCATATCTTCATAATTCTACAAATACTTCTAGAACTAAGATGTTGTCCTAGAAAGGCCCCATCAATTTCATTTGTACCTCTGAGCTGCATCATCTAAGGCTGACACTGCACCTTGTAGTGATTGTAGCATAAAGCCTTGACATTACCAGTGCCAGCCTGGGTTGGAGGTAACTGAAAATATCTTTTCTCATTGGACTTGTTCCATTATCACTGTGTTTAGGCACTTCTAGGACTCATCCTGCATCAGTGGTACAGTTTACACTGAATGCACAGTGTAATTAATGGGCACAAGTTCAGGACTCCCTCTCTGTGGGGTTTAGGCAATGAAAGGCAAAAACTGGGGGAAACCAGGTTTTTGTTAGGGGTAGTGGCTAGGACTAATATCAGGCACGAGGAATGAGAGTAGTTAAGGAGAAGCTAAACTGAATGGTGCATTCTACACACAGCATGGGGAGTTACTGAGGCCTCAGCTCTGCTGTGGATGTAGCACGCTCTCCTGGGGCAGCCTGGAGAGGCTCTCTTGGCAGAGAGCTATAAGGAGCAGGGTTTTCCAAAATGCTTTTCTCAAGCCCAGTATTGCTGTGTTGGCTCTGGTCTGTGTGTCTCCATGCTGGTGGGCCACACTCATGCCTCCAAAATGTCTGCTTCATGCTCAGTGCTTACAAAGGCACACAGACGACTGGGAAAGGGACCAAGAATAGTATTGTGTCCTCACATGAATCCATTCTGAATACTGTCTATGGTGCTTGCTGTCACCTCAAAACTGTTGTAAGAGTAGATTAAAGAAGGTCCAGAGAGTAGAAGTGTAGAGAAATGCAGAATATTTTCTTCCATTAGAAAGACCATCAGCTCCAGTGCTGTTGTGTGAGCCTTCACTTGATATCTGAGCTCCCTGACTCTCGGCACAAGCAAAAGAGTGGTTGGTTGGTGTTGTCTTTGCCAAGGGCTGGGCAGAAAGCAGGCTGCATCACCATAGCCCTTTGCTGAACTTCTTCTGGAGAAAAATGAGGTAAAGTTAAGGTGAATTTTTCACTCCAGGAAGAAGAGTTGAACTATAACTACTCACTCCCCTCACTGCTTCCAGGCAGAGAGCTGCTGAAGTGGGGTCAAGCCATGGCCATCCTCTCCTCTGTCCCCCAATCCTTGTGCTCAGCATGCTGAGACCTGAGCACATGCACTCTTTCCAGGGCTGTCAGATGAACATTGAAAGGAAACAGACTTCAAGAGTCATTTAATTGGAAAAGAGCACCTGTCTTTTTAGGCGAAGGCAGTGTTTGCTTGTCACTCCTGTCAGCAGCATGGCCTCTGCCCAGAAGGCCCTTTAGGCACCTGATTGTGTTAGGGAGAGCTGTGAGGTCATGATGCAGCACCCACAGTGCTGGCAGCCCTGGGGCAAGGGGAGGTGGGTTCAGTGTCAGCCCTGGGGTATCACTGCCAGCACCACTCTGCACCCCTGGCTAACTTCAGGCGCCGTGGCCTGGCCACCTCACACTGTCCCAGCCATCTCACACTGTCCTGGCCATCTCACACTGTCCCAGCCATCTCACACTGTCCTGGCCATCTCACACTGTCCCGGCCATCTCACACTGTCTGGCCATCTCACACTGTCCTGGCCATCTCACACTGTCCCGGCCATCTCACACTGTCTGGCCATCTCACACTGTCCTGGCCACGGTGGGGGAAGGAGGGCATTGGTACGGGCAGATTTTCTCTGTGCAGAAAACTGGGTATGTATCTCTTTAGTTGTACTTTCAGGGTGAAATGCTGTTTCCTGACTGATTATGAAATTAAATGCAACCTGCCTGCACTGCATATATGAACTTGTTACTGGTGAGGGCTAGCACCCTGTCTTGCTCAAATTTGCCAGCAGTTTCAGTGTCTGCCAGCTTTCTCCCTCTTTCCAGCCTAACTCTGAAATCGTGCTGCATTGCAGAGGTCAGGAATGACACTCAAGTCTTAGGGCAAAGGCTGTTTGGGATGTGGTGCATGCCCAGCACCAAGGGTGTGACAGGGCTGTGCACAGGGCTTCTCCAGCAGGGTGACAGCTCAGCATGGTTTGCTTTGGAAGGTTGGAAGAAAGTGACTTAGAGGAGAATACTTAATTTGTTTAGGTGTCTTTGATTTGATCCTATGAAATCATAATCTGCTCATATTTCCTGCTGGAAAATTCACAAGGAATATACAGAAATAGGACCACACCTGCAAATTTTAGAGGAAAAAGAATGACTTTGCTTGTACTGCTGCTCCTGGTTACCCCTGTATTCTTTTCTTAGCTTTTTAGGACTTTGTTATTATCGCTACTCCCTTTAAATCTCCTCTAGTGTGTGTTTCATTTGTATTTCTTGCTCAGGGGATCTTGGCCATTGCTGGGTTTCTGTCCCCTTCCTAGAGCCAGAGTCCTGTCACCGCTCTTCAGCTGTCTCAGTGCTTGGTGCCCAGGCTAAGCTGCTCAGGAAGGCTCCTCTCTCGTCTGCCAGGTGTCCTGAGATTGTGATTCTCCCCTACAGGAAGAAGGGCATTTCAGACATCCCAGAGGTGTCTGCTAACCTCCAGGGATGAGGAAAGGATCCAAGATCAGTTTAAACTTGTAAAAGGCCAGCATTGGGTGTGATGGATTTTGTCCACTGGATCTCACCTTCTTGCTCATACAGGATATTTGGCACTAGAGCTTTTCTCTACCTCACTTTGTGAACTATTCATGCATCCAGTACTGAAACAAGTGTTCTTAAGTGTCTCTGTCCCCTGGGGGTGAATTGTTGCATTCCTGTGCCTTTCCAATAATAATAAATAATATCTTCTATTTATAGAGCTTCAAAGTTTCCCAAAGAGCCACCTTTGAGATGGAACATACCAACAGTTAGTGCATAGCAACCCTAGACAACAACTTAAGACATATGAATGTATCCAGTTGAAGCTGAAGCTGAGATTTCTTTTGGCAGAACATAATTGCAAAAGTTATTAATTATTATTGTTGTTGTTTATGCAGCTCTAGACCCAAGAGCAATAGGCACTTTTAAAATACTACCAGCAGTTAGAAAAAAGCACAAAGGTATTACAATCGTACCATAGTAATTTGCAGAAGGCAGAATGTGCTAGTAAAAATCCTCCCTTGGAGGTTTTTCCATCTAGGACTCTGCATAAGCTGTTGAATAGTCCATAGTGCCAGAAGAGCAGAAAGATGGCTTTTTCATAAGTTCCCAGTGTAAACTCAAGCATATAGTTTAGTTGCTCCGAAGCTAACATGCCTACAAAGCATGTTGTAGGTGTTTAAAGGTGAGATCTGGAAAGAATTCCAATACAAGTATTTTATATGAATCTCTATGTGTTTTGCAGGGTGATTTTATTCAAATTGACAGTGGTTGGGATTTTTTGTCTTAAGCAACAGGACCATGTGTACATAGGCCTGGAGTACATAGGCCTGGATTTACAGATCATCTCTAAGTGCAAGGTTAGGTGTTTGCTTACTCTGGTACTGGCCACAGTGGAAACCACTGACAAACTGGATGAATATTATTAAAATCTCATGGACTTCACAAACTAATGTAGCTCAAATAGTAAATAGAAGGACTGTGTGATTATATTGGAAGTATCTTGTAGAAGGAACGAGTCTGCAAATTAGTTTTGAAGGAACTATGAAATTTCACAACTATAATTGTTTTACATTGATGCCAAAATAAATGGTAAAGCTGGGAAGAGAAAGGTGCAAAGGAAAATGTGAACCAGGACACTGGAACTAACCATTCATCAAGGCATCTAATGTTGAACAGTATAAAAATATTCTTATTTAAATGGTGCTTCATTTTTATGCATTTCGATACACAGCACCCGTTAATTGCTTTCTTTATATTTTCTGGTCTTGCATTGCTAGCATGGAAGTTTTGTATTTTTTTCCTTCCATTGTTTACCTAAAAATCTGTAGCCTCTCAGAATGGGTACAGATATTTTTTTTCAATGGATATGTTTCATGCTTGTCATGCTCAGCTAGGCTGGAAAGAGGCTGGTCCACGGTCTCATTGGCATCCCTCCTGCGAGGACAGCACAAACTCCGTCTTTGAAGCAATAAGCAAGCAGAGCATGTTCCAGCTCCCACTCATGTCTGTGGAATGGTTTCTGTTGATTAGAGCTGGCTCAGCTGCATATGCCAGGCTGCTTCTGCAGTAAACATCAATTTCCAAAATATCCAGCTTTCGTGCACCACTTTGAAATGTCTGAGAGGCTACTGTCCTTCGATAGGACTGGAATATTGAAATCAGAGGGACTTGCCATCCCAAATGGCATGGACACTGTTAAAATTGTTGCCAGTGGAGACATCAACCCTTGCCTCTTTGTCCAGGCCTGCCTGCATACGCAGTCATTTTATTAATGGATTTCAGATACACATTGGATGTGGGAATTGCTGCTGTGTTTTGAAACAGCAATACTTTCTGTCACTAACTAAAAGACTGCAATGACAATGCACTTCAAGCTTGCAGTGCTTAAATGCTTCAGTCTGTGCTGTATATTGAGTGTAAACCCTTCTGAAATCAAGGAGAATATCTGTATGAGTGTCATTATGGATCAACTAAAAGCCTTGATTTTGTGAACATGTTGAGTTTTGTTCCTAAGAGAAGAGTCCCTAATCTCTGCAGGAAAATAATTAATCTTGTACCTGTTTGCCATGTTAGAATTTTCACCAGTAATAATTCATTGTTTTATATTTATCTTTTTTTGTCTAAAACACTTCTGTAAAGTTTAAAGGAAACCAGTTGTGACTTTTTTGAAAAGATGGTATTTATCTCTTTATTTCCATTATATTTTTATTCAAATATTTGACATCATGCATTTTCTAATGAGTTTAGCAGACTAGAAACATTCAAAAAATGCCTGAAGGCAGTGGTTTATATGATCATAATTCAAACCACATGCCTGTTCCTTAATGGAATGAGATTAAAGAATTATTCTGTTTGCATTTGTCAGTTTATTGATACCAGCCACTTCAGTACATTTCATACAGTGACTTTCAGTCCCAGGAATCACTTTACTGCTAGGACTAGTCTCTGATTACCTGGGACTCATCTAATTAATCATCCTTAAGGGATTGCAACATAGTTTTTAGTCCTGGGGGAATTCTCAGGGTGTTCTCTGATGGCATCTTCCTATCTACTCCACATATATCACTGACTCCATTTTCCAAGTTCAGCTACAGGTAAAGTATGAATATCCATCCCTGGATGTCCTGCTCACCCAATTCCCTAGGCAGATTTTGCCATGGACCTTTCGGGTAGGTCCTGGGCTGTGTCAGCCAGCCCAGGTGAGGCGCACGCGGAGGAGCTGGGACCGATTCCCGCAGAGCAGCAGCACAACGGAGTTCTGTCTCTGAATGCTCTGTTTCTGTTTCCTCGCTCTTCTGCAGTGGTTGCTTTCCTGTTCCTCGTTTGGCTTCTTTCTTCTCAGTCATTATTTAGCACTGTTCTGCAGAGAAGCACATTTGCTATCTTTCAGGCCAGGTTTTTAGCTGTTCTTGGCCTTGCTGTGTCTGCGTGAATTCCTCCCGCTAACACTGATAATCTCACTGCTTGTTAATCTTCCGTTCCTGACATTCAGCAAAACCTTAAACAATTGCACATTGGCTTTTTCTGAAAGGATGGGCGTGAACTTCTCATTCTCTCTCTAGTGCTTTCTGGTTTACTGAATGCCGATTTTAGATTGCTTATTTTTCTTAAATGTGACTTAAAGTCATATCATTTTAGAGAAATGGTATTATAATTACTCAGATTACTAGAATGAGAAATGCAAACAGCTGTGTTGCTTCTTGCCGTTAACTGGTGTGCTCTGATATGCTGGGGGACTGGAAGCAGGTTAGGCAAGTGTGTTTTCTGTGGCTTGCATACTCCTGGTATCTGTTTTTTCTGCCAAGGCAAGCAAAAATGAAATATTTTCCAAAAACTTTGTAGTTTCCAATAATCCTTTCCTGAGAAGGATTCTGAGCTAGGGAGAAAGTTGGTTTGAGAAGGAGGAAGTGCAAATTTGAATTCGTTCCCTGTCTGATTCACATCTGGGCTGAAACCTTTCTCCTAAACCAAGCTGGCCTCCCCTTCACTGTCCACTGGTGCTCCAGTACAAAACTGTGCAGGGAGATATTTTGCACCCCAGCATCTTCTGAACACATTTTGTAGGACTCTGTTTTTGAGATAATGCAGACATGCTTTGATGCTTCATTGACTGCTGAGGAATAAAATTATATTATAAAATTGTTTTCTTCTGCTGTGCTTCACTCTTTCTTCTTCTTGGTGCACAGAAAGTGTGTTCTACAAACCAGAAAATGAAAACCCATGTAATTCAGGCAAATCATTAGACTACAAGTTTTAATGCTTTACCTTTTCTCTTTTCACCTCTTATCACCCAGAATTAACACACATTTGAACCGCAGTACCTCTGCAGTACCAGCTGAACTGCAGCATAACACAACTTCCTCTTGTCATTTCCCAGCATCTGGGGGGAGCCAACCCTGCTCACACTGCCCAAACCCCATCTCTCAGCTGTGAAGGAACCTGGGACAGGATAGGGATGGTGATTCTGTGGGAACTTGCACGGGTATTCATCCAATGTGCTGTGTAAAATGCAAAATACTGCGTGGAATCTGGATGGAGGTGTGTAGGGCTGGAACAAATATCATACTGTCTGGCTCACCTTGTCTGTGGTGGGGTGAGAGCGTGCAAAGGACTCTGAAAGCAGCCATGTGACACCTCTGGATGGACTAGACTCCTGGCTGCCTGGGCTCTCATACAATCCCCTAAAAATAGCCCCTTATGGTTCCCATCATTGTTTGTCCAGATTTTTAAATTAGCCTGTGGTCTCCAGTTTTTGCTTTGCAATTTGTAAGTGGGAAACATTTACACTAGGCCAGTAACCCCACATTCTTCCAACCTTTTCTGAAATTAGATGGATTATAGCTATGTTTATAAATTACCTCATGCATTTGGCCTAGTATCTCTAAATGTCACTGGCTTCTACATAATGTTTTTAATGAGAACTAAGTTTTAGATCACTCAGACTATTTACAGGTATTTTTTCCCTCATCTGATATGTCAGAAGTGTGCTCATTTCTTAAACTTTAGTTGAAAGACTGGTTTATTGCATGTCCTGGCACAGGCTGAACCTCTTCTGCAAATTGCCAAATGCTGTCAGTTTTTATTCATGCATCCTGGTGAGAAGGGAAAGATTTCCAAGCAAAATCAATGCCCAGAAGGCAGATAGGTACTTAGCATGTTTTTTGGCTATTTTAGGTAGAGCAAACCCTTTGAAAAATGGGCCCAGGTTGAAGAGTGCTTTGCAGGTTTAGTCTTCACTTTAGAGTGATTTAGTCCTCTTTTGCTGTTTAACATTCTCCATAGTTAGTTTCTTTTCTGCCACATCTGTCTTCCACTCTTGGCAAAGTGTTTAATAGTGAAGTAATTATGCAAAAGAATCTTTCTGGGGTTCTTCGTGTGTGATCACTCTACATGAGGTGGCTGTGTTACTGCTAAAAGCATGACTGCTCCTGACTGAAAAGTCAGTTTGATTTGGGGGAAATAAGCAGGATGAGGTTGTGATTGACATCCTTGCCAAAAGAGTCACTGAGGCTGTGTTTTTAGAGTCCTTCTAGTCTACATTCTGTTCCCAAAAGCCAAAAGAGAGATGCTGAGCCCCAGACTGGTGCCATGGTCGGGCACTTCACAGAGTTTTAAGATGAGTGTCCCGGGCTGGAATCCAGACAAGTTGTTTCTAAGTCAGCTGAGTCTGGGTGCTATTGATGGCACAGCAGCAGGGAGAGAAGATCAGGAGATCAGAAATTCTTTTAAAATTGCGTTTAAGTTCGTATTCACAGATGGACAAAAAGATGGTGGAACCAATGTCTGCCAGTGATCATAAATGCAGTCAAATCCAAAATGTAGCGAAGTTTGTTGGTTTCATAAGAAATCTGATTTCAGAAAAGAAACATAGCAATTTTTTTAGGAAATAATATCTTTTACTACTTTCTGAGGGCAGGATGAGAATAATTTTGATATTTTATTATATTAAACTCCATATTATAAAATTATGAAAGATGAAATTAAGGAAATATTTCTTTTTCTTGAACTCTTCTCAGATTTCTTCTGGAGCTTCCTTTTGCAGAGACTTTTTACTGTGCTAGGCTTCATTCAAAGCTTCAATAAGGACAAATAGGAAAAAAATGCAAGGGCCTAAAAAAATTCTCTCCTTGTCAGAATTCTAGGAGTCCCTGGAGTTGGGACCAATACACTGCATCTTCTGGCAAGGTTTTAAGGAGTACACCTGGAGAGAGGCTGTGGATGAATCCTGCGTCTGTCTCGTTGCACAAATTCTGCACGAGGCGGGGTAAAAGCAGCCCTTCCAGGAAGGTGGAGAAATGGCCCCAAGAGGAGAGGCCATAGGGCTGCCAATGGTTCTCAGGTACAGGGGACCTTTATGTTCTCACCTACATTTTCTCAGCTGGGTCTTTCAGGATAGAATTTGGTTCAAACCAGGATGCGTAACGGGCTGGACACAGACTTGTCATTTCCCCTGGTACCAGGTGCAGCACAGCCTGTGCTGGCTGACAGGAGGTGCTGAGCAGAAAATGCAGCCTTGATCTCGTTCCCTTTTGGGAGAGAAAATACCTGTATCAATACTTCCCTGCTTCACTGCTTTTGTTCGGCCGATATGACCCTGAGGCTGCTCTGTCCAGCCAATGTTCTACACTCACCTGCCCTCCTTGTCCAGTGCCCAGAGATCATTTTCCTCCACTTACCATGATAATAGCCAACAAATCATTCAATCTGTGGCTGCCAGGTAAGAATTGAACCTGCCTTGCTCTACTGGACAAAAAGTGCTGTAAGCAAACAACTGAAAACTCAATATAGTCCTATTGCTCTCATGGGTTCCTAAATAGACCCCTTGCTTGTTAATGCCATGAGAATTATAAAACACTTAATTTCTACAACCAAAACAGTTTGATGCTCGTGTTTCCTAGTCCAGGGTGATGTTTTCATTTCTGTTTATAATCAGTTCCACTTTTTGGTTTCCATGTACCAGGGACTTTTTGCATGTGATTGGTGCATTGACCCCTCGGGGTCTGCATACTGCTTCTCTGGGGTTTGCAGCTAAGGTAACAAAGGAAAAAGACTGTCTCTGTCAGTAGGGCAGAACTCCATTTATTTCCCTGGAGAAAGTGTTGGGATGGGATACAAATCAGAAAAGGCTGAAAGCTACTGTTCTTGCATAAGGCTCTCTTGTCAGAATTCTCAGCATTGCCAGGCAAATGAAGTTTCAAGTGCGAGTGTGAAAGATGGAGTTCATTATGCATACAGACATACATACATTTTCCATTGACATATTTGTGCAAATTGCATACTGTTTTCATACAAGTTTAAAATTTCGGTCCAAATTGCTGCCTACAAAAGTTCAGTGTGATCTGTTATTGCTCTACATTCACTGAAAGGAAGCAGCAGGAATTTTTGCTTTTTAAATTTCCTGGGAGCAGGATAACAACATCTAAGTGCCACTGGGTTGTGTTTGCTGTGTGTTATTCGGTAATTTTCCCCAGAAGTGGTTTTATTTTAATGACAGGCCATCTGATCCCAGATTCTCATGTGAGCACTGAATTAGCGAATATATATATTTATTATCACCGTATTTGAATAAGCTTAATGCCTGTCCCAAGATTTGATCCTTTCAAAGCTGGAGTCTATGAACCACATTTATCCTGATGAATAGTGTTAACCCCAGCTGCTTTCATGTGAGAGGCCTGTTTTGGATTTTCCAAGCAATCAGCCAACCTTCCTGCATTAGCAGTTACCATTTCCATAGGGATCTTTCTAGCTGCGATTCAGCCTCTCAACAGTTCACAAGTTCAGGGCTTACAGAAAGCAGGGCTATACCTGCCTCTCTTCATAGACAGCAGAGATGGGTTTATTTTTAGCACAAGTATTCTGAAATACATTCCTCCCCTCTTTAGAAATGTGTGGGAGAGACAGACACACATACAGACAGTTTTGCCTACGTTAGTGGCAGTGGGTGCCTGAAAACTACTTTTTCCACTGTCTCTTGTAATCCCAAACATTTTTTTTCAGTGTGCACCAGTTCTCTCCAATGTCTCAGTCCATAGGTGCCATGACTCATGATACACCAGACCTTTGTGCGTAAGTGTTCTTACAGGTGCAGAGCATGGGGAGCTGTTGGAACTGTGTAGTTCCAGGCCAGAACTTAGCACTTAGAAGTGCCCTGATGTTTGGCAAGACCAGCATTCCGTTTGAGATGAGTTAGGAGAAACACTTGAGCACCAAAAGCCCATACCAGGACTTTAGAGGAGTCATCTTTGCAAAATCTTCCTACTGGAATCTAATGTGAAAAATACCCCTCTCAGGCTGGGAATTCAAAGCTGACGATTGCTTTGGAGAAGGCAGATCATTGTCCCTCCAAGAAGGGGCAAGCCCAGGCTGCTCTTGGATCTCAGGGACAAGTAGTTCATCACAAATGTCCTGGTGCTTGGAGATTGTCAGGCAGCAGATACTGCATGGGTTTTGCCTTGCTCATGATTTCGCAATGTAATTAGCAGCTCTTTTTGAAATGCAAATGGCCACTGGGTTCACGTGGAGTCCTGCTCTGCCATGAAAGTAAGAGTTGGGCTCTAATCACGGGAGATCCTGCACGTCATTTTGCTGTAGGCTGTGATTCAAGTCCAACGTGATGCTGAACCCCAGGAGAGTCCCATGACTGCAGTAAGGAGCTGTGTGCACATAGTATGGCACAGGGTGCCATCCATTGTTTACATCTGCTGTACAAAAACTTAGCTTGTTGACTTCATGGCATATTTCCCCCATTATCCAACATCCTAATGCAGCATGCCAAATGAAACGGAATGCTGGCATGTGCCTTCCAGGAGGATAGCTGATCTTGTTTGCTTTGGAAGGACAGTGGAAGAGGTCCTTACTCCAAGAACACTGGCTACATTTGTCCAGCCTTGATGATGAAATAAGCTATTTATGAAAAAGCACCCATAGGACAGTAATGTGTTACTCGTGTGCATATGTACACAGTATTTTTAGTGGTGACCCTAATAAACACTTTGCCTCCCACCTGTAGGTACAAAACTGCAGTGCTCTGAGGTTGGATTCAGTGGCAGCAGCCAGCCCATGGCACAGCGTTGCTTTCTGTATTAGTTATCTCTGAAGAATTACCAATGGCCAATCTGAATGTAAAAATAGCTGATGACTGTTTGTTTCATCTGTCTGTTACTCGACACCGCGTGGTTATTCCAATACGTATGTTTGCCTCTTCCCCACCATGATCTCCGTTTGGTTTCCCCTTGCCTGATAACTATTTAAATACATTTTACTAACTTCGGATTCCTTGCTCATTTCACTTCACCTGGCTGGGCAGGTCAGCGAGGTCTCAAGGGCTAGCTCCTCCACTTTTATTGTTTTATTTATTTTTCAGTCATCTTTTTTATTAAAATAACCATGTTCAGAAGAAGACTGTGACACACATAAATAATGGGAACTGCTAATAGTAAGCAGGCTGCTCTCAAATGTGCTGGGGCTTTGACTTAAGGGAAGAAAGCACAGCCCTGCATTGTCCCTGTCAGGAAACTGGAGCACAGAAGGTAAGGGGGAAGCATATGGGTGTTTTTAAAACAAGGAAATTGTGAAAAATGGTGGTTTCTAAGTGTATGAATGTGTGTGCACTCAAGGATCAGTTGTGTGATTGATCGGATAGGAGAAATCTAACAGCTTTTAAATCTTTTCTTCCGTGATTGGAGGTAGAATGTCCTTTCATTTTGTCCAGCTTTTTTTTTTCTCAGAGAAATGCAGGATTGTCTCTGAAAGTCTGTGTGTGGAAAGAGATATACACAGAGATTTGTTTGCAGTGATTACTGTTTATGACATGTAATTATTTTGCAAAGGGGCATGATCTTTTTAAAAGAGCACTAAATTGATATGAAACGCCATTTAATTGTCTTGCACGTTGTGCTGTAAGCAACTTTAAGGAAATATACATTGGTTTTACTTTCCAGATGATTACTGCTTACAGATAACTCTTAAAAACTTCAGTGATTTGTATAGGGTTTGGAAAGCATTTATGTTTCTTTTTTTGGAACAAATAGGAAGAGAATAATTTAAATATTTTATAAAAAGTAATTACCATGCTACCGAGCCTGAAAAAGTAAGATAGTTCGAATACCTATGCAGTGCTAAGAGGCCACTATAAATGACTGTGACTGACTTGTATCCAATTTTAATTATTGGAAGATTTCTTAAATGGCATAAGCTTTCCTGACTCCAGTTGTTGCAGAACTTCTTAGTCTGCTGTCCCAAGGAACTGCATTTATTAGTCTAGCTGCAGAACTCAGCAGCAAAAAAAGAACAGAAATAATTAAAATTGAGCTTGAGAAGCCAAACTACTTATGCTTTTTTAAATGGCTTGTGAAGAGGCAATCTGATTAAATCTGAATAGAGAAAAGTTTTACAGCAGCAGACCAGAGTGACTGGTTCACGCTGACTTTGTACAGTGCCAGCTAGAGGGTTCCTCTCTAGTCCTCTGCCATTTCTGGGAGATAGGCAGAGGAGAAGGAAAAGAGAGAGGGGATAAGAAGGACAAATAAGCTTTCTGTACAGGATCAAAGTCTATGGCTCTCTTCCTTCACTTCTTCAAGGAACTGACCTTGTAAAAAGCAAACGTCCTCAGTTAATGCTTGAAGGATGAGGTCTGTGACAAATACTAAGAAGTAAAAGATTCCAAGTACACTGGAGCCCCAGCTACATTTCTCCATCCTTCCATGCTTGTCATTAGGAAGGTATTTATATACACATTCTCAACTTAGTTACCAAAGCAGCTGTAACTTGAAGGCCGCAGCTGGATGGAGGTTTGCAGGTGTAATTGCATCCCTGCACTGCAAACCAAAAGCACACAGAAATTTTGCTCTGTAGCCTCTTGCTCCTACCTGCTTCTGTGAAATGCTTGTCTCACCTGTACTTGCATTACCAGAGCTGTGGAAAAGGTCCACAAAACAGTTATTCCCTCCGAGACCAGAAACAAAGTCAACTAACCCTATGAGCCACGTTGGCAGAAAATACCACACATTTGTATCAGCCTTTCTTTAGTCAAGCTGAGTTTACACACAGGGAAAGTTGCTGGCAGAGGCAAATTCTGCAAGTGGTTTTTAGCTGCAGGCCTGCCTGCAGCCAGGGTGCCAGGTCACACAGAGCTTTGGCTACTCCAAGTGAGAGAGTGAGTTCATTGCTTTTAGAGGTAACTGTGCATTGCTTGAGGTTGTGTTGCATTTGGGGATCAGCTGTCTGTGAGCCAGCTGACAGGTGTGTGGGGAAAGGACCATAGTGGGAGCTGCATGTGTTCACTCAGAGGGGAACTTTACCCTTGAGATAAGGTTGTTCCTCTTCAATCAAGCCTGCATATGCTTTTGGATGGATCAGTGATTACTTACACGTATCTAAAGTTGTGTGTGTATATACATGCATATATGTATATATATGTATATGTTGTATATGTATATTTGTGTGTGTGTGTCGAGCTTGGTGTGTTGTGACTGTCTTGTTGCTTGGCAGGTTTTTATGGCTTTCAAGTGTGTGTGGTGGGAGAGACTGCCACCAAGACCCCATCCTTTAGCAGTCTCAGGGAAATTGAGGCAGCATTGAAGCTGTAAGAGGACAACCCTCACCTAGAAGTAAGGTCTCCCTTGGGTTTCCCTGTGAAATGATCATCTTTGGACAGGAATAGAAAGCAGATATTTAATTATAGTTCTAGGTTTCTTTATCATCCATCACCTGTGCTTGCAAATAATGATATACAAGAAGGCAGTAACAAGTAATGATTAATCTAAATCACCTGGTAACAGTCAGACCAATCTTCATGAGCCAAGAAGGTCAAAGAGGGATGCATCTTTATTTTCAGCCTCTCACATAGCCACATCCCATTAGTTTCAAGGATGCCTTCCCTGTTACCTACACATCATATCAAAGGCTGTTTTGGGGACTGTGATATGGCTATGACAGTCAGGTACACGAAGGCCACCTAATTCATACTTTCCACTTGCAAAAGACAAATACGAAAATCCCTGAAATTTTTGTAAGAGTCTCTAAAAGAGATGGATGCGGATAACATTTGGCTGCACCTTAACATGCGAAGTCAGCAAACAGCAGTCTCTGGCAGTTTGCAGCTCCTGCAGATCCTCAGTCTCAGATGTGCCTCTGTTTATCAACTTTACTTGGATCAGACATAAGTTGTCATACCTCGAGGCCAGCTTGGCTTGCCTGTCTGCTTCATTATAGACCCATGTACAATTTTACACACTTCTGATGGCTTTTGTTCTGTTGAAATGTATTTCACGTGTCCCTGTCTCCATCCTTTGCATATTTCAAAGCACAGGGCTCCGTTGTGCGGAAATTGGAATAAGTGCCCAGGACTGCCCAGGATGCTGGTGCAGAAACAACATCATACTCAGAGGGAACTGACCCCTGCAAGCTGTGTCACGGTTTGTGCTGGAGCAGTGGGGCAGCACTCCTTACCATGTTGTTGTTCACTGACACTCTTTGTTCTGACTGATCTGCTTTGAAGCAACGATATTAGAACTTGGGCTGTTTCTCCAAAACTGAGAAATTAGTGTTTGGCCAGGCTTGTGAATTGAATTAAGCCATAGACAAGTAGCTAGAATTGCCACTTCTGTGGCGTGTAGGAGAACTGAGGAGAAGGGATGGGAAAGGAGAAGTAGCTGGTGACAGCACTAGGCTGATGGTGATGCTATTGTTTGTCTGCAGGCTTCTTCAGAGGGTCTGGGAAAGCACTGTGCTGACAGCACCATTGAAGTTGCTGAGGGACTGACTCCACTGGAGTCATCAGTCTACCTCTTGGGGAACAACAGTGCATTCTGCTTAAAACTCTTGATGTTTCCTTTTCTGTCTTTTGCATATATCCTTTACAGAATAATCACAAGCAACGCCGTAGCATGTGCATTAACTGTGAAAGAATGAGGAATTGCCTTGAGGACACACCATTAAATCATAACAATCAATCAATCTCTGAATAGGGAGTCTGCATTTCCCAGGGCAGAACCAAAACAACTCCTGTGCACAATGAAGAGGGAGCTGGAAGGAGCTTCCATCTTGTTTGGGGTGAGATTTTTCTCCTGGCTTTTGCTCCTCAAAAGGAGGAAAGTCGTGTGGTCTCCAGAGATACCTGGGGGCAAGGGTGAGTGGGCTCCCCCTGCCCTCTGAGAGTCCTCCCAGAGGTGTGTAGCTGCCCCATGGCCATGTTCCAGATAGCAGGCAGAAGGCAAGCCACTGCTTTTGTCCTTCAACTGGAATGGCTCTGTTATAATCACAAATGGTTGAGGAGCAGTTTGTCATCAGAGGAGAGATGTTATGTGAAAGGATGGTCATGTGCTTGAGTCATACACTCTGGCATGCACATATTACCCTCCCTGCCACACTGCTTGCTCAGGAGCAGAGCTCTCTTGGCTGTGTTTGAAAGCTATAGCAAGGTGTAAGTAAGAAATAGCTCTGTCCTGCAGCCTGAGCCAGAAAATTTTCAAAACCAAAGCCTCCACCTTCTCCCCCACCTCTGATACATACACCTTTTTGTCTTTGGTAACATAAGACAGGTATTTCAGTATATTGCCAGTCGCTAAATCCCATGGAATTCAGTGAGTTAGAAGTTGGAATAATTTTGAACCTAGCACGTACAAACGTCTTGAATTCTTTTCTTAATAGAAAACAGATTCAGCAAAGTCTTTGTCCAAACCTTGAAAATATCCAGAAGTTATAAAGAAAAAGAGCAGATGAGACTACCAGAAAAAGAATAATGCTTGTTTTCTGCAAAGCCTGTTATTTCCTGAGACTGTCTCCTGTGTGGTGGGTGTGGGTCAGACTCTCCTTGTCAAGAAGCTTAAATGTTTTAAGTGCAAACTTGACAGTGCTGATGGTATCAGTGTGTTGGGGCTGACGAGCAGAGGGCAGTGTAAGTGGGGGATGGTTTCAGATTCGCTGGCCTTGAAAGAGAAGTGAGGCATGGCTTGTTGCTAGCTGCAGATTTCATTGTGTAGGTCACAGAGGAGAATACACCTGCCTTCCTCTTGTGTCTAACATGCTTGCTGGTATCATTACAATTTTCCTATGGCAGGGACTGGGACTGTCTGGCATGCTCCTGATACAAAGCATCCAAACCATTGTATTTGTTTTCTTGTCCATGTGTTTTATTTCCCTTTCCCCTTTGTCATCTCCCACCTCTAGCCATTGCAATGCTGTGATACTCCACAGCTTTCCCTCTGCTGTGGGAAAATCTCCTTTCTCCCATTCAGGAAGTGAAAACTCAGAAGATTTCATTGTCTAAGTCTTGCTTGAGACTGAATGGAAGGTGATGAACACCTGTCTCATCAGCCAAAATCCTTCTAGTGCTCAGTGAGGGGGCTGTACTATTGTAAAGTCAGCTGTCACCATGAACTAGTGAGGAAGGCTTGAGTTCTAACAATCTTAGGAAGATTTAGGTATCAAGCACCTGAGATGAAGCAGAGATCCTTGCAGTCAGTCACCTCCAAATCTGTATGGATAATGCCAAGCTACAGCACCATACTCAGTTGAAAGTGGGGCAGATTTTTTCAGAGAATAAAGTACCATGAGTTATGAAGGGCAGTGGGAAGGCATATTTTTGCCTTACCTGACAGAGGTTAAGCTCTTCTTGTGTGATTCAGAAAACATTGATTTGGTTCCCTGCCCTGCCACAAATGCCCTGTTTGGTCTTGGGCAAATCAGTCAGTTGAAGCTGGGCCTTAGCTGCTGATCTGTAAATGAGGCACAGATCCTGCTTGCAGTGGGAGAGTTTGCAAAGATAAATAGCCACGAGGTGTTCATGTACCATATTGCTGGGGAGCTGTATAAATATCTTGGTGTATAGTGACTGACCTAGTTACAGACAGTGGCCTTTTCCAGGCAGACATTTAATGCCAAGAAATGCACTGTTTGGGTTCAGTTGCTTAAATGTCACTTGTCTGCGCTGACTTCAGGTCATGGGAGGAGCACCATCCCTTTTGCCTTGTGTTTCTCATAGACTTGTGCTGTTTGTCAGGTGCTGCACCTGCCCTTGGCCTGTGTCAGTCATGTGCTCTGTGCCTCTGACTGCCCCTGTCGTGTCTGCATGTTACTGGCTCTTCAAAGGCAGCGAACCAGGTGATGGAAAGGATGAATAGGAGGCGCAAGAAAGCCTCAGTCCAGATACAACCCTTTCTGAGAGACATCTCCTTCTTCCAGACTTAACAGGCCTGTTGGCAGGATGGGGCATTTGGAGGACATTGGGAAAGGCAGTCCGGAGACCGGCTGGAAATAACTCTTGGGTCTTTGCCATTGAACCAGAAAGGGAAAGGTAGAGACACTTGCAGTCTCTGTTCCTCCCATTTTTCTTCATGTGAGGTCTTCATCTTCCAGTGTTTGAAGCTTTGTGGTCTGAGCTGGAAAGGTAAGCATTTCAGCTGGGGCTGCAAGAGGTTCACCTCCTGTGAGGAGAGGACACAGCAGGACGCAGAACGCGCAGTCATTAGCTGGGTGCATTTCTTCCTTGTGTTCATACTTCCACCAGCCTACACTGACCTTCTTGAACTGATGAGTCCCCGGTTCCAGCTCCCATGGGAACAGATGCAGTAGTTTCAGTAGAGCTCGCCAGAAGAAAAAGACTTCAGCTCTCTTCAGAAAAAAAAAAAAGTGGTTTGATTAAACAAATAAAATCACAATCATATTCATTTTAATGACATTTCCCCTAGAAAGATAATTGGAAATTTTGGGCTTTATAGTTTGAAATATTTACTTAGGGAAATTTCAAAACAAGATTCCACTCTCCATTGCGGTACCATCAGAGTACTGTTTGACATAGAAAATAAAATGAAAAGTTTCAGTTAATGTTAAATAGCATACACCCTCTTTGATGTAAGGACAGTAATAACATACTATTATAACTATTATAGTATATATACAAGTTATTTCTCATAGCTTTTTTTCACTAAAAATGGTGAAATAACCTAAAATAAAAAAAGGGGGTGTCCAATTCTAAATGAAATTTTGGAATTTCCAATTTGATTTCTCTTCAAAAACTTTATTCCATGTGAAATTTCAAGAACTATTTAAATGAGAACAACCTCCCCTAAAACATGCACAAGCATATTTCCAAAAGTTGGTGTTGTCCACAGGATAACAATTCATGTTGGCAGCCAGCTCTCCTGGTGCAATCTGAAACTATACCATGCCTACCCCATCACTCTTAGGTCTATGTATTCTAGTGAATATTGCAGAAAAGAGCAAAATTACTTTATCCCAAATGCACTGCTATTTTCAGTGATGAGCAATCCAGGTTAGAAAATCAGAATTGTCCAGAGGGCACAATTTGGTGGCATAGCAATATGGTATTGGTTCCAAACCCCTTTCCTTTGCATCTTGGTCTGCATTCCTCATGGGGGCAAGGTTTGGCTCTTCACAGATGTTGAATTTCACTTTACTATGGTTACAGTTGCATATGCAGCTTCTGGATAGTGCACCAGTGTTGGCTGAGGAAGTAGATGTATTCAGTCACCAGTTCTGTTCTCAGTTATTCTACTGACGTCAGTAAAATGAGTCTAGATTTATACCAGTGTAACTGAGAACAGAAGTTGGCCCAAAGTCAAGAACAGTCTCTCCTCTCCTCTGGCCCAGTACAAGCCGTTCGAGACATAATTGCTAGGCCGAATCCTCAGGGGGAATGGACCCAGTTTCCTACACTGGTTTGGTTCAGACACATGGTTCCTTCTCCTTGCTTTCCAGTGCAATGATCAAAGATCTGGTGCTGGAATAGTTGAGGTCACCTTGATCTGTCATTTCATCTAGTCATTTCTGCCAGTGTTTGGGATTTTCACCCTAAGCTGGAGAGATCCGCTTCTCCATCCTCCATCTGCTGTGGCAGGTATTTGTATTTGAGTAAAGTGGTTCCCCTTTCCCCAGGCAGGAGAATTCACTTCAGTTTCCTTTATGGCTGCAGAGAATTGGTGAAAGTGATCTTGTTGGATGAGGGGAACAGAGGCTTGTGCTAATAGATTTAATTTTATGGCCACCTCAATCTAGAAATTGCCTTTTTTGACAGTTCAAGGAAATGTGGCTTTAGCACTACTGTCTCTCTTGGAGTCAGCTCCCCTACTTGTTGAGGATGTTGTGGTCCTCCCCCGGGCCCACATGCCCGAGGGCTGCTCAGAGAGGGGGTGTGCCTGGAGCAGCCCGGGCAGCAGGGCAGATCAGAGGCAGCGTTGTCTCCCCCACAGCCCAGTGTGAGCAGCTCACACAGCCCAGCACAAGGGAGGTTCAGGTACTCTACACCAGACCGCAGGGGTTTTCCATTATTTCTCCTGGACATCCTTCTGGCTCCTTGTCTCGGGCAGGGACTCACAGGGTGACCTCTAACTCCCTGACACCTTTTTGTTCATTTTCCTAAATGCACAATTAAGACATCAGTGCTGTGATCATTGACCGACAGCAGCACACTGTAGTCATTCATGTGCTGACCACTGCTGCCATGCAGGATTTTCTGGTAATACCCAAGAGACCTCACTGATCCAGCCCCACTAGGGCTAGGGAGGAGCTGCCGTCGGCTGGGAGCGCTGGCTCAGCTTGATGACACAAAGCTGAAGAGACCTGAGCTCTCATCTGATTATGAACTCCTGTGTGTGCCATGAATAAATATGCACCTGTGCAAAAAAGTCATCAATTCACTAGGGATTCTCCTATTTCCCATGGTAAGGAGAACTAACTATTCATTGTCATGATGAGCCCCTGGAAATGTAAAGAAGCAACATGTGTGGAAGTAGAGCATGCTGCTGAATAAACCTCAGCCAGCAGTCACCACAGGGCTCTGAGTTTTAGGTTGGAGCTGTGGATAGATGCCATAGACAGAGCACCACATGAAGAAACCAGATCACAAAGATTTAAAAAAAAAATCTTTCCTTCTCTTCCCATTCTCATGGGCAATGCAGTGCTGCTGACTTCAGACTGCTATGCAACTCCCAAGGGCGCTGCCAAAATGCCACTGTGCTGTCTCATGGCATAACTCCTCAGCCAAATACCAGCCCAAGGGGGTGGAGGAACCAACTGGTCCTTTATATATTGCAGCAGCAGTGATGTCATACACTCCAGCCAAGTTTGCTGGTTTACTCAGCTCCTGTCTAGTGAAAAAAAAGGCTGACATTCAGTCTGTGCCAGGCCAGGAATAGTGTCTGTAATTTAACCTCCTCATCACAACTTGCTAGGCACTTAAGAGAGACACTGAAAAAAGCCTCCTATTTAAAAGAGAGGGAAGGTTGGTTTCTGATTAAGCTGCTTGAAATCTGTGTTCATGCAAACTTTTTCAGTAGCTCATATCAGATGATGCCTACTGCTAACACCTCACACATTTCTCAGCATTTCCAAGCAGTTCCAAATGCCCAGCATTGCTTTCCTCTCCTTATAAAGACTAAATTCAGACATCCTTAAATGTTTGAACTAGCTGAATCCTGACCTAAGCTCAGATACTGCACCTTTCTTGTTAGCTGCCATGTTTGTCCAAAAAGGTAGAGAAATGGGACTTTACCAGGTTATTAAACCAGTCAGGAACAGCTTCTTTGCCTAAGAAGTAGTTGTCATACTTACACAAGGAATAGCTACACCAGTACAGTGTTGCTGTTTGCATCCAGTCCCAGTAATGATCTATGCCTTGAACTTGTGGTGCAGATGCAGCTTTTCCAGCTTGAAACGTTACACTTCACCAGCACTCGTATTATGTGCAGACAAGACAGGGATCGTCACAAGGATTTCAGAGACAGTGGCAGTCACTATTCTGTCGTTAATCAGTGGCGCCGAGTTGTTTTTGTGACAGTGACTCCATCTAGGAAAATAATTGCTGAGATTACATCATGATCTCAGTGTTTTTAGTTACTCGACTCACTTTTCAGTGAAAGTTCTCAGTTTACAAGGGACAATATGTTTCTCCAGACCTCCGTCCATGATATCTGAAAGCCAAGATTCCTCCTAGTTCAGGCACCACCACCAGTAAGTACTGATAAATGTTGTGCTACTGGAATTTAGTCAGCAGCCCCATTAATGAGTAAGACAGAACTTAATCACCATCTCCCATGGCTGTGTTGGCTTTGCACAGTTAAAGAGTACCCCAGACGCAGTAAAATTGTAATTTAACCTCTGACCAAAGAGAGAACTGACTGCATGTCTCAGGAGTGAGGATACCTTTTTACGTCTGGCTGCAACCAGATATAGCACTGGTTTTTGTTTGCTTGTTTTTTCTTTAGTTTTATTTTACCCACACATCTTAGACAACGAAAAGCTGTGATTGCTACAGGCCTATCCCTAAACACACTGATAACTGCCCTTCCTCAGGCAAGGTGCAGCAGACAATCACAGCGGGTGAGCCCTTGTTGCCACTTTTGCCAGTAGGTTTTGAATATCACGAGCTGACTCAAAAGTTTCCTTAGAGAAGACCGTGCTACCTGCATTACCTGAGGGCCAGACACTTATCCTTGTAGGAAATTGATATATTCTTCCAAAAATTAAGCAAACTGACCTGCACCTTGGGGGTTTCCACAGCAGAAGAATGGGAGCAATTCATGTTCACCATGGCTGAGCTTTCCTTTTGCATCTCCTGCCTCTGGTTCATGCATGGAAACAAAAAAATATTTTGTTTGCTGCCCCTCACCATGCCAGCTGTCCACCTTTCCTCTCCTTTACCACAGGGACAGTGAAAACCATGGACTTTCAAACCTCGGCTGCATTAGTTCCAAGTCAGCCAGATCAATGTCTGTGTTGACAGTAGAGAGTCATCTACAGGTGGAGTGGAGGCACATATTTTCCTCTGAGTCCCTCTGAAAGGGTAGCGCAGCAGGGAAGAATTCTTCTTTTTAGCCTGGAGTCATCACCCAGCCTTTGCAAAGGGCAGAGTGCCAGGAAATCATTGCTCACTCAGCTGCCAGTCCCTGCTGGGGCTACCAGACTGTGCTGGAGATTGTGACAGTTGTTTGCTAGGAACCTGAGGGCACTCCACAGGCTATCTAACCCACCAGGTATTTGGTTATTGTCGCTCTGGGGTGGATAGCTGTCTCTTTTTGTAAGAAATCCTGTAAATCAGCCCTGAAATGGTTGTAAAATGGGAACAAACAAGTGAACAAAATAGTCATCAGATCATGCAAACCAATATCTTTGTTTCCAAATTGCAGAGTTCCCTTAGGATCAAAAAAATGCTGAAGGTCAGAGACATCCTGGGACACTACTTCTCTCAAATCTACATCACTGGACTATTTCTACCTCCTCACTAAAGATGGTCAGAAAAGACACCAAATACAAGTATGAGAGTGAGTTCTGAAAACAAGAAGCAAAATTGTAAGGCAGGTATGTACCTGTATTTCTCATTTATATAACAGTTAAGAATCAAAACCAGGAGCAGGATGGCCTTTGCTTTGTCTTCTCTTTTTTCTGGCTCCATTATACACAAAGATGTATGTGTTTGAGGGGAGTGAAAGTCATGTTTGAAAAATCTTTGTACAAAGTAAGATGGAGAAGCTCTGTTAGGCTTATTTTATTTCTGGTGTAAATCTATTGTAGTTATGCATAAGTCATTGGAATTGCATGGCTGGAAGGACAGGATCTAAATTCACTATGATACTTGGAGCCTAAAAATAGGTTGGCTGAGATTCTTTTAAATAGAAAAGGAAGGTGAGGAGTGTTTTCATTTGAAGAAACAACTGAGCCAGAGTAATTCAGCTGATTAAGCTTAGTTCCTCTTACTTTTCGTACTCTGACCAGCAGTGAGTCATCATAGAGAAAAACAGGTCCTTTCCAAGGGTCTCACTGAGATGCACCAAGGTGGAATCACGTATGTGGACACCTGGAGAGGCTGAAATCTAGATCTGAATTTCACTGCTCTGTTCTACAAGCTGAATCAGTGGATCCAAACTTGAGATGGAGGTATCTTCCACTTGTGTGGACGCTGCTGTAGATGTGAACTGTGGTGTTTCAGCTCATCACAAGTTCGTAATGCCATTGTAGGAGGAAGTGGAGATACAGACCAGACTTTCATTACAGAGTTTTAGCCAGCTCTGCAGTGTGCTTTTAAACTGAGTCCCCCTGCAGTTTAGTCAAAACTCTGCTCAATTCCTTGAATATGAGAATAATCATCTGAAGAGTTTACAGAGAAACTGTGAAGAGTTTTAGTGTAGAGATTTCAAGTGCAGCCAAAGGGTCTATTTTGCTTTTACTTGTTCAATGCAAAGATTTCCCCATCCTGTACTCAGACAGGGGATAGACAAAACCCTCAGTGCTGTGGACCCTGGCTGTGTATAATAATCAGGGATTAATGGAAGTCTTATAATTGTGTCGAATGGGTTACCTTTAGCTCTCAGCAGTTCTGGAACTGAAACCAAATGTTCCCTGTGCTACTTTAGTGGGTCTGCTGCAGTCCCCGAGGCACTCCTGCCTTCTGCTGGCTAAGCTGATGTTAGCAGTCTCTTCAGCTCCAGCAGACCAACGCAACCCAACCATATCCTGCTATGGGTGGCTAAAGTGTACCCCAGCACTATTTGTTTGGAACATACACAGTAAATCCTTTTTACCTGTAGCGCTATTCTGTTTTCTCAAGCAAGGGTTGTGCTCATGGCAATTGTCATGACAAAGCTGTGACAATTAAGTTTTATCGACTTTTCTCTCATTTTGGACTTAGCATGCAATGATGTATTCAGTGACATCTTTTTTTAAGTCATTTTTGTTACTAATTCTTCCTGGCCAAAAATGCCTAACCTTCTTTTCTAAATGGATGCACACCACTTGGAAGTGTTTATGGTTGGAGGTATGGAAAGGGAAGTACTCAAAATTTGTCTCTTATGTCCCTGTTTAAGAGCCCAAGTAAAGAATATGAGGTGAAAACACTTTTTTAATGGCTCTTTCCAGAAATTAAACTATCTACCGTGAGCCACGTGAATTGGCCAAAATAAGAATGATTTTTCATGTTGTTCATTGTGTTGCTGGCATCACAAAATTAGTCAGTGAGTGATATATCTGGAAAATGCTTTCTGTCTAATAGTGTTAATATAGAAAAATGGTAATTTATAATTTTTGGCTTTGCAGAGAGAAAGTTTCCTTCAACTTTTCTGTAAGATGAGTCAAAGTGCAGCAGCACCATCTGGAAGAAAGGCTTTGTGCTTGTGAATTGCAAACAGCTGGATCTGCCTCAGGTAGTCACCTGCCTGTTCAACGCCTGAAACTAATCCTTCAGATAATTCACCCATGACTCTCATGAACAATGCAGGGAAATAAAAAACATACAGAAGGACATAGTGATTCCTCAAGTATTGGGAGTCTCCTGGATGACACAGACAGAGAGGTGAGCAGCCTCACAGATCGGGCTTTCAAAAGTTTGTGTGTAGCAGAACTCGAAGACCCGTACAATGAACCAGAACTTTCCATTTCACCTGACTTCGCCCTCCAGTTGTCTGCTAAAATTCACTCAGGGACATTAAACCATGACATCAAGAAAAGCAATGTCTGTGACAAGCTGACAGCAAGAAACAATGAACATACGATATGGGCTTCCACATTCCAGCAGTTACCAAAGTGTGCTCCGGAGGAGAAGAGGATTGCTAAAAACAACACCTTTGCTATGGGAGGGAAATTTAATTTGCCAGTCCCTGGTCCAAGGAACAATAAGCATGTTTCGAAAGTGTCCTCGTTGATTAAGACATTTGATAAGACTGCAGACCAAGGGTCAGGAAGTTCTCTGATAGCAAATAAACAGCCCATTAAGAATAGCTTTCAAAAACATAAAATAAATCATGGCAATGATATTGCTTCCTGTGATGATACAGACATTTTAAGCATCCACAAGGAACTTTCGGAGTTTTCTGAGGCTAATCAAGGTAGTCTCAGTGGCAAACATGAGCCACACAGAAGACCTAATAAAGTAGACCTGAGTTATGGGGACTCTGATGGTTATTATCCTGTGCTGATTGAGATGTCAAAAATAGCCAAGTCAAATTTTTCCCATTCTTCTAAAAAGGCTTTAAAAAACAGAAACTTGAAAGTTAATGAGCCAGCAAAAAAAGGTAATTTTCTTCACAGTGAGAATAGTGCTTTTGAATCATGGAATGTTCATCATAAAAAATTGACAGAAAAGGAGGAATTTGTTGACATAAAAATGAAAAAGGAAGGTCTTGAATACCTGGAAGAATCACCATTTGTTAAAGGGTCCCAGACACATGAACATAAATTGTCACCTGCCACAACCACTGTTGCTAAGAAGAAAGAGAAAGATTTTCAGATGAAGCCAACTCCACCAGAAGCTGCTTTCCCTCTCCCAGTTGTACCTCAGGGTCCCCTCCCTTCAGAAACCAAATTTCTTGCTGCTTTCCCTCCCACACCTCCCCCTAGGAACCACGTACACCAGGGTCCCCCTCGGCCACCCCCTGCCCCACCGGCACTTCCTCTCCCCCCCTCCACCCGACCTGGCCATCCCTCAACACCCCCTACCCCTGAGGCCCCTCCTGTGCCACCACTCCCAGTTCCAGCTCCACTTTCCCCCACTGCCTTGTCCCAAGCCTCTGTGTCACCCCAGTCTGTGTCCTACAGGATGGTTTCACCCTCACTCACATTCGAGACACCCAGTCCACCTCCACCAAAACCCCAGGCCACCTTAACTGAAGAGGAATCCCTCAGCCCCCAAATGGGCAATACCTGTCCACCCTGGAGGAGACAGAGGGCTACACAAAGGGCAGCAGGGAAGAGGCAGGCTGCAAAGGAGAAGTCCACAGACAACCACAAGACCTCATTGTCTGAAAAGGCGACTGGTGCTGACCCTGGTATGGACCTGACTCCTCTGGATAAACAGGCAAACTCCTCTGGATCCATCAGTCCCTCTTTCAACATCACGGAACTCCTAACGCCTGTCATACCACCAAAACAGGAGGTGGACACTGTTGAAAGTGAGCTGCTCCCACTGACACCTCCTCCCATAGAGAGCACGGCTTCAAGAGACCAGGAGGAGAGCACCTTAGATGATTACAGGTCGTGGGATGGTTACAGGTTGACAGCATCGAGTCTGTTATTCAACTTAAAGGATGTGCGCAAACGTGTTAAAAGCATTTATACCCCTTCTCCCCTGTTAAGGGCCTTGGAGGAGAAAAATAAAACAAGGGAATATATGCAGGAGAGTACAAAAATGAATGCCTCACTCTCGACTTTGCATGACAAAAATGAGGAAAATATTACAGAGAAAGATGAATTGAGTGATATAGCTTCTGTATTGTCTAGCAGTGTTCATGAAAAGGACAGTAAAACTGGTTTAACTGGACACTTTACAGACAACTGTCTGACTTTGAGTTCACCCCAGACAACAGAAGACCTTCCATTTTACCAAACTGAAGATAGCTTGCAGCAAGACAATTCAAAACACCAAGATCTGGTTAAAAACACAAGGGATAATGAAAATTTCCCCTTGTTCAGACGTGAATCAAATGAACCTGATTTAGGAAAACATCTGCAGTATCCAGCACAGGGACCGTTCAGTAGACGCAATGTAGATACAACAGCTGGGCAGCCCATGCAAAATCACAGTATGCAGGGTGAGGAACATGAAAGACAACCTGCTATTCAGAATGAAAATTTTGCCTTCAAAACACTCCTAAACCAACTCTCACCAGAAGAAGATGTACCTTACAGTGGCAGCCAAACCAACATTGTGGTACCTGGCCACGAAGCAGGAGGCAAAAGAAGCACTAGCTCTTCAGAGCAATCCTTCGTCTCCACAGTGGAGCAGCCACTTCAGGAAGAACCATTTCTGCCAGTGCCCCTGGTGCAGCAGACATGCCTCCAAGAAAGCCACAGGACTGACAGTGAAATGGGTTCAGGAAGTAAGAAAAGACACAAGGAGAGAGGGAAAGGGGTTGGGGAAAATGAACTGCAATATTGTGCTTGTATCAGCCCTAGTACTGGTGCAGGAGAAAAGAGGGAAGGAAGTGTTACTGTGAGTGAACAGAGGAGCTTGGTGAAAGAGAAACTAGGGAGAGAGAAAAGGGAAGAGGCCAACAGCACAAATTCTGCATCTGATGGTATAAGAGACATGTCCATCCCCAGGTCTGAGGAACCACAAACACCATCATCTTCAAGCTCAACCAAACCCAGTCTGTTTATGATTAAAGATAACACATTCAGGTCACCTCAGGTAATAAGGACTGTCAAGCTGCCCCTACTCAGGTCATTTTCCCTGGATGATACAGTGAGCAGCAGTTATAAGGAAATGGAACGTAAGTTTATGTCCCCAGCAGTTTACAAGCAGCACCGAAACATGTTGCATGCCCAGGAGGTTGGCTGGTGGGCATCAAGACGCAGAGAGCAGCAGAACGTGGGAGATGGAGCAACTGACAGAGAAAAAGAAGCCAGTGAGCCTGGATCTACTTCAGAAGCACTGGATCCCAGTCTTCTGGAAGATACAGAGAGCTCTTCATTTGGAAAACTGGCGGAAGAAGATGAAAAGGCTTGTGCTTTGTTAAATAAATTTGGGCAAATGAATGAGGAAAGTGTCTGCAGAAGTAAAAATAAGCCTACAAAGGCAAGACACACCTTAACACAGCCAATTATAGGTCTGGAAAATGACCAAGCACAAAACAACCCCAGCTATCCTGCAGAAAGAAAGAAAAATTACTTTAAGAATCAGCATTTGTCTAACCGCAAAGGGGGCTCTTGTGCAAAAAAAATAATCAGTAGGGAGACAATTTCCCCTGTGACTGGCTCCATATTAGAGGACCACACATGTTCTTCTGTCTCCAATGACACTTTAGAGGACGTCCTACATACAGAAGGTGCACCAGTTTTGTTAGACAATCTTTCATGCTCCGCTGTTACAAGCCCCAGGTCAGGAAGCACAATGCAAACTCTTTCTGCCGGTTCATTGTCAGATAAACCAACTATTTCCAGCCTTAGAGAGAGAGAGGATGTCACAAACCCTGCCTTGTTGAACGTGGCACTAGAGAAGCAAGCTTATATGCCTGCAGAAGAGATAATTGATTCAGCACAGAGGAATCTACTTTCTGACATTGCAGGGGAAGCTGGAAGACTGGAGCCCAGGGGACTTGGTGGGAGACCAGCAGGCAAGCCACCCACTGTGCCACCAAAAACAGAAAAGGCTCTGCGTAGGGCTAAAAAGCTGGCAAACAGGAGGAAAAAAGTGCAAGAGCAGCAGAAAAACCATCAGACTGAGCATACAGATGCTGTAGGGAGAAAGCCTACTCATTCTGGAGAGACAATAGTATCTGCTTCACCCTTAGGATATTCTCCCCTTCATCCTGCCCTTCACTCAACTTTTAGTCCTGCAGAAACCAGTACTGGAAAACCTAGACTTGCACCAGCAATGAGCCCTTCATCCTCTTCAACCCAGCGGAAACTCCTCCAAGACCCTGACTCCGGTCAATACTATGTAGTTGATTTACCAGCCGAAGTTAATTTAAAGACATTTTATGACCCAGAAACTGGCAAATATGTTCAAGTCTCAGTCCCTTCCTTGGAACAGAACTTACACCAGTCCACCTCTTCAGAAATTAAGAATTCTCCGTATGCCTCCTACCCTAGAGTGCTGCCTTTACCAGCCTCATCGGTGGCAGTGCTGAAATCACCTTCTCAACTCTCTGAACCTGCCTGGTCAGTGCCTGCTGGACCAGAACCAGCTGAACTACCTGAAGATGGCCGGCAGGACTACAGATACACTGAATCTGTGGACACTCAGCCCTACACTGAACCAGCCTCCTGCTCCTACCGTCAAGATGCTGGAGAAACCCAAGTTCACTTAGGAAAGGATGTGAGCCCAACCCAAAATACTGGCATTGTCACCCTCACCAATTTAGATGATTTTGCTGCTGAAGGAGTATCTTGAAAAATGAAGAAACAAAACATGCCAGCTAGTGTTTTTAAGAACTGTTTGGACAGACACATGCACACAAAAGCACATGCAGATTTGATGTTTGTACAACACTTTGTCTGAATCTCATTGTGGTTTGGGTGGGAAAGAAAATGAAAGCTGTTCATGTTGAAAGATGCAAGGTAATGACCACTCTGAAGAAAAGTGAAATTGAGTAAGCACCAAATTATCAGTGAGATGAAGGGGCAACGCCAGATAGACAAATACATGTGACAGTATGAAGCCACTGCTTGCTGCTGCTGCTGCTTTGCCATTAAGGAGGCTGGGATAGCCAAAGCAAGTGTCCTATTGCCCAGATGTGTTGCATGATACATGACACAAAATAAAACCTATGAGACCATCCTGTCCATCCTGTGAGACCCAGGACTGACGCTGCGTCTACTGAACTTTCCTCACTCACTGCCTTTGAACTATATTGACAGGTAGAGAGCATGTGGCTACCAAAAAGCCATATACGCAAGATTCATATTTTGCACACGTTGATTGCCCTGATGTCATTGACAAGAAGATTGTATACTGGATGCACAATACAACAGCCATGTCAAAAAAAACCCTTTTAAACAACCAGAATACAGTTGCAGCTGCTCTAGACTTCTCATATACTTTTGCAGTGCCCACTAACATGCTGCTGAATTCTTTGTATTTCTTGGTAACATCCAAATAGGTTCCCCCAGAGTCAGAGTTTATTTATAATGCAACTTAAAACTTCAGGTTATCTTGATACTTGGCCTGAAATATTTTGGTGAGGAGCAAGGTTGAATGAAATCCCACAATTATATTTAAGTGTTTGTTAGGACAAGAAGTTCTTTGCTATTGTAATTGAAATGTGTTTTGTTTTGTTTTCAGGCTCCCACTGAAACATGGAACTAACTTTTAAAATCTGAAAAATGTACTTGATTTTGATCTTGTGAATTCTGTGAATTAATACAAACAAACAAACAAACAAAATATTCAAAATGTCCAAAGTATTAATTTCTAGAAAAGTTCTTCTTTGAATTATCATTTTTCTTTGAAAGATCTGTATGAAAATATCACTCATCCTTGCATAAGCTCTTTTTTATCATCATAGATAATGAGGGAACCCAGATGAAAAGATTGAAAAATTGAATGTAATGTGCCTGCCTATAAATATCTACATTTGGAGTATTGGCTTAGCTTTTCTGTCTCATTTTCGTACTGTTTTCCCCAGTTACAACTGAAGTGCAGAAGCTCTTAGGAAGAATTATGCCAGTGACTTTCACATCTTAGGCAATTTTTATAGGATTTTTTTCAGTGAAGCAGCTCTTGACTTCCTGAAAAGAAAGGGATGAATGAGGCCTTTTGTTAATGAATACAATGTGGAGACAGGACACAGGCACTGCTCCACTGTCCCAGTGTTAATATTTATGGCAGAGACTTTCTTCAGTAAATTTCCCAGGACTGAAGCCTCTCTTGGGACACAGACCCACCTTGTGGTTTTTGTCCTTCCTTAACTTGAATTCAGCTCTCAGCCTTCCTCCATCCCTGACAAGAGCCATGTGTTTACAGCCTGTCCTGGTCCCACCAGACACTTCCTTTCATCAGTGCCACTTACTAAAACATTTTTCTTAGACAAACACTAAGGTCCCACCAGACACTTCCTTTCATCAGTGCCACTTACTAAAACATTTTTCTTAGACAAACACTAAGGGCATCACTTCATTGATTACAATGGGATTTGGATTTAGCCTTTAATGATTTTCTAAGGTTCATTTCACCTGTTATGCATTTTGTGATTTGGTAGGTTTGGTTGAGCAGAGGTGTGGGGTGGAAATGAAGAAGCTTGTACTGGTATGGTTTGGATTTTAAGCATATTCAGCCAAATGTCCATATTTGAATAAATATTTATTGTTCAGTTTTCCACCCTGGAAAGTTTTCAACACCTGACTGAATAAAGCCTTGAACAACCTGGGCTGGCCTCAGAGCTGACCCTCCTTGAGTGACCTCCTGAGATCTTTCGCAGCCTGAATTATCCTGTGATCCTGTTCTGAAAATATTAAAATTTAAACAAACTTTGACTTGGAACTCAGAAAGTGCAGTCTCCATGAGAAAGGACTCATTTTGAAAGAACTTTTTTTTAAAAAAATTGAAAATCAAGGGTGTTTCAGGAAAAAGAATTAATTTTCAAGCTGTTAAATTAAGGGAAGTGGCTCTTACTATAAATATTTTTTTTAATCACAAATATTTTGTAAACTGGTGGTGCTATTCATGTTGCACTTCTCTGTTGCTGTCGCTCTATACAGCATAACATCTATCCAGTATAGAGCAGAATCTCATCCACATGTTAAAATACAAATAAGTAGATCTGTTAGAGTTTTCCATGGTGCATTTAGACAAAACCTATGAAATCTTAAAGCTTATCAGAGTGCACAAGCCTTTTTTTTTTTTGTTTTTGTGTGCGTGACATTACAAATTTAAATGCCCTTAACGGCCACAAGTCAGGAAGTAGAGTCTCAGAGCACAGGATAAAAGCTTCCTCTCCAAGGGAAAACTATGGATACAAAGCATCTGTGCGCAGGTTAAAAAATAAATGGTAATTTGATGACAAAAATGCATGAGTGTATTAAAAAACATCCCTTTTACTTCTTTAACTGTCATTTGTTTTGTAGACATGCACGCTTCTGCACCCTTTTATCAAGGGTCTTCTTAAACTCTTATTCTGCAGAATGGGATGCTCCATTCTACTCCTTTCAGGTATGTGAGGAAAGCAGGGTGTATTTTTCACTCTGCTGTTAAGGTGAACTGAAACATTGGCATCTAAAGAGGAGCCAGTCCTAACTTGGATACCAGATACGTTTCAAGTAGGACTTCTTCATTTCCGTCAGCCCTTTCTGCCAGCTTCAGGGAGCTGCATTCACAGTGGACTGTGTCTCTGAACAGGTCCCAGAAGGGGCTGTGACCTGGAACATCTGTAGCTAAATTGTTGTAGCAAGATGAGGGTCTTCTCCAAGGTAACAAGTGGCAGGACCTGAGGAATTTACCTGAAATTGCTCCATGGAAGCTTAGATTAGACATTAGGAAAAATTTCTTCACTTTAAGGGTGCTCAGTCATTGGAATAAGCTGCCCATGGAAGCAGTGGAATCACTATCCTTGGAAGTGTTCAAAAGGCGTGGTGAACCCTTGGTGCTAAGTTAACTGTTAGACTCAATGATTTTCGAGGTCTTTTCCAACCTTAATGATTCTATGATTGTATGAAATGAAACAAATAGAACTGGGGAGTTTTGAGAATAGATAAGAAGGTGGTTCTTGTCTTGTATCCAGAGCTTACCCTGGAGCACTTTGCCACAGGGAGTGAATAATATAAAAGTATTGCTCCAGGTCCCAGCCTGGTACTGAGTAGGAACCCATCAGCAAACCTGTCTCTGGCCTAGACCACCCTGCCGGCCAACTTCTTGCAAGGCTGTGGGAGTGTGTGCATAAAAAAACACGGATGCATCCATGTAAACAACCCCATATATATATATATGTGTAATATACCTAAAAAACTGCCATTTGCATGTCAGTACAGGACAGCACTAATGCCCGTGATGGTGGACACAAAATGTTTGTGTGTTAAAAGGAAGACAAATGACACCTTTTCAAATAACAAATATTTTTTTCTTTCCTTACCCTATTCTGTCCGTGTTTGTTGGGGAGATGTTTTCCATTGCTGCTGTGGGAAACAAGGCTGGAAGAGGTCAGTACCAGGCAAAATGAGAGCTGTAAATTGACTCTTTTCTTCGGGGGAGGGGTGCTATGGGAAACGTGCAATAGTCATGAAAGCAGTTGTAGGAAAGCACTGTTTTGTGACAGTGACATTAAGTTGTAGGTTAAAGAGGTGTTGAGGCAAACCAAGCCAAATTCTGCCTTGCCAGCAGACAGTGGTTAGGACTAAAGAACATGGCAGGTTCTTGACACGCACGGAAGCACAGCAGGCTGAAGGGAACAGGAGCCATTGTTTTCACTGTTCTCCTGCACATCACCTTTGTGCCTGTTGCATTTCTTGGTGCCCTGAGGCTCCTTTACAGTGGTGATTTTTCCTCGGCGGGTGTGACCAAGGCCGAACCTGACTTACCGAGTCTTTGGTTCTAGGGCCAGAACTGCCTCCCTCTGAGTCTCCTCCTTGTGGGGTGGCTGCAATGCCAACAGTCCAGTTGTCACATGGCAGACTTGGACTGCCATCCCACAGCCATGGCTCTGTCCCAAGAGCTTGAATTTCCTCGTGGAAAATGCTGGATTTGTTTTACAGAGTTCAGTTTCATTGAAATGCCCTACATGCATGGATTTTTGTCGACACCTCCTTGGGTGTTCAGTGCCTTCCTGAGTCATCTGTCTGAGAAGACATGTGTCATCGGCACGTTCCATCAATCCAACTGTATCTGCGAATAATTATTTATTAATTAATAAACAAAATAAATGGGACTTGTTTTATAATACTGGAACGACTTCTAGCCAGCTTTTTCATTGCAGTTATGTGTCATTGTAATTTTATCTCCAGTTATGCTGGCAGAAGAAGTTGACAACAAGGATGTGTGTGTGTGTGTGTGTGTGTGTATGTGTGTGGTATACAATTAGAAGAACTAGGAGATGACTGGATGCAGGGCTTCATCCCCCTTCCTCCCTTTCCTAAAGAGAGGGAGCAGGAGGCTGGGCAGAAACACCTTTGGCCCGTGACTCCTGTGGTCATTCCCACCCCTCCCTGATATGTGAGGGCAGTGGTCTGTCAGGCCAGAGGACCCTGGGGATATGGTGCCAGCACCCAGTGCGTAAGCACTTGCCACCACCCAGTGGACATCAGGGCTTTTGTATTCCCTGTGTCCCATCCACTTGGGGGAAGTTTCCAGGTGTGTAACTGGTCTTTTTTCACATTTCTCATTTTCTCTTATTGTATGTTGTGTTATGAAACAGAGTGGAGACTCTTCTCAGAGTGATTTTGGCTCAGTCCTTGTCCAGACTGGAATTTTATTTAGGTTTGCTCTACTTTGATCCCTGTGTAGCCAAGCAGTCCTTGCTGACAGTGAAAGTGCAACTGTGATATGAATGTAACAGACCATAAAAAGAATAGTTGGCTGGTTATGTTTTTACCAGAAATACACTGACAGGTTTGCAGATCTGTATTTGGGGGATATACTCTGTTTCATTTCTGAGTAAATAAAGAACTCTAAGTTCGATCCCCTCTCTCACTGAAAAGCAGCATCAGAAGCTGGTGATATTGCACATGATGGGTTACATGGGCTCTAGTGAATATATATAAATGTGCAATTTGGAGCAACTGGTGTACATCAGTCATTTTTATTAAAGAAACTCTGCTTCAGAGCCTTATAGGAGAACATGGAACACTTGAGTAAATTGAACTTCAATGTGTTTGGGGTTTTTTTGTGAAATCCTCATTATAACAACAGAGGTCAATGATTAATTTATTTTGTCTTTAGGATGATTATTGTGTTCTTATGATGATCTCACATTTACCACTGTCCCCTGATACTAAATATAATGTTGTAATTATGGGGTTTAAATGGATAGGGAATGGCTGAAAATGACCTGTGGTCTTCCCTTGCTTCTTTCTGATATTCTCAAAGTTTTCATGATGTTGATTTCTCACATTAGATAGTCAGGTCTTTGGTACTATATGGCCAATTAGAGACTTGCTTCTAATATGCTATTGAACATACTTAGAAAGCAGCATTCCAATAGTGCAGAAGAGAAATCATTTATGTCCCATCTGACTAAAGCTCTGTGTTTTTATTAAAGCAGATTTAACTCAAGCCTTGGGGGAAGCAGCTTGCAGTGCTAAAAGATAAGCACTTTCCTGTGTCCAAGTCCATATTGAATAAATTGAGGCCTGGGGTACTTTGAAAGAAGGAGAGAGGGAAGACTCTATGAGAAGCAGGAACAATCTTCAAAATCCTTCTAGCAATGGAAAGATGTTGGACTCCAGCAAAAAGTAAAAAATGTTCAAAGCTGGAGCTGCACTTTGAGAAGCCAGGGCTTGTCAAAGGCAAGCTGCCCGACAGGCTGACTCTTCCCTATGCGGACTTGGACTCCCTTGTCATGGAGCTCCCCAGTGTGTTCACACTCCTGCCCACTGGCATTCAGAGCCTCATCTTATCACAACTGTCCCTTCACCTGCTTAAAGCTGGCACGGGGAATGGCAGCATTCAGAGCACACGGAAATGGAATTATTGCTACGCCAGCATTGTCAGTGTTGTCACCAACATGAAGCATTTCAGGTGAGTTAAGGTGGCCTTCTTCAGGACCATCCTTACACTGACAGGGTAGAGATGACAGACTCTGAGATAAACATTGATCCTTCTTTCTATTCCTAGTGCTGATAAGCTGCAGGGGATGAGAACTGGATCTGGCCCAAGAGAGACTCTCTTTAATTGCCCTGAGATTCCTGAAAGTCTGTTGGCAGAATCAGTTTCTGCTGGTGAGCACTGACTGCCTGGAACAGGTGCCCTGAGACTGCATCCCTTCCCAAGGATGTGGGTGAAAACATTCCAGCACTATTCCATGCCAAAACTGTCTGTGCTATTTGAAATTTCCAAAAGGAAAAGTTAGAAAAAGAATGAAAGGAGAATTTCCTATTACTTTATACTAAGACAATGTTATTGTCGATAGTGCATCCATACATGGATATTTACCTGTGTAGAGATGCATCCAGGTATGTCTACATGTCTATATAAAATTATAGATATAGTATTCATGTTCTTCTGAAGTGTCTGGACATGGTCTAAACAGTGCCTTCAGCTGTCCTTTCCACCTCCCTGTTGTTGGTGCCTGTGTCCTATCACTTGCAGCTCCCCCAAGGGAGCTCCATTTTCCCCTGGCATTCCCGTGTTCCACCACCCCAGGGAGATGAATGTTTTCTTCTTTCCACATTTTTGCCAGGACTAGGGTTGTAACTGGGATGCCCCCACACCTCCATCTCTCTGCTGGAGGTGGGGTGGTCGCCCGCACATCGTCCCCTCATGCTAAAGGTGGTGCAGGTGGTGAGTCCTGAGCAGCCCCCCAGGCTGGGCCAGGTGGAGCTGTACAGGGGAATGGAAATGCCCTTTTGCTCACTATGCCCCCTTCCTGCACCCCCTACATTGTCAGCCCGAGACACAAACGCTCCTCCTGGCAACGGGATCAGCCCCAACAGTTCAACCCAGCAGCAGAAGTGGCCCTAGCACTGATCTTGCTCCCATAAACTCCTTTCCTTAGCAACCAGATGAGCCCTAACATAAACCAAGCAGGATCAAATACCAGCTGGAGGACTGGACAAAACACCTACTGACACAGCCAAGTCACATGACTACACCTTAGCAGGAATTTTCCAATAAAACAGCTTATTTGCTGAAAAAGACACTGCTTTGACAACACTAAAATTGCTTGGAAAAAAACCTACATATTTGGAGTATTAATTTTTTTTCATCTGCTTTCTTCTCAGCTGGGAAATTTTCTCAAAATTTATTGAGAAGTCCTCTTTTGCTTACATGGATATCTAAGTAAACAGTCCTGGACCTTTTCTTTTGGACTGAAACTACTTTTTAAAGAAATCATTAATTTAAAAACATGTATTATGAATTTGAAGATAAAGAAAAGGGTTTCAAGCATCACAAAGTGGTTTTTGGTTTAATTCTTCGTAGTTTGTTGAGCTGAATATTGTTTTGACTTTTTTTCCCAATGTTTGTGGGTTTTGGTTGTTTTGCTGTTGGTGGTGGTGGCTTAGGGTTTTTTTTGTCCATTTTGGAATGAGGAAGAGATGCTACCCTCACCAAAATGGCTACGTGAGGGGAACAGTTCCTGACGCCGTCACAGACAAGTGCTCCAGCAGCGTCTGTCACGATGAGCCACAGTGGAGCTCCCTCTTGTGCTGGACTGTCCGTGGCTCTGGATGCAGCTGCCATGTGACCAGCTCCACGCTGACAATCTTCTATTAACACTGCAGGGGGGCTATTCCCGCTGCTGACTAACTGTGTTTTCCAGCGGTAGAGGAACCTGGCTGTAGATTTATATCCTTCTGGGCATCCGACACATGTTTAATGGCGTGCAGCATCTGCATCCCTGGGGTATGCTGAGAGGTTGTCTGATCAGGCTCAGCAGGACGCCAGCCACGTGGTTTACATTTGTCAATTTTTACGCTTCTCATCTGAAAACCCCAAACAACAGCCTGGTCCTTGGAAAGCTTCCAGTGATATTCATGCTGTGCTAGTGGCACTAATGTAAGGGCAATGGTACATCCACACTGCACTTGAAGCGCTCCTTCAGCAGGTAAATACCCTTCACCCTGTAAATAAATCTGAGCTGGGGGTAAAACAAAGGTTTATAAATGTGACTGCATCCAGGGCATTTGCTGGAACAGCACTGTCAGCCACGGTCACATGTGCCCAATCAGACTGAGCAGGAGGAAGCCTGTGGTGCTCAGAGGCCACAGATAAAACCACACAATCCCAGTATGTGTGGTTTTTATTATGGCTAATCCTAAATCCAGCCTGAATCAGACTAAACCCTCGATCATTCCTAATTCCCCCAAATTAATGCTCACATTGCTGTGTACACGCTGTTAGCTAACAGAGCACACAGCAGACATCATCCTCCATAACATGCTGGGCTGTTTAGAAGGCTTTTTTGCTCCTTGCTGCTTATTGCCGGCTCTGCCAGCACAAGTATTTCCCAATCTGCCTGTAGCAAGCCCAAAATGTTCCCTCCTGCTGATAGAAATGTGAGGAGCTGAGCTCAGGAACAGAGAGGGTCCCTGACAGAGGGCAGGGGGAAAGGATGAAGGAAGAACAATGTGCTTAAAAGGTGTCATCATTTACAAAAACAGCATCTGGCCAGTGCAATTCTCCCTTGTGGCAGGTGCTAAGGTTTGCTTCCTTACAGGCCTTGTTAAATTGTGGGCCAGATACATCCACCTTTACATGCAGGAGCTATTTTGGTTGGGCACATATAAGTCCCAGGGACAGAGAGTATGAAATCAAGGCTAAATCACCTGCCCATGCAGTGGCAGCAGGAATAAGGTGTTTCCAGCACTTTGGCTCCTCCTTTTCTGGCTCATTAGTATAATTCTAAAATCTAATTAACAACAAACTCTCAGTTTTTTACTCCTTTCCTGCATTCACAGTGTCTGGCAAACTGTGTATTGAAGAACAGAAGAGTCCCAGTGTCACTGAAGTAATTTTAATGTGTATATGATTCATCCAGCTGGTGAAAAAGCATAGCTCTTAACTCAGTGGATTATTTTCTTAAAAGTTTGATTTCGTCTGAACTGGGTAGGAATTTGAAGATTTTCAGAGTTTCCTATAGATAAGAGGCTTTACAGCCTCAGCAGCTCTGTAGACACTTGATATTTGTACAGACCAGCAGACCTCCAACATTATAACAAAAAAAAATTGAATCCAATCAACAAGCTACTTCAAAAGAGAATTTCAGCCAAGATCTAGTGATCCCTTTGTGGGGGACAAAGAGTATCACTTGTATCTTCAGCAGTACTGGTACTCATCTCTGGTGACGATGTGATGCAGACAAGGCAGTGCGGCATTGAGAAGCAGGGTGACACAGAGGCACTGAGGGGTCCCAGACGGCTTGTGAGCTGTCAGTGAAGGGACAAGCTATGGAGACTCATTCAATTACTAAAAGAGGGGACACCCTAGCAAGAAATATCTCCCTTCAGAATGTCTGCACTGAAAAAAACTAGAGTAACAGAGGGCTCACGTTGGCTTGTCACGGCGCAAAGGGATAGCTAGTAAAAAAGCAAGTAAGAAACTCTCCTGCTTCCTTTCCTTCCAGCTTGGAGCCAGGTTGTGAGCTCCACCCCACAGCCTCATAGTGGAGGCAGGGATAAAACCTTGTGCAGTGAGTCCTGGGCTTCACTGACAGACAAAGGGCTCTGTGGGGTGCATGAGGCTGACTCACCTAAACGCTGCTCCTGAGCCCTGCCAGGAGCCCTGCGGAGGGGAACTCCACCAAAAGAGAGAGGAAGCTACGGTTTGAATGTGCATGCTCACACACACACACACACACACAGAGGATGTCTGGCTGCTTGTTGTCTGTGTTATTTATCTGAACAAGCAGCAGCATCAATCTGGATTACTCCCAGGTTCAGACCCACAGGAGAAGTATTCAAGTATTTGGCTTTCTGAGAGGGATTTTGAAAGTTTCCTTCTGACCCTTGTTGGATGGGGATTGTCAGATCCTCCCCAGAGAACCTCTGGCTCAGTCCCAGTTGGGTTTAGCTCTAAAGTAATGGTTCAGAGGAGAAATAGAATCAGCTCTTTTCTCCTGTACATCTTCCTTCTCTGCCAGCAGCCAACTTCTTGTGCGCTGCTACAGAAATATTTCTAATAAAAAGTAACAACTCCCAGGGATGCTCCTATCCCTTGCTGTGCCAAGGCTGGTGATCACATCAGCATCTTGGTTCTCAAGCATCTGCCAAAACCTGATGGCTTCAGCCAGCACGACAGAGTGAGGGTGAGCCAGCTGTGATATAACAGGCAGAGTTTAGGTTCCCGGGGAGTCTTCTTTGCAGAGATGGGCTTCTTCATTTAATGGGCTTTGGATCTTATTTAACACATTGCCTCATGTACAGTGCGGGTGTAAAGAAGCTGTGTGCACATAATAAAAACTGGCCTATTTGTACCTAAGGGAGTCCTAATAAATTTGCCACTATAGCAAGTGTTAGTCTCTAGGGCCAATACTGAATACTGGAGTTTAATAAAAAAGAATTCTGAAACAGAAGAACTGAAAGGTAAACCAGTTCAGCTGACAAAGCAAACACAGTTTAATTAAAAATGAAAAGTTTTCTCTTGGCCTTGACCAGTCCCAAGGAGCAGTGTGTCAGGCTGCCTGTGTCTGGCCTGCCTTCTGATGGCTGCTGCTCTCGGGGTGCATTTTCCAAGCGCACTGTCAGAGTTCTCCCAGCCTGGGCTGAAGGCACTTCTCAGAGCATGTTCAGGCCGTTGGTAGGGCAGAAGATGGGCAAGTAAGCCATGAAGACATACTTCCAGGTGTCCTCCTGTATACAGCATTAATATCACAGTACTCTGGAATGTGCTGGGACTTAGAAAGCCGGTCAGGAACAGCCACCCTGCCATTAGACCAGCCCAGAGGAGTGGATATTTGCTCTGTACAAACAGCTCTCACAGTCTCAGGTGCTCCAGGACACTGTAGAGTGATTTAGCTGAACTGTCTGAGACCAGAAGCAGCTTTAATATTTTCCAGGCCCATCTGAACAGAGTTCTAGAAGCTGCCTTTTGTTGCTCTGCATGTGAAAACTCTTCTTGGTAAAATGACAAAAGTGGTGGTGTTTTTTGCCTTCTCTGTTTCATATTATGGATGTTACATTGAAAATACATTGACTACAGAAGAAGCCATTGAAATTAAATACTAGAAGAGTTATGCAAGCCAATATTTTAAATCCCAGTGAGATTTAACTATTACTAGTTTACCACAGGAAACATCTCACAACTCCAAAATATGATGCTCAGACTTCTGAAATGGCAGACCAGCACCTACTTGTGGCAGACAGCTTAGGGCAGACAACAAGGATCCTGTGACTGGATTATTAAAATATGGTCAACACATCACTTTCAACTAAGGCTGGATGTGCTATAGGCCAATGAAATTCACATTTTCACAATCCAGGTCTATGTAAACGCTTCTTTGGTTGTTATCAGGAAAAGATCTTACTTTGTGGTAATATGGCCACCTAAAGTCAATATTTTACTACATTGCAAAGGAAGTTTTTAACTGGAAAGAATAAAGCATTGTTTATTGTACTCCATTGCTCTTTTATTTATGGCATTGTGGTGGTGCGACCCCCCCCGCCCTCGGGCCGCACTGTGATCTCAGAGAGGGGTGTCAAACTCTTCAGTGGAGAGGTCTGAATTATGTACTCAGGGCTCGGGTATCAATGCAGGGCATCTCACTTCCCCTGCTTCACACACGGCTTCCACCGCACCGCCAGCCAAGCACAACAGGATCTTTATCGAGCAGCAGCTCTTTTAGAGGGAGAATGTGCCACAGCAGCACACCACAAGCATTTCATCTCCATCCCCTGTTCCCCTGTGGTCCACCCAGCAGCAAATGACTTCCTCCCACACTGCGCTGGCTTTTTTCTCCTGCAGGGAAGCAGAAAGCTTGAGTGCACAGCAGAAGTGCAGATTTCCCAGAGACCCAGCCCTGCCAGCAGGCTTTTATCCCTAGCCATGGCCTGGGATGGGGGACTCCTCTGGGAAACAGAGAGAAGGTCATCCCAAATTCACCAGGGGCAGCAATCTGTGGGGAACAGAGGGGAGGGCACCACTGCAAGACGGAAGAGTTTAATGGTAAACCAACATCTTTATCTGCATGCACATGGCCTTCAGCATTGTTGTAAATAATACTCCTAATAAAGAGCCAATTAGACCAACAATCTCATTACTATCCAGCATGCAGTGTAGGAAGGACTAGCCTAGAGCATAACTGAGCAAAGGTGAAAACACATCTCCACATTTCCTATTACAATGTACATAGGCATAAGGAGACTTAAATGGACTTCTAAGAGGTAACAAGCACGGAGAGCTGAGAGAATGGCATGCAACCTTATAAAGAAGCCCCATGGTGTGGCACTTTGCAGCAAGCCCCATTAACAAAACCCAGCCCAACGCGCTGTGGTCACCCCACACACGTCCTAAGCACAGGCTCCTGGATGCCCTGCCTCAGCCTCCCCAGTGCCAGGCCCAGCCCTGGAGCAGGAGGAACTGCAGCACGGCCACAGCACAAGCGGAGACTCGGCACCAGGGTTGGAGGCAGGACCTCAGGCTGTCCACAGAGTCACGAATGAGGATGCAGGGAAGGTGGGGGGTGAGGGGGAACCTGGGCATTGTGGGTGTCTGTGATTTCTTGAGAAAGGAGCCCAGGACCGGAGACACTTTGTCAAACCTAATGAAGTGACACTGGCACAGTGACCATTCATGCTATGCATGGCTCATGCTAGTACAGAAATTCAGAGAAAATTACTGCACAAGATCCAGTGACAATGTAGTTAGCTGTCAAACAAAACATATTTGTCTGACATCCATCCCTTAAACACTGGGCTTCCATTTTTCCTTCACATAACCAAAAAAATACCATGCAGGCTAATTTTGGAAAAGCACTCATGTAAATCATCCCTTTGGTCTTGGGCCTCTCAAGCTGGGGTTCAGCCTGAGTGACTTTTTATAGCTGAGTTATAAACTTTTAAATGCCAGACTTAATCAGAGCTACTGAAATGGCCATTAGAGTGGTTTAAGTGGCATAGCCCTGATATATGACAGCACAGAAAGTAGGCAGGTGGCTCATCTGCAGTGGGCAGTCGATCTGGAAGGCAGCAGAGTCTGGTGGCTAGAAACAAGCACGACTGAGACATGATCTCCGGCATTGTGCTCTTGCCCTTGTGCTACTGCTGAGTGACTTCAAGCAAGCTCTCTTGGGATGCACTGCCCTGAGCAGACAGGTCTCAGATCAAAAGTTGAGAGGAAGAGGTGGCTCACCATGCCCTGGTTTCCCCAACAGGCTGACAAGAACACAAATATATATCTGCCTCCCCTGGGCAAACTGCGAGAACTGTCAGAGAATTGGCCTAGGGTTTAACACGGCATCGTGTGCATTCAAAACACACAAATCAGCTTCATTTTTGGCTGACTTAGAGCAATCACCCACAAAATCTTACAGAATAATTATAATCACAGACACATCAGACACTGAAGAGCTCAGGCTTAAGGGGGACTAATGCTGCTTTGCTCCTTACCAGGAGGCTTTGTGAAGCTTTGAGTCCCCTAATTTTGCAAGTTCTGAGACACTCAGCAGGTTCCAGCAGTGCATGGGAGAGCCTCCCTCACTCTATAGTATCATTGTGGTCTAAGCAGAACTGGACAGTCACCAATGTGAAAGCAGATGCTTGCACAGAGAAATTGACCTGAATGAAAACAATACAGGAGCTTTTCAGGGTCTTCTTTCTAAATTTATTCAAGTATTAAACAAACAGAAACTACAGCATGCATCAGATACTTTCCTTTATTGTACAACAAAATTGTTTGTATTTGCAGCATTTCCAGCAACATCAGGCAGACTTGTCGATGTTATCCAGTTTTGCACAGTCACTAGAGTGTCGCATCATGAATTATTAAATCAGTGCTTCGTGGTAATACATAATTTCTTATCAATTATTCATGCTAATGTGCGTGTAGTTTACTTAATTGTGTTATTGACGATCAAAAGTAATTTCCTGAAAATCCTCAAGGACAGAAAATTTAATCAGCGTAACTACTTTTCAGATGCAATGCTGTTAAGTATTCTTAATTTGCTCAACAATTCACTTATTTATGTACCTTTCTGGAGGAAATACGAGTTTAATCAAACAATTAGATTGAAGAGTTAGTGTACAGAAGGGCTGAAGTTCAACTGAATGCAAGGTAATTACGTTGAAACAAAGTTGAGCCTGCCTCTTTGGACTGGAACATTTTTTTTAGTCTTTTTTTAGGAGGGAGAAAAAAAATTATGATTGGGAATATCACTAAGAAAACAGTGATTCTCTCTCCTCCAACCACTCCCCACAACAAAGCACACAGCAATCTCTTTTATTTTGGTGGAAGAAAATGGTTGTTGCTGTTGTTGAACTAAACCATAACTTGCCACCTCTTCCCACAGTTCAGCAGAGCAACTCCTGAAGCTGGAGCACAAAAGCAGATCACAGACTACTGTATGTTCCCCTCCGTGCATTAGGACAGTTAAGGATCCCCAAAAGAAGCACACTGTGTGGCAGAAGTAAAGCAAAATTACTCCATTTGATGAATGTGGGCCCTGTCTGACTTTTCTTTGTTCTCTGACTGAAGGACAGACCCAGCGATGCCCTTTCTGCTGGCTTGTGCCCAGAAGACACGAACTCCACTCTGGGGGTGCCTGGTACCCTTGGCTCCTCAACAATGATGGTGCCTGGTGCTGCCAAGCCACCCCACGAACACCAAGGCTCCCACCCTCTGAGTGACTGCTGACACCAAACCGTGCCTCGTGGAAAGGAAGGTGTGCACCAGGGGGTATGAAAGGGTCCTGTGAGCCCCAGAGAAGTCCCAGGTTTGGTGAAATTCATGGGCTGAGATCACTTACATGGAGGAGACAAATTTTTGCTGCCAACCTTACTCAGGACTGCCTTTCCAAGCACATCCCCAAACTTGGATCCTGTGAACAGCCAAAAAAACCCCTGTGTAAAAGCATGTGCTCAGCACATTCCAGGAGGTCCGCAGCACAATGTGCAGGATGAGAGGTGACAGGAATCCTTCCACTAGCCTCCATGTTACTTCATTAAAGTCTCAGAGAAATGTTTTCACCCTGTTCTCCAGGGACACCTGTGGACACACCTAAGCTGTCTGCAAATGGCACCTGAAAAATGCAAGTCCAAGTCACTAAGTTCAAATCCACATGTGCAGTTCCTATGGAAAAAAATGTGAGGCACCCCAGATTAAAACGACTGCTCTTCAGATCTTAGTCTGCTTTGCTTTCAGGAGGTTTGGGTGAGAGATAAGACTATAATTACTACAGCATCAATTTCTCATTTGCACTGTTCCCAATCTATAATAATTGATATCTTTTCATATCTAGATTCATTACAACAAGCTTCCAGTAAACGGAATAGTTTGAATTTGGATGGCATAAAGGAATACCCTTCCAAGCTTTATTTCCTCTTTATTAAAAACAAAACATGGAAAAACATATTTGCAGTCTAGCAATGAAGGATTATTTTTTTCTTCCAATCTCTTTTTCCAAGACAGTGATGTCAAAATACTCCCAGCTTTGCGCAGATCTAGAGACAACTGCACTCTCCATTAAATACCAGCATTACTGTTTGAAGCTGTGAATGCCACTCTGACATCATGTGTCTTTCATGTCTAACCCAGGGAATGGCAAGAGGAATACACTAATGTTCACACAGAGGCTAGTGCAAGGATTTTAGTCACAAGTAAACTGATCTCAGCAATTTCCCAGTAATTTGCTCCATGGCAAGTTTCACTTTCAGAGAAAAGAAGACAGAAGGAAAGAATTATGAAGAGTTTTGCTCTATTTTCTGTTTCTCTTACACCTGGATTGCCTGGGACAGGTTTGGTTGAAGTCAAATGCCTTCAGAAAACAGCAGGCCAAATTGGGATATACCTGGATATTCCTTCCCCTCTGTCGTGAGCGGTGGAGTAACTGGTGCCTGGGTGCATCTCTTGCCCCAGAACTCACATCTGGAGGTGATGTGCTGCTTCCAGCCATCCATTTCACGTACGATGGAAAGTCAAGATGTGCAGAAGCAAGCCAGGATCCTGGGCCTTTCAGTGTCCCTGGGATGCATGGGAGGGGAATAAAAACAGTTTCACGAACGTTTCCAAACACAGATAGTGCTGATAAATCAAGGAAATGAACCTACAGCGACACAAGAAAAGCAAGGGTGCGTGAAAGGCAGCCAAAAAGGCCACTCAGCTGTGCCGGGTCCCTGGTGGCCCCATGACATCGCACTGGGCACAGCCACGCTGCAGTTCACCCCATGGCAGAGTGCTGGCGGCGGAGCACTGCCCTGAGCCGAGGGACCAGCACCACTCTGGTCTCATACACTCTTCTCCCCTTCCATGTGCTCCTTGGCTGGAGAGGGCTGCTTGTCCTGGCTGCCCTCAGGGCCGGGTTTGGCAGGAGGAGTGGGGCTGCTGCTGGCGGCGGGCAGGAGGTTGGCAGACTGGAGCACAGCCTCCGAGTGCTCGCGCGCCTTCATGCGCAGCGCGGCCACGCTGGCGGTGCGGTTGCTTTGGCAGCCGTAGGTGGGCAGGAAGGAGAGGCCCATGGGGTCTGGAACGCAGCACGAGCACAGCGGGCTCCCTGGGGAGGAAGGAGAGAAGGCAGCATCACTGCTGGGGAAGGTCATGGAGACTGTCTGACTGTTCCCTCTATGGTCAGTCTGAAGAGGACAGAGATGGGGTTGACCTTTAGCCAGTACATTGACCTTTAGTGAGTACACAGGTGTTCTCTGAGTCAGAAAACCCATATCCTGTTCTGCTGATCCTTCTGTAAGAAGGATCTTACACCGTGAGTCATCCAGGGTGACAAACAGAGTGCGAGAGGGAAGTAGAGACAGAAGTGAGCAGTGAAGTTCAGGTCACACATGAGATTTCCTCATAGTAAGGCTCAGCTCATTCCCTCCTCTCATATCAAGCTGCTGTTCTGTGGCTGCCACCAGCCCCATGCTGAAGGTGTCCCCTGCCTTCTGCACACTGAGCTTGATCAATGTGGGCAGCAGCATTTGGTTGGTGAGTGTAGGAGTTCTGTCACTTATCTTTGCCTGAAAGATTACAGCAGAGAGAAAGGTGAAAATATTCCAGTTGTTAACCTTCTCCTATCTCACTGTGAAATGAGATACTTTTCTTTGGCCAGGGCCTTGGCTTGCTACCGGCACCACGTCTACCTGCAAGAGTCTGTTCTACCTTTACCCATTCAATGTCTGTGCTGCTTAAGGGTGACACCTCAAAGAGAATGGCCTCCAGAAGTGAGCCAAAGCTACCTTAATTTGCTGCTGCGATACATCTTAAGAGTCTCATCAGGAGAGATGGGCTAGAGCATCTCTACCCTGTTATTTGAGACCCATGGCTGTTCCAAGCAAGCAAGAAAACACTGGAGAGCGGATGAAGTGGTTCCTCTGCCTTTAAGCTGAAAAGCTTCCCTGCAACCCCTTGACAAAAGCAGTCCTCACTCCACCAGCTGCCTTCCTGAGCTGGAACACAGCAGGCTCTTCTTCTGGCTTCTCTTTGATAATGCTGGGGCTTGGGCCAGTTCCCAAACAAGCACACCTGGAAGTGTAGGCTGATCACGGGGCAGGACATGCAGTCCATCCAAAAAGCCACACTGGTGCCCAGCTTAGATGCATCTTTTGAATGTTGGAAAATGTGTCAGAGGAGTAGGATGGGGAAGCACGGTGGATGGCTGAGCTGCTTCTTGAATTTACTCTCTGGTTAAAAAACCAGACACCATTAGTCACCATTTTTCCAGGGGTCTTAGAGGCCACACAAACTCCACATTCTCATGTATACCCCTGGCAAAACCCGTCTTTGCTGATATGCTACCTTTCAACAAGAAACAGCCCAGCCACACACATCCTGACACGATGCAGTATCTTCCCCCGATCTTTCCAAGCCAAGGACTTGCTTTAATTTCTGCAGTTAATATTTGAGTTAAATGGCTCATGACTAAGTGATGGAACTAATAACCTGCAGAGTTTTACACTTCTGTTCTTGGTAGCAACGGGTCAGCACCCATCTGCTAGGAATGAAGGCAGCCAGTTGTTTGTTTTTAGGATGTTGGCAAGACTTCTCCACAGCAATTGTCGGAGATTTGTGGTTGCAAGTAACATTCAGGAAAAAGTACTCTTTGTATTTCAAAAAACAGCATCTACAAAGGACAAGTAATTAACACAAATGGAAAGAACCCTCTTCTCTTGTTATACTTCTCTGGTAAAGCATATGATCAGCAGACCAACATTTCTGTGGGTCCAGGCATTCAAGCACAAGCAAGTTTCAGCACTTGACTAAAATTCTCTGCTTCTTTTCCTTTTAGCTCTAGGAAGCTCAGTCTTGAATTCTATGGCTGTTTTGAGCAGGTCAGAAGGAGGGTTTAAAATAAAATCCACTCAGAACGCAACTCACAGTTTTTGCCACCACCAGCCATGCTCATAAAGTAATTTTCTGCCCTGTTGAATGACAGCCACTTCAGAGGTTCTGGCCAGTGACTGTTTTAACAAGAGGGAGGGGAGGCCCTTCAGAGTCCCTGCAGTTTGCAGCAGGTCTTATTCACCAAGTCCCACCATCTTCAGGTTCTGCTCAGAGATGGGGGAGCCGGGAGGCCTGTGGGTGCATCAGCTGCCTTTGCACTGCTGCTTTCTAACACAAACTGAATGAGGCTTTCAAACACGGCTGTTCAGCTCCCAGGCTGAGGGGAGGGCTGGCCCACAGTGCCTAATGCAGGACTGGGCACAGACATTGCTTGGTGGGAGGTGGAGAGAAGTGGAAAGCAGTCTTCCCCTTTTCAAAAAAGCAGGAATCTGCTCCATCCCCTAAGAATAATTTTCATGCCATTGTTAGAGGGATAAAATATTCATCAGTATTCAGTACCAGCCTAAGCTCTTTCCTTAATAATTAGCCCTGATATTACCTAGTGGCTCTGCAACCTGAGGGTGCAGTTACCTGTGGTGGAAACTAAGATATCTCTAGCAATAACTCACCCGTAAAACTATTCCTTTCATTTTCACTGAGGTTAAAACACTTGCAAACAGCTCACACATGAAAAAAGTAAAGTAAAAAGCATCATTTGCTCCAGGTTCCAGCTAGAATAGAGGAGAATAGGATTTCTGTTCCTTTTTAATACATGTTGTAAAGAAGTTTGACTCTACCTTACAGTTGTCTGAATCTGCAGATAATAAGTCCAGTGAAATGTACCGGACTTTGCCAGCACAAAGCCCAGACCAGCAATGGGACACTCAGGAGTCCAAGGTCTCCACCTGCCCATCAGCCAGCCCACAATCCCCAGAAAAGTAACACTGACCAAGAAAGAGGCATCCATGTACAGCAGGCAGCAGTGGTTTTTAATATCTTACTGCAGCAGCCCTGAGTCCTCAGTGGGGAAGGAAGGAATTGTTCCTACTTATTTCAAATCTTCAGAGGACTTCAGACATCCAGCTCCCATCAAAATCAGTCAGGGTTAAGCCATTAGCCCTAGATCTTGATCCAGCTCCCACCAACATCTATGACAATCTGAGATTAGTTTAACGAGATTTGTATCAAGTTGCTGCAATATGGACAGGGTACTGTTTGCTTTCTTTCAGGAACTTAGTGCCTCCTGTACACAAAATTAAAATACACAATTAGATTTCCATTAACTTACAGCAAATTCTGCTGAATTGATCTGAACCTCCTCCTATTCCTATATGAGATCATACTTTAAATGCCCAGCCTGAACATAAATACTTAATGTAATAAATACAGTCTGAAATATTTGATCCACTTGGCAGTTTAATTGATCTACTACAGAGACTGACAGGAAAAATTAAATTAATTTTGTCTTGTCTCTGCCAACATCACATTTAAATCATAACAATATTTGATCTACAATTTTGGTTGTGGACCTTTTTGTGCAGTCCCATGGTTCAGTTTCAGGTGGGAAGAGACAGGTAGGGGTGGGGCTCATATTGATACATAAATATCAATATAAATTTTTAAATGTGTATTTTGTGTTTCAAGTCAAGAGCTTAAAGAATTTAATAGGTAGTCTTTCCAAAAGGCAAACTCCACATTCCTTTCCTCTTTTATTATTCGTGCATATCAGCATTTGATTTGGACAGCTGAATGGCAACCTGACATGGAGGGAAGGAGAGAAAAAATCCCATTTAAAATCCTCATATATCAACCCACGCTGTTTCGTTTTCAGGGAAAATATCATGTTTGATTTAATTATTGTTATCTTCTCATAGTAGTCACATTGGTTTACTTGAGCTCTAAATTCTCATAAATTCTGAATCCATTTCATAAGGATTGGAAGTTCATCAACAACCTCAAGTTCATAATGCTGATTACCAGTGGGAGCTGATTCAAAGGGAGCTCCCTCTTGCACTTCATACACGACACTGACATTCTGTCTTTTAAAGCCTAAGTCAAAAGCAGGAAACACAAAACTGGCTTTATCTAAATCTTCTTGAGCTCTGAATCAGGAAGTTCAGAACAAGAAAGGCATGAACTTAATGCCTGAAATGGAGAAGCATCAGATGGTCCCAGTTTAATTTAGGGTAGCCTCAAGGCTGCTGAAGTTGTACTACATGGTTTCTCCTTCTAGTGAACAACTGGTTAAGTGTGGAAGGTACCCTGTGCTGCCCAGAGGCTGGAAGAGCACTTCAGAGGTGACAGCAGAGTCCAAATGTTATAATTTCACATCTCCTTGGCTTGTGACTCCTGTATGCCCAGTGGAAACAACAAAGAGCTAATGATCTGGTTCAGCTGCTCTATCAGCAGCCTTTTTGTCTACATAACTTGACACTGGAACTGGAGGATTTCACCCTCCTTTATTTGTGCCATTAGTACTCCCAAAAAAAAAAAAAATCAGAAGCCAGGACTTGCCTGTTAGGGCAGGAAGGCTGGCAGCAAAGCCCACAAAAAAGCTGGGAGAACAGAATCGGTCCTTTGAATACTGTCAGCTCGGCAACCTCATCAACAGGAAACCCTGCCCAGCCGAGGTCCACTAACCTAATCAAGATCTGTCCTGGAGGAACAGGACAGCACCCATTTCCTACCCATGGCTCTTAGGGCTCCAAGTACCTGTGTATTTCCTAGTACTTGTGAAAAAGACCAAAAATCTCTTCTTGTGAGGGGCAGTGCTAGAGTTGGGGACCTGTGATAGGAGAATCAAAATAATTTGCTCAAGGTTTGTGCATCTGCAGCAAACTAAAGAAATGTTTTAGATTCTCTGAAGTCAGAGTGGAAGATAAACTAGGAAAAATGCCAAACAAACCCACTTAATATATTGGCTATGTTACATGAGAAAGTAAGTCCATAATCAAGAGTGACACTGAAAATAAAGGACCCCAAGAGTTTTATTCCCGTTCCCCAGTCTTACGGTAAACAGTGGTGCTTCAAGTCAGTAAACACCAGTTCAAGGGTGAGTTAGGTCCTTGAACACTTCTTTCATAGTGTTGGCAATGGGAATTGCGCAATGGAACTGGGCAAATTCCCCTCATCTTTCCATAATAGAAATTGAACTGTAATGGATGGGCAGTTCTAGTTATGTTTTAGATTTTTTTTCCTGGATACTGCAATTAAGCCTCCCTAATATGAACAGCAACCACAGCAGCAACAAACCATAAAAGAGCCTAATCAATGGTGCCCTGCAATGCCCATTTGGATGTGCGTAATGCAACCGTGCTTCTCCATCAGTGGTGTGGAGGTGCCGTGAAAACCAACTGAGCTATAACTTGCACAGAGCAGAGCTGTGGGTGAATTATGAAAGTAATTCCCTGGCAAGTGTAATTATTTCTCTCCTCATACACTTCACTCATCATGGGGTCTGGGGAAATTTCAGCGGAACACAACAGACACACTCTTGGCCTCAGCCACCAGAATGGTAGAACACATCCGCTGAAAAACGGAGATTCTTGTTTACACCCATTAATAACATCTTCTGCATTAATGAATTGCATTCATGCTGTCATCCATTAAGGAGGTACTTTGAGGTCTCTCTCTGCACAGAACACTAGCTTCTCCTGATGACTCTATAGTTACACAGCCCATAAATAAAACAAGTATTTTCCCTTCATCTTTGAGGTCTGCAATTAAATCTACTAAATGGACTGCAGATGCCTGGCTTACAGTAAGTGTTTCATCTTGGAAGATCATGGAACTGTCGAAGTTACCACAATGAAGTAGCATAGTTGTCAAATCAGGACAATTTCAGAGAGTAATGAACATCAGAAATTTCATCTCGGTGAGTCAACCTTCTTCCTGAGTATGGCCAGTGGTGAAGTACTAAACCCCTGAAGCAGGAAACACTGTATATCCCAGAAATTATGAACCTGTGCTAATTTTTCAAATGAGGAATTGTATTTCCTGACAGAATAGTACATAGAGAGATGATACAGTAGGTAACAGATGCTTGCTACTAAGTACAGCCTCCATGTGCTAAACTTCAGAGAGACAGGAGACAGGAAAAGGTCTGTTGTATTACTGAATAGAGAACATTTGATGGAAACAGAGAAAAACCATCCAGTGATAATATACTCTTCTCTGGAAAAGTCTATATTCTGCATAACAGTTTTGTTTGCATTGTATAGCCAGCCCGTTTTCTTAACAGAACATTCTGTGGTGCCAATATCCTCACTTTGATGGGAAAAAATCTCGGTTTCAGAGACAGCAGAGTTCATGGGGCATAGTGCTTAGGGAAAACAGCTTTCTTCTCATTTATCAGAGCAGACTTGGTCTCATGGTCCAACAATATCCCCATATCCTAGAAGTGGCACATGTGGGGTCCAGAGCCACAAGAGGCAAGAATACAGTGCACTTCACAGTCTTTCCAAAAGCAAAGTTGCAGGCTTAGTCTCTGCCCTAGACTACGCTGTCTTGAGATTTCCTGTCTCTTCTAGACCAACTTCACCATCAACTATTATATCCTTATACTGCAAATTAGATCCAAGAACTTTGTGCCCTAAGCACTTTACGTAGCTTTGGAAACCTGGGTCTGGGGCCAAGCAAAGTCAGACGATGAGAAAGAGAAGTATTAGTTTTTTTACTAAAGATGGAGAACTCTCAGATGACAGAATGAAAATGGTCCCTGAGAGAACAAAATAATTATTAATTAGTTACATCTCCATCATCACTTGTTATTCACTGTATTGATTTTAATTGTCTCCTTCTAAAGCATCAGTCAAATATTACTCACTGACACCAGTGAAGTGTTGGCACACAAGTTCAACAAAGCATATCTTGTCTCCTCAAAAGAATAAGAAAACAACCCTCACTTCCCAGTAGAACCTGATGTTCTGAGAGTGCTCATTTGTTTGCAAGCAGCTCTTAGGCTGTACTAAAGAATGTGATTCCCTTTACTGGCCAGGATTATTCTCCCAGTGGTGGGAATACATATCTATTTACAAGATCCACATAGAGGAGCTGCATTTAGTTTGACACTTGCATAGAAGAAAGCAGGGTCATGCATCCTTTCAGAGTGAAATAGTGCTTTGATTCTGGAGCAACTATTTTGCTTTCAAGAGCACAGAGAATTCCTGGTAGTTTCAAAGCATGGCTGGCACAAGACAGATACTGGGAAGATCTCTCAATCCCTCCACTCTTCAATAAAACTTGCAAAATTTTGGAAAACCTTTCTACTTGCTGGATTTTCCTTATCCAAGCAATCCAAAAAACAAGCAGCTCATAACTTTATGCCCTGTGCTGAGTTTTATGGGATTTGTATGACATAAAGTCCTACGTCACCGGATTAACTACGGCAGGGTTCTGGCATCATTTCTGCAGCAAAATGCAACTAGATTTTCAAGGGAGAAGCTTAGGTCCCTGAATTAAGACATATAAGGACATATACAATTGCCCACATGAACACAGCTCCTGTCTCAAAAGGACATGAGAAGGGAGAGTCAAATAAACTGAACTGAGCATATGACAAAGATAGACATACTAAGGTTTTGTGAACACTGTGTCTCTCCCTGTCCTTCCCTTCCTTCCCACAACCATTATCTTTTCCTCCAGACTGGCACATGAGCTTGGTTGTGCTCTCGAATACACTGCTTTAAATCATTCACCTGGAGTTTCCATACCAAAGAAAAATAAATAGTGCATTAGGCCTGTGATACCTTTGGTCCACTCAGAAGCCCTAGAGATTGTCCTGGTCGCCAGTTAATAGGACCGAAGCTCAGTGACTGCTGTGCACAGCCCTACCCCAGCACAAGTGAATTACTCTTGGAGAAATGGGGAAAGAGGAATTTGTGGAGATAAGCCAAGGAAGGAGGAGACAATACTCCATACATCAATATCACAGGAAAGATGTTACAATTATTCTCTGCTTGTATATATCAAATTTGGTCCCTCACATAATGATGAATTCTTTCCCCTTAACCCCAAAGCCAAAATTTGACATTACTAAGCCCTGGCAGCAGAGCTAGCAGCAGAAGAAAAAGAGCTCCCCTCAAAGCAGCAGCTCAGACCACCAGCTCCTTGCAAGGATAGCAATACACTGACAGGCACGGGCAGCTCCACAAAGCTCCTGGTAGGTGGATATGCAGAGGTGCAAATCTGTAACTGGATTTCTTAAAATCAAAATATACTACTTTATCCCAGTCCCCTTGCATGTGTCTGGAGATTTCTAGTGCCAGGCAGGAAATATAAAACAGACATTTCAAGAATGAGCTGCATGTATAACTGACAACATTCACCAAGACAATATGCAGGCATCTGAAAACTGACCATTCCTATACAAATTATAAAAAAAATATATCTCTATTTGGGACCATTTTTTCAGGGACACTGTCTCTTAGTCTGGGCAACTGACTATTTAATATCTATAAAAGATTCAGGAATAGAACTTTTTCTGCCCTAGGTTGTAAAACTTCAATCAAGCAAAAAAGAGCAAATTATTAGTTTCTCAATTTAGTGGCTAAGCTGTAAAATCAAAGAAAAGAGTATAAGGAACTCTTCTAAATGAATAAAACTAAAAGCAAGCAAACAGAACCAACAACAAGAAAACCCAACCCCAAACAAAAAAGAAAACCAAGCAACTAAAAATACCAACCCCTCACGATAATTTTTTAATCTTTTTTATTTCATTTTGCTTGACTTTGTTTATTTGGGTAATTTGTTCTTAAAATTTATCTACATTTAAACATTAAACAGGTGAGAACAACATATTGATGCATTTAATTCTGAAAATGCTTGAACGTAAATTTTAAGAGAAAAAACTCCCTTATTCCATCGAAATTATTGAATGAACACAACCCTATTTCCACACTTTTCAACCTGTCTGGGACTACATATATCAATGAACAATTTTTTTTGCCTGAAGAATTTCAGGTGTATCTACTACAGAAAGGCTGTTCCTGCCTAATGGAAGAAGTCAAAATTCTCAGCCCTGAGATTTTACAGGACAGAGATCAAGAGGACTCAGGCAATCCAAACAGCTGGCACCCACTTACAGGTGACAATAAGCCTTTAAGTTTTAGGGTTCAGGTCACACCTGTGTGTCCTTTCTGGAGTCAGAATTCCAGGTCCCACACCTATCAAAAGAGCAGTAACTGTGTGGTGTGTCTGGCTTCAGCTTTTTTTGAAAGACAGGAGAGAAGGGGGTGCAGGGGGCAGGACACTGGACTTTACACACAACTCAGGAGTTCCAAACATTTGCTTCAGGAATATACTTAGGCAGTGCTGATTTAACTGGGAATACAAGGGGCATAGGGTATGCCAGAGAATACAATGAGATGTATTAGAGGACATTTTTCTTCATAGTGGTGGGTCTTCAACGGAGAAACTTTCCTCACAACTTACTGCAGCACATCGGGACACAGAGTAAATGTATCTGCCTCTTTGTGCTTGGCACTGCTATGAGGCTTTGCATCCTATAAATCTATAAATTGAATTCATCCTGCTTACACCCTTAGTCTTATAAATTGTTAGACTAAGAACAGCTAATGGATCAGTAGGTGACTTATTTTTAAAAGATGCATACTGCTGCTTTTTGGAAACTGAAAGCATACAGACACGGGATGTACCCCTCCTGAAGCTTGGGTCCCAGGCAATGAGGAATTACTTTGTATCCTCCCCTGTCCCCAGGAACATGCTTTATTCAAGTTCTCAAAGGGGACCTACTGTCCAAGAAGAGAAAGGTTTGGATCGTAGAGATGCACTGCAAAGGAAACCACATGCAAAGAGCGGATGAGGCATCAGTAATGGTGCCAGGTACTACATAATGCAAGAGGATGTATATAACTAATTTATTAGAACAAATTTAAGTCTTAAAAAAAAGCATATGCAACAAAAACTCTGAAGGAGCAAACCCTACCTGTCTTACTCCTTGAGAGAAACCCTGACCTCACGAAAAGTAGCTGTCTGAGTAAAATGAAGGGGTTTTGCCACAAATGATGCGACGAGATACAACGGGAGACTCACTTTGGTATGTGCAGCATTGGTCAGTGCAAATACTGCCAATCTAAACAGAAAGAGGCATCCACCATTTCCCAAAGGTTTCCCCACAGTGGGCAGTGGGACCATGCCACTTAGCTTGAAAGGAATGCTCTTGGAGCTTGTCCCTGAAGTTAAGTAATTTACCTTTTAGGGAGGCGACGTGGGATAAAGCTTGTGCGTAGGTGGCTGTGTTGAGAAGAGTCCCCGGCAGGCAGGAAGGGAAGAAAGGTCCTGTAGGGCCCACTGCTCGGCTCAGGCTGATGGAGAAAAGAAAACAACTTCCTTACAAAACCAGAACCAGCTGATTCCATCTGTGCATGCACACAAACACGCTGGTGTCTCAGCGTCCAACTAGATGTGACCAAGGCTGGACAACATCAGCCTCCCACAGCCACCAGCTTCTCAGCATCTCCACAGGCAACAGTGAGTTGCACAAGAAGCACATCCTCTTCTAAAGATGATACCTGTAGGTCAAGGCATAGCAGCACACCTCTACGCACGTACACACATATGAGGCATTCCTGCCCCACAGACAGGCAGCTGATATCCTGTATTACTCTTACCTCTGCTGGATCTCCAGACCCTCTTTTTTGTTCCTGGTTTGATCTGCTGGAGAAGGGGAATTTAAATTCCTCGCAGGAGGTGCCACCTCAGCCATGGTTTCCTTAGAGCCCTCTTGGTCGGAAGCACCCCTCTCTGTTTTTCTCCATTTAGCTCTTCGATTTTGGAACCACACCTGGAGCAGGAGAGCAATCCTGGGTGAAAACCGTGTTTAGCCAAATGTGAAGCAAGGAGATTGTAAATTGTTAGTCCAGTGAAATCTGTAATTTAGAAGCTTGGCTAAATCTTCCTCTTATTTTGTATCCCCATTGCTATTCTAGTTGACTCTTAGGATTACATTTATATCTGTAATATTTCTGGGTCTGGAAAACAAGCCAGAAATGTCTAAAGACATTCAAAAGGCATGTTACAACAAAAATTTTAAAAGCAATGGTTTTGATACTACTGTGACAGTTAGCAAAGCATTTAATCATGTGCAAGCCTTTACAGACACATTTAATTCTCACTGATTTCTAAGCTTTAATACATCTAAAAGCCTTTTTATAGGGATAGTGTTAAATACCTACCTAAGCACTCTGACAAAATATAAGTCTTTAAATCAGCTGCTGCTAGAATCAGAGAGGTCAGAAATGAAAAGGTGTGTATCTGGCCATCTTATCCAGCCTATTTTCTGGAGACGGCTGATACTGACTGTTCTTCCTCTCATGTTCAGTCTGCATTCAGAGGACTCAAAAGTTGATAGACACTAATTTTGGAAGACCATTCTGCAGTTTAATAATGTGGTCGTACAACTGCTCCCACCTCAGGCTGCACTATGACCTCAGAATAAAACACCAGTTTCCAAACTTCATTTTTTTTCCCATATGCAAAACAAATATCCATACTCTTGATTTTATCACCTGACTATAAGTCTAAAAACTTTTTTTTTCCATTTACCTTGGAGCTGATATGCTGAAAGCACCATGTTTGAGGTAGAAAATGCCAAGCCTCTCTTGAGGTCAGGAAATTCACATTTTAGTACATGAATTCAAGTATAGGCAAGATTGTTGTTATTATTATTCTTCTCCTTCTCCAATTCCATTTTAGTTAGCTGCCTTTTAATTGCATGTATCAGCAAACATTGAATAATGATTTTATCTATATTCTAAATTTAGAGCAGTTAAATGCAAAGCAAAATGCAGACACTTTCTTGTGTCTTAATTGAATGAAGGTCACAGCTATAACAATATTTAATTGAGCTATTTTTCATTATCATATTTTAATGACTTTGCACTGACAGTTCGCCTGCTTCTGAGGAAAGAGCATGATGAAGTCGTTTATTTCCCTATTTAGTTATTGTTTGACAACATCATCTTCGATTAAGACTCTGCTTTATAGCACATTAATCATATTTGAATGAGCAAGGGGTATAAATGTAAACATATCTCCCATCCTCTGTGTTTCCCCATGTCCCTGCATGAAAGCAGGCTAAACAAATGCTTGCATCTATTGTCTGTTTGCATAATAGCCAACAACAAGGCTAAACACCAGTCCTCAGCAATCTAATTGTCACCACCCCTATCTCACCCTTGCACCTTTCAGGAAGAAGTTATGATCTTCCACTTCTGAATGCTCAATAATTGTCCCATTTATCTCAATTTGCAGTTCAGTCTTTAGGCACCAATAGCCAAAATGGCATTTTTTATTATTTTTTTTAAGCCAGTACCTACAATGCAGTGGTAAAAGGAGATTTTCATTTCCAAATAATAATCAGTTTAATTTGCCCGCATATGACCAATGATTCATGTTCAGATTTAATAATCAGGATCACATAATCTGATTATAGGAGAAATAATTTGTTTACAATCCCCAATTTACTGTGGTGAATTCCATTATCTCTCTTCAGCCATTGGGTTTTAAGAGATACTAACATGACCCTAGGGAACAAAAGGCAAGCTATTATATTTCCTACAATTAGATCTTTGCATAGTCTTAACCCCAAGCACCTAAATAAAAAAAAATAGAAGAACAGCGTGCAGAAAAGCCCCATAAATAAAAATGAATGCATAATCGTGTTCAAAAAATGGTTCGCAACTCTGTGGTGGATGCCTGAAGAGTTACAGGGATCTGTCTCTGACAACTGCAGGACTGCTGCTCTTAGCAGAGCTTGTAGATATACACATGGACTGGATATGGAAAAACAAAGATATGGAAAAAAGAAAAAAAAAGGAAAAAGGTGACGAGAAGGAAGAAAGGAAGGGGTGGAAAAGTGTGGCTGTGGAAAGAGTAATCATGGCCAATGGTATTTATTGGATCATATTAAAGGTGTGGGAATTGCTCTGCAGGCTCTTTAGCTGCCTAAATTAAGTGTTTAGAAAGAAGGCGAAGGGGAGAAAAGTTGAAGAGGTGAAGAAGCTTTCTTCCTGGCAGCTGGGCTCCCTGCAGTTGACTAACCCCAGTGCTCGACAGTGGTCATAGATGCTTTGGAGAATCACGTCTCAGCTCTTTTCTCTGCACCACGCCCCCGCTCCAAAAGCAAGGAAATGGATGTGCATTGATGTAATTTAGTACCTTGGAGACGCGGACAAATTAGTGTAGAACATTATCACTAGTTAATTATGAATGACCGATTAATCAACCTAATCTAATATTCCACATTATGTTGATGTTATTAAAGTGCATCATGAAAATGACAGATCGTCTTCATTTGCGTTCTTTGGCCAAATGTGCACTCTGCAGTCATGATGTCAAATAAAAAAAATAATAAAAAAAAAAGTTTGCCAGTTTGAACACCCGAGTTAAGTAATTCCCCAGGATGTTTACCTGCACCCTGGCCTCCGTGAGGTTGATTTTCAGAGCCAGCTCTTCCCGAGTGAACACATCGGGGTAGTGGGTTTGAGCAAAAACGGCTTCCAGGGCCTCGAGCTGATGGAAGAAGGAGAGCAGAGATCTGTGAGGGCTCCGTGAGGGATCCGGCCGCCCCACGGGGGTGTCTGCCAGGCATGGATAAGGAAAGCGGGCCCACCGGGGCAGCGGGGCAGGCAGGATGGGGCTGGCATGGCGTGGGGCATGCGGGGAGCAGGTCGGGAGGCGGCAGGGAACAGGCATGGGGGAAGCAGGGAGCAAGTATGGTGCAGGCAAGCAGGGGGCAGTGGGTGCAGAGGCCAGGGGCAGAGAGAAGGAACTCCTACCTGCTGCAAGGTGAAGGTGGTGCGGTTGCGGCGCTGCTTCCTTCGCAGGAACCCGTCGTCGAAGTCGCCGGCGGAGTGACCTCCGAAGGGGGCCGCGCCTGCGGGCCGAGAGCCGCGTTAGGGGCCCCTGTGCCCTGGGAGCAAAAGGCCGGGGCCGGAGCCGCTGGGGCGGGCAGTGCTGCCCCATCTCCCCGGGGCCCGGGGGCACCTCTGCGGGCACCGCGGGGTTCTGCCGCTAGGAGCTCACCCAGGCCCGGGAAAGAGTATTTTTCGGGCTATTTGTGCTTTAAAAGGACTAAGAGAAGAAGCTTTGACATACGCGTGTGCACGGCAGCTCGCAAAGACCCTGCCCGTCAGCCGAGGGAGCCCGCGGAAGCCCCTGCCCGGGCGAGGAGGCAGCGGGGCCGCTGTCGGGTTCCTCCCCACGCGACCCCGAGAGCGGCCGAACCGGCCCCGTCTGCTCGCCCTGGCTCCTGGAGGAGAACGTGGGCACGGGGCTCGGTACAGCCCAGCACCGGGGGCTCGGCCGCGGCTGAACAGCAGCGGGGCTGGACGAGGCCGCCCTGCCCTTCCCCGACCGGCGTTCGAGGGGCCGGCTGGGGCGCCGGGGGTTTGTCCCCAGGCGGAGGTCGGGAGAGGGCAGATGGGCCACCGCGATGTGGACCACGTTCCATGGAGCAGATCCCGGCCTTCGTGGCTCCCCCAGTCACACATCATCCGTGCCCGTGTTGAAATGTGTCACTCCCTTTCTGTTCGCTGACAAAACAGGCTACAAAAACTACAAACAAAACAGACCAAAAAACCACTCAAACCAAAGCAAAAAAAAAAAAAAAAAAAAACAAAAAAAAACCAAACCCAAACAAAAAAAAAGAAAACAACAACAAAAAAACCCAAACTAAAATCCACAAACGAACAAACCAAACCAAACCAAAATAAACCCTCAGGGAACAGAAAAGTACCCGAGACCCCAGAAGCGTTGCTGAGTGTCCCCGTGACCCCACTCGCAGACCTGCCCGTGGAGTGCTCTGGGGTACGTGGGCTGGAGGTCGCCGTTCATCTTGCAGCATCATTTGGAAGATAAACACGGCCCCCAGCCCTCTCCTCGCACAGACCTCACTCGATGTGGGCCTGGCAGAGGCTCATCAGAGAATAAAATACTGACCCGGTGACTTCCAAAGGCCGGTCTCTTCCCTGCGGCACCGGACCCCCCCGGCTGCCCCAACGCTGACCGATGAGAGTTTTTCTGTTTCCACTTCTTTGGTTTGGTGATGGGTGGCGGGGTTTGGACGAAGGTGTATTTTTTTTTTTTCCGCTTGTGATGCCCTACGCTGTTTTTACCCTTTGGCAGGACAGACCGCCCCTTCCCCCCGCCCCGCTGCTGGCCACGACGGGAGAGCCAGGGCCCGGCCCCGGACACCGCCGGGAGAGGCTGCAGCCTGCGGGGCCGCTCCCCGTCTCGGGCCGCCAAACACCGGCGCCGGCCCCACGCTGCCACCGGGATAACAAACACACAGCAAACAAACAAACAAACAAACAAGCAAAACCAAGAGCACGTTTCCAAAGCTGTCTGCCAAAAACTAACAAACAAAGCCGCCTCAGAGCTCCGTGGCACCGGCGGGAGGGACCCTCTTTCTGTCCTGCCCAGTCCGGCTCCCCTGTCCCGCCCGTAGAAAACTTAGGGAAGCGAATTTTCCAGCCGGAAAGCACAGACCGGCTTGGGTCCGCTGGGCCTGGGAAGCCGTGCTTAAAGAGGGGCTGACCCTTTCCCGAAGAAGGATGAAACCGCTGGACCACTTCTTCCTGCCAGCGCTGCCGCAGGGAAAGCCCCTTTCTCGGCGGGTGATGCCGGTGCAAGGAGCGGGGTGGCCGGGCGAGGGGATTTTACGGGGCCGGGTCGCTCTCCCCGCCGTGCAGCCGCGGGAGCGCCGGCAGTGCGCGGGCACGGCGGGACAGCCCGCCGGGGGCTGGTGCTGCGCGCCCGCGGCTCCGGGGATGCTCCGCGCACTGCGAGCACCGGCCGGAGGGAGCGGGGGCAGAGGGCACCTGCGGGGGTGACACGGGGAAATCCTGAAGGCTGCCAATTTTTTTTAAATGATGATGATAATAATAATAATAATAATAATGTCTCTGACCAATAACACAAAGAAAAACATCCTCCCAAATATTTATTTTCCGCTTTTAAAATTTTTTTTCTGCTGTACCTCATTTTTCCCCATCCTCCCACAGAATGTTTGCAAAATAGCATTAAAGATTTATGCGGTCCCTTTGGCTAGAGGGAGGAGGCGTGACCACGTCCTGAAAGTGTCCCGATTACAGCCATGACACCAACATCTGTGCTGGGAGGGGAGAAGAGCATCTCTCTCGTAGCCTGAGGCTCAACTGCGGGATCGCTATCCACAGAGGGGAGGCAGGTGGCAAAATGACGGGGGTGGGGGTGTAAAACCAAGCCCTTTCCAGCAGGAATCAAATTAAAAAAAAAAAAAAAAAAGTCATGCAATCCTTCTTTCCTTCCTGTGACAAGAGGGGAAACCTGGGAGGGGGGAAGGGGAAAGGGTTGTATTTTCTTAAGGAAAAGGATGATATTCAGTTGTCTCTGTAAATTTGCATCTTATCCCAGCACATATCTGTAAGCGACAGTCGCGGCGCAAACGCGGTCACAGTTTGTCCCTCCGTCCCCAGCGCACCCCCCGCCACACGGCCACCTCGAAGTTCAGCTCTTGTACTTACACGTCTCTGTGCGACAACACTCACCCTCTAGCTGCGGGGGGCAGTGGAAGTAGAACATGGCCCTGCGGCTAGGTGGGCTCCCGCTGCTCGCAGCTGCGAGCCCGACGGCGGCCGGGGCCGGGGCCGGGGCCGGGGCCAGCCCGAGGGGCGCGGGGCTCCCGCGCACCCCCCGCACCGACGGACCGGCACCAGCTCCCCAGTCGGGCACCGCGACGCACCGCCGAGGTGCCTCCTGCAGACCTGAAGACACAGAGGGGAAAGAACAGAATAGATGAAGAGCCAGAAGAAAACACCTGGAGAAACTCATTGATAACCCTAAAGCCCATTCCAGAGGAAGCAGAGGAAGTAGCGTCTAAGCCTGTGCAATGAATTTAAAAAGCCAAAGTCAGAAAACTCCGTGGTAGGCGCACAGTAATCAGAATCAGCAAAACTTTGTTGTATTTTTTTTTTCTCCAAGGAATAGCAGATTGTGTCTCCCTTGTTCTTCTATCTATCTAACCATCCATCCGTCTCTATCACTATCTATCTATCTATCTAATTGTCTCAAATATTCCTCTACGGAGCAAATAATTACATGAAGAAAAAATGTTTGTAGGTAAGATTGAACTGCTTAAAAGAAAATCTAAATTATTCTGCCTAAATGAAACAGCAATAAAACCTAAAAGCTGCCTCCTTTTTAAAGCATCCTACACACTGGGAGCCAATGTCCTCGGCAAGCAAAAAGCCCCAAACAACTATTCAAATTTATATGCAGTCATACTAAAAAAAAAAACAACAAAAAAAATCCAGAAGGTACATGAGTATAGTAATCCATACCTAAACCGAACAGAAGTAAAAATCACCGGTAAGGTTTGGGGGTGTTTTGCTTTAGAATAAGGCGCTGTGAGTTGTTGGCTGCAGAGACAGAAGGGCTCTGTGGAGTTCTGGAAGTGGCCAGATGTCTTTATATCTGTCTACAGCATGCTCTGCCTCTCAGCACTTGCCTTTATAATCTCACGCATAATTGGCCTTAATCTGATTATTTCCAGCGCTGTCTACAGTGAGTAACTTGGATAGGTCTATTGGGCCCTACAAATGGCCCACGTGGTGTGCAGAGCAGGGGGGGTGGAGAGGATGAAAAGAAAAAACCGTCATTTCTCAGCAAACGCCAGGAATGTGAACGGCAGCAACACAATCCCATTATTTCCGAGCGCTGGCGCTCCGGGGCTCGCAGCCCCCCGCGTGTCCCCCCCGCCCCGGGGTGCCCGGGGGTGCGGGGCCGGGGGGGCCCCGCCTCGCCCAGCGCTGCCCCGCCGCCCGCACCCCGGCGCTGCCAGAGCGCCGGGTAATTGCCGCCGGATGGGTTTTGGGGGGCCGCTCTGCACACGCCTCGCCTTTCCAAGCGATCGTACCACGGCAAAGTTTGATTTTGTTCGCAGCGAGGGGTCTCTGGATTTATGCTCGCTTCCCGTCTGCAAATGATATGCGGCGGGACCCTTCGCAATTACTTTTAAAATGCATCCGAGACATAGGCTCAGCGGAGAGAGATGGCCCTTGCCTCAGCCCGGGTGAAAATTAGACTTTAAAGTACCCAGATGAAATTTTCAAGTCAGGGACGCGGGATTGGATCAAATCACATAAACTGCAAAAAAAGCAAGTATAATGGCGCATAATTGGTTCTGTAATAGCATTACACAAGGATAATAGCCTGTTATGGCCCCCTGCACATTAAGTGCTTCCCTGGCGTAAAGCCTTTATGATATTAAAGGGGGAATATAATGATATTTTGGTTATTAAATGCGTGTAATTAATTTATGCACCACTGAAAATAAAGTTGGTATTATGACCCACTCAAGATGCATCAGAAGATGTAAGTCAGACAACTGTTGATAAGTTCTGGTGTCTATGTTTCGTCTAGACTGCTGATTTTATTTTGGAACAATTGCTTCTCCGACAGACTACACAAATTTAATATTTTATAAAGATTGTAATGTTCTGTGCAGGAAGGGCGAGCAAATCTACACAGGCTCTTTTAGATCTGATGGGAGTTTAAAGACAGCACATTCGTACCACGGCAAAGGAGATGGATACAGACAATACAGGTGCAGAAATAGTGATTTTGAAGAGATGATGTCTTTGGAAAGTTAATTCTGTACATATGATCTCATTAAAAAAACACTAATAAGCCTTAGAAATATCACTTGCTCTATCTGCCTTTTACATTAGGCATAGATGTGGAAATTCCCCTAATGTATATTCAAGTTGAAGTTATGTTTCCATCCTGTAAAGCATTATTTTAGCAAAGCAAGGCAAAAATTAATTTTACTTGAGATCCAAATTGATTTGATCTGATCCTATCTTATCCATTCACTTATAATTTTAGCATACTAGTAACAGATGTAGAAAGCTGTCTTCATGTGTTCTTTATATGTATTTACATGTCTACACATACACAAACACTTTTAGGAATATCTTTGTTTGACAACAGATATTTGCTCACCATCCAGGCAAGTCTTTGAGCAGTAAAGCATACTACAAATTGAGAAGGCTTTTACAGCACCATGCAAGATCAAAGACCAATGTTCTGAATCTGACTGCACTCGATAAAATAGCAGCACAAGCTTTAGGTCAAGTAACCTTAAAAAGAAGGACATAACCCAGAAGTACTGCCTGGATCTCCCCTGCCAGTCTCTCCCTCCTGAGCTTTGAAATCCACACAGGGCCAGTACTGTAGGATCCCTTTGCACAGAGACAGATGTGCCTTTCCCTTTTTCTCTGACGTCGGGAAGAGAGGAGTGAGATAGTGTTTTATCATAAGAACCCCTAATAAAATAATAATAACTTCATTATGGCGCTCTCAGGCCTTGCTCTAGTCAGGGGGCTGCATTGCTGTTTTGGCTCCAAGACTCACTTTCCCCAGCAGTTTGAAGCCTGCAAGTTCAGCGTATTACAGGAGGGAGAGAAGGCCGAATGGAGCACGGGGAAGTGCTCCAAGTAGCTGCTTTTTAAATAGAAGCAGAAGAGCCCTGAGCCGGTCGAGACTCAACTTTCTCCCAAGGACCAGCAGCTGCAAAACAAGGAGATAACTAAGCAATATATAATCCCCCACCCCTCGCCAGCTCGGTGTCTGTTTAATTTTAATGCTCGAAACGCGGGGCTGACATAATTAAAAGTTAGCGCTGGGGAGTCCTGGGTGCTGGTCTCGGGCGGAGAGAGCCCCGGGGCAGCGGCGCTTCAGCACCACGGAGAGCGCCCGCAACTCCGCGCCCCGGCCCCGCTCCGCGCCCCGGCCCCGCTCCCCGGCCCCGCTCCGCGCCCCGGCCCCGCTCCGAACCCCGGCCCCGCTCCGCGCCCCGGCCCCGCTCCGAGCCCCGGCCCCGCTCCGCCCGTCCCTCCCCGGGGAAAGGCTGTCGGCAGGGCCGTTCCTGCGCCCCTCCGTGTCCCCCTGCTGCAGACGCTTTCCTGCCAATCTGGGACCACAGTGGAAAAAATATGCAGTAAGTTGTTTGGGATCATGCATGGTATTTCTCTGGTAGTTCCTCTCATCCGGCTACCAAAGGCAAGCACTAGAAACAAGAAAGAAATAACATACAGAGCTACAATATTTCAGAAAAAAAAAGGACCTTTTTATGTAAAGTCCTTAAAGCCTCTCTCATAATCTTAATTTTTATCACTATTATTATTACTGTTGCCATTACTGTGACTATAGCAACATCGATATTAGTTACTAGGTCTGCAAGAAAAAGTCCAAATAAGTATAATTCTGGATGGACATTTTGCTGATGGTGTCTGTCTTAGAGCAGAACTGTTCCTGTGCTGCACACACAAACACACCTCTTCTTATCTTTCACCCATGAAAACAAAACCTAGGGTTCAACTGCTGAGGAAAATCACTGAATGAATGTTTTCCTTGGAAGCACTGAGCTTTGAGGGGATCATTTGTAAAACTCAAGGAAGTCTGAACAGCTCAGTTTGATGAAATGGCTCTCTTTCCTTTCCATGTCCAAACACTTCCTTTCCTGTAATACTCAATACCTGACCACAGAAAAAGGCCAGCAGCTAAAAGGTTATTTTACCCTAATTCATGTGCAGTAAAATGTATTTTCCAATTAACCAAATTTGCTGATTTGTCCCGCTTGGACACTCTTATAATTTATAATGTAAAAGTGTTCTTTCTTTATCTAAAGACCAAGGTGACTGCTTTTAATTTTCTGTAACCTCTTTACACTTGATGTTCACCAGACTCATAATGTTAATTGGCTTCATATACGGATCATCAGTTTAATGAAGGAATAAATCCTATGTTGCTTTATGTCCCTCTGTTTTAACAATGATTGCTTTAATGAAGAATGTGACGTGTTTGAAATCAAAGCTGCAGGAGACATTAGAGGGTTTTTTTTAATGATGACTGAAATGCTTATTTAAAGCTAAAACCATGAGGTTTTCATATTTCAAAAGCTTTTCTTTAAATAATTTTCCATGGAAAATACTGACACATTCTTCATCAGAGAACTCTTTCTTTGCAATTACGGGCAGAGACTGAGAATAACACAGTCCTGTAATATAAACACCCCAATTAGGTTATGAAATTATCTCTAAGATCATTTTATACCACTGCAGTTTCCATTCAGAGTTTAACTAAAACTCCCAGTTAGTTATAAGTAGTTATGCCTGCCTAAATAAGGAGTATTTTGGGCTAACTAATAAACCTCTTTGTCAACCTACTGTATTTTCATTGTTCATGGGTAGATGAAGAAATTTGCAGGGGAGAAAGAATTGTCAGTTCATACACAAAAGCTGTGGATTTGCTGTAGTCTATTTTTCCCCATGGGAATTTTAGGATTTCAGGAGCAAGGGTAAAATGTAATGAAACATGGGCTCGTAGAGGTAGGTGACTGCAAATCAGAGCATCAATTAGGGCAAGCTGGAAAGCAGCAATTAGACCCAACTGCATGTGCTGGTCACAGTAGCTACACCAGGTTTAAAATGTACAAAGCAAATGCATTGTGGTAATTGAACTTTTACATTCCTGGTCCCATTTATAATGAAGGTAAGCCTCTCTTTCTCTCTCTCTCTCTCCCCTCTGCCTTTAATGGGGACTTCATATGCTGGTATGCATATACTGGTATATATTTTCTGCTCATTTGAGAGCTGTTGTTGGCTGAAATTACATTACCCTTAGGTAAAGAAACATGTAACATCAGAGAGGAAAATCTCTGATCAGAGCCTGGGCAAGAGCTAAGAAACCAATGGAATTGGATAGAAATTTCATAACATGGCAAAGGAAGTGCATGAGATGGAAAGAGATACTAGCTTAAATTACATACCACTGAGAAGTCATTCAGTATGCCAGGCCTGATCCCATGAACTTTTGTCTTGTTTATGTCCCTGCAAGTGTTATACTCATCCAACCCAGACCACAAAAAGCTTCATGTAGGCACACACAGACCTTCACTGCTGTGCTCCATATAGTTCTCTTAGATACAGCGCTGTATGTTTCCTTTCAGAGCTGGCCAGGACCCTATGAACAGCCCATAAATCACTCTTGCCTTCCCTCTCAATGGAAAGCAAGAAGCTACCTTGTGGCATCTCTAGTGGCACAGAAGGTTAGTCTGCCAGGAGGCCTCCTCAGTATCCACCGTTCTCTTCCTGGAGCTGTACCTTCACCAAACCTATGCTTACCATTTGAAGTGACTCAGGGCACAGGCTGGGATTATGCCAGGATGAGGCAAAACAACACTGGTTTTTCAGGGGATTGTCTGGGTTTTAGTTGAAGATATCGTATAAAGCTGTTTCTTCCCAGACAAAACAAGTTTTCTAACCAAGAGTTGTGAGTAAAGACTTCCAAGGGAAGGTCTTCCTGTTTATAGCTTTTGAGGACACATTTGCTTGGCCATGAACACTGGCTCAGCACATTCAGCAGAAAATTTGACACAGACGAAGAGTTGATTACAATGTGGATAACAGTAGAAAGTCTATACAGATTTTTGAATACACACACCAGTTTTGTGCTGCTTGACAATTCCATTTAACCTGATTGTTAACCAAGCAAGGTTTCTGTGAGCAGATCTGAACCAGCATACTGGGTTTTATGCCATAATGCTGATTTGTGTCACAAGGCCTGAATTTATAGCATCACCAAATTATGGTTTCAGTTAATGGTCAGTCACTTCTCAGTATCAGGTCATTTTCTCAGGCAAAACCTGCAGCTTTTGTTTTCCAGAATAAGGCAGGCCATGAATTAGGGCAGTTAGTATATGCATGAATCTAAAGCTGCACACATCCTGTGACAGCGGAATGTTAGCAGTCCCCCTTATTCTGTGAATGGCTTCTAGCAATAAACCCAATAGGAAGAAATAAAACATTAGCTGCTTTAATGCACAATTGTCTTATTCACCAAAGGTAAGGCAAATTCACACCTACTAACTACTCTCCTTGGTGGGTGAGCTGCACTCCAGGCCAGAAGGAGAGAAGTGGCCTGGGTGTGACATACTTTTGCACAAAGCCATTGAAATGCACCCCATGGATGTGGCAATGTTCTCAAATTAGCCCGAGCACTCCACCTCAGTTACCGGTAAGTTGCACCACCCTTTGGGATGAACCAGGAGTGAAGCTGCCTCTGAACACGAATGCGTGTGCCCAAGGGTGTGCAGGAGAGAAGCCACATGTATACACGCATTTGCATGTGCAATCTGAAAGGGACTGGTGATAGTCTGGAGGGCTTGGTATCTGTGGGAAAACCCTGCAACTTACCATCGGCACCCAGCCACTCCTCTTTCCCGGAGACAAGCTCCAGGACTATGAATAAACACTCTCCTCCATGAGTCTTTCAAATAATTGCCCCATTTCCTACATGAAGAACAGGAACCACAGTAATTACCCTTGGCAGTCTGGAAACAACACCGAACATTCCTAGCAGATTGCCTCATACCAAACAGCATTTTCAAGCCTGCAGAGTGGATAGAAGAGAGCTTACAGCACTGCTGTGCTCCAGCTTCCTCAGGGCAGGCACATTTAAGTTTTCTTCCCCCCCCCCCCTCCTATTCCCCCCCCCCTTTAAAAAAGAAAAAGGAAAACCCTCCCAGATCAATTTCCCCACGCCCATCTCTTCTGCCTTACCCGCTCCAGGACATCCCCCGCATACTCCTTCTCCCGCTTCAGCGCCAAGAAGCACCTTCATGTCATCTATACCTTGTGAAAGGAACACCACAGAAATCCCTTAAAACAATCATTTCTACAAACAGGAGACCACTCTTGTGACTTTGTCCTCTTAACCGTTGGCTCTGTCCCACAACATCTCAGACCCCACTGCCGTGTTGTCAGGACAAGGCTTAGTGCTCTCCTCACCTTGAGGAGCAGAGTGTGACTGCACATACCTCACATGCCTGGACCACTTTAGGTCCAAACTTAGACCAAACGCTTTGTTATGGGGCTGAGCATAACCCTACAGCTTTACCATGAGGTTGGATTCTCTTCTTATTTTGGAATTTTTACATATTTCAGTTAATGAATAAGATGACAATTCACCCTTATTCTAAAGCAAAACAAAACAAAAAAAGGCAACAAAAAAAAGAGCCTACTTGTGCCTAATTGTTATTCTAATTACAAGTTGTGGTGTAGTGTAAATTTTTTCCCTTGGCATTATTATGAACCTCATTTCCTTACAAAGTCCAGGATAAACAATTCCAATATATTTTGTTTTAATTATCAGGGTTTAATGGGGCATAATAAGACTAAGTTGAGTGGTGCAGAAAAAAAATAATTTAATGTGTGCAAAACTACTGAGTGCTCCTAGCTTGCCTGTGCATATTTCACCTATTGTAGGGCAGCACTATGTTAGCTAATATTGTGTGCCCATCATTTATTTATTAATCATACTTGATTTTCTGTAGAAAATTTTCCTTTTTTTTTCCTGGCATCTGAAACAAGAAGAAACATCCTAGGAAAAACATTGGGCAGTTCTCTGGGTTGAGCAGTGAAGGATGAAGCTGATACACAGCTGATGATGCTGGAAGCATTTGTCGTGCATGGACAGAAGATGTGATGTTGGATACAGAACCTGCCTCTGCCAATCCACTCCAAATGCTGCCAGCAAACACTTCTGGCTTCAGTTCTTAGGGCCTCTACCAAAAGGAGCAGAGAAAAACCACCAGCTGAAGTCACCACTCACAACCAGCCTCGTCCAGACTCTCACTGTGGATACGTTGCTACTCCCAAGGTGTGCTTCCTACAGACTTAAAACACCACAGGTACTACAGCAGTGAAAAGGGGAAAGTGCAAAAGAGCAGCTCGGGAAATAAACCAGTAAAAGGAGATCCTTTATGGCCCTCTATGCTTGCCAAGGTCCCTTTGCCAATGGCACTGAATCCCAGGCTGGGTGTGGCCGATGCAGCAGTGAGAACGACTCTGCTACTAGATTTACATTCCACTTTACCAGGGCGACCAAGATCAAAATGCTTTCACTTGAGGAATAACTACAGGATCCTCCCTGTAGGGAAACATGCCTATTCTGCTTATCTGTTATACTCCTTGACACAGAGTCAGAGGACTTGATACAGTACCCACTGAAGTCATTGGGAATGTCCTCTCTTCTGGAAAATTATTTGATTCATGACTCTAGGAAAGAGGTTCAGATACAACATACAAACCATACCAATGTTACATTAAATTTATTTTAAAATTAGCATTTTATATTACAGATTAATTTAATATACCTCAAGTATTTGGGTTTTAAATAAATTTATTATAGACATCAGTATTTACAGAAAGAAAAACATTACATATTTTTTTCTAAGTTTCATTGGAGTAAAAAAATTCTCCATGAAGACTCTGCCCATGACAGATGTCACATTTTGTGAGAGGTCAGCCTCCTTCAAGGATTAATGGAGACAAGAAGCCTAACCAGACTTAAGATACGACTCAATGAATTGACTGAGGAACTGCAATGGGCTGGTCACCTACATGAAATTGTAGCTAGACTGAAAGACCTCTAGGGGCCCATTCCAAGCCTATGTCCTAGTCTTCAAGGAAGGGAAGGGAATCAGCAAGTACGTTCCACCAAACTCGCCTCAGACACTGGACCAGGCCAGCATCCAGCATTGTGGCACATGAGTTAGAAGCCAAGCATGCTGATTCCCAGACAAATACTGACCTATGTGCTCCTTCAGACTGGCTAGCAAGTCCCATGGGGACTTATGAGGAGGTCTCTGCATTTGGTAGAGCTGCATAAAGCTCAGGGGAAGAATTCCATTTCCTGGTAACGCATGATCTGCAGGTGGAAGAGGCCTCTGAGATTAGCTCTGGGCAAACAACTACCGTGAAAGCTCAAAGTAGGACTGCATATCCCCACTGGATCATGCAGCCAAAATTCACTAAGGTTGTGTTACTAAGACACTTGCATCCCTTCCTGGATTGAGGCAGGATGCCACGTCTGTTAAATCACTGGAAATTCTGAGCCTTGGTATACAGAACAAAATCTTAATTTGAACAGTCAACTTAATGTGTTTCAACTCCTTCATATAGCAAGTTCCTGATTTTAATAGTTTCCTTGGTGTACAGGCACTCAAAGAGTTCTCCATGGAGGTCTTGAAGTCCACAGCTCTTCACAAGCCAGCCACCTTTCCACACAGCCATGATGAGAGGAGAAGGATTTGAAGCATAGACGAGTTTCTGTCTCTCCTGCCCTGTAAACTGAAATGCCATCTCCTTTGGTATCTTCAGTGGCAAATGGGGAACTGAATCCAGGTGCACACCAAATGCAGAAAAAAAAATATCTTGCTAGTGGCAACCACACCTTGTTGCCACCATGTCTTTATAATTTTTAAGGACGACATTCTGTTTGTCATCAAAATAGAGAAGATTGAGGGACTTCAATTCATCTGGCACACAGCAGGGCGTGCTGACATCTTGAGACAGTTTCAGCGTATAAACAATGGACTGAACTGTAGCATGGTTTGTTGCATTTAGGCTTCCCCCCAAAGGGAACAGACAGGATCCTCTGCAATAAAATGCATTGTATCCACTTGGATGAATAATCCATCCTGACCAGCCAATAGCATGGAAGTCTACATAGAGTTCCCTCCGGTGACATGCTGTTATCGGGCTTCTGGCAGCAGCGGCTGCAGCAGCTCGAGGTCTCCTGCTCATGCTGGCCCTGCTGCTTTCGATGACATCAGCGTCATGAGAAACATGTGAAGCATCAGATTTGGCAGGGTTCATTTCTGATTCTGAAAGGAAGCTGTACGTTAATATTTCACAAACTAAGTTAAGTTACTAAGTACAGTATTCTGCATGAAAGTCTAGTTAATAAATCTACATCAAAGTCTTCAGAGTAGATTTTGAATGAAAGTATCAGAAGGGGTGTATGTTCAATTGCCATTTCAGCCATACTACCAAATCTGTCAAATCTTGTGTTCTTGTGTTTCACTTTGTGTCCTGAAAAAGCCCCAGTTCAGCAGAAATAGAAAGGAAAAATGCAATGATCTACCAAATATTGTGTGAACTCCACAGTCCCTCTTCAGGGCTGAATCTGGTCAGAATGGTATTAACTGTCTTCATGTGGCCACTCCTACAACACACATTATTCTGGGCAGTGCTAACAGCCTTTTTCTCTCCAGTATTCTCTCAGGAACTCTACCCATACACTTGTAAAGCAGAGTGTGTAGTAACCTGGTGATACGTAAAGTAACATTAAAAAAAAAATCAAATTTTTGATCCAAAAAAAACATCACCAGGTTTAGAGAAGACTGCTGAAGAATGAAGCTTACTGACAACAGGATGCTTTTTAAAGTATCTTCTGAGAAGTCCTGAGGTCCATGGAGATCCATGTACACAAGCTGAAACTCACTGATATGGAGAACAATCAGTGTAGCCACTGACCACTAAAGGTCTAGAAAGTTTCTTCGTTGAGAAATTTCTCAATCCTGACACAATATCCTGTGCAGAGCTTGACGCTCATTAAACTGGGATCTAGGATTTCACTATTAATTTTTATTTGGAAAACAAAAATAAACAGGTTGACCTCATTTTTATTTTCAATCAATTTCACCATCTATTTCTTAATACTGATCCAAGTCCTACCTAGCTTCTTTCTGATATGCAAATACAACCGTTTACCAGAAAAGCCGGAAAAGCCAGAACATCGTGATTTTCACCCCTCCTCCAAGGTTTTGCTCTTTGCATTTATCAGGCCCTAAAATCCAGCCTTAGTTGATTTTACAAGAAGGCCAGTGGGAGAGGTAAGACACTGTTTTGTATTTTAAGGCACGAGGGCGTTGTCTCTGATGAAAGCAGCCTTTAGTGACAATGCTAATTAGTCATTGAAGTTAAATGGGTGCTTAAAAACCAAGCCAAGGACAGAGAAGTTTAAATTGCTTAGTTTACAACTTCTTTCACTCTTAAAATCACACTTAATGACTCTACTTACAGATACTTTACCAGAATTTTCACAAAGTATTCCAGGTCACTGAGTTTTTTCAGTCTAAACTTAACATACAGTTTTCATGCAAATTTCACTACCACAAAAATAATATAAGCAGTACTTAAAAAACAGAACTCCCACCCCTTTACAAACTAAATAAATCAGATTCCCCGTAGGATTAATGAATATTTCTGGCAAACAGTTTTTGTGAGGGGAGGGGCAATTTAGGATGCTGGTGACCTACTAGCAAGAACTATCAAATCAAATTCGATCACTGACAAAGCTGAACTTCAAACCTGTTCAACACTGCAAGTAAATGACTGAGGTTAGGTCTACATGAGGTAGCAGGTGGTAACAGAAGATGAACAGGCAATTCATGTTCTAAAAGTGCACTTACTTGTAGCAGAGGGTACAAAGCTGTGAGACCTCCGTTTGTTACTGTTCGTGAAGAGGACAAGGAGAGCATTTCTACTCTCCTGCAAAGCACCCTGGCTCTTGGCAAATGTAACCAGGTTGTATTCCATTCCGTCGTTAGACAGGTGTGTTGTAGTTATCCAAAAGCCGTGGTTGGAGCTGCTGTTTCCAACCCACTTGGAAACCTGGTGAAGACAGGGAAAAGAAAAAATATTGTTTCAATAATCTAATTACAGCATTATGATTAAGCAACGTTTATATTAGGAGAAGGGAATAGGCAACAAGCTATGAGAGCATAAGGACATATATTATAACAGAAGTGAGATAACTGTATAGCTGAGACTCCATTGAGTTTAATGTTTAAACCAGTAATTCAACACTTAAAAATACAAAATAGCATATGCATTCCCCAAAGCTACATTTAAAGAAAGATAATTAATTTCAGAGAATTTACCAGTGAACACTTGAGTGTAGGAGTTAATATTAAAATAAACTCTCCTGACTTTCAGCAGAAAATTATTTTTCATAGCTATCTTAACAGAGTAATATGTACTCTCCAGACTTTTCATACCATTAAGACTCATTTAAAAATCTAAAAAGCACGGCATTTGAAGAAACTCACAATCAAGCAAATTTACTTATCTAATTGTTATAATTACAAACTGATAGATATGGCCAGGCCATTCTCAAGCAGGAATATCATGACTTAAGCTGGAACTCAACCAATCATTCAAGCATGCTGTTCAGTTTGATCATAAAGCTTAGGCAATGAAAAACACTGTCCCAGAGTACAGTTTTAAACCATGTGGGTTCTTTTGCTATGGAAAGGCATTCACCTACTGTTACAATTTACGGGTATCTACAAAACAAATCTTGAAGCTCACAATTATAGAAGCCTGCGGAGGAAGTTGAATGACAGGCAATCAAACCATGACAAACTCCAGAAACAAAACGTTGAAGCATACTGCGCTACAGAAATGTTGCCAGAATAAAAAGAAGAAATGAAAACCTACTTAGTACACAACCAATGCCAAAAGCTTTGGCAGTCTAAAGACTAACACAAGGTTGTAATCACGACATACTTGGCCTGATGTCCCTCCATCGACTAGGTTTGCTTACTCAATTCTCACCATGCTTGTGCTCCTAGCAGCTCACAAACACTTCTTTAATTCAGGTAGCACCAGGTGTACTTTTAAGGGCAGAGAGAAAGCTTCTCCCTCTGCTGCTGTCCTTCAGTTTGAATTGACCACAAAATCCAGCATAATGACAACGCTGGAGTTACGAGGTGTCACCTTAAAAGATCTAGAAATAAAATTAAGTCAGACTTCTCTGCTTACTGTCTGCGTGACATTGAAGGCTTCCCAGCCTTCTGTGTACAGGGACAATAATCTTGATGTAATGAGACGTTTTTTCTGTGGCTTATTTTCACCCGCCAAGAGCTCATACACTTCCACCTAGATAACGGCAATACAACAAAAACAATAAGAAATTAATTCAATTGTTATTACAGCAAAATAGGAAGATGAAGATTATGCAGGTTTCTGCTACATCACAGCTGTAAAACTGTACTGTCATTTTAAAAGACGCAAAGAGTAGATTTTGGACTTAACAGAAAAACAGTGATCGCTACATACACCTACTTCTATAAGTGTTCAGAGGCAGGATACCAGACTACAGATACTACAGAAAAATATCCTGACGGCCCTATCCTGTTTTGAACACCTGATACCATCAAAGTCTTCTGTTCCTCTCAATATTTGTCCTCAGGTTTGCAAAAACCTTTGCCAGAGGAACAGATACACCCAATTTCCTTACCCGCCCTGTTTTCCCATGAATCCCTGGCTGCTATTACTATTTTTCGGAGCAGCTCCAGCAGATAAATTTCAATTCGAATTTCGAAACATCTCAAATCCCAGAAAAGTACAGTCTGATTTGGGATAGGTCTGACATTGGTATCTTTAGGGAAAGCTCACTGCCATAGCACAAAGGACAGCGTACTGCCAAAGTCAAAACTTCGCATTACTTCTTTGCACGCTGGAGGCAAAGAAAAAGTGAGGACGACAAAACAAAAATAACAATAAAGCAGGTTTGCGTGGTAGGTAGTTACACTCCTCATTTTCAGTATTAGTAACAAAGCACAATTAACTGTTTAACTGATTATTACCCCACTTACTTTGCAGAAGTGTTTCACGTCGGACCTTCTGGACACATGTGTCCTCTTGAGCTTGAAGACCCTGAACTCGGCTTTCAGCATCTGCTCGCCCTTCTCCATCGCGCTGATGTCGAAGTAGAAGTGGTGGTGGTCCACGTGAACTGGAAAAGACCCTTCTTTAGGAACACCGCCCGACCCCGCCGGGTCTGCGCCCGCCCGCCGCGGGGGCTCGGCGGGCACGCACCGCGCGGCTCGGCCCCGCCGCCCCGGGCCCACCTCGGTCCTCGAAGCTGCGCACCACGTCGCCCTGCAGCAGCCCCGGGGCGCGGGTGATGCCGTTGGCGTCGGCCACCTTGTAGAAGAGATCCACCATGAACTGCGGCGGCTTCTTGCGGGGCAACACGTCGGGCGGCAGCTCCTCGATGTCGAAGACCTCCCGCAGGCGCTGCAAGGCCGCCGCCAGCACCTCGTCCCGCGGGCCGGGGCGCAGGGGCAGGGCGCTCGCCGCCCGCAGGCTCAGCAGCCCGGCCAGGCACAGCCACAGGCACAGGCACGGCGGGCGGGCCGCCATGGACGGCGGCCGTGACCGCGCTGCGTGAGGGGCAGCGGCCCTTCCGCCGGCCCCGCCCGGCCCGGCTGCGCGCGGCCAGGCGAGTGCGCGGAGCGCCGGGCAGGGCGCGCAGCCCTGAGGGCCAAAGGCCCCGGGCAGGGGCGGCCGCGCCGCGCCCGGGCCATCAGCGGCGCTTAAGGCCTCAATGGGGCATCGCCGAGCGCTCGCCGGCATCAGAGCGGCCGCCGGGCCGGCTCGGGGGCTCGGGCTGCCGGTGGAAGGGCCAGGTGTCAGCGAAGAACACCGCACTTGCGAAAACCCTGTTCTTTAAATCTACCGTCTTTTTTTTTTTTTTTTTTTTTTTTTTCACCCGAGAAAGGCTTTGATTTGGAGATTGCTGAGCCCAGGTGCTGTTTCCTGTCGTTGCTGCAGCAATAAGAAGTATACTGGGACCTGGGCGTGAGCTTCTGTACTTCCCAGCCTCCGGAATGCCCGGGATCCCCGGTACGCTCCGGTCTCAGAGCCTGCGGAATCGCCGCCGGGGCGGCCCCGGTGCCGGGGGCTCGGCCGGGCTGCACAATGGAGTCTGAAGTTCCCGAGGCTCAAAATCCGGCCCTGCAGCTGCCCAGGGAGAGGAGGCTTCAGGGACAGAGTCCGGGGTTCTCCTAGTGCAGTGCAGCAAGAACTGCCAAGCTTCGAAGTGTTCAGGGATAGGGGCAGGAATACACATTCTGAAGAGCTATTTTAAGGCTTCGCTATTTCCCAGAGTCAACCAGCTTTCAATAATTTGCCTTTTTTCCCCACCCATTGGTTGGTGAAGGGGATTCCACACCCCCCACCCCCCAAAAAAATACTAAACCAGAAAACCAACCCAAACGAACCCACCGCAGCCCTAAGGATCCTGTATAGTAGTCCTTTTTCATAGTAGTCTTCTTTAAGGCAGTGTGGCAAGTTACAGAGGAGCAAACAGACCTTCCTGATGGTTCATGCAGCCGTGCCTGTTCTGCTTGTGCCACACTGCACTGTGTTCTCTTTCCAGGCAGGAAAGCAATGGGAGATAGTTTGTGTGGCAGATAAAAATATCTAATGGCTCCTCTGCTTAGCCACACGATGTTAGACAGGAGTACTTGCACTGAGCAAGCAGGTGGACCTATAGGAGAATAAGGGGGAGACAAAGAGGCCACAGTTCCACACAGTCCCAAATTAGCCATCTGAAAAATAAAAAGTTTAATCTGGATTGTTCAAATAGCTCTGACACAGGAAGCACTCACCTTTTGCTGCTCTAAGGCTGAAGTTCCTTGGCACTTGGCCATGCAGCTCTTCAGCCTCAGACTCCCTCCCATTGTCCCTCATTCCAGCCTTCAGCTATTGTAGCCGCATTTGACAAAAAAAAAAGGAGTTATTAATGCTATGTTTTGGTTCTTTTTTTCACCATGAGACAAGCGTGCTGATCTAGTTTGCCACATGAAGTGCAGAAGACTAGTGGAGGAAAACTGAGAAGCAGTGATGGGTTAATCAGACCAGTGTAAAGAGCACCATTGCTCCACATAAAGCTTCAGCCAACTTCGATCCCCAAAACTCTCCAGTTGTCTTTTAAGTGCTGCAGGTATTTCAGCTCATGCCTATCAACAGTGCTGGATAAAGTAATACCCATTCAGCTACCTGCCTGAGAGCTTGGAAAGAGACTAGTAAGGCAGAAGAAATCATCACCAGACTGCTTCTCAGTCAACCTAAAAAGCTTTGCTTCCACTCCACTGCTTCTTCACATGCTTATCCTCACAAACCCTACCCTGCCCTTGGGTCTCTTCATTTACTCCCAGTAGCCTCCCTAGGCATATACCTTCATTTTTACTCTCATGGTGCTGCTTCCAGACATTAATGTCTGGGAACACATAGCTAGGGTTCCCAAAGAACCTTAACTCTGCCCCAGAGGCAAAGATTTATGAAAAAAGTCCTCTCTGTTTAATATAAGCTGGGACCACAAACAACGAAATGCCTCTATCGTAGTGCAACTGCAGAAATTCCAGCCTACAGTTAGCCAAACGTAACCCACTGAGTGCTGTGTTCTTTTATTTTCATATTTCTGATTAGGCAAACAACATAATGAAAGCCTCTTTCCCCATTCTTTTGTAAGACTGCATGACTCACCACTTATGTAAGCCTTATGCAGGAGTTGGTCATAGCTCCTCTGATGATTCTAAGTCCTGGTTTGCAATTAGTGCAAGGCTTCAACCTCCCTGTTCTGTACAATAAAAATAGGTTCTCTCAACTTACATGTTGTGAGCAGTGTGGCTTTGGGAGCCCAGGAAAAGCTGGGAATCTGTAGGGAACTATAATAGATAGTTAACTTAAAATTTTAGGTGGATTCTCTAGAGCTCAGCATTGGCATTGCTTTCCCTTCTCTCTCGAATGACTGGATAAACAGCTTGTTGGGTCTGAAGAGTTCACAATCATCTGGCTTTCAGGTATAGCTTATGGGTAAGAATGGTGATATTTATTATATGGCCTGCCATATCATCTTTGATGCCACTATGGTGAATATAGGATTGCAATATTGAAAAAGCAGGGTTATTGCATGGTACTATTAGTGGGCAGAGCAAACTTGGAGCCTTCATTGTGCATTACAGAACTTTATCAAGTTTGGACTGAAGGGCACGTCCAGCCCTGCTGTTGAGAAAGGAAGAGCTCAGCTCAGAACACACCCTCCCTTCTCTCATTTGTGTCACATTAGCATGGACAGTAAGAGCCAGTGGATAGAGCAGGCTGGAAGTTGCTTCTTTCTCAAGACAGCTGCCTGACACTTCCTATGTTTTCTGTGCTGGTTCTGTAGTTCCTGATTCAGTGACTCACAACAGATTTATTCTTTCTGAGGAAAAGATTACTCTTCTGCTCTGTCAATGAAACAGTGATGCTCTGCAGTCTTCCCTGGGTTTTTCAAGCAGGGAACAAGAATACGAAGTGTTTCACTCACTTCCATAGCAGCTTAGGCCCATTTAAAAAAGAAAACAGGAATGGTCCTTGCGTGAAAGATGTCAGACTCTACTTTACTTTTAGTAGTAGCAGAGGCAGAAAAACCACGGCCACCAGAATAAGTTAAGAATTACTAAGGAAAGCTTCATCTTCTAAGCCTCAGCTGAAGGCAGAGGACTGTACCACATCAGCAATACTGTGTGAAGTAGGAGTGGTGACATCACCCCAGAGCCTAGAATAGCAATCCCGTGAGGGCTGGGTAGATGGAGAGAGCCACTGAGTTAGTAAACATTTAGTATATTCAGCATTTAGCCTGAATGTTGGAACATGGACATTATAAATGGCCTTAAGTAGCACAGAGTGTTTTTACCATGTATCTAATATATAAATACCTCTCCCAGAGGAGATAAACTCCCAAGTGCAGACTCGCCAGCACATCCTGACTCCTAGACATGTGCCCTATGCAAGCCCTTCAAAAACTGGACTCTCAGCAATTTTCTATGAGAGTTTTGTGTAAATTAGAGTTCCTGAATTAATGATCTAGACAATAAAATGCCATATTACCTGTTTTTCCAACCAGGAGTTCTTTGTACTGTGCTATCATTTCCTGAAGCATTTTTGAAGGACCAGAAAGATGTATTGCTTCCCTCTTAAGACTGTATCCATCAGACGGAGAAACCAATGCAGGAATTAAGAGTGCTGCACCCAAAGTTACCCAGAGATTTATAGCAGGAAATTCCAGACACCCCTGCTCCTAAAAGAGCAAGCAAGTAGATTACTCCACATTTTAAATCATCTCAGTGACTGTGTTACCCAACGTAAAATATGAGGAAAAATTAGGAAGAAATTCAGTAATTTTAGCCCATACATTGGAAATAAGCCAAATTTGGATAAAGTTGCTATAGGGTCTCTTCATATTTAAATTTTTCACCATCTTTATGTATCATTTGAGAAAGCACAGCCACCAGCAGCACAAGAGACATTGCATCATTCTTCCTTGCTGAATCACTTCGATACAGCTGTTCCACTGTTCCTTAACACCTCTTCCCTTCAAGAGAGAAAACTGCTTAAACTGTAATTACTGGATTTTACATATGAATCGCAGCAGTATGCAAAAAGAATCCAAGTTAGATATTATCCCACCAGTTTAATTATTCATCTACCCAGTTCCTTATTTTAAAGATAAAATCATTTTAGAATAGGAGAAAAAGAAAATAAACAATCAAGTTTGTCCCTTCTGTTATAACTTCTTGAAAGGCAGAGAATTCTACTAGAGGCACTAGTAGAAGACAGTAAAACTTGGCCAAGTTTAGCAATCTTGGAATCAAAAGTAAAGGTGACCTTATGACTTGAGTGCCACTGTCTATAGGTGATTGTCATCTGAAGCTAGAACTTGCAGATGTAAAAACCCACTTCTTTACAGCTTTATTTGGGAGGATTACATTTATTATCTGCAAGAGACTCAATTCCCTACATGGTGCAGCCCTTTGAGAAAAGGCTGAGCCACAGACAGAAGTTAGGCATTTAAAAATCCCATTTTTAATAACCATTTCTAATCAATCTATCAATTCAGCATCTTACATTTCTTTTGTGGTGGGTCATTATAGTCCAGAAAAGTCAAAGGCCTACAGACTTTAGCTGAGTCTTTTTTCTCTATGTCAAAATTTAGTTCTATACCAGAGATGTGTTGGTTGGCTACACATCTTCAGCAAAAGGGTGAACACAGGAGAGTAAGCACCTGGAATACTGTAAAAGAGGATGGGATGGGGGGGACAAGGGAAAACATCCTAATAAACAAGAGGGGTTTTTTACCTCCCCCTTTACAAACATGGTTTGAAACCAGAAGGAATAATTAATGATGTTTCAACTTCTGCTGTTAAAGTATCAATGCAACACGTTTTACCCAAACAATTCACACAACTACTTACAGAGCAATCAAAATTTCTGCTACTCAGCTTTCTAAATTTTTATTCAACTGCATTTGCCTGCTCAGCTGTGTGGATGGTAGGTCACATCCCACAGCTGAATGGTGCTCAGCTTTTAGCATCTTTACAGGAAAGAAATTTTCAGTAGTTCCCTGTGGTATGCTTGTTTTAATTTAAACTTTATAATCACTGTTCCATGCTGACATGTCTTTCCTTAGTAAGATTTAATGTTTTTTTGCCAGCTTGATTCCTAAATTAACATCTGTATTTTGATTTTTCTTTATCCCCTTTTTACTGAGGTAAGAAAACAAAATATAAGAACATAAGCACTCCACATGAGTGATTTTTGGAATCATGCACAAATAAAGTAGCAACTACCAACTACAGCATTGACTACTTGGAAACTGAGACAGCTAAAATACAGGTTTGTTTGACTATGCAATACTGTTAGTCAGGAATTGCTTCAGATATTCTGTGAAGATACGAAAGGAATTCACTTTACATAGGTAAAGCTAAACAAACAAAAATCAGGTAATGCTTTATGGAACAAAAGTAGAATTAGTCTGAAGTAACTCTTCTACATTAAAATATATAGTAGCTATATTATATTCTAGAAAAACTTACCTATAAATCAGCCTGTAAACCTTTAATCACATATGCTTTTGTGATTAACTACTTACAAATACTTTTTGAGTATTATATTAATACTAGTTCAGTCCTTAAAAATTTTCAACAAACACAGGTACTGGAAAAAAATGCTAATTGTTAGGATGCATAGTTTGAAATTGTATGAAAAACAGAAATATAATTAAAGATAATATGAATCATTTGGTCAGTGCACAGATAATGGAGAAGATGCCTCCCTGCCCACTCTCGTCAGTGCCCAATGACATCTAGAACACACTTTTGTTTTTCCTTTTTTAATAAGTCCATAAAAGCCAAGGATTTATAAAAAGTACATGCAAATCTATTTATATTAACAGACTGAGAAGCTGCAAACTCTCCTTAGTATACAGGAACTATGTCTTTAAAACTGGGAGTAGAAATAAAACAACACACCAAAACGAACAGATAAGGTGACAAGAGCAGCTTTGCTGACTTCTGAATTCCTGGTTTGTTGCTGGGGTAAGTAGAGATGCATGGGGACATAATACCCAAACCAATTCAAACTCCCTATGGCTTTGAAGAAGACAGCAAAATTGGTTTGTTTTTACTCTTTTTCTGATCCATTTCAAGTCATATCAACAGCAATTGCAGCCCAAGTTCCTTGTTTCGTCTTTCTCTTGAAAGAGGGAACGTAAGTGAATATAAATGGGATCAGAGAAAGAGATGTCAGGAGAAGTCCCATATTCAAATGCTATTAGGAAAACAAACATTCTTGGATTGTCTGCCCTGTCCAATTCCAGTCCCTGAAAAGCCAATTGACCAGTTACTGAAACAGTGAAGCACCACTTCTTGCAAATCTCTACAGATCCTTTATCACTGAGTAAAAACAAGAGTAAAAGCCATTGGAAGTCTCTTGAAGTTTTGTTTCGTTTTTTTTTTTTTTACAAAAAGAAAGTAAGTTTATATTCTTGCTTCACCATTCATCTTTGAATATTTGTACTTTCACTTAAAGTAAACAAGATAACTTCACAGTGAACAAAAAAGCTAGAAGTAGCTCAACTTTCCATAGCTTAGGGCTAGGAAGGACATTAGGCATATTTAACTATTCCTAGTTTAAGCCATACAGTAATTTAATGTTGCTGCAACCATATGGTTTTCTCAAAATCTGTCCACATTTTCCACCTTAAAATTTCCTTGTGTAGCACACGAGTACCTTGAAGACAGACCCTTTGTTGTACTTGGATTTGCTTAGAACTTCCCAACCGTCAAGAAGCGCTAAGTTTTTCCTACCTATAAAGACGAATGATGTGTAACTTCTATATATGCTCCAACTATGCCCAAAAGTGATTATGGTGAGTAAAATACACTGACACCCTTCCCCCTCTGACCAGCTAACACCCCAGTCTACGTTAAGGTATAAAATTTTAAGTGCTAGGAGGTAACTGGAAAGTTTTGGACATAAATCACAGTGAAACACATGAACATTTAATGAGATTTCAATTGTAAGTCCAAACCTGTGACAAACATAACAGTTACTGTCACCTCAGTGTTAAGAAATACTGTAGCAAGCACTTGGCCAGGGGTGTATAGAACTGTAACTGGATTGCTGATTATGGTGTTAATGGGTGTTCTGGAATTTAGCAAGTTTTCCATAATTATCAATTGTCAGTTAACTCAATATCCTGCCATACTTTCCATTTTTTGTGATTAAACCTCCACGGCAGTAGAATTATTTCCCAAGTTAGTTAAACAGTAAAACAAAATTCTCACTACTGATGAAAGTTAAATAAAACAATTCTGATGCACTTGTCAGTGCAAGTGAATCTCTCGTGCTGACTACTATCATCTCCCCCCTGCTCCTCCCCCCTTCTTTTTTTCTTTTTTTGATGGCACACTGTGTGCCCTATGACTATTCAAGTAACAAACAGGAAATCAAGGAAGTGGTTTTCTGGAATTTCACAGAAATCAAAGTCTTACAACCCATGGCAACATCCATGGTTCTTATTACAATAAAAGGTCACTATATGTTCTTCATCCCATTTATATTAAGATTTCTTTTAAAGAAAAGGTGCTGATATTTTGTGTTGTTTCATCTATGAGGTAGATGGTACTTTCATATAAATAGTGTAAATTGGAACTTAAGTTAGTTTTAAGCCTGCAACAAGTCCTGCACCACTGACTGTTCAAAGCATTAATTAATTCAGGAATACAAAATACTTCGAAATTTTAGAAGTCAAACAATGTTCCTTCTTTGAGTGGAGAATGGTGGTCAAGGGGACAGAGAGGTGCCTTTGCTGGTCAAGGGTCATCGGAATTCTGGCTTTAGCCTCCAGACCCCTTCCCCATTTGGGCTCCTATGGAAGGTGCAGATATTGCGGAGCAGTTCTCTAAAGACACAAGAGTGCTCCGCAGGCAGTTTGGACTCAAATTCCTGCAGCAGTTCCCGAGTGCTGGCCTCGCCGTCCACGCGGGCCTGGAATGCCAGGAAGTTCCGTAGGTCTACAAGCAGTTCATCGTATTCTGTCGAGCCCTGGACTGGGGCTGGTGTTGGCTGATGATTCTCATCGCCCTCATTCCTTGTCTGTTGTGGTAAAACAAGGTGGTTTCTTGCCCTCATACGAGCTAATAAAGATGAAGAGTCCAGAGCGCTGGATGACGATTCTCCAGATTTTCCATTAAAGTGCTCACTGGAACTACCTTTCTTTATATTTTGTTTCTTTATTGTATCTGCATCCTGCAAATAAACATACAGACTATGAGGAAAGCTGGATTTTGAGACCCACAGAATCCATTAAACAAAATCTGCCTGTTGTTTAGACTTAAATAACAAACATGACCATTTAGAACTTGGTCATCTGAAATATACAATAAAGAGGTGATGTATCCTGGTCTTAACTTTAGAACTTAGGAAGCAAAAGAAAAGCATTGCTGGTCTTGAGACAGATACCCAAACAATGGTGAGATTTGTGACTGCTGTATCTAATCAGACTTCATCAAAACAAAAAATCAAATTCACAGGTAACTAAAAATTCTAGAATACTACACAATCATACACATTTGCTGTATGAGACATCTACAGCATAAGTCAAATTTATTGCATAAATCATAACACCTCACCATCTATTAAAACAGAAATGTCAGCTTGTGTTTCTTACCTTGTGCTTCTTTGCAGGTGATGCACAAGTGGGAAGTGAAGAAAGCAGCATAGAGTTTCTTTTTTGACCGAACCGACTCCTAAAAACCCATGAAAGAATTAACTCCATAAAACATCCTTCTCAAAATGACTAGGATAGTTTTTTCAAAAACAGACTGGGTTTGTGTTTTAGGGTTCTCAAGAGCCCTCTGCTAAGCTCTCTCTTCTCCTGTGCAACAATAATGCTTTCTTTGTACTTCAAAATGGACTACCTATGCTTGTAATATGCTTTCATGTCTATATTAAATATAAAACATGAACATGACTTTGATGCATGTTACTGCAAATACCAAAGCAAAAAATGTAAATCTTTAACATTCTAGGTAACTCCTCTGTTTTTGGGAAAGCAGAGTGAGAACTGAACTCACTTTATTCCTGATGGTGCACCTGAAAGACCACTCATGCCTGTCCAGGTTGGCACACCAGAAGCAGCTCCTAAACATTGCTGACGAGAGTGTCTTAAGGCTCTCAAGGCATCCTGGGCCACTCTGCTTGCTTCTGCTTCCTCCAGCACATGATCTGCACTGGAAGCGTCCATAATAGCATCATGCTTCATAACACTGTGTACCCCTAAAATCAGAAGATACAAAAGGTCAAGGAGGACATCTCTTAAGTTATGTGAAAATCACTCACTTTTTAAGTGAATGCCACAATTGTATTTTTCCTTCTTCAGGGCGATTATATTAAGCACAGCAGTACAGTAATTTCTAATGAGAGAACCCCCTTCTTTATCAGTTAAGTAATCAATCTGACAGCAAATCACTTCTGGTGTGCTGATGAGGTCATTATTCACAACAGACCTGGCAATTATGTGGGTAAATTGATCATTTCCATTGTTATGGACAGGACAGACAGAAGTGAAACCCTTGTGTAAATGAAGGTTGATTACATCCTGGAAATATCCAGGAGAAACACTGCATATACTTCTATATCCAGAAGTGCAGATCTCTCTGAACAGTTTGTGCTAAGGTAATTAGCAAATTCGTAACTGGAGCATTTGAACAATCAACATTTTAAGGTTTCACTACAGTAACAGAACAAACGTGTTTTGTATTGTAGCTCTAACCATCAGAGTAACAGATCTGCTCTTTCCCTCATTTGCATAGGTTTTCTCTACCTCTGTTTAGTCAGTAGCCAAACAACAGCTGTTACCTGATTTTTTGAAAAGTTTCTGCAAGACATAGTCATCATTTTTCTTTGAGTCTTGCTCCTCTTCACTGTTCTCCCTTCTATACTGCTTTTGTTTCACTAGATGAGGAATGCGCTTTCCTTCAAATTTGGCATCTTTGGGATGCTTCTTCTTAGACTTATCTTTGTGGCTCTCATGTGACAGCACATCTACCCTGTGCTTTGTTTTTGAGATACATTTAGAATGATTATTATCAAATTGCCCATCTTCCGTTTTAGCCTCCTGCTTTTCCCCAGAGCCAGCTGCATCACAAGTAAGGCTAAGATCTGCCCTGGCATCTGCATTAGCTGCTCCATGTCCTTCACCAGCCACCACAGCAGTCACACATTTGGCATTCTCCGAAGACCCTGCATTGCATGGCATCAAGTCGGACGTGCATTTGTCATCACCTTCCAAGCATTCCTCCTTGCTTTCATTGAACGAATTTACATCAGCACCAGCTTGGGCATTATCTTTTGTGTAGCTATTTTGGTCAGAGGCTTCCAAATTTCCCTTGGTTTCCTCACTTGTCTCTATTGCTTTAGAAGAATAATCTTTCATGTGTGTGCTGGAATAGGAACTGGAGGACTTTATCTTCTTGTGCGAGCTGCTTTCTGCAAGATGGAGATCACGTTTAGAAGTGCCATTATCAGGTGGCTTTGGGACTTGAACATCTGAACCAGTACCTGAGGGACGAATGAAATAAGTATCCATTTAGCAAACACTTAAGATATTTTTTCTTCCAAACAAATAGAAAAAAGACATGTACCTGCAAAAATTGCACTTGTTTCTGTCCCCTGAGATACATCTGGGCTGTTCAGAGTAAATAGTTCATAAAGGTCATTGGATTTGAAGAAGCGATTCTGCTTAGGGTCTTTCAGCACTCTGTTTGTTAAAAACTGTTTGAAGATTTGTCTAAAAAAGAAAAAAAAAAGTACTTTGTGCATGAAACAATGTCTAGCTATGTTTAAGTACTGAGTACAGTACTTAAACAGAAAACTATAAGCACAAACATTACCCTGCAGAACAATTAAGCAGTGGGAAGATGATGTTAGTTTCCAAAAGACCATCTTGAGTTAGTAACTTTCAAACAAGCAAGTAAATTGTTAAACACAGGGATTTATTATTTTGCAACAACCCCATAACACAACAGGTAACCACCATCCTGAGATGTCCTATGAGGCATGCCTTAACTAAGCAATAAATAACTTCACAGCTAGAAATTTTTTGTCCATTAAAATTGAAAAGCTTGCATGTGTTACAATAAAATAATCAGAAAGCTCCTGAAAGAAAAACAAAAGCTTGTTAAAATGACAACATTTTATGGGTTCAATTGATTGGAGGAGTCAAAAACAGCAGAGTAGCTCAGTCTGATGGTGATGACTGGATGACAGCCACTGAAAAGGGAAATCAGACTTGTGGCTGAGAAGAAAAGAGCCCACCTGCAGAGGACCAAAAGGAAAAATCTGTAGGAGAATAAAGCTGCAAGAAGTCTTCTAGGATTGGTAAAACTGCTTCTGTGCCATGTTTGTACTACATAGTGCCTAGAGCAAAAGCTGTTTTATTCTGCACAGAAAGTACATCCCTAAATAAAACTGGAAATCGGTTCTCTCGAATAGTTTTTATCATGCTTTTGGCTCTGCTGACATTAAGCAGGGAAACTATTTTTAAATCCAGTGGTCAAAAACTACATTTTTATTTGCAGGCAAGAAAACACAGGAAAAGAGAAAAGACAATTGCTTAAAGTTCAAGGTCCATCGCACTGTTCTGGAAAGGAATGAATTTCTGATGGCTGTTCTGACTGTTAAGAGTCCAATTTCTTGATGCAGTCAGTGTTGTTCAAATAGAAGTGTGCCAGAGGGATGCAAGCCAAACAACAGCGGATGCTTTGTGTCCATGTGGCGAAATGGACTAAAAAAAGGCATTCAGTAAGTGTGGGCATATCATTATTTAGAGCTTTTTGTTCATCTGAATTTTCCAAGAGGGCATTTCAGTTCTGAAGAGTAAAGTCTAGACAGAGGATTCCCATGTACATTCATTTGGAATTCATATGAGTGAAGCTAACTACTGAGAAAGCTGAATGGGAAAGCAAACCAAAAAGATTTCATTGATTTTGAAATACAAGCACTTTAAAGGCTTTAGCTACATTTTGGAATAAATAACATGACTATGACTGGTAGTTATTGGGATTTAATTCTTTCACTTTGGAATGAATTGGGAATAAAATCAAATTGGGTTTGCACAGTACTAAATAGATGTATGTACCACATACATCTTGATATATCCCAAGGAGAATATAAAAAACTTGATGATATGAATTTGCATTTCAGACTTGTTGAGTCTCATGTTCTGAGTAAGGTGCTCACTGTTTTCTGTCTATGCCTCGTACTCTCTTTTACAGTGAATTCTGGAAGTGCTGGACACAGCTGCTGGAACAGACTCATAAGGTACATTTAGCACATGGGTCTTGCAGCTAGAGATGGAGCAGCACAGCTGGGAGTCTAGCACGAGAAAAAGGTTCTCCATTTCTCAGAAGAAACTTTTTAAAGTTTTCCATGATGTGCCCATCATGACCAAGGTTGGGGATTACAAGCAATGTAAAGCATGCACAGGTATGTCACTGTTACACCACCTTGGCTTTGTTACAAACATTTTCCTGAGCATGCAGCTGTACCCAAGAAATTATTCTGACTGACCTGTGGTATATCTTCTCCTCAATAGTACCTGCAGTGAGAAGCCTGTACACAGTCACCTCTTTCTTTTGGCCTATTCTCCAAGCACGTTCCCGAGCCTGCAACACAAAAGGTTTGGTTACCACACGAGGCCTCTCAAACGGGTCTGACAGAGAGCTAATGATAACACTGTTTCAAACTTAGTTTGGACATTTAACACATACTTCAAGAAGTGGTATTTCTAGACCATAGGATAACAAACTCAGCAGGAGAGGAAAAAGATTTAGAAAGTCTCCAATCATACCAAGAAATCTATGCAAAAATTATCAATAAGTAGATTATGTTAAAATTGGAACTTTTACCTAGAATATATACTTTATGTAGACTTATTCCAGAAGGAAATTTCACAATAGAGCTTTAATACACACCTTTCCTTTGAAGTTTTCTTCTTTAACTTAACTGAAATCTTTCCTACAAACATCTTGAACCAACCACTAATATAGATCACTCTAAGTCAGACACTTGCAGGTCTCAGAGCTACACAGGATTTCTACAATAAAGTTTTTTCCTCTCAAACTTGTAAGCACCATGTAACTGCTACGTGATTTGATAAATCAGTCTTATGACACCATGAGATAGTGAACAACTTCTAAAAGCTTAGAGCAGCTCTGTAAGGTCACAGCTACATATTATCTAAGAGAAAGCCAATTTGAGCAGCATCTATTCTCTTCTCACCCTGCATTGTCACCACCAACAGTCCTGTCTGATCAAGAGCTTGCACAGCTGTACTTTCCATTCAGAGACATCTGATTTCTTTATTTTAGAAACATAGGCCATTTGAACTGTTTTTTTGACTGCACTGTAACTGACTACATGAATCAACAATACTGAACAGTGGTAAGGTATAACAGCATAAAGGGGATGTGGTGGGAATCACTTAAATTGGCTTTGCCACAGGAGTAATCATAATGTGCAGCTGCACCCTAAGTGACCATTGCTGGGAACAGCAACTTAGGAAAGAGCAACATAGTGCTTTAACACTATTTGAGGAGATAAATGTCATTTCATCTTCAGCTTTATTTCAACTTAGCTGGTAAACGGAATGTAATAAATCAAACTCACCTGTGTGTCTACACTGGGATTCCAGTCAGGATCATAAATAATAACGCGGTCAGCACCAACCAAGTTAACTCCAATGCCACCAACACGAGTTGTTAGAAGAAAAAGAAATATGGATTTGTCCTGTAACCCAAGTGAGAATTTACTAAAGCAAGAATTACCAAAATGTAGTATTTAAAAAAAAAAATTATTTCCTGGATTATTTTATCAGCATTATTTGCAAAGATGCAAAGGGAGCCAAGAGAAGGAATACATTTCCTTGTTCATCTAGTATTTCTTTTGGCAAATAAAAGTAGTCTGATCTAAATTTCATTTACTGTTATCCAATAAAATTGCTTTTCCCCCTTCTCAGATGTTTTTCTTTCTTTAGCAGAAAACCCAACTTAAGTGTGAAAGAAGAGATGACTTTTTTCCCCTCTCTCACAAAGACAAGGGCTTCATTTCACTGAATTCCCCAGTTTTGTGTCTCCAGCCTGAAGTAGTATATCTAAAACCAGAAGAAAACAGAATGGAAGAACTCAATCATACTCATTAATATGTATTCATGTGTGGGATGCAACATCTCACCTCATTGTATTTTGTTACAAGAGGCTGTCTGGAAGCTACTGCTGTAGTGCCATCCATCCTGAGGTAGGAATAGTTTCTGTATCTCACAAAGACTTCAAGTATCTGCATCATCTGTGGTGATGGAAAACATTTAATGAAATTCAGATGTGAAGACTGAGCAACTGTGTGATCAACCTATAAGAATTTCTGGTACTAACTGCAGTGTCAAACAAACTATGACAACCAAAAACTTAAAAAACTTCCTTAAATGACAGAAAACCAGCTTATGTAAATGGGGGAAAAAACCCTATTTCACAGCTGAATGCAGTGGAATATTTGTGCTTGGTTTGGAAAGTCCAGGGCCATAGTCTCAAGACAATTAAACAGACTGGGGTGCAGCATCCCAAGGAAATCCACAGAAGGAAGACAAAATTGTGAGTACGCAGGGAAAACAAACAAAGGTCACTGCCTGTGCTACGGTCCCGAAGGGACTGATTCTGAGGATCAGACATGCACGGGCACTACACAGAGCATGCAAACTGACTACCAACTGTATCCTGAAACCACACAGCAGGGACAGACTGGTAGGATAGGGGTACAACTGATACAAGCTTTGACCCAAGTATACTGAAACCAGGCCACTGCCACAATGCTGTGTCACTCCAGTAAAGCTTACTGAGTTTGGGAACTGGTCTCTGATTATTCCAAAGACATTAGTCATTTCAGTAACTTTTTCAATAAGATGTTAATTTTATGAGAAAGACACTACAAAAGGTGGTTCTAATTACAAGTCTTTTTGGAACTCACACACACGTTTTTGTAATAGTAATAGCTAAAACTAAAAACAATTAGCTCATCTTACCTGTCTTGACTGAGTAAAAAACAACACTCTGTGACCTTGCTTGTGCCATATTTTCAGCAAGGATTCTACCACTATCATTTTTCCAGAACGTTTCCAATATCCAAACTGATTTGGATCCTCCGCTTCAGCATCTGGCACACTCTTCAAAATTCTGGGACTATCCGCTACAAAGTCAGGGTGGTTGCAAATCTTTCTCAAAGTTGATAGTCCTAAGAGAATCTAAAGAAGTCAAGAAAAAAGTATTTTTATTTTCATGACAAATACTTGTATCTGTACGGGTTGTGGACAAGAAAAATAAAAAGCGATAGATTATCCACTCACCATCAATGTTTGTTTTTAATAGTGTTTTGATGCTAACACTTGTTTCAGGGAAAGTTTTAGGAAAAATCAGTACAAGAGAAAATGATTGAAATTTTATGTACTTGTGAGCCTATTCTGGTGACAATTTTAATAGAATTCTGCAACAACTTCCACATTAGGAAAACCAGTCCCTCCCTAGCTGTAAGGTCAAATTTTTCTTATTCAAAAGGAAAAATTCCACCAGTTTGGTTCGTGAAATTATCGTGTCCTGCTTTCTGTTAATACTGTGAAATCATCAACTGTTGCATCACAAAGTTACCACACCTGAACCGTACTCTCAGGACTAACTATGCTTTTCCTTTGCTTTGCTTCTGCAGTAAGTTAAAAGCATACATACAGTTACCTACAACAGGTCATCCAACAAGCCACATAATTTGTTCCCAAGATCACAAACATATTGTGAAGCTCATTCCATTCCTACTTTTACCTGGTCATGTCACTACATATGGATCCCTAACTCAAATATATTTCATCTAACATTTCTGAGAAAAAAAAGTAGACAACTACAAAAGCTGAACAGAGATCAGTGTGTTTGCTCACTTTTCTGTTCAAAATCCAGCTAGAAGAATGCAAAGGCCAGTCCATGATTTTATCTATCAAACCCTACCTGTCATTATCCTTATTTAATGCCCACCTGCATGTCTCCATTGAGAATCTGGTAAACTTCTTTAGAGTTGATGTAATTTTGATAGATTTGACGCTGCTCCTCGGTCAAACGGCAAAAGAGGACCTACAAAACAAACCAACCACTTAAGCCCAGCCTGTGTAAATTTTAAAATTTTACCATGTGCCACAATGAAATTTCACAGATGTCTGATATACTGAAATGCTAAGTTAAAAATACTGTATACAAATCATAAGAAATAAAAAAAAATTAGAGAATGAACGTGATCATTAAGATGAGTTTCACGAGGTTTTATGTGCTCTTTCACAGTAGTTTCACAGTAGTCCCCTCAAACTGCTTTAGTTTTTGAAGTGCTGTCATTCTCTAGTTTTAATGAGGTAACTGCAACATTAGCAATCTCTCAAAGCTATGTTTATAGTAAACTTCTTGCATTGTGTGTCTGTCACGTCCCTTACAACTTGCAAATTCTTAGAAGTTCAGCAGACGTGATCTGATCTGTCTTTAGACCTTGAGCATGAAATACGATTTCTCAGGTGCTCTGATGGGCTAAAATGGTACAAAATCACTTCCTTGCATCCTGCAAGGCACCCAACACGATGCTCTAAATCAAACTGATGTAGTGCCCTATAAGTGACAAAAGCAAAAATCAAATTTGTTTAAACTATGATCACATTCTTTAGATTAAGTAGCCCAGACTCTTTAAAGTATACAGAAATTAAAAAAAATTGGTTAAAAAAGATCATTAGACTGCATATACACAGTATGACCTACTCCTTAACTATGTACCTTTCAGCACTGTCTTACAAAGACTAACATGTCTACTTCTCTTTTAGAGGGAGAAGACAGGAAAGCACTGAGGACAGAACATGAAACCCTGAAGCACTGAAGCCTGAAGAAGAAGCTAATAATTACTACGAGTGAGTATTTGTGTCTATTTCAGTTAACTAATACTTTCAACCTCCTCTACTTTGAATGAAAATGTTCCCCAAAGAAACATACCACCTTGTAGTAAAGCAAACAAGTCTTACACCACAAGGCTAATATTCTGGAAATTTATTAGAATGTATAGGCCAGCTAGCTTGCAATATGAACAACTGACACCAAGAATTTCTCTATTATTTGCTGCCCAAATTAATCTTTCTACAACAGGAAACAACGCTTAATTGTTTCTTGCTGTAAAAAAGGAAACAGACAACTCATTTCAATGCACTTGAGACCTAAGGGACAGTATTAAGTAGCCCTGACTACACCTCATCTATCCTTTGCTTTTTAGATAAGTGAACTCATATAGACCTTGAAAGGCAGCGATCATTTAATACTCAGAACACTGGTGAAAGAACATGAATCTTGAAAGCTCTGCACCTTATCTTTAGTTAAACCAGTATTTTATCTGCTACTAGCACAAAATATTTCCAAATATTCATGCAAGACTGAGTTTTGGGGAGGGAGAGGACTCAGATCTAGTAGTGAAACTAAGCAAACCTGTTCATTTTTATCTGGAAGTGAAAGGCTCATTTTTACATCAGCCTTCATTCTTCGCAGCAAGTAGGGGTTTATGGTGTCCCGTAACACACAGGCACATTTGTATGCAGTTTTTACCTGAAAAAAGGAAGAAAAGGCACCAGTTGTATTTTGATTCTTGATATGAATTTTAGCAACTAGCAAGATTACATAATTAACAAGAGGAAAATTCTAATAAAACTAGATGGCTTATTTTACGTGGATCAATAGTTACATGTCCAACACGAGTTGCAATAAAATTCATGTTAGCAACAATAACATTGAGTAAGTAAGACTTCCTCAGATACCCCGTGTCTTTAAAAGAGATGAAAAGTAAGATATTTAATTTAGAAACCAAAGAAAGAAGTGAGTATAAATCTGTACAAAACCAAAATCATGAAAAAGTAGCTAATACATATACTGAAGATCAAAAAAGTAGCCTGCAGCAGTGGTGGTTACCAGACAATAAGTGAAGATTAGTGCTCACTTGAGACTTTAAAAAAAAAAAATCTGTACAAGAAAATCCCCACGATCACAGGAACTAAAGGTCACTCCAGCCCTAAATGGAGCATATGGTTCTATAATGGGTAGTGGATGTGTGAGATAGGTATTAACTGTACATAATGGCTAAAAATACCTTAATTTGTCTTGAAGCAAAGCAAACAACAGAATAAATTATTGATATTAAAAAAACAATTGAAAGGCCAACTTAGTAATTTACTAATATTTATACAAGAGAAGTACTTGAACTTGAAAAGAAAATAAAACTTTAGCAATGCATGCAAAACATTACAAACGTTAGTTAAAAGGATAGAAGTTTATTAGCATTTATATGAAACTTAGTCTGCAGATTATGATGCAGACAATTTATTTGTCATCTAATTAGAAATCAATACAACAGTCTGCCACCAATACTGAGAACCACAACTACAAAGATTAATAGACACTTATTCAAAATAATTTCCCAGATAATTTTTTGCTTTCAAAATTAGTTTATCTACTTCCAGACTTCCAACACCTAACTTAGCTCTTTTAAATAAAAACTGTTTTCAGTTTGGATTTAAGGATTCCTCTAATTGCATAATTTGCCAAAGCTTGATAGCAAACAGGAAAGTTCTATTTAAATACATCAAAATGCAGGATCAGTAACCTCCCAGCCCAACTTATCTTTACTTCGTATCAAAGAATACTTCTAATGACTTAACCTTTAGGGCTTTTGACAAGAAAACCTTGTATATAAGCTGCACCCCTGTATAAATAAACAATCTCAGTTGAATGGGTTTTTTACACAACCAGCAGTAAAACACACACACAACTCTTTTTTGGGTTAGTGTCTAGAACATACAGCATTAAGTACATTTAAAAGTCAGTTTAGAAACAACAGTAAGAGTTGGAACAGTTTCCTTCAAGCAAAATGCTATTTTGGATGCATTTACCTGGACAGGAGAGGCATTGCAATATCCTCCCATGGTTATCGGGACAGAAAACTGCTCCATGAACACAGGCAGTGTTCCCAGTTTTCCTGGGAATATAAAGTCAAAGAGGGACCAGAGCTCCTTTAGGTTATTTTGCATAGGGGAGCCAGACAAGATGATTCGATGGGGTGTGCGGAACTATTAATAAAAACCACAAAACCAAAAGAAAGTTATTTTCACGGCTCATGTTGTATCCTGCCTCCTGCCTCAGAGGATATTCAATTTCACCACCAATAAATTCTCATGCCAAAATATGTGGCCTCACATTCATAAAAAAATACAGGTTTCTGCAGTACACTGTTCATATACTGTTAGCAGAAAATTCACACCAACAATCTGACATTTATCCGTACAGGTAAATTACTATGCAATTTAAAATTTCTAATTTTTTTTCCTCCACCATACTTCTGTAAATTTACTCATGTAAATTCATTAAAAATGTTAAGTAAGTTAAATAGTCAAATACAGACCATTGTGATTTATGCTTTTATTCTTTATTAATGATCAAACATATATTTTTATGATAGGCTATTAGATACTGGAACCTCCCTCCAGAGCACTTAAATTTATTTTTTATAAAGTACCTGCTTGCATGCAAGTGTGACTGCAGCATTTGGATTTCGGATTTTGTGACCCTCATCCAGAATGACATAATGCCAATCATACGTGTGGATGTTGTCCTGCATCAGTCGAATGTACGAGTAAGACGTAATTAAAATTCCATGGCATGAAGCAATTTCATGAATTAATTTCACCTAAAAGCAAAAGGTGCATGTTGTCAGTGAGGCAGAATTCTCAGACCTACTGAACTACACACACAGAGATTTGCTATCCACGGTATGTATAAAAAGTATTATAAAAGCAAATCTATAATTTACTTTGCAAAGAAAATAAGTATAGGCAAGATTTTGATTATATGATTCTTAGCTCATTTGTCAAAGAATGAAGCACTGAATACTGTATTATAGCAAATCAGAATTTGACTGAAAGCCTGGTCAGAAGGAAACAGCAGTTTTTATTTTTAATTTTTTAAAGGCAATGTCTGAAAAAACAAACATTAGATTTGATTCAGGTAACTGGTTTCTTCAAGTTCTCCTGTATTCACTTCACAAATCCAGCTTTGTGTACTGCAAGCAAGATCAAGAATGTTAGAGGAAAACTAAACAAGTGAAATACTGAAAAACAAATACACAAATCTATTTGTTTAATCCTAAATTCTGTCTAACCATTCTCATTAATAGGATCAATATAGTTGCTATCAGTCTTCAAATTCTGTGCTTCTCTTATAAGCTTTAACCTTTCCCCAAGTTTTAACTAGCCTTCATAGCTGCAAGTTATGTAGGGCAGGGACAGTCTATATCACTTTTGACAGTGTTCAGGACTCATCTTTATTGCATCGATCCTCCACATATAAATCTAGAAGACTTAAACAGCAGATGATGAGATGGGAAAACAAGAAAGTACAACCACCACCACATTTGCTAAAGGAAAGACAAAGCCCTTATTACCAGAAGTGCCTTTAAGAAAAAAAAAATCCACAAAAAACAACTTAAAAAACCGAGGAAAAGGGAAAAACCCATGTTAAAAACTCAGATGGTGTCAATATCCATGATGTTTTACTGCAAAATTACTTGCTCACACATACTCGAAGATTCAAAAAACTCTTTTGAGTTTAACTGTTCAAGAATATCTGCTTTCTGATTATCATCTCCTCATAAAACCACAACACATTATTTATTGTTGATACCACGAGTCTCAAAAGAATAAGTAATCTTTGGAATAATTTGTATTACAGACAGAGTAGGATTTCTCTGCAGGTGTGGACATCCAAAGCTTAATTCTATCTGGTACATTATCCATAGCCTGCAACTTTTCTTGAGTCTCAGCAATGGTCTATCATAGAATATTGTAGACATCTCTACCCAAACACTTAAGACAAATCATCTCGGGTGATTTAAAATTAAAAGCTTGTAAAATATGTAACCTCTCCTAATTTTTGCAATTAATAGGGTATGTCTGCAATTAGCCTGACTTACAGAATGCTACACTCTTGTCATTAAAAGATGTTTTGTGAAAGTGCTGCTGTTATTATGGAGGCTCAAGAGACCAATCCCTCCTAGAGGGCAAACAGTGGACTGGTAGAAAACAACAGCCATAAATCACGCTGTCAGGTAGCAGAGAGAACAGAAGTGAAACACAGGCACATGAAGGCCATTCACTGTAAACACACCACAGCAGAATCCTACTCAGGATTTACTGAACCTGTAATTAATTAAAGTTTCCTTCAAGCTAAATTTTTAATAAACAAGGATTTGTGCTGACAATGAAGAAATACAACAACACAATTTTATCAGCTCACACTACAACACTTACTAAAGTCTCATTTTACTGCATTGGGTACTTTTTCAAGGTTGCCTTCACTTTAGGTGCAGTTCTTGGAGTAATTTAAAATATTTTAAAACATGGTAACTGATCTAATATTGGATACAAACTCTTGAGGGAGTGGTATTTCATAATTTATTCTATTTTATAGTCTGGAGTTCTTGTTTTGTTAGATTAAGGCACATCTAACTTAATTTTATTTTTTCTCTGGAAATGCACTTCAGTGAAATATTTCAGGTCATGCACTGTTACACTAAATTAAAAAAAGTCTGCTTGAGAGAGACAAATCCTACTAATGTCAGAAGATTGGCACAGATAGATACACAGCAGTTACCTAATTTTGAAATTCTGCACTCTAGCCTTTATCTGATGCTAATGAATAGAGGAACATGTGAGTAAATTGAGTAATTATGAACTTCCATTTTTGTTCAGCACAGTACTTCAGGCCTTTACAAGTCAGGGACAGTATTTTCTCCCAGCCTTGGGTGATAAGTTGATGGTGTTGCCTTGTCTTCACTGGAGCACATGAGATGTACAAAGACTGGATGATTTCTGGCAAGCACCATTTCTTAAGGCTGAAAGGTTTATGATTTATTCTAAGGACATACCTCCAAGCAAATGCTTTTTTCCTGCTGGTACCTCACTGTACCTTTGTTTCTGAAGGTACAAAAACAGGACCATTTTTTGGACTGATGCTTACAGAAATAAGGTTTATCTTTTTTTGGGATAAAGTAGTCTTTTAAAAAATATTTAAGAGGACCTGAATTCTGAACTCTTATATATTATGTATTAAAAATGGTCATTTTCTTGGACAGAAATGTGTACGTTAAGACGGAACTTAAAGAAATAGACTAATGATAACTACAAAATTCACTAAACATTCAGATACCTTTGAGGCAAGTGTGAAGTCAGAGATAGTATCTAGTCACTTATACAACCATATATCATCTGTGAATCAAAAGTGCATTCTTCAGCAGGCTTATCACTATCTCATAACCAACCATTAGGCCTGGGGATCCATAAATTCAACATATAAAACCTCTTTATTATTTCCCTGCCCCAACAAAAAAATCTAAATGGCACCATGAAGAGGCTTCAAAAGAACACATTATAATGTTTAATAATGTAAAAGTTGCAATAAAAAGATCTACAGCACTTAGTACATATTTAACAAGAATGCTACTTCTTGGAGTACAATGCTAATTTTATCTGAGTTGGGTCCTTAACTCAGAAATAGAGCCTTTGGCTAAAATACAGGTTCCATATGCACTCATGCCAGTAACTGTAACCTCTGAAATTTATTTTCTTCACATGTAGATTACGTACTCTACTGTGAGGCTAGAAAGTCTAAAATTTTCCATGTGTAAAGTCATCTTCAAGTAGATGGTTTCTCAGCTGCAAGCATGATGAACTGACAATTACTTTTTAGGGCTGAATTGCGTGTCCTGCATTTGACCAGAATAATGGAATGCAAAGTTACAGATTTACAAATGGTATGTGACTAACATCAGAAGGAATTGTTAACCTCAGTGATACCTGTTCTAAAGATTAAGAAATTAAAAGTTCAGCCTTGAACTTAAAAAATACAGCCTCCTGCCATTTGTGATATGTTGAACAAGATAACCAAAGTTCATATTGCCTCTTACATTCTAGGATTTACAAACACTCATGTGCCAACAGAAGTTTTAAAAACACCAGGACAAGCTCTTTGCTTGTCAGAAGCAAAGAAGGCTTTTTTCCCCAACACTATCCTTACCTTCTGTTCTATACCATAAATAAAACAGCACTTGTGATACACTACATTAGATTTACTTCTTTGTTTCCTCTCATGCTTAGAGGTCTCAGAGCACTCAGTGTTTACAGATCAGATTTGAGTGTAAACCATAGTAGGAGCTTAATAGCATAAGACTGCACCGCAGGACACATTTAGCCACAAATACTATACTTTGCTCAAACTGAAAGCTGACTTCACAGGGGAACACTATCACTTAAATCTGGTTCCACCTACTGCTCCAATTTAAGCACATTTATCATCATAGAAGAGCTAAATAATTTTCTGTAATAAAAAATAATAATAAAAAAAGGGAGCAAGTTTTACATTTCATCTGAATGCTTTAAACAAGCTCAAAAGTCTTGGAAATGCCTCCAACTTGCTACTGTACCTTCCTTTCATCATCTAAAGTAGCAATTTGCCTTCCTTTGTATATAGCTGAAGGCCTTTAAATTAGTCATAGTCCAAGGGGTGAAACTGGAAATTTACACTTCCCTCCTTTACTGTCAGAATTTTCTACCATTGTTATTTTAGAAAAGGAATAATGCAGCCTCTCTTTTGAAGCTTCACATATGCTAAAAACTACACAAATATTATAGCAGTGAGATTTCTCAATGACTAAGCTGAAATGGGCTGACAAGATTTGCAGCCAATCCGGTGCTCACACTTCAGGCTGCTATTTCATACCATTATTGTGAAAATCCTATAACTGCTTGCAAAGAATACCAAAATGGACTGGTAAAAAGGTAAAAATCAGTGAGCTTTTCATTTACCACATTGCTCAAAGTCCATCTGTAACAATAAAGAAGTGTCACTAACTGAACAGATGTGGGAAGTATTGCCTAGAATCAATTTATGATGAAACAATCAGAACAGATGTCTTCCCCACTCTTCACTGTCACATGAAATACTTCTGTGGGCAACTCTGAAGAATTGGCAGACAGGCTCTTGCATCAATGCTTGTGTATCTTAGAAGGTACACCAGAAAATGCCTATTCATAAAAGCATTTAATTTCACCAATGTTGAAAGATTTAGTATTTGCTAAGATTTCAGGATTCCTGACAATGTTATGGTAAAAATTATGTACATCCATCTCACCCAAAACATCAACTTAAATTTTATCAAGTTAAACTTCAGCTGTTGTCTGTTTCTGCTATGAAATACTGTCTTGCCTTATGGGACATCTATCATTGCTTAACTCTTTTTCTCCAAAATTCTCATTCAATAGTTTTACAATTATTCTTTGCTCTTTAGAAATCACCTGCTCCTCTTTCACAAACCTGCAGAGAACAAGCCGCATAACTGTGTTTTACCACAACCTGCTGGCCAACCACTACAGGGTAAGGTAGTCCTCAAATCCATAAGTATCATCACTGTCTGATGTCCAGTTAGTCTGGAGAACAATTATGTTCCTCCACTGGTTCAGAAAATTGTAACCTCTTCAGAGGCTGAAATGACCTTTCTCACTCCAAAGCTGGTAACAAAGTTTGGTTCCCCAATCCTCTCCTGGAGTTGTCCAGCACAAAAATCTTCTCATTTACTTTGTGATAAACTGTGATACACTAATAGAACAGGTGAATCCTGGAATTGTCAGTTAATTCCAAACAGGCCTGTGCAACACTGAGACCACAGGTGAACAGGGAGTTGGCTTTTGGCTGTGTAAATTTAATCTCAAAAAATTTATGCAGTCTAACCACTATTTTGATATTATTTAACTCACTTATTCTTTTATGTCTTATGCCAGAGCATAAGGGCTGAATGGTCCCTGGATGAGCATTACAAAGTTAAGATATGTAAAAGCGGTCTTCTGTAATGCCATAGATTATCAGCAGATGGAATTGCTGTAAGATCAGACCAGCACTAAAGTATTCATAGAAAGAATGTATATTGAAAATAAATCCTAGACAGGAGTAAATCACCTGTCCTGTATTTTATGACATATTTTCAGTGTACAAGTGTTACTTATGCTAATTTATTAGTAGCAAACTTTTATTGCAGGTATAAGGGGAACTAGAATGGGAAAGTTGGGGTTTTTTCCTTACTTTAGCTTGCTCTTCTCTGATTAAGAGGCATCTAGGAAAAAAATGTGCATGAGGTTAAGACCTTATCAGCAGTGACACTTGTTTAAAGCACTGCTGCAGCTCTTAGAAGATGAGGTACTAGGTTCAGTTCTCTAAATCTGCTTGAAAGTGCTAATATCTTTAAGTTGTTGAACATGCATTTGAAGGACGACAATGGGAAGGTGAAACCTTGAAAACCTGACTATTCCTGCAGACGGAAAAATTTGAGTCAGTCTGTCAAATCCATTAATTAACAAACAGCCCAAAATAAGCACACATGATTTAATTTAGGAAGACATGCCACCATGTTATTGAGGTCAACAGACTTTTGGGGCTTGAAAACACACCAAGTTAATTGAACAACAGGAAGCTATTAGCACATTAGTGTGTGCTACTCCTTTTTTGCCATGTACTGTAACTGCATCAATTACTTCAGAATACGTTTAATCAAGTGCAATTAAGCACCATATAACCTTAATGTTATTACAAGAAATTCAATAAATATTTAAAGAGAAATTTAAAAACGCTTTGCTGAATCCTAAAAATCCATTTAAGCATCTGAAATATAAGGCTGGGGAAAATAAAAATCTAAGTTTTCCTTGTTTTGTTCCTGCAAGGTACCAAAGTTTGAAACTTCAGACAAGTCAGACTTTACAGCTTAAGAAACAGACAAAGAATATGCATATGAAGAGACTGACACAGAAAACTGAAAGACAGAAAGGGCACTGCTTGGAACAATGAAAACTAATGAAGTAACTCTGTCATTAAAGAAAATGAGACTAAGTGATATCAACTGACAGCAACCAACTGAAGAGAAATTGCCCATGCACGCAAAACACATTAAATATCAGATCAATGACACAGTGATGCACAGAAATGCAAGAAGAGAATTCACAAGTGCTACAAGCATTTAACTGGTGTACAAGCAGTCTCGTCATAAACTCCTAGCACGGACTACAGCACAAACAAGGAAAGCTCAAGCAAGAAACCTGTTACTATGTTTAATTTGTTCAGGCAATACAAGTCTTTATCCTAACATACATGTATTCCATGTCATCCCCCTTTTAGTCCAGTTTACTACCAAATCTACACAAGACAATGAACTCTTTGTTCTTTGAAGACATTCAGAGAAAAGGCACAAGCTCTTTCCTACACAGAAGCATTAAGCAACAAGGGATTTTTTTTTGCTAGTGACAAGAAAAAAAAAAAAAAGAAGCCTCTGGAATTACAAAATAGATGTCAATCATTACCTTACTCTTTGTATAAGAACCAGTTTCATGGAGCACAGCGACTCTAAATGGAGGCCACCAAGTGTGGAATTCTTTTACCCACTGATGCAACACAGTAGCTGGACAAACAATCACTGTTGGACCCAATCCCTGGTACCTAAAATAGAGTATTCAAGGAAAAAAACCCTTAATGTGAAATAAATAATCTGTATTAAGCGGCTCATTAAAATACACACATATTAAAATGATGTATTTAACAGCTGAAGTGGAATATGAGAGCTATGGAAATTAATTGGCAATTTGTTTTCCTGGAAGTTTGTTTTTTAAAGGAAGATGAAGAGGGTACTGCTAAAAGAATCTACCCATTGAACAGTTAATGGATGCATCTATCAAGATAAACAGGAATAGAAAAGCTCCAAACGATAAGGCATAAGAGAACTTCCTCCTGCGATATTACAAATCATGTTTTAGTGACTGCTGTTTCTATAAGCAAAAAGAAATCATTAACAAGCAATTATTTTATTACTTCTATTATACAGAATGTGTAGCTAGAGTCTCACAAATGGACTTACACACAGGTGTTCTGCTTCATGCTGGTAATATACTGTACTCTCATCACCATAGTTTATACATAAGAGAAGGACTCTAAAGTGGCAGACTATATCATCCGTGGAAGTTGAGATCTGAGCTTGGCTCAAATTGTCTCATAAGTTTCTTATTCGTAATTTTATTACTGTTTCTGAGAATTAGTAAAGAAGTCTGAAACAGTCTTTCTGTGTATTAAGTTCAGAGCTGCTATTAAGGTTAAGAAGGGAAAAATCTCTTGCACACTAGCCAAATAAAAAATACTACTGCCACAAATAAATACCAACAATCATGTAAGAAATATATTAAGTAGTGGTTACTAGCAGTTATTTTTCAAATGTATTTGCTCTTTAAAAAAATGGAACAAAATGACTTGGCAAACAAAGGCAATAGCTTCAGTTATCATACACTGACCTGTGTCTGACTATGTACTATCCAAGTGGTAATAAATAAACAATGCAAAAGTTCACAGTATACATTCAAGATCACACACTGATAGCAATAAAGGATTTCTCAGACACCAGCAACATCCCGCTTTAAAAAAAAACAAACCCCTTAATGCCTTCAGAAACTGCTGACACGAAGAAATAATATTCTTTATTAAAAGCTTATACATATGCTTATACATATCTAACAACCTGGATGTTGCTTATTACGAAATACTGTAACACAGCCTTACATGGTCTAATTAAAAAACTCTCAGCAATCCAAAGGGAAATAAGAACTTGGAGATGCAAAAAGTAGCTTCAACTATGCTACAAATCCAAATAACCACTGCTACTGCTCTTAAAAATATCTACAGCAAGAAAGCCAACCTTCCCAGAACATACTAGTTTCTCACTCCTCATGGGTAGTAATAAAATACCTCTGTTTATTCCCCTGGTCTGTATCACACAAGCTCACATGCAGGGTTTATCCAGATTTTTTCTCCCTCAGTTTACACAGAGTTCACACCTCCTTGGATCAATTTTCAGAAAATCCACTCTCCCTCCACTTGGCTGTGTGAAAACTCTTCTGTGTCTAGTCTGACTCTAACCACTTTCCACTAGCCAACATTTTATTATTCTCTTGAGATCTTTTATTTATTTATATAAAAGAGTCATCTAGTTTCTTCCAGTCTGAGCTGTTTCATGAAACTAAACAAATCATATACTTCTGCTTGCCACACTTAGGAGGCATCCTTCATTCTCCTAATCACTGCAACATTGCAAGACTTGCTCTGCTGCCCATTCAATTTATATTTGCTTTCCTTGAACAGAGGTGACACTAAAAACATTCAAAACTAAAGTCTTACTAGTGCCTTGTACCAAGATAATACTGTCCTATTCCTACTCCAAATATATTGTCATATTGTATTCTGTCCTTTTTTCACAGACACACTGTACTGATAGCTTATGGCCAATAAAATGCATGCTCAATATATCCAAATCCCTTTCCTCTGTTGCTTCTAGTTTATAAAGCCCAAATTCACAAGTATCCTTTATTTGTTGTTATTTAATTGGATGCAATTAGAATTGCACATAAGATCTATTCCTGCAACTTGCTACCAAGAAAAAGGAAGCTGAATTCATACTATATTTATAATCTTTAAATACTCAAAAAATTAGCAGAGGAAAATATGTTTCATTATAACCAAATGTTGCCAAGGACTGGCAAATCATGTTTTCAAGCTGAAACAATAACTAAACCCCAACAAAAATATGAGAACAGGGCAGCAAGAGCAACACATGTGTTCTGGGGCAAGGGATTTTTATTTACCTAAGCACCATGGAAATTAATCTCTGCCACTCAAAGTAGAGATTGAGCTGTTTATGTTTATGTCTCAGTATCCTAAAGAGCACAGATGGGTAAATAATCAGCATATAAACTTTCTGTCAGTTTCTCATCTGATGTCTCAAATAAATGAAGGCAAGCCTGTAGTGAAAAGATTTTTGTTACACACCAAGGTAATGAGACCCAAGCTAGGCTAGAAGACACTTAGCGCTGGCAACACAACTTTGTCCACTCCTAGTGCTGGCTTTGCAGCAAGGCTGCCCAGAAAGTCTCCTGCCTATCTGACCACACTCTTTCAAGCAAAAATGAGTTAACCAGCACTACTGGCTACCAGGATTACTGCCTTCTCAGTCCAGGGGAGGAAAACACTCAACTAGGAAAGATCAAGCAGTTTAGACTATCTGCCTTAGAGCACACAAGCAAAATCAGAGCAAATTTCACCACTACCTTGTTTCCTCCCACGGAATTACTGTCATGATGGACTCAATGACATGCACCAGCCAAAACAAGAAATTCAACACATTATCTTCCATGCAAAAAGCACACTGCAACTTAGGTGGGCAAATTGATTTTGGCCTTTTCAAAGTTTTACTGTAGTTTCACACTATTTAACAGTGTCAAGAGATGTCCCTGAAGGATTTCCATCAACTCAGTGGTCTCCCAAGTGGGGTAAGGGAATATAAAATAATCTGGACGGTAGCATCCTTAACCAGGCAGCCATATTAAAGTAAATCAACTGGCCTGAGTGATGAAGGACCTGTGGGGTTTTGTTATATTAAGGCTATATTAGGAAGCAACTGGAGAGAAAACAGGAATATTTTCTCTTTAAAGCATTATTTTACAATCCATGTACAAGCTGAACACAATTTAAGCATACCTCTATTTAAAGGTAATTATTTCTGTTTAGGACAGTACTATGAGAGTTGCTAAATTTCATGTAGCTATTTACATCAGGTACACAGGCCAACAGAAGTAAAAAAATCAAGCACTACTCATGCACTCATTTGCAAATCTGAGGACACAAACAAGTGTCTTGCCAGTAATTTCACCTATGAAGAAGAAATTTTAAAGCATTGTTCAGTAACAAAAAACCATAAAATATCTTGTAAGAAAGGCCAGTCACAATAGCATAACAACAACAGAAAACCAAAAACTGATGGAAATTCCGCTGTATAAGTTACTGGTTTTACTCTTACTACTAATTTTTGGCATGGATAATTCCCTGCCCATCAGAAACTCTAACTTTCACTGCAAATCAGCTTGCTACTTCCTGTAAAACATTTACCTGGTGGCTTGCCAGAACAAATATTTTAATGTAAAATTTAATAAATGGAACTAAAGGTATTACATCTAATTTAAAATTCCATATTGTGTAAACTATTGATATTAATGTAATTGAGTTTGTAAACAATCCATTTGTGGAAGGTAACCTTAGACACTGTATTGACCCAAAATATCTAGCGTGGCTCATCTGCAAAATGAAGCATCAATGCCTGGAATTCATTAAAAGTGTTACATGTTTAATTTTTCCTGCCCTACAGCTCCATTGTCTCGTAAAATTTTTCCTTTGATGTCCCCCACTAAAAGAATTAAAGGAATATTGTAATTGAAATGTCATTAATAATTCACAGGACCCTCCTCCACCAGTAATACATCTGATGAAATATTAATTGAGCTCCACAGACTGACAGTCTGCAGAGAAGCACTTGCCTGTAATTTGAACCACGAGTCCTCATATTGCTGTAGCTCAGACCTGCCAAGAAGGCAATTATCTGAATGGTCTTGCCCAATCCCATCTCATCTCCCAGAATTCCTCCTGCCTGCTGGCAGTGCAATTCCCAAAGCCACCTAACACCTGTCTGCTGGTACCTAAAACAAGGAAAAAGAAGATGGCAAATGTTTGATAATACAGATCATAACAGAAAGTACTCATGAATTAATCATTTGGCAAGGTTCTTATACCAGTTACAGTAACATGCTGGATGTGTGTTTTACATGAGTGCTGTATTTACTAGGTCATACATTTTTGATGCACTCAGACATTACATGTGACTTTTGTTCTTTATGCAACACTAAAACATTTCTAATTAAACCGATAGTCATGGTAATTAGAGGGTATTTTATTTCATATATATTTTAAGTGCTAAAAGCAACTTGGAAAGTTATTCTTATGAAGCATTATCTTTTCAGAAAAGACAGCATACAAGGGTCTAGTAAATAATATTATTTGGAACGTATACCTTGAACTGAAAGAAAAGGTTGACTTGTAATGGGTACCAACTTCATACTCCACTACAAAAACTGATCACATCTGCCAAACCATGCTTTTTTTTTACATAAATTTATTTACTAACATTAAGTCTCTTTCAACGAAGAAAAAACCCAAGGCTAAGCAATAGAAACTACTGCAGTGCATTGGATACAGCAGAGCATTATGCGAGAGCATCAGAGCACTTTTGACTCCCAGTCCTTCACTGGAAATCGTACAAGCAACAATATAAAACACATTCCACTTAAAAGAAGTGGACTAGAAAGCAAGGTTTATGATGGCAAGCTAAAAAGGTGAAGATAAGATGCTGGACTGAGAATCACTTTAGGACATACCTTTTCATAACAATATAAAATAGTGAGCCCAGTAGGAATAACACACCATGTGTGGGGGTTAAATTGAAAACAAAAGAAATAAATAAAAAAACATATCTTTAAATCACATTAAAAAAAAAATCAAATGTCTCAGCACCTCAGTGCCTTGTAACTTACAGGCAAAAAAAGGTTATTGATAATTTTCTTGATGGTGTGCATTTCTGGAGTGCAGAGCACAGCAAAGAACAAAACACTTTTATTTTAAATAGGGGTTGTTCATTTTAGGTGATTTCTTGTGTGCTTTTCAAAATCCTGTTTCCATCCTTGAACAAATAATATTTAGGACTACTGACAGCTAACGACACTAGTGTCTACAAAGTACTATTAAAAATCAATTTGTGATGAGTTTGGTATGGATTTAGAGAATGCTAAATGGAGACAAACAAATGGCTTGAGTAGTTAAAAAAAGATGATCAAAGAACACATCTAATGGTTCAGACATCACACTATCTGCTGGTGTCTCAAAAGCATTATGCCACAAAGCCCTTAAGAAACCCTTTTATTAGAAATTAATTCACCTTAAAATGCAGCAATCTATAAAACAACTATGAAATGGCTTGCAAGATTAGCTATAATTGGATTAAGATGCTATCATTACTACATTTTATGAAGACAAAACGTTTTCTGACAAACATTAAAGAATTGAAGATAACCCTAATTCCAGTCATAAGCTGCTCCCCCAGACTAATGTTCAGCATGTCTCTTCAGAAGACAACCATTCAATAACTTCCTAATATAAATTTGTATTATTTTTTAGGATTACATAGAGAGCTTTAAAATTAGATGAATTTATAAGCATATTTCTCCCTCTCCTTCCTTCTCCTGAGAAAGCTTCACAGTAGATAATTAAGCTTGTGAAAAATTGTGCTCCATGGTTATTTAAAAATGTGAAAGATGCAGGTGCTTTCTTTGTATAATCATATAAACATGCAATAATTGTAACTATGCAAAAGTTAAAGGAACACATCCCCCTCCATTTTTTGCAGTTATATGGAAAGATAATTAATTCTTTTCAACCTTACACTTTTATTGCACCATTTTTTTTTAATTCCAAAAATATTCTGGAAGTAAATAAAAGTGCTGCTGGTCTTCCAAAATAGTTATATTGGACTGTATTTCACATGAGCAACCATGTTGTGATGCATCCCTCAAAATTCACCACAGTAGCTACCAGAGTTCAGCTGGATTGTTGCAGAGACAAAACTGCACTTCAGATTTATCAGTGAAATCACACACTGGAAGCAAATAATGATGAAGCCTGTTTTCTTTTTCATACAGAGAACATTCTCTCAGGCTTAGTGCAGGCAGGATAAGGCAATGTTTGCAGCTCTGCTCAGTTTTGTTCCACAGCAGCATCAATGCTATTCCTGCTCAATGTTCATCAAAGCAGGCAAGTGTGCAGGGAAGAAACAGATTGTCCACTTTAACAGGCTTACCAAAGAACAGACCTGAGGGTCTCCTACTTCCAGCATAAGCTAACTTCTTTGGACTTGAACTATGCAGGAAGATCACTTAAAGTACATGCTATACATGTCCATGGCCCAATATACTTCCATGTTTTGTACTGAACTTGCTCAGAACTCAACAGTTTTTAATGACTATTGACTATGGGCTTTCCTACATTGGAGATTTCAGCATTTAAGTTACAAGTCAGACAAATCATTCAACTCAATTGATCTTTCTAACCACTTAAGAAGTTCTGCCAACTGACTCATGTTTGCAGGGATACCCTTCATTAGTGAGGCTTGCATCTTCAAGATTAATTTTTAGTGACTACTCTATTTCATTTCCCTTTGGGTTGCTCAGACCACACATCCGTCCTCAAGATGAATACTTGTGCAGTACCTTCGCATAAACAACTGGAGACCACATATTGGCTCTGTATGGTCCCAGCAACCAAGTCATTAATTCAATCCCATTTCAGAGCTAGTGCTTTCCTTCTGAGGACTACAGGACAACAGTAATAATTTCTTTGAGGTCAAGACTAAGTGGTTCTCTTGGAAGGGATACCACACACACCCATTATAAACCAGGGCTTTCTACCACAGTAAGATTTTAAGAGTTTGCTTTTGAAAGAGAAGATGTTTTTCCTGCTGTGTGACATGTTGCCAACAAAACTGAATTCAAGCCCATTATGCATGAAATTTAAGGGAGATTATGGATGAAGTTAACTGATCAGCTGCTAGCTTGTTTGGCCTGTCGTTTGTCATTAGTTTTTTTGAGATGAACTTGAAAGCATCACTGGGCACTATGTTTTAAAAAACTGAAACAGAAAACAGTTATGTCCAAATCTGTAATTAAGCATTAAATAACTAAAGAATGAATTGTAGAGTGTTTTCCATCTACCAGAGGAATTAAGAATTCGCTCTCTATATTTTAAAATTTTACTTGGCAAAATGTTCATACGAATTATAAGTAGTTACTTTGAAAATACTTTGAGTAGTTGCTTAAAGAAAAAGTTGTCCGTATTTTTTACTGGCAGAAAATTTCACTCCACTCAATCAGAGAAACACGGTATTTCTTGTTTTCTTTTATCACATCTTGCCAATATCTTATGTTTCAAAGTAAAGTTATTCTACCACTCCACACCTGAATTAGGAGCAAGCATATATCAATAAAAGAAAGCATTTATAAAAATAGACAAGGAGAGCTTCTCAATTCACAGTTTAGCTAATACACATTTACAATATTCACATCAGCCAGTTATCATCTGTATTTTCATGTAATTGCACTTTGTGCTCACAGTAAGTTAATTTCATTGAAGTTCGATCCTGAAATCTTTTTTAAAGAAAGAATCCTACTGAAACAATTGAAGTAAAAGTTGAGGCATCATTCACTGAAGTAAAAGTTACAGCAAAGGGCATCTGGAACTTACCATGACTATTACTACTAATATTATTAACAGCATACAGCAGCATAATATAAAAATAATGTACACAATACATACTTAAAAAGCTTTTTGAAGAGAAATCCTGGTACTTTGAAACCCTCTTCAAATTCAACGTCACTTTCTTCAGAAAGTTCCTCAGCTGTTTGATGTTCCTTGTCCTTCAAACGTTCCTTTTGCCACTTCCTGGAGTGACACAAGGAGTCAACATTCAATCATAGCATGGAAAAGATACTCTACGAAAATGATAGTGAATTTCCGATCAGGTAAAAAACCCAACAAAAACACATGCTCTGATGTAATGATTTAAAATACTAATCCTTTGGAGGAGAGAATTATGCAAGTAAATGGTTGAAACATCCAATATATTAAAAGGTACATGTTTTATAGCTAGTTACAATTTTCTATAGACAAAAATACTAACATAATGGAATCAACAGATAACAGCACCAAAAAACCTGGCTACTTTAAACTCCTAAGTCTCCCTCCCCTTCCTCCCCCCACCCCCTGCCAAAACATTGATAAAGTTTAGGTATTCCAAAACTGTTTTATTAATTGAACCAAACACTTAAATTTAACTTCCTTCCTGTAGAGAAATGTGAAGCAGTGTATAATCTTACATACAAGACTCACTTGGAAACATCACCATCTTCAGGATGACATGCTCTAAATCTGTAAAGCAGTCATTATTAAGAGAATGAGTTTTATGAGGTTTTGAAATTACAGTGTGATTTGTGGTTTGCAGCCTCATCTTATTTGGACTCCAGGCAGCTTAGAGAATTACCTTCCTGTCCCATCATTCCCCCACTGCTGAAAAAGTACCAAAGGATCTTCAATGTTCCAACAAAATTATGACCTTGTGTTTCAGTGACCCAAACCCATTTGCCTCTAACGGTAAAGTGTACTCCAGCTGGGTATGTACTACTCAACCAACAGCACTTCACTGACAATTCGGGTTTTGCTGGAATTCTCTCATGAAAGTGCCATTTACTGCAGGCACACTGTATGTGGTGTATAAACTGACAAAATCCCTGCAGAAATTGGCATGGTTCAGAACAGACTAAAAACATCCATATGTTACTGTTCTGGATGCAGTGCAAAAGCAGACCTTCACTTAATGGTCTCCGCATATCCGGCAAATTTATTTTAAAAAAACTTGTGTTAGGAAAAAGAGAGCAGGGAAGAAGTTCAACATTTCACAGACAAGCAACACAATCACACACTCTTACAAAAGAAAGCTAATTATATGAGGTTTCTAGATGGACTTTTCAGCAGTATCTTTTGAGAAAATACTTTGAGTCTGTCTTTATGGAACTAGTAACAAACTTGGTATTGTTTTATTAACTGAAAATAAACATCACCATCTCCAAATACACACAAGTTACAATCACTGTCAAGAATGAAAGCACTGAAAAACTAAGACAACACAATTCTGCACAGGTTTAGAGAGCCAGTTTCACGGAAGCATATTTTGATCTCTTAAGTCAAGAAGTCTTCAGAAGTAAAAAAATAATGATGGAGAGAAAAAAGAGCATATATGGGGGAAAAATTAGATGAAAAAAGACAGTCTTCAGTTTGCTGATTAAAACTGATGAGTTGCTAATGTTTATTATCATATTCTTCTTATTTCATTATATGAAATCATGTATCTGGCTAAGTAATAAAGCAGAACTTACTAAAAATACATGAGGTGTCAGTGTTTTCCTCTTTTATATACCTATCCTAACAGGAATGGAAATCTCTACCTTAGACTAGGAGTCTGCTAAATGTTTGACTTAGAAAAATTACACTCGTGCTCTGGAGTCTAACAGGACGATATGATACATTCTAGAGTCACAGCATAAAAATGCATTTATTTTTCTTCAGTACTACAATGTTACTCTATCAGGCACAGAGGGTCTTACTTTTCTGAGTTCCAGAAAAAGGAATTCAATTTGACAAATGCTGATAGTCCTTGCTTCAGATTGTGTCACTGCTGGAACTGAGACATGCTAGAACTTGATTATTTCATCTGACTGAGTTATGACAGGACTCAAACCAAGGAAGGAAACTCCTACTTACCACACTAAAATCAAAACAACTACAGATTACAAAGCTTCCAAAGAGACATCTAGGTAAACAATCCATACTAAACCCAAGCAGGGCAATAATTTGTACAAGAGTTTACTATTAATTTTGTACTCCAACGCAAATCACCACCAGCCAGCACTGGAGCGGCAGCCTCCCCTGGGAAGGAGCAGATTGCCCTCTAGTGTGCACTGGGAAAACTGATCCAGAAACAACCAAGAGGAAACTGAGGTTAACTCGAAACTGTCCAGGAATTTAGGCACTTCACCTCCATATAACTACTACATTTTCTGCAGGAAGAGTGATCGATATTGGGATCTCTCCTAAAATTATACCTAGAAAATATATGCATCTAGAATTTGAACTAATAAACCCTGTACTTAAATTTCCTAAAAAACATTTCCTTTTTACATGCTGTTACCTGTTACTTCATTGAAGTACTACATCTCTTCCAAATGTCTAGAGGTTTTTCACCATCAATTACCAGTTTAAAAAATAGCAGCAACTTGTTATCACAAACAACTATTCCGTTTCTGAAAGGCCGTGAACTTAATGTAACACACACCATTATGATATTCTACACTGAAACTTCATTATTTTCTTCAGAAAAGTGTAAATACCGAAATGGCTGAAGCCATGGGAGGACAAACACTATTTCCAAGACGAGATCAGTCTGTTGGTTAATCCAGTCTTGTACCTTTCCATGGAAGTCAAACTTTGTAAGGAGAAATAGTGGTAGCTCATCTTTGACTTACATACACAGTAACTTACTGTCCATTTGGTCAATATATGCCTTACACACAGCAGTTAAACATTATTAGTATGCCTAAACAATCAGAATATACAGGTTTTACTATATTACCAAAGTCTTTTCAAAACAGAAGCATGACCTTTGAGAAATCTGTCTTATATTGTCCATTGTCACCAACATAAATATAATTCTATCCCTGAAAGTGAAGTATGAAAGGCATATATCATACAATTAAATTTCTTCTTAATATAAGAATGTATTCAGATAGTAAGCCCATTTCCCACTTATTGCAATACCCTAGAAAGAAATTCTGTACCCAAAACAGTAATAAGCACAATTCGACTTTTTTTAAAAAAAAATACAGTCAGGAACCAAGCTGAGTATTTAATATAGTTTGCATTTGCGAAGCACAATGTGTTTTATATTTTATACAGCTAAGAATCCCTTATAGATTATTCTAATTTGCTAAATTGATGCATTCAGTATTACTTTTTTGATCTAACTTTTTATGGTCTATATGGGTGGATTTAATTGGTATGTCCTAACAGATGAAATACATGCAGTTAGTACCACAAACCTCCATAAGTAAATTAAGACTGATGTAGACAATCACACACTTGAGTTTCGAATGAAAGGTGTACTCAGCGAGTGAGACAAAATATATCTTCATTTGTGTCCTGGCTTTGTCACTTTAAAGAGCAGTAAGGATGCTTTAAGAAAGTATCTTTCAGGAGAGGTAGTATTTAATCCTTTTTTAATTTGTAACTTTGAAACATCGAGAGATTCAGTAACTCAGACACATCAAAGAAAGCTAGCACATGAAAACTGATCTATGAAAACCAATTTAATTTAAACTATTTTTTTTTATTTGAATCAACTGCTTTGTATACTGACAGCCAAAACTTCCTGCTACTCAGCTGCCAGGATATCACTTGAGAGACATGAAAAGAAGCAGCTTTCCTAGCCTTGCCTCTGTGCACTTGACAGCAATAGAAGCCAAATACTGTACTCCACAAACAATACAGAATACACAAGAAAACATAGATATGGCACTGATCTCCCATAATATGACATGTAATTCCTTCCTTGAAGCAGCAGGCAGACACATACCAGCAACTGGTATGGGAAGAGTGTCCGTAAGACTGCTAAGGTTTATTTTGACTCCAAGCCACTACCTTATACCAACACCTTACTGATATCAACAATGTAACATAGTAACTACATATAAGCAGAAAAAATTACTTTTTTATACTTATGCTTGGCATTTTAAGACATGCAAAGGAAAACTCTGAATAATATAAACAAAATCTTGATAATCTGCAGTTTCCACATCTGCAAAGCTTGAGAATAATACAAGAAAAACACACAGCAGTTTTCTTGTTGAGAAAAAAAACAAGCAAAAAAGTTTTTTTTCCTACACACTTAAAATGCATTCAAGGTTACTTTTGTTTTGTGATTCTATGCAAAAGAAGTTGAAAAACAGGTCCATTTTCACCCTTTCCATTTCTTCAAAGAAACTGACTCTGCCATGACCTGATGTGCTGGTTTTGGATGGAGTAGAGTTAATTTTCTTCGCAGTGGCTGGCACGGGGCTGTGTTTTGGATTTGTGCTGCACACAGGGCTGATAACACAGAGATGTTGTTGTCATTGCTGAGCAGGGCTTACACAGAGCCAAGGCCTTTCCGTGCTGCCACGCTGGCGAGGAGGCTGGGGGGGCACGGGAGGCTGGGGGGAGACACAGCCAGGACAGGTGACCCCAACTGACCAAAGGGATATTCCAGACCAGATGGCACCGTGCTCAGTACATAAAGTGGGGGAACAAGGAGGAAGGGAGGGAGGGATGTTTGGAGTGATGGAGTTTGTGTTCCCAAGACACCGTTATCTGAGATGGGGCCCTGCTCTCCTGGGGATGGCTGAACACCTGCCTGCCCAGGGGAAGCAGTGAATTAATTCCTTGTTCTGCTTTGCTTGCATGTGTGGCTTTTGTCTTCCCTGTTAAACTGCCTTTATCTCAGCCCATGAGTTTTCCAGCTTTTACCCTTCTGATCTCTCCTGGTGGTGGAGTGAGTGAGCGGCTGTGTGGGGCCTGGCTGCTGGCTGGGGTTAAACCACAATACCTGAGCATTCCACTGGACAGGAGGGAACAGGTTTAGATCCCACCAGCTCCAATTCTGAACACTTCTAGATGAAGATGGTCACTATTGAGTATGACAAAATAGACATTGATAACACATTTGCGGATGGGGATCAAGTCTCGGAGACATTCCAGTACCATCCTAGAGACTGATTACCTAAGCCTCTGGGTTCAGCTGGTAATAGCCAGTATGATGCACAGCTGGGAATGACAATACACTAATTTTCACTGAATATTTAAGTAACCTTATAGCTGTATGACAGTATCCTGCTTATTTACCTTACTGTCCATGACTCTGATGTTCCTTGGTACTGTTCACTATTCTAGCAAGCTATGATTCACCTTAGACATTGACCTTTCAGAACAGAAGATTTTTTCATCTGCACGTCTACACAGCAACATGGCTCCAGTAACAGTAACTAGAGAAAGGCAAGAGCCACACAAGGGAAAAAACCTGAAATTCCTGATAGCCTAAGCTGAATTCTGCATAGCTAAATTTTACATCTTCATGTTCCACTGAGCACACCTTGCTTTGAGTGGCTAGGCCAACCTCTGGAAGTAGCCTTTAGAAGGACAGGGAAGAGTCAGCTGCTCTCCCACCTGACATTTCCTACAGACAACAGCTCCTGTTCTGACGAGTCTCTTGTTCTAGAGATGCTCTGCAGTCGTGCAGTTAGCTAATTAGCATGCTTTAACAACATCAATGTAGTTTCCCCTTGACACAGACCAATCTCTTGAAGTCCCATCTCTGAAAAGTTTTAATGTTAAGGAAACTCATTTTCAATCTCTACGAGTGTAGGACTGAATTCATTGCCAAGCCCAAGACTAGATGTTCAGAAGAATAAAGTAATCCTGAAGGATTTTCCTCTGCCTCTCTCATGGGTAAAATATACTATAATCTCACCCATTCATTTGCATTCAAAAGTAAAACTGACATGAAACAAGATATAAATGTAAGCAAATGACAGCACTTCTATAGCATTCTTAATATGTTTCTTAATTCACTACATTTTATTTTCTCATGGCATTTCCCATAATGAAGATTACCTGGGGGTGTCAGCATAAAAACATCAATGTGGACAGCTGCAGCTTAACAGCCACAATAACTGTAGCTATGAAATTTTTAAGAGATGTAGTGTTTTGGTAGCAATTACAGTTATTGATATTTCTAAAATTCATTTAGGCTTTTATTGTAACTTCAGTAACCAAAAGAAATGTAGTCTATGATATGACTTTGCTAAGGATAAATTGTCACAATCTTAACGTTATTAAAAAACGTTTTTGAATGAATTTAAACTGTGAGTCATATTAAAACTTTCAATCAAAATAAATTACTCTTGATGAAAACACTGAATTAAAAATGATTTAATATTGGTCTACTTTAAATGTGAAGAATACAGTTTTATTCAATAAAACAGTAAATATTTTACCGATTAAGAACAATTAATTTCTGTTAATGCATCCAATAGAAAACATATTTCTTTTTGACCCTTTGGACATTGTTCAGATTAGCCTGTTGCTGAAATTTCTATTCAAGAGCAATAAACCATGCTTTAATTTTGAAAAGCAACATCCTGGGATTGCAAACTTATTGCCTTATATCAGTTCCTGATCTGCCTTTGTAACCTGGGATATGAAAGCGAAGTTGGGCTCTTCCTACATGAGATTTTCCACAACTGAAGGCACTTCTGCTACCAGAAGATACCTCTCTTCCTCCACAGCAACTAAGGCTTTCACCAGAAGAGATGGTGTTTATACCTCTACTTTTTGGTTCCTTCTCTGACACAGCATCATTTCAAACCATAAGATTTTGTATTTCCATAGAAGTGTAAAATTTGAGTCTCCCAAGCATTAATCAAGTTCCTATGCTAGAGTTTATCTCTACATCAATCACCCTTCACTGACAGTTCTAATATATGTTCTTCCTTTCACTCTAGAGAAGTGTTTTCACTCTAGAGAATTCCATTATTTTCTAGAGGACTGTATAACTTCCTGAAGGATATTCAGTAAAGGTAGCTAAAAGTACACATGCCATCAACAAGCTGAAGTTTATTATATGAAGCTCAACCCCTATACTAGAAAAGGGACAACATGCCAGTGGTTAGAGAACAATTACAACAATACAACCATTTTAGTGACCTTGGTCTTTTCACTCCCAGTATGTGCAGAAGCCTCATAACTTCATGGGCTTTTCCAGTTAGCATTTGAACAGCCTAACAAATTGCATGTCATTTCACTGCCCCTTCAAAATGTTTCCCAGCAAGTTATGAAAAATGGAAACACTGCTCAGTCTTACTGTTAGGAGCTCAAAAACTACGCTATCAGTAGAGAAAATGTCTCAACAGCACACTGTAGCTGCAGAGATCACCAATACAAAGGTTATACAAATTTCATAAATCACAAATTAGCACAACGTGATACACAAATAAGGACCTATAACCAAATAAGGAGCAGAAAAATTTAACAGCAAAGTTCTTCTAATTAGGCTCCATGTCTGAATCCTCCTGGAAGGATCCTTCTGACTGCCTCATTTCCCTTACTTCAATACACTCCCTAGCAGTCTATAATAGACACTGTCCTTTGCATTTTCAACATAGTAACTCGTTAGCAATACTAATAAAAATGTCTAGGACTAACCTTAGCCTTTGTTTATAATAGTCCACATCTCCATCATCTCTCCATCGTCTCACTTTGTGCTTCCCTGGTGTATGCTCTTCTTCCTCAGAGCTTGGAACGAAGTCAGCATCATTTTCAGCTTCTTTAAAACTCTTCTTCACCAAATGTTTTCTTTTTCTTGATAAATTCTTAAGTTCGTAATCAGAATCATTCTCAGCAAGAGAAGATGCCTGTTCTTCTTCCTCTTCTGCTGCTTCTGGATCAAAGACCTCCTCATCAGGTACATAGTCAGACTCCCCACTATCATCCTCTTCTTCATGCCTGAACTTCTTGGTCTCAGGATACTTCTTTTCCTTTGGAATCCTGGCCTTTGAATGAATCTGAAGGGCATGCTTCTGAAGCTCTCTCAAGTGTTTTTGTAAGCGCTTATCTGTTTTTGAGAGGGCTTTACCACTTTTTTCCTTTGTAGCAGCTGCAGGAGCCACGGACTCAACATTTTTGGCTTGTGCTTTCTTCTTTGCTCCTTTGCGGCGGGATAACTTCCTTCGTTCAGATGACAGCTTAGCTTGGTCTGCTAAGTACTTCTCAAAATCAGATGCTTCATTTAGTCTTAACTGTCGTGCCTTCCTCTCTGGCTTCTGAAGTATTTTAGTTCCAAATGGAGTCATCTGACCAGTTCGAATGAGCTCTGCCCACTCTGTTTCCTGAGCAGGCATAAGCATACTGCCAAGAGATGATGGACCAGGTTCTGCAACAAAAGTCAGAACATTGAGCATGCCATTAACACCTTCTGTATAACTAAAACACAGGAACAAGGGTATTACACACACTGTCAAAATGCAAATATTTCTGAAACAACACACATCAGCAAGAACTACCATAAAACTACAGTTCCCAATGATACATGAACTCTAATGTACCACCTATACTGTCAATTCCACCCATGTCACCATGTTCAGTCCAAGAAACCACTGTGTTCCCATCTCCAGCAACACTGCCCATTTCAATTTTATTGTTGGTTTTTCAGTCCTACGCATAAGCTTGAAATTTGACATTTTGATTACCACAACAGAACAGACACAAATCCCACAAAACACAGACTGTCCTACCATATGCTTCAAAAAAACCCAACAAAAAAACAACAAACAATAAAACCAAGCCAAAAAACCCCAAACCTGTCTTCCTAGCCCATGATACTAATATGGGGATGATGACTTTTAAAGTCAAACTGGCTGCACAGCACTCTGCCATAAAAGAGCACTTTTAGGTGCACTTACAGTTACTATACAAAAACTGTAATGGGTGTTTGAAACCAAAGAGAAAGAAAAGCTCTTGAATTGAAGAAGCTGAAGGGGAATTCTGGCCTGAAATCTTTTATGAGGCTCCAAAATTTCAAAGTAAGTCTATTAGAATTGCCAGCACAGCTTTAAATGCCTCATTTTAAAGCACTGAATCTATGATATGTTTAATGAGTAACAACAGTGCATCAGGCAGGAAACCCCCTCCACCTCCTGCCCCTCCTACTGGAACTGCTCCATTTCTTCTGTTGGGCTCCACTCACTTCTTAGTTACATTTCAACACACTGTGTGCCTGAGTTTTGCTGCATGAACCCATTCAAAGAAAAAGGATTTAAGATGCTTTTTTTACTGAGAAAAGTTAACTGAGGCTTTGACTCCTTAAGTTTTGTTGAATCAGGAGAGCAGCATGAGCTTTGTGAGGTGGGAATCTACTCCAGCCAAACGTGCAAGGAACAAACAGCACAAAGAGTTTTTTCACCTCTGCAAACAAAAATAAAACCCAAAGGTGATGCACAGACACCAACGGGACCCAAACTTGCCCTGCAGAATACTGCGGGTTACTGACGGTGGCCAAGCTTAGTTCACAGACAGCAGAGAGAAAGAACACCTAGTAAAACACTGAGGTAACATATATCCTGCTCTGGAAGAAACCTTATGTTTAATTTAAAAAAAATCACACTGCAGCCTGAAAAGAAGAAGCACTTCCCCCTTCCATTTCTAGTGATACTTCCCAACAGTAAGAAAAAACAATTTTGTTAATGCTGATTGATAGCATCCAGCATATAAAATGTAATTCAATCACGATGTTAGTCATCTTTATCAAATTAGCTGTGAAAAAAATGTTAGGATTTCCAATTTATTAAGCCCAATACTCTAATGTGCCTCAGCCATCCCTACTCAGCTGAACATAGATTAACATCCATTTTTTAAAACTTCCCACATGAATATGCCTAGATTTGCAAATCTGCAGGTGTACAGAATAAGTGTTCCTAACTCTCTCTTTGAAAGCCAACCACTGAAATTCATCTCCTTACAGGCAAAAATCTTACAAAATAGCTTCAAACAAAAAAAAAAAGTCATTACATCAACGTAGAACAGAACTTTCAGCCGCCTTCTATACATACCTTCATCTTCCTCATATTCAATCTCATTTGCTTCATCAGCAAACTCTGTTAAACCAAGTATTCCTTGGAGACGTTTTTGTTTTGCTTTTATCTTCTTCAGCTGCTGCTCCTTCAACAATAATTACATAAGTAATTTAATTTCTAATCTGGTTTATAAACTTGGTAACCTTTTAAACAACACTTAAATCAATACATTTGCAGTATTTTCAACCAGAATCTCATATTCAAACGTTCACAGTATCACACTTGAAATAAAAAGAAGTGCAAAAAAAGTATCACCACAATACTCGTACAGCTCCAACCCACAGGAGACAAAAGATTTTGGGTGTATGATTATCTCACCATATCTGTATAGTAAGATCAGACTGTTTACACACACAAAATTCATGTGCACACTGCATTTTTATGTACATTTCTTAAGGTCATTTTATGAATGTGTTGATTCTAGGTGAAGGAAGCCCATCAAAGCAGATTGCCGAGATGCACAGAGAACACCACCAAATTTGTTCATGATTGCAAGACTGGGTTCATGATTACTAAGCCACAAATAACAGCTGTAAGATTTACTAAGATTTATTTATCGTCCCTGAAGTTTTGGAATGTTTTGTTACAATGAAACTGAAATCGTAAATGAGTCCAACATCCTGATAGGTGTTGGTACATGGTTAGTTCAGGAGTGGCCATGGCTGATTTAACAGCAAAAAAAAAAAAAAAAGTTAAATGACTTCAAAAGATTAATGTTACAGATAATGTAAGAAGTATAGTTTACTACAGCTAAGAAAAGAATTCTTAGCTAATAATTCTTCTGTTACACCTTTTATCTGATTGTAATATCCTCAACAGTGCATCTACCTGTGATGTTATGATTCCTAGGTGTTGCTAATTTTTATTTGTGAAACAAAACATTCCAACCAGTAAAACAAAGATGCAGACAATGTAACCTTCCACATTTGTAACTCTATGCTTTGGAAGTATTTCCTTACCTAGAGAGGCACATGCTTCAGTAAAAATCAAGTCCATTGCAAAATGACCAATTTTTTTTTTCTTTTTGATGAAGGACAGTTCACTATCTTGCCCATGCCTTCATGTAGCACTTTTCAAAACACAAAGAGCAACTGTATTCATGTATGGTACAATATAGTATCTCTTGTATGACTATCTATGCATGACTATCCTTGCTACCTGAGTACTTTATATCATAAAACATGCCCTGTATGTCAGCTCTAAGGAGATAGATGTCTTGTACCAGTCATTAGTTTCCCATTTGTCCCAATAACAGATGAATTCAGTCATCTTTAGCAATTTTCTTTAAATACTACAAAAGGAAGAGTACTAAAAAGCACTTTCCATGCAACAAGTAGCTCAAGACCAGCTTTAAATACACTGCCTCCAAAACACTCTTCAGGTTATTAGGACCACTGGCTTACAGTTTTCGAAAGGAGATCTTTTTCTTTCACTTCAAAGATAGTTAACAACAAACTTGCAAGGAGGTCTGAACTTCCCCTGCAACTAACACCTGTGTAAATCTCTTCAAGCAATATGAAAACATGCAGAATAGTGATCATTCTTTAATGGTAAGTCTGGTTTAATGCATTTCTTCCTACTACTTCCAGCTACTTTTTTCTAGTCCTTTGCCACTGCTCAGTACTGTCCCCACCACGCTCTTAACAGGCTAACTTATCAGCACAGTGTTATCCAAGTAGCTGAAATTATCAAGGTTAAAAAACTACAAGTGAATGAGTCAGCGGCAAATGACCTAAGACTGGCCTGTCTGAGGGCAAAGGACGGTAAGTTTCACAGTCAGGTTTATCATTAGAGAAAGTATCAGGGTGAATTTCCAGCAGACAGTGAGCTGATCAAAGGTGCTACATTCCTGAGCAGCAGAAATTTCTCTTTTCTCAAATCTCTTCCTACTCACAGCTGTAGAGGTCCATTGCCTACGCCACCCTGATGCCAGCTAGACTGATTGCTCCACAGCTCCCTTAACTCACTACTCTGGCAGAAAAAAGCTGCAGCAGTTTCTGACAAAACAATGAGTTAAAGAGGCTCACAGAAGGAAACTGCGTACTGACAAGATACAGACAATGAAAGAGGATTAAGGAAAAGAACACAGGGAAGGAAGACCATGAGAGCTGAGATTTAGTTAAACTACTGAATCATGCGCTAACAAGGCTTTGTTAATTCTTCAAATACTACTTGGAGGATTTCAATTAAATTAATGCAAATCAATCTTCTAAGCAGGTCCTGAAACTTTACTTTTACATCTTGTTCCAAAACCTAGAATAAAAAAAAATTCAGCACTTTAAATTAGCATGAAACTATTTCAAAGGAAAGGAACAGCAATTCTAGACCAACTCTGAACAATATAATTAAGAATTATATCACAAAAGCCAAACCTTAAGACAAAGGACAAACTAAGTATTGTAAACAGGAAATTACTGCAATTCAATTACCTTGTTATATTTTTGCCGTTTTACTGAATCTAGTTTTCTGTTAACATTTTTGTTGTCAGCAGCTTGAGGTGAAAGTTCCTCAATAATTTTATTTATATGTCTCAGAGATGTTGTACACGATCTGAAAAACAGTAAGATTGCAATGAACTGGTAAATTCCAGAAAGAAAAACAGCACATTCACAATTCAGACAATTTAGAAATTCCAGGAGATTTAAAGTAAGACTTCAAAAGCTCTAAAGGTAAGTTTCTGAATAAGCACATTATATTTAAACAACACTGGAAATACTAAACACTTTAAAAAGTTGCACATTATAAAATATTTTTAAACTAAATTTTGCTAATACTAAAATTCCAGAAGAAAGTAAACTGAACAACCACTGTAATATTTAGTATTCAAAACTTACAAGCCTGATGATGCCAAGTGAGAGTGGTTGTTTTCATTATTCAAGGTAAACAAAACATGAAACAAAAATCTAAATGGGAAATCCCATGATTTCACTTGCTAAAATGCTTCTAATGGTTTGATGCCAATATATAAAGAAACTTGTATTTTTTACCTTTTACACAAAAAGTAGATTACAAGATAAAAATGGAATTTCATGAGACAGACTAGTTCAAAGAATTAAAAGCACATCAACATTAAACTTCCCATACTCACACACTACCATTTTTCACGTTTCCATTTACAATATTGAATTCACGGAGAAGCACTTGCTACAACCTAATATCATGTTTCTGCTGTTGAATTCATTTGCAAGGAAGAAGGAACTGTCCAACCATCAGAAGCAACAAACTTAGGTTTGTTAATTCACATATCAAAATATTTCATAAGGATATACAAATTAGAATCTCAAAGCATTATGAAAAAAGTCAAAGAGAACTGTTCACAACACCTGCAAAGCAGCCATTATTCCCCTCAAATGCAAAGAGAAGCACTAAGGAAGTCTCCTCAGTTGTCGGGGAGGAAATTGTTGGGCCACACTTACCTCCAGCTCTAATGGGGATTCTACCACTGTTATCCTTCCTAGAGACATATTCTACCAGCTCCCCAGCAATCACTGCCATCTTCTCCACTCTCTTTCAACACTTTTGAACCACCCCATCCCCTTTCTCACTCTCCAGTCATGCTGCTTTGTAGTACACCTGCATCCTCCTGCACATCTCCTAATTTTGGCCCTTGCTTCCTTGGCCCTCTTGACACTATCTTCTTCCACAAAACTTTAATTCACAGGACTTTGGGATTTGAACAGGATATAACTTCAAACATTTTTATTCTCCTTCTTCTGCTTAAATTTGTGTGTATATTATAGAATGATGCAGCTTCTACCATGAACTCTGTGCCAACTACTCAAAAAACACTTATTGCCTGATTTTTTCTCTAGTCATGCATTCACTGTGCTACAGGATTTTAACCAATTCTATCACCCTTCACTCATGTCTAAGTTTTGTTAGTCCCTCTGCTCAAAGTCAGCTATACCTGCTAATTTTATCAAAAATCAACTTTCAGATTCTCACATTACATCTTTTGCAGATAAGGTTCTGCAAACCTGCATAAAGCATTTGCATTCTCTCTTGTAAATCTTATTTTAAGACTTGAAATGGAAGGTGAAAATAGAGGGGTAAGAAAAATCATAGGATGCTTCTGGAAGAAAAACGGGAAAACATAAACTAATTAACAGTGCTGTGCACCACATAATCTAATTGTAATGGTTATGCTGCTCCATTCTTCCTCTCAATACCATCTTACTTATTATTTTCTTCTGCTCCATAACACCTGAAATTAGATTTCAGTGCTGCAAACTTATTTAATTTCACATCTCCACACCCAAACTGGAAAATTAATGAAGTGCATAACATTAAGCATAAGAGAGTTGTGCAAGCTCACACAGGTAACTGAGGCCTACAGCACTCCTGAGCACTAAAAAAACACCATTAATGCAATACAGTGAAACATACCCAGGTAGAATAATTTACCTGCAATAGTCCACACATTAACTCTACAATGAGACTAGAAACAGAAAAGGAGGTCAAAATTCAAAAGGTTAGCAGCTCCTATTCCTCAGTCTTCTACTATCAATAGTATTGACGTTACTTAAGCATTTGATTCTTTTAAGGTGTCATTAAGTACTTCCTACAAACACTTGTGACAAGGGTATTATGCTTGTAGGACATAGATGAGATGGAGTCATCCAAGTTACAGAAGGAACATAATCTGAAGCAGGTAACCCCATCAAACATACAGAATTAAGGAAGTGACACTTTTTCTGACTGTAACTTTGAATAACAGAGTATAATGCCATTCTCCACTGCCCAGAAAACAGATGCATCTTGGTGAGGTAGGAGACACAGCAGAAAAAGGAGATGCACTCTGTCACCTTGATGCATGACTAGATAAGTCAAATAAGAGCAATGAAGCATTGCCTGATGTGAAAAATATTTTCTTCATTTTTAAGAGGTGAGTGACTCCAAAGAGTACATGTGATCTAGTGCTTTCAAAACCCCTTTTCCTCTTTCAGATTTCAAAAACATGAGATACCAAGTCTCATTATATCATCAATAGCAGAAAGGAACAGTAAGAAAAAAACCAATTTACCTTAAATCCTCCAGTACTGACTCATATTCTTTTGATGCATTAGCTATTTTTGCTGCTTTAGTTGCTTCATTAATTGCATTATCTACTTGCTGAAGAACTCCTTGCTCCAACACATCCTGATCATAGACATCAACTCCTAAATCTTTGAGCTCAGCAGCATGTGCACTACATGAGACGGACTGAATCTGCTGCCTGTTGATCTGTAAAAGGGGATGTCCTCTTCTGGGCATCTCCAAAGGAACAGCCATGGAAGTGGAAGCCTGGCTGTCAGAGTTGGGAATTCCGATACTATTACCCACGCCATTGTCACAAATGCCATTTTCCTGCTCAATTCCCAATTCCTCATCATTATGCAGGCAATTATTGTTTGAAGTAGTGGCAGACTCTTGCTCTTGGATACTGTCTGGCAGGTGACTCTTGTCTGTTGGCATCCTCTGCTCAAAGGCAACAAAGAAGAAGCACATTATCATAACAACATCCACACGTACAAAGCTCCTCATGAAGACCGTGCCCCCCCAAAAAGTAAGCAAACCAATAAGCATGTTTATGATAAATTCTTGTTTCAAAACACCTGGTAGTCTACTTCTCCATGAGTCCTCCTTGCAGAGGGATCTCCACACCAACTTCCACAATCAAAAGAGTAGCCAAAACCTCTCAGACACAACTATGCTTAACCTTCCAACGTTGATATGAAGACTAATAAGACAACGTGTAAAAATTACTTTCCTTGCCAGATAGTGAACTCAGTCTTGCGTGTCAATGGTCATGGTCCAGAAAACTGTGACATAACAAAAACATATGCAACTTAACACATCCAAACCCCAAAAATACAACTTTTTGAAACAGGTTAAGGCTTGCCATTGAAAGCACTAATGAGTGTAGTTAGCCATAAGCTTTAGTTTGACAATTCAGCTTTAAAGTGGAGAATAAAGCACCTTAGTTCTCAGAAAATTAATGCTGGACTCACTTACTAAGTCAAGCCTGGAGCTGGTATGGTTCAGCAACCTCTCCTAGCATGGCAGCCTCAGCAGATCAGCATGGATCTCAGTCCCATCTCACAGTTTTCTCCCATCCGCTCGGAACGCGCCCGCACAGGGCTTGGTCCTGCATTCAGGCAACAGGTACCACACATAGCACACCACGCCCGGCCCGCCCCCGGCGAGGAACCCCGGGGCCTTTGCCCCGCCTGCACCCAGCGGTGCCCGGGCAGAGCGGCTGCTTCACCCACCTCCGTGCGCGAGCGAGCGCTGCGCTGGCGCGGGGCCGCCGGCCGAAGGCTGTCTCCGCCGCGGCGGGCGGCAGGGCCCGGCTGGAACGGCACGGGCGGGACTCCCAGCGGGCAGTGCCCGAGCCGCGGCCCCGCAGCGCAGCGGGAGCGGGAGCGGCACCGCCGGGCCGGGCCGCGCCGCACTGCACTGCTGCCAGCGGCACGGCTCCGGGACGGGCACTGCGCCTGCGCGGAACCGCGCCGCGCCAGCGCGTCACTTCCGCACGGGCGGGGAGGGCGCGGCGCGGCTGCGGGAGGTGGCGCGGGTGTCCCGTGTGCGGCGCGGAGCGCCCGGTGCTGTCTTGCCCTCCCTCCCTGTGACTCTGCTGCTGCTGGTGCTGGTGCTGGTGGGAGCAGAGCACGGAGTCTGCTCCGGGCCTCCCGCCGCTTCCGCCGCCTTTGTACCCATCCCGTTGTCTCCCCGTCCTGAAACTCCCGCATCCCGCTCCCCCTCCTTTGGGCAGCAGAACTGAGTTTATTGCCTGGCAGCCCTGGGCCAACTGTGAGAGCATAAATATACAGCAGAATACATAGATGTTAATGAATAATTCCCAGAAATGTTGATGGCTTTTTCCTGGCTTTATTCTGAACTACAATTAAAGGTTCTTGACTGAAGATGTTCCTTTTTCTCCATTAACTTGTTCCTGTCTTGTAACGTCTGCAAGGCTCAGGAAAACACAGAATGCGTTCTCTCTAAGACCAAGACCCAAAAGGTCATCAGAGGTCATCGGGCAAATAAAGCAATGCTATGTCGATAAACTCTCGTTTGTTTCCTTTGCTCTGAAATACACTATTACTGCAAATATCCTTTAGTATTTAGTGACTACAATGAGGAAGCTTTTTTAAATCTTCATTGCCATGTTCTAAGTAGGAGGGGTGATGTTTTGTAACTGCTGAAACAATTTAAATGTGAAGTGCAAAGTCTTTCAGCAGACTGAGAAAGGCAGCAACCAGGGGGCATTTAAGGACAGAGCAACAGCCAAGCTATTGTCAAAACTAAACCATGGCGTGGAGGGGTAGGCTCCATTTTCCAGAAACTGATTAATGAGGGTCAAAAGATGAGTTGTCCTGGAAGCAGAAAAAAAGAGCTTTGTATTATTTGCTGGGAGAGAAGTTTACAAATGACAGGCTGCTTCTTTCCTAAGCTCAGGTGGAAATTGAAGATTTTCCTACATTTCCTACAGACTTCTATGGGTTAAGAGATCACTAATGTGAGAGATGGTCACTACTAAGATCAGAAGAAGACATTAAATATTATTGCTTCAAAGCAGGTACTTGCAAAACAAAACAGTTTCACTGTATCCTGACTGTGACTCCAAAGATCCCAGGTACAGCTTGCTGATAAAGATCCGTACTGTGCTCTGTATATAAGGGCGTATATGGGTCTGAAGATGGTCTTTCTGGGAGTGTTCTGAAACCATAATATAAAAACGTGGGAGTTCCTTTCAGAGACTCATCAATGACATCTGACTGGAAGCACCACAGAGCAAGTTGTAAATAGCCTGGGCAAACTGGGTCAGGCTCACAGCTCGTGTGAATGGAGGCTGTTCGACTGAAGTCTGCTGAACCAGATCCTCCAGCAGCTGAAAATCCATATGCCTCCACTGAAGTCATAGCAGGGAAAGATCCCTTAGGCCTTTAAACTCATTCTGTGGTGGTCCATCCTTGATACATCTGCAACATTATGCCTTTCTTTAACTCTTCAACCTTGACACACAGTTTTACCTAAGCAGGGGTGATCTGCTGTTTCTCTCTGTCCTCAGCCTCACCTGTTGCCTGGAATGGTGCATTACAAAGGCTGTAAAAGTACAAAATCTGTATTATAAAACAAAATGTCTTTGAAGTTATATTTTCAGTGCAGTCATTTTCACACAGAAAATTAACTTCTAATGAACCAAAAAATTCTGTTCTGTTTTTGGCTACATACGCATATGGCTTCTGATATTTTCATGTAGCATGTATGCGTGTGTGTTTATCTTTTACTTAAGCATTTAATTGCATTTACATTAATTTTGTTTACTTTTATTTTCCTACATGTAGATAACTGGTTGCTGCAGTGCAGCTACTCTGCTAAACCATTGGCAGTGTGATTTCGTGGGCAGGACAAGTTCTGCTTGTTTGATTAGGTTTTTTTTAATGTTGTAACATAGCCACAGTCTTCACTCCCCTTGTATGCAAGCAATAGTGATAACAATTCTTGCTGGAGCTGGTTCTGGCAAGTTTTGATATGCAGATATTATGGTCTTTTACTTGAACCAGCAAGATTGGGAATTTAAACTATGTGTCTTCCCTTACTATCAGCCTTGTGGGGTTTCTGGGAAGGATCCTGGCAGACCATGTGAAGCAGCAGCTCAGAGCTCAGCTGTTGGATCTGGAGGGATGTGAAAAAACTCAGACTCCCAAGGAAGCTCAAGCAGAATAACAACTTGGAAAGGAAGCAATTTGTTTCTGTGACTCTGAATTGGGTAGTGAAAAAATAGGTTCTGTAAATTATGGTCAGTGATTAGGGGGAAAGGGGCAGTGATTTAATTTTTAGTCCATAATTTTTTCGGTTTCCTGCTCTAAAGCTATCCCTTTAACTATGATAAACACATCCCGGTGATGCACCCAGTATCACCAGTAATAACCTACCATGTCTAAGTGCTGGTTCTTAGAGGGAGATGATCCTCTCAAGCCCTTTGGTTGTGCTGTTAAGGGTGTGACCTGCTGGCAGCTGGCCAAATCTTCATTCTTGCTTTTCAAGTAGGCCTTTCCTCCACAGATTTTAGTATGTATTTTGCCAGACTGGAGGCTAAGGAAGGACTTTGTGACAGAACATATTTATGGATTTTGTTCTGAGGAAATGCTGTACGTGAACTATGACTGTTCACAATGGAGCAACCACACAGAAAGGCTTGGACTGACTGTCTAAGAAAAAACAAATCCAAACCACTACATTTTCAGAGTTAAGTGACCATGGGATTTGAGCATCTTTGAGCTTTCATCACACCAGTGTTTACATGCATTAATGTGACCTGAGATGGCTGAGCCTCAGGCATGTAACTGCTACTTTTATTTATGGAGCAGTCCCAGTGGATGCAGTGCTTTGCTAAATATTTAAAGATGTTCCTTTGTCCCAAAGTGCTTAGGCCTAAGATTTTCATTTATTCATAGAGCTTAAGGCCAGACAGGACCATTAGATCATTCTTTCTGACCTCCTGTGTGACACTAAAAATACTCACTCAGTAACTTCTACATCAGGCCTGAGTCTTGGAGGTGAGGTGGCACAGATGGCTTAGCAGGACATCACATTTTGATTTGAATACACTGAACAGTAGAAAATCCACTACATCACTTGGTAGATTGTTCCAGGGGCTGATCCTTCTTGCTATCTTTCACATAGCCTGAAACACACTAGCTTTAAAAAAAAAATGCCATGTACTTAAAAGAGAGGCTGATCCATTAAACACAGAGGAAGGAAAGACTTCAATGGAATTTTAGAATAAGCCTCAAACACAACTTTGTAAAATCTTGAGGCTGAATTTCAGAAGAATAAACTTTCCCTTACCTGCTTAGAGGTCTGAAATGGGATGGACACCAGAGGTTTCACCTAAAACTGCCCCAAGCAGTTATGTGCTTCCCTGTGCTGTAGCTGTTCCTAGAAATGCTGCTTTTGTGGCTGAGCTGATCAGCTGGCTACACTTGTCCTGCCTGAGGCCAGCTTAGAAGCCAAAAATCCCAACACTATTCTAGAGGGGTCAGTTAGTCAGGTATGGAGTGTCCTAGTGCCCACAGGCAGCACTGTTCTGCTAAAAAACAGATGGCAGTGGCAGATTTTAATGCATATCAGTTTAGCTTCTCTATTTTTCAATCCTTTCCTGGTGAAGTATCAACTGTGGGTCTGAGCCAACACCCTAGGAGATTTCTGTGCTGGTGGTGAAAATGCTATACACTGAGGCACACTGATACTTTTAAAACAAAATGCCAAAACTGTGAAGTTGTGATGAGAATAGATAATAAATGATTTAAGGGCTGCATTACTTCTCAGGAGGGCACAGAATTGCCGGCAGCATTGGCAGAAATGGGAATTCCATCCACAGTAATAAAGCATCTGTATCTCTTTGTACCAACGAGTTGAGTGGCAAGTATCTCTCAGAGCCATGCCAGTGTAATAAAGCTAATATATCAACATAAGAGAGATGCTAAGCTCTTTGAAAATAATTGCGTAGTTGGCAAGCAATAACTGTTACTCTTTATATTGCAGAGAAATAAAATTGTTTTTTTTTCTTCCCTCACTCTCCCTGCTGTGGTGCATTTAAGAAATTAAATGCAGAAATCTACTCCTAATGCACTACTAGGTTGGAAAACTAATGACTGCAAATGGGAACAAATTCCAGAAGTGAAGGTTTCTCCCACTGCTTTTCTGTGGTTAGATTGCTCGCCTTTTGTATTTCCAACAAATATTGCTAGACAACAGCTCACATGTAAGGAAGTTCTTGATAATACCAATTTTTTAGGAAAGCTCCATGTTTGTGGTTGTTTGGGCTGTATTTTTCTCCAAATGAATTAAAAAGTGACTTTCTAGGTGAATCTGCTGCAGCTTGTTAGAGGCCTTTTTTCTGAGCTTGCAGCCAGATCATTGCTTCACGTGTGTCTTTGCTATGTATCTTTTACAGGTATGTGTGCACAATGTTTTTTACGGCCCTGTCTAAAAAGGAGAAGAAAATTATAGAGGTTTTAAGAACTGAGTAAGCATGTAATAGGATGTTGGCATCAATCTCCTGCAGGCAAAGAGGGAAGACAAACCTGGCTGTTTATTGTCTTTTCAAACCGGCCTTTCACATTTTGTGTACTTCATAATTGTTCACTGAAAAGCTTAGGACAAGGCTCTGCTCTTGCATCCCAGAACGAGATCTTCTACAGCTGTCTGACCTAGGCAGCCAGAAGCTGCTGCTTTCCACCTGCTGTTGACCTGTGTAGGTCTCCTTGCAAGGGCTACTAGCCCCTATGATGAGTCCTAAAGCTCGCTGGCAGAGTCCTGCTCAGGCTGTGTTTGAACTGTCGGTGGTGCCAGGAAGAGAAGCATAATGAATATTTGAGTACTCGAAAGTCTTTCACCTCCTCAAAAACTGGGCTGTCAGAGACCCGGTGGTGGCCACCTGCCGGCTTTAACACTAGAGGGAGGCATCGCATAAAAGAAATCACAAATGCTTCCAAAATAGCATAATTTAAAACGATTTATATGTCTTGGAAGGGAACAAAACGCTGATTTCTTTTTAAAGCCTCTGTTTTTATTGGAATACGTTAAGGGAGGCCTCATGTGTTGCCGAGAACGCTCTTGGCCAGAGTGAAATCCAACCCTCCTGATGAGGTGGGCAGATTCAGCCTGTGCTGCTCTGCTTTGTCTTAGCTGGGCTCTCCTGGGACAACGCTTTGCTCCGGGCCTGGAGGTAGTGCAGCCCCTATAAATAGCCCGCTGCTGAATTGTTGTGTGAGCAGATTTTGGAGGGTGTGCCAAAGGATAAAGAATTGTGTTGTTTTAGTTCACTTCAGACTGACACAACTCAAACTGATTTCGCTGTCTGGCTTCAGTTTGTACTCAGGGCAGAGGTCAGGAAGATGAAATGTCAGTGCTTCAATGTGTATTCATTCCTCCCTAATTTCAAGCCTATAAGCAAAGTAATTGGGATTGACTTAATGGTGGTGGCTATGTAGGGATGGTTGCTGTCCCTGAAGAGGTTTTCCCTCTCCCTCTTTGCTCCATTAGCTTGTTCTGTTGCAGCATGGATCCTGCACCATAAAAATGGGAGGTAGTGCACAGCTCCCTCCTTCATGATAGGACTTCAGTGTCTGTAAACTGCATTTTTCTACGTTGCACAAAAAGACCATAGAATAGTTATTTGTGGGCTCCACAGCAGCTGGCAGTAACTCAGAGTTGTATAAAGCATATATTGTAGTGAGCAGAGAGTTGAGAAGGAAAGAGTGGTAAGAGAAAGGGCCCAGGAGCTCTGGGTATCCTTCCCAAATCTTTCAATGGAGATGCTTATTTCTTCTCCTAGAATTTTATCTGCCTTGACTCAGTTGGTGAGCCCAGCTACACCTAACAGGGAAAGGTGGAAAAAGTTATCTGAGGTAGTCTTTCAAGTCAGGTAGGAAAGAATTAAACACTGCTGAAGGGGCAGGAGAGGCAGAGCTGAGATGTGCAAGTGGGGACAGAAACAGATGTGAGAAGGAGATGTGTAGATGGGGACCAGAGAGGAAAGAACAGATGTGAAGAGTGAGGGAAGGCCTGTTATGAAATCTGGGGACCAGAATTAATTGCTGATCAGGACACTGCAGAGATGTGTGGGTGGCTGCTTTGAGTGAACTTAAATCTTTGCATTTTGAGGTGTAGCACACATGCTGATGAGTTCAGGTGCTCAAAGGTCACTGAGATGGAGGTCTTGAGAGACAGGTCTGTTGTCAGAGGGTGCAAACTACAGACTCTTCAAATGGATGACAGGAATTTAAAAGAATAATAAAATGTGCGAATTGCAGCTATAAAGACTGTTTAGAGTTACTTTAACTGTTCCGTGAATTTATCCTTTAACAAGTTCCAGGCAGTGCCTCTCATCCTTTTGGCAACACTTAAAGTGTCCTGAGTCTCTGCTGGAGTAGGACTTGGTCCACTGTTCCTGTTGCATCATGCTGCTCCGTCAGACTGCTTCTAATAAAGGAACTTTCACTGTGTCTGTCTGCAGTTTCATTCTGCTGAATGCCTTGGATACCTCATCATCTGTGTTTCTCACCAAAGGCCTTGAGATATGTTTTGTTAAACAGCTAAAAGAAAATTGCATTGGGAAAGCTGCTGATGTAGTTCCTTTTGCCTTTCAGAACATAATCCAGCAGATTTGTAGTTATTATAGCAGATCTCTGTTTAGAGCAAGGAAGATTTCTCAAGGTGCTGTTTAAAACTTCCTGGTTTGTGCTGCAGATTGTTAATCAGTCCATGACAGCATAAATAAAATTAGAGGGTTTAATTAAAACTAATGAATGAGTGAATGGAGAATACACAGTGTGTTTCACTTGTAGTGCACTGGTGCTGTGAATAATTAAAATGTCACAGAGTAGATGTCTTAGTAAAATTGTTAGAGTTGCAAAAATAGAGGCCCCTGGACTTTGGTAGTTTGAGAAGGTTTTGCTCTTTAAATTGGTTGAAATACATTTATATAAGTTAGGGGAAAATAAAAAAATATATACTACTCTGATTTTTATTAGGATGGAGTCAAAGTTGGAAGCTTGGTGCCAAACAAACCCCACTGCATTTTGGATAGGTTTGCATGTCTCTGAAGATCTAACTGTGTTCATACCATATTAATCCTACAACCATATCACCCAGGGGATTAGTTTCCTCTTTTGACTCATCTGTGACTCTATTTCTTGCAAAGTAAACTTATTATTACCAGCTATTATATTGTTGTTACTTGTTAATGTTCCATCTACTCAAATCACAAACATTCTTTTGATTTAAACCCAAACCTGAACCACAAGCTGAACTGGATTTGCCTCTGGCTCAGATTTGGTTTATATGACGTGGTCAAATACCAGGCCAAGAAAATAATTTTATCTGGACTGTTTTAAATAGATCTGGGGGGCATGAGGTGAGAATTAGAAAGATGAGACGAAGAGGCTGATCAGACTGTTGTAAAGCTTGGGATTACATACTAGACCCTGAATGTAAATTCTCAGAATAATGTGAAAACATCTTTCATCTTCCTGCTTTACAGTGGCTTGCTGTTGCCTGTGGTACGATGTGCTTTATACCACCCCTCTGTGACTTATTCTGAGGTTGGTGTTCTCCTTCTCGTCTCTGGACCTTTCCCCAGATCTGTTCTGCTGACCCTATGACATCTTCTGAGGCAAGGAACCTGTTGGAACATGGAATAGGATCTGGATAAATGTTCTGGCTGCTGACATCACTGATGAAATGGTAATGCCCCCGCAGCCTGCTTACTGTGTCAGAATGACCCAAGGTGAGCATCAGTGAGGGACCTTACTCAGCATAGGGGTTTAACTACGTGTGTTGGGAGGTTTAAAAGGTACTATACCTCCATTAGATGCCTCTAGAGGCCATGACCTAATGGTAGGCAGTACTGGATGCAAGTTAGAGTGGAGTGAAAAGGTGAAAATCATCCATGAAGTGTCGATGCTGTTGCTATCCTAGCTCTGTATCACGAAATTTCTTGTGACGACTGAATAAATATTGAGAATTTCCACCAATTTAGCCTGGTAGGTCAAGATGAGAAGAACAGTGCAAGCTTCCAAGTGGCACTGTGGAGTGTTCCATGACCGGACTGGGTATACAGAGCCGCACTACTAACAATATATACAATATATTCCCTCTCAAAGCTTGGCTGCCTGTTTAGCAGATCAGACCAGATTATGACAATGGTCCCCCTGAGCCTCAAACATTTATAAAGGAAGAAGCAGACTTTGCCAGGAACTCAAATGATTTCCTAATGTCATATGGAATATAATTTAAAAGTATGGCATAACTCTAACCTGTTCACCATCGGCTTAATGCTTTGGCATTGAGAGTCATGTGAAAAAAGGAGTCTCAAAAATGCATTTCTTTCAGAAGAAAAGATTTTGAAGAATATGGTGGTTTTCTACTTAAAGTTTTCTTTTCCCATGTATGTTTTTGGGCTATTTTGGTCCAAAATTCAAATATTTTGGAAGCAGAACGTTGAGAGACTAACTAAGAAAGAACTTAATTCTCCCTGCATATCACTTTGAATGTATTTGAGTTGAGGGAAGTTATACTACAGAAAATGTGGGCCTTTCAATTATGCTCTAAATCCCAAATATCTATACATTGTCAAAACAGACTAGATTTTATGGCTCAGACTATAGCATTATGAGCCTTTGCTATTTGGTTTAAAAAAATAAAAATTAATAACCAACAATTAGAGTTAATTAGGTATGCTCAATTCTGCTCATAAATTGTACTGATTTATGTGAGTTCTTCAACTTTAATAGTTACATTATAACTCACTGCAAATTAACAATAATCACAAGTGCAACTGAGGAAAAATCTTCCCACTGGTTACTTTGAGATTCAGTTTCAATTAAAGTGTTTGGTACTCTTTTTCAATCAACCAGGGCTTGGATCCTGCTCCTGGTGACATCACTGTAAATCTGGGGTGAGGTTTTTATGAAGTTAATGGCATTACTCCAGATTTACATAGATTTTGCCAAAAGCAAAATAGAGTCCATCTACTAAAGCGTTCCCTTATCTTCAAAGGGAATTGGTTTCATCTGTAATAAAATATCTCAGGGCAGCCTAGGCTAAGCCTAGTTATTTGGCTTCACTGAGCTGCTTTGTGTGAATGAACTTTTTGAGATTTGAGCCTAAAATGTTGAAATCCATAAACAACCTTCCCTGCACTACACTAGAGCAGATCCAGGCTCTACAGAGCCTCTGCTAAGATGCTTTTCATTACGACAATATGAAGTTATGGTTGCGAAAGTTTGTTGGGTTTTTCATAAGAACACATGTAAAAACTTGCATTTCCTAAATTCCAGAGGCTGACAAATATGATTAGAATATAGCCAGAAACAGGCAGACACAATGTGTTTGGGGTCCTGTTCATGCTGGTCTGTTTTTGCAAGGGATCACTCTAATTAGCTGTATTCTCTTGCTGTATATATCAAACAGTTCTTTTTTCCAATTGTGGATCAATCAGTTACATTATTGGTTTATTTTCTTAGTTAATTTTCAAGTACTCAAGAGGCAGAACTTCAGATCAAGATTCCTCAGAGAATAGTTCTATGTTTTTAACTTAGGTTTGTTGAGTTTAATGCTTGCTACAGTGTAAGTCACATAGTGTATACTTTTAGAATGTAGGAGCTCTGGCTTGTATTTTGCCACATGGTTAGGCAGCAATACCTTTGTTTAGGTGTCTACAAAAGCTATTGCTATGCTTTCCTTCAGGGCACAGTAGGAACTCTGAGCCAGTAGGTCCTGCATTAAAATATATGTCCTTGCTCAGTCTTGTCAGGATGTTGGCACACTTCTTCCCCATTCCTATATCTTGCTGCAAGAACAAGATGAAGTAGATCAAGTGTTGGTTCACAGAGCCCAAGATTTTTCCTGGTGGAAGCTTTGCATCCTTTCGCTGCATGGGAATGTTGGCATGGTGCAGCTTTTCCCTCACGGTCAGGTAGGATGTGTGATACTCCTGGAAATGTCTGTCTTACAGAGTATCAGTATCAGTGTAGGGAACATGATCCTCTCAGAACTTCTGGGTGAGGGTAGATGGCTGCACCATGCAATGCACTGTCAGGCTGGACAAAGGATGCCTGGGGGTAGGCTGCTGACACAATATGACCTTGTCAGCGTTCAGTAAACTTTCAAGATGAGCAGGCTGAGCTAGCAGATCTAGGAACTCATAGCTCCTGCATCAGAAGGAAGCTTGCAAGAATTTTTTCATCATATACATGAACAACCATGGAGTGAAGAGGAGAGAATTCCTTTGATTGTGTGGGATCCACCTCTGACTGTTAGGGAAACTTTTGTGTTCTCTGAATGTTATGGATAACGATACGCTGTTTTACAGTCCTCTCTGTAGAGTTGCTGGGGACAACATTCATTTATAACTGGAAGTATTATGACAATGTTAAACCCTAAAATCTAGACTAAATATCGAAGAACTTAATAACAGCTAAATTTATTACAGTTAAGTCAGCCTAAAGAAACATCAGAAGGCCTGTAGAATGGGGTACATCCAACCATGATATACCCAAACCTGGGAGAATAACATGTGAGGAATAATCTTAGATTCTTGTATCTGAAAGATAAAGACAAAGAACAATAAGGAAAGTAAAACACTGGGGCAGAGGTCTAGAGCATTTCAGATATGTCCATCCTTAGTGTGTAACTGGAATTGCCCTTGTTGCACCTTGTGTATTGCTGCTCATAGTATTCATCTGGTTTTAGACTGTTTATGCCAGCATGCCATGGAGTCATGCAGCTGTGAATCAACTCCAATAACTAGAGTAGGATCAATACCTAATTCTATGAAGAAATCCTCTTAAAAAGGGCAGGAGACCAAAGCTGGGATTAATAGAGTCTTCCAGTGTACACCTCCAATTGCACATCAGAGAGTTGTCAGTATCCCTGATAAAATTTACACTGCCTCAAAAGCACAAACCTCAGCAGTACGGAAAGTGAAAGCAGTTTTGAAATGATCTGTGCTAGAGTGATTCCCTCCACAATAGGCCTAAGCTAAACCAAACTGATGCTTTTTATACAAATGATTATAAATAGAAGCCAAAATTTTGTCATACCAATAGTGCAAACTTAACATATTGGCCCCTTGGTGTCATTTGAAGAAAATTAATGCAGGGGGCCAAAGAGACAGAGTCTGCAATATGTAATGCTCCAGAGACATAGCTGAGATTTTGTTCCTAGTGTAGCAGAAATAAATGCTCTTGGCAAGTCATAGGGGAGGAACAAGACGTGCATAAGTAAGATTAATCAGTAAAGCCAGCATCTATCTCATGAGTCATATCTGACATCAAAAAGGCCAAGGTTGTTGCATGTTAAATTTGTGCTACTACAGGAAAGGAAAATAACAAAGAATCTCTTGTGAAAATTGTGCTGTAGATTTGGATAACTGGGAAGCACTAGAGAAAATGGAGGCAGGGGATGAAGTGGGGGCTTCTCTTTCCTGTCTCAATAGAAAACTACATGTGAAATCATGGCACAAGTAAAAGCAGTGACAATGCTCCTGTGGCTTTTAGCAGGGTCAGGTCCTGCACATGGTTTGTATATACTGGTTTACAGTGGAAGGGCAGAATTTTGCGGCCTTTTCTTAGGTAAACTCTCAGAGAACTAAGAAGGAATGATGATGGGGCAAAAAGCCTCTCTCTGCTGAAAATGCTAGATCTGTTAAATCAGAGGCAAGAGAATTTTTCCTCAGTGAAGGTCAAATAGGCTTTTGTGAGCTGCCGTTGTGTGACTGAATAACGAGAGGACTGGGGAGAAAGAAGCCAAATGTGCCTGAGTGTGCAGTTGTGGCCCCCAGGCTGCAGGTTCCCGGCTCACCTCCCCTTCCTGTACTGTGTGCAGAAGTGACCTGACGCAGAAGTGCCTCTTCTCGTGTGCGCTGAGCAGTGATGCCTCAGCGCGTACTGCTTTGCCTCCCCTTGCAGCAAACCGCTGTGCTGGCTGTCTGCCCTTTCTGCAAGGACAGGGAGGTGTGAAGGACAGAAAATGGGTTTCTGAAGCACTGTTCTCTGTTTCACTCCTAGATTTCCTGGCACAGTCAAACTTTGTGACGGACTGGACATGTTTTTGCTGTTCATCAAGGACAGCTCTCAACAGGGTCCAAAAGAAAGCACATCAGCACAACCAAAAGGTGTTATTTCAGCATATGAGACAGAGATACCTATTTTAAAGAGTATGTTGAATGGGACAGATACAAGGTCTCTATCTGTTTACTGCTTTTTTCCCACTGGTCCCTTCTGCCATCAGTTTACTGGGTCTTACTTTCAGAGCTTAGTGGACTTGTCAGGCACAAGCCACCCTCACTGGTAATAAGAAAGGGGGCAGTGCTTTCAGCATAGATGACTGTCAGTTGACGGAAGGACTGCACTTCCTCCTGGAGAATCACATTTCGAGCTTCTGCCGAGACCATGCAGCTCAGTGGTGCTCCCACATGGGCCCACATGTCAAGGCACAATCTGGCTCTGTTAGTTTCGTGGCAGCAGTTGCCTAGGCAGATTCCCCCAGGATTGAAATGAGAGACCTCCTGTGCTGAAAGCACTTGGGTCTGTCCAGACTGAGCTAAAGTGGGCTCTGCAATTAAGGTTTGTAATGGCTTATATCCTTGGGGAAATGACCGCAGGGTTCAGGACGTGGATGAACAAAGGCTGGCCAAGCAGTTGAAGTGGCCACACAGGTGTCAAGTGTTGAGAATACTGGGCACCAGGGCAGGAGGGTGGGTGGATAGGGGTCCCCATTTCATTTGGAATCATACGTAAAGTACTGTGGAAGAACATTTGTTGCTGCAGTATCAAACCCAGGCTGGAATTTTTTCTTGGTCTCTGTGATAAAAATGCTGTCCTGCTCCTCTCTGGCAGAGGGAAAGCTAACACTTCAGGGCGTTCTCCCTTTTTGTTCAAATACATTTTTCACTTGCGAGTTTCCCCAGAACAGGAAAACAAAGTGGCACCCTAATACAGTTTAGAGATCAACGACCACACAGGAAAAATAGGACTCAGTGGAATAAAATCAGAAGGGGAAAGTATACCCTGCTTGTGCTACAAACTCATCGTGTGAAGCACTTCAAAAGGGTTTTGGATACTGATGCGAGTAAGGAAGAAACCATCACCCACCGGGTCCTACAAGATGGGGAAGAGGTGGAAGGTGCAGCAGGGCTGGCAGAGGAGCCAGCGGTAGTGCCAGCAGGCCGAGCAGCCCCAGCCAGTTGGCCGGCCTGAGCCCGAGGGCCTGCTCATGTTTTGGCTGTGGCAGAGTGCCAGGCTCGCTCCCCACGTGTGCATTTACAAGGCACCAGTGCCCAGTTTGTTTGGATGCAAGGGGATGCTTTGCGAGCACTGCACCCAAACTGGCATGCGGATAGGGAGCTTTATAAAAGCAGCAAGGCTTAAGGCAAGCTCTTGTGTGTGTGGGAGCTGTTGGTGGAGGAATGTGCTAGCTGTCTGCTGCTCACTCATTCATACTAAGTATTCTAAATAGAAAATGCAGACAAGAGGGAATGGCTGCCAAGTGCATTGCTAGATAAAAGATGTAAGGATTGAGTGAAAGGTGAGGTTGTGTATCAGTCATTTAAAGGTTAAAATCATGCCGTAATTTGCTATGCAGTTTCAGGAACTTCCGAATACAGATTATATTGGCAAGATGACCTGTCATGTTAAGAACATGCAATTAAAGCTCTTTTATCTTCAAGTAATGAGGATGAAAACATGATAAATATGGTAGGTCTGGACTGAAAAGTCACCATCACCCAGCCCTGCCCTGGCAAGTTGTGAGAAGAAAGTCCCATTCATATGGTTAACATATGGATTTGTGCAGTGAAGGGACCTGTTAGATATCCTGAAGTTTGTTTCTTAGTCTTTGTAGAGCCACTCTGTGCTCCTTGGAGGGAACGAATGGATACGTGTGAGTGCTGATAAACTTTCCTGCTCCTGGAGTCCCTGCACAGTGCAAGTGCCTTGGGACAGACTACTTGCCCTGGGTTAGAAAGTTCGGTGACTTGTGCCTCCCTGTTTTCTGGTCTAGCTTTGTGTTGTCTCATAGCAGAGACATCCTCTGCTCTGCAGCTGTCATAACACTTGCAAACCACCCACTCTTCACAGGAGCAATTACATGTAACCCAACCCCTTGCCGTGTGTGCAAGCTGATCTCTCCCACTGCCCTAACTCAGGCTCCAGAATCCCTTTGTTTTGCAGCGCTGTCACCTCTATAGCAATCGCAGCAGACCAGCTTCATTATTTTCCAATTTGTGCTCTGGGCTCTGAGACCTCAGACCTGCTGGCCTTCTCCCAGTGGAATTCCACTTAGGCAGCTCAGACAGGGTGCTTTTTGCTGGACATTCCCTCGCCTGCCTCTTTTGGAGTAACTTACAGGCTGAGTTATCTTTCTCCTAATTCTGTCAATTTATTTGTCAGCCATAACTTTTGCTTCTGATTTTGTCTCCTCTCTACCCCACAGCAGAAATTTGCCATAGGGTTTACCTTATTGGTGCTGATTTATTTTAACACTTGTTGCAGTTTACCATGGCTCTCCTTTCCATTCCTGCACTGCCACATCCCCTGCTGTGTTCTGTGCCAGTTTGAATGGGGATCATGGGGAAGAGCCCCAACAAAAGAGGACCCCTCTCTTTCATATGAAGTCCGGTTAGTTTTGTAATTTTTCCTGTGCTTTTAAATCAGGAAATTTGCTAAGGTGGGCAGGCCTTTGGGGCTGCAGTTGTTGCCACTGTCAGATTTACTTTCCCATCCAGTGTTTGATTTGAGCTGAGATGTTCTGATTGGAATCTGGATTTTGGTTTCTCTGAAGTTCGACATTTGTATCCACTACAAAATTAGCTCCCCTCCTGAAAAAAAGAAAATTAATAAAAAAAGTCCAAACACAACCATTAACATATTTCTTTCTAGAAAAAATATGTACTAAATATTTATGATAGACCAGAACAGCTTTTCTGTTTCGTCGGAAACTTCCATTTTAGTTCAAACCAAAACACAGTCTATACTGGTTATTTAATTGATTGATATCACAGATAGTTAGTTAACAATTATGGCCAATAAGTTTTATTTAACCAACTTTGTGCAGCTTCTGCAAAAACTCTTTGGAAAACTACTGGAGCTGGAAATGCTCCAGAGACCACTTGTGATAGAAGTGGTCCTCCTGTGACTCGCTGCTTGGGCAGTTCAGAGCCTTTCTCATGTCCAGTCAAGACCTGAATCACTGGCTTTGCTTTGGGAAACTGAACTGGGTTACCTGCAGCAGTGTCTTTGCTGTGGGGCTGTGTGCCTCTCTTAAGTTTGTACCACAGACCGGTCCCTCTGAGCTTGCTGGAGGTGGACACTGGGCAAGACTTTTCAACCAATTTGACTTCTAATGAGCATTTCCAGGAGACCACCAGTGCCACAGAGTTTGGTGGTGACCTGGGTCAGCCTCCCTGGGCAAAAGGACAGCATTAATTTAATTTTTATGCCTTCATGGTGTTTCTAATAAACACAACTGGCAATTAGGCAAAAGGTAGTGAAAAGCTGCTTAAGATTTCTTTCCTGTTTCTCTGGCCAAAAGTGTTAGCCAGCTGTAATGAAAGTGTTCCCCAGGGAGAGGTGTTTTGGAGTTAAAAGTAGGATTCATAGGCCAATCCTTGAAATGTAAACTTGGGCATCTAAATAGAGATAGCCTAAAGATAAGACCAGCTTAGAGCAGGAATCCTCAGAAACATACTCTGCAGTCAAAAATACTTTCTGGATAAAGCCATCATCTATGGGGCTGCTGACAGTGTCACAGAAATAAGGCACCGATGTAAGCTAACCCTCTCCTGTCCCTGCTGTACAGAGGCACCCAGGACAATGCTGTTGTGTGCAGGGAGAGAATGAGGCTGAAGGGCTGATGAATTCACCCAGTGCCATGTACAGACAACCACCAGGTGCCAGTTTGACACTGGTTTCACCAGTGTGGGATGCTGCTCGTTTGTGGGACAGACCTTTGGGTGAGGGCTCAGTGCTTACCTAAAGCCAGAATCAGAAAACACCGGTAGCTTGGTTGTGCCATGAAATCACCAGACCAAGAGGTCATTGGTGGGGAGGAAAATGGCATTGAAATAAGGAGCTGGGACTGTTGTACTGTCCTCCCCTCAGCAGCTGGGCCTTGGGTCACATTCGTTCAAGCCAAAATTTCTGTCGGACATGTGAAAGAGCTGCCCCCGGAGGGGTGTCTGTGTGTGCGGTGGCTGGGTGTCCCGCTCCCTGCAGGGCTGTGTGCGCCGGGCGCATCCTGCGCTGCAGAGCCGGGCAGCTGCCTTCCGTTTGGCTTCAAAAAGCCAAAAGACGGCAATCCAGCCATTCTTCTGGCCAATAGATGGTGCTCTCCAGCTGATTTTCTGTCTTGAGTTGGAGTTTGGCAACAGTTTCAAGCAAGCTCTTTCTTATTGTTAAGGCCAGTAAATCTTTTCTGGACTGGGTTGAACTTCCCAATTATGAAAATCAGAGCAGGCTTTTGGAAACTCTCTTCAGAAACAGGCCTGATTGACTAGGCAGATTTTTTTCCATTTGCAATTAAGATTTTGTATAAACTTAAACAATGGTGAAACAACAAACCCCATCGTGCTGCATGTACAGTGTGCTGCTGGCAGCCTGACAGCTTATGACTCCTGAATTATACAGTGATGACCCAGTGCCAAATAGGAACAGAGCATGTTCATAAACATGCTATCAGCTAGGAACACAGCATGCTTTTAACCTCCCTGAAGCCTTGAATAATCGCATTGTGACAAACTAATACAGCCAGGTGGTGGGTAGATCAGAGCAGGATAGCTCCTTCCTGGCACTTGCGACCCTTGTATTGGAGATGGAGTTTCACAGCTGATTTAAGCTACCTGGCAGCTGTGCTGTGGGTGAGCAGGGTGCTGTTCTGCACCCCTCTGCTGCCAACTGTGTGTTTGCAGTTGTTATGCAACTGCTTTTCAATTTTACCTTATTTTATTAAGTTTTCTTTGACAGTATTTTGTTTAACACACTTTTGTTGAGAACTCTGTGTCTCTTGCTCTTGATCCTGGCTGTGTCATCCTGTCTGCTTTCTTCTGCCAACTCTACTGTTTGTTGGGTCCATCTGTGATGTGATTCAGTTCCCTACTGTTGGTGAAAATTATCAGTGGAGAGTGTCAGCAAGACCCTTTCTCTCTTTCAACAACAATAAGCCCAGGAATCAGTTTTGTTTGCTGAGGGAACTGCAGTCAGAGACTTCAGAAACCTGGTGTTATTCACACTGAGATTGACAGTAGAATTCCACCTGACGTGGATGCTACAGGAGCAGTCCCTGGGCTCTGGTTTTGCACATGGTTGTGTGAAACAGCCCAGGTGTAGGTTTTGTGCCCCATTGGTGTTAAGCACACCAATATGTGCTTCACTTAGCTACCTGTTGTCTGTAAATGTCACCCTTAGGAAAATACTATTTCAAAGGACTCACAGCTGCTTATGGGAAGGCAGTATATCACAAGGGGGAGATGCACTGCATCAAAGACAATGCTCTGCAAATGCTACATCTGAGATTAACTTCCCAGCCGTCTCTTGATGTGCTTATAATCAAGGGCATGTGAGCTGCAGCTTCCTTGCTTTGCTCTTCCTTGTCAAAAGGACCTGGTTAACGCAAACCTAGGAAGTATGACAGGACATTTCTTTATGCATTGCTGGTGGTTTAGGTGGACAGCACTCACTCGAGTCACTCTGTTGGAGGTGTGGAGCATATCCTCCTGGGTCAGCTCAAGAGAAAGTATCCAGTGTGCTCAATCTGGCAGGAGTTTTGTATTAACTCCCCTTCCCCCAAAAGTGTTATCACAACCATCTAATGCATTTTTATGGATATAAAAACTGCCCCTGATTACTGAACTGAAGGGAACATGACAGCAATTTGTTCCGGTTAATAACCAGGAGGCTTGACTTGAAATAAGTTGGAATGAAAGCAAGATTAAACCAGATGCAGAGAGAACAGAGTTGCAAATTATTGAAGGAGTGCTTGAGGTTTCACGTGCTGATTTTTCTTAAAAACTAATGTATGTTGAGAGTGCTCTTCAAATCCATGGCGCTTTCTTCTTCCACTGTGAAAGCACAGTTATGCACTGCTGAGAACAGGGAAAAGCCTTGCTTTGAAAAGCATGTGAGGGAGCACATGGAGATGGTTGGATTGCCCTGTTATATTTCTTGAATGGGCTTTTCTAGTGGCTGTTGTAAGCCAGATAAGCACACACTGCTGCTTCCCCCCCCCTCTCTTAACTCAAGAGTCAATAAGGAAATAGTCAATAAGGAATCCTCAGTCTTGGGTTTTGCAAGACTGTTTCTGGTTTTTGTAGCCAGTGTTAAATGATGAACTCAGTTGAGGCAGATATTTATACCTTAGTTTCCATATGTTTGCAAAAGTAATAGATCACAAGGAAGACAAATTGTTATTCTTGATTTTTTGTTTCTCCAGGATGTTGTCTACTTCTTTTCATGGCCAGAAGGTTTGCATCCACCTGATTACTTGGTGATGTCCTAGAAGTAATTTGAATGATTCAAGGATCGAGAGCATGAGTGTATTGAGGTGAAGAGAGAAAATTCTCTACACTCACAAGTCTTGCTTGTGTTATGATTTTCATGTCAGGGAACATATCCTGGAAGAATCTAAAGCACGGAGCCTTGCTAATGGCAGCTCTTGGTGCAGTTGCACATTAAAGTTTCCATTAACTGCAGCTGTGCACTGGTCTGAAGCACAAGGCTGGTCACTAGAATCAAGAGAATCTGGGGAGGCTCAGATCATCTGTTCAGAGGCAGATGTTAACAGCAGTGTGTAGGCCCAGAAGCCAGAGGGTGTTGACAGCTGACTTGGGGTTGCATCTAACAGCAGAATTTTTCTAAAGTATTGGATTGATGCCAGAAAGGGAACCCCAGCTCTGGTTGTCTTAGCAGCACATGTGACCAGTGCTTAGCTCTGTGTGTATTTGCTGTTGCCTTACAGGTTCACTGGTGCTGCTGTTCTGTGTCAGAAAGTTTAATACATCCCAGAGCACCCCATCAGTGTCTGGGCACTGGAGGCTGTGTGTCCACTTTGCAGTGTTTATTTCTGTGAAGCTGAGTGGGTGGTAGTCATAAGAGAGAGGCTTCACTGAAATCAGGGTGGTTTTATGTTTTTCTGGCATACTTCTTTCTCATGTCTAATTCAACGGTCTAAAAGCTCCTCTCGCTGGAATATAGTTGGGAGGCATGGGGACACATCCATCTTTTCATGAGCCTCAGTCTTGATAGAAATTCACATGATGTCTGACACAGACTGGCCAAGAAGGCTACAGAACTCTGCCTTCCAGAAAGCTGTATATAAGCAATAGCAGCAGATAATTTTAAACCAGCAATTTTATTTTCTACCACTATCTCTATCGAGGGTAATGTAGCTACTTGTCTTGCCAGCCCAACCACAACTTGCCCTGGTGGGATCTATCCAGCATAGAGCATTCCTGGTCTCCATGGACTCTGCTTGCTCAGATCCTGTCCCAGCTCACAAGGTTTTATTGCTACCAACAGATTCAGACATTTTGTTTAATCGTCAATTTCTGTTTGCTAGACAGGTGGGAATGGCCAGGATTACTTGGCTGCTATACATCTTCTATTTGCCAGTTATTTGGATGAAATATAGATATTAGCAGGCCTGCAAAAACAATAGTTAAGCAGAGCTTGCTTTCTTCCAGCTCATTAAACCATTTAGCATTGCATTACTCTCCAGTTCACATCATATATATGATAATCTGACCATCTCTATTTGTCTAAATTTTTACTGAAACACAAACCAACCATGGCTTATTCACCATTAGCAGTACAGGCTATTATATTTATTTAACAGGAGGAACATAAATCTAGGTGGAGGAGCTTTAGGAGTGCTGTGGGAAAGGAGCTTTTACAGTAAGGCCACCTTCTATTGTACCTTTGAAGTGTTAGCTCAAGAAACAGGTATCAAACAAAAGGAATTCACTGTCCCTCAGATCCTGAGAAGTCCCAGCTGCCTCCAGCAAGGCCATGAGTAGAAGTGTGATCCTTTCACTCATGTGGCTGTTTCTGCTGCTCCTTGTGCAGCATGGTGTGGATCCAAAGACAGGGAGGGTGGGAAGTGAAGGAAACATGGCGTTTATCTGTGGGCATTTTGCATGGTGGGGGAGATGTTTTCTGCAGTGTGTAATGGCTATTGGATGATGCATGCTGTGAAAGTGGTTTTCAGAAAGCTTCATGGATTACAGATTCTGCAGTGGTCCTGAAGATTTGTTTCCTGAAGTTGCATTTTCCCCACTTTGTCCATCCACTCTTTGGGAAAGAAACCAAGAGATTTCTAATATTGCTAAGAAGCTGCCCACGCACATAGGAAATTAAATTTGTTAGTGGGATTTGCCTGTTGTGATAGGAATGGCCACATTCAAAGAGGTGTGGTAATTCTGTGTGGCTCATTTGATGGAATCGTTGTTCTCTTCTCCTTTGGTCTGCCCCAGCTGGGGCACTCTGAGCATCTAAACAACTAAGCACATTCACTTGGTAGCCTTCGCTGCAGTTGTTCTTCAGGGTTATTTGGAAATCACTTTGCATGAGAGTTCATGTTTAAGGTAGAGTTGAGAGCAGAAATAACACAAGTGACCTGCAGTCAAGAGCAGACTGGGATGAGAGCTGTGTCCAGGGAAAGGCCTCCAATATTGGCATGTGTGACACAAGCAGAGAGTATCCAGTGTCCTGAACTGTTGAGGGAGTCTGTGCTCTCCAGTCTCTTCAGTACAGTGACTCAGATTAGTGCTAGACACAGAAACCACCGGGGAAGTATAAAGAAATAGTCAGTCATGTATCCTAGCTATGCCTTAGAGAGGGCATTTGATAGGGAAGAATAAGGGAAGGTGCAGCTCAGAGTGCCTCTATTTCAAGTGAATTAAGAGACAGCTGGGAAGTTAGTGTGGTCTGTTGGAGAAAAGGGGGGTATGGGGAACTGATTAGATGCAGGAAATATTTTGAAGCGTAATGCTTCTTCTTGATTCCCTGCATGCTTCCCTCCTCTTGCCCCAGGTCAATTCTACTGGCATTGTTTTCCAACAGAAAATCTGAAGTTCAAGAGAACTACATTTTCCAAGAGTAGGATACTGAATAGTGGCCCAGCTGCCTCTGCAACTTGACCTAAAAACCAGAGTCAGAGTTCACTGTATCACTGTAAGTCTTTTGGCTCAAGCTCAGCTTTTCTCTTTCTTTTCTAAAAGGGGAACAGGTTGTTGTTCAGAAGGCAGTGACTAAGTCACCAGCCTTGTCTTTTTATATTCAGTCCAGCATCCACAGAAAGCATTGCCTGACCTAGCTCCATTGTGGCTGAGAAAATACAGAGGCTTTTTTTGAATACAGAATGTGATGTCTCATATGTTTCAAACTGCAATTTTTCTGTACAACAGAAATACTCTGTGGGGACAAGTAAGCTGTGTAATTTTAAAGTAAGATTAATCAACATCCTTTGCTCCTACTCACTGAGCCATTCTTCACCTTCAGAAACACCATGCAGTTGCAATCTGCTCCTTAATTCATCCTATGGCTGGTTCATGACAAGTCTCCAAACCTGCAGTACATCATTAGCTCTGGCAATGTGTGGGTAAACATCCTCTGAGAAACTAAAGCATGGGGATGAAGGAAATACCCTGTGTTTTTGTTTCTGGGGGAACCAAAGAGCTGTTTAATCTTCCATTCCCTACATGCAGAAGTGGTCAGCTGTGTCCCAATGTTACTGTCATCTGGAGATTGGCCCCATGTTACTGTCATCTGGAAGATTTGAGACTGTTTGCTGAGTCTGGTGTCTGAACTGGAAGTGAAAGGGATTCTATGCAAACTGGATCTTTGGCTTTAGCAAGAGCAGAATTAGGACAGCTGAACTGGAGATCCTAGAGCAGAGGATGCCAGATGGGAATGCAGCTCTTCTCTGCAACTGCCTTCATGATATCCACAGTCCGACCTCTGGGAGAGGACCGTGGCTAATACATACAAGGTGTCTGTGAACACAAATCAGTATCAGAAAGGTCAGGCAGGCCCGGCTGAAATGTTGTCAGGGTTCATAGTATGGTGGCTTCTGTTTCAATCACTTGGAGAGATGTCCTGTGTGACAACTTCACAATATGATGTTGCCATGGCTGAGCTGCATGTGATGTTCTGAAAAAAGATACGGTTTTGAGTGGGAGAGCAAGACACACTTCAGACCTAGGTTTATTAGCTCAGTAGCTGTTTCTATTGCCACATGTTTGCAGCTGCCTGGCATGGAATAACCACTCAAGACTTACCAGAGGTTGCAGAGGTCAGAAGCTGTTGGGAAGGCTCTGAGCTGCCCTGGGCGGTGGTGTGAGAGCCAGGCATGCACGCGCTCACGCACACATGCTGGCCAGCCTGCAGCAGAGGTTCCCAAAGGGCTGTGCAAAAAATAACTTAAAAAAGGAAACGGTGTTGTTGAGAATATTTTCAGAATGCAAAATAAACTCTGATCCAAGAAAAGGTATTACTTTGGAAGGAAGCCAGAAAGCAAATACAGCCGTGACCTGCAATGACCACAGCTCCTCTCTTCTGATCCTGGCTGCCTTCTGGCCTTCTCAGGGAGTGCAGTACTGGTTAAAGAGAAGGCCAGCAGCTTCTCTTCTTATTTATCCCTATGGTGAAAAGATCAGACAGTTAGGGTACTGGGACTCAGCATTGTCTTGGCTTGGTGAATAAAAAGCCTGGCAAAAAAATCCCACCCTGCACTTACAAGCTTCCTCTTGTAGGGAGGGAGGAGGAATGCTGCAGAAAAATGTGCTCACTGAACAAGAGCAAAACATGTAAGATCTGTCTCTTCTCCAAATACAGATTCACTGTACTCATTCAAGGATATGGTTATTTTAGTAAGAAAGCCATTTTTTATTAAATTATGTCAAATAAGTTATCTTTAAGATTCACAGAAAAGGGGAAGTGTTACAGGATTCATTCAGGATTTTTTCCAAGGAGTAAACCGGTCTGTAAATATTATGTAAGCAACTTCAATCTGCTCATGCTACTGGAGTGAAAGCAGCAGTGTGTCCTTGTAAACAGGCTGATGCACAATTCTTTGTGGTCAATGGGATTCTCCCTCTAGGTTGAACAAGGCTTAGACAAAATCTTAGCTCTTTTAATTAAGAGCGGAGGAGGAAAATGGCAAGATAAGAAACACCTCATTGGAAACAATCAGCTTGGTGCAAAACTACAACACTGCAGTACACTCATCTCAGCCCCTTGAACTGCTTAAAGAGACTCCATCTGAAGTCATGAGCAGTGTTCCTTCTGGAGCAGCAATATTCCAAGGATGGTGGAGCATGTTCTGTCTGTCTGAGCCGCTCCTCTACTGCTCTTTCGGGTGGCCTTCACTGGAGAACATCCAATTTGCATGGAAGTTAATACTCACTGGCCTTCAGTTGTGCCCAGTAGTGGGTGCTCCATCTTCCAAGGCTTTTAGACTTGACTCTCCAGTGCTCCATCACTGGATGAGGTGGGAGATGGCTTTTCAGAAAACCTGGACTTAGGCTTGCATATTTCAGCTTTGACTGGCCTTTGCAACTCCAGGCAGATCTCAGGAGCAAGACAGGGCTGTACCTAGTGGTCAGAGAGGGACTTGTGGTTAGAAAGGTGGTGGAAGTACTTCTAGTGAGGATATGAAACAGTTGTTTTGATAAGACACCTTTAAAAAATAATCTCAACATGGGCAGTTTTGTCTTGATGACAGCACAGGTGGGTCAGGCAGAGTGTTTTGTTATCTGTATTCTGGGAGTTAATGACTTCAGAGCCCTGACAAAGAGCACACATCCAATTTTATTGGAACTAATTAGCCACCAATGCAGCAGTATGTTCAAAATTATGTATTCCTCTCACTGAGCTTGAAGAGCTGCCCTTGTTTCACATCTGTGTCTGATTATGCCTCTTGAACTCTAAGGCAGCTGTCTTACAGGTTCATTTTCTGTAGGAACTCAGGAAATTACTCAGGAAAGCCACTGACACTACCTACCACTTACTGCCAGATCTCTTTCACTCCTCATGTGAAGAAGCCTATTACCGGGAACTGCTGGCACGCAGCGTGGTCCTTGGCAGCCTAGCAATTAGAGTGGAATTTATAAAGAATGATTGCAAGAGGCTCTAAATGTTACCAATTGATGAGTATTCTTTTGGCTTATGGAGGAGTCCCCAAAGGCTCCAGCCCTTCCCTCCCGCCGACAAATAATAAGGGATTCTACAAATCACATTGAGATCACAATGGGATTGATTAGGTGTAAGGGAGATAATATATGAAGGAGGATGTAAAGTGATACTTGCTTGCAGATCATTAGTATGGCGAGGGACTTGATTGTTGTAATATTGACTCGAAATGTTGGCATTGGTTTTTCTGCATGGAGCAGCCTTCGAAGTACTGCAAAAGTGACTGCTTCTCTTTTTATTCCATTTTAGTACAGAAAAGATAAGTGACTTGGAAAAACTGAAACCTGAAACTCATTCCTTGTCTGGTCATTTTCCTGATAAAAATGAATTGAAGGACAAAAGGTGATTTCTTAAGTGCTTTGCAACAAATACACAGTAATTTCTTCCAAAGGGCATGTAGCCCACCAGAGTTGACTTGAATGAGAATTTAGGGCTTCTGATTGTGTTGGTTAACTCATCCCTTTAATTCTCAATGTAATGCTTTGAGCTATGATTTCATCTGATCTCAATGTTAAGCAAGAGTCAATCATGCCAAAACTTGTATAGGAAGCAGACAAGAGCAGGTGTTTCATGAAATGGTGTTGGTTAATTGAGACATTTTATTTATTAAATCAATGTCCCAGCAAAGTTCTACAGTCACTGTGCTACTGAAGTTCCTTGGAGGTGGTTTAAGCACCAAAGTCTTGTTTTTCTGGTAAAAAGAAAACAATTTTTTTAAGCATAGCATTGTTTGTTTGGACATCCTTGCCAAATAAACTTTGGTAACTTTTCTCATGTGTTTTCTTCTTGATTTTGGCACTCTGTGGCTATGACAATGGTCTGTGATTCAGAAGAGAAACAGTGCTCTGGCAGTGTAACCCTCCAGGCTGAGAACGTGTCTGGAGACACGTCATTTCATACTGCAATGTGTGATGTTTAATTGCAGAGATTCGTATATATGTCAGAATAGGATCTGCTTTTCTGGCTCGTTCTACCTCTTTGACTTTCATTCCTTCTGGCACATTGCAGTGCATATCTTTGTGTTAAAATTGCTGCAGACTTGGGCTGGAAAGAGGTGAGTTAGGGCTGTACCCTGAGGGGCAGCAGAGGAAAGCTGATGTTTGCGTGGCTGGCTTTGCAAACTGTCCTTAGCATGACCAGAACTGAAGAGAGATGTCAGGGGACGGGGCAGATGACACACACAGCCCTCTGCAGAGGAGGGAGGTGAAGGTTTCAGGCTGTGAAAGGCAGGCAAAAAAAAAAGAGGTATGTCCTTGGAAGTGTCTGGTGACTTGCCTAATCAGAGGCTGTATAGACCAGAGGAAGGCAAGCCCAAGTGCCCAAGAAGAGGTCCAGAGGAAAACAGTGTTGTTAGTTTACCTGTGTGTAACAGATGCTAAAAGTAATAATGGCTCTATTGTTTGGGTTGAAAGTGTGTGTTTAAATCCTCCTCTTACTTCTTCAGTGGTGCAGGGGCTCTACCACGAATAGCTCCTCCTGCCCTACCTGTATGGAGCCCTGTGTACCTGCACCTTGGCTGTGTGTATGGTTATGGTCACCTTCTACAGAGACAGGGGACTCCTGCCTCCCTGTCTGGTGTGCTGAGCCCTACTGGGGTCAAGTAAAGGGAGAAACACAGCAAAAAAGAAGATTTTGTGGATCCAGTAACAGTCATCTGGCTTTTAAAGCTTTCCAAGATTTCCTGGAAGCTAGATAGCTGTAATCAACCAAGTCTGAGCACTGGACAAACACACTGCACTGTTTGGGTTGGTTTCTTTTTTTCCCCCTCTCTTTTAATTTAAAAATTATTTGTTGGAGGAACAGACTAAATTAAATCAAATTGCCAAAAGACCACAGGGGAGCTCTACAAGGTCTTTCTTAAACTGAGTACATAAACTTTAGCTCTCATTGGTTGGGCCTCTTTGGAGTCTTTAGTCTTTGTTGCTGTTTATTTTTCATAGCTGTCACTCTGTGTAATTCTAATTATTGGTTTTGTTAGTGGAGTCATGAAGTATCCTGCTGGCTCAGAGGCTGATGCATGGGAACCTTAAATTGACTGACTGAGTCGTGACAAGTGAGTATCACTCCAGTCTCCACAAACTCCTCTGCAGGACTTGAAACAGCCTTGACAATTATTTGGCCAGCTGAAAAGGAGACAGTACCAAAATTAATAAAATGTGTTTCAGTAAAGCAATTTCCTTTGCCTTTCCCTGTCCTACTTGCCTACTTTACTTCACCTTTTGTCCCCTCAGAAGTTAATTTTAAAATTAAAGAATGCGTGCTACGTGATACAGCTTTGGGCTTTTAAGTGAGCCTAGAGCCGAAATCAGAGAGGCAGTGGGAATTCAGTTTGACCTCAGCACTTGCCAAGCGTGGAGCAAGCACACAGGCACTGTGCAGTCACCCAGGTGTGCTGAAGAGGTAGTGTGACATCGCAGATGGCCAAAGGTTGCTGGGTGGACCTGGATCCACCAGTCAGTAATATGTGATCTGCCCTTCCTCTGCAGGCTGTGCACCTTGTAGTGCATGCCAAGACTGTCCAGAGGCTGCTGCTTTTTTGGTAGTTTTTTAAGCTCCATGCAAATAGAAATATTTCAGATTCCTTTCTGAGTTCCCTTCAAGGAAAAAAATCTTATCTAGAACAGTCTTTTATATTTCCTTGCAGACTTGCTGCTACTTATGGGGAGGCTGAAGACTCAGTGTGGTGCAAGGGGAGTGGGAGTTACATGGGATCTTCTTGGGATGACATCCTTTATTGCTGACCGAATACCCAGCAGAAAGGATGAAGGCAGGATGGTGTTGACTTCACGTGTGACAGTTCAGCAAAACTGCATTGGACGATGGTGACAAAGGGTAAGGGGGTTTGCAACTCAGATGATCACTGGATCACAGCTTCACAGTGACCTTGGCATTGATCCCAGCACTCAGTGTGGACATGCTGTTGACTTAGGAGCCCAGCCTTTGCTTTCAGCTATGGTAGGGATTGGTATGTGCCTGCATGTTGACTTCTGCTGACGCTAACGAGTCCCATAGTCTTACACTGCTTGCTGCCTGTGTTGATGGTGTGCTGTCAAATTTAGGATGCTCCTACTAGTCCAGGAATCAGTACTAGTGTAACAGGCATTTAATTATCACATGGAGCTGCTATGACTGCAAGCAGGCAGAGCCAGAGATGTAAATCTGAGTGAGTATCTCATCCACAGGCAGTTATTTGCCTCATACATCAGTGTGACACACCAAATGCTTTTAAGTACTGATATGTCTGGATGCAAATGAGTTCTTGCCTGTCTGTACCTCACCTCCTGGCCACAGCATGAAGATATCTGCTAGGCTCAGTCCATGGTACTAAAATTACCTGGGTTTTCCTGGCTGTCTCTCCAAGTACAGCTATTCAGCCCCACGTGAGTAACCGTAGCCTGGTATTTTTGCACTTCATTGCAAGCTTAGCTACTGGCTTCAACAAATTATCACTCATTCTTGGTACAGAACAGTTTATCAAAGAGGACTTTACAGCAGCTAATGTCTGCATCCAGCTCACAGTCCTGTGTCAGGACAAGCAAGATGCCCCGTTTACTCCTGCTCCACTGGCTGTGTGAAGTAGGCTTGTTAGTTATTTTTCAACACTACCAAAGCATTTAAGGATTCTCAAGGACTCCAAGGGTTAACCAACAGAATTCTGGATATCTGCAAAGAACTTTTACCTGAGATTAGTTGTTTTGCTTACTTATGTGTTGGCCATGAATAGCCCTCGGCAAGCTGTGATGAAGAGCAGGCTGGACAAACAACTAATGCTGCTAATATTGACCCAGAGCTCCATTTAGTTTTGCAACCCCCTTTCAAAGGAAGCAATCAAAAGAAATCACTGTGAGATCCTGAAGACTGCTTGTTTGTTTTTTCACATGCTGCTCAGCTTGGGAGGTGAAAATGCCCAGCAGTTTGATTTCCTCTTTCTCAGACGTTGTTCAGTTCTTGATGGCTTTGCATTTTCAGTGCTGGAAGGGCAATGTTGAAATACACCTCCAAGAGATCATGAAAAACATTCTGGTTGCAGAAAGTTTGGGACACTTTTTAAAGGATTTTTTTATTATTGGTTTTCCATTTTGTCAGGTCACACTGCTGAGCTTTGTTTTAAGATTTTTTTTTTTAATAACTGGCCTATTCCTACGTATGATTATCACTCATCACCTCTGGTGATGCACAGATTGTCTAGCAGGTAATTTTCCAGTCTGAAATCTACCAAGTAGACTTTGGAAAGCTTTTGCAGCGTGCTGATGTTTTCTAGACAACGGTATATAAATGCCATTTCCAAGTGTGACTGCTGTTATTATTCCCAGATGTGCCAGTATATTTAGTTGCCTAAATATAGCTGTTGGTGAGGAGTTTTAGGCTTTCAGGGCAGGAGGTCAGCTTGAAAGGGACTCAGAGTTGTAAAGTAAGCAATTTCTGGATTTCCAGCCTCATCAGCTCTCACTTTGAGTGTGATGGAAAAGCCTTTAAGCTGCTTTTGTCAAGCTTGGGAGATAAAACTGGCATTTCTGGGGTCTATCTCATAGAAAAAAATGCTAAGGTGTGTGTCATTTTGGGTCACAAGTTCAATTGGTGTAAATTTGTCCCACTGTATTGACATAGTAGAGCTAACGTGATTTCCTCTGTATACTCCTGGCAGCACCAGTAGAAGAACTTTAAATGGGAAATGTCAGAAATACAGTCACCTCCCCATCTTGCCACGTGGGGAAGGAGCAAGTGAAGAGATAATGCCTTCTTTGGAGCCAGAGCATTGACATCCTTCATTCGAAGAAACAAGCTGAGGTTGACGTGGGGTCAGCAGCAGAACTTTGGATTTCAGTGAGTCTAAGGGAAAGCTACACCCAATCTGATGAGCTGCAGCTTGATCTTGTGTCACACTTCAATATTTATGTACTGAAGGCTCTTTGTTTAATGTCAAATATTGTCCTTTTCCTGTCATGACTGTCATGTAGCCATCTGTGTTAGCTAGGCTTGCACCTTTTATGTGTCATAAAAAATGTGCATATTGTAGTTTGATATGCTGGAGCATAATAAAAAGGTGTGTGCAGTGAACAGAACTGTAGGAAAAATGGGTTGTGATCTTGCCATTAAAGAAGGCAGTGACCATGTGGAAAAGGCCCTGGTCTTGGCCAAAGACCTCTTTCTGACTCCTACATTAGAAAAGCACTGACTTTGTACTTCTTATGTACCTTATTAAATGTGAACCTGTGCTTTCATTTTACCCTTTCTTGTCTCATCCCCTTTTCAGGATTCGTCTTTCCTTCTCATTTAGTAGTCATTCTCTAGTTTATTTTAAAATCTCTTTTTGTAGGACTGTAACTGGACACTTCCTACCTGACCCTACCTCTTCCTCTTGCATGTCCCTGTGAAACAAGGGAACTTTTCACCTATAAACCAGGAAGACTTAACCAGGAGCATCTGGCAGAATCACATAATTTTCAGTCAAAAGGTTATGACAAACTTTCTATTTTCTACAGAAAGTACACATTTTTTGTATGCTCTAAAAATTTCACTTACTCAAGGATCTGACTTCTGTCCAGAAAATAATTCTGACAAATTTTCTCAACCAGCCCTAATTTTTCTTCATCAGGAATTTTCAACCAGTCCTAATTTTTCTTCATAAGGTTTTTATTTTCTCCTCCACAATTTCTCTTTCTATAGCCTCTGGAGCAAAATAAGATCCCTATAAACATTTGAGCACTAGATGAACTTTCCAACCTATGGTATTTGGGTGGATTAAAAATAAGGTGAAATAAGTTTGCTGGTGCCCTATTTTTGACAACTCTGGCATAGACGCTTCCTTTATAGGTCAGTAAAAGCCTTGTTATATGTTTGTAGAGTCAGCAGAAAAAGCTGGCTTTCCTCATAGACTGAACCAGTGCAATCGTGAAGCTTTCTGAAGTCACTGAGATAAAGACCAGGCCCTGAGAGAGAGCACGAAAAATACGCTTAAATGCACGGCTCTGGCCCTTGGATATATCAAAATATTTTTAACAAAGTGGTGGAGGGAAAAAATAGAATCCTGCACCTCCATCTGGACCACACCAGACAGCTCAGCGCTGCTCTTGGCTGTAAATGCTGCTGTCAGGGAGGAGTTCTGGTGTGTCCCCATCTCAGCAGAACATGCAACACCCACGTCTGAAGCCCTGCCAGCGAGGCCACCTGAGAAGTGTGCCAGGCTGGGCAATGAGGAAAGGCTGTACAGCTCTTTCTCCACAACGGAGGGCAAGGTTCCTCCACCCCTTCTCTGCCTGTGAGCTGTCAAAAGGTATCTATACATGTGAATATTTTTAGGTCAGTAGCTTCCTTCTAGCTGGTATCTAAGGACCACAGGTTTGATCACGGTGTGGGATATGCCTGTAATACTTGCAGGGTATTGTGCAGTTTTCAGTCTGTCTCTCTTTATCTTGCTTGAACAGCTTAATCTGGTTTCACCATGTTTCTTTTTCCAGCCTGGGCTTTTTCTTGCTTGCAGGGTATTGTTGCTCAGGGGAGCTGGTAGGAGAATATAACCCAAGCTGGAGAAATGTGTATAGTCTATTTTAAATAGACTCACTCCCTGGGAGAAAATCAGTCTCTAGTCAGTAAAAACAGTTTCTAGGGTACACAAATCTTCTGTGAGAAGATTTCTGGTAATTTAATTACTACTAACTACCATCCAGCACTGCCAGCGGAAATGGTTGTAGTTTTCAGCTGACTTGCTGTAAAGACTGAATGGGGCATGATGGTAAATTTAATATATTCTGCCTTAGTTATTAGCATTTGTGTTCAACTTTGCAGCCTTTAATGGGAGCTCTGTGGCTGTGTGCTCTCTAGTAGCACTGGTTTCCATGACAGCTTCTGTGTCAACTATTTTTCACACATGCTTTATGACTTATTGTACAGCACGTGTTGTTTAGTTTCACAGCCCGTGCTACAGTTTTCAGGAAACCTGTGACTCTTTAACATGTACATTGCAAGAAACAATTGCCAGCCGTGAGGAGTGAGAGAACAATGAGCAATCCATATAGGAAAGGTGGGGAAAGCACGCTGGTATGTTAAAAATTTGGATTTGTCACACCAGAATACAGCTGGCAGGAGTGACAGGCTCAGGAGCATGTGTGAGGCCTTGGGCTGGAAGAAGCTGATTGTTAGAGATGGTTTGCTGCTGCTTTGTGAAGTCTCCAGCACGAGATTTTGAATTTCTGTCACATTCTCTGAACCCGTTGTCCAGCACTGCCTGAGGCTCTCTCTTGTGCATGCCTTCTTTGTTCCCATGCCCTGTCTGTCCTCTGTGAAAAGCTTCTCACTCATGCCAGAAAGACATTTCTAAAATTACCAAGGAGGAACTGTGCCAGGCTGATACTTCTATGCACATATGTGAGTCTTGCTTGGTGAGTTTTACTGGGTAAGTCTTGCTACCCCAGATGAGTTCTCACCATGTCCGTGCTGGGAAACCTCTCCCGGGAGCAGGAAGGCGCCCAACCGTGTTCCTCTTCCCTCCAGCACATGGGCAGCTTGGGAAGGACAGCAGCTGCAGCTTCTCCTGGGGGGTTCCCCTGCTGAGAGCCTCCCCCTGAGCCCACAGCACGTGGGGCTGGTGGGGGCACGTGGCTGCACCTCTGGCAGAGGCTCCCTTGGAGACTGTCAGGGTCTGAGCAGGGCACAGGCTGCTCTGTCATCACAGCTGAGCGCCACACTTGCTCTCCAAGGATGACGTACCAGAAGATGGAGGTCAATGAGAATTTGCCTCAACAGAATCTGAGGAAAGTGAAAAGGCAAGCCTCCAATGAGGCAGTGAGCCCAGGGTGGGTGTACGTGCTCTGCCTGAAATAGAGCAACCAGAATTGGAAACTGTCCTTGAGCCAAGTCCCTCAGAAAGGAGCTTTCCAGGGCGGCATGATGTACAGTGGCCCTTGCTGGGTTGGAAGGGAAAGCCTGCCTCTGACTGCTGCCTCCCTCAAGGAGCGCCCGACAATTAATTCTGCAGCAGGAAATAGGTGGGAGATTAACAAAGAGTTTGCTGCTGAGCAGATTGTGTGGCCCCATCAAAAGGAGCTGTAATTCCCACCCAGCCTGATTATTTTTGCCATGGACTAGCCCTGTTACTTGCTTCCCCTTTCAAATAAGGTTAACACCTTCAAAAATTTGGAACTTGCTAGAGACTTGGAGTCTGCTGGAGAGAGTGGTTTCCGCCTCCCCTGGGGATTTCTGCACAGTGTTAGGAGTTGGCAGGGTTCAAGGTTGGAAAGGATCCTGGTCTTTAGACTGAGAGGGGGACAAAGACAACTGACAAAGAGCAGTATTCCAGCCGGGGATGGGCTCATTTGTCATCTGCCAGGTACCTATTAGATCTTGCAGTCCCTGGGAGAAAATTTGTTAAAAAATGAAAAGCTTTCTGGTGTCTGAAGATCAGTGGAGCCTGGTGCAGGAGATTCTGCCTGACTGACTTCAGATAACTTAAAAATGTAGAAGTTGCAACATAAATCACTTAAAACCCAAGAGCCAGTCAGGAGCTGTTTCACACCCAAAACTGTGTCCTATTCCCTGACAGCCAAAAAGCCTCAGTTTAGTGTTCCCCAAATCCCATGCTGCCAGACTTGCTGCTGGCCAGGCACCAGAGGAGAGGTGCAAATTCTGTGACAACTGTTTGTGGTTAAACATGGTCATTGAGGTGTCCTGGGTCTTCCAGTGAGTCTGCAGCCCATGCTGTCTCTGGCTCCATGAGACATCCATGCCCTTCTGTTAAACTTTTGTCCCAGGTTTGGAGACCCTCAGGGTAAAATGAGTCCCATTGGCACTGGAATTCACATAACTTATGCTAAATCTTCTTAAAATGTGGTCAGAGCCCTTCTCCTCGTGATTCATTTCACTGTATCTTATCCACTTGGCAGTTGGCATTGCAGTCACAAACTGTATGTGGCAGACCCTCCTGGACAGATGGACCAGGGAAACTCTATTCACCATCGCTGCACTCAGGTTGGGAGCCCAAAATCATGTGTGGCTGCAGTTCCGCCAGACAGAGCTGTTTATTTTTGAAGCAGCTGGGAGATGCTGTGAGAGAGGTGCGTAAAATTCAGCTGGGATTATTTTTAATACCCTGTGTCTAGAGGGAAATTCAGAGTTCCTTTTGATTGGAGCTGCTTTTTCCATTCCAAATGTGTTTGCTTATATTGCGTGAAGTCCTGCCATTTTTTGTACCTTCCCATCTATTTCCACTCTCCTCTTTTGGCTGCCCCTCAAAATGCTCAGTTTGGGGCCAGGACCTTGTGGCAGGTGATGCAATGTGCCTGCTCAGCAGGAGGACCCAGCCCTGCTCCCCTCCATACTCTTGTGAGCTATCTTTATGGCTTGTTCCCCATCTGCCGTGCAGGATGAAATCTGCCTTCTAGCAGGTAATTCATCACTGCACTTGGTGACAACACAAAGCTCTCCTGTAGAGGTATCTGAGTGTGTCCCCTGGCTGAGATACCTCTTTACACACAGCTTGGGGAATTAAGTTGCAGTATTTATACTGGGCTGTAGCTTTGCTCTGGATGCTCTGCCAGGCTCCAGAGTGAGTCAGTAATGTGGAGTCAGCAAGCAGGCCATGCTGAATGCTGGAGGACCTATGTTTGCCTCCTCACTCTGCCTCTGGCCTGCTCAGGATTTGGTTGACTCGCTTTGGCTACTCTTGGCCTTTGGTTCTCCAGCTGTAGAGTGAGACTGACAGCACTACCCTGCCTCTTAGGGATGCTGAGGAGATAAAGATGTTAATGCTGGAATGGCTTGCTATTACTTGCTATGCTTACTGTTAAGGAAAGCCAAGTAAATAGTAGTTGGGAGTTGATGGACAGCCAGATTTTCCCTTCACTCACACCTCCACCTTCTGAAACCACTGGGATGTCACCACAACCTGATACTTGTAAGCCCTTGAGTGTGTGTGTATGTGTGTGCGTGTGTGTGACACCACAGCATCTCTCTTACTGGATTCAAACCAGATGTTGAGATGACAATTTGATCCCCTCCTGCTCTGGCTGAGCTGAGTGGGTGGAATCTGGGCTGCAGCTCACAGTGCAGTGTCCAGCCAAGAATCTCCAGGCCTTTCTCTGACATAACAGGACCCCCTGGAAGTTTGGGAAATGTTGCTGTATCAATGTGCAGCTGGAGAAGCCAAAGCCCCTGAAGCAGAGCAGGCGTGCTCAGGACTGGGCAAGCTGGAGCATGGTCTGTAAGCCTCTCTTCCTTGGCCTGACCACCAGATGGAGACGTCCCTCCCAGAGTTGTGGAAAATGCAGTTATTCATGAAAATACATTTCCCACTGGTTTCTCAAGGACCTGCCAGTGAAAGTGCAGACATTCTTCCCAGTGGTTTCACAACGAGTCAGATCTGGACAGTGGTATGGGAAAGGGGTTCTCGGTTTCGTAACAGGTTTTAAGGAGCAGCTTGTGGAGAATTCCTCATTTTGAGCTATCTCTGTTTACCAAGTACCCCCTCTCTCAAGTACAGGGCAAGTACAGTTGGTTGAGAGATCCCAAAAATCTCACTTTTTACTGCATAAGGATGCTCTGCAAGTCTCAAGTTGCCCAGAGGTGACCACACTTGCAACAGCACTTGTGCAGCTCTAACAGAGTGCACACGCTCTGTGGCACAGGATCGATGATGTCTCTAAGGCCTGGAGCAGCTCTTTCAGCCAGCTCCACCCTGTAGTTTGCTTCACTCTGCCTCAGAATCAAGGATCAGAAATATGGATTTGTCTCTGCCCTAATACTTAATTTTGCTTAGATAAGAATTTTTGAGTTCGGGGAAAAAGAAGGCAAAAGTATTGTTTTGTGGCTTCGGTTGTGCCTGGTGCTGTTGTGTCTCACTACTTCAATGTACATTTGACTTTGCTTTTTCTCCCTGGGCTCATTCTTCAAGTAGAAAGGTATTAATGACTTTGACTTCAATCCAGTTCTCCCTTCCCCCTTTCCCTCCTTTTTCCTAAGAACTGACAATAAGATCAGACAAAAACTCTGAATCACTGTCCAGTCATACACTGGTATGTCTGTTGCTAATGTTTTGCAGAACTTCAGGCTGAGATGGTTGAAGCTGCTCTGAGTCACTGCGACAGGATCTGCAGCTCTGATCCTTTGAGGAGCAAATGCTGGAGGTGCTTTGCCTCTTGAAGCCCAACAGTAAGCAGTGGTAAATGTGCAAATTCTGTCTGTTCCTATGAAAGGCAAATCTTTTGGGCACTGAATGACAGATGTTAGAAGTATGCAGGATACAGGTTAGCTAAACCCCACAGCTGCTGGCTTGTGGCATGCTGGGGTCTAGTTCTGAGTACTGTTATCCCATAGAGGAATTGTAACAAGTGGGCTTCCAGTACCTGTTTTGGCTACACACCCAGTAGCTACATCTTATTTTGCAGAAACCAGGAAATTAAATATATTGCTCCAGAAGTACAAATCCCAAGGTCTTATGCATCCTTTGCAGTACAGAAGGTCCAGGCCACACAGTTTTGCTGTCCTGATCTCATCCAGATCAGAGTACAGGCACTTGACCCCACCTCACTGCATACACACATTGCCATCCACCAGATTCAACACAGCCTGTTCCCTGTCATGAAGGGACAAACTGTGAGTAAATAGAGCAAGTGAGGGATAGAAAATGTTGGGAAGGTGCTGTTTTAGAGAACACGAGCATTCAGGAATGTGTTTGGGTTTCAGGGTTAATTTTGCTGCTAAGACAAGGAGAGACTTCTCTAAAAGAGGTGCCCGAGAGTTGAGATTAGGGATCAGGGGCTGTGCAGACCATTTCCCTAGCGAGAGGTGAACGGGTGTTAGTGGAGGCACACAGTGTCCCACAGGGCTGGGTCACTGCCAGCATGGAGCTTGCTTTCACTGACATGTTAGCTGGAGATACTTTAAAGTCATTGACATGTGGATGTGATGTGATCCCCACATCAAATCTTCTTTCCTACTAGTTATCTTTTTGCTGTATTCTCATGAAGGGTGGATTTGTCAAAGGAGAAGAGATGGCTCAAGGGGCTGCAGCTGTCCCCTTTCCCAGCTCTCCTGACTCATTAATGCAATACTCATCCTGGAAGACCAATCACACTTTCTCCATAGCCACCTAAGAAAGACATGCTCAAAACTCATGCTCAAAATACCTATACTTCTCCTTTCTTGGAAATGGTGTGTAACTCACAGCCTTAAAACACTAGCTGAAAAGTTGTTCGGGTTTTTTTCCTCTCTGTTTTTTTTTTCCTGTTGACAATGCCCATTGGCAAAAGTCCATCAAATAACAGATGAGGTGATGAATGCAGCTGGAGTTCAGCTCTAGGACTTAAGTTCCCCCGTGTTTGCCTTTGGGTCCTAGGGGTACATGCATGTCTGTAGGAGGAGTAATATTCTATAGAAGTAGTATTATCTCCCCAGCTTCTGAGGGATCTCAAAGTGCTTTGAAGCCTGAAAATAACAGAAAACTATTATGTTCAGGAATTACTTTCACATTACTTTTACTGTTGAAAGGCAGCCCCACCACTGGGACACAGCAGGGCTGCCTATTTATTGTCAAGGTTGTGCAGTAAAGCAGGGTACAAAGGGAACTGAATCACCAGCAGGAATGTGGAATGGACTGGACAGCACTTCCCTAATCATTACATGGCCAGGGTATCAGTGTTGGTGTCATGCTACTCACATGTGTCAAAATAAGTGCTTAAGACTTTGGCCAAAGGAAGATGCTTGAGGTGGTACAAATCCCCAAATATTAGGCAGGATCCTTAGGTTTGAAGAGGAATGGGGGTTTGCTCCTGATTTTTGATACGGTTGGGGCACTTCAGCTTTGCAAGAAGAGTTATTCAGAAATTATTTGGGAAAACACACTTGCTGCTCAGATCTCCTCAGATCCCTGCACATCCATGTTGGACATTTCCAGAAATAGGGTCATGGGGAAGACATGAATAGATGTGAATATGCAGTGTCCTGATCCAGCAAGGCTGCAGATTGTTTTTCTTCTCTTCTCTTAATTTCTAAATAGAATTTTCCAAATACTGTAAAGTTCTAGGTTACTGTCAATGTTCTCAAAACTCCTTGTATTTGGCTCAAAATCCAAGACGGGGCACACTACAACTTCACAGTATGACAGAGTGCCTCCCTAAGGTCCTGCCTGCTGACGAGGAACTAATCACTACAGAAAAAGACTTTGTGGCTGAGGCTTCAGGAGTAAGGAAGGAGTCATGGTCAGACCAATAGAAGAGAGGGACTGGAGCCCCGAGTTCAATGCTCAAAGAGGTCAGCTTTGCTACTGACCTCTAAGGTGGCTTTGAGCAAGTCACCTGTCTTTCATTGTTCCTCATGTGTCCCTCCATCCCAAAATATTAATGACTTCATCTCTAAAATGTTTTGAGATTGAAGCATGATCTGAGTATTGTTATTCACTTGCTGGTGGCACTGGAGTTTCAGAACAATCTCTTAATATAAACATCCACCTCATTAAGCTGAAAAGAAACTCTCTCACACTTTTCCCGCTGGGTAATAAACCATTACACTGGTTGGGTTTTAAGGTAAAAATTAATTATTTCCTTCCTGTTCTGAAGGAGGTTCCGGAATCTGGAAAATTCTTTTCTTAAACATTCCATGTAAATATAATTCTTTTAAAAAATAATACACATGGCTTAAGTCATCATAAGCACAATGGTTATTGTATATAAAAGAATTGGGGCACTATTTTATAACTAGGTAAGGGCTATATTTAAGAACCTGTATAAATTGCATTCAAATTTGCTGATGTTAAAAATGTCAGGTGTCCCCAGGGAAGGTGAAGAGGGTGTTCTAAGGGCCATGAGTGACTGAAGAGAAGTCTCATAGAAGTATTGAAATATAATATGGAATACTTTTTATTAAAAATAATAAAAAATGTAACATTGTTTCATTGTTTCCTGCCCTTGTGATCCCAAAGACTTATATTGTCCTGATCTGTACTGTAGTCCCAAAGGACTTTCAAAGATCTTTCCTAGGAAGCAAACTTTTACTTATTGCCTGCAGTGTTACGGAGGGTGTCTGGGGTGTGGGAAGGACATTGCTGGGAGTACATTTTCTGGAAGCTCCACCTACCCATTCTGGCCACCTCTGTGGTGGAGAAAGCCCTTTCCTGTTGAAGGCCAGGGCACCTCAGATAAAATGTCATGGCAAAGTGACAGAGAATGTCAAAATTGTAGCATAATGTGCAATTCATGCTGAAAGAGAGACCAGGCTGTGGGGGCCTGGTTCAGAGTGAGCTGGTGCTGGGTTTCTCCCTCAGAGAACAATCAAATCTATCCCAGGAGAGTGAATTAAGATCGAAAGTCAAATGTCTGTGTGAGGAGGGGAGAGTTTTATGTACCTCCAGGGGCCCTTTATTTCTGACCTGTTGTGGATATGTGCGGTGCAGACATTCGTTGTGCAGACCAGCTCTGTGGCTCAAGTCAGTCTGAAACCTTGTGAGTTTGCTTCTGGAGAGCTGTACAGTCACTGATATTGGCCACAATGGCTGAAGTGATTTCAGCATTGTCTGTGAACAATAGGACCCCAAGGAAACCAGATGATGGCTCCCAGTGGACACACTGCTTGTGTGACTCTGCAGTGGCATGGCATGGGAGCACTGCTGGGGCTGCTGGGCAGCCTGCCATAGCCCGAGAGGAGCTCAGTGGATCAGCAAACCCCAGATGAGCGCATCCATTAGCAACTGAAATGCTGTGCCATGTCTCCTGGTGGTGTGAATGGCCTCTCTGTGTAAGCCCAAAGTGTGCCACAGGCTCTGTCCTGCCTACACAAGGTACCGCTTTTGCTTGGACCTTGTCACCTGTGGCCCTAGGACACGCTGCTCTCCCAGAGTTACATTGGAAACAAGGTACTCACCTCTCTGCTCAGCTTGAACATCCCACTACAGCCATTTCTATGGATTTGAACTACATTAAATAGTATTTGATGCCAGACTGGCTCTGTCTTCTCCTGTTCAGCATAAATGTCTCCTACAGTGTCTCACAGAGGTGTGTCTGCCTGCAATTCAGTGCAGCTTAAAAGGCTGCACCACCTTACAGAGGTGCTTTGGGTTTGTTTCACTTCTAAGCAGCCAGCTGCAAAAACAGTGTTTGGGATTATAGTCGTAAAGCATCAGTGGAATTAAATCGTTAGAAACAGTCCACTCTTTAAATAGAAAACCCCACACTCATCTGATGTGCGGTTGGCATCATTTCTTAAAAGCATGAACTTTGCCCCAAAATCATGAACAAGACTAGGGCAAATGAAACTTCCAGTTTGGAATGAGTCTAACTTAGGCTGTAACCAGATCTGAAAAAGGCTTTAGTGAGAGTAACTCTTACTCACCCGAGGAGCTCTGTTCACTTCAGTGGCATTGCTAATGTGATTATGGGATGCAAAATTGAGTGTCATGTATATGATTTGTAATTTGTAGAGAGAAGCCCCTGGAAAAATTTCATCTTATTTAACTTCAATTAAGTCTGGCAAGACCCTTTTGCTTCAATAAAAAGACCAGACCACAGAGGGAATTGGTGAAACAATCATGGGCATTCCCTACCACACATTGTTGGATGTTAACAACACTTTGCTACATGCATCACTAATCTTTGGGTGGCAGGCTGGAGAGGGGCCTGGAAAAAACAATCAGGGATCTCAATTAAGAGGCACTTAGAATGGGGAAAATAATAGGTTTATGTAATAATATACAACAGTTTGTTTGAGTTAAGGTTGATAGATATTTTATGCCTTAGGAACTATAATTCTTTAGCATTTCCAGGCAATTAGTAGGTCTCTTGTAAATCATAGCAGAATTGCTTGAAAATTCTTAGCAGTTGGCTGCAGGAGAAGACACCCTCAAGGCTGCAGCAGCAGCAGAGACATACAGAGCACCAACATCTCCGTCCCCTGCAGCTGCCTCCTGCACAGAATTAGCTGTTTGCTGGAAGCCACAGAACAAGGAGGGTGTTCCTGGCACTTCCCTGAGCTGCTCTCCCTGAAGGCATGCTCAAGGCCTGGTCTGCTAGTGCTTGATCTTCTTCCAACTCCAGCACTGGTGAGGTGTCTGCTGGGAGACCGTGGCCCCTGAGCAAAGCTGAAGATCTTGAGGGTGTTGAGTCACGGGCACCCATGGATGCAGCTGGAATGGGCATTGCTATCCTCAGCAGTCTGTGTCATCCCTCTCTTGGAGATTGTTTCCAGCACATCTGGTGAAGCCTTTGAGACGCCAGGCACGAACTGTTTCAGAAGCAGTTGAGCCACCCAGGCTGTGGTGGCAGAAGCCTCTGAAAGAACAGCAGAGGGAAAGGTGAGGACCCAATCAGTCACCCCAAGCCATGAGCTGCTGCTTCTGAGTCTTCCAGCTCTCACCACTGACATCAGGGATGGTGGGGGATATACAGACACCTCACTAAGGTTATTTTCTGCATTCTTAACTTCAGCTGGCAAAGCTTCTAGGGACTGTGGGTACATAGAAGAGCATCCTCTGAGGGTTGGTTGCTGGGTTAGGATGAAGAGGGTTAGGTACTCACAGCATAATTTACGTTGCAAAAGGCAATAGCTGTGTTTTTTGGAGACAAAAGCAAGTGTTTACTTATAGTTGAGGACATCTACAGATTCCACATTAACATAAACTGCAATGAGCAGGCTTTCTCCTTCTCCCAATCCCCTGACTGAGTGTAGAGTTCAGTGACTAAGTCACAGGAATCTCCCTAGACAAATCCAGGAGACCAAAGTCTGGGAGAGGCAAAGAAGCTGGAGTGTAAGTCTTAAAAAACTGACTAAATCTACAAAAGTGTTTGTAGACAGATTTGGCATGGATCTGTTGTATACCCATTTGCCCTGGAATCTGGCTCCTTGAGCTGCCTCTCTACAAGTGGGTATGGAGATAAGTGGAGGGGGAAGGTTAAAGAGGAACTGCATAATAATGAGGGTATTTGTAATCATGTGGTGAGTCTTTCTGCCTTCTGAAGGTCCAACAGGAGAACTGTGACTCTGACTTGTCTCTTGCCTATTAATACAAAGTGCCATTCTTTCCTGCTGCAGTACAGCTTTACAGGTGTCTGACCCGGGGCAATCTTGGTTCCAGTTGCTGGGATATGGATTTCACGTGAGAATGTAGCTCTAAAGAAGTATTGACTTAGAGGCACTGGTGAAAATGAATTAAAATGGCATTCTTACACAAACACAACAGAACAGCCCCGTGGTACTTTTCATTCTCCTCTACTGTTTGCTTAGGATAACAGGAATATTATGGAGAGCAGATTGTCTCCCCATCATCATATTGTGTCTGCATTTCTGCTGTAAACCCCATTTTGACCTTTACTTTCTGAGGCTGTAGTTTCCTGAGAGCTGGATTAAGTTGCCCTGGCTGCATGCCACTGTTTTCTGTCCCCAACATCTCTTCCTTCTCCCTTTAGTTTGTACCAGCAGAGCCCTTTGGAGGTCCCTGTGGAGGAGTGGATTGGAGAACTGATCAGGATTAAATATTATATAATTTTTCCTGGGCTAAAACCCTCCTCTCTGCTTTCACCAAAACTTTCCTCTATCCAAGTTCAACATCTTGGATAGACGCTGTGTAAAAATTGGATGTTTTCTCTCAAGGGAAATTTGCATATATCACTATTAGTTTTCATTCCAAGTTGGGGGAAAGAGACCAGATAACTCGTTTCCCATCAAATGTTAGGAAAAATGTGGAATGAAAAATGTCAAAGCAAATGAGGGGTGCAGTCTGCAAAGCATTTAGGTGTGCTGCACCCCACTTTCTGCAGTGGCTGGGAGGCACCAGAGCCACAGGCAAAGGAGCACTGAACTGACCTGGAGCAGAACACTGCTGCTTGGCTGGCCAGGCCAAAATGTTTTCATTTCAATTTAAGCAGCCCAAAGTGGAATAGCCAGCTCTCAGTTAACTGCGGGTGGATTATCTGCGTTGAAAAAGAACCTTTTTTAAACATTGTATCATGTGAACAGCTGGATCTGGAAATGAAGTTTGTGGCTTTTCCTTGGCCACCAAGAAGCCTTGGTGCCGTAAAACACATTGGCTTGCTTAACTGTGAAATTGTTCAGTCTGTCTTCTGATAACCCACAACTGCAGAGCTCTTTGCATCACTGCGAAGTATCACAGGATCTGTTTGCTCTGGGGTAAAGCCCCACCTATGGGAATGGGGCGACTGAGCCAATTTCAGGTCCTCTTAAAATACATAAATAAGCCGTGATGATACATAAAATAGAACAGACTAGAATAGAAGGGGAACTCCAAAGCAGGAACTTAAACATTTGCGTCAGAAGGAAGATGAATATTGGAATTGTTTTAAAATGTCTCAGTTTTTAGAGGGTGGAGCAGAAAGGCTATCTCGGTCTGATTTTGATCATCGGAGATATTGGTAATAATTCATGATCCCAGGAGAACAATGTGACTTATCAACTATCTGAGTGAAAGTTCAGACACACAGAGAAGTTAGTGTGTGATGGTACAGCAGTATGTGCCAGCTCAACTGCAGGGACTGTGTGTGTGTCTTTAGTCCTAAGTGGAAAATGTGATATAATTTCAGTTAGCTTACCCCCCTAGAGAAAGAGGATATTGAGCTAAAATTAACAGATTCATAGCTCATTGCCAGAAGGGACCATTATGATAATCGATCTGACCTCATGCATAACAAAGGTCACAGAAGCTCACCCAGAAATTCCTTCAACCAGGCTATAAATTGTACCTTTTTTTCTTTTTTTTTAAGACATTAAAGATATGCAGTCTTTAAGCAAAGACTTTATGTGATGAAGAATTTATGATGTTTTTCCTACTTGGATATCCCCTGGTAAAGTCTGCAAATTCTTAACTGAGGAATTAAGTTTACTTTTATGTTGCTTTTGATTTTTTAATTTTAATTAAACTTTCAGGTAGAAATATTTAGTCCTGTCTCTAATTTTTACTTATAATACATAAAATATTTTTGACTAGCACCAGAAATATGTATGAATTCATCATGTTTGCATTGAGGAGACTGTTTTGCTGTGGTTGATGGTGGAGCCATAGCAGATTGACAGTGACCAACACTGATGTTAAAATAAATGTATAATAAGCATATACTGATAAAGTCCCTGGTTGCTAAAATGGCCACAAGAAGTGAATTACTGAGCCAGTTCATGGGAATCTTGTAATGCAGTTGGCTGGAAGAGGAACGTGAAGCAGAGAAAGAAATCGCCCTCTCTGGACAAGTTGGGTTCACATGCAAAAGGTAAACCTTCCACTACCAGTGGGTGCAAGTGTGTTGTGAAATAAGTGAAGGTTGTGAAACTAAGAAATCACAGGTTGTAACAAATTCCTGAAAAAAAAGTGTAGCAGCTTGCAAAGATAAATGCATAGCACTGGTTTTTTGTTTGTTTATCTACCTATTTTATAGCAGCACATGAGGCCAAATGTGCATCAACCAGGTCTGCACTACTGCATCAGAGTAATTTTTATACTGACAGAGTAATCTCATCAGTGATTTTTATATTGACAACAGTCTCTGGACTTTGAAAATTTTGTTACCAAAACTCCCCAAACCCAAAAATCTAATCCCAAACAAAAACTCCAGTGTGAAAAGATGTAGGGTGAAATGACAGGACAGCATCCCTGCAGCGGGACCGACACATGGGCCCTGAGGGATGTGGCCAGATGCCTGAAGGACCATGGTGTCTATCCCCACCTGGGTTCTGGCTTTTTTGTGAACTCGTGGTGTGACCTTGGGCACGGTGGCCAGTTCCTGCGTGGCTGGGTGCTGCTTTGGTGGCAGAGAACCTTCTGATCCATGCACTGACTTAGGTGCTTGAGCCAGCTTGGACCAGTGTGGCTCAGCAAGGAGTCACAGACCTGCCACAGTGGCTTGGAGCTCTGTGTGACCTGGGAGACAGTGACAACCTGCAGGGAGCAGCGTTTGGCCAGAGTTATGTTGCTGGTGATTCCTGAGCTGAACAAGGTGGGCTCAGGTCTGTCTTTGTTTTGCTGTAGTCACAGAGAAGAGTGCAATGTGCCCACGGCAGAATTGTCAGCAAGATTTCATGGCACGGGAATCATCTTTACAAGATGCTGTGTGATGCCCAGCAGAATGGAGTTCCAGTCTCAGATGGGGCTGTACACCCAAGCCTAATCTGGGTAATAACAGCTTGAACTGTGAGTTCATTGGGGTCTGTGAATCAGTGCTGAACAGAGATGCTTTCACCTTTCCACTGACTTGTCTCCTCAATCAAGACTGAGAGGACAGCAAGGGCTCATCCCAGTAAAATCTCATTTCTGACCACAGGACATCAGCTGTGCTCTCTCCCATCCCCTGAAAAACAACATAGGCAGTGGAAAATGACCCAACATTAAACAGCATCACAGTGCTGGAAGCCTTTTCCCACTCCCAGTTTTATGACCTTAATTAACACGGGCCAATCCATAAATCAGATCAACACCAGGAGATAACAATGAATCATGCGGAAGGCAGCTTTAATAGGAGCCTAATCCCCCAAAGAAGTGGACAGTACCGGCATTTAAAGTGCACATGTGAGGTTGAAAGGGAACAGATGTCCAACTGGGGCTGCTGCTGGCAAGGGTAAGTCTGCAGGGCTGTTGCATTTCCACAGAGAAACCTGTTTTGACATCTTAATGGCAAGAGTGTCTGGCAGCAGACGATGGAGTGGTGATAAACGCTGCTTCCCTCCCCGGGTGATTGCTGGGCAAGATGGGGACGCTCTCAGGTTCAGCGTATCTGGCAGAACGCCGTCACCATCTTGCCGGGGTGTTGAGCAGGTCGGGGCAAGAGGGAAGGAGAGCTGTAGGAGTGGCTGTCTGGAGAGCATGAGAAACTGAAAAGGAAATGTAGATGGAAAGGAAGAATTTCAGGCTTTCCCACCATGACTTCAACTGGTATCGTGCCAGAAGCCCAGCACAGAGTGCGCACAGAGGAGCAGACAGAGACTGCCTTCTGTAATACGGCCGAGGAATGACAGCAGGATTGGCAGGCCCCAGTACCAGCTGGCCCTTACTGACAAGCTCCCTGTGTGTGGGGTGGCTGGTCTTCCTGCAGGGCCTTCTGTGGCTATTCCAGCTGGGAGAGCCAGCAGCCCATAATTAGGATATCAGGGTTGCTTTTGGTTAGGTTCCTGCTCCCAGACTCGAGTATCTGCTAGTTAAGTGTGGTTCTGCTTTGAAAAGTGAGACAGCGAAACTGTGCCTTGCCTGCTACTGAAAGCCAAATTCACGTGCACCCCCCTGACTGGGAAGATGTTCCTTTCCAGCCACCTGCCCTATGAATCCAACTGGAATCTGAGAATCAGGCTTGCTGGCAACTTGCACGCAAAGAGTGCCTTCATCTTAACAGACAGATGTAATGCCAGTGCCGAGGCAGGAACAGTCCCCAGGTTGCCTGCTCCTGGGCTAGCTAACTCATTAGCACAGTTTTACACGTTTGGTTGTGTGGGGCTAAGTGAAACAGCAGAGTGGAAATGTATTTGGGAGAGAACTGCTGCAGCTCTGCTGTTCCTGAGAGGCAGATCAGATTTTGTGGAGAATCATCACCCCTTTAATGAAGGGTAATTGATGGGCCTGAAGAAGGACCTCAGAGTGCAAACTCTTCCAGTTCTGGGACTGTAAGACCCTTCTGTGTGATCCTTCACACAGATGCCTCTGTCCTGCTGAAGCAGAGGCCACGAGGAGCCCTTTCCATTGTAATCCGCATCTTGGTGCTCTGTTCAGCAGACTTGGAGGGTGTCCAGCTCCTGCTCTTCCTGAGCTGCAGTCATTGATACAACTGATGCAATGGAAAGGAAAACTTATTACATCTGGGGGCCATTCCAGTATTCCATCAGGGCCTTCACAGCATTCTGCATATCTGCAGTATTTCCCTTCCATAGCCGTGCTACTCTTGGGGCAAGCAGGGGTGGAAAAGACAGAATATTGTGTACAGTATATTGTGAGAGCACTGAGCTGGGACATCCGCAGGTCTTCACAAGGGGCTGCTGTGACCTCACTTTGTGAAGCATCTGTGACTTCTATAGAGAATGAATCTCACTGATAGCTGAAGGATGAATATCCCCTAGGGCTGGAGCAGCAAATGGTTTTTTTGATGCCATTACTTAGCTAAGCAGTTATTGAGTATAGTAAACACACACTCTGAGAAAAAAAAAAGGATGTATTTTAATTACATCAAAATTCAGATCTAGCTGCAACAGAATTGCTCTTGGCTTAATTTGCCCATATGAAAACATTTTCACCTTTTTATTTAATTGTAAGTGTAGGTCTTTTTAAATGAAAATTTCCATTTTGAAAACAAACTCTGACCTAAATATAATTAAAACAGTCCATATGAAATGTTTCAGGATTTTCAAAATGAGATATTTAATTTTAAAAATTGTCATTAGAAGATTTAAAGAAAATGTTATCTTCTTCTGGGTCCAACCTGTTTAACCTAATTTTTCCAGTGTCTGTGAAGCTCCTTTAAAGATATGGCCTGGTCTAGAATAAGAGAGCTTAGCATTGGAGTCTCTTTACTGTCAATAATATGAAGCAGAATATGTAAATGTGTATAGATTCCATGTGGATGAATACTTTGGATTTCCAGTTTGTTGCTTTGTAAGGTTTCAGGAAGATATAAATGCAATAATGAAGCTAGAGACCCAAGCTTTGTGGAAACCTCAGTGAAACTCTCAGCCACTGGTTCTCTCATGAAGACCTCACTCTATTCTCTGTGGTGAATATTTGGCACCATAAATCATTGCACAGTCTGCCTGCCAAAATGGCCCATAGCCTGATCATCCAAAGGCAGAGCCATGCAGCTGTCCCTGCACGCATCTTTCAGAGGATTGAATGCAGCTGGCTCCAGCCACCCTGGGAATCATGGAAGCCAGGAGTGTGAGGCACCAACTGCCTCTGCTTGAAACTCCACCCTGTAGGTCTGTATTTCAACCCACAGCAACATCTGCACTGCCAGGGTCCTTGCCCCGCCCAAAGTCCCTTTGGGCAATCTTCTAACCATGTCCTGTGGTGCCAGGTATCTCACAGAGGGATACCGCTGCATGGGTGGGTGGGCAGAGCTCTATTTTTCTTTTTGCTCTTGTTCCTGTGGTTTGTCTCCAAGGATTGCATGTGTTTCCACCCTAAAGCAGCTTTCAAGTACTCTGTATTTAGGAAGAGGGTAAAGGACCTATTTTGGTTTATAACACATAACTTCTATTCTTCCCCAGAGTCTCATAAACAAATTTCTCATTGAGTTACTCCCAAAATAGATCCTACTCTCTCAGCTGCCCAAAAACAATCTCTGAATTTGTTTATTCTCCTCAGATTGTGGGTTTTCCTTCAGTTCAGCCCCATGGGTATCAGGAAAGCTCACAGAGTACTTGCAAAGCCCTGCCAACCAAAACTGGATTTATTATAGATTGATTTAAGAGTTGCCTGAATGACTTGAAAATTCAGGGACAGGAACTGTACAAACACTTGGCAAAGACATACAGGAGGGTTTCCTCATCTGCAGATCTGATCAGGCAGGGAGTAGCAGATTTTTGTGAGTAACAATTGTAGTGTGAAGTGGAAAGGCCTGAGTGGGGAGCATTTATAGCTGGGCTTGGTTTGAGGGGATACACTCATGATGCTTGAAATCTGATATAGGTTTCCTTTCCAGGTTTCTCCTGTCTGCAACTGGTAGCTTTGCTTAGCAAGACACACGCTGCAATATGTGTTTCTTTTTTTTTTTTTTTTTCCCCAATTTCAGCCTTGGCATCCAAGCTAAAGTAGTCACTGAGTCTGTGAGACAAGAAAAAGACCAGCATCTCCAGAAAGGTCCTGTCAGAGGTGCCCAGTTATCAATTACCTGAATAGACTGCAGAGGAAGCACTTGTGCCCTCCTCTGACTCTTGGAGACCCTCAATACATGTTTCAGGTATGACATTTTGGTTTTGAGTGGCTTACTTTAGGAGAATTCCTACCTTATCTTAAAGCTCCATAACTGCCTGATAGAGCTAGGTGGGAGATTTACCATTTGGAGAACTAATTTATCATTTCCCCATGCTTTTTTATAGCCTGTGTGTTCACAGGTCATAGTTTTCTCAAGTTCATCCATCTCAGGTGGAGTGAGGGTCAGGCAGTACTCAAGCAGGAGGTGAGTTCTCTGACCCCTTGTGCCAGTCCAGCACGGCAGAGGGATGGAGCAGACAAGGACAGAGCCAAGCATTTTATGATGGCTGGAGGTCTTCCCGGCAAACCTTACTGAAAAGATGCATCACGGACATGTCCTGCAGGTGTAGAGGGAGCAGAAAACACGTGACTGAAACTCAGAGCTCTCTAGAAGTCCCTGGCTAGAGGATGGTGCCCTGGAGTCGTCATCATGTCTTGGGAGGGTGGAGGAGGATGGCATCTTCTCTTTGGACACTCTGGAAAAGGACCATGTCAGTGCCCTATGCTGAGAGGAGCTGGATGGGCTGGAAGCCAGCAAGAAGGTGCAGAGCTTAAGGCCCATGGGTTGTCCAGGAACATATTTCTCCTCTACACTCCTGCTGGTTTCTAATTTCTGCCCTGCAACTTTGCAGTGTGAAACATAGTCCAAGCAGAAATGTGCACTCAATATCCTTGCATTAACTTGAATTTGGGAGGGAACTGCTGAGTGAAGCCCTCCACGAAAACAATGGGTAGGGCTGGGAAGCAGATGTTGTGCTCACATTGCTTATTTAGACAGCCTTGCTTATGAAGCATTACATGAATGCAGCGCTGGCCGGGGCTCCGTGGTGTGCTGCAGATGGGAAAGTGGGACCCTGGCTCTGTGCCCGGGGCTGCAGGGATGGGGTGGGGAGGTGCAGCACACAGAGGCATCAGGGGCTATGGGCCATGCCAGTGGCTCCATCCTGCCGTGCCAGCAGCCCTGGGCAGAACAGACAGTGCACCGGGCAGGAATGGACCCTGCTTTCAGCAGGGGAAGTGATGGCATGAAGTGATGGCAAACCCATGGTGGAACATGGGGGCAAAAATCTGCCTGCCTGCTGCCCGCAGAGGATTCAAGGGCATGATAAGACAGACACAGCTCATGAAAGTGGCACCTCTCTTATTGTGTTTCCCCTTCAGAGTCCACATTATTGGTGCAGTTTGGAAGGCAAAGGCCCTACTGCTGCAGACTAAGCACTCACCAGCTCTTCAGTCTCTGCAGCCAAATTGCACCCATTCAGGAGGCCAAGCTCAACTCTGGGGCCAGGGGAGTTGTCTGTGGTCTGTGTGCCAGAAATGCTGCCTACACGACTGGCTGGGAGGGAGCTGGGAACCCCAGCTGCCTGTGCCTAGTCCTCTGTGCAGTTGTAAGCCAAGGCACGTTTTCACCAGAGTAAGAGCGAATTCTTAGCTCTGGTGTTTATACTGGTATGGGACACAGGCTCCTTTGGAATTAAGCCATGAATTCCTAACATATTTAAGTAAAAGTTAAATGCACAGTTGCTGTTTCACAACCAAAAGACTGTATGTGTTGGAAATGGGGCTGCAGCTCTATTCACCTCTGAGAGCCAGGATGGGGCAACTTGCATGGCACTCTCTCAAATACACTTGGGACTGCAGGAACGACTCTCTGAGTTTTTCTGCTCTCTTTTCCAATGATGTCTTTCCTGCTCAGCTAAATTTCCCGCTGGCTTCAGAAGAGGACTCTTCAACCATTTATATTAAATCATTTCCCATTATCAACAGGAATTATTCATTGCTGTATTAGGAGGAAAAATGTAAGCAGCAGATAAATCTGCCACTCCAAAATGTTTCTAAGATAACACATCAAACATTAATTTAGTCCTAAGGCCATTTCTTTTTTAGAAAAAAGAAAAAAATTGAGTACTCTATTTACAAAAGAGGCCTTTGATGTATAGCATACATTATTACTACTGTATTTTTTCCAGCAGCAATGGGATTTTCAACAGCAGTAGGATATGTTTTAATAATTAAAGGGATTTAGCTTCTCTGCACAGACAGCCAGCTTCTGTTCTCACTTACAGACTACAAATCATGCATAACTTCAGTGATGTTGATGCTATTAGCTCGGTGCAAACCCAGGGTTTGTGAGACTTGCGGCAGCCCCTTTGTGGTTTTGGTTTGTGGCCATTTCTGGGTGCTTTCCAGCGTTAGCTTTAGCAGAGATCTTGCAGTGCCAAGGGGGAGCCAGGCTTGCTGTTATTTCTAGGCCTCTGTGCAAAGTACAGATTCTGGGATAAGCAAAAAAGCTGAACCTTTGGTTTTCCCTAAGGGATCTAATCTGTGAAAGAGGATCAAGCTTAAAATTTGAGTCTGGCATTTCTGTATGGCCACCCCATAGCATGGGAAAGTCAGATGTAAGTTTTGGTTCACCATATTCAGAGTGAGTGTTTGCAAGGCACATATTTTGGGGAGGTGCCTCCAAAACTTGGCAATATTTAGATCTGGGGGCTTGATTCAGGCATGAGTGTGAATGCTCAGTTCAACTGGATGTCACCACTATTTTCTCTCTGTGGAGACATCCTTTGCTCTTCTAAATTTTCCTGACTCCTTTCAGACACCAGACAGAGATCTTGCTTGTCTTTGCCTTCCTAGTTCACCCTCAGTAGCCCACAGAAGATGACACCCCATTCTACATCAGCTCTGGAATCAGCTGATATCAACTGTTCATGGCATTGTTCTGTGCACATGGATTCCTGTCTTAGAAATGATCTTTTTTACCAGAGGATACAGCATTATCTTAAGATCTGTTACATGGTGCTTAATTAATTCCCCAAAGTAGTGTCAGTCATATATTTTCTGCGTTTTGAAGTCATTTCCAGCTAGTCTGACTGTGGTTGTTCCCATCATTTGTATGTGTATGTAGTTAGCTCCTGACTTCCACTCCTGAGGCTCCTGTGGAAATTAGTTCCAGGGGGTAATGATGTGTTTGGCAATGAGACTTACACCATAGGGAAGAAATGAAATCAGGTCACTGGTGCATTCATACAGGATGTTCCTGCCATTTAGTTTCCTCCAAAAATAAGTCTCAACACAGGTATCAGCTGCAGATTCTTGACTTCAGGAATGTGCATTCTGGAGAGAATTTCCTGGCAGATCAGCTATGAAAGGAGGTAGATTATAAATAAGACATTTTAGGAAATATTCACTGCGAATGGGTAATTTCATAACCCTCCTTCTCCTTGCACCTCTCAGAAAGAAAAGAAAAGAAAAGAAAAGAAAAGAAAAGAAAAGAAAAGAAAAGAAAAGAAAAAAGAAAAGAAAAGAAAAGAAAAGAAAAGAAAAGAAAAGAAAAGAAAAGAAAAGAAAAGAAAAGAAAAGAAAAGAAAAGAAAAGAAAAGAAAAGAAAAGAAAAGAAAAGAAAAGAAAATCAGATCTTTTCCTTAGGTGTTTCCAGTGTATTTCTCACAACTAGGAGACAATTGTAGCATGACTTCTTGTGCCAAAGGGCAAGCCAAGAAGGCCAAAGGCTGGTGTGTGGAGCTGTTTCAGGCTCCAGTCTAGTGTCTTCGTTTCCAGCCCTGCCACACAGGAAGGCTTGAGGGCTTGCAAATATCAGAGTAGAGAGGGTAGGAAGGTAGTGAATCGTGTCATGACCTCATGCAGGAGCCAAATTAAGCAAAGTTTGCAATCCCTGTCTTGGCTGAGGAATGATTTTCTTTCAGTAGGAAAAAAGATATTGATCCATCCATTCAACCAGAGATACGGAGAGCAGCTATTCTTAGGAGAACTCGATCTGATTTCACATTCTTCCTGTCCCCTGCTTTGAGCCCACGGCTCTTCTCCAATGTGGCTAGAAACTGAGATCTTTAAAGCTAAGCTTTTTGCATAGCCTGTGGGTATAGGTGGATTAATTCAGGGATCGCAGGCAGGACCTCCCAGCCCCGCTATTGACTCCTAGGTAGTTGACACATCTAACACTTCGGGGCCAGCTTTGCACTGCTAGAGGGCTGCCATGACTTTCTTTGGGTGCCATCTGGTCTTAGCCTAGGGAAGTAAAAACTGATATTTTTGCTGCTGGGAAGTTGTCACTTAAACTCTTTCTGTTGTCACATGAACGGCTCCATTTATATCCTTATGTTTTGTGCTCACCACTTTTTATAACTGCAGAGAAAATACCCAGAGCCTATTTCCCACCCAGGTCATAGCAGCAGAGTGACTTTGTGGTGATTCCCGCCCTTTCTCTTTCTAGCAGGAGGATCCTGTGTGTTTGATTTTCTGCTGATCTCCTGCTGGAGAGACCAAAACAGCCCCACCGGGAGGGCTGGTTTTCCCTGCCGGAGCAGCGGTGGAGTGTGTGTGGCTGTAAATAAAGCAGGCTGGGGCTGCCGTGGGGCTCACAGGCACAGTGGCCATTGTTGTGCCTGTAGTGAAATTGCCCTTGGTTCTTTTGTGCTGAGCAGAATATGATGTGAGCCAACACAAATGGCTCTCACATGTTTTCATTGGTGTAAATGAGGCATTCAAGTATAAAATGAGGCAGTTGCAAGCCGATCAGCTTGAGAGCTGAGGCAGAAAGCTCTGGATAAGGGTAATCGCTTTGGACAAAGGTAATAGCTTTGGACAAAATAATGCGTGCCTCACTGATGAGCCCTAGAAAGGCTCACACTGATTTGTGAAACAGATCTTTAAAATATCTTCTGTAGGCAGAGCTGGTTAGAAAACCTTTTAAATGAAAGTAAAAGCTTTCTGTCAAAAATGAAGTTTTTTCACCAGAATGAAATAGGGTGTAATTGCAGGTTTTGTTTCTCTCAAACAGCTTTTTTAAAAAATAATTTCATTTCCATGTGGAAGTGTTACTTCTGCTCAGAAAGTAATGCTTGCACATAGTTCCACTGCTCTGTTCCAACTGGCAAAGTTAGAATAAAAAAATTATCTGGTTTTCAACTGACAAGAGCTTAAGGACAGTTAGAGGATGGGGAACAAAGCGAGTCTTTGTTTTCTCACCCTTCCCCCTGCCTGTGCCCATTTTTTTTTCTAATTGTCCTACAGGGAAGCCATTATTTCTTGATGGGGAAATCTGGAATTAAGTTTTCTTGGAAATCATCTTTTTCCTAGAGAATAGAATTTTGTTTGTAGGATCGCACAGATTCAGGTTCTGGACCCCATCTCCTCTTAGGATATGTTTAATTCCAGACCTGACTTAGGTAGCTTTTCCATTGAAATTCTTTAATTCAGTTGACTCAAAAGTGACCAGCAAGAATTTCAGTCCATGTCAACATGCTTGTGCTACCTGCTTGTTTATTCAAGGGATCAGAGTGTGTTAAGAAAGGTTTTTCACCTTGACAAAAAGAGAAGAGAGGAAAAGTTAGGTGCTTGTAAAGAATGGGAACATACTTTGGATAACACCGGGGTGATTTCAGCAGGCTCAGAGACACAATTTCTCATGAAGTCTGTCCAGCTCTGCACTGTAAGCAGGCAAAGTGCCTTTTCGGCGCTGCCCCTGGTTATACAAACTATTGGCAGGATTTACTGGCTTGTGTGGATGCTGCATGAGCTTCTGGTGAGTTACCTGTCTGCCCAATCCACTGCCATGAGACCTGTCTGATGATACCTTATTATTCTGCCAAAGAGAAGATCGCTTCTCCGTGACCTTTCCTTTTGCTATTACACCCTGCCCATATACAGTGTTCTGGCCTTCACAAATATGTTGTTTTACAAGTTGGTGTTTTGTTTAGGTCAGCCTTCCCCCCTTACTCTGGCTAATTAATAGCACAGTGAACTGCAGGCTGCTGGTTCATGTAACACACAACTGAACTGATGAATCCTGTGCTGATAAATCATGTACATCTACTAAAAATATATGTCTTTCCCAACATGGAAACTTTTGCTTTCAGAAATATGTCTTAAACTCTGAAAACTCAGAATGCCTGTGTTTCTGGAGGTTGAACAGTTTTTGGCAGAAAATGGCTCCCCTTCCCCAGACACTTTGAATTATTATGTGCCTCCCTCGCACATGCCACTTTCTACCAACTTCTTCAATCAATACGTTTTGGCAAGCACTTTAAAGTTGTTAAATCACAAGGTTTTGAAGGCAAAAAAAAAAAGTAAAACGTGAGACATTTTCTAAAAGTGTTGGTTAATTGCGAATGTCCATAGAAAAAGTTTTGATGTAAATAACCAACAGTAAAAGCTGTCATGCTGTACTTGCTTTGTAGTTCTCTTACCTAAGGGAATGTCAGAAAGAAAGTGAAACTTATTTAGAGGACTAGGATGCAGAACTCTTGAACTGAAGATCTGTCTGTGTCTCAGTGTTGCAATACTCACATTTCACATGTTATAAATCTGGACTGGAATTTTCGACTCTGCCTACTCCAGTCCCAACAGCAAGGAGACCATTAAAGCACTCGGGGAAATCTTACATTCAGTAGGAAATGGTGGGTCTGAGATTTCTCCACACTTAGAAGGTTTTGATCAAGGGCTAAAATTGCCCATGGACCACTTTGAAGAACCACTTTTGACTGCACTGTCTGATTGCCCTCAGCACACGTTCATCTTAACCCTTGCTTATGTCAGTGTGGCTGTTGTGGTTCCTAAAAGGAGCTTCCCCTCATCAGTAGCAAGGTGCTACCACAGGATCAGGAGATGACACAAAGGCATCTTTCTGTTGTGTATGCATGCACTGTAACATCAGAGCCTGAAGTTACTGTCAAGTTCTTTTCCCTCTGAGGGCAAAATCATGAGTAATAAAATATTGCTGAGAATATGTGTCTGCCTGAATCCACAGCTCTCACTGTGACGTGAAGTGGATAATTAGGGCTTCATGACATTGGGATCATTATAACTTCCATCCTCTGGCTAGCTGAGTAGAATGTGTAAGTGTTTCTTAATTCTGTTTGTATTGCTTCCTCTGCTTCCCTGCTCTGTGGACAATCATTGCTGAGGGATCTGCACCCAGCCAGAATCCCAGGATTGTTCGTGCTATCTATTACCTTCACATGGTCTCGGATTCCACAGTGACCTCAGCCATCCCACTCATTGCCAGAGAAAGAGCCACCTTCCCAGTTTGGAATGATTTTATTTAATTTGAAGATTTAAACAGGAGGAAAACCACTGGATTTCCTTTTCCCCCCAAAGCTGTCTGTGACCTTTACTGTACTTGATCAAGGTTCACATTCTTATCTGGGAGCACAGTGCAGTTCCAGGTTATGGCAGGTGGATACTGGCTATGTGCCTATAAACAATTATGCTTCATGGCTTTATTAATATGACTGGTTTAACTTTGTTTTTCCCATATGTCTCAAGGCCTGACTGGAGGAGAGGACAACAAATGTAGGAGCTGTAATACACATGTCCAATGATGAGTTTTAATTATTTCCATTTGTTATTTTGGTGCAAGATTTTACTTCATTTGGATTTAATTAAAAAAAATCTTGTCTTCCTCCCCTATTTCAATAATGAAAATACCTTTGTATAAAGTTTTCATTATCCTCATGCTCTAGAAGCTGCTTAACCATTTTGGTCAAACTTTCAAATGATTTTGGGAAAATAACTGAGCTTAAAAATTTCAATCATTAAAATTAATGTTTCAGAACCTGTAGTATATTTTACGGGGAATTTATGCCTGGAAGCTTATACAGTCTTATCAGTAGAATTTGCATGCTTTTGGTGGGCACAAGGAGATTTTCCATCTGCATTTAGAGCCTTGTTATGAGACACTATGGTTCCTCTCTGTTTACTCTCCATTTCTAGGGTTACAAAGGGTAACATGTCTGGGGCAACACTCTTGACAGCTCACCAAGAGGTTCCATGGGTTCAAGCTCAGCCCAACTAATTAATTCACTCTGAGGTAATATTCTCTTACTACATCAGGCTACAGGCAGTAAACTGGGAAATAAATTTTGGCTGCATTCAGTAGGGAAGGGACACGTTCTCTTTTAGATTCCTTCTTGTAGGTCTGTTTATCCCCAGTGAATACAGTTGAAAGTCTACTTTGATGCAAATTGATCTGCACAGGCCTCCTAATTTGCAACTTTCTACATCACCTTGGTTTTTGCTCTGTGCTTTGTGTGAGCTGTTGGCTTGTGGGAGCCCATACACAGATGTAGGGAAAGGAAGCAAGCAAACAACCTTCTCTAAACGTGAGTCGTACTTCCATGGCAGTAAGTGTGCCCAAGCTTAAACAAAGTTGGGGGAACTGTGCTTAGAATGACAGAAGGAGCTGAAAGAAGCTATGGAATATAGTTGGTTCAATGTAGTAGACTCTGACTTTGGCCCTCAGGATAAAAAACCTGCCTAGAATTACCAGTTCCATCTATGCTGGAAATGAGATCTGCACTCCTAAGTCCCTCCATCTCAGTCATGTCTTTGACCTCATTAGAGACAAGTGTGGTCTTCAGGACAAAGGAAAATTACTTTATAAGCACCAGGGATTGGAATGTAGCCCTGTAGCCCTGAGTTAGCCTTTCTGCACAGCTGTAGGAGCCCAAGGAGGTAAAATGTATTGTGTGTCTCTGTTAACATTCTTTAGGAGCAGTTTCATTTCATAGTGACATCCTGTAGACAGGAGGAAAGGACATTTATTAGCACTAAAACCTGGTTGTTATATGGCTGAAAATGTTTTGGCTCCACTGGAATTTAAACTTGTCTGACTGCTTGAAAAGTGTTCAGATTTAATATAACTGATTCAAACATATAGTCAAAGTTCTGTGCGAAATTCTCTTGTGGGATAAGGATCTTGGTTTATAGGGTCTGAAGAATGATTCTAAACACCCTCCAGCTCCAAAGACAACGTAAAGGTGCCAGTTTCTGCATAGATCAGATTACTGCAAGTGTTGAAAATGCAAATCAATGTCAAATTTGATAAATAAGCATTATCCACCTAGGGGTTCTGATGGTAATTATTAGCAAGAGCCATGCCTTAGCGATATTTCTTTCATGAGCTGCAGAACATTTCCTTTCATTCAAAGTATAGCAGTGATGAAGGGAACAAAAAGGAAATAGAAAGGAATACAGAGGAGTTAAGCAAAGGATCTTTCATAAAATGTTTCCCTTGGTTTCTCTACTTTTGCCATGTATGTTAGATGTTTTAAGACCAGAAGGAATCACTGTGATCACCTAATCTGACTCTTTCAGTCTTAAAGTTCAAGCTGTGCATTCAGTCCCAATCCCAGAACTTGTTTTTGGAATAGCAGGGAATTTGAGTCTACTTTTTTTATCTCTTGTGGCTGCATTCTAATAAGCCCCTTTTAAAAGTTAAAGCCCCTAAGGCCAGACAGTGTTTTGTTTCCTTCAGCATAAATCAGAGCAGTCTCAGTGGAACCAATAGTTATTCCATATTTTCATTTGGGGAAATTTAAGAGCAGAAAGAGTGGAACTAAACTCTGAATTGCTCTGTTACGTGACCACATCTCCCTCTTATGCCTGATCTCTGTGATTACAATCCCAATGACACCGAAAACAATTTGCTTTCTCCTCCAAAAATGCTTTGAGCTGTGGTGCTGATGGCTGTGGTTCTCACTGCACCCAGAACACGGTCACTTACATATGTTTGTTATGTGTCCAATTGTGCTGATAAATTGCCTTTAGTTCTGATCAGGAATCATTACAATCAAGTGATGTTGCATCTTTGTGGAGACTGAGCAGCCATTGTGTAGTGGGAAACTGAACAGAAGGCACCTTGCATGGAAAAGCATTCATCCAGAAAAACGTTGTTTTTGCTTTAGAGAACATGTAAAGCTGGGGCAGAGGGAGGATCAGGATTCATTGGCTACTGAAGTAAATGTTTTCTTTTTTGTTCAGCACAATCTACGTATTTAACTGACAACTCACAGAGAAAGGAGTGCAGTGCAGGGTGACGCAAACACTCATCTGCACTCCGCTGGGGGAGAAACAGCTCATTACTGCAGGCAAAGCTAGAGTTCAGGCTTGCTTATTTTTGACTTTAAGTTCCTTGGTTGTGGGAAACAGTTTTTTCATTCCTGTACTTTCAATAAGATCTGCACATTGTTATTTGCTTCACTCTGATGAGGGTCTGGATTGATGTTGTGTTGTGATGTTTGCCAAATTCGTAACATTCTTTTAAATATATTTATTCTTCTTTCTACGAGGGCAAAGGATCTTATTTTGAATCCCCAAAGGCTTTCCCAACATATGGTGGATGAATAAATACTCAAAATGTCTACAACTGCTGTTACTGCTACAGCTGCCAGCTTTAGGAAAGAACAAAGCGCGTGCACACGTGCGCATGCGCGCGAGAGTGAGAGGCAGAGGGAGAAATACAGTGTGGGCACTCTTGGGGTCAGGAGCGTTCTCTAATAAGGAACACATTTTACAGACAGCAAGAGAATTATTTTTACTGTGTTCATTTACAAGTCCTCAGGCAGGGAATTTTTTTGTGGGGATGTTTTTAAGGCTAATTATTTACAGCATGCAGGGCTTGAACCTGCAGATCTTAGTTTGGCAAAACTCCTGTTCTCTTCAAGGGATGCTCTGCGTGGTGCACCCAGTGGAGGGCAGGGAGGGATGGGTGATGGGCACATCCTGGCTGTGAGGGGCTACAGAAGTCCCTGCTGGCTTCAGTGAGAACTGAGCTTCTGTCTCTGATGGTGGATTTTACAGGAGTGTGTAGCTGTGGGTGTAACCAACGCTGGGGTAGAGTGGCCAAAAAGAGTGGTTTAGAGGAAGATTTTTTTGCCTTCATTCTCAGACAACTTGACTGATTTTTAACTCAGTTTTTTGGCCTCACACTTTAAAGCAACCTTTTATGGGATATACAAATGTTATGGTGTTCCCACACAAACCACACTGGGTTTGAGTGTTTTAGTCTTTAGATATTAACGCTGTGATTCTCAATGGTGTCCTATAATACAAAAAAAAAAAGAGGAAGAGCAATGTCTATTAAATTTCCATCCCATACCAGCTATTTTTCATTTAGAAACAGAATTCAATCAGCTCTTTCAATCAAGGAGATTTAAGAGCCACAGCATGGCCAGAGGAGGACTGGAAGCACAACTGAAGAGAATATTTCTGAGTCAGGAACAATTTCTTTTTGTACAGTATTGAGCATGCTCGGCATGAGTGGATCTTCTCCAAACTGGATGCTGCTAGGCAATTGTGATGATGGGGATGTTGATTGTACCAGTCGTTTTACAGGCCTTCGCTAAATACTGTTTGACATCTGATAGCAGCTGGGTGCTTTCAGCTTTCAAGGAGCTTTTAATCGGACAATTTTCACTGGCATCAGCCTGTGCAAACCACCTGCAAATGAATATATTGCTCTCCATGAATAATCAGCATGTGTAGAATTTGTATCCATCAGTAAGAAAACCCAGGTGACCTCTGTGCCCAATCACAGCTAATCAAGCCAGGTTTTTTCCTGCAGTCATTAACATTTAAAGTAATGCCCATTCATTCAATCAAGCCGAGGAAACAGATTTAGCCGACTCAATGGTTTCATCATTCCCTATCATTTAGTCAGTGTCAGTTGTAAAGCACAGACAAATACATGGCTCTCAGGAAGAGAAAGAGCTTAGTTCTTAGAGTATAGTTCTCTTGGAGCTTGAAGGGAGCTGGATAGCTAGAGAAGCCCTATGATTCTTTCTATTTCCTAGGAGCAGAAATTGCAGGAAATGCCAATGAATAGCCTCTTTCCCTTGAAAGAAGCTGCCAGACGTTTCATAGAGTTCTGGATTGGGTAAAATAGAGTTCACCTACTTTTCAAATCCAACATTTGAATTTTGCAGCTTGGTTTTTTTTTCTTTTAAAAAATTTTATTATAAATACATTCAAACCTATTGAGCCTTCCATCTCCCTTTGTTTGGTCTGTCAGAGGTATGAGATCTAGAGGTGACCTCTCTGCCACACAGCAGAGGCTGGATGGAAGGCTGATTCTCAGGAGCACAGATACTGGGTTTTCAGAGGATACAGCCAGTTAGGCAGCCCACAAAGTAAGTGGGCTCTCTCTGTGGGCTGTCGGATACCCAGGGTAGCCTGATTTCTCTACAAAAGTTGCCAGGGATAACAGGATGCTCCCATGACACAGGGTCAGGTTCCCACTGCTTCCATCCATGTTGCTATTGACCTAAGGGGGCTGTCTTGAAGGTTGAGGTTTCTTCAAGTTGTGGGTCCCACTTCAAACTATTTCTCCCACATGGAAGCTGTAGTCTTGAAAGGAGAAGATCTTTCTGTCTGGGGTGGTGGCTAGAGCTTCTGTTCCTAGGCTTCTGAGAGCTGCTGAAAACCTGGTGGCACAAAGATTCCCAGGACTTAAGGCTCTTAGATCCGAAGGCAGAAAACACTCCTAATGGTGTTTTTCTGTAGTGACTTAGGCTCATCTTTTCTTGAATATTAGATTCTAAATGTCCTAAGAACTTTAAATTCCTTCTGGGAAATTAAAACTGGGACATGTGGGAGACTTGAATTCCAAAGGCAACTATCCAAATGGTACTTGAGCCTGTCTCTCAGTCCTCTTGTTCTGCCCTGAACCAGAGTAGACAATGCCAGGTAAGATTAGAGTAACCACAGGGTGGGTGTCTGGATGTCTCTGGATGCTTCTGCTTCTCTGCCAGTTTAATTTTGTTATTTTTATATCTGGCTGAAATGTGATCTTAGTAAATGTACCTGCTTTTTTAATTTCTAGCTGATGTAAATGTTGTAATCAATTAGCAACAGAAAGCAGAGTACAAAGCAGAATCAAAGTCATTTAAATGTGGGGGAAAAAAACCCTATCTATTGTGATTTTCTTTCTTCTGAACACCAGATATGTCCTTGGTCTTTTTATTAGCCTCTGCACCTTCTGTTTTTCATAGACTTAATATTCTAAATTGAAAAATTTGAATGAGTGAAGACACAGGTTATAGCAATTTCATGTAATATTCTTGTCCCTTTTTGGTTGTTATAATTTCTGCTCTTGTAGCACTTACAGATTTTAAGCAATGTTAAAATGTTCCTTCACCAGTGGCAAATTCTGTATTCAGAGTACACCACACTTAAAATCTCTTTCTTATCTAAAGAACTAGTTGAAAATCCCATTATGTGGTTCTACAAGCAGGAAGTGAAGGCACATGTCTGCGATCCCAGGGTGGTTAATAAACCACTGCATCACCCTGCTCCTCTAACACTGTTGATCCTAACCAATTTGTGCTCTTACTTCAAAGCTGAAAGAACAGCAGCTTTCTTTCCTTCAGTTCCCAGGGAAAGCTATGCAGATTCATGGTGAAAAGGCCTCTGTCGTAAGGGCTTTCTTTGGTTTTGATCTGCATATCCATGGTCTGAGGGTTAAGTGTACACAAAATGAGATGCTTTGAGGTCAAAAGAGAGAATTTCTTCTGGTTCTGACATGGAGCTATAAATTGATCCAGTTTTACTCAGCTCTGGCTTTGGGCAGGGGGGTGTCCCTTGAAAATGCCCACAAACTTTGAAGAACTTGATATAAATCATGAATCTATAGTTCAGATGCAATGACAGTTCATGATGAATAGTTCTTACTGCTGTATTTATAAGTTAGTCTAGCCACAGCAGGAAACAACTGAAACAGTATTGTTTGGAGGGTGCTACACCTTCTCATCTCTTCTTAGAATGTAAATTCACTTTCTGTAAGGAGAAGGACATGAACCTGCAGACTAAGATGGTCTTGGATGTGGGTGACTGATTGGATTGTAGCAGCCTAGTAGAAAAAGCAAAATCCAAAAGACAGGTGGTGTTTCACTTCAGACCTTGTAGTTGAGATTTAGCACCAGATCTTGAATCCTTTATCATCCAGCCTCAAGTGACTTTGAACAGTGTCTCTCTTGTTCTTTATTGTGGTACAGCAAACTGATCATCTCTTGTACATACAGAGAGAAAATGCAAGTCCTTATCTGCAGGTGAAGCTTCTTGAGACAACATCCAGTCCAGTTCAAAGGAGGCTAGACCAGTGCTTTAAGCCTGCAAGTTGAATTTTCTGTCCTGAACGATCTGTGAGGCTTTGGCTACATCATTTTCATTTTATATGTCCCAGCTTGCACTTGTCATCTGAGCAGAACAGACTGGGAATTATAATATGATAAACTTCCATGTGTTACAGTGGAGTTGTATAAGCAATTAGAATGGGTCATCTCTTAATAAATCATTTTTGTGGTGTACCGTTTATGGTTGGGTAATCTGGAAAGCTGTCTTAGCTGAGAAGGTGACGGCAGTTAGTCCTTATGAGCACAGCTATGCATATTTAGGTCTTTTTAAACATGACTTGGATGTGTGGTTCCTGAGCCTTCTGCTAATGTCATACTTAGCAATCACATAAAAATACATAGTTGGGTTTTCCTCCCGCCACTAAACTGTCTTGTTTCATCTAGGACATTTCATTTCACTCAGATGTAAAATGCCAAGGCTATGAACAACTCTTCAAGAAGCAAGACTCTTCAAGAAGCAAGAGTCACACCCTCTGCACAAACTCCCATGATCCAAGAACCTTTGGCTGTACGTGCTGCTGAAGGAAAGTTCTCATAAACCACTCTATGTTGGTTTATACACTACAAATCCCACAGAATGTATTAAAAAAGGTAGAGTCCAAGTCTGAGACATTACAGTGCAAATGAACCTCCAGAGAAATGAATATTTAAGCCCTCTACACAAACAGTCCATGACACTGTGATGAAAGATGGCAATAGGCAACAGCAGAGAAGGCTGGGTGTGCCAGTAAAATCAATTGTAGTGGCTTTGTGTGTGTGCCCCAAGGCCTCGTAAGCAATCCAGTATTTTTCAGGAGTGACTGAGCAGAGGGCAACTTAGTGCAGCACAGATTAGGGTGGAGAGGGTGGGGGATTTCCTTGAGCTGTTCTTAATAAAGTTGCTGTCTTTGGAAGATCAGGCTCCCAGGTCAAATGCCATTTAGCTATGGCAGCGTGCAGATACTTGTGTGCCAGATGTGGAGGGGCTTGGATAATTGGTTCTGTCTGTGCTGGTATCCAGGTCCCAGCCAGAAGACATAACAACATCCAAGGAGGTAAAATAGTAAATGCAACCTCAAAGGCTTTTCTTCCACTTGGCACTGAACGGAGAGCCCAGCAAGGTAACAGCTTTGTAAACATTGCCAAAGCAGGGCAGCAAGTACAGCCATATCTGCTTGCAATTTCATTAATGTCAAATGAAGAGGGGGAGGAACCCCAGCACAGCAGTAATTGTGTTTGTGGCTGCTAACCCCACGAGCAAGGGAGAGTGACAGAACACATGTGGGGCAAAACCAGACTGTAAAGCACTGAGGTCACCAATACTTTGGGAATTCAGCATTGTCATACGTCACCCAGTCTTCCTGCTTCCTCACCTTTTGAAAGACAGATGGCCAGCCAGATGGCAGCTGCCTCACACTTCCTGAAAGGTTAAAGGCTCTGCTGTCAGGGGACAGATAGCTCATATTTGCATTGAGGAGAACAGTGTAGTTTAAATTCAGCCTAAACAGAGCTGCTGGTTAGTCTAGTTCATCTGAGCAAAAAACCTCTGCAATAATGTCATGGCATCAAGAAGCCCTTGATGGCAGTGGCCAGGTTTGGTTGATATGAGTTGACTGGATGGCAAGAATAAATACTGGTGTGATGACATGGCAAGAATAAATACTGGTGTGATGGCATCTCTGCCTATGATCCTCACAGGTCCTGGGAGTGCCCTGTCTGTGCCTGACCCCATCTTTCTATTTATACTGAGATCATTTGTAGTTGTACTGATTATTCTCGGAGGAAACCAGTCTTTCTCCAGGCTTCTCAATACTACATCCGACATCCATTCAGCCCAGATGAAGACACTTGACTGAGACACTGCAATTAGGATCTCTGTTGCCTCTCTTTCTTTGTTCATGGTGGGAGACAGGCATAAACAAGGTGAGTCCATGTGTCAGTTGGCCCAAATGGCATCAGTGTAACTAAAACCTAATTAAGTGAAGAATAATATCTGAAACTATCTGTAACCAAAGTGTTTTGCACTTCAGGATTTCACATCTCAGCCTCCCTGTACCCTGAGCCACACTTTTTTGTGTATTAGCTAGTGCTCTCCCTGATCCTGCCTCTGGATACAGAGGCCCACATGCTGATGCTCCAGCAGAGCCCTTCCACCAAAGCATGGTCACTAGAGCTCCTAGCAGTGGACCTGACTGCAGGAGTTGGGCCCTAGATTCCATGTTGTGCATGGCCATAAAACATGCTCTGCACACTATGGTGCCCCAGAAGTAATAAACACTAGACATAAACTAGAGTGGAGATGGAAACCACCTTGGGTAATGATATGGTTGTCACAGATCCTCTATGGCCCAGGCTACCTTCTAGAGCTAGAGGCACTGTCTCCAGGGTGAGTGAAGTTTCCCAGAATGTGTGAAATGCTGACATAAATCCCCAGATGAACTGAACTGAGCCTTCGCAGCCTAGCCAAAGCCCTCCAGCCAGATTTTGATAGTATAAACAAGGCTGAGTCACCTCCTCCCTCAGTGGATTAGAGATGGTAATAGTTCTGGAAGCAGTTGATTGCATGCTATCAATCATTCATAATGCTAATTTTTCTGAGTTGGCATCAGAAAGAAAGCAACCAAGGTTGGGAAGGAGCCTAGGTTGCTGTTCTGCCCGTCACACTGCTTGTGAACAATTCGGCAACAGCTTTGTGCCTCAATCAATGCAGCTGTTAAGCTGAGGAAAAGCAGGACTTTACCGAAAAACAGATGTTTTGCACATGAGCTGACTTATTTCAGTTAATGATCCAGATAGAAAAGAAAACAAAGCACAGTATATGCACTCACAAACAGGCATCGTCAGCGCTTGAAATAGTATTTAACTGCAGATATAGGTACTGAGATACGCTGAGAGGAGAAATTCTCCTGTTTTGCAGTTATTCCATATACCTCTAAGACTTTTTGTGATGCCAGATGGCCTTTTGGCATATTTTGGCTCTTTCAAGCACCTTGTATGTGTACATGTGTGTACATGAATACCCACGCACACACTTGCATGTATGATACAGGGTGACAATGGTAGCATTGGAGCTGATTTCCATGAAATAGTGTTGAAAGTTCCCAGAGTGATTGAGGCAAGTTCTTGCAAAGTTGTTTTTGTTGTTGTTTTAGAGGACTAACTAAGAGGGAGGTGATTTCCCACTACCTGGTTAACGATTAACTGAATTAGTATTTAGAAAACGGTTTCTAAAAATAGCAAAAAAATGACCACTTTTTTATGCATCAGCTTAATTAGGGATTGAGTTTTTAGGACTACAAAGAGTCCGTGTGGCAGTGATTTTGAATGCCTTGATGTTTGAGTTTCTGAATGGGAAAACTGCAGTGAGGCTGATTTCCGAGGCATCACTTCTCAGCACTTTCTGAAAATTGTCACCTCAGATATGTCTTAAATTTCATGCCCCTCTAAATTCCCCATCACTGTTAAAAAAAGCGGCTACAGTGTCGTGTTTGGGATCTTTGGCGTCTTTGGGATCAGTGACCACTTTGTCAGAGGTCAAAAATAAGAAATACAAATAAACAAAGAGCTTGCAGCTATTTCCGTTTAATACACCAGAGTCTGTGTTGGTTCTGCACAGTGATACTGAAGAGGTGAAAATTGAAACTACTTGTGGAATTTTTTTGTTCCTTCTCCTCCCCCCCAGTTGCTTCTTTTCCCTTTTTTTTTCCTGGCATAATTTACAATTATTTTATTATTATAATTGATCTTTGTTTAGTAATATCTAATCTCCCCTTTCTAAGGGGTTAAGAACAAGGAAGGGAACTTCTCGAATCACAACTGAACATGAGATCAGTAAGTGTGACCCAAAGTCAGCATTGCTGGCTCTTGGGAAAGTTTTTCAGTTTCTAATTTGTTCTTTACTGTTATATAATGGAAATTCTGAAAACAAGTCTGAGAAATGAAACTCATCTGAGCTGCTTAGCAATGCAGAAATTTCATTGTCCATCTATTAAACCTTAGCTTTGTCTCAACTTCAGTGAAACTTGATCAAACGTGAGATGCTTCAGATGAAATGTTCAAGGAAGCAGTGTTTACTGATGAAACTTTGTTTAGTCGGAAATTTGCAAACCAGATTTAGTTATAGTCTTATATCTCTCACACACAGATTTTTTTTCCTTATACACGTATTCACAGAGAGCTTGTGTTAAATAGATGTTATCAAGTATTTACTTAAAAAAAACAATAAGTTTTAAACTGTTTGACCAAAGAGCCTTTTCCTCCCGTCTGATGCTGCCAAAAGGATTTATGTAGGAGTGAAAATACGTGTGGAAAGGGTCATGCCTGGAATTTTGCTGTAATTGTAATTTTTTGATTCTGAAAAACAGCTTCCCATCAGTTTAAGTGGATCACTTGAGAGCCACTCCACACTGACCAGTAAAATGATTGAATCACTGAAACAGTAACTCACCGGAAAATTGTTTCTGCATGTAGCTCTTCCACCCTATCTTTTGCACAGCCAACCCTGTAATTAAGGTGCAAACTGAGCTCTGAACCTGGTGAACTAAGCTAAAGTGGACCAGAACAACTCTCCCCCCAGCTCTGCAGGGCCCCAGTTCTTCAACTCTGCCTGCATCACCAAGATGCCCACCTCCGGAGCAGAATTCCATGCTCTTTTTGGCATTTCTGCTTCAGCTCCTGATGTAACGTTAGAAGTGAATATTAGGCCTAAAGAAAAAACAAATATGGTTATTTTTCACCCTCCAGCCCTGCAAGCCCTGTGTAAAGTCTTGATGAAGCTTCTGGGAATGTTGTGCATATGAAGAAGACTAATTTCTTCTAGTATTTATCTTACTCTCCCTGTTACAACTTTTCCAAGTTATTGCCATCAGTTCACCACATGGAAGGTTCACCACGTGATCCTCCAGGTCAGCAGGATCTGAAGCCACCATTCCACTGATGATCACTAGAGCACTGACCATGAAGAGAATCTTATTGTGCTTGTGCAGGCAAGGGGTCAAGTACAGCTATGTTGACAGGCAGTGAAAGAAAGCACGCCTCAATAGAAAAAAACGAGACCTGCAAGCCCAGAACCTTAATCAGGTGATTAATTAGCAACAGAGTCCTTTTTATTACGTGCCTAGAAGAGTATTAAATCTTGGGTGGGTAATGGGAAAGTCTGCAGTGTTTTATGTTCCTGGTGGTCACTTCTATATGCTCCTGTGAAAATCCCCAAGATAGCTAGTTGAGAAACCTGAGATGGAAAACAATTAGGACTTAACTTCCAAGTGAGCTGCTGGGCCTCAGGCAGAAAACCATGAGAAGACAAATGATAAATGACCAAGTATTCTATCTTGATAGGAAGACAAGCCAGGCATTTTTGAGAACATGTTTTTCAAAGAGCTAAGCCCTGACACAGCTGAGGGGTTTAAACTGTAGAGCTAGCCCAGAAAACCAGAATGGGACAGTTTACTGAGTGCTGGGTTTCTTGAGGGTTTCCTGGAGCTTTTTGCCTGCGGTATTTGGTGCAGCGGGTGGGTCACCAGGTCAATTGTATTGGAGGCGTATTAAAAAATGGTTGGACAATTTAATGGTTGCTAATATCATGGCAGTTATGTCCCTGAGATAAGGGTAACCAGATACCTGGCTCTGGGGCTTGAACACTCGGACAGTTTCACTTGAAAGACAGAGTGGTCTCTAGAGAATTCCAATATGTTGTGGTTGCTGAGTGTTTCCATTTGTGACAGCACTGCTGATCCCGTGCAGGGACGCAGAGCAGCCGACACTGCCTCAGTAGCACCGTGTCTCTGGGCACACAGGGAAGCCTGGCACGGTGGCCTCGGCTGCCTGCCAGCAGCACAGTGCTGGCTCTGGCAGCAGTGGCTCTGGGAGCTCAGTGGGGCTAGGACAGGATTTGCCCCTGCAGATAAATGCTGTGCTATTGTGAGGGGTGTGCCTGTGTGGGACACAGCACGTGCAAGCTCCTGAAACAAGGTGGGCACTGGGGACAGGGGTGATTTGCACACTGGCAACACTTGAAGTCAGATATTGTAAAACTCTAGGTGCCTTGAATTGGCATCACAGGGTCCTTATTAGTAGGTAGGCCTAGTAGAGGAAGCCATGAGCTTGCCAGAACTGAGGACTAAAAATGTACAGAATAGTAAAAAATAGCTGATTCTGGTATTTTACCTTCTAGCTCTGGAGTTAGTCTACCACCAGCCAGCACTTTGTGATTCAACTAGATTTAATCCTTTCTGTGATTTGGATTCAGGAGCACACAGGAGAAAAGTCTATGTCCAGATTAACCCAAAGGCCAAGTCCAGCTGTGTCTATTCTTGGTCACAGCCTGGACCGTGTAGTCCTCAAATACCTGTCTATGTTTCTGTGTTTTCTAAAACCTCCCGTATGCAGCCAGTAAATAACTAGCAAACTATGTTGATGCACTTCTGCACTCTGAAAAAAATAAAATACCAGGCACATTTCAAAAAACACAATTGCCAGAGATGTACTTATGATCCAAAAGTGCAAGAATCCCCTGTATGCACATCGTCTCCCCAACAGACATGTCATACTAACTAACATCCTCCTTATGTAATTCCCTTCACATATTGTTACACAGACTGAATATGCTTAGCACAACACAACAGCCTCTTGCATTCAAGCCTATGCGTTCTTAGCTCATGAGTTTTTCCATAAGTCCCATGAACATCCTGTGAACTTCCAGCTCCTGGATTCATGGGAACAATAAAAATTTCAACACAGTTTTTAGGTTTTATGGTTGCATAAAAAAACCCACACATAAATATGATCTAAAAAGCCCCCAAACCAGAAGGCAAATAAAAATAATCCCAGAAACATTACTGTTATGCTGATAAATCCAATGATTTTTAAGATGCCTTCTTCAGGGATCTCTTGAATGGTTTGGGGAGGGCATGGTTGGCCACAATTGTGAGAAACACATACTTCTCCATACTCAGGTCTCATAGAACTCTTTCCTTCTAAACCTCACACAGGTGCTTCATAGCACTCACAGGCACTCACTGCCTTAAGATGTGCTGTAGTCTGGGGTGGAACTCAATCTGTTTAGATTCAGCCTGCCCAAGACTCAGCTCCAGTCATTACAGAGATCAGGGTGAGAACTGGAGGCACTAAGGAGGATGAGAAATGCAGGCACTAGAGGGCTGCTAAGGTCACTTCCAGTGTCTGCTTCTTCTTTGGCTTAATGAGGTGCATGAGATGGCAGAGCAAACAGGCTGCCCGCAGTCACATTTAGCTGCCGAAACAGTGTGTCCTGCCTTGGAGCAGCTGCTCCCATGAGATGGTGTCCAGAGCTCAGCCTTGCTGCGCTGCACCCTGTCCCGCTGCATGTGGGGCTTTCAGCTCTGAGCTCGTAAGCAGAAGTCATGATCAGTGAGGAGGGGGATGTGGCAGATCTTCCTCGTGACAGCTCAGAGACGAGCTCTGGGCTGCTGGCAGCAGTGCAAGCGTGGTGGCCCCGCTCCACCCTGGGCTGTGCAGCTTGTAGTGTGTGCAGGTGCCTTGTGTGCCTTCCCAGAGAACAGCCCACCCCAGCCTCTGTGTCTGGCTGTTTCTGTGCCAAGGCGTGCCCTTGGTTTGGAGTTAGGTTTGTTTCCATGCTGTGCTGGTGTCTCTTGGCATGCCTAGGGGCAAGGAGTGGAGCCTAGCAGGCCTGCACCATAGACACCGTTGGTGTCGAGTCTGTTCCCACCAGACTGTGATGTCAGGGGGTTACTAGAGCCCTGACTCTGCTGCTCTCCCAGACACACCTAGATGTGGACAAGGAGACGGTGTTTCTGAAATGAAGTCTCTGCTCTCCTGAGGTTACCTCGCTTTTGACTGCTGAGGGAGAAAACACAGCCTATGTTATTTGCTTTATTCTAAACGGCTGTAGCCAGGTCGGTGGAATCCTTGCCTGTGCCAGCTTTGGCCATCACCAGTTTCAAGGGGCAGTAGTCCCCTGAGCAAAGAGGTGTGTATGAACAGCAGCCTCGGCATGATTTCCTTGCTTTGTGTGTCTCTCTGGAAGACTGCTCTCCATACGGTTATACTGCAGCAGAGTGAGAGGGGAGCAGAGAGAGGGTGCAACTGGCCTGAGAAGTACTTCAAATTTTTGTGGCTGTGTGACCCTCTCCTGCTCTCACTCAGGCCTGTGGCAGCTGGAGAGACTGGCTGTGGTGTTCTGCTGCAGCTGGAGAGGCAAGGGTGATGTGAATGAGAACTCTCTTCTGAAGAGGGATTTCTCTAAATCCGAAAGGACACCCAGTATGTTTTCTAAGCTTATGGATGTTTTGCAAGAGTTATGAGTGATGGCAGAGACATACTTTGCAGTCAAGTCTTCTGGGGGTCATTTGGGAGTTTTGGTTGAGTAAGAATTGGCATTAAAATTCTGGATCTGACCCAGAGCAAGTAATGAGTCTGTGGATGAGGCTGACCCTAACTGAGATCTGCACTCCATGACTGATACACATGGGATCAAGTGCAAAAAACAAAGGGAACTGCCCACCAGGACCTCGTGTGGGCTTGAGCAACAGTGCCTTGGGAGATTTTTCATACTGGTTCTAGCGAAAACTTACTGAGGGTGGAAGGGAACTGAAACGGGTAAGACTGAGGTTCACAGGAGATGCAGTCTGTCTGACACCATCTCCCTTCTTCTCTCTTCTTTATCTCCACTACAGCTACAGTCTTTGCAAACTTTTGAATGTCAAAACTCTCCTTTTTTAAACATCCTGCCAGTGCCAGTGGAGGAAAACTAAGCATTATATGGAGAGCAGGGCATAGGACTGGCACTAGATCTAGGCTGGAAATTATTTTCTTATTTTGTGAGGAGTTTCAAAGCACTGGAAAAACTTTTTTTTTGTTCTGACAGAGGCTGGAAAGTCAAAATCTGAAACATATTGGTGAACTGAAAACCTGGAACAGAGCAGTAAGGTTAGGGGTCAAGTGCAGCACTTTGTTTAAATAATTTTCAAATGTTTTGGTTTAGTTCTGAATATTTCTAAATGGTTTCTAGCCACTACATTTACCTTAAATTTGGAAAATAAAAGATACTTTGAAAAGTAGAAGTTTGAGCAATTTAGAGGAAGAAGAAACTTCAAACTGGAAACTTTACAAGAAAAAACTCTTTCCCAGGGAGAAAAAGAGTTATAGTCAATGGCATTGCATTATGAAACCCCCCAAAAACCTGATCTTCCCTGCCCAACAGCTGTCTCTGGAAAGGGATAGTGTTCAGCCCTATCCTTTCAAGAGCTCATCTTGAGGCAGTGTAGCTTGTCTCAGATCTCCCTTTTACTGCCCCAGTCTGTCCCTGGAATTTCTTCCCTGCTTGCGGAAGTGTTTGTGTTGTCTGATAAACACTGAGCAAAACCATATGTGAGCTGGGTTGCATTATGCAATATGGGAGGATGGGTTACTAGCTACTCTTCAACTTGTGAAAGTTTTCCTTTTTGGCCACATCTCAAGGGGGTATATTGAATTACATTGCATTTCATTTCTGATTGACATTGGGTGCTTAAAATTTACTTCCAATGCAGGCACAGGTTTTATTCTGCTGAAGGAATTCTTATATTCCCTGAAATTTCTAGATCAACATGAGCCTGCCAGTGCCAATTCTTGCTTTACAAGCAACTACTAGATCCTAAGGCTGAATTTACAGTCTTATTTCCTTGTAAATGTCAGATGTAATTTTGGGAGAATGTTCAGATATATCCGATACTGATCAACTCACCATTTTCATTACGATGCAGTCAGATCAGATGCAGCTGAGATCCTTACCCATACCCTTGAGGAAACCAACTGACAGGGTATGGAGGCAAGCTTTGGAAATAATAGACATGAAAAAGTATAAATCCTATATTAAAGTTTTATAAGTTTCATTACACAGTGATATTTCAATTACTCCATGGGAGACTTGGATGAACCTACAGGAAAAAGGCAGCTGTGGATTGGCAGCTTTTTGTTCTGCCTTAGTTCAGGATATTTCCATTTGATTAGAAATAGGAAATCCCTTCAGCTGAAGGGGCAACACTGGACCAATTTGCATTGAAAATTAGGAACTTCAGGAGCTTTGCAATGGTCCCTGATTCCAGTTAATTTCAGCAAGTTTTGAGGCTCTTTGTCACCTTTCTGGTCACTCCCGTAGAACAAAGAGTTAGCTGTTGCCAGCCAGGGAAATAACTGTAATCTCATGTTACCTGCCAAAACTCCTTATCCAGAGTCTAATGCCTCCAGAGGAGATCCAAACTTGAATTCATTACTGGACAGATGAGGACAGACTTTTTAGCCTATTGTGATAGGACAAGGAGTAATGCTTTTAAATTAAAAAAGGGTAGTTTTAGATATAAGAGAGAAGCTTTTCGCAATGAGGGTGCTAGAACATTGGCACAGGTTGCCCAGAGAATGCCCCATCCCTGGAATCTTCAAAGTCAGGTTGGACAAGGCTTCCAACAACCTGATCTAGCTGAAGACGTCCCTGCTCATGGCAGGGAAGTTGGACTGGATAAGCTTTAAAGGTCCCTTCCCACACAAACTATTCATGATTCTATGAAAAGGGTGAGCCTTGAACCTGTGAGCCTCTTCCTGTGTGTGCTTCCTCCAAGGCAGGTGCACCTTGAAAGAGTGGAGAGAACATAATCTTTCTTTTTTTTCGTTGCAAATACATGTGCAAAATCCAGTAGTGCTGTGATTAAAGAAGTCTGCAGGTTAGACATGCCCTGAATCAAGACCAGATTGGCAGTTAGCACCGGGAAAGCACTGGTGTCTTGTGGGGAAGGCTGTTTGACCAAATCCTGCTGATACTCACATCAAAATGTCACTTTTGGTGACTTCAGAGGAGTCTGGATCAAATGATGATAGCCTTGTATGTTTCTGAAAATTAGTTTGTATTTTCAAATACAATGAGTAGTAAACATCACTTACTAAAGCACTTCACATGTACTTGGCAGGTTGCAAGCAATAGCCAAATTCAATGTTCTTCCTACCATTGAAGCACAATTATTCCTGAGGAAACTAAGGTACCAAGGGAGTGATAAGCCTTACGGCAGGCAGCTGCAACAGGCAGAGCAAGGCTCTGGAACTGGGAGTGCTAGCCCCTCATTTTGTATTCATAATGCTCTTTCTCCTGCACTTCACGGGAAATGCACATTTCAGAATGTGGAAGGACACTTTAGGGTCTGTGGTTCTCTAACTCTCTGGACTACAGTTGCAATCTTAAGTACAACAGAAAGCAAGCTGGAACCTCATAAGAAAATGGCATGCAAGGTCTCACATGCACTGTGCATTCACTTTCGAGAGAGCTCAGCAGATCAATTAAACAGACATACAGTGCCATTGCGTAGAGCAGCAAGAAGCTGGTTTTCTTCCCCAGCCTTTGGTTCAAAGCACTTGACCTTTATCCTCATATCTTCGGTCTTTTAGGAAGGGCCATATTAAATGCTCATTCCTCTCAGTTGTAGGAGTCATGCTTACAGCTATTCAGTCTCTAATTGTGCAAAGCGGTCCCCAGAAACGCAGCCTCAGAACGGCCTTTTACTGAGGGGAACAATAAGGCTTAATATAGTGCCTGGAGTGATATTATAGAGTTAGAGGCAGATCGGAGATTAGTACATTGTTTGTGCTGTAAAGGATTTCTTGCTGGGACATTAATAGAAAAGGCTTTACCTAATCATATTGTTTGCAGGCTTGTTTTGTTTTGCCAAAGTGATATGCAAGTCCCTGACTGTCAAAAGGGAGCAAAGTTCAGCATCCAATTTTCCATGAACTAAAAAATTATCTTTGCAAAGTATTGAGATTGGCTTAAAACAAATTTTACAAGTGGAGATAGTTCTGTTTCTTGCAGCTAATTTCTGACCTTTTAGGTAAATCTGCAGGTTATATTTCTATGCACAGGGGTTAGAAGTCCCCGTGAAGGGGAGAGAGAATGCTGAATGAGGTTCACACATAAATCCTAAGATTTCACAAGCTGGACTTTTAAAAAATCCACCTGATTTCACAATACCCACAGTCAGAATGTGAGGGAGGGTGACCCTTTGAATTGGAAAGGATATTTTCAAGACTGTCTCTGTTGACTCTTAGTTTGGGTATTTTCCTTCCCTTCCACATGTGACCCTTGTTTTCAGGGTCATGTATGTATTGTATGTATTATATTTTGGGAAATCTAGTTTTTCAGGGCACACCACTCTCCTCTGCCGCTTTTTCTGCAGCTCTTACAAGGAGCAGGATAGCTTTCTCTGTAGCCCTTCTTTCCCACCTCTTTCCATACAGTTTTGGAGGCCTGCTGAAAGCAGTTCTTTCTTCGCCCATCTGCTATTAATTGCCTCTCTCTCATGCTCTCTAACTCTCTCACTGCTTCTTGCACACCCCCGCTTCAGGGACAAACTTTGAGAGGAACTTGCACTCCACTAAAGGCATCTATCACCGGCTAAACCCTTCTAAAACATTGCCACTCTAGCTGAATGCAATTTGCTCCTTCCATGCCAAGGTTTGCTTCAGGAAATCCCCCAGATGAATTAAAAATATTGTTTTTCATTTGCTGGGACCTCTGCCCAGTGCTGCTTGCAGTGCACAAGCTGTGTTTGGTGCTAGCTGGGTCAAGATAGCTCAGAAAAATCTCATGGCTGGGTTTTGGTGCTTGTAAGCCTGTTGGCTCGCACACACGCGCGCACACACACACTCTCAGCCTCTCTCTCCTTTAAACAGGAAACTCAACTCAGCATGTGGTGAGTAACCAAATATCAGCAAAGACTTTCTTGCATTTTCTTAAATTCTGTTAAAAAGAAATTCAAGAAGGAGAGAAAAAATCCTGTGTTAAAATAAACTCTTGGGTGTAACTAGGTCATCGCAATAAAAAAATCTGGGTGTTTAATGGAGAGAATCTGGCCACGATTCATTAGTCACTGGTTCAGTTGGAAGAAGTGAAGCTTCGTGGTGCCTGTAAGTTTTTAAGAAGCTTGGGAAAAGTTAAAAACAGCATATATTTCTGCGGACATGGGATGCAGGCCTGTGATGAAAGCAGGCACAGCTCTGCTCAAACGCATTGGAGCTGTGCAAGAGATTTGGTTTTGGCCATGGAAATAACACAGGTATTGGTTAAACAAGGCCTGATTCATTGCATCTAAGTCCATAGGGATTTGTATGGTTGTCTGGATGGACTCTTTGTATACCATACATCTTGCATGCCCTGTGATTCATCTGTGAGGTCTGAGTTGTGGCTGAGTCAAAGTTCATTGTTTTTAAAAGAGAGATATCATATATTGATTCAAAGTCTTCAAGAGAGAGAAGACCCGTAAGTCCTTGGGTTAGACTAGCCAAGGGTTAATTACCTTTATCTGCCTGCGCATACATCATTCTGCTCACTGCTCCTCATGATTGGCCTCTGCCCCCATGGCACGAAGTGGGTTTGGTGTGCCTGTCTCTCCTCAGCCTCACTTGCTGTACTGCCAGCTGTGCTATTGCAAAGTGAATGCTGCTTTTGTATCTGAGGTGATCAAAACAGAATGAAAGCTTTGGACAGCCACAGTGCTTCCTGCTCACTCAGTGTCCAGCCAGAGATGATGGGAAACTGAGCCTGATACCCCCCACTGGGAAAGGACCACAAAACTGGAGCATACTTACACAGTCTCCTCTCCTAAAATTCACAGTTTTGCACAGGAAACATGCGCACATACAGTTGTCTGCATTTCATCCTTTGATTTTTAAGGAAAAACTGCTAGAAAGGAGTTTGACATAAAATGAGAGCCATTTATTATTCAACTTGAGAGGGTCTTGTGATTGAATTTTACTTCATCTTGGCTGAGGCAGACTCTTACATGACTAGCCAGACTTCTGCACAACAAAAAAGAGCTGAATGTTGACATCAAAGTTTGGCCCACTGATCTTACCAAAGAGAAGGTATTTCCTGAATGGAGAGCAGCAAAAGCCATGTAGTTCATGCAAACTCCTGGCAAGAATATATGATGTTGCTGTTTGCAGAAAATCATTACCAGATGGCACAGTGATGGTGGGTGTATGCAAACCCACAGGGTGCAACAGGACAGATGAATAACATCTCTCTGTGGTACATTGCAAAGTCAAGGTGATGGTGAGCAAAGATCTTGCTTCACACTCGTTGGACGTGCTCCATTCTGCCTTTGTGCTGGGCACGGGCTCTGTGCAATGGGGAATGTGCCGTGGGAATAGCCATGCCCCCCAGGGCTTGAAGCCTCAGCCTTGAGCCTAGCAAAGGAGAGCAATAGCAAGGACAATTAAACCGTGGTTGGCCTTCTGCTGTGCTCAGCATGGAGAAGGTTTCTCTGGGTTCGTTAACACAGCTCTGATTCACAACCTGGAGTGGAAGGAGGCCAACAAGCACAGCGTGCTATTCCTCTGAGTGAGCTGTTCCAGCTAAGTAGAAGCAAAAATTGCAGCATGCTCTCCCCTGAACGGCTTGAGAGGTGCTCTGAGAGTTTCATTAATTTGTCATGCCATTTTAATATCTTTTGTGGTGAAGAGTGGGTCACTCACATTGCCAGGGAAGTTAGTGTGTTGCTATGGTATTTTACCAAATCCTGGCTTCTGCTGCCTGGGTGGAAAACAGCCTGTGTATTCTGTGAAAAATTAATGTAAAAAACCCACCAGCTTTTGACGATGACATGGGAAAAAAATAAATTTTTTTCAAATTTGTTCTTCAAGAGAGCCCCAAAGCTGAGTTGTGTCCTGTGGAACAGGTGCTGATCTGGGAACTTGGGATCACATCCATTTCCCAGCCCCACAGAACAGGCTCTTGAACTCAGGGTGGTGGTTGGAAAACAACAGTGCATTTCTCAAAGGCAGACTCTTTTTCTGGTCATGACTTTTCCAAGATCAAGATCATCTTTGTAGATTTGTTAATTTCTCGTAATGGGTTGACTAAAAACTTTTGCAAATTCATTTGTGTATGAACTACCTCCTGTGTATGTCCATGAAGGAATTGCACCTTACATCTGGTGAGTTGTGTGCCTTTTTTGACAGGGTTGTTAGAGCTACTCTTCTTCAGAAAGCAAAACCCACAAGAAACTGTGAGCAAGGCTGCCCATAATGTGCTCTTGTAGGGATGCTCACAAAACAGACCTATCTGTGACACTTTACTCATAAAATGCAGGATTCACAGAAGGTCTTAAAGGATCTTTTACGACTGAGAAGCATTGATCTCTGAACTGGAGGAGGCACACAGCCTAATTCACTGATAAAGCTGCTGATTAAATGATTAAAAGAGATTTTGTTTCCTGGCTTTTATACTTGTGCTGAAGCTATTTTTCTAGTCATAGATGAGTCTCAGCCAGCTCCCAGAGATGCAGAAAATCAAAATTTTCTTCTTCTTCTTCTTCTTCTTCTTCTTCTTCCTCTTCTAAACATCAGTTTTGTACAACAATTGAATTCCATTGGTCTGAGAGGGATTTGGGGAAAGCTTTCAATATTCCATATGGCTTTAGGATTCAAAGAATTTCCATGTAATGAAGTATTGTCTTCTGGACTTTTCCCTTTCTGCTTTATACTTAGCAGGTGGTATTCTAACACTAGCAGCTTGGGGCAGTTTAAATTTCGCATTAGAACTTTACTATCTGAACTGAAATCCCAAAGGGAATTTTTATCCCTTTTCTTTTCAGCATGTGTCAATGGAAACAGTCCTCTGAAGGTCAAGAGCAAGTGCTGCCCCTAAATATAAAATTCCTTTGGTTATCACAAAAGCAGTGTTCACCACAGGAAGGGACTGGACTTCTGAGAAGGGTGCAAGTTTTGATTTCATAAAGTTTATTTTGCAGAAGGGTCGTGGACAGAGTCTTGGAGACTGGTAAGAATCAGTGAGATATTATCAGCCCACAGCGAGGTTTCATGTTCCAAGGCTCCTGGCATGTAACCTGCATCCTTCGTTTCCATGCTACCGATTCTGATATTATGTTAAATAAAAATGAGAGTAAAGAAGACTTTTAAAACCACGTTTTCCATTGCAGACATAAAACAGATCATGCAGTTTGGTATAAAAGGGACAAGCATAGCTTATAAAATTTATTTGAGAAAGACCTGAATGCATGGAAACTTATCTCAACACTCTCATCAGTAATATTACACTAGTGTAGCAGCACCTCTTTTTCATTATTGGGAACACAAAAAGCCAGTTGGCTTGATTGCACGTGGAATGGTCACCTCATAAATGTGCTGTAATCCTTGCCATGAGAAGTTTATAAAGGTTCTTGGTGGGAGCTGGTCACAGTTTTCTTTCCCACTTTTATTTTAACCCAAAAACTGTAGTGAAAATATTAGGGTACTGGTGCTATTTTCTTCAAGATTTTTATAGTTTTTGATTTTTTAGAATTTTTCAGTTAACATTATCTAGAAATAATATAGTTTGAAGTATTTTTTCCTTTCTTTTCCTGTTTTCTATCCCAATTTTCCTCCTCCATCCTCTTCTGCTTTTTTTTTTTCCCCTTGGCTGTAAAACGCCAAATAGTGGTGGAAATGACTTCTAAGAGTAAAGAACTATAAAGGGAGAAAGACCAATTACAGGAGAGAAGCCTGGGTTCAGATCCCTGCTCTGCTACACACCTTCCGAGAGAACATTACTGAATGATTCTCTGGCTTGGATTTTAAGCGCCAATTTGAGCATGCATTTAAACCCAGACTTATCCAGTGTCCAAATTGTCGGAGAATAGGTTTAAGAGAGCTCCTGAGTAAAGCTGGGAAGAAGCTCAGGTCAGCCTTTAGAGGAGACACAGTGTGTTGGCCAAGGTTCCCACCACCTGTCAGACACCTCTCAGCCTTCCTGTGGCCACCACACGGCACTGATGGGACTGGTGCTCCCTGCCAGGTCACAGCTGGTGCAGGCTCAGGCAGCGGACTCATAGACATGTGGATGTACCCTTTGGGTTCCTGGTGTTTTCTCTCCATCAGACTTGGGCCTCGCTGTCCTGGTGTGTGAGTAGGGACATAAGATTTCCTTGCCTCAAAGCACTACCTTGAAGAAACAGTAAGTAAAACCTGGGATGCAGTGAGGTACTACATTGAGAAGGGCCATAAAGCAGCTATGGCAGCTCCCTGTTGTCAAGGTGGGGAAAATGCTGTGCTGCCATTACCTAAAGGCCCATGGGGAGCTGAGATGATTCTTTTCAGGTTTCTGGGAGGTCCTGCAGGCTGGCTTTATCAGATCGTTATGTTCTTTTATGAAATACAGATGCTGACACTTGGAACATTTGTCTCCACCAGTCACTGACACACAGGTGCCGTATGTCCTGAACCAAACAACTGCACTGCAGCAAGCAGAGGTGGAGGTGGGTCTTGCACGGCATGTTTAACCAGACAGGAGCCAGGAGACAATGGGAGGTAGCCCCTACTTCCTTTCCTCACATGCCTGTGATGAAGTGCAAAAATACGTTTGGAATTTCTTCCTGAGCCAAGGCCTCTGTGTTTGTCAACAGCTTTGTTTTGTTGATGGGGCAAAACATGGAATGGAACGGAATATCTTAAAAATTAGCAACTGAGCTACAGGGATAAAGCATGATGCAGTGTCTGAGGAAGGCCAGTGCAGATGGGGCTTAAAAACCCAACACAAGGAGTTCTGCCAGATGCTGAGAAGAAAGCTGAATGCAAGTCAATTATTCTGTTTAGATTTTCCACAGCATGAAATTCCCATAGTGTCAATCTTCATCTATCTGCTTGTTAGAGCCACTTGCAGAACGCCATAGGGAAGAAACTGCTCTTGGCTTTTTCTTTGGTGGGGTGAAGCCCAGTGGTGCAGCAGCAGAGGAAGCCTCATCTTGTGCTGAACACTGCACTGAGTGTAGGGGTAAGCAGATTCCAATTTGTATGCCTCTCAGTGGGCTTTCTTTTCACAACCCTTAAAATTCCAATTAAACATTACTGTAAGTACTGAAAACAGTTTAAGAAAGTAAATCCATTGTTTGAAAAAACATCGAGACTGTCAACTTGATGTTGTGTGTAGTTATTCAAGTTCTAAAGCCCTGAGAAATAGACCTCACAAGAGAATTGGCAGCTGACCCTTAACTTCGAATGTCATTGCTTTTATACTGCAATGTGAATTATTTTCTGTTTTACAAGCTTATGTCATTCACCCTGCCATGGACTGGATTTTTCATATATATTAGTGACAAATTGTACTTGTTCTGCAAAATCCCAGGACTCGAGTGTTCTCTAGGTCTCAACAGCTGTCATCTTTTTCCCAAGGTACTTGAGAAATGTTCTCTGGAGTTGCTGTGAATCACAGATGTTTGTTCTGAAGGATAGGGTTGGTGGTCCAGGGCCATGTGTAAGGGCACCTTGATGGAATTCTACATGGGGGTTGGTTTCAGTGATGCTCAGTGTTAGAAGGAAGCATTTTCCCTACTGTTGCCCATCAGCAGAAAAATGCTAATTGATTTTTGAGGCCTCAGTCCCTGCCGTGGAGAAAGGCAACAGGAGGTGGAAAAAGGCTTTGTTGTCTTTCCTGGTAGTTCATTTTGCAGTCTCCAAGATCCATCTGCTTGCAGGGAGTGAGGGACATTCAGAAAGAACATCTGTGAGTATCCCATGTTGTTACACTTCCAAAGCCAATGGCAAAGACCTTGGCGAGATCCAGGGTTTTCAAACATGAGCCTTTTCTGCAAGTGTTTAGACAGATGGTTTGCTACTGTAAGGAGCATCTTCAGGGAATTCACTCCTATTCTCAATGTTGCAATTACTGTAGGCTCAGGGCTGGCTGTCTCCTGCTGAGTTTCTGAACAGTGTTTGTTTTTGCTTGATGAAATTCTGTCTTAGATTTTTTAGTGATTATGCTATATTGTGTTCTGCCAGGCTTTGAAATGAGATCAAATTGCTTTTCCCTCAACATTCACTTACAAAACATATGTTGGCCAAATCTTGAAGTTCCTACTTGTGTACCGGTCACCCACCGAAAGTCAATGGGACCTTTGACTGAGTAAGCACTGTGTGAAAACCAAGTGTGAAGGTGGGGGGGCACTTCTTGGCTGCAGAATAATAGCTTGCAGCAGCAATAATTCTATTTTCTCTGAAAGAGGTAATGGGTACACTGATGTCGCCTTTGATGAGATACTTTTAAGACAAGGCTTGCCCAGCCCATGGTAGAAGTGGGCACTAGAGCTGAACTCTCTTCTCCAGTTTGGCAAAATGTTTATTTTTTTTAAGTTGATTTTCAGTCTAAACCAAACTAAAACCCAAATTAAGTGGTATTTCCTGTGATTTTTAGAATCTGCTTACCAAAACTGACAGCTTCTGTTATTTTTGCTGACAATCTAGCTGTGAAATTGGTAAGAGAATCCATTTCACTGAGCAGTTTTGGAAATCTGACCTCAGATGGATCAAGAAGGCATGTTTGGGCAAAAGTCTTTAAGCTGGAAGGATGTAATACTTAGTACTTTGTGCGCAGTTAACTGGTGTTTTAAAATTAAGCTCTTGTAAGAGAAACATTCACTCATCTCTAATAGACACAGTCCAGATCACATCCCAACGTGTTCAGTTGCCATATAGTACAAAACTGAATATGAACTTTGAAACTCTGACCCTTTGTGGAGGTGTTTGCAGTGCTGTCCCTTGGACTTCACAATCAAAGAACACTTAAAGAGCTGCCACAGAACCAGGTTTCTATCAGAACCAGTTGTCTTTTTCATAACCAGGCAGACTTGACCACACAGTAAGAATGAAACTCATTGCTGAGAAAATAAATAGCGCATGACTATTTAGATCCTTGAAAAACAAACTCGGTGGTCTTTGCCCTGGTCTGTCGAGGAGGAAGAATAGTACATTTTCTTTCCTACTCCAAATATTTAGTAGATCTCTACACACTGCAGTCACTGTCCTACTGTCTATATTAATTGAAGCAAACAGGGCTGATTTTGTGTTCATATACCACATATGACTGCTGTGATGTCAGTGAAGTTCACGTCGGTATTAAGCTGGTGTGTTAATGGACTTAAGTCTAGATGCTATAAACACTTAGAAGATGTTGGAGTCTTTAAAATTGAAATACCTGTTATTACAATGATTTAATAATCATAGAAGGCAAGTTTATTTGTGTATAATGTTTTAGATTTTTCAGTTGAGTCTAGGGAAATGAGCCCTGATTTCTTACAGAAAAGAGGATTTTGTGTGCTTGTGTATGTCTGTGTGTGTCCCTGACACCTTTTGAATTCCTTGGCTGACTTCCAACAGATTTGTTAGAGAAGTATGGATGTCTAAGATAAGTAAGCCTCTGAAAGCAGATGGCTAGGTGAAAGAAAATTTTGTTGGGAGGACCTGACAGTAGGGAAAAGAGCAGAACCAGAGTGCACTTTATTAGAAATCAGAGAATCCATATGGGGAAAAGCCCTTACAGATGTCTCAGTTGCAAAAAAAATTTTAGATATCAAAGTCACTCATCCATGAGACACAAATCTAAAGGAAACTGATTTCATTGATCCTGGTGCTTTTGTTTGTTCAGCACACCTAGTTTTGCATGCAAGTATTGGGATAAGAATAAGAAAACACCCTTTTCTGGAAAAAAACTAAACAACTTAAACATATTAGTGACTATGGATCCTTTTAAAAAGAGCCGTGTTTTCTATTAACAGAGGTCTGAAACAGGTTCTGAATAACTGGGAACCAATAACGGTGTGTTGGGGAATACTGGGTAAGTATCTTCTGTTCTTCCATTCTTGGGGCCATTACTTGTTTTAAAAGTGGGGTTAATGATACTTAAGTGGCTTGGAATGTGTTTTGCCCACTGCAAAGAAATGACCCCTGAGATAAGTGTAATTAAAAGCTCCATGTACTTTAAACTCTAGTTACTTACCACTATGGCATTAGACTGTAAGATCTTTGAGTTCCACATTTTCTTAACAAATACAAGAGTGGTCACTTTAATTGATGCTAAAACCTGAGTAGTCACAAAAAGAGTAAGCTTCTCCTAATGCTCCCCGTTGTATTAACTTATGAACAATAAACTCAAAAGATACCACACCTACCACACAAGGCAGAGGGAACATTTTGGTCTAGCTGTTAAGCAAGTGAAGTTTGGATATGTTTCTGATCTATATGATCCTGTACAGTGGATGAACGTGGCTGTATGGTCTTATAAACTGGAGGGGTTCTGAGCTTCGCTACACTTCTTCTAACTGGATACATATTGGTAAAAGGCACATGAGATATTTCTGTCGGATATTAAAATATAGGGAGGCTTGAGGCTCTATGTTTTATGTCTCTCCAAATCAGTCTAATAATTTCTTTTGTTTGAATAAAAAGTTTGAGGAAAATTTTTTCCAGAGCTAATGTTTCTGGAAGCTTTTAAGGAACACATAAAGCTTTGATGACGTCATTAAAAACATGAAAGATGTGTTTGAGCAAGGGTTTCTGGAAAGGTTTAAACCATGCAATGCTCTGTTCAGCTGTAGAGCATAAGTTGCTGGATGGCTCTGTTGATTCTCCATGTCACTTGAATGTGAACAGTTTCATACTGTAGCCAGAACCCAAACCTAATTTTCTCTGGACCTAAAGCTCAGATGTTAATTGGCATAGGAGGGTTAGGTCTGAATATACTTTGAAAGATGTACCATGGCTTTGTCCCAGCTCTGGTGAGGAGGCAACAATGGCTTCAGGTATAAAACATGCAATTTTCTGGGTAAGAAAATTTACTTTTTTTTAGTATAAGAAAATCATTCTAACATGTTCTTTAAACAAAATAATCAAATACCGGCCAGATTCCCCCCAAATTCACATGGATACATTAAGGTCAACTAGGGTCCAATTAACTTGTGTTTGCTTCCCAGGGTCATCTGATCTTGGCAATTTTCATCATTCCAATAAAATTGGGTTTGATTTCTGGTGCAGAGAGAACAGCTGTGATTCCAGGTCTTCAGCTTTGTCTAATTCCAAGGAGCAGTGTGCAAACAAACTAATCATCTCAGATCTTAGCAATGAGCGTGGGGAAGTGTGAGTTATGCGCATCAGTAACTTGTGCAAGGGAACTAATTAGGAGCAGATGCTTAAATTTTCCTAATGTTTATATGAGGAGAACAAATTGCCCGCTGGCAGAAACAGCCATCTGTAAAAATGGTGTTCCAGCCTCATAATTTTAAATGTTCTTCTTGTATTCTTAATTTGCATGTACAAAATAAATTGCAGCTAGAGACACTCAATCAGCAATGGGTCTGAGTTCTTGAGACCTGGACCATGTCACCCAGCAGTTCTATGAGACCATTACAGATTCTGCTGAGGATTTGGTGTCTGTGAACCACCGTTTGTAAAAAAATTAGATATTTCCTCAAAAGGTAGCATGCACAAAGCATCTTACAAAATCAACAAAAGTAAGAAATGTTAGTCTTCTCTGATTCCCTAAAAAAGTAGCAAGAATTTTCTGGCAAATAAATGCTTCACTCTCCTTTTTTCTGTTCCACTAGACAGGAGAAAATAAACGAGTCATTAAAACATTGGTGTCATGCAAGGGAGTAATGTTCTCAAGGTATGAAAACACATCCCCTCCCCTTTGCAGAATCCAACCTCTTTTAAAAACAATGAATACTAAAGTGTTTAGGGGTCCCTTTGTATAAATCGTGTATGTTCCACACAGTGAAAGACCTGCCCATTCCCACAGATGTCAGCTGGGACGTAAAAGCTTGTTTTGGCTGCACTCACCAAGTCCTCCTGCTGTGGGCTAGGACGCTTCCCTGCCCCACCTGTGTGCTGCACTGATTGATTGAAAACCAGACTGCAGACCATAGCCTGGAGAAGCAATTACTTGTCTCTCAAAATCAGTCTACTGTAGCTTGAAACTGACTTTCCAGAAGGCCCAGGAGGAGCATTGTGGTAGCATTGGGGTAGTTATTGGGAAGGTTATCCTCTGGGGAAATCTTGACCCCACCAACCAAGCAGCATGGGAGTGCTTGACTGCCAGCTGTTGCCTGCCAAAGACTAAACCAGTTGTTTTTAGCTCACTGGTTTTACTGCAACACTGCTGAACTTGAAGGGAGCCATGGAGTTTGACTTGGATATCACAGGCCACTCCATTTTGCAAAGTTACTCCTGGACTGAATTCAACAAGGTGTGCTAGCAAAAACTGTCTCCTCCAGGGTGGGCTTCAGCAATGCTCTGAGTACTCCAATACATGGAGACATCCTTCAATTTTGTGGGTGATTTTCTTCAATATCTAAGGACAGACATGGATTTAAAAAAAAAAAATATGGCTGCATTTCTAACTGGAATTTTTATGTCTCTGATTTGTCAGCTATTGGTCTGTGTTGCTGCTACCTTTTCTAGATTAAAAGATTCTGTCAGCGACTAATATATTCTAATATATCCTCTATTTGAGGGTATTCAGGCACCAAAACCAAATCACCACTAAATGTTCTTTTTGAGAAGCTGAGTATGTGGACTTCTTTAGATGCCATGCTACAGGAGAATATTTACTGATGACATAATGATGGCTGCAGCCTGTGGACTTCTCCTTCTCTTGATGTCTCTCAAGACATGTTTTCTCCAGCCCATAAGCAATTTCTGTGGTTCCTTTCTGTTTCCTTCCTAAATCTGTCAATATTTTCTGAAAGGCACCCGAATTCGTAGCATGCTGCTATTGCAGATATGGGGAAAATAATTCCTCTTCTGTCTCACATCTCCTCCAGTTGCACTTTGAGCAGTGGCATTTGCTCTATTTTGCCAGAGGAGCATGCTTGGAACTTAGCCTGTGTTGTCTGCTCTGACTGTATAGTTCTTCAGTAATGTCTCTGCTTTCCTCTTGCATTTTATTATTGCTCTGCTTGCCTGCCTTCTTCCAACCTGTGGAACAAGTCTAAGATTTCCAAGGTCTCAGGAAATGTCTGTCACTCAGTTCTCAAATAATTACATTTTCCCTAGATGTCTTTGTTATCTCTATTAATTTCTGTTTTGTTTAAATGGTCCCATCTTAACAATTTATCCAGTTTTTCATGTTCTTATTTTCCCACCATTGAGGAAAGTGCTTAGTAATGACCAGGCCAATATCAGTGGGGCAGCTACCCCCTGCCCCCTGTTATACCTCGGCTGGTGTTTCTCTGATGTTAACAGCTTTCTGAAAGAGGCAATTCTCCCTTTCTTCAGCCATTTAAAATGTGCTTTTATGGTGCTAAAGTACATGAGGGTCCCAGACCTTCAAGAAGAAGGCTGGTCCCCAAGGAGCTTGCAATAAGATGCACAAGAGTTTGGAAAGCACTTGCCTATGTTACCCATAGAGTTCAGGACCTTGGTTTCCTGGGCAGACACGGCCATCTGCAACTCTGAGGAGCTGACTCCTTCTATTTGTCTGACCTTTGGCTGCAGCTGTCACAGAGTTACACTGGGCAGGCTGCACGACTCAGAGCATCCCCAAACAGCACCAGCCATGCTGCCAGCCCTGGTGGGGACTGTGGTGTTCTGGGAGCCTGCCCAGGGGCACTGATGGGAGCCTGCGGAAGGCAAGCAGGGTGCTGCTCTCCTGTGGCTCACAGGGCTGCTGGAGGTGCTTTCCCTGTGGGTTAGAACAACGCTTTTCCATTGATGCTGACTGAGGAATAGCTCAATGCACACCATCTCTGCATTTAACTAGTATCTCTAGTTACTCTTTTTCATAGTATTTTTTCTCCTTCGTTTCCAAATCTGATGTTGATTTCCTTGGGGTGTGTTGCCACTGGGCTTCCAGGGATGTAGATCAGGCCCTTAATTACTCCTTTCATTCTTAACTCTGCTACAGCTGAAGTGAAGATTTCAAAGCCCCTGGAGAGACCTGTTTGCTCATTTCTCAACTAATTAAATTTTTCCTAGGCAGTTTTGACATTTCAGTCTGAAGCACCTTTTTTTCTTGTTTTTTTTCCTCAGAAGCAAAGCTAGCAGGCAGATCCGCAGGAGATAAGAAGTGTCACATATATATTGAGTCTAAACCAGAGGGTCTTATCCCAGGGCTGAATCTAAACCAAGCTTTCTCCCCTCCCATTCTTCAAAGATTCTTTTACCCAGGAGGGACTTCACAGAAATCAATGGAATTGCACTGAGATATTCAGAAACACGTTGATTTCTAGCAGAGAGTATTATCAAATATTGAAAAAATTTCTAGTTGATGTAGGAACTTGTGAACTCTCAGTTCCTCAAAGTGTTTGCATTGAAAGCAGGTACCTTGCATTACATGTGCCCTGCATCAGCCACATGTAGGTGAGTTGAGTGTGGAAATCTCTGTGGAAAAACCCATGGCTAGCTTCAAGCAGTTGAGAACAGACTACTATAAAATCCTGTGCCTTAAAGTCTCTGGATAACAGACAGTAGCATGGATAGAGCTACTCACAAGCAGAGTTTTGAGTGAAAGACCTCTAGGACAAGATACGTAATTTTTCCACTCTGTTAATAGTATCTCTAAAAAAAAGGTGCTAGTTGCACCAGCACATCTCAATAACCTCCAGTGTTACCTAAAGTCATGTCCTACTACCCTGGGAAGGCTCTGCTTTGCAGGCATTAAGTTGGATTCTCTCAGCTGTCTATCCTCATTTTCAGCATTTTTTTCCCATTTCAGGACATTGTGTTTCGGTTTTGTCGTGTGTTCCTGTTATTGTTTTAGGCAAAGGCCAGAGTTGCCTGTCTAAGGGTTTTCTGACCTCTGTAAGTACAAACATGGCTAAGGACTGCTAGTTGCTGAAAAGGCCAAGAGGATGAAGACAAGCCAGGGTTAAGTTCACAAGTTGGTTGAGTTTAAAGATCCCATATGTGGGGTTTATGGAACCATGTTTTTGAGTTTTAAAAGATTTTTATTAAGTTTTCACAAAATACAAATGAAAAGTCATAAACAAAACCCAGGATCCTGCTCAGAGTTACCCTGAAATAAATCTGGAGTAACTGCCTTGGAGTCAGGCAATGTCTCCAACTTTATGTTGCTGGGGCTAAAAGGAGAGCCTGACCCCATGAGTATTTTCAAACGTGCAGTTATAAAGTATGCAATGTTCTCTTAATAATTTAGACTAAGAAATTTACAGGCTGACATTCACTATGGATTGAGTTTAACCAGTGATGTTTTGATTTAAATGCTCTTTTGGATCCACGTGTCATAAGAATGGAATGTGTCCGGTGACCCACGCAGACTTTCCTGTGCCTGTTATCAGCGTCACAGCTAGTGCTCCCCAGGCAGCAGGAGCTTGTCCTCGTGACACCTCAGTCAAACAGGAAATCATTATATTCTCTGGAGAAACTGAGGCACATGGTGGTGAGAGACTTCCTCAGAGTCACCAAGGGCAGCCTGTTATGTAGGGTGAGGGTAAAACTCTTATTGACTCCACCATGGCCAAGATTTCCCCAAGGTCCATCGAGGTCTCAGGGAAGTGTTGAGTTGGAGAGGAATCATCAAGGCAGCTACTGTCAAGATGTCAGGTCAGGATTTTTGAGTTGGATTCAAAGGAGGACTGAAAAGCCTGGGTCCTTTTTGCCTTTTTGCCTCTGCTGCTCTGTCTGTTCCACTTTAGGAAGAGGTTGGTGTTAGCCGTGGCATGGCCAGGCGTGGGCTACCTTGGCTGATAACACCTCTGCTGCATTTACAGGCCAGGAACTGACCTTTTTTTGTCCTCACTGCTCTGGATTTGGTTAGCATTATTAGAGTTTGTTTCCCTTATTTCAAAATTGCATAAATACCATCTTCTCTTGAAACCTTGCAGTCTTTTCCTTGACAGCAGAGGGTTCTACAGTGTATTGTAGAGGATGACTCTCCCCACAGGGTTAAATTACACGTAGAATCTGAACTCCTGTCCCTCTTGTAGTGAAGGGAAGACTTGGCAGCCAAACAGGGATTTCACCCAGACACCAGCCCTTTCTTCTGAGCACTCTGCTCTGCAGGATGTATTCTTTCCATTACAGCCTCACTCCAGGACTCCACAAGGGCACTGTGAGAAAACCACTGTTGTCTCTTACATCAGATTTAGAGTCTGCAGTGCTCAAGCCATGAAAGCTCCACAGAGGCTGGGCAGTCAAATCCACGGAAATCAAACGAGAATTTGAGTAAAGCCCCTGGTTAATAAGTCTTCCCCAAGTCCAATAAACATAACTGGAAATAAATTGCATCCATACATTTCACAGTTTGATTTACATTAAAATGAAAACATGAGAAAGGCCTGCCATTGACAAGTTCAAACAATGCAAAATTCTGCACAGTTTGTGTTTATCCAACCGTAATTTATAGCTCAAATATTCCATTGAGATAAAAATAAATCAATAATAGTACACTACTTGCGATTTATCTCGGAGTAGTTTAAAAAAACAGATGATTGTTTTCCTATGCTGGTAGTGTGGTTCTATCACAAAAGCCATCACATGTACAACATTTTGCTGTTCAAGGCCCCAGCAAAATGCTTTCTGACAAAGGGCCTCTTTTCACAGTTCAGACAGCTTTGCTTCTGTTCAAGCCTCAACCTTGCCAAGTTCCTCATGTGCTCAGTATCTGAAATAAGACCATCACTCAGCTCTAGATTTAATCTCTGGATGGATTTTTGACTAAAGGGTTTCAATCATCAAGCCCTTTAGAACTAGCCTTGTGCCAAGGAGGTGGGTTTGGAAGCAGTGGAGGAGCACATCTGTTCACTCCCTGCCTGCTGACAGGAATGGGACTCAGAGCTGGTAGCATTGTTATTCAATAAATACTACTGGATGCAGAAGAGAAAGGAATTCTCCCTCAGTCCCTGTGGCTCCTATGGCTCTTGGCAGCATTTCTGAGGTGAGTCATTAGCAGCTGCTCGGGAAGGGAGGGGAGGCTGAGCAGCAGCATGCCATCCATGGCTTCTAGCTGGGCTCCTCCACCCTTCCAGGAGTTCAAGTGGATTTTTTTTGCTCAAGTGTCCAGGTTATAGAAGAAACCTAGGTGCTCCAGATTGTGTGTTGTCCTTGGGCTTGGCTTAAGTGAGGAGGCTCATTTAATATCTGCCAGAATGGTGATTATTAAGAGTCATAGAAGACCTCTGGAGATCATCTAGGCCAACCCCCTGCTAAAGCAGGTGAGTCCTGAAGAACTCCAGGGATATGGATTCCAGGGCCTCTCTGGGCTCTCCTCCAGAGCTTGTCCTCTAGGCTACTCCTACAATAGCATCCAGACATAGATGGATGTACACACCTGCTATGATTGGGAAAATTCCTGAAGTAGAAAAGAGAATAAAAGCTATGTTTGTTCATCTTAATGTAGCAAGCTCTGGCCTTCTAGGAGGCTGGCTGCCCTCTCCTGCCCCTCAGCCTCATATGGATACTGTCCTATTTTTTGGGGGAGAGGCAAGAATTCACAGAGAAATCTGTTCAGATCCACTGTCTGTAGCAATAGCCAGTTTTAACATGTCTGACTTGGAGCCAGAATTACTTTAGGTCACTCCAGCTAGGGCCAAATCTTTGCTGCACTTAGCATTTTCCACCAGGATCAAGATATTGGCCCTGATGTCCCTACTGGGTTTCCCACACTCTTGGCTCTCAACATTACCTCCCAGAGCACCTTAACAGCATGTCCACTTGTCAAGGCCCAAGGATGCTGTTAACATAGCATCCAACTAAATTTTATGCATCAAAACACTGCCTGCTATGTAGTTGGGTAAGCACCTTTCAAAAACCACTGCACATCTGCACATCTCACTTTCCTCTGGGATGTCCATCACTCTGGCTTCTGTGTGGTTTCCAAATGTGGGCAGCTTTTTCCTGGGTGGTTCTTGGTATCTGCCCATGGTGCTCCTCTGCTTTTGTTGTGGCCTTGGCACCCCTCATCACCTCTCCCTTCCTGAGAGCCTTCCAGCATAGGAATCAGACAGGATTTCCTGCTGCCTTTCAACCCATTCAGAGCTTTGAGGGTGTGAGGGAGCCGGTTTCTTCTAAGTGCTTGTCCCCAAGCCAGTCAAAGCCCTGGGGACAGGGCTGGCTCTTGGCTGCCTCCAGCATTCACACCTCTGTGCTGGATCTGCACACCCTCATGGCCACTGCAGGCATGGTCTGTACCTGCAAGAAAACAGGGTGACTCCCTTCCCTGGACATGATTTACCCTCTGCCCAAGGCACTGCTTGATATTCAAACACTCACAGACAGTTCGTTCACTGCCTTTCTCCCCCTCCTTACAGTTTAATTCCCCTCAAAGCTCCTTACTAGGGCTTGTACCTGGATGTTGGCATGAAAACCCTTTTTCTCTAATGCACTGGAAAATGCTTTCCTTCACCTCTGTCTCTCAGTCAAGACAGGCACAGCCTGTTATTTGAGTCTGCCACCAAAGCGGGCAACAGGATTCTGAAGTTTGATAAAATTCTCCCCAGACCTGCCAGCTCAGCCTGGTATTTCAGAGTGGGGCTGGGCTTTTCTGCTTCACACACTGCCAGCAACAACAGGAATTCTGAACTTCTTTTGTAAGGAACCCTGCATATGGCATATGAGCCCGTATGAAAGAGCCCTTGCCTGTTATTACCACATCCTGCTTCTGAGGCCAGTTTGTCTGGAATTATAGCTGCGTAGTAAAAGTTGTGACTTTCTCTCAGTAAATATGCAGACAAACAAAGCTAAATTTTTCTGTGATGCTGTTCCTTAACTTAGCTTTATTTACAAGTACTTTCTTGTTGATACCAGCACACAGACGCTGAGCTGAAGCTGGATGGGTTTTGTGAAAATCGTTCTGGGATGTCCTTCAGAGAGAGAGAATTGTCTGAGAAGGGATGGAGCAGCCCAGGCTCAGCACTGGGCTGGTCACATCAGCAGCTCCCTGGTGCTCTCTGCCTCACCCCTGCAGGCAGCTCCTCCAGATCGACAGTTCTTCTCATTTCTCTTCCCCTGTTTTCCTCGGATATTGTTGACATATTTCAGATTCCCTTTCAGTGTGGGAAAAGGGAACTTGGGCCCTTGCTCAAGTCAGCTTAATCCAGGCCCTGCAGGCAAGGAAGGTGCCTCCAGCTAAGGTCACTAGGTGGGATTGGCTAACCCAAACTTGCTTTCTTCTTTCCCTGCCCCAAACCATCACATAATTACCTATACTGTGATCATAGGACTTTTAATTGACCAGTATTTGGTAAAGATCTTTTGAAAGTTACAAAGTTTATTAATAAACGATGAACCTGGATTCTTATCATCCAAACTTTGTGTGAAGTTCAATGTTGAATCTTCGCTTTAACTGGGCTTGTTTGCCTGATACCAAATTCGTGACAGATAGCAAGAGTTTGCCATTGACAAGGACAGTGCATTGTGCCTTTGTCTCAGCAGACTAATAATTAGGTACTGCATTGAAACGTGGGCATAGTCCTTCTGAAGTCAGTAGGACTTGAAGGTATATGCTCTGTACTTCAGGCACATTTCTTGCCAAACTGAAATCCAAACCAAATCTTGTCAAGTGGATAACTTATTTAACATATTTAATTTGTTTCTTGTTTCTGTCTCTGTTTCCTTTGAAGAATTTTTTTCTTTATTTGCTCTTGCTCTTCTTGCTGTATGGTATCTATTCATTTCCACTGCTGCCTTGCTGCATGGACTTTATCTCTCTCCTCCACAATTCATTCCTCTTCCGCCTTCAACCTTTTGCAATTCCAGTGCTGCTCCCTGTAGTTCATCTTTTGTTCAAGAATTAGCAGCATCTACATTTTGTGCTATTAAGTGCAGTTAGCTTAGGCTTGCTTGAGAGCTGGGAATCTGAAGAAATGCTGCTGTTGGAACAAAATGTTTACAATACTTTTCTGGAGTTCCCCTTTATCTAGAGTCTGTCCAGCTGCTTAATCCAGCTCTGGTCAAATATTTAATGATATAATTAACTCTGACTATTGCAGATAATTCCTGCTCTGTAAATTTCATCTGATTACCCTAAAGAGTTTTACCTACATAAACTTCATAGGAGCACTTTGTGGTGGGTTAGAGGTTATTCACTGTGGTGCAGCAATGTGGCCACTTCTGGTGAGGAGCATAGCAGCTGGATAAATGTATTTGGCAGTCAGTCATTGGAAATACAGGACATGGATCTAACCAAGCCAAAATAGCGTCTTTAAGGAGGCAGAGTACAGACATTTAACATCTCGAGTTACACTTAGGGTAGAACATCCCGTTCCTTCAGCACTCACAAGATAATGCCACAAGATGCTCCAAGCAATTAAGACATCTGCTTTATACCCCTGTCAGACAGGTGACTCTTTGGTAATACACCACCCTTATGAAATATGGTGGAGCTTATGATCAGTGCACAGGAAAAAGAGCTTGTGTTTTGTGGTTGCATTTATATTACTTGTCCATTAAAAATACGGATCCAGCTCTGTTAATGGAAGCTAACATGATCACGGCCAAAAGTAATATGCCTGCAGGCAGGCCAAAAACATATTTATAGCCCATCATTAAGATGATTTGGGAAACTAATATGTGTTCTGTGTATACATACTGTACTTAATTTTTCTCCACAACAGATGCTTATCAGGGATTTTCTCTATGTCTGTTGCAACCAAAAAAAAAGGGAAGGAAAAAATCCCAAACCGACATTATTTATTATATTGCCATTGAAAAAAGATCATGAAAGTAAGTTGTAAAAGCTATTGGGCAACATTAAACTTGTGCTGCTGAGTTCACGGGCTATCTCAGGGGACTCTGTGAACTCCTGCATGCCGGAGAGCTGGAATCTCTTGCACAGTTCTTGGGCACCGTCTTTGTTTTTGCAGTTTACAAATTAGTGGACTTGAGGGTAAGATAAATTATGAATGGGGGGAGATTTCAGACTAGCAAAGACTGTGGGTCTTTGTGGTGAACTTCAGGGTCATTGTTTCCTCTGTCATGGCTAAGATCTTTTCAATAACAGAAGCCCAAGGTGGGGGGTAAAATTGTCACCAGAATGGATGTGTAAATAGAGCCATGTGAACTTTTCCAACAGTTGCATTTTTTCACTGGCTTGGAGTGACTGAAACATATAAATTGTTATCAGATTTACAAACTCCTTTTGCCCAAGTCCCTCTCTTCATAAAAAATGGAAAACCTCTCCTTCTGGCATTTTCTGAGAAAAATATTTTAGTTCCTTCCTTATAAATGTTCTATGTAAATGTTTAATTTATTTTGCTGTAAAATAAATGCTTTAAAAAACCCATGAAGAATTAAACAAAAGGTGATTTGGGGTCAATCCCAAAGAATTTTCTTTATTTTTAGTTTTCATCTCATAAAATATTAAATGAAAGTATTTTTTATCAGGTGGATCCACATCATGTTCAAAAAATGTAGTTAATTATCTACTGGAACAACAAGTGAAATAAAAGTCTGTTATTTACTGATTTTGTGCAAAGACTTCTCAGAATTAGATCAGATGAGAGAGGAAAGTGGTACAAGTCCACTTGTACATTGTGTCTTTCACCTTACACCAAATAGAGCAAATCTGCCCTTGAGGCAAGAGGCAGAGGGGAATTTGGGGCCAGTTTTCAAAGCATTTGTCATTGATGGTTACTCTGGGACAGCTAAGTGGGCGATGAAAATCAGGCCAAAAGAGTCATACAGCAGGAAAAATGTTTATTGCATTAGCAAAGGTACAAATCAGAGTGGGCCAAACTGTGTGAAATCACTGAATTCTCAGAGGGTTAAAGCTTTTAATTTTGTTTCAATAAAGGCAACAGAAGAAAGGAAAGAAGACAATTCTTCTGAGGTCACAACCTCTCATGTTTCTAGAAATTGCACAGGAGAAATGGTCCCACGCAATTCCCCAGGGCTGCAAAGGGACTGACAGTAAGCTCACTTTATCTTGCTTTTAAAGCTGTCCAAAAAGAAATTTACGTTGTGATTAAAGGAGGAAGCAGAGCTGCACACTGAAGCGCTCTGAGGAGGTATGCTGTCACCAGAAAGGCTCTGCTGGGAATAAAACTTTCTCCCCAAATCAAGCAAACAGCAGCTGACTGGGTGAAAATGAAGCCTGGCCTTACCAATGGAACAAATCCCATCAGGGGCCACTGATTTGTGTTGATGGGGTACCCACTCTGTGTGATATTGTCCTCACTCCTTGACTGGAGTCTATACAGAGTTAATTTGGTTTCTAAACATGGCTGTGGGGTTTTATTAGACATGTTCTGTCAGGCACAAGATAAATACCTGTGATTTACCAACACTGCTGGTGGCCCATGCTGTCAGTAGGGCTAAGACCATTTTGCCATCATTATGCACCATTGGTAACAGGAGTGTCACGGAGATCTTGCCTGGAGGTCCATGAGGAGGGAGGGTTTTACTTTGTACCTAAAATTATGATCTGAGCCCTCTAGAGAAATATAGCACATCCTCTGCAAATTCAGCATTGTTCCTGCAGGCAAGGGATGTTCTTGCTGAGAACTTACAAGTAAATCTGTTAAATAGTTTATAAGATAGAAGTAATGAGAAGTTGGTTCCATTAAATGTGTAGCACCTACAAATTTTGTTTTTCCTAAATGTTGCTAATAATGCAAAGATGCCCAACTCTCAAAATTTCAGATTTATGGGAACTTGTCAACATGCCGTGTTTGGAAACATCCGGTTGTAATTATACTCAACAACAACTGTTTCTTTCTGTTGTGGGTGAAAGAGCTATGGGAAGGGTAATGTCAGCAGCTCAGGAGGAAGTTGTCACTGTGCCTCCAGGGACAAATACAGAGCTCAGCATCTCCCCATCCTGACTGCTTTGTTTACGCGGAGGCCACCAGCTGTGGCGCCTCCCTGCCAGCAGTCACCTGTGCGAGGTGCTCTCAGTGGAGGTGACCATATGCTGTTGTCACCACCATGTAAACGTGCTGGGAAGTGGAGGCAGCTGCAGCCCTTCAAACAGTCTTTGGTGCAGTGGGTTTGGCTGGTGAAAGCATTTGCAGCAGAAAGAGTGATGACCAGCATAGTGCTTTGCCACACAGCCTCAGCAGGCAAAAAGCACAGCTTTCCTTGAGCTGCTGTTGTCCAGCAATACTGCTGCTCTAATCCGGCTATGGAGATGTGTTCAGCACCAAATAAACACTCACTTGCTGGGCTTTTTACCATCTCTGCAAAATCCAGTGTCACCCTGGAAGTATCCCAGGAAGAATCATTCTAGGCCGTCACAAAGGCTGGGTGTTGTAGTGCAATGTATGGCATTCAGTTCCTGAATATTATAAGGAACATAGAAGTACTCGAGATTGGTTAGGGCAGTGTGTTCCTGTAAACGACACTACTTGAGCCACCACTGGGGTTGGGACTATGACCTTCAGTGCAGGAATTGTGAGTCTGCCTTGTTTGAGAGGAGAGATGAAGCCTAATGCTTAAACTTTTTCAGCGTTATGTGGATTTAACCACTAGAGGGAATGATGACAAAGTTCATACATTTTGCTTGCAGTCAGACCATCTGTTGTGTGTACCAGGCATGACTCCATTAGCTCTCCATTGCAGTGAGGTGCCCTGGCCATGAGAGAAACAATCCTCACCCACACCAGCTGCACTCACCCACGCAGAGCTTCCATTTACTCCTACTGAGCACCCACAGTGTCATGTGTCCTTTTCATGTGAGAAGACACTTGCTAGTGCTAAGTAAATCCTACCCACAGTGCTGGAACATTTCCATTAGTGAAAAACAGGAGTCTTCCAAGAAGGTTTTCTGTCCTTGCCATCCTTGTCCATCTGAATTTATCTCACTGCATTAGGGAAGTCTCAGTCACCCAATCAAAGCAGCAAAACACTACCACAGTGCAGAACTGCAGGATGCAGGAGACATGTGAAGCAGAGAGATGATGGGGAACTAGCTGGCTGGAAGCATATTTATTTCACCAGCAACGAGCCCTGGTTTCAGTTATCCTGGGTCTTAACAGTATTTGCCAGAAGGAATATTCAGTGGAGAGTTGTGCTGTATGTCCAGCAGAGTGAATGTATCCACACTAACACAAAGCAGCTCTGAATGTCATAAACACACGAGGGACCAAGTCTCAACATGGAGTGCATATCTAGATCCATGCTAATACAGTAATGAAAACCAAATTTTTACCGTATGCTTTCGATACATTATAAAGTGATCCATATGTTTTTGCATTTCATAGTTCCTTCCAAACCAAACATCTTAAAAACTGCAGCATAGGTGCTATTGGAAACTCAGACTGGCCTAATAAGACAATTACAAGAATACATAAGTCACGTGCTAGGATATAATAATGTTGTAGCAACATAAAACATGTACAAATACATAATTACTTATGTTACGCACACATGCTGCCACAGATGGCTTTTCAATTTCCTGGGTCACGACAGAAACATTTTCAACATTACATTGTGACCAAAGATGTTGATAAACACAGTAAAAATTAATTGCTCACCCCCCTCACAACCTAAATCATTAGCCATAATTATGTTATCATTTTCTGCCTGTTTACAACGACTCCGTAAGCCACATAACTCCTGGAAACCACTCAAGCGTGGTTGTCTCTCTGGCAAAAGTATAACGTAACTATTTGTATTTTAAAATGTAGTGTTTCACTAGTGTTTTGGTTTTCTGGCAGGTGGTGCATCTGGAACAACATCTACTGTGAAGAAAAGGTTTCAGTTGGAAGTTTGCAATATCAGCTCATGTGTACAAATCTCTGGTCTTTTAGTAGTTCCTGCTCTTCTGGGAGAATGGGCTTGAAAGAAAACATAATTTCTGCTTGATGAGAAAAATTACCCTTACATTGCAGGGCTCCTCGTAATTCCTGTAGCACCTGGCTAAATGTCTTGCTGTCCCTGTGTCCCTATCTCCAAATTATCCAAGAAGGAGCCAATGGCCATCATGGCATGAAGGTGACAGGGCTGGCCACCACCACGTGCGTGCAGAGCCCTGTCTCCTGCAGGGTGGGTGGTGGGGTCAGGTGGCATCACAGCTATCATTAACACCCTCTAAACCTTTCATGGCCCATCTGATTGCAGGCAGGAGCTTGAATACTTGAACACAAACCCTCAGATGACAGCTTTGATGGACATGTCATTTTCTGACCTCATGTCTTTAAGGGCAGTTTTATCCCCATTGTTCCTGGTAGAGCTGGGGGCAAAAACATTTAAGCATGAGTTTTGCCTGATATGCGGTGAGTTTGGTGTTTTATTTGCAGTTTTGATACTTTAGATTCATGTTTCTTGTATTTCCTCAGATGAATACTTCACTCCAAGACAGCAGTTTTACGTGTCCATTCAGTGGGAGAAAAATGCTGCCTCAGGAGGACATGAAGGAGTACGTAACCATGTATGGGTTCAAGGCTGTGGGGCTGCTAATTTTAAAAGTTATGTAACTGAAGCTAACTCCTGCTGCCAGCAGCACTTTGCAAAATAATCGTGTTATTAGAGAGCATTTGGACCAGGGAGTACCTACAGACATTGTTAAGGTTGAGCCCCACTTGCTGGGGGATACCTGGGGACTGTGAATGGAACTGCATTTCTGAAAAGCAGGACAAAAGGATGAGAGAAATGGAGAACATGGTAGAGTGGGGAAGATAAATGAAATAGGAAGTTTCAGAGTGGCTGGACTGATTTCCAGAATCATGCAAAATTTGATAAGCAGCTTGGAACACAAACAACAGAGTGGGATTTTAATGCACCGGAACTTTTCCCCTGGATAACTGCAAACTGAAGGTTTTTGGCTTTTCACTTTGAAAGGAGATTTTTCACTTAGAAACAGGCATGATAAAAAGCCATATTTGCAGAGTTAAAGAACATAAAAGCAAAAGGAAACTCTGGATTTAAGCTTTAGTAGAAATTATTTCCCCCCTCCATTTATCACATTTTTTGCTTTTTGCTTTGGTCCAAGTCTGCCACTCCCCCTGTCTTTTTTCCCTGCTCATGATAGCCTAGTTGCTCACCAGCTGACCCCTCACTCATCTCTTTGTGGCCTCTCAGCTGAGTTTAGCACAGTTCAGCTGTGGACACTCCAACCTCACAAGCCAGCGTGCCCAGCATGCTCCACGTCTGACCTTGGCCCTCTAAAAACTAAACATCTCATGTGAACTGGTTGTTCTTGGCTCCTTCTATGGCCACTGAGGAGAGAGAAGCTTCTCCAGAGAGTGGTTTCCTCTTCCCTGTCCCAGCTGCAACGGGAGGACATGCCCTGTGTCCCTGTGGCCCGTGGAAGCTCAGTGCAGTGAGTACAGTAAGTACGAGGCACTGGCTTTTTACTTCTAGTGTTCATTGCTCAATCTGCTATCTTGCTCCGGGTGAAAGCAGTGGTGGAATTCAACATAATTACACTCACTGGGCACATTGTAGTCACAAAAAAATGAAAGCTTTTTCACCAAGCAGACCATAGTGAGCAGAGCTCCTCTTCCCTAGAAGGATCTCAGGGGCATCATAGAAGAGCTTCAAGCTCACACTGGGAGCTTCTGCCATCACATGCAACTTCAGGACCAGCCATTCATCTTCTGGCTTCTGCACTGCTGGGGTGGAGGTATTGTACTAAGGACCAGGCTGACGCATGAAGTCTGAACTCCTTCCCTGATCCCACAGCTGAATAATTCAGGTTATTCAGTTTTATTGTGGAGCCCCAGAGCTAGGAAAAGCTGCAGCCCGGCTGGTCCCCTTCTCCAGCCTGATAGTCCTGGGCTGTGTTTTGCAGGGGCTGAGGGGAAAAGCTCCTCTGAATGCCTACTCTTCACTTTACTCTGTCTTTTCCTTCACTTGTGGGTTACTCTGAAGCAGAGATTTACTTTCCTCCAGTGTAAGAGGAAACCAATATAGAGATACACGAGCTCTGTATTCTTGTAATAATAATAAACTAATAAACCCCCCTCTTCTAAGTTTGCTATTCCACGTAGTCATGACCAAGCAGTGCCTTGTGCAGGAAGCTGAGCAACACACAGTCTCCAGAAGTGTTTCCATGAAGATTTTAATCTGCGTAATCTAAGGAGCTTTCTTACAATAAACCATTGAAACCAACTCCTCTGGTCCCATTCTTGTGTTTAGAGTGATTCTTCCTTCACATGTGCCTGGGTTGTTATGCCAAGCTCACCAGACACCCTGTTTGTTGTTTCGTGTCACAAGTCCATCCTCAGCAGGACCAGCGCTCTCGAGCCTTTCCGCCCGCTGCTTCCGCCTGCTCCAGGGACTGCTCATGTTTGTCCACACTGCCGAGATACATCTTTCAGCTAAAACCCAATCAGTCCAGCCGGCATTCCTGTTTGGGCTGGAAACCTGACAGATGGATCCCACTTGGGTGGGATTTTACTGCTCCCAGCTCAGACACAGTTTAGGATGTTTGGCTACTTGCACTTTGCCCTGGCGGCGTGGAGCTGGAGACGCTGCTCTTGCTGGAGTCAGCCAGGCCATGGCAAAAGTTGAAGTATGCAAAATGTTAGTTATACCCAGCAGCTCTCCTAGCATGGCTGATGGGCAAGATGCTTGGGAATCCCTTTGTCTCCATCTCCAGTGGATGACTTGTGGTTTGAATCAGAATGAGTTTCTGGCCTGGGCATTTAGGAGTACAGTGGTTTTCAGGCAAGAACCTGTGAGTCTTTTATCTAGAGACTTAACCTGCCATTTGCCCCACTCAGCAGTCAGCAGCTGCTTGGTTTGTTGCTCAAGAGATGGTGCAGACCAGCACAGTCCCAGCTATGTACTCAAGGTTAGGGATGCCCAGAAACTCTCCTAAATAATGCCAGAGCTTAATGGTGCTTAATGCCCTTGTCAGGTCTCTTCCCTTGAACAGAGCTTGGGCCAGGAGACCAGTTTGTCAGTGTGGGACAGAGGTGAAGCCTGGGATGGTCTGGCTGTTCCCTCTTTGTTCCATCATGCAGGAGCTCAGGGGGTCCTGGCTGACAGTGAACCCATACCTGCCCACACTCGTGAGCAGGGATGAAAATCTGGACTTAGCTGTCAGCACAAGAGAAGAGAGGGGTGTGGGTGGGAGAGAAAAGCCAGATGCCCACCTTGCCTGGTATCCTGCCCCTTGGCAGCACAGAGAAGCAGGCGGTGGGCTTAGCTGGGATTTAGCAAGATAAAGTGTGCTGCCAGAGACATGGAAAATTCTGCAGTTCTCCACTGCTACAGCCCTGAGTATGTCATCACTTCCAAAATTGCAAGCCACAAAGTAAAATGAGAAAGACGAAAGTTTTGAATGAAAAAGAGCATTCCATTCAGATTCAGTCAATTTTGAAGGACTTTTTATAAAAGAAAGAAGCAAAGAACATTTCATAAGAGTAATTTCTCATTCAAAACCCAGTGTTTGACTTTTTCAAGGACAGAATTCATTTCCCCTGACAGCAGCACTGTGGCAGTTTGGAGACAAATTTGTGAAACTTGTTGGTGATGTTTAATCTTATTTTTCCCCCCTGTTTCAAAAGACAAAGTTTTAAACTTTTAGATCTTTCTAAGTTAATAATGTAAAAAACATGGGTGAAGTCCCTCTCTCTTCCTTTCATGTCAGACAGACTGTTCGCAGACTGCATGCCAGATCAGAGTCTTCACAGTATATCAGCTACTCCGGCCAAGTGTGAAGTCCTGACTGTGAGAGCAATGAATTTACAAATCAAAACTATCCTTCCTGAGACTAAAAAGACTTTATTGCTGGAAAAAAGTCACACACTAGTTTTCTTTCATTCCACTGTGATAACGTCCTCAAGACAATGAGGTATTTATTCCAGGTTTCCTTGGTTTAAGGAAACTTTCAATGCACAGACCTTGTACGGAGTGAGACACTGTTTGTATTAGGCAGAGGCAATAATGGACTTAGATAAGGTATGATCCCCAAATAGGAATGATCTGTAGTGCTCAGAGCCCCTGAGAGGGAGCAGGGCTTGAATCACCAAACTCTGATATTAAAAGCAGTTGCCTGGCCTGGAACCATCAGGCCAGTGACGTGGCACAGTGCGGGCCTGAGGTAACGCTCTGTGTCCCCATTGTCCCGGCACGCCGCGCTGCACCTCGCTGGCCCGGAGCTTTTGTTTCGCACAGGAAGATGACTGCATGGCTGTCCTTGCTCCGTGGCTCCTGGGGTTTAAAAAAAGCCTTCCCTCTGTGAATCACAATATAAAGTCACCAGCCAATTATGTTTGGCTTCCAAACTGTTTACTCCATAGCTGATACATTCTTCCCCCTGCCTCTACCTCCACCCTCCTTTTTGTTCTTTTTAAGGAATAGCCAGGGGAAAGCAGGACAGAATTTCCAAAATTTGACTCTATAAAATAAACAGGTTGGTTTTTTTTTTTCCAACAGTCCTGTTTTGTGCTGGGTTGCCTGCTAGCACCAAACTCCAATGCTGCTCAAGTTTAACTAGCATGGTGCCAAGTGCAGGGAGAGCTTGTTCTCAGGGAAATCTCTGGGTGCAGTATCAACACCACTTGAGGGGAAGCCAGTGCAGGAGAAGTGAGGATACAGTGAGTTTCATCCATTAAAACAAGCAATTTGTGTCTGGAGAAGCGCAGATTGATCTCTTAAAGTCGTGAAACAGAGAAATAAGAATTTTGGAGGATGAAATAGAGCATTTCTGCAGTGACTTTGTGCAACACTTCATGATTTTGAAATTACAAAAATACAGTGGCATAAAACTACTAATAGAATTTTGAAAATGTCAAGCCATTTTACTCCAAAAGTCACAAGTGGCTTCTGTAGAAAGGAATTAATTGGAGTGCTTCTATTTTTGTCTGTCTTTTGCAGCACTCTTTCCTGAATGACTGTTGCAACAGAATTAATGTGAGTTTACAAAGCAGTTTGTGGACTCCAAATCCATGTTTTTTCTGTAAAAGAAGATTCAACCTATTTTATGGAATTCTACAGGCGAGGTGTGCCTTGCATGAGGAATGACTGAAATTTTAGTGCAGCCAGCTCCTGAAATGCTTCCAGACTGGCAGTCTTACTCAGCTACTTCAAGTCACCTTCATTACCTGAACCTTTGCCCACGCTCTGCAAAATGTTGGTGCTGTCTCCTGGGAGCAGCGAGAGGTCTCTCTGTGTCTGTGGAATGAGCCTGTTGGTCCCCTGTGACTCTCTTGCCATTCTCTGCTCCTTGCCTGCCTCATGGCTGAGTGTTTAGGGAAATGTCCAAATGCTGACTTCTTCAGGTCACAGCTCTGGTGGTTCAGTAGCAACAGGATGTCCTTGGCCAGTCCTGCCCTGTGATTGCAACGCCAGTCCTTAGAACTGCAAGGATGTGTCTGTGTGCACAGCCAGGCTGGCTGGAGGATGCTGGAGGAAGGGGAGGATGCTTTAAGCCCACTGGCACCAGAAGGTGGATTCAGCCTGCACAGCCCTGCAGCAATGACAGCTGGCCCAGAGAGAGCACAGAGCACTCTTGAGCACAAAACCAAGTCTGCAGGAGCAACACCTGAGCTCATGTGTTTGATGCATGGCTTTGCAGTGGGAAAAAGTTTCAGAAAATAGGAATGTGGGATCAAAAAAGAGAAGAAAAAAGAGAGGGGGAGAAGGAGTGGGATAAGGGCAGACTGGAGTTCAGGGAGGGTCTTGTTCCTACTTTGATGAGAATATGATTTTGAATGTGAAGTAATCCTGTCCTGGGCCAGGTTTCTTCCTCGGAGACCAGTGCAGAAGTTTCCCCCTTTCTCAAAGGGGCTCCTTCTTCATGGTAGCCTTTCCTGAAGAGGAGTGGGCTGCAGGGATGGGCTGGCCCAGCTGTGGACCCACTCTGTGGCTCCCATCTCACCTCGGGTGCTCAGGCATCACTGCCAGGGCTTCAAGGTGCCTGGGGATTGCCCTCACAGCCCTTCTGCTGTAAGAAATGGAATGTTTGCAGGGCCTGAGGGCTGCCCTTTCACCTGGGGGAGCTATGGCTTGTATTTTACAGCTATGTCCTTGGTGAGGTCCTGCAAGATATCACTTCATAAAAGTAATAAGGAGATTGAACCTTTACAGTACTGGATAACTCTCATCCCTGGACCAGAGTTCAGGGTAGAACTTGCCTGTGACTCTTTGCAGCTTCTGTGAAGTCTGTGCTCATTCTGAGCTGCATGCTAGTGCTGCTGAAATCAGGGAAACCTGTTCTCTTGTCTTTTAACGGGGTCCAGATCTTATTTTCCTGTGGTATTTGGAGCACTGTTTCCAGGCTGGCTTGTTCTTTTTTGAGCAGTCTAGGATGTCAATTGAAAACTAGTTAAGTATGCCTGGAGGTACAGAAATGTTGGAACACCAGTTTTCTGGGTGGCTTGCTTGACTCCGTCCCTCCAGCTCCTCCAGTGGGCAGACTGGACAAAGCAGGGAAAGGAGAAGGCATTTCACTTGCTATAATTATTTTCCAGTGACAGAAATTCCTGACCTACATTAAGAAGATTAGGGGAAGGAGAGGCTCATTATTATTTTTCATAGATACTTTGGCCATTTTTCCCCCCTTTCCAGAGAAAATTTTGAAACACCATAAAAGGATATTAGGCTGTATCCCAGCTGGTTCATTTTTCTGATGTCACCCAGAGTCACGCTGGTGTTCCAGGAACCTTTCTGTTGACCTCCTCAGTGACCTCCCACCAGGGCAATGCCTGCCGTGCTACCCCTCAGCCACCTCCCACCAGAGATGTTCAACTCCATTTCCCAGGAGGTACTGGAGTACCAGAACACATGCAAATAATCTTTTCTGTTGGAGGGGGGAAAAAAAGAAAGAAGGGAAAACTTTCCATTCACTTTTGAATGAAAGCCAAACTTTTCCAAAGAAAGTAAACAGTTTTCATGAACAATTTCAATTAATTGCAAACCATGTTTCCAGTAAAACCTCAGTATCAACAGTTTTGTGTCTGTTCTACTCTAAGTCTTTCAAAGGAGGAGACCTTTAAAGCCCATATAATGTTTTCTGGTGGGAAAAATCTGTGAAAAATGGTGCAATTGTCAAGTTTCGGTGATTATGTGCACTTCCCACTGCCCTGTGAAATAGCACTGGATGCAGGGTGAATCCAATGGCTTTATGTTTGTAGGCCAAACAGGCCAGTGTGCAATCTATCTGAAAAGACTCTCTCAGCCTCCCAGTAATCTGTTAATTAACCACTGATAAATGGTGGGCTTAATCCTAGGTGGGAGAGTGGGGGTTTAATCCCAGGGCTGTCTGGCGCAGCCCGGGGGCTGCACAGCTGTGCAGCTGCTCTGGCACCATGTATGCTGGTCCCGTCCAGCTGTGGGTGTTTGCCTTTATGGGGAGCAGGGAGGGGACAGCTTTACAGTAAATCCAACCCTTACTGCTCCAAAAGCTGCCTGTTTTTAGCAGCCAGTGTCCAGATGAAAGGCGTGTTTGCCCAATTCAAGGAAAGTCTATTTTTTCCTGCTGACAAGCATCTAAATCACTTTGGGACGCACCAGACATCCCGATGATGGTGTCGCCGTTTTCCCAAGGCTTGGCTCCACCTGGCCATCCAAAGCCTGGGCTTGGGAATCTCCCTCTGCAAGTCTGGACAACACCCAGCCTTGATGGCCAGAGTGGTGCCAGACCTGGAGCCTCTGCTTACTTCCCGCTGGGAGCTCTCCCAATAAAACCCTTGCTCACTCGGGAGTTTAGAACTGCTTGTCGAATCACCTTTGTCTGCAGCTCAGACCGGGGTTCCTGCATTTGTGCTGACCTTGTTCCTGTCTCCTGCCTGTCCCTCAGCTGCCTGTCTCTGCTGGTTTCCTTCTCTTCCGGAGGGCCGGGCACAAGAGCGCTCACGCCGTGGCTGCCTCGTCCCCTCGTGCCCTCCCTGGCTGGAGATGTGCCCAGGGGCTGCTCCCCACCACTGCCCTGAGCAGGTCCCACCAGGCTTGGTGTGGCTGAGTTCCACAGGGCGCCTGTGGCTTTGTGTGTCAGGGACAGAAGAATAGATGGTACAAGCTGAGTCAAACAGCTAAACAATATGCTTTGTCCTGTGCCTGCTGTCCCTTGAGAGCTGCTCTCAATGGAGCAAGCCTGGTCCTCTCCAACTTCATTTAGGGGGTGGCAGGCTTGGATTCCCTCCAGGCACAGTGAGGCACGCTTGCCACCCCTTTTCCTTGCATGAAGAGGTTTTGAGGGATGATGGCCGTTTTACTCCTTCTCTCTCCCTTCACCGGCAGCAGCATCCTCATGTGCACAGCGCAGTTTGAGAGCTGCTGTGGTGGAAAGCTGGCAGCTGTGGGGATTTTTATGTAGAGTGGCTGCACATGCATCTTTCTGCACAAGCAGCAACAGGCTGCTCCTGTTGGGCTTGAAGGATTAGCTCTGCCTGTTGTTGACTTCGCACAAGGTGCTTTCCAACAGTGTCAGCATGCAAGGCCATGTTTCCATCTGAGTGTATTCCCTTCTCTTCTCCCCATTTTGTCTTCCTCCCTTCTCATCTCTTCGTTTTAAATCTATGGAGAGGCTGAAAATCTCTGGAAAACAAGACTTCAAAGCTCCCTCCTCTGGGGGAATAGCAGACCTGTGCCCTTTGCTGAAGCCCTCTTTCTGCAGTTCCTGCAAAATGGGGTCTGCAGCACGGCTTGTGGGGTGATGCGGGCACCCTGTCCAGCCAGCACCTGGAGCTCTGCTGGCAAGGCACATTTTAGGGTAGCATGCACACGTGGGAATCCCCACAGGCTTTAGAGGTAGCATTTCAGTCTTGGCTTTGTGATGTGGGGCAAATTTCAGCCTAAGCTGTCAGCAGTGCTCTACTTCACCAAATGCTCTTGCCCTTTAACTGGAGTATTTTCAGGGCAGCTTGGTATTAAACACATTGCCTTCCACTTTAGCAAGTGAACTGATGCCAGTGTGGTCTTTACCCCACAATGAGCTTTGTGCTGCTTTTTTCTTCCTATGACTGTTCTAAATACATATAAAGTGTGTGTATATGTGGTTGAATCTGTACAGGGCAGTTGAGGGAAAAAACAAGGTTGTACAGTCAGGAAAACTGGCCAAGCAATAAATAGCACCTGAAGATTACATGATCATTATGAAAAGTCAATTTTCAATTCCAAATTATCTGCCTTTTGAAAAAAAACCCATGACATAACAGAGTTATACCAGTGATTTATTTGTCCTGTCAAAAGTGCTTTGATTTTGGAAAGCTGTGAAACTCACAGCAATCATACAATTACCAGGCAGCCACAGGATGAAGTGTGCCTGTGTAGATGGTTCATTAAGTTTGCTGTAATCATGATCTGATTGGAAGCAGGTAAGGGAAACAAAAAGGGCTAATTTTGGGCAAAGAAATAATTTTCTGTGAATAATTAGGGTATGTATAAATGGGTAAAATATTTTGGAAATGCTAGCTGCTATGTAAACATGCTTATAGATGTTATTAATGGAGTAAGGAAGTATTTTGCAGACAAGAGTTCATCTTGACTGTTCCTAGAAACAGTGTTTTCCACAGAGGAGCACAAGTATGGAGGGACTATCTGCACATATGTACAGAGAATGCAGAGGGTGTTTGAGCCAGCAGAAGTGCTATCAATAAGGCTGCAGTTTTCTTTGTCCCACACACTTTTGCGATCCCAGCGGGCCCACAGCAGGCCAGCTCTAGCTCACCCACGTTCTCAAGGCTGCAAAGAGGAGCAAGGCAAGAGCCTGTTTGGATGTTCTCAGTCAGGCAGCCTGCAGCTGGCCCCGATGGCAGCTCTCTGGCCCCTGGGGCTGCTGCTTTGCCCGGCTCCCTGCCTGCTGCCAGGATGCTGATGCTGAGTCGTCACCCCCTGCCTGCTTCACGGGAAAGGGAACAGAGCTTTTGCATTTGCTGGCACTGATGTTTTGAGTAAAGCACATGCTTTCTTAGGAGATGTACTGTTTTTGGTCAGAAAAACGGAGACCCTCAAAATGTCTGCCCAAATTTCTCCAGTACTACAGGAGTTTCCTTTTTCCTTTCCTTTTCTTTTCCCTGAGATGTGAGAGAGTAGGGAGGATTCAGTAACTTCCTGTCATCTTCCAAAGGCTCTTGAGATACATTTAAATTTTTTAGTGCAAAATCAGTATTTCCTCTGCAAGAAGGAATTTGTTTCCTAATACCCTAACTCCTCACCATAGAGTGCTAATTTTTGGAAGGTGTACTGTAAAAAAAAGAGAAGGAAGGAGAGAAACTACCAGGAAACCTTTGCCCAGCTGTATCTCACCTTACCAAAAGCCTTGCATGCAGGTCTCCTGTTAAAAGGGCTATGATAGCTGTAACACTCGTTTGACGGGGATGAGCCCAGGATTTTCCTCTTGGGCTGGTTCCCCTCTGCCGGCAGCGCAGAGCAGCGCGGGGCCGCAGCACCGCAGCATCTCCCCCCGCCAGCCGCTTTCGAGGGCACGGGGACTGGTGCCACCGGTGCCAGCACCGGGCACGGTAAGCACGGGTGGGGGACATGCCTCACTGCCCCTCCCGGCCACACGGAGAGAAGGCTGGGCTTTTCACATCCCCGGTCAGACTCAAAGAGCTCATGAGGATAAAAAAGTGTTCTGTGCAGAAACATTTCTGAAGTGTTTTGAGAACTCAAACTGCACAACATTAAAAATATCCAGCAATATAACACCTTGTTTGCATTTTCAAAAGCCAATATATTAGTTTGAAATATTATCTCTCATAAGTACAGTTCTAAAAACTCCCCTCTCATGTTTTCAACTGAGGATGAAATTTCCTTCTGATTTGATTTCAAAGGTATTTCAAATCTTGAAGTTGGGGAAACAGGGAAACCTTTCCTTTTCCCTTTTCCTACTTTTTTCCTTCTCCTCCTTCCCCTTCTCATTTTTCCTTTTTCCTTTTCCTACTTTTTTCCTTCTCCTCCTTCCCCTTCTCATTTTTCCTTTTTCCTTCTACTGTGATTTAGTTTCTTTTTACAGAAACAGTTTGCCTAAATCACTGAGGGTTCCTGAAATGCTTCTCTGACCTAAGTTTCCGTTTCGACTGGAACAAGAAGTCCTTTGCTGGAGATGGACTGCATGCTGCAAGGTGCTGCAAGAAAGGTGGGAACAGGAGTAAGTGACAGCAAATTTATGAGGTCCCACCTTGTAAATTTATGTGAAGGACAATAAAAGCAGTTTTAAGGGTGTATCTGTATGGCTGAACTTTAATCTGTGATAGAGCCACAGAAGTCCCATTTCCTCTGTTAGCACAGGAGCCCACTGAACCATAGAGCTTTTGGAAAGGTACTGAGATCAAAATCACTTTAGAGGGCTTTTAAATGGCCATATAAGCCAACCTGGGATTGTGAGACTCCTACTAGGGCGCCAAGTGAAGGAGACACCTTATCTTCTCCCTGTGGTGACCTGCTGATAAAGTCCAGCTGCTGTGAATAAGAAGCCACAAAATATTTGTTTATCTAAAATGAAAAACTCCTCAAACCTAGATAAAACAGAGTGGCCAGTAGAAATTTGGCTCAGATGGAGTGTTCTTCGTCATTTTACTTCAGATGATGAGAATAAGTCTTTTAAAATAAGAGTAGCAATTCTTTTAGATGTGGACAGAGCTAAGATTTTGCCACCTAAGTGTTAGTCCTTTGCTTTATCTCAATACCTTGACGCCCTCAACAGCCAGATGATATAACATGTCCAGTGTGCCATTGGAGCTGAGATGAAAAGTCCCATGGAGTGCATTTACCCTTTGTTTTCACATGTCCGAGACCAGCTGCTGGACTTCCACACTGGTGGGGTGTAGGTAGCTTGGAGTGACTCAGCTGTCTGATCGAGGTAGATCCAAGCAAATCACCACCTATAACTTACAGGTTCAAGAGACCCCAGGTGAATGTTTATCTAGGAACAAATTGGAAATGTAATTGCACCACTTGATTAGGCCCTGGAAAACCCATGTCCTGGTGGTGTCCCACTCCCTTTGGCTATGATACCTCCCTACCTTCCAAAGGATCAAAAAAAATCCTACTGTCTCCTAAGCTTCAGGCGGCAGCTTGTGTCTGGTGGCTGAGAAGCAGCAGCACCTAAGAATGAACCGTTGATTACAAAGAAAATATCCACTTCTGGGCTGAGTCCTAGAGCCAACACAGGCTGCCCCTCCAAAAAGTGAGGAGAAAAGTGTGACACAGACAGTAAATTAGGTACCAGCACTCTGTAATTCTTCTAGTCTTCACAGAGAGGATCTGTGGCCTTTATTCAGCCTCCTGCTCTGTCCATTGGCACCTGCCCTGGCTCTGCCTGGCTGCAGGCTGGCAGCAGAGAGGGGGGCCCAGAGCTAGAGCAGCTGTTGGCTTCAGGGAATTTACCCTGGGAAGTGGAGCTTGGAGACTTGGGTTGGAGCTCGCTCACATCCTGCCAGGCAGTATTTGCTCGGCAGACCACATGATTTTTAATATAGGGCTGGGGATTTAACTCCAATCAGAGCAAATCTGGGCCTGGAATCTGTCATCCCGTAAATTCTCTAGGCTCTTAGCACTGCCGTATCTTCACAGAGGATGCCAGTGTAGGTCAGCCCTTGTCTGGCAGAGCGCACAGCTGTGGCCCCCAGTGATACAAACCACTTTCCCTATCCACACCAGCTTGCAGAGTTGCTGGTCTGTGCCCCAGGCTGGCTCGCCCTGTCTCCAACCTGCCGGAGAGCGCAGAGCGTCTCGTGGGAGGGTGGCTCCTATTAAGCAGCTGTAATAGCTGCTGCTGTAAAGGCAGGCTGACAGCTGCTGGAGAAGCCTCTGCTTTTGCCTCCCCCCCCCCCTGTGCCGTGGGCTAGCTGCTTGCTGTGAGGAGCCAGATTTGTTCTATTAAAAGTGTTTTCCTGGATGGAGGGAAGTTCTCATGCACTCTGCCCTGGCCACCCCTGACCCGCACTGGCTCCGATGTGAACAGCCTTTCATTCAGCACGGCTTGGTGATTGGAAGCAGACCTGAGTGGGAGACCCTCACGTGCTCACCCCAAAAAGAATGAGGACACTGAGCGTGTTTGGGCAGGCAGAGGTGGTCTCAGTGCTGGGGCTGCATGGGCAGGGCCCCCGTCCCAACTCCTCAGGGCACCAGGACCCTTCGGGCCTCTCTGGGCTAATGCACAAGCTGCAGCCTCAGGAAGCCTCTCCAGCTGCCTGCTAACTCTGGGAAACAGTAGTTGTGTTAGCAGTTGAAGCTGGGTGTTTCAAAGGTCTTGGGGACAGAAGTTTGAAGTGTTTGCAAAAGCCTGGATCTAGCTCTGTGGGTTTTGCAGTTGTCCTGGTGCCACCTGGATGACAGTACGTCCTTTCATGGGCTGCACAAACACTGCCTCAGCCCCCTCCCATCCTGCAGCCCCTGCGGCAAGTCTGTGCCTGCTATGGCACCCACAGCAGCATGGGGAGGTGTCCAGTGCAGTTCCAGAGCTGATGCCTGAGCCACTCTCCTGGGTCTGGTGTGGGTGGTGGTCCCAGAAGGGAGAATCACAATGCTGCACTCCCCTCTTCCACAGAGCTCACATGTTATAAGGTGCTGGGAACAATTTTGTCATGGAAAGACCACTGGAACTTCTTGAAACAGAACTTGAGAACAAAACATCTGGCTGTGCTATTTCAAACAGAAGGATTTGGGAGAAACGATAGCTCTAACTTTCAGTTAATGCAGAAAAACTTTCAAATGCTAGCAAGAATTTAAGAAACCTCCCATTTAAAAACAGTAAATTAATGTGTCAAAACAAGCCTGAAAAGTGTAAATTATTTGTGAGGCAGTGCAGGGCAGGTCACATCACAGGTGAGCTCAGCCAGGTACAAGCTAATGCTATCCCAGCGTGGAAAACAGAGCTGCAGGAAGAGATATCAGACGGGCTCCCGTGTGCCTGCTTAGGTGAGACGCCAGCACATCACCACAGGTTCACTGCAGGTCCCATCACTGCCACTGAGCCCAGGAGGGGACGTAAGTCTATAAGCTATGTCCCCAGTAACACTTTCTCTTTTTATAGAGACAATGGGGCATAATTTTACCAGGAGAAATTTAGGCATAAAAGGGGAATGCTCCAACGAGGGTCTGTGAGCCGGCCAGTGAGCAGCAGCGGCAGGCAGGAGGCAGTGGTGGGAGCGTGGGCGACGTGCCAGGAGCTTGTGAGGTCTCAGTGACGGAGGAAATGAAGTGATTGCTCACTGCCACCGCAGTCTGTGGCACTGGGAAAACCACTTCATTTCCCTGCATCTTTTCACAGCGAGGCAGAAAGATTTGCTAGTTTCTGAAGCCAAAATATTTTTATAGTAAAATGTCTCATGTTCTCACATAATTTTGACAGGATCTGGATTCTGGGAGTTATTTTTCAGAGCCACTTACAAAAGGCAGACTCAGTTTCTTCCCAGGGAAAGCTCTTATCAGGGAAACACCCCTCCAATGAATTTCCTGTGCAGGGACATATCCTGGGAAGTGGATTCAATTTTCCCCTTGTTTGTGACATCTAATTTAGAAAGAGAAGGAGAATTTTCCATCTGCTGACACTTAAACGTTCCTTCACCTGAATGAATCCCACTGGCCTCTTTTCAGGACTGTCCTCTGATTCAGATACCTGGTGAGCAAAACTCTCTCCATGTAAAAGAGTTTCTTTGAACTCCTCCCAACGTGTCTTGCATCGATCCTCACTTGGAAGGGAAGCCAGGCAGCACTTTTAGCTCCAATTATGCTTGGACAGTTGGTGCACCCAGTGATTAAGGAACTTGACCAAGGTCATATGGTGAGTCTGTGGCAGAACATAGGTTGGCTTTTGGGATTCAGATTACTGCCCTCACTTGTGGTCACCTTTTCTTCTTCATATCCTCAGTCGTTGCTGCCTTCTCCTCCCATGTAATAGTGACTGGATTAACTTGTCAGATAAATGTCCACTCAAGTAGCAGTTACTTGCGAGTGAGAAGTTCAGGATGTGACACTTACACCATGAAGAGTTTATGGGAAAATTTCCTGGGAAATTGTGTGCTCTCTCCATTCCTACTTGAGACCTCTTCTCCTGCCAAGGACAGCCATGTCTACCCTAGCGTAAGACAAACGCACCCCCTCAGGTTGTTGGTGAGCCAGATTTATCATGATAGCCGTGGCTTCAGTCACTCCCCCAGCCCAGGTTTAAGGTTAGTAACAAGCCATGGGCTGATGCTCTCATTATGGGACCTCTTTGTTATGGCATTTGCCAGACCTCACCCTTAACAGCTCACACGTTACCTGTAATATCTGCACCTTGCATGCCCCCCAAAAATATAAACGCTTGTCTGAGGTTAAAAAGGGCATTTACATAAAGACTTTTATGCACCCCTTGAAAGAAAAATGGTGCACGGTGTACTCGTTAGTTTTATTTGTCATATTGGGCAAACATTTGACAGTCCAAGCAAATTCCTCCTGTTAGCTTGGAACACGGTTACTCCTGCAGCATTTTACAAACCTCTCTTGGCAGTGGTACAAAACACAGAGAAGTTATTGAGGCACATTCCCTGCAGCTGTTGTAATTTTTACAAACTGATTTCTTATTTCACCAGGGGAATAAAAATAATGATATTCGTAATAATAACAATGATGATGATGATGACATAGTTATTACATTTTCATCAGATGATCTCTGAGCACTTTGTAAACTACAGCTAAGCTTCAAAATAAATAATCCTGCAGGACATGTAAGTACTATATTGTATTTTGCATGGTCCCTTCAGGCTACAGAAAAGATAGAACAAATCCTAACTTATGGACTACCTTAACTTTAAACTTTGTTTTAACCACGTTGTTAAAAAATGAAGTATTCATCCCCCCAGTGCTTTTTGGAATTAAAATTTCCATCTTGAAATACTCTGAAAAAGTCTAAAGATGAGTCAGAAAATATGAGAGTATGTGGGAAACCCCCTCAACCCTTCTTATACTGTTCTCAACATAGCTACTTGAAGGCGTAAAAAATGGCAATTTTCTTATTTTTGAAGCACTGCTTCTGTGCTAAATAAAATAACAAAATGCTTGAACCCACATGTAGGCAACTATTTTAATCCAGAAAACACTTTTATTTAGAATTATTGGAAAGTTTATGATTCAAAAATATCTGAAGGTGATTTCTGCTTAACCCCTTCATTCTGGACAAAGTTATCTGTTAAAACAAATCCTTTCCCAGTTAACTCCGTTCACCCCCAAATGCCTGAGGGTTGTTTTGTACTATATCTATTTAAACTGTCGCACAGGGCAAAGCTCCTCATCTTGTCATGTGTTTGTGTGGTTTGCTCCTCCTTTGCTGCTCCTCTGAGCGCTGCTCTCCCAGCAATGCACACACACACAGTTGAGTGAACAGTAACCAAAGGGAGGCTGTTCAAATTGAGTGCTCCAGAGGGCAGCTTGCAGTACCCTCAAAACTGCTTGTACAGTCCAGATTATTTGTTTTCTCAGTTGGATTGTTCGGGTATTCCATACAATAATAGAGAAATTAAAAACCCTCAAAGCCTTTGAAACAGGGAAAAGCATCTGCAAAAAGGAGACCTCCTGCCTCCCGTTCAGTCTAGTAGAAAGCAGCAATTGCTCTAAAACCATAGACAGTAAGTCAGCCTGGCCAAATGAAACTAATAATTACATATTTCCCTTTAAATTACTTGCCCAAGGTCACACTGCAAATCAATGGCAGATTCAATAATTTAACCCAAGAGTCCTGAAACCCAATATCCTGCTCTCACCACTAGAAAACCACTGCACAACTGGCTTCCAGTCTGGGAATGATACACGACATAAAGAGAAAAACTATAGATGTTTCAGGGTTTTTCCCTGTGTAGTGGTCATTTATGTAGAATTTCTGTTTACCTTGGTCCAGGATAATAAATACTTAGACACATTTGCTGTAAAAATATCTTGAAATGTTTTCAGAAGCTGCAGGGTTGTTCAGCTGAAAATGACTTCTGGGGCTGCTGTGAGAACTGCTAATATGGTGTGTGCCTCCTTCCCTTTCTTGAAGAGTAATTCATGTGGCCAAGCAGATACATATCCAAGTAGTCATAGAAATTGCAAATTTATGACTTCTTTATTGAGAAAATTTCTTAAATATTTTTCCGATCTGCTGACAATATCTTGACTTTGATGTAAATGTACATCATACTATATGTAGTTTTACCTCTCTTTTTAAAAAGATTCAAAATATTTTTATATTTCAAAATTAGTTTTTTTCCCGTTCTTTCATTTCCTTAACATTAACTGCAATTGAATAAATAAGACTGAGGGACTCTAATTTAATTTCCACTATTTTCTCCATCCTATATATTCCAAAGTAGAAATTTCTCAAAGGAAAAATGTTTTTAAAAAACCCTAAAATTTAGGGGGGTTGTAATGGTTTAGAACATAATATGGATGTAGCCTCTGGATTTCTCATTAGAATTTTAAAAGGAAAATGAAAATTTCTGAGTTTAAAATCTTTCAGTGTGTAGAAAAGAAAAATGCTATCTCTGTTCCCTTGGGACCCGCTGAAACAGTGAGAGGGAGAAGGAGCCCCAGCACTGGGGGGTTGGGACCTGTCCCTGCAGTGGTTTTGGGTGTGCAGAGCTCTGTGGAGGTGCATCCTGATGAGACGATTCCTCCCATGGAGCCAGGGGACTGCTCCCTCCTTGTACAACACGAGGCTGGTTGGAAACATGGTGCAGAACTTGCTGCACGTTCTGCAAGCTCCAAATCCAGACCACGGGCTTGTCCTTAGGTCCCTCCTCTAGGTGTGTACTGCAAGGTCGTCATCAATCTTCCTGCCACCTCTGCTCCTGTGAAAGCCTCCTACTGCAGGTGTTCCCAGAGCCCACCAGCTGATTTTTCAGTCCCGACCTCAAGCGGCAGGAGCTTTTTCCCGTCCTTCAGAGAGTACATGTGCAGGGAATTATAATTAGAATAGATTTTATTGTCAGGCGGGAAAAGGCCCCACTCAATTCTCCGAGCGCAGGATCCCCAGTGGCCCTGGCCAGTAACGAGGTTACAAGGACACTTTGAAGAGACCAGTCAGAAACTGGCAGCCTGGTGCTGCGCTTGGATGGTGCACATCTGTGGGGTTTCTTTTCCAGTCCTGACCCCTACAATGGCCAAGCTCTGCAAGTGGCTCATCTACAGATGAGGAGGAGCTTTTTGTCACTTTGGTACCTTTCGCCACATCACTGGTCCTGGAAAGTCCTAGGTGCAATGCCTGTGAGATACAAGTGAGCTGGGTCAGTGCTGTAACTGTCTCACAATCAAAGGGAAAATCCTCCTTCTCTGGTTTTTGGGATGCTCTGACTTCATGACCTTAAGAGAATCACAGGGAAAGGAGTCGTGGGGCCTCCTGAGATGTTCTGGTGCAGTAAATCACCAGGGACAGATGGAGAAAGCCTGAAGGGAGTAAGTGGTGGGGTACCAGTGACAGTGACAAACTGGCATCATGTGTGTGGGAACCTGGGCCCTGTGGAAGCTCAGTTTGCTGCAGTGGCAGTGAGAGCAGAGTGTACACACAGAAACTGGGCAATGTGGGTAATGATAATTGGGGAATGGGAGGTCATCCTGTGCCTTGAGGGGAGGGAGAGTGCCCTCCTCAGCTCTTCGGAAGAATCCAGGCACAGAATCCAGGGCAGGTACAGGACAGAAAATGAAACACAGCTACCTCAGCTAACCACAGCACTAACCATTATTTGCTCCTCTTACTGCCTTCCCACTCTCCCGGTTAGAACAACCATTCCAGAGCACTACAGGGTGTATTTTGCAGAGCAGTAAAGGGTTATGGTAGGGCCATTTGAGACTTCTGATGACAGAAAGCAGTGCAGAGCTGCCAGGCTCTGGGCATGGCTCTCTACCATTCCTTATTTTTGTTGGTGTTCCTAGTAGCAGTAGAGTCTGAGAAACAGAGTAGAATTTTGGTCCCTCGTCTAAGCCTTGTATGTATGGAGATTTGCTATCATAAGCAGTATGATAAGAATGTTCTTTCTCAGTCTGGCTGTAGGATTTAAAGTAAACTCCTATTGTTATCCCAGTCTTTAAAAACCAGTAAGGCCAAACCTCGCCCTTGGATATGTGTATAAATTTTCTACTGATGGCAGAATGGCCAAAGAGATCTTAAAGAAAGCCCTGAGAAAAAGGTTGGAGATTAAGACCCATCCAAAACACGGCATTCAGAACCAGGACCTTGTTCCCCTTATAATCTGCATTTCACAAAATAGAACTGCAGTCGGTCAATGAAATGAAATTACACCAGTGTAGAAATCCTGTCTGGGAGGGAAAGATCTGATTCCTGGGTTGAACTTCATTGCTTCACAGTGTGGGAGTACTTTATTCTGTTCTGAAGAGCCCAGACTTAGATCAGCATTTAATCTTTACCACAGCAGCATCTGGAGCTGAAATTCTCTTCAGGTTCATTTTTTGTTTGAAATAAAATGTGTTTGTCCCATAAAGTACAATGGAAAACTCTGAAATTAAAGAGGCCTGTGGCCCCTGTATGTGTTCTCTAACATGCTACACATTAGGAGAACAAACACAGTGGGCAGCTCTCCTCCCACCACAGTGTGTCCAGCTTGTGGCAGGTGTGCAGAGCAGCTCACCTACAATGCGGTGTTTAAACTTCACCAGATATGTAACACCAAGTGCAAATTAGCTGAAGGCTCATAAGCTGGGGTCTTGTGTGATATCAGTAGGAGACATCACCTGATAAGAGGCTACTTTGCAACCTGATCCTGCATTTCTCTTCATCATGTGTCCAGGCGATGCTTGGAGAACATGAATCTGTTAGCAGGCAATTTACTAGTGCCTCGACAGGTCCATCTGCAGGCTTCTCTTTTTCACTGTGAGTTATTGTAACATCAAAAGTGCCACCTGCTCCTCCTTGGGAAAATGCCAGTATAGAGTAAGTGGCCAGCAAAGCTGCCTGTGAACCATCAATCTTCCTTGCAGCAATGGTGTCGCAAAACATGTGGAAATTGGGAGATAAATGCCTAAAAGTGGGATGAGAGACCCTCAGCCCCACTTAGGGAATGTCTTTCCTTAATTGCCTGCAATTACACCACATTTTCCATCACAAGAGCTGAAAAGCCTGTCCACGCTCCCGGGACACTTCACTGCTGTAATGAATTTGGAAAGCAATGGCCAGACAGTCAGTGAAATCTGGAAATTACTCCAGAGGTAAGAATGAAATTTAATCAAGGACAGTGAGGATAGATGTGGACTGCTAATAACACAGTATGTTTAATATCTGCGATTCACACCTGCTCATCTCACCTCAGCATCACCCTTTGGCTGACTTTAGTACAAAACAGATGAAAAACCAAAGATATCTTCCTTCAGGTTACCTGATTTCTCAGATCCAGAAGTAGGCACACAACATTTTTACAACCCAATAGTAATTTTACTGAAAAGGTTTGATGAAGATGTTGATCCTAATAACAGGAGAGAGATTTTGAAGCTGGTACCTCAAAATGAAATATTTCATGTTGTTATTTCCAGTGGACTTGAGCTTCCAGGAACTGCTCAGGCTCAGTACTTGCAGCATAGTCTGGCATTCGCTTATCTTGCACATATTTTTCCTTTCACTTTGATGCAAAATCATGTTTATAGAAGAAACAGACAAAAGATTGCTTTGGTCAGACTTTGTGTTCCAGCAGGGTGTTGTGCTAGAACTATAGTGAAAGGTGGTTGGTGCTGTTTACTTAATGAAATAAACCAAAATACAACCACAGATTTAGATAAATTACAGCTCTCAGCTTTAAGATTTATTAGTTTTGGGAAGAAAAAGAGTTTTTCCCAGGCTTATTTTTGCTACTGACTGCATTCTTACAAAAATAGGAATTCGGAGGAAAAGCCTCTTTCACTTGTTCTTTGGGATGTACGTGAGCTATGGTGAACACCATCTTCTCCTGACAAGGTGGAGCCCAGATACAAAGGGTGCTATTTCTCTCCTGGAGTGAAATCTGCCCTACTACAGCTCCAGACTAGGTCTCCCAGGTCTGAACACATCTTTACTCCTCTGGCTCCACAAAATTCTTCAATGTGTACTGAAAGGGGGCAGCTTTCTGGCAGAAGTGGTGCCAAGGACACAGAGCCTGGTTAGCCGGTGCAGACGCCTCACTGTGTGCGGCAGATGGGCTCGTTTCCCTGCCAGAAGCACCTCACCACGCTGCAAGCAGAACTTCAATTGCAGCATTTTTTAGCTTTTCCTAGATGTGTAGCTACACAAGCAGGATTTGCAATGAGATCCCAAGGGCCACCACACAGGATGCATGGTGCCAAGGAAAGGCTAGAGGACTGAGGAGCTCTTGCAGAGAACACCCTATAACTCTTTTTAGCCTAGAGTAGTGTTTGTTGTTGAAAACGTATCATAAGCTCTTAGAGCAATACTAATGCAGCCTACCTGGAGAAGAGATGCTTCATCCAAAAAACAGACATAAAACCCAAGAAACCTCAAGGACTCTGTCCCTTATCAATCTGCATCTCTATCATCTCACACTGCTGCCAATGGCAACTTCCCCTCCTTCGCCACTGAGCCCAGTGAGCTCCATAAATAGTTCAGTTGGGCACAAATCAAGAGTGGGGAGCTGCTGATCTACCCTGGCTGAACAGCTGCCCTGGACATTTACTCCTCTTTAGGACTGATTAAATCGTTTTTCGAGAAATAGGTAGTGGAGTCTTTTCGTTTGCTCCTTTTGTTTTTTCAACAGGGTTGGGCAGTTTGTTTTTAGAAGAAACCAGTCCTTCTACTTTAATGGGAAGTCTTGTGCTCTGCAGAATTCTTTTTGTTCTGCGTTTTTGCTGTTCTGAAACCAAGATAAGGGGTGGGGGGGTTTTGTTGCTTTTTGCTTGTTTGTTGGTTATTTTCAGGAGGGGTTTAGTGTCCTTTCTGGAGAGGTAAGAAGCTGCATAAGAAGAGTCTGGATGAAGTGGATGATGTGAAGCGAAGTGGCTGTCCTTTATGGCTGGATTCTGCTTCCTCTGTGCTAATTGGCACAGAACGGGAATAAATGCAGATGCTGAAGTACAAGCAAAAGAACTGAGTGACCTCAAACTCAGACAATATTGTGCTGATTCTTTCACATAAATCAGAGCATAAGGAGTTTTGGCACTCTGTTTAGTCAATAGGAATAATTTGTTACAGTATAGAAAAGAAAATAGGGCAGATTGGAGCCCTGGTTCAGGCAGGAGTGAAATAATTGATTAAATACAATTGTCTGATCGTGCATGAGCTGAGTTGGAGCTGCTGTTCATAACTCTGTGGTCATTAAAACAAAATGCATCCTTCAGAATGCAGGCTGTGCAATGCTTCACTAAGTGACTGTGCCTCATGCAAAATTAAAACCTTCTCTCAAGTGTAGGCTGCAGACTTTGGGACAGCAGGGGCTCCTCAAAGAGGTCCAGCATCTCATGCCTCTGGTCCCAAAGAGAATAGTGAGTAAATTGTTTTCTTGGACACTCTGACTCTTCTCCAATGAAACATTCACAAAGAGCGAGCAAAACTTGCAATGTAAAACAGCCACCCAAAATACAGGACTCACTGGATGTTACAAGCAGAGATAGGTAATGGATTCAGGCATGTTTGTAAAAGAGCACACAAATCCTGCTGCCTTGGGTGCAAGAGGAATCAGACCACTGAAGGAAAGGTCTCTGTGTGCAGGCCCTGGCAAAGTCCTCAGCCAAAAGCCCATCTCTTCTCTTGAGACAGTATCTGGACAAACTTTGAACCAGAAAAAAACTTTTTTGTCAGCTTTTTTTCGTGCTTCTCATTCATCCAGACCTTTCTTCCAGAAAAGCAAAGCAATATTCACAGCCTTCTGATTTAGAGCAGCCAAGGAGCCACCCAATTTCTGTCTCCCTTGCCATAATAAGAAGAAACATATAAACTTGGCGTTAATGAAGTTCAGTCAACACATCCCAAAAATGCCAGTTCTCTTTTCTCTGTTCCTTGCTTGTAACTTGGTGTTTTTGCAGAAGGGGGGGGCAAGGGTGGAAACAGAAGCATTGGGCCAGGGGAGATTTCATGGTCAAAAATTGAGGATTTTCTTCTCATGAAAGGAATAAATATTTGCACACATCAGCATTTCAACCTCAAATGATTTAATTTTGGAATGCAAAGTTGTGGAGGGAGCATTTCATTCTGGCTTTGCTGATGTACTCCAGTTTGTGTAGCTCTTCCCCCATCTGTGGATTGTTATGTTGGTAGCTTTCATCCCCACCAGCTGATCTTTTTCCCAGTGTCATGTTGATTTATTTGTCTTCGTTGGGCTTCTGATAACATTTCACCAATAAATTAGTTTTAAATTAAACTTTCTGTTGTGTCTTTTATGTTGGACCCAGTGCATGTGCTGGAAAGGAAATTTCATTTCAGAGATACTTTATTCCTCTTTTTATCGCCCTCTTCAGCTACAGACGCACCAGCTGTTACATTTATTTTACTTTGGATGAAAGTTGCAAAAGCACTGCATAAATTACGAATAAAAAATTGCTGTTAGTGAAGATGACCGATTTTAAGAAACATGTTAGACAGCCACAAACCAGAAGTAGTTGTACATACAACTGAGCATGCAGCCCAGCAAGAGAACCTGTGCCCAGTTTATGTGGCACCTGATAACAGAATGAACACCCGCTGTCATTGTTGCTCCAAGCCTTCCCCTTCCCTTGCTGCCAGGCCAATGCAAACACAAGAAAGTGGCACTGAAACAGTCTGGCTCAGAGCCTGAGCTCCTGCTTCCTTTGTCTGTATCCACTTATTTGAGTACACCACTATGGCCCCATGAGCAAGGCGTGCTCAGGCTTTCAGGCAGGGCTGGAGCCACTGGCTTTTCCATGTCCTGGTTGTCTCCCAGTATGGTCAGAGGCCCCAGGAGAGCTGTTCCCCTTTACCTCCCAGTTGGGTTTCCCAGCAGCCTGCCCTCCCCAGCATGTCCTTCCCACAGTCCAGGCTCTGCTTTTCCTCCACTTTCATGACTGAGCAACTTTCCATGGTTAAGTTGAGAAAAGTTTTTCACTTGTTGGGGAAAGCTTGCAGCAACTGAAGCAGCCATGCAGAAATCCAAGAAAAAGTGTTTTCCTTTACATAAATCTAACAAAACACTTGAGCAAAGCAAAGCTTTGCAGTAGTTTGCTACATCCTGACCTCTCCCGCAGCATGGCTGAGCTGCAAGCATGGGCAGAGGGGAAAAAACAAGGCAAGGGACCAAATTCTGTTTGTACTGTGACAGGCAAGGCTGTGGTTGCTTTTCTTCAGCATCTCGCTGGCCACCTCAGTGCTTTTAAACAAGGCAGGAAATTGCTCCTCTCTGTAGCTCGTGGTAGCAAGACCTCCAGCACTGCCCGGGGCTGCTGGGTGCCCTGGGCGCTCTCCCGAGGGATGGCCACGGCACTCACCGGGGCTGGGCGGCCGCCTCGCCAGCAGGAGGCTTGACCTGCCGGGTGCACTCGGGTCTTTGCGTTTTAGTTGCACTCTGAGGTGATGAGGTGAAAAATGCATGTTTGGCTTAACTGAATTCCAAAATGGAGCATTTTGTGATATAAAATATAAAAACACTGAGCACCATTTCTGCTGTGGTTTATTTTTGTAGCAGATGCCATTCGTTCTCTGCCTGCCCCATCTTTTCAGCGCATTGTAAGTAGTAGTGATGTATAGTCTTCTTGATGAAGCACTTATCTGGGGCCCATTACTGTAATGACAGAGCCCTCCATACTCTTTCGAGGTTTTATTATCAGAATGACTCCCCTGCTTCAAGCTGATTTTCATAAATCATCATTTTCTCATAAGCTTAAAGGAAAAAAATGGTCTTTTGGAAACCTGTGACCTATTTTATTGTGTGATTCTTCAACACTGGTCCAGCTGCCAGACCCAAAGACAGAGTCACATCAGCCCATGGGTTTGCTTGCAGGAGATTATTTTATATTATTATATTATTCTATAATCTCCTGGGTTCGAGTGGTCTTGCATGCAAGTCCTTATAGCGCCTTGCTCAGTACTGTAACCATGAATTCTGCACAGACTGGAATTGCTGCCAGACCCGTACGCACAGGGACTGACTGCCTAGATCACCCCTCCAACTCTTGTGTGCAGATTCATGTTCCCACGGGGACAACCTGAGGAACACCTGCCTTGGCCACACTGTCCTCCAAAAAGTGGGAGGTTCAGCTGGGAGTGTCCAGTCAAGGAGGTGCTGGGAGGAAGCCCTGAGGGGCTCACACCTCCTGCTGGCTCATCAGCCCTCTGCACCTCTGCCGCAGAGCAGAAACAGCATTCATGTCTTATCCTCTGCAACCTCTTATTATTTTTGGATAGGAAATCCAGAGGAATTCCTAACAGAAGCATGGAGAAAAAACAAACCTCTTTGTTTTAGTCCCCAGGATAAACATTTCCAGAACAATGTTAAACCGGAAGAAAATGAGGGCTCCTGAGGTTCCCAACCCGAGCCTGTACCCATGTGCAGGACACCCTAAACAGGTCTCCTGGCAGTGGCATTTCCCAGTGCAGATTTTCCCCTTGTGTCCCGACTACTTCTCACCTGCATATGCCACCTCTCTGCCACTTGGGACTTCTTGATCCCCGTCTTTTCTGCCAGCCCTCACTGCATCAAAGGGTCACGTTCCGGAGGCCAGGGTCACCTCCTTGAAGCTAGCCCCATGTCAGGGTGCCTACATCCCTCCTGCCACAGGGCAAGAGCTTCCTCCCACATTTTCTGCTGGGCAGTGTTTTCCTGAGAGATAACGCAGAGAAATCCGATTGCACCCCCCTACCAGCTTCAGCAGCTCTGGGATTCTTCTCTCTGTCACGGGAGGTTTGCAGCTCTTCATTTCCCTCCTGATTCCCTCTCTTGGCTGGAGTTTCCAGGCCGTGCAGGCTGCTTTGCTCCCTGGTGAGGCTCACTGTCGGGTGCTTGTGCTTTGGGATTGGCAGGGATCCTGCCTGTTCCGGTGACCGCTTTCTTTCCCAGGCACTGGGTAATTCCTGTATTAGTTCTTTGTTAAATCTTTGGATGTAGTTCATGTCTGAGTGACCATTTGGTTTGATATTTTTGGATGTTAGTTATTTTAAGATTTAGCAAGATAACTTTTTTTTTTGGCAAATGATATCATCCCACTGTTCAAATAAGGGAGAATCAGAGACATTTATGAATTTGGGATAAACACCAAGAGATTGTTTTCTTTTAGGAAAAAATGGGTCTGTTTAAATGTTAAACAATATTTGGTTTCATCTTCTTCTAAACAGCAGCATTCTTTTGCTTCTGAACTATATTTTCATTTATAAGTTTGTAACAGTCATAGAAATATTTTTAACAGCATTCATAAAACTACCCAAATGATCCATTTTTGGTTTAGTCAGAATCTTTGTGATTTTCTAAAATTTTTGTTAAGGTTTCTTACCAGAACTCATTCAAGCCCTTGGTTCTTGCTGCGGTGTAAAGAGGTGTTCCTGCACTTGCAATGGCAGCTTTCTTAGCCTTGGCATTAACTCTTCCTTAGCATGTGACAGAGGGACAGTCTTCATGGCTGCACTGACCATGGCTCAAGGACAATTCTGTCCTCCACTGAAGATATTGTCAGCCACAGTTGGTATGAAAGGAACTCATTTAATTTCATCTCCACAGATAATATGATGGAATTTTTCTTGTTGGTTTGTTACCTTTTTTTTCTTTCTGCTGACATCTGTTGTACACCTCTGTTTTTTTAATATTATCTTGTTTTTTGCTCCTGCTTTCTTTGTCTAGCTCTGTGCCAGGATTTTACAGTCAATGTAGGCAACCAGAGCTACATCAAACAGATAATGAGGACACATGGATCAAACATGCTACTGATTGATTTCATTTTGCTTTTCACTTTGGAACCACTACAAAAATTCCAAAGGAAGCACATACTCCCGTGTAAGAAATTTGGGTCTTCTGCAATAGGTTAATTCTTAGTTACTGTTTGGAGACCCCTTTGAAATTGTGTTTCTTAAGCGTCTTAGAGATCTCTAGGCCACATGTTGAAACCAGCAGTTTAGTGTCCTGCATTAGTGGTGGAACTGAGGGTGGTATTTGAGTGACAGGGGCACAGGGTCCCACAACTTCAATATTCTCCAGAGATCTATTGCCTCAGGTTCCTGAGCAATGCCTCTTAAACATGCACTGGATCAGCAGTGCTGAGGGGAGACTTTTGTGCACCAAATCAGAATGTAAAAAATTAAAAGAACTGTCCAAGTAGTGTCTTCTTGATACACTTACCCATGGCCAAGTCATTGGGATTAATTAACTTAAATCCTTACAGCCAATGGGATTAGCTTGTGTAGATTCCCTCTGGAGGAAACCAGATGATTGGATGAGCTTTCACTGAAGTCACTGTATTTCCTGTCTGCAATTAGTTAAAAAATTTTTTCATTGCAAACTAATTTATTCAGCTATTGCCTGTATGCAGTTTCAGGGACTTTTGACTAGATGGAGCGTTTTTGTGGTCTGCATTATTTCATTGTTGAGATGTTTCAAACAAAGGAACAATTTGAACAGATTTCTTAAAGGACCAAGTTTCTAATTAATTGCAAATTACATGCTAACAAATTACCAGACCACTCGTCTTGTACCCAGAGGGATAAATGCTGCCAGTTTGAGGAGGAGATTGCATTTTCAAACATAACAAAGAAGCTGAATTCCTGTTTTCAGTGCAAAACGGAAGTGTGCTTTAACTGTGAAATCCAAAATCGTGTCTATATTAGTACAGCTCTAGTTTAACTATAAAATTCAATTATGTGCTGATGATACTGTCCCATTTGAGTCCCTTGCAGTGATTTCCATCATTTCCCTAATACTATCTTTGGCCATCACCTGGAGGCATCTGTTCTGATGACTGCTGCCACTTCTTGTCTTCATTAGTTTCCTGACGCCCTTATTTTTTTGGCACTGATTTACAGCATTCAAGACAGGAAAGCAGCCCGAGTACCTTAACTCGGTGTCACTTGCAGACCGGTGCAGTGGTAGGACAAAACACATCAGAGCCTCACAGGAAATAGCTGGGCCCCCACAAAATGTTGCTTGTTCACCAGATGTGCAAGACCCGAGCAGTTAAGAAAACAAAATGTGGCACTGAAATAAATGAGCAGCAAAATTCCACCTCTGAAATTTTAAAATTAAAAGAAATATATATATTAGGTTATAAATTTTAAAGAGATACATAAAAGCATATTGAAAAAGAGAGTGGAACACAGTTTCAGTTAATTGATTTAACTTAGCCTAGGTTTTCTGAGCACTGTTTTTCTGAAATAGGGAATAACAATTGATGGAGATAAATTATGCCTGGCTGTGTGCATTAATTAAAGATAATTGAAGGTGGATGTTTCTGACGGGGCTTCTCTTCACCCCCCCTTCCCCTTTAGCCATGCCTGGAAGTTGGTATTCGTTTGTAGACCCTCCTGTGTGCAATTAATTGGGCAGGAAAAGTGCCATTCTGTAAAGTATAGTGTGTGGCTGGGGAGCACGAGCCCTTTCCAAATGATGGGATCTGAGCGACACAGCTGCTGGGAGGGATGGGATCTTGGGGAATCTCCGCTCCTCTCAGAGGATCAGAGAGGCCATGCCAATACGAGGGGCTGCAACAGGGCAAGGATGTGCCCCGGACCCAGATGTGACTCAAGTGCTTCCCTCAATCCCCCTGTGGTCCTGCTGGAGCAGATGGGTGTCCTGGCTGAGCATCCTGTGAATCTTGGCCAGGATGCAGCCAAATCCATCTTATTGCATTTGGGAAAAGTGGAGGCAGCAGTGCACCTGGGCTGTGCCCTTGTACAGATTTGGCACACTGATGGGCTGTGTACCTGGGACCATAAAAACGGGCATGGACTCAGTGCTTATACAGTGATCAACACTGATTGTATTTCTGCCAGGACCTGCTTGTGCTAATCTAAAAAACACCAGCGAACATTAACTTATTTCATTGTATCTGTCTTACTTCCCCAGCAGCAGAAGAAATTTGATAGGCAAGAGCATTTGGCAGCCAGGACCAGGGCTGTTTAGGCTGATCATTACTATATATAAAGTCATTGTTATTGAAGTTCTAACAGAGTCACTGCAGTATAATACCAAAAGTTATGCTCTTGCACCCTCAGCTACTAAGGAACCTCAGGCAGGGAAGGGTCTCCAACGAGAGAGATCTCTTGGGGCTCAGAGTAGTGTGTTTTCTCCCCTTCTAGAAGGGATTTCCCTAACCTGCACCTAAGCCTCTCCAGTGAAGGAGGCTGGACAGTCTTCTTCTCTGCTGCACCCATGGATGGAAAGCTTTCCCCAAGCTCCAGTCCTAGCAGCCTTTGCTGAGTGTTTGGTTGATCTCTTCTTGTCCTTGCTTTCAAGAAGAATTGCTTACTGTCATCTTTGTTGGAGATTTTTATGCATTTAGGAATTAGTCTTGCCTCACCTTCATCTTCTCTAAACTAAACAATCTTCTATAGACTAAACAAGTGCAATTCTTTCTATCTCACTGGCTGCATTTTCCAACTCTCTGATCATACTTGTTGATCTCCTCAGGATTGTCTCCAGTATATCTATAGCTTTATTAAAGTACAGTGCCCCAAACTTGACAAAATCTTTCAAATGAATCCTCCACACCGAAGTGCAGAGCAGAATAATTGCTTTCTTTGTCTTATGTATGGTGCTTCATATATACAGCTCAGGTATTCATATTTTTTTTTGTCTTGGCACTGCACTGCCAGCTCAAATCCAGCCTGTCATTTGCTACAGCCCTCAGACCTTCTTTTGCCATGCCACTGCTTGCAAATTTCTTCCAGCTTTATAGTTGGGAATTTAGTTTCTTCTCTCTGCAAGTAGCACTATATCTTAGTGGTTACTTAGTCAGGTTGGCTGTGGACCATCTTTCCAGATAATTTCTGTGCTTTGATCCTCTGACTTTGATTCTCTTGTAGCCTCTCCAGGTTTAATGATAATCACAGATTTCATCCTCTGCATCATTAGTTAAAAGAATGGAAACAGGCCCTGAAAAGATCCCAGAGGAATCTCACTTGAACAACTTCCTATTTGATAGAACAATTGATAAGTGTTTTTTTGGAGTAAAGTTCACCCAGTTGTGCTCCTGTCTTGTTGCGATTACATTTTAGCTCATACCTAATGCAACCATATCAGGAGATAAGATAAATCACATCCACTTGCTCTTCTTTATTCACTAAGTCAGCTACTCTGTTAGAAAGGGGGAAAATAGACAGGTTTGACAAGATTTGTTCTTGACAAACTCAGGTGGACTGCTTTTTATCACTATACCATAATTCTAGGCATTTAAAAAACTGACGGTTTAATAACTCATTCCAGATTTTTGGGAAACCAGGATGAGTGGTTTATAGCTTCCTGGGGTCTCATTATTCCTTTTTTAAGTTCAGCACTATAGTCACTTTTCTCCTGCGCTCCAGGGCTCATCCTGTTCTATAAGAATACTTTACAATAATTGCTTTACAATAATTGTTAGTTATTCACAGAATACTTCATCTTATTTCTTGAATAAGTTCAGGTGAACTCTATGAAGCCCTGCTGACTTGTGTGCAGTTAGCTCATCCAAGTATTCTTAAACTTGATCTTTTCCTGTTTTGACCTGCAGTTCTGACTCATTTTAAAAATAATTTGGTTAATTAGCTGGTCACAAACAGCCCCTTTTTTTTTTTTTAAATAAGGGCTGGATAAAGAGACATGCCGGGCTTCCCTGCAAAATTTGTTACTTGCTCTCTTTTCCTGTTTAGCAATAGACCAGGACTTTCCTTTTTCTTCCTCTAATTAAAATGTATTTATAGAACTTTTCCCAGTTCCCGTTGATGTCTTTCCTAAGTTGAACTGCCTTCTGTGCTGTAGCAGCTTTGCTTCTGTACCCAGTTGTTTGTCTTACTTCCTTACTCCTTGTACTCATCCTTAGCTAAGAGTTTGTGTTACAAAGTCCTCAGAAAGTTGCTTCATCTGGAATAGTACATCCGTGTGCCTGGTGTTCCTCTGCACAAGGGTAGCTTGTTCTGATGTTTCTAACACAGAAAACTTAGGATCTTCTCACTCTTCTACTCCTGCTGAAAACCTTGGTCATGTACTGGAGTTCTTGAGTTACCCTATCGCTTTTTCAATACAGTTTTGGGTAGCTAAAATCTCCTATTGCCACCATATCTCCTTGTTTGGATATCTTGTACAAATGCTTGTTAAAGCTTCTTCTACTTCCTATGCGTGATTGGATGGCCTGTAGCAGATCTCTGTCCTGAGCCACCCTGGGGTCAGCTGAGTCACAGCATCTGAACAAAGACTTACAGTTCTTTCTGTTCCCCTGACTCCTTGTGTTTGCCTGCAGTGGTCAGCACATCGCTCCTCTATTTACATTTTTGTCTGCTTTATAATTAATGTTTCCAATTCTCTGGCTGCAGCTAAGAACAACACATTTCTCAGTGAACTGCAGGCTTCTTGAACCATACTGCTCTGGGTCTGCTTAAGAGGCCACTGCCACATTATGTAATAGTTCGGGATAACTTGAGCCAAGTTTGGTACAATCTCAGCCACAGGCATTCCTCCACACCTCTGAGGGGATATTTTGATACAACGTGAAGTTCAGCCTGAATGAGTTGATGGCAATTTGGACAAACACTTTCTGAAACTGAAACAAGATAAACAGACTCCTAGAGAGGGATGTCACATGTCTGTCGATAAACCAAAGAGCACTGCACTGCAGCACATGGTAGTCTCACTTTAAACAAAAACATGCAGAGACACCACAACACTGGAAGATATGACACCCATCATGATATGTCCTGATGCTCTGCTGGAACATTCACTCTTTTTGATCTCAGAGAGACACGATGACCACCTCACCTCCACCAGCCCCTTTATGAAAGGTCATCCCCCAAGTCAGCACTAAGCCCATGGAGAAACAAATTCTACCTCAGCGTGACACCAGCATGACTTCAGAGATACTGTTTGTCTCCTCAAGCTACAGATGTGCCTGGGCAAGAAGGTTTCTTTAGGGCTTGCCCTTGTTCTTACTGAACTTGGGGCCCTAATGACATAATCAGTGCAGGATCAGGCCAGGGGAAATAGAGTTAAGGACATTCAGAAGCCCTTGAAGGGCTGGAGCCGAGGCTGCAGTTCTTGTTTGCCCTGGCGCGTCGTTTGTGACCCATCCCATTGTTCTGAGCTTAATGCTTATTCATTTCCTCTTTGCTTGTGTTTTGATATATAATTATTTTTAATTGTGCTCTTTTTATTTTAGAGAAACAATAAAAATAAACTCCCTTGGGTCATAGAATGTGGATCAACACAATCAGGTCAAGGGACTGCTTTTAGTTTCAGTACTGACTCTGATACAAACATGGATTTCAAGGTGACAGCTTTGCCTAGAAACTGTTTGATTAACAGCTGTAGTCCTGGTGTGACTTCTGGGAATGAAAATACTCTCATCAGGAATTCACAAGAACTATTATTTTAGGGGGAAGAAGGTTACTTTTGAGAGGACAACTAAGATATTCAGGGGTTCTCCCTTACTTCAGAACTAACAATGAACATCCTGCAAAAACCTATAAATATTTAATTTTCCTTTACATCATTAAACTACACTGTCTTGTTGCAACTGAAGCTCACACATAAACTGAGGCTCTTCTGCCCTGTGTCACGTCTCTGTAGTGGAAGAGATGTTTACGCTGGGAAGGGACTGGAAGGGATGGAGGAGGAAAGGAGACTCTTGTTTTCATCATGAAGAGAGAAGAACAGTAACAATTTCCTCAGATTCCTCTCTCCCTGTCTAAAGGGGAAGCTTTAGGGAAGGGTTGTAGTGGAACAGACAAGGTGGCTCTGCAAACTGAAGCTGTGGTCCAGGCATATATCTTTTCCCATTAAGAGGCTGAAGTGCAGGCTTTTTGTAAGGCAGCTGCACAGATTCCTTTGCAGTCAGGCCAAATATTTGGAGAATTAATAGATGTTTAAACAATACCAGGACACTTGAACACTAAAGACTGGAAGAGCCATGCAAACTAGACTTTGGTTATTGCAATTCCACTAGAAGTGTTAAAAAAAAAGTGATGTGATCTCCCTCGGGCAGAGGCAAAACTTATTTGAAAGCTGCTGTTTTGAATTATGATGGCACACATAGAAAAGAGATAGTGTAGATACCACAAAAATGTGATGGGTACCATTAACAGTGAGCATCACACAGCAAATCATATACCCGAGTGCCTTCAAAATGTGAAATATTCGAGTCAGAGGATTTGTTTAGGGAAGGGATTAAAAGCATGTAAAAAAAGATTGTGTTCTTTTAGCCCTTATACAGTTTGCCAAGAGCTCTTTAAATAGAAGCTTAAAAAACTATTCATGCTTTTGAAAATTAATAGAATATGTGCCCTACTGTACAGAATATAATAATAGTAAAATAATGCCAGAAACAGAGACGAAAGATGTTGTTGTAAGACCTTAAGTTATTTCTGTAGCTATATTAAAAGAAGTGGTGCTTGACCTAATTTTTGAATAATAGGTTACAGTTGCCTTGATCTTTTGGCTGCTATTCTTTTGGTCCCTATTCAAAGCAGGCAGGTAGTGACCGATGCCATTACTGGTGTGGACAAGCAAAACTTTTTAAAAAAGAAACTGAAAACAGTTAGAGGAATTCACATTGAAGGGGAGATTAATAAGAATGGACATGAGAAATGTATGAAGAGAGTGGGTGGGTTAGATAAGAGAGGGAGGAATTAATATTCACATTGTCTTTAAAATAAGACGTTCAGTGAAACTCAGCAGCAGGAGCAAATGTAATAGTGATAAGGGGAAGCACTTTTTCACACCACATGGCAACTAGACACAGCAACCCCTAGTTACAGGATGTTTTTGAGGTTAGGAGTTTATCAGGATTTATGTAGAGAACATGCCAAGTCATCACTGTGAATGCTAAATAGAGCCAGGAACCAGAGCAGCTTCCTGCAGGGATGGGGGAACATCATTTCTCTCTCAGAAGGAGTCCATCACCCACCTCCTGTTGTCAGCTCCAGGATCCCTGCCCAGAGGGCCCCATGGTGGGATGGGCTTTGGAGGCTCCTCTCTCCCACTTGGCTGAGTTTTGTGGGGTCGGTGCAGGCTGTGCTGAGTTCCCACTGCAGTGGCCGGTGCTGGAGAGAACCCCTGGCAGGGTCAGGGGCTGCATGGGCCGTGGGGAGCGTGGTTCCTTCAGCTTGCAAGACACTCTTTTTCCCAAAGCAAGCAAAAATACTTCATCTCCACACAGGCAGAAGACCTGAACAGCAGTTGTGCCGGGGAACTCCATGTTCCTCTGAAATGAGAAACCAAATGGGGTTCCACTCGTTTCCTAAAGGTCACGAATGCAGGTGATAATGCAGACACCTTCAGGTGCAGCCCTGAATTTCCACGCTGAAGTGGAGCTGCCTTGGAGCCCTGAGGGAGCTGTGTGGGAGCAGGAGGGAATCCTTTTCTCCAGGGAAGACCTATGACAGCCTTTACATTCTAGGAAACCGTGACCCATTTTCATGACATTGCCCTGAAGTTTGCTATTGGGAAGCAATTTTTCACTCTGAAATCCCTTATCTTGAGGAATAATGAAATATTTATTATTTTTCTCCCTGTTTACTGCACATGCTGATAAGCAGCCCTGGGACTAAGGAGCTGTCAGAATCTATCTCTTTTTCCTCCACTGGGCTGATTAATTATAAAATAAATAAATCATTAATTGAGATTTCAGTAACTGTTTAAAAAAATTCACGCAGTGTTGGAAAGGTCAATGTCCAAAGTAATTTGGGATTCAAATCCCAGCAGGTCTGATGGCTGCCCCATTTCTCCAGGGAAAAGCCAAGTGGGACACCTGAGGGGAGGAGGTATTGGCCATTAATCCAGGAGTCAGCAGCTGGCCAAATCCAGTGATCTCAGTAAAACAAAACACGTGCATAGTGTGTGGCTTCTTAGAACCTGGGTTTCTTGCCTGGCCTGGCAGTCTGAAGAATTGCTTGCTTTTGCAAGTTTAATTATAAAATGTATGCCAAGGTCAGGGAATAGGTCAATACTTTAGCCATCCAGCTGGGAGGCCTAAGGATGCCTCATAGGAATTAGCTGGACAGGAGGATTTTGATGGAAAACTGATGGAAAAGAATTGCTTTTGGAGAAAGGTCATGTGCAAAGTCCATGCAGGCAGTCATCTTCATTACCAATGTGTCTGCTCCGTGTAGAAACACAGGCAGGAAAGGAAAGAGCTCTGATTTTGACTAATGATCGGTCAGAAGGACTCCATGATGGGGCAACCTGTGTTCCTGAGCACAGTATGATTGCTTTAGGGGAATGTTTCTTTTTGTTTGATGAAAGATATACTGTCACAGTATATATGTGTATTGGTACCCTCATCCTCCTCTCCTGATTCTCCCCTCATTTCATTGCTACTCTTTGCATGGGGAAATGTAAGAGGAAAAACAAGCTAAGCACATCAGTAAACAAATGTGTCATTACTGGGAATAGATAATTTTGTACCAAAAAAGAAGAGAAGCTGCAATGGTATTGTGATTAATGGTCCTGCATATGTGCTCTTCTTGCTAAACTTGCATTCTAGTTAATCTCATCTCTGTCTTTCAGCACCACAGTGAAGTTAGAGTAACTTGCTGACTGCAGGTTAACAAAACTTTGCCTGTGGCAGCAGTTTGCAGACATGTGCTGTTTGCCACATTAGAAGGTAATTTGAGTGGGTTGTCTGTCTTAGGAGCTAAACCAATTTCAGTTGCCTGTATCCACTGGGGAGTCTGAGGTCTGTGACAGCTCTGCACATGGAAACCCCTCTGTACAGAGGACAAACTGTTCTCCACCAGCCTCTGGGGACATCCTGCAGCTCAGAACTTTCTGTCTCCCAGTGCCAGGCATTTGGCATAACCCATCTCTTCTGCAGGGAACAATGAGCGGGCAAATACTAAAACAAGTTATTTCCTGATCACGCAAATTGATCCAGTCTGTTTTTCTATGGGATTTCTGGATGTGATCAGCATAATGACAACCAATGTAAGCATTTCCCATGACCTCACTTTTCCATGCACTACCTGAAACACGTCACAGACTCTCATCTCTTCTCCAGTGATCCTCTAACTCCAGGAAAACCAAAAGCAGCATGTGCCAGTGCCATGTTCAGTCATGTGGTACTGACTGGCTCTCAGACATGTTCGTTTCTTGCCAGCTGGCAATCAAACAGGATAGGTAATTCCTGCTGTCACCTTGCAGTCTTTCCCTCACTCAGAACACTCACTGGGGTCTTCATCCTCTATCCAAGCCCTGGTTTCACTGCTTTATAGGAACCTCTTATCTTTGATATCTCTTTCATTTTATCCAATGTGTCTGGAAGTGACCAGTGGATTGAGAAACTGGGGGGTGTTTGCAAGTGAGGGAGGAAGGAACTACCTAACAGCATGTGCAGTGTGACAGCTGCAGCACAACTGGCTGCAAAATTTCACATCTTCAGAAAAATACTGCCCAAACAGGTTGGCTTCATGTGCACAGCTTTCCCCAGCAAGAGGATGTGAAGGAAGGTACCTCACATGGGATGGATGTGCCGCACAAATTCATGGCCAACTGGAAGATGCTCAGGTTCCAATACCATGAAGATATGAGGAATTTGTGGAAAACTTTGGGCTTGTCAGTATGGCACTTGTCATTAGCCCTAAATGAGCTCAAAAGTAAGCACATCCATCCATTCAAGAAATGAACAAGATATAACAGTTGCACGTGACATTTGAGTGAAACATTTTGTTCTGTTTCTGAGCTTTTAATGGACAGAATGTGTAGCAGGATCTGCTTGGAATTGCTTAGATCTGAAATGCTGTTAACTGGACATTGACAGACACAAAAAGGTAAATCAGTGCCCCTACCATCTGCAAGAGAACAAGAACAGGAGATGGATAAGGCTGGACACTCATCAGAGCTGTGAGAAAAGTCCCAAGGCCCTGTGGAAAAATCCTAATTTAAAAAAAAAAAAAAAAATCTTATAACAGCTTTCTTCCTTCTGATTCCTGTTGGCTGTGAGCTACCAACCATCTTTTCCTAAGACATGAGGGTCACAGCCTGGGTAGTGGCATTTCTGCGTTCAGGTGTCCAGGGCATGGGCCAGCCACAATAATGTCTTTTTATATTTGCATGCAATTCACCTCAGTAACAGAAAATTGCTTCAGAAACTCTGCAAATACGAAAAAAAAAGGATATTGGAAAAGAAATATTTTTTTTTTTCTGCCTAGAAGAACCTGTAATATTCAAACCATGTGCTGATGGTCATGATATAAGTTCCTGGAGGGCTCTATGTTGTCTGTATTATTCTGGTAAAAGAACTACTACTTTCTTTTTAGGCATTTCAGTTCAGCACATCCCTTTAAGAACAGGACTGTATGTCTGAGCTTTGGAGTAATTAGAATTAACAAATGATGGCATTGCTATTTTTATTGCCATAATTTCTAGGAGCCAAGTTCATACTAAAGCCCATTGTGACTATCTCTTTTCATGACAGTCAGGCAGAACAGAGCCAAGTTCTGCTTTCAGTTACAGCCATATAAATCTAAACTACCTACATGTTCTTTGCCAGTAATACTTGTGTATGCTGGAGTGACCGTTCTACAGTATTCTTTTCCCAGAAAAAGCAAAGCAATAATTCATCCATCTGACTTAAGAGGGCAGGTTCCAAGTAAATTGCAAGCACAGCTAAAAATGGAACATGGAATGAGTAGGGAGAATACAAGGAAATAAAACAATTTTAAGATTTCCAGTCTTGAACATAAGTATGCATTCACATGTACGCATACCAAAAATATCTGTTTGCAATCAACTTCTTTGTCACTTACTGCTGGAGTGCTGGATTCAGAGACCCTGCTACTATGAGATGATGTGTGAGAAGCAATACAGTATGAGAAAGTGGATCCAAAGCAGCCTGGCAGCCCCTAGGAGAAGGCTTTTCAGGGAGCTGTTTGGTTTGGGAGGTGCTTGGGCACCTTGGCAGGGGAAGCCAGAGCAGGACTGAGAGAGAAAGAGGGAGAGGAAGATGAGGTAAGGCTATTTTTAGTACTGAAGCAGCATCCCAGCACAGGCAGAGCTGTTCTGGGCTTGGAAGTGAGAACACCTTGTAGATGGGACATGATGGGGGATTGGGAGCTCGGCTGTGAGGAACAGGAGCCTGTGGAATGGGAAGGCTTTGCCAGTGGGCTGCACACATGGCTCTGCTTTCACAGCACAGGCAGGTTTGAGGCACAGGGGGACAAAAGCCAGTGCTCCCTCCCTGCTATGCAGCTGCCAAGTATGCTTTGACATGGTCCTGAGGGTCTCTTGCTGTTGTTAACACAGGTGCCACAGAAGCTTTCAGGGAAAAGTTGTTATTGGAAGTGGAAGCAATCCCTGCAGCCTGGCGGGATGCCATGTGGAGAAGTCTCCAGGCCCTGGCTTAGCCAAGAGGTCATGTGCCAATTTGGCATTTAACACTTATAAATACATGCTTAGATTAATGACAAATATCAGAGGGTTGAAAATACGTGGCTTGATACCAAAATGGACGATAGCTTTAAGCAACTGCATTGGAACTATCTGCACACAGAAATACAAGCCAGACAACACGAATGAATATAGCAAACTAATGGAGATATTTGAGAGGAAAAGTTTCCCATGGATTTGCAAGAGCTGCAGCTGGAAAAGACATGATGTTCCCTCTCTCTGCCAGCACTGAGCAGTTTTGCAGTGTCACACACCTCCAGCACGTGTTCTGTGCTGTGCAGGGCTGGCTGAAATGGCCACACCGCTCCCTGAGAGCACAGGCCAAGCACTCACTGCGTTTGTATCGTCAGATGCAGTGCCACAGTACGAGGGCAGATGGAAGTGACAGCACAGTCTGAAGCCTGGCATCTGGTATAAATGGGACCATTTCTCGTCTGTCCCTTTGCTGTTTGTGAGCTGAGCCTGCTTGCTGCCAGCACACTGCATTTCTCGTGGAGCAGCACTGCACTGACTCTTGGAGCCCTCCTTGACTGCTGAGGATGGCGGTGCCTGAGTCACACACTGCTGTTTCTAGCTTGGTTGGAGGGCTGCAATATTCACACCTGCAGTACACCTCCAGAGGACTACTGATTTCTTTCTGAAAGTCTAGTCATGGCTTTTCCCACTCTTCCCTCTTACACACAGTAAACCTGTTTGAGAAGGCCACCTGCAACATCTCCCTCCAAAAACATCTGAAAGAAAGCAGCAATGAAACAAAGTGGGGGGCTTTAGGTTAAGTTCTAGTTCTCCCGGTCCCCTGGCTCAGATCAGGAATGCATGGAAGTAGGAAAGGGGGTGAAGTAATATGTATTCATTTCATGTTTTCCATTGTTTTCACCAAGAGAGGGGGACTTTTCCCATTTCTACTGTAAAAAAAGAAAAAAATCTAAGGAGGCCTCTTTCCCCTTTGTCCCCTGTAGGTTGAGTGGGACCAGCACTGCCATACAGGCTCTCCTGAGAGGCTCCTGATGGAGGGAGGCTGGCACAGGCCTGCCAGTCTCTGAAATGGCCTTCTAGGAAGGGAAGTGAAGAAGGCAGCAGTTTCTTTTGGAAACTGGATTTCAGGAAAGCTAAATGGGGTGGGAAAGTGCATTAGTGTGCCTTAGTTGTCAGTCCTTGCATCTCCTTGGCACCTCGGGTGCTCAGCAGCTGTATAAGCAGTGAACAGAGAGCGATTTCTGCTCCGCAGAAGCTGGCACCACTGCCAGGAGAGCTGCAGGGAGGCACTGCATCTCCTCGGTGCAGACATCACTGGGGGATACTTTTTCCACAGTTTCTGTGTTTGCACTACAGAGCCCTGACCCCCATGGGAGCAACAAGGTGACACATCAGCAGAAGTGGGCAGTGTTGGGGAGGGGTCTCTCAGGACACCCCGAGGGCTCGGGCTGCAAGTCATGCAGTCCTGGGATAAAGAAGTTGCCTGTATGTCACACAGCATCTCCTGCTGGTTTCAGCACACAGGAAGGCATATCTTTTACTCAGTGGCATTTCCCATGCAGCACAGACACCCACAGAGAGTCCACACAACTCAGGTCACTTTCTCAGGCTGCCACCCTGGGCTTGGCTTCCCCAGGTCCCTGTGAATACAGCTCCTCAGAGACGCTGCTGATTCCTGGCACACGAGTCCTTTGAAAGCAGACCATGAAATCTCCCTGGTTTGTTTCAAGTCCTCTAGTGGTGCTTGATTATGAAGACCTCCCAAAAAGAAACAGCTCAGTCCAGACTGCCAGTAAAAGACTCCTTTGGAAAGTGGACAGAAAGCCAGTGTGCTTGGTCCAACATGAGGGAGAGAATGGCAGAGAAGCTGGGGAGCAATTGTGAAGAAAATCTGGCTCCTCTCCTCTTGGCCCAGAGTGACTGACAGGTGCTCAGTGCAGGCAAAACCTCTGGGGAAAGAATGTAATGTTAGGGAAGTTAAGGTTAGCTTGCCCAATATAGGCAAAACTTCCTGAGAGCACCAAAAGACGCTTCCCAGTATCTGTGGTGAGCGGGCAGTCCAGTTTCAAGACCTTGCCTCCAAACAGGGAGACTCTGAGAGACAAAGTTGTCCTCTGGTAGGAGTGTCTAAACCATCCATTTCTTCCCCTTTCCTCATATTTTAATAATCAGATATTTTCAGATTTTAGTCCCCTCTTTTAGTTTAAAAAAAAAAAAAGTAACGGCATCCTGACCTGATATTTATCTCCTCAGCACGAAGAATATCAGCTGGACTGTTCAAGCACAAGAACAATTTTTGTTGGAGCAAAGTCACACGAAAGAGCAGGTCAGGCTTCTCTAACGATTTAGAGCATTGCTGGCATGGTGTGTGTGACAGAGACACTCAGACACTCAGTGATGAAGGCTCAGACCATCAGCATCCCTGGGTGGAGGGCTGTGATTTGTAGCTGAGGCCCGTGAAACAAAGCTCTGGAGGTGAGATGCTGGGAAATGTACTTGGAAACATATTTTGAAGACTCCCTTGACTACAGCAAAAGCAACAGTGGCAATAACTGTATGTTGGTTTATTTTATTCCAAGGTTTGTGGTTTTCACTGCTTGGCTGGGGATGGCTGAGTTTCTCATGCAGTGATAGCACTCATCCATAAGTCATGATTACAGCAAGTGACATAGCAAGGCTGGAGACAGGGAGCAGCTTTTCCGTGACCAGAGCAGTCCCATATGGAGGCAGTCTGGGGAAATTTCACACCAGACATATGGGAGCGGGGGGCAGATACTGTGAGATACTGAAGATGTTTCACTTCAGTGGGAGTGACAAGGTGCTGAGGAAACTCAGCGCCTTAAATGTTGAGACTGACTGGTATTTCTATAACGTCCTCTGTATTATGGGAAATATCACAGATTGCACAATCATGACCTGAAATAATTTGTTTCTGCATTTTAGGTTTCCCTATTTATTCTATGTTTTTACCCTTCCTTTATCAATTATATTCTCCTACCAGTGGAATATGAACTTTATTATGAAGCAACTTTGTGTAAGTATTTAATTCCAACAAAAATCTTCGGTATATCAAAACTCAGCTTTTTAATTCAGTGTTGCGCAACAAGTCTTTGACTGGATTTAACTTTTCGGTATTTGAATTTGTGATTTTTTTGTATAATTTCATCCAATCTCTTAACTTCTTGTAAAACAAGAGGGAGAAGAAAACAAGCAAGAAGAAATAAAAGAAAGAAATCTTCGCTCCTTCTTGATTTCACATATTGCCTCCTCTTTTTCTCTTACTGTAGTCCCCAGCCATAACAGTGGGAGAAATAAAATATCTGAGGAGATATGGAGAGAGACTGAGCATGGGCATTTTTCTCCCATCTCTCCTCTCCATTTCCTTTGTCTGTGGAAAAAAAAGGACAGAAATATGAGCCTTTGTCCCTCCACCTCCCCTTCAGAAAGATCAGAGAAGTTTAAGAACAAAGTGAAAATCAAAACCTGGGATTAAAAATCAACAGAATTACTTGGATTATTTTGTTTCAAATATATCTGGCAGAAAAATGTGTTACTTGGCAGGAGAAAACTTTACCCTGTTTCACTTATTTGTCAGGTCTGTTCATTAGCAGTATGTTAGGAGTTAGTCACTGCTTGTGTAGACCAGATTATGTCCATGCTGGCTAATTAGTCCCATCCCAATGATCTTCTTGAGGTTTTCTGATTTTAACCTAAAACAATAGGATTTTCTCTTAAAAAAGGGAGAAAAGGGTTGAAAGATGTGGCAAGGCTGAAGCCTGTGGTCTGAAGCTGGAGGCATTAGCCCTGGCAGGAGGAGTGCCTGCAGTGTTTGCAGAACAACTGGGCTCTTCTTCCTCACAAAGCTCCTGCCAGCAGAAATTTAGAAGCTCCCTCTCTGCTGGGAGCAAGTTGGATGCTGTGTGCAGAGGTTCATGTTGCAGACAAGTATTTATTTATTTATTTATTTTGCACTGAGGACTGGAGGGGTCCCTCCCCGCTGCCCTCGCTGGCCATGGGCTGCACAGGGCTACGGACAGCTCTGCCCAAGGCTCATGCTCGTATTCATTGGCAGAGAAGAGCCCAAATTCACAGCAACATGTCAGATTTTTTTCTGCTTGCTTCTCACACAGTAGAGAAGGAAATGTATAAATCTTTGGGTAATAATATATTTATAATTTAATAATAATTAGATTATAGCAATAATTTATAAATCTTCTCATTGCATCTATTCTCACTTCTGCAACCATACCACAGAAGTACCCAGAGGTACTCAGAGAAAATTTTCACTGTGCTATGACCCCTTCTGTCCAGGAACTCCTGGAAGAGGCAGGTGCCAACATGAAAACTGATGTTCAGAGGGAGGAGAGATCACAGGGAGTCCCATCCACCTCTGTGCTGCAGTGTACACTAAATGCAGGTTTCCTGGCTCCCAGCAGCATGTGCCATAGCCATGGGACCACACCACTTCCAGTTTCTAACTTTTATTAGAGCATCACATACTTCTAGGCCCCTGGGCAGCTCACTGAACCTCCCTTTTCCAGTTCCTTGCACTCTAAAAGGGTGACAAAAATTCTTGCCAGCCCCATGATTGGCTCAGGATTAAATGTGTTCAAAGTTTGATGAAAAGACAAGGTGTGAATGCTGGCTGCTGTCAGCGAAGGAAATGGGGCGGTTTAGCAGGTTAGGGTACCACCTACAACTTCTGTATTTACTGCAGCAGAGGACAGGGAATTGGGCTTTTGGTGCCAGTGCTGTTTTCTACTCATTGGAGTACATTAAGTATGAGAGTAATTTTGAAATACAACAGAGAGATATTGCTGGCAGTGATGGACACAACAAATATTGAAGACAATAACAGTGTGGTGCTAGCCATGTCAAATTCCATCTCGCTTCAGCTGCTTTCCAGGAAAATAGATTTCTGGCTTTAAAGATGAGGATTAGCAGCAGCAGATTTAGGGCTTAAAATAAAGTATGTATTCTAGATTTATTTGAGGGCCTTTGACTCTCAAACACTTTGCTTTAATGTATCGCTTTCTGGGCTGACATGGTTTTCATTTTTCATCACTACTTTACATTCCAGTGTTTGAATGGTTTGTGAAGGGGAAACCTGAGTTTCTCAAAAGCTGGGATTCTGCTGCTGCTGTTTAACCAATGGTTGCTTTTCTTTCCTGCCTGTAGCAGGTTCTTAGCAGAGAAAACTGTAATTCAGAACAATTCAATTTTCCATCATTTAAGAGGCAAGACGTGTAATGGCTTAATCCTGATTATACAGAGCCATTTTAGAGGGCTGACTTCCAGATGTTCATGTTCTTTTATTTATTTTTTTTTCTCTTTAATGTGAATGCTATCCATTTCTTTGGACTTGGTACTAGGAAAGAAATCTCTGAAATTCCCAGGATAGAAACCCTGATCAAACTTCAGTCAACTTGAAGTCGGAAAGCTTCCCTGAATTTTTGAATATTCACTGATCAAGTCCAACTCAGGCTGCAGCAATGGAAAATTTTCTCTTAAATCCTGCCCTGGAGGGAATTTCTATTTGGAGAAGAGCATGTTCACTCTTCACTTTTTCTTGGACTCTCTTTAGAGATTGTTAAGCATGACAAGGTCAGAGCTCTAGGATCTGGTTTGTATCCAACCAGCTTTGACCTTCTGAAGGCATTGGCTGTACTGCCAGCCAACATTTCATGGTTAAAGGTCAATTCAGATTACTCCTTTAGTTCCAAAGAATTTCAGGGGGGAAGTTGGGAAGAAGGCAATGACAGTGTTGGAAGGCCAAAAACTAGTTTGGTAGCAAATGTTCTGTGTACATCAGATTTTAGAGCCCGTATCTGCCAGTGTCAAATGTCCAAGTCATGCAATCCCCATAACAAGCCTTTCCTGTAAACCCATGCTTTCTGGCTCAGTGATTCAAGCTGGCTTTTGAGATGTGAGCTGCTCTCCCTAGTCTGTTTCCAACAAAATGTGCCGTTTTTAATTGAATTTTGATGCTGTCTTTGCACACATTATTCTAATCATCCTGCTGGGAGGGTTCTCTGTGTAGAAAAACTAAGAGGTTCATGCTGAGGCTCTGCTGCGCAGATCCAAGGGACAAATTGGAGTTCATGTAGCTGACTTGCAAGCAAGCTTGTTAATAAAATTTAACTCTTAAAGAAGACAGCTTAGTCCTGACAACTCTGATTGTCTTGGCACACTGTGGTGGAAATACAATTACAAGACTGGACTGCTCTCAATTTGCTCCAGATCGAGAAAAAGCAGGAGAAAAAGTGTTTTTTCAATTGAAAACAAATAAGTCAGACTAATTTTAGGAGCATCCTGGTTATTGCTTAGCTCAGCACTACCTTTTCATCTGCTTTGTGGTGATCCCAGGTAGGTAGATCAATAAGTTTCCTCCCCTTCAGCAAGTGCAGTCAGCCTGTTGGCCTCAGGCACGAGCTGACTGGAAAGACCCCCACAAGCCCTGTCTGTGAGGCTGTTCCATGGGCGGCCAAAGCCCTCTGAGTGCTGCTCGGTGGTGCTCACTGCTGGGTTTCGGCACAGTAGTTTATAAGAGCTTTATGAGAACCCACTGTTGAGTATAACCTAGTTATACAGTAAAAAATAGGGGGCCTTTGATCGTGCTGGAATGGCAGGAAAGGCTGTGTGAGGGGCACAGGTCCAGATCCCACCTCTGCCCAAAGGGCTGTGACAGCTGCACCTGGCCTCGATTCCTGCCAGCCCAGTTCTCCTTCACAGGACATGTGAAGTGTTAATTACTGCTCCTGTACCACTCACAAGGATCACTTACTGCACTGTGAAAAAACCACCAAATATTATTTCAGCCTCTGTGCGGGTGACCGGGCTGAGCTCCCCAGCAAAGCCCTGACTCCAGGCAGAGGTTGTGATTGTGGGGAGCAAAATAAAACAAAGCAGAGCAAAACAGGAGGTGCTTTAAAGCAGCTGAATAAAGACACACAACAAACCTGCCTGATAAAGTACTGTTGAATTAAAGCAACCTGATCCCTGAGTTAGCTACGGTGATGCATCTTATTCATCACCCAGGAGAAAGGGGCCGGCAGGGAGCCGGGGGGACAGCATGGGCAGTGTGGATAATTGTGGAGGCCTGCTGGTAGATGGAAAACATCTGGTTTCTGTTTGAGTTAAGAAGGGATGTTTAACTCTATTACCCAGATTTGTATCTGTCTATTACTTACTCAGATTTATTAGCATAGGCTCACAACATCAAGGTTATGTGAGGCTGAGACATCTTTGTGTGTTGGGAGCCACAGAAAGCTGATGTTTAAGGCAGTAAAGTTACGACAAACACCTGCACCCTGGTGCCTGCTGATGGAATCACGGGTGATACGTGCAGGGTGCGTGTGGGGTGTCTGAATAGAGAGATGCCTGTGCATGTGCCCAGTGCGGACACAGACAAGGTGATGTGAAAGGACAAGGAAATGTAAATTGGAGACACTAACACTGTCTAGCCTGAATACAAGAGCAGCAGCTCACAGAATCAGTGAGAGGGTGGGTTTTCACTGACTTTCTTCAACACCTGGAAGATCATTACCATCTAGCGTTCAGCTGCAGTGCTTTACCCCCTCACACCACCTACCTTCAGTGCCATCCTCAGTATCCCCATGTCCTCTGCCTTGACCTGCCACACAGCCCATGCTGCCCTACCTTCCTCCTCTGGTGCTTTTCCTTTGTTTTTCCATGTCTCTTTTCCGCTTTCCTGATGAAAAATCCTTACTCCTGTATTAAGGTATTTGATCTCTTGTCCTTCTCAGTCTGTGAGACTGATGTGTGTAGGGATTTACAAGTACTCTGTCCCCTTGAAAGCAGTCCCCAAAGTGTCCTAAACCAGGTGTCTGAGCTGAGGGAGAATTCCAGAAATGGGGTGATCCAACCTGATGGCCTCGGGATCTGTATTCACGAATTCAGGGCACCAAACTACACTGCACTGAGCCTGACAGCAACCATGGAACCATTCTTCTGCCACCTCTCTCCAGCTCCTAGCTTGAAAGTGCTCACTTTGGGAAAAAGGACGCTGCCACATTTATTAGGCAACCATCCACTCCGTAGGAATAGCAAAGAGTGAAGCAAATAGGTCACAAGCCACCCCTAGGCTGAAATTGTTACCCAGCACCATCCCATGGATCCCCACGAAGACCGAACACACAAACATGAGTGCCACTGTTTTGTGGGACAGTAGCCACTCTGATTAACCAATGATGGTTCCAGAGATTCTAGTCAGCCAGTGCCTGGCAGGTGTAAGACTATATTTAACATTACCCAGTCCCAATTGTTATTTAAATGAAAATAGGGACTTTCTTTCCTTTCATTTCCATTTAATTCCTCCAAGATATTGGCTATAATTCATCACATTTATAACTTCTGAAATTAGCTTCCCTCCCACAGAGTTCAATAAATAACACTTTTCTTGAATAGCTCATTCACAGTGCAAAAACACCTTCTTCCTCATATTTTTCACTTCATAGAATGAAACCATATGAGGTGGTTAAGATTTACATGGTCAGCTTTGGCAGGCTTTTTATATTTATTTGGGTTGCAAGATATAAATCAGTACTGGCCTTTCTCCAAGAACAAGGTATTTGTTATCTTGCTACATGTGTGTTTCTGGGTCAAAATTTGATAAGGTGTTTTTAGCATTATTTCATGGGGTAGGTAGGGTTTACATTGTTCTGTGCCAGGTTCCATGTTTTGACTGCAGAACATTACCTTATACTGCATTTTATTACAACTGATCAATGGAAGTTTGAAAATTTTCCCAACTCAGAAATAACATACGTAATTGCAGATCAGTTTTCTGCAGGGACAGAGTCATTTAACTGAATATCCCAAAAGCTTATGTGTGATCAGAATTGGAACTTTTTAATGATTTAGAGCCATGATTTGACCACAAGGCACAGTGCAGTAACAGGACTTTGGTGGCTTTGTAAATTGAAGCCATCAGAAAAGTATGTGACTGTGAGATTTAGGAACCTGACAATGAATCAGCAGCGGGGCACCTGAATTGAAATTGTGGCAGATAAATGTGCCGGTAACTTCTAGGGCTTAGCCAAGAGTACTCAAGAACTAAGACCTGATCTTACATACATGCACAAACATGGGAAAATTCCATGGATTTTAGTGACTCCTGATTCACCCCATGACTCATGGATTTTGTTGCTGGAATTTATTATTTACTGGATGAGTAAAAAGCAGAGGACTTTCAGATCAATCCGTGCATTACATCAGCACTCAGAGATCAGTGTCCTGACACCTCCCACAGAGGCATCTGTGTTCAAGGAAACAGCAAGTGAATGCTTATTATCCAGGACTTGTGCATCCTGAATCTTTTGTTAATGATGAAATAAACTAAGTTCTCCAGGGAGTCTTCTGGGGGCCTGAATTCAGGTCTTGGCTTTGAAAATTCAGGGAGAGCACACGAGGTGTTGCTTGAACCCCAGGTAGCTCAACAGGACAGACAGATGGAGGGACCTTGGAAGACCTCACTTTCAGTTCCATTGTGCCTACAGGATTACTCCATTTTGTAAGAGAGATTTCAGTGCTCCCCTAACAAAATGGTCTGGACAACCCTTCACACAATTCACCAAGACACTGAATTAGAGCTGCCATTCATGTTTTCCTTAACTTCACTTTTGTAGACTGGATGATGGGGAAGTCCTAGATCTCCGTTTTCCATTATGCCTGTTATCCTTTGATGCAAGTAACTAAGGGAATAAAAATTTTGGGAAGTCATGTCTTCATTGAGATTCAAGTCTACCGTTTAGCCTTGTGTCTATACGTACCTCCTAAGCTAACATTTTTTCTTCAGATATCTCTCTCGTGTGCATGTCATGAAGAATATTAGTTACACACAGACGATTTTAGCTTAGTCCTTGCTCCTTGCACCAGGACAGTGACAGAGTGGCTTGTGCAAATTAGCAAGGTGATCTCACTTGTTACATGCAGAGCTCGTCAAAACTTTCATTGTGAAAAATCCTCTAATTTAAACAAGGGCAGGTTCTGGATTTCCCCAGAGGGAATTACTGGTGTCAATATGACTTATAATGGCACAACAAAGAAAAAACAATCTATATTTTCTTCAAAACTTGACATTTGTAACCCATTTTCTCAGAGTTTTTAATTCTAGATCTGAGTGATCAGGGTCATCAGCACATCAGCTCATTTTGTGGAACAGATCTTCTCCACTGCATGAACCCCCTGGATGTATTTCTGTCAGAATTTTACTCAAAATCTCATCCAAGCTCCAGGCCTGCATCAGAAGTGAATAGAAGAAAATGACATTTTCTCCTGGGTTTGGTCTTTCTGCTGTGAAAGTTTTGTTATTTGATCCCTTTTTCATTCAACAGAACACTTTTCCTCCCCTGCCAAAATATTCTCAGAGCTCTTTCTCACTCTCTTTCCTCATCTTCAGTTTCACTTTGCATTAGTCTGTTCATTATCTCTGGAAGGAAACCCTTGATGTTGTCCCTGTCCTTGAATATCTTTGACATGCCGAAGTTTCCTTTTGAATCCCATATTCCTGCTCCTGCTCTGGGCAGTTTCATTACTTGACTCCCTGATAGCAGCCATCTCTGTTTATGTCACTGATCAAAAGTGGTGAGAGGAGAAGAATGCAAAAAACAAAGAAGCAAAATACCTGGAAGTTTTGTTTGGCAAAGATTCAAAGCCTCCTATCTGATCAGTCGTAACCTCCCTTTTGTCACTAACGTGTTTCACTACAATTTACATTTAAATGGTGTTAAATGAAGACTTTTCTCTTGGCTGCCCACCCCACCCCCCTGCCACAAGAGCACCCTTTCCTTCCACTTTCACCTCGTGTTACTTGTACAGAAACCCGAGGAGAGATTCAACACCCCACTCCTGATGGCTCTGTTTTAACTCCATGCATAAATCTCCTCATTTGCAGGCACCATTGTTAGTTGACAGACAGTTCAGGCAAAGCCATGACAGGCACAATAAAGGAAGAAATTTCACTATGAGAAAAACCACAGGTCACTGCAAAGGATTATGCTTTATTTCTAAGAGGTTGAAGCAGTGAAGAATTTGCTATATTTTATGGAAAGAGTCTGAAGTTGCAAGATATTTATTGATGTGAAACTATGGAAAACTAGCCCTAACAGTAATTCAGAGATTACATGACGGGATGTGGGGTTGGTTAGGAAAGGGGTTCCTAGGGCCCCAATCTTCCATTTGCTGAGCATGTCACCATCTCCTGTCAGTAAATGATCCACTGCAGTGTAAGGTAACGGCTGAATCCTTCTGAGCCCAACAGGACCTGCATCAGGTCTCACTCTTTGAAAACTCCATATTTCACACAGCACTGGAAATTCAACAGCATGTGGTAATTAATGGTCATAGAACGATAATTATATTCTATTATAGACTAGAACATCCTGAGATGGAAGGGACCCACAGGAATCATCAAAGTCTTGCATAGGGGGCAGGCACTGATCTCTTCTCTCTGGGGACCAGTGACAGCACCTGAGGGAATGGCATGGACCTGTGTCAGGGGAGGTTTGGGTTAGATATTAGGAAAAGGTTTCTCACCCAGGGGCAGTGAAACAGGCTCCCCAGAGAAATGGTCGCTGCACCAAGATGTGTACTCATGGCATATACAAACCAGAAGGGCTGGGTGTCTCTAGAAGGGGGAGAAGTGTTAATGTGAAAATTAAGTCACAAGAATTAATGTGGGCTTTTTTCCTTGCTTTTGCATGGCTCCAGACCCAGAAAAACCTTTTATGGTTGTTTCAGCTAAATGTCTCCCCAGGAAAATGAAGATATGAAATTCAATAAAGACCTTGCTTTCTAGCTGAGGTTTTCCTCCCCTTTGCAATAGTTAGTAATTTCTCACACTTGGGAAACATGGTCCTTGTGCACAGTGCTCAGATGCACCCAGTTATCAGTTGCATCTTCCTTTTGTGGTATTTATCAGTTCCATATTTTACAGGTTACTCGGGTATTTCATTGAAAGCAGTCTGAGTCTGTAGGCCCCTCATCCTTGTCCTCATTCTCGTGGTATCAAAATACCCCAGACTTGCAAAGCTTTAGATGATTCTATTCATTGGAGGTAGGAGGAAACATTATCCACCCTGCATGGACGGGGAGCTGAAGCACGCGCCAGTTGAAGTGATTTAGCTGGAGGAAGGAAGTTTGTGACTGCTCCGTAAGGAATTGAATACAGTTTTTCCTAGTCCCAGTGTGGTCCCCTTCCTCAGACAATCCCTCTCATGCCAAGTTCTCCAACATTAGATCTGTCATTAGGCAGCAAGACGTCTGTGCTAACAATGCTTTAGTGACCCAGGCATGAGCACCGAACAGTGAAGCACTTGAGCAAAAGCCTGATCTGCAAAACCTGCAGCAGAGGAACAAGGCAGGGGAAAAACACAGGGCTGGGCTTAACGTGCTCTGAATTCAGCATGAATCTGGCCAGGATCCAGCTCTAGAAAATATCACACAATATGGTTTTGAGCAAAGGTTGTGAATGAGACCACATGTAAACCGGGAGGACAGAGTGTGTGTACAAGAAAGCAGACCTAGGGCTGTATATGCTTAATATGCTTTTCAGATTATTCTCCATCAGCCAGAGAATTGCTTTTCTCCTCACTACACAAATGGGGCACTGGAAACAAAATAAAAGCCATTATCTGTCCAATCAGTGTCTGGGTCACAAGAGTTTTAGTGTGGGAGGGTAACTGTGAAAAATTTCTAGTTATTACTGCCAAGAAAACTTTGAAATTTCACCGGAAACCAAAAATTGCACTAAAGACAAATAAAGCTAAAAAAAGGGTCAAAAGACCCCCAAATGAAAACTCCTAACAGAACATTGATAATTTAAATGAGAGAGAATGCAGGCCTTTCTGGCCTGGAAACATTTTAAAGATCCTCAGCACTTTAGAATGTGCTTAGCAGATCAGTTGATTTGCAGTAAAAAAATTGGGATCAGATCAGAAATATAGGAGGTGGAGGTAAGTGTAGATACCAAATAGGAGTGTTGAAACAGTGATAAGGGCTTGTAAGGGCCCAGTGCAGGGAGCGAGATGCTTTCTGAGGACACAAAGAACTGAGACTTGTTGACAGCTTTCTCTGACAGTGATTTTTCAATTGTGCATCTTTTGCAGCACCTGAGAGTGGGAGTCAGCTGGGAAAAACAGGGTTAAATGAGATACAAATATGAAGCAATGAATCAAAATGTTCATGTCTTGAGTGCAACAAGTGATGCTCTGGCTAGAAAAAAAAACTGTAGGCAATGTGTGGAGAACAATGAGCACAATTGTGGTTTTCTGAAACTGTTGTGGTGCAGTGAGGTGCTGCTATTGGATATCACACATGTGAAGACAGTACTTTGAGGGCTGGAGCGGCTGTTCTAATGTGAGAAGTGTCAGTCTTGAAACACCTTATTTTTTCTGCAATGTCCATTTAAGTCTTAGTGGAGACTGCTCAGTTTTCTGAGTAGTATCAGCAAATGAATGATCTGTTTATGAAATACTCACAGATTAGCCCCACCGTGGGAAAGTTTTTGGCTCATTTCTGCATGAGGCAAAACACATATGCTCAGTAGTACCAAAATATTTCAAGAAAATTATCACAGAATTGGTCAATTCTAAAAAGTGACTCATAACAAAGTCAGTCATTGTTTTCATTTTCAAAACAGAAAGTAATCCAAAAGGATTTTTCATGTTGAAAAAGCCTGATTTCTTTTAAACAATGATTGAAAGTATCCTTTAAAACAGGTTTTAATTTCTTTTCTTTATCAGTTTGTCAAATATTTTGGATGCCATTTCATTAAAGATCAGGTCAAACCTGACTAGTCACCACCAGCAGCAAATGTAAAGCATGCAAACTTCTAAAAACCTCAAATGGAAAGGCAGCATCCCACCACACCCTCCCACAACCCTGTTGCTCCCACAACTGCTGTAAAGCAGTGCTACCCTGCAATGTGAGGAACCACAACAATGTCCACGGGCAAAACTTCTCCCTCTCCCTTTGCTGTTTCTCTGGTTGTCACCTTTCAGCTCAGGGCTGCACTTCTGGTGTTGCATTTTTCACATGTTTGGTGAGACCAGTCAGGGAGTTCCACCTTGGGACCTTCAAGTGTGTTCAATATATAAGGAAACAATTTCCCTAGCATTTCTCCCATTGAACAAAACAGGACTTTCCCTGGTTCTTCTTAGCAGAAAAGCCTTAGACTTACATGGTCATAGATTTGCTCACAGTCCTGAGGGAAGCAGGACTTGTCTTTCATACCTTATATGTTCTTGCTGAGGTTTTTACACCTGTGTATTAGATAACTGGCCTAGACATTGTCGTTCAAAGAAAGCCCCTATTTGAAACAAAAGACTTAAAGCCCCCAGAAGGATTGTCAGGCAGCTCTGTGCTCCAACGTATTCCTCTGGCTTTCTTTCTCCTTTCCTGTTCTTTGTGTGCATTTATCTGCCTTTCTGGGCACCCACGGGACTGTGCAGGGATGCACATCACTGCTGCTGCAAGGAGAGGCAGTGGAGGGGAGCAGCAAGCCCTGGGGCTGACCCCCAGGACAGGCAGCCTCATTGATTCTGTGGTAGAGCCACGTGGGATGATCTAATGCAGCCTCAACATGTGCAATATGCATTGTCTGTAGTTTAATGTGCTTTATTTAGGTCCAGGCAGCCAGAGAAGGGAAATGAGGCTCGATAAACAATAGGAAAACATAGACATCTAAAAACAGATTATTTCCTACTCCTGGGTTGTACTGTGCCATTCTGTGTTCCAGCAAAAGTTGAGGATTTTCATGGGAAGGCAAAACAACGGGTGTAGCATCACCCCTGCTTGTGGCCCACCTGCCTTTCCTTTGACACTCCTGCATTTTGTTGCCCTTTCAGTCTTCAGAAATGAACCCAAGCGCCACTGCTCATATTTGGTTGTGCAGCTTCCCTGATGAGGTTGGGAGCCCATGTTACCTTGCACCCTGAGGGATGTAATCTGCCCACGTGTCTCAGTCTGTGAAGAAGAGGAGGGGAGCAGCATGAAGCATTTTAGCTGCTGCTCCTGTAAGGCTGAATGACAGCTTTTCAGATGAGTAGCGGTCTTGCTTTTGGGCAATTAATTTATCTGTTTATCATTAAAGAAAAATTTCTCACACAAACTGAACTAATGAGTTCCTCCCATGGCACTGAGTAAGGATGGAGTTGGCATGAGGGGAGAGCAGGGGGTGTGAGGAGACAGGAGCACGAGGTGTAGTAGACCTTTGGTCATACAGGTCTCTGACTGTCAGACCCAAGCCAGACCACTGATCTCAGTTTCTAAATCTTTCCCTGCATGGGGAGCCGGTCCTGGAATGCTGCACTTGGCCGGCTTCTCCCATCTTCTCCAGTCAACCCCTTGAGAACTTTCATTATGGAGATTTAGGTAACTTGAAGTTTTAGAATGAAAGAGAAAAAGAGAAGCAGCTCAGTTTTAGAATGCAAGTCATTTTGGGTAAGTCAGCCCACAACTTTGTAATACAAATAACATGAAAGGCCTCTAAGAATGGAGTCTTGATATAATAAAACTTTCTTTAGGAAATGCTTTGGCATAAAGTTGATCTGTTTGCTGCACTGCACTGTTTTAATCTTAAAGAAGCCCAGTAATTGCATCAAATCTGTTTTTCTCTGAAGCTCATGGAGCCGCCTGCACGTTTTTGGTGCTTGGAACAGGCCAACACGAGTACATGAGCACTTGTGCTGCAAAACAGTTCTGTGGTGTCAGTAATCCCAACAAAAAGGCAAGGAGGGGTTTACAGAGAAATGTTTCCTGGCTGGTGCAAGCCTGCATGTGCCTGCTTCTCATTTCTGAGTAAGTCAAAGGAGGGATCATTTGCCTTTTATTCATGTCAGAGTCTACTGAAATCCAACGTTCCTGCAGGGAGCCAGGGGCCAGTGTTCAAGCCTGGGTGGCTGATAGAGGAAACTGCACTCAGAAAACCCCAACAGTGAACTAGGGAGAGGGCTACTGTGAAAGATATTTTAGGGTTTGCTGGTTAGTCCTTATCTTGCTATTTGCCAACAGGATCTGCCAGGTTTCTGCTCAGCAGCTCTGATACTAATTTTCTATATATTCTGTAGGGCTGATGCTAGAGCTATCACATGTGCTCAACAGACATGTATGAGCATTGAAATTTTCTGGAGAAGCCTGGGATTTTTTATTCCAAGAAAATGGCAAACTTGGAACATCCATTTCTTGAGTTTGTATCTGGAAGCCAGAATACTACCCTATCCTCCTCAAAGGAAAGCACTTGTGTGTCCATACAGTCTCTAGACACAGAGAACACATCTTCAGAGGTGCCAGTATGGGTTGCTCTGGACTGGGCCAGGTCTGCCAGGCACATGGGCTGGAGCACAATCAAAATATATTCACAAATCTCTGTGCATTTGATTATATGTTGCTTTTATTTCTCACCATTATTTGTAAGGCTTCAGGTCTGAAATACAAGCACTACAGCATGGAACTCTAGAGGTGGAAAAGCTGTCTATTGTCATATATCAGGAAAGTATGGTAACATTATTGCTGCAGGGAAAGACTCACCCCTAGGAAGCTTGGTGGGTCTTTTTAACTTCTGCTCTCAGAGAAAGAGGCACTGCAGGACAAGGAGCTCTGCTTTATTGTTCGGTAGTAAGGGATATTTCTGTGGCAGCAAAGGCTTTACTTGGTAGGTTTGTGCTACTACTGCTCAGCGTGCTGCAGAGAACTCAGTGCTGAGCAGACAGCTCTTCGTCAGCAAAATACCACTTAGAAAGGGCTCTTTGCAGCTGCTGCAGAGTAAATATTTGGGCCTCAGCTAAGTACCACCAAAAGAAATACCAAATGAGGAAAGTGGTGAATTTAAGTCCAGGAGGTGGGACCCTTTGCAAAAGTTGAGGCAGGCCTTGAATAACCAGAGGACAGTAGGAATGTGGTCCTTGAAAAGTAAGTGCTGGACCATGGTAGATGGCACCTGTCTCTTAGACCTTTGTACCAGGGGCTGAGTAACTGGGCTTGGTCAGTGCTACCACAAGGAAAGAGGTTCACTGCTTTTCTCCTATAAGCACCGGATGCTTCTTCAGCCCCTATCGAAATTCAGTGCCTGTTAATAGGCAAGTGCTGTCTATCAAAGGTGACCAGGGTAGCCATGGAATGTGCACAAAGTGCCACAGCAGGGGCCCATCGCTGGTGTTTATTAACTTGAAGAGGGACCTTATCCCCTCTCCCTCTTCTGTTCAATTCCAGTCCTCACTGCCAACAGCTCCTTGCATATAACAAGAGCTTTGTGGTTGCCAAGGAGAGCCCACCCCCCCAGAGAGGAGGAGAACGTGTGGAGAAGAAGTAGCAAAGACCATTAACATCATTTATACAGCAATGGGAGACTGGCAGCCAAGTGCTGTTGGCAGTAAAGCTTTCAGCTGCTCTGGGAAGATTGAGAGTGTTCTCCTAATGATTCCCAGACATCTACTTTGCAGCAGTTTCTTGGAGTGATTCACTCTTTGGAATGCTTTCCCCCTCTGTTTTATGCCCTTCTGAAGACAGGGGCCAGCAGGGCAGAAGGGTGCACTATCAGAAACAGTGGTCTGGGGGAACCCCATGCCCCAGGCACCCAGTTTCTGGTGGGACTAGGGGGGGCACTGCCTCCCTGGCCTGTCTCCAACCTTTGTGCTGGGATCTTGAGTCATCCATCCATCCATCCGTCCATCCATCCATCCATCCATCCATCCATCTATCCATCCATCCATCCATCCACCCACCCACCCATCCAACCAACCATCCTCACCTTGGTTCTTTTGGCTGTCTGCCCTGGCACCTGCCTCTCTTCTGGTCTCCTCAGCCCCAGGTACTGCAGGCAGGAGAGGCAGCAGAAGGACTGCAGTGGAGGAGAGCTGATGCCTCCATGGTGAGCTGCCCTTTTGTGAGGAAAGCCTCGTTCCCCATTTACCTCTTGCAATGCCACAGGTCCCTGGGAATGACGCAACAGCCCATGGCCATGGAGAGCCGGGATGGCGCCCAAGCCTCAAGCACAGCTGACTATCCTTACTGCCTTTTTGTTTTTAAGGAACTGGGGCAAAGTTGAGAAGACTTCTCTCACTCTTCCCATAAATCTACAACTGGGAAACAAACACAGGCATCTTCATCCAAAAACGCGTGGCTCAGGCTCATCACTAGCTGAGACAGGAGTGACGTGAAATTCCCCAAGGTGCAGCTGGCTGGACGGAGCAGATGAGCTCCAGTTTCAATGAAGGCAAGGAGATGGGGGAGGTGTAGAGCTCCCAACACACAATGGAAAGGGCTCTGGAGGAAACTTTGTGGCTCTGGACTCTAAGCAGGCTTTTTTTTGCTGTTGCATAACTGCTTAAGTGCAGCTTGGCTGAAAGCTAAGCTATACTAGGGATTTTTACTTTCTGTTAGCCACCTGGAAAGTGACATTAATTCCTTTGTCTCTTGTATTCCTGGGTGAGAAAGCAAAGCCAGAAATTTCTCTGTGATAAGAAGACAAGTCCAGGCATATAAGCCCTACTTCTCAGTCATACAGGAATGGACTCCTGTGCCCTCAGTGCAGTCGCTCTGGCTTTTCGCCAACACTACCAACACCCGAGTTTAACCCAGTGTCACCTTTTCTCCTGTAAGATGTTAAGTGGCCACTGATGCTTTGGCCAGGACAAGAGCCCCTGGGACCATCTGGCTGCAGCACAGGGATGGGTGCAGCATGGGCTGGGCACAATTCCCACCAAAAAGCAGGGAGGGGGACCTGCAGAGAATCCTGGAGGAGATGCTGCCTCGTGGGTGGCTCTGTGCCCCTTTCAGCCCCTGACCTTGCAGCCAGCACTAGGTGGAAGGACGGTCATGGGAACCAGCCTGAGGCCACTGACCACTTTTGTAGACAATGGCAACCCCCCCTTTAGGGGTAGGGACAGGGCAGCCAGGATCAGGGGTCACAGAGAGCTCTGCCTCTGTGTGATCCAACAGCTGGATATTCCTGAATGGAGATGGCACTGGGGTGACTGCCAAAAGCTCTGTGGGAGAGGGGATGTCATTTGGGAAATAGTCTTCCTTCCAGCTGACACATTTGGGCTGGCAGTCAAGAATGTCAGTTGTCCCCAGGGCTCTTTTTGCAGCTACTGTGGCCAAGAGAGGTGTGAAGAGAGAGACGTGTAGGCTCAATAGATCAGAGACCCAGTCAGCTCCAATTACACCAGCCAGATGACATTAGAGATAACATAAAATAATATAAGGCCTATCAGCTTAGCAGCTCTGCCAGAAGGGACATGCAGCATTAGGGAGAATGGGCTGGAACATCCTGCAGGTCATTTTGATGACAAGATTCTATTGGGTCAAAATCCATGGAAAGAAATGAGTCTTGCCTTTAGTTTTCCTGATGTTTGGGATACATGGTGCAAAATATTAAGTCCCCCTTCAGGCTCCAATCATAACCTTAAATTGTTCTTGCTGAATTGCTTTCCCTATACATTGGAAAGATAGACTCTCACATGGCTCTGCAAACTCACAGACCATCCTTGAGGTTCTTAAGAAGTCTTTTACTCTAGAAAAAAAAATGTATATATGAAGATCTTGATTTATCTAGTGCAGAATCACAGCCCTCAAAAGAGAGGTCTTAGCTTTACCCTCAATGAGGTCCAGGATATTTTTGCTATCTACAGATTTTCCACTGCTTCTTAAATACTGCCAAATGTTTTATCTCACTGTCTACTCAGTTTTAGAGAATATGAACAAGGCAGCACTGAAGAAAGTTCATGTAGCGTGGCTCCTCATTTTCTGACAACAGCTAGTAGGCACCAGTCCTTTTGGGAAAGATATGCTCTAAAGCAGGACATAATGAAACTGTCTGCTCTAAGAAGATCTCCTTACATGTCCTATTAAAGATTAGTCCCAATGTTGAAACAGAGGTTTTAATAAACCCTTAAATAATTCATTATTTACAACATTGGATATGCTTGTTATCTATAGAGAAATCCGTTCCTTTTAGGATTTTGCCAAGTTTCTTTTTTTTAATTTATGTCTGACAGTATTACGGGAAATGAGTTTTGTAGCTTGATCACACATTGGCTAAAAAAGTGTTTCCTCTGAAACATTTTGAAATTTTATTTCTTTATTTTGTCTTATGGATTAGCTTCTTATTCAAAAGCTTTTCAAAATCCTTTCACAAGCAACATCTGCTCAATTCCAGGGGCCTGCAGGACCAGATGACAGGCCCTAGTGAAGCCTGTCTTCTTCATGAAGAGCACTGTGAAAATTCACAAGTGAAGGACCAGATAGGACTGATTTTTACAGAGTCTGTAAGAGGGAACTGGCAGGAAAACAAGCTGTTCTATGCTCATTGTCCTGGAAAGCTGGACATTTTACTTAACCTGAAAGGAATTAAAATCAGTAACTGCAAGAATTTAGGGTAACAATAACATCCCAAGAGTGGGCAAGTAGCTGTCGGGTTTTTTTTCTTTTAAAACATTGTACAGATTAAATAACACCAACCTAACCTAAAACACTAATATGAAATTAATCTAGATTTGTAATGTAATAAAAAAGCTGATATGAATCAGAACAAGAGCTAAAAGAAACTCTGACACCATTGCAAACAAGTTTCTGTTTAAATTGACATTTTCACAACCCCTCCATCACTGCCTGCCTTCCTCCTCTCCTTCCTCCTTTCTCTGAACCAACCAGAAATATTTCTGCTAAGCATTTTCCAGACAACCATCTTCTCTAGAGAAGGAAAACCTTTAAGTGACAGCCAGCTTTATTTACAAGCAAGAGCTGGGCAGCCTGTCCTCATCTATATCTGCTGTCCTTGGCTCCTGAAATGGGGCAATATTCCCTAATTTGAGTAGACTTCCCAGGTAATTTCTGCCCTGGGCAGCAGAATGTGTAGGTGATTACTGTGGTGTGAAATAGCATGGAGATAACAGAGCATGTGGTCATTCAAGCATCTGAGAGCCCACTCTGAATAGGTTTGGCAGCCCCTCCGTCCCCATCAGCACAAGACCAAGGTCTGCCTCATTCTCAAAATGCTTGTATTGATTTAATTTAAACCAGATGCATTCCCATTGACATCCAACTTCCACTCCAGACTCTGCACCATCCCCTGTAGGTGTTATTCCTAGTCTAAGCAAATTACTCAAGGCCGGGTCTCTATTGTATTCTTCTGTTGGTGTTGAAAAGTGTTATTGAAACCCACATTCTGATTCTCTCCTTCCTCTGCCTCCTATTGCTGCCTCTGACAAGGTGCTGCTCTGGGACCTGCTTCTGAAATCTCTTGGCAATTCGTGAAGAGTGAGGGGACCATGGTCTGTGGAGAAATTGCCTTCTGTATTTGTCTGAGAAATGGCTTGGTGACTACGTAACCCTGAGCTAGAGATGCCTCACTTGGGTGACAGCCATAGGAAGGCCAACAAAATGCTCTGGTCGTGGTACATGTGGCTGTCCTTCTCAGCGATGATTTTCCCTACAGGACATCCAGGTGGAAAGCATGCAACCCCAAATTCATAGAGCACTGTAATCTGCTCCATGGTCCCTGTGACAGATCAACAGACCAAGACTGCAGAGCTGAGACTGGCCTGCAAAGGTGTGGGACGGAATTGGACAACCCCAGAATGAAAATGGGCTCTCAGGGAAGGAGCCATCATCACCTTTACTTGGTCTATCTCCCTGCCCTCAGGAGGCACAAGGTACTTTCATGTAATGTCATTTTTTACAAATGTTCCTCTAAGCTCTTGAGGCTCTTGAGCAAAGGAGGTCCTCCAACAACCTCAGACAAATCCTTCTTGGTGTGTCAGTAACCACATCCCCAAAAGATTTCCTAATATCAAACTGAAAATCCTTTTACTGCATGCTGAGAATATTACGAGTCTCTAACTTTCAGCTGCCATTGGGCTCTTACTGACCCACAAGGTGCTGATGGAGGGGCACAAAGAGGCCAGGCTAGGGACCCTAATCAGAAATGCTCATTACTGACGCCACTGTGAGAGGGTTTTCTCCTTGTTGTTGTTTCTGGCACAGAATAGCAGGGCAGGCAGGGGCCATGCAATGCCCTTGAGCTTTGGGCAATACCTTACCCATACCAGTGTGAGAGGTACAGGGATCAGGAGTCAGGCACAAGCCTTTGTCTCTTACCTGCCCCAGAGGGTCAAGTTTCCTTCCACTTTATAAGTATTTATTGTTTCAGATGAAGGATGGTAGGGGGTCACAAGGGAGGGGGAGCAGTGAGATAATAAAGGATAATATTGCTTCCAAAAGTGTGTCTGGTTTTTCCTACAGTATTAGGTACTCTAATAAAAGATGTTATCTCTCCCTACAAACCTTGACTGGCCTACATCCTTTCATCACAGCTTCAACAATGTCACTACTGCAGTAAAAATATTTACTGGCAAAAAAGCGCCTCCGATTCTTTAGTAATGGGTTGCATCAGCAACTGTAAGGGGAACCTCCCCAGGGAAATACTCTTCTACAGCCCTTTCAGGCAACCCTATTCCCAAGGGAAACACAGCCAGTCTGCTGTGCACTGGATTAGTGAAGCAACAGTGACGTCATGATTTTTTTTTTATTGTTGTGCCTCTTGTGTTGTCATAAGAAAGGGATAAGGAGCTGAGGGGCAGAGGGGAGCTTGGGGAGCTGTCAGCATTAGCCCCAGCTCCTGCCTGCTGGGTCTGTACATGGGCTGCTCATGGAGCCACAGCCTAACCAAGTGTCTGAGCCCGTGAACTGTCAGGGGATGAATGATTCGGGCTCTGCAAAGGGTACAGCAATCCCTTGGGAAGCAGACATCCTCAGTGGCTTGCTGATGGGCACCCTGCAGAGCTGCCCTTCCCCTCAGGCAGAAGGGGCCATGGGACCCTTACAGCTGATGGGCTGACTTGTAGCAGCACAGGCTTGGAGCCCAAGAGGCCTCCGAGCAGCCTTGGCAGGTTAGCTGTGGTGGGGATGGTGTTGCATGGTTTAAGCAGCGAACAGGAACTTCAAGCCTGACATTAGAGCCTTTCAAACACCTATGGATTTTGATGGGGAACAGTTCCTCTGTGCTTTCTACTGACATCAGAGCACTTTCTTTGCTAATTTAAAGTTGGAGAAGGGCTTGAGCCAGAATTTGCCCATCTGTGGGGCAGGTTTGTATTCATCTCTCCTCTGAAAAAGGAAGCAATTAGGAAACACAAACAGCACAAACTCAAGCTGAAGTAGATTCTGAATGTCTCAAAGGTTCAGCTGCAGCCATAGTTTCCTGGAAAATGTTGTACTAGGGCAAGCATGGCAAGTGGCAGGGCTGTATTGGGTTTGGCTTAAAGAAATGAACGGAGAAGGTTTCAAAATATTTAGGGCGAATATGTTTTCATTCCCCATTCTAAAGCAAACTTGGGACCACGGAGACTGGTGTTTCATTTCTTTGAGAAAAGAAAAGTGCCAGAAATTTAACGAATCATCGCTTCTGGGCAGAGAAAGTGCAGTATGACTGGGGGTCAGCACATTTATAAAAACAAGGCATATTTTTCAATTTGGGATGATCCCAAGTTTTTAGCAGCTGTAGCAGAAAGTCAGTTATTCACAAAGTCCTCTTCCTTCTTCTTTGCCTCCAGTTCCCAGTGCTATTCCAACAGACAGAGCAAATCTCACTCCAAGAAAAAGCAGTTAATATGTGCTCAACATCCTGGGTGCTTGGAGGCAAAGAGCCAGTCAAACATATCAGCTCTGAACAGGGAGTCAGAAACACATATATCAAACTTTTGAGGACAAAACCCTTTCCCACAAGATCGTGGTGAGAAGATTTCAAGCCTTAACCCAGCTGCCACTGCTCTGACTTAATAAATGTCCTTACACAGACAATTTAAGTCAAGACTTTTTTCCCAGTAGAGAGGTTTCACCCCTTGGATATAAGGCCATTGACCAACCCTTTCCAGTCAGGAAGCTCCAGTCATCTGTTTGCAGCTATCTAATGATAGAGAGGAAGGGGACATTTTAATTAAAACATTTGAACTCAATTTGAACTCCACAAAGACTGATGAGGTTCATGATGCCGGCTCAGGTGCTGTTCAGCTTACAGAGCAAATGCCAAAAGGAAGTGAGAGAGAGAGAGGGAGAGGGAGAGAAAGATCCTAATAAGGACTGTGCAGACAGTAGTTTGAATCCCTTGAAGGCACCCTGGTGGGCCATCACAGCTTTGGGTGACTTATCTCTTCCTGACACATGCTGGAAGCTGCTCATATGCTACATTTTATTTTTAAAAGTGAATCATCCTTAAAAATGAAATAGATCGAAGTGATTGGTGCAAGGGGACTGGAAGATGGAAACAGTTTATGAATGGGTTTAAGTGCCAAGTTACTCCAAACTTCAGAACAAATGTTCCCGCAAATGTTCTCCAAAATATGTTTACAAAAGCAGGTTCTCACCTGGAAGGATGCGAGGACTTGCTGGAGTCCCTGACCTTTGCCAAAAGTTTTCTAAAACTCTTTGGTGCTGTCAGGCTTTGAAGTGGGGGAATTCATCAGGGCAGGCCAGAACATGGTGACATGAACAGACTTCATGTTTTGCTGATGGGCCCTCTCCCACAACACTCCTCTGATTTACACCCAGAAGAAAACTACACGGCTCCTTCCTCAGAGCAGCCGGGAGACCTGGTGCCATCTTCAGCCCTAAAAGCTGGCTTACTTAAAGTCCCAGTAGAAGTGAATGGAGCAACTACAAAGCTAAAAAACAGCGTCAGTTCAAGAAAACTCAGGCCTGGAATTATGCAATAGTCCTAATTTTGAAAAGTATTGTTGGGACTGAGTCATTGTCCTCCCAAGTACTGCAGCCTGAAGTGAAAAATCCACATACTTTCTCAGGTCTGTCTGTAACAGCCTCTTAAGCTATTTCATCCGGACCCAGAAGGGGAACCTGTTCCACATGCTTGACAGTGGATCAGACTATGGTTTTTCACATAAGGAATTTATTATTTCGGAGATACAATTAGCCAAATAAAGGGCTTCCTAAGGAAGTGTCCATTCTCTGTACTAACATATGTAAAAACATATATTGCACTGGAAGCCTGATACAATATTTAAAGGGAAATCTAAGTGGGGGCCTCTCTTCTCTGTTCTACAGAAACACTGTTGCTTCTATAGGATCTCTAACAATTTATGCCATGTAAGGTGGGTAGGGAATCAGGACCACAGCGTTCATTTAAAATGTTTCTTTACTAACATCAGCATGTAAGATACCATGTGCACTGCTCCCTAACTCATTCCTGCCAGCCTAGAAGAGCCTGTCTGGACTTAACTGATGGCAATGGAAATCCATTAGTTTTAATCAGTGGAAACCCCATGAGAAACATCACCGTGCCCAAAACAAGCCAAGAAAACAAGCAGCTAATTTATTCTGTGAATGAAATTCGGCTCAAGAGTGAAACCAGCACAAGATTTTTGTACATGTCTGAGCTACTGACTGCCAAAGCTGCATCATTTTACTGAACCACATCTGCTGTACATGAGGTCTTCCTTCCTGATGGCATGGCTGCAAAACTGAGGTGTAGGCATTCTGAGCCTTGCCTGAGCTTTCCCAGGGGTGCTCAGGTAGGGCCACCTCATTGCTTGTATCAGTGAAATGGCCCAAGTTGCCAAAACAAATCAGGTGTTACCTCGGCTGCCAGCAAAATCTGCCCATGTGCAGTGGCAGGGGAGTGAAGAAGACCTGCCAGAACCAGGAGCTTCTCAGACACATTTTGCCACCAGATAAAATATTAACACCTCACTCCTGAAGAGCACAAAACAGGGAAGTCTGTGCAGCTGGTCTCAGAGGAGACTCTGATCTGCTGCTGGATGTTCCCTGGCCTGCAGACGAAGGAGGACTTCTTACTGGGCAACAGTGTGATTCAGTTGCACAACACAGGCTTGCCGGAAAATGGCTCATCATCAAATTGCCAGTGACCTTGTGCAGAAATCAGAGTCCAGGCCTCTGTGGGCAGTCCTAGCTCACATCTTGTGACTGACTAGGCTGGACAGGACTGTGCTTTGCCACGCCTGTTAATAGATGCAGTAGTTGTGTTTCTGGTCTTAGAGCTAGAACACGTCCCTCGTGATTTGGAAGAACTGAACTGCATCTGCAGCACATTTAGTTATAGAAACACTGGATTCCCAGCAGTGTAAATGGACTCCAGACCTGTCCCGCTGCAATGTCTGAGAGAGTAGGATCCATGGGTGTATTTGAAACCGTAGGAGCATCCTGAAATAAGCATTATTTGAAAGACAGCAAAGTGCTATAACCTACTGCCTGAAGTCTGGAGAGTGGCAGTGACAGTTTATGCATGGTGACAATCTCCTGCAGCCACATCTACCCTCTCTCTGTGTCCAGCGTCACCTGCTCCTTTCCTTAAGCTCTGCCTTTGGATTGATGTTTTAGACTAGACACTGCCTTCTGCCTAACTTCACTGGCTCTTCAAACAGGCAGTAGCCTCTGGTCATGTAAGGTTTTCTGTTTGGTTTGTTAAAGGAGTTTATCAAGAGAAGCATCATGATGAAATCTGGGTGCCACTGAAGTCAGTGATTAAACTGCAAGTGACTTAACAGGGCCAAGGTTGCAGCCTGTAGGCTTCATTTGCAGTACCAGTAATGAATACCAGGCACTGACTTTGAAGCCACTTTGTGCACTGATGATATAGAACCCCAGAAAAAGCTGTCACTAGTAAGTAAAAGCCCTCAAATTCCTGAGAAAGGTTGTGATCATTAATCAAAAGCTTTTTTATGTCCACATAAGAATGGAGATATATTGAATCCATGAGCTAATCTGGAATTTGAAGTTAATTAATTACATCTCTCTATAAATGTCAGTGGATCCAGGACTCATGCCAATATCCTGGGGAAAGAGGGAATATGGCTGCATTGCTTTCTTCCCCTTTTGTTGAAAGAAAACAACAGATTTTTAAATTAGATGTCACGTATTTGTTAGATATATTGTGTAGTTTGCTTTTCTCCCTCTCCCTCCAATTAACTACCTCTCCCAGAAGTTTAAAGTTTCATTCAAGACACAAATATCCTGAAAGCAATAAGTGAGTTACAATGAAGAAATCACATACCTGAGACCCATGGAACAAATTAGGCTTTTGTTATGCTGGGGCAATCCCAGTAAGGCAGGGGGCAGAAATTGGCCATATATCTGAAATCAAGTAGTTGAATCTACAGTATTAGAAGTTGGCTCAGCATGAACATGTGTCTTAAAGCAATTATAGACATGCCAAAGGAAATGTCCAAGGCTAGCCAAGATAATCAGCAAAGTTCCTTGAGCCAACATCCCATATTCTCCTAAGATAAACTTAAACAACATTTCTATTTATTGTTTCCTGCGTCTCTTGATAGCCCCTATCGAAAGGCAAGAAGAATTAGAGGAGAAGACTAGAAAACTACTGCATAACAGTTGCAAGGGCAGCATTTTGAAACTGGATTGTTCAGTACAGTCTGTACCAGACTGAAGTGGAAAAGTTTTGAAATAAATCAGAAAAACCACATTCACCAAAGGCATTGGGCTTCAGGACAGAACTTTTTGAAGACATCCTACATGCCATTGCAAAGGCCTGTGAAGAATGGGAACAGCACTTTTTCTCTGCCACTGTTCACAGAAAGCTGAGCAGAACAGATGCTTTTGCTGAATGGAAGTCAATGCCTCTGGCTCCATCTGAGCTGAATGACAAAGAGAGGGGCAGAGAAGGATTTGTCCATGTCCTGCAAGTGTACACAATTTGCTTTCTTGCTACATCTGCCCTGGTCCACTGCTGTAAGTGAAGAACATTGCAAGCTGGAGCCACAGGACATCTGTAACCAGGGAACACAAAAGGACAGACCTGACAACACGTGTGAACATGCTGGTATAAAAGGAGGCACAAAATAGGTTCCCCTTGGTTTCTAAAAGAAAATTGCCTCACTACAAAACTGTAAGCAGTGATGTGTGTGGCACAAACCCAGCTGTACCAGTGCTGCTGTCTTCCAGATGGGCCATTAAATCACTCACAGTTATTAAAATACCATGGCAACTTCTGCAAGTGCAGAAATGCTCAGTGTAGCCCTGTGGCCAGATTCCAGCTTACAACACTTCATCCTCCTTACTCCTTCACTTTCCTGCTCTCAGTAGCACCACTCCTGTCCAGCAGTGCTCCTGAGGCTGCAGATCAAGCACCAACCATGCCCAGGACCCTGCAGGCCCAGCAAAGCCAGGCTTTACCAGACCACAGGCAGTCACCGCAGCCCTCTGCAAGGATCACTTACATTCCCTTTCCCTTTGTAGGTGCATGAGTCCAGTGAGCTCAAAACCCCATAAAAAACAAGGCATTTCAGAAGAAGTGTCCCCTCATGGACAGGACACCCTTATATGCCAGCTGCATCTTCCCTAAGGTGGTTTTAAGTCCTGAAAGCATGGCATGAAAGTAGCATGCACTTGCTGGCCTGAGCCTGCAGTACTGTGTGAAACAATAAAACAAACAGTAGAGTTCACATGCAGGGACTGAGAGCAGAGCTGTCTCATGCAGGTCCATTGTCTGCTCCCTGCCTGGCCATCATAGTGCTCAGCCACTGTGCCCCTCCCAGGACTCTACGTCTGTTGGGAAAGCCAGCCACCAAAAGGCCCCCACTGTGAGCACAAGAATTTTGCTGCATGTTAGGTTTGATTAAACCTTTCTGCTGCAGAATCAAGAATAGTTTTATGCCCGTGTTGAGTAAGTCTTCTCTTGAGTGGTGTCTGAGCTAACACCAGGGTGCCATGTACTCTTCAAGTGTCTACAAGTGTTTGTACAGAACGTCTATAAAGGTTTGCGGTTCCTCTTGTTTCTGAGTCAAACAGATGAGGTTTTTCAGCCTTGGCAACAACCCTGCATGCTTATATTTGAAGAATTCCCATCCCAGCCTTACTGCCAGCTGTGGGTTGATGCCTCTGGCTGAAGTTGCCTTGGGCAGACCCAAGGGACAGGACTGGCTGTAGCTGCCTCACAGAGAGTGACCGAGCTGCCCTCAGCTCTCCTGGGGACACTGTAATCCTTCAGGAACTCCAAGAACCCAACTGATATTTCTTTTGCCTCCCTCATCCTTTATTCCTGCTTCTTTCTGTCTTCACACTGCATTCACACTGGGGCTGTGGTGCAATAAGGAAGCGATACCACAAAACCTCCAAGAGCAATTTTGGAAACCAAATATCCATGAAAGAATTTAGAGAACCAGATGCAAAATATTGGTTCAGTGAAAACCCAGTTCATTGACAAATAGCAACACAACCAGGACTAACAGCCTCTGTGCATCAGCTCCAGACAAGGGAAAGGTCATTGTTAAACTCAATACCCTCGTCATTCATGTGACCCATGTACCCCTTTGTGTCTGTCGAAACTGCTAAGCAGGTGATGAGCAGTTCCAGTTTTCTTTTATTTTTGGCTAAAGACAGCTGCTGCCCACCACAGTAGACACATGTTCTACACGGACCCCCGGGATTGCAGGAAGTCAGTGGAAGTGGATTTGTCCCAAACAATATGTCAGTGCTGTCAATCTTCTTCTTGCTTATCAAGCATTGGTGGTTGATTCGACATGCAATGTAATGAGCCTAAACTAAGACCCTCTGAACATCACATAGTGAGAAATTAAAACCAAGTCCATGCACACCTCCTGGGGTGACCATTGGCAGCCCCAGCTCAGGTGCTCCTCTCTGATGGGAACTTCTTATAGCTAGAGTGGAAAGTTTTTGCTTCTGTGTCCTGCACATTGCAGTCTCCAAGCGATGCTGCTACATGCAAACTGGGGCCCTGAAGGCATTTCTTTTCTCTACTGAGTAGTAAATTATAAAATAAAATAAACTGACCCATAATATGCTTTCCTCTCTCCAAATTAAATAACACAGAGAACAGTGCTTCTCAATCAGACCACACACACAGAGATCTTGGCTTTTTTGTTTTGTCTTGCAAATTAAGTGTATTTGGCCTATATAATATCTGGAAGCCTACCAGTAATCTTCATTAGAAGAAGATTAGAAGAAGATTAGAAGAAGTCAGACTGCAGCAGGTTTATAACAGGTATGGCTCAGTAAATTCCATAGCTTGTCCTTCTTTAAGAACTGAATACAGCTTTCTGTAGTAGCATTAGTTCTGGTTTTCACTCATTAAATCCATTTTCTGGCTTTGATCAGGGACCCTCTGCCTCACAGGAATAATAGGAATAATGAGACAGAAATACCACATACCCACACACTTGTAGGCAACAGTGGGATGGGGCAGCAAGATGATAAGACTGGGAGGGGCTGTGCAGGACTGTACCATGAACAGAAATATTTTCTTGACTCATTAGAAGATACCAGCACGCAGGAAAAAAAGCCTAACAAAAAAAAGGCAAGGGTCACGGTGTTCTGGTATCCTCTTTCTGTCAAAAAAAAAAAAAGGAAAAAAAAAGAGAAGATATTCTACCTTTCAATTAGCTGAAAACTACAAAAGACTCTTGGTTGTGTTGAGTGGTTTTGTGTAAGTTGTCTAAGGCATAGGAGCAGAGTGGAGTATGTGCAACGCTGGATCTGATCAAAAGTGAAAAATTGAAAAATTCTCCTGACAAAAAGCACAGCCTTATCAAAACCAGAAGCTTTCTGAAGATATCAAATGTTAGGAAAGTTAAATTTTCCAGATGGAAACTGAGAAAAGAAACTGTGTGTTGGAAAATCAGGTTAGTGCTAATTTTTGACTGAGACATATGTGCTTCCGACCCCATATCTGGAACTTGAGCTTTATCTGGAGCAAAAGATTAGAGGAGAGAGTTTCACTTCTCCTCCTTCCCCACACTTTTGGTCTCTTCCCTCCCATCTCCTCCACCTGAAGAGGACAAAGATTACAATATAGTGAAGATGGGAAAAACCCAAGTGTAGATATACCTGCTGTCTCCTAGAAAGAGAGACTCAGAAGGCAGGGAAGTGTCTGAACAAAGAGAATTATTAGACAGCAAGCCGAGACACCTAAGCAGTGGAAATGTTATAGAAAGGCTGGAGGCCCCTAAAGCCACAGAAAGAAACAGAGTTTCATGATTTCTGATCCCAAAATTGTGTAAATAAATAAATAAATGATGTGGACTTCTTGATTAAGAGGACCTAGAAGTTACGTTTATTTTCACACCACCTTCTAAAATGAAAGGCAAGTGCACATTTCTGTGAGAAAGCTGTAAACATTTGAGAGATGGAGTATTTCTAGAGGGGACTTTCTCTTAGGTTGTTAGTGGGGTAGCAGTAAGGGAAGAAGGACACTGGCTTTTAGCCTGGCTCTGCTGCCCAAGTCTCGCTGTCCAGATCAAAACCTCTGGCACAGAACCAGCTGCGGCTGGCATATGCACAAGCTCCATCATTACAGGTTTCACTAAAAGAAACACAAATGAAACACAACAGGTTAATGCCAGTCCATGAATTGCTGAGCTGTAATGAATCTTGTAAGCATCACTCACTTAATTGAACCCTGCACGATATCAGTGGAAAAAGTCCCACCTTTCACTGCAGCCCTCTGGCCAAAATAGCCTGTGCTGGGCCCAAGAACATGCAATAAAATATATGGGTTTATTTTTTTTAAACAGCACCAGAATGAACTTTTAGTTTTAATAAAACAAACAATTGCTAATAGTCCTTTCCCACTTTCAGTCCCTTTGGCCTTTTTTATCCCCTTTCCTTCTAGGTCCTAGACATTTTACAAACACTTGTAAATAACTATACCCAGGCCAAACAGAGGGTCATTCTTCATTCTAAACAGGACATCAGGGATAGTAAAAAAACAGTGTTTGTGGCTGGAATGCATTGTACAAAGGTGGAGGGAATAGAGGACATTTCTGTGTCTGGAAACAGAAGACGAGTGTTTGTTTATAATGCAACATGTTAGAGAACAGATTAGATAATAACATTCTAAACAGAAGAACTCATGCTCCATCAAATCTGAAATAAACTTTGAAAAGATGTCTCAGTGAACTCCATCTCCTTCTGGGCCCCTCACAGTACCATGAGGTCAGAGCTGCAGGAATGGATCATTTCACATCATTTACTCAGTCAGTCACTGGGCGAGTATGAACGACCCACATACTGTGGCCTGATGTGATCAGGAATAGCAGATCTCATTTTGGTCTTTCAGGAGAAGATAACATGCCATTGCTGAGCTGTGTGTGCTCTGATCATGCATTTCTAATGGAGTGTGCATGACCAACAGCCTGCCTTGCAGGATATATATACAGAAATGTAAGATTTTTGGAATTATCCAAGAGATTTGGGAATCTTTTTTCCAGGTGTGACTTCAGACATTTCATTCCACATAGTGTGAAGTCTCATTAAAATTGATAAACTGTGTTTCTTAAGTACATTACAAATTGGAATAAATTGCAATAATTAGAGCTATATTAACAGGGCTTTGCCAAAAAGCATTTCTGGATTTTTCAGAAAAGCAAGACATACTGAAAGAATTAGTGTGCATTAACCTGAAACACTGATCACCTTGAAGCATTTAAGAAGCTATGTCGAGTTCTTCTGATGCAGGTCATTTTACTTCCTGGCAGCATACAATTTTGAAACAAAACAATGAAATTAAGGGCTTTCCAGCAGTATAGCTCATTGTTTTAAAACTTACAGTTACTTGTTATTTTTGGATGAAAAATAAAAGCAAGCTGAGTTTTGTTCCTGCTTCATTAGTGGGTATTTTTCCCCTGGAACTCGATTTAACAACAAATATAGTAAATCCATTGTTTTTAGACCAGCAGATGAGTAGTTATTCTGTTAAGCAGAGTTAGTTGAAGTATTCTGAGCAGAGTATCCCTCCACCCCCACATTTTCTCTTATCAAAAATGGGTCTGTTTCAATATTATAAACATTTTCCATTTAAATGGATCATTTCCAGTGGAATTTTCCACAGAAATCACTAAACGAGGAGCAGAAGACCCGCAGGATTTTGTGCAAAGCTGACATGATGCCTGGTGTCTGCACTGCGCTGCAGGGTCCGTGCAGGGTCAGCTGTGCAATCCCTGCAGCCTCCTGCGTGGCCCAACCCATGGATGAGGGGTGGCAAGGGGTGGCCATGAGACCTCATGGACTATGGGGCACCACAGGCCCTTGTGGGAAAAGGATATGCCAAGAATAAGGTCAAACCAAAAACTGAAGGCAGTTTTTCAGCATTTCTAAACCCATGGTTTTCTTTAAAAAATAAACTCTGTTAAATTTTATTTCCACTGCTTGTCCCAAATGTTTGTTTGTCCTTAGTGATGAAATTACATTTTTCCCATGGGAAGGACATTATATGTTTCTGTACCCTTTAATGTCAGTCACTCCATTGCCCTAAATTTCATTGAACCACCATAAGCATAGCTTTAAACACCTTCCAAAGCCTCTATTCATAATGCTCTTTTTTAGTGCGCTTAAATTTTTCTACACATCTGCTGCATTCCTACCTGCACCGCAGCAGTGCGCATCAAACCGGAGTAAGATGGTCCAGTCTGACAAATGCAAACTGAAGCCACCAAGTAAAAAGTGTGGGAAATAAAGGCAAGTTTAGACATCAAAGAATGACCATTTCATGACTTTTAGGGCTACCTTTAAGAGCTTTGCAAGCAGAAAATCTCTGCTCACTTTGACAGCCTTACTTTAAGCTGTTACAGCTCAGATTCACATGGCCTGTATTCCATCTGATTTCCCAGGTTTTACTGGTTTTCCTACCAGCTTTCTCTGATCCTTCTGAAGTACTTTATCTACAGAAACCTGAGGGCTGAGAAGCTTGGGTGGAATTTGGGGAGAAATCTTTGACTAATTAAAGATTTCTTTAGAATATCTGCCTTCCTTGGTTTTCTTTCTTTCCGATTCCTCCCGGTAGGATAGAAATGTGAAACACCTTACTCCTGCTTGTAAGATACTTGCAGTTCTTTTTGATAAATAATTGCTATTTCCCACTGAAACTGCAAGTTCCTTTATTGAAGATTGCCATAAAAACTCTGATCCTACTTTCTCTTTCTGTTTCCCTGGAAACAGGAGGATGACCTGATGGGAGCAGTAGTCTTCAATGTCCCAAAAGTTGTGTACCACTGGCCATGGGGAAGGGAGAGCCAGTGGCCTTTGCCAGGATCAGGAGCTAAAGAAGGAGTGGGGCACACTGGCACACGGTTCATGGAGTCACCCTTTCCCATGATGAAACACAGACTACCTCCATGCTGTGCTTGTGGTTCACCTCCCCTGACATCCTTGCATGGAGTCAAGGGGGAAAAGGGAAGGAGCAGAGGCTGGGCCCTTCATTTAGCATCCTGAACTCCTGAATGGAAAGGACGGGCATAGGGAATCCAAAGAGGAACAGAAGGCTGTTATTTTTGGCCTTCTCAGAAATTTCCACAAAGAGAACAACTTTCAGCTGAGTAAGCGTCAGGAGCTCAAATAGGAGGCCTGACTCCATATCAGACTTCTCAAAACGTTCACTTCTCAGGTTATTAAGTTTGGTCTTTGCCCTCTTGAGACCCGTGAAATGAATCAATGTCTCCTGCCAACCACCAAGGGATTTGCTGTCTTCATGCCTCATTGAGACATCAAAAACTAACCAGTGAGGTGAGAGTTTCTCAGCCATGGATTGCACAATGCTCCAAACACTAATGCTCTGTGTACAGAAATAACATCCTGAAGGCAGATCTCTTCACACTGATGTTGTTACATTTTCTAGCCGCTATTGCTCTTTAATATCTCAGTTTATACTTAAAAGCCGATGCATGTAAACGCTGTTGTGCCTGCAAAATATCACATGCAGGCAGCTGCATTTTGGCAGGAGCTGTGCGAAAATGCCAAAATCATTAGCTGGTACAGATACTGTACAGATTAAATCCTCTAAAAATGCCACAATCATACACAAGAATAGACTACTGCCATTGGCGTAACTGTGGGACAGTCTGGTTAAAAATGAAGTTCCAAACTTTCCCTTGGGTATTCTCAAAACTTTATCCTTTGGAAAAAAGTTACTTAGCCCTCATACCATGAGAACTGTGCAGGAAAAATCAAATTACTGTTAATACCTCTCTTGAAACCTTATGGTGAAATTCTGTCAACAATTTCTCTTTCTGCAATTTGTGAATCTGAAGTAAGTTTGCACCACTGTTCACATCTAAAACAGCCTACACAGACTGCACAAAGCCGATGTTACCTTCCAATATGCATAACAACTTGCTAAAAGATGTTCTGAAGAAGTCATTAGATCAGAAAATTAGTGATAGAATTGTGATTAAGAGCAGCTGGAAATAGACCAGAGGTTAACTGGGAATTTCCTGCTCCACATTAAGAACTGCAAGTTTAGGAGAATTTGATTTAGTCCTTTTCATGACCTTAGCAGAGCCAGGCAACCTTTCAGAGAGGGGTGATGTAGTATGCACAATTAAACCACTGGACCTTTTCCATTAACTTTAAAAACTATTGGAAAGCACTCCGTATGGATTGGTTTTCCATGGCAGTTCTGCAGTGCTCTCTCATCGGTGCATGCAGAACAGATATATTTTCCTCAGGAAACTTGTTGGCATGAAAATCTGGCCCAGGATAGCTCCAGGAACTAAATCTAGAAGCCTTTGAGAGTTGTTAGCAGCCCATAATTTCAGTCTCATATCTCACACTTATCACTTATTACTTCCTTCAGAAGAGAGACTTGATTTTGAACTTGGGCTTGCTTCAGACCAGTCCTGTTCACCCAGCGTAGCAAACATCCTCCAGCACCACTAGAATCTCAGAGCTGACACTCTTGAGCCACCATGCCAATTTACAGCTTCCACACTACCACAGCGATCAGTGGCTCCACATTCAAGTACAAACATTTAAGCATTTAAGTATTACAAGTTGCTGTCTTGAGTATCAGCAAGTGGATGTTAGCAATGAAGGAAATGACTTCACACTACTTGGTCTTTCATTACTTTCACCCATCACCTACACAGATGCTGAGGAAAACCAGGAAATGGTTAAGCTGTTTTTCGCTTGCATTGTCATGGCAAATCTATATTTCTCTGTTAATATCCAGAAAATCATCTACATTTTTTTTCTGGTCATTCCCCCTTCTACACTACAGCGTCTGATAAGCTCAAGTACTGGGTCAGACTTAAATATATCTGACTGATCCCACAGTGGGATTCACCAACTTATCAGACTATGTGGCAGTAGTTATCCGGCAATTTGGGATAGTGCCTAAGTCTATGGGCAGAGAACAGCAGGAAAGGCTCCCAAGCATAGCCATGTCTGAAAAGTCTCATTCATCTGCCAATGACAAAGAAACAAATAAGCTTCAGACACTGCTGACCCCTTCCTGGAAATGTCTGGGGAACTATACAGAGTGTATGGTGGAATCAGGGCTTTATCCAAGTGAGCCTACAGGTATGACAGGGTTTTTTCATTAAAATATGAACTCCACTTTCTGCAGAATTGAAGAAACACACATTTTTGTTATAATTCTCTATGCAAAATTGTTTTGTTTGGTTATTTTTTGGTAATTTCCTTTTGTGGAAACAGAACACTGCCAATTCCCATTCCGTCTGTGCTGCATCTCATGCAGAAGACAAGGGTGTATGGAATAGGACATATATCCAGCATTTTCTATGGCCAAGAGCACAATGCAGTCCCGTGTTACTGCACAAAGGGCTGGCTGGTCCTTCATGGGAGCCCCCTCCTGAGGCCATGACCAAGGGACACAGCCTTCAGAAGCCCAGCATTTGGAAGGCGTTTGGACAAAGGTGATAACATAACTATGGGCCCTTGAAATCTTTGCACATACACCACACATATGTAGGCTCTTTTCTTCCGGCATGTTTCAAGGTTTCATATAAGCAAAACCTGAAGCCTACCTCTCTTTTCTCATGTTTGCAGGAGCTATGAAAAACTGTTCACCTCTATTAATGCAGCACGTTCAGCCATAAAATGCTGATCTTAATACAATCAGTTTTATACAGAGGTTTTAACATCCAATTTTGAAACGTTTTAGTTGCAGCCTTCCTTACAAAATATTTTACTCAATGTAAATCAAAGATCTGGAAACTGAAGTGTTGCAGGACCGTAAACCTGAGCACCAGCCCGGAAAAGCAGAGCCGCTGTCTTAAGCTGTTTGATGCAGACAAAAAAATGATTGCTGACCTCAGAAAGGTTGTGTGAAATGCCCCGTTCCTCCATGTCCCATTTCTGGTTTGGGGAGTAAAGAGCGGACATAGATTCCAGTCCATTGGATTTGAAACCCGTCTTTCCCATCAGCATTTTTTGCATGGTCACTGAGCCTCTCCTCTCCCAGCATGCTGGCTTGGGGTCGGCTCCTCAGCCTGAAGCACTGAACCCTCACATGCAGTGAACAGGCAGAGCACTCACTGAACCTGGGGCTGGCAGCCCCAGCCTGCAAGTACCACAAAGTTGTTACGATATGAGGCTTTTTGTGGCTGGGTGCCAAAGTCTACTGGCTTACCCCTCACTGTAGTGAGGATAAGAAAAGCTAACATTTCACTCAACCATCAGAAACAAGAACTGACCTTGATAAGTGGATGAATGGATTTTTTCAGATTTGGGGTAATAATAGTCAGTGACTCCATGATCACTGGTGGTATCGGAAGGTTTAAATAATCGATCTTCATAAAACTCCTAATCTTTGCCTGACAGGCACTATATACAGTGTGTGGAATATTAATACTCCATTCAGTTCTGGACAGCTCAGTAACAGTAGTGAGAACAAATTGGAAGGAATTCAGAGAAGCACAGCAAAATGATGGAGTGGCTAGAGAGACTGATTTATGTGGGATTATATCAAAAGAACTGTGAGTTCTGTTTTGGCCAAAATGCAAGGGAGAAAGGATGATCTGTGGAGTCGTAAGAGCATCTTTGGGTGTCTGGAGGGGAGACACTGCAGGAGGAAAGTAAATTATTTGGAGTTCTCTCAGGGTGTCAAGTTAGGATCAGTAGAAAGAATTAAGTAACTGACAGTTAAGGCAGAAAATCAAGATAGTCTTGTTTCTCTGTTATCTCCCGGATCAGCTGGTGAAAATATATCTCCCAAACCTGAAAATAAGTAGTGGGAATTAAAAAAAAATTAAAGGCTAATGAGGAGAAAAGGAGAAATTAAGAGAAATAAGTAGAAATTGATGATGTGTAATGTCCCAGAGTCTCTGAATGTCCTCTTGAGGACTCAAGAGATCCTTCATCGTAGGGAGCAAAGGGAATATCAAGAACCAGTAGGGAGGTGATGAAAAATGATGAGTGATTTGGAAGAGACCCACAAGTCATTTCCCAGCCCCTGACCCAGAGACAGCGAAGTTTGGTCGGGGCTGGGATGCACACTCCCTGCGTGTCCTGGCTCCAGGTCAAGCCTTGCTATCAAACAAGCCTGAACTAAAGGTCCAGACTCCAGAGGACAGCCCAAATCCGGATCTTAAGCATCCACTCTCTGACTCATGTCTAGGTTAAGGTGACTGTTTCGCATATTTTAGAGGGAGTAGAGATGATATATCCAAGATGGGGGCTTCTGTCCTCTGTCAATGCCTCCTCCCCACCAATGACAGGAACTTGCAGTGCAGCTGTCAAAACCCCCAGCACAGCACACAGTGGGAAGGGACACACACTTCTCTTTGGCAAACTTGCTATCTAGAAACATGTGTGCAGAGGATCACCCACCAAGGGTCTGTGCTGTGTCTCAGGAGGGAGGGCTTTCTTCAACAGGACAGAGAGTTCCTCTGGAAGGGGATGAGTAGAAATCGTGTACAAACAAGAGATCAAACAGGCCTCTTGCATACTGGCCAGAAGGCAAAGGTTTAGTAACCCCACTTTTGGAGGAGGATTGGGATATCAGTGACCTCTGCACAGCCACCCTTTGTGAGGAAAATGCACATCTCCAGGCAGCTGTGCGAGCCAGAACTTCTCTTTCCCAGGTTTGGGCTGTCTGATTACAGCTCTCTTCATGGGGAGAGAGGGATGCACAGTGGAGGTGTGATGTGGAGGTAGTGTCCCTTCTGTTTAGCGTCCTTATTTCCTTTTAGATTTAGGAAATTTTAAACAAATATAGGCCTCTGAAGAACAAATAGTTTGAAAATAAACCTCATATTCCTGTTTCATATTCTCAAATTCTCAAGCATTAATGCTGACTGTGGACTCAGTTCTCTCATACTTCATGCATGATATTGAACCTTCCATTTTCTGTTGAATGTTACAGAGATTTTTCTCATCCCTTCACCGTCACTGGACCGTATGGTTAAAACTGTATTTTAACCTCTAAAATATGTGGCCTTAAGTCCTGCCAGACTGAGATCTCATGGTGCCAGGGTGATGCTTTACTCTTTGGCACAACCATCTCAGCAGCATGATCCTCCTCAGAAAGAGGACCATGGCTTCTCATACATCTCATCCTCCCTGGGACAACAACGATATTTTTATGAAAACCTGCTTTTTCTTTTACTAAAGGGGACTCGTAGTAACTCAGCTTCCTCCCCTGACCTTCCACACCCCAGAGCATCTCGTTCTGGACAGTTGCCTCCCAAATCCTCCTTGACATATCCCCAAAAGCAACAGGGCTGTGATCTCCTGCCACTGTAAGCACTGCAGTGATCAGCAAATATTGCTGATGAAAGCTGTCCATGGCCCACACACATTCCTCTTCAGTGACACTCAGGCCAGCAGAGCCAGGCACATGCTGTACTGAGGAGACTTAACATGGATCCTGACATAACTGGGCACTTTTCCCACTCCCAGCATCAAAATTTAGGCAAAGAAGCACTTTGAACCCTAAGTAAAAAAGAAAACTATTGCACAGATATTTCACCAGAGCAGCTCTTCTCTGTACAATTTACACACCTTCTGAAGTCATGCTGGTGAAAAGGTTGGGGAGTCCTCACTGGGTATGGTTGATTTACATCAACATATAGAAAAAACTATTCAAGTATTTAAATATTATTTATGTAAATATTATTTATGTAAATATTTAAATATGTATTTAGGTGACAGTCATCTTACCCTGGTTGGTGACATGGTTCTTATCACTTTCTCACTAGCATGGAGTTGAACCTGAGGACATAATGTTGGGATTAATTAGGACAGAGCTCCTCCCCTTGAATTCCCATGCTTTGGGGACCACTTGGAAGTAGAACTACAAAAGTCAGAGTATCTAGAGTAGTCCCTTGCGTAGGCTGCAACACAATGGCTAATTTTGTTTTGGCCATCAGATCTTGCTTGTGCCCTCAGGTTAAAGAAAAAAGATGAAAGAGAGCTTGGCATGTAATCTCTTCCTACTAGAAATAAAGCAAAACAGTAGAGAAAACTGATCTGATACAGACAGTCATTTAATTAATTGAATGTTACAGAAGAGATGTTTATAACATTTTCCTGCCCCTCTTCACTTGTATTACCAGCTTAGTACTTTTTGAAAGTTGGTCCCAAGGACTCCTTTTGGAGGCAGCCAGCTGTAGCTTCTGCAGCAATGTTTCCCACTACCTCACTGCAGAGCAGCCCCTGCACTCACACACGTGAAGCCAAGTATTGCTGGTTTCCAGACGCAGCTGAAGCAGGATCAAAGCTTCTGTGATCAAAACACAATAGGAGTTTGCCCATGACACCATCTGTGTTGGCTGAAACATAAAACTTATCACCAGCCATATATCACTCGTTATCTTGATCCAGCAGGGTACCAAAGGGACATTCCTGCTGGATGAGCAGTCCCACTGATTCTAGCAGGACTACTTACACATGTATATAAAGAGGTGTGCCTAAGCATTTCTCTGAAGCAAACCTAAGGCCTTTAGTTCTTTCCATTTTGATACGGTGATAGTGTTTAAATGAATCAGTGCTAACTCACATTAACTAGCAGATTAAAACTCAGTTTAAACCTTTCTTTTATTAGGATTGAGATTATGAGTGAGACTAATTTTTGCTCTAAGATTTAAGGTCTGGCTTTTAGCTCCACCATGGAGGAGCACAAAAACCCACAGGGGTGCTCCAAAGGAAACCTCCCCAAAGGAGACCAGCTGGCAGGCTGACACTCACTGCTCTTGGGGAGACACACACTTACCTGGGGCCAGTGGCTGCTGGCTTTGATGCCACAAGTGTGACCAGTTTGCTTTGTGGCAATGACACCTCTGCAGCAAGGATTACCTGTGCCGGGAATCCTATTTTGTGCATTACACTGACCAGTGTGTTAGTTGGTACATCTTGAACAAAACACTCTTGGTTTCCATCTGTCTTCAAATGTAAGGTAATTATGCAGGGGCAATATCTACCAAAACCTTGTGTGTTTTCCTTTGAGACAGATCAGACACATTGCCTTGTGCACAAATGGTCCTGACCTTGGAGAAAGTCTGGTCAAGCTCAGAGGTATTTCACTCCTTAATCTTTTTATTAGTTACCTTAACCACCAGGAATCACCAGCATACCTATGCTGCAGTTACACCCCAGCTTCACCTGATCACCACAGACAGAGGTTGAGGCAGTATGGACCTCTAAATCCACTGAACTGAGTAGCATGTTACTTTTGGCCTCCCATATTAAAACCTTTTAAACTCTGCATCAAGCTTTAAAACAATCACATTTCCTCAGGGCTGCCAGAAGCAAACGTAAATACAGGAGTTCAAAAGAAGAATCCAGTTTTCACAGCTGCATCTTAGTTAAATTAAAAAGAAAAAAAAAAAGACGAAAAAGAAGAAAGACAAACTGACCTAAAAGCTTTTGAAAATGCAGACCAGGGCAGACAAAAGTAATTGTTCTAAAGCTGTTCTGGATGTTTTAGGAACTCTATAATTTCCAGATTTGAAAAACTTTTTTTCTAAGAAACCATCTTTTTTGAGTCATAAAAGACTTAAAAATATCTTGGTTAGAATTATTATCAAGGCTCCAAGAGGAAATAAAATACACCACAGTTAGGAAAACATGTCATTTTGGCTATAGTGTATAACTAATTGATTTTTGAGCATTGCCTAATTGTCTGACACTGGTTAACCAAACAACAATGCATTTTTTCACAGGCTCCAGTATTAGCTGAAACCATTCTGTGACCTCCCCCTGTTGAGAGACACATTGTATTTTTGATCATAAATCTAACAGGGTAAGGACTGGAAAAGGGATTCCTGCTTTGTTTTCGCATATTAACTGAGGTTAAAAAATTCTAACTGTTGCCATTTATATAGGGAGTAATATATTTCAGTGAGGCTTATGGCTCAGAGAAATGTGGATACCAAAGCTGTGCTGCTGAGCTTGGTGTTTATTTTGACACAGCAATGGATTGGATTTGTGAGTAGAGTCATGCTTAAGTCATGGTTACATTCATCTTTGATGACTGCACTGAACTGACTCCTGAAATGAATTTGAGGAACTAAAATATACTATTAGAAAAACTTTAAATGTAACAGTATTTTTGATACGAAAATCTTTAAGTGCTCAAAATATTCTCTCCACTTCCTGCACATCATGGATGCTGAGCAATGCATATCATCTCAGGCAAACCAATTTCCACTGAAAAATATTTGCTTGTGGTGACAAAAACTGTACAAATTTATATATTAAATACATTTTAAGAAAGAAAGATTTGAGAAAGGTTAAAATTTTACAGTAACATAGTCTAAAATACAGATTTTTACTTTTAAAAATTGTTATTGGTCCCTAACCAATAAAATTGGTTAATAAATTTTTATAAACTATTATGAATTATTATAAAAGAAAAACACAGGAGAAAAAAAATTGAAAGAAAATAAATTATAAAATAATCATAAGCACTTCAATGTGATTTGAAAACATACTGTTTCTCTTTGGCCAGCCAACTAAGAAACTGATATTCTTATTTTCATGAGGGGGATGCTGAAAGGATTTAAAGCACCATTTTGTTTGGAGTGTGTGCCAAGGAACTAACCTGTTGAATTTTCGAGCACAGTTTTACAGTCTGCTATGCACTTTATGTTGACATTCCACTGAGAAGAGATGGGCAAATTACCATTTGCGACTAGACTATTAAGGGAATTTTGGTCTATTTTTGGAGACTATTTCCTAATCAAATAAACAGTTCATAATGCATTTTTCAATATCAATTTGAAAGACGTTCTTTGATTTTCTTGGAGCTTAGCATTTTCAGCCAGCAGCTATTTACCTGGGCACCAGAGTAGTGCTACAGTTATGGAGACTTCTTTGGTGAAAGGAAAAGGTTTCTCATTTGTAGAAATGTTGTTTTTATTGCCCTGTGCACAAGTCTGGGAGCAAAAATAGTGTTTGCACATTCAGTGGCTCTCTCACTGTGCTTAATTCCGCTGATTTGTTTTTGTTTGCTGATAAGGGAACTGGAGAAGTGAAGGGAGTAATTGATGAGCTCCAGTGCAAATTCCCATCTCACAAGCTAGTAGGTAAATAAAAACCCATCCTAGTGAGTGGTGGGAAAAGGAAAAAAAAAAAAAGAAGGAAAAATAAGAAGAAAAAAAAGAAAGAAGAGGCAGTCAGGAATGTGTTGATCACAGGCTGAATCTGTCCATGATAGTAACTCAACAACTGTATGCATCTGACCAAGTGAATTCTCTGAAGGGAAGAGTCCAAAACACTGAGGTGAAATGAAATTCAAGAATGCCGATATTTTATATTTGATTGCTTTGCCATGTGTTCTCCTGCTTTGTTCTTTGTGTGTGAATCCTCAGTATTTACGATGAAACTGGACTGTGAAGATGGAGGGTGAGTTCTTGAAATGCTTTGTGGGAAACTGGCGCCCTGTTATGTTACTGAAAACTACCTGGCCACATCCCAGGTCCTGACTTGGAAACGTGCCTTAAGGAGTCTTCCTGGCTTTTCCTCAGTTATTTCCCTCAGTGATAATGAAGAAGAAAAAGGAAGAGCAACGTGCTCAACGTAAGGTGCATTCACCCCCATCAGCACTGGCTGCAGCACACACAGCACGAGCTTCGGCAGAGTGCGATGTAATGGTCTGATCCAACTGGGAAAAGCCCATAAAACTCCACTGCAAACACTTGTATAAACAGGACTTTTTTTGATGAAATTGAAACCATATTTTGACTTGTCATTAGAAAAACAAATCTGAAGAGATAGTTATATATTCAATAACCTTAGAGCTTTTCAGAGCCAAGAAATCAGCTGCTGGCTTGAAGAGCTGGATGGCAACGTGAAACATGCTGACCCAGGCCAATTCCTTAGTGTCCTGTGGCTCAGCAGCATGTTCATGTTGTGAATTTGCTCTCTATCACAACCACTGAGGCCTTCTTGGACCAGCAGGTATAAAACTGTTACTCTTTCCTCAAAAGTTTTCATCAAACAAAATAGTAATTCCCAGGAGCTGTTGTCAACAAAGGGCAAATGACACACAGCCAAGCCTTCCAGTAGTGCCACGAGTCTGGTGGCACAGAGGCAGCAGATAAGCATGGCCCTATAGTGTACACATTTTATAGAAACCAGGAGCACAACTGGTGGTGTCAGCCATGTGCTTCTCTCCAGGGATGTCATTTTTGCTCACAGTTCACCGGTTGGCAAAAACTAATTCTGACTATAATGCCAAGGATGTGCACAAGATGGGGGATCTAATAGAGCAGCTCTCTCTCACCAGGACATGGCTCATTTAACCACTTGTGTCTGTGGTCATCTCATACCAGGGGCTGGAGCTGAGGCAGACCTGAGGAAGCTTTCCTTATTTAAGAAGCTAGGAAATGCAAAAGACACCACTGTCCGGAGCCATAAAGTATGTGTACAGTAAATTAGCATCTCATTAAATAAATATACTGAGCCTCTTACACACCCTGCTCAAAAGGAAGTATGTAAGGCGTGTTGCATTATCCAAACCTTATCCACACGGCTATGATGAGGTGTGACTGCCTGCAAATGGAGTAAGAACAAGGTCTCAAAGGAGTTTAGTATTGCTGTATTTTTCTATTTCAGTAGCACCTAAAGGCCCTGAATGAGATACAGGTCCCTGGCTGGAAAAACTTAGTCTTAGGGAAGACAAAGGGAAACTGAGAAATGGACAAATAAGTGACTTGCCCCAGATTATAGAGTGCGTAACAGTGAAGGTAGAAAGAGAATACAGACCTTGGGAGTTCCACCCCATGATCTGGTGACTTATGGAGATAAGCAGATCGCTAACCCCCGAAGCCTTCTGCCCTTTGCTTTTGTTACTGCCCTTCCCTCACTGCAGTCAGAGGCTTACTTTCCGAACAGCTCATTGTGGGCCAAGCTCAAGAACTCGGTGGCAGTGAGAAATATTCAGCGATCAGTCAGGCAACCAAATATCTTTTGTAATTGTGATTTTAGTGCCTGGGATTCTGGATGTTCATCTGCATTTTCTGCAGGTTGCTTCTACTGAGATCCAAAACTTTTAGCCAAGTCAGGTCCTTCCAAGGATACAGCTGGCATGGCAGATGAAGTTGATGGCCCACCTGTTCCTTCTTTCTGCTGAGGAAATACTACAGGGAGTTTTTTTCATTGCTGTTGAGATACCATAACAGCTTTTTCAAGTGTTTCCATTGTGTTCCATTGCAAAGATAAACGTGTGCATGAGGTGATTTTGTGCTGTAGAAGATTAGGAAATGTGGGATTGTGGAGGCTTGGGCTGTAAGACTGCTAACCTGCTGGAAAGCCATCCTGGAATGAGAAGAGGACCATCTCCTCAGCTGATCCTTCCCATGTTGCCTAGCTGTAAATCCTCTCTAGTCCTGCCAAGCACCTGACATGATGGAAAGAGGATGATGTTTACAGATGTCCTTGAAATATGATCCAGTACAGAGTGTCCAGTGGAGGCCAGTGCTGGCAACAGTGATGTCCCCTTTGCACAATTCTCCTGCAGCATTTATCCACAGATGGAGCAGTTGCCAAAAGGGGATTTCCACTGCTGACTTCCCAGTCTCCTATTTCTGGTCAATCCTGTTATTTTATTCCCCTGCTGTGAATATCTGTGGTTGGAGTAGGAATTAGGAAAGAGATTTTTAGTGGGTGACGGCCAAAATCATTGACAAGAAACCAACAGCACTGGCAGGGCTGACTTTTTAGTAACCTGAACTGACCACCAAGAGGGGAATGAACAATCCCAAGACAGGGCATTTCTGAAACTCCTGCAGGTCCCATCATGTTGGACACTGTGTCCCTCCTCTGGGCAAGCTCATGTGAGACAGATCTGTGGCCTGGAACTGCGTTGAGGACCATCAGCCAAGCCAGGCAGCACAGAGGCCAGCTTAGCATGTCTTCCTCACCAGCTGTCCAACCCTCAAAAAGCTGCTGAGGCCTGTGTAGGTCTTATGGGGAAGACCATGGCTAGGCCCAGCCCTTTGCTGGAGACCTGTGCAGCAGCACAGCCCATCCCATCTCACAGGAAGAGAGACACTGGTGAGCATTCCACAACAACAGCTGTAGGTGAAAGGATTTATCTCTTGCCTCCTGTTTACAGATGCTGATTTGTTAAATTAAGTTACCTGTGTGTTGGGTTCGGCCCAGAATTTGCAGCTGTACACATTCACACAGATATGCCAGCAGCAGCAGATCTTATGGCCCTGCCTGGGACCTGTTGGGACTGTCATACAGCCTTTTGGGCAGCCGTTCATTCAGACAGCAGAAAATCCAGTTGATTATCATTACGGCGTAACGCTGATGGTCCAGACTCTTAGGACGTCTGTGCTGTGCTTTCAGCAGTGCCCTCAACCCACCTGTGTATCAGATTCACTGGCAGTGCTGGGGTCAAAACTGGAACTGTGGCTCCAGCCGTATGCAAAAGCTGCTCAATAAATTTTACAGCCCATGCACTGAAGCTCGAGTGCAGGTAGTTGTTTCATTGTGCAAGGCAATCGGGTTGGTAAAGCATGATTTACCTTTAGTGCATCCATGCTGGCTACTCCTGACCACATTCTTGTCACCCATATGGATAGAGGTCTCCTACATAATGAGGCACTCCATCATCTTTCCAGGGATTGAGCTGAGGCTGACCGGCTCGTAGTTCCCCGTGTCCTCCTTCTTGCCCTTTTTGAAAACCAGGGTCATTGGCTTTGTTTATCCCATAATGAGCTGTTCACATGCTGAACCTGGAGCAAAATGCATCAAGGATTGGGTGGATCACGGCACAGTGAACTCAGGATATGAGGTCTGCCATTGGCTTCTCTGCAGCACTTAGAGCAAGGGATCGCCACGGCCCAGCAATGAAAGGATTGTCTCCTTTCATGAGTTTCCTTTCCTTGAGTGCTCTTGTGGGATAAGTCTGGCTATATACCAAACAGTTTTTAAGGCTCCACAAGTCTGGCAAATGTTCTCCTCTCCAGTACCTTGAGTTGATAGGGCCTAAAAATGGTGACTTCCAAGGCATGCTGAGGAATAAAAACGACTTTTGACAAAAAGATTTTGGAGCAATTGGGCTGTGAGTGATCAAAATGTTATCAGTCTTATCTTCTCAGCTGAGTTATTCTTTGGTTTCTTTTTTAAATAAAAACAAGCCTTGAGTTTTTAGGAATATTTTTTCCACGTGTGAGGCACCTAAAAATTCTTTTCATTGTTCTGTTTATTATTTGAATAAAAGTAAAATTATCAGTCAATCAAAATTGCCTGCCCAGCCCCAAGATTTGATTCTGAAAGCTTCTGCTCTCCATGTGGTCTCTTAAGCCACAGCAAGGTACCAGAGTTTAGAGCTGGCTGCTCCCACTACCACAGCAGTCAATCCCTCCTGCATCTAACCATGGTTATTTTGTAACACACCATGACATGAGCACATTCCTTCCTTATTCAATAATTGACTTCTCCATGTCTCCAACGAGGTTTCATCTTCCCAGCCTGACCCAGTCTGACAAATGCACTGGATCTATTTAAAGCAGCAGGTCCAGGGTAGCTACGCAAAGCACCGCAATTAAGTGGGAGCAGCCTGATTAAAATGTTGTCCTTAATTATGTGTGATGACAGGGAAAAACCTTTTTTATAGATTCTCTTTGTGACAGGGCCCAGACTGCCTTGCCAAAGCCCTAATGCTAGACAGCAGAAAACTTGGCCCAGAACCAAAAACTCAGCAGACACTTCCCTTAGACTGCACTTGGTGCAGAAAGCAATCTGTCCTTCCCCATGTATATTTTAGGCAGACAGGCTGAAAGTCAACACAAGCTTGAGGAAATCTGGGGACTGGTGTAGAAACTCATGTTATCTTCAGACGAGCCTAACCCCCAGGTCAGCAGGAGTCTAGAGTATGGGGTCAGAGTGGGACTAATGCTTGTAAGTGTAGACCCCATTAAACTTACAACGTTGTTTACATCAATCTGCTTCATTCATGAAATGATGATGCTGCCAAACTTTCCGGGGGTTTTTTTATGAGAAATGGGCAAGGCAAACTGGGCAATGGTCCAAAGGCCCCTGAGGCACAAGTTAGTTTTGATAGATTAGAAACAAGATGAATCTCCATGGGATAGTATTAAAGCATCTTTTATTATGTGCAAAGCAGCCTTTTAACTTCCCAGGAGACATCCCTATCTCTCCATGCTAGTCCAAGCAAAAAGCTTTCAGCATTAATAACACCTGGAGAACCCCACTGGTCTGACAGCTCAAGGGGAACAGCTTGGCAAGGGCTGCCTGACCTCCTAAAATAGCCCATTTGGGTCAAATGTTGCTGTGCTCCGGACAAAATTACCTCCCTCCAAAAGCAGTAGAAGCTTTGAATATTGGATGCTTCACAGGTTTAGGGCCTTGACTTCGTCATATAATTCATATTTGTCCACACATCAGTTGCACTGCCTGAAATGTCTGAGACCAAGATCTCTCATTTTTTTCCTAGTAAGTTAATAGCATTTAGTTGCTGCAAGGTAGACTATCTCAATACCACGGTGTTTGCTGGACTTGTTGAGATGAATGTGATATGGACAAGCAATTTTAGTGTGTAACCTTTATCCCAAAAGTATTGTCCAGTAATATCTTCACATAAATTCCCAAAAACTATTTTTGGTCATTGGGAATGTTTAATTTTGTTTGCAAACATGGATATTATGTATTTACTACATGAAATAAGCATATTTTTCAATCTTTTTTCAAGTGATAAAATGTTGTTCTATTGATTTTTTCAGGTGTTAGAAATTTTTAAAAAAATAGATGTGTGTCTTTCACCAAAAGTTGTTCCAGCATAAATAATTTTTCTTGTTCTGATGAAAACACAGCAAATTTCCAGCCAGTTTTAGTGTGCATTTCCGATTACTTGTCTCAAAAAGCATCCGCTATATACAGATGCCGGAGAATGGCAATGAACATAACGAAGAACCTAGAAGAGAAATCTCTGAGAAGAGACTGCTAAATGTCATTTTTTTCAAGCAGTAGAGAAGCAGAATATACATGATAAACTGTATGAACAATAAAAGTGTCAGGGAACAGAGACAGGGAAATATGGCTCTCCTTGGCTTACAATATAAAAATTCTCAACCAAATAAATGACAATTCAGTGAAACAAATTCAAAGCCAGCAAAAGGACATACTACTCATTTTAAGTGCATTTTTCACAGTGTAATTTGCTGCCAGAAAATGTCACTGAGGGAGAGAACTCAGAAACAGAATGGACATTTATAGAGATAACAGCAATTCTTAAATCCATCATGAGTATTGATAACATATATTTTGAAAGGAACATCCAGCCTGAAAGAAAGAAGGTTAAAGAACCCTAGCTGCTAAAGGAGAAGTAGGTCCTGGCTGTTGCTGGGGACGCAAAGCTTGGGTACAACAGGTCTACTTCAGTCAGGGAGCTACAGCACTCCCTTGGATGCCTAAACAGGACAACAGTCATAAAGCAGCAACAAAACATTGCACTTCTATATGAACATGGCAGTTCTATATATGGGTACTGCTATTAGCTCGTTTCACCAGTGCAAAACTTGAAAATCTCCTTTCATTCTGAGCCAGAATGAAAAAAACCCACTGAATATTTTATTGTAAACACTCAGGAAAAAAAAGTCCTTTTTGGGGAAAAGAAGTTAGCATATGTATTTATTCTTCTGTAACTTTTATTAGTTTTACATCATTTCTTGAGACATAGCCATTCCAGTCTTCACTGGGAATCATATTAAAATATTTTAAACAATAGCTGCTCGTCCAATTTATGAGTACTTCTTTGTTCTGAATGCTAGGATACACTAACACTGGTAGGAGACATAATCCAGAAAAGACAGGATGTTTCAGTCATTGTGAAGTAGCAGCTGCCCCTATTTATTAAAAAAAAAAATTAAATAATGGCTATTACAGCAGGTATTGTAACATAACTATCACATCCTGTGCCGTCTCTTATGTCATATATCATCTCACTTGAGGAGCACACTCTGTGCTTGTGTCCGCTTTCCCCTTTGCTTCGTCTCCCTACACACATGCTTCTTTTTCATCCCAAAATATAACTGCCACAACACTTCTACAATAGGTTATGACATGCTAGTTGGAAGACCACATGACACAGGAATGTCAACAAATAACTAAAACCAGAGGAAAGTAAATAAACATTTTTTTAATGCTAAAAAAAGTTATAAATATTGGTGAGAACAGTCATCATCACTACAGATTATTGTGGAAAAAAATATTTACTCAATCACTTCAGCAAAAATGTCCTGGGCAGCTCTAGTCAATATATGTTTGGGCAATCAGTCCAGCTAATTGTAGCATATATTTACAAAGAATAATAACTCTGAAGAACCCAGGAGGCTACTGGAAGAAGTTAAGAACTGATTTGGCTTTTAGCCTTGCTCTAACATTTCTGTTTGTATTGAAGAGTGCCTGGTCTTCCCTAACCAGGAAATCCCTGATTCATCTGCTTTGCAGGCATGAGAGGGAATGCAGGTTTTTCTCCATCAGGAATGATACTTGTGTAAGACCAGCCCTCATTCACAAGTCAGGAGACTTCTACTCCCTAGTATTGCCTGAACCACTCCAGTCTAACGTATTGCAGGTTAGAGGAGCTCCAGCCCATAGTTTCTTGTAATTCAGCTTGTATTTGGCAGGAATCTTGCATGTTTTCCCTATATAGATTGGATCCTTGCCTGTTTCCAGTTTAAAATCTTGGTAATGCAATTTCTTAATACTCTGTTTCTCTCTGTGCCCTGGGATTACACGAATAGCAGGCTCTCATGACACTTCCTGGTGTTTCAGCTTCACCTCAGATCTTTTCTGTAGCTCAGCTCTTGGGACTGATCTCTGGCCAACTGCTTGAGGGGCTGCACAGTCTTATCTCCGCTCCCAGCTGTGCTCCCTTCCACACTGCTCTGTCTCAGATGTGGCCTGCACATCACAGTGCAGAGAAGGGGAGTGTCCTGCATCTGTACCTGTCCCTGGGAGTGCCCACGTGGTGCTCCACCTGGGAAGGTTGCTTGCCTTCAGCTCCCCTTGCTCAGCTTTTTCCTGCTTCCAGCATGGACACAGAGGAGGAAGTTTCTGGGAAGCTCAGGGAAGCTCTTTTCCATGCTGAATCATTCCTTTCAATGAACTAGAAATGTCATTAGTTACCAGCCTTCACATTTCTTTCTCCATGAACGTGCAGCATGTTTAATAGATACTGTATCTTCCTCCTCAGCCTAGACTCCAATGGTTGATCTGTTGTTTCCTCCCAATGAATGCTGGAAAATCAATTGGTTGGTTTATGTCCATTCTCCCTCACTTAACTGTTTTAAATTCCCTGTTTATTCCTGGTTTGTGTCTTGCTTTTCAGTCCTCCATGATCTTTGGACAACACTTCACCTCTTGAAACAATTTGGAATATTGCAAAATGGTCACCAATTGCAATTAGGAATGGGGAAATGCTTCCACACTTTTCTACCTAGGGCCCTCTCTTTGCAATTATGATCCTATTGGTGTTCCTACTTCCATGCTCTCAACAGATATATTAGGAATTAAAGAGAAAAGGGAATGAGAAAAAGGAGTTACAAGAGAAAGTCCATCAAGTCATAGGCATTCAGAGAAAAGAGCCTCAGGAACTTGCAGTCTCACCCTCTCTGAGAAACAAGAAACTTTCTAGTCATTCCTACTATGTGGCTTATGACTTGTATTTGGCTGGAGCATATTGTTCAGGAAAGCATTCCAGTTGGATTTGGGGATATTAAAAGAAGGAAAATTCCATGCTTTCTTTATCCTTTTTTAATAGTGCTTCACTGTTGTCTCTATCAAAACTCGGCAGGTAAGGAACAGAGGGATCTGAGTGCTCATTTTGGAACCTACAAGATACCGTGAGCTGTCATGTTGTGTGTCTTTCAGCGGCGGCTGTGTGCATTCAGCCCTCAGAGTGTGGCTCCAAGTTACTCATTCCCGGCCCTCTGGCTTGGATGTTAACTCTCTGCCATCAATCATGCTCAGAGATATTTGGGCTTTTTGTTTCCCATTAGATCAGACAAGTGTCACTGACTACACTGTGGCAGACAAAGCTCTCCAGAAAAGAGGTTTGAAAAACCTCATACTGTGCTATCCAAATTATCCTAATTACCTAATTATCCTTATCACAGCAACTAATTAGACAGGCTATAAAGCTAAACCCATAAACAGACCACAGGCTATAAAAGCCTGCGGGCAAGAGAGAGATGTTGAAAAGGGACTCAGAAGAACAAGGGGTGTAGGAATGCTTTTATTTAAAGGTTTGGTCGAGGACATGTGCCTGCAGAAAATAAGCAGTAGCCTCTCAGACTACTAAGAGCACCGACAGGCTACAAAATCTGTGAGTGTCAGCAAGACCATCACTTACAATTGCCCGATTTTAACAACTTGCAGAGAAATAGAAATGTGTTTTTCCCCACCATAGTCCCTTAAAAGCAGGCAACAAAATGAATCACAACCCTCCTCCTGGGAGTCTCCTCTTCCAAAAGGCAAAAGCAAAAGCTGACTGAGCACTGTAATAAAGGAACTTGTTCCTCAAGTCTCATCCTTTGACAGAGCAAGGATGCAAATAAATGGTCTCCGGACTAGGTTCCATTGTGCATCACACCTCTCTTGAAGGTCATTCCAATTTCCCTGTACTAATGCAAAGGCTTTCTTTTCCAAGGTGTGAAGAGTGCCCAAAAGGGTTTCCTGTCTTCCAAGATTAAAGTTTTTGTAGCAAGGTGAAAGTCAGTGGCATTATTTATTGCTTACTCCTGGCTCTCAGCAGCAGTCAGTCTGGCTGTTGGGGAGGCCATATGTAAACACTTTGTCAAAGTGCAGTGTCTGTCCCTTTTAGCAGTCATTTGGGAAGGGAAAGGGAGTCTGACACTGTGTCTGCTGCTCTCCCTTGCTTGGAAGAATTAGTTCCTTGTAAATAAAAGCCTATGCTTTTTCCTGCTGAGGTATTTCCCTATTGTCTGCTATTTGATTTCCTGTTAAATGGACTTCCACTGCTCTTGGAATGTTTAAATAGAAACCAGAAATAGCTCTGAGCAGAGCTGCACACACAGTTTAATGGCAACCCAACAAAGTCATCTTCTATTCATGAAGTTACCAGAGTTGACTTTTTTCTCTTAAAGACCTTCGCTGCCTTGTTACAGGCAGCCCCTCCTTTACACTTCCTACCAGAGGGAAATCAGAGCATGTAACCAAAAACAGGCAGAAACAGCAGGCAGCATCACAAGCAGCAAACAGCTTGCAAGCAAGGTGGGATGCTCATTTGGAGGTGATGGAGAGAAGCGTGCTTCTTCCTGAATGACAGCCCCAAGATGCTGCCTTGAGCTTCCTCACCCCAGGGCTAGAGCTGCCTGGGACCCCTCCTGAGCAGGGTCTGGTAGGAGCATGGTCCTGCTTACTTTATTACAGTAGAATGGTTTCCTTCTGACACAAACAGAAATCCTGCTTGAAACATCTTGCTGGTTCTTAGCGGAATTTATGACATCTCTTTATTCCTTATTCTGGTGTTTTTCCACATGTGCAGGTTTCCCAGCTAGCACACACATTTCAAACAGCAATTACACAGTAGCCTTTTTGATAGTCGTAGCTACAGGCTCAGAAGTGAGGTGTCTCTGCTCTTGTAACCTTAATAGCCAAATATCGAGTAATAGCTCCAGAACTTGTAAGAATCAGAAAATACAATCTGTTTGGAAGTAATAAAATGCACATTGCCATGGGCCTCCCAGTTCATGCACCTGCTGGCACAGACACAGCCAGTAAAAGGAAGCTTGTAATAACATAAAAGCTTGGAATTCAGAGGACTTAAAGCTGAACAAATCATTGGAGAGGGAGGTTTGCATTGCAGAGAAATGAGCTTAAAAGGCCTAGAAAGCCACAAATGCTGATTGTTTCTAGATTCTACTCAATTTTACTAACGTTATGTGAATTGGCTGAGGTTACAAGGTTAAGCTCTGCAATGTTTACCACTTTTCTAGCTAAATAGAGGGGAACACAAGGAGAATGCCTTAGGTTTCAGGGCTGCAGCACCATTTCCTCCTCTTCTTGGGAGGTACTGGAAATTCAAAATATCCTGTGGGAGTGCAAGCAGCTCAGCACCCTCCACAGTACCGAGCAGGATTCCTCCTAGGAGATTTTGGCTGCTGGAGGCTTGGAGGTTTTTCTTACACCAACACAGATAGTTGAACAGATACAGTTTTTGCTGCTCCTGTCAATTAAAAGTCTAGCACCTGCTACCGATAAACCACATTTTGGTCAGCATCTTTCCTGAAAATTTTAGCACAGACTAAAAGTTTCCAGATTTCAATTTTTAACCAAGATCAACAGGGTTGAGGGATGTTTTGGGGAGGATAGAGAAGTTGGCTGGATGTAAGCCAGGTAGAAATTGAGGAAAGCGTAGCTCTCTTATGATTGCTAGGTTGGAAAAAACCTTCAAGACCATCAAGTCCAGTTGTTACGCCAACACTGCTAAGTCCACCACTAAACCATGTCCTTAAGTGCCACATCTGCACACCTTTCAAACACCTCCAGAGATGGTGGCTCAGCCACTTTGCTGGGCATCTTCAGTCTCTGCTAGACTCCAGTTATGTGAGCAATGACTGCTGAAGATTTTCTCTTATTGTATTCCCTGATAATTTACAGAGCAGGGAAAGGGAAAAGATGCTCAGCCCTGTCAGGATGTTCAGTGGAGGTAAGTAATCGTACAAGCTGTCTGTCCTTGTCCTGGGTAAAAAAGAGGGGCTCTGCCTTGAGATACTGCTCGCATAGTGCCTGTGGACCTGTACTTCTGCAAGGCTTATTCTAGCTCATTTCCCAGCATAATTGCTTTTGAAGCAGCCTACTTAGGCCAAAGAATTTTAGCTTTTTTTTTAACATGAAACCCCAGTTTGTTTGAGGGATTGGTCTATCCCTGCAAACTCTTAATCACATTATCCTCAGTTTCCATTCCCAGGTCTGCCCCAGGCCCTACCAGCTTTGAAGACAATTTCCCCAGCCACATGCCTAGAGAGAAGTCTGATTATTAAAATCAGCTTCTTGCTGTAAGAGAGGCCTGAGGAACCTCCTGAGCAAACAACCCCAGGAAGCAGGACTAGGGATGTCACTGGGACTAAGGTGGAACAACAGTGTTATGAGGAAAGTTAATGCCTCTCTGCTTAAATCTCTGCCAATTTTGTAATTTTCATAGAACAAATATATCTGCCAAATTCAAACAAAAAATAAAAATTGGAAAAAATTGACAAGATGCAGCTGCTTCATTTTATAATTTTCCAGACAAAACTAAATTTTTTTTAAGATCACTATTTTTTGTTTCCATTGAAAATTGGGGGAAGCAGAACCTTGAAGTTAAACTTGATTTCAGGGAACATTTCAAATGACACACAGTGAAATCAACACAACAAAGAATTCTTTTCTCTTACTTTTAGACTATATTTAAAATTTTCACTTGTGAATTAAAAAAAAGTGGTTGTTACAGTTCTGACCCTGAGTCCTTTAATCCATAGCTGCATTTACGAGTCTTTCTGTCTATCTTTTATTTCTGCAGTGGTTTCAAATGTGTTAAAACCATTTAACTACTTTTGGTTTTCCTCTGAACAAATTTCTAAAATACACAGGTGGATTTTAGAGCGCTTAAAACCACAAGCAATTAAAGCTTTGCTCCAGGGCCAGACTGCTCCAAGGACACTCAAAGGAAAGCAGTTGGAGAGCAATAAATACACACAGCACACATTTTTAGCAAGGGACTGAGGGATGATTCAGGGTCAGCAGTTATGGCACAGCATCTGGATCCAACCCTTTCCCCTTAACACTGACTGCCTGCAAACACCCTGCCTTAGAGAGCAAGCCTGGCTCTGCTGAACACTTCCCATTCCCTTTGGGGGACTGCTCTATTTTTAAATTTCAACCTTCACCCTGAGTAACTTTGGAAATACAGCCTTACCAGTTGAGGAACTGAGGTGAACTAAAAAGAATATGAACCAAAACATTTCAATATCACATTATAGTTTGAAGCAGTTAGGTGCATATCTCACTGACATTTTCCAAAATAGTTCAATTTTTGGAATCAAATTCTTCTCTCCGTGAGGTATAACAATTACCCTGACTATCCATACAAACTTGGACATGTGTAGCATTTTGGAAAAAATAATTCCTAAAAGAGTGAACATGTCTTGAGTGTTAATTTCAGCATAGTTACCAGCCTTTAATGTAATCTGCATTTGCAGATCAAAATGTCAGATGTGATTAGGAGATATCTGAGCATAAACAGGAAGGGTCTGTGTCCAAAAAGCTACCAGCTGAACTCAGAACTTTCCCAGCTATGCCTCTGTTTTAACCTGGATCATTCAGCCCTTTCTTGTGGTTTGAAATCCCATCAGGAAGATATTGGGACACCACTGGAAATGGCTCTGACCTTCAGTTTCTTCTTATGGGGTTTGCAACTCCGGCAAAAGGAGCAGGGTGAGTTTTCTGGGCGGCTGACTCCCTGCTCTGGGCTGATGGAGGTGATGCAGGTGACCCTGAGCTTGTTGCTGTCAGCTGGGGCTGTGCCCAGCCAGAGCTTGTCCTGCTGAGTGTGTATCCAGCATAGCTTTACCTGTCACACACAGGGCGTTTGTGACTTCAGTATAACCAGTCTCCTTCTTGTGAAGAACAAAGTTTTGCAACCAGCAGCAGAGCAGCAAAGAACACTTCAGAAAGGAAATGCTTGAAAAGCTCCAATGGCCAATTAAGTCTATGTGAGTATGAAACTCTAGCCTTGGTTGACCACAAATCTGATTCATATTTTCACAGGATCGAGGCCATTTCACGCAGTCCTGACCTCCGAGTGTCAATATTGCTGAGCAGGGATATACAAACATGACTTAAGTGTGCTGCAATAAAATGTTTATTAATGTCAAACAGAAATTACCCAGGGTACGGCAAACCTTTACCCTGGAAAGACATAAATGTAGTGCAACAAGTGGCTTGGGGTTTTTTTTTTACCGTTATACTTACTCATAATTTTTCAAAGCTAAGTTAGCTTTGATGACTGGGTGGACATATTATATAAGCAGCATAATGTCCAAATGTATTACACACCCACTGTTGCTTAAATAAGGGTCCAACTAGGACTAGGTCCCCCAACTAGGGAACTCATTTTTAGGTTTCCTCTTTTCAAAACTTTTGGCCTCTGTTAAAAAATAATGTGCCGAGCAATATGGTTCTACAACAACTTAGGGAGCAGCTTGAACACAGTCTCTCAGAGAAGTTAGTGGGACTCCACACCAAGAAGGTTAAATGCATAAATAAATGAATATTGAAGGATAAGGCCAGGTTGCACAACCAAAATTAAGTGCCTTGGAAATCCTGTGTCTCTAAAATTCTCAGAACCGTTTTCCACCTGGGGGTGTGCAGAGGGAAGCTGATCTCTGCTGACTGGAGACACAGGGATGTTTTATACCGGACAGGCTGATGAAAGCCCAGACAAGAAATAAGCGTCTTGTTTCACATATGTTTTCCTTTAATTATTGCAATGCAAGATTTGGCTTTTCAAGGCAATTTCTAGGGCAAAGATTAGGAGATATTGTGCATAATAGGACCTATTCCTTGAATGGAATCCAATAGACCCCAACTAATTTCCAGTGCTTAGAATGAGGTATTTCTCCTGGGGATGGCAATATCTGTGGTTTCAATCTCTCACATCCTACCCAACTGTTTCCTCATTACAGTCTCAGGTTTCTTTGTCACCACACAGTTTATACAGGCTCAGATTTAATCAGTAGCAAAACATTCATCAACATGAATCCATGGCATTTTTTTTCCTCAAAAATACCTCCAAGCTCACTAAATATTTGTCAAGTAAACATTTCCTAGACACAGAGAGCGCCACTCCTCACTTCCTTCTCCTTAAGGTATATTGCAGCCTTGGGATTCTTCTCTAGGATTACAGTCATTGGTATTTTACTCCAACATAGATTTGATAGAAAGCCATCATGACTCTAGGCTATAAGTTCACAAGTCTGGACATGGAAAGCCTTTTTGTGGTTAACTAATACTTTGTTTCAATATTAGGGTATTTTCTGTTCAAAATTATGATGAAGGTTCTCACTTGGCAAAATATTTATCTTGTGCTGTGATTTATCAAAGAGAAAAAATTATTATTTAATGATTATATAATTTTCAGCTCCACAGTAAATGGATACTCCTACTTGAACTCACACAGTGATTTATGAACATAGATTAATTAAGACTTACAAGAGTCCTGTTAAGACTTACAAGAGTCCTGTTAGATAAGGAAACACTCTTCTCCATTTCATGGTGTAGGAAACCAAGGCACAGCTTCTGCCAAGATCACACACACAGTTGGTGCCACATGTTCCTTGACTGCTGTCACCTATCCTGTTTGCCTTTCAGCTCATTCCAGTGTTGACTTTCGTGTTTGTGCCACCAAATTACTTTTAAGTTAGCTGCTTGTTTATCAAAAAGTGATGTTTCCAAGCAATTGCAATGATGTCCATTCCACTCCCTCCCCTCCACTGCTGTTATGCTCATCTCCATTCTTTTCCCCAGGTTTCTGAGGATTGCTGGGTCTAACAGTGTCATGCAACCACGGTACCTTATGCCTGTTTAGGGTGAAAGGATGCAAGAAATGTCACCCCAAGTTCTCAGTTTCCTTGTGGAGTTCAGACATCTAGGGCTTTGGGGAAATGTGGAAGGTTCAACTGAGTTTTCTGTACAGAAAAACAGCTGTGATCTCTGTAGTTGTATATCGTAGTTACACTCTCCAAAATATCTCCAGTGTTTTCATACAACACTGATGCCCTTCTGCTCAGGGAAGATTATGTTCAGTTATAGACCTCAGGCTCTGAAAAATGAGCTCTGGAAAATCTCAGTGAAGTGGTTTAAGATGCTACTGCCCGTGGCTTTCTGCCCTGCCTCTGCACAGGGGTGTATGGACCCTAGAACGCAGCACAGAGTGTGCCTGTGCCACAGCTGCTCCAGTGGCTGGGCTGGTGCCTCGGTTTGAGTCCTGAAGGAAGGGGATTTGTGCTACAGCTGAGAATCAGAAGCACTGAGGTGTGGGCATGCTGCCTTTGGTTGATCCTCCAAAAACCAATGTATTAGACCTCTTCTGCTCCTTGGCTTTATAGACCCTCAGTGCCAAGATTTCCCCTTCTCAACAAAGTCCAAATTCCCAGAACTTGGTCCACTGGCCACAGTTTCTCACAGAGGTGGATCCTAAAACCAGAAGCTGGTCTCTTGAATCCCAGAAGAGGCAAGACATGCTTGGAGTACATTTCACACCAAGAAGTTCACATTCCAAATACTGAGTTATATTTACTCTTTTAGAGAAGTGGCTTCCTCCTCCTCCCTTCCGTTTATATACTCGGAAGTGAATTGAGCAAGATCTGAGACCTCTGAATCTGAATTCCTCTCCAGCCTGGGAAGCCTCAAGCTTGCAGCATCCTCTAGCCCGGAGTGCGGTTTGTACACCAGGCCAGGGATGGAGAAATTGCAGGAGCAGGCAGGGAGAGGCAGAGGCTGAGCCCCTGATCCAGGAGCAGTTTAGAAGCCTGTTTTGTGCAGGTGCTCAGTGTTAGTCACTCTAATCGGAAACATTTTGCCAGCCTCTGCAGTGAAGTGCACAGGAGATCAGTGTTGCCATCTGAACACCTCCTGCTGCTTTACATCCACTCCTATTATAAGCTGAGCCCTGATGTTCACACCTGCCAGAGCTGCAGATCCAGCTGTGCATTAACAAAACCAGCTGGAGCCTTTCTGCTTCACTCCCACTCTGTCCTGCCCATCAGTGCCCCTGGGGTGAGAGCAGGGGCAGGCTGCTGGGAGGCAGAGCTGCAGCCTCACTGCTGCCAGCTCAGGGGAGCAGCAGAACAGGGGGAGAAGAGGAAAGGCAAAGAATCCAATAGCCCAAGCAAGGGCAAGGACCGAGGTAAGGCTGGCCTGGCTCTGACTTCATCACTCTCTGTCTCCATACGGAGTGTGTTGAAGCAGTTCAATGTTTGGAGTGGATCCACAGGCTCCTCCTTCACGCCACGGCTGCACTGCAGCTACCAGAGCCAGTGTCACACAAGTGGAGTGACTGTGCAGAGAAAATGTCCTTCAGCTGTGGGTGCCAGTCACCAAAACTGGTACCAGTCTCAGCTCAGCTGGGCTCACAACTCTCCCTGCAGTGCACTGCAGACAGTTTGCCTCATAGCCACGAACAAACCCCGGGAGACTGGAGCATCTCACAGCAGCTGCTGAACAAGCCCTCCCCACTGCTCACCCTGCCAGACAGATAGCTGCCCTGGTTCTCTTTGGAGGATGCTGATGACCTGTAGGACCAAAGAGCTCAATGCAAACAAAGGCACCAGAAACCCTACAGTATTCTCACTTGGAGGAAAATCTTTCCTAGAAAGAGAATTGGAAGTTCTCTCCTGGAGCAAGTGTTTTCTCTTTTTTTAGAAATTACAAATAAACTTAGAAAGACATTGAAACACAACAAGGCATATATGATACTGAAATGGCTGCTTTGCGAAATCCTATAATGGGAAATTCTTTTACAAACCTTTTAAAATTGGCAAATGTTACTAATATTCCTCCAGGCAACACTTGGGCTATTATTTAAAATGGGATGTGTGGTGTCCCAGAGAGACTGTTCCCCTGAACTGCAAAGCATTTTGTAGGACCTGCAAAATATGAAATGATTTAAGGAGGAAAGAGGGTTAGCAGTTCTGCTTTGTGTGGTTTCTACTACCTCTAAAGTAGTTTAAGAGGAGAATGTGTTCTGGGCTGTAATTCAAGTAGTGTTACAGATACTGTAACATTAAAAATGGACAAATTAGAGGCACCTGATGAAAAACATGTTACTCTCTCTGTTTGGTGCCTCAAGCACACAAACATGATGCTTAGATTCTCCTGGGTGCTTATATTAAATGCAACTGAACTTATTAAGGAGGTCTGAAGAGAGTTTTAAGCACAAGAGCTGGACTGCCTCACTCTGTGTTGCTCTGCAGAGCATCCTCAACACTCAGGATGGTGTGGATCAGCAACAAATTCAGCACGCAGGGACCCCTGCAGAGATGAGACTTTTTTCCATCTGCCTGACCCCTATAAACAGTGCAAGGACAAGCCATAACTGACCTGTCTGTGAGAGGCTCTGGGGGTTTTCTGCATATACCTGACCTTTCTGCTCCAGCACAGAAGTAAATCATTTGGGGTTTTCACACTGAAAGGTAGCCTTAGTGCTCCAGAGTTTTTCTCTGCAGTGGGTGACTGGGAAATGGGGCTCATTTTTAAAGGCCCTAACCCCACTGCAGGCTTCAGAGGTTCAACAACAGGATGTGAGCAGGTTCCTGGATGGTAGAGAGAAGCCTCAGCATGGCACTGGGTGAGAGACCCTTGTAAAGCGACATGAGCCTCCTCAGAGCAGCTGCATGTGGTTAGTCCTGCTGAGGACCTGTCCCTTGGTGCAGGGAGTGACCCCATAGAGGGGCAGGACACTGTGTGGGCAGGCCCAAGCAATGGGAACAAGTTTCGAAGCTTGGTGCCCGTGGGGAGCAGAGAGGCAACACTGGTGTGGCCGAGCTGCCTGGGGATGCACCTGCACTCTCATGGCAGCCTGACACCTCTGCCCTTGCTTGGGGCACCTCTTACAGGATGCTTACACTCTTTGTTAGGTCTTACACTCACCAATCCATTACGTTCAAAAAACACAGTTCTAAAAGTCGCATTGTTTGGGGTTTTCTGCCACAGTGGTCTGCTCACAGTGTGATGTGGCAGTAGGAAGGAACCAAAGGCACCGGCAGTACTTTGCTTGCTCTCTTCCAGTGCAAAGGGACTGAACAAATGGCTTTCAAAGAGACTAGTGCATGAATCCAAGAACACACAGCCAAACAGATGAGCAAAGTGCAGGTGAGGATTTATCTGCAGCAGGGCTCAAGTTTAGAGAACAGACAGATCCCAGAGTAGTGTTAGGTACTGACACAAGAGCTCAGGAACACAGAACAGGTAATCCAAACATGAGGGAGAGAAGGTTTGAATAGAATGATCACAAAAAGCAAATCCACATTCCAGCATGGAAAGCATCTGTGGGGAAAGAGATCTCTGAGGCAAGAGGAGGCAGACTGCTAACAGGAACAGCAGATTGCAATATCCCCAGCCAGTGCTGCAGGCTGAGCTCTCCTCTCCTAACTGCAGCTGTGGATCAGGAAAGATGTGAAAAACAGCAGGCTGACACTGGCTCACAAAGCAGTGGATGAAATCACATCCAGGCTGGCTGTATCCTGCTGGCCACCTCCCTGTGACAGCACTGCGAGCAAAGCTGTCCTGGTGAACAGGTCTGTCTGCCCAGGCAGGGAAGGGGTGCACTGGGGGCTGTGGGGTCCTCTGCTCCACTTCCCAGGCTCAAAGGGGCAGCCCTTTGGGACACCATCCCAGGAAGTCATACAAGAGATGGCTTTCACTCCTGGTGCAATTCCCACGAGGAGACTGTCCCCCCACCCTTATTCCCTGTCTGCCACCTCTCACCACCACCACTGTGCTAGGGTATTATGAAACATGAATAAGGTTCATGTGCCAGACTCCAAAGTGCTTTCAGGGTTTTTTGGGTAGAAAGCAAGAGCCTGTGGGGAAGTGGTAATTGCTGTCCCTCTGGATGTAGCCTGACCACTGATGAGTGCCTCCAGGATCTGGTCTATCCTCTTTCCCTGGGCTGAGACTTGGTGTTCTTTCTCTAGTAAAGACTGAAGGAAATTCATGGAGGCAACACAAGCTGAAATTCTTCCCATCTACTTATAATTCCCTACAGACCAGTAAACCTTCCTTTTTACTGAATATTTGTAAGAGAAGGATGCTGAGGAAATATTGAGTATTTTGCCACTATCACGAGCAGTGCCCTGGGTTCCACAGTACTGCTGTGTCAGGCACAGGGACATCTCCAGGAAACATTTTGCAGCATATTTTGCAGCCAAACCACAGTGGTGGTGTTGAAAGACACAAAAAAATTTTCCCTTACTCCAACTGGCCAAGAGACAAAAAGGAGTGAGATTTGCAAATTGCCAAATTAAGCTCAGCCAGAGTCTGTGGCTGTTGTCATTAAGAAAACCCCTGCAATAAATGTTTACAAAAGCGTTTCAGAAATAATGGCTCTCTGTAGAACTGGGTTGGCAAATTTCCAGCATAACAGGTTTCAGGAGAAAAATGCTGATTTCTTGAAACTGTGGGGTTTGTGGAATTGTATGGGTTTTGACAAACTTTCGATGAACTACAGCAGCAGTTGCCAAACTAGGGGCTGGGAGCCTGGTGGAAGTTCAAGCATAACTGAGACTTGTGTCTGGATCTGGGGTCATGAGTCTGGAAAATACTACACTGTGGGCAGATTTAGTCTTTAAGGTCATTTGTGCCAAGGCAGCCCCTCTGTGCTCAGTGCCCTTGGCCACAGGGTCACAGAGCACCAAGGTTCCCCAGCTACCAGAGCCCTTGCTCTCAGACAATGCAGATGGACAGACACCTTGCAGATGTAACAGCCAGAAAACAGAGCAAAATATTTTTAATGAACAGTAAAAGAAAAAAAGCCTGAATGAGGCCAGCTTTGAAGGGTTGGAAGCTATTCTTAGACCTTGTTCTAGTTCAGAGAATAGTTTTTTATATGAAAATAAAAACACAGAAATAACATATACGAGTTAGAAGGAACCACTTCCACTTTACCATTTGAGGTAGCGGGTGTTTTCCCTACAATGTTTTTTTCTGACAAATTCATCTTTTTAAAGAGCTTTTCAAAGCAAATTTTAAAAATACAATGAAATGCTTGATTTGGGGCTATGACAGACTTTTGAGTCAACTTGAAACAAAAAAGCTGCTGCTGACTGGTAAGTTCATTTCCTCGAGTGCCTTTCCCTGACAGCAGCTCCAGCATGGCCTGCACACCTGGTCACAGAGCAGGAGGTGTGGGGGCCCAAACAGCTCTGCTCTTCCCTAAGATCATCTCACCACCTCACTGGCACCATGCTGCACTGCTGCCCACCTGGAAGAGACCCAGCTGGGCTATGGTACCCATGCAGTTCAAACCACAACACCAGGAAATGTTCTTTCCATCACTCTCTGTCTCAGGGAAAAGATGGGGATGAACTGATAACTCCAACTTGCAGGGTGATCAATGCCATTAGCATTTCAAAGGAATCACTGAAAACCAATGACACTGGCAGAAATCTGTGAAGCATGTGTGTTCACACTCTGAGTCAGAGCTGCTTTATCCTACCACGGAGCCCAGCCTCCCAGGCACACTCACTGGTGTATTTGAAAGTATTTATGTGAAAAAATAATAATTTGTATCTACAGGGAGGGCTTTCCTCCTGAAGTACAAAAACTGAGCTATAAAAGAATGAGTTACTGCAATCTCGCATTCCTCAGCAGGGTAATTAGGCTCTTTAGTGAGTCTGTGCTATATTAACCCCTGAGGACCAGTTCATTGACTCATTTGTGTTACCAGCTGATAAATACCATGCTTGGTATCAAGCAGAAGGGGCAGGGAAGGAGGGTACCTCAGGAGGTTACCCCGCAGGGTCATGCAGGAGCCCAGACCTGGCTCTGCTAGGTTTTGCTCATTTACTGACATTCTTTTACTGTTCTTTCCACCACTGCCTTTCTTAGTCAAACTTACCCTTCCCAACTGTACTGCAGTGAGGATTTGCATAAATCCAGCTCACTTTGCCACATTCCTGTTGGCTAGAAAGCTATTTGCTGAGGAAACAAACTACTCAGACACAAGTTGCTCAGTTTGAAGCCAGGTCTCATATGATTCTAAATCTTCTCTAAGCCTTCCTAAATGTCTTCTAAACTCTTACATCCTGTCAAGGGCTGACTACCAGGAGAGGACATGGTGTGACTCTCCTCTCCTGCCCAGGACCTGCTTGTTATTCACAAGCACCAACTTGTCACATCAAGCCTCTGGCAGAGCTGAGCCCCAAATATCTCTGGACTTATTTCTGCCTCAGGACCTGAGCCCTGCTCCTGCCCTGCTGAAATATCTGCTGAGGCCACGTGGGAGCTGTGAGACGGGGTGTGGAGGGACGAGGAGCACAGCACACCTTGGATGAAGGTAATGGCACAGGGCTGAAGACAGCTGGCCCATGACTGCGTGTGTTTGCTGTGCCCAGTCTCCTCAGTTCTAATAATTCTTTCTGGCTATAAAGAACCTACTAAAGGATGCAGCTGAGCTCTGCAATAGGGGAATTTTGTGAATTCCCCTCTCCCCCTCAGTTCACAGTATGGGCTTTCATAAAAGGACTGTGTCCTTTAATTGTGAAACCTGAGACCCTGCTAATGCACAGAGGAATAAAATCTCTGGAAACAACCAATCACCTTCCATGTCATGAAGTGCAAAGAGAACTTTTATGCATGGGCTTCTCAATCACTTTATTAAATATTTTAACAGAAAAAAAAAAATTTTATTGAAAGTAAGAGGGTTGCCCAAATGATCCAAAGAATCAGCTGTTAGTGAAATTGTTTTAGTTTTTTTTCTTTCAGCTAAATAAGAAATAGCCCACAAAATTTTTCTCTAGTGAGCCCATAAATAATGCTCAGCTAGAGGAGGTAAAATGGTGGAGCTGATCTTTTTCTCTTTTCAGTTAAAGGAATATCAGAGGAATGTGAACTGACAAAAATATTTTACTAAGCTTTAGGTGATCTCATTGCACCTTTAAACAAAGCAGCAAGAGAAGAAGTTATGCTCCTAATTTGTTAATCATGAATTAAATAAAAATTTAACAGATATTACAGTAACTCCTTGAGAGCAGGCACCATCATTTGGTATCCATTTATTAGTTGTTTATATTGGTGGTCTTACATTAAGCTCTACAAGGTCCCACTGCTCAATTTGCTGCCAAATCAAAGTGAAAGATTTTATTCTCAGGAACTTACCGTGCAAATCAAAAATTTTTTATAAATTGAGTTTTTGTGCTGTTCTTATTTACAGGTTTCATGAATGCAATTGGCTTTGCTCATTCATAGGTGGTTTTGTCAGCAGTTCTCAGCATGTCTTACATGTTTTTGCATGAGATCCTAGGGCATGGCAGAGGTAGAGTTAAATTTTATCTGCCTCTGACTTTTCATGATTTGAAGCAAATCACTTTTTCTCATGGTTTATTATTAGGAAAAAGGGCCAGAGCCCTGCCCACCTCAGAAAAGGTTCTGTTAGAAGAAGTACAAGAAAGATACTGAGGTATCAAGACAGTGATGCTGAGTTCCAAAGTTCCAGATGTCACGCTTAACCCTTCTGCCAGGGGTGTCAGGTAGGGGAAAGAACAGGAGCACTGCAATGTTTACATGCAAGGCATCCAAAGAGCCATGCTCTTAAAATGCCATTATCCAGGGAACAGTCCATAGAGGCCTTCTGCAACTAGAGCCTGGCAGGCTTCTTGTTCTCCAGGTTGTTTTGCGTCCATGAAGGTTTGCCAGTAAGTTGTTAAGCTGTTCTGCAGGCAGAGGTGGTGATGGCTGGTTTCTGGTGACTGCCTTGGCTGGCTATGCAGAAGCACCAGGGGCTAACAAAAAGCGTGGCTGACAACCAATCCTTCCTTCGGGAGGGCTCTAACAGGATTCCTCTCCTTCCCTTTCTTGTTCAGTGTCGCAGTGATCGTACAAACTTAGTAACTTTGAGACTTCATGCCTTCTCTCCAGTCTGCTCAGAGGTTTGAAAGTCATTAGGGAGGGATTGAGAAGCAGATGGATAAGTATGGTGATCCTGTAAACCCGGCTTCCTCAGGAAACTAACTTAAATGCAAACTGCTGTTCTCAGTGGTACTCTAATTCTGGCAGCTGATGCTTAAGAAAAACAATGTTACAAGACTTGAGCACTGGCAACCCTGCAGTAAGCAGCCTATCCAAAGGCCTCATCCTTTTATTTTTCTTCTGTACCACAGGTGTTCAGAGACAGCTGTCTGGGTGACAAATCTGTGACAACTTAAATCTGATCAAGCCTTGAATACTGAGCACAGGGACCACACAACTGGTGTGTCCCCCCTGCCAGAACACCAGCCTACGTGTTTGCAGCACCAGCCCCGGCCCTGGCAGGCTCACGGCCTCCTGGATCTGCTGGGTACCAGCACACGGAGGGGGAGCAACAGCTGCACTGCCAAGAAGCATTTATGCCTCTTTCAAACAGCACTGATGCCATGTAAATCTACCTAGTGCAGAGTGAACTCCTGAAAATGCTCTGTGCCAGCTGCCCTTCCAACACCCAGCTGGTCATTCACAGCGCCACAAGGATGCACTGCAGCACAGTGCTATTCTCACTGTCCTTCCATGGCCAGGAACACATAGACCACCCCGGTCACCATCGAGCTCACAGCACTCACAGGGAAAGAGGAGAGAGTGGGGATGGGGAGCAGTAAGAGAATGAGAGACAATGGAGAGAAAATGGTTTCAGGAATCACTACAATCTGTGACACATTGATTAGTGATACTGAATAAAAAACCACATGTTCCATTGTGCAGAAAAAATATCATTGAATTAATGCAAAAGAATTGCAATATCCCATAAAATTACTCTTTTAGGGATCTGGACTGAACCAAGATACTTCTGGCAATCTCTTCATCATTAAAGTGTTTCCTACATTAAACTCTGTGTGTCCTCTTTATGTGCTTCCCATTGCTGAGTGATTTCACTCTAAGAGCAGCAAGTTGATATGCTGGAATAATTATATGAATGGATTCCTTCCCAGACTTGCTAACACAGCCTGAAACTGAAGAATGCACAACACCAAGCCACAAGGTCAGGAATATCTGTCCAAAACTATAGTTGGGATAGCTATGCTTGGACTATGGTTTATGGTTTTGGATAACAACAGCTTGGACGGCAGAATTGAGGAGGCTGAACAGCTAGTTCTTTGGCTCTGCCAGCAAGGTTTAAATCCTCCTGCAACAGCAAAGGGCACTGCAATAGTGCCAAGAGCCATTATCCCACATTTAAAAGTTTTGGAGGATACCACTTCTGTACCACTATGGCAAAAAATCTTTCTGCACAGAAGCCTCACAGAAATGAGCAGAATTTTTTTCCCAACAGATTCCCCTCAAAATACAGCAAAAAATAATCAAGTTTCTTGAGAGAAAAGGCAAATAATTTTGCCCTAATGAGCTGAAAATGTAATTTAATTCCATTTGTAGCCATATTTTTTCCCCTGAAATGTTAGAAGAGTAAAGAGAAGGTGTGGGAAGAGAAAAATAAACACCCTCACTGCTTCCTTTTCTGAGCCTTAGTGGGACAGTAACAAACTAGGCTAACCTGGGGGTAAAAGATGACCCTGGCAGTTCAGGGACACTGTCCCCAGGTCAGCTCTTTGCACCTTGCACAGCTGAGTGGGAGTCCTGTGGTCTCATGTCTTCTGATCCTGTCACCAGCAGAGCAAAAGCTGCCTACCTGTGGGATATAAACCAGACTTGCTGGAGGAGCTTGGCAGAGATTTCTGCCTCCTCCCACCCACTTGTCCTTTGCACAGTGGTACCTCAGTGCACCGCCTACCTACCAGTTCCCCATGAAAGCCTGGAAGTGCCTCCCCCAAGGGATGTCCTGATCCTGTCTCAGGCTGAGCTCTGCCCAGCTCTTTCCCCTGTGCAAAGCACACATCCCTGGCCCTCACAGATGCTGCTCTCACACCCTCTACTCAGGGAACCTGCTGTCCCAACGGGGAAACAAAAAGGGCATTTTGAAATATTTCCTTTTCTCAAAGTGCCAAGCCCTGAGAAATCACAGCTGTTCCTGTCCTGGTGCCAGGGGATGCTCCTCAGCCAGGTTCTTCCATTCAGGGCACAGGAGAGGTCTCTGGTGTGGGGCTGTCCTCCCAGAGCCCCAGTGCACAGCAGAACCTCTGCAGCAGTAGTGAACAGCCAAAGAGAAACAAGTGCAGGAATTCCCTGGGGTGGAGCAGTGAGGTTTATCCACGATCTCTGAGGGAAGCAAAGTGTGAAACAGCTGAGGCATTGGCAGGCACTTTAAAACAAAGGAGAATAGACAGTTCACAAGTCCCCAAGCCAAGCTGGGCCATTGCCTCTATCTGCCTGTGGAGCAAGGCTGTGCAGCACTGGGGTACAGGACTCTCTTTCTGTCTTGGAAGGATGCTCCTCTGCTCTGCCTGCCATGCAAGATGACCATGAATACCATGGGGAAATGACTGAGGACTACAGCCTCTGCTGGAGCAAGTCTTGCGGCCTCTCTGCTATCTGCTTCTGCCTGCCTCTGCTCACAGGCATGTGGTAAATTCTGCCAGGATCTGTGTGAATCTGAGGTCATTGCATTTTAAGTGCCTCCTTCTCCTGTGTTTTTGCCTCGTGAAATTTCACATTTTGCCACACTTTCTTCCCCCTCTGATCTATTGCTTGGTCTCTGAAAAAAAATCATTGCTGTGCTTTCTCACTTATCTACCAAATCACATCCCACCTTCCTCAAGCCTGTACTCCAGACTCTCAGAAGGATGTTGTGGAAGCCTGCTTCGAACTCCTGCCTGCAGACAACCCAGTGAGTTGCACAGGACATTTACAGTGCAGATGGCCCTAGCTGTGCCAGACTCAGCAGACACTTAGGCTGAGCTCTCCAGGACCCTCAGTATCCAAGAAGCACCACATCCACAGGCACTTGCAGACATCAGAGAACTCAGTGGTCAGGCATTTAACAGGACACGCATATCTGACTTTCTCACAAATCATCCTCCACAGTCACACAAACCCCAAGGATCTGAGGTGCTTTGCTATGACCAGACAGGACAAGAGAAAGGTTTCTTGGAAATTTTAGGGCAGCACCATCAAAAACTAGTTGATATCCTTCTCTTCCATTTAAAGGCAATCAAAACTGGTGTGAGTTTTGCACAGTCATGCAAGTGCCCTCCTGCAACCCTGCATGCTGGAGTCATCAAAAACAACATTAGTGATTTATAGGGCCCACCTCAGCATTCCAGCAGCCAGTTAGTTAATGCAGGAAACCTTGCAATTCGGAGGCTTCTCGGAAGCGCCAAAGGTCTTGCAGGCTGTGTGGCTGCTCCTGGGGAGTGATCTATGCTCCACTGTGACCCTGGTCTTTTCCGTTCCACGCTGCTGCGCTTTCAAGTTGTCCTAAGGAGGTCCTCCACGCTGGCCTTTGAAGAGAGAGCTGTGCTGCCCAGGTGGGATCTGCTCCCTGGCAGTGATGGAGCAGCATATCAGAGGCAAACAGCACATCCTACTGTGCAAGGTTCTGCTCTCACTCCATTTTGTGGTAGATCAAGCTGTCACCTACAGGATGACACACTGAAGTGATTTACTGTGGTTTTTTTACAAAAGACTGGATTTTGTTAGGTGCATTAATAGCACTTTTAAGTACAGAGCCCAGATGAGAGATTCATAAGGATTTGCCCACTGTGGCTAGGGAACAATTCCAAAATCTCTCTAGGCAAAATATTTTGTACCACCAGCTATTTCTTTCATTCTCTTCCTTACCTCCAGGGGATGAGATATTTTCTGGCAGCATCTGCCTTACTTTTCTGCTATTTTCCCTTATTAGAGGCTGAGGCTTATGGGAAACATAAAGCATCTACTCATCTGGGCTTGGACTGGTCATATTACAAGTTGAATTTTGTCATGATACCCATAAGCGAACGCTTTCTTTTCCTCAAGGCTATCCATGGGAAACTGAGTGATGAGAAGCTCTCTGGGCACTGGTGGTTTGCTACATATCTCTAAACTCTATGAGCCAACAGTAACATAGAAAAGGGAAGCAGACAGGATAAGCAGGAATCCTTCTTAATTTCTTTCACTAAAATGCATTTGGACAAGGCAGTTTTGGCTAGCACACATATGCAGACTAGGACTGGGCACTAAGTTTCTTCCTGACAGCCTAAAGATCCCAAGAGAAACATCATTACCAGCAGCAAGCTGCTGCACCTCTCCTTGAATTTAATCCCATCTAAGTCCTGGTGCGCAGAAAACAATGGGATTTTGTCACCATTAGGGCTTAAATCTCTACTTGCTGAAGTTAAAAGCCAGGAAGAAAGTGTTTGACATAACCTCTGAACTCCAAAGGGCTAAAGTTCAACTTGGATCAAAGAGGGGTCTCTAAAGAGCTCCGTGCTGCACAAGGAGGGTAACATAAGGATGCCATGTACAAATTGCACTGCATCTCAGGAATGCCTTGTTTTCTGTTATTGCTTTTGTCCTCCAATAGCAGATCCAGGGTCCCAAAGCAGAATGTTGTATTAAAATACTAACAGAGGCTTTACCAACTCCAACTTAAACGGCCAGTTCAGAAATCCACTCTGGTCTCAGGACAGGCAGGATTTGAAAGGGATTGTAAATTAAGTGGTGCCTACAAGAGTGGGAAGTCCCAGAGACCTGTGACTTGTCATAATAACTTAGTCCCCAGAGAACACACTGGGAGGACAAAGCCACCGGGTGGGTGAATGGCTCTGGCAGCCTCAATTGAACTGTTTGTGGCATCACCTAAATCCTCTTTCTGAAACTCTGACCCCTTAACTCAACTTCTTCCACACCTACAGGAGCCCTCCAGCACACAGCGAGGTGAAAATCAAGGAGGATGCACTAAGCACAAATGTATGATCCTTCTCTCCCATCCAATATCCTGTTCAAAATGAAAGAGTGAAAATTAGATTTTGATTCTTAACAAATTACAAGAATTGTGTAAAGCATAGGCACTTGTTTAAAACACTGAGAAATGCAAAAGGGGACAGTGAGCTCTAGAAGCCTTTATTTCTATGTTTTGGGGGTTGTTAAAGCATTAGGATGTTCTCAGCACCATCAGGAAACCCCAGTGGCTGAAGAAGCATTCTACATTGCAAGGAGCTGTACAACTAAGGGTGGGGCTGAAAGGTTGCCACTTCCACTTGTTCCTGGAGCTAAATGTTGCCTTTGAACCTAGGCCATACTGCTGTCTTTGAATGCCACAGGTCTACCATTCCCAAGAGGACAGAACACAAAACCAGATGTAAACAGTGATGCTTTATACTGCAGTTTCCATCTTCTGAGTGTTTCACCAGACAGGGCTTTCTAGAAACAATGTTTTCAGATCTCACCACTCTGGAAATGTGCTCCATGAACGAATTACAGAAAGAGGAAGGAGGATTGGATGCCTGCACAGCAGAAGGATAAAATGTGCATGCTCCAGGCTTCCCTGGGGACCAGGATTCACTGCCTGCCAGGTGGCTTTCTGCACAGGGCCAGCTGGGGCGCACCAGCACTTATGAGCTCCACAGCAACACAGCTGGCTCTCGCTACATTGAGGTTCTGGGGAGGTTTATTAATGCTAGAACTAATTTAGCTGAATGTACTCCCACCTCACCATCACTGGCAGTGCTTCTCTGAAGTTCCAAAAATTCCTCCAAAGATAGCTCACAGCTGACTGTGCACAGGTGGACAATTTATACACATTATGATGAATAGATTTTGTTATTTATATAATAGGGTGAGTAAAATCAAGTGAAATAAAATACAGTTTCATGTTTCATTATTTTTAAAATGTGACTCAGAAAAACCAAAAGACAGATAATACTTGTATTCCTTTGTTAGGATGTATACACTCCCCTCCCAAATCAGGATTCAGTAATCAGGGCACTGTAACATGTGCTTAAAATAACCTAAGACCATCTAAGTTCCAAAAATCAGATATAAATAAGGGAAAAGAAAAATTATAAATTACTTCCTTTAAAAAAAAAAAAAGGAAAAATACTGCCTGATTTTGTTGCATTGACATTACTAGAGTTGCAGTAGGATGGAGCTTGCTCTGCCTCTCCTGCCTTCAGCTCTCCTGGACTTGATTGGCACAGATACACGATAGATTTCCAGGCATGAAAAATGGGGTCCATCCAGGAAACTCAAATACTTTTTCTCATGAATGGTTAGAGTTGATTTTTCCAGCAAAGACAGGGAGAGTCTGGACTACAGCAGCTGCACAATTTTTTTTTATTTTATTTTGATGAAAGGCACACAAACCATCTGAGAGGAATCTCCAGCTCCTACACAGCATTATGTCCATGATTTCCCTTCACTACTGGTTTAAAATGAAGTTCTGAGCACTTTTATGCTGTGTTTTCCCTCCCCTGGCTATGCTTTGGCACCCATGAGAGTGTATGTGGGGTTTGCAGCAGACTTTCTGCATTGCTTTCACAGACAGTCTCCTGATGCCTTTCAAACCAGCGGCAGAGAAACAGTGAACTAGATGATGCTTTGAGGTCCCTTTCCATCATGCATTTTACGAGTCCATCAATCTGTCATAATGACTCAAATGGTTCATTTATTAATGTGGAGTGCAGACTTTCGGCTGGGGCTGGTGCCCCACCATTTCATAAACACCTGGCAGCTAATGGGGCCAAACCTCACTCACTCCCTGTTCCTATTACCCAGACTGGGAAGGCACAATAACATCCTCGTGGGGTGACAACCTTAAATACCCCACACAGACTGTAGCTGGCCACACTGGAGACAGGCATTCTGCTTTGGAGAGGCTTGCAAGACAAAGGTGCTCCCAGAGGGAGTGCAAGGCAGCAGTTTTGATGCTGCTTTCACTCAGTAACTTTTTCATTGTGTCCATACCCAAAGCTGACCACCCAGTTCAAATCCAGACAGAAATCCCTACTCCTGGCATTTGGCCTCTGCTTCTCAAGAAATTTTCTATGAGCTTAGGGTATATCTCAAGTGCTCAACGTCCTACTAGGCCATTAAGCCTTCCACCTCCTACCCTGCTTCCACTTGCTAACAGAGAAGCTACAGAGAAAAAGGCAATGGACCTTCAGCTACCAGCTTGCCTAAAAATGGGATCAATAGTCAAAGATGTCACAGAAAGACTTTGTCCTTCCCCTGTTGTGCTTCGTAGGTTTCCCAATGACCCAGCTGCCAATGATGGAAACAGATTGGCAGGGTTTGCCCTCAATTCTAATCAGCTACAAAAAGATGTGTTATATAAAGAAGAGACCCTTCCCTGGTAATCAATCGTGGGTTTACCACCCCTGCCTGGAAAAAGTTATGATAATTTTGAGCATTTATTAATAAAATGTCAATTTGGGTCTCTGATGTCTGACTTAGAGCAAGTTTTCCCCTATAAACTCTTAAAATGGGCAGCTTTCCACTGCTTGAGTGGATGAAGTAATTGAGCAGCGGAGTTATATTAAATCCAGACACATTCAGTATTTAATGCCAATTATGTCCTACTGACAAGGGAGTGGGATGCTGGAGATCTGGCTTATGTCATGTCCTTCCTTTATCCCTTTTTGACAAGACGAAGGTGGAATGACCTCAAATAATGGCATTGCCCTGCTGTTACTTTTGCTATAGTTGGCACATCATATTTTTTTGGCTATTGATGGCTCACAGCTTTCATGTGTTGCAATCAAGGAGTTTTAAGGCTTTTCCCACCATCAGTATCGAATACAGCTTCCAGCTATCCCTTGTGATTTAATTCCAGATGGATCGAATCTTTCGTACTGCCTGCAGGCACATTACTAGCTAATGAGTTGCACTGGTCTGAGATCATTGTTACAAGCATTATTTCCTTGGTAAATATTTTTGGTTCAGACCTGAGAAACGGCAGAGGTACAAGCGGTCAAGATTTATAATCTGGCAAGAGGTTTGAAAGTGGAGTTGCAAATAACAATGGATACATTTGTATTCTCTGTTTACAGTTTTCTTCCTGCAAGCATGTTGGAGGCTTAAGCCAAGCAATGAGTCCTGCCACAAGGCTGGCACTTTCCCATGCTGAGAGCACAGGGATGAGCGCCTCGGGGACTTCTGTTCCTGTCTCTGTTACAGTATCTCAGCCCTTCGCACTCATGAATGCGCCAATCCCAGCAACCACCCTGGCAGAGAAGTGAAAATGTTTTCCTTTCACAAATGCAAATGCTGATGAAGAAGAAAGGGACTAAAGTGCCAGAAATACTTAGAGACTAAAAATGCATCCAAATGCTTAGTGAGATTTTTCAGAAGCTCCTAGACGCAGCTCAGGGCAGGATGCAGCCATGGGGATGCCATGCAGATCTCATCTTCCTCCTCGGCATCAGACCTGCAGCCTTGGTACTGGAAAGCTGTTTCTTCTTGAGAGAGCTCCAATCCCTTACAGACACCCTTCCCAGAAAACTTACACCTGCTCTGGATGCCTGCTGAGGCTTTCTTGCAGATCCTACCAGGCAACAGTCTGATCCTCCACCTCCTCTGAAGGGATGAACTAATGGCCCCAGTCCTGTAGATCTTTAAATACCTCATGAAACAATTGGTGCCTTGCCCGTGGTGGCTCAGGGGTACTGTGAATTAAACAGGACACCAGCTCATGTCCCCTACCTCTCTGCTGGCTGCCTGGACTCTGCTGGCAGCTTCCCACAGAGAGAGAGCCTCCAGTCCAAGGAGTGGGTTTGTTATTGTGCAATGCTCTACATTTTAGGTACAGTCCTGATTCTTTTACCCAAATAAGCTGTCTCAGTGGAGTCACTACAGTAGAATCCAATCTCAATTAACCTGGAATCACCTCAGCAGTGCTAAGGGTTATTCTAGTTTTAATCTGAAGACACATTTTGTTTTTTATGGTATTACCGCCAATTTACATAACTTTTCTGACACCAGTTACCAGACCAAAACCACTAATCCAAAACAGTGGCAGAATATTGTCAAAAAAGAACAGAAGCAAAAAAAAAAAGCAAATAATTATGAAAACCGGTTGATAGACATAGCAATAAGAAACACGCCTCATCCAAATTTCTTATGAAACAGAGGTTTAATAGAATGCAGGGATGGGAAGATGCCAGTTTTCATGTAATCATAGAGCATACAGGAAAAATCAGATGGTCTCAGGAGCTAGAACAAGATAAATAGGGCAAAAACCATTCACACCAATTTGTGTGCATAGGGATTTGGCTCAAGAATCCCCCTTTGGCAGACAGACAATCAGTGGGAACTAACAAAGCTCTGCAGCTCTTAGACACATGATGCCTCAGAGTCATCACTACAACACTGGCAGAGGAATGCAGAACTTTTCTCAGGCAATAGGAAGAAATGCATTTCCAAGAAAAGAATGCCAGGAAGCAGAAGTCTAATAAGAGCTTGTCTGCACACACCTGGTTGTCCATAATCCAGTAAAACAGGAGCTCTGAGGATGCTAAGGAAACTGGAGAGTTTGTCCTGTGCAAGAGAACTAAAGCAGCCTGGCTTGTGCAGCTTGGCAAAACAGAGGAGAGGTGGTGTGATTACACCTCCCAAAACTGCCATGTGACAGTGGGCAGAAACTGCACAGAAGGAAGAGCCAAAGCGAAATATTGATACAAGACCCAATAAGCCTAATTACATTTTCACTGGAAATGAGAAGCAGTGGTATTCAGGATCAAGCATTCCAAATATAGCAAAATTGGATAAGATATCTACTTTTAGGTTGCGTTTAGTATTTTCAAGCCAATACTGGGGTTACAATACTCACGTCTGTGATAATAGGAAAGTGGAGTGGATGAGTCACCTGACTCCATCAGCTCCGTGTTCCTACCACATTCTAACATCAACCTTTTGAAACATCAAATGTTGCTCCAACTAGAGGTTTTGTCACATCAAAGCCATCAGCACTTCCTTATCCATGGAAAATTAACATTTTTGAGGGTTCAGATCACGTCTCCAGGGACATCCCATCCCATAAAAATGTTAATTCTTGTGACTTTTCCTTCCTCTTAGTTCTTTACTCCTTTCATTCTTGCCTTAAGATTAAAGGAGAAGCTAAAATATCTACATATCCCATAGGATAGAGATTCAGAGCTTTCACATGTCTCCCATTAACAGTTGTGCACACTAACACAGCTCTGAATACTTCTTATAGTCTCTGGCAGGAATGATAACAAGTCAGTGAGAATTGGCTCTGTCTAGTGGTTGTGCACTTGTCTAGGATGCAGACAGAAGGAAAAGATCCATCTGTTCCCTTCTTATCTAAGCTTGCAAAGTGCAGGACAGCTCTCAATGTGCTCCCTGCTCCAGCAGAAGTGTCAGCTAAGGGATCAAGGTGGGATTTGCTCAATCTGACTTTTTGAAAGGAAGTTTGCTCCTCTAGCCCACCACAGGACAGATCCTTTACAGGTTCAGCTCTGCTCCACCAGTGCTGGCAGTGACTGAAAGTCACCCAGGAGGGGCACCTGGAAAGCTCCTCCAACCTGTTACAAGAACAAGAGCTCAGTTTCAAGTCAGATCCTACACTAGGGGCAGAAAGACTGACCTGAGAGCTAAAGTTTGGAGGACTGGAAAACATCACTTTGACAAAAAGAACTTTTCTTGCCTGCTTCTACAAGAGGAAATAGTAGAACTGAACACCCTCTAAGCCTTTACATCAAATGTCAAGTCCTTTTCATCACCTTCTCTGCCCACTAGATACCAGCACCTTGCCTACAGCAAAGCAAAATCCCCTGGAATGGTTCCACATTCCAATATTGTGGGGCTGTTGTGACTGTTCTGGGATTATGATGGAATTATTCTACCTCTAGCTCTTTTAATAAATGTTATGTGATTGCTAGGGAAACCCTGAGGAACAGAATACTGATCTGTAGTTATGAATTCCACCTGGATCTGAGTCTACTGCTATAATACGTAAATTAAGTAGTTAATGGCTTTAATCCATTAAATCTAAGACTGGGACATTCTAGGACTAACTATGCCCCTGTGATCCAGAGGAAGCCTGTTTACTCAGCAATTTCATTAACAGAGAAAAGTTAACTTGCCTAGAATAGCGGAAATATTTCCCAAGCTGCCACTTCCACCAGTGTGACCTTTATGGGGTGGTCTTGTAGAACTGATTGTGGACATGACCACTGAGGCACCGACTTCTGTCTGAAAACCCCCAGTTTACATGACACTTCTCTGAAAGGGAGCTCATAGAACTTTCCTAAAAAGCCCAGATGTTTTGGGTTTGCTTATATTAAGGTTCTTCCCTCGTTCATAGTTTTGTTGTTTTGTTACTTTGTTTTGTTTTTTCTTAAACATAGTAAATAAGATCTTTTCCTTCAGCTTCTTGAAAGTCACATTCTTAAATCTGGATACAAAGAAGAAATTATTACAAGGAACCTTGTCTGAATGAGACCATGTTTCTACATCAACAACAATCTCCAGTATTTCCACTGGATATTCATTAATATTCCTAAATCTACAGAGTTTTTTCCTTTTTTTTCCCCTTTTCTTGTTAATTCTTTTCCTAGTAATGGTTCTCACGTTGCAAAAGGCGTCCACATATAGCAGTCCTGCAACAATGTTCCAGATATAATGGTTTGTGTGATGAGGGCTCCTGGCAGGATCACAGTCCTGAGCTGAAATCTCTTCATGATAGATCTGGCAATGATTTGGGAAGAGGCAAGAAGAGAGGTGACAATAAGTTCTAGGTTGCAAGGGTTCTCAGCCTGAGGAGAGGGGTTACTGAGCAGTGGGGAGCTGAATGAGGTGTTTCATTTGCAATTGCACTGCTAAAAAGTACAAAGTATTGTTCCTGGAAAAGAAACAACTCCAATTCACCACACACAATAATGGGCCGTAAGTTAGGTTGTGCCACTCCGAGAAAAGAAATCCTGGATTAATTATGTGGTCTGTGGAAACAGCTGCCTGCTTGATAGGGATCAGAAAGCATGAAAAGCCTCCCAGTGTAGCTGCACATTGCATCCAGTAAATCTGAGCAGGCTGGCTGCTGAAAGGGCAGTTGCTCTGTTCCCTGTGAGCTCCCTCCCTCTCCCATGCTCCCCCGATGCTCGTCTGCTCCTCAGCAGCAAACTTACCCAGGAGAAGGAACAGCTATTTGTGCCCTAGGTCTTATAAATTATGCAGTTCAAATGAAATCTGTTTTACAGGAATATGCTGAACAAGGTGCCCTCACTGTGCATTTGGGCTCTGCAGTGGGAACATGCCCAACATAGCCAGAACATAACATGGATGCTTAACCCCCCAAATGACACCACTTTCCTACACCCCTGTCTTCTCCAGCACCCTCACTGAGTGATTTCCATTGCACTCCAGCGCCAGCACTGCATGCCCGATTGCAGTCCCTGTCCCTGGACAGCCTGGCCCCTCTGCAGGTCTGCACTGCACCATGTGATGGGGATTTGGCCCATGGAGGGAGGCACAGGAAGCGGAAGATGTTGTTTGCACATCCAGGGCATGGCAGGAGGGCTCAAGCAGCCTTAGGGTCTGCCTGCAATGGAACAGTGGCCTGGCACTGCTTCCCAGCTCCTCTGCAAAGCATTTAGCAACAGGAAGGGGCTAAATCCTGTTGATAACCTTTGGTCCCAGCTTGGCATATCCGCAGCCAGAACACGGAGCAGCATCCCATCCCACCCCACCCCACTTCCCCATCTCCTGGGACCCATCTGCCCCGTTAGCCTGGAATCCTGTGGCTCCCATCTCCTGCTCCATGGCCCTGCTCTCCAGCCTTCTCTGGATCTTTGCACCCTGCCAGAGGCTTTCTGACTCTTTCCTCCTGCTAGCACTGCCATGCTGCACACTGGAGTGGGTGCTGCCAGATATGGAGCAGGAAATCCAGCTGCCAGTCCATAAAGTACAGTTCATTACATGGAGAGCAGAGTCTGAAGTCAATCAGTGTGCAGAAGGTGCTGTGTGCCACAGGGCTACTGCTCCCCTGCACGGGGAAGGCAGCTGCTCTCTTCACCAGATGACTCAGCCTTCTGGGATGCTTTGGAGTTGAAAAAATTCAAACCAGACCCTAAAAAGGTTGTTAGACTTGTGCTGGCCAGACAGCCCCCATTGTGCTGTGAATTACAGCCACAAATGCAGGGAAGGTGGGAAAGCAGGTAGGGTGAAAAGGTTTTTGGCATCTCTCACCACCTCCAGTGAATGAGTGACCCAGCTGATGGTGGCACTATTAATTATTCAGTACTATTAAATATTTTGTTCATGATCATGTATAACAGTAACATTCTGTACTTCACATGAGGAATTTCATTTTTCTCTCACAATGTTGAAAGTGACCTTGAGAGATCACCTAATCTTTTCTCCTGCCCAGGTCAAGATAAGCTTCATCTAAAACCTTTCTGAGAGATGTCACATTAGTTTGTCATACCACATTCTCTTTCTCAGGGTCTGTCCTTCCAGGGTTTTGACCTGCATGATGTCATGGAAAAGGTAATTGTGGGTTCTGCAAAGAATTCAACACTCTGCACTACAGGCAGGGCAGTGCCCTGGGTGACATCAGGTGCACTCTCTGGCAGCCCGCAGCAAGTGGATCCCCTGCACCCGCCTGACTTGAGGGCTGGAAGAGCCGTATCTCTGGCAGCTGCTGGGAACCCACGAAGCCAAGCTGAACTAAGGAAAGGCGTGAATTTGGATAGGCTCAATTAAACCACATTAAGGTGAATCCACTTCGGGGAGAACAATGCTACTGGAATTCTGCAGCTGCAGACAGCTGTGTGCCATGAGACAGCTGTGTGTTCTGCAGACAGCTGTGTATCCTGAGCCAGCTGTGCACCCCACAGACAGCTGTGTGCCCCGAGATAGCTGTGCACCTTGAGATAACTGTGCCCTGCAGAGCTGAGCACCCTGGGACAGACGTGTCCCAGGCAGAGCTGTGTGCCACACTGTGCCACGTGAACCCTGGGACAGCCTGCAGACAGCTGTGTGCCATGTGACAGCTGTGTGCCATACAGCCAGCTGTGCTCCCTGCACACAGCCCTGCACACAGCTGGGCTGCAGAGGAGCTCTCTGCTCACCACCACCTCGCAGCGTGCCGGCGCTCAGGCATGCCAGCAAAGCTGCTTGGCAGGGCCTTCTCCACCTCATTCCTGGCAGAATGAGCTTGCTTAGGAAGTACCCATTATCTAAGAGCATGGAACATTAATAGGATAAGCTCCATTTGAGGAAAACAGTGTGAGGAGCAGCACCAGAAACAGCTCTGTCTATCAGGAGGATGGTGACATCTGGCAGACATCCCCATTAAAGAGTGCTTCTGCATAGCCTGATCAAGAGCATTTCAGGCTAATATTCTCCAGTGTGCAAGGGACATATTCCACCCTCTCTGCACATTAGGCAATTTTGGCATCACCCAATGGCTTAAATATAGTTCTACAAAACCCCATCAACAGCGCTCCTTGAAGACTGCAGGCATCCTCACATGTGCTGCTGCTGCACATGTGGGTTTGAACTGTGGATAAGTGCTTCTAGTTGCTCTTCTAGCCTTCTCTACTGAGCTCTGGGGCTTGGAAAAGGCTGGGGAGGAAGTGATTATCCTGATCTGACTCTCTGTAAAATCTCGTTCTCTACTTAGCTGCCAGGAAAATCTTGCACCCATTATCTTAGAATCCTAGAATCATTTAGTTTGGAATAGACCTTTAAGATCCTAGAGTTCAAGATTAAACCTAACACTGCCAAGTCTACCACTGAGTCATGTCTCTGAGTGCCACATCTACATGTAATCCCACTACCAGGCACTAGAACAGATGCTGCTGGAGCTCTGGCTGAGGCTACCATCTGTAACTGTATTCAAGATGACACTTCAAGCCAAATTTTACATGGAATCTCAGTTCATCTTTTACATCAGATTTATAAGTTGTCAGGGGCCCAAAAAATGAAAGGGAAAAGCACAGACCTAACATTTTGCTGGTAATGACTAAATGAGGCTTATTTGGATTTGGTTTTCTCCCTTTCTCTCTTTCAGGGTCTTCTTGGCCTCCATAGGAGCTTGAAGATCTGCAGATTGCTAATGCAATCACTGACTCATCACAATAGTCTGTGCTGCTGAGTGCACGTAAGGAAATGGCACAGCAGTCACAGAGGTGCACTTTAGCCAAATGTGCACTGGGCTCATGGCCCTAAGCTAGCCAGAGCTGAACACTGTTTTTAAAAGAGACATTAAAAGGAAGATGATTTGCAATCACAGTAAAATAATGAGCAGATATCCTCTCCTTTGAGACAAGACCTTGGATTTATTTACCCCTGTATATAGATGTTGAGGGAGAAAGCCAACATGAATGTTATTTTGCAGTTCTTTTCTGGGGACAAATATATAAAGTTACTGGCATGCTTTGAAATTCCTGTTCTGTGTGAAATCCCTCTTCTTCACAACAGCTTCATCAGAAATCAGTCAATCAATCATCCTCCCACACAAAACCCACTCAAGACCACTTAAAATGCAGTAGTGTCCAGTTACCACTCAGTTTCTGTCTATTTGTACCTTTTAAGTCCCTCATTGTCATGCCTTTATTGCACAGACCTTTCTCAAGACATCTTTTCCTGTGGCTCACAGAGGCAGTAACAGTCCCACACTCCAAATGTGACACTGCCACAAATCCAGCATCACCAGAAGTGCCAGGACTATCCTCCATCCAGCTGGGGATGGTCTGTTGACATATCCTGCTGTTGCTGTCATTACTGAAACTACAAGGCCCCAGAATTACGTGATTCCACACAGAACTCAACTTGCAACTTTTTTTTCTGAGGAGTTTTATACAGTCTTTGCATTGTAAAGGAAAAGCTTAGAAATGTGACTTTAAAAGGTACCAGAAGAGATCATTGTGCACTTTTTAAGGGTGGAAAACATGTAGAAGTTATTCCTTTACAAGCTCGGACTGTAATGATCTGTTCTTTGATTTTTCTTTTGCATTGGCTACAAATACTGATGAAAGGCAGTCACCCAGACAGACAGGACTCCATTCCTAGGACTTTTCTGTAGAGACATTAACAGAGGCAGGGAACAGGCTACTATTAACAACACACATCACTAGTGCAGTTTTCTGCATTTTCCTTCATTATCTGGCTACCTGTAGCTACAGAGTGTCTTTTACAATACCTGCAAAAAAATTTGTATTAGGAGAATTATGAAGTCAAAGTGACAGAACTGAGGAACTACCAAATCTTGTGGAGGAATGGACTTTTTAGGATACACTGTTTCATGGCCAATTACTTCAGATACTTTCTCAGCCTTCCCTACCTCCATACACATTCATTCTGATTTTAAATATGTCCCTTTTGAATCTCTGTGAGGTCTCATCTGCCTGAGGTGCCTGATCAGTCCATGGTGACCTGCCTTCTTCCGAGGGGAAAGTGCTGTGTGGAGAGATCCTGCTCACAGGCAGCAGCCCCAAGTGCTTCCTGTGGCCTGGAGAGACTGAGCTACTCCTCCCTCCCTGCTCCACATCCGTGTGGAAATGGTCTCCTGCCTGAATTTTTCACTTTTCTGTTATTCAGGTCCCCAAGCCTGGAGGGGCTGAGGATGGTGAGATAGGGGAAAGATCGCAATGCCTGCCAAATTTCCACGAGGAAGGGAAACTACCTAGTTTAGGTATCCAGCTGTGGGGAGATGATCACAGCTGCGCTGCTGCTGCCGCTGCAGAGTTAAACAAGTCTCCCTGCAGGGAAGGCTGTTGTTTCCCCTCACCTCTGCTCCATAGTTTAGGCTGCTCCTTACATGATGTATCCTCTTCTGCAGTCCCATTCCCAGGCACCCGGCTTCCCTTGCACTGCTGCTGGGCACCCAAGGGTCCACCTGCAAGGCAGCAGGGCTTCCAGCTTCTTTCTCTCCTGCAATAGCAGCTGGCAGCCTCTAGAAATGGGCTTGCAATGCAATCTCACAGTCCAAATGCCTCTCAGGATCTGGGCTGGTTTTAGTCTCTTGATCAAGCGATTGCTAAGTCAGTGACATGCCCTTGGGAAACACCATCATTAGATGCATTGTAAAGTGTACCTGAATTCACTGTTTGCAGCTTTGCAGTACATGTGATGCCTGTTTTAACAAATTCAAATGTGTCTGCTTTTTCAATAGACCCTTCTCAGGATTATTCTTGTGCAAATCTGGAGTAGCTCTTCGAATGTCTCTTAAATTACTCTCAGTTTATACAGTGGGATCAGAATTTATTCCACAAGGTTTTGCACTAGATCCAGTTACAAATGATGGAAATTCTGAATGCAAGGAAAAATCCATTAAATGTGAGAAGAATTTTACAAACAGAGTCCTTTTTAATGGGAAATAAGTGGAGATCTAGATTATTTATTAGAAATGCTTTTAGATGCAGTCATCTAATTTTTTTTTTTTACTGCTCTGGCAGTAAAGGGATTCAAACAAAACATACAAAAGGGTTGCAAGTCCAAGAAAAAACTACAACTTATTAACAATAAATTAGACTGTTTAATGTGAGAAAGCTTAATAATGTTGGAATCCTTCCCTGTACACCTTTAAAAATCACACTGGATAACAAATTTCAGTCTACCTGCTGTGTGTGTATGGACAAGAGGAGGGGAAAATGTCCGTGGGAATGATGGGGACACCTGACACATGGGGATAACAAGGTTATTCAGAAGTGACGCTTAATTCAAGAAGGAGAGATCAGTAGAAAACTTTAAAAATCGGGGACAGTTTTTCGCGGCTCACCACAAACCTGTGGCCAATGTCATGCTGCCCAGATGACACAGAAGTGATTTTCTGACCTTAAAAGCAGAGGACTAAAAATCTCCCAATATTCCTGCCATCATCACGCAGCTTCACCTTTTCAGTCCCTTTCCACACTGCAACAACTTTTCCTTGCCAGTGTTCACAGCTAAACGTCTCCATGCTGGTTTCCCCTGCAGAGATCTTTTACAGAAATACAAACCTAATATTGCAGAAACAAAGCCAGACAGGACCACGGTTCCCCTCCTGTTTTAGTACAGGCAGCCCTTCGCAGACTCCGCATTCCCACCAATCCCTCTGGAATGAGCTGGCTTTTAGCCAAATGCATTCTGGCAAAGTCCTTTGCATATCTTTGGGCTGCTGTGAAAACCGATCCTTAGATCTTTGGCTGCCCAGTGTCAAGGTCAGCTTTGTCCCCTTGTTTTTCATCCGAAATTTGGAAGCCTGTTTCCCCTAGCCTGCAGCCAGATTGTGGGTGCATCCCCCAAATCCTAGAGTCTCCAGCTGTTGACCAAGAAAAATAAGCTGGGAGAAAATTGCCAAATGCTCCACTGTCCCCGAGTTGTGCCAAAATCAAAGCTGTGCATACAGAGTTTTGACTGAGAAATCAACACATTATAAAGTCAAAAATGTTTCTCCCAACAGGAATCTTGTGCTTGAAGGTCTATTCTCTCTTTCAGATTCGGGATAGCATTATGCTCTGTCTGTGCTGTACATGAGAAGATGTTAAAAATATCTTATTTTAGAAAATGAAAGATTTACAAAGCCAGAAATATCCAACGTGTTTTTACCAATCCTGGAAAAAAATTTTGAACCCGATCATATTTAAATGCTTTTAATTCTAAACAGAGACAGGAGGGTCTCTTGAAGCTTTCTCATTTATTTATCCAATTTTCTTTCTGTAAGTATAATGAGTTTAGAGAGGAAATATTTTGTTTTCCTGCTAAATTCCAGGAATCCCACTTTAATGGCATTTTTCAATTCAGCCAAATATACATCATTGTTAGTGTGGGCTTTGTAATCTAATCAAACCATCTAGTTATCTGACATGATGGATGGAAAGTAGGAATATTACATTTGCTTTCCCATTGAAGGGTAAGGGCCAAATTTTGCTCCCACTAACAGCACTGCAAATTCAGTCTATCCCTTGTTATTTTCCCCTTGATGTACTCGAGAGTGGAATTTAGCCCTTAGGGTTAACTAATGCCAAAGGCAAATCATTTGCTTTGCTAATGAGCCAGCAAGCTTCCCTTCTTCACAGCTACACAAACAGCAATCACTTCATTACACTTTCAGATAGCTGCATTTTCTAAAGAAAGAAAATATAATTAAGCAGTATGATAGTAATCGTGTCCTGGAATAGCTCAATGCTTTTGATAAAATTACCTGTGTTTGAAACACTTTTAATCAGATTATTCCATTACTGAATGCTGTACAGATAAGAAGCCTCTGCCTAAGATCAGGGTTAAGTCAGAAAGTTTTCTAACAAAGACCACTCTATATCTGAAAGCCATATATATACATTTGTGAATATATATCTATATAAAAGACTGCTTTTGGATATCATTCGTCAAAACAAATTTAGCTGAAATATTTGTTCTGGAAACTTACATTTTTCTGTTCTTTTGCCTTTGCTTTATATATTACTTTTCCACACAAAGAAATTTGCACATACAAACAAAAAAAATGGACCAGTTTCAAATCTCTTGATGTAATATATCTTTATTTTGTCGGGCAAGACGTATCCCAGTACACTCAGCTAAATCCAAGATACAGCTACTCTCAAATACATTTTTAAGACATAGCATTTGGCAATAAAGGTCTATTTTAGACACACAAGGCAGCCTTTCTGAATTTCATTGCAGTCTGTTGCTTACCACACATGGTATTAAAATCTGAATTATATTTATGACCAAATATTACCGAGAGCTCCACACTCCAAATCCCTTTTGGGAATCATCTTAGCTTAAGTGTCTAATCATTATGAATTCCCGAGCCATTGAAAACCTCCACACTGCCCTTGCTAAAGCTGACTGCTTTCCAGTAATCTGTGAAATAAACCCACCTTTCATGGAGCAGTTCTTCAGAGGATATTTCATATTCTTTATGAGAGAATTGTTGACTAAGAAAAGGTAGTTCCTTTCAAATGGAAAAATTACAGAAGCTGATTTTAACATTTTGTTTAGGGGGAAGCTCCAAAATGAAACATTTCAAATGTACTGACAGCATCTATTTAATGAACTCAGTTCAGAGAAAGATTCATGTTTCTTTTTGAAAATAAATTTTCAGAATGTCTTTTTTTTTTTAACATATAAAAGCATTTCAAGGCTTACGAAACAAAAGCAAAATGAAAAGTTCTGAATCTTTTCATACACGGTGCTTAAGCAGTCCTAAATTTGTCTTTATTTGTCTCATTTTAGGATAGAAATGTTTTTGACATCTCATCTGAGTTTCCCAGAAGACACAAAAGCCAGATCCTAGCTCAGTCACAGGCTCAGATCGAAGAGTATATGGTTTCTAATGAATGAAATCTAGCTTTTGGCACTGATTCATCAAGAATACACAAGCGACACAGTGTAATACTAGAAGTTACTTCCTTAAGCTATTTTTTTCACCACTAGCATTAGGTATTTTCCTCGAAGAAAACCACTTTTAATGGAATGCACATTTGTCTAATCTCATACTTGTTTAAATGGGCAAAGTGCATCTCATTTTCTTAACTAACAAAAGACATTTTTTTCTGCCACTTGATCTGGTAGAGCAATTAAAACCCACCATAAACTCTTCATGAAAAAATCCTCGTTTGACTGTTTGCCATGATTTCAGAGTGGGACCCACACTTTGGACAGGCGAAAATCAAGATACCCAGAGCTAAGAGCTCTGCTTTGCACAGCTTCACTGCTGCTGGATGGGTCCTGACACAGCAAACCTTCCAGGGAGCCTGGCAGGGATGCACCACTCTGAGTGCAACCTCAAGCACATCCTCACCTCAGAGCACTGCCCGGAGACAACAAAACAACTCATGTGAAGTGTTCAAGTTACTGCAGCCCGCCCTGCCCTGAGCGTTTAGCAGGGCTCAAGGTGTCGAGTTCTATTTCTGGCAGGAGAGAAAAAAGCCCAGAGGTGTTGTGAGTCCCTATTTTTGCTGCAATTTGCACATTTGCAAAGAACAAGCAAAACGCCTCTTTTGCTAAACACGGCAGGACAAAGCTCTGGTTTCCTTGCAAGCAGCCCTGTGCATAGGTGGCCCTGCCTTTGCAGCTGCTCTTCAGGCCATGACCCAAAGCTTAGGGATTGTATTCCTTGTTTTGGCAGGAATTCTTCTCTATCCATTCTGTGATCACCTATGTGACAGCCATGCAGCTAAAAGGGGCAGGAGGACCTCACCACCTTGATGGTAAAGGTACCAACCCATGTAAGTTACACCCTTGTGCCAGGAGGCATCGCCAAGCTAAACCTGGGCAGTCATTCTGCTGCCTCCTCCTAGGGGTTATTGTGCCAGCCTGTGCCACAAAGGCTGCCTGCAGGGCTCAGTCCAGGGATCAGGGGATGCCTTCACTCCACACGTGTGTGCATTCAGCCCCCACTGCTGATTGCTGCTCCAGTAGCATCATGCTGTACATGCTGGCCTCGAGCCAGCAAAGTACTTAACCACATGCCCAGCTTTAAGGAGACAAGTCACTGTTGCTTGCATTACAGTTTCAGGCTAAGCACAAGCACGTGCTTCAGTGTTTTGCTGAATTAAAGTCACAGGCAACACTTAGGAGACTTTTACATTTGACCTCTGCTGCACCCGCTGTAACCCCTGACTCAGATGCTGGCATATGTTCATCTCTTGTGGATGCCTGAAGCTTACAAGAAGACCATGAAAGGGCTGTGTTTGCCCAATGGATTCACAAATGACTGGGTTATTTATTCCCTGGAAATGATCTCTCAGAGGTGAAAACAGAAAGGTCAGGCGTGGATATGAATTTTTCAATCTAGGTCTATTGCCCTTGCAGAGTTTATGACTCCTGATTGGTCCTGCTCTCAAGAAAAGCAGTATTTTCCAGGTTGGAAAAATGAAACAATTTTCTGTAAAGAAGTCCCTCTGTCTAATGACCTTCTTGCAGCTGTCGTATCTAGAGCAATAGTCATGCCTGCTGTCATCAACAGAAGGATCCTGGTAACCTTCTTTTTATGGTGTGACTGAGAGCAGGACAGAATTGTAATTGCAATTCCATGTTCCTGACAACTTCCAGATTTCATATTGAAAAATATTTTTTAGCTATAATTTGTTTTATCTTTGCATCATCCTTGGGAAAGCAAAGCTGTTGGCTCCGTGCTTGGGTTAGCATCACTCTGTTGTGAGCTGACCCACCCACACAAAGTCTGCTGTAAATCGCACCCTCATGAGCAGGGCTTGGCTGAGGGGATCTGAAGAGCAAAGTCCTCTGGACACCAGGAAGGGCTTGACACAAGGCAGCAACAAAACCTGATTCTCCATCTACCTCCAGGCACACTCGGCCCCTGCCAAGAGGAATCTCAATTCTCCTGCCTGGGTGTGTGAGAGCAATTAAACATCATTCTCTCTAGGAGCATTTCCCAAACAAGTCTGGCCAAGGCAATGGAGCATGCCAGTCCCACTGCTTCCTGGAAGGACAGTGGGAAGGACCATGTGTTGACCACGTCTGCCTGAGAGCCAAATCAGCTAAATCCAGCTAAGGGATGGAAACCGTCAGACCTAGGAAGCCCTAACATGAGACCTCACAGACTAAGTCCAGCTGGTCTGAGACATTCATCTGTGTGTCACTATCAGCAGTGATAACATTACTGGACTCCTGAGCATTAGGATGTTGCCTTCCTGCTTTTTCCCAAGCAGCCCATTATGTCTCTGTCCTCAAGCCGGCTGATGGACTCTCCATCACCTCTGTTTGCCCTGTAATTCCCATCTACCTCGAGATAATGAAGAGTCTCCTACAAAACATGTTCATTACTTAGGCCCTTCCCTTGCTGCTGAAGATGAGAAAGCCAAAGAAGAAAATAATTGCACTCTGTTATCTCTCAGTATGAAAGCATGCGCAGGGCCATCAGCTCCTCTCTGTACAGCATATAATATCCCTAATACAGGCAACCCTTTCAGTGATGCTTACCAGATTGGTCCTTATCTACACTAAAATCAGAGTCCTTCATCCACGAAGTTTTATCAAAACTTCTGGATTTATTTTAGAGGCAGAAATTTACCTGCTGGCTCGTGGAAAGGAAAGGCTGTACGTATGTAGACCAGCTACACAATACTTGTGCCTACATGCAGGGATGTGTATGTATGGAGTGCACTATAAAGAATTTAGGGTTGTTCTCAGATGTGCCTAAACTGGTTACAGCCCTAAATCTGTACCAGCTCTGCACCCTTGAGGTCTGAGTGCAATACCTGCAGGCACAGCTGGAACCAGCTACGTGAGGGACCGCTCTAGGGAAGGCACAACACTCGGCCTTAAGCCCAGGAGGCACAAACCTACCCAGGACCTTGTGAAAAAACACAAATCTGTTTGCCCACCTCAGGTGCCATTTTACTGCAAATACAGGAACCTTCATACAGTAAAATGCAGGTCACAGAGAGTGGGATTTCTAATCCATACAACATCTTGAACAAAAGCAGCTCTGCCTTAACTCAGGAAATGTCATTGTGGTTCGATTCCATGACAGCATGGGCTAAAGCATCATGGAGCTGTCTCTGCATGTCTTTGCAGTGCATTACGTGTGAATGTGTGTAGGTGTAGAGACAGATGATGTATATGGGCATCTGTGTGTGTCTGTCTCCACATATGTATGTATGTATGTATGTATGTAAATGAATGGGGAGATTTCACAGCAGGTCTGTCTGGAATAAATCTTTCTCCTTTAGAAACCATTTGGACATTATTCATTATTTAAAAGAAGAAAAAAGTGATTTTTTTTTTCTCAGAATTCAGGTAGAATTCTTTAATAGAATTCAAAGAGTGACTTAGAAATGCCAATGAGCATGCAAAAATTATATTATCTCAGGCCAGGATTGAGATACAACGGCCAGGAGCCAGCAAGGAAGCACACACAGCCCTGCAGGGCTGCTCACCTCTCCTGGAAGTGGAGAGGGCTCCAGAGAAGCCATACCAGTGCTGGAGATGGCTGTGAAAAGTGTGATTTAAGTTCCAATACTCATTCCCTTTGTTTACCAATTAAATGAGGTGCAACAGCAAGGCATCATAAAAATACCAGTGCTGGGACTCCTGACTTTTCTCCCAAGCAGGTATCTGGATCACCACGTGTCTCTGCAGAGTGCAAAGCCATGCTGCTTGTGTGTGGGGACTGGGTAATCCCAATACAACTGGCTAGCGACCAGAAATGATGCGGGAATGATTAGAAAACATCTGCTCCCCTGTCACATCCTGCAGTATCTGCATTCCATCTGCTTTGGCTGGACATAACTTTTGTATAAATATCTTGTGAATTGGTCCCTTTGGGAGTCATTTTATTTTTAATAGTATGTGACAAGTGATGGAGGGAAAAGGTCTAAATAAATCTGTTGTGGTGATTGCATTCTGCATTACTAGCACTTCTTGAACACTTTTGAGGGAAGACATTTCTTTGCTTAGTTACTTTACTGAATGAAATAATTTCTTCTTCTTGGGGAACAAAGATTTATTTATCTCCAATAATGTCATTCTTCACTGGGCCTATAAACTGGATCATTCTTTTTGGCAGCAGCTGCTGCTAAACTATTAATGCCACTGGTAACATGAGAAAATAAATAAACAGAAACGTCTTCAAAAAAGCTAGGAGAACTAGAAACGGACATAAATTAACGTGTGTGAACATGTAATCTTGTCTCCTGCACTCTAGGATTTATTCCCCAGTGTTCTCCATCTCCAAGGGTGGCAATCTGATGTGGAGCTGGCAGGTCTGCTGTCCGAGCCTCAGCAGGTCCTAGTGATGGGTCCCAGTGCTGTCCGAGCCAGCCTGAGCAGCACCCCGGGATGCCCACCTTGAACTTCGCAAATCCAGGAATTCTAACTTGTGTCTGTGAGAGCCCAGGGCTTCCCAAATGCAGTCCCTGGGTCAGAAGTGCAGGGAGTCGGGATGGGCTGACAGCACTGCAAGCGGTTCAAGGTACAGACAGGGGGGTAAGCAGGAGGGGAAGAGGGGAGGTGAGAATGCTGCCCCAGCCATGCCTGCAGAGGCCTGGATATGGATGGTGTGGGGAAAGCCCACCAGAGATCAGGGATCTTTCCCTCAGCAGAAGAAAACTCCTAAAATTATTCTGCTCCCGTTATAAACCTAAAATTTGCCTAATTTACCAGTCTCACCCAAAATCCACTACAGTCCAGCATCCATTCAGAAGCGTGCAACTCCTCCAGTCAGTTCTTCATTTCTCTTGTGTCACCATCTCATGCACACACTTCACTTCATGCTATTGGGAAGAGAAATTCAAGAGACCTACTTCAGTGGCTTAAAAGTGCTTATCCCAGGCTATCTCTGCTCTTCAGAAGTCACGCTTCCTTAACTCTCTATCTGCCCAGCTGGGCTGGAAGTCAAGCTGGCTCTGGCAAGCCCCTTGAAACATCAGCTGTGGGCACAAGCAGCAGCCCCAGCTGCCTGTGCTCTTATGCACAAGAAAACTTTTCTGAATCAACTTTGCTCCTCTGCATGTTATCAGGAAACAGGAATTCTTGTGATTATGTCTGGTGAAAACTAGTGCTGGAGGAATAGTAGTGAGTAGGCAGTCTGGGTTTGTGGCAGATAAACACAAGGTTTGTACTGATTAACCAGTGTTTATCCAAGTTATTCCAACTTCCACAGTGACCAAAAAGAAGCTGCAAATCTCTCAAGCCCAAACTTCCTCCAGAGGTTTGTGACTGGTCTGGAAATGCAGCAAACCAAGTTCAGGCTAGAAACAAAAATCTTCATAAAAATACTCTCACAAACCTCAGACTTTGCAGTTTATAGGGGCATGGATGGAGGTTAGAGGACCCTGGTGTGCTAACGCCGGCCCTGTGTAAGGAAATCAGCAGTAGATATTGAGAAAATTCAGAGGAGACAAGACAGAAAACTGAGCATTTTGAACCTTAGTTGACTTAAGCTAGTAATTTCAGGAGGGGAAAACCTCAGGCTTGCCAAATTGCCTGGGACATCTGCACCAATATCCCAACTCTGGTTGTATGCAGAACCAGGTGCTCCTAAGGAAGAGGGAAACTGCCCGCTGGGGAACCTGCTTACTAATTTACTTTATTAACAGTTGTCTGCCAACATTATAACTGTCCCTAAACTCTTGTTTATGAAACTGCATTAATATAATAGTGAATATTCCCATAGCTTTGAGGAGCATCCTATTTTACTCTGAACCTCTCTAATCTCCAGGCATCAAATGCAACATGTGGAGAAGTCATTCCTCTAGATACATTCAAATGTTATGACTCAATTCCACAGTGTATTTGTGCATATCCAGGATATTCCTGTGTTAGGACACACAGCAACAGAAGCTCTGTGATGATCTGGCTTCTATACAGCCCTGATAGTCCTGTCTACTTCCATAACAGTCCTAGTTTTTTATCTCTGCTGTAAAGCAAGTCCCACTATTTTCAGTGTCTTCTTGCTCAACATGCTTTCCTAGGCTGTAATCTCTCTTCCTGCCTCTAATCACACTTCTGATTCCAGAGCTTCCTTTTGGGACAGTGTCCCCACTGATACATGGGATAGCTTGATGCTATTGACTGGATTATTGTCCATCCTGTCACCAGTGCTGAAAGGAGCAGCCCAGCAGGCTGTGCACATCAGGCAGCCCGTTCTTGGCACTGCGTTGGTACTCTCTGCCTGACAGCTTTCCTTTCACTACAAGGAGATACTCTTTGGCCTAATGCTTTTGCGTTGGAGCTGTGTAAGACAGGAGTATGAAGCCAGTGCAGCAAACACCCTGGCACTGATAGAATTATAAACTAAAAGAGCACTTTCTTCTTCAATAGCCTTGCTGTGTTCAGAAATGGTTTGAAGGGCTTGGAGGGGAGCTTGGAAACTGGGCCCTCACAAGGGGGTCACTCTTTCTGTAGCAAGGCTAACTCGTTTTAAGGCCAGCTCTGTATCTGCACAACAGCTTTGGTCAGGAATGTGGGTTTTTTACTTATGGATGAGATGTGCAACCTTCGATGTGAATGAGATTATATCAAAATAAAGATGTCTTACTTTGGCACAACATATCCCCAGATGGTTCCTGGAATGAACAATGCAGCTTGAAGGTGCATTTCTACAAGGAAAACAATGTACAATAGTTGTGTGAGATGTGTACTACCTCCATGTTCCCTTAAAGCAACATAGTTGTGTGTAGACAAAACCTATGCCAACAAAGGTTTGATTTTTTTATGTGTTTGGGATGGGAATCATGTGCAGATGGATTGATTGCATGATGTTTGCTGTTCAAACTAGATCTTGGCTTTGGACAATGATGAATGGGACTTTTCTTCTTCCCTGTATCCTTCTTCCCCTATATTTCCTTTTTTATTATTTTACTGCTTCAGGTGTGGGGTTTTTTTTGAAAACTTAAATACAAACCTGAAACGTCTTATTTAAAACACTCTTTTAAAAGCCCACTCACTTTTTTCTTTCCATTTCCATTAATCTTCTTGAAAAATGGAAGAGAAGAAGGAGGCTAGAATATTTTCTTACAAAGCCAACTGGTATTTTTATGAAGCATAATTGACTTCTCCCTCCAGATCTCAAGGGATATTTCAGAAACAAAGGCAAGGCAGAGATGAGGGACCTCTGAAATCTTTTCTGATCATTTAGTAAAGGAATAAGCAGGTCCCAGATCACCTCAAGCATACATCTTCTCTGCACGAGTCATCCTTGACCTGAACATTATCAAACAGAGGCACCAGGGGTGGGGAGCACAAACCCTGCCAAAGCTGAGTGGTCTCACTTGAAAATCACTATATAACTTAACCCTTGCCTTCTGGGGTGACCTGCCAGGAATATATGAATAAGTAAAATAAAATCATTTGCAAGGGAACACGGAATAGTCTTATACCCAAGCAGAATTTTGTAGTAAGGAAAATAACTATACTAGACTGCAAATTACCATGCTGAAATCGGGCAAAAAAAAAGATAGAGACTGGGAGCAGCACTTGTGTTCTAGCCTTGGCTCTAAGCTCTGCTGTGGACGGTGCATAACCAGGGAAGGCTGTTCCCAGTCCCTGGAAGGCGGGCAAGGCACATGCTGGGGACAGGGCTTTCCTTCCCTGCCGCGGGCAGCCAGGGGTCCCCGCACGGGCAGCCCCACCGTGGGCTCGGTCACCGGGACAGATGGCAGGAGGGGGCTGCAGAAAATGTTTGTGTCACCCACCCATTCACTGCTACCTTTGTCTGGCTCCGCTGGAGGGGAAAGCTGCCCTTGGGCACCGTGGGGACCACGATTGCTTTAAAGTCTGGGTAAAGGTAACTGTGTCACCACCTGCTTGATTTCCCCAGGTTGTAAAATGATACGTAAACAGCACAGATTATTTCCATCTGCTGGGGCTGTTGGGAGCAGGAGGCCTTTATGTTCTCTTTACAAGGCTGTGTACTGAGGGGAACTCAAATGGCTGCAGAAGTTCTCCATGAATGGAGGCGCTGCGCTGAGTTATGGCTCATTTTCAGGCAGCTCCGTGTCCTCTCTCACAAAGACTGCTTCTTTGCCCGAGTTTTTCTATCAGAAAATGTGGTTTCACGTGAAAGTCGTGTTTGTGGGGAGGAAAAAGGGACCTGCCCATCGTGACAGATGTTTTTCAAAATTCCAGGGAGATGAAATGAAGCAGAAAGAAAACTTGCCTCCACTTGAGCTTTGGAGCAAAATAGAGTTATTTTGTTTCAAAACACTCAGTTCAGATGGAAAAAGCTGCTCTCATCAGTTTTGCTTTTTTTTTTTTTAATCTTTGTTGAGAATGCCTCAAAAATCCTGTTTCCATATCCCTAATTAAATTCTTTCTCTTTAAAATGGTTTAGTAATTTGGTCTGCTGGTTTTGTTCAAACAGGAAGCAAATTGTAAAGCAATTACGTTTCCTGCAACAGAACTGGCCTTCCCCTTGGTCACTGCTAGCAGAAGGACACAGAGGTGGGTGGCCCAGGCCAAGACTCACAGACCCTCCACCTTAAGCTCTGCTGGAGTGCAGCTCTAAGACCTCAGATGGGAAAGCTAGAAAATACAGCCTGTGTGTCATTTAAAAGGTTCAAGACAGCCCAACTCCAAAGGTGCTCATGGTGCTTAGCTCTGGCTCCTTTTCACAGTAGGAACCAAACCAAGCTTTAAGCTCAGATTCAGTCCTGAGCTTCATTTAAGAACTGTTTGGAGTTGAAAGTTTGGTTTAGACTTGAATCTAATTTGTAACCTCGCCTGCTTCATCAGAAATGCCTGCACATCCCTGCAGCCCCAAGGCAGACCACTCCTTTGCAGTGCCAGCTAGGAAACCAAACTCAGACCCAGTCCTTGCAGGGCTTGATGAATGGGCTTGCTATGTGCAAGATGAAAAAGACAAGATCTGGGAGCGTGGCACCTGACAGGCAGAGGGAAGTGAATGCCTGGAGGATGTAGGAAGGGCCCTTAGCAAAGGAAGAGTTCTGTTACCTTCATTCCTGGATCGACAAAACAACTATTGGAAAAGGTGTTGGAGAGGGGAGCAGCTGGCAGCCACGGTGGGGCAGAGGTGAAACAAACTGCAAGAGAAAGGAGACATTGCTGGGGCTTCTCTGGAACAGAGCCCAGCCCAGCACCAGCAGGGCAGGAGCCGCCTTGGCTGAGAGAGCTGCGCTTGTGGCTAAAGGCAGAGATCACCTTGTGAGCCGGAGAGATTTACCCAGTGGCACAAAGTAACTTCCAGTTTGCTTCTGCTCTCTTGAAAACATGTAATGAAGTCAGGAAGCTCATTACTCAGCAGTGCAGGACCTTGGTCTTTTGCTGGACACTGTGCGATGGTGTCATTAATGTCTGCTTACACTGTCAGCTGCTGTGCTGATGAGAAGTGCTGCCAGTGACACTGGTGACACCCTGCCTTTCACCAGCCATGCACCAGTCTGGATTGCCTGTGTTCCTTACAGCTAAAAATCCATCTGCCTGGTAACTCTGCCCTTGGGCTATGCATGGCCCTGTGGGAGGCATGACAGTGTTGTGAGAGAGACTGTGAGGGAGGGGAGAGCAGTCCGACTCCTGGTGCCAGCTATCTGCATCTGCATCTGCATCTCCATCTCCATCTCCATCACTTACCTGCCTCAGGGAAGAGTGTAGCCCCCTCTGCCCCTCTAAAACAAAGGCTTGAAAAAATGGAGCAAAGGAAAGGAGCAGAAAGCAACCTGGAGAAGACTGGTATATGCTGCTTGACTGTGGTGGCTTTGCTGCCTAGCTGGTTTGAGCAGTTTGGATGTCTGTCCTCTGCTGTGGGAAAGTCTGTGGTGGCAGATGGAGGGTGCAGTGCTCTGCAGTTGTGTTTCACACCATTCATCAGAAGGAAGCTGCTCTGCTCCAAATAAGTGTTACTGCTGGGGGTAAAGCCCAAACCACTCGCGCTTCCCACCTTCCCTCGCCCATCTCACCTGTGACACGGGATTTTCCAGATGAGGTATACCCTTAAATAAGTCTGCAGCCTCTTGTATGTTCTTATCTTACCTGAACCCTTTCCCATTAATCACCAGTTTGAAACCCATTGCCAGAAGAGGTTTCCAGCACTTTACTTGACTGGCCCTCCAATGAGTATTAGCCAACCACCAGAGTTGGCTGCTAAAGAAACTGTGGCTTGTTTTCACCTGCTCCTTCCACGACCAGAACAAAATGAGAAAATGATTGCACTGAAAGAAGCAGGCAATAAAAATAGATGCAAGGTAGAAGTGTTAACTCCTCTGTCAAGTTAATTGTCTGCCTCTTGCAACTCAATGCAGCTCGGTTTTGAAAGCTCTTATAGAAATCCAATTATGTGTTGGCTGTGGAATTTTTATTGATAAATAACTTACCAGAGCAATGCAAACTGAGGAGAAGGGAGGGTGGTGAAGGGGTGTTGTTCCTACAGAAAGAGTGGGGCCATGGGGGAAGCTTAAATTCATGATTGATTTTTAGGCTTTCAAAACTAGTCCCATGTGAATTTCACTAGCAAACCCTGCACTGGCAAAGAGCCATCAGGAATAAAACCGACCCAAGGAAAAGAAAGATATGTGCAGATGCAAGCTTTATGCAGAGCTCACAGAGGGAACCTGGTTCCTTGTGCAGTGAGTTATTCACTTCACAGGCCTCAGGACACAGGATTTCTTCATGGAGGACAGTGCTAGGCAAAGCTATTACAGCCTGGTATCTACCAGCTGGGAGCATTATGGCCCGGTCTTCATTTTGTACACTTCCAAAAGCCAGCCCAGCTTCCAAACAGCATAGCTGAAATCTGAAGCTCATTTTAATTCTGGATTTTGCAGTTTAGTTTCAGTGAGGATGCTGAAGTCAAGTAGGAGTTGTGGACACTCTGGGAACATATGCTCACCTCTGGGTCAGCAATGGACATCTCCAAGTGGGGAAGGAAAGAAATTATACCGGGAAGGAAAAGACAAGGATTTCATCATAGAAAGTATTCAGGCTTCCTAAGAAGGGGAAAAGAAAGAAATCAAATGACATCACCAACCAGAAATGAAAAGTAAGCTTAACCCTGACGCATTTATAGCAAATAAAAAGTCACAGAAGATATGGCAATTTTTTTTAACAGACATTTTGAAAATTAAGCCTTTGACCAAAGTTTATGACCAGGAACTTTTATGCCTAGAAAAACTGCATTGGACTGTCTTCCCCTTTCATCTTTGTTTTTTAGTATTTCTTTTCTTTGGCTTGTTTATTTTGGCTTTTGCTCCATTTCAGAATGAAGGTTGAATGTGCTCTTTGCTCACCTACCCAATACAAGAACCTGTGGACTGGCCGGAGGCTATGGCCACTCTGAATTCATTTCAGAGGCAATAAGCCACATGAAGACCATGTGCACAGGTTCTCTGCGAATATTTATTTCCATTCCTTTTTGTTTCAGCCCTAGGAGGCAGGGTGTCTTTTTCTGTGATGGAGTAGACCCTGCTGAGATCGATTTGCATGAAAGACCCACCAGATTGGATGATCACTGGGAATTGATCCAGATTTGGAGAGTCTGCAAATGAATGCTGGAAATTTTTCAAATACATACAGACTTTTTAGCTGCTTTCCCTTCTGGTCTGACTGGTGGGAGCTGAAGAATGACCTCCTTTGCAGGATTTCTGCATTTCTTCTTTCATATCTGGCATTCAGACAGAAAATAAGTAGTGCATGAAAATTAAAAGTAAAAAATAACACGGTTTTCTCAAATTCAAGGTCTGGATTTAGTGTGAACCATAACTGGGTCATGCCCTGGGCTATTTGCTCCGAGTTTTAGCCTTGAATTCATTTGGTGTTGGGGCAAAGGTCTGGGCCAGTTTTGAGCACTGCACTTGCATTTAGTCTGATGACATTCTCCTGGCCTCACTGGCCTCATTAATTCTGAATGTGACATTGTGTCACCCATGAGCTGACATAAACCACGGAAACTCTGAAATGGGCAGTAACAGAAAAAGAGGGCTGGGATTTCACGTGCTGGTCGGAAACCAAGAGTCACTGTACATGAACCCCTCCTGTGTCACTCCTCAGCTCCTTTCCCTTTCCTTTCAGAGGCAGGTGAGGAGGAGGGAGGTGAGGGCAGAGGTGTGCCGGGCTGTGGGGCTCAGGAGAGGGAAGAGCTCTTTCTGGGATGCCTGTACAGCCACGCAGCCAGGGCTGTCCCACTACAGGGCTTGCCAGGGAGCCACCCGGGCAGCCACCAAGGCTGAGGGAGACCATGCAGACACTGCAGCCCTGGGATCCCTGAGGAGTTCTTGTGACTAGCACTCATCTTCTGATGAAGCACTTTGATGAATGTTTATTTCTTGCTTTTATGGATTTTTGCCCTTCTCCCAAGAAAGTAATTATTCAAATTCTATTAAAAATACTACTTGCTTTGAAAATTCCTTTCCACAATTTCTTCATGTTGAGGAAGTGGACACTGAGGACTAATCAAGCAGGGTTTCCTCTTGCTGCTATTTACCCTTTTCTATTGGCTTCTCTTTTAAACACAATTATCAGAAGAAAAAATTATTGAGATGGATTTTACCCATCAAAATTTACTGGAAGAACAAAAGCAAAAAATTTAAGGACTGGTTTTGTGCATTTAAAAGACACACACATAATCATGCCTTGCTTAGCTGGGTCTCAACAGAAGTGGCATCTGTTTGAAACACTCAGATGCTTTAGCATTCTTACATTAAGGCATTTATCCTCCTCATACCTTTGTGAGGTGAGGACACGCTGTCATCCATATTTTACCCTGGAGGTAAGAAGGCCTGCGGGAAGGCCCTGTCAGGCATCCTGATGCGCAGCAGTAGCTGTGGAGTGAGTGTGTGCTGGGCACTTGTTGCACTGCCAGGTGACACCACCACACCACACCCTGTAAAGGCAGCAGCCACAGTGCAGCAGCTGCAGGTGAGCACAGTCCCCCAGCCCACCGGGTCACTCTGCAAGCAAGATGCCATCCATCAGGCCAGGCCAGGGCCAGAAGTTGCTGTTGCAGTATCTCACAGGTGTCTGTTCCTCCCTAATTCACACAGTTATACCTCTGTTGGAGTGCTTTGGGTTACACAGCCTGTGGATCTCCTCACAGCAATGGGAGGGTCAGGGCTTTATCACTCTCTGATCCTTGAGTGCAGATGTGTTTAAGCAATAAGCATCCTCCTTCCAGAGAGGAGTTGCGTTTCTGAGCAGCAGGGGAAGCAGAGAGCCTATCACAGCTCATACATCATCTCTGGTCCTGGAGGCGAGTTGAAGGCATTTTTATGAGGGTATTTGCTCCTCAGGTTTGTAATGATTCCTGACAGCCCAGCAGTGAAATACTTTCCAGAGTGGGAGCACAGATGTGGGGTGATGTGGATCTAATTTCTCACACAGTCTCAGCCGTGTAAATATGTGGATTGAAATATGCAGGGTGATGAAGAGCAGATTAGCAAATAGAAGGCTTGCAGGAGGTTTGCCTGTGAGGAAAGCAAGTCTAATAAAAGTGATAGACAGAACAAAGCTGTCTGCACATCGGCCACAGGCAAGGCAATGCTCACCTCTCCCCCTGTAGAGTATCTTGTGATCTTTCTGGACAAATCACCTCTTCAGAGGCGTGTAAAACACCTCAGACCCATGTGAAGGTTTTGGGGCTGTTCCAGGCTACAGCAGCTGAGGACCTGGTCATTATCCTACTCACAAGTGAAAGAATTTCATGTGAATGACCATTCCTGAAGACACACACTGCCCTAGCTTGACATCCAGATTGGAGCAGGGATACTAAAGAGACTTCAGCCTCAGAAACAATCATTTGAGGAAACTGAGGAGGTTGGTGGTGAAGGGACGCGTAGACCACAGGAGGAGCAAAGTGATGCAGTCTCAATGAACAGTAAGTGGTGAGAACAGGAAGAGGATACTCACTGAGAGTATGGATGGAAAGTAACTGGAAAGAGACTGGGATTTTGGCAGTTGATTTAGGAAACTTAGGAAGGGATGAGATAATTGATTTGGACTGAGCTGAACTGTAATAGAACAGTGAAAAAAAAGATAATCATCACAGAACCATTTGTTTTTTCTCAAATTATCTATCTGTTTCAATTACCTTTTAGACAAGGCTCCTTTAGGAGGAAAAAGGAAAGTATTTTGCTTTTAAAATGGCAACCTGAAGTGCTGAAGTACTTTTGAAGCTTGCTTTGTTTTTTTTCATCTGAAACTTGGATTCAGCCAAGCATGTGGATAATTTCAATCCCCTGTGCTTTAGTAGTGTTCATTGAAAAAAGGACAACTATCACCCTGCAACACTGAGGGACAGATGTGGAGTGGCTGCTGCCAAGACATAGTCACCCAGAGGAGAAGAAATCGCAGGCAGAGGCTGGGAGTGACAGAGCAGAGCCCTGGCAGTCACACACCATGTCCCAGCCCAGCTGGCAGCATCCCTACGAGAGCAGGTTTGTAAGTGCATGGCTACCCACAGCTCCTCTCTTCCTTTCTCTGAATGTCAGCCTGCAGTCCAAAACGGAAGGGCAGTGTCAGGGACACTGAGGGCCTTTACAGCAATTATGGCAAACCTGTAATGGAGAAGGGATAAAGGAAGGGTAGAAAAAGCTGAGAAGCAACGCTGGTTAGCACATGTGCAGGGCAGACCGGGACTGGGAGTAGAATACAGTCTGTGAACACTTCTTTGGCCTGGCTGTACTGAGGCTGTGCGTGCATCTAATTCTTCTGTGCAAACTTCATGGGGATGATTAGATTAACCTGAGGAACAACAGCTGAGTGCAGCTTAGCCAAAATATTGCAATAACTCAGTAGTTCTCTGCCTACACAGGGTTCTGCTAGTAGATGGTGCTTGCTTCTTATACACATGTAAACTATCTTAGAGCATAATTAGTCCATTTGCTAGCAGTTAAGTGCACATGGGTTTGTAAAATAATGGCCTCCTACCACATCTGTTTACTTCTAAGCTAAGTGAGCTTTTAAAAAATGTGGATAACACAATTCTTCAAATGCCTTATCAGCCAGAGCCTAACTGAGATATGCAATCTCCCTCAGGCAACTCTGGTATTTTCTACAGTTTCATGCATCACTGTGAGGAAGAACAGTGATGGAGAGTGAGAGATCAATTAAGGACCCCTTTTAAGCAAAGGGGAGCTGCTTGCTGTTGGCTGACACAATGCTCTCTGCCTGTTCTGCAGCAAAACCTGGTGGTTTTTTGCAGTTCCCAGTCCTGCTGTACTGAACCCAGTCCCAGGTTAGTCTCCCCATCGATCTGCAGTGTAATTTCTTGCCATAGCCTTGGTGCAATGTCTCTCAAGAAAGAAAATTATGTGAGGCACTGAATGACTGACATGAATGAGACATGACTGACTATTCCAAGCAAGCCATTTCACTTCACTTTTCCCAAAGAGAAGATGCTGCCAATCTGTTTCCACAAAAGGCTTTGGTCACAGGTCCCATTTTCCAATGAGAAAACCCCTTAATTTCCAGAGACATCTAGCACAGCTCTGCCTGCATGTATGCAGTGTCCTCTGTGCTCCTACTGGAAGGGCTCATATGTGAGCACATTCTCATGTGTCCCTTACGAGGACCGAACTATCTCAAATTTCTTTGCAGTGCTGTTTCTTGATTAATATTATGGGTAGCACTGGGTAAGGGTTGATTTACATGCCAAGCTCAGTAATAGATTTAATAAAATGCCCTGTCCTTTCTAGCTGGAACACCCAGGGTGTGATTTTATTGGCTTGCTAGGTCACTGGCTGCCGTTTACACATATCTTTTATACATGTAAAATGGATTACATGTCACATATACACACAAATATACATATACAAGCACATTTATGTATGTATCGATACACATATGACTTTTATACACACATTTCACTCAGAAAAGTGTTCGGCATAATTATGGCTTCCTGTTTCTTTACAACTGAGTGGGCAGTGAGCGTTGAATTGTGCAGCGGCTCTGCAAAAACGCATGCAAATTTCAGAGCAATAAACTCAGAATTGCTTCTTGATTTGGTTTGTTTTCTTAACATTGATAGCAGTTGGCTGAGTCAAGAACAAACTGAACTGAAGCTACAGGGTGACTTGAAAACCAATGTGCCAAAAAAAAATTCAGTTCCTGTGCTATCTGCAGCCTGCTCAGCTCCTTGCTCTCCCCCTCTGTCCCATCATCTCCCACTCACGGTGCAGCACCTGCTGACTGCTGCCCCTGCTCTGCCTTGGCCAGGGCTGTCACGGTCTCACTGCTGCATGGGCTGTGACTATGGAGAAGGAGAGATGGAAGGAGAGTTCTGGGTGTTTGGAGATGCTTGTTGCACAAAACTGAGACACCTGGGTCTGTGCTGAAGCAGGAACAGAGGGCCTGGCCAGGGGCAATCACCAGCACCTGGAAGTTGGATGCAAGTCTTTTTTTCATCTCTAAAATGCTGCTCTCCTTGGGCTGCTGTGTCCTTTGCTCTGCAGTGTTTGGTTCAGGCACCCTGAACGGATGCTTGCACTTGTGAAAACAAAGAGAATGGCTGTTCTCCATTTTTGTTCCTGGGACCCGATCCTCTGCCTTTCATTTGCCCACTGGTTTGCATCTGGGCTCTTTCTGGCACAGCAGCAGTTGCAGGCAGGCGACATCTAAGTAAATTTTAGAACGACCAGGCATGCTGTTGCAATGCTATTCTTTTTCTTCTGCTTGGGGAAAAAAAAAAAAAGAGAGAACCCATAGTAAATACTCCCTGGATTTCAGCGAAGAGGAAATGGATTGTCCCCAGCTGATGGTTTGTGCTGAGTGTGTTAGCTCCTGTCTCATATCAAACTTAACAGCATCTTTATAACGTAAGCATTTAGGTAGTTCTTCAAAGGGAATGAGAGGTGGTGTTCCAGCCCACTGGAAATACGTAAAGGAGATTTTAAGAGCTTAATAACTGTGTGGTGACTCAGCAAAGCAAGGAGTCTGACCAGCTCACCTTGCCTTCCAACCAGCTGAACTGACTGTCATTCCTGCAGCATCCCAGATTTGCAAGCATCACCTCCTGGTGGCAGGGGAGGTCCAGAAGGAGCTGACGGGTAAGTGTGCCACAGGACATGTCACTCGGATCGTGGCTGCAAACTGACCTGTCTGAAGCAGAGTGGTTTGGACTCTACCAAAGGGGCATTTGGTGATTTATATCTGCAGAGCTCTGAAGAATTGGAAGAAACCTTTGCCAGACAAGCCTGGAAGCTGTCCCAAATGCTCCTACCTGCATTTGGGACAGCTTCCAGGAGAAGACATCTCTGAGGGAGCACAGGCTTCCACTGCCCTGCAGCACTGGGGAGTGCTGGTTGCTGAAGGAGTCACCCAGCACTTCATTTCTGTGGGAGTTTTCCTAAATTACTTCCTCAAACAATTCTTTAAAGTGATTTGCTTATGCAAGTTTGGACAATGTATTAGAAAAGCAGATCCCATCTTCCCTAGAAACTCCTGTGAGCAGAGCATCTAAGGGTAATTAGAAGTGAAGAGGCAATGCAGAGAGACATTTAGGACCTGATCTGACAGTCTGCTGAAGATGCAGCCCCTGACAGAAGCAGGGTGAGAGCAAACTGTTCTTATACATCCCAGCTGGTTTGTGGCATCCACCTAAGGAAATCCCATCCTCTCTGAAGTGAAAGTCTTCCCTAACTGCAATCCACCAGCACCTACTTGGAAATGCCTCTTTTCTACAACAAAATTCTCCCTTATAAATCAATAAATAACCAAAACAAACAAACAAAACAAAACCACAGAAAAACCGAACACCAAAGCCACACAACCTCCCCTGTCACAATCGTCCATGCACTGGGATGTTTTGCTGCACAATCTGCTGAGAATGACTCAGTGCTGAGCACTGCTCCCAGTGCTGTGGAGAAGAGTGATGACACCCATCCACCCTGGAGACCAGGCACATCTCTGCGCCTGAGACACAGCAAACCTTTCATTTTTAATGGGTTTTTTTGGTTACTCATCATGGTGAATTAATGTGGGCTTTGTCTCATCAGCCTTCTCTGCATTTTGCCCTGCAGGTCCCAGAGGTTGCTCCTCTGTGGAAGGACGTTTGCCAAAGTCTGAGCAACTGGGACTGCAGGTTGAAAGATACTAATAATCTAATTTAATTCCTCTGAAGGCAAGTGTTCAAAGAGTTAGGATCCGCAGGTCCTAAGTAACAAGTAAAACAAAGTGATGAAAAGTCCAAGGGGAGGATACTTGGCCAAGTTCTGTCTTGGTTATAGAGTATAATCCAAAATAAGTCTACAGGCTTTGTTCTCCATCTCATTAAATCCACATACCTGAAAGTATTTGGGCCTTTTTTTTTTTTTATAAGGCTGTTTTTCTAGATGGACAAAAAGACCTACAGGCATTTGGATCTGATTCTGCTTTTATACAGCCTGGTGTGTAAGATGAGAAAACACATACAGTTGTGCTAGAGATAAACTCTCTGCATTAAAAAACCCCCAAGAATTAGATCCATTTCTTATACAGATATAGTGCTTTCAGAGCAGTTTCACAGATATGTCAGATTCAGGAGACAGGTAAAATAAAAGAATATGCTTTTCTCAGTTTGGAATAAAATTGCATTAGAAACTATCTCTTCAGCTTTGGTTGTAATAAAATGGGGAAAACCGGTGCCCATCCCACACCATACATGCTCCTGTGGTGTCTGGGTCCTGACTTTACAGACCAACAAGGACTAGAGGTCACGGGTGTACTGTGCACGTCTGAACATGGGCTCCTTCCCCACAGGAAATCAGAAGACATCTTCAGTATTTTTTGCCTGTAGATGCTCTTCCTTATCTCTAAGATGGACAAGATTTATAATCTTAGGTTTCGCCTTTTTTCTCTAATTAATATCTCTCAGTTCACTCACCACTGAGACCCCAAATATTGTGATGGTAGGAGAACATCTCATCCTTCCCCTATTCTCCCAACTCTCCTACCTTTTTTTGCTGATGCTGTCAAGGCAGTGCACCGCTGCCAAAATGGTGAGACAGAGACACATGGAGAGGAAGGGGTGTGTGTGGGGGGGGGGAGGTGAGGCAGGAAAAAGCTGCAGAAATTTAATACAAAACAGGCATAATGACAAAAAATACCATATTTATAGATTCATAACTTGAGCCTAATTCAAACCCATCACAGAACAGCCCCTGAAGGGAAATGTACATGAAAGACTCATCCAGGTTGGCTGCTGCACGTATTGCTTTCCATGGTTTTCAGGCACTGATGTTGCCAGAGCATCGTTTTGGGGCACTCTCATACCTTCACCTTCTAACCACTAAGGCTCCCTGCTGCTAGGGACGGATTCCAGCAGCACTGCAGGGATCCCTCAGAGCTTTGCTATGGCTGCAGGGAAAAACTGGTCTTCTGTTCCTCTAAAGTTCCTCTCTCCCAAACCTTGGCTGTTAGAAGTGATCAAAACAAGAAATAATTTTTCCTGAGTACTGCTGATGTTTTACCATTTGTTTCCATTACTAATTGACTCAGGGGAAGTCGGTCATTACAACTTCTTGCAGAAAGACTATTTCCACAAAAATTATTTGATTTGGGAATATATTTAATTTCTGAAAGATGAAAACATCTACTTTTGATGTTGCACTGCTCTGATACATTATTAGATCATATTTGAAATAGTGAAGTCAAAACAAGTCATTCTACCTCATCAGAACTACAGGTTTCAATATTATGAAAATGAAACAATTGAGAACTCTCGAGAGAGAATGAAAAAGTTACCTCAGAGCACTTGGACTTTCCCACTGAAGTTTAACCAACATGGCCACGTTCCCGTTGAATGTTTGGATTCCAAGAAAATCAGCCTGACGAAAAAAAATTGTATCCAGATCTGTTTGTAAGAGAGCAGGCAAGAATAATCCTTCCTCTCCTCTCTCTGCTACCTGCCCTCCCACAGGGTGGTTGGATTGCTGTTTGGGATGAGCCTATGCAGACCCCCAAAATAAGCCCATGCAGGTGCTGTGGGGCACAGGTGGAGGAGTGGGACAGGGCCCAGGAGTGATTTGTTCATGTGAAGTGTGTACTTCACATGAAAATTAAGAAGCCCTCCAAGGGAAAGGAGGCATTTGAGAGCAAGAGGAAGAAATAATGCTGGCAAGATTTGGCATTGTTTATCTGCTGATCAGTACCAGAGAATGATTCCCCAGCTATATCAAATATGCTGAAGAGTGCAAACAAAATAATAAACAGCAGAAAATTGATGACTTTTCAGAAAATCTAGAAGCAATTGAGAATTTTCTGCTGGAATATTAATGCAATTAAAAATAATATTCATGAAATTGAAGTTTTTCAGGGAAAGTTTGCAGAAATTTGTATACAACCTGCTGGGCATCAAATCATAATAGAAAGATATCAGATTAAATTGACCTGCTCCCAGACTTTGCTTTGTGCTCTCAGTATCTTTTATGAGCATGGTGCTGTGGAGAAAATATAAGCCCCATGAAACACCTTTGGCTGACATGTTCCAGTAAGTATAGATGGGCCACGAAGCAGTGCAGTACAGGAGATGCAGGCTGGCCTAGGAAAGCCAGGGGTGGGTGGATTGCTGGAACTCCAGCTCCTATCAGTCACTGTGACATGTAGGCAAAGCCAACTCTGTCGATTTGAGCAGAACAAATCACTTTGTCATTTCCTGAGAGGATCCTTTCCAAATTGTCCATTCCACTAGAAAACATGATACTCTGACTTCTTCTGTCCTACTTTGGAATACAAACACATGTGAGACTATTGGGAATCTCTCCCTCTTTCTTCTGGATGAAAACCCAGTTTTGAAGCAGCTCAGGGCACTGGGCAGCACATGCCTGTGCACAGCATGGGAGCCCCACGCTTCCAGCCCAATGCCCTGTTCCACATGCCTCTCTCTGGCAGTCCTCATCATGGAGGGATGATCCCTTTGTGGGTTTCAAAGAGAGGCAGAAATGGAGTGGAAATGTCCTGCCATTTACTTCTGTGCTCTGTGAGGATTTTCTGAGGAGTATACAGGTTGTTCATTGCAGTCAACTCCCCTTTATACATTGACATTAAGGAAAACCAGACATGAGAGATATTCATGTCACGAGCATCGTGTGGCTTTTATGCCTTCTCTCCCAAGCCAGCTCGATTGCTGAAGGCCAGATGGCTGTAAATCATGAGCCTTTCACCAGTCCCACAGTGCAGAGTGAGCAGGATCAGGCCTTCCCACCCAAGACACAGTATTGCTGGCAAGGCAGCTGGGGACTTCCATTTGTTTGCAATTAGGTGCTGGCACTGGGAAAGCCCTGAAGTCACCACGGTCTCTGGGCAACAGATAAAGCTTTTGTTTTTGCACAGACAAAAGGCAGAGCAGGCCAAACCAACGCAGAGTGTGCAAGCGATGGGAAGCCTGATGAAAGGCCATAAAGAATGTCCAAAGTCAGCAACGAATAACATGGCAGCAGGAAAGAGAAATCTTAAAGTAGTTAGAAATGAGGAAGGAGGGAGGGCAAGAGAAGGGAGAGGAGGGGAGGAGCCAGGGTGGCTGGGTGCCCAAAGCAGTGATACACGGGGTGAGCGCTGCTAAGACACACAGGGGAACAAGGCACGTGGGGACTGTGGGGAGTGAGCTGCTCAGCTCAGACCTACTCATCTCCTGCCTGCAGAGCATCCCTCTCTGGGCTTTATCTCCAGTAACTGAATGACTGGGAAGCTTTGCTTCTCCTTGTCACTTCTCCATTATCTTTTTACAGTACTCCGCCCCGCCAAGGAACTGGAACACTTTCTGTTAATCAAGTCTTGTGTATGTTGAAAGAGGCAAATGTGAAATTAGATGATCTGTAGTTCTTTACTTGCTTGACAAGCCATCCCATGTCTGGTGTGATGCTTCTCCAACATCCAACGAAGAGATAGAGACTAGCATTCCTTGCAACATGTGTGCTTGATAAGAGCCTGGCAGTGCAGATCTTCGACCATGAAATCTATCAGGTAGGGACCATCTTTATTCTTCTGTGTTTGTGCAACTTCTGCATAATAGGACCTTGTCTGAATTAAAATAATGACAGACTGAAAGAAAATCAGACTGGGAGATGAGATGCAAGGGTAGGGGTGTGAAGGCTTGTACAACACATATATTCTGGAAATGCCCCTGGCATCTCCCTCCCCCATTCTTAGCAAGACCAGATGTCTGCTCTGGAGATCCCAGGGAGTGGGGAGGATGGTGCCAATCCCTCAGTAACTGAGTTGGGGTAGGCGATAATGCCAGTCGGAAAATCATTGGAACAACCAGGCTGCAGAAAGCACTGGAAGTTACTGAGCACCTTAATTTTGAATATGGACACTTAGCATGAATGGTAGTCATCCAATTGCTTTTGTGGCAGTAGATCTGGCATAGAGAGCTGGATTCCTATTTGCATTCACAGTATTTATATTTTGAAAGAAAGAAATATTTCCTCTCTTTTTTCTCGTTTTCCACACATTTTGTGCAGAACCATTTCGCTAGTGCTCTGCCCTGTGGAAAGGCTGTAATTTAGAAAAGATGCACTAGGCTATGTAATGGGGCTTGGCATTTGCTCCCTTAAGTAGTCTACCCTTTGCATAGGAATAGCACAGTCTGCAGTGTTTTAAGTCTCTCTCTCTGGTGCTCAGAGGCAAAATAGATAGAGTGTGCTAGATATTAGACTTGTATTGGCTGTATGTGTTGCTGTGGTACTGTGTGGAAGGACTTGGCGATCTGGGTTTTGTTACACACTCTGAACCACATCCAGAGAGTCCTTTCTTCAGATTTGCTGTTTTATAGGCAACGTACAAACATGCTTCACCACAGCCAAAATCTTGCAGGCACGGCAATAAATCACGCAGCACGCTAGGCAGCTGGAATTGATTGCAGATCTTTGGGGTGGAAGAATCACACACATTTTGGAGGTTTCAGTGAGCTACAGCAGCATTTTAAACCTCTGTCCTCCTACTTTTAGGCTGTGCTCTCCCACCTCTCATCAGACTGGGCTGGACTTCACCTTCTGTTCCAGCCGAGGTGGTCCGAGTGGGGTCTGCTGAAAGCCTAAAGCAGCACGTTGGTTGTGCCAGCTCACAAAGCCTGTGTGCCCAGGTTTGGCTCTCCGTGTGCTGGCAGTGGGAAGGCAGAGTCACAGGTCACCACTTTTCCTTGGCAGCTACTGTGAGGAATGGCTGGCTGCGGAAGGACGAGCTGGGGGACGTGCTGATGAGCCAAAGGGTGTTGCCGGTGCAGGCAGGGAAGACAGATCGGACTTCACAGTTGGGAATGAGCCCAAGAACATGAAAGACAAACAGCTGTGCAGCAGCAGTCATGCAGCTCCTTTCCAAAAGGACCCTGGATCCTGCTCTGATACAGTGACTGCAAAGGACGGAAGGGAAATGTCCTTCCACCTCTTTCAGAGACTAGAAATGGATGGCGGGCCCTAGCCAGGGAGCACCAATAGCGATGAGAAAGCAGGAGGAAGGTGCTGAGAATGGCTTTAAATCACCAAGATTTGTCCCTTCAGCTGGAAAACTGGGGTTGAGAGGAAAGAGAAGGTCCCCAAAAGAGCCAGAGGAAAGAACGAAGGACAAATAAGGGTAAGAGGGTAAGAAAAAAGGACAAACAAAGAAACTCAGGGAATTCCTACAAGAAAGATCACCACTGTGAGCAGTGTGATCCAGAGGGCACCTATGTGAGCAAACCTCTCCTCCCAAAGCCGGGGGGTGCATGGACCCAGGACAGGGCTGCAGACTTTTCTCACTGCCATACCTCTGCCCCTGCAGCTGGAGGACAACCTCCGTGGCCAGAAATAGAAACCTTTCACCCCAAATCTGTCTCCTGTGTAATTGCAGGAGTCATCCTCAGCCTTGGTCCAAGGAGCTGGGATGGCTGATGATATGCAGGTGTTATTAATAACAGGATGAGGAATGCTCCCCTGGAACTGGGGCTTTCTGTATATGGATTTCTGAGGCCAGAGGGATCTTTAGCTCATCGTGTCTGACCCTACTGGTAACAGAGGCAAGAGATCTTCACTCCGTGTCCCCTGAGAGCCCAGCAAGGTACATATGGCTAACACCACAACAGCCTTCAGGCCGGCTAGAAAGGCATAGGAAGGATCAGGGCTTTCCTTCCCCCTCTCTTGGGGAATGTGTTCCAAAGGCTAATCAATTCCACACTTAAAAATCTGTTTTCAGTTTGAATTTCTCTGGCTTCAGCTTCTAGACCTTGGGGGTTTTGTTTTTGTTTTTTTCATTTTGCCTTTGCTAGTCTCAAAGCTACATATTTGTTTTGTCTGAAAGACTCTTGGGACAACTTGAGAGTAAGTAGCTTTATAAAACAGGGAAATGCTCACTAGAAGCTAGGAGTGACCCTTATCGTGTAGCATCCAAAGTAACATCCTCAGTGGTAACATCCCCAGCTGCTCCTAGGAAACAGAGGCATTTACCATGCTGTCCTCTGACCCATACCATGCCAGGACCTAATCAATCCAGCCCATAATCAGTGTCAGGGCGACTGAGGCCACGAATGCAGCTGATTTCCTTCAGCTTGCTAATATTGGAAAGCTGCCTGTGAAGAGAGCCAGATGTGCTAATAAGCTGGGCTCACCTCCAGTTCCGAGGCAGTTCACAGGTACATTGCCATGGTGCTTTGCTGAGTGAGTGAGAACCAAAACTTCCACAACTGAGAGAAAAGACCTGATGAAAGGCAAAGTGCTCCACAGAACATGGGGCCTATGCTTAACATTAATGTGTAGTTTTGTAGCTAATTACTTCCAATGCATTTCGCAGTGGCCTGGAAATCTCTCACTGACCATCTGCACTCACAGTCACCTGCTAGTTTTTCATAAATCTCTTAGTAAATAATTGATGGATTTGCAAAGGGGTTATCAGTCATCTGAGTTTCCTTTGTCCCTTTTTTTGCATGCCTTTTGCCTTGCATCAACTTGGCCAAGAAATATTTATTAAGCAAGAATCTTGAATAGGATTATACCTGCAGGTTCTCAGGTCAGTTCTACAAGCCTCTAAATTTTTTTTTCTTCTCTAAACTGCCAAACTGAAGATTGACCCTGCTGTTCCCTGGGAAAAGCAGCCTCAAGGACAGTGTTGTTCACATCTGCTCTTTGGTCAAATCCATCCCCTGTTACCCCCCATGCTTGTCAGAGAAACCTTCATCCCCTCCTCAGCACAGATGATGATGGCATCCCTGTTGCTGGAACAAAACCAGCTCACAGCTCTCAGTGCCACTGAAGTCAAACTGCTGCAAGAGACAAGTCTGGGGAAAAAAAGTAAAAAAAAAAAGAAAAAGAATTTGGGTTTCTGTTTTTGGAGGAAATGGTTAAGGGTTTTCTTTTGAAGATGGCATATTTCAATCTGCTAGGCTGCTGCTCCCTGCCAGACCCGTGGGCCCTTTGCCTCGGGTTCCCTGCAGAGAGTCTGAGCATTGGGGCTATATAGAGGCATCCCTGAACCTGGACATAAACTACATCTGAATGTTGTTTCTGAGTGGAGGTTGTAGCTGTTCGTTTGTGAGGAGAAAAAAAAATTAGAAGCAGTCAAAAACTTTATTCAGACAGACGTTTTTATTAAGAAAAATTTAAGTGCATACACATTTATGTGAGAAATTACAACAATATAAAAGTGTTTATTTTCAAAATTTTCTATGAAAGGAGTAATTTCAAAAGCATAATATAACTCCTCCATAAAAGCTGCCTTACAGGAACACAATTACAAAACCCTTTTCACATTATTTGGGAAGATACTTCTTTTTACTTAATAAAAATATAAAGTACAGTATTTACCACATTTTGACAACACAAGAGTTCTTAAGGAATGGAAGATGGGAGATTCATGCAGCCCTTTTATCATGATACATGTTTTCTTCTCTGTGGCCACCAAAGTTTCGTGTTTTCAGACAAGGATTATCTTGGTGGGATGTTGATAAAGAAAAAATAATCAGATTTTAGGTGATGAGTTCACAAAAAACCTTGACTACTATAAATCACGTCACTCAAAAGAAGTTGCCAGAGAAAAGAAAGACCTTCTAGAGGCTAATAAAGGGAAAATGACAACAAAAACTTCTGTAGGAACTGCATTTTCAACAAAATGTGTATATTTAGCTTTGAAAAAAGCTTTCATTGCAAAATAAACAGTCACCTTTGTTCAAACACCTTAATCAAAAACACATCAAAGTCACCCTTCATTCTTCCTCAGGCAGAATTCATATAAGATATTCATACATAAAAGTATAAAGCTAGTATAAATAAAAATTGACACAGCAATAAATACCATCTACTCTTAAAAAATAATCCAACCTTGGGATTTGACAGCTGCACTTTGAAAATACCCACGTGATGGTTTCACATTTATGGAAGCTGCTTTTTCAGCATGGTTCAGTGTTATCTCTTTTCCCTCCTCTTCACATGTGGTCCCTACCTCACTCCCATCTCCTCAAGCTTCCTTTCCCTCACTCTGTCTTTGGTTAACAGTTAAAGGCAGCAGGGAAAACCAAGTGCTCTCCCCAAGTGAGATGCTGCCAGTGCTGCTTCCCAGCCTGCTCTGGTCATGGCACAAACGGGACAAACAACATGTGGTGCACTGGGGCAGCTCAGTGATCGATTCCTCTGGTGCAAAGGCCGTGGCTGCTCTCCCCAGTGCATCGTGCAAATAGTGTCAGGCAAACAGCAAAGCTTCCCACTCAAGGTTGAATTTTGGTCCAAAGCAAGAGAAAGCTTTTATCAGGTTCTCACTGAAGTCTCTGGCCACGTCTGTGACACCTCTGTATTCACACTGTGCTCAACCTTACCCAAGTGAGGGAGGATCGTGGTGCTGGCCCCTGAGAGGAGCCCCATGCCCTGAGTGGTTTGGCCGGGGTGCTCCAGCACTGCCCACCTCAGTGCTCCTGCCACAGCAGTGTTTGCCCAGGCTGTAATGTGGGGTTGGCATGTTCCCAGGGACCTGTCCCTGCTGGTGCTGACCCCAGATGCACTCCCTGTTAAGGACAACTGCAGCAGAGCACTGGCAGGGCTGTGCAGTCACATCTACCCACCCCACCTTCTCACCAGAAAGCCAATGTTTCCCCTGGAAACAAAACGGGCATGGCCCCTAGCATCACGAGCAAGGTATACTGCTGAATCAAAATCAGAGGATTATTTAACTCTCCATTTACTGCAATGGGAATCAATCAGACCTCAGGCTGTCCTTTGATACAAATTATGTGTGAAGAATGCACTTTCCTGGGTGACTTTTTCTGCAGTCATTCTTGGCTTGGACACTCACATGTCCACCTCTGGCAAATCACTGGCAAATGCAGGAGTATGTGTGGCACAGGGGATGGACCTTAGGATATAAAATACAGTCCAGGGAAGATAGAAGAAACTCTGTTTTCCTCATAAAATTTCTTTTTTTCTGTACCCTTTCAGGAGAGGATCTGATCCTACTAATTTTAAATCAAAACTCCAATTCTCGTGAAGTACAGTGGTACCAGACCTTTTAAAGCAGAGACACAATATACTTAAAGCACCAGGCAGGTAATGATAACAAGACAAGGAATGTCAAAATCACAAACACAAATATTTTAGGCACAGCAGTTTGTTTCTGCTTTAAAGCAAATGAGGTGATGTGGTCCCAGCTGAAGGACTCTCTGCAATAGCCCTGTTTTGCAGAGAGGAAAATACTTAGAAGATTTTTACCTGAATCCACATGGAAATAATGTAGTCCCTGGATAGCCAAAGTTCCTCTTTGGCACTAAAGATGCCTACCACAAAAAGGAGTGTGAAACACCCCTCTCAGTGCTCCTGACACAGGCTGCAGGGAAGAGGGAAGATTTCTTTTGAAGCAACCAGCTCAAAAAAGACAATCTTACAACATTATTTTGTTTACAATACAAACACAGATACATACAAACACAAGCATTGTGCGGCACAAACGTGCTTCCCCCCAGATCTCAGTGCACAGCATGACATGATGATTGCAGTGCTGCAGGTGTCTTTCCATACCATATAGCAGATATTGTGTATACAGCAAGGAACCGGGAGAAAGAAACTTCTGGCTTAGAGAGGGGATCGGTGCAAGGAGTGGTGCGTGTCCCAGGCTGTGCTTTGCAAAGGGAATTCCAGAGGCTATCCTGTTCACCAGCTGACAAGGCCCTGACTGCTGGTTAACTGTGAGTGTTGGCCTTCATTTCCATACTCGAGAAACACCTCTCCTTCCACAAACTGCCCAGACCCTCTCTTGCCCCAGGCATCTCTTGTCTCCAAGGTATGGCCAGACATCCTCTTCTGGGTATCTCCAGAGCAATCAGGGATGTGACTGCCCTCAGGCAGGCATGACTGTTCAGTAGCCGAGCTACAGCATCGTTGGTGAAGGGTGAATGAATCTCAGCCTACTTCAGTGCAAAGCCAGCCAGACAAGCTGAAGTCACCTCCTGTGGATGGGTGGGAAGAGATCCCTGGTGCATGGCAGCGTATCTGACTCCTCCAGCAACTTGCAACACAATCGTGTGATTAGGGCTTTAATAGCCCGTTCCTTTTTTTGCTAGATTTGTCATCAGAAACACAGGAACATAGGAAATGCCAGATGACACCAGAACAGTGTTGTGGCTCCTAACACACACAACTACTACAAACCAAGTGTTAGCACCTTGCAATACCAGATGTGCATTGATCCAGCTGCTCACAGCTGTCAGCAAGGTTTCTGGTCTTCAGAGAAGGGCTTTAGCCCTGTAGCCCTGAGTTTAATCGCCCACCCAAAATATCTGTAAATGCCACTCAGGGTAATATTGTCCACTTTGATCTGTCTGACACTTTTTAGCCTTCCTATGTTCTTGGCCTCTATGACTTCTGGAGGCAAGGAGTTCCACCACTACTTACACAACATCATTGCACTGTACAGTTCATGTCCTTCTAGGTTTAAAACTCCAGGAGACTTGCATGAACCAAAAGAAAGTTAAATAAAGCAGGACCTCTACACAACAAAGGAAATAAAATATTATATAATAACAGGGTTAGTTTAAATTGGTATCTGCTCCCAGTGCTAGGTAATAAACCAACCTGTATAAATTCATATTTTTCTCAAATAGTTACATCTTACTATATAAAAATAGCACTGTGAAAGCAAGCCAATTTGTGCAAGGGGAAAAAAAACCAAACAAAAATAAAACCCCCACCAAAAATAACCAAGAAAAAACCTTTGGAAATGCGTGAAGCGTTGCTTTTGTGCTGCATGTTAGCAGTGAAATATATTCATTCCCTAATACTGGTTATCTGCTCTCTGGGTCCTACAGTAAGAAATCCTGTAGACGGCTTACAATGCTTGCCTCTTACATCTTGAACCTCCTGTTGATGAAGAAGAAAGTGAAACACTATTAAGGTTTATTTCAGTTGCAAAAGCTTTGATATCAGGCCTAGTCAAACAGCAAATCTGTGTCTGGACTAACCCAAAGGCAGCCCCTCCAACCAGTAACTGCTGAACATTTTGGGAGAAGTTCTCCACAAGGAGCTACTGGGACCCAGCAGGGCAAACCCAGCAGTGGGTGTTATTTTGGGCAGGTTGTGCTCATCACAGTTAGTAAGGTGTTCAGAACTAATATAGGAGGAAGGCTGGCTAGAAAGCTTATTCTGGACTTGAAAGCCAGAGCAGAGAATTATCGGTGGGCAAAGAAACTCAGCAAAAAATACAGCAGGGAAAGGAGAGATTTACCATTTGTGAGCAGCCCCAGTAGCGGAGCAAGTGGCACTGGGAATGCCTCCTCTACCTGCCCCTACCCCACAGCTCTGATGGAGATCATGGACTGCAGCTCCAGAGAGTGCAAGGTCTCCGTGAGGATGGAGGAATGTAGAGGGCAGCCCATGCTCTGCTCTTGTTCGGCTTCCACTGTGGGATGGCTGGAAAGTAGAGGCAGCCAGTGTGCTGCCAGCCAGGATCCACCCCTGAGCCTCCCTGCCCTGGGACCTCACCTGCTGTGAGCAGCTGGGGAGCACATCGGAGCACTGGTGACCAGCTGCCCAGTGAAGGTGGGGTGACAGGCAGGGCAGGCAGGCGCTGCACAGTAAACGTGTGTGGCCTGAAGGGCTGAGGTAGGAGCTCAGGTGGGGTGCAGACAAATGGAGTCTCCCATGCTCAGTGTGAGCATGGTACCCAGGAGAGTGTGGGTTAGGCATCATAGCAAAGTGCAAGTGTCTCGTGTGTGTGGTTCACTCAGAACAAGGAGCCAGTTTGTGCTGGTGGCCTCCAGGTTTTGTCTGAAGTGACCTCTACTCCTGCTCCAGGCTGATCGGCCCTTTGCAGCCTAGATGAGGTCACTAAGGCTGAGTTACGAACGTCAGGGGGTAAACACCAGGTATTCAAAAACTGATGTCTCAGCATGTCTTGTCAAACACCCCTTCCAATGCCTGCTGGACAGCTAAGGCTCTGTGGCCACAGCCAGAGACTGTGGCTCCCAGTAAAGGTAGTCTCAGAAAGCTCATCTAGGCACAAAAAGGATGACTAAACCATGAGGAAAATTTTTCCTCTGAAGATATCTTTTCCAATATCCCACAGCTGTAACCCTACTTCTTTTGGTGCAGAAAGGCAGGACAAACCACCCTGGTGAGGAAAAAAAACCTGGGACATGCAGAGCACTGGCATTTATAACACCATTCCCTGGGAGTTGCCTAGCATCTCCCATAGGAAAGGCATCAACCAGTCACCCATGCACCACATCATGTTGTCACCACGCGGTGCTGCATTTCTCATTAAAGAACACCAGTGGCAAATTCACAGCTGTTATAGCTTTACTCTGTCAGTTTGATATTGGAGCTAAAATATATAGGGCTCCCAAACCTTTACCCTGTTTCTTGACTTTGTCTTTGCTTCTTTTGGCCTCTTTGTGTGTCCATTTTCCCACATCTGTTGTAGCTAAACTTCACCCCTCTTTTAAGCGTTTTATCTATATAATACTCCTTTGAAGGAAGGATAGAGATATTATCCTCAACAAATATGGGGGGAAATGGAGATCTGGATAGACTAATATATTTGCCCAAGGTCCCATAAGGTGGTCAGTGGAAGAGCAGGGACTTGAACCTGAGGTATCCCAGCTCAGAAACTAATGCCTCCTACCATTCTTTCTCCCTGGAGACTTTAGTGGTGTTGCACGGGAAGGGCAGAGTGGGCCCCGTTTCTTCTGTTGCTTTTTTTTATGAGTGCGATGACGTGGTCTAAATTAAAAGAAAAATACAAAAAAGACTGCCATAAATTATCCATATACAAAGGCCTTATTCACATTTATCCTATGGTCCCTTCATATCTTGCTGGCAGGGTGCAAATGTAGCACTCCCTTTCATATAACCTCTGTCTCAGAGGAATGCTAGACAAGTAAAGGTGTCCTGGTGGAAGAACATTGGCAAACTCTGAGGCCAAAACAACCCTTTTATCCAAAATATCAAAGCCTCCCCAAATGCCTTCCAGAATTTCTCAGCCAGGAGCCTCACCATCCAGAGTTCCCCCTGGGGTACAGTGAAAGGAGAGGAGGGCTGCATTTCTGGCTTCCCACCCAGCATTCCTGCTGACATCAGCAAGAACCAGTGGCTACTCCGAGGGGATCTGTGGGCCTTTGGTGCCTTAAAGCAAGGCTGTAAAGATAATCACCCACATTGTCCCCCTTCGTGTGGGGCCTTCACCCAGCACGTGCTTGGTGGAGTACTGGGAGGTTGACAAATTAGGTCAGAAATTAGGAAGAGCTGCCACACCAGGGCTTGGAAGGCAGCAGCAGGTCTTGGCTACCAACACAGCCAGCCTCTACATAGTCAAGAGTTTCTTTTCCTTTCTCCCAGCTGGCTTAACAGAAAGATTTTTCCCGTGTGACTTTGTTATCTTCTCCAGATCCATCGGATCTCTCCTGTGTGTCTGCAGTAGCCACTGAGCTTAATGGACTCCGGCATCTTGAAGCGAGGGAAGTTCTGAAGTGGGACTGTATTAACATGACAGCAGAGAAGATGGGCTCTGTTAACTCTGTAGAGGTCTGATTTTGCATATCCTTCTACAAAGGCAGGAGGGAGAGGGAGTCAATGTACCGTAAATGATGACTGGGATTGCGTGGAAGTGGTAAAGGATTTGTTAGCTATTTCAAGAAAGGACTGATTTGCCCCATGTCTATACAATGGATGAATTTTGAATGATGTTGGCCACAGCAGCTGCACAATGATTTTTAAAGCCAGTTAAGGAATTTGGATTCCTGTCAGCCTGAATGTGTTTTACTGATGTCTCATGTGTATATTACATGGAGATGTGATGAATATAAAGCAATAATAAATGCTAAGCAGAATTAGTGAGCAAAATAATTCCCTAGAAAAAAAATTTCTGGTTTCATAATTAACTGTATTGGAATACTATTCTAGGAACTTCTCCTTGCCCTTAGCTGCAAATTATAACACTGAAGATATTCTCATATTGAAGTACTGGTATAGATTAAGATGTCTTCACAGTTTGGATTCTACTTAAGCAATTACAAGAGCCCTTTCTACAAAACGTATTGATTTTATTCCAGAAAAATAAATTCCCATGTACAATTGGGTTTTCATAACATGAAACAATTAGCCATTTTATTGCTAGTGCATATAGGGTAATGTCACATTTCATACAATTTTGGTACAAGTGAAAAAATATAATATATGGCTGATTGAAACTGATAGCTACATTAACATTTATAGATCTATATAGATTCATTTTACAAGCTGTTAGTAGTTTAGAGGGATATCGGTGATTTAAACTACCAACATTCATATGGCTCCAATTCAAATATATGAATTGTTTGATGCGCTATAAATATATTCCAAAGTACATTTCATTGAAGAAGTCAAAGCTGTGCACTAAAATATATCAAAAACATGCCTTGTGAAAATGCTACAGACAGAGCCCTGACTGTCTGTGGAGCATGAAAATGCCACTGGTGCTAGCATTACTAGTTGGAAAATGAACACAATGCCATGATTACAGGATTAGGTGATGGAGATAGATGCTTTCTGTCACCTCATTTCATAGAGCTGGGACCAAATTCTCTCTTGTTACTCAATGTAAACCAGGATGAATCCACCTAATTGGCAGAAATGCTTCTGTAGTAGCATTTCGTAAACAAAACCTAGAATCTGGCTGGAGATCAGGCAGACTCACTGGTTTCAGTAGAGCTGGTCTCAGATCTTCACTAGGGGAAGTGAGAGCAGAACATGTTCCAGCTGAGTTGTTCTCCTAAGTTAGACAGGCACACAATCATATTTGCCCAACCTTGCAGATTTCTAAAATGCCTCCTGAGTTTCAGTTTGGGGATGATCACAAACAGAAACTTAAGCAGGAGCTTGAGGAGTTTTCCAATTTGTAGAATAAAGTAGCTCAGGCCCCTAGGATAGTCAGCATGGGCCACATCCTGCTCTTAGTTTCAGTAGTGCCTAAACCCAAAGCCATTCTGGCAGCATTAACCTGGATTACTTCTGCAGAGAATTTGTCCAGAGGACAAAAGGGCTGAGTGCTGGCAGCAAAGAAGGCACTGAGCATCAGATGAGATGGGAAGAGCTGTCAGGGCTGGAATCACATTGACTTTGTTAGCTGGCTTCCTTCCTTCATCCTCCTCACTCTTGGCCCCAGTGCAGTCCCCAAAAGGGACACGTGGAGGAATCTCTCTACTTCTGGTGGCATTTTTCCCCTTGCTTATTGTAAAAACACAGGGGAGCAAAGAATTTTTTTAACTCTACCCCTTGTTTGGTAGATGCATTTACAAAGCAAACAGCAGAGAGCATTCAGGTACCTGTGCTGCCCATCTGCCCTGAGGCCATACCTTCCCCAATGATGCATTGTTTCTGCAAATGATTGGATTCCAGCCCTGCCTTCATCCTACAGATGCAGGTGGGACAAGGTTCAGCAGGGGTACAGCGCAGTTACTGTGGGGCGGGAATGTGATGGCAAGGGTGGCAGGGATACTGAGTGCACAGGTAGGCTTGCTGGCCAAAATGCTGCTGCTGGATCAACCACAGCCCAGGTCTCTGGGCAAGCAAGGGAATGCTTTGTACATCATTTGGTATGTACCGTCCTGTGGTGCTGGAAGGCTGGAGCCCTCGCCAGCAGTTCAGCACAAAAATGTGGTCTGTGCTGCTCTTTTCAGCATAAAATTGAACAGAGATGGGCTGAGTCCACCTCAAAGTAGACATGGGGAATAAAAATAGATTTAAAAAGTCCCAATTGGCCAAGTTGGGCTGGTTTTCCCCGGTCTTGTGGGAAAGGCTTATTCATGGTAGCACATCGTGCCTTGGCCGACATTAACAGCATTCCACACTGGGCAGCAGAGAAACCATTTTCAGCACCAAGAATCCCTAGGCCTCAGCTGCCTGTGCAAGCAGACACCCAGTGTAACATGGAGAAGGGGCTCCAAAGACACCGGAACGATATAGATTCTGAAGTAATTGTAGTTTGGTTTGGGGAAGAGGGGGCACAAAGGAAGCATTTTCCTTGGGAGAACAGCTTTTTTTAAAAAGGGGATGAGTTCGGGACCCCAGAACATACTCATTAGCATAAATTTTGCCTCAAACCCTGGCAAAATTCTTAGTTTAACGTCTAGGATATATTAGAAACTGTTGTTTTAATACAAATTAGGTCAACTCCAAACCCTTCTTTGAAACAATATCTGATTCCGCAAGTACTTTGTCCACATGGTAAAAGCCAGCCCTTAATGTTCTACCCTTTAATAACTGAGGATGTTAGCTGTTAAGTCCATTTGTCTCTTGCCTTACTTGTTTAAAGCTTTCTCCAGATATTCCTGGATCCACTTTAGCTTGGGATCAATGCACACTTGCTTGCTGTTGCTCTTGAGCTTTGCACTGCCAAAGGAGAAAAGTTAGAGTGAGTCCAGTGTGCAACACTCGTCATCCCACACCCACCCCCAACCCCTGTGCCTTATTTTCCTTGGGTGCCAGTGCTGCTCTCGGTTAACCCGTGAGCAGGATGGGTTACTTCTCCCATCCTTGAGTCACCTATTACAAATATCCCTGGTTTGGAAACCATCTGTCTCCTCTGACAGGCTCTCGTGGTCTGTACTGAGAATCGTGTGAGAGTGGAACAGACACAGAATTTGAATCTAAGACTTCCAATTCACACCTGGACTGTTAAGGAGTTAGTGTTGTTGCTGCCAACAACAGAAAAAATTCATTTGGAAATACTGACATGGTAAATATAGGTAATTTTTGCAAGGAATTGATTAAGAACAGCTTTTAGATTCAACCCAAAACAGAAGTTTCACGTGTTTTGAGGACAACACCTCTCGGATGTTGCGAAAGAAAGACTGTGGTCACTTGTTAGCTTTTTGTTTTATACAAGACTGAATTAACAGGTTGCAGGGAGGAAGACAACTGAAAGTGCCATAATGCCAGAGGCAAGTTTCCCCTCCTGTATTCACTCAGCATTGAAAATAAAGGAAGAAACCTCCTGAGGGGTTTCTCCTGGATGTTCAAGCTGCACTTCCCACACCAAACTGTTGACCTAATTTGAATTCCCTGTGAATTTGACATTTGGGCTATCTGCATCTTTCATTCAGAAGCAAGACAAATAGGTTTTCATCAGCAGGTCTCACCCTCCAGGGATCTCAGGACCTTCTGAGAGCTGTTATCTCCCACATTCCCTGCAGCACCCTGCCTCTGCCCCAGCTGCTCCAAAATTTCCCTCTAAACAGCCTGCCTGCCTTGGGAAAGTGCAAAGAACTGCAATTTCATGGAAGTGCCCATACAAATAAGTTCAGTACTTGTTTAAACATTTGCTGGATGGAAGCCATAATGTTCCTCACTTTACAAAATGAAATCTGCAGAATATAAAATGATGGCGTAAGAAATAACAGGTCAAAAAGGCTCCTTGCTCTGAAGTTATGCAACAACACAGTTGTAACATAAACACATCAAGGATCCGTCTTGCAACCCCTGCGCCAGTAAAGAGATGAATGGGCCTAATTCATATTTCCCTCACAGCAGTGCCAAGCTGGAGCATTTCCAGCTAAGTGATACCAACAGAGTGTAAGAATGGATTTGCTGATGTTAGCAGTGCCTGGGAATTCTTGAGCTGACCTCACAGGGTACAGAAGCAAAAGCACACATAACCAGTCTCTAGCCACATCCAATACAATTCCTCTCACCTAATATTACCTCTCACCTAATACTGAGACACTGATTTGTTCAGACATTTATTTCTGAGCCTGTCAGCCCCTGCTCCTTGTGCAGTCGTGGAAGAGACACAGGCAATCATATGGAGTGTTTAACGTGGACTGGTTTATGTGTCTACTTGCTAAAAATGCTCATTTCCCTGTACTGAAAAGCAAGGAATTTCATGTGGGCTTTGTAGAAGTAGACTTTGACAGAGGAGTTCACTGGATTTGGAGAGATGATTTCCAATAGAATGAAAACCAACAGCCTGCTCTTAGGCTTTTTTCCAGGTACAACTCCCCTTAGCCAAAAAGGAAAATGTACTTGCACAAAAAAACCCCCAAGCAACAAAACCCGCAAAATATCTTCTAGCAATTATATGTTTCACTTACATTCTCTATTCCTAAAAATCACAACTTTTCATTTATTTACACCTTCACTGTTTAATGCTTAAAATGATTCAAGATGAGAAATTCATGTGTTAGTTTTGATTGATTTCATCTTCAGTTCCAATAAAGACCTAGTTTGAACTCATGCTGTTTCAAGGGTATTTGGAGGGATGTTTTTAAGTACCATGCTTTTCAAAGTAACAAAAAGAGGGTGAACTATAGGTTCGTATGTTCTGTGTACCACAGATAAACACATTTGGGTCAGGAATGGGAAAGCACAGGAGTTGTTTCTGTTCCTGCATTTCATGCTCCTGTTTATCTCTAATTACTATAATCCTCTGTTAATTAAGAGATAAATATATACTCTATCCTATCTTAAAAGCTGTCATTTTCTTGAAACTACTCCAGAAGATTCCAAATCCTCTAAAAAGCCTTAGCGCTGGGACCCTTATGACATCCACTGACAGGCCCAGAGCACAAATCCATGCACTACTGCATTTTGGATGCTTGCCGCCAAAATTGTTTATAGGGAGAGAATGGAGTTAGTCACAGCTGGTTTTGCCATCTTTTGGAAAGGAAATTATTTCTCAGCTGAGGCTTACATTTTTGTCACTGTCCTCCTCCAAATCTCAAGGAAGAAGCTCATGATAAAATGTGTATGATCTACACAGAGTGGTTTAAAACAGAAAAAAAAGTATGAATAAAAACTGGTTCATGAATGGATAGACACTCACGTACATTCCTGAGCAATCTCATGAAACCACATCAGTTTTCTGAGTGCAAAAATGTTTTAGATGACAAAAATTGATTTTTACAGCATTTGGGTTGCAAGAGGAAGGGCTCAATATATGGGTCAAAGACAGAACTAGCAATGGGATCACTGCACAGAAACCAAATCTAGTCCCTGACACCCTCTTAAAGAGGCTAACAGAAGCTGAGAGTAGTAAGGCTCCCTTGCAATGGAAAGATGAATGCTATTTTCTTTTTCTTCAGAAGGTTTTGAATTTTGGGAGAGGACGAAGTGGGTCACCTGTGAACAAGTGAACAAAAAAGGCCTTCCTAAAACACACATGTGCGAATCTACAAAGACAAACAAACAAACAAAATCCCAAAGTTTCCTGAAAATCAGGGTTGCTTTTCCAGCAAAAATAAAGAAGTTATCTTCCACTGGGAACCCATCTTTCTGTTCTGCTGCGATTTATCGAGTCAGTCCCTGCCTGGTAAGCGTCCCTAGATTAGGCCATCAAGTGTTTAGGGTCTGTACCTCCTGTGGAGGATACATGAAATACAGGATTTCCTTCTGCTTGTTTAGCTCCACTCTGTGGAGAAGTGACCCATTAGAAGACTCAAACCCCTGTAAAGTTTTATCCCAAGGTGTGAAGCCCCACATCCAGGGCAATGGACAGCCTGTCTGACATTCCTGCTCACATACGCACGGGGGAACAGGACATGAGATCACACAGTAACAGGGAATCACAGAGAACACAGCTGGGAAACAACCAGCTGGGCTCCTTTATGTGGGGTAAAGCAGGGCCCAGCTGTACCTGACAAATAGGGTGAAGAGATGAATTGGAGGTCATGGTATGAGATAGGCGGAAATTCAACCACCAGAGCAGGCACCAGCTCTGTGACCCTTCTTTTTGACACCCGAGATTTGCACCCAGCTGAAAAGAACAAGAGACTTACACAATCTGAAGTGAGCAGTTGGGTGTGGAGAGGATTTTGAGGTGCTTAATATTGGCTCTTGCCACGTTGCTCTCGTAGAATCGACAGGGACATCGGTAAGACAGGCTGACGGGTTTTTCTGCGGGACAAAGGGAGGGAAAGGACACGTTACCTCTTGCTCCCGGTCAGCAGCACAGATCCACCCATCAGGGCTCACAGGATCAGGGCTCACAGAAAGAAACTCCCTCCAAATATGCAGGTGAAAAAAAAAAAAAAAGGCAGAAAAGCTGTAGCTTTGGGAGAGCATTTGCCCACAGCTCAGAGCACAATCCCTTCAGATCAGTGCCCAGCCTTTCAACCGGGGTGCGTGGGATTTTGGAAGACAAAAGGAGAGGGAGAGAAAATGGAGATAAGTAAAATCGAAGAGATTAGAATAAGGAGCCGTTCCATTGTGCAGGGATGCTCCTGGTAATTAGACAAGATAAAGGCCAAAAGAGGGGGCACTTGTCCTCGGTGTTGTTCTACTCAAACGATTTTGACCCGAGGCCAAATTAGAAGGTAGCCAGAAGAAAGCGATGAATTCCAGAGAGTTCAGATCAAAACGGCTCGGCTCAGGTGCAGGCTTTTCACAGGGGACTTAGTAGCTACAGAAAAGCTCTGGTTTTGCAGGCGTTCCCAGGGCCCAGCTGACCTTTCCCCACCGCAGCCAGCCCTGACTCCCAGCAGAGGTACCCGCACCAGAAGGTGCGGCTCATAGATGCGAGATCCCGGCGGTTTCACATAAGACACTTGGGAGTCTTTTGAATTTCTAGCCTGCGGGTAAGGCAATCGAGGAGACAGTCATCAGCCAGAGCATCCTCAATACACTATTCAGGGGCCACCGGACTGGATGAGAGTTCTGTCACTGGCATCACAAGGGACAGAATTAAGTTTAACCCCCTAGGCTAAAAATCTGCCATGTATATGCATGCAGGACTGAGAAAAGCAGCCTGGCGCCCACCACAGCCTCTGCTACCCGATTTCTCTATGGGACTACTTAATTACTGGCAATTAAATGCACCTAAGTAAGGTCTTCACTCGGACTGTAAGTTTGAAAGTTCCATGTACAATGAAGTACAGACACAGAAGCTTTGCCTGGAAATCTAAGAGTTGCCTAAAATTTTAAAGAATTTCCCAGTGGAGCGGTTTTCAGCCTCTGGGAGGAATTAAATTCATACACCTAACCCCTGAAATCTGGCTCATGCTGTAGATGGTCAGATCTATATCTGACAGGGCTCGAGATCCCACATGGCAATCTGCCGTGCTGTGTGTTTAGCCACACAGGAGTACTTGCGGCATCCAAAACCAGTTCCCTTTAAAGGCAAATGGGGAGCTAAAGAGCAGGGAAGGGCTTGGAATTCCTAAACAGCTGTCTAGGAAGGTGAGAAAGACAGGTTTTCAAGTGTAGCTGATCTGCATATATTGCACATTTATTGATGCCTGTCTCTAGCACATATAACCACAGATAACAGGGTGAAATTGTCCTGTCCTGAGGAGGGAAGCTCCCTTTTTCCCGGTGTCTCTACCAAGAGACGAGCCAGAATCAGACCCCACAGGAGAGGAATTAATCAGTGGGAGTAGAGCTTCTCCTGATTCACACCAGAATCTGGACTATAAATTAACAAAATTGAAGGACTTTTCTATCAGTTTTATAGCAGTCCAAACAGTGATTCCACCTATGAGTTAATAATCTGCAGGGGGAGGCGGAAGGAGGGCTACAGGGTGAGCCTCGAGAACATGGAGTAGCCTGGTTAGTGCTAATGTGGGGAAGGCACTAGGATTTCCCACTGCAAATCTGTGCCTGATAGCTACACATCTGTGAGTTTGTACTAGAAAGGGAGGCTGAAACTGAACACAGTCATACAACACCACTCAGCACAGCTGCAGTGACAGTATATCTGCAAGCTTGCCTCAACCAAGTTTAAGCCAGCTTTAACTTAAACAACAAGCAAGAGATGAACTGTTCAGATCCATGACTTGATAATGCAATCCTGTCCTCTCTCAGACTCGAGGTGGGATTTTCAATCCCATACCACTTGAAATCAGGAACAGAGAAAGTTTAACCATGACTAAACATGTCTGTAAGTCCCAAAGTTGTTTCTTGCCCGAGAAAAGGCATCTGGCACAGCAAGGAAGAGGGGAAGCCCCAGTATTCAGTGTTCTGTCACACCAAGGTGAGGTGGAATGACAAATCCCCTCCCAGCACAAGAATCCATTTGGTATTTCTGTGTGCCTTGCTTGGTGATCAGGAGCAGGCACTGAGCGTCAGGGAGCGGCAGCACAGGCACCGAGATTGGGTCAGCTCTCTGTATCACCAACAGGGAATCAAATCAGTAACTCCTGCCGCTGCCCCTTGTCTCACTGTGCTCTCAACAAGGCTGGAAACCAGGGAAAACTAGTGCATGTGGCATCTTCCAACACATGAACCCCTATCTTCCAAAAGTAGGAGAGGCAAGGGGCCGTTTGGAGGCCATAATTTAGGAAGAGAACATTTCTGGTCTTGCTCTGAGACTGACAAACACATTCCTTATCTCATTTCAAAATTTGAAACATACTGTTGCGTGTACATTAGAGCTGATTTACCTGATTAATTAATCTACCAATTTGTACTGTTGAGTTCTTAGACGTCTAATAAACACTGAGCACAAGCTGAAGCCATTCTCTCAGTGTGGCAAATTAGTATAGTCTGTTAATTGCCTTATCACATGAAAACATAACTGATGGCACATGAAGATTTTGAGACCTCTATCTGTCTGGCACATTTAGTTAAAATGGATGAATAGAGTCAAAAGTTACAGAAGAGCCAGATGCTAATTTGATGCTAATGACATCTCGATATCATTCCTTCAACCTAATTTTACTTAGACACAAAGAGAACATCTCTTTCGGCCTCGACTAGAAGAGTTTGAAGGGGTTTGGGTGTTTTGTCTTTTGGGGTGTTTTTAACAATAATTAGTTTTATTGTTTTCTAACTCAAGATGAATTTTGTTGGCTCTGAACACCCACTTTTGCTGACAAATTCTCTCTAGAGACAAAGCACACACAAAATGCTCTCACAGAGTGGCCGCTTGTCAGTGTTGGACAATACCTATTTCATCCCGCAGGGATCTGCTTCTCTTCACCCACACTGGACATTAAGGGAAGAAGTGAGTTGCCAGTTCTGCTGCAAAGTTATCAGCAGTAACTTACTGGGAGGACTAGGAAGCTCTGGATGCTTGAATGGAGAGGGAAGCTCTCCAGGCAACCAGGCTGGACATGGACAGGCAAAACATTTGATGGAAGCATCATTTTACTTCTGCCCAGCCTAGGGAGCATTTGTCATTATCAGGAGATGGTTGACAACTTTTTAAAGTGTAGAACAGCTCCATTTCCCTGGAAAGAGAGGCTGGGATAGACAGACACAGCTTTACCAGGTGACTAAGAGGAATTCAGAGCTCACCTGCCCCCCAGTACAAGGTAGCCCTGTGAGCCCTCATCTGGATCAGGGCTGAGAGCACTACATGACATGCAAAGTAGGCAAAAAACTCCGCTCTTTACACCGCAAGACGGAGGGGTCACTTTCCTTATACTAGTTTCTCTCCAGCCCTTGTGAGCCGTTTCCTTCCTCAGGCAGCCAGGTCCCCACACGCTTGTCCCAACATAAGACACCTTTGCTGCCAGCAAAGGAGAGCAGCCGCGCTGGGGGCGAACCGAGCTGCAGCCGGGCAGTCCTGCCGGCCTCCCAGCCCTGAGCAAAGTGCTGCCAGAGGGAGGCAAGGGGGAGGAGAGCCTCTGAGCCCCGGTCCCTTCCTCCCGCGCCTCCAGACCTGCGCTCGCCTGCAGAGACGAGGGAAGCCCGCTCAGGTACCCAGGCGCCGGCAGCCCCAGCAGCTCGGAAGCTGGTGATGGTGGCGGCCAGGGACTGGAGCTGGCACTGCCATCCGTGGTCCCCCGGCTCTGTCTACACTACCTGCCGTTCTCGTTTCCCAGCTCGCAGCCCCGGGGTGGTAGATATGGCGAACGCGGCGGGGGCCGGAGCCACCTGCCCGGGGCGTTGGAGCCTCTCCAGGGGAGTGCCGGCGCCGTGTTCCAACGGGACGGGGCTGCTGGGTGGAAAGGCATCGGGGAAATTTTCGGGAAAAATTAACTCGCTCAGGCTAAACAAGGAGGGCACCGGAGAGCATCCTCTGCCTCCCTGGTGGGGAACACCCAAGTTTCGTTCGCCAGAATGGGAGAATGGGACGGGAGCGGAGGTCTGAAAAGGCTCTCCTTACTCAGCCAGAGCGGTTTCGACCAGGGGACAGGAGGGGGCAAGTCTCTGCCAGGTGAGAAGCCAGCTGCAAGAGGAGCGTCCGGAGGATGCCCAGAGGTTGTGGACAGAACCTCGCCCCGCCAGGCTTGGGGAGTGCGGGTGCCCCGCTCTGTGCGAGCTCCCCGGAACCCCGGAGCCCAGGGCTCCCCGCGGGACGCGGGGCAAGAAGCGCGGGTTGCCGCGGTCTCCGGGGCTGCTCGAACGCGGAGGCTTCCACAGAGCGCAGCTGGCAAAGCAAGCCTGGCAGCTGTCGCTGCGACCGGGCTCCGGGGGCGACACGCGAGACCGCGGGGACCGGCGTGGGGCGGGCGGGCTGTGAGACGGCGCTGCAGTGACTGCGCGGCCACCGCCGCCAGCCCGCGATCCCCCAGACCTCCCGTCACGGCAGCTCCCTGCGCCCCCGAAACCTCCCCGTGCACCGCGCCGCGAGTGCGGTAAATTCCTGCCTAGTGACCGCTTTGGCTCAGCTCTGCCCTGATTGAGGAAAGATAGATCACGACAGAGGACAGAAGAGGAACCGAACAACCGCCTGTTTCTAATTTCTTCTAACTTTTAGGGTTGGGGGTTTTTTGTTAGAGGGAAAGTCGACATGCATATTTTGCAGCCAAAACACCTCCCTGCAGACCGAGCGCTGTTGAAAGTCTTCCCCCAGACGACTTCAATCTGGGGCGAGTTTGGCAGCGAGGACCGCTTTAGCCAGCTTTTTGAAAAAAGCCAGGGAGGGATGGAGGAGAGGGAGGAATAGGAGCCTGCCTGCTTCCAGCTCAGCACAGCCATCGCTCGGACTCGCCAGACGCATCTGAGCCGCGGCAGGAGCCCGAGCCGGGAGAGCGGTGTAGCTGCGAGGCGAGGGGGGAAAGAGCGGGGATTTCCGCGGGACCATCGCTCCCGGCCGGGCTCCCGGCAGGAGCGGTGCGAGCGGCCGCAGCTCACTTACCCTCCGAGAGGGAGATGACGGCCAGGGCGAAGGCGAGCAGCGCCAGGGCGCGGAGGTCCATGCTGGGGCGGCTGGAGGACGCGGGCAGGCGCTGCTCTGCTCGTCCCGGCGGCCGCGGCGCTCTGCTGGCGGCCCCTCCGCCCCTCCCGCTATAGAGGGGCCGGGGGCGGGGGGAGGAGAGCCAGGGGGAGTAGCTAGACTGTGATTTATTGCCCGTGGCATGTTATTACATCCTTCCTCTGCTAAAAATGGTTGGAAAGGAACCAAAAAAGCGAGGGCTCCTCGCTCCGCTCCGTCAGCCCGGCAGCCTCCCCCCAGGCACAGCGTCTGCCCCCACAGCTCCGCGCTCAGAGCCCCCTGGGGGGACCGGCGGCTCGGGGCTGCGGCGGGGACCGGCATCACCGTCACCCCATCCAGCCCCAGCTGGGGCAAGAAAGTTGTTTCCTCACCAAACTGTGCCAGCCCCGGGCCCTTCTGGGCACCCTGGCCTCGCTGCTCCTGAACCAGAGCTGCTGGATACCGGGATAGCGGTGGGGGACGCACCCCTTAAGTGTTCGCACTGGGGAGAGAAGAAAAGTTCCCCCTTCACTCTCGTGGGTGCGAATCTAGATATTCACTGACACTCTGGGCATCGGGTACAGCGCCTCATACGAAGCATCTTCCTAGAAGTTTATGTGGGCATTTGGAGGGGGAAAAGGCAGAGAGAGAGAGAGGAGAGAGGCTTTCATTTTTTGCCTCTGCGTGTTTGGCCCTAAACACCACCTCTTCCTTGTATTAAATGAACCCAGTAGCACATTTGCTGCCAACATTCCACCTCCTTTGTATTGCAGATGCCACTGGGCTCCCTGGCACCTCGGCTGAAAGCCCCGGTAGTCCTGCAGAGCCCGGTGGCCCAGGACTGTCACTTGCCCTCAGCTATTGCAGAATTGTCAAGTGTAACTGACTCAAGCATGTCCTCGCTGTCTGCAGCCCAAGCTCATGGGGGCCTGTTTGTTGCCATTAAAAACTTTAAATAAACATCGAAGCTTTGATTGAATTTGGACTCCTCGTCTGCATTTAAAACAGGCACCTTTGGCTGGGCCAGTGTGGGGTCGAGTGGGTACAGCTAGTCCTGGTGTGGATCTGTTTAAAGGACAGGTCCATGATGACACCAAAAGCACCAGCGGAGTTGTTTTGTACCCTGGGTAACTGCTAATTCTCTCAGCCACAGCCCACGAAGTTGGACACAGGAGTTCAAACATTGCATTTGTGCTAACCTGTGACTGTTTCACTGAGAGAAGATGGTTTCTAAAGGCCAGGAGAAATGCTTGCAGTGATGCTTGATGATGAACAGGATCCCTATCTTACACAGATACACATCCAACTCCCTAAATCTAGTTTTTCGTATTTCTTAGTCCCTTCTTACCAAACAGCACTGAATTTGTTTAGGCTGATCTTGCTCCCAGATCCCCTCCTTTCTTTTAGGTGAGGTAGCACAGTAGTGCACTAACCTGATGCACTGAAAGGACCAATAATTGTAACCAGTGCTGTGAGCCTGGCTACTGCTGCCGTGACAGCTGTGACACTCTGCAGGGATGGACGAACCTTATCGTAATTGCAAACACTCGAGGAGTGCTGCTGTCCCACCAGTGTTCCCACTGGCACACGAGGACATCCACACTGCATTTAGCCGAGACGCTGTTATGTCCACACCACACTTAGAGTCACAATTACTTAGAGTAATAATACTTAAAGCAATAGCGTGTCTTTGCTGTTGCTATTGCCACAGAGAGAAACATCTCAAGGATCTAATCAAAGAGACTGGATAAATGTGGAATGAAATTAGAGCCCAATCTTTTCAGCAGTCTCTCCCTCGGTATCCCGAGACATGCAGGTGTGTTGTAACTGAAGGTAAAAACTAGTTGGGTCCTAGGAAGTGTCTGGACAGACCTTCGGAGCTGAGTCGAAGAGTCCCAGCACGCAGATGAAAGGGCTCCCTCTACACCTCGGGATAGCTGAGTGCACGAGCAACAAGGCAGGAGGATGCCTCGGTCCCCCTCCGCCGCAGCCGCCTCTGCATGGGAGATCGAGTCTCCGAGAAGAAGGGGACACGGGTACCGGGACACCGCACCCGGCACCATCCCTCTACAGACTCCCCGACTCCCCGCAGCCAGCTCGGGAGTGGGATCCCGGCGGGGCAGGGAAGGGAAGCGGGGGTCCAGGTGCTTGGTAAAGTCCCCGGGAGCTTGGCACGGGCGCAGAGGCCACCCCGCAGTGCGGGACCCCCGCTCCGACGGCTGCCGGGCGAGCCGCGGCTGCTGCGCGCTGTGTCCCTGCCCGCCCGCGTGCCCAGCCCTGCGCGCACCCACGGCGGCGCTCCCCGCCGCGCACAGAGCCGACACCCGGGCGGGCTGCGGGGCTGCTCCGCCGGGGCCCTTTCCCGGAGCAGCACAGGACGTGCCCGGCCGCATCCCCGAGCGGAGGGGAGGTGTTGGGCCGGAGCGCGGCCGAGCAGAGCGGGGTGCGGGGACAGCGAGGGACGGGAGCCCGCACCGCCCGCAGCCCTGCGCCGGGGCTGCCTCCGCGGCTGCACCGCTGTCATCCTGCTCCTGGGTGCAGAAGAGATCTCCAGGCAGCAACCGAGCTCATCTGAATGAACTCCGAGCGATTTTCATGAACGACGATTTTTGGTTTTTCTTCCCGTCAAGCACAAACTGCTGCCTACGGGGTAACAAAACAAAACAAAACAAAACATGAAACCCCCCTCTCAATGGGAGTCTTGTGGTTTACCCCTCACCCCAAACTAGAACTAGGAACTCAGGGAGTTCTGAACGAATTGAACATTTAAAAGGAAAGTCAAATGACTTGCCAAGTGTTAAATTTCTTGAAAAGTTCGTTTCAACTTAATGTTTACTCCCACAGAATTGACCAGTGTTTATCTGAATGCTCAAAAAATCCAGCCTACACCCCTTGATGATCTGGGTGGCTGAATCTCTCTCTCCCCCTTCTCCCCCCAACCAGCTGCAGCCAGAACTCCATAATAGCCAGTAAATTCAATCTTTTATCTGAATGCTAACAAAGAAAGGATGAATTCAGAAACCTTAAATAGACCTACTGTTGACTTCAACACAGCTTGAGACAGCCTTTTTTAATAATAAAATATTCTGAATTTTTAGTGTGTGTGTATCAAATTGCATGTCCTCTTAAATGAGGAGATGGCAACATTTCTGTTGCTCAGAACTTTAGACTGGCATAACCCAGCAATGAAATCATTATTATCTGAAGCTGTTTTAAATTCCCACAGATTATGTTGAAAACAAACCATTTCTGGCCAGCAAAAGTTATTATTAAGAAAATTTTGAGTGAGTCAAGAATTAAATTGAATGTCCTCAGGTTGGAAAATAGTACCCTTGTTTTCATCTTGTTCTCACTAATGCTAGTTCACTGTGATCTTCCTTAAAGTTTCCTGGAGTTGTTATCTGTAACTAAATACATCACTTTTTTGGATGGTCATGGTGTTCACACGGAATCTATGTTTAAGTAAAGTTAAAAATAACAGTGCATCTCAACAATTTCAAGTAAAATACATTACAGTACATTACCTTGGATTCTAGAGTTAAGGGAAATTGCATTTAGAAATCTGTATTTATTAGGTTGTTGGACTGCACAATAAAGATACAAAATCGACCTTATCTCTCTGTCCAGGCATCTACTAGCCCACACAATAATGACTACAGCAGTTTAGTATTGTCCCTAGATGCAGCTCTTTTTTTTTTTTTTCAAGATTACATTTTTTAAATCATGTTTATACTGCTTATTTCCTTATAGGATGATACTGTGATGGGAAGGAAATGACAGATGCTAAAATGTTAAAATTTACATTAGCTACTGCATAGTATCCCTAGTGTGCAGACTTAGGGGTACTTGGAGATTTTAAATGCTTCAATATTTTTATGTATTTATATTATTTTGTAACTTAACTCTGAAATTCTTTATTGTATTAAAAAAAAAACAACAAAAAAAAACCCAAGAAAAAACCAACCCAACCAAACCAAGGCATCCATATAAAATTCTTCCTTTAGTTACTGACTGTATGCCCTCAAGTTACTTCCATCTTACTGTCATTCTTGTTTTGCTTAAGAATTCTCTTTTTAAAGAGTAGTCTTACTCTTGCAACATTCCCACAGAATGTTTTTTGCCCCCAAGACTATTAATCAGGTGAAAGCTTGAAGGCTTTGCCATCTTGCTGCACATTCAAACAGCAGCTAGAAAAGGACAGCTGTAGTGTGGCTTGAAGATCTTTCTTGATTCCTGTCTTTGACTTTCTTGTTTCAAGTGCTAAGACTATTTTCTCTTGTTATTGCCATGGCAGGGTTTCACCTCATCCTTTGCATGTGTAGCAAACAGGACTTTTAGTAAGTATTTGCAGCAGACCAGTACAAACTAAGAGAAGTCACTTGTTGGATTTGTCTGCAGAAAGAAAAAAAAATTCCCCAAACAAGCAGATTTCAGACAGAATAGCAAGAGATCTGTTCTCATAGTAGTAAAATAGCCTCCAACATTCATGTACACAGAGATAGCCATAATGTATGTTGGCCCTGAAAGATTCCTTAGAGGGCAGAGGGAGAGATCAAATAGAGGTCAAGTGAGTAACTGTTTATAGATGGTTAACTAGAATGACAGAGAACTGTGGTAGCTGCTTTTCTAACGATGTTTAAAAGTTTAAACTTGCTTCCCTGGGAGTTTTGCATGTGATTTCAGTGGATATGAAATTGGCCCTTAAGGGCAGACTCCATCTCTTCTTTTATCCCAGCAGAGCACATCCCACCTTGGTCTAACCTTTCATGAAGAAACTCAAAGCGTGATAAATTTTGCTTGGGTTTAAGTTTTGTTATGAGCATAGCTCTTGGCCTCGCTGTAAGGAGTTTCCTGAAAGCTTGGGGTAAAACAGAGCCAAGTTTGCCGTGTTCTGCCTCTCCCTCTGAGCACCAAGCTGACACCATGGAGGGGATTTTATTCCAAGAGTGTTTCAAACTGTGTGGCTTTGCTTGGGTTTCGCTTGGACTGTTCAGGTTCACTGAGCTTGCAGGCCACTGTGAGGAACCTGGAGCTCAGCAGTAAAGGTTCCCTATTCCCAGCAAGAGGAGGCACCTGGGAGGTCTGGCCAGGGCCGAGCTCAGCTCTGCCTTTATACTCTCTCCATGGGAAAGTGATGCACGGACAACCAGAGCATTAGAACTGAAACGCTTTAAGAGTCTGCAGGGAAAAGATCTAGCCCAGTGTTCAGGTCAGAATGGTCAGGGGTCCTTACAACACCCATCTCATTTCTTTCAGGCTTTCATTTGGCTAATCAAGTATGAGACACGTGTCTCTTGGGACTTTTTTTTTTTGCTATTATTTGCTTTCAATTTAAGATAGGCATGAACAAAACACCATAACCCAAACATCTACAGACTTTGGGGATTTTCAGACTCTGAAACAAATTTTCCAGCTGCATTCTTCCTCAAAAAAGACTAGGGTTTTGTCTGTATTAGCAACTTGCAAGGTGCAATAAGAACAGAACTAAAGAGCAAAGCAGTCATTCCATTCCATTCCATTTCAAGGGCTTTTTTTATTTTTTTTTAGTCTGAATTGCTATTTAGCAAGAGGACTATTTGTCCTTCTGGAGTTCATTTTATGACTTTTTTCATCCTAAAACAACCTCCTTCACACATTCAGAGACAGCTTTGCGATGCAAAGTAAATAGAAACAGGCCTTCAAAAAGGCCACGCCAAAAGCAGATCCCGGATCCCAATTAAACCCGAAATGCAGGTGCGAGCCCGGAGCCGCGACAGCCGGGTCCGAACCCCGGGTACCGCTCTGACATCCCGGGCTGCGGGCGCCGCCGGTTGCGTGTCCTGGGGGGCCCTCTAGTGCCTGGAGAGCGCGCCCCAGCCGGGATGGACACCAGGGAAAGCCTCTCCTCACACTTCAGCCCTACTTCGCTTTCGGCTTTTGAAAGTCTTCTTCTTCTTCCTTTTCTTTTTCTTTATCTTTTTCCTCTTTTTCTTTTTCTTTCTTCTTTTTCTTTCCCGTTTTCTTTTTTTTTCCTCCCCCCCCCTTTTTTTTCTTAACCTCCTCCTTTCTCCAAATAGTCTGGAAAAATCTGAAAATCGGAATTTTTATAAATGCCTTTTTATAATTCTAAAAAATCCATTATTTTAATGTTGCTTTTCAAAAGTCCTAGAGACAATTAAAACCATAAATATAGTCATTTTAGGCAAGAGTAACCACAGAATCACATCACATAAAAGCCCAGAGTAATAGGTAAGATAAAAAACGAGCAAAAGAGAGAAAGGGTGTGTGAGGGACAGGCTCGTGTGCTGTGTGCCCAGAGCCAGGCAGTAGTGCCTGGGCAGCAGATCCAGGGAATATCTGCCTGCTGATGAGGCAGATAAATTAAAGCTAGTTTAGAGATCTGTTCTCTGGGTTGTGGGCAGCTGTATTAATCTCACATTGAAGCGAGACCCAGCAAACGGATTGCTTGTGGTGATGGAAATATTTCATTTGCTGGCACTGTTCCGACATTCGTTGTGTAAAGTTGCCAGATGATGAAAATGTTTAGTTTGCAATAAACAATCATTAACATCACTTAAGAAACACGTCACTCACACAACAAGAACATGTGTCTTACAGGTCCAGGCCCAACTGGGGTGTGGAGATTGGGACACACCAAATGCCATCATTCGCTCCCTTGCTGGAGTGGGCTTTTACTCAGAGCTTTCCTGGATCTTACAGCCAATAGCTGACTGCGTAACTGAGGTTTTCAGAGCCAGCTCCTAAACCTTTGCTCACTTAGAGGAAAACACCCAGCCAGAAATGAATCCCTGAAGGACACACCCATGACCTGCCACTCCCCCAGCATGGCAGCAGAAATATCAGGTAGTCATCTTTCCTCCTTTGAGTAGCTCTGGTCTTGTGGCTGTAGCTACTCTCCCTCTCTTCTGCTTCAGCATTTTGGGCCTGAATACATGTTTCAGAGGATTATCACCATTCACACCGAAACACAGAGGGAGTAAGACCAGTTGGTATTCCTACAGTATCATTCAACATAATGGATCCCCAGCTGCATATAAACTTCAACCATCCACGAAGAGCATCAGAGTCATTCAGTTACAAGACATGGAGAAGTACAGTAAAGCCATCTAGTCCTTTTTTCTCACAGTGCAGGGTTGTTTCTGATTGAAGATTTATTGCCATTGCGTTCAATTGGTGCTTAAAAGTTTTCAGAGATTCAGCTTCTATTTCTTCCCCTGGAGGTCTTTCTATAGTCCAATATGACTTACCATCAGAAATCTTTCTTTCCTAATGTCTCTACTTTTAAATCCTCCCTTCTGGAGCGTAAAAAAATCTATTTATGCTAATTTACTACTTTACAATATTCCTCTCTGGAGATGGTTTCTATTTCCTTTTTGACTCACACAACCAAATGATAAATGCCCATGTTATTTCATTGTCTTACATCATGAGTCCTAAAAATGTTGCTGTTGTTGTATCTCAGTTCACAAACAGGCACTGACATTTGCTGATGCATAGGTGGTTTTATACTTTTAAGCATTTGTGTCTTTGTTAGCTTACCAAAAGCAGTTTGCACGCTATTTTCGACCTGGCAAAGACCATACAGGTAAGGGATTCATACAGACTTAATTTCATGTCAACAAATTCAGCCACGATTTTAACTGACCAGACCGGAACACAACTGTGCAAACAGCAAACATTTGACAAAGCATCTATGTAGAGGCTTGTAATCTCATTTTTAGGAGTTGCTCAAAGTTACTGACCTCAGAAAAATCAGTATTTCATAATTATATGTCTGCAGGAATTGGTTCCTCAGAACTTGCTTCATTCAGTAAAAACCACTGAGATCTAAACAAGGCAGTTTAGAAGAAAATTTGTCAGTTTTGCTTTTCTTCTAATCTACAGTGACCGCCCACATTTTCAGGAAAAAGAACTAGCTCAAAATGTGTGTATGTATTTAAACCCCCGCACCTTCTTCTTGTTTTGTGACATGTACATTAAGCTAAGCCCTAAGAACGTGACATATACATTAAGCTAAGCTCTAGGAACGTCAGTCTCCCACAAGGGAATAAAGTAGGTGTTTAAACCTGGCATAGTCACCCCCTTCACACATGCATACAATCAATTCCCCGGCATCTGTAGCACAGTTTACTACAACTTTTTTTTGCTGTGTGTTAATTTAACATGTACACAAAGCTCTGACAGTGTATCCCAGGTGGAGGGACTGATCCTTGGCCCCGCTCCCACGTCACAGAGCAAACACAGCACAGAGGTGTCAACATCAGTTAGAGCTTCGCAGCTGGACATTCCCCACGCGCAGTGAAGTGCCCAACGCCAGTCTGCCTGGTGCTCTCATCCTGCCCTGCTGCAGCTCCCTCAGTGGTGTTTGGGGGCCGGTCTGGTGTGGGACGTGAGCTTGGTGTGTTACAGAGCAGGGAGATTTCATTGACAGAGCACAGCCAGCTGACAGGCACTGTGACATTTACAGATGCAAAGCACGCAGAGGAAGATGCATGAGAGCAGTACAAAGGCCACATTATTTCAGATCAAAGGTCTGTGTAGCTCAGAATCCCCTCTCCAGCCATGCTCAAGAGCAGATGCTCAAGGGTGGAGGGCAAGCATGGCTGAAGCTCCCTGCAGCAAGCCCTCCCGGCACATGGCCCCGAGTCTGGGCTCAGCTCCAAGAAGGATGTGAAGCTCCTAACATCCCACTGGTTTCAGCAGTTTCAAGCAGGTCTCGCATCATTTGATTTTAGCAGGGAATCAGAAACTTCAGTAGAAAGAACCGTGGGTATAGACACTAGTTTTTGAAAAATTTTGCTGTGTTCTCCCTGAAGAAACAAAATCCAGCTTCCTTCCCCACCCCACCCTGATTATAAAGAGCCTTTTTTAGCTCCTGCAATATCTGAAAAACAGCAGTTGGAATTTATAGAATAGTAAATGTCTGCCCTGAAGATAAAGTCAAGAACACCTGGAAACAAGAACAATATTGCACCTTCCTTGTCCAGCAGGAGCTCATGGCAATGTCCCAGTGCAATAAAGTACTTATCAATAACCTCATTGGAAAAGCCCAGATGGTAGGGCTGCTAAGACAGCAGGCACCAGAAAGTCAGGGAATTCAGAGCAAAGAGAGACTTTAGGCTTGAAAAATCAGTCTGAGAATGCTAAATTTGTGAGGTTTCAGTGGTGTTTCTCTCTATGTCCAGTTAGCAAATTATAGCAAACTGGCTTTTCTTGTGAAGAACAACAAAATTAATATCTGTAGTGTGCCCATCTAAGGACATAAATCCTGGTTTTTTGCAAACCATTTTCCCAGAATAACACCACAGCAAACATCCCCTTCTCTTGTAACTGAGGAAATGAGGAGAAGGAATGTGCCTGGACCAAGCCACTCTGCGCAAGAGGCCAGTATCTGATGTGCTGGCTCGTAAATGACACAAGAAGATTTTCTCTGGATTTACAGCCTCATCGGTTCCGTGGGGGCTGTAGTTTTCCCTTTTACATTTCTTGGAGGTGTTGCATGCGCTCTCAAACAGGAGATCTGCTGTGGAAACAAAAGCTTTTCAGATCTCCCTCAGAAGGTAGCCTTTTCCTCCCAAGCAAACACCCTGACCAGGTGGACTGCCTGCAGCTGGGATGCAGGAGCAAGAGTAAGTTGTTTAAAGGTCATAAAAACCCTTGGGCTTAGCTTTTATTTGTGGAAGAAAAACCCAGGTGGCAGATGCTTCTCTGCACTCCTCCTAACATGTGCCATGAGAGTGAACCTGCCTGAGAGTTAGCTGCAATGCAGGTGAAGAAGAAATCAGCTGGGTTGGCTGTGTGAAATATATCTCAATGTAGACATTGCTGTGGAGCTCTTTGTGAGGACGCCTTAGTACCTCACAGACTTTATGAAAGGGGCTCCAGTTCCCTGGATGGAGACATGTGTTCGTTGTAGGTCTGTGGGGTACCTGCCTGCCTCCAGCTGCCATCTCAGGAATACTTGTGTCTACAAGCTTCTTATCATCGGACAGGCATGCTGCACACATGAGCTGCTCCAAACAGCATTAAAAGCCTATATCCGGGCATCCAAATACCACACAGAAGATTCTGTCCTGGTGTTTTATTCCCATTTTAAGGATGGAAGAACCATGGCAGAGTGTTATTCTGAACAGTGGCTGCAAGAGTGTCCTTTCATTTGGGGTGAAGCAGTGTCCGGAAGGCTGAATCTTGCTTGCAGCAATGAGTGCTGCCAGGTCCAGCTGGCTGGTATGAGTATTCTGGCCTTTGGAAAACAGCTGCTCAAGGAGCACTATGACACTAAGAGCTATTTATGGAATTTGAGATTACTCAGAAGTCTGTAATAAAGGCAAGGCTAAGCCCAGGCTCTCAAGGGGTGCAGATTACTGCCGTAGCTGCAGTGATCCTCAGCTACAACGGCTCCTTGTGAAAGCTGAGAGACTTTCTGAAGTTGCCAGAGATAACTAATATTCCCTGTCTTCCATTTACCTACTCCAAGCCATGGAACCACCCCCAAGTCCCTCATGGGACGCAGGACAAACATCCATACCACTCAGCTCCTGCACACTGCAGTGGATTGCCCTGGCATGCCGGTGCTGCCTGTAGCCCCCATGAACACACACCACTGAACGTGAGCTCAGCCAGCACCACTTACCGCCCTGTGCCTTCAGCTCGGCCCAAGCCCAGCCTGATTCAGTTCCACATGTGGGGCAAAGGGGTAAGGGATGTTGCAGTGACCTCTGCAGCTTACAGCCGATGGCCCTGGGAGAGTATCCGGTGTATCTGTGGGAAAGTGTCGAGTTCCTGGCATGTACGTGCGAGGCAGTGGCAACAGAAACAAAAGTGGCTGAAGCACATGGCTCAGCATCTTCTGTCCTGACTGACACAATGACAGTTGCACGAGAGCATTGACTGAGAGAATGAGGAATGATGGGGCTGATCTGTACTGCCCCTGCCTTGCCACCTGGGTCCTTGGGGGAAAGTTGCTGGGAAGAGATCAGCACTAAAAAGCAGCAAGTTCAGTTCCAGGCATGGAGAGTTCAAGGCTATCAGATCCTTGGTGGCCTGGGACTGCTGCTTCTAGAAGGGTCAATACAGAAAGGATTAACTCACTGGCAAAGGGCCCGGTGAGCGTGGGGCTTCCTTCCAAAACCTCCCAGCCTGAAGGGCTTTATTCAGCCCTAACTCCAGATGCTACTAAACAAGAGGAATAGGAATTTCCCAAACATTTACACTGCTAGGGCTGTGAGGCTGGAAGAGAGAGGAGGAGGATCTTGCTCATCAGGGAGCAAGACACCATCCCAGCACACCAAGGTAGAACACTGCTGGGAGGCAGCAGCACAGATGAGCAAGAGCTACCCTGTCCTTGCACTAGGATCTGACTCAGAGTAGTCAGCTTCCTTAATTTCCACTGTCTGCAAGCCCAGAGATTGCTTATGGCATGTTCAGCAGCTGGCCCGTCTGTCTAATCTCCCCCTTTTTTATCTCTGTCACCCTCTCATCCTTCCCTTTGCTCACCTCATACATTTACTCTTAGTCCATCTCCGCATTTTTTTAATTCTTGCTCCTCCAGCTCCCTACTTCTCCGTTCCTCTTCCCTCCTTTTCTCTCCTCATTGTCCTGCTCTGCCTCTGTTCTGCCTCTCTTTTTTCTCACCTCAGTCCTCCCATATGCTCCACTTCCCTGGAAGCACCTGCTAGAACTGGGTCCCACACAGCCATTAGAGATGTGTAAGCACTAGCAGTGTTCTTGGGCATGTGGAAACTGCACCTTTATGAGATACTGCCCAAGACATCCCATCCTCAGGAAGGATGGCTTAGAAATATCTGCTGTCTGTGTCCTTTGCTCTGTGGGATGTATCAGACAGTTCTTTCAGCCTCCCTGTGTGGCCAATACTAGGTCCTGTCTCTCATTTCCATAGAAAACATTTAATTTCTAAAAGCGACAAAACTGTGTAGGTTTAAAAGTACATCAAGGTTTGTGGACTCCAAGGTTGTACAATACAAGGAAAGATCTTCTGGTCTGAGTCCAGATCCCATAATCACATAAATAACCCTCTTATTCCACACCTCTTTAATCTAGTCTGCTGACAGACTCTTTCAAAGCCTGCTTGAAACATTAAGGACTTTCTCTTAATTGCGGCTTCAACTTATTCTTCATCCATTTATCAATAACTTGTTCTTGCATGATACAGTCTGTGCTGTGATGAATCTCTTCTCCCTCACTTAAAGACAAAACTTTTAGCTAGTCTTTTTGGGAGTTTTTCCTGATTTGGTAAGGACAGACCTTTTGGCGTTTACATGTCCAGTGCAGTTAGCACAGAAGTCACAAGCAGGACTATCAGCTACAGCCCCATCATGCAATCTTCAGTGTCACCCTTCATCTACTTCCACTTGAACAGGGTTATCTAGCTGGTGCCATCTAACTCGGGAAGGTTGCACTTCATTTCGATGTACTGAGTAAATTCTCAGCTCCACTGATACTCCATCTTCTAACAGCAGGGGTAAAAGGGCAGACGATTGTTTATGTTGGTTTCAGGCTCAATCATAATGTAGGGTTTTGTCTGAGTGGAAGTGCGGAATTGGAGCAGCTGGCAAAATTCAGGAAAACTATAGGATTCCCTTCAGATCAAAGGCAGTGACTTTCTTCTTTATTCCCACAACTGATCTTAAGGAACTCTCTTGTGCACTTCAAAAAAAAAAAAAAAAAAAGAAGTAATCATTTCCTCCTCCATCTCTTTTTTCATTGAATCTGATTGAAAATTTCTCATCAAAGCTTTTCCAGTAGATATTTGAGCTCTTGGTGAAGAGACAAAAGTTTCAGTGCCCTTGGAAACATTCAATTTTTCACTAAGTAAACAAACCAAATTATTTTTAGATAAGAACAGCAGAGTCAGGGGAGAAGAGCAGGAGGATACTGGTTCTCAGTGGAAACGCAGTATGTTTTGTGTCAAAATGGAATATATTTCAACAAGCAGTACAAGCTCATCAAAAGTTCCTTAAATTCAACTTCTGAAAATCTCCAATGTCAAGCCAAAAAATTGTTGAAAAGTAACAGTCTGTATCTGCTTGCCAGTTGTGTTGACTCTATTGCCTTGAGCCCTGAGACAGGCTTCTGAGTGGACTGGTGTCTGAAGTTGAGATACGTGCTTGTACTTATGTTCCAAAATTAAAGTTTTGTTTCAAAGAATCTCAGTTTGACCCCACTTCTTGACATGGTATGGGTTTTGGGAAGCTGTCAAATGGCCATTTGTGCACTACCTGTCAGAGTGGGTTAGGAGAAAGCTCCTTTCTCTTCAAAAAAGCTCTCAATCCAAGGAGAAACCTCCCTTTTCTTAAGCATGGCGAACACCAGAATATTGCACTTAGAAGCAGTCTGTGCAGTGAATAAGCTGCTTCTTCAAACACCTGGAAATTACCTGGCTTCTGGACAATGTGTTTTTTCAGAAATAAGGGGTCTTGAGCCCTTATAAACAGACAGAGAAGTGTCACTGGAGCAGCACCAAGAGTGATCTGCAGCCGAGCAGATCCAGCAGCAGGAAGACACCAGACATACCTGGGCAATCCTGGCAGCCAGCAGCAGGCAGTACTCATGGCTGGACTCCCAGTGCTGGAGATATGGATATATTCATGCTGCAGGCTGAAGGAGCACAGAAATATCAAAAGATGTGAAGTTTTATAAAAGCCACCCAGAGGATATGAAGACTACCAAATCCCAGTGACTTGAGTAAGAACTGTAGTTCAGCTTCCCACCCTGGATTTTCTGAGGAGGGGAATAACCTGGGTGAAGTCTGTATGGAAATGTAATGCAGGTCTGTTGCCAGGGCAGAGAGCACTCTTGGAGGAGTTTAATTTTGGTGTCAGGCTGCCCTCCTTTGCAAAAGCCAGTGATGAATTTTGCACCGCTGAGTTATGCTGTCGTATGTGACTGTAGCTCTGTTTATTTTGAAAACTTGCTGTGCTGGAGGGAATTTACGAGCCAGCAATATTTCTACTTTATAGCACTTCCTTCATCCACATTCCTTCGTCTGGTCATTTACACGGGCTGGGCCCACGAGGAGAGGTCAGGGGGGCACTCGAGTGGTATCTAGAGGCTCAGAATGGAAACATGTTTTCTCACGCAAAAATAAATAAGGGAGAAATGTTTCCATTGCAGAAGAGGAGCAGAGGCTGGGATCCCAGCAGAGACCTACCAGGGAACAGCAGGCTGCCCAGCCAGGGCAATTAACAGCGTTTCACAACAGGTAAACACTGTACATAGTGTGTCTATTCTAGTGACACCCCCTTTGGCTTTGGCACACTGAAGTCTGGTTGCTTAAAATAGTCAGCAGCTGAAATGCAAAATACAGATGTAGTTATATCTGAATGAACAACCAAGGAGCTGACTGAGGAGCAGCTGTCTGTCTCTCCTGTGCTGCACCTGAACGCAAAGCGACTGCTCCCCTTGGATCACAGCTGGGGATTTTACATTTGAAGAGGCAATAGACAAAAAACCCCCAACTCTCCACACTGATTTTCTATATATACATATATACGCTCTCACTCTACTGAGAAGTGGTAGATGACCCATCCCTTGATGGAAACATTCAGGGTCATGTTGGATGGGATTCTGAGCAACCTGATCTAATTGAAGGTGTCTCTGCTTATTTCAGGGAGTTTGGACTAGGACCTTTAAAGGTCCCTTTCAAACCAAATTATTCTAACATCTTATGATGCCCCATCCCTGCCCTTCTCAGGAGTTGACTGAGATCCCAACTTGGGATACTGTTCATCCAAGGTTGCCTGAAATCTGTGTCTCATAAAATTTCTTTATCTAAGTCTGCAGCAAAATGAAAAAGACATCTGTGAATTTTAAGTATATAATCCCCCAGCCAATCCCACCAAAAGCTCAGACAACCACCCAAGCCTGAAAGATCTACAAGATCAGCACCTGGTATTACTAAAATATGGTGAGCACCCAAAAGAGCAGTGTGGCCATCACCAAAGCTGGGGTAGCTCTGGTTAGGCTCCAGTTTCCAGCTGGGTCAGCAAGGTGCCACACGGTGGTGTGAACCTATGGGGAGCTCTGTCACCATGTCCCTTACCCTGCAGAAAGCACTGAGCCCAGCTGATGTGATCTGCCTGTGTACACCTGCGCTGTATATCTGACATTCCATACAGAGGACTTCCCTCCTACATGTGCAGGCAGACCACGACCTGCAGTGGAAGGTCTTGGCTACTTTAATACTTTTCACATATTTGTTATGAGTTCTGTTGGTCTCACTCCTGCCTTCCCACCCCAAGATGTCTGTATTTCTGCTTTAGATTAAACAAGCAATTCCCACACAGGCAGTTTGTTAAATGTCCTTGCAATGACAGACAATACCTTAGAAAGGCACAAAGTGCTGATTTATCTGGGGTTACTGGCTACAGCACGTGGTTTAAATCAGATCCCGGTCCATGACAGTGATATAAGGGAGAACTCTACTTAATGGTAGTGAAGGGAGCACATCTCCCTCCCTTAATCACACACAGATTTCCAGTTGGATAGAGGCAGGGCTGCCTATTTGTCCTTCATTATACAAACCATAAACACACACTTGTATACCCAGAGCTTGTCCGCTCTAATCATCTATCAAGAATTCCAGATTCCTCCTGTATTATCCAAAGATCTTCTTTATTATAACATCCTTTCCTAAAAATTTATACAAACTAACTTCTGTTCTCATCCTATTCTCATCTTTTCCCAGCTGAACTGAAAAGACCAGGTTCCCAAAGAAGCTTGTTTTGAGGCTCCATGTAGATGTTCTTACCTGGGTGAGAAGTGTCACTTGCAGAGATTCTAACATTTGGCAGCCTTGATTCTGTGACATTCTCTTTTATTTTAGTGTCAAACAGCTCATCCAATGCTGTTGATCAGCTCCAGTGCAAAGCCAACCAGATCAGCCTATGCCATCCCTGAGCAGCAGCTTGGTGTTGCAGTTCGATCATGGCGAGTGCTCATCTAACTCTGTTTCACAGCTGGATAATCGTGAGAGGATCTCTTCTTGCTGAAAGAGGTTCAGCGACAAATGGTTGGACAGCAGTTTTACCTTAAATTGCCGTGGCCTTTTTACAGTTATGTCAAAACCTAAATCAGATGGGACATTTCCAAGGGTGCAAAGCAGAATTAAGTGCCTGTTTCTCAGTGGCTCTCATGGCGAGTTGGACACCACACAGATATTTGTGGCTTTGAAGAGAGGATCTAAATACTGGACATTTGGCTCCTGCCTTAAATATCCTTGCAAAGTTTTTTTTGGCAAAGACAATTCCACCAGAAAGATTCAGGGAAAGCTTTTAAAATTCCATTTGCCATCGGATGTAACTCAGACATGACATTTGTAATGTCATCAGATCAGAATTGCTGACGTGAACAAGAGTGTTGGAAGAGACTTCCATGGGACCAGGATTGGGTCCAGTTTTCACATTTCCTAGGCATTTTTTGCTAAACATCATTTTGTATAAAGAAGCATTTGTTTAGACTCCAGATGTTCAAGTAACCTCCTGTCATATTTTGTCTGCATCCCAGTGCTCCCATCTGTGATCTGAAGTGTTATGAAGTAAAAGTGGAAGGATTTATTTTGATCTTACTTCCATCTGTTTTACACTCTGCTGACTCCCTTCTTGATTTGTACCAGTGTTTGAGAGCAGGGCTAAAGTGCAGCGGGTGCAATTCTGCACTGCCGTAACCAGTGTAAACCCACAAAACAGGACATTCACTCTGAACTGACCTCTGGAAATTATTTGCAGAGTTATTTGGGATAAACAGTTGTGATCCAGGAAATCAGCAAACTCTGTGCAGGCACTTGTTCAGGGAGAACATCTGCTATGAAGCACTTCAATTGTTACCAGTGCTTAACAGATGGGCACTGCTGAGGCTAATGGTTGTGAAATATGAACTTTATGATGTTTCTGAGCAACCCACAGCAATGTTACTACAGCATATCCAGTGCTGACATCTCTTTACCTACTCACAGAGTGCTCTGAAGGCAGCCCTGACCTGGAAGCTCTGGGGCTTACACATCAGTGCCAGCCTCAGTTACAAGAAGAGGAAATTTATGAACACTTCCCTTAATGGCTGTGATTATATTCAAACTGACAACCTGATTTGGGCCAGGATGGCCCATGGTCAGGGATGACAAAGGCTCTTCATGAGTGTCAAAACAGCTGTGTATGCTGGGGGGTCGGAGATCTTCCCCCTCCAATTGCTAAAACACGTGCCTCTGTTCCAGGGCTTGCCCGCACTGTTCTCCATGACTGGTCAGACAGGGGAGGTCTGAGGGCAGAGAACCATTCTCACTGCTTTAGAACCAGACAAAAATTAGTGTCAGGGAGGTCTGTGTAGGCACTAAAGATCAATTTAGAGTTTGCACCAGCTTACATAGTTCAGGCATTTGTCTAAGGCTGATGAGAGAGTGAAGATGCATCTGCAGGCAATTAAAGACTCCTGGTTCCAGTATTTAATTCTGTAAATACTTTGTGTTGCAGAATCCCAGCTGGAGACAGCAGGATCACCAGCATAGGAAACAGGGAGACTTGAATTCCAAATGGGTAAAAGGTATCCTACAGCCACACAGAGAAAAGGGAAACAAAATTAAAAAACCCACTGTCCAAGAAATTCAGAATGACAAAAACCTTCTGCTTTTGTCTTCACTCTGTCTCAGCAGAAACTGGCAACAGATCCAAGGCAGTGGGGGGTGATTTTTTATCTCTTTATGCTGCAAGAAAAAATTCTCAGAGTACTTTGTCGGAAAGAAATCATTAACACAGGAAACACGAATTAACAGAGACTGCAATAATCTTTGTTACCAATGAGATGGACTGGGTTTGCCTCCCAGCTGCATCACTGGAAATCCACCAAGGGAAGCATTTTGGACAAAAAGATTCTCCAGAGCCTGGAGCACAAACTGTGTCACAAAGATTACAGGAAATCTTCTGCAATGTAGTGCTAACAGATCTTACAGAAGACCTGAAAATTTCCATGCCTGGTCCAGAACAGAATCCCCTGATGCTCAGCTATCCTGTTCCTCCCCAGGCCTTGCTGCTGAACCAATCCTAACACAGCCAGCAGCCCAAGGTGATATCACTTGCTAACTATGAAATTTGGGATTGAAATGCCTCCTCCTTTCTCATTTTGCTTGCCAGCACTATCCCTCAGCTCTAGTCAGGGCCTCTTATTTGCCTGAGAACTGAATTTAACCAGAATAGTAATAGTTTGCATGCTCATCTGACACTAAAAGAGAAGAATTGGTGGACAGATTATTGGCATGTGGAATTATCTCTTTTCAGATTTTCTGTAATAGCATGGCTATTAAACTAAAGATCATTAATAATATGCCATTTAGCTTGTTTTTGAAGGGTGGAGGAAGGACTGAGAATATATGGATGAAGAGAGTGAGGAGAAGAAGCTGGAACTTCTCCTGGCAGCAGGCAGGGAGACAAACCCCAGCTGTGCCTGTAGCACACTTTGATGTATTCGTAAGGCGTTGAGATAGCACAGTAATTTCCAAATGTATTCACTCACAGTGGTAGTCCAGCCAGCTGGCGTGTCTGTGTTCCAAGCTGGGAAAGATCCCTGGTCAGCAAAAGAAGATGATACTGGAACTGGGGCTGTGAAGAAGCCTGGCTGCCTGTCTCTGCTACAGCTAGTGTCTCCTGGTGGAAATGTGAGTGCTCGCTTTTAAGTTTTGCTTTTATGACAGCAGAACCTGGTATGGGTTTCAGGGATTTAATACTCTGCTGCTATAATTTTTTTTCCCTTGCATTAAGATAGGGGACTATGAAAGCTGAGATGCTTTGGGCTCACTTAAGCAGAAAATGCCAGTCTTCAGATTTCTCTTTTTCTCTCTTTTTGGGCTCTTTTTTGTTATCACAAGAAAGATACCCCCTCACCTCTGAACTGAAACTGCATATCAAAGGGAAGAGATGTTCAATAATAGCAAACACAAGACAGAGTTCAATCTTTCTCCCTCCCACTGAGTGAGGAATTAATTCTGGGAAAGTACCTCACAAACCCTTCCAAATCTTCCAAACCCCTCCAAGTCTGCAATATTGGACTTAAAAAATGCTGAAAAAATGACAGCTGTGCGGAGCCTGTGCTCTCCACACTGTTACTACATCACAAGCCATTTAGTTCACACTGTTCTCTGCTGCCTGACAGTGCACACCAGCTGAAGCAGGACTGGCAGTGACCCCAGCTGTCCTTAGCAATGAAGGAGAGATATTTGTCTAACTGGAGACCCATGAAAGCACCCAAGATGTTGCCACTTCATAAAGGTGCTCACTTCTTTAGCTCTTGATTTCTCTGGCTAATTGGTTGTATTTGTTGTCTCTCTTACACAATGTTGTGCCAAGGAACAGAAGGATTTGTAAAATGATTTGACACTGTTCAGCCCAGAGACAGGTAAACGTGCTGGCTCTCACCTGAGATGCAACAATCTCTACCACATTCACAATCTTCACATCTTCCCTCACGTTCTCTCTGAACTGTCCTGATGCAATTGAAAGCTATATATGAAATAAGCTATGATTTTATAACTCTTTATGACAAAATGCTCTTTGATTTTGATCAAGATGTATCAGCCCCAGGCAGATACGGCCTCCAGTTACCCCAGGGAGGTTTAGGTTGTATATTAGAGACAGTATCTTCACCAAACGAGCTGTCAAGCACTGGGAAAGGCCACCCAGGGAAGAAGCGGCTACACATCTTTAGAGCATTGAGAAGTCTGTACTTGGTAAGGATCAGCCCAGTCACACCGTCCTGGTGCTCAGCTGCAGCTTTTCTTATCATGCCCATTACACAGTTGCCACTCCAAATTCAGTCAGTAATCTCACACCCAGCTAGAAGAGACCACCAGGGAGGTTTGGAAATTATCTGCTAAAGCCTGAAGTTCTCAGCAGGTGCCATCTGCTCTGCAAGCCTTGCCATGTACAAAAAAAGGCCACTTTGCTCACCCTCAGCTTTGATGCTCTTCCTATACTCCAGTGCTCTTCTCAGGTGCTGCAGCTGGTGTCACTGCAGGTCGTAGGGGGAAAGCCTTGCAGTGGGAATGGATGCTGATTTTTAAAAAATCCGTTCTATGAAAGATTCCCCTGGAAAGAAAGTTTTGCCTTTGGCTCAAGATCCCCTGTACCCAGACAAGTCATCTCAGCAGACAGAATGTGCCCTGAAATAGAAATAATGGCGTAGTGACAGAGCCTTCATCTAGCAGGCAGGACTGATGCTGCCAGAGCGGCGGGCTCTTCCCTGCAGCCTGAGAACACGGCCCGTCCCATGGGAAACTGCAGACCTGTAACCCTGATGTGCGAGTGCCCAGCCTTGTGAATGGGTTGTGATGGGCTGACACAGCTCCACAGCTCCTCTCCTGACTGCTGCCCTCTCGTACCTCATTACTCATATTTATTCTGAGGTATATGTTTGGGTGGGTGGGAGAATATGGGCTTATCTTTACAATTGTTTTTTCTTTTTAGTAATCAGTAATTACAGTTCCTATTCCTCCTGTAGGCCAAATTCAAACACTGATGTACAAGATAGTGTAAGATTGACTTCTTATGATTTCCTTATCAGCTATCTACAGCCCCAGGCAGATATGGAAACCACTGATTATATATCTAGGGCAAAGCAAAGCATCATTTCAGATAGAAAACCTGTCTCTGACAGGTATCTTTTGCATGCTTCACTTATTTTTTATTTTTACTCTTCTCTCACACTCAGGTGATAAATTACACCAACTATGAATGATACCACTCTTACCCTTAACTTCACAGATAATTCAGGTCAAGTTTAGAGGTAATACAAAGGAATCAAAGTGAAAGTAATAATGGAAGAGCCCAGAGGGACTCTCTCCCATGTCATACACGATCAGGAGCCAGAAGGAAGGTGTGACACACACAAATCTGAACTCCCTCTGGGACCTTCCTTTACCAGTGCAAATCTTCTCAATAAACAAAGCATGACAGTGCTTTTTCATGCAAAGGCTTTGTGATAGTTACAGTGCTGCCATAAACTATTGATGGAATTACTCAGAGTGGAACAATCGTTTGGTTTGCTGCCTTCAGCCCCCTAAAGACAAAAAACCCTGACGATAAGGCATCATCATATAGGAAAAAAGTGGTAAGAGAGCCCTCTCCTCATGACAAAGAGCATGGCTGTAGCATTGCTGATTCTGCACTGTTTGCATTGTGCTCACCCCAGAGACTTCCCAAATGGTCCTGCTAAAGCCTGCACCCACAAACAGAGTAGGCAGTTCCCAGCTGTACAGTACTGCCAAGATTAAGACAATTTTAATTTCTGCAGCTCTTTCTCATGCCACCCCGAAGAATCCCTGCTGCTTAAGGTCAGTCAAATACTGCTCTTTTTTGAGGGGGTGGGGCTGCATAGATTTGTGAGCAGTAATACTGTTCATAGATCTGCAGGTAAGAGAGGGTTAAACAAGTTTTATGTTCAGAGCACCTAAAAGGGTCAAGGGGTCATTTCCTTCACGTGTAACCATTTGACCAGGTGCAACTGTGGAATTTTCCCTTCCTCAAAAGCCTCAAGGTATAGATTACTTCCCAGAGGTGCATAATTAATTTAATGGCCCAACCCTCTTTGGATATGGCAAAACTTAAAAATATTGAGCACACAGTGGCTGGAGAGACTGCAGAGATTTGTTTGACAAATATCACCATCAACCCTAGCCCCATTTTTACATGAATCATCATTTAGGATTAGGGAGGAAACGGAAATGGAAAAGTCTCTGTCTGAATCCCAGTGAAGTGAGTTCAGCACTTATTTCCATGAGTTATTTCTGCATTACCCTTTTAAAACCACTGCTCTTTCCCTTGGCACTTCAATGATCCAATGACCCAGAGTATATGACAAAAGTGTCCCAGCTTTCAGAGTCCTGGACCTTTTCTTCAGACTCTTATCAGAAGCAGCTAACATCTTTAAAGGATGATGATGAAGCCTATCGCTTACAAATAACTGAGGAAAAAGAAACAAACAAACCATATAATAGATATTACACATTTTTTTGGTTTTTATTATGGATACATTGGACATTAAATGTTTTTTGACTTAGAGTTATTTCTCCAATTTGTTTCTGTGTGAGGAATGTCATACGCACCTCGCTGGAGCCAAGGGGAACATTCCTCTTTCCTTTAAGATGACCGGGACGGTACACCAGAAACATGAATTTTGGACAAGAATTTCACGATCAGGCAAGCACAACACACCAGCCCAAAGGTTTAAAGAATCCACTAGACACTGTAAGGCCTAATACACACTTTTGCAAGTGCTACAGTCCCAGATCCTGAGCGGTACTTAGGTAATGTGGACAGTCAACACTTCCTAAACTCCACTGAAAATAAATAGAGTCAAAGTCACTTGACTTAGATTCTCTTTTGGCCTTGTCAGTCTCTCTCTGAAATTAGGGTGGACTTAGGTTTTGGCATACAGTTTTATTTTGTGTTTGGTTTTGTTGGCATTTTATTAGTGGAGGTTTAACTCAACACCTGAGAAACCCTGCATGAAACAAAGGTCTTCATTAAAATTTTAACACCCTTGCTGCTTCAGTTTAGAGTCAGGAGAGCTCCCACTATGCATGTAATTATTTTTCCGTAGTAAAACGCTCTTTGCTGAAGGATAATTGATATGAGGCTTAAAATTCTAGCACCAAAATACCCCAAAAAAGTTAATAACTTCTCTAAGTATTTGTATGGGCCTCTGATTCCATCCTCTGGAGTCCCATCATGTTCTTCAGGGGTGGGCTAGTAAATTGTCTTCTTGGCCGCCTCACTGGCCAAGTTCACCCACACACATCTCATATTCCAAGGAGTCGGATCCCATAGGTCCGTGTAATGTAACCAGTTTCTTTCCTGCAAATGTGCAGTGAGAACGTGATACCATTTTACTTCTGATGTTAGATCACAGCACAGGCAGCTTACTGGCCTCTGAACTGATGGGGAAGAGCCATCAGGCACTCAGTCCACAGGCAGAGAATATTAACGTGTAAACGTGTGTCTGTGTACACAGACCAGACTGTGGCTGTCTCAGTCAAAAGCTGAAAAAAATGCCAAGACATAAAATGACTGTTTACCAGTATCACCAGCTGAAACTGTCCCTAAATGCAGGATTTTGCTTATTATTAGGAATTTCTTTCCTGATTAGTCCATTCCTCAAACCCACTAAAAATATGAGGGCACTTCTACCCATCAATTCACCAGCCAATGTCTTCATCCTGTTCACAAATTAGCAGCTGAGGGAACTCCTCAGCCTTCATCCTACAGATCCCCTGCACTTGCTTGCTGAGGGAAAAGCTGGTGCACTGCAAAAAACATGCTCAGATTCTTACAGTTTCCCTCATCCTTTGCCATGTGAGCTGCATTACTGTCCCCTCAGCTGGTCACAAGAACACAGCCACTTTCTAGCCCAGGAAGTCCAACCAGACACGTATCTCTGCCGTGTTCTTGCTTATACAACCAGGCTAAGCCCCAAAACTCCTTGCTCCTGCAACAGAGACCTCTCAGATTAGTTTGACGATACTAGAAATGGATGCTGGGCATCAATGTCTCCTTAGGTGTCCTTGGCCAACCATGGCTTTACAATGTTTGTGGCCTTCTGTCCTAATCAAAACATCTAAGGGGAGTTCAGTGGAATAAGGTAGCAAACCTGTTGTTGGGGGAGAGCGAAGATCATGTTAAATAATGCCAGTTTTAGCCAGGTTACAGTGTAGTGAGTTATATACTGATATTTTCCAGTATCTGCCCAAACCAGCAGTAACTCTGGGTGAGATCTTTCTTCCTGTGCTAACCTGTACATCCTACAGAGGATCACAGCAGTATGACTGGGCCAACAACCCTAGTGGTGAAGGCCTGTGGTCCCAGGACATCTACTGCCTCCCAGGATCTGCCACAGAGGGTTTCAGGCTGGGGATGATGGATAAATTCTGGTATGCAAATTCTGTGTACAACGCTGAGATGATTCTGAGCTACATGTTAGTCTAGAAGACATGCTCAGCCAGGCTGCCTCAACTTTGGCCTGGACTGTAGCTCAGTTTTTTCCAGCTCTTGGAGTAGTCTGAGGCTGGGAAGGCACAGAGGTGGTTTAGAGTCACTCTTCTGCAACTCTCCCCAAGGATGGGAGTCATGCTGTATCATCTGGAGACACATCACATAACCTCACCCTGTCAGCCCAGACCAAACACAGGTCCCTAAAGGCACAGCTGTCTCTGCATGTGCAGTCTGTCCAAAGCTGTGGGAGCAGGGACAATGCATGGCCACACACAGCTCAGTACTCTTGACCAAAGTTTTCCTCTGAAGGATGGACCTCAACTTCAGTAAAAGCAATCCAGAAGTGTAGGAAGTAAGAGATGTTAACTAGTGAAGCCACTCATCTTGTAATCCTTTTGGGGTGGTTGTGGTGGAGCTGCAAGATTGATTGAGGCTGGAGCTGCTTAGCTTGACAAAGTGATCTAGGGAAGGTGTGGAGACACTGCAGTCATTTGCAAATATTGAATGCCTGTGTGCAAGTACCACAGAGGACAAGCAAATTCACTGAGGTGCCAGAAAAAATGAACAAGAAGGGATAAAGGAAGGAAATTAACAAGACATCATGGCTGTCAGGAGGAATTTGCTGATATTACTCAGAGGAATAATCTCTCTGCTTCAAACACATAAAACTAAACCAGATACAACACTAAAAAAAAATTAAAATATATAGTAGAAAAAGCAATCTGGACTTATCTTCCGAGGGTGGAAAAAGAAAGATCCCAGGAAGACTTTGCTGTCTATCATCCTCAGGTTTCTCTGAAATTTCAGGCTCTCCTGGGAGTGCTCATTCAAATTTATGCAAAAACTGAATTAAATAACATTGAGCTACTACTGTGTATTCCACCATAAATTCCATTCAGAATAAAATGAAAAGATATTTCTGGAGACCTGTAGGATTTTGTTAAGTGAACAAAACCAAGCAGGACTTCCTGCCTAGATATCTTTTTCTTGAGATTATCCAAGGGCTCTTTCTTGACAGAGATTCCCCAGATTATTATCATTGTTGTTTCCTGTAATAAAAAGTTCCTTAAAAGTTAGTTTGAATGAATGCTGAATCTGTGCTTCTCCAGCCAAGGAGCCCTTCCCCAAAACCACTGGAGGCTGTTTGCCACTGTTTTATGTTAGTCTGTCACTGATAGATTGACTGAATGCCCAACCGTGTCTGCCTGCCAAAGATCAATGGCTTCCTCCAGAAAGAAGCAGCCTGGGGGGAAGAGGAATGCCTGGGCCAAACAGCTTCCTGGTCTCCCATGCAGTTTATGGGTCTGATAATCTTCTTGCTTATCTCAGGGCAACACCAGGGTTCATCCTCTTCCATAGGGAGTAGAGATATGCAAGATAGTGACGCTATCAGTGCAGAGAAGAGCGGCAGCTTAAAAAAAAACCGACATAGATCTATCTTTTTTAGGTTTCCTCAACATTTTATTATCAGGAGAACATAAGGTAAAATAAGACAAGGAAGACAATAGTGTGGCAGACTTCCTCATGCAGCAAGCAATGGGCAAACTTTACAAAATTCAGATGTCATTTGGTCTGGATCAATAGCTGAAATACGTTGAAGTTCACTTGTGTGCCACCCTTTATGAGACATGCTGACAAGTGTAGAATCCCAAGAAAAGACATCTGGGAGTCTAGACAACATGAAATACGAGGAGAGGCTAAAGGAACTGGGTTTTTCTAACCTGGGGAAGAGAAGGCTGGACAGGGAAGGAACCAATTGCATCTTTTCCTTCCTGAAGGGACTTGTTGTCAAGACAGCTCTAACTAGAAGAACAGGGCTTGATTTGGATTCTAGAAATTGGTGAGCTTAACATATACATTGATTTGCCAATAGCTGTGTCCAACAGAGAATACAAGATCAAGTAGATTTATTGTAGCATTTTATTCTTCACTGACTTCAGAACACCTGAAGCAGCAGCAAATTATGATCCAAACTCTCTGAAAGAAAACCCTGCAGGGGCTCAAAAAACAGGATCAGACTGGATCTTGTTTCTTGTTAGGAATTAATTTAGAACTGCAGTAGTGGCCTTTTGTTTAGCCTTTCGTCCCAGACTGGCCTTAACTCAGTGCTCTCCCATTGAACCCAGCGAGCTTGCTACTGATAAAGCTGAGGATAAATAGGAGGTACATTTACACACCTCTACAACAACAGTATAAAGAGTTCTGGTTGCTTCTTTGTGCTGCTCCATCCTCCTGATTTATCCCACTGTGGGCAGCTGTACTGCTCTCTTCCTCTAGAAAGAGAGGCAAGAGATGCAAAGAAACAGTGGGAGAGTGCTTCACTTACATTGGGACCCATTCCTACCTCAAAGACTGTCCTATATGTCCATCTTTGGTTAATTATGACATCACAGAAACTAGAAGACAAACATTTCTTACCTTTTTCTGTCTTCTGTGACAATGGGGTAGATTGTTCCTATCATTCATTTCCCGCCTTCCCCCAACCCCTTCTCTTATGTCCACCAACTTCTTCACTTTATTCAGGCAAATCCTTTATACTCTCACTGATGAGCCTAATACATTCTGCAGGAAGGGAGACTAGCCGAGATAAAAGAACAGAAACACTCCAGGACAGAAAGGAGAAACAGTTGCTGGTATCTAAAACTGAATCTCTAATCATATTCCTTTAGATAGAGGGCCAGTTTCCATCTCTTAGAGATACTAGTGTGGAAAATGGCACTTTTTTTTCCCCCTCCATGAACTCTCCTGTTTTAGCTAGAGGTAGGATCTTCCCCTTCTCAATTGTACCAGGCACCAGAAAAAGATTAGAGTGACCTGCCTGAGGACAACAGCCCCTTCCTATCACCCAAATGATTCCTAGTCTGCACAGAGCACTGCTCCAGCTCTTGCTGGAGCCAACAAGGTTAAGAAAGAGCACCAAAAAGCAGGAGGTCATATAACTTGCTGAGTAAAACTGCTGGAATGAATTTGGGCCATTATCTCTAAATACTGTGTTTGCACATGACCTCTGCAGAGCTGTACATTTGAATGGCACTGCCAGACAAGGAGCCAGGCGTTTAGGCAGCACGACTCAGACTGACTGACTTCGATTGAGTGATGCTGGATGACACCAGAGGAGGATGCAGTGGCCTCGCAATATTTGACATCTGCCCCTCTATAAAGGAAAAGGATTTCTTGGCAGATATCCTACCTTCAATATTTAAAATTTGAAGATAGTCTTTATTGCTTTTTAATTGGGATGAAGGCGGGAGTATGTTTTCTTTGGATCTTACTTCAAAGCAGATGATCAGTGTTGCTGAAAATAAAGAGCCTTGTTTAGGCCTCTACTGATCTTACCCGCTAAGCAAAATAAACTCACATGCGAGCATCCCCCTCCATTCATGCTCTCAATGCATGTCACTTCCCTTGTAGGTTTATTTGAAAAATAAGAAATGCCAGGCTTCAGTCTGCAGGGAGCAATTGCCCATTCTTAGGAGATTCAGGGATCAGCACCCCTCTGCAAACAGTCCGTTTGGCCCCATGCAGTCAAAACAGAAAGACAATAGTCAGGAGCCCTTGTCTTGGAGTTGTTTCTTTCTATACCCTCACGCTTACAAGAAGCCACCTTGGGAGGCCACTAGTTAAATACAGGACATAACAGACAAAAGCTCTCATATGAATCCTCCCCTACTCCAATCTGATGTTTCTTCTGTCTAAGGGAGAAAAGAAATTAATCGTTGGGGAGCTAAAATGACTACCTTTTCCTGGCCTTCATATCTGCATCAACTTTATCTAATGCAAGTAGATTGAAAATGGGAATAATATTGTGTTATAACACTGATAGGGAGGTTTCAAATTCATTGTTCCTCAGTTGTTTTCTGTAATTAGAAATAAAGCATTCAAGCTGATAGGGCAGGAAGTAGTCTTTTTTCCTTCCCCTGAATATGAAAAACTGAATCTTCCAGGGTATTCCAAATTAAAACTCAGGATCAAGTGATTGAGAGTGTCCCAAAGGTACTGCACATCTAGATTACTGAATAAGAATAACAGGAGCACATCTGATGACCAGAATGTGTGCTGTACCTCTGAAGACCCCTCTAACTGCTTGCTCAGCAGCACTGGTTCCCTGCAGCACAAGCATTCCTTTTCAGTGACAGGGCAACTTGCTTCAAGAGTCACGTGGATTCATCAGGTGAAGATGTGTGGGACTTAAGGATGAATTTCAACCTGATAGTCCACCACAGGAATGGAATCACTGGGCCCCAGATACAGCCAGAAACGATCAGTAAGTGTATGCACATCAGCAGTTTCATGGCGAGGAAAATGCTGAACACACCTCTGTTGCCTCCTGTCGCAGCGCAGCTGAGCTCTCAGTACAGTTTCTGTGTGAACCTGTACTTCACTTTACCAGACACCAAGGACCCTGTGTATCAGAGTGCTAATTAACTTCTCAGTCTAGTACAGGGTATGTTGTTAAATAACAACACAGGGTCTAGGAATGCACTATAGCCATTTAGAATAATGTTACTGATGTGCTTTTTTAAAATGCTAAAATTTCAAAACCTGTAAGTATTTGGCTGGAAACCATAACAGCTCTGTCACGGAGGCCCTGCAGGACCTTCTGGGAGCTGTATTTCATGGATTTCACACTCCTGTTTTCCCCTGGGCATGATCCTAACTTGGGCTAGATCTGCTGTGATGCACGATCTTCTCTTCTCTTGTTCTCTTCTCAGGCCTTGAGGCTGATGCAAGAAGCGATAGATGACATATCTTGAGTTCAGTAAGGCTTATGACATTGTCCCTGGTGACATTTTCACAAACAGTGAGGAAAACACAGTCTAAACGAAGCTTCTCAAGACTTGATGCCAAAATGATAAAAAAAAGTAGAGATCAGTTTTAAATTGCTTAGACTCACCCTAGGAAGATATATGGAACTGGATTACTCAAGGGTCTGTTCTGGCTCTGGCACTACTCTTTTTTTCTGTTAATGATTTTGGCAATAGAATGGGGATTACCTTTTAAAGCCTAAGTATGATACCAAAGTAGTGAGATGGAACAGAGGGAATAAAGGTTGGATATTGTAATTAAGTTAAAAAACCCCAAAACACCAAACACCAAAACTTGACCAATTTAAACAATTATTAGAAAGAAAATTTGTGGCTTGCCTGGTTGCAAGTCTGTATTGACAAAGGTCAAATACTACAATTAGGCAGAAATAGCCAACTGAACAAAAAAATCTAGAGATGGTGAATGACCAAGAACACAAAAGGTCTGCAGCGAACATTCTGGGGACTGCAGTGGATAAAAACCTGAAAGTCAGCCAACACTCCCACCCTGCTGTGAGAGAAGCCAACTTGAAACAAAAAGAAGTTCTCTGTGACAGACTTCGCAAGAAAGTCTTCCAGTCTGTTCAGTAGAGGCAAGGTCTTAACTGGAACAGGGGTTGCAGTTTCAGGCACTGAGCTGAGAATACAGATAATTTTGGGAGACCTCTCTAAAAACAGTGGTAATAATCAGAAGATTAAAAAATACACGTGAGGAAGAGTGCAATTAATCTTGCCTTAGGGCAGTGGGATGGGCTAGGTGACCAATTAGATAAAGAATTCTTCTCCTGTTATTTCTACAAACTTATGATTCCATGTGTGCTAAGCACAGCACCTACACCAGAGCTGCACAGGCACACGAATCCAGCATCTCCCATTAGGCACTATGAGAGCATTTCAAAGTGGAATACTGTCTTTTAGCAAGGATGTTATGGCTAAGATACTTCAGTTTTCAAGTTGACAAATATACTTAGAAATTTCTAAAGGAAGCAGACCATTTTTCTCCAGCTGGAAACTTTCTTTCTGTTTAAGTCACAAATTCGACACAGAAAAGTATTTTTGAGGCAAACTTTCAACTACTCCCTCGTATTGGGTAAGCATACTGGAAATGTGGATTGTTGACTCTATAGTCTTCACGGTTTAGATAGAAAGTAGAGGAAGGAAAAGATGATAACTTTCACACTGGAGAGGGTACATATTTGTGAAAAGTCTTTACTTGTTTAACATTAGAGTCAGAAGTCCAGAGCTTGAGAACAGCCCAGGAAGGAACTGGGTAACACAGCAGGGAGAAACAGGATGCAAGGCTTTGACTTCAGCATCCTCTTTCCTCTCCTGAGCACGAGGTTGGGAGCAGGACTCAGCCCCCAAGATTTCCCTGAGGGTCAATGCAGTTAAATGTATAGCTGCTTTAGGCCTCTAAAGTAAAAACATTGAGCTAGCAAATAAAATCCCACCTACTGTGATTTCTGGCATCTGTGTGATCCTTCGCTACTGTACTGTTGCTCTCTGGTCAAACAGGCTCAGCTCAGTGGCTTGGTTGGCACTTGGCAGTGAATCACCACAAAACTTTGCTGTTTTAGCTATCTTTTTATCTAGTCCAATCCACAAAGAGCATCAGCATTTGGAGACTGATATTCAAATGGCAGAGTTGTATCGCCCTCTCCACCTCAGTGTTAATGGTGACCACACCTCTCCCTGCCCCTTGCATTCTCCTTCTTGCACTGGAGTCTGTCCTGACAATTTATGTCACCCTTCCCAGATGGAACTCAGCCCTGGGTGCACTGCAAGGACCCCTGTAGCTGACAAGAAAATTTCCAAATGGTCTTAGTTTTAATGGGGGGGGGGGGGGAGGTGCGGTTGGAGAGGGAAATACAAACAACCCAACAACAAAAAACAAGCAAGGAGCTTTGGTCTCATTCTGCCCTTCTTTCCTTCATCCTCCATGCACCAGCACTCCAAATTCCTCCGTCTCCATGGTCAGGGATGGCAGCTAACAGCAGTCCTGTCTAACAGGTCAGGAACATGGCAGAGGTACCACAGCACAGAGGCATGTACACCAGCTCCCCAACCCGAAAGAGAAAGGTAGCAACCATGAAAACTCTCCAAACCCTGGAGGCTTAGCGCTACCGCAGCTTTTCTAGAAAGCCAACAACTCCTGTAGGTAGTGTTGTAGTGAAAACTCAAAAGATAAAAAAAATCTCAGCAGCATTTACATTCTTCATGTAAGATGTGTCAATTTTAATTGGCAGCAAGTACGCAACAGCCAAATCAGTAAATATATTCAAGGTGTATAACTCACAGTGAAACTCTTTGTGATGCAGGAGTATGGGGGTGCAAGTGTGGCTGAGGACTTAAGCCTGAGGTCTTCTATACACAGGAAAGAGACAGCTAAGGTACCTGCAGAGTTGCTTTCACCCAGCCTCCCAAGGAGGAAATAAACCTAAACCTTTCTATTTAACTTTTTGTAAAGTCTATTTCTTTCTGTGCCATCTTTTCAAGACACACATACACACTCTTCCTTTTGCAGCACGACTGACCCCGCCATACCTTTTGACAGAGCTCTAAGGTGATAGTGAAGCTGAGTTACATCTGGGGTGGGTGAAGCTACAGGCATTTGCTGCCTGAACACTACGCAAGGTGTTACTCTAATTACTGGTGGAGCCCACAGGGGGGTGAACAGCAGCTCCCAACCTGGTGCAAAACAGCAGCACCTTGATTTGGAGATTAAATTAGTGACGGAGTGCAGAGCAGAAGGGAAATGGGCTGGTGGGGGAGGGAGGACAACATGCTGGTGGGAAAGGAGCCCTTCCTTTTCCCATCTGATCCTAGCACCTTGGCCTTGGCTCTGCAGCCCTGCCAGCCCTAGAAAGTTCCTCTTTATCCCCTCCAGGCTAGAAAAGGCTTTTAGTTACATGCGGCACTGATTTTTCTAAAAATGTCTCAAGCAAAGGCAAAAACAAACAAACAAAACAACCCCTAAAAAAACCCAAAACACAGCAAACCAACCCAAAACACCCCAACCCCAGACAAACTTATGAGGTTCGTAAGCAGTTCAAATCCTGGGTTACTCCTTCACTAATGGGGCTTGTCTGGTGTTACTGAGATCAGAGCCTGGCCACTGGTTACAGGGAACACAATGGAATTTGAAGCCTAATTAACAAAAGAACTCCCTCCACCTGTCTTTAAGCAGCCCACATGTTTCCAATTGGGCTTATAGCCACAAATGGATAAAATTGTGCTAAACAACTCTGAGCACATGACAGAAAAATAGCCTCCTGAGTTATGAGCCAAATCCAGCTGCTCAAGGGACCACAAGAATCAAAACAAGACCATGTTCAGGGATGTGGATGAGGGGGAAAGGGAAGGATAACTTTGCTGGGAGAAAACCTTAATATCCAGCAGCCCGGTTAGTGGGAAATGGCAGTTGTTACCAGGCTTGTAGTAAGATATTGGTGACTACCTCAGCGTGAAGGAGTCAGGGGAACAGGCTTCTCCACCGCCCCTTATCTCTAACATCTGCAATTAGGACTCTCATACAACATATAACATGAAACCTATGCACTCCAAAGCAACACAGCTGTCTCGTCCCTGCACATAGGTAGGCATTTCAAAGGAAAACATACAGGAAACGTCCAGTAAGTAACAACAGAGCCAAGTCAGGAACATTTTGCTCCTCAAAAGAAGAAGGTGTCTCTCACCCTGGAGAAAGATAAAAATCCGCCAACCATCTGCTTTTATCCATGGGCTATGCTATGCACAATAGCACTGTATATTGACTGCGCAAGCCCAGCCCTTTAGAGAGCTTTGGTGACAGATTGTAACAGGCCTGCTGACACCTCCTGTGACCCTGAATCAAAGGGTTCACAGGCATCACTGCTGGGCTGGAGTTACTCCACTTCTGTAGTTGAAATGTAAATGTAAGTAGCTAATTACAATCTCTTTTCATCCTACAACAAAACCTTTTATGCTTTCTCTGATAGTTACTAGCAAGCTGCTGCTGTTAATTATTTAGCAATGGTAACATCCTCCAAAACTCATAAAAATGCAAGGAGAATTCATATAAAATTTTGGGTCCTGTTGTGTAAAAAGTGCTATCCAGATGGATTCTTTGCACCCAGGCCTTAGGTGCCCCCAGGGACCTACTGTCTCCTGGAGATAGGAGAATCAGTGATGCTCAAGAGAAATACTGATGCCTAGTGACACTCCCCCAGCTCAGGGCACACAGACTGAATCAGGCTTGCTTTCAATGAAATGCCCTAGGTTGAGCCTTCTGGAGTTTTCTAAGAAGTCACTGATGAACCAGAAATGTATTAACTAGCCCTGGCTCTCTGCTTTCTACCAGCAACACAGACGACTGTCAGCCACAACCTCAGCCCTCGTGTTTAGGGACTCTCCAAATGCTAGAAGAGCCACTTCCATTTCAGACAGGGCCAGTTCTGGAGGTCACACAGCCTGCACAGACAAGATCATGCTGATGCACCGTGTGGGTGCAGAGCAGATTTCAAAGCCCCTGTACAGGATGTGTTCAGTCCCAGAAGAGTCTGGACAGCTTGGTATGAGAAAGAACCTTCTCTGCTCCCAACAGCACAGCCTGGGAGAGCAATGCCAATCCTGTGCTGAAGTTGCAGTTACAGAGAAGAAAACTGCACTGTGGCATTGACAACAGTCCTGGCCTAAGCATTCCATGATCACTTGAATTATCACTGAAACTTTTCTATCTCTAATTTCTCGTAAAAAAAATTAAAGTATGTTTTGCTAGCTTTAAGATTGCTGTAAGTCTACTGGATTTAAACCTTGTGATAGATATTTCCTATAAAAGCTATAGCCAAAAATCAACTTAAAAAGATGCAGCTTCTGATACCAAGTCACATGTCTCTGGAAAGATGGAATTAGATTACTGTGGAGATGCACACCCCACCCTGCCTCAAGCCCTGTGAATGCACGGGTCGGGAGGCAGCCAACCCACTGAACAAACACAGCCCAAAGCCGAGGACAGGGGAGGCGAGGGATGGAGAGGGGTGGGTTATGCCTGGTCAAGTCCTTGAAAGGAACACTAGCTACATCATCTGCCAGTTCTGCCAGGGGCAAGTTTGGGCTGCAGCCAAGCTTCTCAATACCCTCAGTGCACTGTGCCACGGAATCTGAAGCATGCTGTGCTGGTAATCAAGCGTCACGGGCACTGCCAGCTGTTCAGGCTGTTCAGCTCCTGCCCTCACCTCAAGCTGGTGACAGGAATGCCAAGACTGCACTTACCAAGCCTACTTCTAAAAGGGATTATCAGCTCCAGCTTTCTCCCCACAAAGGCTCTGTGTGCCAGCAGGCCAGTCCAAGGAGAGAGCGGCTGCTGAGCCTCGCTTCCTGCTGTAAAAGGGAAATGTGCTGCATAGTGAAAAGCAGGGATGTTAGTGATGCCTCTGTCTTTAAAGTGCCAAATGCACTGCCTGGAGCTGGTCATTGTGCTGATTATTAGTGCCTGATTGGAAATTCAGAGGGAGAGGGGAGTTGTCCTCTTCCATAGGGTGAAAAGGAACCACCAGGCAGGAAAAACAGGACTGGTCTACTGAAGTTTTCCTGGGAGAAGAAAGGTTTCTCCCTTGAAAACATCAGTAGCTGTCCTTATATAGATCAAAGCGAGTCATAAGGCTGTGTCTTCAAATCTCTCCTTCCTCCTTGCTGCTGCTGACCATTGTTCAGCCAAATGTACAGCCGATCATGCCTGTCCTGCCCATGGCCATGGCTCCATGTGACTTAGTCATAGATGCAGATGGGAACACAGCTCTCTGCTAGCAGAAGGAAGCTGGTTTGAAAAGAAAAGTTTCCTGAGAAGAAAGGAGTGATGAGAGATCTCTGAGAAGACCAAGACAAAGTCTACAATGTAGCAAAAGGGGTTTGGATGAAAGAGGACTTGGAATAATATGCTTGAGAAAAGAGTAAGTTGTAAAAAGATAAAGGAAAGAACAGGCATAAAGAGAAGGACAGAACAAGTAGGGAGGGCAGAGAAAGGACATGGGGAGTGTGGAAGGAGGAATTCAGTATGGGGGGATATATTGGCATCAGCCTGGAAGGCAGGAAGTGCTTGCGGAGGTGTTGAGGAGCACACATGGACTGCAGCAGCCCTACTGGTAATATGACAACCACGCCCTGACGTCCAAATGCAGAAGCCTCTCAAAAACCGCCCAAACACAGACACACACTCATGCCTGGGGCAAGATATTTACCAGTGGAAATACACCTGTGGTTGAGTCACAAATAAAGGAGGATCCTTTGCTAGATTACTTTTATTATCATAATTAATATCTGTTCTTAAGTGAGATGAGTTATTGTAAAATTTCTAAGGGTCTCCTGGCCAAGCATATAGCACCTACTCTGTAGGCACAGAATGGGCTTTTTCAGAATTTATCATTTTATTCACTTACTCGTTTCTGGACTGGAGTCCACTTAAGAAAAACCTGCCACCACACACAAAAAAAAACCCCAAACCAAAAAAACCCAAGCAAACAAGACCCAAAAGAAACCCCAGTCAGCTTGTTTTGTTTTATACGGTAACAGACTATCAGGATGATTTTCCTTTACATCAAGAAGAACATATGCATTTCAAACCTCCATGCTTTTAGCATTAATTGAAATCTTCTATGCAGCCTGCAGTGTGCATGGGGGGCGGTCATCAGCAAAATAGTTTCTCAAGCCTGTTTTAAAAGTTGCAGAGATGGAAACACTAGCCCAAAGTACTCAATCTAAACAGACCTGACTTTTGCTTCACACACAAATCATATTAAAGCACAAGTTCACGTCTGGCTAAAATGAGAAACAAACAAAACTTGGAAATGGAGAAGGGGATGGCTTTGAAAAATCTTAGACTGGGATTTTCAAAGTTACAGTGTACCATGGTCCAGATGCACCATCCCATTAATTTTAATAACTACCTAAATTCCCTAGCAAGCTGGGAATAACTTCAAAGTTAAATTCATCTTACATTTGGATATTTCCTTTAGTTGACCTGGGTTTGTTCTTTCACAGTGAAAGGAGAGGTGAAAAGAGTGTTCTGTGCTTTCTGCTCAGACAGAGCTCTGCAGGCTTCACTGCCTAAGCTTGCAGTGGCCGTCATCACTGCTGCCTTCTCTCTCACACCCTCATCTCAAGCCCGCTTGAATGCTATTTGTTTGCCTGGCTGCTGACAGAGATTGTACAGATCACTTGGGAGAGGACAGTAAATCATAACTATATGACAAGCTGCTTCTGACAACAGGTCCCTCTTGTCCTGTTTCTGGAATTTTTTGGACTTTGTTTTATGTGTTTTTGTGGTCTGAAGTATTCAATAAATCTCTTTGAACCTTTCAGAGCCTCCCTTTGTATCTCACTCACACAGTTCTGCAATTACCTATTGGACTGGGAAGGTCCAGAGCTGACAACCCACTTTTAGCCTGGCTACAGTGACTGTATCATCTCACTAGCCAGCTCCTCATTAATTTTCCATATTAAATTTTTATGAACAAAAAAAAATATTTGAGCAGCTATAGAAAATGCTTAAAGAGCAGACGCATAGAATGTTGAGCTCAACACCTTTCCATCTGCAAAAACATCCTTATAATTCCCATTATTTTAAAAAAGTTCTTCCTCAAAGAAATATAAACACATTAAAACATGAGAGCTCTTTGAGGGAACCTTGCAGAAGTCAGGGACTGAGGCTTTCACAATTTTCACTGTAATTCAGTCTCGTTCTGCCCCAATTTTCTTCTTCCTGACACAGAAATAATAGCAGGGCACATTTTCCTTGGTAAAAAAATCATCTTTTTGGCAGTTCTGTTTTTCCATGAAAGACAAAAAAAAAGATACTTTGTCTGAAAAGTGAAAGTGGGAGGTTGCAAACTGAAGGGGTGGTTGCTTTAAGGAGTTCTCTAGGTAAAATTAGAAATTAAGAAAGTACTGTGAGCAGATGGTGAGCAATTGTGTTGAGCATCACTTGTCTTTCTTGGGGTTTATTCCTCAACCTGTAATCTCCCTGTTCATTGCAATTATTGTTATTAAATTTTAATCTATTTCAATTATTAAACTGCTCTTATCTCAACCCACAGGTTTCCTTTTTTCTAATTCTTCTCCCCATCCCATTGGGGGATGGAGGGGAGAGTCAGAGAGCAGCTCTGTGCTGTTTAGTTGCCAGCTGGGGTTAAACCACAATGCTACCCTAAAAACAAAATTGAAAGCTACCCTCAGTTCCACCTAAGGAACAGTTGAAAAATATTGTTATCAATACTTATATATACATTTCAGAACCATGATTGTAAGTTAATTGCATTACAATATTTACTCTTTAACAATCTTTGAAACAGATGAAACATATGGTTTACATATGATTCACATCCTTGAAAGACATATGTAATGTCAGTCATTTGAAAAAGTCTTATCCGATTCCATAACATTGAGCAGTACATTAGTAATATATGTTTTATAATCTTTTCTTCTGTATTAATCACATAAGAAAACACACAAACATAGTCTGAAGAAAGGGAATAAAAATCTCATGAGCTTAAAAATCCAAGGTAACCATAAAGCAGTGACTCTGAAGAGTGAAAAAGGACTTCTAGGTCTAAAGAAACAAAACTGACAAGTTGTAAAGTGCTTTCAGTTGAAAATGTAAAAAACCTTGGAACCTAGGAAAAGCATTTTGTTTCTGAATAAATACAGTTAGACACCAATTCACAGTGGCTTCTGTCTTTCCTTATAAAGGGTTTACTTTTTAAATAATTCTAAAATAAAGTAATATCCCAATTTAAATATTTAAAGCTCCATGAAAATGGTACTGCCCATTTCAGGTAAGATTAATGCACACCTGGGCTTCCCTGGAAATCAGCTGTTTTTCCAGCCAGATACTTTATTAAATACTGTCCAGGCTGTGCAGACATCTAATATACCAGCAGGACCAACACTTCCATGGAAGAGCAATAACTCCTACAGGGCTACCCATACAGCCAGAAGTCCTCCACAAGTGTGTGTATCAACTCAATAGCAATTCCACTGCACATACATGGAACTCTTGAGCTAAAGTGAAGAGCTTAAATCCCTGAATTCTGTTTAAATCAATAAACACTATATCTATATTCATAGTTCTGTGATGCTTTTCAAAAAATCACGTGTGAAACAAACATTAACCCGCCCCCCCCCCCAAAAAAAACCCCACAGTTCTATGGCCCAGCAAGTGTTGCAGTATTTTCTAAAACAATGCTTTCTTTCTACCCATGCAATAAATAATTCAAAGTTGTCATCCCTGCATCTAAAGTCTGCTTATCTCAGAAGTTTTAAGCTCATCCAAAATCGCTATGTAAAATGAATTAAAGAAGTTGCCACTTTAGCTGAGGGTTGTGAAGTTATAGATAAAATGGCACTGGCTTCTGTGGGTTGACTTTTCTGAGCTTGCTGCATTATAAGAGCATCACATTTAGTCCAGCAGTGGCACTGGAGAAGCCTGAGTTCTCTGAGAAGTAAACTTCCACAGAGTTTTTTGTGAGCTGGGTTGAACTCATGGTTAATTATCACTTGGGCAGATGCCATCCACATTTTGGCCATTAAAACAGCTCAAGTAACAGCACAGGCTTCTGAAGGGTGAGAGGGACACCACCAGGTTGAAACTAATCGCCTTTAGGATCTAGCTGAAAGCTTGCTATGAAGTTTCCAAAATGTGGGGTCTGCACTCTGCACTGGCACCCTTCTGGAGAGACCCATCTGCCCTGCTGAAATTATATTCTTCCCTTAAAGCGATGCTGAGCCTCAGCCCTGCCTGCGAGTGCTCCAGTGCCTGCTGGGATAGAGAGGTTTAGGTGCTGCTCTGCCCTAGCAATCCCTCTTCACACCATGTATTCTAGATGTTACACTGAAATGAAACAGCTGTGAAAGCTCCCTATTCACAGGACAGTGGTGTGAAGTCTCTGCTGCTAATTACTGTGTCTTAAATGGAACCACGTTGGCTGAAAATCCCCTGAACTTGAGAGCCAGGAAGCCACAGCTTTCTTTGCCAGAGGAGTCATACAGAGGAAGAAACGTGCCCGAACAGAACAGCTCAGACACTCTCCAGGGGTGGCCTGGAGCTGCATCATCTGAGCAAAAGGGAAGCATGGCTGGCATAAATCTTTGAGACCATAAGCACCTCCTCTGGTTTTAAAAGCTCTATCTTCTAAAAAATAGGCCTACAGGTGCTCAAATCTTAGCCAGGGTGTGCTGCAAGTCCACAGTGGGCGTGGTGAGGGCAGTAACAGGATCACTCCACAGTCTCACAGTTCTCCCCACTCTGGCTGGAAAAAAAGGAAGAGCAGGTCTTTCCATGGCCATCATCCTAAGTACTGATGGCAGCTGCACTCATTTGTCCCAGTGTCTGATTCCCAGCACCAGCCTCTCCCTGTTATCCCGGATCTATCCTAGTCTTAGCTCTTTGTTCCGTACCATATCCACAGCTGTAAAACAGGGGAATTCAGGTCCTACATTTCTCAGGCTCCAGGACCCACCAACCCAGGGATCCAGGGATACTTCAGCATTTTATGAACTGCCTTCTCTTTTGACAGACATGTCTCCAGACAGGACAGTTTTGACTAGAGCAAAGATACTCCACACATGTTTTTGATTAGGATCCACCCCATCCCAGTGTATTCCCTGCACTGCTTTATGCAGTGTTACACGAGGTCAGCTTCTAGATCTACGTGTAACATGACAGATTGTCAGTGACAAGGCACAAAGCCCCAGGCCAACACAGAAAGGGAGGCCCACACTGCTCAGATCGGGTGTCCGCACACAGCTGCTCGCTTGTCACCTAGGTGACATGTGAATAACATGTCAGGTTTCTGCCTGTTGCAGAGTTTTGACTTTACCTTGATATATTGTTTTTTCTTTGCTAACAAGGATGGCCACAAGGCATTTCCAAGTGATGTGTCCATGCCACCGTTGCACTGATGCTCAAAACCAGCTGGGTGTACGGAGAAGCACGTGAGACCTGAAGGTGCTGTGGGATGTGGCAACCACCAACAAAAAAATTTGCTGGTACATACAAGCCACAATGGCTGAGCTGCTAAGGGTCAGTGCCAGTGCTGATGGCTATGCTGAGAGGCTGTGGGATTTCTTGTTTCCTGCAGATACATGCAGGTTAAGGCTCAAACACTCTCTGTGGGAAAAGGAAGTGGCCACAGAGTTCTCATCCTGCAGATAACGCTGGGATCCCTCTCCCACTGGAACCACGGGCAGCTCAGTGTCAGCCTCTGGAGATGTTGGGGTGCAACCTTTTCTGCCACACATTGACTACCCTCCTGTCTGCCTTGGCAGCAGTGTGTGAGCTTGCTTTTCCTTACGGGTCTATCAAGAGAGGCTGAACCACAAACAAGCTTCAAACTTTGCCTAAGCTTTCTTGGGCTGAGTTCATCTTCAGGAAGGGGCATTGTGGAAGTGCTCCCTAACTGCAGACATATTCACATTAGCCATGAGTGATCCAGGACAACCTTGGTACCACCTTAAGCTCACCAGGTATATTTGCCTTAGGAAAGTGTATTACATGACCTCTGACATACATGTGCTTGCCTCCTCAATTTCTATCCCACAGGTGGGAAATCTGAGACACCAAATAATTCTGGGACTTCTTCTAGGTCCTCCAGAGAGCAGAGAAATGTGTCTTTCTTTACAGACTCTCACCCTGTACATTGCCAGTGCTACCTCCACCAACTGCACACACCAAAGCCAGAAACCACAAATTAGAGATCAGTTTTAAATTGACCTGTAGAATGGAAGTGCTAAAAATGAACTCATTCCAGAGCAGGAAGGGGACAAGGCCAGTGTGCAGAATGAGTTCAAGAGAGTTATTGGAGGGAGGAATAACACAAGGGACTGAAGCAGGTGATTTGTCTCCAACTGGGCCACTCTTCAACATGCAGTACCTCTGCAGTGGGGAAGATTTTCCCTTTCTTTTCTGTGCTGTGGTGCTCAGCTGCCCCTGCATTTTGCAGGCGCACTCAGCTGAGACTCATCCCAGAGCCCTGTATTCAGAGCACATAAAAGCTCATGCCTCCCCCTGTGCCTGCGTGTCACAACAGTGTCAGCCCACGCCACTGATCAGAAGTGAACTGCAGCGGGGCTATTGCACAGCCCCCCAGCACGGCTCTGGCCTGCCAGACACTGAAAGGAGCCTTAAAAACATCACTGAATGAGGTACTTCTACAGGAAAGCAAAGATTCAGTGCAGGCTTTATAGCCTAGCATTTGCAGTATTTTACCTGCAAAACAGGGTTCTTGAAAGAGTGCATTTGACTTGCTCAAAACAATTTCTTTAAGCTTCTCCAGGCTGAAAGGCACAAGCAAGACCAGAATCATAATTTGGCCTGTAGCCTTTCCCCCAGGACTAGCTGGGCTGCCTGCTGTACGTCTGTAACATAGACTGTAACATCGGGCATTTGGATCTCCTGTAACCCACCACCCGGTAGCTGTTGAAATCACCCTGTTTCCTTCCATTTACTACTTGCCTTTTTAATTTCTTTTTTTGAGAACTCAGTCATCTAGTCAGATTAGGTGGTTCAGAATTTCTTAGGAGTGAAAAAAAAAAGCTGCTAAAAACACTAAAATGCTCTTGGCCATGTCCTGTCAGACTAAATCCAAACCTCATCTGTTTTCAACAAGTCTCTGCGAACACATTTGATTGATCTGAAATCAAACAGACAAGGACATTTGCTGGAGCCAGTTGGTTTTGCTGAGGGTAAATCACACCCAGCTCTAACCCACAGCCATGCTCTGCAGCCAGCACAACTATTTCAGTCACACAACCAAATGCCTGCTCTCCTGTTAGGATGTTCAGTGATGGTCTTTGATAAAATCCTGGTTGCACATCAGCTTCCTTCAGGAAAGAAAAGGCCATGTGCTGAATTGTAAACTGTCTAAGGGCAACTTTAATATGGGACTTGTACTTTTTGAGGGAGGTTTGCCTTTGTTTTTTAAAAAAAAGGGGACTGATCTGGTAAACTGGGAAAGAGTATTTTTAAGTTAGTAAATGATTAGAAGAGAAACTAGGTGTCTTCCAGCATATAACATAGCTTTCTGAAACATGCAACATGTTAGACATCACCTTACCCACCTGGAATTTACCTGAAAATAGCTGCTATCTTTTGCATAAAATGAGGAGCAGACTCATTTTTCTGAGGGTAGGTGCAAAGCCTACACACAGATACATAGGTAAGAGGAGAGGGACTGCATGTGTGTTATACACAGAACAGAGGCACACTGGACAGAGCATGGTGCTGGGGGTCAGGGTGGGAGAAACACTGACAGCACAGATGGGTTTGCAATATGGCAGGTGCATTACAAAGGGTAATGTCCTTGTAAACAGAGCATCCAAGCCAATACCTGCCCTCCTGTGCACGCTCTGCGAGCAGCTCCTTCCTACCTGGCTCCATCCCCCAAACACACAGACCCAGCAGACCACTTAGATCAAAGCAAACCCATCACAGGGCAAAGCAAGGGACCCAGGCTGTTAGCAGGGTCTCACCAGCCCCTCACCACTTAAGAACACCAGGATCCTGCCTCCTGCCACCCCCACACAGCTCACAGAAACAGCCACTGCACAAACCCAAGCCCCCTGCAAAAGCATGTACCTTGCCAGGATGCTCTCACAAGTCCCCAGGTTGAGCAGAGGGGGCAGGTCCCAGCAGGAAGGGTTACCCTATCCAAAGCCCTCCACATGGAGAAGAGCAGACTAGAAGGGCACGTGGATGTGCTTGGGGCTGTTGGTCTGGGACAACCCCTCCCTGCAAAGCCCCCCATGCCGAGGGCAGGGGAAGGGCCCCTTTTCACCATGTGTGTGGGCTGAGCAGGGCATGGAGACCCCCCAGCCACCACCTGCCCGCAGACACACAGCCTGCACAGCTAGTCCTGTACTGGAGGCAATTAAATTCCTCATTATCTGTAATAAGCAGGCACCTGACACCCCTCAACAGAAGCACAGCAACAGAGGGGCCTCTCCCTGGCAGCAGAAGGCCAGTGGGAGGTCAGTTTTTTGGGTTGTTTTATGAGCTCCGGTATGTCTGAGCTCCCTTCGACTGTGCTGGAGCCTCACTACAGGCAGCACCTGTGAGCAGGAGCCCGATCCGCACCTCACCACTCAGCTGGGAAGCCCTGCTGATTTTGTCAGGGTGTGGATCAGATCTTCCCTGAAAAGGCTGGGAATAACAGCCAGGCAGAGCCTTAAGCTGAGCTGCGGCCACTGGCCTGAGCTGCTCTGGGGGCTGGGCACTGTGTGCTGCTGACTGAACTGAGAGCAACTCCCGTTAATTATCCCACCCCTCCTGCTTGGTGCCTCTGTCCTCTAAAACAAACAAACACACAAACCAAGGTCTCCAGAACTCTCCTTCATTGGATGAGATCTCTTGCCAACCATCCCATCCAAACAAATCTTCCAAGTAGTAGGAACTTCACCTCATATTCCCAAGATGGATAAAAGGTTACCCTGAGCAGGGAGACCTGCCTACACCCTTGTAGTCAGACATGTTATCCATTGCACTACTGGTCCTCAGCAAGTCAAGTGCATCAAACAATATAATTTTTCCAACTTCACAGTCAGATGGAAAGGGGTTCCTAAGTGGGTTATTGACCATTTGGTACAACTTACTTGCTTCAGCATTTGTGGGTGTCAAACTGCTCTGTCTCTACAAGGCTCTTGATGTGTGTGGTCCGAAGGACCTTGATTATTTTCAAGACAAAATTATCCTGGGGATGAGGGAAACCCAGAGGCAGGGAAAAATCAGAAGAGAGGAAAAACTTGCGAGTGCACACTCTTGTTCTTGCTTCACATTGAATTGGTTTTACACGGGGCTTTGCTAACTGGGTGCAAGGCTACTGGCTGATGCTCTTCAGTTCCCAGCCAGTGTTGCGCTGTTTCTCCCCATGATTTCCAGGCTCTCACCAGGCTGGTGCTGCTGCCTGAGTGAGTGCACTGAAACATGAGCAGGAGAAGATGGCAGGGCAGAATGTCACTGGGTGGCTGTGCCAGAGCTGCTTGGACAATTTTTCTTTGAACAGTCAGTAAGTAAAATGTTCACTCTGCTTTTTGCAGAGGAAAGGTTTTGGATTCTCTTAAAAGCCTTGCCCAATCAGCTGCCAACCTGTTTATTGTATGTCCACATCTTTGATTAGTTCTTAAGCACCTGGCTTTGGCTTTGCGGCACGTGAGCTTCCTACAAGCCTTAATGCACTTATCTTCACAGATAAATGTGAGGGAAGGGAAGAGCTACAAACTCCCTTGGATAGAGCAGATCTTTTGATGTGCGTCTCTTAAATCCTAGGCCAGCCATTAAATCCCTCCAATGTTTAGTGGTCTCCAACTGGTTCCTTAGGTCATTCATTATTTATAGTATGTGTCTGGCTGTATGGTATTTCATTGCTGCTGGAGGAGGATGGCAAACACAGAGTCGGGAGTCTGTGTCCTCCTTAGCCTCAGAGACACTGCAGGACCTCTGGCTCCTTGGAGCTAATCCCATGCTCTTTTAACTAATTTGTAAACATGTTCTTTATAGGAGGGGAAAGGATCCATCAATGTGATGTACAGGTCCTATACTGTCAGTTTGTCATATTGAGCCTGCAAGCTGAAGGTAGAGAAAAGCTCATAGAAATCAATGTACCATAAAAAATGCCTTTATTTCTAGTTCACATATTATCTCCAGCAGTGGTTCTTGCTGTGACTTCACAAGAGTAAAAAACCCTTCACAACTGGGTAAGTTCTTCCTATGAAGCACCTACCAGCAAGGCTCCCCTATCTATCTTAATATGATAAGTAGCCTGAGCTCTCCAATTCCTGTAGTGCAAAGCAGTCAAAACCTCTCAGACATTTTTTTGGACTGTGTATCTTTCAACTGCAACCTCTCTAATTTTTCAGTTTCTTTAAATGTAAGCCCCATTTTAAAATGTCCACAACAAAGGCTTGGAAGTGGAGGCAATATCTTTTATTAGACTAAATGACATAGCTGGAGAAATTAGACAAGCCTTCAGTTAGTGAAGAGTAATAAAAGACACTACTTCTCTCCAGCATCCCTGCCTTGCTTGTAGCCTTAAACCACCTCATCTTCAGCAATTCCAGTGCCACAAAGAAAGCATAGAAATCTTACAAAGGCTGAACCTCTAATCTGTACTGCCACAAAATAGCATTATTATGAGGACTGCACTGCCTGGGCTGGTTTGTTGTTGTAGGATAGCTCTCAAGCACTAGGCAGCTCCTATTTCTTAAACATAAATCACCACTAAAACATTTGTTTGAGTTCAAAACCAACAATGGTGTACTCAAATTGCAATAAGTTAGTTATGTAGGGTAACACAGAAAAACACCAAAAGCTACATTAAGTCAAGGGGAATACAGTAAATATTTTGATAAGCTGTTGTCAGAGTACAATGCAGCTATTTTTAAGCTATAGCTTTAATCTTTGTCTGGTTGCAGATACTGAGTGAGCTCCCTTTCCATGTTCCTGGTTTGTCTTCTCCTCAGGCTTCAAAACTTAGAGCTGGGGTAAAACATCCTCCCACCTTCAGGCAAGTTTTGAGGTACAGCTGCCCAGGATGTACTTGAGCTGAGACCCTGCAGTTCTCTTTCCCAGAAGCTCATGCAGCACCTGGGGAACAACCTAATGCCAAAATATCACATGTACAGAGAAAAAACATTTCAGGAAAGCATCACTCCTAAAGAGAATGAGGCAGACTGTAAATCTATCCAGCTCAGCCTCCCCTACAGCTGGGAAGGTCTCTCACTTCAGATTCCCTCCATCTGTCTTTTCAGCATCGATCTGTCACCACAGAAAGCTGCTGACAGACAGCCCCGATTCACACAGCCACGCAGGAAATCCCGATAACCAATTATCGCTGTGCAGGAATTCATCTCTCAGAGAGGCATCCCTGCCTACCAGTGTCTGCAGCTTCATACACCCGAGTACCAGCATCGTTGTAGCAGCACCTTTTAAGTTCAGTTTTAAACAAAATTTTGAAAATCAGAGCGTCACAAGGCACACTCTGCCTTGTTCAATAGTGCTAGTGGCAGCTGCTTATGCCAGAGGGCTGGGAATGGTTTGTTCTTTTTTCTCAGAAAAAACCCCAGACTTCAGAGAAGGTCATAAAGTTTCGATCAAGAGTAGACCTGCCCGGTGTCCTTCTTGCCCAATATCTTGTTCCCAAGAGCACTGTGGACCTGGTGAAGCAGCTGTGAGATAATCCCTCAGTAGATCACACTCAGTAATTAGGATTTCTCTACCTGCTCCCATAACCATCCCAGCAGAGTTGCATGAATACAGCCCTGCCCACTGCAGCTACTCTGATACCAGTACAAGGGAGCACATCCTGCCCCTGGTGCTCCTGCATAGCAAGGGAAATAAGCTGTACCAATACAAAAGACATCACATACTTGACATTAAAGCTGAGTTGATGTAACTACTTTAACACAAAATTACATCTTTACAAAATTATACTGACCAAACTTCTATGAGGAGACCTGGACATGGAGAATAGCTTGATGAAAAATAGTATCTAAAAGTACAATGAGTAAAAAAATTATATTCTGGATCAATTATTTACATGTTGCCTCAAACCCCGTATCTTCAGACCTGTTAAGGAAAGAATATTTATTTTACAGTTAAAGAAAGATACCAGGAGATACAATACACTATTTCAGACATTAAATGAAAGCATTCCTGAATGCTGAAAGCCATTGTGTACAGAAAGGGCACAGAGAAGGAGCCTTTGAGAACCCTGAATAAGAAAATAAATCTCTCTTTATTTGCCTTGGAGAGTCTTTTTTTTTGATGTCAGCTCAACTTTTCTTTGAAACCTTACCATCAAGTTGCATACTGCAAAAAGGAAACAGAGATGTTTATTTATTAGCAGAGAATCACAAGCCACTCTCTGCCCAGGATGGTCTCTGTCTTCTTTACAACTGCTGAGATGGCAAATACATCTCCTAACCCTGGACAATGGTATTGCCCAGGATAAGAAGCCCCAGCAGCAGTTTGCAAACCCCATCTGTATCTGGGACACCCAGAGGGATGTGTGAAAAGATTCACAGCAAAGGGTGAAATGGCTTGAAATTGCATTTGTCATATTCTACTCTTTATGAATATAGAAATACAGTTTTTATTCCTGTTCCCTCACCCAGGATGGTAGGAAAAATCACCATATTTCCTGAATAAGTAAGCGGAAAAAAAGACCATTTGGAATTAAAAGCTAGTTTGTAGTGCGAAGTTAAAAAGTTAAGGTTTTCTCATGTATACTTTTAGTGCAAAAGCAGCCTTTCCTGTTAAATTCCTTGGTAATTTGATAATGCAAGGGGCACCTAACAAAAAAGCACTGAAAAACATTGTAAACGTCTTGATTATCAGGAGGCTACAGCCTGTTACAAGCTCAGTATTTTCTCAGTCCCTAGCCAGAGCCCTTACCACCCTCATCATGCATGAACAATGCAGAGAAATGAACTCTCTCCACAGTGGGCTCTTCTCGGGGGTCTGAAGCCATGAGTGCTGGAACAGTGGGTGGGTCTTTTCGTGCTGCCAACACCTGGTGGTGGGACAGGGGCCTAGGATCTCACACAGGCTGCTCTCAGACAGCAAACAATCTCCAGCACGAGCTGGATTTGGGCTGGTTCCTAGAAAGAAAGAATTCGAGCTGCTTGGTTACTGTGCTTGGATTTTCTTCAAATGTGTCTTCACAGGCAGTGGATGTGTTTCGACATGGACTCATTGACTGGAATGCCTGAATGTATAATTTTCCTTCTACCCTGAAAATGTAATTTCCTCTTGCCACCAGTGCCAGCAATTCTTGCTAATGCTTTTAATAGAGCCTTGTCCCTCTTGTACATCTCTATGTTTTTTACAATCTCTCCCAGTTAATGACTGTCTGTAGTAGATGGGGAAACTCAACCAGGTGGTCAAGGCCACTGAGAGCTGCCCAGCACTCAGGAAGCTCTGGGCACTGTTCCTGGAGTTACACATGGGACAGTGCAGTGAGGGGCCTGGAGAAGCAAAGGACACAGCCATAGCCTGGGATAAAAGCACATAACAGCAGCTCATGGCCTGAAGAAGAGGCTGCAGCCCATTGCACCATTTGTACACCATGGCAGAGAAAATCCCATCACTTCAGCAGGTGCCTTCAGACAGATCCTCTGTGCTGAAGCAGTGCTTTCTCTGCCAGGAATGTCCTAATGCATTTTCCCCACCATCACAAACCTTGATGCCTTCAGTTGTCTCCTTGTTTTCAGAGATTGGTTTCAGGAAACCAAGATGCCCAGCTTAAAATCTCAAACTGTTTTGTGCAGGTGATCTCTAAAATGAAAACTAAATATATCTCCCTAAAATGAACTATTAATACTGATATTGATCCAGACTCTGAGCAAATAATTGAATGTACTTCTACTATTTGGATGGCTAAATATTTCCAATAAAGAGCATTATGAACAATGCATAATATGTTTGCTTTGGAGGAAGGCTTAAGGATTTAAAGCTCATGTTAGAAACGTTAGCTGCTGTCACTAACGTGACTTGCTGACTTGAGTGTTTATTTTTTCTGATTTTTCCCCATTCCCTCCAATTTTTCAATTAAAACTTAATCGCCTGCCCACTCACTCGCTGCAGAAGTGACGGGGAGATTACAAGCTGTCATAAAAACCTTCTTTGGTCTCACATTTCTCTCTGGCAACACAGAGGAAAGGTCAGTTCTAGTGCTGGCCTATACACTAAGCCACACTTGTGGCTTAAGCCCTTGCTGTAGGAATGTTCATTGGGTGTCGGATCGTGTGTTCATGTCCCACCTTGCTTCAACTTTGCCTGAGTGTCTTCTAGTGGGCTGCATTGGCATCTCATCAGCAGAAATCAGGAGCCAGCTCCTGGGTGATATATTTCTTGCATATTCCTCTGAATTGGGTATGTTAATCTGATTTTATGGCTTATTTCCATATGTTGAATAAACTAGGGTTGTCTCTGCATATGTGAAATGAACAAAGAACAGCAGACCTGTGTTCCAGCTGAGCAGCTGTCCAGTGGAGAGAAATTTCTGCAAAGATCATTACCTTGAAAAGCTGGCTGAGTAGGGCAGCACAACACTTTACCTGCTAGGAGACCACAACAGCCTTGTGCTATTGCATTCATTTCCTTAAATAAGCCTGTAGCTCTAAAATGATCAAGGACTAGTTTAAGCTTGTAACCAGAGCAGTGACTGGAGGGAAGCTGTAAAGGCAGTCTGTGTATATGTACAATGATAGCAGCAAGAGAAGAGATTAGATAAACAGAAGATCATTTGCAGCATCATGTGCCTCACAAGCCTCTCCTGGCAGGAGATGTATTGCATCCACTCCAAAACAATTAGCCAACCTGACAAGCAGGGAATATTCACTGGGGGTAGGTAGCAAGGGTGATTTGCACTGAGACCCCTAGGTTATCAGAAGAGCAGAGGCCACGGTTTTTCTGGACACTTTTATGGCCAGCTGTTTATTTTTAAGATTAATTTATTGTTCCTCGTGGGTGTGGTGCTGTAGCATGCTAAAGGATCTGTTCTGAGTGTCATCCTTACAGGAGGAACCAGGGATAAAATTTTGGCCTCCCTGGTTTACCAAGTGGAGTGGAGGTCAGCAGCTTGGATAGACCTTGTGCAGACAGAGCAACAGGAAACAATACAGTGATCCTCTCACAGACACAATGGGGCATGAGCTGCCATTCCCAAGTAGGCATTCACATCTCCTGCCTCCAAAAGGGAGCATAAAACCTCCTGGAACATTTTCACTCCATAGTGTTGTAAATGAAGAGAATCATACACCTACAAGGATTTTTTTCTACCAAGATGCTGAACATTGGAGCTGTCTCAAGGCTTTTCAGTAATATAGGGAAAATTCCTGTATTCCTCTTTCATCGGTAATTTTGGGGGTGGCTGATTTTGCAGATGCAGCAGAGTCAGTCCTGAGGCGGAACTGTAAGGAACTGTAGAGCCCCAGGAAATGTTTTAGAGTAGCTCTTTGCTCCTTAAGCTCTCACCTACTTTGTACAATCCCAGATGCAGCCAGAACTGCCATGTACCTGGGAAAACCCCACGCAACAACCAACTACCCAAACTATACCGCAAGGGAACAGGGTGAGGGACCGAGCTTGGGGAGTGTGCAGTGCCCTGGAGAAGATCACAGACCTGTTGGAAGAGCTGTGGAGTCCTGGTGCCCACTGCCCAGGCATGGTCCTTCCCATGGTCCTGATTAGCTGCTGGCTGGGCTGGAGGAGGGGGTAAGCCAGCATTTACCTGAACTACAGATTCATTAATACAGCTGTTCTGGATCTTTGTGAAAAATACTCCTTGTCATCCCTTTTAGCAGACTGTTTTCATCTGGATCCTTTTGGCATTTCCATGGATTACCCTGATAGCCAGATGAAAAATGTTTGCAATCACTTTCCATATCTGATTGGTTTTCCTCACTTGAGCCTGGTCTCTTGGAGCCCATGGCATTGTGCCTATTTCTGATTGGAAGGCTGAAGGATTTTTAAAAGGAGAGAAGTAAACTGCAGATAATAATAATAAAACCTTTCTGCCAGGTGGTGTTAGCAGCAGAAACAGGCAGAATGACAGTGTCTAGAGTTTCCATTTAATATAACTAAAATAAATGGTTCTAGCCTCCACCTAATACCTTGCCCTCTAGAGTTTTAGGAATGCAGACTGTAAATCCCTGATCACCTTAATTCCTGTTATTTTCTGAGCCCAAAGTTTATGTTATTCATCAACTGACTGAACTAAAATCCTTGTGAGAACTCCAGGCTTCTTGGTAAAATCCCCCTAGACCTCACCTGTCAAAGAGTCCAGGGAATTTTTAAAGCCTGGTGGTATCCAGCAGCAATATTGCAGTGTTTGAGGCCCTGCTGCCATGGAGGACAGCATGAGCAGATCTCCATCCCTGAGACGGCATCACCAGAAAAAGGAGTTCTATTTGAGAACCAGAAAGTCTCGCTGTGGTTTTGGAAAGGATTTTCCTTCACTGTCTTCATTCCAGAGCTACAGGCAATCTTTTAGATAGACTGGATCCATGCCACAGCGTGCCTTGAAGATTGAGTCTGAAACTTGTACTTGATTCTCATGAGGAAAGTTACCCAAATATGGCCTGTGTCTGGTGTGCAGCAGTCTTGCATTTCTTTATTATAAGTGGCTCCTATCCTGAACAAAAATGGAAAGGTAGCCCTGTGTTAAATGTCATAGGAAAAATTATAAAGTTTTGCTGCTTCCCTAATCTCCCGCCAGGCAACATTTTTCAAGAATTAATGAACTAAAGACACGAAATCCATTAATAGGTACAAAACCTTATACCCGGTCCAGGATGGATGGCTTTTTCTTTTTTCCATGGACCAAATTTGCACTCATCATTTTTGATATGGAAGAAATACTGTTCATGACACTTCAATAGCAGATTTTGCAAGAAAACTGCCAGGAGTTATTGGGTCTCCCACCTACCTACTGTGAGTTGAATAGATCAAATCTGTTTCCAAAGGCAATACGAACCTTAACTGATCCCAAAGCTTAAAGATGCTTTCTAAGGCTAAGGAACTCGTTTCTTTTTAATACAAGACAATGCAGAGGATCCTGCTCTACTGTATCAGCAGAGGAGCCAAAGCAGAGGTTGCCTCTTGCTAGATCAGCCTGTCACTGTCTCCTCTAATGCCCTAACCAGGGCTGACCTGGTTTTCACATACTGGGCTGTCTCCATGGAATGATCCAAAAACTACTAAAGGTCACCATGTCCTGTGCCCATGAGGAGCATAACCATATCTGGGACACCCATTTGAAATAATTCATCTCCTTTGGGCACCCACACAAATGTTCTTGGTGTAGGGATCCCGTGGTTTGAATGGACACCTTCTACCTGAGTTCATTGATGCCTCACTGATAACTCAGATTCAGCTATAACATTGATTTGCCTATTGTACTGTCCTAATGCTGTTATAGAGTAGTCTCAGAGCTGTGTTTGCTGAATTTTACGTGTTTATATTTATTCCATTTATTGAAATCCACTGAAAACTCTCATAAAAAGATCTTTGCTGCTTTTTGCGTTTACAACAGGACTGGTAAGTCAGAGAACAAAGATATTCAATAAGGCGTTTAAAGGCACTTTTAAGGCCCAGTTTCTGGACAAACACCTCTGTCCCTCATTTCTTCCACATTACAGATGCCAGCAGACACAGGAAGTGACAGGGTGGATGTGCTTCTCAACCCTGAGCTGCGGAGGAAGAACCCTGCGACATTTGGTAGCCACTGATGTTTCTGGGGCTGGAGGCTTCATGCCGAAGCATACTGCACTGCTGGCTAGACAGAACCAGGCATAAGGCAATGCAAGGATGCGTGGAGCCATGGCTTTATTTGTGAGGCTACAGGTGAACAACACCCCCAGGGTGAAACAAAATTCTGAAAGACACACACTTTGCTGCCTCAAGCAGAGTTCCTACAGAGACTTTTAAGCATCTAAGTCCTATTTTCCATAGACGATCCAGATCTTAAAAAATAGCAAGACCTCGGGAGTAACAAAAGACATCCACTCAGAGATCTGCAGATGTTTGGGTCAGGAGTTCAGGCCACTGCAAAAATACCTTCTGCCTGGGAGAGAAAAGGAAAACCCAGAGACCCCACTGGTTTTGCTATAGAGTCTGGATAGTCCGCGTTTCTTTGGGGGCTCATTCAGCCTTTTAATTTGTACAGCCACACTTTACCACACGTGTCCAATGTACCTTCCTGGTAAACTCTTCTTCCTGGCCTTTCAACTGCAGGATCTCACCTTGCTTGGATGTCTCTGAGTGATGCTCACAGGAAAACAACCGCTGAAATGCCAAACAGATGTGAAAATGCATCTCAAGAGGAATGTATGGGTGTTGTCTGTCTGTCATCACCCCTTTCACCATTTTGCCTCCTCTCCTTTCATCTGGTGCCCACCTCTGCCAAGCCACAGACAGGGGAGCTACGTGAAATGTGAGACAGAGCCCTGTTTAACCTGACCTCAGTTTCTGCACTGTGAGCTCTCCACTGGTCTTTACCTGGCTGTGTGAAATTCAGCTTCACTTCACTGAACATTTACTTTAAGGCGGGAGAGTCGTGCTTGGGTATTTTGGGCAGGTGCCTGTGGAAGAGCCGGTCTACCTTAACAAAAATCATAAAGATAGGAAATCTCAGGAGTAATTTGTACTTACATTGGAAAAGCACCACCATCACCTCCCCCTACGTATGCAGCTAGTCTAAGAGGTTTTTACCTTTATTCTCATTTGGCCACATTGTTTAAAGCTCAATTACTTTTCCCCAACCTGTTCTTAAAAAGGCTGAAAAAGGTTGAACACTTTTAAGCAAGCAGTTTTGGCTTTTTTTTTTTTTTTCCAAAACAAATGGTTTTCCTCTGAGATTTTTTTATAACAAGAACAGGGTTTTCTGGCAAAATAAACACAGGCCTTATTATAGAAATTAACAGAACTTTGTTTGATGGAAATATATATGCACCTAAAAACTAATAAGCTGTATATGATCCGTTTCTAGCTTAAAAAAAAAGGCAATCATATTCCCTCCCCAAAAGTACAAGAAATTTGCAGCGGATCCCTAAGGACTTTGTAAAAATACACAGATATAGTCCAAATTTCTCAGTAGAAGTTAAAAATAAGATCACTCTGAAACCAACATCAACCAACATCTTTAGCTTCTTTTAAGAAATTTTTTTTTCCTCTCTCTCTTTCAACTTTTTTTCCTACACGGTAAATTCCATTTTCTATAGGTAATTGAATAGCTAAATGAACCAAAAACTCTACTACAATCTTCTTAAATTATAGCTTTTCCCTGCAAATGCTTTGAAAGTCTCTGATTTCCAGTGCTTTCAAAACAAAGACCAATTCTCTCCATCCTGTTCTTCTATGCCACATGGGATAGAAAGCACATTCTTGTTGCCCATATTGAGAAAAGAGAGGGCACGATTTGCGTGTTTTCTGTATCTGAATGACTCTGCTGTCTGCAGTAGAATCACTCCTAAATTTTTACCACTGCAGAAACTTAAACTCTTCTTTTCAGAGTGTCATTTGCTCTTCTGCAAAAGTCCATAGATTTACTCTGGGCATTTGAATAATTTTGGTACCCTCTTCCCAAAGAACCTCCTGTTAACAAAATGTGCCCATCCCACTCAATGATCTGAAAGGTATTTTCCATCCTTAATGATTCTATGAAAACATAAATACAAGGCAAGGAAAAGGATTGTTGATAAAAATAGGCAAAGCAAATCATTACTTTGTAAGAATGGAGTGAATGTGATCTTAGTGTAGTGGAATTTGTGAGAGAAGCTTTAGTTTAGGGAACAATATGTGACCTTTCTCTTTTTCAAGAGAAAAACGCTCTTGGCATTCTTCAGCCTGAAGAATTCTTAATTTGCTTGAAACTTGAGCCATGTTGATATGGATCTTTTAATTACTGTCCTCTGTTGACCTGGACAAAGCATTGTGAGAAGACTTCAAATCCATCATTCCACTACTTTGACTGAGTGCTCACCTGTTCAAAGGTTTGGTTTTCGTTGCTTTATTTTTTTTAAAAACTTGCAAGCAAGCAGAAAGAGAGAATATTTTCTACTATCAGTAAGATCTTTCAAGCACCCACTGCAAGATGGGAGAAAACATTTTTTCTACTCACTGATCCAAAAGCTCAGAATTAAATTCCCAGAGAAAACAATAAAAAAACACACAAAAAAAGAAAAAACCAAAACCACAAAAAACCAAACTAAAACAAATAAATAAACAACAACAACAATACAACCAACAAACCAAAACCATGACCTGGTTGATTGCACTGGAATGAATTTGACCAACAGATGGCAGCTACTAAAAGTAGGATGGGTCACGTTCTCAGCCATGTAAGCAAAATGAAAGCACTATAACCCATCTGCTATGTAAAAACGCTATTAGTCCTGCTCTTGAGACAAGTCACACAAAAGAAACATTCTCAAGTCCATTGATTTTGGTCTATTTGCAGCAGAAAACACTATGCAGGGATATTCATATTCTCTGGCTAGCCTGTGACTTTGCAGCTTTCAGGGCACACAGGTTTTATTTCCTCTGTAGAAAACCTTTCTGCACTCAGAGGGTCAGGATGAAAATGGAGGAGAAACTATAAATACAGGAATGTGCAGGGACTGTTCTGCCAGACGACATGTAGGGGGCTGGAAAGGTCCCAGGAATAATAAAAACACCAACATGCAAATATCAAAGCCTCGGGAGGAGAAAAAAAGGCTCCCCAGACTGGTGTGTTAGGGGCCAGTGCTCAGCCTGGGGACAGCCCAAAAAGCTTCCCCGTCCTATGATGCAACATAGGCACCCAGTCACCAAGTGTACACTTGGACACAAGGCACATAAACCTCTCTGAAGATTCCTGAGCAAATCCAACAAACACCTTCTAACACCAGGGCAGAGTCAGACACGGAGTGGCAAATACTTTCAGTAGAGATGAAAGTTTCCCTTCTGGTGGAAGCCTCCATTCAGGTGACAATTTTTAATCGAAAAAATATAGATCTGTACAAGGTTTTTTTTATTATTTGAATGGTTTCTAGCTACAGGAATGCTTTTTTCTTCAAAAGAGTTTCAGTTTTGGACTGAGAAAATTTTTCTTTATTGTTGGCAGTATTTCTGGGCAATATTTCTGGGCATTTTGTGCAAGAAGAAAAGGCAGGCAAGGAATCTGGAACTTCCTAATCCTTGTCGTTTTCCCATGGTCTCCTGCCTTCCAAAGGAGCACTTCAGCCACGAAAGGCATGAGGAGCAAAGAAGAGGAAGAATTTGTGCTGCAGGAGGAAAAGTTCTCTGATTTGTCAGATGATCACAGGCAAGGCTCAAATGTGATGTGAATCAGAGAAAAAAGCTGCTTCTGGTGGCCTCTTCTGTGCTTTTCAGAAAAGCTCAGAAACAGCCCACAGGAAACACAGTGTTTGCTTATTTAATCTGGTTTTAAAAATGGAGCAAGGGTTTAATGGCACAAAAGGCAAGAAAAACAATGGAGGTTGAAGGAGTCTGTTGGTCTGGAAGGCTCAGGGTCTGAAGTCATAGCCTGAAGGTGCTCTTAGGGTGCACATCTTTCTTTGAACTCATGATTTCAACATCAGGTGCTGATCAGACCAAGGTGATGCATAAAGGCATCTAAGAGCAAGAATGGCGTAACAGTGCAGTAGCCACGGCTATAAGGTACACAGGTGAGTTAAACAGGACAGACAATCAGCTCTTACCTGCTGCTCATCATTTCATGCAAATGATGAACTGTCTGGTTCCTTTGAGACTGGCCGCTCCCCACAGAGTCAGAAAAAATAAGCAGATTGTGTGGGGTAATTGGCTTGCCAGTTTGGAATATTTGAAGATCCCAATAGGAGCCCACCTACATTTGTAGGCACTTCAACATCTTGGGAAATCTGATCCAGTTCCCTAAGTCTTAAGAGTGATCCAGACTCAGGGAATGCAATTAAGCAAATAAGTCAGAAGCATTTATATCAGAGCCAGTGTTTCTTGACTTGCACAGCTCCTGGGGCAGCAGACTGAAGGCAGAGTGGGGCCAGCTCATGGGCACTCATGAATTGCACACACCAGAGGGTGCATGTCTGAGCCTGGCAATGGATCCCTGGGAGGAGCAGAGAGGGGCTGGAAGGGACATTAACTACCAGTGGTAGTGAGCAGTGCACATTCACTGCCCACTGGGAGAGGGGAACCACAGCATTTCCAGTTTGTGATTTGTAGATGCTCAGCAGTTTTCTGCCCACTGGCCCCAAGCCAGCTCAAGTAAGGTGGTAAAAAATTTCCTTCACTTCATGCATAGGGGGAGGGTGCTGGAATTCGTGGGGATGACATGTGTCTTCACACATAACCCCAGCTTCAGACAGACCTTGCAGACACCTACTCAATGTGATGACTGTGAAGAAGCATCCCAGAAGCAGTCTGTGTTTTCCTGTGACTTTTTTTGCCCATCTGTAAACCAGCTACAGCATTCACACCATGAGGTGCTAAGAGGGGAAGCACAGAGATTTTTGGAGGCTGCATTTAAAACAGCTAATGATAATGAGCTAAGCCAGGAACCCAGTGGGGTCGGATTGGACAATGCATTTTTAGTACTAGGATGGTAAATAGCTGAAGGAAGAAGCCACCATTAAATGAAGACTAAATGAAGTTCTGCGTTTGTATCCAGTTGCTGTTCAGAGGAGCAATCCTACTTCCAAGTCATTAATAGCAGCACAGTTTAATAATAACAATAAAAAAAGACATCTGGATGAAATCAGAAGAGGGGAGCAGAACTGCGTGTGCATAGGGAACCCAGGCATGTCCCAGGCTCACTCACATATTTTGCTACAGAAAAGCCAGAGTATTTCATTGAGGGAGGAGAAGGCAGCCAGCCAGAATGCACTTGAAACCTGGAGCTCTGCTACTTTTAAACTAAACATTTCTGCTTATCTCTTTACCCCTGCAGAGACAGCTTTTGCTGAATATCCAAACGTTAATGGAACAAGCCTTCAGGGAAGACAGCCAAGCCAAGTATCCCTGCCCAGAACTAGCTTTTCTCCTTGATTGCTCCCTTTCTTCATCTGTCCAATATTTCTCAGCCTGTTTCTTTCTCCTTATTTTGTACAGACATCATCCTGACATCCTCCTAATTCATCTTGATTTGTACAACAGGCTCCCCCAGCCCTAGGTGCCTCCAAATGCATGTGGTTTGCAGTTATTATGGAAAGCAGATAACAATTGCTTCTCACATACAAATCCCAGTCTCGTTGTTCCTTGGCAGGGAGAAGGAGTTGACTGAATTGCTCTGCCCTTGAGGAGTGAGGATGAGTTGACTGGGGCACCACGAGCTTTCTCAGTCACACATGAGCCAAGACATCCTTGGACACAAGAGTGGCCAAGGTAGCACCACTCTGCACTGTCTTCCCTCCACTTGCCAACCAAGCCCAGAAAACACCAGCAAGACCAAACACCATTGCCATTTGAGAAGGCAAAACCAGCCAAGTAAAGCAGCCAAATACATCACACAGGACCAGCTGAGGGAGGTGCCTTATTTGCACCTGCACAGGGAGAGAACTGAGGGCAGCAGTTCCCAGCTCTGCCATCTCTGGCTCGCCTGCTTCAGGAGGCTTTGCAGTCCCTAAATACAAACCCTCACGATACAGGTCAAAGAGTAACAGGTCGACAGATAGCAAAGCCACCAGGGGCTATTCTGTTCATTACACTACGCTTATACACATCCTGGTCAGAGGACTTTCTCCAGCGACTCCTATCTCTAGGCAAACAAAGTCTAGGTAGGAGGATGTAGTTTTCAGAAAATACATCCTCTCTCAGAAGTATTGGAGAGATGATTGTTCCCCAAAGTTGATCACCACAACACAGGAAAGCTTCAGACTGGCCCCAGAGCAGACCCGTGAGTGAAAATAAGGATTTATAGTGCAGCAGACAGGAGGTAATTACACTCTGTCTCAGTAGTTACCTGGGGACTAACGACCTTGCACAGATGAAATAGTGAGACTATTAGAGCTGATTTTCTGAAAATACTCAAGCAGTCCTCTGACAGCTGGACAGACAGGGATGTTACTGGAATTGCTGGTCAGAGCAGTATCTGTCAGCACGCTGCCAGGGAAACATGCTGCAGAAATGGTGTCTGCTGCACATGTTGCTTGCAGAGCCTCCTGGAGAAACTTTGCCTGCAGTGAGCAATTTGTAAGGATGAGAACATTTTCCTTTTATTAATGTTAAGTATCTTCCCACTTCCCCACCATTTTTGTGAACCCCATTATCATCTGCTATATAAATGCACAGCCCAGGAAGAGGCATTATTAGTGTGGAATCAAGAGAGAGTAAGGGGAGGAGAACTGATACTAGGAGGCTGCACAAGAAGAAATCTGGTGACATATAGAAGGGGAAATTTCAAGGAACTAGATTTTTTCTGGGGCAGATACTCCCTGTGAACTTCCAGTGGACAAGAGAAACAAAGCCTACAGACCTTGATGGAGTTCTTATCACAGACCACAGCCCCCAAGTCTCTTCTCTTACAACGGGGGAATGCCTTTGCAGTAACTTCTTCTCAACTAAAGAATAAGTCTTTTCCCCAAATAGAAATAATATGGAAAACTGATCTCATTTGGGGCCTGAAAAGTCAATACATCGCTATTACAAATGGGACTAGAAAAGGGATGAGAGCTCTGTGAGGAAATAGCATTAAGATATCAGTACTCATACATTTTTTACAAGATGTCTCTAGTGTACAACTGCAACACGCAGCTAAAAAAAGTCAATTATTTTAAAAATTAAAAAATGAAAGGACACCACAAACAGAAGCTGCTTAAGTGGTCACATACAAGTGGGTTGTGAAAAAAAACCATGATTTCCCCCCGTCTTTATAAATTTCAACCAATTTCCTAGTCCCCTCTGAAGGAACATCTTTGTCCTAAGTTTCTGAATACCAGCCAAAAGAAGTCAGTTTTAGACTCTGCAAAGGATCACAAATTGAAAGAGGCTGCCACTCCTGGGAGAGGCAGGATCAGGATGAAAAATTGTCTGGATAATTGGACAGATATTCCTAACCAACATGAAATTTGGGAAGTTCAAGTACAAAGTATTACCATCAAAAGGAAAAATCAAGTGCGGAAACAGAGGAGAGAATGATGAGCTATTCACTGACTGAACAGGCAACTGCACAGCACAAAATGGTCGAGTCATAAACTCAGTGAGTCAGTGGTGTGATGCCATTGCAAACAAGACAAATTTCCTTCTAAGATGTATTATCACAAGTGTTATGTGTATATAACACAAGAGCAATGATTTCACTCTTCTGGAATACTGTATCCATTCTGGGGCACCACAGTTAAAGGGAGATGTAGAGAACTGGAAAAGGTCCAAAGGATAGTAATAGGAAGGATTGAGGTATTGAAAATATGGCCCAGGAAGGATAGATGAAGGAAGTAGATTTGTTTAGTCTACAAAAAAAGAAGACTAAGGAGAGATGTAATAGCAGTCTTCTCACATTTAAAAGGTCAGGAAGATTATGATCAATTGCTCTCCAGGTTCCCTAAGAGGAAGAGAAGAAAAATCAGTTTTACTCCAAGCAAAGCAGATGTAAAGGGGTTATTAAGAACGCTTTATGACTATCAGCATAGCTAAATATTGGAGGGTTTTTTATAAGAAATCAGGCAAACAACCATAAGCATTTTGTAGATGTAATCCTCCTGCCTAAATGCAGAGTGATGAAGGAAATCTCTGCAGGCCCGTTCCAGTACTACAAGATTATAGTGAATCTATGACTTTTCATATTAAATTTGGCCCTCAGGAAAAACTCAACACCTGTGGCTTCTCCAGCTTTAGGGAGGTTAAGTTGACAAGTGATAAAATTCCATCCTTTGTTTCTGAGTATACATCAGATTAGTATGTGTTTAGCAGATGAAAACTGATAAATACATAATATACACGCAAATGAATACGAATGTACACTTTCCTCTGTGTCCGTAGGAGACCATAGCTTGGCCCTGAATACCAATCTTCTCTGAGCCATTGGACTCCCAAAGCCACATGCAGAGTGAAAAACTCTTTGCAGTACTTTATTACTGAGTTACATTTATATTTCTGCAGCCTGTTTTTTAATTCAATAATAAGGTTCTTCGCTAAAATTTCTGGATTCAGTTCTGCTCTGGAAGAATGAGCTGACAGGAATTTGAGTGTCTTCAAATGTTCAGACACCTCCTGTCCCTGGAGCACTCCAGCCAATTAACTATCCCTAGATATCCAGGTTTCTTGTCCAACCTTGGAGATACTCCAAAGCACTCTACAAAGTTTGTTAGTCTCCACTCGCTCTTGGAATCTGCCTTTATATATTTATTCTGTCATAAAAACTCTGCATCCTTTGGGGAAGAAAGCAATTTCTTTGGGGAAGAAATAAATCCACAGATGAAACTTAATTTAGAGGCGTTACCAATAGTAGGGGAGACAGTGAAAACACAAGTGAATTTAGAGAGATTTTAAATACCATCCTAGGACCTGGACTGGGGAAAAGCAAACAAGATGCGGTAAAACTAGGAAAATATAGCACATGCTGTAACTAGAGAAAAATCACCACCATTTTTACTCCATACCAGGTGACGATCAGATAGTGTAGTGCCCGTTCCTGAGGGCTTAGTCTCTGAACAGCCCAACAACAAGCCATTTGGATAACTGGGCATCTCGGGCATTCCTGTAGCAGATGATGTTGGTTTGTTCCTCCACAGGCATGTCCTGTGGGCTTGGCACCACTGCTAAACCCATCCTCACTCCAAGCCTCCATGGGGCAGAAACAGAGGCACATTTCCTGTATCTCTCAAACCCAAGAGAGGCTCAAACCCCTGCAAGAAGTAACAGGGTAAAGCACAGCACCCCTCTGCTGCAGCTGTGGTGGGGAGAGGTGCCCTTGACTGCAAATACTATCTCTACCCCTAGGCCCTGGTGATCAGTTCCCAATTCCATTCAAAATGTGCTGACCCTTGACTTTGCTTTGTTCTTGCATTACTTGTTCCAGCAGCCTTTTCCAATCCCCCTGCCAAAGGCCTTTCAGTCCTAGTGCTGCCTGGGCTCTGCTCAGGATCCAAACTTGGCATGTTGCAAACACCAAAACCAAATGTATCAGCAGGGAATTGGAAAGCTGTCATGATCCCTCCTGGTCCTCCTTCACTGCACACTAATGTTTGCAGGTGAGACCAAAATGCTGCTCAGAGGAGCGTATCACTGCAGGAAGAGACAGAACAAGACACTTGCAGGGAGCCAAACTGATTTGCAATTGCTCCTGGACCAAGAAATAAACGACATCATTATCAGCAAATTGAAAACAGATCAAGGGCTGAGTGTGGACTTGAATCATACCAGGAGCCCCAATGCTGCTTAGAAGCAGCGTGGTTCTGGGGGCGTTTAGAAAAGGTTTGTCATGATGATAGATGTTGTCCCCAGATATTTATCCCGTACTACTAAGCTGCTCACCAAATGCACAGATGGCCTGATAGTCAGCCTTCATAAAGCTCTGTCACAGCCACAGGGCACACACCACCACCAGCAGAGGGGTCTTGTGCCTCCAGGAGGAAAAAGCAGCTATCCAACCCATCCAAAGCCCCGGTGGTTTCCCATTTCCACACTATTTGCATGCTGCAGACAGATGTCAGCTGTTTTTTCTTATGGTTCAGAGATGTGAGTCAAAGTCAGGGCTGGTTTAACAAAGGAGTTTGCTGGGGTTTATCAAGGACAAGTGATACAAAGACACAGGTATTTAAATAGCTGCCTCAAAATCTTGGGATAGATAATTCCTGGGGGCATGATATTTTTGAATGGAGAGTGGGATTCCTCTACCTGCCACAGGGGTTCTGTGATGACAGAGAATTTGGCAGGGACTCATCCATCTCCCTCAACAGGGGTGTTGATAAATTCCCTCCATGGACCATCCACATATCCCTTTTCTACACACAGTTCTCCTTCAGGGCAGGCAGTTCAAGTATTGTTTGACAAACACACAGGTAAGTAAAATAAATTTCAAAGAATATTTTTTTCGGCAGAAAATAATGTTTTCTGCACCAATATTATTAATTGTTGACATAATGCTCTAAATATACATTTCCCCAATTATCCTAAAGTTCAAAATTGTGGGAAAATGCACGAAAGATTTAACTTTTTTGTCCTTGGGAAAATGCTTCTTCTGTGATACACAGAGACCTGCTCCTGCCAGGTGCTGGCTTCACATAATGAGAGGAGGCAAAACAACAGCTCAAGGGAACTCAACTCTTCCTTCCCCGTGAGAGGATAAATGTAAGCTCTGGTGGGGTTACAACAGGCAGTATATAAGATGTCCAAGACTTTTCAGTACTGCAGGCATCCCACACTTTATTGCCTGTCTGCCCCACCATACTCCCAGACCACTGGTGCATGGACAGACCCCATCCCTCCCCAGCCTGAACCTTGATGCAGACCATGCAATCTGTTTCCATTCACAGCCAAGGCTTGCTGAGCTGCCAAACCGTCCACTTCCTTGCCAGGTCCATACATTCTCATCCCAAAGAGAGGCGGAAGCTGAAGATTACAATTCCCACAAAACAACATCCCTGTATTATATTCATGTGGAAGGCTGCTTCAAATCATCATGCCTGAGAGAAGGCAGCCCCTGCCCTGCTCTAGGCTGTGTGTGGGGCTGGTCTGCAAACGATGGGAGCCACAGCCCCTCAGTATCTCACCCCAGCTGCTCTTGGGGACCTCGTATGGCAAACACAGCAGAGCCCGTGCACCACCTCTGTGCTAGCACAGCCCTTGACTGGAAGGTGGGGTGCGAAGCAGGGCTCCCGTGGCCTTGCTGCATCAGAAGATACCTTCATGCCTGCAGGAATAACCCTGCCCTGGCTTACACAATTCATCACATCCAAGCCTGAACAACTGCACATCTTCACAGGCTGCAGCATCACTGAGCTGTGAGAGGGGGTTACTGCATGGAGTAGCGTACTTAATGCAAGTTAACTGATGTACCCAAGGGCATACAAAGGACTAGTGGCAGGCAGGGGAAATTGCAGAAATCCTGAATTCTGACATTAGGCATCTCACTCTAAAGAAGATGGGTGCCTAACTCCTTTGGACAGCTCTGGAAACCCAGGTTTCACCTGCAAGAGGGGCACTTGGTTAGGGGAGGGGGAAAAGGCTGATGTCAACCAGGCAGCTCTGAGTGTCAGGTGTTCTGGATTCAGTTCCTGACAGTTTGTTTTTCCTTCCCCTGTATGTACTCAAGCACTCTCTAATTTAGCTTGAGTGACGATTCCTGTCTCAGGGGTGTTTGGTGAGCAGCCAGCAGCAACCCAGTAATAAAACACCTTCCCACTGCTGATAAGAGAGCGTAAGGGAATTGCACTGTGAAGCACCCAGCCTGGAGAAAGAATGCAGGTAGCCTGCGATGGATCAAGCCCAGCTTCTTCACTCCTCCCTCTCTCAAAATGGCCTGAGCAACAAAGCAGCAAAATCCTCCCTTGCTGATCTTGTTTGACAGCTGTTTTTGCAGTTTTGGCTGGAACAGCACACAGTCATGACCTATGCTTGCAACACTGCCTATCTACCATCTTTACTCAGCCAGATGGGAAACCAATTGCCATGGCGGACACCCCTCCAACTAGGGTCTGGTAGGCTTACTCAGGCATCAATTCACATCAAAAAGCAGGTTATTTTCCCTGACATGGTTTTCAGGGTGAGATTCAGTCTCTGTCCAAAGGCAAAAGCCATATGGCCACAACACACCACAGCGTGGAGCTCCTCTGGCTCTGGGCGGCACAAAGATGACTCTGAGGGCACCAGGACAGAGCCAGAGCACCCCTGGCCCCACACCCACTGATGGATGATGGGTGGAGGGTACCAGGGACACGCAGGCCCCACGGCTGGTAAAACAAAATGCTTCAACAGTAGGTTTTACACTTTTTATGTGTAGACTACTGCAAACAGGAACTGAAAAGGAGAGGGCTTCATTTCTAACACCATGAGTCAAAGCATCCTTGACACTGCAACACAGTCTTTCCTAAGCCACTGAATTTCTCATCAAGTCATGTACAAGGAAACTGGTTCAAGATCAAAGAGAGAGGGAATCCCATTTTCTCTCCCAAGTGTGTTTCTGTTGAGGCTGCGAATTAACGCAGGCGGGGCCCTTCTCTGGGCCAGGTCCTGCAGAGCACCATGGCCTCAGGCAGGTACCTCCAACAGCGGCAAAATACCAACAGCCAAGTCATGTTTTACAAGCTGGTCAGACCATAGCTATGAATCCCCAGTGACTGGCTGCATGCACCACTTCATGGCAGGATACAGGAGGGCAGGGCCTTTAGAGGGCTTCTCTGTGCATTTCCCGTAACAATTGTATTCACCGTAAAAACTGCATCTGGGAGGCAATCCCAAATTTCACCTCTGAAATGACTTTCACTAAACACACATTTAGGTACCTGCTTTTTGGTCATGAAAGTATCTACCTGGTAGCAGTACTGTTATGTGCATACAACTGTGAGAGTACTCACCATGAACACAAGAGTTTAAGGGATGAAAAATTCAGGATGATCTTTCAAGAGAAGCTGTGCAAAATACACCATTTGCTGCCCCATCCCAGTTACTGCTGCCTTGTCAGCAAGCAAAGCTGCTCTTTAGAGATTGGAGGAGCACTCACTCCTTACCCTGGAATATCTGACAGTTTGTGCAGGACAGATATGCTGACCAGAAGGGAGCAAGTCTCCCTCCCTTTCAAAAATATTTACATATTTTATTTTTTCTCCTTCTTCCTAAACTTACTATTGAAATTGTAGGGATTATATGGAAATTTGGGCATGAAAACATTATCCAGAGTTAACTCCAGAACATTTACATCACTGCTCCTTTCACATATGCCTGTCCTGCAGAGTCCAAAGCAAGCAGTAGACGCCAAAGCGAGTTCATCCCGCAAATAGTAGGATCAACTCACAAATCATTGCCTCTGGATCCAGCATCCTCCGATGCAAAGCTACGTCTGATACTTCCAGGAGTGCAATCAGACCACAGCAACACTTCCAGCCAAGCAGAGATGAAGTAACAGACTTGGTCTGGACCTGTTTGACTTCAGTTAACTGCCAATAAAAAACAAAAATGCAGAGTGGTCACAGGCCTGCTGATAATTTGGGATGTTTCAATTTGTGAAACAAGCTCCACGTTTCTCTCATGACCAGCCATGGAATAACAAACAGGCTGATCTAGTTTCACTGCTGCTTGGATTGTCAGTTTGATTTGTTCTCAGATGTTACAGGTTACACGCTGCTTTACAGAGACATTCAGCAAAGCAGAAACACAGAGAGGTCCATGAGTTAATGGCACAGTCTCATAAGGATTTCAGTCTCATGGTAGTTGTAAGCTTTTTCTGAAGCTGCAGCACGGTGAGTTTCTCCTGAGCCCTCTCCCTCCTTTTTTTCTTTTTTTTTTTTTTTCCTTTTTTTTGGTGGGGAGCATGTTTATTATTCCTAATGAATTCAACTCCCTGAAGTTTTGCCCCTTGCTCAAAACATTAACAAGGTCTTGCCCCTCTCTTCAGGCACTTATTTTCACAAAACATGTTGGGACACAATTACCTTTGAGAACTGTGCCTTTTTGGTAAATTTGGATGAAACTAGTTGCTACAATAAGAACCCTGGATGAGTGAGATTGAAAGGCACTCATACATGTACAAATGGATTTATTTCATAACTTTTGCTTCCTTATGAAACCAAAGTAAAAAAAAAAAAGAAAACAAAACCAAACACAACACAGAAAAGAGTGAAAGCTACTGAAAATAAAGATGAGACTAGAAACAAATCACAGCCAGCATGAGCAGCCATTTATTCAACATTCAGTGAATAAAGACAGTGTGCTTTTTCTCTGTGGCTCAGCTGTCTCTGGTGGGATGTTCTAGTCTTTGCAGAACAGACTTAGCTTTACTTCATTGTTTGGCATTATTTTTATTGCTAACCTGGATGGCCCTGGAAAGAAAAGGATTTAAATCACCAAAAAAAAAAATGGTTTGCAGACTCAACTAGCTTTGTGAACCCATAAAACAGTTTGCAAGGTTCATAAAACCTCAAAAGCCAGAAAATCCTCCACCCTGATTTCCTTCATTCTTCAGCCCCAGTCCCGCTTCATTCATTGCTGGATGTTACAAGCGCCCTCCTCTAACAGATTGTAACTTTTACACTCAGAGCTGATTACATTGCCTTCACTCTTTCTTGACATCTCCCTGCTGGACTGGAGCCTGCATTCGAGCAGAATCCCCCAGGTAATGAACCTGACCCTTCTGCTGCTGGTCGACTACGAATGAGAGCTGGTGGGGTTACTTGGCTTTGCTCTGATGCCAAGCAATTGTTTGCACAACAGCATATAAGTCCCTAATGTATTAGTCTCTATTTTTCTTTTCCATTCTGCTGAATGAAGAGAAATCCTATTCAGCTCCTGGGCCAGGGGAGTGCATCCTCTTTGCAGCACCCCCAACTGGGTACCAAGTGATTTGGGGAGAACAGGAAATCATTATATTTTAATCCAATCAGCAAGACTGATGCAGCCTCCACCTCCTAAGGGCCACACTTTATGTTCCAGTAAAGCCCTGAAAAAGGAATATTTTCAGAGGGAAATAATTTACACTGAAATGCAGCCTGTGAGATTATTCCCTGAGCCCTGAGCTCCTAGCAGATCCTGTGACCCAGGTCCATGTGTCCCATAGCCTGTGTGGCCAGCAGTTGTCAGTTCAGGCTGCTGCCAAACCCTAAGCAGGCAGCTTCAAGCCTCTTATAGGAAATACAGTGGAGCCCCTGCAGTGAAAATGCCCCGGTGTTTTTTTCTGCCTGACATCACTACAAAGGCAGACATCCACAGGCCATACAGGTTCTGGACACACAGTAATTAAATGAAGCCTCCATTGCATTTTCAGAGGCCCATGGTCACAGCCCTCTTCTAAAAGGGATTCACTGATGCTATCTAAGGTTTGCTTTATCCTTGATGTAAACCTGCATGGTGCCAGTACAGGGAGATACCAGATGGGGTCTGTAGAAAGGACCCACCTGCAGATGGGGCTTTGTGAAAGCTCAGCAGCAGGCAAAGGCATCACCACTTGATCTGGTGCCTCTTGGGCCATCAAAACAAGCACAGTGACTACTGCCTCAACAGGTCCAGGGCAGCTCTCCCACAGCACTTTGCAGTGAAAAAAAAAGCAGCATGTATTTCCATCCCTACCCCTTTGAGAGCACTGCTAGACACAGCACACCAGGTTTGATACTGTCTATGGCAAAGGCTGAAAACAGTCCCAAGAGCCTTGTGCACACCATTGGTGTTTGCTGCAGCTGGGGACAGCGACACTTGGTCACCTTTGAGCAACATCCATGCATGTGAGTAGCAGATACATTAGAAACAGAGCCCCAAGCCCGCATTCTCCTCATGAGAGCGATTCAGACAGACAGGGAAATTCAAGCACTCCCACCTCAGCCCTACACACTGACAGCCCTGTGACATTCCAGGAGCTGCAGATGAAGCCTATAAGGTGATTCTATAGGGGAATAACCAGAAAAGAAGCTGACTCCCCAATGAGTAAGTCCGGCCCAGACTGAGAATACCAAAGGAAAAACAATGAAAAGGAGGATAAAATACCTCACAACTAATGCCAGTAAAAATGAGCCAGTGACCTGCCTCCCTTGAACACAGGCAGAACTGCAAACTTCCTCTATCTAAACAAAATAAAATCAACCCCGTGTTACTTTTATTAAATTAAGAAAAGTGCACACATTGGTCTGAAGCAGGCACCAGCAAAAGAGCTTTAGCTTGAACAGCAGAACGTTGGCAAAGATAGTAGCAGCTCAGAAATGGCTGTTAGAGCTGGAGCTGTGCTCCAGTTTGTAGGCAGCGCTGCTGGGCCCCCTCTGCCACCCACAGCATGGCACAGTCTTTGCCAGCCTGCCCAGGGGCAATCATTGCTTGCCTAGGGCAGCAGCTGAGGGAAGCTACCCTGTGACCACCACGCACAGAGCAGGTACTCACTGGGGACAACAGCAGGCCAAGGCACAGGGCTTGAGCTCCTTCACACAACAAAAGGCTATCGAGACCTTTTCTGAAAGAAATCTTTATGTAGGTGCTATGCAGCTATTGTTAAGAACATTATGGAAATGCTAAACAAATCAACTACTTAACAGTAAACACTTGCTAATCAGTCTTGATGAACAGAAGCATAGTTTTAATTTGGATTTAGTTGCAGTATTAGTCATTTGCAGAACATACATCTAGTATTAATGGTGGCGTTTCCTTTCCCCAAACAGCACATTCAGTTTTTCCCAAAATACAAACATATGCTTCTAAAGTCTCCTGAAGAAGATCCAGGATCCTTCAGGCACAGCAGCTCCCATTGTGCAAGAAATCCTGAGCTGTTTGCAACATGGTACTAATCACAATCACTGCCAGCAGTCACAGACCTTTATCCAAATAGGGAATTTTAACTCACCGAAACAAATGAATTACTTATGGGAAAGGAACCCCCCATTTTGCAACCACCACATCTAAATAGGCAGACAAGCTCTTTCTGCAAACCAATATGGATAAGTGGCTGCAATTTTCCTAAGCTGCCTTTAAAACATGGGCTTTATTTTCAGTTCAGCCAGAAATGACCTTGTGTGACTTCAGTTCTAGCCTCCCCTCCTCAGTCTGCAAATTATTACTCCGTAATCGGCAGAAAGGCCTCACTCATATTACCAGTGTGCTGCAGCCAATGTGCTATTTCTTGGAAAGACGGCGGCTGCCCGAGTCCGGGGCTGGAGTCAGAGTACTCGGTGAGCTACATTCATTACATAGCAAGAACAACTGAGAAAAAATAAACACTTCTCAAGTCTATGACTAACTGAAGCTGTAAATTTCAAACACTTATTACAGAGTCATAGCTTAGCAAAACAACACGGGACGTGTTACATATCAGAGGGTAACCTTTAAAGAAAGACTTGTGGCTCTGGGGAAAGTTTTAAAACAGAACAGGATGAAGTTTATGTGCCTTTTTTCATGTGGTTCTTATAATTAACCAAACTGTCACAGAAAATCATCTGAGACGCCTGGATTCAATCCAGCCTTCTCTAACACACATCCCATCATCCTCTCCACTACTGAAATATCCATACTATATTCGTTAAATCATTAGGACTAGTGAACAATTTTTCAATATAGTTTTTCTCCAGCCCCTCTGTTTACAAATTTCCTCTAGGCGGACTGTGGGGATTTATCCCTCTTTTCATTTCATAGAGCCAAATATAGCTTTTCCCAAGGGACCAGAGCATCACGTGCTTCCCAAACATTGTCTTAGCACATGTTTACCCAGTGTACACAACTTCCTGCTTAGTCTCTGTGCCTGGTCATTCAGGGCACATGACATGATTTCTGATCATGACTACATAGCCTTGCTTGACTTAAATACATTACCTTTATTTCAAAGTTAAATAGCAAAAAATCCTCTTTCTTAGATACACGCATGCTGACCACGGGCTCAAAATTCACTGTCATCAACAAAGTGCAAGAACTCGCAAAACAGCAAAAAGGGAAAGCTGCACAAAGACACCAGATGGCAACTTAGCTTCTCATTCAGCAAATTGTTTACAAACAAGTTTCAACTTCACAACCACTTCTCTGTACAATCATAAAATGCAGCCACAGGGGCCTTGGAGTTAGATTTTGTCCAAGATATTTGAATGTTCAGACCTGGATTTTGGCTTATTCCAACATGAAGATCCACATAAAGGAAACTTACACACTGTAGGGAGGATGAGGACAATCCTTAGTCTGAGAAAGTTTAGCTCTGTGTATTGGGGATGGGCCATTGTTCACTGAAGGTCACAGTTCATCACGTCCAAAATGCTCTCAGACATCTCTATTACAAGAGCAGCTGGGATGAAAACATACATCAAGAGAAATATGTTGCACACATTTTGTTCTCCATATTCTCTCTCTCTCTCTAGGTTTTCTCAGATTCAGTCAGTGAGAAAATCTGGCTGGTTGAGGAAATACATAAACACGTGTTAAGCCATGCAAATACCTGGAAAATGTCTGTTCAGTATAAGAAAGAGTTAACTATGGAAAGACTCAGCCAGTGACTGCAATATTTGTGGCAAGAGAACAATCTAATTTTATCATTCTTTGCCATCTTGATACATATAATCTTAAAAGAGATCTAATGTAGCACCAAGATATTTGTAACTTTTTATCTATCAATATTCATACCTGAGCTGTATGAATATAAATAACAGACTTGTATTGGTTACAAAATAGTCACTGCTTATCATGCTCACCAAGGTGCAGAAGACAGCTGTGTTTCTAGGTCTAGGTGTAGAGTACCATAGTGGAACCACAAGAATAGGAAGGTTCATCTTGTTCATGAGTCAGGTTATTGCTTTGCATACTCTGACAGGGCTATTTATTTTGATTATACTGAGTGGTTTGAAAGAACAGCTCACATCCACGCTCTCTTTCTTAGTTTTGTTTTTGATTCACGTTGGCTGTTGTAGATGCTCAGTCTGCTCTCCAGGTATTCACATGGAAGTGACTGAGACATGCCAAATTTACCAGCAGCTTCTCATTAGTGGCTCTTCCTTGATTATGACATCTGGTGAGGTTGATGACAATAACAGAAGAAAAATGCGAAGTTCAGTCATTTGGAAATTACTTAAGTGGAGGCCATTTTGCACAGTATGATGTTGAAATGCTAGGAATGATTGAGGCCAGATTTATAGCTCAAGCAGTTTTACATCTGTATTTCATTTGTGAGTAACCAATACAAAAAAACACCTTTAAACATTCTAATCATTTCCCAACTGACCACAAGCTCCAAATATTCTGTCAGCAACATAACCTAGACCACAGAATTGTTCTTGTTGAAAGGAATTTCCAGAGTATCATTATATGGCTAGTCCAACAAACTCACCTTGCTCAAGGCTGTCAGTATCTTACTTTTGTCTCTGCAGAATGATTTTCAACTGCTGGTCAGTAGGGGAGATTCTGGTAATATTCATGTATATGACAAGGAGACCATTCACAAACTTTTAGCTATGAGGAAAGGACATATCATATTTACCCTTCTTCAGTAATGGCCATCCTGCAGACTGTCCTGCTAAAGCAGCTTCCCCCCAGTACCACCCACAGCTCAATATGACAGGGAGTCATGCAGAAACAGGGTGAATTATATGTATTTGGACACTAGGCTGTTACCAAATCAACTGTTTTTCACAATTATGCAAAACTCCTTTCATTTACAATGATGCTTTTGGAGTGCTAGATAGTTGATGAACATGTCTGATCAAGTTATGGCACACAGTGAGCACAGACTGAGCTTAAAGTGTACTTAATGCTACCCAAATATTCTCCTTATGTAGCACAGATCCAAAACCTCAGTCAAAACTATTCTCTCTAATACACTTGATTAACACTGCCACACACAACCAACAATGACCCAAGGAGCTCAGGTTAACAAAATAAATTAAACCATTTTATGAAGCCAGTCAGCGTACCAAACACGGGCCTGCATTGCTTTGCAATGGAAGTTAAGCTACCAATTCAGTGCCTAATCACTTTCTTGAGTGTTCACTCACAACACAAAGATGCACTTAAATGTCCCCCATGTCCCTAGAAGGGCAAAAATAATACTTCTTTCCTGACAAGGCAGCTCTTCTGTTTGCACACCATGTAAGGCAAGGTGATAAGACAAAATTCCCATCCAAGACACAGTAGATAAATAAAGAGAGTAGGAACATTTCTAAAGCAGCTGTGGAATCATTGCCAGCAACAAAGGGAGGTTTTCATGATTTTTGCATGCATTTGAAATCTATGGTTGGGTCATAAACCAAGATGCTCTGATTAACTTCAAAATTCCTATTTGCCAGTGTTATGACCTTATTTGCCAGTGTTATGACCTTTGAGCTAGCAATCGTCTGCGTTACCTGTCTGCCAGACCTCCTACAGGCTGAGCAGAAGACAAGGTTTGATGAAAAGTTGACAGGATTTTCTGAGGAGTTGCTGTACTCCCAGAACTGTCTTCCCCACCGAAAAGGCCCAATGCTGCATTTGCAAGAAGCAAATTGAAAGAGGAGAGGTTCCAACTATTTGCCCTTCTCACTGCCCTTTTTCTCTCCTACAGGCAGGAAGGCAGAATATAGTGACTGAAGTGATGGAAATTCAACTGACCAGGGAAGGAGGGTTCTTTGAACAGATGCCTGTTCCTTTTCAAGTAAATGTGTTAGTCTCTGATATATGACATGCATATAATAATGTAGAAGTTCTTCCTGTATTTACTCCTAAACCAGAGTTCCCCTCTTCTCTGAAAGATTTACTATCTCGTTTTGGCCCCATGGCCACAAGGATTCACTTTCCCTGTGTACTGGCTGATGGGAGCCACACAGTTTTTTTTCTTGAGATCGCTTGAGCACAAGGGAGCCTGTCCTGGCTCACCAGCTACCTCCTCCACTCCATCTAGATAGACATCTCTATCTGTTGCTTGAGCACATCGTGGTTTGTCTGCACCCTTCCTTGCTGACATTGCCACCATCTACCCAGGCATCTTTGGGCACCAGAAGGGAATAACGAGCTACACACCACCTCCAAAACAAGATTTAAAGATGTAACGTTGTACACTTTGACAGACATGAAAAGGGGTTTTACCTCGCATATTATGAAGGACATGAAACGTGGACTCCTGACTTGGCAGTGATGAGACCCGAATTTTCCAGTAAAGTAAATTTTATCCAAATAAAAGAAGTAGAAAATAATAATCAATTGCAGACAACACAAACTGGCCCCCTCTTCATTGCATCAGGGCTAAAGGTATCTCCCCTCGCCTGTAGCATGCAAAGAAAAACAAATTCGGTCTGTAAAAACAAGCTTCTTGTACCTCAAAGATCTCGTGAGCTAATAAAGTTTGCAAGGCACTTGGAAGGTGAGTGGCACTCTCACAACAACAGAACTGCCTGTTTGAATCACAAGCTGCTGTTGCACACGTTGAATGCCATGGGGCTGAACTGTGAGCACAACAGCTGACCAGGAGCCTCCTCTGGTTTTACCAGACTGAGGCCATTCTCTGAGTTTGATGCCTCCCTGTTGTTCTCATGGGTCCTTCTGGGGCAGGCACCAAGTCTGAAGATAAATTCTCACATCTGTACCGATGACAGACTGTCTGACCAGCAAAACCTGGTTTGAAGAGCTGGTCCTGCAGGAGCTGAGCATCTTAGACAGCTGAGGACACCAGTATAGCTGAGCTGCAGCCCCGAAGATCCTACTGGACTGATTCACATTTCATTTCTTTGATCTCCCAACGATATTTTAATTATTCAGGACTGTTTGAGCTGGAGATCTCTTCCTGATTACTCCATGATCCAGTAAACCACACAGACCCACTCAAAGTTAAACTCTAAGGCAGACCCCTGGAGTCAATCAGTGGTCTCATGTGCTCAAAATCAGAATAAAAGTGTTTTGCTGAAGCAAATATGATTACAGAGAAAGCAACTGCCTGCAGTTAAGCCCCCAGAAAAACACTAATTGTTAGCAAACAGCAACTATTAGGGAACATGAAAAATGATAACGTCAAGATACACAATGTAATTATCTGTACACAAAACTGCAATATGAACCCTGTATAGCTATGAATAAAAGGCTTTGTTTGTTAAACTGGCCATTTCTCAACACTTGGGTGAATGTGAACAAGTTCAAACATAAATCAAAGATATAAGCCAGGACACCTCAACACTGGTGATAACTCTTTGAGAGTCTGGACTGGACAACACCTTTCAAATAAAATATATTTCCATAATAGATGCTGTTTATTTTCCCTTACTTCCCTGTTGGCAAAGATACCTACTGACCAATTTATTTTTCACTGCTTGCAAATTTTCTGGCTGCTCCTTCTGATTGCAAACATCAGTGGAAGAATATTTATTTGTTTAGAAGTACACTCTTGGGAAGAATGATAAAAGCTATTCTTCAAAATCCTGAAGCATAGGCCAAATATGAGAAGAAATTACTTTGGCATTGTCAAATCTTGTGATTTTTATTCTACGTCTTCTACATACAAGACTTTTTATCCAGAGTAAGTGCTAAGAAAAGGAAGTGGGAATCCTGGAGTTTGATTTTAGTCTCACTATTTACGGAAATAAAACCTAATAAAGTACCCAAGCAGGTCCTACCCCACTAGGCAGCCACAGCACAGGAGCAGCCTTGCAGCCAGGACACTCCAGAGGGGAAGACGAGATGGGTTTGCATCGGTGCAAACTGGGACCATGGTGCTGCTGTGGACATGGCTGTGGGCACTGAACACCAGGCTGAGTGCTGGTCACATGAGAGAGAACCAACTTTTGTTCGATGTTTCCAGCTGCTGTTAAACTATAAAAAGCTAAGAAAATTTGTCCCAGACAAATTTGCCCAAAATTCAGAAGAGAAATAAAAATAAGGCAACAACTGCAGCCTTTTTTTTTCTCCATAATTATTTTTGAAGAGAAAACTGAGATGGCTGATTCATTTTAGCAAAGGTGCAAGGTTAACCATGTTCCTTTCTCTTTGCAAATGCTCATATTAGACAGGAGCAAAGCAGATTTATTCCTCATCTTCCTTATGAATTTTTAGTTATAACACACACCAGCTTTGCAACTGAGTATTTTTTTATTGAGCAAAATCTGAGTTGCATAAACCTGTCAGTGAAACACTTGTAATGCTTCTGACAAAAGAAGCAGTGAACAAGGCAGAGGAGATTATTCCTTCCTGTCAGTTTTGTTGTGGAGTAGTTGCACTGGAAGAGCAGTCACTATCCTGTTACAATTCTAACTCTTTTTCCCCCCAGAGGGTTTTGAGTCCTTTCCCTTCCAGTAGATGATTTCTGCCTGCAGTTTATCCTGTGTGGTCTCCTGCCAAATTCTTTTCTAGCGGAAGTTTGTGGCCCATCAGACAAGGCATTCAAATCACTCACATTCGGAAAAGCCATCCTTGCTTTCCCTGGGAATGCACAGCTTACAAATATCTTGTCTTAAAAGGTTCACATTTTTCATTTGCTTGCCCTCATACAGAACTCCCAGGAAAAATAGTGTGTAAATTTGCAGTGTGATTGTGCAGTTGTTTGCTGCAAGGTTTTCTTAGCTACTGAAAACTCTGAACTCCTTTGTGTTCTCTACAGACACAAGAAAATCCAAGTAAAATTAATCTTCTTCATGGGAAAGCTCTACCTGGACCTTTCAAACTGCATGAAGTGGGAGTTCAGTATCACCCTGCTGTGGGAGCAGAGTAGCACGTTTCCCAAGCACCTTGGACAATCCCAAGCAGAAATGATCCTGTCTGGGAAGGGGGGAGGATCCAACCCCTGCTTACTTCACTTGAGTTGCATTCACAGCCAACTCTTCATGACAGGAGGGTGAATGTGGATTGCCCCATGCAGTAACATTGCCCTCAACCACAGTCATGCTGTATTTCACACTGCAAGCCCAGACAAGAGGAGCAGCAGTGGCTGCCTGATACCCTGATTAGCAAATCAGGAGCCCAGTCTTCCTGCTGAGCTGAGAAGCAAGCTGTTAATTGCCAGGCTTTGGTGATTTCCAGATGGCATGACAGGAGCTGGAGGAAGGCAATTAACAGGTAATTGCAAATAGTTTATCAGGGAAACTATTTACATCAATGGACAAAACAGTTTGCCATCAGGCTCCTCAAGTTCACTGGATAGAAATAACATCCATAATTCTGGGTTTGCCATTTCTTGAGCAATTTACTCTTGGTGACTTTGTCCCTATGTTCAACCACATAGTTTGACTTATTGCAGCCCAGCTGAAGAAGAAAAATGCCTGGAACAGTCAATGTGCAGAAAGCACCAGCTGTGTCTACCAACTCCCCAGTACCCTCCTCATGTGCTTCACCACACAACACTTATGTACCCAGCCCCACTTGAGCTAAAATGACCAAGAAGAGCCAAAATCACCCTTAAAACAGCAGAGAAAAGCATCCAGTATAGTCGGCATTAAAATACAGGTCACAGACATGTATTTTAACAGCTCCACAAAACATGAGCACACAGGAAAGGTAAAACTCATTTAACAGCTCCTCACAATCTTCTTCCCCCTTGATGGCTCAGCATGGGCTCCTAAGCCCTGCTGTCTGCACAATGCTATTATTTTCACCTCCCTTAATGTATCCTGCTCACCACTCCTCAGTCTCGGTGCCCCACAAACATGACATTTAACAAGCTCCTGGGAAGGTAGGGCAACATTACCCCTAGCTTACAGATTAAACAGCAAGGCACAGAGCTAAAGACCACAAGCAGCTACGCTGAGAAATCAAGCACCAAGTTCTACCTGGTTTTAGGTACCCACATGAAGTGGGGTCAGCATAACTCCTTCACAGTCCCCCCAGAATAGCACTAATGACACACATCTACCTGTCTGTCAGGGCCATGCCATCTTGAGTGAAGGCTGATGTTTGATTTGCACAGTCCTTACGCTGTGTTCCTAGGTTTTAACCAGCATTCACCATCTAGCCACACTGATCACGTGCGCACAGCATCTTCTCAACTCTGCATATCCCCTCTAGACAGCCCCAAACCACCAAGCAACCTTCCTCTTGTACATTCAACACACAAGACTATGACAGTGATTAACCTGCCTCATATGCAACCAATTACCCAACTTTACGGGCAAGTCCTCAAGACTCCACATTTCACTTTGTCTCCACAAGGTTATCCATCATGATAAAAATGCCTATCTTCAGCCCTGGCAAATTCCTCTTGGGACAGGTAACTATCCTAGAGGTACAGACTGTTTGTACAGCTCTCATAGGCATGTATAAAGCAACGAGGAGGAATCAGAGAAAGAAAGGCCAGAGAAGGTATAATTGTATGAATCTGACCAAACGAAAGTTAATGGAGATTGATAGGAAGAAATGGCTCCTAGATGAAGGAGGAGTCCAGGAAAAAGTGACAGATTTCCCATTGCCTGAGACCATTAAAGGTAGCTTGGACAGAGTTCGAGAAGGAATAATAGCCCTGAGTTTTTGCATATATCATATGCCAAATAACTACTGCAGAACTAGCTTGCTGCTACAGTATTTATTTTCTGTATCGTTGTGCAGATATTTCAGCTGCACAGAGGAGCTAAGTTTTACTCACTTAGTCTTGTTAGGTGGAAAGCAGTATCCTACTCACAGCTTATATTCAAATTCAGACAGGTCTCTCCCACTCCCTGCTGGCAGGTCTGCAAACATTGTTACAAAACTCTTCTGTATCCTTCTTCCTAGGTAGATCACTTTAACATAAGGTACAATGTTAAAGTGATCATCCATAGGAACATCACTGTATTCCCTACCACAAAGTTCCCTGAGCCTTTTGGTGTAAATTGCATTTTATTTCAACCAGAAAAGCATCAGAACTACAGGAACCAAAATAAAACATGCTAAACCAAGCACCGTATTTATGTCCTCATGATTCTGATATTCTAACAGCTCAAATCAGAAATTTAGCCAAAAGTGTAACATCTTCCTTTTGTCCTTTAGGATGCCTTTGCGAGGGAGGAAGGTGACCATATGCTGAAATAGACTGTCCCGAAAAGTTGTGGAGTCTCCTTCACTGGAGATATTTAAGAACTACCTGGACACAATCCTGTGCCATGTGCTCTAGGATGATCCTGCTTGAGCAGGAAAGTGGGACCAGATGACCCACTGTGGTCCCTTCCAACCTGACCCATTCTGTGACTGAGAGGTCAGTGGAACTGGTACTTTCCATATTACAGGATTGAAATACAGCCAGGACAACTATTCCAGTCCTGAAGGCAGAGTCAAGGTGTACTGACACAACCAGCGCACGCTGCTCTGCAGACCTGTGCAGATGTCACAGCAGACTTGGAGGAACACCTGATTCCCACAGACGCCATGAGGCATCTTCTTCCTCTTGCTGTGAGATCTCAAAGAAGTTTTTCCAATGTCCTTTTCCTTCTGCTTCATGGGAATGTTTTGGATGGTGAGTTAAGAGGGGGAGCCAACTCCCTTGAAACCAGCCACAAGCTCACCACCCTCTTACACCCAAGTGAACCCCTCCTTTGACAGCAGCTTTAGCCGTGCTGTCCTGGAGGAGTCACCACCACCAGCAGAGATGAGAGACAGTGGTTCCTCGGAGTCTGCTCTGTATCACTTGAGAACAGATCGTTCCAATATGTTGTGCTGGTTTTATGAGACTGACAAGTGTCCATTGGGACATAAGGTGTAATTATAGTGCAATTTCAATTAAGAGTCAAACTGTGGTCCAATAAGGTAAAAAGGTCAGTGCTATATCTAGCAATACAGCTGGATGGTGGTTTTGCACTTGGCTACAAAATGAAGGGAAATCCTAACTGGGCCAAAAATAGCCCTGTCTTCAGCCATGATTTGCTGCCAAGTATCAATCCCAGAGCAAATTCTGAAAGGACATTTGCTGGGATTTACAGTTTAAGCAATGCATTATGCACGCCATTGTTTTAGCAGGTTTAGGCTGCAACTTCCTCTCTTTCCAGAAATCTTTTTTTTTCCCCTCTCCTTCCCAAGCTTTGATTACAAAAGAACTAGCTGAAGAGATCCTCCTTTATAGTGAGTGTCTCAGCTGTCAAGTTTTACATTATAGCAAAAAAGAAAACTAGCATATCGTCCTGCTGTAGCTATAACAAGGATTTAAGGAGCAAACACAGAAAACAGACTCGCCAATTAATCATCGAGAGTGGGAAATTATCTAAGAGCACCTCCTAGGGGATGAAGTCTGAGAAAACATCTGGCAAGGAATTGGATGAAGCACTAACTAGGACAACAAGTTAGTTAGTAGAGCATTCAAAAGGCAATACAAAGGCAACATACCTGGTTCAAGCTCTAAAATTCCCACAAATATTCAATATACTCAGAACTGTTGGACAGTGCTTAAAATCAGAAGTCAAAAGCTGGACCAAAGTGTCATGAAAGAGTATACTAAGCAAGAGGCTGAATAGGAAACCAGCTAAAAAACGAGGAGGAAAGCAGAGGTCAGTAAATTCCCATGGTGGCTGGAACCAGTACTGTAGGTGGGTCAGCCCTGGCACTACAACTGTTTCTTAGGGCTTATACAAGTGGCTTAGGCCATACACAAAGCACAACATCTCTACAAGAATTCAAAGAAATGTTACACAGGATAATTATTTTTCTTCAAATATATCTTGTCCTGGAAGTAAATTCTTGGAAAAAATTTGTGTGGTTGCTTTTTCACAGTCATAGACATGCAGGCAAACGACAATAGATTACAGCTTTAATGAAATCCTCAGTCTGGCATTTCACATTGGGTCTGCAAATGTTCACACATGTCCATGAATGCTGCTAATCACAAGGACTGGAGACAGCAACAAGCCCTCCATCTGAGTCCCCTTTGAAAATACCTCTGCCATCAGCAGGAATACTATATATCCTATAAAGGTTTTGGCAGCTACAAATGGGAACCTGGTTTTAAAGCTGGGCCAGCTACAATGTCAGACACATGCTCATGTCAGCCAACCATGAAGTATCATCCAATTTTAAGTGCAAACAGCCTTCTTGTACTGTGAACAAGGACATCCAGGGGAGCAGCATCTCTACAGCTTGCTTCAAAAATAGAGGACACAGCCTGGGGGAGGAAAGGCTGAGTCAGTTGTGAGAGCAAGGAATTTTACCTCAGACTGGAATAGAAGGTCCTTTCCAAATAAGGCAGACATCATAGAAATAATTGGTCTTTATCTGATGTCCACTAAAATAAAAGATTTATCTGGACCAGGGAAAAAAAACTCAACACTTGGGCAAAGAGAGCTATGCCAACAAGATCTGAGCAGAGATAAAATGGAACTGGAAGATAATATGAAAAGCAGAATGGAAGGCTCTGAACTTCTCACTCACAGATAGCATGGAAAAGGAGAAAAGCCTGAATTTTTTTTTTTAATTGGCTTGTTTTTACCTAAGTAACAATATCTGACCTGACAGCAATCTATGGGTGAAATCAAACTAATCTGCTCCTTCTTGAACAGGCAACATTTTCACCCCATTCAATAACACTGGTGAAAAAACTGAATAGCTCAGATATGCCTCTTGTCCAGAGATAACTTTCTTCCAAGAAACATCTGGCAAAGTGGGCAATGCCTCCATATCAGAGGATTCTCATTTATCTAGGTTTCTTATGAAAAGAAGGTTTATTTATCTAGGCTTTCCAGAAAGTTTTCAAAAGCCATTGTAATCTGAGCAGAAATTAAGTGATTTCATCTTGTTCACACTCATGAGAATTGCCATCAACTTCAGAAGGACAGATTTGCACCAAAAAAAAAAAAAAAGAAATTAGTGGGAGAACTTCCTCATGGTTTTGAATATACTAACAGTGTGTCTCCCAAATGTGCTCATGTGCAGTTGATGACAAATGCAGGAGCAGATCCATCATTTTGTTGATAAATGTTTTAAAAGACATTAAATCCATGGGCAATCCCATTATAGTAGAGAAAGTTATCTTGAAAACTGCTCATGAGTTCACCTTTGTAGGAAACACCTTTTATTAGCACTGGAAATACACCAGTTTTGTGTTGGCAATGTAAAGGCAAGCACTGATTTCTGGAGTATCATGCCAATATGGAAGCGCAACCTTATTAGTGTCAGCAACAAGACAGAACTCTGTAGCAGCAATGCAAAAGCAACACTCTACCCAGCTCTCAGTTACAGTGCCTGAGCCAGAAATGTGGACAGAATAAAGAATTAAAAAATTTGGGAGTGTGCATGACTGCCCACAGCTGCACAAAACATGCAGGAGAAAGCTGCCTTGCTTCAAGGCTGCTGGACAAAAAGGCTTCTCACTTGAGATCTGCTTCAGTGCTCCCTAAGCCAAAAGGAAGACAAGCTGGTCCATAGGGGCCCAGAGCAGAAATGATTGAGACAGGACCTTTACACACACTAACAACTTGAAGAAATTAAAAGAAGAGCCCAGGAAAGACTTGGCTGGCAGTTCTCAGCCTTCTGCACCTGACAATGCGAGCCGCCAATTCATTTGGATATCCTGCCATTTCCAGTTTGATGTGACATGGGAAACAAAACTTCTTGTCCTGACTGCTATTTGAACCCAGCATTTAAATCCCAGAGGAAGACGCTTCATTAAAGATGCTAGTTCCCAACACAAGACACATACCAACACCAGACACATACCATAAAACAACACCCCAAGCTCTGGCTAATTAATCTTTTATCTCCTAAGCTCTCTGCCCTTTTGCTGGAATCACACCATGGAAACACCACTCTTGCTCCTGCACCTGGTTTTCCATCCTTCCCTGTGATCCCAGTGCCTTTGGCTCAGTCTGAATTCCCCATGTCCTCTAGGCCAGCCCCTTGCATTCAGCGTTCCTGCAGCCTGACAGCCAGATGTGGAGCTCAGCCTCAGCACCACTCCTTCTCTTTCACTCGGACTAAAGAGCTGCATCAGCAACTGACATCTTTTTGGTTATATCTTTTTTCTAAATCATTTTACTTGCACACACATGATCAACTGAAAAGTGCTCAGGACTGCTGGAAAAAGCAGGCAGAGTCTCCCACTTGCCCATGGATGCAACAGAGGAGCCAGGACTCAGTTTCTCACTAGGAATACCTCCAGATCACACTGGACACAGGAATCAGTCCAGGAAGCCAAGCTGCTATACACAAACCCCAAACTATCTGTCAACACCCAGAACTGATCCTGCCCAACTTTAAAATAACCCAGACCCACAGCGTTGCTCTGCTGAATCTCAGAACTTTGGCAACATTTCTTGGACTGCCCATTTCCAGCTATCAATATATTGAGACCCACGTTCTCTGTACCCATATTTTAAAGGCAGAAGCTGGGAACGAAAGTGTTACCCACTTCTAAAGCCCTCCCTGCACAGGAGGTGTCAGAACAAGCAGCAGCCCACTGCCATTCCCATCACTCACATGAAAAAGATCATTGATCAGAGGAGAGTTTCTTGCTCCCAACAACTTCCTAATGTGCCTGATGCAGACACAGCAGCAGAGCACCCCACGTAGGCTGGTACCTGTGGGACAACAGCAACCTGAGGGTACAATGCAGGAAATAAATTAACACCCAAAGCAGGGAATACAAGGAATACATATGCATTTTAAAACTAAGGGTCCTATAATGCCTGCCTGGAACACTTAGGAAAACTAGACAAGTGTAGCAACCATGGAAATATTTTCCTGCTTCTGGGCAGTGAGAGATTAGTTAGGTCCTGGGCACATCAGTTACACAGGTTCAGCTTAGAATCCGTTTCCACAGAACAAGGGGTGCATGTCCTGGATTTGGATTGCACCTTTAATTTGTACAGCCTTCCTTAGGGTTTCAGAGATCTTCAATACTAAACATAACAAAAATAAATTAGATAAAAGATAACAGAGAAGAAGCCCTAAGAACAGAAACAAAAAAAGACAGCAATACACCCAGTACTTCCAGTCTGGTTACAAACTGCAGTGAACAGCAAACTTTCCAAATTCTTTTGAAATATTTGAGTGCTGCAGGGATAGCATGATGGATTTAGATTCAAGACACTGAAGAACTATCCAACAAAACTAAGCCTTTGATTTGCACTCAAGTAAATCTTCCTCTGGATTAATCTGCCCAGCTCTGAGATAACATATAGATTTTTTTTTTCTTACACAGCCTAACATAAACAAGTCCCCCACATGCAGTGAATGGTGGGGCAGCAAAAAGAAAAGCAGTTTGTACTTTCCAAGGAACGGAAAAACACTTTGTCATTCACTCCAGAGTTTGGATTTCAAAAGTGCTGCCAGGGCACTGAGTGTTTGATATAATCAGTCTGCTACCAAGAGCTTCATTTAAGCACAGGGAGCTGCCTGCATCGCTGGGTGATTCCCAAAACAGCAGAGGTCTGGGTAACATCACCTCACCTGCTCCTGCTCTCCCTCTGCCAAACATGACAGAGCAATTGAGCTCCAGCCTGAAGAAGCTGGTGGGTGCTCACACAGTAATGCATAAACTGGCATTATTGGTCCCCAGGGGATACAAGGCTATGAAGGCAGGCTGGCAATTTTTCAGCAGTAAATGAAATCAGCCTTTACAACTAGTTATCACTTACTTTTTTACCCTCTTCTCCCGTCAGCAGCAGTCTGATGTTCCACTGCTTGATGCAGGAACAAGACAGTGTTGTAGGATGGACTAAGGTGTGACGAGTTCTTGTCTAACCTGCACAGACCTTATAGAAAAAGATGTCTTGATTTCCAAATTCCATGGTTAGTAAACCAAATCTCCCCAGTAACACACTCTGCCAGTCTTGGCTGGACTCTGCCCCTCTTTGCCGTTACAGCCCAGCCTCTGCCCAGGCTGCAGGGGCTGACCACCCACAGCCCCCCTGCCCTGCAGGCTCTACCCAAGGTGGAAGGCAGCTCCCTCGGGCTGGGCTCAAACGCAGCCCCTGCACAGAGCCCGCTGCCTGCAGACTGTGTGGGAGCACACGGGTGCTGAGCCCTGCTGGCGGAAAAGATCTCAGCTCCTCAACTGTCTGCTACAAAATCCCTGCTGTGTCTGTTAGTTTGTTTTCCTCAGCAGCAATTTTTTAGGAACAGCTGAGCACCCAGGTTGCCCTTTCCCTGGGACTGAAAGCCAAGCAAACCCAGCTAGCATACACAGCTGCTCCTTCATAGGAGAGTGTTTTGCATCTGGCCAGATCAGTCCTCGAAAGCATGGTGAGAAAACACACTTGGATATCAGTCAATTAACACAACAAAAGACACTTGAAATAGTCCTTTGCCTGCTAAATGCTATCCCTGAAGCCAGTCTTCTGGGTTTCTACCACATGCATTTTCTTCATGCAAGGGAAACTTATCTAGTCTCTTCTTGGCACACCTCAGGCAGCACACTACTTCCCAAAGACACAGCCTTCTGGTTGGGATAGCCAAACTGAGCCCGAGTCAGCAGTGTGGGTTCTTCAAGCAGTTTCTGCTCGGTGGCAGGTTCCACTGCTGACAAGCCTTTGCCACGTGACTGCATGTGTACTGCACTGTCACAGCAGTTGTGGAGATCACAGGTGATGAAGACTCTTTGGCCCTTAGTCTGATGCACTCCGATGTCTTTTCTAACATGGCTACACTGAAGCACCTCTCAGCAGTTTGAAGCGATAATCCTTATACACCTTTGTGGAAACTGGGTCACAGGCCCACACTGACTATCCCAGGACCACCCCACCTGCTCACAAAGTCAGGATTGGAAAGCAAACCCAGATCTGTCAGCTCTCAAGACTTCAGCAACAAACCATCTGATCATAAGCAAAATCACTAGGAGTGGCGAGAGACCCAAGTCTTGCAGCTCTCAAGTCCACTGAAATTGAGGCAGATCTCTGCTGAAGATAGTCTGCAGCACTGCCAGGAGGGAGCATGAGCAGATACAGAGGCTGCTGTTCAGGGCAGTTTCCCACATCTGAAGGGCTCCCTTTTTACACTCCTTTCCAGCAATAGCTGTAGAAACTGCCAGCAGGTTACAGACATCAGCACATTATGTGGAAAGCTAAAGGAATCAAGAGAAGTAACTCATGCCAATTATTTTACAATGCCCCTGGCCTTCACCTGCTGCACTGTGCACACACTGGTGGGGAGAGAGTGGAAAAAGCAGACACCACCTCCAGCTCAACAACTCCCATTAGAACCAACTGACTGCTTAATAGGGAGATCTTGAATTCAGGGAGTTCAGGCAAGTATGGCATTAGATTATGCCTATATTTACATCTGTCCCAGAGGGCCACATTTCCTGTACTGCAAACCCCACATGAAGGGGTAATTAGATTTTTCCTTCATTGATGTTTGGCTCTGTTACAAAGGATTTGGCTTTTTGTTCCTGCAGGGGGTTCCCTGGGGAAACTATTTTCTTGAGTTCTACTTTCTCCCTCTGCCTGGCCTTTGCCTAAGCAAGGGTTACAGTGGGCCCCCATCCTGGTCCTCAGGAGGTCTCCAAGGCTAAGGCTGGCCAGGATCCCTGCAGAGACCAGCCTCACTCTGCATCAGGCAGCATCTTGCTGACAGACACCCTCAAAGGAAGGGCAATTGCAGACTAACTGATCTTCAGTTGCTCATTCCACTCCCTAAGGAGAAGAATACCCAGACAGGAGATGTCCCCAGGGCATCCTTGTGGGGCAGTGAGCATGTGCATCCCAGAGGTGCCAGCATGGACAGGTCCCTGCAAGGCTGAGACTCCTCATTCACACGCCAGACCCTAAAGTTGTGGCACAGGGTGCCCACGAGCCTGCAGATACAGCAAATCAGACTCCTTCCTTCTTAGATAGTGTGGCTGGCACCCCCATGCTAAAATCTGAAGTTTATCCAAAAGGCTAATGGGGAAGGAGCTGGAGTTGTCTCTCATCCTTCTCTCTCCATATAGATCATTTCAGCCTGAAAACTGTGCGAGCTGCAAAGTAAGTCCCTGAGAAAAATCTAGTGACTGAATGTGACCTTACCCCTGCAGCACATTGCCAACACATTAATTCAGTTCTGGAAAAAGTTCTAATAGATTCTGACCTCCAGCATGAGGAAGTGTTTCCTCAACAGCCACACAGCCTGGCAGCCTTCTCCTTTGTTCATGCAACGCTTGCAGGAACTTTTCAATAGAGTCAATAACAGGAGCATACATCAGTTTCTTAAAATTGTTAATTCTGTCTGACAGAACACTTCTGATATCCTTAATCTTCCAGCTACTCGCCATCCATAAAGAAATCATTTGGGAATATAGCCATGACCACACTTTACTGGGAGAAACATACTTAAGCCTATAAAGATCAATGTTCATCTTGAAAGGTTGTGTCACTGCAGGAGTTAGTCACAGTTGTATTGACTACTGGCTGAGTCTCTTGACTATCACACAACTGGCTCCAGAGAGCCTAGGCAAGGTTGGTTTTGCTGCCCTCTTAAGCACAACAAACATTCGACAGCAAGAAGATGAGAACATGCAAAGGGTTCAGAACACTGACTTCAGTCCCATGGCAGTAGCATCCTTTCATTCCTGGTCCTTGTGACTTTTTTAACAAAATGTAATGCATTTCATGGATAAAGGTTCTGCTGAAGCCAAGCTTGAGATATGACATGCAGGACTCCGCAGGACTGTGGAACCCAATTTCCCGGCAGAGCTGGGATAGTGGCAGAGTCCTCAGCAAAGGCACAGTGTCTCTGTACATGCCAAGAAAAGGCACAAGAGAACCACGGGGTTCCAGCAAACATTGGGGAGTGTGAAGGAGGAAAGTTTGCACATGTATGTCAGACAGGTTTTCTCTGACGGAACCCCAAGTGGCATGAAAACTTTGTGACCCTGCGTTGGCCTAAGCAGCAGCAACCAGTATCATCCCACTGCACGTGGCACAGCTCTCACCCCAAATACCCCACCCGGAGGTTATGAGCACAAGGCGGCTCAGACCCAGGGCAGATCAAATAACAAATGTATAGAAAGAGCCACATTCCCTCAGGTCTTTCACAGGGGCTTAGGAAAGAGTAAGGACTGAGTCCATGAGACGAGCTCAGGCCCCACAGGGAGAAGAAATGCCCTGGCTGCCTGCTGGGCTGACAATGCCAGCATGACTCAGTCCCCAGCTGCAAGCAGAGCCCAAGCCAGAGTAGCCAGATGGAGAGGACTCGGTGGGCTGGAGCTGAGGAGATGGACAGCCTGTAGGAGACACTGAAATTCCTCTGTACAAAAAGCCTGAATTACACACTGCTCCTGGGATCCAAGGGACAGAGCCAAAAGCTGCTCATCTGGCATCCTTCAGCAAGGAGCAGTGCAGGGAGTTTGGAGACAGATTGCTTTTTGGTAGATCATATACAGAATAAGCCTCTTAACCACTACTGAGAAAGCAACCAAGCAGAACAGCATTTCCACAAAACTATTTCAATTTTGTTGAATTTACTTCCCTACATAACACAGCTGACAAACAGAAAACAAGATCTTTTAACAAGCAGAACACTTACACATCTTAGAGATATTTCTGAAACACAGATTTGCCTCCAAACAGTAACAGAGGCAAAAAAAGAACCCCATTTCCCAAGCCATCCATCTGTGCTCATGCTCCACCCCAGCAGCTGTAGAGCTTCAGTTCTGCCTAATACCTCTCCAGATTTATTGGATGCCTAGCTAAAAAGCACTGATTGTTCCCTGTTGCAGTATTTTGCCACGGGTGAGGAATGTGGGAGGGATCCATAATATTTTTATGACTATTATATGACCTTCTGTAAACTTAATGGGATAAGTCACAGGGCCCTCCCCGACAAGAGGGCAAGAATCCCTTGAGATGTATGCTCATGGAGAGGCATAGAGGTCAAACCAACAGTGGAGCCTGAACACTGCTAGGAGTTTTAATTATGAATTATGAATCTAGATACTATAGGTTGCTATTTCGGGAGCTGCTAAATTAACATGCAAGTAAGAAACAGGAGGATCTTCTCAAAAGATAGGGCACTTCCGCCTCCCACCCATTAAGGGATGTGAAACTTTTAAGTTCTGTATCTAAAGCAGCAGTGATTTGTGGTGCCTGATTTATCAAGGTCGTAGAGCACCATGGCAAAATATTGCCTTCACTTCTGTCTCTCCTCATGTCAAGGGGAAAGCTAATCCTCCAGAAACTCTCTCACCAGCACAGATAATATTTCTTGAAATAGGGCATCATCCCCCCTCCGTTCACTCTTCACACTCTGAAGAGTAAAATTGAGTGGCTTCTGGCCGAAGCTAGGTGATGCAACATGTTCTCTCATAAGAAAATGTTGCTAGATTCAAGCTGAGAGTTTTGCAAGCAGACATAAATCTAAAGCAAGAATAACTTCTGCTAGAAGCAGAAATATGAAAGTAAGAGAGCTTGGAGTCATTAAAAGAGAATTTTGCTTCTGGTTAAGACTACTGTTTTCTGCCTTTCTGAAAAAGGCTAAAATTTCCTTTGAATTTCATGTCAGAGTTGAAACAAGTTTTATCATAGGCTACAGAAGATTCACAATCCTGTGTTCCCCAACCATAGGAAATTTCATATCCATCAGCTAAAAATGCTGCCACAGCTATTCCGTAAAGATGTTAAGCCATTGATCTAGTGATAGGAAGTGAAATTTGGATCTGCTTGCACTCCTGAGAGGCAGCCTTAGCATCAAAAATGGCAAGCTAAGCCCCAGCTCCTCTCAGGGCTCAGGATACTCCAGTGTGGATGGGAAAACCCCATTCTCAGGAGAGTGATTGGACTTTCTGGGGGCTCAGTGTGTCTGTGCCCACAGAGAGGGGAGTGTTTCAGCACCTTTTCTCAACAGAGCACTCCATTATTAGGAGCCTGGACACTTGGAAATTACCTTCCTGGGAACTGCTGCTAGCACCGGCCCAAGAGAAGCTGGCAGTCAGGTGCAGAGCCTGCTTGAACCTCAAAACCTTGCTCATTTCCCCAGCTTTTTTTTTTGCCAGCAAAGCACAAAACAGGCCAAGGCATCAACAAGTTTCTTTTTAGGGCCGGTGGGTGGGGGAAGTACTTTTTCATTCTCTTCATAATGAAAGCACATGTCATCACAGCACATGAGGGCAATTTACCTCTTCAGGGGGAGGAGTTTGCTGGCACTCAGCTCGTGGAAACAATCAGCTGGTTGGTGGCGGTCCTCAAGCCCTGTTTGCTTGGGTGGGGAGCGGTCCCAGCCATGGCAGGGAAGCACCCGCTGCCCTTCCTGCTCCCAGTGACCACAACTCACAACCAGCCTCAACCAGCAGCTACACAAATATACCAAGGACAAAAGTGATGAGCAATAATTTAGTACCATTTACACTGCCAGCTCGGGTGAGCAGCACCATCTCCTCCCAGGACCCCAACACCACCAGGAAAGTCCTTGTTGATGCAGGATGGCCAGGGAAATGCCTCGGAGCTTGAAGGAGAGTTATGTACTTCGGACTCATGAAAGTTTCATTTACTCTGCTCGTAGCTGCTAAAGGAACAAACAAGTTGCATTGAGTGCAACACTTCTACCAAATACAAAGGTTTTTTCTTACATTTACGGTAAGGAAAAACCTTTCAGCTGGAACCAAAGCTGTTTGTGATCACAGACCACCTCCAGCAGGCTTTTCAGGTGAGGGGTCACTAGAGCTGCAGCAGGCTGTGTGCCACTGGAGATGCTGGCAGAAACAGATCTGCCCCATTCCCTCCATGTGTGTAGGGTGTGGGAGGAAGATGAATACATAATCAGCTCCCGACTGTCATCGAATGGCTTCTTTTTTGGGGGGCGGGAGTGTTCACTGAGGGAATGGCAGCAAACCTCCTGGGTGCTCACTTGAGAGACCTGAGTTAAAGCACTGCATTGAGAAACCTCGGGCCTAACTCTGGTCAGACTTACGTGGTAACTAAAAATTTCCAAATTGGTATAAATATATACAGACATATAGATGTCTTATAGTCCATAAGATTGGGTTGGTTTTGCAATTTCAAGTTGTATTCAAGTGAGAATGTTTGAAGAAGGGCCTGAATATGACCCGGGTTCATATCCAAAGGTGGCCTCAACTTCTGGTCCTTTTGCTCACAGCAGGACACTCCGGCATTCATGGCCACACAGCCAAGCAAGACCCGGAGTTACCTCCAGCCTCCTCAGTTTTCACTCATATCCCATGAGTGAAACTTCCATACATTTTATTCCATCCTCATTTTTAGCTTTCTAATTCCATGGTGGCCTCTCATACATACTAAATATAAATGTGTGGACCCAGCTATGTAAATAAAGTGGCCCATGTGGTGAGCACACATGAGGGCAGGGGGCCTTTCCCATCGATGGGAGGGCTGATTGCCAAGCAAATCCCAAGCTCTGCACTCCTGCACTGGAAAAGGGAGCCTAAGATTTAGGAGTAGTCACAACTTTTCTTAAAACAGCTGATATTTTTTTCTGCCTAGGGTAGAAAATTACAGGTACTGGCATGCCAAGATCTGCCTCCATCACCAGGAGACGGAGGCATGGAGGAGAGAGGGTCAGGGGACAGGGAGATATGTAGGGAGGAATTTTATGGATAAGTGACATGCAGCCAGAAGAGATTACCAGTCTTACTGTTGTGTTGCTGATATATGTGCACATCAGTGTTCATTGGGATGCACACCTTATGGGGATAGTTGGGTATAATTTGTTTGAGTGACTCCTTTGTTCCTCCCTGAAACAGAAGCAGCTCAGACTTAAAAAATAAGTGATGGGGCAGTTCAGGCTGCCAGACAGCTGTGGCTCCATTTCCTGTGCTATATCCCATGGTGGTAGGGGACCTGCTCCTCTGTCAGGCGAGTGGATGTGTCAGGGTCTGCATGGAGGGTGGTGGGACTGGGTGTGAGGACTGCGAGCTCTCCCTGGCGCACACCCTCTGATAGATAGAGGGTGACTTTGCTGCCTGCCCCACAGTCATTCTCTTCTGACTCAAGAGGTTTTTGTCACGCTGCCTGCTCTGACAGTCCTCTGTGCCATCCTACGAGGGCAAAGGAGCAGGAGGAAGGTGATCCAGGGCACATGACTTCCTAAGAGGAAGAACTCAGGGTGGGATAGCAGTGAGAGCACACCCAAGCTCTGGCTCACTGCCACACTAACACAGCATTAAGCCTGCTCCTAACCTTCAGCAGGCACAAACAAGCCCATGCCAGGTTCAGGGACTGGATCTCATTCAAAGGGAATACAACACAGCCAGTGGGATGCTGGATTGCAGGGGATGCCCAAGCCAGGCAAATATAATACATGGCAGAAACTTATTCCCATTACCATAGACTCACCTGGTGTGATGGACAAATTCAAATTTACATCCCAGCTTTCCAGATAAGCCCAGGACTGTCTCCTCTTCTCCCTCCAAATCACACTAGCCATGGCAGGATCGCAAGGTTTATAGAGGTAAGCACACATTTTTTTTGACCTAGTGCCCAGTGCCCAGTGCCTTGGGAGACCAAGCTGGCATCTGGGGTCTCTCCAGGGATTCATCTGACCTCAACCTCCATCTCCAGGAGGTCTGTCTCCTTTGCTGCTGCTTCTCCTTGCTCTCAGCCTCTTCCTATTCCCAGCCCCAACTAGGGATGAAGTGACCAAACTTCTGGTTTTAAAGCTATATGCTTGAAACTCTTTTAGACAACACAGTAAAAGAGGTGATGGATCCTGCTATGCTTGTTTGCTTTGCAGCCTTTTGGAGGCAATGCCAAGTAAAATCAAGCCCCAGAAAAATCCTACTAACAGGAATACTTTTACACATAACCTCAGCTACACAGCTTCCAAGTCCTTGAGCATTTCTACATCTCTGCAGCAAAAAACATATGTTTTGTATTGCTTCACATAAATCTCCCTGGTTATTTATCTACATAAACCTCCTATAAATTGCTCACTGGGACTTGAAATGCAGCAAGCAGGCTCTTTGATGTGTCTCAACCACCAGGTGCATCAATCACTGCTGTGCACACCTTGTTTGCTACCATGCAGGGAGAAGTTACCAGTCCCCTTTGCCAGAAAAGAGGGCAAAGAGTCAAATGGTTTTGATGGATGGATGAATGTCTGTGGGCTAAAATTCATGCATAGGGCTTGTTTATACTGAGTTACTGGCACTCTCTCCTCCCACTTACTGACAAAACACTGTTCCACCAGCCTTCCTTATGAAATATACTCCAGACCAAGAGCCTGCACATGAATATTTGATCTCTTTGTGAGTTCCTTTTGCACTACTGCATTTCCTCCCGTGGTGGCCATTTCTCTCTCTACAGGAACAAGTAAAACATCAGCCTTATTTTGTGATGTTAAGGTGGTATTTTAGTTTTGTTACGGACCTGCTCCACACAGAGGTGGATCTCTCCCTTCATCATTATAGCACAACTTTTAGTTCAGGGAATGAATCATGGGTTTAGGTTAGAGTTTAGTTAAGTAACTTCCTCAATTGAGAGCTAGCATTGTATTTCACAAGGGAAGTGAAGACTTACAGACAGGTAGGCAAGATTGATCACCTTGAGTGGGCTGTGCTGCTGACAATGCAGTGTGATACTATCTGGATGAAGGCATCACCCTGCCTCAGTTTCCCCATTCAAAATGAAAATTAATCGGTGCCATACATTAACTGAGAGCATTTACTTTATGATGACGCAGCACTCCTGTTGGCTTCATTTTCGGGTCTCAGTGATGAGAGTCAGCCTGCACGTACAGAACACTGTAACATGTCATACTGCTCCAGGGAAAGGTTGTGAACACCCTCTCACGCCTGCATGTGGCTCCTGCACTGTTGCTGCAAGTTGCTGTCTCCCAGGGGGACAGCTGATAATAGAAATTTTTTTGTGGAGTGGAAGTTGAAGAGATGAAGAAGTTGGAAGAGGGGAGATGGAACCTTAGAGCAGCTTGGCCACCAGTTTAAACACCTACTGTAACAGCCCAAAGCTCATATCCACTGACAGCTACTGAGGAAGGAATTGGCTGGCTTTGGGAGCAAGCTGCAGCCTTTATTCAGGGGTCGCAGCAGCTGCTGAACGGCAGATTCAGACAGAAGATGTGTGATTGATTTCATCTCTTCTTCGGCTCCATACAAATGGGCTGAGGCTACTCGGGACTACCTCATGGGTAATTTTTCTGCCTCTGCACTGCTGCTGTGTAGTTACCTTTGGTGCCCCCTGGACTCTGCTTTTTTGTGACCTGTGGTGTGGGGCTGGACTTCTTTTACTGTAGTCCACTGCTAGAAACAACACATTGTTATTATTAAAGGTGAGGATAGGTCTTTCAAGTCCACTGCTAGAAACAACATGCTAATCTTAGAGGTGGGGGTGGGTCTTTCAATCTTCAGTTACTTCCCTATTTGATTACTCCAGTCCCATGGGACTTCTTGTGGGGTGAGGAATTTTTCAGTGTCAGTGGGAAAAGTGGATGTGTGCTTACTGGATCCATGTGATGTGAAATCCATGGCCTTCACATCCAGATCCCAAGCCATGCCTATGCTGCAGTAAGTGATCTGAAGCACAGCCTTTTCCATCCGCTCTGCCTGCCCATGTGTGCCTTACTGATCACTTCTAGCTGCCTCTTGGACAATGCTAACCAACATACCCACCTGCTAAAGAACTTCCATCAAGCTCAGACTCTGGGAATGTTTTAGATTTCAGCCCAGACACGGAAAAAGGAGATGGATCTATTCTTAGTGTGACAGTCCATTGAGAGGCACTGATGCCAATTTCAGCATGATGAGCCTCTCCCAAGTTCTGCAGCTGACTGATTCATGGTAGGGGGTTCCTGTATGTGTGGACAACATGGTCTTTGTGACCTGTCATCTTTGAACATGTATGGAGTTCCCACAGTCATTGTATGGGAGCAGTTCACAGCAAGGCAGTCTGACGAACTCTGAAAGAAAGAACGAGAACTGAGGGACAGCAGGCAGAGAGGACATGCAGGGACTTGTGCAGGGTGTAGCCATGCCTTAAGATCACATAAGTAGCTCCCTTCATGTTTCCCTTCTGTCTTTTCATGCAAGTCGAGATCTCTATTCATCCACCAAGATCAGTCTCACAAAGACCAGAGATTCCTAAGGAAGAGGGACAAAGCCCCAAGTCCCCACTTCCAAGGCCAGCACTGAGCTGTGCCCCCTTTGCCGTGGGCATACCGCAGCAACCCCATCAGGCTGAAGCTGCCCCCTCACCCCACTCTATCAGTGGAGCTGACAACCGGCTCCGTGGCTGTGTTGCCTCACAGCAGAGTGGAGACAGTCCCACTGGAGAGGGCTTGTACCTCCAACATGGAACAGCCCCCCCTTGGTGCACCAGACACAGCCCTGAGGAGCTCCCTGGCAGCTCCCTGGACAGAAGGCTCATGCATCCCACTGGCTGGCATCCTCTGCCCCTTGCTAATTTGGGGGAACACCCCTATCCCTGTCAGGCCTCTGCTGCCTTCATGGTGTTTTGCAGCTCCCAGCCCCACTCCTGCCTCAGCCCTCACACTCTGCTGCCAGCAAAGAAACTCCACAGGCACCTGAGAAGTGGTGAGATTGAAGGTATTTCCTGCCTTGGGGCTTAGATTTGGAATTAGTGCCTTGAATTTTATCTCAGCTCTCCTGATGTCCCCTCTCCCTAGTTCCACGGTGACATTCCTTGTTTAGCTGTACTGTAATCTCCCAGAGATCATGCATTTAAATCATACAATTAGAAATCATACTATTAATAATAGGAAACAAAGCTTTAACTTGGGAGCTTTTTTCCTCTAGATTTTGAGACTCTTTCTGCAGTTTTTCTCTGGAATTTTGTGAACTAGAAATGTGTTTTCATGGAGAGTCTTGCATAATCATGTGGTTCTGGGAGCTGGACACCAATCTGTGGGAGCCCCGCTGTGGAAGTGGATCAAATGCATAATAAATAAATGTAATTTTGATAGTTCTTGTTATTACAGCTTAGTTTAAGAAAAACACACAGGTTTTCAACACATATAGCCATATACTTGCCTGTGTATGCATACACCCTGATCACACATCTCTCTGCCAAATACTATGTAAAATGTCACAAGCTCAGCACACATTGCTCAGCACACATTACCCAGCCCACCCCCTCGGAGACCAAAGTGGGACTGGGATGGGATTGATCCCAGCTGTACTGAGCTGTGCCAAGACCTGAGGGATGGCCAGTCACGAGCCCCTCACCATGCTGCTACAGGGGACTGGTGTTAGTCCACTTTTTGGAAAGCCTCTAAGGTTGGTGTCAAACAGGTGACCAAATAAGAGAAGGGAAGTTCATGCTGACATGCTGGGAGGTCGCTGTCCTGAGCGAGGGGCGTTAGCCTGGGGCTGGGGTGAGGAGGCTTGCAGGCTTCACAGGAAAAGCAGGAACCACCAGCAAGTCAGAGTGATAGAGGTGCTGTAGAGGTCTGTGAGATCCCCACAAGTGCACCAAATGCGTTCCTACATCCATTTTCTGCTTAAGATTGCCTTTGTCACAGAGGCACCAATCTCAGTCCCCTTCTCATGGCATCATGCCCACATCATCTCACACCACCGTGTGCCGTGAGCTTTACTAACACTGGATGCCTGGATGAGAGCTCAGCCCCCAGCCATCGCCAGGCACAAGGAACAGCCTGTGCAAACGCCAGGCCTGGCCCCAGGGTAAATGCAGCGTCTCTCCAATTGTGACAGCAGTGAGAGGGTCCCCAGGAGGGTCTGTGCATACAAAGGCTCTTCACCAGCCCCTCCAGCTCACCCTCTCTGCTGGTTCAGCCTGCAGCACTGGAGCTGCGCACCAAAGCCCTCAGGCTGGCTGGTCTGATGTGGGACAATCGGGGCAGTGTGCTGCTCAGCCTTGGCATTTCTGGTGGGGTGTGAAATTCCCGGAGGAGCACACGAGTGTTCGGCAGCGTGTTGATCCCTTTGATTGCAGAGCATAAAGCAAAACACGCCAGTTACTGATCTGTGTTCTCTGCAGCTCTGGGCTCTCTCCGGTCCCCCTCAGATCCATGTGGTGTCTATCACGCTTTTCTTGTTCAAACACTAAAACTTAATGGTGCCCTTTCACCCCCACAGCGCAGGGGGCTGGCTGCAGCCGGCCTGGCCCGGGGAGCAGCCGGGCTGTCTGTGCAGTGGTGGGGTCCTGCTGTCCCCTGCCGGGCATCGCCAGCACGGCTGGCAGTGCTGCCCCGGCTTTGGAGACTCCAGAGGGCATCATTTCCTGTTAGAGCAAAGGAAGAGGGGGCACACTTAGGATTTTCTCTTTAGTTCTTCTGGTTATGTGAGTTCAGGCAGCCCTCTGCCATGTTTTTCCCTGGCTCAGGAGGGGAGGGAGGTCTGCCAAGCTAGCCTCAGGATGCTGTCAGTTCATTTGGACTGGTTTGGAAAGCTGTGGACCTCTGGGGATACAAGGCAGAGTGAAACTCTTGCTGACAGCAAGGAGATGTTCGTACCCAGTGAAACCACAGCTGCAGTTTGTTGGTGCTTCCAATCGACTGGGCCCATCTGCCATCAGCCTGCTGTTGTGACAGTCCATTTCCTCTCCATGGCAGGTGACCTGGTGGAAGGAGGGCACAGGGAGGTGGCACAGGGCACCACTGCAAAGGCTCTGGGCAGCTGCTTGCTGGCTCCCTGTCCTCTGGTGGGCAAGGGAGAGCATTGGTGTCAGTCTGTCTCAGCTGGACACTCTGGTGGGAGCACCTCAGCTGCTGCTGCTGCTCAGAGAGGGGACCAAGGCTGCCGAGCAAGGCTACATGACATTGTGGTTATAGCTGAGGGCTGAGGAGAGACGAGGAGGAAAAATATCAGAAACAAATTTCCAGAATGTTGTGCCAGGCAGTTTGGGAACTGTTTTTATACTTTGGGCAAGCTAAGTTAAGCATGTTCCCATAGGTTTCTTCCAGAGTGTGGCTTGTGGTACCCCATGCCCCAGGATGGGATCTCCACTATCTGCAGCTCTCTTGCAGCATCACCATTTTGCAGAGACAAACACGAGGTGAGTGTGCTGCTCCCCCACATCCTTACAAGGGCAGACACTGCACAGATGCTGCCCTGTGGCCTTGGTCACAGAAGAGTGGCCATGATGTTTGTTCCACAGCAAAACTGACTTGAGCAAAGTGTGAGGAGGGAGGGATGAAGACAGAGACTAACACCACCATGAAACCATAACCCTGAGATAAAATCCTCTCAAATCAACCCATACATCACGGCAAGCAGACTGTAAATGTGAACCCTGGCTGGCAGCCAAAGTTCAAATGGCAAGCCTCTGTGCAAGAGAAGTGGTTTAATGTGCAGTGGAGACCACTGCTGTTATGTGTCCTGGAACAGCCTGTGCTGGTGCATAGGTTTTGCAGTGTTGGTTACAGGCTATTAAACCCCTCTAAGCTCAGAATTTTTCAGTCCTCTTCTGACTGCATAAAGTCATTCTTAAAAACCTCACCAAAACATACCCTCATCGAGGGTATCATCTCCCCACTTGAAGAGAGGCAGAGGGAGAAGGGACCCTTCTACCAAGAAAAATCCGGTTCATGTAAGGTTGCTTGTAGGAGCACTAGCCAAAAAAAAAATCCTAAATGGAAGGAAGGAGCTGCAAAATGGGTGCTGATACAAATAAAGTCTGAGGATACCAGCTCACTCCTGCTGGGCACTGGAGTGAAACACTTAGTGCGCCCAGGAAGAGCGAGTGAAGACCTTATGCTGCCCCAGGCTAAGGGTCTCCCCACGTGGGGGACAAGCACCCTCGGGAAGGCTAATATTGGCCCACTCAGAGGATGGAGGTTGGGAAGTAGCCAAAGGAACACGGGAAGGAGATGGAAGGTTTAAATTGTTAATGTATTAATCTGCATTTTCCAAATAGATTCTGTTCCTCCATCACCACTACCACTGCCACCCATACATTTACATTTATTTAAAACCCTGGGGCATGTTGCTCCCCAGAAAGGAAACATTGCAGTCAAGGGCACTTAGACAAAGTCATTTACTTTCTGGGTGAGAGCTCAGTGAACTTTAATAAGACTGCCAGAGTAAGAGCCCAGCATGCTGCCCTGCCCATGTTGGCTAAGGGGACCCCCACCTCGGGAGGAGGCAGCAGCTTGCTGCCTTGAGCAGTGCTGGGTGCTGCTGAAGGATGAGTGCTCATAGCTCAGGGCTGCACTCTGGTGTTTTCTGCTTCTCTTCAAGCCTAAGCTCGTGGCTCTAAGTGATTCTGAAATACTCATATCTTCCTCTCCTCTATTTGCTTTTAAAGTAGTTTTCTACTTTTCACATTTGTAAAGAGACACCTTCAGTTCGTCAATGTTAAAAAAAAATGACAGCAAGGAAAAAAACATCCAGACTGTTTACACAACCAGAAAGAGACTGCACAACCTGTACAACCAGGGAATCCCTGAGATTAGCTCAACTGGTTAGAGCATGGTGCTAATAACACCAAGGTTGTGGGCTCAGTCCACATATGGGCCATTTACTTAAGAGTTGGACTCAATGACCCTTGAGGATCCCTTCCAACTCAGAAAATTCTATGAATCTGTATTCTGTAAACCCCAGGGCTCTTAAGGCATTTTGGTGATTTCTGGAGGCAGAGGGTGCTCCTGGAGCCTGCAGCAAAGCACCATTAGAGGGCATGGAGATCACCCAGGCAATGCCCAGCCATAGCAGGCAGGGCAGCAGGTACCCCAGCTGGGCTTTTCCTCAGCCTTCGTGTGACCTCCCCTGTTGGCTGCCTCTGTTTTCCACTTTCTCGAAAAGGAAGGCACACCAGTGAGTCAGCAGCTGTGGAAAATGGGTAGTTCCATCAAACACCTGAGATGGTGTAGGAGGACAAGAGGAAATAGGAACACCCAAAGGCAGTGCCAGTGCTGCAAAGTGAAGACACAATTTGGGGTTGCACCATTCAGCACTGCTCCTCAGGATTCTCTGGAAACCCTTCCCCTGTGGGCTTTTCCATTTTTCACATGCTATATGTGCACTGTGCCCAAACCTTGTCAGGATTGCCTGCTGCAAAATCCCTGCCACTCACAACCTTGTGAATGTTCAAAAAACTAGTATCAGCAGTTATACAGGAATCATGGACCCATTTCATAAGCCCAGGCATTTGGCTGCCCTGGGAAAATCCCAGTTTGAAATACAGACCAAGAACCCACAGAAGAGAAGCTGTCACTATGCCCTTGGAACAAGTAATCTCTACCCCCAGGACAAGTCAGTACAACACATACTGGCCAGCCTCAGCTTTGTGGTGTCAGGCAGGTGAGAAGGGATCACAGGGGACAGGTTCAGCTGGTTGCTCCCTCCCTGCAGGGCTGTCTGTGTGTGAGTTGAGTGTGATTCACCTAGTCCCTTGCCCACAGCAGCTTCCCAGCCAGTGCAGCGAGGGGCAGGGACTGCAGTGACTCTCCAGATGCAAGCTGCAGCACAAGGTGAGCTCACTGACCTGTGAACCCGCAGCCCTGCAGGCACCACACATCCGTCCGTGCTGCCCACTGGGACTGTGCTGTGCTCACATGACCCTCCTGCTGGGACTGCCATGCCAGGACTGCCATGCCAGGACTGCCATGCTGCTGCCCCCATCACCTCCTCCCTGAGTGGCAGAAGGTGGGGATCGATGGTGGCCTCCAGCAAGATGTACCCTGTTCAAGCACAAAGGAGTGTGGGGCTGGGGTCCAGAACAGGCAGTGTTTTCTTGTCTTGTCCTTCAGACATACATAGGGCTGCCCCTCTCCTGAGGCAGTGTGTCCTGCAGGGACAAGCCAACGACCCCCAGACTATCTACCAAATCCAAAGCAAAGAGGTCAGAGTACCTGTGCAGCCCATTCCATGTTAGGACACTTGTGCAACCCTGGTGCTGTTCAAATGGCTCTGGTAGCTACAAAACAAAAACACATTTCACTGGGGTTCCCAAAAACCAAAAATCACATCTGCCTTGCTGTGGCTGTCCCAAGTCTGTAGGACCCCTGTAAATACATGTGATCTCCTTGTTCCTGTGATTGCACACCAGCACAGACGCTTCCCAAGTCATACTTGTTGGAACCTGGATGGCGAGCAGCAGCCACGACCAGGGGCTCAGCTGCAGGAGGCAGTGGATCTGGGGCGCCCCTCGTGACTTGCAAGAAACGTGCTGCTCTCTTGCCAAGAGCAAACATCGTCATCCTCACAAATGGTTAACCTGCCGGGAGCTGCACAGCACTAATGACTTCACATTCATTTAATCAGCTTGGGCTTCCAGAGCCTCCACCTCAGGAACAGGGAAGGCCGTGCACCCATGCACTTGGGGTACAAATGCTCCCAAAGCCGCACCCCTGCTTTAGCAATCATTAATCACCCCGGGCCGACAAGGAGCAAGCGGCGAGCAGGAAAAGGCCAGGTCTCCACAGCCCCCACGGGAGCAGCAGGAAGCAGCGCTGACCGGTTCCCTGGGGTGGCAGCTCATTCTCCGACCACCCTCCCCTGGGAGGCCCTGTGGAGGTGGCCAGTCCTGCACGAACTGCCCTTTCCTTCAGGAAGGTCACTCAGTCCAGGGAGCGAGAGGCTCTGCCTGTTCCTGGGAGCTGCTGGGCTACGCGTAAGGTGGGGGCTCTGAAGAGGAGTTTCTGCCTGGCTGTACCGCAGCCTTCATCTCCTCACCATGCAGCACAAGGCATTTTGGAGTGCCCTGGAGTATACCTGCCGATTGCTGGGCATCTCCACCGCAGCAGGTAAGAGCAAATTCTCTTTTTCTTTGGCACTAAAAGGCATTGAATGGGTGTCGGGACCCCCAGGCTGCCTCCCTGCCTTTGGCCAGCTGCAGCCACTGCCTCATCCTATGAGGAGGACAAGGAAACATGCTCACTTTTGCTTTGAGACCCAGGGTGGGAGAGTGCTGCGTGCCTGGCCAGGCTCTTTCCAAATGCTGTGGGAGGCACAGTGAGACATTAGAAAGGAAGAGCCAACATTCAGAGGTCAAGCTAAAGCACAAAAAAAAACAAAAAAGAAAACTAAACTGTATTCTTCTAAAACAGACATAGGCATAGGCAAGATGTGAATGAGACTGAAAAGCAAAATACTCATGGGTGAGCAAAACTGCCGAGCTACTCTGTGGGATGTGAAGGTGAAGGAGGAGCTCCTTCTACTGTGCACAGTGAGATGTCCTGTGCCAGGCAGGATGGAGAGGTTCTGTCCCAGCCACTCTGGCATAGTTATTACAAAAGCACTGCTCTGCCTCTCTAGCAACCTGTTGGGGAGCAGCTCAGAGCAGTTCAGGTTATAGCTGCAGTACAAACACCATAAATTCACCCACCTGGTGAGTTGCATCCTCTCACCCACTGCCAGGGGCTGCTTTGGACCAGGGTGTTCTGGGTTTGGTGACACAAGTAGGTACTTGGTTTCAGGTGAAATGCAGGTGTTTTGAGCTGGGTGTCAGACAGAGTGTCTCACTCAGGAGGATGGAACACCATCTCGCATGGAGCATCTCCAGATGGGACTTGGGGAATCAGCTAAAGCTGATTCTCAGGGGTTGACTCTGGCACTGCTGCTGACTAGCTGTTACAGGACAGGACAGGCAGGACTCTCTGCCTCAGTTTCCCTATCAGTAAAGCAGAGATCAAAGGGCCTGATTTGTCTAAAGGCTGGAGGGGTGAACCAGAGGTTCCTGGTGAGAGGTGACTTGAGGTGGTGCCTGTGGTTCCTGTTTCAGATCGCCAGGGATTTCAGAGTCAGACACTGCAGAGTAAGTCACAACAGGCCCTCCTGCCTTTGTATTTCCTTTATCAGCTGCAGACAGTCATGAAGAGACACTTTGCTCAAATCAGGGACAAAGTAGAAAGCACACAGGTCGGCTGAAGCATGCACAGGTTCCCAAGGACACACAAAGCCCACCTGGGGTGATGGAGGCTCTGGAATGTGCTTTAAAGGGCTGATACTGATAACAGGCAGAGATCTGAGTCTCTGAGTGTATACAAACTCCCAGTAGATAAGGGCATGTCATGATGATACTGCAACAGTAGGAGATGGGACACAGCTTTAATCTGAAAATGCAGATCTCTTAATTTCTTCATCCTCATCCTCTTGGGTCCACATGAGCCTCAAGCTGGTCATATTCTTGCTTAAAACTCCAGGGAAACTCAGAGAGACCTTTCTGGGAGAAAATGTGAGCTTGTTGCCATGAGAAAACTAAAGCTAGAACAACAAAATTGAAAGTAGTTTACAATGTGGGAGTGTGTTAGTGGAATATCGTCTTTCTCTCTTGCATGTTTTCTTTTCATCATTTTGCAGCATCTGCACCTCTTTCTTTAATTTTTCTTTAAATGAGCAGTGCAGTTATCTGTCTGCTGAGCATCACAGAGCATAGAGAGCTGTGCTTTTCCATAGCTCTGGTGCATCCCCAGTACCACCTGACTTTCCCAAAAGGCCAGTGAAGAATGAGATGCGCCTGTGTTTTATTTCTCTGTGTATCTCAATGGAGTAAGAAATCAGCTTGATGCAGTGTTTAGTGCTTGATGAGGTGTGTGAGGTTTTTACATGAAATGGAAACCATGCAGAAGAAGTTCCCATGGGTTTTGTTTGAAAAAAATCTATGAAAGGGAGAGTGCATCAGCCTCACTAATTGATTCTGAGAAGGCCTGGCCAGCTCCTTATGCTGCTAGTAAATACAGGTTACTCACATAATATAAACCTCCCCTTCCCCCAGGATCTTGGAGTGTAATGGCTCTCTGCAATGGTGGGGGCTACAGGGTTTCCTTTGTATCAGAAAATGGCTAACTTGTCTTACGGCAAGTTAGTGAAGAGTCGTCTAACAGCTCTGTGATTTGCTGCAGTGTTTACAGCATCTCTAGTTCAGCGATTCTAGGCCTTGTGATTTCTGCATCTAGGAAAGGGTTCCTACTTATTTCTTAATTCTCATGCTTTCAACCATTAAATTCCTAATCATGTGCCTTTAGCCACATGGTTTGGACAAGATCCAAACCAAGGCAGTGACTAGTCCAAACAAACACCACGAAACAGCTCTTTTCTTCTTGCAGATTCTTCATCCAAACAGCTTTGTGGATAAAGCAGAAGCTGTGCAAAAGGAGGAAATATCCCCATCCAGAGCAGAGGCTTGAGCTAACAGCAAAGCTGTAGAATTCTGCATTCATCCACAGGGAATGAATGAATGAATGAATGAATGAGAATGAATGAACTCCACATTTGTAGGGGAGATTATAAAGAACAGTCCTCAGTCACAAAGACAGTAACTCTGCGTGAAAGTAAAAGACAGTACTCTGCATGTAGGATTACACAGCTCTTGCAGCTTCACAGCCCTCTGATGAGACTGATTTCCCTGTGCTGTGCTCAGGGCTGGAAAGGCAGTGTAGGAGGGTGGTACATAGGCCCCGTGTGTTCCCTTAGCTGATAGGGGCCAGCGGCTGCAGGTGACACAGGGAAAACACAGAGGGATTTCTTTCAGCCCAGATGGGAAAGCTGACCCTTGGCATTGACCTACACAGCAGTCTTGATGGACACTGATCTGTGTCCTTGCTTGGGAGCCTGGCACCCTTCTGCACATGGGGCAAACCACAGCTCAGAGAAGTGAATCCAGCCTGCACCCCAAACCTTGGCCAGTGTGCATTGAGCAGGACCAGTGGTGAACTTCCTGAGCACCAGTGGATGGGTGGGGACTGCTCAGTGAGGGGTGGAGACATCAGGTGCAGACAGAAGATTGCCCAGGGCAATGCTCTGGCCGTGAAACCTGGGCTCCATTCAACTCTACTCTGCTAACACTTGTGCCCTGTGAAGTGGCATGTACTGACCAGCTTGCCGCAGCTCGTGTGAGGCATTACATTTCTGCTCCATTTTAGAAATAGTCTTGAAGGGAACTGAAGGATGTTGAAGGAAATTTTCCATCCCCTGAAGCTATTGGCCAATCCATCAAAGATTTTAGCCTTGCTAATACTCTTAATCCCCCTTAAACTGACTCCCTGGTGTTCTGTACTGGCTGGGGCACTGAGAGAACGTTCATTCTCTGGTTTTAATCTGCCTGCTCCCGTTATATGTTTTTCTGTTTGGCTAGCCTGATGCTATGGCTACAGCCCTTTGTGAAGGCAGCTGGCACAGTTCCCCTGCTCTGCAGCCACGTGTTGGGTGCAGCAGGCCTGGGCAAGCAGGGAGGGCAAGGAAGTAGGGCTGGCAGGCACTGGGGGGACCTGGGCAGAGAAGGATGGGGCAGTGGGCCCTGTGACAGCTGACATGTGGCGGCACAACAGAGGGTGGAAGGGTCGCAGGACACTGCTGGTCACCTCCCCCAGCTGTCCAAGGCCAGCTGGTGTTCCCAGAGCACCTTTTCCCAGCCCACACAGTGGCAAAGCTGCCACAATAGGGGTGCAGCTGGGACAGGTTTCAGGGCTGTATGTCAAGGGCAGCACTCAGCTCTGACTCTTCTGGGCTGCTGTGTCAGCATGAATCACTGGTACTAGCAGTCCTAACATGCTGCCCTGCATGGGAGAAGCAGCCTCTCTAGCCCCTGGGGGAATGGGGGCATCTATCCTGGGAGCTGGGAACTAACCTGAGGGAACTGGGAATGAACCCTGCAGTCAGCGTCTTTCCTGCCTTCTCTTTCTAGTGCTGATCGGTGTGGGCATAGAAACTCTGCAGCGAGGACAGTTCAAAAGCCTGGCTTTCTATCTGCTGTGAGTATTTTTGCCCTTGAAATCAGAGCTGGCAGGGGTGACAAGGTCAACCCCTCCACCGTATGTAGTACCAGAGCAGACTTCAAACAGCAGCAGGGAGTAGCGTCCAAGGCTTTGGGGATTTCAGGTGTCCATATTGAGGTTTCAGAAAAATAAGGTATTTCTGTTAGAAAAAGAGATGCTACTGCAGACTCAGGCAGGCCAGAGGTGGCACTGGCTGCAAGTTGACTCCCCAGGGACAGAAGGGCTGTGAGTTTTCCTCCACAAACAAGATGAGCAGAGGGTGTTCAGACCCCAGCACGCAGACTGTGCTGGGAACTGGATAGTAAATTCTGGCCCTCTGTTCCCTTTCTGCCCACCTGGAGAACATACTCAAGCAGAGCCCTGCTCCCCTGACAGCTCCACCTTTCAGTTTTTCAGGGGTTGCAGTTACTGTCTGTGAAGGCTTCTTCTTTATCAGTTTGTTCCTGGAGATGTGCTTCACGTGAGTAGACCCTGCCCACTGCTCTCCAGCCACGGTGGGACCTCCCTAAGGCACCTTGCCCCTTACAGGCAACACCAGATCTGGGGGAGCTGCAAGTGCCAGACCAAAGGTCCTGCCCCTAATGCCAAGGCAAGTGCAGTCAGATGGGGGGAGGTAAATGCGTCCGTGTGCGCACACATTTAAACCTGTGTTTTAACCCAGGCTTGTGCCCGAAATTCCTGAGCATCAGCACAACAAACCTGTGTCTTCAGCATGTGGTTAATACACTGTATAGGCACAAGGCACCAGGGTTGAGGGAAGAGCCAGATCCCCAGGTTGAGCTTCAGCTCCCTCCAGAGACAGCACAGAAGTTAAAGTTAAAATGTAGACAATCCTTATGTCCTTTTCAGAGGCTGAGCACTGCTGCTGTCTCCTAGCATAAACTCTAAAGTTCTCACAGCTTAGAGGCAACACCTTACTCCAAATAATAGGCACTTGATTAGTGAGATGCTGAGCTGCTGGCCTCTGGCAGATGCTCTTCTCCCAACAAGAGATGCTCAGGCTTTGCTTACCTTCCCTGAAAAACACCCCCATCTCCTGGCAAACCAGAGTGAGGATCTGCACATCTAGATGGGTCACAGTTAGGTCCAAAACTTCTTGGCATGTGCTTGCTGCCTCATCCCACAAGGATGTCTCTTTCTCTCTCCAGTCACAAGCCTGAATCCCTGACACAGGCCTGGTGGAAGCGAGCTAGATGCCCAGGGAGCTTCCAGAAATTCCTGGGGTACACGCTGCTCTCAGTGGCTTGCTTCCTGCATCCCATCCTCGTCTGGCATGTCACCATCCCTGGTGAGAAGCTTGGGTGGGGAGTAGTGCAGATGGAAGAGGAGCACGGTCTGTCAAGGGCTGGTGAGGGTGGGGATGTGCAGGGAGCTGGGCCGGTGGCAGATGGCTCTGGGCTAGCCAGACCAAGCACTGCTTGGCGAGCTCTTCCCACCTGCCCCAGCCCTCAGCCAACATAGTCTTGTCCCCAGGGTCCATGCTGGTGCTCACTGCCCTGGCCTACTTCCTGCTGAGCAAGAGGAGGAAGAGCCCTGGGCACAAAGAGGTGCATCCCCAGGCGGGCCAGTACGTGGACCCTACAGCCACTGAGGCAGCCCCAACCATCATTGGTGACACTGAGCAGACCTACACCTTCCACGGGGCCCAGAAGGAGCAGCACTGCTCACTCCTGGGCCATATGAAGAGCATCCTGAAGGGCAGCAAGGACAGGAGCTCGGCCCCAGAAACTCCTGCCCAACCAGCAGCCGTGCCAGTCCCTCGCAAGCAAGTGCACTTTCAGGAGAAGGTGGTGCAGATCATCCCCTCTGTCAGCGAGAACTTGGAGGACGTGGAGAGTGAGGCTGAGGAGACCACATCGGACACAACACCCATCCTCACCCCACCTGATGCCCCCATCATCCTCACTCCTCTCAGCTCTGCCGGCCTCTTTTGAGCCCTCAGCAGGAATGAGGACAGGACAGGACAGACCTGCCACCCTGGAACAGATGCTCCAGCAGCCGCCAAAGGGCCCCAGGAGGTGGCCCTTTCTGCCTTCCATACTTTTGGGGTGACAACTGTGGCACCCCCTCTTAGAGGGGCTGCCTGCACTACCTGGTCTCACACATTGTGGCAGGGCCAGGGGACAGGCAGTGGTTCAGCCAGGGCAGTGCCAGCACAGCAAGGTTCCTGCTCCCACAGCCTCACACACGTGTCACCACCCTGTTCAGCACTACACACCTCTGTGGTGCTCCTGCCTGGCATCTCAGCCATGGCCTGGGCCTCCTTTCTGGAAGCAACAGGCAGGAGGAGGGGAGACCACCATGCCCCAGAGCATCCTCTCCTGGGGCACTAGTGTCCCTCTGGTCCTTGCTGCACATTGCAGAGCTCGGGGCTGGGCCACATTCAGCACAGGGCACTGCAGCCTGCAGGTCCCCTCACAGCACCCGCACCTGCTACAGCAGCTTGAGACACCCAAAACATTATTTCAGAAATGGGCTGAGGTCAAGCACACCCCTGGCCCTAGCACCTGCTTAGTGCCTCCCCAGGCACTCTCTGAGCCCAGCAGGGAATTCATCTCTGGCCCTGGGGACACCTAAGCAGGAGCAGAGGCCTTCTGAGTGTCCCCTGCTTGGACAGCCCCCTTGAATTAGAAGAACTTTGGGATGATATAGCAGCCCAGGTCCTGAGGTTCAGCACCACACTGGCACAGCAGACTGTGTGTAACTGCAATGTGTGTAATTATGGCCCCCAGCGGGCAAAGGCAATAATAAAATTACCATACTGTCCCGCCATTTTCTTCCATGCCAGCTCTTCCCTGAACCCCTTAACTCTAACTTAATCCTAGCATGATTTCTGCCTTTTGAGATCTGTTCAGTTATAATCAGGCATTTCTCTCCTATTCAACTTATCCCTTTGGCTCTCTCCCACCTGAGGACGCATGGGAAGAGCTCAGGTGGCTGGATTCCCTTGGACACAGGACATGAAGCCACACTGTCACCGTTGTTGGGATGAAAAGCTGTAACTGCTCTGAGCCCAGATGCACAGCACTGCGGAGAAGCGATGGTAATTAGAGAAGGTTCCTGAGACCTGCTAGGGTATATATAAGGTAGAAGCCAGTTAAGCTGGCTGTTTTTCTTGTAAATGCATTATGTCTCCTATTTAAGATCTCACTAAACCATGACACTCTTCAAGTGACAATCACCACGTTCATTTAGGAAAGCAGTGTAGGTCAAAGTGTAATCAGAAGGCAATTGAGATAAGAAAGCAGTGCTACTTTTTAATAAATTCTATTTAAGTGTCTTCTAATACGTGATATGGCTGAGGAAGAAGATGAAAGATACTGACTCACAATGTTTGACTGCCTGTGTTTAATAACGAAACTGTTGACAAGAGCAGTTTATGAAGGGTTACACACACTCGTCAGTCCTACAACGAGACATAGACAAAAAACTTCATTGCATCACCAACATTTAAAATGATAGCTGGTATCAATCAGCTCTAAACATGATACATGGATAAGAGACCTCCTGTTTCTGGCTGCATATATTAACCTTCCACCCTGTCACGGTGTGCTGGGGAAGAGTCACGTACACATGTGCCTTTAGGGTGGATTTGCACCTGTAAAATTATCTTCAGAAAATTGCACCCAGGTAACGCTGCACAACTGATAGCAGCAAGCCCAGGATCCAACCACAGCTTCTCCCTCAAACTGGTGTATTCGTCACATTAGGAGATAAAAAAATAAAGCTATTTTCCTCTAAAGCTGGTGACAAACATACCTGCAGCAAGCAAGGTCCCGACCCAGCTGTGCTAACAGGATACCCACCCTGGCCAGCTCTGCCCAAAAACGCTGTGCTTGGAGCTGGCTCCTCTGCTTGACCACACATCTGCTCTGCTATTAGAGCCACTCTCATTAGCAAAGTCAGCTTTCTGCATCATCCAAGGCTCTCCTTTGAACATTGCATAATTAATTGCACACAGGGAGATAAACTCCATTGAAAAGGCACTGCTCCCAATATATTAACCAATCTGCTCACAAGAGAAAGACCATATTTCTGCAAACTCTTCTCTAGCCCTCAGCAAAGCTCCTGGGCAGCCTGGCTGGGAACAGTCACAAATTGCTCTGCCACAAATTTCATCCTTCAGCCCTTACTCAATCAGCCAGCCCCACGATTTGTACCTATGGGGCAGCAGGGCCAGCTGGCAAGGAGCAAAGCAATGTGGTGACAGCACCTTTGGTACCCTGAAGTGTGTAGGGAGTAAATTGCATTGTTCTGTGAAGTGCTTAAAGCATGTTTGCAGTTGTTAGAGTCTGCACAATCAGGTTTCCATTTGTAGGCTCATCTTTTAAAAGTCTGTTGTAGGTTTCCCTTCAGAACCAAGACTGGAGGAAGCTGCAGGTGAGGTGTTTTTTCAGGCTTCATGGAGACAGCATTGGACCTGGTTGCTTTTCTTGCATGCTCCCTTGTGTTGGCCTGGCTCTTCTCCAACCCCACAGCTAGTCGGCTCAGGAGATAAAGGCTGGGGAAAAAAGCTGCTTGTCTTTTCTGTGGTATTAAATTGCCTGTTCAGTTAAAGTCCATGGCTGACTCACCCTGGAGTCTGCCAAGAGCCTGCATCCACGCTGAGGAAGTGGCTGCTCCTTCAGAGGCAGACGAGCTGCACCTCAAACAGCACCTGAGCTGCTTCCCAGGTTCTCTCTGCCAAGGAGTCCATTTGTACATCTCCCACTCTGCTCCTCACCACCCATCCCACCCCTGGTGGGATGCCATCTTCCAGCCCCATCAGCATGCAGACCTGTTAGCCCAGAGGAACAGTAATTAGGAAATAGAAAGCAGGTGGCTATCTTCTTGGGTAATGAGCCAAACAAGTTCAGAGAGGGCCAGCCACAAATGAAGAGGATGGGGGATAAAAGAACCCCTTTCAGAGGCAGCAGGCTGTTAGAGCAGCTCAGTTGCTTAAAAAAACAAAGCCTCGGGCTTTCTTTAAAACCCAGTGCAGAGGAAATGTTCAGCCTCAGGGGGTGTCAGATGACTTTGCAGAGGCCTCAGAGATTATTCACTCAAGTGTGCACTTCTCTGTTGGCGTCACTCCCTACATCTAGCTGTGAGAGTCATCCCAGGGGCTACTGAAAGCACCAGAGATGCTGTAGAGGGCTGTGGGGGGTCTGTATGAGAAAAGCTCTCATATATGCATGGTAATTGCAAGGAAAGAAAAAGAGGAAGAACTTGATGCTATTAACTTTGCAGTGCATAGTATCTGAACATAAGCTGCCTGAACTGTAAGTCCACACAGCACTTCATGAACTCTGCTATGTAATTTTTGCCTGCATTGCAAAAATTCATTACTCAGCTGGTCCATTGAGATTAATCCACTGAGTTAGTGTGCATAAAGCTATAAACTCCTGTGGATTCACATACTGAAAGGAAATGAGATGAATCATCCAAAAGAAATACATGTGTAAGGTAAACGACTGTGAGGTAATCCTGGCAGAAATTGTTTCCTTCAAGATTTCCACCAAAGATCCCCCTGAATCAGGAAAAAATTGCCTGCTTTACATGTACATGTGAAGTGGAAACACTCTACAATGCTACTTGACAGCCCGCACCGAAACTTAGTGAACTGGTATGTTGCGAGCAGTTACTCCATTTTAAGTTTTATGTGCAAGAAAACCAGATTTCGGTGCAAGCTTCGGTTACAATTCCTCTCTTCTTCCCATGCACAAGTAGTTGTTGCAGAGCCCTGGAGACAGGCACGCTACCTGCCCCACCACGGTGCTCCCACCTCACACCAGGGCCTTGGATAGTCACCTGCTGAACCCCCTAGATCCCCACAGGCACTCTGGTCCTCAGGTTCTGTTTCACCCAAACAACAGCAGTGTTAGGAAAATAAGGCACACTTGGAGAGAAAAGTGTTCAGTTTCTGCAGTGTCAGTACTTGAAATCAGGAACGCCCTGCTTGAACCCGTAACTGCAACACTCGCGTGAGCAAACACTGGTGTCAGCATCAGTGGCATTGGTGGCTTCTAATTCGGTATTGAGTCATATCCACATGCAGGAGAGGACCTGTCTCCACTTGATCCCAAATGCTGCATGCTCACACACCTGCAACCCCACCAGTCCTCAGCCCTGCAGCTTCTCCTCTCCCAGTCAGGAGATTCTCCCATGTGCCGGGCCAGAAATGCAGTTTCTGTTTTGGCTGGCCTCCTGCATTTTGTGCTGTGTGGGACGTTACAGGAATCAAAGCTAGATCCCTAACCTGCCTGGGATTGCTTGGAGCTGTCAGCTCACTTGTCTGCTTGGCATGATGCAAAAGCAGGAATATGACTTGCAGCCACAATGTATCAGCTGGCATACCACTAGTGAAATGACAGCATAGGTTATACCCTAATGAATGATTGAGGTGCCTCTTGCATTCTAATTCTAGGCAATTATTCACTGGGCATGTGACTTTACTGAACCGTGTTTTAAGGCTCCAGGCAAAACACCAGGAACCAACCCAGGTCTTTGGATCACGGACTAAAGAGGGAATCCCTATTTCAGACAGGAAAAAAAAAAGGTAAATAAAAAGGAAAAAAGAGGGAAGCATAATGTTTATTGGCAACTCCTCCTCATCACATCCTGGACTTTCTACAGCTCAGGAGGAAGTTGTGAACAGCATCTTAACACTAATCCCCATTCCACTCTCATCTCTTCCTTCTGCCCAGCCACTTCTTCACCCTTTTCCACTGCTCTTTTCCAACCCAGAGCACTATTTAAAAGGAAATATTGTCTTGATCTAGTCATGCTAAACAAAATTGCATGCACTGTGACATGATTGCACAGTTCCTTCCGGCCCCTCCCTCTCCAAAACTCCTCTGTAAGAGTAGCTGTGTTTGGTACTCACCCAGATGCCCAGCCTTGCTTGTCAGCCCCCAGCTCCCTGCTGGCACCCAGCTCCCCAGCGGCTGCACAGCTCACTGCCTCAACACTCCCTGGAGAGACACATCGCAGATGCAATTTTGGATGAGGCTTTCGGCACTGCAGAGGAGGTGAACATCTACCAAATTGTGCCTAGAAGGAAAGAAGGCAGCAGACATAGGGAATGTGCCTAGGAAAAAGAGACTACATGGCAGCCCTAGTGTGCCGGTTTGGCCAAAATCTAATAATATATCCTGTGAGAGAAAAACAGGTTACAACCACCCTTCCCCCACCAGGTTCAGGAAAAAAAAGGAAATTTGTCCTCGAAGGAAAGTGAAAGAAATAAAAACTATTTATTTTAACAAACACACAGGAAAAGGATAATGATGCTAAATAATGAAATGAAATCTCTCGCTATAGAGAGAAACCTGGGAAGATTTCAGAGTCCTTCTGTAGGTGTGGTCTCTCTCCTCCTCGGAGCTGGTCAGCGAGGGCCCACCCCCCAAGCCTCGGGGAGGAAATTCTCCTGAATGTGTTCTGATGTTGTTGAAACAGTCCAGAAGAGAAGAAGGGAAAAACCAAAGTCCCAGGAAACAAAAGTTCAACTCTCCGTCTCACACCGGGAGGGGAAAAGGGAGAAAAACCAGCTGGCTGAAGGAAAGCAAGCAGGGTGCTCCCTCCTGCTCCTGCAGCCAGAGAACGCAGGGGAGTGTATCTCCGTGTCCTTGAGAAACTGTTTTGAAAAGTTCGTTTGGTTTTTTTTTCCTCAAGCTCAGTTTAAAGGCACAGAAAAGGCACAAAATTACTTTTTGGGCATAGAGCATGATAGGGGATACACACGATAGAGTCACCCCAAGACACCTAGCTAACTTGTTTTGTTTTTATGGGGTTTTTTTTGGCAAACCTCACCTTCCAACTCTTGATGGATGTTGCCTGCTGATGCACTACACATTTTGCACCATAAAAAAGCAAATTGGTTTTTTTTCAATAATGTTTTTGCTAGACTGCATTACTTCCTTCAATAGCATGAGAAAGGAAAAGAACACAAAAAAGTTTTATTGTGCACAAAACTGAGGGGAAGAAGATCTTCTACACTGGCTACTCTCCAAGCCACGCTCAAGTAGAATTCTCTGGGGGAATTTGGTATAGTGATAGGACTTTTGAATTTGATATAGTAGCACTACATTTCTCCCTTTCAAGGTGGGGAGGCTTGATCTGGGTTCTTTGTTACTTCTTTTGCTTTCGTGCCTATTGAGGAAACAGTCCCCAGCCCTTTTCTGCGTGTATGACTTTGCAGCAGTGTGGCAAGGAAGCTTGATCTGAGAAGTTCTTGGGAGGGCGGACTTGAGAAAGAAATTGCACCCTTTAGCAGCACCTTCCCCTCAAAAACCAAGGCCCAGGCAGGAAAGTGAACTCCATCTTATTCCTCTCTAACTAATTCTTATTCCATCTCAGCATCTGTTTCTCATGCAAGCATCTGCAAGCTCAGAAGAAATCATCAGCCTCAGAAATGGAATTTCAATGTCTTCTCCACCATAGACACGTTATGTGCTTCACATTGGGACTAGATGTTGTGGCAGTGTAAAAAATATGACAATCTCACTGTCAACATCTCTTGTGGAAGTGCCCTAAGAAGGAAATTGCAAACAAATTCCTGCTGACTGGTTTGGAAATGAAGAAGGCTCTGCTTTTGTCATTACTTTTCCTGGCTCTTATCCAGTACTAAAATACTGCATTTCTGCGATAATCGTTTTATCAGCTTCATTGTTTCATGTTTTCTTCACTTCCAACTAGTAATCACAGACACAAATATTTCCTTATTCAAGCTGATTCTTTCTAAATCAAAATTCCATGTCTGCTTTCCACTTACATAGCACTTTCAACGATGGAAAAGATGGCACAAAATGGAAAAATATTTTTTGCTTTGTGTCCCACATCTAAAATTGAGAACGCCCCAAAGCCATTAATTTCAGTGCTGCTCGTCCTGAAACTGTGCCACAGGTATGAAGTACTCCATCAGTACTGTGCATCTAGACAGGGTACCATGACAGATCATGTGAGAAAAACTACCAGACAAGGCAAAGTAAAAAATACCACATGGAATTGTATTGCCATGGAAATGCTACGGCAGCCACTGTGCTGGTTCTGCCCCAAAACAGTGTCCTGTGTGCCATTCTGGACAGACTCTCTCCTTTATTATTACTTGCTTATAGCTGTGAAAACTCTTGTGTCACTTCTGAAATGCTCATGCAGCCACTCTAGACTGCACAGAAGTGCCATGCAAAAGCTGAGCTTTGTTACTCAATACTTTTGTTAAAAAAGTAATTATTCAAGTAACTGCCCCACAACCAGCTAAGTCTGTAAAACAATTAAAAACAAAAGTGTAAGAAAAATCAAGTTGAGCAATGTCTTAGAACTTTTTTATAGGACCGTATTTCACATGTAACTGGCATTCAGTTCAGCCATTCAGATGGGCGTTTTTTTCTTATTAAAAAGATTTTACATCTCAGGCAAGCACAGTCAAAATTACAAGTTGAATGGAATTCAATCAAAGCTAATCTCAAGTACAAAATCAGCAATGATAATTTTTAATCAAGTTTTACAGAGCTTTCACTGAACAGTAATTAGAAATTACAAGTTAAATCATATTTCTGAAGACATTCATCTGTTTTACAATGATTTTAATGCTGCAGTTACTAAGATAAAAGATAATTTTATTAATAGCATTTTGCCTTTGTTCTGCCCTTTTAAGGAAAAGTTTGACTTCTATGAAAAGCTTTCTTCTGAAGCTGAGTAGGTGTGTACATGGCTCAATACCTGTGCAGAACAGCTGCTAAGAAGAACTGGAGCCAAGCAGAATTTCTGTTTTACTGTGTTGTGGTTTATATTTCATTTGATCTATTTAATCATGTTTTAAGTCTGATTTATTCAAAGTAGTCATGAGGAACATTATCAGACCTCTGAGTTCACAAGTCTATAAACTTACTCTGCCCTGGATGAATCACTCATAAATGGATGTGTACGAAAAGCAAGAGAGGGCAAACGGAGATTTTTTCCCCTTCTCCCTGAGCAGAAGTATGGCAACGTAGAGTTGAATTTGGAACTGAAATTGCCACATATTTTAGGAGTATCTCTTTCCCATTCAAAGACCAGAAGGCAGACTAAAAAAAAGCAAATAAATAGCAAACATAAGCAAACATGGTTAAATGATGATTAGTTGCCCTGTATAACTTTTCCATCAGCTTTTTAATTCTGAGCTGGTTTGAACACTGTGCAATACTCTGCTGTTGCAGCATCGCTGTGTGGTTCTGTGGCAGGAGCAGCAGGACAATATGCATCACCTCCCAGTGCAGAGGGAGGTAGGTCAGTGGATGGGACAGTGAGCCACAGCACACCAGGGTGTGTGTGGGAATGGCTCCTTCTTATACCACCATGACTGGAGCTAACCAGCTTTCCCTCAGCTAATCCAGGAGATACCACACTTTTCCATGCTATGATTGTATTTAGCAAACCAGGTTCATCTTAAATGACCACCCCTATCTATTCCTAATAAACAAGACAATGTGCATTGCATAATAAGAGCCTGCTATTTCATTTCATGTAAATTTGGTAAATCCATGGTGCTTTGATGGGAAATACCAGGGTGATTGTCTCCAATTAGGTGCAGTGGCACTATTTCTGACTGTGATTTCTCAGACAGAACCGCATGTGTGCACACTGGGTAGTTGATGCACCATGCATTTGATGTTTCAGAGGCAGCAAACCCTCTGGGATTCACATGCTAACAGAGATAACCTCTGCAGCACAGTTACACACATGCTCTGTGTTGGACAGATCTCTGCAAGCCAAAGTCTGTTGCAGGTAAGAAAATATACTATGGCTAGAAAAGTCATGATGGTGTAAGGTAGCCTCACCACCAGAGTAAATGCCAAAACCAAATATATCAGTAAGAGGAAAAACAAACAAAAAAACCAACCAAAACCCTCTAACCTGCACAACATCAAAGGCCTGGATAAAAAAACTATGAGATTATCTATCAAGTATTCTGAAGTCCAAAGATAATATCAAACCAGATATAATCATGTTAATAATTCCCAGGCTTGTCACAGCTATGAAAAACCACAATTTAAATTATGATGATGTTATAAATGAATGAATTTACTGAGATTTTGTTGGAAGGTTGGTTGGCATTTCCATAAAGATTGCTATTCCTGGAGTCATGTGAGGTTATCAGACACTGAGCTCCTCTTCAAAGGGATGCTCTGTCACAGAGAAAAATCCTGAAGACTGAGAGCACCTACTGATCCTGGAGAGTTTGTGACTTTGAATGCACAGAACTGGTTAGTCTGCATCACCTGGAAAGGGAAAATGTTTAGAATTCCTCTCATAAATGACCACTTCTTTCATCCTTTTTTCTGCCTATAATGTTCGGCTACATACAGTGCAAATTTTGCAGACCACTGATGTTCAGGATTTTAAACACCTTGTGCCCATCAGTCATCACAGATGGAAAATTTCTTCTACACCTGAAAATCTGGCTGTTGCTCTGCGTAAACCAAGTGAAGGTTACCTGAAAATCTGGTCTTCATTATTTACTTATAGTTTTGCAAATAAAGCAATCTTTAGCAGATTGAGATAAAACACTTCACACAGTCCAGACATGATCCAGCAAGAAACTGGTTCAGCCAAAATGACCGCATACAAAGCCTGAGTCAAATCCCAGAGGCAGGCAAGGTTCTCAAGTGCATCTGAAATGGCACTGAAGCCCATTGGTTTCTTCTTGCTGATGGATCCAGGATCTGATTACTGGCGTGCTGAGCAGCCCCTACTTTTGCTACACTCCACTCTTCGTCAAGAGTCCCACAGGTAACAATGGCCAAGGATTAAAGAAAAAGGAAAGACCTGAGAGAATCGTGCCTGAAATTCTGTAATTCTGGAAAAAAAAATTCCCTAAAATTCCCTCTGAGGTAAATTGCCATGTGAGGGAAAAAATAGCCACTGTGAGCAGAGGATTGCATGAGCACACCCTGTGTGCGTGTACACCCTGTATTTATGATTTTACCCACTGGTAGCTGGCAGCTGGTGTACCATGTAGAGAGGTCAGTTTGCCGTAAGTAATTATCTACCTCTGGTTTGGATTTAAATTTCTAATAAGTAAAGTCCAAGGCTGTAATTCTCTGTAGTCCCAAGTGAAAATTATAGACCAGTGGTCACAGAAGCAATCTCAGAGCTGACCTGCATCTCCCACTGCTCCTCTTCCCTGGCGCCAGTGGCAGCATCACACGTGGAGAAGGCATCACGTGTGGGGAAGGCATCATGTGGGAGATCTGCTGATCTTGGCAATCCTGCAGAGGGGAAGGCAAGGCTGTCTCCTTCCACAGATAATCCCAATGGCCCTCCTCAGTGTCCCTTTCTAGGACTTGGTATGGAGACATAGTTCACTGCTGCACAGTCTGGAACAACCTCAAGGGTGCTGAACATGCCATGTGAGAATTCACAGTACACAAAATGGTAATGATCCTTTCCACGTACATTCCAAAATCCTTGGAGACTGGGAACTCCCATCCATTTTGGGGTGGATCCTGTTTTCTCTGAATTGGTCTAATTTCAGTTCCTCTCTTGTTAAAATTGAACCATGCACAGCCATGCAGAAAGCAGTGGCACTAACTTCAGGGTGGCTCCTAATCCAATGACTTCTGTGGAAATGAATGCTTTCTTACGAAACTAAAAAGGCAGGTACCCAGTATATGCATCACTACAAATTTGGCACTGTACATTGCCCATAATTTTAAGGGTGAGCCTGACTGCAGAGGGTCCATAATATCAGAATAACTCATTTATTAAAAGTACTTGTGCATATCTTCATTATTTGAAAATTATACGAGTCTGAAAAAAGCATTTTGTTTTGCAATGGCACAACCCCTTTTCAAAACATGAAGATGAGCAGTCCAGCAGGAGTATGGAAGCATAAAGTGATTTTATTCAAAGGCTTAAGGGAGGATGGTTTAGCTGCCTTCTTAAGGGAGCAATGTTCAGGAGATTATGCTGCCTGTGTGTTTGGCTGCATGTTCCCTGGTTTTCAGCACAGTCCTCCACGAAATAATTAAGGCTTTGTTGTTTGATAACAAAAAGTTGACGAACTAGAAGAGAAAGATGTGATATGGTCAGTGTCCTGACCAGTAGAGACTGCAGCATGATTAGGAAATCAGAAGAGGAAGAAGGGGAGCAAGAGACATACCCTAATCTTTGGAAATATTTAACTGGAGCTTGCAATCAACTGTAAGGTACAAACTTACGGAAAACCAGGATTGCTTCATCTAGTGCTCAGGGAATGATTTGTTAAACGAAAAAGAATTCTGATAAAAATTAAAATTTTTACAGCATTGCTAACTGCAAGAATTTACCTGCCTGTTAAAATTTTGTTTAAATATTTTTTCACATATTTTGTTTTTCTCAAGGCAAAAAAAAGTGACATATTTATCTTCAGTAATCCATTCTCTTAAGTCTCTTTCGGTAAAATTTGTAATTAGGACAAGATTTATGATTTATATGAAAAAAAATCTGACATCCTTTAGGGTACAAAAGGAAGGATTTCAGCCACAATTTTCATTTACTTATTTGAATATTCATTCAGATTAACAAGATTGCAGCTTCGAGCTGTTCAGACAAGTAGCAGGGAGAGTTCATGCACAAAATCCTCCTAATTGGAGGTGCCAACTGAAGCAGAGGAAGGAAAAAAAAAGCCCTGGAGATCAGAATTACTTGAGAAAATTGAACAACAGCAGTGAGTGGCCCAATGTCCCAGTTGTTAGACATGGACACCAGACACTTCCAGATGTCAGGATGACCTGAGCTAGACTGTGGATACAACAAGTGCTGACTCATTTGGCTGGGCAGTGCTGCAGCGGCACCAGGGAAAGCAGCGGCAGGGAGATGTCAGCCCAGCTTTGCCAGCTGAGGGACAGGGCACAGTGCGAGGGGTACAGACCCTAAAAGTGATGCTGCCAGGGCCAGGGCTTAGCAGGTACCCTGTGTGCTGCTCTGTAGGGCTGCTGCTGGCTCAGACCAGAACCAGCCTGAGGATCACCGCACCACAACTTGTTGGACAGTGAAGACCTGACTAGTTGTTCTGTTGGCTTTCAAAAGGAAAATACAAATTACCAGCTTTTCAGACCTATTCTCCTCTAATATTGGAGCCTCTCCACTGCAGATTGACAGTCCCACGAGCAGAGAGGCACACAGTGTCCCCTTACACAGACCCTGAGAACTCACCACTTTTCAGATGGCCACTGCTACCTATTCCAGGGGAGGGAAACAGTCACAAGACCCCTCTGCAAAGGGATCTTCCTGCCTCAAGACCCTTCACAAAATGTTTCCAAAGCAAAGAGGTCATCCTGATCATCAAAAAGACATGGATTTTTTTTGTGATGGTAAGAAATATGCCCTTGTCTGATATTGTTTGTCTTAATGAAAGAATAGTCCCTTGTTTAATGAAAGCTTTTCATGTCTAGTGCAACATTCAGTGGAGCAGAGCTTGAAAGATGTCCCTAGGTTTCATTTGTCCTCTGTGCAATGTTGTGGAACTATGCGTTGGCACTGACATTTTAGAAGTTGACTTCCTTCACGTAGCAAGAGTAGGAAACATTTTGTTGACTTAAGTAAAAGAGAACATGTAGGTTCTTCATTTGGTTTGGAAAAGTATCACTTTGGGGTCAGCAGGCAAATTTTGTCTTTATAAGGGAAAGCTTCCATTGAAAACACAGACTATATTTGATAAGCAGCTTTGCTATTTAAAGTGCATTTCTATAGCTAAGGTTAAAATACTTTGATCATGTTCCTTTTGCCTTACAAAAGATCAAAACAATATTCTACATCCCAAGTACAAAGTAATCATCTTAATTTTATGATTACTATATATTTAATTTTTCATTGTTTACGGTAGATTATTTCATGTGGGAAAATGAATGTTGATGCTCAGAGCAGACCAGTACTTTGTATTGGTAACTGTATCTTCACTTTTTAAACAAAAAGGATCAGATCTATGAGTAAGCAAAACCTTTGCTGTTTCAAAAGAAATTCCTACTGTGTATAAACGTACAAGTGAAAAATAAGTGCTTTACAATTTGGAAAGACAGGTCTGTGATTATTTAACCTGCTGCCATAGCAAAAGTCAGGGGGAAGTTGGTTTTAATGCATGACAAGAATGAACAAACCATGACGGAGATGATTAGTAATGGAATTGATATTTGATGAGAATTTTCCAGCAGAAAGAAGGCCAGGAGAAAGGTGTGCATGGGAAGAGAGACAGGGGTCCCAGCCCACTCTGGGCTGCTGCTAAATCAGCTCCCACTCAACTCAGTTACAGGTATGCAAAAATATCAGTTTGAATGGACGACAGAGGTTTTGTGATGCTGTCTCTAACCCCCCAGCACCCTCCTTCTGTCCCAGAGCAAACCCATTACTTTAATTCTTAGGGTTAAGAAAAGCCCAAACCACCCTGCCCACAGTCCCTTTGACCCCTTAAAAATAGCAGGGTGGGACCGGCTGATGGCAGCATGAAGCTGACCAGAGACTTCTTTAGTCTGTGCTTACCAGTGCTCAGTGGCCCGTGCTGACCAGGACACTGCTGCACACTGAGTGCAAGGCCTGCATAGTGCTCGTACTGCTCCCACTTCTTCTGCCAGAGGATTCACACTAACAAAGCTTTCATCCAGCAACAAGTGCAAGAGAAATAAAGCATACGTCATTTTCAGCTTTCTACATGTGTAGGCAGATGTGTAAATTCCTTTTTTCTCTAATTATAGTTGATACCCATGAGGTTGACAAGATTCTGCTCTATAAATTACTACAAAATTAGCAGAAGGATAAAAAATAATTGTCTGCAGATTGTGAGACCAAACAATTTGAACAATGCAGAGCTCATAAGTTGCAACACAGACTTCATCTTCATCCACCCTTGGAGGTGAAGAAATCCTGGCTTGCATACATTTCACAAACTTCAGTACCAGCCAGAAAGTGTCATGGAAATAACTGGTCTTTTTGCAAGTTATATTTCCCCTGGATAAGTTAACAGAGAGGCTGGTGCTGAGTTTTCCACGTGCAAGCTGCCCCTTCTATGGGTGACTGACACTTCAGCAGGAGAGCAACACTGCCTGGGACATTACCAGACAAGGCACCAGCAGTGTGAGCAGCACAGGCAGGCATTCAGCCCTCTCTGTCCCTCATGAGCCCTTCCTTTTGACACTTCTTACTTTACCTTTGTCATGCAAAATATTCATAATTATCTAAGTGCCAATGTAGAGCTACCTCACTCATCACTTACGAATACTGTGCCACTCAGCCCAGTTGCTGTTAATCGCCAGGCAAGCCCACTGACCTTGATGATGACCACCAGAAATATTTTTGCAGGCCTGACAGAGCTGAGAAGAATCTCTCACCCAAGCAGCACCTGTTCTCTCCAGTGCTTTATGCTTCTGCACCTCTGTCTCTGTGCATATGTACTCCACTGAGAGCACTTCCTTCACGGTTTGGACGTGTAGGGTCCATTGCTGAATAGGGAGGCTCCGCCTTCACTCCCCAAACATGCCTGTGCTGGGGGCCAACAGCACTCCAGCCAAGGCAACAGCATGAGGTGGGTGGCTGAGGGCAGTTGTTTCATGCTGCTGGGAACCAGGTATTATCCCAGGGATTCAGTGGAGAGCACGCTGTTAGACTCTGTGCTTAGCTCTCAGTGTTTTTCTCACTCTCAGGAAGCAACTCTTTACACCATTATGACATGAAATGTTTTTAAAGCCATACGAGTGCACAAGGGGATCCTTCTGTTTTTGCTGCTATGTGTTCCCTTGGAGACTCCTGGACAGCAACTTCCACAAAAACAAGTCTGTCTCTCAATAAAGCATACCTCCCCTTAAAGGCCCTCCTTAACATACTTAAAATAGCCAAACATTTCTGATAACCAAGTTCACTAGCTGCATGAAGAAGCCAAAAGGACATATTTGGTCCATGATGAACTGCTATATTCAGCTGTATAAAAATATCTTCCATTCCTAAGTCGTTTCCAGAGCCAGGTCTAATTCCTGCAGCAGGAGGGAATGGGGAGAGCAAAGAGTTTACAGAAAACATGAAAATGCTAGGGATTGTATGCTGTACATTGATGGGAATTTTATCCATAAAAAGCACTGGAAAGAGCTGAGGCTTCATAAACTGAGCATGTAATGCACAATTTATATAAAGGCACTTATTTATACAGGGGCACCTAGACTGACTAGTTTAAAGTTTATTTACATCTGACCATGCTTGTGAAGTTGCAGCCACACCTCTGACAACATCTCAACCTTTAAGCATTTCCACTGAATTCCACACCAGGTTATAGCGTGAGTAACTTCCACTGAAACCTGACAATTTACAACAGACCGTGCATGTCTGGTTTTTTTTTAAAAAATTAGCTCAACACTCACCCAAGTTCACCTTCTTGGCCCATCTCAAACACTTCAAGCACATACTGCCAATAACCTGCGATGGCCTTATCCAGTCGTTTGCTATTTATGGTGTTATGCCGTGTTTATGCAAAGTTTTAGTGAGATTTTTTGTTATTGGAGCATTGCTTTGCACTAAAGAATGAAGTTGGCTGTGTTCACAGAGAGTTAATAGCACATCTTAATGATTTAGAATAGCATGGGGTACTCAAAGGCAAGTACACATTTAAACAGTTCACTCACGAAATTCATGTTGAGCTTCAAAAGACACTCAGACTTTAAAGAGGGGGAAACCTGTTTTTCTTACAGGAAAGATGAAAGAACTTGGAGTGTATGAAAGGAAATAATGAGAAGATTCAAAAAAACATCCCATCCCATGTGTAGAATCAATATTTGAAAACACTCCATGTTCTAAACCAGCTCTTTGAAAATAATTTCCTCTCCTAATTCCCTGCCAGAAACTGAACTCAGACATTTCTATTTCTCTTTGAAGGCCTGATAACAAGTCTTGTAGGAACAGGTCTTCTCCTGAGATTTTCTTTCATAATTCTTTCTGATCTGTAAATATTAAAGAAAATAACTTCTGAGGATATATTAAATACTTCTGATCCTAACCACAGGCAGTACTGCAAGAAGAAAGCATGCAAGCTATCATACAAATAGAAATATCAAATCCTGCTCAAAACCTTGGTCAATGTTCATGTTAGTGTTTAAGCTAATCTGTTCTATGTGGATGAACAGAATCTGTGGGACAGAAAGAACTGGAGGAACAAAAATTGAGAACTGAACAAGAAAGAATAATTAGTTTCAGATTTAAAAATATCTGGAACATGCAGAATGAAAAACCCACCAGCTTTATAACAGAGTACAAAAGTGAAAAAAAAGAGAGCCTCAATCATACTGCTGCAAAGTTTGTATTGTCGTAGTAAGGACACCACTTGTGGTAGACCACGGCTGCACTAGGCTTGTACTCCACAAAAAGAAGAGACTTAAAAAGGTCACTGTCCTGAATGCCTTAAAAAGGACCTGTCTGAACTCTCTATTCAGGCCTACCTAATTTCCACTGCTGAAAAATTTTGGCCCAGTCAAACTATCCTTGAGACCACTGACACATGTGTGCCCATCTTGGCAATGCTTTCATTGCCATGCAGATTATGGAAAAGCCTTTTAGTTTCATGACTATTCATTTAGGGAATATCCATTAAATTCTATGACTATTTAAGAGGTGAAATATAAATGGAGGAAAATCTCCTGAAACCACTCCAGCAATAATGTAGAATTATGGAACAGCAACAAAAGCATTAGAAGAATAAAAGAAAAATATGTGCACTAATATCTGTAGAGGTATCAGAGTTCCTTCCATCCTTTCCAGATAACATGAGAAGCTGGAATTGGTAGGTTGCTAGTAGAAGAGAAAATTGTTTCAGGTCTACTGACAATTTCATTAGGTATGATAAGGTATATCTATGAATATATTTGTTTTCAAAATTCCTGAAACTGCTCTGCCACTCTACAGAGGCTGGTATTCTCCTTAAAAGTCCAGCGATCTGTGATAGTAGAAGAGCCTTGTTATAGCTGTGGTGGCTAAGGAGCTGAAAAGCACGAGGTCTGAGAATAAAAGGAGTCGCCTCTCTCTGGTGCTACATTAGGGAAAAGCTGAAGTGATAGTAGAAGGAATGAGGAATGGGAAAGAAACAGAGGCTTATTGTCAAGTTGCTGCATGATTGGGGAAAAAACAGTGCATGACCATCCTTTCACTGCCAGCACCGCTTCCAAACAGCCAGGAATTGAGTTTTCATTCTTCTGCAGCCGCAGCTGCTCAGCCAAACACATGACTTCGGGCACAAGGTCAGTAATGCTTTGATTTATTTATCATCCAAAACTGGTGAAGGCTTCACGGGAGCTGCAAAAGATGGTGTCAAACCTGAGCTTGAGGAGCTGCTCTATTATTTGAGAACAAATGTATTTCATTATGTTGTTTTGCTTGCAAGACTTGTTGGTGAAAGTATGACTATTTCTTGGAAGATTCCTTTTGGCTAAAGAGATTCAGGCCTGGCTCACCTAGCCTGAATTTAGATAACTCTGGGATAGCTGAAGAGGTATGGGAAGATGGCAAGCGAGGGAATAAGAAAGTGGTGGCTTTAAACCAAAAGAAAGGGTGCTAGCTCAGTAAAACAAAGGTTTCTAAATGTCCCTTTTTCTACAAAAGCAGCCAAGTATTTTCAACACAGATTGTACAGATTGCTGGTACAGACTGTACCAGCACTGTAGTGCTAGGAAGTTAGTATATGGATTGTTCTGCAATGAGAAAAAAAATGCTATCATATTATTTGGGAAAAAAAGTTTAAAAGTCTTCTTGATTAGGAAAACAATAAAAGAAATAGATTTTTTGGCTGAATCAGTCTGACTGAAAGATCTGTAACTGAGAAAACAGAAGTTTAGATGTGGCCTCCGTGGGGCTGTACAGTGTAGAGAAGATGCTAATTCAAACACTGCATTTACTTTGAGCTTAGACTATGGAGGTCTTCACAGACAGTGGCGCTGCTCTTTCTGCATCTGAGCAGGATAGCTACCTCTCAGGTTTTTTGTTCCTTTTTTGCTTAACAAAACTGGATGTGCCTGCACTCAGTCTCTACCTAACATTACATTTAGCAAAGCTTTCTTTTCCTTTCTCCATCCTCATCCCATGGAGTGGATAAATCTTGTCATTGAGCAGGTTGTATAATTTTGCTAGGCAACTGTAAAGAACTGCTTTATTTAGGTTCCTAAGTTTTTAATTAAATGATAAATACTTATATTTTTTATTTTCAATTGCTTTTGCTTTTTTTCCACTAACTATCCAACAACGTGGTTGTCTCTGCTTTGAAAGTTTCACTGTGACAATGATTGATTTACTTATGAGTTACCCAATAACTCTGTGTTTCCCACAGTTAGCCAGAAATGTTTTTAAATTCACCTACAGATCAAATGCATGGCATGGTAATGCAAGTGACCTACTTCTCAGACAAATGAGTGAAATCCGTTTGTCCAGAAGCTTTGCTCTTTGTCTTGAATTCACTGATACTTTTGCCTTGATCAAGAGCAGCATCCTAGTCCAAACCTTAACAGAGAGCCCAGGTTGCTGCCCAACACCCTCAGATAGGTGTTTGAAGTCAGCTTTTTTCCATTTAATTAACAAGTAAGGAGTACCAGACTGGCTCTGTTCAGTGTTAGACAGCACTTTCCTCATCAGAAAAGTACAGAACCTGTCTGGATTGCAAGTGCAGAGCAGGACTACTAACAGATGAATATATTGGTTTTTGCAGAGAGAAGATATGGCTGTTTGTTGCTGTTACATATTTGTTTCAGGGAATTACTTACTCAGAAGACCTGAGAAGAATGAAGAGAGCTGTGCATCCTGAAGCCTTTATGAGCATTGTAAGTTGGTTGGTGGAGTGACCTGAGGATGGATGTTACACATGACTGACAGCAGAGGGGTTTCTAAGTGCTAGAAATAACAAGGTAGACAAGCTGCCTTTATTTAACCTGTCCTCTCTAGTCACTGTGTACACTACTGCTTTCTCTTCTGTTCTCTTCTGTCTGCATGTGTAGCAGCCCATCTTCTGTCTGATAGAAATTAAAGCAAATAGTAAATCTCCAGACTTAATTTCTTTTTGAATATCAGTTATCAGCTTGCTATTGCTGGCACTACCTGCCTATCTGAAAAAATGACTATCTAGAATGTCAGCATTTCACCAGCAATGAAGTCTATAAACAAGTAGTCATGACCAGCAGAGACCAAAAATGGCCAGCTTTTCAGAAGAACACCTCTTGCCAAGCAAGCTTATTTAGGTCTTTAATCACTTGTTAAAATCCTGGATGCTCTGTCCTGCGTGAAAAAATACATTGAGTAATTCTCTGAGTACGAGTTACAAAAACCAATCCTCTTTTGTAACAAAACAGGTTGAAAATTGCAAGTCAAAAGCAGTATTTTCTTCAGAGCTTAAGACGGACTGTGCTAGGGATTTCCCTTGCAACTGTGCAACTGCCTGATCTTTTTTTTCCCATAATGCAGTCAGCTTTTCAGCAGCGCTCCTCGCATCTGTGCTGTTCACAATACTGTACTTGTGAAGCTCTCTGGGTTTCTCTGAGGGTAGTTTAAACAAGCTGGTTCCAGGCTGGGTCAAAGCAAATCAGAAGCATGGCACCCGGGCAGCTCCTCGTCTCAGCCACACATTTCATCTCAGCTCATAAACTCCTGCTATGAGCTTGTAGTGATTCTTATATCACCAGAATGCAAGGGCTTGTGATGATTGTATGGCAGGAGTGTAATACAGGTTTTATATTACATATTTGAACTGTAAAACCCTAGTAAAACCCTCGATATAACATAAAGAAAAAAGGATATTTGTTGTTGTTTTAGGGTTACATGCATTCAGACCCTTAATGTATGTAGGTTAAATTCCCAGCTGTACCTGCTTTCTAACATTTCTTTGTTGTGAATATCTTATAATCTATGAAATGGACTTGTGCAAGCAAATGCATTTGTATCTTCTCTCCTAGAATGAACTCATTACTTACAAAGGGTACCCCAGTGAGGAGTATGAAGTGATGACAGAAGATGGTTATACCATTACCATTAACAGAATCCCTTATGGTACTCAGAATCAAGGAAGCCCAGGTACAGTTCTTTAATATGACACAAAACCAGCCTAGATAGGGCATATTCTCAAAAGAAGTACCTTGTATTTGTAAAACATCCACCAAAGCTTGTATACATGAGTGAAATTTTAGCAGAGAGTTCTGGCCACCCTGAACAACCTGCAAGATCTACAGAATTAATGTCAAGCACACCTATTTATAATAAAAATCCACTATAAAATGAAGCATATGCTTCCTAGTAAGGGTTGGTGAATAAAACTTTAAAAAAAAAATTAAAAGTAGGATAAAGGTTGCCTAATCAGCTTGTTTTGCAAAAGCTTTTCCAGCCTCTAATTTTGTTTTGCTTTTGCTTACACCTGGTTAGTATCAGTGTCTGATTCATATTTTGGGTAAAGGAAACCTCTGAAAACAATCCCACACCTTCATCTCTGCATCAATGTTGAGAATCTCAAGCTGATGTGGATGAGCTATACAAACAATGACCAGAGGGTGCCAAGTTAGTTTTCTGGTGTCAGGCAGATCTTTCCATAAATTCTTACAGAAGCTTAGAAGTTGTCTCTTACAGAAAGAGGTGTTTTGTTCTTATGATTAGATGATGCAGGAAAAAATCCCGGTATTGAATATGAGACAGTCCCTGAACTACCAGGAAATGAAAAGATAAAAACAATTATGAACTCTCGCTTTGGTTTTGCTTTGTTTTTCAGCTTCAAGACCTGCGGTGTTTCTCCAGCATGGTTTATTGGGAGATGCGAGTAACTGGGTCACAAATATGCCCAACAACAGCTTGGGCTTCCTGCTAGCTGATGCTGGATTTGACGTTTGGATGGGAAACAGCAGAGGGAATCGCTGGTCAAGAAAACATCGAAAGTATTCCATTGATCAAGATGAATTCTGGGCTTTCAGGTAGACAGAACCACTGGAGGGGATATCCGTTGCCCATCCTTATGTGTTTATTTCAGCTGACTAAATCAGGGATTTACATATGCTACTTTTTAATAAGCATTCTTTACATTTGCTTTTGCTGAGGTGCCCCTATAAAATCACGTGAACTGTAATAGTAATGGAGACTAATTACTGCTTGAACAGGTTCTTCAAACTCAAGGCATAGCAGCAGAATGACTCAGAGGAACTTGCACAGGCCCCCTCCGAGCCATTCCTCAGCCCTGGAGCCAGTTTTGGCAGCTACTTAGAAATGCTAGTCTGTATAATACAAAACCTCAAAAATCTTGAGTAGTATCTTCCATATTCAGTGCCAGAAAAACACAGAACTTAGAACAATTGAATGATTCACTAAAAGGCTCAGACTGTTCCTTTGCTGACAAGCCAGTAATAAAAATGTGAATTCAATTCAAAGTCTGATTTTTAATTTATGCATGCCTCTCTTTCAATCTCCTGCCTGCAGTTTTGATGAGATGGCAAAGTTTGATCTTCCAGCAGCAATAAATTTCATTTTGGAGAAAACAGGACAGGAAAAGTTGTACTATATTGGCTATTCACAAGGTACTACCATTGGTAAGTTACACACAAGAGAGGAATTCTTCAGGAAAACAGGAATAAAATGTGATTTGAGATACTGAGTTACTGAATGTACCTGAGGTTTTCATTAACTCTCCGTAGATGTGAAATAATGTGGTAGTATAAGCAGTTTTCAACATGTAGGCATTTAAAATTTATTATACAGATAATAGAACATAATGGATCAAATGCACTGCTGCTGGAAATCTGTCAACTAAGAATTATACAGGAAATTATTGTGTGTGGGCCATGCAAATTGTTTCTATCTAAGATGCAAGGGTGTGCCCAACAGCAGCTGGTCAGTTGACCAAAATAAACAAAACAGGAAGATGAGAGTACAGAAAGAGAAGTTAGCCAGTTTAGACCAGATGTACACATGAAAAAAGAAAATACAAAATTGGATTGACCGGAAGAAAAACAACTTCTCCTCACAGTAATAGAAGAAAGGCATGAAAGTACATCAGAAATGTACATTTATGTTTAGTCAAGTCTGGAAGAAAGCTGCAAAATACAGAAAGAAATTTCTCTGAATAGGAAAAAAACCTACAAGCTGGTGACTTATGGAGAAGAGGGATTTCATGCAAACCTAGTCTGGACCATAGTTTCTGAACAACTAACAAGGTAGCTTATGAATTTCAAAGTGCAGGATATCATATATTAATACTGTAAACAATCTAATGCAAAAATGATGATTTTTTAACGCCTCTTTTTTGGTTTTTTTCAGCTTTCATTGCATTTTCAACAATGCCAGAGCTGGCTCAAAAAATCAAACTGTACTTTGCATTGGCACCTGTCACTGCTATTAAGTATGCTAAAGGCCCAGCAACAAAACTCCTCTACCTTCCTGAAAAAGTGCTCAGGGTATGCGATACCTTGGTTTCCACTGTTTAACCATATACTTGTTTGTTCAGCTCTTTAAATGGATAAACAGAATTTTAGGGCTTTGTGAAGTCGACTCCTTTGCATGTGGGTAGGTTTACCTTGTGGCTGAGGCCTTCAAAAGTTCAGACTGGGCAATAAGAAAAGCTTTCAGTCCAAGGCAACAGCGCGGCACAGGGACAGGTCACCCAGAGAGGTAAAAAGATGCAGATCCTCAAAGATTTCCAAGATTCCTCCAGGCAAAGCCACAACTGATATACAAGCCTAAACTATGAATTGGAGTTAACATTGACATATCTCTTCATTAAAAATGATGTAACCCAAATTGAGTAATGCCCATGCAGGCTGATGCAATGGAAAACCAAGTAATTTCTCGCTTGTTTGTGGGAACATCATCTGGCAAATGGAGAAAAGGCAAGTAAGAACCACTGAAAGTGCTGGAGAAGTGTGTACATTCCTAAATGAATGTGACCTTTGTATTTCACAGGGTATGCTCGGCAAAAGAGAATTCCTTCCCCAGACTGAGTGTCTAACAAGGATAATAGCCCCTGTCTGCAGCCACCGAGCTTTTGCCAGGCTTTGTAGAAGTGTCTTCTTCAATCTGGGTGGCTGTAACCTGAAAAACATTGATGTGGTAAGTGTAACTTTTACCAGTTCTACTGGGAGTTTAAGCTTATTCTCCCAAAACTCACCCTCTACCCTGTAGTGTGAATCCTGAATTTCTATTAGTACCGCATTGCAGGGAATAGTCCCCACTACTGGACAGCAGTATCTGCTGAGTGCCGTGTCACTAGCAGGGAACCACTGCCTCTCTCCTCAAAAGAGCATTTGGCACCACTTCTGCAGTCAACAGGTGCTCAGAGCCCCCATAATTCTGCAGTCTGCCTTCTGCCAGACCTCACCCAGGGCACCGTATCATGGTCCATACTGTGGCTAATAGTCTGAAAAAGAAGAAATAAAAAGCCTACAGGCTTCACATTTTCTCTTTGCAACAGACAAAGGAACACACATAATCCTCCTTGTCCTCATTCTCCAAGCCTTGGACCATCCAGGATGTGCCCAGAGGCACAAGATACCTTGGGGGGACCTGAGAGAGAGTTGGCAGACACTGGTGGAAGAGTATTAGGACATACCAGCTATGTCCAGCTGTAGGTCAGATCACCTGGGAGTCAAAATTTTGCTCCAGAATTTTTCAAAAAATGCTTCAGAGTGTGTTCACTGAGGAAGGACCACGCAGCAGCTTGTTAAGAAACCCCTGCAGTGCTAGGGTGTGTTTTATTTCAAATAGTTTTATATTCCACAGGCAGTTGCATTTCCCTTCGCTGTTCTCTCCAACAATGATCTTCTCTCACACAGAATCTGACACAGAGTTGTGAAAAAAAACATGCGGATTGGGGTCTAAATTGCTGATTTTCTATTCTATCCCACTCACCTGTAGATTCTTTTACATTCTCAGTCATCCTGGAAAATGTTCTGGTTAGGGATTCCTCTTTCATTGCTACTCCTAGTCTGACACATTGCCACCTGTGGCGTAAATCTGAGGGAGTCTCCAGTCATGCCACTCCAATTTCTGTTGCTTTTATCAATACATGACACTGCTGTAGCATATGTTTTGGTGTACATCTGCATAGAAGGGAAGAAGAGAATGCGCACTGAATATTTTCTTTCAGAACCGAATCAACGTGTATATCGCCCAAACCTCTGCTGGAACTTCTGTGCAGAACATAATCCACTGGAGTCAGGTATGAGCAAACCCCTGAAAGACAAAATAGGTACTCACCTCGAGCTGAATTGAGAGGTACAGAGATAACCAGCTGTGAAGCCATTGCTAACTTCTTGGAAACACAGGCAACTTGCAGTTTGCAATTGAAACCTCATTTCAGAACACTATTTTTCATAGCTCCTTCTTTTGCCAGCAGGATAGAAAAGCCATATGTGACACAGGTACATTTGAAGCCAGCAATGAAGTGCTGCATTTGATTAAAAACATGGCAGCTGTGTGTGCAGGTGTACATCACTCTTCTTGTGCATCCAGTATATTTTAAAAATGATGTCCACAGTTCTGTAAGGAGCTTACCTTAAAGAATTAGTCATGTTTCCAGGGTGGTGTCAAGAAATGAGCAGGACTTAGGCTGCCACATAAATTATCAAATTTTACTTTTAAAGCCCTTATAGTTTATTCTCTCCCTTTCAAGACTGTCAGTGTCTGGACAGCAATAGAACCAAAAACACCTTATTTAGTAGACTATTTTTATCCCTTACCTACAAGGTATTGCCATAGTACCTCTTCAGCAGTGCTGATGGGAGCTGCCTTTCTGTCTTTGGGCTCACACTCCAAGGATCCACAGAGCTGGGCTCCCTCGGAGGAGCCTCTGCAGCAAGGCAGGTTTCCTGGCAGCATCACAGGCTCTGGAGCGGCGCAGGAAGCAGCTGCGAGCACAGAGAGCTTGCAGGAGTGTTCGTGCACTTTTCAGCACAGCAAATGCACAGATAAGTTTGAGTGACATCTGCACAGTTACTTACTCAAAATCAAACTATACTTTTAGCTGTGAGCTCACATTAGACGGTAGGTTTGATTAAGCTGCTTTTGTAACCATGACCTAGACCTGTAAAGGAAAAGGATTACAAAAGCAGAGTGGGGGGAGCTCTGCCAATTGTCTCAAATGTAATTCAGCATCTAACCACAGACTGCAAGCACACACATGCAGTAGTAATACTCCTAAGTCTTTGTTGTCCTTACTGTTATTACAACTAAAGGAGTTAACGGAATTTCAAAACTAAAATTCTAGTGAGGGTCTCTCAGAGTAGTTACAATCCATGTTGTAGGTAAAGCCAAGAAGGGGAAGAACTAGAAATGGTAATTTCTGTATTCAAAATACAGTGGGAACAGAAAACATAAGATGGAGCCCCTCGCAGATCTGAGTGTTGGCAACACAACTGAAAGAACAGGACAAGGCAGTAGCACTGAGGAGAACTTGCTGACAGCAATTGTTAACAGCAGTTTTACAAACTCGAACAAATTGCCTTCGAGGACATCCTTGGGTCTTTCTGCAGGAGATGTGATTTTTTTTCATTATGACAAAAACGTTTGACTCCTTTTCACTGTTTGACACTTTAAATTAATTTACTATTGGCTCTTTCATAGCTCTTAGAAGAACTTCTTTTGGGACTTTAGATTGAAGTCAGAGAAAGGGAAAGAACACAAAAACTTCCCAAATTATGGCTTTATAACTACCCTTCTTTCGTTCATCCTCTTAGGAGGCCCGCTCGGGGAAGTTCCAAGCTTATGACTGGGGCAGTTCAAAGAAGAACATGGAAAAATACCAACAGGTATGTTTTGGTGAAGCAACCTTGGACGGCACAGAAACACGCAAGAAGAGAGCAAGGATGTAGTAGGAGACACATTTTCAGAACATAAGTAAATGAAAATATTACTGCTTTTCAGTTTGGAAGTCAACAGAGAAAGCATATAAGCACTAGTGGCAATAATAAATTGAATACATTTTAAAAGAAAGAGCAAGAGAGAGGAAGAGCAAAACTTTTCAATTAAATGATCAATAGGAATAAGAGGAAGTAAGGGCAGAAAAAACAGAAAATTAATTTTGAAAAAGAAGAGTACACAGAAAAGAACAAAAACATCTTGCCTACTAGTGGAACTGAAACAGACGACAACATTAGGAATAGGAAAACTGGAGAATTAATAGCCACCCCTAGATTCTGGCAGCCAGAGAAAAAAAGACTTCGTCCTCAAGCAGACCCTAAGGAACATCTTTTCAATCCGAGACTCTAATCCATTCTTGACCCTCCTACCCTTTAGTCTCCACAACAGCCTGTCATTACAAGTTACATGTTTTAATGATGACTAGCATGAAACTCAACTTCCTTTGGTTTGCCTTGAATTTGCTTGCTCCTGGAAAGTCATAGGATGCCTTCTAGGTTTTGTGTTTGGGATAATTACTTCCAGTGCTCTTTCTTCATACTATTTGTGGTTGTATAAACCTGTTTCCTGTCCTTGGTCTGACGTCTCTTTTCCAAGCACAGGAGTCCTAAGCTGCTTTCCCTCTCCTCCTACAGAAGCCATTCCATGATCCTTTTCACCCTTGTCACATGTTGTGTTTTCTCTCTAGCCCATGTCTTCTGGGGCTGACCAGTACTTCAAAAGGACCATGGTGGGGGTTTATCCCATCCTGACGTCTCCACCTTGTTTCAGGCTCCTGCCCTATGATTCCCACTTGATAGGGCAAAGACCCAACAATAACTCTGTCAGCTCAGGAGGTGTTTTACTTTTGTCTGTGCTATCAGTTGGGTAATCCCTGTGAGCACAGACTGAAAAGGCAAACAAGGGAACGTCCTTCCTCTTTGGTTTAGACACCTCTACTTTGAACAGTGGCAGAAGAAAGCCCCAAATGAATGTTTAAAGTTTGCTGTGCTCTCCTGGACGTTCATTCCTGTACTGTTTTCCAGACTATTCCTCCTCTCTACAACACAGAAGAGATGACTGTACCAACTGCAGTATGGACTGGGGGACAAGACATGCTCGCAGATCCCAAGGATGCAGCCATTTTATTGTCTAAAATTAAGAAGCTTATCTATCACAAGAAGATTCCTGAATGGGCACACCTGGATTTCATCTGGGGATTGGATGCACCTTTGCAAGTGTACAATGAAATTATTGACCTGATGCAGAAGTATCCTTAACCCACAACCAGAAGCCTTACCCGACTCATTCAACAACACGGTTATTCACTGGGTACAATAAACCCCTTGTGTTGCCTCTGGAGTCGGGGAAAGGATTCCTCCTGCACACTACATGTCATTCCAATACCTTTTGCATCCTTCCTGATAGTGCACTTCGTATTTTCTGGCAACCTTATGGATCTGTAATCCTTTCTCAATTGATACAGATTTGATTTTGCAATAACTATACTTTGCTAACAGAAGACAGGGTTTGCTTGCAGCCTACTCTCTTCTCTACACTGTAACAGGAATGAAAGCACTTCCTTTCTCTGGGTACATTCTGTGATCTCTAGATGTTTTCCATTCTTCATATTATTTCTCAGTTTATTGGGCTGACAGTTATTTAAAGGCATAGTGTAATCAAAAACTTATTCTAACAGTTGTGATATTGTATAATTTTATTATTAAACAAGATGATGAGCAGAAAGCAGAAACTGAGTTCATACAAAAAAAACCACCTCACTCCTGAAAAGAATATGATTTGTCTTTGTTTGAAACAGGACTGCTCACTGTTTTCATGAGGAAGAGCAAGAGACACAGGGTAGACCCAACAGAAAAGAATAGCCAGTCTCATGGTTCAAGTATGCACCTGGAAGCTGGGAAACTTGACTTCAAGACCCACCCTGAGACAGAGAAATCCTTGCTGACTCAATCATTTTGGCAATGGCAGCACTTCCAGGGGACACATAGTTCAAAGTTACACCCTGAACCCAGCAGAAACCTCGCACCTGCTGTTTCACATGTAAGCTACTGGCTATCACAGAGCTGAGATGATCTAACCTTTGTCATGGCTCTGAGCAGCCTCTTTGGCATTTAAACACTAAAATGAAAAGTACCCTAACATTGTTAGAAACAATCCATTATCTTCATCCCATGTATATTTAGAGCACTTTGACCACAACTGGAAAGAGCTGCTTTCAAGACAATGATGAAGAATTATTCATCCTATTAATTTCCTGGGGTAACTATGACTCTACTAATCTTGTTTCAAATAGGTAGTTGTGGCACAAAACCACTCAGTTGAAGGGTAGCCTCCGTGGTTATTAGGCTACAGCATTATAGGTCACCATCCCTCCAAAACAAAATTCCATTAGCTTCCCTGTGAAAAGAAACAGTGCATTTAGGGGTTTCCTTTCAGCATGACACCCTCATTGTCCATTTCAATGAAATGTTAATGTGGGCCAAGCCTGGGATGCTAGCCAGCACAGTGCAGCTGTTACACTGGGACAGTTCACTGGTGACACTCTATGACCAAAGGACCAGTGTCTCACTCTGAGTAATGGTTCATTAGCCAAACAAATTAACCATGGCTGTTACCACTTCTTGCACCTTTCCCTTCCAAGACAAACAACAGGCCTGTTTCATCTCCTGAGCCCACTGCTGAAGGCTGTCCTTTTTCCTTCTGCTTCACAAATGTAACTAGAGTTTGATCCAAACAAAACTGTTCCCCTCCGGACAAGGACATTCCTTCTATCAAATACAAATTCCTGGAGACAAATACCCTTCAGAGGGTCAATCTTTCAACCAACTCACTGCTTGTATGGAAAATGTATGAGGACTTGAGACCTACTTCATAAGTTTTCAATGCTTTCCATGCTAAATGCAACATCATACCTGAAAGTAGGCGGAGCATTCCCTAAAGTCAGCTAGAAAAGATCGCAATTGTGCAGCTATCTTGCAACCTGGGACACCATAGAGGAGGCAGGGAGCTGAATTTTCTGGAAAGTCAGTAAAAGCAGGTTGACCAAACAGCATTGGACACATCATGGGGACTGTTGATCCCACCTTGGGACATGAAAAGGGATGAGACATCATGTTGCAGAAGTCCTTCTGAGTGTTTAATTTATGGTTTGATGATAATTTTTGTCTTACAGATATCAGAGAAGTCAAATTGTAATGCTTTTCACTGAGAAATTATCAAACTACTCTTTCCACTATTCCAGACAATGTTTTTTACTTCGTATGTAAAGCAGAACTGTTACTGTGCTGTCACTGACATCCTGTTGTTTCACTACTTTCCTTCCCCTGGTAGTCAAAGGCATCATACTGTTTGCAATGGTGTTCCCAATAACACATCCCTCTTATCTGGTGTTCTTCTAAGTGCTCATCAGTCCATGATGAAACTCAAGTTCTTCTGAAGACACTTGTAAGTTAATTGGCTGAACAGGCTGATCCTCACGTAGGAGGATTCTACTTAGTCTATAGCCCAGCTGCCCAAGGACATGGAACGAGTCCTTCTGCCCATGGTCATCGAGCCAATCTCAGTGAGGACGGAGCCCTCAGGCTGACTACAGCTAATTCAGCCGTTAAGCAAAGATCTGCAGATACTGTGTTTTCAGAGGTGGTGAAAATGGCTTAGGATAAACAAGAACCCTTGTTTGTTCCCTCACTGGGAGAAAGGTTACATGTCATGTTCAAGCCTTCTTTGGCACTGGAGTAGGATTAATGCAGAATAAGGTGTGTTTCATGAGTTGTGCTGCTCACTGGAAAACAGACTTAGGTCAGTCTGCAATGTTAAAGTGAATATAAACCAAATGAAAAGCAATAACAGAGACAGTGCTCTTGAGACACTAGGTTGAGAAAAGCTGGACACTTCCTCCTTTTCATCTTAAAAGATTACATTTGAAGCAGCTCCTCAGTTGGGCAACAGTACAGGTCAAGGTCTGCAGCAGTCCCAGTGACCTGCAACACCCAGGTCCCAGCTAAACATGCTAACCACTGATTTATAGGTACACAGTACACTCTCCTGCTCCAAGCTGCGTTTTGGGGTTGTGAATTAAGCCAGATCAGCTTTGTCATCACAAAGATTTCCCCACTTCTGAAACACTGCCAAATCAGCACTTAAACACGCTCTACAATATGTGCTGCCAACTCATGACACTCACAGCTGCTTCCCTGAAGTGCTCATTTTGTTTTGACTTCCTCTGATCGGCGCAGGTTGCTGCCAGTGAATCAGTCTGCTGGTGGAGACGGACCAGGGACCGTGGCAGAAAACAGAAGCAAGGCAATCAAAGCAGAGGTAAGTTACTTATACATACACTTTCATGGTCTCTTTCTCTGTTTCCTGTCTCCATAAAGATGTACTGTCTTTCTTTTGTGCAGTTGGTAGTAAAAATAAGCAGTGTTTTTCCTCTCTCATCTGTAAGCTTATTGCTATGAGCAGAAGTGTTTCTATGCTTGAACTAGAAGACAAAGAAATTTGACCTGCACAAAAGGAAGAAAAGGAGCAACTATTTAATCTTTTTCTACTTGTTTTCTTCAGTCTGAGAACAAGGGAATGAATGTGCAAGTATTGCAACAACATGTGTAATCCGGACCTCCTGTTCCTTCCGTATAATGCATATGTATGTTTTGTTAGTGAGTAAGGCAGCATATTCTCATGCATGTTTAGTCACAGTTGCTCTTCTGGTTGGTATGTGTATGCCTTAAAGCTTCTATGGAATAAATTTTAGACTGCTTAAGGCACAAGGATAGAAGGAAAATTTTCAGAATGGCTTGTATCTTAGCTTCACTAAGTCTTAAAAGTATGTAGAGGAACTTTCAAGAGCATTTGTCTCTCTGATCTTTTTTCCATCTAAGCATATTCTTTTATGATAGTTTACCATGCTCAGTAGTTACTTATGACTTCATCTCACTAGATGAAATCAGCTGTTCATGTCTTTATTCCTAGAGTTTAAGGGAGCAGTGGCCTGCCAAGATTGATGCTACTTGGCCCCCCGCATCTGAGTAAAAGGTGAATACCTGGAAGTCCATAAGCCATGCCAGCTAAGCCAGGTGATCACAGAGTGCATTGAGGAAAGTTTACCTTAACAAGAGGGTTAAATAAGCCTCCTCATTTTCTCAACTAGTCTTGGTAGTGATTTGAAAACAAGCTGAGATATTAGCAGACCTTTTTCTTGCCAAATTGAGATTCCCAGTGCAGGGAGAGGGAGGCATATTTTACTCCCTCTAGAACAGAGTAAAACAGAAAGCAAAACAGAGTGTTGCACTGCCTGAGTATGTAGTTGTGAGGCTTCCTGTTTTGACAACAAAAATTAAGAAGTATTTGATATACAAAGGAAAACAAATTGTGTTTTGATGCTATGTTTAAAGTTTTGGGTGTTTCCAAATGCTGCCTCATTTCAACTGTTTGATGATTCATCAGGTTTGACTTCTTAAAATTTGTTCAGTCAAATTTAAAGGTTAAATTGAAGATCACTTAAAGTCAAAATGTATTTTCCTTTTTTAGCACTCTCTCATCCCACAAATTCTATTCTTCTTCCCCATTGCTCGATGGGGAATGCTTCCTTATTTTCTCTTGATCTTCATATTGAACATTCCTGAGTATAAATAAACTTCACAGAGCACCATGTCTCGTCATAGCAGATGTCTTATGCTAGAAGCAGACTCAAGAAACGTGTGGCTAGGTGAGAACCTCTGTTCATCATTAAAAATTGCATTCTCCATGTCTAATGCCTGGTTCCAGAAAGACTTGTCTCCTGAGTCTGCTTAATTTCCTAACAAAAACTGTAGGACAGACAGGTCTCCTATGAAATTCACTCCCAAATGCTGTACGCTATGGCTACGGTGAGGCTACACGGACACTGAAAAGCTGACAAGCTCACTCTTGCTGGCTGCTGCTGACTACACAACTGCTGCCTTTGCCTGTCTTCCCCCCAGCAAGGCTGAACCCTTTTGAGTAGTCCTTCCCTGACAAATAGTCCTCAGGAGCTGCTGCGAACCCCACCACTTTGCAGGCTTGTATCTCAGTGCTGGACTTGGCAGATACTTGACAATTACATCAAAATATAATTGCAGGATGGACAGGAGGGTAACACAAAAACACCACAGTCATAGAAGTGTGTCCTCTTCTTCTGAGGAAGAAGCCTGCAAAAGCAGTGGTGCCCCCAGTCATTACTGGTGAGGCAATCTTACAAGATGCCATGATGAGCTGAAGCCTTACACTGCATTAACTCCCATGGATTCGACTGTTGAACATTTAGGTCTCCTGCCTGGTCTTTATGGTCTTTATGCACATGCAGAATGACTGCTACTCTTCTCTTCACAGGCGTCATTCTCTCCTCACGCATTAAAGCACAGCATAAAACAAAAAGTTTGATGTATGATGTGGCTTTTCCTGAATATGTAAGAACAGCACTGAGCTTCACGGATTAATCTTTTTTTGTACAGTTCTTCAGAAAGAAGAAGCAAGGAGCACTGAACTTGTAAGCTCTTGCTCTTCGGGGAGTTTTAACCTATAATCCCACACTCAGTAACTTTCTAGGTCACAGAATCTGTTCTTCTTTTTCCTAAGGGATGTTTGAGTCAAAATTACCTTGTTGAAAAAAAAGTCTGGGAAGCTCAGAGACAGCAGTGTTCCTGCACTCATTGACCTGGGTTCTGGAAAATAAAAACCAAAACTGGGAAGTATATCTACTGTACATGGAATTGGCATAAACTGGTGCTAGATCGACTGCACTCTACAATTTCTATTCAGAAAAGCTAATCAGGAACCATCAGTCATCCCAGGAAAGAGCGAGGTCTCGCTTCCCTATGACCAATACAAGATTTGTGCTGTGGACAACCATTTCTAAGAGGTAACGGAGACAGGCCCTTGGCAGAACAAAGGCAGTCTCAGGATCCATTCCTCATGGCTGCTCGGCTAGTGGCCAAAAGGTAAGGCTGACTAGGAACTGACTCACGGCGATTTGGAGGAGCCACGCATGGTCACCTTGTTTGCTTCATATGCTCAAAGGAACGGATTTCAAACAGAAATTTATCATGTTCTGGGGCACATCACCCTATGAGGAAAGCACAAATGGCACTGAACTGGTGCAAGCATGTTGTCTTAAGTCCATTAAATCTCCTCACAGAGTGCCTGAATAACTCCTGGCCCCTTCATGACCTTCATTATGATTCCTCACCCCAGCATGCCACTGACAGACACAAGAATAGCATTCAGTGCCAGAGGAAGAGAGGACAGGTTTAAAGAAAGCCCATCCTGAACCTCTTTCACCTCATTCCTGAGGAGACAGGAAACAAACAGTGCTTTCTTCTCCTTTCATCTCTCCTGCTGGCAGAAGGTTGGATACAGTTGAAGGCAGACAAGCTGGGTGATGGTCATCTCAGGTGCTCACGTTTCTTTGTCAAGCTTCTGCTAGGCTCCTGCCAAGAGCTGGCCCTCTCTACCCACCTCAGTTCCCTTGTAATCTGCAGAGTGCTCAGGTATATTCTTGCATGGTATGCCCAGGTGTTTTCCTCTCCTGTTCTGCAACCCTACCTGTTAAACAGGGTGAGCTGCAGATAGCCCCTCCTTACACAGGTACTTATTCCGGCAGCCCTTGGGGAGCAGACGTTGGGCAACCTTCAGGAGACTCCTCTTGGGTCTTCCCACGGAATTCCACACCACTCTCTTCCTGACACAAACACCCCTTCATGTGCTCTTCTACACAGCCCCAAGATGTGGTGCCTCCTCGTGCTGCTCTGCTCCCAAGGAATTGTCTTTTCAGTGGGATTCACAGCAGCCTGCATCCCGAGTGCTGACACAAGCCGCTGCAAGAAGAGTCGCGACCCCGAATGCTTCATGAATGTTGTAAGTAGGGTCACCTTCTCTCCCTTTCTTTCTAAAGCTTCTCTTCCAGTTACATAACTAACAGTCCTTGTCAGCAAGCTAAAAGAGCCCCTTCTGCATTTCCTGTTTTCCCAGCCTGCTGTTTCCAAACCACTCCCTCAGGGTCACTGCCACAATGAGGGCTGGCTCTGAACGTGCCAGGGACAGATGCGCCTCTTGCACTCTGCATGAGGACAGACACGTAGCACTGCAATGGGGACTGCTGTCTACTACCTTTGTTTCCAAGGCTAGGCAACTCCCCAGAACCTCCTGCGGGCCACTGGAGATCCAGACTGTGGAATTCTGATCTCAGCAGCCAGACTCAGCTCTGGACTGTGGACAGAGCACAAGACTACATGCTCCAGTCTGTACCAAACTGAAAAACAGGCTTCTGCTGCTTCCATTTAGGGTGGACACCAACATATACATGATAAATGTGGAGCTGTGTCATGCCTCATGATACCTGTTTGCAGTCAGCTTTCTCAACACATGTTGGTATTTCAGGCTACTGCATAAGGGGAGGAGTGCAAACCCGGCAAGAGAACAAAGAACCCTCCAGCACTAGCCTGAGGAAACCTTGATTCTCCTATCCAAACAGTCTGGGCTGCCACAGAGAAGGATTCCTTTGCAGTGGAGGCAAAGGCTGGTTTCTAATCTCAAGTGAAGCAAAGGCCTGCCCTTCCATAACAGTTTGCTCCAAGCAGTGGTAAGGGAGGTTGAACCCCTTCTACAGATTCTCACACTGCATCAAAGATGCCTTGCCCTGAGTCACCAAAGATTTCCTCAGAGTACCTGCATAATTAGGTGTAGGTGGTCTCATTAGTTCCTTTGACTGGATCTCCACCCTTGTTTGCCTTGCCTGCGTGGCTTGCCTAACCACACTTTGACAAGAAAGGATTCATTATGGACCATCCCCACAGCTTTTGGCATCATCTTATACAGATATGGCTGTGTATTTAATCTGTAGAAAAGTACAATCTGTATCAGCCTTGCATAATATGACAAACTATCTCCCAGAAGGGAGCTGGTCACTCAGCACAGGTCTGCTTTGTCCCATAACAGGGGGCTGAATACCAGACAACCGCCACCTAAACAGGTCTGAAGAGGACTTTGCTTCATCTTTTTACAAGGCCTGTAATGTTTATTCTCAGCCACGGTCTCTGTGGCTGGGGCCTCACACTACCACCACAGCACATCCCACATGCACACTGCTCATCTTGGTTAGGCTCCAGAACAGGACAACTGGCATGTTAACAAACTCTCCTTTGGCTTTCCACAGAGTGAAATTATCAGGTATCATGGATACCCCAGTGAGGAACATGAAGTTGCAACAGAGGATGGATACATTCTTGATGTTTACAGAATTCCCGCTGGGAGGGATGACCAAAATACAGGTGTGACACAGTTATAGGACACAAGGAAGGTCTGAGAGCCAACTCTTACATGAATTCCCCATCCTTCCCCTTTGCACTTGCAATGGCATGTTCCATACCTTTCCATCTCCACAAGAGTACCTAGTCAGAAAAGTGACTCCAATACTGAATCCATCTGAAGTCCACACATCCAGTGTCTCTGTCCTTATTTCAGACTTTTCTAATAATTGTGTTACATCCAAGGGTTGGGTTTTTTTTTTTCCCCTCAAATAGTCTGGCAGGTAGACTGGTAAACTGGATTTGGGAAGGTTTTGCATTAACAACCTAAATAATATACATATAAAATAGCAGCCTGACTACAAAGCCTCTGAGGTTAGGCATGTGAATATTAATTCCCAGGCTTCTGAAGGACAGAGATATCCTTAAGGAAGGAGGTAAGAAATCAGGTAGTCAGTGAAAAGCAAATGCATTTCATCAGTTTCATCACATTTTCTGAGTTGAATAAAAATTTCTAGCTGGATTTTGAGGTACCCTGCATACTGCTACTTTGACTATTAGTCCTTGTAGGTATTATGGAATTTTTTATTTGGATGCCTTCCTCTAAATGGATCTCTTTTGGAGATCATTTGGACCATCCGGACTCTCAAAGTGAGGCTAACCAAGCTAGATCAGGGGCCTCAGCCTTGCTCAGTGGTTACCTAAGGGTGGATTTCCTTCTCTGGATTAATTTTTCTTTGTCTTCCATGCACTGTTATGCCTTCAGCAGTTTTCAGCTTTGGGTAGATGGTTTCAGCATAGGGGCTGTAAGTTGGCTTTCCAGTGCAAGTGGAGGTAGGACAGGCAACCTCAATAAATTCTTTATTTGCCAGACCTGTCATAAAATGGTTATGAAATGTCATAAAATGGTTTCCACTTGCATGGAAAAAATTCTTCAGGCTTCTCAAACCAATATCCAAGTATAGTTCTCCAGGGAGCTTCTTGAATGGGGAAACCTCTCACAAACTGAACTCTGCACTCCAATATTAAATACACATTAATTGCTGTTCCAATATAAGAATATTTTAATCTTTTTCAGGGCAAAGGCCTGCCGTGTTCCTACAGCATGCTTTTCTAGGAGATGCTACTCACTGGATTTCCAACCTGCCCAACAACACCTTGGGCTTCCTCCTCGCAGATGCTGGCTATGATGTCTGGTTGGGAAACAGCAGAGGGAACACTTGGTCTTTAAAACACAAGACGCTTAAGCCCTGCCAGAAGGAGTTCTGGCAGTTCAGGTACTCAGTAGAGAGAGAAAGACTCAACATAGAAACTCCAAGGGGACTAGATAGCTTCAGCCTGATGGCTTTTACCTGAACCAGCATCAGAACAGGATCTACACCAACCCAGGAGAGTAAAGAACCAGGCAAAGAAGGATGCTCACTACTACTCAGAGTTGGGAGAATGGGCTGAGGAAGAGATTTCAGAGACCGGGAAATGAAATGGGATGCTGAGGAAAAGGGAGACAGTACTGTGAGAGGGAGAGCAAGAACCTCACCTGGAACATGCTGAGCAGCCTTGTCTAGAAATTTGATCTCTCACAGTTGAATTCAACCAAGTGAGAAATGTGTTTTGTAACCTGTGCAGGTGAAAGCACTGATTAAATTCAGTTCCCCAAGGGCTGCAGCTGTCAGATGAAACTGGCACCTCCTCCACAGAGAGCCCAAGGCATCAGGCAGCCAGGCTGTACAGCGGCACCCCTCTGCCCACTTCCCCAGCTCAAGCAAGGATGCAGACACACTGTGCAACCTCCTCCTTCAACGGGTCCTGCTTGGTGCAATGAACAAAACTGACAATCAGTAGCTTACTGTGATAGTCAAATTGTCTGCCAGCTTTTTGTGTTTCTCCCTGTAGCTTCGATGAAATGGGTAAATACGATATTCCAGCAGAGCTGTACTTCGTCATGAATAAAACCGGACAGAAGGATGTTTACTATGTTGGTCACTCTGAAGGGTCAGCTGCAGGTAATGTCAGGAGAATTTTTCACAACCATTGGTGTTCCTCTTTGATCAGTAGGTGACTGTCCCCACTGATTCTGTTGTTTTTCTAGTTTCTAGTGACTTAGAAAAACGTAGAGATTTTTCTGGGTTGAGATTTGGAAAATATGCAAAACTTTTCTGCAATCAGCTTTGGTTACCCTTAATAAGCAAATAAACTTAATAGAAGATGCAGTGATAGTACAACTTTTTAAATAATTACATAGAACATAGAAACGGTCATTTACTGGGTACTTCTGGTACTGGCACTGGGAGTTTTTCTCAGCAACAGGAATTTACATGAAGTTCTTCTGTATTAAGACGGACAATTAGAATCATAGAATCATAGAATATCCTGAGCTGGAAGGGACAAATAAGAATCACTGAAGTCCAACTCCTGTCCCTGCCCAGGCCAGCCCCGATGTTCACACCATGTGCCTGAGAGCACTGTCCAAACACTTCTTGAACTCTGTCAGAATTGGTGCTGTGACCACTTCCCTGGGGAGCCTGTTCTTGTGAATAGGATTGGAAAACTAAAGAGATAAAACAGTCCATAAAATAATTTAAATGAATACATTAATTTAAATTAAATTGCTTGAAGGCAAGGAAAAATAACTTCAACATTACTAAGTCATGACTTAGTGTCAATCTTACAATTTAAATCGTAGTTCATGAGTGGCTGTAACTGGCCACATTGCTGTTTAAAAACATAGTGCCAGAGACCAAAAATTAGGAAAGCAAAAACATTAGTAGTTTATTTTCTCTTAGGTCCAGCTTTTGTCATTACTCAGTTCATGGCCTCTAAATGCAGCTAACTGTCTTTTAGCATCAGTTGAAAGTTCTTGGTGTTTATGGTTCATGTGTAAGATCCATGAATGAACATTGATTAGAAAGGACCAACTGCCAGTTCATTAGTGTAAACAACCCAGGAAAAAAGAGAAGGAAAGGTGGAAAAATCATATATTGTCACAAATTCTGACCTTCTCTTTCTTTGCCTCTCGTAAGAGTATTTAAAGACCCTCATGGCAAAATAAACCAACCATCTAGGCTTTCTTCATCTGCCTGTGATGCAAATAATTACTTGAAAATACACAAAGCTCCCACTATTTAGCTAATTATCCTATAGTTTCATGAAAGCATAAACATGCATAGCTCTTTAGAGACTCTAATTAGAAAAACTCACTTTTTATGACAGTTCCTTGAACTTTAGAGGGAATTGATGTTATCTCCAAAACCTCACTGACATGTTGCCTACAAAAACTGTTCTGATAATGACAATGCCCAGACATGCTCTAAACCTCAAAATGAACTTTGCCTCCCAAATAAAATTAGTTTCAGGACTTAGCTTCAACACTTTTCTTGAGTAAAACATGCAGCACAAACATGAACAACAGACAATGGGCTGCACATCTACTATCATTTCTTGTTTGCTATCTGCTGTTTACGTATTTAATTTGTCTGTGGAGGATATCTTCACTAACTCAGGCTGTCTCTTCTGTGTTTGCAGGCTTCATAGCATTTTCTACATACCCTGAGCTGGCTAAACGGGTGAAAGTGTTCTTTGCTCTGAGCCCAGTAACTGCATGCCCACATGCTACAAGCCCTCTGATTAAGATATCAAATCTTCCTGAACCACTGCTCAGGGTACGTAATTTTTTCTTCTAAGAGGTCCAATGCCTCCCTAACCTTCACAGGGTTCACTCAGCCTGAGACCAAGTGCTCCTAAACAAGTGACATGCTGATACTGAGCTTCGGATGAACTGAGTGGTCTCAAAAACTCTGCTCCCAAACCCTGTGGGGAAAATAGTCAGGATATAGAGCTTGTAGCAGCAGCTCCCAGTGAAGTAGGAGACTTGTGAAACACTGTCTTTTTTCAGAACTCCTGCTGTTTAACTAAAATTTTGCTGGCCTCACGCAGGAGGAACTAAACCAGAACTGCAATAACAGACATGGAAATCTCTGGGACTTTAAAAATGAGTTAGCATAAAGGTCAGCACAGTAGGAATGGAAGGATGGCTTCCTCGAGGATTGGTGATAGTAATATGAAGGAGGAAGAATAAATGGTGCTCTATGGGAAATGGGGTGTTTTAAGGGGTACTGTGAGGGTAAGCTGTTCCAGCACTCTTTGAATACTGCGTTTTGAAGGCTAGGCTACTAGCAGCAATTTCCTGCATAAAATTCTTCTGTAACAAGAAAAAAAGGCGTTGCACTTTTCCTTTCCCTCAGTTAATACTTGGCAGCAAAGGATTCGGGCACCAGATCCCATTTCTGAAAGGACCCGTGACACAGTTCTGTACAAACCTGGATAAGTTTTGTGCCCGTGTTCTCTGTTACATAGCTGGAGGCAGCATAAAAAATATCAACATGGTAAGTATACGCAAGAACACCTACTCACGGTAAAACTAAAGGGATTTTGGAAGTTACGTTTGTGCACTCCACCCTTGTCTGGTTACCATCACGCATGTAAACATACGTAAACCACAGCACAGTTCAAACTCACTTTCTTCACAGTTTTATTCTGTCACAGCACTGGATCTCTGTCTTTATAAGATTTCTGCTTTCCCTCCAGAGTCGAGTAGATGTGTACGTAGGACATTCCCCCGCTGGAACATCAGTACAGAACATTATTCATTGGCAACAGGTATAATTGTGCACTGACATGTAAACAATCTCTTACTACTGCTTTTCATGCAACTGACAGCCTACAGGAGAATCCAGAGGCTTTGGATTTGGGAAAATTGCCATCATACCTTCTCACCTGCTGCCTTGAACACCTGCACATTTAATATGGTCTAGAATATAGATGTGCTCCTGAAGACAAGGATTCCCAGCAGTCAGTCCTCCAGGGTACAATTAGCCAGGAAATGGACACAAAACTTGGACAGCTAGTGACTCCATGGTCTATTTTGCCAACCTCTAACAAAATCAAGTGGATACAAAGCAAACATAGATACAGGAAGATAGAATAGCAAAGACAATGCATCATGCAGATTTTTAGCACATACCCAGCTACTTAAATCCTTGAAGCAAAGGTTTTCTAAACTGATAGACACTGACTTTCTCACACCCTTTATTACACAGCACTCACAAATTAAATTACTTGTCATGTTTGTGCAAAGAATTAAATTACTAAAACAAACAAAAACCTCCAGGTATTCACTCAGCAGTCCTGCAAGGCATATTGCACTAGACTTGTAATAGCCCTGACACATTATAGGCACCCACGTTCTCTTTCTGTGTGACCACTGAACCCAACTCTGCATGACAAACAGGGACCCCAACTTCAGTTACCTAAGGTAGTAAAGCAAGAATTTAAGTAACAAAATATAGTGGAGGTGGAATATAAGGATCAGGACAGAAAGCTAGCAAGAGAAAAGGCAAGGAAGCCACTTACCTTGTGATGTATCCTCAGTGCCCTGGAAGCTTGCAGCCAGAGGAAGGTGTGGGAGTAACTCACAGTCCACTACCTGAGCCTTGACTTAACTCACAGGCAGGAATATCCCTCCTTCACTCTACTTCATCTCTCATCACCTTTATTTTGTCTTTTCTTTTAAAAGATAGCACATACAGACAAGTTTCAAGCTTATGACTATGGCTCTAAGGAAAACATGAAGAAATACAACCAGGTAAGGCAAAATGGCTTCCCTGAGAACTCATCCTTGGGTCTTGGTAAAACTAGGAATAGAAAAATTCAAATTTTAGCATCTGTGAGTACTAACAAGGGGGAGAGTGGTCTCAGATAATGTTTCAGCTGAGTCACACACAGGTGTAAAAGCCTATTCACAAACAAGGCAGAGATAGACCCTTGCAGACAATTAACAGAAGTTCATTTTGCCTTCCCTACTGATGCAGGGATGTGCCCAATGACATTAACTTACATGTCATTGCAAAAATGAACAAGAACCACACCCAAGTCCTAGGACTTGGCTCTTCACTTCCCCAAAAATCCTCAAAGTCTGCCTTTCATTTAAGAGGGGAAATGGATCTCACAGCTACAGTGACCAGTGGACTGGCAATCATTTTGCTTTTAAGCAGCACATTTGACTTGTTGTGTTCTGTGCTGTACCAAAATGCTGCTTTTCATGAACAGAAAGGCTCCAGAGCTACAATCAGCCACTTCTATCTCACACACTGACTCAGGAATTTTCTAGAGTGAAATTATAAATGGCCAAATTATTTCCTTGGCACTTAAATTGCAAGCATAAAAACTAAGGCCAAAAGTTGCACTCCGTGCCCCCAAAAAACTTATAGATCTTCCCACTCTGAATATACACAGGAAAAATCTCCACAGTCCATCACAGATGAATACCGACACTGCTCTTTCCCTGCCCACACCTCTGAGGAGCACAAGCTGGGATCAAACTGCAAGACAACTCTTAGCCATGCTTTATAGAAAGAACAGGGATAGGATGAGTTATTCCATAGACAGGGACTGGGGTTAGGGCAATGAACAATAAGAGGGTGGCCTTCATCCATATGGTTTGACTGTAGGCAGTGCAGAAGAGAAAGGCAAAGAGAGATGCTTGCACAGAAACCTTTCTCTAAACACAGCTTCTGATACAACAGCTCTCACTCAGCTCTGCTCCCTGTCTTACAGACTGCTCCTCCTGTGTACAAGATAGAGGACATAAGGATACCAACTGCTGTTTGGAGCGGCGGAGAGGACAAATTTGCAGATCCAAAAGACATAGCAAGGCTACTTCCTCAGATCACTAATCTCATTTACCATGAGCATTTTCCTACATGGGGACACCTTGATTTCATCTGGGGCCTTGATGCAACTGAGAAAATGTATTTCAAAATCATTGAACTAATGAAAAAATATTTTTGAAACCATGAGCAGAGTGTTGATTGTAAAAACCTCCAAAATTTCTATTTGGCAATAAGGGTGATATCTGGGGAAGAGCTAAACACACAGACACACATAATGGATACCTGTGTAGGTTTGTATTTGTTCTTATTTATTTCCTGCTTTCTTCATAATTTGAGGTTTTCCATGGTGTTACTGTGACTGCTGTCTTCCTGAGAAGTTTGAGGTACATAAGAATGAAAGCTGAAAATATGAATATATTTGAGTACATACTGCAGGGATCACTGAATTTCAACAGTTTTTATTTCTACAAGACTAATTTTCCTAAGCCTAAATTCTGTTTTTCTCATATATATCTTATGTACCCAATTGAGGCATTCTCATGCCCAGTTTTTGTCTTCCTATGGAGACCCAAAAGTGTGATTCGATCATTTCTCTGTTGAAATGAACACTTCTGTTTAAATTGAATTATTGATCCCCTTGACAGAGAACTTGGCACTCTTTTTCTCTCTCCTCAAATTACCCTTTAATGGGTAAATGTCAACACAAGCAAAAGATCTTCAAGCACAAGAAACTGAGCAGACAATAGATGACTACCAAACATCAAGGAATCCAACCTTAAAAATTCATAGAAGTATTCCTCTGCCCTCCATGCCTATAAATCACCCAAATGTTTGTTCACACACTCTGAACTCTTCACAATTTCAAGGACCATGGATGGCAGCTGTGGAGTATGGAGATGTAGACCCATCCAGCAAGGTGCACTTCAGGAACTACAACTTCCACCCTATGAATTATTCTTCATGCTGGCAATGAAGCTGTTGCAAGCACTCTGAGCTGTCAGCATTCACTTTTACACAGCTCTGTGTCTGGGCCATTCTTCATTCAAGCACTTCTCAAACCATGGGAAAGCAGTTGCACGTTCTCCCTTTCCAACCATTAGCCCTAAGAGATGGTGTCTTCATAATCCACGCAAGTGCCTCCCCTCTTCTCACCTACAAGCTGCTCTGGAGTGTCTGTCCCCAGGTTACACGCAGAATGTTCATTACTACAGGCTCCAACAAGGAGCTTTGTTTTGTGGGGTGTTTCTGGCTGCAGCCTCAAGCTCATCTTGTCCAGCCAAGACCCTTTGTAGTTGGAGTTGACATCCAATACAATAGTTACACTGAAAAATAGATATGTCTTTGCAACACAGGAAAAATACATCAGCTTGTCCAGGTACCAACTGTAGCATCCATTAGCAGTGCTGATCACAGCACCTATGTTCTGCACTTCTGACAGCTTACAGGAAAAGGCCAAAATTGTTCAAAAAATAAAGATCCATTAGACCAAGGAAGCACAATACAGCAGTGTACGAAAGGAGTTTCCCTTTTATTGCTGCATTATTAAATCACAAAGCACTGGGCCACTCTAATACATAGTTTACTACTGCAGGTTTTATTCTGCCTTCACCCAGGCAAGAGAAGACTCATGGATATATTATTATTATGATTGGTATTATCCCCTGCTGCATGCACCGCTCTGTACAGCATGCTGTCCTGTCTAGTCCTGCGGGAAGAATACATCTGGTTTCCATCAACAGCATTTCATTTATTGACTCTTTTTTTTCTTTAGTACACTGTTTATATTGGAAAGGTAGTCCAGAGACCTGTTTCTCTTACTGAGCCAAACATATTTTCATTACTATTTCTTAATGCATAAAAGTGATCTGGGAATTGACTTTCTTTATGGTCTCCAGCAAGGCATTGAATCTCTTTTTGCTGTTTCTTACATGGAAAAAAAGAAGATAATCCTACCTTTGTAGCAACACAGTGAGAATTAAGGTGTGTGAAAATTATAGGAAGGATGGACGGAGGAAGTGCTCAGCTGAGAGATGTTTTCCCAGCCACTCCCATTGCAGAAAGAGAAATACTAAGCGGAAGGGTACCAGACTTTTTATAACTGCTGTAGCATATTGTTTAGTTCCCCTATGGAACAAGTAACACACACTCCAAAGGATATTTTATTTTTGCATTGGCTGCCAACCATCATATGCAATGGTTTAGGCTTCCAGATATTTTATAGCTTAGTTTCAAAATCCAGAGTCTGTAGAAGTCAAGTAATAAAATTGATGAAGCAGATGGGAAGGGCAATATTTTGAACAGTATTGTAATAATTCATGGCTTAGTGAAATAAAATGAACTTCTTTCAGCCCACACATGGCCTTGGGGTACTGACAAATCTCACACAAAATTGTCCAAGTCTGCAGCAAGGAACGGGTGGATGTGGACCGAGTCTTTATCAAGTATCAGCTTCCATCCTCTGCAGGACTTCTGCTGTTGTGAAAGGTGGTTTGTCAGATGAGGTAATTTTCTGCAGGTTTGAGAGTCCTTGATGGCTAAGAATCTTTTTTTATCATGCTTTCAATGTTGTGGAACTGTAATCTTCTTGCTATGTCTAAGGGAGTCTCCCCATCCTGAAAGAAACACACGAAATACATTGCAATATGATAGATAGGGGTCAAGTACAAAGAGATTTCCTGACTTTGCCACTTGTGTAAGGTCCCATGTCACTTCTGCTCTAAAACAAAGGTTTCAGGACATGCTGGGTCTAGTACTACTCTGGCTGAAGACAGGAACACGGACCTCCTCTCCAGTAGGGACAGCCTTTCCACAGTTTCCTGGGAGTAGCATCCAAGTGTACAGAGCTCAGCTAAGATTTGATTTCCAGAGCAACATAGGTAATTGTTCTGGACTGCTCACCTCAACTCAGGAGTGCAGATACTCCCAGGTCAATATCGATTTGGGCAAGACTTGAGCTGTTCTGGTGGCAGAAGCAGCTTGACTTAGCCGCTCAGAAGAAGGGTCCTCAACAGCACAAAAAGCACCTAGGAAGACTTTTATCCCTCCCCCACAGCCTACATCTTAGGAACAACTGTAGAGTAGCTCTGATCTAAGAAGAGGCAACTAAAGATAGCTAAGAGATGTGCTAAGCCAGGGGACATGCAGCCAGCATTTATTGGTAGAAATCCAGCAGTGAAGGATTCATACTTTAAAGTTGCTCTTGTCAACAAAGGCAATGGAGCAAATGTTTCATACCAAACAGGAAACAAATTGGCTGCCAGGAAGCTGTGCACCCTTTTCTTTAAACTGCTGTGCACCAGCTAAAGCCTACAATGTACTTACTGGTTCACCAGCATGATGAGCAAATACAGTTATCAACTCCACCTTCTTACCTGATTCTTTACAGAAGTGTCTGCATGAGCTTCAAGCAGCAGAGGAATGACTCCCTGGTTTTTCATTTCACAAGCATAGTGAAGGGCTGTCCTGCCAGACTGAAGGGAAGCAGAAGCAGAAGAGTTTTATTTCTATAGTAGACTTCTTTAGTAGACTTAGTCAAGTAGGACTACCAGTAGCCTTATCAGTTTCCCCCTAACAGCTGGATACAGAACACACATACCATTTCCTGTCACAATACACTACACAGTAAAACGAATACATCATCATGAGAAACAGGAACAAAAAAAAAATCATTCCTTCCCTGGCATGCAACTGCTAAAAGAGGTTTGATGCATTAGCAAGAAGCCAATAATTTTGGAGGATTACATGATCTCGATCTCAGAAACTACGTCTTAAACTATGCTGTTTGCTTACACTTCAGTGTTTTAGAACTTGGTTGCTGATAAAATTTGGGTTTCTCCTTTTCTACCTTAGAGGAGAAGAGGTCTTTACCACACCCAAGTAGGCTAGTGGATACATAACTGTATAGGGCAGATCAGCACACTCTAAAGACCAAGAGCAGACACAGGGTCTTGCCCTGTAGCCCATGAATCTGTTCCAGTTCAAAAACTTACAAATACTGATAAACTCAGATGCTTATATCCCTAGAATATTTACAGAATCAGATATTTAATACATAAGTGCCTCAGCCCAGTTTGCCTGGATTCCCTTATGAGGGCATTGGTCAGAAAGGGAGAATTAATTGATCAGTGGGGAATTATTTCTGTATACATTACAAAACTATTGCCTAAGTGTCAAGGGGAAACACTGAATCCTCCTGGTACATCAGTCAGTTCAGTCCTTGATGCTCCTACTCCAACTATGTTGCTAGAAGGTTCTGTAGTCTGTTTTTAGTTTTGTTGCCTGCATGTGAGCCACATCTGCATTTGTATAAACCCACTTACAGAGTCTGTAGCATTCACATCGACTCCAGCTCTAAGCAACATCTTGACCAGGTGTTCATTCTGTTTTGTCTTTGAGACCTGTTTGGTGCAAGAGTTACACAGAAAAAGAGTTCATCTGCATATAGTCTTAAGTACGTTTGTGCTAAATACCGACGTGTTTTTTCCAAAAAGAGGAATGGTCTTTGGAAATGCCAGACTGATGCAGTAATACAATTCTGTCCTTCATCAGCTACATTCACAGCAAAATCCTTGCTCCTTCTGTTGTACACATTCAGTCTGCTTTTAAGAAAGCAGTCCATATTCTATACAGATTCCTGGCCTGAAATACTGCCATGAAAAGTGTGATCAAGGGAAAGATACAGGGTCATTCCTGCTTCCTTCCAGACTCACCATGAGAAGATATCCAATAAGCATAACTGGCATGAGGATTATGATGAGCACGTAGTCAAGAAAGGTAAACCGTTTTCTCACAGCATAATGGAGGCAAGTGCGGTCCTTCTAAACACAAAATAACTCTGATTAGTACCAGATTCAGTGATCTCACTTTGTTTCATACTGACTAGAGTCGACCATTTTAAATTCCACAAGCTTTCTTTTAGTCTATCTAATAGGAATACCGCTGTGATTTTCAAGCAGAAATAGGCACGTGCATCTTGCTTCTTTCAAGTAGAGGCACATTTAACACATAGAGGGTCATGGAAATCAGACTACATGTGCAAGGAGGATGCGGGATCCAAAGGATTCCATGTGTACACTGGCAAACTTGGACCTGGCTGCAGAGATTCAAAGGAGAGAGTGGGTATCTCATGTGGCTGCTGCTGCCACACAGCAAGTTAAACCAGCAGGAGGAACCGCCACAGCCCCCTTCTTACGGAGGTGCTGGTTACTGAAGCGAGGACACGTGAGACCTTAGGGCATCTCCTTTGAGACATCGGAGAAGTACAGGAAAGTAGCCATAACCAACACAGATTTCTATCGAGGACAGAGTTTAAAAAAACGTTTGAATACCAAATATACCAAAGCAACTAAAGGGCAGGGCTGTGGAGTTTTGTGCTACAGTGTTAAACTTGCTACCAGTTTTCAAAGTGGAGATGGACTAACTAAGTTACACAGGGCCCCAAAATACGCAGACAAGTTTTTTGTCTCACCTGTTTCTCCACACATGCCTCAGTCGGAAACAAACTTGAGGTTTGTCTACGCTTGCCAGTGTCTCCACTGGCACTCCAAGAATCTGAAGGAACTGCAAAGGAAGAGTCAGTGGCCGCTTACCTTATTTCTGAGGTTGACATCAGCATGTTTTCTAAGAAGATAGTTAACTATCCTGTTGTTTCCTTGTTTACATGCACAAATTAAGGGGGTGTCTCCACTGAAGCTGTCCTGGACGTTCAGAGAGTTGCCGTTGTTCTCCAAAAGGAGATGAACTTTATTGAAATCGTTGTTGTAAGCTGCCTGACAGATGGGCTGAAGTGAGAAGATAATATGCATCACCACGTGTTTCACTGAGACTTCCATACTTCCCATTCTGGCTTACTACATGCACGTCCTAAAATTCTTGACAGAGGCTGTAGTTCTTGGTGCCTTCCAGAAGATGGTGGTAGGAGACACTCCTGCGGCTGCTACACCGCTCTCAGCCCTCGGCCCCAGAAGTCACAGCCTTTGCGCAGTGGAATGGATTTTCTGTTCATTTTGGATGCTATTTCTATAATCTAAGAAATAAATCCTGTTTATTTGCAGCCATTAGGGAAAAAAAATAAACAAACTAAACCGGCTTCCACTCCCACAGGAGCTGGTCACTGCGTTAAGCAGCAAGCACAGACAAGCCCACATCTCCGAGGTTACAGCAGGGTTGCTCATCCCTTTGGATGAGCACTGCTGAACAGAAGGAACCACTCCTGACTCATCCGTTCTCAGAAGAGAACCACCCTTCAGGTGAAAGTTGAAAAACCAAGTCCCACCAATGTTTCTTTTCTAGACCTTGAAGTACCTAAAAAACACATGCCTGTGTGCCCACAGGTCAGATTCTGCTCGGCTTTTGAGAAATGCTTGCTGGTCAGCTCTTTGCTCAGTATTTCTACACATCCTTAACCTAAACTGCAATTCCTTCCCTCTCCTGTAGAAAGAATTCAGACCGACAAGAAGCTGAGAATGGCAGGAGTACTGTGAGCTTCTAACAGCCTAATACAGGCAGAAAATAACATTTAGAGGTGGGGCAGACTGGTAGCATTTGAGTTCTCCAGTCAAAAAGAGAATAAGGCTTTTTCTTTTCTTTCATACTGAGGATTTTACCCAACATTTTCCAAAATAGAAATTTTCTTTAAGTATTATCTGCTATTTTTTCTTCTCCATTCTCCTTTTTTTCACATCTTAAATACTCTGCATGAAAAAGATCTAGTCCTGAACGCTGAACTCTTTCCTCACTCCTCCAGTTAGTTCCCTCCCCCTCATCCTCCCCCCTACCCCCACACCTTCCTGCCTTAAAAATATTCATATAATCTACACTTTTTAAGCCAGATTTTGATCTACAACCCAGATTTATCTCTAGCACCATTACTGATTAGTTTTCTGGACAGCTGCATAAGAGAAGTGATTTGTTTCCAAAGAAGGTATTTACATGCTTACCAGACCTTGCACAACTTCTTGTTTTGCTTTTATTATGTCAGACAAAAATCTACAAGGAACACATGCCATATTTTAAATTTGCACATCTGTCTGTGTTCTTATAGAAGCCTACATGTATCATTTGCTATTTTAGACTTCACGAGAACCAGAACTGTTTTAATGACTTTCAGGAGAAAAACCTCTTTTAAATCCCTTTTGGGGTGACTTGCACACAAGTGCCATCTAAAAGATCAGTTTTCTCTAAAACCTTGCTCTCTGTCTTGTTGGTGTCTAGTAATGTATCTTCATGTCCGGGAAAGAGAAGATCGTGTGGAGTCTGTCTGCACCTCTGATTTCCCTACTACTCCTGTTTTTAGGACTGCTTTGCTTATTTAAATATGCGGGAGATTTGCTCTTTGGTTGAACACCTGCTCAAATCCCAGCCATTTACCACATAAATTTACTCCTTTCTAGACTGATTCTTCTAGTTCAGCAGCTCATGGCACCAAAGGATATGCTTTTTTGCTTTTCTTTCTGTACTGCCTCCAAGACTTTTATTTGCTAGGCAGTTAAACCCAAGGCATTTCTGACTGATACTCTCATTGACCTGTGGGATCTTTTTCTAAATCTTACACTACTGCTGAAGTCAGTTCTAGAGCCATGAAAAATGATGCCCCACACACACCACTCTCTAAGAGACTACATTATGTGGGGCTGAAGTCATGCACAGAGACCAGCACACGCATGTTCTTTCACCCACCAAAACCAGCTGTTCTCAGAAGACATCCAGGACACAGAGAATGCAAGGAAACAGTTCTCATCCATTCCAACAACTAATACCTGGGTAACTGATGTATTTAAAGTATTTTTTTAATCATTATTATTCCCCTGGAGTGGGGATTTTTGTAGAAATTATACTCTCTGCATTAACATGTTCCATTCATGTTTAAAATAAACCAACAAAGCAACACAAAATTTTTTCCTGTTTGTATGGGATTTTTTTGAGACCCACTCTGCTGGTTTGTGTTCTTGAAAATACCTTTTAGTCAAAGAAAGGTGAAAAGTCCCACAGGCTAAACTTGTAATATACCTCCCAAATTGCCAAACACAACTCCATGGCTGGAAGAGCAAACATAGTAGCTGAGTATTTATGAGGAGGAGCAAAGCATTACAAACAACCGTAAGTTCACTATACTGATATCAATAACAATAAGGATTAAAAAAATGTTTTATGAAAGTATAAAGATAAGAAAAATGACAAATAGGTGGCAATCAGTCACTCATCTAAGAAAGGCAAATGCTATATTAGACAGCCTCTCTCACAGAAGGAGATGTTATACAAGATATTTAACTGGCATAGTGAATACAGTTCTTGTCACTTGGGTCCAAAAATGAGATCAGACCATGGCAGGAGCATGAAACATCTCTGCAACTGAGGAATACAAAGAGCCTGAAGAAAGATTGATTTGCTTAGCTGGGCTATGGAGAGACAGCATTGTAGGTGTTCCAAAATATATTAATGGGTCAGTGTTAGAGAAGAGCCAATTAATTTCAAAGAACAAGGTAAAAAAGGTGATATATCTGACCAAGAAATTTAGCATGAAAATTAGAAAGAGATTGGTACTCATAAGCAGAGTAAAGTAACAAAACAGGCTTCCAGTAGCAACAAAATGGACACAAAACCTGCCTGGGCCCAGGCTGGGGCTTGGGCATGTGCCAGGATTTCTGTGGCTGTGAAGCCTCAGCCACAAATCTCTTTTCCACCTCTAACTTTTTTTGGGTTGTCACTCTGGCAGCCCTGTCTAAAGGAGGACTAACTATGCTTAGGACAGTTTCAAACAGTTCTCCAAACTTTGCTCGTAGGACATTAATAGAATTTCTTACAAACAGACAGACAGCACCTATCTGGAGAATCAGCAGGGAGGCCAAGTATGGAGTTAGAACAGTGTTAGGCACAAGCAGCACGTTCCATCCAAAACCCAAGAAAACATATTTCCTTTAAGTCTACAGAAAAGCCTGGAGGACAAAAGACTGGAAAATCTCCCTCGGTTTTCTGCAGCGTTAGAAGTTTGCCTCAGTAGTGATACAGCTTAACAATCAGCTTCAGATTTGTGTTATGGCTATTACGGTTGCTATGTTATTGTTATCCACCCATCATACACAGGAGAGAAATAAACCTACGGGATAGTACTCAGAATACCTGAGCTTCACGCAAAGTGCAAGCCATATCCAAAGACCCAAAGTTCTTGTCTCAGGCTCGTGCTCAGCTGTAGTGAGGAGCAGTACTACAATAGCAGAAGTCTGATGGCAGTGGAGGACAGCCAGGAGAGCCCCTGCAGCTTCCCTTGTTCCCAGAGAGGCACTGGAAACTGGAGCACAGGTATAATATCTATGGCGTCTCCTTTAGGGACGTGCAAGAAGAAAAGGCCAGTGCTCTCACACCAACAAATTCTGAAGAAAGCATCAGTGGGAACTGAGTTCTCAGCTTCTGGAGAGGTTTGCAGTCCGAGACACAGGTGGCTACTCTTGCCCACACCACATCATTTATAAATCCCAGTGTCCTGACCACCCCAGAGAACTCAAACAGCCCTGGCCCACTCCACAATACAGCAGGGCAGACCCGGCAGAGGCACAACAAACACTGCACCCGATACAGACATGGGCTCAGGTCTGAAGGGAGGGGGAGTAGGACCCAGAATTCCAGCTTAGGTAATGAGGAAGAGAGTGACTCTTTGGAGTGTCTGGCAGCAAAGCCCTTTGCCTCTGCTCTCATTCACACTTCTGCAGCACCACCCAGCATTCAGACAAGGTGCACAGGGTGAACCTGACAGTGACATTGCACAAAATATACAGTGGAAGGGAGGGAAAAAAAGAGAATCACCACACCAAACATCTTCCACCCTCACCAGAGGTGCCTTTTCCCAGTCATAGCATCAGGGATAACCATGAACTAGAGCACAGTCTGCCCAGCTGAAAAAAAAAAACAGTGGGCATGCACTGGAGACTGAAAATACAAGTTTGGATATTAGATATGCCAATGGCTGAGTGTTTAAAAGCTGTCTTTATAAAATACTTCTTCTTCTGCAAGCCTTTCAGACCAGGAGTTAATTGTTCAGTATCTAAGACTTCAGGAAAAGTGAGAAGTACTCACAGGACATGCAAGGGTTTTCATGGCTGAGATCACTCAGTACAAGATCACCAAATAAGGGGTGTAAGAAAAGAAATGAAACTTTCACTGTCAGGAAGGACAATTATAGAATTGATTTTTAAATTTTTTTTTAATCAATTGTGGAATGGGATTGATGTCATGCCCTAGTAGTTTACTCAGATCCAGATGAACTGCCACATCTGAAATTATCTGCTTGTTTTCAGGGTTTCTTGCATCTCTCTCTGCTTAGCTTTGCTGAGCTAGTGATAATCCTCGAGCTATACAGCAAGTTCTACCACACATTAAGTAAAGGTTAAAGGCACAGTGTGAAGGACAAAGCATTCAACCGATAGAGAGGAGGTGAAGGTAAAGCCTGTCTTGCAACTTGGAGAGCAATTTCAGTTTATAGTTGCTTCCTCCTTTAGAATTGCAGGGGATTCCCTAAATTACATCAACTCTTTGCAGTGGTTTAGAAAAAAAAAGACACTTTGTAATGTCAAAATATTCCGAACCAATCCACGGCCTCTTCCTTTGCACTAAAATCTTCCAAATGAACTATGAACTGAACAGGAAAGTCTAAGTTATATCTAGGATGCTGAGCAACACACTAATATCCAATACATACTGCTCAGAAAAGGCAACTTGAATTTTTTTATTTTTAGTTCTCCAGCTTTCCATCCTGTAAAAATGAACCATAACTTACCCAGAAAACTGCATCTCTAAATTTTTAAAGAAAGAAAATGAATGTATATGAAAATATTAACTAATAAGCATGAAAAATATAGACAGCATTTGACCATTCTTTAAACACCAGTGTAATTAAGCTAGATGACACTGGTTTGCCCTGCAATACTATCTCAGAGTAGTAGGTCTGGAGAGAGGCAAGAAATCCTTTCAGAATAGGTGACAGTCTATTCAGCTGATCACCTTATGAATGCACGGATTCAAGCTCCTTGTGATACTGAAAGAGAAGATACTTGCTTTCACTGAATAGCTCTTTAAAAATAAAAGGGTGGCTTTCAGCACAGAAATGTAACCTTTAAAAACAACAGCTATGTAATGCTATCTCCAGAAAAAGAAACACCAGTGCAACACACTCTTTTCAGAGTCACAGAGGTCCAAAATCCTCATTTGTTCCCACACGTACAAATGGGAAATTTATAAAAGAATATGTTTAAGTAGAATTTATGCTAAAGTACAGGAAAAATGTTAAATGAACCATAGTCTGGGGACAAACCCATAAAGATAGGACAAAAAAAAATTACCTTCCTAAAACAATATGGGGACAGCAGGAGGCTTTCTAAGCACTAGCTTTATTATCTGTATTCAGTGTAAGCCAAGGAGCTGTCTGCTTTTTGCAAAGTTGTTTGTTGCTTGCACCGTGTTCAGAATCATTCTGATCTCAACACAGAACAACAAAAAGTGTTGAACGCATACTCTGTGAAGCCACAATAATTACACCGGTTATTGCATTTTCTTTGCCCCTATAAATCATACAACTGACAGCTTGTAATAGACAGAGGAAAACATTTCCAAAGGGGAAAAAACTTCCCAATCTGTATAAGCCTGCGTATGGGAGGCTGTGAAGGGAACAAACCAAGCCCAGTGAATATCCATACCTTCAACAGCTCCAGTACCTGCAGAAAATGGTCACGTACCTCTGAATAGAGTATCCCCATGCCTATTCTTCACTCTGGAGTTCCTTCTTGCTCGACAGCCCAACAAGTTAACCTCACTTGAAATGCGCTTGAGCTTGTTCGAATCTGGTTAATATTTAACTTAAAAGTATCACTTTTTCTTTAGCTATGTTTCCTTTCAGTGCTTTCTACTTAGTAGCATAAAACAATTGTCTTCAGAAGCCCAACCCAGGGAGGTAAACATGAGAACATCGACTTACGGGAGACTGACGGAACAAGTTACAACACACAAGCATTTTCCTTTGTCATTTTTGCAATAACATCCTCCAGTTACCTAAAAAGGAAAGTAGCAAAACAGGTCGAGGAGAGGAGGGAGAGAGAGGGGAAGAAAGTTTCACAAGTAAAGAAATGGGGGAGTGAAAAGAATAAATCGCATGAAATCTAAAACTTAAAATAACGAAGAATGGTAGCTAGTTTGCAACCCAAGCTACTGTGACTAAAACATGCTCCAAACCACCTGCAAGAACACCTCAAATCCCTGTCAGGAAAAGGGAAGCAACCAGATCCCACGCCTTTAATGAACTCCCAGTATAATTAGCCTTTCACTCTCTAATTAAACAGGCCGGCCTCTTTCATCACTTTTGCTCTGTCTTCTCTTCCCAGCCCAGCACAAACAATGAATATGATTCATGTTTAACCTGATGATTTTATATGCTAATTGGGAAGGGAATTATTGTTGATGGCCCTGAGGTTAAGATGTGATAGCATTTCTGTACTACACTCAGTCTTTCTGAGTAAGGCTTGTGTATTTCAAGTGTCTGCATTCACCTCAAAACACCTTTTCCCTTTATAGTTCAAATCACATTTCATGTATTTCAAGCAAATTTTAAAACGTATTTTAAAACATATGCATGTAAGCATGCACCTTAAACCCAAGCCCTCTGCCTTTCATTCGAGAACTTCTATTTCCAAATAATTTTCGTATTTACTCTCCAGCGAGGTGGAGGACCATAAAAAATTACTTATTCTATCTCCAGCCTTCTCTGATTAAAGTAGTACAGCACCACTGGCTGTAGTGTTTGTGTGCTGACACCAGTTCTGACCCCTTCAATGGCTGTTTATCTGAAGAAAATTAGGCTGGCATGTAACAGAAACAGACATAACACCTACCTGTGACAAACTCACTGGGATCCTCACAACAGACTGATCTTTCAGCATGTGCTGAATATGCTATTGGACTAAGGACATGCAAGAGTGAGTAATACCTCAAAGGTGAAGAGGACTTCCTCACCAGTATTTCTTCACATCCACATCCTAAGATATTCACATCCTCCTGCATCTACTGACCAGCTTGTTGGAATTTATAAACTACAACTTGTTGAAAGAAATATTGAATCACTGAGCTGCTACATAAAACAACTTAGTACTTTAATTAATCCTTTCCTAGCACAAATAAATAAATGTATGGCAATCTGGAAAAGTATTTAAAAAAACAATAAACAAACCAACAAAAAAAAGCCCACCCTCTACAAAGCAGAGTGATAGCTTCAGGCAACACTTTTCCCAAGATAGTGTAAATTACCATTTAATTCAGCATCATATCTCAGGTCCTCTGGAAAAGCACTGAAGTGACTACTTTGGTCACAGCATCAGTTAAAGAACAATTAAGCAGCCCAACCATGATGAGGTATGAGACTCATGCAAATGTATACAGTCACAAGTTCACTTCTGCTTCACACATTGCTTCAGTGTTCTTTGCCATGCTTGTAAATGAAGACTAGAATCCCGAAATTTTAAAATTTTTTTGATGAATAAGGTTTTTTTCTCCAAAGGGTGCCAAGACTCAGTGCATGGGCAAACAGTCACCTACTCAGTCTGTATAGGAAACATGATTCTTACTTCCTGACAGAATTCGACAACACTTCAAAAGCTTCATGTGAGCCAGACGAGAAGCAAATATTTTTCAGATGGGCCTTCACCAGGGCAATAATAAGGTAAACTCATTTTTAAACCAGATATCAATTAAGCTTAAGAACAGCATATTCAATAAAAGTCACAGAAGGTCATCTGTCTCTAAATTCCAAGCACTAGAGATTGTATTGCTACAAATTGCATGAGTTTCACTATTCTCAGGAAAACAATCTGTGGCCTATTGGAGTCATGTGTGCAGAACAGTCCTCAGAAATGCATATTCCCAAGACATGCCGTCCTGGAATGGCCAGTGTCTGGACAAGAGGGACACTCACACCTTGTACTTTCCCTAAGAAGAGTGTTAACAACTTGTACAACATCCTTGTAGCACTGCAAGAGTCCCTTGCACCTCTGCTTCAGGACAGGATTAACTCAACAGACCCAACAAGCACAAAGAAACCCCTCCATGGCATGGAGCAGAGCCTGTATTTTATAATATTAAACGGAGTTCATGCTGTGTCCAGCTCCAGGCCAGACCTCCTGGGCTTCAGTTTTGCCACAGTATTTTAAAACAGAACACTTACTACCTCAGCTGTCCTGGTTCTCTGAGTAAGGACAGCCCATCCTGGGAAAGTATACCTTCTAGGTTTTACGCTTTCTATTCTCTTTTTATTTACATTACTTTCATTCTCTTTCAGAGAGAAAGAAGGGCTTTCAGATGGGCTAGCATACCTTTTACTCTTCAGTTGATTCCCGTCAACAATATCAGAAAAAATATCATACATCCCATATGCCACCACGAGGTGAAATAGGTAAAACATCAGATCATTCCAGGCAATTCTATAAAACAAAAAATGTAGGATGGTGTTAGCTGGGAACAAAGCAGGGAAAAGTCTTCGATATTTCTCATTAAGCAGAGGTATCAGACCTGTTGAGCTGTGATGCTTTTCATTGAGAAATCACCTTTTTGGTTCTTCCACAGAGTGTGCCCTACTTCATAAAGAGGAATTGTTTCTGTGGTGACTCTCAAGTTTTGTTTCCTAACAAGTACTTAACTTCATTCATTTTCCCAGGCAAAGCAGCAGATCATTAGCACCCACGTTTCAAAGAATTCGCTGCCTCAAGAAACCAGGCCAGTTTCAGTGAGGATCAAGCCCCCCCAGGCTGACTACAATTAATTCAGTGGTTAGGCAGGGGTCTCCAGCATATTGTGTTTTAACAGAATTCGTGGAGATGGCTTGGAAATAATAAGTAGTATTAGCATCCTCTCTTGACTCCAGGTTTACACAATGTTTTCAAACTTAATTCAGTTCCTGAGAATCCCTACAGAATCAGGTTAATTCAGAGCAAACTCTTCTATGCATGTTGTGTTGTTCACTAAACAACACATGTAGGAATGTGTGTGTGACGCTAAATACACACCTTTCAAATCACTTGTGCTTTTATTCTAAGATTATCTGACAAAGAAGGATTGTCCCCAAGCTATCAGCAATTCAGAAAACAAACAACAGGTGTGTTGCCAGTGACCACAACAGCTTCTGTACTATTCACAGCAGCAGAGATCACATTCATAGCTAGAAAGTGTTGAGAAAAGCTGGATTCTTTCTCCTTTTGATCCCAAAATACAGTAGTCACAGCATTTACTGAGACAGGTAGCAGTACGGACAAAGATCTGTCACAGCCTCAGGGAACAAGAATAACGAAATTCCTCTTAAGTATTCTAATGACAGGTTAGATGCCTCTACCCCACCAGGTCCGTGGTGCAATTTGGTCTTTCAGAATGGCATGCAACGGTGCTATTTATCATAGAATGACTCCACTCCTTAAATACTGCCAAACAAGCAGCACTTAAGCATGCTCTCCTATACAGGCAGCTCGCACACAGAGCTCTGCTGCTGCTCCTTCCATCAGCACAGGCTTCTGGCAGTGAGTCAGTCGGGAGACAGACCAGGAACTGCAGCAGAAGGTGCAAGCAAGGGAGTCAAAACAGAGGTAAGTTGCTTGTTCATATGCATCCACAGTTTCTTTCTCTGTTGCCTGTCTCCATAAAGATGTGCAGCTGGTTCTCAGAGCAGCCAGCCTGCCATCCTTTCTGGCTGCCGTGCATCAAAGTGTGTGTTTGCCAGAGGTGGAGAGGAAAAAGCTCTTGACCCATGCAAATGGGAAAAAGGAGTAACTGATGACTTCATTTTGTTCTCCTTGTTTTCTTCCCCTAGGTATGTCACTGTGGATGTGTGGAAATCTCAGCATTGAAAGCATGTACATAAATTGAATAAATCTTGTTCTTATAGGTCCAAAAGCATTTCGGTTTTCCCTGTAAGTTAATCCAGAGATTCTGGCATCTGCTAGCCCGGTGTCTTTCCGTCCCATTTAAAGTGTATGTGAAAGCCATTACTACTCTCTCAAGAGTACACTGATGAGTTTCTAGAAGGTTTAAGAAGGTTTCACTAATATTAAGCCTCCAGAAATGGCATTTTTGAACATATCTTTCAGGCACCTTCCTATACCTTTTTTTTCTTTTTAAAATGTTTCAGTTATTTCCAGTTTGCCATGGTAAATGTCAGTCTTTGGCATTGTTTCACTGCATAAAAAGACTAGATTATTGTTCAAGGCTCCTACAGTCAAGACTTGGCGACTGAAATTAATAAGACAGTTGTATGCCAAGCCTTGGAGTTAATTGGTGCATTATGTCTGATCTATAAAGCTTTCATATTCAGTACAGTATATAGAAAATTGCACACCATAAAAAGGGCAATAATTTAGCTACCCCATTGCTTCACCTCTAGTACAAACTGTGACTTATACTGAACCTTTCAGTTTTGTTCCCAAAAAATGCTCCACATGCAGAAAGAGAGGAAATTGTTTTTTACTTTTGTTTGAACTGAATAAAATAGCAGAAAGCAGTGGAATATCTACTCTGAAACTCTGCTTCCAGTGCACACACGTGGGAGGATTTCCGTTGTATTGACAGAAGAATTGGAGTGTTTTTCTACAAAGTGGATAGACTACAGTGAGTTTGGATGTCTATATTACAATTATAATATTATATTATATATACTATAATAAAATATTCCAGTTGTGGTTTAATCCAAATGTTCTAGTGACTCAAGGGATACGATAGATTTAATAAAAAATGAAAATAATTGACTACTCCCTCCTTCATTCCTTCGCGAAGAAGTTCAGAGGAAACAAATATTTTACCTATCCTTTCTACACTCTCCAAGTCTTAATGACAATCTTCCCCATGGTGTTTCAGATAAGACACTCTGGGTTTATTACCTGTTTCCTCCATGCTAATTACAAAGGTGGCTACAGCCGAAAAGCAGGACATTAACTATGTAGAGAGCACTACAATTTCTGTTCAGACGAGCTTTACTGTGACCACCAGACAGTGCCTAAAATCCATGAAAATTCAGCCTTTTCTCTAAGAAAGACAGATTTACAATAGAAAAGATACACATGAGAGAGAAAGGAAGGTACTCAGCACGAAGTAGCATCAACATCATATAAACACAGGCCCCCAGGTTGGTTCCTTCTCATCCTGGAGCCTTTGACTCGTCCCTGGCCAATATCAAACAGGGTGAGCTGCAGATAGCCCCTCCTTACACAGGTACTTATTCCAGCAGCCCTTGGGGAGCAGACGTTGGGCAACCTTCAGGAGACTCCTCTTGGGTCTTCCCACGGAATTCCACACCACTCTCCTCCTAACACAAACACCCGTTCGTGTGCTCTTCCACACAGCCCCAAGATGTGGTGCCTCCTCATGCTGCTCTGCTCCCAAGGAATTGTCTTTTCAGTGGGATTCACAGCAGCCTGCATCCCGAGTGCTGACACAAGCCGCTGCAAGAAGAGTCGCGACCCCGAATGCTTCATGAATGTTGTAAGTAGGGTCACCTTCTCTCCCTTTCTTTCTAAAGCTTCTCTCCCACTACCACTACCACTGACTAACAGTGCCTGTCAGGAGGCTAAAGCAATCTCCCTTCAAAGAGGTCCCTCCAGCACTGTGAGCACGGACCTGGAGGAAATGTTGATGCTCCTATCCAAACAGTGTGAGCCCGAGAGAGGGATTCCTTTGCAGTGGAAACAAAAGTTGGATTTTAGTCTCAAGGCCTGCCCTTCTGTAACCTGTTTGCCTAGAACAGTGGTAAGGGTGCTTGAACCCCTTCTTCAAACAGCAGATCCTCACAACAAAAACCCCTTGCTCCGAATCACCAAAGATTTCCTCACTGTGGCAGGAGCGTAGTAGGTGGTGCTGTGAGTGAGTCTGTAACAGGAGATCCACCCTACATGCCTTTCTTAACCATGCTTTGGCAAAACAGGATTCACTGTGGAACAGATAGAGATACTGCTGCATGTTTACTCTCTAGAAATTTACGACCTTGTTGGGGAGGAGAGTGGGAGCTTCAGGCAAAGTTCCTTATAGCAGCCCTTCCATTGAGTTGTGAGGTGCTGAAAGGACCCCCTTGATTTCTAAACTCCCGCTCAGAGAGGAGCCTGGGTGCAGCTGAATCCAGTCTTAGCCTCTGACCGTCGCTGTTGAAGTCTAAGGAATTACAAAGGTGTGATTGAACCATTCTACAACTTTGTCCTGCAGGACTAAAAATGGCAAACCAGATATATTTATATAAAAAAAGAATGATTTATTATAATAAATGATTACACAAAAATATCCTAATCAGAATTTTTTACTACACAGTACAGTAGCTAAAACTACTATTGTAAGATAGGATAGAACAATGCATTATATCAAAGCAATCATATAAAAGCAATTGTATTAAAGCTAGCAAAAAGAAACAATTATTAAAGTAGAGATTGAGGTAGCTCACCCTCACCCATACCAACATCCATGGGCAAAATCTCTTTCGCTCAGCCTCCAGGAGTAACTTTTAGGGGCGTCCCCACACAAAGGAGAAATCTTCATACACACTCCAAGAAGGGATATGTTAGGAGAACTTAACTGTGTGAAAGTGGGCTGGACTTTGACAGTGTAAAGTGATTGATGACCAATCATGTCTCCAGGCTGGCTTAGCAGTTTATCTGCCAGACCTTTGCCTCATTATCAGGATGTTGATTTGGGGCTGATGTGTCAGACTGGCTTTAGCATAATTCAACACCAAAAGGAGAACATGATGCTCCTTCTCAGCCCACAACCGATAGCTTGCAAATTAAGGTATTATTTGAGTGGTTTGACCACACTCCAAGTAGAACATCAGGCTACACACCTGTATTAGCCTTGCAAAAAATGACAAACTATCTCCCAAAAGTTTAGTCACTCACTTTGTCCCATAACAGGGAATCAAATACCAGACAACTACCATCTAAGCAGGTCTGAAGAAGACTTTGCTGCATCCTGCTACTCTTATAAGTCTGTGTAGTGCTTGAGTACCACAGCTAAAGCAATTACCACCATTTGAGTGATACAGTATTAAGTAGAATACACAAACCACATCACAGAAACACATCCCCATTCTTCTCGCTGCTATTTGCATCTCCTGGCCTCCATGGCTGTGGCATGGCAGTTTTAGGATCATCCACGAAAGAGAGAGACCTGGAGTTTGTTTTCCTGCAGGAATCCCTTTTGGTGTCCCTCCCTACCAGTACAACACAGAGCAGTAGAGAAAGGCTAGCAATATGTTACTACATTTATCTTCATGGCAGGTTCTTGGCTAGCTTCACATTCCTGGACAGATGAAGCCTCTGAACATTTCCTACACCAGTATCTGCATTGTAAATGCAAACTCTCCTTTGGCTTTCCACAGAGTGAAATTATCAGATATCATGGATTCCCCAGCGAGGAATATGAAGTTACAACAGAGGATGGATACATTCTTGGTGTTTTCAGAATTCCCGCTGGGAGGAACAGGCAAAATACAGGTGTGGCATATAGGACATGATGAAGGTCTGAGAGCTAACTCTTACATGGATTCCCCATCTTTCCCCCTTGCATATATGATGGCAGGTTCCATACCTTTCCATCTCAGCAAGGGCACCCAGCCTAGAATGTGGCCTGAATTCTGTTATTCTGTTATATCTGTTTAACACTCCCGCAAAACCAAATTCTGCACCCTAGATTTAACTACACATTACCTATTACTACTACAGCCTAAGAAAATCTCTCCTGTTTCAGGGAAGAAGCCTGCAGTCTTGCTACATCATGGTGTTTTAGGAGATGCTATTCACTGGATTTCCAACATGCCCAGCAACAGCCTAGGCTTCATCCTCGCAGATGCCGGCTACGATGTCTGGCTGGGAAACAGCCGAGGAGACACCTGGTCTTTAAAACACAAGACCCTTAAGCCCTGCCAGAAAGAGTTCTGGCAGTTCAGGTACTCTGTGGAGAAAGAATTTCTGAAGAAAGCAACATTCAGGGAACTAGCAAGATTAGGCAGTTGCTACTAGAATGCAGAACTTTTCCCTTCCTGGTTATATGAAAAAATTCCTTTCTAAATTATATGAAAACACTACAGGTTTTCATATAATCTGATTTCAAGTGGGACATGCAACATTTAAGGAGACTAGACAAACTGTTTTCCACAGATGCAGCCATTTCTGGGCATGTCAGGGAAGTTATAAGAAGAAATTGGCTGCATGGCCTGGACAGGCTCCTCTGGAATCAGCACACACAGAAGTAAAGCTGGAAGTACAAAGGTCACCTTTGTCCATACACCATGCTGGTTTCTTTTGGAAAAGGCTTCCAAAACTGGGAGGTATCTGTAACCTTGAAGTCTCCCACCAGATACCGTGTCCCAAGTGCAGAAAGGACAGGAGACTACTCAGCCCAGTCTAGAAATCTGATCTACCACAATTGATGTTAACTGAGAGAAAAATATTTCTTGTAACCCGTGTGGGTGAAAGCACTGATTAAATTCAGTTCCCCAAGGGCTGCAGCTGTCAGATGAAACTGGCACCTCCTCCACAGAGAGCCCAAGGCATCAGGCAGCCAGGCTGTACAGCGGCACCCCTCTGCCCACTTCCCCAGCTCAAGCAAGGATGCAGACACACTGTGCAACCTCCTCCTTCAACGGGTCCTGCTTGGTGCAATGAACAAAACTGACAATCAGTAGCTCACTGTGATAGTCAAATTGTCTGCCAGCTTTTTGTGTTTCTCCCTGTAGCTTCGATGAAATGGGTAAATACGATATTCCAGCAGAGCTGTACTTCGTCATGAATAAAACCGGACAGAAGGATGTTTACTATGTTGGTCACTCTGAAGGGTCAGCTGCAGGTAATGTTAGAACAGTCTGGGTACAAAACAGTCAGTGTTAGTGCTCAGGATTTATGTGTACGACCTGTGAGCAGACACTGGGGTTTACATCATGATGTACCATTATCTTTTTACAAAAACCAACTTAGAAACAGAGGAGAAAATGGGGGAGAGTGGCATTCTTAGACAATTCTTTTCCTTTCTTCCCATATGTGCATTCTAAGAGTATCTTTGCAGAATGAATAGCTCATACCAAGTCACCACCTTTTTTGTCTTTAGATAATTATGTCAACCAGTCAAATCCATCAGTGGAGAAATTGAAACACATTCAGAAAACAGGATGGAACAAACCCTTTTTAGTTTTAATTCCTTCCCTATACTCTTCCTTTATGTGTGAATTCACTTTCACCCAAGTATGTGCGTAGTTACAAGGAAAAATTCTATTCTTAATCTCCAGATAATTATTGTATTGCTGAATGCCAGCATAAACACATGCAGTCTTTTAGAGACTGCAAGCTGAGAAACTCTTTCTTTTATTAGAGTTTATGGAACTTTAGCGAGAACTTGAATTTCAAAAATCTGATTAATAGACCTTTTCAACCAAAACTGGTCTTAACACAAAATTGTCAGTTCTGAGAAGACCAATACTGGGAGATGCTCTAATGAGCTTGTATGCTTAGAATGAACTTTATCTTCCAAATAAACATTTCAAGCAAGAATCAAACATTCTTACTTTCTGCAGCACAGAAATGGAAAACAGCCAATGGGATGCTAGTCTCACTTCTTTGCTGCCTACTGCTTCTTTATTTATTTGGTCTGTGGAGATCTCTTCATTAACTTGACTTCTTTTTCTGTGTTTGCAGGCTTCATAGCATTTTCTACTTATCCTGATTTGTCTCAGAAGATTAAAGCATTCTTTGCTTTGGCACCAGTAGTCACCATCACACATGCTACCAGTCCTCTGGTAATGGCCACACAGCTTCCCCAGTCACTGATCAGGGTAAGACATTCCTTCTAAAGAGAAAGACATAATTATCTGCTTTGTCTCTTACTGCACTCGTGCAACCTGAACTTTTAATGGGTGATGAGTTGGAATTTAATTCAGTGTATCACACTGCTGACAGTGCCTGTAGACTTCAGACTGTCCAGAGAGCTAAGCTGCAAGGTTTCACACGGTATCTCTTTTGCAATTTCTTTAAGGTAGCAGGCATACTTTCACCACTATTTCTTTAAATCAAATATTTCTGAAGAAAAATTTCAAATGCCAGAGCAAAAGAAATCTAATATATTCTACTAAATCTAGCCTTAAGCACTAATAAAAACTACAAGTAAGATACTTCACATCTTAATTTTATCAGACATGCAGTTCATTTTTGCTTGTGAAGTATTTACTTGTAAAGTGATAAATGAAACTTAAACACCAGAAGATGTCAATTTAATAGCATTTGCTGGGAATGTGGAAATCATGCATGCTATAATTTATGTCAAACCACAGGAGCACATCCTCTTTCTCTCCAAGCTGTACCCATGATGTGACTATAGAGCATTCAGCTCTACACCCTTCTCATTTGTCTCATTTGTCTGATCCCTCTTTACTTAGTAGTAATACTCACAGCACAGCTTGCACCTGCCTGGAAAAAATATTAGGGCAAAAAGGGACTTCCTATATTCTGCAGTCATCAGTGCAGCCAACTTCCTTTCTCACTGAGATCAGTACACTAAAAACAGACGGATAGTGACCTCCAGCACTCGTCTCAAGAAGAAGGAAGAACATGTGGTCTGCCCTTGGGAAGAACACACTATAAAGGATAGTGGGATGACGAGCAGTTTCAGCAATCCTGCCTCTATGGAAGAGGCAAGGCTATTAAAGAAGAGGGAGTCACTTAAAGAAGAGGGAGTTTTCTGCATGAAATAATCCTGCAACAGCTAAAAAGATTTTGCACTTTTCCTCCCCTCAGTTACTACTTGGCTGCAAAGGAGCTTTTCACTACCATGAATGGATGAAAGGACCTGCAACACAGTTCTGTGCATGCCTGGGAAAAGTTTGTGGCAGTATCTTCTGCTACCTAGCAGGGGGCAGGATACAAAATATGAACACGGTAAGCACATCCAAGAAAAGCTTAATACAAGTAAATCTGAAGTAGTTTTGAAGTGCAACTGGATGGAGCAAGATCTTTTTCTCTTTTGCACAATTCATATGTTTTCCTTCCTAAGCAACAGGACACCTGGCTCATCTGAACATAAGAGATGGTTTCTTTTTGCTTGCTACACATCGAAACATTTCCAGCCAAAACTCAAAGCTGTTTCTTCACACTGCTCTCCAAACAAAAGTTTGCATTCCTTTACTCTGGCTGCTACCTGTTTTTCTTACAGACCTTTCACGTGTCTGTTCTCCGGTCACCTTTCATCACTTAGACTATTTAACAAGTGTGCCCACAAAAAGCTCTCACATATGCAGCTTCATTGTGCTCAAGAGAACGGTGTACTAACAATCTTTCTCTACTGATTATGCATTATTTAAAGCATCATAAAAATCACAGAAACTGGGAAAACAAAGGCCATACACGCTTCCAGAATTATGTTTTCTCTATGGCTAAGGACTAATGTTGAAAAGACTGTCTCAAAGGCATAAAATCTTATGTAATCATTCCTACTGTAAACTAACATATTCGTGAGTCCTTCCTCAACTTCCTTTTCTATAATTGAAGAATATCCTATAAAAATGGGGTTTTAACACAGCAGCAGTATGTTGCTCAGGGTCTTCACAGCTTTATTCTGTCACAGCACTGGATCTCTGCCTTAATAACAATTTTGCTTTGTCTCCAGAATCGAGCAGATGCATATGCAGGACATTACCCAGCTGGAACATCAGTACAGAATGTTATTCACTGGCATCAGGTATAACTGTACTGACACACAAACACTCTTATTACAGCTTTTTATGCAACTGACAGCCGACAGGGAAGTCCAGAGGTGACAGATCTGGGAATCTGCCTATCTCATCTTCTCAGCTGTCACAGAGGGAGCACTGTTTCCCACGGCTTACCAGATCATTCCCCAAATTACCTCTTCGACACCAGGCTCTGAGATTTCCCCAGGGCACATCACACCTCTCCATGTTAGGCTCTAAAGGCTTCCAGCCTTCATCCTTATTTATGAACACATGTACCTTGAAGGCTGCAGAAGTGAACACAAGCGCAGTCTAGGCACTTTGCAGGGAGGATAGTGAGAACTTTAGCAGTCAGGGACGAACCAAACAAAGAAGTGATCTGGGTTACAGCTTGTCAGACCAGAAGACCAGAAGGTTAATTGCAGCCTGCATTACCTCCAAAAGCCAGCTAACTGCACAAATGCTTCTGCTGGCACAATGGCAAAATGGGGAACTGCCTCTTCTGCTGGCACCTCATGCCACTTTCAGACCTAAGCTTGTTCTGCTTAGGCTCCAAATCAGACCAGGACAAGATAGCATTGGCTCAGAAACACATCACTGTATGTGAACTGTGAACTTAAGTGAACTCTAAGTGAACCGTGACACTTAAACCAGCACTTAAACACATGCATGCTGCTCTACCCCCCCTGCCTAAAATTCCTGGTATCCAGACCAGAAACCCAGCACCCAGAGCCACAAAACAGAGAGGAGCTAGCAGATTTCTATCATATCCTCAGTTGCTTAGAGGTTTGGATAAAAAAAAAAATGTACATACATTATCAGCAACACAGGTTAATCTTCTATTACTTTGATTTTCCTTTTAGACAAATCACAGAAGACAACAGTTCAGTGTTAAGGCAATCACACCCTGCTCCCAGTACTCTGGTATGCAGTACAGAGCCTCTGAAACTGCTGCCCCTACTGTGAGCAGACCAGACCAGACCAAACAGGCACACAAAAGTTGAGGTGTGTGAGGAGGCATCCCAGGCTAGTGAGAGCCCTGACATGCTCCTGCATCACAAAGAGCTACCATAGCTAACTAAAGAGCCAATTAAGATAGGGCAGGAAGATTTTAATAACTAAACCTACCAAGGGTGGTGGTTGAAGATCAGGAGGGAATGTTAGCAATGGGAAACCTCTTATCCCATGATCCCTCCTGAGTGTCCCTGGTATCCTGTCTCCTGCCTGAGCCCTGACTTCAGTCATGTGCAAAAAACCAGCTTCTGCATTGTCTCTTAACACTCTCATTTTATCTCTTTATTACAATATTAACAGATACTACGTGCAGACCAGTTTCAAGCTTATGACTACGGCTGTAAGGAGAACATGAAGAAATACAACCAGGTGAGGCAATACGTTTTTCTGAGAATTCATCCTTGCGTCCTGGCAAAACTAAGAATAGAAAAATTCATATTTTAGCACCTTGAGTGCTACAAAAAGAGGGGGAGGGTGGTCTTATGTGAAGCTTCATCTGAATCTAATACTCATAATTGTCAAAGTCTATTCACAAACATGGCGTAGACAGATTCTTGCAGCCTGCCCTACTGATGCAGGGATGTGTCCAACGACATGTCAACTTACCTGCCATTCCCAAAAGGCTAAGAGCCACATCCAGGTCCTAGGACTGGATGAGTATAGAGCTCTTCACTTCCCCAAAAATCCTCAAGGTCTGTCTTTCAGTTAAACACTAAAATGGGGAGGAAAAAAAAAGTGGAAATGCATACCTTGGTGTTCAGAGGCTACTTGCTGTCAAAAATTAAACATAAGGGATGATTCAGTATGGCATGGTGGAGACTGCTGGGGTGAACTGAGGTATTCCTTATGGGAAAAATGAAACAGGCAAAACTTGGTCTGCAGGAGCTTTAGTTACTGCCTAGTCAACTCTCGGAAATGCTGTGCTCCTCTTGCAACACTTATAACTTGCCTGACTATTTTTTGAGGCTTGATCAGATCAGTTGACTTGTAGTGAGCTTTGTGAGTCAGGGCAGGTTATGTTATGGGTGGCACATTATTTTACAGGTGGATAAAGATTCTAAAGACTTCTCAGACACCTTTCATGCACACATACACTCTTAAAATACCTGAAGTTTAAATTTTGAAATGGGCAATGTTTTATTCCCAATACTGTGGAAGGTTAGGAAACTGCCCAAAAAGCAGTGCAGAGGAAAGATAACAGAACCACCCTTTTATAATAGGGGTCAGTTTAAAAACTCCTTGTGTGTGGTCCCTTAGCACACTGACAAATAACCATCCTTCATTGTCATTTGGCTCAGATCTCAGATGATCTCCGTTTTAATCTTCTGTGTTTCTTTAATTTCTTCTGTGATGATAGGCAAGGCAGGGACTGGGGTTAGGGCAATGAACAATAAGAGGGTGGCCTTCATCCATATGGTTTGACTGTAGGCAGTGCAGAAGAGAAAGGCAAAGAGAGATGCTTGCACAGAAACCTTTCTCTAAACACAGCTTCTGATACAACAGCTCTCACTCAGCTCTGCTCCCTGTCTTACAGACTGCTCCTCCTGTGTACAAGATAGAGGACATAAGGATACCAACTGCTGTTTGGAGCGGCGGAGAGGACAAATTTGCAGATCCAAAAGACATAGCAAGGCTACTTCCTCAGATCACTAATCTCATTTACCATGAGCATTTTCCTACATGGGGACACCTTGATTTCATCTGGGGCCTTGATGCAACTGAGAAAATGTATTTCAAAATCATTGAACTAATGAAAAAATATGCATAAAGTGCCACAGAAGGAATTAATTCATCCAGTAGAAACCTCAGAGATTTCTATTTAGCAGTTGAATATTGGTATAGGGGTAGGTAAAAAGGTTTACAAACCACTGACAACTGGTTGGCAATTTTTTTACATCGCTTTCTATGGTGTTACACTATTATGGTGATTGCAGTCTTTCTGAAGAAGCTGAGGTACATGTGGATGACCACTGAAAACACCAATATAGTAGATGGAACACTTCAGGGATCACTTGCTTTGGAAGATTTCAGCTTCTATATGACTGCTTTTGCTAAAACTGAGATTTCACTTTCTGTTTCCTTAGCTATCAGTACTACATATTTCATTTGAGATGAAGGTGTTATTCCCTGAAAACCCAAAATCAGAGATAATTTCTCTGTTTACTGAACTTTGCTGAAACTGAATCATCTGTCATCCTGATAGTGTTTCACCCATTTTTCTCTCCTCACATTACCAACAGCAGCAAGGCAGACCCAAAAGATTTTCACTTGTAAGATTACCCTGGCATCTAAGCAGTCAGGACTTCGCTATACTGGCCCAAATGCCAAGAAATCCAACACTAGAAAATATATGTCAGAGAGAAAACACTTGACTGCTGGACAGATGCAGATACTCTCTTACCCTCACACTAATGGTTTGTTAACCCTCTTATTGCAAAGAGCACAACTGTCTCCATGCTCCTAACCTGGCAACTGGGGATTGAGAAGATGCAGACAGAACAGCAACCGGCACACAAAAGACAACTGCACCCATCTCAATAAATATTCCTGCCACTATCAGTAAAGATGTTGTTTAAAGTTCTTCTGTGCTCTCGGTTCACCACGTCAATGCTCGCCTAAAAGACGATTCTGGGAGGTAAAGATCACACCAAAGGGTTCATCATTACAGGGCAAGTCAGGATAGCTCAGGCAGTGTGGGTGTTTCTGGGTGGGGGCATAAGTCCCAGTTCCTAAGTCAAGACTTGTAGAAAGTGAAAGCCATTTGATGATAATCTGGGAGATAGTGAGCAATATAAACAAAACATGTTTGTCTCTACAGAAAACACATGCAAAGGACATCTTAATGCAAACATATGCAAATGACACACCTCCTCTTGCAACCTGTGGTACCACTGGGAACTGAGTTCTCAACTTCCGGACGGGTTTGTAGTCCAAGACACAGGTAGCTACTCTTGCCTACACCACATCATTTATAAATCCCAGTGTCCTGACCACCCCAGAGAACTCAAACAGCCCTGGCCCACTCCACAATACAGCAGGGCAGACCCGGCAGAGGCACAACAAACACTGCACCCGATACAGACATGGGCTCAGGTCTGAAGGGAGGGGGAGTAGGACCCAGAATTCCAGCTTAGGTAATGAGGAAGAGAGTGACTCTTTGGAGTGTCTGGCAGCAAAGCCCTTCGCCTCTGCTCTCATTCACACTTCTGCAGCACCACCCAGCATTCAGACAAGGTGCACAGGGTGAACCTGACAGTGACATTGCACAAAATATACAGTGGAAGGGAGGGAAAAAAGAGAATCACAACACCAAACATCTTCCACCCTCACCAGAGGTGCATTTTCCCTGTTGCAGAACCACGGCTAACCATGAACGAGAACTGATTCTTCATGAACAGTTCTGATTCTCTCACACGGCTCTGCCCAGCTGAAGAAAGCAGTGGGCACACAGTGGGCACTGCCCTTTCAGGGAGGTGAAGGGAGGTGGATCTATCAGTTCCTCAAAATCTGGTTGTGTGGACACAGGTCTGAAATTAAGTTTACTCATCCTGGAAGCAGCCACCAAGGGCTGCTCCAGGACATCAAGTTCAAACTTTTCTAGAGCATCTTCCCATGCAGTACAAGAACCAGGCACAGACACACCCTGCAAGAGGTTACAGGGAAACATTCAGGTCACTGACCAACAGTTCTTGGGAAAGAACACCATGTGCAATATCTTCAATACTGAACACCTAAATCAGCATAATGTTCAGCCTAACTTCACCTCTGACCTAACTGAGTTCTACAAAGGATTGCCAGTTTTTCTAACAGAAGATTATTTCCAAATACCCACCTGATAGGCTCTCCATTTACCAAAGTTTCCTGCAACCAAACTTTATCTTCTTATTGCCATCCATCAGAAATGCAGTCCTGGAACGCTCAGGGTCTGGACAATGGGAATACCCACTCTTTACTCTTTCCCTTGGAAAACTGTTATCTACCTAGACAAAATCCTTGCAGCACTGAAAAGTGTAGCTTCCATGTCTGCTTCAGGATAGGATTAGCTCAACAGTTCCACTGAAAACCCTCCATGGCACAGACTGGAGCTTCTATTTCGTAACTCTCTCAGCCAAATCCAAGATAACAAGGTAAGTGTTCAAGCATACTGGATTTTTGTTGCTTGCCCAAATCAGTCCCTCCTCATCTCAAAGCCAGGATCAAGACCTCCTGTCTCACTCCATAGCCACTGGCACCAAGAGTGGTACTTCAAGGCTGGGATGCCAAGCAGGCAGAACAGCCTCACACACAATGAAAGGAAGGAAGGGAAATTACGTTACTGTGTTTGGGGGTATAGGATGAGCTAAATACAAGTATCTTAGACCATGTCTAGACTTCCATGTCCAGGTTGAGGCCCCAAGAAAGATGTCAATATGATCAATCCTGCTGAGCAAGTTCAGCAGAAAGACAAGAAGGTCATCCAAACTTATCACAGCATGAGTAACTGCTGCATTGGCTGAACATTCCCAGTAGAGATCTAGGCCAGCCCAGAGCACTGCCCTGCCTCCTAAGAAAACCAGGCTACCTCCTCTGCCTTAGAGGAGGAAGTCCCTCATGTCCAGCATGCCTCTACCCGGGTACCACAGCCCCACATTGACCACCACACCTTCAGGTTAACCTTCGTCCTTTTCCTCTTGACTCACAGCCTCCTCAACAACAGCGCTAACATTGTTTCCCCTCAGTTAGCCCTTTCCAAAGTTCAGGAGAGCCCAGGTGAAGTGTGCATACCCTCTGGTACCCAAGCAGGCAAGGACTTAACGATGGCCTGGCTGACACCGGGACTGTGGGAAATGCGGAGGGGACACACGCCAGGTGCGCACGGACCATGCTGTACCCTCAGCACCCTCTGCCCTCGCCCGCGGCCACGCCCGGCACCTCCCGCCGTCGCTGCCCCTCGCTCCTCGGCAGCCGAGGGGCCGCAGCGGCGGCGGCCGGACCCCGCAGCGCGGAGCGGGACGCGGCCACGCCGCTCGCCCGGCGCGGCGCAGGCTCCTCCCTTCGCCCCGCACCGTGACACGGCCCGGCTGCGGCGGCGCAGGGCGCTCGGTCCCCGCAGGCACCTGCCCGCCCGGGGCCGCTCCCGCGCAGGGCGCCCGGGGCTCCGCGTCCCGGCGGGGCGAGGCGAGGCGAGACGGGAGGAGGAGGAAGAGAAAGAGAAGAGGGAGGAGGCCCAGGCCGCCCCGGCGCTCCTGCCTCCCCCCGCCCTGTGCTTTGTCCACGGCAGCCACCGCGCCGCCGCTCGCACGGATGCGAGACCCGGTAAGCAGCATGGCCCTTCCCGGTGCGGGAGCGCGGGGCGCGGAGCCAGCGAGGCGCTGCCTCCCGCCTCCATCCCGCTGCTCTGCGCCAGCTGCCCCCGCGGGCAGAGCGAGGAGGGGCTGGTACCCTTTCCGGAGCCGGCAGCCGTGGAGCCGGGGCCGGTACCAGCTCCATCCGCTCCCCGGCCCGGCCAGCGTCCCGTCCCCGCCCCGGGTGCCAGGTGCGGCGACCCGCGGAGGCCGCTCGGAAAGAGCCCTCCTCCGGGCAGGGCGGAACTGCGGGCGGGAGCGCGGCGGGGACGGGGAGCGGCCGGCGCTGCGGGCGAGCAGCGGGGGCAGCGCGGTGGCACCGGGGCTCGGGGCTGTGCGGGAGGCGGCGGGCGGCGAGCCCGGCCGGCTGAACCTGCTGACTCCACTGCGTCTACGCAAAGAGGTGGTGACAGTGTGGTGGGGAGTCCGGAATGTTACCGCGTGCCAGAGACAAATCAAACTGATAACAATATTCTGGTTTTAAATGATTTCCATATACGTGTGAAAGATGATCATCGGAACAGAAAGTGAAAGAATCTAAAACAGTAGAAATTGTGTTCACTGAGCATCTGTAACTCTCTGATGAGCTTTTTCTGCTCATGTGCTTGGTTTTGTACCTGCCTCCTTTTGACCTCTGTAGGATCTCAGGTGTCCTTCTGAAGTGCACGGAGGAATGTAATTCACTCTTGCATATGCTGCCCTGTTTCAGAAGGGTGCCAAAAAGTCTTTTCTGGGGGAATTCCTCTTGGTCTGGAATTATTTTTATTTAATATGCACATGGTTCTGAATGCTCTGAGAAGTCATGGGCAGGAAAACCCCCACCTTCTACTGAGAATGTGAAGTTGTGAGATTATGAGATCTTGGATAGACTGTACTTCCCAGGGAGTTCATTCCCCAAGTGAAGACCAGCTTTGAGAAAGTTCTGTCTTCACAGAAGTAGGGTTTCTCCTCATTGCAGGCTAAAGTGGATTACTATCCGAAACTGTAGTTAGCATATATTGATGAATTGCCTTAGACAACCAAGTCCTAGAAAATAGGATTTAGTCCCAGAACTTCATTAAATATCCCCCGGAGAATGGAGTCCAGGTTTGTTGTTGTGGGTGCTGCTCAGGCAGTATACTCTGAAACAGATGAGTTTTCTGATGTACTAAATGCATTACAGCTGTTATATTGCATGTCTAAGTGCTAAATGTTTGGATAACTAAAACAAAGGCCAGTGCTGACAAGTCTGGAGTTTCATAGATCACAGAATACTGTAGGAATGCAGGAGGCATTCATCCCAAATTCTGTATAATTCTGTAGGTACAAATTTCATAGTTGGGGGCCTTTGTGTGTGTGTGTGTGTGTGTGTGTGTGTGTATGTATGTGTGTGTGTGTGTTACAGTATTTTAAACTGCTCAAAGTGCAGGGGGGTATTTTGTAGCATTATGTTAAAAATAGAGGTCGTTTTCTTGATCAGTCCTGCAGTCATTTGTATTACTTGGTACTGCTGTGCGGACACTGTGAAGGCATTTCTCATGTGGTTTTCTTTATGTGCATGAAACATGCTCGAGGTTAGGCCTTAAGGCTCTTCCTGAAAGTTAATCACCAAGATCAGGAAGAGTGTAGCTCAAGGTGAGGGGTGTTGTGAAATCTTCAGCTGCTGAGGGAATGGCAAGGTGACTTGTGCATGAAGACACAGAACAAATGCTGTATAAAACGAAGCATTTGGTCTCTGTTTGCTGGACATGCATGAACAATGTTTTTTCTGGTTTTATCAGACTCCTGAAATTTTATTTCTGTATCAAAGGTTACATTTCCAGTTTGTGTTCTGAAAATTATTTGCGGCCATGTAAGGAAGTTTTTCTATATAATTTTAATAAAATTAGAACATTTAGATTGTCATGCCAGGAAACATATTTTCTGGTCTTGCTTTCTGTTATAAATAGAAGTATCAGTCCATAAAAGAAAATGATCTTGCTTGTGCAGTTCCTGAACAATCTGTGTGCAGTGCCTTAGTACTGTTGTTGCAAAGAAATTCCTATTATAAAAATCCAGCCTTTTCGATCCTGCCCGGCTGATGATGCCTCTTGGTAATGCTGTGAGTCAGTCAGCTCCTCAGACACAACCCGCTGCCTACCACTTCCTACTGGCAGCTCTAGATGAGTCACAGCTCAGCACACAACATACGGAATTGCGTTATGGAAGCTGTGGGCTCTCTACATAATCAACGTAGGAAGTATCTTCCTCTTTTAGCATCTCTGAACCGCTGTCAAAAAGCCTTCAGAGATATCTACTGCGCTGTGTTGGTATAAAAAGGAGCTTGTATAGGCTGCAAAGATCAATGGACTCATCCTGAGGGGAAAAGCAGATAATTTGAATGGCTCAAAGGTAGTCTGTGCACAGCTTCACTGGGATGAATAGCCTGCTGGCCTGCAAGGGTACAAAATGTTAACCAGAAATTGTCGTGCTCAGCTTTGATATTCTGGATAATTCAGCTGACTGTCAAGCAGCCCTGTGAGCTGTGTTACAGCCAGTGCTGCTATAAAACACGTGCTTACCACTGTCAATCTTAGAAACTTACATAAGAGAAATTAAACGTTGCAACTATCCAAGTAGAACAAGCAGTCTAAAGCACACAGAACTCTTCTCATAGAGCCAGACATTCCTGTTGTTTTTCCTGGTTTGTTTGTTTATTTTTCTCATAGCACGCTACATCCTGAATCATGTAGAATAGGGGAGGAGGTCAAAGATTTCCTTATGAAATCAATTAACTGTGTTATTTTAATATAAGCACTGTACTACAGAAACACGCCAGATTCAATGGTAGTTATTTGTACTGGTTGATCACACTTCATCCTGTAGGTAATCTCACTATCCATTTCTTACCTTACCTTTGCTTACCTAATCATTTGTGTACAAAACAGTCAGAATCTTTTGAACTAATGCCTCAAACTGTTTTTTCTAGATTTGAGGCCCAAAGACAAGCTTTGTTCTTTATAGGCAATTTAATAGACTTCAGATGAACTGTGAATTTGTATGTCAGAAATGTCAAGTAAATTTGATTCTCCTTTATTTTGTCTCCTATATTTTGAGACATAGAAAGTAAGACAGCATAAGAATTTGTCATCAGATAGAAAGAGAAATTGATTGTAGCAACCAGTTACTCAATTAACAAATGTCCGTATTAGATGCTGTGGAGTCTGAAAATGTTCTAAAATTAGGTAGGATATATTTTGCCAGAAAAAATCATTGCATTTTATAGGAAGAACCAGAAGATTCTTAACCCCTCTAGCCTAGTGGGACCTGGCCCCTGAGAGAAATAGGGATACTGATAGAAAGGCTTTGCAAGGAGTCATGCTTGCTTCATTTCTTAGAAGTCCATGAAGTTGCAGGCCTCTGTGCTGATTTTAGCCTCTCATTTGTTTCCCTTAGCAACACAGCTTCTCATCTTCATGGTGGAAGTTAGTTTTATCAATGATGTTGTGGATTGCAAGCATCTCCCTTTTTTTCAGAATTTCAGTTGAATTATCGAAGAACAAATTGTATAACAACAGTTCTTTCTTGTGTTTCTGTGCTCTTCTGTGTCACTGTGCCCTGGTGCAAATTTGTTGGGGGAATGTTGTGGATTTCCCAAAGGAAGGAAATGGCAGTGTTTTTCTACACCAGGTCTAGAATATCCTTTTAGTGGGTCACTGGAAAGATGCTGTTCTGTGTTGCATAAGTGTATTTCACTGACTGCCTAAGAAGGCTTTTGCTTGTAATCCAAGACATTCTACCATGGGTGATATTTATCCATTATGTTAAAAATGGGTTTTTTTGCTGAAACTGAATGGTGTCACTAAAGAAAGGAGGGGGGAGGAGGGATTGTGTTTTGTTTTCACACAAGAAACCACAAGAGAAAGAACCACAAGAAAGAACTGTCAGTTCACAAATGAACATTTGAATGTTCAATATTTCCAGTCCATTTTTCAGGACATTCTCATAAGAGTCACTAATATTTTTGTAGACAGAGGTTATTAATAAATCTGGTAGCAAGCCATCATCTGTGTGTACGGCTCAAATGCATAGGGTTATGTTATAGTAGCACAACCATATTAGATGTTGATTTCAAAACAGCCTGCATAAAAAAATAATGAGAAAATAGTTGACAGTCAGAAGTCTCCTCTGTGCTTTGAAGCAATAGGAGAGAGAAGCTTGTAGTTCTGCATTCAAATACTCTGTAGGGAGTAAAAGTCAGGTTCTTGCATGTGCCATGTTGGACATTATCTGTGTATTGTAGTGGTTTATCAGATCCTTAGCAGATCCAGTAGCAATCTAATTTTATTAGTGTAGCTTCTTGATGCAGTAATGTTTATATCTGTGCCAAGAGGAATGCTGTCCCTAGAAAAGAGGTAGTCAATGATATTCAAGTAACTATGCTGACTAACTGCAGCAGTCCAAATATTTGCAGAACAACTATAACAGTCTTCAGATAATTATTCAAACTTCGTTTTAACTGTGGGAAAACAGACTCTTGTGTCACCCACTCTTTTTTTTAGATGAAAATAAAGCTCAATTTTGTGATGTAAGGTACAGCACTCAGTGGCTTAGGCGTGTAAGCAAGGCTTGGGTTTGGCAGATCTGTGCGTGGAGAATCTTCCCTGCACGTGGTTTCTCCCTCTCAGCACCCAAGCAGGTGAAGGTGCTGCTGTCTATAAGCCGCTGACACAGTTTGCAGAGAGGTCTGTGGGCAGTGTGCTGGGACATGGGAGGCACTGGTCCTTCACCAGCGACAAAAAGGAAATGTTCTTGACCCACTTCTAGGAGAGATGATTGTATAGCTCAGCAGCTGCTTCTGGGAGTTAGTGGAGCTTGGGAGGAGGTCTTGGCACTGCTGTTTAAATGGAGCCATGGAGCTAAGGAGCAGTGTCAAACCATGAACTGCTACTAAGATGGGTTTTTCTAGAGATGAGCTTAGTAGCTCTCACTGTAAAGAGCAATTTCTCCATTGAAAGGCGCAGGGTTTTCATGAACTGGCTCCTCGCAGTGCTCCCTTTCATTGAAAGGCCATTCTGTTGGGTTTTGTTGATTGGATATTTCCTCTGCACAAGAGAATTATCTTGCCATGACATTCAGTGCTTTGTTGTTTTTCTTTCCAGAGGACACTACTCATTATACCAGCTGAATCACTTGCTGTGATGATGAGTGCTTGTTACAAAAAGCATGTTGACAGATGAACATGCTGTTTCTTTTTGGAGAGAACCAACAGAAGGCAGTTTGCTACTTAGGCTGGTGTTTAGCATATTTATATATCAAACCCAAGTGTGTGTGTATAAATGATTATGTTCTGTGCCAATACATGGCCTGGCATTTCAAAAAGAGCTGAATGAGATAGGTACCTGTATTTCTAACCCGTTTTTCACCAAAGTTGCTTAAATATCCACTTCCAAGTACAGAATTTTAAGTACTTGCTGCATGGGTTACTTATTGACATGAAATGGTCCTTTACCTTCATCTGGCAATCACTGGTGTGCCCTATTTAAAGTTTGCTGAGACAACTTATTTCCATAATGGGTAATTGAAAGGTGTTATTTGCACTTGCTAATTTGGCTATTTTAATGAGGACTGACCTCCTTATGGTTTGAGATGCATCTTTATTTTAGGATTCTGTAATCATCACACTTCCTAGTATAGTAACATGAAGTATGACTGTGTTAACTTCTCATGGCAATATTAAAGTAAGCTTTTTCTTGCCATGGCATGGTTGCAGAACAGTTCTCTCAAGAGTAGTTTGCAAAAAGTAGAACTATGCCACCTTTTAGCTTGTGTATTAGCAAATATTTCTAGATATACTGTAAGAATTCTGATCCCAATGGGCTGAAGTGAATGATTTTGGTGGGAAACTCATCTAGGCTTTACATTCCACAAAAATATCAAACAAAAGGATGAGTGTTTCTGAAATAATCCGCTATTAAAACTATGCAGAGGCTAAATTATTGCATAAATTATTCTTAAGCTAACCTTTAAAGGAAGAAAGTGCTTTGGTAAATTTTGCCAGTGATCTCTTTAATGAAGCTTTTTTTAGTAAGACCAATAGTCAAAATATTGATAAATGTTTCTCACAGCAGTGAAGTCAGTGTTATGATTAATTCTCTTGGAATTTAAAAATGTGTTACAAAGAGGAAACTAATGTTTCAAAGTAACTAATGTTACAAAGTGAAAACTATATATTTAACTAATATTTATTGAAGTTAGTCAGTTACTTGTTTAAAAATCTGAAAAGCTCAGTCAACATTTTAAAACCTCTTCTGAAGAACTGAAGAGGGAAAAGCAGCCTCCAGATGATTATAAGGAGTTGAAATGCAATCCTCGCGCTCTGCAGTCAGTTTCTGTCAGGTCCTGACACCCTGAGCTCCTCTTTGTGCCTGTGTCCTCTCCGGAGAGCTGGAGCAGCACAGCTCCCGCTGGGGAGCCGCAGCCCCTGTGCGCACCTTTGGGCAGAGCATGGTCCCACTCGGCTTCCCTGGCTTGGCTGGGGCGGTCATCTCCCAGAGTCAGGCTACACCAGGGAAGGACGTGCCATCCTGGGCAGACACTGCAGAGTCTGCCCCAGCAAGGCATGGAGACACCTCCTTGTGCCCGGGCTGTGCCCTGGCTGCGCTGGAGGCATTGCAAACACCGGCCGTGGAGCTCCAGCAGCTCGTGCTGCACCGGGGCCGCTACAGCCTGGCTGTGCAGCCGTGCGTGTCACCTCTCACCATCACACCACACCTCTGCAGCGTGGAAAGTCAGCAGGGCCATGCCTGTCGGGCCCTGAGCACAGGAGCTGCTTCGTTTGTCCACATCCAGCCAGCCTGGCAATGGTTCGAAATGCCAGCTTGCAGCAAACTGTGAGGGCGTTGGAGAATTTGTGGTGAATTGGGATATTACAGCTCTCAGAAGGGTTTGTCTGTGCGTGCATTCCCCAGATCTTCTCACACCACCTCTGTCTTATGAGCCTGCTCCTGAGGTACTTGATGTGCTTATTCTGTCTTCGTGTACTACTCTTGGCATATACTTTTACTTAAAATTGCTCTCTCTGCTTTTCATTTCCCTGATGCTTGGTAGGATGCTTGTTAGCCTGAACAGAAAGAATGACTTTCAATGCCATTTAGAATGCTGATTTTCTCAGTTTGCTCTGATTGCTGTGGCTGAAGGGCTTTGATTTAATAAATCTGGATTTTTCAAGGATCAATACATAGCATAATAAAATGGAACATATAGGAAAACAAATGCTTTTTGAGGAGGAAACGGGATTTGGTAAGAAGTGCTATTCCCAATGAAATCAAGAAAAGTTTCCTAACCATTGAGTAGATGTTAGATTATTATATTCTGGTAATGACTATCAGAAAACTCATTACTAGAAAAAAAACTTGATTTGAATGCTAAATGTCCTGGCATTTCTTCTCAAACAAACATTACCTAAGACCATCTAAGTTAACTGGAATGCCTGAAATAGTAATGTAGAAAAATGTATCTTTACTCTTAGAATTTAGAGCACTTTAGAGTCTAATAGACTAAGGCAGCTCCAAGCTAGCATTGGTATTTATCTCCTGTGGTTGAGATTGGAGTGCAGTTCACTGTATTAGCATAACTATTTTGTATATTTGAGTATAATTAGTTTCAGCTATACAGAGAGATTTGGTATTTGAATTTATCTTTACTCTTGTAAAGTGAAATATAAGTTTATTTCCAGAAAACAGAGTCACTTGTCAGAACTGGGCAATTTTTGTAGGCACCATACAAGCTCTTAGGGTACCTTTTCAAAGCCAGCTCATATCAATCTAGGACAGCACTGGCTCAGAAAGGGACAATCTGTCTGCCTTGCTGTCTTCATGGTTCTGCCTGCTCCTTTGCATTTTGATTTTGAGGAGAAAGTATTTAATTTTAAAAGTCCATTTAATTTTAATTTGGATCAGCTACAACTTGCCTTGAAGCCAGTGGAGCCAACAAAGTGGGAGTACAAAGGAGGAGGATGAGGGTGAGGGTGAGGGGAACCCCTTGGCAGTGTCGTGCCCTTCGAGCAGCTGAAGGTGACGGTGGAGCTGTGCCATGAGGAACATTATGCACAGAGGCATTCCAGGCAGCTGGCAGACCTGCCTCTGGTGGTGTTTTTAGTAAAGTGTTACTCTCTGCATTTTAATCATTCATAATTCTTCCAGTGTGTCCACGTGTTAAGGATAATATATTAGAGTGCAGCCATAAGTCAGCCCATAAGTCAGTTCTTTATAGGATTTCTTTTTTCTTAAGTTTCACTGCCACCTGTAATAGCCAATATATTTGAATCTTACATGACATTTTTGTAAAACGGATACAAATTCATCTTAGTATTTCTTCTTTATTTACAGTTTCTCATTTTTAGTGTGTTCCTGAAGCTAAATTTAAAAAGTCAGTTTCTTCTTTTATTTGCAGGCATTCTTCTGCTAAGCTCTTGCACTGTGACATGTCTTATGCTCTCTGTAGAGCTTCTTCATCCTTTCCAGGCTCTGACACAATTTTGAGGAAGTGTGAGTTTCTGCTATTACCAGATGTCTCCTCTTTAAAATACCTGTTATCACACTTTTAAAAATTATTATTACTAATGCTTCTTTCGGTTATAAGTTCAATGAATTAACTTATGTTTATAACTTTAATATTCTTAGACCCAGTCAAGTTGGGAAATATTTGCAAGTAAAGGGTTCCATGATGTCTTCCTGTGCCACTTCCAAAGAGATTTTGACTGGGGAATACCATAAGCTTCTTTAACAAAGATCTCTTTGGGAGTACTGGCCCCAAAAAAACAAACCAAGCCACTAGTTAGTGGCTCTTGGTTTGCCACTTGCTGCACTAACATTTTTTGCACTTGCTTGCCAGCTAGATTGAAAAGTCTCTAAGGAGTGGTGACAGCTGAAAGAAGCATTTGATCCATATTCCATGTCTTCAGTCAGAAGCATCTCAAGAGCATTGTCCTAGGTGTCCATTTCTTCTCTAGGCTTTGCAGAAGGTCTGTTAAGGGAGAAAGCCTTGAGAAGCAGAATGAAACGCTGCTACACGAAAGCTTTCTTGCCAGAAGCTGCTAAATGAAATAAGGAATCAAAGAGAAATACTTGTTTGCACCTTTGCTTTTGAACAATTTTTTTTATGTACATTGAGTGAGTAGAACATTTAGCAGTTTGTTGTGCTTGGATGCATACATTAGACCAAATCCATTCTTTCATTCAAGTATTTTAGATGTCCCAGATGCTTCTAGAGGAAATAAAAAATTCACAGGTGATGGATAAGTGAATGGATAAATATTTGTAAAATATATATGCTTTTTAGCTCCTTTTTTATTTGGTTGGTTTGGTTTTTGGTTTTTGTTCCTGAGTTCCACAAAGTGCATGGATGCAGAATCTCTCGTTGAAGATTTTATTTCTGCTTAGAATCTGGGCTGCATGGGCAGAAGTCTGACACAAGCTCTGCATTGGCCAAGCTTTTAGCTCTCTCCTTCCACAGTCTTCCACACCTACAGTGCTTCAGCTGAAGAAGGGTTTCAGGTGGAACTAGCCCTAAAGCAGAATGTTTCTTGGAGTAGGCTAAAGCAAAAATATTTCATTATCCTTGTCCCACGGGGACTTTCTACAGTTTGTGAATAGGCAACGAATAGGCTCTCCTGCCAAGCTGATCATTTATACCAGAGCTCCAAGTACATAAAATTAAATTGTTTAGAGAACTGTTTTTATTAGCACTGCAACCACAACTAAGCTTGCTTTCTCAGATGTATAAACCATGCTCAGTTTTTGGTTACAAATTGTGTAAGCAGTTTGAATACCTTAATTTGCAAAAAGCAGGTCTTGAAATTGAATTGTATTAATGATTAAAATTAAGAACTGATCTAATAGATTGTGTTGCTTTTTGGAAGAAAAATGAGGAAGACGCAAACACAAAAATCAATACTTGAGAAACACAGCCAGCTAAAAACACACCAGGGTTGTTTTCTTTAATCCAGAGTCCTCTGGCTTCTAGAGAGAGGTGTGTGGAGAAAATATCTTTGCTGAACCCACTCTATGCTTGTATAAAAGCATAAGCATATTTATTGCAACATATAAAGTGCCTTCGACATGCAGGATCAAATCCGTTTAAATTGAGTGCACCGAAGTGAAAAAACACATTAGAAACTTAATTTTCACATTTCCTGTGTAATTTAAGTATTTCGTTCCTCTCTGAGGCGGGTTTTCTGGTTTTGGTTTAGTTTCTCTTTGGGTTTTTTTTGATGACCACAAACATCTACATTTTTCTCTTTACTTGTTCAAAGCTGTATAAGGAGGAATTTTTATCAGTTGACTCATCATAGTTCATTATATTTTGAGTGTTGAAGTCAGCAAGCTATGCAAGTGGAACACATGGTGTTTGAAGTATTTTTTCTGCTTTATATTACTGATACAAGTTTGTATGTAAAGTTTTATTTTTAATTACAGGCTTAGCAGGAAATAAAGATACCAGATACATACTGTTTATAAATATGTTTGTCAAAACTTACGCTCAAGGAAGCACAGATTCTGCGATTAGTCCTCAGACTTCTGAGTTTTTCACTTAATGCTTGAAAGTTAGGAGCTTTTTAAGTTGCTGTAAAAATTGTAAAAATAATTTATTGTGTTCAAATCCACTGAAATAACATTAGTACAGGTCAGCATAACTGCACTGTGAGCCCTTATGCATTCCCAATTTAAATTCTAGATGCCTGGTAAATTTTAAATTATTATTAAATATATAAGTACCGTGCCACCAAAGTAATGTGTGGGTGCTGGCATGCAAAGTTACATCACATTTGAATGTATTTCTAATCTGAGTGACTTATTTTTCCCAGCACACGACCACAATCAACGTCTCTATATTCCAGTTTCCCTTGGGCTATTAAACCCTGAGATATCTGGTGGCAAATATTGAGCTCTGGATTGATACTGCCCTTTTCAGTCAGATGGAGACTTTGGAGGAAAAGAGCAATCTCCTTGGTTTGCAGGCAGACAACAACATGGAGCAACCATTCACTGTCAGCTCACTGGTATGTATTACAAAGGAGTGCTTCAGTGGCTGAGCAGCTTCTCTCTCAACTAAGAAACAGTTCAAGAGAGCTGTTTAGTAGTGGTGGCTCTCAGCTCCGTGGGTCTCTTGCTGCATGCTGCCACGCTCCTCCCATGTTCTGCCGGGGGGTTTTGTTGGAATTTACTGTATTTCTGTACGTGTGATTTATGGGGTCTCAGCAATCAGGTTTTTAAGTTGTTAAAATGAGCATTTTGAATAGAAAGAGTAAAAAATTTCATCAAAATAAGAGGAAACAACTTGCAGTAGCCATTTATTTATTTATTACTTAGCAGGAAGGTAATGACCATAATAAGCAGCTAAAGTTCTTCTTCAGTAATTACTTCTAACTTCTTAGTCTTTAACTGCCTCATTTAAAACTGGAAATGAAATTATTTGAAATGAACTGTTGACTGAGAGGAACTTATTGCTCTTTGTTACCTGAAGTATTTCTAGCATTCAAATGCTATACACCACGTAGTAGGAATCTGAGTATTCAGAACATCCATCAAATTATTTCAGTAACTTAAGACAGAACCTTGTAGAATTCATCGGTGGGGCCTTCTAAAGAGGACGCACTTTATATTGCCTTTGGTCATTTCTACTGTGATTTACTTAATTTTTTTTTCCTACAGGGATTTCCCTAATTTTATCTTTTTGTTGTTCTTGTTTTTGCGGGGGGGAGGGGGGTGAGATAACTTTTTCTTTTTGATCACAATTTATTTGCAATTGAGAAACATGTTGGAATGTTTCAACTGTGGCTAGAGGTGGGGGGAACCAATGCCTATTTTGAGAAAAAGCTAGCTGAAGATTTCCCTTGAGCTTCTTGACTGAGACCACTTACTGGAAGTGAAACAGAATATTCTCTTTGCTAATCAGACTGTTCTTTTTCAGAAAAAGCTCGTAGCTATTCCTGACCACACAGACATCTCTGTGACCCCAGAGGAGAGAGTACGTGCCTTAAGCAAGCTTGGCAGCAATATCACAATCAATGAGGACATCACTCCACGGCGTTACTTCAGATCTGGGGTGGAGATGGAGCGAATGGCCTCGGTGTATATGGAGGAGGGAAACCTGGAGAACGCTTTTGTGTTCTATAATAAGTTCATAACGTAAGAAACCAGTTGTCGTCATTACAGCTTACAATTCTGAGTAAACTGAAATGGAGAGCAACAGTGAGAACTCCTTTAGATAAGGAGAAACTGGTTTAGTGTGTTCTTGAGAACAGCTTTGTTCCCTGGAGATCTTTTACACTAAGCATGGGCTTTGTTAAAACTTCCTCTCACCTTTTCATATGGTTGTCCTATCCTTGTGTGACCTGCCAGGCACGAATCAACCTAACATACAGAGCTTTGAGTTTACTCTGCCAGGCCATACCATGAGCTCTGTTGCCCACAGATTATTCTGTATATGTCAGCATGTTAGTTAAATACAGTTTTTGACTTAAAAAGCAATGTTTTAATAAGATTTCTGAGCCCTTAGCAGTTATGCCATATGAGCGTCTGCTGATCTTAAAGATGGAAGTATTGCACAGCACTTAAAAAGCATGAGAAAAATGTCTTTTTGCTTCCTTTTGACTTTTTTTTCCCCAAAAAGGATTAAGTAGAATTTATTGTTTCTTAAAGGAATAAATTCATAATCTACAATGTATGTTCATGGTACGATTATTCTCCCCACCACGAAAGAAAAAATCTGACCAGCTTTCATTACAGCTCTCAAAATAGACAGCTGAAAAATATATCAGTGGCAGATTTAAACTTTTAACCTAGCTAGTTTTGCTGTAGGATTGATTGGTTTGTTTTATGACTTCTGAAAGGCTTTTTTTTTAATGTGCATATTTTAAAAATTTTATAATAGGAGACATCTTTCCTCCCTCCTTATTTTCCTCATACTCTGAAAACTAGACCAAACCTTTCTTAGCCCACTTGATTTTAAATGTATCTATCACTATAAAAAGAGGGTCTGGAGGTGAATATTGTGCAAATTGCTGAAAGAATGGTAGCAGCTGTGTATTCCGAACTCTTTGCAGCTGAGTGTTGCCATAATTTATGTGTTGGGTAGGTTAATAATACTGCAGTTAGCTGTGCAGCTTGGTCTGGTAAAAATACCTGCTTTAATGATAGCCAGTGTTGCATTCTTGTCTGCCATTTAAGAGTCAGCATTTTAGATAAGGACAGATAAAGAGAGTAGAAATAGGATTTATTAACTCTGACCAGAGTGGAGGGTATTTTCGAGGGATATTTTTAGATGCTGGCTGCTAATTAGTCGTTTTCTTTAACCTAACCCAGTACTAATGAAAATCAAAATATATCAGATGCGGAAAATAGTCCCCTGTCCTTATTCTGTGTGTCCCATACAGGTCCATACCATAATGTGTTAGTTTAAACGTGTGTAGAACCCTGGTCCAAGTCATCTGGAAATCAGTGTTTGTGAAACTGATTTTTCTGCCAACATGAGAGTTATTATGGATATTCCTCTAACTACTAAGGCAAACACAGGTGTGTTTAATTTTCTAGGCTGTTTGTAGAAAAGCTGCCCAGTCACCGAGACTATCACCAATGTGCAGTACCAGAAAAACAAGATATTATTAAGGTAGGGTTATGGTTTCCTGGTCTTTAAAAATTATTTTGCACAGAATCTCTTCGTTTTTCCCAGCACACATATGCTATAGCTTCTTTTTCCCCAGAGCATCCATTGCAGCCATGGCAGCTTGAATTTTTGATACCTTTCTCCAGTACTCATTCATGTTTGATTTTGGAAATTAAATTATCAATCTAAAAAGTGAATGAGAATGGTCTCTGGGTAAGTTGGTACGTTGTTGGAAGCTCAGGTACATCTATTTCTGACGGTTTACATATTAAAAATGCACTATGTTAACAGTATTTAGTTTAATTCTGGTCCCAATTAAGTGAATGGATAATGGTCCAAACCGACTATTGCAAACAGAAGGAGAAATGTGTGGCATTACTGGGGTCTGTGCAGTATTTGCTTACTCTGCTAAATAAGTATATTTTTTCTTTCTTTATTACCAAATACGTATTTACTTAGTTTTTACCAGGTATTTTCCCTCCACTTCTATACAAAACAGTTTTACTTTTGCATTTTTTCTCCTCTAGAAAGTAAATCTTAAATAAATTTTAAATGTAGCCTTACACTGAACTTAAAACAGCTGGAATTGCCCAGTGAGAGTTGCTAGTAGGGCCATGAGTGTCTCTTGCTCCATGCTCCCATATTTTATTGCTTTCTCTACTGTTAAACTGAATGTTTTACTCGAAACCAAACCACTTCGTGCCAAAGCTCCAACTGTGGTCCACAATGTAGGAAAACATCCCTACTGAAAAAGGGCATCCAACATTGCTTCCTCCTGTGGCCCTCAGTAGGATTAAATGCAGAGTCTCTTTCCCTCCCTTGCCTACAACCTCCAAATCATTTTGTAGCAGCCCTCACATTAGTAGAAAACTTTGGGTATTGGTTTTGTTTTGCAAGTAATGTTGTTTTGCCAGGTCTGTGACAGAAAGATACAGGTATAGCTATCTCTTAAAGAAACTTTTTCTTTTCCCACTTGGAAATGGGCGTATTCAGACATATTTCTGGCTGGGAGGTTCCAGAGAAAAATGCAATGATCCTACCTGAAACTCTCTAAGTTTGCCTTAGCATTTTTTTACAAATCACACCTACAACAAAAATGTTGGTCATCACACACCTATTAAACAAAACAGAGATAACAGACTGCTAGTAAAAGGGCTAATCTTTACCTGAGATAAGAAGTAGCCATGTCACACCTTTCACTAATATAAATCAATATATCTTTTTTGAAACCAGGGTACTATAGAAATTTCATAAACTGATGATGTAGCGTGTATTTCCTCTTTTGCTTTTTTTTCCTGTGAGAACAACAGGAGTTTTTTCTGTTTTGTGATTTTAAAAATCTGTGTTACAGCTGAGTTTGTTTTCCAGGTGGCTCTTTTAAAAACTGAAAAGTAAACTTACCTATCTTTTTCCTCCATCCCATCTCAAAGAAATTGAAGGAGGTTGCATTTCCACGGACAGATGAACTGAAAAGAGATCTTTTAAAAAAATATAACTTAGAATATCAAGAATACATGCAACACAAAGTAAGTTTTATATGATTATTAAATGTAGGCATGAATATTTTTCTGTCATATAAAACTTAAAAATTAAGCAGTAAAATGCCAGTTTTACAAGAACCCAATAATTTCCTGAGCTGCTTAAGAATGACTTTTCATTTCTTCTTTAGAATCAGCCGGTCATATAAAAATAAGTAAAGCAAGTGTGCGCCAGGAAATACATGTGCTGCCATATTTACTTAATAACTGTCTACAAAGATCCAAACAGCGTTTTGGTATGCTCTGATTCTGCGTTATAAAGACAATGAGATTGGTATTTATGTCAATAAGTGGAAAAGGTTCCTTGGCTCCAAATGTGCTCCAGTTTGAATTGAGATGGAAGTCACTGAAAACAGGATCTATAGCTTAAAAACTTGTCTTGGAAAAAGCATCTGAGAAGCATCTTTTTGGTTCCCTCCATAAATACTATGTTTTCCATCCTACTTTTGGGGATATAGTTGTATTTTCCAGTTCAGTAACCATGTTCCAAAAGACTTCATTTCTAATGACAGGATTTTATGGTTTTATTGAACTGTTAGATTGTTCTTTTCCTTCCATTTTTTGTAGCATTTTTGGTGTTCTGAAAATGTCATTACGTTGTGTATGTTTCAGAACAAATGTAAAACTGAATTTCTGAAGAAATTAGAGCACCAAAAGCTAATAGAGGCTGAGAAGAAACGAATCGCACATATGCGGCAGCAGCAGCTCGAATCAGAACAATTTCAGTTCTTTGAGGACCAACTTAAGAAGCAAGAACTAGCTCGAGATCAGAAAATCAAAGAGAGTGTGGTTATGTCTGAGCAGATAGATGGAAGTATGCTATCTTGTATTTCTGTACCAGAGAACAGTTCCTTATCTGTGGCTCTGCTGGAGAAAAAAGAGAGGAGCGGCACATCTGGCTGTGCTGGACATTCGCCACCGGCAGATCGGGTCTTAAAGCCAGCAGCCACTCTAAGTGCTGTTCAAAGTAAGTGCAGACATTTCTTTTTTCCCCTATTTTATTTTATCTACCTGCATATGTCGTTATTCGCTGTGAGGATGTCCATACTGAAGTAACCACGAACAGGTTTGTGCAAACACAGCAGTTCCTTATGGTCTCTTCATTTTAAGAGTGAGAGTTGCAGTTTCACATTTTCCAGTTGAGTACCAATGGATGGATGTAGAGATTGAGATTTAGTGTTCCTGTGAAATGAAGTCTGAGTCTTGCCATGGACTTCAAGGGAACAGAGACAGAACCTGCAGTGGTTCCCCCTGGAAAGCCCTGGCCTGGGAGATGGTACCAGCTCACTGTCACCTCAGGGCCAGGCTAGTGAGCTTATCTTGTGGGCTGGTGACTTCTATTTAGATGAAGTGCTTGTGCTGTAGATTTATTCTCATTAGAAGTCAATGATGTGGTAAGTATAATTCTTTCACCTTTAGTAATATAGTATAATATACTGTGTATATTTCCTTATTTTAGGGATCTTCATTGTGTTAGCTGTAAACGCCTTTTTTATCTCTCTTTCTCTCTTTTTTTTTCCTTTTTTTTTTATTCTTGGTTAGCTCAATTGGCCGAAGCACTCAGAGGTGTCATTTTGCCCAGGGATCTCTGTCACAAATTTCTGCTGCTGGCAGAGGCAAATACAGTAAGAGGAATAGAGACATGTGGAATTCTCTGTGGAAAACTGGTACAGTTTAACCCTCACATTTGTATGGGGAAGACATATTTGATAGTGCTGTATTATCCTGTGATGTATAGATTTCAGAGTAAAACACATATAAATGGTTGGTCTTCCATATAATGAACTTCATATCATGACCTGAGTGGTCACTTCAGCATTGTGGGCTTGCTTTTTTGGGGAAACATCTGCTCGAAGTACACTGCTGTTGTTATAAAGCCTAGCAAGTTTTTCAGCATGCTGTACAATACAGGCTTTTTCGAGTACTCTCTCTGGCATTCATCTAAGGTAAGTGAGGTTTAGTTACAGGACAATGAAATATAAAGACTGCTAGAATCCACTGGAGTCATCAAATTAATAATGGCACAACAAAACAGAAGAAGAAAATCCCCCCATCAAGCTGTATAACATCTGATTTTCAAGCTACTTTTTTTCCTTTGACCTAGATAACACTTAAGTCCTTTGAGAGCCGGGAAAGATGTCATGGCTGATGCTGACAGACAAAGAATTTTAAAGATGATCCCAAGTGTGTTTGAATTGCATGAAGAGAAAGAATAGCAGTAATGGTCTTGTTCCAAGTTTCACAGAAAATCATTATAGTTTTCTCAAAGCTCTTTTATGTGTTTTTAATTATTTTAAAGGACTTCTCACACCGATCTCTGAGAACATTTCAATACAACAATCTTGTGTTGTGACTAATACTACCCTGAATGTTTTCATGATAAAATGCTAAGGCATATTTTTAGGTGCAGTATGTTGGTAGAGCTGCACTGGAATCAGTGGAGCTGGAATCAGTGGAGCTGGAATCAGTGGAGCTGTACTGTTTTGTTTTGCTGATAGGCTGACATCTTTCAGATTTTGATTCAGCATTTATTCCTCAGTTATTCTGTTCCACCCTAAGTCAGTGTTTGTTTTGCAGACACATAACGAATTTACTATTACACACGTAATAGTGCCAAAGCAAACTGCGGGACCAGACTACTGTGACATGGAGAACGTGGAAGAATTATTTGGTATTCAGGATCAGTATGATCTCCTCACTTTGGGTTGGATCCATGTACGTATGACTCCTAGATTCTGGCTTTCCTATATTGGCTCTACATACTACGTGGAAAACCAAAAAGGAATAAACTAAAGAAACAACTGGAGTAATACAAATTATTTGCTTACTTAATTCTAATTGTAGTGATGTAAATAAGCACTCATGTTCCCCACAGAGAACTCCTTAAAGCAATTGAGGCATCCTGTTGACACAATGGGCCTGCTTTTGCTGGTGCAACTTCTGTTTATGTTGATTTAGGGGTATTTTATTACTTTCTAATGCCATATCCAAAAGTCGGGGAGGGGACTATTGTGGTGTGTAAACTTTATATTAATTTCATTCTTAGGAATTTTGGATAGTTAAGTCATTTCCATTTGTCTTGCGCTTCTTCATTCCACCTTTTCCCCTCCATGACAAGAAAATTGCTTGTATATCTGATTGTGAACGTGCCTCCATGAATCTCACCCTGAAAAGCCACCCTAACAATATAGAATCTGGGTTAAGAAGAACTTAAGAAACCAACTTGGGGAAACACTGATGCTTTCACTTGTAACAAATTGTTTTTCCTTCTTGAATGTATGTTGACCTTGATCTGTAAGAAATATTTCATGATGTTGAGTTTTCCCTTTCTTTTTGTAGACACATCCAACACAAACTGCATTCTTATCCAGTGTTGATCTTCATACTCATTGTTCTTATCAGCTAATGTTGCCAGAGGCCATTGCAATTGTTTGTTCACCAAAGCATAATGAGTGAGTTCTGATTTTTCTAAGTAATATTTCGGTATTTTTCCCTGCTTCTTGTCATAAAATTTGATCAAATGTAAAGGGTACATGTCAACTCAGATGAAGGGCATGAACATTGTGTTGTGACTTTGTTTTCTGTAAGTTGCCTAGGCTTGCATTTCAGTCAGTCTCTGTGCACAGTACTGTTTCTGGCTTTTCTCTCCTCCTCCCTTCACAGACCCAGGTTTTAAATTTTATTGTTTTTTTAATATTCTGCTCAACAAAGTAACAATTACAGGATCTATTCTTCTGCAGTACTCATTGCCAATGCCCTGCCACAGATCTATCTTCATTCTGTCTGCTTAATGACGTGGAGGCAGGTTAGGCATATTTCTCTAGAATGATATGAAAACTGTACTTTGCAAAAAAGAGGGGTAAAAATCACTTTTTTTTTATAATAAGGGTCTATTTTTGTGTTTCATAGACTACAAACTATGTATCTGGAAAAAACTGGAATAGTGTAAATATTAATGTGAAGGTTTGTAATGGAACAGGTTTCCCAGAGAGATCATGAAGTCTGCATCCTTGGAGATACACGAAACCTGACTGGACATGGTCCTGGCAACCTGCTCAAGGTGATTCTGCCAGAGCAGGGCAGTCTGGTTCTGCAGACCAGACAGATTTCAGAGGTCCCTTCCTTCCTTTGGTGTGCCTGGCATTTCAGGCTGCCAGGGTTAACTCCATTGCTTAGACTGTGCATTTCTTCAGCCTTTCCTTCTGGCCTTCTGCCTCTGTAGATGACTTCTATGAATCCTGTCCTGGATGCCTAACTTCCTAAATGGGCCACACTGGGAGCAGAGCTGTGAATGCAGATTGAGCGGCAAGGGCACAAGCACTAGGCTTTCTAACCATGAGCATGCCTGTATACCTCTACAAACTCCTGCTGTTACAAACTTCACTCACAGTTGATGCTGATACCCTGTAACCAACTCTAACCTGTAACATTTATGTTGTCAGATGCTGTCCTGCAGGTAATAGGTATCAATCTTCTTCACAGAAGGATGGCTTTGTAACGTTTTACTCAATACCTAAAGTGTTGCAGCAGTGCATTTTCTAATACTTTGTATTATGTGATTGCTTAAGAGCAGGGAGGATGTGCTCCTACCAGTCATTCACACAGCCGGTTTAAAGGCTGTTCTCTTTTAAGTTGCCTTGGGTGAAATGCAGTCCAGAACACCTAAGTTTCTGGTTTGCATCTGTTCCTGTGTGAACCAGCCTTATCCCTCAGTGGCCTAACCTGGGAGCAGCACCAGTACTGTGGTCCTTTTTCTCCCCTTCCCCTCACCATCTCTTCCTTTACAGGAATACAACTCCCCTTGATTTAAAATACCTTTAAAAATCCATCTCAGCCTGGGCTCCTGTGTTTTGAAAGTCACCAAGCACCTTTCTGTTGTTCTTCTTTTAAGCTAAGCAATTTGTATGTGAAACCTTGGACGTGTATCATGGGAGCAGTGTGTAACAGGAGTTTCATGTTTTGCTTTTCAGCACTGGCATCTTCAGACTTACTAATGCTGGCATGCTAGAAGTTTCTGCTTGTAAAAAGAAGGGATTTCATCCACATACAAAGGACCCCAGGTTATTTAATGTAAGTATATAATCCAACACAGTTTTTACTATTCAAACTCTTGGCCATGGTTCTGCTCAAACAGAAACTTGAGATTAGATTTCTTTATAATTTTCCCCTTGTTTTACTAATTCATTACCCTTAGTTCACTGACCGAGGCAGACAGCAGGAGACTACTTAAGCAGTCATTAGCAGCCATGAGGTGAGTGTTACAAGCTGCCATCTAAATGGTGGTTAACCAGAGGTAGTTACCATCAGTCACCACTTTTACCTGCTTTCAGAAGGAGCAAAAGACACATTTTCAAATGGGAGTTACTCCTGAGCTCTTCAGTTTTTAAGCAATGAATCAGTTCATCTCTCCAATTGTAGTGTCCCAACAGAACATCCCAGCTGCTAAAAAGTGCAGCTATAAGCAGGTTAAACCCTATTTCCTTCATTGCCCACAATTTTCTCTAAGCATTTCTCTGTAACTACCATATCTTTTGATGTTTTAATCACATAATGGTGTACGTATGGCTAAGCAGTACAGTCAGTCAGAACTGTCTTCCAGCTAACAGTGACATTTCTGATAAGAGTCTTTACCTTTGAATAATTAAGGGTTTGGGTTTTTTCAATGGGGTTCACTTCAAATACAGAAGCATCTCTTATAGCTTAAAATAAAATGATCCAATACAGAGAAGTAATGCTGAGAGACATGGGAAATTATTGTGTTGTCAGACTCTCTGAATGTCAGTATTAGTCCTCAAAAGGAGAGGTCGGAGTTCTTTGTTTTGTTCTGTTCTTTCATCATTGAGTGTAGGGATAATGAGAAGGTTGTCCAACTCTGAAAAAAGTTAAGATTTTTTGTTCCAGGTAGGCTCTTTTCAGTGATCTTTTACAGACTTAGTTCATGGCTGAAGTTACTGGCTATTTTACTGACACTGATTTCTGAGAGTAATGGGTTGACTTCTTCTGCAGCCATGTACCCATGTGGTTGGGAAAGACATAAAGATAATTGTGCTGGATCTGAGGTGATATGGATGGACCATACCGATGTTACTCTGCAAAAGGCCAAAAGAGAAAAATGGATTCCTGTTTTTCCTACATTTTCAGAAATTACTTTTATATTTATACATTTTAGATTGAATGGTTTGATATTTATTGCTCTAGCCTGTTTTGGAGTTATTTTGTTGCTCTGTCAAGATGGAGTTCAGTGGCATTACCCCTGAATCTGTAAACAAATCTCACCTATAAAACACAACAATAAAAGGAACTTCAAACTACAGTAACTGTGCTGAAATAAATAATGTTTCTTTTGTCACTTGTTGGCATTAATTTCCTCCTGAGAATTAGACATTTTTAACAGTGGTTGGTTTTTTGTGACTTCCAGCTACATACATCTCTTACAGCTTCAGTAAATTTAAGTTATATGTAGTAGAGGCATATCCATCAGTTTGGACAACTTTTTTCATCCTTTTCTCCAGTCCAACTTCTATAGCTCAAGTTTCAGCTAAGTAATTAAGTAGAAAATACTTAGAAATACCCAAATCCTTTATCTGAGACCTGACCCTCACCATTTTGGGATAGCAGAGATGTATCAGAGTCCCTCGGAGTAATGTGTCTTCTCCAGCAACCTGCCAATAGAAACTTTAAACTGAAAGACACTTCTTATCCTGAAAAGGGTTCCCTGGATCTATCTAGAGTTAGATAAAAAGATCTAGACAGAGTTAGAAGGAAGAACCATACAAAGTTATTTGCTTTTACAAGAGTTTATTTAGTAACTGTTCCAAGAATCTAGATGACCTGTACTTTAAATAATAAGGTTAGTACAAAGAGGTTTGCAACATGTGCTAACAGTCAGAAACTGGACAAGATCTGGAACCCCGGGGTTATGCAGACATGGTAAATAACAGGTGCTGTTGCAAAGAGCTTAGTTTGAAAGATAACAAGTAACAGGCAAGTGAGGTAAACTGCTGAGTTGAGAGAGGAAAATAGGTTAACGAAAATAAATAGCATCCTTTATCCTGAACTCTACTGAATACAGATTGCAGCAAGTTCCTTAGAAGTGACCTTTTCCAGGTCTGTCTATGTGAATTCTTTATTCATACATGTATAGTTCTAAGACAGTATTACTGGCTTCAGCTTCTGTGCATATACTTCTAGCTGATGTATTTTAGATTATAAATGGAATCAGAAAAATCACAGAAAAAGAAAGCTGTCTAAATTATTTTAGCTGCTTTGAACACATTACTCCCCCCCCTAAAAAAAAAAAAAAGAAGTTCTGAAGAGAAAGTATATTAAGCCAGCTTAATTACCCTTTAGATCTTGCTAGAAATCACAAAATAAAAATAATAGGCTGCACTCATCCTGAGGGCATACAATAGGTAAGTCATATGTTTGACCTACTCTTAGTGTTTAGATATGCTCCCAAAGGAACAGGTTTTGTTTCTTTAAAGAAAACACAGAATTGTTGTGGTACACATCGTACACTGCTGGGCCATGCACTGTAAGAAATTAGCTTTTCCAGCATGACAGCTGTGAAGTAAGAAGTGATGTGGATAGATAATATTTTTGGATAGAGCAGATGCAAAGCAGCGTTCCCATGCTCATCCTGATATTGAACAGATGCTGTGCTCCTTTGGTACCGCCCAGAACTTTATAAGAACCACGACTGGTTCTGTTTGCAGATTAAAATGTTTTCTGAGGCTAAACTTCGAGACCGTGCAGCCTGATAGGTGAGCATTTTCTGGCACTGGTATCATTGAGCTAAAGGTGCCTCCGTTTCTGTTAAGCCCAGTACAGTGTAATAACAAATTCATGTCACAAGATGGAGCTTCAAGCCAGCTGTAATGGCATCTGCACTTACGCACGGCTTGGCTTTTGTTTTTGTTTTAAATAGGAGCAGCAATTTCATAGCATATTTAAAATTTATTTTAAGAAATACATAGTATCCAATTAATTAGATTAATTACGATGAAGGATTTATGGAATGAAATGATAAGAATGTATTTCCCTGAATACATTCTCACTAAGGAGACATATAAAGATAAAGCAATTTAAAAGCATTTGCGGTGAACAATGGATGGGCCAGCTTCATCATATTCCTGTTTGCTGATCCACATCTGCTGGAAAGTAGAGAGGGAGGCAAGAATAGAACCTCCAATCCAGACTGAGTATTTGCGTTCAGGAGGAGCAATGATCTGTTCAAGAAATAAAAGCAATTAAGTACAACTGATTACTGTGAATAAAATACATTTTTATACAAAAATACTAAAGCAGTGACATGCGATATTAACAATAACACTGCCTATATATGCTAGTGCTATTACAGCCATCCATTGCTGCAAGCAGGAAAGTTTAAAATTTGTTATATAAATCTATACCCTCAAATTCTCTCCCTGACTCAGCCTTCTCAGTGACCCCTATCCCTGGCGCATTTGTGTACTCCCAGGCACATATGAGAAAAGGGGAGATAATTGCTCTGCAAACATAATGGCAGTCCAGAAAGGCTTGAAAAAATCAATGATCTATGGAGTGTTCCTTCTGGTATAGCTGATAAAATGTTTGTAAAGCAAAGAACAAAAGATATGAAGCAGCAGAACAAAGATTGGTTTGTCAGGGTCTCTTTCTTTTTCAAACTTGTAAGCCAAACACAAAACCAGCATTTCCTCTCTCTCGTGTCCATCACACTAGAAGGGCTGAAGAGGCTCACATACAGCCCCAGAGGAAAAATTATGCTGCTGGGTCCATGCTGTTCTTTGGCCACATTAGGGCATTTGGCAGAATTCAACATGAACAAGGCAGTGAGAAAAGGCTCTCTTCTTCCAGCACCAAAGTTACCAGGTGGTGACTATTTGCTAGATAATCCAGATGTGATTCAAAATCTGTTAAAAGCACTTACTTTGTAAAGTGTTGCATGTTTCATTACATCTTTGAGGACTTTGTAAGTGCCAGCTCATATAGTCTACAAATGATTGTACCATACATACCTTGATCTTCATGGTGCTAGGAGCCAGAGCAGTTATTTCCTTCTGCATCCTGTCTGCAATACCTGGGTACATTGTGGTGCCTCCAGACAGCACATTGTTGGCATAAAGATCCTTTCTGATGTCTATGTCACATTTCATGATGCTGTTGTAAGTGGTTTCATGAATGCCAGCAGACTCCATGCCTGGAGAAGGTACAGAAGAACACTGAGGAAGCAACTCCATACAGAGACTTTAAATTGTTAACACAGAACTGACATGATGTTTAGTGACTCTTCAGAAGACATCAGTCTCAGAGCCTTGGAAATCTAGAAAGTTGCCTAAATTATTTGCTAAAGAGTTCCTTCGTGTACAGCCCTTCTCTCCCCCTTACACACACCAACTCCTCCTTAAAAAGAAGGTTGGGGGTGTGGAATAGTAAAGTTTCCACTAGGCTTTTGAGGTAATCTCAATTGTCCTAAGAATTCCTTATACAGTCCTGGAATAATTTGTTTTTCTTTTTTTCTTTTTTTTTTCTTTTCAAATTAAGTCAGCTCAGAGACAGAACAGTCAAAATATGTCCTAATACCTCTAGGTATGCAACTACATTATTTCTGAACTGAAATTTTGCCTATTGGCAGAACTGACACTGGATTTCTGTGTGACCTAGTTGCAAATCTGCCTTCATGGATGTTGATTAGCACTGCATTGTCTTGGCTTTGCTCCGAAAAGGCAATGAACCGTGGATTCAGGATTTGGAGCAGTCTTTTGGAAAAATAAAAGTAGGTCTTGCTGCCTGCCTGCCCCTCCCACCTTTTCACACTCCTGGCAAGCACATTCAAATATACAAAATGGCACAGGCCCAATGCCAGAAGGCAAGAATAAACATTTCAGGTTTATTTTGGGAAAGCATTTTCGCTAATTGTTTAACACGGAGTTCTTCCCACCATATTGGTTGTTGTAAAAGATTATTTTATAATGGGTGCTACGACACACTCGTGTATAGGTCTGGATGAGTTAGTAATGGAGCACAACTAAAAGGAAATAGGGACGTGCTTTTTCTGTGCAGTTTACCAAGGCAGAACAGTCACTGAACCTACCAATGAAAGACGGCTGGAAGAGGGTCTCTGGGCACCGAAAGCGTTCGTTTCCAATGGTGATCACCTGACCATCAGGAAGCTCATAGCTTTTTTCCAGAGAGGAGGAAGATGCAGCAGTGGCCATCTCATTTTCAAAGTCCAGGGCCACATAACAGAGCTTTTCCTTGATGTCACGGACAATTTCACGCTCCGCTGTAAAGAGGATTCAATCTTTAAAATGGCATTCAGGAAGGACCCAGACAGGTTGACTGGTTGTTCCCTTTTATCCTCCAATACCCCCATATTTTAAACAAGTTGTCTGCTAGTCTTTCAAGGGGCTTTCATGTTGGAGACCTTCTCATGCCTATTCAACTGCAGAACCAATGATAGCCCTTCTAAGGCCAGCAGAAACATTGCACACGAACAACTCTCCTTCTCAGCCAGCAGCGTGTCCTTACCAGTGGTCACGAAGGAGTATCCTCGCTCCGTCAGGATTTTCATGAGGTAGTCTGTCAGGTCCCGGCCAGCCAGGTCCAGACGCATGATGGCGTGTGGCAGGGCATAGCCTTCATAGATGGGCACATTGTGGGTGACACCGTCCCCAGAGTCAAGCACGATCCCTTTGAGAAGAGAATACACGATTCACTCCCATCATACCCGTGGAATATTTCAAACACCTGTGCCATGTTCCCCTGAGGCCTACCTGTGGTACGTCCAGAGGCGTAGAGGGACAGAACAGCTTGAATAGCTACGTACATGGCTGGCACATTGAATGTCTCGAACATTATCTGAAATGCAATTAAAATAATTGTCTTAACACTAGGGGGTTTAGCTTAGTCAAAGCAATTTACTGAAAGAGAGGCAGAACACAAGATTTTCATATTTCCCAATGGTCGGTAAAAACAAGAAAGGAAAATACAAAATCTAAATCCAAAAGTATTTGTCCTGTAAGGTATCTCCCTGTATTTGGCCTATATCTTTATAGTATTAATATAGCCACATGCACATATTAAAGATAATTTTGGAAGGGGCCTGGGCATAAAAACAGATTAAGATGACGTAAAGTTTGGACAGACTGAAGTACTCACATTCAAATTGGATACAATGATTTTCTAAACTATATGTAATAATACGTAAATATGACAGGTGGTCACTATGTACTTTCCATCTTCCATGGCTGAGAGAGACAGACTGCTGGACAGCACGACTAACTGGAATGATGATGTTCACATCCTGTTGAATGAAAAGGTTGGATTATTCCATAGCTTTCATGTGAGCTTACCTGGGTCATTTTCTCACGGTTGGCTTTGGGATTCAGTGGGGCCTCAGTCAGCAGAGTCGGGTGTTCTTCAGGTGCAACCCGGAGCTCATTGTAGAAAGAATGATGCCAGATCTGAGGATAATGAGAGAAGCCAAAGGAAAGAAACATCATCAATCAGCAGCTCAGCATCACTTGCAGATAGGTATTGAGCTCCAGCACTCTGCTTACAGCTCTAGATACAGGCTGGTGATGTTTCTCATGCAGTTGTTCTTACTGCCTCCACAGAGACTACTAGAATAACTGTAGAAAAAACCCCACCATCCTCAGGTTTTACTACCGGTAATATATGACTTACTTTAAGGACACATAAGCTAATGAAAATGAATATGTTATTCTTGCAGTAGAAAAGACAGAACAGGACACACTTGGTTCTAACAATGCTATTTCAATAATGACTGGAAGGGAAACAGTTCCAGAACAACTCAGAGGACATACACAGAGGTCAACAGACAATGGGTCTCTTGACAGTTTCATCTCTTGGTTTGTACAGGCCAGTCCAAGAATTCATAAAAAGAAATGAAGATAAACGGCATGTGAGGTTGAAAGTCAGCTTGTGTTTATCACCTCCATATGACTTGTTCCTACAAGCTGTAAAAATCTGAGGCCAAGTGGACTGCAGTGAGGAGGTTAATACACTGATAAGAAGTAAAACAACTAGAGATTTCAGTCTGAAGGCCAAGAAGTTTTTGCTGAGCTTGTTTTCAAGCTCGCGGTGATTAGGGACTGGTTAGTATGTTTGGCATCTAAAAGATTTTGCTTTCAAGTAAAATTTACATTACTGAGACTCATTAAGTGCTGGGTGACTCCATACACTTACAGTGTGTTGTGATGTCCTGACTGTTCCAAAAAACCCTGTTTTCACAGAACTACATTAAATGGAGATACCATTTTGGAATCTTAGCAATTATATCATCTGTACAGACTATGACTATAAACATGGTTCTGGAAGCCTTTCATCCAAATACTGGCTCTGAAATGGATGCATGGCACTGCAATATTGCTAATCTTTCAAGCATTATAAAGTATGTGTATAAACAGTGCCCTTCACATCAGAATCACATACATGCTTTTCATTTTTGCAGAAACAGATACCTTCTTAAATTCCATTTTTTTACTAGCAAATTGATACATTACTTTTCTTTCTTCCTTCCCCTCTCTCTCCCCCTGCCCCCTTCTCAGTAACCAGCAAAGATCAGGATGGAGTAAAAGAACTCCCAATTGCAATTTTGATGTACTCCTACTGATACTCAAGCTTTAGATGCACGTTAACCTTGGCTGTTAACAAGCTTTTCCTTGAGCCATACTGGATACCGTGACTCTTTCATCTAAAATTTAGTGGATATTCTGTAAATACATAGTTCAAGTAGTTCTGTTTACCAGTAGTACACATCAATTTTCAAAGCTGAAATACCTTCTCCATGTCATCCCAGTTTGTAATGATGCCGTGCTCTATGGGGTATTTCAGGGTCAGGATTCCTCTCTTGCTTTGCGCCTCGTCACCCACATAGCTGTCTTTTTGACCCATACCAACCATCACACCCTACAAAATAATACAAATTGCATTAGTCTCTCAGGGAAAAGTGTCTTTAAGTAGACAGAATATTAGCTGTGAAATAAATCCAGTTGCCAGTTATACTAGTTACAACAGAGTTTACTAATACTAACAAATGGAGAATTGTGTGTTGCTCTTAAATTGCCAATATTAAATGATTGGTTATTAAATCTCTGAAGTTCATGTTTCCACTACAGTTAAGTAAACAGAACAAGTACAATATTAAATGCATCAAGATAAAGTGGAAAAATTGAGTTGGTTTAATGTTTGTTATTATTTAGGGATGAACTCTCTGCTAAATGATAATAAAGTGGAGTAAAAGCAGAAAGTGATATTGTGCCATCTAAAGGTCAAGATGGAGCGATACACACTTTACATTTCCCAAAGCTTAAGCTTCAACATTTTTTAATCTTCTTTTTGAATGCCATAATACTGTAATTAGGGATGGACAATTTAAATCTACTGGTATGGGCTTCTTTACAGGTATTTTCATAGATCCTGTAGAAATGGTTAAAGGACCAGAAGCTGGAAACTACTCTGGATATACACTATGTTAAAGTCAGAAATAATGAAAAAAGGTAGTATACAGTAGGATACTTTGAGTGCATAATACACCTATCAGAACTTAGTAATTACAGACTCCAAACCTTGGCATCTCTAACTCTATGTCTTAAAAACAGGCATCCCAGATTTGCAATTTTTAATGGGATGATCCATCCTACATGATCAGGAAAGAAATGTTTTAGAAATCTGTATTTGTTTCCATTGTAACTTTGTGGCTTGGTTTTGAGCAATTAATGTCATTCACACTAGCTAGAGACAATGGCATTTAAATACACTTTTTAAATTATGGTAATACCCAGAGACCTCAATTAGCCCTCCAGTCCTACTTTCTGCATTGAAAGGCAGGCATTTCTCCAGTCCTGGAGAACTTAAAATGCATTTACTGGGTATATGAAGTGTTACATCTTACAAAGAGCTTGCCTCTTTCCACCAGGGCCTTGGGTGACACACATACAATTAGGTGGATCTGCTAATTACTTGGATTAGTTTGTGATCTAGACAAGCTTCTCTAATTCATGCTAATGGTGATCTGTCTCATAAATTCTATATATTTAACAGCTCAGACAATAAATGTATTTTGAGAACTATTAAAATATAGTGGAATGCATCGTATATTTAAATGTAAACCTTGAAGCTAAAGAAACTCAACCCTAGACAGGTGCCCATTTCTGACACAGTTAAATGAATAAATCCAAAAAGGTTAGGAGAAAGCTGACTGAAAACTTCTGCTTCCTCCTTCAGTGTTCCACATATTACCCATTATCAGCTTTAAGGGCAGTCAGAATTTCCAGATGTTCCTATGTTGGGCTTATTTGGGTTTTGGGTTGGGTTTCTTTAAAAAAGTTTTACTCACCAAGTTCTCTGGGTGACTCAAAATTAAGGGGCAGGGAAAAGATGTCACAGAAGGGAGTGAAAACTTTTAAAAGGATTCTTTTCACAAGGCAAGAGACTTCCTTTGACTCAGGTGAGTGCACTGCTGGACTCATTTTGCCTGGAAATACTGTGTTACACAGATCGCCCTAGGCTGGCCTAGCCCCAGACACAGATGGCCCTTGGGTGAAGAGCTGGGGACAGGGCAACAAAGCCTTCTACAAGCCCAGTAAGAAACAACCAAAGTAGTTCATCACCTGGTGCCTGGGACGACCCACAATGGACGGGAAAACTGCTCTTGGAGCATCGTCTCCAGCAAAGCCGGCTTTACACAGCCCCGACCCATTGTCACAAACAAGGGCAGTGCTGTCCTCTTCCTCACACATCTTCTACAGCAGTGTCCACTGGCCTTCCAGACAGAAAACAGCCCTATGAAAACAGCAGGGAAGAATTAAATCAAAACCAAAAACATACTCAGGTAGCAGAGCCACCCTGGCTCTGTGAAAGCAACCAGAATGTGCAAGGGGAGGTATGGCCCTGGTCTGGGAATCACAAGGACTGTGGGGCTATGGGAGGGAATGGGCTTCCTTCTGAAAGCGTGAGAGGTTTCAAGCATGTCTGCCAAAGGGCTGTGTGCACCAGAGATTATCCAGGGAATTCCAGAGGAGACTTCCAGCCCTGAGGCACGGGCAGAGAGATCAGGGAGCAGCAAATGTTTATCTAAATTTGGTCACAGAAATCCACGGCTGGGGGAGGGAGATAAAAGAGAACACTGGACTGACAGCTGCAAAAACAAAGATTCATTTGCACTGAATTCTGCATTGAATCCAGCACAATTTCTCCTGCTTTTCTATCACCCTGACAAAATCCTGACACATGTGGATAACCTGTTAAAGGTAAGAGCATTTCAACTTCCCCTTCTAGTCTTGGGCTTTCCAGAAACTAACTACATGAAATGCTATGCATGTACCAGGGGTGTTTTCCTGATGCAGATATTAATCCACTGGTGAAGGTGGCCAATTAAGTTTACATTTAACCTTTTAAAAGGTAGACATTTTCCAAATAAAAAAGGGGGGAAAAAAAAAGCAAGCCTTTTCCAGTTCTCCCCTAATCACTCAGAAAAATAAACCCACTTTTAAAACTAAGCCAGAGACAGTACGTGTTTTAAAAATAGGTCATAAGGTCTGCTCTATCATCATTTCAAAGCAGCTAATAAACTACATTTGTAGAGTGACAGAACAATTTACGTTGGTTCCTTGGCTCAGTGAAAAGAAACTGTTTTCTTCCTCTGGCAACAGGAAGATGATAGGGGTAATAAAAATGCTTTGAAGGCTTTGTATTAAAGTCAATTACAGAAACAAGCACTGAATACCAGGACTCAAGAAGAACTGTTTGCTCGCAATTTATAGCGTGGTAGGGAATCACTTGGCCCACTCCAAGCCCAGGCTTCCATGCAGAGTTCAAAAAATTGCAATGTGTTAACAGCTAAGGGAGACAGCTGTCATCCACAGACCAGCTGGCTCCACATGCAGTCTCCAAAACCTTCTGCTGCAGGAATACTGGAAGTGCAGGCAGAAATGAGAATGGAGTCAGCAAGAGCCATGGCCAATGAGCAAGGGAGGCCACAATCTGTTTAGCCTCTGCAGTGGATGGAACAAGCATGGACAGATCTCCCAAATCCTTCATTTGAGATCCTCCGTCTCTCCCCAGCCAGGCAGCCACGAGACAAGGCTGCAGCCCTGCTCCTGCAGGCTGTGTGGGCAGAGCTCCCAGGAGAAGACAAGGACAGGAAAATCCTAACTTTATATTCCAGATATTTTATCATTATAACTGGGGAAGGAAAGTAAGTTGCAATTTTTTCATTTATTAAACTCCTGGGGGAAAAGGCTCTTTATATTAAAATATTTACTGAATGGAGTACAACTGTTATCTAACATGAATGAACAGACTGGTTTGGACAAACCATTTCCTAATTAGGAAATACGCTTTTCAGCCGTCTGTTTTTGGAACAGCATTTGAGGTCAGGGGGGTTGCTCAAACCAGTGCAGCTAATGCAATGCCAAAAATCACTTGGGGGAGGGGAAAGAAGGGGGCAGGAAAGGCTACATTTCTGAGCTTACTGGGCTCTAAATGAAAACCATATTTAGTAATAAAGCACAAAAAGTTGAAAAATCAGACAGAGGGCTGTGCTACCAACCAATGAGTTACAGCTCAGGACTGCCATGGCAGGCAGTAACAAGACCTTAGAGCAGCAAATGTCACTGAGTACTGTGGAAGAAAGGAAATTTTTTCCCAAGTAAACAGTACAGTCTTTAGCTTCTTTCTTCTCCCTGTTTTACATGTAAATATAATCAATCACCTCACCAATCTCCACAACAAATTATTAAGAGAACTCCAGCGGCACAAGAAGTACTGCATGTATCCTGTTCCTTAATGAATGTTTGGCATTTTACAGTAGTTTCATATACATATATACAAGGATGAATACACATGCATCCTCATTCTATTCTATTAGACACTGCTAATTTGCACACTCCCAGCTCTTCTTGCAGTCACATTGCACAAAACACTCTTTCATCTTACACTCAATTAAAAACACTGAAGCAAATTTGCTAAGAAACACTACTACATACTCCATCAGGAACCCTGTCCCAGACTAACACCCCAATGTCACACGGGTTCATTTAAACCAGAATACAGCTGTAATTCCAGCGGTGGCTTTACCCAAAACATTTCTTTATACAGTTGCTGAAGTGCTGGTAGAATCAGCAAAATTATTGGGGTAGAACTTTTCCTTTCAGAATATAAAATAAAGACAACTCAGTATAGATACTACAAGTATTTTATCAACTCAGTTGTAGTAAGTTTCTTAAGCAAACTACAGCCCAGCAGTACATCCTCCTGAATAGCTTCCATTTGACATTATTTAATTGAAATCCTCCAGCAATCTGTAAATCATGCCATTGGTTCCGTGCCACTTACCCTGACAGAGCTTGGCTGGGGATGGCTGCTCTAGGGTGGTACACTCTGTATCTGAAACCTCAGAGGTTATATAGCCCCTTCAGCTCTTCTCCTCCCACTAGCCTCCCAAACAAGGAGCAGAGACAGACAGAGCTGAAGTCTCTAACAAAACCATATAGGGACCTTAATACAAAAAACTCTAATCTGGGTGGCCACAGGCCCTGGGTCTTTTCCACTGCATTCCAGTGCAGAGCTCATGAAACAGGAGGAGACTTTCAGCTGTGTAAGATAAACACTTTAAAACTTCAGGAGAGTTGCTAAAATACAGAGAGAGTGTGCCCACAATAGATACCCTCTGGCAGAAGGATCATGTGTTCAAACAAGAGAGGTCCAGGACTTCACAGTAACATCCAAGAAGCAGAATGAGATATTGGAAGAGCAGTCATTTATAACAGGGAAGGTCTTTTTAAAGAAACACCTTGATGTCATTAAAGCTTTTGACAAAAACAATGAACAAATATCTCTGGCCAGCTGAACAGCTGCCTACAAAGTCTCTTTAAAAACTTAGCATTTTGCTTGCATACTAAATATTTCCCACAGGCTTAAGGGTAGTAAAAAATGTACCTGCTGTTGTACAAGGTTCACAGAGAAGTCTCTGAAGGTTGTGAAAATGTTCAGTCAAAAGGTTGTTATGATCCCCTCTGGACCGTGATGGGTTAGAATCCATTCTGTTTCTCTGAAAGTTTATTTTCCAACCCTAGGACCTGCAGCCCAAATTTGCCCTAGTGCTGCTCCACTGATGGCCACAAGCCTGGACTGTCATAAACTCACATCCCAAATTGTTCGTAATACAGTTGTTGAATTTTATAACGTCAGCTATCTTTTCCACTGAACACATTTTTAGCAAATAAAGGAACAGTTCTCACTGCACAAGTTATTTTCAGCCCAGGCCTGGATTTCTACAGCTGTAGCCAACTGTTCTCTGGACAGACAAATTCTAGTGAAGCAGCCCTATCACAGCCAGAAATATTTTGTCATCGAGTTTGTACAAAAAACCAGAAACAGCATCTCCTAACTCCAATATTAAACCTTACAAATTCAAAAGTGCTCCAAGCACACAAGCCAAGAGACGTGAGAATCCAAGTGAGATCCTTGCTTTGCAAGTCTTGTTACAACAGGGAGAGGCATTGTGCGTTTGTTTATGGAGTGCTTGCTGCCCGAGTAGCTTTCATGCAAGAAAACCTCCCAGAAAACCACAGTGAAAGTTTTTCTGATGTGAAAATTTAAGGAATAAGCTACTAGTAGAGATAACAAATAGGCAGAATTATGGATTGGACACCAACAGGAATTTAACTTTTAAGGAAAGGAACTTTTAAGGAATGCAACTGCCTTGGAGAGTCAGAAACAGAAGCTAACAAGTGGTGGAACATGAGCTGTGCAAAAGCTATTTATTATTTCACTACCATCATCAGGGTGAAAGACACAGATATTAAAAAAAGAAAAAAAAGAAAAAGGGGAAAAAAAAGAAAAAGAAAATACCCACTGAGGTAAGCAACCCAAAGCCAAGGATCTAAACAGGCCCTTTTTTGCATATCTCCAACTGACATTCAAAGGACAGCCAAACCCAAATTCTTTGTTTTCAAACAACACTCAGTAATATAGCTGAGAAAACTTACATACCTCATATAGAACATATGGTATTAGATCAGGGAACCTTGGTCAAGGGGAAGGGGAGTTTCACACAGCAGAACCCTTCAATGCAGTACCATGTCTGATTTCGATACAAACATCAATTACCTGCTAGAGCAGAAGAAAGACACTCCAAGGTTTTCAGAAACATCATCCTTGAAATACCTTGAAAATACCCAGACTGGGACAAAGATTCAAAAGAATCCAAACTTTCTGTCTTACTGAGCAGAAGTTCACACTCCCAAAAAAACTTAGTGGTGATTGTGCTATGGTGGGTACAGCACATGTGAGATTGCAGAGCCAAGTAAACAACCCTCCAGTAGAACTGGTGCATCATCCACAGTGCTCAGCATAGCTAGAAATATAGGCAATAGTTTTCTACAAGAGGCCTCTGTGAACATAAAGGAGACAGTGGTCACGCAGATACCAGAGACTTGTACCTCTGTTAAGCGTCACCATGATACCTGTAACCTTACCCTGGTGCATGCCACAATTGCTGCTGGTGGCAATGATGGCAGCAGCAGCCCCATGGCTGCTTTGAGGAACGGTTATTTGGGTGGGGATCACACATCCCCTTCCCTGTCATGGGCACCAAAGATTGCAGGATGCTCATGAAAAACATGCGGCTGACACAGAGTCTCACTCTGAGCAGGCAGTGATTGACATGGAGATACAGAGTAAACACCAGTTGTTTGGAAGGACCTGCCATATGAAGGATATTTGTTAGAGACAGACATAGGCACACGAGAAGGAAGAAGTAAGCCCAGAGGCTGACCGAGCAGTAGTGAATGGATGCACAGCAACAGCACAGGGAAAATGTAGAGGTGCTGCCCAACCACAGCTCCAGGGCACAATGAAGAGCAGCGCTCAGGAGGCAGCTCGTCTCTGCAGTGGGACGTTATGGAAAGCAGCGGGGCAGGAAGGAAGGAAGGAAAACAGGTGAACTATACAAGGAAATTAGGTCAGTCCAGATCCAGGGACATAACAGAATAAAAGAATTTATTTTCTTTTTAGTGACTCCATGCTGAAGTTATGATCACACAGATATTTCTATACATAAAAGCACATGTGAAAAAAATGACATTAGTGGCTTACACCTTTCTCAGTAACTTAGGTCATTGACAGAGGGGCAGGGGGAGAGGGAAGAATGGACTTGCCATGAGACATGAATGAGAACCTAAAGAGACCTGAATAGAAAAAGTCTTCTGAGAATCAAGCCTAAATGCTGAGGATCAAATCTCTGAACCCTCCTCTGCAGCTATGGACAAATAAGAGCTTAGCCCAAATACATATATATATATGGTGTGAGGGGTTGGTTTTTTTGCTTGTTTTTGTTTGTTTGTTTGTTTGTTTTTCAAGAAAAAGAACACACCACCATTCCTGAAGGTAGTTCAGCTTTTCCTCTGGAGGCCACTTCCAACACCAGTTTCTGCTGCCTGTCTTTAAGTCCTTATCCCACTCCTCATGTAGTTTCATGTACAGAATCTACACAGCACAATTTGCCTGGTATGTCTATACCCCAAGGTTCTTGTTCTTTCTTTGTATCCATAGCCAAAACCTATGGTTTTTATTTAATTTCCCCTGAGAACTTCTTTGGTTTTCCATGCTAAACCTTTTTGCAGTCTGCATCACAGGAGTACGTCTGGAGTACACTCACAAAAAGAAAAAGAAGAGGAAAAACTAATTTTGTCTCTCTCTTCAGTATCTTTCCCTCTGATCTCTTAATAGAGATACTAGCAAAGCTCCGATGCACATTGGGAACTCTCCTATTGACTCGAACCATCTTTCAATACATCAGTGAAAACTCTTAGCTACACCTTCCTTAAGTTCTTCCTTTTCAGTAACCTGTGTGGATTGCCATATGGACACAAAATGTGCCTGGGACTCAACAGCAGCAGGAGAGCCAACCATGCCCAGAAAATGGGCTCCAGCTGGCCTGAAAAATGCCAGCTCAGAGGCCCAGCACCAGTGTGCAGATGCCATACTTTTTTGGTAAAGGAGGACAGAAGCTGCAGGCTTATCCCAGTCTATAGAAGACTGTGAATAGAGTAATCCCTTTGCTTTACTTTATAAGGGAAAACAACTTCTGAGATGTGCATGGAGACCTTCCTGCCTCCATCCAATTGGCTGTTTAGGAATGAGGCCCTGCTAAATATATCTCTAAATGTTTTGGTTTGTCTGGCTTCAGGCCCTCTCCTCTATCTCATTGATAGGCTTTACACATCCCTATCCCCTATTTTGAGAAAGACAGGAATAAATAAGCTTTAGGAAGCAGAAAGTCACTCTAATAGCCTGATTCATTGCAGCTGTCACACAGTAAGCATCTGTAAAGTGTCAGATTAACCATAAACTGTCAGACTCATAGATTAGCTTTCTCCATGATTGTCAGGCTCTTGCACTGGTCTCTCTCTAACAACTAAGAAAAAATTGCTCTAATCATTTTCAAATACTGCAGTTTTGAACCTACAAAGTTTGAAAAATAGCTTTGCCAGTGCTCTTCAAGAGCTAGAGGAGACAGTGTTTGCCAGCTGGGCCTCTTAAGTAGGCTGATGAAGAATATTAACTCACAACCTTCCTTCATCTTCTTGACAAGGTATCTTCCTCCATGGTAATGTGGTAAAATTATCCTTCATTCAAAATCAAAGGAACATATTCAAAGTAAAAATGAGATAATGTCTCCCCCATCATCCTTCTTAGATAAATAAACAGAACATAAGCACAAGTCCTGCTGGGTCAGGCTGATATTCATATAGCTCAGTATCCTGTCTCTGAGATTTCCTGATAGCAGATGCTTGGAAAGAAATGGGATGCCTCTAGTGGTAATTTTCTTCCTATATCCTTTCTCCTTCCTTATGTACAGCAGAAGGATTTATTGAGACAGAAGTATGTACCTATATCCTCATGCATAATAGATGCAGATTTATTTCATATTTTTCCTCCATAAATTTGGCTAGTTTAAATACATAATTTTGAATGCCCTTCATGATCTTTTTTTGGTTTTTTTGTAGAAATGAGCTCTTCATTTTGTCTGCGAGGCATCACGCATAGCTCACACTCCAGCTGGTGCAGACAAGCCTAATGTTACAAAGGAAACATCAAATATGTCAGAAGTATAGTCAAAGGAACACTGTCTATACCAAAGATCCTGGATAAGCCCTCAGGCCACGGGCCAGGGCAGAGCTCTGACCCACGGTGTGCAAACTATCAGCAGCACCTCAGTAGCTTGGTCACAGTTCATGCTGACAGATCTGTCCAAAATTACATTGTACATAAGGCCTCACAATAATGTTACATCGGAACATCTCTCAGGAGCCAGATTCCCCTAGATGATTAGAACCTCAGCAGTAACATGCTATCCAAACTTGTCAAAATGTAAATGACATCTTCCCACCACATCACTGTGGAAAACAAGTCCTGTACTCCCAAGGAAGTCAGACCTGCACAGCTTGTGTGCGGGACAGGCAGAGCGCAGGGGTCCTTCCTCCACAATGACTTCCCAGCTCCCCCAGCCAACACATTCCCAGACTGACAGCAACAAGCAGACCAGTTCCCCCCACATTTTTGCAAGTGGTTGTCCTGTTACTATCTCACCAAGAGCAAGATTTCCAGGTGAGCTTGCACATAGTAAGAAAACAGACAGTTCCCATGAGAGAAACTTGCTGGAAGTGAGTTCCATGGAGCTATTACTTACAGATTAAACCCGTGGGCTCTGAATGCTTGGTTTTATCACAGCTCAACTCCTGTAGGAGCCAATATGGCTGGCTCTCCAGAAAACCATGAGCAAAAGGATCTCTACAAGGTAATTTCTGACGCTAGCAAATTTAATAATTTGCTGTAGTGCCAGAGTTTCACTTTTTGGCTCTAGATGATGGCAAACTGTGGAGTCACTCTCACCATGAATGTTACCAAGCCGGCACCTGCCTCTCCCAAAAGCCCAGCCCTGGTCTCCATTCCTTTCTCCCAGCACTGGGTTTGGAGTGCTCAAAGGTTAAGTGTCACTGCAGGGCAGGACAAGGAGATGTGGCCCCACTGCAACTTCCTTGTCTTCTGTATGAGTCACTCAGCACGGTTGTGACAAACAGCTGAGAGCACAGCTAAACTTTTTTTTTTTAAACCTACACAAGAACCACTAAATAGCAGTGAAGGAATGAGTGTTACATGGCACTAAACCAAAGAATGTACAAAATATACAAGGGGAAATCTACCACCTTTGTGGCTAAAGTGAACACATATTTTTAAAAATACTTTTGGATAAAAAGGAAACCTATTTTTGGAATTGGCACGCCATTATATGAAAGTGCATGCAGTTACATACAAAAATAAAAAATAATATGGCAAATGCACTCATATTTAATACACCTGCATTTTCTGTACCAGAAAAAAAAGTCAGAAGTCAATTTGAAAGTTTTCAAAACTGTTTGGGGCTTTCTTGATTTCAACTCCTCTGCAAGAGGATGCTAAAAGAACCATCAATAAAGTTGGGCATGGACATTGCAGCAGGCATGACGAGCCTGCATCCACACAGGTGTTGGAAAGAATAGGCCAAAGTGCTTCCAGAACAATCAACACTTACTTTCATTAGCCCTTAAAAATGCTTGAGGGGTTTTCCCCAGGAAGAAAGGCAGTCTAACAAAAATTTCAAGCATGTAATGACAAGAAGTAGCTAATTACAAACTTGCCAGATGAACACACCACTCTCAGTCAACCTATCACAGCTGCCAATACAGAACTCAAATAATAAAAAAATAAAAGGAGATAATATAATAAACATTGAGAATAAGGCTGTACAAAAACAACTTCTTGTACATTTTTTGAGAAATATTATAAACATAGTTGTAAAAGCCGTCTGAACCCCTTTACATTCTAAAACATTAAAAAAAATCCAACTGCAGATCCAGTATATGCAGAGTAGCATGAGAACTGCCTCTGAAGCTGAAGTCTTACAGCACAACAGTGCAGGGAAATCACTGCTGAGTGGGTGGAATTCTGTGGGACCCACCACTGGCTATACACTTTAATGCCTTTATCAGTGATCTGAACAATAACATATGTTACAGAAAAATGTCACAGATAAAATGTGTGTGAGTGTGTTTGTGTTTTTATAACTTGCTACAACCTACATTACAGATCTAAGATAAAACAGTCCTCCCAACAGAATCCTGTTTATAATATGAAGCCTTCAGAAGGCTCTTTGCCAGTGAGACCTGTGCAGAAGGATTCCTTCCCCATCCCCCCATGGCACTTTGGCTGAATGTCATTTTGGCTGATGAAAACACACTCAGGGACATGATGCCTAACTCACTGCAGCTTGTAGTAAGGACAGGACTTCACCGGTGCTCTCTTCTGCCCCATGTGCAGTGTCAACCTGCTCTGTCACACCTTCCTGCACTCATCCTGGCTGCTGCTTGGGCCTGGAAGATCCTCCTGTTACAAAGTGTGGTGCCCCAGGAGACTAACAGCTGATGATGGCTGGTCATTTAGCACACAGCTGTGTCTCATGCTCTAGCATATTCAGTTTGTAAACTGCTCCCCAAATTATGCCAAAGGCTCACAAGAAAACTGAAGCAGGCAGGTTTTTGGTCCTTGCTTTGCAGACACAGTTACATAAGGTAGTTTCTTCTTCCTCTTTCTTACAGGCACTTGTAAGAACTATGGAAAGGTACAGATAACATGCTATTTTTGTTCAATAACTTGGTTTTCTGAAAGTGTAAAAGCATTTTCCAATCAAACTTGGGGTTTTCTTTTCCTCTTCCACTGAATGTGTTTTACATGCCCAGCTTTAACTGTTTGTTTAAATTCCCTTTCAGGCCAAAGAACAAAATTTTGTTCTTTTCCTTTTATAACTGTAAGGAAGACTTAGACACATAATTCTGAAACAAACATCCTCCTGAACCATGAAAAAACTCAAGACTTCTGTAAAGCTTTTCCTCATTCCAGCCCATTTCAGGACCAATTGCACCATTGGTCTCGTGGGGGATGAAGACTGTCAGGACTCAGCTGTAACCTGCCAGTGGGAGATTTCTGCAAACTCAACTGCTTTTTGATCTATTTCTGTTCTCCTTGCAAGCCAGTAATATCACTAAAATAAAGAAAAGGTCTCAGAATTATGGTTTCTACCCTGTTGCCAGTCCTGTACTTCCCGAGTTTCTCTTTGTTTCAGTTCCTTGCTAGTAACTTGTTGAAGGCATAGTAAGTCCTTCCACTGCTGCAAAACACTGTTGTACAAGGATTCTGAAAATGCCTGGATAGTTGCCACATCAGGATACCAGAACTATGTAAAACTCTTCCAGCTTCCTAATTAGAGTCTGTTACTTACTGCATAGTGTTTAGCTGTGTCTGGGAATTCATTTACAAGGTCAAATGCTCAGACCTCTCCAATATGATATAAATCATTTCCCTGCACACTGATTACTCTGCACTACACAGCATGAACACATTGTTTAATACAAGGAGAAAATGATGCAATTAGCAGATCTTCAGCTCAAACACGTCTTCCTTTCTGAATTGCATTTAAATAAAACCGTGTTGCTATAGTATTTTATTGCATTAGGAACTGAATACCACTTGCACTGCAAATGGCCAGGCCTTTCAGGAAAAGGGGCTGGAAGGAACACGGGACAACCCCACTTGGGAAAAAGGGCTAACATCTGTGTTCTTCTACTCCGCATACACAGTACAAGCTACTGTTTTCATGAGGGCTAAACCTTCCCTATCACCTTGCTTTTAATAACGTACAGTTATTCTTTTGCAACTTGTTTTTGTCAGATCCTGTTTTTCAGGTGGGCCCCCTGAAAAGAAAACATGGGGTTTGTACCAGGTCACTCAGGAATAGTGGGACAGTAGCTGGGAGGGCAAGGAATAAGCTCCATGTATCAACAGCCTTTCACTGCACCAAGCTGTGACACTCCAGGCTCTGCCATGTGCCCAGTGCAGGGCAGACTGGGCTGCCCCTTCAGGGAGCTGATGGACAAGGATTTGGTGGCCAGCCCCGCCTCCCAGAGAGAGGGAAGTCCCCAGATATTGACATAACATATCTTCACATATGCTTTATGCATATGTAGTGAAAGCTTAGCTTCAGTCAAGGCAATATCAAAATTACTATTGACCTCAAAAAAAAAATCATGGCTTACTGAAGTGAATAAATGAAAGCTGAGAATTCAGTCCAAAACCTCTACTTCCAGAAGGTAAGACCATTTCCCTACACTTGCAGCAAAGGCATGTGAGTTCCTCTTCATTTCTCACATGAAACTGAGGAACTGCTCTCCTCTCAGATGGCTATCTCCAGGCAGGGAGGTTTCTCAACATCCCCAAGCTGGGAAAAACATACAGGAAAGCAGTGGCTTTAAAAGCCATGGCCGGCACTAGCACTACACTCTCCTGCCCATCCCAGGGAAGCAGAAATGCACGTTCTGATGCCCATCCCTCTTCAGCCCCTCATCCAGCATCCAGTCTCCCATTCCTGCATCTGAGCTGGCTGACAGCAGAAGAGGTAGCTATTCTGCTACGTGGAAAGGATTCTTCCTTCAAAATATAGCTTTCAAGAAGTATTTGAGAAATTATTCAGCTGAAAAATAACTGATGTCTTATCTGGGAATTTAACAGACTGCTTCAAACAGCTAACATCACTGTATCCCTTCTTGTTATGACCACCCTTAGAGATGCACAACTATCTAAGCACATCATTTAATCGCTGATGAGAACCACTGACAGAAAACAATCCACTGCATTTTGACAGAAATATAAATCAGTCTGTACTACATACTCAATTAATTTACTATAGCTCATAAAACCTTCCTATGCAGTGGGCTGTGAAGCTGAATAGAGAAGATATGACTCACTCCTGTAGCTTCATCAGCTACCCAGACCTCTCTTCTATTTGTGCAAATGTGTGGTAGAAGTGGGGGAGTAGGTGAAGGTAGGGAACAGTGATAACTCCCCAACCTCCAAACTTTGTGCCTACCACAACAGCCCCTCTCTACCAGGATTTAGCTGCTGAACCTGAAGCACAAGTCCTGCTTACAAGCACACAGCAGTGCCCAGGAGACAAATATGCAGCATAAGATCACTGCATCCTGTTCTGGCTCTGAAGAACGTTTGATGTCATGGCAGATGCCAAACTGCATCTGAAATGTTGGTGGGAGGGATAAGAGTTTTCACATCACTGTCATGTCTTCCCCACCCCCAAAGAATTTCAAAGGTTAAGTGATATCAAAAGAAACCAAAACAAGAGCGTTTGGAGTCTCAGCCACAAGGCACTGCTTTTATCTAAGCCTGCTAGTCTCACTTGTCAGATGATACCCCAGAAAGAGAAGCATGACAGAGCAAAGCAAAACACTGGAACTGAATTCCAAAGATGTAATATTTCTTACAGTATCAGAAACTACAGCATGCTAAGACCCTTTAAAATGTTTCTTTAGCTTCTCCTCCTCACTACCACGTTTAATAAAATTTGTCATAGTTTACTTTAAAATTATAATGAAAACTTCCTTGGAGGGTGGCTCTTTGAGCATCACTTACTCATTATGGGAAATGCAGCCTTCTGGTGTACCTGTTAAGGCCATCTTCAGATGAAAGATCAAAAGCAGAACTAAAGATCTCCTTTTATTCACATTTACCTTTTAACTCCAGACATTTCTCTACAGATCTTTCCTCTTTCATCCTTAGCACAAGGATTCAGCCTTGGATTTATCTCACAAATGGAAGAAACTCACAAATTAAATAGCAGTGCTCTGTCCAGGCAGTACCTGAAGGGAAAACGGAAAAGGTTTGAACACTTTCTCATTCACCTCTACAGAACATCTAGCATCCCTAGCACATCATCTCAAAAGCTTTTACAGTTGATCTGTTACACATTTGACAGTTAGCATTTGCTGTACACCAAGCTTTGCAAGTATAAAGCATAATCTTAGTAATAGAATTTTTCTTCAAAAAAGAACCAATTAGCTTGAAAAAAAGAGAAAAGATCACTAGCCAGCCTCTGAAGTAAAGCTGCCTGCTGCAAGATCTGGATGGATACAGAGCTCTGCAAAACTATTAAAAGAGACGCATTTACAATCTATCAAGTCACAAAGTCAAATTTTATGTGAGCCCCTGTAAAGTGCAAAGTATTTGGTAAATATTGCAGCATTCTGTATCTCAGCACTCCCTTGTACAGTGCACACACAGAGGACCGGGACATGATGGTCGCATGTCTAAAATAAAGTCAAGAATCAACCCTAAGACAGAAACACATCTACATTTATGGTAAGGTTATAGTGATTGGCTGTAGGACCCACCAGGCATCCAGCCAATTTGCTTTTCCAGTCTAAGGAAATGCTCAGTTTGTTTGAAAAATGTTTTTTTTTTTTTTTCCTGCTGTGAAGAATGCATTGACGTCATCAAACTGGGTCTGTTGAACAAAAGCATGGATGCAGGGTTGTGTCAGGAAGTTGAATTATGAGAAAAAGGACACAAGTCTGCTTCAATTTTCTTTTAGAATGACAGGGTCTATGCCCAGTTCTCCTTTATCACCTTCTCCAGAGGAGAACTGCTAGAGGACATAAGTGACTTGCTACGAGTTTTGGTTTCCACTGCTTTGTTCTAGGCTTTTTTTTTTTTGTTTCCATTCTGTTTTCTTGCTAGTGTGGGTTTTTTTCAGACGAACAGAAGCATCTATGGCTCCACAGGCGGGTGTATCAGACCACTATTACTTCTAAAAGAAACACACTGCATGCCAGAACATCCTGATCTGTGATTTGATGTAACACCAGGCAGCACCCTTATGAAAAACCCTACAGGGTCTTCATAAACCTTTCCGGTAACACCCTACTTTCCCTCTTCTGTGCTGTCATATCACCTTCTCCACAAGCAAAACACGGTGTTAGGGCAAACAAAGCACTTTGCTACCACATCATCTGACCAAGAACATTTCACTACACCACAAACCTGGGTGATTGAAAGTAGTACATAGGGGTTTTATGAAGAAAGGGAGAAGGGTAACCTTCAGTTGTCAGAATCTGGCCATACCACACTGCAACAAACAGCCAATAGTTACAGTGGTTACAGATGTTTTCTGGTCTACAAGACCATAATGCAAAGGGTGGAGCAAGGTTACTGCTTTTATGTTTCACAGAAGATCTGGAAAACAATAAAACCACCATAAAACTGTAGTGAGTAAGAGGTGATTTTGTAAAGACTGATGCCACTCTGATCATTTCCCAACAGTGTTAGCTGATGCTTGTGACAAGCCACATTACTGAAGAGGTTTGAATCAAAGATGAAGGAGATGCAATAGAGCTGCATGAGCAATGGATCACTCATTCTAGTACTGGACCAAAAAGTCAAAAGTAGCTTGGTTGTTCTGAACATACATGAGGGAGGGAAGGCAAAAAACAGGAAAGCAAAATAAAACAAAAGACAGACAGAAAGCGAAACAAACAAACGAAAAACCAAACCAACAATGATCTTCTAATGTGTATTTTAGGAAAAAGGAGAATTTAAGTTTGATGGAACTACTTTGGTTAAGTTATACTACATTAATCTAATCGCCTAATCTTAGTACAAAAGAACTGCTACAGATTGCCAATATGCCAAAACAAATCTAAACCAAATATTTTAAAAAAATTAAAAATCTGTAATAATTTAACAGAGAAAAATGTAGTAGAAAGCAAATCAGATCTTATGCTTCCTCCCCCATTATTTTCTTTCTCGAATATAAATATGGATTCAACATTCTGAGGTGAGACCAATACAATGCACAGGGCTCTAGGCCCTCAATTATGTTCTATTGCACCTTGACAAACTTTTCTTCACCTGGAGAGACTGGTTAAATTAATCTTCTCAAAAACCTAGCAATCCATAATGTCATAATACACCAACAGAGTCAGCTTCTTTAGATGCAAGCAGCTTTCTGGAGAGGGAAGAAAAGGTTTGATGTCAGTTAAGGCATGAATACTGATTCCAACTCAGCAACATTAAATGCCAGAATACTGTGACCATGTGTGTCCAAATTTATTCTTTGGGTGGCTTTGCACAGACCAGAATTTCCTATGACCAGTGTACATGTGTAGACATAGGACAACAATTACAAAGGGAAAAAAGAAAACACACACACACACACACAAAAATCAAATCAGCACAGTAAAAAAACCTCAAAATTTTCACTTTAATTCCAAAATCTTACATTTTTAAAGGTGGAATTGCAAAGGAGCTAAAAAGTGTGTGTTAACTGTTCCTCGAGTTGGATCCCACCCCAGTCTGATCCCTGTTCCCACATTAGGCGAGGCACAAGGCCATCTGCTGGCAGAGAAATACAGCAGAGCCTGCACTGCTTAGCAGGCTGCTGCTGACACATGAATTAGGCTTTAGATGAAGGATGAGTAAGGGAAAGAGTCAACGCTGCCACTTTTACCAGCCAAAAAGAAGCTGCTAAGATGCAAAGATGAGCAAAGATGAAAACACTGGCCTTATAGTACTCACTGATACCAACTCAGAATAGTCACACAACAAAAAGGCCTCCAAACACATTTCTCTTTCTTCATTACATATATAAAAACCCCACAAAACTACAGTTACTAACTATGTAAGGTATGACTTCAAGTCACATGCAGATACTGTTGTTTTGACATGAATCTGGTGGCTTCTCAAATGTCTCTCAAAGCTCTCTAACAAGACAAAAGCACTCCACCCCAAAGCAGCTACATGCACACAGTCATCACTACCGGGGGGGCAGGGAGGAGTGCAAACCACATGCACCTAATAGACTCGAGTGACATCAGCGGAAGATATCGGATAAATAGTGCAAGAGGCACACCGAGGTGTCACCGAACCCTGAGCAATGCTTGCTGAGGGCCCAGTCACATAAGGTTTTGATTTTAGGACAAAACACAATCCCCTGGAGTGATGGATTTGGAAACAATTCTACCAAGCGTTCTGCTGCTGCAACCATCCAGATCCGGACAGTATTGCTTGCAGTCCCTACTCCACCCCTACCCGCAGGCAAATTTCCACTAAAATTAGCAGCCTCACAGACACACTGATTTGGGTTTGCTCAGTAGGAACTAGAGACATGTAACCCAGGCACTGCACCCAAGAGAGGTGCCTCCCGTTCATTATATTCCATACTGCCACTGGGAAGGGAAAAAGTTGATTGTTCAAGGGTACTCCAAAGGCAGCATCTCTAAAAATGTGTCAGCAGTACCTTTTGGTTTATCCGGAAGTGGTTAAAAAGCCTGAAGTATTTAAAACAGTAACTATTTCTTGTTGATGTTATGTGTTGCAGCTAAGAGCCATACCAGCAGAAAAGCTGAAGGGTTTTTGAAAATCTGAGTCATAAACCACTGAAAAATGGTGCTTAAAACGAAAATGCTAGTTCGATTGCAACCATGGTCCTCCCAAGGCAATGGAATCACGTCAAAACCTGAAAGATCAAAACACATATTGGTAACTACCGCCATCACGTTATTTCTAACTCTACAAAGGAGGCCAGACTACCAGCATTTCAAACCACTGAAAGCTTGCAGGAAAAACACAAGAAGTTACTGGAAATAGTTACAAAATAGAAGTCACGGGCCTGAGCAACCCTTTCAATAAGACAGCAAAGAGCAGTACTCTCTGCTGCAGTGAGTTTAGCCTGTTCTGAGTGCCTGCTCCATTCTACCCACACGGGACTGCCTGCCCCAAGCCTATCCTTGACAATACTACAAAAGCAGAGTTTCTGCCCTGGGTGGGGAGGCAATTGCTCCGCCCAGCAGCTGAAGCACAGGAGTCGAATGCCTCATTCCCAGCACTAAAGCCGTTGGCTTCGTGACCTCGGGGCCGTGCCTGGCATCCACAAGCTGCCGAGTGGGTGTCCCCGACCAAGAATCCGCGATCCCCGCGGCGCCCGGGACACCCGGGACACCCGAGCGGAGGCTCCGTGCCCTCATTCCCTGTCACCGCGGGGCGCTGGCACTGAGAGCGGGGCTGTCCCGCCGGTGCCTGCGGCTCGCCAGGCGGCTGCAGCCCCTGGCCAGGACCGGATCACCGCGCCCGAGCTCCAGCGGAGCAGCAGCAGCGCTGCCCGGCACCACCGCCGGCCCCAGCCCCGGGCGTGCCGCGCCGTACCGTGCCGTGCTGTGCCAGCGGCGGGGCGGGGCGGGCCGGGCCGTGTTTGCCAACATGGGAGGAGCCGGGTGGGCAGGGCGCGGGCAGGTCCGGCTGTCCCGCCGGGAGGGACTTTCGCTTTGCCGGAAGGTGAAGGGCAGCGCTGGGCAGCGGCGGCATGGCCCGGGGGCTCCTTCCCCTGCTCCTCGTAAGTGTCCGCTCGAGCGGGACAGCGGGCGGGCGGCGGGACCAGCCCCGGCCGGGGCAGTGGGGCCGGGCGGGGACGGGGAGTGCGGCGCCGCCGGGCGAGGAGCGCTCCCCGGTTGCTGCTCTCCGCTGGCCGCGACGAACTTGTTACCGACATTTCAGTTAATTCGTTAGGTGATGTTTTAAATGGAAAAAGCTCACTTCTGAGGGTGCTGAGTGAAGGGAAGTGCGTGTTGTGTAAAAGGGGACGGAAGAAAAGGGGGATGGATGCAGGTGGCTGTCTGGGACACCGGATCGTGAGCTGTAGGTGGGGGGACCCAGGGACAGCTGGCGCTGGTCTCTGTCCGCAGCCACCCACAGCGGCCGGAGACGCGGGCGAGGCAGGTGCAGCGACCCCGCACTGCCAGCATGGGGAGGTGCGGGACGTGCCCGGGCAAAAACTGGGCTCGGTGGGAGCCGACCTGCACTGCACCTCAGCGGATCCCTAAAACAGCGAGTTGGTAAAGCAGCATAAAAGCAAATACATGTGGGGGAGGAGTTTGAAACCGCTATGATAGAGGCCCAAGAGAAGCTAGAGGAATAGTCCAAGCCTGGCAACAGAGTGTGCAGCATTTACTGGAAGCAATAGGACAGGGCCTTCCCCTCTTGCCTGAACCATGCCCTGTGCACACAGTATAAGTCCTTGCAGCTTCTGAGAGCTTCGGTCTCCAGTCTCACTCTCATCAGTAAAGTTACCTTCACAAAAATCCATTTTGAACAGCTGCGTCAACAGGAAAAGTAAGGAAGTGTGTCCGTGGCCAGCACAGGGATCTTCACTGGTACACGTGCATTACGCCAAAGAGCTGTAGTGGCATGAAGCTCCGGGGCAGGAGATCTAGGGAGACCTAGGACGTGTGGGTGCCCTGGCTCGGCCTGCGCTCTGGTAGAGCTGCCCCGAGGCCGCCCTGCTCCCCCAGGCCTGGAGAGGGGGGAATGAGGCAGGTGGCAGTGAGCCCTGCTGCATAGCAGAACCGCCACCCACCTGGAAGTGTGGATGCAGTACACATTGCTTCCCCAGCCCCAATTCTCCCGTTTCAGAGACAACTCACTGGAGCTGACATTCGAAGTCTCTTCACAGTGTGGTTACATTGCAAATAAATGCAGTTTGTTTTGCAGTTTGTCAGGTTAAAATCAAGTCTTAATGTATAAACCACTCAAATTGTGATCTGATTTACTGCATAACAGGAAGTAGATTATTTAAAGTGTTTCAGAGAGCTCCATCCATGCCCCTGCACAAATCATCAAAGCATAATTAAATATATAGGATTTTCATCTGCCGACAGAAGTGTGTATTACCCGTTCCTATACAGGAGCAGCCAACTAGTGACAGAAATGTCAGTGTAGCTCAGCATGCTGGACCTATTCAGAATATATATTAAGATTAAATATACTTTCTTTTATAAGACTGCTTCAGAAAATATATAATTTATGTTCTTATTTTCCAGTTGTTTCCAAATTTCAGTACACCTTAGAAAGACTGTACAAATTCCTACACAGTATCTATTTTTAAAAAGTTATTTGTTTTAATTAGCATGTTGTTTCACTATTTATAAAATAGTAAACCTGGTCAGAGTCTGGCATATTATTTTGGTTAAACCAGAATATGAAAAAATAGTTTGTTGAATGAGACCTCAATTTTGCAAGGAACTCCACACTGCACTCAAGTAAAATAAGTTTTTAGTGATAGTCATGAAAAATAGCAATGGTCTATGCAGTTAGAAAACATCTGAGTTCTCCCTGTAGAAAAAGCTACAAAACTACATACCACTGAGAGGCACACTTGTCTCAGTTTAGACACAAATTTTAGGAGAAAACGGTCTGGAAAGAACGTTTCCTCTAAAGAGAAGGGCTCCAATAATCCCTTTTTGCCAATGAGAGAAATTAATATCAGGGGGTGAAAGTGGAAAAAAACCCAAAGCAAGATACCCACAAGGCACAGGAAATAAAAAAAAATTGAACTTTACACCCCATCCCCCCCAAGCTGGCCTCATGTCAGGATGCAAAAATGGCAGCTGCTCCCTTTGTATCTGGGTTGGGAAGAATCCACACAGCAGCTCAGGCAAAAAGTAGATAGGAACCTGTTGGGCTTCCAGCTTTGGTGTGCTCCTCACAGCAGGAGAAACTGGTGGGTTTTAGTGTCCTTTGTTTTGTTGGCTCGGTCTTTCCCGGGCTTCCAGCCGGCTGGGCTCCCTGGACTGAGAAAATAAACCAAGACAGTTCATGGGAAAAACAAAACTAAAAAGAAGCAACTGAAGGATCTCTGCTGGAGTCCAGGGAAAAAGGTGGGAAAAGAAAAAAACCAGCTTCTTGCCTAAGCAAGCAAAAAAACCAATCCAACAAAGGCAACGAACTAACAATCCATGGCGCCGCCTGAAGCACGCTGGAGCGCAAGCGTGAATAAAACCCGCACTTGGTTGCCAGGCTCTGGCCCCACCCCCTGGTTCACATTAGAGCTACAGCAGCCATTTCGGGGCATACAGCAGACGATTAGGGAATAAAGTATCATCATAAAATCACCCCAAGACAACACTCTGAGGGAATAGGCCAGAGCGTGAACTGTTATCTAAATATTTTGTAATTATCTGATATGACTACAGAGCAGGCAGTTTTCTGGAAGTTCAGAAGACATACCTTTGAAAACAGGGCTCCAACCTTACTGCATTGATCTTTCTTCCTCATATCATGGAAAACTAATACACACATTTACATGTACACGCATAAACAGCCATAAAATGAGATGACCCAAGACTCAAGTGAAAAGTGTAAGGGCCCCAATTCTGGAAACATGTCTGTACATGTTTCCACAGTAACTGCCTTTATCTTTGCAGTAACTCACTGAACGAAGAGAAAGTCATAAGAAAACCATATTGTGTTACAATAGGGAAAGGGGAAGAGTTGTTAAATTTCTATCTGTCCAGCTCCAGTTCATCCTTAGCCACAACAAAATGAGGTGTAGAGCTGTTAATATCACTCCCAGCTCTCCAAATTGTGTAATATTTACTAGGTGCTCACTTCTAAAAAACAAAACCCAACAAAATAACCAATCATACAACTCCCAGCTCCAATATATTGTGGCAATTTGCATGTGAGTCAGGTGAGATTTGAAAGAGTAGTGGACTGAATTTGGACAGTGAGTGTTTTAAGATGCTGGACAGTAGCCGAGGCTATTTGCTCTCACAGGCGCTAAACACACGCATTTCCCTTGGAATTTAAGAAGCTCAGGATGCTTCTAGTTGTGGGGAAATACCAACTCCCATTGTTGGGCTTTAAAAAATGGAACTGTATTCTTTTTGTTCTTTTTATAAAAGATTTTAGAATGTGAAATACTATTTTTAGAGGTTATTTTGGTGCTAACTATGAGATTCAGCCTTGGTGGGAGAAAAAAAAAGAGTTGGAGGAAAAATGATACTGCAGATTTTGCAAGCAGAAATTTGTTGTCATAGTGAAAGAACTGGAGTAGAGAATCCTTTTAAGATTACTCTTTGAGTGAAATTACTCTTTGAAAAGGCCATCCTGACAGAGCTAATACAAGGTAGAATAATTACACCGAAAAGCATGTTAAAATGGAGCTAGTTCTAGCAACCCAACTTCCACGAGGCAAAAAAAAGCAAGAAAAATCCCCCCTCCTCCTTTTTTAACACTTAGAAAGCCCCTGATGAGCTCATGCACCTTGGTCCATGTAACAAATGTGGAGTGGAAAAAAAAAAGGGCCACGTTCTGTGGCCATCAGCCCTCTCATTCATCAGCATTTATGGATTAGAAATGGGAGAATGGCTTGCTAAAAATAAAATGTATTATAAAGATAACAGAAGAAAGCAGAGACATTTTTTTTTTCTCAGGGTTAACATTGTAAAGTTTTAAAAAGTCCTGTATGCAAATCACACGTTCACACACTTTCAAAGCTGAGATTACATACCTATAAGCCGTGTCTTGCAGAAGCTTTTCAGCTGAAATAGATTGACATGTTATGAAGAATCCCCTGACAGAGGAAAAACTGGAGGCCTGAGAATCCCAAAATCACACAAGTAATCAGGGAAATTAAAGGTCTTGTCACTGTGCCCTGGAAATGCAGACAAAAACAGGTTTAATAGGTGTCCTTAGCAAATACCAGTTGGTGAAAGAATTTTGGAGGACTGTGTTGGAATAAAGGAGAGTGAGCAGGTAGAAAACTCTTTTCATTGGCTGGGCAATGCAAATGGAGAGAAACCAGAAAATCTGGGCTCACATGATAATTTTTATGGATTCTGCTAAGGGTAGATGTCCCTGACCGATTGATCTTATTCCCACTGACTGCTTAGTGCAATCTAAGTCTTCAGTGTAGATATGAAAACTACTTTTTTTTTAGGTTGAGAAAGTTAAAAGAGAGCCTCTGTGAGTCATTTTAGGCTGAAAACATAGAGCCACTGCTTGAGTGTACGCGTCATAAAAAGCACCTATCATCCCTGCCTGTATAAAAGTCCCTGAACGGCTTCCTTTCTGATATTAGTGTTTACTGCTCAGTGACAACAGAAAAAGCAACGAAGGTGTGCACAGGAAGCTAAATGACTATTGACTCTTTTTTGGTTTTTTTTTCCAATAAGACACACCAAAATTTGTAAATAGCAAATGGATTGCTTTTAAGAGGGTACAAAACCAGGAGAAAAAAAGTTTGAAAAAATCGGGGTGTTGCTTTGAAAAAAGTCTTCACAGTTTTATCATTATTCCTTCTACAGGAAGACGTTCTAAGACATCCCTACAAGCAGAACCAATGTAGGTGTTTGGTGCTGCTTAAGTGTCAAATTCTGAGAAGTGACCCCCACTTCTTGTAAGTGTACCAGGAAGTTCATCTCCGTGAGCAGGAGCGGAGGGCATCCATCTAAAAATGTTATGCTTCTGTAGCCCCTCATACCAGCATAGCTCATTTGTATAAAAGGATAAACAAGAGGCAGGGAGCTTTGTTCGTGTGAGGGAACACATGTCTCTGCACACACTACGTTTGCAGGCATTTGGTAAAATCAGCAAAGTTTTACTGATATTAGTAATTTAAAAATATGTTTCCTTCTTTGATTATATCCTATTTTCTGCATGACTCTCTGGACATTTTCTTCATACTGCTTTAGGAAAAACCAAAACAGACTGGTCGTACATCCCTGACTATTTTAGTAATTATTTTTTTAATTGGACTTTCTAATCCAGTGTTTAGTGAGACAGTTCTCCTAGGCAAAAGGAAAACAAATCACACTAATTTGATGCATACATTTGAAAACTTCTGTGAAGACTTTAATTTTTTAACATCATTACCCTGGGATTCAGAGGAGAGCACCCTGAAAGCTTTGGCAGCAAAGGAAGAGAGAGCACCCAACAGGGGAAGTGATGGGCTGAGCATCCACACCCACAGTTCCTCAAGTGCTAATATGCTCTTTCAGCTGCTGGAGCTTCACCTTCAGGTGCAAAGAAAGGCCTTTCTAATTTCAGTCTAGTAACTAATATTGTATACATTTTAAACAGATGGATGCTAGAGAAATAAAATGCTTACCACTTTCCCATCTCTGAAGAGACTAGAGGATCAAAAGAAGTGGCTACTGTAGAAGGCAACGGTCATATTGGTTACTTCAGTTAATGAGCAACAGATAACACTTCCACCACTTGAGAGCCCAGTTTGATATCCAAAATGATTTTTCAGTAATTTAACATAAAGAGTTTTCTGCATCTAACTGAAATTATGGTCAGCATCCTCAGCTCCATTTTATAGATATCTCATATTTAGCATGCAGAGTAAATACAGGATTCCCCAGAAAATGTTGCTGAGAAGGCAGCAAACTACACCAGATTTATCCTTATTTTCCTACCTTATTCCAAACTAGACAAAAAAAAAAAAAAAAAAAAAAAAAGAATGGTTTGGCCTTTTGGCCATGGTGATTTATTATTATCATGAGAGGCAGGGCAGGGACCACTAGTAAAGCTCCTACTGACTAGTAACAGGAATAAAAACAAACTAAAAACCCCAAGCACTATGCAATTTAACTTGACAGTGCAAAGAAATTCAAAGACATGGATCTGCTGTAAATTAATTTGAAAGGAGAATGTCTCTAGAGGTAGGGTTCATGGCTTTAATATGGGCCCTCATACTCCATTAAATCTAAAGTAATGAGTTTGAATAAACAGTTTTAATAAGGGAGTGAATATCAGTATGTTTAGTTACAGAGTAACACTATTAATGGAACTCTGCTAGTGCTAAAGCACACCTGTAGTCCTAAACAGGTTTTTTGTCTAATTTTTTGTTCTTCTCTCCTAGGTGGTTGCCTTAATTATTGAAACACAGTGCAAAAATTATACGGAAGCTCTAATGACATACAAGAGGATCATTGCCAGGAGGGAAATTACCTGTAACAAGGATGAATACAATTTAGATGCTCAGTGTTGCAAGAAATGTGAAAGTGGTGAGTATTATTGCAAGACTGTTGAGAAGTCATTAACAGCGGAATCACTTTGTGCTGGGATACTGAAGTGGCATGAGGTGGTTTCCTGGAGGCAGTGCTTCATTCTAGCTGTGTCTTTTTTTGTTACAGGACATAAGCCACTTCAAAAATATTTCTTGAGCTCAGTGCACCAATAACTTCTCACTACAGACAGTAGTTCTCTCACAACATGCTTGTTACAAAAGAGCCAAGAATTAAGATACACATATTTTAAAGAGGTTAAAAAAGTGAAAACACATGCTTTTGCCTACAAGATTCCATACATTCATGGGTTTTCCAATTTTTCATGTACAGTTTTGTCTGGTGTGTTCTCCTTCAGTATTAAATTGGAGAAAGAGTGGGGATAATCAAATGTTATGCATACTACATTCCTGAAGTGCATCTACACATGCACAAAGAATGTAGATTCCATATCTGGAATCAAAAAGTATAAGGGATTAAAAATGAAATTATGATGTAAGTCTTAGAGCTTCTCTCTAAGTTGTTCGTTTTCTGTCTCTACAGGTTTTGTTAAAAATGTCTCCTGCCCAACAGATAGTACCAAACACTGTGTTCCATGTGAGAAAGGAAAGGAATTCATGGATCACCCTAACGACTTGGACGAGTGTTGGAGATGCAAATCATGTGATAGCAAATTTGGTATGTCTATAGAAATAGCAACTATAGCAATGACTCTTCTTTCATACAGGATTTCACTGAAAAGTCTCCACAACACCTGAATCGTGGTTAGCATGTAGGTTCAAAACTTTTAGTGGTAGAACATGAATGAATTAATGAGAAAGTCATAAGTTTATCCTCCAGTTCCCTTTCATCAAGCACAAAGTAGGAAGAAAAATAGTTGGTCCATTATTTCTCCTTATATCTGCCTTTGCTTAGCCAAAGTCCTTGCAAGGCAGACACTGTACAAACTGGTTAGGTCAAGGAAGACAAGTTCTCCCTCTTCCTCACTCTCTGTTTAAAAGAGGGTGTAAGAAGTAATGACGTTTTCTTTTGTAGTCTTTCATGTAATTGATAATATTATTAAAATTGATTGTTGTCTTTTGAAACACTCAAGATGTTGTGTGGGATACATGTATAAGATTATAAGGTAAGTCCTGCTGGGTCAGACCAGTGGCCTACCTACCCCAGTATTCTGCATTCAGCAGGGGAGGCAAGAGGTGCTATTTAGAGATAACACAAACAAACCTGTCTGCTATCTGTGGTCTGCTCCCTGCAGTCTATCAGCACCCACAGCTGTGGGAAAGGACATTAGAAGATCCATCCCTACCTAGTCATTTTAGTCTCTATTCATGAGCCCTTTGTTCATGAACCTGCTGAGTGACAGCAGAAATTCACTACCTGTTGCATAAATACCCATCACAGATCTTTTTTTTTTTTTTTAATCCATTAAACTTATCTCCTACCAGTTCCATCAGGTGTCCTGTAGATCTGATCTGATTTGGATTTAGGGAATGATGGTTCTTCATTCCTCATACCCAAAATCAAGTTTAGTGAGTTTAGTGAGAGACAGTTCTTAACTCCAATATGGTTGTACTCAGATCACCTGTTGGAATATCAATTTCTGGTGCTCTCCCCTTCCTTTAGGATCTCAATATGGATAGAAAACTTTCCTCTCATTTGCTATTATAATAAGCATTTTTGCATGGGTGATGGAATTGGCTAGAGCAAAAAAATTCAGTATTTTATAAGGTGTCACAATTATTTAAACTGAAGGGAGGAAAAGGGTAATGGGATGGCTAGTCACAATATTCCATGGACAATAACATAGTTGAAGAGAAGTCAGTAGACTGACATTAGGCAAGAGGAAAATGACCACTGAACTTCGATGCGAACCATTCTTATGATCATTCATGTTTGTTATTTCCATGAGTTGCTTTAGCAATGGTTTCACAGTAGAGCTTCATCAAATTTTGAAACATGAAGTGGTTTCAAATTACAGCTGGGCACTGAATTTAGTAACTCAAAAATTCATTTTATTTTTATATGCCTATGAAAATAGCTTTCATAGTAGGTAGATACAGTAATTTTTAATGCAGAAGTATTTTTTTTGTAGATGGAGACAGCATCATATACACCGAGGATAGGAGAAAATTAATAAATTTGTTTGATTCTTAAGAAGAATACTTAACATGGATAAGTTAGCTAAAAAGAGGGAGTGGAATTGGAGGTCTCAAGAAAAGGTAAAATTTGCTGTCTGTCAGGGAGTGCAAAGAACCCATCTCCATTATCAAGAGGGGAGACTGGCTGTGTGATCTGAGTTTCCTTCTGGCTTTACACTTCTGAATGGGAAAAAGAAGTTGGGATTCGGCGGTGCCGAATGAGTCCTCTTCTAGAGAGAACTTTATAGCGTGATCAGTTTTCTGAGCTCTTGTCCAGCAGAGGTCTCTCTGACAGCCCCATATTGCCAGCGCTCCAGCAGCCCGGCTCCTTAATAACCTGTGTGATGTATTATAAAGTTAAGCCTTGCCAGTGACAGCAGAGGTAGAGCTAGCAGCAAGTCTGAGGACAAGAACTTGTGGGAAGAAGTCTGCTTTTTCAAACTAATACACTTTAAGGAATTCATTTTTAGGTTTGGAGGTTGCAAAGGACTGTACCCCAGTAGCGGACACGAAATGTGCCTGTGTAAAGAACCATTTTTGTGATGGTTCTCTATCATGTTCGGTTTGCAGTCCATGTACCACGTAAGTTCATGCCTTCATCACTACATATGGAATTGTTAATATGTAATCACATTTTTTCCAGCTGGTTTCAAGACAGAGGCTAAGGTAATCTATAACCTCAGGGAAAGCATACTAATTTTCCTTTGCACCTGAGCTGACTTAGTTCAGTCAACTCAAGTTGCAGCCATGAAGGCTTTCCAAAGGCATGCAGAAAAACTTATATATCCACTGAGTCTGTATATGCTTTTCAGAAAGTGTAATAAAGCATCTGAGCTTTCCTGTTGTCTTTGTGTGATCTACTGTTACATTGAAAAATAATTTCATACATTTTCCCGCTGCCACAAATTTCCATGCCATTTTCATACCTATTAAATTCCAAAACTCAAGATCTTGATATATGAAATATTTTGCTGATAAAACGTGTTAGAAGATTTTGATTTGCTCTCTTCACAGTTTACAAGAGAAAACAGAATCTCATAATAATTTCTGTTCATATTTTCTGCAGATGTGAAAGTGGTGTAATTGAAAAACAATGTACTCCAACTTCAGACACTCTGTGCAGAACAAAAGGTACCATTTTAAAACATAGCAAGGTCCAGCATGGTCCAGCTTGAGAGGCAATTGCAATTGTCCTGTTCTACACACTGGCCATAGTGATTCCTGACAGCTTGGGGCATTAGTCCTACTGGGCCCTGTACTGACCTGCAGAGCATGATTTGCCCTGGATCACTGTGCAGGTGTAGGAGCTGTTACTCCTTTTCAGGGGCAACTCATGATATGTATGTCTTTAACACATTTGGCTTTTGTCGTTAGGAAACAACAGGAGGGCTTTTAAAATCTGACACAACCTTGTTTAAAATTTGGTGTGCTGCTGTACTGCATTTCTTGAGTTAACTTTCATGTAAATTTTCCAATGTTTCAACAGAACCAGGAATGCCGTTGTGGGCTGTTATTTTGGTAGTTGCACTTTTGGTAGCACTACTAGCAACAGTTGGAGCAATATTCTGGTGTAAGTGATTCCCTATTATTTTTTCCTATTATACTCTGAATAAGATATTCAGCTACTTACTCAAATACAATTTTATATTCTTGGAGTCCAAAGGTGAGATATCCTGCCCTGGATTTTAAAAATGCTTTTTTTGTTTCAGACAACAAAAAACAGAAGAGTCTTAAAATCAATGAGAACCTAAACAAAGGAGTTTACAAACCAGAGCCTTATGTAAGTATTGTTGCTTAGACAATAAAAAACTTACCTTAATGCAAAGAACTTTTTTCCGTTTAAATTACACTGGGACTCCCCAAGCATTGTGTGCCTCTCTTCTATGACATGAATGAAGTAAATTTCACCACGAGGACTCTTTTGGGAGAAATAAGAGAGATCCTGTATTACTTCTTCAGGATTGTTCAAATGCTTCCTAAGTCACATGACCAAGATAAAAACTTTATAAATCATCAGGCCTTCACCGACCCAGGATATTCCCACCCCCATGCATAATTTTAGGCAATAGCAATTGTGAGGTGATTCCCCAAACTTAACCAAGTCAAAAGAGGTCTATCTGTCTGGTCTGGCTCTCTCACTCCTAAAACAGGAGTCATGGAGAAAATTAAAAGAAAATTAAAGTGTTATGAAATGTATTTATCCTTTTATACAAGGCTGGTGTTTTACAATACTTGTTTCAACTTATTTCTCTCTTGCTTTTTTTTCAGGAGAACATACCTCTCATAGACACAGGTAAGAGACAAGTAATTTCTCAAAATTCAGTAGAAAGAAAAAACAAAGATATAGATACATAACTCCTAAACTAAGAAAAAAGAGTATTTTTGTGTAGACTTTGCCACTGTCCAGACCTGTTATTCCTGCACAAAAGGAAACACTTACTAAAGAAATGCCAGCTTATATAATGCTCATCAAGGCATTTAGTGGCATCATGGAAATCTTGCCTCAGAAGGAATGTCTGTTGTATAGCAAGCAATTACTAATTTTCTACAAGTGAATTTCAGTTCTGCATGTGGGACAGACACTAGGAGACAGCAAACTGTGTTTCTATAATCATGGATAATTATGATAAGGGAGCTGTCCCACACAGAACAGTGGGACTGAAGATTCACAAACCTGCATTATGTTCAGGGGCAAATCCACAGGAGTGATATACAACAGGAAAAGAATATAAGCTCCAAGACTGTATCACAACAGAAGAGCTGTCCTGTTTCAGGACCTCTCCCAAGACTGTTTTGAGAAAAACGGGTACATGAGAGGTGACCCCACTTTAATGATAGAGAAGGACAGAATAGGTTACAGAGGGAACTGATACTCTTGTTTTAGGTGGTAGAAAGCAATATGGATGGCAAGCCTAAATCTTTGAAATACATAGCATTTGGTAGGAACATGTTAAAACAGACCTGCCATGTATTGTAAAAATCATAAAACATACTGAATCATGAATGCCTGAAACTTAATCTGGTTTGAATAGAAGTATCAAATCTTAGTGCAGGTGGTAAAACCCAGTAAGATACAAGTGCCAGGTGCATTCATTTCCTTTCACCCTCCTAGATGCTGACCTGAGCAGCCACATTGCTGGTATTGTGGCAGAGATGACACACGCAGAAGTCAAGAAATTTGTTCGTCATCACCATGTATCAGAACCTGCCATAGACCAAATCATTCATGATTATCCTGGTGATACATCTGAACAAAAGATCAGGCTGCTTCGAGTCTGGTATCAAAGACATGGGATGAAGGGAGCCTACGGAACCCTAATACACAACCTGAGAGAGTTAAAAATGTGTGCTGCAGCTGATAAAATTGAGGAAAAACTGAAGGCAGCTATTTCCAGCTCTCAGGAAGGGGAACAGTCTTACAATCGTGACACTGAGCAAAGCAAAACTTGCACTCATGAAGGCAGAAACTCTTACAATGATAGTGCTGAGCTAAGTAAATCCTATACTGGTAGTTTGGAAGAGACATAGCACAGAGTAATTTGAAAATTATTTCTGAATGAGTATTTTTTCTAATATAAATAACAAAGCTTTAAAATGGCATTTTCATTGGCAGTTCTGATGGAACCCAAGTAAGTTATTACACGCAAAAGGAATAATTACAATGTTTTAGCAATATCCTTTAAAAAAAGTTTTAGCCTTTTTTGGTTGTTAAGGACTGGAAGACGTTTTACGACTTGTTTACTACAAGGTGCAATATAAGACTCCAGCTACAGGATTCATTACAAGAGGAAAAAAGTTGTCATTATTTGAAGAAAAGGTATTGTTTAAATGCATGGTCCTGCATTATTTAATTAATGTAATGTTTTGCTTACATTAAAAATGCAGGATGTTCCTTTTTTTTGAAGGGAAAACTCTGATGTTCTGAGTCTACAAAGCGTACCAAGAAGAGTACTTGAAAAAAAAAAGAAGTTAATTGCTTTACACCTGATTAATTTGAAAGATAGGTGTTGCTGTGTAGATTCTACTCTGCTGCAAGTATGATTTCTATCTTTTATAAAAGCACCTCCGTGTGTATACTGGGTTTTTTATATGTGTGCAAGTTTTCTATACAAAAAGCTCCCAGTTCTAGGTAAAAATTATTATCTTTGTTGTTCTCAGCAATGTTTATAAGCCTCTTCTAATGTTAGAACCCTTCAAAGAAATAGGAGCTGAAGCAGCACAATAGAACCATGATTTCTGGGAGGCAACCTGCAGAGTGCATGAAGCTTTTCTAATGCAGAAACTGATACAATGAAAGCATCTTTGCCATTAAAAAAAAATCTGCATAATACATGACTTGTGTTTTTCTTATCATGCAGTATATGGATGTCATGTTTAGGTTTGCTTTTACTCAGTTTAGCAAATCAGAAAAAAAGGAGATCATTCTCATGAGAACACCTTACCTTTCTCCCATCACAAAGTGCAGAGGACTCAGCTCCTAAATTCCAAGGACCAGCACAGTGCTGGCAGCTTTGCTGTGAGGCCTTTCCCTCGCACACACCCATTTGTGCAAATCTCACAAAGTCTTTCAACAGAAGGGGAGACTTTTCTGGAAGGGTTTTATTTTCCCAGGTCACACAGTAAGAAAGATGACTTTCTTTGGCTCTGTCATCAGCTCCCTAGAGAAAATCTCCAACCAGTATCACGACTCAGCCAAAACAGGAAGAGACCTACCTGGGCTTGCTCCCGCTGCCAGCCAGTGTGTTCGTGTGTGGAGTAGGGTCCCATGGCTGCCATCGGACCACAGGACCTGGAAAGGGCAAGGCAGGACTGGCCACAGGGTGCCAGAGGCTGGCAATCAACCCCTGCCAATGCTGGGTGCCCACAGCCATGTGGAGTTCCTCCAAAATGCCACGTTGCTGAAAGTGAGATAACTGGGAGGGCAGTACATGGCCTTTGGAAACAGCTAGAAATCTGTGTATGGCATCAAGTAGGAACCTGAGAGGAAAGGCAGGACGTAGCTTTGAGCTCATTACATGTTTCATAGACTTGACCTGTTAAGGGTCTGAATGACACAGAGCACGTTTTGCCCAGGCCCAGTTTATGTTGTACAGCTCTTAAGGACCATCCATGCTAAGCACTCAGAAAAATCTTCCACCCCACTTTGTAGCCTCTAATCTAGCTGCATTTTCTAAGTGTCTAATCCATCGTCTTGCCACTACTATATTGCCAAAATCCCCACACTGCTGCTTTTTGAAGGAAAACCTTCAGGCTGCTGCAGTCAGATGGTTTAATAGCCATGGGCCAAACATGTGCACCTATGGACTGATTAAGACCTGGCATTGTACAAATGGCCTGTGTCTGTGCTATCTGTGCACAGATCTGATGTGCTGACAATGTGTTGCTCCTTGTCCTATTTTGGCCAGGCTCCACACATGTAAGAGAATAAAATATCTGCCTTTCATAAAAGCAGCACAGCAGTGGTGTCGGCTGTGCCATCTTTTGTAGGACGCAGTTGTGCAGAAGCGCAGCCAAGACAGGAAGGAAGGAGGGAAGGAGAGCTCCATGCTCTCACAAGCCCTGGTAGATAGGCTGCTCCCTATACCATGTCCCATCCAGGAAGGCATGAATGTAGCTTAAAGGTGTGTTGGCAGGTGCTTGACTTCAACTTTGGCTTCCCTTGGCTTCTGTCTTTGTCTTTCCAAGTGAGGCATCTGACCAGCAGAAATGAAGATAGTCCACCTCTCAGGGTTTCAGTGGAGAAGTGACTACAACCAATCTGAACTACAGTGATCTTAAAATGGAGCCACCAAACCTCATAAATTTGTGACAGTGAAATAAAATGATAATTTTTTTCTTTCCTCACACTGGAATTCCCCAACCTCAGTATAAAGAGGATGGTCAAAAAAAAGTGCCTGAGCAATGAGTCACATTTTCTTTAGGAGAGGTCTGCAAGGCTGAACTCAGACTGCCATTAACTCTGGTGGTTAGCATAAATCATAATTGTTTGTTCTTAACTGGAACACTGTGCATCAAATAGGAGGATTGATTATATTGTGCAGCTAGTTTTCCGAAGGAGTCTGTATCTGTCTACATTGCAGTCAGCAGTGCAGAGTAGAGCTGGATCAAGCTTAGACTACTTGGATCAGGGACTGAAAGTGGTTTAGTTCTGCTGACCTGCAGTAGCACACCCAGCTTTCCATCCTGCCTCTAACATAATTTTCAAAAGAGCGGCACAAGAAAAATAAACCAAAGCCCAAACTCTCCTGTTTTGTGGAAATACAGCATCAGAAAAGCAAGTTGTGAGGTGCCGATTCAGTTTTGATTTGCCTAAACAAGGGTTGTCAGAGGCATGTGGGGGACATGTGCCATGTCCAGGAGGCAGCTACAAGATGGAGGAAAGCCTTGTCCCTGGGGAGACTTTGCCCGGCAACCAGTTCATGTCTCACATGGGACAGGCAGCCAGCAGGGAACACCGAAGCCACTGTACCCTCCAGAGACACTCTCCACTCATAATGCAGAAGGTCTGCAATGGACTGCAGCGGGACACTGCACTGGGCCATGCTCTCCTGCCAGCAGGCTGACTTTGGGAGAGGCCAGGGGCATAAAAAGTGACTGCGTCACAAGCCCCGCAGCTTTTCGAACTTGCTTTTTGAGTGTGGGCCTGGCTTGGGGCTTTTTCGACACTGTGCTTTTGCTTTTGAGGCTTGGTGATTCGAGGGGCTTTTTTGAGACTTGCTTTTCGAAACCTGCTTTTGAGTCGGGGCTGTTTTGAGTCTTACGCTTTTTGCCGTGGCGCCAGCCTGCCTTTTGGCTCTCCTGCCTTCGCTGCCTCTAGCTCGCCCTCACGCCTGTCCTGAGCCACCTGCGTCCGGCCGTGCCGGCCTCCGAGCCAGTCTCACCGCCGTGACCCTGCCCAGGCTCTGGCCCCCCGCGCGAGCGCCCCTCAGCTCGTGTGGGGCCGCCCGAGGCCGCGGCAGCCGTCCCCAGGCCGGCACCGTGCACACCCCGGCGTCCCGGGCATCGACAGCACTGCCCGCCGGCCTCCGCCGGTAACGCCCTCTTCTCTCTGTCTCTCCTCTCTCCTTCTTTCTCTCCCCGCCCCCTATTCCTTTTCCATTCTCCTTCCTTCTTTTCTGTCTTTTCCAGCCCTCTTTAGTAGGGTAAGTCCTTTTTGTTTTGGCTTTTTTCCTTATCAATAAACGGTTCTCAGAGACAACGTTTGTCTCGTTTGGCCTCATTTCGTTCCTGTCCATCCATTTTTGAAAGAACTCCTCACAGTTTCCCTCAGTGGAAGGCGACACAAGTGAAAACTGAAACAGAAACTTGCACAGGGAATGACTTGTCACTTGTTTTGAAAAGCTGATTACTAAAGAAAAGTTCTCTCTTCAGGAAGCCAAAACGTTGTAAAACAATCCATTTGTTATGCAAATAGTAAAACCAAAACAATTATTTTAAAATACCTACAACAGAAGAACAGGAACATAGAAATAAAAGGCCAGAGGGATGATCTTACTTAAGTTCCCTGCAAATTGAAAGTGACCACATGTGTGAGATGTTTGTTCAGAAATTCCAAGGGCTGTGCGCACCCACACCAGTTGCTCATCCTTGCTGCAAAATGTAGTGCAGTTCCAGCTGCTCTGCAAGCAAACCAAACACCTGCGAGATGAGAGAAACAAAATCAATATTACAGCGTGGTACCAGAAGAACACGGGAATAGTTAAAGACAGCTCCAGTATACAGGACTGATGCAATATGAAATAAATTATTTTCAAAGTTATTCTGCAGGCTGCCAGTTCTTGAAAAGATGTGGCTGAGAAATGAAGTGCTCAGTACAAAGAGTCTGAAATGTTTCTGCACAGATAGCATGACAAGCATATTAAAGTGTGAGAGAGCTCAGGCTTATTTCCTGTATGGAGGAGAGAAAAGGAAAACAATACCAACAAATTCGTGAGAAGAATAAAACAGTATTGGGAAAAGCCTTGGAGATACACGGTTTTCTTGTTTTAAGGGAAGATACAACTTCAAAACTCACATCCCTCTCTTACTGTTTGTCAATACTTTGATTCCGGACTTCAAAGGGAAGCTTGCATTCCTGCTGTCCCACTGCTAGCAAGAGCAAAAATACCCACCAAGTGTATCTAGCCTCTAGTGCAGAGCTGCGGTTGAGAATTATGAGGGATGTGGGAACAATCACAAAACAACGTACAGTCAGTGTTTTCTGAATAGCTTTTCAGTGGTTTTAGTTGAAATTGCCTTCCAAACTGGAAGCAAGATTTTTAAAGCTTTTGGAGTGCTAGAGAGCCCTTTCCCATCACTTTACACAGTGGTCTCTCACTTCCCCAATATACCAGCAACTGTGACAAAGTGCAATTTATTTTCAACCTAGTGGGGAATCAGCAAAAAATGCCTGTGACCAAAGGGATGCTGGAAAAATAGGTCCTGAACAAATACAGGAGAGGAATAAGTGACAAAAAGCAATGGCAGGAGGAAACCAAAGGCACAGACCTTGGAGAGACAGCACTGAGCATCCCACACCCCAGGGGCAAGCAGGACACAGAGGTCACTGACCCTGCCTCCCATACATCTTCCCACAGTGATGGCCATATGACTGGCTCTCTGTAGGACAGGGTAGATCTGCCTGTATATGTGTCGTTGGGATATGAACAAGAAACTGATGATACAGAAGTACCCAGTTTCATTTCCTGCATATTTATCCTACAGTCAGTAATGGGATAGATACATTCTCCAGATTATCAGTACCTGAAGATTTATGTTTCTTGGTCTTTTCCTAGTCCTTCCTTAAAACTGCATGAAGATCCCTCTCCAGTCTGATCTCTGGGAACGTTTTATGATACTCCTCAAATCACTGTGAAGCACAGTGAGGCCCCTGGCATGCCACTCTCCATCCCTGCTGGGGCTGGCTGTGCCCTGGTGCCTGGCTCTGCTGGGTGGGAACCACGGCTGTCACTGCAGCCTTCACGGGAAGGATGGCTGTGATCTGGGCTATCTCAAAGGGTCTTTAGGTTCAAGGTCTGTCTCTAACATATGAGGACAACACCTATTCCTGTACTTTGAGGGGGCAGGGGAGCAACTAACTTCATACCAGACAGTGTCCCCTCATTTATCCAAGAATGAATAGCGATCACTAAACTCAGTATTTTTAAACCTCCCGATCACACCTCTTCAAGACTCAAATTCCCTTAGACTTGTTAAAACTTTAAACAACCACGCTGGGCAGCGAGGGTTGTTTTTGGGGCTGGGGGTGGCAGGCGGAGGCTGCCCGGCCGTTCGCGGGGCGCAGAGGCGCTGCCGGCTGTCCTTGCCTGTCCCCGCGGGCAAGTGGCAGCCTGCGTCCGCGCAGTCCCACGCGTGTCCCCTCCTGCCGTCCCCGGGCGTGCCCTGCGCTGGCTTAGCGAGGACAGGGCGCCTGCGAGAGCTCCCTCCCCCGCCGCCGCCCCGGCTCCTTCCCGGCCCTCCGGCTGTCAGGATCGCGGGGATGAGTTACTCCCATGGGAAACGAGCTCGCACACGAAGCAAGCCGCAGACAGGCTTGTCGAGGGCAGGAAGCCTTTCTCTGGCAGAGCTGAGCCTGTCATTGTGCTGAGACAGTGCCAGCTCTGGTTTTGCATGGGATCTCTCATGTCCCACAAGACTTAAAATGACACCTACGATGACACAGAAACGCTGTGTGACAGCTTTTGTGACACTCCTCGGGTTTGAGGATGAGCACGGCCTGACTCCCTTCAATCAGCCCTAGGATCAGGCGGCTTGAGGAAGTCCCACGCTGCAATGCCAAACTCCGCTGCAGCGCAGCAGATCACTTGGCATCACTAGTTTTAAATTTAATACCACATGGAAAAACGGTGTCATAACACATCCAGGCTGCAAACTGAGCTCTCTGAAATCTGGAATTGGCACCGTGACTGAAGTACGTGCTGCAGTACCTGTGCCAACATGAATGTGCATTGCCTTAAAAATATTCACGAATAAATCAAATCCCTTGACACTTAGATGTTCACTTTGATTATTACGTACACAACTGCTGAAATACAATCAAAGGCAAGTGTTAGCAGTGCTTGTGAAAGCCTAGAAAAGACAGGATGGCTGTCCTAAGTTTGGCCCTCTGAAGGGTAGTCTTTGTATCACCATAATCAAGTGGAAAAGCAACTGGTGAAGCTGAGGGAGGAGAAGGAGTGGGTGGTAACAGTTTAGAGGCTTTCTGGAGGAACTGGCTTATGAATAATAACCTTAATTACTGCAACATGCTATTGTAAATGGTCTTGTCTTCTTTCTTTTCCAGGCTCATAAGTTAGCCTATCATTTTAAATAACTGTACATTAAATGCAGTCTTGACTTCTGTTCTAGCTACAGAAATGTTTGGAATAACCACCTCAGGAAATTTGTTGCCAAGATTTTTTTTAATCTTACAAAATCTATGGCTGCTGCTTCCATCAGAGGAACTGGAACAGCTATAAGTGCTTGAAAATGTGTAATCCTGTAGCAGAAGACATCAGACAGAGGTTGCAAAGTACTCCATGTATTGTACTTTTTTTGTTAGGTCTATGCGTCTTTGGGAAACAGCAAATCAGCAAGGACATGTGCAAGGTACCCAGCTCCTTTACTGAGATGTCTTTCCTGGGAAAGCACCTTCTTGTAGGAGCTTTATTCAGATCTCCCTGCGGCACTCAAAACACTGACAGCACTCTGATGTCAGACACACTGGTATAAGGAGCCCACAGAGTAGAGAGCAGTCCGTAAAGATGCTGTAAGGAAAGCAATGGGCAACGTTACTCAATGGCACCCAAATCATAATAATAGGTTACATGGACAGGTACTCACGGGCAGCCTTTAGGGAGCCCGGGGCAAGCAGTTGGGTGAACAGTTTCACTCAAAAGTGCTTCCAAGGGTTTCTGAGCTGTGGCCCCACTGCAAGGTCCCAGGGGCCAATGACTGCAGTTCAGTCACCTTTATCAGGTGATCCAGGGAGTATACACTGTAGGGAGCAGCAACATGCCTAAAAAAATCATGGGATTATATGTCCTCTTATCACTGCTTGCCTTTACAACTGTAAGGCTATTAACCTGCTGTCAGTGCAACTTTTTAAGGTCTCTTCTTATTTGTAAGTGAGAACAGATGAGTAAACTAATGAGCTGGAATATGGGGGCTGGAAACAAGAGAAAAGATCTGTTCTGCGTAAGTCAACAGTCTATCCAAGACCAGCTCCATCCTCCCTCATCCAAAGACATTCCTACATAATCACAATAAAAGTGCACAGATCTTCCAGGAAATGCCATTTTCAACATCCCCTAACTCATCCAACTAAAAACCAACCATCAACAGAACATGCGAAAACATTTCTCAGAAAGAAATACAGTTCTCCTACTTTTTTCTCTCAGCTGTGGATGTATTTCAAAGGAAGATAGTAATATATTGATTTTCTTCCTTAAATGCAGGAAATGGTTCTTCCACATGTAACTAATTCAAATAAAATCAATACATTATGTTTGGACAGCAATCAGCTCCAGATAATTTTAGCAAAGCAAGTGTCAGAAGCTAAGTAGTTCAAAATGGGATTTCAAGTGCAATCCTGCTCTACGTGGTTTCAAGTTAGCTCTTAGGATTGAAGAGACAAGCTATTATCACTAGAAAGCAAGGAGAATTTTTCTTTTCTAGGCAGCATTCCACCTAATCAGTCATCAGTTTGCTCTCACTGCTTAACAAATCTGGTCAGACTCAGAAAACCTTTGTACAGATAAGTCCACAGGGCCATCCACGACAGAGTCAAAAAGCAAAGCAGCTTTTTAAGACCGAAAATACCAGAACAGCACTCTTGGGGATAAAAGCATTACTTAAAATGCAATGATACCTACCTTTTTGGTGTCTTGACACACTATCAAACACAGAAGTGCAAGTTCTTCTTCCTCCTTCTTCTGCTCTAACCACACACTAATTGGTGCTGGAAATGTCAACATTGACACGAGCTGTAGCAGAACTTGGCTGGAACACCCTTCTCTGCTCTGGAACAGAAAATTGCAGGCAAGTCCCCCACCTTAAGTCTGGGCTATTTGAGGACATCCCTTTCCTCATCATTCTCATTGAGCCTGTTCCACTATGTGTTCATCGCTGTGTAAGTTTGAGATGGATTCTCTCTGTTCCAGGGTATCTAAGTGATTAGGTTAGCCTCGTTAGTTATCTGGTGGGCCACATATCATGAGAAAGGCAGCCGAGGATCATCATTTGTGAACACAACAAATGCACCGGGGCTCAGCACTGAGAACTCACTTGTTGACACTGGCATCTACTGAGACATTAGGTACCTAAGTTTTTCTGTGGAACTAATTTGGGTTAGGTTGCAGGAGTTAGCAAGAATAAAAAACATGCTGTGAAGACAGTGTTACACTGTAAAGTTTTTTACTCGGTCGCACTACACTGTCCTTTGGGATTTTTCTTTTGTATTGTTCTTTTTTCCTAATAAGGTGTCTGGGACTTTCTTCTTTGAGAACACAGTTCTGTTTATAATATCAAACAGGAAATTAAGTCTTCCAGCTAAGGTGAAACCCAGGAATTTTTCCTGTTGAACAATGGACTCCAGAGAGAGTTCCTATTTAGATAAGAAAGGGCTGGAAATTCCAATCACCTCAAAATAGATGAACAAAAGTCCTTTTGCTCCAAAAGCTACTGGTACTTTCTGAGACTCATAAGGTCATTTATGCCAGTCCTTCGCCCTGTCAGTCTTTTGCACTGAGGAAGGATTAACTAAATGTTTTTGTCCTGTCTCAGAGATGGAGACTCCAAAACTCCCCATATTGATATTTCACAACCTCTACTCTTCAAAACTATGTCTTCATATCAAAATGAACACTTAGTGTATTTCCAGCCCTGCCATACTCACTACAACATGGAGAAGATATTGTTCCCACCGTTTTAACAGCAGTTTTTTACATATTTGAACATCATTGTCATGCATTTCGGCTCTCCTATTTTTTTTTTCTTGCACCTGTAGGTTACACAGCACCAGTTTGTCCAGCCTTTCTTTGAGAGGCATGTCTTGTTCACAATGACAAGCACAGAAAAATGAAAGGAACATTGTTTTTCTCCTTTTTTGCATGACGACATTAGCATGATTAAGCGTGCTAATTCAGTTACCCTTGAATTTCCCTATGGTTGTCTAACTCTGAAACTTACTAATTAGTCTCCAAAGTAAGAGTGTACTTTTAGATGTATACATTTCTGTGTACATTGCAATCCACAATTCAACAAGTAGGGACTTCTGACTTTCCCTCACAAGGCAGTAGGTATACTTAGGGATATACAATGTCTAATCCAGGATTCTTTTTGAAAATCTTATGCTCAATTATTTCAGTCTAATTCTGCTAAATCTCCTGTATTCATTGCCACTTCAGCAAAAGAAGCAGAAATTATGCCGTTAGTGTTTTAGTTCCACAAATACTTGGCAAAAATGTAACATCTGAAATGAATTTCGTTGGCTCATAACCAGGCACGCTTTGCAAGTATGAAGGTATTTTACACACGACCAAATCTGCTGTCACAACCAGACCTTGGCTTATTCTGGCTCTTTGTTCACATATCCTTTGTGAGAAGTCCCACAGAGCTGGGCTCTGTACAAAAATATTGGGTATTACAGTGCTTTGGATTTCATTTCCAGGGGAAACGTTGCTTTCATCAGGATGAAGTCTGTATTCACCTAGTTTAGAGAAATAACCTAAAAGAACTCTGTGTATCTGTTTCCTTTATTCTGCTGTCATGCTAAGGGTCTGCTGAGCAATTCTCTCTTTCCTGCCTCATCCTTACTGTAACAAGGCCACAAATATGCAGTTTGTTTCTTTAAATGGATGATTTTCTGTTACTGTGTCAGATCTTAAATACATTTGTTAACTTTCTATGGGATCATTAAATCACTGGAAATTTTAGGAGTTATCAGTTCAAAATTACAAGAAAAATACTTTAACATTTTCTGCTAACCAGAGAGCTTTAACCCCTGCCCTTTGCCATCACAGCTTTACTGCTTTACCCGTCTTTTCACTATTTAGTTACAAGATACAGCCAGACCAGTACCAGGAATTGTGACCTGTCAAAAATTAGCTGTTTCCTGGAATTAGTCTTTAAAATTTAATTTCAACATAACTCTTATGCTCTTTGTGACTGTGGCTCTTTCTGAATCATTATGATGGCTTTCTGAATCATTACAATCAATCAATTCCTTCCCCACTGTGGGGACATTGCAGGCAGCCAGAGAAGGTGCTGACTTTTAAGACACAGCTCTTGGTGTGTCCTACCTCAGCTGCTGCCCCCACAGGCAGCCAACATACCGTGCTCCACCGCACATCATTGCTCTGCAGCAGCAGCACAGCAACGGGAGCTGTAGACAGTAACAGAGAATGAGACAGAAGAACAAATGAAATAAATACAAATATCTTTAGATTCAAAATAAGAGCTTTCCCTTGAATACCAGTAGCAAATTTTCTGCCTCCTAGGAAACAACCCCTCCCCTAAATACACAAATTCAGGTACCCATTCAGAGAAGGTTTTAGGATGTGTGTAGATAGGAACTTCATTGAGAACACTGCTGAGTGCCAGAGGAAACTCTTTTTAAAATACCTTATTGCTAACATAAAATCTGAAATTAAATTAGATAATTTGATATCAATAATACTAAGTGCATTAAACCAAGCAAGGCAAATAGGTACTTCTGTCCCTAATTCAAAGGCATAACTTTATATATAAGTATATAATGGGTTATGAGAACACATGCAATAATCTAGATGAACAAAACACTGAAGAACACTGAGAAACAGGCATGTGTGCCCTAAATCTCATATATCCATGTGTCCTGAATGCCATTCATTACTGGTGGGATTCCTTTCACATCAGGGGTTGCCGACATCATTGGTATATATATCACACAACTAAGATCCTACAGATGTAATTATTTTGTTCACTGTATCCATCACTACCCTGAAGAAGACCACTTGTCAGATGACAATGGTGAACCAGTTTATTACCAGTATAACTTTGGATTCCAAATAATTTTTGGAGCTCAAGCCTAGGCAGGGATCTAATAATCCATTTGGATCTACATGACTTACCAGCTTGGAGGGAAGCTCTGTGACCCAAGCTGTTCACTGGCTCCTTTGGCACCTTTTCCTGCACAAGCAGTCAGACTTGCTGCATTCTGATGAAGTGAGAAGGAAAAGAAAAAGATTTATGGAAAATGTTTAACAGAAAGCCCACTTGAATGCAAATAAAGTAAACATAAATAAAGTAAAATAAAGCGACAGATAAATGTTTGGAAGAACACAATGCTAGAGGGCAACCAGCGGTCACTTAGCTGAAACTGCTCCAGGATCTGGGACATCAGTCACAATGTTTACCATAAACCAAAACACAGCTCAGCTCAGCAAACCAGGCAAGCACTGAACACAACCAGCATCTAAAAAGTCATTCTGAGGCCTCTCAGGTTTGTTACAGTTTGAGATATGGTGATGTCTGACAGAAGTCCATCTCAGCAGCCTCTCTGCACTCCCACTAACCTACCAAAGCTCCACATTTGTAGCGGCATTTGAATATCCATACTAAAATACACCAAGCACTACTCGCAAATGCACTGTTATTGCAGACGTATAGATATTGCATGTAAAGGACAAAATATGACATCATTTTAGTGGCCGCAGTGGTACAGATGTTCAGAATATAAGCAACAGATGTCAAAATTCACTTTCTTCTCCTAAAAATCTGATTTTCTGTTTTCATCTGCGCATCTGTTACTTTTAGTTATGTCAGATAACAAAAAGCTACTGGCACCTCCAGAATGAAAGCAGCAAATGCAATGGTGCATCGCAGATAAGAATACCTTCACTGGTACCACAACACCAACCTAATGCCTTCCTGCCTCCCCCAGGGATTAGCAGTACTGGTAAGAGCCAGGCAGACAGACAGCAGGTTTCTCTGTGGGTATTCAAAATTGCATTATCATAGGGCAGATATAGGATGGACTGTAGGGAGACAGCCCAAATAAATAGGAAGAACTGTAAATACATGATAGGAATCCAACCAGCAATCACAGCTGATTGCATATGGGATGCACACAGGCGCCTGAGATGAAGCAGGAAAGAACCTGGAAAGAAACCAAGCTGAGAAGAAGATAGACATGGTAATCTGGAGACTGTATGGGAAGAAAACCATAGAGAAATTATTTCTATTTTTTAAAAAAGTAACTGTAAATAAAAGGCAGAAGATAAGGGATGCTACTGAAGTGCAAAACAGCAGGTCTTATGGCTGCCTGTATATTTGTTTGACATTTTTCTGCCTTGGCCTGACCAGTGTCAATATAAGGTGTTTCCCATGCCATTGCTGTAGGTAAGAGACCTAAACACAGCTAATTTTTGTTATGTAGCTGCAGTCAAAGAAAGAGCTTCCTTGTTGACAACTGGCACTAATCAAGCCTAGGCCTATTAGAAGAATCCCTTGGAAATTAATAGATTGAGTTTTCCTTACATTTAGGTGGCTGACATAACTAATTCATTTCTATATAATTAGTTTTTCGTTTCTACCAGTGTAAGTTATAATGGAATTGCAACAGGATGATGTCTCCTTACCACAGGACTCAGACCAGACCTTCCAGACAGCTGGTCTGGAAGGCTGCCTGTCACATTGTGCAATGGCTGCAGAAACTTTCAGTTCTATCCATGTGTGGAAAGAATCAAAACAGAGAACTGAAGAAGAGTCGGGTTTTGAGACGTGTAGGGAAAAGCCCAGACCAAGGGCTATGATGTGTTGCATGATGGTATATCGCAGTAAAAGGACTTCCTGTTACCGAATAGGCAAGAAGAAAGGAAAAGGAACTATAATATGTACAGGTTCGATACTTAACGAGATGTGGATCTGAAATAATTCCATGACCTAAATTTAAATCGAAAGGTGTACTTGGCTTTTCCTTTTATTAACTGGATAAATGTCTATATTCAGTTTTGCCATTTTCAAGTTAAAAAAAATAAAACATCGATATTTTACTGTTTTTCAGAAAGCTAGACTGTTTCAACAGCTGCAGCCATACCACTTCAAGTTGAAGATAAAACTTTTGCATGACAAACAATGTGACAGTGACTCCACATAAGCTACATCTGCAAAAATTTGGTTTTCCTCCTTCACTGTTAAATGAAGGTGTCAAAAATAATAGCCAAACTGCATAAATGGCCACATACCTTTCTTCCCATCTATCACCTCCAATTCTTAAACCTCTTAAAGCTATCTCTTGGGTTGTACTTTAATTTCTCTCACGGCCTCTAGCATCTCCAATGTTGAGGACAGAAATACACCAGAATATCTCAACTTTTTTGGTCAGCCTATTTCCAAAAGAAGAGTGGATCTGCTGCTATTGCAAAAAAAAAAAATGGTTTTGTTGCACACACACAGACTGGGTGTGCAATGCACAGACTGTCAGTGTGGTGCTCCTTGAAAGCAGTGGAGCTACTGTTCAGGCATGCTGCCCCCCTTCACTGAAGTGTGTGCATGCCTGGGGAAGACACCAGCAAGGAACAGGTTGCCACTGCCAGAATATTTTGTGCAAGCCACTGCCAGCCACCTTCTTCCTCAGGTGCAACCTGAGAGCACACAGGGACTGAGCCAAAGAATTGTTCTGGCAAGAGAAATAGCTTGTGCCCGGGCACCTTGAGCTCCTCAGCCCTCCTGTCTGATATTTGCCCATCCTTTTCTAGCTTGGAAACCACCATGTGCACTCCAGGATGACAGGCAAAGGGACAGTTCCCAGCTTTGTTCCCATAACCTGCTAATATATTCCTGGAGCAAACAGGAAGAAAAACATTGGATGCTTTGCCTGGTCTTGAGGGCATCTGCTTCTCACCTGGCAGAGGTGCATTCTTGCCAAGGATCCTGTTCTGCACAGAAACTTTCCACTGATCATGAAAGACTGACCCCAGAAGAAGAGGAATTTTATCAATGTTTCCTTGAGGTTCTTCATTTTCTCTCCTCTGTCACAGGCACATTATAGGACAGGGACAGAAAACCTGAGGGCTTAGTACAAGTGTATTTTCTTCCAAACCCACAGCTCTTCTGTCCTAATTAGAAGAAGGGATCAGAAACGCTGCCTTTCAGGACACATTGCTTCCAGCACTTGATTCCTGACATGGCATCCATCCTTACCAAGGGAAATAGCCCACATTTCAAGCACCTTTGTGAAGAATTTCTAGATACTTGCTTTTCCACTGTGGCAAACCTAGGGTGTCACTTTGCTGTCTTCCCTCAGGGAAAGGCAGTGACCCTCTGTGTCTGGAAATTCACCATGACATACACCACAATGCATCTCCCAAAAAACAGTTCACAAAAAGAGCATATTCCCTGTACTGTTGTCCAGAGTGGGTTTGCTGGGGAAGAAAATCTGTTTCCACAGTGTCGTAACTGTTTTTTTTCTTGCATTCTTAACGCAGACCTCTTAAGACTGCTTTACTAAGTAGGAACAACAAGGCTAATGCCAGTGAGAAGAAATAAAGACATATCCAGGATATGTCTGTGAAGCAGCTGAAGTTTATGGCATCAACTGAAACATGGACAGAGGAAGCATGCTGGGATCAGAGATGGGGAGAAAATGAGTTGAGTGAACAGCAAAAGATGCCTGGTTGTGTCATGTTTCTGTGTCAGTAGCTAACAGAGATGCTGTAGAAATGGATGTGCCACTGCCAGAAGGAGAATCAGCAATACCCCTTGACTGGGACAATTCCAGAGTTTGTGGACCTCTCTGCCATTCTAATGAACAGCTCCAGGATGCTCTGTGTTCTCATTTTGCCAGCAGTGAGTGTTCACTCATGAAGCAGCAGCACCAGACATGTTTATTCTGCTTTCATCATTATTTCATGACAGGGGAAGATATGGATCTCAGCCCAAGCTCCACCACTGATCATCTGACCCAACTCATTTTCCTCTTCCTTAAAAGATGCAAGAACAGTCTTCTGCCTCTGTCCCTTAAAAAACCAAACATCTGGTCAGTCTAACCAGAGCTAGCTAAGTCCCTCCATCTTCCCACTCCACCACTTCTCCCTTCCTTTCCTGGAAAAAGGTTTTAAAATTGTCTCTGTTCCACAGTGCTGGTGGTAAAGGCTCTTCCGCCCCCAGATATTCCACTTCAAATGACCAAAAAGGAAAAAGAACATGTCTCACACGGAATCAGTGTACGAAAATCTTGTGATCTGCCTCTTCCTCCGAACTGCAGGCACGGCATAGTGTCTGCAGTTTCCGGGAGTGTTTACATGGAAGTGGTTTGGTTTTGTCTGGCTGCTTACTTGTCATTTGCTTCCTCTGTTTGTCTGTTTTCTCCACTCTAGATTCTCGTCCTAAGCAAAAGTTTTATTGCAGTGGTGGGCAAATCCTTTTCTGGCCACTATAAAACCATGCACGTGCTGCAACCCCTTCCTCCCTAGCCCAGGCTCTCTTAAAGTCAGCTGCAAATACAAACATTAACACCGGGAGGAGGTGTCATCTCGATGTTACAGGAAGTTATTTTTTTGGTTTGCTTTTGTTTGGGTTTTTGTTTTGGTGGGTTTTTTTTGTTTTTGTGGGGGTTTTTGTTTTGTTTTTTTTTGGTTGGGGTTTTTTTAACTGACCTTGCATGAGGACATTCAAAATCAGGGAGCAGGAGATTTACTTCCTCCCACCACATGTCAAGCAAGACTTCTCATTTCATGTTCTTGCAGGGTGTGCCAGCTCCCTGCCCCAGGACGCCGTGCACCTGCAGATGCCACCAGAGCCCCTGGCATGGCATGAAGGTGCTGGCACCAGCCTGGCACTGCCACACCCAGACAGCTCTGGCTCAGTGGCTCAGGAAGCAGCTGCCAACAGAACTGATGGCATTTCCAAGTCCCTCTGGCTTTCCTTGCCCTATGGGCTGGCATTGTCCTCCCACCAGAAACTGGGGTACCAGCACCTCCCCAGGGGCACAGACAGAAGCTCTGTGCCTGAAAGCACAGTTTCTCACCTCACACACCCAGAGGGACTGTGGCTGCCAGTGGGGCAGGGACCGACACCTGTAACACAGAATGTAGAAGAACGAAACTAGTTAGAGATCACTGAAAAAACCATCAAATTTGGCAACTACAGAAGTAATTATTTATATGTAAATTTTAATCTGATATGTAGTTTGAGCTCTCAGTGAAATCACTAAGATTTTTGCAGCAATCAAAGGCAGAAGTAAGCCCAAAACCAATTCAAAGTTTTCAAGATTCAAAAGAATCTAAGTTCTCAGCTGGTTAAGTGGGAGAAGGGCTGAATTCAATACATCCACACTGATGCATAAGAAAACTTGCTGCTCACATTGCTAAAACCTGTGTACTGGCACCTATCTAAATCATCAGAATCTAAATACAAATTTTTCCTCCGGCTACTGATGATAACATTCTAGTTCTCAACAACAACTCTCAACAGATCAAACGCAGTGATCTCTATAAAAGTTGCAACAAGCAGTCACTGGAGCTTGAACTTTCACAATGTAGAGATGTTTTCCTACATCAGGGACTCATGAGCAACTTCTGGTAGCATATTAAAGACAAAATTTTTTGTTGATTAATGTGGCAATTCATTTTCTGTGCTACTATTTTTTCTCATAAGAGAGAATCTTGAGAATTAAGAACAGTCTCTGAGGGGGGAAAAAATCAAATGAAGCAAACAACAAAAAGCCGAAACATAATCCTTGTTACAAAGTTAGTCCCATCCAAAACTCTGCGTCTGGTTATTGCTAATAGGAAAACTATTAGAACATTTGGTCAAAAGTCAGGGGGTCAATCAGTCAGCAGAGATTACTCAGGAACTTTGCCACAGCAAATTAATAGATTCAAATGGAAACATGACTGGAAAGTACAGTTTTTATCTCAAATAAAATCACCTGACAAGGAAGTCTAATCCAAAACAAAAGCGTTCTGAACTCTGAAACAGCCAGCCAGGCGAGTCCGATCTTGCGTACACTGAACTCAGTGAGAATAGCTCCAGTAGGTTCCCTGGAAGTAGAAGTAGATCGAGTCTACCCTGACTAATTTTAATTAAAAATAAAACCTTTTTAATGAAGGATCATTGTTTGAATAAGATGCACTAAATTTTACTAATTTTCAGAAAACATTCAAAAGCCTCTAGAAAAGAAATTTTTATCTCCCCTCATCAAAGTGGAAAAAAACCTCCAGTTTGGCCTCAGTGAGGATTCCCTTGGTGCTGACAGCTTGGATTATAGCCATATGGGAGGGAAGTCCATTTGCACAGGAGACAATACCATGAAATGCCCAGGTTTACTTCTGAAGCATAAATCAGTCACCACTTACATAAACTCCCAATTTTACTGAGCTACAGCCAAGTGTCCTCTAGCTCCCCGAAGGAATGACTGGGGCTTGCACAGCCCACAGCTCACTGAGCCTTAACGTTTCATACTGCACCCCTGAGAGGCACAGCCCAGAACTTCACCTTTAGACCTTCCTGAAGCTGTTGTGCAGCCAACACCAGTTAAGCGTCTGGAAATGCTCCTGCAGGTAACAGGGTGCCCGAGCTTGGCAAGGCCCTTAAACTTGCATACTTTTCTTTTCAAAATTCTGTCTCAGCAAGTTGTTGAGCGTTCAAATTATAAAAAGAACCACAAATATTTTTCTTCAAAGATCCCCTTAATGCCATCTAACTTAGCTGGCAACAACATCAATAATGTTACATAAGAGTGATAAAACTGCCTGTTTGCCAACAGAAAATTCATTAGACATTAGTTATTGTTCTGACACCAAGCAGTGAAACTTCTCCTCAATTTCTATTCAGCCTCTCCAAAGAGAATTTGCCTGTTGCCTGGGCAGGTGCTGTTCCTGGTCCATGGAGCTCTCCATGGATCTGTTGTGCGTATAAAAACACATTTACAAGTCAAGGAACTATTGACCATATGGCAGAGAAGCAAACAGATACTACTAAGTCCCTCAAAAGATTTGCAGAATAAGAAACAATTTCTATATATTACATTGCCTTTTCAATTACTGCCATCAGAAAAGTTCTAATCAGTGTTTTATTTTTGCTAATGTCATGCAAATTTAGCAACACAGAGGACAGAAACCAGGTATGAAGACAAGCCAGTAGAGTCCTATGGATTCAGAGTTGTCCCAAGGGCTAGGCTAGAGTTATATAAAAGGATGTAGTTTGGCTTTTTCCACTTTACCCAGATTAAATCCAGCCAAATACTAGCAACATACTCTTTAATCTCAAAGGAAAACATCAAGAAATAAGGAAGAACAGACATTCAGAGTGACTGTGCTTACACTGTTCTTGGACAAACTGATCCTGTGGCTGCATTCCCAAGGGAAGGGCTTCTGGGAATGGAGAAATTCCATGAAGTGACCTTTAGATTCTTGATTTCTGGAGAGATATAGAGGGAAAAGTCAGCAGATGCTTCCAGCACCAGCTTTCCTCTTCTTTATAGCAACAAAGGTTTAAGGGCTCCTGCTGTCCTGCAGATGAGAGCTCTGCAGTACTTGGAGGCATCCCCAGAAGCAGCATGACAGAATACCCGGTGCCATTTGTATGGCACCTGCTCCTGCAGCCCACAGCAGTGACCTACTCAAGTTTATGGCATGGACAACTGAGCCATTGCCACGGGCAGGCAGCTCACAAAGGCCACTGTGTGCCTTGGTGGAGGAAAGCTATCCATGGCAGGTTGTGCATGGACTAGAGAATCGCCCGGAACCATTCCCTGCACTCCACTCTGCCTCCCTTTCCTGCCATCACAGGGCAGCAAAACAGCCACATTCAACTCAAAGTTCCCTGTGATCACTCTGACAGCGTATGGAAGTCAGCCTTTCATGCTGCTGCCTCCTTTTCCCAACGGCTTTATGCGCTCTGGCCAATCTCAAGCAAATCTGACAACAGGATACCAGCCACAGAAAAGGTGTTGTCCAGCTTGCAGAGAAACAGATGAGTAGGAGACAGATTTTATAGTGAAGAAAGGCCTGGAGTGGGGATGCCACTAGATTAGACCCTGAGGAATCCAGGCACAAGCCATGACTCCATGGCTCCATGCAACATTTTGTCAGTCATGCCCACAGAAACATTCAATCCTTTGGATATTAATCTGGGGAAACTGAGTATGTCATCAGTACAGGAAGTCAAAATCGGTTCTTGGCTGCACTGTTCTCTTACCTGGACAAACTACTGTCTTTAAGACTGTTATGCCACCATCAGGTTTGCTTGAAGGCAGCCAAAGGCTGGGTAGGAAGCTCTTGGGAAAAGGAAACGAGTGGAGAGATGACAACTGTATTAGTCACTAACATAAATCTGTTTAGACAAAGATTACCAAAATATAACAAAAGTAATTTGCAAAACTAAATCTGCTTCTAGAAGTGTTTACTTATGAAGAAGCTTCCATAAACACAGAACTTTCTTAAACCTGAACATAATGGGAACATTTAATTTTCAAGGCAGTACAAGTTTCTTATGCAAGCAAAGATTGTTCAAGAGTTCTCTATTTTAAACATGACAGCATTAGAGAGAGACTTAAACACTAATACAAGATCAGAGAAATCTTGGTTTGTTCTCTGTAGACAATTTCTGTTTGTTAGACTTCTGTCTTCCTCTGCATTTTCTGCTCTGCCATTCAGTAACTTATCAAATATAAAATCAGTTCTTTCGTGCCTGTAAGGCATTCTATGTGAAGGAGAAATATTAATATAATGATTTAGTAGAAACAGAAAAGCAGTGTGGTTATCCACCACCACGTCACAGCCATTCTGGCATCTGTAGGAAAATTCGTATTTTGATTATGGTTTTATTACACAAAAATGATGTAGCAGTACTGCCTTAAAGCAGTGCCTGCTAGCTATTTAATTCTGGCACACTGACCTTCCCCACCATGCCAGACCACGGAAACAAGGAAGATTTGACTTTAAAAAAAGAAACCAAAGATGACCGTTTCTCTTTTTTCCCCCAGCATTATTTTCCCAGGCAGACCACTTCCTGAGGCAGCTCACAGGATAGCTGGGCAGACACTTGGACCAGTGCTCCTGAAAGAGCAGCAACATGCCACAGGTGCCTGGGGTCTGGAGCTGGAGCAAGAACGTCTTTGCTGATATGACATTTAGGACTTCCTGCTGTAAATCTGCAGCCTCAGACTCTGGCTGGGCTATATGCAAAACCCAGCTGTGGTCTTCTGTTGCCAGACTGGACATGCCACAGGCAGATCAAACAAGCTGTAGATCCTTTCTAGAAACATCCCAGCATCTCCAAAAACTCCTGCCTGTTTGCAGTGGTCCCCCAGGATTTATGGTAGCACATGCTGCCCGTACAACATGGGGCTACACTGCATATATTTCCATCAAGTCATTCTTTCTCCCTGGTGCCTTCTGCTCTTCTTTAAACACAGGTTTATGACCAATGGTTTTAATTTCAAATTTTCACCCAGTTTCTAGTCATTACAACCTGATCTTGCCCTCCGATTTCTTCTTCAACTGTGACTCTATGAGTTACTTGCCTCAGTCCCTCTTCATCCCCTTGTTTTGTATCTGGCACGCTGTACGGCAGCTTCATGTCTTATCCTTCTGCTGGATCTCATCCCACACCACAAGCTCCACTTGGGAGCCCAGTGGAGCTGACAGACCTGTGAGTACTGTCAGGACACCTTGTGGTGGCCAAGAGCCTCAGTGACATGTAGTGTCACACAGGTGGCTTTGTGTGTGCTCCAAAGGGGGCTGGCAGAGAGCGGAGCCCAAGGTGGGGCTGGGTTGCAGGACAGCCAGAGACAGCAGCACGGAGGGTAAGGTGTTTTGCCCATGCTCCTGGGAGCTTATCCATGTCCTCAGCAGGACTGTACATCCTGAAGAGCAGGCCCCAAGAACTTTGCAGGTGGTGCTTTCCTGCACTCAGGAACAGTTTGTCTACTAAAAGTGGAAAGGATTTATGGGGGAGAACAGAGAAGGAAGAAGAAATCCCTCATGAAAATGGGACTCTTGGGAGTCAGAATAACCTCAGCTCCCCAGCAATTCTAGGAGATAATTGAAGGACAGTCAGTGTAAGCTTCTACCTGGCTAGTAAAGGGCTTGTCCTTCCCACCTATTTAAGCTTCTCATTACTTTCTAGGTTTATAGCTGGAAACAACCCACACAGAGTGCTGCTGCTCCTATCTCCTACCCTGCTCTGGCCTGAGACTCTGCCTTTTGTGCCTTCTGTGCCTCTGGAGCAGTGCCACATCCTCTGTGACAATTCCCAGCCTGACCTCACGACACTCTCAGGTCCCAGATGTCATTTCTGCACTAGCTCTGGAACAGGTCCCAGAGGCACACCTCTCACTGTGTGCTCCCAGCAGCCTTCCCCCCCGCCGCACACATTCCTCCAGCTGCATGCTTCTGGAGCTTGTACTGCCGGATGGATCACAATTACAGTTTTTGCTACGAGGTGCAGGCACAAGACAGGCACAGCTTCAGCAATGGCTACTGAGAGCAGATTTTAGCAAGGTATACCAGGACAGCTGGCTTCCTCATTAGCCCTCTGGGGGCACTTTTCTCTATTCACATTGCCTGGCCCCGTCTGCTCTTGTCTTGCCAAGTCCTGTCATGAATGGGTGCTGTACTAAGCAAGTCTGCAAAAGATACTTGTGGATCCTCCTTTCTCCACTGCATCTGACTTCCCTGCTCCTTGGATCCCACCATATCAGTCCAACCTGCTCACACAAGAGGTCCAGGCCAAGGATCACAGTGTCTCTATAGCCACATTGAAAGCATGCATGATCCAGAAAAGCAGCATTCCTCCCAGACATACTCCATACAGGATCAGCACTGCTCTGGACTGTTCAGTAAGTGCCAACCACCTCACAGATGGCCCAAGCAGAGAACTGCACCACTTTGAGCAAATTAGTAGAATTAAGAGCAAATGGGGAGAAAATGACAGGTTTCTCATTTCAGGAGTACTGACATCCTCAGATAAAGCTGGACGAGCACTAGTGGCTAATTAATAGCCACAGAGCCCAGGCACAGAGAATTGACTGGAAGCCACTTTCTTGGACCATGAGGTGGCTGCCATGGATCAGAACCACATGACAAGTGCCCTGAGGTCTTGCACAAAAGTATCACATGGAAGCAGTACAGGCGAGAAAATGTTGAAGGCTGATGCAGTGCAGTGATAAGCCCACCCCTGGAGCAGTCACCTCTTCACCTCTCCAAGACCTGTACTTATCTCTGCTCCATGCACCCAACCCCTCCAGCGCACGCTGCAGCATAACAGGACCCATGATTTGGGGGATCAAGAGCAGGCTGCAAAGTATACCTCATGCCTGATCATCAGCAAGACTCCATCTGTGATTTTATCCAGTACTGTCACTCTGCAGTCTCTGTATTCCATACTGCCTAACACTGAAGGAAGCTCAAAGACAACCACATATTCTTCTCTGCACGGAGGCTGCAGAAGCTTAGCCAAGCCAAAATCCATGCTGCAAGGGTTACTGCAGCATTCCTTTGTAATTCTTGGTAGGAGGCTCAAGGAGAACACTACTTTCACAATGACAAGATCCAAGTAATGACTAGCTCTGACATTGCTTAGAGAAGCTACTTCCCCAGACAGTAAATGATCCAAGAAACAGAAGGCTGAACCACCAAAATCCCCACAAGGGAACAAATTATACATCAGAAAATCTGTGATACAACACATCGCTAGCTCATGCCAGCATAAAATCATCATTTTCTTATGATCTTACTTACCAGAGTCAGATCCAACTAGAACCAGAGCTTAAACTGTCTCAAAACTTTTCACCAGACAGGTCTGCCATGTCCATGTTTTAAGTGCTCCCAAGAGCACATCTCACTGACTTCTGGACTTCCACATGGTATGCAGATCCTATCACATCTTCTTCCAGCTACCCTTTCTCAACTTTGGCAAGACAATCAACCATTCAGTGAGTGTTCTGTTTATCCCCCCAGGAGCTGAGTTGCAGATGAGATCAGATCAGGGTATTTTATGCTGGTTAAACCTGCATTAACAGGCAGAAGTTCCAAAAGAGAATGTCTGGGTTTGCAAGGAATACTATCATAGGCATCAGAACAGTCACTGACCTCCTACTGTGATATTTCTGCCCTTCAAAGCCATTGAGCCTCAAACACGGGATGTTCCTGCTCAATGCCCTCTCAGCCCGGTAGAAGGGCTTGTTCTTCTACCTCAGCCAGTTTTGGAAAGGTATTTGTATTGTCTCAATTCTCTGATATAGCACAACAAAGCAGCCAGATGACTCAACCCAGGGTATTTAAGCAATTAATGGGTCAGTACATCTCCTAAGGTTGTCACCAGAGCATTGCCACAGCATTTTTACCCATCCTCTGCCAGAGGCCCATTTCGCCATGCAGAGTATGGTGACTTGTGGTAGTTGCCCCAAAATTAATCTTTTTCTACTTTTACACAATTTTGAGGCAATGAGAGGATAAAGGTAGGGGGAAGAGTTAGTGAAAGTGTATTCCACCTACTACGTTTCACTTTGGAATTCAAGTGCCAGTTTCACAGAGGTGAACACCAAATTACTATATAGCTACTAAACAAGTAAGTGATTTCAATGAGGGCATAAGTCTTTAAACTCCTCTGTGTGACTCAGTTAAGCTTTTTAAGACAGACCAAAGTTATTGTTTTACCAGAAGTAGGAGAATAAGACTACAAAATCATGTGACAGGGGAGAACAAGAAGGAAAGGCAATGAGAGAAGAAAGTGTCAAATTTATAACAGACTAGTCTTATCAAAGCCACAAAAGATATCTTAGAATGTGGCACATGGACCTAAAAGAAATACTGTGATTGTTAAGTCAAGAACTTAAAAGTTTAGAAATTATCGGTCAGGCCCATCTGCATGTGGGCAGCAGGAAGGGCTTTCCAATCCTTGCTGTTCAAGCATGGACACCACCACTGAGCTGCACACTGAGGATTTTCCAGGGTATCCCAGGCCAGCCCTTACCCACAAGGCTTTCAAGAGTTCACTGTTTAAAGCTGGTGATTGCACTGGAGAAACGGGGTAGTGGAGACAAGGCCATGTCCTGGCTCATCAGTTCCCTAAACAGAGGGATGAGGAAAGCCTCACTGTTGGATAAAACCTTAAATTCTGAGTCACTTTAAACCAATAATGAAGACTAAAGATAAAATGCGGGTTAGATAGCATTTGTTCATCACAGCCAAGACAGACAGAAATTTGTAGATTTTACAGAAATTACTGAGGGAAATGCAAAATTCTTGTCCTAATATCCAGATGATTTGTTTTTCAAATAGGTTTAAAGTATATTGGCCTTGACTGAGACCAGATGAAACTAACCAGTTCAGGATGACGGTTTGGGATGACTGCCCCCCACAATCTTTAAAACAAGCTATACCACACTCTGAGTGTGTTTCTTGACATAAGCTCCACACCACACTTTTCACAGACTGGTGGAAAACACACAGGCTCTCTCAGGATGCACTGAGGTACCTTTCAGAGACAGAGAGGGTTAAAGAAGTGGGGGGGAAAAAAAATGTTGTCTCTTCTTCCCACTAACTGCAGCCTTACACTCTTCATGTCACTCCTGCATCTTTTCCCTCACCACCATCTGGTCTGGCTCTTGACTCCTCGCAACTAAATCAAGTGTGGGGAATCATCTCACAGTCCCTTGCCCTCATGAGTCAGAAAGCATTGAGCATTTTCTGCTATGAGAGACCTTCAGAAAAATTTGATCTTCTATTTTAAGAAGCTAATGCTGAGCTACTTGTCAGTAGGCCATATCTGGGATATGTTTCCTTAGAAAAGCAACGTGTTTGTTACAGATTCAAAGGTCACCACCCTCTGTTGATATTTGAGGCTGACACACAAGGGCAAGAGACCACCTGAAAGATGGTATCATCAGAATAGTTTTAACATTGCAAACAAAATAATTTTCAATCCCTAATATAAACTTAGCCCTTTTTGTTTGCCTATTATGGGACTTAATCCACTGTCTTTGACTATTCTCAGTTTTATCCTCCTAATCCTACAGAATGATTGCCATTGAATTATTTAAAGCAGATTTTGTGCAGTGACTTTCATGGGGGACTGGCTCAGAATTTTTACTTTTTATGGTTTCTTCCACAACCAAAGCTGCCCTTTGCAGTGTTTTGCACAGTTGGTAAAAGGTCACATATCCCATGTAAAGTTGCATGCAAAGGTACAGGATTTTGGATGTTATTTATGACCAGACTCTTCTCTCCTTTGTTAATAGTATGGCATGCATATTTTCAGAGATCTGTGTCTATTCCATGGATATATTCTTGCTAAAGTACAATTGGTTTTGGTGTGTGGTCTGCAGAGACAAACTGTTGAAGTTTGGCCTCAATGAAAATGAAAAAGCTTCATGTCAGATAGCAACTGTGATAGTAAATGGTCAACTACACAGTCCTTTTTGGCATCAAAGGGTAGAAACAGTAATAATTTTCTTAAAAGAAATCTGAAGGCATTTCCATCTTTCAGCAGAGACTGTTCACAGAATTTGAGTACAAGGAGGGTCGAATACACTATGCTTGATACTGCTGAGAACTTGGAATGTTTTTGAGGAAAACCAAGAAAGGTCACTTAGAATAAAGCAGCTGAAAAATTCCCATTTCTTTACTACATTGGTAATAACTGAGGTTTCAGAAACAGTCACAAAAGAGCACAGGGAATTTCCCAAGGTTTCAGGATTTGTTGCCTATCTATGTCCCTGTTCACATTTAAAAGCAAATACACATTTTTTAAGAGAAGGGAGACAACTATGTTGTATATCATTAGCCAGCAGTTAATTTCTAGCTGAGTATGAGATTATAAATGCAGAGACAGAGTACAAGAAACTTGCAAAATCCAGCCAGTAGAGAAAGCAACTTAAATTCACAGGAGACCATTGCTTCAGTCTTTCCAAGTTACATCAAATCTGTTTGCTGAGATCACATTAGCACTCGTATAACACAGTTGGGCCGTCTTCCAACCCACTTGAGCTTTCCTTATCTGAAACATTAACTTTCCTGGTTTACTAATAATTCTATTTATAGTTTATACATGCTTTCCTTTTACACAGAGGCACAGAATAAGCAGTTCACCAGGAACTGAACTGAAAGTACTCAGAGGAGGGGAGGTAAACACGTGAACCCAGTGGGGAGTGGGAGTTCACAGATTGACAGTTTAAGGTAGCAGTGAGCTGCTGACAGGGCAGAAAGATGCCCCACACAGCATTTGACAGATCTGTGCCGCTGGCCTCTACCAGCCACGTGCTTCTGGGTTTTTCCAAGGACTGTACAGAATTGAGCAACAGGAGAACTTTGTTAATATATATCTGTTAACTAGCACTCCCTGTTTTAGGGCAGAATCACCAATCCACATGGATCTAAATGGATGTTTCTGAACTGCTCTTTCTGATGATTATGACTGAAAACTCACCAGAGAATCATCTTCTAGACTTTCATGATCCTTAATTCTCATATGTCTCCCTAACACATTACCTTTCTTTAATATCTGATCAAACCTTCCTTTATTGCAGCTGAAACTCACTATTTCTATCCTGCTTATAGTAGGTATAGAGAAAAAAAGCTACTGCTTCTACCTTTGAAGCAGCTCTCTATGCATCTGAAGACCAGTATGTTTCCCTTTAGTCTTCCTTTTTGACTAAGGAACTCAAGTGCCAATTTTTTTCCATCTTTCCTCATAGATCATGTATCCTAAAAGACTCCTTGTTGCTACTGCTCTTCTCTGAACTGCCTACAATCTGTCTGCATCCTCCTAAAGCCATATTGCCACCACTAGACACAGAGCTGCAGCTAACATTTTGCTAATGTCAAGTGGAAAACCTTGATGTTCCCTGCAACCTAAGCTTTGTTTATATGACCCAGGATTTGTCATTTGCAGAATAGCAGCACTGTTGATGCCCTTTCATGTTTTCACCCACTCAATCTTTTTTTCTGCCACTTAGACTCTGGTTGCCCACAAAAATCTGTGATGGACTGCTTGATTTGTTTAAAAACACATACTATTTTTATCCATTTCTTCAATTTGTCAAGATCATTTTGAATTCTACTGTCCTTCAATTTACTGAAAATATGGTCAGACACAAGACATGTTCATAAAGCACCTGATTCTTCCATTTTATTCATCCTGTACTAGATTTATCTACATCGTGTTTCCCTGATTTGCTTATCTGAACAGCACCAAAGCCTTAATAAAATCACAGTCATCTGAAACCTACTCCTTCCTCCATTCTCAGACGCTCAGTTAAATGGAGCCTAAAGAGGGAAATAGATGATCTGTTTAGAAATCCTTTCCTAGTTTATTATGATGTGAATTTAAACTAAGCTGATGAGTCTTAGCCTTCAGTTCTTCTTTCCTACTCCACGCTGATACAGAGAAAGTACAAAAAGAGCATCTGAGCAATAGACACAAGTGTACATTCAGCTCAGCTCAGCAGAATCTTGCAGATGAAGTCACTGAAGTCAGCAGTATGCAAGGAGATAAAAGAAAAAAGATTTGTTATGGAACTAAATGTACCACTATTAAAAGTTCACTGCAGTAACACAGGATCTTCCTGAAGGTCAGACACTTCTGCAGCTTCCTACTGTTATGAAAAAGGAATATTTTCATCCATTGGATCTCATGAACTCATTGAAGTTAGTCAGTTAAAAGATCAGTTAACATATTGATAGAATCAGTAAAGTTGGAGACATACTCTAACCCCCTGCTCAGGGCACAGTCAATTTGAAGTCAGATCGAGCTGCTCTAGGCCTTGTCCAGTCAAGTTCTGAAAATCTGTGGTTCATGTTATTGTTCCGGAAGTTATTCACTGCGAAAGCCTTTCTTGGGGAGTGCTGCTGCAATTTGCCGTGTTGTGTGGCTTTAGCACACATCCTGCCTGTTCTCCAGCCTCGGTCCTCTCACATTAGATGTGGCCAAAGGCAATGATGCAAGGCACCACTCTGTGTACCACGTACTGCTTTAGTTTTTATTAAATAGGCATTCCTAAAGAAGTGCTGCCAGCGTATATTACATGAACAGAAATGATTAAGTAGCAACCAATTAACATGAGGAACTTATTTTTCCTCCCATAATATCTTTGTGCTTACAGAATCACCTATAAAAACCTTCCAAAATGTATCAGAACTACAGCTTCCACCTATATTTATGGTACTACTTAATGTAGAAAGAAACCTTTTGGGGACTAATCTAGAACAAGGAAGTGGGATTTGGCATCAGCAAGCTATTTGAGACGATTCAGTTTTTCGTAATGAGAAAGGAGAATTTGTCTGTGAAATTACCACTCTGCGTGGAGCTATGCAAATTTCCCTTGGGGCAGGGGTAAGGCCTGGAACACCTCAGTGGTGGAATGGAAAGTATGAATGCCTCCAAATGCTGACACACAGAACACGTAGGAGTGCAAACCTATCATATTTCATTGAGTGAAAGTCCACAGGCCGACCCCAGTTTCAACCACCTGACATTATCTAGTAGAAACAAGTCAACTACAGGTATGTCTTCCGGTTGTGGCACTGCTGGAGGAAAGCATGAGTAGATAATAATTCTCATTACCAAAGGTCTATTCACCTATTCAGCTTCAAGAAACGGGAATCCCTTATAAATCGAGATGAATGCTCCCACATTCTTTCCTATGTGTTAGGGCACGCAGGTTGGCATAAGGCTTAGAGCTCTTGGATTTAATTTATTTAAACTATTTCTTCTCCAGAAAACTTACAGCTTTTATGTACATGTTTAATGGAAAAAAAAAATCATGAATTGACACATACTTATCTAATCTTAACCCTACTTTCAGACAACTTGTTTTATGCACTACAGATTCATAGCAAAACAGAAGCCCGTCAAATAAAATTAAGATAAAAAAGGAAGAAAATTTCAAAAGAAATATTAACTTTTCAAAGTTATGATTTTAATTTTGACTCCTCTGAGAAACAATCCTATTCTTAGTATATTGTTTACCTGTTTGATTCTGTGCCCACTTTACATGTTGAAAAACAAAGACCCTGAAAATAAAACAGGTGATCTGTCACAAAGTAAATATTCTGGTGGCAGTGTTTCCTGGGAGAAAAAGAAGAGTTACGGCTTGCTTCGGCCTGTCCAATTCCCACTTGTAGTCATGCTAATTTTGCTTTTTATATCAAAAAAGCAATTTGTTCTCACCACTGAACATTCCTGCCATTACTGAAACCAAAAACACATCTGTGAGATGCAATGACACATCCAGCTAAGCTTACCATGGCCCAACTTTCTCTAATAAGTAAAATGAACTGGCTGATCTTGCTTCCATCCATCCATGTCTGCTTCTTGGATAAAACCTGTAAAGATTTTGCATTTTAGCTGCAAAAGTTGAGAGAAGAGGAATAGAGGAAGACCTAAAGGCTTAATGCTACACAAAATCTGATACCTGAGAAGTGGTTTGAGCTCCTGAAAGCAGGTGTCAAAGGCACTGATAGTGAAAACTCGAACTAAGGAAATGCTAGATTGCCCATATCTAACATGAGGAAATATCTCATTAATAACCTTATAAGAATAAACATTTATCTGGACTACAAAGGTAACTCTCATCTGTGTATTCTACTTACTCAGCTCTCACCAAGAAATGAAACCTTTAGTAGTTTGACAAAGGCCTGAAAACTGAAAGGGACAGCTTAATGACTCACTGAAAATGTTGAAATCCCGAAGAGAAGGGCACGTCCCTAGAGGAAACATCTGGACAGATCAAGGGCTTTCTACCTTGTTTGGTTCTGGGAAACATAATCTTTTAAGCCTACCTTTTTCCCATAAGTACACAAACCCTTAGTGGAAGACTAATTTTCACAAGAAGTACAGGATTAGTTATCTTTGGTGAAGAAAATAAATATATGTATTTGTGCTGGTTTGGCTAAAATCTAGCAATATATCCTCTGAGAGGGTGTTAACTGACTAGGTGGCTTTTGCTAGATGCTGTTTTCAATTTTTGCAAGTTCTCTTACCCAGTGCTTTCAAGGTGGTTTTTAACAGTCTATTGCACCGTTTCACTTTGCCTGCAGCTGGTGCATGGTAAGGGATATGGTACACCTACTTAATGCTATGTTCTCTAGCTTAGGTGTTAATAAGGCTATTTTTGAAAGGAGTCTTATTGTCAGATTTAATTATTATAATTATTATATTACTATATTATAATTATTAATTATTATATAATTATAATTATTATAATTAATCCGGATTTGTGCCCCTGTTTTGTAAAAGTTTCTTATCAGCTATAAGATCGGCTTAAGTTGTGGATAGGTAAACAGGCTTAGGGACTAAAAAGGCACTAGTACTTCAAACAAGCCTAGGGACTAAAAAAACATGAGTATATCTAGCCAGAGAGACATGATGAACTCAACTAACATAGTGACTACTTTACTTTAACACAAAGAAATTAAATTTAAACTAAAATGTAATTATTACAGGTGTTTCCCTTTCTTTTGAGCATAAAGGCACAAAGTTAATTTCTGGGCACAGAATCAATCTCGGGGCGCAGAGCGGCGATAGGGGATACAACATCACAAAGTCACCCCAAGACAGTATTACAGTGAGTGACATGAAGAATCTGTCAGAGAGAAACATGCTGTAGAGAAATCTTTCATTATCAGAATTAATTAATCTTAAAATCAAAGGGTGTCGGGTTTTGTACAGTGAAAATTGAAACCCAGTTAATCTCATTTTCTAAATCTCAGTACTTGCCAATTTGCAGTGTCTTGGCTCACGCTTGGTAACATTTGATAAGTGATGGAAGAAGCAGCTGGGAGCAGGCTGAATCTTTCAAGTCTACGAATGAAGCAAACACATACAAATTTCTCTGACATCATACAATTTGCTTCCTAAATGGAATTGAATTTGGCCTTGACTTACAGCTGCCCTGAATGTTTATGCTAGGCTGATCTCTCTGCAAGTACTTTCTGGGATTAGATCCCACTTGTTTTGCTGTTTCGCACAAAAGAACCCTAACATTTTGGTAATCCCTGCTGACACAGAGCACCACAAGGTGTCCACTGCTGTCAGTCGGATTGATTGGCACACCAGGACAGCGCACGTTTCACTTTTTCTGCTCATATCAAGGAGTATCACTATAGAAAAAAACCCTTATTCTTAGTCTCAACTTACTTAATAAAAGGCACTATGGATTTTCAGCACACTGCAATGAACAACTGACAATTTTCAGATGTCCCTGCAAGATGATACCAGTGTAGATAGCAATTAGTTTCGTAAAATATTTCCCTGGGTCTCCTTTCTTACTTTTGACTTTACCCTGTAACTGGCTTGAGAGGGAGCATAACCACTCAAAAGACCACTTCAAACTTGAAACCAGTTATCCCTATGGTGTGCAGAGGAGAGGCATGCATCCAAGTGAGTAGGAGGAAGTTTGGAAATGAAGGAACTGTTCTAACAAGCTGGAAAATGTGTTATCCAACTCCATAACAAAAGAACAAAAATTCTGAAAAAGCTGCTTTTAAATACACAGTTGGAGTTCATACGTGGACTTGGCTACAACTTCCTCAAATACTTGCTGTGCTTTGGGGAAAGCATCATAGAAATAGGAGCTTCTATGGTATTTGATAAGTTGAAATGTTTAGTCACAGCATAGGTAATTGTTTCATGCAGTACTTGATCAAAAATACTATGTTCATTTACAATCCATACACTTTATAATTTAAATAAAGACGTCCAATTTGTCAGTAAACATTTCCTTTATAGGAAAATGCAGCGAAGTGTAGCTTTTCCTGTGTTTACATAACAGTGTTCACTGAGTTGAATTGCTGTTTCTGGCTTGCCTGAAACCATTAAAATAATTCATCTTGTCTAACTTAAAAATCACATATTAGTCTTGAATACACACATTGTTCTTGCAATGACACTAGCACCAGGGAACCAACATAAAGAAAATGATAGTGATAGAAACAGTAGTGACATATTCATCACTAGAAAAATTGCAAAACTAAGCAATAGTTTACTATCCAAGGGGATCTGCTAATAAAGTGTTCTCTGCAGAGTTGATTATTTTAAGTAAATTGCTACTCCAGAAATAAGATGGGAAAAAGCTTCCTGCCCTCACTACAACTTGCCTTTTCTTGCAAAGGAATATATTAACACAACATTGCTCACCCTTTATTTCATAGACACAATTTCAATAGCCTTCTGAATAGCTCCCAAAATAGAAAATTTTTATGGCAGTAGGGTATTGAAAATATCTGTTATGCTTCTCTCAGAGCCAAGAATAAAAACACTTAAAATGCGGGAATCAATCTGTATGAGAAAGTGCCAAACACAGTCATAGTAAATCAATAGTAGTGTCCTGCCTTTTATCCCCTGCCTAATATTCTCAAAATCAAGCTCATTGGGGTTACTTTAAAATGTTCATGAAAACAGAAAGGTCTACCATGACATTTAACTCATGCTTTTTTTCCCTCTGGAAGGAGAAGTAATTCTCATCTTCCAACCCACCCAGTCTGCACTGCACAATTCTCAGAAGTTAAAAGCCAGCGTGAGGTCCCAAAGCCTTTTTTTCTTTTACTGCTAAGTCCAAATCAGGAAAGAGTCCGCTGAAAAGCAACAGGCACCATGCCCACCAAGATGACAAGGCAAGACTGGCACCCAACTGCAGAAGTGCTTCTCCATTTTTTTAGGGTTAAGTGACGCTGGGAAACTTAATCCATGCCTGTCTTGAACTAAAGTGCTTTTTCCTGTGTGCGAATAGAGAAGAGCACATAAACAGTCAGATTGCTGACTAGTTGCTAATTGACCACTGACTAATTGAGGCTAATTGCTGCAGTTTCCATTGCCCATGTTGGAATAGGTTTAAAATAGCCCAAACCAGCACCTGTTCTCCTTCATGTTCCTCCCAGCTGGCTCCCAGAATGGAAAGACCAAAGGAGGGGTCAAGAGATGGACCAGAAAGATTAACTGCTTGAACAATCCATAAAGCAGCTCAGAAGCTCTGGCCTGACAGAGCAAACCCAACCAAAAACAAGACCCAACACTTGACATACACAATTATTTTCTCTGGAATATTTGCTGTGTTGAGGTGAAGCTGAAAAGCAAGCTCCCATTGAAGTCAATGAGAATTTTAACACCTGAGTCCTGCTGGAAAAGAACATTACCCAAAGAATTTTTTGGCAGTGGCCTTCTCAACACAATTTTAAGGATTGCTTTTGTGGCATATCTCCTGATGAACTAAATTTCAGAAGTCTCAAGAAATTAATGAAATTGTTTGCTCAGGTTAGCCATGGTGCTTCTAGAAGAGCAACCTAATTCACGGCCTTCACCGTCAGAAGGACCTTGGAGGTAAGGAGTCCTTGTGTATTTTCTGAAGAAAGCCCTAAGTTCCGCTTGCAGGCAACTGAAACAAGATGTACACATTCCTCACTGTTCCTGGATTCCTCGGAAGTAGAGCTTTCCACAAAAATCTGTTTAGCTCTAGAAATACTCTCTTCTGTGAAGGAAGTGTTCACCTATTACTAGCGGCACATGTTTTGACACAGTAAATTAAATATTTTCCATCTCTTTCTGGAAAACAAGTCAGACAGATCCATAGTTAGATGGACACCTCTCGACCAAGGACATGCTCAGGCATAAGTTGTACAGACCTCTGCTGAAGGAACAGATCAGGCAGCACACAGCAAAGTTCGCATCCTTTTCTTCCAAAAGGCACATATTCAGTCTCTCATAGATGGAAAGAAACTTGTTTCTCTTCAGTTTGTTGTTAGCCTTCTAAACAGTCAGATAATGACTTAGATGTGTGTAGAGATTCAGAAATTAAACAAGAAAGAAAGGATGTGCTCAAAATATCAAGAAGCCCTGTTGAGGCCTACAGATGACTGTGTGCTCATCATTTGGGTGAACACAGTTCTGACAATACATTCTCAAAATACACCTTCTTCACCTTTTGCTGTGGTTTTTTCCAGCTCTACTGCCTGCACTTGACTGAACAAACTTTTGTGACTGCTCTGTCTCTGCTCAGGACAGAGGCCCATGTTATTCAAAGACACTATGTTAAATAAGGAATTGAAACTATCTGTACAGAAAGAGATTTATAGTCTGCATGTCTTTAAATTAGAGTTGGTTTCAATATGACCAACAATGTGCAAAGTCAGCTTTATCAGAAACTTGTCAGCAGGCCATATCTCAAGTCTGAAACAAAGTTGGAGTTAACTATCCCATTTCTTCCAAAGCTAAAATCATCTGCTTGTTTCCTTTTGTCCTTAGACAAACAAGAGGTCATAATGTTTATACTTAAGAATCTCACAGAAAGAAGATGATTCATATTCATATCATCCTGTGCTTTTCTCTATAAGGGAAGGGATCCATATTCAACCATTTTGATCCCTGACCACTTGAGATGCTTGTTCTCATTAGGGCCATGGAGATCATTGGGCCAACCTGACCTCCTGTATGTCACAATCCATGTATTTCATTCAGGCTGGTGCTGACCAAGAATGTCAGTCGTGTAAGACAACCATTAAAACAGGTGCAGAGAACAGGAGAACTCCGGTGTAGTCACCAGGCAGCTGCAAGGAGGGGGACAGGCCTGTGAGTGGTGGTGGCAGCAAGGGGCTCTCGAGGCACACGGGAGAGAGCATGAAAGGAGACAAAAGGAAAGCAGAAAAGAAAAAAGAAAAGACAGCACTGTCTACGTCCAGAGCTGACTCGACTTTTATCTCATTCTCAGAACTCCCTTACTTTCTTTTATTTCATCCCAAACTCTGCTTGGCTGCTCCCAGCCTTCCTTTTCTTTTTCCTATTCTGCTGAACCTCTCTTTGCTACCACTAAAAAAATAATCTTGAAAACCTAGAACTTTCTCAGCACAGGAACATGCAAATTGATCTGCCCCACTAAGATTTTGGCTGTCTCTGTCAGCCAGGAGTTTCCCAGCATATAAAGATCTGATTAGTGTGAGATTTGAAAGTAACATTCATAACTACATTTTCAAAACAGATCTAAAAATACTAACAGAAGTTATTATTATGTTTCCACAGCAGAAAAATTCCCTAATTTCCCATAATTATAGCTAAGCCTCATGAAGAGAGGGTATAATCAGAATAATAAAACTGTTTATTGAAGCATTCTCTTGGTAGGACTAAAATTGCAGTTTCAAGCAAGATGCTTGTTCTTTCTGAAAATTGAAAGCATCGAATGTTTTAACAGCAATATGGCATAAAAATAAAATTGACATAATAATACTAAGTCAGTTTCATATTGGAAATTAGCATTTTCTAGATTGCAGAAAGAAGAGACATTGCTGCTGATCCTGTTAATGCCAGCAATGGCTGATGCAAGCTCTCCAACCAAAAGAAATCCTTCGATAGAAGGAGGCTCCTCTCTCACCTGTGCAGAAATGAATTTCTGCTTTATTTCATGAAATGGAAAGAAGTGTATTTTGCAATTATGTTTGTAATCCTACTCATACCTTCTCAAATATAATGAATCCCCTGGACTTATTTGTCAAAGGAACAAATTATGTATGGCAAGAATGGATTTAAAATTAAACATAGATTCTGCTGCAGTATATCTAGCCAGGCTGGTTCTCACCTTAATTCAAATTACTTCAAATTATTCCTGAAAATCCTCAAAATGAGAGAAAAATCCCTTGGAGCCCCACTTCAGCATCATAAATGCTACTCCTCCAATGTGGAAGTAAAACTATCTACTAGATGGTCTTCCAAGAGCCTTGGCATGAAGATTACAATGATAAATCTCATCATCTCCGGTGAGTTGCACAACTTGGGAAACTTCCTTGTTCTGTAGGAGTTACAGCAGCTTCCACACACTGACAACCTCTTCCTTCCCTCCCACACAGGCAGACGCTCGCTGGATTAGCCTGCCGCTTTCATAGGTCCTTCTACATGTGAAAATATATTCCTACTGACATATCCCACAAATATGCAGAGGCTTTTTGTGTTGGTGAAATTGTGATGCCCAAGAAATGTCAGGGTTGACAGGAAACAAGGATCATAGTAAGAAGAAGCTAAAGCTTAAAATGTTCTTTTGTTAAGAAAAAGACCCTGCACTTTGAAATCCACAGAATACGTGAGTTATGAACATCAAGAAAATTCTGTCCAGCTGCACAAGGCAGCTCAATACTCAAGAGTTAACTTAAGCTGTAGGGTTGATATTCATGAAGCAGATTGGTTTGATCTGCATTTAGACATCACTCATAGTTCTCTTACAGGTTATCTGGATCCTCCAGAAGCCCTCAGATGTCTAAGGACTTTGAAAGCTCCAATGGAAACAGAGTCACATTAGGTGCACTCAGCTAAAAAGGAATGATCAGCTATCATCGCAACCAAATCCACCAGGGAAACAGATCCTCCTAAACCCTACCCTTATGCCTGGTGCAGCCATCTCCAAGTATCTGAAATATGGCAGGCAACACAGGCTCTCATTTCTATCTCTGCAGTCTCTATAGTCTCAAACAGCTAATATTGTTTTCAGGGTCTGTTTGCTGGAAGGCTGTTTCTAAGACAAAACCCCACCCTAAGCCTTCCTCAGCAGACCCTGAACTCAGCATAATCTTTACTGGCCACAGAAGCTCTCTTGCTGCATTACCATAAACATTTCATGATGAAACAGCAAGGCCCTTTCTAGACTTCATTCTGCAGTTGACTGAGGTACTACATGATGCTAAAGCTGCCTTGAGTTTTTGAACTAGAATTGATGTTTGAGAAAGCAATGAAAGACATTTGCATTCAGAGATCACAGTATTTGTTTTTTTCTGCATAAGCATTACAAAAACAATCATTAACAAACTTTGCTCTCCCAGCCCTACTTTCTCAAGTGCTGTCCCTGAGCACAGTTTTATGTAAACATAGCAGATATTTCAAAACCTCCAAGAAACAAGCATAAGATATTTGTTCCCAGGTGCTTAGGATCCCACTTTAACTGACAACATCCAGCAGAAAAACAACCTCTCAGGATGATTTTTTCAATGTCCTCTAGCCAAAATGCTATTTTACCCATCTCCATAACCAAAGATTGAGCACTTTAGTCACTACCAGACCTAGAGAAAATACTTCCTGAAGCAGTCAGTGAGCTCTGTTTCTATAGTTCCCATGAGTAAACCTTCCTCTCCATCTCCAGCCTCAAATACTAAACCTAATCCCAAACAACAGACTATCCCTAGCTCTAACACAGGTATGCCAGCTGCCACTGAATTTAGAGTAAGCCATTTTTCTCACTGTGGTACTGGCTCAAAGCCTTCTGCCATGCGAGCAAGACAGGCTTGAGGGGCAAGCTGTACCTGCATGAATTGGGCAGCCTTTGAGGGTCACATGAGTTCAGCAGATCCAACTTTTGAGAGTGCATTCTGACAGACAAGCAATAGGACAGGAAAAGGATTACCTCATACCCTCGTACGATGGTGTCAGTGATAACTTGAGTCAAATGATGTAAGAATGATGTCTTGTTCATGGAAAAAAGGAGAAAGAAATGCTATTCAGAAGTTGTATGACAATAATTTCACTTCCTCATTAAGGTTCACTTTGCTGATTACATTTTCCCCATTATATTTCCTGAGCCAAGCTTTTGTACTGCACTTGAAAGAAAATGATTGAATGAAGGAACATACATGCTAGGAGACTTCCTGTCAAGTCATTAATGAACAAAACTCAAAACACCCATAATTTCTGAGCATGTTTTTTAAAAGTAATTTTTTGCTATTTTTTGTTCCTTTACCTGTCATAGACAGGCAACAATTTTTTTAAATCTCTCCTTATGTTTTTCTGGAGTTAAACTGTAATAGGCCCTTCACATTTTCTGCTCTCACCAAGTCTAGCAGCTAGTAATTAAAACCTCAGTAAGTGAACTATTTCATTAAAATAAATGCAAATATTAATATTATAAAGTATGATATTAATATATAATGTTACTAAAATACAATAATTTTATATTAATATAATTACTACAATTAATTATCTACTGTAAAAACACATTAAATATTATAAATTATACAGTAAGATTAAAAATAAAATTAATTTTAAAAATAAAATTAACAAGAAATCCATACTATGCCTCATCTAGAAATGCTGCAAAGATGCCTTTGCTTCTTAAGTTTTGTAATACTAACACTTTGAGTTACCAATAGTTCCAGATGTAAAAATAAAGCCCCCAAGTAGTGTTTTTGCAACAATTGAACTAGATAACCAATTTCACCAAAACAAAGATCAGCATCAAGCAAAGAAGACAATCAGCAAGAATGCCTTTTGGAGGTCAAAAAAAGCTGTTAAGAGTCCCAAAGCTATTAAAAAGTAAGTGAAAAGTAGGTGGGTTCTAGGTTTTTTGTACTGTTTTGATATCAAACTGTTACTTTGAAGCAATATTTATTTCTATGTTTGAAGGACAAGCCCTTTATTTATTATCAACCTTACATTATATATTCAGGTTTTGAACACGCTATAAGAATAAAAAACCCAAACGTTATTTCAAGTATTATATTCTATTAGGCAACCCAATATTGCTGAATAAAACCAGGGTCTAGGTGTGTTATTCTCCAACAACTTTGGCTGGTTTAGCAAAACATTCTACACTTCCTATAAATGCTGTTACTTATTTTTATAATGGTTAAATTGCTATGTAGTCTGTTTGGCTTCCTTCCTTTCCTTCCTTTCTTCCTTGCTAAAATTAGTTGTTCATGCAACAATCCATCACCTCCATCCTTCCTGAACCCAATAGTGAAAGCAAGTTTGGATTTTAATTCTCCTCTAAACCAATATTTGATGCTTACCTCTTTTCAGTGTCAGCTGTTTCCCAAGATCATAAATACACAATCCTTTCCACTTCTCCATTTATACCTTAATCCAGTAAATCAAAAGATTTACAAATTCAGCTCCCATGTCTTGTCTGACAGTTTACAGATCCACCCCTGAACACCAGGTACTTTTGTCCTAACAAAACTTTCTTCCATATGTCAAACATTTCTTGGGCATGTTAAGATTACTTCTCAAACCCAGGAAAACCTAAAAAGAACTCATAATTCCCTTCTGAATGTCTTTCACCCTTTTGCAGGCACAATGAATAAAGTGCAGTGATGTCACTAAAACATTGATTTCACTATTTCTGACACTGGCTTGTCCCTAAGTCCTCAGACTGAGGTTATACCTAAGTCTTGTAAATTCTTTTGGTATACCACCACCAAGAGGTGTTACCCTTTTACATATCTAAGTTTTGCTCTTCAGGTAGTCATCTTATCAGTCTTTCTCCTAAAAAAGGACATTCTTGACATTTGCGTACATAATCTCCATGCTATTTCAAAATTTGTTTCTTTCCTCTGTTAAATTTCCTCTGCATTTTAACTTTGCTGTAGCACTTCAAGTAGAGACTATTGACCTTCCCCTTCAATATTTTTCGTAACAAAATCCATTTATGTTCACTATTTCTCATACAAAATCAAGGTCAGATTACAGCTTCCACTGCCAGCCATGCTCGTTGCCTAATCATTACATTTTACATTTTAAACTTCTGCTCTTGTGTTTATATCCACTTAGCACTTGAAACTTGGAGGATCTTTCCATCAATATTTGCAACGTGAAAATTACTCTTCTTCAAGCACCTGCTTAAAACCTTCCCCCCGCTGTGATACTTGCAGAATATTGAAAAGAATTTGCGTACAGTGACCCCCATCCCTCTTTGTGATTACTGCTGTCCTATTGTCTCTGCACATGGGTCCTCCAGACACTTCAGCTGTTTTGCGCTTAAACTGCAACCTTTGTGAAGCAGGAACCTTTTAGTCTGTGCTAGTGTCAAAACAGAGCCTTCTTCTGTAACTACATTTTTCTGGCATTACAATAATACTGGCAGTAAAAATAATAACAAATAAAATGTAAACCAGAAGATTTGTGAGCTGGAAAAAAACAAAGTCAGCTGAAGAAATCATTCACAAGATACAGCTTTATTCATTGAGCTTGAACTAAGTAATAGTTAAACTCTTTGTATTGAGACAAACTGGTGTGTTTTTTCTATTTAAATTTCTCAGAATTCCATTGTCAAGAAGTTGGATATGATGCAAAAGGAAGACTCAGGATGCGACCACGTTTCTCTAGGAGCTGTTCTGGGAGAGACTGGTAAAACCTGTTTCACAATTCTTCAAATAAGCAATTATTGATAACAAAGCTGAAGGAACAATAAATCTGTACGGAATAGAAGGAATTTTGGTACTGGAATGTGTGATATTCTCCAAAATAAGGAGCATTCAGGAGAACTAATTCAGTTGCCAAGCCCACTATCCTCTCTTTTATAAACATCTGAAATCTGACATAAGAGTGAGGAGCATTTTCTCATAAATGAAAACAGCCTTTAGGGAACAGGGCTTGTTTGTTTTACATTTTTTAGCTGTGACTTTACTTGTGAGACACTATGGTTTCAACAACTGCTTTATTACTAATCTGTTCTGGAAATTTTTATATCTTTAGCCTGAAAGGGTTATTGCTGCATTTTTTTTTTCCAAAACTCTTAGAAAACTCTAAGATAAGGGTGATAATTAAGATAAACACACCAGGGGGAAATTTTCTGGAACAATAATTCCAGGATAGGAAATGAGTGTGTATGACAGACATCCTTGAAAAAATTTTAGTACTAAGAAGTGTTACAGTACGTCTTCAATACTAACATGGTACTTAAGGAAAACAACATAATAAAGTGGAAAAGGCATAGCTGAAATAAAACTAGAATTGTTGACTATCATGAATTATAGTTTTATAGTAGCTAAACATTGCAGCAACTAGAAAATGAATCTTGCTTTTTATCCCATGTAGATTTTGGAAATGAATGTTTAATTTCAAAAAAAAAAAAAACAAAACAACAAAACCACAAAAGGATTACTAAACTGAACTATTTGTGTTCTTGAAAGAAAAATGTGCATTTCTTTTTTTAAATACATGTGTTTCCAAAAGCCAGAATCATCTGATATACATCAGGTCAAAATAGGAAAAACAATAGAAAGGGAAAAAAGCAGCTTTGGTTACATTTTTTCATGCTGTACGTAACAAAGACTGAAAAACAAAAGAAGTCTCTGGAATTGGTAAGACCCCTTTGAGACTGGGAACTGGTACAATCACACCAGTCGCATTTGCTTCGGTGCACAACACTTGGCCTGTGGTGTCCTCTTACAAGATAAAAGATTTTAAACCCCAGGATATAGACAAGGGTTGCAGCCATGAGATCCATGAGCAATGTTCTCTGCAGGAATTCTTCAAGATTTCCACCCCTCAAGCTTCACTTCCATTTCCAAGTGCTCTTCTCAGACTTAATTACACAGTGTTAATTAGTTACTGGATGAGAGCCTGGACATGGGCTGGCAAGGTGCACTCATGGCCCAGAGGTCCAACCATGTCCTGGGCTGCATCAAAAGCAGCTAGACCAGCAGGATGAGTGAGGGGATTTTGCCCCTCTACTCTGCTCTCCTGAGGTCCCACTTGGAGCACTGTGTCCAGCCCTGGGCTCCCAACATAAGAAGCACATGGACCTCTTGGAGCAAATCCAGAGGAGGGCCACAAAGATGCTCAGAGGGTTGGAGCACCTCTGCTATGAAGACAGGCTGAGAAAGTTCAGGCTGTTCACCCTGGAGAAGAAAAGGTTCCAGGGGGACCTTAGAGCACCTTCCAGTACCTAAAACGGCTACAAGAGAGCTGGAGAGGGGCTTTTTACAGGGGCATATAGTGATAGGACAAGGGGGAATGGTTTTAAACTAACAGAGGGTAGGTTCAGGCTACATATGAGGACAGTTTTTTTACAGTGAGGGTGGTGAAACAGTGGCACAGGTTACCCAGAGGCCAGTGGCCTAAGAGCAGAAAGGCATTGAGAGTTACCAGTCACTGGTCACTTCTCCAAGATACACCCCTGTCTCTCTCAAGTGGAGACTTTATTTTTAGACAAGTGCATAGACAATGCAGGGCAGAAAGAAAATTTAACAGCCTACATATCAGGATTGAAGAATTTGTAAATCAGGATTAAAGCTCAGGCCCTTTGCAGGTATGTTCAACCCCATGTTCTGAAGAACTGCACTGATTTTGAGATCTCAGGTTCCCTGAGCTACAAGGAGCTCTCCAAAGGCTGTCTACACTAACTGTGTACATTGGAGCTACAGCCTTTTTAGGTCCTTGCCTGAGTTTGGAGCATTAACTCCCACACACTGAAAATGGCCATAGATCTCACACCCAACAGTGTCCAAGGTCCCCTCCCAGAACCTATTAACACTACAGTAACCTACTAAAACACAAACCCAGAACCTATTAACACTAAAAGATAACACTAAAACAAAGAGAAAATTGAGCTTGATTACAAGACATACCTTACACAAGGCAGGACAAGGAAGCAAGTAACACCTATATGTCCAAGGCAGCTCATTTCCTACATTGTACTTCCCAAGGCACTCTGATGCCAAAGGGCAAACACAAACCATGCAGAGTTGTGCTTAACAGAGAGGAGCACCAGGTTGTGAAATTCTGCTCATGAAATAGTCATTTCTCACTGTTTTGTACTGTATACTCCATCTTCAAGTGCAGGCCAGAAGAATTTTTTGACACAAATGAACTACTGGGAATTTTTTCTCAAAAAAGAACTCCTACAGCTTGTGCACCGAAAACCATAGCAGGAAATTAACATAAAAGCAGCACAGTCGGTAAATACTCCAGTCAGGGTAAAACCAAGAAAGAAGAAACTATTTAGATGTAGTTTTATGAGCCATACCTGCCAAAGTTCCCACATCAGGTTTCATGGGTTTATGCTCATATTTTCCCATAGAAGGTATTTCCTCCTTTCACAGTAAGCAGGCTACACTGTCCTCAGAGGAAACCAACCAACCAGAGTACTCTCTCTGTATTCAAGCTCTCTCTGAAGTCAAACTGAAAAAAATTTACTCTGATAGTGTCACTCAGTGATTTCTCCCATTTAGCTTATAATAAAAACAGGTAATGCAAAGTTCCATTGTTCCTTGTGGTTGCTGAGCTGATAAAGGTTAGAGTCTCTATTGGTATATTTGCCAATCTCTATAATAAATGGCTTTACCTACAATCTGGTTTGAATGAAGTGCTCAGGTATCAGTGTTAAATGTGTCTAAAGATACACTTCAGTTTTTTTATACTTTAACGTTAACCTTTACCACTATGAGTTGCTTCTCGTGTTTGTGTGCATCATTCTGCATGAGAAATTAACTCAAATATCTGGATAAAAATTCAACCATTGTTACGTGCTTTGCACTTAATGAGACTTCATCCTCATTCAACAAAAATTATACATGCTGCGTCTAATTCTGATCAGTACAAAATTTTCAACTGTGAAATTAGGTTTAGACTCAGAAGGTTAAAGGAAGCCAGATCCCTCAGCCACTGTCCCTCCCTCCTACCAGCCACTTACAAATGGCAGGTAAGAGAATTCAGAGGGACTGCTGAAGTGTGCTCACGTCATTGCTCTGATGAGCTCTGGTCTCCAGCACAGGAAAGGAGCAAATATGCTGCCTTATCTTACTGCCTCATGTCATCCTCCTTCCTTGTATTGTGACTGGACTAACCCACACGTCATCCAGACATGGGAGCCATCTCCTCTGGCAGCAACATGAGAGATTAGCTGCCTGCCTGGCATCTGTGTACCAGATGAGGGGAAATAAAAGTTTCAGCCCACCTGTGGCTGAGCAGATTTTTTTGGCTTCACACCATTACAACTCACATGTGCTGCTACCTCACGAGTTGATATGTCTGTGACAACACCACATACTTCAATTGCCAGACTTTCTCCTGGGCTTACAAGGGATTTTCTCATATGGGAAAATCTACAAACTGTAGATTTGTAGTGCAAACATCCCAGCTGACCAGGCCTCTGGTTACATTTCCATCTGTCAGAACTCTAGAAGTCTCTAATGCACCTGGCGAACAAACAATCAAATTAGCAAATCCAATACGAAAGTGAAAAAACTTCCAGGCTACAAGACCTACTTCTGTGCTTTGACCAAAACAAATCTTCTTAAAAATGTAACACTTAGGTTCTAAAACATTGAAAAACAATTTAAATGTTTTATAAAATCACAGTAATTGCCTCTAAATAAAAATCAAGGACTGATGTTTTCCCCTGTGTTGTATGTGGTGAAGATGATGCTGGCTGTTCAATGCCAGAGAGGCAGACAGTCTGATTAACCCAAGAGAATTCCCTCCAAGTTTCCTGCAGAACAGACACAGTTTCCTGAAAGAGTATGTTTGTCTGTGAGAAGCGATCATCCTCTCAGAAGTGTGTCTGAGAGAGACAAACTCTTGCTAAAGGGAAACTGAGCATCATTCAGCACTGATTCATCTTAGCCTTGACTGATATCTGATAAACTGTAAATAGCCTACGGTACATTTTAACACTCTAATCACTTTCACACATTATATTTGTTCAGATCAAACACAGGGAAACAAAATGTGATAAAACTAAACATTAAAAACCCACCTGCTTTAGATTTGCAACTGGAAAGTCAGCACTCAAACAAACACCACACATCCTTTTTCAGAATTTTGGGGGTTCAGAGAAGTACATTTAATCTCAGTTTTGTTCATTACTGGGAAGTAGATGCTCCAGTGTAGTCCAGAACTCTCTCTCTTCATCATATGATTTCCACTGTTTTCTCTAAACTCTCTTCTCATGCTCTGTGATCTGTTTAGCTCTTCTCTGTGCTTTTGACTTTATCCCCTGTGGAAAAACACGAAACACTTGTTACAAAATCAGCCTGCTCAATCCACCTGCACACCAAGTTCTTGACACTTTCTATATTCCTACGAATTAACCATAGTCTATTTTCAACATATCTGACTTTTGGTATCCGTTCCTTTCATCCGTCGTTCCTTTTCCTCTGTGTACAAGGCACACCCTGATAACCAGCTTCTATCCTCTACCTCTAAGTGTTGTTATCTATTCTCATAATTTTACAACTTAGATATCAGAGGTTTTTTGGCAATCTGAAATCTAAGATACATAAAACTGAAAACGGAGTAACGTATAATGGAAGAGGGAAATGAGTTAAAAGGCAAGCTCCTAATAAAACCACCTAGGAATGTGCCATGCTAGTGTGCCAATGAACTGTAATGCAGACCATGGGCATGACTATTTAACAAAGAGTTATAAAAACTCCTGTAAAATAGGAGCTCCAATCCAACCATTTACTTTTATCCAGACGTGCTTAGCTTTTAATCTAAATCAAACCCCTATTTTCCCCTGTGCTTTCCACAGGTAGTAACCACTTCCCCAACTAACCCCATATAAACACTCCACATCACCAGTCATATAACATTCGACGTTACAGAAATTTTTGCTTCCACACTACAAACTGGCAGCTTCAGTAAAGCTAACTAGAAGTACAACATTAATTATTGGTCTTCTGCTTTTGACAACAAAATGAAGAAACCTTCAGTAAGTAGCTCACCAAATGGCTGATTTATACTCATAAACAATGAAGGGGCTATCATGAAAGGATAGTGAAGTTCAGATGGCTGTTGTGAAGTGTTCCCAAGCAAGCAAAAACAGTATTACTATATTTGCATCTTGAATAGCTTTTAATTCCTTTTATCCTCCTGTCTCCTCCCTTGAAGCTATGCCTTTTTTCTACCCAAAACCAAAGGAAGAGACTTGGACACTGGCTTCTCTTTGAGTCTTCAGGTTCAGCCCACAGCTAAATCACAGCAGTTGTTTTTATGACATTTCCTGCCCCAAAGAACCAGCCAAAAATCCTACCCACATTCTCATCATGTCGAGTATTGCAACATCCTTTTCTTGGGAGCAATCAAGCACAGTCTTGTCTTGCTTCAGTTCACCTAGAAAGCAGCTGAAAAGATCAACTCTCTCACCTTTTCTCCATCACATCCATTCCTTGTTGGCCCCCACACAAAACTGAAGTTCCTAATCCTATCTTTCAAGGCCTTCCTGCTTGCTGCCTATCTGTCCATCTACACAGAAGGAATAGCTTCCAGAACCATTCAGTCTGTTCATCACCGCTGTGAAACCAGGAAGGCACCTCTTGCAAAAACTCATGCTTGCAAGGAGTACCCATTAAACTGGAGCAAAAAGCATTTTGCTGTGCTTTTCCAAGGACACACAACCCTTTTTCCATGGTACACAGTTAAGAAATTGCTTCCTTACCTTCTTCCAACTTCTTGGACCTTCCTGTTGCCCCATGCTTTACAGCCAGTGCACACACAGTCTAGGAGGGGGTGTGAGAAAGGGAAGGAATGATGTAGGCACCACATGTTTACACAGTTCCAGCCACAACAGAGGTCTTCATCCATCAGTGCAGTTCCTGGGCACTCTGACAATAAACAAACACTAACAGCATGTCCAGTAGACAGGCTTCTTGATCCGGGCTGGGAATGCTGAATCCCTCCCCAGCACAGCACAAATTTCACAGCTGCTCTCCTTCCAGCTTGGTGCCACCGAAGAGGATGCTCCTGGTGTTCCCAGCACTCAGCTCCACTCCCACCCATCTCACAGGAGCAGCCAAAGCTGTGACGAAGCTCCCTGGGCAGCTGGGGACTTGGAGCAGACCCCTGTGCTGATGCACCCCAGCTGCTAGAAGGGCCCCTTCCTGGTTGAGTGGGTGTCTGGTGCTCCTGTGCTTGCGGTGAAGATGGGAAATCATGACAGCAGGCCCAGAAAGTGATTCACAGCTTCCCAGGAAGCGCTTTCCTGTTGAGATGATCGTGCTCACTGCCCTACCCACACTCTGCTGACAGACTGAAGCAAGTTCAAAGGGTCAGAGACCTCACAACAGGTGCTGGGGGAAGGGAACTAGCAGAGCCCACTTCAACTACATCACCAAAGAGAAGGAAGCGTGATGCCACTGCATCACACTGCTATGGGAATGGGGGAGAGGGGGCAGGACTCCTGTTGGGGAGCAGCCCCTGCCACCTTTGTGACTCCATGAAGAACTAAGTCAAGGTTAAAAAAAAGTTCATCTCCCTGCTAGCAGAAAGTAACATAAAAGCCTCAGCACTTGGGAGAGGGTCCTGCTGGGGTTCATTGCTCCTCTTCCAACTGTGAAGGTTGAGCACAGGTAAGAGTGAAAAATACTGGGGGCAGCAGAGAACTGGAAAAAATTCAGAAGCCACCTATCTCCCCCAGGGAGCAGCAGTGCCTGGCACAAGCAGCATCAACCCGGCTGCCTCGCGCCCGTATGGAAACAGAGGAAACCATGTAATTCTGGAAGCTGGCAGGAAATTGTAGAGATCACCTAGTCCAGCCCCCTGCTCACAGCAGGGCTAGTTTCAAACAGCACTTAGAGACCTCAGGGAGCTCTTGTTTCTGCGCCAGCCTCAGAGAGCTGAGGGTTTTCAGGGCCTGAGCTGAAGTCAAATGTTTGTAGTAACTGAAACAGAAGGTGTCATTAACTAGGCTGAACACACCACATGAATGTTCACAGTGCCATAATCAAAGGGACCTCCACCGTACACTCACAGTTGTTCCTCCACCCTTCTGCTTTCTCTGCATCTTTGGCAAGACACAGTTCACTCTCTGCTGGAAAGCCGAGCAGCCTCTTCATCTGTGTGCAAGAATAAAAAAGACAAAGTGCCAAGAGTCATTTGTACAATGAAGACATTGTGTCACAGACTTCTTCATTATCTGTGCTGCTCCTGAAGGAACGACATCAAAACCCTCAGTGTGGGAAGCATTTGAGTTGACATTCAAGTACAAATAGCTTTGCTCTATTAGACTTTCTGCTACCAGAAGTGATTACGTCAGTCAGAATTTGAATACACTCTGACCTAGATTTTTAGAAGCCCATAAAGAAGACGGTTATCCCAATCCACTTTCATGGATACATACTGAGATGCTGTCCTAATGGTTAAAAAAATAAAAGAAGTATTAAAAATCAACATATACAGACAGTGGGTTGAGAGCTGGACTTTGGGTGAGGATGGAAAGAATCTGATTAGGGAGTGGGAGCAGTAGAATATTTTTCCACAGAAGCGTCTGGGTATTTATATTTTATATCACTGTTTGAATATCAGCAGGAATGTTGTAAGCCAGTTGACCCAACAAAGTCAGTTAATTTCCTGGTCCTGCTGCTAAGTTTGTTATTAGCCAGTGTCTAGTAATGTTTGGGAAATTAGTCATCTCATACTTATTATCAGTAACATGTTTTTTTTCCTTGTCATTATTTCTAAGTTCATCTCAAAAGCAGAGTACAATGGAAACCTTACAGGAGTCTTCTACTGCTTCTTTTGGGAAGATATCTGGCACACCCGGGCCTGCTGTCAGGTCCAATCAGAGATCTGCTGTTGCTTTACAATGATTTATGGAACAATAAATTAGTGTGGAGCCATAAAAACATATTTCTTATAATATGAAGATAGAAAAGTATCAAAATTTTCTCCAGGAAGCAGTAAGTCAGAGTTTTATGGTGGCAAGGAACTTAGAGTTTTTAGTGGAGAGGACAAATAAGATGATGGTGCTGACCTATTTAATAACTTCTAGTATCCTCCTTTAAGTTTTTAATATACAAGAGGAATGTTTCTAATTAAGCTGAGTTGATAGGGAATGCATCTCTAACCTCTAAGTGAGAAAATGCTTCTATAAGCACTCAAAAACTACTCACTGTTGCAATATACTTTCATTTTCCTCCTTGTGGGCATCCATGTCATAAAGACAAGTTTGTCGCAGGCAATTTAGCAGTAAGTGATTGTAATCCACTGTTACCAGCCTCCTCCCCAGCCTCTCTGGGGATCCAACAGCTCACCTTAAACCATCTTCCTCCCTCATAAATCACATCTGACAGCCCTGCTATTCCAGCCTCCTTTCCTCTGCACTGTGCTCAGTTCTGCTCCCTGGTCATGATTTCCTTCAGCTCCACATTCCCCATGGTTCAGCTGGTTTCCCAACCAAAATAACTCATCAGGATTTTGTCTCTTTCCTCCTTAAGGAAAACAGTAGTATCCAAAGGTACTCAATCTGCCTTCACAGAAGCTTGCTTCTTTTTTTTTTTTTTCCCTCTTTCTTTTATTTTTGGGCTGGGGGGTGGGGTATTTTTGTTTGTAAAGAAAATAAAAGACAATGATGCCAGAACACATTGTCTTCCTTCGGTCTCACATGCAAAACATCTTTTAAACTTGCAGAGCACCATTAGGAATCTCAGCTCTGTTTCTGACTCTGCTTTTTGCAGAAAGCAGTGTCCCAGGCTGCTGAACTCTGTATGACTTTTAAGTCCTTTGAAATACAGGCCACCCTCCACTTCAGCCCATTTCCAACAGGCTGAAGTCCTACATGTCTTTAATCGAGCCCTGCCCAGCGTGTTACTGAGGAATTCTTTGCTCAGTCTCATTCCTGTTTGTGGGATACACAATTAGGGATTACACTGGCCTTCAGCAAATAGCAGAGTTCGACAAAAGAGCTTTGTAGACCAAACTCATACAAGCTTTAGTGACCTCTTCAGCAAAGAACTAATAATTAGCCTCAATTCTGAATTACATGTGATATTTTCTAAAGGATCTAGCACCTATGGTTAGGACTCCTGTCAAGCTAGAAGACATGCAGTCAGAACAGGATTTAAGCAATTTAAGCAAGGAGGAATTGCTTTGTATGTGGCAAAATAATTCCAGGGTATGAAATAACCCACAGCAATTAGGGTGAAAAAACCTCAGAGTGTCTGTAAAATAAACACACCGGGATGATTCAGCTGCAAACTGCAGAACTACCAACTGCTCTCAGGAGTGGCGGGATGCAGGGTTTTGCTCGCACTGTTAGAAAACAGAAGCTGCATTTACAGGCTTTGCTTCCAGATAATCCACAAAGCCAAAATAAGTCTCAAGTAGAATGAGCACCCAGTAGCAGAAATGTCATTATTTTCAGGATCTGCTTTATGTAAATTCAGTGTACAGATTTTGCACAGCACCTTCAAAGTTGACTGCATTCTTCATTCCCTCCTGACATCAAATCATCCATTCAAATAAATTAAAGGATTAGAATACCCAATAAACCAAAATAGACACTGTCAGTAGTGCAACTAGGAAGAGCTTATGAGGTTTAGATTAAATATGCCTAATAATATTCAAAAAATAGATGTCTTGTGTGCATTCCTATTGTTATACAATACCAAAAGGTAAGTCAGAGTAAAGAAATGTAAAGAAAGAAAGGAAAACACTTTTTTCTTTGTTAAAATACAAGAACATATCCTCCAGAGATGATCTCATGCATTAAATGATCACATAGAAGCTAGGCAATTTTCTTCAGAATGAAAACTGAATTTTTGTTGAAAAGATGCGTATTTGGATTATTAAAACAATTAGGAATTCTCTATTATTCTTGCTTGAGTGAAAGATCAAATTTTTAAAGCAAAAGTTCTTTATGATTAATTTCCATTTTTCAAAAGCAAATGCTTTTATTTTCAAATTAGATTTAGAATTTTGAATCAACATAAAAATTTAAAATGTCAAGGAATAGATTATGTAACGTTCCTTCTCGAAAAATGGAACTTAAAGTATCTCACTTGGCTTGATTCCAAATGACTGTTTTTCCAAGCGAGGCCATTAAAGTCACGGAAAGCTCCGATTTTGGTGTTATGCTGTGTGCAGCTGTTTCTAGAGAGCTCTGCACATCTGGGCACCTTTCCCACACGGTCCCTGGAAGAGGGAGGCCACGATTCTGCCCCTGCAGAGGCAGGTGGGGACAGCAGAGCACCGTGCCGTGCCCCAGCCCCGAGCCTGCCTCCCGTGCCGCTGCGGAGCTGCTCCCTGCAGACGCGCCGAGTTACAGCCGCGGACACGGCGGGCCCGGGAGCTCGAGGTTACAAACAGCGGTGTGAGGGCAGAGGAGTGAGAGTCTGTGGTACTCATCATTAGGAGCAATACGGAGATGGTAAGGAAAGCTTTGAAGGATGGGATAAGATTGAAAGTATAGCGGGGGAAAAAAGAAAAAATGAAAACAAAACACAAAAAGAAATTTTAGCAAGTACTTTTGAAACAAAGTGCTAAAGCTTTGCATCCCAATAAAATCACAAGTCTCTGTTCTCACTTTGTGTTTTCACTTCAGAGTGAGCTTTACATAAATGTAATTTATCTAAATTCTTATACTAGACAAATGTAGTTTATCTAATTCCTTGCAGAATATTTGCATTTCACTTAGCTGATACGTCCCAGTATTAAGCAGTTTTAATTGCTTAGTCCTCAGCTCACCTGACTAGGAAAGGAGCAAGGAGGCTGGCTCTCTGTTTCTGCAAACCTTAGGGAAAGAGGTCACACTGGATGCTAGGCACATTTTGTGATCAATTTGCAGCTTCACTGTCTAGACTGAAAGCAAGTCCATCACTAGGTCATCACTTGTGAGTTTCTTTCTTCTCAAACTTTTATCTGCACCACTTAGTTTTCCTACACAAGTCACATATTCTTCATTACAATTCTGGACCATCACATCATTAGCATTGCTCAACCCTCTTCAAAGTTGAATCCTTTCTCTTCTGCCTTGGCCAACCTGCATCCTATTAAGTACAACAGATGAAGGCAACACCTGTTGAATATATTCTGCACAGCTCTATGGCTAAGATTTAACATCTGTGTTGCTCATTGCTTCCTGGGGGACCAGTAATTAACATTTGCAATCAAATGAAGTCTAGTCACCTAACAGCCACAGTAGAGTTTGGAACTGGCTGCAAGAACTGTGCCCATCTCCAAGAAAATATTTCAATTATCCCAATTTCCAGGAAAAAAAAAGTTCCAAAACGTTATAACCTATCCAAAAATTTTAAAAAGTATAAATTTGTAAGTGAGCCTTTTCTTTTTATTAAAGACTGACAGTGGCTAATAATATGATTCCCAAAATCCTGATAGAGGAAAGACTTTGATAGACACTGTCTTGTTTTCTCAGTGTGTGATTAGAAGAGTTGTGAACTAACATCACTTCTGACTCCTCTCAATTTTCATTTCCTCAAAAGGAGGCCTGAGAGTAAAGTTGACCAAGAACCAGAAAGATTTTGGAGGTAAAATTAGTGTTGCAGAGTGGCATGGCATCAAGAAAAAAGGAAGGTTGAGGGGAAAAACGTCCAAGAGAAAGAAAACTATAAGTACAAAAAAATCAATATTCAGCGCAGAGCAATTTTCCTTGCTGCAAAGGCAGAGATACTTAACCCCAGCCAGTGTTTGCACTAGTTATGGCCACAGATTTCGTCCTACTACCTTTTTAATGCTGCTTGAGGTCTAACCCAGGATTTCACGTGAACAGGAAACTCCCACTTCACCACAAGAAAAATTCTGCTCTCTCTGTCCTTAAAGACTGTTATTCCCCTTTTGCATTACAAAGTTGAGAAAACCCCAGAAAACATTTCAGATCCTTTTATTTTTGAGTAAGCTTTTTTTCCCCACCCTTCCAGATTCAGATGTTAATTTTGGCTCTTGGGAAACATTGCTGAAGTCTTCATCACCACTTCCTTTTTCTTGAAGTGGAGGTTTAAACTTCATCTTGACATGCTGCAAGCCAAAACCAAGCTTCTACCTGGCGGGAAGGATTAGGGCCTACTCAAAATGAGGGGGAGGAAACCCCAAAACTTTCTATTCCAGAGGCAAAACCACTTATATCAGCCAGAATGACACAACTCAGATCAACGAAATACCTGTGGGCAGCTCGGAATGCTTTCAGAGTATTGCTCAAACAAAGCCAGCACAGCTTGTTCCCACCAATCTCCAGAAGAGATTTCAGGAACTGGTAACACAATGCTGTAGCCAGCTGTCACTTGATCAAGATGACACCAAAATGCTAAATAGAAACTATATTAAGGAAAAAAAAAAAGAAAAACAGCTGGAGTTTTCATTTTCGGATATGCTACAGAATTTGTTCCCCCTCTGAGAAAGTACTAAGAGGTGTAGGAGCAGGAGAGGGGAAAGGGAGAATGGGGAAAGCACTGGAACCACCCTGTGCAAGGAGGCTTTCTGGAGGTGGGGATGCAGAACTGGGAGTGCTGAGCTGGATGAGGTGAGGGCTGGTAATTTTCAAAGACAAATAAAAGCAATTTGCAATTTCTAAGGAAATTCTTCACATTGATTTCATATCCACTTAATGTGCAGTACTTTTCCTCTCATAAAAGATTACTTAATTTGATAATTAATGTCTCTACTCCCAAAATTTATATTGGCTTACATTATTATCATGGAATCTTGTGTCTTAAACTCATCTAAACTAGTTAAATTAAAAAAGAAGTGATTGACCTAGGAAAAAGATATACAATAATGATATCAGAAACAGTTTTTGGCCAGAGAGTATTAAAAACACAGAAAGTTACACATCCATGCAATTAAATCACATCATTTCTGTGCCTTCACTTAGAACTGCTGACATTCTGTAGGAAGGCTTCATCGTCTACCATTACCAGTTGTAAAATCACGTGTGCTCTGAAGCTAGCTGCCTCCTAGGATTCGTTCCAATCTTCCTACCACTCAATTTTCCCTGTGGTGAGTCTGCCACCACTCCCTCTCCTACAGCACTGACCAAGAGCTGCTCTGAACAAGTAGGGGTCGTGGCCCTGGAGTTCACTTTCCTGTGAAGAAGCGTGACGCTGCTGAGCTCATCATGAGGTTTCTACTGCAGAACTGCTCGGTTGGGATCACGAAGTGGCTTCTGATTTTGTCACTCTTTTCAGTGAAAAATAAAGGGTGTAGTTCAAATCAAAGAAACTGCTTGTGAGCTGTAAATCCTTGTTTCCTGTGCATTATTGACTTTGTTAAACACTACAACCACAAAAACCACAGAACCTCTGCCAAGCCTGCCTTGATGCTGCAGTGTCTCCAGCTACCTCCAGGCTTTCTATACTGTCCCACAAAATCCTCACTCTTCTCCTGTGTCCTCAGAGCTCACCCCACACATATAGCCCCCCCAAAACATCTCTCTTGTATCTTGCTTGGCCTTAAGCTGGGGAACAGACAGTACAGGCTGCAGTTAAAATTTGCACAGTGCTGGCACACTGCTTTCACACAGAGAGAACCAGGGTCATTTCCTCCCCTAAGTGGGTAGTTTAAATGGTGCAAATACCTCTTGCCTCTGTCCAGCTAGTGATTTCCACAAAATGTGAGAGCACTTAGTATCTTGGGACCTCTCCTGCTCTGTCCAATTGTGCTGAGTTGTGTAACAAGCCCACAAATTACTGGAAGACTCTGACATAAGCTGCAGTTGCGTAACTTGTTTCCTTCTGAAACTGAGTGAAAAACGACAGTATCGCTACCACACAAGTTTCAGCTGTCTTGGTCTTTACCTGGGGGGAAAACCCTTAGGTTGCTCCTGAAATCGAGCATGCATGCCCACATCTCCCCACCACTGCTCCCTCATGGTCCTTTCTGCAGATGTTCGTCTCTAACTACGAGCCGTGACTCTGGTTTGTCATCATCTCCAGCTTTCTTACACCACACCGCACCTTACATATACGTAAAAAACTATGGCATGTATGTAAAGACCAAAAGAAAAAAGAATGGGGAATTCACGTACATAGATATAAAAATAATATTTATATGTATATGTTTGCATATAGAAATAAAATGGAGATATATATGAACTATCATGAGCTGGACAATCACCAAACATATTGCTGGACAATCACCAGAAGTGCCACACATCCATGTCTAATAATCTCATCCTGGAATTCCCACTGAAGCAGAATGAAAATGCAGTTGTACCCTGAGAGCCACTTTCAAAGGCAGTTGGACAGAACACCAGCTACCTTTGTGTGACTTAAGTCCAAACTTGAATCCTGCTGTTTTTCTTATGCCACTGTCGGGATTTTTTACATTAAAAGGCAAAAGTACCTTAAGTATACAGCTGTAACAGCACAATTATTAGAAATCTCTTACAGCAGTGGATTTTACACCACTGTTGATGTATATTGCCAGAAGCAAAACAAACTTCTAAATCCCGCTCCTTGCCATAGCCAGTTGGAAGCTTAGTAGGTGCTACACCTAAATTAAATAATCAAGATTTGTAATAACGGCACTAGGAAATTTTAAAAAAAATTAAAAAGCCACATTACCTGTTTTATTTAAGTATTAGTGCTTTGTAGATAACACACACACATCAGCTTTTCCGGTATCTGAAAGGACCAGCTACTGCCAAGTCAAACTTAGGCATCTGTGATGAGAAAGTTTTGATTAAATTCTTCTAACAAAGAAGTAAATACAACTTTCACAAAAAGCACATTATAGATTTCTTCAGTCTTGGCTTAAGACTTCACTGTAGCTACCAGGACTAAGTAAATTCTGAATGCAGAAGGCCCACACTATGACTTTAGTCTCTTGGGAGACAGATTTTGCCTCTATTTATATAGATCCTGGCACCTAGATTTTTGTCAGGGTTTCAAAATAATATTATAAGTAAATAATAGTAATTGAATTAGTTCTAACTGCAAATATTAGGATCTAGCAGGATGGCTAACTTCTAGAAACAGGACTGATGCTAGTACATAAGCACTAATTTATCCCACTACCCTATGATTAAGAGGTCTGAAAGAAAAGCAGTGAAGCAGTAAGCTGAAGTTCAATAGACAAAGGGAATAAAACAGAGAATCAGCTTGTTGTGCTGCTATGGCTGAGTGCATGTGCCTTTCCATATTTTACATGCTCTGCTCTTTTGTTATCTGTCCATAGCTTTCAGAGTTTAACAGTGCTCTTCTGCAAACTGTGCCAAGTGCAGAGGGAAATGAAATTCCTTCTTCTGAAAAATGGTTCAATTACTCAAGATACAAATCTGAGTCACAAAAAGAGAAACAAAAAAAATGCATACAGCATATTGGCTAAACTGTGCAATTAATCTCCAGAAAGAAAAGGAAGCAGAGCAGTAGGCATAGAGCCCAGGTTTAACAGGGGTGGGAAGGGGGTTTAGTTATGAGCATAACATCAGATAAAATAGTAAACTCTCGGTCATGGTACTTGCAAAAGAGTGTTGCTACGTCGACTTGTTACCCACCAGTCAGTGGCAAGGTCCAAGTCAGTGATTTTGTTTCAGCTTTCTGGTTTAGGAAACAGGCCTGCTACATAATACAAAATGGAGATGTCATAAACTGGAAAAGCAGTTCTCCACAGGTGAGTCACAAGAAATGCCAGGTAAGGATGAATGAGCTGAATTCTGCTGAATCAATGATGAGCCACGGCTGTGGGAAGAGAGAAAGGACACTGGAAACAATCAAACCCACAGGACAACTAATTACATAACCTTTTGCTTTCCTCAGCACAGTAGTAGCAAAGCTAATAAGCCATTATTAACTGTGCTGAGGCTCTAATCTTGGGTTAGGCCTGATTGCACTGGAATTGTTGCTGACAAGAAATTCTGACACCCTCAAAAGCTGCATCCTGCAGCTCTACGTCAGCACAGCCCTGCTGACCCAACCGTCCCAGACCCGCTGGAGCCCCTTCCCCTCACTCACCATCCGTGTCTGCCCAGCTTCCTCACCAAAGCACCTGTCCTTTGGCTTACACCCAGCCAGGACACCACAGGAGGATTTGAGCTTCCCCACCACCACAGCAGCAAAGTCCAACGTGAGTTCAGGTCACTTCAGCGAGCGCAGGGCACCAAATCAAGACCTCCCCGGACTAGGAGTCAGGACAGAAAAGTCTTCTCGCCTGTTCCTCTGAGCCTCTCAAATAGGTCCTAGAGAGGCAGGTGGGAAGGTAGCAGAGGCTCTCCCACCCCCAGGGGGAAAGACTTTGAGAGTAAATACCTGAAATCGAAGCCAGCCTGCCTGGAGCTGAATAGAAGAGGAAAAGAGTCAGACCAAGAGCTTGGCTTCTCAGACACAGTTCTCCAGGACAGGTAGTGAGGGATAAGCCTCCATTTGCAGCAGGACTTGTGTGTGCAATGTATTACAGATTCTCAAGTGATGCAGGCACCTGGGAGTGATCATCTGACTGCCCAAGGGATAGAACATGGCAAACCTGGCAAAGCAGCTGGCAGCACTCAGCCAGTTTCCTTAGGGGACAAGGGGAGGTTGTCAGCAGCTGCTCAGGAGAAGTGTTTTGGCATTACCAGGAAAGGAGAACACCAGGAGAGATTACTAGGATAAAAACAGGGGGAAGGCAGCTGGTGGGCATTTGCTTTTTCTGTAAGCTCAGCTGAGAAGGCCACTTCTGATCTTACAGGTTTTGTAAATTGTAAGTGTCAGGGGAGCTGCTTGTGTGGTTTTAAACCATTCAATTTCCCATGTTCATTTTTCTAGAGAGCTTGACAAATTCCACTGTCTCAGCTATTTAGACTAGTTCCGGAAGTTTCGTAAATAAAGCCTTAAAGGGGCTGTGCAATTACCCATGTGTGTTGTTTCTTAGGGGTGTAATTTTTCACAGCTGCTGTGAATAACTGAAAAGGTGTGTAAACAGACAACAATAAATTTCTAGCAGCGTTTTTTCGTATTCTTATGATAAAGAGGGTGCATCTTGCTCACCTTAAAAGCAATTTTTCTACAGTTCATCCTAGATTTTGGACTACTTAGTCCCCTGAATTGTTTGCTGCTTAGTTCTGAGGACATATAAAAGTATGTGCCGTCTAAATTCTCCCTGGAAGTATAGGTAACACATCCTTCCACATCCCTTTAAATCACATATCTGTAGTACTGAAGTCTCTCTCAATAGACTGAAACCAAAGTAGTCACATTTCTGCCTGCCTGGCCTACTAACCACCCACTTTGGATTGTTGGCTTCTTGATTTTCCACAAGTGAAACCTGCTGTCTCAAAATTGAGCATGGAAGAGGCACTCCAGTCCATGTTCTGGTAGGTCTTTTTAACTTAATCCTATGCTTGGTGACACAAAAATATATTTGTATTTCTGCTGACCGAAGGTGAAGTTCCCTCTTGCAGGTCACTGTGTTTTGCTGCTGTGGGAATTTCCAGAAAGAGATAACAATAAGGAAAGGCTGTGTGGGGATGTGACCTCTGTACTGTTCCAGCAGTAAGAACCTGAGGGCTGAAAGCATCTGTGCTCTGGTGGGAAGGATATATCAGTGCAACACTCCATCCATGCCTGACAGCGCTGTGTGCTGCACCAAGGGACAGAAATGGAAGTGCTTTCCCATCCTCCTTTCTCTTCTTCCCCTGCCCACACCTATAGCCTTGATCATGGCAATCATTCCAGACTGGGAGATGAGGTGATTAGTAAGCTTTTAAAATCTTCTCTTTAAGAAGAAGACAGTTTGTAAAGAACGATTAAAAACCCAGCATCATTTTCCACAGCTAAAGGGCCTTCTGCATTGCTTGTGTTCCCTTTAAAGCCTGGAATGCTTATGCTGGTTGGTTTGGGGGGGAGTGTGGGACTTTTTTCAGTAAACAACTTCACATTTCCATAAATTAGAAACACATTTAAGTTTTGAAAAACAATTGTTTGGCAGTTGCTTTTACAAGAAAACCATGCTGCAAACACAGCTCCAGGCTCTGCTACAAAGACATTTCAGGTTGGACTGTACTGAGCCATGCAGGACCAGTGTCAATATCTGAGCACGCAAAGCCAGGGCCTTTGACGTGGTTTACATGTAAATGTGATGTTGGTTCACATTTCAGTCACTCTCTCCCCCGAGGAAATCTGAGGATAAATCCAGTGGGGGTTCATATTTTCAGAGAGTCCAAGACAGATTATTTTTTCAGATACAGAACCATTACCAGTTCAAAAAGGGCTGCCTGGATGTAGGCAGGAAATAGTGGAAGCTTAATACTTGTGCATGAAAGCAAGAATAAGTGAAACTGAAGTGACTGCTGAGTCCACTAAGATAAAGCCACATCAGAGTGAGTCACTCCTTCCAATGATATTGAGAGGCAACAGATGACAATTACATGTTCTGTCATCACAAATTGCTTCAAAACTAATTTAGACATAGCATTACCCAAAGACATGCTCGTTTTTCATTTAATCCAGATAACACTCTAGATTAACCAAGTCACTAAATACATTAATGATACAGATCATTTTTCAAATCATAAAAAATCATAAGAAATCATAGTTATAGACTGGAATGTGTAGGTTTTCCCCTGTAAAGTGCTTGCATTTGATCAACATAAGGGAGGACCAGGCCTTTTCCAGAGCTGAGTATTGACTCAGCATAGTTTTAAGCATCATATGTTCACTCTGAAGCACATGAGGAGCCCACTTTACAGCAGGACTGAAAACACACCCACTGAGTAAAAGCCTGTCCCTTTGCGCTGTTGTACTGGTATCTCAGAATTTCCAAACTGGGCATCATTTGAAAGACTCAGACTAAATTTCAAGAGAAGTATAGGACTAAATTGCCAGTGAGAGTTTGCGAACTCCTGCAATTCACAAGAGCTGACAAAGAGTTCAAGATTTAATGTGTGCCTAAGAATTAAGATAGAGAAATACATAAAATCTTATTTCTTCTGAAGATATAAAGTGGACAATAGCAACAGCAAAAAAAATCATTTTATAGCTTCAAGGGTCTCTGCAAATATTCTCTATTTACTCATGAAAGACCACAGTTTAGCTTTCGGCAGATTAGACAGGAAGTCTCTGTGGAAAAACACGTCACATTATAAAGAGGAAGGAAGCTAGGAGCATTTTGGAACAGAAGAGAGAAAGTTTAGTTTGGTTTTCTTACATAAACCCTTACAAGTGAGTGTCATGCCTTTCCTTTTGTCTGGTAAAGACTTGTGGTAAAGACCATGGGGAAATGCAAATATAGGAAGTAACATTTATAAAATCCTGTTTTAAAATCTCAGCACTATCAATGCACAGAACCTGCTGTCCTCTCATGCTCAGTGGCACAGTATATGCTGAGCTTTCAATGAAAACAGGAAAAAAACCAACCCTTATTTGCTTTATCTCCAGTATGTTTTCATTGAATTGCAAAGGCCTGAAGTTATGTGTTTGTTTGGGTCTTCTGCTCGTGAGTTTTTCTCACATGTACAACTAAACTTAGACTAAAGTACCCTGCTACAGAAAGCAGTTCAAAGTACACACAACACGCAAATGGATTCAATCCCTCAGAGTTTAGAACCTAAGCTACCTTCAAAAGCATTGGAGAAATAGGGAAAATGTATGCTAGGATTATGTCATGAGGACAAAATACAGATATTTCTAGTATGGGGTCCAGGCATGTATTAGTCAAATATTCATGCAATAATGAGCTTTTAAACTGAGGTTCCAGGTCTGACTGGCTAGAGATTAGGTACAGATACAACCTGGGGGAAATTCCATGTTTGAGGAAATGCATTCTTGCTGTGTGTCTGAACTGATGCAAATGTTGAGGATGCGAGGGAGAGAGGAGTAGGCAGGATCACTGCGCAGCACGTTGCCTCCTTCCACTGCCACTTTGATCATCCTCAGTAGCTGTCAGGCTACGCTGTCGATGCCAAATCAGACAATCATCTCCGTTGTCTCGACAATAGCAAGCATAGTTTTGCCTGCAGCTGACTAGAACTCTCTCCAGGAGTAAAGTACTATATCAACTTTTAAGCTTTGTACAAAAAGCAGAATAATCCCCATGAGTTTAGTTACAACCTTTCTTGTGGGTTTTGCTCATAGGCTTCCTACAGCAACATATCTAAGTACCAGTTAGCCTTACCCTTGCTTACTCAGAGAGTCAACAGTTCATAGTGTACAGTGTATAGTGTTATAGTGTTATAGTGTACAGTTACAAAATACAGTATAAGGTATAACTCATTGAAACCACAGATCATCCTTGCCAGATGCTCAGAATTTGCCAAGCTGAATTAAGAGGGATTTCTAGAACTGAAAGGATAACTTTGGGACATCTCAAAATGGCTAAACGGCTCAAAGAAATCAGAAAATGTTTTTTGCCTCCTGCATTTGGCAGAAAAGAAGGAGTACTTCCCTCTCTTTCTAGAACACACCAAAATACTTAAGATTACAACCATCAGAAAGACTGAGGATTCTTTCTCACAGCTCAATAGATGAATGGTAGATTCCAGGATTATTTTAAGCCTCAGTTTTTGCTCTAAGTATGCATCATGTTCTTAGCAAGGAAAAGAAGTGTTGCTCTTCTGTGATACCCAGAGAGCAGAGAGAGTAGCTAAGTACTAAGATTCCAGCATTTTTTACTGTTTATGAAGATGTTTATGAGAATTATTTCCTGTTATCAAAAAGATGCCATGTCTCAAAGTGCTATTCCCTTTATAAATTCACATTGTTGGAAATACTAAGGGTTCTCTCTTCTACTGGACAAACAGCCTCTGTAAGGTCACACAACCCTCTAGACATAACATAAGGACAAACACATTTTTGGATGATGATGTGTAAGAGTTCTTTCCACACTTTCTACATTATTTGCGCTTTCTTTGTTTCCATCATTATCCTGGGAAGTTTATTATTAGTAATACAGGATAGATGATTACAAGCATTAAAATGTTTTGTAGTGGACATTAGACATCCGAGTGGATCTCTGCTGAATGAGACATCAAAGACTGCTTATCTCTTCGTGCCTAAGTTTTTCAGTGTGATTTCTTTGAGACTACATTTTGATCTTCTGTATTTAATGTTCTTCTAGCAAAACATAGCCATTTTGTTCTATGTCGTAGGATCCTGAAAGGTTTGATTCTATCCCTCTGAAATCTGCTTGAAAGAACAATCTACTTTGTAGAAACCCTGTTTATACTCCTTGCCAGGTTTTTGCATGCAAGTAACAATTAATTTATATGATTGTGAAGGACCAATGCTCCCTTTTAAGGGGCTGCTTAGTGAAAATTATTCAAGCTTCTCAAAAATATAATAATACAATTTCACTATGACTTTTTAAACTGCATTCTTCAATATTATGTTTCTACAAAATTGAAAATTATTTTAAAATAACATATGACTCCAGAGAAAAAGTAAATGGTTCACTTTTGAAATAATATTACAATACTTTAATAATAAAAGTCTGCTACTCTGAAGCTGAAATTGACATCAATCTCTTTTCTCAGGTAACAAGGGAAAGGGCAAGAGGAAATGGCCTCAAGTTGTGGCAGGGCAGGCTTAGACTGGATATTAAGAAAAAGTTCTTCACTGAAGGGGTTGTCAAGCACAGGAACAGGCTGCCCGGGGAAGTGGCTGACTCGCCATCCCTGGAGGTATTTAAAAGATGTAAATGTGGCACTCAGGGACAGGGTTTAGTGGGGGACTTGGCAGTGTTAGGGCAGTGGTTGGACTCCATCTTAGAGATCTTTTCCAACCTAAACAATTCTATGATTCTATAATTCAAGTAAATGACACCTATGCAAATGACACCATGCCTGGTCCTAATATGAACAGAGGAATTAATAAAATAAAACACAATATGATTTTTTAAAAATTACCATATTTATTCTCTATTAAAAAGAGACAGTACATCACAGTTGAAAATATAAATATCAAAATTATTTAACAGTTAGCCAACAACCCTGGCTTGGCAGCAGTATTTTGCAAAATCTTTGCGCAATAATTTTCTCTGGCAGATTAAACTCCACAAAATCCATGATGTGTACCTTTTCTGTTTACATCATAAATCATCCTACGACAGTAAGATAATGTTCTGGCGTATGTATAAAACATCATACAGTAACATGATACACGCTTTATGAAAGCTGGAAAGAAGGAAAGGAGAGAGAATGTCTCTTAACGCTTCCCTTAAACCTTTGACTCAAATTCAAGCAACAGATATTCACTTTCCCATTTGCAGTCACTTAGCACAGGCAGTTCCAAGTGCACATACAAATACACATATATTAAGAGGATTTGTTATAAATAGCTATTGCTTTTATAGGCAGCTTCAAATATATAATCTTCTGTATATCTTTAAAAAAATAATGTCCCAGTTTAGTCTATAAAAAATAAGAGTTCATCCACAGGTAAATATTTTTAATTAGAGTGTGACTCCATGAATGTCCCAAAGAGTTTGTCCCAGTGTGTGAAGTAAGGAGCATAGTTTGATTTGAATTTCAGGTGGTGGAGATCGTGATGGGGTGCTCCTCCGTACAATCCAAAAGGCACAAGTCGGTGAGTTGACCACGGAAAGTCGTATCCTGAATGGTCCTCCACTGACAAACCAATGTTTACAAGGAAGAAAATCATTTCTGTCAAAGGATGGCATCCGAGGAGCAGTGGGTTTATAGCAGCAAAAAATCCCAGTGAGAGCAACTCCCATACACTGGAATACTGTGTAGTAAGGGCAAACGTCGACACATGCTTGTGATGCACCTTGTGGAAGGTCTTGTAGAGCCAAGGCACCTTGTGATGAAGCAAATGCCACAGGAAGTATTCAAAATCAAATAGCAGCAGACAAACTGCTACTTGCAGCAGGACCTCAGGCAGCTCCGGAGCTATCACTGGTAGATTCATGGGTCTCCAGTACCAGTGCAGAAATGTCACCGGGAAGATCAAAACAGCGTGGTGATACACACTTTGAATAATGCAAGGCACCATCATTCCAAGACTTGGATAGTTCTGTGGCTGGATTTTGTATTTTCTCAAGTCTGGTAGTCTAATGCTTAAAAAGTCCAGTGCAATATATGGAAGACAGAAAGCCATGTATGCTGTAAAAGAAAACAGCACTGGAAAAAATGGTGACTTGATCAGTGGCTCCTTTGCGGTGACAAAGTCCCAGAGAGACTGCAGGCACAACCTGTCCCGCTGTGCCTCCATCGCAGAGCCGAGCAGCACTCGGTGTGGCAGGCTGCAGTTCATGCTGATTGCAGTCTGAGGCAGCTGGAACTCCTTGCAGGCTTTTATCCAGCCTGCTCAAGCAGTGACTCCACCCCCACTCCACTTACATAGTATGTGCAGCTTTAAAGGGGAAGTTCCCTTTCCTGTCATATAGAATGTGATATAATGCATTACAATCTCAGAACAGAATTAGCAGGCCAAGGTAATCAGCAGAGTTCTACAAGAGACTGGCACTGTACGAAAAACAAGCAGAAGTGCAGAACTCTGCTGGAATTCAGAGAAAGAGAGTTGGAACATCTTCCACTCCACTTAGTGCAGACACTTTAAAAATTGCTGTTTCTTATTAATTTTGAATTGTGGCATCCTTTATTATCCTTTTGCCTTTACAGGTAAGGCAATACAAATCACCATGGATTTTTTTTTATGTGACTGCTACCTAAACTCCAGGTCTGACCTGTGGATACCTGGTGAGTAATGGCTCTGTGCAAACACATATTTTCTTAATGATCCCTTGCTTATACAACAGCCTTAGTTGAAACCTTAAGGAGACCCACAATACACTTCTAGACTGGATGTGGTGGCTGTGACTTATCTCCATCCAACATGACATTTGAGGTCATGTTCTTTACATACCTGTATCTACTTAATATGGAAAAATTCACCTGACCTGACTAGATGCAAAATTGAGCCAACAACTTTTGAAGAACATAAGATCCCCCAGTCGTAGAGAAGAATACAGGGTAAAATCTCATTATGCTTCCAGACAGATGCTTAGTGACCAGTATTATCACATTATTACAATATTCACTCCACATCTCAACAGCTGTTTTAGTAAGTTGATATGGAAATCCTCCTTTACCTATGTATCAAACTAACACATGCAATTGAAAGATCCACCAGTTAGACCTATGTCCTTTAAAGGATCTTTCTCTGACCACAGGCAAGCAGACCACAGGCAGAAGCCAGCAGGCTTGACTCCCAACATTCCTAATTTGCTAAAAAAGTTTAGAGGTAATGATGGAAGTTTTGATTTAACCACTAAGACATCACTTCTTTTGTGCTTTTAGAAAAAGAAAAACAAAGCTTTGAACATTTAGGGAAACAAAGCTTGCCATAAGCTTCCTATGAACTCACCTCTTTTGTCGGTAAAGCATTTATTCTAATATTGGAAATGAGCTCAACTTCCTGGATGACTTTATTAGCTTGTTCAGATGATTTTAGTTCTTCGCTAATCAGAAAAGAAATCCGAGGGGGGAAATGTGAGATTGTATTTCCTTGCTTCTCAATAATTAAGAATGATTAATTAGCAGTGACCCTTTCTGAATATGAATTTGTAACACTTAAGTTTGCTTTCAGTCTCAACTGTTTTCAATAGATTCTGCTCTTTGCTCAGGCTTCAAGAATTTTACTTAAACAGTAACATTATCTGTGCTATTATTCAGGCAATCAGCAGTTCCTTGTTGGAGACAGGTTTCTACCTGTTCCACATATATTTTGGAAGTAAATTCAGATTCTTTGCTGTTATGAGACTGTGTTGTTGAATTAATTTAACTGTTACTGTCATAAATTAAAACCCAGTGCAAGCTGCTAACAGACGAGGATCTGTATCCAAGAGCTCCATTTCAATCTTCTGACTGCATTTTATCCTAACCTGTTTCACAACAAGGCATTTATAACATGATCACCACCCAAGTCCAAGAATATTCATGTGATTTCAGTTGATTTATACAGTTACAATCAGAAATTAAGTCTCCCAGATGGGATAAGTGATCCTCTCTTTTATAAGAATTATGCAGGGAATATTTTTTTCTATGATGTATTCCAGATCTCACTAAAGGGAGATTGACAGAAATTGCTCAGCTGCCTTAAAGACACTCCTCTGACTAATCCCTACAGATATGCAAAGTCTCAAAAAGTTTTAGAGCCATTGCTGCCTATAAGCTAAATCTTAAAGAATTTTGCCTGCAGATTAGGTCACAGAAAAATATTCTTAAGTCCCTTAAGGAAAAATAACGGAACTCGGCAGTGCTATTACGAGGATATCCTGCAACACGAAGCCCCAGCAGGGCGCAAGCGAGCAGCACTTACCTGGGAGGCTGGCGCCGCCCCGAGACGGGCTCCGCACCCGGGAAAGGGCCCCGCCGCACGGCTCCCCCCGCTGGGAGCCCGGCTCGGGACAATGAATCCTCACGCATCAGAGAGGGCAGACCCTCATCCTCCAGAATCCGAGTGCAAGCCGTCTGGCTTAGCCACCAAATAGCATTTATCACATATCTCCGGTCTTCTAACTTCGGTTTCCTTGTCAGCGCAAGGGACGACACGAAAAAAAGGCAAAGCTCACACAAACCCTTTCTGTGCCTAACCCAGCAACATAACCCCAGCTTTTTTCACTCAACTTACGATGCTGCCAAACTTTCCCATGTGTTACGAGAATCTAAATGGCTCTCTCAAAAACTCACTCCTGCTACAGAGTTTAGGTTGAAGGGCACATAGTTTGGAATGAGGCCCCACAAAGGGTCTTAAATAGATTCCACATGAGCACAAGATGCAAGCACCTACCCCAGGCTGCGCTGTTAGGTACAAGCTATAACGTAAACAGCAAAATACTAGAGCGGGTAGGAAAATGAGGAAAGTTAGCGAGAGGGAAAACTAGAATCAACATACTGAAACTAATGAAGCAGCAGAGGGAAAAATTCTTTTTCCTTCCTCCTCTTCTCCCCTTCTGTATGGTAGTATTGTTGTACCAGAGATATGGCAACATCCCAGAACATGCTGAGCCTTCTACCGGGAAAAGCGTGCTGGGGAAGAGGGCTGGTGACTTGCTCAGGACCAGCAAGCACCAGGGAAGCAGGACAGGCACCAGAGCAGCGGAGGGCAGCCGCACTGCCTGCTCTGGTTTTAAAGGAAGCTGTCACCATGCTGGCACAACGCGCTGCTCACGCCCGGACTCACCTGCCCGCCGAGCCGGTGCGGGGCCGCCCCGCCCGAGCCCCGCCCGGCCCCGCCCGAGCCCCGCCCGAGCGCCGCCCGGCCCCGCCGCGCTCCGCCCGAGCCCCGCCCGAGCCCCGCCCGAGCCCCGCCCGAGCCCCGCCCGAGCCCCGCCCGAGCCCCGCCCGAGCCCGCCCGAGCCCCGCCCGAGCCCCGCGCGGCCTCCCCGCGAGCGGCAGCGCCGCCCAGCGCCCAGCCCGCAGCGGGACACGCTCCCCGGCTCGAAGCTTCGCGGATGACCAGCTACACACAGATCCGCAGCAGCACAGAAAGTCGGTAGGCACGGGTCTGTCACAGGCTTTCTAGGTGTAATGGGTTTGGGGGGAAAGAGGGAGCTTGGACTCGATCTTAGAGGTCTTTTCCAACCCTAAATGATTCTACGATTCTAACCTTCTGTTAAATCCTTCTGTTCAGTTATTCTGTATATTCAAGCGCAGGATCTGGATACAAATAAGCGAGATGAAACTCTCCTCGCATGCCAGGTAAGCAGCTTGAACCCTGAGCCCACAGGGATGATGAGAATTTCAGGATGAAGAGCATATATTCCTTTTCAGTTTTGATTAAAAACTTTAACCTAAACACAAAATACTTTTCTTAACAGAACTAACACATTTTTTAATCAAATTTTTAATCTCCACCTCCCCAGCCAAACTTCACCAAAAACCTCTCCAAGCCAGCAAAAAGCATAATCAAAGGTCACTCGAATTAGTTCAGAACAACGGCTGATGATGGAAAACTGCCAGTGAAGTAAATTGCTAATTCTCAAGCTTTACCTTAACAGGATCAGTTTTCAAAACAATAACCTTCAGGAAAAGATCCTAAAATTCTTTCATTCAGAAGTCATAACTCAGGAATGAGAAATTGATTTGCATTCTCTGCAACAACAGACATAATTTCTGGACGGGCCAGAATGCAATGCAGACACTTCCGCTCAGAAAATAAGACTTAGCCAATCATGTTATAGGTGTGGCTACTGTCCATCCAACCTTCATAATTTTTTATTTCACTGGTGATTTCAATGATTTTGGTCATATCAAGTTTTATGAAAATAGGCTGCTGAGGGAGGAAGGCAAGCTCCTGACAGGCAATGCTGCAGCATGAGTTCGTATTTTATAAGACAACAAAGGGATAAGACATTAAAAATGCTTTAATTACCAGAAAATCTTCCACCAAGAGCCATTTTACTAGATATCCAAAAACCTATCCAGCCATCAAGGTTTCTCTCTCATATTTTGCACAGTAAATCCACTTGAAACTTTTCATGGTATTAAGGCACTTCTATTTCTTTTTGCGATTTTTTTGTTTGTTTTGGGGGACTTTGGGTTGTTGGTTGGGTTTTTCTTTTTTTTAGGTAAGGCACATTCACCATAAATAATTTATAGAAAAATTTTGTTCCCAAGCAGACAAAACTGTTTCTCTTGGAGGGCCCAAGCAGAGTAGGAGCTCTGTTTTACCACCTCTTCCCATGCTGACGCACTTCTGTACCGCTTGAGTTGACGTATAAACTTTTATCAGTGTTATCACTAGCCACGGAATCACTAACTGGTGCAAAAATGCTCTGCATGGAGCTAGTGCATTATTCAGTACACTCCACTAACATACACACACTCCACCACCCTTAGGCATGAACACTGTAAATATAATTGCAGGTGACTACTAAAAAATCCTTGTCAAGTTCCAAGCACAGCATGAGGACAAAACCAAGTCTCTATGCCCGTGTTATCCCTCGTGCATCTGATTGTTGTACATCTCTAAGTCAAAGCCCTGAACCGTGTATTCTCTTCAGCTGCACACAGCTCTGTGAGTCTGACAATCCATCAGCTGAACAGGGACTACTTTCTTCTGGCTTTCTAGCACAGTCACTACATGCTGAGACCAAGCCAGCAGAAGGTGCCCCATGCCCTCTGTTAAGCTAGTGCACTTTTATACTGATGTATGTCCAAAGCTGATGTTCAGCCAACCTTCAACAGCATGTACATACATACCTGTAACACACAGACATCCACAGAAGAGGCACTCAGTATTTAAGATCTGCTTAGAAAAATGTACTATTCATCACTGAATTCTTAATTCGCCACAGCTGATTCTTAATAGACCAAGCTTCTCACTGGTGTCCTTTATGTTCAGACTGTCTTATTTTGCACAATTCTTTCCACTGACACCTTTCCAAGTTTCTGTCACACAGGGCCTGCAACTTTAGTGAGTCAGGGAGAGCAAAAGCAGCTCACAATTTCCATAACCATCCCTAATCCAGCGAAGCAGAGAACCTCCACAATGACTTTCATATAAAGCTTCAAGTATTCTGGCTTTTATTTCCAGCACACAGGGTGTTCATCAGCTGACAAAGGAGGCAACATATAGGATTTAATACACTCTACTGTCTTGACTGCACAACTACAGTACTCAGAATGTACAGAAAGGTATAGTCTGAGCACATTTATTATTGAAGGTGACAAAGGTCAAAAGCGGGTTCATGTGTACTGTGGCAAAGATTAGCTCATTGCCTTACGGTGTGATTAAGTGCCATTTATGAGATTACCAGACAGTCTGTTAAGCAATCCAATTATCCAAGGTTTTAGAATATGATACAAGCAGCTTTCCACCATGTCAGTGGTTTAAAAGAAGCCTCAGCTTGTGAGTAATTATTTACAATTAGTACCTTACTTAAAAGTCTCAGAGAAGTCCACCAAAATAAGAATGGGCTTTTAGGCTTGGGAAAAGCTTCTTTCAGGGAAAAAGTAAAATGGACGTTTACTTAGCTATTTTACTTTTTTCCTGTACTTGTTCTATGGCTGAATTGTTGTGAAAAATAAACTTTGCTTTCTGGATTCTGTCCCAAAGATTCCCATGCATTCATGAAACAGAAGTGAAACACCACACCACTCCAAACTCCAAGCAGGTCTTATGTTTATTGAAATAGCTCAAGCTTAATAAACATGATGCATATGGCTCTTGCCACACCACATACCCTCACAACTGTCAGCCACCTTGGATTCCTACAGAAGCTTCCTTTCAGCATGGCAAAGTAAAGCAAATCTGGCTGATACAAATGTAAAGCAGACTTAAAGGTGCAGGTAGGAATCACAACCAAAATATCATGAACCATTGAACCACTCTGTCCCTAAACAACATATGAGAATTCCCTGAGCCTGAACTAGGAATCATAAAAAAATCCCAAAGAAACAAGCCCGAATTTACAACTTGTTTATATTTCTGCAAATTTTTTTATTTCTTTTTTATTTTTTTAAAAAATAAGTTTGCCTCAATTTAAAATGCCTTATTTCCTATGACGTGTAGAAAGGCTCTTTATCCTGTTGGGATTACTGAAGAAATCTGGGTTGAATCTAACTATGGCACAGAAATTATCATCTGGACTGAGGCAACTGACTCTGGAGATTGTTCATTTAGCACAGAACTTTTATGCATCTTGGAGGAGCCAAAGTCCTCTGCACAGTCAACGGAAAGAGCTCCAAAGTCAGGCCCCTGAGGCAGATGTGAATCCTCTTCCCCATTAAATGGGGTCTTAGCCTCAGTTTGAAGCAGAAACTGAGACAAATGGAACTGCTGTTAATACCGTCAGGCTTCTCCAGGCTGTTATTCAGTTCCTGAACACAGTGGTGGGGAGCGCCCTATAAGCAGTTAAGAAGTGAACAGATCTTCAATGCAGCAGATGATTAAAAGGAAAAGTCCACAGAAATTAAGTCACTCAAGCTGTAGAATTAATGCTTTGGCTCCTCTCTCCCCAGCAGTAGACTGGGGGAGCTTGTTTTCTAGTTAGTGGTCAGTGCAAAACACATGTTACATCACTCTCCTTGAAAGCCACCACCTATTGACAAAGTTAACTGAAAGTGGTTTTGTTTGAACCATTGCTCTTGTTCCAGGAACCTGCCAGGGCAAACTGCGACCTCTATCCACAGCTGGTACGTGAAACACTTGAAAAAGGCTTCAGGGACACCATCAAAGTAAGAAAATGCAGCAATGAATCAGTCCCAAAATCAGAGATTTTAACTGACAGTGGTTTCTTTGGCTTCACCACAGTTTTTCTGGGCAATATTGAAAAGGAACGTAATCTGATGGAGCTAGCTTTTATGTGATGGCTAAAATAATAACACAGCAAAAAGTCACTAAGTGCTTTGTAAAGTGCCAGCACCAAATAGGTCACTGCAGTACAAGAAGTACTTCTCAAAGGTACTTAGAAATGGCCACATACTGAGAAATGGCTGTGTTTTGTGCACAGTGAAATACTGTTTTAAGTGTCAGGCACCTGAGGTACTGAAAGGACTAATGTGTCTAATTAGTCTGTCTTTCAGACAGGTCACTAAATTTACATGCACATGACATACTCCTTTTGTGCTAAGTCCTACTGCTGTGTTTTGAGTACCATGTCACTTTGTGCAAAATCAGCAAAATACTGTGAGGAGAGAGACACAATACTGAGAAAAAATAACCAAATATGAATCCAATTCATATTATCCAATTGATAGTAGTCATTGCTGGCATTTTAAAAATGCCTCATCCTAAGCAATGTAGCATTACTGCCAGAAAAGTGTATTTTCCAAAAAACGACAAATTCCTGGTGAACTAATACCCTGAAATACCATGTCAGTTGAGAGATAACTTCCTAATCATGTTAATTATTTCATTATACATGCGGTAAGGTGCATCAAGGCCCCAGATAAAATCCAAATGTTCCCACTCTGGAATGTTTTTGTGGTAAACCAAATTGGTGATCTGAGTGAGCAGCATAGCAACATCCTTCGGGTCTGCCAGCCAGTCCTGTCCACCAGTCCACACTGCAGTTGGTACAGTCATCTCTTTTATTTTGTAGAAAGGGGGTGTAGACTGAGGAAAGAGAAAACAAAACCATTAGAAAAAAAATCTTCAGTATGATACTACACTGCAGTGTAACATACTAGCAACTGCAGGAATGTGTCAGATCCTCATTTTCCCTCTTGTGCAGCTAGAGATGGAGTCCTAGCTCAACCAAAAATGTAACTGCAAGAGTCCTGCAATAGTATAGCATGTGAAGCAGTATGCGGTTTGAGGAGTTTACAAAGACAGCAGGGTAGCAGAATCTCAGCAAATGCATCCCATTCAAGATATTTCAACTTTAATCTAAGGCCAAAAGTGACTGCTACTCTGAAAGTATGATACTGCAATATTTTGCAGTCACTAAGAGACAAGGGACAAAATATTTTTGGCATTATACACAGCAATTTAGAAACAAAAATGCATAGAGACTAAACAGACTAAAGATAAACAATAAGCATGAACTGACAGCCTGTGCCTTATGATGAGAAGTGCAGAGGGATCTCATGATCTAGGCTGGAGGACTTCCCCTCAAGAAAGAGTGTGCCATCACAGCTTCATATCCAAACACGAGCCCCACACTGACTTAGGACTACCTCTGAGCTCTACAGTCTCATTTGGTTTCTTTTTTCTGTTGTTTTGGAAAAAGCAGATCTCCTGTCTGGTTATTGGATAACACTAATAGCTCTTTAGCATGCAGCATAAATACAGCACACAGAGAAGTGCCCAAGGACTATTTTCTGTGACACTCTAGAATTAGTATGTTAAAGATGTCTACCTGGTTGTAGTGAGCCATATTTGCAGTCTTGCTTCCCCAGTCATAAGCTTTGAGTTCCCCAGTCCTCACAGCCTAGAAATAAAAAAATACACATACAAAGAACTGCAACACTACTACCACAAGAATTAAAAAGTGTAGTCATCTGGAGAACTGGCAATGGCAACCTGCAGAAGAAACAGTGGAATGCCAGATATTAACAAGGACAAGTGTCACTGTTTTGCCCAGTGTCACAGGAATGGAAAACATTAACATTCAATACCATTAGACTTTGTCCCTTAAGATTTCACACTCTCTCATAGCAATGGTAGAAAAGATTAAGGAAAACAGCTTAGTGTATCCAAAGCCAGGATGTGGCAGCTCCATGCTTACTTCTGAAATATTTACCTTGATGTCTAAATGTGCATGAATAAAGCAGGGAGCTTTCTTAGCAAGTCTACTCTGCATGATTCTACTCTTTTTCAGAAACAGAAGTTTATATAATAGGGATCTGGGAAAAAAAAAATCTTCACAAGTTTCTTCATGAGCCAACACTTGAACAATTGTGTATAGCAGAACACATTGCCTCTGATTAGGTGACCAAATCCAGCTACGAGATCACAAGTAGCACTGACCACTGATTCCATGGCAAATGTCTCATTTGTCAGCCTTTTGACCAAGCTTCAGACACAACAGCATCAAAGGCATGAAACTGTGCATTGAGATGAACATCAAAATATACTAATAAAATATAAAATTAAGCCAAACAGAATAGAACAGAAAATCTGCTGCTTTTCACTGGCTAAAACTTGTAATCAAAACAGGGTTTGCTGAAAGGGAAACAAATACTCATTACAGCATCTCTCTGAGGTAAGTAATTCTGCTGTATTTTTTGTTGGTTGAGGTACTTCCAGTTAGCAAATTTTCAAAGAGATAGGGAAGAGGGGTGAACCACCATAAGTCCTTATCATGAAAGCAGCTGCAGTGAATAGCTGCCATTCTGACATTTGGCAGTTCCAAATTTCACTTGGGCTAGGCTGCACATATATTTTGGCATTTTATTTCATTTAAATATCAGACACATCAATATTCTACCAATAAACTAGAGTCATGGACACTTTAGATTCTGGAAACCCTACCTGGCTCCAGTGGATCATGTTTTGTACAGATGTTCCCGCAGGGCAGTGTGTTGAATACACATCCACTCGGCTCTGCAACAAGATCATTAAGATGGTTTACTCCTCCTCATAGTGCATCAGTTCTACCCACTGTCGCTTCCTGAACAATGAACAAACTACTCCATTCCTCTTAAAACTGTTATAAACAAAAGTTAACTGGAGCCATACATACAGATAAGAAGTTAAAACTTTGGGGGGATTATTTGCAATGAACAACAGAACTCTCAAGCTGAATTTTAAACCTAACAATGGTATCCCTTAAGCATTTTTATATATTCAGGAAATACTGTGTTAGAGTTCACAATAACTTAGCTATTAAAGAAAGTCACTAGAACACACCATATTCAAGTTTCTCTCATTAAAACCGCATAGAAGAAAGAATAGGTTGCCGCAAAGGTCATCGAGTATTCTGTGGGTGCAAACATGGGTAGCAAGCCACTTCAGCAAGGAATTCTGAGGGAGGAATTGTTTCTTTCCAAACATGTCCTACAAAATAACAAACACATAGGGCAAACATGTAATTGCACAGAATGACCTATTTTCAGTTTGTATACACAACACTCTTGAGGTAATCATTTCCACTTGCACTGGTGACAGGTGTGTCATATGAAAATCATTCATCTCCTTATCAGCGTTGTCATGGTTAGTGCTTCTGCTACAAATGGTGCAGTCCATTAACCCCACAAAACGTACATGGGAACTGGGAAAATCTTGCAAGAATTTCAAACCTAACCTCATATTCAAATAAATTTTAAAGTCAATAATTTACAGGTACACTGTACAGCTTCTTGTCACCAGTTTAAGGCTAAAGTATATTAAGCCCTGCCTGCTAATGTTAAATGGCTTTGTACTTGCAACTTCCTCTCTTCAAACCATGAGAGAAAAACAAGTTGCATGAGATGGGGTGACCACTTCCTCTTGATGAGTATTTTTAAAATGTTCAAGGATTTTAAAATGTCCCACTGAAAACTTCCTTAAAAGTGACACAGCTCTTTAAATACATGACTGACCCATGGGTTTGTCACCACCAGGTTCTCCCTGCACTCCAGTTTTTTGCAAGTCACCATGAGAATCAAGTTCCTCAGCACAACATGAACATCTGCACAGGGCACTGATCAGCTGCTAGTCTCATTAGACAAAGTTCACTATGCCAGGAATAGGATATCACAATTATTGGTGTTGCTTTTATGTTAACTGCCTTTAGAGCAAGGAACTAGTACTACAGACAGGCTTTAAATCAGTACAAGCTAGATCAGAAGAGGGTTTATGTCACAGAACAAACAACTCTGTGTGGGAATCTCCATGGGTGGTGGAACGAAAATTGATGGTTAAAAATTGACACACAGTAGGGTGTTCGCAATGTCTGGCTTCAGGCACTTACTGCAGCCTGCCTCATTCCCCTTGATGTTAATGGGGAAGAGGTAAACTCCTACTGAAGATGACTCACAGCATCTAAATAAAGCTGTTGCTCTTAATCACCCTCAGAAGGATCCTCTTCCAATACTAAATGGCTGATTGTGAAACAAATCTGTTAAAGTTCATGACAATTCAGAAGTATTCTGTACTAAGATACTATACGACTCTTCTAAGACACAGCGACTAGTTAATAATATGATTCCTCTGGCTTAAATTCTAGAAACATGTAAATGGAAAACCAACTCCATTCCATATATTAAGTTGTAATTGTAAAATACTACTTTAAACTGATGCAAATTGTCTCACTAGACAGTAATAAAGCCAGAGAAGACACTGCTGACTTCAACAGCATCATTATGGTAAAACTGACCCAGAATCCTTGTTATATGTTACTCTCTAATCCACACCTATTAACATTCTTTGCTATGCTATTTTCAGATAGAAAGGGGCATACCTCATTTGGCTTGAAACATTTACATTCAAATACAAACCTTGAGTAGCAGGTCAGGAAACAATCCCAATTTTACCAGAGGGCTAGTGGCAAACTTGACTGTAGCTACCGGTGCCAAGGCAAAGAACATTTTGATTTTCTTAGCCAGCTGTGGCAAAGTTGAAAAGGCAACAAAAGCTGTAAGTAATATAAGAATAATTAACAAACCTCACCGACACAAGTTAGATGAGAATTTTACCTGGCAGTAATTCTACAAAAATCTGTGAGAAAGTGTGAAAAAGTACTTTTAGATTAATAGTTCAGCTGCAGTATCTATAATTAGATTAGATAATGTAAATTAACCTAGTTACTACAAAGCCTGAGTTAAACACAGTAATTCAGAAGACTTGCTTTCTTCCAAAAAGCAATTTAATGCTTACTAACCCAACTTGCCTACCTCTTTTTACTAGAAGGCCTTACATGCAGCAAAACATTCTGGAAATGGGAATCTTTAATCTCTGTGCCTGATGAGTCTAATTTTATTATGTATAATTCATCGATTTTTTTTAATAGAAGCTGTACTGCCAGCTACCTGTGACTTCAATAAACAAACACATAATAAACACAGAAAGATTGTCTTTTCATTTTAACGCTGACAAATGTTCCAGAAAGCTACTAAAAACCAGAAGCAGTAATTTTCAAGAGCCCTAGTTTTCAATCACTAAACCACATATGTGAAACTTGATACCATTTCAAACACAATATACACTAACAAATGCATCTCTCCACATACCCATCGTGGTGCCCTGTGAATGGCCAACGTAAAATACTTGTTCCTGGCCAGTTTTCTTCAAAACAAAGTCCACTGAGGCTGGAATGTCATACTTAGCCATTTCATCAAAGCTACAAAGCAAAGACAGAAAGTCAGTTGTGTAAGTAATCAGTGAGGAACAGCTGCACAGAGCTTTCCTGCACAGATCAGTTGTGCGGACATAAAGAAAGCTTCTTTTGGATGAAACAGAACTCTGATTATTGAGTTTTCACTTTTCTACTGACCACCTATGAGTTTCAGCACACTATACCAACCTCAAAACTCCCCTCTACTGTCCCTACATGTGTGACAACACATGTGACCAGAAAAAATATCCTGCCAGTTCACAACGTGACTGTGGATAGCAAAATGAGGATACCTGAAAACCCAGAATTCTTCCTGCTTCACTGTGAAGTGTGTGTGTTTCCTGGACCAGGTGTTCCCTCTGCTGTTTCCCAGCCACACATCATAGCCAGCGTCTGCCAGCATAAAGCCAAGGCTGTTGTAATCCAAGTTTGTGATCCAGTTGCTAGCATCTGCAAGCAAACCATGCTGCAGAAACACAGCAGGCCTTGGACCTGAAAAAGAAAGCATTTATGATAGATTCCTGTTCATTTGGCATTGCATGACTAAGAATAATTCAAGTGAGCTATTGAAAGTCTGTTTTAGATTTGCACTTAAGTATTTAATCTACTTGACTTAATCTACTAAAACTAGCAATTTGTATAATGGTCACAGTGCCACAAAATCACATGCTTTTTCACAAAAAGCTACTTTTTATCATTAAGAATTTTAAACTAGAAACTTCTTAGTTTCATAACTTGAAGCTCAAAACAGACAACAAGCGTGCAACAGATAAACACAAGAAAAGCAGGAGCTAGAAGAAAAACACAGGTAGCCCTTACAACTGTTTCAAGCTCACAAAGACTCAGAAAAGCGGCCCAAACACAGTGGCAGTCTTAATACTTACAAACCTTGCCCCGCCCCCAAAGCTGGGGAAGGCATTCCCATGTATGTGCTACTGAGGTCTTTGTTTTCCAGTCAAAGCAGTGCCAAACTACTGTGCTGAGCTGTGGAAATCTCTGCAACTGGTACTGATGTTATCTCTGTGCAACTCCCTTCCATCACCAAACCTCTGGCAGAACCTCAAGAGCAGTACAGTAGCCAACAAAGGAATCTGTGCTTCAAAGGACTTCCTCCCCTTAATTTAAGTAGTTATAAGAACCACAGTTAAGACCCAGGTAGAACTTAGGAAGACTCTCTTGACTTCCCCATCCTAAAAAGGGAAATTGCACCTTTATGTGGAATACAGATTTAAAAACTGAAAGTTTCTGCTTCTACACAAAGAAAAAAATTAACATCTAATCCCTTAGGGGAAACAAGGCCTTCAGAAACTACAAAGAACTGTCTCTGGTTCTCAGAGTAGCACAGGTGTTTTGGGTTTTACTTCTGCTCTAATAACTGAAAGCAGGTAACATGATAATGAGCTCAATGCCAGAGATTACTCAGGAATTTACCTCCTCCAGTGACACATCACTCTGCTATGATACAGATTCACACAGTATTTCCTGCATTGATAATTTAGACTTGGATCATTCAGCAGAAACAGATAAATCACAACTTTCAGTCATCTATATCGTACATCACTGGTCATGTCCATAAATGTTTGCTGCAAGTTTCAAATTCCAAATTAACAATATTCCCCTTCTCTGGAAATCTTTATACTTGTAGCAAAGAACCTTTTGAGTGCCTGCTTTTCCCATTTTGTTTAAAAACCCACATGGCACACTGTCCAGGCAAGCAGAGCAAGTGGCCAGCAGTGGCCAGCTGGCACTGGAGACAGTACAGTTCAACATAACTGTTTACTCTGTTGCACTAATAATTTATTGTCTTATAAACAGGATTTTCAAGCCTAACACTGAATTTGTTTTCAGTAATGTTCCACGTACCATTGATACCTTCTTCCCTTTTACTACACTCAGATCAACCAACTTCTGAATTTTTGAGGAACAGGCTCTCCTCAAGCTGCTATTGCTTGTTTCATAACATTAGAAGGGGAAAACTAACTGCCTTAATTCTTTAATTCTGTTCTCATCTTAACCTCCACTTTCTGCCAGTTCCTTTTTCACTTTACCAAGTAGTCACCAGACCTCCACATGAATTGCACAATCATATGACAAACTGACTTGGATAATAATAATGACTTTCTATCACCTGCGATCCTAAAAACCCCAGAGGGGGAATAAAAAAGGTAGGTCCTTAAATTACCCTTTCTGCATAGAACATTTTCTCTTCACTACAAACCCAAGAAGGTAAAGACAGACTCACTTCCACGCCCTTCTTACCCATGCTATGCAGTTGTTTTAAGGGTTTTTTTACTAGTAAAACCAAAAATCTTTGATGTTTTGCTTTTAGGTTCTCTGGACATTTCCCTTTTTTTTTTTTTCCTGAAGAACTGTGGGTTTTGTTCCAAAACATCATGTGATACATAAGTCCAAGGAATCCTATTCACATTATGCCGGTATTGCAAAAGAAAAATACGGCATATATACGCTAAGTCAGCAGTAACACATCATTGGTATCTTTCCGAGAAAAGATACCAAGTCTATAAAAACTGAAGATCAACATGAACTTTGAATCTTCATTCTCCCAGGAGCTCATACTTCCACAAATGTGGTCAGTAATCCTTGTTTTTTAAAATTAAAGCACTCTGAAAAACGTGAACTTGGGGTCGAGGGTGTGGTAAGGCGTATGTGGAGAATTCCCAGAGTTCAGGAAACTTCTGTGTACTTATGTCATCAATGAAGGATTCAACAAAATCAGCAGGTACAAGGGCAGCCTTTTTCCTGTGGGCTTCTCTGAAATTAAATACAAAGACACCTGCCAGTTTTGACAGGGCTCATCAGTGCACTGATCTTTACACGCTCCTTGTGAAAGACAACAGACAGTGCAAACATCCTAACTCATACAAAATCAACAGATAAGCTCAGGAAGGCTGTTGCTTGGCCTTTGACAGGGGAGAGGGTTTTTCCACAGGTCTCGTTCACACCCAAGGCTATAGGACAATCATAAATTTCTTTTGTGAGCTTCATGTTTTCACCTGTAATCCTAGGATTTTTTCAGTCCAAAGTATTCTGAGGCAGTCCTTAGAATACGTAATCTCTATGCAAATGGACTGCTGTTATATGGATGACTGTAGGAACTTTTATAAGGGATATCAGGCAAGACTGATAACAAATTCAGCCACTGCACATACACTGTTAATTCCATATTCACTGTACGAGGATAGCTGGTCAAAAGGTATGTGTCTCTTCTTCCACATCAAACTGTCTCATTTTTAAAGCATTCTATCATTCAGTCCTCACAAAAGCCTTTGCCCATATCGCTCCCTTGTAAGTTTGAGCTTACAGCCTCCCTATTCTCTCTTTCCCCCACCTCCTCACCTGTACACCCCCTGCATCTCCTCCATGGTCTAAACCACAGTAGTCTTTAATCTTTTTCTGGATTATTACAGGAACAAAAGTTTTATAAACCAAAGAGAGCTTTTTCATTTTCATTCCTTCTTTTTCCAAACAGACATAAATCTTACCTTCGCTTTCTTCACGGCCTTTTTTTCCATAAGGTATTCTGTTAATGGAAAGAATATACCCATCTTCTGTTGTTACTTCATATTCCTCACTAGGGTATCCTCTGAAGGTAATAATTTCACTCTGAGGAGAGAAAAGAAACCATCTTGGAGCCAGACTGTCAGGCTCCTCAGTCCAGGAACAGATGCAAAGTACCCTGGGTTTCCTCTAAAGACTAGAACGTGGAATTAAAGGATGTGGTAGTAATGTGTCATCTGCCTATCAGGCAGATTTTCTTAATAAGACATCCCAGTACAGACTCAGGTACTAGCCAGACTGAATCCTAGGAATCTGCAAGGACTCCCTAGACTGTCCCAGCCACATGGTGCATACAGAGAGAAAGAAGATGAAGTGTTGAAAAGGAGATTATGGTAACAGGGCAAAACACCAAGACGCAGATTAGGCATACAAAAACTGAAACTGTCTGCTCTCAAGCAAACAAGTAACGAACAAGTGAGGACAGAAGAAAGTCACTGGCACCACTGCAGCATGTGGAAGGAGAGAAGGATGTGCCATTTCTTACCTTTCTCCTCAAACCTTATGCCCAGAGCAGAGTTTTTAAGTGACTTTGCTGTCAAAGCAAACAGGAAAATAATAATAAAGATCCCTGCACCTGTTTAATGCTATGATTTCATTATTAGGTTTAATCTTCTGTCTCTTATGTCTTGGGCTTTATGTTATTTTATTTTGATGAAACTCCACTAGGGCAGTGAACTTGCTATGTCATTGGTTTTATGACCCCAAACATGCCTTGAGAAAATCTAAAGAAATGCAAGACATGATCAGAGTTCTTCTCTTAGACTGCTGGGCAAGGAAGAGGAGGAGAATTTAATTAAGCATGCTATTTCTTTTTAATTATTCACAGTGACATTAACATTCCAAAATTATTTTAAGGCTGAGTGCTATTCCAATGCTATTAGCCTTAGACTAAATTACTATTTTCGGTCCTTGAAACTGTATTTACATGATCCAAGCACTTCTATTCTTACACACCTTAAGCATTTCTATCTTGAAGCATCTTCTCACATATGTGAAAAACTGGCACAGTTTAGATAGGGCAGAGGAAAGAGCAACTAATACCAGCTACCAACAGGAAATATTTCAGGAGTTAGCTACTGCAGCAAAAGGAGAATAAAGTCAAGAGAGTAAATCTCAAATGGGAAGAAAAGCAGTCGTGGGTACGAACACAAGAGCATGGTGCTAAGAGCTTCACCGTGCTTCACAAACACCCGCTTTTCTAGCATTTCCGACAGACTGCCGCAAAAAGCCGCTAGCAAAAATCCACAGGTGTGGGTCAGAAAAAATGTGCAAGATCAACTATAGCCAACAGCGGACCAAGAAGGACCTGGAAGGAGGAGTAGAGAAAGAGGACGTGTAAGCCTTGGGTGTGAGCGGCTGCAGCAGCGGGCTGAGCGCTGGCAGGTGGCTGAAGCCGCCGGGGCTCCCACCGCTCTCACCGCCTCCCCCCGCCCCGCTCCTCGCCCCGTTCCAGCCGCGGCCACACCGCAGACAAGGCTCGGGCACTCTTCCCCGCGGCCGCGCCACTCACGATGTTCATGTTCGTTTCGGGGTCCACATTCCTCCTCCCTGCGGCGAATGCGCCCGAGCCGGAGATGTTCTGCAGCAGGAAAGCAGCGACCACCAGGCCCCGCATCCTGGTCCTGCAAGAAGGAGCCGGGACACCGCGGCGAAGCAGAACCCAGCGCTGCGGCAGCTGCGAGCCGGCCCGGCAGAGGCTTTTGTGCCACCCCTCCGTGACAGGGGCGGGGCAGCGGCGCGGCCTGGCCGGGCCGGGCAGGGCCGGGCGTGCCCCGCGGGTCGCAGCGCGGAGGGAGCGGCGGAGGGCGGCGCCGCCGGGGCCGGGTCAGCCCACACGGCGCGGCCCTATCGGCGGTGCCGCCGCCCGCCCGGCCCCGCGCAGCGCCGGCCTGGAGCCTGCCGGCCCGGCGTGATTCAGCGTTTCCGCAGCAATACTCTGTGAATCCCCCCGCCCCCCCGGGCTCCATTTCCAGAAGCCTTGCAGCCTCGAGGAGGGCGCCCGCGGATTTGCTTCCCTGCCCTCCTCGTCTTCTGCATCTGCTCCGCCTCCGGGGCCTCCGGAGCCCGCACGGTGCCGGCCTGCGAGGGTTCCGCCCTGGCCCCCGCAGCGGGCTCCACGCAGAAAGCGGCAGCAGCAGCAGCGAGGAGGGCGGCGGTGCCGCCTCGCCCGCCCGCGCTCCCCGTGGCCGGAGCGAGCATCCCCGGGGCGCCTCCGGTGCCGGACACATGCGCCTCGGGCACCGCCCGTCCTTGCAACGGGCCCTGCAGCGCTGACAGCAATCGCTGCTGCTCCTGCACACACACATCACCCATCCGTCATCTTCGACCATTGTCTAAACATATCAAACCTAATACAAATGGGCTTAAGTTGCAGGCAGGGTTACCGTCACAGCTTCCTGCAAACCTGTTTCATCTTCATGCTCTGCGACAACTAATTTGCAGGCATTGCATTGCACAGCTACGATTTCCCAGAGAAGCGTGTCTGTGGTCAGGGGATGTGTGACCGGGCTTGCGAAAACTTGGACCAAATTCAATCCTTTAAAATAAATTTTCGTGTTACTCTGCCCAGGCCCATAGTAATATCCATAGAATAATAGAGAAACCTGATACTAAATACACAGTGCTAGAGCAAGAGGGTGTCAAGAACAGAAATGTCTCTGTTTATTCAGAAAGCATTAAGATTTTAATTGAAAAATCATTGAAGTTTTTATAGCATCCCCGTGTTGATATGTGGATATGTCACTAGATACGGAGATACTATGTGACTGTTTGCATTCCTGGATCCCACTTCTTAGAATTGTTTGATTTTAAAGAACTTGGGTGGCAAAATCATTGCTTGGTGATTTACTTGAGTTTTTTGTCAAATTAATTACAAGTTACTCTTCTCTCCTAGGGAAAAACCCAAATCAAAAAATGCCACAATTGCTGCTGTCAAAAGTAGTAATTATGTACTAACCTAGGCTAAATTGAAAGAAGCATAAAATAGGATATGTAAAGGGATCCTGTAATTTACTATGGTATAGTTCATTTACATTATTTTAAAAATGAAAACTGCATTTCAGGCAATTGTTTGGCTGGGCTAATGATTCCAGGGGGAATTCTTTGTCAGCATGTATCCATTTCAGCTTCAAAGAAATGTCCAGATATGAACTTTCTCTCATAAAATGTGTAGATTGTTTGAAGACATTTCCTATTCTTCTGGATGTACACACCACTCAAGTAAACAAAGACTTTCTCTTAAATATGAATGCAGTTGTTGTTCCCAGCCCATTTCCGGACATGTTTTCCAAGAAGCTTCTGCATTTGCTATGCAGTGCAGCTCTCCCTGAGAGCAGTCAGTCCAGCTACAGCTTGCTCTGAAGTGAAAGCAGCAGAGCTGTAGAAAGATTTGTCAATTTTCCTGTGCAGTGCCCAGCGAGTTACAGAGTTGGCTGCAGAAAGGCATTGCATAACTGTTCTCTTACTTATTCTAATTTAAGCACTTTCCTGCATTTACTTTATTTAATAGGCATTCGTATCAAACCATAGCATATAGATGCAACTAAATTAGTAAGAAATAAGGAAACCGGGGCAAAGTTCTGCGTTTCAGAAGGAAGATGCCTGCATTTTCCCATATGTACCAATCAGTGTACCAAGGAGAACAGATGCCTGAGACAGAAGTAGAGATAAGAAACCCATAGATACTTAGTAGCATAATAAATCATTAGTGTCCACATCTGGTTTTGGCATTGCAGTAACCTTTTAAACACATTTTTTTCTGTAACTACCTGCAACCTTTATTTTCCATAAAATACACGAATTTGTGTAGACACCCTAAGCCTTTTCCTTCTCAATCCACCGCCTCTTTTCATCACCTATCAAATACCTAGTTGCTAGAATCTTGAATGCTACTCAGAGCAGCAGCTGTACTAACCGTTATCTTAAGCTCTGAAACACCAGCTCCAACAATCCCTCCACATACTCACACAAGCACATAGACACTTAAATGAGACACAAAAGGCAGGGGGGAGGGGGATGTTACTGGGCTCTCCAAATTCTTGTAGAAACCAGAAGTTCTAATATGTAAGACTGGTTTGTTGGCATTTTTAAAAGGAGGGAAAGGGTGGAAGAGGGAAAGGAGAGAAAAGAAGGGAAGAAGAAAAGAAGGGAAAAAAACAGTTACCAGGTACTAACATCTTTGCCGTGATGCTGATGGTTGTGGTTTTTCCTTCCTCTCACCAGATCCACTTTGAGTCATTTTTATAAGTTTGCTAACACACTTTTACACCTTTCTTTTTCTTCCCTGGTCTGCAGCTTCAGATTACATCTGAATTTACTATATATAGTGCTATTTCTGTATGTTAGATACTATTTCTTGGATCTCTTTGTTACTCCCAAAGTCAGTTTTACAGAGACAGGTCTGCATTTTTTATTTTTTTAAACTAAGCATCAATGAGTTGTTCATAGATGCTCCAGTCCCCAGGCCATTCCCATCTCTGTTGCCATGTGTGTAGCCTGTAACATGGCATTGCTCTTGCCAGCAAGAGGCTGTAGGCTTTGCACTGACTTTGCATGGCCTCAGGACCAAGGCTTGCCAGGTCTGCTCAGTTTGACCTTGTCTTGACCTGCCTGCAGCTTTGTTTTGCTTGGCACAACTGTGACAGCAGTCTCTTGAACTGACTGCCTCTATCTAATTTGATTTGTGAAAGGATAGCCATGGGTTTATGTAGAGAGCAGCAACAAACATTTCCTGCAGATGGGATATTTAGTACTCTTAGACAATGGCATAGTGCAGAAAAACATAGGCCTGGCACAGCAGCAGAGACCTCATCATGTGGAGGCACAGGATGAAGGAGTGCAGGCAGGGGGGATGAGGGTTTGTATGTGTGTGTTATGTGGGTGACACAACACCAACAAAACAGGAGCCTACAGTGTGGCACAGAATTGTACAAAGATGCATCAGCAGAGGCAGGAGGGGCAAATGACCCTTCCCTAGCCTATGCATGATAACTAGGTGAGAGGTCAGCCCATACTAGCCTGAAATATTCTCCTTATCATGGATGTCTCTGCCTTTGAACATAGTAAATGCTGGGAACATTAGGAGCTGTTGGCACATTCTTCAAAACACAAAGTAATACATGGCACAGAGCCAGGCTGAAACAGAGCAGGCTAGTGGCTCAACAGTTTCAGTTCTTCAGCTGCAGACTGACTGCTCTGCTTCGGCAAACCCGGAGAAAAGCTGAAGTTTCACTTTCCGTTTCCCAGTAATTTCATCACACATCACATCGGGGCTGGACTATATAAAACGGAAGGCATAGGAGCAGTGGGCAGCACTCCTTTCCCTTTGAGGCTGCCTGAAGGCAAGTGAGCAGAGAAGGAAAACCATGAGGTAAGAGAGCAACTCAGTCTCTGAAAGATGCTTTTTTCTCTATGGTACAGGAAAATAATGCTTATTATTTACATAAATGTAAGCAGCGAGGGACTTTGAGCATCCAAACAACAGAAAATATTCTACAGAATATTTAGAGAAGAATCAAAATAAAATAAGGATGCTCTCGAATGTTGTCATGTTATTGCTTCTCCAGTGAAGTTCAGTCTCTGTGAATAGAACAGAAAGTCAGAAAAATTTGGTGCATGCACTTTGGGGATGAAATCCAGGCTGCAGTACGTGCAGCCGATGCCCAGCCAAAGAAGAGTAATCTGTATTTCAAACCTGTGTTTGTGACATTCCTCTTTGATTTACCTCCTCATAATTTTGCAGTCTTTCCACTCACTCCTTTTTTTACCCAAAAGGCTTGATTATGCAGTTGAGCAGCAGCACACACTGTGCTCCACAGGCTGTTAGCTCTGCTAGGTGTTACAGGAGGGACAGCAAGGAAGTCTTTCTGAGAAATAAGGATTTGACTGTGAAGCCTCAGTAATAGAATTGTATGTCAGTCTTTCATTACGGGACAGCACAGTATGGACTAAAATGTCATCTCTGTGTTGTAAAAGTGTCCCCTTGATTGTGTGATAAAGGCCAGTCTGTGCACCCTCACAGGCACACAGGTAGGCAATGGCAGCAGGGGAAACTCAAATAACACTCTGCCGTGGTGGCTTCCAGGCCCCAAGAAGAAAACGCCGTTGAAAGATAGAGAGGGATTGTCCTGATTTCATCTGATACAGAGTTAATTTCTGAGTAGCTGGTACAGTGCAGTGGTTTGGGTTCAGTATGCCAATTATGTGGATAACACGTTTTGTTTGTTGCTCAGTTATGTTTATCCTAGTCAAGGATTTTTTTGTGTCTCATGCTCTGCCAGTGAGGAAGTGCACAAAAAAGCTGGAGAGAGCACAGCTGAGACAGGTGATCCGAACTGGCCAAAGGGGTATTCCGCATCACAGAACATCATGCCCAGTATGTAAACTGGGGGAGTTACCTGGAAAGTGGGCTGATTGGGATGCAGGGACAGAGTCTGGCATTGGGCAGCATGTAGTGAGCAATTGTAATGTGCACCACTAGTTTTTCTGTAAGTTTTATATTTTCCTTTTATCATCATCATTATTATTATTTACTACTATTATTATATTTTATTTTGTTTCTGTTATCATAAATTATTAAATTCTGATCTTAACCTACAATTTTTACTTTTGATTCTCCTCCTCATTCCACCAGTGGGGGGTGGGGGGAGGAGATGAGTGAGCAGCAGCATCATGCTTAGTTGCCAGCTGGGCTTAAACCACAACAGGGATAAAGGGGTATTAAGGACCAGTTGTATGTCAACAGGGTCTGGTTAATAAGGGTGTGTGAGTGTGTGTGTCTATGGGTGAGAGAGAAGCTCCCTAACCAGCCACTGGATGTCCAGAGCCAGCATCCGAGGAGCCGTAGGGTTAGTGAGTGTGTGGCCTGTACCAGCAAGTGGAATGGGGTTGCACACTCATGGGCTGTACATCCAAGTGCCAGCAACTGGAGAGACTGGTGAGATCTGGGAGCCAATTCCTGGATACATTAACCATATAACCAGTATAACCATAACATAAGAATGGTGCTATGATCAAACATACAAGGATTTAAAAATGCAGGAAATTCAAAATTAAATTTATAACACAAATCATAATATGTACAAAGGTTTAGGAAAGGCACTAAATCACATTCTCTATAGTTTAGGGGAATCTTATATGATTACGTCTTTTGGGTAGGCTTCAGCAATTGCTCCCAGCACAGGAAATATGTTCCTGAGGCCCAAGGGTGTGCCAGCTTTACTACAGAGAGCAGCCCTCCACTTTAACATCCACAGCAACATCTGTTCCTATGTAAGAGGTGCCCTCATAGACTGGCAAGAAGAATTACTAAAATCACTATTCAGCACTTTAGACCTAGGGCTCCCTACAGCTTTGGCTTGTTTAAAGTATTGGGGACTAAGAGCACCAGGTGAGGTATTGCCTGCCTTTAAATCATGCCTGGATTAAAAACAAGAATAACAAAAAGAAAATGGGGTATAAACAACTTTTTCTTTGATTTCTTCTAGTACCATTTCCGAGAATTCCTTGAAGACTTCCCTACTGCAGTTAGAATGTCATTTTACATGGACTTTGCTGAAGGAGCATGTAGGTCTTGAGGCCCTAGAGGAAACAATAGTTGATCATATCAAGTTTGTCAAAGAATCCAACATTATAGATTACAATATACTCTCCTATGTATGTCACCTAAAGGATTCAAATGAGGAAGCCCTGAGAAATCTCAAAAAAGCTGAAGAAGCTGTTCAAAAACATCATCCAGGTGAGACTGCAAGGAGAAGTCTTGTTACCTGGGGAAACTATGCCTGGATCTATTACCACATGCAGAGATATGAAGAAGCTCAAACTTATGTGAGCAAAGTGGAAAACACCTGCAAAAAGCTTTCAAGTACTGCTTATGGGAAGATTCAGCTTCCAGAGATCTATGCTGAGCAAGGATGGGCATCATTACGTTTTGGGAGAAATTACTACGAGAGGGCAAAGAATTGCTTTGAAAAAGCTCTGAAGAGTGAGCCCGATAACCCAGATTTTAATGCTGGCTATGCAATAGCAATGTATCGCTTGGAAGTTTTAGCTGATAGGTATTGTGAAGAGATGAGACCATGCCTTGAGGTCCTGAAGCGGGCAGTGGAACTGAGTCCAAAGAACACTACCCTTCTGGCATTACTTGCATTACAACTTCAGCGACTGAAACGAGGTAATGAAGGGGAGAGGTACATTGAAGAAGCACTGCAGATAACCCCCAATTTTCCTGTTTTCCTGCGGTATGCTGCTAATTTTTACAGAAAGAAAGGAGAAGTGGGCAAGGCAGTGGAGATTTTGAAAAAGGCCCTAGCACTGACGCCAAAGTCTGTCTTTCTGCATCATCAACTAGGACTCTGCTACAGATTCAAGGCACTTCAATTGAAAAAGACAAGATATACACCTCAAGAGGAAGTGGAGAATCTCATCCAGCTTGCCATTTTTCATTTTAAAATAGTGATAGACAAAAAGCCAACATTTATTTGTGCCCATAGTGACCTAGCAAATGCATATGCACTATGCAAGAGGTATGAAGAAGCTGAAGAGGTATTTCAGGAAGTGCTTCAGAGAAATAATATATCCTGTGGTGAAAAACAAGAAATCTACTTCAATTATGGCAATTTTCAGCATTTTCACATGAACTCAGAATCGAAAGCCATTAAGTGTTACATAGAAGGTCTGAAAATGGAAAAAGATTCCTATGGAAGAAGAAAGTGCAGAGAAGCTGTGGAGACGTTGTTGAAACAGAAAATTGAGAGCGGTTTAGGAGATGCCACAGATATTGGTACACTTGGACTCGTTCACAACCTAAATGGTGAGAAACAAAAAGCAATTGAATGCTATGAGAAAGCCATTGCTTTGGATCCCAACAATGAAGAATATCGGAATGCATTATTTGAGCTACAACTTTCCATCTCAAGCTAAAGCTCCCAAAAATCCTGTGTACCAAAAAATCCCCCAAAGCAAGGACATTTCAACAGATTCTCAAAACTTTTTTTGTTGTTTTTTCTTTTTTTCATTTGAAGGTAGACATTATGACCAGATGAAACACAGGTGGCATCACTTTCTGGTCCTAATGTAGAAACTGCAGACAACAATTGTTTATTTGTTCATTCACTAACAGAGAGCGTGCTTGGATAACTATATAATATATATGATATATATATACAGCTAATCTAACTTAGTCTTCAATGCTAACATGGGTTTAAATGTTGTATTTAAGTGATGATCTGTAGAACAGAACTTCTAAGCTGAAAATCAGATATTACTGTCTACTGAGAAAAAGATAAAGGAATCATATTGTAGTATTTTGTCTGTACACTTGAAAGGCATGCTTATACACAAATAGAATTTCTGAAGCTTTTTTAAGTATTTCAAAAATATCTTTTGTAGAAGAAACTTTTGTTGAAGGCTTGTTCAGTTTACTACCTTGTATGCTGTTTAATTATGAAAAACTATTTAGCTTGTCAGCTGGAAAGCTTACAAAATGTGTATTATTGTTGTGAACTACTAAAGTCTATTGAATCCATCAACTGTTGCTTCTGGGTATCTCTCTGATGATCAGCCTTCATGTTAGTAGATTAAGTAAAGAGAAATAGCCATTCGAAAAAGTAAGAAGGATAGAGTTTTGGCAGGATATGAAAGGCTGAGGAGACAGCCCCTTTATTTTCCCTGAGCTCTCAGCAAAGCTGCCTTCAGGGGCATTGCGCCAAAGAATTAAACTGTGCACAAAACAGCATCCATCTAGTTTACCCAAAACACCCTATCAGCAACCACAACAGCAAACATCTGGAGAGGAAGGAAAGGCAGTCTTTGAGTTGCCAAAGAGATGGCTGTGGCCATGCCGGTGAAACAAGCCCAGAATAGCAAACACATACAAGAAATGACCTGAGCTGGACACTGAGGGCAGAGCACAACCAGAGCAGAATTGGGTGAGCACCACAGAGCAGGGCAGGGGAACATAAGGGGCATGTGGAAAAAGGAGTGGGTGCCCAAAGAGTCTATGTGAATGGAAGAAAGGGCTGCAATGGCAGAATGGGTTGACAAGGTGATTATCTTCAGGTGCCCAACTAAAATTCAATATTCTTTGCAACATCCTGGCCTAATTCCTCACTAATGTACCTTTGTTTGATAGACCATAGTACTCAGGAAAAACTAACGCTGCACTTCCAAAACATTTCTGAGCCCTAGCCACTAGTGTAGCATGAAGCAAACTGGTGACAGAGTCCATCAGGAAGAATGTGCACTTTGGTTTCCAGCCATTCTGGAGCATTCCTGCACCCGCAACAGCACCCCTGTACAGACAGGATGACAAGCCATGAAGGAGTGCAAAATACCAATGCCATATCACAAAATATCAATAAACCTCTTCCTTCTCAGCTCTCCTTCAGAGAATCTTTCATAATACAAGCAAAAGCAATCAAGTGTACATAATTACAAACACCCTCTTCCTAAGAAAGAGCTGGAGCAAAATCCACCCTTGTTTCCCAGCCACCTGCCAGCTTCTCTCTTACAAACAAAGGCAACCCTGCCTAGGGAAGGAGAACAGGAAGGACTGGGAACAGTCCTGACAGACCACTCCTGAAAGCTGGCTGGAACAACAGTGGGGTCAAAGTCAGAAACTGGTGACTAACTACATTGGTGTGCCCAGCCATGGGGACGGAAGGGTATGTCAGACCACCTCACTGCCTTTGTGAATCTTGAGGGCTTCTAAGCTCAGCATCATTGCTATCTAAACTCTGCTGAGGGCATAGAAGGTGGAGGGCAGCAGGGAAGAATTTGAGGAAGAGGTGGTGCAGGTTCTCAAAGCCATGGCACATCCATTCTTCCCTCCACATTCTGCCACCAGGACATCTCCTGGAAAAAGAACCTTGAAGAAATAAGGATAAGCTATAAATTGTTTTGGAAAAAAAAAAAGTGAGCCTGAATGTTTATGAAGAGTCATAGCAGCTTGATCTGCACAGTGAAGAAACTGACTGTGAGACATAGCAAAGCAAAAAGTGTATTTGTTGTGCCTCACCTCCTTTGTACTCTAGAGGACTGCTCTGGAACACAGCACTACCTGGGGATGCTCTGTGCAAACGCAGCCTTCTGGATTTTGCCTGCCTTGTAGATGAGGAGAAACGTTATTTCCCACATGGGGGTGCTGCTGCATTGCCCGGCTTGTCGAAACGGGGACTGGCTGAGCTCGAATTTCAGGAGGTAGACAAAATGAAACGCACATTTTGGAGAGTCCAAATCCATTGGGCAAAACTAGAACTGCAGAGGCTGAACACACCTCTCAATTCACACCCAAGTACGAATACATCACTGGAGCGTATGCTAGCTATTTTTCTTTCAGGAAAAAAATGAATGAAGATGACCCTTCAGGAAGCATTAATTTATGAATCAAAAGCACCTTCTAAAGTATACAGAAAATTTTACTGAAATGCCCCAGAGTAATCACTAAGAAGAAGGTGTTATTTATTGAGGCAAACCCCACTAAGGACTTTGCTATGCTGACCATGAAGTAGTGTTACAGTTTACGTTAAACGAGCTCTTCCTTCTCACATTAATTTATAACACTTTAGACAGCGGACAAGGAATTGTTGTGGCAATATAAAATACATTCACCTTACAGTAACATAGCCTTTTTCTTTCAGGAGATAAATTATTATCCAAGCTGACAGGAAAGTTTCATGAATGCTCTTTCTGAAAAAAGAGTCATTTTTCAACAGAAGGTACTTCAATTTTCCAATGTTGTTTTCACACAACTTTTCAAGGTACAATTTATTAAATGTTCCAGATTATCACTAGAATATGAATAATTTGAAAATAATTATTATTTCCCCATTTCAAACCTCATGGAATGGAAACAGATGGGATAACTTCAGCAGCTGTAAGCAGTTTCACTTACACTGAATTTCCATCCGCTGCACAGAACAGAGCATAATCCCAGGTAGGATCCATCTGAGGTAGACTCTGTGTCAGACAGATGTTACCCCAAGTCCCACCACACTGTCCTGGGAAGCCAGACAGGCTCAGCAGTGCAGTTCTCCAGCCAAGTTCATATCCATCAATGCTTGTATCCATCAGGGCTGGTGGGAACACAGAATTACAGAATCATTAAGGTTAGAAAAGACCCCTAAATCATCAAACATACAGTGTTAGTCTGGCAAATTTTTCACAGCTAGCTCAGGTATCCTGGCTTATTCCCGCACTGTGCCATGCCAGGAAATGTCCTCCATGGAGGACAGCCTGAATATTATGATCTCTGAAAAAAATATTGCAGATACAATAAATCATTCTTTAAAAGCATTGTAAGCCAGAGACTGCTAAAATGTGTTGCCTGAAATATTTCACATGGCAGGATGAAGGTGAACTGTTCAGATGGTGTTGTGTGGACCAGGAGCTAGAAGTTTGGCATGAGGCTTCACCAGCCTAGATTGTATTCCCATTTCTTCCACATGCAGGTCATTTCTTGTTACTCTTCCTTCCTTCTGTTTGTTACTGGGGCATTCATGACAGGGCTGATAGGTCACAGCGTGTTTTATGCACAAAAATCATCATTCTGGTATATAAGCTCTTCTCCACTAACCTAAGTCAGAGCAGAAACAGTGTTAGAAAGCCCTGAAAGAACTTTACCATTTTCTACAAAAGGTCTGTATATAAAACCAGTTGAATGTTTGCTGCTAAATAAGATATTTAAAACAAGAAGTACTGCTTAAAAAACATAAAGAGAAAAGCCTATGAAAAAAATCTTGAAATAATAAAAAAAATGCTAATAATGTATTACACAGTATAGTTTACTATGATACAAATGCATATAGCATTACTCCAACAGGCTTTTACAATATGCAGTTCTGACATGAAGAGCTGGTGATGTGTTGTGATGTCACAAAGTAATTAAACTTTTGTAAATCTATTTACAGTGGTAATTTATAACTTGTTCAAAATAACTTATATTTTTTGTTGCCCACACTATTCCCTTTTTAATATTAAAATATTATATTAAGATCTAAAACATTATCTTCATCAGTACTAATTAATAAAACCATTTTTTTTCCAAATATGTATATTTTTCCTAACTCATTAAGAAACACCCATGGATAATTTTTGTCTTTTTTAATGGATATATGTTAAAAACAAAACTGGGGCCCAAGACTCAATTTTCATGCTGAGCTGAGGAAAAGTTGTATCATTGGCTTTAAGAAGATTTGCACTCCTGTCACTTATTCTGTGGTCTGTGCACATATATCATGCTACTGGCTCTGACTACATTCCTGAAGCAGGGCAGCGAGAAATGCTTTATTTAAACACAGACAATTGAAGTCAAACAATTTTAGTATGTTATATTTGAAATACACTTGGATAATAAAACTACTTGATACATGTACTATTCATATATATATATATATGTTTGTGTATATATGTATAAACACACTGTACCCCTATGGCTGTACTCTTGGTCTAAATCAAACTGGTGAACATCAGTCTATGTTGCTTTCCCTTCCAAGGCACAGAGTGGAAAAGGACACCATGAGCAGCCACTGAACACACTGCAGACTAACAAAACTACTGGTTCAGTGTTAATGAAAATTATTTGGACTCTGATCAATTTGTTAATGAACAGAATACAGCTTGATACGGCATTAAAACACTGAAACTATTTGTGTTGCGGAATGTGAAGTTCCCCCATTGCTGACAATATTTTCACTTGGGAAATGGAGAAACATTCCAGTATTTATTAGACCATCACATCAGTAAGTTACTCCATGAGCTACATTCACTCCCTAGCTCCTGTGAAGCAGCCAGCTGGAGTATATTCCTCACACAAGTAGTAGGAAAGCATCAACAAGTCACAGCTCTTGTGTACTAGCCATCAAGGAAAAGTGACCTGACAGCTCTGCAGATGGCACAAACGAGCAATTTGCACCACCTGAAGATACAGCTTCTGGCTCTGAAAAGAGACAGACTTGCCACTGCAATACACAGAAACAATTCTGCCAACATCCTCTCCCCTGTCAGCCTGTGGGGTGGGCAATCTCTCAGTCATCTGGTTGCATGGACTCCAAATAGGTCCAAATTCTGTAATAGGTGCTGGTTTTACAAGAGGAAGAGGCTCTATGTTTGAAAACACAGGAGGCTCTCTGGTCTCTTGGGCTGCCTCTGGGCTTCTTCCAACTAATGCAGTTAAGCACATCTGGCTATCAGCATACCTAGTCCCCTGGCACAAATTTACTCCTCTTCAGATAGTAGAGTCCCCACAGCACCTTTTCCACCCTCCAAGACAAGGATCAGCTGAAAGATCACACCCAGAATGTCACTGTTCAGAAATTCAAATTTTAAAGGTATACAGAAGAAAAAAAATACAAATTTTTGCTGTAAAGAGCTTGGGAAAGCAGGTCTAAAACCATGTTTGAAATTAAATTGCAATGTATGTACAAAGTTCAGGCACATTGTAAAAATAAAGCTGCTCCAGAGATACTTTCAGCATAAATCAATTTCCTGCCAGATTTTCTTGAAAAAAAAACAAAACCAAAACAAACAGATTACTTTGGCATTTGAAACAGTTATTTGCAAAGAGTTTCATGCAGACTGATAAATGTAGAGATTTTTTCACAGTGTATGTGATTAGTCCATTGAAACACACTAGACCACAAAATGAAAAAGCTTGTGTAATTAATAATATTTCTGAATGTAAATGTTATTGTTCAGTTTTGGTGACTGATGCCTGTGGAGTCAACATTGCATTTCAAGTAAATCTGTGAACACTTGTATATACAAACTCTATTTTCAGTCAGGTTTCTTCTATTACTGCTATTACTGCATTAACTTAGTGTTACTGTTGCTGTACATAGATTTAAGCCAACTAAAACACAACAGAAAATTCCAGTTGAGAGATGTCTTGTTTCACAGGAGAAGTATCTTCAACAGTGTAACACCACAGAGCCACATCTGTCTCAGGCTGTGCCGCACTGAATCTCCACGGCACTTGTCACCTGTTGCTGAAGCTGTTTGTATCCACAGCCGAAAATTCAACATCCTTTTGGTCTAATTCTGCTGTGACAGAATAAGCTATTGCTCCATTTGTCCAGATGTGCTGTTTCAAGGCCGTGTTACCAGCGAGGGGCCGCAAATGCATTCTTTTGATTTTCTTTGCTAGTCTTGCAAAGCACAATAGTGCTGAACTAAATATCATAGAAAATCCACACAGGAGAAATGATGCAGTGTAGCTGCCAGTTGTGTCCACAAGCCAACCTGTAGGAAAAAAAAAAAAATTTTTTTAAAGGTCCACCAGTATTCTGGCGGATAATTTACAAGTACCGTGACCCAGTAATAAACTTCTGGAATTATCACATATAAATACAATCAAACAATACAGGTTTACATCACTATCACTGTACTTTCACATCCTGGGGCAGGGAGGGGTTTGTCCTCAGCAGGCAAATAATATCTTTATGGCCTTTTGTTTGGAGGTCAAATCCACGAGAAAAGGCAGAGCAGTCACCACCACACTACTAAATAAACATTTTCCAACTGCATGGATTTAACTGGCAGTCTTTAGAAGGCTTAGAGAGCTCTGAGATCCTCATGCAGAAACATTTATTCAGCTATGCCTTAGGCTCATGCTTTGCTTAAAACAATTCCATTTTGCATTAATTTTTGCTATGGAAAATTAAATTAAAAGCTTCAGAAGCAGTGATTAATTGGCAATTGATGTAAACATCAGACAAAATATGCAAGATATATATACTTGGTTGTTTGAAAAAGATCTCTGACCTTCCACAATATTAAAAACTGTGTCAAGTGCTCTCTAAAGAATAATAAGGGTACAGCTGTCATCCTTACTTCACTGCAATGGTACGGATGGGAAAAATGATGGTTAGGTATTACAGGGATGAGCTTATGACCAAGCAGGAGTGGAGCTGACTCACCCACCTGTTCAAAGCAATGTAGAGGCTAAAAGATCAAGTCTTCCACACAAACAAACAAACAAAACAAAACAAACAAAAAAAAGTAAAAAAGTCTTGGAATTAAACTCTTTTTAGAGAGATTTAGATTTTACAAAATTATGTCATTTCACAGTGAAATACTTTACTCCTTCTACTTGCACTGTTTCTAAACTACCTGAAGTGGTGATAGATCTTAGAAGCCCATTCCATACTGGTTTGTTTTTTAAATTTCATCTCACTCTACACGTAGAAATCATCCCACCAAAACCAGGATGGGAGATCTAAAGACTTACGAATGTCTAGGTGTGTTATTCCTCTACCCAGAGGCTACCTCCACACTCATTCACTGTGCATTTGCTGTCCTTCCTCCCCTTTTACATCACACCAATAGGTAAACCTGAAGTACTGATAAGATTATAGAAAAATCATTTGGCAAAACTGACCTGCCACGGGTGGGCTCACTAGATATGGTATGGCATGAAGAAAATACACTACGCCCAGTGCTGATGATAACAAAGAAGTTCCCACTACATCTGCTGTCATGACAGGGATCAGCGTTACATATGCTCCATCAAAGTAGCCAAAGGTAAATGAGAAAGGCACAAGCAAGGGGAAGCTTTGGAGAACTGGCAGGAAAAGACAACAGAGGCCATCCATTCCCACAGCAAAGAGGTAGCAAAAGTACCGATGCTTCTTCAGACACCTGCAAATTTCAAAACAGAAAAGAAAATTATCACTGAAACCAGTACCTCAGCTTCTATGCCCTGCCATGCAGTGCTTCAGTCTCTCTCTCTTTTATATGGCTCAAATTTAAGTCCATTTCCTTACATAGTCTTCAGGATTAAAAACTCAGTACTGACAAGCCCAGGCAGGGAAAGCTGCCCACCTACAGCTGCAGAAACATCTGGCAAGCAGCAGCCCATGCTGCCTGCAGTGTTCTTCAGGATGTTCCTAGTGACAGAACCCTGCTGCCAGGATTTTGCATTCCCCTGAAGTTTCAATTTTCAAAGCAGTATTTCATTGGGCTTTACATCCCAGCTCAGCAAGGTGCTCCCAGTATTCTGCATAAAATACTGCAGTATACCTCTCTTAGCTGTCACCCTTCCAGTCAGCCCTTAAATGCGAGTTAGTGGGAGCTAAGCGAGATGGCAATTCCCTTCCTTCCTGCCCCACAAAAACAATAATTGGTTTTTCCCACAAACTGAATAAGCACAAAGAATGCATGCTTTAGAATCAAAATCCTTGTTGATTTAGCCAGTATCTACTGACGTTACAGATGCTGTACACTGACGTTTGGAGTGAGCTGAGTTCATAAAGCATGTTAAGTTCTTACATACTGGAAAACGTACAACAATTTTCGGTCAGTCCTTCCTAGTATGTGCCTGACAGTACTGGGCCAGACCCTTGACCCTCTTCCATAACTTCTGTGCCTCCCCAGCAGCACAAAAGAGATGGAAAGGCAGAAGAAGCAGGGTGAAATCTTCTAGGACTTAGATACAGAGAATCATGCTCAACATACCTCAGGCAAGGGGTTACATTTCCACTTTCACACATACAAACACATCATTTTTCCAGGAGAAAAAGATATTAAACCAGCAGAATTGAACAAACTCAGAAGAGACAGAAAGATTAAGTAGCAAGCATTTCTGAAAGTTAGACTGTGGTGTTGGGGGTTTAAGTTACACGTGCTACAGAAAGAGTCCATAATGTTAACTTTTATATGTATTATACCTCGCTTGCAGCCAGCCTCCCACCAGCTAAAGCTTACACTTGATCAGCCAGAAGCCCTTACCTTCTGTCTGTTAGCCATCCGAAGGTGATGTTACCAATGATGTCTATGACACCAAGTATGGACATGAGGAAGGCAGCCTGGTGATGACTCACTCCAACACTCAAGGCATAAGGCACTAGGTAGACAAAAAGAGGGCTGCAGCCATATGCCATAAATAAAACTGACACTGCCAGCACCATGAAGCCTGGCATTAGCAAAAAGTCATATTCCTTCCATGAACAGTAGCATAAACATTCATGAGGCCATGATTTGATTAAAGGTGAGCAGATGAACATTCGCTTTAAGCCTTGTTTCTCTGTTTCAGGGACATAACCCTGTTCAAGAAACTCAGGAGCAGTTTTACAATCCTCCTTAAGAGAAATAGGCCGCATCAAGGCACCACAGACGCAGAGGTTTAAAACAAAACCTCCCAGGATGAGCAAAGCTCCTCGCCAGGAAAACTGCTCAATTAAGAGCTGGACCACAGGGGCCAGGATGAAGGTACCAATTCCACTTCCTGACATGGCTATTCCATACGCCAGTGCTTTCCTTTTGTTGAAGTATTTGCCCACCATCGCAATGGCTGGAGAATAGCAAAGTGCAAACCCAAGCCCTAGAAAAGAAAGCAAAGTGCAGATGGCTTAATACTAAGCATGACATAAGGAACATGTTAAATCAAACCACGTAATGTATTTTCATTAGTACAAATGAATGGAAAGCTTTTTCTGATTCTCTATCACGCAGCCCAGTTTGAGTGTGATGAGAAACTAGGATGACGCCTTTCTTCCACTGGCAGGGTCACTGACTTGACAAACCTTACTGATGACCATTAATCCACAATAATAAGACTCAGACAGAAGTGATGGGGTTCACTTAATAACAAGAACAAGGATGATCACTAAATATGCGAGAACTGGTGTGCCAGCCTCTCCTGCATGCAAGATGAGATCTTGCCCCAGGGTCTGCACCAATGCTGGCACTGGATACACTGTCCTGATGAGGCACCACTTTATGTTTTGGTCTGTTGCAACCCTGAACATTAATTTTCAGGTCTCTGAAACACAGTACAGAGAGCCTGTCTCTGTTACTAATATTCTACAAAGAATCTCTCTTGGTCAGCTAAACAAACTCCATGCAACAGCTGCTTGGAGCTCTGACGATTTTAAATCCCTGCCTACAAGTAAGGAGAAAAGCCTCCGAAAACAAAGCCAGGTCCAGTGGAGTGAACAGATAAGATTCATCTCTTGGACCAAGAAAAACATTGTGCTCTCTGCTGCAGAATCAGAGAGCAGGTTTTAATCATCAAGTGGTTGCCCTAACACTAAAATATGTATTTCTGAATCAGTAATAGAAATGAGTTCCTGACTAGGGTTTTGGAGCTTGTCCTACATTGAGGGTAAAATGGCCCCCAATGCTTTTGGCAGAACTTGCTGATAGAGGAGATAATCACCCAGTGCCATAACCAGCTTGCCACGTCCTCCCCAAAGGCCACACTGTGTGGGGCAGCACTAAACCTGCCAGGATGGAGTAAGTGGATTAGAGGGACTCTGGGCTGAGGGTGCCCAGTCTGGCACCTCTCAGGAGGCAAGGGGAGAAGCAGGGCACAGAGCTGGGGTTGGACCTGTACAGGCAGCAGAGGCAGAGGAGCAGCCCTGGGCTAGACATCATCACTCGAGAGCTATGAAAATCATACTCTATTAGGCATACACACCATTTATTTTTTAGTGATTTGGCAGGGGGAAATAGGTCTCAGAAAAGCCAACAAATGTCCTGTCAAAAGTGGACAATTTAGGGCTGAAAACATTTTCATACCTGTTAGAAGGACCTCTGCTACTTATTGACACTTCCCAATCTCTCCCCTGCTTCACTCTTTGGTTTCAAGTCCTGCTGCTTTTATGGATTTAGACATTCACTTTTTATGGTCCCATCTGCTCTCTGGGGTGGGGGCATGACGTCTAGCCTTTACCAACAGTTCACCTCTCTGTTAATTAGTCCCCACAGACTAAAAGTTCACTGCTTGTAGAATTAGCTCTCTGCAACCCCATGTACAAATTCTAACAGCCTTTCCACCTTGGTATTCACAGCAGCTCCCAATAAGGAAGCCTCAGAGGTATTAGCATGGTATGTAGCACAGTCCCTCGAGTTACAAGAAGCCTCTTTATTTGTTATGAACACATTTGTCAAAGATTAACATCGTAATACAGGAGCAGCTTGCGCTACAGTAAGGATTTTTTTTTTAAACAAATAAGCTGTTGGCAGCATGTGAACTGCAGTAATTCCACCAACTTGTTACTAAACTCCAGGAGACCAAGTACAAAGTCTTATATCACCGTGGCTACCAGGTCAGTATTAATGAGGAAGGAATGTCAGTGTGACCACGGGCCCCTCTCAACTTCCTCTGTGCACAACAAACACAGGCAGATAGGACAGAGCAAAGATTTGTTATCACCATACCTGAGCACAAATGGAAGAGCTGCTACAGCAAGACAACCAAACAGCATTTTTTTTTGCTTTTCAACTTGAATGTAATGCAGACAAAAGTAAGGCATATAGCTGAGGTGCCTGGTATTCACCAAGTGCTCCTCTGTCTCTTACTTACACTTATGTTTTGATTTAAACTTTTTTCCAAAGATGCAAATATTTTCAGGCAGCCTAGAACTCCTGCTATAACGAACTCCTCCCAAATCCCAGGCAAAACAGGGAAACCTTTTCATGTGTATCAACTGCAACAGCAGTCCTTCCTGACTTCCCATAATTTCAGAACTTTATCCACAGTCCTCTTTGTAATAGAAGGTAAGAGTTGCTTTTGCAGGGTGCTGCACTTGCGCTTTATGAGATCAGTCAGTGCTGAAGCTCTCACTGGGGCAGCCAAAGCCTCTCTTTTACAATGATGGGAACAGGTCTGAGTATCATATTTGACCGGTGCAGTGTCAATATGACATGGAGAAGAGATCAGCCATCATCTTTAATATTCCTGTCTTGTGTTCCAGGAGCAACAAAGGGGCTGAATGCATCCTACCTGTGAGAACTCCTAACGATAAGTAGAGATGTTCCAGACTGGTGGCGAATGAACTCAGAATTAGTCCAGTAGAGGCAAGCAGCCCTCCTAGCATGATACCAACTTGGCAGGATACATGATTACTGATTAAACTCCCAAGTGGGGCTTTAAAGAAACAAATAAAGCTGGTAGTTAATGGCAGGTCTTCACACATAGTTCACTGCAACAGTCATAAAGGAAAAGGAAGCAGGAGAATGCAGAAGAAAATTAAAATTGCAGCTACAGAGTGGTATCCCAACATCCCCCTATTGCAATGGCATAAGCACCAAAAAAAAAACAAACCCCACCAAAAAACCTTCTAAACGTAATTTTCCTGAAAGTCAGGATAAACCTGAAACTTACAGTAGGTTTCTTAGCAGCCATTTTCATAGATCAAAGTCATCATGGGACACAGCTAACCTGCAGTGTCAAGGGGTCAAGGCAGACCACAGCAACAGCCCACACTGTTCATTACGCCACGCTTACAACACTCAGACCTTTCCCCACCTGGAATTTGCACTTCAACCCTCAGTAACTTCATGTGTCCTTCCTCACAACTCCCCGGCCTTGTGGGCTCTGGGTCAGACCCAAACAGGAGAGGTCTCACATCTTTTGGACGATCTCCAGGGCTGCTACACTTCTGCTGCACTTCTCTAAGACTGATGGCTCCCAGATTACCCTGCTTCTACCATGGGATGTCATCACCAGCCCTCTCCCCCTCTACTACCTGCAATGCCAGGGCAAAGTTACCCTTATTTCTCTTTTTCCCCAAGATAAAACCTGGCTGTCATAGGTGAGTTGCTGTGTGTCATTCCAGCTGTGTCCCTCTGCCTTTCTAGCAATTCTCATGGATTAACCCTCTTCCACAGAACTAGGGCATGGATTTTCACCTAGCTGCATAGCTTTAAAGCAAGCCCATGGGAAATTCAGTACAACTGCTGCATTGATACACATAATTTTTAGTAATATCAAATTTTCTTTTAAGGGAGAAGACTATTTGTAAATATACACTTTTGATAAAAGGAGGATAGTTTGACTTGATCTGGAGGCAAGATGTACATCCTGTGCTGTCTCAAATATGACTCCTATCAAAAGGCAAAAGAAACGAGTTCTCAGTTAACAGCATTCAAACATGACATGTCCCAATAGACCTCAACAAGAGTACATTTCTGAAAAATTAGATCATTTCACAAAACAAACTTCTGCCTCTTCTCTTTAGTATGAAGACACTCCCTTCCTTGCACAACCATGTTGGGGGAAGCAGCTTGGATATACCATACCCCAGAGATCCCACAGTATCACTCTTTCCCCGCTGACTCCACCAGCTTGTGACCATGCTAAAACCAGACGAAGCTGATGCAAAAGCAGCCACATTACACTTGAAAGGGTAATACACACCACAGAGCATCGTAGCACAGTCAGCAATGGAGTGGATCCAAGCAGTTCTGGCATAATCCTGCCCAAAGTATGCCTGGAACTCCACAAAAAAAATGGAGATGCACCTAGGACAGAAAACATGAACACCAATCTGTTGAACATGGAATATTTGCGTCACGGAAAACACTGGCCTCACTCTTTAGGTATAAAAAGTACCCAGTGGAAGGTCCTCTCCAGCTCCCAGGAAAGTCAAAACTGTGGTCGTGAACATTATAATATCATATGTTTCTTGCTGGGGTGTCTGCTGCTAGAGTTTTTATAACTCATAGTATGTTCAACTGAAAGGAAATTGAAATTGTAATTCTCACCAGCAACTTATAGCCCATATTATGATGTTGCTTCCCTGGCACACAAAGCCCTGGCTTCCCAGTTCTTCACTGACCTTGTCGCTCACTATTCTGCACCTGCACGAACTGTGAGGGTGGGGTCAAAATAGTACCTACAGAGCAAACACCACCTGCAGCTATGTGTTCATGGATGGACAAGTGCAAAGAAACTCCTCACAACCAGAGAATCAAAACACAACAGGAGCACCTGGACCTTCCAACAGTTTAATAAAATGCTTCCAGGAGAGGTTAATTTGACTACTTAACAAGCACTACTGTTCAACACGTCCCTGCCAAGGAACACATCAAATGGCTGCTTAGTTTCATTCTCTCTTCTGGATCAACAAGAGATTCCTTTTCCCCCTCTCTTTTTCCCAAATCAGGGAATGACCACTTTCTTCAGCTTTTTTTCTTGCACACACTTCATTCTTCTATATAGTCTAATGTGTTCCAGCCATTGGATGATTTCTTGGATGTAACACACTTCACACATGAAAAAGGAATTAAATCCACTAGGAATTCTCTACTGTTATTATGGAATTGGTACATTTATATACATTAACTAACACTGTATAAGTGTTTCAGTCCCCTTCTATGCTGTTGACTCCAAGACCCTAGATCCCTAAAGACTTCAGATCCCTAAACCTGACAGCTTTATTTTAAAAGAAATAAGAACTTTAGGTAGGAAACATCGTATTTACATTATACTGACTGTCCAACAAGACACTCATTCAGTTTTCCTCACTTACCCGGGTGCTTATCTCTCTGCTTAATATAGCTAAAATGTCCATGTTCACACACACCAGGCTTCTCTGTCTCCAGTCAACATCAAAGTCACTGTAAAAGCAATCTCATCCCAGATTGCATTATGTTTATGCAAGGCAGCAGTCTATTCCTGCTCTTTCTATTTTCGAGAAAGTATTTTCTGCATATTTCGGATACCAGAAGGGTATAGAGAGGGGTCTCTTCTCTAGGGCTTGGTCCTTCTCAGGCAAGACAGTACCTGAAATGCTTGCAGTAGGACAAGGGGGTATTTACATGCTTTTCACATTGACTCAGGAGTCAAGCTAATTCACTGGGACTGGCAAAAATGAGCGTGGCTGCGGGGTCAGAGGGACACAGTGAACCCAAAGAGACCCTACATGATTCCTCCCTCCCAGCCAAACCACCACAGCCTGAAATAGCACTACCTGCCCCAGGTCTTGATTCTGTAAGAAATCAAGGAGCAGGTGCTGAAAGCTACAGCAGCTGTCAGAGGAGGCAAGACTAAAGCCAGAGCGCTCATAATCCCTCGGCCCTCACTGCAGCCTTAGGGGTTTCAGGAAGCCTTGAAAAATGTAGCAGGAGAGAATCTGTACCTAACGAGAATAACCCCGTCAGCTGCAGGACACCAGGGAGATCCCAAACCCTCTTCCTGAGGAGAAAAAATAAAAGGTAATGCCTCAAACTGGTCAGCAAGACAAGCAGCAGTGCCTTTACCTTGTCACGGCCCTGGTGCAGATAGTGACAAGGAAGCAGCCAGCGACGATCATCCATCCCCAGCCTCCGTCGGGAGGGCCGCTGTGCCGGGCCCGCCGGGACGAGGCCATGGCGATGCCTCCCTGCTCCTCGCCTCAGTGGCAGCGGCTGGCTCCGGCCCTCATGCCAAGCATGGGCTGGGGCTGCTCGGCACATGGGTCACCGGCCATCTAGGGAGAGAAGACGGGCAGAGCAGGAGTCAGGACACATTGCACGGGCTGTAACCTCAATGGCTGGGCAGGACACCCTGCCTCAGCTCTACGGCGCAAGAGCGAGTGTTTTCTTTCACATGCAGTTTATGAAACTTGTTGGAAACAAGAGGGCCATCAGAATGACCCAGTGTCTGGTATCACACTTTTCATGATAATTTGGTAATTTGCCCAGCACTAGCATCCTAGCACGCAGTGCCCTCTTCTTCGCTATATGTCACTGCATACATGTGCAAGTCGCACACTTTACTGCTGCCAGTCACTCATTTACCTCCAGCAGGCTCCCCCACTCATGCCAGTCCCTGGCCTGAACTGTATTTTTGATTGCAATCTCTACTCAAACTAGCTATTCTTCCAATTTAGCGCAGAAGTTTTATTTGAGAGAATACAGCTTTCACCTTTGTACGAGAGGGGAATATTCACTGCACAACCAGAGCAGATCTGATGATAAAATGACCTCCTTGTTCCCACAAGCTAAACCCCAGATGAAAGCTGTAATCAGCAGGACACAGCAGCTTAATTTTCTGAGCGTGGACAGTTCACAGAAGGTCAGAGCTAGCCTGTCCCCCTCTCCTAACCACTTAAGTCAAAACTGTGCCTGCATCCAGGCCATAAAACGGTCTCTAAATGCACACTGGGTGCTGCAGGACACTGCAGGAGACCAAATGACACCCACTGGACCCTAGGTGAGTAACTGAGTCGTGCTTTGCTAATGGGACCAGCAGCCCTTAGTCCTTCCTGCATCAGTGCCTGAACGGCAGGGCTCGACTGAGGGACCTGAGGTGCCCCAATTTACTCAGTGCAGGAACACGCAGTGCTGGCTGCCAGTGCTGGACTTCAGACCATGTTTCTGCCATCACCAGCAAGCCCTTAGCCTCTGGATGGATCAAACATTTATAAGGCATAAGCAAAATATTTGGGATGTCTTTCAGTTTTGCTTGAAGAGAAAGCTCAAATAGCTTCTATCTCACCTAACTACAACAGATGCTAAGTATGCAACATTCCTATTGGCAAGAACCACAGGCTTCCCGGGAAGTGTTACCTGTTACAGCAGGTCAGAGGGCTACAGAGCCACTTAAAATGGCAATTCAAGAAAGCAGATACATGGCTAACAATGTGCATCCTCAGTCCTTGAAGCTGCTCAGACAGATGATGCTCGAGGCGTGACTCTGAAAACCCAGGGCTCCATGATCCAAAACACTAAGGCACCCCAGAACCAGCCCTAAACACCATCACAGCTGAACCTTTGAGAAGTGTTCATCAGTGGCCGCCTTGAGATACCCAGAGTTGCACCTCAAAACCAAAACCAGAGTTATTTTAAGAAAACACATACCCACTGCCAAACTTAAAGGTGAGCAAAATAGGAGAAAATGGGTATGACAAACAAAAACCACAACATGTTGAAAGCTTAGATGAATAAAAGCTAGTCCTACCATGACACGTGAGCAGACCATATTTCTCATGTGTAGATTCCATCCAGGCTGCAGACAGTTTTGCAGGGTTTATGTTACGGTTCAAGTAAGTGGACATGAGCTAATGACTGATTCTTTATTTTTAACTGAGAGGGTCAATCGTAGCTTCAATTGAAGCTTTCTGCATAGCTTCAATCAACAACTGCCTTATGACATAAGTGCAAACATTGGATGAACAAGTTATCTGATGGCTAAGGCAGCAGTTACATGATTCTTCATGTTGGGTCAGTGAATGACCAGATCATCAAGCGGTACAATTTGATTCAGACCACCACCACACCCCTGTCTACTTAAATGGAAAACAAAGCTCAACTCACTTTTGTGAGTGTCTACGTCTAATCTAGCCACAAAAAACCTGCTAGCATTAAGCCAGAGTGCCACAAATAGATTATATCCTGATTTGTCAGTGAAGTCTACTGTCAACTTATCCTGCGAAATTCACTTGAACAAGCAGAGCCAGTACCAGTGTTTTGTACCATGCAGCCACCACATTTTGCATCTAACACTGAGGGCCTCAAGGTGGATTTACTGCACTACTGCAAGTTTAATAAGTTATGTTCAAATGCCTGGATGACTGAATAGCCCAGAAGAACCCATGAATTAACAGGACATTCATAAATTTCAAGTTATTTAGCTCAAGAGTTTCCTGGCAATCACAAGTAATATAGCTAGGCAGAGTTTGCATAAGCACGTGATCCATCACAGAGGGATCCTGAGCAATTCAGACATACCACTGCAGCATTTCTGCAGAGTCTTGGCAAGGAGAGGCTTCTTATTTTGGATCTGAGCAGTATCTTTCATTGCCCCTTCTACAGGATTTTTTTTTTCAAGTTATGATTATTTAGGGTGGAGGAGGAACTTCCAGGAATGCCAGAAGGGATAACAGTAACCCTTCAATAAGCAGAAATATACACAAAAACATTCAGAGGAGTCAACAATCTCCACATACAGAGCCCTAACTAATTTTAATGCACAAACAGCAGTAGCTGGGTGGCATGGCCTCAGCCTAGATCTCTGGCCGAACTTCCCAGGCAAGCTTCAGACCAGGGTTGAGACCCTAGTTCGCATTTTTAGCTGTACATTAACGTACTTGGGAAGAATCTGATGACATATCAGGCTAAGTAAACATAGATTAGCTATTTGGTTACATGGTTACTTGCTGTTATTTTCCCAGAGCCCTGCCAGCAAACATTTAACGAGGCTACAAGCGACTGAAAACAACCACATCATAAAAGAAATGCCTGGCCAACAGAAAAAGGCCACCCAGCCTCCCTATGGCAGATTAGTGCAATCCTCATCTCCTTGACTCCCCACTCGCTTCAAGGAGTGCTGTGCCTTTCACAGCCACTGAACTAATAGGCAAGTTAAATAATTACCTTTCTTGTTGTTTCACATGTCTAAAAGCACTTATTACGCCAACCTGAAAATTTCATTCTGAGGCTAGGAAACTTCATTTGCTTACACCCTGGTGCTGTTTTCTAATTATCTGTATGGTGGATAGCACAGCTTGTGGATTCTGCAAATGAATTTGAACAGCAAGAAAGCACACTTTATGTGAGAAATCATGTCCTCCCCCTTCCCAAACCTCAGTTTGCTCTCATGTTGCATCTTTTTCTTAACCATTCTGGTATAGGATAAGACTCTTTTGCATATCTGCTCCACTGTCAGGCCTGGCAGAATTGGCTGCTAATATAACACATCTCAGATGTACATGAAAGCTCCTGCTGCTTGAGACAGCTCAAGGAAAGCAGGGTTAAAAGACAATCTCATGAAACAGCTCTATACTTTGCAACCTTTGCTAGGTAATTTTCACTCAAGAACTAAGCCAATGTGCTTTGCTGTGAGCTCAAAGATGCAAGTGGGGTGAAGATGGTACAAATTCTGCTGATCCCTTAGAAAGCTTTAGTTACCCAAAGTGCCCTGGCAGCTCACAAAGCAGCGACTCTGTTCCCCCAGGTTAAAACATTAGGTTTAATTTGGCAGGACAAATAACCCATCAGTTACTTCAGCAGCTGTTTTTGAGAACCCTGGAAAGAAAACCAGTGCTCCTGAGAGCATCTCCCTTACTGAGTTGCTCAGCGAGCAGAAAGGAGCAGGTGAGTTACTAAAAAGGCACTGCTATAACCTTGCACCTCATCACAAGGTCCCTTTTGCCAGGAAAAGGAGCACAAAAATCCACGGCAGCTTAGCAACCAGCCAGCACAGTGACAGGAGCCACTGACCTTTTAAACAGCTCACAGCCAGCAAAGCGCTCGCTGCTCCCTCTGCCCGCCTCTCCTGCCACCCTGAAGGCTTCCTTCTTTAAAGGAATCGGTTCAATACTGGTATCACAGCAGTGTGAAGATGCAAAGATTTGTATGACAAAGGACAGAGGAACAGCAGGTACAGTCATGCTGGCCTGCCCAAGGACCAGGGGTGGGGTTTTTCCTGCCTTGTTCAGCTGCTCCATTTGCAGTGTTGATGTACCTGGGCAACTCCCTCATCTCAAGAAATACCAACTCCAGTGCCAGACAGTCTGGGTGCTTTTTGAAAACGCTCCATTTGCAGAGGGATATGGCTTCGGCCAGAGGAACAGGCATAAGGTGAGGTTTGTATCACAGCTGCCCCAGGCAGGAACACACAGATCCCAGACCATACTGGGGAGTCCCACTCCACTGCTTTCTTATTCTTCACCCTATCCTGACTACACAAAATCAAAATGGCTGTGTGTGTTTAGATGCCTTCGCAATTTCTTTCAGAACTGCTTGGAAGGATTTTATCCCAAAGGAGCTGGCCCAAATATGTATTACCAGCATAAATAGGCACAGAAGCCAATGCTTGCTTTTACCTGTTCCATAATATGGAGATGCACATGTTAGAAGAATAAGAAAGAGACTTACCTAGAATTTTCTTTCTGGACCAGTGTGAGATACACACAAGTAGATAAACTGTATGTGCCATTTGCTGCCTTTACCATGAAGACGGGGTGGGCAAGGCCTGAGGAACTTGTGACAGTCTCTGTGCCCAGAATGCCAGGACACTCGTCCAGAACAGGTTCATTCACACCATTGAATTTAAACTGTTCTTTTCTGGTGAACAACAACACGCACAGCTTCCAAAGTCACTGTAAGAACATTCGTGCAGATGAATTTTATGAAGAACAAGTATAAAGCAGTTTAAGCATAGCTGGAGAAGATTCATTAATGCATGAAAGGTAACAGAATTGCATATATTTACTGCATTTAACCTATGCACCTAGCTCTAGGGTAGTTTTAATACCTTCTTGTATTTACCCTATTCACATAGTTGTAGGACAGATCTTTTGTCTTTCTTGTTCTTAAAATTGCACCAAATATTATTTCTAGGCACTTGCTACATTCATGTTGACCTCTTGTTTTAAGACTCTCTTGTTTTCTCTTCCCTTTGACTGCTGCATCTTTAATGAAATGAAAAATAAACAAACTAAAGAACTATGAATAAAAGAAAAAACAAAAAGGGCATGGTATGAGTATCAAAGACAGAAGAAGGAAAAAGCTAGCTAACAAAAAGATGTTTGTTCTGTGGGACAGTGGAGCATAAGATTAAATATTTTACAGGTTTTGAAAGAGTTCATTTCTTTTGTGCATCTTGAAGGATCAAGGATGACCACATCTGACCACTGACCAGAGTCCTCCCAGAAGTGTGCTAGTCCCCTTATCTTACAGAATACAGCACATTTAAATGGAACACGGTATTTTATATGAGCCCAGAAGATGCAGACAGCTGAAAACCTTCTATCAACTGGTCTAGTTAGGAGAGGAGGAGGTACTCTTTTTTTTTTTTCTGTTAGGAAAAAACAAGACACTTTTTCATCCTCTTTTGCTTTCCCATATTCCCACACTAGCGATTGCCACCCTGGTAGGCACTACAGCCGGCATTCTGGCAGGCAGCTAAATCCTAAATTGTTCTTAAATACATAGAAAATAAAGACTTCAATTCTGTACAGCTCTTGGGATGCAAACACTATTTCTAATCTAATCTATTTTCTCCAGTCAACAGCTGTCCCATTCTGCACCCTGAGTTAGCTATTTAACTCAGAAAGAACAGCTTGTTTTTATTTTAGCAGAGTCTATTTATCAAGAATTATATGATTATGACTTTGACTTGTTTAAAAACAACCCAAGAGGTCCTTTGAAACCCTCTGTTCCTAAATAAAAATAACTCCATTGATCGTCTTAAGGCTGTCACTCCACATTATCAGCTTTTTTCTGTTTAAATATGTGTCTGTCCAGTCTCTAGACAAAACCAAAGTTTATGTTTTTCTGAAAAGAATGGCAGATGAATCCACAGAAATTTTCCTTGTGCAAGCAAGTAATCTTGCGGATCTCTACACACAGGGCACGCATTCAGCTTCTCAAACCTCCATAAATTCAGTATCTCTCCAGCACTGTTACAAATGGTTAAAAAAAGAACTGCTTACCTGAAAGTTCATTTACAGAAGTTTACCAGGATCAAAGCAAACAAACAAATATAAAAAAAAAAATCCCAAAACAAAACCAAAATCCAACCTGACTTTTAATTGGTGCCATAGCACTAGGACAAGAAGCACATTAAGACAGATTGTGATAAGTGCTTCATGCTTTTTACAGTTTTTTATCCATATATTCCTGAATAAATATGGATGTTTTATTTTGAAAATGTGTAACCACTTTTCTACTTTTAAGGAGGGATTTCCCTATGATCCCAAATAAGAGCAACATTAATAATCTATTTGTATTGCAGTAGTACTTTGGGCCTTCTAATCAGGGAGCAGTGTCACAGGGCTGGGCATCATACAAACATCTGGCAAACCTTGCCCTCCATCCAAAATGTATCCAGATAGAGAAGATGAATTGTGTGACAGCCCAGCTTAATAACTCCTCTCACTATGCTGAACAGCAAAAGTTCTTTGTTTGCTTCAGTTTATGCATATGAGGGAGGTGGTTGCTGGAGACAGATCGAACAGGAAAAGCAGTCTGGAGAGCAAAGGGATGCTAAGCAGCTGGTGGAGAATGGAGGTGCCAGAGAGGAGCACAGGTGATTGGGGTGACACAAAACAAGGGCAAGAGTTTAGAAGACTCCCTTTTTACCCAAAAGTAAAAACACTCAGAGCTGAAACATGAAAAAGATGGCAAAAGGAAGGGTTGTAGAGCAGCACGACGTTCATCAGCTGCTCCCGTACCAGTCGCTGGGATAGGAGGGGCCATGCTTGCCTCCCACAGTAATCACTTTGCCACGCTGCCTCCTTAATTTGTCAAAGTTGCCAGAAATTTTTAAACCAAATGGTGCAGCTTGAGCCATAGCAGAAGTAGTTACTGTCTGCTGGGTCAATAATGAGAAATGTAATGTGAACATCCCTTGTCTCTTAAAACCATTGTGTGGGACTTACAGAAAACCAACAGCCTGACAGAGGGGGTCTGCAGAAAAAGGTTAAGAGAATGATAATGGAAACCTCTTGACCCTTTTACGTAGTTTCTGGCTAGGTTAGTCCTTAAAAAATGCTGTGTAACTACAGACAGTAAAAAACACGAAGGAATATTTTTGTAGGAAAACACCTTTGCAGAGAAAAGCTTGACTTTAAACCCACCTGAAAATGTGCACTTTTGATTGATACTCTTAAGGGTTTTTAAAAACAACCCAACCATTTCATTTTTCACTATGATGAAAAGAACAGAGAGCCAGACAATTTTCCTTGAGTACATGGCTGTTCCCAAAATCTGAGCTGAGACTGTCAGTGAGCACACCCTTAGCAAGGCTATGGTCACACATGTTCCATCTTATGATGTCAACATACAGGTGTGTCAGAAATTTCTGATGTTTGCTATTTTTCTACTCTCTCTCCATTTTTCAATATTGCTACATTTTCCTAACACAGAAACAGGTGGTGGGTAGGCAAAGGTTTTTGGAAGGGATTTTATTTCCTTATAATTACATTACATTTATCTGTTAACTTTGAGTTTTATAATATATCATTAATGATGATTAAACATTTCTTCAAACACTTCTCATTTACTGTTAAGCTTAAATACGTGATAGTAAAATAACTTTTCTGAGTCATTCTTATCTGTTAAAGGATCTGTGCACTTCTCTGGATCAGGTACTTATTAGAGTGTAGTGGTTTGGTTCGAAACATCTATCACTTACTAAAAACTCAAACTATGCTAAACCATGACATAGTGTCCTCTTATATCCTTAAAGAAATGCTAACATCTGACCATGATTGTTTGGAAATTCTGAAAAGGCTTTTTAACCAAAATGATCTTCAGCTGACACTTTTCCCACATCTGGTATATTAATTTTTCCATCTTCAGGACAACCTTGCCCTGAGAAAGAATATCACTGCAAAGCTGCCATGGAACATGTGAGAATAGCACACTTTTTTTTCAGACCATTACACAGTCAGTCTGTGGAAATTACTACTCTCCCCCTTTCTTCCCTGATTCTGCACCCCAGATCCTACTTTGGTGATAAAGATCCAAAAATTAACCTCTCTTAGGTTAGCTGGAGATGACCTGTTGAATCATAAAACAAGCAAATGCTGTTCTGATCCCTCCAGAGACAATTAGGATGTTCTCAGGAGTGCTCAGGCACCAACAGTGCAGCTGTGCCTGGGTGAAACTGAGGGGCTGACAACCATGGAGACACATCTCCCTGAACATACCTGCAAGTGCCAAAGGCCACCCAAAACCTGTGGTTGCTTCCAGTTTTATGTCTCTCTCTGATAAGAAATGAGTGCTGATGAACACTCGGTCCAGCAAACGTCCTCGGTGGGGAGTCCCAGCCTGGGGAAGCACTGACAACCCTTCTGAAGTATCCTGGGAGAGGTGCCACCAGTGCCCAGGCTCCTGCTTGGCAGAGGAGATCCAAGAAAGCAGGAGGAAAGCCCAGGGGATGTTGGTATGCCCTCACCTAGAAGTCTCAGTGATATGCTTACAGAACTTGTACTTGTACTTGGAGCTGTTTCACAGTTATCACCTTTTCAGCCTTTCTGTTTATGGAAAAACCTTGTTCAAGCCATACAAAATTAATTTGGTTTTTAATGTCCTTGATGTGCCTGGCTGGGTTTTAGTAAGATACACTTAAACAAAGACATGTTTTCCCCATGTTCTTGGAGAGTTCAGAGCCCAAGTGGCACTGTTGGGTTTTTTAACAATTCACACAAAAAAATACTTTTCACAGTTGATTTTCAAGATGTGAGTCTTACACAAGTGCTTTCTAAAGGGAAAGGAGATGACTGTTTTAGAAAACAAATTCCGTACCTCCAGAACAAGCTATGCAGAAGATTGCCTCTATTTATCTGATGGTTTAGGGCTGCTGTTAGTGTCAATTCATCATCTTCAGTGTGCAATATTTGCAAAAGCTAATCAGGCGTGGAAAGGCAAGGCAGGTTATTTCCTTTTGTTCACACAAGCTAATGTTCTGAAACAAAGCTATCAGGACACTTGATGCCATGCATGCTCTTCTAATGGACAATATGCACCATATGATTGCAAACTGTCACCATGACTATTATTTTTCCTGGGAGGTTTTCAGCTGAAACCTTGAGCTCTGTAAAAAAGTCAGATAGCCCTACTATCATGTCAGAGCCACAAATTATTTTCCCTATAATAACATTAGCATGTAATTATTGTATATACAATGGTGCATTAACATAATCCCCACCAGGACTGGTAGAAAATTCTCCAAGTACTGGACAAAAAACTGTTTAAGACAAAAAACCAGGATGTCTGTCATTTCCTGAAACAAACTTCCAAAAGCAACTACTGGTGAGTGTGGCTTTACAAGGCTAGGTATTTCTGAGAAGTCATTGTACAAATCACACTTAGTTTATTAAAAAAGCATAATATAATATATTATAATAGATCCATAGGTACACTCCCATGAACACATCTCTGCACAAGTAGGCTCATATGTGTGTCACTGCACACAGCCTTCAGAAAGTAACAAAAAGGAAGCTACTAAGTAGGGAAGGAAACATGAAATACTGAAATGAAAGACAAGGAAACAGATGAAAGTCAAGAGGAAAAACTCTTAGCATACCATACAAAACAAATCTCCGACCAGGAAGAATGCATTAGGCAGCATGCATGTAGTGAAAATATGCATCTACTCACAAGTAACTGTTTTGGTGAAATCACATGCTGAAAGTTAACAACCAACCAAAGTGTCTTGGGCAGATCAGCACATTCTTCATGCTCAGTCTTCCATTCAGCCTCACCAAGCCATCCATGTTTCAACTAGATCCTTGCTTAATACCATATTTTAGTTTTTAGGAAAGCTTTAAAGCTTTGAGAAAAGTGCCCCAGGTTTCCTTTGCTGAGTGAATATTGGTGCAGCTGCTTGATTACATCATTTTCAGAAATGATCAGCAGGAACTTTCCATGACACTTAAGGGTGTATTCCTGCTAGTTAGCCCTGCAGCCCAGAAATACTGTTTCTCAGTTTTATGTTAAAGAACATTTCTCTTCATAAAATGTTTTTGTTTTGGTAAGTGAAACACAGAAAAAAAAATCTCCCTGTTATACCTTAAGTATGTTTTACCTTTGCTCTCCAGCTTTCTATTTTAACTTCTTTAAAACTTAATCTCCATTTTCATTTTCTCTGATGTTCCCATACATAGCCTCAGCTTGTATCCTCCCAGCTCCATAGACACACAGAACTGTCAGCAAGCAGAATGTTACAGACAGTGTTCAAACATGCCTGTGATGGAGATGTAATTGGAAAGAATATTTGAAAAAATATCTGACCACAAGAAGCAAATCATAAAAAGAATGAGACCAAGGGCTTTGCACCAAAGGACCCAAGGGTGCCTCTGGCAGGAAAACAAACCTGTAAGTAGTGAGGGCAGAAATGCTACAGAAGAGAAGTTTGAGTTACTCTAGCAGTAAATGAGACAGCATGTAGAAAAACAGGAAACCACTTTCCCCAGATTGTATCACATTTGTCTTTTCTCTTCAACATCTAGCCAGATAGCTATAAAAGAAGGAGGAAAAGAGCCCATCTGGATGAGCAAGACAAGATGTTAGGGAGTCATCTTGTTAAATGTTAGACAGCAATGATAAGAGAGCCCATAAAAGGTGAAATTTTAAAGTACTTGAAAAGGGAAAAAAAGAAAGAGGCTGATACTATCTAAGAAAAATAACCTAGAAATTTATGTAAGAACTGGTTATAAAAACATGGATAAAAATGCTCTGTTTCTTCTTCCTATTAAACCCCGTCCTAATTACAGCAGCTGAATATTTACAGCCCCAGAACCAGCACAGCCTGCCAAATCTCCCATAAAACACCCAAAGGCTCCTATGGGCAAACTCTCAAACAGAAACACTTCAGAATCAAACTATGTTGGCTCTGCTTTTTCATCTGATCCTGCAGGCCAACTTGCTGGCCATTTATCATAGCATCTTGAACTGCTGAATTGGAAAGTTTATAAAAACAAAAAACCTGGCTAAGAAATTGAGGAATGGATTGTAGAACTTAGTATAGGCTTTCAACCTGGTACCATGCTCCAGGAGGTGCTCCATAGGAGGAATAAGAAAGTTTAAAAAAAAAAAAGGTAGTCCCGGCTTTTCGCTCTCAGCTTCGTTATTCATGTTACTGGTCAAGGAGCCATGGTGGGGAAATGCATTTTCTCCCTGGTTAGACTGGACAGTCACACGAGTGTCCTTTGGTCAAAGTCTCATCACATGTCAGCTTGGGAATGAAAACAAGATTTAAAAGGACAACTCAACAGTTATCCTCTTATCCTGTTATTCCAGCCAACCTTGTAATTGTTTCTCAACTAGATCTCGTTATCAAAAATCCTTCTAGCGGGATCAGTTTCACTTTAAACAGCTTATTACATGGATGACTAAAGGAGGAAAAATAACTCAAGAATTAACAGACAAAAAAATTATTCCTAAAACCAATATTCATATATTGATACACTGAGGATGATATTCCTTAAAATCTTCTCATGTGAAATTAAGTTTTTTGTGTAAAAATGAACAGGTCCTAGTGATTTTTTCAAGAACATCTTCTATTTAGAAATTCACCTCCTATAGGAGATAAACTATAACTATCAAGATGGTATTATTTAAATTGCATCTTCTGAATTACCTGGAAGAGTAACTTTGAGCATCCCAAAGAAGAATCATTACAGGGAACTGTTGGTTCACCCATAAATTCATTGACATCATAATAACAAAAGGATAACCTTGATCTCACGCTAAAACTGATAAACAAAAACTAAGGTCAAATTAAATTAATATCTGTTTCTCAGCTAAGAGATCTCTCACAGAGTTGCCATTTCCAATTAAGTATCACTGATGTGTCTTGGTACCCTGAAAAACACTGGAAAGGTGTTGGCAGCAACACCTGCCTATGCACCTACCTAAACAAGGTCTGTTGCATACTCCAAATCCTTCATCGTTAGATAATTTTTCTTCTTGAGTGGGTATTTCACATAAGGGCAGATTGCATTTAATACATTTTAAATTGCTACAAAGTTCTAAATTCACCTGAAGCAAAAATAGAATCACAGCAAACTTTTAATGAGTCCACAAGTGCCAGCAGATTTCCTTTTCCTCCTCCACTGCCACCCTAAAACTCACTCCATGTGTTTCACACTCTGTCCTGTCTGTCACCACACTCACATCCTCTGGGTTTTTTCCCCACACAGATTTTATTTGGTGCACTGGTGCCAACCACATAGACCTATCCTGTCAGGAGGCGTTGATACACTGACAACAGCACTTACCTGCTTGCTATATTCTCTAGAAGCAATAAAACCAAGAGGTTTTTTATTCTCTAGGAGTTGCTTTGTGTACCGAGTTTTCACAGCTGTCACCCAAGATTTACTTTCTCATTTGAGTAAAAGTAAAAATTACCTGCTAAATGAGTCCTTTGCAAAATACCTCTGCTTATATGCCCAAGATGCCCATGCAAGACCTCTCATCTGAAATACTTTGTTAGCTCATCCTTTCTGGCAAACAAACAAAGCTTGCACACTGACAAGTGTCATCTTACCATCAACCACATGTGGGCTGATTTTATGGAGTTTGCACCATAAGCCAAAGGCAGAATTACATCATATGGGTTGCAACCCCTCAGAGATTACTCTCCACTCCATTAACTTCATTAAAAATAGACCATCTGTGTGGCATAATTCTATTTATTCTTTCCAACTTGCTACTCCATCAGGCTAAATTAAATGGGCACTGAAAGAAAGAACTCTGACCACAAACAAGAGATGAAACACTGGCTTCATGAAGAGCAGAGGATGGTGGACCAGGCGAGGAATGAGTCACAGTTCATCCTAAATTTCCCATTCTCACTTGCACTGCTTTGCTCTACTGCCCTGCCTACTCTGCATCTGGATCCCTAAGTTAACCAGAAGGGGAACTGCTCAAAGCTTTGGATCTGTGCTGTGTCCCACTGAGCTAAACAGGGTACAGAAATAACAGTGTTTGCTTCTACAGGAAGCTGGCTCTGGCTGGGATTCACAGGGATGTCTCTGCTAACAAAGCATTTTTGCCCTGCCAATTTGCATCACAGCCACACGCCAACCTGCAAAACTGAAAATGAAATTTGACCAATTTAATTTTTCTCCAACTGCCTCCTGTTTTGACTGCTTAGTTTTTCACATATTCAGGGTGGAAGCCCGGTCCTTCAATAACATAATGACAGAAACTGCATATGTTTGCTGAGAGTTTGAGGGTCCTTTGTGATCAGCTGTGATGCCACATTCAGCACATTCTTCATCCAATACTAATTTCTCTGCTGTCATCAAAGTGTATTTTATGGCAGCTGCATTTCCCAAATTAAATATTTGGGCCACTTTCAATGCAAAATACCAGATGCACAGAGAAATAGTCTGAACTGCTTTAGATGAGGAAACAGAAAATGTTAATTCTATACTTAACACTGAAAACAGCTTTCATATGAAAAATTACAGCTGCTATTGGAGCACAGTGTTGATACTGATCAAGTGGAGAAACTACCTGGTCTTTGTATTAACTTAGTCCTTTCAAGAGGGAAAGTGCTTCTCCTCTCAGCTGGCTTTTCTTGCTCAGCTGATTTCCATTCCAATATTCTCTCCGTCCACAGGAGAACTTTTTCACTCTTTTTAAAACTGCACTTTGGCTTGTTGCTGGTGGTACCACACTACAGCTGCCCCAAGGACCATTCAGACTAAAGAAAGAAAGAAAAAATTTTACAGAAGTTTAGAAAGAGAGAAGAAGGGACTCAACAGGCAGAGGGCACTTTACAAAGAAGCTTCCCAAATTGTCTTGAGTCAAAACAACTAGTGCTGGCTTGTTAGATGAATTAGGTCAGATAGTGTGTCTTTCAAGCTTTTATGGAAGAAAGTGTAATTTAAGAGGATGTTTGCATGAAGGTAGGGTTGCCAAGAGGTACAGTCAACAGGGAGAGAACTCTCCAGGAACATGTGGCAGCAAAGACATGATCATGGTCAGAATACATAGGCAGTGGTTTGTTATCCAAACTGACAGGACTGCATCTGGAAGGCTGCAATGTTTAAAAACAAACAAACAAACAAACACACAAACAGCAAACTACCAGAAATGTTTGTTTCTTTAAAAAAATGAAAAGTTGCTGCCTATGAGAAGTGTAACATCAACACATTTAAATGGCAAATAGCACACCAAATCAATTCTTCAAGGGCTGACTCAGATCAGTTAGTCCATATGATGAAAGGGAAACCTTTATTCCCATCAAGTTCAGTGCACCAACTCATTTTAAAACCAGCTGTGAATATTTATTGAATGCTGACACTGAGGCACACCTGTATAGGCAAGGCTGAGTGTGATGCCCCTGGCCCAGGAAATTTCCGGCTCAATAGCTGAGAGACCAGATTCAGCATTTCAGTGACAGAAAGATGAAGCTGGCACATGCCTTGAATGTGGGACCATTTGGGGTTTGACTCTTCTTGTTTCAGCTCTCCCTTTCCCTGTTTTTGTAATGACTTTTATGGAAAATAAAGGTGATGAGCTTGAACAGCTGCTAACTCCTCCAGGGGCCTCTGGAGGAGAGGAATAAACACAAAATCAAGAAATTACCAATCCAAATACTCTGATACCTTTGGGAATGCATAGGAGTAACACAAATACGGAATCCATACTCCACTGCAGTACGAGCCAAAGATGTCAGAGCAGAGAGGAGCTGGGACAGTGACCACAGAGAAGCAGCACAGCCCTGCACTGCCACCTTCTCAGCTGTGCACCCACCAGCAGGTTGCCTGAACAGGCTCCAAACACTCCTCTGCCAAAGGAGCTTGGTATTGTCAAACATGACAACTTGATGAGATAAGGCCTAAAACAGAAAGGAGGAGGTGTTTGACTGTGTCTACAGACTAAATTAAGGGCTTTTGTGAGGTCTTCAAGAAGCTCTCAAAGCCAACCTAGTTTAAGATATGTTTACTATGAACATTCTAAGACATGACTTATTAATTACTGAAACAGCCCCCAAAACATCGTGGCTAGCAGGAAAACCCTTTGAATCAGGAGAGATGTTAATTAGGAAACTCAACAGCATGACAGACTCCAAGAAACCCCTAGAGAGGCAAGGGAAAGATCCCACTTTCCGCATTCGCATTTCACATCTGGGAAATGTGTATCATTACTTCAACATTGGGAGAAATCCAGAAATAGCAGGAAGGAAGGAAACTTTGAACTTAAAAAAAAAAGTGAAAGACAGTAGACTGTTTACATCTTGAACAAAGGGAGAGAAAAATGTCAGCACTGTCCTGCTGAGGACTGAGGAGCTGAATTCCCAACTCCAAAAATACTTTCAGGTCCTATCTAGAAAGGGGGATGCAGGAATTTGGTGGTTGCTAGCTAAAACATCTTCTCTGTTTTGGTACTCAAAACCTGCCTCTAGGACCTTCTGCAATAGCTGGGAAACAGCTTTCATTTTTTAAACATCCAAAGAAAATATTTCCTTCTTCTATTTGTTTTCTAATCAGGAGCTTTGCTTCTGACGTTGCAATCAAGAACTGAAATTTCTTTCACCCAGTTTTCATCTGCACTCTCACCTAATGCTTCAAATGGATTTGAGAAAATTTGAAACATTAGGTACACTGTTACCCCAGAAGAAATGGAGAATAAATGGTGTGTAGGTGAGTACACTGGCAAACTGTGACAGTTGAGGAATCCCTGAAGTTTGGTCACATCTCTTGGCAAGATACAGCAGTAATTTTGATGGTATCCCAGTGACTCACAGATTGCACAACAAACTCAGAGAGCTGGAAAGAAAAGGGTGGCAAATCACTTCTCCATAATTTACCTGCCAGTAGGTTAAAAGAATATGTACATTATAAATAAATATCCACATAAGGTCTAGGGCTTCCCATGATCAATATTTCTGCACACTTATGACAACCCTCTGCCAGCAACTAATGGATTTACCATTCAAAAAGCATTTAAAGACAGTATTCCCCAGACACCGAACAGATTCTAGTGACAACGAGAACAGTTAAAGAAAACAATGTTTAATAGTAAAAGGAGCCCAGAATATTTCCCAAGTCTTGTTTTTACATTAATTTTTAATCCTACCCACTTAAATAGCGTTACCCAACTTGCAAGTTGATGTAAAACGTAAGCCTGATTCCTCGTGCGTGTAAGTGTGGGTGTACATCCCCTACACAGACCAGACATATAACACATTAAAAAAATACAGTTGCTGCATTTTTCTCTGTTATTTACATAGTGCTGTGAGACAGCATTCACACTTAAGCCCAGAAAATCATCTTACAATAAAACACCAAAGAAGGAAAAAGAAACCAACAGGTTTTCAGTGGAAACCGGTAAAGTTGTCTGAAAGTAAACACTAAAGATTCTTCATTTACTGCCTTCTCGCTTCATTATCTAATCAAACAGAACAAGCAAAAACTAATAAATATGACACAGAAACAAAATAAGAACAAAAACCGCTGCTCCTTTTTTTTAAGTCAAGTAAAAGCAGCAAGAATATCCTGGTTTGTGGATAACTTGTAGCTCTCCAACACTGAACTGCAGCTGAGAAATGACTGTTCAGTAGCATTTGTATTGTATGCAAAGTAACCGATAGAGTTTTACTAATGAAGACTAAACTCGTCCTAACTCACAAAATACATTGCTGCCTGCCCTCAAGCCAGTTCTACAATTCCCAGCTGCTGCAGGCTCTGGGGAAGAAATTTGCCACAAATTGCTGGCTAATCTTACTACTGAATAGCTCATCTTGCTGCTGAAGAGATATCTGCTGCCTCAGGGGCCTGCACAGCTTAAAATGCTGCGGAGACGACAGTGATGGATTTTGATCTTCGGTGTAAGGAGAGATAAGTGCCTCCTGGCTACACCTGAATTCTGTGGGCTCCTCTGTGCTGCCATGGTGTCTGTGACCGTGCCAGACAGGTGTCACCTGAGCAGCACCCAGCCTCTGCTACTGAAAAATGCTTCTTCTAAAAACAGGAGGATGGGGGACCTGAACACTGAAGATTTCATACTTAGAAAATCACAGCTTTCCCTGCATGTAGTTATATCCAGCATCCTACAAGGTGAGGAGGGACAAGGAGCCAATCCACGAAAAGACAGTCTCCACCTGGGTATGTTCACCCAGAGCAGCTGACTCGGTGTACAGCCCCACTGGCAACAGCTCTTCCACTTCACTGCAACTGCAGAACACTTCCAGAGAGGAAAACAAAACCACCAGTTCAATAAGCTCAGTAGGAAGCGCCTTCATTTCCAGTGAAGAAAAACAGAGTGATTAGTTTGGTTTTGGTTTTTAAAAATGACACCTTTCCAAATTTCTCCATCCCACAGGCTGGGAGCCCACTTTCTGCAGGCAAGCTGTAGCTTGCAGTTTTACTGCTCACAGTCACATCAATGTGTGCCAATTAACACACACAATAATATAGCTCATAAAATATGTATTTTGCTCTCATAAGGCTGCTGTAAAGAAAATCTTTTCCTCTTAGGAAAAAATGGATAAAATTAAGATTTTTTTGTTTCTTGTTTTAGGTTGGAAGGAAAAAGTGATTTTTCTCTATTGAATAAAGACAGTAATAGCATGTAATTTCACTTTCGAGTTCTATGAACAAGAACGTGTACCATCATTCTCTAAATATGCACTCATGCTAAATGGACAATGTGCTCTGAGTGTTTTTTTACTGGTTACAATAGGATCATGACAGAGAAACAAAGTGTCTGAAGTAAGAATGAGAACAAGTCCTAAAACAATGCACAAAAGCATCAATGCTTTCCAGACTAAAATAAATTGTAGCAGATTATGAAAAGCTTACATTGAACTGAATTCTTAGTTTCACCATACCAATTAAAACAGTGCTATTTGTCTAATTGCTTCTGTCATTCGTAATTTAGCAGCAGGTCTGCACTACATTCAAAAGTATATTTAACATTTTACATACATGCAAAAGAGAGTAAAGTGCATGCATGTCACAGTTATGCTCTCTAGGATTAGAGGCACCCTCTTAGCGGTGGTTTAATCTTCCCGTTTAGAATTTTAGGCATTCACCTATCCAGCTAAACATAATCTGATTAATAAAACTCATATTCTTATGATGCCTAGGTCTATTTTCCAGAAAATGGTCTTTTAAAATGCTCATACTCCAAGAGAGAATAGTATAGGGAATGTATCCTGAAGTTGTACACACAGTCATACATCATGAAAGTAAAATCATTAGGTGAAAACTCGGAGTTACAACAGAAACAGAACATCGTATTTTGTGTATACAGCTAACTAACTGCACGTGCACACAGCTGCAGTAAGATATCTGAGCATTCAGCTACATTTTTCAGGCAACTGCCATAACCACACGTCATCCGCCTCTGACCACAGTTTGATAAGCAATTACTTCTTTCAGCAGCAGTGATGCCGGCAGAAACAGCCCTTACCTCCTGCTCCCTGCCACATGTTCCCTCCTTTCAGGCCACCTTCTCAGCCCCGACACAGCAGCCACACAGCCAGACAGATCAGAGTTAAAAGTAATCAATAAAAAAGAAGAAAAGGTGCTTTTGAACCCACTGCAGTCCCCCGATGCAGCTCCCCATGAGCCCCACAAATGGCTGTGCTAGTCCAGCTCAGAGGGTGGCAGGGGGCTGCTTATGCAAGCACACTTCACTCAGGAAACACATGCCAAATCTCTCCCTCAGGAAGCGATTGTGTTTGCACCAAAACATCTGAAAAATCTTCCCCCCTGTGCCCGGTCTGTTGGACCTTGGCCTGGGAATACGGATCCGGAAGGGATCCCTGGGGGTGTCCTGGTCCCCTTCCTCACAGCTGCAGACAAGAACCAACCCAGCAGATCCAATCAGCCAGGAGCCTGTGCTGTAGCAAGGCAGCTGTCAGGTGAACGGTGCACAGCTTGAAGCTGAAGCGAATGTGCAAGCTGGGGCGGAAAAGAAAGTTCCTGAGGTTTCCCCTGTTTACATATCAGCTGAATGAATTCTGATAAAGCTTTGTAAAATTAAATTACACACTGTGCCATATTGTTTTTCATCATCACTTTCCAGCTTCAGGTTAAGGCAATAGTTAATGATTGAATTTTAAAGGCATTAACGTAGAAACCCCTTAGGGATGCCCAGAGAAACCTTCTATTAAAATACAGCTTCTGTTACACTGCTGCAAAAGATGGAAAAGTAAACAATAAATATAATGCAACTGAAAAAATATGAAACAAGAACACATTATGAGCTATGTGGCACTAAAAAAAAATACAAAAAGACAGTAACAGCTAATGATTTGAGGTGAGCAATATCATGGCCCTAAGTGAGGCATAATAGAATCACTCTGAGGAAACTGCAATTCTGTTTCACTTCATTAAGTTTCATGTTATCCGCCAATTTCCCAGCGCTAACGGAAACGTTTCCTCATTGCCACTGTAGGAGAAGACCTACAACAACAAACAGACTCAGCTGTCCCAACCAGCCTGTTAACTTAATGAAATCACTTCAGTCAGATCACACAAACCCAAATTCATCCCAAATACCGACTTAACAGCTTACCTGTAGAGATATTAAACAGAAGAGGTCAATAAATGAGTGGCAAATTATCAGGAAGTTCAAAATAAGGATAATACTCACTGTATCCTTTGGCTTTTTTTTTTTTTCATTGAACAGATTCCCTGAATTTAGTCAGCCTGTGAGCACACAATTTCCTACAAGACATGTGCCACTTGGCCTGAGTCTATTACTGCACACCTGGTTGTCCTACAAGGGACTAAGAATTTTCCTGGAAATCCGTTACATTAATATCCCAGAAGAAATATCGAGGCTGTTCAGGATAAGGATCGCTGTGATTAGCTACTTCCACAGCTATCCCTACAGATAGCTCTCCAGCCCATCTGAGCAGCCTGTGCCTCGGGTTTTGGAGCTGTTGGGGAGCCGCTCACATACACGTGCACAGACACAGACACACACAGACACACACACACACACACAGACACACGCAGACACACAGGCACACTCACACACAGACACACACAGACACACACACACACACAGGTACACTCACACACAGACACACACACAGACACACTCACACACAGGCACACCCACCCGTGCACGGGCATCCCGGTGACAGCCGCGGGTCCGCACACACGGGGACGACGGCAAGGTGCAGCACTGCCTCTCACACCTGCGTCTGAACAGGTACACTTGTTCTGCTTATGCAACGGAAATAAAAGATACCCGAGTTTCCTCATACCATCTAGCAACTTGAAACGCTGTTTATCCTTAAGCGCTGTTTATCCTTAAGCGCTGTTTACCTGACTAGTGTCTTACCTAACCAACAGCTTACACATACGTATGCACGTATATACAGTTCCTTCATTAAACAGTGGCGTTCACATTCATTTTTATTGATTTTTCAATGTTTCCGCAGTTCTACCACGACCCAGGCAGGGCAGGAAAGCGACCCGGCTGCAGCCTCACCGGAGCGCTGCGAGCCGCCGCCGGGGAGCCGCGCTGCCCGCCCCGCCCGCCCCGCTCCGGGCCACCCCTCTGTCCCTGCTCGCTGCTCCCGAGCCCCGCACGCCCTACCTGCAGGCTGCAGCCCCCACCTGCGGGCTGGGCCCGGCAGGAGCCCCGCGGCCGCCGGTGCGCGCTGCCCCGCGGGGGCGGTGGCTCGGCGGGCCCGGGGCGGGGGCCGGGCGCGCCCGCCCCGCCAGCGCGGCCGTAACCGCGGCCCGCAGCGCAGGAGGCAGGGAAGCGGCTCGGTTTCGGCTCAGCCCCCTCCCCGCCGGAGTTTGCCTGGCCGCCCTGGTCGCCCACCTGGCCGACTGGTTGCCGCTCCCCGCAGCGGGGCCCGGCGGGCTCGCCCGAGCGCTGCCCCTCGCCCGGTTCCGTCAAGTTGTCATCGGAGGCAGCCGGAGTCCCTCCTTCGTGGTACCTTCACCAACACGAAAAAGTGCGTCTCAGCAGTGCCACGGGAGCTTTCATCGCATTAAGAGGGATTTTTTTTTGCTTCCCATGGAGGCAAAGTCAGTACTGGGATTTGTGGATCAGTGCTCTCAGGCATTTCATAAGATATTTTTAAACGGTTCCAAAGTCAGGCAACACTCAAGAGTGGAAATAACAGCAGAACTTGTGCACAAGGGTGGCCCTCTTGTCACATACACCAGCCCTTCCTACCCATTGGGAATCATGTTGCCGTTTGGCACTCTTTAAATTTTCAAACAGTTCAAAACCCCAGACCAGACCAGGGGAAGGGCTCATGCAGATTTGGACCCTAGACTCTTGGAACAAGTTTCAAATTCCAGCAGCCTTCTGTTTATCCAAGAAAGATAAACTAAGTGGCCTGCTGAATACTGCATGTGTTTTTGGGCAAGATCTGGAAAGCAGCAGGTCTTTGCTCAGAAAGGACATTAAACATCCTGTGACACTTTCCATAAGAACAAAGATAAAATGGGATCTTTTCTTACCCTTCTTGTTGCCAGACAAGAGCTGCTTGGTCCTTGTCTTTCCCCTGGGACCTTGCTGCCTTCCAGTGCTTCTATAAAGAGCAAGTGCAAAGTTCCCAGCAGTGTGCAAGCACAGCCCTTGGAGGGTGGCAGGGAGGTGTTTGCCCTGCTGGTCTTCAGGAAAAGTTCAAGCATACATGATTTGGGTAAGCATGGCAGCTTCAGGGTAGATTATTAATTGGAAAAGACTTCCCTTTCTAGGTGACTCTAGAGCTACTCTGTGCCATACAGCAGCACAAGAGAGCTAGGAGAGAATGATCTTTCCCCTTCTTCTGCACACTGTGGAATGAAGCTGCACACCACCTGTGCACATCTTCCCTGACACAGGTACACCTCCTCCTGCGGCGTGTGGCCCACAGTAGTCCAAGAGAAAAGGGGCTAGGTTTTCCCCACCATGCATGTGGGTAATAAAAACTTGTCCTTGAACAAAAAAAGTGCAGCTCTTACTTTCTTGTTGAGTTTTTGATTTTTTTTCCCTCGTTTTTATAGTTCTTCAGTATTTTAGACAGATTTTTAATCTTACCCATAATACACTGTGCTTCATGTTGGAAGATTTCCTTTGCCAAAATACACTGCTAACATAATTGCAGCAGACTTTATTCGAACTGCTTAACACTGCAAGATAAAATTCTGAACAGGATGGTCTGGGCATTAAGCTACTGGCCAAGAGACGGGATCTCAAAATTGCAGCGAACTTCCTCTGCAAGTCTGGTTGGCAGCATCTCTATGACAACTCCCCATCAGCAGTGGGAATGACAGTGGTTATCTATATTGGCTACTGACATTTTGACATCTGGCCCAACGACAGGTAATGCTTCTCTCTGGTGTGGAAAGGATATTGAAGGATATTGTCAGAGCACTACAGCACATTGTGCATTGTACATGCTAGGGAAACTCAGAGAGGCAATAATACCACTCACACCCTGCTGACCTGCCCTTGGCGCTACAACAACTTTAAAACACTTTTGTGCTATTTAATTTTTATATAAATTCATTCCAAGCACTGAAGTATCAGAAGCTGGATATTGCCAAATCAAAATGCGTGACTTCAATTGGTTCTTGGATCAAAACTCTAACAGTAATAGAAATACCAGGGTTTGGGTTTCACGCGTGTTTTACACATTCATGACAGGCTTCCTTTTGTCACACATTCTTCTCATGCAAGTTTCAACTGCTGACACCAGCTGGACAAGCAACACAAAAGAAGTCACGAATAATGGCCTTAATCCTTCCGAAGTTGCAGGGCTATGCATGTTGCTTTCTCTAGAGCTGCAATCAAGATAGGACAGGAGCACAGGCCCTCACCTGGAGTGCCTGACCAGGCAAAGAAAACGCAATTGGGGAAGTGCTTGGTTTGGTTTGGTTCCTGTGCAAACGAGTAATTCCTTTACACTCTTTCACACTTCGCAAACCACAAAATAACAGAAAGTATACTACTATAGAATTCAACAGGTAAAAATAAATGTTTTTACAGTTTGGAGGATGGTTAGGTGCCATGATACTGTTGATGAATGGCCTTCCTACGCAATGAGTGTTCATAAATGGAACCTTTATGTACAAATACAAATGTTGGAAACTGAAAACCTCACTACCCTCCTTCCACTGCCCTCTTCTCCCATCTGCCTGTTGCAGGCAGCCAACAGTACAGGGACATGCTGTAATGGCATGCTCAGAGTAACATTTCCAGATCTGGACACTAACACTTGGACCTACAACCTTTGGCATCCTACAGCCAAGGGAACACAGCTTCCCTGGCATCTCTAAAAAATTAAGCCAAGGACTGAGGAAACTGTAAGTCCCCATGGTTCCTTCAGCCTTCTCTCTGCAGCTATAGTCCAAATTTTGCCAACTCCAAGGCAAGAAGGTAAAGTACCCACCACTTGAGAGCTGAGGCTCCTTTTTGGAGGTGAAGGCAAGCTCTGTTTCTTACTAACACACAAGATTTTAGCAAGGGATCAAAAGACTATGATAAATTCCTAGAAATATGTGGCTGTGTAAATCACATATGTAACCTAAGATAGAAAAAAAGGGTATGTAATGGCCTCCTCACTTTTTCATGGACACTAGCAATTCCTGGAACATAAGACCACAATTCGGCATTAGACCAAAAGATGCATTTAAAACCAGACAGTTTCTAATGACACTCAAAACTAGATGAGGGTATGTCTTGCTACCGAGTGCATCATCTTCCAGAATATTGGGAAATTTTGGCAGAAGTATCCTCTCTTTCTTGATATAAGTATAGGCAAATCAATACTTAATATTAGTTGAACAAGAGGATGATTCATCTCCTTTTACTGACTAAAAACTTCCACATTTCAAATCTCCTGCCTTGCTCCTCTTCATCCATGTGTCATGGAAGTCCTTGGTCCAAGCACACACTGTAAGACTTTTGGACATATTTATATGCATTTATTTTACAAAGATCTGCATTCCAGCTAGCAAATGCAACAATTTTTCACTGGAAAACACAGATTCATCACTACAAATGTCCTGAGGAAACATCATTTAACAAAATTTGGCCGTAAAAATGCAGCCAAAGATTTTAAAAAAAAAAAAAATCCTTATATTTCAAATGACTTGCTTTTGGCAGCCTGCTAGGCTTCCTTGCTATCAGGCTTTTTTTGGTGGAAAAAGTGAAATGAAATGTAGACATCTTGAAATTTCCCATCAGAAGAAAAACTTAATTAGACATTGGAATTTTTCACAGCATGGGAGTAATAAATTTGAATTAGTTGTACTTGGAAGCAAGCCTTTGCACAGCTATTCCAGTCTTTCTTCCATATTCACGTAACTGTGGACCAGAAGCTTGGGCTACTTCAATCCATACAGGAATCTGACCCCAAATACAGGCTGTAATGTCGCTCCCGTCTGAGGAGACCTAACCATTTCCATCATTCTGTAGTTTTTCATAGCATTATGTTTTTGTTCTTCTGGATGACAAGTATGGCTCGCTGTGCTCTGCAGAAGAAATGGTGTCAGCAGCTTATCCTGCTCATCATCAACACCCTTGCCTCTCCCAGCTCCCAGGGAGACGCAAAAGCTAAAGAAGGTTGAATTGGGGATCAAGGCCTGAAGGCAGTGCACGTGGTCTTTATCCTATTCTCCAAATCAGCACACAAAACCAAGTAAAAGAAGATGGTAAACCACCACCAATTCTTCACACCTCCACAATGCAGAAAACCAGTCATTTGACAAGAATTTGCTGTACCTCAGATAAAACTCTGGCTGGTTTTTACTGGCCACTGGGGCTTTCAAAGAGTTCCTCATCCAACCCAGGGTATGCTGTGCCTCTAGACAAGATTTTGCTCCAGCTCACCTGTAAAATGCACAGCTTAACACCTAGAACTACTTTTGATTCAGTTTTTACTACCTAATTGTTGTACTTGTTGTGTTCACAGGCTAGGGGAAAAGTTTCTTTGGTTTAAACTTTAATACATTCCTTTAAATAAAATATTCTTATTGATAGTATCTACAGCAAACATTTACAGAGTTAACAAACACAGAAACTATTGTCATTCCACACAGAAAGTTACAAGCATCAAAGATTTCTGTTTTATTTGGAGACATACCAGATTAGTCCCAGGGGCACTTATGCAACACAGAATCTTACAGATAATTTTTTTTCACCCCGTGCTTGGTGCAACAATTTTTCCCCCTCATTCGCTTGCTTTTTTCTCTCCGAGTTAAGCATGTACAGACAGAGGCCTAAACCAGAGCTAGCTAAAAGTCCATCAGAAACTATCTGCTCTGAGCAGCACAATATTTTGGTAAATATTACAACATTGATTATCCACAGCCTTGCATTTTGGTATCGGCCACGTGGCTGCAAAGCCAGTCAGGCTGCTGCCTGCCAGGGCTCTGTTCCCTCTCCCCACAGGGCAACAGTATTACCTAGCATCTCATTCCTCTAAGAGTAGTGCTGCTAGCTTTATAACTGGTGACACAAACTTCATCGACAGATTTTTGATTCAAGCCTGAATAATATTTTACTAAAGCAGTTTCTTGTTTGTGTTTTTAAGAAGTTCTCTGCTGCTCTGCCTTTCTTTGTGTGTGTCCCAAAGTTCCCCTTGCTGAGGTGCCAGTCATACACCACTACTTCCTAGCACAGCAGGGGAAGTGGAATGGTCAGGGACTGAAAGGGGACAGATTCTCAATTACCTTCTCTCCTCCCATGGGTCTGCAAGGCAATAGAAAGGAAAGAAAGAAAATAGAAAAGGAAGAGCCAGTTCTTATACTTATGTGAATAAAAATACTTCAATTGCCCAACAATGTCCGTACACAGGACAAACTTCTATAGTGCCTTATGCCCATAGTCAATGGCCTCCACAGTGGTGTCAGTAACAGCTCTTCTGCTCCTAGCCTGATAAAGGGGTTTATAATTCCAGGGTTGGTGTCTTAGAACTTTATAGCAATGTACATAAAATGAAACTTTAAGCAAATTCCCGTAATGCTGTGAACCAGACGTTCATGAAAATCTCACATAGGCACTTTTATAATTGCCTTTCAGGTAGGAGAGCTGGAACAGAGAGATATGTTGCATGGCACCATAAAAAAATCAAGCTCCAAATTGAGGGGAACAAGATCAGAAATTGAAAAAAGAAGTCTTCTTGACTGAAACTAAGCTGACCTCTATGATTCTTCCCATGAATAAAAGGTGAATTAGTCTGCAGAGTTTGGTGCCTTTTCTGCTTCTTTTTTTTTTTTTTTTTTTTTGGATACAATTTCTTATGTGATGAGAGCAAGGAGTGGAGAGAAATTCAGTTCCGGAATGTTTTCGGCCCTAGCTGTAAAAGAGCAGGTGTGAAGTGTGTCATGGGTCAGCCTGCAGTCATCATCAGGAAGCAGCTTTAGCTTCCCTTGCACAGCTTTTCCCCCTCAAAGAAGAGGCAAACCAGTGATGCTTGGGGGTTGCTACACTGCACAGGCAAATCTGCTGGAGAGAAGTCTACAAACCTCCTATATTTGAAGACAAAACTAAGCTAAAGAAGTGACAAACACTGGGAAATTTGGGAGCTTTTTTGGCTTATCTTGTAAATATTTCTGGATTTTTTTGTGCACAGCCTTTTGTAGCCAAGTGCAATATGCTGAAAGCTAGCTGGGTAACAGCATGCTCCCTGCTTAGGACATAGGAACAGCATGTTTTTGTTTACTTATTCAAATAGCAGTAGGGGTGAGGTTGCTCAAAAAACAAAACAATTCTACTAAAAGGAACTAAAATTTTTTTTAAGTACACTCAGCATTTTGTAAATCATTTAGCCAGCCATCTTTGAAAATGCTAAATTCATTTTTTCATTTAAGGTTTTTTTATTAATATGCATTAGTTCACAGTTAATTTTTAAAATATAAAAAGAGTAAGAACAATTTTCAAAACAGGAGAGTGTTCTCATTGTTCAAATCAATACCAATAAGAAGTTTTTATCTCCAGGTGAAGCCTCTCATAGCTTCAGTTGCCTTGCCCAAATTACACTACTGCATTTCACAAAACCAATATTCACAGATCACATTGTCTGTGCTGCCTCCATTGCCTCCTGCTGACAATCAGGATGTCAGTGGGGTAATTCCACTGAGAGGACAGAGGGGGCAGATGAAAATAACAATACCACTATCTCAACTTAGTATTACATCTGCAGGTTGGGAATGATTTACTGCCTTAGATAAGAATATTTAAATTGCAGCCTCCCAAAGGATGCAGCTGTTATAAAAGCTTGTAGGAAAGAGCATTTTGATCAGCATGTCTTTCCTTGGGCTGGAGACATTCATTTCTTCATCCTTACTGAAACACACGTATTTCCACTTCCACCCAACCCAGCATCTGCATTAGAAACTCCTACAAGCTGAGACCAGCTGTTGTTTTATTTTTGTGCAATTTGCTAACATATTAATACAAAACAAATCCTCTGAACAAGTCACAGCATACCAGTGGCCACACCATCTTGTTGCTTGAAGAACTGATATGTCTGTTGTGACAAAGGCATTATCAAACCAGTGTCTGTCCATGATGAGACTCTGTCTTGCTCTAAGCATTGTTCCCCGATGCTTTCAAGGATGCAACACAAAACGTGTATTCCCTTGCAAGGAAAACGTCATCTCACAAAAGATTTTAAACCCCAAAAAGCTATTTGAAAAAAAAAAATCTAACATATTATATAAGAAAACTGGTAACATGGTTAGCTGAGACCACATTGTCATGGCTGGGCATAAATGGAAATAACAGGTAACAGGGGTAAACTCAACCCTGTACCTGCACTGCCAAGGCTGCTTTGGTACATCAGCATCTGCTCAAGGGCAACTTCTGCTTCGTATTAAATGCCCAGATTCACTCAAACCTTTAAGTTTGAAGCGAGATGAATGGGTCATCTACCCAAAAACCTGGAAAACTACAAAGTTGTCAACTTGGAAAGACACTTCTGAAGGTGGAAGTGCCTTGATCATCACAACAAAATAAAGCAAAACCACTTAAGAACAGGGAATGACACATTGTTTTAAGTAAAGCATGATGCCATTTCATGCTGTTTACCCTCCTTCATTCCAGGTACCCAGAGGCAGCAAGACACAAACCAGACCACCATCTTTTTCATAGCCTCTATTTCATTTAATCCCAATTTCAAAGACACCTTGTACTTTAAAAACAGAATGCAGTAGAACTCTTCATCTGACTGGAAACAATCATGTATGTTTATTTTGTCATCAGTTCAACCCCATATGGTTCTCCCACCTCTAAAGTTCTGCTGTGTCCTGCCAAAAATCACTTGCAAGTATCTTGTGACAGTCTAATGGGAACAGAAGTGCTGATAACAGTGAAACACCAGGACAGCTTTGCTGAGGTTGGAACAAACTGCAAGCACCCTACTTGTCCTAGAAGTCAGATTCTTGTTCTGCCCCCTGCACCCCATGCTAGCCTTCTCTATCAAATCTGACAAAGTAAATACTCTTAGTTGTCTCTCACTCTTCATCCAGCACTACGGATTTCCCCCAGTGCCTTAGTCCAAAAATCTTACTTTAAAACACAGACCCTTCTTCCTAAGGGATGTAATTAAGACTTTTTTTGTCAAAACCATTAAAAATTGGGGTTTCTTGGTGGTGGTGTGGAGAGAATGAAGAGAGTAGCATGTGATAAAAGAACAAACGTTCAAGTCCAAAACAAGCACAGGACAAGACAATTGACAGCGATGTGTCTGATGCGTTCTGCTCCAACTTACCTGAATTACCTTACCATGTTTCAGAAAGAGAAGCTAGATTAACAAAGCTTGGCCTGGTAAGAGGTCTCTTTAATTCATACCAAAACAAGTATTTTCAACACATACTAAACTGCAGACTTCCTGATCTCCCTTAGGGAAGGCTGCTTATTCAACCTCACCATTTCCAAAACAAAAAAGATCCAAGAATCTGAGGATTTCTAGGTTCTCAATAATACTCTTTGATAGTGCTGGAGTTGAACTTTGCTTGCACAAACTTCCAGTTTGTACCAGTTATAGTAGAGGTTTATCTATGCAACTGAGCAAGGCTGTTTTCAAACTCTTTAGATACCTCTGGATGATGAAATGGGGCACCTTGGCAAACCCCTTCCAACAGATGACTGTAGACAGCAACTGGATACCAAATACAATCAGAAAAATTGAAGACAACACTAATGCTCTTAGAAATGCCCCAAAGTACTCCCCTAGGGCAAAAATATTGTAACAGTGCCAGAAATCAATCACACTGTCATTCATCCATTACCTTAACTATGGAGGGGGAACATGGAGAGGAAAACAAGAGATGGGATTAGTGGAGGCAGGCAAAGTCTGAAGGTAAAGAAGCAAGTTACAGTACTAGCAAGATTGATATGATGGTACTGGTGGGGACACAGAAAAAAGTAGTCAATTGTAGATTTCAAGGCAACAAAGAAATAGTTTTGAAGTAGGGTTTTCTCCCTCAGGAAAGGAAGAATTAAACTTCCAGTGTCATTTTCCTCTAGTTTCTCCTACTTTTTGACTTTCCACAACTCTCTATCCTGTTAAGTCTGCTAATATTTTTGCCAACCAGATGTACTCATTTATGTAGTATACAATTCAGAGTACCTTTTCTCATTCTTTTAATGACAGCAATTCACCTATAAAACATTTTAAATTTCAAATCAGCATTTTTAAGGTAAAGTTTTATTTTGTGCTTCTCTTAGAACTGTGATCAACTTACGTGACAGTCCCTAGAATCTTACAGCTACGTTCAGGGCTACCACAATTGTGCTTTTCTTCTTCAACCACATAGCCTCAATTTGTGCATCTTTAAAGTCCTTATATATCTCTCTGAATGGCTTGCTAGGGTTTTTTTGAATGTGTGTGCGTTTTTTGTTTGTTGGGGGGGGTTGTTTGGGCTTTTTTGTTGTTGTTTTGGGGTGTTTTGTTTTTGTTTTGTTTTTTTTTTTGTTTTGGCTTTTTTTTTGAGAAGTAAAGGATTTTAATCTTAAAATAACTACTATTTCAGATTTGTTTACTTAACGTTATAGTCTTCCTTCACATAAGTTCAAACGTGAAGAATGCAAGAACACCTAGGTGACAGACATTCCCACATCAAATTCCCCTCAAAAAAAGACAATGGAGAAAAAGACAGGATCTTTCTCTGAAACAAACCAACCAAGCAGTTACATGGCCGATGTTGTGCTTCCCTCTACTGTTTATCAGAAGAAGCACAGTTACCTCTTAACATTCTGAAGTTTTCCTTAAAAAAAACAAAAGTGTACAAATGAATCTTTACTCGCAGGCAAAACTTAGCCAATAACCTTAATCAAAGTTTTTTTTTTCTTTATTAAAAAATAGAGGCACTGAGCAGAACCATCTGCACTTATCTCAAGCTCAATATTACAGAAAATATCAACTTCAACACACTAATATCTCATCTTTTGGTTTATAGTCCTTTAAAGTCAACTTCAAGCAGGAAAAAGGCTTCAAAGACTAAAGCTTTGTAATGAAGAGTAAAAACATGTCAAGAACCAAACAATTACCACGGAAGTAAATAGTCATGTATGTCACATCCTTGCTTCCAAGAAATGAATTCCACAGATACATTAAAACTGTCAAAACAGTAGTGGTCTTTATTTCCATCAGACAAGTTAACACTTCAGTTCATATTACCATCTTTCAACATTTGGGAGATATGTAAGTTAATGACTTAAAAAAGTGAAATAAACCCCCTTCCAAAAATATACTGAATTTTATACTGTCCCTCTTATGAGTCATTTACATTATGTGACATCACATATAGTCTTGCAAGACAAAATAATTTATGAACTGTTTTTCAGCCTCTCATTTGTGAGCCCTCAAGGTGTCTAAGGAAAGCAAGTTTATACATGCTCTGCAGCAACCTAAGTACATAGATTTCAAAGGGATCTCAATTCAACTTTGAAAAAAAAACATCTAGAGAGGACCACAAATCAGAAAAGGTAGAAAATACTGCATTGGAATAAACACTCAAATTTTAATGTCCTGGAGGGAAAGTTAACACTAGTTTAAAAGCAGAAAATACTTTAGTCAGTATTTTTCTAATTTTAGTAATTGGGTTTTTAATAACGCTGTTATCAGTTGTTTTCAATTAAGAACAAGTTAAAACTTGCAGATTACAGAAATGTAAGTGAAAACAATCTCCCTTTGCCATCTAATACCAAGTGTGAATAACATCTTTACTACAGAACTCTTCATGTTGATCAGAGGTTTTCATCAGAAACAGATTTTCATTTTAGTGTCAGTTGAATAACTAAAATTTTAGTTCACATCTTGTTTAAAATTTTTATTATAGAGAAGAATCAGTCCTGCAAAACCAGTTGGCAGTCTCTTCCTGTTGCAATTCATGACTACTGAAAATCACAATCTTAAACCCCCTGCTATTACCGAGCTTCCTCACAGTCCTTTGAAGAAACTCATTTAGCCACAGAATGGTTTGCAATTTTTTTTTGGGGGGGGTCAGAGAGATGTTAAATAAAAAAAGTGTCTCATCTAATGAGGAAAGGAAAGGCAAAAAAAATCAATGACTAGTTTTCACAGTAAAATGCATCAGCTTTGCAGTTTCATTTGAAACCAAGAACAAATCATGAAACGTCATGAAAATAAGATAAAAAAAATCTCCTAGAGTGATTACTAAATGAAGTTAAAATCACCACACTAATCAGTAAACCCCAGAAGAAAAGCAGATGCCTCATATCACAGGTCCTACATTAAACAGTATCCATTTTTAAAAATAAATCCATAAAATCTGTATGTTTGGCCACTTTGCACATTTTTCCCCTAAAAAATACAGTGTACAGAAAAAAAATCTCATAATTCCCAGTATGAATTCTGAAGTATAAGGTCAAGATCCAGAAATTAAAGATCAGCTAAAAGGATTTTAAATTATTTACAAATCCAGCAGGTAGAACTACCGTAATGGCTTCACTTCCATCCTTGTAGTGGCTTTCACTCTTATCCAGCAGCATCTGCAGTAGGAATCTCTTCAGACAGCTTCATCACTGATCATCTGTCATTTTAAGCATTTCTAGAAGAGCCCCAACAGCTCCAAAATAACCCTTTGAACAAAGGCAAAAGAAAACCAAAACAAATCAAATTCCAAAATAAGACATAAGCATGAACACAAATTTTTCAGTTCTGTTAAAGCAACGAGAAGAATATCAGCCCTGCCAAATATTTGCTCTATCTAAAATATGATTTAATAAGATCGTCTTTAGGTAGAAGAAAGGGCCTGATACTGGAAAAAGTCTTACATAGTTTTCCAAAATTATTAAAAAAATAATTACAGAACCATAATACAGATGCTGTACTGAGGCAGGGCAGTTTCCATTACAGACCTGTCCATCTGGTAGTCACCTCAAAATTATGCTTACAAAAATGAATTATACTTGGGGTTTTCATAGACCAGCCCACACAAATGAACGTTGTTGGTATCAGGGTCAGAAAGCACATACGAGAAATGGGCAATGTTTAATGTTTAACAACACATACCACAAGATTAGTGATCAAACCAAGGAGTTAACAAGTAATATTTTCAAACAAATTTGTAAACTAAATAGCATTTATGCAGAACTTAGCTTGTGCATTCAATTCAAAGCAATGGCATTTGTCCCCTTTCAAGTTCACCAAAGAAAGAACTACAACAATTTTGTACTTACAAATAGAAGTGTAAGTTCAACATATATTTCCTTACCTCATGTTCCAAAAACAGAGCTTTTAGCTGTCCCTTGGACCAATAATCCATAGCATATGCTAGCACCTTCATAGAAATCATATTAATTCTGAGAAAGTTGCCAACAAACACCACCTTGTCAATGTTCTGTAAAATTGAATTTGAAAACCAGATGAGAAAAATTATATTCAGTTAAATTGTTTGCCTCACTCAACATATACCTCTGCCTCTACTACAAAGTTAAATGGGAATTTTAGGTTACATTTAAATACTTCAGACTGAAAAGTCAAAAAATACTGCAGTTACTGACCGCTAAGTAAGAGACGTTGCAAGAGCAGGGAGATGCAGAGTTTTATTCCAAGGAAAGTGAGAGGCTATTATCATAAATGATCAATATTTGCTTCAAATATTCAATAAATATCAGGACCTTCCCAACACGACTCAGATTATCAGTGTTTTGGTGGTGGTTTTGGTTTTTTTAATTGTATATTGCTGCACTGAAGACATCTTTGCCCCCCTGCATGTTAAATGAAGCAACTTTCTAGAGGTCGCTCTGATTATTAAATCCAGATGGAGAACTACTGAAGGGTATCTGACAAGGATTATGTTAGAGATGGGAAGAAGCATCTTTCATTATCTATTATCAGGACTGTGATTCCATTTTCAAAAAGCAAGTGAAATGGGGCCGACACAATACTTGACATGTATGGCATTCCTCTGTTTCAAAGCTCATTTGAACTCAGTTTTCTTTCAGGAAATTAAGATTTTTTTTTCAACCATCAGCACTAGGCTGCCAATGAGAAAGCCAGAGACTATCCTTACTTGTATGTACATCACTGCAGTGAGCAGTGGTTCTGTGTGGTGTTTAAACAACGCCCGTAACTATCTTACCAAGCCCAGTTCTGCCTGTTATGCACAAAATTGCACTTGCATTTTGCATTGGTGTACCAGATGATGTTCACCAGACACTAGAATTGGTCTAGAAGATTCAGTAGGAGGCCACATCCTGGAGACAAAAGGAGTCTTTTTTTTGTACAGTTTTACAGGAGTCCTGAAGAGCCCTAGAAAGGTTATCTTCAAGAGTCTTCTGCAGAAGACTGTCAGAAAAGCTGCATAGGGGCTAGAATTAGCAAGGGTTACCCCTCTGCATTGATCCAGCTCTATAAAGCCCAACAGCTGGCTCTGCAGCAATTCCTGTGCTACAGCCACAGTTGTGCTGTGTCCAGGACTGTGCCTGTGACACACCCCAGGGAACATCCTCACTGGAATGCTCAGTACTGGAGAGAGCCGATCGTACCTCATTCATGCAGTCTCCACTGCCTGAGGGACGTGCCTGACTGCCCTCAAGCCAAACACAGCAACACAAACTTTACTGAAATAATTTAGCTTCAGTCACCTATCTCCTTAGACTCTGCAGCCACACCACCACGCATTCATACCCATTCCTAGGAATTTATGACTGAAAATAAGAACTTCTTAAATTTCAAAAGGCTGCCACGGAACATGGCCAAGAGCACCTTGCATCCTTGGATAAGGCAGTTTTGTCTCTGAAGTAACTCGTGACAAAGGAGGGACAAACATACAATTAATTTTCCTGTAATGTCATACCACAAAATTGATTAGAAGCTACATTTCAGTTTCACATGCATATGATTTTTTCTGAATATAAAAACAAAGCTACTGTTACCAGAAGCAACACCTAACACAAAGTATAAAAATTACTGCAAATTTTGAATCTAAAAGTACTAGTCATATCTAGTAGACTAACAGTGCATATCGACATGCAAATTTCATATCAAATATGTTTTCCAACATTCCTTGAGTTGACAAGGTTAAAAATTATAATTTATAATATAAAGTTTCCTAGATTTTCTGAACTGAACTAAAAACAAGTTTATCATTTTTCAGAAGTCGAAATGCTACTCTTAAGGGAGTCTTGTCAATGTCCACTGCTGAAACTTTCAAAGCTGAAAGACAGAAATCTTAAACTGATGAAGAGATGGTGGTGACATGCTTACTTAAGCTAATCAAATTACAACATCCTGGAAAAGACATGCACTCTTTCACTCTGTGGGGTCTTGTTAAATTGTTCAACTACCCTGCAGCAGAAAGCTGTAGTATACCTTCAATATAGTATATTCACATATTTGCCAATATAATTGAATAGGGAAATCTATATCAATAACACAATAAAAAACCCTGCATATATTTTTGCAAGGCAGCTGGTTCAGATGCAAAATTACATGTTCTGCAAGTAAGGAAAGTATAAACCAGGAGATGGGTTTCCTTTATGCAGTTCTGCTGTGCCTAGGACAGGCCATTTCAAAGGGTCTGTGGCCAAACGGTTCCAGACTATGGAATTTTTCTACCTCACTGCCAACTTTGTGCAAGCAAATTTGCTTTGAAGTTCTGCAGACAGACTATTTCATTTATTCCCTGGCCTCATTTTTTCCTGCACATATGCAAGTCATTTTCAACACAATATTAAAGCTGCAATCATTGGGAAAAACTTATCAAAAGTCATGCTTCAGGGCATAAATTGATTTTGTCAACCTAAAAGTGAGCTTTACCATAACCCTAATCTAATACATACAAGCTCCACAAAAGAATATCATATTCAACTGTTTATTAAGCTCTTACTCAATGATTTGATTAATCAAGCTTGCTGTAAGTCAGAGCTATGTCTCCCAAAGGCAATTTAGGTGTCTAGATTATTTAGCAGAATTATAGCATTAGTTCTTTTTCCCAAGAGCAAGCCATCTGAAGATTAGCTTACTTGAAATGATACTGCATGTTTTATTTTTCTTTTTAATAGTATGTAAAGTGACTAAATGAAGTTTTCATTCCTTAGAATTACAAAATAATTTACTTCAAGTGTTGGAGAAATTCCACTTTGACACTGTGAAATGAAGAATATTTAACACATTAGTCCACATTCCTCCACGAGATTCTATGGATCACATCCAGTTTTTAAGTAAGCCTGCCCCCAGAACAAAGATGTTAGGAACTTTTTCACAATGACTCAGAAGCATTAGTTTCATTAGCAGCCTATCTCCTCCTCTGAATGCACCGCATGTGGTTCCCTGCTGCAACTCTCTATGCTTTGATAGCCCTGTACAATGCTGCTTGAACTCCATGCCACAAGGCAACACTGTAAAGAAGCTGAAAGCAAAGAGAACACTGAAAGAGAATCATCCTGACCAAAAGAGTGGAATTGCCAAGAAAAAAAGAAATATGTATGTCTGTAGCCACTTTTCACAACGAAGGAAGGTTATCAGTGGCATTTGATAGGGGCATACACTAAAACTCGTGCTGTTCAATATATTTTAAAAGTCCTCTAGAGAGGAATATGAGCAACAAACATAAAAATGGCATAGAAAATCAAAAGAGAATAAAAAATGAACAGCATAGCAATGCTGAAGAGACATCCTGTGACTGAGGAAAAAATAGCAGGTGAAGTTCAAATCAAAAAAGTGAAATGACACAACTGAAATGGGAGAGTAATAATTAGTATTACAAACATGTTAATATCAATGTATTACAGCTTGAGAACAACTGAACACTCCAGGCTGAAGCTCAATGCCTCAAAGACACCTTTACACTCAATTTTTCTCCCCTCTCCCCCAGCTTTGAAGCTCGAACAGCCTTACACTTTGCATCAAAGTGTTATGTGTACGCATCAAAGCAAACACATAACAAATCACAGGAGTTATGGCATGACATTAAACATATGCATATTTACCAAGGCCAGTGACACACCTACTATGCCAGCAATTTGCATTTTTGCATCCTGATAATCTCACTATGTTGTTTCTAAAGGTTTTAAGCTCATGGTAAATAACTTACCTCATTCAATGCACACATGCGAGCAATAGAACCTATGTTGTTGGTGATGGTGACCAAAGTAGCTCTGGCCAAGTCCTCTTTGCTGATGGAATCTCTCTTTTCTTTACTCATCATATGACCAAAGCTGTGTGAGGAAGATCATGTCTTTTAACATTAGATATTTAGGAATGATAAAAGCCCTTAAAATTTTATCGTTTAGCAAGCTTTGCTTGGATTTGATATCCACTCATTTGTGACAGATTTGAAATGTGAAAAGGGATATCATTAGAAAGGCAGAAGAATGAGTAAGGACACTTCCAAAATAACTGTAATTTAAATAGAAGCAAACTACATCAGGCATTACCTGTTTAAAAAAAAAAGAGCAAGAAGTAGGTGAGAGATCTAAGGACAAACCCCATGATACATCCAGTGACATTTCCACATGGACACAGCGCGTAGTCCAGGGACTACGCACTCAGTTTAGCATGCACAGGAAGTTCCCCAAGGGACTCCTTACAAACAGCTCAATTAACACATACCTTGACGCTACAGCAGATCCTTGAAGGCCAAACCGCTCATAGTCTCCTCCATAAATATCTTTCACCAGCTTATCCACATTGGTGCTGTCTCCTTTTGCAGCCATTTCCAGCGCTTCTTCAAACGTCTCGCAGCCAGTGAGCAAACAGCACAGGCCCAGGAACGTTCCTCCTCCAAGGCTAGAAAAGCACAGTCCTTTCAGACCAGCAGCTTGAACCAGCTTTTACCACAACTCTTCAGACTGCCATCTACAACATGCTGTACACAGGTGCCAACTGTATCTAGCAACTCCTCCCTCAGAGGAGTTAACACAGACGCCATACACTGAGTTTCTATTTAACACAAGTGTCCTCCAGTGTGGTTTTAACTGACCTAGACTTGAGTCTTTAATACTTAAATAGGAGCAATTATACTCAAGGGTTAGCTAAAAATAAGGTCCAATCCAACACAACAGATACCACTTCACTATTTGTAGCACTCTAACAAGTTTTCTGCACAAGAATAATTAGCCATCAGAGCACTCAAATAAGTGAGAAAAGAATGAACAGCGAACAAAGGTAAAGCTATAACAGGCTGGCAGCCAAGACAGATGTTGTCCCCCTAGCCAGTGGCAGGAAGTAGTGTGGTTGGCTCCTTTTCAAAGCAAGCCTAGCATCAGCCCCAAATGTTCCTTCCCTGCAAGAACTCTGAGTGAGGAGCACTCACTTGAATATTTTGTAAAGGCTCAAATACAGTATTTACTGACTACATAAGTTTATCAGGGAGTATTTAACTGTGCATAATATGTTGCTAACTCATTAAAGTTCTACTTTGGACTTTTCAGTCTTATAGACATGAACTTCAACTTACTAACCTCTACATCCTTCCTTATTCGTTCTTGGCCACTGACAAAGTTAGCTTATTTGCAGTGACTGCAGCCACAGCAACTGGAGCCACTGCAAACAAGAGGATCAGTGAGACACCACACTTGCACTGCATGAAAAAGCACAGGAGGTCAGATAGGAACACTGTTTAGTCCATGCTCCTGGATTATTGGGTAAGTTTTTCAGAATATATCTCATAGCACTGTAATATAGTCAGTATCTGAACAGCAGAAAGCTCTGCACACCAGCCACAAGACAGTATTGATTTCATCATCTATAACATGTCAACAACCCACTGCAGTCATGTTTTTCCTTCCATAGTGGGAAGGATTAGAAGCACGTCTATTGATGCCAAAATCTCTGTGCTTGAAAAAGACCCAGAACTGCAGGAAATCCAATATGTCCCCCACTGAACTTGTGTCCATCTGTACTGTCTATAGAAAAATGGCTCATGGCTACCATTGTGGCAAAGATATGCCCTAGGTCAGGCAACAGAAGACATATATGCAAGTCATGTGCTGTATACAGGAGAAACTTTAACATGTACCATGCACCAAAGAACAGAATGCAGGGGAGAGAAGATTCATTTGCTGGGACACCTTTGTTTTGGTAATTCACAGCAAAAGATGGGGAATAGGTAAGAACACCAACAAGAGACTAAGGCAGGTCTAAAGTTTGAACAGATCAATGATTTCCCTGATGTAGATCTCCTCTCTGAAGGAATCCAAGGATATTTTCAGCCTTGCTACTGGCAGGCTTTTGAAAGAAATGGGAAGACATGCACAATTTGGGGCTGTAGCTACTGATCACACGGTCTAATTCTACCTGCTCGACTGTGAAGGAGAAAAGAAAACAATTAAAAGAAACAAAAGTAAATTTACCTGGATCCTGTAACTCTTTTATAATTGTCCTTAGAATACACAGCTAGGATGCTGACCCCTGAGCCGATGTTAACCAGCAGCATAGGATACGGATTATCAAGGCAGTAAGGCTTTTTCTGGCACTGTTCAGGATCTGTAGGATTTTCAAAATAATAGCACTCTGGTTGGCCATTGAAACCAACAGAATCAACATAAAGGAGGCCCTGGATCAAACAGTCCAATTCATCCAGTTTATAGAGCTGTAGATCAGCCATCTGTAAAAGAACAACAAGAAATTAATAAACACACATTTCCTAGAATAGTACAACACTGAGAAGGACAAAACGCTCCACTGAAGCACTTTAATCACTTTAATAGTAACACATTATGCTATGTAAGCAGTACAAAGATCTAAGCATGAAGTCTGAAATAAAAGTTCACTATCTGCCTGTCAACAGGTACCTCCCAAAACAAGGATGTGCTATGCAGTAATGCCATCTAGTTTCTTTGCCTTTGAGACATTCTGGGCTCTGCAAGCAGGAAGTGTGTCTTCCTCTCAGTATTCTGAAGCAATAAATTTCTTTCTCCTCATTCCCAACCCAAGAGGAGCCGTGTTCTGCAGCTTTTGGGCAGTATCTGACATACACCTACACAGCAGCATTCCTCAGGATGCAAAGTACTTTAGCTCATCATCCAACTACACTTCCCAGCAATTTAATGAAATTTTCAACAGAAGTGTGAAGATGTGCATGTTATGTTAATATGCACTAAATATACAGTGGATTTGTTTTAGTACATGTCACCAGTTAGTCTGGTTATTTTTTAAAATTATGATGAGCACTTTAAAATGCCTCCTGAAAAACAGAGGCATAACCCCTATGTTTGGTGAAAAACCATATAAAACATCCAAACAAAAAGACTGTCAGGCCCATGCCCCCAGAAGAATATAACTTTAAGAGAAGGCAGATGACCAGTAACAAAAGCTGACAAAAGACATTCCCTCTGCGATCTCACAGGTCACCATGACTGTACTTCAACAGACATGTCTACTTGCCGTAGCATTCTATTCACTAGAATTAGAAATAACATCCCTTTCTCAAAATAGGATCCACTGACCAACTGTAGAAAGTTTCTTTTCCATTTTTAGGTGGAAGAGAGGGCGAAGAAAACCTGTAAAGTTGTCCAAATCCTGTGGTCATTTTCATCCTCACACATGCAAAGCAGGTCATGCCTAACTCTACTTTCTAGCAAAAAAAAAAAAAAAGCAATGGAGTATAATGGAGTCACAGAGTACACAGCTGGTTCTCCAGCATTTGCATAGTGCAGGATGTTTTTATAACAGCTAACAGAGCAGATTTACATGGGTAACTATGTCCTATTTTTAATTCTGGAAGCTATATTAAGTCACTATAAAGAAGGAAGATATTTCTGTGGAACAGGCATGGTCAATAGGTTACATTCTTTTAAGCTATTTAAATCTCCCCTGTTAAGTCTTTGCTCTACTTGTGCACAGCTCTAACTTGCCACAACTGAAAGCCATCCCACTCGTTGGGTCCGTCCTTTTGTTTTACTTGCCACTCCTCAAATCCTGGAACCAGGGAAAAGAAATAAGACCAAAAAAACCCCAAACCAGCAGTCTCAAAGACCTCAATATAATCCAGTTATTCATAGGACAAGTGAGAGAGATGGAGATCATTTCTCCTTGTTTATGTATTTCCTCCTGCAACTTCTGCAATCCCTTCTTATTTTTTTCTTGGTTACCACATAGCTACACAAATTTAAATTAGAGAAATGCATCATAAAAGACTCGAACCATTTAGCTAGCAAATACAAAGTATAAGCATAATTCATGAGAAAAAATTTTTCAAGAAATGCTACAGAATTCTTAAGGCTACTTTGCAAATACCTTGGATTTTATCAATTTCTTACCATTAGACCAAGGAAAAGCTCCAAGATATACACAATACAAGGTACCAACATAATAAACCCTTCATGCACTCTTTATCACAATGAACATTGCATTGAGTCCACTAAGTCATCACTCCTTACACGATTTATTTAGTTCAACAAACATTGCACATACCTAGATGACATAAGGAAATATTCTATACTACCCATGATCTTTCCCTAGGTTATGTGCTGCACAGTGTCAGTTCCCTCACCCCGGTGTATAAGCCAGATGCAGCACAACCAAATATGATCTAACGCAGATGCACAAATGTGCTGCGAACCAGGAGCTGTTGTACAAAGACAAGTCATTAGCAGATTTATGCCCCCTACTACCAAAACCTCTATCCTAATGTAAGCCAAATACCCAGCCACAAGCTGCTTTTGTCTGATCCATGCTACACTTTTACAAACAGGTAAGCACTAGTCAGAGACCTTGCAAGACAAACAAGTAATACAAATCAAGAGTTAAACACTTCTGGCATCAGTGCAAAAGCACAGACAAAATCCTTGATTCTACAAACTCTCCAGTCAGCTCACCAATTCTGTAAGAACAGAACAAGAGAAACTAATCAGGTTCTTTCTGAAACACTACACAAAGAGGTTTTATTAGGTCCAGCCCTCCATATATAAAGACATACTGAAATTTGTTCTGCTTTTTATAGCTCTGTGCTATATTTAACAGTTGATATACTGTAAGCAGAGAAGTCTTATTACTGCTTTCTTTCATGTATGATATTCATAGCACACTGAAAAACTATTTTCCTGTGTTGTTGCAGCAGTTGGGTTTTGACTTCTGGAATAAGCAAGACAGGCACCAGTTTTCTACGTCAATCCACCTTCGTTCAGAAAACCAAAAGCTCTGCAGCCACCAGATACCCAAGACTCCAAACAGCTCAGTGAGCCACCACTGTTCTTATGTCTAAACAGAAATCAGGGCAAAGTTTCAAGTAATGTAGTAACCCAATCTTGTACAAGAAGCCACGATAGAGCCAGGGGCACAAGTCAGTCTCTTTCCCTGCAGAGAGACCTACCTTTTTGCTCACAATGTCTCAAAGCAGCAAAACCGCATTGCAGAACAGATGTGCCTGTAACCATTGTAACTAATTTACAAGTAAGCAAACATTTCTTCCTGCTGTCATCACCTGACCCACCACACTCTACCTAACCTCAACTTTCAGCTGTTCAAACCCCTTCTCTTTAGAGGAATCAAAGTTTATGTGCAAATATGCATAACAAAAACAGAAGCTATGTCTAGAAGCACATTTTAATTGGATGCTTTTCCTACAACATTTACAAAATGCATTTGCAGATACTTTCCAGCCCTTTACAATTCCTAACGTGAAGGCAGACAGCAAAATGGTCAACTTACCCTAGTCTGCACTCCTGTAACAATATTCAGTACAGTGCCTCTCTAGAGGGTATGTCAGAAAGCTGTGCTATGAGAACAACTGCAGAACAAAGCAGTACACAGGACCCTGGGGGGAAAATTTATGATGATTACAGAGAAACCACATGTACATTTTTTAAAAGAATAGTTTTTCTGCATTATAACCAGACTGTAGATATTCCTCTTTTTCCTAAGACTGTTTTTTAAATACTGGGGAAGGGAACACAACACTTTAGACCTCAACAAACTCTCCAGGACCATCAAAAGGAGCGACTTAGGACTTCAACGATGCTTGCAAGCAGGTGCAACACACCAAGAAAGTAGCCAGCACTTCCCCCTATGACCTTAGAAACAAACTCCTGAAACTCAGCTGATTTCAAGGATACAAAAAGTCTGTTGTTACTGCATACAGATGCTATTCCAAGAAGAATGAAAGCCCATCTCTTGTACTCTTCCAAGAAGTGCTGGAAAATAGTGTTATCTGCTGAAATTTAGATTTGCATTTCTTTGTTGTTTGGCTTGGTTGTTTTTTAAATACTGTGCATAACGTAAAAGAAAAATAAAATAGTTGTATTCAAGTACCAAGCAGTATAAAAAGAAAAAAACATGGTACCAGCTTGTTTCTGCTTTCAAGTAAGGAAGCACATAAGTCAAAGACTTGGGTCCCATTTGTTTCTTACTATGGGTGAGCAAGTATTTCCACTTCAGCAAGGTAAACATGAAACATCCCAGTCCTCTAGAAGTGAGCTGAGGGCAACCATGACATATACGCACTGGGGTTGAAGACTAATGCATCACCATTGGTGTGCAGACATATTTTCGATGAAGCTCCAGTGCATGAAACATTTCACCGAGTTTTACTGTTACTGAGTTCTGGTGAACGCAGGGAAGTCTGAACCTAGATGCAGTTGCAAGTGCATTTTTCTCTTGGACTTTCAATGAGAAATATGATTTTTTTTTTCTGTAAAAAACTGTTAGGAACATAACACCTTGCAAGTTTTAATTATCAATTACAACAGCCTCATTTACTATATCACTCTGCCTTTTATGTCTGCTGGGCATTGCTCCAGTTTTTATTTCTTAGAATAGCTTACAATCTAGCTTTTCCTTCCATCTCCCTCCCATTACCTCTCCTCCGCTTTCATAAAGACTTTGCTTTCTTTATATTTTGATTATCTTCACTTCAATCCCCAACCCTGCTACTTTATGGAGCTGAAAATAACCACTCACATTCAAACAAGACAAAGTCTAATGCAAATAAACTGCAAGTCCAACATTCACTGAGGCAGAAGAAACGATTCACTCTGTATCAGCTTTGGGCAAAAAAAGCACTCATCAGGAATCCTGTGCAGAGCTCTGCCCTCTTGCACCGCGAGCCATAAGGATCTGTTCTCTCTCGACAGGGAAGAGATGCACATTGTTTCTCCCCATTCCCTCTGAAGCGGTTACTTTACCCATTCTCTGGATGCCGCTTTCAGCTCCAGCCCAGCCCCTACGGCCTGAGCAGCTGCCTCCAGCCTCCACAGCAAGATTTTTGAGTGTCTCACACTAACTGTGAAAGAGTTACACAGCTTACTCATCCTACAACACAGGACAGTGAGTTTATTTGTTTTAAGATGAATACAGTCTATAAGTCATCCTCAGGCATTCGGTTCATGCCACAAAGTCAAGCCTTAGAATTAGCTAATAACTGGCACAAGAAAATCACTATCCAACAGCTAAGCTCACTTTCAAAGCATTTTCCTTTACAGGAAGGTCAAGGCCTGAGTTTGAGTTCGTGTTGGTAAGAGATTCCCCTCTTCCCCTGTCCCAAATGTTCTTGATTAAGTGATTAGGGTTTTTAGCCCAGATGCTGCTCCCACTGAAGACAGCAGTAAAATTTCTATCAAGACAAGTCAGGTTCTGCAGGTCTCTGTTCAGGAAAGGAATACAAAGATTCCACCTTTGAGCCACAGCAATCAACAAAAATTTTGTAATAGAGTAGGTTTTAATCAAAAGTCTGAATAGTCCTTTCTCCCCTCATCCTGGCCGTCCTTTATGTTGAGTTGCTTTACAAAACTGAGTGGCAGCCTAAAAATTTATTCCTCATTACATTAACAGCACACTTCTGTGCAAGTAATGTGCCTGTGCTATCATGGAGGAGTCACAGAGCACAGAGAGATTCATTTCACAAGCAGGTAAGTCTAAGTACTCCTTACTTTTACAGAAGTGGTTACTTGAGTATTTACAGAATATATGAAGTGACAGTACATGGTTGGGGAAAGGAGGAGGATTATCAGAATTAGGCTGCAGATTCATGCATGCCTTAACACCACTGTTACCTGAAAACAAAGACAGCCAGCCATAAAGAACAGTCATTCAGAAAGGAGGTAAAAAAAAAAAGAACAAAAAACCAAGGAAAAAACCCCTAGGCTGGAAACAGTCCTTTTGGTGAATTACTTACTGATGCTCTCTTCAACGAACATTAAGTATAACCATATGGTTGGTAAAATTATTTCTGTGGTCTAGTTTAATGAATAGAGTCAATTTTCCTGCTTCTAGGGGAAGCACTCAGATCTTCAGAACGAATCACATGATTTGCCAAGCTACTGATTGACAAAAGATCCAACATATTGTCAGCAATCAGCAAGCAGATCATGGAGACTTCTTCATATATCCACCTCTCCAACACTGCAGATCATATGAGGGAGGTGAAACAGCTAAACCTAGGTAGCGTTGTAGATTTAGTTGCCTTTTTATAAAACAAAAAACAGGCTTAAGGTAAACAGAATATGTCTCACCATTTTGTGTTATTTTTTAATACACAAAAGCAACAGAGATGTCTAGATCAAACCTATTTAACTCATTTAGGAATTCAGAACTAGACAATGAAACAGAGGCAAGTAACAACAGGGTATTTGCCTGTCTATTTTAAGGAGAAAAAGCTTTTGTAATCTTAGAAGGCTTCCTTCCTTGGGATTTGATTGTTGTTTTGCAATATATTGGATCTTTTGTCCTAAAGCTATGCAATTCCTACAGTCGCATTGAGAAATACTATGAAAGACAAGTAACTTAAAAGCATATACACAGGAAAATAAAGGGCCAGAACAAAAGCATGTTAGCTAGATCAAACCAGTTTCCTAGCATTCAGACAGATTTTTTAATGAAAATAACAACAGTCACAAACATACCTTAATTCTTCCACACTGCTTCTAAGTAACCAACAGGAACATTTAAAGTCTCCTCCATATAAGTCATTTTACAACACTGAATCCTGCAATAGCAAGATTTAGACTTGGCACACATTCTCCACTTCTAGAGGTATGTTAGTGGTCAAATACTTGAAACGGGTATTTCAGAGCTTTGACAGAGCAGTCCTGAAGCTGTTGTCCGGTGTCAATTCATACTCAGCAGAACACACTGATAGCCAGCTGCTGTTATAATGGCTAATGAAGCGTGACAATTTAAGTGCCAGTACCCAGAACACTCTGCCCTTTGAGAGAGATTAAGCAAGCAAACTTTCATGCAATGGATAATATTCTGCTTCTGTAATTCTCTACGGATATTAAAGTTTGAGCCAAGAAACACTTGCTATAAAGGAAGGTGTGGAACTGGATAGCTGTCCAAAGCACTCACTTTAGTGTGAGTGCACTTCACTGATTGCTTTATGCTAGAAAACTCCCCAGCCAGCCTTTACAGGGTTTGTCTTAAACACCTTCAAGTGTTGTAGCATACAGGATGTTAACAGCACTGCAGAGATGTGGAATTTCGTGCCTAAGTCCACCAGTCATTTGCTATGTGACCTCGTATTTGTGTTCAATAGCTGGCAAAACAGCCTCAGCTCCAGCTCTGGCTATATTGCAGCTGAGACAAAGACTGATCCTTCGCTGTAGATTGCGTATTTACAGGATGTAAGGCCAAAGCTACAGAGAGAAATGCTCAGCTGTGAGAGCCACCAGGTAACTTCCAGTCCAGTTCTACAGCTGTGGGAGTGAGGGACATGAACTTCCTTACCAAGCAACTGTAGCTGTTATTATATGATGCAGGAAGAACGAATTTGGAGAGACTGACCACTCCAAGGGGACAGTCAGCCTCTTCAGAAAGTCCTGAAGTGACCTCCCATGGTCACTAAGAATGTGACCTGAATCATTCCCAGGACACATGAAAAGATACTCAAAAACACCTGAACTGAGGCCACACTTACTAGAACTAAAATTCACCTCCTACTGTGATGCCAACACTCTTAAACAATGCAAGGCAAACAAGCTTTTGAGGACTTAATCATCAGTAGACTCTAAATTGTAAGGGACTTGCAATCAGCCTAAAGAACAAGAAATCTAGCACTAGTAGTGGACTACTACACCAATTCAGAAACTTGATAGTCCTCCTTGGACATGGAAACAGTCTAATATTTACTGAAAGTGACTGCACAACAGCGTAACAGTTGGAATTCATGTTGAGCTCTTACAGCATTCTTTTTCCCCCTTAAAATCCTGGTCATCTGGTATGTGAGGATATTGATGACAGAAGGGTATTGACAAAAACCACTCGTACAGCAAAAATGCATGCTTGGGAGTTAAAAACGAAGCACACAGAGCCAAGGACTGCAGTCAACAGCAGTTGGTGATTCAGTATGATAGCTCCCTAGACTGAAGCAGAGACAGAAAAGCAGCTGTAACCTGCCATACCCAGCAGCCATCCCTCACCCTCAAGATGAGGTCAAAAGTTAGGGACAGAAGTGCCAGACCCACCAGTCAAGTAAAACATTCACATTAATCTTAGTGACACTGCTCTGGGACAATCAAATTAGTCTGTGTTTTACAGAAAATAAATGAAGATCTGTCCCAGTACAGATGGATACACAACAGACAACTGCCTCCTGAATGCTTTTTCTCTCCAACACAGTTTATGTAACAGCTCTTCCATGCTTCTGCACCACAACCAATTTTTGAAGAGCATTCTAGTGCAAAACTTCACATTTACATCAGCTTCTGGAGTTCCCTGCAAAGGCTCTTTTTAAATTCTTGGGGATCTGGGATCTACTCATCTCATGAACCACCTTTCTTTAAATGACACACTCACAGAATTGAAATCAAAAGCTAGCTGGTATTATTATGCTCCCACACACTGTTTCTCCCCCATACTCCATGGTTGGTCTTCCAGACTCTTGACTTCAGTCTGTTTGAAGGTTAATACAAAGGTAAGGGAACCTGAAGCAAATCTCCAGCCTGTCTGGTTTCATATCTGATATAACCAGTTTGCAAGCACCTATAGTGTCAGGCTTCTAGGCTGTCATAACATACCCTAAGTCGATTGTGAAGCATCTGATCATCACACCTGTACTCTAAAAAAAACTCCACATTCACTAAAAACATCCTGCACAGCAATACTTCAGTAGAATACCCTTCCCTCCCCCGTCCATGTTCTCAGCAATGTCACCAATTACCAAATGTGAATTGATTCTGTTGGTCCTAATCAGTTAGGATGGACCAATAAAAAGTTATTTTCCCAGCAAGTTTTAATAGACGGGCTCTCACGATGTTTTCCCAAAGTACTTCCCACTGAACCCATGTGAACTGTTCACCTACCGTTCTAAAGTCTTCCTCAAACTTGTAAGCTCCACCTCCCGTGGCACAGAGCGTAGTGTGCAAACTGGAGAAGTTCTTTTCGCTACCCATCTGTATGAACCTGTGCATGGCACAGCTGGGAAAGCGGATGAAGTGCAGGTTTCCTTTGCGTCCACACATAGTCAAATTTTTCAGTTCAAGGTGGACATCGCGAATGCCAGTTTTACCATAGGCTGTATTGGAGGTCAAGTATTTCCTAATGCTTTTCAGGTTTTCCACCTCCTCCTGTTCCTCCTCTGCAGTAATGTCCTTAGGTTCAAAGTAGACCAGTTTAACCAACGTTCCACCGATATCCATTCCAAACCATGGGAACGCTAAGAACAAGGGGTTTAGAGAGGAAAAAAGAGAAAGTCACTATAAATATACAGGCTAGACAAACCACTTAAATCATTTGCTGAATAACAATTCAGTGCAGTCACAGTAGCAGTATCTACTCCCGAGAACTGGGGGTCACTTACGTCCAACTCATATGCTTTAAACACATCTCTAAGTTAAGTCTTCATAAAGCCTCAGTTAAGAAAAAAAAGAAAATCTCAAAATATTCTTGTCTGAAGAAGCAGGTTTTAATAAAATGAAAACATTTTTTCTCTAGGAAATAATTTTACTCTTCAGTCAGCACCTCCTGACAGAGCACATTTACTGCATTTCACCCAATCAGCACCAACGGGTGAGAAATGAAATGGTGTTTCACCCAATTGGCTCCTATTCTGCCAATACAATTAAGCGGGGGAAGAGGAAGAAACAACCAAACAAACCGGAGAACAAGATTTCTCAACTCATATTCCCACTGTGTAACATCTACAATTGCCCTTCCAAGGTCAGTCAGAATTTCCACAGTCACAAGGCTGTGTCTGAAGAGCAGCAATACAGAGCTCCCATTATGCTGGAGCCCTCTGGACTCCAACCCACCAGAACCAGCAGCTCTGTTGAACTGCAATACTTGTATATAGTAGCCAAAAATGAGCTGGCTTATGTTCAGTATTACCACTGACAGACCCATCCTTTAAGCATAGACTCCCATTGCTGGTATATGTGTTATTCTATCATATAATTACACAAGAAATGCCACTATTTGCTTCTCAGCTTGCCACAGCTGGCCTAGGTCCTCCAAAATCTTTGTTTTGTTAATAGCAAGGGAAAATTACTACGGAGAACACCCAGCAGAAGACAGTAACCGAATCAAGCTGGTCTACCTGCTCCACTTTTATATATATATATATATATATATACACAGACACACACACGCATTTTAAATAGTAAGCCAGGTAACTTTATGAAGCAATAAAAAGTGAGAATACAAAAATCTATACACAGGCACTGCAGATGGAGGGAGCTAGCAATGTTCCTTAGAAAAATAAAATTAAAAGTACTGAGTATACCATTAACAACTAAGACACGCTTCTAAAGTAGCAGTCACACAGTCATCTCCCTGCTTTTTGGGGAGAATCAGGCGGACTTGCTAGAAAAATGATTTTACCAACTAGGGCATCTCAACTTAGTGTTGATACAAACTTGAAACCATAAATACCATATGCATAGCTGATTTTTCTGCTACTGAACCTAAAAATAAACAACTTGGGGCAAACACTTTAATAAGCATAGGAGGTACTTATCACACTGTCCTTCCTCATGTGATCACATATCACTATTAAGTTACTCAGCTTCAGGCTGAAAGAGGCTTAGAGTCTTTTTTTCTTACCACAAGTATCTCAGCATCATCTGGTTGAATAATTTGAAAGTCTAAATTTCCCAATTTTTAATATGCTCTCCCTACCCAAACCAATCCTTAAATGTCAGACATTTAAAACAGTTATTTCACTCCATTGCTGTATGCCAAGTAACTGAATCATCAGTTTCTTCCCCCCAGTTCCCTACGGACAAGGCAGGCAAAATGCATAAACTCCAATGAAGTGGCTGTTATCTGTCGTAAGGTCTAATTTTTTTTTTTTCCCATGCTATACAAGCTGCACAAAGACTGTGAAATTAAGTCTAATTTGAGGTTTGGGAAGACACATCATCCTATGCAGATATATGAGAGTTCCCTGAAATGGGAAGAATTCAAAACAAATGTTTTTAAAACAGGCTTTATTTTAAAGAGGAAAAATATGTTATCATAGACTAACCTGCAACTTAAACATTTTTGAAAGTACAAGGTAAATATTTATGCAAAAGCTGTCTGGTCCACACTGCACAACATTCCAATGCAGTGGGGCTTAGGACGCCAATCCCATTAGTGATTTACACAAATCTTTATTAAAGCTACTGAGAACTTTAATTACCTGTCCCACTGGAACAGTAAGTCTCCTCCTCAGATGTATCTCAACTATGCAAGCAGGAAGTTTAATTTTAAAAGCAGCATGGTTGGACTATGCAACACAGAACCAGCCTGTAGCTAAATGTAAGCCAATTTCCACTATTTTTCATTAAGGGCTTAAAACCTGCTACACTCTCCCTGCACCAACAGTTGTTTTAAAGCCATAGGGCAGATTTCATTTTTAAGAGAAGCAAGAAGCATTCCATCCTCCTATCAAACACAAACTCAGCAATAAGTGTTAAGTACTAACAGCTGAGAGTTATTCATAAATGACTGCCAAGACATTTCATTTTATATCTTAACATTTTGAGGAGTTATAACCAAATCATTCACAAAGAATAAGTACTGTAGAAAACAACTATGAAGTTTCTTCAACTCTGCATAGTTCTTGGGATAGCTACACATAATGCTGGCATTTATAAAGTGAGGAGAAATACCAGGACACTTTTTTTTAGTTTATTCTCTCTGTGAATCTAAGTTCCTTTCATTTTTTGTGAGCCAAATGGACTGCTGCAGAAAGAAAAGAACTTTGCTTTCAGAGCACCAGCAGTTTTCTTCAGCACAAATAAAGAGCCCAAGATCAGTCAACAAAAACAGATATTTCAGTTATGCAGAACAACAGCTTAGTTTTCTTCTCAACTTCTAACACCACCTCTCTGTTGGAATTATTTGCAATAATTCAACAGACATCTTGAATGGTTGACTAATTAGGACAAAAACCAAGTCTCAAAGTTTCTAACAAGTCACACTGAAATTCATACAACTGAACTTCTGTACAACTGGAGTGATAGTAGAAACACTTCTATATTCCAGTGATTATTTTAAAATGTATTCATTGTACCTTTTGTTACTATCAGTATGTTCCAAATCAAAATGCACAACTGACCCACCATCAGCTCTTTTCTGTATCTATATATAATTCATCTCAGCTGGTACCTATACACTCCAACCTTCCTGGCACCACTGAACATGGTGCTAATGGAAGTGTGCACACAGACTGAAGGTGCTCCTGGGTTTTGCTGCCTCTGTGAATACAGAGAGTAAGATGATTCAGAAGCCACCAAAAATTTAAGAGGCTGCCCAGTACTACAACCAGGGGGTATGAAAGAAAGATATTTGTGTAGATAAGTTTTCCACGGACTTGAGGGAAAATGGGAAGAAAATTGTGGAGGTGGGGTTTTTTGCTGAGGTTTTTTTTTTGGCAGGGGAGTAGGGAGCAGTGTTTGAGGATTGTTTCTGTTGTTTGAGCACTGTTTCTGTTGGTTTGTTTTAAATTGGAAGTCCAGCATTTCATTGATAACCTGAGTAAGTGTCCCTGAATTACAAAAAGCCAGGAAAGCAAGGGGAAAAAAGTAAAATCCATCCCACCCACATCTCAGGCTGATCATAGTCAAAACTGTGTGATTTACTATGAGCAGTAAAGACACTGGATATGTTGCAGAAATGTTCTCACAACATAAAAAATGCACTTCTTGACTAAAATTGTCTGATATGAGCTTATGAGCCGATTTCGCTCTTTTCAGTAGGTATGCAACATATCTATTGGATCAGTTGAATCTGTAACTGTGATGAAAACAGAACTACTCTACTGCATTGCTACACAGCAGTAAGTCAAAAAATAACACTAAAATCTAGTTTTAGGTCCCATAAAACCAATACAGAAAGCATCAAGATGCATCATGTGTTCTTAAAAGTCTAGCATAAATCAAAGATTCTACTTATCTTCTTTAAAAAATTAATTCTCTTCATGTTAATAAACTGTGCCAACTATTTAATGGTTTGTTATCTTGAGATAAAAATCTGTACTAGTCCAAAATTTAGCTGCAGAAGCATGTGACAATGCAAACAGAAGGTATCTACAGCATTGCATAAGGAGGTAATCTGATGCACACCAACAGCTGGGTATCTGGGGCAAAGGTTCACTCATGAGAAATTCCATTATACATTTTACCTAGTTTCTGCATTAACTCTGGAGTATTAGGCTATTCCTACAAGGCATTATTATATTCAGATTTCAACACCTTAGATTTTTAAAAATCTAATGCTTAATATACAATATAAAGGGGGCACGTGGAAAGTAAATATCAAATCACAACATTCTCCTCACGGACAAGAGCTCAGGAGAAGCAAGAATGAAAGGGTACTCCTGGGTCACCCAGTAACATTTACCCCTATTAAAGAAGATAACTAAGGGTAATCCTTTTCATACATTTAAACAACCACCACCTAAGGTTAGCTGAATGTTTTTACTCCTTCAACTTTTAGAAAGAGGTTGTGCCTGAATCCTGCTGGATAGAACACTGTTCTCTCTACCTGAGCCCTGGATTTACTCCTGACCAATTTACAGCAGTTTCTTCTTTTGCCAAAACTGTTTCAGCTTATAAATCTCTTTTACAAGACCTGTATTCCCTCAAAGACAGGCACAGTATTTCAAATCCTTTATCAATAATTTGAATGGTGATATCAATACTCTGATATCTTATTCATAAGTATCTCAGATGAATTATCTTAGCTTCAGCTACTTTTCTTTCTGAACACACATATGTTGAAATCCTATTACTTCCTTTACATTTCATTTGCATTGCTTGACACGTTGATGATCTAAGAACTTCCTGTTTTAATTGGGTCCAGAAGAGGTGAGAGCCAAAAACAGTAACAGAAAAAAAAACAAAGACACACATAGCATGGCATAGTATTCTTACAGCTTCTGAAAGTTGATTTTTATTAAAAAAATAAAGGGGTAATAGCTTACACGTATTTTTCAATTACTTCTTCCTGTTTTTCACAGTTATAAAAGAAATGAAACAGAAGCATTTTTTCCCTTGAAGGAAAATAGAATATGTAGTTCAAAAAATTAATTACATCTGCTTAGTAATTAAAGTTTCTTCAAACCTTAAAAAGCTAGAGCTAAATGATGCACACATATCAGGGGAAGCCTTCCAGTTCACCTTTGGTAGCAAGGATTTATTAAACATCTTCTTCCTCACCAGAAAAACAAACAAAACCCAAAAGTTACAACCAACCCCACAAAAACTCCAAACCCAAAAGCAGAGAACTGTTGGTTAAACAGGTGTGACCATCCACACGAATGCTGTTATATTACCACAAACTGATTTCTAAAGAAAAAGAAAACTGACATAAGCCCATATCCCTGACAACCCATCTAGTTAAACTAAGGAAAAAAGAAAGCAAAGACAGGATTCCCAGCAGAAGCCACACAAGGTGAGTCCTCTCTCACCGCAGGCTTTTCAGCAAAGCACACTGATTTCATGGGGAATCTTCCCTTCTGAGAGGGGAAAAAGACTTGTGAACGTAGAATCCTACCTCACTTTGTCAGAAAGTAAAAACAATCAAGAAAATATATAAATAAGGGTTTAAAGGAATGATTGCTGCAGAAAGATAAGTTTCATTTGTTGAAATATTGGGAAATGCCAATTATCTCATCTTCTCCACCACACAAAGCAAACCTTGCAATCAATACTGGTCTCACATGCCATGTGGCAACTGCACTTCATTTTGCAATCTGTCCTTAGGAACAGAACAAACATCTGCATAGGCCAGGATTAAAAGCACCAAACAAACCAGTAAAAATGGTACTGTGTAGTATTCACTAGAGGAGGATGAAGTGGAAAGATATGCAGTACCAGGACAATTTGAGTAATAATGTAATGAATTTTTAAAGATGGTGACAATGTGCTACCATTACTTCCTGCATGATTAATACTAAATTTCAGATTTCTTCCTGTACAAAATAAACTATATCTATATATAAAAGTATATCAGCAAGCGTTCATGTATTTTAATCAGCAAATAAATTGCCCACAAAATAGTTCTACAAAGCACTTTCCTCAGCTGCTGTTTTTATTAAAGCCTCATTTCACTAAAACCCCACACCTGAAGATTCAGTGCTCATACATGTTGGCTAATATAGTCAGTCACCTATGCTTTTTACTCTGATGGGCTCTTTTTTTCCCTCAAGATGGGATGGAAATTCCAAAACCTCATTCTTTCTTAATTAAGTGATTATATGAATCCCTAAAAGTTTTATTCTTTGCTTCAAAATGGTTTATACTATTATAGAGAGTCTGATATGCAAGTGCTGACTCTTCTTAGTTACACCAAATCAAAATGTAAGCTAGTCAAGGTTTTGCAGGTTTTGTTCATGAAAACAATGTGAAGCAGGACAAAGACTACAAAACCAGTTTGTGACAGAGAATGGTTTGGTCACTGATAGGTTAAATTTGATAGAGGACTAAATTAACTATCAACAAGTACTGTAAGCACTACATGATTAATCAATCAGAGAACATTCTAAGGAAAAGTGGCATAAGTAGCTCACCAAAAGTATTGAAAAAGCCAGAAAAGGCACTGGCTAATATGCAGTTTTGTTAAAGCTGCAGCTCTTCAAAGCTGTTTCTGAATATTTTGTTCTGTTTAACCAGAAAAGTTTTTAAAATATTCACTTCAAAACAAATTAAAAAACCCAAAACCCAGAGTAGCTAAATGCACACTACTTCCTACTGAGTAGAAACATCTTTAAGTTTTGGCAGCAGGCAGCTGTGATCCTGACTATCCCTGATTACCGTTTTTGGAACATGCTGAACTTGTAACAAAGAAGCAAACATTTGCGGGCTTTATTTGAAGGGCTAGCAAAGTGAGAGTGAAAAGAAATGGAGTACTTTTTCCCCTAGACAGTTTTACTTGCAGAGTTTACCATGGAATTATTCAATACCTTCCCACCTACAAGAAAGCAAGACTACTAATAAACCATACAGAACTAAGCAAACATAGAATTAACAAATAGGATGTTTGAGTCTCACAGCCTTAAAACCAAACCTGAAATAGACAGCCAATTCACGAAGACTACTCAAATGAGAAGCATATTACAAATTTAACATGTTTGCAATATATTTTTCCCCGCCAGTCAGAATAACTTGCTCTGGATTCCCAGCTGCACTTTTTTCTTCATTCGAACACCGTTCGGGAAAGGAGCAAACACTAAGCCCGCAGAACCTTCCCACGCTCCAGAGCGCCCCGGTGGCCCCGGCCGGGACGGCGGCCCGGCGTTACTCACAGTGTTGCTTGGGCACTATGAGCTTCATGTGTGCGGCGGGGAGGCGGCGAGGCGGGCAGGACCCTGGGCACCGCCCGACGCGCAGCTCGGCAAGGAGCAGCCGCCCGCCCGCCCGCGTTTGTGCCGGGCCGCCGCTCCCCGCCCGCCGCCGCCCCATTGGCGCAGGGCGGGCCCGGCCCACGCGGGAGCGGGGCCGTGCCCGGGCGGCGCCGCCGCATTGGCCGGCACGGGGCCCTCGCTCCGCCCGCCCGGCAGCCGGCGTTGGGGGCGGAACGCCCGCGGCGCGGAGCCGGGTGGCCGTCAGCCCCGGCCGGGCGGCGCTCCGCAGGGAGGGAGGTGGCGCGGGACCCGCGGCCGCCTGACACCGGGCCGGGCTGCGGCAGCGCCGCGCGGAGCGGAGCGGAGGGGGCCGGGCCGGCGCCGCTCCCCAGGGCCGCCGCGGTCATCACTTACGTGGCCTATGCCGCCGGCCCGAGTCCACCCTCCGGCGCAGCCTGCATTTCTTGGCCGGGGAGCCGTGGCTGAGCGGCGGCAGCTCCGGGCGTAGAGGCAGCGGGTGCGGCGCCTCCCCGCAGCCGCCGTTGCTGAGCGGCGGGCCCGAGGGGTGGAAGCCGTTCTGCAGCAGCCCGCCGACCAGCGAGCAGGAGGCGGCGGCGGGCGGCGGCGGCCCCGCCGGCGCGGCGGGCTGGGCGCGGAGCTGCTCGCCCATGGCGGCAGCCTTTCCCCTTTGTCTCCCGGCTCAGCTCCGGCTGGGCGCGGCGGAGCCTCCGCTCATGCCGGCGCCCGTGCCCGCAGCTCCGAGCGCTGGGATGCGGCGCCCGCCCCCCCGCACGGCGCAGGCGTCCTGCCCGCAGCGCGCTGCAGAGGGGCGGCCGCCGCCCTCGCCGGGGACGCGGCGACCCCCCCGCCCGGGCAGCGTGCGCGCTCCCGGCGCCGCGCCGCGCACCTGCGAGCCTCCGCCGGCGGCCCCGGGAGCGCGCCGGGGCGGGGGTCGGGGCGGGCCGGCGGGGCACGGCCACCCGCAAGCTGTCCCCGGTACAATTGCGGTGTGTGGCCTGACTCCCGCGACCCTGGTGCACACTGGGCAGGCTGCCCGTGGGACCGGCCGCGGTGTCATTTTCGCTTCGGCGTACGCTGGCGCACACTCATGTGACTCAGGTATCTGTGTCTCGGAGGCCTCGGTGCGTGTGCTCCCAGGTACGCCTTGTACCTCGCACAAAGTTATTCATGCATCGGCAGGAACGTTCAAGTTTTTGTCTACATTGTCACGTGTCGCTCAACAGCTTAGAGGGACTAGTGTGACCTTGAATGTGTTTGACCTCATGCTTTTTTAGTATCTTGGCTTTCCCTGCATAGCAATGATAATCTTGTGACTGTGATTTATTCTCTGACCGCCGAGACATCCAAGTGTAAAAACACATTTTTCTGAATGAAATATATCAAATATCAAGTGGAGATAAAATAAAACTGGGTGAACTATGCTGTGGTGTCGTGTATACTTGAAAAGAAACACTAATTGAATTTTGCTCTGCACATGAAGGTCATTTCTTTATACGAACTGCCAGTCACTACATGGATGGTTGTCCTTAAAGTAAAAACAGGTCTCATAATGGCTCCTTCTTACACCTAGAATTAGTACAGGACATGGGCCCTCCACTGTAGAACATGTACAAAGAATGAAGAGCTATTATAAGTGCCTCCAGAAAGGGATACTGCATTAAGAAATGGCTTCATGAGAGGTAATGTGACATTCTCTCCACTTCTTGTCTGGGACCAGAAAATTGTGTTTAGGTAGCTGGGAGCAAGCAACAGAAAAATATGCACACCAGGCTGGGAAAATGAAGAAAGTGTGTTTGAGAATAACGTAAAAATTTCTTCCTAAAAGCCTGCAAGTAATATTCTGAAGATGATTTAAACACTTAAGAGTTTTTTTCATATCCTAATGCATAAGCATTTGTTTTAATTGCTAGCCCAAAAGTGATTGCCCTGAAGAAGGAAGACAGGATACACATATTTACTGCTACATGGAGCTTTAGTGCTTTCAAAACTGTGAAATTCTTTGAGAAGTCCCTGAGTTACCTGATTATGTTTAAACGACAAAGCAGAAGGCTGCTGCCTGGACAGGCACAGACCTTCATGCCATTTGATGGCAGATCTAGGCAGCTGGCTGGGTACACTTTATGAACTTGTCAAGTCCAACCAAGGAGATGAGGAACCCTTGCTGCTGCTGTCCCCAGCTGGTAACAGTTGTCCCTTCTCGTCCCTGACACAGAAACTGACTGCACATACAGCCAGCCCGATATGGAACAGGAGATCAAGCCTGTTTTTTTCTGCATTTGCTGGGAGCAGACACACGAGTATCCTGTATCCACAGGATACTATCCACAGCTACTGTATCCCAGCTGAAAGGTGGCAACTTATTACCTTACTCCAACAAAAGAGCACATTTAATTGCACACTTAAATTTCCTTATGGTAGCCGAACAGTCCTTCCACTGACTCACTGGAATACTGTGCTCAAGTATTGTGTCCAATTTTAGGCTTCTAAGAAAATTTTGGAAGAACGAACAGAATTAAATGAAAACAACAAGTTTTAGTCTATGAAATGAAAGATTTGGAGGGGTATTCATTCTGGAACAGGTAGCAGCAGCGGAAATACATCACAGTTGCTGAGAAATAAGAAAATTCGTAAGTGGGAACTGCAGGAAGGGAAATTTACTTTACACTGGAGGCAGACATTTCCTAGCATAAAGTTAAGACAAGGATAAGACTGATCCAGAAGACCTGACTGTTCATTGCTGGCAAGTTTTTACGAGAAGCTAAGTATCTGTGAGGAACAGTTTAGGTAGAATTGATCCATATCTGAAGCAAGGAGAAAGCACCTTTCTGAAGTTCCTTCCAATCTTTTATTTCTAATTAAATATCTCCCTAATATTTGGCTGTTAATTTTCCACAATTATGCCACAGATAGAAGTGGACTGGAACATATAAAATCTGTCAATGAAGTCATAGCATGTATTAAAAGTTAAGTTTCTAACATCTTGGTGCAACTAAAGTAAATTTTTCCTCTTCCTTTTACCCTAACTTTCTAAACAAACCCTGGTTGCCAGTTCAGTTTTCAGTCTAACTTGTAAGACAATCTAAATAGAATCCAGATGCAATATTGACAAACAAAATCGAGGATGGTTTCAGTTTTAAAAATTAACGTTTACTAAGTATGTCTTTCTTCTTCAACTGAAGCAGGTGGAAGCTCCTAGTTGATTTTAAAATATTTTCTATGTATCTCACTGTAAACCAGCAATCTGGTGGGAAAAGGACTACAAACACATTGTATGCTGAACGATCCAGGGCACAAATGGACTTAGATCACTGAACAAGTCTGCTATACTGACTCACTGCACATTACACATTTGCACAGCAAAAACTTCATGGATTATTCCATACCTTCCTGTGCTTCAGACACTCAGCTTTCTATCACCTCTTTTTACCTGTTTATAAACACAGAGGGCAAGTCCGTAATTCTCTGTCAGTTTCAGCAAACTACTGACTCCCTTGCAGTTGGATACTTTGCCATGGATCAAAACTGCTGTGCTCCATGTGTTACAGTTTCAAAACCAATGGAACTGGGGAAAAAAAAAACCAGCAAAAACAACCAAAATACACCACCCTTTCAGGTATATTATCATCAGACAACCTGGCTTGAAATTTTTTAGGAACCTCTGAGGGTTAGCTCCTCCTCCTTCATTCCATGGGACTCCTCTATCCGTGGTCTAAGGCTAAGCTAAAATAAGTATCAAACAAATGCAGTCCACATGTAAATCTATTATCCAAAAACAACAACAAAAATCTTACAGAGCACCAGTGGTGCTACTCTAATTCAAAGCCAACCAGGTTTGGTCATATTTTGGAGAGAAGTGGTGATGAGACACATGTACATATCTTCTCAAACTACCCAGACTTTTACGCAATGCAAAGAATGTAAGGAAAGAGACTTCTGGTATAGCTGCCTGAGGATTTATATACAAGCGGATGCTGGCACTCTGCCATTCCTGTTTATATTTCTATTCAAATTATTTCCATGTTTATCCTGTTTCTATACTGCAGGCCAGTCATACTAGTTCTTACCCAATTTTTCCTCTTTGAAATAAAGCAAATGCAGTAAAGCACAATACATTAACTATTAAGAACATTCCTCACAAAAAAACCCAGATACTGTTGTTTGTTTTAGGTATATTCACATATTGCACATATCAAATAGAAAGTGGCAAGTCTAAGAGTCTGGTATTTCTTCTCAATATCTCTTCAGAACTGGAAAAAAACCCATACTGTTCTGGTGTATGCAGGACCTCTGGTAGATACATGCTTTTTTCAAGTTCTTTTTCTCATAAATTGCAGGGCTGGAAGACCAACAGTCAGACATAACTATATAATGACAAGTGACAGATGTGTAAATCAAATGGGACAAAACAGCTATAAAAATGTGTAAAATTCTTATCTGGAAAGTGCAACGTCAGAGTATTTAAAAATGGACCCAAAGACCTCTAGAATTATTGGTGTCACTCAGGAAAGCTATAAAGTCTTACTATCACAACAGCTAGCTCACATGAGAATTCTGCTTCCTCCAAATACTAATGCATCTGAGAGGGGAAACTGATTGCAGATGACAGAGGAAATGAATGGCATAAATTTAGTCATATGCCTAAATCTTTGTCAGATTGAGGCTAAGAAAGATTATATTGAGACCATCAGTTCCTTCCCTTTTCATCCACCTACTAGTGCAGGCTTCTTTCAATTATGCCTTCTGTGGCACTTAAAGAAAACCTGTTGATGTTATGAAGAAAAGCCCTGCACAGAGTGGAAGCTCATCTCCCCCTCACTTTCATCAAGGCAGAGAAACACGGAAAAAGGCACTCTGTCTAAGCAGGAACTTTGCTTTGGCAGCCTGAACAGCCCTTAGGAGGAATGTTCTTTCTCTTTGTTGATGACAAATAGGGCATAGATAGATCTCCTGGCCCAAGTGCCAAGCTCAGTGGCCAGGCAAGGCAGCATGAATGCTACCTGGAATGTGTCTGGACAAGGACACAGAAAGGTTTGGGGTCAAAGGGACCTTAAATTCCATCTAGTTCCAACCCCCTGCCACATACAGGGATGCCATATGCCAGATCAGGTTGCTCAGGGCCCCATCCAATCTGGCCTTGAACACTCCCAGGAATGGGGCATCCACAACTTCTTTGGACAACTTTCTCCAGTGCCCCACTATTCCTCTGAGTAGAGAATTTCTTCCTAACAACTTCTAATCTAAATCTCTTCTCTTTTAGTTTAAAACTGTTCTCCCTTGTCCAATCACTATCTGCCTGTGTAACAGACTTGACTTACACAACTAGCAACAAAAAAGACTAGGGAATAATAGTCAGAAGAGTACATGGGTGTAGTCTGGTCTTACCATCTTGCCCATCCCTGTGGCCAGACTTTGCAGCGGTCCAGGTGGTTTCTACAGTTCTCCTCTGGCAGTTCTGATATGAGATTAGGGATTGTGGTTGCTGTCCTTCATCCCAACTGAAAAAGAGCATGCAGCAGTCACAAAGCAGTGATAACCTTTTCTCTCTAAAGCCTTTCCTGCTAATACATCTGTTTCTATGTCCAACTAGACAATTATAAACTACTTTACACTTACTCTCTCCAACTTTAACTGATCCCTGGCAGAGCTGTTGGTGCTCTTCTTTGATAGGAAACAAAAGATTTAAGTGCCTTAGTTCAGACATTTCAAATAAAACTCCCCAAATTAGTAGCATTTAGGGTCCTTGATTATTTCTTACAAGTACCAGACAGTGAAGAGAAAGTAGGTGTTGGAGGCAAGTAATCATTTTTTTTTCCCATGCCATAGTTTCTATTCTGCAGAGACTTTTTAAAAAAGAAAACAAACAGGTAATGGATTCAAACTATTAGGTATGTAAAAAAGCTAAAAAACTCATTTCAAATACACTCTCCTTTGCCCCCATAAAGTCTGTCTTGTACCCAAGTATTTGGCTCAGTGTACTGCTGCTTATCTTTAACTATCAAACTTAAATATACAAAATGTAATTGGAAAACATGCAAGTTCACAATCCACTGATTGAGAAATACTGTTCATCATCATAAAAAAGAAATTGCAACAAGTAGCAGAGCACTTGTTGAGAAAACAATGGCCTTTTCTCCTGACTGCTCCCCCACAGACAATTATCCTCATGCATGTATACATACTGGTTTTGCTAAGCTGAATGTCTTCACTTTCTTTTCAACTCAGCATTTTTATGTGGTCCTTCACAATGCAATCAGGAAGTGACAGTTTCAAAACAAGCACTTTGAAAGAAAGAATGGCTGACAAGTACAAAAGACTACCTCTTCCTTATTCTGCACTGCCACATCTAAAGCGGAGGAGAAACTGGTTCTCCTATCAATAGTCGGCTGCACAGAGATTTTTTACTTGCATTAGTCTGTACTCCAGAGCTTAAATGCTGACATGAAATTTCCATGGATATTAATGATAATGAATCAGGTAACAACAGGGAACCTGACTTCCTATGCCTATGTATAGAAGAGATAAAAAGGCATCTCTTTAAACTGTTCTAGCTGCACACATACCTCCAATGCAGACAAAACTGGCTTACTCCTCTAACTCAGGAGGGAACAGAGAGTGTCCATCAGAGCCTAGAAAGGACACAGAGGTTTAATTATCCTTCTTTTAAACTAGCCCAGAGATGGGAATTAGTGTAAAATGGAAACACACCACACCTTTAGTATTTCCCCAGTAGCAAGGAAGCGTATGTCTGAATGAACATTTAAGCACAGGGTTTAAGTTCAAATGCCACAACTCATCTGGAGTTAAAAATTTAGTAAAATATGTGCTTTCAGACAGATAAACCAATGCTTTGTTTAGGCAAAAAAAAAAAATTAGTATGTCCTTGTGAGATTAAGTTGAAACCACAGACAACAATACACAAATGCTAATCACTTTAAAAATACCTTTTTAATCCATGTTTGCAAAGAATGAGAGTCTTGTGTAGGAAGGAGCTATGCTACAAATGACAAATTTGTCCCAAAATGCCCCAACTACCTGGTAACAAAGAAGGGAACTTTATGCTAGCACTGAGTGGGTTCGCCATAGTTATATCTTCTGAGTATTTCTGGAACTAGTGACTCTACCTTAAAGTAAGTATGTTCTGTGCTGTGCACTTTATTTTGTTCAAGAGGCAAATTTAGAGCTTTCAGGTTTTCAAAAGGTCAATACAAACTATGTACACACTAAAAAAGAATACCAGAACTATAATCATAGATTTCCATTTTCTTCATTAGATACATTGTGAAATAACCCCTACAATAGGAAGCAACTTTCAGGGTCTCTCCTGCATAGGAGGAAACTTGTATTTCACTGCAGGGATCTTAGTGTCACCAAAATACTTGTTTTCTTGTAAAAAAACATATCTAACACAAACACACACTTGGTCTAATGGGAATTTAAGACTCAAAGATACCATATGGGTGATCAAAACAAGTTCTTTGAATCAATTATTAACATCAAAGTGTCTAAGAAACATACGTCAAGTACCATGGAGCACAAAAGATGTAGTGTCTTGTAACATACGGCATAACTCCCTGGGATATTACTTTGACAGTCACGTATGAAGTTCTGATTATACACATTTATTGTGCTTTTCAACCCAAAATGGTAAATCAGACTCCCTGATCTCATGAACACTGCTAACCAAATTTACTGTATTCATCCCTAATTTTGACATGGACGTCAGATAAAGAAGCTACAGTTTCTTTTGGTGCCAGTGATCTCAGACACAGAATGAGAAAACAAAAGCATTGTGTATCTCCTGTAAAATAGGAGACAAAGATACTTTTTTTCAGTTTACGAAACCTTTGTATATCCACAGAACTGATACAGCAAAGACATCTATCCCTCATACTTTTTTCCTGACTGCTCTAAAAGTAGTAAGCACCAATTGGTTTGCTATCTCTTAATTTATAAAATTTAATGATTATACCAGAGGAGACATGTATCTTATCTTGATTCCATTTCCTCTTAGAAGGAAAGGGGAAAGCAAACAAGAAACAAAAACCAAACAAACAAAAACCAAACCAACAAAAACCCAAAACACACACACACACAAAAAAGGAAAATACAAAGATTGAGAACGAGAAGAACAAGCGAACAAGCACACAAATCAGAAAGGAAGGTACACATACCCTATCAGATAAAGGTATAAGAAAAATACTGATGCAGTGGTTATGAGGCATCAGTGGTCACAGACTGCAGATAACATAATGCCCACAAATATGACGTTAGTCTTCATTCACAGGCACAACTGCAATATGATACAAGCTGAAATTGACACGTGTGACCTAAAATCCTAAAAAAAAAAAGTTGTCTGATTTATCACCTCCTTATCCTTGACAGTTTTCAGGCCTTAGATCCTCCCAGAACATATACAGACATACACAGACAAAGTAAGATTTAGAGCTGATTCATTCCCGCATTTTGAAGCAAAGAGCACCAGTGATGGACTCATCGTGACTATTTTCATAGGAAAGGCAAAGACAAACAATTAATGAAAACATTAAGAAAAAAACCTTATCTTTCCTGCAGAGAGAAATCAGGCTGGAACCCTAATTTCAGTGAACTAAAAAGTCTGTGATTAAAACAAAAATCCCAAAAGTCGCCACGCCTAATCACCAACCAAGTTTTGATTATGAGCAGATTGACTTCAGTCACAGCATAGGCTGACATAAGGAAAAAAGGAAGAAGACAAAACATAGTTCTGAACTCAAATAATAATTTTCACCTATGTAGTGCTCTGTGCACAGAGACCTTTAAACCCTTTACAAACTGCAAATAACTGTTCTTCTCACCTTCCATTTAAAGAAAGAAAAGCAACAATGCTAAAATAAAAAGTAGCAAGAGAGCTGAGAAGGACTTGCAGACAGGTCTCACTTCCAAAATGAAATCTATATTTGGATCAGTTTGACCCAAACCAGAAATTTAAACGCCCATGCCCATAAACTGAAAAATTTAGTAGCAGAATTCCAGTCATTCTCAGATTTTTAACTCATTTGCCTGGGCAGGGTCAGTGCTGAAATGGAAATCTGAAAGACTTCTATTTGAAAAACATAAGAATGTCTTAATTTTCTTTAAAAAAAAAATTAAGAAACAGCTTCAGTTCCCCAGAAGCTGTATTCTCAGAAAAATTGGCTATTAATCTAGCAGTGCTTTAGGCAGGCTGATTAGCAGTCAAACTTACATTTCATCAGGCAGAGAACATGCTGTCTTCCATTTGGTACGGCAGTGCCCGGGAAAGACTCCTCCTTCATGCTGCTTATTGGAAACAGGATCCATTTAAGTTTAAATACCAAACAAACAAAACCCCTTGCTTGCAGTTTCAGCAAATTAATTGATCAGTATTAGCTTCCTTTGTTGAAGTTCCTCGAGCATATTAGAAACGTGCATTTTCACCTCACTGACATTTTCTTGTTCTGCTTGTAAAATTCAGTGAAAAGCTGCCTATTTATCTTTGCATGTAAATCCACACAAGTTATGTCATCTGGCCATTACCAGTGTGATCAAAGTTCCAGGCACACAGGTAACTGACCTCAAAGCACGGTGTTTGAAGTCCTTGTTCGACATGATTTGTGTTATTCTTTACGTCAATAGTTATTTCATCTGTTGTCTGCTATTCTTAGAACTGAACAAAATAAAGAGAATAGAAACTACTATTCAATGCAGCTTTCTTAAGACAATCTCCTGTCTCACTACAGGAATCATTTCAGCTATACTAGCCAAGAGCCTACTTTCTGAGAATAAGGCTGTATAGGTATCTGCAATAATTATGATTAATTTCTAATGTTACTATAAACTTAAACTCTCTATTTAAAAATCCTAGTTGAGAAACATAAACGTTTCACTAAAACATGCCTGACTTTCCTACTCATTGCTTCAGCTGAAAACCATTCAGAACTATTACAACAAAATTGTTTCCTATTTTCATTGCATGATGAACTCCTACCATGGAGGTAACGTGGCTTCTTTAGAGCGTACGTACACCCAAATGAAATGGGGTTCCCAGGAAACAGTGACACTGAACTTCAATATGAGTTAATAATACAGAGGAAGAACAGAAACAAAGGGAACTGAGGAGAGTGAAAGGGGAAGATGAGCAACAAAATTGCCTATTAAGAGGCCAGAAATCCCAAGTTTATAGTCTGGGTTCTCTTCCCATCACAGGCAGGCATCAGCATCAGTTGTGGTTTCATCAGATCAGACCTGCATTGTGATAGTACCTTACAGACTGCAGCCAAGGAGCAGCAGGGAGGGCATGGAAAGAAAAACAAACAAAACAGAGAGTGTTACGGCCAACAGCCTGGTACTATATGCATCCCAAGCAAAGATGGCATGAATCTTCCCATCATCCTCATATCAATATTCTCAATAATATTCATCAAACAATTTATTAAGAATCTAAAGTGAAAAGTTTAATCAGAGAAATGCTCCTGTGATGAGGCTTCAATAAATCACTGTTCCTGGATGGAAAGAAATACATACCAGATTAGATTTTCCTTGTCCAAGTACACTCCTGAGATTCTTGGTGGCCATGGCTGCTTTAGACACTCAGAAACCAGCTACACCACCCTACCTCAAAATGAAAAAACCACATCAGATTAAAGAAATCTGCATGTGTAATACACCCTCAAGCAGCACCGTGGCATAATTTGCAGGATATAGCTACATTTGTTATACCCAAAATCAAGCCTCATGTTTAGTTGTAACAGCAAAAGCCATAAAACTATGGCATCTATTTCTGAGTCACTTGTCTTGGATAATTAGTTTGCCAAGAGCATGAGTCACCAAGTTAGAGAAATTAGTTACAGAATGACGAATTTTTAACTTTATACTAATATTATCCTTAAAAATATAAAGGACTCCTCTCTTCCCCCCAAATTGTTGAATTTTGGTTCTTTTCAAAATGCTAAAATGTGCTTTATATAGAATATCTGGATTAAATGCTGAAATAATTATCTCCTTTTTATAATGCCATTCACCTAGAAGGATCTCTCAGTAATTTCTGAATGTGTGTGTGTTCTTCAGTGCATCCACATATACAATGAAGTGAGGCAGTATGACAGTACTTGGCAACACTGTACAAAAGCACCTGACTGCAACTGCAGTCAGATCCTGTAATTTGTTTAAACAAGACAGGAAAATTCAGATGCACAAAACTGAATTAGCAACAATGGAATTTCACCATTTACACCTCAGTTTTTGCAAAACACGGTTTATTCTGACTACTGAGGGTCAGATCAGCCAGTACTTAGTAGCACTCAACCTTTCAGTTTCTTCGGATTTCAGCTGTAAGCAAAGTTTCAGTAAGGAAGCCTGTTTCAAAACTCTGCTTATCCTTGGCTGCAGCACGTTGTGACAACATCAGGCAGGGCAGCATCAAATTGAGAACAAGATATGTAACTACCTTTGGAAATACTCTATAACTCTGCAAGCCTGGATATGCTCAGAGGCTGCAATCCCAGCACATTCGAGTCCTTGCTGAAGAATTGCCAAAGACGCAACTTTACAAACAATTTAGCCAATCCAAGACTGCCTAACACAAGAGAAGCAGCCCTGCCCTCCTGTCCTACCAGCATTTCTGCCTTCTCTTCTGCTGCCCCAGCATCTGTTTGGCCACACAGACCTACTTGCCGATTTGGCTAAAAATAATGGCATAAAAATGTGTCAAAACAAAGTTAGCTGCTCATTAATCCACCCTTTGAGAAACAACTGAGACTTCATGAGTTTTCATAGTCTTTCATCTGCTGGTCCACTTTGAGTGAAGAACATTGTGTTTCTCTTCAAGGACTGCAAGGAGCACCGCAGTCCAATTGCATGGCACAAACACAGGCTCTTCTATTCAGGAGTATGATTTTGTTCTATGCAGGCCAGATGTCTAACATTTATTAAGCTTTCTGCCTTCTGTTTGTTTTTCCTACAGGATGGGCAATGTCCAGCTGGTAATACAGTAAAATGTAAACCCTGGCCATTTGCTATTGTCAAAGAACCATTATTTTCCAGTCCCTTAAAGGTATGTTGCTGGTTAAGAAATTTGTTTTCTCAGTGTTCAATCCTCGCTCTTTTATCATGCTGTAGGATAGTCATGTTACCCAAAACTAGACATTAATTTTGGTACCTAAACTAAGAGGCTAGTGAAGAAAGAAAGGTTCCTCCAGAGGGTAATTTGGGTTACAATTACATAGCTTAGCTGTACCATGTAGCATAAGTGCACTTCCAAAACATAGGCCCAAATCCATTCTGAGTGTTTCTCACCACAGGCTGTACAGGAACCCCAAGTTAAAACATCTGAAGGTCAGTGGTGTGACTATCCCACACCAATCACATCTTCACGTGAGTCAGAGCAGAAGCCCTGAGTGCCCAAAGCCAGGATGACATTCCAAGGAAAGGTACATAATGTCAGAGAATGGCACTAGTTCCTGAGGTCAAGACACATGGTTGACATTTGGCAAGAATAAAAGAAACTCTGCCTTGGGTGTCAGAGCCGGCAAGATGAGTGATACTACACTATAACATAGCCTGCTCCTTGGATTTAGCCAATGTTATTTGAGCAGTAAGCTTCTTGCTCTTTTTGAGGCACCTTATGAGACACAGAACTGTCCAGTCCTCTGGCTTCTGCAGAGAACTTACATATGTGTGTACACACACCCACCCCTTTACTGGAATTCTTTCAGCTTCTTCACCTAAAAGCTATATATATGACATATACTTAGATGTATCTTGGCCAGTTTCCCTATTTCAGAATTGCCTTAGTCTAGATATGTATTGACTTCATGTTCCAATTTATTTATCCTGTTAAGTTTTTATTAAGATGATAGAGCAACAATTGAGAATGTAACTTTTAACAGAATGTGTTTGGTAAAATTTTCTGGGGCTGTTCTGAAAGTTCTGGGACCATCAGACAGCTATTTAGACCCTGTATTTTACACAACACTACAAAAAAGCCCAAGCAATATTCTTCAAAAAGCAATACTACGGATTAAAGCTTCAATTTCTTACACCATGAAGAATTTCCACAAGCAGCTTGGAACTGAAATAAGATTTCTGAAACCTCAATTGCAATAAAACTCAAACATATGTTTGATTTCAGGGAAAGCCAACCCTGAGATTTTACCTTCAAATTATGGTTAGTCTTGTTGGTATTTATACAGCTCAGCAGATGATTGAAAAAGAATCAATAACAGATGGGGAGAAATAAAGTTTTAGTAATAAGATTTGGAATGCATCTCCAGCCTTTAATATGGAGCTAGCCCACTGTCTGCAAATAAAATAGTTAACATCGTGTATACAAAAAAGTGGCAGCAGACTTAGGCTCACACCTAGAAACCAAAAGGACATTATGCAAATCTTTGCACAACTTAGGCACAGCTTTAGAAATAAAAAAAGAAACAAAAAAAAAGCAGGAGGCATTTCAAAGAACCGAACAAAATTTGGATGCACAGTTCAAATACCCTTCACGAAATATAAGCAACATACACTAAAAAAATCTCCTGAAGTAGCCAGTGTTTCTGAACTGTATCTTCTGTATCAACAATACAACTCCATTTTTATGAAAAAACGATGTAAGAACTTGAAATCCACAGGAAAACTAAGATGCAAGATCCAGATTACAGGAAAACAGTGCCAAAGCTCATCCTGACTTACTCTTAAGTACAGTATGCAATTTATTATTCCACCTGTAGAGCCATTTCTAAGAGTATGTCCTGAAGTATCAGTATAATGCTTACTAGGAGGAAAGAGTATTAAACTGTGCAATACCAGCCATCAGTCTTCCTGCTCATGGATTCCCTGTCAAGATTTACAATTATGTGATTACCAGTAACTCAAAAATGCATCGTTTACAGGACTCAGCATGATCACAGCTCAAAGGGTTGTGACCCACAGGTGGTCTGGCTGGGCTGGAGCTCATTTACTGGGGCACAACACAAATGCCCCACAAACTATATTTAGCAACCATCTCTGTGGAAAGGCCTTCTACGTAAGAGCCATCTTGCACACTTGTTCCTAAAACTTAAACAGCACACAATTTAAGAGTAGTCATCTTTTCTCATAAAAATACACAGAATTTCACAGAATAAAACCATCGACCGTATATTTTATTAATTACATTCTTATTTATTTTTCTATTATGTATTATTAAATTAACAACAGTTTTACTATTGAATACTCATATCTTAAACACCTAAAAACTAACTACACCATTCACTATATGAGTATTAGTCAGACAAAACAGCTGATACATTTATAGGACAAATACCTGTGTCACAATGTGAAAACAGTTCTTACCATTTATGAGAGGTAGAAGGTTCTGATTTCAAAACGCAAGACCTGACCTTAAAAACAGTGATTATTTATATTAAAGCATTACAGAGAATAATTGAAACTTTTTGGCTTAATTAGAAGATTTAGAGGTTGGTTACAGCTGAAATGATCTCTTTAGCTCATCAGAGAATTATGCAATAATTCAAAGAGGGACAGAAGGAATTCCAGAGGGTTGGGGGAGAAACAGGAAGACACAGCAATAGCTTTTTTTTGTCTCAACTGCACTCTTTCCGAAGACAAAGTCTTGAATTATGCAAACCGAAAGAAATACATCTCAGAAAATAAATTTCAAATTTCCTCCTATCTAAGACAACACAGCTCTTGCTGAAGGAGTAATACTCTGTTTGCCATGCACAGATTTTCACATGAAGCTCTGAAGATTTAAAAATGGTATGTTGAGCACATGTAGCACATTTTCATTGCATAAAACACCAGCACGGGACCAGCTGGCCTCACTGCATCTGTGAGAAGCGCAAGCATGGCAGTGTCCAGAGGACAAGCATTAAGGCCTAAGTCCAGCACCAGGTGTCACAGGTGCCTCCAGCTGTCCATCAGTGATCCCTTCCTTCCCTTCCGGGCTCCTGACTGGCTCTCTCATGTTTGAATACACTCCTGAAGTCCCATCTTTGCCAGTGAGCCTATGACTCGTTTTCCAAACAGTATTTTATATTCCCAGAGCACCTCAAAGGAATAGCCTCACAGCCATCTGTGAGCTCCTTCCAGTAAAGGTTTCCTCCTACCCCACCTGAAACCCCACAATTACTCAGTTAACAAAATTAGCTGTAAAACAGCAGCAGCATTTGCGAACTGAGGACAGAAAGCTCCTGCCTCCCCCAAAGAGGGGGGCCTGATGCCTCGGCCAATTGCTCTTCTGTGTCCAGCACCCTGCCCCAAAGCCAACACCTGTCCCCTGAGGCAAAGCCTTGCAAGCCAGGGAGCACCCACGAGACTGAAGAAGTAGCTCATTGCTTAAAATAGATGATAAAGGAAAACATACCTACATTGCTAAAGAAAAATAAGTGAATCAACAGCCTGTGAAATGAGTTCATAAAATCAGCTGTATGTACATTAGAAGCCTGAAGGCAACTGATGGGAGTGGGGCAATGAGGGTACAGGATCAAGTTAAAGGAAGTGTGAAATGCATCCACCAGACTGTGCAAGTAACAGGATAAACGATATGCACTGCCCTGAAAGATAGGAATTAAAAAGGGCCGGCATGGCAGACTACCAGGAGGATTACATAATGCACCATTTCCCTCCAAGACGTCTCTGTGACAAGAACAGGAGTGCTCTTGCCAGTCAGCTCCAAATGACCCCTGCAGAAGGACTTGGCTTGTGCCCAGGATGAAAGGCAGTGCTGTCAGGGGATGGGGAAGCACAGCAGAACCAGAGTGATGAGAGAAAACTCAAGTACTTGGTTAATTCCCTGGGGAAGGTGAGTTGCGTACAAAGAAACTGAAGCCAGTTCTGGTTTGGCTGCTACTCAGATGTGCTGAAGGATGCTGGGGAATGTTGACTGTGTCTCTAATTACTTCTGACAGCAATGTAAAAGCAAGCTGAGATATTCTGTCTCATAGGGCATCATCTCATCACTATCATGAGCAGACTATCCACAACTTTTGAGTCCTGTCTCAAATACAAGGAACAGAAGTTTCTAAGGGTAATGGTAAAAGTTCTAACAAGTCCTTTATAAAAAGCTTTTTCTCTTGTGAGTGGCAAACGTGCTACACAAGTTACAGAGAATTTGAAAAGAATCGTAATCAAATTTCGGGGGCAAATGAGTTGCTGAATGCTGTTTTAGCAGCAGATATTTTTGTTGCAACTGGTGTTCTTGCACAAACCATTTTAAGAAGAATATATTGGTAGAAAGCCATAAAGCTTATTTACATAGATGGAGTTTCACCATCTCCCACTCCAAAGCAGGCTGGGTTGGTTACGCTGACCTAATGTTTTCTTTATCATGGTTTGCGTGAGGCTAGGAACACACGTCAGATTGTGGTTTAGTTTGCTCTTTCAGTATCCTGATGGGGGTCCTTTGAGATACTAGTTTAATTTTATGCAGCATGTGCAGTATCATAAAAACAGTTTCAGAAATCTAATACTCAAAAGAAATCATAATATTGCCTGTACCAGGAGCTTTGTTATGCCCCAGCTTAGCAAGAATAATTTTCTGCAGGACATAGACCCCAACGTTTTTAGGAATATACCTTGCAAAATATTCTGAGATCCTCAGTTTTCCTTTCCAACAAGTAGAAGACTACAACTTTCAAGTTTTCTCCCAGGAGCTCATTTTTCTCTTACTTTGAGAGTCATTCTTAGTCCCCTCCTGGTATGAAAAAGGTGGTTTGGCATTAGGTAAGTTCAGTAGTTTGAATTCTGTTTAGGATAGAAACCAAGATAATTTTGAAAAGATTAGTCAATCTTAGAGTATGATTTCAACAACTTTTCAGTTTTGCTAGCAAACAATTTCAAATTCAACATTGCACCATTTTATGCTGTTAAAACAGACCAACTCTTACAATGTGACCTACAACTGAACTGAAATCTTTCAGTATAGCTCTTATTGATATGACACAGCCTCTGTTTAAAGAAAGATAGGGTTTAATGTTAAAGACAACCTCACCAAAGCAGCTAGTACAAAATCTTTGTAGAATTATTCCTTTACAGAATTGCTTGCTTTTGCTGGCGTTCTTTTCTTCAAATGAGAAACAAACGTTTGGTTTTGGCAGAAGCTGACTGCTTTCAAGTTATGTGTCCTTTTATTTCAATTCAAAACTGGCAGACATTCCTTATTAAGGTTGAAAGATCTTCTGTCTGATTCTAAAGAGAAACTCATGGTGGTTTTTGTTACCAAATCTTGTACATTTCCATGCCCTGACATTCCAGAAACCGATGATCTGATCGGCATTATGATGTTGTTTTGAAAGTAAAGCCAAAGAATTCCTCTCATTGCCGATTAAGAAATTAAATGCCCATCATGCAAACCTGGCACCCAGCAACAATTTTTACCTGGAGAAGGTTTTAAACAAAGGTACCATACTACGTGTTTTCCACAGCTGTCATTTGTCAGGACTGGAAGCCAGGGTAAGGCACAAGCACCTCCTCATCTTAAAACGGGAGTTTCCCAATTCAGCTGATCCCTGCTCCGGTACAAGGCATCGAGCAGGTCACTTGGCCTCTTCCCTCTCACCACCTGCAAACAGCGATTATCCTGTTTATAAACAGACAGCAAAAGGCCTGTAATCACCCAGAGCTCCGACGAGCTCGAACTTACACTCATCCTTCTGCCGCACCTGAGAGAGGCCAAATCCGGGCGCCGCAGGCAGGTGAAGGCCGGCCCGGCGGGGCCAGGGCGCCTTCCCGCGGCAGCCGAGCTCCTGCTACCGCCGCGGGGCCGGGCGCTGGCGGCCCCGTGTGGAGGCGGCCCCGGCTGCCCCGCAGCCCCTGCAAAGCCGCCCCGGGCGCTCTGACCCAGCGGGGCGGGGCCGCCTGCCCCGGTTTGCCCTCGGGCGGCGGGCGCGCCCCTCCGGGACTACACTTCCCGCCGAGCCCTGCGCCGCAGTAGGGCCGCCCTCCCAGGAGGCCGCGCGGCGCCGCGCACTGCCATTGGCCGGATTCGAAAAGAAGCCGCGGCCGGAGCAGGGTGTGAGCCCAGGAGCGGCCGGGGCCGGGCGGGTGAGCGGGGCCGGGGCGTGTGGGGGCGCCGGGCCTTCGCTGGCAGAGGGGACGTGGTGGTTGTGACGCGGGGGTTGCGGGGCCAGGAAGAGGAGTGGGTGGTCTCTGTGGCGGCGGCGTGGAGGCCGCTCCCCCTGGCTCACCCCGCTGCCATCGCGGTCACGCGGGAGGGGCTGTGGGGTGTGAGCAGTTTTCGGTGGGGCCTGCAGGGCCTGGGTAGCCCCGGCCCGGGGCTGTGTTGCCGCTAAAGCCGCGGCTGTTGTGTCCCGTAGGAATAGGCAAATAGTGCAAAGCGTGGAAGTGAAAGGTTGATACCTGCAGAGAGGAAAGTTGGTTTTTTTTTTTTTTTTGTTTTTTTTAGATGTAAGGGCTGGTGCTTTAGCTTTTAAGTAAGCTGCCATCCTTACTGTGTGGTTTGGAGCTCTTTCTACCTTTTTTTGTTCTTCCTGGCAGCAGCATAGGCTGTGTGTGTTTGTGGTGACCGTGCTTTGCTGTGTGGGCCTCTGGGGATCCCCTTTTAGGGTGTTTACAGCTCTAGATTCTATTGCCACAGTTAGCAGGCTTATAATAACACATCCCGGGATACGAGTACCTCTTAGTGCCTGCAGCTGGGCCATACAGTTGTTCACACCAGAATACCTGAAGTATTTACAGTGCTGTGTGACTCAACGGGGAGGCAGATAAGCAGTCCACACCTTGGGCTTTGCACTTTGTAAGGGCTTGTACTTCACTGTTCTGACCACTGGATTGTGCAAATACTTTTAGTTCTGGCTTTGTATACACAGGTTAATATTTGTCTTTTGCTCCTTAAGGAAAAAGATACAGAATTAGAGCGTAATCTTGACAAATCACACTTTAAGCTTAGATTTGAAGCAATTAAATAGCAGTCATCTAACAAATACGTTTCCTGTAAAGGACTGATAAGAGTTTTGCAGTGTGGCTTTGTGTAGCTGATGAATAAGACTTCCAGATCATGGCAGCACACAGGTATGTTTCTTTCCAACAGTAGCTTATTCACGGGTCAGTCTTTGTTCAAGCCGTGATGATATTTCAGGCCAAGTTTTTCCTGATTTTCATACAGATGCCTGGCCAAAAAAATAAATAGATTAGAAGAAGCAAAGTAAACATTGGTGCTTAGTTTACGTATAGCTTTATCTCACTTGCAGCCTGGTGGCATTTGTCTAACTGCTTGAAGTTGTGTCTGGCTTTTACAGCCTAGATAGGAAGACTGAGCCCTTAAAGTGTTCTGACACTGAAGTGCAGACATATCTCAGGTTTTGTGCTGGGGGAAATTAAAATGGGACTGCATTATAGGCAGGAAACCAACATTTCATGAGCAAAAGGGTTTTGAACCAGCCCTGCTCTGTCCATTGTTTTAATGAACACTGCATGTTCTCCATTAGTATTTAGTAAAACAATTTATGTGCTTTGCTGTAGCCTAGACGTGGCAATATAGCACTAAAAGACCATTGAATTGTTGTGTCCAAAGCTTCAAAATGTAGGCAGTTGTGTGGTAGGTGTCTGATTGCTGGATCCTTTGCTGCCATAGTCTAGAAGTAATTGCCCAGTGGGTTATTTTAAACTTGATCTTTAAAAAATCTGCCACATCACATCTGTAATATCACAGGAAAAATCAATAGGAGAGTAAAGTGCAGAAAAAATATATTAATATTTTAAAATAAAATGCCCTTTTTAAAGGTTATTTTGAAATTTGCCTGTCAACTATCAACACTGAGTCATGTTACTTTTATTATCTATAGCAAATTTTCACTGCTTAAATTGTGAAATACACAAAAATAAGTAAATTATAGATTAATAAATTAATTGCTGAGCTGTAAAGTTACTAAAAAGCAATACTTTAACTTGTACTTTGGCATGAGGTTTTCTAATTTATTCATGCCTCTTTAATAGCTTAAAATTATCAAAATTATCTATTAGTCTTTGGAATGTCTCTGAACTGTGTCTTGTATTAAGCTACATGTGTATAAATACTTTACAGCACCAAGTATTTGTCAGGTCCTGCAGAGATGACCATAACATTCTAAATGGACACTATAATGGGGTGATGAAGTTGATGTGGAATTAGGGGTTTTTAAAGTTTTTTCTTGTCAGACGTGGTTTTTAGCATGTTTGTGGTGCATAAGGCTTTTCCCTGGTAAACGTTTGCTTTCTGTTTAAAGAAGAGTGGCTGTTCCCGATTCACGATGCAAACCCCCCTGCAGACCCCCTCCCCAGCCATCAGAAACTTGCTATGTAAATTATGAATAGGATGAGGAAAACTTTCTCCTTAAAAAAATTCCAATTACCGGTTTCACATTGACTCGTCTTCTGAGGGGCTTCAGGAGCTCTGTGTTTTATGATCAGAGAGCACAAAATAGTTTTGCTTTATCTTGCAGAATGGAACCAACTTTGGATAATGAGAAGTTTTACAGACCATCCTATATTGCTAGCATTGAGCCATCTCCAAGAGCAGGACCAGTAAGTGTGGAAGATATTAAAACAGATCTCTCCTCTGAATTTTCTTTGGTTTCTTCAAGCTCGGACACAAGCCAGGTAAGAAGACTTTACTGTTTGGATATTTAGTTTTTTAAAACATAAGCTTAGTCCTTTCATAGATAAGAATTGTCAGAATTTTACAGGGAAGATGAAAAGCTTCTTTGTTATTTTTTAGTTTGAAAGAGATGCATAGGATTTAGACTAAGTTGTGTGGCACTCATTGATGCCCTATTGGGCACATCAGTTTTCTGTGAATGAGGCTGATTGCCAGTTCATAGAATGTTTTTGTTGGCCTGAATGCAGTGTTTACATATGTGAGCTGCAAGATTAACTTACTACAGCAAGCTTCTGCAGGGGCCTAAACACTTGTAAAAACTGATGTAGTGAGGTAGTTTTGATTCCCGTGTTATCAAATAAATCTGTTCAAATCAGCCTGATGAAATAAAACTGCTTTGACATGCTAATTATCAAGAAAAGAACCAAATTTCTAACTGTTTTGATTTTTTTTTTTTAAGAGGAGCAGTTTGGAGTCTAAGGGACACATACAAGTTTGCCTGCGTATCAGGCCATTTACATCACTGGAAAGAGAAAATGGATCGCAGGTGTGACATTTATTTAGTTTAAAAACACTTAAAATTTATTTTGTGGGGTTTTTTTGTTTGTTTTCCCTGTAAGCTGAGCTTTTTATAATCCCTTCATGCCTGCATTGCTTGTTTCCTTTTAATAGGACTGTGTTTCACTTGAAGACTCAACAAATATCGTACTGAAGCCCCCCCAACAGTATTTGAGTCGACTAAGTGAAAAAACTGCAGGACAGATGTTACAGAAGTTCACTTTTTCACAAGTAAATGAGTTGTCTTTAAAAGTTTTTTTTATTTATTTCTGGTACAGATTGTTTTAACTTATATTATTGCATACCAAGCAAACTATATTTTTTAACTTTATAGTCTTTAAGATTATAAACAAATGGAATTTAAAAGATTCTTTTAAAGTCTCTTAATAATTGCTCAAAGTAGAAATATTTCTTGGTAATACTCAGGTGTTTGGACCTGAAACAACCCAAGAAGAATTCTTTGAAGGTACCATGAAGCAACCGGTGCAAGATTTCCTAGATGGATATAATCGTCTTGTCTTTACATATGGTGTTACAAATGCTGGGAAAACTTACACTTTCCAAGGTATGAGTAGAAATGAGTTCTTCTTGAAAGCACTTTTTTTTCTGTTGTTCTTTTTTTTTAAAGTAAGGATTACTTCTAGCAGAAACATTGTAACTTTTTCCTGCATTTAAATTGTGGTCTCTATACATTTGCTTCTCTTGAATATTAATAGTCTTTGAAAGTCTCCTTCTATATCAAATTTAACTGCCAACAGACAGAGTCACTACCAGAGTTAATGCAAACACATAGTCATATTACTTTGTAAGGCTCTATCATTTCAACCAGATAATGTGTGATCTTTCTATTTTTCTCCAAGTATCTAGTATGCCAGGGATGAGGAGGAGTTGGAAAATATACATGTTCTATAGAACAGGATTTGAAAAGTGTATGTCACTCTATACCAGACTATCATTTTTTGAGTTTTATTATTATTATAAAGGCTATATGCACAAATAAGAAATAATATTTGGATGTTTTAATTATTATGGGCAGAGAATAAATGTTTTGAAACATATTTGGTTATTTTCATGTATTTCTGTCTTGGCTTGAGTTCCCAAGCTTAATAATATCCTAGGAAACCTTGTCTCCTGGTGCACTATTTCTGTTCTGTTAAAGCTCCATATCCTTTCTGGTCAGAAGATGTCATTCTTCAGTTATTTTTCGAAGCATTTTAACAAACGAGGTGATTTGATTCCTATGGAAACAGTTTCTCCTATAATGAAATGGCAGATCTGGATGCCATGCCACTTATTTTATACAAAGAAATAGTAAAAGGACAATGAGTTGTCACATGAAACTGATCTTTATTGAAGTGACATGATTTTCTAAGCAGTCTTCTGTTAGCTGGATTATACTACTGCCAGTACTTTCAGTTATCATTTGTCTGGAGCAATAATAGGATGTTCTTTTCTGTCCTAATAAATAAAGGTAAGTCACAAAAACTGCAACAATTCCTCACGTATACAGTCCCCTGTGCTTGACTAGTTTGGGGTATATTGTGTGGGATTTCAAGAATTTTTGATTGACATCTTTTTAGACTAGAAGCTTTTTCATGGTATTGTATTTTTAGGACTGTGATAAAAATTGGCAGGGCAGAATGTTGCTTACTGGGTGCCTTGATTTACTCTTCTGTTATTGCACTTGAACATTGGAGCCTGTATTCAGTCAGTGGCAAAGGACCTAAGTGAAGGATGAAGCAGATTTTCAGGACTTTTCCTCATTCACCAGTGACTGTTCCTTTGTTCATGTTAGGTTGAATTACAACTGGCATTGCAACATACAAAAAATTATTAGAGAGGAGATGAGGAGAAACAAATGTAATGCAAGAGTACCTGAATTTAATGTGGTATTTGGCTACTAGCTAGGGGTTTGAGTGCCAACCAAATTTTATATAAATTCTGACTTAGGTGACACAGCTAGGGCTGTAACTATTAAATGTCCATCTGTCTCAAAAGCAGGAGAAATTATCAGCCTGAGAGAGGACAGTAGTTCATCTTCCACTCTTCCCTTTTCTCTGGTTTAGAAATCAAATGTGAACCCTTTTTAAACTTGCATTTGGATTCGGAAAGATCAAGTGTACACTGAGGCTTTTATTTGACTCGTCTTTTAGGTACAAAAGTAGTATATTCAGAGAAGAGGGTCTGGGGCAGGGAAAGGAGTGAGTCTTTGCAAGGCTTCTGGAAACTGTTTTGGAAGTTCTGTGGAACTAGTACAGGACTGCAGCTAAGAGATCATTCATGAGTTTTATTTCAAGATTACTTCCTTAAGAGAGTGAAGGCAGCTTATGAAATACAGTTGAAAAATTGCAAGTCTTTATCAAATGTCTGTTGATCGTGGAGGTTTTTTAATTTGTTTTCGCTTAGGGCTAAGCTTATGCAAAATACTCCAGCAGTTTTTGTTTTATGTTATACCCATTATTGATATAGAGCATGAACTGTTCCTGAAAGCAAAATACTTTTCAAAACTCTATAACATTTTTGTTACCTTGAGAATACAAAGAAAACTCCATGCTGTAAGTTGTCTCCAAACTCCTCATGTATTCCTTGAGATTTATATTAGCTTTCTGTCCTCATTTATCTGTATACCTTATAATAGTTGGATTTTTCTTTTGTATGTCCTTTCAGGGACAGAAGATGATGTTGGTATTCTGCCAAGGACTATGGATATGTTGTTTAAAAGTATTCAAGGAAAGCTATACACAGCAATGGATCTCAAACCGTATCGGTGTAGAGATTATATAAAGCTGACTGAAAACCAAGTGAGAGAAGAAACTGCTATTAAAAATTCACTACTTCGTCTAATAAAAGAGGTAGAGGAGCACTTCTTTCTATATTGATGAGTACATGAATCTTTAGATAGCTCCATGTTCTTCATTTTCAGTGGAAAGAGACTGGCTGTATTTAACCATGGACATGTCTATTTGCTGGCAGCCAGCTGTTCATATTAGCAGTAAAGTGAGCAGTAGATCTGATGAGCCCTGCTCTCCTGGGGGTTTTTGTCTTGTGGCTGAATACTTCATGGGCATGTAAACTCTAAGCTTTTTTTTTCCTTTTTCCTGTAGCTTGGGCACCTGATAATTTATCCTTTGGGTTTACTGGAGCTCAATAAGAACTGAATGTAAATAGTCCCCTCTCTGTTTGTGGGGATGGTAGTAGGTCTGATCCTTTAAAGAACATACTGTCTTTCAGGATACTTGCAAGAAATTAATAGTTTTGAGGTTGTTGCCCTTTCAGTTGGACAAATATCCTTAAAGGAAGCAAAAATGTTTGAAACAGCAGAGCTATAAAGCTAGCGGACTTAAAGGTTTGAATAAGACGTGGGTTTCTGCTGGACTTTTTTCTTACAGTTCACTGTTGAGCAGTCCAGAAATACACTCCAGTTTTAGGAGCTGACTGAAATTCTAAAGCTATTTAGTCCAATTACATTTATGGGGGATTTGTATTTTGTATAACCATACCTTTTTCTCAGTGTCTTTTAATTCTGAAATGAGTAGAATAATGTAAGATAAAACTGAGAATACATTAGGGTTTGGAACTAGAAAGGTACTGTTTTGATTTTTGTTCCATTGTTTTTTTGAGGGTTCTTTATTGTTTTTAGCAAAAAGAATTAAGCATTTCCCTTGTAGTATGCTAGGTTGTAATAGCTAGTGTTGAAAAAAATGGATGTGTCTGTTGCCTTGATTTTTATGTTTACTGGGCTCTAGTGTGGAACGTAGGTGGCAGCAAAACTCTGTGAAGCAAAACTCCGAAGCACAGGAGTAAGTTAAATCTAGCTCTGTCAGCCTTCAGAAGGGACTTCAGAGAAACTTTTCATGTGTGTTTGAATGCACCTTCTAGTTTCTGAAACTGTTTATAAGAACAACACTTAAACCTACAAATTTGCTGGCAAAGTTTGCATCTACTGCAAGAGTGGTTCGGGTGGGTGTTTTATATGTATAAAGCCTAATACCTAGAATTTTTATTTGAAAAACTTATTATGAAATCTACTCTTGAGACTACACTAAAAAACACCTGAACCAAACCATACCTGGTTTTTATTTCATGTTAGTTCTCTTAAGCATGCTTATTTCAGTAGATGGATTTCATTTGTTTGTGCACTTCCACTTGCAGTTCTGTGTCCGAAAAAACCTAACTAACCAAAACTAAGGCTGGGAAGGGAGTGTATGTATGAAGCTCCTAAGCTCTAGCTGTAGGTATTTGGTTTACCTTTTTTTTAATAGTTCAGCAAAAGAAAAATGTCTTTCTCTTACTAAAACCTGGACTTATTTCAATTTTATCATTTATTTCAAGCATGTATCATGAAGCAGTAAGTTGCTCATTTCAGTTTTTAAGTGAATGAGTGTTCTACATTTACCTCTGTTTCTGAGGGTTGGCTTAGTAAGCTGTAAAAATATGAAATCCAATATTAGCAAAATACCAATAATAAAAAAATTCAGAGTTCCCTGGACTTACCAGGTTAAGACTAATGTATAAACTGCAACTGGACTCCTGAAATCATCCTGTTGAATCACTCTGTTTCTTTGTGGGTTCCTACCCCTCTAGTTTTCTGTGGCTGGACTGCTTCCAATTCAGCAAGCTGAAATGCTATATACTGATGTAAGGGAAGTGGCAGGGGTGGGTATTGAGGTAAGAACAGCCCTGTCAATAGCAGTGTACAGGTACATTGAACTAGACCTGATATGCAGCCAGGTTCTTTCCATTGGCATATTGCAACCATGCTGCATTCCCATCTAGTAGTACAACAGAGCTGTTAGAAATAGCTTGCAAATATATTTTAAAGTTTGTTTTCTTTTTGTAGGTAGACCACCAGATTAACACCAACAACAAAGCACCTATGGATTCTAAGGGTATGTTTTATATAAAAGGTTTGCAATTAAAGCTGATAAAGAAGCTTTCTTAAGGTCAATAACTGATTTCCAGCCTATGTTAATAGAATGACTACTTGTCAATTTTGTATGCCTGTGAATTGGATAGCAAGCAAATAATTTGGGCAGAAAACCCAAGGATAAAATGGTTAGAAGAATACCTGAACAGGTGTTAAATGAGCTGAAGTTATAGCAAAGAAAAGTAGTACCCTGACAGGCTTTTAGAGTACCTATATGTAATTACATTAAGTTAATTCCAGCATTTAAAAAACTACCTAAATACTAAGTTTGCTTTAAAAAGTCAAAATGAGTGTCTTGTCAGTTTAATTGTCTTCTAAAGATATTGAAGAGACTTGGCTAATTTTAACCAAGCTGTATGCGTTCGATAGAATTTAAAAGCAGAAAAGGAAGCAGTAGAGTAGGTGTCTCTTGCAAATATGTAAGTTAAGCATGTGACTTCCAGGTATTTAAGAAAGGGGATGGGAATGTCAATGGTTTTTTGAATGGGTTAAGTGGTTTTTTTTAGGTTTTTGTGGTATCAATTTTTACTTACTAATTTTTTAATGAAACTCACTTTATTAGGTCTGTAGTGACTTGTATTTTTTACTTGGCAGATTTGGAAGATGTCTCAGAAGACTTGGAACAATCTATCACAACTGCAAGAAATTACATCAAGTTTTCTGTTTGGGTTTCATTTTTCGAGATTTACAATGAATGTTTTTATGATCTACTGATTCCTGTATCAAATGACAAGAAAAGAAAAACACTGCGCCTTGCTCAAGACATCAAGGGATGTTCTTTTGTAAAAGGTGAATAGAGTAAATTGCAAATTGCCAAACAGAATTTGAAAAGTTGGTCTACCTGTAATGATGTTTAGATTAGAAAACTCAAAATAATAACAAAATTATTACAATCTACATACATAGAAGTATCTATACCTTTAATACTGTTTTATCTTTACTCTTGACTGTAACTGCTAAAAGCCTCTGCACTCCACTGCCATTGTGTCCCTAGATATTTCTTTGAAATGGAAGAAATATTGGAAACAATTGACAAACTTTTTAGTGGTTTGCTTTTTTTCCATTTTCTTAAAAAAGATGCCAATAGTTCTTAACGGTATTTATAATTAGCACGACAGTTTTTTAGGTTTTTGTTTCTGGGCTTTTTTCAGTATTCTCAGTAGAGAAGCAGACTTCAGACATATAGTCATCATATTGCAGACAAAATCCTTCTGATCTTTTTCATTTAACTTGATGGCCTTGAAAGATAACCATATGACTTCCTCCCTCTTCCCTCTCCACCTGACTGAGGTATAAAATAAAGAAGCTGTTCAGATAGAGTTCTGCCTTGCTGAATGTGACTATAGGGCTTTCTTCTCATATTAGACCTTACTTTTTTGACTTGTCTGTGCTCAGGCTAAGGTTGCTCACTTAATTTGAATGGAACATACTTAGTGTGGTAATAGAATGATGAAATGATGTGATGTACTTGCCCTTCCTTTCTTATGAGAGGAGGCATTTTTATGATTTGTCATCGTATGACTTCTGTCTGAAACAGGTGTAGTAAAATGTTTCTATGTCTAAATGTAGTGTCCTTGCTGTGCATGCATAATCCCCATAATACTTATTTTGGTAATGTTATCTAAAAAATTGTGTTTCTTCTTCCTGAAGATCTGCAGTGGGTCCAGATTTCTGACTCTAAAGAAGCTTTTAGACTTCTAAAACTGGGCTTGAAACGCCAGAGTATTGCAAGCACGAAACTAAATAATTGCTCCAGCAGAAGGTAAGAAACATTTTGGATAGCATTGAGTATAGAATGGTGTGTGGGAGGAAGGAGAAACTAAAATATGGCTTATGGTTTTTAGGAAGGGAAGAGGCTTTAACAAGGTCTGGATTTCTAGGTTTCAGTTTTGGTGTTCTTTAGCAGTATGTGACACAATGCTTGATGCCAAAGGGATTCAATCCTTCACTAAGATGAGCATGTACTAAAGCTCACAGTATTTTATCAAATACTATACAAAAGCACTTAACTTTACGCCATCTAAATATCTGAGAAAAAAGCAAAATACATACGTGCTACATAAACATCTCTTTAATAGTTTGTATCTGATTGTATATGCTTACATATGTTGACAGATCCAACAACATTTTGAACAGATGTTGTGGAGGCTAAAATTGTTTTGAAAGTATTGGTCTACCTTATCACTTCTCTGATTATTTCAATTTCTCTTTTTAGTCACAGCATATTCACAGTTAAAGTACTAAAAATTGAAGATTCAGGAACACCAAGGGTGACCCGAGTCAATGAGTAAGTTCAGAACAGTCTTTCGTGATGCAGTTGTTAATTATCTTCCATGTTGATGTATTGGTACCGCACCCAGCACTCACTGGCAGAGCTTCCTGCATGTAACGTGGCTCCCTGCTTCTACCCTTGTACAGTACTTGGCCCTCTCCCTCAAGCCATCAGGTTGCAATGCTGTTCTGTCTTGTCACCTCTGTTCAGCACGAGGTTCTGCCAGATGTCTTTACTCCTGAACTCCTGCAAGTCCTCAGAAGGAAGAGGATGAAGAGGTGGATGGGGTGGAATAGGAAGTATGTTGGGCAAATATTTAGCAGGAAATATTTAGTAGGAAATTTGATTAGGGAAGCAAACCTCATAAGGATGAGGAAAAGTGATCGTTTTTAAAAGTGGATAATTTGTGGATCTTTAAGGTAAATACAGTGATTTTTCCTTGTGTGCTTTCAGATTGTCATTGTGTGATCTTGCTGGTTCTGAAAGATATACCAAGACCCGCAACGAGGGTGACAGATTGAAAGAGAGTGGAAATATAAATACCTCTCTCCTGACCCTAGGCAAGTGTATTAATGCACTCAAGAACTGTCAACAGTCAAAGTAAGTCCTGTTATGAATTGCCAACTGGTTGTGTTTTTTAGGTATTTCCTACAATGTTTAAGAGCTATTGTTTAAAATGTACGATAGTAACACTTAAATTTTTGGTAGAAAAAAATGAATGGATTACTGAAGTCTATACTGTAGTCTTGTTGATGTACCAAAGTTGTCTTTAAACTTGTCTTGTTTTGTTTTTCAATTAAGTCATTTAAATTATAACATCCTTTTAAACATGCTATCGTAGATGTTAGCAATTTTAAAACTTACTTGCTCTGAGCTTGGCTTATCAAAGGAGCTTTGGAATAAATTTAAATTAAAAATTTAAATTTAAAACACCCTTGTGTCACTAGTGTCATAGTAAGAGTGAAATTTTCAAGTCTTCAGGCAGAATAGCTCTTACACTGACTGGAATTTACTAAGCTTCTGATCATCTGTTCTTTTGTCTTTTAAAGGTTGCAGCAGCACATACCCTTTCGGGAAAGTAAGTTAACTCATTTCCTTCAAGGATTCTTCAGTGGAAAGGGGAAGGTGTACATGATAGTAAACATAAGCAAATGTGCTTCAGCATATGAGGAGACACTCAATGTGCTAAAGTTCTCAGCCATTGCACAAAAAGTAAGTGTGTTGTAGTCTATCTTGTTGATCAGTAACTTTGATTTACTTTAAAGAGCAGGTTCTCTCATTACTGGATTTTTTTGGTCTCATGTTGCAATCATATTTCTAATTACACTGGTTGAGCTTTATCTCCTAGAGCTTTTAAAAAGGCTTTATTGGGACTTTTTTTTTCCTTTGGAGTGTGGGGGTGGAAGCATCTACTGAAAATTTGTAATTCCTGGGAAACATCCAGCCTAATAAGAAACTTACTATATTTGGAAGAATTTCCCTGAAATCTAGGTGAATCTCTTCTGCAGATACAACATGCTCTCACTTCTAGCTATCCCATATACTACTGCTTTCTTAACTTGGAATATTGCTCACTTGAAATGTTAAAATGATAAAATAGATTGAGCACCAAAGAGTGTGAAAGGTCATCTTTATGTTCACAGAGGCTTCAGTGGGAAGGTGGAAGCAGAGTCAGTAGGAGCAAGTGCAGTGATTGCACTGTTGGAAAGTTGGAAGATTAAAGTGTGGGGCATCAGTGCTGTAGTTTTAATGGAAGCCATGGAAAAGTTTTGTTGACAGTTAAGTCCATGCCTTTGGACTTTGGGCAGGTTAAGGACAATACCAGAAGCAGCAGATCATAATAGGGGTTATAGAGCTGTTAAAGAAATAGATTTTGTAGGATGGCATTCGTGTGATGCAATTGGAAACTGAGACTACAGGAAATGGACAATCTGTTGCTGCCTCTTGTAGGTTATCCAGCTAGTGAAACTTGGTGTTCCTGGGATCAAAAGAAGGGTTAGGCTATAAAGTGACAACTTTGTACTCTAGCTGCAAAGTGGTCTAAGTAGTGACTCAGAACAGAGGATGAGCTGGGAGAGTGCTCTGCTCAGAAGACCTATAGGAGAGTGCAGCAGGTCTTCAAAGTGCCAATGGAGCTTTAAAAAATGCCAATAACTTTCTGTTTTTGATTTTCTGGGTAGGTTTTAGTTATGGACACATCTATTCTTCCCCAAGATCAGTCATTTGGCCAGAAATTGGCAGGAGAATCATCACTGCTTAATGTCACTAGAATGCCAATCCCAAGGAAAAGAGGTACTATCCTATGGGACAGAACCTTGGAAGATGTGTTTGAAGATGATGGTGATGAGATGGAGGAACAGCCCAGTATGTCAAGAGAAGAAGCAGTGCAGGAAAATGAAGGAAATGAAGTTGTTATTGCAAAAGAAAAATACATGGTATGTGCTAGGGCTGTTTTAAGAGTTAGTATAGCATGGAGCCTTGAAGCGATATGTTGTTCTGGTTTCCTCCATCTCACCCTTTTTTCTTTTTTTTTTTTTTTTCTTCCCCTCATCATCACCTTATTCTACCTAAATCCAGTGTTTTGAACTACAAGTGGGATTGCTTATAACTTGGTGCTTATTGTGGGAAAACTATGAAATGTGTCAAAGTGCAAACTGAGCAGTAAGAATTGCAGAGTTGGCTTTCTCTTCTTTTGGTATCCTATGGTCAATACACAGAAAATCCTCTCTGGTTTTTAGCAACACGAAGCATTTTTCCTTTGTTATTTTATGCACAAGAAAACTGTGGACACTGTTCTTTAGGAAACAGCAATTTTAGTCACTTCTGCAGAAGACAAGGAGTAGGGAACAGAGAACTAGAAACCATTTTGTGGAGGTTTCATTAATACCCAAAAAGGGGCATCTGGAAAAAAAGGCCAAATTCTGTGGATCTTAAGCCTATCTTTAAAGATAACTTGAACAATTTTTGTTATAAACTTGGTGTTCTTTGGAAATACCCACTCTGTGCAAACCTAAATTGCTGTGTTAGTACCAAACAGGTAGTTCAATCAACTCATAAATCCTCCTGTTTATGAGTAAGCTAATAAAAGAAATGGAAAAACTTTTTCGAGCTGCAAAGTGTTGTAGTGTTAGAGGAACGGGAAAAATCTCACTTGTGGGAAAGTATTTCTTTATGAAAAGCATAATACTAATTGTAATTCCAGATGCTGGTGAGTCTGGTAGAAGAGCTGAGGAACAAACTTATTACTGAAAAGAAAAATAAGTTACTGCTGGAAATAAAAATTCGTGAAGAAGTGATGCAAGAATTTGCCCATTATTTTGCTGAGCGGGAAATAGATTTCAAGTAAGCTGGCTTTAAGTGGTTTTAAAGTTACTTGTTAAGAAAGTGAAAGTAAATTTACTTATTTCTTAAATCTCTCTTGGTTGTAAGAGACCACAATCTTAGATCTGATCTTCTACTGCATCAGTTAATATGTTGGTTTCTGTTTGGATTATGAGCTCAAGAAAAATGCTCTGTAGAAAAGGCTTTGATTTTTCTGTGGGATGAGTAGGAATGTGTGTGTATAATTTGTAAGCAGTGTTTGTTCCTGTAGAACTCTTTCTAAGGGAAGAGCTGTTTTGATAAGTTGTCTGTAGAAAGAATGACATTTGCAAATTCTTTGGTTCCTTTTTGTTTTAGTGATACTCCAAACATACTGTCTCAAGCAGCTTAGAAAAAATGCTTGTTGTTAAGTGCTATCCATAATCTGTGTATTTGTTTCCCTCTTGTTTTTCCTGCATGTGTGAAATATACTTCTGGTTTAGGGTAGCAGCATTGTTTTATTTTGCCAATATAAAGAAGAAAGCATCTTTGTAGGCAACTGTGCTAATAACATTTTAGCCTCTCATAGCTAGCTTTTAGCTGACTTATTTTTTTCTACTCTAGAGAGTGCCTGTCTCACGAACGAGCACAGCTTGAAGAAAATTCTGAAAAACGCCTAGAAATCTTCAAGGAACTTGTAAATAGTTATACTAAAAATGCAGAGGAAAAAAGTAAATTACAAGATCGGCCTTGCAGTGAGCAAGCTGGACCTCTGGTATTTTAATCTGTCTGCCCCAAATGTTCTTTTTACTAACTACCTGTTATGGTCATGGTATTTCTCAAGAGTTAGAAGGATGGTTTCAAGGAATTGCACACAATGTTACTGTGTCCTCAGCAAGATATATTTATCTTATTTAATACATGAGGTTGCTGAGCCTTGGGATTCAGGAATTTTTGGGGTTTTCTGCATTTCTCCAGCACGAAGAGACAATTATTCTATACAGAGAAATTGGGGGGGAAATAATCTTTTATTACATAAAATCCATTGCATTTAGTGCCTATTGAAAATCTTTGAGTCTGACTTCTTAGGCCTCATATATGGACTGTGCTGGAGTAGTCACAGAGACTTCTCTCTTCGGGCAGTAATTGCTACAACTGAAGCAATGAGAATTATTCATCCACTTAAGCCATACCTAGACTCTTGAGTCTGTCTCTTGAAACTTTGAAACCCTTTGCTTTTAAAAAAACAGAGAGGGAAGATATAAAGTCAGTCTTTTGGGTATAACTTAGTTATGATAAGTTACCACAGATTTATTTGACCTCATGAACTTTTCCTGTTATATGAAAATTTCATGTGTATTCCTTCTAAAACTGTTTGCTTGCTCTGTTCATTCAATACTCTCATTGGTTTAAAATATGGTAACTTTTATAGTAAACTTGGAGGGGATGTTTTTGGGGAGATATAAGGGGGAATGTAATGGTGGGTCATTAAATGCTATAAAAATAAAGTAGCTCTTGGTACTGGAGACCAGTGTGTGAATGTAGGCAGAAACTGGCAGTCAATGCATATGAACCCACAAGATGGTTTTAAAGTCAGAAGTAACTGTGCTTAAATATTTGAATTCCTAGTGATCTTCCATTTTTTCTGTAGAAATAGTGGCTTTTGTGTAATTATTTGCCATTTCTAAATGAATATAAATTATCTTTCAGAATGAAGAAAACAGCACAGACACAGGTGCCTACATTGATTTTGAGGGTGTTATTGATTCTCTGCAAAATGACATCACTGATATCAAAAATCAGGCAGAAGCAGCACACCAGTACATTGTGTCCCTAGAGGACCCACAGGAAACTATAGGTTGTCTTGAAAAACAGCTGGCAAAAATAACTGCAGAACTAGTTGAGACCAAGGAAGAACTGGAAAAGAAAACCAAAGGTAAGCTGGGTCTAAGTGTGATGTGAAGGACACAAAAAATAAATGACTGAGTACTGTAAAATAGGAATAATCTAGTTGAGCAGGATTGTATAACCAAATCATATGTATAATGGTGGTAATCCATTGTTTTGTGTATGTAAAAAAGAAATAAGGCCTGTAGAATCGTTTAAGTTGAAATTTAAAATTGTCAATTGCAGACTTAGGAATTGTGGGGTAAAACATTAAAGTTATTGATTTCCTTGCTGTATTGTAATCCGCGTACTTCTTGACGTTTTGCTGATGCTGTGTTCTCAGGCATCATGTGGAACTTTGACGGAGGGAAAACTAGCAGTACCTCATAGTGATCTCAGCAGAGGTCTTGTGATATGATCTGTATTTTGTATGGATGGTAAGGCCCAATTGTCCAGTTCAGAAAACGTAAACAACTTTTGAAACATCCTATAAGTAGAAGTCAACTTGAAAATAAATGTATTCAAAAACTACTGAAGTCCCAGAAGACACAAAGAAATGGATTACTGAGTAAACTATGATGGCTGATTATGTGATGTAGGCTTTTTTCCTGTTACAGGTTTTGAAACCCAGAGGATTAAATTGGATGAGTCTGCTGAGCAGCTTAAAGAAGCAACTGAGGTAACTTTCTCAAAAAAAACTTGTGCAAAATTATTTGCTTTGATTCTAAATTCCAATAACTTAAAATGCTATTACACTATGCTTCTAGCTTTTTTTTTTTATATCAAGCATAGTTTAACTGATCTTGCTTCTAAAAGCATGGGTACAGTTCATTTTAACACTGAACTACTTTTTTTTTCTTTTTCAAGAAAATGAATATACAAAATGAAAGGATTCAAGAACTAATTGACATTGTGAAGCAAAAAGATGAAGCTATTATGAGACTACAAGGTCAGATAACCCATTCAGAAGAGATCATAAAAGACCATGTAAGTCTTAAGCATCTCAATTGTGTTTATACAAAAAAACCTTAGTATGTGCTTGTAATGGATGTCACTTTGGAAAATTGGAGTTTTGTTTAAATAATTGCTGTTGAAATGATAGCATGTCAGTTGGCTTTGAAACTAAAGCCACAGCAAAATATTTGCAGGGGTGTGTGTAAATAATGGGACTTTCAGAAGTAGTGATCTGAAGTTATTGTTGGAGGACTCCTGGTGAGACTCTGAAGAGCCATCAAAAAAAATAAGACCACCTCAAACTGTGAGGACTTACACAGTGGGAATAGAGGAAATTCATCAGTGTCTCTATTTTTTGCCTGAATGAAAGAGGAGGAAAAGAGGTTTTGTTGCAACAATAGGTCAATTTTAGTTGAACCTAGAATCTGAGAATGGAAAAAAGACAATAATTATGTAAATTGGGGGGCGGGGGGAAGTTTATTCCACCCACCACCAATGTGCTTGCACACTTTCAAGGGAAGAGTGTTAATATGGATGTATTGAGCAGAGTTTGAATTAAGAAGGTGTGGCATAGGTATTTCTGCTTTTGATGTGATTAATAAAACTGGAGTTGTCTAGTCTAGTGATGTCTGCTGAATGACAGAAGACTAGCTTGGCTAAATGTATACAGGTGAAAAAAAAAAACCAAAATATGCAGTTAGAGGTGTTTGGGGATTTTTTTTTTTTTTTGAGCATGTCCAGCAACCTGAGGTAGTTTTGAGAACATTTTAAGTGGAACTTAGTCAGCACTCTGATCCATTTCTCTTACACTGCAAACTCAAAGCTTTGGCCATACTTAATCTTGCGTTCTCTCTCTCTGCCCAACAGCTGCTTAACTTGTCAGTAGTGTGAATGCTCCAAGAGTGAGTGGAGTTGTGATGACTTACTACTACTGCTCCTTCCAAGAGCAAGGCTTTAACTGTCCAGTGTTTCTATGAGGCTGTGTGGCATTAAATTTTAAATATGACCACAAATCTCAACTCCATTCTATAGTCTATTGTGTTTTTTTAAATGAAGTAATTATAGATGAATCACTGGTCCTTGACAACCACATGGCTTGCCACTTGTGTCGTCTTGCAAGTAAAGAACTTTTTTTAGTCAAATAGATAAAGTATGTATGGCAGAACTGACTAGGCTTTCAAATTGCATCAAATCTGTCATGACAAAAATGATTTGTGGCTTTGCTGAAGGCTATTAAAGCTCTGAACTCTATCAAACATGATCAGAAAGTGATAAATTTGTAGAATTGACTGTGTGCCCTTTTAACAAATTGGGAATTACATCAACTTTTTTGACACTGGTTTTCAGATGGTAAACTAACTCCTCTTAATGTGAGTCTTGCATTTTGTGGGTCTCTAGTCTCTTGTTCTGATTCCTGTACAAAGCAAAGAATTGTGTTTCTTAATATCTGAAGGTGCACCAGCTCTTGGTTTAACTGATCTGTCCCTGACTTTTTTCCTCTGACAACCCCTGTGCGCCTTACCCATAAAGTTTTGTAAAAATATTTGTAAATAAAGAGCTGCTAAGCCTTCCAAGTGCTCAATTTGTACAGCTTCAAAGCAATTGATCTTATTTTAACACAGGAGAACGCTTTGACTACCATTAAGAGAAAATTAGCAGAAAAGAACTCTAATGAAGTGATTGAAAGCAGCCAATTCAAGGATTGTGAGGAAACTGTACTGGAAGTGGGAAGAAAACGTTGCTTGGAAAATAAGCCTACTGCAGAAGAAGAGCCACCTACAAAGAAAGGTACATTTTCTACCATCACTCGACAGGGGGCCTTCAAAAAAAGCTTGATTGCTATTCTAGAACAGAAGCAAAAAGCTGGGAAGTGTAAACATTATGCTCTGAGGAGGAGATCTGCTCTGTTAAACTGTAAAAGGAAATAACTGTTCTGTAAATGTAATCTCTTTTGCAGAGGGCCCTATATCATTTACTCTTAAACGCTTTAAATAAAAGTTAGTTTTTAGACTCTTTCCTTTCTGATGCTTTTTCTTATCTGTGTATGTACCTGCATACCCAGCTGTAGTTCTCAGGCAATTTCTTAACAGTTGTTGTACTGAATTTTCTGTTGCTGGACTTCCGAGAAAGTAGCAACTCCTGCTCAAGTTTTTGAAAATTGCCTAAGCAAGCATCAAAGGTGTCAATGACTTACTGGTTGTTCAGTAATACAGTATTGTGCTGTGAACCTTGATATTTCATTCTGTGTGCATGCTGTGAACACACCCGCTCTGGCCAAGGTGCTGGTAAAGGAGAAAAATTAACTTTACTTCCATTCAAGTGGAAAGCTGAAGTCCACAAATGGCATATTTTGTACAGCTCTCATGCTTGCACTTTCAGTCTTTTTGCTTTTCTTGATTTATCTGTCAACTTATCAGGTGAATAAAGTCTGTTAATAATTGGGCCTTGTGCAAAATGGTATTTGTAAGAGCTGTCTGCCTCTAACTTGATTTCAGGACCCAGCTTGGCTTCAGTTTCTTGTAGAACTATGGAAAGCATATGCAAAAGGAAGGTGAAAGGCTTTTCCTTTTTGTAAAAGGAGAATTGTCAAATTCACATATTCACAGAAAAATGAGGATACAGTGAATAAACTGAATGTTGGACTGTCATTTATTACATTGTGAAATAACAATGGAGCACTCACTGTAGTACATCAGTCTTAAGTTTATGGAGCAAAGAGTTCTAATCAATGGAGTAACATCAGGCTCTTGTCCAGGCACTTAGTGGGGCTCCCCAGAGCTCCATAATGAGCTCAGTTCTCTTCAATATCTTCATAAACAACTTGGAGGCAGGACCCAAAGCTATCCTAAGTTTGCCAATGATAGCTGTTGACTCCCTCGAAGGCAGGGAGGCCCTGCAGAGAGATCTAGACAAATTATACAGCTGGGCAATCACCAGCTCTGTGAAGTTAACAAAGACAAGTGCCTGATTCTGCACCTGGGACAGGGTAACCCTGGCTCTAAGTACAGACTGGGGAGTGAGAGGCTGGAGAGCAGCTCTGCTCTTGATGATCCTTGAGGGTCCGTTTGAACTCTGGATCTTCTATGATTCCATTAACAAAGCACTTCATGCAGAGGGTATTGAACCTCTGGTGTTTGCTGCCCTAGAAGGTGGGAGAGGCAGGTAATTCTCAGATTGCAGGCATAGTTAGACAAGGTAACAGCCAACAGGTTCATGTATAGATAGTGGAAGAGTTAAGCAGGGGTTGTATAGTCTCACTTCTTCAATGTCAAGAAAGGTCCATAGAAAATGGCTGGGCCTGCCAGCAGTAGCAAAAGGAGGTAAAAATATTAGTCTAGGTTAGCTGATGCTGTGGGACCCAGTAGGGCGTTTCTGTTGTTTGTACAACTTCTAGTGTCATTTGAAGCCAAGACTAGTGACTTTGGCAAACCGTGTGTTAAGACACCTCAGCACCTCTCCCTTTTAGTGAAGTTTGCAAAACTCCAGTCCAGGGAGAGGAGTATGTAATATTTTTTCTGGTCTGTTTTCTTAGAACTACACAACTGGGCTTTTAAAGAAAACCATTTCCAAGTGTAGGATTTAAAAATATGACCTTATATGCTACAGTAGAGCTGCTCTTGTGGCTGAGATAGCAGAAGCCCATGAGGTATCTTATTAAAATAGGAAAACTATGGGCAAGCAGGAGCAAAGTGTCCTGTTGACTTTGATTTTTCAAAAACCAAAACACTATTACTAATGTTTCAGAATGACCTTTTGTTAGTGACTCAAATTTAGTGACTATGCAACATGTTGGCTCTGTTTAGAGGGTATTTCCATACAGTATATATGTGCTTAATGGTCCCAAAATGAGATGACTGCCTAACTAACTCTACCTTACTGTAGGTGCAGTACTCACAAGAATCCATAGCACCTCCCTGTAGTACATAGCTGTGATGGCCTAATCCTTAGACATAGTCAGGCTTGATTTAATAGTAAAATATAGTGTGCATGTTACTAAAGGGACACAACTGGATTCTAAAACACTTGTGTGAAATACAGCTGGAGTCAGCTTTGAAGGTGATGAAATACATGTCGGTTTAGTTAGAATGGCTCATTGCTTTGTGAAAATAGTTTTAATAAAATACAGAAATTTTGGGTTAGGATGATGTTGTGAATCTTTCTTGGAGAACTTTACATGCAATGTGTTAGGTGTGGGCTTTAATAGTTATCCTTCAATAGTTTGGAAACCTATTGAATACATGAGAGAGGAAGGTTCCAAACACAAAGCAAAAAAAAAACTTGTGCTGGATTTTTAGCTTTGTTTTTAAATTAGGGTGATATAGTGTTCATAAAACTTCTCAGAAAAGCATATGACACCATTTCTCCCCTAAATGGAAGATGGGTAATTGCTGGCTCTATTTAAAGGGATTGTTGAACCAGTGGAGGTGGAAACTGGATATCACTGTGAATGTTACCTATCTCATAGGCGTTGCAAATACTAGTAAAATTAGCTAGATTTTTCTGCTAGTGGGGCAGAATCGAAGGTTGGAATAGAACTGTAGCAAACTTTTTTAAAGTCTTCTGAACACCTCTTTCTGCAAGTTATGCCTAGAAGTCCAAGAGGCACTTTATTGCATATAAAACATCTCAGAAGGTTCCAACATCTTCCAGATTCTAAAATGCTTTGAGAGTCTGTCTTTTAGGTGGTGCTGATTTTCTACACAGCAATTACAATTTGGTGTTGCTAGTGACTTGTTGATTTTAATTAACCTTAGTTATACGGGGATTTATTTGTTCTTGATGTCATTTTGGTTTTGTTTTTAGGAGATAAGAGAGAGAGTTGGGAAAATTACTCTCTTGATCTAAAGAGAGCTAACAATTCTGAGACCTACATGGAAATACTAACACTGAGGGAAAGAACTGAAACCTTGGAAGGTCAGATGGCTGCACTTGAAGAACAATGCCAAAGAGAAAAAGAGGAAAAAGAAGAGTTGAATCAGCAGATAGCAAACCTGCATCTCAAGCTCTCTGCTTCTGAAGAAAAGGCTTCTGGCTTAAGTGGAGAACTTCAACAATGTCGAGCTGAGTATCAGGAGACTGTTTCTGAGTTGGACAAACAGAAAACTATAACTAAGGAACAAGAAGAGAAGATTATTCAGCTAAATAACGAAGTAACAGGCGCTAAACAAAATATAATTGATAAAGTGTCACAAATTAAAACAATGCAGTCCCAGGTAGATGAATTGTATAAATGTCACTCAGAATCTTCTGCTGTGGATATAGATTCAGTTAACCTAAAGGATTCTTTAGACCCTCAAAAAGATGAACCAGAGACAGCTCAAATGAGTCCTCTATCCATGCAGTTTCAAACTGCTTCTACAGCAGATCTGAGACAGGAGAGCTCCTTTCACCACAGTATTGAAAGCATTTGGGAAGAATGCAAAATTATGATTAAGGCTTCCTCACAAAAAAGTCATCAGATTCAACAACTACTTCAACAAGTTGAAGATTTAGAGAAGAGACTTCATGATAGTGAGAATTACAATAATCAACTAAAAATAGAATTAAAAGAGATTACAAATCAAGATCATCAGTCTGTAAAGGAAAAAGATCTTATGAATCAGTTACAGGAGCAAATCCAGAAGAAAACCCAGGATTTTGAAAACCAGGCTGCAGAGGATCGGAGAGTAATTGCACAGTTTCAGGAGAAAGTTACCAGCTACGAGGGAAAAATAAGAGATCTTGAATGCCTGTTGGAGGCTTTTAGGACGAAAGATGACAGCATGAAAGAATTAGAAGAAGAACTAAAAGAAAAAGAATCTACTATTTTAAATCTAGAAAGTAATACAGTAGCTCTGCAAGAGAAATGTACCAGTTTAGACAAAAAACTGAAAGAACTCAATGATCGAGAAGCAAATCTGAAGGATGAAGTTGTGCAGTTGATGAACAGTTTGGAGACCATGAAACACGTTCTTCAGGAAAAGGAGAAAAATGAGAATGAGCAAATACAGTCTATAGAACTGTAAGTAAATAATGAGATTACTCCTAACCCTTTGAGAATAAAATTAAGTTAAAACTCCCTTATGTCAACAGCAGTTTATTTTGACATAACACAGCATGTTTATAAACTTGATTAACCAGACTGCTTCTTTGAGAAGTTTGAATTCACTACTTGAATTTTATATTTGCATATTCTGCTGGCTATGTTTTCCTCCCATGTTTGTATATTCTTTCAAAAATATACATCTAAATCATGTGGATCTATTGTGCATGGAAATAGGAGCATGCAATGAAATTAATTATTTGGGGATTTCTAATAGTTTTGTTGCAGATACTTTCTGAAAGAAATTACGTAGTGTAATGTTATATCCTGTAATGTGTGTAAAAGTAGGATATGTTTTCTTTGGGAAGGACTGAATGGTAAAAGGAAAGGAAGAAAGGGGGGAGAAAAAAAGTAGATGGTAAACAGATGGTTTTTGGTAATAGCTATTCTACTGTAAGACTCAAAGGAATAATGGGTGTTGATGCCTGAGGTGGCCACCTAAAACACAGAGACCAGGCAAGAATAAGAGAATAGAAGGAGGTATTTATTTGCAGGGCCTTCAAAGGTACACCCTGGGCAGTCAAAAGGCTACATCCAAGATGGACAACAGGTCACGGGTTCTTCACACTTTTAGACGTTTGGTTCATTTGCATATCAGGGTTAATTCTCTGACTATAACCTCAGTTCACGATGTAATTACTCCAAGTTTGCCCCCCCTTCAGAGGTTTTTAGTTTACACATTTTGGGGCCTGGTGTCCTTGAGGTGCAGACCTAGAGAGGCTTGTTATGTCTAACCAGCATGAGAGAACAGCAGCTAACAGGCCACAAGAGACTTCAGAGTTGCACACTAGGCAGTACAGGATTTGAAAAATATAAAAGTTAAAACTTAAGGCATCAGTGTAGAGGGTAAAACTTTCCCCAGCACCCTCTACTTTTTAAATCTCTAAGAAATAGATTACATGTATCTGAGAGATTATATTTGCTATATGGTAAGGAAATTGCAATTATGTAAAAACAGCTTTAAGGTGCTATGTAGCCCTTCTCCTGGCTATGGTTTTGGTGTGTGCATACTGCACACGCTCCAAAGTACAATCTAGCATGAAGGTGATGATCCCCAACCCTGTGCTGGTGAAACTTTGAAAGGATTTCTTTTTGTGAGGCCTTGTATTGTATTGTCATTTATAGGACCTAAAAAGCATTCCTTTAGTTAGTCTAAAAGTCCAAGATGTCTTCCTAGAAACTCTTTGAAATGAATGTGATCACTTAAAAATAAACCCATCAAACTTACCGTTTGCTTTGCAGGACTTATGATGGCAGGATTTATTGCAATGTTATTGGTTTTTTCCATTTTTCTTTTTATTTATCTTGATACTTTCAAGAACTGGGATGTAGTTATCAACTTTAAACTTATTTGATATTAACCTTGGGTTTTTCTAATTTGTAGGGTCACCTAATGATAAAAATGGTTGCTCTACTGTGCTTAAAAGATAATATTTTAAAAAATTGAGTGTTCAGAAGTGAATCTGAGCAGTTTGTTACTTCAAGCTCATGTACTAAGAAATGGAAATCCAAACATAAAATTGTAAAGCTTTTCACTGATCTGATAGAGCTCAGATTCTGTTTGCAAATAAAACCAGCAAAGAGCCTGAGTTAATATGTAAAACTAATTTTATTTATGTCTCTTCATTTCTAACCCAAGGCTGCGTAAAGATCTTTTGGAGAGCTCTGCCCTGGTACAAAGTTTTAAAAAAGATTTGCAGAGGAAAGAGGAAGAATACACAGATTTGAAAGAGAAGTTTTCTGATGCCAAGAAACAAATTCAGCAAGTACAAAAAGAGGTTGGTAACCATAAAAAATGTTTTTCTGCAGGTTTGGACTTCTGTTATTGAAACCTGTTTTCACAGATCTCAATCTATGGATGTTAAAAGAGACTCATAATAAGGCTATTTTGAGTGATATATTTAGAGTGTCTTCGCTTGTGCACTACCAGCCCCTCAAATTTAGTGAAGATGCTTGCAAAAATTTTACTCTAGTTAAAGTAGTTGGTTATCTAGGTAACTTACAGAGATTATAAAAGGCTTATAACTAAACATAGGCTTTGCTTGCTGTCTTTTTGCAGGTGTGTACAATGCAAACTCAGGAGAAATCCCTGAGGAAACAAGTTAATGAACTTGAGAAAATTAAAAAGCAGTTTAGTGAAGAATTAGATTTCAAACAGCGCACAATCCTGCAACTTAAAAAGGTATTCTGTTTTCTAAACTTTTACCTGCTTTTAATTTTGTAACTAATCTACTAATGAGGTAAGTTTTCCAAGCAGCTGGAGAAATTTTTACTCCAGCTTCTGTAAGCTAAGAGTAGCCACCTGAAATTAGTTTTAACAGATGAATGAAAAATGTTTAAAGAAATTCTCATACAGGACATTATTTAAAACAATTTGACAATCTGTCTAGTAATAAGTACTTAATACCTGCAGAGTTTCTGATTAGGAACACTTAGATATGTTAGTAGTAATGTCTCTTTTTGTTTTTTAAATAGCTGGAATGCTCCTTTATACTAGATGAAGAACTTATTTGTTGAGACTATTTGTCTTAAATATTTTATTTGTTATTTATTAAGTTCAAAATGAAAAGCTATTAATTTCTAGCATATGTATTTGTTCCTTTCAGCATGTTTTAACTTCTGTAATTTGCTTTCAATGTGATATTTAGGAGCAGTTGAATAAAGAAAAGCTGGAAGAAATCTCCAAACAATACGAGAAAACACATAAAGGTCAGAAAGAACCATTATTGTTCCAATTTTTTTGTGAGTGTGCAATGACAACATAATGAGTGATCATGTCAATAACAAATCAGGAGAGTCTCGTATGTTTACATTTTAGAGTACCAAGACACTCAACCCGGACATTAAAATCTCACAGAAAGTAATTTTTATTGAATTGTTATTAGATATATTTGTAAGCAAAGAAACAGTCTCAGATTAAGAAACATAAGCCTCAGATAAAGTGTTAGTGTTAACTTATTAAATACTGGGATTTTCTTGCTATTTTAGTTGCCCATTTTAACAAAAGCATGAACTAGCACATTATTGTGCATGCTAGCACAAAGTTTCTGCAGATGTGATAAACATTTAGCAGTTGAACAGTAGTTAGTTTCTCATAGCCATACAAGCCAGAGTCTGACATCTAACACCCAAACACACATCTAAGTTGGTGAGAATAGAATCACTTAAGAATTTGGGATGTGGATAGTTCAGTGTAGATGCTCTATTTTCTTCTAATAGAGTTTTTGATCTCAGGGAATGGAGAAATGACTTGTAATTAAAGCACTTTGGGAGTAAATGGTGGCAACTAGGAGGCTCATCTGTAAATTTATTTTCAAATTTTCAGATCTGTGTGCAAAGGAAAAAATAATTGCAGATATGCGGATGACATTAGAAGAACAAGAACAGACTCAGATTGAACAAGATCAAGTGCTTGAAGCCAAATTGGAAGAGACCAACAGATTAGTTTTGGGTAATCTCTCCATGGAAAGGGAGCAGGGAAGAAAAATTGTTTTGAATGTGTTTTGTGATAGCTGCTTTATGTATCTGGTTTTACTTGTCAATTGTTATTTAGGCATTAGTTTTACGTAACAAATAGCAATTTTGTAAAAGGCTTTTGTTGTCTGTGATCATAGCTGATAAACGCAAGCGACTTAAGTAGAAGGATGTGAACATGTTTAAATACATGTTTAAAATTATACAGTATGCGAACTCATTTTGTATTCTGACTAGAACTGGAAGCATGGAAGCAGAAATATAAAGAGCTGAATAACCAGTGCAATAGTGACTGGCAGCAAAAGATGAGCAAAAATGAGGAGAAAACCATAAACGAAAATGAGGAATTAATAAAGCTGCAAAAAGAACTGAAGGTAAAACATAATGATATAATTCATACTTAAATCTAAGGCCATAACTCCCATTTAGGAATCTAAATTTTTTGGGGGTCATTGTCTTCAAGAGCCTAGGGCACGATATGGCAAGTTATTACACTGGTAAAGGAAACCTCCTCTGAAGAACCTTTTCATACGGCATCGCATTGCCCCATAATGGAGTGCACCCTGCCTTATGTTTTGCTACTGCCATGCACAGTGCTTCTGTAGCTGGTCTCCTCTTACAGTTGTCTTAATCCATCTCCTGATGTCAGCTCCAGAGATCTTTCCTGTCAGTTGCTAAATCAAGCTCTCTCAAGATCTTGTGCTTGCTGCATGACCTGTAAGCCTTCCTGTAATGCTGAGGACTTTCCTCTAACTCTCCTTGGAACGGAAAGTAGACTTATTTTCTAAGCAGCTGTACAGGTGCTTGCTGTCTTATGTGATAGAATGTCTGACAAGAGGTTTGATTGTGATAGAAAGACAAAATTGCTGTGGATTGAAGTGACACTCGTAGGTACAGGCTATCTCTGCCTACAATTCAAACTGTACTGCATTGAACTGTACTCCCTTTCAGTCCTGAAGCAGAGGTTAGTTTTCTAACATGACCTTTAAGGTAGCATGAAAGATTGGGGATTTGTAAGGTAGAAGTGCCTCTTTACCATTACTTTTGGTGTAACTTTTATAGTATCTGTACTTTATTCAGAATGCGTTGAGGAAAAAAAAACTCTGTTCCACGAAGACGTGCTAGTCTGAATAAGAAATGCTGAAAATTGGTAATTTCTTTCAATACAGAAGAACAAATGAGAGTATAATACTTATGTCTGGGAGTATGGTAGAGTAAAACTATGCTACTGCTTCTGTTATGTTTCTGAAATTAATCCATTCAATGTTATTCTGAATTTTAAGTCTTTTTTTTCTCTCTACTCACGATTTTGTTTCTGGTTTCCTCAAATTAGGAAAATGAGGCAAAGTATCAAACTGATAGAAAAAAGTGGCTTGAGGAAAAAATGGGACTCATAAATCAAGTAAAAGAAGCTGAGAACCATCGCAACAGGGAAATGAGAAAGTTTGTGGAGGATAGAGAACATCATGTAAAGCAACAAGCAGAAATTGTAAGTGACTTTGTCTCAGCAGTGTCCTGTAGTGTCTTCAGTACAGAGTAAATCATATGTCAACTGTTGAACAGTGGGGGCACTTGAGAGTAGCTGGCCTTTGTCAGTTCCCTGACTTTCTCACATGACAAAGCCCAAATGAGATGTTCTCAATATGAAAAAAGAAGAATAGGAGGATCATAAAATGAAAAAACTTTGTACACAGTGGAGGTTAACATGCCTGTTCCTTCCTGTCCCATCACTACCAGCTCGCTATGAAGTCTTTGGATTTCCTGTTGTGTGTAAAACACCAATTAATAACCTACACTTCAATGAATTGCTCCTTAAAAGCAAAGAAAACTTACTTTAGAAAATACTTGGTCAGTATGCTGTGGTAATATGTACTAGCACTGGGGAGACTGATTGATAGTTACTGACTAAGACACCTTACTTGTTCACTGGACTCTGTAAAGTTTGTAATTTTTTAATCAGATGAAATTATTATATGAACTTCTGCAATCTAAAACTGTATTTGCATCTAGAAATAGGTAGCAATGCCTTTATGGACCTGCAATCAGTGCAGGAGGATGTTAGGAGCTTACAACTACTTTTACTTCATCTGTGGCTTTTCTTGCCTGAGAATTGTTGTTAATAAAACCTTCAAGTGAGCAAACAGGAGCTGTGGTTCTCAAAAAGAAAATTCTCTTCATAGAGAGTATAAATACAGATTTTCTAATTGAAACATGGCTTACTTTTGCATATTTGAAACTAGTTCTATGTGAGCTTTATATGATCTGCATAGGCTCTTAAGATGACTAAAGCCATAAAATAGTGCTAACTGTGCAAAACAAAACTAGCAGAAGAGTTCACATACTGCCTAGAAGTGGTGTTCTATTCTTACCTACCTTTTTCAATATTCAGGAAAGACTCACTGCACAGCTGGCAGAGAAGGACAGCAATCTTCAGAAGTGGCGTGAAGAAAGAGATGAACTAGTACAAGCTTTGGAAGTACAGCTCAAGACTTTGGCTTCTAGCACCATACAAAAAGATAAAGAAATAGAAGAGATGAAACAGGCTGCACTAACGGCTTCAGAAAAGGTCAATTTTCTTTCTTCTTTCTGTGTGATTTTTTGGGAGTTTTTTGTTACTCATTAATTCTGCAAAATATTATAGTAGCTCTTTGCATTCTGGCTCTATTTTTTGTTCTTAAACACTGTCATATTGAAACCATTTGCAGCTAATTAAAAGAGAAATGCTTTACATTTATTTGAAACTGAATTCGTAATAGTAATTGGAGTTTGAAAATATTTAGTAGTGCAAGTAAGCACTCCGATTGTGAATTCAGACTGGATATCTGAAACAACTCTCCCATTTGTTGTCTTTTTCACTGCACCAAGAACTTCATGAGCAAATGGGAGGTGAACTTAGAATTCTAAATAAGTATAGTAAAAGAAAAGGTTTTGCATTAGGTTTCCTCAGACTCTTACAAGACTTTTCTTCACTTTACATAGAGGCATTAAATTATTGCCTTTGTATTGGATACCTGGCTGGTTTAGCCTGCAGTTATAAAACTGATCTGACCAAGTAATCATAATGATGCTTGTGATGTGTATTACTTTCTTTTGACAGTCCTGAAATTTGTGGCAATTTTTGCTATGTTTATTAGGATAAGGAAACTGACATAGAAGATCTAAGGAAACCGCTGGCAGAGAAAGATGACTTTATAAAGGAAATGAAACAGCAGATTAAGCATGAAAATCTTCAGTCTTTGGCAGAAGTACCTTTACCTGAAGAAGGACAAGATAAAATCAATCAGTCTGTAAACAAAGAGGTATATTTACTTATGTACTAATGATATGTTAATAATTCTGGGGTTTTTTTCAGTATATATTTCTGTATATAGTTCTGCAAATCTCCCGAAACTTCTTTGTACTTTACCTGTGTCTTCAGTTCTAAGTTCTTATTCATTCTTTCACACTCAGTCGCAGAAAATAAGTACTTTAGTTAATCAAGTATTACCTCTCTTTACATTATAGAACCTTTACACCTGAGGCAAAAACTAGTTAACTAATCTAGGTTCTAGAGATCTGGTGACATGGTATTTGTAGTGTCATCTCAGTTTGATGATGTCAGTGTTAAGGGGATTTCAACTCAAACCACTTTCATGATGTCACCTGTCGTATAGTAAGATGATTCCATAATTAACCAGCCCATTTGGGGGCTCATAAGAACAAAACAGTATCTTACATCCTACTCAAAACCAAACCAAAACAGTATTTGAAGTGTACACAAAGCTAGAAATAAAAACTGTATAATATAATCATGTGAATAATTATATCTGACTTCAGCTGTGTGCTCTTGAAAACTTACCTCTCAGTGCTGCAAATGAAGTGGCTGATTGTTAGAGAAGTTATTTGGGAAAAAAATATAAACCCTTTTAAATGGATGACCAATAGCAGGGCAGACTGGGGTTTGCTTTCTTCAGCTGTAGGAATCCTGTGTGTAGCTTTGTTAGCTAATGACACTAATTATTCCTGGGCAACTCTATTAGTCTGCTCCATTCTTGGGAATGAAGTGCTGCTGGGATTCTGGGTGGGATTCCCTCTCAGAATCCCAGCAGAGCATGTTGGAGAAATACCTTTTGGCTTTCCATGAGCTTTTATCATTTTCCTTTTTAAGAGGAAGGAGATACCCTTCAGGGTGAACCAATGTAAGGAGTAACAGCAGCTACTCAGGAATTCTCTAGTGTAAGAGGGGAAGAGAAATCACTACAGATAAGCTAGAGAAATACACTTTTCTAAGGAGCAGCAGAGTTAAGATGGAGACAATCACTAAGGGTCTCTACCCTTGAGGAAAAATGACTTGGAAACAAAGTATCAGGCTGAGTTCAGCAAGGAAAGTTTTGTGATTATAGATCCAAATAAGTTCAAAATTTAACAAAAAAGGTTTTAGAGAATAAGTGTTAAACTCTGCTGTAGTTGAAGCAGATTTCTTCACTTCTGTTATAAGTGTTCTAAAAGCTAACAGCTGGAAAATAGAGCACCTACTTTGCAATCCACTGGGGGGGCATGTAACATGTATTATACAGTATTTAACTCTAGTTAGTTTAAAACTTGTTTTCTTACAATTTCCATATACTTGCAGGACCATTCCGAAATTGTCCTTGACTCTACAGAAGTGTCCACAGAGGACGGCAAAACTAGTCGGTTCCCAAAACCAGAGATGGAAATCCAGTTCACACCTCTGCAACCCCATAAGATGGAGGTGAAGCACCAGGGCAGCACCTCACCAGTTACAGTTAAAATGCTCAAGCCAAGAAGGAAAAGGAAGAGTGTAGAGATGAATGAGGTGTGAACTAGACCAACTGACAAAATCTGCTGTGCAGCTTTTCTGTTTATTACTCTGATCACTTGTTAAAACTCTAACTTCTGATTTTCTGCTGAGATCCCAGGGATATAAGTAGGGTATTATTTAAACCCCATGTCCCCCAAGTGGGGGATCTCTGGCCTGTGCTGAATAAGGTCATAGATTTCAACTGATCCAAACTCTGTCCCCTTGTGCCTGATTTGTACTTTACCTTTTACATTTCTCTCTCCCAGACAGTGCCATTTGTTCCTGTCTCCAGCTCTGATCTGTGAGATTACAGATCAGTTCTATCAAATTGTTTCTTTTTGTTTAGGCAAACATTGGTGTCAATTATAATTTCTTCTAATTTTCTTTAGGATTTTGTGAAAAGTGAGAACAAGAGAAATGCAAAACCTGCTGTGGCTGATTCACCTTCTACAAGCAACAAAAAAATGGTTTGATTTTTTTCCATTTTTGAAGTTAGTTTAGCCTTTTCTATAAAGGTAGACTTGTGAAAGGAGCAAATATTCTCATGCCAGCAGTATCTTATCCTTATCTATGTATTTCAATAGGATTCTTCAACATTTATGTTGTCTTTCTACTAAACCCTATAAGCCAAAGGGTCTGTATTTGCCAAGAATGTGTAGTGTCCCAGCTGCAGTGTGCAGTGATTCAAAGAGGAAGGATGTTGCATATTAAATAGTTAAAAAGACTATAGAGCATACTATTAAAATGTGCTGTTATAGGCAATGCCTTTGAAGTAAAACTGAAGTTTATCTGTATTCATGGCAATTATAAAAAGTTTATTTTAGGCCATAGTAGTAACCTAGGCAGGTTCAGAGGGTGAATGAGAGATTTGTTTGCCCCATCAGATTCTTTTATTTATAATTAGAACAGCTTGTCTAATAAAATACTCTACAACTTTGAATCTGCCTTATTAAAAAAAACCCAACCCTCTGTTTCCTTTATGACTCATGCTCTTAAATGTATTCTGTGAAACTTTGGCAATTTTCTTTCTTCTAGGTGTAAAACAAGGTTGTCTACTTTACTTGCTGTAGTGATATCATTATGAAAATGAACAAAGGTGTCAGCAGCAAAGCTCAATGTGTCAGCTTGAAAATAACTTTGAAGTAAAATAAAATGAACTTGAAGATTAAGTCTATTCTCAGCTTAAACAATGATCCTGTATTTCTGTACAGATGTCTACTGCACAATCTCTTGGAAAAGAATACTCCTTAAGAAGGCAAGAATCTACTCTAAGTAAAAAGTCAGCTAAGAAGAAAGATGGGACACTACAGAAAATTGGTGATTTTTTCCAAAGTTCTCCTACTATTTTTCACTCTAAAGGTTTGTACAGTATAAATAAGGCTTATTTTCTATTCTCTGGCCATTGCAGAATGGCAGAGAAGAAAAGATTGTCTTGGTTGTGAGGACTATATAATTTTAAAACTTAGGTTAAGTGTGAAATACGAACCAGGTGGAATGAACGATGCAGTGTGAAATATGTGCATATTTATCATAAAAGCAATGATAACTGCTAGGCCCAAAATGTTGGAGTTACTCTGTACTTATTTACAGGTAAAGGCAATTTTAGAAACTCACCCTGCTGCTTTAGCAAAATCAAGTGCTGAATCCAAACTCTAAATCTTACCTTGTTTTATAAGCAATCCCTTGTTGCTGTGGAAACTTTGTTAATGTTTTTTGATGTGTGTTATTTCTATGAAAGCCAGTGTCTCATGAAAATATTTGGAAGACTTCATTAAACTGAATATAGAGCAATTAATGGATTTCGTTAGGTGTAGGTATAGCCTTGGGAAGATTAATTGCTAGGACTTTCCGTTGAAGGATATGTTTTTCCTTTTTCCTACAGTAAGAATGATCTCTGGGTTACTGTGCTTCTTACACAAAAAAAAATAAAATTAGCAGAGGGCACAGGGAATCACCAGTATTTAATTCTAAAAGACACTTGTATTTGTTTGTTTAAAACAAAGTTGGTCATTATTTAAGGCGGACAGTTAAAATAAACTCCTGCACCAACTTGAAAGCTTGTCCTGCTACAGAGTACATTTTATCTGGCATAATACAGTCTAGATAAAAACTGTGTGAAATTTAAAAAAATTTCTACCTTTGTCACATTGGTTCCATGAGCACAGTATTTATTATTATCAATGGAAACCAAAGTCATACTACTTAAAATTTCATCCTTAACTTGAATACTTAATTTGAGCAAATGAGTTCTGTTTTGTAACCTTTATTACCATGTCCTGTATGGTTTCCCTCTTTATAACAGTATTGCTTATTTCTTATATTTCTTATTTTTGTCTAGTGCACATACTCTTCTCTTTATGGAACTAGTACTAGTTTGATAAAACTATAAAAAGATATAGAGAAAATTGACTGTACACTGTGCTTCTGTCTGCACAAGAAGTTAAGCCTGTTGTTCAACTTAAAAGTCTTTAAGTGAGATCTCAGTGAGATCTGAATCCTAATTGATTTTTAATGTGCTATTTAACTGTGTCCTTTAAGCATTTGCATCTGAAGCTACAGAAAACTCCTTCCAGCTACAGAAAACTTGTAGTCAAATACCACTTCTGAATTTTTATATTTGAACCTTGGACTACACTGGTTTAATTTTTAAACTGTTTTAATAAAGCCTGCTTTATTCATGAATTTGGAGGGTCACAAAACCATGACATGTATTTATGATAAAATTTGTCTTCTAGCAAAGAAGCTTATTGAGACAATAAGCTCTCCCAAGTCTGCAGAACCAGAAAATGTCAAAGAAAATGAGCTCAAGCCAAAACGAGCTAAGAGAAAGCTGTATTCAACTGATATTTCTTGCCCTCTGGATATCCCTGGTTCTTCAGTAAGTGATTAAGATTCCTGTTTTGCCCACTGTAATGTTTTTCTGTAATCTTAGCTTAAAATTAATGATTAGGGGGAAAAGACAAATCTGAAGGTCTAATTGAGTTGCAGAAAAGGTTTGAAAATACCATCGTATTTCTCCTTTTGGTCTTTTCTTTCTGCTGTTTTACTTAATTTTTCTTGTTTTCTCACCTGTCTTTCTGTGACTGCTGACTGACTGTATAGGTGATACAGCAATCAGAGATACCTTCACATCTGGATTCACAGATATCTTAGTTGTGGTGTGTGGAGGATTACTTTTTCTCTGCTACAGCAGTGAAGTCTTAATTTGTTTTTCCAGTAGTTGCAGTTCATATAAGTGTAGCGTGAAGGGAAAATAGAAATAGAGACCAGTAAGGGATCCATGGATTTGGAATGATGTGATTGAAACACTAACGATAAAGGTCTGCATGTACAATTAACTTTACAGGTGAGCACCAAAGGTATTTTTCAATTCCATTTATGCCCAGCTGATATTTGGGCATAATTGCATGTGGATACATCCATGCTTTTCAAAGCACAGTCTAAATAGTCTTCTGGATGTGTTTAAATTGTGTGGCTCTGTCTAAACCAGTCTAAGAGTCTTACAGACCAGGGTTTGAGGTATTGCTTCTGAAATCCAACTTCATGGTTTAGACAGTAATTGTAGTGCTGAATGTTCTTCTGCTCCATTGGAAGTACATCTCTTCATTCTGTTCAGTCCTTTCTTCCCTATGCTATGGTAAGCATTTGCCCATACAAGGTAGCCTATTGAATTTTCTGTAACTGTATGAATGGATGCAGCAGAACCCAAAATGCTGTCCACAGGAGGAAGACGAAAATGGCAGAAATGCTTAGCAAAATGAGGTAAGAAGTTTGGAAGTGAATGAAAAGGTGAAAGACTGGATCCTGGGGAAGTCAGAGAAAGCTAGAGAAATTTAAGTTAAAAGTGTTTTCTGAACACTTCTGGTGTCAGAAAAGGAATATTAGACACTAGAAGTAAGAGCTGCATTCAGATAATTTTTTTCTCTGGACTTTGGTATTTGTTCCAGCAAAAAAGGGATTTTGTATGTTTATGGAATTTGTTGCTTATTGTGATGCACTAAGATGGTGTCTCTATCCTGGAGACCTCTGACAAAAAACATAATAGAATCATAGAATTAATAAGGTTGGAAAAGATCTCCAAACCATTGAGCCCAGCTGTTAACCCAGCACCACTGGATTAACACCACAAAACCATATCCCCAAGGGCCACATCCACGCATTATTTGAACACTTCCAGGGATGGTGTTTCCACCACTTCCCTGGCCAGCCTGTTCCACTGACTGACCACCCTCTCAGTGAAGAGGTCAATTTCACCAGAGTGACTCAGGTAAAACTCTGGAAGCAGATTCTGGGAAAAAATATGCTGTTGGGCACACAGGTCTAAAAGGTGAATGTCATTTGTCTTTGAAGAAATGCTGAATAACCATATTTTAATCCATCTTTTTCAGATCCTTGTAGAACAAAAAAAGAAAGAAAGTGATCATCTAATCATCAAGCGGCGGCTGCGATCAAGAATAGTAAAATAACCTTGCAAAAGTGTGTTTATATTTCTTAGCTAAGACCTATTCCCACTGTATTATTCTTGCTCATTATATGTAGGAAGCAATAGATATTTAGTCATGCTTCAAAATCTGTATATAGTTGTATAGAATTGTACTGACTATTAAAATTGAGAAGTTCAAGAAAGCTTGTGTGTGAAACTTCTTTTTTGTTTACTAGGAGCAGTGTCTTTGGAAGTGTTCATAACTACTCATTGTGCAATAAGAGCTATGCCTGTGTAAAATGGTTTAAATTATTTTTCACACAGCCTATCTACCTTGACTTTGAGTGGAAAGAAATCAGTACACATTGATACTTGTATATCCTTAAATTCTTTTAAAATATTGGAAAACTTGCTTGCCTCAACTTCAGTTCCTTTGGAGTGAATTTTTTTTTCCTTATGGCATTCCAGTTACAGACAAACTGAAGGCTTCTGGAATGAAAATATGAGGACACAGTTTCGTAGAGGTCAAGCCTTTGTCTTTGGCAAAAGAAAACAAGGAGGAACAGTGGCACCATTTGATCAGACAGCTGATGAAAAGGGGGGTGACTTCCTGGAGTTAAAGTGAAAAAGGGAGCAGAATATTTTTGGGATGAGCTTTCCGTAGATAATGCAAGTATTTGAACGTGGCTGAAACCTGATTCGTGCTGTGAGAGAGGAAAACTAGAAATGCTGTAGCCAGCCGCGGGGTCAGGCTCTGTGCGAGGCCGGCTGCCGTGCGAGCCCCGCCGAGAGCGCAGCCCCCGGGAGGTGGCGCCGGGACACCGCCAGCCGCGGCACGGGCCCTCGGCGGGCAGGGACTGCGGCTTGCGGTGTTCTGGGCTGGCCCGCCTTTGATCGCGTTCAGCCGGGCTTCGCAAAGAAAGGTGCGCAGCGGGGCCTTGCGGGACTCTGTTCTCTTGCCCAAGTTCTAACCCTCCAGATCTTTTTTGCCCGCTCCCACCAGCCCTTGCACACAGCAATGGGCACAGAGCCCTGGCACCAGCGGGGTTTGTTCAATATCTCTTAAACAGTATTTCTGCTCTGCCGCGTGGTACTGCCTCAAAGCAAGAGCAAAAATGATTGCACAGGCTCTGTGCAAAAAGCCACACGAGTCCTCCCCTCAGCGACCTGTAACGCTTTGGCTGTAGTCAGATGAGCTGGTTGAAAGGTTCTTGGCTGGCAACGTCCCCATGCAATCTCCTACAGATTCAATTTCTTAAAGAATAGAAGCATGGCAGTAATCTGACATGAGTGAGTTACTTGAGAGTGTTTGACAGGAGCCTTAAAAGCAGCTGACAATAGAATACTCTTATTTTCTGAAGAAGAGAGAATCACAGTATTTGTTGCTGTACAAATTAGTTTTTCTTTGCTTGTAGACTTGGTGTGTCGAGGTTTGTGTTCTGGGGAAAAAGGATTGGTGAAAAAAAAGAGAAATTACGTGTTTATGTTTAAATACCTCATTAAGTTTAACTGCTTGGTGTTAACCAGACACTTCTGCATATGGATTCCAATGTGGAAGTTAGTCCTGATCTCGAGAGGGATCGTAGAATCATGCTCCCAGGAGAGATAGGCAGCTGCTACACAAGTACGAAACTAAGGAATTCATAGAAGTAGATGCCTTTGAAATTAGCCATACCGGGGTTTTTTTAACCTGTTCCACATATAACAGTTACAATATAACACTGAACTTTGTGAGAAATAGGTTTTAAAAGTTTGGTTTGAATACTGTAAGAGGATGCTTCAATGTTTTATTCCACTGTGAAAGGTGTGTGCTACATCTATCCCGTATTACTTATTATGATTTGGGTTTTAGGATAGCCCTGAAAAGGGAAAAAATAATACTAACATGGGAGGCAAAAGTACCTAGAAAAAAAGAATCTAATCAGATAAAAGCTGTTGTCTCTTTCCAGTGTGAATGACACCTGGACAAATGGTTCCAGTAGACAGCAGTGTGACTCAGGACCAGATTGCAAAATCAGACACTGTAACTTGAAGTGATCACAAGGCCATTGCAACTGACTCTGATTATCTGCACTTTGTGAATTACTTAAGCTGATTTCTTCATTCTTGAAATCTAGTTATTAGCTATGTGACATTGGAGGCAGAGGCTTAGTAATGAACAATCTAGAACAAGAGATGCTAGTTCAGTTTCACCTATATCAAACGTTTATATGTGATTATATCACCAAAGGGCTTTTTTTTTTTGAAACAGCATTTTCATCATGAGAACAGCCTAATTACTCATTTCCGCTGTACAGCACCTCCCCTTCCCCTCCTCGTGTATTTCCTTGTGTTCTGCTGCTATAAAATCGACCTTTTAAAAAAGGTCAGTGTTTGGTGGTTCTCAGACTAATTTGTGTGCATTTTCATAATGCACAACCGGCAGGGAAGATAAGCTGCTCCACTTAAAAGAGTAATTAAACATTTAAGACAGCAGTTTTATCAGTTTGACACCCTCTGACTTTTAACTGCTGTGACAATAGAGTGTCATACAAAGTTATTGGCAATTTTTTGAGACACCGTGTTGTCAGTGAGTTCCATCAAGGCTAAGTCTTTGTGAGGTGATGAGGGCAAGAGAAACATTATTACTACCAAAATTCATTTCAGCACTGCCCTTTTGCTAGCAGAAGTTCCTAGCAAATGACAGTACTAGCTCCTCTCTCCAGCACTCTGGGCTGCTGCAGTGTCCTCATCCAGAGCCAGGCCATGGGCACTGCACAGTAGCTGGCTAATGAACAGATAAACTGGCTGGCTTGACATTTCTGCAAAGTCTCTGAGCTCCCTATTGCCCTATATGGTAAGTGGAATAAAATTACCTGCATTTACTCCCACATACATGAGACTTTTAACATTTAACATGATGTTACTTTTCAGGCTTTGATGAATTATTTAGACTATGACTTCAGTGGAACTGAGATTTTGCATCTAAGTACAAGAAGTGTTTGGAGGTCTCAGGCTTTTCTCAACACATGAGGTCACAACTTCCTTCTCTGAAAGAAATATTACAATCACAGTCCAAGTCTTTCCTTATTGGAAGAAACTTTTTATGATCATCTGTGGAAAAGGAGGTTTCAGTGATAGCTGAGATGCTGCTTCACAGGTTGACATCCTCCCTTCCTTCCACAAGAAACTCTGGCTTTGTCATCATGATGATTTGGACATGTTTTATATCTATCTCTGTATCTGGGATTTAAGATCTTCATGAGGAAGAGACATTTGGAGAAGAGATAAAAGTCCATGCCTTTACAGAAGCATGCTGCTTCTGTAATAGGGAAGTCTTTGAAAAGTGGCTTTGAAGGAATATTTTGCTTTGAGCATTTCTGTGTTTTGAAAGAGAGGCAGTGACTGAATTCCTGAGGAAAGTGGTTTTACAGAGACACCTCTGTGCTCACAGGTATTTGAAAAAGTCACTTGTTCCTCTTTCGGCAGGGAGGAATGTCACTAGCCCTGATCTGATAGCATTATATGTGATGCTCGTGTGGGTACTTGAATAAGATGTGTTCATCTTTGGAAAAGAGCACAGGTATTCCTGTTGAACATCCCAGGAAATGCGTCACTTGTTACAGTGTTTCTGTCTTTCCTTAATTGTAATGAGAGGTCAGGAGAAAGAATCTATATTTTAGTCACTCATTTAATTTTTCGCAGTCTGAAGTGCGTATCACCCAGCATTCAGATTCCAGAGTCTTGGGCTTTCTCCAAGAAAGAGTTTTGGGCTGGTTGTTTTAGGTGGTTCAACAAATAATTTTGAAATTAGGGAATTGAAGGCTTTGTGGAAACTCTGTGTGCAAGGTGTTCTGGATGTCTTTCTTTCCAAGCAGTTTAGCCAGCTAAAACATATTATCCAAATAATAAATTTGAATAATCCTTGTTTTCCAAATAACAATTTCAACTGTTTTGAAAAAAAACCAACCTGAGATAATGCTTTGAGCTTAATTTATGTCATCTTTTTAAGCATATAATGTCCATGTGTGAAATACCACATGGTATTTATTCCCACTAGCATCTATTGATAATGTTAAGATGATCAGATAGATGTTCTCATCACTAATTGACTGTTACACTTCTTGCTTATGAAAAAACACCCAGTGAAATGCTGACTCCTGCAAACACTGCTTAAGCAAAGCTGGAACAGTGAGTTCCCAGCAGGAAATCTCTTGGACAGTCTCACACAAAGTAAGTTTTCTCTTCCTCATAGATTAAATTTTGTAAACATAGTCACACTCTAGCGATGCAAATTAGTAATAAAAAATTAAATAGCAAGTAGAGTCGGTCTCTTTGATTCTCGTGACAGCTTTTGAAAGAAAAATCCTGGAGTTGAATTTCCCTTAAAGAGTGACTCCTGTTTACTAATGTAATAAACATAACTGATGAAAGAAATATCTGTTACACAGATATTGCCAAAATACAAAGTTCTTCGTAACTTAAACATTTCAGTCTTGTGGGAGGTAGAAATCTGTGTTCCAGTAAAAGATATGCAAGCCATACTTCATGCAAGCTGTATTTTCTTATCATTTGTGATTTACAGGAATTAAATGTTCTGCTTGATTCAAACACGTTTATAATATTTAATTCCCGAAGATGTTGAAATTTCACTTTTAGGTATAAAGGAAGTTTCAAAAGCCTGAGTAAAACGACCTTTCTCACCTCCTCATTGTTTAGCATTATAGCTACTAAGGAGAACATGTTGTAAATTAAAGCAGCTACAGCATGGTCAGTACCTGAAGTTTTGCAGCTGAACTTTTGGTGTGTGAGATCACAGGGCTGATTTTGGAGCATCAGAGGAGCCAGTCCCCATTCAGCCAGGCTATGGCTGTACTGACGAGCTTGTGTCTCCAAGCAGTTCCTCCTGCCTGCTCAGAGTGGCAGCGGTGCCCTGGACCCCTGAGTCTGACTGAGCTGAGTAATGACTTGGCTGAGCCTCCCCTCTGTGGAGCTGTCCCGTGGTTTCAGGTGCAGGTGTCTCACCAACACAGACCTCAGCCTGGGCTAATGTTTCCTGACTGGCATCTGCAATTGCTGCAGAGGCTGACTCGCTCCATGCTGAGGTTCTTCTGCTCTTGTAGGTGCCTATAAAGTGCTGAAGTTGTGCCATCTTGAGAGCAAACAAGTGTCTCAGTGGATATCTTCTCTACCCTTCCTTCCTTTCCTCTCTTGCTCATTTTCTAATATGTCACAGCTTTCGAAATAGAGGAAATGTTATTCTACTGTTTATCCATTCTCTTATAAAGATTTGTGTTCTTTATCGTATTTTGATTTTACAGTTCAATAAAGTATCATCTACAGTAAAACAGCACTTGAGGGTACGTTTTACTGCAGTTGGAATGGGCTGAATATTTTCAGTTCCCTTTTCATCTAACATTATTTCGCTTATTTTCTCCCAGCCTACGTGCAGAATCAAAATATCAATCTTGGGTTTGTTTTTAACTTTACTGAGAGAGATCTTATTGCTAAAGCACAATAACACCTCTCACATCTTTTTAATATCTAATTTTTCAGATTTTGAAGATTCTATTAGTTAACAAAATTATCTTATTGTTTAATTCAAAAACTGGGTTCCACATCAAATGAGCCCTTAAATAGTATTTTTTAATGTCAACACACAAATGACTGAATACTGATTAATTTATTACCACATGCATAACACTGAATTGAATTAAAAGAGTAGGCAGAGAACTTCAAAACTACCTTTTACTTTTTCTTTCTTTTGACATATTTTTCTCTTGGTTGCTGTCAGTTTTTCTTGCATTAACTAAAGGCATATGAAATACTAAAACTAACTACAGATGGTTGGGAACAGGTCATGATAGATGCAGTGTTGGACAACCCACTAAAAATACATTCAGAACTGAGATCCTGCAGACCACCAGTTATGGCAGAATCACAGAATGGATCAGGTTGGAAAGGACCAGAGTGAGCCATCCATTGTGTCCAACCTCCCTGCTCATCCCAGAGCACACGGCACAGGATTGTGTCCAAATTGTTCTTGAATATCTCCAGTGAGGAAGACTGCCCCTCTCTGGGCAATCTATTCCAGGGCATGGTCACCTGCACAGTAAAAAAGTTCTTTTTCCTATTCGTGTGGAACAGCCTGTGCATCAGTTTCTGCCTGTTGCCTCCTGTTCTGTGTACTTGGATATCCTGGGTTGTTGCTGTTCTCACCGCAGATGGGTAGAGAAATGACACAAGAGTCCAGGCTCAGGGATAAATGGAAGGGATTTAATAATCTATCAGAAGGCTTTTATGTGTTAGTTTGCCAAAGTGTGTTAAATGGCATAAGGTAATTGGTTTTTTGGCCATCCACCCCTTGAGGGGATTGGTCAAGTTCTAAGACACCCGTCTCCAAATGTTTTTCTAGTCAGAACCATAACAATACTGCAAAAACAACCTGCAGGTGCAAGAAGTTTACAAAACTGTAACATTGTTTTGAGTTACTTGCATGGGAAAGACAGAGCTCTCACAAAATGCTGCAGAGAGCTGAAGAAATTCTCTGCTGAAGCTTTTTCAGCGTCCATGCTAGGTACTTGGGTATCAGCCAAGCACCCTGGGCTGGCAGAGAATACTGATATGAGAATGTAGCAATTGTAAAATTTTAGATAATGGAATCATTCTTTCATACCCCACAGCTTTGCTTTCCACTGCTGCCATTCAAATATACGTACGCTAAGGACTAAAGCAGAAAGAGGAGACTAGATCATTGTGTTGGGAACATACATCTCCTTTTGTTAGAACATCCTCTCCCAGCCTGGAAATTGATTTAATTTGTAAATCAAATTGGAACAATTTGCCTGTGTGGTAAATAAAATGTCTGTTTTAGCTGCTATATTGTTCCAGCTGCCCTGACTGACTGCTCACAGTGTGCCAAAATCTGTCCTTCAGTGCAATTTTACGTGATTGGGTGGACATTTGCCTGCAAGCAGAGTTTATCCCTGTGGTTTCATGAGGGACTGTAGTAAGAAGAAAATACTTTAGGAGACACAGCCTGTGAGTTCTGAATGAAAAGTAAGAAATGTGTGGCTTGGTGTATGCCAAAATAACAAAAAGTTAACTTTTCATGGATGCTGATCAGAAAAAAGCTCCTAAAGTACTGAATTACTTGCTGGTGTTATCAGAGATTCATTGATAGGCAAGTGCTGGCAAAGTGATTTTATTTAAACAGGGAGCTGGGGAAGCTGCTGGCAGCTGCTATGAAGAGCAGAGCCTCAAACCAGCAGAAGCATAAAGCTTAGACTACCTCAGATATTTTAAATAGTTTTTCATTGATGGGTGCTTAGTCCCTGCAGTGCTTCTTTGTAGAGCTCCAAACAACGAAGGGATGAAAAACAAACGAATTAAGCAAAACTGCCACATTTTTGGCCTCCTGCCCTTAGTGAACACCACAAATCTTTGACAAAAAGCAGTTCTGCGAGTCTGTCTCCACAATTTAGCATCAACCTTCTCTTGCATACAGTTATGGTGTCAGTGCCTTTAGGACCAGAGAAACCTCACAGAGCTCCATCAGTGGCCAGTGAGAACAAAGACCAGCATGGAAGAAATCTGAATTCACACTTCTCCTCAGTTTGTTCTGTATTCTGTCAAAAACATTCCCTGAAAGCTGTGAATTTATCCACGAAGCTAGGGAAGATAAGGCTCTAAATTTTTAGATTTTATCTAAGTTGCCCATCAGCAAAAAGACTTTCTAGAGTCAGTGATGTGATTTTCCTGTAATAGAGATTAGCAGTGTCTGCAGGCTGTCAGGTGTCGTCTCTTGTAGAGGGGTACAACAAAAGCACAAAAGGAGAGCACATCTCTGGAAAGGATAAAGCTAATTCCTAATTTCAGCAGTAGCTGCAGTCAACTTTTGTGGGAAACAATCCTCAGAAAATGCCCTGCATCGCGTATTTCTGTGAGATTTGTTTTTCCCTTTTAAACAACATGAACTTCAGAAAACATCCAGGCATAAACATTTCACATTTGTTTTGATCTTGCTGACTTCAAATGCCTTTTATGTATTTTTTTTTTTTGTATTTTGACTATTTCAGTAAGCTTAACAACAGAAAATTAAGGGAAAAATAGGGTGGATTATCTCCATGAAAACTTAGGGAAAGGATAACTGAGTGGAGTCAAAATGTCTTGAAGAAAGGAAAAAAGAAAAGGCTATAGGAATAAGAGACTGGAATAGGGTTGGATCAGGTGGGTTTTTCACGAATCAGGTCTCTCTGCTGCATCCATAACAGACAGTAGCCCCATCCAGTACCAAAGCCCTTCACAGCTGGAGTCCAGATCCTTCTGGAAATCTAGTCTAAGAACTCTTTACCCCCAGGTTTCCCTGCCCTCTGGATCTCTTTGCTGCAGTATCAGTTCGTTATTCCTTGTTCTGTCCTCCCAGGATCTAACCTTATAACTACTTCAATGCATTTAAGGATCATTTTTGTGTTCTCTGATGTTCAGCCTTTCTTGAAAGGTCGTGTTTTCTAGATGTCAGCTCATTCCCTGTGCTCTCCTTTTGTTATCCCCGATGTGTGGGGGAGTTCTCCTGCTCACCATCCTGCCCCAGCTCCACCTCCCTCACCAGCTGCTGCCTGGCTCTTGCTGGAGATTGATTTGGAGGTGGTGCCAGCAGGTCCCTTCCCAGGGTACTGCAATCCTGTGCCTGATACACTGGGCTAGAAAGGGTGAGTAGGGTCAGGGTCTTTGGCTCTGAGGCAGTGTCTTGCCCAGCGGTGCAGCAGGCCAAACCTGGAGGGCATGAGAAGAACTGGCCACTTCATGGGGGACTGGGGTAGGGTTAGATGTCATTTTGGCTCTTTGTAGCTTCTTGCTTTAGTGGAGCTTTTATCATTTCAGGGGAAGTTCAAATGTGTTTTCTCTAGAGACAAATATTTGCTATATGTAATGAGATTTATGTGCTTGGAAGGAAAAAGCTAACAAAGTAATTTTCATCTGCTTTTAACTATGAGATTTCAGGCTCTCCAGGGATAAATAACAGTAAATAAAATACATAAATGATCATAAAAATTCTCTCTATCAAGAGATGAATTTTTACTTTGTGTAAAATGGAGCATTATTTTACTCCACAGAAAGAATAAAAAAGAATTGTTGCAAGATGTGCTTCACCTGTAATTTTCCCATGTTAGCACATAAAACTTGAGGTAAATTTTTTCATTAGAAAAAAAGATCAATTCTCAAGAAATGCTGTCATCAGACTCCTCTAGGACAGAGCAAGGTTATTCTATTAATTATAGTCCCAGTCACTTGTCTTACTAATGTCAAAGTCTTTATCCACAAGATTCCACCTCGATGAACAGCTGAAGAGAAGTGATGGAGCAGCATTACAAGCTTCTTGTTTCTGCTTTCAAACACAGAACACAGAGTGAGCTGACTATGGATGTCCCTCAGCAGCTGCACTGTGCTCCTCCAGAGCAAGTCTTAGTTTGTCCCACCTGAGATTCAAGATGTTTCATTTCATGGCCTGCTTGCTGTGGGCACTGCTGCATGAGGGGTGGGTTTCTGCTGATTTAGGGGGTAGGGTCGGGTGGTGAAGGGCCCACAGGTGACATGAGAACACAGGGGCACAACAGTGAGTGCAGGTCAGGGTATTTTCTAGTGTCTGGTAGTAACGTGCTCTGCTTTTTGAACTAAGGCTGGGGTTTCACAGAGACTGCTGTAGTCAGAGGCACATCCAGCCAAATTTATCCAGTCTGTTGGGGGAGCAAATGGTATGAAATGCAAAGAGGATGAAAAAGCCTGAGAGGAGGAGGAATGTGGGGATCACCCTGTACCAGTCATGTTTTCTGTGAAAACCAACACACCGCTCTAGTGTTACCAGACTTTTCTTAGCATGGTGTATCGAACATAGTGGGAAGAATGTTGCCCTGGAAAGAATTATATGGCCATCCCATTACCCCTGCCCTTTCACCTTTTGCTTAGCTTAATTTAAATTTCAGGGTTTGTTTTTGTGTGTGTTTGTTTCTAGATATCTGAATTGACTCACACTAGAATTTCAGTTACAGTTTCATATAAAAAAGGCAACAAATTTTTTTGCTCTTAATTTCTTGGTGGTAGATAGGTCTAGCCAGTTGTGCCCTTGGGGCCTCAGGTGTTATGGGAAGAGAGTTGGAATAATGGAAAAAAATTCTAAGGGGGTGTTAAAGTAGTTCTCAGTGCAGAAATGGCTAATAAATTAATGTTTCTGAAGAGCTAATATGCTTCTGGCTTACTTGGAACTGTAATACTGTTTCTGAGGTGGAGGTACACAACAGCATCTATACTTACAATCTTCAGGTAAACACTGATGTATTGATAAGTTTATAGAAACACTATAAATGTAGGAATGTAACCATGAAAGAATGAGAACTGTAGATTTGTGGTGAAGGATACCTCTGAATAGCTTCAGGCAGTTTACTGTGTGAGTACAGCACTTGTACTGCCCTTCATAACCCTCTTTTGGGGAGAAGTCTCCCTGAATTCTTGAATCTGTGGTTTTCTCAGTCCCTGCAGCATGCTGAAATCTCAGAATTTGTACAGCTTGAGCTTCTGTCCCTCTCAGCCTCCCTATGGAGATAATCTGAACAATTGTGTGCAAACACAGCAAGCAGTCAGCAGCTGATAGACTGAATATTTATCAGTGCTGAAGGCACATTCTTGTCTCTAGGGTAAGTGAGAACTGCTAATCTTCTAGTGTTTAGCAAACTCTTCTGGGGCTCCCAGACAAATTAGTTTCTGTGCAGCCCATTCTTGGTCCCTTCTCAGATTCATACTGGCCATAAATCAAGAGCTTTCTCTAGTGCTTCCTGCACCACAACAATGCAAAAAGAGGGAGAAATTGCACTAAATTCTGCAATGAAAGCCTTTACTTCAAATGCAGTTTTTGCTTTAGTTGGAGTATATTGGAAGTATAAACAAAGCAAGGAAGCTCTTACTGATGGTGCCTGATAACGCTAATGAGTGGTTGCTTTCTTAAAGGATTTGGGATAGATATTCCCCTTTTCCTACCTGGTTACAGGTTTTGCTTCTCCTTGATTGCACCAGCTGTTAGCTGGGGGTGTGGAAAGGACAACTGAAGTGCCTTGCTGTGGCCTTACACAGAGGTTAAGCCAAGGACTGTCCCCTCTCCCCAGACACTGATGGTTGCTGGTCTTCTCGGGCTGAGGACTTGAAGGGCAAATGTTTTAGTGCCCGTGGAACAGTGCTCAAGCAGGTCACAACTGTCTCCAATATGGACCTTGGTCACTCCTCCTAACTCTGCACACAAAACTACCCCACAAAAGATCATACGGCTCTACCTCCACCTCAGCCCATTTGACCTCCCTTTTAGCAGCTTGTTTTAAGTGATACACAAAATTGTGATGCAAAGCCCTACATTGGTAAAGGATTGGCATCTTACTTTATCTCTGTCTTCACGTAATTTATCTATTCCATTATAATCTGATGTGTGCTGAGGTGTGCACCTTGGTAAATATTTTTCTCATAGAAAACTTATAAAAAACATAGGAGAAAATCTATCTTTGGGTCAAAAAATAGATAAGAAGGGAGTGTGGCGTAGTTTAGCAACATTTGTTGTCTTTGAAAGTATTTGTATTTTATTTAATTAAAACCCCTCGGGAAGAAACCACATGAGGCTATCTTTGAAAAATCTAGGAGCATCCCCACTCTCAGCAAAACTTTCTCCTTCATAGAGTTCAGTATCCTGATTTTCGCTAATGAGTGCAACAAAGGATTCTTGGAAAATGTTTATATGTCCAAGGAGTTAATCTGAGGCAGTTTCTGGGTAAGATTTATTGGAATTTTCTCTAAATTCAGATTTTATGGAATTCCTTTTTAGCTTTTAGGATGTTTCAGTATAAATAAAAACCACCCCAACGACAACAACAACAACAAAATCTATGTGCATGTGCATTGGGGAAAGAAAAAGACTTTTAAACTCCAAATTTGATTATGGTAGCCAAATTTTTGCTCTGTCTGATTTGTTAGCATAATTTTACAGCTGTTCACAGTTAAGCCAATTACTCACAGATCCTTTAAACAACCCAGTGTCACTGAGCACAGATCAAGTTCCCTCTCATTTAATTATAGCTACTACACTATATAGTATAATTGGATCTTCAAGAGAATTGCCCTCTAAGTCATGGAGGGTAGGAAAAAGCAGCCTGACCTCAAAATCACCTGTAAATGGTTAGAAAAGGGCTGTAACTATGTGTTAAAAATTTCCATAAAGAGTTTAAAAAGTATAGATTCTTTCCAAACTTAATGTTTTATATTTTGTTGTTTGTGGGTTTTTTAACATCTATAACTCCCATTTTGTGATATTTCATTGTTTACCACTGAATTTGAGAATCCTGAAGCTGAATTGGCCTTATATCAACAATTCCAGGTACACATGCTGGGGGTTTTGGTTCTTTTTCTGGAAAACAATTAGATTTAAACATGTCACAGAAGTGAGGCCCCTATAGGAGTGAGAAGGTAAATGCTGATGTGATGTTCTCAATGCAGAATTCTGCTGGCCTTAATGTCAGAACTATGGAGACTGTCTCATGGAGTGTTTGGAAAGAGATGATTACAAAAGCTGGTTAAATATCTTGTCATTGTAATACATATCTGTGTAGATGTGCAGGGAAAGGAAAAAACCTTATTTCATCCACTCCAAGATGCCCCAGTGTAAACTGTATTTTTCTTGTCAGTGTTGTCTCTATGTCTGACAGGGTCTTGGTACTTTGGAAATGGGGATCAGAGAATTAAGTTAAATTTCCCTCATGTTCAATTTAAACAGGCAAAGTACAATTCCAACTAAACACAAACGCCAGGAGCAGCAGACAGATCTTTTATGAAAATGAATGGCTGTTTGAAGGCACAAGCAGTGCGTATTTTTTTTCCATAGTGTGAAATTGGTTTTGCTGCTTCTTCTTCCAACAGTCCCTTGAGTGCTTTTGGATTTGCAGAAGACATATTCTGTTGGTTTTGTTCTGTATTTTCCACACAGATTCCTTGAGGGCTTTAGGCCATTGCTGTGTGTCTTTCTCTGAAGGGCACAGAAAGTCTGCACAATGTTGCCTGTCAGTAAGGAAATTCCCGAAATGGCTGTTGTCCTGCTTGTTGCTTACACCTCTCCAGGCAGGGAGGGGACACGTCTTCTTTCCCTGTCATCTTGAGCAGGGCTGAGGGCACAGAAATCGGTCACACTCTGGCTCTGACCTGAGCACCAAGGAATTATCAACTGTTCTGTGGGAGTATCTGTAATGTAAACCAATTAGCATTACACTTCTTATCACTGTAATCTGTCAGAAGCATTTGGCACCTTATATCAGACATCATCTGATACATGACTGCAAAGCAGGTTCTCCCAGCAGAGGAAAAATCATTCCTGAATTCAGTCTCTGATCAGCCTAATAGTCGCTGTTTACAACTGAGAGACAGTCTCCCAAAATGTGTCTCACCAGGGTTTGGTGCCAGAGCACGTTGTTGTGCCAGGAGAAGCTGCCCTGTCTTATTTATGGAGCAGCAGGATGTCTCTGCTATAGCCAGGGCTCCAGCACTGGGCTCCCGTGCTCAGAACCTCTGGGCCAAAGTCTGACCTCCCTCAAGGCAGCCTGATCTCACAATGCTCGTGTAATCCTTGCTGACCAGGGTGGTTAACATCTGATTAGTGTGCTAGGCACAGAAATTAAACTGTATCCTTGTGCATTGGTTAGTTTTCCTTTGTCATGAAGCCAAAATCATCACTGGGTAAAAAGTCCTTTGTTAAAGTGCTTGTAGGACCTGCAGTACCATTTCAGTCCTAAGTGACAGCTCAAGAGGTAGCAGCACTGAGCTGCTGAGTATTTCAGTGAGGGAGTTTATAGATGCCCCTCATTTATGGATTTTGCAACATCCTAATACACCCACATGCTTTACATGAGAGAACATTCTGATAAAGAGGCTTTCTCTTAAGGACTGTAGACACAGCTAGAGATGCTATTCAGTAATGTTTCTCAAAGGCATCCCAGCAATTCCTAAGAATCCAGGGACTTCACTATGTTACTTCACAAAAGCCAAACCAAAACAACAAACCCAACCAACCAACCAAAAATAAATAGCACTGTAAGAGCAAAACCCAGGAGAAGTGGTGTATGGACTGGCAGATCCACAAAACTAGTCATAAACCATCAGTATTTCCAATGAAGCTGTAAAGACCAGTGCTAGAACAACCCTGGGTTTTATTAAAAAAATATGACAAAGGTATATGAAGTCTTTCACAGTTTCATGTTGTTAAGTTATATTGGGAGGTGAATCACAGGGGTAAGCTGAGCACATTCAGCTGAGATGCGGGTTAAATGCAAAAAATGCAAAGTTCAGCATCTAGCAGCAGTGCTAGATGGTCATGGTTGCAGAAGAGAGGAATGCTGCTGGAATACGGTGTTTCTGAGTACCTTTGTAGGGTTGCACATCAGACACCACTATGTTGTTTTTACTGACAAGTTCAGGACCTGAAAAAATGTTTAGGACTACAGAGATCAAGGCAATTCAAATGGGAAAATCGGCATCACTTTCTAGACTTGGAAGGCTTAAGTGTTTCTAGGATATCACTCCAGGAACAGGCAAACTCACTGCTTGGTGTGCTCAAGCCTTTCTGGAAAAGATGTTTTAACAAAAAACCCTAAGCTTAGTGGGTTCAGTTAAATACTCTCACATCTTCTAAACAATTTCAAAGAAATCTGGGACTGAGAAGGGATCAGTCTGGTCTCCTTATGGACCCTTTTGGCCTCCACTCCCTTCAAACCTGAAACAGGGAAATGGCAAAGGCTGTCAATAGCTGTGTTCCTGTTACCTGCAATGACACCACAGGGCAGCACGCGATGCCATTTCACGCGCTCCACAAGATGAGGTAAAAGCTCACAGAAGATGTTCTGTAATGTGAAAGTGTTTAGAAACAATCCTACTCAGCAATCCCTGAGTGGGAGTAACAAGGACTAGAGGAATTTGCAGCTCAGTTTGAAAAGGAGCCTTATCAACACTCGGGCAAGTGCAGCTTAAGTTAGCTCTAGAGTGAACAGGCCTGGACATGGTGCCTGCCTAAAGTGCAGCATATTTAAAGATTAAGGTGTGACATTGGAGTCTTTCTGTTTATACGTTGGACTGCAGAAAATTATATAAAGTTGAAAAAGTCCCTTTCACTTCACAAATTTCTAGAGGGAAATATAAGAGCTAGGGTCTGCTACTACTTGTTGACTCTCAGTAGAATTATTTACTGAGGTAAATTGATTCAAGGTGTGAGAGCTCACAGGGTAGTTTGATGCCTGAGGAGTTGTTCAGGTGTTGGTGATCATGCCTGATCTGAGATGTATTAAGGAGAGCTGAAAGCAGATGCTAGAGAGGTTTTCTGGGGCTGGAGAGGATGGAAGTGTGATGTGGAAGTATAGGGCAGTGGAGGTTAGAAAAGGAAGATTTTGAGGCGTGGTTGCTGGTCTGGACTACTGAGCACAAGTTTGAGGCTCTGCCTGCTGAAGACTTTGAGCAAAATTTTGTAGCTTCAGTTCCCTGATAGGTAAGAGTTGGGAGTTTATTTTCTTCTTTCTATCTTTTATCAAATCTCAAGAGGTTAATACTTTTCCTCATCTGTGAAGTGTTTCTGCTGTTTGTCTGAGGGGTTATTGAAGATGACTTCTGATGTAGGCTTTATCTTCTGTGGTGCAGAAAGCGATAAAAATACCAAAGATTTTTCAGATTCTCTGATCTTTATTTAGCCTGTGTTTTGTAAAACTTTATTTCACTTCAAAGAGTGCTCTGCTTACATAAGAACTGAAGTAAACATTTTAAAGTACAGTTATTGCTGCAACAGTTGAAAAGGCTTTGCTTATTCTGCTGCATTGGGCTGTGTGTTCAGTGCTGTGGAAGTGAATACTTGACTAAGAATTCCATTGTTTGTGTGAATCTTTGGGTTTTCACAAGTGCAGTATGCTGTTTTCATCTGTATTTCAGCTAGCAGATTTTTAAATAAACGTGTAGGTAAATGTTATGGTGCTGTTAAGGCATAAAATATTTGAATGTAACCAAATATTCAACAGAAGTTTTTGTTTTGCTTTTTCTCACTTAATTGGAAGTGGAGTGCCTGAGTTGTGCTGAGCCACCTTTTGGTGAGTTTGAGCAGACAAATCACTTCATGTGTTTCCTTGTATAAAGACTGGTACAGAAAAACAAAATGTAGGGATGCACTTGAAGCAAATGCTCTCCTGGAGAAGTGGGCTTGAAACAACTGCATGAAGTGTAAATGATTTGGGGGATTTGAGGATCCATAGCTGACTTTGAGTGGGGTTTTCTGTTAAGAGTTCTGTCGAACCTGCTTGGTTTTGTAATTCCTTTGACTCTCATTGCAGGCAGTCCAGGCTGGGAGTAACAACAGGCTTTCTTGGAGTGTGACAGTCTGAAACACTAAATTGTTAGCTAAAACACTATAGTTTTCATGAAGACTATGATTCCTCTCACAATTTTTCATTAATTGTCATAGAAACTTAATTGCAAAAGAGCAAACAGCTAAAAACTGAAATCAAAGCATTTGGTGGGTGGGAAAGGAAGGACAGTTCTGCCTATAAGTCAGCTGTGTCCTATAAGCTATGATTGCTTTCTGTAGGTCTGGTTTCTGTCAGTATGGGCCCCGCCAATACAATATCAGGCATTTCTGTTCAGATTCTGAACTTCATTAGCTGTGTTTCAATTGTGGCACCTGTGGATTGTACTTTCAGCAGGTGGCTGAAGAAAAACCTGTCAGAAATGTTAAGTGGTACAAAGAGGAAGAAGTACAGCCACAAGCTGTAGCACGTTCTCTGAAATCCCTGCCTCTCTGTGGAGGGGCAGAACTGACTCTGACAGAAGGGTGGTTTTGCCTCCAAGTTGTTTCTATCTACATGTCAGTGCCAAAGCTTTGTTGTTTGCATAGATCCACTTTAATGCTGTCATTAAATGCAGTAAAGGTTGTTTGGTATTTATTCACAATACTGGTTTCAGCAAGAGCAAAACATCTGAAAATGCAGAAGCATACAGGGGTTTGCACAACTTTTCTCTGAAGGTGGTAGTAGCCAAAGAGGATACCTGCAGGTAATTCTGTTTGCACTGAGTGTAACTGGGCTGTCAGATGTGTTGGGGTTGTATGGCAGTGCTGTGAGACTCTGCTAAAATGAGGTGCTTTAGGGTCTCAGCTCACTGGGTTTGTGCTACTGTGCTTGGCATCTGAGAAGACCCAGCTGGTTTTGCTTAAGCATCTGTTGCAACTCTTCACTGCAGAGATGTGGAGGTGAGCCTCCTGTAGATCTTCAGTGGTTAAAGTGGAGATCAGGGGGATGTGAGATGTAGTGATAGGTAATTACTATAAAGTGGGCTGATGGCATTGTGGGAGCCAACAGGACTTTGAAGCTTATTGTACAGGGTCTCATTTCCATGGGTGGGGGATGTGGGCAGTAGAAATGTTGGCTGTTGCTTAAAGTGACCAGAGTTCAGAGAGGGAGATGTGATTTTTCTACTCACTTACTGCTTAACTTGCTATCCTGGAACAGTACTAAAAATCATCTGGCACTCTTAACTTTTAGTTAATAAAGCTGCTTAGATGCCTTTTAAAGTAGGGGGTTTTTCCCCCTGAAAACTGTAAGATCTTAAACACTTCTAAGAAAATACATCCAGTAAATCATTGCTCTGTGTGAGGCTAAAATGCAATAGTTAGAATGTGGGTTTTATGTGATTCATAAATATCCCACCTTGCTCGTGCACATTTTCATCTCTAACGGAAGAGACTGACACCATCTCTCCTCTGCTGTGACAATTATGCAGTCTTCTATAATGGCTACACTGCACTGTAATGTGAACTATGCCTGGCTGGTCCTGAGGGCTGTCTGCTTTATTCTCAAGGGCCAAAGAATTTTCTGCGTAAGCACAAAGCATTTTAGATACAGCTGCAATTTGAGAGCTGGTGTTTGTTCTGTATAGACATAATTTGTGTCTCTAAAGTGTTAACAAATTGTCCAAGTTGGAGCACAGAGTTTTCTTTGGAAATTGCCACGGAGGCTGGCATGACAGAACTCTTGAAGGCTGGGGGACAAAGCAGAGTAGCCAGCAGGGAAGGTTAGGAAAGGCACCAAGTGTCTGTGCTTGGGAGGGGTGGCTGTGCTGTCAGCTGGCACCTGCTGCTGGAGAGCAGCCTGGGGGAAGCAGGGCAGAGGGGCACCTTCACCACCTGGTTCAGGTTTCCTTGTATATAGGATTTTGGTTACTTGGAAAAATCGCTCCTCTCTGCCTTTCTTCAGTCCATTGTCAAAGCCACCAGTTTCTTCTCATACAGAACTCACTGCTGTGGCTAGGGGTGACACCATTATGAGAGAAAAATTCTTAACAAAAGGTCTCAAGGGAAAAAACAGACCCAGTGAGAAATGGCTACCCAAACACTTAAAAAAAAAACAACAAGAAAAGTCGTTCAACATTCAGCAAACTGGAACAGGACTCCTGGAAAATGATTCCAAGCCAGTTTCAAAACTATAACGTGCATTTGGGTAGTAACAAACTAGGTAGCTTTTCAAAGAGTTAAAAAGGATAAGTGTGTCATCTCTTTGTAATGGAAAAATAAAACCAGCACATAGGGATTGGGTGAAGATTTTAAAAGTCTTTAATTTGAATGTTCTAAATAAATAAGGTTTAGATAGAGAGCCAGACAATGACATTGATTATTTGGGATTTAAGAGCCAGACAATGACATTGATTATCTGGGATTTAGGTTATGTGCAGTGATTATCCAAAAAGTTGATATAACCATTATAGGGATGAGACAAGTTTTTATCCATTTTTAATGTCAATGGAATTATCTGCTTCAATTTTCCACATAGTAAGGGAGATTTTTCTTGAAGTTTATGTAGTTAAACCTTTCTCTCACCTGTCTCCAAAAGCCTATACATTGTTCAATTAATGTTCTCTTCAGGGTCACAAGGTCTTACTTAAGATCAGGTTGAAAATTAAAACAACAAAATTAATAAGTGACAAAAACCTTCTGAGTCTCATTTTCATTGCTTGTCCATGGCAAGTCATCTGTCCTTACTGAACCCCACTTAGCTCACCAAACTTACTGAAGAGTTATGTCCTCAGTGTTACATGATCCAATTAGCTCAGTCACTCTCATTTCTTGAGAAAATCATAGTCTGACTAATTCCTTTGTTTTTCCTGAGATTTTAACAAGTAATTTAACATCTTGTAAAGATTAATGTCTCAGAAATGTCATTTTGTTCTTTGCTCCAATCTGATAACTGTTATTTTCATTTTTCAGCAAGGGCAAATTAGTGAATTTCAGTTAATGCAGCAATTTGTCTTCCTGGATACAAATTTGCCTTTGAGCATTTTCTTTTTAGGCTGAAGGATTTTAACAGTAGTAAATATAAGTGTTGAAGGAAACCAAATTCAAACATATGATTTCTCTGCCTGGAGTACTCCATTACACAAGTTACAAGAGGTGATTGATTTAACTCTTCCATTAACTCTGAAATATTTCAGCGGATTTTGAAGTTGAATAGTCCCCATCAACCTGACAAGATCCTGAATGCTTTTAACAGGTTTTCTTGATGTGGGAATTTTATGTCTTGTTTTGAGTTTTCTTTGTCAGCATTTTAGATTTCTCTGAAATGAATAAAGCTCATTCACCAACTGGCTTTAGCTATACAAGACATAAATCATTCAAATGTTATTCACTGTATTGAAATAATTGTGATGCCTATTTTGGCTCAGGCGTTAATTTCAGGTGCCTTAAACTTTTTGTCATTCTTAATACATAAAATAATATTTTTGAGGTTTTTAAAATCATATTTTCATGTATAAAATCTGATATTTGCCCCTTAAGACAGCATTTTACACATAGACATACTCACACATTATGCCTTTGATTAAAGGGACCTGAATAATTTCTAGAAACTCTTATTTACTTTTCCTGTCTCTGTACATGGATGAAATCCTAAACAGAAGCAGCAGATGTTGCCTAGGTAACTGCAGTACTCACAGCTCTGATTCTAAATGATATTTGACCTTACTGTTGCTACTTATTATTTTTACTTTTAACTGACTCCTGAAGTTGGTGTTCATGTTTTGGCTTGGTTTTGGATTTCTTTAACACTGAAGTTAGCCTGAGCTCTCTGCCTATGTCTTCTACTTTTCTCCTGGATACCCATATGCATCTCAATGTGCCTGACAGGAGCGCTAAAACAACTGATGGGCTGAAGAAAGGTGTCTTCAAGTGTGCTGGCAGGGTGGAAGAAGACACAGAACTTTAACTTTCTGATTGTTATGTACTAATATGTATTTAATGTGCACATGGTTTTGCTGGGGGTTGTTAGTAAGAATTAAGCTGGTGCACTGTTAAAATATTCTTACTAAACACAGAATTAATCTAATCAATTTAAGGAAATGGAATTATATTGATTGCATTGCCTCTTGAGATGGAGTTGCTCAGATCCATATCAGTAACCCATGTCTTGACTCTTTGTCTGCAAATTAGTACTGTGTAAGAGCACTCATTTTTCATCTCAAGCACTAGCACCATTTGCAATAAAGCTGGAGAAAAAGCTATAAAGTTTATCAGCTGTATGAGGTACAGGGAGTGAGAATGCCAAGCAGCTGGTAGTGGCTGGGTAGAAAAGTCTAAAATGGAGCAAGTCTGAAACTTTCCAAATTAGGAGTAACACCTACTGCAGAGGGGAATAGGGGATTGCCTTGTGTCTCCTGCTTGTATCTTACCGTAATCTCCTGGTCCTCTACCACATCACAGATGATAGCACGTGTGCATTAGCTTGTGGAAGAACTTGTAGGTGTTCCACCAATGTGATTCTTCTCCCCCCCCTCCTCCTGCAGCAGTGCCTTTCTGTTGAGAGATTTGGGCTGCCAGCTCTTGAAGTGCAACAGATCTGTAAAACCCCTGAAAGCTTTCTCCTTGGACATTCATCCTTTCCCTGAAATGTAACTCTCAAAACTGAGTTTTATCAGCTGAGTATGTTTCTGGTCTAGAGGTCAGGCAAAAACTTCAGTTTTTCCTTGTGTTCTCTTCCTCCTCAGTAATGTTATGCTGCCTAATGAATCCAGTGTAAGCAACACTGCTGGTCTTCATTTACATTGATAGAATGTAATATAAAATAAAATTAAACCACGTTGTACTCAAGGTATAAGACCTTAATTTAACTGATTATGAAAAAAATCATAATTTGGGGTGTATCATGAAAACTGGTGAAGTAAAAAATAAAATCTCCCAATAGAATTTGGAGCACAGCTATATAGCTGGCAATTTTGCACGAGGGTAGTTTATGCAATGACTACTCTAGCCTTAAACTTAATCACCACAGAACTTCAACTGGGTCTTATCAAATAAGTTTTTTATTAATTGTAAATTAAGTGGAGTTTTGGTCTTATTAAAGTGAGTGAGGAGATAAGATCTTTCCTTTTTGTTTCATACCAGGAATAGCTTTACCCCATATCCTTGGGAACTTCTGCTTAAGATCCTGTGCATATCAGGAGAAAGTGATGAGATGGTAAAAAGGGAAGAAGCTGAAGGGCTGAGGCTGTACAGTTAGGTAAAATGAGGTCATCATTTTGCCTATCAGTGTCCAGAGCTCGTTTCCTTGGATGTTTGTCTCACCAATATTCTGCTCCGTTATTTCCAGGCATTCTTAAACTAAGGACCCCTGTGTGTGTGAGAAAGTGTTGCCTTGCCTGCCAGTAGCAAGTGTTTTCTTATCATCCTTTGGGCTCCAGATATGTCATACCAAGGGACTCTGCAGGGATATTCATCTCCTCTTCCTGTGAAGGGTGCTCTGTATAATTGTATAACGTATTAGCTTCACTCATGTCAAGCTTCCAACCAAGAAACTTCCTATCACAACTCTGGATTTTAGCCCTGTTGAGTAAGTGCATCTCCTTCAGCCAAGTAATATCTATTTATAACACAATGGCTCAATTTTCTTTTGGCCTGGAATTTCTATTCTGTCTTCTCCAGTTTATACCCAGTCTTTGCTGTATTGAACATTACTCACAATCCTGTGTTTATCAGTCTGAAACTCACCTTTAAATCTATTTTAAAGCTCCAATGCCGTGGCAAAGGGTAGGAATGTTAGCCCCAATCAGGAGACTGTAAATGATGAGTTATTACTACTGTATGTAAATTTTATGCTATTTAGATAGCAAATGAAATAATTTGTACCACTTGTAAGATAAAGCACTGGAGTCCTGTCTTTTTTTTCTTTAGTTCAGTAATGACTTGTGCCTTTTTCATGCCAATAAAATTATTGCTGTGTACTTTACTCTGCAAGACACGCAAGCTGGAAAAGTAACACTGCAAATGTAGTTCTGACTCAGCCTGTGGCTTTGTGTCCATTTTCAGCAGGTTGGTAGGATTGTACATTTCTTGCTGAGCTTTGTTCTCTACTTCTCTGAGAAAGAAAGGAACAGGGAAAAAAAAAGGCAAAAAAATATCCTTTTCCAACCTTTTTTACCTCAGAGTAATTTGGTCCACCATGTTGCCCCACTTGAATGGGGCATGCTGCTCCCGTGCTGCCAATGCCCTGTCGTGAGACTACGAGGATGTGACATTGTTGGCACCAAAATGTGATACTCAGCATGCAGAAATTTCATTTTGCCACTTTGTCAATGTTTTCCATTCTTAACCTTAACAGAAATTTTCACCACCTCTGCTTCATCTGTGTAGGAGATAATAGCACGAAGAGCCAACTTGCGTAATTACCATCGTATGTGAATACTCATTTATTTTGTTCTTTTAGCTTGTTCTAAAGTACTTATTAGAGGGGCTTTGTGACTCAATAAATAAGTCATAAAAACATAACACAAAAATTCCATTTTTGTACATACCTGTAAGAAGTAGTAATGCAAATAAGTTGTTGTCTGTTACCTATTTTTAATAATTTTTAAGTATCAATTGCACAGAGATCTTCTAAAGCAGTTGTCATATTGCTATTCCAGACTCCCTTTCTTTTCAGCTTCCTCCTACACATCTCATTATTTTAAATCTTAAATGCTTGCAGTAAGAGTTAACTCTTTGATGCAGCTCTATCACTTTGAGGACAAATAGACCATAGCCATGAAAACTGGAAAATGAGTGCAAAATAATTAGGTAGAAGAATGTTATCAAAGATGAGTAAAGTACTGGGGCCAAAACTTGTGTAAGTAATCACTCTTAGATAATAGGAAACTATTACAGAATTTTTTCTGCTTTAGACAAGTCCAGAGCCAGCTGGCTCTCAGTCTGGTAGAATTGTAATCTAAACAGATATGAGCATGAATATTAATGATAAGGTGGGGGGGGGGAATCTTTCTGGTGTAGTGGTCAAACCTCTAACTCTCTGATTCCCCTGAGAGATTAAGGGGAATGGTGTACTTCTTTGTGCTGCTTGGGATGAGGGAAGTAATGTCTCTGTGGGGAAAACTGTCATATTTTTCCAAGCATATGGTACAGATATTAGGGCTAAGCTTTTATTAAGTTTTCTAATTAGAGACTATTAAAAATATCATATGATGGATGGAAAAGTTAAACATGAAAAAGAAAATATTCAACCAATGGACCTCCACATACAACAGGCAGTATTGGGTGTCTCAGCATTTCATCTTAAAATAGAGGGTTTACTAATATTCTCCTGCCTTCAGAAATCTGTGGAACTCCTGTAAGGTGGAAATGGTCACACAATTGCCATTTGGGGTCAGTCTTATTGTTTTACCTCTGTGCCAGCCACAGTTTTCACATTAAGTCATTTCCTTTGCCTTCTTGGTTGTTGGGTTCAGTCTCTGTTCTTCTACCTATGTTCTCCTGTTCTCCTTCCTTTGTCTCTTGGCGAGGCTTGTCTCTCACACAGAATATTCTGTGATTCTATGAAACAAGCTGCTTTTATTTTTGCCATTGCTAACTGTCCCCTGGTGCATTCTGGTAGCTCTGAGTGAGGCATTATTCACCTGGATGGTTAGTTTTATGTTTCCTTGGAAACAGGAGCTGAAAACACAGAAGAATGTGACAAACTTACTGGTTTCACTTCTTCGGTATTTATTTTTAAAGTAGGCCTGGAAATACACCTTTTCAGGGGGCAATGAAAACTATCTCTGCTCTAATTTCCTGGTTCTGGTTGTCTGTATTTAGAGCCCAATAACAGGAGACTTCCAAGAGAACCTACTCAGAGTGAGTGCTAAAACCTGAAACTTTAAGTCTTGCCTTAAATCTTTCTGCCTTCTTTCTCTGTGACCAATATAACAAGAGATCAAAGGTCTCTGAAGTTATTCTCCATGAAAAAATATAGATAGGGTTGTGATTGCTGTTGTAGGTTCCCTACAATTAACTTCTCTTTTAAGAACACAGAAGAAAGTGTATCTTTCTACCTGGTTTGTGGTGATGTGAGGTTTTTTGTGGTGAATTTTGGTTTAGTTTTATTATTGTTGGCTTTCTCTTCCCTCAGTCATTCATGAATAGAGTATGATGCCACCTGTATTCCACGGGGTGTAGAAAACTGGGCCTGCTGTCAGTAAGGGATAGTGTCTATAGTTCATAGTCTACAGGTCAGATGTCAGCTGTTCTGAGGTCTGCAGGGTCAGTAAATGTGAATATGCACTGCTATGGATGGCAGCAGTAAAGTCACCTCCAAGTTCCCTTTCATTCTCTTTCACAACTGAACCTATGGCTATCAGAGAGCAAGGCTCTCAATGCTGCAAGGGAAAAGTTTGCAGCTTTATGAATACATAAAGTTGTAACCTATTGCCTGCTGAAATAATTTTCTGTTTTGACATAGATATATTTTTTGTCTTTAACTCTGATGAATTTTCCAAACAATTCGTGCTGAAATATAACGTTTACCACCTCAGATAACCTGGTGTCAGATTACTACAGTCATCTGGAAAGTGTCAGGATGTACCCTCTGATTAGTTAAACTTGATGGCTCAGAATGTTGTAGCAAATGAAGTTGTTCCTTTGGAAGTGAATGGGAAATGCATTTAGGATTTTCATTATCTGTGACATCAGGTGAAAGCTTAATGCCCAAGAGTTGGCAGGTGGAAAAAGATGATGCTATGCTTGTGTCCTGGAGTGACTGACAACTTGTCATTGTCTTGACAAATATTCTTCGCCAAACACTTCCCAGCTTCTTATTTGGAGGTAGGGAAACAAACACAGAATATTTCTGTTGCTGAAAATAACCAATGAAATAAAATAGATTAGCACAGCTGAGCTGAACAAATGGTTCCACAATTGTATCCCTTCCAACAATGCAGGAGAAAGTGCTTTGGAAACATATTGGGAAAATGAGTCAAATCTATATAAAGAATTTGAAAAAAAAAGAAAAATAAGGGGGATTATAGCCTACAGACTATTTTTTTTCTGGGACCTGATTCACTGATGAACAGAAAGCTTAGCTTAGTTCTGTGCAGGGGTGTACTTTCCACCTTTGAACTTGAAGACTAATTATGTGTTTGTCCTGGGTAGACATTTTATATTGGATTTTGGGGTGCTTTTGTTGGTTTTTTTTTGTTGTTGTTCAATGTGTGGTGGTTTTGGTTTTATTTTGCTTCATTTTGTTTTCCTTTTTTTTACAAAAAAGCACTCTACAATAGTGCTTCATGATGTAAATGAGAAGACTTCATGAGGCTGGATATGGCTTTGTTTTTCTTGTTTGAGGACAACAGCTGCCCATGTCTATAAGGCTTTGCAGTTTGCAAAATTAATATCTAAAAAATAATATCAGGTGTTCACCAAGACAATGATTTTAAGGAAAGTTTTGGGTTGAACACCAGAGCATTTAAAAATAGATATAATCAGTAGTAATACTGTTTTAAAAAACCAAACCAATTAATTTGTATTTAATCTATCATAATTATTTCATATTGTAATTTTAGATTATTATCAACTTTTAAACACTTTCTAAGTAGTTGGTCTGTGGTAAGGTAAGAGTATGACAAACAGTAAAATGGCTGACTTTAAATTTATATAAGAAAATTATCAGACAAAACTCAAAAAATATTACGAGAAGTTTTGACTTCAGAATCAACATTTTCAGTCATAGAGCCCTGGAAAAATCTGACATTAAGTATTTCACCCTGGTTTGTAATAAGCCTTTCATTTGTTTAAGTGAAAAATGATAAATGATGATGGATTATCTATTCATGGAGCAGAAGAAGGAAAGTTCTTGGGGGATTAATTAGTAATTAAAGTTAACCTGTGTTGCTTAAATAAGATTAACTTATTCTAAGTGATTTTCTGCTCTACTGGGATTGTGTCTAAGGAGAGGGGATTATAATATCAGCAAATATCACTTGCTGTTATGCTTGGATATCTGTCTGGATGTCTGGTCCGGATATGCACTATTCCTCACAACTCACTGGAAAATTATTCTTCCTCTTCTGCTTCAAGTGTACTTTTTTCTACTGAGTCTCACTGTGAAATTAATTGATAACCACAAACTCTATTACATAGGGCTGTTGCTGAGTGACTTTCTCCATTAAGTCAGTTTCAGCTGAGGCATTTGGAAAACCATTTGTTCCTCATGCTTTTGATTGTGAAGAAATTGACTTTTTGTAGTTGTAGTCTTAGAAGATTTAGACATGGATATATATTTTTGGTATTTTAAGAACATATGTAAATAATGCATATGTTAGAAACAACAGCAGCAATAAAACCCAAACCAACCCATCAGAACAACCTAACACCAAAGCAAACAGCAAAATAATAATTCTGAAGGCTTCAGCTGAGTTTGTGCACCTCAGTCAGGTAACCCTGGACGAGTCTAGTTTATTAAAAGCAAGAGAAGCAAGCTTCAGAGTTAGCTGTTGCAAATCCGGTCTTTCAAATTATTTCTTTGGTTCAAAAAGTAGCCTTTACGTTCTTTTCTGTTTTGCTTCCTTGATTTATATTCCAGCTTTAGTGTGTTCTGCATGAGAATGATCTGGCCTTTTCCTCTTACTCATTCTTGTGCGTGTGAAGAGCAGTTAATCCTGATAAGTTATAAAACTGCTCCTTTGAAAAGGGGGACAGTAACTTTATGTAGATGGCATTCCATTGAAATAGGAAGCATCAAACATAAAGAATAATTTATGTACAAGTAGGCAGAGCAAAACTTATGTCCTTAGATGACTTTTTCCTGACTTGTCTGATAACTGTTATTTCTGAGGAAAGGCTAATGCAGGCAAGCAGGTCTTGCTCACAGATGTGAAACTAGTTGGATTATTCCAGTCCCTCCACAGGGAGCTGTAGAATAGCAGGTTGATTGCAGGAAGAATTTTGTGCCATTCTCATTCAAGCTTTAAAATTGGCATGGAAAATACTTTAATCACCATTTCCATTCTCTAGCTCTTGTGTATGTGTAGGGTTTTTAATTTTTATTCTTTATTTTATTTTATTTTTTTTCAGCAAAGACAGTAAAACAATGTTTGGGGTTTCAGAATTTAGGTGCAAATAATTCTTTGTCTCTTTCTAGTACTATAGGCTATAATCTGTTTACGGTTCTACAGCTGTAATGGTGAGAGGCAGGCAGTTCAGATAAGAAAACCATCTTCATAAGGGAAAACCTTGTGAAAACTCTAGCAAAAATAATTGGTGTTTAAATTGGCTTTCAAAGATTCCTAGTTTGAACAAATTCACCAAGCAATCGTAGATGCTGTGAGTAGACTTATCAGTGGACTCTCTCAGTGGCCACTCAGCAGAGGTGGGCTCACATAGACTTGGAGCGAGATGAGATTAATATCTACTCTGGATCAACTGAAATTTAGCTTCTGTATGCAATCAAGTTTTATAGCCACTATTTGCAGTTTTACAGCCCATATGTTTATGAGTTGAAGAATTGCTAGGAGTTGAATATTTCACCTTGGCTTCACTTTGTGTTTCTCTGTCTCCCCATTTCCACCCAGTTGTATTCATTTCCCATGACTACCATACCTCTTAGCCACATCTAGCCCCTGGCAAACTCCAGTCTTGCATGTGTCATTTTTCGTTCTATTTGTTGCTCTGGGTTCCTTTCTTCCCATCCTATTCCTCCCATATGCTTGTACTGGGAGCACTTAAATATTATCTGCTGTTCTGTCTGTGATGCCTTGCACAACAGAGCTCTGTTTATGGTTGATGCCTAGCCACTCTTAGAGTAGAAATGAAGAGCAACTGTAAGAGCCAGCAAAAATGTAGTTGGACTTGAATAAAAGTTTACCTTTAAAGAGAACTACAGAGACAATGTAGTTAAGTGGATGTGAGGGGGGAACACAGGATAAAATGTGTATCTTTACTATGCTGGCTCCAATAGTGCCCTTTCTCTCTAAACAGAATACACCAGACTCTTCCAAAATACCTTCACTTGACTTAGTTATGAATTTTTAAACTACTTTTCATAGCTATGCTTTATCAGGCAAATGTTTTCTCAAGTTTTTTTTGGTTCGTTTTCTGAGAATGTATTTTCTATGGTAGTGTTCAAATATTTCAGTTGAGACTACAAAAATAAAATGTCTCTTGTTGCTTTTCCATTTTGAACTTTGGCCTGACATAACTGCAGATTTTCTGCTTTTGTTGCTGGGAGGTTTTTTCCTGTTTTTTCTACCCCAGCTGCACAGTGCTTCATACCTCTCCAAGGCTGCACCTCTAAAATGCGTAGGTTCAACCTGGAGAATATTTGCTAAGAGCAAGAGCAGCCTCAGGTGCGAACAAAACAAATGGGCATACAAAATAAGAGGGGTGCTCAGGCATGTCTGTACACTTTGCCTGTGTTGCTTTCTGCTTTAGGCAGCAGTGGCCTCAGGGCCACTGTTTGCTGAGTGATAGTGTTGGTCTGTTCCAGTGGCACTGATCCTGATTCTTTTGTAATTCACTGCTTTGGAGGGAAGCAAAGGCAAGATATTTGATTAGATGATGAATATGCCTTTTTTTTTTTTTTTAATCCCCCTCTGCAAAGGGAAGCACAACAATAGACAAGGAAGACTGCCAGCTGGCTTTCACCAGTGTCCTAGACAAATCCAGCCTGGCTTTGAAGCCTGGAATAACCTGCCTCCCTATTATGACTAGAGTGGAACGTGAATATTTATATGACAAGTAGGTCAAGACCACAGTGAGGACACGAGAGGAGCTCTGCTGGCCCTGTAAATCTATTAAGCAAGGTGATATTTCTGCTTAAATAATTTTGAAATTCTGAATTATACATGGATGTCCTGAGATTTGTTGATGAAATTTTGTCTTCCTACTCTTACTGTTTCTGCCATCAATTATGGAATCCCAGATCACTGTCTGGACACCTCCCTGGGAACAGACATATGAGCTGCAGACAAGTTGTGACAGAGCTCCTGGTGCAGGCGACATTCCCCAGGGGACATTCCAATATGCTTTGTTTGACTCTGTGATAACAAGTCAGGATTTCCAGACTAGACAGCTGAACCCCAAATTTCTTCTACTCTTGACTCCTCACCTGCCTTTCCAAGGGTCAGATTCATTTACTGTGGAACCTTTGCTCACTTGGTCCATCCCTTGGGTTTTTTTGTGTGGAGATTGTCATAAATTGTTATGGTACAGAAGATGTGTTTTTCCTACCTCATTGGCTGCAGTGCTTTGACTCTGTTCTCAGCAGAGTCCATACCACTGAACAAAGTGCATTTTAGGATAGAATTAGTCTGTGATAGAATGGGGATCTTGTACTGGAAATGTGAAAACACATTTATTGAATTAAAAAGAAAATAAATTTTAAAAGAGTATTTCTTTTATCATGCTAAACTAGTTCCCATGCTGAAGAAACCTTCTTGGTAATTATTCTGGAATAGTTATTTTGGTTTCAATCAAAGCAGTTATTCTGGGATAACTGTTCTGATAAAATTCCAAGTGTAGACAAGTGTTAATAAATACAAGTCTGTCATTTTGTTCACACAAATTACACTTCCACAATCAGTGTTCTGTTTGCCTTCTTGGCTGCTTTGTTTTGTGTCATTATTGGTGTCATCCAAAAAGGCTTTTTGTACTTAATTTGCCATGGTCTTTTGGAGACCTCTCGTGCAAATGTAATGAAAACTTTCCTCAATTTTTGGAAGGGAAAAGACTTAAATGTTAATAGTGAAACTAAAAGCGAAGGAAACAAACAAAAAACCCAAACACAAATCAGTTCAGTGGTAACTTCATTCCTGTTAGAATCCAGATATTCTGTGAAAGTTAAAGTACCACCTGTAATTCAAATTCCATGTAGCAAAACAAGTCTGGAAGGGTTTTCTAGAGATAAGTGATCACATAGTGACAACAGGTGGTTGAGATGGTTTTTAACGGCTCTTTTGAAACGAAAGTCATATTTTAATTCTGTGACTAGTTTGTTCAGTGTCATGTACATTTCAAATTGCTGAGAATGGACCGCTTTTCTGTTTTACTTAATTGGTTTTTCCTTACATATATATATACTGTAGATTTTCCCCTTCTGAATTGTCTCCTAGAATGTAATTTTCTAAAAGCTGTCTTTCTAGCCCAACAGTGACATCATGGGAGGAAAGCCACATGAGATCATCAGTATTGTCATAAAATCACTGAATGGTTTGGGTTGGAAGGCACCTTAAGGATCTCCTTGTTCCAAACCCTCTGCCATGGCCAGGGACACCCTTCACTAGGCCAGGTTGCTCGAAGGCCCATCTAGCCTGGTCTATTAACAGCGAAAGGGGGAGAGAAGGCCCATGAAAAGAGTTTTCTTCTATTATTTTTTCCCCCTGTTGTCCTTTATTCCCTTTACATGTGATTACTGAGGTGCTTGGCTCTCCTCTGGTGTCAATCCATCTGCTTTCCTTACGAACACCAGGTAGGAGGTTTACAGGAGAAAGAAGAGCTAGCTAGTTTGCCCAACCGTATTGACAGCAGGACAGCTGCATGACCAAAGTTAGGACAGAAATAAGTTGGGGGCCTGGGGGCTTTTTTGGGCTTCTTTTTTTCAGATGCCAGAGGAATAAGACTAATTTCCATTGGGAGAGATGGTACAGGAAGTCATCTGAAAGTCAGAGCTTGCAAGGTTTGTGGCATGCAGAGAAGAGCTGCGAGTGTCTGCTGGTTGTAGGCTGTGGTGTAGGAAATGGAGCATCTATAATGTGACTTTGAAGAGGTGACACAAGGAGATTTGTTCTGAATATATGTTTATTTTTGATAATGATCCATAGTTTTGATGTATTTGCCTGTGTTTGTCAGTATTTCCCACAAAAAAGGAAGATGGAGGGAACCCTGAAATTTCTCCTTTGTTACCTTCATCTGCTTCTCAAGAAGGAGAGAAGGTCATTTGAAAACAACAGTTCTTCTAAATTAACACTCTTCTTTCTGAGAAGAGCTGAGCTAAAGAGCCTCAGCTGAGCTTCAGAATCAGGTTGTGAGCAGAAGCAAGCATGGAATGAAAATTCACTCTTCTTAAATAAAACCTTTCCGATGCTTTCCAAACTGTGAATGTGTTGCAGGAGTTGTCAGTCTCAATATGGTCATGTTTCATTTTAAACACAATCACATAAAAGTTTTACTGATCTTGGACAATTATTTTTTTTTAAACTTAGGTTAAAAGAAAAAAATATCACAGCAATCACAACAAAAGAAAGCTCCAGAATCTTTGCTAATGAAGATAAGTGTATGGATTTGCTAAAATAGAGGAGGCTGGCAAAGCTGTATTCCAATCAAGACAGTAATCGTAGTATATAGAGGGCTCTTTTTCAGGAAGCTGATTAGTCAATCAAAATGACAGTAACTTGCAATCTGCATAATATTTTGAAGTATTCGGTTTATGGATACTTCTAGCAAAGTTCCCCTAAAACATTCACTGTGTTTGCATTTGAAAGCATGTGGTTTATAAAAGGATTAGTGAACCAAAGCAGTGTGACATGATTTGGTAGTGGGCAAACTGTTTCTTTGAGCCTTTGTGTAGCCTCTATGTGGACACAACTTTTTAGCTCACAGGCTTGTGCCTGTTCTTTCACATAAAATTGTATTCACTGTACTTGGAGTCCTTGGCTCACAGCTCTCCTCTGAGACCTCAGCAGACCCAACTGGGAAATGTGTTTAGATCCTGTGAGTGATGGGAATAAATTAATTTATTTTCCTATCCTATCACCACCCTATATCTGTTGTGAGGTGAAGAAAAAGGAATCAAAGGCAGGCACTCAAAATAGATTTTAATCAATCTAGGTTTGTGAAAAATACGTTTTATAACATGTGGGACTATGTTGTTGCATTTGCAAGAAAGGACAACTAAGATCTGTGTTTATTATGCTGGAGGAATTGGCTGCTCTGTTTTATAATAATCTGGTAGTGAAGGTGACTGCCTGACAAGTGGGAGACATGAACTGCCTGGGAGGATGCCCTACCTTCCTGTTAGACCTGTCCTATCTTGTACAAAAAAAAATGAAATAGGCGATCAGATGGAACGAGAAAAGAATGGCTTTGCAGCCTGCCGGCAAGGATGCGCTCTTCAGCTAGGACACAGAGCTTCTATTCTCTGCTCCAGTAACTTTATTACTTGTTTAACTTTTTCTCTCCAGATCTTGGCTAGTGTACAGGGGAAACATTTCTCATTAAACTATATTGTGTATGTTTGGAGAAGGTAAGCAAGCATAAAGGCAAAGCATCAATACTGAAAGGAGGTTTTGCCAGGACACCCCACTGCATTCCTGCATTCAGGGCATTTCCAGGATAAGCAGGGTGTGGGACAAAATCCAGCCAAACAGAGGAAGGAAATGAGCTTGTACCTCTCTCAATATGCACGACTGGCTCACTCAAGGGACCTCCATGTACCTGGGGAGATAGCACTATTCCTGGTGTTCTCTTCAGGAACAGCAACCCCATGTTTCTGGGAAGCTTGCCACTGGCAGTGATCAGTACAGGGTTGTGGTGAGCAAGGGGTGTCTGCTCAAAACTGACCAAAACTTATTTGTCTGTGGAGCAAATAAATTTATCATACAATTATAGGAGTACCACTATAATCCCTTGAATGTTTTTCCCTTCTTGCTTTATCTCACTGCACTTTGTCCCTATGTTCTCCTCACAAGGGTAGCGACTGCATGCAATGGGCACTTTCCTGCTGCTGCAGGGGTTTCTCCCTGTGCCTTAAGGTCAGGGCTGTTAACAAAGCCCATTTGTTTGTCTCTTGTTCTGGAATCTTGGCTTGTGCATCTCTGCAGCAGGATGGTGGCAGGAGACGAAGTTTAGCAAGCAACACAGGTTGGAGGCCATTATTTACCTGTATAGGCTTTGATTTTTAAAAAAAATTTGTAATATTTAAGCTGGAACTTAACTTTTTTGGTATATCAGTAGTTGTAGCACAGGAGACAAGTTACGTTGCGCATGTTGTGGTTTGAAGCACGCAAGTTGGAAGCTAGTAAAGAATCTAAGTTCCCAGTTTAACAGGATGGACACCAAACAAGGCAGGCAGGCTGCCTCTGAGGAGCACTATCCACTCTTGAATGCTCTCCCAAGTCCTGTGTGTAGGCACCAAATGCTCTCCTTTATATCTGCTGTATTACTCACTAGGCAATAATTTAAATTATACATGAGTTCATACGTATATAAAACAGAAGCAAAGCATGACAAATAATACAAAATTCTTCTTCAAAAATACCTCTAATGTGAGCTAACTTCAGCCCTTTCAGAAGTGCCAGCTTTTCTTATTCTGTCCCATTGTACAGATCACTGCTTGAAGGCTTTTGAAAATTGACTCTCTGGTGTTTCATTCATTATGTTGTCTTCTTTCTTACTAACAATCAGTTCCCATAATGCTAGGAATTACTGCCAGTAAAGTGCCTGGAACCCTTGCCTACTTCTACTGGAGAGAGAACATGATCAGACTCCACTACATTGTGCACAATATCAATCATTTCCTTGGTCTGAATATTATAATTGTTTGTGTGTTAGTATGGTAGGGAGAGAGACTAAAAGAAGCCGAAGTTTGGGGAAGCTTATATAATCCCACTAATGAATGCTGGCATCATGAATCAAGGCCTGTATTTGCCTGAGTCACCTGGGAATTTTGCCATTGAATTCCCTCAGGCTGGAATTTCTGTCAATACTTGAAATTAGAGAAAATTTGTTTGGAGCTTTGTTTTAGCAAAGAATCTTTTTTTACAGAAAAAACCCCTATTTTAAATTCTTGTGAAGATTGGCAATTATTATTCTAAATATAACTAATTGCTTAAACAGAAAACTCGGCCTAATGAGCAGGTAAATGAGCATGAACAGAACAGTTTATTTGGACAGTGCCATCTAGTTGTAAAATGTAGCATGTTTTTTCTTAAAAATTTAATTACTATGGCAAATCACAGCTCTATTAAAAAACCTTTTCATGTAATTTAAGGCTGTTTTCATCCATTATGCAAGTAGTTGTTTCTCTGAAAAGAGACGATTAATGTAAGCCAATGACTGCCTTAATTAATTGAATTTGTGGACCTGGCTGTAATGTGATTTTTCCTGTGGTACTCGGCATTGGGAAGATTTATTTACAATGTAAAAGGTAATCTATGAAAAGTTCTAATGGGCTCCTGTTTTTTTCCAGAGCCTCTCTCCATCTCTTCCTAAATCTCCCCAGTAATCTCTCTTCACCATAGTTGTCAGTGATAAAAATCCACCAAACCTAACTTACATGGATATTCTTAATATATCTGTGCCCAGACCAGCCAAGGTCAATGAACAATTTAGATTTTTCAATTATATAGTAAGTGGTATGAATAACTTCTAAGGAATTTTTTTAGAACTTCAATGGTATTTCATGCTTCTTTGATACTTACCTTGTTACATACCTGATTCTTGATTTGAATATTGAGCAAATGTTTAATATAATGATTACTTTCTGCCAAAGACTGCAGTTCTCTCTAGTTGTAATAACTGAGCACTCTTGCTGGTCTTGAATATGGTGACAAAGAAAGATTAGGAACACAAAAGCTCTTTATTGGGAAAGTAAGCCTTGTGCTGGTGGAACAAATATTATGGGAAATGTCATTGCTAGTGAACATATCAGAAGACTGAGGTCTCTAAATTTTACTCACTGTTTATTTTCTATCACAACTGAGTGCTTTCCGAAGCTTGCCTTGCAGTTGAGATTCTTGTGACTTGTTAACACACAGTCAGTCTGCAATCAAGAGATTGGTATTTGGCAACATCCTTAGATTGCCTTTACACCCCTCCCTTCCCGAAGTATTCATCTCACACTTCTATAAACCCCTTAATCAAAAAAAAAAAAAAAAGGAAGAAAAAGAAAAAAATAATCAACATCTATTCATTCTTTCTTATAGTGGTCCTCTTTTCCCCTACACTATAGATTGAATAATCTTTCTTGGAGCGAAAACATCAGGTTAAAAGGGTTCAGCTAGCACCTCTAGTATTCAAGGGAGTCATTGAGCAGAAGGATTTCTGGGATAAAAACTGCTTAAATGAAAACTTCTTGCTCTTAAAGTAAGCCCTTGGTGTAACACTGTGGGTTTGGAGCAGAGGACCCTGAAGTTCCTGAAGGCTGTCTCCAAGGGCAGTCAGCCATGGATGTGTCAGGCAGTGTAGTGCAGTCATCAGTTCACTTCCAGCAGGTTATAAAAGTTGTGATTTGTGTATATGATAGAAGGCAGACCAAAAAATGGGACTGGTGATGAGATGAATCATAGAATATCCTCAGCTGGAAGGAACAACAAAGATCATAGATGTCCAGCTCCTGGCCCTGCACAGGGCAGCTCCCAGAATCAGAATATACACCAGAATGCTGTCCGAAAGCTTCTTCAACTCTGGCAGACTTGGTGCTGCCCTTCCCTGTGGAGCCTGTTCCAGTGCCCAACCACCTTCTGGGAAAGGAAATTTTTCATAACAGCTGATCTAAACCTCCCTTGACATAGCTTCTCTGCTTTTATATAGTGTGGGTTTGTTTGTTTAGGTTTTTTGGGGGTCGTCGTTTTTTAAGGGTTTTTTTTTTTAAGGAACTTGAATCGCAGTAGCATGCCAGGAAAGGAAATCCGTATGCTAGGAAATTAAGTCATTTCACAGAAACTTTATTCACACAGCTTTGTAAAGGTCAAAATAGTCTTCCTTGAAAACAGCGCAAGCTCTGTGTTTCAGGGCTGTTGTGTGTAAGATGTATGGGTTTCATCTCTTTCTTGGTCTTAGAGCTTCGGGCTGAAAAAGAAGCTGTACTTAGGACATCTCACTGAGACACAGAGGAGACTGCAAGATGTCAGCAGACATCCTTACATGAAACTGCTGCAGTGAGTTCTGTGGGAGCAGTTATCCCTTCAGCCAAGAGAATTATCTGCACATGTGAATGACACTGGGAAAACGACGATGCTCTAATCTTTAGTTTCTGCTCCCTAGGGGAAACAGTAAATCATGAGCAATATTGTTGTGCTCACAAAACTGCTAATGAAGCTGCAGTATGCAGACAAAACTGTTATTACCATAGCTTGGTTTCTTTCTGGTGGTTTATTTTTGCTAAGTAAGCCTCTTCCACTTCATTTATGTTCACCTCAATTTAATATTGCACTGTTCCTGTCCCAGCATAGAGCTCTCTCTGTAATGTGATTCCAGCCTTCCTGGTTCTGAAATCTTGCTTTCACAAGTGCTTAATTTGTAGTGATAGTTCCTGGTATTTGTTTAAGCTGTACAGTCTGAGTTGAGATATTTTGCAGGCTTTTCGAAGACCCCAGATCTTATTGGGATGAACAAAATAGTTAGATGGTCTGCAGTAAAGCTTGAAAAGAGTAGTTTTACTGATCTTAATCAGTTGGAAGTAGTCCAGGGCAAAGATTCATTGTGCACAACCATTTTATAAGTACAAACAGTACTTATTCACTACAGATAGCCACTGTAAAGGTATAGGAGCAGTTATGGGTTGAACTAAGTTGCTTTGGTGGCTCCAAGATAATTTATTGGAGTATTCAAGTCTCTTCAGTGGTTGAGAAAGTGATTGTTCCTATGCTGTAATGGCTTTTAGATAAGGCATAAATCTCCAGTGGCGTTGCCCAAGAGTGTCATAACAGATTTCTCTGCTTGCTCTGATGAGATGCGGTCATAGCATCTTTTTGAAAAATCTGAAGTATGAATTTTGTTGTGAACTAGGGGCAACCTAAGGTTGAACAATGTTTTCTTCACACATCAGAGAATTTGCCACTTGAAAGTTATTCACAGTGGAATTTTTTTTTAGTCTTATGCAGAACTTGTATAGGAGGACATAAAAAAGAAGCTATATTGTCAGCTGAAGCATATGCAGAGAAATTGAGTTGCTTTACCAGTACATGCATAATAACAGCTGATGCTGCAGAGTGTGTGGGTTTCACAGAGGCATCAGTTGATAAATTCTGAATCTGATTTTGTATTTTTAGTTACTAATTGATTTATCCTACTGGGAAGTAGCTATGTTGATAATTTTTCTTGTGGTTATTAAAAAATACAGAAATGTCAAACTGTCTTACGGCAGGATTCAAAACTTCAGTATGTTAATTTTTGGTTATTGACATTAAGATTACCAAGTTGGGGAGGCATTCAAGGTAGGGCATAACTTTTTTGGTGCTTTATTATTTCCCAGAATTGTTTTTGACAAGGAACATCATAACCCAGAATGTATAATTGTTCCAGGTTCTGTGTGCCTGTTTCAATTTCAGATGGGGTTTCTGTTCCTAAATCATGCAGGTCATTTCAAAAATCTTATTTTCCATGAGGAATACCAAAAGAATAACTAATACAAGGCCATCTTTCACCTGGGAGTTGAGGCTGCTTCTAGCCATTCTAGATGAGAAGAGAAAAACAAAGGCTCTGGAAAAACGAACGTTCAAAGCATGAATAATTCATTTCTTGTTTTAAATGAATGAGCATTCATAGTTATATTTTAATTGACAAAATTTGTTTTCAATACAAGGCACTCTGAATGGCTTGACAGAATTTGTTCTTTGCTTGTCGGATGCGATGTGAGCGAGCCGTGCAATTGGAGCTCGGTTCCCGCTGGTCCCAGGTGACCGCGCTGTCAGCTGGCCCCGCAGATGGCACAGAGCTCCAGATGACGACAGGCCGCTTTATGGAGTGGAAAGTGTAATTGCTGTGCTAACAATGCATAATGCTGGATTTACTGTCCGTACTAAAGCGAGGGAAGTGGAACCATGCATCGCTAAAATCTCTCTCAAGAAAAGGCAAGCTCTTTAAAGGAGGAAGAATGGCTTCACTGGCGTCCTTAAAAACTTTCAAGTGTTTCCAAAACTTTATTTTCCTCTTGCTTCCTATCCACCAGCATAAGCAATGATGTGCTATGAACAGAAGCAGACTCTCATCCATTCTCCAACCATTTCATGACTTGTTTTAAGTGTCAGTTTTGCCCACGGCCATCTGAATGGCCACTGAAAGAATAAAGGTGGTGGGGGACTGTGAAGCATGGTTCCAACCGAGACGCCTCTAAAACCACTTTAAACTATTCTGAGGTACTGACATGACCCAAGACTGCTAAGGTGCCCTGTGACTCTACTACTATCTTAGGTCACCCAAGGAATTCCTAAATGTTTTTCTAATCTCTTCAGCATTTTTTGAAGTCTTTACATGTTATGAAGCAATGCATTGCTAAGACAATACAGTATTTTATATCTACTTAATTTATATATAATAAATATATAAACCATATGACTTATTTATTAGTGTAATTTTTTATCTTCTATGTGCATATGATGAACACACATAAAAATACATATAAATTTCAAAATCTCTCACTGACCTGTTTAACAAAAAAACCCAAATGTTCTTCTGAGACAGAAAATTTTTTTGTGTTATTAGGAGTATCCTCATTGGTAAAGTTTAGTGAGGTTTCAAAAAGTAGGAGCTACCTTTAGATTGCTTGGATTTTGAAATTTTAAAAATTTTTAATAAAGTGCATATTGTGCAGATGGAAAAACAAATGTATTTAGGGAAACCTCTTGGTTTATGACATCATGTCTACCTGTTTTGATATTTAGGGTTTAAATAGGATAAATATTTAAAATAATAATTATCTGTCTAAGGGAGCAGTGACTAACACCTTAGTAAAGAGAATATTGAAAACCTCAGATGGCAACATCTCTTCAGTGCTAATGAAAGTGTGTAGCCCAAGCTGTTCTTAGTTATAAATGTGCTACCACTTGCTGCCTCTTTTAAGGTAAATCCTTACTACTGTACTGTGTATAGGATTAGAAAAGCTGAAGGCATTTTTATACTCCTCCTCTCCAGAAGAAGGCAGGCAGGTGCCTTTGAACTTACTGAAGTAGAAGGAAGATGGGCAATGATTTAGATTTCCATCTAGGTACTGAAAGCTCTGAACTAACGCAAATGTATGCCAAGTTACTGTACCATGTTCACTATGTTAATGATGAGTGTGATGATGAACATGATCATGGAGATGGGTTTCAACAGTCAGGAGTCAGCCCTGTTCATGTCCTCATGTCTGTATTTGCTTGTTTTTCTGCACAAAGACATCAGACATGGCTGTACAGATGGTAACAGGACCAGCTGTGTGCCTCCAGGTGTATACAGGACTGATGCCTGAAAGCCAGTCCCAAACTGTGTTATCACTGAAGTTACATTCCCAAATATATTGCGGCTTTGCAGACTTTGTGTTCCTGTTCTTCCAAGTCATGATCCTTCTTGGGCTACCTGTCCTGGAGTCCAGAAGACAGAGATTTTGAAAGTTACTGTTGTAATGAGCCATATGAATAACTAAGGTCAAAGTGATGCTTCTCTTGTTTTGCCTTCAGGCAGCTGAAATTGAGTGCACTGTTTTGTTCCTAAAATACTACTTTGTGTAAGTTATAAGTAATGAATTTTTGCCACTGTTGTATTTTCAAGTACACAAATTCCTTACGCTGACTTATGGGAACTATTCCTCACGTGGTGGTGAACCTGTGTCTGTCTTCAACTAGATCTTGTTGGGCAGATGTGTTTATCTTTTAGTGTGTTGTGTGTGCTTGTAATGAAATGGAGAGCAGAAAGGTGCCTGTTTTCAGAAATATCCTTAAGATTCTCTTCTTCTTACAGCTCTTCAATTTTCTTGATTTGTATTTGCTGTCTGAATTTCTCCTCCATGCAGCACCTTCCAAAACTGTCACTATTCAGTGTGCAGGGTAAACTGAGAAGGCAGATGTAAAATTTTGGGGAGAAGGTGATGATCACAATTGACTTTCAGCTTCCCAGACACTTTTATAGCACTTTACTCTTTCATATGGGTTTTGGAAATGCTTTTGGAGACTATTTTCAAGTTGAAATGGCAGAATAAGAAAAAACAGGAAACAAAGTTAATTCTGAATATTATGTCTTTTGAAGTTTTATGGCCTATTTGGAACAGTAGCTGCTCAGCGCCAGGAGCTCTATACCTCAGCATATTGGCTATTATCTGAACTTACCACTGCCTGCAGATGCATAAAACATAGTGAGCTGTAAAGCAACCCGGTGGATATTCATGAATCAGTAATGATGTGTGTATGAAGAGGATACTTCTTGAAAATTATTATTTTGAGATGCAATATTGAGTGTGAACTTGGCACATCCAGGGTAACCTAACGGGGGTAACCTGGCATATCCCACGGTTGGGGAAACACTGATTAGTTTAAACTTTGAACATGCTTGGTGTGTGAAAACATTTCCTCCTTTTGTCATCACTCTCCTCTTCCGCCTAGTGGCGTTTCAAACCGACCATAACCTTAAATACACCCAGAAAAAAACTGAAAACTAAAAGTAAGGAGTTTGAATAGAAGTATCGAAGTAACTACCTAAAAATGTCTAGGCTTTGGTATGAAAGGACTAGTTTATGTTGCAGAAATAAAAATCAACAATCATGGAAATATTTAATAACCACTGAGGTTAAAAATACTTTAGAATCCTTTTTAGTTGATCAAACAGGTAAGTTTGCATTGATCCACATAACATTTTTCTCTTGTCCTTCTCTCAAAAGAAAAAGTATTAAGGGGCTGCACTTAGGAGGTTTGAAATAAGAAGACGTGCTTTAAGTAGGAAATTAATTGCATTTTCAAGCCAGGCTATAAATCTTGAAGCCTCAATATAGAAGCATTTATCGTGTATCCATGAGGCAGAACAGGTGTTGCCTTGTGAAGCATGTATTGAGTATCTAAGGCAGTGAGGCAGTGGTAGCATCACTCTGGCAAATGCTGCATAGCCTGAGGAGTTAATAACTATTACCAGTGCAAAGCTGAAACCCTGTGCAAAGGGGGTTTTTAGCTCTTACCTAATTTTCAGCACCATTCTAGCACAATATGAGAATGCAAAGGATAAACTGCCAAAACCCAGCTCACTGGTACTTATCTCAGGGTAATTCAGTTGTTTGACTAAACAAAAGGCTACAGGCATTAGTGATTTTTCTCTTGCTCTTCTCTCCTCTGGGTGACATCTGACAGGCTTGGGCAGCATTTGCGGTTAACATAGTTTCTGCAATTGACTGAAGAACAAAACTAAAAAGGATGCCTGTGCTAGTCAGTACAATACATTTAAACCATGCTGTGTTCCCTCAGCTCTACTTCATTTGACCAAATTCATTTGGGATGCTTGTCTGTCAAGATCTATCCTGATTGTGTGCCTATAAAATAGGAAGAAATATAGATCATTATTTTCTTTGGCCAGAAAAAGACTCTCTTTAGAATGTTTATCCCTTATGTCCTTGTGCTCCATGTGTTAAGATCTGCAAAATTAATTGTTGCATTTTGCTTAATTATACTGAGATACTTTTGTAGACTCACTTCAATACATTTACTTCAACATTTTCAGTATTTCCAATTTGCACAAAACACCTATTCAGATCAATTCTATATAAACTCCTGCTGATCAGTTCAATACAATCAGCATTTCCTTACTTGTGAGAGAATCACCTTTTTTTTTTGGAATTGAATATTTGTTTGTGTGTATACACGTTTTTCCCCAGCTGCTGCTTTGCTACTAAATCCCTTGATTTATGATAGTCTCATAATGGCTCTGTTTTCACTACATAAAACAGAAAATGCTGTTTACTTTCATCTTTGATGATTCTTATTGAAATAAACATACGTAGACACTGCAGGAGACAAGGGAAAATGGTGTTCTACAAACAGCAGTGACCCCAATAATTGCCCTAGAAGCTGACAGGCAGGCACAGTATGCAGGAAGCAGAATATGCTCTTGAATGTAATAACAACATGTATTGCTAACTTATTTTGAGCTCTTGTTCAGAGATCCAGTCAGTCTCTAACTTTTCACTGGATCCCATGCAGACTATAACAGTGCTGTAAAAACCAGCACAGATGCAATAATCTTCCACACTTTTGTTGTAGAAAAGGTCCTGTTCCACCTTGAATGTTTGGGGAGTTCAATCATAACAGAATGTGAGCTTAGTGAATTGCGGGACTTCCATCAGATGATTCTGCAAATTGTGGAGTTTCAGAGAAAGCTAAATGTGCACTCTATTTCAAAGGCTAAAAAGTGCTTCAACTATAAAAGTGTGGACTTAAAGCTACAGAAAACTTCTTTTTCCCCAAGGCCTGCACTGCACAAAACTTTTCGTCTTGAAGTAGTTAAAGTTCCTTTTCTTCTCAACTAGTGAATTTTCCTTTTAGCTGGGTTTTCACTTGGAAATATTAAGAAAGCATTGATTTCAATAACATTAAGCACAGATATGTTCTTACAAACTCTTTCTTGTCAGACTTAGTGGAAGCCGTGATGCACTCTGCTGTCAGATAAGAGGTAAAAAATGGGTTTTTTCCAGGCTGCATTTTCTAGAAGTGCTTGTTGGCCAAACTTATCTGGAGTTTGATTTTTCCGGATGCTTAATGTCTGTAAGTATTATACACTGTTAGAACTGTGTGTGCATGCTCCTTTCCAAGACCTTTGTTATTTAGAATGTTACAAGGAAGCTGAGTTCTCTGGATTTCAGATCTGGTTCACTTCTAAACTGATCTGTAAACTTCTCCACATGTTCTTGGCCATGTTGCTTCATCCCAGTCTTTTGTTTGTGGAGAAGGAAGTGATGCATGTTTCATTTAGAAAAGTCTAGATGCCCATAACAGATGTTGGCAGAGAAGCTGCAATTTTATTTCTTTCCACAAGTAAAATTGTCCTGTAGTCAGGGACTCCGAAGATTTTGCAGTCCCTTTAATTAATATCAACAATTACATTACATTTTAGTCTGTTTCTGAAATCATAGTGACAGCATGTATTTTCCAAAAAACCACCTGTTTATTACTATATATTCAGTTCTAAGGCAAAATATCTGAATGCTTTCTGTTTTTCACTTCAATATCATAGATTTTTTGGTGTGTGTACAAAGTGTACTTTATATTACTTAGAACACACACCTGTCTTTGCAGTTTATTATTGAGTGCTTTGACTACCCCATACTATGGATACCTTAAAATGAAGCTGTGTCTCCTGGAGAAGGATGTGTACAAACTGTCTAAGCAGAGCTGTTCTAAGAGCTCAATCTGGAGAGGACATCTAATGTGTTGCAAAAATCTGTTCATGTGCAGTTGAGATTTGATAGGGAAGTGATTTCATGAACTGTTCTGCTCAGCCTCTTTTGTTTTGCCTCCCCGAGTTGAAGCAAGGGTTACCTGGTTGATGGGACTTGTGCAGAGGGACTGAGATTTACAGTGGATAAAGAGTTGAAGAGGTAGCTACAATGTTGTGCTGTTGAGAAGGGCAAAGGCTGAATAGAACTTCCAGAAAACGTCTTGTGAAAAAAGGTTGCAGGAATTGCTGAATTTGTCCAGAGACAAAAACGCAATTTTGGTCTATGGCACTACAGTTTTCAGATAAGTGAAAAGTAAGAAAGGATTAAACTTTTCTCTCTCTGTGTACAAATAATGAATTGTGCTTGAATTACAGCAGAAGTGGTTTATTAGGCACTGAGAAAAGCTCTAAGGACCAAAAGAGAAGCACTTCAGTAACAAGCCAAGGGAGACTGTTAAATCACTGTGTCTAACCTGTTCTTGAAGGTCATCATCAGGCATCCATCTGGAATGGCAGGGTGTTACTGATTTCTGCTTTATGACAGAGACAGTTATCTTCTGTCTCCTGTGGAGGTGGAAAAAACTAGGCAGGTTAAAATTTCAGTGTGAAAATAGCTGCAGTATGGTGAAAGTGGAAGAAAGCAGTTATGAAGAAATGGGCAAACTTGCAAATGTGTGATGTGCTAAATCAGTAAGCACTTGTATCATCTGTTCTTTGTAAACCGTGCACCAGATCTGATATTGAGGCAACAAAGCAGTGAACAGAGAATGTTCCTGTGAACATGTACAGTGAAACCAGGTCAAAGTCCCCCAGATGTTGAAGATGTGCCAAGTACAGCACATGTCCTGGATTTGTATTATAGAAAAAACCCTGCAGTGTTCCATCAGATGCCTGAAAACTGGAATGCTGAAAAGGTAGCGGTTTGATATTCTGCTGTAGAGCTGCATTAATTAGAGAGTGTCTTAGCACCAGAGCTGAGGAAAAAAAAATGCTCAGAGACCTGGACTCTGGCGCAGCAGTCAGAGAAGAGCTGGCTGAGAACAGCCACAGAGTGTTGGTCTGACAGTGGCTGCCGCAGCACGTTGGGCAGGCCTTTGGCCAAACTGCCAGTGTGCTGAGAAGGCTGTGAATTCAAACTGCGAAGGGAGTTGTGCCAATTACTGTATTACATTTACTGTTACAATGCTGGATGTTAATAAGAATATCCTCTGCATGCAGGCTTTTCCCTAAATAAAAAAAAGAAACCCACCCCCATTCTCAGGATTTCACTCTACTCTTGTTCAAAAAGCAAGTGATTTCTTGACTTTCAGTGGCTAAATTCTTCTAATGATCAACTGCTTTGGCAAAAGTGGGCCTTAAAATTGGCTCAGAGTTTAGTATTCTTCCCATTGGTTAAATCCTGAGTATGCTGTTGAAACGGGACTTCCATAGCATAACTCTTTAGCCATATATATTTGCTGCATCTTGAGGCAAACACAAAATCTGTTTATCTATATGATAGTACAAGATGAATATCAAAAATAATCTTTCTCTGAATCCTCTGCTCACAAATGCTGAACAGGTTTAAACACTCTAACAAGGATTTCATGCTGTCTATAACAAATTCATGTGATTTAGATTTTGGATAAGGACAGTCTTTCATAAGTGAGCCTGCTTGGCACTGGAGCTATATCTGGAACTGGTGGGAAAGAACTGAGCAGCGCAGTCTGCAGAATTTGATACTAAAAGGACAAAATACAGATTAGACTGGAAAGCTGTTAATGATTTACCTTGCTCTAGGTGAGACTTGGTCTGTGAAGATTTGCAACACAGTTGTTTCCCTGGGATTATTGTACTTTTGTGCAAATATGATCGACCAGCTAAACATACAATGTTCACAAGGCTGAATTAAGAATGTCCCAAAGAATCTTTCAGTCCTTACTTAGAACAGACAGTGAAAGATAGTATGTCTCTATAGTTGTCATTATCAGTAGTTAATTTTTTTTCTCACTTTCACTACTCATTTCCTGTGATAAATCAGGAGGAAATGCACTCAAGTAACCCCCCAATGTTAATAATTGCAACACCAGTGACAAATTTTTATATTTGGAAAAAATTGCTGCAAGAAGAAGATGGTAATTACTGCAGACAATCCAGAAATGCTTGTACTTTATGGGCACTCTCATTTGTGAGATAAGTAATTTGCTAACCACATACAATACAGCTACAGCAACTTCCTAAAATTGTTTTGTCATTGTAATTATACCTCGTGCCAGCAGTTCTAAGCAAAACTTGCTATTAGTTTAATTGAGGAAAGAAATGAAGTGAAAACATATCTGATCTAGTGGTCCAAAAGCTACAGCAGGTGCACAGCAAACCCAAGAAATAGGTCCCTGGAGACCACAGAGATGGAGTCCTTATCCTGGAGCACTAAAGATAGATAGTGCCAATTACTCCAAAGGTGCTTCAGGAACGGCTGTACTCAATACGTTTGCCGACTTTTGAAGTGGGCCTTGGAGTGAATTCAGCTGTACATTACCGAAGCTTTTACCAAGTAGGTGTCCTTGTACTGGCTTGGCTGGGAGCTGTGAAGTGCATTTGCTTGCTTCTGTAGCAGAAGAGAATAACTGAAGCCCTGAGGATCTGGATGAGAAGCCCATGAAACACAGTAGGACAGAACGGTGGGCTGATCACCGTGGCTGTAGAGCACACACTGGCAAGTATCCCTGATAAACCTGCACGTTAGAGCTGGAGTTTGCTGGCAGAGAACAGCAGCACTGATGATAATCTACTCCTTTCCATCCTGAATCCCTTCTGGAGAAAAGGCCAATACCTGAATTTGGTGACATTATACCTGACAGGGAGGCTGCTATCATGCAGAATGTGACTGGGCCATACTAGATTTATAGAGCACAAGAAAGGGGGGAAAAAGTTTTTTTTCTGATGTAAAAACTGGACAGTGAGCAGAACCAGCAGATTCTACAGCACTGCCTTCTGCATGAAATACTTCTGTCAGAGACTTCAGCAGCAGCATCTTTTAATGTGGCACTGGTTACAGTGCTGAAGTCCCCTCTTGTGACCAATGCTGCCTTCTCAGCAAGGCTTGTTTGGCTTGCTTTAGGCAAAAATAATTCCTGCCCTTTATCTAGCAATATTTATAAATGGGGGTGAGGGCAAAAGAGACTCTGCTTTATTTTAACACAATAACCTCTGGTGTTTTTATTTAGTTATTTTCCTGCTTATTCTTTGGTGTCTAGGGTAAAGCTGATTCTCTTGGCTTCCAATCTGCCGGCTTATCTACTCTTACTTTGAGAAAATTAATGGGAAGTATCTTTGAAGCTCTGGGAAGTGATCTGAGAGTCATAAACTCAAATTCAAAATATCTGCTTAATCTTGAAAGTCATTAATTTTTCCTAGAATGCTGTCATGATTTTTAGGCTGATGAAGGGTGTTCTGTTGTCCTGGTAAATACTGTTTTTTCTGTTGAGGGAAGAAAGTAGTGATTTTTTTTCCAATTTTATTCAGTTTGTTATTAAATTACATTGTTAATCAATTTTATTAGAAAACTACAGAATAAAAGGTGAATGTTCACACAGATGAGACCTTCATCTCACTGGGCAATGTTCAGACCCATTTGCAGTTCTTGTTCCAGGAATTTATCATCAGTTTTCAAAATATGAAGTATGCAAAACTTTATATATGCCTGAGGGAAGGTGCTTTAATCGTGAACACATGGATTTAAGCTTAGCCCTGCTGATACCAGTAAGCAGGTTAAAATTAATGATGCAATCTGGCCTCAGGCAATCTGCATTTCAAATATCTTGCTGAAACAAAATTTCAAAGGTCAAAGATGTAATGCCGGCTTCACTCATGATTTGTCATTACAGTGCTACTAGAGTGACGCTTAAAATGCCTATTTGCAGTCATTATTCAGTGTGTTTCATGAGTTAGACACAGGTGTTTAGCATTTGTGGTTGTGTAGCACAATGATATTTCCAGACAGTTCTGGGGACAGTTATCATTCCCAGTGGCTCTCAGACAGTAATGTCTCCTATTTTAGTAGGAGGTAATAGCAAGGCCCATTTCTAATGAAAGACTTTTCCTTTCCAAAGTTTTAGCCATTGTGACTTTAAGGGACTTTAAATCCTTAAAAGAACTTATTTTTAACTGGGAAAATACTGTTTCTTCTTCTTGCCCTTTATTTTGAAAGCTGATGTCAAAATGATGCTATAAGTAAGGTTTTGGGTCAAAACATGGCCGAATCTTTGTATGGAATTGCAGGGGTTTTATCAAGAGCAGCCCTTGGAAAGTCAAAAGGAATAGTTAACTCAGAAGAGTGGTTCTACCTGATTCTTAAGGATTATAGGATATGGTTCTTTCTGGGCCAAATTGATAGCCTTGCCTCTTATTGATGTGTGTCTTTGCTCAAGCAAAAGCAGACGTATAAATAACTGTGAACATACTGAAGTACTTATAGACTTATTCCATTAGTCATTGAGGGTATAAAACAGGAACCTTAGTTTGTATTGATTTTTTTTTTTAAAGGAAAACTTGAGTAAATTTGCTATTTTAATAAATCTTAAAATACTGTAATGCATATAAAAATCTTCATCTACAGCTTAGCCACGAGGAGTTCTGTGTACTCAGAGATTTGGGCTGACCAATGGTAAAGGCATATTATTAAATCAGTGGATTTTACTTTTTCTTATATCTTTGTTAAAATAGACTATTATATACTGCTGCGTGCTAGTACCTATTTCAGATATTTTATTGATCTGATTCCATTACTGATATGCTAGGATGGGAATTTTTTGATGCCTTGTGACTCAGCAAAATACAGATCAACTGGAGATCAAAACTTAAAATAGCTTAGATTTACAATGGTGCAGAGTTTGTTCCATCTTGAAATTCTCATGGTTTGTAGTGTTGTTGTTTTTTTGGGGTTTTTTTATTTTTAGTAATTGCTGGAAGGAGTAGTACATGCTTGGTTTGTTTGGCTTTCTTCTAAAAGGTTTCAAACTATTTTTAAGACTAAGTTGAATTAAGTAGCATCTATTAAAAAGAGTATTTATAGCTTTTTAAAGCGTTTCTTAGGTTTTAAAGCAGCTGTAGCTATAAAAGCATCTATAGCTCTTGAAAGTCCTGGGAATTTGTTTTGAATCAAAACTGTTCTCTGCACAGCCATGAAAGCTCTGAAATTTGAAAAATATTTATAAAAGTCTCATTTAATCTCTGAATGATAAATCTATTTCTAATTGTACTTCTGCTGCTATAAAGACGATGAATTCTTCTTTGCTTTATTATGCATATTTATAAGCCTTGTTTAAAAAAGAAATCATAAATCAGGGATAAAGCTCCCTTTAGAATAACAGGACAAGTGGATTAAATATTCCACAGATGTTCAGTATATTAATATCTCTTCAACATCAGTTTCTCTATAAAATAAAAATATGACCACTACTGATATTCTTTTCAATTTCATTGTGTACCCGGGTGCTGTATGTTATCCAGATTGCGTGTTCACACACTGTGAATATACAGAGCAGTGGCATAAAAACCGAAGAACAGGAAGTACAAAGTGTACCAGTAAACTTATAATGGTGTATAATCCTATCAAACTGGTGATTAAATGACTATTGGTCTAGGATACAGCATCCCAATTGATAGCAAATTTTTTTTAATGTTCATTATAGAAAGCAGTAGTTTCAAAAAGCTGCTAATGTCCTGTTTAAGAAGAACAACACAACTGCATCTGGAAAACGAGGTGGTTAAATAGATGTTAAATTGATTAAACTCAATCAACAGATGAAACCTGGTAAGTTAAATGGATGGTATTTCGACTTGCAGATATGCAACTCTTGCCTTAATTATCTGACAAGGAATATAAGGTATTCATTGCTTTGGGTTTTTTTTGATGACCAATAAAAGATATACACACACACATTAATAATTGCATAGAGTACACAAAAGTATGGTTGATTTAGCTTTGAGTTTTGCTTGTTTGCTTTGGTGGGAGCCACAGAACTAAGAAGTAAATCTTAGGCAGATATTTGTTAACATGAATATCTCTTTCACTCTCTGTAGATATAAAAGAAGTACTGGCAACGTTAAAGAGGAAAGTTTTCTCTGCTGTGCCAGTGACATTTCTACTGAAAGCCTTGACTTAATGAAAAGTTTATATCGACTTAATATCTCTTCCTTAGACATAGTAAACAAAGGTGCAAATTGAATATTCTGTATAAGCAGTTTAATTTATAAGCAGTTTAATTAAACATTGGAAGCTGTGGTATAGCAGAAACAAGGAAACATTTACTCAAATTTATCCCATTTTTATAATTGCTTTTTAGTAGTTGTGGTTTTGAGTGTGTTAGGTTTTTCCTGATATCTTCCAAGTAGCCTTCCATCTGGGTATAATGCATTATGCAAAGCCTAGCATTTTGTGTGAATTCTTCTATAATAATAGTTTTCAGCATATTGGTCTAGATGGTCTTGTTTTGATGCCAGTGGTAAGGGTTCCTTTAATTTAACTAAGAAAAGAATATGCCCATTTAGAAAACAACTATGTGCTGGCCTTTGAAAGGTTTGATGCACAATTTAATTTTTAAAAAAGCTGAAAATTACTTCCATAACCAATAATAAATTGACAGAATTTTCATATTTTTATAGCATTAAGAATTAAATGGCCAGAACAGCTGGGCCAATTCTTTTTATTTTAGCGAATATCCCACTTTCCCTTTTATTTTGGGGGATGAATTGGCAGTGGTGGTGTGGGTGTTTGGATACTGTTTATTAAATCATTATCTGTTATGTTGGTCCCGGGTTATACATTTTCATCTGGGCATTTTAATGAGTTTTTTATAAGTATTTCTAAATGGTGATCAAAGCTACTAGCAGCATTGGCTAGCCATGTTTACAAACTGTAGAGAAGCTGTGTATTAGGCAGTGCAAATGTTTGCCAAACAAATATGTCCAAGTGTGCACCTGCCATCTCAGGAGAAGTGGAATACAACATGCTTTTTTCCTACATGACAGAGCTGGACTAGAAAGGAGTTAAATCTTTGAAATTCCACACTGGGTACTAACCCTGAGCAAAGCAACCTCTTAGCTACTTCTCAAAATAGATTGTTCAAAACTTGGCCGTGTTGGTGGTGGGTCATCCCCTCCCAGCCTGGAGATCTGCCAAGAAAATGTCTGTTTTACTTTAAGCCTGCTGATAACTTCTAGTGAAAAGATAAAATATTTACCTTTTCCTTTTAAAAACTTAATTGCTGTTTGAGAAAATACAGCTTTTTTTTATCTGCTAGTGGTACTTGTTGATGTTGTCAGCTTTCATGAGCAGTCTTCTAGAGTTAGAACAGATTTGATAAAACCTTTAAATGGAATATAAATTAGATTCCATTGGAATCTAATTGCTCAGAATAGGAAACAAAATGGTGAAATCCTTTGCTTCTGATCTGGCTGAATGTCTATGTAAAAATAGACATAATACTCTGTTGAAGATGCACACACATGCAAACATATGTATACTATTTATATAAAATTTATACATGCATACATAGTCTGTATGTGTTTGCCTATTTAGGTGTGTGTATGCACTCACTCTTTGCCAGTATCCTTACACCCTCAATGTGCCATTATAATTTTATCTGTATTGATGAATACAGATATGATGAGAAGCTCATATGCAAATTAGCTTTGGCTTTTAAAAGTTTATTGAATTTATTCAATTTATTCAAATAGTACTGTGCAAAAATATTTCCAGTGCATGAAAAGCAATCATTACTCTTATCTCCCCATAACACAGGCATTGCTGGACTTTTGATTGATGAGAAAACTTAATCCTTATCAGAAGCCATACTGAATGCATGGTATAATTGTGTGTGGTATTAATATGTAGTTGTGTAATATATATTATTCCAAAGCTAAAATTCAAGTTTCTCTGTGTGAATCCCCTAGCTGCGAGTTTGAGTCAATGAGTCAATGAATGTCTCTGTTATGCATGGCAGATATTTGAAGAGCACTGGCAGGGGAGTAAGCACAAACACCAAATTACACCACTTCATCTTTATGTTACTCCATAAAATTGGATTTCATGTTATGCAGTGGTTGCTGTGAATGTCTCCCAGTGGCCTCCTTCTCTTCCCCTCAGTTACTTATCCCCTTTGGCCTCTACGTGTTGTAAAACTGCCCAAGTACAGGCCTCAGAACTTTCTGGAAGTTGTAAACTCGATATATGCAGTGTGCAGATGGAGCTGCAGCAGCTCCCTGCCAGGTCCTGCGGAGAACGGCAGGTTCCTGCTGCTGTGGGCAGGGACAGGACCTGGGCCACCCTGACCTGACCCCCTGGCTGGGAAACTGCCTCAACTTCATCTGCAGCCTGTCCGCTGCAAAATAACAACAGAAACGACAGCTCTCTGTATACTCTGCAACAGAGGGTTCAGCAGAAACACTTGTCTTTTTAGTAGGGGTCATAACAAAGCTTCCTCTGAAAAGGAGGGTTAAGAGGAGCTTGAGTCATAAGGACTAAGACCAAAGCTTAATTCATTACATTGAAGAGATTACTTCATAAACTGGAAAAAAGACAGAAAGCCCATCTAGACTAGGCCCTCGCATGCTATTCTTGTTCAACATTGAGTTCTCCACTTTATAATGCATTATTAAAACCTCTGCATCTTTAGAGATTCTAAAGTTTCTTAAGAAATTTGGAAACAATATCTGAAAATTCTTACGTAGTATGAACTCTCTTACAAGGTCATCTCGTTGGATTCTGAAGAGTTACAAATCTTTGAATTCTTCATACCTGCTTCTAGAGTTCTTTTTTATTTTCTATACTCACTCAGTAACCATTTATCATGTGTCAGAACTTGAATGTTTCCCTGCTTGGCTTTGTGACTGAATTCAGCATCACAAATAAGCCACTCTAATTCCATCTGTTTGTATTGCTCCTGATTTCTGTTTAGATTTTGTCCTTTGCAACTCAAGTGACATAGTGCAGTTATCACCTGATCCCAAAACTCTCGTTAATCCACTTAGCCTGAGCAGAGCAGGCTTAAACTCTGTTCTGGGCAAGGCTTGTCAGAAGGGGAATTTTGCCAAAATACTCCAAGCTGTACTTCAGAAACAGTGTTTGCAAGGCATGCCCTTGCACACTGGCAACTGCAGGGCTTTGTTCAATCTGTCATACCTGTGACTGCTTATTCTGGCACTGTGATTCTCCCTGTGCCGGGATGCAAAATGCAAATAAGAAGTGCTTCTGGACACATCTTGGCACCTGCTTGCTGGCCACAAAGCCTCACCTGAGGGCTCTCTTCCTTTTTTTTTCTTCCACTGACAAAGCTTCTCACTAAAAGTTGTTTCCTGAGCTTCACAAATAGCATCGAAATCAGAGTGTCTCTATTCAAACAGTTCTTTCGCTCACTTTTTGTGCCTTATAATTACTTTCTCCCTTGTTATGTCTTTTTTTCCATTTTAATAATGTACATTAGTGTTTCTGTTTCATAAGGGAAGTAGGTCTAAAGAACTGTGTTAAACAGGTACTCTGAACTTAAATATATAAAGTAGATCTGCCTCTACCACAAATTCTGACTTTTTCATTTTTCAGCAGAAAACAATATTTTTCAGTAGAAAAATAACTGAATGCTTCAGCACAGATAAACCTAAGGCAGCAATCCACTGTCTACTACCATAGGTGGAATGAGTTAAAGATCTACTAATCTTGCTGAAGAACTGAGGCTCTAGATTGAGACCTTTTCTTTTCTTTTCACAAAGCTGTTTCTGCCTTATATCAAGCTAAATGAAAACAGCTGCATATCTCAAATTATGCATTCAGAGAGAATTTTGACATGATACTCTTCAAAACACAATTAATTTTAATCTTTCTCATACAATTTTCTGTCAAAAAAGATTGATGGTGCTTTGTTTCTTCTCCTTTCACTTTAATTTTGACAGTGAAATATCAGGGTATATTAAGGAGTCCATTAGACATCCAATTTGAAGGTATGTAATTCTTATTCAGACTATGACCAGCGAATATGTAGCCTATCTATTTCATGTTCAATATTTCATGAAACAAATCCAAAATGCAATGTGACAAATGTAGCTAAAAGAAACAAAAAAAAAGAAACTCCAGTATGCTGCCATGATACATTTCTTTAAACAAGGGTCCTTCAGTCTGTCTGCTATTACAATGTAGTTCATAAGGCACTGACAGGTTAATTTAGACCTTTCTTAAGGGGTATTTGTAAAGCTTTTCTTATTTGGAACTATGCTGATTAACTCTGGCGCAGACGTAACGCTCAAGACCAGTGCTGACTGCCTGAAGTGTGTGGTCCTAAGTGTGTGTTTAAGAGCCATCACTGCAGCAGATCCTCAGCATTTATTAATATCAAAAATTATATTAATAAATCAAGTGGAAAATTACTTGACCAGCAGTTGTTGTTAATGCATTATTTCCCTTCCTCCTTTTTCCTAAGGCAGTGTTTGAAATTCACCAGGACCCTTTGTTCAAGATCCTCTGCAGATGTGTACTCTTCACACTTTTCTCTTTACCTGAATATGAGTGTATCAGCAGCAAATTCTCTGTTTACTGTTGCAACTGGTAACCTCAGATCTACAAAGGCTTGTTTTCCTAGTGCCTGCTCTGTCACTGCTGCAAAACCCCAAGGGTGTTTTTTGCTGTGGAGATAACAAAATCTTTGGCAGAGATGTAGTATGCCTATTTTATTGAACAGTCTTGACCTGTCTCTGAATCTTAGTATCTTCTAATCCAAATAATTAACACGTTTTTGTCATGGTCTGTGAAAATTGTCTAGATTTCAAGAGCATTCTTGCTCAAACTTGCCGAACACCATATGTTGTGAAGAGTTTTCTCAAAACTGAAATTTCATGTTAATAAGGGAAAGGGTTTCATCCTGCATGTTTCCTTTCAAAAAAGGAAAGTCTCGTTTGCGCTGCTTTCCAGGTTAACGAATAAGATTCGTTAATTCAGAGACAAACAGCAGCTCATTGCCACAGTAGGGACTGGGATTGCCCTAAACCCCTTTTATTGGCTTTATATTGGCTGGCACTGGAGCCCCCAAGAAAACTTCCAGCTGGGTGGCTCGTGGTGACTGCAGTCTGTAGCTACCTGCTGTGAAAATGAACTGGGAGTGTGCTTTAAGCAGCTGTACCACAATTATCAAGAAGTGCAGAAACGAGATAGGAGATGCTTTTCGCTCTTTGAAAGATGCACAAAGGACATCTCCAGCTCTTGGAATCCTGCAAATGTTTCTTAGGCTGAAGAGTTGCACAGCAGTAGAAAAAATCAGTCTTAATTCAGTACACATCTTTAAAGCCAGATGCATGCTTCTAAACTATAATTTTATTTCCAGTTATTAAATGCAATAAAATTCTAATGATAAAGCAAAAACTCTGTTAAAATCCTACATGAATTTTCAAAATTAAACTTTGTGGTTCCTTTTCCTTTGATTGTGAGATTCAGATGTTCTTCCCATAAATCTCGTAAATTCCATAAAGTTACTTTTAATCATTGAAGGTTGCAGCCTTTTTCTACCAGATTTGCAATATTGATTTTTTTCAATATGATAAGGGAGTGGCTTGCATTAAAGAAAAATTTAAACTCTTTAATGGTACCAAGTAAAGAAAAAAAATCAATGAAATTGTTATAGCCTAACAGTATTTTAGCTGTTCTTCAAACTGTTCAGCCTTTCTGAGCTAGATGTTTTTATGTTAAAAACTACATAGACTTATAAAATGTCTTTCCTACATACTATTGTAATTATGTAAATTGTGCTCATTGAAATATTAAATGGAAAAAATAGATCTTTTTCCTCAAAAATTACCTATCCAGAGGCATAACTGGTATTTCAAATACAAGGTGTCTGATGTGGTACAGTGAAACAATGTCGGACAACGTATATTTTGAGCAGGATTCATGAAAGACTGACAAAAAGCTTTGTAAGAGATATATGAAACTCAATAAATGACTCTCCCCTATGGGCCCAATATAATCTGTACTGGCATCCTATTATTATTCAGAATTGCTTGCAGTAATACCTCTGGCAAATGGATTTCCTGATGCAGCTGCAGCCTGTGTTATGTGGATAAATGGCATTTTGTTTTGTTTGCAAACCTCCGGGTCATTTAAGATGGTCCCTGAAATTTTAACAGGCAGTTGAGCAGTGGTAATAGAATAATATTTACAAATTCAGCAAGTAAACATTGTCTCTCATTACATTTGATCTGTTTCTCTGTCCCAGCTCAATATTCACTGGCATTGTGACCGGAAAGCAAAGAGCCTGTCATCCTGGCAGATAGAATGCTGCATGCCCCCTGAGCCTTGCTTCAGAATCACTGCTTGGTTTACACTTGAAGCATCTGTTGAACAGTGATGATTATTGCATTTGTTGTTTCTCACCTAACAGACACAATTCTTTCTTACTCTTTTTAGAAATATAATCTTTGTTTTGTTTTGTCTGGAAAATGTTCCTGAAAATTTTCAATAGCTTGCCAAAAATGGCTGAGAAGTTCACCTTATATAAACTGTGTTTAATATGGAAGAGATGAATTCCAAGAGATTGTAAGCTGACATTAATCAAAATGTCAGTTACACCAGATAACATGATATTAGCAATTCTGGGGCTCACAGGAAGATTTATGTGAGGACAAAGAGCTAAGTTCTTTGAAACACCCTCTGCCCATTTCATTACTAATTCTGTCATATTTTTCTTACAGTTCTGCCTATACTGTGAGGAGCAGAGTATTTTTGTCTTTGCTCGATACATAATTGTTTTTTCTTTCTGTTTTTACCTTTACCCAAATTTCCAGTATGTGCATTTAATGTAGTGCTTAGGAAACTGAGAAACTGCACATGCTGTCTTTGTAGAATGAGAAACCAGATGAAAAGAAGTTAGGATTCCTCTCTCTGTGTTTTAAAAGCAAGATCTCTTTTTTTTTTTTTAACATACCATAATTTTAACAGAGTTTTCTGTTTACTCCTATAGAATTCAGCACATTTGCAATTTATCTTATTTTGCTGACTGCATCCTAATTTTGCCTCAAACACTGGCTGACACTGAAAGTCTCCCTGCAGTCTTTAGCACTGAAACAGGTTTGTGTTTGGCATGTGTGAGACAGCAGCACTCTGTCGGTTCCCTCTGTGTTTTTACCAAATTCCAACTGATGCCATTTTACTCTGTGAAGGTCGATAGCAAGAGACAATCACAGATTTCTCTGAGATTTCTTATTTTCTATTATTTTCACCTAGAAATAGGGTGTTACATGGAAGACTATGGAGTTTTGAGAAAATTTCCAATAGATAAATTTTCTGTTCCAGCTAGATTGTGCTGCTACTCTCTTGATGTTGCTCTGTTAAGAAAATGCAGAAAAAATCACTATAAACTATTTAATGAAAGAATTTTTCCTTCTTCACTTTGCACTGTGAGCTTTTTTAAATTAATATGTTCGCAATAAAATGTTGTTTTGTATTCTTATGCATGATTCATCACACAATGCGTATGACATCATAGGCTGGCATTCAGATCAGTACCTTCATGTAATACAGGAGTACAGAAAGAAACAGTTGAAGCAGAGGTAATCAAAAACCAGGCTACTGTTCTTGTTACTGATTCATGATAATGCAGTGTAGTAAACAGAAAGCTACATTAAATATTTATAGTATTTTAAAATTATTAGCAACTGCTAACTAGTTTTGATAGAAACATTTAGCCTTCCATCTATTTGGGCTGCAATGAAATTCTATGACGCTGCCCTACAAGCTGTGAAGTAATATGGAAATACCTAAAGCAAGCTTAATTTCCAGAAGTAGTCTAATTGCAGCAGGGTAGCAATTCAGCACAGGCTGTTTCTCCACCAAAGGAGTTCTTTCAACATGAATCCATGCTGTGAGCTATGAAGATTGCCCGTAGAGTAGATTAGATTTCTGTTATACATTTTAGAACACTTCTGCTCTTTTCTCTTTTTACTCTAGAAATAGGAATATTTTACATGGTGGATTTCCCTGTAAAGCTAAAAGGAGAGAGAGGAATTTTCTGAGTAGTCCTATTTGTTCCCCAGGACGTGTAACTTTGAGGTACCATGTCACTGAAATGCTCAGTTGCCTTTGTTTGGTGGGAGATGCTGAGCTGGCCCACGAGTTTTATGCCAAGTTTCATGTGTAAGAGCAATGGAGAACTATCCATCATGTACCCGTGGTGCAGTTTTCTGTTCCACTGCCATTAAACTTACTCAGTAGTTTTCCAAAGGCAACCGGATACAGATTTTAGTACAAGTTATCAGATCTCTTTCAGATAGAAGGCCAGAAAAAGAAGCTGCTGAAGCTGCAGCAGAGAAATTATAGCTTACTTAGGAAAAAACAGGTTTCAGGGGGAAAAAATTAACATAATTGAACTCTATGAAGAGAAGCCTGGCATAAATGCCTCGATTGGCAGTGTAGAAACAATGCAAAGAGCAAACTTCTATCAGGAGTCAGTGGAAAGGAAGGCTTTTTGGATGTTTTGGCCCTAATAGCAACCTTTTCTCATCTGAAATCAGCAACAACCCTAAAAAGGATACTGATTCTTCTGTGTTGCAGAGTGTGTGAATCCTACCCCCAGGCTTCTTAGAGCACTCTGCTGTTCAAAGCTGAAATCAGAGGGAAGGTTCTCTAAGGCACTGCCTCATGAGAATGAGGATACCAAGAGCTGGGCATCTTCTCTAAACTATGAGGTGCTATATTATTTGCATCAGAGCTGTATTCTTATACACAAAATAATAACAAATCCAAAGCATCTAAAGCTGACAGTTTCTATGTTTTTGGTGGTTTCAGTGGCTATAAATACTGTTTTGGAAAATACTGTTGGGAACATCAGTGAGTAATCCTGAAATGAGTTATTCTACTAATGTGGCATTTGTTTTGGCCTTTTCTGGAGAAATCTGTGTATATGAAACCAGAGGAAAAAAACTGTGGAAAGGAAAAAGGAGATGGAAATTAATTTGAAATGTGGATGAAGCTGACCCAGTGGAATAAAAAAGTAAGCAATAAGTAAAATGCTTAAGCAAGCTTTTCAGAGCTCATTACTTGCCTAAAGACACTCAAGCACCTGAAAATTCCTCTAGTTAGCTGTCTGCATCTTTAGGTAGATGATGACCCTGCAAAGGCAAAGCTTTTCCCCTGCATACTCCTAAGAGAAACACCATAGCAGTCAGCATGGGTAAAGCGCACATGGAAAATATGAAGTGAGATGTTCTGATTTTTTTTCAGAATAAGCTGTGATTGAGTACGGCTCCTAGCAAGCAACCCTAGCATGATATATTCTACTCCAGGTCTTATTTAAGACAATGTTTGTGATACAGGTTTGGTTTAGTATGGTTAATGAAGAGCATCAATTCATTGCACTGTGCAAAACTTCAGAAGTAAATGTTTGATAAAACCACATTTAGTGAGTAGTTAAAGAATGGTTGACTCTAGCGAACCTTTTTGAAAAGTGGTGAGGAAATAAACTACTATTTGCTGCCCATAAGTTCCTGCTGTCACAACAACTTCATGGTAGCTGCTTTGTAGCATTCTTTCTTGCATTTCAGCATCTATAATGCTCAAATTTATTCAAAATTAACTAATTTTTCCCCACTGAGTTTGCATTCTGCATTAAGAGTAGCTTTATATCTAGGCGTTTGACAGAATGGTCTGCTTTTAATACATCTCTCCATCATTTTTGGTAGTACAATTAATATTTTAAAAACTTGAACAGGCCTTGAATCCTGATTTAAATAGCAAAACTTGTATTGTTCAATAGGAAAAAACCAAACATAAAAATACACACAGAAGAACTTCTATTGCTATATAAACCAGGAATTTTCATCTACAAATATGCCATGACTGTTTCCAGAAAGAAAATAAACTATGCAAGTTATAGGTGTTATTACTCCCAGTTTCCAATTTTCTGGTTTCCAGACAGTTATGGAAGAGCAAAAACATGGAGTATTCTGGCACAATGGGTGTTTTTGCTATCTCTGTTTCAGCGTATACAAAACATAAGTGAACTGAACGTGCTACTACAGAGCAAGGAGTGAGAAGAAATATTTGACATCAGAAATGCAGCACCAAGCCTAGGTTACTCCATAGGGTTCGTGTTTGCAGGAAAACAGCAGTAAATGCCCAGAGCAAACCTGTCAAATGTTATCAAGATTCTTTTATTCACTCAGTTTTTCCATGCTTGGTCTTTTCCAGAGCGGTTGGCAAATGATTGACGTCTATGCATTGCTCATTCAGGTCATAAGATCCAGACACACCAAAGCTCCTTGAACTCTCATTCAAAGTTTAAGAAGAAAGCAGAACTCTCCAGAACGAGCTTTTTAAATAGATTTTTTTTTTCATGTAATTAGTTTTGAAAGTTCTTTATATACCACTTTCTATCTGTTATTTATTCCGAAATCTCAGCTTGGGACCAGTCCTCAGCTCAGCAAGTACCAGTCAGTCATGGCACTTGACATCTCTCAGAATATTTTCTGTTAAAGTGTAGACTCTGAATGTTCTCATGCAGCAACGCTGCCTTTCTGCTGCCCAAACGATTCTCCTGTTTAGTCTCAATTAGAGATGGAATCTTCAGTGCAGCTTTTCTACATAGCCACAGTCTAACACAGGGTTTCTACGGATCTTAGTCATGGCACAAAGTTTTTGAACAGGCAGCACTCTAAACTTCTTGGGAAGGTGCAGACAGAAATGGAGCACAGAAATATCCAAAATGAGCCGAAGAAATTATTGTTGAGGTTTGCTGGGCAGGATGTTTAGCCAATGTAACAACCTTTGCGATTTGCGTTTACTGGTGTTTCAAGGTCTGCTGAGACTAGTTTTGCCCTGATTTTAGCAAAAATGTAGTGAACTTTGAGCTGGAAGAGGTTTTCAATTGTGGTGATACAGGTCTTTGTTGACTGATGAAATATAACACATCTCATGGATTTTTCGTCTTATTTCATCTTTTTACTTGTAATTTTAGGGTGGTTTTTTTCTTTTGGATTGTATTTTTTCTCTCTCCTACGTACATAATTATTTTGTTCTCCTACCTGTACTTCTTGTTCGAGTATGAAAACATAGCTGAAGACTTCAAATAAATGCATTTTTGGAAATACTTCTTTAATTTGGGTTTGTTTTGTTTTGAACTGATGGAGGAATCACAAATAAAAAGAAGTATATTAAAATATTCTACCACTAGGGCTATTTATGGAAGATTACATGGCATTCATGTCTTCCTGGAACTTGCATGAACACCATTCTGATATTTTTGCTTCCATATAACATTTTAAACTGTGGGTTTAATAAGACTTGTTTTATCATGTCTCCTCTTCCCTGGTATGGCTGCTGTCCAGATAACACTCTCTTTTCACCATGTTCTAAACCAGTTTATTTTCTGATTTTATTTCCAGTCTTTCTAGGTGAAATTACTTTTTTCAGTGCTAACCTGATTTTATTATCTTGGGTTTTCCTCACTTACCCAATGTTCCTATATCTGTAAAAGTATAACCTCACTAGAACTCTTTCCTGAATATTATGAACACCAGGGTATCTACCTTATGGTTTTAACCACGAATTGTCTGGTAATTTTTATCTTTGATCCAGTAGTATGAATTTCAAAGCAAAGAAACTTTATTTTAGGGATAAAATTTCATTATATACCAGGAAAAAATATGTATAGCAGCTGGAAACTGTAAGTATGATATTAGAAAAAGAGATGCAAATTATCATATTAAACCACACTTGTGCTACCCACGCTTCCAGCAGTACTAGGGAATTACTCTGTCTCTAACTCGAGAAAAAAAAAATCATAACAGCATTCTCATTCTTCGGGCAAGGGTAACAAACCTTTTATTAGTTCTGTCTTTATGCCTGGTGGATGCTCTATGCCATTTCTGCCTCTTTTGCAGTTTTTCAAATCATCAGCATAGTATAAAAGGACGGGATGCAATAGGGAATTCTTCCTTCTATATCAAGTGCTCCACTGGAGTTTAGATGGATTTAATTTATTCCCCTCCTTTTTCCCCTGCCTTTGCAGGTTCTTGAAAAGTTAAGACACTGGGCTGTTGAAAGGATACATTTTTAGAAAATAAAGTTGATGATCATCTTCAAAATATTTCAGTGTCTCTGAATATTTCATTTTGTTCATTTCTATATTCATGTTACTGAAATTTTATTTACTGATACTTTATTCCTGATCCTTTCTGATTTACCCAAAAATTATTGTGTGACAATATATCTGGTTTTGAAGTCATACATGTTGGTGTTTATTTGTTGGTTCCTTTGTTTTTGGAAGAACATTGGTAAGATTTGAACTACTCTATGGTTTCTTAAGTTTTCCTTCGTTCATATAACATGTATTCCTCTGTGTCATATCCCATAGTGAATTTTGTCCCTTTTAAAATATCCCCCTTGTAAAAAAAGAAAAGACAACAAGACCCTCCACTAAACAACTAAACTCCCCTTTTTCTTTAATCCTGACTTCATCAAATCCACGTTTGTGTTTATATTCTAGCACAAGAGCATGCTTTTCACTCATGTGAAATAAAACTTCACTCACAGAACCACTGAAAAGGAGCTGGTTATTATTGAGTCCTGCTGCCCAGCCCTGTCAAGGCTGAAGTATTTCCAGACACCTTCAGGAATAAAGCTTTAGTTAAGTGCAAATGAGAATGCTGAAAGTTTAAAAGCCTTTCCTGACTCTGATGAAAATAAAATTGGCATTTTCAGGTTTGCCATGTCGAAGTGGCTTGACTTGAATCCATCTTCTGGACAGTAAGATTTTTTACAGCTTTATATCCTAGCTGCTGCTTGAAAAGGTGGAAATTAAGATTTAATCAGCATACACATTCTTCTGCCTATCTGTCATTTTAGGTGACTTTCAATGTACAGTGTAGCTGTAGAGTTTAAATTATCTTATTTTCAGAATTTCTCTTCACTTTGTAAAACCATGGCTATTTCCCTCTCTACACACAACAGGATGTTAATTTTTTGACCGCAGTTTGCACGCTCCTATGCTGGCTTTTTGATTTCTAGTTGAACTCGTTTCTCTCCTGATTTATATTTGGCCTCTTCCAAAATACAAGCAACAGGACAAGAGAAAATGACCCCAAGCTGCACCAGGGAGGTTTAGATTGAGTATTATGAAGCATTTCTTCACCAAAGGGGTTGTCAAGCATTGGAAGAGGGGAGCAGTTGATTCACTATCCCTGGAGGTATTTAAAAGCTGTGTAGATGTGCACTTAGGGCCATGGTTTAGCAGGGGACATGGGAGGTTTTGGGTAGCGGTTGGACCCTCGGAGGTCTTTTCCAATCTAAATGATTCTGAGGACATGGAACTGTTGGAGCAAGTCCAGAGAAGGGCCACGAAGGTGCTAAGATGACTGAAGCAATCCCCTTATGAAGACAGGTTGAGAAAGTTGGGGCTGTCAGCTGGAGAAGAGAAGGTTGCGTGGAGACCTCATAGCACCTTCCCGTATCTGAAGGGCCTACAGGGAAGGTAGAGAGGGACTCTTCAGTCACAGGACAAGGAGTAATGGGTACTCTGAAAGAGGGGAAATTTAGATGGTAGGAAGAGATTCTTTACTCTGAGGGTGGTGAGGCACAGGAACAGGTTGCCCAGGGAGGTGGTGGATGCCCCAGCCCTGGCAGTGGATGAGGCCTTGAGCAACCTGGTCTGGTGGGAGGTGTCCCTGCCTGTGGGGTGGGACTGGATGATCTTTAAGGTCCGTTCCAAACCCTTAACACTCCACGATTCAATGAATTCGGTAGAAATAATCCCATTAAAATTTAGGTTTTCTCAGCTATTCTCAAAAGTAATGTATTAACAAAAAAGAAATGTTTCTTAGGCTAGTCTTTAGTTCTTAGATGAATTTTGACTTTACAAGGAAGCTATTCTGGTCCCTCTGAGACCATTGTATTTTCCAAGCATGCTTCTACAGAAACTGCACAGTTCTGCTTCAGGCATGCCATGTATTTATAGGATATAGCTCCAAGCTCTTTAGAGAAAAGAATCAATTGAGCAGTGGATTTTGAACAGGGAAAGCGATATTACATGGGAGATTGAACAGGACCTGTATGATAGTTCTTCTGGCTTTAAAGTCTTTAGAGCTATGAAATGTATTTCAATGTGTGCTACAACTTAAATTTAATACTTAAAACTGCACTTTAACTCTGTTATGGGTGCCATGCACAAAATCATTGAGTGAATTATCTACTAATGTTGCAGTATATAATAACAACATAACATGGTACATGCCCTTTGGGTTTGTTGGTGTGATTACTTTGTAGTACTGAAGCACAGCAAAAAGGAGCCATTCTCTGCCAGGTGATACTGGGAGAAAATGGCACCTCTCTGGTCACGTTTAAAATGTGTTTCAGGATAATATCAAGTATAATTTGATAATCAAGTATAATTTCAAGGATAATATCTTCATTTCACTGAGACAATTCATGGTGATAAAATAGGAAAGCAGTTAGTATAATGATTTTTTGTCTTAGGGCCTGTGATAGTCCTATGAATCTAAATCTGTGTAGTATTTAATTTAAGTAGATAATTAAGGGGTAAAGTATGATGGAAGCCATAAAAAAAACCCCGAATACTACATTTGAATGTTAACAGGCTTAGTTTTGCCAAAATATAAATTAGTATTTTAGAAAGATCCTGTAGTGGTGAAAGAATTGGTTTCTGGCTATCAAGTTTCAGGCACATGACCAAGTAGTTAAGTTCTGATTTTTGTTGCCTTGTTTCCTGCTTTGCAGATTTCCCACAGCTTTGCTTAAAGTATAGGTATTTACCTCATAACCAGGATTAAAAAAAATCATCATAATTGCATTTTCTGCACCCAGAAATACTCATTTTTCAGGTGAAGAATGAGCAATCATATAGCAAGCAGCAAGTACATTCTTGGTATTTTCAGTGTTGGATGCTCTCCTAAGGTGACTTGGGAAAAATGTATTCTAAAATACTTTATGCCAGCTCATAAAATGTCATTAGGAGAACAATACGCTCATGTTACTGCTAGGCTTTCTGGGAATTCTATTCCAATTATGAATACTTTAAAATATATTAAGAGTCACTGAACAAAAGTGTTTGACTATTCAATTAAGTGGAATGCTGATTTCTAATTAGTATTTAATTAGAAACTGAATGCAGATTGGGAAAATAATGCCTTTGTCTTACTAATTACCAAACAATGTTTGCTGCTTCGAGTTAGCCTGGTGGTTAGTAAACTCCTTGCACGTGAGAGCAATGAAATAAAATTGTGTGTATCCCATGCAACATGTTTGGTTTATCTCATGAGTTATCTACTGTGACGTTTATTTTTGGTAATGTGAGCGGTGGCCTTGTGTAGCTAAAAATGTATGTGTGTAACACTTGAGAGGAAAACAGGTAGCATTTAATGTGTAACTTTTGTTAGCATTTCACTCAGGTCAAGCAGGCTGCTGTGTCTCAGATCTGTAGGATTCATCCGTCTGCGGATCTAGAGCCGTGATAGCCTGGCCCTCATAGCAAGAGCTTTCCTGCAGAAGACATTCTATTCTAGGGGCAGAAACTTTGGCTTTGGTACAGATGTACAGAACCAGGGGTTGGATGTGCCCAGCATGATAAACCTGTAGCTGTTTCTGCCTAGGGAAAGGAATTTTGGGTGCTCCTCCTCACCATGCAGAGTACTCAGAGTATTCAGAACAGCCAGGTGTCTGCGAACTCAAAAATCCACATGCAAGAAACCTTACCAAGTGAGATATTAATGTTTCTCAGTATATTATGCAAAAACAAGTTTTTAAACTTTGTTTCTTTAATATCAGATGTAACAACATTTCCTAGGGACACTGGGTTACTTGCTGCTGTGGAAACGTGTTAGTAAGATGAGAATTTAACACAATTTCTTAAACGGTATTCACTAAAACCAAAAAAAAATATCACTGAATAATTCTTTTTTTCTTTACCTTCTAAATAAAAAAAGCCCAGGTATAATTTGTAACTATAGAATGGGAAAATTAAATTTATTCTCCAACTAAATTTTAAGCCCCCCTTTTCCATTCTTTTTAAGCAATCATAGTTTTGACTAATTCAGGATCATCCCATGACTTACAGTCGGTAATACATGTAATCTAAAGGTTATATTATTGTCCAGAGTACAGTTAAAGTTCAATTTTCAAACTTCCTGTTCCTTTGGAGGTATCAACCTGCCCATGCCAGTTTCCCATTAAAGAAATGTCTGTGCCTCAACATGATTTGTGGTCAATTCATGTCAGGAAATTGTCATGAGGTGTATGAAGAGACTGTTAATCTGTAGCACGTTTTTAAATTCTGTACTATTCTAAAATTGTTTATACAGACAATACGATAAGGTCAGGAATTAGCTCTCACCTGTCAAACCAGCACTTCTGGAGAGCATCTCATGGCTACTGAAACTGAACCAGAGCAGAGGAAATGCTCATTTGGAAACTTGCAACGTTTTCCAAGTAAATGAATACTGACACTGTTGAATATCTGCCTCATCTAAGTCAATGTTTCAGTAAAGCTTTCTAACTGGCAGGGAGAGAAATTTTTAACTTCATTTTGGAATCTAGGCATCTTTTCTTAACTTTTTTTATCAACACTTAAATATAATTTTTCAACTGACCAATATTTTGACCAACTGTTTCCAGTAGGAATTGGGAACATGATATAAAGAGGTTGATTAGAAAAGAATGGGGCATTGGCAGATACAACAGTATCTGCAACAGTGGGCAAATATAATTTCCAATTCAATTCCTTTAAAAGATTTGCAGTTTTAATATCACTGCTGAAGGAACAATCTGAGTGAGATGTTGAGGTATTTTCAGTCAATGTGTGCTCCTGAGCTCGAGTGAATTCTCTTACCTTGCAGTTCTGTTTAATTATGCATTTCCTTGATTTATGCTCTTGACTTCTGTAAACACCTGCTAGATAGCTACACTGCTATTTAGCAACTTGCACATGTTTATAAAGCCCAGCTTGCTTGCAGTTAGTTTTTGCAAATTATGATGTGTCACAGTAAAACCTATCACTTCAGAGATAGGAGGATTTTTGTTTCTTAGGAGAGAAATAAACTGATTGACGGAATTTTTGAGATCAGATTCTCTGTAGTAATCTTCACCTTGTTGACACAAACGACAATATAAACATAACCTGTTGTTTCTGTGGCTCTGGGTGCAATTAGGCATAGGAATACCATGCCTAAGAAAGATAGAGAAACCTCATAATTAGGGCCTTCAAAGAACAAGATGAACAAAAATCTGTTGGGAACAAGGCAAGCAGAACTCATGCAACAGTTTCTTACTGTTGCCTGCAATTCTGTAATTCTGTGATTAAATGACTAATAGATCATTAGGAGTAGCTGAAAACCTAGTTCTTCAATAAAAGTAAAAGCAGGTTTTGCTTTGCATAAAGACAAGAATACTTTTTTAATATAAATTACAGTGAAATAAGCTATACTTTTGTAGCAATGTTAGTAACTAGTTGTTTTTGTCTTACGGCAGGGAGTTACTGTAGCTCTTCATTTCTTCAAACTCTGAGCCCTAAGTTTTATGCTCTAATCAGAAGTAATACAGGCATTTGCAATTTCCTGTGAAGAAAAACATCTTCTGTAATAGTTTGTTCTGCTGAGATTTTGGTGGAAAATGTTCTGGCTTCATCAGGTTTGTAATGCATGAAAGACATGAACGGATGCAGCTCATAACAGCGCAGAAAGCTGCAGGAAAGGCAAGTGTACGATGCAGTTAATGACAGCTTTTTTGCAAGTGTGTCCTCAAGGGATTGTTTTTCCTCTCCCTTTTGTCATCATGCATAACTCTCCTGGTGTTTTGGTTTGCACTTAAACACACCAGCTCACTCAGGAGGATCTGTGGATTAGTGGCTGCTCCACTGTGCCCCACTGCCTGGGGCTAGTGGGCAAAAGCAGGAGGCTTCCATGAGTGGATGCGGAAGGTCTGAGTAATGCACTTGTTCAGCACTTAAACTCTGCCCTTCAGTGTCCCTGTGCTGTGCAGTGCTAAATGGTCTGACTCCTGGTATGCAAAAACTAGAATTAATGGACTCCTTTGGTGTATTTCTTACATGAGAAAATTAGCAACTCCACTTGTTAGTGCACTGAACCACTCATTCAGAACAGTTTTTACTGCAAATCATTTGAGTCATACCTCAATACCCTTTAATTAATGTATGTAACCAAAGGTATGGTTAGCAACCATAAGAAAATGCACAGTTCAGTTGTTGTGTAGGAATTGAGAAGAACTGAACCAATGCAGGAACCTTATTGTAATCCAGAGGTGATAGGGAGATACATATATATATATATATATATGTATAAAATATGTAATATGAACGCTACGGAGGAAGGAAGGAAATGGCTTCTTCTATCTTTTAAAATACAATAGGCAGCAAAACTGGATGCTGGGAATGATTCAGTGCATGTGTTAGAGAGAGTGTGTGGGAAGTCTGAAATTATGAGCAGATTGACAGTTGTATGCACAGTAATTCCCTCCTGACAGATAGCCAGAATGCTAATAGTGGCAGGCATGCACGAAGAAATACGTGAAGAATGGGCCAAGAAAATGTGCTTTTCTTGGATCTGATCCCTGTAACCAGGCAAGCTTTGTGAGTTACTTCCTATAATTAAAGCATTCACCGATTCAAATTTTTCTCCAATGGCTCTGGAATATTTTCATTTCTTTTAAAATTAGTCTTTTTCAACATCAATTTTATGATTAATTTTTAATATATACCCTATAAAATATATCTGGGTATGAACTTTCAAGGCTTGTAAATTGCTGGGCCAGAATTGGCAACACTGAAATACTGTTCTTTCATTTGGCCACAAAATCTTTATACTCTGGTTGTCACCAGTTTAAAGAGATGATTTAAAGGCAGTCAATTGGCCTTTAAATGCCTTCAGAGATCCCACATAATTACATAGATGCCAAGCTCTACCCACAGGCAATCTGCAAAATTTCCTAGCACTCATAAATTGACTTCATCTAGACTAAAAAAGAAACTATTATCCTTGTTAATGGATCTGATTTCATAATGACCTGGATCTCATGATAAATCAGTGTTAACTTCCCTTCTTTCTTAATATTTAAAATGAGAAAATTTTTGAAATATTTAAGATCTTAATAGAATGTATCTGCTAAGGTAATTTATTTGAAATGGACACCAACATTATGTTATAAATGGCTCTTTATCATTTGAGAAGGAATTCTTGGGCAATGAGGAGGGCAGTAAAGACGCATTATGCCAAGCGATTTCATTAGCTTTGTACAGAGCAGATGGGCTTTTCTATTACAGGAATATCTGTGGAGAATGTTTTGAAACCTCCTGCAAGAGCACTTGCTCTAAATTTCCTCTTTCTTGTTTTATGTTGATCCCATTCTTCTTGCTTGCTTTTTCGGATCCACGGGTGAGATGTTGCGAGATTTACTGTTATTTTAGAAATGTCTTCATTTTTATCTGCAGGTTGAATGAGTGATGGTTAGCACTAACAGTTAAAGGATGCAGGTCTATTGCTGATTCATAGAGAGTGAAGCTCAGTCCTCATTCCCAAAGCGTGCAGGACTGGAAGATGGAGCAGAGAAGGTATTTGGCACAGTGCCTAAGACGTGCAGTCTTGTGCACTAGTTTATTCATATAGAGGCACTTAAACATATGTGCATTTGCAAAACCTAAATATTTTAAACCGTGGCTCTGGAAGGAAAGACTTTGTCTAAGGCCCCTATAGTTACATTTTCCGCATGTTAGGGTACCTGGCTTGCTAAGAAACTCTGTGTCGTATACAATAAGCACAAATCACACCACACCTCTTTGATTTGTCATTGCTACACAAAAGCATTAGAGAACTGCATATCACTAACTGTGCTTTGGGGTTTGAGTTTTTGTTCCCAAATGATGTGGGGACTCTCTGGGGTTGGTTGGGGTTTTTTTTATTTAAAAAAATAGTAAGAGAACAGAGAGGGAAAATGGCCACTATGTGTTTGTGCAGTTGAAAGTTTCAAGTTACTGAAAGGAATGATACAACTAGTAAATTCTTTCATAAAGCTAAACCAGGATAAGATTTTTTTCAGCACTTCAGTATTTTTAAAAAATCCTTTCCTGATAATTTTTAAACATTCTCTTGTATCTACTTCCACACTGTGGGATTTAGTCACCTTTTTATATGAAAGGTTAAAAGACCTGTGAATTATATACCCAAGATAATACTCAGTAACGCCTGGCTTATGACTTTTTTTGTAACCCCTTTTCCAAGAGCTGGATTTCCTGTGGATGTAGGGCTGTCAGACAGGCACTTCAGACTGGTCAACATATCCTGGCTGGTTCTTAAGAGCTCTGTGTTAGGGTTCTGCTGGTTCACAGGTCTTTGAAGAGTTTAGATCTTGGAAAAAGCCAGAGCTGCTTCTAGGATTTGAGGGGTTTGCATTTGTTTGGCTAGTGTTTTGTTTTTATGAATATGTGCCCTAACAAGAAGATAACAATATCTAACTCAACCACTGGCACATCCCACAGCACGGTTTTATTCTGCTTGCTCATCTCAAGTTGCTCTATACTGATCTTGGCATTAAACTAAAGGAGTTTTCTCTGGTCCCGTCTTTCATGTAAGAGCAAGATCTGAGCATGATTTAATCATGAGTAACCATGATTTCAGTCATGAATCTCGATGCCCTGTGTTACCAGGCCAAAAAGAAAACATTTTTTTTTCCTTTTCCTTATAGGCTGTCTGCATAAGCCTTTGTCTTGGGATTGACATAACTTCTAGTTTTGGAAGAAATACGAATACTTTAATTGCAACACTTCTATATTTTGTAGGAAGTAAAGCTTGGGTATGTAACCTACTTTCCACACCCGCACCCACAAATCCCCAGCCACAGAATAAATAAAGACAATAAAACGTACTGTGTTTTCTGAAACTCAAGGCTACTAATCTCCATTCTTCCAAAAACATAGGCAGTCAAGACATGCAAATAAACCCCAAATCTTTTTCTGAGTTCATGTGGTCTCATGAGCTACTGTTATAAAACAGTGCATATGGAATTCAAGCAGGTCGAATTGTCTTCTTCTGGAGCAGCTCTGTTCATTTCCCTGAGCGGCTCTGGCATAAAGGCATTCCTGCTTTCTGATCTCATGGATGCTGAAGTGTCTGGGCTGCATGCTCCTGGCACCACAGGGATGGTCACTCACTAACTCACCTTACCTGGAGGCTCCCTGGCAGCCATGGAGACCATCGGAGAACTGATAAAACTTCTAAGAGTTTTGGGTGAATTAACATAGGAAACAGAGGGAATTGTGTGATTTGGGATTGTTTTGAAGGACTTGGATGTGGATGATGTGTAATATTGCTATAGATTAGCCTTTCTGCAGTTGTCTCCCATGTGGATTGATTGCTGGAGCTTATTCTTGTAAATAGTTCTGTAAGTTCAGCTTAAAATAACACTTTTGTCATTTCTTAAATAAATTTATAGTTTTCTCTTTGGCTGCTGCCCCCAAGAACATCTGATTACCAGTGGTTCACTGCAATCTCTGTGGGAATAAAATCATAACCAGCATTGTGCTCTGACTGAGCTCATTCTCTTGATTACTGTCTTTGACTCCTGATTGCAAATGAGCTTTTAACAATAAAACCATACAAAAGAAATTAGAAAAGTGTCAGGGCCAGATCCACTAGTCCCTCCTGAGGACTGCAGGATTGACAGAAATACTCAGTACAGCTGATGAAATGAGAAAAATAATAGCTCGTCTTTGAGCTCTGAGCTATAAACCTTTCCACTTAGTAGAGCTCACATTTACTAGAGTTGTTTGTTAAAGCGTCTCTTATCTCTGATCTGTCTCTCAAATGCAGTTTAATCACATTTATCTACTTAATATTTTAGGAAGAGAAGTTCTGAACCTTAGGGAAAAGTGATACATTGACTTTTATTTGACAGTTTAGTATATTGCAAAGGACATTGCATTTCATGGAAAGCTGACCTGGGGACAACAACAAGTGCCTCTGAGTGCTACTTTAATGCTTCGGAGCTTCTCTGTAAGTGAAACTTTTCTAGCACAGTGTTTCTATTCATTAACAGCAATTCCAGGCATGTCTCATCGAACTCCCTCTTCCCAAATCAAATTGCCTTGCAAGTCATTAACATTTTTACTTGATTTTTAAAATGTTTTTAATGAATAGTGTGGTTTTCAGGTCTTGCACATCTCTCTAGAAGAATGAGCTTTTAATCATCAGAAAATACTTTAAAGTCCACTGACAGAATTGAACTTCTCTTGAAACAGTATGGAATAGTATCCCTCTTCTTGCCTCCCTATCACAAAACCCATTAATGCAGCATTAGAGAACCTACATGTAGGAAAGAGAAGTTCAGTTTTTAAATAAATCCAAGAGAATGAAAATCCCCTCTTTCCATCTCTGAGAGAACTGTTCTAATATACCAGATCATGTAGCAAGGGAGGAACACTTCCCTTCTCCACTTTCAGTTCTCTTGTGCAGAAAATCATGTAATTGAAAGTGCAGTCAGGTCAGATCCAAACATTATAGACCAGCAGTTAGGCCATTAACCTTGGAGATAAGAATCACTGGTTCTAGTTCCTTCTTTGAGTACTTCTAAAGAAGTTAAATTAAACATTCCTAGAACATAAACCATAAACTGGCACTCTGCTTCCAGAAGAGTGCCCTAATCTGTGAGCTTCAGAGCCATGCTCATGCTTGCCATCACTTGCTGGTTCCACACGGACACGTGTTTCCATAACTGGAAAACAATTAAGTGGTGTTAGATGAACAGATTAAGTCTCTATTTACATAATGCAGGTGGTTTTGCATTAAGGCAGTCTAAATTCTTTTAAAGAATTGTTACAATGTTTGTCTTCTATGGAGACAGGCTTAAGCTGGAAATACTTTCATTGGTATCAGAGCACCTCTTTTTTTTTTTTTTCCATTACATCATTTTGCAGACAAATAAGTAGTTTTATGGTAGATTGTTGATTTTTTTTTTTTTCTGAAAGAACTTATTTTGAAAGTAATTTTTTCTAATGCCAGCTTCTCAGATTCAACAGATAAGGATTTAGATAATAACATTTCTCGACTGTCTTGCATGGAATCTGCGTGTTTTGAGGGCTGGTAGTCATTCGTAGTCACAGCCTTTAAAGGCACTTGGAGATGCTGCAATTTTTGGTTAAAGTTTTAGACTTGATAGACCACTTCAACTTGAAAAACGTAGCTTTTTAATATCAATCTGAAGAAGCGGTCATACATTTTGAACAAAATACTTGCTTTGTTTTTTAAATTATTATTATTCTTATTCTTTGCTTAAATGAAGACATTTTTATGCAAAGAGAGTTGCTTGATAAACATTTTTTGCAGCCATTTTAAAACAGAACCTTTTGGTAGGATGTGTTCCATAGCCTCTGTTTGGAGGCAAAAAGATGATGAGCAGATCTGAAAAAGTAGGAGGACAGTCCCTTAAATAAGCTTTTTTATTTTGTCCAGACATTTCTGAAGCTTCTAACTCTTGTTTCATCCATTAACGTTTTATTCTGATAATGTGTGTTATTTTGGTTTGCCCTAAGATTAAAGTTGAATTACTATTGCCTGGGAAAACCCCTCTAGGGATGATTTAGAAATCTTTACAAAATCAAGCTAATTGCAGAATGATAAATTAATTAAACTCCTCAACATTTACTCACTTGGAATAATTCCCAGATAATAAAATACAGTAAAGCAAGTCATTTGCTAGAATAATATTCTTTTGCTGACTGTAAAAATATGAATGTAGCTTCTTACTGCTGGAGTATCTCTAACATAATAGTGTAGATCACTGTAAATGAGCTTTGTTTTGAAAGTTCAATGATTTAGAAGCAACATTTGAAGTCAGACTTTCTGTGGAGAGCAGAGGTCTCTGATATAAGCAGTCTGTTGCCTGTGAAAGATATGTTCAAACTACATATGGCTCACTGTAGGTGTGCACGGTATCTGTAGGCCACAGAGTGATTCATGACTTATACACGAGTACTAGTCATAATAAAGAAGCACAAAAGGAAAACAAATTATTCCATTTCAGCCTATTCATATTAACTTCTGTTGCTACTGTTAGCAAATTATTCAGTCTAGCAATACATATGCAAATAGAGGTGGGATTTAGGAATACACATATTGAGAAGGACTATGCTTGCTTAAGGAATTAGACTTCAACTGAATTTCCCAAGCATGAAGGAGATGAAGTACAGTCCAAACGACTCAGCTCCTCTCAAGTTCAGGATTTCTTGGTCAAACACACCACGACACAAGAGTGGATGGCAGCCTCCCTGAAGCACACCAGAATCTTACTCCGCACTTTCCAAGCAAAAGAGAAACCAGCTGCACCTCCCTTGCTGTAGATTCCAATGTGGCGGGCAGGGCACCTCCAGTAAGTGGATAGCCCTTTCTGCGTGGTGCTGGACAAACTGTATTTCTCTGGCTGCTTTATTTTACACAGCAAGTGCTGCTGCTTGTTCATGCAAAAGGCTCCTCTGATTCTGCAAGTGAAGTGTGCTGAGGTAATGCCTCGTAGGAGTTGTATTTTACTTTGCTCACGTCTCAGGGGTTTTTGTGGCCCACGTAGCTGACAAATGCTCAGATAGGCATTCCCAGATGTGTCTCGCTTCCTTCGCCACGTGCGTGGAAAGATAACGTGCATAAAGACTTGGCACTGTCAGGATAAGATCAGAAGGCACCCAGCTGTATTACTCAGGAGGCACCACAGCAACACCTGTGAATTCAAATGTTTGAACAAGCAGGAGTAATCTTAAGGAATCATGGAGAAGAGCAAAAGGTAGCTCTTGTTCCTTCCTGTCTGGCTTAGCACATATGAATTCTTACACTTAGATCATGGAAAGGAATTGAGGGGATACATGGAGCAAAGCCTGCTTGTGCTCCTGGGCTTGATAGGTGATGGTGACACTGCTGGCGTGCACCAGTCTGATCTGGAACTGTGCTGGCCAGAAAGGAGGGAATGGTTTGCTCTGCCCTCTGCTGGGCTGAGAGGGGCTTGGGGCATTGGAGTGTTAGGCCTGGGCTTCAGAAAGAGCTTCTGTAAAAGGGTGCAGAAGAGAAATCTTTGCACTTGTAGACCGCTGCAAACTTTGTGATATTTTTTAAATTTATGTATATTCTCTACTTTTTCCTCATGGAATAAGCATTAAGTGCAAAGTTAGTTACCTCTGTAATGTACTCTTACCTTTCTGCCATGAGCCATTCTCTCTATTTTTGCCTCTCGTTTCCAGGAGCACAACTATTTGTGACTGGTTGGGTTTTTTCCAGTTGTGTTTCTTTGCATGATCTATCCTAGTTTGCAGAGAAGCTCTAATATAGTAAGCATTTGTATGGTCTAAGCAATGCGTCAATTTGATGTGAGTGCCTGACAAATAACCAACCTTTTCTACATCTTGCATGGATCTAAGACAGAAGGACAATCATGTAATTCCCTGTCACTGGCTCTGCCAGCCACTCACATTTTTTGCTTCCCAAAGCAGCAGTTAGTAAGGTTGGCTGAACAGAGCAGGACAGAACTAGCATTTGGTATGTATCAAATTTCCCAACATTTTAATCTATACCAGAAAAAAATGAGTTGGAAGCAGAAGTGTTCCTCTACTTTCTAAATGAAAGCTGTAGCGTGTTACATACTTGCAGTCTTAAGAGCGCACCTTCCTCAGGTGAAAGCCAGAAATGTGTTCTGCACCGAAAAACCATGGTTTATCCACCTTAACCACATTGCAGCAGGTTCAGATTGTGCCTGAAAATGTTTTCCAATCAAAAGAGCCAGGATGATTTTTAAAAAAACGCTGATATTCTTCTGAAAGCTCTCAGCATCAGAATAGCAACAGTTGGGCTCTTCCCATCTGTACTTTTTGTTGCTGGATTAATTTTAGATGTGCTGCATATGGATTATGCATAAAATGTTGCCTCCCTGCTTTTGTTGTCGCTGCAATTAGCTCCACGGTAAGGAACTCTTCCAGGGATTTCATGGTCCAGCACGTGAGCCTCCCTGACAGGGCTGCTGGCTCTGGGAACAGACACATACTGAAACCTAAGAAGTAGTTAGAGGTGCATTGATAAAAGGTACTCGTGGTTCTGAAGGCACCTGTGGCAGACAACTGGAGAGGCACAGCCCCCAGCACAGGTTCCATCAGCTGGCTGTGTGCTCTGTCCAGAGCTGGGTGTTGTCAGTGGTGTGCTGGATATCCCTTCCTTCGGCTGCGGAGCTCTTGAAATTATCACGCTCTGGAACTCAAATTAATTTAGATGCAAGTAGTATATCTAGTTTGATTTGCTGCATTTTACCCCTCAAATATTTTCTAGTGGCATTAGGGCAACAGAAAACTGATGGTTAAATGATAAAAATATATCCTCTGGTGACTGTCATCTAGTTTTTCTCTGTAGATTTCCTCCATTTTATTTCTGCTGGTTGTTTAAATGGTAGTGGGGGGTCTATTGCCACTTGCATTAGTCAGTAATTCCTGAAAATACAGCTAGCACAGGGAAACAGGGCTTTTGTGTTCTTTTAATTGAAAAAGTTGAAATCCTGCTTTAGAAAGAAAAGCATCCCTTGGTGATAATATTCACGTAAAGTCATGTAAATGAAGCCAAAGAACAAAATGCAGCCTTTTTAAACTTGGAACCTTTTCTAGCATTGCACCATTCTTGTTAAATATGTACCAGAATAGATACTACTGCTTTTTTTAAAGCACTTAATTAACTTCTAACTTCTTAAGTGTTGCCCTTTTTATTTTTTTAATGATTTTTTCTTACTGAATGTAACAAAGATAAATGGGTTTAAATGATTGTTTAGTTAGTGGACTAACATTAGTATTAAAGTTTCTGTTCTGGATTGTTTTCTATTCAGCATCACATCCAATGCAAGTACACTATTTTTCTCCTTAGGCTTGTCAGTGTTCTGGTGCTGCCAGTGAGTATTGGCATTTCAGCACAGATCAGTACAGCACAGAAGAATCACAAGCAAGAGATAAGTTTTAGTACAATGAATAAAATGTTTATTTTGTGAACTTTTTCTATGTAACTAAATTTTTTATGTCAAATCTAAATTCCAATTAAACATTGGAAATAAGAACTTAAAGCCTCCTTTGCAAGGTAACTATGCACTGAGCTGAGTAACAATGAGAGGAGATAAACATTAAAGTAATCTTTCTGTAGCATTTCCTATTAATAAATGCTAATGTGTCTCTTCAGACACTGTAGCATTGCAGTTGCATTTATATGCCTTTTTGGGGCAAAGAACACATCAGAGGGATAGTTGTATCTCAAATGGAAGGTGGAATAGTGATATATATTGACAATTCTTTTAAAGAAAATTAAGTTTTATCTAATGTAAATTGTAAGCTAAGGCTTGTGTCCTCATAACAAAATCCTCCATGACTGCTTGTACACAACACAGAACACAGCTCTTCCTCTTGTCCTCCCTGGATGCTCCAGTAAGTGCAAGGGCTGTTTGTGTAGGGCTGTTTCAAATTTAGACCCCACAAATTTCAGCTCATGCAGGATGATATGAATGCATGAACAACATGGTGCCACTCCTAAAAATATTAGGAGTAGCCAAAAGCCTGGCTAGAAATCCTCATTGCTCGTGTTTGAAACACTACAAGTGTGTTTATTGTATGATACTGAATATACCTACTATACTACATTGCAAATGCTGTCATTTTATAGGTTGTCTTCTTTATAACAAGAATCCCATATATCATAGCTTATTTCCCTACAAATACTGGTATACCATTCATGTAAGAAATACTAGTGTATGTTGGGGAACACCGACAGTTTCCGGGATATGTCAGGTTTTGTCAATAGGATTAAACTCGAGTGGGTAAAACATTAATGCCCAGAAGAACAGACTGAGAAAGTGTGTTCATTATGCAGGAGAGCATGCCCTCAGCTGTCTGCTTAGTATGCTGAAGTCTCTGGATTATGGAAAACAGAAACTTCCATCGTATATAGCTGAACACATTCAAGTAGAAAATCAGAAGTACAAGCTGATGAAAAGTGAGCTAATTAAGATTAACAGCTTACTTCTTCCTCCAGTTACTTTGTTCTGTCACAATAGAAGTCTTTTCCCACCTTCTTGCTGGTGCCCTACTCTCTTCCCTAAGATGCAACCTGAGCTGTGATATTTTTGCTCCAGTTAAAAGGCCATCACCTCACCAGCTGCTTTGGGGCAGCATGAGGAGAGTTTTAGCGCTTGTTTTTTGACAGTTAAAGGAGCAACAGATCTGTTCCTTCATAAGTGGATACAGAGTCCCTGGGGGGAGGAAATGAGTTGCAGTTTTCTCCTCACACTTTCCATGGTTGTGCTCTGAGCTGCCCCTTTCATTCCCACAGGAGATCAATGTAACATCCCTATCTTCTTGCTAAGTAGTAAATGTCAGAGTTTCATCTCTACGATGTGTGTAGGTGAGCTAAGTAGGAGAAACTGTCAGGGATGTTTGTGAGGGACGTCTTCTCAGGCAGGAAAAAAAACCATCATGAGAAAAATAATAAAATTCCTCCTATGAGAGAAGCTGAGGGGCGGACTATAAAGGCTGAGGATGTTGGCATGATGATGTTAGAGATGACCATCACAATGTTCAGTTATGACTTGGATGGACTAAATGATACAAGGACTTAATAGGCAATGAGAAGGCTTGCAGGGACAAAAGGGCAACCAGCACAGGATTAGATGGTGGAGCATAGAGGATCTACAAAAATTGTTTCAGTGGCATTCTATTGAATAGAGAGGAAAATGTTGGTAGAGTCAAGGTTTAGAAAAGATAAATTTAAACATAATGTGTTCAGATCTTGGAGGTGTGGGTGGAGTGACAGAAAGATGACATAGTCTTTCTGAATACTAGGTAAAGGAAACCAGCAAAATCTGCAAAAGAGCCTAAAAGTGGGCTATTGACCCCAGAGGGCTTGTTGAAACTATTAATAAAGTGGAAAGTAATTTAGAAATTCCAGGACTTTCATAAAATATTTGTGACAACAGTGAGATTTTTCTTCATCTGAAATAGAGCACTTGGGTCACAAAATGCCCAGAGTGGATCATTCATTACATGTAGTCTCATAATCAGAAGAATTTTTTGTCTAAATCAGCATTCTTGACATATAAATTAATTTATTTCAAATATCTAAAGGCCTTTTATCTGAACTAATCACCTCCCAGTGAAATACCACTAAGATTTCTGTGAGAAGAGCAGACTGTACCTGCTGTTTTCAAAATCAAACAAAAAGTAGTTAATCTGAAATACTTTGAGAATATTTAATATCAGTGCCTGCAAGCTGCCTTCAAATATACCTAATAGTGAAATGTTTTGGGGAATGTGCTGATAGTAATACAGCAGCTTGTCATCTTGGTTAGAAAGTGTTTCTCCACAGAAAGAAAAAATCAGATTCCCAGTCATGGTTGTCTCCTCCTGACATCCAGCACTATCGCTGCCAAGTAAGTTATGTCATTTCATGGTTATTCCTGCCTAAATAGCTAAATGAAAAATGGGCTTTCTGATTTTCTTTACATCTTCCTGCTTCTGTATCCATTCTCAAATATTCACAAAATATTTCAGACTATCACTTTTATTATAATTGTGCTGTTAGCATTCATGTATATGAATAAGTTCATTTTTTAATGTTGGATTTTATGTAAGTTAGTATTTTAAATAACTAATAGTTAAATTATATAGAAGAAAGTTACACTGCATGTTAAATGAAAAACCTGGGTAACAACATTTTAAACTACAAAAGGAACATTTTCTAAAGTGAACTGATGCATGCAGAAAGATAACAGAGAAAAAAAAATTATGAAAAAAAAGATAAAACAAGGTTACAAAATATTTGCTGAAATTTTTTTTTCAAATTTGCTTCCTAAAAATCCATTGATCTAGGATCAAAGCTCAAAGGATCACATTATAGTGTCAGTTGACATATCAAACTAGAAATCTGACTGCACAGTGGTTTTAACTGCCAGGCCAGCTTTTAGTAAATAAGATCTCAGATAAGATGCCCTGTTTTTAGTGTTCTCAGTTGAATTCACTGTAAAAATAGGAAAGCTTCCTTTCTTCTTTGAATCCATAGAAAAAATGTGCAGTTATTTGTTACCAGTCATTTCTGAAACACTGAGGAACAGAGGCACTGGGAAATTTTCTTTGAGCTCGTTCAAATGCCGGTCCTGTTACCATGGGTTATTAAAGGTTTTATTATAGAATAAAAGTTTTGGAAGTGCAAAACACCCATAATCCCTTTTCCTTTGTGCTACATGACAAATCAATTATAAAATGTTGTTTTTCTTCAAATCCATTAAATTTCAGTTTCCATTCTAAACACAGTTGGATGCATAGCACCAGCTAAAAGAGCTTTAATCTGTAGCTCAGTTCTGTTAATATTTAATTACAAATGCCAGTCACCTGTTGCAACACTTACATGTTAAGATTCTGAGTACATGTGCATTAAATTATATAACTTCTTGAACATCTGCGTCATATCCTTTTGGTCAGCAAAGGCAAGTGTCAAGTTTAAAGTAAAGACTTACTTAAAGTAAATTTATCCGTGAATCTGTACATGTCAATAATTTCTAATTAATGAGAACTCCTTTCCAAAGACAGCAGGAAGTACAAATGTAAAGACTAAAACTGATCTGTTAACTCCAGATTTATTGTTTGCTGGCTTAAATCTTGAGTAAAAAGACCATTTAAGAATTTCAGTTTACCAGTACTGCCTAACAGCTAAAAATTGGCCTAGCTGCTGATTTTTAGACTAATTTTAAAGAGAAAGTGAACTTATGAAAGTATAAATCTTTTTTTGTGCTGAATCATCACCATAGAAGAGCAAGAAAGCATAGGAAGAGAAACTTTTCTGACCTTTGTGAACTTTCAATAAGCATACACTAAAACTTACTAACAGGGGACCTCTTGTACAGGATACAGGGATGCAGAGAGATGCACCCAGACTCAACTATGCAACCCACAGGATGTTTTATTAATCACAGGCCCATCAACTTGAGCTAGTTGTGTGCTGGGAGAAAATCCATAATTTAAAAAAAAAAAAGTATGCTTTGTCTGCTCTTTCTATAGGGAAAAAATTAATCCTCCATCTTCTAATAAACAACTGGAAAAAATTTGCTTCATGGGCCCTTATGGATCCAAATTAGCCAGCCAGCAATGATCTTTGCATGGCACAGCAAGAGGCAGAGCTGCTTGTTTCCACTATAATCCACAAAGGGTCAATGTCTTCTAGTTCCTTTCAAAGCCTTTGCTAGCCAAGAAGCAAAATCTGTACTACAAATTAAAAAGGTTGAAATATTATCAAATGTCAGTTGGAGGACAGAGATACCCATATGGGTTTGTATCCCAAGTAATCTCAGGACCATTTTCTCCAATAAAGGCTTAATCTCTCTCGGTGTTTTATCAGAACTAGTCAGTCTTTTCTACTACTTTGTTCACTAAATCACAGTTTAGGCTCTACAGACTGTAACACGAAGATAAGAGTTTGAAGTCCAAGTGGAAAAGGACTTATCTATGTGAGTTGCAGTTTATGGAACTATAGCAGATAAAGAGAAATATATTTTTGGACCTCATTCAGGTTATTTTTCTTCTGCAATCTGCTGTGCTGCTTAACCAGTGAATTAGGTAGGCCAATTCATGGAAATTGAGAAAATTATAATCTGTTTACCACCTCTTCTAAGTGATAATTTAAAAAACGACATTATTTTTTTGCCCTGTCAATTATCTGGGACAGTTCTAAAGGGAGCATTATAAAGACTAGAATGTTCCTTTGTGGTAACAGAACCATTTTGAATAACATTTTAAAACTTGCTTTGATACAAAAGCTTTTATGCTCAACAGTCCGAAGATCTTTCACTCAGAAAAGTCATATTGGAGCAGAAGACTAAGAGACCATACATTATAAAAGTCGTGTTAAATTCTCAGGCTTTCAAGGCTGCATTTTGATTTTTTTTTTTGAGTGTTACATAGGCTTCCCCTGCCAAATCCAAGCTTCTGGCATGTAAAATATTCGTTTATTAGATGCAACAGGTACTTTTTTAGCTTCAGTTGTGAAAGTGGAAGTATTTCTGCCATCTAAACTCTTGTGGATAGCTAGGAATCAGGGATAAATTCACTTGGACAAATCCAAATAACAGAGCTTGCCCAATTTCTCACGAATTCCAAACGCTGCGTGTTAGGATGTCAAACATTCTTCATAAGGGCTCACTGAAGCAGGCAGTATCACATCAGTATGTTATGGCTGAAGGAGTGCCTCTGGTGTGAAGCCCTCCCTAGGAGAGCAGCAAGTTATACTTTTCAGGTTGTTCTTAATGATTCTGTAGGATGCTGTAGAGCACATCTGGACAACGGTAAACTTGAGTCCTGTTTTCTGCTCCCGGAATTTTATCCACAACTTCGACTGTACTTCTACAACACATTCACTGGATAAAGACCTCCTTAAATGTTAGTTAACATCTGAAGTAGTAGGCTATGGAGTCAGGTATTCCTTCAGTTCCGTTTTGGTCTGATTAATATTTGAACTGCTTTCTGCAAAGGGTCTTCCCCAGAAGGGCCAGACAGTGCTTCTGCCACTTGGAAGAGCATGCTAACACACTCACTCTCTGAGGAAGGGGTTGTGGATTTGATGTCAGCCTTGATCACAGGTTTTCCATGTGCTGAGTAACTGATCTGACAACATTATAAGAAATATGGATACTGCCGCAACCATCTCCAAAAGGAGGTGACCAGTGACATGCAGAGCTCTGGTTCTGCTGGATGCACAGTTCATGGTCTCAGGCTGTGTTGGATTGGCAACCTGGACAGATGATCATCTGGTCACAAGGGCTGGCTCTGGCTCTGCAGACTTCTGTGCCTTGCAGGAGCTTAAGGAGAACAGAGAAGGGGCGGTTCAGATGTGTCCATGCAGTGATGGCAGCTAGGTAGGGTATTATTGGATCACAATTCCAGAAGTATTTCATTCAATCCCACAAAGCTTTTGCCTCAGGGTAATTTTTTATTAGATACACCATATTTCTGCTCAAAAATTACTATTTTTTGTTCATATATGCATCAAAACAAGACCTTTGTTTCATTTTGTTATCACGTTCAAATTTGAAAACAAGCTTTTCCAGCATGGGAACCCTCAGTGATTTGAAACAGGCAGCAGCTTTTCTACAGTTTTTCTCTTTTCTTGCTTTTGCTGTGCTTTTCACGAAAATGATCACTCACCATGTCTTTATCTCCATAATGTTTTAGATGAGAGAGAAGCTTTTTGTTGGGGGTTTCTCTCTAATGAGTCATCTATAATCCATGATAATTAATAAAATAATTATATTTAGTTAATTGTCATCCAGTTGAGGGTTGTTATTAAAGTTTATTTTCCTACCAGCAATGACTCCTCAGAAATCATATTTTATTCACTCTGTAAATCTGTTGCACTGTTCATAGTGCTATTATACCTGTGACACTGTAATAGCAACAGTGAAAATCAAGTCATCTTTCTGCTGACAGAATAAGAGCAGTAAATGTCAAACTAATGAATATAGAGTGGGCATATGTAAATGACCTAGGAGAGCAGAGAGGTTCTTAACATTTCTCGTTTTACACATAGATCAACGTGAGTTTCACCACGTGAAAGACTCTTACACGGTTCATCTGCACTGGCTGTAACTTGATCAGAAATCATTTTAAAAAGGGCTTTATATTCTTGCTAAAAATATACTCATGTTTAATAGATGTCCAGCTCGAAAATAAAGCTTACTGAGCTGTTAGTCCTCATCAGTCTGAGCTTTGGGGACAGCTGTGCCCCGTGGTGTGCTCAGGGCTGCCCAGAGCAGGGGATGTGTTGGCGTGTGCCCCGTCTCACCTGGTGCCCAGGCACTCTGCCCCCTTCCCCATGGACACGGAGCAGGGAATGGTACTGTGGAGGAAACCTGCCCTGTGGCACACTCCCCACGTGTACATCTGGATTCAGGCACTGGGAAGTAGCCCCAGGCTGAGGACACAGGTTTGACCTCCTTGTTTTGTTTCCCTTTGTTCTGGAGAATTGCACATACATGCTCAGTGTCTCAAACACGGCTTTTCTCTGACGTGATTTCCCATCATGGCTTGTGCTGCTGTTTGTGTCTTTCATCGTTCCTCAATCTGGTAATTGAAACCATGAGAGATGAGGTTTGCTCAGAACAACTCAAATGCTTACATGAAAAACTGATTTTTTAAGAGCAGTTTCAAAATACTCTGTCTTCTAAAAATCTCTTCTATCACATGTTGAAAAAATAATCGAATTATCATCTCTGACTTTCTTACAAATTAAAGCGCAGTACTGGCTGTTTTGATTCAGCTGGAAATAATTTCTGTTTATTTGGCTTAATGTCCAACTTAGATAAGCAGTATTTTCAACAAAATAATTCAGATAGGTAGTCAAGCATAGGAAAAGATTCTGGCTAAAGAAATAAGCATTGATTCAACAGATTTAAAAATAAGAAAACACTAGCATAAATGAAATATGTTATAAAACACCTGAATATTTTCTGAGGATGTCTCAAGATGGATGGTCTCTGTGCATTGAAAAGATCACGCTAGACAAGAGGTTAGATGATATAATTCAAGAAATTGGACAAAATATGCTTTCTAGTCCGAGCAGTCTTTTCTGGACCGAAATGCCAATAAAATTTTTGAGCATTCACCCTTCCCTGAAAAGGCTCGAATAGATGAAATCAGCTTTTGTTTAGGAGCAATCAGTCTCGACCTGCTCCGTACGGCCCCTGCCAGTGCCCTTTGTAGCAGCACTTGTGCTGAGCAAACCAAACCACGCTTTCTGCAGGAGAGCCATTAAAAATCTCTCATTCTTTCAGTTCAGTGCTATCCAACAAGTGTAGGTACTTTCTTCAACATTGATTTTAATACAGTAAGGATTTTATATTAGTTGAGCTGAAAAAACCCAGACATTTTTGTAGATGAGAATGTCTTCCATGAATCTAAATTAAAATCACTTAAACAAATGGGTTCTCTATTTAATGTAGCATTAGTTCAAAGAAAGCACATGACACGGGGATTAGTATTCAGTAGACTTCTTATTTTATTTTATAAAAGTAATTACCTTTTAAATACTATCCAAATTAACATTTTAATATTCCTCTGGGGTTATACATTTTAAAAGTGTAATATAACTCCGTACCTAATACAGAAGAACCCTATTTCCTTTTCTGCTAAATCAGCCTGCTGTATAAATTTAAATAATTTGCAATGCAAGTGGCAGCAATTCTTTTTATTACAAATAAGACTCATATTACAACAAAAGATCCACAATGTTTTCAGCACACGCCACTTAGAACTTGAAGAGCTTAATTTCATGGTATTTGTATTTCTTGGTAAGCTATTTATGGAAAAGAGTCTCTTTTATTAACCATCTTTATGTTTTGCCAGACCTCATCGAGGTAAAATATGTGACCTAAAATAAATTTCCATTTCAATACTCTGGTGAATTTTGCATATTAAAAGTCCTAGCTGGTTGAAATAATACATAAAATTCGCTTTTGTCTGTTAAAATTGAGACCATCTGACTGTTTTCATACTATGTGTAAATATGTTTTTTGTGCTTTCGTGTAACTTCTTTTACCAGTGTATGTTGTGATAATAAGAAACTTTCTTCTTATATCACCATATTTATTTTTTGCTTAGGTCTGAAGAAAATTAATCGCTTTGTCATATTGATAAAGCTACATAATTTAGCAAGAACTTTCCAGTAGAATCAAGGGGACAGCTAGGAAAAGGCTTTAAGACTGTAGAATAAAATAACAGATTAATTTGGAAAAAAAAACCAGACGGTAAGGGAAGTGCAGGAGAGATATAATAAAGGTGTAGTAGACTTGTCCACAAAATATATCAGTGGTCTGTTAACCACAAGGGTATATGGAGAAAAGACAGGCTTGGGTGGATAGGGAAAGATCAAGGGGTATGCAATTTTTTTAAAGTCATCTATTTTATTAAATGATCAATGGTAACTGATAAATGCAATGGTAACCACTGTAAGGCAGCCCTGCAAAAATGCAAACCGCTCACTGTCACATCCCAGAACAGGTTTAGTGACAGAGCCAGACAGGCATCCTCTGCAGATCCAGAACAGTGATCCTGAGCCTTGTTTCTGGCATCATCCACTCTGCTGTTGTTATATCCACAGCCTGGGTTCTTGGATTATCCCAGTGTGAGCCAGGTCCACATGCTGTCCTTGTACTGTGGGCTACAGGAACTATGGAAAGCTCAACTCCCTATCCCAATAGGCTGTCTCATCTCCTGACCTCTTTTGATCAGCCCTACTTTTTCCTTAATCTTCTAAAATACAGGGTAGATTATTTGCTGGTATTGAATATGTACTTAGCCTTGGGTGACTCTCCTAGTTACTGTGTGGGCTTGTGCATTGGTTTAAGAGGTGACAGACCTGAGAGCTACAGCAGGAAAAAAAATGAGCTTCATCTTGTATGGCAAAGTATCAGTACTGTGTAGTTCCCAATGTTCTCTGTGTTATGTATGTGTCTGAAAATTCCTGGGTGAAAAACTCTTCATGGAAAAAACAGGTAGAACTGCAACTTTACAGGTCCGTGATGCCACAACCCGTCCTAAAATATCCTCATAATTTCTGTGAGATTCTAGGAATGTAATAGGTAGTAAAATAAACAAATATTTGTCAGAATATTTATACTAGGTTCATTACCTTCTTTTCATGAGGCAGCACCACCCTAAAATACAAGGGGCACACGTGTGTGATATATATATATGTATTAGATATATCTGTCTAGAGTTGTAGCTCCCTAGCAGCTAAAAGCTCTGACTCTTTTGCCCTCTATTAAGTTCCTCCTAAAACACACATTTTCCCTTAAGCTTAAAATAATGACATTAAAAACCCTATATATTTTTACAGAAAAGTTTTACTGGTAGCTTTTTAAAAATTTGGGTGTATTTTTGTAATCCTTTACAATATTCATATCACATATAATTTTTCCATTTCAATTCAAGTTAAGGTTTTTGACACAGTATCATGAACAAGGAAAATGACAGTCTAATTCATCAAAGTAAAATTGTTTCATTGCCTTTGTGAAATGGACATGCAACTGAGACCATAAAGCTTGAAAATGAGTTTCAGAGTATGGCCACTGCCCTTCATTTTAAGGCTTCGGGTTTTTTTAAAAAAACCAAACCCCCCTCTTTTTTTTTTTATATTGTTACATTTATGAACCTATTATCTCCCTTTCTCACCAGGTTCAGTTATAATATTATCTGCCAACGCAGTTTTGCCTTCAGCTGAGTTTCTCTGAATGGATTCTCATATAATGCAACCAGAAGTGGTCCACTGGCCATTGACAATAACTGTCCCATTTCCTGTTAAGTACTTCAGGCTAACCAAGTAAAAAGCATTTCTGTGTCATTCCCTTTGGAAAATAAAGCAAACTGTAAGACTCATTTTGTTTCAAATGCAGAGCTCACAGTGAGCAGTTATATCAGTAAAATACTGAAATGAGCCTTGCTGACCTAGTAAAATGAAAATATGCCACTCTGGTGCTCTCATGCAACCATAGGAGTTATCCTAGGTGTCAGGATAGCGTGTAGAAGAAGGATTAGGTTCTCTGTTCTAGGTTTTGCATAGGCTTACCATATATTTGATTTGCTTCCCATGCTGATCTCTTGCCAATAAGAAATTAATTGGCCTGTTCTGGTATGTCTGACTCCTTATTTAGGCAGCTATGGTGAACTTTCATATTCATTTAAACAAAGGAAATCAAAGCCCCAGTGGCACATGTAGCCACTGGCTGATTTGCCAGCAGCATTTTGGTTAAACTGCAGGTAAATGGACTAAGTTATCACAAATCCCACAGCTATGGAAATAAGGGAAGTGCTCATCGAGGTGCACCTTTAAAAAGACAGCCTTTAGGAATGGGATATGCCTCTGCATTGTATAACCATACATAGTTCAGAAACTCTGAAGGGAAATGAATATGAGAAGCTCAAAAAAAAATGCTATGTTTAAGGAACTACCCCTTGTATCAGTTTTCCCTGGGACAAATGGTCATTAATACTTGCCTATTTAATTTTTATCCAGCCAAAGGATCTGTTTTAATTAGTTTGTTACTAACCATTGTCAGAAATAACACTTCTCAAACACATTTTAAAAAATTATAATTAATTCTCTCTCTAGCTAGCCAGTAAGACAAAAAGCAAAGTGCTATGGAAATTCTCCATCCTTTTATACTTATTTGAGTAGAAATGACAGAAATTTATAAATTGGCAGGTCATGAAAATTACATTAAAGCAAAGCTATCATATTTGTAAATTAGATGTGGTGTAATACATGTGCATTCGAATTCTGTCCCTAAACTTTTGTCACAGTGTAAATGAAAGCAGCTTTTTACAAAGGTTTGGGAGAAACAACCACATGTATGTTAACAAGTAACAGACATTTACTTCATACAACAGAAAGCTTTAATAAAAATTGGGCTTTTATTGTTGTCGTTCTCAATCCCATTGCAGGTGTACAGCATCTCTTTAGCACAAGCTCTGAATGCACCCACAGAGACAGCATTGGCCTGAAAACCTCTTTTTTCAGTACAGCAAAATACATTCAGTATCACTGACAATCCCTGAATAGGAACACCAATGTTAGGATCCACAATGATGGTAAACATATGAATGTTCTTCTACATAGTTTAATGTGGTGGAAATCTGTACAATCCTTTATCTTTGAGTTTTAGTGGCATTTTCCCCCCCACCCTCTGTGTCAAACTTATTGCTGAAATTATTTGGCTTTCTCAGGCAGAAAACTATTTTCATTTTTATATAGCAGCACTTTCCTCCGTAACAAACAAGATGTGACTACTTCCAACAGAAAAGTATTTAATGCAATGTATCGAGCTCATGGATATTTTTAGCATATTCCCATCAGAAGAAGATGAAGTACATTTCATAAATCTATCCAGCTCTTCCAAAGCCAACTCTTCATTTTTCTTCTTCCTGTTCTGGCTTGGCTTTTTCTGGCTGCTTTGAAGCACATTTGGTCATGACTCTTTTTCCCTGGAGAAATCAGAACTTCTCCTGTTTTTAAAAAAGTGGATGAATTAGATGAGAAATATCCTGGAGCAACTAAAAGTTGTGACCAAATATACCACTGAAATAAATGGAAACATTTCTCAAGAGGCAATTAGATCATGTCTATTGAGCTAATTCTTTAAAATCCTATACAGAGGAGGAAGCTGGGGGAAAGTGGAGCATTCTGGGGGCTTTCAGTCCTTTGTACTCATCATATTTCGGGTTGTTGTGAGAAGTGAGGAAGTTCACTCTGTTTTACACAAATCAGTGGCAAAAGCCCTAAATTCCTTCATTAAATACAGGTGACTTTATTGAGAGCCCTGTATTTGGCCCAGCCTTCCAGCCTCTGGTGGCAGCACAAACCTACACTGCCCACGGAGACCTCACACGTGTGAGAGAGGGAGAAAGGAGCCAGAGCAATAATGAATTCTTCCTCACTTCCATAAAATTGTCTGTAGACAAAGAATTATTGCAAAATCTTTGCATGGAATATACAAATTCCTGCCTCTCTTCTCAAGCTGGGTGAAGGGGAGAACCACTCTTGTACAGCAAGCAGGCTGAAATGTTCTAACAGAAACATCTGTGAGAATACAAAACAGGATCTCAGGGCATTCCTCTCCAGTCTTGCAGCAAGGGACTAATTTGTCTTGTTACAGCCCCCCTGTTGAAACCACGGAATTAATCATACCTTTAACTGTATCAGGAGCAGGCATTTTTACAGACAAACGTGCATTCTCACTTATTTCAAATATTTTATTACGTGAAAACACATCCTGGCAAAAAATGACCCAAATTAAAGGAAGGCAGGTAATTATATCCAAGTTCAAAGCTAGATATAAAGGAAAGATACAGATACTTTAAATCCTATGCTTTAGGTAATTGTAGAATTTTTTTTAAGCTAGAATAAAATTCTGGACTTTATATAATTTGCCCTATAGAATATTGATTTTCTCTTTTCTGAGCTGACAAGAGATTATTTCAGAAAGAGAATGCTAATCTTAAAAAAGTTGTTATTATGCAGCATTAAGTTCAAAATGGATCTTCTGATTTTTTTTTCTTGTAATGACAAGTGAAAGGTCCTTAGCACAATTTTCACTTGCATTTACTGCATACTTTGTAGACAGAAATAAAATTTATGGATTTGTCAGCTTTTGCAACTATTGTTGGGAAGTAAATGTTCATTTAATTTGCCTAATTTTGTATTTTCCTTGCAACCATCTTCAGGATGGTAGATTTGACTGAGGAATCCCTGCTGTTTTAACATAGACCTGGTTAGTTTAGCCAAAGATGCAAAGTTGTCTGAGGCAATAGTGAGTTTATCCAGATGCATTCTTTTATATTTTTCCATGCTTTAAACCACAGATTTTTCAAAAGGGCTGAACTAAGTATACTTCAGTAGTTTGCTGTCTCTTCTCTTGCAAAAGGTAAAAATAAGTATACTGTAAACACAATTTTCTGGAACTAGCAAGACCACACAACTACTGAATTAATGAAATATGGTTGGTTTTGACTGAGTAGATAGAAAACTAAAAGCAAAATATTTATTCAGTCTGGTATGTTGGTTTATAAAACTGTAGGATCTCTTCTGGAAACTTTGATACATTTGAATGCATTTTTTTTCTGAAGTAACTTCACTAGCTCTATGCAAAAGCTAGCAAATGACAGAAATTATAATTTCAGTCAGTAAAGTCACAAAGTTACACAAATCATCAAAATATTATCCCCAACAATCACCATATATTAATATCTTTTAGAAATAGCTCAATGGGGTTTTTTTAGCTTGCAGCAGTGAGAAATGAATCTGGGAATCATAAGCATCTTTTCAGTTTTCAGCAAATAAAAGCCATTCTGTCCTTTTGGAAATTTTGCTATGTGAGAAGGTATTCAGGAAAACAGCAGAGCAGCTGAACAGTGAGTGTGGGGAATGACAGGCCCATGTGGCAAAATGTTTAAAAGTGGATATAGAAAATATAATTCTCTTCAAACCATGCTGAACCCTCTCTTTAGTGACAATAACTACTTAAGAGATTTAAAACAGTGAAGAGGGACCTAAGGTTGTGTTTCTTGCAAATTGCTCTTCTGATTCAGTGTTTCTGAGGCTGTTTATAAATTTACTTGTTTGTGCCCTTCGCTTAACAAAAAAAAAAAAAATCTAATCCTCACAATCCTCACGTCCTCAGCATTTGAAATAAGAGCTGTCTTCTATTCCAGGATATTAATAATTTTTCATATTAAAACCTTTCCCCAAGTCTCTTAATTTTCTCCCTTCTCTCTCTGTCTTCCTGAGATACTTTTTAAAAGACAAGAACTATTTCTTAAGCAAACTACGAAGAGGATTTGATGACATGTTGATATTGCACATTTTCTGAGAATACTATAATTTAAAGAGGTTTTTCCTGAAAGATTAGAAAAATAATATTAAGAGTTAATTTAATAGCTGGGGGAAAGCAAGAGAACCAATGGCATTGCTTCCAACACTTTCCAATTCTGTAACTACAGTATCTTGGTAAGGAATCCAAAAATCTAACTCAGAAATGTTCTTCTAATAATGCTGCAGTGTTTGGAGCAGTGGCTGCCTGGAAATTTGTTCTCCTGCCATGAAGCAGGGGCAAAAGTGAATATACTTTTTCTGCATTATTCATAGTATTAATTTGATAAATCATTCTCTTCTTTATGTCTCATTGCAGTAGATTTATTTCCCACTCTTTGACACACCTTTCTGCAGGTGGTGCTAGCTCTGAACAGAGCATGGAAGACATTGTTTTTCTTTTTATGAAACTGACATGTGAAGCAATAGATGCATAATAATAAGATATTACCATCAAGTCACATGTTTTACTACTCCGCTATTTCTATTACTACCCGGTAAGACTCTGACTAAACAGAGGAGTTTGGCAAGTGCCAATACTGCGTTACAGTATTAGACCTACAGGCTGGTGGGTGGTGGGAGCCGGAAAAGTGTTAGGAGTGAGGTTTCTACCACAGACAGGCTCCCTCTGAAAAACAGTGCTAAGCGAGCAGGGGGAGTACAATTCTCACCTTCTCCCTCTTCATTTAGTCAGTGTTATGATGGCCTGCCTGTGCTCTGGCTGGTTTTGGAGTCTTTCATTACCATTTTTTTCACAACCCCATCTATCTGATTCACCCTTCTGGCTTTTCCTCTAGAAACACATGTAAGAACACACAGACCAAGAGTGCAGTCTCTTGTTGGGTTTGCTGAAAGCATGTACCAGGCTGCACACGTGTTGACATGGGCTTCTCATTCACCCATTCTTTTATCATCCCCTTGTCAGATGTGTAGTGAATGGTCTAAGTTTAAAAAATGCTATTTCTGCAGTTAGATGTTGCAGTGCAGTTCTATTTGTTTATTTACCTTTTTAAAAAGTGAAACGTCCTGTTCACAAATGCAAACAATTATTTCCTTCTTGTTCTTATCAAACTATCTTTCCATTAGACTTCTGTCTGAAAACTTTTTCTTCTTCAATTTTTCTTCTCTGTGTGCCTCGGCAATGGGGCATTCTTCTAATCTTCTCAACTTCTTTACTTTTCCCCTGAAATACAGCTCCATCTAAAAACACCTTCCATTTGTCTATATTATGGTTTGGGTGTATGGAGAAACCTTGTAGTGGTTTGGGTTTTTTTTTTTTCTTTTGTTTTTCTTTTTTTCCCAAACATATCCAGAGATCACCTATAGCTGTTTATCTCAAAAAACTTCAAAGATTGGTATACACACACCATAACAACTCCTACTACTTTCTGGGGTCTCATTACCTGAAACAGATGGCAGAGGAAAGCTGGAGTCCTGCAGGATGTTTTCCCAGAGGAAGGCAATTGCTTTTAGTGACAGCTGGGCAAATGTTAAATTCTGACTCACAAGACACATATTTCATTAAAAAAAAATGGGAAAAATCTTATTTGGAGAAAACACAGCTTCTCAGACTTTCTTGCAGAATAAAAATGCTGAAACTTCTGTCCAGAATTCTAAAATCACCTTCAGAGTTTTATAGTCCCACTTGGAGTCTTCCCAGATGCACCTATTTTTATATTCCCATGTATATCCTTACACAGAGAAAAACCTTACAGGAGGCCTTGAAAATTTCTCACTTATGCTGGAAACAAAAAAGAAAAGCTACTCTGATAAGTAATAAAGAAACAACAATAATTTCATGTTGAATATGGAAAATATGCTTGAGTTAACATGAGGTCTACTCCGTACTCCAGAGCTTGTGGATATTCTGGGCCCAAATCTCTTCTTGGCCCTGTGCATAATATTAGAACATTTAAAAGAAACAGGACTCTCCCAAATCAATTTGAAACTTCTTTAGAAAACTGTTTTGAAGCTGGGATACATCCTCTTGCTCTTACAAAACTATGATTCTCTTCTGAAAATGAGGCCAAAATGTACTTCCTATTGTAGTGTACGAATGCATCTAAAATGACTTAAGCATGTTTCAGCACACATAGCTCAGCACATGAATCCAGGTCTTGCCTATGTGCCAGTTAGAGGCTCAAGTGTTTGCAGTTATGTCTGTGTGCTTGGAGCAAGGGATCTGGCACAGACTTCTCACTACTTAGCCCAAATTAACATCACTGAACTCATTTAAGTCATCTTGGCTTCATAGTTGAGAAAGCAGGGACAGAAGTTAGCCTAAAGTGTGATTTGATGCTGAGGCAATTTGATAATGAACATGTCTGGTCACTGATGTCCCGATATTTGGAAAAGTAGATCAAGCTCCAAAGCAGTCTTTGTTCACTAATGTACCCCCGCCCTCTGCTTCAGCTGAACGTGGTGTGCAGTGCAAACTTGGGCCAAAGAACTCATCTTGATCTTACGAGTTGTTTTATTATTATTTTAAGTTATTATGGTAGTATCTTACACAATCACTGCATGTTATAGTAATACATTACTAGAAATAGATTAATATAATCAATACCTTTATTATTAATTTTTAAATGAAAACATTGTTATAATATTTGGCCCTGCTCCACTGAGGGAACAGATTGTTACCAAAGTCTGGAGAAGGAGGATCACAAGTCGGACCAACCGCAGTGGTGGTAGAAAAAGCTAGAACCAGAAAAAGTAAATTATCTTTATTCTTACACAGGGCAAGGCTTTAAATCACTTTAAGCACAAGTGATGATCAAAATTAGTTTGTAAGAATAAAGTCCAGATGTCTCTGAAGTCATAAGGTCTTATGTTTATTTTTTCCTTACTGGCTTCAGAAGAAAAAGAAATCCCGAAAAGTAGAAGAGCTTTCAAATAGACACTAAATTAATTACTGAAGTGGAACAAGGACTAGCCGTACATCAACAGAAATAACTTGAGCACAGACAGCGTCTCCATCTAGATTAGAGAAGTGCTCAGCTGAGAAGGCCAAGAGAATTAAAGAATGAAGAGATGGACAAAGACCAGACAGGTCCTGAAATAAACTGTAATCGGACACATTTGTTATGTTAGAAATATAGTACAAGATTACCTGGTGTGATCGGCACAGCAGCACTGCAGCTAACTGCGCTGCATGGCGGCATGCAGCAGTAGATGTTGGTCCACGTGACTTTACTCAGACTCCTAGAATCACATTGGAAGTGTAACATATTCTTTCAGTGCCAGACTTGCTGTGCAAAGGCAACATTAAGTTTCACAACATAGTTCATTTCCAGGCAATCCAATAAGTTAACGTTTAATGAACATACGGGGTTCTATAATAAAGAATATTTCTAAGCAATAGAAGTTCTTTGATCCAGCTTCTTCTTAAATGATTTATTTTTGTAATAACAAAGTGGAAGGAAATGAACTTTTCATCATTCTCAAGTCTTTATTACAGTAAAGAATCTCTGGGACACAAGATGCATCCAACATTCAGACCTACTAAACATTTTTTGGGCCAAAAAAATGGGTTAGGCCAACTTTGCTTTTTCCTCACTAACAGCTCAAACATCCTGCACCACATTTCACTTTCCTCTTTTCCTACATTCCTCTTTCACCCCAATTCTTTAGATGGTGGTCTTGTTTTGCCAGGCTGATTAGGACTGGCGGGCTCTACCTTGCTCCCATCCCTTGATGACTGCTTCAACAGTGCTCAAGAAGCCTGGTTCTTCCTACAACTCTTCTTTCGAATCTGTGGGGAAAAAGCTAATGTGATAAAACAACAAAGTAGAGGATGAGAGGCCTTACAGAACAAATTCTGGCTTTTCTGCAAGCTTCAGAGCCTCGTGCATCCCTGCGGCCGAGAGCTTGCGGTTGATATTCCTGTATCTGCATTGCAGCAGGTTGCGATAGGTTGTCCTCAGGTCCCGATTGAAGAAGGCATATATAAAAGGGTTAATGAGAGAGTTTGCATAGCCCAGCCATAGAAAGGTTCTCTCCACCCAGAGTGGGATACAGCTGCACGCTGTGCCACAGATAAAGGGCCTTGCAGTTGAGAGGAGGAAAAAGGGCAGCCAGCAGACTGTGAAAGCCCCAACAATAATCCCAAGGGTGGTAGCAGCTTTCTGTTCTCTTTTAAAGATGGAAATGTTTTTCTTGTCGTGCTTTAGGAGTCGTGAAAAATTAGTACATTCTTCAGATTCCTTGTGCAGTTTTACAACTCCATTCACAGAAATCCCTTCCATTTCTTCCAGACGGGGAAAACCAGTAAACTTGTGTTTAGCAGCACTCCTCCTGGCAGCTTTATAAATCTGATAGTACATGAAAAGCATCACTGACATTGGAATATAAAATGCAACTGCTGTGGAGTAAATGGTGTAGCCAAAGTCTTGACTGATGAGACAAACCTTTTCATCATTTACATTCTGGGCCCAGCCGAAGAGCGGGGGTATGGTGATAGAGGCAGATAAAAGCCAGACACACAGGATCATTTTGGCCATACACTTCCCATTCTGCCTTACAGGGTACGTAAGAGGTCTCGTTATTCCCAGGTACCTGGAACGATAACACAGAGTTACTACAGAGGGCAGGGGTTAACTGTTAAAAGTTATTTCACGTAGTCTGCCCTAAACCAAAATCTTTTCATAATCTTTTCATAAAAATCTGTTTCATAATTTTCAGTCCTCTCTTTGCACATATTACCAACTTGTAAATTCATGTGTCTTTCATGTTAAAATTTATAGTGTCAGTATTCTATATAAAAGGTCTTTTATTCCAGAAGGAAATTCTCCCATTGGCCATAACAGGTGTGATTTTCATGAATTTGTTCAATCTTCATGCACATAAATCATACTTTGGCTTTTAAGGAAATTCTGAAACCTAAACTTTGTTTTGCTACCTTATGAAATCTTGGAGTATAGAAAAATGCTGCTTCCACAAAGCCATCCATTTTTTGTATTGAGTAGATGGTTATAGCAAGCAAGCATTCATCTTCACTCTTCTGATTTATTCAGCAGTTGGGAAGAGCCCTGCCACTATGCTGAGATGATGGGTTGTCTTTCTTTCCTTCATGTTTCAGGTAGGAACAACAAACTGCAAACTTATACCCAGAGTAGATTATTTCAGTACTAAAATAATTTTTTTATCATGACTTAATTAGGAAAAAACCATTCCTATTCAATGTCCAAACTTTTACTGAACAAAATAAAAGTGTATCACAGCTCCAGAAGATCTGGGGAAGAAAACACAGTTTTACAGACAAGAAAAATATTTATAATGGGTCAATTTTTCATAGAAAAAAAAAATTAAGTCTGTTGACAACTTTCATATTTCCTAATTTGTGGTATTTTAAACTAAGTATCTTTTTCTATTTACAAAAGTATTACTATGGCTCTATATAGCTGGGTAAGAATATCCTAAGTTTGAATTTACTCTCAAGTATAGAAAATATCTGTATTTCCTCTCTAACAAAGGGAACTTCCTCTTAGATGGAATCAGATGCCTTTAGTTAGACCTAAGATTTTTAGTTTCAATTTTGGCTTCTGCTCAACTGGAACTTACCTATGAGTTACTGTTAACTTCTCGAATTGTTCTTTCTCACTTCCTCCAAAAGAATTTTGAGAAAATCAGTATGATTTGCTTTGTTACTTGTAAAAGAAACTATTTCAAATCAAGTTTCTGAATAATGTTTTGGTTTCAAGATCTACCAGTGTTTACTCACATAGTGAAGGTTCTGGAGGGTTACAAACAAGAACTATAGTAATGTGATTAAAAATATTTTTGGGGAGAGTGTTTTCTCTGTCCATTCACTTAGCACATCAAATACGAGATTTGCCTGGCTCTGTGGAATGCTGCATTGTTGATTTTACTGCAATGCAGTAAATTATGGCCAGTGCTCTTGCTTTATACAAGCACCCAGGTATGCTACAGTGATGGAAGTAAAAGAAACATCATTTAATGATCTGTTCTGATGAGTATCAACAGTCCTTCTCAGCCGTGACATTGGTTTTATATTGCTGTTATGACAAGTGTTACACAAAGGACAGACTCGTTTATTGTGCCCTGTTCTTGACAGGCTGCACGAGTAAATTACAGCAGGCCAGTATTTTGCCAGTGTGTGCCTAGGGAGGCCATGAACTAAGAATTCTCATTGGAATTGTCTGGGATCAGAGCAGCGCAATCCATGGACCATGCTGTTAAAAAGGGCTGCTTCTTGTGCCCCTCAGCACCAGCATTAGAATATAGTCACTGGGCCAGCTGCAGCAGCCACAGGCATCATGCAGAGACCATGGAGATTTCTGTTTTACAGCACCATGACCAAAACCATTTTCACTCCCAAGGAGCCAAGGGTTTTCCAAGGTGCTCCAAGATACGGAAGAGAAGAGTTAGTGCAGTGAAATTTCAGTTTAACTACTTAAAGGATACATCACACTGCTTTAAGCAACGCAACTGCAGCAAGGGTGAGTTATCATCTGCAGCCTTTCTGCAGCCTTCTAGGACAAGAGTGGCCTACCCTTAAAATTTGTCTAAGAATAGCACAATTTAGGTACAAAACACATCCTTTGTACACAAAGACTTTTTGTCATTTAAAATGTGTTGTTTTAAAAAAAAAATCCTTAAGAAATTGGTCTGCCTTCCTGAAGTATGCACTTCTCTAGCTATTACCCAACTGGTCACTAAAAATAGCACACTTTTGAGGTGCACTTTATTATGTAGCTAAAAAAGTTAAGCTGGATTTCTGCAAAAATCAGATCTGGGGGCTGCATACTCTGCCTACTGATGCATTCTCACGCACCAGAATATAACAAAAAGAATTCATGAAAGCATAAGTATTTAAATTCATTAGTTTTGCCCTGGCATCACTTTTTTTGGAGAGTATCTTTTCTTCAGAAATGCTATTTGAAATTAAAATACATTAATTAACATAAAAATACACCAGCATACTTTCTGCCTTATTCATTTTGCTAAATGTAGTATGATAGGGGGAAAGAAGTCAGCAGGCACAAATGAAGGAACGTTATCTTTTAATCTCTCTATACGAAATCCATTACCCTTGAAAACTCATTTGCAACGTCAAAATAATGTAAATCACTCCTGTTGCCTAATGCACTAGAGAGTGTTCAGGGCTTAATAGATGCACAAAATTCAAAAATATTGTGTCCAATTCAGTGGGAAAACATGCTTTGTAATGCTTAATCTTAAACTAGTACTTTAATAAAAAATACTAAAGGTAAATCAGCTGAAATTAACATATTCAAGTATAAGTAACACCTTGAGGTCTTATTACTGCAAAAGAATGAAGTCAGAGTCCCTAAAAAGCCCATGTCATGTGTCTCAGCTATCCTCCACATGAAAGAAGTGTCTCAGACTTGTTATTCCGAGAGTTATTTCTTTCACATGCCACAGATGTTCATTTTGATCTTGGTGGAGAAGAAACTGTGCCTCAGTTCTCACTTGTAAAAGAAGGGCAATGCTATTTCGTATTCTTCCTGCTCCGAATTCCTTGACTCTATGGTTCTGCCAGACAGGGCATCTCTCCATGTTACACCCAGCACAGTGAGGTCTGTATCTAGGTTACTCCCCAAAGGCAGATTACTGCAGATGAACGGCCTTTATTTCTTCTAAACTGGCCACGGCATTTTCCATTCAGCACTGCCTGACGCTGCATGCAGAACACTGAAGTGCAGGATGCTGTACAGTTGGGCAACCCGATGAGAGGCACAACACACACAGCAGTCACATCCTGCTGCCATTCCAAGGATGCTGGGTGAATGGAAAACACTGAGAAGGAAGAATCTGGCACTACTGTCTAGTGGATACAGTAGAAAAGGATGATGTGAACTTTTTTCCTACTGCATCACACATGTGGACAACAGACCCTTGCTTGAAGAGCTCAAAGTAAACAGCAGAGACCAAAATGATGGCAAATGGCAAAGGGCAGAGTAAACTTCTTGTTAAATGAATGTGTATAAACACATGAGCACATCCCTATTCTGGGTTGGTTTCTTATGATTTCTTCAGTGTCCCTTCTTCCCCACTGGGGGTTCGGAAACTGGTTTCTTTGTGCAGTCCACACATCGTGTGCCCAGCTCTGGGGAGGAAAAGTTACTCCATGCCACCCTCTTTCTGGAGGTCTGTTCAAACCTGGGAGGGGAGGGGGTAAAGAACTTCCTCCTTTAGTCAGCCATTGTACACAATTGCCATTTGCCACACACAACGAACACCAACAATGGAAATGGTAAATGAACAAATCCTCTCCTTTTGCTTTATAAAAATCTGATTCCCTGTGACATAGAATTCTTTCCCAGTATCTCTAAATGGTTAGCATTTAATGACAAGAAATTGTCAAAGACAATTTAATGCAAAATCATTATAACTGTATAGGCCTGTTCCTGAGATGATTTAGTTTGTGGGCTTTTTCATTCTGGCTTTTGACACTGATCCATTACAATGACCACACAGAATAGCTTTTATCCTACAGGGCTAAAAAGTCTCTATCGTCACTTGAACTGTAGATCACACAGGCAGATGGGTCTAGTCCCCACACTTTTTGAAATATCCAGAAAACAAGAGACTTGAGACTGAGCTGAGACTTAACAGCTACATTGACTTCAACAATAGAAAGAAAATAGTAACAGGATGGTCCAATATATGATCATGTGTCCTAAATCTTTCTCTTCTACCTCCATTATATGGCTAAAAGATCAAGAAAAAGAGTAAAAGGACTTGCCTGACACTGTGAGCAAAGTCATAGAGCAATAGAAAACCTTACAGCTCAAAGAATTAAAATAATTTTGAAGCCCTCTGCCCAACTCAATAATAAATTGAATGCACCATGACATCAGCATCACTTATGCCACTTTTGTACTACACGTGTTGCTCCTTTGTCTCTAGTCTCCACATACTTTATAGGCAGATAAAATTCCATTCCAGTTAGCCCACATTCGTTTCTCAGCATTCACTGACTTGATCTAACAGATTCCACAATCAAATTACATCTCTCACTGTCTGACTATGCTTTTATGAAGCAGATTGGACTGCTACAGAATAAAACTAGAACCATCATACTGGAAATGATACAGATGTGTATTACAGCTATTTCTGCCAGGAATCACAACGTGTTGTTTTGTTATCACTTACCATTTGATTAGGAGTTGTGCTTAATACGGGGTTCTGTCAGTTCTCCTACTGTTGTATTTTAAGAGTCATAAAACTGCTTTATTCCAAAGGCATAACAATGCTTACTCCTTCGCTTCTCTCTTTCTTTAGCACAGAAGCTTTCAGTCTTCAATGCACATCTCCATGTATGGATTTCTTTGCAAACTCACAGCTATAGATTCCCTTCCTCTATTTCACCTGAAATAATAACTTATTCTGAAGAATGATGCTGATCTACTGACTTTTCTCTATTGGCTATGATTCTCTCATCATCTTTCTTAATGTCTTTCTGTTTGGTTCAGCTCAACATTAAGAGACACTTCACAAGAATAGGAGCAAAATGCCATTCCTCAAAGCTATCTATTATTCAAAAATATTCTCCTTAGTATAGTCATGTATCTCAATAATTTTTTTCCCTTTCTCTCAAATGTAAATGTAGAAAGTTGAAACAAATACCAAATCCTATCTTTCTGTTATGGCTATGTCAAAACACCTAGCAAATACTGTTCTCTTTTCAAAGATGATGTGTTTACACAATGCAAGAGATGCTCTGTCCCTCAGACTTCCTTTTAAATAGAACAAGGTATACAAACATATAGACTGATCAGGAAAATACTATTCCCATCACATACTTCAGTAATTGAAACAGGAGTAAAAGAACAGAAACATAAGACCTAAATGGTGAGACATGAGCATTGCAGTGCACAGCTCTGGTGCCATAATGTGACAATTACCTTGTTAATAATTGTACAACAGTACTTGGCCTTTCTGCAATACAGACTGGCCTCATAATCACATCATGATCACTGCCAGTTTATTGCTGGGAGGAGGAGGAATTTCAGAGGCAGTAAACTACTTTTCTCCTTAGCAGAAATGAGCAAAGTTACTAATTTCAATGCAAATATGAAACCTTTCAGAATATGAATTGGGTCACTTTAAAACCTAAACCTAAAATACCGTGCAATGGTAGAGTGAGACAGCAGAACTAACAAAATCAAAACAATACTCAGTGGAGAGAAAAAGACTTTGACTAATTTTATGCTCTATCTGGTTAAATGTTGCGTCTTTCCTACGCTGTGAATTAGTACACACTTTATAAAATCTAAGCACAGTGGTCAGCTTCCACATCTTAATTGCTAGAAATCCTGGAAATCTGTACTTCATCTTTCTCAGCTGATGGTGAATGAAAAAATATAAAAAAATCTTAAATATATGTTTTTATATCTATTATTCTAGATGCTTACGTTTCACACTTCATAAAATTTCAATATTATTCTTATCATTGAAATAGTGATGTGTTAATTTTTATATTTGGAAGAATGAGAATGAAATACTTGCTTTGCTTTCAGTAAGGTTAACACTTTATATTATTCCCCTTTTTGTTTTTAATTAAATGTATTTTCTTAAATTCTCTTTATAATAGGATGGCATTCATTTCCACTGCTACAGTGGGTACATATTGAATTTATTCTACATTGTAAATGTTCTGACTTGATTTTTCTTTTTCTGAAAAATCATTGTAGGGGATTATTTTTGATGAACTCAAGAAGTGTAGGCTTTCCTGGTAGTGGGGGAGGATTAAGTCAATCAAAATTAAATATCTGTTCATTCTAAAGGAATGTAATTTGCATAGCAGAAGATTGCTTTCTCCTCTTGTATATTTCTTTTAGTTTCTCTGTGCTGTCCTGGGCTTTCTTCCTCTCATATTGTATAACTTCACAGCTTCATATTTTTCTTATTTATTTTAGCTCATTTTTCATTCTTTCATTTCACTCATTTTTATTTCACCTTCTTGCTGTCTTATTTCTCATTCTCGTTTAGCTCTATATTTATTCTTCTTTATTTTTGCCTACTAATCTTAGACATCCATCCCATAGATAGGGGAACGCATTCTGTTCTTTTTCTAAGAAATACATGACAACCATATTGCCAGAATATGTGCAACATTTTTCCATTCAACTTCTATTACCTTACTTGTACTTCTGAAACCATATTGCTCTTTACTTTCAGACCTCAGCAAATTTCTTTCACCTGCCCTCACCCTTTGCCTTTCATTTTCACCCTGCATGACTGTCAAAGCATTTATCACCTGTCACATCTTGTTCTCAGCTTCTTGACAAACCAGTTCAGTAGCCTTTCATTTTCCACTGTAAATTACACATTGCTTGGAAGGAAAGGTCCCAACATGTAGTTGCTGATGTTTACCTTGCAACACAGCCTGAATGTTAGATAATACGTATTTCCTACCCAATATTTTGCAATTACCCTTATAAATATTCTAAATTATAGACTAAATGCTCTTATTAACTCTCTTTGAAGAAAACGGTACCTGTATATTTTCCTTTCTCTACCATCACCAGAGACATTAAGGTGGGAGATATAAGGGAGGTGGATTTCAGCCCTTTTAATCCTTCACCAGCCGCCTAGAAACCAGATATATTTGAAAACTGAGAAGGTTTTGGATACAAATTATTTAGAATTAAGTTGCATTCTGTTGTGGAAGACTTACTATTTTTAATTTTTTTCAAAGTGTCTGAGCTCCAGCTTTGTGGGTTTCATCATCACTAGTTTCCTGTGTACAAGTGTGGTTTGCTGACTGAGTGAAATAGGATTAATTATATACAGAGCTCAAAAGTGCTTTTCAACCCACTTCTTGATAGATAATCTGTAACACTTCAAAAGCTCTCCAAATCCAGGCAACTCACACATAGGAAGAATCATTTTTCTTTACATTGTTCAACAGCATGGAAGGTTGAGGGAAAATAAAAACTCATACTTTTCTAAAAGAAAATACGTAACCGTGTCAGGGACATACTACCCACTTCTGCCTTTTCACACACACACACCCCCTCCCAGATTTGCAAGCTCCTTTATTTAACACAGATCTACTTATTTTTGTGGAAGAAGTGAGAAGAGAGGCTAAATGCTTTCCCTAAATTTTTCTCTTTTTTTGTTTTTCAAGTAAAAAGTTGTATTAATCAAAATACAGAATAAAGTATGATTTGCAATACATACTAGTAACATTTTAGGAATATTGCCTAGAGAAAGACTTCTCAGGCTTACAGAAATATCTAATTTACTGAAAAATTCGTCATGAAATTCATCATCGTATACACACAAGCTGCTTCACAACTGCAGCTTGTGAATAGAGCTTCATACCCTATGGTATAATTCACAGTAGCTGTTAAGTCATTTTATCAATCAAGGAGAAAAAGGAAAACCAAAACATCTTCAAAGATGGCAGTTTGTGGCTATATTCAATAAGGGGATTTATATCAGAAAACACTATTTCTATTAAAATTCACATTTCAACTTATTCCACATTGAGAACCTTTTTATTATCCCAAAATACTGTGGGCTCACAGAAACAAATGCAGTGCATTTGCATCATGTCAACTGTTATAGCTAACTGAGTATCTAACCACGTGTAGGCTGATGTCTGTCTTACGTGACTATTTTTTCATCTTTATGTGTATGATGCAGTATTTCATTTTATTAAGTTATTACAACATGCCTAGCCTCTTTTTGAGAGGGCAGAGAAGATATTTAACCTTCTGATACTACCTGAGAGACTAAGACAGGAAAACTGTTTTCTAGAAAAAGAATTAAAGAGGAATCGCATTCTTGTTTATTTCTGTCTGGCTGTGATGCAATGTTCATTAGCGATCGAACATGCAGGAAAACAGTTTAGGTTGGAAAAAGCTAGGAAAGAGGTTTTATCTCATATGGCCTTTTGTATGTTAGAGGAGAACTGGGTGATTCTGAAAAGGGAAAATGAATCTGAGTAAATGATGTGGCTTGGCTGGAGGGAGGTGGTGCTGTCAGTGAGCCTGAGGAGCAGCAGAGACCTTGAGTGTGAATGCACAGTCCAAACGGTACTGAGGAAGGATGAGGCGTGCCTGGAAATATTGCTTAATAGTGTTACAGGGGACTTATTCTCCCCTTTAAAGATGTGGTTTCTTGAAGCACCAGCTCAGATGAAATCACTCCTCTTTTCAACAGAGGCAGTTTCTGAACAAACAAAAGCAAAAATTAAAAAGAACATGTTTTGCAGAGAAGAACCGGAAAATCCTCATTTGCCTTTCATGTTCACCCCATCTCAACCCTCTTGTCCCTCACACCTGGGGTTATCATCAAAGAATGTGTGAAGGCTCGATTTCAGAGCTATGAAAAACCCTTTTATTTTTTAAAGAAGAAAACCCTCATCAGACTACCACAAAGCAGAAATGGCTAAGGTGATTTTCTCCAACTTCACTACATGAGTCACACTTGGATTGACACTAAACATCAGCTTAAAAGGAATTATTTTGAAAGTTATAATAGTGTTTCAAAATGAAAGCCTCCCACAACTTTAACTAGAAAATCATGACTGATGTCTTCAGTACAATTAAATTAAACATTTCAGAAATTTCCATAGTATAAGTGATGAATGAAACGAAAAATTACAGCCCACTGAACTGATAATACCACTACATTAAAACAAAGTACCCTCAGGGAATAGCTATTTCAATGTGCTGATATTTATGTCCCTTCTCTTCCTTCCTTGAATACAAACAGTTTAAACATAATATCTCCAGACAAAGCACTTAAGGAACAACCCCCTCTAGAATACTTCTTCCCTCCTCCCCCTTCTTTCTTTTCCTCCCTCTGAAGAGACAGGAAAAATGCTGGAAAGACCAGGTCCAAATTCTCCTTTTTGCTTCTTCATGACAGTAATTTTGCAAGAGCCCTAAGGAACACCTGTACGGTCATTATGGATGAATCTCAGTACAGACCTAACCTACTTAGACATTTTTGACTTTGTCCATAGTTGTACCGGACTGAAGGCAGATCTGAATTTTTTAAAAATCACACAAAGGTTTTTCTGTGTTCCATTGGATCAGGTATGTGAAAATTACAAATGTTGACCTCAAGCTTTACTTGTTTTCCCACACTTGGCCAGACAAAAAACAAAGTATATCAACAAACTGTGCTAGATACACAGGAAAATCAAAGTCTAAAGTGGATTTAATTAAGAATATTCTTTCAAAAATTTGGGGATATGCAAAGCATCTTGTATAGTGTTTATCTAGCTGTTTTTTAAAGATGCACACTGGAGTTGCTTCTCCTACAGCAGTAAAATCATTTCTCTCTTCCTAGTATGAATAATTCTTAACACAGGAAAAATCATAACTAGTTTTGGAAGCAGAGGCTGTGGGCTGGAGAGAGCACAGCATGAGGGGAAGCTATCAAGGAAGGAAGGCAGGAGGTTAGATCAAATTGTGAGTCCACAATTCAAGAACCTTTTAGAAAACTGCTGTTCACAGTCCTTTCCAGCAGAAACTTTTGGTTCAGTGACTTATCATTAGATAATAAGGTGATTCCTTCCCTGTAACTTATATAAACAGCAATTTTTTTGTCGTTTCTTGATATTTTAGCAGTATATTTTCTGCTCAGTATGTGGTACAGAATGAGGTTATCATGTCTCATCATCTTTCATGCCAATGAATGTAAGGTTTTCTGTAGCTACCACATTTCTCAACCATATGTGATTTATTTCCTTAGCACTCATTTTAACTAACATATTCACTTACAGCATCCTTAAACACCCAGTCCCAAGTTCTCCCTTCACATGTAATTCTTCTGCCTGCTGTCATTTCCCTCACAAAATGTCTCATTCAGTGAAATTTTGAAATTTAATACCAATAAATAAATTGGTCAGGTTGAGCTCTCTTATACAAACTTGAAATAGAAAATTTCCAGGAATTTAATACTACTTTATAAATATTTCTTCCATTTGCAGTCACTCAGAATCCGTAAATACAGAGCCCCAGGTGACCTTTAACTCAAGCAGAAGGTTGAAGGAAAGATCTAGTGAGAAGTAACTGCAGCTAAACCCAAATTGCAGTGGGTAAAACTGTATATTCAGCCTTTCCCAAACTCAGTATTTAGTAGTTCAGTTGTCATAATATTTATTCATTTTTGCCAGCAGCCTTGGAAATGAAGAAAGTAATGGCCAAATGGACACTATTTCTTTCTAGCTAACAAATCCTGCACTCTAATGAACTTTGAACCTTCTGGGTCTTGCTCAGACCTGCCAGGCTGTGGTACCACATAGGGAGCTTTTCTCAACTTGCTGCATCAGTAACATTTAATCCAAATCCAGAAGTCCACACTCCCCATTTCCGATGTCACCAGGTCTACCTTTGTAAAGATAGCTGCAAGTAAGCTTAGAGATCACTAGACAGGAAACCTAGAAAAAGATTAGCCAGGATAGTATGTCCTCTTTGTCTAGCTGAAAATAGGCCTGCCCACAACAAATTTCCACTACAGTGTATTCTTTTTTTCAGCAACATCCTTCATATTTTTCCTTCTTTTAAAAATCATGCAAAACCTGCAACATTAAATATTTTTAAAATATAGAACATATTTCAACACAAACTGTTACCACCAACTTCACAGGCATGAAAACATAGTATATCCAATCTACAAAATGAACCTCTTGCTTTTTTTCTTGTCATGAAAGGAGTTTCTGGCTCTCTTCCCCTGGGTTTTCTGTATAGAATGACAAAATTTGAGGACAGATTCAGCTATTGATTATTCACAAATAACCATTTGTCCAGCTCAGTGTGTGATTGTGTGGTCACAATACCTTCATAACACCTTTTCGTGTTCCTCAGAATCTAGGATTATACATTCATGCTAAAACAGAAACACAGCTGATGATAGATCATCTCCTCCTCCAAAGCCGAAAAAGATAGCAGGATGTGAAGATTATCAAGGATCCCAGAACTCTCTTTTATATTCATTTTACAGATGCTACATCACACATGAAAGCAGTGGAACAAGAAGGAACAGCAGAAAGAAGCCCTTCCTCCCACCTCTCAGTGAGTATGTCTTTCCTTTGCTTTTTTTCCTCAGCAACAAGTTGGCAACTGTAAGGTTCTACTGAGATATGGTGGCATCAACTCTGTGTGGATAAAGAGTGAAATACCTAAGGTTCATTGCTGTGACTACAGCTTCTAATGATAACAGCTTTCATTGCCAGGCTGAAACATTCATTTGAATTTAGGAGCAGAACACTGGCATCAGTGTGGGATGAACCACCACAGCTGGCCTATGGACATCTCAGGTAGCTCACTGCAATCTGCAGGTGTTTGAGAAATTTGACAAGATCCTCCCTTTATTTCAACAGCTCAGCAGCAGTGCAGAAGTTTTGTGTTAAATTACAGGCTTCGGAAATGTTAAGCTCCTTCTTGTGTTGTTTAATTCATAGACAAATGGTCCACTATGCTACTTTATTTTCAGTTATTTTTTAAAAAATTAAGAATGTGTTCTGTTAATGGCCATACTCATTTTGCAAAAAAATATCTTTTCAATATGGGACAATACACTCTTGAGACACTACAATGAGTACAGTTGCTAAAACTGCTTGTGATAAGAAGTGGGTCTTCAAATGCAGATACTTAGGGTAAAAAGGAAACTGCAGTACATAACAATTCAAAAGTTAAGTCTTTTGAGCCAAAGCTGTACCACTTTTAGCATGAAAACATCTTATTAGACTATTAAAGAAAAGCTTTGCATCTTGTCAGCAGCTGTTTTGGGTCATGGGTATAAATATTTCCAAGTAGTTTGTGGCCAGACAACACACTCTTTGTTCAGGGATTTAATATTTCAACTATTTGCTAAATGTCAACTTCTACAGCAAATAAACAAAATTTAACAACCCACAGGGAGAACAGCTTAGAGAAAATTATTCTGGCAAATGGTACTGTATATATGAAATACTTCATGACAATCACAACATGTTTTCATGGTTTATATTCATGATGACAGTTACGTTGCAAATTCTACAAGTTTAGATAATAGCACATACTTCAGTTATCTGTACTTACGCCTTCCATTTCTACCTTCCAATATTTATACCTATTGACAATTTCTGAGCACCTGTTATCAGAGTAAATCTTCTAGAGCACTATTCTTTCCTTTGATTAAAAAGTTCCTGTATTTTCTCACATGGGAACAGTCCTCTTGTGAACAGACACAACTGCCACAGGCTTGGGATTTTGCAGTTACCTTTTGCATGCCTCTCTGGAGATCTGCAAACCATATGTTGAAATACATTGTCCCCAGTCTCCAACACATCTCATGAAAAGCAAACAGTTTATAAATAAGGTACTTAAATAAAGCTTTTTATGGATGGCTCAATTTCACTTGCAGCAGCAATAGGCCATATTTCTGATTACAGATACTTGTATGGGTGACAAGAAATTATGATTCGAATGCCACCAAGGGCATCAGCATTATTCAGTGGCAGTGAAGGTGGCACAGCTCCATGCCAGGTTATTGGGAAGAGACCTCGTCATGTGTTTGCCTGGATCTCCAACTACAATCTCTTCGCAAAAGACTGGAGAGTTTCCAGCCAAAAAATAAAGAGCAAAAAGTTTGTACATAAGTCTGCCACAAAAATAGTGTCCTTGCAGGCAAGCCTTTACTGCCAGTTCTGATGTTACCCAACTTGGTTAATGTCTGCGATACAACAAGCTCTGTCCATTCTCCCTTGGTCCCTGACCAGATTTTCTACTACTGTTAATGCATGGCAAGGTGCTGCTTGCCCCTCAACCTGCTACACCATGCAGGACAAATAATTTCTAGTGTGAGAAAAATGTTATCTTTCATATGGCTCTGCCTCCACTTCTCACAATCTCCTTAAGAGACATAAGAACTGTACATCAAAATGGATTTTTATTGGATTACCAACGTTCCTTGTGGTTATACTTTAAACTTCTACAAGCTGAAAAACTTGGTTTTAGGTGTTCAATTGTACCAAAACCCCACCCATTTCCTTGATACATCTCAGGAAAAAACTCTGCTGCCAATTTTCTCTTCAAGACACAATGTACCTCTAAGAATAGACTTCACCCCGGTTTTCCTTAATTTAAAAAAGTTATTTTTGTAATATCCCTCTTGGCTTTGTGTTTTAGTGTGTTTTTAAACACTTATGACCATTTAGCAGTGAAATAGCTATCAATGATGAAGTAAACCCCCTTCAGTGGTGTCTTGTGCTAGCTCCAATTTGATAGCAAAGGCCACGATAGACAGAAAGACTATACTCAGTACTGATTTGATTTCTATGCACATCTCTATTCTGCACTACTAGAGAATTCATTCTTGTCTGTACATTACCCAAAAGCCATGTTTATTGCTAGAAGTGAATCACTACCAGATTTGCATACATGCTAATGTGTACAGAACCAGCCATATATAGCACATAATCTAGATTTCTACACAAAGCCTTGAATAAACAAGGAGGTACAAAAAGAAAACAATGACACTCACTATCTAATTTTGCTCTGTTAGTTCAAACAGAATAAAAACAAATTTTCACTATGACGTTTAATCCTGCGGTCTTTTGAAAATGAAAATTTGCAGTAAGAGTTTGTTCAAAAAATTTCAGCTGTTTTTTTGCCTCTTTTCAGTATATCTAGGAAGAGTTATACTATTCAATCCTTTAGAAACAGTTGGCTCTCCACTACATCAAGAAAAACTAAAACTTGTAAGGTTTCCAGGTGAAAGAAATTATCTTCACCTTATAGACTGTAGTGACCATTAGAACCAAACTGCAGTGAGCACAGGTTTATGATACTTGTGCTTTGGACATGCAGGTATCAAAACTTGTGATTTTGCTCCCCAGTCTTTCTTCTATGACAGCTGCACCTCAGCAGACTCAACTATTTCTCAAGCTCTTTATTTTCATACAAGACCTACAATGGCCAGCTTTCTCCAGACTTTCTAGTCCACAGAGGAAGGACCAGATCTGTGTGTTATATATTGAGAGAAAAAAAAAAAGAGGTGTTTGCAGCTGACAGACAGTGCCATATGTACATATCAACTGCGGATGAAGAAAGTTTCAAAAGTTGCCACAAATACTTCCAATGAAATATTTCAAACTCAACAAAAATATCAAAAATAATACTGTGTTTCTTTAAAAGGAATAAGATACTTTATATAATTTTCAGGGAGTTTTAGAAATAACTTTCAGAGAAAATTATTCCACAAATGTGAAAACATTCCCTGATTAATTTCTGTTCTTCTAGACTCTTGTGTGAGCATGCTACAGTAATCTTGTTTCAGTGTATGAAGCTACAAAAGCTTTGATGTTTCATTCTATGATACTCATCCAGTTCAAGAAAAACACCAGGAAAATATCTTTTGATACCAGTGTAATCAGGTTACACTACACATCATACCAGTATGATATGTATTTGCATTTTTGTGATTTATTTTAGGACATATTTTTGAAAGCTCCCTTCATAAACTAAGAGAAGTGCTTCTAGAACTGCATTTTTGCTGTGAATCTTGAAGCAAATCTAACCTTACTTACAGAAACTATTTTTGTGACCTTGACAGGAAAGAAATCACTTTTTAAATGTCTCTGGAGTGCCCTGCTTGGCAAAAATGTGAATTAATGTTCCCTTACCTCTGACTTATGAGGCTCCTTTGAAATGTCTGGATGAACCCCCAAGAATTAGAGACCCCAAAATCACTTCTGAAAACTCATCCAGTGTAAAACCCTGGTAGGAGCAAACAGAAGATAGTTTCAAATGTGGGGGGGAAATGCAACATCCAGTTTCAAGAAAAGGCATTCAGGTAAATGTGGTTTAATCTCAAATCTCCTGCTACTCACTGAACTATAATTTCCCATTCATGCACCTTGAAAAATTACCAATTGCAGTCACCTTTGCACTGCCACCTCTGGGTTATCTTGCGTCTCCCCACTTTGTGACTCCCTTTCAGTAACACTGCTTAAATGCATCCAGTATAGAACAGCAATAGAATAATCAATCTACAGATTTCTTTTCTGTAACATCATCTAGCTTCCCAAACTTTGTCAGCCTCTGCTGTGCAGACACAAGACACACCCACCAAATTTCAGATCTTATGCCTCTTTTTCCTCTGCAAAAGGACAAAACTTCCACTCATTTTGATGTTAAAACTCCAGGGTTTTTTCCTGTGTTACGTTTTCACAAAATAGTCCATCTGTTTTATAAAATATCTTTTATTTGTTAATTCCCACCTACTTATTGTGCATCTGGCAGTGTGGTCATGAAGCAAAACGTCTCTCCAAAAACATAATAGAACAATACTTGTAGATGAGACCTGGTTACTCTATAAGTAACTGCATCTCCTTCAGGCTGCCTGTGTGACACAGGAAAAGATACCCAAGGATGTCACAGAAAGGTACCCAAAGAAATGGGATCATGTTAATGCAACAAAACACCCCAGATTAATTTACTCTTTTGGAGTGAGTTCTCAGTGACAGACACACATTGCACTGCCTTATTCTACTTAATGCATCCAACTTCCAATTGAACTTCTTCATCTCTGAATTTTGGACCAAAAATTTATATTGTACCTTTTTTCAACACAAATAATGAAATGCAGATTGCATAAGTGTTCAGCAACAAATTCTCTGTAAAAAAGAATCTACATCAGCTTAAGGAACATTCTTTAAATAGAATACATTAGAAAAACTACATAAAGGAGGGAGATCAAATCTGTTCTTTCTCACTTTAGTTTAGTTTATCAGTGCTGTCTGTGTCTTTCATAAGCTAGACAAGTTATTTACAGGCTCAGAAAGAGTACTGTTGTTTATCAGGTTAAACAATAAAAACACGGCTCTTGTGAGGGTGGCTGTTGTTAGCAATTAGCTGCCATATTGATCTCAAAACTTTCTTCTGCAATACAGATCTTAACTGCAATAACTCCATCAGACACTTTTCCTATAGTTCCTTTTAGGTTTTTTCTCCTTTCTCAGTTATTTCTGTGTAAATATATATACTGAACAAAATCTCACAAGTGGAACTACTGGTGGCAGCCTATGTTTATTCTAGATCCAAAATATATTACATAGAGGATTTTTTCATAGCTATTTCTGCATGTATATTCTACATGGATTTTGTGAATGATCTGAGCAGGGATGGCAGGACAGACTGCAGCCTTTTCCACCCATGGCACTGAGGCAGAAAAGTCTTCATACCAAATAGGAAGCCACACAGGACTACTAGGTACCATTAGGTTTAGCAATTTGTTAACAGTTTTCAGGTCGTATTATCATCTTGGGAAGTAGGTAGAATTTAGACAACTGGATTCTATTGAAAGTGCTTAAATCTTTACTTAAATTTAGTTCCAAGTTCTTCCTTTGAGGAAATTTGAGGTCTGCGCAATTCCCAGACACGGAACAAGGACTCGAGGAGCGGGTGAACTTTTGGGAGTGACACATTCTAAGGAGAAGCATAAGTACTCATACTTGGAGCCTGGCAAAACAGGCAGGGAGAGAGAGATGATCCTTGTGCATAAAAATCTCAGAACCAACAAAAAGGCCCACTTACTTGCATAGAAATTCTAAATCCTCATCAATTTAATGGAAGCCTGGAATAGTCGTGAATTGTTGGCCAAGACACAGACTGGAAAAGTTCCCAAAAAAGTGTTTCATTACTTGTGTGGGTGTGGGGAAAGTGTTATAATTCTTCAACTGTATCTGAGTAGTTATGTTTCTTTATCACTTTCTAAGCCAAAGAACTATTTTTAAATTGAATTAAAAATTGCTACTTATGCAGTTATCCTGTGGATACTCTCCAAAACAGCATTTCTGTAGCTGTCTTGAGTCAGAACAGCACGATGACTCAGCATGAAAACACCACCAGTTCAAATACAATTAATTCCCTTTATTTGTTCATTCCCCACTAAGATGTGGTTGGTATCCATCCCTCATAATTCACCCGTAATGTTTTCTCACTCTTAAATGTAAAGAATGTAAAGGAATTTAAATGTGATATAATCTATTTAATTCAGAACCAGAAAAGTGGAGCCTTAAGAGCAAAAGAAAAAAAAATCCAAACACACTAATAGGAAATACTTAAAGACTATTCACTGAGACCCGATTATCCTGCAAAAGTCTTTGTAGCTCCTACCTTTCTACAGAGCTACTTCTCATATCATGGATGGAGAGAATAGCAAACGTAATTATTGACTGAGTATCAAGCTATCTTGCCTGTTTAAACCTTGTGAAAGTTGAAAAGGCAGAAATACTCTTGTCTCTCCATCATATCTGCTTTTAGCTCTGACAGACCTGCCTGTAAGCAGATAGCCTTCTTCCAAAGTGGGGGCTTAAATAAGACAGAGATGACTAAAAAATATGTTCATATCAGGTCACCCTGATAAAAATCTGTGAAGGTTTTTATGTTGTGAAACAACAGGAAAGATATGATCTGAAGAAAAGCATAATAGTCCAAATCCTGGTAACTTCAAGGACATTATCTCATGATCTCCGCAAATTTAGATCTTTGTGAATGATCAAACAACCTGTCCAACCTGGCTTCTTCCTTGTGCACCCTGTGCAAAGTTAGATATCCCCATAATAGCACGTTAATATCTACTTTGCACCCTCATCGTTTACACAACTCAGAATAGAAGCAACTTTAGAAGTACACGAAGTGCTTGGTGTGTCTAACTAGGAAAAAAATACAAGGTTTTCCAACAGAACAAAAACAGCCCATTTGTATACCCCATGCTAATATGCTTTTTTCAGAGCTTTCCAACTGATAGATTCTGCTAAAAAACGCATCTGCCACTAAGGGCTGTGCAGCAAAATCTCTCTGCAAGCAATGGGCTTGCCAGCTGCTGGCATTTCAGGGCTCTCAGTGGCATAAGCTGAGTAGCACATATTTGTGCAAGGGAAACAAATCAAAAAGCCTTTTCAATTTACTCATTTCATCCTGCTTGGTAGCTCCTCAAAGCCTCTGTTTTACTAACTTAATTGTTTGTTTAATAAAAGGTATTATTATTTCTCCTTACAAGCCCTGCCTAACAGTTTGTAACAAACTTGGTTTTTTAAGATTAATTCAGTAGTAATATTCTTTCAGCTATTTACCTGATTCTCATATCTGCTTCAGGAAGAACCTAGAGATTTTAACAAATTTTAAAATAGTCTATTTATTTACTCTGTCTGCACTGTCTGCAACAGCCTCATCTTTTACTTCAGGAGAGATGTTACTGGATCACAACGAAGGTTTCCTAAAGTGCCCTAAAGAGCCAGGTGACAGTGCAATTCCCAATTATATTTCAAAAATGTTTCTTTGTTCCTGTCTTAACCCTTCTTCCTAAACGTCTCCCACGTGACCTCAGGATCTACAAGATTTCAAGTACATCTAAATGTCTCTGAGCATAGTGGCCAACTTGAAGGACAGTGAGTTTCATTCACTTTCCCTTGCTTCTGGAATTATTATTGAAATTTCCTGGTCCTGTATTTGTATTAGTTTCCCTGAGATAGTAAGGCTAGTAAGGGAGGTATCATTGGTAATCTTTTCCTCCTACATAACAGAAAACATGGAAGTGTTTTCACCAAAGCCTTGCAAAAACGGACCCCGTGAAAATGGTCTGACCCTCTAACGCACTACATGCATCGTGATTTGCAGCTCCTGTGCCACAAACAAAACTTAAACTGCAGGTATGTGTTTTCAGAGATAAATTTTCCTCACTGATCATTCAAGGATTTCCTAACTACATACATGTAAGAACAACTGCTGACAAGACAGCATCCTTACCATCCTTACCAATGCTATACTGGCAACATGTCATCATTCACATTTGATTTTCATGATGCCTCCCTGGTTTGCATACTTTGTACATATGCACTACTCAAAGATTTGTTAAAATCCCAGACTAATCTTTGGCCTGGCTTAGCAGTGTTACAACAGCATATGATTAATTATTTTTAAATAGGATTACAACTCATGGAGATTTTTACATTCTTTATTGCCTAGTAGTAGAGACATTTTGTTAATGAATTGGTGGCTTGTCTCCTTTTATTTATGATATCTATGTACTTAACTATATAATGGATTTGGGTGACAGAGGTTAAAGCATTGTAAGTCACAGAATTTTAATTTCAAGTAGGTAGTAGACAACAGTATAATGAATTATGAAGAGATGGTGTTCAATAAACATTCAGCTAGTTTAAATCAGTACTAGCTGGTGAAAATCAGTCATTTACAAGGGGTTATATTCTTTCTCATACAGAGATATATCTCTTGTTAGTATTTTAGGGGAAGAGAGGAGTGGAGGGAAAACTGAAAGAAGACAAGAGATGCAGTCATCAGTGTGACCAGTTCAGTCAAAGCCCCTGTTCAGCACACAGCAGTGAACTCAAACTAAGAAATGGAAAAGAGTAAAAGCCCAGTGCTACAGTGTGAATCATCACATATCCTTAAGAAAGTTTAATTATGTTAACCTGTTTTCAAAAGGTTAGTAGAAATGGAGGTGGAGAGCTCAGAGATGGACATAAGAACAATCAAAGAATAGAAATACTTTGTGGGGAGAGAGTGGAAAAATGAAATCACCTATCTTACAAATAGTATAGAAAAGCAGAGAATAACACTGGGAAGGTAGATAAGCCTATTCATATTCTGCAGCAATACAGGAATTAAGTTAAAAGTTTAACTTAGATAAATTAAGTTAAAATTAAGCAAATTTCAATGTAACAGCAATCAAAAACAAACAAAACAAAACACCACCACCATAAACCCTTTGATACTGTCAACGTCTGTATGTGGATTTCATTGCTACAATATGCTTTGCAGCATTCAGGTAACTGCTGACCAATATAGAAGCCACAAAATAAAGAGCACCGGAGCAGAGAATGCTTGTACAGAAATTAAAGTTCTGAAATGAATACAAACTGTGATGTTCCTTGGTACGAAACAACCTCCATTTACTGTAGGAAACTCTTTTGACAGACTGTTGCTTTCCAGAAACCTAATGCAGAGCCTTTTTGAAGACTTTCTGAAGTAAACAGTCAAGGCTGCTGTTGGATATCGAACTTGGTAAACTGCTTCTACAATCTAGTTATGAAGTTCTTCAATTTCAGCCAGTTGTGTGGAGTTGTAATGAAAAGTTACTCTCTAGCTGTTAAAATTCTTGGCATAGAATTTAGGCTGTGGAAAAGGGAAGGTACAGGCTGCAACTTACTTTACAATAGGAGCTGCATGGAATAAAGGAATCTGTTAGCCTTCCTCTGCAGAGAACTCTGACACAGGCAAATGTGGGCTCTTAGGTATGGTTTTTACATCAGAACTGAACACATAAGATACTCTTCTGCAGTGTGTACACACCTCCTTGTTGCCCCAGTGATTGTATCTTTTGTAACAAGCTAAATGTCAATGAACATAACTGGGTTTTTAAGACAGCAGGTAAAATTTTTTAAAAAGCAAATATTTGAAAGTAATTTTTTTCTTCAAACAAAACATTATTTGTCAAAAATGAAACTGAGCTATTCTGGGATTGCCCTAGAATAAAGATAAAACCTTAGTAAGCTATAATTTCTGCTCCTTCTCTGGTCTGTTAAAACTCCACTGAACCCAGTGAGGTTACACTGTCACCAGCTTTGAAAGAAGCAGCTGAAATCTACCTGTGGTATAAAGCAGTTTAAAGACATATGTTCCAAATTTTAAAGCAGCTGGAAATACCCTATTACTTGTATAGAGTCATGGTAAACGTTCACAGTATAGGTCTAGTTTTGCTTTGACACCTTGGCCCTCGAGTGACAGCAAGGAAGTTACCCAGAGGGATAACCAGGCACCTGTGCTGGCATACGGGCGGCAGCTCACCCTGCTCCGGCGGGCTCCTTCGAACAGAGAGGCTGCGGGCTGGCACTCGCATCGCTCCCTGCTCTGAGCACGGCTCATTTCCAAGGGACCCGGAGGAGAAGGCAGGAGACCGCTGGTGGGACCGCTCACGGCGGGTCCCCGCGCCGGGGCCGGCGGCCGTCCTGGGTGCCCGGGGCTGCGGGCAGCGGCGCGGGGCCGGGCCCCCGGAGCGGCGGGAGGCCAGGGCAAGCCTCGGGGCGCCGGGCTCTCTCACCTGTCGATACTTATCACGCAGAGGGTCATGATGGAGGCCGTGCAGCACATGACATCCATGGCGATGAAGACGTTGCAGAAGAGGCGCCCGAAGATCCACTCGCCGCCGATAAGGTCAGTGACGCTGACAAAGGGCATGACGGCCAGGGCCACCGAGAGATCGGCCAGGGCCAGCGAGACGATGAGATAGTTGGAGGGCTGCCGCAGCTTCTTCACGAAGCAGACGGAGATCACCACCAGGCAGTTGCCGGCGATGGTCAGCAGGGTGATGAGGCAGAGCACGGCCCCGATGAGAACTTTCTCCGCGTTGCCGTAGCTGAGGATCTGCTCCCCGCACTGGGAGTCGTTGGCGGGGAGGGGGCTCGCCGTGGGCAGCGCCGACGGCGGGGGCGACGGGCCGAGCTTCGCCAGGCTGCGCGGGGGCCAGGAGCCGGCGATCATCCTGCTGCCGCTCAGCGCCCGCGGGTCCTCCAGCACCAGGGGCCGGAGGTTACCGTAGAGGTGGCTGCCGTTGAGGGCGAGCACCATGGTGGCGTGAGCAGCCCATGAAGCCCCGCCGCCCGTTCTCCGGCTGTCCCCGGCGCCGGGATGCTCGGGCTCCTCCTCGGGCGCCCGGCGCTGCCCGCCCCCTCGCAGCCGGCCGAGCGGCCCGCGGGGGCTCAGCCTTCAACTTCCCCCGGGGCAGCCGGGCTCGCCCACGGCGCATCCCGGGTGGCCGCGGGGTGGGCACGGCGCTATCGCCCCCAGCCTGCGGGCAGAGGGGCGGGCGGGGGTGGCGGCCGCTCCCCTCCCACCCGCGCCCATCGCCCGCTCCCGCCCGCGGCTGCTTTCCGAAGGCGACAGGCGACGGGATGGGAACCGCTCCGCCTCCCTCTCCCTCCTGCCCTCTGAGCTGCAGGTGGGGTGCACCGCTTCCCCGCAGTCTGGGGCGCCGGTTCCTCCTCCGGCTTCTCCTTCGCGGCCGCCCCAAGCGAAGGGCGCTCTGGGAGCCCCATGTATATATGTAAATGTGTATGTACGTATACACCTATATATGTATACACGTACAGAGGCCGCACCCGAGAAGCTGCGGGCGGGTGGCCGCGGCTGGCGCAGAGGCGCCCGCAGGCTGAGCTGCCCCGGCCGGAGCGGGGTACGAGCCTCTCGGTTTGCCGGCTCCGGCACAGCCCTGTGGCCGTATCGGCTGCTTCGGAAGCCCTGCGGCACGTCCGTGCAGAAGGACTGGGGCCAGCAGGACCCTGGCGGCTGCTGCTTGGAGAGTTGATAGTGGCCACTCTTTCAAGATCTGTATCTCCAACAACACGGTCAGCACTGAAGCACTTCTCCGTGTATCCAAGCTTGTAGATTTCCTTCATATTAAGTTGATGTGAATAGCATTACATGTATATTCTCTTTTATTAATATTTTCATACACTTAATTTAAATTTACTCAGTGTCCCATGTGTAATTCCTCCAGTAAAGCTAAAACCAACAAACTCCCATTGCTTGAATTACCTGCTTTTCTTGCAGATTCCCTGGACTCTTAGATACAAGCCAGTTTCTGGGACTCACTAGCTTTCTCAATTCTTTAAGTCCTGTTCTTGCCTCTAAGTGGGGTGAAAACTAACTGTCTGAATTGTGAGTTACCCATGAAATGCCAGCAGATCACACCCCTTGGTATAGTAACATGCCGGACAGAAAGGACTGAAACAAGAAACACCTGCTCCTGAGTGTCCCTCATATTTTCAACATGAGACAGAAGCCAGATGAACTAGAGGAGAGGAAATGAAATCCGTTGGTCCCAGATGTATCAATAACCATGGACCACGACGTTTGAATGAGGGGCGACCTTACAACAATACAGCAAATTTTATTTAAGTATGCACCAGACAGGGAAGAACCGTTTGTGTTGCTCAGTAGTAAGAAAGGCTGCAGGGTGATCACACATTACGCAGACTTAAAAATCTGCTTTGAAGACAGACCTAATAAGTATCCAGCTATTGGGAAAAAAAAAACAAAACCCTTAACTGACAGTCACATGGACTACTGAAACACAAATCCATGGTAACTGAGGCTTCCATACTTGACTCACAGAATGTCTCAGTTTTAATGAAACCTTCCATTCTGTCAGCATCTCCTGTTTTCTCCATCTTCTTCCTGTTGGAAGATGGGCTTTCCAACATGCATGACTCTGCATTGGCTCATACGTGAGTATGCACGAACTGAGGGGTTGGGCTCAGCTGTGCCTAACACAAGCTGAGCACAGGCAGAGCCTCCTGAGGTCAGAAACACAGCAGGATTTGGTAGTTCATTTGCTGCCCTTCCCTTCCACCCCCACATCTTGATTTGACTAAGATAACAAAATAAGCAATGATAAGGATGAAATCTTGTTGGGCAGCTCTTTGACCATTACGAAGTTGAAAGTGTTTTCCTGTTCACTCAAGTATTTTCCTGCACTTTGTTAGTTGTTTTATTGTATCCAATCACAATAAAAGCAATAGAACCACAAAATAAAAATCCCTGTTAAACCACCCAGAATGTGTTCATGAGCCTTGAGCTTCAGGTGAGTTACCCCTCTAGGTGATAAATCAAGTCCTTTGTCCCCCTCAGTTAAGCACGTATAAGGAAGGAAAAGGTCTTTAGAAATGGCAAGGATATATCTAAGTTAAAACATGAAGGCAAAACTTGGAGAGAGAACGTTTCCTTATTGGTTGAATACATTTTTAAAAATAGTGTCTGAAGTACAGCTAAGGAGTTAGGAACTTAGTAAATTTTGTCCAAAATAGATTCTTATCACAAAAGCTGATAAAGTTGTACAGTTTAATACTCCCAGTAAAAGCAATTTTTCAGTTGCTTAAAATGTCACTAAGGCAGAGCAAATTATAATCTGGTGCTTCCTGCAAATGTGTTAACACAGTTCATTAATTTAGTCATTCTTTCTTGACAGCTTTTCAATACACTTCTGGAATGTGACTCTCTAAATGTTCTCAGTGGATGATACACAAGATCATTTGCGTGTACTCCTACCCATTCCAACCCAAAAGTAGGATTGAACCTTGTCTTTTGTTCTGTATCTTAATTCCCTTACAGTTCATCAGAAGTTAACCACCTGATTTCTTTCCTTCTCAAAGGCCATACGTTACCATTCTTTGTATTTGCTGTCGTAATCTTACCTTTGAAGAAACAAAGCAATTTAAGTCAATTTATGTACCATTACAGAAAGGGATTTGTGTACTATTGCAGAGAAGATGCGAAAACCTGGCAAGAAAAAGCAGCTGACATCTCTCTAAAATATGTTCCTTGAAAGCTTTTTACTAGGACACATCTGAAACAACTTCTAGTTTCCCAGGCTCGGCTGAATCTGGTGAGGTGCTTTCCTTGAGGGTTTGGAGGGTTTCACATGGCCAGTGCCTGGGAAAGCACAGAGAATCCATCATTCCATTAGACAACATCTATTCTAGATACTTAAAACAACAATACATGAAAGTAGGATTCGATCTTTCCAAGGGTATATCCCACTTTTGTCTTCAGTGATCCTGCTTAAAAATTCTAACATGTTGTTCCAGACAGCATACAGAAGTGAAAAAAATGTCCAATTAGGTGTCAATAATAACAAGTTGACATTTGTTCTCTCCCCAAGAAATTACTTTTTCACCTTCCATTAGGCTTCAATAAATATCACCAAATCATTTTTCTGGCTGGGCTTAGTAAAATCCTGTCCTTTGAGTAATTTCGGCTCTCTATTCATAAAAGCCTCTTAATATTTCCATATACCTCCAATTCTGTGCTAAGTCCTTTGTCCCTCATTCTTTCTGCACTTATTGAAGTTAAACTATTTTGTAAATATTTGATAATGTACTTTATTTGCAAATCTCACCTTTGGTATTTTATTGTTGTTATATAGAAAAGTTTCAGATTAAAAAAAAATGCAAGAGAACACTTTACTTTGATTTTTTTTTCTTCGCCCAAAGTAGTTAACTCCTTTGTTTAACTTTTTCTCCTCCTCTAGAAATAGTGGTAATCACATAACATCTTCAGCACTTGTCATTCATACTAAGTGTATAATATAGGAGTGGGTATTGGTATCAATTCTTTGCCCCCATGTTAGTGAGATAAGGTAAGACAGGTTATCAGGGCTAGCCAAGGAAATACAGTTTCCCAAGCACATGTTGATTTAACGGGGCCAGACTGTATCTATCAAAGTGTTTGTGTTGAAAAACCTCACACTAAATCCTGTCTCCCTCATCCCTCCCTGGAGGACTTAATGCTTGCAGACAGCAGGTCTGTGCTAACTTGGAGGATCCTGACTGAAATGGGTCAAGGAATGCAGTGCAAGAGCTTCAGCAGTGAAGGAGAAAATGCTGACAGCCCAGCACGGTAACACTTTCCCTGACACAGCTGCCTCTAGAAAACAATAGCCCTGCTCATCTTAGCTTAAAAAGTTGAAGGCACTGCTACATTCCTCTTCTTAAACCATTCAATATTGTATACATGGCAGGAAGGTAACATGAGTATGCAATACAATAAATAAACAGATCAGAAAATTTTCTTCTTCTTTTTTCCTTTCTTATCATCCCATTTTTTGTCCTTCCTTGCCTGAGACAGCTTATCTCCTTGAACTGTTATTTTTATTTGTCTGTCCTATTTTTTTTCTTTTCTTTCCTTTTCATCTTCTTTTCTTAGAAACCAATATAAGATTGGTGAGGACTTACTGTTGGGAACAATAAATAAAGTATAGGTATATATTTCTTCTGCCTTGGGGAAATATGTTGTCAAAACGTTAAGGATATTTTATCAGAGACTGGCTGGAGGTATTACTGAAACCTCGATTTTTATTCCCAGCATGTACTGTTTAGCAAATAACACTCTTGTCTAACTTCTAGCAAATATGTTGCAGCTGCACTTTTCTTTTCTGCCTTTTCTTGTCTTTGTGAAGATAAATCATCATCACTCTGTGGCAGTAAAACAGAGAGGTAACTATTCCCATATTTGGCATTTCTTATCATTTCTTATCATTGTCAAAATAAATACTTGCATCTGTGCAACTTAAATATGAAATTATGCCTTCCCTTTTTTTGGAACCAGCAAATACTAACAACAGCAAGCTGGCATCTGAAAAGAAAATGAACAATTAAGATGACATTTTTGCTTAAAATTCTGTATCACTCAAAATGAGAGCTCCCAACTCTGAAAATTCCGTCTGTACCTTTACAAAGGAGCTTATTGAGGTTATGAGGTTATGATAAAAATGACTGTGACATTCATGTTACAGAGTTGCTGAGGCAGATAGTACTGAGTAATACCTTAGCTCCCTAAAAGTGCCAAATGCAGAACTAAAGCAAAAAAACCTAACAGTTGCTACCATGGGCTGCCCATTGAAGACATATTAGAAGAATTGTTACGGTTTCTGCATTAAAATTTACTGAAAGGACTGCCTTGAGGTCTAAGTGTATTGAGAAAGAAACACTTGGAGTGAGGAGATCTGTTTTCACCAAGGAGAACTTCAGGACAGCAATGAAACAAAGCATGTTAGAAGCTTGCAGCTCAACAGTGAGGACCATAAGGAAATTCTAAGCAAACCACTGGGGCTGGCATAAATAAAAGCAGTAATATCTAAATAATAACATAGGAAATAAGGCTGTGCACTGTTCTGAGTACACAATTAGTGATACCTGACGCTTAAAGTGCTTCATACTCAGATTCTTACACCATTACAGCAAATAGGGTTCTGCAGATCTTCTGCATGAAGATCTGTTTAGATGTCCTCCATTTTAAGCACCTCAAGGAAAGGTTTCTTTTGCTTGCTTCTTTTGCTTTGTGTATTGCCAAACACAAAGGCTGTTTAGTCCTCTTTGGTATGTCTGAACACTGCTGCAGTAGGGCCATTCAAAAATAACTTATACTTGTGGATTGCTTTTTACATTCATTAAGACAAATCAAGTTACATCACACACTGAGCCAAAGAAAACCTGGAATAATATCTCGAGCTCTTCCATTTTCACATACATCGAAGAAAAACCTTGGCAATATCATTCAGGCTGTGCTGCTTATTCAAATGGCTGGCAGAGAAGCAGTATTTGCTGATCTGATACAACAGGCAAGCACCTTATAGATGCAGATGGACTAAAACAGAGCTTCTTCACTAAAATACTTTGACCTAATATTGTCAAGAAAAAAATGCTGTCATAGATGTGGCATGAACAAAGATGGTTCACCAGCTGGGGTTTTTTACCCCTTTCAGAGTGATATGGTTTTTTCCTGCCATACAGATGTGGCAGGCTGTTTTCTATTGACCCTCGAAGCTGCTTCAACTCCTAGTCCAGGGTCTGCAGCCCACAAGTAGCTTCTCTGCTTCAACCATCTCAGGTATTTGTAACTCATCAGATAGCAAGTCCAGAAACACGCCAAGAAGGCACTGTTGTTTCTCAGCCATACTTTGTTAACCAAGTGATCTCTTTGGTAGAAATGAGCCAGGTCCCCAGAAGTCCCTTGTGCACAGCTGGCACAAGCCGCATCAAGGTCAGACCCTGTAAATAGGGACATTCCAGGGTTTGGCAGCAGCCTTGGCCTTGGTTAGAAGCATTTTTGCCTCATTAAGAATTCGGGGTTCCAAGTACCCCACAGACTTCCCCTGGTGGGCATTTAGCCCAATTTGGAGATAGAAAAAGCGGAGCACCCCCTGGCCTTGCCACCTGAAGTTGGACTGGAATTGCAGACCTGCTGTCTTCAGCAGCTGCTCTAAGTCATCAAAAACCACCTACTGAGAATTTCCATTTGTATTTTACATATTCTGTGCTATTTCTCAGCGGTAGAACAATATTTGTACTTTTTGTAGCAGTGCTACACAGTGAACTTGTATCTGGTTATTGGGTCTGTGACAATTCCTCAGCTCTTTTCCGTGTCAGGGGATATCTTTGACATGGCAGCTCGGGGCTTTGCGGGAAATAGAATAACTCTAAAACTATATAAATAGAAAAGATTGGGTTTGATTTTCATTGGCAGTGTTCAGGTGGAGTTGAACCAGTTTAACAGGGGATAAATACGCCACTGGAGCAGGGCTACCGCTCCACCTGGTGGGCACCGGGCGGCTCTGAGGGCCGCGGCGAGCCTCGGCCGGCGCCGCTCCGGCTGCGGAGCGGCAGAGCCGGGGGAATCCCCTGAGTCGGGGGGGATGTCCCTCAGAGCCCGGGGTGCGTTGCCCGAGAACCAGGGGGGATCTCCTTCAGGGCCCCCGCCTGAGACCTGAGCAGTCACGCCACAGGCTTTCCCCGGCCACCGCAGCCCCCCGCCGAGGCACCCGCGACCGTGTGTCGCCGCCGTGCAGAGAGTGGCGCCGGCCCGGCACGGGCGGGACTACAGGGCCCAGGCTGCCGCGGGCGGGCGGGGGCGGTGCCGCCGCCGTGCGCCGCTGCCGTGCCGGGGCCCTGCCCGCCCGCCGCGGCGTGAGCATGGCCGGCTTCGCCGACCTGAACCTGCCGCAGGGGCCGGACAAGAAGTCCCTGCAGAGCCTGCTGGAGGCCGCGGCGCACCGTGAGTCCTGCGAGCGGGGAGGGCGGCGGGGCCGGCCCGGAGCTCGGTAGGGCTGAGCTGGGGAGGGCGGGCCGGCCCTGGCCAGGAGAGCGGCGGGACGCGAGCGGCGGCTCCCCTGGCTCGGGGGGCACAGCCGGAGCCTGCGGGCTGGCATGGGCACAGCCGGACTCCCCGGGATGAGCCTTCCCTTCCCTCCGCACAGGCCGACCCTCGCCACCAGCCGCGCCGGCGGGCGCATTTCCCCCGGCGCCTCTCCGCTCTCCCCGCTCAGCTCGCAGCCTTCTGCAAGCCAAGTGCCCAGGGCTGGGTCTGCCCGGGACTGGGTCGCAGGGGAAGCTCCTGGTGTGCCCTGCAGCTCTGTCTCTACCCGCTTATCCCAGCGTAGCACTTGGCTTTTTCCCAACGTGGACAAGTTTTTCCGCCTGCAGTTCCTCACGGCCCGGATCTTTTCCTGCAGAACTGTTGTACAGCCACGTGCTGCCTGTCCAGTGTTTGGGGCGGGTGGTTTAAATGCCCCTGGCAAGCGTATCATCTTCCTCAGAGCCCTTTGAATGCACCTTCTCCTCCGTTTAGTTGGCATCGTTTGGAATGCTCGCCTCGCCTTCTCCGATAGCTGTATCTCTCCCAGCTCTGCGTTGTCTGCAGTTTTAACAACTGTCCTGAATGTACTTAGCAGTTTTCCATAAATAAAGTCATAAACAGGACCAAACTAGGCCAGACCTTTGGGGACCCCGGGCCCAAGTATTCGTGTTCATAAAGCTCTGCCATTGAGTAAGAGTTGTCAGACCTGGGCTGTGTTAAAAGCCAAACAGATTTTTTTTTTTCTGTTTTAGAGCACTTTTTGGGTGAACCAGTCGTCTTAAACAATATTGTGAAATCGAAATATGCACGTGATTATTAATTTAAGGACATTTAAGTAATGAGTATTTCACAGTTTTCTCTTTGGGTTTGTTTCCTTTTTGTTTACTGGTCAAAATATTCTTACTGTATGTTTTTCAGTGGGATATTCTGCAGTTGCACTTAATCATGTCATTGATTTTAAAGAAAAGAAACAGGTAATTTTTCTTGGGGTTATTTGTTCTTACTGTGTTTTCTTTAGTAAACCTACTGCCTTATTGCATGTTCCCAGGTAGCTTTAGCTGCAGAACGCACATCTAGACACAAGTACATTTTATAATTCAGTAGAACTGCCCTGGGATTAATTTTTAATATGGTTCATGTACTGTCCCACAAAAATAGTTTTGTTAGCCTGGTAAATTTCTTCTTAAGATTGGAACACAGTTTTTGTAAACCTAACTCATGACATTTTTAATAACTTTTTTTTGTTCTGTTTCAAGGAAATCATCAAGCCAGTATCTCCTTCAGAGTTGTTTCCATCTTTACCTATTGTACAAGTATGTCTAGTTACATTCTATATATATATATAGTTGTTCTGAGTTACCTTTTTTTACCTTTGTGTGTTTGTATATGTGATTTTATGTATTAGGTGGTAATCAAAAAAGAGAAATGTGCCCATTATTTCATGGTTAAAACACCAAGCATTGGAAGAATGGTACACTCACATCAGGGTAGGCTCTATTCGTTATTTTAGAAATTATTGAAGAAAATGCTTTGTGTGAATTTTTAATCTGGTTGTAGTTGAATAATTACAGTACCATTCTTGAAATTTAAGTTTGGGATATAACTTTGTGGTTTTGATGGAGCAAAATTTGGATATAAAGAAATACAAGAAATACAAATTCTGTGTTATGAGTCACTGACATTGGTTAATTTAAGAACTGCTTTTCTTTGCAGTTGTGGCCTGCCTGGGGAACCACAGGAGTAGTAAAACATACCCAATTTTTCTGCACGATTGTTTTTCTTTATTTTTTCTTTTTCCTTTCTATTCATCCTTCCCCAGAGAAACACAGTAAGTCATTCTTTGTAAGGACAGGTATAATATCAAAGAGATAATATAAATTAGGGAAGGGTCACTAGAGACTTTAGAAAATTAGTATAGCAAGACTATAAGCATGACACCATTTTCTTTTTATAGCAGACCGGGTGGAAATTACCACAAATTTTTGCTTTGGATCTTTAAAAATTTTTTATATTATTCCTTTTTCTATAGGGGACATCTAAAAGAATTAAAGTCTTGACCCGGCTGACACTTGTTGTTTCTGATCCTTCCCACTGTAATCTCTTGGTAAGTATACTTAACAATCAATTTTCTAACTTTTATTTCCTTTTCTCAATGAATGAATGAAACTTTGGAAATTCTATGGGTAGAACTACCTGGATTTTTTAGGGCACTCAGCAGTGATTTCTCAGATTGCATCTTAACAAATAATGTGATCATGAGGAGATGCAGACTCACAAGACTGGGTAGGGCTTCTGTTGATCATTTGTCAGTATGGAACAACAGTTCTGTTCCTCGGTTTCTGGATTTCTGTGCATAAACTAGAAGACCATGAGCAAGCCTTGTCTCTGGTTATGTTTTAGTGCTACAAGTTTGAAGCAAACAGTGTAAATGTCCTGATAGATGGGTGGGACAAGCCTCAAACTGAGAATGAATGACTTCACTGTAGAAACCTGCTGTGTAATTGGATGATTATTGGCTTAGTTTTAGTAGTTGACAGGGAGAAAGGATTTTTCTTCTCATTGTTTTGTTATAATCGTTGTGCATAGCTTTGACATCTGCCAGAATTCAAGGTAGTAATTGTTTGCTCCTTTTGTAGAGATCAACATCTGCAAATATAAGGCTATATGACATCATAGCAGTGTTTCCAAAAACTGAGAAACTGTTCCATGTAAGTACAATCATCTCCTCGGTAATGCTCGTTCAGTAACTTTTTGTGCCTTGTGCTAATTTAAGTACATGCTTTGTTTTGATTTTATTTCTCATTTTATAAAGATCTCATGGACCTAATTAAGCATTATAGGCTGCCTGGTCAATTGATAGGCTGAAGGGGTTGGGAGGATTTGCAGGAGGCTGCAAGACCCTGAGGTGACAGATTAAAGTCTGAAACATTTACCTCATCTACCTGATGAATGGACTTGTATGCCCCTGCACTGTGGTTGCCTTTGTGTTCCTTGTATTCTAGTGAGGAGAAAAAACATCTTTTTTTTTTCCCCTGGTATATGTGTACTATCATCATATAGAAAACTTCTATCTTGAGCTTTAACTTCTCAAACTCTTGACAACTTCCCTAAAATGTGCTTGCAATCTTCTGTTAGCACTAATTGTTCCTGGTCTCTGAAATGCTAGGGAGGATTTTAAAGTGGAACTAATGTTGTTCTGTGAGTTACCTGATAGGTGTTCACCTCCATTTCCTTCGTATTTTTATTTAAATCGTTCTCAAATACTTGACAACAGCTGATGTCAATGTTCTGATCAGGTGGAGCACCTTGAAGCAAGTTATGTTTTTGTCAGACTTTTTCTTACAAAACCCAAATTTGTGATGTCTGACCTGTTGTAAGCTCATAAATAATAACCTTAAGTCTGAATTGGGTGAGTAGGTGGAAGTGTCCCGTCTCTGTTAGCCTTGGCAGGCAGCAAGCAGGCGTGCAGTTTAAAGCAGTGTGAAGGAGGCACAGGCGCAGCAAAAAACGTGAGTTTCTTTGGAGAATTTACCTTCAAAGGGAGCTTCTCAGTTTAAAACTGAATCTGGTGGTTGTTTTTTTTTAATAAGTTAAAGCCACTTTCTAGTACTGCAGAGTACCTGTTTTGCCACATTAAAATTGTTTTCTTCTGTTTTGTTTTTCTACGTTATTTCCCCTCCTATTCCAAGACTTGTCCAAGTAAAGTACAAAGCAAGAGGCTGTAGAAGAACATGAACATTAAAGAATTTTTCAGCAGGATTCAACCATTAATTATAAGAGTTACAGCTAAACAAAACTAATTTCTGAATTTTATTTCCCTTGCAAGATTTTAGGACTCTTAGGGATGTGACAGAAGCAAATGGTTTAAAATATTTTCGGGGTCCCCTCTCCACCTCTTTCTTTTGATCTCTGGTAATAGTATATAATCTCCTTCTCAAGTGAGCTCAATTAGTTTATCAAGTGTTTAAACAAGCACCTGAAACTAGGTAATCAGCAGGGGTGTGCTATGTTGTATTTTGGGAAAAGGGTGTTCTCTCACTTAAGGGTTATTATTGTTTATTTTCAGCCATATTATGACTCCTGCTGCAGTTGGATGTCCAGCTGTAGCAGTGTTTAAACTGGCATAAATAGCCACTCCTTTCTGCAGGTCCCTGTCTGCTCTGCTACTGAGGCTGCTTGCTTGCTTAGCTGCGTGGCAGTTTGCTTTGAGGAGCCTGCTTTTGGCTGAGCAGTAACCAGAGTTTTTGCCAAGTTATTTTTCAGGCAGATCCGCTTTCCTGGTGTGATTCAGCACTCAGCCATGCGGAGAGTTGTGCCAGCACAAAGCGGGTGGCAGTGCTCTGGGCAGGCCAGTGCAGACAGTGCCTGGTTAAGCTGACATTGGCAAGTGATGGACAGGGTGTGAGGAAAGAAGCAGGATTGTCAGTGGGATTATCTCCTTTGCTTCCATGCTGGCAGCACTTTGAGCTGGGGATGGAGCCCAAGTGTGTTTCTTGCAAACTGCATGAGGTGAAAAACTTCATCCTTACATTTTCACATTCAGGGCAGGTTTGTATGGTTGGCTTTTGTTTAGAGATTTTAGAGTGTCTGACTGTGGAGAGCTGGGTCAGTTTCGTAGAGGTATCACACAGGGAATCCGGTGCAAGCGACATTATGCAGAGGGTTTCAGCACATACAGTTTGGCTCTTACAACGCATGGATGTTTCATTGTTATGGATAAAGCCTTCAAGAGTGGGTCTCGCATGGCAAATTAACTTCCTATTGGCTTTTGGTAACAATATTTCCTCAAGAGCATCACTTTCTCATCAACAATTTGGCACTTGTATTGTTCTCCATAGAACAAGATTTTTCATGTTGTTGTGAAAAAATTACATGACCATTGGAGCTGTGCTCTAATTTTAGCATGGCCCAAAACTAGTCTGTGCCCTCTTGTCACAAGCCAGGGAAGCTCTTCTGTGCCTGAGTATGGCAGTGACATGTACTGAAAGGTGTGCTTAAATTCTCCAAATAATTTATATCCTCAAGGGTATGAGGAAGCCATGTTTGCCAACTGTAGAACAGGTTCATTGTTTAAGTCTCCCAAAAAGATTCTTTGGCCTGCAACAGGAATGCCCACTCCATGCAGGTAATAGGGTCTGTACCTGCTGCTTTTCAAAAATTTTGCTTTCTAAGATTTCTGGTTGTTTTAATGGTATTAGTTAGCTGTCTGCTGTTTGTAAGCAATTAGCACATCACCAGTATCTAAAAAACTTACATATATATGTCTGAAGGTGTAGTGCAAAGTCAAATTTCATTGTTTATTCCTGAAGTGTTTGCTAAAGCTTGCTTCAGAGCATCCAAACAGCGGCAAATGTAGTTATTAATGGCTGGCTGGGCTTTCCCAGCAGATGGGGCTCTTGCCCACAGTGCTGCCAGGTGGGTGCTGGGCTGTGCAACTGCTGCATGACATTTTCTGGGTGAAGTTGTTGCACTTCAGATCTTTTCAGCAGGCAGGGTAACCTTAACTTGCCTGCATGTCTGACTTGTCTGGGAGCCAAAGCTAGGCTGAACATTACAGTTCTTGGAGAAATCTGCTCTCCAATTTTTCATACAGTGCAGGAAATCCTCATGGGGAAGTATGAGTCTCAGTTTGTTTTTCTTTGGTGGTATTTTCTGAAATGTTCATGTCACTGGAATCCTGTTTTGAGTCACTCCCTCTCCCACTGTGCTTAATTTGCAAAATGGAGAAGTTTTCCAGTGTTTCTGGACCTGATTAGGAAGGCTTGATTTCTCATCACGTAGGACAACTTGCATGTGTCTGATGTCTATTCTTGCTTTCCTTAATTACTAGCATTATGTTTTCCTGAACTTTTTATGACCTCACTGACATATTTTCTAGGGCATGTTTCAGAGCTATTTGTTCTGTACATGTTCCCGTAAATCACCTCTGTGCAGTAATTTGTACCTCATGTAAGAAAAGGAGGAAAACTGGCTGTTGTAGGGTGAACTTCCACATGCAAGTCTGATTCTGTGCCATAGATTCCAACTGTGTCCTGCCTAATGGAGGATAAAGGTAGGGCATGAAGAAAAAGTTTAGTCTGAATGTCCTGGCAGAGACATTTTAACTTCAAAAACCTCTTGGTTTGCCTGCCATGTGTGCTATGGCTCTCTTGTCTGTGAGAAAATGCTGTCAACAGCTAAGAAACATTCCTAAAGCTGGGCCTCTCCTCTTATCTCCATCCAAATTCCATGCGAACAAACTGGTAGAAGACCAGTTTGCCAAGGAGCAGTGTGCCTTGTATTAGAGCAGCCCCTGCCCCTGGGGCTCCTCACAGCCCCCACTGCTTTAGTGCCGGTGGGAGGAGGGATGGATGAATGCTTGGCACCTGGCCCAGGTGTATTTGGAGCAGTTGTTGGCAGGTTTCTGAGTGCAGAGAGTTCCCCTACACACAGAAAATGCCTTTTCAACTTCTTCAGTTTATCTTATCTTCTTTGTTACAACACTGCTTACAGACATTAGTTTGGCCCTGTGTAATCATCCTTGCAGGGTAGGCATACGTAATTCCTACCTTGTGTGCATGAGATGAGTGTAAATCAAGGACTTCCTTTTAGGTGCCCTTAATTTTCCCTGTATCTCAGTGTGAGGAGCCTCTGCCCCTTGTTCATTCCCTCCATCTCTTACACGCCTGTAAATTGTGGTGTGAATTCGAAGCTAAACTCTTACACTGTAGCCTTCAGTGCTGTCTCCAGACTCTGCCAGAGGCGTGGCTGTCAGGAGGAGCTGCACATTCTCCACCCAGCCAGGAAAGTGAGACTCTGGGGATTGGTCTCCAGTATTGGGCATGTGGCACCACCAGTCACTGTCTAACATCCTGCTTTTCTTTCAGTCTTTTCTTCTTTGCTTCTGGTAAAAGTAATTAATCTTGAAAACAAACAGGTGCTGCACTGGAAGCAGAGCATGATGGGACAAGGGGCAGTCTCTGGGCTCTTCCTTTGTGAACTGGGGTTGGCCTTTATTACCTGTTAGTTCTTTTGTCAAAAGCCAGCATTGCTTCTGCATGTCCTCTGTCGGATAAAAACAAAGAAGTAAGTATTGCTTTGGGGTTGGCCATTATTTTATTGGAAAATTAGTTCTGTAAGAAAGGGAAGACTTGGGTTTTAAGTCTCAAATGCTCACGCTGTGCATCTGTAGCCCTGCTATTCTATTGGCATACTTGCAAGACATAATACCTCTTAATTTTAAAACTGAACTCACCCTGGAGAGACACTTGTTGCATTCAGAAATGAAGGAGAGTATTAATGCACCTTAAGTTGGATATGCAGTTTTTGGCATATCTAATAATCTTCCTATTTCTTTGCTGTAGATTGCTTGCACAACACTAGATGTGGATCTGGTCTGCATAAATGTAACAGAAAAGCTGCCATTCTACTTCCGAAGGCCCCCTGTGAATATGGTAAATTTACATCTAAATTGTTTTCTTGCTGTTAGACTGACATTAAATACAGAATTTGAGTTGAGTTCCCTACAGCCTTCCTCCCACCATTCCTATCCAAGTGGTTCTTTTATTTTCTTGCATAATGTATAGTGTTGTTTCAAATGTCCTTCACTTCAGGGCCTCCACTGCAGCATTTAATACATAGTGATGTATGTTCTTTCTTTTTCTCCTCCTGTCCCCCACTTAAGAAGGCAGAAGTGGTGTTCCCAAGGAATGGAAACAGAGCCTTAAGGCCACTACGCTGCTAAGCAGGGAGATGCAGTGTGATTGCTGACTAAGCTGCTTCCCAAACCCGAAATGGTACAGCTGTGTCAGAATGGATAAACAGCCCTTTGATTTAAAAGACAGGAAATGTGAATGGCAGTGTTAATTTAGGAGAAGGATCTTGTGCTGGTTACTTGAAAGACAACTGTATTAAACCCATACTTGGACAAAAGAATGTCTTGGTAAATGAACCAAATGCGGCATTGTTAAGTATGTGCTGTGGGACCCAAGATGGCTATCAGTGTGGATCAAATATAGTTCTGCCTGCTGTTGGTAGTTTGCCAGAAAACTTAATCTGAACATGCTCTTAGGGGAACTTGTTTTCTCCTCTGAATATAGGTAAAGGTTTCTTCCACATGGACATTCTTGGCTGATGTAGTCCTTAGTAGGTAAAAATTTAAATTTGGAATTGGCTAGTAATCCTACTTCCTTTTCTCAGAAAGTTTGACCTAGAATAAGAATTTAAAATTAACTAGAATTAATTCTGAGACAGAATAAAGATAATACATTGGACTTTATTATAACCTGAGGATTTCAACATTCCACTTGGAATAGCAATTTTGTGTGAAACGTTGTATGAAAGTACTTTAGCTGCCTAAAACTCCAGCAGTTGACCCAGGTAAGGAGCTGTGTGGATCTTAAAGCCCTGTGTTGGGAGACGTTTTCCTTGCAAGCTGCTACTCGTCTTCCATACTCCCAGCTTCAAGGCAGTCTGTCTGTTGGACTGGTCCATGCACCCTAGGGCAGGCAGCCAGTTTTGGTTGTTTTGATGCCAGACAGTGGCAGGCAGCTGAAATGGTAGAGATGAGGTTAAAAATCACCTGGACTGGAAATTGGTGTATTGCCATCACATGTTTGGTTTTGATAAATTAAGGCTGCTCTTGTTTGCAGATATCGGGCCAGTTCTGTGTAAAACATTTGATGCCTATATAGCTTCTGTTGTGCTTGCATGGACAGGTCATCCATGGGTGGGAGCTGGATTAATTCCAGCTGTATTCAGTTACTGGACTCTCTTACAGTATTACCATTGCAGCATATTTTAATAATATTTGTGTAAACAGAGAGTATCATTTCAGGCAAATGTAGGATTGCCATGGAACAAAGAATTCCTGGCTTTACATTGTGTTTTTATCACTAGCACGCTGTGTGCAAGTTGCTTAACCTTTCTGTGTTTGCAAAAACAAGAATACTAGGCTTTTGGTGAGGCAGTTTGACAGATAGCAAAGGATGTCAAAGCAGCTGAAAATATAATCAGTATTACTATTTGAAACTTCTCCTGTGACTCACTGTTATTTAACATTGTCACAAACACCGAAGTATGCTGTGAGACAGGAGAAGAAGGGTCCTCGTTGCTGCTTTGTGCAAGAAGAAATTCTTCATCTGCAAGGCATGGGTACTGAGGGAGGTAGTGATCTTTCTTACAGCAGAGTGTGCGACTAGAGGAGCAGAGTCCTCAAAGTTTCAAGGCAGCAGATAACCAGAGGTGGTTATCTGTCTCCTCGACTCTGTGATAGTATGTATATATTAGTGATAGCCAATTACAACAAATAAGTGGCTGGTATTTGTCTGTTAAACCTTGTCTATCTGTTATCCAAAGATTCATGCACATGTGTCTGGTGTACAGTGAAGCCTTCCCCTGCTCTCCTTTTATGCTATGCTGTGCTCTTACTGGAACAATACTGCCTTATTTTTTTTTCATATATGACACAGTTAAACTGAGAATAAGCTACATCAATAATAGACAGCAGTTGTTAGATTGTTAGGCTTCTCTCCTTTTGATTTTTGATCACTCTCTTTCATGTGAAGGCAATAGATCGAGGCATTTACTTTGAACTTCTTTACACGCCTGCCATCAAAGACTCCACAATGAGAAGATACACAATTTCAAATGCCGTCAGCCTGATGCAGATCTGCAAAGGAAAGGTAAGCTCTCAAAGTGAAAACAAGGTAATTAATTCAGTTCAAATACTTCTGGAGTTGTACAGACTGAGCCATTTTAAATGAGTTTGATGCTGGGGCATCTGAAGCTGTGTCTAAATCTTGGCCTACTAACACAAGGACACAATCATTCTAGCTCCATATACTTCCAGTCTTGCACCACTGCATGCTTTCTTCCTAAGCTGTCAAGAAGTTAGATTCCTTTTCCAGAACATCCCATGTGTTGCTATGGTATGCAATTCCCAGAACAAAGGTGGGAGGGGATGGAGGGGGGATAAAGTGCCAGACATCTAAGGTTTGCACCAGAACTGAAATCCATGTATTTCTTTAAAATCCTCCCTTTCATATTTCTGATTGGCCAAAAGCTCTTTTTTGACTGTATACTTTGAACATGGGGGCTAGAAAACAGTAAGAAAAAAAGTAGAAGCCTTGTTTTGTTAAATGGTTAGTAAATTCCCTGTGTCCAAAATAGACCCAACAGCTAGCTGGCTGTCAGCTGAGGCTTTGCTGCCATCAGATGAACTGCATTCTTCCATGCTACTGAAACCCAAGGAAGAAGTAACTTTGAGATGCCTGTAACCCATTGCTTTCATAACTTACCTCCTCCCAGGCTACCAGGTTAAGCTGTCTGTTATGCTGTGTCCTCTCAGGCCATGCTTTTTAATAGGGGGTCATATCATAATACATATCAAAGTTAACAGAAATTGTAGCTCCCCCTTCTGCATTGTAAATGGCCTCCACCACCTGTAGCTAGTCCAGAGAAACTGGATTTGGCATCTGAATGGCAGCTGGATTTGGAAAATCTGAAGTGGGATATAGATCTTGGAAGGCAGATTAAAAGTAGATTCATCATTAGTTCGGTTCTCCTCAAGCATGGCAGCTTTTATAGGACAGCGGGGTGAGTCAAACAGATTAATTTCCTTGGTGCTACAGAAGAAGTATTTGCACAGCCTTTCCTGAGAAGCCCAGCTCTGGCAGTTAGTGAGTTAGTTACATGAAGTACTGACTTGGACATGACTTCTATACACACCAGACCCCTTTCCTTTGGGATTCCCTTTTTGATGTTGCTCCTCTTTCCTCTGTGCAGTTCAAAATGTGCTTCTCACGTGGTTTTTGATGAACTGGAGAGCACCAATTGAGTTGATGTCACAGACAGGGAAAGCAAGATGTTCAGGTTCTCAGTCTGTGCACGGTACCCTTTCATTCTGCGTCTGTCAGTCTAGTGTTTCATCTTTGCCTGGAAGGTAAATCAGCTGGAGCTGCACATGACAAGTTGTTGTTAGACACTGGAAGAGGACTGCTAGCTTGTCTTTGTTCTTTGCCTCCAGCCTAGGTTGTGGACCAGCAGAGATGGTTATTAGCCCTTACTGAGAGTTTGCCTCTATCAGTGGGGTAAAGGCCCTTGTTTAAATGAGATGTGGGATGGCTGGTCCGTAGGCTGCTTCCATTGGCACCTGGCATGCAATTCTCGCCTTCTGTAATATGTAGTTGCTGAACCTGTAGTAGCTGTTGGATCCTTTTATTCCTCTATTATAGCAGGGCAGAGAAACTATCAGAAATTCACTGGTGTTCTCAGTGCTGGCATTGAGCAGTGTCTTTAAAACATTAAAATGTTCAGGGAATGAAGGAGAGACTCACCTGCCTTGCCAGACAGAAGGTGTGTGTAGCCACAGTCCCTCACCTCCCGTGTTTTGGTAACTGAGTTGGAGGCTGCCTGGAGCAGTGTACTGAACAGCTGCTGTCTGCTTTACCTGGGGAGATAGTGTTTTGCCTTTGAGTTTTTCCCTTTAGCTCTTCTCTTGGATTTGCCTTTGCCTGCCTCTCCTTCACTTGGCAGGAGTGCTTTTCTTGTCTGCTCTTATCTCCTTCCTCCATCTCACCGGTCCCCAAATGGAAGCCAGTTGCCTTTGAACCAGGCAGAGCATATCTCCAGTGGGCAGATCCACAGTCCCATGCTGGTTTGAGATGTCTCATGCAGCAGCTCTGGGAGCTTCTCTGAGCCCGGGCAGAAGGCAACAGGCATTTGCTACAGTTTGGAGCAGGAGACTTGAATTTTCCCAGCAAACTCTTGCAGTCAGCACCACTGAGGCTCAAAAGCACCTTTGGGATCCATAGTGTAGTCATTTTAAAGGTGAGCTATTTAGAAAAATAAATGTCCTAGGCTCCATCAGGATGTGTGCTGTTAAGTCACTTTGATGTATATATTGCTTCTGCTTCTGGCTTTCCTTATGGTAAGGCAGAGTCATCTGTCCTCATCCGAGTCATCCTCTCTTCCTCAGCACACAAGGGAAACCTTGGGCATAGTGTGAACATGCACTCATTTTCGTGTAGGTCTTTCAGCTGCTGAATTCCAGCTGCACACAGGGCATTTTCTTCCAGTGCCTGCCCAGCTCTTTGTGCTGGGGAGGTGGCAGGAGAAGCAAAGCAGAGTGGGGAAAGGGATCTAAAGCCCCACCTTGAAACCAGAGATGGCTTGATGTGTTGGTAGTACTGACGTCAGAGAGGGAAAGTCTGTCTCTGCCTCAGCACAATTCTCATTCTCACCCACTCAAGCAAGAATTCCCGAAGCCTTTTATTCAGTATCGTAAAAGGTGCAAGGAGATTTTGCTGCTGCAGAGTTACCACCTGTGCAAAACAGGCTTCCCCTAGGTGAGCATCCTTGGAAGCTTAACATCAGAAGAGTTCTGACAGCTGAGCTGTGGGATCTGCCAGCCTCTGTGTAGTCACATACCTGTTCTGCAGAAACCTTTTGCGAGAGAAGGGAGAAGGATTTCTTTGCCTGGTGATTTTCACAGGGGTGCCAGTGTTGAGGGAAATGAGTGTGTGGCACAAAGAGGCAGCCGCTGCCTAGGTGTAGATACATTTCCTGAAGCAGTGTGAGTATGGTCAAGGCCAACGTGAATGCTTAGCATTGAGTTGTACTGCAACAGTATAGGCTGAAAATTTGGGAGCACCAAACTGTCTCAAGGCACCATCTGTAAGCTCCTTCTGGGGGATCCTGGACTCCTAAATCCATTTCTGTTACAGCTCAGGGTGAGTTGTTGTTTGTATGGAGCCTCTTTCAGCTGTTGTAAATAAAGGGGACACTTCTTAACACAGTGCCTGCAGCTTTGCATTTTTTTCTTTACCCTTAAGGGCTCTTTGAAGTCCTCTATGAGAGATACAGGCTAATAGGTGCTTGCTTAATGCCATCACTCTTGACACTTACACTGCTTAGCCTGTCCCTCTAAAAGGTGCTGTACTTACTCATCTCCTGTCTGGCTGTGAGAGGTTTGTAGTCACAAGGGAGGACTTGCACCTGTGCCCCTCTCTCTGTAGGGGACAGGGCAATAACTGAGTTTAGTTGTGTCCCCAAATTAAGATGCCCACCCTGAATAGAGCTCACTTCATCTGAGGGCATCAGATACTGTTTTGTTCAAGTCGGCTCTGAGCCTGACCTTAGCTAATGCTCATGAAGAATTGCTTCTTGCTGATTTTTTTTTTTTTCATTTCTTGATGCTGTCTGACAGATGAATGTTTGTTCTCTTTTGTTTTCCAGAACATAGTTATATCTAGTGCAGCTGAAAGGGTAAGTCCCAGGTTTTTTTTAAGTCAGTACAATTTGAAGATTTATCTGTGGCTGAAAATACAGCTTTAATTACACATTAAACATATAAAAATTGTAAGTTTAAATGTGGTTGCCATTACCAAAGAATTGTATTGTGGGTTTGGGGATTTTTTGGTTAGTCAGTTGGTTTGTTTTGTTGGTTTTTGGGGGATTTTTTTGCTGCTGCAAAAAAATGCATTTTCCATGACAGTTTTCTCCCAGACGGAGACTCTGTTTGCCAAAACAGTGATATTTGCTTGATCTCCTAGTACCTTCAGTAGCTTGCTATTATATAGCATTTAATCTTGCCTATCTGATAGCCTTGCCCTGCCTGCTCACACTGTCAGCCTGCAAGCGAGAGCACTCACATATCCAAACTTCTTTGTTTTGTTTTAGCCTCTAGAACTCCGAGGTCCTTACGATGTGGCTAATCTGTATCCTTTTCCAAAGTCAAAGGCAGCAGTTAGTAGTAACATTTGAAAGTTTAAAGTGGTTTTGAAATTCTTTCCATCTTCTACAGTCCTTGAACTTTATACAGTGGTACTTGTGACCAGTTCAATGAATCAGGGCTCTGAGTGTGTGTGGAAGGGGCAACAGATCTTGGTCATGGGCTGGCATGAGCAGTCTCTGTAAATAATAATGTTTGTGTTCAGCTACAGGAATGTTTTGTTGTGATGTGCATTAATGCTGTGTGGGTATAAATGGAGAAATGAATAAAACCTATGAAAATCTATGGACACCGTGAATCAAACAAGAAATTATTACTTAGTATTTCCAAAGTGCCACATTTTTGGTAGCAGAAGCTATAAAATTTATTTATGTCAAATTAGAAATTCCTATCTGAGCAGTAACTACTTCTGTTCTGAATTTTCCAGTCCTTAGGTACACATGTAATGTTAAATAAGTGGTTATGTTCTAGAAACAAAGGAGAGTGTCTTTTCTTCCCTTCTTTTAGGAGTTCAGATGCATTTTTATTACTCTCCCCACCCCAGAAGCACATATCTGGCCTGTCCCTCGAAGGGAAGGAGCGTGCTCTGAGTCATGAGAACTGTGTGGGAGGCTGTGTGGCCTGGAAGGATTTTATGTGCAACATTTTCTTCCCTCTTAAAATGAGCAGTCAGGCTCAACCCAAATTAACATAGCTAATGTGGTGTCATCCCTGCTAAGGTGGCTGGAAACTTCAGCTTAATGTTTTTGTATCAGACAGTGCCCTGTCCCCAAAACTGAAATTTTCTGTGGGGTAATTTTTTTTGCTTGATTATGCATATCTAAAATGTTCCTGTGTTGACAGACTTTTATTTTCAAAAGTACAGCTTCTTGTCTGGGAAGAAGCAATGTTGCCAGGAGCTTTCCAGGAGGGCTGCTGGGTAACTGCAGCCAGGAGAATTGGGTGCCTCATTTCTCTGCCTCTGGGTAACCTTATGCAAAATGTCACTTTGAGTTACAGCTTCGCTAATTCCCAGTTATTTGTAGAGTAAGCAAACCTATCACGCAGAGAGACTTCCTGTTCTGTTTGTTGCTTCCATGTGTTTTGATCCTGAGCAGCAGTGACAGAGGTTTGCTGTTTGGCCTGTCAGAAAGCGAAGCAAAGGCAGCTGTGTCCACCAACTGCAGAGCCACCATGCTGCATGGAGGTAAGCACTTGTAAGCTCCTCTGAGTAACGTGTGCATTTGTTGAACTAAGTTCTTGTTGATGCATGTTCTCCAAAAGGTCTGAGACCTTACAGAGCAAGTCATTGGGGTTTTAGCTTCTTTGTCCAATGCACGAAGAGGAGCTTGTCTGGCAAGGTGTTTTATTTTCCCTCATTGCCATGTTGGCAAATCAGTGGCTGAACTGATGGTGCTGTCTGGGCACCATCTCTATGTAGAAATGTATCTACACCTAGGAGGACTCTCTCAACCACATTAATGAGTCGTAAATGGTTTAGCCAAAATAGGGACCTGCCTGCTGTGCTTTGTAGTGAAACTATCCCATTTCAGAAAGGTTTGAATGCTGATCTTGGTGACACTGACAGAAACTAAGTGATTGACTTCAAAAAAAATGGGTATGCATGTGTTTTGCATTTGCCTTTTTGCAGCATGTGTGCAGAAGCAATCTTAGTCATATCCCTTTTTGATGCTTTAGTATGTGGATTATTTCTGACTCACTCTTCAGTGTGGATAATTTCCAACTCATGGCGAAATCAACAGGCTATTCTCCAGCCTGCTACTCATCTACATAGAGATATAGAGTGTGTTGAAGGAATTTTTGTCAAATTTATGTGAGATTTCTCAAGCCTGTCATCTATCTTATCTGTGAGATCAAATAGCAGGTGTCATTTCCCTTGTCCCAGAGAGGATACTAGCCCAGAATAAGTCAGTATATTTTGGCAAGGTTCTTGCAGAGCCTCTTTGCTAATAGAGTGTTTGTAGGGAATCTCTTCTAACTCAAATTTTGCAGAGAAGCTTCCTGCTGGTAATTACAAAAGTGGATTGGGCTCCAAGTGGGTTATTTGACAAATGTGAGGATTTGGGTAACATCGCACACCAGTATTTTATATTAATGTTGAAGGTTTGGTAAATAAAATTCTTGAATACCATCAAGTCACTTCCTTGGTATGTAGGGGATCCTCTGCCAATACAGCTGTGCCCACATAGTCTAAGAATCCTGGGGTATGTGAATGCATTTTTTAGTATTTTTTTAAGAACAGTATGTTTGACTCAGAAATGCTTTTAACAGTGCTTCAAGAATGTGTCCCTCTCTGATTATTGAACTGACTAAACCTGGTTTCTTATGGTTTTGTGTCTCTACAGCTCCTCAGCCCCTGCAGATCTCGGTTTTCCTTGGTTTGCTATAACTCTACACCCACCATTGTATTTCCCCCTGTAGTTTCTCCACTCTGTAATGCAGTGAATCCCAAGCTCCTGCCCGTGCAGGTTGCGTCCCTGCTGTGTGCACTGACTGGCTGGTTGCTCAGCGTGTCCAGCTGTGCTTGGGGCATGGACACCCGAATTGAGTATGCCTTAAACGTGTTTTATTTGAGTATTTGAGGTACTGGTACTGCAGCTTCTGCTTGTATATTCCAGAAACTCGAAAGAGTGCCTGTGGCGTGGTGTACACGGTGAAGAAGCCTCGCAAGGTTGAGGAGGAAGAAACAGCAGTGCCAGCCTGCAAAAAAGCTAAGACTCAAGCTTGAAGACTGAACCAGTTGTCAGCAGGAGCCTCCATCTCTTCTTTACCCAGTGTTGAGTCTTCCTCCAACCTCCAGCCAACCTAATTTTTCCCTTACTACCTTGCTTAGTCTGCAGAAGAATTACTCTTCCAGCATTCAAGTGAGGAAAGCTGTGTGAATGAGACTGCTGAATGGTATTCACCACATCTGAGAGGTCATGCTGGGCTTCTGGCCAAGGTCAGGAGACTGACTCTTCACCCTGCCTTAGGTCTCCTGAAGTTAATGCAAACTCAACAGAACATTTCTAACATGGAAATTTTCACTTGTACGCGTGCGTTCCTTTTTTATTAAAAACATGTCTAAGAACACGTGCCTTCATAGTCTAGCTCTTCTGGTTTCTCAAGTTTTAAACACGTGTCTGTACAACTGCAAGCCGGTAGATGAAGTTTACCTTCAAGTGGCCTGTGAAGAAGAATAATAGTACAGAAAAAAAAAAAAATATTGCTTCCTATTCAGTTTTGTGATCAATGGCTATAATGAAGATCCCAGGATTTGTCAGTTGCTAGGAAGTATCTTGGGTTTGGGTTACAGTAGGAGTGGCTGACCTGACCTGCCAGATACATAGCCATTGTGTGTCCTGCAGCACTTAAAACCAGGCAGTACCATTAGATGGTTGCCAGAGGTGGGAATGGAGAGCCCAAGGTTACACTGAATGTATGCTCAGCAGGGGATGTTCCTGTTGCAGTGTAGGAGCTGTCTCACCTAGGCCTGAGCAACCTCCACCTCACATCATCTTTACTGCACCATTTCCTTCTGTACATCGTGCTCTGGAATTGTTGTCTATGCACGTGTTCATTTTGCTGCCTCTTGCTTTTCCGTTTTCCTTCCTTTTAATGCCTCGGTAATCCTAATCTGGCTGCCAAAAAACCAATCAAACAGATACAATCAGCAGAGCATTTTCAGAGCTCTTCCAAATGTTGACTGAAGTTTTTCTTTTCATTAAATGAATATAAAAATCATGTAAGCTACTGTACTAAGATACTGTTGAGCCTGTTTTACTGTGAGTATTCCAGTTCTCTATTGGTGCCTGACAGGAAGTTGAAAAGTAGAAGTTGTAACATGTTAAATATAGCAGAAATCCTGCAGTGGGTCGTTTCTGAGCTCTTGGTAACTGGACTGAGCGGAATAGATGAAGTTCTCATAGACGTAACAATTCTATATAGTGCTTGTGTAAGTTACAACAGCTTTTGCTTCATTCAACAAATATGAAATATGTTTCCTGTGTGTTAGTACTTGTTGACTTTGTGACTTGAGTCCATTTTGTTATAGGTATTGGGGAGTTTTTTATATTTGTGTGTGGATGTATATGTACATATACATAAAATAGTTTGTCATTTATGGACTTACCTCTAAAATGACGCTTTAACCAGAGAAGAAGCAAAATGTGTTTGGTGTAATTTCCTGAATGACATGTTAATCTTGCCTTGGCCAGAGAATAACCTACCTTAAGCGTGGCAAAAGGTAACTAACGTATAGAAGGAGGCTTTGAATGCTTGAGATTCTTCTTGCTACTTGTTTGACTTTAAAAAATTAAACTCTGCCTCTTTGCCCTTTGTTAGATACAGTGCTTCAGCAGCTGATTGTAAAGTTCCTTCTCTCCCAGTTTCCTGGAGCACGTTGCTGTGGCCACTTGGGTGCCTGAACGATTGAACTGCTGCTTGGTTAGGTGATGAACAGAGTTAGCCAGCAGTGTTGTTATTTCTGTTTCCTGCAAGGCTTGCTCCCAGTGTCCGGGTAACTGTGCAGAAACAAGCAGGGAAGTCGTGGCTTGCAGATAAGGGCAACAAGTGGAGGTGGAGAAGGGTGTGTTCACAAGTTAGGGCTATGGCTGGCAAGGTGACACTCGTGAGTTAATGGTGCTGTGTGAGCAAAGTCTTGTGTCTGAAGCTGTTGGTCTCAGGAGAGCTGCCTGCAGACAGAATAGGTGGCTCTTTTTCTTGCTTCTCTGTGGGGTTTGTGTAAATTCACTCCAAAATTGGCACACTAGGAACAACTCTTCTTTGCTGCCCACTTCTGACTCCACCTCAGGACATTGCTTTGGCCAGACTATAAAGCCAGCTGCCATGGGTTGGTGAAGGAGTCTGAGAGCCTCTGGCATGTTTGTCTGTCAGGCCACCCAATGGATAATTAGAAATTTAACTGAATGCAGTGTCTAATACCTGTCTCCTCTGCTCTGTCCCACCTGGAGTGCTGTGTCCAGCTCTGGGTCCTCAGCACAGGAAGAACATGCAGCTGTTGGAGTGTGTCCAGAGAGGGCCACAAAGATGGTAAGAAGGATGGAGCACTTCTCCTGTGTGGAAATGCTGAGAGAGCTGGGGTTGTTCAGCCTGGAGAACAGAAGGCTCCAGCGCCACCTTATTGGGGCTTTTCAGTATTTAAAGGGGGCTTATAAGAAAGATTTCTCCAGAATTTTTATGAAGGCTGTTGTGATAGGACAAGAGGTAATGGGTTTAAACTAAAAAAGGGTTAATTTAGTTTAGGTACAAGAAAAAAGATTTTTACAGTGAAGGTGGTTAAACACTAGCACAGGTGTCCCAGAGAGGTGGTAGATGTCTTAGCCCTGGAAACATTCAAGCCCAGGTGGGACAGGGCTCTGAGCAACCTGATCTTGTTGCAGATGTCCTCTTGCAGAGGGGTTGGAGTAGACAAGCTTTAAAGGTCCCTTCCAGCCCAAACTGTTCTGTGATTCTGTGAAATGGGACATGATGCCCTGGCTGGCAGCACTGAAGGTTGTCCTGCTTCTGCTAAAGCAAAGTGTCTGCCTTTCCTAACAGGATTTGGCATCTCTCTTGGCTTGGATAACTGGGGCTGTTTCGTGCTCGACACTGTAGTGACTAACCAAGAAATGATATTTTTTAAATCAAACTCAGTAATAGAACTGTAACTTTGTTTTACTAGCTGCTCAAAATACTGTCTGCTTTCACATGTGCCTCCATTTAACAAAATAAGAAAGAGATGGGGTTTATCTAACAGTGGCAGGGAGGTAGCTCAAGGGATGGCTGCTCTTGGCAGCTGAGACTTTTTTTAAAGAATTTTACAGCAGACAAGATGTGAACTTCCTTTAAAGGGAGACAAAATTACCTCATTCGCACTCACCACTCCATCATCCACTCCAGCAAGTAAAAAGAACCACTCTGTTTATTTAATCTGAAATGGATCAGTTCAAAATGTACAGAAAAAGCAGTACAAATTTACAAATATACATAATCTGATTTTGCATTCTTCTATCATCATACTTCGTAGTAGTCTAGTTTTAAAAAAAATTCACTTCCCTGACACCGTCTCCTCTCACCTTCACAACATTGTATCTGAATCCTTCAGTCCAAAGGAGTATGTGGTGGTTGGAGCTCTGTCCTCAAGCTCATTACCAACCACGATTGCCAAACCCTGAGTAAACACCATTACTTAACTGCTTCATTAAATCCACTTGGCACCTCAGTATACCTTCTCCCATTGCTCTTCCACATACCACCTCTCAATTCACAGGTTATTTTAGTAGTGAGACAAGGCAACAGTTGCAAGTATTTGCTATTTAGAGCTATTGGAAGGCTTGAGGAAAGTTGCTAATATAGTTGAAAATGCTGCCATTTAAGACAAAAGGATTTACGTTGCTGGCAAAGATTGCATTTAGAGCAATTGCATCTATAAAAAAAAGACCTTAAATAATGTTGAGGATCATTAAAAATTACTTTTAAATAAATAAATAATAAATAGAAATAAATAAAGGCATTTTAGAGCTAGTGGAATTTTAACACTCAACCTGTCTTTCAAAATAATTTCTTTGCAGGTTTGTTGCAGTTTTCAGTGAAGGCACCTCAAATAATCCAGTGCCATAAGGACAAGGTTGAAGGACATTTTCATCCAGGTTCGTGGGAAGCATTTCAAAGCAGCAAAAAGCGTGGTCTGGTTTCTTTCTTCAGAATTTACCTAGATGGGTGCTCTTTTTAGAATTGTCTTTCAGGCTGTTAAATATCTCTTTGGTGCCATTCTGCCACTGAAGAACAAGATCCATAGGGGTTTTCCCTTCCTGGTTAAAAGAAACAGAGGAAGTGAGATTTAATTTCGTCTGCTGATGGCAAATACTTGTTCAGCGCATCTGAATGATGTGAATCCCTCCTGCACACATAGGCTTAGACTTACTCTCACCCCCCTGAGGTCAGAGTACTTTTGCTCTACAGATCTAGTCTCAGTCCTGGTCAAACCCATGAGGAAAATTCCCTGGGTTTCAGTGGGTCTAAGCAAATGCTGTGACCAGCAGAACATGCAGGTGTTTCTTTTGTTCTAGTTTCAAGTGATTAGAAATATATTTAGGTGCAAATAAGACACTCTTCCATTTAATTCAGAATTCAGGTAGGAGTTTAATTAGGGTATGAACCACAGGAATTGAGTAGGATCAACTTCTGTGTGTAGACAAAATCTGAGAGAGCAAGTCTCTGGCCTTTGGGGCTGTACCTTCCATCATTGTCATACCCTGATGAGGGATAATGCTGGGAGCAGCCCCACTTGAGGGGGGTGGGTAGAGAGTAGGGAATACAGAGTGCTCCAGTGACTGTTTTCTTCCTTGTCCCCTGGAGTTTTGACTGATTGTCAATCAAAAACATTGACTGGCAATGGTAAAACCTGTGCTTCTGCTGCTTGGTTTGGGTTTGGGAGAAATAGTCTATCAAGTGCTATCTTTTAGCAAGTGGTCACAGGGCTCCAGCAATGCTGCTGCTGCTGCAGTGGCTCTGAGCACAGCCAGGTCTGGGGCTTCTCTGCTCAGCCGCAGGGATTTGTTGCCCAGCAGTAAGGTTAACAGCCAGTCATCCAGGTGTAGTGCTGGGGCTGGCCCTCAGCTGTGGGCTTAACAAAAAGGAGATTTTTTTAACAAGCTAAGATCTTTGTTGTCTCAGTGGTGGTTGAAGCCCAGGAGTTGCACAGAGTAAGTGTCCGTCTATTATATCTTTTCAATATATTATGTGAGTAATTAAAATAAATCATAGAAAGGTGTGATGTTGTCTAAGTAGCAGATAGTGCGTTCTGGTTTTAAAAGAGGTACTGGGTTTTCCTCTTTTCCCTGACCTCCCCCAAGTTGCAGTCTCCCTGTCTCAGCTCTGCTTTAATTAGCTCTGAAGTGATCTAATTAAGTCTGTTCACAATAGTCTCTGCCAGTCTTGAAACCTATGGAACTGCTCCGGTGGGAAACTTATTTTAAAGCATTTTAAAATTACTTCAGTTTTGTGCCGTTACTTACGCAGTTCTTTAGAGTCAGGTCTGCTCCGTGCAGGATCAGGAGCCTGATGATTTTGTAGCGGTTCAGCCTCACGGCGTCGTGCATTGGTGTGTCTCCTTCCTAGAGCCATGGAGCACAGCGTCAGTCCTGCCGGCCCAGCCCTGCCAGCCAGCGCCAGCAGCACAGGGATTCCCACAGGCCAGTGCAGCTGTGGACACAGACAGCAGCGTGGTGCTGGCAGGGAAGAGGTGTTGGTGCTTACCCTGTCTCTGGCATTGAGATCTGCTTCACAGGCGATGAGGTGCTCTCCGCAGTCGTAGCGACCTGTTCGCACAGCCACGTGCAAGGGCGTGCTGAGCAGCTGAGGGGTCAGGGGAGGAAGTGGTCAGTGGCATGGAACAGCTAAAAACTGCTTCAAAAACAGCTGCCAGAAGCTATCTACTGGGAGTAAGGGTCAGCTTTTTTCTCCAATTAAAAAAGCTGCAGAGTTCCAGAAGCACGTACCTTGTCTCTTGCGTTTATGTTTATCCCTTTGTCCAGTAAGAATTTCAGAACATCCAGATTCCCTCCCCGGCATGCCCAGTGCAGAGCTGTAGAATGAAGCTTTAATAGGAAAAAGAAATTAAAAGTATTTAAATACATTGTTGTATTTAAAAAACCACTATTTTTATCAAATTTCTAAATTAATCCAAGTTAATTTTTATGCAATTTAACCTAGAGCACTTCACTGTGATCACTGAATTGTTTCTAGTAACAGCTTTTCTTATTTTGCCCTAATTTCTGCAGTACTGTGAATTTCTCACTCTTCACTCTCACTGCATATTGCTCCTAAAGAGAGAGATCTTGGCAACGCTGCTGTGAGAGGATGTGTTTTGTCTATTCTGTGAGCTTAGAAGTTATCTTCAGCCAGGTACATGGCTGGTATGTGCTAGTTAATATTTTTTATTCAATGCCTTTTGGGTTCTAAAATGCATAGAAATGAAGCTTAAGGGAAAGAACAGTTCTCTTTAAAAAACAAACAAACAAATCCCCAAGTTATGCAAGTCCACAAAGTGAATTAAAACCCTTTTCCTCTACAAGATTCAGTATTTCTGCCCTGAGCTGTGCTGGAAAGAGTGGAATGTCCCTTGATGGTCCTGCTCTGCCTGTCGTTCCTCCTCTTTCTCACCTTCTGTGAGCACTGCCGGGTTAAGCGAGGGGGAGGAAAGCTGGTCAGCAAAGGGACAAAGAGCAGAGCAAAGGAAAAAAGAGCAGAGAAGCAACGAAACAGTTGCAGAAGCTGCTGATACTCAGGAACCCTTGTGGCTGGCATTCCAGAGGAGCAGGGACCTCTCCCGAGCACAGCCTTGAAATCCTGGTGGCGAATGTGCGTGTCGTGCTGGCCCTGGATAGCGCTGTCCCTCGAAGGTATCTCAGCACCTGCTTCAGGCTGACCTCAGCTGTCTTACCCTACCCGGGGCTTTGTTGTTCGTGGCACTCTGCTGGCCAGCACTTCCTGTGTTTTCCAACAACCATTTTGGCACAGGGAGGCAGACACTCCCTCCTGAAACGTCTTCTCAACAATGTTATTTTAAGGATAAACTTAAATGACATTGTAAGGCCTTTTAATATTCCTCTATAAGAAGCATTTCTATAAATGCTTCTCCTGGCAGGTATAGACCAACGAGCAGTTTTTGGAAAGAGGTGTGAGTGGATGTGCATACCATGTCTTTCTGTTCAAGCCAGGCTCCAGCTTCCACCAACTTTTTCACCACCTCTAGATGTCCTTCAGAGCACGCCCTGTGCAGTGCAGTGCGTTTGAACTGGCAATTGAAACAGTGCAAATTAGACATTACACACAGCACAAAGATACCTTTAAACCTCTTCTCCCCTCCTCCCTAGGATGATGGCAAATACATGCTCCGTGCTGATTCCTTTTAAAGAGCTAATACTTTTGACACCTGAAATCTGCTAGATTTTGATAGCAACCTGATAGTTGAGAGCTGCCTACCCAGCATTTTAAAGGATGGGAGAAGTATCTGCAGTATGGCATCCAGATTTAAAATGACGCCTGTTGAGTTCCCCACCCAACAGGCTGCACTGTGTTTTGCAAATGCAGCTTATGCATTATGGAGTGTGAAGGCAGCCACTTATTTCTGTTATTCTGTGGACAAATTTCTTATCTCCTTTTCCATAGCACTGGAAGATCACCTGTTACAGAAAATCAGGTTCTCCTGGGCACCAACAGCTTTCTTCTAAATATAAAGACTCTTTTGAGGTAATACGACTTTGAAGGGTCTCAGTGGCCACTAGAAAACTTGATGTACAAAACTTCCAGCATTTATTTACTTCCCCCCACCCCTTTTTTCCTCTCACAAGAGTGGAATCTACAAAACCTCATGGTAAAAGTTATTTTTGCTCTCTTCTGTAGCAGGCTTTGCATTAGGAACAAGACTGTACCTTATCACAGACATTTGGATCCCCTTTGTCTGACAGGTATTTTTCAATCACTGGCAACTTATTCTCCAGTGCAGCTTTGAAGAATGTGGGGATATCCACAGGTCCTGTCTGATGGAAAGAATATAGAGAGCATGAATGTGTTAATGGAGGCACAAACCCCCATTAATGCTTTCCCAGAATAAGGTACTTTGAAGTAACTTACAATAACTTCTGGTTCAGGTTTCTTTAAAACAGGCACTTTCACTTTCTTGCATTTTTTCTTCTTCTTCAGCTGAATAATTTTTTCAAGATCCTCCAAGTTTTCAAGTTTTGACCTGGCCTCTAATTTCTTCTTCTTCAGCTGAAACAAATCAGGGAAGGCAGCAAGTTGAGCTGTGTGACCACCTCTCCCTTTCAGAGTGGCAGGACAGCAATGTGATATTGTTCAGTTGAATTCAATTAAGACTGGATGAACTTTGAAATAAATTGTCTGTTTTAATTTTTTTTTATTTGCAGTTAGGGCTAATTGACCTTTAGAATAAGTTGCTAACTATGTGAGAAATTCTACCTCATCTATAGTTTTTCATATACTATTACACCTCTTCCTAACTTCTTCCTGAGCCATAGGTTGTGACACGAATTTAGACCAGGAGTCAGGGCAGCACTGCAGTCTCTTCTGGCACACCTATTTAAAAAATCTCCTGTGCAGCTTATGAGAGCTGGAAAGCTCCTGCAGTTTTAGCTGACTTCCACCAAGCAATTTCATTTAATCGCTTATTTTTTAATGATGCACCCCCTAATTTATTGGAACTTAATTCTCTTTGCTTAGAAACATACCCTCAAGTGAAGAACAAGGTTTAGAATGATCTTAGCATTTCAGTCAGCAAGTGTTACATTTTGGGAAGCCACAAAGAATGTCCTCAGTGTCCTTGATGGGGCAGTTCAACAAATGTTTAAGGCTTCTCCAAACCTGCTTGTAAAAAGCATCTGGGCATGAAGTCAGTGTGGGGCACTGCTGACACCAAGGGCAAATGTGTTGCCTGAACTGAGATCCCATGAGATGTCCTTGACTTCAGAAGGGAGATTCACAAACAAGGGGTAACTCAGGGTGAATACAGATGACAGATTCTGTCCCATGGTGTGATTAAGGGTAAATACACTGGTGACACCCTGTCATATACAGTTTTGTCAACTGAATTCTTATTCAAGTTATTTCCACCTCTTCTTTTTATTGTTCTCTGCATTTCTGGTTTGCTCTGCAGGTCATTGGCCTAATGGAAAAATAATTATGCTGACTGCGAATCAACTGGAAACCCACAAAGTTCTTAGGAACCTGCTTTGAAGGAACTCAAAAAAACGCCCTGTAGCCAGTAATGCTGCCTCTGTTGAAGTTTAAGAAGTAGTTTTTATTCTAATGTTTCTGGGACTGACTTTCTCACTCTTCATTTCTTAGAACAAAGTCTTATTCCCCCTGCTAAACTTTATCGTTTCCAAATCGCTTTAAATTTTTAGGCCAGTTGATTGCTTATTCACAAAAAGAAATTAAAGATATTACAGCTACTGTGTTTTGGGGGGAAAAAGCTTCAGTTCTTAGGGATCTCCCTTCTAGGGAGAACTGTCATGCTCCAGGAATAGAAAATGGTACTTTTCTGTAGACCAGTATGAGTTTCATTTGTAACTGTTCTTCCCAAATGTGCTGGTAAGTGTAATGCCATATTTTCATAAAAAGAACATTTTCATGGTAAGTAAGGCTTCTGGCTTGAGAAATGCACTCTTACATCTGTTGTGGGTTAGTTATTTTTGGTAGCAGTCGTTAGGTGTGCAGGCTGAAGGTGTCTCACTGGCTCTGATTGCCCCCCCCCCACCCCACTGACAGCCAGCAGCAGGTGACCCCTGCGCAGCAGAAGCCCTCAGGGTTTCAGTCACACAGTGTAGGGTGTGTTTTAGGTTCTGCCTCAGAGTGTTACTGCCTGCACCCACAGGCTACAGAGGTGAGCAGATCTCCATGGTCTTCAGTGGACTTCAGCCCAACCTCCTTTCGTGGTGGTCTCCCAAGGGTTTTTCTAGCTCAGCATGCATGTATTTCTAACTTAGTGAGAGGCAAAACTTCAAGGACTGCAGCAGGAAATGTATAGAGGATGATAAAAATCCAAGCAGAAAACCCAAGAGCCTACCTCTGCTTCTAGTTTTTTCTCCTTCTCATAAGCCAGATCACCTCGTGTCAAGGAGTGCTCAGGGATTGTCTTTAGGTCCTCCTGCTTCTCTAATCTTACGGCAGCTTCATACTCTCCATTTTTGAAGTCCTCAGGGAGGAAGCTGCCAGTATCTTTATCATCCACCTTCTTCCCCGTCACCTGTAAATCCAAACATGATATAATATAATATAATCAGTGGATTCATGACTGCAGTAGCCACCACCTGGGAACATGGATTGCCTAGGTCTAATCCACCTCATTCCTGCCCTCTCTCGGAGCGTGTGACAGCCAGGGCAGGCCCTTCACCCGTGCCTGGGTGAACTGTGGATGCCACTGGCTAGGGCATGTCTCCCATGCAGTTAAATCAGGTTGCTGAGTAATTTCAAGGCTGGTTTTATCCATCACTGTCAGTACCAAAGTCCCATTTATAGTAGAATGGCAGAAGCTATGTGGTGCTGTGCACCAGCACAGCTTTCAATAGTAATCAGAAATATTTCTGATGCCAAATTAAGTGTGTACAAAGAGATAACTTGTTAAACTTTGTAGAGACTGTTGTGTATTTTGAGAGTGGTTCATGTGGCCTAGACTGCCTTTCTGTTTGACCACCTTGTAAAATTGTATTTGTTGTAGAGTCTAATACAGAAGAAACTGTCAGAACCTTGCCAAAGAATTTAAGACAGCATTAACTAGTTAGGCAGTTGTATCTTAACAAAGCCATCTGGGAAAATAAATGCAGTGTTTTATTGAATCATTCCTGTTTTCCCAGTTTCCTCCTTAGATCAGACATTCTTAGTCTGAATCCTGCAGTGGAATGTCCCATTACTTGTGGTCTAGACATTATTTTTCGAGGACTCTTTTACATCATGAACAGCAGTGGCTGTAGGAACTGTTAGTTTATTATTAGAAAACAATACTATTATTAAGCTGTTCATTTAGTATTATGAAATGCTGTAGGTTCCCTGCATTAATATGTTGTCTCAGTCCCTTATTAGATTGGAATTACTCAGTGTGACCATAAGATTACTGGCTTCTAAAGAAATATGTAAATTAATATCAAGGACAAAGTCAAATAAATAGCTAAATTTTGGTTGATCTTTTCCTGGTGAACTGTGCTGTTATGCCAAATCCAAACAGCTGTGTAGTGTTATCTGTGGAGAGACCCTTTCCCAAGGAAAAGTTAAAATGAAAATACAATAATATAACAAACTATATAAGGATTTGCACCTAGAGCACAGCAGTGCTGGTAACCTGCTAAATCAGTGATCCACAGAGGTCATCTTTCTCTGCCTGGTCTAATGACAGTCTAGAAAGAAAAGTAATTGTGAGTAAATGAAAGAAGGTTGCACCTACCAGCTCTTCTACTTTCATCATCATCGTCATGTTTGCTGCTGTTCGAAGGCTGTGCTCCTGTGGGGCTGACACCTCCCAGGGCTCAGGCCAGCTCTGCAGGGACCACCACGCTCACTGCACTTATATATCTTTGGGAGAACTGTGCTTGAATGAGATAATCTTCCAACCTGGGAATCCAAGTATGCCCCTTGCGCTTGCCAGCTGAGAGGTGGCTCACGCTCATTCCAGACGCGTTAACGAGCCAGATCTGGTGTCGAGGCAGCAAAGGGGCGTCAGTGGGGCGAGGAAGGGTGAGAGCCCCACGGTCTGACCACACCAGGACGGGAATCGGAATGAAATGTGAGCTCATCATTCCTTTGGCAATGACTGCACTGCGCAGCAATGCGAGTCATTCTGTGCTCCCAGTGCCCACTAGGACAGCTGTCTGTTGATACAGCATTATAACTTCATCTTCTTCTTTTTTCTTTTTTTTTAATTGACATTCAGATGACTGTAAGACACTGGAAAGGGTAAGTGGCCTATGTACAATGCTCATAGCAATATCTTCCTGATAAATGGATTATTACCTCTAAAGTCTTGAAAAGCCGTTATTTTCATTGCTATTTATTCTCGGATGATAAACACTTTTAGGGGAAAGGCTTTTTCTCATCATGATGACAGTCTTCTATATTTGTTGAAAGGAATTCTCTGAAGGGATTACTATACCAGAATGATGTCTCTGGTGCTAAAAGGGCCTATGACATGATAAGTTACAATCAGTGTAAGATATCAAAACAGTAAGATTTTCATTTTTCTGGACCCTTGTCAATTATTATAAGCCAAATAATAAATTATGTCCTATTATGCAAAAGAAAGAAAAAAAAAGGGAAAACTTAATACTGTTTTCTCAGGCAATATTTTCCTTCTGGATATGAGAGAATAGGGGCCCAGAAGTGATTTGTTTATTTTTTAGGATAAGAGGAGATACACACAAATATATGCAGATAATATGTGTGTTTTGGGGAAAAAGAGCTATTGAATCCTTTGGGAAAGCTTTTCTTATGCCATGAATCAGAGTCATCTGGAATCAGGAGAATGATCACCAGCAGAAGGCAGTTTTATAAGAGGAAGATGCACTAATCTTTGCATTCAAAGAGTGCGGGTAGATGCCAAGAAACCTTAGTTCTGTGACTGTGCAATGCCTGGGGCTCCTGTCCGGTGAGGCATGCAGGTCACCTGGCTGAAATGAATACAGCAGCCCAGGTGCTTCAAGTACGACGTGTACATAAGTGCTTCACCAAACCGAGGCCTCTCTCGGGGGTTGTTTATATCATTAGCATCCTTAGCATGCTGCATTCCTGACATTGACCTTTCAAGGTGTCTCTCCTCTGAACTATCCCCCAGTAATCTGAGTACGTCCAAACTTGTCCTCTGGTGACCATCATACCTATGCCCTCCCTTTCCCTGAAATGAAGCTGGACATCAGGTGGTTCCTTTACCACTCAGAATATATATGACATTAGGGGATGAGTCCCAGAACTAAAATAGAGTATGTGCTAGCAACACAACCTTTCAGAACGTTTTTTTCCAAACTTAAGTACAGCAATGCTATCATCCCCTAGTGGTATGTTCTAAATCACACTGCCAGGCTTTTTTTCACTGCAGTTTTGTACTCCTGCTGAATGTCTCTATGGCAAGAGGCAGCTCTGGCTTTTTCTTGTGCTGTCACAGCTTACCTCAATCTGTTCAGTGCTATGACTTTTACTGTGTCTTAAAATCCACAACCATAACAGGATGGCTGCATAGGGTGCTTCTAGTTCAGTGGAAACGGATTATAGCAGAGACCTGATGCAGAAAGAGAAATGTTGCTTTTAGAACAAAAGCTCTTTAAGGAACTTTGAGCTTCCTCTGCACTTGTTTTTTGAAGCTTACTTTTCCCTTTTTTTGCTTTCCTTTTTTTTTTTTGTTTTTTTTTAGCAGCCTGATATATAAAACTGACTCAACAAAACCTAAAGTGGAAGCTTTGAGTGGATAGATCTTCCCCTGCAAATGGTACATAAATCCAGAGCCAGAGTAGCTTTACAGGAAACCTCAGTGCTCTGAGGGGAAACAGAAACCAAGTTCTCACGAGTGCTACCACAACACCAAAGCTTATTTATCTTTGAAACATCCCATCCCTGATGACTAAAAGAATAATAAAGAATAGAAAATTCCTTGGTTATCCCAAGTTTCTATTGTAAAATAGTGGCACCCAGAAATCCACTTTAACCAAAGGCTGGGATCTAAATTAACCTAACAGTAAATGCTTTTAAGCTAAATGTCATGTAAACAAAGGCAACACTATTGAAATAGCAGAAATGCACCGATTTGTATCAGCTAAGACTCTGGGCTTATCACTGTTGCTTAATATTGGAGGGGGAAGTAGCATAATGAGCTTGTAACCTTGTACTGGACGGTAACCACTCAATCACCTTTCATCAAGTGATTTCTCGTTAAGGTGGTAATAGCAGATGGTCAGTGGGTGATGTGTAACAGGAATCTGAAAAACTCTTGCCACTCCACTGAAGGATAAGGGCAGAGCAATCATCTGCAAGGTGTGAGGCAACTGGATATTGTCACAAAAATCCTCCACAGAGAAAACACGAAAGGACAGTAGGCTCAGCATGACAGGGAGAAAACTGTGGCACACACTGTTCCCTGCTACCAAAAAGGAACTGTCTGACTCGAGTAAAGAATGTTTGTAATTAATTTTTTTAAGTGATTAATGGTAAAGTGAATGTATCATGTGTGATACAAATTATATTGCCACCTCCTGTCAAGTGTGTGACCATCGTGTTTTCACGGTGTCACTGCTCTATTTGTCTATCTTACATTTTCCAGCACTCTGCCCTTGGCTCTGTCCGTGCACCCACAGATGCTGCCCTTGGATGCCACTGTGCCTGGCTGCCTGTTGTCCTTTTCCTGCTGCTAAGTAAAGGTATGAAAAAATCAGTTGCTGGGGAGTGGTTATGCACCTAAGAGGTTACTGAGCCAGCAAACTGTTCCACATGTGTGCAGTCAAAGATAAATCCATAACCAAGGTACACAGAAGAAGTAGCAGTCCACAGATTGCTCCTCCTGGATTAGTGATGCGTTGGTGTGTAATGACTTGCTTATTTTGCAGTATGTGTGAGCATCCAGCACGCCTAATATATCCACATGCAACAGAGCAGTAAATAATTGCATATTGCAAGAAATGCATCTATTTCCTCCTCTTTCTTTTTAGCTGTCGGTTTTCCATAAAAGGCAGGATACACTTTTATTTGTCTAACGTATATGCTTTGATACTTTTGTCGAAAAGGTAACTGATTTGGGAATGAGTTTAGTATGATGTGATAATTATACCACTCAGGTTCTAACTTTTTCAACATAGGCATATATAAAAAGTGGTCAGGGAATTGCTACATTATCTGATTAGAGACTACTTATCAATGTGTATTTTTGTGTCTAAAAGTGCTAAAAGGAAGTACATTGTCTTCTCAGAGGAAAAAAATCCCACAAAACATTTTCACCTAGGAATATTAAGCTAGTCAAGTACAAAATTAGAATGTAAGAAATTATTGAATTAAAAGATGAGGTTACAATTCCATTTGATCAGATTGTTATTGAAGAAATAAAGAATTCATAGTCTAGCAGGTTGCTGTCTGGCCAACACAGTTCTCTGGTGTCAAAACTCAATGCAGCAACGAGTCAATAGTTGCATCACTTAGGAAAAGCTTAAAAAAGCCTCTTCAAATTACATAAGGGTTGGGGATTTCACATAACAGAAAAAAATACAACTGTGATTTCTATTTAAAAACAAGGTATTTGAATGTATCTGAGGCTGTGAGCTTTATCATAATGGCATTTCTACAACACGTGAATCTAGATAATTCACCTTAATGGATCTCAGCTAATAAGCAAGTGCAGCAAAACACATCAGAAGAGTTGTTATCTGTGGTCAAATGGGTTTATCTCTTGGCTGCTTGCCTTTCTAGTTAGCGATACAGGGTCAGGGTCCTTCTGCTCCAGCACACCTGTGCTGATGCTGTTCATGTAACCTCTAGCATTTGTATGTGGTAGATGATGTACATTATACCCTTAGCTACTGCAAAAAGGCTTATCCGTGAAAGTGTGGAGTAGTCTTAAAGGTTTCTGCCATTCAGAAATACTCCAGAACAACTCCAAGTCAGGCAGGAAAGGAAGAGTGCTTAAAGTAGAGAACAGCGAGTGCCTGCCTGCAAATCCTGGCCACCTGAGTCATGATCCAGCACTGGCCACTTGCTCTCCAGCAAGGCATAGCCAGTACTTTTGAATGACAACAAGGGAGAATTCATCTTCTCTCTGGAGAAGCTGTGGCATTTTTAAACTTTATTTTTATTTAGAATTTCACACTGTCTAACTTAAAGCCTCCAGTTTTTGAATCTTGGTATAACTTTGCCTAAAAGCTCGTAAGTACTCTCTCTCATCCCAGTAGTGCAATGCCTTTTTTTCTCTGTAAGTGCGAGAGGCTGCTATAGTTTTGGGTGATAGAAACATCCCTCTGAAATGCTGCATAGCTTGCACAGGACAAAATCCGGGTCCTAGCTATCCTTCTCTCCACTTACATAGCAAAAGCAGCAGCTCAGGAGACATTGGAGAGCTCCATCAGGCAGCAGTGCAAGACTTCACAGGTTGTAGGCTGTACCTGAGGAAGTGATGGTCACTTGCAACTGGCTGCTTCTATTTCAGGCATTCCACTCTGCAAATGTGCCAGGTTTTGTGTGGGACTCTAGACAGCAGTGACCAAATAACACCCAGCCATTACTTTTCCCTATAGCCTTACATTAGAGCACATGTTGAAGCAGTTATCCAACAGGACTCCCAAATCACTCTCCTGGCAGAATCAACCGAATTGCATTCCTCCCAAGGGGAGATTTTGGGAAGGTATCTAGTCCAAGTTTCTGTTCAAAACAAGGTCAAAATTGAATTCAGATAAGGTTGTTCCAGGCTTCATCCAATCAGATCTTAAAAACCTCCTAGGAAAGAGATCTCATAACCTCCCTGGCCCATCCTGATCTGATGTCTGAGTATCTTCATAGCGATTTCTTTTTCCTTATATAGACTTGAAACTTCCCCACTTTCAATTTATGATCATGGTGTCTCATTCTCTTCCCACAGACCTCTGTAAAGAGCCTGGCTCTGCTTTCTTTGTAATCTCCTCGCAGGCTGCTTTTACTTTCCCTGAAACCTTGCCTTCTCCAGGCTGAACAAGTCCAACTCTCCCAGCCGTTTCTTAGACGGTGAGTGCTCCAGCCCCCAACCATCTTGGGACTGATTTTACATCATTGTTTGGACACGTGATTAAAATACTAAACGATGTTGTACCAGGAACTGATCCTTGTGGGAATCTGCTGGAAATAGTTCCACTCATTACTCTCACCACTTTGCAATCTGTCAGTGAGCCAACTTTTAGTTCTTCCAAAGTGCATCCTTTTAATTCCATACAATGCGTGCTTTTTAATCATACCAACATATGCCATGAAATGAAATGCCTTTGGCAAGACCCAAGTAAACTGTATTAACATGAAAGCTACTCTCAACCAGACCTTTCATTCTGCAAAAAGACACTTTTAAAAAAAGATTTGTTTTGCATCCAGCCACACAGATTGGCATCCGTTTCATGTAACATGTCTGATTCTTTCTTGATAAAGCTTTGGTTAACTCTTCCCCCTGTTTTCTCGGAACTGAGTCAGATCAGCCAGCCCATTGTTAACTCTTTCATCATCTTCAGCCAGTCAAAACATCTTAGGAGCTAAGAAAAATGAAAAGGAGCTTCTCTGCATTACTGGCACTGAAGCTCACCTGTGAGATCTGTGGGTGCAGCCCAAGTGGATGCTCTACCTGAGGGAGATTCCTGCTTCTTGTGAATAAAAGGGAGCTCAGGGTATCAAGGTGACAAAGAATTGGATGGATTTTGCTTTAAAATACAAGAATGTTTTTGTAAAGCATTGAGTTTGTAATCTCTTAGCAAAACAGTAGTGTGTCACAATTCTGTTATAAGAAGACATGCACTCAGGCAGCCTCTCTCTCGTTTATTGGAAACATATCCACTATAATATTAGAAACAGCTTGAGGAGAATTTAAAAATCACTATTACCTGGAAAAAAATAACCCTTTTATGTTTTTATTTCAGGGGGAAAGGGTTTATTGTTTTGGGTTTTGTTTTTTCTTTTAACATTTTGCAATTAAAATGTAAATGTGTAAATCTGCTTCACATTAAATTTGCTGAAAAGCTATTTCTCCCCTTCCATGAGGTTTCATTGGCAGTAAGATATCATTGGATTTTTGTCCAAGCTACTTTTAACAAATATCTCCTTTGATTCTGATACCAGTAAGGGTGGAAAAGCATTGATGCAAATTTGGAATTACATTACATCATATGTTGGTCATCCTCTTGGGGCTAGAGGATAAGTACTTCTGTGACCACAAATAGGATAAGAAAATAATTTTTCTCTTTTTTGTCAGTTTGTTATAGGTATATAGCATATAATAAAAAAGGAGTTTGAGTTTCATTTTAGAGAAGAGAGTAAGTAAAAAAACAACAAAAAAATAAAGGCAAGCAAAAAACCCCAAATGCACATTTTCCTCCAAAGTTTCATAATCAGAGACAAATTTGTCATATGATGAATTTGGAGAAAAACCTTGTGCCCTTCTGTAACACAGAAGTTTTACAGGAGTCTATTATGAAACTGGCATGGGGTTTCTGCATTCTGTTTCATTTCAGGTTCAGAAAGTGTAGGGAGTGTATGCAAAAGGAGGAAAGAGGAGTGAATGATCTAAGTTGGTTTCTCTGGGTCTGCAGACACTACATTTAGTTAAGTTGTTATTTCACAAGGGAAAATACTAAAAATCCCCCCACAGCTATTTTGTCTCAGCAAAGGCATCTTCACACCACAGCCAGCTAGACAAGGAGAGCATGGGGTAGGCCTTTCCCCAAAAAATCTCTTGTTATCCAAAGGAGCTAGAGAGGTGACTAGGCTGTGACCGGGACCAGCCAGTTCTTCCTGAAGCTCTGCCCGTATCTGACTCACATACTCTGTGAGAAATTTCCTGTGAGCTCTGCTTCTTTTATCATGTTTTTTTAGACCATCTGTGTGGCAAAGACAGTGTAGGCATAGGCTGTTCTCACCCTGAAGTCACAAAAAGAGCGGGAAGATCCTTCTTTTTCCTCCCCCTAGGGCATCGAGGGAGAGGATGCAGGACAGCATTAATCCAAATAACACTAAATTTCATGGTGAGGAAGTGTAGAAACAAATACATACTTTCCTTTTTCTCATGGATATGAGAAAAAAATCAAGAAACTGAGATACTGAAGGGCATTGTCATTTTCAGTGCCCACTTTTTCTGATGGCCAAGGGTTGTGGCTGGGTGACCACAGGAGTGAATACATTCCCAGAGGTTCCTGTCTGAATGGCAATGAAGAGGCCGCTGCCTTCTCTGACACTTGGATTCAGACCACTGGGTTGTCTTTATTTCAAGTGAGTGGCCAGGAAATTCTGTTGAGTAACCTTATGTTTTCATATGGTGGTGCATGATGAGGAAGGGAAAAGACATTGATTTCCCACTAAGCAGCATGAGTCAGAGAACTAGTTTGGATGAAATGAGAAATCACCAGGGACTTTGCCAAGAAGCTGCAGCTTGTGAAACACAGCACAGTTTGGCTAGTTATTTTGTTTTCTTCATACACTCTCTGAAATTCTTAATTTTGGCAGAAAGTGGAAAAGAAATATTGAAACGTTGTATGTCTAAATTCCACTGGCTTTCCTGAAGCAACGAAGTGTTGGGCGTCCCTGACTGACTACAACTTTGTGTGAATTCCAGCTCAAATACGTATAGAAAAACCTTTTCCTTTTCTTTTTCAGTATTTTTAAGCCTTATTTGTCAGAGGCCAAACACATGGTCACAGTCTGAACTCTTAGGTTTGCATGTGCTGGCTCAGAATGGCAGACTGTTGAGGTTAGAGCCAGGTACAGGTGAATTTGTGGTTATCCTCACAATTTCCTGTTGGGCTTTACTCTTTTAGTGTTTGATCACAGAAAGCAGTAGAAAATTTTTTCCTGTCTTTTGGGGGGAAAAAATTCACTTGAGACATATATGACATTTGTCACCTCCTGTCAGAAATCCCTACCAGGTGACCCAGAGACCTGCACAGACGGAAGATAGAAGAGTTGTTGCTTTGATCAAAAGCCAGTCAATCAATAAATCAGGAGCAAGAGAAAAACTGTGTTCCAAAAAGAGCCAAAATAAAGCACGGTCATGTGTTTTGAACATCTACCCAGCACCAAGATCACTACTGGTGTACTCTACGTTCTATAATGGTCATTTGATTTTTGAGGGCTACTGCCATGCGCAGCCTCTATCCCAGAAGCACAAACACAGGGACTTCATACACAGACTCTGTAGTACCACTTCTAGGAAAATTTGAAGAAAGGAATCCCAAGAGTATGCATCCATGCTTCCCTCAGCTTCATGACCGAGATTTCGTGGAAATTTGTATAGCTTAGTGCTGATGAGACTGGGAATTGTGCTATTTTCACTAAGGATTTTTAAGGCAGGAAGAGCACCGCAGTCTATACCAACTCTAAATTATTGATGAGAGGAGAAAAGCATCTTCTCATCACCAGTAAGTGCTCAGTGGAGTGAGCTCTCAAGGCATTACAGCATCATTCACAGTAACGCAGTGCTGTGAAGCAGACCTCCAGCCTGTTGAACTAAAAGAATTAATCCCAAGTAAAACATTAGACCCCTCAGCACCAGTTGATTGAGAAAGTCAAGTCTACTACTAAAAGCACTTTGCAAGTGCAGAGGACTTTCTACTTATGATTTGTACAACCAGAAACTAGTGGGGGAAAATGGTGAATTTTAACCTTCAGATGAAAAATGTGTAGATGAAGCAGTTCCCAGATGAAATTCATAAGGCCATGGTGACAGATTTGACTTTTACTGTCTGAATTTTTTTTTAGAAATGAGGAATAGTCATGTGAAGGTGATTTTTCCAAGGACAGAATTTCTAGACCACTGCAGCATTAAAATGCTCAGATTTGAATTGCCTTGAATTTAGCATCAAGTGGCTGCAGATAGTTCTGTGGTCCCAGCCACTGAAGAATGCCTTTTGGGGTGCCTGCTCACTGCTGCTGAAGGGAAACAGTCATAACGCATCTTCCCATGCTAGCTGTAAGTTAACAAAAAAAGAAACAAGGCTGGCGACTTTTACACTTACTATAACGTGATGAAAGCATATTCGCAGTTGTAATAACTTATGACTTTACTGCTTAATTTTCTATTGACTCTTCAAAGAACTACTTTTTTTTACTAAGCTGCATAAGCAATAGTGCACATGCTCATTATGCTCTTGGGCAAGAAATTATTCTAGACAATAGATGAAAGCAAATCAAATTTTGCTTTTCTCTTTATTACAAGTTAGTAAATACTTAGCTATCAACCCAAGAAAAGCAGCAACCTTGCTGTCTGGGTTATCTCTTTATGTTTTTGCTGCAGTATGTCACCTAGTTTTTCTAAAATTTATACCACCTGCACCCAAAGCCCATAGCCCCCATCAGAACTTTTGATAAATGCACAAAAACAATGATTGCGTGTTTATTTGGTGGCTGGTAGTAACAGAATGACAACATAGAGAAAAAGCTGTCTTTTTCCCTGGGTGCCAGAAGCTGTTTATAAATAAAACTAGGGGGAAAAAGTAATACCTTGAGTATGGGGTTAAAATGTAATTTTATTTGCTTGTAATTACAGCTGTACATTTGAGAAGGGCACCTTTTAATCTCTTATCAAAGCATTCTATTTTTCTTTGATCTAGCTATAATTTATTGAGTGCATTTGCCACCGGCATCTGTAATCCTTCTTAAAATCCCTCTATGCATTCCACTTTCTTCCAGGCTGGCCTTTTTCTGTCCATCATGGTGAACATATTCTCCCTTTTGTTTATATGTGCATCTTCCATTTGTCTCCGTTGGGGTTAAAGGCACTCACATACAAATGAATAGTCCTTTGAAGTGTATGTTTTCTTTGTATTTTCTTTCACATGATCATTAATTAATATGATTATTTGCCACTCAGGGAGATCTCAGTTATCTATATTAATGAAGCCTTTAGAATGGGGGGGGAAAAAACCCCAAATATTTTGTTTGTTACTGTCTAAGAATAATGGCAGGGATATGTAGCAGCTTCCACCAAGTGATAGAGTTTCATTGGTGTCCTTATGACATTTTTATGTAAAGAAAAACTAAAATGGAAAGTTTTGAACCTGTAAAATGTTGCCTCTGTCACCTGTAGATGCCAAGGTAAGTGGCCTTAGTGGTTTGAAGCAATCTCATGGTTGTTTTGTACTTGCAGTGAAGTGATAGTCTTCTTTACACACACAAGGCATTTTGCATTGATGGACTGTCCCAAAACCACTGACTTGGCACAGAAGTCCTCCAGTGAAGTGTACACTTCTGAAAATGGTATCTAATCCACTTTGAGACTACAGCACCCATTTCTTACTGAAAATAAAACCAAGTGCAGCGAGCTGTAGCAATCACTTAGCCGTCAGAAATCATGAGGGTATTAGATACCAACTCAGAAACAGAATCAGGAAACTTGCAGGGTCTTGGTCTGAGTCTATCTCCATGTTCATGACGAAGTTAGAAATGGGTGGAGTCAGTCCATCTGGTGCCTATAGATTTTTTTTAACTTATAAGCCTAAAAATACAAAACTGAACTGATGAATATTTTAAATTTTCGTACTTCCAACCTTTCATTCAACCCAATAATTCAAAGGCTTTGGGATGAAATGGTGAATTTTCCCTGTGCATTTTAGAATATTATATCTATTTCTCTTTCCACGTAGTATAGGTTTCAGTTCATAACTTGTATGAGTTGAAGTCTAGTGCCTAAAATTCATAGTCTCCTGAGATGTCATAGATGAGATTGAAGCTTCCCCAATAATCAGCTCTTACCATCAAGTGGCTAAAACCCAGCTGGCTGAAGCTAATATGTCCAAAACAGAGATGAAGCTTAAAGGAGAAGCCCTTGAGCTATTCCATTGCAATTTAAGAGCACCATCAGTTAAAAACAGAAATCCCAAAATCATAGGTTAGTCTGCCTTTTGAAAACCCAGTAAGCATGAAATAGGTGCCACCTTCAGCATCTTGGCAGAAGGCTTGACCCTGGTTGCCTTAGTTCCCTTAAGATGAAAACCAATGATTTCACCCTCTTTGACCAGCACACAGCAAATTTATCTCACATTTGTCCTGCTGGCTGTGTGCGGTCAGCCAGTGAGATGGGTCATGAAGAACTGTCACATGAAGCAGAGCATCCATGTGGAAATAATCCCTAGATGCAATGAAATTACCACAAGCCACCACGTTGAAACGCACAACTTGTCTCTGTGCCAAGGCTTTTCACGTCTCTTTCAGGACAGTATTTTCCTAAGTCAAACAAGAAAACTCAACTGCAAGACTTCCCATCTGACAAGAACAAGTTACTAATACCAGTCCTGCTCACAGTAGAGAAAATGAAACTTCTCTGAAGTTTCACCAAGTGCTGCTTGTTTTAAACATGGATTCGTTTCCACAATCATATCTTCCCATCTTGCAAGTACAGTTGTCTGTGAGATTTCTGCTGGGCTGAACTTGTGCAAAGTTCTCTTCTACCTTAGCATACTTCCTCTCTCTTTAAGATGGCTTGAGCACAAGGGTTGAAAGGGAGTAGCTCCTAATAGCACCTTTCAAGAAACGACAGGATGTATTTATCAGTCATAATAGTAGCAAGTGAGAAAGAGGAGCCAAGGAACTGTCAGAAGCATCAGTCAGAAGGGGACAAACTCAGCTACTCCGAGGAGGAGCTGAACATGGAGTTACAAACACACTTCTTGATCAGAGTGAGTGCAACACCACCTCCACAGCCTCTGGAGCTGCAGGTTCATGGAGCCCCTAAGTCCAGGGAAAACATGTAGGGTCAGAAGCTTGCAGGGTTTTGGCTGAGGACTAAACCTCAGCAGCTGCTGATTCCCCCTTCTACTGTGGCTGCACAGGGAATGCAAGACCTTCACACTAGAAATTATTCCCAGTTGCAGCTGCTAGATATTCATAACAAATGTCTGATGGCTAAAATTGTGTGCTGTGGACAGTGTCACCTTTCATGTCATATGGGGACAATTGTGTATTCTCCACTGCGGCTGGGATGTGTCATCCTAACATCATCTGGAGCTGAACTCCTAGACCAGGAACTGCTCTCACTGAGCAGAAAGTTCAGACCCTGCTGATGATTTCTTTGGATCAAGTTACTGTTTTCTAACACTGTAGGTATACCAGAACTGAGTAGCTGCCACTGTGTCTCACTGCAGGACAGAAAGTGTAACTGTAGTAGCCCTGTCTGTGAACTGCATTTAAATCAGGTTTGATTCCAGGTTACAGCAGGACAAGGGAAATGCGCATCCCGTTCCAGAGTGCTTGCAAGTTTGTGCTTCCAAAGGCAATGTGCCTTTTGTGCTGATATTTGGTATCATCAGGAGAAAACACAAGGAGGATTTATTCTGTTGATGAATGGAGGTGGATGAACCGCTGCCGACCAGCATGAAGTTTCTGCTGTATTGCTCTGAAATGAATTTCTTCAGAATCACAGAATATTCTGAGTTGGAAGAGACCCACAAGGACCACTGAGTCCAACTCCCACGTGAATGGCCCATACAGGGATTGAACCATGACTTTGGCATTATTCGTGCCGTGCTCCAACCAACTGAGCTTCAAGTAATCCTGAGTCAGTCTTCTGGGAAGAACATGCTTTCTACTGATTTACACCATAGAACTAACCTGAAATAATGTTTCTGTGAATCAGTCAATTTTCCAACCCCTAGAACTTCGCAATCTTACTAAAATCTTCTTTTTTGTTAAGATACAATGAGATGCCACAAACAGCCTGAGGAGCTGTAAAGCACAGAGAAACTACTGTAATGTGTAGGGGTGCAGTGCCAGCCAGTGACAAAAAGTGCAATGCACTCCACACATCATCACAGTTGGTATGGACACTGCACCAGCTCTGTGTGGGCTCCAGTGCCTTCAGGGCACTTTGCTCCTCACACAGCTGATTTTATACCCTGTTCAGACACATCCTGGATATGCTGGACTTAGGGAAAATACCTGGAACAATTCTGTTGTGTGCACAACAACAGCTTGTCTGTGTTCAACAGCCAAATAACCAGAGGTTTCCTCTTGAAGTAACAGGTTGCATATTGCCATCTTGAATCAGTAGAATTGGTGCATCAGACAATCATATGTGATTGTCTTTTTCCAGCTCTAAATCTAGATTTGATGGACAGACATTTGAACTCAGGCTCAGACAGAAGAGAATGAAACATCACTTGCTTTCTTTGCTTTTTAAGAGAAAAAAATATTAGAGGCCAGTGCCTTTCCTGTGGAAGGACGGGACACATTGTACTAGATGCTATCATCCTTTAACAGATTCTGGGATTATTTTTGAAATGACAAAAACAACCACATGAGTTCTTTCTTGTTTACAGGACAACTGTTCTCACAAAATAAATCCAGCAACAAAGGGGAGTGGCAGGGAAAGATGGACAGTATTTGGTTTCACTAACAGTCTAGTCAGATGAAAATATCCCCCCTATATCTGACCCTCAGGGTGTGTTGCTGGTCAAGTGAAGACAAGTTGCATAATGTTCAGCCAAGAGAGCACCAATTTTGGACTGATGTGTTGAGGATGAGATTTATTACAACATATTTATCTGTATAGAATCAGTTTAAAGAAGCACTGCAATATTTGCTATCACGTAGGAAAATGGCCTCACCCTGAAATACACTCGGATCTCTTGCCTGGTGCTGAGTCACTACAGTCCTGTGGGAGTTAATCAGAGCTGGGAGCTTTGGCTGTCTTAGGGTTTGCCTCATACAGAGTGTGATGTACAGGATCCCGCTGACAAACCCTCCTTCTCCCCTGCAGTTTAATTCTAGGATTTGGCACTGACACGTATTTTGTGTCTCCTTTTGTCATCACACACATAAATTAAGGTGGAATTCTTACTGAGAGATGAGGGGCAAAAGTCCTTTTTTGAGTAGTTTTGCTATAGCTAAAAGAACTTTTTCTCGTGCAAAGCAGAAAAATAGTGTCTGTCCCACGGGAAAACTAAAAGTTAGCAGACCTTTGAGCCAGCAACACCTCTTCCCCTTTCTCTGATGTGCATCCTTCCTCTTGACATGTACTAACTTATCTTTCCCTTTATAATAAAGCAATCCCTGAAAACATTATGTTTCTTAACATTTGCAAAAACATTGTCTCTGAGCTTGGCTTGGGTTTTGTTGAAGAAAATGATTTTAGAAAACTACTGAATTCAATCTATCACTTCATTGATCTGGATTTCTAAATTCGCTTACATCTGTTAAGGAAGAGCATCAAATATTTTAAGGAGCATTTTAGCTCAAATTCACCCTCTGAACTGCCAAGAAACATACAGTTTACATGAAATGATGCAGCTGAGAAGGGAGAAATAACCTTAATGATTAGCAAATTCAGGAACTTGTTCAGAATGTAAATATATAGGGTTTGGCTTTCATGTACATGAGAAAAATCCTTCCCAGTCCCTCTGACAGTGGCATTATGTCTGCACCTACGAATGTTATAAACAGAACACACCAAATCCATTCAAACTCACCTTTCTTTAATTTACAGTCACAATATGATTCACCATGAATGCCGTTATACTAAACGTAAGAGGAATGGTGATGAATCGTATTAAATGCAAGAGTACACTTTGCTCTTTCCTGTGTCTTTACTATTCCTTCAGTGCTTCCTTTATAGCCTTTCTAACAAGAAGAGTGAAAATGAAAATCTAATTCATAACTTCTGATCTTGATACTATTCTATCATACTGAGGTGTTCCTGAAATAAACCCCTCTAGTTTTTTATGTCATTTGTATTCTCCAAATCCCACCCACGTAATTGGAAGTTTTTGAGGCATAGTATGTGTGTTCATATCACAACACAAAAGACAGCTATCCACAGGCTGCAGAACTGTGGGGCATTAATTTACATAAGGTAGGAACTCATAAATCACGAGATACTTCTCTATGATAGTATGATCTAACATAATTTATCCACATTCATACCATATCTCCTTAAAGCAATTGGAAACACTTCTATTTGCTTATCATTGTATTTTCAATAAATGATGTAAGAGTTTATTAGCATATTAGGAAGTGTTGGTCAAGTAAGCTGTTTTTAACCAGAAAAATGCCTATTACAGCTCACAGATAGTTAAAACTACAATAATCTTTATAAATAATCATTAACTATGTTCTTTTGATTTAAATCCCAGCCAGCCCCATGCTCTGCTAGCAAGCTGTGCTGAACCAGGTGTTTATACTAAGGACCAGGGACCAGCTGCCCTTCTGGTAAGCTCATAAGAGGGGAGAGACCAGACCATCTCCACTGAGAAAGCAAGCAGGAGTGGAGCAGCTTTAGGTGACAGCAGACTCGTTTTTAGCCCTGAATTGAGGTAAGGTTGAGGGAGATCTGCTTGCTTTGTTTACGCTGATATGCTGCAGTCTGTTTACTGTGTTTAGTTGTCATTTATAATGTGCTTCAGAGGAGATGTGCTTTGAGATCATTGCCTTTGTGATCTAAGATGTTGTGTAGAAGTTTAGACTTCTTTTTGGGTGTTTGGAATCTGTTCTTTAAGTAGCTGCCTTTCCCCAGGGTGACTGACCAAAGGAAAAAAGGTGGTGTAAAAACTTCACAAATTTCTGTAACTGAAGCTGTTTGCTTGGCTTCTAAGGGTTCCCTAATGTCTAGGACAGAAGGTAATTCAGAGGAGAGGTTGGGTATAGCACCTGTTATCTGTAGAGCAGTGATGAAGGAGGTAAGATGTGACTAGAAACCTGAAGTTTGTGTGGTGGACAACTTGTTGCTCTTCTGCAGGAGAAATTTCTTCAGGAGATTGAAGGAAAAAATCCCGTGTTTGCTTTTTTTGATGGATCTGCCTTTGTCTGCTACAGCCTTCTAGTTCTTCATTTGAAAGAAAAAAAGCCCTTGAATATTCAGATGGCCAATCTAACATTTGCCAAAAATAACCTCCCCTCTTCCCCCTTAAAAACCTGCTATAAATCTGAGTTCATTACACCCTTTGTTCCCTCTTTGACCCCAGTTCCTCCCATCAGGCTGCTGAAGAGACAAACTAAGAAACCACTGAGGCATGGGAGCTGTCCTGAGACCTCCTACTTGTTGCAAATATCTATGAAAATTACTGCCAAGTGTTCCAGGGGACGGGGAAGGGGGTGTGGGATGCTTGTGTTGAAATGTTCCCAGCTTCCCACACGCAGAGAAGTGCTGGTGTTTGGCTGGAGTGGGGAACAGAGGAGCTCTGCACCTGCCCCCATGTGCCCTCTGCTCCGAGGGCTGCATCTCCACTCATGGTCAAATGCTGAGTCCTGGAGGCAGCAGGTCCCTCTGTTTCTATTAGTTTGGAAAGGGCAGCGGTTGTTTCTGAAAAGTGCCTGCTGGCATCAAGCTGTGTTTTGACTGGGAGTACTCCAATATCCGCCTTAATGCTTATTCACAGGTACTCAGGAGCATAAAAATCATGTTCAGTCAAGTTACCGAACATAGCATATGTGAAGAAGCTTGATTCTTGTAGATGTTTTTCCCTTTTGGTCTCGCTGCTTCACCAGAGTCAGACGGATCCCCAGCACTCTTCAGTCTCTGCCTCTCTGTGGCCACCAGCAGGACTTTGCCAAAAGCCTAATTTTCTCATTGACTTTTCTGAGGGATCACAGGTGTACGGACAGGACAGGGGACTGCGTGCCTTCTAGCCATGATGGCACACTGCGACTTACCTTCCCCCTGAAATGTTTAAAAACATCATGAATTGTTTTGTACCTCCTGTACCTGTATCCTGTTACTTCCGTGGCACCCAGGGCAGATGAGCTGAATGACTAAATTGTGCTTGGCTGCAGGTGACAGCCAGAGCCTTCCTGTGACTATCCAGCAGTGCTAGCTCTCCACAACTCCTTGTTACAGGCACCCTCCGTGCAGACACTAATTGTTCCTTTCCTGTCCCCTGGCAGCAGTGAGGCTGCAGAGGAATAATGCACAGCAAATAGTTTGACTCATGCACACCTTTACCCTCTCTGTTCAGCAATGAGACCTGCATTTGCACATCAGCTTACGGAGGAATGATTTCCATAGCAACAGCCAGGATATGTGGGATACTATGAATGTTGCCTTGGAGAGCATATAAAGCACCTTCTTAAGAAATAACTGACTACACGGCCTCTGGGAAAAAAATAAACCTCACAGTTAGCTATGTGAAGAGAGTGTGTTGTGTAATTTTTTTTTTATTGTAAAAATATTATATCCATAGGGTTTTTTGATATCACTTTAAAAAAAAAGACATTCCTGGGTTAAGAGAACGGGGGATTTCTGCTTTATGTAAACTTCTAGTGGACACAGTATGGAAAGATCCGTGGTGATTCTTCAGCAACAGAGTGAATGAATACCCTTAGTGCAGATCTAATGGGGCAAGCACCGGAGGCAAGCACCAAGGGGGAGGGAAGAATGACTGCTCAGTTGATTGAGGGGCAGGGAAGAAGGTTCAGCTGGTAGTCCCTTTGAAAACAGGTTTTGTGGTTATCACTGTGGGGCAGACTTTCTGTTATCAGAAGACAGGGAGGCAATGCTCTAGTACTTGGACATGCAGAGAAAAAAGACAGAAACATGCACAAAGGAACGAAAACCATTTAACTCTTGGTTGTATGCATATGTATGTTTTCCCCTTGCTGCTGTTCTCCTGCTTCTTTTTCTCTTTGGGTTTTTTTGTGGGGTTTTGTTGTTGCATAGCTCTAGGTGTCCACAAAGCAGTCCAGTACCTGGACACTCCCACTGGGCTTCTCTGGGGAACATGGCAGAAAATTGTACTGGCTTCTACAGGGTCAGGTGTGTTACTGCTTTAGGAGGGTTTGCCCCTTCCTTCTCGGCCCTTTCATGAGCTCGGGGGAGATGTGTCCCTGGGCACACATCTGCAGTGACCTCTGTGGTGCCAGCACTGGTTACCTGGATACAAACAGCTCTGTCTTTCCTAATGGCATGAGACTGGAAGGAATTGTTTCAAGTCATTATAGGTGGAATGAACAAAAGCAACAAGGCTTGATTTCATCACTTCCTTAGCAAGGTGATATGCAATCAACAGTGTGTGCTGCACTGCAGCATAAGAATCTTAAAAATAAATAGTTTTGGAAGGAGAAAGAGTCTTCATGTTTCAGTAGTTTAACAAATTAAATCAAATGTTGGAGACAGCTAAAACCACTGGAAATCTTGAATCCTGCACTTTAGCTGGATGCTGCAGAGAAGCTCCACATGCTATTGCATTCCTGCCCCTTCCACGCATTAAGAGATCTGGATGAGTTTGCACAGCCCATCTACCTAGGTCTTTTTTTCCACCTTTTGCTAGATAATTACTATTCCTAAAAGGTTTATTTGTTGACTTATATAACCAGCTAACATTTTGTCTGCCTGGTACTTTTTCAGTGCGAAGGGCAGTGTGGGGACAGTGACAACTGGCTGTGGTTCTGTATGGGCCCTGTGTGCCTGTAAAGCAGCACCCAAAGAACTAGCTGGACCCTCACATTTGCAATTTCCCTTTGGAAATACGTGCACTCTAGCTCTGGCACTTGTCCTGGGTAGGGATCCTAAACCCGGCTCTTTCACATGGGAGCAAAGAGCAGGGCTTTGGGATTTCTCCTGGCAGTGGAGCTGGGAATGGCAAGCCCTGCCTGCAGAGATCAATAATGTTGGGTTATCCCACAGTGTCTGCGTCTGTGGGGTTTAGATCTCAGGAAAAAAGCAAGCTATTTTCTTTTAATGAGTATCATGTACTTCCAGCTTATGCTTTAATAGGATTAAACAGTCTCAGCATGGCCTTGGCAAGGTTGCACATACCCTAGGACAGGAGAGTCTAGACTCACCCCTTTGATGCTGGCATGTGAGGAGCGTGGCTCTGTGGGCACCCTGGCAGGTGTGGTGTGGCTGAATCCAGCCCTAACACACAATGGCTTCATCTGGGATCAGCTAAATGCCCTGTATGCCTGTATTTACCTGCTAACATGGATTCCAAAAAGGCAGAAGATGAGCGGGAATACTGCAGGTACTGATGCAAACATTGTACTGAGGTTATGGCACTTCTCTCTAAAGAGAATTGGGCTGGAGCCATTAGTAGATCAATGCCATCTCCCTCTGCAGGAATCTTTCCCTCCTCCTCTTTTTCTGTCTTTTGTTCTCTCTTCTGTATATGACTTGGCCATATAGAGACATTTAAAGTCTGACCCAGTGTGACCATCTGTGGGTGTCCTTGTTTATAGGGTTGCTTATTCCAGGCTGATGTGTTGCAAAGGAGGGTGAGAGTCTGAACCAGGGTGGGATGACAGCCACACTTAGTGCAAGCAGCAAATTTCACTCTGGGAGCAGGGGGCCTCATGAAGCGAGACCTGAGTGCCTTCTCCTCACTCCTTCTCTGCAAATAAAATACAGCTTATTTTCATATACCTTGTTCTCCCACCAGCTGCACCTGCTCTGCCCACATGCCAGCTCTCCTGGCAAGTCTCAGATATGGGAGTTCTGGACCCACATTCCAGTGCCTGCCCAGCAAATATTGTGGAGGAAGAGCATGTGCACTTCCAGGGTGGAGATCTCCTCTTGCTGCTGTCTCTGAAGGCAGCTCTGTGGAAGTGAGTTCCAATTAAAATCAATGACTGTAGAAGACCAGTGCTGGAAGCTGATTTTATTTAATCCCTTGCATTTGTTTTCTTCACGGCAATGCAGTGCAATGTGTCTGTGTCAAGGCTATAAAATAAGATACCTCTTTTCAGAAATGAATAAATGTGAATACATCAGATGGCATTGCCATGTATGCTGAATGGAGATTAAAAAGGCAAGAGCAGCTTGTGATAAAATTCCTTTTATTGAAGCAGTAAAGGTCCCCATGGTCTTCTGCCTTTAAGAAAGTGCCGCAGTTTGCCAGCACTGGTAACAAGGAGTAGATGGTTTTAGAGTTGCTTTGTTAGAGGAAAAACATATTAATTACAGCCTTGGACTTATCAGGTATTGACTCCTGAAAGAAGTATGAGGAAGAGGGTCTGCCTTTAACATTCTAAGGCTCATGCTAAGCATGTGCCTTGACAAGAAATCCTTTGCTGCTGCTAAGTCTGCCCCTCTGCCATCTTTCTGGGGAGGCACATGTAGGGTGGAGCTGAATAAGCAAACAAGGAAATTCAGAGTCTTGCCAGAAGATGGAAAGTGAGGCTATGGCAGAAATAGGAGGATGGGGCTCCCTGTTACCTTAACTGAGTTCTCAGCTCTCACAGTTTTTTGTAAGTCAAAATCAGTGCTTTGAGATCTTGCAACGGAAAGCTCTGTAGATGAGTGGGATACTGGACTCTCTCTTACATAAATGGCACCAGGAAATCGAGATCCCCTCAACCGATTTTCATTTAGCTACTGCTCTATCATCTTCTCCAAACACAGCACACCTGTAGAAGCTTCCATGAGAATGATCTGGTGATCTATTTACCTAAAACATGCAGGCAAAGAGCCCCTCACAGGGCACTGGAGTAGCTGGAGCAAGATAAGCAGGGGGTTGAACTGGAAGCACTTATGAGATAGGCAGGCAAGTCCAGTGCTTCCATGGCAGGGAGAGTGTACCTCTCGTGGGAGAGCGCAAGTGGAAGAACGGTGGGGAAGAAGTGAATGTGATAAGCTGCAGAAATCACAATGTTACTGGTTGGGGATCCCTGTGAATAATGAAAGGCAAGAAATCTGTGCAGGAGTGTGCTTCCCCTGTAGAGAATGGTAACATTTGCTGCTGGGGGGATTATTTCTTGTGTGGGCTGGAAGAAGTTGATGCACTCTCATCTGAGGAAGCTGATTTGGCAGACCAGAGAGGCCCTCTGAAATGAGCCATCTTTCTGCCTGACTGCAGCCCTTTGGGGTCTGGCTTCCTGAAGGCAAACCACTGGCCTGCACACAGACTTGCATCCTGTGTGGCATCTTTGGTAGCTCCCTTGGCAGGAGCTCAGCTGCAGATCTGGGATCCTCAGGATCCATTGAAGCATGACCCACATTCTGGACTTGCAGGTGAAGAAACTTCAAATAAACTCTTGTGCTCCATGAGAAATGTTATAGCCAGGAGCAGAGGAAGAGATGGAAGGGGATCTGTTTTGCTTTTACTTCCTATGTAAACTTGCCCAAAGGCTCTAGGGAAGGGTGCATCTATTGGTGCAACTGCTTGTACCTCTTGGAGGCTTGTAGGATATTGGTGATACCCTTCTGAAAAGGGGTTATGGGACTGATTCTTACTGGGCTGTGTCTCATGTAAGTACTCACATACTGACTGTGCCTGTGAGGTGTTCTCATTTCATGGCAACAGAGTGGTGGTATTCCTCCTCTTGTTTCCCTACCAGAAACAGAATTTTCACTTTTTGAACAGTCTCTGAATCTATCCTCAGCTTTGACCACTGAGGACATAAATCTCTGCTTTCATCCTTGACAGGGCCTACTGAGCTCTGGCTTTAAGCCAGGAAATTCTGCAGGTCTGTACTCAAACCCATACAGTATTGCTTGTACTTTAATTATCTGCTGCTGCAGGTTGTGCCTGCAGACATCTAGAGCTCAGATTCAATCATCTGTAGGAAGATGCCCTAGAGGTTATCTTAGAAGAGCAGAGTTGAGCTGGTGCCCTGTGGGGCTTCAGTGTAAAGAAAAAAACATCATGGACGGCTTTGGGAGGGAGGAACCAGATCAGTTTAACTTGGAAACACTTTACAAGTGAAAACTTCACTAGCTTGATACAAGAAAAATACGCTGAAAGTATGTTGTTGAGGAGCAAAATAGATTTTAGCTATTGTGCTGAAAATCCTTGTGTCTCAGCATTGAGGTGGGGGGGGGGGGCAAAGTATGCTGGTGTTAGCTTCCCAAGGCAGAAAAACTGAAGTCCTACCCCTGCTGGGCCCTGAAGAACTTTATGGAAGAGAAAAGCATGAGCAGGAGGGTCCTGCATCCCAGCCAGCAGTGAAATACCTAAACAGAGAAACTTCTGTTTAATAGTGTGCTAGCGAAAATGCCTCAGGTTTTCCCAGAGCAGCACTAAACTGTAACAAAGCTTGGTTAGCAGCCTCTGGGGATGAGAAGTTATTCAACCTTGTCATCTGGCACAACAATGGCTGTTCCGTGGTGAACAAAATGCCTCAGTGCACTGCAGAGAAAGGAAGACCTCTCCAACACCATCTCTTGGAGGGTAGGAGTGGTCCTTGTGCCACACCCACATTTTACATGCTGATGCTTCTGTAAGGTTCTGCAGACCCTCATTTTTAGCATGCAAAATCCTAGCAGCTCCTACTCTGAGTGTAGAAGTGGGAAATTGAATGGGGAACAGATACCCCTATTTTGCTCTCAAAGGGTATATTTGTTTCATGCAACAGTGCACAGCAAACTCCTCCACATGCACTTGGCAATTGCTGACTGTTCTCTGCACTTGGTGTGGGGCAGTTTGGAGCAGCATGGCCGTTCCCCTGGGCTCCAGCAGCGGTGGAGCTGTGAGGAGGGCTGCAAGCAGCACACTGGCTGCCCTGAGCACTGCCCCGTGTGGGTGTTGCTTCTGTTGTGAAGCCCACCTGACTGTGCACCTGCACTGTCTCACAGCACTGGGGGCACCAGCAGAGCTGGCATAGAGGGGCCTCCTGAGACTTTGCCAAGAGCAGCCGTGCCTGCAGCACCTTTAGCAATAGCAGCACTGGACAGGGATCTAGACTCTGTATAAAAGTCCTACACTCTCAATTAATCTATTGCCCACTGCTCTACATCGGTGTCCTGGTGAGTTGTCAGCCAAACCTGCAGGTCAGTAAGTGCACTTTCACATGCAAGCCTGGGAAGAAGATGAATCTTCCCTGGGACAGTCTTCAAGACTGTGAAACATTCGCCTGCAAGCTAGAGATTGCTGTAGCTTTCAACAAAACTTATCCCAAGAACAAGTCACACATCCTCCAACCTATAGCACAAACATATGTATGTTCTCAGGGGTTAAAAAAGCTACCAAAGCAAGGCACTCTGCTGCACAAGCCTGGGGAAAAGTGGAAGCAGGTGGTGAGAATGAGGAGCAGAGATTGGAACAAACAGCAGGTGACAGACCTTGGCTGTGTTTTCTAATGCTGGCTGGAAGGTGATAAGCTGGGTGTAGGAACCTCATCAGAGCAATGAAGAGATTTCCATAGATCACTGTGCTTTGGTTACTAGGCCATTAAGCAGTCTGCTTCGGTCCTTTTAGAAATTTAATTTTAAAAGGGATATAACAGTTGATCCAACTCTGAAAGCTAAATGAGATTTCTCAAGGTTGCCTTGATCTTTTTGGCTGGACATGGAGAGGATTTGGGTCAAGGGCATCAGCTGTACAAGGCACACCTCCAAGCATTACCTCAGGATCAACAATGTGGTTTGCTATGTCGCATTGACTCCTGAAAGAATGCACTCACCCGTGCTCTTTCTAAATAAGGCTTCAGTGTGGTAAAAGATGAAAAAGTAGAGAGAAGAAAACTTGCCTGTGAAAACTATGGTGAACAGATGTCTAAAATGGAGGGGGAGGGAAGAAGAGAGGAAGCAGAGTAGCTATCAGAAAGGAGATGGCTACTCATGATGCAAAAATGTTTTTAAGTTCCCCTCAACATGTTTGTAAGATCTACTGATCCATCTTCATAAGGATGGGTCATTTGATGCAGTGAAAACTGGCTAGGGAAGGACTTACTTCATAGTCTTCCTCACAGATTTGGCCTGTCCATATTTCTTTAGTGACAACAATTCATCTTTCTATTTTTATCTCAAGCTATTAAAGGGGTTTTGATAACCTGACATAGACCATATGTGATAGGAGAAATGGTAATTTCATAGGTACTTTCTGTGGGTGGTAGAGATACAGTAAATTGTTGAACTTATGCAAGCCAGCCCATGAAGGATTACTGGGGAAATGGCATTTATAAGGTGCCCCTTAAAATTTCTTATAAGAAAACTTTAAGCAGCTCTTTGGGATAAAACTTCCCATGCTCATATATCTCTTGGGACAAACCTTCCTGGGAATTTTTCTCATTTTCAAGGATTTGCAATGTGGGAAACATTGTGGCAATTTACTCTAGGAGAGAATGTTTTGACATTGTTTGTCATGCATCAGCATCATTCCATAATACACCATATCTGTGCTTTTATACTTGCTATGCAATGGACATATCAAAAAGAGATGTATTTTCCATCACAAATCTGAACAAGTGTGATGCACACCTGCTTAGCGCTCTGAGCACTCACACTTTCACAGTGCAATCCTTCCTGTGGCATTGCTTCAGTCACTCTGGATGCCTTCAGTCTTCCTATGATTCCAGGTTATGTTTTCTCAGCTTAATAGTAAATATCCACGTGGACAAATATCATTGTTTTAGCTCCAGCTTGTGCTTCTGCAGAAGGCTGCACTGACATGGCAGCCTGGCTCCTTCAATTCAGTGGAGGTTAATTGCAGCAGCCAACACCAGACTTCAAGTGGGCACTACCGTGTGAGTTATGGAGTCTCTGCTTTGACTCCAACAGTAATTGGTGACTTTTTTACCAAAACTCTCTTGGTACTATAGTGTGAATAAGCTGTGGTATTAAAATTGTGGCACGTATCAGAGCGATTTTAAAAACTTTAATATTCTTGTCCCAAGTTGTTGTTCTCTGAGTAAGATGGAATAAAATTTCTGCCTGTCAATCTCTGAATCACTGCAAGACCAATCCCAGTATTTCCTATTGCATTAAAAGCCAGTCTTGTTTGTTTTCAGGTCAAGTTAAAAGTAAATTTTTTGCTAATGAGGTGAAGCGATCAAAACCCAATTCAATGCAGCCAGGAGCTCAGGGACAACCTTTAGTCTAAAGCAGAGTGAGAGGTCATGTAACGGTTTAGGATGTTCACCGAATATGATCTGCAGGCTGCTCTTATCAGCTTTTGATGATCTTTTTTCTTTGAGATAACTTTATCATGAATGTAAACATGTGTTACTCCTTGGCTTTTCCTTCTCCATGCTCTTCTTGTTTAGTTTTTAGATATAACAGACATGGTGCTGCAATTTCTCTCCTATTTCAAATAATTTCTCATTTTCTTCTGCTCTCATTTTAAAATCCTGAGGATAAGACTCTAGCTTTCCAATTTGCAGTAATTCAAAGTTCACCCAGCTTAAGCTGATTTTCCTCCTTGTACCTCTATTGCTCGTACTTTAGGTTCTGCTAGTGTACATGTGGCAGTTTCACTTTGATTGCTTTCCATTTCCTCCTCTGCCTAGAGCAAATTTCATATAGCAGCCACCCAGCTCTTCATCCCTTTTCGATCCTTGCTCTGCTACAATACAGTCTTACCGTTACCTTCTCTCCACCCCTGCCTCTCAAACCTAAATTCAAATCACAGAGTATGAAGTAACCTGAGTCTGTAAATAAAGAATGATATACTTTTTCTCTCCTTCAGTCCCTCAGATCTAAAGTATTCGCTAGGATGTATTCTTATTAGTTGTCTTGATTTCATGCTGGTTTGCTTTTGAGATCTTCCTAAGAAGTTTCCCTTTGGCTTGCTCCTGCCACCATTTCTAAGCTGGGCCCCAAAAGCTCCTTGGCCAACCTCTGACAGGGGCTTTCTGCAAAGCAGGGACCTCCACCTGCAGGGGTTGCACTGGCAGCCTCAGGCTGCTGCAGGGTCCCTTGGCAAGAAGAGCCTCCCTCTGCACACCCTGGTTCCAAAGTCCTTTAGTGTCTCTGGAAGTAGAACTTACAAAGGGTTTGGGTTTTTGGGGGGTTTTTGATATATCATCTTTCCAAACAAAAATATTGATTCACTAAAACAGACTCTTCTCATCTTTTAACGGAGACTTGCTCTTCCTTAAATTCCTGCCACTACAAGAATACAAAAGCAGAGCAGCAAATAGATAATGATTAGGAGGTTTCCCCTGGACAAACAGGTTCAAAACTCTTGTCAGAATAGGACACAGTAAGGTTGTGAACCCAGGTATGTGGTGTCTCAGATAAGTTCCTGAGTCACTGAATTATTCCAGAATAGAATTTTTATGCCTGTTTACCAAGCAGTTTCCTCTGTTTCTTCACTCTTCAGGGATTTATGTAACAAAAAAGTCGAATAATGTTTCTATAAAACTCTAACCTTATGCTGAGTTTCTATTTTTGAATTGTATATTTGATTTGTCATGTGTGGAGGTTTGCTTGGGGAGCTCTTGGTTGGCACTCGTTAAATCTGTTTGCAGATTACCAAATCCTATTGCATAAGAACACATTCATATAGCCAGGGGCCACACAAATACCTAGATAAATGCTCATGGGGCTAAATTGCTTCTAATAGCTTTTTTTATGTGCAAATAACAGTTGTTTTCCTGCCAAGCAAAAGTATTGCAATAAACATAAAATAAAAAACATGAATAATTGGAAGTACTTCTATCAATTAAAAATACTTCTAAAGAGATAAGACGTGTACAGCATTTAATGATATTTACATGTGATGTTTGGCATTCACTCTGTAAGTGTTGATACAAGATCCCAGCAAGAAGACAGAACTGTGAGGAAGGTAGTTTATTCTACTGATGTATGCTTGGCTGTCTGCTGAGGTGGTGTATTCCAAAGAGGTTCATTCTCAGGAAAGTGAGACCTCCCCAGCTGGGTGTATTCCTTCCATAAACTAAAACTAATTTTTTTTTCTGTTTTTACCCCATCCATCACACTGAATGAACCCTGAATAAATGAGCAGAAAAATAATGAGTGATAAGCAGATGTTCCACTTAGCATATTGTACAAACTTGTAGAGATGAGCAAGCAAGAATGAAAATGATCACAGTGGAAAATGAAAAGAAAATGGACAACTACAAATCAAGTTTGACACAGTCCTGAAAATGAAATATTTTTCTATATCTTCTCCTGCTATGACTGCACCATACAACTACCTCATTCCATATTGTATGTGTTATGGAGATGAGCATAAACTAAAACAATCTAAAATGCAAGCTTTGCCAAAGTAATTAAACCTCCTTTCACTGCTCTGATGACTCCCTGGACTCTTCCTTTTGCTCCCTGTAAACACCTTTTTCCTGTGTGATCTCACAATCATCTGCTGCACCGGTCCATTAGTGCATCTGCACCCACCCACAGTCCCAGGCTGCTGAATTCACTCTCACCTGAACCTGCTGCACATGATAACCAGGCCTCCTTCCCTGAGGAGTAACACTTAGCTGGCACCTGGGTAAGCCCCTCACGTAAGGTCTTGGGCACCGCAATACGAATTCTTGGCTGAAGCTTTCAGGTACAAAAGTAATGCAAAAAAGTAACTAGACATTATCCTAGTGATCTGTGCATTGATTTAGAAATGAGCCTTTTCAGTTAGTCATCAAGTGAAGCATAAAATTATAGATGTAAATTTGTTCTAATGTATTTGTGCTGACGACCTCTGTTGCTTACTGTTCTTCCGTAGTCGTTTGGCCATGTGCAAAAAGATGAGAGGAAAGGGCTTGTCCTTCAGTAAGGGGAGTAATTGACTTCCAGTGCACGAAGGACAGTCATTGCTACAGTCTCAAAATAATGACAATGCAGCTACCTGCAGGCAACACCGACCTTCAAGCAAGCAACAGGATTGTGTTATCATTACACCCCCTGAATTGTAGTTACTCAGAGTTTACTCTGCCTTCTACCTGTGACAGATTGTAAAGGATGCCAGAAGAAAACGGCTGATCTGTGCCAGGCACTCCATCACGGCGTGGTTAAGTGTAGCAGTTCTAGTTTGTCATGGAGGGTCATCAGCTTTGCCTGGCTTCATCTGCACTGGCTGCTCTGGCAGTGTGAGTACTCACGTGTTTGCAGGGTCACGGCCCATGCTGGCAGTACAGATGCGGAGTTTCTCTTCCAGTTCCATGTAAGATAAAACTTCACACGTGGCACCTGTAGCTGTGTGAAGGAGACAGTCCTTATGCTAGAAGAAACACAGTTGCTGCTTTTCCTGTGCTGTCTTTACAAAAAAACTTAGTGTCCTCCGATGGCTCTTTCATGTTACATTCTGCATTTTCATTCCAAAACTCTTCTGACTGCATCTGTTGGGACAGATATGCAAACTTGAATAGTTCAGAATAGTTAGGTAGACCTCAAATTCATAAACAAGTTGCAGGGTATAACAGCAGTTGGGGGTACAAGTGGGACAGCAAGGCAGAGAATTGGAACTGAAGTTCACAGCAGCCCCTTCCCTTAAATAAAGCAACCAGGACTGGCTGGAGCAGGGAACTCATTTAACACCCAGCTGCAATGCCCTAAGAATATCATGGCTGTAAAATCATTCTCAAGTTCATCACAGCATTGCAGGCTTGTGCTGACACCCTGTGAAAATTAAGCAAGAGGGAAGATGCATGATGGACTTCTGTGACAGCTCATTTCACTTCCAAAACTTCCTATTGCGTAAACTCAGGTCTATGTCGTTCCTGTTTTCATGTGGCTGTCCTTGCATCTAAGCTTAATTCCAGGAATGGTCACCAACAGAGTGACTATTAAATGAATATTTCAGAATCTGGTTAGAAAACAAACATTAAAGTTGTAATCATGAAATCTTTGGGAAAGATGAAAAATCTACAGACTACTTACAATGTTGGAGTGTAGATGAGGAATATTTGATTTAATAAATTTAATTCAAATACTTCATTTTTAGCTTTGCCCATTCATGAGGAAGGTTAAAATCACAAACCAGGCTGGCACAAAAATTTAGTCAAGAATTATATTATCACATCAGAATATTTTAGCACTTATTAAAAAAAAATGCTAAAGCAGAAAGAGGAAGGCTTTGAACAGATTTTCTGTTCTAAAAAGCCCAAAAGGGAAAGCTTTGCATGCAGGTTTCCTGTTTGCTTAGATTTCTCCTTTAAAGTTCTAAATGCACTTAGTATTATATGAAAGGCCCCTCAGCAGTGGCTTACCACTGATGTTAAAAGGAGGGTGAATGTTAAGCTGTCGTATGGAACTGTTGCAAGGCAGCACAGATAGAGTCAAGTAACTTCACTGCCTTGGGTAACCTAAACTGGCTACATCATCAGCTGTGTCCTTAGGTCACCTGCTACCTGCTCACAGCCTTTCCAGGTGCATGCTAAGCTGTGATCTGGAGTGTCTGCGAGTCTGTCCTGCTTCCACAGTCTTCTGATCCACCAAACCCAAAACAGAGCTTCCTCCTTCAGTTTTGACCCCCCTCTCCTTGGCTTATACAGATGGAAAGCACCTGAAATGCAAGTTTACCCAAGCACTTTGGACCCTGCCAAACTGCATAAGGTCTTTAAAAATTGAGGACTATGAGCAAGAAGCTCTGACACCCATGGCTTAGATTTCTAAACCCCTAGTAAAAAATTTATCCCTTGCTAGACCAGCCCTTAACTTCACTGCTCCCTAATTTTATGGAATAATAGTCCCTGGGCTCCTCTTATTCACGAATTGTGATAGAAAGGATTGCCAACCACTCTATTTTCCTTTCTAATTAGCAACAGGAAGCAGAATTGAAGTCGCTTTGCCCCTTGAGTGACACAAGGGAGTTCCAAGGCTGAGGATGACACAAGATGCATTCTCTGCTGTAGGCAGTAGAAAAAATGTGTCTTTTTGGATTATTAAGAAGTTTTATGACCTCAAAGTAAAATAGTAGGTGCTCTGAAATTATTAACTGTAAGGGCAAGGGGAGGGTTTTTTCTTCAACTGTGTATTTAAGAGAAGAAAACCTGAGCACCCACTACTATAATGAACTACTTACTTCAGCAAAAGATGTAAGAACTATAGTCCAAGTTCAGTGAGATGTTATCCACTTCTCTTTGTGACCACAGGGCTGTCTGGTAGTATACATTTCTTCCCAGGCAGGAAAAACAGATGACTAGTATCATCAAGATCAGCCTAATAACATCACCTCAATTTTCCCTCTAGGGAGCTACAGAAGAAAGATATGTTGGAGACATGTTTGTAACAACATCCCGTAAGGTCCCCTGGACACTTTCTGTCCTGATCAATAGGCACTTTGTTTCATTGTTCTGACTGTGAAAGAGGAGGCAGAAATTGTGAAAAAACATGCAAAATGTGTACCCCAAACTTAATCATTAACATGCTTATGTTAAAAGGAAATACCATGTTATGATTGCCAACCAACTGCATCAGGTTTTACTTAATTTGTGGCCTGACCTGGTACACAAAAATAATTAAGACACACTATCCTCATCAGAAGAAAGGAAAGGTTTTTTGTACAAAAGACTAATTAGATAACTTATACCCTCAATGCTAAGAGCTTTTGAAATCAAACCAATAGCTATGTATAATTCCTGAGACTAATTTGTCTTTCATGTAACCCAGAAAATCACCACTAAATGAATTGTGATTTACCTTTGAGGAGCCTGCAGCTTCTCCACTAAGGATTAAAGGAATAAATTAGGCCTTAACAGTTAAAAAAACCAAAACCAACTGAGATAGAAAGGACCACAGGGAATCTAGGCCATTTGTCCTCCACGAAGTGGGAGAGACTATATTTTTAAGCCCTACTGATGATATGTTTGCAACTTCTCACACTCTCATTTCCTCTCCTCTTGGAAACCCCTGGTGATGGATGTCCTGTGTGGTGTCTACAAAACCCTTCTGCAGAGATTAACTAAAAGGATGATTTCTGCCCCCTTGGGCTGTAAGCTGCCTGTTTCTCTGGAGTGTTTTGACATGCATAAATCCTTTTCCATCTACTATGCTTCCAGCACAGTGATCAGACATAGCCTTGATGATGTTACCAGCACTCCGTAAGCAGCCCACACAGTATGGGTCTACTTAGCTGGAAAAAATACAGTCAAACCCAAACAGCAGAACCATGTAGTGGAGGTACATATTAAGAAAAACACCCAAGCCATTAACTTAGACTGTCTTCTGTTGAAACTGCTGAAGGCTTCCCTCATGATTTTAATTGCATGATTCTAAAATTTGACTCAGCTTTTGAATTGTAAAGCAGCTCAACCTGACAAAGCTAACAAAAAAAGCACATACATTGAGTTTTCAGTGAACACGAAGTTAACCACAGGGAGGATATTTTCAGTCATGTAACTCTGTATCAGTTTTTGCTTCCTGGGAGTGAAATGAAGGCGTCCTAGTGATGCCAAAAGTAACTAATAATACATTTTCTGAAGACCTGAAGAAGCTCTGTGCCAGATCTAACGCAGCTACAATACTTAAAGGCAATTGATTTATGTCAGTCCGTGTCAGTAGAGGACTTAATCCTCTGTGTTCAGATGACACCACTTTGGAAAGGCACTTGTAAGAAAGTGTTTCTTTTTTCCTTCCCACCCACCTGTAAACAGTCATAAGAATGAAATGGCAACGTTAGCTGGCTACCCCACACCACATCTCCAGCTCAGAATTCAAGGTGCATAAGGCTGCCTGTAAACTAACCCTGTGATACATAGCTCTGGTACTTGCCCACTCCATAGCCTGGCTGGAGAATACGTTCCTGTTGAAAGGCTCCCGTCCTTCTGGACAGTGTTGTAACAAACGGTAATGGGGCTGGGCTGATAGCATTGCAGCAGGGAGCTGAGAGTTTGGGGACTCTAACATTTCCCGGTCTTATTTTTGTCCACAAGGTAATCTTTGCAGACAGGTGCAGTATGTCGTACAGCTTCCCAGCTCTGTCTGTCTCTCTGAACACCCAGGCAGAGCCCTGCTGGCATTGGGTGTATTGCACAGGGAGACCCACACTTTACAGCCTGGAGGGAACTACCAGGGTCTCCCCAGGGCCAGAGAAAGAAAACTCTGGGGCACTGAGATACATCAGTATGTTTGCCATTGCAGTGGAGAACAGGTATATCTGAGAGCTGTTAAAGATGCAATTGGCTCTATTGTTGCCCCAAACTCTTAAAGAGGAAAAAAATCTCCCTCTTCCTGATTTCTTCAGTGTATGTCCTAGTTACGTAGGCTGTGTGCTACGGGGTCGGGATTTGAGCCAGTGTTTGGCGACTCCGGAAATCAAAGACTTAGCACTTCAACTCATTTGCAAGTACCGTATAATGAGCTTTGAGAATTCCTCTTTAGTCTGAGTTTGCTCTCAGAAGAAGTTCTGTAGCCTATGTATATTAGGGCAGCATAAATGACAGATGAGTCAAAGCCTTTTTCAGTCTCTTCTCTTTTGAACCCATAGAAGAATTATCAGACTTGACTGTCTGTGCTCTCCTGAAATTAATTAGAGCTTTACTTCTACTACTTTTGGTCTCAGTGAAAGTTTTGTTTCCTACTTATCATGACGACAGTGAAAAGCTTCTTAATATTTATCAGCAAGTTCAGCACTTTCAGGTTCTCAAAAAAGTTGAAAGGTGAGAGTTTAGATTTCTCCCCCCGGTTTCAGATTCTAGGAAGATAACTAAAATCTTGATGCTAGCAGAAAATTCTGTACAGAACTTGGACTCAGCCTCATTGCATGAAAAGGGGACATATCCTTTAAGCTAAAGACCCCAAAACCAAGCAGAGCACAACTGAAGTATGTTCAAGGCTCCCTGTGAGCCTTCCAGTTACCTCAAACAGAGATGCTGCTATGGTTTTTTATCTCACATGTCTTAGTTTGAAAATTTTATTTTCAACTTTGAGGTGCATTTCAGACATTAGTTCTGAAAAACATCTGTATTGGCCTAACTCCTACTGAAGTCAGCACAAGCTTCAAGTCATGAAGTGACGATAAACTAAGCTCACAGGGTAACCGATTGTGATGAAAAAGAAAGGAGAATTGTCCTACTAGGGAATAAGGTGACTCCCTGGGCCTTAAAAAAGAAGCTTTGGTAGCAGACTATTAGTCTGATCTCAAACCATCACTTTTCCAGTGCTACAGTTACCCTCACTCCATAGAGAGGGTATTTCCTTACCCAGCAGGAAATTATCTGAGATACCTGGCAAATAAATGATTTTATGAATGGCAACACGTACAACTGACTAAAGGCCACACTTCTGTCTAGTGCAACTGTGACTGCAGGTCTCTGGAGTGCTAAACTTTTCTGGCATTACCTTGAAATCAGGGCCACAACTGCCAGACTCAAATTTTAGTAAGAAGCGACAATGCAACTGTGTCTGCTTACAGAGAGGTTCTGGTGCTGTAGCTGAGTCATATTTTGATACTCCTGCAGAGGGCAGTGGAATATATTCTGGATATGGGCATGTCCAAAAGTTATGCTATTCTCTGTCTGAAAAATGGTGAAGTTACAGGTCCTGCTGGTGGCAAGAAATATTTTCTTGCATTTCTGCTCTAGAACTTGCATGGATCATATGCCTGCCTGCCCAACATCAGCCAAAACTGTCCCTTCCCTACGTCTCCTTCGAAAGCAAAAGTAGGAACTCTGATATGGGCGGGGCTGTCCGAAAGGTGAGGTGGAGCGAGAACCAAATCTGAGCAAGAGGGTTGGGGCAGTAAAATCCATTCTGCTTCTTGCTCTGTTGTTATTCAGGTTATCTAGCCCTTAACAGCGGGGGAAGTCACACAAATAAAAGCCTCTTCATGTCCAATTTCCTAAACAATTGACAAAGTAAAGACAAATGCAGGCTGTCCAAAGTTGTGCTGTCCAAATGCTAAATTCCAGCTGTTCTTTTGTAGTATTTTTGATAAGGACAGCTAAAAAAGAGCAGAGGGGAGTGTAAGGCTGTTTCAACTATCTTTTTATATGTATATGTTTATATATGTATTTATTTTAATATATAATATTGTATATATAATAATAGATAATATTTAATATATTATATTTAATATATAATTGTGTATGTACTACTTTTGGGGCTACTTTTGGGGCTACATTTGGACTTTCAATCAGACATGCCTTTTTTAGATTTGTATTTGTTCCCTGGGTGGATCTTTCCAAAGTGAGCCAATCCCACCGTAGTTAAAGAGCCCATCAGTCCTGCCTGGAAATCGCAGCTTTTGGTGAAAGAAGCGAGAAGTAATATTGTCATCTTACCTGCTCTGTCTGTGGTTCAAAACACAATAAATAACTGACTGAAACATTGATTTATTGCAACTATAAGTTAGGCTCTGCTCTCCAAAAACACAGTTGCATACTGGACCAGTTTGGTGATATACCCCTGCTAGTAATCACGTTAGAATGAAGTAGAGGATCCAAAGCTAAAATGCTTATTATGAGGTCTATTCCTGCAGAAATCTTCCTTTGCTAGGTTACTATCCCTCTTGCCAAACATCCTTTTAGCTCTATTACAGGAAGCAGTATAAATCATACCTTCTTCCACATTTCTTAAAATGTCTCTCATTGAGGGCAGAATCAAGAAGAGCACCTGATGCAGGTTATACTGTGAGCTCTGCTGCTGTATAGCAATGAAAAAGAAATTGGTAAAGGAAGGATTTGAATCCTGCCTTCTTACGGCTGAATGGAAACAGAAAACTGGGGGAAAATCTTTCCAGAGTGGGATCTTGAGCTAGAAAAAAGTCCTTTGTACAGGAAGTATTCAAATGATAAATTATAAATGAAGAAGCCTTTTTTATTATTTTTGAAAGGTGTGTGGATTTGCATCCTGCCATCTCGAAGGAGACCCAAGTGCCAAATCTGAATTTTTCATTGTTGAATAATGGTAGACAGCTATCTGTAATGTGAACTCAATATAAAGCCACAAGGGAGGAGGTAGGGAGGTGGGAAATGCAGCACGTCACTCTCAAGTGTATTGTCTTCTAGCAAGAAAACAAGATGAGTTCTGAGCAGATGTATTTAATATCTTAAGAAAAAAAGGGGGGTTATTTCTAATTAGTGCTCATCTGATTCCCCAAAGCTACACATGACAAAGAAGTTTGCTTCATTTAGATCTCAACAAAATCTCACCAGCAAAAATGTGATTCTGATTATAGCCTCTATTAAACTGAGTTTGTGCTACCATATTTGTCATTTTACAAACTGGTGTTTGGTGCAACAATAGAAGTATTAACATGTGCTGATGCTTATACTGGATCTAACACACACAAAGGAGTAGTTCAGGAGGTAGAGGCCACTGGCAAACTGCCATTTAGAGATGAGAAAACAATTCAAAAGTGATAAGAAATTTACAAATGCTATGATTATGAGAGCATTAAAGTTCTCATCTGCATTAATTCCTTGTTATTTCTGGGTCACTCCAAGTCCATTGTATTTGTGTTTTTAAAAACGTACATGTTCAGTTGAATGAAAAAGCTTGAGTTTTAAACCACAGTGTAATTGCCAGTGGTGGATTGAGCTCCTTGGTGGTGGGGAGGGACTGAAACAATTTCAGCTGCTCGGGTTTCAGAATTGTTTAGTTACTTCTGGGCTGCCGTGTAACTGATGCAAAACACAGATAATGGGCTGGGGCAAGGAAAGTAAAGGCTGTTAGTAGATCGGTCCTGAATGTGCATTTATTTCTGCTCTCAGCAATTGTAGCAGTCACTGCTGCTTGCTGGGGATTTTGTTGCCCTGGGAGAGGAGGCCATCAGAAAAACAACCACGTGGCAACTGGTACAGCTTGTCTGCTAAAAACACAAAGCACGATTGTCATGAGAAATGCTACCTCCATAACGAGCACTTAGGCTACTCCTGGAACTTGGCAATTTGCTAACTTGTCTCCATACACACTTCCCAACCAGCTATTTATGTGTACCTGAATAATTAGTAAGAAAAATTGTGCTGTTACCCCACACCAGAAAAAAAACCAAGACTCCAAGTATGTTTGTTAGAGGATGTCTATATTTCTTGTGCAAGAGTGCTCCATTAAACACAAGAAACACCAAAGTCTTGAATTTAAACAGCATACATTGCAAGGAGCAAATTTTGAGAATTAAAAATTAGTACTGAGACTGCAGCTAATTCAGAAGCAAGGAAACAATGTAATTTGCTCCTTTGAGTGATGACAGATGACATAAAATCTTTGGGTTTATAGTCCCTTCTCATGGTATCAAATCGAATCTACCTACCAATCTAAGTATTCACAAATGCACCACCTCCTCTTTGTTAGGCATTAGAGATTAGCACTGCCTGCCTGAACTGAGCCCCTGGAGCAGCGCTGCACCCGTGAATGATGCTCATGCAGTGCAGGCAGTGATGGCAGCAGTGAAAAAGTTGTAAAAGTTGCCATGGAAGGGTTCCCCAGCCGAAGATTTGTTAACCTCGAGCATCACCCACCTAAGCTCGCTTCAGTGGAAACACAGCGAGCTCTTTCCAGCCTGCAGACTGCGGCACAGACGCAGAGGCCGCGTCCCGGTTTGTGCGGGCACGGAGCGGCCGCGCTGCCCCGCACGGCGCTGCTGCTCGGGCACGGCTGGGGAGCACCGGCCCCGGCTCCGGGCACTGCGCCCTCCCTGCCGGCCCCTGCACCGGCACTGCCCTCCGCCGGGGGACAGGAGAACGAGGGGAAGAAAGGCGGGGGGAGGGAATCGAGCAAGGGTCACGGCCGGGAGGACAGACAAAAGAGAGGATGGGAGGGGTGTGTAGAGCTGGGAGAGGGCTACGAGTGCTGCCGTCATTCCATCATTAGTAATACAGGTCTCAATTTAGGGCAAAGCTGTCTTCCTTGTGCCATACAACCCTGTCCCCTATCACCTGTGCAAATGTTTCTAGGAAAACATAAATTTGTCTTGTGGAAGAGAGGCCCATTTGGACTATTTGTCAGAAATAATTTCTTTTAAAATATGAACAAATTGTCAGTTCAAAGTAAGTTGCATCAGCGTGCCCGGGGTGCTACAATTTCTGTGTCATCCATATGATAAAGCTATTAGGAGAGAACCTCATCCATGACTTGTTTCTACTTCATTGCAAAGCTAACACCCTCCAGGTTTGGTAACTTGTTATGACTAACAACTTGGTGGAAACACTGAAAATAGCTCATGGGGAGGGAAAAGGAAGGGAAACAAAGGAGACAATCTTCCAGAGCAGAGCTTCTGCAGAACCAAGGAGGTGTTTTCTGAAAGTTTGCTTTGATCCTGTTTCTAGTGAAAAGTCTTGTGTAAAACAAAGCTGTATGGCTTACAGGATACAAAAAAAAATATTTAAAGAGATTAAATCCTCATTCTCCTATTCATCTGAACAGAGACTCATACCTCACTTCTTGTCTATGAAAAAACTTAGAAATAATTTAATTGATGTCTTTTTGCTTCTACAGTAAGAAATGTCATTCACTAGGTAACATTTCTTTGATGCACTATATTGCTTTATTGATATTAGGGTGATGAAGCATGTGTCCTTTGGTAATAGCTCAGGGAAGCTCAGTTGTGTTTACTGTAGGGAAAAGTAAAACTACATGATAAATGAGTAAAACTAATGTGCCATTAAGATGTTTTTAATCTGTGAACATTATTTGCCTCAGTAATTTTCTTTTATATGTGTAGATTTGCTGTGGATAGGAATCAGAAGTGCTTTTTAGATATTGTCAATAAATTGCTTTAATTGCTCTTTGCCTTCTTTGTGATTTCCTTTCTGTGGATCTGGGAATTCCTCCTCTGGTTTTCTAAAGAAACAGGCTTATGCAATCATGTGATTTGGATGTGGTTTTGAATCTGTCTGTCCTGCTGCGGCAGCTTTTTAACCCACTAGCAAATTTCAACCAAATTGGAGAGCAGCAGCAGTCTCCAAAAAATTTATATTCTTATATATTTATGAAAATCAGGACCTCATTACCAGGGGGAGAGAGAGGCTTTAAGAGTGCCCCTAACAAGGGAGAGTGCCTCTACTAAGGACTCAGCTCCCACAAGACACAAAAGATTCCACATGAAGAACCATGTCATGAGTATGTTAAACTCAGATAAAACTTCACTTAAAATGCACACACAGTTTGCTCCCAGTGAACAGAGCTCCCATAAAAAATCCATAGCAAACCAGGCTCCGTGAACTCTCCTCACAGAACCGTTTGTTTTGTGTATGTGACCTTGGTCGAGGGTAAGCTAGATCCAAATGCTGCCTCTACATTACTCCTTGTTTATTTGGACAGATCTGGATTAGGCATGAAGAAATAATCATAAAAATGCTGCATTTTGTGATTCATTAAGCTTTTAGTTTGCACTTCATGACATAATAAATAGAAGTGCACGAAAAGCATTTCTAGGGCCCTTTATTAATTGCTCTATTTCTGGGAAATCTGCTTGGAAAGTGGCCTGTTAGTGCTGCCTCCTCCCCTCTCCTGCAACAGCATGCAGTTCTTTCACCTCTAATGAAGTTTAATCAACACAGAAAAAAAAGAAGTGGTAGGCGTTCCAGGTCACAGGCATTGTGGTGACTCAAACACTGAGTGCTTTTGACAGACCAGAATGCACTTTGCAAACCTTCTATTGTTCTTGTAAGAACAAAGGTAAAAATACAGACTCCTTGCTGCATTCTGTGCAGCAGTTTTGTCTTGATGGAGGTGATTTGTTGCTCCATTTTTGCATACATGAAATAGTGAATGAAATCATCCTTTTGGCACATTACTGCTGTTTAAATTCTCATTCTGTTTTTCAGTACTTCAATAGCTCTCAGGAAAATTAACCCCAGTGATCCACAAGTTATTTTGTGTTGAGCTACTGGATTTAATTATTCTGAGATGTTAAATATATTTTCATTACATAAATCAAGGCGATATTTCTTATTAAAAGTTTTTTAATATCTTAGGGTGTTACAGAACTGATAATTGGGAAGTTTTCCTATTATTTTCTATACTCAAAAATTTGTGTTTCTACTATTATTTCCTTGTTGAGGAAAAGGGAAAACTGAGAACAGGCTCAGTTTTATAGTTACAATATTTCATACCTGAAACAACACTGCTGTTCTCACCTACTACTGTAAGAAAGCTCATACAGAGAAAACGCTTCCCTTTCATGTTGTTCACCTCCCAGTTCCAGTACTGATGGAAGGTAAGAACATTCAGCTAGGAGTCACTTGGGTTTTTCTGGTTTTCTTTAGCGGGTGGTGACCCTTTAAAGATCTGTCACCTTTCTCTTGCCTCACTAAAATCTCGGCAGGGATGAAAGTTGAGCTGAGACTGCTTTTTGTTCCATGTAGTTACTTCATGTTCACAAAGGACTAGTGATGGTGCAAGCTGCATCCCTCTAACAATATTGCTGGTGTGCCAGAGGTAAATGGAGGCAAACCACTGAAGTGGGACACTTTTCAGAGGTGCACTATTAGCTTTGTCACCAGCTGCAGACAATCAGGAGTCATGGCAAGTGACACTCTGGAGGCTTCTTGGCTATGTTGCGATAGCATTACTCCATCAGTGTTGTATTATTTCCAACCCCCTCCATGAGCACAGCTTTCTATTTTTTGCTGTTAGGGAAACCATGCTGCCTGGAAAGATGTCTATATTAAGATGACATATTGTATGGTGTTGGGAAATAGATTTGCATTTGATGGCTTTTTCCTAGAAGATTAGTCTTAGAGACTAACCACATACAAAAGTATTTCTTCAAATGTCATTTCTTATGTTTAATGTACAACTTGAAAAGGAAGGCTCTGCTAAGAGCTGTCTTCAAAGATGCTTAAAAACTTACACAGAGTAAGTTGCAGGCAGGGAATGATGCCTGACCACCAAATGCTTTTATAAAACTTAGTATTATGTGTAAAAGGATGCTCTTGGCTTCTATAGCTACTTCCCTTCTGTTCTTTTTCAATAATGTCTCCTGGCTGGGCTCAGAAGAGCTGGCTGCCAATGAGAATATTAGTGCAACAGGAAGGAGAATGACTGGAAAGACCCAGTAAGTTCTGCAATCCCAGAGATGCTCTTTAAGCAGTGAAAGGGACCTCCATTATTTTGCCTTCAGCAAAGTTTGGTGGGAAAGCAGTAACCCTGTGATAGAAAAATAAACACAGCCTTCTAAGAGGAAAAGATACGAATAGGTTTGCACTGCCATCTTCAGCCCCAGGAAAAACTGGAGTCTTTCATGTAGTAGGCAGAACATGTGACTAAACAGGGATTCCCACAGCCTGCTTACAGCAGCCAGGGCAGAAACCCGGGCACAGGGATGCCAGAGATCCTCACAGGGAAGGTGCTCCTGCTCCTCTTCATACCACACTGAACCACTTGCCAGTCACACAGGAAGAGATGGAGAGATTTCCTCCAGGCAGCCACATGTAGCAGGTGCTACAAAGGGAAAGTGTATAACCTCTCCAGGGTATGGCAGGGGGATAGAAATATAAGGAGATAGGAATTGACAATGAAGTATGACCTGTGCTGGGGAGAGAGAAATCTGAAAAAATGGGGCTGCTTAGAGTTCTAAAAGGGAAAATGAACTAAGAGCAGAGGGGGAGGCTGGGAAGAACAAAAAGAAATTTGGGACAACATATCTCCAAGTCTGAATTTCAAGTTTGAAAAATTGGTAGCAGTTTCCCTCTCTAATACAAACACCTCTCCCCTTAATACAGCAAAACAGCTTCACTAGTGGTCAGAAGATATATGGTCCGGTAATGAAGTGCTTAAACAGCACTTAAGACTTTTCCATTAGGTAGAAATACATATTCAACATAGAAATACATCATTATTGATTGAATTTGCTGTGATGTTTTTTGTGTCTTCAAAAATTTCGTACTGACTCCTTGGAGAACTTGGAACATGAAGTACTCTGCTGAGGTTAGTGGGATATTTGCATTATTGACCCCTCCTCTCACAATATCTGGAACAAATGTCATAGTAGTTTACAAAGGATTCTACTGGAAATTCAAAAGTTTCTTAAAAATACATTAATCTACTTTACATAAAGCCACACATCTCTGGAAATCTAGCTGCAGAATGAACCATCACATTACTACAAAGCTGAATAGCTTTAAATACAAAATGCTGAATTTCCAAAAGCTGCTTGCAGTAGCCTCTCTATTTTATGCACTATTAAACTGGTGTGCAACAGGCTGTCACTGAACATTTGTTCCACATTTTGCTGAATGAAGAATGAATGCAAGGCAGCTGAGGTACCTTCCCTGCAGAGAGCAAAGATGAACAAATGGGAAGCTGCTGAAGGGGGGGAAAAGGAGAGGTGTGGACTACCAGCAGTGATGCTTATTCAGAGATTGTGAGAGAAGGAAGGAAGGAAGATGCTGGGGCTTACTGAAATTGCTGGAGCTATTATATAAGCCATTAAAAAAAAAACAAAAAACAAAAAACCACAACCAAACAAAAAAACCCAGAACCCCAACAAAGCCAAATCTAAGCTGTTAGCTATATGGTATTTTACGGCTAAAAGGAACAAAAAAAGTCCATAGTTGGTGCCTCACAGCTGAAGAACATTTGGTAGTGGATGGATGTTCTCAGAAGACAAATCATCTGCAACAACGACTAGGAGTTACAATTGGCCTTGAGACTGGCTAAGCATTAAGAACATAGGAACTGCATTACCTAATCCCACTAGTTGTGAAGCTAAATAAATTAACTTTAATAATTTAACCTTTAGTCTGGGACTTGCATCAAATCTGTTGGGTAAAGGAATGTGACCTCTTGTTAACAATTCCTCACCCTTCACATCCCTAGGAACCCTGTGGTAAAAGCTGTTGAGAAAAGATGGATGAAATTTTCTGAAAAGAAAGATGGCATTAAAGTAGGCATGCTGTCAGGAGGATTAAACTTGGGCTGATGAAATGTGCCTAAAATCTGTTCTGAAGACAGAAGTCTTCTATCTACCAGGCAGGCTTAGCAGAGCTAATGCCAGTGTAAGTGGATCCTGTTCACCAGCGTGCTTCAGCTCAGCGAGCGAGGCACCTGTGATAGTGCACAAGGACACTCCTCATTCCAGTTGTCCCTCTTCAGTGGCTTTGCTGTCCAGCCAACCTCCTGAGTCAAAGTCATAATAAACAGAAGATCAGCACTTGTTCTTATAAGGGAGGAGGTGTATTTTGCAGTCAAAGTCTCCCAGGTTCTCCCAGTCCCTTGGTGTGGTGCAGCTGGGGCCACACTGGAGGTGTCTGTACATCACTGAGGGGCTCATCCATACCGACAGAAGAAGAGGGGCTCCATCTAATGGTTTAAGAACTCTTGTTCCAAATAAAATAAGTAACAGGGGCCTCAGGCTAGCCTTACTCAGGTTTCTGAGGCTTAAGGAACATTGAAACACCAATTGATAAGCAGTCAGATTTCACTAAAGACTACTACTGCCCAGGGTGTGCTCTCATTTAGACAGATAACCTTTCATTATTTATTTCACCAAATACTGTGACTCATTTTTGAGCCTGGTACTTGACAACTGAAAGAATTAATCTCAAACAGAAACTGAAATTTACTTGCATCATACAAGAAATCATATGAATTTCATATGATATGAAATCAAACAGGATTTTCATTTTGAATGACCAGCTACTTATGTCTGGTCTTTTGAGACCCAAAGCTCAAAGTCCTGCAGTCACAACAAAATTAAATATACTCAGCTCTATCTGTCAAAGCAAATCTTAAAATCTTCAAATATTCGTAAAACTATTTGAAACTGAAAATAGAAATACTCAAATATCCATGTTTTGACTTTTTTTTTTTTTAAAAAAGTGATTTTGTTGTTTGTATTTTTGCAGATACACAGATGGCGTTAATAGAGCTTTACCTGTGTGTCAGTTACTAAACCAGGTCTGACCAGATTATTTTGTGTGGTGGAACAGGATTATAAAAATATTTAGTTCCAAGTAGGAAATAAATTCTGTCAGGAACCAGACGTTTCCTATCTTAGACCTAATGTGCAAGGGCTTTTTAAGTAAGTTTCAAGGGTATTTACTAACTTCTCTTTTATTTTAGGAAAATACATACACGTAACATAGTGTTCTAAAGAAAGAATGCCTTCTGTGAATTATGGTTTATACTTAACTGGTGCCATTGGTGCTCTTTCTTCTTGCCTTTCCTAAATGTGTCTTTGAAGTACAGCATCGCAATAGAGATATGAGACTGTAAATGTGAGGACTTCATCCCAGGTAGACAGAATCTATCCATATCTGTGTGATTCACCAGCTGGGTTGTGCATCCTTGTTTTCATTTGCTCTTCCACTATAATATCTATATCTAAGCAATTAGGGAGTCTTCTCTTTCCCTGTGGTTGGCCTACACAAGCCTCTAATGCATTTACTTAGTGTATTTAAAATCAGTGACTTCTGTCAGTAACTAGGGATGTGTGGGGCTGGGCAGGTTGTAGTAGAGAAACTTTAAGCTGAACACTGAGAGAGGCAGAACAAAATTGCAGTGATTACAGTCATCCAGCCTGGCAAGCCATTTAATGTCATTGGCATATTTCACTTGCATGATCTTGTGGGCAACAAGATGGAAAAAAGTGGCATTGACTCTCGACTTCCCCCTGCAGAGTTCGTGAATGAAAACCCATATGAGGGTGCAAAAGCCTGACACTGCCATAGTACCTGCAGTTAACTCTCTGACGGGCAGAGCAGCTGTCAGTGCAGCTGACAAATTATATAGGCACCTGAGTTAAACCTCTTCCTGTGGCTTTTGTTTTTCCAGTCTGTTTCCTCATGTTGTGCTGCTCTTTCTAATTTCTTGTCTTCAACTATAAATCGGTCTTTATCAAATATGCTATATACCAGTGAAGAAGTAACACCTTAAATCCAAAATTCAAATTAACTCTATAGCAGTGCATATGGATCCTGAATTTGGCAGGAATTTAGATGAGATATTGAAAGTTTCATTACATAAAATTTGGGGGCGTAAATTTTTTTTTAGTTTCACCAGTTCATCTTGTAGATTCTTCCTATTTACAGCTTCAGCTGAGTGAAAACAGATTCAATGTTAAGCTTAGATGTCCACCTGCTTCCATTGATTTGTCACTAAGGATGTCTGTAAATTTGGTTGCTTAAAGCTCTTTCTCAAAGCCTTGAGTTTCAATTATATACACCATGTTTTTCATCAGGTTACAGAAATCATAGTTTGGACTTTTAACCAGCGTAATAGGAAATTTTTTGGTTAGTATTAAATTTCTGAAGGCTAGCTCTAACTGGAGTTCAGTTGGGTGTTTGATGGAAGTAAGATCCATAGTCCCACAGTTTGTCCATCTGTTGGCTTCCCTTCCCTAATGATGTTTCAATTTACTGACAAGTTCCAGCTATATTTTGACAGAGAGAGACTTGGAGGACATGAAGCTCCTGGAAAAGTACTGCCTAATTTACAGTGAGGGGATTAATCCTGCCTGCTCTATCTGTGGTATACTGGGGTATTTTCAATCAGGATCATGGGTGGTAGATGTTTCAAGCTAAATCCTGCCGTATGTAAATTTGGGTAAAACACACCTTCCACGTGGGGTGCTTTTAGGGGCCATATTGAGCCCTCTAAATACACATCTCTGTCCACACACACAGCGCAAGGCCGTATGTCACATGTTTCCAGTTGTGCCCTAGAAGGTGGGCTGTTTGTGTTTTGGTCGTTGTTTGCTACCAGCCCTGCTGGGACATATGTAAATGGATTTACCCTTTCTGTTTCATCCTTCTTTGTGTTCAGCACAGGGGTTTGTGCCACTAAAGTTCTACTGCCTGAGGAATCGGAACATCATGCAGGATCATTGTATTATGATCTGTTATTCTCCCTGGCCTTAGTCACGGCCACACATACCCGAAGTAAGATCCAGTGTCAATGTGTTTTCTTCTGGGATTAGGACACCATAAAAATTGAGAAGAGACGGGATCTTCAGTGATTTGTTCATTCAAAACCAGCCAGTCAGAAGAGAGGGCTGAGCAGAGGGAGGATCCAGAAAGGAATAATCAGGCCCTGTGACCAGAACATGAGAGAGCACTGTTGGCACATGACCAGACACAGGAAGGGGTCACAGGCAGCATTTACATATCTATGCACAAAATTAGCACTAGGACAAATCAAATTATGAAAGCACTATATTTCTTCTGCATGGATTTGCAGCTCATAGACTCTTCAGGTTTTAATAAAAATTTTTCTAATAGTGGGAGAATTTTCATGCATTTGATAAACAAAAATATCCTTGTAACTGTTCTGATTAGAAGTATAAAGAACAGTCTGTTAAATTCTCCTTCCTTATCTCTTGGTTTAAAATCTTTTCTGTGTTTGACAAGAAAAAATACTACACTAATGCCTGATAAGTAAATCATTCACTGACTCACTTTCAAAATATATATATAGCCTGATGATAATTTAAGCTCTCAATAGCTGTTCAGACTGCTCACATGTGCTTTTACAGTAGTTTTACAAATCATTCAGGATTAAAAACTGCTGGATCACTGCTGTCTGCAAGGAAGTATATAAGGAAGATTACCGTGTTCTCAGTGATGGTGCCATCAGGTACATGCAGAGGGGATAAGAAATGTATAAAATTTTTTAATGCTATGAGACAGAAAAAAACCCAGATTTATACAGTGCATTTTAGCACATGCTAAAAATGGATTTTTTTTTTTTAATATAGTGCATGCTGTGTCATCCTAAGTATTTGGCAGTGGACAGGTTGATCCTTGAAGATTGCAAAAGCTCCCTCCTACATAAGAACTCTTCAATCTATTGGTGCTCTATCCTGTCTTGTCTGCTTCTTTTTAAATAAATTCAAGGAAGATCTCTGATCTGTGGTATGGATTTGTCACACAAATCTTTCTTTTTCCCCTTCTCTGTGTACTGTTGCATCCCATTGTAAAGAAAAAACTCCAGTATCCACAGCTCTAGTTATCTACGTCAAGACCTCAACCGCTTCGCCCTAAATATATAAACCTCTTAAAAATTGTTTTTCAACAAGGTCCCCAGACTAGACTGAAAATAAATACTGTGTAAGCAGAACTTTTTTTTCCTCTCTACCTTTTAAAAATCTTTACTCGTACATTCTAGTTGACATGCAAATAAAAACTTAGAAATATGTTTGTCCCTTAAGTACTAAGGTGTTCAGATGCCCCAGCAAGGAATGTGACCACATATACCAGTTGAAACACTTGTCACCTTAAGGATTCTGAATTTTAATTTAGAAATTGGTGTAATACAAGAACTTGACTGGTTATAATTTATTCTAACTGTTCAAGTTGCCAGCAAGAACCACTGCAGGTATTTCAGTAGAAACACTAGAAATTTTTAAAAACCCTGATTTCTAGGGATCTCAAAAAAAAGAAAGAAGTGTCATTCTACTTTCTTTCACTTCAACAGGGGCTCAAATCAACATTAGCAAAAGGAAATAGACTCAATGCAGGAAATATTTCCCTTTAGGATGCTTACATGGTAGGGTATACACAAGATCTAAATTTAGATATCTAGGTTCACCTCTTCCTCATGAGCAGCTACTTCTCTCAATTGCCTTGTGAGCTGTTTTGCACACCACAGGCTACAAAGGCAAGTGCAGAAAACCAGTCATGTCCCCATCTGTAAACAATGAGGAAAAGTGTTCCTGGAGACTTTGCCATTTCATCCTGCTCTCCTGCATTGATTCCATTTAGCAGTGTAAAAGTGATTGTCTAGTGTGGTCTCTGGGCTGTGAAAAGATTTCATTCAGTAATTATGCTCTGAATCTCTTGGTAAGGGACTGTCTCCTCACTGTCAGGAGGGAGACTTTCTCAGAAACAGCTGCTGTGATTACTGAGCACAGGTATCCGTCTTGTCCTGCCATCCCACTCAAATAAAGTGTTAGTAGTTAGCCCGTTAAAATCTACTCCTGTAATTCTCTCTGAGCAGAACTCTCCAGTGTGAAATAATAGAGCTCATTACTATGAGACCACCTCTCTGTGCCCTTCTCCAGTTTTGAGGAAGATTGCCCATAGTCATTGACAGGTATTTTATCCTGCCTATGAAATGACATCTTGTAATAATCTCTTATATAATATAATTATACCTCAGTTCTTATTCCATAAAATGATGAAAATCGAACTGGGAAACACCTTTCTCTGATATTATAACCAAAATGCTTCACAATAACACTATGATATAGAGCATCGTTGAGTTAAAAAGTAGTGAAATGGAAGGAAGTAGATAAAGTTTCTGGAACAGGTCAACTTGAGATATGACTTGCCTTAAAGCACAGGAGCAGGTCTGTGGAGACTCCTGATGCCTTTGCAGGAGTGCTGAATTCCCTGCTGAGGGTCTAACCCTGATGTTGCTGTAGCTGTGCTCCAATACAGAAGATATTTGTCTTTTATGTACGTATTTATAATGCACCAATAAATGATTAAATGTGCTGTTTACCCAAGGATCTCAACAGCTTCTGTCATGAGGAGAAAGTAAACTCTTAGATTTTCTTGTGGTAGGCTCTATACCAACTTTGTAAATAGGCAGCTATTCCAGCTGACAGATGGTAGATATCTGACAATTTTTACTCCTGCTAGAGCTGAAGCCAGGCCGATCAGGTGTTTTACAGCTCTTTCCCTCTGCAACTGAAAGAAAACTCTCAGTCTAGTCCAAAGGCAAGCGAGCACTTCTTTTCTGCTGTGTAATTCATATGACAGGGTGTTTCAGTATTTATAGACTAGAAATAAAACAATGCTCAAGTTGAAAATATCCACTAAAAAGCAGAATTCACAATTTAGGCTCACTGTTGGTATGACATACTCTGCAATTATAGTAACACTAAGCTGTGCTCAGTGAAACTCAAGAGTGCCTTTTGCTGACCAGTAAACAATTGATAACCTTGCTTGGAGAGCAAGTTAATTAGTAACACAAATAAAACAGAATGAAAAATCACAGTGTAAAATAGTATTTAAAATTGTGTCATGGTTCTAATTAGGGAGTTAGAAGTGATGATACTCTCTTTTCAAATGGAAGTAGGTTTAGAGTGCCCTAGTACTCTGCTAAAGTAGTCAAATTCTGGATGAAAGGGAGAGAGGGATTTATCACTCACTGGCAAGAAATCCTAGCTCATGAGAAAGCTGCATAATTAATGTTAGATATTTTAAAGCCATGATTTTCAATTTCTATGTAATCTTTGGAAAAGGAAAAATGTACCCTGGCAATATTTCTGAGGAGGTAGGGAGGGCACCCACTGAGACTTATGTATAGTAGGTCAGAAATCAAGAGCCAGGGACCCTAAAGATCCCTGATATGCCAAAAGGTTATGGCTTGCCCTTCACTGGAAATTTTGTGAGCTTACTTGACAGGCAAAATCGACGAATGAATTGAAAGTTAACTCACAGCCCTATATGTAGCAACCGCTGAGAACCAATTAAACAATTTAATTTTGCTTATTTTTAAGTTTTGAAAAATATTTCCCAACCACATGTTTTACAGTTGAGAACAACTTTCATGCCAGTTCTCCAAAGACGCATTAGCAGAAGAGGAGTTCCAGATATGGCTGTTGCTCTAATCACAATTAACTGACAGCTTATAAAAGCCATCATCTTAAGGAAACCACCTACATTTTACAAAGCTTGGGATCAAGAAGAAAGCCCCAGGGAGTAGTTTAAGGCTTCTCACTCTACTAGAAATAAAATCAGCAGAGGAAGTGAAAGAAAGATAATTAGAGAACTGAGTCTTGAACCAGACAAACCATTTTCTCCTGTATGCAAAACCTACCATGAAATTGCAAAAGCTGTTTACACTAAAAATTCAGTATCATGTAAGATATAAAATAAAACTGGAATCTGTAGTTCAGGTTTTCACAGCCACTTGGTGGATTTAGACCTTTAGACCTTTGCATTTCAACACACCAAATGAGTAGTCTCAACTCTCGTGCTTCGATTATTAGTTTCTCATTATTTGCTGTCTCCTAGGAGCCAAGAAAACACGTGAGAAGATCATCTTTCATCTAAACTTACAGTTACATATGTATGTACTTATATTTAAATGTGGCCCTCTTGGCTGTGAAGAAACCCTTGAAAAGGGAAATCTGTATCCATCATTTTTAGGTAGACTCAGAACATTTGGTGAGAGAACTGTCAGTGCTGAAGCATGTTTCGCATTGGGGGTTTAATGTGCCTTCCTTGCTCTCGTAGTAAAGAAAGTTAATCTGCTCTGAGCTCTGTCCTGCCATGTCTAGACCATCACTGGTAGCTACATTTCCACCTTGTAACAGTACCTTGAATAATGTTATCTTCTGGTGTGGTTTTTTTGGTGACTTTAGTGTTGGCATCAGTTGTACCAGTAAAATCAACGAGTTCTCAAGTACTTTGATGTACAGGAAGGAATTTGTTCTCTTTCTGACCTTTCTTTTCAGATAAAGACCTCAAAACTACTGTCTCTCTCTGGAACTGCTCTTTCATGATTCAGAATTTTTTTTTTTCCCAAATGAAAACTTATAGTCACTACTTTTACTTACCAAACCCCCCAATACAAAACCCTCAAAAAGCTCCCAAAACTTTTAATGATAGGACCCAGCTCTCAGTTTTCAGTGAGCCTGATACAATAGTTTGAAGTATAGACAGTCTAATTTCTTTTCATTGAAGTTTCTGTTAATCTCTAAAAATACTCCGTGCATTGTGTGGCACCCATTGACTATAAACTCTGTGGAGTTAAATGCATTGCTCTGATAAAACCAATCTGGCTCATTATCAAAAAGACAATTATAACCAACAGCTGACCTGACAGTCAAGATCGACACTAGTCTGACCAGCAAAGCCTCAGAATATCTACTTACTGACAGGGTCTACTACTATCTAAATAAATGTGGTGCTCTGACCTGATTCAGATGATGTTGAAGCATCTTTAATTCAGATATCCTGGTAATTCCTCCCAGGAAGTGACTAAAAGGGAAAAAATTCTAAGTAAGCAGGCACAAGAGAACTCTTCCCTAGCTTTTTTTTTTTTTTAATGCAATGCTGCTTGGAAAGCATCATGGATATATTAAAATTAATCTTTCAAAACTACACTCCTACTTTCCAAGACTAAAAGTTGAAGTCATGAAAGCTGCTAACTTGCAGGTGAATGCTCAGCTCTAAGTTAGCATCAGCAGTCCTGACTGCTTGCCAACCACTCTACTGGCTTGCAAGGAAATAGTTCCAGCCAGAGGCCTTATCCCAAACTCTGTGCAAGAGGCAACATAGAACAGGTTACAGGGACTATTCACTCTGTTATCAGCATGAGGAAGTTCAGTGCTCTACCATCAAATACCAGGAAAACTTGATTGAGAAGCTTACTCATCTGAAAATGAGTCAGGGAAGTTCCCGTGGTGCGTACTGAGAGTGCATCGTGGGGATTCCTATTGCAAAGAGCTCTTATGGCATATATTTCGATATTACATTTATTGTCATTGCTGACTGTGGGATAGGAGTAACAGGAACATTAAGGAGCCGCTTAATTAGAATTAATGAGTACATGAGTAATGTCATAGAAGTGCGTTATGTTCTCATTACTTCCTTGGTTAAAACCGTTTATTTCAATGGAAATTACCAAGGATAAGATATGAGTCACACCCAACGCAGCAGAAATAAACTAAGGAGAAAATACCCATTGCTGCGATGGCCTTTTGCCTACACAGAGGGTAGAGAGGTATTTCTGTACAGCCGCTGCTCACACGCAGCAACCCTCGCTGCCTGGTGCTGTTCGCTCCACGCCGACGCGCGGTGACCGCATACTGCCCAAACTTCGAAGTTTTCGGGATGCCTGAAGTTTTCGGGATGCGATGCGCTAAGAGCATGTGAAGGAGAAGGGGCTGACTGGTGATGTTGTGCTCTTGCCCGCCACTGGCCCCGGGATGGGGCCGCACCTGTCCGGGGAGGGGCGGAAAACGGCGGCGGCCGCTGTCGTTCCTCGGCGGGGGCCCATCCCTGGGTCGGAGGGAGCACATCCACCTCCCTGCTAGGGAAACGCAGCCACAGGAGCACCGAGGGGCAGCCCTTCCTCCCCGGGCGCTGCCGCTGACAGGGGCGGTGGCGCGGGGCCGCCAGAGACAGCCCCCGGTTACATAACCAGCGCCTCCGGGGACGGCTCCGCCGGTTCCGCCCCCGCCCCGCCGGAGACCGGCGGACAACGCTGAGCGCCCCGGCCGCCTGCCGCTGCCATAGAGCGGGCAGCAGCTCCGCGCCGGCCCCGCCGCCTCAGCGGGCACGAGCAGGGCGCATGCGCGCCCCGGGCCCGCCGGCGCGCCGGGCATGCGCGGGGGCGGCGGCCGGGCAGCGTCTGGGGGCGGGCGGGCGGCGGGCGCTGGCGGAGCCCGCGGGGCACTGGCGGCTCCGCGCCCCGCAGCCCGGCGGGGGCTCCACCGGCGGCCGAGCGGCGCCGGGGGCCCGCGGGGCGGCAGCGTCCGAGCCGGGCTGTGCCCCAGTTTGTGTCCAATCAGAGAGTGCAGCGCCTGCACCGGGCGGGCGGCAATGCGTAAACAAGCCCCGGGAACTCCTCCGCCCCCCGCGCTCCCCTCCGCACCTCTCCCCGCGCCGCCCCGCAGCCGCCCCCGCCCGCCGACAAGTCCGGCGAGGCGCGTTCCCGCCGCTCCGCCGCCCTCCCCTCCCCCGCCCGCCCGCCCAGCCGGCGCCGCCCGCGCTGCCACACGCACCCACTCCCGCACACGCCCGCGGGTGCCCGTGGCCTCTGCAGGGGAAGGTAAGGGGCCCGCCGGGGGCCGCCGGGCAGGCGGCGGCGAGGTGCGGATGCGTGAGGGGGGGATCATGTGTCATAACAAGTTGTTGAACGTGACATTGCTCTTGAACTGCGGCGGCGGCGGACGCCGGGCCGCCGCCGAGTAACTTTCTCCTCCAATTCGGCGCTGAGGAGGGAGCCGCCGGCGGCCGGGCAGGGCGGCGGGGCTGGAGCCGGCGGGGCTGGGAGCGCGGAGCGCGCTCGGGAGAGGCTGATGCCGTTCGCGATGCTTGCGGCTTCCTGGGGGGACGGCGCGCGGCGCGGCGGGGGACGAGCGAGGGCTCCGCGTCTGGCGGCTGCTACGGGAGCCGCTGCCGCCCCGGCGAGGATTTTTCTAGCAAGGCGCCAGGGCGGGCAGTGAGCGAGGAGCGGGTGCCGGTCCGGAGCATCTCCTCCCGCGGGTAGTTATCCCCGCTGATGCTCCGTGGCGGTTTGGCTCGCTTCCGGCGTGATTAGCTCGGCTTATTATGTAAGATGTCACCGGAGAAGGAGAGGCACAAGCTCTCGGTGTGGCGGAGAGGGGAACGCACCGGTCCGCCGCGCCTTACCCGCTCCAGGTACCGGAGCAGAGGGACCAGCCCCGGCCTGGAGCGGCCGGCAGGGGACGGGAGCTCCCCTCCCCTCGCAGTCCACCGCTGGAATACGGCTGCTCGCTTTACACGTGGGTTGGGTGTGTTCCCCAAACCTTGCCTTTGAGCAGAAACGTAACCTGTCCTGGTTCCTCTCCCATGTTTGATTGCTTCTATTCTCTCTCAAAGAAAAAAAAAAATAAATAAACGTTTGAGCATAAAAAAGTTTAAGAACTCGATTTTTGCTTCCTTTATGTGCATATTTAGTACGTTAATATGATCTGGAGACGATTGAATGAATCATCAGTTCCCTGGAATAAAAGAAAGTGAATCATCTCACATACGCACACAACTGTGAGGGAGCATAGTTGGTACCGTAGATAGTGAAAGGTTGGTGTCAGTTTCTGACACACAATGGGATGTCAGAAGTATAGACAATGCTCAGAAACCCAGCAGGTTTCCTGCGGCGGGTTTGTGAACTGTGAAAGTTTTGCAACATTCAATTGCAGTTTTTCTGGCTCGGTGGTTAAATGGTAACCTCTTTCAGTTACCAACTTGTTACCTATTATTTTAGCCAAATAATCTAAAGGGGAGTGTAAATTATAAGAATTAAGTAACTGTGTTATTCAAAGTGTATTAATTTAAAATAAAATTTAAGCAAAAATGCCCAAAAAAATGGTATCACACTATGTCTATACCCTAAAGCCAGAGACAGATCCCAGATGCTTTTAATCTGGGTTTTGTTTTGCTTAGTTTTGTTAAGCAAAAATAGTCTCAGTTGAAGTAAAAAATATATAAATATGTATTTTTAAAAGCTAAGCCAGTTGATTTAATAAACATGTTGGAGTTGTACCTAGATAGACTTCTGTTCCTGGTCCTCTTGCCTGTTGCTGTTTTAAATGGGATTGAGTCTGGATCCTATATATAGTTGTTCTTTCAACTCCAACTTGCTTCCAAAGTGGATTTTTTATCCTCCACGTTTTTGGGACACATTCTCCTCTTCCCGTACAGAGGCGGAACTATGAATTTTACAAGATTAATTTTTCTTTTATTCTCAGTATACCTGCCACCGTCAGGAAACAAAGTCACTGTTTCTACTGGGGAGGTAGTGCTTTACACATACAACCACCTGGTTTTACAGTATAAAGTATGTGAGGGTCTCTGTATGTCTTGCTAGTGAACTATTCTGTTTCCTGTGGCATGAGGCATCGCTTGTCTCACTGGCTGTGGTTTGTGCCTCTAGTCATTCTCCAGATGGGAATGGAAAGGATTGCTTTGGGTGTTTGTCACTGTTGGGGCCAAAGGATACGTTACATTTTTGATTGTCTAGAACTGTGCACTGGCACCTCATAGTATTAATTAGAGAACTGGAACAGCTAAGTGTGGGAAAACTGTATTACTTCAGGGTTCATTGCATGGCTTTTAACATCTCCCTGTCAGAAGATTCTGCAGTTAACCAAGTTAAGACTGCACATGACAGTGAAAACACTGTGATAGAGAATCTCTTAGGTATGCTGGGTGGTCAAGTTAACAAACAGGAAAAAATACTGGTTTATTTGCGCATTTCGTTCAACAGTCAAATAGCATTCATCCTTTTTTATTGAATTTCCTTACAAAGAAGATAAAAACATACAGTGTGTGTGGCATTCCATGTGCTCAGACCTCAGCTGAAAGCAGTAAAGGAAGTAGTACTGAAAGTGGACTCACGACTCTGCTCTAGCTGGTTTTCCCTGCTCTATGAACACTCTAGGATTCAGAGTGGAAATGAAAAATTCTAGGTTTCACTTCGAAGCCTGCAGAATATGCAAAATAAAGTGAGATAAAATGTATTGGTTTAAAGTTGCTCCTGTGCAGCTCCACTTTTAGGACTGATAAGCAAATTACTGTGGGATGCACAGAAGAACTTTGAGAAAAGTGGAGGGCAATGCAGATAAAAGTGAAGTGTCTGAACTTTGTGTCTTGATTTTTGCTGTGTTGGGGATACACAGGATTTGTTCTTAGCATGACTAATTGATGTATGTATATATCAAATTTTACAGTGCCTTTTATAAAAACAAAGGTATTAAGTTATAGTCTTTCTGTGCTTTGAAAGACTGGTGCCAACAGCATCTTCCTATGTTCTTCCAGCTATCTCAATTAGAACATCCCAGTGAGGAAAAAACCTCCGACCCAAATGATTAGTTCCTTTTTGCAGTTTTGGCTTTAAAGATCCTTTTTAGGCAAGTGTAGTAGTCCTGAGCAAAGTTTTGAACTTTTCCTGTAGAAAGACATACTGCTGGTGTTGAAAAGGGGAATCCTTTCTTCAACTATTGTAAACTTTGCACCAAGTACACCTTAGCTTGGGGTTGTTTGTTCCCCAAATCCTCAGTTAAAAAACGTTTTTTTGTAGTTGTCTGGGAAGAAGTTTTATTTCTAGTACTAGCCTCAATACTTAAAATATTAAGAAACAAAGTTGATTCTATATCACTTAGCGTTGTAGCTGTTTTGAATGATGGCAGGTAGTACCTTAGACATTTATTACAGTGAAGCTTATTTTCCTGATTATTGTGGTTTTATCTTTAAATTTTTCCAGATGTAGTGCCATGAAAAGTAACAGCTTGACAGGCTTTGAGACAGAAGCCTGTAATGAGCAGAGCAGGTGTAGCACTGGCAGCCGGTTCCATCAGGCTGTGACAAGACTGTGTCTATCTCACTGAATGTGTGTCCATGGGAAATACCAGTGTTGTTGTCTCTGTCTTGATTATTGCTTATAAAATAGAAGTTGTTCACTGTCAAGTGTGGGCCACTTTTGGAATGAAAGATATGTAGAGTTACGTGGGCACTATGTCTCAACAGCTGTCACTATTAGTTCTTACGTGTGAAACAAATAACTTTGACTGAAACCATTTATCCAATTATTAGTAGTGGAATTCATGCATATCTCAGTAGCTTTCCTAACAGCCAACCGAACTGTTCATTTACTGCTGTGCACTGGTAATTTCTTTCCTGTAATGGAATAATTTTGTTTGCCATTGGTTTGTGTATGTTCTGAGATTTGACTGGAATTAAGAAGGTAGCCTGCTAATTTGCCATAATAATCTTATTTTCATGAAAGATCTAGCCAGGAAAAGACAAGAAAAATTCTCAGAAGAGGTTAAAGATGAGTATAACAGTTATTGGGAGGATCTTCACTTCCTTGAGATGCTGACTGGTGCATCACAGAGAGCTTCAAGTTGCCACAGTCTGTAATGGTTCAAGAACTGCCTTCCCATATTGAGTCTTCACTGGCAGTTGAGTTTGTGCTCATTGTTTTAAAGGGGGCACACATGGAGATGGAGCAATGAGTGCTGAAGAACAGGTATCCACACTGCAAACATGGGATGCCTTTGGTGGCCCCTTTGCTCAGCTTCAGTATCGATTCTTCCCCAAGGAGGAAAACCACTTTGTACTCCACGGTAATTCTTATCACAAAGAACCCTTCCCACACAAAACATCACAAGTGGAGATGTAGAAAGAAATAGTGATGAGACCTAAATGGTAAACAGTGGTATTTTCCTGATTCATGGCTATGATTCTCATTACATGCACAATGCTGATAGCAGTGTAACAGATTTATTTTCTGACAGCTCAATCTATAAGTACAATCTGATACCAGCAGGGAGAGTCCTAGTTCATAATTGCTGTAAAATTGCTCACATCCAGTTTGTTATTCCCATCTTTCAAACTCCACCCTACACACTTGGTTTGCTCACCTGTTGTTGCAGCTTAGTTTTTGTAATACAAGCTCTTGGGGAACCCCTTGTCATTCGTTCTGACTTTTGGCATTGTGTTACATCTATTAAAATCTTTGTGTATAAACAAAGCACATTCAAGTAAGGGAATCCAAAATTTAAATATTCTGAAGATGGATTTCAGTGCTGGTTACTATTAATCAGATCAGACAGAGAGAGAAATTCTCTCTGCCTCAAAAAAAGTAGTTGATCTTGAGATGAAAGTCTTCAGTGATTCTTAGAGACGTGTCACCACTTATTAAAGCAAATGTAATAATATTTATTTCCTTCCTCAAGAAGAAGAATGGAATATGTAAGAAACCAAACTCTTGATTAATTTCGTAATGAAAACACAGTTCTTTTTTCAGATGAAAGATCATCTCTTAAATAGCCAATATGTGTATTGAATGGAGTTAAAGATGTTTCTTTCTTTCATGGTTTTATAAAATTGTTGTTTACTTTTTTGAAGAATCATCAGTACTAGCTGCAGAGACAAAAGATCCTTTATATGATATAAATGATATTTTGAGTAAGTATTCTTGGTTGATTCTGGCTGTAGAATTTCCCTGCATGCAAAGTGATTTTGAAGAGCTGCTTAATCAAACCAATATTTTTCAGCTTTCCATTGTAACTCTTTTGACATATCATAGATAAAGTAAATTTTTGTGCTTTCATCCCAAATACATATTTACCAAAAGTACAAGTGGGTTTTTTTTTGTGTGGATAGCGATCACGGAATGCAAATAGATTTACTTGAAATAATGTACTCAGTGACAGTTGGTGCCTCACACAGGCTAGTGTTTAAAATCTACTATTGATCTGTAACTCTTGTGTATTCATTGCTGAAAATTTAAAATGTAAATTTATATGGGGTTAGCCTCCAATTCAAAATTACCATTAATTGCAGAGAAGCTCTTTCAGTTTATTGTGAAGCCGGATGAAACCAGTGACAGACTCTTAACAGAAGAGCTTTACTTTGACATCTGGCTTCTCAAGGTATAATAGCTCTTACTACATCAACTAGTACAGTAGGGAAAACCACACAAACTATTGGGCCTACGAGCCCTGCTTCAGGTTTTGAACAATACCAGCAAACAATGAGCTACGGGTGCAGTTTCAGAAGACATCTACAGCCGCTGCTTAGAACAAGGGAAGTGCTGCTGCTATGGCTTATGCTCTCTGAGCCCTGGCAGTCATTGAACCCCCAAATAAATTAGGTTTAACTAAACCACCAAGAAACTAGTAAAATGTTTTCTGCTGCTCTAGAGTATTAAGTGGACTTACAGATGGATCAACAAGCTCCAGAGTGGTGCTTCCCTTCTCTTTGGTACAACTGGTCTGTCAGATCAGCTCTACTGTTCATCTAACCACAGGTTTAGGCCAAATTTGGAAGAGTTGCTGTAAGTTCATTTAAATTGTGGCAATTAAATAGCTAATTTGATGAAAATTGTGGTTACCACCTGTAAAACAAAGGGGATATTAGTATGAGAAGAAATTGTGAGGTAGTGCTCTGTCATGGGCAGAAGGAAAACAGATCATTCCCACCTGAACCTCCGGAAGGTTATAGCTGGGGTGTCACCATGCAGTAGAGACAGTATCTCCAGTTAAGTCTATTATTTTTGATATCCAGAAGATCTGTGAACCGTCATTTCCACATTTGACTTGGTGATCAGGGCTAAGAAGTGGGGGATTCATTCTGGCACTGGAAGTCTTGCTAATATGTGTGTAACATTGACAGAATAGCATAAATAGAACAGCATACATGAAGAAAACAGTTCTTAAATATTTATTGAAGGTAATCTCTTTTTTTCCTTTCTTGGATGCTTGCTAGGGTGCTGCACTAGCACTGTGTTTGGGTCACATGGGCAAGAGTTGCTGGAGCAAGTTTGGTGTTCTATGGTTCTGGACTACAGAGTACAAACTCTGCATCTGACTTCTTTCTTGGCAGTAGAGCACCCTCCCCACTCCTCCCATCTAGCTATCTTACACCTAGATTTCTCAAGCATCTCTGATATTTAAAGAACATTTGCAAACATCTGCCAAACATTGGACTTGGGGATTTGCAGTTTCCATCTTTTGGCTTGTGGTGGGTAATATGTGATAACACTGACAGGTAATCTGCTGACTGAAATTTCCTACAAGTGATGATAGCTACTTACCATGTAATTTTTACTGTATGTTTTCAAGGGAAGTGTCTTGAGTCTCATGAATCAAAGGAGGAATCCATAAAAATACAAATAATTTAGAACATTAGCTTTAGCTGATGAAAACTGCTGCAACTTAAGCTTCAGTTTATCTGCTTGACTTTATGCCGGTATTGAATATGCCTGTAGACAGAGTAACCACAAGTACTCCTTGTACTTACTTTAGTTAAGTTACCGTGGATCTTGCCTTGAATTGCTTATAAAATTGTCAGTGATTAAATAATTCTGAGAACAAGATTAGGGAGAAGTTGTCATTTTGCCCAGTTGAACAATGTTTTTGGTAACCTTTTCATTAAGCCAGGACCTCAAATTTGATTTAGTTATTGCCCTTGTATTATGAATGTATTTTTTCCTGTTCTTATGAAAATATAAGTGTTTGATCTAAGTATAAGCCTTTGAAAAAAAAAATCTAAGTTTATATATGTTCTTAGGTGAAGTTAGTAAGAGTTTGCCAGTGACGTTTTCCAAAGATAGTGTCTGCAGCCAAGTCTTTGAGTAGAACTTTCCCTTTCATTGTTCCTCCTTGAACAGAAGAGAGAAAAAGCAAAGAACCTCTCTTCACTTCAGTGCTTTCTGGCTTGATATTCTGTTTATTCATACAGGTGAAGTCTATTTGACAGGTGCAGAAGTCAAATTGTTGACAACTTAGACTGCATGGAGCCATAGTAACTCAGCAGTAGAAATCCCGTATTTTGGGAATGGTTAAGTATAAAAATTAAACTGTTCTTATATAAATAAAGGGCCAAAATTTCTTATTAGGTTGTTGATGTGACCGTAATTTATCCATTGTAGTGCTCCTCACTTCTGTTTTTAACAGGCTTTCTCCCCAGCACCCCCTTATCACCTGCAGGAGAGTGTAGAATGGGCACAGAGGAATGCTGCAGGGACAAAGGATAGTCTCAGCTCAGGGAAGTTGAATGCTGCCTTGGAGGACTAGTGTCTGCCTGTCTTGGATACTAAACTACTATTTTTTGCTGGGTAGGTAATATGGGTCAGGGGTTCACAGATTTGTGGGACGCATGTAGCCAAGTTTGCCCTTGTTCTGACATCACCAGTACAACTGAAATAATGTGAAACTGAGGTGTACTGAGTCCTGAGTGTCCTGAAAAGTTGAACCGTAGAACGTCAGCTGTATGGAACTAAAGAGTGCTTGAAACAGTTTGGACCTAGACTTCTTGTCTTTTCTCTGTCTGTAAATTACAGCTACCAATGGTGTCTTGTTGAATAGGTTGTGAAGAAGATTTTTTTTATTACTATTTGGGGAGCACTGAAATGCTGCAGGAATGAGTGGCTATGAGTGTGTGTGATATCAAACACCTGGGAGTAAAATACTAAAACAAAGCATAACTGTCTTTTATACTAATTTGTTTGGCAGTAAATATACATTCGTAGTATTAAAACCAGTGCTGCAGTTCACATATGCAAAGGCACAGATTTTTTTTCTGCAATTCTTTTGAAGTCTGTAATTTTTACTGAAGTTACAGTAACCTTGCCAGGCCCTATTTAGGTATGGGATTCTGTTGAGTTTGGCTTCATGGAGATGTATCAGAGATTGGTTTTGTCTAAAGGTTGAGTATTTAAACAAAGGAATATAATGGACAAATTGAGTTCAGGGAGAGGCATTAGTCATACAGATATATTTTTCTGTAACGTGCTTGAGTGTGCTGCTTGGAAGTACAAAGGTGCTATTTTATTTCTTAAAGGCATTATGCATTGGGGTGCATCTATGTAATTTTTAAGCAGATGTAAGCTCCTGCTGCCTGAGCTTGAAGAAACTAAGAAGATATCTGCTAATGTTTAGTGTAATATAAAGACAGAGTTTATTAGCTGTGGCTCAGTGCCATGGTAACGCCATTAGGGTGTTACCCTGAACAGAACCCTGACTAGAATATGGTTTGTAGTTAGCTTCCAACACAGACACATCTTGCTGCCAGTAGTAGTAGACACATCTTGCAACTTTTCTTGTCATTAAAACAAACAAGATTCATTAAAAATAATTTATTAAAACAAAGAAAGCGTTCTTTAGGAAGCTGTGATAGTGATCCTATGGATGAGTTCTGAATATGGAATTTGCATGAAGAAAGGCAGAGTTTAGGGAAGAACTAGTGTGAGTGTAGAACAGTAGAAAGAAGCCCACAATACTTGAATCTGGACAATGCAGAGCCTTCTCTTATACATCAGTGAGTGGGATGTTATTGATCCTGCTTATTGGAGTAGGTGAAATTTATATTGTTCACAGCAATAAACCTTCACATTCCTTGAAAGTGGTAATTGACATTTAAATATTGATTCCTGTACTTTCCTATCAGTAAGAAAAGCAGAAACATTGCTGGGCATCCTGATTGAGCGAAGCCACAGAAGTTTGTTTTGCAGGAGCTCTTTGAGGTTAGGGTACATCAGACAGCTCAGTGTGGTGTTGCTGTAAGAGCGGTAGAATGTTGGCATTAATGATTGTGACCATTTGTTCAGATACTGGACAGCAGGGTTACGCTAAGTGTTACATTGCATCTCACAGGCTAATTGAACAGCTAAACTATGGTCACTTCTTTCTGACCACTTTTTTTTCTAAGTATTTTGGGGGCTGCACAGATTTTAAATAGTGACTAAAAAACCTGATGCTCCATTATTGCTCATTTTATCATGTTACCATGAGCATCATTCCCTTGGAAGTCACCAGCTCTGTAGGCCTCAGTCTCTGGTGATTCCATTTAAGTTAAACCAGGCATGGAAATCCAACTGCTTACTGTGCAGTTGCTGCTCTTGTCTCACAATGTACCAAAATTAATCAGTGTAATATGATCAGGAGCTCCAGAACTTTTTTGAGTGGTCCTAACATAGGAAAAAACTTCTGAAAAAACTCTTTTGCAGCTTGTGCTTTTATTTGTTTGGAATATGCACAGATGCAGGAGGAGATATTTAGGCTGTATTCCTTCTCTAGAGGAAAGGCAGTAGATCAGATCTTCATAGGATGCCAGTTTGAAGTACCTTCATAGTTAGGATGTCCCTGCAGGAGTGAACTGCATTGCAGTTACCTGCACCAGACATTACTGGACTTAGTGACTAAGAGTCTTCTCAAAATTGTATTCCTGTAAGCAAGTAGGTGCTAAATATTTTCATTTGGGGTGGGGGCTTGAGTTGCTGTCTATGTAAGCATATGCTCACAGTCATTTGTTTTTTAGGTCTCGTGCTTTTCTCTGCAACACTTCTGAGTTAACAAGGCTTCACATTCAGGGGTCTATTTTTTCATTGTCTCTTTTTCTTTTCTTTGCATGTTCCTGCTTATCTCACAAACACAAGGAACTGATCGAAACTCCAAGTAGAAGATAAATTTTGGAATAAGAAGAAACCTGTTTATGCTGAAAAGAAATTGCAGAAGGATTGTTAAGAAGAATCTAGAGTACAAGTTCTGGTATGAAATTCTAAATATTTTCCTTGGAATTCAGGTAGCTGTCTGCTGTGGAAGACAAACCTCGCTTAGCATAGATTGCGGCCTGTAAAATAGTTCCATTGAGTCTGTGCAGGCCAGGCAAAGATTACTTTTTACTAGAAAAACTATGTTTAAATGAGTTCAGACTAGCATAGCTCCTACTCTGTTGTATATGGTATCCGCTAAGATATATTTTATCCTTTTATAAGTGTCTTTTAATATGTAAGAAAACTTTTTTTTGTATGGAAACTAGCCACAAAGTCAGGTCAACTTTCTACTGCTAGATTTTTTGCCACTGTTAAAAATGTTTTGAGTATGATTTTTTTTCTACCTTAAGATGTAGGAAGGAAAACCATTTGTAAATACTACTTGAGATGCATTCTTCAATCTCCACAATATAAAATCAAAAGACAATTCATTTTTTTAACACTGAAAAGGTTGAAACATTGCATGCATTTAAATAATGCTGTATCATTATTCACCTAGAAGACACCTGGGTCTATTTCTGACTCTCTATTTCCACTGAAGGCACTAGCAAGCATTCCTGCTAATTTAAGGGCCCACAATTTGAATCCTTTATACTTATTGCAGAAGTTCTAAATTTAAATCTGCGAATTTGCACAAAGCAAGAAAAAGGGTCTTTCATTTAAAATCAGATGGTTAAAACACAATAAATTTTATTTAAATTTAAAAAGCCTTAATTGCTCTTTTTTCACTTCCGTAGCACTAAAATTACATATTTTTTTTACTCTTAATTATTTCCAGAATTGTGCTATGTAAAGACTCATCAGGCCAAAACCAGGTACAGCCATGCATTACAAGTTGACTGGCTGGAATCAGTCACCTAATCCTAGAGAAATGGCTTGATTATTTTTAATCTTATGTAGATGAACTTTCTGGTATAATTTCAAAACCTTTCTCTTTGTAATTGCAAGACAGAAGACTGGAAGGGCTCTAAGTATGTTTTCCAGGCCCATATCCTTGGTGCTCTTACATAAAAACACCTGTTCAGTGTCCACTGAACTGAAATTCAAGCCATGATCTCACTGTTTCTAAGTGCCAACATCAGCTGGTGTAAAGTGCTGCCACCAGAAGTTTGTTAGTTCTGTGTTCAGGGCAGCCAGAAGAAAGAACAGGGAGCAGGGAGAGGAGAAACTCATGACAAAAGTAGTTTAGCAAGATAACAAACCCTTGAATAAGGACCAGTGCTTCAGTAAAAATGAAATGGAGACATAATCTGGCACTTTTCTTACAGTAATATAATCATGATTTGCTTACAACAGACATTTGATTCAAATGTTAGGCTAGAGTCAGCTTAATTATGAATCAAAAGAGCATCATAAAGGAAATGGAAGGAAAACAATGTAAATGGGGGAGAGTAAGCACTCATGTCCTGCCAACACCTTCCATGCTTAAAACTGCAGAAATAAGTGCAGTGTTCAGTTATTCATGGGGGAAACAGCAGAAAATAACACATGGGAGTAATTCTAAAATGGATGTATTCCATATAAATGTAATTAAGCTCCCTGACATTAGATGAGTTCAAATAGAAGTCTTACACATTTCCATGTGCATATTCCAGATCTAAGATAATGAAAGAGAAGAATAGGATAGATAGCAAAAGAAAAATCACTATGTAGAAACTATTTGTGGGTTCTATTTACCGAGTGCCTCATTCTTCCCTCACAAAGCACAGACTTCTAAAGGAGTTTTGAAGGGTCATGGTATAATCAGCTGCCAGTGTCAAGGGGAGGCGAAAGAATGAAGGTAGTCTTAGATGAAGGGGCAAGGGGAATATCAAGCAGTTGTTGAATTACAGTGATTCAGTGGTTGTTAATGCTGTGATCACCACTCATTCTGAACTTGATTCTGGCAATTGCATGTCAAGAAGGATGCAGAAAACTTGAAAGGGGTATATAGAAGACCTAAAAGAATGATAGAGTTCTTAGGACACGTGCTTTATCATGAATGGTGGGGGGCACAGCTTAGTGAAAGTACAGCTAAGATGGCACTTCCAGACAGTAATCAAGCCATCTCTTGGTATTATCTTTCATGAACTAAATCAAAACATTTGAGATAAAGTAAGTCATATTCAAAACCAGATTATTCAGTCTTGCTGATTAAAAGAAAATCAAATTACTGTATCTGAACAAATGAAGTAATAAAAAATAGACTAATTCAGACTACTAGTAACTATTTTAATTTTTTTTAATATCTGAGACTACTAATGGTTTTTGTATATCACTCTTTACTATAGAAAATTAAGAAGGATGGTTTAGCGAAATAATCTGTTGAACTTTGGGAGAAAATTGATATAAGTAAATCCTATGGTTGGTGAGGTTTTTTTTTAATGCAACTCAGATTAGGTGATTAGTAGCCTTTTTTTACTTGGTATGTGTTACAGTAAAGGTTATGCAGTCAATCTTTGCTGTAACTTTTGTAAGTTTAATTGCACACAGTCCTAGCAGAGAGTTCTTTGTGCAATTACCTGAAATTCTCCAGAATTCAGATTGCTAATTCAGAAAAAGCAGAATAGAGGGATATCAGAAAGACAGCAGGATGGTGTTAGTGAGATGAGACGGATGGTGTTAGTGAGATGAGATGTTTTCAAGTACAGCACATCTAGTGTGGTTTGTCAGCACTTCATAAAGGCACGATAGGGTCCCTTGTAAAATGCCTAGCTATTTAAATTTTAAATGCTCTTTTATCTTCCTTTTCGATGGGTAGTATTCAAAAAGTATGTGGAAAGTAAAGCAAGACCTAGTCTTGCAAAAGATAGCCCTGGGATACAAGGGAGAGCTGTGTACTGAATTTGCTTAACATGTTGGTCCCAAAGTAGGTTAGACATCTGCTTAGCCATTAAGTTTTCTGTAAAAATACTGTTCCCTGTTTGTTCTGTATTAAACCCTTCTCCATTTATATTTTTATGTTCTTTAAAAATAAACCTAGAAAAGATGTGTTGTTTTAACAATTAATAAAAACAAACTAGCTAAGGTGCAGAATGGTCCAAGATCAGCGTTCCAGAATTCTTTCAGAAAGAAGAAAGTCAGACTCGATTGAATGGCTCGTACTTATTTTTAAAATAATAAAGTTAGAGAAAATAAATATTGTGTGGAAGTGTATGCCCAGCTTCCCTAAAGTAACACAGGGGTGTATGTTGTGTAAATAGAACTAACGTATGCTTAGGAACCGTAAGAAGTCTGGATTCCTATCTGTTAAGCTTCTTCTCTTCATTGTGGCAAATTTTTTTCATACCACTAGCAGAAAATAAATATTTTGTTACGATCGATAAATATCCCTGTTAATAACCACATTCTTTAAGCCATCTTTGTACTATATTTCAGTGGTATGCAAGACAGAGCTTTGCTTCACATGTACAGTAATCTTTAAGCCCCTTTAGGAGATTCTCAGTTTGCTCTAAGAAGTAGATTAAACTAGTTCTGCAGTTCTTCACTATTCATAATATTTTTCATATGTGACAGAGATGCAGTGTTTATTTTAAGAGTCAAAAGCCCCTTAAAGTCAACAGGGAAAATTGCTTGCAATGACTTCTAACTTAGAGCCTGTACATTTTGATTTCTATTTTATTCATAAAACTTATGTATGAAATCTAATGCTGAGTGTTTTTTTATTTTCGTTGTAATACAGCATTTTAGTGCTCAGTGAGAGAACATTAAGAATATTCAGTAATACAAATGGTACCTTTCTGTGAATGCAGTAAAAGTAACAAGTATCAGTGGGATGACACACAGAAATACTATCATTTGTATTTAGTATATTCCCAATCTTAAAAAATATTTAATAACTTGATATAAATATCTGAGATTATGCTGTAAATCTGTATGGCTTCTTATAATGTATTTATTACCATATAAATGAAACGTCTTCCAGCAGCATAGTAAACAATGTCCCTAACATCTGTCAATCTTTTCACATATCTTCTCCCCAGGGTGAGAAGCATGTGCAGTACATGGCCATGTTTTGGTAAAATTTTTGTGTTTAGTTTGGGGCAAGTGTGTTGAAAGCATTTATGTTGACAACTCATAATCAGTGTATAATGTTACACAAAATTATTCTGATTATGCTAATTGACCTATAGACAAACTAGAAAGTGAGCTGGATGCTGCCTGGGTAAGTACTTTATCTGGCACGCAGCCCACTCCTGCATTCTTTCTATCCCTCAGAGATGCTGGTCATGTCATACCATGCACTTCTGTATCTGGCCGTGGAGAAAGGGACAGCGTGTATCTGCTTGTGACACAAATACAGGCTTAGTCACAAGTGTGCATAAACCCCCAACACCTACTCATACATCACCAGGCAGCACAACAGAAAGGTGGGAAATCACTGATTTTGTTTATTATGTTAGTTTTGTGGGTTAAGCCACAAAGCACCTAACCAGCTAAGCACCACAAATTGCTCACTCACTCACCCCAAGCCCCTATGAGATGAGGGAAGACTAAAAGTAAGAAAACTGGGGGGTTGAGGTAAAAAAAAGTTTAAAAGTTTATAAAGTGAAGGATAGATAAAAGATGAGAGAAAGGAAGGAAAAGAAGTGGGGCAAAGGTGATCACTGTCCACATCCCACAGGCAGACTGATGAACAGCCAGTTCCAAGGAAATGGCCGCTAACATCCCTAAGGCCCCTGTTTTCCCTTTTATGGCTGAGCATGGTGTTACGTGGCATGGAATATCTCCTCGGTTAGTTCAGATCGTGCGCCCGGTTGCATCCTCTCCCTGCATATTGCACCCCTGTGGGCTTCACTGTGGTGGGAGTGAGAAAGAGAGAAGGCCTTGGTGCTGGCCAAGCACTGTTCAGCAACAGGTAGAACCTTAGTGTGCTGTCAGCACTGCTTTGGTTAGGTAACTAAAAGACCGTGTGAGCTGCTGGGAAGAAAGTTAATTCTGTCCTAGCCAGGCCCAGTACAGTTATTTACCAGGATCATTTAGGAAGCATTTGAGACTCAAGCTATAAAAAGCTATGGAGAGCATCTGAATAACAAGACGTTTTTCAGGAAGTAAGAACACAGTATTTTGTAGATAACCTTGGTGCTTTTGAACAGATTTCATAGGTCGCATGGTGCAAGAGATGAATATTTCTAACTCAGACTGAGAAGGAAATCCACACATAAAAGAGATTCAAGGTACATATTTGTGTGTCCCACTGAAGTTGCTCAAGAATTGAAAGAATTGAAAAATAAGAATTTATGTTTGTCTTGGACAAAAGTTTGTATTTAGGTCAGTAAGTACTTTGTTTCATTCCTTTTACTGCAGAAAACAGACAACTTACACAGTTGTGTGCGTTACATAACTCTAAACTTTCTCTAACTAGAGTATCAATTTTCTTGTGCAGGAGCCTTTTGGATGTTTTGACTAAATGTTTTATGTTTCTGCCTACTCCTGTCTAACATAATGCATTCCTTTTTTAGAAAAATGAGATCTGAAAGATCATATTTGGCATTAGTCTCTGGTGCAACTGAATTTTTTGCTGGAATCTACCGAGTTTTGCAGGTTTACTCTCAGTGCTGTTTTGGGAATAGAGAGAAAAAAGGTTGCTGTTATTTTTGTTGACACAGAGTCTGTAGGGATGTAAGCAGTCTAGTGTTCCTCATGTGAGTAGTTGTCTTTACATAACAATGTTTGAATATTGTGTGAAAACCTTATTCTTTCCTCATCTCTGCTCACATGCTAGTGAAGTGAGTCACTGACTCCACTGTGAAGCAGAGTTTGCTTGAGTGCTTGTGAAGTACTGGAAGTACTTTAGACAGAATGGAAGGTACTTACAGTGTCTGACCGTCCTGGGTTTGGGAGGTGTGAGGAAGGGACTAGAAAAAAGAACAGAAATTTGGCAGTCTCAAATGAGCAGTTTGTGCCTGTGCAGTGATCACAACCTAAGCAAACATAACAAAACACCCTTGGGACTATAATGCAATCTTTGTGTCTTTAGGGCTGAGAGGTGCAACAGAGCAGCAGACCAGAGGACCACTTCAGTTCTGAATAGTCCACAGGCTTCCAGCACACTTGTATTAGATAATGCACTGGAATTTTCTCACCTAAGTACTACAGGAGTTAGAAGGATTGACACTTTGTTCTCCCAGTTATTGGTGCACTGTGGACACTGGTGGCATTCTTTATTTGATGTCTTCAGCCCTGGTTATTGGGAAATTGTGGTGCTTGTGCATGTGTGGAATGAGAGTAGTTTACAAGCACATTTCTAACCACGCTGCAAACAGTGCAATGATGATGTTATATTTAAACCTCACTGCAGAGTGAATCTGTAACAACATTCTTCTATTTCCAACCAAAAATACTTTCAGTTAATTACAAACATAAAATGGGACAGTATTTCTGTTTCAGTGCTTATTAATATTAACTGCTGCTTTGTAAATGAGCGTAACTTTGCATTTTTATTTCCTTTTTAATAAGTAATGTATAGCTGTAAAACACTATATCAGCACTAGATGTGTATTAACAAACAACCTCTTCATCACAGCAAAGGTAAAAGTACATTTAAATACATCATCGAGACATAAAAATAACTTGTTTCATGATGGTATTGTGTGGGATTATTATTGTGTAAACAGCAATATTTGTGTTCATGAGATGTTTGTTAATATGAAAAAGAAAGTTGAGTTGATGGGTCTGAATCTTTGTCATCTTAAGTGATCATTTGCTCTTGCTTCAAACCAAATTCAAAAATGCAATTAAAACACAAAGTTCTGTTTCAGTTGCAAGCATATAAGATTTTGTATCTATAAATACACAGACACATACTATATAAGGCATGAAGTTCTGAAGAATCCAGCTTTTAATCTTCAAATATTTTATTTTTGCAAAATGTTTTACTTGCCTCCGTATGCTGAAAATTTGAGACTTAACTCCTAATTTTTTACCAATCCTGTTCTAAAACTATCTGCGAATATCTTGGTTATTTTCAGGAGCTGGTATTAATAGCAGTATGAGGCAAAATGTAGGTTAAGTGTTCAGTATGGCTATTTTTTTAAAAATAAAATCTCTCACCTCAGAGATCAGGTGTCTGGTTTAAATGCATGTCAAATTAACATTCAGATGAAGACTAATGTTGTGATTAACACATTGTATTGGAATTTGAGAGTTGGAGGTTTAATTCCTAGGCAGTCATTTCTTCCTGTGTGGCTGACATCAAAAATTTATTAGGAAACAGCTAGAAATATTTTAGTCTTTATGTAAAACAGGCTCAGTAACACATCCTTTTCTTAACACAGTTTATGTTGGAGACTTTTTAGAGCAGATGGACTCTCAAAAGGGTATGTTTCCACTGCAGCTGAAGGTATTGGCTGAATGGATATATTTGGATATATTTGCTCTAAATGCAATCTAGCCAGTTTTGTTAAATACCAATAAAAATAGTGTCAGGTGTTTCAGTAAATGGGACCCAGCTTGCCCTGGACCTTGTGTGACTAGATTATGCTGATACAGCTGTTCACTTCCATTATTAATGGGGTTAGCTAGTTCAAAGAATAGATCTGCTTTTCCCTTCCAAGAAACGAATTGTTGTCGTTTTATCAACTTTTGTCTTACTCCTTTGCTAAATACTGCAGTCAACCTTTAGATTTTCTTCTGATTTATTTTCTTGTAGAGACAAGCACTTTCCATCCTCTGTTTTTCCTTGGCCCTCCCTGTCCCAAAATACACAGACTCTTCCTTTATGCACAGAAGACCAAAAGGCACACCTCTGTGGCTGTTTTGCTCAACAGAGCTCTTTTACTGGGCAATACTAGTGACAGTTGCCCTAGAATTCCCAAGGTGGATTATTTCCTTCATGCTTTCAGAAAAGCGAAAAATAGACATAATTAAAGCTTGAGTCCATAGATTTTTGCCCAGATTTCCCTAGAGCTGGATTGTGGTAATGCATAGCCTGGACCCAAAAGTTGGCTGCCCTCATTCTCGTTCTGAACCACACCTAACAGAGAGCCTGTTTCCAGCCTGAATTACCCACTTCTGAAATGGCATTCTCCTCTAGGACAATTGGGTTGTAGGTGTTCTAAAGTCAAGTAGTGAACTGAATATAAAACTTTGTTGGTTGAGTAGAGTTCTATATTGTGGAAGGACATCTGCAATTTGAGATTGTTGAGTTTTCCTCTTTGATAAGGATTTAGACTCCTGTTACATAAATAACATGGAGTAACATCTCGACCCCAAAGCCATACTGTTTTGAAAACGTAATTATTTTTCTGGAAGCTGAATTTGTTCATCAGATTTTGAGTTAAAATTTGGTGCCTCTGCCAAATGTAGCAACCCAAAGAAGGAGGAGAATGCAGAAGGAAGATGAGAAATAGAAAAACTTGAATGAAGGGAAAAACGAAGGAAGGTGGGACATGCAAAGCAACCATTAACCCAGTTTAACAGGACTGTGTATTTAACAGGACTGTGTATTTTGCTGTTATGCACTATTCCAGGAAGCTTACCTTAATGGCAGCTTTGTCCTTAAATTGCTAAATAGTAGTTTTTTTCATAATTTAAATTTTCAGACGTGTCATGGAGCAAATGGGAATGGACACAAAGCTGCTGTGCAATATGATACTGATCTGTACTGATTTTTAGGAAAACCCGGTGGCTTTTGTTTAGTTGACATTATGATGCTCAGCATAGTGGATCCCATAGGGTAACGTAGACAAGGAGGTGACAGGGCCAGTGCAGGCTTGGGTGTACCCCAAGTAACCATGCTGCACACTCAGGAGAGACCAATGTCAGGGTGTGAGACCAGACCCCAGCACTCACCATGGCATTCACCTCTGATACAGGTCAGACTCAGCTGGGGTGACGAACATTTATACACTCTCTGTTTGCAGGTAGCCTAAAACTGCATGAAGTGAACATGTTCCAGACCTATTGAGTAATTCTAGATTTCCTATGTTTCAGTTTGTGTCCATTGCCTGTTGTCATGTCACTGGACAATACTGAGAAGTCTCTTGCTCTGCCATACTTGCTTCCCCCGTCAGGTATTCACGCACATTGCCTAGAACCCGCTCTGAGCAAGGCTAAACAACCTCAGCTCTCTCAGCCTCTTCTCATATGGCAGAAGCTCCAATCCCTTAATCACCTTAGTGGCTGTTCAAGCACTTTGTATGATAAAAACATGAACAGAGGGGAGAAAATTATGTGCTAAGAGTAGCATGTACCTTTCACTTTTTATAGTAAATATTTGCATCTTCTCTGACTAATGTTTCTGTGTTCTGCGGTTTTGAAAAAACACATTTATCGAAGAAGTAGGGATCTCCATCACCTTTTGTCTGTGCTAAAAAAATTACAGTATTCTTGTAAGTGGCTACAAGTTTGTTGTTCTTTGGCCATTAAGTGCCATTTAAATTGGCTCCTGTTTACATCAGTAGCAGTGATTTGGACAATAACACCATTGAAAGGTCATGTTCATAGCAAGGATGTTTGCTCTAACAAATTAGTAAAATTGACTTTTTTACTGATTAAAAATTGTATGCAAAGATTTGGACAGGTGTTCCTAGAATCCAGAAAAACTGTGGAGCTACTTTTTCCTTCTTCAAAAAAGTGACTGTATGTAATCTATCTACAACAAAACAGTATACTTTCCATTTCTGTTCTTTTTGGTTATCTTTGATATGTGGTTTTGCTAGCACCACATTAATTGTACCAAAAGCATTAGGAGTATTACTGAGTCTCTCTACTGAAATTCATTACCTTGTCCTTATTGACTGAGAGACACGAATATAAAACAGGATTATAAGAAAGCCGTTTCAGTACCTCATCTTGACAGTTTTCAACTGTTCTCGAGTTTTTTGTACTATTCACTGGTATATCAAGAAGAAGGCAGGGGAAAGGTATTGCTTCGCTGGTACAGATGTGAAGAAAAACAGATGAAATGGAGAAAATTATACAATAGATTTTAAATATATCAGGTAAAACTGTAAATTGCCAGTCTATGTTTGAAAGTATCTCTTTTAGATATATTTTGTAACAATGGTTTCTGTCATGATTTAGGTAAGTTGATGCATAATGGAAGACATAGCCCCCAAATACATATTTTAGTTCCTAACTGATAGAGGGTTATGTTGGTACCAGTGTTTCTGACAAGTTTAAAAGACATAGGATAAAACACTAGACAGAATTCCAGATTTCTCAGCAGGAAAAATGTAAATCGCCTTAATTTTATTCCTACTGAGCTGTGGCAACTGAGGTCTTGTATTTAAATGTGGTATTAAATCGACAGCATGATGATGATAGGAGCAGACTATGTGTTACATGTATCAACAAGTTCTCATAAGCCAAATACCTTGTCAAAGTTTCATATTCCCATCTTTGCATTTGTGATAAAGGGAAATAATTTTAGGAGTATCATGCCTTTTATTCTTAAAAGCTTCCCAAGGAGATTAGATTAAGGAATGGAGTGAGATTTGCCATATAAATTGATAGGTGAAGCCTTCTAGCTTTACGCCTCTAGAACCTAAAGTTATTACAGCACTGAATAGTTGCATCTAAAAAAACTCAGTAAAATGCATCCAGATTGTAGTAATGTAGAAAGGTCAGAAATTGGATATCTTTAGCATAGTTTATCATTTGCTTTAGAAAACCATTCTTGAAATGTATTTAACATTTACAGGAGCTCAGTTCGTTACAAAATGTGAAAAATTCTGCAAGTAAAAATGTTTAGGATATGTTTGTGCTTTTTTGAGTGTGTTGATACAGTGAAAAGAAAAGGCAGCTGGCAACCTGAAGCTGAGCTATTATATCTGTGATAAATCTCATCTCATAGAATCTCTTAGTGTTTGACAGTCACCGCAGAATTTGGAACTCTTGCAATACAGATTAGAAATAGCAGCGAGGTATGAAACAATAGTAAAGAATGATGTATGCTCTCTGCTGGTTTTATACACCTTTGTAAGATATACGGAGGTGACTGTTACACGTATCTGTACATTGCTGCATGGACTTCCACACTAAGCTTGATGAAAGCTGATAATCATGCATTTTAATGAGGACTGTAGGCTTGCACGGGCTCTGGGCATGCATAGTGAAGCAAGATAGTAATATTTATACAATCCAGACCTAAAGACGTAATATAAATGTAGTTAACCTTCCATTTAAGTATAGATATCCCTGCACGGGAATGTAGTAAGTTTAGCAAGATTGTGATTCTTTTTGAAGAGGAAATAAAGATGTGTTTTTCTGTGTACAAACCAAAATTCTTAATACAGTGATCCAATTTGTACGTTTTTCAGATGTTCTCATTAAGTCCATTATATATTTAAGGACCAAAGCAGATATTATTTTGTTTTTTTCAAACATCTTGATCTCTAGAAGGGCTTTGCCTGTACTGGTATGCTTAAGAATTCATTTTAGACTCAAAAGCATGTAATCACCTGAAGTATTAGCCACCAACATTTTCTTCCTACAGAATTTTCTAGCAAAGTAGTCTACAATCATGTCTAGTTTATGAAACTGGACAAGTTAGAAATGTGAAAATGAGCTTCAGCAGACAGTACAATTTTCTAAAAGCAGGATTGTGTATATTCTTTGTATTCTGAGAGGGACTCAGCCCTGTATTCTGAGAGCCCTGAAAACAGGGAGTCCAAACTGCCACAGCATACTCAGCTAAAAGCCACATGATCTCATTAGCACTGCACTGAACCCAGACTTACGAGTACTACAGGAGGAAGTTCAAGATGCAGGGATGGTAAACATGGTCTCACAGTTTTTGGTCGATTTTGTGCTCAATCTGATTAAATGCACATAAACCAAGAATATGCTGTTTACATGCAGGCAGAGTCTGAAGGCCAGGATTTTGTAATTGCAAAAAAAAAAAAATCAAACTTATTTTGCATACTTGGGAATTGTTTTATACATCTTTTCTTTAGAAAACTCAGTGATGATAATGTCAGATGCTGACACCATTTATGCAAACTTTTTTGGTTTTGTGCAGTCATGGAACTGAGGTTGGGCAAACCAGTAGTCAACTTCCTAAGCTAATGTCACTGCAGAATTGGCAGATGATGCCAAGTTATGGGCTGATTGCTCACTTGAGAATAGGTTCTGGCTAGAATCCGGAGTTTGTCTCTCCTCAAAACTAGCACATTATTCACATGAAGAATCACCTGTATGTATCAGTTTTGCTTCGTTTTTTGCATTGATATAGTGGATAAAAATTACTTGATTTCAAGATAATGCTTTCAGTGGAATGTTATATGGAGTGACTCTCATTTGGTAATGTGAACTGTTACAAACATCTAAAATACGTAAAGAACTTTTATTTTTGCTTTTTCTTATGGAAAGTTTTTTATCTAACTCAGTAGGACAAATTCCACAGTGACTATAGTCATACGATTGGATGGACAGGATCACATGGAACATGTTGCTGCACAGACCTTGACTCTATATATACAGATATATGCTAAATTGCTGTCAAAAAACATCATAGGAGGATGTGAAGCTTGGTATCTCAGTCTGCCCCCTATTTTCTCTTAGTTTATCCAGAACAAACATTCCCTTTTTTACAAGTTGAAATCAAATTCACAAGTATCTGTGCTAGGCTTTCTCCAATGAAGCTGACTTTTTAGTGGGCTGACAAAGTGACATTTCCCATGAATGAGTCCCATGCAGTTCAAATGAAATGGAGTCCATCCAACATTGTGTTATTAGGTTAAATGTTTTATTCTTGAGAGAGCTGGAAACAGAACTCCTGTTGAAAATTGATTGAAGTAGAGTAGTTAACTCTCTAAGACATTGTGAATGTCATTAATTTTTCTTGTAAAAGATGGGGCAATTTGGTCGCTACTTTTCTATTTCCTTTCAAGCCTCTTTGTTTTCTGGTTCTGCCATCATAAGAGACATGAGTAGATTTGTTGAGGAATGCTTTTGCTGAGCTTATTGACATTTTAAATTTGTTTTGACTTAAGATCTAGTAGCAAGTCTTGTTTTTAATTTGCAGTGCAAGTTGATTGCATAATTGTGAAGCTGTTTGACATGTGTGATACAATTTGATTTGCATTCCTGCCAGTTTTCAACTGTAAGAAACAAAATCTGTTAGTAACAATTGTGGTTGGAGTCATTGGAGGCTTCTTACAGTTTGTTTTCGTTGTTTTCATTTGTCTTTTAATTTCATGGAAATTGAGAGATGACACCCTATAAAACTATTTGAAGACTTCAGGTTAATTGTTTAGCTGAGGTGTATATGTTGATGTAAATGGCTTTGATAATTTAAGGGGGAAAAAAGAGTGGGAAAAATATCTATTATATATAATAGGTATTTTTATATATTGTAGGTATAAAATGCAGTATAGAATGGAAGAGGACATATATTACTGACAGAAACAAGGATTTTTTAAAAAGTAATAGAATTACAGTAGCCATTGGGATGTCTTGTGAAGAAGCATAGACTACATTGTGACTTGATTAGCAAACTGGAAACCTGTGTTCATACGGTTGTGAAAATACTTTTCCCCTGGAAGGATACATACATCGAATTGGCAAAGTGTTTTCTCTATGACCTGCAGATCCTGGAAGTCTGTGGAGGAGACACAGTCTTGCCCATGCAGGCAACAGCTGTTTAAGGCTGGCCTGTGCATGAGTACACCACTGAAATTTTTCTGGTAATGTAGCTCTGAGTGTCACTGATTGATTTATTTTTTTCCACTGTGGAGTAGCAGGGAGACTTGAAGTAGCATTAATTCCAGAGCAGATTTTCTCTGGAGAAGCCTCAGAATAAGCAGGTGATACTATTGTAGAGAGCAGAGTAAAAGGAAACTGAACTGGCAGAAGCATATAATCAGATAGCAATACGTAAAATAGTTATGAAGTATTGGAGATTGTACAATAATAGAAATGGCAACACAGGTGTGATTTCCATTAATTCAGAGACAGTCTAACAAACTCTCCAGTAGAAGTGAAGTAAATGGCCAGAGACCAAAAATGTAATTCTGATGATGCGAGATGTTCATGGTGCAGGGAGAACAACTGATCAAGAACCAAGGCAATTGTTTCAAATTACGCGTCTTTAAGATGTTACCGAAGCACACCTCCATTACTTGCTCTACTTACACAGACTTGCTAGCTTGTGTACTTATACAGAATTGCTAGAAATTTATTTAAAGCATAGGGCTGTAAAAGACTGCTTTGGCTATGTCCTGTGGTTCTCCACAATCACAGGCAACTCTGAAATAATGCCTGATCCATTGCAGCCTACAGAACATACCAAGAACCACAAAACATGTTTTTCAATACCCTATAAAAAGGTGAAGGAGATGCAGCACAGCAGACCAAAGTGCTTGGAAGTTAGCATGCCATGAGATAAAACCGGGAGAGGTTGAGGATACCACCAGTATTTTAGTTGCCCAGAGATCCTAACTCCACCACAGATCACTGGTTTTTAACCAAGCACACAGGCAAACGGAGGCACAGAAGCATCTTGGTTTAGTATCTTGTAAACCTCCTGCCATTGCATCACTCCCTGTGAGCAGTCTCTGATACTTCAAAGGCAAACCCCACTTCACCAAAAATCGATTAGCTATGAAAAAAACCAAACAACTGTTGTGGAGCAATACAAGGTTTTGCACTATAACAAAGAATCTTTGCCTTTAAAACCAAAATAATGTCAGTTAGGTCATTCTCACATGAAGAATCAGCTTGGCTACATGGCCGTCTATACCTGTACCATGCTTTAAAAAACCCAGACAAACCAAAGAAGAAAGCAACAGCTGATCACAGTTCACACATTGGACACTGGAGTAACTGAATAGACAATTTGGTCACTAAAATTTTGTAAGTTTGTCTCACTTCCTCTGGGAAGTTTCTGGATATGTTTGTGTCTGATACATGTAATCATGCCTATTAAAACTATTCTTCAAAATAAAAATCTGGAACAGTGACAAAATAATCAAGGAAACAGAAGGAAAATACCTTTTAAAATTATGCCCATCACAGTTAAATCTACAGCTGCTTTTAGCTGAAAGGTTTGGATTCTGCTGAGATAGATTAGTGTTTTTAAATTTGCAATATCTCTGAAGACTATAATCACAGTTCTTAAATTTGTTGTTTCCAGGGAGGTATGTCAAACTGGTCCCAAGATCTTCACTCAGTATGTTTAATGGTCAGTTAATAATATGTTCTAAACCAGATATTTTTTTCCCTTCAACCTCTGCATACAAGTGACTAAAGTTAAATTGTCTCCTTCATGCTTGTGACAATTTCTACTCAATTTTGTTTCAGAGTTATGATTTCTTTTCCTTGCACTGGCAGTCTCCCTCTCCCACTGCTATGACCTTGTTTCTTGTTTTCTCTTTCCCTAGCTGGGAAGAGACAGTGTGTGCTATGGCTGACCAGTATTTTGATGTGCTAAGGAAATGTTTAACAATACAGATCTGCTCATCTTTCCCTTGCTGGAGTCAGTTATTTGATTCTCTCTTCTTTACTAGCAGCCAATTATTATAAAGTCTGTAGGAACTTACTTTACAATTTCTCTTACTTTTTAAAAGTTCCTGGAATTTAGTTGAACACACTTGGAGCACTGTGTGACACAATTTTACCTTTCTCTTGAAGTGTTTCTTGAATGCATTTTTCTTGTTTACGTATTTGTCAATGGCCTAATATTACAGATGTTGGCCTTTTGCAACCTGCTTTGCTACTTTACTTTAGGCTATAAAAGAAGAGTAAGCATTAAGAAATGCTCTATATATCCCAGAAGTGCTATTATGTGCTATATATGGCTTCTTATAGAGAGCTCAGTAGGGATGAAGAAAAACCCTTGTGGTAGAAAAGCAAAACCTCATTGCTGATCATTTCCACTAGTGAGTGATGGGGATAAGAATAGCCTAATTCCTATTGTTTCCCATCAGACCAAAGGCAGTCTTCACACTGAGCGTAAAACTATTTTTTATATGATAAACAGTGTTACTACTCTTTGCCTAAAAAGGAAAGAAATATGTCACATGATCCCAAGATTATGGCAAAGACTTTGGTAATGGCAGTAAGAGTTAAGTTTACTTGCTGCTAGTAAATTATTCATATATATGAGAAAGTATACAAGACAGAGCAAGGAAAATTCCAACTGGACCGAAATAAATTAATTCACAATGAGGATAGTCAGGGGTTGAGACAGGTTGCCTAGAGAGGTTGTATAATTGCCATCCTTAGATATACTCAGACTTTCTTTGGATGAAGCCCTGAGCAATCTGAATTAACTTTACCATTAGACCTGCTTTGAGCAAAGGCATTAGATCAGATGATGTCCAAAGGTCCTGCCAACCCAATTAGTGTTCTATTCTAGATAATGTTCTACTTGATTGGGAATTTAACACTGAAAATAAGAGATCCCAGAGTGGTTATATGTGATCTCTTCTTCCTACCTGAGTAAATTTTAAGTAAGTTCCCTGCAGTTTGAGGGAGGTTGATCTTTCTCTCTGTGCAGCACTGATGAGGTGACATATGGAGTGCTGTGTGCAGTTCTCAGAACAAGATGGACATGAAGCAAGTCTCAGCGCCCCAAAGGGCCCACAGGGCCCCGAAGATGTTTAAGGGATTGGAGCATTGTTCATATAAGGAAAGGTTGAGAGTTTGGGGACTGCACAGCTGGAAAAAAAAAAGTCTCAAGGGAATTTTTTCAGCATATATAATTCATTGATGGGAGGGAATGAAGTTGTAGAAATCAAACTGTTCTCAGTAGTGCCCACTGACAGGAAAAGAGGTAATGGGTACAAATTGAAACACATGAAATTCTATCTCATAACAAGAAAACATTTTTTTTACTACGAAAGTGATCAAAACTGAAACAGATTGCCCAGAGAGCGTGTACAGCCCCATCTGTGGAGAATCAAAACCCAGCTGGATACAGTCCTGGACAACCTGCTTTAGCTGACCCTGCTTGAGCAGACAGGTTGGATTAGATGGTCTCAAGAGGTGTCTTCCAACCTAAGGAATTCTGTGAAGTTTTCAAGTTTTTAAAAGCTGTAGAATGGCATTTCCATCAGATGTCTGGAGAATCAGTATTCAGTGAAGGTGAATACCGTGGTTTTCTCTAAATGTCATTCAGATTGCTACAGAATTTCTATTAAGAAAAGTAGGGATTTTTTGTTTTGTTAGTTTCCTAATTCAGATGTGCCCCAGTAACTCTTCCATTTACAAAATACAAGTAACTCTTAGGATGACTGGAGGGTAATTGGAGACTTGCCTAGAAACAGACTCCAGAGGAGCTCGATAGGGATGTAACATTGTACCAGTGTGGATCTTCTTGCAAAGTTAGAATTATTCCCTCGTTTCAAATGTTGCTGAGAATTTGGCTTTATTGACCAATGTTTATTTCATCTTTGAAATTTACTTGGGAGCTGACATCAAAAATTGGTATATTTCAAAAAGTATTGGAACTGTTTTAATGAAATGGTTGGAGTTCACAAGTTCTTGTGTGTCCTGGTTGTTCCTTTAAAAAGATACATTTTATTCATATTAAAGTAAGTAATTACTCTGTTTCACATCCAGTAGTTCTTTGGGGATTTCAAGAAACTACTCCTCAAGGTTGATAATGCTTAGAAAGCAGCCTTTATTTTCTATGTGTTAGGAAAGCTCATATATGTGAAAAAGGACTTGGCTTTTTAAAAAAGTAAGCACTGTTTTAGAGGACACTGAGGACTGCTGAGTGAAAGTCAGTTGATGAAAAAGTCAAAAGTTTAAGAAACACAGAAAAATGAGACCAGCTGTATTTTCATCACTCATTTGAGGGCTATAATCACCCTCTCTGTCATACCATGTTTCCTGTCACATGACATATATTTACTCTGATGAGCTCCGTTCATTTCCTAATTCTGTTTCTTTCATAGTATGAAGTGACTGCCCTGTTTGATTCAAGTACTATTCTTGTTACCTTTGAACTACTACAAGTAGATCAAAATGCTCGCATCACTTACATGGACCTGTATTTTTAAATAAACCTGTTGCATGCAGTGCTAGGAGTTAGCTATCTTTGAAATTATAATTAATTCATAAGCACTTATTAACATAATTTGTTTCCTGATGATATAAAGCATAAGTATTTAAGAATCTACTTTCCTCTGATAATGAAATGTGAGCTTCTTCTGTGCTGCTTCTCATTTGCTCTTTATGTTGTGGTCTGGAAAGATGCTGAAAGCCTCAGCTTTCATCACCTTCAGTCAGCATCTCATAAATACAACTTGGTACCAGCAGGGCTGAGTTCCTGCGTTGTGGAGAGATGAGGCAAGAATTTGTCATGTACACTATCACCTACCTCGCATGGGACTGGTTGTCCTTAAAAGAGGGACTTCAGTATGACTTACGGGAATCAATACCAGTTGTGTATGTTTGCAAATATCCCTACTGCTGTGTGAGCATTACTGCGTGGGCTACACAGTATAATAAATGACATAACTGAGTTTTTAAATGTGCTTTAATAGAATATTGTGCATCCATTACTCTGTAAACATGAGCCTAGCTGATTAATTCATTTAGAAAATGTTGGGTTCTTTTATTTCAAATGGGACACTTGATAAACTATGCTTTGAAATCTCGCTTAGAATACAGTTTAGTTTTAAAGCAAGCCTTACCAGATGCAATGATTTGGAAACAGCCAGGAGAGCATCAGCAGTTGCTTGTTTTAAATGCATGTATATAAGTTTAATAATGCTGTATCAAACTGCATTGGACCAGGGCCACTCATGCACATTCTGAAATACGTCAATTTCTACTAAACTGACTGTGACTAACGAAAATATTCCCATGAGATGTATATCTTTTTTGTTGTCTCTTTCTCTGTGTAGTGTTCTTTAGCCTGTGACTTGTCTGTGTGTGCTTTATGGTATGAAAATGCAAACAACGGTTAACAGTAGAAAGCCAAAACCGTCAAAACACAACTCTGTTAAGCCATACTGAATCCTGGGGTGCATCAGGCACAGCATCACCAGCCAGTCAGGGGAGGTGGCTGTCCCGCTCTGCTCTGCGCTGGTGCAGCCTCACCTCGAGTGCTGGGGGCAGTTCTGGCCACCTCAATATGAGAAAGATCTAAAGCTGTTAGCGAGTGTCCAGAGGAGGGCTGTGAAGATGATGGGGGGCCTAGAGGGGAAGCCGTATGAGCAGCAGGCAGCTCAGGTCACTTGGCTTGTTCTGCCTGCAGGAGACTGAGGGGAGACTTCATAGCAGTCTGCAGCTTCCTCCTGAGGGGAAGCAGGGGGCCAGACACTGATCTCTTCTCTCTGGGGACCAGTGAAAGGACACAAGGGAATGGCCTGAAGCTGAGTCAGGGGAAATTTAGGCTAGGTATTAGGAAAAGGTTCTTCACCAAGAGGGTGGTTGGGCACTGCAACTGGGTGCCCAGGGAAGTGGTCTCAGCACCAAGCCTGACAGAGTTGAAGAAGCAGTTAGACAATGCTTTCAGGCACATGGTGTGATTCTTGGGATGTTCCTGTACAGGCCCAGGAGTTGGACTTTGATGATCCTTGTAGGTTCCTTCCAACTAAGGATACTCTGAGTCTATGCTGCTTCAAAAGATTTTTAGCTATATAAACTTCTGTTCATGTTGTGGAGAAATAACCTCATAGAAGATGAGCGTTTTATCAGGAAAAATCATTCACATTCTGTTGAATTGCTCTGTGTCTGGTTTATCATGCATTCATCATTGCACTGTAACTTTAATTGTAGCAGTTTTTGATGCACCTGACTCAGACTAGCAATTGAATTGATGTAAATGGAGATCTATTGCCTGGTAAATATTGGAGCAGTAGGAGTGGATGGCAGAAACAGGCCAAAGTTATTAAAGCCTTCTGCTGTTGCAGCACTTACACAAGGATGAAAGAGAGAGTGCACTGGAGGGCCAGTGCAAAATGAGCATTTATTTCGAAATGTGGAACAGAAAAGCAAAGACCTAAAACAGTCGCAGGTAATGTGGTGGCATTGCAGATGCTAAAGGAAATGTCTCCTTATGTTTCTGTCATTATTGTTAAAAGCGGTATAAAAGAAATTTTCTAGAAATAATACAATTGGAAAATTAAGGCAGCATTAGTTTTATGGATAATTACCTGGTAATATGATGGATTTCTGTGACTAGGGGGGCAAAAAGCAGATGCACTGAGCCACGGAGACAGCTTTCACTCGAGCTAAGCCGCTGGCTAGTTGGTCCCGGTTCGAGGAAAGCACACGTATTTTCACGGGATTTGGGCTAACTTACTGCAGTGTTTAGTGTTTGCGTTTGTGGGCTGGAGAAATGGGTTTAACTTTCACCCTTCCCCGGGCAGAAGCTGAAGTTATTTTTAAGAAACGGCGCCGGTGCCCCAGCGGGTGTGTGCCGGGCCGAGGGCGCGGGCCGGGCGCCGCTCCTGCTCTTACCGGGGGCCGGCAGCGCCGCCGCCTCGCTCCCGTCCGGCCGCCGTGCGCGGGCAGCCCGCGGTGCGGGGCAGCGCAGGGCTCCGGCCGCCACCGCCCCGAGCGGCGCTGCGGGCTGTGGCGCAGCGGGGCTCGGCCGGGAGCAGCGCCTGCGCGCCCGTCCCGCCCGCCCCGGGACCGGCCGCGGCAGCCCGGCGGGGAGGAGGGAGCGCTCCGAGCGGGGGAGGCGCACGGCGTTTCCCTTTCTCTTTCGCCGGGCGCCCGCCCGAGGCCGCGGGGCTGCGCCAGGTACGGCCGGGGCCGCGGCGGGGGCGGGAGGCGCCGCAGGTGCGGGAGGCGAGGGACGGGAGCCGGGCGAGCGAGGGCAGAGGCGGGCGGCCGCCGCCCTCTCTGGCCGCGGGTCCCGCGGGGCCGGGCGGCGGGAGGGCTGCTCCCCGCGGGGCCCGGCGCGGCCTGCGGGCCCGGCGCGGCGGGGCGGGGCGGGCTGTATCGGGCGGGCCGTGCCGGCGGGGCGGCCGCGGCCCCTGCACCTGTCACCGCGGCCCCGAGCCCGTCCCGCCGGCGGCCGGAGCCCGGCGGGGCGGGGGGCGCGGCCTCGGACCTCGGCTGCCGCGCACGGCGGCTGCTGTTATGTAAATTACAGCCCCGTGCCGCTGCCAAGTTCATGGCGACACTGGTCCTCCGGGGCATCGCCGCCGTCCGGCCAGGTTCACACAGCTTTCTTTTTCCACGTGTGTTACAGGTAGGAAAATGACTCGCCCGGCACAGGAGCAGGAGTTATGAGCCATGTCTCAGTGAGACCTGTGGAATTAAGATCAAATGCCTGGAGAAGTCCAGATGTACAGAGCAGTGCCGCAGCTCTTGTGAACTGTGGACATCGACCCCTCTCAGACTTGCTTCTCTGGCCCCAAGCACTCTGCCAGCATTTCCTGCCCTACGAATGGCTACTCAGAGGAAGCATTTGGTGAAAGATTTCAATCCTCATATTACCTGCTATATCTGTAAAGGCTATCTCATCAAGCCAACGACAGTAACAGAGTGCCTCCATACCTGTAAGTAGTACTTTTCAAAATAGTCCCTCTTTCATAAGTTATATTTTCTTGAATTGTTAATGTGTTTAATATGACCACTGCGCTTGTTTTTGTTTACTGAATTTTTACATTATATACTCTGAATTAATCCAGTCTCTTCTGGAGTTTCCTAAATATTGGTCTGCAGTCTGGGTCATCTTGAACTGTGTGCAGTTTTCTGCTCCACAGTACAAGAGGGGTACAGAGCTCCTGGAGCAGGTCCAGCAGAGAGTACTAAGTTGGTCAAGGATCTGGAGAACCTCTCTTACAAGGAAAGGCTGAGGGAGCTGGACCTGTTCAGGCTCAAGAAGAGGTGTCTGAGAGGGGACCTCATTAAGGTGTGTAAATATCTAAAGGGTGGGTGTCAAGAGAATGGAGCCAGGCTCTGCTCAGTGGTGCCTACCAATAGAACAAGAGGTATGGGCAGAAACTGATGCACAGGAAGTTCCACCTGAACATGAGGAAGAACTTCTTTACTGTATGGGTGACCGTGCACTGGAACAGATTGCCCAGAGAGCGTGTGGAGTCTCCCTCACTGGAGATATTCAAGAACAGTCTGGATGCAATTCTGTGCCACGTGCTCTGGGATGACCCTGCTTGAGCAGAGAGATTGGACCAGATGACCCACTGTGGTCTCTTCCAACCTGACCCATTCTGTGAGGGTATGTCAGCTCTGCTGAACACCTTGCAGAGTACAGAGACCCTTTTGTTTCCCCTAAGCTAGTGGTGATTGTGCTGGCTCTAACACCAAACTTGTATCACTGTGGCCTGTCTGATCACAGGTGAGATCGTTAGGTCAGGTGTGCTCTTTTGATAATATAGCCACGCTTCTGAAACTTAAGCTAACATATCTGTTGGCAGTGTGTATGATGGGTCCACTAGTTTGGTCAGTACTGGCACACATCTCTCTAATGTGTTCCATGGCACAACGCAGAGAAATATGTGAAAGGTGGCAAAATAGTAGATCTCTTTCAATGAAACTATCTCATGAAAAGTTTAAGTTGTCTTCTGCTCCTACTACATCTAAAACATTGGCATGTATGAATTATATTAAATGTATGAATGGTCCTGTCAAACTCTGTCATTTTACTTTCACAGGCTTATTTACATGCTTGATTTTTTTACATTTATTCCTGAATAGGCAGTAGTTTCACTGGACCTTCTTGAGAATTTGGCATCTTTTCAAATAATATTTGAAGTCTTCTAGAAGAAGAGTAAGGGGAACTATATGTCTTCTGGTAGATTTCCCATTTTAAACCTTTAATAAATATCAATTAAAATTTTTGTCTTGGCATTTCCAGTCATTTCTGTGCGGTGCTGTTCTTGCAGTTGTTATTGTCTTCACTGTTAATTTTTACAATTTGGTGTTACATCCCTACTGTATGAAGCACACAGAGAATTAAAATAATGGAAGCCATTGTGCAGCAGGAAAACTATGACACAGTGGCCATCACAGAAACATGGTGGGATAACTCACACAACTGGAGGGCTGCAGCGGGTGGCTATAAACTCTTCAGAAGGGATAGGCAAGGAAGGAGAACTGGTGGGGTAGCACCAGGTGTGTTAGGGAGTGTTTTGAATGTCTAGAATTTAGTGATGGTGATTCTAGAGTTGAGTGTTTGTGAGTAAGAATTGGGGGGAATGGCCAACAAGGCGTGGTGGGAGTCTGTTACAGATCACCTAACCAGAATGAAGAGGCAGATGAAACATTCGATAAGCAGCTGAAGGAAGTCTCACAATCACTAGCACTTGTTTTAGAGGAAGACTTCAATTTACCACATGCCTGCTGGAAATAGCAGAGAGAAGACAGTCTAGGAAGTTCCTGGAGTGGGTGGAAGATAACTTCGTGGCATAGTTGGTGAGTGAGGCCATGCTGGACCTGCTGTTTGTGAACAGAGAGGGACTGGTGGGTGATGTGACAGTTGGAGGACGTCTTTGGGCACAGCAATCACAAAAAGATAGTTTTCAATTCTTGGATAAGTAAGGAGGGCATTTAGCAGAACCACTTCTCTGGGCTTCTGGAGGGCGGATTTTGGAGCTTGGTTGACGGAGTCCCTTGGGAGGCAGTCCTGAAGGGCAGAAGAGTCCAGGAAGGCTGTATGTGCTTTAAGAAGGAAGTCCTAAAGGCACAGGAGCAGATTGTCCCCACGTGCAGAAAGATGAGCTGGCAGGGAAGGTGACCAGCCTGGCTGTACAGAAAGCCTTGTCTGGAACTTAGTAAGAAAAGTAGAGTTTATGGATTTGGAGGAAGGGGCAGTCAACCCAGAAAGACTGCAAGGATATTGTGAAGTTATGAAGAGAGAAAATTAGAAGGGCCAAAGCCCAACCAGAACTGAGTCTGGCTGCTGCCATAATAGACAATTAAAAAGTTTCTATAAATACATTATCAAGAAACGGAGGGCTAAGGAGGATCTTCATCCTTTATTGGATACAGAGGGAAAAGAGTGACAAAGAATCAGGAAAAGGCTGAGGTACTTAACAGAGGTAAACTTATTAGACAAAGGTAAATGTATTATTAAATTCTCTTTCCCTTTTAAGAAACTGGAAAAATTCCAGTATTAGCTAATTTTTTATGGTTGAAGTTTAATGAACATTAGTAACTTTTAAAAGATTGGGGTGAGGGGAAAATAGTTATATCAGAAATCAGTTCCGATTTTTTAAAAAATGCTTTTATTATGGTATCTTTTTGTTTATGTAATTTATTAGTTTATTTGCTTTCACTCCTGTTACAAAACAATAATGGCAGAAGGAGAATTCTCTTCTCAGCAGCATCTGCTTCTTTTGTTCTTTTGTAGTTTGTGAGCTCTTCACTGAGCCAGCTCTGTTACTGCCTAGCTCCCAGGTTAGAGCAGGTGAATTTTACTGTGCTGCTGTGTAGTTACACAGGTCTCCTCACAGAAAAACTACCACATGTTTGGGTTGTTAGGTAGAAATGCAGGAAAGAAGGTGGTGTTTCTTTAAAGCGAAGTCTAGTTACAGTTGCCAAAATACAAAGCTTACAATGATGGAAAGGAAAATAAAAAACTTGAAAAAAGTTTTGAAAATGCAAATCTTATGTCTCAGAAGAAAAGGTGATGGCAGAATTCAGGAAGGTACTCTGAAAAATTATCTTATACTTGTAGAAAATATTTAATTGTTTTAAGTTGTAATTTTTTTTTTTCAAGTACAGATATGGCACCGTACAGGCATGATTCTTCAGTATTGTCCAAATAGATACCACAGAATACAATGATTTTAACTGCCCTTTGGTATTCGTCTTGTACTTGCTAATTGCCATAATTGAAAGCAGTGTTGTACAAATTATCTAAATCTGCAGATATTAGTGGTTGAAGAAGCTGCATAAATTCATTAGATACTGGGAGTACAATGTATTACTCTGGACAAGATGAAAAGCATGTATTGACTTCAATGTTCTCCAGTGTTCATAGGGGAACTAATGTGATCAGTGGTAACCAAAGCAGGGAATTAGCAGTTAATTCACCTATTCTGTACTGCTGGAAAATATTAAGTGAAGTCTTGCTCTGAGAAATGAGTGCCTTTTCAATAAGAGATGTTTCTGATGGGGCTTTTGAAAATGTTGGACAGATAACTCCGCTATTGACTGGGAAACCTAAATGCAACTTGGGTAGCAGAAGTGCAAATTTTCCTATCTCTGTTGGGAAGGAAATGGTTATGTTACTGCGAAATTACTTAGTCTGCAAATTCAGTACTTCATTTCTTTTTTGCTACTTCCAAAACCAACAGAATGGTTTTGTCTTATGGACTGAGACCTTTTATTCTAGTCTGTTACACAGTTGTCAAGGATGTTTAAGAACTACTGATGGAAGCAGGCTGGATATGAGCTAAAGGGCATGTCCCATCGTCTGTCTCCTGAGTCACTCCGTTGTTTAGTAGAGTGTGCACTTACAAAACTTGGAAAATAAACTTTCCTCAAGAACATTCTTTAGTATCTTAGAAAATAACAGACTGTTTACACAATCGTAGAAATGTTGGTTGAAAGGGACATCTGGAGGTTGTCTAGGCCAACTTCATGCAGGAGGCAGGTTAATTGCCAACACTCTACCAGGTCAAGCCATGTCTCTGTGTAGTTGACGCTTGAATTTCCAAGCATGGAGTCTCCACAGCCTCTCTCAATAACCATTTCCAGTGCTACAGTCTTTATCTAGTTTTTCTGAATGTCCTGCCAAATGTCAACATGTGACCATTGCTCCTTGTGGTACTATTTGCCACTCCCAAGAAGACGGGCTCCGTCACTCTGGTAGCTGCTGTTCAAATTGTACAAGCTGTTATTACATCACGTGCCAGCCTATAGCATGGTCTGCTTTTGGCAAATTGCTACTGCCACTTCCTGATTACATTTTTGTCCCTCACATAGTTGGAAATTGACTCCAAGGGACATGCCCTCTTCCCCATGAGCTAGAGGAGGCTGTTTAGCTGTACTTCCCTGGGTCATCCTTCCCCTCTTTATTAAAGGTGGGCATAACACACTTTTCTAGTCATCAGGTACCTCTCATAATCACCATGATTATGGTGATAAGGTTTCATCTTAGTGAATCCTACCTGGCCTGTAGATTTAAATACATCCAGTCTTTCTCAGTAAGCTCTAACCTGCTGCTCCTTGGCTGTTGATCATGCCTCTCCTTCCCAAATGATGCTGGTATGCCGAGAGATCTGGGATCAAGCTCTGCCTGTGAAGACCAAGGCAAAAAGATACTGAGGATTTCAAACCTTTCTGTATAAGCTATTCCTGAGTTGTTTCCCTCATTCATTAACAGGCACATTTTGTCTAAGCTTTCTTCAGCTACTAGCATACTTACACAATTCCCTCATGTCTCTCATTAGTTTTAGCTATGGCTGGGCCTTGACTTTCCTACTTTAGTCTCTAAGTGCCAGAGTAGTGATTTGATATCCTTTTGTTTCCCATCCTTGTTTCCACTTCTAACATGATCTACTTTTGCGTATTAATTAGGAACCATGTGCACTAAGCAATTCTTGTTCACTAAGAAGTTGTTCTGACAAAATTCCCTGTACAGTGGACTGTGTAGCTCAGCCAGCTCTCCTGAGTTTCTTTATAATGATAGTCTCCTTGGGAAATCTGATGAACAGTTGCTTAAACAAGCTAAAGTCCCATCTCCTGAAGTTCAGAATCCTAACTGTGCTGTTTACGTGTGTATCCTTCCTCAAGATGCTCAACTCACCACAAGGCAAGCTGCTCTCTGTGGCTGTATTTGTCACCAGCTTTTCCCTGTTTATGAACAGGAGATTGAAAGGTGCATTACTCCTAGTTGGTCTCTCTAATATTTGTGTTAAGAAATTGCCAACCAAGGCAGTCTAGGAACTTTCAGAAATGTCCTTCCTGCAGGAAATTTACCAGAGATATAATTTTCAATATCAAATAATCTTTCAACCAGAGTGGTTTTCAAATTTTGCTAAAAACCTATGCTGTCAACAGAAGACGGCAAAAAAACTTTACTGCAGCAAAATTTCTCACCCTCAGACAAGCAAGCTGAGCTGCTTTCAGACTCCTTCTCCTGCAGAAGCATTAGTCAGTGGCATGTAGCAGGGCCTAAATGTTATTTTGAAATAGTTTTCAACACAAAAAGTCTTTCTTGGTCATCACATACTGAAATTCTCTCTCTCTTTTAACAGAAGAGAATCCAGTTTGACTGTGTCTGGTAATTGTGAGTGGAGTAGTCCCACTTGTATAGTTGCTGAAAAGGGTGGTTAAGTGAATTGAAGTTTTCTGTCCTGTTTTTAAGCAAACATTTTCCCTAAAAGTAAGTGCTTTTAAAGTAGGCTTAGGGTAGATAATTAAATACTTCAGTAAACATACCAAATGACTTGTTACACCTCTGTGCCATCACTGAGATGGGTTTGATGTTCCACTAGACGGATTTGATGTTCCACTAGCTGTGCATATCCTGTGCCCTTCCTTTGCTCACTGAATCAGAGTGATTAACTTGGAGAGAGGAGATCCTTGGAAGAATTCAAAGGATGAGTTCTGACAAAGAATTTGTACCACAATTAACTAATTAAACTTTATCTTGTAGAATGTTTTATTTTAAAAATTCAATATGAAGTTTTATTTAGGTACCTCATTAATCAACATTTAAACAGTAACCTGGAGGGATACATAGGTATGTAGATATGCATAAGACATGTACTTTTTTTGTTTGTTTTTGACATACAGCACAGTCTTGACACTTCTATCTGTATTTTTCATCTGATTACAAAGATCTGAAAGAATGTGTGAACCAGATATCTCTGTATTGGAAAACAGCATTGTTATGGTTGCCATCCAATTAGCATATGTCACACAAGTACTTTTATCAGCTGTAGAAAGTCATCTTCTGTGAGTTTAACTTTTATTGTGTCTCATCTGAAATGTCATCGTACAACTGTGAAATTCAGGTTCTCATTTCAGTGGCATGTGTAGCATATACCTCAAAATTCTGCAAACTGTACATTTTGGTTAAGCAGTTTTCTTTTGCCTGTTTGCTGCCCTACCATGACCTACAGTAAAGCAAATGAAACCATGTTATTTTGTTAATCTGTACTGAAAGCATTGAAGGGTTTTGGTTTGGAGTTTGGTTTTTTTCCCTAATGAATTAACTATATTTGTAATTTAATTGTGTTTAAGGATTACCTTTTTGCCTATCTTTTCCACCCAATACTTAGATTTTATCCCATTTTCTGAAACTGCAAAGAGATAGGCTTTGAAAAATGTTCAGTGTTTTACATTGAGAGTAACAGAGGATGATTATACCTATCATACAGGAAAATACTGGTGGATGATCCCACTAGGAGTATCATGTATCAGTTTATTATTCTTGCATGCTAGAATTTATGTGTATTTTTTATCTTTACATTGCTGTTGGTGAATCACATTTAGTTTTGGTGGGCAAATCCTCATAGCACCATAGTTCTACATGAGAAAAAGCAAAAGTTATTTTAGATTACTACAGTATTGATTTACAATTTCAAGGGATTTTTATGGTATTTAGCTGGCTGTACAAACACATGATCCAGATCTGTGTGTTTGTTGGCATAGGGAAACATCCATATAGGACTGGAATAAGGTGCTTGGTTCCTTATGATGTTTTCTCTGTATATGTTCTACTATAAAGACCTTTCTTACACTGGAAATGAAGCTCTTCATTAATCATTAGGTCCTTTCTTGGACCGTGCAAGCCTTCCAAGGGTGTCATCTCCTCTCAAAAAGAAGGGGTATAAATAGAGCACAAAAATATATTCAGACTGAGGAATTCAGTTCCTTTACATAGATTGGTTTATATTATAAATATTTCTTCAAGTTACATTGTTGTGGATATTAACATGCTTTATGTTTAGCAGTGTTTAGTGTTTGGGAGGTTTTATGGAGTCAATTATCTGACTTAAATAAGTGTGTTCGTTATTGATCCCGTGGCATGGAGTTCTTCTGAATAGTAATTATTTCAGATTTCTTCTAGATGTAAATGAAAGCTGTAGCTCAGATAGGCCGTATTTGTCTTTAGTTTGGAAAACAAAACAAAAAAACTAGGAAGCCCAAATTTAAAATATCTTTACAAGACAAATCAATGAGTCCTTTTCAAAGCAGTAAGAACAATGTCACCTCTTCAAGAACTTCTCTGACATGAGTGGAGCAGAGATCCTGAGAGCAAGTGAAGGGAAATAAATTCTCTTAAGAATTTCAGAAAGTCTTCCTAAAATGCAAGGAAATTCTTTCAGAAGGAGGCTAATTCTAATTGCTTATGGAAAAAAAAAAAAAAAGAAATCACTCTGGTGTTGATATGAAGCCCCTTATCCTTTTGAAGAATTTTTGTGCTAATTCTCTGAGTCTCTGTTGCAGAAAAAAATTCATAGAATGGTTTGGGCTGGAACAGATCCTTAGTTCTGACCCTCCTACCATGGGCAGGGACACCCTCCACTAGTTCAGGTTGCTCAGAGCCTCATCCAGCCTGGCCATTTTCCAAATAAGAGAAGGTTAGGGGTTGAGCTTATCAATTCCAAAATATTGACCAATTCCAATTATATTTTTATGACTTTTTCCACTTTGTTTATTCTTTATCATTTTAGGTTGTTATCAGGCTAGAAAGACTCCATAGAGATGCTGCTGTTTATGCCAGACAGAAGGCTTACCAAAAAAATTCAAAAACTAAAGACTAGCTCCTTCCTTTATTATGGGAGTTAGCAGATAAAACTCCATTGAGAGTTATCTTTAAGCTCAGTTTTTATGAAGTCAAGTTAGAAGAGGTCTAGAGTAAACCAAACCCTTTTGTTACTTACCTCAGTGACTTTCAGCTGAATTTCCAAATGACCATAATCTGCATCTGTGTTAGACTTTACAATTTCACCATCATACTTGCTCCTCAGCCCTTTTCCCCCCACACTCTTTAAATTGAGGTTTCCAACTAATGACATTTCTGAGATAGCAGATGACTCTTACCCTGGGGGTTCTCATCAGTATTGTCATCACCCACCACTAACCCATACACTCTGTCCTGACAGAAGCAGTGTATTCAGCACAATATAGATACCAGGATTATGAGCTGTCAGGTGCTGCAGCTGAAAAGCTCAGCTGATAGAAGTGGTATTTCACAATTCCTTGAGAAACTTGGGCTGTGAAGTTAATGTCTTTAAGTTAGTGCTTTAAAGCAGTTGGAAGAAACACCTACGTGGAGGTTTAATGTGTGTGTTATCAGCATCAGCTGATTTGACATAACTCTTCTGAGCATTCTAAGGCAAAGACAAATACAGGCTTTGTTTGTTAAAGGAATTTCAAGATTCCTAAAGTTGTCTTATAATTAGGATTTACCAACTTGTTTAGAGGTGTTCATACTTCTTTAGGTAATTGATGAAAGAAATTACAGTGTATCAGCAGAAAGTGTATTGCAATCACAGCAGTCCATTTATTTTTTCAGTCCATTTACTGATGAATTTGCAGATCTTATTTCAGTGTAGGTGAATTAATAAGCAGAGGGTAGAGTTTATCTCTGTCCAGAACATTGTAGTGCAGTAATAATAGCAGGCATATTTGTTCTCATCAACTTGGCTTCCATTTTCTTATTAATGACATTAAAATCTACAGTCTGTAATTAATCATTTGGAAGCAACAGTAGTGTAGCACCTTGTTTAGTTTACTTTCAGTTCATTGGTTTTTAAATTCACATTGGTTTTGGTTTGGGTTTGTTGATACTTGCCATGGTTATGATCCTGATTTTTCATTAGAAGATTCAAATATTAAATGTTGAGTGTACATTCTGTCATTGCTTTGGAAAGCACTGTGTCAAAAAGGAAACACTTTGAACCTGTGTACAGTTTCTGTGAACTTTTCTCTTACAATAAGTACTTAAACCAGTATTTTCAGCTGCAAGCAACACCACTGGAACAGAAGTGATGTATGTAAGTCATTTTCAGATCAGCTGAGGTGATGGTGGGCTCTGCTGGGCTGAAGCTCCCCAGCACGCGCTCTCTGAGAGAGCCTGTTCTTTAAGGTGGTACAGGCTACGGGCTTCACGTGTTATGATCCTGGGAGAATTCTAAGTAGCAAAAATATCTCATAATTTAAAGCAGTGCTTGTCCAACCTGTGCTGCTGACGTTGGTGTCTCAGCAGAGCAGAACTAACTATGGTTTTGAGGAACAAGAAGGGGATAAGATACATTGTAATTATTTACTTCAAGATAATACTCATTCATTTCTGATGCATGAAGTAGCTGCCACGTATCATTAGGTCATACTTGAGCAATATTATTTAGATCTTTTCAAGTTGTTTCTTCCTTTTTTTTTCCTTCTCTTAGTTTGTAAGACTTGTATCGTTCAACACTTTGAAGACAGCAATGACTGTCCCAGGTGTGGCAACCAAGTGCATGAGACCAATCCACTAGAAATGTTAAGGTAAGATGCTATTTCACAATATTTGCTGAAATGAAAGAACAACAAAAAAAGAAAAAATCTTATCATCTTTATCCTAAAAGGGAATTAATAGTTTTGCTTATTTTTATAATGTTTATATTAACTGTTCTAAGCCATGTAGGTTGTAATTTTCTCAGCTCCCACTGAAGTCTAAATTGATTTTTTTCAGATGTAATAAAAGGAGGAAACATAAGGGAAAGGCAAAGTAAGAGTGATTATATTGTACAAGTTTAAAAAAAAGCATTTTATTGTCTCTATTAAACAAATAAATGAACCAGATACCTTTTATTCTTTACATGAAATTAAATGCTAGTGTTTCTTTTTTCAAATTATTTAGGGCATTCCAAACCACATGGCAATTTTTTTTTTTCTTAGAGCAATGTAGAAAATGAATCATGCGAAAATCAATGTTTTTCAGGGCATAGGTATGCCAATCTGATTGAAATCTGCTGTAAGATTAATGTAAAGACATTAATGAAATATTTTTTTACATTAAAAATACCCTTTCTTGGGATTTTTCTTTGTATCACAGTAACACACCCTTTTAAAAACAATTATTTTTCCTGAAATTCTGGATTCACTTTTAGTGATGTTATGTTGAAAGAAAGATGATAGACGTCCCATGAGATATAGAAATCAAGAAATGTCATCGTAAGTGGAAGAACTTCATGTTTTTCTAGAGTGATGAAGGCACTCCCTGTCCTCACTCCCAACTCCACCTCCACCCCATCCCCCAGAATTATTATTTTGTAATACTGTTGTGAACTTAGGAGGACTTATTCTTACATCAATGTAAAAATATAAATTTACATCTGGAATTTACTAGGCTTGGTATCATTTCCTGGTGTCATTGTTTTTGTTACAATTTGTCATACATTGCTTTGATTTTTGACTGATCCGTGTGTGCACAACCATTCCCATACTTCAGTTATGTACTAAGAAGGAAACTGAGAGAGATTGAATTCAGCAACTGGAAAGGGTGTGATTGGCCTAAGTCTTTATCATCTGAATGTTTTTTGGAAGGGTAGGACTGAGCAGGTTTATGTAGATGTTTACCATAAGTGTTTTTCTGATTTCCTGTCAGTTTCTGAGGTGCTGCCTGAGTCATAACAGAGCATGCTATAGGCTACTAATAAGCTGAAAACAAAAGCATTTAGAAATATTTCTTTTATTCTGATGGGACCACTTCACATGAGATGAAAGATGCATTTTCTGAAACATGTAGTAGATGTTTAGTAAACAAATAATGTCCTTTAAGCAGGAAATTATAGATGGGTGAGGAAAGTTGAGAGCACAAACCCCAAATGTGAGAAGAGCTATTTTCTATGCAATTATTTCCTGAAATTCCTTTTAGAGTCATTTGGTCTCTTTGCCAAGAAACTGCATGTAGTTAGTAGTTTCCTGGTTGTATTTTATGAACCAACTTTAAACGTTTGCTAAACTGATAATCAGAAGAGCACGTGAGCAGTGCAACGGAATTGTCTTTCCTGGATGTTGCCTGCATAACTTAATACAAGTCTTACTCTCTGACCAGAGAGATCAGCCCCATCGTTGCTAAAGAATGCAGTCATTTTCCAAGAAATCGTGTTGAACACCACACAGTAGTTTTAACTAAGATCTCTCAGATAAGCTTTATAAACTACTTCTAAACTCAGTTCTGAGCAACTGCATAACTATGTGGGCTTTTTACATGTATCTCTTAGTTGGGAGCACTTAGGGTCTGTTGTAACTACAAGACTAAGTCTGAAATTCAATAAGTCTGATATTCAACATTGAGCTCTAAAATGAAAATGTAGGAAGAGTGTTAAGTTTTAAGAATTCCCTTTACTGATCTAGCAGAATTCTCCATCATCAGTACTCAGTAGGGTCTGTGTTGACAATGCCATGGAGGTAGACTTCTTTTTCTCTTGCTAGCATACTCCTGTGCATGAAAGTTTTCCTGAGCAATAGTCTTAGTTTGGTTCACATTTGCTGATGATTATCAGAGAGTATTGATCTTATAACTCCTTCAGTATTATAGAAGAGGTGAAAAAAGGAACTATACTAAGCTGACAGAAATGCTTGGTTCTTCTTTCTCTGTGTTCTGGTTTGGAGATTTGGAAGATGGTTGGAAGATGTCGGAGTGGAAAGAGGTGTCTCTAAAATATCAGTCTTGTTTCAGCATTAACAGGAAGTATCATATTAAATGACTGAGACCACCTTTTTCAAGTCGTTTCATTTTAGAATGGGTTTGATGTGAGTCACAGAAATATAAATCTTTATGTCAGCGTGCTCACATGTGTGGATTATGGGAACACTGTAAGATGCATCTGAAATTGAGAATCTTGTAATAATTTCATTTTTCCCTAAAGTTTTAGTTTCCCTGGACTTAAAGATCAGATAGGACTTTTTTTTTTCTGCCCTTTGTCAGAGTATTGATCAGTATTTATCCTCTGTAAAGAAAAAAAAAAGTTTATTTGTTTAGTTTTTGAAAGAAAAGAAAGTCATTGACTAGAGTGGGAAGCCAGTTCTTGCTTCTAGCATTGTAAATTTGCAAAGTATACTGGAAATTTTTGCTATTTTAGCATTACCAGTGACTTTTGTTTTGGGCCATTGAAGGTAATTTAGAAAGTGCTAAATGGGAATTTTCAAAAACAATTGAAGAAAAACCAGCATGTATTATACCATCCTGAAGAAAAGAGGGATTTTTAATTAAGGTAGTGATGTTCTCTTTTGAAGTCCTTATTTCGTTTCTTTTAATGAGTAAATGATGAAAGTTGGAGCTTTCTTACAGCGTGAAATGAATTCCATTGCTAAGACATATTCCCAAGTTCCCAGTGCTGGGCTGTGGGAGCCTCACAGAAAGCAGTACCCTGTAGTTACCTTAGATACTGACAGAGGAGACTACAAGATGCACCATCTGGGAAGGTAGACCTACGTTGTCATCTATTAGAAATCAAGCACTCAGACATCCTACAATTTTAATTTCCTTCTTATCTCTGAGAAAGTGCTCTCTATGTTGCTTGTTTTACGGGAGATATGTTTCACTTGCTGGATTTTGTGTTGGTGTTGTCCCCTTAAGAAGAAGCAATTAAAAATGGGTTGTGGTTGTAGCTTAAACATGAATATTCTTATGGTATGATTCTATCTACTGATGGATACCACAGGGAATGAATCTCAGAACTTGATGGTTGGGTGATGGGTCTAATTGTAAACTTTGAAGTACAAGTACAAATTCTGTAAAGAGACCCTTGAATACTCCTGTATTTATTCTAAGATAATTGTTACCAATTTATATGGATTGTAGGCATTCCTCAACAATAAAAACATTCAGTCTTACTCCTATTTGCCACTGTTGGTGAACAAATGACAGAACAGCTATTTTTTTAACAGGCCTATAGTGTATTATTAATTCCATGTACACACGTGTATTTGCGAATATATATGTAAAGAAATATATCGCTATTGAGATGAAAAAATAAGGCAATTAAAAATATGCCAGATTCCAACTGAATGTCATGGTACTTAATTTCTCTGTATTATTTATTATTTTACTTTGTCATGAGTTTTTGTTTAGGCCGTGGGCAGTGGGAGTTTCTGCTGACAAGAGATGACATAAAGGGCAAAGGAGAGGAAGGAAAAGGAAACGGAATGAAAGAGGAAACTGAAGGACAACAGACCAGGAGAGGAAGTAAAACTAGAAAGCAGATGATAAACTAAATGGATAGAAGAGTTAGTTAAATTCAGAGAAAAGGAAAGAAAAATACTTTAGCTTCAGCAACAAAAGGGTAACTGCACTGTGCCCACTGGAAGGGACTGTAGTAACTAGTTTTGGCACTAATATCAGGGTATCAGAAGACATGCCTGTGCTGTGTACTGTCTTCTGGTGTACCAGCTCATGGCAGATTTAAATAGTTCAAATTAATTATGCTGGATACTGAGAACTGTCAAGTCAGAGCAGCGTGGATGCTCTGTGCTCTTTATCCTGCCAAGACTGGTTTGTCTGTGGTGTGGTAAGTAGGGAATGGTCTGTTCAGTTTGTCATAACAGGCTTATTACCAAAGCACTTCAACACTTAATATGATAATGGAGTTTATAATTTTCATGCTTACTACTCATGAGCTGGACCTTAAAATTGGATACTACTCTTCCAGTCTGTTCCTTTTAGTAACACTATTGTTTGCATGTAATACAAATTCAAAAAATAAAAATTTTAGAGTATAATGTTTTTTTCTCTTTTGTTTCATTCTTATCTTTATACGCAAAAAAATAAATTCCTTAGTTATTTCTATGATAAATCCATTTAGGAGCTGGTTGAGATAAGCTTTAATGTGTGTTGTCTCTCAAGCTAAAATCAGTTGACTTTGACAGGATTTATTATTTACCAGAAAAATAAAACTCATTTCATTATTCAAAAGTTTTAGTTATTTAAACACTAAAAATACTGTAAATGCTAGTTTCCATTTAATGTGAAATGTATTTTTTCCCTCTGAAAGGCTGGATAACACCTTAGAGGAAATTATATTTAAGTTGGTGCCTGGACTTCGAGAACGTAAGTTTCTCATTTGGTTTTGGGAGCTGTTTGGGTTGGTGGAGGGAATATGGCTGTTTCTTATTATATACCTATAATAATAGGTATTATATTCTATTATAATAGAATACCTATACCTATATACCTATATATATTATATATATAATATAGGTATTATATTATTATTATTATTATAATAATAGGTATTATATTATATTATATTTAATAGGTACTATTATATTCTTATTATATATGGTATTGATTTAAAAATTCACATTACTGTTCTTTGATGTTAACTAGAGGAACTGCAGCGAGAGATCGAGTTTTGGAAGAAAAACAAACCTCAAGAAAATGGACAAGGTGATGATTTTTTCCCTCTCTCATCTGTATGTTAAGTAACACTGCTTATTAAGACCGGTTTCTTCACTCACACAAGTACATTTTGTTTTTACTGAATTCAAAGCCACTACAGAAACTTGTAGTGAATCTGTGCAAACGTGGTATGAACCTTCATATGCTGCTGCTTATCTATTAACCGGTTGGCTAACAAACACTAGCTGTTTTACCATCATTTTTATTTGCATTACCCTAGGCTCTCACTTGCAACACTCACAATTGTCCAGCTGAATTCTTAATTTTCTTAATACAGCATGATACAGAATTTTTTTCACAGAGTTTTTACAGATTACTGTTACCAAATTTGACCATCTGTTAAGTAGGAGGTTGTCAAGAATTAGTTATGACAAGTAGTAAAACAGTTTTCCACACATGCTAAATAATTGTTTTATATAGATTCCACAATGCTTTTTTGTTTGTTTGTTTCTTTTTGGTTGGTTGGTTGTTGGTTTGTTTTGTTTCATTTTTTGTAGTTGACCCATGAACTTTGAAGCTCAGTATTGAGGTGCTAAGTGAGGACTACATCCAGCTAGTTTTATGCCCCTTTAATTGGACATCAGGTTTTTAATACCATAGCCTATTGTATTTGATTTTAAAGAACTTTCGGAAGACTCTGCTGAGTTAAAAAAATTGCTGTTTTCAGTAAAGGGTAACTGTCAAGTAAACATCTTGTAATATTCTTCTGCACTCATTTCTTTATAATGTCTTCTTTTCAACTTTGTAACGTTTCATTTTCTTTCTCACAAGTTTTGTTGATTTGCATTTGGTACCCATTGTAAGGGACAATGTTATTTTCTCTATTATAGAAATAAATTAAGAACTGCAGAACATTTAGATGAAATTGTATTATTTTACTACAGTATACTATGTAGTGTATACCTGTTCAGTTTTAAAAATTCTTAGAATATGTTTTTGTGAGATATAGACATTTCTTGACTGTTTAGAAAATGGTATTCTGCTATATACATACACAGAAAGAATTAACAGATATTTGTGAATTTGTAGAATGTGACTTGCTTTTGACCAGCTTACTTTTCTGGTTCTTACCTTCCTCTCCTGATTTACTGATAAACCTAATGGAGATGAGTTAACAAGGGTAGTGAGAGCTTGGAATGTTTTGTGAATGAGAGGAAGGCTCTAACTCACAAAATATACTTCTGACTAGCTACAGATGTATCCAACTCCAGTAATTGTATCCTGAGGCTGTGGAACTTTGTCTCGACAAACCATTCAAGAGTCATGACAACACATTGAGACAAATTATGAGCACTTAAGCTATTTTCTGCCATAAACAAGCATTTAGAATCTTGCCTGGGAAGAAATTATTTGCTGAGAATAATTTCAGTTAGAAGAGATTGTTTCAGTGGTCAATACCATGCCCTGCAATCACATTGCCCCTGTCGTTTAAGAGTATGTCAGTTATGTCTCGTGCCACAGGTCACAGCACAGTTCCCAGCCTAAGCATCTAAGATCTGTAAAAAAATCCCAGGACTTAAAATTTTCACATACCAGAAGGAAAAAAAACCCAAACAATAAAGCATATGTCAGGCACTGGTGACTCCGGGAGGAGAGTGGTTGCCAGAAAGAACTGAATGGTGAAACATACCGTGGTACAGAGGAAAAATATTCATTGGTACTCTCCAGCCTGAACTGAACAGATGCTTGTGACAGGTAGACTGCACCTGCTGGATTAATAGAGTTTGCTTCCTGGACTTTCAGAAAAAAAAAAAAGGAAAAAAATCTAGTTTGATACTGTAAATTCTGTTCATAGGAAGATGATAGGAACAAAATGTATGTGTGATACAAATTCAACTAAATGCATCAGTAGCTAATAGGGGCTTGGGGACAAGTCTTTTATAATTACTGAAAACTTAAAAACTGTAAGGGAGAAAAGTAATGAATATACCTTAAAACTCATCTAGAATATGTAAACTGAACAAAGGGAACTAATTACTGTGTCAAGAAACTTAGTCATGGCTTGGTATTTATTAAAGTTTGCGTTCTATTTTCTCATCTGAACTCTTCTAAATTCCTTTAGAAGTTTAGAATTCCTCTTGTAAGTGAAGGAAAGCAGCAGAACTTGATCTGAAAGTTTTTTAAAAAATGTGAAAGCAGCTTATTCAAGTTAATTGTGTTAATGTTTTATTCCAACAGAGAGCAGCCTTTGTTTTAAATCAAAATAAGTAAGTTGGGGATACAGAAAAAAACCAAATGTATACAATAAGTTTATTGTATACTGTATTAGAGTACAGTAAAACTGTACAACTTTACAGTAAATCTGTAAAACTTACTCCATTTTATGGTTTATTTACATACATTGCAGCCTTATCTAGATGTACTTGCTAGTCTTAGCATTTGAGTGCTCAGCTTTGCTAAGCCTTTCTGAACTGTACGAGATGGTTCCTTTTCCAAAGGGCTGGAGTTTTAAACAAGGAACCAATAGAACGTGTTAACAGCATGAGTGAAAGGGGATAACATGTTATATGCAATTATGTAGTTTATATAAGCTCTGCTAAAAAATACACAGAGCTTTCCTCTTTTCTTGTATTTTTTGTTTTTAAGGGGGAATAAGTAAATATGTGGCTATATAGTTGCAAAATCCTTCTGGAGAGAAACGCCTGGAGTTCTTACACTGAGATTACTTAGATCAGGTCAAAAGTGGATGAAATCTAAGCTTTGATTTACCTCATGATTACATTACAGGAACTTGTCTTCACTGGATTGTTGTGACAGACAGTTAATATGAATTGATTCGCTGTGTTACTTTGATATACAAGTGTTGGGATTAGTTATTTCATTGTTTATTTTGAAACATTATCCTTGTCAGTGAACTGCCACACCCTACACTAGGTTTATGTGTCTGAGTGATCCTGATGCATGCACAGTTGCAGGGTTTTAATTATTGGACATATCAGAAGTAGACAGTCATACCCAATATTTTCTGTTCCATAGAAATCTGCTGCTTGCATATTGCATTAAAATTTCAATAGTAAAAATTTGTTTTCAGGGATTTTTAAATTGTTCAGTTTAAGAATGCACTGAGTTAGAATTGTGTAAATTTAACGTGAAGAAAAATTATGGCTCATAAAATGCCATATTTCTCAAATACTTGATTTTTAATTACTTTATACTTAAATAACATGATCTTCATATTTTACAGATGGAAGTCCAAAAGCTGATAAACCCAAAGTAGATGAGGAGTGTGATGAAAATGAAGAAGATAAAGACTATCACAGGAGTGACCCACAGATTGCAATCTGCCTCGACTGTTTACGCAACAACGGGCAGTCAGGAGATAATGTCGTCAAAGTGAGTAGCAAACAAGCTGTGCTGTAGTTATTGATGACAGAATAGCATCTTATAGGAACCAAATCATTTTATAACCATTAAAAATAAACTTTAATATGGTGACCTGTTCCCACTCCACGCTTATTTAGTCCTTCTGTTTGAGGCATTTCAGTGTATCTTTGGAATTTTGTAAAAAATACAGTTCTACACAGAAATCCATCTGTGACAGTGGAATTTTTTTTGTGTTATAGTTTTGTAGTCTACAGCCTTGATGGTATATAAGTGCATTACACAACAGATTACAGCATACCATAGAGGTACTTATGAAGGTAGCTGTAGGTGAGCTGCCTCACACCTTCAGGATTACCGTCTTAACGTGCCAGAATGAACCTGCTTATCGAATGTGTTGTGCACTGAATGACTGGGATCCAGAATTTCTGAGCTGTAGACCTGATTCTGACTCTGATATGTTGTTTATGGCCTTGGGGAGGTCACTTCAGTCTGCAAAATGTGTAGAGTAATACCTGCAAATTGCTGTTTTAAGAATTAGGAATATTTGGGTTCTCTTCCTGAAAGGGATTACTTAACATACTGAGTCTAGAAAAAAGTCTTTAGAAAATCTTTAGAAATCACCTTAGATTTTAATAATGTTTTATTAAATTGCAAATAGAAGAATAATAAGAAAAATATATTTAAGAACTTTCCTAATAGAACTACTTATGTTTTCTGTGTATTATGTTACGTGTATAATTTTGGAGGTTCTTAACTCTTCTAAGAAATGCAACATTTGTTTGACCCCCAGCATTACTAACACAAACACATAGATTATTTCAGTTCTTCTGGGGGTTTTGATGGTTTTGGTGGTAGCTGGGTTTTGGTTTTTTTCTTTCCTCCCTTCTGCACCTTTTAGAAATGTCTTTAGAACCAGAGATGGGTCAAAAGAACTTGCTTGTTATTTTTTAAATTTTGAAAACAAGTGAACAAAAATGAACCTGTGGTGTCATTATGAATTAGAAGAGAGTGCAGTAAAATTGGTTACTGATTGAAAAAAGTATCAGTTACAGCTGTTCTTGCCCTAAAGATTGCTCATATTTTCCAGAATTTCTAACATGTTTTTTCTGATTTGTTGCTGTTGCTTTAGGGTTTAATGAAGAAATTTATCCGCTGCTCTACTCGAGTGACCGTGGGAACTATCAAAAAGTTTCTCAGCTTAAAATTAAAACTTCCAAGTTCCTATGAGGTACATTTGAAAGAAAGATGCTTGTTTTTTATTTCCTTGCAACAAAATACATTTCTATGAAATTTAATCATGTTTAAACCTGCTTCCCCTTTTTCCAGGGATACAGGAATTTAGACTGAAGCAAGACTATTTCTTCAGCCTGTTCTCTTACAGGAGTCAAAGGCTCCATGAAGGGCAGGTTGCCTTTAGCACAAGCAGCAGGATGAGCCAGCTTCGGTCAGGGGTAGGGCTGAGTTAGGTTTGATGCAGAGGTTTACGGCTATACACAGGAGTTTGTCACGGTGTCATGACATGCTGACCAGCCTTTTTGGTGTTACTTGGTTTTTAATCTATCTGGTACCTTAATGGCTTGTGTTACAAAGAATCTGCTTACTTCAGAATTTTGACTTTTTTTTTCTGTCTAAAAGCCAGAAAACATTATAGCTCTAGTGATGAAAATATAGACAAACATTGGCAGTGGCGGGCACCAGTAAGATGCTATAATACAATTTAAACTGGAAATTTTTCACAGTAAGATCATTTTTTTCCTGTCTTTTGCTTTCAGTTAATGAATGTCTGTATACTTTGAAGTGCATTTTTCTTGTAATTTATAATTATTTTTAAACTAATTTTTAAAAATTTCTTTATAATCTTTTTTTTTAATGAAAAATTACAGTACTTCTGATTTGTATCTTTGGGTTTGAAAGAGCACTGGCATAGCAAGATGGCCTTCAAAATACAGCATAAGGCTTTCTCTTCAAACAGATACTGTGTAGTGTAGCTAAATATAGGGAATGTTTGTCTGCTGATTTCATACCTTGGTAGCAGACTTCCTTCTCTCCACACTTCAAACAAAAACACGAAAGTGAAAAAATACCAATTGAATACCAGTGTACAAAATAGCATATTGTCAGGATGTTGTATTCATCCAGGTTTGATATACATGTCTGATGGAATTGTTGTATAATGATAGGAGTGGAGGGATTAACTCTGGAGAGTCACTTAGTAGTTCATTTAGACATTAAAATTCTGCATCCCTTTGTCTTACTGTTTGTTCTGTTATATTTTAAGCTGGATGTACTATGCAACGGAGAAATCATGGGGAAGGATCATACTATGGAATTCATCTATATGACGAGATGGAGACTAAGAGGCGAAAACGTAAATGCTGTTACATTATTGATAAATGATGTTTTGGTATATTTATTATAGAGACTATACATGCTTTCACAGCTTAGGCCAGAATATATTCTATGACCCTTCAAAAAACCCCTATTTAAAAATGCCTTTTGCATGTTTTCTGAATTTCTTATGTAAAACCCTATGGGTGAAACCCTGCAGCACGTATATTGTGTAGATTCTGACACTTCAAAATAGCAGATATACAATGTCTGCATGCAAGTTCTCCTCAGAGTTTTAAGTAACTGAAAACCCAAGCCCTTGTTCTTTTTCAGCAAATTTGCTTTTGGTGGCCTTTTGAGTTACAATAGTTGGGGAATCTGCATCCTGCAGTTCTTCAGTAAGAACCTGTTTTATACAGTCAATAAACTGGAAGTGACACTGAAAAATTATTGGTGAAATCTAATTGTTTTATTACTGTTTCTGTTAATACTGCATCTATTCTTTTTAGATATGCTGTGTAACAATAACATTCATTTAACAGCCAGAAGGGTTTTCCTTGCTGCACAAGTATATTTTAGAATTGCAGTATTTAACTTTTTAAAAGACATTTTTTTCAGGACTGATACTCAGTTTGATTTAGTATTGCCTTGTATATTTAAATTTTTTGGTTAGAAGTCATATCTTCTCTTCTTCTCTTTTTTTTATACATTTGTTTGTGTGTGCCTGTTGATTGTTCTTCACTTTTTATTGCTTTGTAGCATTTGCAAGTTTGTCTATCATTACTAGTGGAGCCTAAATTGGAGTGCAGCTAAGGTTAAGCATTTGACATACCTTAATGTGCTGATCTGAAGAAAATTCCAAACTTTCTCTATTCTTTTTTTGTTTTAAGCCTCCTAGTGCTCAGAATAAAAAGCACTGGGACACAGACAGAGAAGACAGAGGATTAAGCACACTGTAGAGTTAACAATTCACAAGTTTCCTAAAGTTTTACCTTAATCTGAAGCTGGAGGGGGAAGGATAGATTTTGATAGGAATTAGGGAGGTCAATGTATATAGGCAAGTATTCATTAAATTTGAAAGTAATATTGCTCTGAAATTTGGTGATTGCTGAAACCCCAATATTGCACGAGTAAGGGAGCTTTAACTAGAATTTTTTCCAATACTGCCTTGAAACCACTGGATGTTTGTTTGGTTTGCCATCTTGTATTTTTATTAGCATTGGCTGTACTAGTAGGAAGTGTTGAGGCAACAATTTCAGTGATAATAGAATTTTTTCATGGCATTTCATCCTGCAGCCCTTGCCTACAAATGGACTTTTGGGAGCTGCATGAAATTGGAAGCAACAATAACTGTGATCTTGACAAAAAGATATTTGTACTGGTGAAAATTTTTCAAAAATCTCAGAACTATAGTTTTTAACATTTAGTGAATGCAAGAGCTGACAGCTCCTGGTTAAGTTTGTAAGTTGTGTTTATATACATACAGCATGGCCAGGTACGTGTTCATCTTCTCTTTTACATAGTTTTAAATCACTCTCTTGAAGTCAGAGATGAGTAAAACCTCTAAAAATTTCATTGTGCTGGTAATCCAGTAATATCTAGGCTTCTATGATTTTGTTTTCCTCAATGAAGTTGCAATAGTAATTAATTAACCCTCTCTTCTTCCAAATGAAGATCAACTGAATCCATTATCTTCATCTTTGGTACTATTGGCCATGAGCTTTTACTGGCATAGCTATGGACCTTACATGAGGTAGACAAGTAAAGGGAAAAACATCCATTTATTCATTAAACAGATCTTTCCTGTTTTTAAGTAAGTAAGTTGATTGTAACCTTTACATTTAAAAATTAAAAAAAAAAATCAATAAATGGTAAATGTGTATGTCCAGCTGTGAATGCCTCTTATCTGATCAGAAAATCATCTCCTTCGCAGTTTCGGTGTCAGAACTGCTCATCTTCGCAAGTCTGCTCACAGGATGGCACTTTTTATCAGGTAAGAGGCACTCACGACTGTACATATTACAGTCATTAAGGTCCTGTCAGCACCTCCATTGTAATTCAACTTGTGGAATTTTTATAATTCCTCACTACAAAGTGCTAAAACTCTGTGAGCAAGGCCTGAGCATTTTCATTCCTGCAGCACAAACTTAGGATTTCTCTTACTTTACATTAGGCCAGTTTTTGTTTGTGTTTTTTTTGAGAGATATCATTCTATAGGTTGATATCCATATCAGCCTCAAAGGATTATCTACTTCTTCCTATCTCATTCCTCTAACTAAGCAGCATTGGGCAATCACTGGCAAGGGATCAAAACTGAAGAGTATGAATTAAAAGAGACTGCACTGGTTTCATCTCTTTGTGGGAATTCATGTGTCCTTTTTAATGGAGTAAACAAATGTTAGATTTTTCTAAACTGTTCCTTTCACATTTTTAAAATTAGAAATGGAATAATCTCTGGAAGCAAAACCTCCAGAACCTGCAAACTGAAGCTGGTTTCTAAGTTTCACTGACCCATCTGGTTCCCAATACTATTTGAAACAGTTGACAATTTTGGTTTGAACTGATTTCTAAAAGTTACTTTGCAAGTTTGAAATACTGTTTTTGTCTTGAGTAAAAAATTAGAGCTAGTGATAGAGGTGATAGAGCTAGTGATGGAAGTGAACTACTGCACTCATGCCTCCTTCAATAATTAGAATTGTCCCAGCATAGTGCATTTTATTTGCACAGTTTTGTGGGGTTTTTTGCTAAAACACTGAGACTCACTGGTTTACTTGGCAGTTTCAGTGTGGTGATTGCTCTGTCTCTGCCTGTGTGCACTTCCAATTAGATCTGCACACTTCTAGAGACAATTTATATACTCAAAGTGAAAACCATGTGAAATAGCATTTAAATAATATGGTAGTCATATCCTGTGCAAAGAAAAAATTAATCAGAGACCAAGTAATTTATGATACCGCAGATACATGTTTGTTAATTGCACATGCAGACTACACATGGTGCTCCCTGTCTTCTCTCCTAAACACTCCTGATACTGTTAATACCTCTGGGTTTACCTTGTGATTTCTCTGCACTCCAGTTTGTAAATCCCCTGCAAGTGTGATCACATTTAGTTCTGGTAATATTTCACTACCATGGCATGGAAAGTTTATTAACCCCGTAGGTCTCTGGAGCTATATCTTTGTTTCTTCATCTCTGTTGCATTTGAAGGATGCAGCAAAATATTTCTGATTTTAGTGATAGCTTTTGTAATAATTCTTTTTATTTCCAAATTTGCACGTAAAAAAACCTTAAATTGCCTTTGTTTCTCTGTCCTGGGGCAGAGAGATATTTAAGGCCATACAGCTGCTGAGACAATGAGATTTGCCAGGGTTTTATGCTATAGAAAATATCCTGTATGCTAATGAAGTTAAGAGGAAAACGTGAGACTTAAATGAAATGCTGACAGACTGAAAAATAAGAGATTGTGTAAAACAACAGTTTGAGCAACAAGCGCACAGATATTCTGTAGCCCTTTTGGGAAACCCATCCACTCTTGCCTTCCATTCCACAATAGTTTTGTCCAATTTAGGGATCCAAGAGGCTGATTTGCCTTTTTTTTTTTTTCTCAGTAGGAATTAGTAAAAATTTATCACTAAATCTGAGGCTAAGGAGTTTGGATTTTGGGGAGAAGGTAGCCCTCAACTCTCAGAAAACCAGCTGGCAGCAATATGACCTTTTTTTTATAGTTTAGCTATGGAACCTGTGTATATACATTTCAAAGTACATCGCCTGTATATATACTTTGGTTAAGAAAGTATAAAATGTCAAGATTGCTTTTTATCAAACACAGCAACACAGAAATAAGACTTGTTTGAGCACTCCCAAGTATAAAAGTAAAAAACCATAAATATTGAAACATATAAAAGCAGATACAGAAATTGTGTATCGGTGACAAATAGCCAACAGATTTGAAGTACAGGGGTGGATTTAACTGTTAAAATGTATGGAATTATTTCATATAAATTGTCATATACATCTGTCTTAGAGATAAGGTCTGGCTATTCTTAAAGTAGTCTTTAATTGCATTTTCTTTGTATTGTTTATGAATCATGTCTTCATGTTTTCTTGTCTGTTTTTGTTGTTGTTTTTCCCTTACTTTTGTTTTCAGTCTTACCCTATGGTACTTCAGTATCGACCTAGAATTGACTTCGGTTAGACCAAAGGGCCAGATCCCACTGAGATGAATCCTGCACTATTTGTTTACCCATCGACAGATTGCACAATGAATGGATGTGCCTGGACTGGGGGGACACAGCCAGAATTTCAGCATGCAAATAAGGACATTGTCTTTCTTAAAATTGTCAGTTGCATCTCAGTTGTTTCTATTAGAGCAAGCCAAGTGCCATTCTGCTACTGAAATGTGCATAAGATATTTGTGTATCTTAAGAGTGTGCTGCAAATCATAGCCAAAATCATGAAGTGTACAGTCAAGACTCAAAAACTATGGAATATTTTTGCTTGCGTGTTAGAAAATTTTTCTGGTCCTAATATTGATTACACTAGCAAAATGGCAGAGTGCTCATTCATGTGGTGTTGCAGTTTCACACACTTACTATTTTACTGAATATTGTTGTTTAAATCATAGAGTACTGTACAAATAACTAAGGATTATACCTTGACAATATTTTGTATAGAAAATATATTTAGAAAAGTGGTGATTGGGCCACTACCTTTTCCTTGACAAGGTTCTCATGGGTCCAGGTATAGCTCACTCATGAGTGTGCAACAGTCCTTTTGCAGTGAAGGAAGATTAATTACACTGAACAAGAGGTGTACAACATGATAATTCAAAATAGTAATTTTAAATCTTCTAAATTGCTAATATTGCTTAAAAGCATTGCAGCCTTTGTGATTGCACTTTCTGATGGTTTCCCTAAAGTTTGAAATATGGGATACTAGCTATTTTTGGAAAAATGGCTTCTGGTCAGATTACATTTCTTCTAATAAAACTTCCATAAAAATGAAGCTAAAATAATATAAATGTCTATGGAACAAATAAATTCCACTACAAAATTATGACCAAGGCAAAATTTTACATAATTATTACTTTTCATAATAAACATTTCCTTTTAAGATTGAATAGAGGTTTATACTATGCTAAGACAAAAATAATATATAGCTTTAATTACATACTGTATCTCTTGTGACTATCTGGAATTTAGAATTCATTAAAGAAATTCTCATTAGTTAAAGTAATGTCATAAAGCTATTTCCATAAAATTAGAGGTAATGCAATACTGAAGATAAGCAGTCTGACCAAAATAATTGTTCAGGTCATCTTTTTTCGTAAGACCTGGTACTGCTGGATAAAAAGTGATTGTTGCCTTAGGTATTGCAAGCATAATGGTTCTAGTATGGGATGTTTATTGGGGTTTTTGGTAATGTTGCAGGGAGCATAGCAATGCGTATGTTTTCTGTCTTCCGTTGTCTTTGCGTAAAAGTCAGTTGAGTTTTTTCTGATCAGATTCTCTGGAGATACTTATAGTTCAGTCTCATTATGTAATTTCTACTTAGTACATGCCTGCTAGTGTTGTAGATATCGATTTACTTTCTTTATGCCTTTTGCATACAGCAAAAAGGAACCAAATCAATTTTTCACAAGCTGCTGTAGAGTGAACTGATCATTCTTAGATAGACAAAGTGAAAATTCTTTCTTGGGATCAAATATAAAAGATAGATGCAAGGCTGTAATTCGTTTGTAAGTTTATGTTCATGTACTGTAGTATGTTCTTAGGAGGAATAAGCATGTTGTGGATTAAATCTTGCCCCTTTAATGTTAGGAGTTCTAACCTTGATGACTCGAGGAATCACATGTAGTTGGGTTGAATTCTACCATTGCACTCCAAAGCCCATATGACACGCAGAAATCAAGATGCTGTCGGTAGCAGTCTGTTTAGGAACCCTGCCATTGCAGGTCAAGGTTGCACATATTGTGCAGATGCCAGTGGAACTGGGGAAGAGAAACATTTAGGAAGAAGCTGCTGCCCCTTTCTGCAGGCACAGCGTGCTGGCCGATACAGGCACTGGTTTGCCCGAAAACGAGTAGGGGTGCACGTGCTGGCTGCAGGGAGCAGACATCCTTCTGCCCACCCAGTCTGTGATACGCTACTTGACAGAAAGAAGATACTCCAGGCAGGGAGGGCCCTTCTCTGCAGAGTCTCTAGGGAAAAATAGATTCTTTTTTATATATAGAGGTCCTCCTCACAGAGCAACTTGGAAGAGCAGAGCATGCTTTCTGATTGAAAATCATTCTTCTCTTTAGTATATACAGTTGTTTTGTACAGTAGAAATAGGACATTATTTGTAAATATTTACATGCACATACAAATTACACCTTACAGTTTTTATATATTTCACGTGTTTTTATACCAGAATTTTCACTGTAGATTTGCTTGACATAAAATACCTGTTGCAGTTTATCACAAAACTAATGCTAGGATGCTTAAGAATAATTTCTGCTTGGTTCAGGGCACAATTTTTTTCTCAACAATTGTGTTTGCTGTTTTGACAAATTTGAACAGACTTGTTTTAAAAAGACAGGAACATGTAAGTTTTAATCCATCTACCTAACAGGACCCTTGGAATAGCACTATTTTGCATTGGCTTTGGAATGGCAACTAATAGAAGCTTTCTTTAAGTGTTTGATAACTTCCTGTATTCATAATTCAGAGAACCATGAATTTTCACAATCAGAGTTGGACATTGCTTTTGATTCCTGGTATTTTCTTGATGCGAGTTAAAGCTAGACTACAGGAGGCAAATCTTCATTTTAAGCATGGAGAATACTGACAGATCTGAACCGACGTTCGCAGCTGCGAATGGTGGCATTAAATGCATATGAACTAACCACCTACACTTCATGCATTTCTGATTTGATGGCACGGTGCCTGAGTGCTGCTATAGTTTAATAGTTTTTGTGAAAGTGAAGTGCCAGTGAAATACATATCTTAACTGGGCAGCTTGTGTAACACAGGCATTGCCTTCTTTACAGGAAATTTCTCTCTCATATAGTACATATGTGCCATGTCTCTACAGGTATGCATATTTAATTCATTTGTGCCAATTAAGATTATCTGAGCACCATAGGAATATGAGAATGCGTGTGCAGATTCCTGTGTGCCAAAGATGGGGTAAAGTTAAATGAGTACCTAAGCATTCCCTTCAGACTGCACCATATGCCATGCTAGAGCAGATGCCTGGATAGAGTCACACTTTCTGAGCATTTCCATGACAAAGTGTCACCACTGCATGCTTGTAAAGCATAGGAATATAAAATAAGTGTTGCTGCCACTGTGTTTCTATGACTTTCCCATATGAGCAGTATCTAACTGCAGAGGGACCTAAAAAATTCTGCACTACTACCTAACCTTGCTGTCTCTTATTTAGCACATTTGGTGCTGCTTGGGTTTTTTTCCCTAGAAGTGAAAAACTCATTAATGAAAATCATAAACAACTTTTTGTTGAGCATAGCTGGTTGCTGCATTTATCTAGTAACAAGCCGTAAGCTAGAATTTAGAAACAAGATCCTGCAATATCTCAAACAATATGGAATTAGATGATTAATCAAGAAATGCATCTTCCATGATGCATTACTACACTCCTGGTAGCTAAGGGCCTAGTCCTATGAAGGATTTTTTTTAATGAAATACCAAATAAGATTGCTACAATAACTGAAGTGACTCATCACTATAGTAGGTATTGTTCACATGAAAGCTTTGGGGATTTGGGTCCTAGGAGTATGCAGTGCTTGAAGTATATTGTGCATACTCAGCTAGCTTGCAGTTATGCAAAAAAAAAATTATAGAAGTATAATCTTGACTTTACTGAAAATGTTACACAAAGTGAAGTGCCTGATTACTAATACAGAATACCTTCTAAGCCCATTATTTGCATTTGACAGGGTAATATTTGCTTCTGTATTTTATCTATGGTCTTCATATTGTCAGCAAGAATATATCGTAAACATACTGTATTGAGAAGCTTTCATGGGAAAAAAGGATAAAAAGAAATGTGTTCTTTTAGATAATTTAAATTAAAACAACCCTATCTCAGTAGAAATTATATTAAAATAAGTACTTTTATGTTGAAAATATTCCATTTTCTGCATGAGGAACCCTTTAATTCTGGATCTTGGTCTTTTTTTCTCCATAGGTTTCAGCAATTTGACTTGACTTTTCTGCTGTTATCACAAACAGTTCTAGTGTATCTGCAGGAGAAAAGAGATTGATCCTATCCTGTTTAGATGTAAGCTAGGCTCTTACTGCAGACAAAGTAACGGTCCAGAGTTTCATCTCATCTCTCCCATGTATAGCTGTTATGCATGACTTTGTGAGAGAAGTAGACAATTTTTCTTTCTCTGATGTTTTCTCAAATAACAAAACAGGCCATGGCGTAGTCCTTTGATTGAACCAATCACTGAGTTGTATTGTTTGTGGGTTTTTTACGTTTTCATACAACTGAAGACAAGAGGCATTTATTCACTCCCCCCAAAAAAATCATTCTTGAGAGGACTTGCAACAAAAGACATAGCATCCAGCTCAGCCAGATACTATGCCTGGTAGAAATACTAGAGAGCAGGTAGCTGTTCAAAACCAGTCCTAAGTCTCAAAATAGACTGAGAATTGTTTATAGAGGGGCTACATAAAATACTGGTTAATAACATTCACCGATCAAAGTCAATTTTGTCCTGGAAAACTGCAAAGACAATTAAGACTTACATCCTTATCCAAGAGTTTGGTCCAGTTTCTTCACTTAATCTGGCAAATTGAAGGCATCTCTTTGCTCCCTACAAAAATGCATGTCATGCTGCATATTCCCTTCTCATTTTACTTCGTGCTTTGTTATCTTATTATTTTTCTCACTTAAAATATCTCAACAGGCACCCTCTCTCCTGTAATTAATTCTAAGTTCTTGCACATCTTTTGGCCATTCTTGTACTCCACCCCATTTCCTACCCAAAAGTCAAAACATTAGGACTTACAAAGGTGAAATTGCACATGAGGTATCAGCTCACAGGTTTCATTAATCAGGCAGCTCTCGTGGATTTCAGCAGTTTTCACAGTTCTGCATTTTCAATCCTTTGTAGCCAGTTTGAGCAAGGTTCATGCTTCCACAAGGGTTTCAGCTGAAGGCACTTGTTTGAGGAGGGATTGTAGTCTACTGGAGTGTGTTCCAGGATGAATTCCAAGACACCAAGGGATTGATTCATCTGAAGGAAATGTGAAAGCTTCCAACTGCACATTTACCTCTAATTTTGTCACATAGGGGTTGTCTGACCTTCAGACCTCAGCGGAAACATCCATTGCGGGAATGTCCTTCAAATGATGATCTTATAGTGTTAATATCTATTTCTTCATAAAAAGATCTACCTATTGATTTTCTTTTCTACCTACTGTCTACACTGTCTGTAGGTCAGATTAAAACCTTAGATTCCAGAATAGGAAATTGATTAATTAATGGATTCCTGACAGATTCTTCCATCCAAGGTATGTGCCATAAATCTTTTGCATTCAGGTAGCTTTCCACTAAAGCTGAGTAAGGATGTTATTTCATTCTCCAGTAAGCAATTTAGGTCTCTATAATTCTGGAACGTGGCAGTGAAGCGGAGGAGCTCTGTACATGGGTAGAAATGTCCAGGTTATCTTTTGTATTTGCAGAAGGAGACCAAGTTCTGTAAGCTCAGGATGGAGGAGAAATTCTGGAATGAAAGATGTCTATAAGTGGTAGTTTTTGCTGTTACATTAATTTTAACTAAAAATAGGCATTGGTTTGACTTTGCATGTTTTTTTCTGAACCATTAGGTACTTTTCTTTGAAGTAACTTTTACGTGTATTTTTAGGAAATGTTTCTAACATGGCTGACAGTTGACAGGATGAGGTGAACAGAAGTGGCTGTTGTGCATTTTCCTTTTTCCTCATGACAGTGAGTGTAAAGCAAAGCAAGAGTTGAGAGAAGATTACTATACAATATACAAAGTGGCTGCACAGTAAAATGTTTTTGCTGCTAGTTAACGTACTGAGGGTTTTATTACAAATGAAGTTGTAATGAAGATGTTTATTGTCAAAGTGCAAGTCACATATTTTATGATGGTATTCTACTCTTAAAATTCAGTTTTGTATTATATTGAGTATAGTAGATATTGTTCCTGTTGTCTCCTGAATTTTGATGTGGTAAAATGAAACATGCTCCATTTTTACTGAAAAATATCACATACTAGTTGATTTTAAATTAGTCTTTGTTGTCAGATATTTAGTTTGTTCATAAAAACTTAGTTTTTTTAAAAAATAAACTATTTTTATGGATTATCTGATTGCCTAATAGTTTTAAGGGACCTATTTAATACCAAAGGTAACGCCACCCAGAAATGGACTTGGAATATGACATTGACACTTTTCTGGAGTGCCTAAGGGGTCAAGAGGTACACCTGGAGTCAATCAAGCAGAACTGAACCAGTGGTAGTTGTCTGTGTCACCAAGCTAAAGGGTTAGGCACACCTAGCAGTTTCCAAAACAAATTAGAAAAGGAAAGAAACAACAGGAATAGCATGAAGTTTGAGTTAACAGACATAGAGTAGCTCTGAGTCCTAGCTCATGTTCCTGAAGAAAAGCACAAGGCTTGCATTTACTGATGTGTCTGCTATACCTGGCCTGTGAACTAACAAAAAACTCAGTGTGCTGTCAATCCTGTAAACCTTCCAAAGCACAAAATAGTCACCAAGCTACTTTTGGGGTTTCTAGTCGTAGTTCAGTGATATTTTGGAGGGTGGAAAGGACAGATTTGGAGGATAATGAGAAGATATTAAGTATGTTTTACAGATTTTTATAGCTATTTTTTTAGCAAATGGCATTGCTGTCCTTGACATGAGACCATTGATTAGCAAGAAGTAATTATTTTACTTGTGCAGTATAAAACAGAGAGAATAAAAAAATCCAAATTTTCTTGATTTCCTTTTCCAGGATAGTGATTAACTAAACTGGAAAGTAATAGGTCAATTTAATTATTTTGCTGGCTGAAAGATTTCTTTCTAAATATTTACTGAACATATTTTTTTTCTCAATTAGAAGCTTTTTAGCATCAACATGAAGCAATGCATCATTTTTTCCCTTATTGCAGACTTAACTATTGAAAGGAAAGTATTTTGCATTTTTTAAATTAATGCAAAGCCTGAATTGTTGGATGTTCCAGGCTACTGAATAGATGATATAGAGTTACTCTCAATGGATTTTTGGGGGGTGGGGGCCTAAGTGTCCTTATATAAGCTGTGATCCAAGTTAAAAGAAAGGAGCCTATGGTGAGCAGTAATAATGTTCTAATGCTTCCTTGCATTTGACCAGTAGTTACCAGTTTTCGATAAAGCAGCCCTCACAGTACTTAGGAGCTCATAGAACATATTGTGATCTTAAGTTGCTCATTTGTTTTAAAATATAAAATGTTTTAAGCTTTTTGTCAAAAGTGATAACATCCTATTACAAATAAACCTTTTTGTGGTTGTAAAATTTAGCTTATGAATCATTCAAATTGAAGTGAAAAAAACACAGGTCATTGTTAATGACAGTCTATCCTACTATTAAGAATATATGTATTTTTGTAAAGGAAAAGCACTTGTAGATATTTAATCAGTCCAATATCTATCTATGTTCATGTTTTGGGGAAAAAAAAGAAAACAAAATGCTGCTTAGAGAATCACTTACATATTTTTATTTTTTTGTGCTCAAATGCATTTTCTGATGATTTATGGAATGTTTATTCTGTGTGAAGCTGTATAGTTAGTACAGCTGGGCTAAATGCATTTCTCACCTTAATCAGTTGTATCTGACTATGATAATATATTCTGTGTCCGATCAGAAAGCAATGGCAAAACACAGGCTTGTGGTGCTGTTCTTCATCTTCGATATTAGCTTCATCCTGCCTTAGAACTTTTCTACTTCGTAATAAGCATAAAAAACGCTAACCATTTTTTGTGATGCTTGTGTTTCAAAGGACATTTCATGGTATATCTGGTTGTTTAGCTGAATCTTACTATGCTTACTAACATTTTTATAAGATGACGGAATTTTGCATACAGTATTTAATAAGTTGTCCCCTGGATGAAAAAGTATGCAAGATTAGTCAAGTTTAATACTTATCTTCCTTCAAAGGAAACTGCTGCTGGGTACACGTGTGGAACATGATTGCATCACTAAAGTTTCTGAGAATTTGTACAAATACTATTTTTTAAATTTAGAATCATTCACTTCTTGTAATATTTTGCAGCTATTTGAAACCTCACTTTCAACTGTATTTTGATTCATCATAATGCATTAACACAGTTTCAGGGAAGAAAAAAAAGAGTAAATAATTTTATTAAAGAGTGGCAACCGTATTTGCTTGTAGTTATTAGTGTACAATCCAAAATCTCTTTACTTATTTCAGTGGGATTCTACAGGGATCTAGTCCATGGATCTGATGCTCAGTTAAGTTCTTCAGCTTGACCTCAGTGGAGTGACTTTCTATGATTATCCTTGTAGCTGAGACTTGAAATGAGCCAGACTTCCCACTTCCTCACTTAATTTCCTTTCATGGGTGACTAATATTGTTTAAATTTACTCTTATTATATTAACCTTGTCATAAGTAAGTTTTGCAATAATGAGTGTGTACACTAGCAGTAGAATTCATTGGTAGGAACTCAACTGAGTAAATGCTTGTGTCCTTGACTAATTTGGGGAGAATTTGACTCAGATTATGAGCACTTGAAATGGCATTCTCTCATTTATGTTCATGCTTCACAAAGATCTGCAGTTGATCAGGATTTGATGTGTTTTATTACATGAACATTGTCCATTTTTATAATTTTTGTTAAGAGCTAATTTCTGTAGTAATTCATTAGGGTCAACATCTCAGGGTCCACAAAGTAGCAGTTTAAAATCCATTTGATCTGAGTGCAATATCAGTACTGCAGGCTTGTATCTCTTGAAGAACCAAATATATTGTGTTTTGAAATACTTAAAAAAGCACCGTAAATTTCACCCAGTTCTACCAAAGGAATGTGAGGAGTTTTGTAATCTAGAATCTGAGTGTGGCCCTAGAAAAAATGAGACACTTATAACTGAATCAGCACTAGTGATCAATTTTACATTTAGGGAGGGGAAGTGCTGGTACTTGGGGGTTTTTTGGCAAAACCCCGTGGTCGTGCCTCTTGATGTAGAGTGAAGCCTGTTCAAATCTGCATCAACATTTGTAAGCAAGATTTATTTTGAAACAACAGCTCATGCAAACCCTGTAAATGGGCCTCTAGAATCTTGTGTATAAATGTATCAGGTTTGCAATGATATTTCTAACAGTGAACTACCTGTATGGCTCAGTACTGGTGATGTTAAATTACGTGTTTCATGCTAATGTCAAGAAGGTTTACAGCACCTTTATAGTGGTTGATAACAAATGACAATTTGGCCTGACCTGTATGCTGCAAGATGCCTCTAGCCCAGTTGGATTAATTTTATGAAAAATCTAGATGAGCAAGAAGTATAACTAATCTGCTTACTAGCACTGAATTGCTCCTTTCTCAAAGCAATAAATATATTCATGTTGTAACATCTGTTGTGCAGCCTACAATACGAGTTGTTTTGTTGCATTGTTTCTATATAATTTATTTTGTGCAATAAAAAAATCTCTGGTTTTATCTGACTTCTCTCTAGTTTGTAATAATATTTGAATTAAAACATTTGCTAGCTTTATATCTTAATCGTGCAAGCATATTGTCAGCTCACAGAAATGCAAGTAGAAAACACAATGTGGTAATATTATGCCTTAGAGGAAAAACAGAAGGTACTCACATGGCCTGATTTTGTTCTAGTTAATGTCATAGAGTGTGACCATTTGTTTTCAAGGGTGCAGAGTTCTGCCTAACGTTAAAGTTGCTTGGACTTGGCACCCCATTTGTGAAATATAACCAGGTGGGTTACAGTGTGACTGTGTGCTTGGGGCTTTTTTTAAAAAAAACCAATCCCATAGAGCTTCTGCAAGTTTATGTTTTAACCTAATTTCACTGCTTTTTGTTCTCTCCCTTTTTGATGTTTTTCTGAGTTAATATGGTTTCAGTAGTATTTATTATTCTGTGCACTTACCTTTATTATGTTGTTGAGTTGTTATAACTCTAAGGTAGTGTAAAGTAAACATGCATGCAAATTGGAAGCTAGGGGATATCCTTACCACTGAGCCCTTGGTGTGAAGTAATGTTATTCATATTATATACTGAGTTACTGCAAAGAAAAACAATGGAGGGAGCCCTGTTATTCAAGAGAACTTGCACCTTTTGTCTGAGATGCTCCTACAAAACCTGCAATACCACCACACTGAGATGTGGCTCAGATTTGGAAATATTAGAAAGGATTGCCGATTGAACTAAAATGATCTGAGACAAAGAACATTTTGTATCCTCTTGTAGAATCCTTCTACGTGTTAGCAGAAAAAAACCCAATAGCTCTTGAGCACGAAATGTGAAGGTGTGTGTAGCACATTACAATACATACATGTGATTAACTAGGATTTGTTAGTTGCATTGCAATTGGCTGTTAACAGGCTAAGAGCAGCTATGGCACCACTGGCTGCTCTGTAACCTGTGCAGATGAAGCACTGCAGCCTCAATGGCTTTCTCTGAACCTTTTTCACGTGAGATATTTGACCTCCAGATTTGTCAAAGGTCATAAACTAATGCTTTCCCTTCTTCTAAAAGTGTTCTCGAGACTTAATGTCACTCAGCGAAAAAACCCTCAGACTTTACATAATGTCATTACATTCTTTATTAAATAGAAATTGAATTGTGTAAAAGTGCAAAATTCTGCTCCTAAATAGGGAATGTTTCCTTAAGCAAGATTTCCATTTAAAATGCGGTGATTAAATTATTCTAAATAATTACTTTGTTTCAGGTAGCTAAAAAGAGAATCATTGTGGGGGGAAAAAACCCTATGCATAAGAATAGTAAGGAATGCCTCATAAGTCATAAAGCTGGATTATGTTTTATTGAAGGAGGAAGGTAGGTGGTATATAAACAGCTGTTTACATCAGGGGCGTAGCACATGAATTTCCCTGTTAGAACTGTGATTCACGTTGCTTTCTACCCTAATTATTTTTTCTTCTTTTATTCTAGAGGAGAAAATGCAATGCAACGTCATTATAGGCAAGAGTAATGTTTTTCAGAAGAGAAGCTTTAGTAATTTAGGTTTCATTAAAGCAACAGAAATTTGCTGGCAGTATGTAATATGAGCACCTCATTCCAGTGGCACACTTCCAACATCTTCATTTGGAAAGAAGACTGCTGCATTCATAATTCATAAAAGCATTGGCATCTATCCCATTAAACTCACACAGGAAAAGAAAACATTCTTATATGCAAAAACACCCTCTCTTCTAAACTGTTTATGGGTAATGTTCTGTCCTTTGCTGTAGTACACAAATAATGACAGTAAATGCACTTCTAGGTATGGAAAATAATTACAAAAAGGAACTTAAGAAAAGCTGTACTTAGTACCAATTTTGGAGACACTTTAAATTCCTTGGAGTCAATGTCACCTTTTGCATATGTATGTGTCCCGTGCCCCTAAAGACTTCCAGTCCTGCTGCATACAGGCAGCCTCTACAGATTTTAGTGTCCTAGTACACCTCCAGAACCAGCAGAACTTGTTACTAGCCAGTATTCCTCCTTTAATTTCTCTGTCCATGTCCTTCTCAAAGTGTGTTATTTTGTCTTGACTAGTTTCTAAAATGTATTTTGTTCCCATGCTCCTCCCTATAACCTGCTAGAAGTGAAGCAGACATAGAGAGAGTGCTCTGTGTGCTCCTCATGTCCTTAAGCTACACCCAACAGCAGGAGTTCTAAACATCTTAAGTAGTGAGCTCAGGAAAGTCCACTGCTGCTCCTGTGCTTTGCTAGTTTATGGTGTTGGATTTGTAAAGCACCTTAGTACTCACAAAGAACTCGTGGAGTGTATTTGAAACCAAAAACAGGGAAAGAGAAAGGGATGTACTCCCAGTAGGCACCCCTTGGAAGCAAACAGCATCCAGAATAGCACCTGTACTTCTGTGAGTACTGCCCTCATCTCCAGTGTGGATTGCTTTATAATGTTAAACAGCAATTACACCGACTTCTTCCAGACCCTTTCTCCAAGTGTTCAGCTCAGATTGTTATTCTCTGGTAATCAAAATCCCTGGAACACGAGGAAAAAAAAGGCATGGATCTGTACTGCTGAGTAGTTCTGTAACTTGCAGCACTCCGCCTACCACTCTTTCCATGTTCTGCTGATTGCCAGAATCTTTCTTCTTAGACTGAAAAGGTGCTTCCGGAGTACCTTATAAATAACCAAAAAAAATTACCACAGTGCTTGAGGTAAGCAATATGCAACTTGTTTTTTAATCTTTATTTGGAAAAATTGCTATTAAAGGGCTCTCTGGTTAATACTTTGCATGGATGGATGTGCATGTTCAGAGCATTACCCATGTAATTTGACATTTTTAAAAAATGTATACAGAGACATATAAAATAAAAAATTTTTGCTAATCAAAAATTTTGTTTATATAATAATGAATACATAAATAACACAATAGCTTATTTAGAGAAGTGATACTATGAAGGAAAAATCTGCACCGTTGTTTTCAACCCAGGGCTGCTATAGTTTAATTTTCTATACTTGCTATAAAAACAAGGTGTTATGTCACATCATAATAACAGCATGAAACCAAACACGTGTTACATAGATGCCTGATCCTATAAAGGCATGTGCTGAAAGAATACTCACATGTGGAACATGCAAGACATGTACATAGGTTTTTGTGATCCTGTTGTGGGAATACAAATTGGCCTGCTGGTAGCATGTTCTCCATTTGTTTTACAGGTTGTATTTAAAGCAAGAAAATCACATGGAGAATAGATGCCTACCATTTCAAACGAATCCAAAGTGCTTTGTAGGTTATGTATTTAAAACATACACATGCAGGAGTGACTTTGCCATGGCAACGTGGCCATAGGTAAAAGCAGAATAGAGCAACTCAGTCCAAAAAATTAATTCAAGTGCAAGAGACGTGTTCAAGGTAAGAGTAATGTGAAATCAGAATTCACACCTAAATCTATTCAGGTCTGTTCCCTGACTTTGGAGAAAAGTGCTGGTAAATCCTTTCAGTGACTGCACAGTGAGCTGCCTACCATCTGCATTCAGCCTCAAAACACTGATTTCTGCCTGCAGCTCCTGGCCAAGACTATTCTATGGCACACAAATGCTCAGGGGTAAAAAAAATCGGAGTGAAATGCTTTATCCCTATGAGCCTTAATATATTCTCAATTCCCAGCATGGGGAAACTACAATAATCACTGCTTAGAGAAGCTGACAAGAAGCTAAATTATTCTGAGTTCCTTGTTCCTTCTAGATTTTGAGAAGGGGGTGGATGTGATAGGAGACCCTGCTTGTCTTTCTAAGGGAGAGGGCTGTACAGCAGTTTTCTTTATTCTGATGTCATCTACTGCTAGTCACAAGAGGAGACTGGCTAAAACCAAATTTGAATAGCCCAAAAGAAATTCAGTCTTCAGCTCTTGTAGTTCTCATCTCTCTCAATTGCACAACAGCAGGTGAGGACAAGAATTTCCGGAGATGTAACATCACAGAGAGCACCATGTGGAGGGAATTTCTCAGCACACCAACACAAGGGTGTGCCAAGCAGCCACAGACAAGTAGCGAGCCAACCAGCTGAGCACAAGCTCCACAGCTGCATTGGTGAGCACCCTTTGAGCTATTTGCAGCTCTGTGCAAGGAAACTGGCAGCAGAGAGGCAGTGGCTGTGGGTTTTCAACCCTTGTGCAGCTCAGGTCACTGCCAGCCAGACTGCTTGTACCCCACACTTCACTGTAGACAAGGTGTCTGCCCATGGGTTATACAGAAAATACTGTATGTGACCTTTCACCAATAAACATTTTCAATACCACCCATATTCTTAACTGCTGCCAGGTCAAAGTACATAGCCAGCAGATAAACTGTATTTTCTAAATGTCCTCACATTTCACTCCTAGGAAGCATAGACTTAGTTCCGGCTGCTGTTTGTGGCCTGGCATTAAGAGTTAGCAAAGAGCTTGACCTTGGGAAACAGTAGAAAAGCATCCTAGAGCCTTTCTATAGAACTGCAGGCAGAAATTCTGGCAGAAATCAGGAGACTTGTTGGTGTGGCCATCAGCTTGAGACTGAGGCTGTGGATTCACAGGTTTCTTGCTGCTAAACTCTTTGGGAGCATAGGTCATGGGGAAGGAAAACCACCTGTTGTACAGCAGCTTTATCATCTGCTCTGCTTTTATTTGCCCACAAGCAACCACTGGAATAAGAGTAGTGGTAAGGAAGGTACTATGGTAAGGAGTGCACATTTGTGAATACAAATCAAAGATTTCTGTGGGAAAGTAAGCGCTAGACACTGCTTCATACTATTCATAGCTTCTAAGAAAAGATAGAATGTCCCAAGAGCAAAAGCATCATGGGTTGTTGCCTACTGCTCGGAGAACTCATCCAAACGCAGTCCTCAGAGAGGATTATTTCCATTGACTCTGCAAGTCAAATGTGTTTTCTTCCACTTCAGCACAGGATCAATTATAAACATCTCTAAAAGCCTACAGGTACAAGCACCTGTACTGCAGCAGACCACAAGGCACATACATATTTTTAATTTGAGGAACCGAAGCTGAACTGAATCCCTGTCTCTTCATGCATCAGTAATATTTAGAATGATGATCAATGAATGCTGCATTAAGAATGCTTAAAATGTCACTGATCCCTTCCAAGCAACACTTCAAGAGGCTCCACTTGTGCTTCTACAAAACTCACAAAGGGAGGTGGTAAGATTTTCTCTGACTTCCATAAAAACCTGAGCATGACAGCAACACCCAGATGCTGAAGCAATTCTGAGTAAGAATGGGGAGCAGCAATCCAGCACACAGCTGACTGCTCTCGGCAGAGCAACATGGATGTATGCAAGACCCAGGTTCCAGGGTGGGACACAAAGCCAGTACAGGTGTCCACCCCAAGGAATGGGAGGAAAGGTTCCTCAGTTGTTCTTCAGAATCAGATGGATCAAGGCTTGTTTAGCTTTCACCCACACCCAGATCTTTTGTCAAGTGTGGAATGCATGTGGATTTTGTGCTTTGCATTCAAAGAAAAATTACGTTTTGACAATTTTCCAAAAGCCCCTTGCATTTTATTTTTCTAAATTTAATGATAAAGCTCAATACTGGAAGACCGAAAGGCGAGGCTATCCCCTTACACTGGGAGAAATTCAGTGGCATGAAGAGACTACAAATATGATAAATATGACTACAGCAAAAGAAAGAGGGTTCTGTGAATGGAAAATGTCTTACTAAATAGAAAAAACTGCAAAAGACTTTTTAAAAATAACCTAAGTATACCAAAGTAAAAGCCAAGGAAATAAGGGAAAAAAGAGCTTGCTGATGATTTTATAGATGTTCTCCGTGTTCGTTAATATATAAGCTTTTTCCTGTAAAACACAATAGTTGAGCCCTAAGCAGTTAGCATATAATTTATCGCTGTTAATGATCAGTGCAGAGCAGCCTTTCCCTGGGCTCAGATGTATCCAAGTCAGGATTTTGAACCATAAATGTATCTACTTTTACAGTGGTTAGGTAAAAACTGAGCTTAAATGCATGAGACAGCTGCTGCAGATCAGCTGTGATTGCTGGGGAGGAGGTGTAGAGAGTTATCTTAAGGTCTGGAAACTCCATCTGTGTGCAGTCTGTCATCAGCCCTGCTCTTTAGGAGCTTGGTGTTAGTAAAACAGTGACTCCACGCCCAGGTAGGATGTCACACCAAACACCACTCTGTGGCTGTAGGCTCTTATGTGGTAAATGTTTCTAGTAATACTCTCAATCTTTGTTCTTTTCAATATGTGACACAGCTGGAGCTGGACTCTTCTGATAGCATTTATACCAAGTAGTTATGTAGAAAAACAAAAGTAAATTGCCCTGGTGTTCTGCTGCCCAGCAAAATGCAGAAGAGTTACTCATATTCCAGAGCCGTAGGTATGAATGTGCTGGACCTCCACATTTCAAGTTCATTTTATATGATACATGTCACAGATACCTGTTTAAATCACAGAAAGATTTTGCCCACCAACTTTTATTATTAGTTTGGTTGAAGCAGCCCACAGGCTTGTGAAGACATAAATTTTGCCATGATTTTACCAGCATCAGTGACTGTTCTGCTTGTTCTCCACATCAGAAGTCCCATCTAAGAAGCCAGCTGCATTGTGTTAACCTGCTTCCATCCTTTCAGGTTGGATCTCCTATCAAATCAGGTACTGACTTATCAGATCTTCTTTGAGAAGATTTTCCTCTGTTCATCATTAACCTGCCTTTGTCCTTTTGACAGCAACAGCTCTGCTTGAAATTACAGGGGTTAATTTCTTTGCTACCAGCTCTCCCAGCGCCTGTTGTGTCAGCAGGATGGAAATTGCTGCTAAACCAGCAGCCACAGGTACGTGCAGTTGCTAAGGTCTGAATGCAAAGCTTTCTTAGTACTCAACCCCTTCCTTATTAGCACAACATCAGAGCATGGGACATCCTGCCCCAGTAGCCCATACTCTGGAAAATTCTCATCCCACCTGCACGAGGTGGCACAAACTCACAGGCAGGTTCCCAAGACATCTGCAGCATCCCCCACCCAGCCCTACCCTGGATCATGGGGCAAGTTGATTTGCTTCCCCCTAAGCCTTTCAGCTCAGAAGATTCCCAGGAGATAAACTCTGGGAGATGGGCTAATGTTGTCTCTTCGCTGGTGACACCTGTAACATAAATAGTGTCGTGCTGTGCCCGTGGTGGTGAGACCCTTGATCCTGCAGAGACAGGAGGGTTGTTCTAGGTATGTGAGCAGATCTGTTCTATAAGTGCCCTGACTGGCAGTACTCTGTTAAGAATGCATTATATTAATCTAATATCCTGCTAAATACTAGGCAGATAAATCAGTTTCTCCTTTCATTCTCTCTCCAATAACTATGCAAAGTGTTTCTCTCTTGGTTTTAGTTCATATCATAGACTTGCACTTGATGGTCCCAGTTCCTTCACACCTTTCATACATTATGATTTGCATACTGCAAGGATAAATGCTTTACATTGATATTGCATTCCTGAGTAATTTCTGATGCATGTTTCACCCATGAAATCCTCTTGTCCTTAACTGGGTGCTCTTTTTTTTTTTTTCCTCCCTGAGCCTCCTGCCTCTGTGGAGACCTGCTTCAGCTGTTGACAAGTTGTCTTGATATTATGCCTGAGAGCACCTGTATTTTTTGTTTTTTCTTCAACATTAAATTGAAACCTTCATTTTTCTGTTTTCTTTCAAACTTTATCTAAGACCAGCTAATGTACTCACTAAATCTGTGCCCCTTCTTCCTAAGTGTGATTCGCACAGAAATTTAAACTGGGGCCAACTTCTGTGCTGCCTTTGCCAACATGTTCAAATCAGAGAGATGGCATGTGGCAAGAATTTGGACAAGGTAAGACAAGGAGAACCTAATTCTGAACTTCCTCAGTTTAAGTCTGGACTTTCTCCATGAATATCAGGTTCATGTAAAGCAGAGTCAATTAGATCCCAAGGTCCCCTTTTTAGTATTTACAATACTGAATTTCATGTTTCTTATTCAAACCAGAAGAGAAGTAAAGCGGGTGCTGTTGTGTATTTTCTTCCTGTGGTCAGTGTTATTGTTTATTACTTCCCACAGGTTTGTAAAAACAGACCCTATTCAAGTGGTTTTGGGAGCTTCCCCAGCAGTATCCATAAGCTGCAGGGTTTCCTCGGGCTCTCCAGATGAAACTCTTCTTCCTTTCCCGTGCAGACGTCCTCCTGGGATGAAAGTAGGCAGTGGGACTGGTTCCTTCTCTCCCACTGGGACAGTTTTAGAATGGTGGTAATTTGTGCAGCGCACATCACTGGGCTTTATCATTCGTAGGACTTAATGTCAACTTCGAATTTATTTCAACATGAAAACAGCATTTATCATAGAAGTGGGTTGACTCTAAACATAGCGAGAATGGACCAGAGCTCATCACTCTCTTATTAATCTTTCAGTCAGCTAATTAAAGAAGTAGAACATGGTCTTGCTCTTTGCATTGCTTCCTAGTATAGATAAAGTATTAATTTCAACCTTAGCTGCAGGAGGACATTGGTAAGAGATGTTTGGATCTGAGTAGGTCTCCTGCTTTGTTTTAGTCTGTTTCTGAACATCTGCTGAAGTGGGTGGCTGCTTCAGGGGGAGGGAAAATTAACTTTTTTGATTGAGTAATTTCCTTTATGAAGGCTCTGAAGGGGATGGCTGCCTGCAGAAATAATATTTGTTAAATGGCCGTATTTGGAAAATGAGTCAGTGAGAAAATAGCATGCAAATCCCCCAGCTTATCTCCAGCAGGGAAAGAACAGAGATGTGCTGAGAAATGAAGATAGATGCTGACTTGGAGATGACAAGTTAAAATGACCCTAATAGGAATTTTGTTTAATTTTTAACTAAAAATACATTAGGAAAATATTGTAACTGGGCATTCCAAATGCTAAAACTTCTTCTAGTGAAAAAATTTGTACAGAAATAATTGCCGTTTACCTGCAAAATATGTTTAAGTTCACATTAATGCTGGGTGTGCAAGATTTTGCAGCTCTATCCTTTACCTACCTTCACCTGCTTTTTCTTAAAAAAAAAAAAAAAAGGACACAATGATGTATTTAAGGCATTAACTATAAAAGAAAGGGAAAAGAAACATCTTTTTGTTGTATGAACTACTTCAGCGTACTACACAAGGGTGGCAAGGCCCTAAAAAGTTAAAATACCTCACGGGCAAATCCTTAGGTTTCAGCCAGCCAGGCAGCAGCCCATCTAATTAGCTACAGTTACCGTCTCTTTAGTAGCTTTGTCACTGCTGACCTCTCTCATTTACTGTGAGTCTTTGTAAGAGAACATTTTCCACAGTCTTTTGTCCTGGCAGCTGACTCTTTAAACCCAGGAGCAGACTGAAATAGTTTCTACTTTCTACCAGTTCGTGGGTGTCTTGGGTCTCATTTCCTCTTGTGTTCCTGAAGAGATGCCGTGGCCTCACTTGGCTTTAATGTCGCTGTGGGCTTGGAGTGCCTGCTAGGGAAATGGTAATGCTTGTTATTTGGAAATCTTGGGGAAGAGGAGAGGAGACCAGCAGCAAATTGATGTGAAGTTAAATTATTGCTTTTGTCCTTAGCCTTGAGACTGGGGTGGGAAGTGGCAGATGAAGCAATATGAAATCTGATATTTACTAAGTAAGCTTTTAAAACTCTCGCTTTAGCCTGGGAGGCTGCCCGTGGTACAGAATAACTCTGCACTGATGCAACTGAAGTGCTCCCTGCCAGAGCTGAAACCAAACCGGCTCAGCCCCAGGGAGGCGTGTGCAGGGAAGCGCCGGGGGCGAGCAGCCGCTCCGGGAGCGCCGGGAGCCGCTGTGCTCAGACTGACACACCCCGGCCGCCCCCGATGGGACACCGGCGGCTGGAAAGTGCTTTGAGGCCTTGGGTGGAAAGTATAAAAGGTTTACAACAGAGTTACTCGTTCTCACTGCAAATCCCTCCCCACCACTTCTCTAACACGGGGAATAAAAGCACGCAGCAAGCAAAGCAAGCCCTCCGAGTGTCTGAGGCTTTGCGAGGCAGACACACAGCACCAGGAGAGACTGCGTGGTTTGGCAGTGCCCCACCGGCAGCACCTGCCCTCCCCTTCCCTCTTGATGGGCACTGCCTCCTGCCTGTGCTCCTTTCCATGAAATTCCCAAGTCTCGTCAGTGACACTGAGTGTTATCTAGCCCACCTGAAAATTCTTCTCTCTAGAGTGGTTTCGCTGTATGATTTGTCAAAGATGTAAGTCTCTGTACTCGGCACTGATGAGGCTGCATCTCGACTCCTGTGTTCAGTTTTGGGCCCCTCACTGCAAGAAAGAGTTTGAGGAGTGTTTGCTGGAGTGTGTCCAAAGAAGTGCAACAAAGCTGGTGAAGGGTCTGGAGCAGCTGAGAGAGCTGGGTGTGTTTAGCCTGGAGAAAAGGAGGCTCAGGGGAGACCTTACTGCTCTCTAAAACTGCTTGAAAGGAGATTATGGCAAGGTGGGGATCAGCCTCTTCTCCCAGGCAACTAGTGACAGGATTCAAGTTACACTGGGGGAAGTTTAGATTGGATATTAGGAAGCGTTTCTCCATGGAAAGTGTTGCCACGTGTTAGAACAGACTGACCAGGGAAGCGTTTGAGCCTCTGTCCCTGGAGATATTTAAGAGGTGCAGATGTGGCACTTGGGGACATGGTTTAGTGGTGGACTTGGCAGTGTTTGGGTAACTGCTGGATTTGATGATCTTAAGGGTCTTTTCTAACCTAAACAATTCCATGATTCTAATTCCAAATGTTCTTATAGGGGATCAGTTGAGCAGAGCAGTACTGAAATGCGGTGCTGTAAATACCCCCAACAAAGAGAGGACTGCAAGGTGTGAAACAAGCACAGAACGAGCAATAAGACTGTAATGAGGTGTGTGATGGCCCTTCCTAAGGCTATCACAAAGACAAAAGATTTTAAAAAATACAACTTCCTACAAGTCAGAGGGCACTTGCTCTGGCCAATGAACATTTTGGCAACTCTTTAAAAGATAATCCTTCTAAGAATATTTAAACCCTCTATTTACAGTAAGGGTTGTTTTCTGGCCCTGGATTGCAGAGTGTTTTTATCCTTGTTCTGTTTGCTTTAATAAAGATGGATGTATCACTCTCATGTCCCAGAGAAATATGAATGAGGTTATTTCCTTCTAACTGAAGTTTTCTCTGTATCTTAATTGGATGCACTCTAATTTGCCCTGTGAGGTTGGGAAAGATGAACACTCTGTGCAGAAAATCCTGCCCAGTCCAGGTCATACAGGAGGTCTAATGAATGGGCTGCTGAGGTTGTTCCATCAGCTCCCTTGATCTGCCCCAGAGCCTCCATCAGCTTGCAAAAGAGAAAATAATTAAGCATTGCAATAAGTTTCCATAGCACTTACAGGTGGATGAAGATCTGCACTACTGAGTGTAATGTAACTCAATTGTTTAAATGGGGCAACATGCCCTAGTCTGCCACTGACTTTTTTTCCAGAGGCAGCATATTCAGAATTGAAAGTGGTGTTGCTAGTGCCCTTTTCACGCCAGCCATGTTACCTCTAGCTGCACCCTTTCTGTTAGACTCTACTTATATGTTAGGGAGCTCTTCCACTGGGAGTGTCTTGGGCGAGTCCGACAAGTGTCAGTTCTGATCTCCATACCAAAATAGCAAACACTGATCTGCTTTGTGTTGGATTTGGTGTAAAGGATCAGGTCAGTTATACCTGTCTGAAGTAGAACATCAAACACTGCTGGATTTGCTGCATTTGCTGTAGTAGATTTGCTCCAGCTCTGCCTGGTCTTCAACAGGGGCACAAATGACTCTTGTAGAGTGGACCACAACTGGTTCCATAGGCAAGAAGCAAAATCCCATCTTTTTTGAAAAAAAACCAAGGCTTTAATGTCTTTCATTCTGCATTCTGGTATATTTGGGCTTACTCCTGGTAGGAAGACTATTGATATATATTTCTTCTTAATCAAATGCTGTTACTGACAAATATATTAATTCAATGGCAAGCCATTAAAATGGGGGCGTGAGGAGGAGGCTGAGCATATGACAGAGGAGAAGAGAAGCAAAGGAGGGCGAGTTTGTTTGTCCTGGGGCAGAAGGGGTTGGGAGGATCCGGTTGCATTCTCTGCTATCAAAGGGGGTGTTAGAGAGCTAAAAAGTGGTTTCAGTAAACAGAAACTTTGTTAAATAGTAAAATTCTTTGTAGGCAGAAGAACAGAGACTGCCACTGAGGTTACACAGTATGGAGAATTAGCATACACCTCTGTACTGGTAATACCTGTTCACTGCTAGAAGCAAGCCAGATTAAGCAATGTTCCTCATATATTCCCTTCTCAGAATTTTGGGGGTTTTAAGTGCTCTTGTGATTTCTGAACATGTACTGTGCCCTTGGAGTTGCTGTCCTGACAGTGGTGGGGGGAAATAAAAAGCCTCAAGTTAGAAGCCTGAGTTTCATGGGAACTGTAAATGTCTCAATGAATTTCAGTGGTTCTTTAAGAAAGCAAAATGAGAAACTGCTCCAATGCCTCTGTGTAATCAATTTCAACATTTATGACTCAGACTATGAAACATGCAGTGCTGAATTATTCACTCTGGACCAAGAAGAAAAATAAGACAGCTTCTCTTACTACACTGTGAAATATTGTTACAGGACAGCAGTGGCATGTTGAACTCCTGAAAATCCTCTTTGTGTAAACTAACTGAAAGTAGCAAAACATAACAGGCTTGGCTTTTGGACATACATGGTTTAATTCATATCTATTGGGGTTTGTTTTTAAAACTGCACTTTTCTTAAAGCACAGGAAAAGCTGAAGTGAAAATACAGGCATTTGTTTCTTGGAACAGCATGATGTAACACGATAATTGTTATTTCTGTTGCCTTTGATCTTCAGCACACAAGACAGTACAGCTTCAAGGTTGGGCAGGGTCACAGTCTCACTGGCCCCTGGGCCTTTGCTGTGGATGCCTGTAGTGGTCTTCATTTGACACCTTCACTGTAGCCTAAAACACTCAGCAAATGAATGATCTATGTCCAGCTTGTGAATCTCTTGGCATTTTTTCAGAAAGATCACGCCCTGAGACAACCTTTTTGCAGTTTGACTAGCTGTAAATAACCCAGACCTAATGCTAACTTTGCTTGAAAAGAAGCTATGAGGGAAAGCACTTTTCAGCCAAAAAACCCAACTAAATCAGGTGTAAGACCATTTCACTTGAACTTGTACCTACTGGCTAAATCCAGAAAGCATCATTATTATCATACCAATTTTTAGGCGAAATCACTGATTTTTTTCTTCTTTCCCCGACGTGTTAGATTAGCAGTCAGAAAGCCCAAGGAAGGAGTCATGCAAAGTCTGTATGCTCAGCAAGAAGTTGCCTGGATGATTACCTGAGTAAAATGTCCTACTACAGGCTTCAAGCTTCAGGGAAAAGCCTTCTTGCAGGAGCCTAGTCCTGGCTCCTGAGGACACTTCCATGGTCCATTTCTTCAAAGAGTGGGCTACAGCTCGCTGAATGTCTCAGAGGTGCACCTTTCCCATGGCAGTGGGTGGTTACTGCCCTTGCAGATAAAGCAGGGGCTTTACTTTTGGTTCTCTTCTCAACTTGAGAGAATTCAAATCCACGTGTCCTATTTCCAAGGCAACCACTTATCCTGGAAGAACACCCTTCCCTCCTTTTGAATGTGTTCTGCCAAACCAAAATTAATTAAATGGAAAGAAAGCATGAATACCAAGACACAAAAACGCTGCAGGGCTGTGGGCTACAGCTTGGGGCAGTCATGAGGAAGAGGGGAGTTGTGAGCCGTGGTTCCTGCCCCCAAGATGAGCTGTGTTTGGCACTTGAACAGTAAAATATGCCAGCATTTCTGGCAGCAAGGAGAGTAACCAGAAGTCCCTTCTCAGCCTGAAGTGCCCTGAGCATGGTGAGTGCTTCCCTGAGCAGTGCCATGGCTTCGGCTGGTGAGATGGGGAGTGTTGCCTCACAGAGGATGAAGATGTCACCCAGTGACAAGGGCATCCTGCTCAGAATCACAGCTTTCTTGCCCACGGGCAGAAGCAGCCAAGCGGCAGATTAAGGAATTGAGAGAACCCCACCTCATCCTCTGTTCTACGGGAAGACAGGAGCTGCCATGGCATCTGTCTGCATCTCTGAGACTTGGAAACCAACAGCCCCATGGCTGTTTCCTGCCACCAGCCTGAACTAAAGCCCTGCTTCTGGGTGTGGAGCAGGAGGAAGCAGAGCAGGATGCTGAGCGTCTCTGCTTAGCCTCAGCTGAGGCAGTTCTGGATATATAAAGTGGTGCAGCTCAGGGCACCTGGATGGGGAAGTGAAAAAAGTAGGTATCTGTCAAATTGAGTTTTCTCCAGTGCTAGGAGGCAATCAAGCAAAGAGACTCCTGCACAACTCTTTTTTATGGCCTCATATGCTTTTTTTGTCTCCCTCTCTCTCAGTTTTGTTTTTTTCTAACTTATCCCAGGTCTCTTGGTCTGAATTCCCTCATTTCAAGAATCCTAACAGGTCTCTGAAAGGATAAGAATTTAAAGGGATTAGGTACTATTAGTGCAACTAAACATACGAAGTGTCCTCCAGTATATGGAAAAGCTAGTTTAAAACCTGCTTCCAGTTCCTCCATTTAATCTAAAGCTCATCTGTTCAAGAAGTTTGTGAGGAGGGCTGTTCATACTAGTACATAGTGATACAAAGTGGGGATGTGAAAATTTGGCTGTAATGATGTTTCAGCCTGGACATGCTCAGCCAGGACATGTTACAGGAAGAGGGACCAGCATTGGCTCACTCCTGCTGCATTGGCAGGCATTCCATGTTACTGATGTCTCTGCTGTTGGAGCCAGAGAGAGGAGGCTGAAATAAAAGTTAGGATAGGCAAGGAAAGAGTGATGTGTAAAATCGTGAATCTCAGCATTCTAATCACAACCGTGGTTATAATTAGTGATATGGCAAAGATAAAATATGCAATGTGCCTGAGGGACCTATATATCCACGGCTCCCAGATTGCTATCTGACAAGCTAATTAACCACAACAATGTTGAAATACATACTCAGAATGGTTGCTTGGGACTGGACTGACTATTCTTTCATTACAGTGACATGGAGAGAGCAAAGAGAAACTTAAGAGTAAAGGAAGTAGTGAAATGAAGGACCTATTTCTCAGTCAGAATGAAGGAGTCCAGGCTAGCAAATCTGCATTACAACTGATGTTGGAGATGAGTGATCTCCCTCCCTTGGAGAGACTTCTTTTCTTGTACTTACATTTTGGAGTGTCTTCCATTTTCTTTTGCCCAAGAGTGGGCACTTCTGAGTCACCAGGCTTTCTGTGGATGCCAGAACAAGAGCATAAGCAGTGGAATGATGATGGAGCATTTCTTCAGGGTAAGCAGAATGAGGCTCCAAATTTGGCTTACTAAATGAACAGCTTTCTCAGCTGTAGGTGCTTGGGTACATAGTGCTGAGTAACTACACTTAAATACATCATTATTGTTTGGTGTGTGCTGACAGATTCTGGTGCAGAGGGAAGAAATCCTTCATCTAAAGGAGAAAAATGCAGAGGTGGCCATAAATGACAATTTCTCTCTCCTGTGAAATGCTGATGTGTCAGCATGTGTTCTTGTCCTGCCTGCTTGGGACAGAGAGCTGAGATAATGAACGTTTTGTTGGTTTTGACCTGTAGAAGATGTCGGTCATGTGGAAAGTGTTTTCTGGAAAATTTCAAATGGGTTTCTATACTGACTACACCTACAATGGCTTGGCAGGGCACTCTGACAATGCTTTGGTGGCACTGCCTCACACTTGCTCACGCTTTTGGTCTCTTTGCTGGGTGTACTTCAATCCCCTTCTCTGTTGCTCAAACAGAATGGAGTGTTCCAAGGTCTATGAACTCAAATTACTGGTTCTGTCCACTTACTCCAATGCGGCAATTTGAAGCAGAAGCCGTAGCACATGCGGGGAAGTTGCACACTGTGGAAACCATATGCCTAGAACCTTGAAACTATTAAAGAATTGCAAGTGAAATAGGAACCTTGTAAGTGAATTGTAGATCTCTAGCCAGACCCGGTTTCATTCCTGCCACAGGTAGAGTCTGACAGGGCAGAGAAAAGGCCTGTCTGTAGGAGATGGCATATCAAAGGGGTCCGTTGCCTTTTTCATTGGCAATGTGCATGTACATCAATTAAAAGGGCTTTTGCGAGTACCTTTCAAACTTTCAACTTCTTTTCTGCATTATTAGCATAGAGGTGTATTTATGCTTGGTCTGATGCACCTCTTGAGTGCCTTATGTTTTTGCAGAAGTTGGCTGTTAAAGGAGCTGCTTACAGTGACTGGGAGGTTTGTGGTGGAAGCCCCTCTGTATGTGAATGTCAGGGTTACCTTCATTTCCTGAGTAATTGATGAGCAAATGAGAGCACCTCCTCCAAACTGAGAATTCATTGTAGTTGAAGGTTAGGGAGCCCCAGTGTTGATTAAACAAACCCAAACTATCTCATAAATGGAGAGCTGAATAAGCTCATACATTGTTCTGCTAAGAGATAAACGCCTGTGTTTAAACAAAATCTTTTCAATTGCACTGTTCATTCACCCAAGAGCACCTCATCACATTTTCTGTCCCTCATCACGATTTCTTGCTCTCTTTTTAGCCACTGATACCCCACTGTAGTACCAAACCCAGAAGGAGGGCATGGAGGGGGATTAAGAGGCCAGTAGAGCCATACTTGATTATTGCAGGTGGTAAGAAAAGGTCATCACTTGCTTTAATCATGCTGCCTTGCAAAAGTATGAAATGTCAACATGCCATCCTGTTTTGGGTCAATATTTAAAACTATTGAAAGAAAAGACTAAGATGTAGTAGAGGTTGCTGAGTGTTGATTTTCATTTTAATACATGGGGTATTTCTGATTGAATGACAAAGGCCCACAATGCCAATAGACCAAAATGAAGTTTTGGCACAAAAGGCACATCTTGCAGCACTTAATCAAGCAAATACCCTAAAAATTCAGATGGAAATCTTGCTGGAGGAAGGATCATTTTTTTTGGCTACGAAGTATAAGAACAGCAGCTACATTAATAAATTTTGACATGATATACTTACTTTCTTCTTTGTAAATGACTTGGTTTTTGTTTGTGCTTATAATGCTAAATCTCCTCCTTCCTGCCGAGCCACAGAGCTTGCTTTAAAGTCCAGAAATTGTTATTGGCCTGTTTTCAGCTGATTCTCTTGACATAAGTAGAGAGATCTGCCTCTCCCTGGAATGCATTAAAGTAGCAGATATGAATGTTATAAATATATGAAGAAATAAAGACATTTCTTCAAAATAAGTGAGCAGCATCTCCTACCTCAGCAGACACCTTGCCACCTCCACTCAGCAATAGGCAGAAACATGGCTGTTTGCATAGATGCCCTTCTTCTGAGCTGTTGCCTTCCATTTCAAATCTAGTATTTCTAAAGGATTCATATCAAGTCATATCAAGTTAAATCTAAACAAAGGAAGGTCTTGAAAAGTCAAACGAAGAAGCAGTATCATTTTACTGCAGAGTCAAAAAAATAAATAAAATGCGTGCTATGATTTTTTATCCCCTGTGCAGAAAGAAATGCTTGCTAGTCAGTCACGGTGACTGTTTTCTTTTCCCTGGGCTTCCGTGTTGAAGGAGAGGCAGAGGGTAACCCGGGACATCGGTAAGTGGCTTTTCTTGTAACGTGAGATTTTCCTGCAGCACACAAGCGAGCACAGCATTTGTGTGCAACTCAGCACAAGCAATCCTGCAGAGGTGACCACACTTTGCTATTGATGGAAAGATGACACGGCTCCCGAGCCTCCCCGATGGCGTGCATTAGTTCATATAAAAGGCATCCAGACTATGTCACTGCCAGACAGCTCTGCCTTATTAGGATGAGGCAGTTTTCTTCTGAGCCTGCGCCTTCCTGGGTTTTTCAGAGCCTCATGAATGGGTGGATACCAATCTGACTCTCACCTTTTTCATGCCAAACTGGTTATCCTGTTTTAACATAAACGAGAGCCCCTTTCTTTAAGCTGTATGTTGGCATTTCTTCGAGCCTAAATCTGCGGTTTTCTATCTTGGGAAGGCACAGGCTGTGTTCATCGCCATCTGTGGGTGAAAGCTATATTCTTCACATGTTTAGGTTCTCAACAAATCCTAAAGTGCTGGTGCAGGAGGGGGAATTGCTACCTGAACCTCTTCCCCTCTCAATCTGTCAACAGTGTTTTTTGTCACATGGGAACTTCCTGAGGAGCCACTCTAATATTAACAAGCAGTTATTATTGAGACTACTTGGACCAGGGCTTGAATGGTGCTGTGAAGTAAACACAGATACAAAACATGAGCACTGCAACTTTGGCATTAAGAGCATGTCTGGTTTTTTACACCAATAAACTCTTTACTTTAAAAAGCTGCTGCAGCAGAAAAAAAACTTTAAGGAGGTTAACTGTAGTCACCCTTTTCCCTAAAGAAACACAGCATACTAAACATGCTTTTTTCCAACATTGAGCAGAGCCTGTGCATTATACAAGTGACAGCATTGGTCTCCATTTGCAGACACTGAAGCTACATTTAACGTGTATCTGCAGGGCAGCTGGGCACTTCTGCAGGTCTGTGGGTGGAAGTGCTGGAGTCTGGCAGCTCAGCAAGGAGTCAGTTTGCTGCTGGGAATGGGCTAGAAAGCGTTGTTGAACTTGATTCTTATTTCCACCATTTGAGGCAGTCTGGCCCAAAATGTTCAGGAAAGAAGGTATCCTGATATTTGCCTCCAGCTTCAAATAGATGGCTTTGCTGAAGCTGACAATTTACTCTTGTTTGTTCTCTGCTCTAATTTTGCAAACAAAGCGGGACTTTCTGAATACTCAGAAAACAACTGACAGTATTGTTCCAGAACAGACTTAATGAGGGTAACTTCTGCTTTCAGGAAAATAAGTCAGACACATGAGTCCCTTGAACATTTTCTGAGACCACATTTGTCAGTAATGGCTCTTTCCAGCAGTAAGTGTAGGCTTTTACAGCACCACCTTAGGAGTGGCTCTGGGGTCAGTGGTGAGGAGGCCAAGATTTGGAGTCCCACTGTGTTCAGTCCTGCTTATTTTGTATAAATCACAAAAGGCTGACAAGTTCCCCAAGTGGTTTAGATTTTTTTCTGTTGTCCAAATTCCTGTTATAGCTATAACTAACAAAAGAGCAGAATAGAAAAAGAAAATTCCTCTCATTTCTTCTCCAAGTGAGAAGACCCAGTAACTACTCTGGGGGAGTCTATCATTGCTATAATGTTTTATTCATTTTTCTGCAATAAACTGTTAATTCCAGGAGGAAGATATTACTCTTCTAGAGTAATTCTTCTGAGTCTTCTAGACTCTCAGTCCAATAGGAGATTTGTTTGTCCTAAGGATTTATATCAGTTCTCTTATCTAAATTTCCCACTTACTTTAGAGCTGTTGTTTCTGTAAATTTTGCCAGGGACATCCCACAACACTTCCTGCTCTAGACTTTCACCACAGCCAAAGAGAGCAGCAGCTACACCCATAACTTCCTTAGACAGATTCCTGAGAGAATGCATCATCTCCCTTTTCTTGGCTTGCTGTAACATGCTTAACTTTTATAGGCATTAGACCTTTTAACACTTTCTAAATTTATGCTACCAAAGAGACGGGCAGCACAGAACCCTGAACTGCATCCATCACATTGCTCTGTGTTAAATATACCTGAGAATGCGATGCCTCTCGGAGATTCTACTTTGTATCAAAGACATGTACTCTTAATTAATAAAAGCTGATAGAAGGCCTCAAGCAGAGGTGTTCTGTAAATCGTTAAGTTCTCAGGTCTCAATCTGCAGAAAAAAAAGACGTGTTTAGACTACATCCTCTTCAAGGATTACAGCTTTTGGTGAGGAAGAAGCATGCAGGGAGTGTGAAAAAAAAGGAAATCAGAGGTGAAACATAATGCTGACATGCATCATGCACCATTTCTTTAAGTATATATGTTTTTATTAGCTACAAAAAGCTTATTTCTCCATTGTAAAATATTTGCAGTGGCAGCTTTATTACCATAACAGAATTCTGCTTCTAGTTACACTTGTAACACTAACAAAAGCTCTTCATAGCTGCTTTTACAGTGATACCTGCTTAAGATAAGCTTGAAAACTCTCTAACATTTCATTCTTCTTAAAGACCATTCCTTGGCTGTTCATTATACTTGCTTCCCCACGCCTGTTTTCTTGGAAATTCTGTATAAAAGCAGCATCTTGGTTTTCAGTTCCTTGTTGTGAGCTTTCCCTTAACTCTGTAGGGGAGAAAGGTTTTGGGTTTTTTTTTTTAAATCCTTTTCGATGTTGATTAGAAAAACGTTTTGATTTGAGAATTCTCATGTTTGGTCTGCAAAGAACAAACTATAGTCAGAGAACCAGAAGATACCTCAAACAGGTACTGAAGTTTGAATGACTTAGAGTAGATCCACTATAAAGTGTCTTCCATCTGATACTTGCCTTCTTTGGCCTCACAGAGGAATTCATATACTCTCTTGTGGCTCCCATGGAGCTGGGCATGAGCTGCATCAGAGAAAGTGCTTTATAAATTACAGGTTTTGAGGTTTGTTTGGGTTGGTTGGTTGGCTTTGCTGTAAACAGGTTTGCATCTAATCTTGTTTCCGTTGGTTTTATTGAAAGTAATAGCTGCTAGTTGACCAAATTACAGCAGTATAATTCCTGCCAGAAGGGAAGCATGAGAAAATATCAAAATTAAAATCTAGGGGTCCTTGAATAATACACAGAGGTAACTAGAATAAGATAGATTTATGATCCTATCTGTTCATTTTTGTACTAAGCATCCAAACTCTAAATTCTATTCTAGGTAAAATTATAGCCACCTGAAAACTTAGCTGTTTTCTCTAAACAATCACTTTAAAACTTGGAAGCACCTCCAGAATGGCAGCTAAAAACAGTTTTGATGGTGTTCATCTCTGATGTGATTTCCATGTTATCAGACACCTGGCTTCATAGCTTTGCAAATTTCATGTCTGAGAGAAAGGGACAGATTTGCTGGTGATAATAACTTTCTTACTGTAGGAAGCACAGACTTAATACCTTCTAGGTAGTAAGGTAAGGTTTCTATCCTTCCATTGCTGCAGTTCTTGGCATGGGCTTTGCTGTGATAGAGGGTCTGTCTCAGGAGCAGTTCCTCAAGTCTCCATCACCGACTTGTAACACTTTGGTTACTGTCTGGTCCCATCTGGACTGTACGGTACTTGGGGACTGGATCCAGCTGCCAAAGCCCTTCTAAGTCCCCTGTGGCTGCACAGTGACAGATGGCTGCTTTGTAAAGCCTGGGTGCACAAATGCAGTCTGATCTCTGCTGGGGCCATGGGACACTGTGGTTCAGCTCCCCACATGCCAGAGCTGCTGCCGCTGCCTGGGCTTGCTGTGAAACCTTAGTCCAGGGTTGTCCACCTAATCCTCTGCAGGTGGCTGATAAAGCCCTGAGCAGGCTTGTGGCTTAGCTTGACATGCAGAAAAATGGGAACATGAAAGTAAAGACAGCCATGTCAGCCCCTTGGGGCTGCTGTGGCACGAGCTGCACGCCACCCTGCCTGCTGCAAGGCCAATGGATCCCTGCTCCAGCGCCTGTCCACGACAGGAATAAAGGCATAGCAGCAATAGTGCTGCTGCTGGCTGCCAACACAAGAATCCACTGACTGAGGCTCTGCTCACCTCTGCCTGCCTCAAACACATGGACTGGGCTGGTAGTGGAAGAAAATTTACAAGACAGTAATTTCTAATTGCTGTCACTAGTTAGTGACCACAAACACAGAGGCAGAGCAGAAATGCTTCTCTCATTCTTCCAAAAAAATAAATGCCTCATCCATTTATTTGGCCTTACAGTAAAAAAAGAGAGCCTGTTAAAAGGATTTAGCTGAAATTTTCTGCTTCTCTGAGCAGGTAGCTGATATAAAAAGATCTACACTTTCTAAGAAAACAGGGCGGGGCTGGCTTTCATTTTATAATTTCAAGAAAACAATCTTTGGCTTAGTAGAAATAAATGAAACACAGAGAGAGGTGGGGATACTGGCTTTGCTGAGTCCTTTGCTCAATTTTCCCCCATGCCTTCTGATCCCTCCTTAATTGATTATTTTGCCATCTAGTGTGGTTAGTTTGGTGGGTAGGACTAGAGGACTAATTGGATGGTATCTTTCTCCCCCTACTACACTTTTAAGACCCTTTGGAGAGTTTTCAGAACATACTTTCATCTCATGTGATTGAAACAGGATTTTTTTCTAGTAAGATTTATGAAGTTCTTGATTTTAACTCTATTCCTTTTTCCATGTTTTTTAAAAGTGACAGTAGAATCAGCACTAAACCCAAAAATAATCTGAGGTTTTCTGTAACATAAGACAGGGAAAAAAGGTTTCCCATGTTACTGGCCTGCTCAAGGCAGCTGAAGACTTGTATGGCATCTGATGTAATTTTTTCCCAGGCTTTGCTTGAAAAATGAGGTCTTGCAGCACCCTCAATGAAGCCTGAAGTGCAGTACGTGAAGTTAACCCATCACCTGGCCATCTTTGTCTCTGTTGTCCTGGAAGGGGGGACAGGACTGGCATAGCTCCTTCGCTGGGGGAATTCTTCCTACTGTAAAGGTGGCAAATTTTGGTTGAAGTAAATAATGCTTGAACTGTGGCACTTCTGTACCTGGGGAGTTGCTGTCTGAGAATCTTAGCTGAGGCCAGGTTTCCTTTATCTTCTACACTTGACATTTTAAATTCACATCTTTCTATGTCATATAACTTTGAGCCACCAATAGCTGTGTCAATTAGATAAGGAGATTAATTTGTGCTGTTGTTGCAATATCTATTGCAATACTCCATTGGTTTTCTGGGCTGCTTGACAGGGAGGAGAGGTTAGGTCTGTCTTTTTCATGCCTGTGTGTTATCTGTGCCAGAATGGGACTAACAGCACCAAAGTCCAATAATGTCTGCAAAATACTTTGTCATCATTGCTTGAATATGTTAGAAATTATAATGGGCTTGAAGCAGAGATTTTGGGCCTGGGATTCCTCTTCTTTTTCCTACAGCTGTTGCACAAAGTTCTTGTATTGAGAGAGTGAAGAGGCACCTCTAATCTCTACAGACATGTTCCTACTTGCTGTGTATGTCCTTCTAATGTCAGAGCCCAGTATTGGATTAGTGCCAGAGTTAACATTAACATGCATTTCCTTAACATGGAGAAGCGGGACAGCACACAAATACTAACTTTGAAATGCCCCTGGCAGGTTTCACCAGCCATCTGTCCAAACTGTGCAAAAACAACCATTTATTTAGACTGAATATGGTGCTCTGGCTAAGATCTGTATCACTTTCCATGGGATCTAACTTGCCTCTCTCCACTGTAACCAGCGCATCCCAGCACAGAGCTCTCTCAAGACATGTGGAGTGCTTAAATCATGATTTGTGGTGTTTCAGAAAGAGAAGTCTCTCACTCTGAGAGAGCCTTGCTCCAGAATGGCCAGCAGCCCAGTGCTTAGGGCTTATGCACCAGTCAGGCAGCAGAGCCAGGGCAAAACAAGGGCTCTACCTGATAGGGAACAAGAACTTGGCCTGGACATGCCACGAGTGCCTTGAATGCCAGGCTGCTGTTTTTCAAAAGGTTTCTCTCTTTATTTTTATCAAGCAGAGAAGCTTTTTCTTTCAAAGCTGAAGTAAAAAAAAAAAATATATATATATATATATATAATCTTTCTTTGGCAACTATTACCTAAGACCCTAGCAGTTTAAGTTCCCCTAATAACACCTATATGAAGTAGGAAAGGTCTGTTTTGCCACATTTTACAAACCAGGACACAAGAACAACCATCCTGCAAGGTAAAATAACCCTAATAAAACAGAGTACTGACACAGTTCTTCTCCTAGTTGAACCAGGCAAGGGCTCTCTTGGTCCCATACCCTGAGTGACACAGGCTATAGGCAAACATGGTAGCCACTGAAACATTTATACCTAGTTCCCCTCTGTGGTATATCCTAGCTGGCTGGAAGACCTTCCAAACTTCCACCTCAGCCCATGTAACTGAGGAATCTGGATGTGCCCTCTCATGTCTGAACATGGATTCAGAAATCAGGCTTGTATATTCATTTTGAAAAGATACTTCTCAAAATCTTCTAGTAAGGCAAGCTAAAAAGCTACGATTTCCACAGGAAAAAAAACCACATGAGGTATGTCTTTCAAAGGCCTAACTATAGTGAAGTGTGGTAATTGCCAACATGTGTATCTTATTTTCAAACTGTAATCCAGCCAATCTCAGTTAGTAAACTGGATCGTGTATTTGTTTACAGTATTCTCCTTTAAAAAGAGAAGTCCCATTTATAATAATCTCATACACATGGAAGTAATTTTATTTATGTCTTCTCAGTTGGTCATGCTTTTAGAAGATTTTTTATTCCAGTTTCACTAAAGCAAGGAGTGTTTTAGTTATTAATCTGATTAAAGAAAAATTAGTGAAACTTATTTGTTTGCTAAGAACTGCAGACAAAATGAGAATTATTTCTGGGTTTTCTCTTGTTGTACGACACTAGTACACTCTGAGTTTGCCCAAAAGCTCTGCCACAAGCCAGGTAAGACTTTGTAACTGCAGCTGAATGGCCAGTATCAGCTTATTTTCCTCTTTTATTCCAGTCTTTCCCACAGTGAGTTCACATTTCAGGCATTTGCCAGATGGAAGTGCTGCTGTCACCCAGCACAACCTTGCAAAAACGTCTTTCAAACGCTGCTCTCCACATTGTCCAGATTGCATAATTCCCAGGCAAACTAAGCCAAACTAATGACTTTCTTTTTTTCAATCCCCACTCCAAGAGTAGAAAGCCTGTACATAAGAGTTTAAAGGAGCAAGGACTTGCTGACAAAACCTGTGGTGAACTTAACATCACATTCAATTGTTTCTAACAGTTGCAAACCAGAATGTTCTCATTCCCAGTTCATTTCAGTTTTACATCAGATTTACACTAAGCTATGATTGTATTAATATAGGGAAGTAAATAGTGGTGGAGTTTTTGCTGGAATATATACTTTTTCATCATTGTGCTTCAGCTTTTATGTGAGGAACCCTTTTCACTGATCTAGTTTTTGTTGGATTAATATATTCATGTTCCCTATTTTCCTGTATTTTGCAATCCCAAAATAAGTATTTAACCACACAAAAGGACTTTTTAATATTTCTGCTTAGTTTTTCTCCCCTTACTTCCATATTCCTAGCAAGCAGATCAACTGTGAGATATCCATACTCCCTCTGAGCAGTGTCTTGCTTCCCAAAATCTTCCTGGACACCACTGGATGTCCTTGCTATGTCTGGCAGCAGCTACCAAACTGTGATTTACCAGCCCAGTGAGATTCTGGCAGTTCCAACAGGGCGACTAGCCTGACAGAAATACAATTGTTCGTATGATTTATACGGTTACAAGCCCAACAGGAGCAGGATAAAATGAAGGAAAAATTGGGAAGGAGATCTAGGGTAAAAGCTAAATGTCTGTGAACACAAATATCACAGTCTGGCTCTTGATCATAAACAGTGTTGTTGAATGCTGTAGGACTGTTGCAGATGTTTTGTGATGCAAAAGAGAGAGGCAATCCTTGGCATTTGAAGATCACCTGTGCATGCCAGGATGCTTCATTGATAAAAACATTAACTTTGCACCCCGATGGCCATCTGCAGATACCGTTTCAGCTCTGTTGTAGAAATTGTGCCAGTAGCTTGTATGGGCAAATGGAAATCATTATGCCCTGGCTTTATTCAGTTACAATGTCATGAAGGATTTTTCTTTATAAGACTTCATCCTACTTACACCATGTGTTCCCGAATCATCCTACTTGTTTGGCTGCTTCAAAAGAACCACTTTACAAGCTTATCCTTATGGTTGCTAAATGATACAGTAAAAGTTCAGTTCAAATGCAGAGCTAATTCCACAACATTTCATTTCATCTAGTTTATCGTTTCATCATGTTTATTAAATGTTTAAGAGGTCAGTGTCTTGTAATACCCAAAGAATGGAAGTTAGTTAAGATCCACATCTAAAACTAATAAACTTGTCAAAACCTATAGGGTCTGACAATAAACATCAGGTTCCTTTGTGATAATAACTCCATCTTTACAGAAATCTGCACTTCATAAAACTGGAATGGAATTGTTAGATTTGTGCATCTGATTACTGTGAACAAAGATGCTGGGTACTCAGGAGACTGGCTGGGGGAATGAGCCAGGGCATGCAAAGCTACCTAGTTCTCCATCAGAAAACTTAGTGTGGGTGACAAAAGGCCATATGGAGGTATCGAGGGAAAAGCTGCCCTGAGTATTTAGAGCAGTGAAGCACCACACTTGTGAATACCAATTTTAGAAAGTCAAAATTTTCTAGGTCATTCAGCTCAGAAGTTGGAGGACGAGCAGTGAAAGTCTGAAACTCTGGTTCTTTCTTCCTTTGAGGTGTTTCCCCACCTTTGGGCTGCTCAATGACACAGAGTAGGCTGGAGAAATTATTGCCACATGCTCATAGCATTCACTCTCTTTGCCTGCACTGGTCTTGCTTTATGCTGCTCTGGCACCACAGAGCAGCCCTCAATGCCCTCACCTTGGGCATTATACCAGTGAGGGGCAGGCAGAAGCCACTGTGAGCCCCCGTGCTGATCTCTTGTAGGCCATTCCCAGTGGCTTTTGTTATTCGAGTTCTCAAGGTGAGAGTCCACCTGGATGCTCACCCAGACTTCAAGAGTCAGGCAGAAGCCAGGACAGAGGAAGAGTCTCATTGCAAATTGCACCTCATGAGAGATGGTCTGCTGAAGGTTGAGTATGAGTAAAGGAACAGGAGGGAACTTCAAAGGGTGAAGAGCCTGGACTTGCAGGTTATTTTCCTCAGTGTGGATGTTGCATGAAAGAACTGTGGCAAGAGCCTCTGAAAGCACATTTGAAATGCTGACACCCCGGGCAACAGGCTGGACACAGGGTTGTCCTGACCTTGGCTAAGGTACACGGAAAAATTTCCAGCTTCATACTGCATGTCCTTTCATTTGATCAAATGTTGTGTTTTGGGAGGTTATCTTTGTTTGTGGCCATCAGAATGTGAAAGGAATGCAGAGAGAAGGTTGATTTGTTTTGGGTTTGGTTTTTTTTTTACTACAAGAGAAGTGATGTCTAGTGCAAACTGTTTGCTCCAAAGTGGAAACTTCAGTAGCTCCAAACATGTAGGTGCCTAAGTAGACCTTGCTTCCTTGCTCAGGCAATGGATACTATGTCAAACTGACCTGGAGGATTAAACAGTACTTTGTTTAGGGGTACTGCTATAAGAATTTCCAGTGTGGAAATCAAAGGTGTCTTTGGCTTGAAGAGAAATAAAACTAAGGATTAAATGTTAGCAGTCTTGCTTCTTTTTTACTAATGAGGACAGAACTGGTTAACTGTGAGGTTAACCCCATGACACTACAAACTGTGTCACTTCTTTCTGTGGGAGACACTAAAAAGTAAAAATGAGGAGATACAGAAATGAGAACTTTAACTGTCAAATGCAGATGGTTTTATAGTGCTCACACGGACAATATAGAAAAGTGGTAGTATTTGCCTTTTGTATAGGTCCTGTTGAAATAATTAGTGCTAAAGCAATGAAGCTTTGGAGAGTCCTGATATGCCATGAAATATTCATTTCTAGTAAGTCATTTAAATTAGAAGCATTGAAAAGAGGAATTATTCTAAGACTTCTCACAGTCTGTTGAACAGTTAGATGGGAATGAGGAGGGGGAGTGGGGAAGGAAAAGTTGTTTTGGTTTTGTTTTCTTTTTTAACTCAAAGCCTGGGCTGTAGTTTACCACAATTATTGATGAATCCCTTGATATTTCACTCATGTAGTCACATGATGCTGACCAAAACTAGGAAGGAAATGTTTGAAATGTGTACCTAAGCCCCTTCTCCTGTTTCAGCAATTTGTATTGTGGGATCTAGAGTAATATCAGCCAGGAAAACTGCCGAAGGTGTTGGTTAACACTTTGTGGAAGATTTATTACCACCCAAAACATGTGAAATTCTTCTCAGTTGACTGGCATTATAGTAGTGAGATCTCAATAAAAAAAAAAAGCCTGTACTGTGGCAATGTTTGAAAAAATTCCCACTGTACTACTGTGTTGCCAGCCAATGTCATTCACATCTGCTTGGTAGTAAAAAGATTTTCAGCATTTCTTCTCACTGAAATGAAACATTTTATATATATATACATATATGTATTTCATTTTAAATTAGATCACATACATTTAGTTCTACTTCAAAAACAAGGTTCACACCACTTGCAGTTTGGCTTCACTTCCTATCACTCAGTTCTCTCTTTTTTCAATCATCTTTAGGCAGAAACTCCACTACACCAACCAATTTTAAGCAGGATGCCTTAGATTAAATGGGCCCAAGCTTATGCAGCAGAGAATAAAGGGCATAATGCTACAGCTTTAAAGGAAATGCCATCAGAGGAGTTTCACCCACAGACTGGGAGTCTGGAGTCTGACCTACCATGTGAGCTGCACTCACATGAACCACAAGTTCATCACAGTTAGTGCTTTGCCCATGAGACTACAACAAGCCAGGAGAACAGTCAGGTGGTCACTGGAGACCTTTGCATCATGAGCAAATGGAAAACTACTGAGGCAGGGACATCTTCTGTCCTTGACCTGTGTTTCCAGCTGTCCGTTACCATTAATAATTCTTACTTGTTTGGGTTGGGACTGTGTTACCCTTGGTGCAGTATAAAGACTCAAGTGATTTTTTTTCCTGCTTGAAATACATTTGCCTGTGGACACTGGCAGCAGACCGGTCTCTGTTTCATTCTCTTGATAAATCTACACGAGAGCCAGAGGTGCTGGATTTCTGTCCACAGACTACCACTGCAATGCTGAACTCTGGTGGGACCACGTTCAACCATAGGACAGGTCCCTAAGGTTAAGTGGACCCTCCTTAACCCAGAGGTCACAACTTTGTAGCCATCCAACAGAGTTCCACAATCATTCATCAAAAGTGCTCATAGTGTAAGAGGAAACACTTCAAACTCACTAGATAGCCATCAGTGTTAAGACGAATCTTCAGCTAGACTGGAAAAAGACACTGAGTAAAGTTCTTCTATTTGGAAACAATATTTTTTCTAGAAAACAGTAAGTTTTTACGCTCTCTCACCTTCCCCGCATACCAATTCTTCAAATGGCTGAGCAGCCCACAACAGAGTTATTTCCTTATTTCTATCTATTAGCATTCATTTATCATCTGTTGTATCACACACAGATTGCCAGCTGTCTTTGGGCCTTTTTATTCCAGTTCTGAACAACATTGAGCACGACAGATTCAGGGACTCCAGAAATAGGGATGAATAATGTCTGTAGAGAACTCTACTGGCTTCTGAAGTGTAGCTCTTGGAAGTGTGGACAGAAATCCGAATTCATATTATTTTACCAGAGTTTTCCCCATTCACAGGGCCAGTAAAGTGAAATCTGTCCCTCCAAAGTTGTTGCAGTGCTGAGCCAGTTGCGCTCTCAGTAATGCTCCTGAGAAGAATGGGCACAAAGTGAGTCTTTTGGGGTGTCACTTCTCATGGGCAGAATAAAAAACTGCCAACAGATTCCTAAATGTATCACTGCTCAGGAAAGACACGTTACCAACAGCTCCACGCAAATGTCTGCCAACTTGTTTTTGCAGACTAAGTATTGCACACGTGCATATTAAACATCATGATTCTCTTGAATAACCTTAAGTACTTCATGAATTATATAAAAGAACAAATAACAGCTTTAAAGCAAACTTGGTGCTCTGTCACCCCTTTGTCCTCATAGTATACAGTCATTATAAACATAAAAATGTGACAAAATAAAAAATATTTAAAACCCCCTACATAGATGTCACTCAGTACTTTATTAAAATGGGTACCTACAGCATAAGAAAATGGAGAGCAACTTTTTCAAATTAATTATAAAGGTGATGAAACCTTTATGTTCATGCAGGTTTTGGATTGTTAATTTTGGGAGTGCACCTTTTAGATGCAATTATAAGGCACATCTGGTTTTATAGCAAATAAATGATTACTGTGTGCAAATCTAACCCCAGTGGTGTCTGCATGGTGTTATGTTCCGCTGGACACGCAGTTCTGTGCACTCAGTGGCCCTCTTGTACATATCAGATGTTGTCAACATTCTGGCATGGAATTCACACAGTGCCGCTTTCTGGATCCGTGCTCATGGCCCCCAAGTGCCGCATTGCTCCTGTGGGCAGAGTGAGCAGACAGTTGCATCATCTTGCTCTTGCACCTGTTCTGGAGGTATTTATTTTCCTCTGCCTCTTCTGTGGCTATATTGATGCTCAGACAGAAAAGGGAGATGGAGTGGTTTAACAGTAATGCAAGAGCGTTTTACAACATGTGAGTATAAAAGTGCCAGTTTTAATGAGTATGTCTGGAATTTTTAAAACACATAGCAGCAGAGAAACAAAAGAACAAGTTATTTGTTTTTATTATAACTGGCAATTTACTAAGAAGCAAATTGTTGTTAATGAAACTACTCATATGGGTAAAATGGGCAGGAGTTGGCTCTACAGCTCTCTAAGGCTGAAATTTCATCACTTTGGTTAATTTGGTATTTATCCAGAATATTTTGTTTATTACTTTATTGTCCTTCACAAGTAACTCAGTGTGTACATTTCTCTGCTCCCCCTTTTCTGATTCTTTGATTGTAGAACCTGAAGGTATCAATTTTAATAATGCAGCAGATGCTGCTGTCTGTAACCATAAGTTCAGACAGGATCTTGGATACTTTTCCTAAACAGATTGTCAGAACAAGTCTTCTCTCCTGGATGCTCTCTTAAACCACAGTCATGGTGTGCCACCCAGAGTTGGGATGGCAGAGCCTGGGCACAGAGTAGCTTTGGAGAGAAGACGAGGTCCCTTCCTGTCAAGTATCCTACGTTTCCCTAGAGATGAGTGACTTTAAATACAGCTTAAAAATAAATGCATCTTCCCATGAAAAAACACAGGGAAGAAAACAACGTCTCCAGTGGCTACATAGATACAATGTGTGGTGGAAAATTGATGCCTAATATGGTGCAAATGATTACCTATGCATGTTTTATTTAGCTATGACTCACTTCTAAATAGATCATTCCTCATCCTGCAAGGGACAGAGTGGAGAGAGGGATAAAGAATGTCAACCCAGCCCCAGCTTATCTTGCTGGCAACACAAGAAGGCTTCCTTAAAATGTCCATTTTCCCTCTTCTGTGGTGACTTCTACTGGGACCGACATTCCATGTCCCCCTCTGCATGCGATAACACTCTGCATTTCCGTGTGCCCAACAGTATTTTTAGAACACATTACAATTCCCTAGATGGGAAGCAAAACCACAATGTTGTATCTCAGTCCCACGGTATCACTTCAGGCCACAGCCATGAGCTGGTACTTAAGTCATACATCCTTAATTATATCAGATACATACTGGGATCACATTCTGTGCCCTGGAAGGTTGCTGTGGCATGTCATGTGTCAAATCACACCACAAGCAAAAAATATTCGCTGTACCTTTTTTGGGCAGTTCTTGCAAAATACAACCTACGTGCACATTCCCCTTCTGTGAGTGCGTAGGCAGCCAGACACCAGAGGTGAACTTGGGCTCTGAATCCCAGGGGTGCCCTGTTGGAGTCTCTCCCAGGGGTTGATCTAGTCACCCTTTCCTGCACAGCACTTACTTCAGTGTGGTGAGTTCCAGCCTCGGAGCTGGTGCCCGACCTTCAGGTACTGCACTGCGCCACTGCTGAGCCCAGACCCTGCTCCTGGCCCTCACCATCTTTTCACAGATGATGTACCAACCTTTCTGAGTTTTTCCTGGGTTTAAGCACAACCAGCGCCCCACATGACCACAAAAAGTGCTCCTGCAAACACAGGGGAAGGTAGGATGCCAGCAGGTAGCTGTAGGGTGGGAGAGAGTGGACAGTTTCTTTCAAACCAGAACTGAAAGCATTCATGAACTCCAGGCACTGCTGACTATCAACAGCACAAGCAACCGACCAAAAATATCCACCTTCTATTTGTCTCACTTGAAGACAGGTACAGATTAAACTCTTGGGAGATAGAAATCTCTGGCATAAACCATGATGTTTCCTGAGGGGAAACATTGCAATGAGACCTGGTGTTCATGGAGGCTTAAGAGACACAACAAGCATCTAGACAAGGCATGTTCCATGCATTCTTCTGCCTGTATATTTCTGGGCTGTCTCATTTTTATGCCCACTAGGGAAAAATACAACCTCTAAATTTTTATATATATATTTTCAAAACCAAAGGATTGATAAAGAAGAATCCCTTGTGGGTTCAGGGCTTTTTAATTTTTTAATCTGTAAAATAATTTTAACATTTTGAAATTATTAAAAAAATTCAGAATTTTACCACACTGAGGGTTATAGGATTTTTAACAAACATGATTTGGTTCAACTTCCATGTTTTTAGAGTTAAGAAAATGGACCCTGACTTTTCTGTAAATAAGCTTTTAGAGAAATAATTCACAGAGCACACAATGACCAGAAAACATGTTTGCTATTTCACAGGAGCAGCTGTAGCAGGAGAAGAGACTTCTGACCATCAAATGATGATGTGAGATATGTGACCTTCCTAATAAAATTCTGGAGCATCTGTTTAAGAGTAAGCTCCTGCTGGCATGATTTCAAATCCTGACCAGAAATTAGTTCTCATCCACAGCTGTCTAAAGCCCAAATAAATTAGCTCAGGTTTTTTACATTGCTTCATTCTGACAGGAGAGACTAAAATGTTTGCACGTCGTGAGTACTGTAGGTGTGCAAATCTTGGCCACTAAATAGAGCTTGATATGGTTTCATCTATTATTTTGATACAGCTGAATATTTTATGGAGTAGATTTTAGAAGAGAAATTACTGCTGAAGACCTCCAAAAAGAGGTGTAGCCAGTGAGTGTTGAAATTCTATCATTTCCCAGAGAAAATAAAATTACTGAGTATTGAATATGTACTATGTATGAGCAAATGCTTCAAGCTTATAATCTTGTGACTGGTCTTTATTAATATTTGGATCTTGTTTGATTCAGTGGAATGAAAGAGTCTAAATTTAAAAACATTTTTCTGCAACCATTGTGACAATTTCTCTTTGTTTTTTAAATAGATGGGGGATGCCTCCCCAAGAAGAGTAGAATAAAGAAGCCATGCACACTAGCTTGTACTGGCACAAGTGCTTTTATGAAGAGTAAATTGCTCACTGGAAAAAAATACAGCTATGAATTTGAAGGTTGTGCTAAATGACTAAGTTCAGTTGAAACCTAATCACAGTCCTTGTAACCTGTAAGTATTCTTAAAATTGACAAAACTAACAAAAACCTACATATCATAATATGAGACTTTTTTATATATCAACATGACTGCAAATAATTGGATATTGCCTCCACTTGTTACAAATGGAAACTCGTGCTGCAGACAGATCTCTGGCTGCAAGACCTCTGGCTGGACAGGCCCTCCCTGGCTTTACCTTCCCCATCCTGTCTTTCAGGGTACTTAAAAGGAAAGAGGAAAGGGTGTATGTCATGTTTACATTGACCTGCCCTCTCCTGCAGCTGTTGGCAGGACATTCTGCAAGAAAGCTCCTGTGTTTTACAATCTCCTAGTTTTGTTTTCTAGTCTACCAGAGCTTAGTTTATGGCAGAGGGCATTCCCTGGCTGCACAAGAAGAGCAAAGGAGTCCACTTGTGATTATATGTATTTGGGTTGATTTGTTCTATGAGGGGCAGTTTGTTACCACTCAGTGCTGTAGATCACTGAACATAAGTGATCCATACTACTACAAGTTTTCTGAATCGTTGTGCCTTAGACTTTAATGCACATACTCAATAAATACCATGGTGGAGGCAGAGCTGTACCCTGCAATGATTCCTGGAGGAGGAGGTTTCAGTGATCCCTGAAAGAAGGCCCTTCCTTGTCTAAATGGGACTGTTAGAAAACCTTCTCAGTGCTGGGGATTTTGCCTGCCTTTTCACTGTGCTATCAAGCAATATGTTAGCATTTTGGGTAGCATTCCACATGTTTTCCCAATTATTTTTCTTTATGGTGACTCCATGAGGACAGTTCTGCTTCACCAAAAATTACCATTATTTATACCTGTTTCCAGGGCACACCATCCATGGATTACCACTCTAATGTGATTACTTACCTTCTTGCTCCTCACTGTTCAGGACTGTAACGCTGGAGAAAGGATAAATGCTGGAGGAAGGTGACAGAGTAAGCTTTTGTATAGTTGAAAGAGACAGAAAACTAAAGGATCTGCAACCACTGCATAAATAAGCCACTTGACACCTCTAAAAGCTTCAACTTACCCTATTTTTGGAATAAAACTAGCATCTGTGCTGACAGCTTACACGCCAAGTTTCAGCTTGATGCAAATTTGAGAAATCCTGAATAAAAACTGCTAAATCTCAGGAGCATATAAACACTACCTGATCCTAACTGACATTCAAAACAGACAGTAGCTAAGCTGCAGTATTTATATAGTACACTACTTCATACTCTGAAGGATAGAAACTAATCTTCTTTAGGCTTGCTTTACCAAGTGTACAATTGGGTCACCTGAAAGGTTATTATAAATAGAACTACTTGGATAAATACAAATTATGTTATAATTTGGCACCACTGTCTTGGGAAGGAGCCTGTACTCCTGCAATGCTCTCCAGCAAATCAGGCACCTTTATACTCAATAACAGTAAACTCTCCAATATCAGCTGAAAACTTGGGAGACTGTGTGGATTGGATTGACACTGGCTGAGTGCCAGATACCCACCAAAGCCTCTCTATCATTCCCCCCACAGCTGGACGGGGGAGAGAAAATATAACAAAGGGTTCCTGGGTCGAGATAAGGACAGAGAGAGATCACTCACCAAACACCGTCATGGGCAAAACAGATGCAAATTAGAGGTATTAATTTAATTTATTACCAACAGAACCACAGCAGGATAATGAGAAATAAAACAAGACATTCAAAACACCTTCCCCCAGCTCTACCTCCTCCCCAGCAGTGGAGCAGGGGAGTCAGAGAATGGGAGTTATTGTCTGTTCATCACACATTGTTTCTGCTGCTTCTCAGGGAGAGGAGTCCTTCCCTTGCTCCAGCGTATTTTCAAGAATCATTATAATATACACAGGGAACTGGTACAGCTGTTTGTTTTATTATTTCTTATTTATATTCGAATAGTGTTTTGTAACTTCAGGATTCTCTACTGCCTTACTGTGTGTCTCAGGAACTCCGCTGAAGATGAAGGTATTTGCAAAAAAACCCATTAAAATATTTATTTTTTTAAGGAGAATAAGTGCAGGAAAATTTTAAAGGGAAAACATTTCTTAAAAGATAATTCGGGAGAAAGTGAGATATATGAACCCTATTATCTAGACCAGTTCTTTGCTTTTATAAAGTTTCTGCCCCTAGAGTCAAGCACTGTGCTGGAGTTTTTTTAATACAGGGATACCGTGTGGGGCAAGGACAGAAGACGGGATTATTAACCACTTGGTGCACATTTCCTCTGGAGGTGAGAGAAACAAAACAGCATTATTTGTACATTTATTAAGTAAATTTAGTCACCATTACATTAGTTGTGTTTGCATCACTCCTTTTATCCAGCACAAACCATAGAGTTTTTTGCGCTATTTTGGTGGACAAGGAGGTTTTACTAGAACAGACACTGTTTAGGAAGGAATAAGTTTTGAGTGAGTATGAGTATTCATGTAAAATAAGCCAGACAGTATCCATAAAACACATCTTGATCTTATTCACTTAGGTTTGTGCTTTTTTTTTTTTGAAGGCCCTTGGTGAATGCACTTCTGCAACATGCACTGAGTGCTGCCTGTAGCCATGTGCCAGTGGTGCAGGGCATTTGAGTGGCATCCACATTGCACAGCACAGGGGTGCCCTTGGCACTCACCCATAAGCAATTCTGGTGCTTCTGGAAAATCATGAGTTGTGTCACTTGCTGCCTCTGCTGGCACACAGGGAGCTTCTTGTGTCTGAGCCCACACTGACAGAAGAAATGTCCTGAAGCTGCTGCCTCCCCCCAGATCTGCTGTGAAACCTCAGGTGTGCTCCTCAGAGGTATGAACATTTCAGTCTGTATGCGTGATGGGCCTATAGTGACACTACAGAACAGCTGGGGTCTTGTTGGGAGTTTTTCTCTCCCTGCTGTGATTTTGGTCAGTGGCTGCCGTAGCACTGCATGGTGTTCCTTGTCTCTACTCTCATAGCTACTGCAGGCAAGTCGCTGAAAAGCAGCCAGTGGGTCTATAGCAGTGCCTAATGGGAAATTTGCAACTGATAGCAGTGGGGGAAAGTTAAGAAAATCTTGCGAAAGAGTTGGGTTTGAAACTGATGGTGTTTACAGGAGACAGGGGAGAGAGCCCTCATACACTTTTAGAAACAATTGGCTTTCTCAAACAACTTGCCCTGAGCAGGGAAGATGGGAAAGTAAAGCAGCCATGGAAGAGGGAAGGCTGAGCCTAGGAAAGCCAGGCTGACATAGCAGCCAACGGGTTCTGCTTGGCCAGGTGCTGAGCTGGGGCACATCAGCGCCTGTGCTACAATTCCGCAGGTGGATCCAAACCAGACTCCAGCAGCACATGAGGAACCAGATTTTGGGAGGACTGTCCTCAGGGCTTGCTCTGCTGCGGGAACAGCACCACTAACACTTGTAGAGGTTCCCCATTCACTTTGGGTTCCCCTAGGTTTGTAACCACAGATGACAAGCAGAGGTGATTTATCTTACAGACCAGCCTGAGAAGCATGGCAGGAAGGTTGCAGATTCATTGGCAAGGACTGCACCATTCAGTGGGACGGCAGCATCTGCCCAGTCCTCTGATTCTAGCTACCATCATATGCGTGCCAGAGGCCTTTCTTCACAAATTTAGACATTTATCCTATTTGTAGAAGTTAGCCATTAATAGGAAAGGCAATTAGAGTTAGCTAACGTAGATACTTGAAGAAGCAGGCACTGTATGCATCCCATTTAGACATTACAAAGGAAATACCACATGATGCATTAAAAATGTGAAATTCTTGACAGTCTGCAAGCATCCAGCTCTTAATCCTGCCCAAACCAACATATGGGGTTAATATCATCTATGCCATTTGCCCTAACAGTTTCAAGGATACTCACGCAAATCACTGTATACATGATCTTATCCCGTATTTGTTATCATTAAAGCTCGAAATCTAGGTACTTCTACCACGTCAAACATGTCTGTGAGCTAATAAGTAATTTCCAAACGCCAGGAACCCGGAGCGCGATGCTTTCTCAGCGAGGCCGGCCCCCTTCCCTGGAAAAGCCGCTGTGCCGGCGCTGGAGGGAGCTGCAGCCCCGGCTACTGCCGCCTCCACCGGCACCCTCCGTTCGCTCCCCAGCACCCTCTGCTGCTCCGGTTCCTCCTAGGCAAAGAGGATGAGCACATTGAAATTATTTAAATTGTATCTCTCGCTGACACTTCAGTTCAAGAACGCTGTCTTTTTAAAGAAATCAGACTCGATTGTTAACCACTAAGGAAGCGGAGATTTGCAAAGCCATGCTAAAGCAAATGTTAATTCTAACAGTATTTTACCATTTTATAGGTCACATGACAAAGGTACAGAAGCTACTTTCTGAATTAAACATTATTACTGATTCCTCATTTGAAACTTCTATAGCATGGCATGTTTGTTTCTTATTTCCAATTTGCATAGAAATTGGATAAATTCTGTGCCTAATATCTGCCTCTATCTCATTTAAAAATAAATTCCAGATCAGACATGACAAAGGTAGTGAGTTATCTCCCAGCCTTAATGTCTGTCCCTTGCTATACCTTGAGGAAGGCTATGCTACTGTTATATTCTGTACAAGTGAAATTAACTGAAATTTAGATTGAATAACCAACACCAGCTTTCTGGATAGGAGAAACTGAAACCTTAGTAAATCTGAGAGCTCACTAAGTGAATGTTCTTCATTTGGTGAGTTTTTCTCTTGCCGTATCTTTCTTCCAGTGTTTGCATAAACTGTGTTATCACAGATAAGCTCACTCTGAAAAAGCCATTTTCTCTAAAAGAGAGGCTAACGATTTCTTTCAACCCAAAGGCCCTGTTCCATGGCAAGAGGTAATATTACATTCACCTTATTCAGGCAGACAAAAATGAGTTAATCACTAACCTAGAAGATCATCTATAGCTTATGTGAATGCTAAAAGCCTGGCTGCAGAGAGATTTCTCAGTTTTCTGACAGTGTCTGTGTGAAAGCCTTGCTTTCTCACGGGCGCTATGGGAAAACAGATGGGAGATTTTGTAAACTATGGTATTGTTACGATACCAAAGAGAAAATATCTGAAGTTAAGTGTTGTTGGGTTCAGCCAATCCCTCTGGGGGGTGGTTGGTCAGTGAACCAATAACCTTATGTCAGTGTCCAGCGTGCTAAGGTATATAAGCGAATTCGTAAAATAATAAAGGGTTGGTTTCTTCTCATCCTAAACCGTCCATGTTGCTTTATTCCTCGGTCTCTGCTCGCTAGCGACAAGCTTAGGCGCCAGAGTGCCTCAGCCTTTTTCAGTTGGCTGGTACAGCTGTTGTACTGCACCAGTCAGTGATAACAAGGAACCCAAAGAGAAAACATAATGATGCAGACAAGACAGAACTTCTGATTACCTCTTCCTTCTCTGTACTAGGAATGCCCAAGCTGGATGCATCCCATCTGGTGATGTACCTCCAATCAAAAGTTTACTATTTGCCAAAGAGAAAGATAGAATTGTCTGCCAAGACAAACCAACTTGCATGTAAGTGCCTCAGAAAATTATCTGAGTTCTTTGCACCATTTTTTTATAAATGTTTATAAACTTTTTTTTTAAAGGAGACTTTTCAAGTACTGGAGGATGGCCAAAGGGTAAGCGAGAGCTATAGATTAGTTCATCTAATGTTAGTCACAAGGGAAGTAACATGGGCTTGGCTCAGGAGGGTTTGAGTGAACCTTGTGTATGTGCTTCTGGAATAGAAGGAACTTTTCTCTCTCGCAAATGAAGGCACGTGATGACTAAAAGAGTAAGTCAAGCTCAAAGTTGACATATTTTCAAATTTGCAGCAAGAATAATAAATCTAAACGGACTAGGTTGTTAGCAATGGCAGATGGATTCACAATCATTTGGACTCCTTTGGACAAAATTCTTCAAATTTATACCTTAGTCCAACTTCACAGGAAACAGGTGGCTGCAAATAGCAGAGGTTGGACAAGACTAGGGTCATCCCTTACAAGCTCTGAGGTTGTGCAGTCTCAGAACAGTCATGACTTGTGAGCAGACATGAACTCTCATCTTCCCTAAAGGATGATGTGGGCAGGTGGCACAGGAGGGTACCACAGCTCAGGAGTTAGCAGGCCAGGGAGTCCAGAAGCTACACTGTCTCTAATTTTTGTGATTCACACGGCAAGTGTGGTGAGCCCTCCAACTGAGTCGGCAGAGAAACAGGTGGATTTTGGTGGCATCTTGCCTGAGTTCTGCTAAAAGGTCACTGAGAAAGATGTTTCTTTGTAAAACATTTCCATTTCAATGAATCAGGTCTTTCTGTTGAAACAGAATGTTTTGCTGAAAACCTGTTGTGTTGGAAAACTCCCAACCATTTCTTTCTCTCCTACTCCCAAAGAGAGGAAATAGGTTGTCTCCAGCCTTTGCTTCCTCTTTTAATGTTTCAGCCATTCTGTGCTTCCTCTTATGCCCGCTCAGGGTCCATCTCACAAAGCACACGTCTGCTAAATGGCCCAAGTATTTTGTACTGGGAAGCGTATGAGACCTTCAAAAGGTATGAAGAGAAAGAAAGAGTACTACTCCATAAGAGAGGCACAGTACAGATGTGTGATGGGAGTACATCAGCAACTGAATGGGAAAATTCAGCCTACCTTTCCTGAAGGTCACGTGTCACTTAGATTCCTGAAATACCAGTTTGCACCGGAGATGTTTGACACCATTTGATTGCAAACATTAGTAAACCATTTGAGGACCAGGGAGAACCCCATAACAGCCCAAACCTATCCCCTAATGTTACTGAATTAAACCAGGGGCAATTTTGGCTATAGCTGAATTTGACTTCTGACTGCAGAGAAACGTGTGAAATCCAATCAATATTTGCCATGATGATACTAGGCAGGGAATTTAGCCCTTTTCATTTTTTACATTTGTGTATCACTCCCAAATGCCAGTCTCTGGGAATGTATCTATTACTTGTAAGCATTTACTAATCATTTGTGAACAAATGTTAGCATTTGGTTTGGTTCCATCTGTCATTCCTAGCGGCGGTCTGTGCCTGGCCACGTCATTGCACAGAGATGTGCCAGTGACTTTTCCCCTTCCTGACAACTCAAAGTCTTTGGATAGAAAAGATACATTTTTGAAGCATTTTAAAATAAGGTGTCAAGAAGGTCTTATTCCGGTTGAAAGGGTCAACATCCTGCCAAGGCAGGACTGTTCTTCCATGAATACAAGAAAATCATCCTGCTGTGCCCCCCCCCCCACCACAGTTATTCAGGGGTGTTATTGCAGTGTGCATGTTTATCAGAGCCAGCAGCGTGGTGTGCCAGCATGGGGTCGAATGAGACTTCAAACTCCTCTGGGAACAGCAAGAACTGTAGACCCAGGCAGCATGTACTTGGGCATTAGCATCAGTTTTTGGTTGAAATTACCTTTGCCCCTTTCACCAAAAGATATGGTGAAGTAGCTGGCACCATGTGATTTAAGATTTTTAAGCAGCTTAGAAGAGATGAAAAAATCAAGGAAAGTGTCCTTTGAAATACAGGCATTGAGTGTGTTTGGCCCTTTCTCAAGGTTCCCAGGGCATCTGGCCAACAAATTCATGAAGTCTGTAAAATGGCAGTTGACTACTTCTGTTCAGTTTTGAAAATTGTGTATGTTGTGTATCCCAAAAATCTTGACTGCTAGAATGTCTTTATCCTGTTTTCTGACTGCTCCATAGCCCACTACCCCAGTTCATCACTCTGGCAACAAATTACTACAGGGTCTACATGCATTGCCTCATTATATGCAGCACTGCTTCTCCCAGCTAGCACCCATCCATGATAAAAAACTGAAAGCCAGTTTAGACATGACTTTCCCAACTGTGGTTATATCTTTGACTGCCTTGTGGATCTATGAATGATCTTGAAATACTTTTCGTTTCAAACCATGGGCACCAGATGCATGCTACATTCCTTAGAAGTAGGAAAATCTGTTTGCTTCTCCTTCAGTAGATGGTCATTTTGCTTTCTTACAAAAATAGGAAGAAATTTTTCTTGTGCTTATTTTCATAATTGCCATGACTCAAAATACTCACCTGAATTCGTTTAGTTCAATAGAGGACTTCAAATAGCACAGGAGAGCACGGACAATAGAAGTTGATGTCTTTGATGTTGCACTAGCTTTTTGTGAGATAACCTCAGTAGAAAACTATTTCAGCATTTCTGACACTGTCAAAAATCAGGCCTTTATAGCTCAATGGAACTGACAAAAATATGAATTTGTTTCTATACTTGCCTTTCTACATATAATTTTTCTTTATTTCATCTCTCTTTGCAGGCTCAAGAGAGCAAATCCCTCCATGTTTCAAGCTGGCACAGCTCCACAAAGCAGTTGTGCCAATTATTTCTAGCTGGGGACTGCCACTGGGTGTAAAGCTGCTTGTACTGAAGCTGTTGAAATTACTATCATTATGTTATTTCTTGGCATGGAAAGGAAAAAGATGAGTGAGTGTTTGGGGGGCTTTGTTTAAGTGAAGCAGGCCACTTATTCAGGCAAACTGCTGAAAGCCACTGGGAAGTAAGCACAGTGAGGAGAGTGAACTTCTTGGAAAACCAGATTGCATATTTAAGTTGGTAAGGAGACAAAGCCATTTCTTAATGAAACCTAAAAAACCTCCAGGTCTGCCAGTTCCTTCAGAAAGGAAAAGCCTTTTTCAATGTGTTAGATTAACACTGCAGTATCTATTGTGCCTGTGCTTTTATGACTCTTACAGAAATCTTTCCCACAGCTCCTGCAGGAGCTACTTGTGTAGTGCCAATGCTCAGAAAAAACATCACATGGTTTTCCTCCATCTGAAAATGAATTTTGAAGATTTGTTTCAAGTCGTCTGTAATGCTATTCACACTCTGTTCCTGAAGCTGGGAGGGAAACTCTTCTTCAGACACAAAATTAGAGCGGTCTGAAGGAAACTCTGTCTGGCAGCTAGCGGTTTGAAGAACTTAAATTGGATGTAGGTTGGGGTACACAACATTGTCCCCCTCTCACACAGCAAGCTCCTGCAGCTGCACATACCAAGCCAAGTGGCAGGTCAGTACCTCACAGCCAATATGTGTTACAATCTGGTCTAGATATTGTATTGCAACCCGTTCAATACAGCACCTCTTCTGAAGATGGTTTTTTTTCACACACTTGCAGCAAAGCTCCAGCACAGCCACGGAGCTGCACTGAGGGTCTGACAGCGGGTACCGCCTCAGGCTCCCCGAGACGGGCACAAACGGAGGGCCAGGAGCCACCACCGCACACCCCTGGCACCGCTCGGGCTTTGCCATCACAGACAGCACCACGCTCACACACTCATTGCCCATGCATTCTTCGCGATACGGTGCAGTCCTTCGCAATAAGGTTTTGACTCCACGATATGGTGTAGTGGGCACGGTGTCATTTGGTCGAAGGTTGGACCTGATCATTTCGAAGCGCTTTTTCAACTTCAATGATTCGATGATTTCTGTATTTTCTGGTTGGAGCGTGACCTGAAGCGGCGAGGAACGTGTCCTGGGGCGGCAGTGCGGTGTGAGAGGTGCCACTGACAGCACGGCCTGTGCCGGCGGAGCAGCACCCGGCACCACCCGGCGTGCCGGGGGCGCGGGCATGCCTGGCGGTATCCGCCCCGAGGGCCCTTCGCCCAGCTGTATATTTATATATATATTTATGTTTATATTTGTTTATTACCCGTCTATTTCCTCGTCACCACTCTCGGGTCCCGTAGGTGCCCCACACCGGGCCCGGCACCCCTGGCCACGGCGGCTGCGCGGGGCCAGCCCCAGCCGCAGCCCCGCGCCGGTCGCTGCGCCGCGGAGTTTCCGCCGCCGTGTCCTGCGCTCCCCCCGCGCCGCGCCCCGGTCGCCAGGCGCGTTTCCATGAGCCGCCCATAAACAGCATGGCGGCGGCGGCGGCGGCCCCTGCTGCTGCCCGCGGTCTGTAGGTGGCGCGGCGGCCGAGGGGCTCCCGGGCAGCGGCTCCGGCGCTGCGCCGCGTCCCGCGCTCCCCCTGCGCGCCGGGGCCGCGGCGGGGGCGGCCGGGCTGCGCTGCGCTGCGCTCCGCCCCGCCGCGCGGGGGTGTCTGGGCGCCCGGGAGCAGCACGGCTGCTGCAGTGCCGCGGCGGCCCCGCGCCGAGCGGAGGAGCTGAGGGTGCCCGCGGGGGCTCCTCGGAGGGAAGAGAGGAGGAGGGCGCGGGGTCTCGGGTGCCGGCGGCACTGAGAGGCTGCTGCGAGCAGAGAGGCGGCCGGGAGCGGGACCATGTCGCTGCAGAGCCCGCCGGCTGCCGCCGAACTGTCCCCCGGCCCCGGCGAGGGGCATCCGCCGGGCGCGGAGCTGAGCCAGGGCAGCGCCGCGGCCCCGTCAGCCGAGGAGGGCGGCGAGGAGGAGGAAGAAGAGGAGGAAGGGGAGAAGGAAAAGGAAAAAGAAAAGGAAAAGGAGAGAGAGAAATTGCCACCCATCCCGTCGGCGTCCACCGCAGCTGCCGGGGTAGGTCCCGTCAGCGCCCGGGCAGCCGCCCGCGGGCCCGCCTGTGCCACTCCATGTTCATTTGCTGTGTTTGCCGCTTTATTTGGGAGGGGAAAGGGAAGGGGGGAAGCATCATCCTCATTTTCTTTCATGTTCCGTTCCGTTGAGAGGCTTTCATTCAAGTTTCTTAAAAATAACAAGTGCATCTGTAAGCAATGACATAATGAAGCTATAAATTCTCCATCCACTTATAGTTAACATATTACAACGGTCTGCTCTGTCGGGTTAGTCATGACTGAGGGTTTGCAGCATCGTGAATGTTCATTAAGGGTTCTCGGGGGTGGAGGGTTTCAGCTCTAATGCACTTAATGGCAAGAGAGGTAGCTAGGAAATACTTCTGTATTTTTAGCTTTTTCTTTAAAAATCTTTTCCGGTTTTTATTTTGTGTTGAAGCAAAGATGACGGAACATTTTGATGAAATGATGAATGAGTTAATGCGGGAAAAAAATGAGGAAAGTATATTTGCCAGAATAACTTCATTTCAGAAACCTTTTTTCAAGTTTTTAATTATACCAGAGTTGTGCTTTTCTTTCTGCCGACCATACAATATTACAAAACATAAAATTTTCCTGGCATGAGTTGGGTATCTTACATAGCTTAACATTAGAACTTGTGGTAAGTTGCTTCAGTCTAACAACAGAACAAAAATGTTGCTAATCCTGTAGTAACACGCTTAGGAGACTTTAGTTCAGCAGTTCTGATAAGCATCTGACTTATTGAAAATTATCATTTATTTAAATTCGTAATTTTAATTGAAAAGATTGAGCATATAATATTTATGACTGTCAGGAAATAATTGTGATGATAAACTAAGTAATTGTATGCAAACTCCTTGGAACAATTCTGCCAATTTTGTGTTTTGCCTAAACATTCCAATCTTCTGAAAGACTTTCAGCTTTGTAAATCTGTCAGAATATGTAAGAATATGTTTATTCCTGTGATTCAAATACCAGTTTGGTGGGAGAAGTCTGTAGTGCCCAGGAATTATTTTTTCCTTTGAATATCTCCACCTTAGACTTCGAATGGCACATGTCGGTCCCTTAGAATAAAGATATAAGTGCTGGCCTAAAACGTGTCAGGCTTAGCTCAGCTGATGAAAAATGTGTGTCCCTGCAAGGCCATGTAGAATTCCAACTGCCTTAAAGAATCTGGAGAACTTCTTTGTAGCTGGACATCCATCATGTATGTCTGAACTGTCACCCACAGGCAGAAGCTGTCTAAGTGGAGCTGCTACAGAGGAGTTCAGACCTGGCAGGGTGTGGTTGTTTGTCAGCTGCGGGGCGGGGTTTGAATTTACCAAGAGCCTTGTATGGGGCTCTGTAGCATGTTACACGAAGAGAGAGAGAGAGTTTTGTGCACAGATGTCATAGACATTTCCAAAGGGGTGATAGTTTGGGTGTCAGCGTTCAGATTCTGGAAGGAAACTTGTGGAAAGCTAAATAATTTGCTCCCTAATAAATAGGAACAAATAGAGACTTCTGTAAAGGAGAACCAATCCGAAGTTACACCTATGAATGGAAGGGAAAATCCTGCTTCTCATTCAGGCTGTTGCACTGTCAGTTGCCTTTTGGTAATCTGAGTGTCCTCTGTGTGTTCTTGGACAGGGAAGAAAATATTTTCATCCTCACTAGTCTTTGTTTGCCAGGTACATAAGGGCCTTGAGTAAGCAATGTTAGGGCTGACATAGGATTTTCAAGAAACTCTTCTAGATGGTCTTTTGTATCTTCCGAGAAAGCAGTCTGTGTGTGCTCTTTGCAAACATTTCGACTTGCTTTCACCATTTCATGTAACTTCAATAATGAAAAATACAGTTTTATAAAGTATAATGCTAGTACCTCTCCAGTCTTATGGAGGGCTTAATGTTTTGGAAAACTTGCACTAAGAAGCCAGCAGAGTTGTGGGTTATTAATTTGCTCTTAAAACAGGACTAAAGATTGCTTTGATCCACTTAGTCCCTATAAGCATATTCATCCCTTATGGTGGGTGGGAGGGGGACTGTGGATGTTCAGTTTTCTGATGGCAGTGAGTTTGTAAAATCTTGGGCTCTAAAAGCTCAGTGACCTCCTACAAAATTTTCAAGTATGACATGGTTCTGTGCACTTGCCCTAGATTACTCCCTTAGGAGTTGTCAGAGTTTCTCATTAATGAGCATGAAGTTTCCCAGTATTCATCCAGGGCCTTCCAATAAAGCCTTTGTCCATATGTTTGTCTAATATTGTTGAAACGGGATGATGGAGTTAAAGAGGAGATGCAATTTTTGTTCTTTATGATCACTGCTGAGAAAGGTGACATTAAGGAGAAAGTTTTTTAAAAACTGTTCACCCACAGTATTTCAGTGGCATGGTTGGAGTAAAACCTAGAAAGCTAAGTCAGTCAAAAAGGCTGGCGCAATAATTTATTTAATAAAAACTCCTTTTCTCAATTTTCTCTGCTATCTATTCCCTATTAATTGTAATTAGACTAGTCTGTGCTTCAGAACTTTTCTGCTTAGAGCACACATTTTGTGACAGAGCAGATTAACCTCACATCTGGATTTCTTTAAAAGCCCTTTTTCAGTCACTAATGTTTGTCCAGGGTCTGTTTTTCTCCAATCACATGCCAGGTGATTTTTAAGAATCATCTTAATGATATTTCAAAGGTTATAGACTGAAAGGAAATGTTAATCTGAAAATTACACTGGTAATTACATTTTATTTTGGAATGTTTGTTGCATATAAGGAATGTGGAACTAGAAATTGAAATTAGGTAAAAATACCAATTTTAGAAATTAAACTGTGGTATTTTTAAAGCCAGAAGTCCTGCTGGTTGTTCAAATTTATAATTTAATGAGTTATAAGCCACGGAAAAATAGCTGTTTGTGCCACAGTTATTTAAAATTCCTGGCAGCGTACCAGCTTGTGTACACTGTGGTGTGGTAGGTTTATGGGCTGTGTTATTACCCTTCTGGTGGTATTTCAGGATGTTGTGGTGGAAGTGAAGTGCTTTCCTTAGAACTTTGGCTGCATGTCTTACTCCAAATGTATTTCTCTTAAGGGGAAAGGGAAACATACTGGTTCAAAAATTTTGATAGGATGTTACTTTAATTATTCTAGAATGTGCATTCTCATTTGCGGAATTAAAGCTTTGATTTGTGCGGAAACATTTTTCTGACTGAGAGCGCAGATGCCAGATATCAAGAAAGTGAGTGTTTAGGTTACTGTGAGGTTGCAAATCATGATGTGCAGGGAGAGTGTGTATATTTTTTTGAGTTGATCTACCTTTTCCTGATATCAGTTGGTGACTTGGAGCTGAGATGAAAATTAAAATATTCATCATGAGACTTCTGTCATCTTGGGCAAGCCTCTGAACTCCACCTATGCTTTGCAAATTCTGTAGTATATAACTATATCTAATAGCACCCAATGCTGATTAGCCAAACAGACTAATTGGCACAACCCTTTGGAAGTTTGCTGTGTGATTTCACTTCTGTTTGCTGTTAAAACACGTTAGGGCTCAACACTTCCTAGCAGAGACTTGTGCAGGCTCCTTGGTGGCAGCATGTACAGGTGCTCAAGCAGAGTGTCTTTTAGCACTTTGTCAGCAAATGTTTGTTGGTCAGCCTTTCTTCAGTGGCAGCAGATGCTGACCATTTTGAATCATTAGGGAGTTTTACCCAGTAGTCTTAAATTTAGTGTTATTTACTTTACTCAGTATTATTTAATTATTATTAAAATTTAAGCAGTATCTACATTTTTTTAACAGGTTAGAATTTTTGGCCCCACATTTCAAGTCTTGAGAAATTTGTCTGAACTACTTCAATATATTAGGGCTGTTTGGAAAAAGGAATATGTGACACTTTCATCTGTTTAGACAGAGCTGGATGTAGTGAGGAGTATAACAGTAGATAGACATTAGGATGCAGAAAGTTAGCGTATAATTGACAGCATTCTAATTGTATTGTGTTTTCCTCGCAGTAATCCAAGGATATCTTCATATCCTGCAAATTAATACTTGAGTTTTTTAATGTAATGGAAAGGAATTTTATGGTACCTCTCCTGAATCAATTTGAAACAAACTTGCAGAATCATTATTTATGTCTTATTTAGTTATTACCAGTCTGATTTCAAGATAAAAGGTGTTTAAGTACTCTGTGTAATACCTCACTGGTAAGATTACTCTAGCAGTGATGTATTGGCCCTTTAGAGCATACTGTCATCTCAATTACAGGAGTTGGAGGAAGGAGCCAAAAATCAGTTTTCCACTTTCAGCAATCTCATCACAACTATCAACCAAAAGAAGGAAGGCATCGGAAACAGAAATTCGCCTACGCAACTTGTTTTACCCAGCATCAAAAATGGTAAGAGAAGAAAAGACCTGTGTTACTTAGTTACCAAGTTTAGAAGGTGCTCAAATTTCTGCCAGTATTTGTGTTGTGGTAGGGCCAGAAAATCTAGAAATCTAGATTTCATTAAATTACGCTGTGTTGTACGTTGTACAGGCAGTGATATATCTGATAGCCCATCCTCAGCAGAGGTTGTGTCATAGAGACAAGTTGGATAAGAAAAAACAAATAGACCTGGAGGATGAAATAACCATTTGAAGTTTTAGAGAAAGGTACTGATTCGGTTGTCTATCTGCAGATACTCTGTCTAGCTGCAATCAGACAGTGTCTCTAGAAACTGACAGAACTTTGGAGAAAAAATTTTTTATTGCCATCTGAATGATGTCGGGAATGAGGAAAGCATAAGGCTTTTAAGGGAGACAGTTGCTGTTTTTCAGTGAAGATGAAGGCCAGTGATGGCACAAAATAAAATGCACAGGCAACAATTGGTAAGTTCTGAAGAGCTTTATAGGTGAGAAGAAGGGTTATTGTGCTATGATGAGGAAACAATACTTGATGAAGAGGTAGAAAGTGGAGCTCTGTATTCAATATGGTAGGCTAGAATCGTGAAACCTAGATGAGATGATGTTGTGGTTAGACCTGGAATTTTTATTACGTTTTTGGGCTAGGATATGGAATTTCAGTAGTTTGGAACTTTTCATAAAAGGCTGTACAAACACTTCTCAGGTTTGTATTGATTTTGTCTCTGAGCAAGTTCCCTTCAGACTTATTGTACTGTGGTTCGCTAAGTCTTCAGTAGCACAATTTGAGGCAAGAAAGAGACTGCACTGAGAGATCCTGGTAGTGTGAGTTTGAAACAAAACTATTGACAAGTATTGTCAGTTTCAAAGTTGTGCAGAAAAAGGTGGCTTATAACTTGCAGCACTAGATTCTTACTAAAATAATCTTTCATTAGTGCTAGCTATACTGCAAAACTAAAAGTCAGAGCAAGATTTTTTTTTTTAGCAGTTTTTATTGTGGAATAAAGAGGTGCTTTCTACTTCCAAAACAAGGGCAATCACTGGAACACAAAAGTTTTGAATGATACCGCAGACAGGATTTGTGCTTAGTTCAAATCACTTTGTACTACACAAAGGAAACCACAGTGGCTGGAGATGGCCGGTAAAGAATTCTCCCACTGCTGCATAACATACCAGAAATCTGCTTCTCCCCTGACCCCCCTCCTTTTTTTTTGGTACCTGACAAGAATGATAAACTCTGAACACCACTCTCCTGAAGTGCCTTCAGTTTTGCTGCAAATAATGCTGTCCCAGTTGTAATTACTGCCTCATAAGTACTTAGTTGTTAATTTTCACCACACTAATGCATGGCAATATTTATTATAGTCAAGGATATATTCTTGAAATAGAGCTCAGTGTGTAAAATTGAGCAGATGCTCTGGTAGTTTCATGATCAGAGTAACCTGCCTATATAAAACCAGAATATTTTTAGTAACAGTCAAAGGTGAATTCAAAATAATTTGAGGTGGTATGCATATTCTGTGGAGAAATTAACAATTGAAACAAATTTATCAGTTAAAAATGCTGCTTTTTCTAGTCTGGCATTCAGGAATGATGCTTGGTTGGTGTTTTGGTGTTTGGGTTTTTTGCAGATTATCTATATATGTGCTATCTCTGAACATGTGTAGATATATATATGTGCGTATATTGGTAATACTTCAGGTTCAAGTTCAAAGAACATTAATTTAATTGAAAACAAAGGTGTGGAAAAGCTAATGCTGGTAAATACAGCATGAGAAGTAGGGGGACTACGTAGTGTCTACTTTGTGTGCTGTGTAGCTGCCACATATAATGAGTCTTCTAGTGTAACAATGATCTGGTATGAAATTTATGTATTAAATTGATTGTTCAAGTTCTTTTCTAATGTTACAAATACAAGTTTTTTGCCTTCTCTGCCTTGAAAATTTTCATTTGCCAGCAGCTGTGTTGGTCACCATGAAAATAGCTGCAGTATTCATTTACCCTGACCTTCCCTGTACTACTCAGTTCTGCTTTGTATCAATGAGATTTTCTTCACCAAAGTTTTTGATCATTCCTTAAGCAGTCATGAATTGCTGAATCTTTTTACTTGATGTAACTGGGCGAGAAGCCAGAAACGATTGGTTTTTCTTGTCTTGTAATATTGTGTTATTGCTGTTTATCAACTCAACACGTTAATTTTCCCGTTTCTACTCAATGATGGTATACTCAAGTGATGGATCTTAATTAGTGTTTTTTACTGGCAGAAGAGAAAATAAATCTATGTACAAAAAAACTTGAATGGTGACAAAGCATACTGAAGTTGACCATATGTGTTAAAGATATTATTAAAACCAATTTTAGTGTATCTAAATCAAACTGCATATATTTCAAAGAAAATTGCATTGCTGACAGGGTGCAAGTTACCAGCTTAGCACCTGCAGCCTCAATTTACTGAGGTGAGAAGCAGCATCTGCCAGCAGATGTCTCTTCTACAGATGTAGAAAGAATATTTTCCTCATTTCAGTGTATTCAGTTGGTTATAACTCAATGTTTAATCCATTTAAAATTGAGAAGACAGAATGAGAGTTAAATCAAAAAGCTTGTTATTCTCAGAGTATAAAAATAAGACAAATTCTTAGATTCTTTAAAATCAGTCCGTCCTGCTTTCAGAGAATGATGTGCGTTAAGAGAACATTTGAAAGGATGGATTGTTTGATACCTTGGCTTGAATTAATTTATTATCTGTGGGCCTGCTTTGTTTTTTTCAGTTGTTACTCTCCCCTTAAAATAGTTTAAATTCCAACTGTGAGAGTGGACGAGGTTCTATATCTGTAATCGGTGCCATCCTCAGGGGATTGAGGGCTGTTGTGATCTGTTATCTCATGAATGGTGGCTGAGTTAAGTCACAGGGACAGTGTCTCTGTCATGAGCATGAGTGAAAAGAATCTGCTTTTGGATTCATGGGATTTTTTTAGCATCTGTTTCCCTGCTGTGATAAATGGAGTAGGCAGCGGAGTAGCGACACTACTTTGATGTTTAGTTAATTAAAAAAACCAAATCTTTGAAAAGGCTTAGAGGGCTCTTAGACCATTCATAGAAGATTTTCATTAAATATATTTGAATTTTGAGGACACTTTTATTTTGTATGGTGTCTTTTATCCCAAACATATACAATTCGTATAAATGCTTTTAAAAATGAGCATATTCTCATAGTATAAATCGGACTACAAGAGCGCTTTGAGGATATTTCTGGAGACACTGACAGTAAAATGAGTGTTGGAAATGCAGGGGAAATTTTTTTTCATGTTTTGGGTGGATTTACCTTGGCTGACTGCCAGACACCCACCAAGCTGCTCTATGGCTTCCCATCTTCAACAGGACATGGGGAGAAAATAAGATGAAAAAGCTCATGGGTTGCGGTAAAGACTGGGAGTCCACTTTCCAATTATTGTCATAGGCAGAACTTGAGGATGTTAATTTATTGCCAGTTAAACAAAACAAAAACAAAACTCAAAACACCTTCCCCTTCCCTGCTTACCACACTTCCCTTGTTCCCAGTCTCAACTTCTCGCCAATTCTGCCAGCAGCCTGATCAGGCATGGGCTCTTCACTGGCTGCAGGGGAATCTTTGCTCCAGACCCTGGAGCACCTCCTCCTTCTCCTTTTCCACTCACGTGGATGGGTGAATGTCTGTAGGGTAGTTTCTTTCTTTTTTTTCCTTTTTTTTTTTTTTTAATCCCTCCTCTCTTTCAGCTGCTGTGCAGTTTTCTTTACCCTTTCCTAAATATATTGTCACAGGGGTGCTGCCAGTGTCACTGCTGGGCTCAGCTTTGGCCCATGGTGGGTGTGTTTTGAAGCTGTGTGGGACACAGAGGCAACCCCATCTCTCCTCTCGCAGTAGCTGCACTGTTGCCAAGTCTTGCCACTCTAATCTGATCAGATTAGATCAAATCTGATCAGTCTCAGATCAAATAGAAAGTAAGGAGTAGAATAGAAAGACTTTGGCAAAGCACTGCCAGTTGTACTAGAACGGGCAGCCAAATTTATTGAGAAGTGTTCAAAGATTCTGTTTCACCACAATTCTCTGTAAGACAAAAAAAATTGCCTTTCCCATTTAGTTTTTTGGAGAGCTTCTTTAAGGAAGCTGTAGATGATCCACAGTCAGGTCTAGTTAAAATTATATATCACAGTGTAGAAAAACAGACTGAAGTCTTGTCCTTGTATGACAGTTGGACTTTGGTGTGGTTGTGCGTGGGATTTTTCTTAGCTGTAAGGAGCACCAGTGTTGCAGTTTGTATATTAAATATTTACAATCTATATTGTAAATACAATAACAGGCAGCACTGCTATTTTTATCAGTTAACCAAATTTTCCATCATGTCTGCATGTGCACATGGTGAGAGAAGAATACTTTTTTAAAGAATTAGAATCAAACACTGCGAGTCTTCTTTTTTCCCTAGTACATATATATTTGTGTATTTATTCTTCTTTGCCTTTCTTTTAAGGGAGAGACCTGCCACCTCTTTGCCTCGATGTACGGCAAAAGCAGCGCATGTCTATAGAGACGTTACCCCAAGAACTGAAAGCACCATTTCCTCCTGAACCTTCCCTTCCAATTCGAACCAAAACTGTGAAAGACTTTCAGTAAGTTATACTGGTGTTCCTAGAGGTGTATTTTCTTCCTTTCCTTGGAATTCTTTTCATTTTGACCTAATTCATGCATTTGATTTTGTTAATCTCAAATGAGGAAACAGTTTCAGTAAGACTGACAAGGAGTTAGTTTGGCTATGATGATGGGATTGATAACTGTGTTACTGTGAAAGCTATCAAAATTTTTTTTCTAGCTTGAAATGTTGTTCCACACAGAAAATGGCAAAACATGTATTTCAGAATTAAAAATGCAGTGAATGTTTAGTTTTAGAAAAAAAAAAAATGTGTGGCTTATTGTAGGCTAGCAAATCCCTTGCAGTCTTAGGTGGTTTGCTTATACTGGCAATTATTTCTCTCTTTCACATTTGAAATTTTGTGCTTCCAGTGAGGAAAAGGAATGCTTTTTGATTATTCAGTGTGTATTTGGTGGGAAAGGAAAGAGGTATAAAGGAAAATTTGCAAAGAGGTGATCCTTTGCTGGTACTCAGGTGGTCTGAAGAGCTGAATTTTTTTCCGTATTCAGATTTTTTTATCTATTGGCTATTGCCTCTGGACAACCTGTAGCAGTGTTTCACCACTCTCATTGTGAAAAACTTCTTCCTTATATCTAATATAAATCAACCCTCCTGCAGGTTAAAGCCATTAGCCCTTGTCCTGTCCCTTTGAATCCCCAGCTGTGAGCCCCTAGCCCCCTCCATTTCCCCTCTCCCACGATTGCCAGCCTCCAGGCAGGGCTAGGTCCTTCTCAGTTGGCTCTGGCAGCTGTTGCCTGCGCTGAGCTGGGTTTGGGTTTCCCCATACTGAGGATTTCTTGCACAGCCTGCAGCAAAGCAAGAGGAAGCAGCTTCCAGGGGAAAGCCTTGCACAAGTCCAGGTAGATGATATCGTTCTTCCATCATCCACCTTCCAACATCCACTGTAACCCTGCTGGTAGAAAGCCACCAAATTTGTTAGGTGCAATTTGCCCTTAGTGAAGCCACGTTGACTGTCACCAGTGACTACCTTGTCATGTCCCTAAGATTAAGTTCTATTTTAAAAATTTTAAAAGAAATAAAATTTTGTAGAAAATCTAGTGAATTTGAGTAGTTTAGGAGCCTTCATACTTAAAATTACTCTGAGAAGCTTTATCATGTCAGTGTAGCTGCAGCTTAATTCTGTTCTGTTCTGCTAATTATTTGTCCTAACATACTGAACTGTGACACTGTGAATTAACATTTTGAATAAAAGACATTGCTCAGGTGTATCAAACACAAACTATGCTTTTGTTCTCTTACAATACCATGATCTTTAAATGACAAGGAAGTTGTTAGAAAGCTACAGATATTATACTTGTCTGTCTTCTAAGTGTGCTTAGTGATAAAAGCTTAAAGTTACAGTGCATTTTAAAGTCTAAGTGGCTGGAAAGATCAAACCATTACCAGTATTTGATTACATTTTCTCTAGGGATGATGTGGAAAAGTCGAAGGCATCGGGAGATTGGAAAGCTGTACATAATTTTTATTCTACAACTTTTGATTCTTTCTTGGAGATAAATGCTGCATTTAAGGTAGAAAATAATTCCTAATACTGTTTAGTAATTACAGTGCTTTGTATCTTCAAAATGTTTACAAAAATATCAGTTAAAGACTTGCAGCCCGGTATTCAAGACCACTAAGACCATTTTTTCATGAGCTCACCTGCCTTTTGTAGACAATCTGTTATTGCATTGATTTATTGATTTATTGATTCCAGTTTAAGCAATTGTATTTTGAGTTTGTGGAGCTTTAAAATTGCAGTATGTAGTTTGTTTTGTGACACTGTGACTGTGTAGGTACTTTCTGCACAAATTACAGTTTTAAAACCTCCAAGCTAATGCGGGGGCCCAGGCAAATCTGGAAACAGAAATTCCCTGTCCCTAAAAAAAGGTGTGATATGGGCTCTATTATAGCTGTTCATGTGTTATGATGGCATACTTGGTTTTCCTAGGGCACAGTTATGTTTGTGTTTCTCAGTTCATGCTAAATTATTATTTCCTGCCTATTATAGAGCAAAATGTTCTTATGATATTTGATATGGATGGTAGGGCCTGAGCCTGGAAAAATTAACCCATGACTTTTGGTTATTTAACAAATATTAAAGGCTTAAAATTTTGTTGCCTTTGTCTGATAATGTATCAACAACAAATATGAAAGATGAAAATTCAATGTAATTCATTATTTGAAACCCCCCTCTTACATTTTTAAAATAGAATGAGTATATGAATATGTGTAGGATTACTATTATTTTGCTCCATCTTTGACATACTAATTAAAGAAGCTTATATTCTTATGTTTTGATAATGAAAATACTTGTATCTGAACATGTTTTCCTAAGCTTGCTGTTAAACTTACATTTTCAAAGATAGCTATAAAATATTCAAAATGCTTCATTATCATCTAACTTACAGAAAGATACCAATTCTCCATTTAATACCATTGAGGACTCCGGAATTGATGCAAAATTTGTGAATGTTGTCTATGATGCCTTATTAAATACTGTAAGTAGAAGAAAAGAATTCATGTTTTATACCATTTATATCAAAAGTTTCTCCCAGATAGGCACAATTTCTGAAGAATCTCTCAAAACATACTTTAAATGATCCCATGAGAATTGCCACAGAATCATGACAGCTGCTCTAGTAAAAGAGGAGGAAATTTTTCTTACTAGTAAAGCATAGTTTATATTGTGGTAGTTCTTAAAGATCACGTATCTTAAAGATATGACATGGCTGTGATGGGACACTGCATGGGGGGAAATAAAGAAGATGTGAGGATGGGGATAGTAAGAAAGTAGGCCCTGTGCCTAGTATACAAAGGACAGGAGTAATTTAGAAATTTTACTTCAGAGTTTTAAAGTTGGTTTAAGTGTTGAAGGGCACCATTGGCACAACCCCAGACCTCAGCTAGTGTATGTGTGAGGAACATATTTAGGAGCTCAGCATCATAACACAGAAGATTTCTTAGCTGTCTTGAAATGCAAGCAAAGCAAACTTGCTTGTTTGTACAAAATCTGGTATTGAATATGTATAATTACTTCAGATATGATTTTTCCTCTCCTTTTTTGATAGCCTCAAGATGTTCAGAAGTCAGTCCTAAAAGGAATAATTAATGGTCTACTACAAGAATGGACAGGGTAATTATAATAAATGTTTGCATCAGTGCTGTGCCAGCACTTAAATCTGCTGTATGTTTTGTCTTTATTGTTTTAGACAAAGAAAGAAAATGTTGTGATGCAACTTATTTGATACATAAGAACTTAATCCCTTTTGGCAAATCTGCTGAAATACATCTTGAACTTTGTAAGCTGGCATTTAACCTCTGAGAGGCAGATCCATACCCAGCCATACATTCCTTCTCCGAATCTCAGCTGCTTGTTGCCAGGGCATTTCTTTGGACATCTTAATTGTGAGATGAATTAAGGAATTTAACTAGGGTAAAACTTATGCTCATTGTCCACCCCCAACAGCAACTAGGACAAATCCCTGATGGACAATTTGCTTCACAATGCTGTTCATGTGTGGCAGCACCATAGAAAGAGCAGTGCAGGATGCAGGTGGGGATAGCCCAAAAGCAGGAGGTTTTATTGGAGATGACAACATCTTAGCATGAAGAAATAGAAGTGAGAATGCGCAGCGTAATTCATAAAAAGGTATGGCAAGAGACAGTGGCTTGTTGTGACTCACATGTGACCCAGGTCTTGGCTACCCCTTTCTCCAGCTTACACTGCTTTTTGTGCTGTTGCTGCCTGTACTTGTGGTTATGTAAAAGCCTTGATAAACAAGAAGAAGTGCAGGGGCTGCAGTGGTAGAAGTGTATGGAGAATTCTTGCAGGACATACCAAAGAAGGGCAAATAAACAATTCTGTGGTGTCACTCGAGATAGACAATAATGTGGAATTCCCTCTTTGGAACACCTCTGACTCTTCAATTCTGACCTTTTTTTTTGGCCTTCTCTCATGTTTTTAAACATGGTGATAAATAGCCTGCTGCCTTTAGAGAATTGTCAGATTCTGTAAATGTCCTTTTCAGTTTTTGAGAGCAGTGAGGATTCTTAAGTATGGTATTCTATATATATTGGCAAAGCAAAATAAAATCATCCATGATTTCATGACTCTTAATGTCTGTAAATTATGGATACATGTGGTTCTATTTATTATCTCATTTGTTCATAGGCCGCGAACAAAAGATGATCTTAGAGCATACTGTATACTTTTACAGGTAAGAAAAATACAGTATTTTTATGTAAGTATGTGTCTGCTTAACTTATAATCTATAAACCAGTATACTGTGCAAACGAGTTTGTGTAGCCGAGATACTTCACATCCAATTTACTGTTGTAAGAATGTATTAAAATATGGGAAAAGTGTAATGCATGATGGGAATGGGAGCTTAATGGAAGACAGTTGATGGGGAAAGGTTGCATAGATTAGAACTATGCACTAATAGACTAGTAATTGTTTCCTTTTATTTTCTGGGTTGAAAGAATAAATATTTTACCTACTTATTTATTCTTATGTCATCCTCATTCCCAGATTTGCTTTATTAGGGTGCTGTAACTCTGAAAGTTTCAGTGTGTGCACTTTCTGATATTGCTGTAACTTTCTCCAGTGTTGCATTTTATCCAGTCTGCCTGGCTGACTTTCTCCATTCAATCTGACTAGCTACATTGTCTGATTTCTGCCTGTGGTCACCTTTTACCTGTGCTGCTATAGATGGCTTGCATTTGTAGCAGATTTCCTCTCTGTATTTTGCCGATGTAGATAACACCTCTGCACACAAGAAGCAGTTTCTGCTGTTATTTGAGAATATCAAATGGCAATTTAATTCATTGAGACAATAGTTTTCTTCTCTGGGGTGGTATACTAGCTGTGAATTAAAAAGAGTATCTCCTGCTGAAACATGGGAATGTGTGAACACATGGAATAGAAGGAAAAGTAGTTTGGATTGATGTGGGATAGACAGGAGCTATAAGAATTCGTATTACTGATATGAAAAGCACATCACTTAGAGGAGTGTGGTTTTTGTTACAATGTGAAAAATAATCCAGAATATTGCGTACTGCCTTTGGGCTACCTGTGGGCTTCCTTTTGGGGAAAAAAAAAAAATCATACTTTTACAGTATAGCAGTTGTGTATTTTTTATTTGGCTAGAAGTTCTGAGTTGTTTTTTCCCATAGTTTTACCACTGTCACAGCTATTTTGTGAATTACTTTCATGTGTAATTGTACTGGCAACAACGAACATAAGAAAAGATCCTAATGACTTTTTTCCCTTTATGCAGTTTATTAACCTAACACTTTTTTTAATCTTTTTCAGAATCCTCAATTTAGTAACACTTCTACTTATGTCATCTATGCTCACTTGCTAAGACAGATAGCAGCCTTAACAGAAGCTGACCATCATTTCCTAGTGCACTGGTCTAAAAAGTAAAAAAAAAAACCAAAAACCCCACATGACAAATTCCATTTCTAGGATTACAATTGTTACTGTATTTCCATTGATGTTGACTGTTTTATAAATTATATGAAAGTTAATTTAATTGACTGAAGAAATTGTTTTTGTTGCTTTCAAATATATGTGGACATAGTCCACTGAGTGATACTGATTTATAGATGCAAAATGTATATAATGTATAAAAATTATGATAAGAAAAAGCCTTAATCACAAAATAACTTATCAGAGTTATTTTTTTGATAACACATGCAAAATAACTTGTGTGTAGATTTTTAGTTATATTTTTATATGGTATTATTAAAACAAACATCTTTATGATCTTTGTTTAGATAAAGTTTTATCTTGCATAACTTGCGAAAGATACTGTAATGCTACTATGTTGTACAGAAACCACAAAGGAACTAGACTCCTTGCTTCCTAGTGTAATAGAGGTGGTGAGAGAGTGTGGTTAGGGCATTAGATTTGTAATTAATTGAAATAACTCTAATAACACCTCACAAAAAAAAAGTATTATGGGGATAACTGCCCAAAGACCAGCCCCTAGTTGGTATGCAGAATGCCTTCCATGTGCTGACTGTGCAAAAAGCTCAGTTTGAGGTAAAAATGTTTGGCCATATTCACAATTTCCATATCTCCTAGGAAATCTTAATTAAGGATTTTTTTCTCTGCAAGGATGGTAATTCAATTTCTCTCCCCTTCCCTATGTCCAGATATGCTTAAAATTGTGGTAAAATATTATTTCATTTGAACTGCATTTACAAATAAGGTTTCCACTTTTGGTCAAGGATGCAATGTTTTTGGTCTTAAAGCATGTATTAGAAATGGAAACCATTAAAATAGGAAAGCTCTTGTTCAGCAAAGGCTATTTTAACCTGCCTACACATATATGTGTATTGTTGTGCTATTATGGAAGTGGTGCAGCACGTAATTTAAAATGTGCACTTGGCACAAGCATATGAAGCATGTACCACTTTTTATGTAAAAGGACCAAGTATCTCAAAATAAATCAGAATTCCTTAGTATTCCGAGTGTGGAGTGAAATAGATAAGGATTTTTGGTTTGTTTACTAAAAGTCAAGAACAGATAATGATTCTGTTGCTTTGAAATCTGTTAACAAACTCTATTGTAGACGGTGACCAAGTGAGACTAAGTGCAGCATGTTTGTTTTAGGATTTCACAGAAGAGGTTCAAGCAGGTGGTGGATAGGTTGCTGCAATTTATTTCTTTACGGCTGTTTCCTGCAAAACCTGAAGAGTTTCCACCTATGGTGAAATGTACCTGGTGGATTCCATCAGCAACAAAAGTCCTGGCTTTATTTAGTAGGTATTTTTCTCGAACTCTGTATGCATATATATGTTTATATATGTATATTTGTGTGTGTATATAAGGTTTGTTTTATATACACGCACACGTATTGGGAGAGGATAGTTTTTGCTGCTCCTCTCCTGGGGGAGACTAACAATGATTGTGGCACAGTGCAAACTACAATAAAATGCTGAAGAGTAGTAAGCAACAGAGTCTTCTGCTGGTAAGTCTTCCTACTCGCTTTCCAGTAGAGGCTGATTGCTGTGCATAGTTTTCCTGTCACAACAACTGAAGATCATTCAAACAAATCTACACAAGTGACCAATGGTTAAGGCTTCCCTCAGGTTTATAAAAGAAACTGTCTTAAATGTGTAGCTGCCAGAATTTCTTCTGTAACTCACCTACCCCCACAGAATTATTTAGCATCTAAAGGAAGTTAGGCAATGCATGTGCCTCTTACATCCAAAACTACAGCTTCAAAAAAGTAAATGTCTGCTCGGTTCAACATAGAGCACAGCAAATTTGACTACTGCAAATGTAAACCTTCTCAACTGCTGCCAAATAGTGATTGGAGCACCTACTTTCTCCTTTTTAGGAGAAGACAAAACCAACAAATGAAAATTAAAATTGGAATTAAAACTTTTTCACTGTCACCTTAAAACTTTTATTTAAAAGTGTTCGGCATAGTCCAGCAGAGTTAGGCACACAAGCACACCTGTATCTAAAACAAGATATGTGTTTTATAGTCATCTATGAAAGAGTTACTAGCTCCTTAATTCTGGAAAAAGAGCTCTTTAGTAGATGAAAAGATACTACTTCGTGTCTGACTGACCAAAATTAAATTGTGCTGAAGGGTTAATGGAGAACTTACTGGCTGTTTGACATTATATGAATGTCATCGTATACTGAGATAGCTTAAATGTGAATTGGCTTTCTTCCTTTGGTCAAGTACTTAATTTTTGTGCAGGTCTAGATGGTATACTGGAAAAAAAAGTAGATTTTCTAGCCATAGCTGCTTGAAATTATATGGATTTCTTAAACACTTTCATTTATCGAACTGCTTTTTTCATCAATTTCAGCAGAACTTAGCATCCTTTATCCATGAGACCTTAATTTAGTGTATGTCAATAAGGAAGCTAGAATCAAACTGGTTCTCCCTTATCATAAATGGGCTGAACTAGGGATTTACTGTTTTCTACAGCAGTTAATGTGATGTCCTGTGGTGTTATGTTGTAGCTGTAATTCGGTAGCTAAGACTGAGCTAAGTTCTGTAGCTAGGTTATTAATTTTTCAGTATTATTTTAGACTTGGCTTAAAGTTTCTGAGATCACTGGTGCTTGTGATGCTGAGAAATGAGATGTGCTGAATCCAGACATTGTTTTAAAAGACTTCTGTGTTTTCTTTTTAGATGCTGCAAATAGTCTGATTAGCCCTCCTATTATTTCATATACGGATTTCTATAATTCTACACTTGATCATATTGATCTTATGGAAGAATATCATAACTGGCAATGCTATGGGAATTCTCACAGGTAAGAGGAATAACTGCATGTTTCTTGTTTGAGTAGTACTTCAAAGCACTGTGTCTATGCTATGTATATCTAAATTAAATCTAGTGGATAGATAGTGTCTGTATGTATGATATGCATACCATTTATGTGTGTATAGATCCACATTAGATACTGTATTTTATTGAAGAACTTATTATAGCTACTACTTACTTGCTACTGTGTGGATGTGAGATTGGCTGGAATAAATCTCATTCTGTCTTTGCAATCTGGAGAAAATAAATAAAATATGGATGATAATAAAGTAAGTCTATTAATTACTGGCATAGACTTCTAACTGTGTCTTACTAAAGACATATTTTAGCCTCCAATACATTCATAGGCATTTTCCTTGCCTCTAGCAGCAGTTGGGGAAAACTTGGAGACCATAATTTGCTCCACTGAATCAGGTAATTCAGGCTACGCTTCTGTCTGATACCTGATATTCTTCTTGAGAAGGAAAATCCAACTAAACAAAACAAACCACACAAAACCCAAATGACAAAAGATAAGTATTATTAATTTCAGTTTCTAGCAGTACTTGCAAATAACAGTTTGTTCTACTGAATCAAGTATCTCTATAAACAAAGTGAAAAAAAAGCAGCTATTTGCAAATTATCTTCAGTGGAGGGATAAGTTACTAAATGATAATTCACTCCTGTATTCTTAAAATGAAAATAATATGCTAGATGCTAAAAAGAAAATATTTAATCTTCTTTTCTCTTGTTAGGTTTTCTTTCTGTCAATACCCATTTATTATTTCTATAGCAGCAAAAAAAGTTATTATTCAAAGGGACTCTGAACAACAAATGATAAGTATTGCACGGGTAAGTCCCTCAATGATAAATATTTGTGTCTCATCCCCACCACAAGTATTTGTTAGACTGATATTACACATGACCTGTCATTACAACTTCTAGTATTTCTGACTACCCTGAAAAAGAACTTAAACCATTTTACTATGAATAGTCTACAAATGTCTATGCTGGATTCTCTCAGTATTTTTTTTCTTTTTGTGTACTTAGTTTCAGGATCCTTATAGATAGCAGTGTTGTAGAGAAAGAGTGATTGACTTACTTTTTTTCCTCTTTTGAGAAACCAGCATAACATGCAAGCATGTTAAATTAACAAGATGATTAAGGAAGAAAAATTCGATGAAAATTTTGGACTGTTTTATATTTTATTCTTTGAAGATGTGTTGTCATGGAAGACCAAGATTCAGCTGTATACTTTCAGGTCATGGAAGAGGTACTGCTTCTGGGCAGCCTCTTCTCTCTGGAAAGAGTCATTGTCTGCCTCCCTCAGTGGTAACTGTCTACAGGTGACAGGTGATACTCTTTTCCTCAGTGCTCTGTGTGGCAGCACCCCCACCTATGCATTCCTGTCTTGCTGGATTTGCCTTGTGAATAGCTAGTTAAAGCACAAGCCACTTTCCAGAATCTTATAGGTATATTTTTAACAATTTGGGAAGTCAAAAAAATTGTTGCACAATTGCCACCTTCTTGTTAAACCTCCCAATAAGTTAGTTCAGACGTAGTGTAAATGGTATCTGCAGTAGGAAAGAAATTTCTCTCCATCTCCTAGAAGATACTGAAGCAGTTACAATGTTAGGGAAATGTCTTTAGTGCACAATACTGAGAAGTTTTTGCAGTTAACAAGTGTGACACCTTTTTTTGAAATGAAGATACTGCATGTGTAATGTTTCCTTCTCATTCAAATAGCAAAGCCTTGTGGATAAAGTCTCTCGCAGACAGAAGCCTGACATGAATATGTTATTCCTAAATGTGAAAGTGAGGAGGACACACCTTGTCAGTGATTCACTTGATGAGGTAACAAAAAAATATAATTGAACTGTGTGTTGCTGCAGAGTAGCTATTGAACTTAGATTTCAATTCGATAAGTCGTGTTTAAATCTTTTGCACTAAGAGATTGGGAATACCACTACACAATACTAAATAAAAAGGACTTCATTACTGTCAAAATTGCAGTGCTGCAGAACAGATTGGGTTAGACATTTTGAAATTCATTTCCTGTGCTCATACTGCTCCATAGCTAAGCCCATAACAAATATACATGCTCTGCACATGGTCTGTATTTGTGTTAGTAATTTTTGTGTTAAAAATACAGTGCACAATTATGAGTTTGTGTAGGACTTGAGTCCATGAGAGCAGCATGAGTAGTATGTGACTAATCACTAATGAGGTTGTTCTGTTCTAATTCTTGGAATTTTTTGTTCTTTTCCTTCTCTATCCTATAAGAATAATTTTAGGCTTTCTTTTCTTAAATTCTTAACTTGATTTTAACTATTCCATCACATTCTTGAATGTAATTTTTCCTTTTTTAGAAATGAAACAGATGTTTCCATTAAAGTAGGCAATTGTTCAGTATCCACTGAACCTTGCTAATTAACATTATTAATTGAAATTTAGTTCCCTCTCTTTCTCAACATTGAGAACAGCCTGATGATACTGAAAAATATGTCCAGGTAGTGAAAACAACATCACACAAATTCTGATTACTCATGTCAGAAAATATAAGTTTAAGCTTTATTTTCCTATATTAAAACCTGTCTATTTTGACCTTTTCTCCTGTGAAGAAATATGCTTGGTAATACTGCTTTCTCTCAGGCATTGTAGGGGTTTTTTTGTGCCCTAAAATAACCAAGAGCAATTTCAAAAGTTTTTATAGTCAAAATATTCTCCTATTTATTTCTGATGTTTTCTTCTACCCATCTCAGAGATGAGTAAGAACATATTATACATTCATATTCTCAAAATTATGGGGAATGGCATGTGGAGAGGGAAGATGTCTTACTTGTATTTCAAATTTAAAAAAAAAAGAAAAAGAAAAATCACTTCAGATAATAAATAGCTTGTTTCAAATAACACCAATACCTATAGTTATAAAATTTGTGTACTAAGAATTTACTTGAGCTGCTAACAACACGGAGATTATTTTAGCACATGCGTATTCTTGACTGTTTTAAACACTTGTTCTGGAGCTGGACAGTAATAAATGGTTTGAAGAAAACTTATATGGGGACTCAGTCTGAAAGATCACTGTTAATTGTAAAAGGCTGTAATCTAATTATTTGCAGGTTTTTTGTGTACCTGGATGAAATGCTGTCTCTTAGGAAAAAGCAATGAAAAGAGCTTGTTACCATTGTCTGAAAAACAGTTTTAAAAAGCAGCTGATACTTGCTGGCAGGAATCTTACACAGAACCAAATGGTGTCCAAATATTGAAAGTGTTATCTTACTCCCTTATTTCTAAATAATTCCAAATTATGTCTAATTACTTTTTAAATTTATCATTTCTTCCTGGTACCACATCTTCTGTAAAAGGTAAAAAATTATATAGGTCTGAAATATTCCAGACAGACTCAATTCATTGCATCTAATTGCTTATTAAGTCTATTTGTACACCACCTAACTTCTTTTCAAGCCCAGAGAGTGACACCATGTGCAAAGTAGTTGATGGTGTCAAGTAGTCATAATTGTCTTGCTTCTGCAATTCAGTCATTGTTTTAATATAGTTTTGACCTGTTAGTAGAAAATTATGCAAATTAATAGTTTAAGCAAAGCAAGAGCGGTAGAATAGAGGCTGGGGTGTGTTCTCAATGGCTAGAGGTAGTGACAATATGTTAAATCTCCTTTTTCATCTTCCCTACCTATTTCACAATAGCTAGCAAGGAAGAAGGCAGATCTGAAAAAGAAGTTAAAAGTCACATTTGTAGGGGAAGCTGGTCTTGATATGGGTGGCCTGACAAAAGAATGGTTTCTTCTTCTGATTCGACAGATTTTTCACCCAGATTATGGTGAGTCCTCATAAATGTTCTTAAGTACAATGTGAGAATTTGTTCACACTCTGCTCAGCAATAATGGAAAAGTCTTTGCATTATAAATACTGTTTTCAGCACAAATCCAAAACATAGCCTTGTACTAGCTATTAGCTATGAAGGAAATTATCTCAGCCTAAACCAGCACAATGGTTTAGCAAGTATTCAAGTGGAGATAAGGCCAAATGTATTGGTTTATCATCTACCATCCTTCACTATTTCTTCACATGCTGCATTTTCTCTTTCTGCCCTCAGTTGTCTTCATATTGCTAGTTTAGGGAGTTTTCCTGGTTTTTGTAAGTAGCTGCAGTTGGATGCTGTTACTTCAGTCAGTGCTGGCAAACTGCTGACCTTGGTCTCCCATGTATCAATGGGGTTTTTTTGGTGCTGATAGTTGCACTGAGAGTGCCTGCAAGTTCTGGTACTGTTTCTGTGATTAGGATAGGTAGAGGTTAGCTTTTACTTGAATCTTTGTCATCATATGTTCTGTTTGTGGTATCTGTGTGGCCAGTATTCTTAAAGGGGTCTGAGATAATCTCAGGAAAGAAAGGTCCTTCTCCTTCAGTCAGGAGCAGAGACTGTATAGGCAGGTGTGAGCCTGAATGAAAAAGCCTCCCTCTGCTGTTACCAAGACCTGTGAGCCTTTCATGCCCAAGGGAAAAAAAATAAGACTTTTTGGTTAAATAGGAGATTGTAAGACATGAATGAGCAGTCATAAACAAGCAGTTCCGTCCACTTGTTTTATAGTGATGTAGATGGATCTGAGTGAGTATTATTCACCACTCTAATGAGCTTTCCTCTGGGCATGGATACGTTACTGATGACTGAGTGGGTTAAAGTGTTACCAGGACGGCTTTTAAATTGATTTCCAGGGACTTGATCATAACATCTGATAGTCATTGGTAGAATGCAAGAGCTTGCTTGTCTTTGCCTGGAAATGTTCACGTCCCTTAAAATCATGATCCTTTGTTGATTATAGGACTACTTCTAAAGGTACAGAATTTTAAGTCATAAAAATGTCGTCGTATCTGCTGAGATTGTTATTTGCCTGTACCCCTTTTTGTAGTAAAAAGGGGTCTGTGTGGAGACATGACATTGGTGATAGCAACCTTAACAGGAAAGAATTTATCCTGCAGAAAGCATTCTGTAAGTTTGACAGTTCTGTTAGTAAAAATGCTGTCAGCAGAGCTTGGTAACTGATGAGTTTGGAAACATTCAGAGTAATTTATTTTTTCACTATCTCTGGCAGGCTTCCTTACTTCTTTCATTGTTACGACTATCAGCCAAGTGTGGGAGGAGTTCAGAAATATTCTTGTCCCTTGGAAAGGGACTGTATCCTCTGCTGTCTTTAATGTTTAAGTTGCAAATAACATGTCAGAAGCTTGGAAGGGAAAATGTCACTGTTATTACCCTTTCCAGGTTAACTGATTCTTCAGATTTAGCTGTGGAATTTAAAATTTCTTAATTAACTCAGCTGTCTGCCTGCCTGTGTGTTTTGCAATGCTTTCTTTATCTTAGTGTGGACAATTAATAAATGGAATACAAAACCTACTTTGTTCCAACATCCCTATAATCTTTTAGTGTGTGAACCTTGCTCTGCCTTACATGCAGCTGTTCTGTTGCTTCTGGTAATGGCAGTGTCTAAACTTTTTGTGATGAGCACCTTTTTGAGCTGGAGTTCAAAAGATAAATTGCTCAGGAGAGTGGGGGGAAAAACATGAAGGCAGTTTTTTGTCTGTAATTTATCATAAGAACTAGATGTCCCTGAGACAAGTGGGATTTTCATTCTTTGGTTTTTTGTATCAAAAGGACTTTTTTTTTCATTTAAATATTTTTCACCAACTTTATCTTCAAACAGAGATGCAGTGAGCTATTGAGTACAAGATGTGCTTAGAAGTATTCATTGCTTTGGTTTGTACAGACCATGGCAACAATAATAAACTTGGCCCATTCAATCCCAACAAATTAAAACAGTCCATCACGTTTTATCCAGATCACTTCTGCATTAGAGCGTGCTTATGTGGAGTGTGTCTTGCTTCTCTGAGCAATACTTCCTAGGCGTTTCAGAGCTGTTATCTGCTTTCATTATGTAGGTTTTTACTTTCTGCCACTCTTTAAAACAGAATGTTCTGTATCTGACGCAAATAGCAGTCAGACTCATCTATACTCATGATTTCAGTAGGATCTAGCTTGTCTTTTAGACCCATGAGTGGCTTTCTTAGGGTACATGTGGTTTGGGGCTTTTTTAACTTTTCTGGTATAATTTTTTGACAGAAAATATGAAACATACTCCTTTGCTGGTAGTGCGTGTATAACATAAACCATTTACAGTTTTCTGTTCCAAGAAGGTAAAGCTTATGGTATTTGTATCATGGGATTCATGCCAGCATTTTTAGGGATTGTCATCTGCTATTGACCTAGGAAGAAAGGAGGAAATAAGTGGGTTTACATTGCAGTAAGGAAATTTTTGGTTAGACAGTTAATGTTTATGGCAGTACAGATGCTGGAGTGCAATGAAGAAACAGATTGCACAGACAGTGGAGAATATCCACAACTGGGGGCCCTGAAGAATGTGTTGCACCAGCACCCAGCAGGGCTGGTGGGGCTTTAGCCTGCTTCAGGCTTGGCAGTGCCCTTGGTGCTCCCTCCCAAGCACCTTCCTGCAGGCTCCTGCCGTGGTGGGAACAGGGTCCTGGGAACAAGCAGGAGACGTGGGCACTCCGAGGAGCACTTCTGAGGGTGCATGGGTAAGAAAGAGGAGGCTTTGTACGACTTCTTACAAAGCTCAGGCTTTTTAAGGGCCATGTTGCCGTTCTGCAGGCATGTTCACCTACCACAAGGACTCGCACTGCCATTGGTTCAGCAGCTTTAAATGCGATAACTACTCGGAATTCCGACTGGTTGGAGCCGTATCCTTTTATGTCCGCTAGAATGTTCCGAACGACAGCCATTCGATGAGCTGGTGTGGGGATGAAATAAGGCACTGGCTAAAGCTCCTTCAAAGGTTGTATATACACCTGTGTTCCATTTTAAATGTATTGTTTTGAATATTGTTCAAGCAAGTGAACTAAAAATAGGAAGAAAATGGTGGTGTGTGGGTATGTGGTACATTTCACAGTCAGAAAATGCTGAATCAATGTTAAACATGCAACTTCTTTGTGTATAAGTTGTAATTTTTTATGTACTTGAGCCTCTGGGTTTCTTTCAGTAAACATCAATGTGCCTGTGTGCATTAATACTTCATTTAAGTCCCCATTGAGCAGTATGTGGCTTTTTGCCTATTTTATTACAAAATGGAAGCCAGATGCTATTTTGAGCACAAGTTTATTTTCTAGGTTTTCGATTGTGCTCGTATATGAAAACCTCAGACAAATGATTCATGGTAGTATATGCTTATAACTCCACTGATTTGAGGTAATAGTGTCCATATACTGATTGCAGTTGGATCAGATGACGGTTGTAGGTCTCTTCTAACACAACTGTTCTATTCTTGTGAGAAGTTGAATTGGGATAGTTTCAAATTTGTTTCATGGGATGCACTTAAATGTGCTAATGGACGAGCTGTAGTACCAGTGCAGGTTTTTCTTAATGCTTTTAGATTTACTTAAAAGAAATATTGCTTTTTTGAGCTCTCACTAAAAAATACTCATGTATCTTTCTCTGTTTTCATAACAATACTTAGGAAAAAAATATTGTAGAAATGCTTGTATAGAGTATTATGAAGAAGGTTCTCAAGCATTCTGTCAATCTGCATCATTTGAATCATGTTAACCACCGCTTAACTGTAATGCAAAACTGCATTTAAAATTGTCAGTCCAGAAAAAATTAAATAATTTCCACTCCTGTTTGTTGAGCCTGACTCTTAAAATATTTTTTCCAAGCTACAAAAATACTAACTTTAATAAGGATGTGTCAGATTTGCCCTTAACATTTGACATGTATAGCTTATGGGACTTGCTGTATATAACAGCATCACCTTGGATATTCGTTTCCCACCTTGCTGTTACAAGAAATTATTGAGTCCTCCCATTGTTCCTTGTGATCATAACACACTTGTAGGCATCTGTGGTGTCACATTAGATGACCTGTTTCAGATTATGCCTGTAAGTATTACATTTTTTAAGACGAGAAATTATTGATATAAAACCTGGTTTATTTATATTTAATGCTTGAATTATGAACTGTTTGAAAACAGCTTTCTTTTCAGCACAGGCTGATAAAGTCTCCTTTTCTTCTGCTGAAAACAGAAAATCTCTGTGTTTTCTAGCATAGCATGCACTTTAAATGTACAGCTTTTTCCAAGATACTTTCTGTATAAAGCAATGCTTCTGGCACATCCTTGCAAAGTGCATCACTTAGTTTTGTAGATTTACTAACGAGTTTTTACTCATATTGTAGGAACTCGCGCATGGACTAAGTGAACTTCTATCCTATGAAGGCAATGTTGAAGAGGATTTTTACTCAACCTTTCAGGTCATTAAATGCACAACTATAAGCACTTCTCAACCTCATTCAGTGATTTGTCCCGATGTTAAAATGGCAGTGGAGTGGCTTATTGCTCTGTGATTGCTGATAGTTTGGAATATAACTGCACGGAGATCAGAGCTTGCTCCAGGGGCAGCACTGCCCGGGGTCTCTGGCTCTACAGAGGTTGGCTCCATGATGAGACTCTGAGCTGTTGTTCCCTGGCAGCATAGGTGGATCCCAGTGCTCACTGCCAGTGTCACTTGGCCAGCTGCTGGTGCATTTCCAGCTCTTTGCTCTCCTTGACACCACCACCTTGCAATCAGTGACCTGGCTTGTGAGGTTCATCTGGCTGCAAGACCTTTTCTGTCTAACGCAGAAAAAAGTCAAAGCTTACTTGGTTATTCTATGCATTTTGTCCAGGAAATCTCACTTCAGCAATAGCCTGTTTTTACAGTTTTGCCTGACCTGTGTGTTGTAGCTGCTATTTCAGTCAAGAAAGTCTTTTTCAGTTACTTACTGTTTCAGAACACACATACTAGTTAATGAAATTTCATATTGGTGGTGCTTAGTTCCTAGGTGAACTACAGCAGAACAAATACCTTCTTAATTGTATTTGCTGTTCCTATACTGTTCTTTTGTATGAAAAACTCTGTGGCTCCAGAGACTACAGGTCAGTTTGACATGCCACTATGAAACAGGGTCAATTTTTCTTCTTTGAATACTAATTTTCTGAGCAATGTGTTGAAAATTACAATATTTAACTTGTAAAAACCTCACAACTCTCAGAATTGCAGCATTTGCTGAAGAGAGAGAGGAAATACATTACTTAATACAAGCTTTGTTGTTTGTAAGTATAGGAGTTAATTTTCCAGTGCTGACCTTGACTCCTCTTTTTCTGTAGGTTTTTCAGGAAGAATTTGGTGTTATAAAATCTTACAACTTAAAGCCAAATGGAGATAAAATTCCAGTCACAAATCGGAATAGGAAAGGTACTTCAGTGTATATTAACTACACATACTTTGCAGATTTAAGTTTGTCCTTTTTCTCCTTTCTACAAGCCTAGGCTTTCATTAATGAAGTGTGAAAATGAAATGGCTGTAGTTCTTTCTGGTATGCCTACCAATTTAATGGTATCTAAAATTAAATGCATTCATTTTTCATAATTCACTACAATTTTGGAAAGCAGAACAGGTGATTGATTAAAATTATTATAATGTAACAAAATTTTTTTTTTTTAGAATATGTGCAGCTCTATGTTGATTTTCTTCTCAATAAATCGATCTACAAACAATTTGCAGCTTTCTATTATGGATTTCATAGTGTCTGTGCTTCATATGCATTACTGGTAAGAATAAAGTGAAACGTAACTCTTCACTTCTATTTCAAGTATTTGACGATGACTTATCTAAATTAAACAAATTGCACTGGATGATTTTAAGACTTGGAAAGAATCTTGATTGATTAACACACTTGATTATTCAAACATAAGTAGAAGAAATGAATCAGGTAATCAAGTGCTCTCTGTAGTGTTTCATTGAAAAGAGATAAAGCTCCAGAAGACAGGTTTATCACTATGTACTCACAGACACTTCACAGGCTCTCCTGTGAATGTTTACGAGGTTCCTCTATATTCCCTACATTTAGGAACTGCAGAACAGCTGTGTCTGAGGGCTCCTGAGTGACTCCTCTGAAAACATCTATTGCTTTTTGCAGGAAGAACACTCAGTGAAGTTGAGATTAAACATTCTTCTACTTTCAGTCCCGTTTGGCTGTTGGAATGATTTTGTAATTTACAGCATCCCTTCTGCACTGAGAAAGAAGAGGCAGTTTCAATTTGCCTGGGATTTTCTAAATTCCAGTGAAATTGGTGAACTGTGACACCTGGCAGCAAAGCAAGGTTTGCCCAACCGCAGGGAAGGTTCTGGAAGGACAGTGAGATTCCATTGAAATGCCATGACACGTGTCCATGCAGCTTGATGAAGTGGTAGTAAATGAATAAGTAGGTTCTGCAGGTGTAAGTTTAGTGGGTATTAAACATGGTTTATTGTTATAAGGATTCGCTTTGCACAGCAGTGTGTACAGCTAAGAGTCAAGTCCTGTCAGCCTCTGCTGCTCAGCTACCCACACTAGGACTTGTCAGTGTAAATGAAGTGGAAATTGAAATCAAAATTGACATCAAGACCCTCTCTCAGGGTTTTCTTCCTGACCCATTTGTAGTCTGATCAGATGACAGGCAAGTCAGTGTAATAATTTGTAAGAATGATGAAGAAGTGAAGAACAAAATATGCTGAAATATTGTGTTATCCTGTAATTAACTTTCTACTATATACAGCAGTAAGAGATTCTTCAAAGTGCTGAGGGATTATTTTTTCTATAATCAGTATGTATCCAAGTTAGAGACTTACATTGAATGATATTCTGTTAATTTTTCTATAATGACAAAATAAAAACTTAATCTAGTAGCATAATTTCTCTTTTTTTAAAAAAAAATAAACATTTTTTTTCCTTGGTTTATGGCAGCTACTTCGTCCAGAGGAGGTTGAAATTCTTGTCTGTGGCAGTCCTGAACTGGATATGTCTGCTTTACAGCGAAGTACCCAGTATGAGGGCTACCAAAAAACTGATCTTACTATACGGTAGGCCTGGGGTTTTGTTCTAATTACTGAGTTGAAAACATCATGGAATGTTAGTCTTCTAGCAGTAATCTCTTCAAGGACAATCTGAGAATGACTGAAGTTTTAGAAACCTATTTCCAAGTAAGACAATGACACTAATAAATTATCATAAGTAGGAAGAATTAGATCCTTAATGGTATGTGTTTACTGAATATACTTAAAAGATTATGACCATATTGAAGTGGAGTAGTTTGAAAAGAAAAGCTCCAAATCCTGCACATGAAATCTCAGTATGTTTATTACCCAATCTGCTAAAAATACTTTTTTTACCCAATTCTCTTTGATACTAAGAACATGTATATTTGTGAGTAGAAGGCATTTGTATTTTTATAGATAAGTGGATTGGGGCATCTTTTGTCAAGACATCATTCCAAAATTAATAAAACATTGTGCTTGTCAATTCCTTGGGAATTTAACCTTGTATATTGGGGTACTACTGATGTCCTATATATTATACTAATTAAATTCTCAGTAAGTGATATTCATCATGTAGTACTTGTAGTTTTATTATCATCTTCATACTATTTTTTTACTATGTTGCATCTTTCAACATTTTCTTCTCCCTCTGCCCTGAGCATAGATACTTTTGGGATGTAGTACTTGGATTTTCTCTTGACCTTCAAAAGAAGCTGCTACATTTTGCTACAGGAAGTGATAGAGTACCTGTGGGAGGAATGGCTGATCTGAATTTCAAGATCTCTAAGAGTGAAACATCCACTAATTGGTAAGTAATGTTTTGGATTTTTGAATTTTTTTTCATTAACCTGTTTCCCAAGAGTCCTTATTGCTCTTGAATGTCTTTTTAAAGACGAGCAAACGAATGTGCAAGGAAGAAACTGCATGGACTCCTTTAGTTTGCCTTCAAATATACCCGTTTATTGAGTGCCTAGATTTAAAAATTATTTTTCCAATCAGTGTTTACATTTGAGGACAGTAATTATTTATGGGGATTATTTACGTGTTTTCAATTCAAATAAATTATTTATTTAATCATTCCTAACATGGCAGCTGACCTAATGAAAATATACATTGAACTACCATTATTGAGTTTGATGGCATTATTTATAGCAAGCTCTGCAGTTGCAGAAAATGCTTGCATTCTCTCTTGATGGTCTAAATAAGAATTTCAACGTGTGGCTGTGAAGATGCAGCATTCCTTTAGGGCCTCTGGTGAGTGGCTGATATAGAAGGTGCTCAGAAGATACAGGAACAAAGCAGTCTTGCAATTTCATTGTGATGATTAAATTGTTCATACCAAGTTCATATGCTTCTGGTAGTGTTTTATTTTGTATTGCATTTACTTGAGAGATACTTTCCAGTTAGTATTTTTCTTCTTAAGACTGGAGAAAGTCAGTTTAAGCAATTTGAAAGCTGTACAGAAAAACTTGCTGCTCTGAAGCTCACTGTGAAGCAGTAATTACTGGCTTTACCTAGATTTCTCAAACATTTAGAGTAATCAAAATACTTAAATGGAACTATATTTTTCAAAGTCTGAATTTTGCTGGGTTTTCTGTGAAGAGTTGATCTAAATGCGTAAACATAATAAATTTGGGGGTTGTTTTAAATTGAATTTATCTCATCACTGTGGTATTTCTAATGCTTTTCTCAATGAGCTAATGAGTGGTTCCAGTAACATTAAAGGAACATGAAGATCAGATGAAAAATGAAGAAAAATCAGTCAACATTGAATCACTCTTTATGTTCCTTCTGTAAATTGTTCTTTTTTTAAAAAATGAGAAAATGTGTTTTGAAATAGTGTGCATTTTAAACTGCAGTAGGTCTGTGTTTTGCGAGATAATTGTTGCTGTCAGACTGCCTGCACAGGGATGAATGTAGACACCATCATCATGTTGCTCACACAATAGGATCAAAGAATTTAATAGCAATAGGAATTGTTAAATTAATAAAAGCTTCTCAACTTTCCAAATTCTGAAGCCATGACTCCAGTCCAATTAACAGACCTTTGCTGGTCATTTAAAGGGCAGGGAGGGGAATGTAACTTGGGTTTCCACACCTGGGGGTTCCACCCCTGTCGCTAGCGCGCAGACACCGAGGAATAAAGCGACATGGACGGTTTAGTACGAGAAGAAACCAACCCTTTATTAATTTACGAATTCGCTTATATACCTTAGCACGCTGGACACTGACATAAGATTATTGGTTCACTGACCAACCACCCCCCAGAGGGATTGGCTGAACCCAACAACACTTACTTCAGATATTTTCTCTTTGGTATCATAACAATACCATAGTTTACAAAATCTCTCAACTGTTTTCCCATAGCGCCCATGAGAAAGCAAGGCTTTCACACAGACACCGTCAGAAAACTGAGAAATCTCTCTGCAGCCAGGCTTTTAAGCATTCACACCACCCCCTTTAGAGAATGTTTGCCAATGATCAAAGGCCAAGTTGGTGTCATTCAAGACTGAGGGATTAAATGGAAAGAGATCTAGAGGGCTTTTGAGTCACATTATAAAATTTGTGTGTCCAGATTTAATACATTTTTCAGTGTGTTTTCCAGATGTCAGGTTGAGCTTCAGCTCATTGTCTTTCTCCTGTCTCCCCCTCGCAAGTAATCAGCTGTAGGAGAAGTCTATATCCTTGACTATATCCGTGTGTGTCCTCAAAGTCACTTGAGGATTTAAAGGGCAAGGAGTTCCTGTAGCTTTTTATCACCTGTGGCTCATCAAATTAAGCTATTCTAGGGAGAAATAAAGTTTCCAGTGTTTCAGTCAGGCATTCCTTAGCCCTACCTGCAATACGTATATTCAAGCTCTCTCTCAGGCGAAACTTGGAACTGAAAGTGTTGGTATAGCTGAGACCAGAATTTGTGAACTGTTGTTTTTCCAGCATTTCAGTCATTTCTTCAGAGCTCCCCACTTAGGTCTGTAAAGATGTGTTTCACCAGGCTGTGTTCTGTATCCTCACAGATACGTAACTGTGGTTCTTCTGGGTGTGTCTGTACCTACTGCAGGACCAGCTTCCTTTTCCATGTTGTGGATTCTGACTATACCCAGATTTTGTGTTTAGAGAAGTCATGTGGTACCTGGAGTTTCCAAAATCTGGAAGGAAATGTTTCCAACTTGAAAAAAAAAATTAAGATGGGGGAGGGAGTTGCAGGCAAACAAGTTCGCCTTAGGTACTTATGACCAGCAGTGGTGTTACTTGCATTCAACGGAACTTGGACCAACATTAGGATAAGTGTTCCTTTTACGGGATTTCTTACTTAAAAAATGTTTAACTGAAAATGTGAAGGCAGTTGGCAGTGTTCTGGTTCTATTGCATTATTATTAAATGTGTTTTGTTGGGTATTTTTAAAATTATTTTAGGTTACCTGTGGCCCATACCTGCTTCAACCAGCTTTGTCTCCCTCCTTACAAGAACAAGAAGGAACTGAAGCAAAAGCTGATCATTGGCATTTCAAATGCAGAGGGGTTTGGTCTAGAATAAGATTAAATACTCCAAGAACAGCATTTTTATGTAGCATTCACTCTCTTCTGATTGTGCCTTTAAGCTTCTCATTGGTATGTCTATTGATACTGTGCCAGTTTTATCTTCTTTAGTTAATTTTTTTTAATTAAATATGAAGTGTATGTTTTCTCCTGAATGGCAATACATTTACTGCTTGCTTTGTCACAGAAAGTAGCTTTCTTTGTACAAAAAGCTCGTCTGTTTGATAAACAAAACCCAACTAAGACAATTCCCAAGTTTTAGGTTTTTCTTAATAGCACTTTATCATTAATCATAATTCCTTTACATCAAGGTATCCCACTGGGAGATAATATACAGAATATTTCTCTTAGTTAATCCCAGTGGTAGATTGTTTTCAATTAACATTAATAGTAGAAAAAAAAAATAACATCAGCATGTAGCCATTTTTTTCACAAAGGCAAATAGGAATTTTAGTCTTTATAAAATGTATGTAGTTTTATTATTCTGGTTTTCCTTCTCAGTGAAACCAGCTGTCTAAGAAGTATGTAAATAGCTGCCTGTGAAGAAATAGGGTTTTGATAGTGCCATTTACTGCTATAAAATTATTTTTTATGAATAAGAGGTTTTAGATGTTGTATATTCAGCTTTTACACTTGACTGTACAAGAGAGTTAAAAGGTATTTTTTCAGCTTGAGGGGATTCAGGTTCAAGCTACAAGTATTAAGGAACTTGTGTGTTCATTCTTAACAGCAAACTAGCCAGATCTACTGTAGCATTATAGTAAACAAAACTAGATATTTAAAATAAATTCTGCATCTGGTGAAATGCTTTAGGAAGAGAATTATATCCACAACACATGGAAAACTGATATAGTGTATCATGCTATCATTTTTTGCAGCAACTTTGTTCAAAGTCATAAATAAGCTCTGACAAAAGTGAATACAATAACATTGCAGAAAAATGTTGCAACTTTCATTAACTTGGAGACCAGCATTTAAAAACAATGTTTTGTGTTTTTCACTGCGCAAACTACATGAAAAGAATTGTTGGTATGTCTGCTCTGAGTTAGTAAATTAGCAGCTGGGGAAGAAATGGTTCTAAAATACTGAAATAATTGTAAGTCTGGGTTTTATTCACTAAATGGAAAGAATTTATGAGCATGCAGTATTGTATTTTTAAATATGCATAGCTACTGTGTGTTCTGTAGATTTTTCTTTCAGCTGAATAAGGCCCAGATCATTTGAGACACTTTGGCATCTAATTTGTCAGCTTTCCCCGTTGACTTCTGCTGGGGCATGGATGCATAAATATCTTGTAGTGTCTGTTCTCAAATACTATATTAGTCTTCTTTTCTCTCTCTGTATTGTTTACATACAATCAACAGATTTACAAATGATGAATAAATTAATCTGCCTAATTCATGCTTTCAAAGCTGTTGTGGATATTCTTCAATAGCGAAGTGTAAATTTTATTTTTTTCTTTCTCCTAGAAAAGTTACTGGTGATTTTACTGTTTTATAAAGGCAGAGATAAATATTAGGATATTTTAGAATATTTTGCACTTTATTCATTGTGCTGTCCTTGATACAAATAATAAAATTTCCATTGACTTTAGCCTGGAACTATACTAGGTTAGCACGAAGAGTGTTAAAAGCAGCGCTGAAAAATTCTGCATTTTTACATTGTATGTCCGAAATGGAGATTTTAAAATAAATCTTAACTTGCAGGGTTTCAGGTGTTAAGAAATAAATTAAGCTTTCACTGTTGCACTGGATGAACTAGATAGCTGCAAGCAATGTTAAATTTCTAACAGCTGAATATGGGTGTAAGAAACCTGGAAACAAACACCTACCCCCTTTCCTCTCTCTGTAGAATTGGATTCATGAAAGGTTGGCTTATGGATAAATAGCTATACAGTTTATCTGAAAACATGGCAAATTAGCCAAAATATTTTTTTAAGGCATAAACCCACTTTTAATAACTATTTATCTACTATTGTTAAAATAAAAGCTTTATCTTTTCTCATTTTCACTGAATTGCACTTTGCCTTCTGTTTAGTTTTATTTATTGGAGCTTTTTTTGAGATAATGGGTAATATTACCTCAGAATTCTAAAAATGCTATTGTATTTGCATCAGTTTTTAAATCAGATTGTCATTCAAAGACATTTTATATATTTCCTGAAGTTGATAAATTAAATAGTAAATTTTGTATTTGTTAAATGAAAGCATTGCACTGTATTTATGAAATAAGCCTCTGGTAATTTTAAAACTTTTATTCAATGATGTTTTGTTGTTCCTGTGTCTTGCCCTGTAACGCAGCAAATCTTTTTTTATCTTCATCATTGTTTTGTACTGTACAAAAGAAATCTGGTTTGTATAAACTTGTTCATTACTAAGTATCTATTTTTATGTATCAAAATTGTCCAGTCATTAAATCAAATATTTCAATTGCTGACCTCACTTGTTTAATTTCAGATTTTCAAAATTGGCCATAATGGGTTTAAAATTAGGATCATCCTCTCTGCTTTTGGTTTATTTTTCTTTTGAAAAGTTTTCTTTACCGTAACAGTTCTGCTAAAACATTGCATGGCTCACCGAAAAGAAACTAAGTTTCAACAACCAGACATACACCAAGACTTATATTTCGTATTTACAGTCAAAATTACAGGTGTTCTGGTGCATCCCATGGTGTAATAATGCTGTAAAATAGCATGGATCCTCCTTATGGATCCAACAACTGGGGTTGTTCCACGTGGAGAAGAGAGGGCTCTGGGGACGTGTCATTGCAGCCTTCCAGTACCTTAAGGGGGCTCATAAAAAGGAGGGAGAGGGACTTTTTATGTGGGCAGATAGTGACAGGACAAGGAGAAATGCTTTTAAACTGAAAGAGGGCAGGTTTAGATGAGATGTTAGGAAGAAGTTCTTTCTTCAGAGGACAGGTGGTGAAGCACTGGAACAGGTTGTCCAGAGAAGTTGTGGATGCCCCATCCCTGAAAGTGTTCAAGGCCAGGCTGGATGGAGCCCTGAGGAACCTGATCTAGTGAATGGCATCCCTGCCCATGGCAGGGGGGTGGAACCACGCGATCTTTAAGGCTCCTTCCAACCCAAACCATTCTATGATTCTGTGATTCTAACTTAATTTTCCTTACTTTGTTTACTACCTCAGTTGCAAGATTACTTGGAGGTGCAAGAAAGAAGAGACAAAGCCACAAGCTGTTGTATGTTTTATCTTTCATTTTTTTCTGCCTAATTTTAACATTAAAATCAGAAGGGACAGGTAACAAGAACATTGTGCTTTCATCACAGGTCCTGATCACAGAACTGTTACCTTTGTACCACTCAAGTTACCTACAGATGGCAGCAAAGACGAAGATTGAAACAATTTAATTAGAGGTCAGACTTTCCTCTTAACTAACAGTAGGTATTATAAATGCACATAATGAAGCAAAAAGTCATATCTTATAAATTTATATCACAAATAATTGCAGATTTGCAAAGTCAGAAAATATAAATTGGTTTTTAGCAAACAAATATTGAGAAAGGAGAAGCAGCTTCTTGGAACTAGTGCTGGGGTTTGAAAGTGTCTTCTCTTTCCATGAAGAGTTCCCTAATGTGTTTTTGGGACCAATGAAAGACTCTGCCAAAACCTCAGAGAGGAGATTGATTATAACTGATCTCTGACCAGTCAACAGCCTCGAGACTGATATTTGGAAAGAGGTTAGCAAGCCTGGCTTGCCTTGTCCTGTTTCAGCCAAGGATCAGATGGCTGGTGCTGGGGCTTAGAATATTTGATTTTTTTGGCCAAAAGTGGTGGTATTCCTTCTCTGTAGTTACAGTTGGTGTTGGTACTGGTTGACTTGCTCCAGAAGCAAATATTATACCCACTGTTAATCTTCATAGCTGTGGTATTTAATTTTCTTTCAGAACCCCTTCTTGAAAGAATTAAAATATCTTAAAGGTCCCTCAAAGCCTCTGTTTTCATGTCCTGACTGTCAGACAATAATGTGTTTTTCCTTCTAGAGCACCTAGTTCTCTTCCAATAAATTTCTTTGGGTCAAGTAACTTTTCAGTCTATTTCTAATTTATTTTTTACTTCAGGTAAAAACCATATACCACTGTACTGGTATATGTGTTATTGAAATTCCTTGCACTTTTAAATATTCATAGTGTATAAGAAAATAATAACGAGATGGCCTGGACTGACACAGCTGTTTCACTTGTGTTAGAGATGTTCTAATTAATAGTGAAGTAGGTTTCGTTGTAAAAATTAATGAGCAAAAATGGCCCCTAGCGATCTGCACCTTTCAAATTGTTAATTAAATTCTTCCTGAATTCTTTAAACCCCAATGGCTTTATGTAAAATACAACAGGTCAAGGAAGGCGGAGAAATTTTTTCTGATGATCTGGTGAAGTAGTTGCTCATTAGACTCTGGAAGGGTGGGAGAAGTTCACATAAGTTGGGCAAACTAAGTTCAGTTCTGGACTCTTCTGCACTACTAGAGTTAATAACTATATGCATAATAATAGGATCTATCAGTGAATGTCTTGTGAGTTTTGTGTTCTACTACAGCAAGGCTTCATTTACCATTTTTCTTTTTGACATCAGTTTAATGATTTGGTACTTGTAGTGAGTGATGAATAGACTTTTACTTTTTGATGCAGTATTTTCTTCCCATGAGAGTTGTCCTAGATTCTGTAGATACATGATGTTCGGGTTTAATTTAAGGGCTTCTTGTGTATTTGCTGCTTTAACTCTATAACATGATTTTTTATTAACCAAGAGAGATTAATCTGTTGTCTCAGAGTTGTTGCTTATCTTCACACCAGGATCTCTGGCTGCTACCATACTATGGATAATAAAAATCCAGCCTCCACTGGCATTACCAGAACAGAGCTATTAGTAGCTATGTGTAAGTAATTCAAACATCTTGTCAATGGGTGAGTTTACTCATTGTACATTCAATCTCTGCTCCAGCAGAGAGCTAGAACATTAATTTCTTTTGCTATTTGTTTTGTGTCAGTAGCAATACTGTGGAAGTCAAGAACTGTGCTTTGTCCTCTGGAAAATCAATCCAGCTGGATATAAAGTAGCTAAAGCACAGTTATTTTTGAAAGCCATGGGGTTTAAACTCAAACGTGTGAGTCTTGGTTTTGGTTGTCTTCTGGTGAATTTAGTAACCTCGCACTCCTGGTTTCCAAAGACCGGGGTGGCAGCATCTGTACTGCTTGGGGGTTTTAGTAGTTGGCCTTGATTAGGTGTAATGTGCCACACTGAGAAAAGAAGGAACTTAATTTTGTCATCTTGCTCATCTGCTTTAAAGAGCGATCTTCTCCCAAATCTTTCTACATTCCAAGATGGAGAAGTATCCTGCTCAGATACTTGAAAACCCTGACAAGATATGTTTTGTGATATTAAATGCATAATATTAATTCTTTAACATATTTTAATAGAAAAGTTATTTAATAATAGCAGATAAATGTAGTCTGTGTAAAACATAGATGAACACAGTAGCAGAATAGAAGAAATTTACTTTCTTAAGAGAGCATTTTGATGGAATTGCTTTTTAGTTGGAGAAATCTAATTTTATTTCCTTAGACAGTGAGGTTTAATTTTTCTAGGGTACAATATTTTAGAGAGTTTAAGAACTGAAATTGTTTTCTTTAATTCAATAACTATGTTAGATAAAGCTAAAATTTGAGTAAACTGTAATATTTTCCTACATGCACCACTGTGTAGTGCTTATTGCATTGTCTGATTGTACTGATATCAATAAAGTGTTCTTCATCACTTTTCTTTTGAAATTCCAACTTTTCTGGCAATTTTTACCATGGAAGAAAAGCTCTCCCAAGCACTGAAAGCAGTTGGTATTCATTCAAACTGAAAGTTTTACATTTATAACAGACATTTGTTCCTGTTGCGTATAAACAGGCTCATTCTGTTTTGGTTTGGGTGGTTTTGCTTTAGGGTTCAGAATCTATTCAGTATCATATTTCTGCATATTGGTTGAAATGGATTAAGCTGTTACATCAAATGGCACATTCTGAAAGGTGAAACTCTGTTTCCAGTAGCTTGTGCTACTGGAAGTTACTGTAAATATGTGAAAAGGATTCCAAGTTAATAATTGTTTACATTGCTTTGTTAGTTGCCAGATAGGGGCTGAAATCTCCTGGGGTATTGCGTTTGAATTACCAGGGGGATGTTTGCTTTCTTCCTATTGATCATCTCCTAACCCATGGTGGCCCAGTTTCTACTGGTGATGGGTTTCGCATCCTTACAGGAGATGTTTTAATGCATTTCTTACACTGACAAATTTAACACCCATTAATTCTTCATTTCAAAAAGGGAAGTCAGTTTCTTCAACAGTCTACAATGTTGGCCAAGATCTCTCAGGCATAGAACTAAAATCTCAATGAAATTAGTTTAGAAGACTGTTTTATTTTCCTATACGGGATTTTAAACATTAAACACCGTCCTATAATCAAAGGTGTTGAGGCAACATCAACAGCTGTGTCTTCTGTTCCTCATTCCCTGGTTGTTTTTGGGTAAACTGCTGTGGGCATGTAACAAAAACATCAGAGATGCGTTAGGAGTAAGTTTTTACGTGAAAGTGATAGTGTTGGAATTTTTTTATCTCTTTGCTTACATCCGCATGTGGCAGCTGTAGTTGTGTGTGGTTTTCATTTGTAACTCTTGGCAGTGGGTACTGCAGCTGGGAATCTGAAGGTGTAATTGCTTGCAGCATTTTTCACATCATTGCTCGAAAGAAAAAATGAGCTTTCTGTGTTTCTCTTCCCTGTCTTCAGGGCACCTCGATGCATCGAGGCTTTTCTATTTTATGGTGCAAAGGCATTCTCAGTTTATCTTTTGCCCTTGGATTTCTCAGTTAATTTGTTGCTGGCTTTATTAGTAGGGCTTATTAATTCAATATGACATAAGCATGGCTGCTATGCTTAATCATACATTCAGTTAGCATTTTCATACTTGTAGGTGTACTGGGAAGATGAAATTGCTACTTTCATGCAGCACAACCAATCCTTGATTAATTTCTCCTGTCATTACTTATAGCAACAATCTGCATTCCTTGTATAGTTCTGCTGCCTTTCACCATGTTCAAGATCTACTGTCATTCATAATACAGTAGATATGTAATTGTAGAATGATAAAGAAATAGAAGCTTTCACTTTGAATTTCCCTAGATTATAAAATCACCCCTTTGGCTATTTGTGACCATTTTTTCTAGGTTTTTTTTTTCCCCTTCACTAGATATCAGGCTTTATTTCGTATTTTCTCAAGACACAGGGTAACTTAGGGGAATTTAACAGGCATTTTAGAACTGAGTTGTCACTTACACTCATGAATTATTTGACTTGTGTGTCCTTATCCTAGCTACATGCAATGTCAGTCCTCTATTTGCAGCACATTTTCGTAAATCAAAGTGATTCTAATATTAAGGAAGGAAGGAATACATAGATAGGTGCTGCAAAAGGATAATGACTTTTGTCTCTAGGGTGCAACTTTTAAATGTGTCTCTGCCTCTCAAGAGAAAAAAAGAAAGGCTGATTAAAAACAGTGGTTCAAGGTGGTGGCAGAGGGAAGTGGAGAGAATTGCTGTGCTGCTTCTCTCATTTTTGAGGAGCTAGACAGAAGCTACATATTGAAGATACCCTGGAACAAAAATCCCTGAGGGAAAACACTTCGAGCTTCAGATCAGTCTTTGTAACTCAATCTGCTCTTCCTTTTTGTTGCCACTAGCTTATTATTTGAATTACCTTGGGGATGTTTGCTTTTTTCCCTGCTGATCTTATCATAGCCCATGCTTACCTAATTTCTATTAGTGATGGCTTTCGCATGCTTTGATTGTCAGAATTGAGCAATTGAGCCCTACTTAGGACATGAGAAAGAAGCCAAGGCTTGTCTTGGGTGTGGGATATGAAATCCCACCCTTTTCAACAATATGTAGAAAGCTGAAGAGTTTAACAGTATCTATCTCAAGTCTGTCTAGAGAGACCCATTTTTGAGCCAGCCTGATCAGTGCTGGTGGAAGACCTTGTTTGCTGAGCCAGCACAGAGGTTGCAGCAGGGCTTGGCAGTGCAGCAAGCCAGCTGCAGCCCTTCCCTTCAGCTCTGGATGCTTCCCAGTTTTTCACTTTGAAGTCATTGCCACTTGTTTGTGTCACTCAGTTAATGAAGGCTAGATCCCAGCTGAAGCTCCCTGGGTATCTTGGCTCTGTATTCTGTTCATGATTTCGCAATCTTTTTCAAATGGGTTTTGCTAGAAATTGATATGTGGAGGTGAGAAAATAAATTTGAAATGTAGGCTTGTTACCAAATTGATAGGATTAGTAGGTCAAATACTAGTAATTTATTTTGAAGAAAATAATTATGAAAAAAAATCCACTATTTTTCTGCCTTTTTTAGGTTTCACTTGCTCATGCTGTGTTGTATGTGGCCACAGAGCTGTCCTGTAAAATACCCTAAATGCAAAACCCTGGAGTGCTAAATTTCTGCCATTAGCATTCTTCCCTAATTAGGTGCATATAGGTATCTCCATGATTACTTCATTCAATTTGAACCCCAGTTTCTTTTCAGGTCGAGGGTAAAGGGAGAAAACCAGAAAGCAGGAGATGCTTGTATTTTGGATAGATCAGGTGCTACTACCGAGTTGTCAACAGAGTTGTTGGTGACTTTTCTTGGATTTTTAAAATCAAGACAGTTTTGGAAATGTGCAACATTGATATCATTGCTTCATCTGTCTCAATAATTGCAGATTAAAGACAAAACATCTGCACCAAACACAATCTTAGAGCTTTTTATTGGTAATAGCAAAAAATTTTTCACATAGCTTATCAAACCTAAAAGCAGTGATATAAAAAAAAAAAAAGGAAATTTATTGTTTAGATCGGAGCTTCATCACAATTATTGAATATTGCTAGTCCAATGCAGTTAAATAAAGTAGTTTCATATTATCTTAACATATGGTACATGCTGGGCATTACAGCTTTCCCATCTCCCTCACTACTTTAGCATAGGCAGAATGTCAAGAGACAACCACAGAAAATACCAAACCACATGTTGGCAACTTGCATATAAAGAAAACAGATTTGTTCATTTTTATGTACAAAAGGGCAGGCTTTTTGGATTTGTTTTGTTTCAGTGGTTTTATTGGTAGGTTTTGCAGACTGCCCATAAGCAGAGCACAGGCTGGCTACGGCTGAAGGAAATTAAAAACCGAGGTAACTCCAGGGCAATGTCCTACTTTGTAACTGCTCCTGACCTTCAGTATTACCTCCAGCCAGTAGTTTAAGTGCTTATTCACTAACGACTTACTTTTGTAGCAAAGGTGTTGGATTTTTGCAGTAAGATAAATACAGCAATATAAACAATATACATCAGAAATTACATTTTATAAACAGAGCATCCATAAAATACAGCTACAGGCTTTTGCCTACTTGCAGCTATTCAAACCTGTAGTAATTGTCTCTTGTGCATTCAGACCCTACCGGAGGTTTTCATTTGATTGAGAATTGCTGTTAAAATTTAATGGCTAATTTCAGCTGATGAGCTTTGTGGGGAGAAATACTTGATTTACAAAGAGAGGAAGGTGTCATGCTTTTCTGTCTGTCCCATTCAACACTCAGGTGGTCAGAGCATTTACCAATGAGGGGGGGGAATTGGCATTCTAGTCTTCTGAAGGCAGGACTTGAATTTTCGTTGTCCGTAACCCTTGAGTTCCTAAATCTGTGGTTTGAATCAGGCAGAGGAAGGCTGGTCCTCTACTCCTCCAGGTGAGCACACTGAGTCACTCAGAGAGAGCAGGGCAGGTCATGAGTGCTGCGTGAGCTTTCAGCTTCTGCACTTGCTCTTGTTAAACATCTCCAAGTGGAATAAAGGCTTCACTTCTGCTGCAGGGGGAACCATGGCCTTCTACTTCCTCACCTCAGGAAAATAAAATAGCCCCAACTGCACTTTTATTTTGATTTATCTTGGGACCCCACCTGGAGTACTTTGTCCAGGTCTGAGGCTCCCAACACAAGAAGGACGTTGACTTGTTGGAGCGAGTCCAGAGAAGGGTCACTAGGTTGATCTCAAGTCTGGAGCACCTCTCCTATGAAGACAGGCTGAGAGAGTAGGGGCTGTTCAGCCTGGAGAAGAGAAGTTGCCAGGAAAACCTTACAGCACCTTCCAGTACCTGAAGAGAGCTGGAGAGGAACCTTTGACAAAGGTATGGTGTAATACGACAAGAGGAAATGGCCTTAAGCTGAAGGAGGGAAGGTTAGATTAGATATTGGGGAGAAGTTCTTTACTGTGAAGGGGGTGAGGCACTGGAACAGGATGCCCAGAGAGGGTGTGAACTCCCAGTCCCTGGAGATGTCCAAGACTGGGCTAAATAGGGTTATGAGTAACTTGGTCTAGTGGAAGGTGTCCCTGCCCATGGCAAGGGGTTAGAAACTAGATGATTTTTAAGGTCCTTTTAAACCCAAGCCATTCTATGTTTGTATGATTTGATAACAATCTTTATTTCCTGTAAATCTTATGGTTTGTTAGCTAAACCAAAATATTAATCATGCTCAGGAGTCATGCCTGCAACCCTCCCTCCTACTCACAAGGCAGGTGTGAACCATGGACAAAAGGGGCTGAGAATGGGAAAGCATTCTGGGAAGTGTGGTAAGTCTAACAACTAAATTACCATTCTTCTTCATGTCTCAGTGTGCAATTTTCCTGAGCAATGTGCAAAAATAACCAGAGCCAGAAATACTTTATTGGCTGAAAATACAAAGAATTCTTTGAAAGCCATCATGGAAAATCGTCCAGTTATTACATAGCACTAACAACTTCTTTTATTATTGAACTCTGAAAATTATATGTTTTATCCTAATATCAGCACTACGATCTTTGGGCTGCATTTAGCCTTCAAGCCATCATAAACCTTTGAACAAGCCTGAAAGGATTGACTGAAGCACTGAAAGGATTTTCTCTGGAGTAACTGCCTTCTCTCTGGGGAGCACTGGTGTTGGGTCAGGCTTTGAGCTCAATAGCCACTAAGTGGAGCAGGCAGGGAACCTCTGAGTCCCACACTCATTTGCCCTTCACAGCAGGTGTGGGATTTATTTCCTCATGCCAGTTTATTTTCTTGTGTGAGAGAAAGAAACCAATTCTTATTTTTACTTTTTAATATTCAAGTTCACATCCCACACTTGATAGTAATTCTGTGTGAACAAGTGAAATTTAAGGCATCCTAGAATTTTCAATTCTGTAACATATGGAGATATTTGTAAATGAAATTTTTAGTGGGTATATACAGGAGCCATACCAGCCAGTGAAAACTCATGAATGCTTCTTAGGTCATTTCTTCTGCAAAACTCTCTACTGGATTGCAGATAATTGAAGAAAGAAGAAGTTTAATTGGCTTTGCAGATTTTGTTAGTAGAAAAACCTTTGCATTTCAGGTGCTGGAGGAGACCATGCCTATGGCACTTTGAAACTATTTCCATCACTGAAGAATAGACTGTTTTGCACAAGATCATGCTTAGGTTTGAACCCAGCCTGGATTTCATGACTTTTGGTTCTCTGTTCTACTTATTAGCTGGGTTGTTTTTTTTTTATATAGGTAAAAGAAATATAGAAAGTCTTGAAAAATACTATCTTGAAAAATATGCATTTAGAGCTTCAATGAGACTTTGAATTTTTAATATGCTGAATAATTCTAAGCTGAAAATAATCCACTTTGATTATAAAGCTTCAAGCAGTTTTGCAGAGATAGGTGTTGAGGATACTGTGTCATTTGCATTATGGAGCATATCCTGTTAAAGCACTTATTCAAGCCCATGAAAATGTTCACTGATTTCAGAAGGCTTTGGATGAATCCCATACTTGCCAACTTGTAAAAATGCTGTCATTACAGAACTCAAGTTTTGACTGTAGAAATTTCAGTTTGACAACTTGATTGGCAAAGACTTTAATACAACTATTTATATACTCGGTGGTTTACAAAATATGTTCCCCAACTTACCAACTTCATCATTCTTTCCTTATTTATGGAAATCATAACTTTGTGCATAGAATTGCAATCTGCACAATGAAAAGGCATATTTCAATCTTTATTTTCTAATATTTCTCCCCTTTATCAAACTTGGATGTTTTGTGAATGTTTATATAAAGCATAGAGCACACCAAAACCACATAAAGCTGTTATCCCCTCTGTATATTCCTAAATTGCCTCCTTATTAAGTTACTTCTTATAATACCCTTGAAACACAAATACTTTCAGTTTTAATTGAGGAGGTGTTTGTTTTCAGGTAAATAGCATTCCTGTAGGTTTTCTCTTCTGCCTTGAAGTACTATTGCACTGAATATTATGCATATTTTTCAAGGAACCTCTCATTTTTTAATGAAGTGATTTTTGTCAAGATAAAGAAAATAGATTGAAATGGACCAATAACTCTCCAGTCTGAGGGAGGGACCATAATCAACTGCAGGAACACTGTGCTTCTGAATATGCTATGAAGAAAAAAAAACCCAGCATGAGCACTTCTGTGTCTGTTTCCCATGGGTATTTATGCAGCATATATTTAAACATTTTTACATGCGTCCTATTCACTTGAGAATTAACAGTACCATAAATTAGCTGCTCCAATTCTGTGTTTGGGCTTAACTGTGCCTACTCACATTCCAGTATAACTCCCCTGGCTCTAGATGAAATTCCCTGAGGTGAGTTTGACAATTCATTCTCTTCCAGGGCTCTGCATCGCTGGTGTGCAGTTGCCCTGAGTATGCGGCTGCTGCAGGGGGTACAGACCTGGCACTGAACTGCAGGCGGTGCCTTCCTTACAAACACTCTCTTCCAAAACTGTTGACCATTTTTGAATGTTTAGTTTGGAATAATGAGGCTGAACAAATGAAGTAAATAATTGTCCAGCATGTTTGACCTTTGCGGTTTCTCCAGGTACGTGTTTGTATTGGCGTCTCAACATGGGCTTGTGTAACTCATCACCTTTAACTTCATCAAAATCATATTTTGGAAATACTTCTAAGACAACAGCAAAAAAAGACTACTTTTCCAGTCTAACTGGTTTTTTAATTTATTCTGAAATAGTTGGGTGTTTGTCTACTAATCACTTGATCTGTTGCTTTTTTCTCCCTCTGTTTCAATAGGAGATGAGGTGTTTGCCAGTTGTCCTCTAAACTTGTTGAAGAATTTTGACTCAGTCCAAGGCAAGAAATGCTGTTGATAGGTTGGCATGGAGTTCATGTGGAGAGCTTGCTGGAGTCATGTATATTGTCAGCACTAAGAGCAGTGATTCAGAGCAGTAGCAGAAGGACATCTATTCAAACAAGCAGAGCCATCCTCCATCCTAAAGGTGCAAGTTCACACTAGGCAAGAATCTGCCCCTAAGGCTTTCTCCACATAAATCCTCACTTCAGTGTGAATGGAGTGTTTGCTCAGAAGAGTGTTGACAGTAATTTAAAATGTAAAAAAAAAAAAAATCTGTTCTTAAAAACCCCTGAAAGTATTTCATCTGCAGAAACATACCCAGTCTTGCATTATAAATTTTTTAACCATTGTTAAATGTTTTCTTTATCTAATTCCAATTCACCACCTAATGTCCCATACCTTTTAAATATAATAGTGCTTTCTTGAAGCACAGTAGAGCTTCCACTTAACGCTGGGATTTGCACATGGGATTTGCACATTGTGGACATCAAGCTACTTACAGTAGAGTAACCTGGTGTCTGGCACTCACTCTCTAAAGCTGGGTTTGTGGGCTCTGGCCCTGCCGGTGGTCTGGTGCGTCAGCAGGAGCTTTCTCCTGGCAGAGGGCTGTGCCTTCAGTCCCAGTCCCACAGTTTCGTAAAACCGTTCAAATGGAACAATAATTTCATTTACCTTTATTTAATTTAGCTCTGTTAAAGGTGAACTCTCTCTCATTGAAGTGTGAAATTGCTGATTTTGAGAAGGAGATAATTTCCCTTGTTTGTGCTCTTTCAAGTCTTCTGGTAACAATCCATGGGGGAGGGGACAGAGGTGACCCAACGTTGCTGCTCCGGGATGGAGCCAAAGCCTGTTTGTGAGCTGGACTGGATTTGCAGCTGAAGGAACAATTTCTTGTACCAAGGCTATCAGCCTCTCAGTAACAAGGCTCTGGGAGTAGGGTGTTAACATGACTTGGCAATCACAGGCATGCTTCAGGCAAGCAAGAGCGCTGTTTCAGATGACTCTTGAAGCACCTTTCCAATACTCTCACTGTCATGTCTCATTGCAGACACTTCTCTTAAAGGTTAGCACGGCAGCTTGCAAAGAGATGGGGAATGAAGTGAAAGAAACCAGAGTTCATGTTCTTTTTACCTAAAATTTCTGACTTTGCGAATTTAGGTTTGCATTAGGCCTTGTCTGTGCCAGCAACTGCCTCTGAGCCTCCGTGAGCAAAGTGTATTTGGCTGAGCCCGCTCCCCAAGGATCACACACCTCTTTCTGCTGTAGTCAGACTTCTGAGCATGAACAAACAGATGAGAAGGGAAATGGCAGACAAGGTAAAATACCCTGTTCTTCCCCTGTGCGTTCCCAAGTCCTGTGTTGTTACCAGTTCAGTAAGACAACGAGTGATCACATGATTCAGATTACAAAAGCCAACTCATCTATCACGTGCCAGGAAAACAAAAAAACAAAACCAAAAAGAACAGACTACCAAATGGAAATGGTTCATCTGCCACATGAGCCACAGCACATCATAGGAGCCTGCTCACCCTCCTGGGGCCAGTTTACTGCTGAGGACACAGTGTCAGCATCTTGAGCAGCTGGTGGCAAGAGGCAGCATCTCATGCAAGTTGTAGGGTCATGGATGCAGCAGTAACTCTGTAAGGATTTCAGTAGCAAGGCCTGTCCTGTTTCCCTAAGACTGGCCATGTTGCTAAATCTGATCTGAAAGCTGTGTATCTGTTGGTAAATTATCCTTTCCTAAGCCCTTTTCCAACCTCCACAAACTTTCTGCAAAACCAGAGGGGGATTTAACCACTGCTTTTTCAAGCTTGCCTTAGGATTAGTATTATAAAAATCAAATAGGAAAGTAGTGAAAGTACATCTTCTTGGCAAGGTACCTCTGGGGAATAGTCAGCTAATGCCAAGATTAAATTCAAAGCTGATACGTGCATGATAAGTCTGGATAATACAATTTACAAAATTATATCAAATTTTAAGCTCGGGCTCTGATACATTTTGTGTGTCTGCCTTCTCTGGGAGATGAGTCTCTTGTGAACCACTGAGGTGCCAAAGTCCTTCCTTCCAGCAGCTAGATGCTGTACGTGGTTATGTCAACATAGCAGGCTATTGAATTCCCACCTAGGAATAGCAGGCTGTTACATCCACTGGTATATTGGGACTGACAGTTGCTTACTAATGGCTCTAATACTTTCATCACAGCTGGCGTTCTATGAATAAAGATACGAATCTAGCTCTGAATGTAGCTCATTTCCTGCTATGAGACATAAATATGTTTGTGGGAACTTAGATGACAACGTGCATTCCCATTACAGGTGTGTTTAATTGGTAACCATCCAAAGATACAAAGGTAATTATCTTTCCTATCTTGCAGTACTTCACTGAAGTGCATTTGCAAGGTAGCAAAAGAATGTTTCATAAAAATGTTCAGTTAGAACAATAATAATGAATGTTAAAGGTGAACTCTCGTTCTAATATGAAATTGCTGATTTGCAGAAGGAATAATTTCTCTGGAAATCTTAATGTAAGGTCCAAATGATAATGTATTGCTTTATAAGTGGACGTTTCAGGCTTGCTGCAGAAATCTCTAGCAGGAATACGGGTTTAGATGAAAAGAGCAAGTAATAATTCTTGATAAAATTCTGTAGACATCACATTATAATTTCTGTGGGACTCTTTCTGTAAAACTCAAGCTTCATTTTTGTGTTCTGTGAGATTTTTCCGTAAAGTAATTACAGTTTTTAGGTTTCTTTTGATATTTTTCCTGTTCTTTCTTTCTTCTCACAGACATACAGTTGTTCACCTTGGCAAGTAAATGCAAGTGATTTGATGGAAAATGAAGGGGTTTTGTGATGAAGGAACTTGCCTGAAGCTCCAGAGATCTGGAAAGGACTTTTGTTCAGAGCACCTGGCTCTGTATCAGGGCTTTTGTGTGACCCAGAGCAGGCAGCAGCTGGCACGCAGGTGCAGCCTTGCAGGGCATGAGGAGCAGACAATATATATTGGACATGGAGCTTGGATCTGGGCAGAGCTTGGTGGCTCCACACTGTCCCTCCTTGCCAGCCAGGAGGTGCAGGAGCAGTTCTGGTCAAGCCTGGGGGCACCAAGCAGCTCCTGGTGTGACCACAGCTGATGTTCACCTGCGTTTAGGCAGCCTCACCAGCATCCCACAGACCTGCCCAGCTCCTCTTTATCTGGTGAGCAGACCCTCAACTCCTGGGGCAGGTGTCACCTCCACTGTCCACAGCCTGCACACAGCGGCACCCACCCACCTTTGGCAGAGCGTGTCCCTTTCCCAGGAACTCATCCCAGCCACAGCAATATTCCGCTCACTCTCCATAGCTTTTTCCAAGGCTCCAGTGATGCTCTTCCCGTCTCAATGCAGCTCCCAGACAACTCCTCCAGATAACATTTGCATAAATGGAGGCAGCCACTGACCTCTCTCTGATAAAGTAAATGTGATTGTTTTGCTTTTGGGTTTAGTACAGCCAACTTGTTCCCCGAGCTGCATAGTTTGTGTGTGACAAGACTTTTACAAACATTGGTGTGCTTTGTTACTTTGAAAACAAATAGCTTTTACCTGGGAATTATGGTATGTTGTCAATTTTCTCAAATGAGGCTACAACCCTATTGGTAAATATTGGCCCTGCAGTATAGATAATCTCCCTAGGCTTCAGTTTTTCCCTATGAAGAAGTGAGAGCAATGCAGGGTTTTATAAAAGCCCCTGATACTAAAGGATAGCAGACAGTGGCTGCCTTGTTGTTTGGTGACTGGTCAGGTAACCTCACCAGAACTAACCTTCTCCAAAAACATTACCTCCGGATGGAGGTTATTATTTGTTTCAAGAATGTCTATGTATCTGAAAGGAATAATAATGCACTGAGTACAATTAAGATAATGCTGAACTTAGAACAAACATGTCTGAGATTTCAGCTGGGGTGAGCCTGTCTTGATGCCAGAATAAACACACTCCAGTTTTACTTTGGCCTTCCTTTGGAAAAACTAGCTGCACACACATAGCTGCCAGCTTCTGCTGGCTGAGTTGACACATTTCTTACAAATACAGATTTAACTCAGCCAGTGATTACAACAGACTTTCTTTGCCTTTATATGGCTGTTTCATGTTTCTCTGCATCTAGCTTAGCCTCCTCCCAATTACATTGTCACAGCCTGAGAAACAAATTTTGTGTTTCTGAGCATCCTTTGTGATTTCTTGTGTGGCACTGATGCGTTTATGCTTAAGGGGTGCTAAACCCACGACTTCTAGTCTGTTGTTGAAAGCTGATAGCATCAATAAAGAATTATGCTGCTAAGTATTAGAGCAGCCCACCTTCCCTCACAAGAAATATGTTGTTCTTGATCACTTTCCCCCAAGACTGATCCATATTCAGGTTCTTAAAAAGTATTATTAAATAAGCATCAGACTTCATTTATGCATGGAATAATTATTTACCGAAATCTGTACCATATTTAAACAGAAGGTTGTTCATATTTCCAAAGAAAGTTCTCCCCTGGACAATAGACTCCAGTACTATTAGCATTGCATTGGCAGAGTAAGTCTGGAAGCTGGGGCACACATCTGTGCCAATGACTTCTGGTTTGTACAGTAAGAAAGTGCAGCCTGTCTCTATACATGATGGTTGTTTTTTGCTACAAACCAGCATTATCTCTGGACTGTTTTGTTTCTTCATGGGAAGCTTTGCAGAGGGCAAATAGGATAATGTCGTGAGTCGATGAGAGACAGCACAATAATAACACAAACTTGCAGCCAGCCTCAACTTCTGTTATTCCTGGGTCAAAGCAAGGTGCTGGGGTGCCAGAGTGCTCCTCTTGTTCCTTTTTACCAAGTTGCCTTTTGTCTGCCACCACTTCCTTACCACAACAGGCCTTCCTGCTCTTCGACAACTGGTGAGGTACAGTCAGGTCTGCACCATTTGGCATCCCACTTGCTGTGGCCCTGGCACAGCTGCTAGGAATATTGGCACCATGAAATTCCCTCTTTGCAGTGACAAAATTCCCTAAGAAGGGTTTAACAGAACCAGAAAACAATGCTGGAAAAGGCAGCAAAGGGCAAGCAGGGTCAGGGATGTTTGGGGAAAAAAAATCCAGATGCTGCTTCAAAAGGAAACAGCTGTGGCCAGGAAAGAGTCCATCTCTGCTTAGCCAGGAGCTCACCTGGGCTTTCTGTATTGATAATTTGCACCAGATTTCTATGCTTTCCATACCCTTGGTGATGAGGGGAAAGAGAGAGAGACATTGTGAACCAGAAGCAATGTGCAAGCGGGTTGGCTCAGCCCCAAATCAGAGGGAGCTGCTGAAAATGAGGGCATTTTCATACCAAAGGTATGGCATAGGTACTCCCAGCTGGCTTTTCTTTGCCCGAAATGGCCAAACATTTGCCTAAGCTCTGTGCTTTCCTTTCTTTCAGCAACGTACATTTACTTCACAGTAAATACACAAAACAGTTTCTTTAGAGAACATAAACCTTATCAACATTTTATATTTTCAACACATTCAATTAATCCCAGTCAGAGCTACATTAATCCACTACTGGAATATTACTGTAATTTCTAGCCGTACTGATAACGCAGAATGAGGATTTTGGCCATGGAAACAAAAACACTTTGTACAACTTTCCTATTCCTAACACTTCAGGAAGAATTGAGTGAGGTACTTGCTTTCAGATGGCAAACACTTAACCAGGAGCACTAACAGCTCCAATCAAATTCAGAGTCAACAGAGAGATTCTGACTGGAGCCCTTCACACTTCAGGGCTGCATGGAAGGTCTGCACTTAGAAGAGCAGTATCACTCTTAGTGTCTGTGTTTTGTGTTTGTGGTGGTGTGGACCCTCTCTGTGTCTGAGTTCGTATCACAGCTGTGTAGCTCTGGGATAGAAATGTTCATTGCTTAAACTTAATTGAAAATTTATTATTTAGTGTAACTACCGAGAGTTGGCTTTGGTTCCAGTGTCAGTGGACGAGACCTGTGTGGTTGCATCATGTGAATGGGGTTGTCTTCAACACCAGGCAGCACTTTGGCTGTTTGCAGGGGAGTTTGTGTTTTCTGTACCCAGAAAGTGAACCTATTGGTCCACATACCAGCTTTCTGGAAAACTCTAGCACCTTACCTCATGGCTCATTGCAAAATAATTCTAATATATCAGCTGGGAGGATTGTATATTTTCCTACACTTGCTATGAATGTTTTAAGCAACATACAAATATTTTTCCTAAACAAAATCTGTTCCATTTTTTTTTTTTACTGTTCTTAGATTGAAAAAAACTTAAAATATTCTTAGAGGGCTGAAATGAAAATAGGACTGCCTGTCAGATGATGACTCCCAAGGTATTTCCATATTTAATAGTTAGTAGATATGAAGATAGAATGAAAGCTGCTGTGATTCAATTTTTCGGCAATATTGCTTTTAAAGAAGTTTAAAAACTTGCTTAAAGGCCAGTTGAAAAGCTTGCTTGGGGAGGCAGGAGAGGAAGGGAAGGCCTCTAGTTCATGACATGGTTTTAGTTCATTAAACTGGAGAGTATTTACATTTTTGTTTGCTAAATGCAGAAACAACGCATCTCTTTTAGCTGAGAGCCGAATCCAGGAAAGTGTGTTGAAATACAAAAAGCATAGAGCCAGGAAATGGCTTATTGTGCTGCAGCAGAGTTGTCCTGTGTGTTTATGGAAGATATTAGTGGGAGAATGTGCTCTAAAATATATTAAGAAAAAGAAGGTTCTCACATTTGAGAACCATTTCATGTAGTTCATATATGGCATGGGATTTTGTCAGGAGTTGTATTTCTCCTATAACCAAACAAGTCATCTCTGCTTTCTGCTGCAGGGGTCACAACAAAAGCTTACAGCTTTATTACCACCTCCTTACATGCCTACATTAGTTCTTTAAGTGTCATATCCTAAAATCCAAGTTTATACATGCTTCTGAACCAGGCAGATGGAATTGAAGCACTGTATGTGTGCTAACACAGTTTGGTGGTGGCTGTTAGTTTTACCGAAAGCAGAGGTTCTTCATTCTGCTGAAAGTTTGCTTCATGGCATATCCAACACAGAGTCTGAAATGTGCTGCAGGGCTTCAGAGATCCCTGTAACATTTTGGTGATGCCTAGGGACCCTGTGCCTGAGCTAGACGAGTTCATCCTCTCAGTCCTGGGAATAAAGTCAGCACTTAATTATAAAAAATAAACAAACATAAAGTTGAACCAGTGGCACTTATCTCCAGCCTCTAAAACCATAGAAGAGCTTTCACTGCTGACTTTCTTTTGAATTAATGATAATTGGATTTAAATGGGATAATACTTTGCTAATAGGATAGCAGGAGAGATCTGTGTCATGCACGAAGTTTATAGGTGGAGTGAATACTGACATTCACAGTGGCAACTGACATTCACAGTGGCAACAAGTAACCTCTTAAAATACTGGCATTAAAGAGAAATTGTCAGGGGGGTTAGTTTTTGAAAGGACAATCTGAGGTGGTGTTTTTGGAAAAACAAAGCCCAAGGCAATGGTGACGTGTCTCAGGGTCATCCGAAGTGGGTCAGGATGGGGATGGGGAGGTAGCACAGAGGGCACACAGGAAAACTGCCAAGTGCCAGGACCTTGCTCCTTTTCCTGAAGCAGAAGGATCAGCCTTCAGAAGTTTAGGAAATCCTGCCACAAATGAAGATAAATGGTTATACTGAGCTTCCAGACAAAACCTTCTCAAATCTGCATATTGGAAGAAACTACACTGGGAAAAATGGACCGCAAAGATGTACCTGGTGTTTCCCTTCACCCTCCCAGATGCAAAGAAAGGTATGTACAGTGCACATTCAGGCTCCCATTTGTCACAGTACTACCTAAACAAGACTTTTGAAGCTCAATGTGGACTAAAATTCTCTATTGCACAGTTGTAGCTGTCCACATCTGGGCTCTGTGGGACTTTCAGCATAAGCCGCATACTAAAAAATGGTACTACTGTATTGGGGAAAGGAAGGCAAAGAGGGAACGAGAATACCAGCGCCTTTGCATCCCAGCTCCAGCAAGCAAATCTAACTGTTTTTGCAAACAACCTTCATTGCTTTAAATTCATCTTAGGAGACCTGAGGCAGAGATCTGATTTTGGCAGCACATGCAAACTAAATGAGAAAAGACTCTGCTGTTGATTGTTCAGTCTCATCATGAAGTGTCCAAATCAGCCCATCAGATATTTATTAATTAGTTTCACTATAGAGTAAATATCTTTAGTAAAACATTAAAAGTGTTTTGGCAATCCCGTTTTAGGTCTAGTCTAGACTTATCATTAGAGTAAACTTGCACCGAAATTTTGCAGGGGTTTGGTTTATGGTTTTTGTGGGGTTTTTTTTCAACTTGAAAAGTGCTCAAAGAGGACAGAATTGTTTGGAGAATTGGATCCAAGAGCTATTTCATCATGCTCTAGGCAGATCTTATCAGGAAGGATCATTTATATTGGCAGTCCTTCAAAGGTTGCCCTCTAACCGTGCTCAAATCAGGTGAGTCCGACAGAGAACTCCTACTTGGTTCTGGCCATGGCTTCAGAGTCTGCAGCCACACAACGTAGAAGATAAGTGTTAAATTTTAACAGACATTACAGTTTCTGTCTGATCTATTAAACTTGGGTAACCTCTGATAGGTAAATATGTATTTTTAGACATCTGCACGTTACTAAACACTAACTGAGGCTGATTAAAAAATTTCATCTCCCCTGGGGCTTAAATGCAATTTTTTAGTAAAAAATTTGAATGGTTTAATCTTTAATGGATTGTAAGATGCTGGAGCATTTAAAAAAAAGCAAATTTTGTAAGTTAGCAATTCTTTTTCTTTTTCATCTCCTCTCTGCTCCTCTCCTTGAAGGAAGGAAAAATTTTAAAAGAACACCAACACCAATTATTTTGTACAAGTTGTGAGGTACTCTTTTAACTCTGTGCTGGGCAGGTGACCCACTGTTCAGCAGCCCAGGAAACTGGTACAGACTCTGCCAGTCATCAGATTCAGATTAAAAAAGAAATGGCAGTGCTTATTTGCACTTCTTTTACAAAATTAACTCTGCGGGTGAATCACATAAACAAAGCACCAGTCCCAGCAAATAATGTTGGTATTTATTTTACTCACAGCGGGTATTTAGAAATTTGCTCATGTGAGAGAGCGAGTTGTGCCCTTTCTGCACTCTTGCACCAGGGCTGCTGCAGCCTCTCCAGTTACTCAAGCTTGGGGGCTGGGGAGTCGGGCGGTGTGGAGGAGGGGACCTGGGACTCAATGCAATCGTAACCGCAAGAAATGTTCTTTACATTTCTCTTTGTGTGTCTGTGGTATCTTTGTTTGGTTTTCTGTTAAAGAAAGTTGAGTTGAAAGGTAGAGGAAAAGGCTGGTGAGATGCCTTGGGCATTTTTGAGCCCTGATTCTTGCAGATTCAAAGGTCTGTTCCAGAGTGCTCCAAGGCATTGGCAATGCAGAGCTCTGCTTCTGTGGGGGGTGGATCTGCCATGCAGTCCCATCTGGTGGGCAGGTCTATGGCCACGTTGATGGGGGTGAAAAGCTGGAATCACGTAGATTACAAGCGGCATCTTCCCCATCTCTAGAAAGGAATAATGTACCAGAGGGAGCAAGATCTTTTTTATTCTTTTCTCATGAGAGAGGCCTCAGCTCAACTCTAAGATTCTGCTTATAGGAAAGAAAGGTCAAACATACTTGGTTGTTTTAGCTAACTTACTTCTTTTCTTTTTGAAAAGATTTAGCACATATTTAATATGGCTCTGTAAAGCTGAGAATCCTCTTTCCCTGATATCTCCAATCTTCCTTCCTGGGCATCAATTTTCTGAAACGCATCACTTTGTCTAGCCTGTCACTGACTGAACATTAGCTATTCTGAAAATGCCCTCTTTGTGTCTGAAGGGATTTGGTCTGGCTGCCCGACAGAAGGCTGTGAAAAACAGCCCCCAGCTCTCTCTTGGTCTGTCTCACGCCAGCGTGGAGCCCGGGCTGTCACTACACAGCCATCCCATAGAAGATGCTGACAAGCTGTACCACCCTCACTTCTGAAAATCGACACAGTCAAAGGGAGGGATAGGAAGGATTTTCTGCTTTTCATAGAAGCTGGACACGCAGCAAAACGGGTGCTGTAACCCGAACGTTTGCAGCGCACTATAGCTGGACAAAGAGGCTGCACAGACCCAGCCAGTGCGGTATCTGCAAGGTAAACACTCGAACCGAAGCAGGCTCCTAAGGCACTCCGTTCATGTGCCACAGACCGCGTGCGCTGGCAACTGTCCCAGTGGCACAGTGAGCTAGAAATTGTGCCACTCAGGTGCACGTGCTGCCCTGTTCTGAGCTAGCTTGAAATACAAAAGATCTTTGTGAACTCCAGTTCTGTGCCCATGACGCCTGATCATCCTCTGTACTCAGAAGGAAGTAGGCACATTTTCCACAAATTTACAAGCATTACCGAAGTTGGGCATCATGGTTACAGTTGTACTTTAGGAGATTCCTTTTTAAAAACTTTTTTAAACCTCCGCCTAAGAGATACACCAATACTTTCTCCCTGTGAAGACCAATCCTGCAGGGCAACCCAGGGAGAAATATTACTTGTACAGGGCTCTCTTGTGCTGTATTTTCTTTTTCAAAGGTGTATTTATTTCTTTAAAAATATATTTATGATGTTCAAAAAGCATATCCACTGGTCTTCTCACTGTAGGATTTTTCTACATGGTGACAATGCTATGCAAAAAAATGTATTTTGCATTTTTTCAATTTTCTGAGGCCAAAAGAATGTAATGAAAATCATGAGCTGAAAGATGCACCAAGATACTTAAATTCACTGGAACACGGATCCCATTCAGGAATGTACTTTTATGAAGTATAATAATATACTTTATATAGAATAGATCATTAACTAAAAGACCCTCTTTCAGTTTAAAGCCATTGCCCCTTGTCCCCTCACTATATTTAGAATAAAATCGAATTTGATTTTAAAGTTGGTATTGATGGAATGTCCACAATAGCAAATTGCTCCAGCAAATCAGATGGTTAGATCTTTGCAGATTACTGAAAGCATTTATTATCAGCTCCTATTTCTTGAATCTTGTCCCATGGATAAGTTTCTGGTCCTTCTATTCTCATATTTCTGATCTTCATGTAGGTACTGAAGAACCACAAGTGGTGGATGTTGGCAGGGACCTCTGGAAGTTGTCAAGTCCAAGTCCTCTGCTCAGAGCAGCTGCAGCCAGGGCTGGTGTCCAGGCTCTGCCTGGTCCAGCTCTGAATATATTTGAGGGTGGATACTCCAAAATCTCTCTGGGTAACCTGTCCCAGTGTTTCACTGCCCCCCATTCTTATGTTTAAGGGGAATTTCCTGTATTTCAGGTTTTGCCCATTGCCTCTGGCCCTGTCACAGTCCTGTCATTGTAGAGAAGAGTCTGGCTCATTCTTCTTTACTTCTCATCACAACTGTCAGGTATTTATCAGCAATAATACAATGCTCAGTTAATTATTCCCTGTGATCTCAAATTCTTTTTAGAATCCATTTCTTTCCCTTTCAATGACTACTGCCTGGCTTCTTCCATTTTGGACAAGTTCATCCCCATTTGCAAAAGTACATGAATAATTCATCTTGTCAGCTCATGCAGATTGAATTGTAGCAGTGGGCTGTCCTCTTTACAGTTTGCCAGTTTTCCATCCTCCTGGTAAATTGTCAGAAATGAATTAAAATTTTTTCTGTGTTTGAGATTTGCTGAAGTGGTTCAAGTGGAGGACCACAACAAACTTGCTTAACTCTCGCTCTGAAATCCATGTTCCTAGCTGTGTAACAAGGGAGAAGAGTGGGAATGGGAAAAGGCAGAGGAAGAAGGGACACTGTTTGGATGACTGAATTTGGTGAGGGACTTGGAAGTTCATAATAATTTTCAGTCATTTATTGTTCTTATTTGGTGATTTTATACTAGGAGCAGAGTTTACTTGCAAGATCTGGCAATGAGATGGTTACAATTTATTAATACAGCTTTGTTATTCAAAAGAGAGATTAAGATAGAAATGAATTGACAGTCTACCCACAGTTGCACTTTACAATTCATAATGCAGTACACGAACAGGAACAGTCTATTCTGTAAACTTGCTCAGGTTCCACAGATCTATAGATCTATAATAGACAGGCCAGTGACTCAAGGAAATCCTGCTAAAAGATGCTGTAGTCGTGGCTCAGAAAAGCCCACTGAAGTCACAACCAATGAGTGTGAGTCACATCAGTGTGAGCACCATGTCCCTCATCATGCACCAGGCTTTTATCTGGTTTCTTTCCTCTTAGTGGGAACTTGAAAAATGCCTCACCTCCCAGGAAGACTGGTAACTGCTAATATGCAACCTTAGGTTGTTGAACTCAGCCTGAACCCAGGTTATTTTTATTTCTGCAGAGAGGACATGAATTATCTTTCTGATACCAGATCTGAGTAAGCAGATGCACTCCGTGTGATCGCTCGTGTTCTATTGCAGGAGGCAGCAGCTCCAGCACTTCCTCCCAGCACTCTGCTCCTATATATATTCCTGCGTGGCATGGATAGGTTTGCATGGGCACATGAGAAAAGGATTAGGTGCCCTGGGGAAAAGTGTGTAGGAGGGAATTCTTCTCAGACAGCAGAGTCCACAGCTCACAGCTGAGAACGACCCTCCATTGACTAGCCACCACTGCAGCACTATTTACAGTGGGTTTCTCTGTTGCCTCTGTTTCTCTCATAAGAAACAAAACTGCATATGTACCATAGAAACTGTCGGGAGCTACATTAAACAAAAGCACACTTTAGAAAAAACACTAATTTTAGAATGATCATAAATATTTATACCAGACCGACCATAAACAGCACCTTAGAGACCATGCTCTGTTTATAAAAATCCCTCCTAATTTAGAAAATGTTGAATTGATAGACTGAGACGGCCATAGCCAACAAATGCATATTTGAGAAAACTGCTCTACAGTCTCCTGTGACCAAAATTTCCTCATTCGTACAGTATTCAGTTTTTGTTTCTGATTAAAACTACTTACATGAGTTGCATGCCATATTTTTTTATAACACCCTATTAATTGCGAGTTTTCACATTAGAAAGTTTGCACAGGCCCAGGGGTTATAGCTGGCAGCAAACAGGCTGCTCCTTCAGCCTTGCTCCCGGTCGTGCAGAGGGTTTCTGCCCAAGGCCAGGAGGCCCTCGGTGGGCACAGGGCTCCAGGCTGCAAGCTCTGGGCACCAGGGACTATGCAGGGCTGGAGGGTGAGCACACTGCAGCTCCCATCCTCCTGAGCTGCTGCTGCTGCAGCACAAACCAGGTTATTCATTTACAGCAGTTAAGAAAGTACTGGGATTGTACATGGTTCAAAAGCACTGCTGTAACCAAAGCCGTTGATCTGCTGAAAACTGAACCCAGATAAGAAAGAGCCTGGTTTGCAGCTCTGTTTTAGTGTCCTGCTCTTGTCACTGTCTGGTCCCACAGGTCCAGCAGAAGGCAGGAAACATAAAGGAGATGGGGGATGGCAGGGCAACTGCGCCTCACAGCTGGATTGATTTAGACTTGTTGAGAAATCATCATGCTAGAAATGATTTCTCTAAGTGTTTCTGAACTTTAATCTTGGTCTCAGGCCATGTAAATCTCATTATCTGCCCAGAATAGATGATTATCTCTGGAAATATGTTCTGCCATTCACGGGTTATAATTGCTGTTGGAGGCTACTTTCAGATCTTCTTAGCACAAAAAGATATAATTAAATGTTAGTTCTGTACAGAGGCTGTGTATACAAGAAAACCATGCTCCTCATAATCTATCCATTTCATTTTCAGATTGCAATGGATTGTGCAGCAGGTTTGTCCACTTAAGAATCATCTTTTATTATCACAGAGTAAAGCCTGTGACTGTCTTTTTCTGATCAAAAGGAGGGGTTACCCGTCTGTGAGCAGGTTCAAAGCTCTCAGATATGGGGAATAAGGGAGTTGCTGAGTTTCAGAATCTTCACCCAAGCCACTGCTGGCAACGGCACTGGATTCTCCAGTGATAATGAAGCCACATTCCCCAATACAAAAGTATTATTAATCTAATACTTCCTATCCTGTGGCAGGAAACAGGAACTCAGTTGAGCCAAAACCTTGTTAATGAGAAGTTATTTGCCAAATTTACATGTCCCATTAAGATGGCTCAGTATTTTATACACTTGCATTACTGTACTTTTCTCCCTGAGTTTGAGCCCAGTTTCCTGAAATAAAAGCAATTCCATACAAAATGTGAAGGCATGATGTGAGGAGCAGTAGCTGGGGGCTCTGAGTACACAAATACCACTGCTGCATCTCGTTTTAGTGACGGATTGTGGGAAAGGGCAGCTCTTCTAGAAGGATTTATAAGTCTGTGTGATGGGGGCAAAGTGCAACTGAGCTACAGTGTGTTCTGCATTTTCTCTGGTATCCTCATACTCTGGTATCCAGATTATGTTCAACTGTCCTTGGCCATGCTCTGTGCCTTACTATTATAAAAGTGTAGCAACATTCTTAGCAAATTTACTTAGTTAACCCAAATAAAGCCAAACTCCCAAGAATCTGCTGGTTTTGGTCGTTTGCTGAATCTGTGTTTTTATCAGGATGTTTATTTTGGTGTTTTGCCCATCTGCTAGACCTCTCTTACTGCTTTTTAACTTTATTACTCATTGTTGCTGCTGTGCACATAAGTCAGTGATGGTATCATATGGTTTTGACTGCAACTTTTCTAAATATAACTCCTTTATATGGAATAAGTTGAACTCACTGGGTGGAATAATGAATTCTTCAGAGAACTACCCAGAAAGATGTTTGTCAAGAAGTGACGAGGCTAGCACAGGGTTGTAAAAAAGCACTTCTTGAGTGCTACTGTCTCACCGGTCCTTTATTGATTTTCTGTAGAGAGAATGAATGTTTCTTATAGCATAGAATGTTGCCTCCGCATGAACTCTCTCCCTTATTAAAAGATACACTGGTTTTGGAATTCTTTCTTTTTGGTTATCTGGCATCCAAAAGAGTGAAGGAAGAGTTTGGACTTGTGTGCACTGAGCTGAGGTACATGCAGGGGAATTTTTAAGAAGGGGAGGGGAGCATAAGGAGCAATCAGGGCTCACTGTCTACAATGGATTTCAAGAGTAATCATAGAATCATTTATGTTGGAAACAACCATTAAGTTCATTGAGTCCAACCATAAACCTGACACTGTCTAGTCCAGCAGTAAACCATGCCTCCTAGCAACACATCTACACATGTTTTTAATGCTTCTGGGGACAGTGACAACCACCCCTCCCTGGAAGCTGATCCAGCTGATTCACCACTCTCATCGTAAAAATTTCTTCCTCTTATCTAGTCTAAATCTACCCTGTTTTAGTTTAAAACTGTCTGTGGTTTGCAGGTTGAAATCAAGTCATTGTGTTGAGCATAAGACTACCTTCTGACAGTAGGAATGTGAGCTTGGGGCCAAGCTCTGGCATGGGCATGTGGAACACTTCTCACAGAAATCAAGTCCAGGACAAAGTGTTTTTAATGCAGCTCCAGCAAGGAAAACCTCCCACTGAACATGGCTGGTGGGCTGGGGATAGGAAAAGATGCCTAGCACTGACACTTCTGGCATTTCTCACCTCCTAAACTGCTCTTTTTTTTTTTTTTAAAGGTTCATTTAGTTCCAGTTTAGTATCTGAGAGATATGATATGACTACTAGATCCCAAAAGCACACAGAGTCCAGAGGGCAGACTATAAGGCCTCAAACCCTTTATTTCTCAAAGATTTAAGGCAAGAAACACACCTGTCTTCTGACTCTGCAGTAAGTTAAAATTGTGGGTCCTTCTCATACTCTTCATATCTATGCTTTTAAACTCACAACCTGACCCTGCATATTCTGGGGACTTAGTAGTCTTTGTGCTATAGGGTGGCCTGGCAGAAGACACACAGCCCCTTTTCCTCCTCTGTTTGTGAAGACTTAGGTGGCTGTGGTGCCCAGGAGTCTGCCAGTCCCTAGGAAGCTACTGGGCGTACAATCTTTTCCTGAGACATTTCTTCTTCATTACCCAATTCTGCTGTATACTCACTGCTCAATTATTCAGAAAAAGGGTGAGGTGGGATAACCTGGATAAAGAATCGTGATATAAGAAATATGTAAATGAGGCTATAAGAACTTACTGAGTGTGTTCACCTTTGCTGTCAGCTCTCTAAAAAGAAGAGTTTTAACCAAAAGTAGGCGAAGCTCTGCTTGAGGTGGGCATAAAACACTTTCTGTTATGAACTCCATAATAGAGGCATCAGCTGGAGGCAGGGCCTCATTAACCCACAGCTTGAGTAAGGATATGTACGTTTCAGATGATGCCTCATTTTTAAATTAAAAGGAAAATCCTGTTCATTGAAAATGAAGCTGAAACGTTGTTTAAATGTGATCTGTTGTGGGATCTCCTTGGAAATATGGTATTCATGTCCTTATAGTACTCTCTGATAAAGTGAATTTATGAATACATATTTTGCTACATCAGCATCACTGCAATTAGAACAGATGACTGTGTTTTATTTCCTATTAGGGAAAATATTTTGTGGCATCTTGACTACATTTAAACAAGGTATTTATCAGGAGCTTAGACACATGCTTCAGTGTTGACTGTTTCTAGCCATTGTTAAATGCTCAATAAATCTATACATGCTTGGAAAAAAGGTAACTTTTCACAGCTAAGAACTGTATAGAAACTCTGCAAAACCATATGAAGAAATTTGCTCTGGTTTTTTTCTGGAAAAGGCAAATTGTGTATGTGCATTTGAGAGAGGGATTCTGCCATTTTTCTCCTGTTGCAGGTAAGTAGAGGAATACATTCCCCCTGGACAGCTTCAGGAATTGCTTGTGTATCTTATCCAATGGCAATTTAAAAATACTTAAGTATTCATAGGGTAGGGCAAGCCAAGCTAATACTTTAAACAGTAGACTGTTCTCTTTTTTTATTCTTTTTTTTTATTATATGCAAGGCAGTTTTTTGTCTATAATGCATGGTGAAATACCCTGAAAAAATGTTGTTTCCAAGCATTTTCACTTAGCTGCAAAGGGAACATTAGCTCATGGGTAGGAGGTGCTCCTAGAAAATATTTATTTATTTTCTTGGGTTTGAAAAGGAATCAAACTGGATGTCCTCTACTGGGGCTGAGGTAGTTAGGGACAATCTGACAATGAGGGTGTAAGACACCAGTGGCTGCAGAAGCTCCCTCAGTCTGTGCTCCACAAGGCAAATTTGCCATCTGAATTATCCACCATTCCGTGTGGTCTCAGTGAAGAGCCAACACTGAACAGGTGATGATGGCGTTGACTGGCTCCTTACAGCATTGGGTGCCTGCAGTGCTGTCAGAGTCCTGGAGGAAGGAAAAGTGCTCAGCAGAAACTCAGTAACTCTGTGCTTCCAGAAGGACCCATTCATGGTTAAGTCCCTGAGAGGCAAAGAGGGAGGAAATGATGGAGTTATCAGAGCCAAGCTACCAAAATCCCACTTCCATTTAATCTTAGTCTCTCTCTGCTATCTTTATCTCCCTCTTTCTGTTTCTTTTATTTGACAGAAATGGGAATCTTGAAAGGAGATGGGTAGGTTTTAATTCAGACTTTTAGGAAAAAGAGGGAAAACCAAAAGCATCGAAGCATTTGGCAGCAGTGAATTAAGAGACAATTTTGAAGTACAGTTTAGTAAAATGCAAAATAAGTTATTGAAAGAAGCAAGACTTGACACACTTTCATATTGGCTAACCTGAATGGTTTCCATAACCATGTAGCTTTTACAGAATTATTCCTGAAATGCCTTGTTTCCCCTTAGGAAGAGCACAGGCAGTCTCAGTTCTGAATTTAGGGAAAAGTTGTTGCGTGTTTAAGATCCAGTAATAGGCTTAGCAGATTTCACATCTGCTCTCAAATGTGAACCAACCCTCCCCCTCCTCCCCTGTATGGCCACAGCATTTTCATTCCACTCACATCTTTCCCTACTTGGCCTTCAGACAGTCTCTTCTGCTTACATTGAAACCCCGGCACTTCAGTTGTGATGTGTTCAAAATAGTATCAGTCTTAAAGAGAATACTTGGAGAATATCTTTATACTAAATAAACAAATAATGAAATGTGGCTTTGTAAAATTAGAACAGCCACAAAATATACTTTTATTAACATCTGCAAATTCTGTTCAGGGTATTACCCATATCTAGGAGATAAGGAAAGATTATCTCGCCTTGACCTTATAAAGCACTGCAAGGACAGCATGTCATTGCTGTAAAATAGGAAAAATATGCTAAGCATTGCATTCCTTAAGCCACAAACTAGGAGTTTCTTGTTCTTGTGTTGACCCTTTACTGACTCATCTTGTACAAAGCATCATGTAATTCCTAGGAATTTGTTTGGAAGGGGAGACCAGAAGGGAAGATGCCACACCCCGGCTCCATGCTGGCAGGGCTGGAGAGGAACATGCAGACTAACATGTCCCACAGAACAGCCTCTCTGTGCAGCCCAGTCTAGTGAGGGCTCACCCTCAGCCTCATAAAGAGCTATTCCCAGCCATACAGTGTTAAAAAGAAATTAGAAATAGTTACATTTTGGAAGAAATTACTTTGACTTTGGTTTACACTGCTAATTACTGTAATTTATAACAAACACTAACTAAGCCAATAAGACAATTAACTGCTGGTTCCTTTTATGATATTGGTATGCAGTGCTGTTTTGCTCTTGTTTTAATGAATGTGGCAACATAACCCCATGGTGGATTCATTTATAAATCAAATCATTTTTGATCAGACAGTAGATTTTAACTCTGCAGTTAGACTGACATCAGTATGGCACATCTGTGATACCTGATCAGCTGTCTGCCTCCAGCTCCTTCAGAGCAATCAATAAGCCAGAAACGCATGAGAACTGGCAGTGATTAAAAAGGCAGAACAGCTAGAGAATAAGGTTTAATTGCTAGTGCCTCAGTTGTGCCAGAATAATACTATGTGCACTGACTCATCAGATTCAAATGATTTCTAACTACAGTGCTGTGTTTTGTGAGAACCGAGAGAACGTTTGACATGGAGAATAAATGTGAAATTGCTCACAGCACTTAGGTGCTACCCCTGCCCTGCCACAGTGCTTCCATTTGCAGTCTAAGTATGATGGGATAGCAAATTTCAGACTGCTGCAGAAAGCCTTTAGGATGGCTGTCTACTACACAATAGTCTGTGATTGTGAAGCCCTCAGCCTGAGGACTCAGGTGTGGTGATTTCGAGTGATATTGCCAATAAAGTGTTCTGCTGAGTCACCTCCAACCCCTTCACCACTGTCTTTCCTACAGATGAAGTGTAATTACTGCTGACTCACACTAGCACATACAGCCTGTGAATTTCAGGTAGGGCAGGAGGTGAGAATAGCTCCACTGCAAGTTTGGGAATCGAGAATATATGACAGGAAAAATTGCAGGAAGCCCAAGAACAGGGGCAAGCACAATAGCAGAATTATTGTGTCCCCTGGCCAACAAAACTGAAAGCTATCCAAGAGAAATCGTAACTGTTTACTGCATGTTCAGAACAGAGTTGGAAATTCAGCTGGAAATTGAAAAATAGCTCCTTCTACTTCAGAAGCAGTCCTTGCACCAAGAATATATTTGTTAATTGCGTTTGAAATGTTCAGGCCTGCAGAAACATGAAACCAGGTGAAATGGTTTAGATCAGCCACACCTCTATCTTCTACTCTACTCCTTGCTATCCAAGTTGATTTGTAGCCCTGGCCTTGCTGAATGAAGGAGTAGAACGCCTGTGAAAGAAGTGAGGGATAAAAATATATGTATTTCTCAGTTATGTTTCCAAATCAGTGAAATTAGCTGGAGGCTCTCAGCACTCATCTCCCCATCACTAGTCCATCTGTCAAATGTAGGAGTAAAATAGATGTCTAAGAGGAAGCAGATGCTGGCAGTACAACTATTTCAGCATCTCCTTAGAGCAGAGGAACATTTCCTCTGGAAGCACTGAGCTGCAACCCAGCCCTCAGCTACTCAGCCTTCCCCTTCTCCCTGTGTCTGGAGCTGACTGGGCTCTGCTTGGCAGCCGGCGTGGGAAGCGAGGAGCTATGGCAAGCATTAAGGGCCGGATGGTGGAAAATATCCAGGGACTTCCGTCCACGATCTGTCCTTTTTCACTTTTGTGCTTCTTGCCAGTTTGAGAGGCAGTCACACATATCCCAATTTTATTGAAGGCCAGGGACACTTAATTTGCACCATTATGCAAAGGAAAATCCAAACTGTCCAAGAAATCATGTGGGCTCATGGTGTTGAAAAGGAATGCCCTTTGGAGAACAAAAGATGCTTGAACATAAGGATTCAAAGTCACTTCCAGCAGGACTGGCATGAGCTTAAGAGGAGCTGCCCTACTGACACTTCTCCCTCACCAGTGCAGTCACAAACCCAGAAAATTCATCGTAACATCAGAGGTTATTTGTGGGAGGCCAGAGCTTCAACTGGGAAAGAATGCATCCCAAACCACTGTGCAGATTTGTCTCTAGAAAGGTGCACAAATAAACCCTTACATAAATTACTTCAGGAGCTGCTTTCTGTTCTCACAAACTTGTGACTCAGAGCAGGAAAGGCAAGAAATTCCTCTGACAAAAATTGAAACCATAGATGAAAAAAACCCACCACTGTCCCAAGATTATTTTAAACCTGTGGCAAATAAGCCTCTGGCACCTAAGCCTCAGATTACGTACCTGTGAACGACACAGCTCTATTTACCAAAAGAACAGTATAAAAATAAATCTAAAATATTAGGAATTTATTCTGGTTTCTAGTCACGCAAGAGTGGTGTGGTAACCCTGTTGTCTGAGAAAATCCTTCAAAAATGTCATGAGACACTTTTTTTGTAAGTATTGCTTTAATAGTTATGCCTTGAGGGTTTAAAAATGCTCAGTAAACAAGACAAATTGGAAAATAGGTAGAAGGGTGTCTGGAAAATATCTGTAGGCCACTGCAAAAAGCAAGCACTAGAGCTGTTAATCATGTTCCACTAAGAGAGGAAAAAACACTCTTCTTATTCTCTTTATTGTTTTAATTAAAGATTTTTAGTTTTGTACATCAGAAACATCCAGTGAAAACCACGGGTTTTTACTCTTTCCTCAAACCACTGCATCGCTAACAACTGCAGATATCAGTAAAGCTGTGACCCAATCCTTTCCCTGGCCTACAGACAGAACCACTCTTCTCTTGTCTCCTGAAATAACACTTCAACAGGTCTCCATGCCAGCAATGAGCATTTGACAGGGCTTTTATCCAGAGCTTCCCTCTCCTCCTGCTGCTCCTGTAGCTCCAGAGGGACTTCTGCCTCCACCCCTCTGGGCTGCCCTGCAATGGGCTTTCTTCTCCCCACTCTGCTCACACTGCAGCTGTGTCCCTTGGGCCCTTCTGGCTTTATGTGCAGGTCAAGGACTATTTTCTCTATTGCTAATCTAAAAACAGAAGGTAGCAAATATGCTTTACATTTTTAATTCTGCATGTCAGCAATGCCAGGCATTAAATATCAGAGCTGAGAAGTCTTTGAAAAGGCTCCCAAGAGGGATAAGCAAACACCAGAGGGGCTAATATAATCTACATAGAAAGGAAGGGGGGGCAATATTTTGCATTTGGAATTCACTCTGCTCTTGCTGCCCTAACATGATAATGAACTATAAATGTATGTCTCTGCCTAATTATTCCTTGTAAAGGCATTGCAGTATGTTCACCAGTGGCTGAGGAAGGCATTAGTACATACATCTGAACCATAGGTCCTAAAGGGTAAGATTTTCCTTCTCTAAGGAGCTTTTAGTCCAGGAAAGGTGACTAATTATATAAAATGACTACACATGACTTCTCTTTGTGATTCTGTGATTCAGAATCACCTCTCTTTGATTCTGTGATTCTTCATCACTGCCATGCCGACAGGAAGTAATTCCTTCCCATACTACCACAAGAGACAAGAAAGACTACAGGGTGAACAACTTCACAGCCACCATGACCCTGCCCTGGGCATTCTCCTGGAGCTGGCAGGAGTAAGATGGGAGTTCTAATAACCAGCTAGCAAGATGCAATCTCAGAAACACTTTTCATCCCTCTTTTTTTCCCTCTTCTGAATAATGACTGAAGCATGAGGGGGAGAAATCCAGCACAACCTTCTCTGTCAGTCAGCTGCTTGAGGCTATAACTACATGACACCTTAACTTGCACATGCCCAGAATGTATACTTGCAGCATTTGTACGACATTTTATATTTGAGGTAGCGTATTTTTCACTGCGTAAAATAAAATGGAATGTTATTTATGTAACTGGTCTTGAGAATAATAGTACAATAATTAACATTTGCAGTTCACTGAAAATAAAAAACACTGTGTTTTTCTAATTACTAGCTAAAATGAGTATCAGAGTTGAGTTCTTTAGTATTCAGCTGGTCACGGATTTTGCAATAGAGGAGCAGACTCTTTTGATGGAGAGTATTGCCTGATTGCTCTCTTCCAGATAAATAGAGATGCTCTGTACCATAGCTGTTACTCCAGCAGGGTCTGCACTGCACTCAGCACAGCCCCAGCTGCTTCTCCACTGGTGCCTTGACTTCATGCTTTCACCATGATCCAACACACAAAGTTGGGCAACTGGTCCCAGTACACCTAGGATGCAGAGATAGGGGCCTGTGAAACACCCCTTTTGTTTTTCTTCAGCATGATAAAGGTTTGATTTGGAGGGGAAGGAATGTAATTCTGTTATTTAGCAAATAACCACCATGTGTGCCATACAAGCAGCACCTGCTATGCCCATTTTTCTCAGGTGCTGCCAGTGCAGCACTCACCCACCACCCCTAGGATGACATCAGGCTTGCAGGAGATTTGCTTCAGCAATAACACCTATCACTAAAGCATCATTTCCATCTGCTGCTACAGGAAGCGGCTTTTAGCTCCTGTCCTTTGGAGCTGTGACTGATCCTAACTCAACCTATCTCGGTTGCTGGGGTCACCTTTGCACCAGCAGACGGTTCCTTTGTACTGGGACTATATCCTGCCTGGTCTCCTTCCTGAACAAAGATGATGACAGACCTCTGAAAGTGATATTGTCTGGAAATTCAGATACCCATGGTCTTTCAGAAGATTATGGCAGGTAAGAAAAGGAGGATTTTACAGCCTGATAGGAAAAAAAGGAAAAGAAACTCTAGGGCTGGGGAGGGTGGTTTGGAAGTTAACTTTTCCTGACTCGCAATGCAGAGCAAATTAAATGCTTTAGGTGATGCAGCTGCTGAGGTGATAGTTACAGACACAGAGACCATGGGCTGGTTTGGACTATGGGAGAGTGTGACTCTTCCAAGAAAACAATAAAGCAGAGCAGAAAATACTAGGAGGTCTTCCATCACTTGCCTTTGCTAGATGGAGAGTTTGAAGGGTATCAATATTTGACCTATGACTGTGTCACCTGAACACAAAAATCATCTTTAACACTCTCCATCCAACTTTGCAGTTCCTGTGTGTTTGTGTGCTGTATCAGTGTGTGGCCTGAGTTTCTGATGGGTAGAGGAGGGGTGGCTGGTAGTGGTTGTGGCTGAACTCTGAGTTTATGGACAGTTCTGTTTTCCTAGGCTCAATAGATTTACTATGGTGCTCAGAGCCAAGTCAAAGATGTCTGTGCTGTACCATAACATTCTTGACACCTCACCTGATAGACTTGCAGTGTGTAATTAGCTTTAAATTGAGGACAAGAACTGGGAGTTTTGGTTGGTTGGTTTTTTGCTTTGTTGGTATATTTTGGGTTTGTGTTTAAGGGCTGGTGAGGTCTTTTTTGTATATCTCCATAAATTCTATTCACTTTTGGGCTAAAGTAAGCCAGCTGCATGCTTTGAGAATTTATCTGTCTCCTGGTTCAATACTGATTTAGCTCCAGGCAAGGAAAACTGGAGGGAGATTGTGAGTGAGAAGGCGGGAGAAAAAGACAAAGCTTTGTGAAGAAAAGCACTTAAAAAACCATAGACAAACAAAACCAAAAGAATCCACACAAAAAAACCACCTCACCCTGACCTTCCCCTGATTTCAGTTAATAATACTTGCTGCATACTCTGAATTCCTCTGTTAAAATGTTGTTTTCTCAAAGAGATATCAATAAGAGACACTTTTTGATAAAAAAGAATTGAGATACTTGCTTTTGGTATAACAATTTCACAGATTTGACTTTATGTTTAACTACAGTTGTGTGTGTGATTCAGGGTTGAGAGGACTATTTAGAGCAGGAGTATTGCTGTGTGAAGGTTTTTGTTTTGCTTTACCATTTCTGCAAGCGAGGGGAATTGCCCTAACACTCTCACTGCCAGCAAGTCTGTAGCAACAGCCGCTTTTATGTTGTTCCTGAAAGTAAGGTTTGAGGTGCTGCAAGTCCAAAAGCATATAAAATATTAGTGAGCTGAAATATGAAGAGATAGCAGAGGTTTTTCCACAATAACACCTTTGAGACAAATAAATTTTATTTTATTCTTCCCCATTTATTTTTTTAACAGTACAGTAAACTGTAGACCAATTTCTTTGTCTTGCACCCTTACAGTTTCTGCTATGCTATGTTTGATTGCTTGTTCAATGCTCACTCCTTTCCCCTGAATCTGGTTTTTAGCTTATTGTAACCATAATCTTCCTGACAGTCCCTGCTGTCAGAGAGCCAAGTCTTTAGCTGCTGAGCAGCCTTGTTTTTCCCCTGTGCTCAAAGAACACCGGGACTATAACACAGGTACATGACTGCTGTGTGCTCAGGCTGCAGTGCCTAAGGGTATCTTGCAGTCACCAGAGACTGAGCAGCCCCACCTGCCGTGTTCAGGCTTTGCCTTACCAGAATTAACCCTGGTATTTTCTACCTCACTGTTTGAAAGGTGCACTTACCGAGATCCACACTGGGCCACCTGCAGTGAACACTGCAAAAACAAGTGTCAGTCAGCCTTCTCTGCACCAGTCCTATCAAGCTCACATGAATTTTGTCACTGGAGCAGAGAATGCTGCACTTCAGGTAGAAGAAATGAAAGCTCACCAACTTAATGACTATTCCAGAAAAGAAGTAAACAAAAGCTGGAGTGTTAGAAGCAGTTTGCAATATAGGGAGGAGGAACAGGAAAAAGATGAATGTTTTTAATGGAGGAAATGCCATTGTTAGAATAAATGGTTGGTGAAGTGCATCAGTGATTCGATCTGCCCAGCTGTCATAAGCTTCACAGACAGGCTCTCGAGCACTGAAATGAGCTGTACATTCCCCGGGCCCTTCTGGATGAGATGGATGAAGTCAGTTGAGCAATAAAAAATGGGTACTGAGCTGTGCTAAGTTTTCACTGGCGACATTGAGGATCACACCATGAGGCTTTTGCCAGAGCTAGTCAAGAGTGATATTTCTGCATTAAGGAAAACCCAAAGCTCTAACAGGTTCTTTCCAAACAAGGATGAAAAGACAAAATATTCATTTTAATGAAATGAAGTGTTACATAGCCTAGAGAAGGGATGTGGGGAGAGGAGAGAAACCCGTTCTTTACTCTCAAGCCATTACAGGCTATGGCAAAAAGAAAGAAATAGGTGTTTCTTCTTCTGCCTATGCAGAATAAAACAAGAAGCTAAAAGCTTAATTTTAATCAGGCCAAGACCTGAGGAGACTCCTAAAATGAGGAAAGAATAATTGGAAGCCACCATCACTGAAGAGTTGTAAGAATAGGTTATGTGAATGCCAGCCAGGAAAGGCTGAATTACAGGTGGTTCTTGAAGCAGGAGCAGAGACCTCTCAAGAGGATTTAGCACATTCTTGCTTTCTTTTATTTTAGCCTCACTGAAATATTTTATTCTTGATTACATTTCATTTTAAATCTCAGAAGTGGCTGAGAGAGATGGGAGTTGTTGCTTTATGCATATTTAATACCGTGACATCTACCACATTACCATTAATATACCAGATTTACCATATAAATTGTGGTAATTTGCTTAGTTATATTTAACTACAGAAAAAGACATTCACTAATTGCCCATGAAAATTCTAATTATGTTCTCAGGAAATGTTCAGACACTGATCTTCCAGGGTGATAGATCTTTGTTAATAAAAAACACCAGCAAATTTTAATTTAATTTTACATTGCAAAATTAGATCTAGCTTCTCAAAAGTGAGCACAGCTATTAGGAGCCCAACTTGAAACACTCATGTTTGAAGTCTGTAAGTGCTGTGCCACCCATAGGCTGTAACAGAAAGTCAGACACTGCAGAGGTATAGGAGTAAATCCAGTTATTCACTGCTGTCACATTAGTGGTGGAATTACAGACCTACAGTGCAGCTGAAAAAGTGACTTCGTAAGAGAATGAGATGATGTCACAGGTTGCAAGCTTTTTTTCCCAAGGACCACATCTGCTTTATACCTTCAGATTTTGGAACAGATACGTCTGAAAGGGCAGCATCTAAGATGCTAAAACAATTTTCCAATGATGATGTTTTTCTCAGCGTTTGATAAAAGATTTGTAAGACTAGTCATTTTCTCAATTAATATACCCTAAGTGTTGCTAATTCCTTTCTCCAGGAGCCTGTTACCTTTTGGATGGATGTGAACTTTAGCGTTAAACAACATGAGCTGTTTTAAGAGAAAGGATGAAACTGTGTTGCTTTGGTCGGGAGTGGAGAAAGGAGAAATCCCTTGCCCTTTCAGCTGAGGGAGGGCTTTGAAGCTGCTGAGCGACACTGCAGCACCACATTGACTCTCTGCTGGGCAAGTAGGACCTTGCAAGGCATCTATGCAAAGCAGCTGGCTTAAAGCCAAGGCTTGCTCAAAGGAGTCTGTCTTCTGTTATTTTTAAGTGATTTATGTCTCAGTCAAGAGCAGGGCATTTGGGCTGGCTGGTCACAAGGCCTGGCTGGAGGATAAGAAATGCTGCTTTTCCTCATGCTAGAGGGCTTCTGCTTTACCCAGTAGCCTTACATCTGGTTTGTTGAAGCCAAATTTCACATTGAGGCAGAGCAGCCTTTAAGCCATTTGAGCTACAAATCTCTCTTTAGTTCACTTTTTTTTTTCCAGAGCAGGGACCTGGTGGTGCAGTACATAAGAGTTCCTGCCCACTAGGACCCAATGTACTTAGTACTGAGTCTGAGATTGGTAGATGGACTCTGTGTCCAGCCATGTGGAAGCACTAAATTAATTCCTCAGGTCAGCAACTTGCTGTTAGCTTCGTGTCTTCTGCCTTTTGGGAATTGCTTTTTCACAATTAAAGCTAGATTTCTTGCTGGAAATCCTTGACTGTGTGTGCAGCAGACTGAATTAAACTGCATCTGGTCAGTAAGTTAATGTACTGAGAAATGCCCCTCTGTGAAGCTCTCCATGGCCATGGAGGAGAATCAGGGGTGCTTCCCCGCTCCCCCAGGGACAGAGGGCCCTTGGAAACCACTCCCACCCTTATCTCCCTTCTCAGTGCCTGTGAGGTTGGGGCCATGCTGCAGCATCAGAGGTGCACGGCTGGCTCAGAGCAGACGCTTTATTTTGCCAGGAGTCCTCTGGTACTGATGGCAGTTCCGTGTATTCCTGGGCACAACCTCCCACTGCCCTAAACAGCAGCATAGCTGCAGGAGGCAGCACAACCAGCCAAGTTAAGGTGAAACCAAGCCAGAAAACATTTAGAGCTGCTGTCTAGATTCACCCATCCAGTCATCACATATGCTTTAGCTCCGCAGGTAAATCTGGCCCTCAGATTAAGACAGACTCCTGCCAGACTTGTCCACAGCACAGGAAGATCCTTGACAGAATCTGTCAAACCAAAATATTCCAGGTAAATTTAGTGAGATATAGTGTTTTTTAAAATTATACAACTTCCAAGGTGAATAGTTTTGAGGATCTCTCATTTAGTGAAGAGCTTGGATTTCATCTTCAGGGTAATGCCAGTTTCTGACCCGAGATGCCATACCACAGCCAGCTTTAGCAGATCCCATGGCACAGAACAAACTGGTGCTACCTTGTATCACAACTAAGTTTGTTTCACAGAAGTTGAGAAAATAGATAGATTGAGCTGACAGCGAGAACCAGATGTATCAAAATAAAATTTATTCTTAAAATGGCTAGTTTACATATAACAGCAAAGGTTACACAAGGAAAAGTGCAATTAGTGGAGGAGGCTTATTTCACCTTAGTATTTAACATCTCGCTGCACTGCAGGTAGCTTCACACTCAGGCTATTATACTGCTTAGCCGTGAACAAAAATGTGATTTATATTTTGATGTTAACACCATTTCTGTATAGTTAAAAGGTGTGCCAGCATTCACACCTGCTGAGCATGTACTGGACAATTTCTCACACAAGTCTTGCATGAAACCCAGACAACATTTAGAGTTCAACAGCTCAGAAAGCTAAATTATAGGCATACAGATACAAAACATACATTAGTTTACTAAAGTCTAAATAAAAATAAACTTAAAAAAATGAGGTAAAATAAACCAGAACAGTTTTCTGTGTGTAAGCCTATATTCAGTCTAGAAAAAAACTAGTAACCTGCTCTTTTAAAGAAATTAGTTCTCACAAAGTGCAGCTAATTCACTGTCTTCAATATGAAGGACCTTGCCTATGTTACTTGTGAAAAGTCATGGCTAACATTGCAATTAGGAGCAGGATCCTCAACCATCAGATGCTATAAGATTCGATCATGTGATGATTGGAATCACCTAATGCTACTACAGACTAGGAAATTAACAAATTGCTTTGTTTTGTCACCTAACCCTATTTTTGATGTATTAGGGTGGCTTTAGAATTTTTTTAAAGGCACACTTTTCTTTTAACATTGAAAGGCAACCATCTGCCTGCTAAATAAGTAGGATGGTGAAGTCAAGGTTACAGTTGTTATCAAATGCAAGGCTTCACAAAGACAGTAAGGATAGAGATGCCTTCTTAAAGCAGTGGTCACTTCTACTACTCACTTAGCATCATTTTCTTCAGCCTCCTTTTTATCCCATAGGTCTTTCTCTGAGATTTAGAAAAACAGCTTTGGAAAGAAGTAATTAGAACATTGCACATCTCCAAGTTACGTAGCACATTCCTCCTCTTCCCCTTTTCCCACTTTTCCATTATCCTCTCCAAGTTTCTTAACGTGTATTGAAGCCACAAATCTTTGCCATGCATCCCTACCTGCCTTTGCTACAAGCATGTAGAGGGTCACAGCAAGTCTCCTAACAGCATCTACTGCATTCCTGATAGGTGCAAAATGACTTGTGACATTCTGTTACGATCCCTGTGCGCACACACATACTCTCACACACAGCTACTACAGCTTGCTGAGATACCATTGCCTTCCATACTACTTTGCAAGTCTCTCTCCTAGTGACCCAGGAGAGCTGACAGCAGGAAGAAAGCAGCATATATTTGAGATACAGGCAAGCTATTCCTATAGTAGGTGGCATACACATGAGTTACACCTTGGTCTTCTTTCCTTCCAAGGATAAGGTTTGGCTAAGAACTTCAGGAGCATAATATGGTTTAACAAGTCCCACAGACTAATGAACTTGGATTTGTTCAGACAGCAAACAAAACCTGCCAGGTGGTTTCACCATGCAGTATGTGAACCCAAAAACTAGCACTGATCTGTTGCTAAAGGGAAGGATGCTTCCTCGGTAGTGTGGATCACCAATATGGTGACGAATCTTCAGTCTGACCCAAGCTCTGCCACTGGGGAAAGAGGCCACTGGACAGCCTTGGACTGCCTAGCAGATCAGGTTCTCTCTCTGGTGCTCTCCTTGGAGTCTGAAGATCTACACAGTCTTCCTTGGCAGATGGTATCTGAACACCATTGGGCTTCCACTCTGCATGTACAATCTTGTAATTCTGGCCCTCGTTATTGTCCCAGAAGGTATGTTCTCCACTTTGGTAAGAAATGCAAAACTCTATCTTCTCTTCTGAGGGAATGGCAGGAGGAAAAGCAATGGTAAATGAGAAGGTATCATTTTCAAAATCACTGTAAACATTGTTCATGTACACACACTCAACATCTTTGTAGGTCTTCCATGTATCGAAAGTAATACGGACCTGAACCTTTTTTTCGAAGCTCACATTTTTCACTTTCACAGTGCCTGACAGCACCTTCTCTTGCAGGGTGCAGCTCTCCAGGCAAACCAGGTTCTTCTGCAGAAGGTTCCGGAAGTCCAGGTAGTCAGCTGAGGGCTGAGTGAAACCCAGAATCAAGTTCTTCTCCTCATGCAGTTTTAAGTCGGCTGTTATGTCCTCAATGCCTAAGAGGTCAAACTGCAGATCCCACTCAGGGTTCTCCTGGAACTCAGAGAAGGTGTGGATCGCTGTCAGGGACAGCCCCTTGGAGTCTGCAAACACAACACGCTTCTTGGCTCGGGCTGCCGAGTGGTTCCAGTTGCTCTTCTGAGCTTCAGAGTCATGTTTCACGTGAAGGCACGGCCGGAGAGGTTTGAGTCTGTTCACAAAGTTATTTCTTTGGCAGTCGTCAAGGGGGCTGAGAAAGCTCTTCAGCGGTGGAGAATGGGCTATGCAAATTCGCACGGCCATATCCGCAGGCATGATGGAGCTGGGTAAGGGTCTCGGGTCCAAGACCTGTATCATTCTGAACCGAGAAGAAACACAGGACGTTACCGTTTATTACATCAGATAAGAAGCTTCTCAAGAATGCATATTTGCTTCAACCACTGTCTTAATTATTCACGGCCTCACCTCTGCACAGCTTTAAACAATGCAGCCTAAATCAAAATTGACAGTTCTACCTAAGGAACCAGGGTGAGACTAGTCAGTCATTTCTTGCCAATCCTAAACTTCTTCAATTCAAATCTACTCTTCTTTCTTTATCCAAACCTCTGAAAAATAGATTTTAGTGATAGCTAATCGAACATAGTTTCTTGAAAATACAGAAAAGAACATTCTAGTACTGAGTAAAACAGATCCAGTTAAAGTGGAAGTGCTCATCCACTTGAACTTCCCTCTTTAGAGGCCCTGAGTCAGGTCTTAAAATTCCAATAAGCTGGATCAGGTGCTTCATGTCTGAGCATAGACAGCACTATATTAAGCAAGTTGCCTACCCCATCAGAGCATCAAATGGGATTCTATGTATCTTGATGCAGAACCATCATTCTGTGGCTCTGAACAACCATTAGTTGATCTTTTTAGGGGCTTGTTTGGTTGAATAAAAATACTAAAGCACCTTTAGAAATCTTTTTTATGAGCTATGAACCCAGGTCTAAGTAATTGGGCTCTTTGCACTGTTAATGTTAACTGCTGAGTGAAGCAGGGGGAAAAAAGTGGGAGAAGAGAGGGACATACTATCTTTTCACCTCATTAGGCTTCAAGAATTGGCTTTAAAACAACTTTTTATAATCCAAAGACCATGCCTAAAGTCTACTGCAAGTATTCAATAAGAATGCTACAGCTGTATTTGTGAAGTTACTCATAACCCTCCCTCTCAGATGATGGGTATCACAATTACTATGCAAGGACATAGCCCACTCAAGGCCGGATAGCTTGAATATTTTTTAGAAGGGGCTTCAGCTGCAGCACATCCCTGCTGACATGGATGCAGTCCTTGCTAGAAATGCAGAGTTTTGTCGAGTCACTGAAAGACATTTGCTTTGTCACTTAAATAAATGGCTTTCTGCTTCCCAGAGTTCTCACTGGTATTCCAGAGCCCTGCCAAAACTAAAGCAGAAGCTGCGCTGGCCTCATCTTCTTGCTTTTTTTTTATCGTGGAGGTATTTACCATAATAAGCAGTAGGAGGAGAGTACCCGAATCAAATTAATCAACTTTTGCTTTGCTTTATTAGGAAAAGAACTAAGGCTTCAAAAATACTCTCTCTGCAACTTTGGTGACCCGAGCTTTAGCAGTGAAAGGAGGGAAAAAAAAAAAAAAAAGAAGAAAAAGAAAAAAACTCACCCAACACCGAAATAGCAAAGAACAGCCACACACGCAAACCCCACGCCACAACCGGAGCAGCTGCGGGCGGGGGGCAGCAGCGGGGGCAGAGCCCGGGCGAGACCGGCGGAGCGCAGCGAGCCGCGGGCGCGCACCGGGGCCGGCCGGCGCTTACCTGGTGCGGTGCGGTGCAGTGCAGGGGCCGCCACCGCCGTTCCCGGCCGCGCCCGCCGCGCCGCCGCCTTTATGGGGCCGGGCCGCGGCCCGCGGCCAAGGGGCGGCCCCGGCCGGGCGGCGCGGGGGGGCTGCGGCCGCGGACCGGCCGGGGCTGCGGGAGCCCGTCCGCTCCCGGCCGGACACACCCCCGGGCGCCTTTCCTTGCCCGGGCCCGGAGGTGCCCCTGCTCCCTCGTCCTTCGGGAAGGGCGGCAGCAGCTGCGGGCGCACAGCGGCACGCAGAGGGCTCGCGGTAGCACGCGCCTCTCCAGCAGCCAGGCAGCAAACAGGGATTCGCTGCACGGGCTTTCCGCGTGCGGCAGATGGATTGTTTCACATGCCGAAGTGAGGCTACTTCGGGGCGCTGCTAAAGGACCTTGCCCAGTGGAACGGAAGTATGGAACAAAAGTGGAACAAAACCCGTGTTAAATTATAGGCTTCTCAGCTTCGATGGAAAGGGGCTGGGACCCTAGGTTGTAAGGTAATGCTCCCAGGGCCAGAAATCCTGGAATATAACTGCCTTTGTCCTCAGTGAAAAAGTATTTTTGATCTTTTAATGTGAATGGTGTTGCTGGCTTTTCATCTCCCACACCTGGTGATCTGTGCGCTGTCTGAGGATGACAGGACCTGCTATAGGTCCCACGTTTTATCTACTGCCTTTTTCTAGAAAAAAGGGACTGCGGAATGGTGGAAGGCAGCCCCCGCAGCATTAGCCACAGCAACACTGTGGCACTGCTGGTGTCCCGCCTCCTAGAGGCCCTGTGGCAGACAAGCCCTTGAAAAGGCTGGGGACAGCCCACGGGTGACAGTGTGCTGTCTTCTGCAGGCTGTGAGTAATCCTGCTAGAGAAGGTCCATCCCTGAGTTACTGCTCTTCAAAGATCATGTCCTGGTTGCTAACTGACTCTCTGGGTCTTCTGTGGATCAACAGTTTCACTGTCACCTTCTTGCTGCCCATCTGCTCTTTCCCAACGGCAGTAGATGACTTGCAGTCAACTTACAAGATGTGATAGGGAGTCTGTTATTTTCTGAGTTCACAGCTTTTACCAGTAGATGAGACCACATACAAATGAAGAGCAGGAGGTCCTGTGCTCTACATGTATCAAAGGGGGCTAATAGTGATGAACAGACAGACCAGGATTTTTCTGTTCTTGATTTGTGAGCAAAAGAACTTATAAGCTCTACTGCTTATGTATGAGAAGATAGGGTATGAGCATAGCAGGTGATAAGGACACTTCCATCTTGGTTTCAAGCTACATACGAGCAGAGGGAACAAACAGCCATGAAAGGCTAGAGGCCCCTGATGAGAGATGCATGGCACATGGATCCGTATGCTGCCTTTGTACATATAATGAGAGTATTCATAGGACAGTAACACTTCAGTTTCTTAGTTCTGCCCCTCGGTGACTGAAGTTCCTGCCTTTCGTGACAGTACCTGACATTAAGTGTCACCCAGATGAAGCCTGAAGCAGTAACTGGCAATGCAGACAAGGCTTTGGAAGGTCCTGCTCTGTTCCCTGGAGCCAGTTACTCGGGACAACCTTCCCTGGTCCTCCGCTTCTCAAGCTGCATCCCTGCTGCTCACATTGCTCTTCCTCTCCTTTCCCTTCTCTTATCTTTTGGTGACTGCTGGCTCCCTCTCAAAGGCAGATGATATTTTCTCATTGTTTGTCTAAGAAAAGTGATAGAAAACAGCATCTGTGCATTGGAAGCTTTGCTAGTAGCCTTACTAGTTGCAAGGGGTTTATTTTTTTTTTTTGGAGAAGCTACAAATACTTTCAGCCCCAGCCATCTACCTGCAGTAAGCCAGGCCAAACATCCCCCATGGGTATAACAGAGGACTGGACACACGGCTAGCACTTACCAAATCTCTTCTACTTGCCCATCATAAAAAAATGAGCGAATAACTCTGCAGTTTTATGAGCCTGTGCTACTTGAATCTTTGTCCACGCAGCTTCCCACACACTGCTTAGCTGGGCTGCTGTGTTATCAGGGGTCACGTGCAGCAGCTGGGGCTGCTCTATCACACTATCTGCAGGCACTAAATAACAGCTGCTCGAAACCTGTAAAAAAGGAGTCACATCAAGGCTTTGCTACACATATTTCTATGTTGCTATGTAGTAGCTCATTGCACTGTTGGTGCTATAAAGTATTCTGCTCCTGCTGTGTAAAATACCTGTTTTTCCCAACTTGGGAAACATCATGAAAGACTGTTTAAAGTGATATGTTTAGCAAAAAAGCAGTAGTGAGATCCAGAGCCTTTCACGGGCAGATCATTGTGCAAGTCAGTAAATACAGACTGGATACAGTAACTTTGTGCCTAATTGGTTATCTGGAGCACATTCCTGGCCGTGGACTGGTGTCCCAGCTCCCGGTTGCCAATACAAGCAGAGCGCGTTGTGCAGAGCCAGGGTAACTCTTTCCTCATCCAAGGAGGCGTGCCTGCATTAAGGCAAACTGACACGGTTATCTGAGTTAGCACAGCACTTTGTCCTGCCAGTGATGGTTCCCTAGCTGTGCTTTTTATAGAGGACTCAGGTTTCCAGATACTTTGGTTTGGCAGCTTAAAATGTAGATCTGTCTGTCTGTCTTACCTTTCAAATAGGGCTGCTAAAATGGGAACACCAGAGGAAAAAAAAAATTACTGTCTTACTGTGCATTTGACAGCACTTTGTGGCATATCAGCTTTTCTGACACTTGCAGGTGCACAATGGCAGAAATACATTACTGGAAGAAGCACGGCTGATTATAAAATCAAGCCCCATCATAGGGGGTCGTACCTCCAACTGCTTCTGTAACAAGGAAACCCAAATTGATCACCCAGACTAGATCTTTGCCTTTTCCTGAAAAAGTGGTACATTAAATGTAGTAAGTTAATTGCAACAAGTTATCTATAGAAAACACAGTTTTATTATAGCTACCATAGTTTCACTAAACCTTAAATGTATGTTTTTAAAAACAGTTTGCAGCCTAGATGGTCCAGATGTAATGTAAGGCACAAGTTCGCTTTGCAAGGCGTTCACTGAGGTTGCTCGGTGACAAACAGGCAATTGGGTTCACACTGTTCCATTCAAAAACAAATATCTGGTATTAGCTCCACAGTGAATGCTTTTATATGCAGATGGTCCTCCGGGTCTTGCCATTCTTCACCTCACCTGAACTAACCAAGGCCTTTCAATCAGCAGTTCTGAGAACAGATAATGAGTAATTGTGCCTTCCTGTCAGCTATCACACCGCAATGGGCTGCTCTGGTCATCTGTTTGCTGGCTCTTGTCATTTTATGAGAATGAAAGAACAGCTTTTTTTCAGCCTCTGTTCTGAAACTGAGTAATTAGGCAAGGGTTTTGTGGTTTACTCTGACTTTATTACTTTCAGGTCGCTCTGCTTCTTTGCTATCCTCCCCCACACCTTCAGAAGGGAAGAAGGAAATATATTGCAGTGGAGGATATAGAAAGAGTAGAGGAGCCTTTAGCATTTGATTAAAACCTTTTGAAGCAAAGATAAGCAAATATTTCCTCAGAGCAAAGTTAAGTCATGACCACATTTATAGGTAAAAAAGTCCAGAGAGAAAAAGAAATATCTCAATTTCACTAGCATAGTAATGCATCTCTTGAGAAATCCTTGCTGTTCGCTGGGTGGGAGAGCAATGCTAGCTCAATGCAGTTACAGTATGCAATTGAGCAGGGAAGCTTTTGATTCGGTTTTGGGCTTGAAACTGAAGTGAATTACTAGGTCAGAGGCACTATACTGAGGTTTTAGAAAACAGAAAATGTCCACCTTATTTTGGCTGGCACATATTTTGTTCCTGCAGCATCACGCAACACCTGTGAATGAGACAGAGCTTTAAAGTATTAAAGAACATCTGTGTAATAGACAGGGACAATTCTGTCACACAAGGTTTACAGCAGCCTTTTTTTTTTCCTTGCATCAAGCTCTTCTGTTCAATATTTGTTCTCTGCTACTAAGACTAATCTTTGTAAATGTGAATTATCTATGAAGTTGGGTTGCTTTCATGTGACCATGAGGCAAATAGTAATTTTTCAGGTACATAGAAAGTTGGTTGAGTCTGTAAGCCTTTGAAAATTTTAAAGGACTTGTAATGATTTATCTGATGAAATACAGTGAGCAGAAGTCTTACTAAGTCTTATTATAAGGCTATATTCTTTACTTGCTTCTCAGAACCATTTGGTGAACTTTGAAAATTACTAATGGTTGTGAATATATACCAAAGAAACTAGTCCTGGGAAACTCTGTTATTGTTTTAGGGATTTCTTCAGCACCGGCACAGTCCATACAAGGAAGAAATCAATTTTTGATATTTTTAGAATTTTTATTAGCCTATTTCTCATGGCTGGGGGGGTGTTCAACCAGATCTAACATGCTACAGCCTTTGGGAACCCTTCACTGAGATACCTGTAAATTGTGGCCACTTGTTAATAGGCAAATCAGAGAAAGTCTGGGAAAAAATATTGCACTGCCCCCACTGCAATACTGCCACAACCATCCCCTAGAGAGTGGGGCATGCAACATGCAGCCAAATGCACACGCAAGGATGGATGGGGTTTATGTTTTCTTACAGCAACAGGACATGGGTCTAACTCTTTGGGCATTGGTAGAGGGTCTAGGTCTCATTCTATTTCAGTCAATAGTGCAAGTTCCTGCCACTCTTGGAACTTTGTAAGCTTAAATTCAAAGGCATTTAAATTTAAGGCATTTCATTGAAACTGAAACCTTTGGACTGAATTAGAAGCTAGAAATTGATTTAAAATGTCTAATCTTGTTAAGGCTGATTAATGATAAATTAGTCAATTGTAGATGAGTCATCACTTTGAAAATGTATAGTGGAAGAGAAGTGCATTGCTTTCTGAAACAAGTGACATAGAAAAAGCAAGAAAATGTATCTCAGGCTGCTTGAATGTTTAATGTAATGTGCTGATATTAAATTCAGGATATTTTGAGCAAAATTCCTTAAACTGATTTTATGCAAAATGCAGCCTTTTAGAAGTATAATTGCTTTGCTAGTATGTAGTAGGATGAAATAAAGGCAATGCCACATTATTTATAAATTGCTGCAACACAGAGTAAAAAGGGAAAGAAAACTGAAAGAAGGAAGAGCATAAATGTAGGTGTTCATTCTTGGAATAACCTGAACTTTCCATGAAGTTTTTTACAAGAGTGCCGAAAACAAAATACATACATATATTTTATATATGAGTATAAATTTGGCTTATAAATACAGACCAGATTCGCTTTTGAGAATGCAAAGGCTCTTCTAGATGTCTGAAATAAATGCAGTATTTCAATATTAAAACATTCTTTTTCTTAGAAAAACATTCTTTTTCTCCATTTTTCATGGACTTTATTTTTAACCACACACCCAAGGTCATTGAACCTTGATAATCTGTGACCAAGCATTTTATAAATATAAATCATGTTGCTGTGTGTAGATAATCAATGTTTATTCTCTTTTTTTTTTCCTAGGCCTAGGTGAAGGAATTACCTCTGCTGATGAATAGTCTTTTCCAAAGAAAACAGTAAGTGAAATGCTGCTTTCTGCAATTTGCTTTATGCTTAATGCTGTGTGAACAGGCAAATGTTGGTTGAGTAGACACTTCATCAGCTATGTGGGAAGCATTCTCGTTCTTTGCAATCTCTCAAGGAAAAGTGGGATTTTTTTATCCACATGTGCACAATTCCCTACAGACTTGCAGGAGACATGTGATTATTCGATATGATTTCCATTCCCATAAAATTTATGTTGAATAAAACCTTCATCCTGAATAGGCATTGCTATATCTGACAGCGGCCCAACTAACAGCTGCAAGATGTTCACACAGTGCTTAGAAGCCCTTGAAGGGTCTGAGTAACCCTTTTCTTGTTCTGCCACCCAAGAGACATGATCCATTTCTGTATTTTAAGTTCTCTTACAAGGTCCTTTTTGTCTTGTGTATCACAAGGGAAGAATGGGGCTTGGAAATCAGTAGAGTGAAATTCTGTGCCAAGTTTTTCTTGGTTTTTCTATGTGGGGAAAAAGCTCCCCTATGGCATAGGTCTAAGAGACGAATGAATGAACCTTTTCTCTTTCAGATTTAGTTTATTTTCTAACCATTTCAGACAAAAAATTTGAGTTTCCCAGGATCTGACCTAGTTATCCCTTTTTGGGTGCAGCATACATATGTGTATGAATGTATATTTCCCCACTTTCACAGGGGTCAGATTTCATGCAGACATTCACTTCATTTTTAGATTTGCTGGAAAGAATGAAGCTCTTCAATCCAAGTGCTGTAACATCATCAGTTGTCTTTCATCCTGCAGTGGAAGGAGAAGTAGTTATGGTGCTGAGTGTAGAAAGATTTGTGGCTAAATAACGTATTTGCAATAAATTGGTTTCATTGCGTTATTCTTAGATGCTGCTTCCCAGAACACAGATGGTTTACTGTCAAAATGTGCTTGCTCCATATATGCAATAATGCTTACAGTAATTTTTGCAAGCTTTAAAATGGTTTTAATCAGTGAGAATAAGCTTGCATGCTTCTCTGGAGAATTGCAGTCACAGAATAATGGAGGTTGCAAGGGGCCTTTTGAGGTCACATAATCCAGTCTCCTCCTCAAAGCAGGACTAGCCTCAAACTTAGGTCTGGCTGCTCAGGTTGCTTGTCCAGCTGAGCTTTTAATACCTTCAAGGACAGAGTCCACAGCTTCTCTAGAGAACCTGTGTCAGTGCTAACCACTCTTGTAATTTTTTTCTATTTATCTGTCTAGAATTCCTTTTCTGCAACATGTGACCGCTGCCTCTTTTCCTTTTGCTCTACATCTCAAGGAAAAGTCTGGCTCCATCTTCTCTATGTTCCCTCTTAGCAGTGGGAGGCTGCACTCTGACCCACTCTAACTTTTTTCTGCAAGTTAAGCAAAGTCAACTCCCTCAGTCTCACCTTCTGCAGCACATTCCAGGAAACTAACCATCTTGGTGACTTTCCCCTGCACTTAAGGTGCTCAAATGCAAACCTAACCCCCAAATATCCCTCCTGGCTAGTTCTTTTTAACCAATTTGTGTTAACCAGGCAACTGGATGGACTTTGTTCATTGAGCAAAACACAGCTCATGCACTAACTTCGTCTACCCTTCACTCTGCTGCAAAGGCAGGGATCTCACCTTGGTGACACTGACCTGCATTTCCTAGTCATAATGTACACTTTAAGGGTATGAGGAGTTGAGGACTTTCATCTGAAGAGAAATCACTGAGTGGGTTGGGGAGGAAAAGGAAGTCTCTTTTTATTCCAACTAGGAGAAAGCAAAAATCTTCTCTTAACCCAGAGGTAGTCAGAAATTTTTCTTTTTAACAAAGTTCTAATGTTTAAAGGAATAAATGTCCAACAGAATGTTTCTTGGAAATATAACATTTAAAAAAAACATGCTAAAAACAAAGCCAACCTTTCTCTTTGCCTTCATCAAGTAGTTCTATCAAGGATCCCTTTGCAGAGGATGAGATGGGACACAAAATAACACGTGGCATTGGTGGCATGGCATTCATGTCCTCCTAGGTTAGGGAAAACTCATCCTGAAGTTCCTGATCCTTTTTTACACACCCATATATTTCTCTGCAGTATATTTATGTATGCAAAGATGCATAGCTCTAACAGGAGAGGCTCAGAGAGACAGAGTCCAGTCAAGGCAGTTTTCAGCCTATTCATAGGACAGGAGCTGGCTGTCACCAAGCCATGGCCTGGTTGTATCAAATGGCTGTGATGGGAGAGGAGTGATTCTGTCCTTTGGGAGCAAGTGAGGGAATGGAGGGCAGTAAAATATTTACACAATAAATCTTTTTCCATCCCATTTAAATTACTAACTTTTTTTTTAATCTCTCTATACCCCAAGGGAAAGAAAAGTTGCTCCATTGGTAGCTTTTTTCTCAGGGCAGTAATGAAGACAGCATGAAAGAAAATAAACTCTAGTTCTGTATAAAACAGGTAGCACAGAAATGATGCATTCATTTTATTACTGCCATCATATATTACACATTTGACTTCTCCAGATAATAGCTGTATTCATAATTTATAGTCTGTGTTTGAATATCCCATGAAGAAGGTATTTAAGGAGAAACTTCTCTGCTAGTCATAGTACAACAATGTTGAAAGCAGGATGGGGTGTTGGTCAATGGAATGTCTCTCTTTTAGAAATTACACCCTATTATCAGGGCTGCTAGCTTCAAAACCAGGTTATGCATGCCCTGCAGGTGTAATACCGGAAAATAAAATTGTGTGCCTGGCCCTTTTATGTAACACAGTGTAAGTGCAGATAGAGGAAGAGAAGTGATGATTCATTACCTGTTCATCCAAATACCAAGAATGCTGATTCACACACTACATCCTAAAGCTTCACAAGTCTAAACGCATTTTTGACTATTGTCAAATCATCTTTCTAGATACTGTGCACAAGAGCTTGGCTATGCTTTCTGTCACTGATCTTGTTCTAAATCAAAAGGTCTAGATCACCTTTAGAGTCATTATCATTTAATGTCTCTTCCAGTGTGTCCTACTTCTACCATCCCTTGTTATAAGTTTTGCAAGTGATATAGTACTTGATTTGTCCTCTGTGTTTTCAAACAGCATATGGAACTTCAAAAATACGTGATGTAGTCGATAGCATACTACAGCTTTTTATTCCAGGCTTATGCTTGTGCCCTGTTTTTTGTGATAGCCGTATACAAAAATGAAGGCAAATTAATCCTTCTGTCAGGAAAAAGTCATTCTGTCCAAGACAGGGAGCTTCCTGGCCTCAGACATTTATGGTTTTTATTTTTACATCAGTTTACCAAAGTTAGCAAAATGTTCTTTCTACCATTTTCATCAATATAAGACAATAATCTCTATTTTGTATAAAATGTATAAACCTGTTAGAGTTGGATGCAAAGTTGATAAAAAACAGCTGTTCCTAATGAAACTGCATGAGACCTACTCCAGTGCAAGCACATCAAACTGGTGTGAAGCATGAATAACATCTACCATGTAAATATAAAAAGTCCCTGCCATGATTCTCTGGCTGACATTTCTAATGACATGTTCTCAGCTAAGTCAATAGAGATATATTCTCTTGCTTTCGTGGGTCTTTGGGGTCCTCTGTTCTTAGGATAATTTCCTTTCTTTATCCATATGAATTTGAAAGAGTAATTATACTCCTGAAGATCTTTCCCTGAACAATGTTACCACACTCAGTGTGTAACCCTTACAATGCAACTAATAACAAGGGTGGGAACTCCCACTTGAAACTCCTACCAGTCTTCTCGTGATGGGGCAAGATGATGCTTAGAAACGCATTCAGTGGGATGTGTTCCAAGTTTAGGGACAATTATACTTTCACTGTGCATCATCCCCACAGCCACAATAGTTTGCAGAAATTTAACAGAGCATGGGGTTCCTTTGAATCCGTGGGTTTCTGTACTTCAGTACCAGCATAAGTTAATCAGATCCAGCAGCAAAAACCAACTCAAATCTGTTGTAATGCTGAAAAGAAATGCCATAAAAAACTTACAGGTTCATGAAGTGTTGCTTAACATTTATTTCATCTGTCCGTATTGTTTATGGAATGTCATGGAAGACATGGAAGGAGTGGCTCAGCAGACCAGCTGAGCAAACCTACTTTCCCTGCAGATTCATATTGGTGTGACTTTAACAGTGGAATGACGACATTTCCATGCCTTACCAAAAGAGTTAGATGGTCAAAGATCTGAATTAGAGCAAGAATTTATAGCAGGAAGGAAACAGGACTTGCAGATAAACCAGACTATATACATGCCAACAACCTGTAGCCAAACGACCGTAGAACTCTTTGAGCTGCTGCTATGTCACACAGTATTTTAATTACTACCAAAATGTATTGTGTCTCCACTGTTGATATGTAGTATCAAATCTAAACCCAGTTTTCTTCCTTTCTAAGTCTTCTGAGTAGATGAGTTCAATAACCTACTGAGACTTCACTCTTGCAGATAATTGCCTACTCAACCACCTTAAATTTGCCTTTGCTAGCCTGGCTCAGAGGGCTGATGCAAAAAGCATATGCATGGATTTAGAGTGGGCGAGAGAGATATAACCATACATCCTGAGAAAATGCTTAGTTTGCTTGCTCTTTTTTAATCTGAAAAACAGGGCACTGATTTCCTGTCAGGGGACACTTTTGAATAGGAATGTCTGGAATTACCTACTAAATTTGGTTTATCTTGGAGTAGGAGGCAGAGAGCAGGAGGAAATCATGATGGAAAAAAATGGATGTCAGCCTAGGAAAAAGTTGGGCTAGAGGCTCTGTATCTCAGAGGCTTTCTTCTGTCTTTGAGCAGAGTCCTGGAATGGCTATGACAAAGCCCTATTTTTATGGGGTCGTACACTTTCTTCAAAGAGGGCCCAGAAGGGAGCACTGCCAGTCCATGTTGGTCCTTTTCTCTCATCACAAATATCATAACTTAAATGTAACATGTGCCAAGAAAGAACCAAGCAAAAATAATTTAGATACATTGTCTAAATATGAAGGGAAATTTTAAGTCTTCATAAATTCTGTATTTTCACTGCAGGCAAGTGTTTTGTAGGCACACTTGAGTTTATCTAAACATCATTACTCTGATAGAAATTCAATCTTGGGTGTTAATAAAAAAACCCCGAAAACTTTTAGTGTCCTTGAGCAGTGCTAAGCACAAGGTGTCTAATTCAGAGATGAGGTTGGCCACTGCCCTTCCTTTGCTCTGTTTCCTTCACCTTGTGCCTCAAGTGATGCAACACAAAATTTAGGTAAAGGTGACAGCTAAAATGACACGTGACATTTTAAGAGACACGTTTTCCTGACACCCTGTTCTCCTCCTACCTCTTTTTTTTTTTGTCCCTGCAGTTAGAGGAGCTGTGTTAGTCACGAGTGTCTAACAGCTCTGTGTGCCAGTCTAGGGCTGGGCTCACATATCTGCACAACAAACTCCACACTGGAAAACTCATCCCTGGACTGAGGCAAGGCAGGTCACTGGAGGGAATAGAATAGGGGACTCCGTGTGCCATCTGTGCCCAGAGGACACAAGGGGAAGAGATCAGGTTCATCCTTGCCTCCTCTCACTTGTAGCTAACAGAGGACAGGCAAGAATTGATTCAGTAAGTCTTTCTAAGTAATTTAGGGTCATGTCAGGGGTTTGCTGAAGACAGAGCAGGACTCAAGATGAACTCCTTTGTCCTGGAAAATGACTAAGAGCAGTCTTGTTCTCAGTTGCAGCTGAGAGGCAGCTTACAAGGTGAGCAGCCTGTGAGCTCCAAAGAGGTGCCTCACACAATCAGTGATTTAGTCTTACCATATGCTAACACACCAGGTGCAAAAACAAGGTTAGCGTGTCACTTGGTCTGCTGCAAACACGTGCCAATTTGGCAGCACAAATGCACAACTATTAACATATAATTTAAAGGAAAGTGTCTACACCGTATTCAGAAGCAACTTAAAAATAGGAGAGTGTTAGTTTCATATAGATAAACTTGGAAGACTGACATAAGATAATAAAAGGCACGTAGCAAAGGAAAAGAACATTCAAATAAATCCCTGCAGGTCACTGTGGCCCTGCTTTGAATTCCTTCTGAATTTAGCCTGGAGTGTCCATGCCCACGTCAAGTGGTCGTTTGTACACAGCACAACACAACCGGTCCAAGCTAAGCTTCAAACAGAAAAACAAATTCCATTATCTCTTTCATATTTTTCCTTGTTAATCACTTGATAACTTAAAACCTTCCAATAGCTGACAGAAAATTTGCTAGTTAAGAAGTTGTTTAGAGATCCCTGAAATGAAAGATAGAATGTGAAATGAACACCAGTCAAGGTACCAAGAAATTAAGGAAGGTCTTTCTCTGTGACAGTCCCTGGAAAGGTTGTTATTGTTTGGGGCTTTTTTTTTGCAAACATACTTTTTCCTACAAGAGAAGGAATATAATTCTTCCTATTAAGTAGCCATGAAGAGCAGATAATTGTCAGACACTGGTGAAAATATTTCCGCATCACCTCCCAAAATTCAAAAAATTCTTAGACTTTTTTATATGGAGTTTTTTATTGTTTGGGATTCTTGGTTAACATTTATGTAAACAGTTTCGTTTAGTAATTTTAAGTGCTGTGGTGTTTTGCAAAAGAACAGGTTACAAAAATAGCCTGTGTGCAGAATTAAAATTTAATTTGTTTGCCATATTTCTATTGCAGTTTTTAGCATAAAACAAGCACCATATTGGCCTGAAAAATCAAGGTCTTTCACTGATTTTAAATTTCTGGTTTGAAACTTCTTGACACATAATTCACATATGTTTATGGTGGTTTCTCTTCATTGAACTTCTTTTTCCCTAAACAATGGACAGAAGGCAGGGTTTCCAAATGGCACCATGTTCTAAGATTTATCAGGATGCTTGGCATCAGAATTAAAAAGAACAGCAGACTTTGCCATTACTCGCAATAACCACATATCCAGCTGCTTTACACTATTCCTCCCAATATAGACACAGAGGGGCTATATCAAGCTTTGTCACATTTTGAATTTGGAACCCCTGTCCAAAGAGTATAAAGTCACCTAAGCTTTCACATTTGTGCTGGGAACAGCTAGAGCAGAAGCAGGGGTTTAAGAGAGGACACTGGCAATTTGCCTGGAAAAAAAAAAAAACCACAAAAAACCCCCTGCCAATAAATCTTCTGTCTAAAGTATTTGGACAAAGTGTAACTTAGAAATTAAAAAGAATCTGTAACCAGGCAATTTCAAAATACAAACACACAATCTCGGATTCCTTGTTTCTTTGCCAAGACAAAGTATATTTCCGAAGTCAGTAACTAAAGGCTAAATCTGGTTCTTCAGGCTGCTGTCCTAAAGGAGGAGCTTCAGTGCTGTGCCAAGCTGACTTCTGTCCATACATACAGATCTCTATCTTGAGTAACACTGTGAGCTTGGCCTGTGTGGGAACATAGCTTGGAGTTCACACATTTCTGATCAGACTAATATTAATAGCAAGGCTAGGACTACTCCATTCTGCCAACAGAACCATTTGTGTGGTTCTAATATCACTTTGCAGAACATCTGCTTTTACTTCACTCCTTTTTCATCCTTGAATTAACTCTTACCACACCTACAGTGAACTCTTCCACCATCCCAACTGGGTAATTACCTTGATAAAAAAGACAAGATAGCTGTATAAACGCTGTTTTGCAAGAGTCCACACAGCAGTGTCGTACTCTCTGCCCATCTTCCATCCATCCTGCTGCCTCACAAGTTCCTTATAGCCTGCAGCATTAGTGGCCCTGTGCACTGTGAGACACCAGCTCACACCATGTCCTAACCCAAGCTTCCAAGTCAGCATCTGCTAGACAAGGGTGTTGCTTTAGAGAGTGGTCTCAGGGAGGCCATTAATGCATAATTTAGATTTAACCAGTATGGTTTCCCATAGGTTTTTTGAGCAATGTAAGTTGCATGAATACTTGTTTAATTTCTTACTATTCTGAAGCACAATGTCTTCTGATTTCTGGTTCTTCTCTTCAGAGACTTATTAAATATTCCTTTTAAGAATTTTATGAGCTCAGCATCAAAGTACATTATAAATCTGTCCAGAAATAAATAACACAGTGCTGAGGAATGTTAGCTAAGGGAATCTACAGTAGATTTATTTCTTTCTCTCCCTCTCTTCTGCCAGCACAGAAGCAAAGCCTTCAGATTCTTCTCCTGTCCTAAAGGGACTGGCAGCTGACCAGCTTAATTAGCAAAACATTTAGGTATGTTACTGAACTTCCCACAAGCAGGTCTCTCTATGTAAGCCAACAGGACTGCTCCAAATATTCCAATACTTTGCTAGACAGAACTAGGCCACATGGGGAAAAAATGACTAATTCAGCTCTTAGCCAAGGTGGGCTACATCTATAGGACTCTATGACATCTCTGCTAAAAGCAGACCAATTCTCCCCCAGAAGATGGTGCTGTTAGATGCAAGGGAGAGTTTCTACTTCACACTCTCTACAAGGTAAATCCAACCTTCCACATCTGCCCTCTCTGCATAACCTGAGAAGATGCCAAGCGAGAATTGCTTAGAAAAAGTACAATTTTATTTTATTCCAAGTTTGTTTTGCTAAAAGCTTTTTTGGCTAAATTGGAGGATTCCTAATACGTCCTGATTTTTCCTTACTGTAATTGCTCTGTCTTGGATAAAATGAAGACAGGCATGTATCAGTTGTTCTGGTAAATTTGCACTGTGGCCTCTCAGATCTTTGCTGCAGCACAGACTGTTTTTGGATCACTTAATGTAGCTATAAAAAGGGAAACTGATATTCCTAATAGCATTATTAACTACTGTCACAGTGTAAAGTGCCTGAACAGAGAAGAAAACCCCTGAGCCATTTGTGCATGTGCTGTCATCAGTTCTACAGTGCTCTGCACCCTTCCAAATGCATGGCTGACTTTGCTGGTTGTGTCAAACTGACTCAAATGACAATATGTTTCCGTACAATTTAAGATCCCTAGTAACTAGCATGCATTCCATATATTTTTTTCAAGGAATACCATTTATCTTGGGTCAAATACAAATTAGGCCAAGTTGTGTCATGTTTATCTGTTGCAGAGGACTTTTGTTCACAAGCTAAGAGGGCCACAAGAACATCTGGGTCTTACATCATCCAAATTGCAAGGGCTATTCTGGTCCACACTGAATAGTTTCCATGCAAGGACAGTATTGAGGAAGACAGAAGTAGCTCTGCTCCATGAGCTGTCCAGACAGCAGAAAAAGGATCATCAGTGAAATCATTTCTGAAGAAAACGGGTTAGTTGCTTAACGTGAGAAAGCTATTTCACTGTTAGATGCCTATGGGACCTTTATTTGTGTGCACACATATTGTGTGCAGTGATAGCATTTCAAATGTCTTTAGGGTTTTAAGATCTTAATCATGCCCACTTCTCCACACCAGTCTAATCTTCCATTCAGCTGTTCTGTTTCCAGTCTTGAAGTTGTTCAAGTCATGAGGTAGATCTGGCAGTAAAATAGGCTCCCACTGGGCATTTTCTGGAGAAGTGAGGTAGGAGACTCAGTAAGTATTTCTTATCTTGAAGACCAAAGGGCCTGGCCAGATGAGGCAAAGAATTGAAAAGGAAAGAGAGAAGGATGACCGCTAACGCTCCTGGAACGATTTCAGAGAGATAGAAGCTGAGATATATTTAGTTCTAACTCCAAGTAACCTTGCTGTTGAAATGACATCTTGTGTAACTTCACCTTAGCAGCAATAGTTAGCATTTATGTAATAATGTAAAGTAAAAAGGACCTATTTTTTAATTATAAAGAAATGTATTCAGTAACCTCTAAAATACAAAAAGGAAAACTTTTAAATATATTTCCCAGATAGCTCCTAAAATCCTCAGGACACAGAATTACCCTATACACTTAAAAATGTTGCCATTTAAAGAGGAATTTGTCAGGCATTAGGCATTGGCTGTACTGGCCAAGTACACAGTGCCATGCTAATTAATCACAGTCCCAAGTGAAATACGAGCACCATTTACTATTTTTAGGCAGTCAGATTACATAACTGTGTACCCATGATCTTGAGAGTGACATAAGGCAACATTTCAACAATCAAGGCGTGTTTGATACCAGAAGAAAATCAGTAATTTTATGGAATGAATGGAAAAATTATCTTCCATGGACAAATAAATACATAAATTATTGCTATAAGGCTTCCTATAAACTATATGGAAGAAACATCTCAGTTGCTAATAATACAGAAAAAAAAGTGGATCACGGAAATAATCCTAGAATAAACTGCCTGAATAAAGTGCTTAAAATTTTCTTTCTCTTGCTAAAAAATACAAAATCCAGAGAAAGGGTGTGTATATACATAAATGAATGGTACGTTGCCATGCGTTTATGTCACTCATCTGCGATGGAAACCAACAATACTTAATTTGCTAATATTTTCCCATCCTTTAAATGTATAATATTGACAATAAACAAAGCCAACCAATTTACTATTCTATTTAAAAATTGCTTTACTCATGGGTTCTGTGTGTTTGTGGCAATGATGCCCAAGACATTTTACTTTTAACATGTTTTAATAAACTCCAGTGTAAAATTCAATAAACCTTTTGTAAAGCATCGGTGAAACTGGTGCAAGATTCTTCTTCTTGCACATATTTAGTCAGGTAATACATACAAAAATAGAGATCTATGTCACAGAGTCTCAAAATGTTGCCAGATTAAGGGCTTTTAATTTACTTTTGCAATTTAGTTTGCTTTCAAAACTGTTCAAGTGTACAAATGTTTTAGAACTTTTTGACTACTAGGTGTTTTTAACTTTTTTTAGACCAAATTCTTCATTAAATTTAAGGTATAACCAGCAGTTCTGTTGCTTTTTTTTTTTATCTCAGAGGTCTGACAGAGAGATTCTGTCTTCAATTGACTCATGGAACAAATTAATGAAATAGATGTCCCTTAAGTGAGGATTAGCCACTTATATGCAGCGTGGCTGCCTACTCTGCATTCAGGTAAGAAGGCAAATATCTTTACCTGGTAAATGTTGGAGTATCATGAGATTTTTCTGTTAAAGACAAAAATATCTTGGGACGGAGATTTTAAACCTTGCTTGCTGGAACATAATAATTGTCTTAATGGAGTAGTTTTTTCCTGAAAGAATATCCCTCACAAAATGTACTCTACCCTTTTTGAGACATTACTGGTTATAATGAATTTTAAGGTGTGGGAAAAATTCTCCCAAAGGAGAAATTTCTAGCTTTAATGTTGGTTTAGCTCCATGATAACTTATGCTTAGTAGGACACATACATAACTGTGTTCACTTCTCATAATCCTCATTTTTTTAAAAAAATTGTATTTATTTTTATAGGTTTTTACTGAAAATTTGTGACCATTAGAGTGTGACTCCAACAACCATTTGAACACGTTTCCTACTTTCTGTAACTCAGTTAAAAATCTGCATAAATATATTCTTCACAGGAAGTCTTAGAATTTTAATGGTTTTATATGTGATTTTAATACCACTGTAATGACATCCCTTCTTCTCATCACAATTCCTCTTCTGAATCACTGCCATGGACTACTTTTCAGCAGGAGCCTTCCATTAGAAATACTGAATATTAACTGGATTTGACAACTATTACTTCATGGTGAAACTATAAGAACTTCTTAAACTAAGTAACTGTTTTTCTCAGGCTTAAGTCAAGGATAGCCCGTTCATTTCCCTATTTTTTTTCCCCTGGACTGTGGAACTAGCTGTTCCAAGAAGCCATCATTTGAATTGTTGAGAAATTGCCTCTCAAAGATCCGTCCTGAAAAAACAACTTGACAATCTATGTGCAATTATTTGGAGTAGCACACTACCACTTTCTAAAAAAATACTACATTTAGTTTCTTCTTTGCTTTCCTTCACACTGCCTGCTCTGTATGGTATTTACATACTATAGGCAACCAATTTAGGTATCCAAATTAAAAGTAGAGACTTCTTATGCCATCAGTGGAAAGAGGTACAGTGCTTCAGAGGGCAATTAAGAGTACAACACTGAGAAACCTGCCTGCTTTGTCAATTACTTGGAAGACCCGGACACTTCTGTTAAATGCCCAGGATAGATTGTGAAGATGTTTGAACCTCCACAGATCCTTTTTTATTTTTTTTATTTTAATTGGGGCAGAAAAAAATACTGAAATTTGTTAATAAAGTGTCACCTGAACAGCAATTTAAATACATGGAGAGTCTCTGGCTAGTTGTTGGTTGCTTCTCTGAAATATTCTCCCTTAAGATGATTTTTCAAGAGAATTGCTCCTTCTCTATTACTATCTCATTTCTACACAGATTATAACCTAATTAGCCCACAATTTTCTTTTCTTTTGATTGGCTTCAGAAAAAAATAATTTTGTGGTTGGACAGATATTCTAGTTTGCCTTTAACTGCTTTTAGCATTTTCATATTATTACACCCCTTTGAGACACAGAGTAATCTGTTTTGCTGGCATCCCCAGTCAATGCGGATCTTTGGCCCTACTGCTCCTCTGCTGCTTGTGTTTTCTTCCTAATAAAAAATAACAACTTCCCAGGCCTCTGCCACGTTCCCATGCTGGCACCCCATGTAATTCTGCTTTGCATGCAAGGAGTCCATGCTTTTAAAAAAGCTCTCTGTCATCCCAGAATGTTCCAGGCACTAGAGAAAAACAAACAAGAGCTCCCTTTAAGCCCTCTAGACATGTTTCTGTCTAGCAGTTTTTGACAGAAAACTGGAATAATTTTAAACAAATCACAGGCATCCTGGACCAAAGGCTTTTTTTTCTGTGTAATCTAGTTTCCATGAACTCTCATACACTTATCTGTGCTGCTGGTGTCTGGATCACAAGCTTCTCCCTACCACTGAAAAGAATCTTCTCTAACTGCTGTCGCCACAGCTGGTCATGAAGCTGCCGAACAATTATCTTGGTTTCTGCATACTCAGATCCAGTATTTTGATAACTAAATGGCCTACCACAACAGCTTGTTAACAACTCACAGTGTATCCCCATCTCCTAGAGGGGGACCATTTGGCTTTGTGTTTGCTCTTCTCTGAAAAACTCAGTCTTTCAACATTTCATCAGCTCCATGTCTCCTTTCGTTTTTGGGGGTTTTTTAAATCCCTTTCTTATTCCAGAACGACATTTTATAATTATTCCACTTTACCCCCATCTGCTGGTAAAACAAAGGTAGCACATATAAAACACCACTAACTACAGATGAGTGACAGGCAGAGAAAAATAACTACTTCCTGCTTGTTTAGGACACATAGCCAAAGTACTTGATGGATGAAATAAGAAGGGGAAGGGAGAAAGGTTCTTTAAAGATCCAGTATTACACATATTCGTTGATGTACAGCCTGTACTGCTTTGATTTTGCAGTGAGCTTGTATTTCTTAAATTTATCGGCCTCTCTTTTCAATCAGAAAAAGTAGCTTGCACTGAGAAAGTTTCTATTTATAGTTATAAAACTTTAGTAATAAACAACAGATCACTTATGTTTCTCTTCAAAATATACCCTTTTTTTATAGGAATGTTTTATTATTTCCTGATGTACACATTAATTATCCCTGGTTTGGGCTTTTTTTCCAAGTCTCATCTGGAAACACTTCAAATGGAATAAATTTAAAATCATTCTCCTTTTGGAATAAGCTAAATTTCTGAACTCTTGAAAATGTTCTATTTATTCTAGCATTTTACTTTGCTTCCAAGAGCAAGGCAAAGCATTGCAGGGACCAATTAGAAAGAACTGGAAAATCCTCATAACATGAAGGGCTGACAGCCAAAAATCCTAAATCTGATGGACTGCCTTGTAGATTGGCATGAACAGTGCCTCTCCCCATAAGTAAACCTTAATCTCCAAAGCAGAAAGGAAATGGATTTATTTTTAAGGCTGCCTTAGTCTTTCCATACTCAACAGTCCCTCTCTTACTTTCTTCTTCTATTTCTTTCTCTCTTTATTTTTATTTTTCTTCTTTTTATTTTTTCCCCTCATCTTTTTCTTTTTTTTCTTTCCTTCTTATTTCCTTTCCTTTCCTGCCCTCTAGTGACCAATCAAGCATGTTTCTAAAGAAACTGCGCACACTTCCAAAATACTTTATGTTTCTGTTTTGTCAGGTTATGCCACCAGCATAAATGCACTGCAAAGGTAGAGGCCATTGGTATACCATAAATTACGCTAAAATGAGTAACAGTAAAACGTTTGTGAGCTGTTAATGGCTGAGCCTCTCAGGCTGGGTTAATAACAGGTGGGTTACAAACCCCCTGCTGCCTCTAGAAAAGTCCCTATAATATGTACTGGGTGGGATTTGGCATATATTTCAGCTATGGTTTTCTAACCATGCTACTGTACAGAAGACAGAAGAAAAAAATTGGATTTTACAGATTATTTTCTCATAAAATAAAGATATAAACAAGATTAAAAGTGGGAGGGCTTTATGTGTGGTGAATCTCAAAATTCACTGTGAAGGCTATTAATACACCAGTCCTAAAATATGCTGAGACTCCTCGAATTCAAGGCTAATTGAATCCTGCTCTTACAGTATATTTTTTTAATTGTTTCATTTATAAAGACTTGCCATAGTTTCACACTCAAGCTATCATGAAGACATGCTGGAAAAGGAAATCAGGCTATAGGTAATTTAGAATAATAGTATCTTTTGGGTATAGTAATGTGGAGAGAATTTAGAGTTTATTTCAGACTATGCTCTTCATAATTGTGCCCCAGCGAAACAGTGAAATACTGTTCTGGATTTAAAACTACTTAGAAGACCTGAGGAGCAGGATGTTTGTATTTACACAGGTATTTACGTTTCCACAGACTTCTAGATACACAGTCCCTTCTTCAGTTTTGAAATGAAAGCAGTCAAGTTCATGCATTTGCTACTTCTGCTGTAGGCCTGGAGAAGGGTTTATGAACTCAAAAGCTTGCATAGTTTTTCCACCTATGCTAGTGGTGATAATAAGAGGTACAAATGGCAGCGCTGCAGGTCCTTTTTTCAGTCTGTGGAGCCTGCAGGTAGGAAGGGAAGTTCTCATCATGCATACTTTGGAAAAATCAGGAAGGTCTGAGGGCTGCAGGCCTGTGAGCCACATTTGATGACAGTTTATGCGGGAACATTATGGCCCCATGCAAAGCAGTGGATGAATTGTGTATGGGTGGGACTCTGGCCATAGCCTGGCTATTCCCTGCCTGCTGAGCACAGCTTGAAACTTAAATGGAGACACATAGAAAAGCCAGTGGCATTACAGAAAACACACATGACCGAGGCATCACATGTTTGTCAAAGCATGTGGTTTCTACCCCGGTGCTGGCTGCATTCTTCTGTCACATTGCTGCTGTGGCCATGTGTAAATTACTAAACTGGACAGAGACACAAGCATCAGACCTTGATCTGTCACTACAGCATGGTGACAGCCTGGCACAGCTTGTAATCTTCCCCCAAAAAAATCCTGGGCACAGTTTAGGCATTAGCATGGACCAGGGAGAGAAAATTTGGATCTAACTGCCATGTTTCAGGGACAGGGATGTTTGACAGAATGGAAGTGACTAGAGTGTACAAATGTGCTAGATCTCTTTCCTTGTATTTAAGTCATTTGATTTCCTAATATAACAGTAGTCTGCAAGTTCAATTAAATTTGGAGGTACTCATCTCTGCCTTTCCAACAGGAAGCTACTGACCCTATTGAATTACCTTTTCCAAAGTAAGTGTTTTAATATGGTGTGAGTGGAAAACAACACATTTCAGAATTATCAGCTGAATCCTCCTCTAGTCAGTCCCATCTGGGCTCAGGCTCCCCCATCAAGCCGATGAGGGGAGAGGGAGGGGGACACTTTCCGTTCTCTTCCAAAACCTTGAATTGGCAGTCAACTAACAGCGTTTCTTGATATCTGTTTTTCGAGATTAATAAAGACAACTATGTCATTTATGTTATATAATTTCCATTTCATAGTTATTATGCAAGCACTTAGCTTCCCCGGAGTCACGTTATTTTGCTGTGTAAGTAACTGTTTAAGGATCATGAAGCCATTAACACCAAAATGCAGTCTTACACATGTTGCAGGGGGAAAAAAAATCCCTGAACAGTCTTCACTTCCTAATCTACATTTAATTACTGAAAGCGGCAAAGGCACACTTGTTCTTCTGGGACGAATCGCTAGCGCTGTATTTTTTGTGCTCCTCGCCATCCCTTACAGCGGAGCAGGGGGCAGATTAAAGACAAGCTGGGTGAGCTGTGTCGCTTCCCCCGCGAATCCGCAGGCCCCTGTGCTGAGGGGCGGCTGGGAACTACCAGGGCCGGCCCCGGGCCGCGATCGCTCCCGCGATCGCTCCGGGATCGCTTCGGGATGGCGGCGCAGCACCGAGGCCCGGCGCTGGGAGGCGCCCGGCGCTGGGAGGCTCCCGCGGCGCGCGCGCCTGCGCACGAGGCCGGCGGTGCCCGGATCCCTCCGCCGGGCGCAGCGCCCGCCCGGGAGCGCGTGCGGAGCCCCGCGGGCCGTGAGGGGCGGTGGGGGCTGCGCGGGGGCCCGGCCCGGGCATGGCGGGACGAAGGTGCGCGGGCGGCGCGGCCGCTCTGGCTGAAGCGCCGGGCTGCGGCGCGGCGGCTGCCGAGCCGGCCCGGGAGCTGTTCGAGGCCTGCAGGAACGGGGACGTGGAGCGGGTCAAGCGGCTGGTGCGGCCCGAGAACGTGAACAGCCGGGACACGGCGGGCAGGAAGTCCAGCCCGCTGCACTTCGCCGCAGGTACCGGGGCTGGGGGAGCCGGGGGGCAGCGCCGCCTCCCCGGCGCGCCGGGCCGGGCCGGGCCGGGCCGCTCGGGCCTCGCCGCTCGGGCCGGGCGCAGCGCGGGGGTCCGAGCGCTCCGCCGGCCCCTGAGCATCGCCCCCGCCCCGCGGCCCTGCCCGGGGCCGGGGCCGGGCCCGAGTCGGTGTCACTCACGCGGTGGGGGTCGCCGAGCGGTACAGCTGCGTCTGCTGTCTTATTCCCCCCCGCCTTCTTTTTTTTTGGTCCTTTTTTTAAAAACAAATCTCATCTGGCTTTGAGGACACATCTGGAGTGGGGGTTTATACTGTTCATGTTGTGACACGTGAGCTCTGACAGGGACACGTGTCCCAGGTACAGTTCTCATGGATTTCAGCAGGCCTGTGCATTTTTACGATTTAATTCATGGAGGTGCTTGTCAGATAACGCCGTTTCTAAGCTTTTTGCATTCTTATCTTTCACAAATGGACTTTGTTAATTCAGGACGTAAGTAAGCAAACAACTGACGTCACAGGACAACTGCTTTCACTGGCAACAGGCCAGAAGATTGTATCCCACCTTTTCAGACAAAGACCTGACTGTGACTGTTGTTTTCATGTTGGTTGTTTTGGTTTGATTACAGCCTTAGATGCAGGACCCCAAGGCTGACAGGCTGCAGAAGACAGCAGCTTCTTTTCAGCTAAACAATATGGATAGTAACAAAGATGTTTGTTTCTTTATTAGATTGTCTTGGGAAAGGTTTCTGCTTAAGGAGTCCTTTCCTCATGTTAAGAGATCTTGACTCAGACTTAAGAGGTCTAAGTTCTTGAAGCTTCCTCAGGACAGCAGTATTTCGTAAATTCAAGAAGCTTAACCGGCAAGAGAGCCCAGGAGACAACTTAAAGTATCCTGTCAGAGGAAAAAAATTTTGTAGCTATTTTTTTATATGCAGTAATCCTGCCTGTCCACTAATAAACTCTGAACTTGTAAACAACTATGTATGTTTTAGAGCATTTTGGAGAAGTGAGGGGTTGTTTTTATTTATTTGCGTTTTGTTCATTTGGAGGTTTTTGCCTATGATGTTTCTCATTCAATACAGTGATCCAGTTTATCTCTCTGAACAGGAGTGGTCTGTCTTGACTTTAAAGAACTTCTGATCTGTAGAAAGAGTTTTCTTTTAAATATGCATAGCCATAAGATCATGTAGTTGTAAGATTTCTAATGTTAAACAGGTTGGTGTGTAAGTGGGAGACTGTTGCCATGCCCGAGTCTTCTTGGGATACAGAGAAATTAATTGCTCCTCTCACCAGCCTGTAGGAGATGCTGAGAGTTTCTGGTTAACATGTGATAGAAAACGCTTGTGTGATTTCTCTTTACCACCTCAGGTCGAACTCTGCTGTTGTCAGCCCGCCTGCAATAGACTCTGTATGAAAGGTGGACATAAGGAGTCCTTGGACTTGGGGCTTACTGGTTTTGTTTGGTTTTGCCCTTCCCCTGTTATTCACAGTTGAAGTAATACTAACTTCTTTTGTCTTCTGCCTCTGAAGGAGTCACATTCCAGGAAGTAAAAGAAAAAGTCTGTTGTGTTCCTGCATTGTTTATCCTAGTTGTCTGGGTGTTCTTAGAAAATACATTACAAAACTTCTCTGACTAGTTTCATTCAGTTTTGAGACTTCTTTTATGGAAGAGTTGGAGCTGAAATATTCATCATGTTTTGTATTGCCCTTTTTTCCTTTCTTAGTGGCATTCTGGGTCTGAACTTGGGTTCTATTTTTTTTAAGTCTTTTCCCAGATCTTACGTAACAATTTTTTAGAAAAAATAAACCAAATTCCTCTTTTTCCATATATCAGTTTGTAAAGGTAGATTTTGAAGTAAAAGATACTAAAAAAAATACTTCAAGCTCTCCCTAGGAATGTGTCATTATCAGAAGTAATACATATTGGAGTTTTGCTGGAGGTTGCTCTTTGGATTTACTAGTACACAGCTGTGTGGGGGGATAGTTAAGGTATCCTGAAGCTTTAGTCAAGAGCCCACCACCCTTCACAATAAAAGAGACTCCATCCTCTCCCATCATAAGCTGCATATACTTCCTCAAGTCAGTCTTTTTCATCACAGTGTGTGTCAAACTTTAAAGTATCACAAGGTTTTAAGGACTTGGCAGGTACCAAAATGCCCTTCCTGCAATCTAAAATTCATCAAAAATATGAACACCCAGGGTAGGGGAGAAGAATTTGAGCTCAATTCTTTCTGTTAGCTTTTTATCCCATCAAAAGTAGCTGAATGTCAATTATGACACACTGTGAGTGTAAATAAATACCTTTTTAAAATTATACACAGTTGCACATTTCTACTATAATTCATAATTGGGAATTGTCAGCTACAGATTTGTAACTTTTCAGGGAACAAGTGCAGTGAGCTGCTCAGCTGTCACAGATGGTAGAAGAGTATCAGCTCAAGTTCCTGAGTAGCCAGCCCTTCTTTGCAGTAAAAACAAAGTGTTCATGATGATAAGACCATTACCTTGCACAGCTTTAGGCTGAGATCCTATTTAGGTGGTCTTTTGATAAAAGCTCAAGAGCCGAAGAAAACCCCCACCCCTTAGAAATTACAATGTTGGGGTTTTTTTAAGCGTTGAAGTAGTTTTTACTGCAGCCAACTAATGGTAAGGAGGAACTGTTGGAGTAGGTAGTCGCTGCCTTCCCTGTGTCGGCAAAGGCTGTCCCTGCTTTCCACTCTCAGGCAAAACAGCAGAGGCGGAGACCATTGTGCCGTTTGGTCACTTCCTCTGTACTCATGCATCCTTTAGAAAGTAATGGGAAAATAATTCCCCTTCCATATATGGTGCCCTGTTGTACAGATGCTTCCCCAAGGAAGTAAGGAATCCCTGCTGTGCACTCAATGCTGGAGAGAAGTTACAAAAATTGGTGTGATACAAATGAGTTAATTTCATCAACGTTAAATTAGCTGTAGGTAGGTGAGGGGGTGTTGCTGTACTTAAGGGACTTTCTGAATGGATGCAGTCTTTGCTCAGAGAGAAGCTATGGATTGCTCGTGAGTTGTATCTAATTGAACCTCTGTTCTAAATAGAGGGATCCGAGGGAGTTCTCTGTGCCTTTAATAAGGTTTACTACAGCTGGTTTTCAATTACGATGTTAATTCCTGCTAAGGAATTTTACCTGCAAAAACATGGCTATGCATCCGTACTTTGAGGGATAGGAATGTCTTCTGTACAAGAATGAGTGGTTTAGCTACCAGATATGTAACTTCTGGATGAAGAATTTGATCAGAGACTTCTCTAACATAATTGCAGGAGTCCTGCAAAACTCAAAGAAGAAAATACCAAGCAGACTGTCATCAAATAACAGTTTTGATTATGTGTTTGCAGGACTGGTACTTGTGAAAGTCTCTTTTGAATAGACTCTCAAAAATAATTGATTAAGTTTTGAGTATGCATTCACACCAGAAACAGAATTTTTTGAAAGCTTGAAGAAGCAAGAGAAATGTCAGGAAACATTTAAGAAAATAACAGTATTTATAATATTTTGTTAGAATAGCTGAACGTATTTAAGAATAAGAAACACAATGCGTGCAATGTAATATAGACAACAAGGCTGCATGAATATAGCTACTAATACTTTTTTTTGGCAGCAGAAATATGCATGCATGGTCAGTGAATATGACTTACTGTGCCTGTGCAGATAAGTTGGTTTTGCATGGACCATGTGTCTGATCCAGTTCTCATCCCAACTGTGCTGAGCTCCTGTTCTCTGTTAGGACAGGCAAGGTGGGTAAGTGTCATGTTGAGACTCAAAAGTGAGTTTGCTTTAGAGTCTGTAGTTGTATCATAGACAAGGTGCTAGTAAGCTAAAATTTGTATTGTTAGTATTGGATTTTGAAGAAATACCTCACCAGTATTGTATTTTGAAGAAGCACGTCACCGGTGTAGCCTTGTGACTGTTACTGGAAAACACCTTGAAGTTCATTCTGTGATTCAGAAGTTTGATATAAAATGATTGTTACAATAATGACAAATCTGGGGTGAATGTGGTTCCTTACCAGACTTTTGAGGGAAGAAGAGTAAAGTTAGAATTTAACTAAGGTTTTTCTGAATACTTGTCCTGGCCTCTCTCTCTGACATACAAAGCTTGTCTACAAGATCTTCTCTTAGCAAGTAGGATCCAGAAATTGCTTAATAATGGCAGTGGGGTTTTTGGAGCGTCAGATGGAGAAAGTGAAAGTGCTTCTTGCTCCAGAAGAGGGATTTACTGAAGTCAGGTTTAGTGAAGAACATGCTATGAAAAGGTTCAGTCATAGCTAAGCTAAAACTGAAAGTTCAGTTATGACTGAAATGCTGACACTTATTGTATGCTTTGGTGACTTTTGTCACTGAAATGCTGTGTGGTTAACAAGAATATAAATAGTTTCTAGGTTATGGTTGCAAGGACTTAAACCTACCATGGACATTCTATGGGTGATCTGTAGTAGAGTTTAAATTTGCTGCAATGTAGATATCAGTGGTGTTGGCAACTGTATGGTTATTCCCTCTGAGGGGCAAGCTCAAGACATCATCCAGATCTTGATCTGTTCAGGGAAAGAGTTTGTAACTCAGATATTTAAAGCAAGGAAGGCCAAGTCCTGCACACATGAGGTATTTCCCAGAAGGTACTTGGCAGAAGACTGATATATACTGAAATGTGGCTCTTACCTGTCCTAAGAATTGCTGAGACCCAGAGAGACATTCCTGAAACCTTTGAGGTGGCCTTTGGCACATAAGCAGATGGGTTTAATGGCTACAAGCAGAAATCCTAAAGGCCTCATGTGGAGATAGAGCAAATATAGGTACAGTTTGATGTCCTAGTTCAGTTGCCATTATATAAGTATGCAAGATACAGCTGAAATTTGAGGGAGCCCTATCAAGATGTTAATTGTTTCAGTAATCTTGAATATTATTTTTCTACTGAGTTTAATCTAATTTTTAAGAGTTTCAAAAACATCCTTAGTGTGTAAATGCTTCTTTAGTAAACCATGCCAGTTGTGATTGTCCTTAGGAGTGGTTGCTGTTATTTAAGTTTGTTGATTTAATCTGCACATGTGGGGCAGGGATTTCTCTTACCCCACCCTGATGCCTTTTCTCCCTTTTCCTCTTCCAGGTTTTGGTCGGAAGGATGTAGTTGAATATTTACTTCAAAGTGGTGCCAATGTCCACGCACGAGATGATGGAGGCCTTATTCCTCTTCACAACGCTTGCTCTTTTGGCCATGCTGAAGTTGTCAATCTGCTCTTGCGGCACGGTGCAGATCCTAATGCTCGAGATAATTGGAATTACACTCCCCTTCATGAAGCTGCCATTAAGGGGAAGACAGATGTCTGCATTGGTAATTTTCTCCCACTCTTCCTGTGACTGACTCACTTGTTTTCACTGTGAAAAATCAAGAACCTTTTAAAGACCATTTTCACTCTGTGGAGCTATGGCTGATACAAGGGTTAAAAGTAAACATCTTTCATAAACTTCATATGTCACTGTTACAAGATGCAAGTTTTTGGATCTATTTTTTATAATTGCCTACCTTTAAAGGTTCACATTGACATCATGGTAAAAATGCTTTAGAGTGACATGATGGAGCTAAATTCTCTTCTATTTCAGCCTAGACTCTTATGCTGCCTTCTGCTGCTGATCACAGTGCAGTGGAAAGAACAGAAGTGATCTTAACGATGGATTCATTCTGTCTTATGTGTAGCAGCTGTGTTAAATTAGTTAAGGATGGGAAAACTTCAATTGTATTGACTACCTGTCTTACCTACACGCTTCGTATAAGGAACTGTTTAAGGAAGAGGTAGAAAATTAGATGCATGATCAAGAAACATTTCTTGATTGTGCAGTTTGCTGTCATTTACTTCAAGGAGCATATCTAGAGAGCTGTACGTATAACATTGCCCATTTGGCCTGAATATGAGTGCAACATGCACAGCCTGCCACTGCTGTCTACAGGTTAGGACATAGTCACTTGAGGATTTGGGGCAGCATGCTCTGGAGCTGATGGAAAATAGCTGCTGAGTTTTTGTGGTGGGTCAGTCGCAAGATTTCATCTGAGATTGCCTCATCAGTCTGTGGTTGCTCCCTTTCTGCTCTGCTTTTTCCTCTTAAAATGTGTCTAGACATGTTTCACCAGATACACTGGTCACAGATTGACATTGCAGAACTCTGACATTAAAAATTTGAGAAAGGAAGTTAGGATCAGTAACTGGATGTGTCTTTTGTTGCTTGCAGATTACAGTAATGATATGTCTCATAAGCCTTGTCTTGTAGAATTATTTTCTCATGGAAAACTTTGGCATTTTTAGTACTGTTGCAGCATGGTGCTGAACCAACCATCCGGAACACAGATGGAAGAACAGCTTTGGATTTAGCAGACCCATCTGCAAAAGCAGTGCTGACTGGTAATTGATAATCTTTAAATTACTTTATGACTAGTAACAGTTGAACTGATGTAATACAGTAGTTTAGGGTTTGTCTTTTTGATATTACTTTGACTTGTCTCTGATTTATAATTCTAAATAGAAATTCACTTATGCTTTCGTCATCTCAGTCATGGCATGTGTTCTGGATAGTTTATTGTGCTAGTTCACCTATCAAATTTTTAGAATTGTAGAACGGCTTAGGTTGGAAGGGACCTCTAAGATCATGTAGTTCCAGCCCCCTGTCATGGGCAGTAGCATTCACTAGACCAGGTTGCCCGGCCCCCATCTACACATGTCCTTAAACACATCCAGGGCCAGGGCATCCACAACTTCTCTGGGCAGCCTGTTCCAGTGCCTCACTACCCTCTGAGTAAAGAATTTCCTCCTAACATTTAATCTAAATCTCTCCTCTTTTAGTTTAAACACATTTCCCCTTGTCCTATCAATACCTGCCTGTGTAAAAACTCACCCTTCCTCTTTTTTGAAAGCTGCCATTAACAACTGAAAAGAGTAGTTTTAAGTACGTCTAGCACTTATGTTCTCTAAAATTTGAGAAGAGGAGGATATTAGTGAACTTCACACACAGATATTTATTTGACAACTAAAGAAAGCCCTTTTGTCTTCTAGGTGAATACAAGAAAGATGAACTCTTAGAAAGTGCCAGGTATGTATGTTTGGAAAATAACTGGAATTAGTTGTATTTGCAGAATTTTATGTCATTAATATATAGATGCATAGTCTTCGGAGCTTGCATTCCATCTAGATGCTACGCTTTGGCTGTTTTCTGTGAATGAAGCTGCGAAAGTAGTTGCATAAATGCATTTTTGTTTTCCCTTTGATGCTGACAATGCAGAGGGGAATGTGTTGCGTCAGATCTGTTGAGCATTATAGCAGTGAAAAATATAAAACCAGAATAAGGTACTAAAACTTGGGATAAGAATATTTCTGCTCATTTCGTATCTTGTTTTTCAGGAGTGGAAATGAGGAAAAGATGATGTCTCTTCTTACACCATTAAATGTTAACTGTCATGCGAGTGATGGTAGAAAGGTATTTTTGTTTAAAACCTGATTTAAAATTAGTTATCTCTTATATGATCCACAGTTATTGTTTGACCAGATTTTAAAAATGTTAAACATAAAGTCTGTTTTCTTCACTGTATGTGGGAAAATAAGGTTCCACCTCTCTAGCAGCCAGCTGATTTTTTTTTGTTTGTCTTTTAATCTTAAAAGGACTATGCAAGTAATTCTATATAGGAGCAATAAACAAATACCTTTTCAATTGAAACTTCTGCTTGACCTTCATATCTGCAGTGATAAAGAAGCGAGGCCTTTTCACAGATTTTTGTCCCTATCAGGGAGAAACACACAGGCGCTTTATTTGACATGCACCCTTAGGCACGTTACTGCTCCTGTTTCAGGAGTAAGCTGTTCATTGCTGTAAGTAATGGTAAAGAAATACATAAAAATGTTCCAAATCTCCATTGCGAAAAATCTTGAGTCTTCTGGGTTCAGCCCCTAGCCTACGGAAGGTTCAGGTTACTGAAAAGTATCACTTTTTGGCATCTTTGTTCTCATTAAGTATTTGTTCTAATTCACCCCAGTTTTAATCTAGTTACTTCCCTTTTTGTGGCTTTGTGATAAGATACTGGGATCTCCAAAACACTGATGCATCTCTCTTTTCTCATCTGGTTATGAGGCTCATCCTCTAGTAACTGTAGAAATCTGATTCAGTGGATGGATTTGTAAATGCAGAGGATAAGATTTTTCCTCGCTAATTTGTAGCTCTGCCCTTAGTGCTGCTGATGCTTGAATGCATTTGCTAGAAAAGATCATAGAGCAGTTATCTGTCTGGTCTGTCGAGGGTGAGGGTTTAGAAGAGATTAAATTTCCCCCACACCCCGCTCACCTACTGCACTCACAAATGTGGATAACAGTCCCTCTTGATAATTTCTAAACTTACTTCACTGATTTGCAGAGAGGCTTCTTCACAGTTTAACAGTCATTGTTGCTAATGGCCTTCCTGCTTCCCCTTTCACAAGGACGTAGTTTGTGCCAGCGAAGTATTTATAGCTATGGTAGGCTAAAAACCAAAAATGGCCTTTGTGATGGAGTAAATTTGGTATTTGCGTTTATGTTGACTTCAAGAGTAGTCAGTGAACAATGAACAGAGTTATCAAATGTCTGATTCAAGCACTCTGGGTTTTTTTTTTTAATCTTGTAAATCTTGAAGGACTTCAGTATTTAGTCCTGTTAACAAGTTGTGAAAAAATAAATATAAAATCAATCTTGATTTTGTGTTACTGATTTATTCTACATTCTGTCGTTTCAGTCTACTCCATTGCATTTAGCAGCTGGGTATAACCGTGTGAAAATAGTACAGCTCTTACTGCAGCATGGAGCTGATGTACATGCTAAGGATAAAGGGTAGGTTCCTTTTTCCCTTTGTTCAGAATAAACAGAATTTGTTAAAAATTGAGATGAAGTAAAGAGCAGTAATATTGTTTTAACCATGAAGAATTTCCAACTTGAGACTGTTCTGTCACCTTTAACCTTTGTGTTATGACAAAAATGCAACTTGATTAGTTTTCACAGGGGAAGATATTACAGCATTGTTCTTGTGAAAAAGGATATAATTAGGGTCATTCGTGAACATCCCCTGCAGATAGTTCTTCCTGCTTAGGGTTCCAAGTCTGAGTGGAACCATTTCATCTGCAGCAAGACAATCCAATTCACTTCTCATCTTCTGATTATTTTAGATGTTTGCTGTTCTGATAAATGCTGATGAGATTTTCTGGTTTCTTCTTCAGCTTCTTATTTCCCCATAGTTTCATTTGAACATTTGCCATGTTGTTTTTGTAAAATGTTCAAGGTAAAGCATAGTACCAGTTGCAATGTATTAGATGCATTTGAAATTAAAATATGTATACTAAAGTAATAATCCTTCTCCTTTTTCTTCTGTGTAGAGATCTGGTGCCACTTCACAATGCCTGTTCCTATGGTCATTACGAAGTAACAGAGCTTCTAGTAAAGGTTGGTCTTTGAAGAGATGAAATTACATATTACTAAATAAGAACAGTTTATAGTAGACTAATACAAGTTGCATTTTTTTTTTTATTTTGTACTTAGATTTACAAAACTTAAAGAATGATAAATTGCTTTTGCTCTACATGTTAGTGATTATTAGGCTGGAGCTACAGAATCTTCTGCTTGCAAGAAAGCTTTTTCTTTATAAATATGCTTTCTGTTTTTTAACTCTCTCTGCTCCAAAGTCGAATATTTTCGTACCACCAAGTAAGTACTGCTTATGTCAGTCTTTCTACACTCACCCCCAAAAAAAAGCACTGAAAAAACCCCTACAAGCTGAGTGATATTTTGAGTTTGACAGTAGAAGAATATTTTAGAGACAAAGCAATAAGACGTGTTTAAAAAGAACACTGGTAAAGATAGTAAATGTTTTAAAATTAATGAGCAATCAGTCTTTTGAGGAAATGACCTTTACAACTTCAGTTCTGGTCCTGAATTCTAGCCTTTACCCGAAAGAAAGAGAAACCTGTCAATTTTCCAAACATAAGTGAACTCTTGGAAAGCAAAGTGGTTTATCTGGATTATGTTAATCTTGAAGATAAGTATGATGCACATTAAACTAGTGGCTTGAAGATGTGGCCTGCAAAATAATATGTGTTTTCCACCAAAGGAGTTTTGAGCAGTGCCTATTCTCAGCTGCCACAGCAAATCAAGATTATAACAGCTGAGGGTGTTCTGTTATCTAACTCCAGACATTTGGCTGCTCAGGGAATAGCTCTTGTTCTATTCTGTATGTTTCAGCCTCCCACTAATTCCGTGTGTCTTTCTATTTGTTTAGCAAAAAATTAAGTAAAAAAAACCTGATTGAAATAAGCTTATATTGTAGTAAGTATAAATAGTCATGATTTTTTTTTTACTTCAGGGGCCAGTTGTAAAGTGAATTTTTACAGTGGTGGTACTAGACTCAACCCCACAAATGAACTTTTGCCTATACACTACTGTGTATAGTCTTAACTATTAAGCTAGAGTTGTATTCCATATTGGATTTCTGCTCCAGAGAACTCTGAATTACTTTTTGCAAAGCAATACAGCTTTAAGAGGAGCAATGGGGAAGAGCATGTACTTGCTTACAGACTGAACTTGAAGTGCAATCAAAATGTTACTGGAGAAGAATTACACATACATTACTCATCCAGGAGCATTACGTGTAGAATCTTGTACTTAAATGTTTTGAATTGAAGTTAACTTGAGTGGCCATCTCCTTTTAGATACTGTGGCACTCATATCTTGGGGGTTGTTCACAGAACATGTATTTATCTTAGTGCAGCTGTTCACTCTAGACATTTTCTAGAGCTGCAAAGAACCAGAGCTTGTTCACAGGTGATTTGGAGAATGTGAGTATTTCTCTTTCTCTGATTTGACCTGTAGCAGAGCTCCATTCCTTTCTGAAAAAAGCCTGAAAAGACTAGCCAGCCAGCCTTTGGCTTCTTTGAATGTAGCTGTGGGACACCAGAGGATTAAAAATCACAATGTGCTGAAATGTTATGTTAGATTGAAAATGATGTCTTGGAAACAGTTTGCATATAAGCATTGATTTTTATTTTAACAGTCTACTGTATTAAAACTAATAACATAGTCTTTTTCTAACATTCTGGTTTTGATTGCATCTTTTTTTACCCCTTTCCCTTTCAAGCATGGAGCATGTGTGAATGCAATGGATCTGTGGCAATTCACCCCTCTGCATGAAGCAGCTTCTAAGAACAGGGTGGAAGTGTGTTCTCTTTTGTTGAGTTATGGTGCTGACCCAACACTGTTGAACTGTCACAACAAAAGCACCATTGATTTGGCTCCAACACCCCAATTAAAAGAACGATTAGCATGTGAGTATAAAGTGGGATCAGTTCTACAGTTACAGCTTGTAATGTGTAATTAGGTTCCCTAGACAGTGATCTGCCAGAAACCAGATTTGGAAAATGCTTACACTTTAAAAGTAATTGTGCAGTATTGTGCAGTACATTTCACTGTTTATAATTTGAAATTGCTAGATTTTTCTGAATGTAGGCATTTAAAATAATTTTATTGTCAGGTTTATGGTCAAATGGTTGTGATGGGTTTTGTAGCTTTTCCCCAATTACATTCTTTCCCTCATGACCTTGCCAATACACTTTCATTTCCCATACTTGTTCCTGTCATTGCATCAAGATTTTTGAAATAATAATTTGTATTCCATGGTTGTTTGAAGAAAAGAAAAAATGACTGTTTAGAATGCTGAATGCATTTGAGTGTGCCAAAATCACTGAAAGTTCAAAGAAACTGATGAAGGGCATTGATTTTTGTCCAGCAAACTTAAAGAGTTGAAAAGAGTGACCTCAGATTCTGTCTTTGAGTGGTCAAACAATAACTTTCTGGGATATTTACAAAAACTGTCAGTAAACACTACACTAGGCTTCATGCTAGCATCTAGAAATGATTTTCCAAAAATAGGTCAGAAGTAGAGATTTGTACTTGAGTTGGTACGTATGTGAGCATAGAACCTACAGAGTGGTGAGTGAAATAGCTCTTGTGCAGCCAGTTTGGATGTCTCTGGCTTTGGTTTAGAAACAAAGCAAAACTTTTGTAGTGTTTTGACTTAACTAACAAGTTCTGTCAAGTGATGTAAAAGCTTGAGTCAGACTTGGAAATGTGTGCTCCATGGTCTGCTGAATAAAATGGATATTTTTTTCTAACTGAAAGATGCAATTCTCTTGATTGTTCTTTAGCCAAGGAGTGTAACCCTCTGGTGTGTATTTCTTTGTTTTTAAAGATGAATTCAAAGGTCACTCACTGCTACAGGCTGCAAGAGAATCAGATGTAGCTCGTATAAAGAAACATCTTTCTTTGGAAACAGTGAACTTCAAGCATCCTCAGACACATGAGACAGCACTGGTAATAGCTCAGGATTTATTAATGATTTTGCATATATTGTGGCTAACCTAAGCATACTAGGTAATAGTTTAGCAATAAAAATTGCAGTGTCAAATGGTGTAATTCAGACCAACCTGGAATATCCAGTGTCTAGTTAAGAAAATAACACAGATTAATATTTTGTTCTTAATGTTAAGACTAACATAAATGGCCTGTTTAGATTGTCTAAGTGACTGGGTTTTGTAGAATAGTCTCATTTTAAGCAACGGCAAGCTGTGTATGTTAGCTTCGTTTTGATGGTTTCCAGCAGTTATTAGAAGGGGGTGTTCTTGAAAATACCAGAGTAAATCCAAAAGCCCATGTGAAATCTTCCAAATTAATATGTTTCTACATGTTTTGGGGGGTTTTTTCTGTTGTCTTTGTACACCACCAGTTCTTAACTGCCAGCTGCTCAGTAACTAGTAAAACCTGGATATTGCTAGCTAGTTGTTGATTGTAAACTTTTTGATGTTCACAGCACTGTGCTGCTGCATCTCCATACCCTAAGAGGAAACAAGTATGTGAATTGCTGCTGAGGAAAGGAGCCAATATCAATGAAAAAACAAAAGAGTGAGTGGTTACAAATAAATACTCCTAAGTTTTTGTTTAGAAGATTTTGCAAAATATATTTTGAATTGCTCCTTTTTTTTTTTTTTTAAAGCTTCTTGACTCCTCTGCATGTGGCATCAGAAAAGGCTCATAATGATGTTGTTGAAGTAGTTGTGAAACACGAAGCTAAGGTATGAGTATCATACTTCTGTTAACATTCATGTACAGGTTTTCATACCATGAGAATGGTCAGCTGAGTAGACAGGCTTTTCTAAAAGAATTAGTTTTGGGAGGTTCTAGATATATAGACTTCAGCTATGGGCCATCAATCCATCAGTACAGCTCTATATATTATAGAATCATCGTTGTTTTGGTCCTGTTTTTAAGAAATGCAGATGTAGTTCTCTCTGTGAACAGAAGACTTTCAAAGTGTCTTATTCAGTGCTTCATTGTCCAGCAGGAATAATTAAATACATAAGGAAAAAACTTGGGGGTGTATATGAACAGCAAGAAGCTAAACTGAACTGCGTGACAGGTAGACTACGTGATGTTACAGTAAAAAATTAGAGTGAAGGCAAAATGTCAAGTCATAGCACGGTGATTAGTTCAAACTTCCACAAAAAGAAAACGTGGAAAGGAGAGACTCTCTGTAGTGCTTGAATCCTCCGAGACTTCGAGTTGAATTTCTCTCATGGAAATTTGATTATAGCCTGACTGCTGTGAAGTTTCCAAAACCCAGAGGAAGAGTAGAGAATAAAAGTAAGGTTTGGGTGCAGAGGTTTAAATTGTTGAATATACTTTGACTGACCCAACACATAGGAAGTCCTCAGTCTGAAAAACCACAACAAGCCAATGCAGGTAAAAGGTGTTCTACATGTTGGCACTGAAGATTTGTACTGCCAGGAGCAAAATAATAGATTACTCCTGTTTGTGGTAAAAATGCGCTGGATTATTCACGTGCCTCTAAAAGCGTGCTACTTTATGAACTGTTTTTGTTTTAGTTTTACTGTTTGAAATGTCATCACCTTTGGAAATATACTAAATATGTTCTTTTTATTAAAGTAAGTATACTATTTGTGAAATGTTCCCAGTCAGCAATGAAAACATCTTTAATACTAACTTGATGGTGGTATTTCTTGTCTGTGTTATTTTTAGGTTAATGCATTAGATAATCTTGGCCAGACCTCTCTTCATAGAGCAGCACATTGTGGTCATCTTCAGACATGCAGGTTGCTGCTGAGTTCTGGATGTGATCCTTCCATCGTGTCTCTGCAGGGCTTTACAGCCTTACAGATGGGGACTGAAAGTGTGCAACAGCTACTACAAGGTATGCTGAGTTATTCAGGATCCACTGTGGTGCTTCGTTTTACTTGCTGTTTCAAGTGCTGTTTTACTTGCCTTTTCAAGTGCTGTCAATAGTGAAGACTAGTCAACAAGAAAAAAAGTTCTACAAAAGACAGTACTAGGTGGTGTTTTACTCCCTAGTTAACAATATCATTTACTGTCTAGATCATCAGCGATGAAGATTTTGGGCTATAGCCACCTGGAACAACTTTATAAAAATCCTGACATAGGGTGGGGGAATATTGAAAGTAGAAAATGAGTTTCTAAAACAAAGAATGTCTGCTTTGCATTTGTGAGTTGAAAGGCCATTGTGCCGTTGAAGGCAACAATGTAAATGGATTTTCAAGAGTAAGTTTTGGACATTATATGCATACATAAACTTGATATAGTCCAATTCTTAAACTGAAATAAGAATGCTTAGTTGGTTCCACAATATTCCAAAACATACAGGAAGCACGTTGCTGAAGTCAACTTCACAAACACTATTAGCTATAGTTGTAGATAGTAAACAGAGACTAAACTTGTCAGTAATTGGTTAACTTCATTTCAAGGATTTCCCTTAAATAAATTCAAGTTATTTCCTGTCTTAACAAATTTCTTCAACTGCCTACACTTACCTCTCATGCAATCTCATTTATTTTGCAGAAGGTATCCCGTTAGGTAATTCGGATGCAGATCGACAGTTGCTGGAGGCTGCAAAGGCTGGAGATGTGGATACTGTCAAAGTAAGCTTAAACCTGTCCTTAAAAGTAAGAGGGAATTTGTCATGGTTTAACCCCAGCCAGCAGTCACGCCCCACACACCTGTTTGCTCATTTCACCCCCCAGCAGGATCGGGAGAGAGTCAGAAGGGTAAAAGCTGGAAAATTCAGGGGTTGAGATAAAAGCTGTTTAATAGAGAAAGCAAAAGCCACACGTGCAAACAAAGCAGAACAAGGAATTAATTCACTGCTTCCCCTGGGCAGGCAGGTGTTCAGCCATCCCCAGGAGAGCAGGGCCCCATCTCAGATAACGGTGTCTTGGGAACACAAACTCCATCACTCCAAATATCCCTCCCTCCCTTCCTCCTTGTTCCCCCACTTTATGTACTGAGCATGGTGCCATCTGGTCTGGAATATCCCTTTGGTCAGTTGGGGTCACCTGTCCTGGCTGTGTCTCCCCCCAGCCTCCCGTGCCCCCCCAGCCTCCTCGCCAGCGTGGCAGCACGGAAAGGCCTTGGCTCTGTGTAAGCCCTGCTCAGCAATGACAACAACATCTCTGTGTTATCAGCCCTGTGTGCAGCACAAATCCAAAACACAGCCCCATGCCAGCCACTGCGAAGAAAATCAACTCCACCGCAGCCAAACTAGCACAGAATTATATTTCAATACATAATTTCTCAAAGCAAGCAATCAAACAGTCCTTCACTGACTGCTTTAGAGTTGTGATCTGTCCTAAAACCTTTGTATTACACAATTATTACAGATTACAAAATACAGTATTCATCACCTCCAGATGTTTGCCTTATACAAAAAGCATAAATAAGGTACAGCTGTGGATTTGGGAGCAGGCGGAATTATTTTCTTAGGACACAATCTGTGAAATCTGTAAAAAATAAATAATTTTTTTTAAATTGAAAACAGTAATGCAAAATTAAAGGTGTTAATGTGTTGTTGTTAACATTCTATGACTAAATTAGAGGTGTCAACACTATATGTAGTGACATATGTTTTGTTTGGGGAAATTCACAGAAGCTGTGTACAGTTCAGAGTGTGAACTGCAGAGATATTGAAGGACGTCAGTCTACACCACTTCATTTTGCAGCTGGATATAACAGAGTATCTGTTGTGGAGTATCTTCTTCAGCATGGAGCTGATGTACATGCAAAAGATAAGGGGTAAATGCTTGAATATGTATTTTCTTGGCAATTGTAATTGGTCCTATCTATCAGCTTTTAAATACTGTTAGCTGATAAGCATCCTGCTTTTCTTCAGATATTTTTTTATTTTCATGGAAACTTCTGTTAGGTTGAAGATGTTAAGAATATCCAAAAGCATTTTGCAGTACTTAAGATTAGAGCATCAGGAATTTCTCTGGCCCTGTGCTTTTACTTCTCTTCAGTGCCCCGCTGATTAAGTTTTTACTCCAATAGGTATTCCTACTATATTAGACTAGTGGGGAGGAGGGGAAGGAAGGTTTTGTTATGGTTTGATTGTGAAAGGTGCATTGTGTTTTAAGTGTATATCGCTTGGTGAAAAAATGCCCTATTTTTAAAGAGTGTTTTTCTCTTCTTTTAATTGTTTCCAGAGGACTTGTCCCTTTGCATAACGCCTGCTCATACGGTCACTATGAAGTTGCAGAACTGTTGGTTAAACATGGTGCGGTTGTCAATGTAGCTGACTTGTGGAAATTCACTCCCTTGCATGAAGCTGCAGCAAAAGGAAAATATGAGATTTGCAAACTCCTGTTACAGGTATTACATATGCTGGAGGGAGGTTACCTTCTTTTCTTTCTCGTTCACTGGGAAATGTAAATGGACTTCTTTGAGAAATTAATTTGTGGTTTCTGAATTATTGTAATTAAATGTTTTCAGTAAAAGGGATACTCCTAGCACCTGTGTTGTCCTTTCTCACACAGTAAGTGGAAGGCTCTCTGCAGGATTCCAGTATGAGTCAGAATATTTGCTCAACAAGGCATTAGATGCCTAAGATGCAGCATGTTTATTTTACTGACATACCTACCACCTGTCTTTGATGTGCACAGCATGGAGCTGACCCTACAAAGAAAAACAGGGATGGAAATACTCCTCTAGATCTTGTTAAAGATGGTGATACTGATATTCAAGACCTACTTAGAGGAGATGCAGCTCTCCTAGACGCTGCCAAGAAAGGTTGTTTGGCCCGAGTAAAAAAGCTCTGTTCACCTGACAATGTCAACTGTCGGGACACGCAAGGACGGCATTCAACACCACTACATTTAGCAGGTCAGTGTTCTAATTAACTAGTTTGATCAGTTACTAATTAATTACTGTGGCTGAGCTTTCTATGTCTACACAAGTTTAGAGTGTAGCCTCAAGCTGGAGGATTCAGTACTTTCTCTTTTAAAAAATTAGTATCTTACACATATTAATCTTATGTTGCTTTTCAAACTGTTTAATTATTTTCCTGCTCTCTCTAGCCAGAGAGGATCTTTTGTTGTTTATTGACAGGTTTTAAAACCAAATACTCTTAAATAGGGTAACACTGTCCTCCCTAATAGGTATTACACTGTCTTCACTGGGATTGACATTTTAATTTACTTTCAAGTAATTTAAGTGAATTACTACTTCTCTACAGCCTGCTGGGGGTGGTGTTTTAATTCTGTTTATTCTGTCCTTCTGCAATTCCAGCTGGTTACAATAATTTGGAGGTTGCAGAGTACCTATTACAGCATGGAGCAGATGTGAATGCACAGGATAAAGGAGGCTTGATTCCTCTGCATAATGCAGCATCTTATGGGGTAAATATCTCAAACTTTCTGAGACTTAATTTATTTTTAAAAAAAGTGGTGCATTTCATTGACAGCATTTTGAGCCAATACTCTGTAGAATGCTTTTGCTATTGAGTTATAATCTAATCTTATTTTTAAGACACAGAATGAATAATTAGATGACAGCTTATATTATAGGTAAAGACTGTTATGAATTTGTAAAATCACAAATGGAGTTTTCTGACCATGAACACCTAGAAAGCCAGCAGGCTGAAAGGTGTTCTGTAAAATGCCTTTCCTTACCTGTGCCAGTCAAATTTTATCAGGAAGATCTCATTTCACTTATATGACTGCTGTTGAGACAGCAATTGCTTTTGTGATTTTCCTGAATCTTTGTCCTTGAATCAAGTCTTTAACCAAAACAGTTGGAGTACTTTCAGAACTGGAAGTTCAGAATCAGGTATTTTTTTCCTTCAGATCCCTCTGGCTTTGGAATTTTGTTTTACTCCGTCCTTTTTTCACAAAATCTTACTCAACTTTTTGCTGGTATGTTTTAGGCGAGGAAGAAAACACTTTGCTTTAATACTTTTTAAAATCATGATTAAATGCATTCTAAGAAAATTCAGAATTACTCTGATTACAGAGAAATAGCAGTAATAGTTCTGAATTATTTTAATACAGTGTGGTACCTTGGAATTTAGCAGGTGTTTTTGTTTTTCCAGCATGTTGATGTAGCCGCTTTACTTATAAAGTATAATGCATGTGTGAATGCTACAGACAAATGGGCTTTCACACCTCTTCATGAAGCAGCCCAGAAAGGAAGGACTCAGCTTTGTGCCTTGTTACTGGCACATGGGGCTGATCCTACTCTGAAAAACCAAGAAGGACAAACACCATTGGACCTGGTCACTGTAAGTGATAGGGCTTCTCTTGGGAAATCTGTACTTACCTATTTGTGACAGCTCATCTAAAAACTGTTCTTTAAAAAGCCGGTAATACAACCACTTCTGCAAAATTTAAAATACTGTGGTTTCTGTGGTATTTTTATGTGCTTGGAAGGGAAAGTCGATAGAGCTTTATAAACCTGCTTTAAATAATTTCTTGCTTCAGGCATCTTATTTCAGTATGGAGTGGGGGGGAAAAGACCTCAAAACGCTAACAAAATGAATTAATGGTTATAATTTGATGCTTTTAATTCAGTGCTTATAGTTTGACTGATACAAAAATTGTGATAATAAAATGTAAGCAGACCTTGTAGCAGCATCATTTTAAGAAACTGTCTGTTAAGTTTTCAGCTGTGTTATTTCCAAGTATTACAATGTAATCCAAAACTTCATTCAGAATAACTGTTTTGTTTTATAAATTCTGATTTCCAGTAGAAACTTCTGTTCATTTTTTGTAGCAAATTAATTCTATTTAACTGTCCCTAAATTTTTTTAGAAATACTGAAGTCTTTACTTTGTACCTTCTTACAGCTTTTATGTATAAACATTTTACAGTTTCACATATGCTGTTGGCAGAAAAGGCCATTTGTAAGCTGCATTGTAAAATGGCTGTTTTCCCAATATTGTTCTTGAGTGTACTCAAGAAATCTGACATAATGGTAGTGCATTCCAGGAAAAAACATTGTGCAAAAGTGTTCCTCTGTTCTAATGAGTTGTTTTCTGCTCCTTAGGCAGACGATGTCAGTGCGTTACTGACAGCAGCAATGCCTCCTTCTGCCTTACCGACGTGCTACAAACCTCAGGTTATAAGTGTGTCTCAGGCTACAGGTTCTGCAGCTGATTCCCTGTCTTCTGTTCCATCCAGTCCATCCAGTCTGTCTGCTGCAAGTAGTCTTGACAACTTGTCTGGTAGTTTTTCTGAACTTCCCTCTGTTGTTGGTACAAACTGTGCAGAGGGAGCTACTGTTCTGGAGAAAAAAGAAGGTGAGGCTTTCTCAGGAGTGAGTAACATTTCTTAACATATGCTAAAAAGAATACAAAAGTGTAATGTTTCCCATACATTCATAGAGTTATTCTGACATTTGCAATATTTCAGTTCCTTATGATGCCATTAATGAGGAACAAAAGTCTAAAAGTCTTATACTACAAGATTTTACTGTTTTCCCCTTACAGAGCCTTTAAAATGTTTTTTGCTGAACAGAACTAACACGGTGAATTGTGTTTTAAAAGAGAAGTCAAATGAAATTTGGCTCCATACCAAGCAGTATTTTACTAAAAACTTTATCTAAGAGGCTGTTCTTAGATCAGGTATCTTAAAAGGGTTACTTCTGTGACATTTTAGTTGTCAATATATATTTCTGTTGGAACTTGCATTTCTGGTAGCTGGTTGGCTTGTTTTTTGGAAGCACAAAGACTGCTCTTAGGGAGGTAGAAGAGCAGACTAAGTTGCTACTGGGTAGTGATACAGATATTTAATCTGCATCTGCAAAAGACCAGGAATTTCTGTCTCTCTCATTGTTGCCACAGACAGGGGGAAATGTGTATGCTTTATTTTACAATACAGATATGAATGTTCATTGTGAGTTTTTCTTCTTACCCAGTTTCAGGTGTAGATTTTAGCATTAATCAGTTTGTGCGGAACCTTGGCCTTGAACATCTAATTGACATATTTGAGAGAGAACAGGTAAGTGGTTATATTTATTTCCAGATACTTGGGGCTAGAAAGCAATGGAATAAATAGTGCCTGGTTAGTATAATGTAATAAGACAGATTTTAAATGAGTGCCTGTCAAAACAAGTAGAATGGAAGAAAGGACTGTAACTGGATTTTTTAATTGACATATAAAATAAATGTATATTAAAATACATGTGTATATAAACAGATGGGGGCAGTAATGTTCATATCAGTTTAACAGTTGTAGCAGTGTTTCCTTTCAGCAGTATAAAAGGTAGAGTAAATAAGTAGTCTGTGTTAATTAGTAGTTTCAGTTCTTGTTTGTGTTCATTTGAATACATCTAGAAGAGTACTTCTCAATCAGAAACATGGTCCCTGCAAACAATGCAAGTTACAAATTTTAGTTTGTAGCATGTCAATTTAGGACAAAAAGTTTGAAGAAAGCATTCGAGTGAAGGTAAAAGATGAGAATAATACACTGAAGCCTCTAATGTTCCTGTTCTTTTCACACTTGCTTTTTCTCACAGCTGTTGTGAGGTATATTTTCACTGTCATTGGCAGTTGTTCTAGTACAAAAAAACATGGTCTTGCTTTCATTATAGATAACATTGGACGTATTGGTTGAAATGGGACACAAAGAATTGAAGGAAATTGGCATTAATGCTTATGGCCATAGGCATAAAATCATCAAAGGAGTTGAAAGACTTATTTCTGGACAACAAGGTATATGCTCATTTTAAATTATCACATGATACTGCCTTTACATAATCAATTTTTATAAATTACTTATGTTATTCCAAATTGTATCTCATTAAAAAGAATTGGTAATAAAACCTGACCTAGAAAATGGCACTTCAAATGTTAAGAATATCTTCTGACTTGAAACTTGAGTACTTTTATTTATGCTGTGAATTACTGTGAATCTTGCCTTTCAGTTCTCTGATTTATATTTTTTCTCTGTGATCAGTGTTTTGTGTTTACTTAGGTAAAGTGTCGATCTAGTGCAAAATGCTCATAAGCTCCTTGAGATAGGGAGTGTTTGTCTTCATCAAAGCACTCTGAAGAGCAGAGCACATTCTGTTAATGAGTTCAGACCTGTTACCATTGAGTTCTGCCACAGAATGCTGTCTTTGCTCACTCAGAAAGCCAGTTGAAATTCTTACTTACACTTTTCTTTAAATATAGAGTTGGTGTGCTTTCAGTGAACCAAAATTAGCATAAAGGCTTTGTTCAGCAGCTTTAGCTTACATTAAAATTACTGCTAAAGCCTCTTTATTTGTGTAGGACTGTTGATACCAGCACAGTCCTGGGAGTCCTGAATTCATCATAATTCAGTATGCTTCATTTAAGAAGTTTCCGTAAACATTCAATATCTTTTAGGCTTTCAATACCAGGCTCAAGCCTTTTGGGTTGACAGACCTAATTAGTTCTTTTGTCAGCTCTTTCTGTATGACCATGGGAGAAATACTCCTACTGAATTAGTGCTTCAAGTTGCTTTTCCTGTTTCATGATGCCCTTGCCATCAGTAGTTGTAGTAGTACTAGTAGTTGTAGTAGTAGTTGTGGACTCTGTCCAAGGACTGGTTGCTTGCTGTGTCACTGCCTAGAGTTGAAATGAACTCTGAATTAAACAAGTGCTTACAGATAGTTCCCCTGTTTTGTGCATTAACGTACTGAGCTAAGCACGGACAAATGGGTTAATGCATCTGAAATGATGATTCTTGATGAGAGAAGGATTGATCGGTGTCCACAGATCAGAGAAAATGATTGCAGTTTCTGACACTGTTGCTGTGTTTTATTACATTCACAGGACTTAATCCATACCTGACTCTAAATACTTCTGGTAGCGGAACTATTCTCATAGACCTTTCCACCGAAGACAAGGAATTTCAGTCAGTAGAAGAAGAGGTATATGCCATTCTTTGTAGTCTCTCAGTATTTTTGCTATTGCTACTAAAGAAGTAGATAAAGAAGTATTGCTAGACAATTTAACAGTGCAGTAAACATCACTAAGCTTACGAAAGCTTGCATAAGTATACTTCAGATTCCCGACTTTGACTGCATTACTTATAATCTGTGTTCATGATGTCTGTAACTGTTTTCTTACTTGTATTATTATTGCTTGTACTATTTTTAAAACCTCTACTATGTATCAAATCTCTTCAATGTAATATAAATTCTGTGCTACCAATGGATTGCATGTCTGTCATACACAGCTTGAAAGGAAGTGATTTAAAAGAGTCGTAATCACACTAGGCAAAATTCTGAAGAAACACAATTGTAAAGAGATTAGTGACAGTCTTCTCCAGTTTGAAAACTAGACCATGGACCAGTCAAAATACGTTGTTTTTTTTAAAAAAAATCTTTAAACAAAAAAATCATGAGCATCCACAAAATCTGGCATTACTTAACATACAGTCATTGCATAAAAATTTCTCTTACGATTTTTAATTGTTTTTATACATAATTGGTTCTTTTCGTTATTTGACTTGTGTAAAGGAGATGTGTGTTGAATGTTTTCTGAAAGAATGTAATCCTCCTTAAATTCTCAATCTTCAGATGCAGAGTACTGTCCGAGAGCACAGAGATGGAGGACATGCTGGTGGAGTCTTCAATAGATACAACATCTTAAAGGTGGCTGTTGTTTTTTTATGGCTAGTGGTTTTACACCTTTGGAGTTTCGTCTAAAAGTAACATATCCATAAAATGTTCTACACCTGTTTGAGTTCCAGAATGTGACAAGATGTGCTGTTCTGAGACATTCACAGGATAAAGATCATCTTCCAGGGAAATTCAAAGACTAAGTTTATATAGAAAAGCTACTTACGGGTTAATAGGAAGAAATTTTATGAGAAATTGACATAGAGGAGTCTCACAGAAAACTGCAGAATTTTTGAAGAAAAAGGCAGAAGGTTTTATAGGAAACAGAAGAGGATTTCTGTTGAGGGAGAATGGCAGGAAAAAAACACAGGAAGTGAAAGCAAAACTTTTGAACTCTTATTTTGGCTTGATTTAACGTCAGACAAGCGTAAAAAACCAGGCATTAGACAAGTTTAAATAATCTAATGGAATTTTGGTTTGTATTTATGTATTTTTCCCTCTGAAGTAATGGTAATTTTCATTAATATCATAAAAATTTTGATTTGCAAGTAAATACTACTAAGTTTTATTCTGAAGTTACGGTTTTCCCAGTGGAATTGCTGTGCTATACCTACATGCATAAGACTTTGCAATGCCCAGCATACCTCAGCAGGGAGTATGTAATTTACTTTCTTTTAGAAGTGTAAGTCTTCATGGAAGGCATTTCTTAATTAACTGATTGGTCTCTTTACTACTGATTCGGCATCAAGAAGAATTGTGACTGAGCCTGCTAAATTTAAATTAGGGAGTATTTCATTTAAGGATTATTAGCAAGGAGCTGTGTAAAATTAACTGATTCTTAAGCATATAGTTATTATTTACTTGTCATACTACAACAATCAGCTTGTGCAGGATAAGTCAATTTGTGTTTCATTGAGTCCCAAGGAAAGTATTCTTGTTCAAGTGGTAGTGTAAATGTACTATAGTATAGTGGCTATAGGATATACATCTATGCAGTAAAGTGAACAGAATTTTTCAGTTTCTTTTTGACCATTTCAGATTCAGAAAGTATGCAACAAAAAACTATGGGAAAGATACACTCACAGGAGGAAAGAGGTCTCTGAAGAGAATCATAACCATGCTAATGAAAGGATGCTGTTTCATGGTGAGATTTTGAAATGCACTTTATGGACTTATTTCATCAGCAGCACTCTTTATTGAAGGGTTTCTACTGTCTCAAACAAAGTTAATTTCCTCAGTGGAAGTAGGTTCTAGGTTTTACATGAGTTTTTATGAACAAGTGTTTGTGTATTTCACAAGGGATGATACAATGTACTGTATCATTCTTCTGAAATTTGCGTCTCTGTCCCTCCCCGAAGGAGACTAAGATGTAAGTGAAAACATTTAAGAAATTATGAATGAAGATTAAGTAGTGTGCTTCCTTGAGTCTGTTTTATCAGCTGTATGACCAAAATGATTAAAGATCACACTTCATTCTGTTATAGGTTGTTTTGGAGTGGGATTTTTTTTGTTTGTTTTCTTGGTTTTATCCAGAAAAGATAGCTTATCATTAGCAAATTAAAGCAAATTGGAGGCTCTTCTGTGCACAAATACAGAGTTTCTCCTGATGAGCAAAGTGCACAATACATCTTCATAAGGAAGGCTACGTAGTTCCCAACACAGTGGGAACAGATGATTGAATTGTGACGCGTACGAAAATCTGTGTACTGTATTGTCAATATTTTACTTCCTTTCTCTTAGGCTCCCCGTTTGTGAATGCAATCATTCACAAAGGCTTTGATGAGAGACATGCTTATATAGGTGGCATGTTTGGAGCTGGGATTTACTTCGCTGAAAATTCTTCCAAGAGCAATCAGTATGTGTATGGAATTGGAGGTGGCACTGGATGTCCAATTCACAAAGATAGATCTTGTTATGTTTGCCACAGGTAAATACCTCAAAAGAATCTGATTCTGCTTTTGGTAGTCCTAGACTATCAATGCAGCAGTCTCTCTCTGAAGAAAGCTTTGCTCGATAACCAAACGTTCTCAGTACTCTGTGTGCTGGGCCTAACAGAAACTTTCAGAAAACTTTGACATTTAAGTCCTAAAGAAACTTCAACCATCTTCAGTGCATTTAACCGTATCTTTGCCCTTAACTTAATACAAAAATCAGACTTACAGAACCAGAGTGAAGAGGATCTGCTAGATGCTTATGTGAAAGATGCAGCAATGTGAGAGTTTAGTTCATTGCCTGTTACAGAGAAAGGAGAAATTCAGAGATATTCAGATGCAGTATTTCTTTGAGGCAGATGTACTTTGTAACAGCCCCTCATCACTGCTTTTCCAAACACTGAAATAGAGATGTGGATTCTGCCACTAATTAAGTTCTTGAATCCACTTTTCAACAGAAACACCTGTTATGTCTTACCAACACTGTCAGTTCAGAATAAACTCATAGGTCATGGAGTCAGTTTTGGTGGTTGCAGTCATCTCAACCAGAAGAGTATTTTGTGTTTGTGTGCATACTGTTTTGCATTGGAATACAAGGATAAGGTCATCCTCCCAGTATCCTTCAAGTCTCTGCCCCTTTTCGTGTTGCTTACTCTTTTAAAAGTAAAAGTAAAGCATTACTCTCAAATAATGAGAATCATCTTTGAGAGTTACAGGGGATGTCAGAGCCTATTCATGTTTTCTAAAGTTTTGAATAAGAAGGGGTTTTTAGTTTGTTTTCTGCAAAGAGTAAGAAAAGCAAAAGTTTTGGCAGAGTAAAATGGTACATAACCTTGGTCTGTAAATGCCAGGATTCCATTGTCATTGCAGTAGGTACATATGTACAGAAATAAGAGCCCTTGTTGAGTCTTAATAGTGAAAACATTATAACAAACTGACAAATGCTAATCTGAGGTATTTTGCATTGACCTAGAGTTTGCACTTGGCCTTGATGTTGACTTGGCTGTTGGATACAAATCAAGCATTAGAACACTTGTGAATTATGTTGTCAGGATGAGTAATGGGAGGAGAGGATAGAAAACTTTTTCTAAAAAAACCAAACAAATGAAAATAAGTAACAGATAAAGAAAAGGCGGTGGCAATCTCTGAGTCCATTGTTAAGCATGCTGTTTTCAGTAACTAAGATAAACATTTTTCCATGTTACTACCAACCTTTTCCTTGGGCTAAAGAGCTTTCCAAAGTGAGTGTAACTTTTGTTCAGCAAAACAGAACTTGAGAATTTTATGAACCACAAAGATTGACTAAAGTGGCTTCAAGGTTCAAGGTCATAAGCATTGTGTATTCATGGTCCTTTTTCCCTTTCAACACAGGCAGTTGCTCTTCTGTCGTGTAACATTGGGCAAGTCCTTCCTGCAGTTCACTGCTATGAAAATGGCTCATTCTCCCCCAGGACATCACTCAGTGACTGGGCGGCCCAGTGTAAATGGATTGGCATTGGCAGAATATGTCATTTACAGAGGAGAGCAGGTAAATAGCTTTTGGGGTGGTTTTGCAGACTCTCTTTTGTCTTTTTCAAAGGTATGTAATGCATTGGGGGTTTTTTTCCTAGGTTTGAGGTGCTAGGGCTTGCTTTTGTCTTAGAACAAACTCCAGCTGCGGTTGCAGGTGAAAGGATGCATGTTTCCTGAATGATCCAAGATTTTCACTTTTGATGTTTTGCCCTTTTTTCCTTTGGCATTAATAATTTTTCTCCTCTCTAACAAACATTCTGAATTTATCCAGAGAATGAACTCATAATAAAAAATGTGTGTGTCACTCTTTCAGGCTTATCCAGAATACTTGATTACTTACCAGATTATGAAACCTGAAGCCACCACTGAAGCTTAAGACAAGTTGCTTGTGGGAAACCATCAGACTTTGGATGCGAAGATATCAATGGCTGCCATCCCAATAATTACAAGTTGTTGTTGAAAAATTTCCCATTCCCAGGTGGTGTGGTAGCAGATGTGAACAAAATATACCAGTTCTGACTTGATAAAGCTTTAATAATGTACAGTATGTTTTTCTAAAATTTCAGAAATGTCCTCTTTTTCAGCACTTTAACAGATACCATTCCAGGCATAAACTGGGGTTTGGCTGTACTAAATTATAAACAAAAATTAACTTGAAACAATGGTTTTATACAATACTGCATTCAAATCTAGCAGAAATTATAATGGTCTATACAGGAACTCATTTTACTAATATTGTGTTCTTTAAAACACTGCATTTACACTGAAAACGTTTTCATTTGTAAAACTGTAAATAAGAGCTTTTGTACTAGCTTGGTATTTATTTACATTGCTTTGTAATATAAGTGTTTTAGAACTGCAATCTTGTACAAAATGTTCTTTCCAGTTATTGGTTTGTTCATCTGTGTTTTCTCATGCAAGATAGATTTGAAAAGTCAATTTTTTTCAGGTTTTATCACCTAATTGTGAGGGAGAAAGCAAATTTTATCTGAAGAAGTGTAGAAGTATCCAACTTTAGATTGAATACACAAATTTTTGTTCTGTATTTTTATTTATGAAATACACATTCCTGAGAATGATGGGCTATGAAAATGGAATGTTCCATACAAATACTAAAGTGGTTTTCCACCTACTTCCTAGAGTTGCATATTTTATTTCTGTAAAATGTCTTCTGAAGTTTTTTATTTAACTATAGGTATAGTTAACCTGTATCCTCACTTCAAGGCTAGTAGACCTTGCAAGTTACAGTTTTAGTAAATTATTTTCTTTGAATGTAGATGGAAAATTAACCTCAAGAAGTTCTTTCTTGAGTTTCTCTTGCTTACATTTAAGCCAGGAAGTTAAATAGTTTATTCCTAATATGAGGGCAAACAACTTGGCCTTTTTTGTATGCTTATTTTGGTAGATTAATCTACCTGTTGGTGCCCTGAGAATATGAGCATTGCAAGGTGGAAATGTTAAAAGCCATCCTGTCATCTCCTGTGTCTCTTCCATGTTAACACGCAAGCTGTGGTCGAAGCAGGTGTGTAGGAGTGTGTTTTGTCTGCTTTCAGCTGAGTGGAACTGGTCGGGCTGCACAGTCCTACTCCCATCTCAGCCAGCTGGGAGGGGAGGAGCAGCTCTGCCACAGCAGCAGCTGCCTTTGGTAGCCCTGGTGAGGCCCCTTCGACAGAGGAAGACTGCAAAAGGTACAGCCCCTGTCCAGGTCTCACTCGGGGCTCCTGACTGCACCCATCCTTTCAGTCAGCGCTGTCATAGCTCTTGTGTGTGTTCTGCTTTTCTTCCATCTTCAGTTTTTACCTACATATTTCAAAAATATGTAAATACAAATTATAATTTACTTGGGGTTAAAGTGGGTAGGAGTATATTTTAGTTGTTTAATATTTCTACATACAGAACACTGTCCCAGAAGACAATTTGTTTGCAGGGCATGTTATCTTACCATGGTTTTAAATGTAGTAACTGGTCAAGATAATGAAATCCTCTTGCTGATGTGGTGGTTATGTGATTATGCTCTATGTAAAAATGTATTGAACCGTACCCAGTTATGTGAGGAAACTGAATAATAAGATTGCAGAATTCTTGCAGAAAGTAATATTGGCTATGAATAAAAAAGGCTTTGATTTTTAGGTACTTTCTCCCAGCATGTTGCCTGTTCCTTAGGTATAGTAATGCTGGAATTTGTGTTCATGCAAAATCTGTTAATTATGTTTAAAACTTTTTTGTTATTGCTAAAATGCTTCATTCTATATGAATGATCACCTAATGTCTTGTAAAATATTGTGGTATGATAGCATTTTAAGTGGTACCACAATGTTGGTTTTGTCTGTTTGGGGATTTTTTGAGCTGTTTTTTTGCATGACATACCTTGCACTCTGAAGATGGAAGCTGTAATGATTTGATAATACTGACTGTTGAGGTGAACCTTTAATCCCTTGTGCAATTAGTTCTGCTTTACTCATCTTGAAGTGTCTTTACATGTACTGTATGACATTCCATATCCATTTAACACTAAATAAATTTAATTCACTGGTTTTCTGGTAGCATGGGAGTAATTACAGATGTAGTATGTTAACCCATTGTTTTAAATGTGAGCATGCACAATGCTGTAACAAACTGCATCACTGAGGCAAAATTAATTGCATTACACAGAAGAGCTTTTAATGTGGATGAAAACCTGTAAATACTGTGGAAACTTGTAGTTTGATATATGGCTAACTAACAACTATAGCTAGGAGTGAAAATGTGTTAGTAATAAACCCAGAAGTAATCTTCAATTTGTGCACTTAGAACTCCATTATATGGTCCAGAACTGAGACAGAAAACTTGGTTACGTTGGTACTGTAAAGTGAAAAGTAACCTAAAGAGTCTTACCTTTCAGATAACTGCATTGGTGTGATACATACATGAGCAACAACAGAAGGAACTGATTAGATTACTGGTAGGGTTGCACTAAGTAAGTAATTTTATTTCAGTAGGACCATTTACATGGTGGTAGGTTTCCAAAACCAGGTTTGTATAGAAGACTTAAATAGACGTGAGCACTAGAGGGCAGGAAAGCAAATGTTTGGTAAGATCAATGGTAGTGAAAATCTTCAAAAGGGTGTTGGGAACACAACTTCTGATAAAATTGCTCCTGAAAATTCCTCCTATCTATGCTGTAAAAAATTAACATTAACTTTCCATTCTGCATTAGACTGGGTTTTGTTTAATTAAATAACAAGTATGAAAACAAGTGGTACAACTAAGCAAATTGAAAATATTAGGGTCTTTGCTTAAAATATTTACTCATAAGTTAGACTTTAGTTCATAGAAATCAAAAAACAGTTCAGCCACACTCTTCTATGATACATAATTGAAAAAGTTAGGATTATCCATACAGTGCATGTTCAAGAGGTATGCTGGCACTCATTTTGAATGCAAATGACTGTGTATAAAGGAGTTGCCACTGTCTTTTCTACCCTGAACTTGCTCATTAGCCGTGTGTGTATATATCTATGAGTACACACACACTTGCTCACTCTCTGAAAAAAAAAGTGTTAAAAGGGACTTTTCCAGCAGAACATCATAGCCAGCGAGGGTGCTGCAGCCTAGGAGCCATTTCCCCTTCTTCGGCCCATCTCCTGAACTTAGTAAGTAAATGAAATGGATTTTCTCTTTCGCTGGAAACAGCCCCATGGGTGGCTTTCCTTCTGCCTTCCAGTTAAAAAAAAATGGCACAGAGGCTCGATTGGTGTTCATTTGAAGCAGCCAAGGCTGCTTTCTTGCCTTCAGTGACCTGGCAGTGAGACGGACTGAGGTCTGCCCCTCTGTGGTTCTTGGAGCTGTGCTTAAGTTGCAGTTGGAGGTGGAGGTGCTGCCAGCAAGGGAAGTGCTACAGTCGAGGGCATAAGGGGAGATGTGTTTCTCTTGCCCCTGTGCAGCAAGCATAAGCAATGGTGCTTCTGAGAGTATCAAGGGGTTTCTTCCCCCTCCCTGTGGCTCACTAGATCAGAAAAAGCTACAGGCAGCCAGAACAGAGCACAAAATAAAAAGAAAAAGCATGTAGATGACTGGTTTGAAGGTCACAAGTTCTTGCCTTAAAAAGGGCAAGGTTGGCAACTGAGAGAAGACAGAGGAGGGAGAGAATAGAAGAAATAATAACCTGCAAAAAGCAAATTCTACAAGCAGTGACAAGGTGTGGTAGGAATAACAAATATAATTGTTAGGAATAGCCAAGGTAATCATGATACATCAGCTTCCCAATTTACTTTTGACTTAAAAAAGCAAACACTTATGTGTAGACATCACAGGGATTTCAAAAGGGCTCATCTTGAGAAAAACACGTTTTAGAAGGGGAAAGTTGCAGCCAAGTCAAAACATTAATGTTAGACCTGGGAAAAAGTGTGTGCAAGAAAAGAAATAGCATTTAAATACTGAAGGCAAATGCCCTGCACAATAGTTCTTCAGAACTTTCGTTTTGAAGCATTGATTATCAGAGACAAGCTGAAAACCCCCAGTAAACAGCATAAGAGCAAAGTATGCCACATTAAATTATCCACCTGGATTCTGTATGGCGGTAGGGTGTGTATGGGGAGGTGGGGATTTTAATGCAGCCAGAAAATTCGAAGGAAGTGGAGGTCAGATCCATCTCTCCACCTGCAATCTTGATAAAACTGGTACATTTATGAGTGTGTTTCAGCTGGGGTCTTCCTGGGCGGTAGCAGAGGTGATTGGAGTGGCTCCTGACATGTGCAGTGACACAGCCAGGGGAACACCTGCTTGCAGAGTTTTTAAGTTAGGACCATTAAGAGTTTTCAAAAGATCATGGTGGTAGTATTTGCAAACCTCAACATTTAAAATAACTGTGAATTGTTTAAGGAGCAAAAGAAGATGCACCAGTGCCTGAGAATGTCTGATTAAGGCCTTTTGTCACTGGAAAAGCAGCTTCATGCCAGCTGCTAATACTGTGTACAGATCTGGGGTGGTACATGTGGGGAAGGATTAATATTGAATAGTGTAGCTGATAGCCTGAGAAATGGACTTGGAAGTAGTCGCTTTTTTCAGGGCTAGAGGTGTCTGCCTTTGTGTTGTCCAGTTGCTTTTCAAAAAGGTAGCACTTGCCAGCAATGCATTTGGAAGCTTATTTCACAACAAGAAATTTTTTCAGCTTTTTGGTGCTGTGGGCATCATAGATCAATAGATGTGTACAGAAGTTGAATTTCTTACTAGCCTGCTAAAGAACCTGGTAAGTAAATTAAGCAGGTAAATAAATTAAGCAAATAGGTTGGACTCAGTCTCGGAGGTCTTTTCCAATCTACTTGATTCTGTGATCCTGTGAAAGGATGAAAGAGATTTTGTTGCAAAACCAAGTAACAGTAAATCAATTCGTGTATATAATATTTATGACCCAACTGAGGAGGATACTGTGTCTAATAGCTTTTAATTATTGAATTAGTCAAAGTAGAAGCTGACAGCAGTTACATTAAGTATTGTTTCAATTAATAATAGTGAGCTATTAAGCAGTCCAAAAGTGTCATCTTTAAATAAATAAACCTGTATATGATGACCAATGTCTGATAGTGGTTCCCTATTTGAAAGTATTTTACTGAAGCATTGCAAACATGAAAATAACTAATTAGATTTGAAATTAAAGAGCTTTACTTTGAATAACAAGTATTCATTAAAGCACTTGTTTTCATAAAACAAAGTCTAATTCAGTATTAAGGGAAAAAACCTACTTAGCAGTTGGGTACTAAAACTTAAAGATTTATAAATAATCAAAAAATACGTAAATAAGTGCGGCTTTACAGATAGTATAGTTCCAGTAATAACATGAGGCCTTTGAAACACATTGTGTAGAAGGTTTTATTTGATGCAAAGATTCTAAAACCAATCATCAAAAAGTGAAATAAATCTGACTTCAAACTAAATGGACTAATGCTAAAGCTTATTTCAAAAGATTAGGAATGTGAAAGGGCACTAGAAACTGCAAAAACACAGATCATAAGAAAAGAAAATGTTCTGTTGGGAGTAAATATCTGAATGGAGAACCATTTAGCACACAAGGTGGATTTCTAAAGGTGCAGAACAGATCTTGAAAACAAATGAGGTTTAAAAAAAAGGAGGGAGCAGGTGTGTGGGTGTGTGTAATTACTGAGCACCTCAGAGTGGTGGCAACTGCATTAACAGAGAAAATCCAGTCAGCAGTACACCACAAGGTCTGAAATAGTCCACGCTAAATTAGAGTGAAAGGCACCAAGTGTCTTAATAAGGAGGCAAAATTAGAGAAATGTGCTGCTCTTAAGTGTGTCAGATTGCTGAATTTCTGAAATAAACTTACAGTGAACCTTCTATCCAACATCCTACATACATATATATGCCATGTAAGCATTTTGAGTAACTTTAAAAGTCTCTTGGCATTTGTATAATCAGACTCAAAATGAGATGGAGAGGCAGAATGATGAGCCAGCTCATTTCAAGCAATCATCAATACTAGCACAGAGCATATAAGTCCCAGAGGGGAATTCTAATGGGAATAACCCGTTATGGATAGGATTGGACAAATATGGAAACCTGCTTTTTTATGTAATTGTGTATTAGACCATATTCCAAAGAGACCATATTCCAAAGCACTTCTGAAATACCAACTGCAATTAAAAGTGTTCTTAGTCAATTATAAATTTGAGAACGCTGATAAAAAGAACGGATATTTATAAAATAAAGAAATAATAGTAATTTCAGACTGGAGCAGTTAAGTGGAATATTTCAGTTAAAAGGAAAATTTCACACTTGCTATAAATAGTTTTATTCAGGGACATGCTTTAAAGTTTTGGATAGTTTTATTTATTGTAAGTCCCATGTGTCTGCTGTAGGGTCATAGTCCAGCAGAAATACTGAAATCACGACAATACTTTGCAAGAGATATGAGAACCTTGTACATATGGCAAATTTTGAGAGCCAAGGACTTCTACAAAATGATCCATAAACTCATGGATTTAGGTATGCCTGCTCTCTGTCTTCTGAGACTTCCCTCCCCTTTCTCAGAAATACTAGCTTTTCAGTAAAGGAGTTGAACAAAATGTATGAGTGAAATATTTCATATATCAAGTTTCAGTTGTGTTTAGTTTTTTGTAAAGAAGAAAGAATAATGGTGTGACTTTGTACAATTAATAGTTTAATTATTATTGCTTGTGTAATAGGATGCATTGTTATGTATTACAGATGGTTTATTGCAGTATCAATAAATAACATATTTTCCTTTTAAAAAAAAAACCCACACTACAAAATAGTTCTTAATATGTCTCCTTCACTGGACAGAATTTGCAGTATGAATTTTGTGGAGTTTGTGGTTCAGCATCTTTAACCTACTTAACATACTGTTAAAATAGTGGGTTGGACTCACTGACCTACTAGTTTTAGTATAATGTATTATATCTGTAAACACACATTTGCCTCATAATTCTCTTAGTCTCAGAAAAATTACTTAGCACTATATTTATACCATAATTTAGCAATACTGGTGTTTTAAGGTTATCAGGCAGAATAGTTATCATCTCATATTCACAGTATATTATCCCCTGTCATATCTAATTCTAACAGTAAAATGCAACCAGGATTTCCCAAGCAAATTCATTATGTCCTTTAGTTTTAAAACTGACTTTATTCAGGTTTCTTCTTTTTGCAGCATTTTATCTCTTCAGACACATCAGATTTATTTATTTAACTGTGGCTGCCTTTTGCACCTTCTCCATTGTCGCAGAGAGCAGGGATTTGCCAGCACTAAGCACCTCAGCTTCTCAGTTCAGAGCCTGCCTGTCTCTAGACCCTCTGTCTGATCTGAAGAAGCATGAGAAATCTGTTGTGTGGGGCTGCAGGTTCATGATCTAAAATGAAGTGATGTGGGTGGCTTGTGACAGGAATGCACACATCTTAAATGAACAGCAGTTTCCATGGGAATGTCTGTACCTGTAATAGCAGACAGTCACATGTCATTTTTATTGCTGGAAATTCCTGTTTCTCTACAGCATTCTTTATAATTTTGTCTCGTTTCTTTTTTCAGCCCAACTGTGTCATAAAGTGATTTGACATGGAGTTCTGTGATAGTCATGATATCCACCGAGAAGCTGAAAGACAGTTCATAAAAGTGAGGTTCACCCACCTCACTCCAGGTAACTTCACACAAAAATGTCTGCTGTGGTGCTTTCAATATACACCTTTTAAAAGTAAATTATCATAGAATCCTGGAATGGTTTGGGTAGGAAGGGATCCCTAAAGCTCATCTCGTCCAAACCCCTGCAATGAGCAGGGACATCTTCAACTACATCAGGTTGCTCGGAGGCCTGTCCAACTTGAATGTTTCCAGGGATGGGGGATCTACCACCTCTCTGAGCAACCTGTGCCACTATTTTACCACCCTCATTGTGAAAATTTGATTAATTCTGGCTGCTATTAAAGAAGCTAAGTTGCAACTGGTAATTTTAAAGCTTGTATTTGAGAAGGATAAAATGAGTATGTAGTTCTAGAGGTATTTTATTTACAGATCTTTGCTTGCTTTGAAATAGAATGTTTCTACTCTTGATGTTAAATCTTAGGAGTAAGATCACATGATAATAAAGCTGCTTGCTCTTTCAAGTAGTTTGAAATAAATAAGGAGTATCTGCCTGAGAGAAAAGGAATGATGTCCAGCTTGTATTTATAGTTTAGGATTCAAAAAATTAAGTTGGGGAACATACACCACTAACTGCTGAGAACAAGGTAGGCTAATCTGCATGCTGATGATGAAAAATGCATGTGAAATCTATAGCTGCCTATGTGGAAAGCAGGACAACCAAGACCACCAGTTCTGCCAATCAGTCATTCACATTTCCCACTGTTTTCCTCTATTGTAGCAAAATGTGAGAAGCTGCTCTCAGGCCACATGAACAATGCTCTTTATTGGTCTTTACTGAGGCATGATCTGGCATCTATGTGGAGACTGCCAGCCTCAAAGAAGTGCTAGTGGATGACATCTGGCAGCCTTGCATTGCTACAGATAGATTTATGAGCTGTGAAAGATGGTCAAATTAACATCTTCTGCATTCTTGATAGGATTAGGGTTTCTGGGACATGAAGCCATTTGCATATTGCCCTGACTTACCACATTAGTATTGTGTTTGTGGCTCATTTTAATAGATTGGGAGGCAGTGGGGGCTTTCTCCCTTTACATCCTACGCTTTTCCAGTCAGTCTTGGCAGTGGCACAGCTGTGTTGGTTTAACAGACATAGCAGAAATCATACTTCTTGCTCTGACTTCTTCCAGCTACAACCTTAATGCAATTCAAGAGCAGCAGCAGTTGTAAAAGCCGTTTTGCTCAAGAAAGGATGCCCTTCACTGGGGTGAGCTCACACAGACACACACACGAAGTTGAATGATGATGCATTTCTATGAGAATCCACAAAAGTTGTCCCTAGGAATTAAAGAGAGAAGATCTGACAGAAGCTACCTTTCTACAGCCTCAAGCAATTATTGAAGGTCTTGGAAAGGTTAATTTAATTAATAGAAACTTAGCTGAAAATTCTGTTGGCCTTAAATCCCTGTCCCTTCATCCCCTCCCCACACAAGACTTAGACAACATGATTTTTTTTTTCCAATGGTGATCATCCAGTGTTGCTAAAATATTGTTTGTGCTTGTCACTGGGCTGGAGATGGTTTCAGTTTGCTTTGTGTGCTGAGTGACAATGGCCACACACTCCTCACAATCTCCCAGCGGTCTGCCTGAGTGGTGGCACAGGACAAAGCCTCTTCCTGGGGGGCAGGGAAGCCCCAGGGAGCACCAGGGCAAGGCCGACAGCAGGGGAAGAAGAGGGGGCTTGTGGGGCCCTGTGGGATGGCAGAGCTGGTGGGGCGAGAGCATGGCCAGCACTGGAAGATTCCATACAAAAACACTGGCCACCAAGAGTGACCATCATCCCTTCAAGCCCCCAGTGTGGCTCTTAGCTATTGGGGTGGGTAGAAGTGATAGTGAAGGATGTAAAATGCAGCTTAGGTGCACTATTACAGTCCTGTCACTGAAAGAGCCAGGCTTGGCTGTCTTTGGGCACCCACTTCAGCTCCTGTGCCATCCTTCCCTTGGGCTCCTGTGAGCACCTGGGGGCTCTGACCCAGCTGAAACCACTCCTGCCCCAGAATGCTTCAACCCAGCCTGGCTCCCTGATCTCATTTGTGATGTGACTGCATAAACACTTGCACTGGCATAGTGCAGCAGCAAACAAGGAGAAGGATGAGGCTGCCTTTTCCAGCTGCAAGGACACGTTGTGCTGGCTGAAGGTGATGGTGTCAGCAATGTTCCCCAGCCTTGGGGAGCCCGTGTGGGATAACTGGGTTAGTGGCACAAGCATGTGCTGAACAGGATTCTCAAGATGCCTAGAAAAGAGAGGGCGTCCAACAAATCACTGTTTAAAATTTATGAAGAGTATTTATATGTACTTATTCCTTACTTAGACTGTAATAATAAAAAATAAATGAGCTATCCTTTTACAGGAAATTGACTTTCCAGCCTAATTTTCCAAGTTACGTATGCCAGTTTTTTACTCTCACTTCCACTGATTTAAAATTAGCTGGTGCTTCCTCTCAAGTGCAAATGACTTCTACTGCAACTGATCTGTGATGGAAATATTTTCATTAACCTCATTCAGGGGTTAGCTCCAAATTTCCCTCAAGAAGTCTACTCCATACTGGCACCTTAGTTTGAATAATTTGAAGAGAATTAGCATCTCTGAGAGTCCCACCACTCCATCAGGTTGTAGGCAGAGGAACTAGAGAGGTGGAAACATACATGAGCATCAGAGTCTGATCTCCTGAGGCAGCAAAGAGCATGAAGAAGGCAATGAAACATCTGCACCACCATGGCAGGTGAGGAGGACCTATGTAAAAAGCAGACCAAGATGTGACAGATTATATTGTGGTAGCATTAGGCATATACTCCTAATTTTGTGATGTTATTTCATTACTAAGCCATATTTACCACATGGACACATTAAAAGGAAGAAGGCAACCAATGCCAGGTGATTTGGGCTCTCCCCACCAGCCTGGCGCTGGCAGAAAGGGCCAGATGGAGCCGCTTGGTGTCCCAGTCACGTGTTGTCCCCATAGGTGCCCCCTGCACGTGGCTGACCCCCACCCCAGGGCTACCTTGTCTCCCAGAAATGAAAATAGCAGCTTTATCTCCCTTAGGTCTATAAAAACTTCCTTCTTAAACCAAACTACTTTTTGTTTTCTGCTGCTGTTTTCCTACATGACCACGGCACCGCAAAGTTGCCAGCTCAGAGATGCGCGCTGAAAGAAGCCGTCCCGTCGCAGCTGCCACTTGCCATGGCCCGATAGAGCTCTGAAGGGCCCCGAGGCCATTGAGATGCTGTCGGTGTGTCCGTGTGTGGCGGGGCGGGGGCTGCAGCCGTTCATTGGCCCCGTGCTGGGTGGGATGACATCAGGCCCCGCTTTCCATAGGGCCTCCAGCTTGTCCCGACGTCTGCTGAGGGCTGCGAGAGAATAGAGCTGAGGGGAGAAAACCTTCACACTACACCCTCTCGGCTCCAATGAGAACACAGGCAGCTTCAGCCAGAGATAAAAGAACTTAAAAAAAAATAAAAGAGACTGTAGTCTTGGAGCTGCTATTAACGGAAGATGAATTGCAAGAGACCATTTCATGCCGAGGGACTTCAGAGAGCAGCATCCCCAAGAGCCATTAGCTCTCAGCGAGAGTCGTGCTGAAGCCCTTTGCTGTCAGGACAGAAGCATGCATATAAATTTTATACCATTTGTCTCTGAGCAGAAACAAAAGATCAGGTCTAAATCCTCAACATCTTGTCTCGACTAACACGAAATAATGCTCTCTTGTGTGGCTGTCTTGTTACTCTTTTCCCATCAAAAGAATACTAGTGATAAATTTATTCATAATTTTGGAAGATTTTGCTTTTAAAATTAAAAAAGAAGCAGCAAACACATGGAGTTAAGGCTATATTTATTCCTGTTAGTGCAAATCATGCAGCTGCTAAGGATGGTGACTTTGGGAAGAGCACAGTACTTTTTTAAATTGAAAAAAAGCACAGTTTTAAAAGGTTAGCCACTACACTTTCTTCTTCTGCTTTTCATGAAACTAACTCTGAGGATGATACACCTCATGTATTTTCTAGTTACAGCCACAGTCTGAAAAAAATAAATTACTGTAGGATGTTTTTTGTTCTTTTTCAACCAAGAATTCAAGCCCTATAGACATTTTGGGACCTAAGACTTTCGTTTACTCATGAGATAATATCTGCTGAGTCCAGTAGTCAGACTAAATAGGGGCTCTGTAAATAATCTAGAGAATAAAATGCTTTAAGACATTTTTTATTAAATTAAGAATGTGTGCTGAAGTAGATATTACATACAATTTTACATTTTAGGATTTGGATCTCTATAATTGGACCAGAGTTTGTCCTATGGATTTCCTCTGCTAAATAGGTATTTTAGTAATTTGTGAACATGTAAGAAGAAATTAGTTAGTTCTGTGTTTTGCCATGACGCTTCCATCAAACATTTTCTCATTTTATGCCAGACAAAATAGAAAATAATGCCATGTTAGAGCCTAAAATTAACTATAATTTAGTTCTAAGAAGTCTTACTTTACATGGAGCAATTATTCCTAGGTTTCCTCTAATAAATTAACACAAAACTTCTCAGGCTGATCCAACAGCTCTAGAGTGGGTGTAAAATGGGTGAGTGAACTGCACGCCCAGGTGCTGGTGTGGGGTGGTGCCGTGTGTGCTCCAGCAGGCAGCAGAGCCCTTGTTAAATAAATGCGTGTGCCTGTCCAGGGTGCAAGGCCAGCAGCAAGGACAGAGCTCTGAAATAGATCTATAATGAGATACTTTATATGTATTTTATATATACACATTTATTTATGTATGTATGTATGTATGTATGTATTTATTTATTTATTTATTTATTTATTTATTTATTCATGCAGCTGTGTGTTTCCCCGGGCTGCTGAGACCCTGGGGGCCAACCCTCAGTGTCTGTCCCTGCTCGCTGGGGCTGTGAGACCCTGGGGGAGATGGGGCTGCCCAGGGAAGGCTGGAGCGGATCCCATCAGAGCCCGGTGCTCGGGCTGTGCCGCTATTCAGCCATCAGGGATGTGGGCTGAGCTCGGGCTGCGCCTGCCGCCCCTCTCACCCCCTCCCCCCTCCAAGAAATGTGCATCATTTACCTGCTGAGGTCTTGAAATAAATCGAGCAAAATATCTGTCTTCTGAGAGGCAGTGCAGACTGTCCACTCTTCACAAGGCACAGCCCAGACCGGATGAGGTTACGCCCTGAAATTATTTCTAAAGCTGTAGATATTTTATACATACTTGTACTTAACAGATCCCTTCCACGTAAGGAAGGAGTGTGAGGGCTGGGAGAGTTAATCTAAACTCTGCAGTACTGTATGGTTAAAAGCCTCTTTCATGTAACTGTGTTCATGAACTGAGCTTGGAATTCTTAAAAATCCAGATTATTACAAAGGAGGGGGTTTGTTGTTTGGCAAATTGACAAAGCCTGCCATTCACTCACCTCGTGTGCTGCTTGGCTTTACAGTAAATCTTAGATAGGGCTCACAGCACAAGGGAGGCCTGATATATGTCAGAGGCAGTTAAAGAGAAATTCCCAAAGATTTTCAGGTTCAGTTATCCAACCAGCTCCGACTTGAATAGTTGCTTTTTTTTCTTTTTTTTTCTTTTTTTTTTTTTTGTGCCTCCTCCTTATTCTTATTTGTTGATAGTCTGATGGCTTTTAAATTGCACCACGAATCTCCAAAAACATTGCATCCCTTTGCAGGCTCCCCCAGCACAGGTTGGTCATAAACTCAGGTAGGAAACATCAATGTCAAATGATTACATGTGGAAATATTAAATATGCAAATACAGGCAAGTACAGCTGGTAGAGCTGAGGGCTGAACTATGACTGCCTGAGCAGATTTCACTTGTTGAACCTCTGAATTCAGAGGAATTGTGATGACATGACTGAGAGGGAAAATCAGCATTTTCCACAAGGAAGTTCCTAGTGCAGAACCCAGGAAAGAGTAATTCCTGTTGTGGACTGGGACAAAAGACTCAGCCACTCAAAGTCTGGGGTCTGCAACTCCAGATCCATCCTGGGAGAAGCTCTGCTCAGACAGTGATGAAAGAGTTATTCCATTTATTAATTTTTGATGGCACTTTATAGGAAAGGATTGCTACACACAGCAAGACAGCTTACAGCCTTCCTTCACCTTGCAAATTAGAGTAACATCTTGTAATTGTTCCTTCAAAATCAGAAGGTGGTGAAAGAGATTAGTGTTATTTAATAGGATCAAGGGCTTTCTGTGTATAAAGAGAGCCAGACACACTAATTGCATGCCCAGATTCAGAATCATTGATTTCTCTCCAAAGGAAAATCAATAAATGGTATTGCCAGCTTTTGAGATTCTGTAGGAACCTCCAGATACTGAGATGAGCTCAGCAGCCAGAGGAAAGAAAACAATGCTGTGTGCAATCTGGCAAAAAGATGATTTTTTTTTTTTTTGGCCTCTGAAAACTTCCTGAGTTAGAGCTCCCAGAATTCAATTTCCAGAAGCTAAAATGTCAATGATTTGTTTTTGTTTTAAGGTAGCTTATGCTTTTCCTTGAAAAACAGACCTAGTGTCCTGTTATGTCAGCTGGCAGCACCCTTGTGATGACAACCCAAGCAGCAGCTGCATGTGGGAAAGGTTAATTATGCCCAGAACCACCTTCTTCTGGGAGAGAAGAGTTTATCAGGCCTACGGGATAAACAGTGAGGGTTTGGGCCTGGCAGGTTGGGCACACTGGCTCTTCTTGCTGGGGACAGTCAGGAGGCACTGAGGAGGGAAGGATGGGATGACAGGAACCAGAAGAGTGGTGAAGGGCTGCCACAGCTGCAGTGAGAGAGCAGAGGTAAAGGGTGGGTGCAGGGGCAGATTTGGGGGTCTGAAATAAATCTGGGGGTGGGGAGTGGGTGTGGGCAGTGTAACATGTACATCTTGTGGAGCTGCCACAGGACTAGAAAGGAACAGTTTCTGTTGGAAGTGAAGATCTTGGCTACAAAGCATTTCTGGCTTTGGTTGCCTTATCTTGTGGTGGCAGCTGTTATCCAATCATGGGAGAGGATGAAAACGTTGAGATAGGAAGCAAAAAGCTATGGTCTTCCCCCTTAAAAACAGATTTGAGGATCTCACTATGGTTTTCCAGCCTTTGGGATCTGCAGATCAGCTTTTCAGTAGAAAAACTGAGTGTATGTTTGCTATTCAGCACTAGGCATTGGTGTTATTAACCACAGTAAATGCAATTAATACAGTCTCTTGGGTTGTTGTATTTCATTAGTGGTGCTAAAAGGAAGACTTTGAGCTATTTTGTAGACTCAGGGGAATATCGTGGTTAAACACAGAGCAAGGGATCCTCTTCTTTCTTCTCCCTCTTGGGTAAACAGTGAATTTGTTCACAGCTCCTGGTTGGGTTTTTAAATGCAGAGTGATGTGGGTAATCAGCTTGGTTGCCATGGTGTTCCACCTTTGCATCTGATGGTGAGAAATGCAAGCTCTAGCAGCACTGCACAAAGCTGCCATGCCACGGCCATGGAAATAAAACAAAGCTGAGCATTATTGCAAGGTACTGTGCAGTGCTCTGGCCAGCAGCCCACTCTGTGGCTGCTTGGGCATCAGGCACATGAAGGAAAAGCAAGCAGTTGTTAAAAAAAATACAGTCATCCAAATCACACTCAGTGATGATGGAGCTTTTATATAGTGCTGCTGAGGATTATCCAGCTATTTGCTGTAAATGAAATCGCCTTGGCACTAAGAGCTACGTGCAACGGTCCAGATCCTCGTGAGAGCCACTGGGCGGATCCTTATTACTTCTTGGTGGCCTTCTCACAGCCATCCTTAAAACTGTACAGAAAGAGTCTGCAACTGTCTTGGTCATGGGTAGGTGTCTGGGGCTGTGTAGGATCCCAGGCAGCTGAGGAAAACTTTAGCTTTCCTTACCAAAATGTACCCCATTTTGCGTGGGTAAAGTACTTAACATCTCAAACCTCTCTTCCCCCTTGGTAAAACAACTTGCCTGCTTCAACACTATGCCATTAGCTGGGTGAAATATCACTCATCTCCTAAATCCAGTTTGTGTACCTAGAAGCTTCTTAGTTTCTCAATCTTTCTTTTTGCAGCTGGCTTCTCACCCAACTCTGTTCAAGTTCCTGTTTGGAGATAGACAGTTGACCACCTGTTCTGTGGGAAATAGGACAGGACCGGTTCATGTAGCTTGTGAAATTTCTGTCAGCAAGAAAGATTTTTCTAGGACTTTTTGTTTAGTGAGGTCTCAGTTGTCTCTTATTCTGGTATAAATGTATGGTTTTCTACTTGGGTGATTCCAGCGTAACTTTAAACTTTAGGCTCATAGAAATAGATTTTGGGGAGGGAACGGCCGTCTCTTCGTGTTTCTGTCCTCTGAAAAACGTTAATGTACTTGAATGCACGAGCTGTGCTCTCACCCGGGTCAGTCACACCCTGTAACAGAGCTGCAGGTGTTACAGGGCTTTGACGAGACAAAGAATTACGCGAGGCTCTTGTCACAAAATAGTTACCGCTTTATTGGGGAGTAAAAGAGGAGAGCGGACAGAGTCTGAGGGTGTTGGCGGCGGTGGCTGAGGGCAGGCGAGGCCGCGAGTGTCCGGGTGCGGGGGCCGGACGGCCGCGCTCCCTCCCGCGGGCCGGGGCGGCTCAGCCCTCCCAGAAGCCGACGAAGAAGCTGCACAGGGAGTGCCACCGCTCGGCGCAGTAGGTCTGCGCCGGGTCCTCGGTGGGCTCCGGGGCGGGGGCCGGCGTGGCCGGGCCGGGGTCGGGCAGCAGGCGCAGCTGCGCCTCGGGCGGCGCCCGGCCCGGGCCGCAGAGGCGGGCGCTGAGCGGCGCTCCCGGGGCGCAGGGGTGGTGCCGCCGCCGCAGCCGGGACAGGATCTGCCGCCAGTACTGCCGGCTGCGGGCGCCGAAGGCCGGGCAGCGCCGCGGCTCCCCGCGGTAGGCGCAGCTCCGCGCCGCCCCGCCGCTCGCCGCCCGGCAGCTCAGCCGCAGCTCGCTGGCCCCCGCCGCCGAGCGCAGCTCCCAGCGGCACCGGTGCCGCTCCGGCGTGGAGAACCGCCCCGCCCGCGCCACCTCCGCCGCCTCCCGGTCCGCGGCGCTGCCGCCGGCGGCCCCCAGGGCGGCCAGGGCCAGCAGCGCCAGGGGCAGCCTCATCCTCGGCGTGCCTCAGCGACGGGGCGTCCCGGTGCGGGGCCCGCCCGGCCGCCGCATCCTCCGCGCCCTGCGGACACACGGACCGTGGCGGGCGGTGCCCCGGCGGGAGCGCAGCCCCCGGGGTCGCGCCAGCCCGAGCCGGGCGCGGAGCGGGCTCGTCTCTCCAGGCTCGTAACCCCCGGGGCTTTTAGCTCGTGTCCGTCCATTCCCCAGCTCTGCCCCAGGACCACCCCGGCCGGGAAGCCGTAACTGGACAGCAGCAGCCGGAGCCCGCACCCGCCGGCTGCGGCATCGCAGCTGCGAGCGACATCACACCCCGCTACGGGCAACCCCGTCCTTTCCCCCGCACCCGGCTTCCCGCACGCACCGCGGTGTTTTCCGCCCTGTCCCGAGGCACTCACGGTGCGCTGTGCGGTGCGTGGCGGTGCGGGGACAGGCGTGCGCGGCGGCTCCGCGCTCCCCGGCTGCCCGCGGCGGGCCCGGCACGGGGGTTATCAATGCTCGGGGGCTGCCCCCGCCGACGCCCCTCCCCGGCCGCCGCCCGCGGGGGGACAGCGCGGGGACACGCCGGGAGGGCTGTGCCCCGACGGCACCGGCTCGCGGGGACTTGCCCGACGCACTCGCGCTTTGTTCGAGAAAACCTCACGCCGGTACCACAAAGGTATCCCGCAACCCCGGCCCCGTTCCGAGGTGGCGAGGCCGTCTGGGAACCGAGCTGGGCTGCGGCAGCTCGGCTGTGCGGGATCCCTGCGGGGGCGCGGGAACGATGGGTGTGCGCCTGGGAATCAATTTGTTTGTTTTCCTTTGCAACTGATGGAGTTAAAAGGGATTCTTCTTCCGGAAGTAGAATATCAGTGTGGATTATTTAGGATGATTTTTTCTTTTTAATATGGTAAGAGTTTTCTCTATAGGATGTGTTTTAAAAACTGCCAGAAGTTTCAAGAGGACGTAGACATAACCTTTGTTACTGCACATTTGCCGATGGGACATCAGACATCAGTTTCACAAGTCTCTTTTCAAAATTAGGCTCTCAAAAGCCACATGTGCTTCTGTTTCATGGGTGGTGAAGTACTTTGGACATCTGTTCCAAACTCCTTATTGTTCTGACCCTGTCTCTCAATGATGACAGACCCCCAAGTTACCAGCAGCTCCCTGCTGCCCTCACAGTATTGGATGAACAGATCGAGAACAGCCCTGCCCAGAAGGACTTGGGGATGCTGATGGAGGAGAAGTTGGACATGTCCCAGTAATGTGCACTGACAGCCCAGAAAGCCAAACGTGTCCTGGGCTGCATCCAAAGCAGCATAGCCAGAAGGGTGAGGGAGGGAATTCTGCCCCTCTGCTCTGCTCGACCCCACCTGGAACACTGCATCCAGCTCTGGGCTCCCAGCACAGGACAGAAATGGACCTGTTGGAGTGGGTCTAGAGGAGGGCCATTAAAATAGTCAGACGGCTGGAACACTTCCATGAGAAAATACAGTGTTGGGGTTGTTCAGCCTGAGATAAGAAGGCTCTGGGGAAATCTTGTTGCAGCCTTTTTGGTACTTAAAGGAGTTCCAGAAGAAAGATGGGGACAAACTTTTAGCAGTGCCTGTTGTGATAGGACAAGGGGTAATTGACTGAAACTAAAAGAGAGCAGATTTAAACTAGATATAAGGAAGGATATTTTACAGTGAGCATGGTGAGGCACTGGAACAGGTTTCCTGGGGAGGCGATGTTTCCCTGGAAACATTCGAGACCAGGCGGGATGGGGCTCTGAGCAACCTGATCTGGTTGAAGTTGTCCCTGCTCATTGAAGGAGGGTGAACTAGGACACATCTAATGATCCCTCCCAACCCAAACCATTCTATTATATGACTCCGTGGAGGAGAAAAAGAAACGAGTCAGCATCAGCCTTTCTGTGCAGCAAGTCCTAAAAATGAAATACTTCTGCGGAGACTGAGAGAACAACTGCTGGAGAAGAGGTGAGATGCAGAGTCCTTTCTCTAATTCAGGGGAGGGGGAACATTTTCAGGTAGCTCTCCCACTTCCCAACTACATTGCGTATTTACAGCTCTCCCTAGTTGGTTATTTGGAGTGGGGGGGAAACAGCAGAGGAGAGAGAACCACGTGAAGGAAATAAAATGCCTTAGGCAACAAACCATATGAGAGGGTTTACAACCAAGAATCTCAAGAGGAAGCTGGTGTCTCCTCCTGGCCTGGAGTAACACACACCTACCTCTGAAGGACAAGGCTCGTCTGACTGTTAGCTGTGTGGCTCCTTTCTCAGCATGCCACATCGCTTTCATGAGTGCTGAGGACTCCCCCTGGGCTCTAGGAGGAATCTTGGCATCTGACTGGGGGCTGTGGGTACCATGAGGCATCATGAAGGACTGCATTGTGGCTTTTAAAACCTATGGCTCCTGTGAGCACAAGGCATGTCATGTTCCTTAGATTATTAGTCCACCAAACCTTGGAGTTGCTTTCAAATTAAGTTCTGACCACCTGTAATTGTTATAAATTATTACACTGAGATCTTTTCCACATTCTTGCTGCCATTAATGCAGTGTGAAATGGAGTTGCCTAATACGTTTGAGATAATTTCTATAGTAGATTATCCTAAGTGTATCAGCTTTGGAGGAAAATACTACTGTGTGTTTCAATGAGCACGTTGCTGTTACATTTTTTGGACAATTTACTTTGAATCTCCTACAAGTCATTACACTTCAGGAACTAAGGAAAGAAAATAAACCTGAATGAGATTTCTCTAGCCCAACCAAACAATAATTAATCTACTTTAATATTCTTTGCCATGTTCTCCTGGTTTTGGTACCTATATTTACACACACATTTCTCTCCATGATCGTGATTCCTCTTTTGCACTAGAGCAAGTGTTAGTCTTTATGCTCATTGCTTTTATAAGAATTTTCCTGCGCAAGCTACAATTTTCTCTCTTGGATTCGATGGGGATACAGTGTGGGGAAAGATTTTTCTTACATTACTAAAATCACTGTATCCTTTTGTTCTGTTTTTGCAGTTTAAATCTAGTTAGTCTGTGTTACTGTTGTAGCTGGGTTTTGACTGCTCTTTCACTCCTCTCCCCCTACCTTAGAATAACCTTTATAGTCCTAGAAGAAGCTGATTATGGAGTTATCTTTGAAAACATGATTAGTGTGCATTGTGGCAGAGATATTGCCTCTGCAGAGAGCCTGAAACAAATCCCTGGGGAGTTAATGGGCCTGTCCATCCGAGCAAATGAAATAAAAAGTGTGCTTTGCTATGTGAGTGCTACAACGAGACTAAGCTGGAAGGAATTACAGATGTACCATGTTGGATGTAATATTGGTTTCAATCTAGATTCTAAACCGAATTCAAAGTTAATGTGAACACTCACAGGACCAGTCTGAAGCATGGCATTCAGTTCAGTGGAGACAAGTGCAAGACACTGGTCTGAAACACCTGCACAAAGCCAAGATGATGGATGCTGATGGAGTAATATGACTGCAGGAAAGCATGAAAGGCTACAGTGATCCACAAGCTGAATGTGAGACACCGGTTGTCATACAATTGCAAAAAGGCAAACAAACACATAAATAAGGATATCAGGTAAAAGACACAGGAAGTAAGGCATGGCCTATAGCCACATTTTGAGTGGGGCACTGTATCCAGTTTAAGCATTACTCTTCAAAAAAAGATAAAGATCAACTGAACTGAGTCTGTAAAAGAGCAATGAGAGTATCACAGACCTTGAAAACTTGATTTATGATGAGGCAATTTAAACAAGGGGCTTGTTAACCTAACAAAGAAAAGCACTGAGAAGGCAAATGGTGAAAACTGAATCACTGATTAAAGCTATCTCATTATGCATCTTTTTATTTCAGAAGTTCAGATCATAGCCTTAATCACACTTTTCCCTCATCAATGAATAAATTATCCTGTTAGGTTTTAACTCTGAACTGAAAAACCTATATTCTGTTTATAGGCCACTTTTCTGACTTTGAAGATATTGCACAAGAAACTGTGTTTGGGCTTTGACTTCAGGATTTTGATCTTTCAAAATTCAGTTGAATTAACCATTTTTATTTTATAAAAACTCCATTCACTATGAAGAGTAATATTTATTTCTCTTATTCTAGCCTCTAGGATTGCAGCAACTGTAAATGATTGAAAAACAGTTTTGCTTTACAAGTGGAAAGTAGTCACAGTTTCCAGCCCTGTCATTATAAATTCCTTTTCAGAGAAGTGGGTAGTGTAAACAGTATTTTTGATTCATAAACTGAAATTGTTTAAAATAAACAAGACCATAGCTGTGTTTAACCTTCTTGTTTGAGCTATCAATCTTCCAATTTCTTGGTACTGGCTCAAGAGAATAACATCATATTTAATGTGTCTACAGGGAGATAGACTGACCTTCTCAATTACCTTCTAGATCCTGTTTAAGCACTTCTCTACAGTCAGACTGATGCCTTTATCCAGGTTTTTGACATGTTTGTGTGTTGTTTCTTTCGTTCCCTGACAACAAAGTGCCACTGAGATTCAACCCAAACTTTTGTTCAAGAGGTAGCTTTTTGCAAAATGATAGAAAAGTTAAAGAAACTGGATAGTACTGATCAGGAGATTTATAAATCAATTTCTTATGCTGCAGAATTGGTTTGAAATTATCCATATGCCCACCCTTCAGTCAACAGATCATGCTGCTGACGAATGCTCTCTTGGAAGCCAGGACATTGCAGTTCTTCAGAATCATCCCAGAATACATTTTCTCCTCAATCCATTTGCTTTAACAGAAAATGTTCCACATATGTTTCCACCATCTTTTCTGTCTTGCATTCCCCGCAGGCTTTTTCACGAGCTGGTCTGAGTCATTTGCCTTGTGTTCCCCAAGGCTGCGTTTCCACCCAGGTCAGGAAATCTTAGGGAATTGAGTTTTGGTAGTGGTTCCTCTGTTTCCCAGGAACCGCTTTGTTCCTTGCACCATGTATGTATTCCTTCCTTTAATTGACTTCTATATTCTCAACTCAGATTGTTGTGTTTCTGACTAGAGATGCATAACTACATGCTATTTTTTCTAAGCATGTAATTTTTCATATTTAAAATGCCTCCTCTTAAATGTTTACTTCTGTAATCTGCTTTCCACTGTGAGGATGCTGCTTTATCAGCCATGTAAACGTTGCCATGCTTATTCTTCACATTCATAAACAAACTTAGGAAGCTTTTTCATTTCTGCTTCTCAAATGTTTGTCAAAGAGTGATTGTTGTCTCCATTAGCAGAGAACCCACATGACCACTATTTCCTACATTCATTCTTCACTGTGTAATGAATGGACTGACCTCGGTGTTGATAATGCCCTTGTTGAGCCGAGTATGGGAGCTGCAAGAACACCCCTACAACTCCAGGCTTTTCTATCAGCTGATCAAAACACAAAGTCTTGTAAAAGGCTGAGCTTCAGCTTTGCCTTTCCATTATTTAAGCTTGTTCAAAATAATAGTGAAGAAAATCGCAGAAGGAATTTATTTCAGCTAGCACTAAACAGAGGACTCCATTAGAATGTCAAAAAGACCATTTCCTTTCATAGAACCTCTGGCTGGTCATCCTATGGTCGGTTTAAAGAAGCAGGAAATACATTCCTTATTGTTGTAGCAACATGCACAGAGACCTACATGTAATTGAAACCCCATGCAAGTACTAGAGAAGGAAAATTATTTCCCTTTTGAATTGCTCTTATCCCCTTATTTTAGGCACAGACAGAAGGATTGGAGGAACCCATTTAATCTGAACATTTCTAGAAATGTAAAGTGTTAAAATTAGCTCAACAAATGCATCTTGACCCTGTTTCTTGGCTGCAATGTGGTGGAGGTGACCAACATGCCAGGAAAGGCTTATTTCATAATTTAAGTGACAAGAGTAGCTAAAGAGCAGAAGGGTGTGGGGAGCTAAAGTGATGCAGATTATCTATTAAAATGTTATCAGAGAGCGCTTGTATCAGATGGTGTGAGAGCACGTTTCTATTGAAGCAGCAGCAGGCACAGCCTGAGGAGAGCAGACGGCTGGGGATGTAAAACCTGGTGCTAGGCATGAACTGAACCCCCATCCACCATGTAGGGGAGGAAACATTGTACAGATCGCTGAGATAACCCACAGGGGTGGGATTGCTTCTTTCTTTTCTTCTTTTCATGAAATGCAAGGAAACTTCACATTCTGAAAATGTAAATTTTGAGGGTTTCATTAAGGCAATGTACTTGTAGAGTTTTTTAATGAGGAAACAAATCATAATTATTTGACAACCAAGCTGTAAACAGAAGACTGAGTTCTTTTAAATATCTTGTGAATTGAGTAAAAAGGCTGTATGTTGGAATACAAGTTAAAAAAAAAAGATTTCTAGAACAAAAGGTCTGAACTACTAGATTCCAGTTAATTCCAGATAACCTAAATGGCAAATTTATAAAACTTATAACAATAAACTGTCCTGATATGTTTATTTCATAAAAAATAATTTAAATAGTCCATTTTTTGTAATTGATAAAAATGTAATATGCATAGTGCTTTCTGTATGTCTCCACAGTAAAATACGTCCCCTGAAAGTGGAGGAAGATCAGACATTTAACTTGCCCAGACAGTCAGTCTATTCAGACTGAATTCTTTTGCCACCTGCTGAAGGCTGGAGATTGGTTTTCCATGGTGTGAACTGATACGTAGGCTATTACAGCAAAAAGTAAACGTCAAAAGAGATAATTGTGAAAGATGTCACTAAAAGGTGGATGTTTTTCTAAGGGAACCCCATTTTTTTATGGATTACGTTTATTTTTACCTTGTGGTTTTATCTAAAGTTCCGAGATAGTGGGGAGAATGCTGGTGTACTAGATACAAGCAAACAATGAAGTTGGCCCTGTCCTATAAATCCTAGTGATTTTTATGGGGCAGAAATACGCAGACTATACAAGCCCTTGTATACACTGACAACATATGGTTGGTGGCTCTTGTATTACAAAATTCAAATGTGTGTGATACTGTGTTTCTTAAGTAGCACTATACTCTGCATAAATATCAAATAAATAAAAAACCACACAGCATAACAAAGAAACATCGAAGAAAAAAAACCTGAAAAAAGAAGAACTAAGAATATAATATTACTTAAGGCAGTTAACTATCATATTCTTGCTTGTTTGCATTTGCCTTGTCACTACACAGCCTACACTACTGAGTTTCCGCATCCAACGTGGTCAGGTTTGTGTCTTCTGTTAGCAAGTTAGTGCTGCTTTCTCCTTTCTGCATCCTGGTCTCTCTGGGCCTAAAAGGCCCAATTAGAAATGGAAAACTGTTTTTCTATATCCTGCCTGGTTAGAAGAGCATAATGATGAGACCTTTAGAATTACTGGATCAGGCAGTAACAGAATCATGGCAAATACCACAGTATGTGGCAGGAAGGGAACTGCTTGTAGTGCTGGGAAGATGCATGGTAGCAGGCACTATGGAGCAGTGGGATTGCGTGCAGGCAGACTGAAATGTAGGGGAAATCTGTTTTGTGATACAAGATTGCATGGTGTTAGATGCTCAGCCCAAGGGCTATCAAAAGCACAATGACGCCTTCTGCTCAACACATCCAGTTCTCCCCAGTTAACCCCTTGGGGGTGCTGAAATTCTTTGTATTTTCCATGGTAACCTCTATCACTAGACTGATGTTATAGAGTCTTTGTTCCTGGAGCAATATGCTATGCAGGGCTTTTCTCCTTTCTTACCACGTGTGATACCCTTGCCAGGAGTGATGGGTCTTCTGCCTCTAAAATCCAGTAGCGTAAGTCAGGATATAATGCTAAAAACTGCCTGTTTCATTGAAAACACTCTTCTAGCTGAGGTTCAGAGACAGCAATGAGCATTTCTTGTAGTGTCAATAATCAGTGGCATTCAATGAAAATTTCCCCCTGTACTACTATTCTACCTCCAAGGTTATTTTTTTATTTTTTATTTGATATAGATTTCCTTCATCTCCTGTCAGTGTGTTTCCCAGAAATGACTCTCATGATTGGACTGCAGGGGAGCAGGAATATTGTAGCAACTCTTAAAGAGAAAAGATATATTTGGAAGCATATGACTTCAGGCATTGTTTGAACTCAGCTTGTGCCACCCCAAAATTACACGTTTCAGCTTTACAAAGTAAGACATACTAAACAACAGCTGAAGCTCAACAAAGCATTTACAATTCAAATTTTGTGCCTGCCTAGCTTGCCTGTCACTGAAAGTTAGGCTTAAATTCACAAAGGATGTTATTCAGAAGCAAAATAAAATGCTGTTTCTATACAAAAAAAAATTAAAATATAGTGCATATTCAGATAAGCAACTGTTGTGCATTATCTGGAACCAAAAGTGATGGTAGTAGCGAGTGTAGTGACTTGTGCTGCAAATAAAACCAGTTAGAATTGTCAGAGATCAGCTCAGCACAAAAGGCATTATGTTTTATCTCTATTCCCCTGTCCCTGGACTAGCCCCAGCTGTGCTGAGGTGGTGCCTCTAAGGATCATCACAGCAACTTTTTACCACACTTCAAGGAAATGGCTTCCACTACAAACATCTTTCAAACTACTTTGCACTTCTTCAGTAGCATAAGCTGTCAGCAGCACAGTGAAAATCCAGCCCCTTTTCGAAAGAAGCCTGCAGTGAACTGCCGAGTTCCCAAAACCCTATTGCTCCCCGTAACAGCTGCTTTATATGTTACTTGTGATGGTAACAGGTGTTTGGGGTTTTTAAACTCTTGAAGAGCTGAAAAACTGTAGGCTGGCAGCACACCAAGGAAGTATCAGTCTGGTGAAACTAATTCATGGCTTGGATGCACTGGTACTACAGGATAAACATTCTTAGAGTGGAAGTTATGGTTATTAATCACCACTATCCATTAATTTATTGTCACAATGTAGTTTGGCAGCACTGATATTCTGCTATAATCCAAAACATCAGGCACTATCTAATTACCAGTTTGATCTCTTGAAACTGAGCTCTTTTATGTATTTCTCTCCTTCTGCTAGCAAATGTGCACCAAGAACCTTTGTCCCGATGTTATCTCTGATGGTTATATTATTGACTCAGGCGTTAGTAAATATTCTATATTCTGCATTATTTTAAGCACTCATTTATTTAAAATCTCTAACTGATTCAGCTTTGTTACCAACAGCAAAAAATTGCAACTAGTTTGTTTGCACACTGCATCTTGTTATTCCCTTTTTCCTACTATCCTGTATCACTGGCTTTTTTCCCTGTCAGCTAGTCAGTCTAGCCAGTTTTTCCTCTCACCCTGAAGAAGGTATCTTCACTTGATTCAGTAAATTGCTCTAGACATGTTTGAGTCTTTGGCCTAGATTTCCCCTGATTGTAATAGAAGCTCAGACAACTTGCTCACATGTTTCATGCAAAAGTCATCACAAGATGTGAGCCCATTAAATAGTGTACATAGGCTCCATTCGACCAGTTCAGATTTAATACGAAAAGAGTAAAATGAAGTGATGTGTTCTCACTAAGGGTGGGAGTAAAGATGAATTTAATTAGTTAAAAACATGTTAAAATGTTGAACTGCAGAAAGCTCTATGAAAATTTTCTTTAAAGAAAAAACAGAACCTAGCAACAGTTTCTGCAAATTTTACAAATGTCTTCTCACTACCTAAACTAAACTAAAACTGTCTCAAGATGAAATTCTCCTCTGGTTGATGAAGATAAACCTACATTTTCCCTAGCATCGCCATTCATTTCATACTATGCACATGTGAAAAATCTTGGGTACAGGTCCAAACTTCATTTATTGCTGTCAGTAGTTCCACTGATTGGCAGTTTTCCTATCATGTAGCTACTTAACTTAGAAAAATGTGAAATGCATTCATAAGCCCTGGGTTTTCTAAAATGTCTTCAATGATTAGACACAAGTAGGGACTGGGAAGGAATAACAAGGCTAGATCAGGACTACAGTAAGTTTTTTCAAGACAAATATGCTAGAAAAAATCAGCCCTTTAGCATCTTTGTGCCTTTCTTTGGTTGCAAATGCAAATTGGTTCTTAAGAGAGCTAGAAATCTGAGGAATAGCCTGTGCCCAGGGGGTGCATCCTACTGTGTGTCTCTTTACAGTAAAAAGGGCAAGAGGTGTCAGGAAAGTGAGTCAAACCATTTCAATGAGATGAAGTTACGTGGTGGAGTCTGTAACCACGGTGGTGAAACCACTCAGGTCCATCAGAGGCCAGGGGGACTGGACAAATAGTGGTTAATATCCAGAAAGCCACTTCAACCTCCCAAGTTCAGGGGGAAAAACAGTTTATGAAGAATAGAGAATTTTTCACAAAAGAAGTTTTACTGATATTCAACTGATTGAAATATGCTTAATGCGGAGTGCGTAGGTGCCTCATCTGAAATCCAACACAAGAGGCATGATTTTGGCAAAAGCAAAGCAACAACAGATGCTTCTGACAACCAAGTTGTGTAACAGGTTTCTCTTTTTGCAACCTAGGTCAGCTGTTTTTCACAGAAAGTTTAACTGAAATGTTAAGGCATCTGATACTAATCAGAGGGATAAGAAAAAAAATGGAGGTGCGATACATACAACTGGGGTATGATCTTGTTTTCCTTACGTTGATATTTCCTCTGGATTCTGCATTTGTTAAAGTTGCACATAACCATAACCTCAGCTAGGTGAGCTTTTGTATGACCACAAGAATTTTGTGTTTATCTCAATTGTATGATAAAAAACCAGGACCCGCAGCTGGTTGAGAACTTTGTAGACTGGCAGAAGGAAAGAGAGTGGGAATTATTTGAACAGAAGAGGCATTTGGTATACATTGTAAACCCCACTACATGTACTTTGCAGAACTGAACTGTTTGATTCAGATGTTTAGGCACTGGCTAATAAGAGTGTTTCGATAAGGTATCTGTGATGTTGCACTGTTTTGACACCAGGGCCATTTAGAAGCTATTTTTTAGGTCAGTGTGACATTAATGGTACTGTAAATATGATACTACTAGGCATGGAAATGAACTGCTTTTAGTCAGTGAAATTCCTTATGGATTCACCACTGTGTATGTGAGGTGATATGTGGATTTGATGATCTGAGTTATAAAAAGCGTGTTTGAGGAATAGCCGTAGATCTCCCTAAAAAAACAACTTTGTTTTTTTCGTGATTCATTTCACCCTGCCAAGCCAAGAAAGTTGTGACCCAGAAATAGATAAAGTGCTGCCAAGTTTTTGCTTTGAAATATACTTCTTTTGAGTGGCTGCAATAGGGTAAATAGAAAATAATTTTGCCTCTTAACTTCTGCTGAAGTAAACCTTGGCTTATCGTAATAATTCTAATATCTCTTATCACACTTGAACCTAACAATATGAATTGAATCTTGTGTAATCTACCACAGCAGCTTGCCCTGTCATGAGAAAAATGTCAGTCAGAAATCACAGTTAAGCATTACAAAAAATTACGGGGGAAATAAGTCTTGCTCATTTACTATTCATGGAAGTGGGTGGTCTGCAGAATGCTTCCCAGTCTAGGAAAATAAAATAACATGCAATATCAATATTTACACGTTATTAAATCAGCAACAGCAGATGTAGTCTGAATAGCAATGTGGTGTGGTTTCATATGAAGTACCTTCAGTAATATGCTACTGAAAATGAGAACAAAGAGTTTATAATATGCAAATTCTGTAATTTATTGCAGTCTTGAACATTACACTGCACTTACTGCAACAGAGCTTACAGCTGAAAACTACTGTAATGTGTGTCATCTGCACATCAGTAATAACCACTATCAATTAGCTACAAACAATTATTTCCAACATCACTTAGAAAAAACAATTTCAAGTTGTCACTTTAAAAAGCTTCAGTAAAGACCAGGAGTTTTTCTCCAGGAAAATCTACATTTATTTTCAGGTACAATCTGACCTATAAATGAAGCATATTTAAACTATAGCCACAAGCACTGACACAAATAGCTTTTTCCATTCTTAATGCAAATATAGTTTCATAGATTGAAGCTACCATGCATTTTTGATTGTTCTTAAGAGAAAATGTTATTCAAATATATCTGTTGCTTAATTTCTGCTACTCTGCCCTGCACCGTTTTCACCATCACTCTAAATAAGAAGTCCAGCCTAATTCTTGGGTGAGACAGCTCACATAGCAGGGCAAAACTTGTGAGAAAGGAAATCTTTCTCTTCCATTAATTAACATCTTTTATCACTAATAATGAGACTGTACACATACTAAAAAAAGAAAAATAATCACCTATGCATAGTAATTTCATGTGTGGCCTCGACTGCCAGCAGAGTGCCTGCCCATGAGCTGGAAGATGTGTGTGGGCAGGGACAGTTCACTCTCTGAGGGATGGAGCCAGCTGAAGCTCGTGCAACAGAAACAGGAGGGTGGCAGGCAGAGGGAGAGTCACACTTCAGGGCAGTATCTCGTCAGGACGGGTTTTAGTGTGGAGAGGGTGAGATGAGATGTCTCTTAGAGCTTGAATATATAATTTTAAGGGTCTTTTTTTGAAGGAGTTAGATTCTGACATTCTTGTGTTTCTGGTTTGTGTAAGAAGAAAGAAATGTATTGAGGAAAATACTCTCACAAATTGATTGAATCTTTAACATCTGAATCCATGTACAGTTCATATATGATCACGTAGAAAGTAAGCAATGGGAATCAAAACAAAAGAACATGTATCTTGTATCTCTTAAGGAAACACCGGGTTTATTTCAGGGTTGCTCTCCAGAGGAGGCACCAGGCATGCTGAGTGATAGTTGTTAAATGCTAAGAAAAATGAATAATCACTAGGAGAAAGGAAGTATACCAATGGCATCTCAAAGTTATCTGTATCTTTTTTGCCTTCAAGAAAATATCTAAGGATAATTGCATGCAAAAAACCCCACAACCAAACATCTTAAGTTTAATGCTTCTTAAGGAGACATGTTGTCATAGTGATGCAGGACTAGAAATCATCTCGAGACCATTACTCTGTCTTTGCCCCAAGACAGGATCAACATTGTCACTGTCATATCTGACAGAAGCTTGTAGTCATTTTACTGAGAGAGATGTCATAATTTACCTAGGCAACCTACTCCAGTGCTTAATTATTGTTATTCTTAGAAAGTTTTTCCAAATTCTTTCCTTGGTCTTTCTTAGAGTTAAACCCATTACCTCTTGTCCTGCCAGCGTAGCCCGTGAAGAACAGATTGCAGTCACACCCAAGTGTTCCCCAAGGATACATTCCTGAAAAGAGCAGGATAGCAAAAGTATATTTTCCCATAAGAATTAATGATGGGGACTTAAGAACTACACATGGTTTAAAAATCACAGGGAGAAGGTTCACTGGGAGGAGAGTCTGTCTTTCCTGCTGCTGTCCTTTCAGCACAGATCACTGTTTTGAAAAATATCAGTTGTGCAATCTGTGAGACTGAATGCCCAAGAAAACTCTTGTGGTGTATGCATTCTTCATGTCTCTTTCTGGACAGTTGCATCTTCATCATCTTCCTGAGATAAATCAAAGCCAATCCATCATAGGCAAGGGACAGAAAAAATGGGGCAAGGATGGTGGTTAGTGGAGCACAGTGTATTAAATGGTCAGATGCAGAACCTTTAAGTAGTGGACAGAGAAGCAGAGGAGAGTGAGATGCCACTGTATTCCCTTAATGTCTGCTGAACCCTTTTACACAGGTAGAAATGATCATAAAGTTTCCCCAGTATTCTCTCTCCTGCAAGCCATCCAGCACCTGTTTGCTCTGCCTTTTGTGGCTCTTCGTATCTATAAGTAGTGAAATGGGTTGACAGAAATGACCCAGTCGGTTTTTTTTTTTGGTGGATCATATTATATTTCTACTTTCTGGAGGGATTGGCTGGCTGAATTATGAGTTGTTTTTACTTTGATCTAATTATCTCACTATTCTTAATGTATACCTCAAGTTTGACTGCAGGGTGGGGGTGAACAAATGCATGGGAGATGTCTAATGACTGTGAGAAAAACAAGTGAGTGTGGCTGTGGGGAGAGGTTAATGTGTGGCTGCTTTGTGCCTTTGGAACGGACTTCATATGCCTATCACCCCTCTGTGGTAAGAGCAGTGTTTTCCCATCCCTCTGGCATGGGACTTTTGTTGCTGGGGGACAGATGTAGCTTACACGGAGACAGGGAGAACTCTCCCTGTGTGGTGGCTGTGTGTGTGAGAAGCATTTAATCACTTATCCCTCTGAAACAAGGCAATGGGGTCTCTCACACTGACCAAGTCCTGTACAGGGGCAACAGTTTCCAGGGATAGCTTTGCCTTTCAATCCAATTGCAAAATAGCTGGCACCTGACAACTGTTGGGGCTGCTGCCAGGCACAGTCTGTGTCTGAGAAGTCACAATCCTCTTCTCCACAGACATCTCCTCACTGCTGTCCTCTCCCTGGAGGCTTGTGGCATGGGGCATGTGCTGCACCCAGGCAGTGATGGCAGCGGGAGGTACTGACGATGGGACAGCTCCTTCCTTCTGGCAGGTGGTGTCACGGTGATAGGAAACCAGCTCATTGCTGAAGTTGACCCTCTCCACAGGGGATCTAGGTGTGCCACAGCAGCAGCACTGGCAGCCCAAGAGGTTGCTGAAAGCCCTCCTGAAGTCTGCATTGAAAGCATAGATCACTGGATTCACTGAAGAGTTGGCCCAGCCAAACCACACAAAGACGTTGAAGGTGGTTTGGCCAACACAGGGTGACTGTCCTTCAGGGTCTTCCTCGAGGTTGGGCTGGCAGAAAGGCAGCAGACAATTGAGCAGGAAGAAGGGCAGCCAGCAGCAAACAAAGACTCCCATTATGATAGACAGGGTCTGCAGCACCTTGGTCTCTTTGTGCAAGGAACTCCGCAAAGAGGAGGTGGGCTCCTTGCCATGAGCTGGCCACTGCCCCCCTGCTCTCTCAAGGGTGGAGATACGGCGGATCTGGGCCTGGGCAATTCTGTAGATCCTGCTATAGGTGATGATCATTACGGCCACGGGGATGTAGAAGCTGATAAGGGAGGAGGTGACGGCATAAGTGCGGTTCAATCTGACATCACAGCGGGGTGTCCCAGGCAGCCAGGAGCCTAGATCTCTACTGTCCGTGGCTTTATGCCAGTGTAGCTGCACCGGGATGAAGGAGATGAGGATGGAGAGAGCCCAGGCCACAGCTATCATGGCACAAGCAAGGCGCCGCGTCATCCTGCGCTCATAGCGAAAGGGGCTGGCGATGGCCCAGTACCGGTCGAGGCTGATGATGCAGAGGTGGAGGATGGAGGCGGTGGAGCACATGATGTCGAAGGCCACCCAGGTGTCACAAAAGTGGCTGCCAAAGAGCCAGGAGCCTCCAGCCACCTCAGTGACCGCTTTCCAGGGCATCACCAGGAGGGCCACGCAGAGGTCCGAGATGGCCAGTGACAGCACAAACCAGTTGGTGACCTTGTTGCGCAGGTGGCGGAAGCGCAGGACGGCCAGGCACACCAGCGCATTGCCCAGCAGCGTGCTCAGCACCAGGGCGCCCAGCAGGCACCCGGTGAGTGCCCGCAGCACCCGCGGGCCGCCCCCCACCGCCGCGCTCCCCATCGAGGGCGCCGCCCCGGCGCAAGGGCCGGCCTCGCTGCCCCGGGCCCCCCGGGCCGCTCTTACCGGCGGGACAGCGCCCGAGGCGGCGGCGGGACCCCCCCCGGCCAGCGCCGTCCGCGGCTGTGGGAGCGGCCACCCGCGGGGGCATCTCTGCCCGCCGCCCTCGGTGTCCCCCGGGAGCGGCGGCGGCGGCTCGGGCTGTCCCGGGGTACTCACCCGCCGGCTGCCGGGGCCTCGCCTCCCGCCCCCCGCCTCTCACCGCCCGCCTCGCCGCCGCCGCTCCCGGGGCCGCAGGGAGGGGCCGTCCCGGCGCGGCGCGGGGGCACCGGGCGGCGGCGGCCCCTGGGCGGCGGAGCGGGGCCGGGCCGGGGCGGCGGCGGAGCCGCGTTCCGCCCGCAGCGCCGGGACAGAGCAGCAGCAGCTCCGGGCGGTGCCGTGTGCCCGCCACAGCCGCCCCCGCGCAGCCGGACCGAGCGGGGGCCGGCCGGGAAGGCATCGAGCGCCCTTCCCAAGCGCGCGGAGGGAGCTTTCCCCACAGCACCGCCCTGGGAAGAGCCCTTTCCCGGTCCTCAGCCTGTACTTGTCGAAGTGTCACCGGCGAGGCAGGACCCGGCGTTTTCCAAGTGTCTCCTTTTGGAGACGGCGATCATATCTCAGCTTTGTTAGCGAGCAGGATGTCACTTCGTGTCGGTTTAGTTACACCGAGAACGCGCTCAGAGCTGGGTGTCTGAACCTGTTCCCACCAAAACAGTATTGTGCCGTTTATTTTTTGTTTTGAAATTTTATGTAATGAAACCAAAAGCACAGAAACCTAAGATCTCTAGTTTGGGTCTGCTGCATTTTGGCAGAAAGTTGTCCACAGCACCCAAACCCTCCCTCTTTATTTTTCAGCCAAAGGTGTCTTCTGATGTGTTTCAACAGTCTTTTATTTGCTATTATAATAATATGCATATTGTCGTATAAATGTATATATTTACAGCACATATTTACAGTCTATGTTCAATAAAGCACCCTAATGCAAATAGGGTATAATCCTTCATATCCAAAGAATTTATATGGTATTCCTGTCATGAGAAAAAAAGAGATTGGGACGTGAGTAGAAAATATCAATTAATGTAATTAATTAACATGGGAAACAGATATTTATATTTACATTAGTTATTTTTTTTATTTCTTTGCCTCTTAATTAAAACTACTCCAGCCACTAGTTCCAATGCAAATAATTTTCAAGCCAGTAAGTATCTGATTTCCATTGTACTGTTATGACATTTCTGGTAATTAATAGAGAGAGTGGAAATTTTTAAAATAAATTTTGAACAGCATAGCTGGCAGCCTACCCTGTTTAAAAAATCAGAGTATTTAAGCTAAACTCGTTGGATTGTACCATTTCATAACAGATTGTTAACATTTGGTCCTGTTTTTTAAGATCCTATTTTCTTTGTGCCTTGGACATCACAGTATTCATTAAGCAGCCTACTGTGTTATTCCTGCTATGATACTGAAAATTGGAATACATTCCTTGTTAATGTGTTTATCTGTAAGACTAACTCATAATTCAAACAACTGTTTTAGAATCTTCTCTAATTAAATATATACTTTGTTAAAGCAGTAGGAGCTGTAAAATAACATAGGCTGTGAGTTAAGAACCAACTCCACTCTTATTTGGAACCATCTGTAGTTCCACATACATGGATTTTGCCAACATCTGCAAACCACAGTAGATCTCTGATGTTCATTCTAATAGTAAGGGCTAAATCTTAGTTTGTAAGAATTATCTACACACTTGCTAATTTGACTTGATATGTTTACTTGTATTTAGCAATCAATAAAATGACCCCAAAGGACAGAATATATTTGTGAAGGATTGTAAGTGGGACAGTGGATGGACCTAAGGCAATACAGCACTGAAAAGGAAAGAGCAATGCCTTTGCATATTCAGCAGACAGTAGTGCTGCAGGGCTGGCTGTGTAGCACAAGGTAGCCAGCATTCTCCATATTAAAACAGCTCTGTGTATCTCCTGCTCCCAGGATCACATTATGCTCTGTGAATATCTCTAGAGCTCCTTTTCAGCATGCATTTTAAAGGAGAGTGTATGTGATGATGCTATTTTGTGTGCATATCTGTGAATGCCCTACCTCAAAATTTTGGGGCTGTTGGCTGAAGTAAAATCTGACGGACTAATCTAAAAAAAAAATTTCCTATTGTTGTAATTAAAGTAGGCATGTTGGTTGAAGTCAGAACCCCTCTTAATATCCTGACTAATAGGAAGGTTGCAGTGTGGACTCAACCCTTACTAAACACAATAGAATCTGCACAGAGAGAGACATGACGAGTGCTCTTACCATAAAGAAAACATCAACAGACACATTCATCTTCTTAGATACCAGAGGATCCAAGTGGAAGATGTAAATGCTTAAGAAACTATACAGTGAGTCAGTGGCAAAGACAGAAATAGAAGCATTGCCCTGCTTTTATTCCTATATTGGGCAGGAAGGAGTGAAGTGTAAGTGTATGGGAGAGGGAGGAAAGAAAAACACAGGGAAAAACACAACACTGTGTAAAAATTAGTGTGTGAAGTGAGTTGCAAATGCTGTAAACTTCGATTTTAACTATTTCTTGAATTTATCTTACTTGGGATAGAACAGGAAAGTTCTGGGCAAAATAATGGAAAAAAATCCTGATGGAATGGATAAATCAGCCTCTCATGACTCCAGAAAATTTGCAAGCTTGTTCCATCTGTGAAAAATATAAACTTATCCAGAGAATATACATAAGACATATTGCAATGTGTATGTAATGTCTTGATATTGTGTGTTTTTAAATGCAATCACTACATTTAAAATCCCTCTCCCTCCAAGAAGAGATTTATATAAGAAACTGAAATTAGTCTCCTTCTCCTTCCTCTTTCTTTCTCCTTGTCTTACTTCTCCCTTGTAAAATGATCTCATCCTAGACTAAGTGTTTACATGTTTTATAGCACATATTATGACTAAGAGGAGAACTGATTCAGAAATTAAAATTGAGCCTTTAATGGTTTACCATGACTGCATTTGGAGCTCATGCCTCAGTCTAGGTCACTGATATGCTGGCTGGACAACTGAGGCAGGTTAAAACTCAGTGCTCAAACAGGACACGATAATTCAACCCAAGCCTCAAGGTGCCCCCTGGAAGGGCACTGCAGTTGTCATGTCCTGTGCCGTGGTGCTGCAGCTGGCTGGGGAGAATGAGCCTCCCGCAGGCGAGCGGCAGGGTCTGCTCTGTGCCTGGGGGCTCCATGCGGGGTAGTGCCAAGTGTCACCGACGTTGTGTGCTCTCACTCAGACAGTGACTGTAGGTTGCAGCCACATGGATCCAGTGCCATCATTACTGCTTTTTCAAGTGAATGTAATACCAACAGTGGTTAATTACATAGTTAATTCAATTTTGAGATCTTGTCCAAGTGGGGGAGGATTATTATAATAAACTTCATGAAGTAGTGTCAGTTTTTAACATGTGGTCTCACTGTGTAAAATGTATTGAGGCACTGGTAAAATGATGCTCTGGCAAGGTTGTCTTCCTTGCAGTCTGAAAAGCCATTGATAGCATGTGAATCAGACTGAAGTGGGGTTTGTGATTAGCTCTGTAGTGACTTTACAGTCCCTTTGGGGACTGATTTAAACATCTTGGAAAAAAACGTCACTGAAGGCAATCATGTTACATCTGATGATTATCTGTCTATCTACCTATTCATCTCTGCTTAGCTAAAGATCTTTTTGTACATATATGTGTCTGTACACTTACAATCTGGGCTCTATATAATATATTCATGCTTTCAATGCCATGTGAGTTTTGTGAACTTGATCATATACTGAGACTGCTAATCTATTTGTATAGTGGATGCAGCATTTACTGCTAAAAATAGTATTTTATTACAGAGATATGGATTAGCTGTATGAGTGAACTGGAAGCTGATGAATAATTCATTGTTTCAGAAAATGTCTAGAGAAGTTGAAGAATAACTAAATTGGCAGCTAGGTATCAAAAGCATGTTTAGTCTGCTCAGACTTAACAGAAATAATTTGAATTTGTGTCATCCAATACAGAGTCCACTCTGTAGCTCTCCACATATTTTGACATTAATACGGTTCTCTCAGTGATTTCACTATCAGTTGTTTAGCGAATCAGCTCATGAGTTTGGAATACCTTGAAAGTTAAGTAAGGATGAATAAAAAATATGTAATATCCAACCAAATTACTTTTCTGGGAAAAGTGCCTGGCTTCTTTCCCAGATAGAAAGGCCAGAGATACCAAATTCGCTTTTTGGAAAGCCCTGCCAAGCATTACTGTATGAGAGCTTAAGAATTCCAGTCTGTAGGGGTGCTGTGATGCTTTCTATGACCTAATTTGGTGAGACTCCGTTTGCATTTGGGATTCTTGTGTAAGGCCATTAGGAGAACAAAAACTATAGGTGAATGGCTTTTCTGCAACACTTGCTGGTATCACAGCACGGGGGGTACTCAGCAGTGAAGATGCCACCTTTTGCTGACTGGACCACTAAGCAGCTGAACTGATTTCCTAGAGAGATAAAGGGAAGTTGCACTATTTTGACCCTTCAGGTCTCACACAAAAGCTGCATATTTTTTCTAGCACCAAACCACTTAATATGTAAGTGCTTTCAGAGTTCTTGGGTATGCCACCTAGACAAGATGACTCTTACGCTTTTAAAATTATAGAATTGCTCTGATTTATCTTACAGGTACTCCTCAGTTTGAGAGAATGCTTTCTTTTCATTACTGAAAAGATTAGAGCAAGAGTAGCTCTCTTCCCATCATGTCCTCCAGTTTACAACTGACATAGTCCTTCCCAGGACTGCCCAAATCCTCTTTTATTATCTCCTTTAACCTCTAGTGATACAGGAAATGCACAGAGCCATTACCAGCCCTTTTAATTGCTTTCTTATTCTCTCTCTGCTGTATTCTACTATTCCTGGGGCTGTTCTCAGTATTCAGTTTTGGAGCTGAATCCCAGAATTCAAAAGGGACTGTACTTTGGTTTAGCTTTGAGTAGACATCCATCATTTAGCCATCTTGGGGTTTTTGGCAAATTGCTTTTCAATGATAAGGTCATTCCATTGCTTGTTTTTATCTTCATTTTATTTCTTTTATTATTCCTCAGAACTAGCATAAGTGAACCTCTTGGTTTTCCCCTTCTAGTGTTCTTAGAGGCCCAGTTTTATCAGCTCCCTTGGCTCAGTTCTAGTTAGCTGCCTCCCTCAAGGCAGCTCAGATGAGAGATCAGGGCTGGCAGTTTATCCCCTCTGGCCCACCAGATTGGGCCCTCCTGGGAGAGTGCCAGTGCCTGAACAGTATTTTTCACCTTCAGAGCAGATACCCTTGCCAACTCAGGCAGGGATGAAATGCCCATTGTGACATTTAGGTACAGTCCCAAATCTAGAAGGTAAAACCAGAAGCTTTAGTTGCAAGACAGCCCCGTGACAGTGCTCTTAACTCTCTTGATCTTGAGCACCATTCTCTGGCAGCTGTGGAGCACCTCTGCAAGGCAAAGCAGCACACATCCGTCTGCAGGAATGCTGGGGTGGAGTTGGCTCCTGACACAGCCCAGTGCCTTAGGAGGCAGAAAGATGGTTTTAATTCAGTCCTTGCTTTCTTGCACATGAGCTGTATTTTTAAGTTGCCCTTTTTTTAACAAAGGAATGTGTTCAGCTGCTTGGGTATTTTATGACAGCGCCTGCCATTTTCCAGAGACACATCACAAAAAAGAGCTGTTTGATTTTGTTTTCTAAACAGAAATGCAAAATCATGACATTGCTATAGTAATCTGTACCTATATTATTTTGATTAGGGTTTAGTCTAGTTTAATCTAGTTTAAAGTAATCAAGATAATGTGAAAGCCAGTCTATAATAAAGTGTTGACGATTTCAAAATGCTGTCTCTGTATACTTTAAGATACGAATGCCTCATTGACTGTTATTCATTTATAAAACTAGCTTTAAAATTAAGATTAAAAGATGCAATCCACCCCATGTTTCCAATAGAGGGCACACACAGATCTTGAAGAATGAAAGATTTTTGAAATTCACTCTTAGCAACTGATGTGGCAGAACTATTTCCAAATCATACTCAGATCCCTGTAGGAAGTATTAATTTGTCTCCACTTATGACAACACATTTCCAACATAGCAGACAAATGATGTCTTTGGTTTGCTTCAGAATATGTGAATTTTAATTAATTAGAAAATCAATGTGTGTTTTCCTTACTTTTTTGCCCATGTCCCCACAATGTGTAAATAGTTTTTTGAGAGATGATGTGCATTATTTTTAAAGGACAGGCTGCAAATGGATTTTCTGTCTACATGGGGCAGTGCCCAGCACTCAGAACTAAGAAGTCAAATTTAATCTCTAATCAACATGATTTGACTTTAAAGAATTTCAGACAGCCACAACATTGCTTTTTGGTTTGTGTTCATTTATTTCAGAGATTTAGTGAAACAGAGCCTGTGAGCAAGCTGAAACACTATCTGGCACCTGGGAGATGTGATACTTGATAGGCACTGAATTTCAGTGTTTCACAAGGACCATTTCAGTCCCACATCTTGTTACAAGTGTGCACGCAGCCCCTATCAGAACTGGTTGGACTGCACAGTCACACTACACGGGCATGATGCACAATTTTTTCTGTCCTGAAGGGAAGATCCTGCCACTGCCACAAGTAAGGCTCGGTGCCTGGAAAACCTGTGTTTGAGGATTAGCAGTGGAATACAGTACACAGGATATAAGCAAGGCAGAAGTGATGCCAGGAGGCAGATAAAAGCCTTTTGAAGGCTTCACAGTCCTATATTCACTCTTCTTTCTCTGAAGATTCCACATGCCTATAATCTGTCCAACACATATTTTAGAGCAATTTTTGAATTCCTCTCACTCATTTGACAACACAAATTTCCTATTAGCTAAATTAGGGTATGAGCCCATACTGGCAAGCCTAACTTACCCACTTACTGCAAGCTCATGGCTAGACCACAGCATGTAAAGTAACTGGGCATTGATGCTCAAGGATACTTACAGACATGTAGGCACAACAGATAAGGTTCCACAGCCTACACTTACTACTTTGGAAATTGATTCAGATTCAAGTTCTTGTTCTTAATCCGAAAATTAATCTGGGTTTCCTCAAACTTCATGCTGGTAAAGGCCACAGAAAATGCCCACAGTAAAGATCATGGTAGTAATAACTACTTGGAAATCATCCCTGGTCAGAAACAAATCCATCCTGCAGGAGTCCCTTTATTATAATCTTTGCCCCAGAAGTTCCAACAGCTCACACACCTTGCCACCTAGTTCTCCACGTTCCTTCTCTAGCAAGAGCTGAGCAAATTTGTGTTTGAGATAAACAAAAGCCCTTGTCTGTAGTATATGCTTCTTCTCCTGTGGTGGAACATGCCAAATATCAGTTGCACTGGCTATAGCTTGATTGCATGATAGGTACTTTCCATGAGACACCCCTGTTTAGACTGGGGACAGGTCTCTTTCAATTCTTCCTTGATGCTCCATCTATGGAAAAGATTACACAGAGAAGAGGAGGCAGGATGTATGATCAGTTCTTAAGACTGAGTCAGGATAAAATAAGTTATACCTCTGGAACTGAAAAATGAGAAGTGTTCCACTGTCACACTATTCAGCCACAGCCATCATCTAATAGCTGCATTTACAGCCATTACATGATGCAGTGTTGGATTGGGACACTTCAGTGATGAGCATAACATAAAGCTTTATAGAATAACTCAGCAGCACAAGCTCTCAGTGCTGCCTGGAAAACAGCTCAGGATATGTGTAGGATGCAACACTGCATAATTAGAAGGTGATATTTCTGCGTAGTAAATATACGCCTCTTCTTTTTAATTTTTTTTTCTCATTTCCCTCATTCCTGTCCATCCATGGTGCCAAATGCTGCATGTTGGTTTGTACAAATAGACAAACATTTCTTAGCAAATATACTTAACAAATGTCCTTAATAAATAATATGCTTGAAAAGTTTCTCCCCTTTTGCTCTGCCTGTGATTAGTCCTACTCCTACTGGCTGTGCCTGGCTGTAGCATTTCCTGAGGGACTGTCTGCCAGTTTAGTGCAGCTTAAACACACAGCAGTAAATTGAACCTTACCCTTTCCAACTTTCCAACCACTCCCTCTTATTCTGTTTGCCCAAGATAAGGGAGACTTGTTCTTTTAAGGATAAACTCTTTTTCACTATTATTTAGGACCTGGTTCAACATTCACAAGCAGTACTTCGTAAACTGAGGTACGCAGCTCTTGCTTCCAGCTATTTATTCCTGTATCTGCATCTCTCAGCTTCATGTGCTGTGAAACCAACAGAACTGCTAGGATAGTAATGTCAAAAAAAAAGGCAAAAAAAAAATTAGGTAATTTTGGATCTGTAAGATCAATTCACACCAATATTGTCACTGAAAACTGTTCACTTGTTTGGTCTTGTACATTCTGTGACAAATTCTTCTACTTTCTCTGAAAGGTTTGAAAGATTCTATGCTGGTCATACCTCAAGAAAATAATTTATAATAAAATACAATTAAAAGTTTTCATCTGCAAATAGTCCTAAGCCCCTTTCAGTTCTTGAAACTGAAATTGAAAGAGTTTCATCTAAGTGGACTTTTTTCTTAGAGGACTTGTCTTTCCACTAAATTTATCAGACAGAATTTGAGAGCACCCAGGACCTGATACTCAAGCTTGGCAACATTTTAGAGTCATGCTGTATATTCATACGTAGCATCTGTAGGTTCAGCAGATTAAAATCAGATCAACTAGATTATTCCTAAATATTTAATGTGAAGTTACCTTATGAAGTGAAGAGGATGTGTTTGGAGAATGCAAAGACAGACTCCTGTTCTCATAGCCCCCAATGTGTATTACAATTAAATTTTAATTGTAAAATTAAATTAAAATTTTAATTAAATTAAAATTTTAATTTCACAATATAAATGCACTATAACTTGATAAAAAAAATTAAAAAGAAAATTCCCAAGAATTGCTTTTTTTCTGCTTTTGCTTTATCAGCCGTAGAAGTGATTTTATTTGTATTAATGACAAGTAAGCAAACAGCACGAGACTGAGACAGGAATTTGTTGTAATCACCGTAGGGGAGGACTAACAAATCTTTATCAACAACATATTAACTTTAGATAAGTAAACACTCTAATTGCACGTGACAATATACGTTGGTAAGAAAAGTGCAAAGTAAAATCCCTGCAGCTGAATGAGCTCCCACAAAAAACAGGTACTGCTGTAGGCTAAGAACCATGCTGCTATTCTGCCTAAAAACCAGAAAGTTTTTAAAACCTTCAAAACCAGTTGAAACTGAATATATGTGATTCAAGATCAGTGGATGAAATATGTAGGAGAATAATTGTTCTTGGTCCTCTAAGCCCCTATAGAAACCCAAAAGAGGTAGGTAGAGAACAGCCGGCCAAAATGTTCTCAGGGAAAGGAGAAGAGGGTTCAGATCTTCTCCTCGTTACAGGGACTTCCCTTTCACCTCATTCCAAAAATACGCCTCCCCTAACAACACAGGGTTACTGCCTGAGCAAGTGAGGATTCCAGGCTGAGAAATACAAGGTCCTGTGTTACCTGTTGACACTTACTTGCTCCTTTTCTTCTGCTTCATCTGTGTCTGTTCTCTGCCCATTTTGGTGCATCTCAAAGGGTGAATTTGTACAAACAGAAAGAGAAAACTCAAAGTCTCTGTGAACACATCATGAGGTTTCTAGCAGGCATGGACAGAGACTGTGGATCAGGTAAGTAAGTGTCTAATTGGTTAACTGGATAGAAAGAGGAAAGCAAAAGACTTTTGGATCATAACAGAAGTGGATTTTAAATTGCTTTTATTTGTTTCTTCTACGCTGTTAAGAACCTGTGTGATTACAAATCTGCTCTGGATGTGGTAATAAATATTTCTGTTTGTTTCTATTTTAAACAAATGGTTTCAGATAAGGGTGATTTCTAGATAACTCTCTGTCCATATGGGTATGGTGACATTTAAACCAGGGACATTTGGATACATTGCAGTCTTTGGCTTTTCTGTATTTTGATGGTGATATTCAGAAGGAAACAGAAGTCTATAGGTATGTCATCTAATTAGCCCAGTCTGGCAGTGGGAAACATGGAGATTACATGAAAGGAGAGTCTTCCAGTGACTGTCAATAACCTGGAAAGGCTCCTTGTGCCTAGCAGAGCAATGGCAAGTGCAGCTTAGCCCACAGCAGTGCTCAGGGTGGTTTTGGCACTGTTTGAAACACCACAAGCGTAAACACACACGAGCAAAGTAATACAGACTGAATTGCCTTAATACAGGTATACAAAATGTTTGATCCACAAGCAGTGTAATTTAATTCTAGGACAGCAGCAGGACTGGGAGAGTGCCAAGGAGAAGCTTTCAGTGTGCAGGAGTCTGTCAAACAACTTAATTAATTGTTAGTTACACTCTGCGATGAGATCTTGTCCAGAGGGCTTTGTATTAAAAGTGCGAACTGCTACTAGTGGGGTGCAAGATGCTCTTTCCAAAGCAGCATTTCCAAAGAAGTGAAAGCCTCAGGAGTGAACTGCCAGAAATCACAGCTATATTGCAAATAGAAGAACATCTGAGGTTTTGGGAGCCCTAGGGTACAGCTCTTCCTATACATTGATTTGAGGAAGCCGTTCCATATTTTAATTACAGAAGTAATGAAACAGCTCTGAGAAACCATCAGCTACGTATTGGTTATGAGTGCACCTGTTAAGTGGGTATTCCAGTTAGCAGCATTGATTGGCACAAGAGTTAGTCTAATATCTGAGTCCTTGTTATGTTGTTCTTTTGATAATGAGAAGTTAGTGATGAGCTTTGGCTTATTAGTTGTACAGTTTGTTGTTTGGGTTTTTTTACAGACTAGTGTTGTTTCTCAGTCTTTGGGAATCTTAATCTGCTATTTAGTCCCACTTCTTGCCTGTGGATTGCTGACAATGTTCTGCAGATTAGCTGCTCATCTTTGCTCATTCAAATCAGACTGAGCTGAACTGGCCAAACACTTGCCTGTCGATGGGAAGAGCTGAATGAATTCCTTGCTTTGTTTTGCTTTTGCTTTACCTGTTAAACTGTCTTTATCTCTACCTATGGATTTCCTCATTTTTACACTCCCCCATCCCACCGGAGATTGAGCAAGTGATTGTGTGCGCCTTAGTTGCGATATGGGACTAAATCACAGCAGTCCTGGAGGTGGAAATGAATGCAAATTCAATGAACCAAATTATCTTATTTTGTGCAATACAATGTGCTGTCCTTTGGAATCCCTGGTGTAATTATCAACTATCCCTTTTGCACTGACTGAAATCAGTTCACCATAAGCCAGCCCTGCATTACACCCTCAGTGCCAGTCTCCATTTTGCTTAGCTTGTTTAACATCTAGTACTGCTTTGCTGCTGCTGCATTGAAATCACTGAAGTCTATTCGAGGGTGACACTGCCATAGAGCATCCCACGTAAACAATGAACACTTGGTTGAAAATGAATGCAGACACTCTCTGGATCTGAGTGTTTCCTTAAACCTGAAATCCTCGCTGGTAAAGGCAGAGAGCCTCCGTAGCGCTCAGGTTGTACGTTCACTCGGCAGGCAGTGTGATCAGCCTACACATGTCTGAGAAGACCTGGATCACAGTGGAGAACAAAAAGCCTACCATCTTAGTCACAGCAAAAAACTTTAACTAGAAAGCTTCTCTAACCAAAAAGCTTAATTAGTTCATCTCTGTTAACGGTTTCTTTTGACCAAAGTAGCCTACAAAGTGTTCCCACAAGCAGTTCAGCTGTCATAGCCAAAGGACAGGCAATTCTGGGAATATTTACCAGGCATTTTTGCAAGGAGCTGAGATCAGTGGTCCCTTATCTGGCACAGCTGTAGCTGGATGAGGCTGCCTGCCTGCTATCAAGATAGTCAAATCTGATTTGAGATCGCAAGTATTTTCCAGTTACTCAAGTCAAAAGGGGTGAGATCAGACTTCCTTGTTGCATATATAAGACCAGTGTTGCCCACCTGACCTCAAAAGTACAGTTACAAGACGACAACAAAAAGAGAAATCACTTTTTTTTTTAACTTAAGCAAAGCCCAGAAGACTTTATATCGCAAAGTGTAATAAGAAGTCATAACACAATGAAATGCATCAACTTTTTATTTAGATGAAGATTCCCAGTTTAAATCTTTCTTTCTGAAATGCTCACAATTTTTAAGAAAAAAAAGAAAACTAAAGAGAGGATGGCTGTTTCTTCCCCGTGGTGGGTGAGGCCTCTCTCTGGGCATGCCCCACTCGCCTGCCTTTAAAAGCAAGGCCCTCCACCACACTGGAACACCTTAGAAGGTGGGTTTATTAAATAGAGAACTTCTTTGGCCAAGGATTTCCAGAAGAATGGCACTTCCCTTGCTGCAAACTGTGAGTATTTACCGTTGGAATACCTAAGTAATCTGTTGGGTTGAGGTGTCGCTTTCTGTGTTTGCCTAGGATGAGGGGTAGCGTACTAGACCGAGCACGGGACCTATGCTGTTACTGCTTTTCCGGGGACTTGAAGTCCCTTTGCCTTTTCTTTTGCGTATGACTTGTGCCCTTGCTCCCTTGCTCTCCTGCTGGGCAGAACCTGTTTTCTCTGAGAGATATGGTGGGAAACAGAGCTGATGGGACCTGCCTCTGTAAATGTCCTCCATCCGCCTCCCCAGCGTTAACCTGAGGAGTTGACACCCCATCACTTGCTCAGGAGAGGATTCGCCCCAGGATTTCGAAGTGCCGATCTCATTTCTCTTTTCTCCCTGTCTAGATTCCCCCAAAGCTCAGGTAGGTCCTATCTCCTCCAAAAAGCGATGCTGACCTGCCCCGCCCGTCCCCTGTGGCCACAGCTCGGCCCCCGCGGGGACACCAGTGCCGGGGCTCCCTGGACCCTCCTCGGAGCCCGCCCCGCTCCCAGGGCTGGGACAGCCCTCCCCGGTCCCGCAGCGGGGGCGGGTGTGTGCAGCGCGTATGCCGGCTCCCGGCCGGCGGCGTGCCGGGACAGCTCGTTCAATCCCAGCAGGAGCGGCTCTGGGGCAGGGACGGAGGGACGGAGGGACGGAGGGATGAGGCCGCCGGGCTGGGCTTTCCGTAGCCGCGGCATGTCGGCGGAATGCGGCACATGCTGCGCGCCGCGAGTCTTTAGGTGGAATACGGTATCGGGCGCGGCCTCCACAGCGCCTCTGGCGGGGAAGAGCCTGTCTGGGTGGCATCTCTATGGTTCCGGGTGCGGCCCTGCCGCGAGGGCGAACGAGCGGGCGGGCGCTTCCTGCCCGGCCTCTCTATGGTGACTTTCCGGGGGGAAGGGCCGCCGCCGGCGCCGCGCGCCTGCGTGTGCCGGGCCCGCCCGCCCCCCCCGCCGAGGCCGCTGCCCGACGCGCAGAGCGGCGCCGGCTGCCAGCTCTCGCGGCGCCGCCGGTGCGGAGGAAGGCGCGCGCCCCGGCCCCCGCCGCGCCCCCGGGGCTCCGCGGCGGCAAATGGTGGGGCCGGACGATGCCGGAGCTCCGGGCGGCGCAGCCGTGCTTCCCGCGGGCCGGCAGGAGGCGGCGGAGGAGGAGGCGGCGGAGGAGGAGGAGGACGGGGAGCGGGATGGGAGCCGGGGCTCGAGCCGGCGGGGCGGCGGGCTGGGGCAGGAGCGGCTGCTGCAGCGGTACCTGGCGGCGCTCGGCCCCGCCGCGGCGGCGGGTGGGAAGCGCTGCCCGGAGAAGCCCGCGAACGGGGCCGCCTGCGCCGTGGGCCCCTGCGGGAGGATGACCAACGGGGACGTCGGCTTCCTGCTGCCGCCGCAGGAGCCGCCGCCGCCGCCCCCTTGGGCCGGACGGGATGAGCCGGGGCCGGAGGAGGAGGAAGCGAAACTGCAGAACGGGGGCTTCCTCCCCTGCCCGCCCTGCCCGGCGGGAGGCGTCCCCTCGGGAACCGCCTTGGAAGAGCCGCTGAGGAGCTGCCGGCTGCGGTGCGAGGCGGAGCGGCGCGGGGGGGCGGTGGCCGAGAGCCCCTCGCCGCCCCGTAGCCCGGGGGGCGACGCCGGCAGCCGGGCGCTGGCCGCCCCCGGGGCGCGGACCTGCCGGGACCGGGCGGAGCCCGCTGTCCTGCCCCCGGCGCCCCTCGGCTTCACGGACGTGAACCTGAACTCCCGCAACACATACGAGGTGAGCCGCCGCCGCAGCGCCCCGGAGCACCTGCCCCACGGAGGGACCGCGCCCGCCGAGCCGGCACCGCCGCCGCAGGAGCCTGCGGAGAGGGCCCGGCACCGGGTGGGCATCGCCGGCGCCGGCAGCAGCTTCGCCGAGTTCTTCACCAGGTAAAGGAGCCGGCGGCGGGGCCGGTGAGGGGGGTGCAGGTCTGCCGGACCAGGTCTCGGGCAGCCGCGAGTGGTCTGCAGGAGCGTGTCTCGGGTCAGCAGGGTCTTACTGTGGGTCACACGAAGAGTGATTCCAACCCTGACGGGCTCTTTCGCCAACAAGCAGATACTTCTAGCGCAGGACAGAGGCTTTGGACCTGACAGTAATATGATAAGGGACCCTTTACTGCTGCAAGCTACATGGACTTCAAACTCGAATTTGCTTCCTGTACTAGGGCATTTCAGTGTCTGAATGATTACAGTGGTACTGATTAAACCGCTTGGAGAATAAGGTGAAAGTTGTTGGAATTGGAAACTCCTTTCAAATCTCCGTGGAAATTGCGAAGTGTTATAAAGCCTTTGCTACTTGTTGGCGGTGTAGATAGCGTTTACTTATTTGGTTCAAAGTGTGTTCTGGAAAGCTTCAAGGACTATGCTTTGTGCTTGAATTGACTTCTCTTAGGTTTCTAGCACAAAACCAAAAGCTGCGGGACATCCAGCTTTGTTGCCTAGGATCTTTGTCGCATTACTCACTCTTTAGCATACTACACAGGAGGTGCAGCGGGACTATAATAGTTTATAGCACACTCTATATTGCCTTTATCATGTGTGAAGCGAGGAGTTTAATTTCCAACAGTTTTTATTCTCCCAAACCGAGGGGTTATAGTTATTGTTCAAGTCACTCTGATAGGACAGTAGGTCCCTAAATGTTTTAAAATGTCAGAATAAGATGAATCTATTAACTGAAGAATTGAGATGGGAGAGGTTTGATCTCAAAGTGGGATCCCAAACTGAAAAACGGGCTCCCTCTGCCAACTCTCAGGAGGAGATGGATTCTTAATGATAAGGATAGTAGCAGTTGAAGAGAAAGTTTGGTGCATCCACTTCGTTTCAAGGATGGACTGAGAGATGTCCTGCTATTCCTACTATTCCTGCTGTTCCGTAATAGTGTTCTTCCCTCCCATGCTTTTTTCTTTTTCCCCGTGTTGTGTGGACTGCAGTATATTGTATGAGATTAGCTCAGCTGGTCGGAGCAGGTGCTAATAACGCCAAGGGTGTGAATTCAGTCCCTGTCTGGGCCATTCAGTTAAAGAGTTGGACTCAATGATCCTTGTGGGTCCCTTCCATGTCAAAATATTCTGTGATACTACCTTCCTTTTGCCTCACTACATGAACACATCGACCAGTAACATTTATATTGTTGCTTTTTGCCCCAAAGCAATAACTGATTGAAATTCTGGAGCATTTTCCTCATAGATGCTGTGGTTTAACCCCAGGTGGCAACTAAGCACCATGCAGCTTCTTGCTTACCACCCCCTTCACCCCTGGCTCCTCCTCCCTGGAGGAGAATCAAAAGTAAAACTTGTAGGTTGAGGTAAGAACAATTTAATAATTTAAACAAAGTAAAATATAATTATAATAGTAAAAAATAATAATGATAATATAAAGAAAAACCCAAGTGACGCACAGTACAATTGCTCACCAGCCATTGATTGATGCTAGACCCTGTCCCTACACACTGTTCAGCCCTTTCTGGGTAACTCCCCCAGTTCATATTCTGGGCATTAGTTTTTATAGCATAGAATCCTTGTGGCCAGTTCGTATCACCTGTTCCAGCTATGCTCCCTCCCAGCTTTTTGTGTACTTCCTCACTGGCAGAGCATGAGACACAAAGTCCTTGACTTAGGATAAGCACAACTTAGCAACAAACAAACCATCAGTGTGTTATCAACATTGTTCTGGTAGTGAATCCAAAACAGAGCTCTGTATGAGCTACTGAGAAGAAATTAACTCTATCCCAGATAAAACAAGGACAGTAGAAAGGTCTGAACTTGGTGTGCAGTAGTAGTTGTTGTCAATATATACTGATACTCGCTGTTTTCAGTACAGGCTTGGGTAGTACATGAAAAAATTTAATTGCGTCTATCCTGACAAAAGCTATGGTACAGACACCTCAGTGAAAGAGTGCCTCTCAGCAAATGCTATTTCACAGCCCATGACTGGCCCAGCTGGCTGTGCCTCTGGTGCATTTGGCCTGGTGAGCAATACTGGGTTCAGAGACTTTACCTTCAGCTCTGCCTGTGCATCTATAGAAGAGCTGTAGTTACTGCTGATTTAGTCTCATCAGCCAAAATGAGATTGATTAATGAAAACTTTCAGTGATTTTCTTTAAAAACAAATTCAAACTTGTGTTGCTTGATAGATTTATCTCTATATACGTAAATACTAAAGTGGGTAATATCCATTGTTATGAAAAGTGGTAATAAAACTTTTGTAACTTTTTCAGTAGTAAGTTCTTTTCTTCTGAACCGGTATTTCAAAAGCTTAGACTTCTCACTTTTATTTTAAACTGCCCAGATTCGTTCAAATTCATTCAGCTGCCAATGTAAGTGGGTTATCCTGTAGTTCTTAAAAAGAGGATCTCAGTAATGAGGGCTGAAATGGTGTAAAAATTGTCCTGTGTTTGAATGTTTGTAGCAACTCTACTTCCTTGTGAAGCTTCTCAGGAGAAGGTTGCTTGTATTTTTAAATGAGCACAGAGCCATAAATGATGTCGCTCTCAAAATTTAAGTTGTACCGAGTGGCTGTGTACCTGAGAGAGAACAACTCATTTGTGTTTTGTCAGAGTGTGTAGCTGCTCCCACAGTGTCAAAAAAAAAAAAAAAGGTATTGGATGTGCTACACAGGTAGCCCAGCAGCCTGGAGTGTCTTATGTAGGATGTTTTGTGCTTGTAATGCTCATTGTCAAGTTTGCAAGCTATCTAAAATTTCGTATCTCCCATTGTTTTTTTTTTTTTCTAATAGCCATAATTATATGGAAATTCTTCTAAAAGCTGGACATTTATTGCAGTTACTTAATTAAAAAAAGAGAGAAGGCAAGGGGGAAGTCCTACTGCCTTCTGCTTTATTGTTGTAATTGTGGTGACCGAACAGTCTGATCAGACAGATCTGGGTTAGGAGGCTGCTGTTTGCAGCTGTTCCAGCTTGTTCCCAGCTCTTCAGTTACCAGACTGACCTGCTCCTTAGTTCTTTGAAATAATCCGTGTTAATTGTCTGTCTTCATTTCACTGAACCGGAGATGAAACTGATGAGGTGAGGTGGGGGAAAAAGCAAGCAGCTGTCATCAGATGCATCTTATCTGAACTCTGTGACAGGAAGAGTGGCTGTGCCCTTGAGATTGTCATTAATAATTACTTTAAGATCCTGGGAAAGTTTGCATTGGTGACTAAAACCTTTTTTTCACGTAAGTCTTAGGTATGATATTTGGTCCTGGGGTCTCAAGTTGTATTTGTGCCAAATCATTAAGCCTGTCAAATCAATACTAACGACTTTCAACTGCTCTACATCTTGTTTCTCTCCACATGTGAAGTGGGATGCCAGAAGTACTGATTAGTATGTGGAGCAGAGTGCCATGGCAAGGAAAATTGCATGACTATGGTCACTTGTCTCCGCTGTGCTACTGTTTTTCTCAGAGCAATAAATGGATTGTTGAAAGTCACCTGTCACTGCTTTGTAGTCCTGTGTATGATTCATAATACAGTCATATACAGGCATTGTTCTATGGTTTTTGGTCTTACATAGCAGCTTACAAGTGCAGTGCTCTGTTATTGGATCGCTTTTGGGTAGCCTCAGTGGGTTGCTATTGGGTGCAGAATGATTCAGTGAGCAGGAACATTGCATGGACAGTTGAATTAAAGCCATGGTGATTACCTTGACTGCAGTATGCTCTGCATGTGCTGCTTTGGGGGACAGAGCAGAACAGTAACACAAAAAGGTCAAGCAGTAGCAGGTAATCCAGGGCTGAGATAAAGACATGGTAATTCTGAACCTCTTTTAAGGATGAGTTCTACTTCATAGTTCTACAAGTAGGTACTAGGCATCTTTTCAGCTTGTATAGGTATTATACCTTTCTGACTTGTGTACTTGCTAGACAAATCTAGGTATCTGGTAGTTGACAAAGTTTCTTATTCCTGGATTCGAAGTTGACAACAGTCATATTTGCTTTTTTTGTAGTAGAGCACCATTTTCCCAAATACTTTTTTCCCCAGTATTCACCTAACAAGATTCACAAGAAGCTTAATTCATAATTGCCACTTCTTGTAGGTCTTTGGGATGTGATGTGAGAAATAGGTGTAGAGGGTTATAAGCATGTATGGCTAGTTGGCACACATATTCTTATGGGAACTGTCTTTAGTCTCATACTTCCTTCGTTGCCTAGAGTGGTTGTGTTTGTTGTCCAGAAGCTTTGAAAAATACTCACTTGAGGAGATGATGGAAAGTTGAAAGAAATCAGTATTTGTAAGCACAAAGCACTAAGAAATCACTGAAGATCATATCTTTGTCTCCCTCCTTTTAAACACAGCCCCGTGATTCCATGAGTAGGTAGCTCTTCAAAAGCTGCTAATCTTCTTGCCTTTACAAATGTCCTTGGCAGAGACTGTGGAGGGTTGCAGGGAGGTTCACCGAGTGTTGTTACTCAGTACACAGTAGTGTCTCCAGCTCTGTAGTTTATATTTCAATGTATTACTAAGTAGCGCTTGCCACTTTTTGCACTCCATAGGCATCTACCTAGATGTGTCTTGTGAAGGTTTAGTACCAGAATCAATGTTGCTCTTAGAGAAAAGCTCTGCATACTTAAATCAGCATGAAACTTCCGGGGATGTTCTGTGCATCAGTGGAGAAGAAATACGTTTAGTGGACTTTTGATCAAAAATGAGTCAAGTGGGAATGAGCTGTCCTAGTTGTGACATATCTTCTAAACCTTCCATTCATGTAAAGATAAGAGAACAGATTGATGGGGTCACTTCACAGTGCTTATCTTGGTCAGATCTTACTGAAAAAACTTGTTCGTTTTATTTTTGATTTTGGTGTTGTTTTTAGATTGTCCAAATTAAAACAAACCAAATGAAAAAAAGTACAAGTATACTGTCAATATATTGGAAAAAGAGAGAAGAGTTAAGGGAATACAACAAAGCTTTCCCCCAGAAACCATGAGGGCATCCTTCACTGTTCTGTTTTTGTGTGCAGTGTGTTTGCTTTCTCTAAGTAATCTTGTAATCTAAGTGAACAAATGGATACATATAATTGCTTTGAATTAAAGATGACTGGAGAAAGTAAACAAGAGTACCTGGACCCAAATCTGTGGGTAACGTGAAACAGTATTCTTTTTTTCCTGAGTTAGACACCTAAGTAACTTGATATAAATAGGAAGTGGCATTCATATTCTCAAGTTGAGAAGCTCCTATGTAGATTCTTCCTTCAATGTTTGCTAAGAATGATTTATTTTGTGACGTTGTGTTGACATGTTGACCAGTTTCTGGCTTTCAGTGGGTGTTTCATCATAGGTAAGATGCTATGCACCCATAGAATCATTTTGGTTAGGATATCTGTTGACTAGCAAATCAAAGTTAGATTTCAGGAGTGCAAGCAGAAGAATGTTATGCTGATTTAATTCTGGATAGGTTTTGGAAGGCTGTGTTGCTCCAACTTCTGTGTGCAGCAAGTCTTTCCCCAGCTAACCCTTCAAGAAAAAAAAGCTGACTGAATAAATGTCACTTCTAAAACCTTAGAGCCATATGTGTAGTGTTCATCAATCTATAATGCCTAAAGTATTATCAGCAATCTTTCTGCTTTCCTTGGTGGACAGCGTAATGGACAGTGTTATATTCTACACTGGTACATATATTTGCACTAGGAGTTTTGTAATCCTAATATGAGTTTTCATGAAGTAAGTTCTCATTAAACTAATGCTGTAGTGTTTTTGTGGGGGGCTGTGTGGGTCTTCTCAAGCCAAACAGCTTAAATTGCTGCTTAGTGTGCAGCAAACTGTTGGAATCGTAGCTTGTTTTGCTAAGGAGTGTTTTGCAGAGGCATTTAAACTTAATCTGAAAGCATCTTCTCTCCTCCCCCGCCCCTTCATTTTGCAGAAGGCCTTTTCATTCCTTGGTCTCTTCTGCTTATTTGGGGTCACAGGATTTCTTACAGACTCAATATATTGAGAGTAGTGTGACAAAGTGAATGGGACCTCTCTTCTGAATAGGCTATGACTGAAAGGAGAATGTTTTACATGGGAAATAACAACCAAAGGAGGTCACTTAAATCACAGCTGGCCTCTAAGAAAATGATAGTTTTATGCTTTTGGTCTCCTGGCTGTTCAATTATTCATTAGGTTATTCTGTCCTGATTGCTTAAGAATAAAAAAGGCGTTTAAGAGTTTTTGATCACATTTCATTCACATGGATGCAAAAATTGTTACTTCTCTCTTCAATTTCTTGGAACTACTGAGATGTTTATGATATAAAGTCTGTCCTTTTTTCTTGTAATTGGTCTTGTTTGTTGTTCAGCTGGGAAGGGACTAGGTTTGTTGCACTGGGTGGTTGTCATTGCTTTAAACTTCTCAGTCTCTGTGTGTGCATCTGTCTTTTTATTATTGCTTTCTAAGGAAGTGAAGCGTGGTTTCTGCTTCATCTCTCTAGTACTGCATGCAGCCTGTTAACCAGGTTCAGTCAAACCTCTCAGAATTTGAGAGAGCTCCAGCATAAAAATCCTACAGATTTTTGAATGTAGTCTGAACACAAGGAGAGCCTGCAAAAGAGACTGATAATTTGGCTCTGTATTTTCAGAAACCAGTCAGCTGTGCAAGCCACCTGCAGAGCATTTTGCTTCTGGCTCGATATTGAGATAACAGTCTGAAGAAGAGCATGGATGTTGTGTGTGTGAACTTATGACTTCAATTAGTAGAAAACTAATTTTCATGGTCACAAATGAGTTTATTCTTTCAGAACTTCTGAGAGCCAAACACTCAGACTGGTGTTCTTCTAAATTCCTTTCCTGCTTTCTTATGGCCTGACTGAAAAAAATAGCTGTAGCCTAGAGGAGTACTTTCCTACAATTTTTCTCCCTTCTCCAAGGTACTCCTTTATTAAGAAGAAGCTATGTTCAGTTTCCATTGTTATATTGGGAAGTTTTATTTAATGTGCTCTTGGGTAAGTGAAAGAGTATCTTTTGATCATGTAGCATTATAAAAGCTTCGTTGTTGGCTCCCCTTGCCTGGGTCATTCTGTTGGTCTAAACTTCCCAAAGGCCAGCTGTAGGAATAGGCAATCTAAGCTTGGGTCTGGTCAGGCCTCACACCTTGCAAAGCTCTGTCCTACCTGTATTGCTTCAGTTGCCTAATGCATTCATTAATGTAGGATCTTGTCTGTCTTGCTGCTGGGCAGTAATGAAGCAGTTTGTATGCTGGATGCCAGCATGCTTTAAAACTCAAACAATCCACTTGCTATCACAGGTGTGGTTGGCATCTGTGAGATGGGAAGCAGTGGAGATTCCAAAGCACAAAGTATCTGCTTTAGGTAGCTGAGGGAAGTGGGGTGGTTTAGTCTGGAGAACAGGAGGCTGAAGGGAGACCTTGTCACTCTCTACAAATACCTGAGAGGAGGTTGTAGTGAGGTGGGTGTCAGTGTCTTTTTGCAGGTATCAAGTGATAGAATGAGAGGAAACAGCCTCAAGTTGTGGCAAGGGAAGTTTAGGTTGGATATTAGGAAAAACATCATCACTGAAAGGCTACTGAAGCATTGGAACAGGCTGCCCAGGGAAGTAGTTGAACCACCATCCCTGGAGATGTTTAAAAGTCATGTAGGTGTAACTCTTGGGGGCAGGGTTTAGTGGTGATCCTGGAAGTGCTGGCTTAGTGGTTGGACTCAATTATCTTAGAGGTCTTTTCCAACCTAAATGATTCTATTATTCTAGCTTTTTGTTGTTGTAAACTGTGTTTTGCAAATGGCTTGCTGTTCCTCAAATTCTGTAAGTAGCGGAGTGGTAGATTGGAAAATTTCTTCCTCATTTTTTAAAAAGCTATCAGGCAAAATTGAATGAAATCAGGCCCCTGCATTCTCCTATCAGCTAACAGATCAAAAATGAATTCTTGTGTTTTTAGTATTTCTGCAATTGATCACTGAAGCAGCAACACAAAATATATTGTGAATTGCTAGCTGCAGCAGAAACCTGATGCACTGAGTGGCTGCAAAAGTACTCCAGTAATACCTTGTAGTGCTGCATTGTGCAATTGAGTAGTTGACAGGCACTCTGTCAGGCAGCAGAAGGGAAAAATATTAACTGAGGCTTGACCAGGCTGGTCAGAGTAGCAATCACCCCTGGGACAGTCTTCAAAATAAAACTCTGCTCTGTGCTTGAACTTACAGTTCACAGACTTATAGGCCATGTCAAAGGCTGGAAATCTTTATCACCTTTGTCTTGAAAGCATACATTGTATAGAAACATTTGAACTACAGGCATAGTGACTGCCCTGATAAAACCAGTGAGTTTTGCCTTGACTGAAGTGAGTCACTTCTAGAACAATTTCAGGTAGTTTGTTTAATTAAATTGTACGTTGTGAGATATCTTGGTGAGCTGATTGAAGAATTTCCTATTGTCAGGAAACAAAGGAAATGTTTCATCCCTGCTTCTGGTATTTATATGATCCTCAGTGGGCTGCTGTAGCTCATTAGGCTGGAGAGTGAAAAAAAATGTTGATGGTTTTCTGTGGGATTAGTGAATTGGATTGACTTGTAAGGTATAGAGAGTCTTGGAATTGATGCAGCAGAAGGGATTGTAGGACATTACTTGTGCAAGGAAGAGAAATGGGCTTCCCAATATGTGGGTTTGTGGGAGGAAGGGGTCTTGTTCCTCTAGCACTGTTTTGCTTGGAGCATGTTGCTCATTAACTAGCTGTGACTTTGCTGGAGTGGATATTCCTGGCCATACAAAAAATACCAGAATATACAGATATACATAATACCTGTAGTCAGCTGGTAAAAATTCTCCACTTCTTGCAGGATTTTGTTTTAGATACTGTGGCCAAGTGACATTTGATCATTATTAGAGAAGATTGACCCTAGTGTTTGGTGTAGTGTCAAAATAGCTTTTTAACTGCCTGATCAAATATGAAGATGATAGAGCAGTTTGTCATAAAGCTCTGTTTTGCTACTTCACTCTGAAAAGTAAAGGCTGATTCTCTTCCTTTATTTGCATTAAAGCATTCTGAAATTTAACCCCATCAGTTACCTTGCTTATGTGTCTGCTTGTTTATATATGTTTTTGAATGCTTGAGCTGTTTGTAAAGCTGACCTGTGCAACAGCTCTTTGTTAGGAGTATAATGTAGTCTGGTAAAATACTGTTTATCAGTAAGTGTTCTGTACAAAGTGTTTTGTAATACTGCTAAACACTTTCAACTCTTATAAATTCCCAAGTGTTTGTGTACCTGTAGTAAAAATTGTTTTGCCAGCAGAGTTTGTAAAGCCACTTTGGGACTGGTATCCACTAGGAGCTTGATAAGAGAGTTGATTTAATTTAGTCTTGTCAGTGCAGTTCCATGATAGTTCTGTTAATGTTTCTGTCCTCTCCAAGGTGCCAGAAGCCATCTCCTTCCCAGCCTCTCAATCCTTAGCAGCTAGTCCTTGACAGTTCATTAAATTTCAGGTATACCTATTTGTAGCTGAGGCTTTAGTTGACCACTAATATAAATGGAAACATCATATTTAATTTAAAAAAAATACTACAAGCTTGGTCTTGCTGAAGATGGTGTTGTTCTGGGCAGGATTTTTTTGTTTCCTTATTTTAATTTTTTTTGGTGTGGGGGGGCAAGGGGAAGGAAGGAGTCAAAAGCTTGCTTGTATAGCACTTCAGACTGCAGGTTTAGAGTATTACAAACATTGAAGCTCCATTGGAAAGGGTGGTTTGGGCTCTTCTTTGGGTTGTTGTGGTGCAGAGAGAAAGAGGAGATCTTTGTACTTCTAGAAGGTGCTAAAACTAGAAACCTCCTGTAACAAGTCTGTGGTTGGAGTAATTAAATTAAAAGAGGAGCTTGTATCTAGCTGCTGCTTGTAGCAAGATGGTGGAAAATGTGAACTGTAAAATTGATTGGGTCACATCTCTTCCAATATAGGGCAGAACTCTGAAACTTGTGCTGAGAGCAATCATAGATGTATTGGATCAAAATGGGCTGACACTTGAAGCTATTGAAATTAAAAATGTAGAATGCCTGTTGCTCTGCAGGCTTTGCAAGTGGCTAACCAAAAAGGTTTTAGTTCCTTTCAATGATTCATTATTTATGCTTAGAGTTGAGTTACATTTGTTTCTGCATGTAAATTATTGAAAAGTCTTGTTTAAAGCAGAGGGGCTAATTCTGCTTAATAAAGCAATGTTTTTTTGTCTGCTGTTATTTCCAAATTATTTAATGTAAGACCTTAACAGAATGGCCAAGACTGGGGTATGGAGAAAAATTCTGTTGTGTTCTTAAGCAGCTTTTGTGATTTACGCATGGTAAAGAGATGCCAATATGAATGTAATAGTTCTTGTTATGTACTTGGCTATAGTCATGACAGAATATGGAATTGCAGGCTTGTAGGGGTCTTCAGAATTTGTTCTAAAAGCATGGTTTTAAGTAAAAACTACTCATTTTAGTGTGTTCTATCTGTAGAAATCTATCTATAGCAATTCCTGGAACATGCCTCTTCTAACTTCTCACTGATACAGCTCTCTGGATGAAGATTATTGGGTAAATAAGTAATTTCCTTATCAGCTCGTCTTTCAGCTAATTCAAATTTCAACAAGTTTCAAACATAGACCTATGTTTTTATGCCTATGAAGCTTATTAAAAAATTGGTGGAGCAAGAGCAGATTGCATGCACAAGCAGAACTCTGTTCTTTATGGAGATGCAAAATCAGTTGTTTTGTAATACAAATGCAATTTTTAATGAATTTTGTTACTTCATTCCTTTTACAAGTTCTGAGGTTTTATTGGAAGCAGTAGATTTTTAATGTTATTGCAGAGAAATTTAACTTCAGGGCTTTTAACTGCATTTTTGTAACTATATTAAAAACACAGAGAAAACTTACTGGGTTTTTTTGTCCAACTTGGTGCTCATTTGTAGCATTACTTCTGTGCTGGGTTTCCCTTCTAAGCCTTTGTGATTCTGTGAGGGAAAGTTATATATGATAGAGTGAGGATGTTCTTGATGGGATGCTGATTCTTTCCTGTTTGTGTGTTGCTTCCCTGGATTTAAAATGATAGAGTTGTCTTATGCAGTGTTTACTAACAGGTACTAGATGCTTAAACAAAAGGAAAATCTAATCAGCCCTCACTTCCTCTGTCAGTTCTCGTGGCTTTCAAATCTTGTTTTCTCAGCATAACAACTTCCCTGTTATCAAAGCTCTTGAAAGGTGGATGCAATGAGAAGAAATGATTGATGATGGAAAATGACAGTAAACCAGATTGTTGTGTGTAAAGTAAAAGTCAGAAAAATATTTTGACAGTTAGCTTTTTTATCTAAAAAAAGTAACTTTTACTATGCTAGTATAATTTGAGGTCTCTTTTTGGAACTATTTTATTTGTAAATTAGTGAGTAAACATTTTGAGCAAGCTCAACGTTGTGTTGTAAGGATGAGAAATCAGAGAATAGTAGTTTACCTTTCAGCATTGAGATATAAACACAGTAGTAATTTATTTGTAAGATAACCCTAAGTTCTGAATATTTTGCTTAGAAAGAAATTGTTTCTTTGGTGCCGCACTGTATGTTTGCCAAGGATTGCTTTCCAGGGATGCCCATAGTTTAGTGGGGGTTTGGTTGGTTGGGGTTTTTTTGTTTGTTTGGGTTTTTTTTTTTGGTGGGGTGGTTTTTTTGTGTGCATTTTGTTTCTTTTTTTTTTTTTTGTCTAGCGTGATGCAGCATTACAAGTTAAATTTATTTGTATATTGAAGTGAACTGTAGGGAAGCATACTTTCCTCATGTGTAACAGTAATGATGATCACATGGTTTATGCTCTCTTCTGAGACCACTTGATTTCTGCCATTTTTCTGTAGTGCAGGATGAATAAATTAGAGAAAGGTAGTCTCATTTTTAGTGTGCTTTATACTGCTATTCACCTTAAAAGGCTCAGGTGTAAGATCCAACCTTCTTGTACACCTGAAATCTGCCTATAGATTGCTAAAAGCATCAGAATAGGTGAAGCTTGAGCCTGAATGTGGAGTTCTAATGACAGGGAAGGAAAGCTACTTAAGGTTTTGCTGGGATGCACAAAGCAGTGGAATACTGATCGCCTGTTGTTTGTGGCACACAGTGGAGTTGTACAAAGAGAAGATCCATATATGTGATCTGTGTTGAAAGAACTGTAGCAAAATGACGTCTAGCTTGAAACTAGATTAGTTTGACGTTTTTGGTCAAACAAAAGATTCTTGTAAGACTCTTGGTCTTGTGGAGAGGTGACTCAATTATGTCTAGAGGCAAAGTGCTGGAGATGTATCCACCCTGGAGCCTTTCCTACCTGCTGATGTTTGTGGTTGCAGCTGTTCAAGGCACTTCAGCTTTCTTTGAGTGGCTGTTGTGCAAATGTGGCACAGTCTGGTTTTGGATAAAATTTAAGATCAAGCTTGAAGTAATTGTCTCATATTTTCCTCTAAATCTTGGAAATCTGTCGTCCTCTTGGACTGACCTATAGCTAGCTTGGAATTTGGAAAAAAGGTTTTTGGAGATTTTTTGTGGGGGGGAGGAGAAGCCAAAACCCCAAAGGAAATAAAAAAATGCATTAAAGTATCAAGTTCCACCTATCCCCTTCTGACACTTAATTCTAATTGCATTTAGACTACACTAATTTATCTTAAATAGCAAAAAATGTGATTTTAAAAGCAAAAGTGGAGTGGAAACAAGCAATTTCATTAGTAGAACATAGTGTTAATACCACCTGTAGAAATGGTTAACATTTTTTATTTACTGTACCACCAATATGGTGAAACTTGCCCAGACTGCTATGGGCACAGGCAAGAATAGTTGAAGCAGCACTGTTAAAAATAAGGAGAAAAACCACCAGTCATAGCTGTTGTTACAGCTGTTGTAGTTGTGCGATCAGAGCCCATAGGTTTTTGTTTAGTGTAATCCAAACCGTGTTAGCAATAGAAGTCTTGGTCTGTGCCAATAAATTCTCATTCTGTGGCACTTCATTTAGTTTTTGAGCTCTTCAAGGCACCTACTAAAACATTTTGGAGTGTCATTTGAGAGTGTTAATATGTGTTATATAAAAGAAGCAGGGAAAAAAAAACCTTGCAGCTTTCCCCCTGGGCTTTTGTAAACTAGAGCTTAAATCAATGAACTAATTTAATACTTCTATCCCATGGGTCCTTGCAACAGAAAGCATTGTTCAGTTCTAAAGTGTAGGCTCTTTTTTAAGGAATTTTGAGGTTTTCACATGGATTTGGAGATTTTGTACCAAAATGCTATTGACTTTTCAGCCATTTCAATGGTTGACTCTTCCCGGGACCAGTGAAACTCATGAATATTCTAAGCAGCAACAAATACATCAAATGTAGTACACTTCCTGCAGTTCAGTGAATGCAACTTGTAAGCGTTCAAAGATGCTGTTCCTTAACAAGGCTTTTGTAAGGCTTTACTGCTGTCAAGAACACATCAAATGTGATACTGTTAGCTGCCAAAACCATGTATTAAAAAGTGTCCTTCCATCTTCAGCAAAGCTTATTTGTAATCTCTCATTAATTTCTTTTGGATTAGCATTCCTATGTGAAGTTTATTCTGACATGATATAAAGTTTTACCAGCTTTTTGCCTTCACAAGAAACAGACTTCATTGAATATGTGCTCAATAAAAATAAAACTTTCCTTCCAGACTACATTTTGGAGGGATTGTTTTAATGTTTTATTTGTTTAAAAAAAATTAAAAACGTGATCTCATAAAAGCCATGAGCATGCCTAAGTCTTTTGTATAGAAATATTAATTAAAACCTTCTGTATGTTTACACATTTTTATCCTTTTAAAAATCTACCAGCTTCCTGGTTAATAATAAACCAGCTTTGATACAGTGACAGATTGCCATCAATATTAAATGCATCTTTCAGCTTCTACAAGTGCTAGAAGCAGTGGAGTTCAGCCGCCAAGTAATCCTGGTGGTATTCCATAGTATGTACAGAGACTGGATGGTTATTCCTACCCATGAAGTCAAGAATCGTACTCCAGAATGTACCTTCCTGCATACCTGCTTTTGGGGGGAAAAGTCTTCCTAGTTAAGTTTACATACAGCTGCTGCAGAAGTTGCAGATTTAAGGGCAAGGGTGTGGGGTAGTGCATAGTGACATGTTGTCTTTAGAAAACTTCTGTCTTGTTTTGTTGATGATTCTTTGAATGCCCTTCTTTCCCTCTTGAAGACAATGTAGAGCACTGTGAAAGGTGTCTTGTACTTGTGAAATGAGCCTTTGTTATTTATGTAAGCACACTCTGTTTTGGTCTTACTGAGTGGATCTGTTCATTTCACTAATGGTGTGCAGTGCCGGGATTGACTGAGGATAGTATTTTTTAAAGGCATGGGTACCATGGCTAGTCTTTTTCACTGCTCCTCCTTTCCAGGCTATATATAGAAACCACAGTCTTGTAGTTTCTGAGTGCTTACTTTGCTTCCGCAGTGATGGACTAAGATATCGCAAGTTTCTCTGATGGGGACAGAGTTGTGGGATGTGTGGATCACAACCAATGCTTAGTAGAACAACTTGTATTAATTAAGATATTATTAATAGCAACAACTCGATTCCATTGATGACAAACAACTATTCAAACCATGCAACCAATTATTCCCAATTATGCTTTCTCAGTAACTAGGTTGGAACAACATCTGGGAGACCCCCACCGAAGTGGCATGGTGTACTGGGGCACCAACAGCTTCCATCTGGGCATTCCAAAAAAATCTCTCATGGTGTTCTCTTTCATCAGGTGTGCGTGTGTAATCCTGTACTCCCTGCCTGCTTATAGCAAATGCTGTTTTCTTGAATGCAGTTTTTTTGTTTGTTTGTTTTTTGATAAGCTGTTGATGATGGTAGTGTGCAGCAGTGGCCTCAGATGGAATGAAGAGAGTCTTAGTGTTCTGGGTTTCTTGATTTTTCCTGGATCCCACAGGACCACCAGTCTTGAGCTTACCAGTTTTTGGGAGGCTTCCATGCTCTATCAGTATCTGCTTCTCCATCTCTCCAGTTTGCTGGTGGCTAGATCCTCAACTACGCACAAGTTTACGGTCTGTAGGGTTCATTCACGCAGACTTGCACAGAAGGGATTTTTGACAGGCATTTGCTCGTTTCCCAAATAACAAAAAACATTCTGGGAACTAAAAAGATAGCTTGTATTTGAAGACCATACAATGTCTTACAAACACTAACAGTTCCTAATTGTAAAACTATGCTGCCTGGCTAGAAACCCTGACAGCACTGGAATTTAAGAGCCCTGAGCACTTTTCAGACAGATTGCGGTTGTTGAATCATGCTTCTTTTATCTGGGCAAAGCCAAGAGACTGTTTGCTGTGCATGTACGTGACTGCATCCAATTTGAAAAGGAATCGTATTTTAAAATACAGCAAATACTTTAAGTGAAGAATAAATCTGGGACCTCTTTCCAGAAGAAGAGTGAAATTAGCTAGTTAACACTGTACAAAAGCATCTTCCACTAAAAGTGCTCCATATTCTGCTCTCTGAGGTAAGCTGGTAAGCTTCCTGAGAAATAACCTTACAGACTACTGAGTTTTTAATCTCTTTGTGTTATGAGTTTCTGGAAAGTAACTTTCCGATATTCAGAATAAATACACTTCTTTCATTTTTAAAGCACTCGTACATAACTCTGTGGGAGCTTGTGATTGGAGTCAAATAGTACAGCTGAGTATCTGACAAGTGGTCACTAACATGGTCTTGTGATGGTTGGCTTTCTAAGAAGTAAGAGCAGTGCAGTCATCTGCTCTTTGAGTGTAATTGCTATAGGCACTGCTAAAGGTTATCTGCTAAACTGAAGCTGTGTGATTGTTCCCTAGTTTTCTAGTTCATGCTATGAAAGTTGAAGGTGTGAAGATTGGTAGAAGTAATAATTCACCATTTAAAAAAAATCTCTTCAATTACAGGGTGTTTTTCAGCTGTTTTCATTTCAGTCTCCAAGTAAGTTAGGAAGATACACTTAAAGCAAATCCCAAACAAAAGTTTGAGAGTCTGCTGTATGCTGTTTATATTTAAGAAAGTGCCCGGTATTACTAAAAAAAGCTCTGATATTGCATAAAGTAGTTTAGAGGTAAAGTTGAATGTTAAGTACAAATATTAGCCTCAAAGCACCTGTAATGAAAGATGCTCCACTTCAAATTAATTATTTGAAACTAGAATGCACTATGCATTTTCTGAGCAGTAAATCTCTGGAGCTTATCCAAGTGGTAAACTGGTGGAGAAATTGAAGAAATGTAAGTGGGCACAATATACTTTGTTTATATGCTTATAATAAACAAAACAAAAACCTTCCTCTCTTTTCAGAAACTTTTTCACTAAAAGGACAAAGGAACTCAAACCTGCTGTCCAAAGCGCTCCTGGTTGGAAGTTGTTTGGAAAAGTCCCACCGAGGGAAAATCTTCCAAAAGATTCCAAAATTATTCAGCAGGTGAGTAAACATCTCACAACTCTAGGTACGAGAATTGTAAAAATAACACCCATGCACTGCATTTCTCTGCTGTTATATCCACGTGGGTGTTATATGACCATGGGGTGCTCTGAGAACACTCTTTTGGGGCTTTACTTAAATAATAGTAATTACTAAGGAATCTTGTGGTTTATGATTAGCTTGTACATTCTTCAGTACATCTCAGTACTTATAAAAAGTACTTACAAAAAGGTGGTACATGTTCAAAAAGCTTTTTTGTCAAGACATTAGACATTGTCTGTTTTTGTTAAGACATTAGAACTTGTGTTAATTTCCCATAAATTTTTGTCTTATTTAACATGATATGCTGCGATCTGACTCATTTTTACATAGTCATCCTTGCCTGGAAGACTTTCTATGTAGGTAACTTGTGACAAAGTGCTTAGAATTCTGGTCATGTTTTAATTTAAAGTTTTAATCTCACTCAAGATACTTTGTTGCAAAATAATATTGTGAATTGAACTTGTTTTGGAGCTACTGGGATTCTTCACAAAGATACCTCTGATTTCCTTCCTCTGTCACAAAGTTGCACTCCCATATATTCGTTCCTGTGGAGTCTGTGATAAAATAATACTAAAATGTCAGTCTTCAAAGGTGAGCAATTGGTAATGTATCATTAGCGTAATGTTAGCATGCAAACCTGAAGCTGAAAGATTAGTTGACATGAGAAATATGAATGTTCCCTGTGTTGGTTAAAACAGTAACTTGAATCTCTTGAGAGCTGCTTTCTTTGTCTCCTTCCTTGAATTCCAGATAAGCTGATATGTTTGGCAGGTGCAAATGGCTGTGAATGACACGGTGTTCAGTTATCTCCTTGAAAGAGCTTTGTGGCAAAGAGGGCCTTTTGGGAGCAACTAAAGTGAAAAACTAGAGGATCTTTTTGAAGGAATTCAATGCAATGGGACTTGTGACAATAAAATGTTGCAAGAAAATGATGAGATTACAGAAAGTGCAATCTTGTGCATTGAAACTACATGACCTTTAAAGGTCCCTTCCAACCCAAATCATCCTATGGTTTATACTGTGAAGTACACTGAATGCTTCTTGTACGTTTTCAAATACAATTTTCTTTTTTGAATGATTTTCCTCTTTGGAAAGATTTTCCTCTTTGGGTGGGAGAGGGCAAGCGTTCTTGGTTTGCGTGCAGGTGGATGCTGTTGGCCTTGTGCTGTGAAAATACTATGGTAAAATCCAGATGTCTCTTCCATCCTGAGAAATGAAGAATCTGCACAATGTAACCTGTCATCTGCTTACTGTTTTCTAGTAATGAAGATATTTTTTCTGGAGACCATGTTATAATAGAATGGTTTGGGTTGGAAGGGAGATCTACTCTTCCTGCTATGGGCAGACACCTTCCAATAGACCAGGTTGCTCAGAGCCCCATCCAATCTGACTTTGAACACTTCCAGGGATGGGGCATCCACAACTTTCCTGGGTGACCTGTTGAAGATGATGATCTGAAGAAATTGTCCTACTTTCCTATTCCATTGTCCCTCAGTGATTGTGTTTGTTTTAAACTGTAGTGTTCCCATTTTTTTAACTTCTCCAAAGTGTCAGAAAAGCAAATGTATTACAACAATGTATTATCTTTAACTATGATTGAGTTGCTCCTAGTCATGTGGTTTGTGCTATTATGTTTGCCAGATTAGACTCACTGTTGGATTTACATAATCTTGAGTAAAGTATCAGTAATAGCTAATATTTTTAGCTTTCTATTTGGCTAAAGCATGCATGGTCTTTAGATAAAGCCTCATGAGCTAAGAGGCACTGTTACCAAAGGGGAACCAGCCTGACAGTATGCTCTGCACACAGTTAGAGCTACATACCTGAGGAAATTTGATCTTAACTTGAGAAATGACCCTTATGGCTCCATAGTTAGCATATGTCAAATGTCTTGCACGTGTGTTTAAAATTTACTATATAGCTCCTTGTGCATATGCCTTTGAAGAAAAGCCAATGGTTTCTTTTCTTGAAAAATGTTCAAATTTGCTAAGTTGGTGATAGGTTAGAATGAATATAGGCACACTTGGTTACTGAAGATCAGTGGGGAATAGCATCTTCACTTTCAAATGGCTGACTGTAGTCTCTAGACTAATTCCTCATTAGGCAGGAAATGTGAGTGAAAAGAATATAAGGCCTTGAAGAAGCTGATAGAAATATGATTCAAGCTTAAGGTGTTTTGTTCACATGCCATTCTGTGAACCTGTCAGGTTACTTCATAACCTGCATGAAGTGTCTCTCCAAAGTTGCACTTCAACTTTCTAAATTAGAGTGGAGGGATCAAATGCGATCTGAAACAGAAATCCCACATTTTTCCCCAATATTTCTAGCTCTCTGTGGTCAGAACCATGGTTACTTCTTGTTAGCCAGCTTTTGTACAATGAACCTTAGGTGTAAGACTACAAGACAGTAGGAAAGCTGCCTGTGAGGGAGTTTATGGTAGTTTATTATTAGCCACAAATCTTGCCATTCCTGAACATTATTTTTCATGGTTGGACATGGTCCTTTCACTTTACTGATGTCAGTAGCCAGCTTTGGGAGGGTGCAAATAAACCCTTGATTAAGGAAACTCAGTAATGAGTCAGCATCCTGCGTGTAAAAGATGAAGCCGTGTTGCAAGAAAAATTAACTCACAACAGGAAAAACTTTGCGATTAATAGGAGGAGGAAGTCTTTTGGAAAAGGATAATATTTACATAAAAGTTTTATGGCAATATCATGAAGCATGAAGTACTTTCCTATTAGTAAAACTGAGAAATTGCATCACTGTAGATTTACAGCCTAAAGACTGGTAGGGCTTATGTGCCCCTTTTCCATCCCGGCTGAAGGAAGCCTCCTTCGTTCTCTTTGTTATGGTAAGGATGATGTAGTAAATTGCTAATTACATTTAAATGAATGCTTGTGGCTCCCAGTCACTGTCTATCAACTAGACACTGCTACATGTGCCTCTCCAGAGAAGTCAGGTAGTGATTGTAATATCTTGAATAACCTCCAAGAAAATCTGGAAACTTAATTGCGGATACTGTTTCAGACATTTTTCAGATGACTATGCCAGCCAGCTGTGCCTTCAGAGACTGCCTCATGAATATTATTGTAAACGATTTCTTTGCAAGCCTCTTAGCCCGTGTAGAAGATGATGAATGTTTTTGTGGCACAGCAGCCTGTGGGGTTTTCCTGCACAGTCCCCGCAGCTGCGCCGCCTCGGGCGAGATGCGCTCGCTCAAACTGGGTCAGAGGTTGAAAGTTCTTGGCAGCTGCATCTCCCCGCTCGCAGCTGCTGGCACGCTCATCTCTCCTTGGATTTAGAGCTGCCCAAGCAGGATGTGATTGAGGCCAACTCTTCTTTTGCTGGACATCTCCTTCCTCTGGGCTTCTTTCCTTCACTGTTTTTTTGAAAAGGGAAAACAACTCCCCAGGACTGCAAATGTCAAATGCATTTGATGGTTTTAGGAAGTGTGCCTTTTTTCATGAACTGCAGCTAATAAAGCTAGTTATTATAAGAAGCATGTTGTCATTAATGATCAGTTTGGTAAATTCTTTTCAGTCTGTACAGAAATCTGCTTTAAATTAGACTGCTGAAATACTTTAATGCAGAAGCGTTTAAAGCAGAAACAGACTTGTGGGCTGATATATAACATTTTGGAATGTATTGACTAAAGACCAAGTTCTGTTTAAAAATGCAAGCTCAATTTCAGTTTTTGTGCTTATGGTTAAAGAAAAGAGCTTTTAATCTATGATAAATTTTTTTCTGAATATCAAGTCATTAAGTTTAGCTTATTAAAGCGGGCTTGCATACTTTTTATTAAGTTGTTTAAAGCAGTATGGTGGGTTTTTTTTCTAATATGCCTGAATTAAAGTAAACTCAAAATATGCAATTACACATTGCAAAATAAAAAAAAAGTAAAATATACACCAAATTAGCTTTATCAGCAGTTTTAATAATGCTGCTCTCAGTGGCAGCCTTAAATGAAGTGGAAAAAAAAAGCTTCTTTTCTACTTAAATCTGCCACACCATTAAAAGCTTGCAGCGATTTTAGAAATGACTGCTTATTCAGAAGTGAAGCTATCTTTTCCAATAGCTGTCACCTTGTGTATGAAACGGAAGGTTTTAATCTTAGTCCAGTAAATACTAGCTTTGACTGGGTCACTGTTGTACATCTAACCTCTGAAAATGTGTTGGGGTGGCTCTGAAATCTTTACAAAAAAGAAATACTTGAGGGCTAAAAAACTTCAGTGTCTTCACTTGCATATTTTTCCAGTGTTGTTATCTCCAGTCTGAGATCTAATGGAGAAATTGCAGTCACTGATTCGGCAGGATTCCCGTGGTCTCCCAGGGACGAGGGTTTTCAGAGGCTTCTCTTCAGAGGAACAGATGTGTTTTGAATCAGTTTTTGTATGACTCAAACCTTCTAGCTTGCGATATTAACTCTTCCCTCCAAACTTGATTGTTAAGAGTTTAAAAGTGCACGAAGCTCTTAATGCTTATAAAAATGTGTATGTGTGTTTGTAAACAAACCCAAGGACTGACTCTCTCAGAGAAGTTGTAGTATGCTTTTTCACAGGAGTGGTTTTTAAGTAGATTGTTATTTAGAGGTCATGTTGTCTCACCTTGAACTGCTACTGGAGAAAAGAGAAAGGCAAGACTTCTGCCTGTTTGCCAGATACAGGGTAGAAACACATTGGTAACAAACTGCCTTGAAACAAGGACAGATAATAAATGGGGGTATTGGGTCTTGCAAGGAACCTGTAACACCTGAATAACAATTCGTCCTACCAGAAGCAGTGGGGAGGCTGGGATGGTTTTCTTTGTAGATGCTGTAGCAGCTCAGATTCTCAAGAAATGTCCCACATGATTCAAGAATCACCTGTGTAGTTAATAAAATTTCTATTCTAGAGGTAAACCAAAGACATTCCCCAGTGTTTTAGATTTCTTCAGTGATTGTCTTGTCAGTAAAATGGTAATGAAACTGGTAGGACCTCAGAGTGACAAATGTTTTCTTTTGTTTTGCATAAAGGCCGTAAAGTACGGTTCCGCTCCTACTGCCAGGACATCCCCAGTTGCTTTGAGAAGGGAAACTTGTTAAGGAGAACTTCTTACTATGTCAGTGCTATGTTGGTGGCACAAGTGCATCTTCAGGGGAACACCTTACAGGGGGGATGGGATCAGTGTTTTGAAAATAACATGGAGGTATTGAATCTGCTGATGTGAATTCTTCTGATTGCTGTTTTTTTAAAAACAAAGTCTTTGAGGACAACTACAAAGTATTGAAGCAACCTTTCTCTTGCTAAGGCTTGAAAAAGAAAGCATACACATTGTATGTATTTTCATTTCTGTTCTTGCCAGTTGCTGTATTTGGAGGAAACAAAGTATAAATTGAGGTAATAAAATTATAGAACTTCCTTTACTTTGATTTGGTGGGACATGGTATTTTATTTTTTGGTCTGCTGGATTCTCTCTTTGTGGGATCCCTCTCCCTCTATTGAGCCTTTGAATTTCTTTAGCAAAGCATGATACATTGGATTTTTTTCTTCTCTTAAAGAACCGAGCGTTTGTGGGTTAAGCAGACATGCTGCTGAGCTTGAGGTGCTGAGATAGCAAAATCATCATCTAGGCAGGCTGTATCAAATTCCAAAAGGACAGGTTCAGGTAGTAAATCTGCTGTCTTTCATGGATGTTTTTTTAAAGTGTGGAGTTGTGGGGATTTTTTTTGGTGGTTTGTTTTAATATAAACCTTATCCTTCCAAGGCTGGCATGGTACTTCAGTACTGGAAAGGAAAAATAGTATGGCAAGGGAGAAGAAGGCCTTTAAAATGGTTTCTATTATTCTGAGGTATGCATGGTACAGAACACTGTAGATATATTCTGCTGAATTCATGGTAAAAACCTGATTTTTCCTTCTTCCAGGCGCTGTAGCTTAAAAGCAGTGGGCTGTGTTTGTCACCTCCCCTGCACCCCATCTTTTAGCTTATTATAAAACCAGCTTTGACTTTTGATTGGAAACCTGCAGAGCCGTGGTTGTACAGGGTCTTCTGTAGCTGGGCTTGCTTTTACCTGGTTGCTTTGCTGCTTAGAATCTTACTTTTAATGGAAGTGACTGTTTCTCAAAGCCTTACAGATACATCTCAGTTCTCACCAGCTCAGCAGTAACGCTGAGGTGTAGAACACTTTTGAGCTTTCAGTTTAGAAATACTGATTATAACATGGCAGGGGGAAGCAGGGGACAATGTTTTGTTTTTCCTTTCCAACAACGTGTACCTTCCAAGGCTAGTGGTTAAGTATGACTAATGTCTGTGAGCGGTGTGTACTAGGGAGGCACGGGGTGTATCAGGGACTGCCTTTTGTCACGCACCTGGAGAAGCACCATGGAAAAAATATCCCTTTGGGCAAAGGTGCTGATTACTGAAAGCATAAAACATCAATTAAACCAGAAAAACAATCCAGTCGATGTCTGTACAGATCTTGCACGAGTGGGAAATCTTTGTATATGTGTCTATTTCAAGGGCTGGAAAAGGAGGAGGGACAGACACATCCATGTTTTTTCAAACATACAAGATAAATACTCTACATGTGAATTTAAATTTTGGCTTGCATGTTGCTATATTGTAATGATCTTTTCTTCATTTGTTCACTAAGGCTCTGCTTCTGTTTTTCTTATTAGGATGACAGTTCTGGCAGTCTTGCGTCAATATCTGCTCTCAGTCTATTAAACACAGGGGTATGAAATTTAATATATACTTTTTCTAGTTGTATTCGATGCCATGCATGGGACTGTGTAGCACTCATTAAAATTGAACAAACATCACATTTTCACAGTAGCATGAATATTTTATGGCACTAACCATCAACTCATTAAAAACCATTAGTAAAATAAACAAATTTCACATGTGAATCTCACTAACAACTTGAAGTGATAGAGTATTATTGTTTACTGTTTATATTGCATGTTCTTGAATAGCAAGAAATAGATAATCACAGAGCTTGACAGTAATTTACTTTCTATGTTTGCTGTGCCTCATTACTTAATGGTAAAAGTTGAAAAGCTTGATGTGTAATATTTTTGGACACCTTATTAAATTTGAAAATTGATATATTAGAATCTTTTTTCTGTCACTAAGCCACACAACCTATTAACAGTGGCACTTCAGAACTCCAGATGCTTTTAATCACCATTTCCAATGTGAAATTGGAAACCTAGAAAAGCATAGCTATTGAAATTTTTGTTATATTTTACATTATTTATTTGCTGTGACTGGGATCCTTCTGAAATTGCACATGCCCATTACTTTGTAAACTTTTTATGTAATTCTGCACTCTATGTTAAACATGAATAGTACAGATTGGCTTTTTAGTTCTGTGGAACTGTGAAACAGAGCAGTCGTGTAACTGCTGGTTGATTCTGGTGCCTGTGGTTCACATTACATGGCCCGGCCACTCTCAGCATGTCTTTACTGGGCTCAGGGCCGGTGGCTTCTCATAAACAAAAGAAGATGAAACTTGATGCACCTTATTAAATATCCAATTGAGGAAAAAATACAGCAAACAAAGAATTGAAGGTGGATGGTGTTAACTTTGGAAGATTGACCTAGAAACTCTTAAGTGTCTGTTTGGTTGTCCTTTTGTACTGTGTGAAGATTGGTATTTTCTTCTCCATCAATATATCCATTCTTTCTATTTCACCTGCAAATTAGGCAAGAATGTACTGTTCTGCCTGTCCTGACAGCGTCTGGAATTCTTATTTCTGGGAGAGTGTCTAGTTTATGACTCACAGAATTTTTCAGTGACATCTACTCTTGCTGTAAACACTTCTTTGTTTATAATCACCTTGTAGCCAGTGCTAGCTCAGCAATTTTAACATTTAACCTGGAGGCAACGCGCATGCTGGTGTAAGATTATGCATTAGCAGAAATTCTTCTTACATGGATGCACTCCTAGGTGATTCTATTAATGCTTCTATTCTTGGATGATCAACCTCGAGTCAAATGACAGCATATAGTCCTTCTGATGATATATCTAGTTAGCTGTACAACATCATGAAAATAATCATATAGATGTTTCATAGACCCATCTGCTGCAGTCACATGTGTGTAGAGGGGAGAGAGGTTTAAAACCATTTGCACAATATATGGCAATCCCCATTCTGTTTCGTCAGCAGAAGTCACAGCTGATTGAATAAAATCTGTTTTAGTATCAGACTTAGCATTAGAGAGGAGAAAGCATATCAGAAGAAACTGTCATACACAGGATGTTTAACGGGGGTATTAGTATGCCTTGACATCTACTTTAAATAGAGGCAGTCCTTAAGACAGGGGAAGTTTATTCAGTGTTGCATTCTTTAGTTGCATAAATTCTCTACACATCAGATGCCTTTCTCCTCCAGCATACCTAAAACATAATTGGATGTGTGGTGTTTTGTCTGTATCATTGGTACTGTGAGAACTTCCACAGTCCTTGTAACCAAAGGCTTTTATCACTCCTTCCCAGGAGTTCAACTTTTGTTGCTGGATCAGAAATAGATCAAACTTAATTCCAGATTCATGTTAAATTTTATGGTTGGTATTTATTCCTTTACAGCTGTATAGTTTGGGCTCTGTAGATGCAAGTTTGTCTTCTAACACTGAATCCCTGTGTTCACACTTAGTTAAATACTTTATTCCCACAAGCATACCTTACTTCAGGTCTCCTAATGCTTTTGGAATGCTGCAGTGCAGCTGGTTTTCCTTTCTGTATGGTCGTTGGCTTATGTAGTGGAAGAAGAGGCTATGAGCAGTTACTTACAAATGTTACACAGAGCTATCCAGTACTGTTTAGAGGTATCTAAAATTACTCTCAATGGTCTGACTGTCCTTTATGGTACTTCAGCAGAAGGATGACTGAAACTTCAGATTTGCATGTTTTCCATGTAGATTTCAAAAAGGTGCAAGCAATAAAAACCTCTGTGGGTTTGTTTTTTTTTTCATTTGGAGCACCAGGGCATTTTTTTGGTGTTCTTTGCTGTGGTGGTGGGGGTGGATTCTTTTGGGGTTGGGTTTGTGGTTTTTGGGTGGGGTTTTTTGTTGTTTTGTTTTAAGAAGATACTATTTGAGATATTTTTATCTTCTTAAACAAATGCAGTTTATAAGCAAAAGACGTTTTCCCAGCCCCAGATACCTGTCTGTAGGTTAATAGGTTTATCTGCATCTCTGCAGGAATAAATACCAGAAATGCAAGTCCCTCCACATACCGAAGCACTCTTAAGTATATTGTCACAGTGTTTTCCCGGAAAAATGTGCTTTTAGCTTGTTACTGGGTTAATTATTGGCAGTTGATAAGAGGCTGCAGTTCCAGACTTAGTAAGAAGATAACTGGTTTTACTTTTTATTCAAGCTGAAATTTCCTTTTCTTTATTTTGGAATTGTGAAGTGTTCTGGAATTTTCAGTAAATGCCTGATATGTTGCAATAAAGATTTTTAAAAATAACGTTCTCTAAGCTTGTGAAAACATACATGTGACACTGCCAAAATAATTTTTTTACATATACAGGTTTTACATAGTCTTGAATCTTAGCTGTCAACTGTTCTATCTTCTAGCACATGCCCTACATGTTAAGCCTTTGACAAGACATTTGACTTTAAACTATATTTTACCTTGTTATGGGAGAGTATTAGCTCACATCTTTCAAAGTGAAATTTAATGTCAGCTCAAGCTTTTTAGATTCTGCATCAAATGCACCATTAAGGATATTGGATTCTTTACATCTAGTCATACAAAGTATTCCAGAAAAAAAATTGATACTTTGTGTAAGATCTCCACACATCAGATGATTGTGGGATCTAATCTTCAAATAAGTTTCCTAGAGCACAGGCTTCTTGAGGAAAAAGCCTCTTCCTTTGGAAGGTTCGGATACTTTGGGGGTATGGGCAGCCATGACAGTTTGAGCCTGAGGCTATTTTGGTCTCTGTTTTGACTCTTTCTAGTGACACGTAGAGTTTTCCTTCTCTTCTCATGTGGTCTCTGTTTACAAAACCCAACTGTTCATGACGTGTACTTACTTTTAGAAACACAGTTGGATGATGAGTTCTGCCTTTTGTGAAAATCTCTGTTGAAGAATTTTTAATTTTTGGTTTTTTTCTTTCTCTGTCGCTTTGGAAATAGCGTATCAGTTCTTAGCACAGGTGAGAGCTGGAAGCACTAGCATTGTTCACATGTATTGCTTGTATTAAAAAAGGTGAGAGTGGCTTCATTTCTGATGTACATCTTGCAGTGCTTTTTATTTTCTTTTCTTTCTTTTTTTTTCCTTAAAAATTTGCATACTAGTTAGACATGTAGGGATGTTGAAAAGGTTGCTGATGTTTGAGCTTTCTCATCTCTGACCACTTGTCAAACCAGCACACCACTAAATGAACTTGATTATGTGGCTCTTGTTACAAAGGAGAGTATGAAAGTAAATCAGAACTTCTACCAAGAGTAGGAGGGATGGCATTGCTACTGTACTGCAGCCTGGATGCTGATCTCTGGGTGTTATCACAGGATACATTCCTAATTTACAAATGTACTGGAGTGTCCTGAGGTATACAGCATGACAGGAGTACGGATGTTGTTTCTGTTTTTAAGTGGAATTAAATAATTTTAGGCTTGAGAATATGTGTATTCATTCATATGGTGAACATTGATTTTTTTGATTTTTCTTGTGCTTGTGTGAATTACAACAGAACTCTACCAATCCTGTATCCAGTTGTTCAGGGTACTTGTTTGTATGTGCTGAATGGTGTTGATGCTTATTATTCCATTAATTTGGTAGCACATTTTTATTTGCAGAGGCTAAAAAAAAGGGATGTGAGATTTGAGGTTTTCATCTGGCTCTGTTTAGCTTTTTTCCTAAAGATTGTGTCATATTTCTGTTTTGTTGAGTTGCTGTTGTGGTAAAAGGATTAGAATTCTTTCTTCCTCAGAATCTTGTGTGTATTGAAGGCAGTTAAATATTTCTTTCTAAGTAGATTGCATGTTTTAACCTCAGAGAAAGGAAATTATATGAAACAGACCTGTAATGATAAATACTGGTATATTGTCACTGAGTATAGTGTAGGTGGTTCTGGTTAATGTGGTGTTGCTAAAGGCCTCAGGAATGTGAGGTGTACTGGATCTTAAAGGGGGCTAGAATCAAGAGGAAGAAATTGGGAGAGACAGATGTTCTTGATTAGTGGTCTTTGTTGTTAGTGCTGGGTTTTTTTTATTGTCAGCTTTACATATTCATATACTTGTGCACTAGCTAGGCTGGGAAAATTATGCAGATTTCTTTACTGCCTGATCTTGGGATGCTCAGCTGTAATATTGAACTAGAACAGATCAAAGGTTAAGTTGATACAAGAAACTGCTTTCTCATTCATCTTTACTTAGCAGTCCTGGAAAGCTGCACTGTTGCTATCAGCAATTTCAACTTGTAGTGTTTGCTGCTTGCTGTCTTAAGTGATGTTAAAATATTTAATATTACATTATTTATGCATTAAGTAATACCATGCTTACTAATTTGGAGTGAGGCTGAAAGTTGAAATTTAATTTTTATCAATAATGTTGTTTAGGAATATGAAGCACGGACAGGAAGAATGTATAAACCTCTACCCCCATCAGCAAGACGTAAAAATATTGAATTTGAACCACTTTCAACTACTGCTTTGATTCTGGAGGATCGACCAGCGTAAGTATGATTCTGCTGCGCAACTGAATGACTGAATTTTAGATACGTTTCTGATGAGCTAAAATTCACACGTCTTGTGTGAAAGAATCATTGGATTATTCTGTCCCACATAATAGCCTAACAAATACTTCCAGAAGAACCTTTAAGTGTATCACAGTCTATATGAGGAATTCTTTCTCACTGTAATGGAGCCACCAGTCTGTTATCTACTGTATGTCACAGCTGTCTGTGACCATGCTCTGGGAATTCTCAAAGTCTTCAGGAATTTTCTTTATCGATTTAAAAAAAGTATTAGGTAGGTAATACCTAAAAGTGCACCTGAAGGCAAGGAAACAGCAGATGAAGATGTAACAAAACTCACATTAAGTACAAATAAGAATACTAATGAAAAATAGGTAATAAATTGGTCAGTATTTTCAGCTATACAGTCTTCAGCAATTTGAAGAAAAGAGAAAGGACCTGCTGACTAGGAACGCAAGCTGAGGAAAACAAATGGAGCAACACTTTCAAATTGCACCATGAAAAAGCTTGTGATGGCACTGTTAAATGTTTGCTCTAATCACTTCCAGTTAGGAAATGGAAAATAGACCATATTAGTGTTTCTTTCAATATTCTCTCTAGGGGTATATAAGCTCATTCCGTGCGAAGACAGAAATATCCTGAATGGAATTATGGGTTGCTATGAGTATTTGTTTTCATAAATGCATTATTTCTTTTCCTGTATGGTAGAGAGTAAGATATGCAATAACTGGATTGCTGATGTTTTTCTTTACTTTCATAGTATTACAATTCAAAAGCTAGGATAAATATACTTTTACAAATGACGCTTTTTTCAAATTGGAGTGCCATCCCAAGCGTGTAATGTGTTGCCACAGTCTAACCTTTGAAAATATATTCTGCTCTCACTTTCATTGACAACATTAATAAGTGATTTTGTCTGCTTGTATGAGAGGAGAGAGAAAACTTTTTTTATATTAAAATGATAAAACTGTTTTCTATTTATTTTGGAATGAAGTAGACTAGAGATTGGGTAAGAGGCTGAAACCAAACACTGTGTTCTAATTTGCTTTGAAGTGAGTCTCCTTGGTCAAGAGGAAGTGTGTTTGGCAATTAGGGGATCATTATGCAGCCAAAAAAAAAAATTTTTTATCTGGTGAACTTTTAGACTGCACCAAGCTTCCTTAGCTTTAGCTCTGACATCAGTGGTCATCTATCCTTTCTTCCTTTAGGAAACCTATCATCTTTTGTGAGAGTTTTAAAGGGTTAACTACAATGATTAAAAACCTTTACCTTTTATTGAAAATATGTCATCATAGATTTCATATGAACAACTGGAGTATCAATAGGCAGGTATATTCAATGATTAAAATACACATGGGCAAAAATGCATTGGAATAACTAACTATATGGTATATCAGCATTTCCCTTTTGTCACTTCATTTGAGCATCATTCCAGGTGTTCAACAAATTTAATAACCTTACTTTGGGGGAAGCTCTAGGAGAGCTAAAAAACAGGAACAGCAAACATCTAGTAGTTCTCTACAGATGTTACTGGAGCACTGGCAGTGTGACAACCCCAGCGCTCACCTTAGAGAGAAACCAAATTTAAACCTGTTCTGAAATGGTCCAGAATGTCATTTGTGTGTATTGAATTCAGGAACAACTTATTTTCAGAAATCTTCCTGCCAAATCAGTGGAGGAGGCTTTACGTCATCGACAAGAATACGACGAGATGGTGGCAGAAGCAAAAAAACGAGGTATGTTAACTGCCAATAATCATGTAATTCCTCTCAACTCTGCAGCAAAAATAAAGTAAATCCTGGCTTGTAAGCAAGTGGATACATTAAAGAACTAGTTTAAAACAGAACTCAGTTATCAAATTGTTATTCTGCTACAGTGAATGTAGCTAGGTTCAGAATGCAACTTAACCTTTCATTTACTTTTAAGGAAAAGCTTCCTTTTTTTTTTTTTTTTAAGGTACTTACGTAATGTGGTCACCTAGAAACTTTCTGGGTATTTGGACTCTTTTTTCAAGCTGTGTTGCTGCAGTTGCCACTAAGAGCCAAAGTATAATAAAGCTGACTGCTTAAAGATCTGGTTTCTTAAGAATTTCAGATCAATTTCAATGTGAAGAGAGATGAAAACTTTGGGGTTATTTTCCAATCAGCTGTACCTGTGTGAACCTTTTTACTCCCACTAGACACGATTAATTTAAAAAACAGATCTGTAGCATCTGGTACTGTGTCAATCTATGAATAGTTGTTGAAAGGACTTTTGTAGTCTTGTGCCTAGTGTTCAGGGAATAAGCTATTTTAAGAACCTGTGCTGCATGTTTTACTTGGGCTGTTGTCAGAGATACAATCTTCTGAACTGATTGATCCTCTATGGATTCAGGGCAGCTTACTTTGAAAGATGCAATAAGAAATCCAAAGCATTTGACAATGCATTTCACTCTGCTCTTGTGATGTGTTATCTTGTAAGTTGTGATCTGTGGTCTGTGTTCTTTACTAACAGCATCTTTGGAGGTTCAGCCACGTGTAGTGTTTTCATGTGTGTGCCCTGGTTTATTAACTGTTGCTACACACCCAAAGCTTCAATAAAAACTTGATGAAGCTGGTCAGCCTTATCTGTTTACCAGGGAGGGCATGTTTACTCTCTTGATGTGTCTAATGCATGCTTAAATAGAAAATGTCTTGCAATTTCACAGTGGTTCTAAGTGATGTCAGGAGAGCACTGCTCTGTCCTTCTTTTAGCCTTTTTAATGAGAGGAATCTACAAATGATCCTTTTTTAACAGAAGGCAGGACATTGTTCTCTTGTTCAGCATTGTGACTTCATCTTAGGTCTTTAGGTCCTGTTTCCAGAAAAGAAAATACAGAATCCTTTTAGGTGGAAGCTTCAGTAAAATTTGAATAATTTTAAAATGGGTGTAGAATTGCACTTTTAAATAATAAAATTATCTATAAATATTGCTGATTAGTCTAAGTAATAAATAAGGCTCAGATAGAATATGATATGAAAATGAGAGGAAAAACAGCGCTGATGATGTGCTTGCTTTTTAGTCTTCCTGTGTACTGCAGAAGAGAATTCTCTGAGTTTTCTGAACTGATTTTTGCTTGTCTAAATCACTGTATTTGAACAACTTAGCTTAAAATAAAAAATGTCCAGAGAAATACACCTACAGTCAACAGAAATAGTATGTACAACTGTAATTTACCCTCGATCTTTTAGACATCTAAATACTTGGGTAATAGCTGAATAACTTGCCTGATAATTTGTATACACTAATACAGAATTATTAACATGTTATGCCTAACAGAAATTAAAGAAGCACATAAAAGGAAAAAAATAATGAGAGAGCGTTTCAAGCAAGAAGAGAATATCGCTAGTGCTATGGTGATTTGGGTCAATGAAATACTACCTAACTGGGAAGGCATGTAAGTAAAGTTCTACTTTGTAAATGAGGCAAGCATGGCTTGTTTCTCCTCTGGAAACTGAGGACCCACATACCTTATTTTCCTTTTCTGTGTTGTCAAGAAGTCAGTTTTTGTTGCCATGATATAGTGTGAGGTCATTACAGAGCAACATGAAATGTGCCTTCTGGGAGCTGAATGTTTGGGGGTTTTTAATGGGGCTTTAGCATAAACAGAGATCCTTGGATACTGATTTGGTAAATAGTATGTTATTTTGCTTGTAAATTGCCCAGTGATTTTAGAAAACAAGGTGTGCAATATGTGCCTTTTTTTTTTCCTTCTCCCTGCTTCCATATATTAGGCGTGCTACCCGAAGAGTTCGAGAGCTGTGGTGGCAGGGATTGCCCCCAGGTGTTCGTGGGAAGGTTTGGAGTCTAGCTGTGGGAAATGAATTAAACATCACTCCTGGTATGTTCCTAACAGATCACATGTTAATGCTAAATTAAGTTGGTTATTTTCAAAGAAAAATGTAAACTTTTGTTAAAAAAATATATAAATCAGGGTATATTTTTTCTGAAGAAATGTATTTTGCAAGGTTAGGAACAATTGTATTTTACAATTAGACATTGTAGCCTCATAAATTATGGAAACAAGGTTCAAAACCTGCTTACAAAAATATTTAGTATTATAAGAAGTAAGGTAGTGCTTCCCCCCAGAAAATAATTTTTATGTTTAAAATTGAGAATTTGTAGCTTTGCTTTCTTAAAGGGGTGAAAAGGGGAATTGCTTTATTTCTTAACTAATGAGTGATGAATTGTAAGCATTTTAGTCACAAAAATAGAAATCTGAATTATGTAAGGAATGATTTCCCTGTCATAATTAGCATGTTCACCACAACAGAAAGCACAATACAGTGCACACTATAAAACTGTGTATAGTGGTAAGCATCTAATAGTTTCTTCTCCTGCCCTCAGTGATGAAACCAAGTAACCAGAGCCAAGAATTCTTAGCATGCTTTTATCTTGGATGGGTGCTTTTCTTACTACTTCCTTTTTGGTTATTGGTTTCATTTTGCTTTCTTGCAGAACTTTATGAAATCTTCTTGTCGAGAGCTAAGGAACGATGGAAAAGCTTCAGTGAGACAAGTTCTGAGAATGACACAGAAGGTGAGATCTCCTGAGTGCTCAACAACCTCCTATTCACTTTTACAAACCTGGGAAGTCTCCCGAGTTCCTCTGCAATTGCAGCATTAGGAATATTTGTTAAAAGTTCTCAAAGTCATTCCCTACTTGAATATTTGCTGTCTTACAACAAGTCAGTGAGTAAGGGGCTCGGCAGTACTTACTGTATCAATAAAAGACACATTAAAGTAGTGTACGTGCTACTTTCAAATTAATGTTTTCCTCTGAAATATCAAGACTCAGCTCTCATGAAAATGTTAGATGAAATACAAAAAGAAGAAATAGGAAACTAAATTAAAGTACATGCTTTTGCTTAGCTCTCCTTAGATGGGTTCTCCTTAGTTGGTATCCCTTCCATGATTATGGGAAAGAATAAAAATCTTCTATTTTTTGGTTCTGAAACCGAGAGGTGAAAAATATAAAACATGACACGTTTCAGATCCCACTTCTATTTCCTTGCCTGCCCAGGTGGCCTTTCCTCCCAAATCTATTAAGTGGGGATATTAGCACTCTTGTGTGTAGAATGCAGTTTTTTCACTGGCATACTGCTGTCTCCTGTGGATGTTCTTTCTGTGAAAAATAGTATCAGTGATGTTTTTAACATTGGATATATCCTTGTTATAAAAGTTAACTCCTTGTGCTGGTGATAAATATTTTTTTAAATGCTGCCCTGTGATAGTGTCTTTTCCATTACTTTAGTTGTTTGCGCTTGCCATAGCCAGTTTGACTGTAAATTATTTGGTTCTTCCATAGGGATACCTCTGTGACTCATTTGAAGGTTGTCTTGAGACAAGCAGTTTATAAAAAACTCTATGTATACATGACTGTAAATATGCTTATCCTTGGAAAACATGTTTGCAATGCCCCTTGGTCTGTGGGGTGGTGGTTTGCTTGTTATTTTGTTGTGGGGGTGTGGGCTGTCTGTGGGGGAAAGTTTAGGTAATCTGTTTCTTTTGGAAAGGTAACAGTTCTGGGTGGCAATGAAGGGAGAAGGCACTGTTTTAATTGTGCCAGATGTCCTGGGAAATGTAGTAATAAGGGAAAACTTGAGAGTTTTCATCTCTGGCTGAAAAGCAAGCAAGCTGATAGTGCTTACTACTTATCTTCGGTATCAAAGTCTGGAAGACCAACTATCATAGTTTTAGGAAGACTGGAATGAAATGCTGCTTTCCAGGCTTCAGCAGAGCAGGTTCTGTTTAGCCTGTTCATCAAATTGTCATCTTCTGCTTTCCAGTTGGCTCTTGTCTGATTTAAGCCCTCTGAAAGAGCTTTTTCCCCAAGTGCTACCTGTCTTTTTCCCCATATTATCCCTAGTGTTTGTATCATGTCCCTATGGCCTATGGAGAGGATTGGACAGACATAATTCAAGGGCCAGCAGAATTTCTTCTGGTGGTTCTTGAGTGAATGCTGCCTTCTTTATGTGCCTGCAGGTGTTTTGTTCTGAAGTTTGTAGAATTTATCAGCTTTAATAAGTGTTGTTTTGCTTGCAGATGCAGGTGCCTCTGTTGCTGATCGTGAGGCCAGTCTGGAGCTAATTAAGTTGGATATATCACGCACATTTCCATCCCTGTATATTTTCCAGAAGGTGCGATTCCTTTAAATTTAGTTATGACAACTTTAGAATTCTGAATAATTAAACAAGAAAAGAAACACAACTGGTCAAATACAGAATATTTTTGGAAGCTGTTTGGACTTTTTAAATGTTTTTAAGTGAGAATAAAGTAGAGACTTAATGATGGACTATAAGAGGTTTTTTCTCCTTGAAAAATTGCATGAGATTCCTATTAATGATTATGAGACTACAGGCAGAAATGAGAATATTCTCACTGCTACAGAAGTCTTGATGCATTCTAGTACACCATTTCAGGCTTTATGATTTTAATATAGCTATAATATGTGCACATACATGTATATAAAATAACATGCAATATTGTAATATGGTAACTTATGGTGCTACCAAGTATTAAAATATCCATTGTCTCTGAAAAGGAAAGACCAACCTTGGATCTGTACCAGATATCCTCATTTTCCATTATGTACTGATTTCCACTGAATTATTTCATAGGTTTGTTGTTACTTTTCTTTTAACATCTCGAAAGCATTTGTGGTAACGCTTGGAGTAAAAAATGGTATTATTCTAGATGTGAATAAAGCAACAATTCACTGGCTCACTTGCATCTTAAAATATCAGCTTGTTCCTTTCCTATATTTTTAATATGATTTTGAAAATAAGTATTTTTTTCCTCCTTTCACTCTCTCTTCTTATTAGGGTGGTCCTTATCATGATCTCCTGCATAGTGTTTTAGGAGCATATACATGTTACAGACCAGACGTGGGATACGTAAGTATTTGATGTAAAATGTTTATAACATAGCAAATAAGCTTAAGATGTCATGTATTAAAGTATATTAAATAAATAGGTTTTCTAAACTTTATGCTACTGGCATTTAAATAAACTTCGACAGTTATTTCCTAGCAGTCACCATGCTGGTAGTTCTTAGAGATAGCTGAAAAGGTACTGAATGTCAGTGATGAGTGTATTATCTGGCTGGCATGGAAAATTTTAAATGGATGTGTTCACAAGGCATTACAGTTCTGACAGAGTATCCACAGGAAAAAAACCCATAAGACGTTAGTGGACTTCCAGTTAGCACTTCACTATTCTTACTGTTGCTTCCACTGTTGCCATTTCCATGGCAATACTCCCTGCTTCACTACTGCACATCCTAAAATCCAGAAACTCCTTCTTGGTGTCTTGCTGACACAGAATAATCACTCCCTCTGAGTTCAGTGAAGATTAGACAGTTTTCAGCAAACGTTACTGTGTTTAAAAAAAGCCAAACCACTAAAAACTAACTGTCAAAACCCCCCAAACAAACCAACTAAACCTAACATCTCTCTGAATGGTGTCAGTTTACAGAAGCATTTCAATATTGAACAATAATGAAGAGAAGGGGTTTTTTTCTTCTTTGTCCTTGGGGGTATCTAGGAACATCTTTCACAAGCTCTAATGCTTTGGGGCTCAAAAACACTTGAAAAGTTTTAAGTCCCATCCATGCAACAAAGCATTACTTAGCACAGGGTGTGTCTTCCTCTCTAAATCAGATATGCCTGGGACTCTGCATAAATAACTAGTCGGTTTTTCACGTTCAAATGTTTCTAGGCCTGAATTCTGTCATCTGTGACCTCATTTTTGGAGACTCTCCCATACTTTTAAGTGATATTACAAACTTTGCAGGTTCTGAGACTGCTTGTTCCCAGGGCGGAGTTTCAAAAGGCAAATAAGTAATTTTTCATGGATAAGTCTTCTCTTTTTCATTAGAAATACAGCCAGTCTCAATATTTCTCATCACTTTTTTTAATGTTAATATGGCAGTAAATGTTATGTAATCTTATTTCCACACCTATTTATCCCCCAGAAATGAAAAGCTGATAGACTATTTCTGATCCATATCAATACTCTTTTCCCTAGTTGGTTAAAATGCTGAGTGCATTTTTTTTTTTAATAAGAAAAAGGCATCGTGAATGTTTAGAGACAGTGGAATAAAGATGATTGCAATTGAATTTGGTAAAATTATTGTTAGCATAATGGGTATTCAGATCATCACTTAACTACAAGAGTCATGCTCTTCACTTTTATTGCAGGCTAAAGTGTTTTTGGGAGAGTAATGGTGGAAAAATGTAAACTTGAATTGCAGCTAACCACCTAGAAGTAATTTTATATATTTGGAAAAATACAGTTTGGCAAGTGGAGAGACATGTAATGACTATTTTGAAACAGAATTTTGTCTCAATTTCAATGTATCTGTCTGGGTCTAAACTGTCCCATATGTGAAGTTTTTCTCCATGACTGCTTTTCCCATAGTTTAACAATGAACTTGAGGCCCGGTCTTGTCTCTCATGAGCTCTTCATTCACCCTGTGTGGTTTTAACTTTCTTGTATTTCAAGTCCTGAAGACTTGTGATCATGAGACCTCCCAGAGCATCTAAGCTGCTGAAATCAAATTGATTGCATGCATAAAAATAATTTATCCATGTTGTTTCTGTTCATCTGGAAATGTTATGCAATGGTATTTGATAAATTGCAAACAGTAAATATTTCCATTCCAAAGATGTACTGAACCTACTCACCTATATTTGCCTGATGCTTTTCCCACTTGAAGGTACAAGGGATGTCCTTCATTGCTGCTGTGCTCATTCTCAATCTGGAAGAGGCAGATGCTTTCATTGCCTTTGCTAACCTTCTGAACAAGCCATGCCAGCTGGCCTTTTTCCGTGTGGATCACAGCATGGTATGCACAGAGTTTTCCAGTTTTGAACCATAGTGTTCTTTTGACTTGAAGCATAGTTGTTTTATTGATGACTTCCTTTTGTCCTATTGAATAATGGAGAACTTTAACATGTGATTACAAAACTGAGAATACCAGATACTAATCCATAAAACTCATTCTCATGTTTTGATTTCTCCTCTAGAAACATTTAATAATTTTACTTATCCTAAGGAGTCACATTGTGCTGACATCCTCAGTTCTTGATGGGGTTTGTGGTGGTTTACAACTAAACATTCTTTTGGTGACTCTTTATGATGTACTTTACTATCTCTACAGATGCTGAAATACTTTGCAGCCTTTGAAGTGTTTTTCGAAGAAAATCTTCCTAAATTGTTTCTTCATTTCAAATCATACAGTCTTACTCCAGACATATATTTGATAGACTGGTGAGTTCACAGAACATAGAAAACCTAACCTTAGAACTGTTGGAACACTGTCTATTTTGCTATAGGTTTTTCAGCACTAGAAATAAAGCATTAAAAAAGGCATTCAGTAGGTCTTGTGAAATCATGATGAACTGTTTTGTGTAACTGTTTGCAGTTCCTCTGGCAGGCTTCAAGCTTTATTAGAAGGGATGTATTCAGTTAGAAAATGAGACAAACAGGAGCTCTCTGTGTTCATTTTCTTGTTGCTGCAGTTGTGTGACATAAGTAGGGGAGAGGAGGCTACTACACCATAGTAGTATGGTGTACTGTGATTGTAAGTGACTTGATGAAATGAGCATAGTCAGCTACTGAAGGAAGCATAACTGTAGGAATAGAGACTTTAAAGCAGAGGGAGGATGAAATTTAGGACCTGGTTTGGGAAGGGATAAACTTGAAAATACAGTGAACAGTTTGAAGTAACAAATGTTCTAAGGCAGAGAGTAGCAAGCTATGTTGTTTGTCTGTAATGCAGGAAGGTAGTAATGCAGGCACCCATGAAGCATGGTAGTGCTGTCAAAGACAGAATATCTGTTTGTGTGTAGAAGGATGAGCTTCATATAGAATTATTATTAGATTTTTGTGATTTTAATGTGGATAGAAATTCAAAAATGTATCACAGAAATGTAGCTATTGATTTATCATTAGTACGTTAGTGGGATGCAGCCCTCTATTGAGATGATTTATGGCTTTAGATTTAGTTTAGGAAACAAATGATGAACAGAGCTTAAACAGTATGGCTTAAATGGGAAATGTTAAGTTACACAGTTATGATCTTTGTTGCTTAAGTTCTTATATGTGTTTTATACTCTGTTTGAGTAAGAAGAGATTTGTAACTTCTTTAGCCAGAGCTTTCTAAAGGAGATGACATTCAAATGCAGGATTTCCTGTGGCATAAAAAGAGATGGGTTTCAGAGTACAAGTCCTGATTTAAAAAACTGGAGACTTGTGGATCATTGAAATAGAGGAAGAAATAAGAGTGTATGAAATAACTTGTCATCTGCTTATGCTGAACTAATGCAACTGAGATTTAAAGGAAGTTTTTTCATTTTTCTGAAATAAGTTATAACTGTTCCTATTTGTTTGGTTTTTACTCTTTTGTAGGATTTTTACACTCTACAGCAAGTCATTACCACTTGATCTGGCCTGTCGTGTCTGGGATGTTTTCTGTAGAGATGGAGAAGAATTTTTGTTCAGGACAGGATTAGGAATCCTTCGGTTATATGAAGATATTCTCCTACAGATGGACTTTATTCATATAGCACAGTTTCTAACAAAACTTCCAGAAGATATTACATCAGAAAAGCTTTTTAGTTGTATTGCAGCTATTCAGATGCAGAATAGTAACAAAAAATGGGCACAGGTGAGTTTCTTGGAGATATATATATATAGCTAGCTATCTATCTATATATATAAATTAAATCAGACGTGTCAGCCCATTAATATGTGGGGCACTCTTCATGACTATTTTATGCTGCTTGTCTGACTCCTGAGCCATGGGCACTTCCTTTCTAGTGTCTCATTCTAGAAATTTATCTCCATGCTAATATTGTGGTGGTTAATCTTGATATTATTAAAACACTGGCAGTTTTTATATTCATTAAATAATTTACTTTTTCAGGTGTTTGCCTCACTGATGAAGGACAACAAAGAAGGGGACAAGAACCATAGCCCAGCACCGAAAAGCTAAGGTGGAGGTCAATTGGAAACGTGGAAAACCACTTGATGACAAAGAAGCCTTCACATCGCTTCTGTATGGAAAAAGCACTATAGAAAATGTGAAAATGAGATGAAAAAAAGACACAGCTCTCAGTGGAGTAATGAACTGATGAAATCGTCACCCTTTTGCCAGTATTAATTTTTGCCGTGGGAAGATCTGATTTCACACAGAATACTAAAACCTATGAAACTGAGAAGTGGGGAGTTCATATTTAATATTTTAAAAGAATCAGCTCAATGCAATAAACATTTGTAATAACTTCTGTTGGTACTTTAAAAAAAATTTTTGAGGCATAACTGTTTTTACAAATACCACAAAGGCACTTTTTGGAGGGGATGAGGGAAATGCTAAATCTTAAGGCCCCCAAACTGCTATCCAAACCAAATGCTTTGGTATAAACATTACCTCCAAAATTAACAATTTGCAAGTATTGAGGACCAAATAAGGTGGTTTGGTATGTTTATGTGCAAGGTGGTTAAAATTTGGGAAGGGGTATTGTCTTATTTACTTGTTTGGGTTTTTTTTTTTTTAAGTTGCAGCTTCATTCTTCAGTCTGGGCAAATGTAATTAACTCAGGAACCGTAGACGTATTGTGCCCAAACGTAGAGCAAAAATAATACGAATTTTAAACAGTGGTGAGAACAGGGCTGCTATTTTCACTGTACAGCTTTCAAAGCAAGTGGTGTTTAAGCATTTGTTTTGGTGTATTGGTTGTGGAGTAAATGGAGTAGGTATTCTGTGAAAGAGTTTTGTCACCAGAAGTTTTATTTTGTCGAGCCATTTCCAACTAAAAAATACTTGTATGTAATGGTGAACACTAGAAAATGACAAGGCTATTTACAACTTTTGTGTTCTCAAAGAAGCAGTCACTTTTAACACTTGGAAATAATGCAGACACAGAATTGTTTTTGAAACTGTCTTTTTATTAGTGTGCAATACTGAAATCCAAAAAGCATCTGGTTTAGTGATAACTTAATTCTTTAACATCTTTTAACTGTGAGACATAAGGTCATACTGTATGTGTCACGGCAAATACTTTCAAACATTTCCTGTTCTTGAAGATGCTGTACAACAACCTGTGGTTGTAGGGGACAGAAATTTAAAATGGATAGCACTGCAGGTGAGGAACGCTTGCACTCTCTTGATCCATTTTTTGCTAATATTTAATGTAAATAAATTCCTTACATGTGGGTTTTTGTAACTGGTCCCTCTGGAAATCAAGTAAAAATTACCGTTATGTATTTTTAAGTGCAGGAGGCTTCCAGTTGTCTGGTGTTTTAAAAGCAGAGTCTGCATAATCGGGGTAAAGATTTAGTGTGGTGTAACTTGCATTGCTATCTGGTTTAAAAACTACATATATGCTACTCATAACATTACAATTTGAAATGTAAATGTCAGATTTTTCTTAACTTATGTATTCACTACTTTAATTGGATCCAATTTGTCTTATATTTTTGTGTTATCTTGTACAGTTTTCTTACTTTTCAACTATAAATCTGTATATAACTGTAAATAGAAGGATCGAGCCTTCCTTTAAGACCACTAGTAACAATTCCTGTGTAAATAAAACTTACAGCAGATGCGGGTTGACGTCCTTTTCCGTTCCTGCGGCCCTGGCTCCGGGCCGGGCCGGGCCGGGCCGCTCCCGGCGGGCGGTGACGGCAGCGCTCGGTCAGCGAGGGGCCGCCAGGGGCCGCTGTGGCCGCGCCGCGCGGGGAGCGCTTCCGCCGCCGGGCAGCACGCGCGGGCCGCCGCCATGAAGCCGGTAGGGGCTGTGAGGGGACCGGGCCGGCGGCGCGGGGAGCGGAGCCCGGGGCTCACGGGGGAACGGGCGGGAGGGGGAGCCGTGGCTGGTAGCGGCCACTGCTGCCGGAGCTCCGGGAACGGCAGAGCAGTGCGGGTGCTTTGGGTGGGCACCGGTGGCGACCCGGCAAAGCGCAGGCTCGTCTCTCACCTCTCACCTTGCTGACCTTTCAGCGCTCTCCCAATAGTCCAACATAGAAAGGGAAACTAAAGTTGAACTGACACAAATTCCGGACTCACAGATTCACAGAATGTTGTTCTCGGTTGGAAGGGGCCTGCAAGAATCATGGAGCCCGACTCTTAAGTCACTGGCCCGTTCAGAGAGTGAGCCCACAATCTTGGTGTTACTAGCACCATGCTCCAGCAACTGAGCTAAGGATTCGAGGAGCCCCACACCGATCCAGCCACTTCTCCACTTTGTGAAGGGACACATCACCGCTACCAGCGCTTCGATGCCCAGTTTCTCTGCACAGCCCTTGCCTTCCCATGCCCCTCATTAGGTGGTCCCTGCTGTGTCCGTTCCCATCCCGAGCACCCTTGGGAGTGTTTTGCAGGTTTGGCACAGGCCGCCTATATTGACCCGCGCCTCCCGGCTTTCCCTGAGCCCAGTTTCTCATACCCACGCTGCCTCCCCGAGTTCTGGCCTCCGTAACCCTGTTCTGGTACTCCTGCTGTTGTGAGCTTTGTAGCAGGCAGCCTCGCCAGGTCTCTGCAGCTGCTGGGCAGGGAGAGTTTAAGGGAGGAGAAAGCCAAAGCTCATCTTGGGGAGGTGTGCTGCAGGACATTTGCCCGAGGCTGTGGCCTTGAACGTTAAAGTCCCCCGAGATTCCTTATCATGTGCTGGGGAACAGCAGCACCCTGAAAAGAGAACAGAGTGCTTGGGAGCATACAAAGAACTGTGCCCTAACAAGCTGTGTACCATACCTTGAGTGTCCATGTGTCTAAAAGTGATGGACATAGGGTTTAATAAAGAAGTTGTCAGAGAATGTTTCTGTAAAACATTTGTCATGGTGCTCTCCTCTCAAAGATGTAACACAGTTGTGTAAATTTGAGACTAACTGATGATACTGTTAGCAAGAAACATATTGTTCAGTCCTGATAGAAATAGGAACTCAGAGATCTTAAACAGTGAAATAAATTTTATGAAGGCTGTTAACATGTCAGTGACTTGTAGTTTTCTGTTTGTTTTCTAGAGAAAAAACACAAAGCGAGTTCCAAGTTTTCGCAAGTTACTGAGAACAAGTCAGATAAAACTTGACAATAAATTAAAGAATAAACAGTACAAGCAGAAGAGTGCTGCTAAGAAGTATCGTAAAGAACAAAAGAAGCTAAGGGAGGCTGTCAGAGATGCTATTTCTAGAAAGCCGTTTCCATTGGAGGAATGCAAGAAAAAACAAGTTGGTAAGTGTTTGTTTGGGTATGGGGGTTACTGAATATCCTGCTGCTTCCTGTTGTAAAATTCGAGAAAAATACACTTAATTTTCTGTATACAAATAGTTACTGTTTGTGTTGAAAGAGAGGGAGACTTCTGAAAAATACAAAATGTAGCCATTCTGGCACCTAGAACTGTCAGTTAAAGATGGTAGAAATGTGTTTGCACTGATCATTATTGGATGTCACAGTAAAGGGGCAGTTTTCTGGGATAACAAAAACCACATGCATAAAGGTCAGTGAGCTCCGGGTTGAAGCAAGGCGTAAAATAGTCTCAAAAGTGTACACAGGGTTAGGTTTTCAAGGGTGACTATACATATGGGATCTTAATCTGTAAACATCATTTTCTAAAATAGCTGGAAAATGGGAAGAAAAAGAGGAAGAAGATGCTCTTCCACTGGACATGATGGATGAAGATGACTTAAAATTAATGGAGGATTTGGCCCAGAAAGCATCCTTTTTAACCAGAGATCTTTCTTCTAAGTGAGTTGTGATGTCTCCTTTTCATATTAATTCAGCCTTTTGTGGTCAATATGTAATTACTATGTAAAGTCATGCATTTATCCGGAGGTCTGTTTCAGTCAGATGTTTCTTTGCAGCTCCGGTTTAGTGTTTCCTCAGCCTGTCAGTACTTCAGTATTAATGTATTGATGTGTATCAGTACATTCAGGTGCTCTGCCTGGCCTTCAGGATACTGTTTCTGCAGTGTTCCTTCCTGGGAGGTCCCTGGCTGTGAGATGAGTAGCATCCCTCAAACTGAAAGAAATCCTTTAATCTGTAAACAGAGTCTTTTTTTCTATATAGAGTATTCAGGACATTCCCTGGACTGTGGACCACTATACATATTGCACTGCAAATTGGTGGAAAAAAATAATAGGGTTATGTAAGCCATGTCTGTAAACACATGCAACACCAAAACATTCATACAAAAAGTTTGTTACCAGTTCTGTGGATCAAGGCATTGGGTAGAGTTCACAGTGACATATGTAGAAAGATAGTGCTCCTAGTTGTAGAATAGTCTTTACAAATACACTTCTGCAGAGTTGTCTGGTTACATGATTGTTTGAAAATCTTAGCTTGCCTTTTTTTATGGATCTGAAAAGACTCTCCATGCCTAGCTGCTGTAGGGTGGTTTTAAATTGTTAATGCTGATTCTGCTTAGTAATTAATAATTTTGTCTAGTTTTGAAGGAAAGTAGTAGTATTTTTATTTCCAAAATTGCAGTTGTGCTGTATTCTAGTGCATGGTCTCTTGTAGCCACACTGCAAGTTCTTGAATTAGAAGAATTTTATTTTAAACCTTCCCCTTTCCCCAAACTAACTGTGTGGGACATAAGTTTAAATTTAGTCTTGTAAAACTCCAAATTTATTGTGTGGTTTTATTTAGAGACATTTTGCAAAATGTAGTTTTATGTGTCTTACATTCATTATGCCAGAATGTTTTTAGAATGGTAGGAAAACAGAGGAAGTGGTTGCTGTTTTACCTATTTTACTGTTACAGGCTTTTGGCTCCTTTCATGGTGTTCCCTTAAATTGGAGAACTTGTCTTTTCAATCTGCTTTACTCTGGTCAGCTATAATCTGTCTTAAAAACTTGTCAGATATTTCACCACTTACAGACTGTGTGTACATAGTAGCACAGACTAATTACTTCTTGTAGACTTCTGTGTAGTTTAGGAGCACACCTGTGGAAGGGTGATACACCACACTGTGTTATTGCTGTTGTCCTTGCAGAGAGGGGTGTGACACAGACTTTGCCGGTAGTCAGAGTGGAGGAGCACAGAAGGGGAGGAAGGACAAGTAAAACAGCACCCTGGCCTGGGTGAGAGGCAGACACTTAATCCAGCTGGTCGTACATGGTTCTTGTCTAATTACATGGCTGGTTCATGTAGTTGGCCTCGTATTTTTCAGTGAACCTGTTCACGTCAAAAAACGAAAACATGAAAGTGTGATTGAGAAATATGAGAAGGTGCCAAGACGTTTGCAAACAGAGCCAGAAAAAGAACTCATCCATCTGCTCCCCATCAAAGATAAGACTGGCATTATTCCTCAAGCTGTGGAAAAGCCAGGTAAGACACAGATTCTGGAACTGGTATAGTAGCCAAGAAGTATTTAATTTATTCTTTTAAAATTTCACAGTGTTTATGATGTGCTTGACACTAGAAACTCTGTTTTTGCAGTTCTCAGTGTTGCACATGATGAAGAAGAGGACACAGAAGATATGGAGGAAGCAGAAGGTAATAAAACATTATGTTTGCTTTTTGTTGTTTTTTTTTTTTTTTTCCAAATCACTGACATACCTGAAAAGTACTTTGCTGTTTCCCAAGGAGGTTTGTAATTGAAGTGTATTTGTTCAGGATGTTTTTGAATGTGTTCATTACCTTGTTGCCACCAAAGCATGACCATTATTCAAAGCTTGCATTCTTACCTGTTAGAATCTCAGGAATGGTTGGCTTCAGATTCTCTTTCTTCAAAATAATTTTGATTTTTCACTTGGAAGTGATGCTTGAATGAGGTTCCTTTTATCCTTTGTGTCATCTTTGCTAGTAAGAAGGAAGATATTGCTCTTACATAAAGAATATCTGCATGGTTCTATTTTGATTACTCTGAGATAATTTCAAAATGCAGTTCAGGACACAGACTTTTGTAGGCCTTAAGTGTCTGTCTTTGTCTTTAAAATTTTTTACTTAAAACATCAATAGCAGGAAACTGAGGTTTTCATTTGCAGTTGGCTATCGAGTTAATAGTAATTTTCAAGTGATGTTGCTACTTCTGGGTCCTTACTGTCTAAATATAATCTGAGGTTGAGGAAGGAGATACTTGTAGCAAAATAATATTCGGAAAACACAAACAAAACAATTGGATTTTTAAAAGAAAAAGTGAGTGGTGAATAATTTGATACAAATTGCAGAGTGCTGCAGTTTTTTGGCATGGTTGGGGTAATATGCTGAGTTTATATGTTCTCACTGTACTCAGAGAGCACCATGGGCAGATTCAAAATCATTTAGTCCACTTCTTTTTGCAAGCAAAAGAAGTGGAGCAAAAATTAGTCTGTGGATTAATATAAGCTCTAGCAAAATCATTCTTAAAGCTTCTTTGACTGTGGAACTTCTTGTGTTACTCCTGTGTGGGCTTACCAGAGTACCCTTCTGAAATGCAGTATCTGCAACGTGGTATTTGTTGAGTGACGTCCCCTCTTTTCTAACTCTCACATCTGTGCCAGACTTTAATGAGGAACCCCTGCCTATTCTCACTCCTGAGGAAATGGCTGCTCAAAGGAGACAAAAGCTGCAGGAGAGGAAGATGCACATAGCTGCCTTAGCATCTGCCATTCTCTCAGAGCCAGACAGCAATGTAGGTACATTTACTTAACCTGCATGTACGTGTGTCTGTGTTGTGCACTAAGTCAAGAAATAAAGATATGAAGTGAGCAGTGGCAAAAGCACAAGAACTCATGGGTAGAACAATGAAAAGGTCAGTGTTGTATCACTTCTGTTATTTTCTGTACAAGCTACCTTGTTCCTTAAGCATGACCCCTATGTAAGCTCTGATTTCAGGGCTGTATCTGATAGTTCTCAATGTTTCAGGATATACTAATAATTTCTTATAAATATGTTCAAGTTTGTAATAGCAGGATATTTTGAACATTCCTGACATTAAAATTTTGTTGGGATAGCTATCATTTCATGGCTCTTTATGCAGTGCTAAGTAGATTCTGAGTAACTGCTGAGTTAATGTACATTGTGCTTGTCCCTTGGTTTGCAGTTGGTCTTCATCTGATGTCTGCCTATTTTCTTCAATCAGATTAAGAAGCTGAAGGAGCTCCGGGCCATGCTGATGGAACAGGATCCTAACGTGGCTGTGATTGTTCGGAAGCTGGTCATGGTGTCTTTGATGGAGATATTCAAAGATGTTGCACCTTCATACAAAATTCGGCCTCTGACCGAAGCAGAAAAGGCTACCAAGGTGAAATATCAAATCTCTTTATAGTGTATGTGAGTAGTTAAGAATTTTTTCAGCTATGCCAAATACTAATACTGATTTGTTTAATACGAATTTATGGTTTTGAGCAAAGGGGACAAATACACAAATACTTGTGGAAACTCTGAAGCTGTGATGCTTTCAGGAGCAGAGGTTTTTGTCTTGGACCTTTAATTCTTCCTTCAATAAGTTGGTGACATGCAGGTGGTAATGGAGGGGAAAAGTAGTGTCTGAAAGTAGTATACCAAGCCTGGGTGACTTTCCTCATAAACCCTGGAATAAGGTCCTGCACTGAAGAGAATTAGAAAGAAAGCAAATTATGCAATATTGTCACCTAACTGGCATGGATTTCTTTGAAATGTGTTCACCAATTTGCTGAACAAATGCAGAGCAACTTGTTTTCTGGAGCTCCTTTCTAACCAGTTATTTAGAAGGCTTTTTGAGTATAGGTTTAGTGCAGTTTAGAGGCATGGTTTTAAAATAACATCTAGTTGATAATGTTACTTCAAGCTCTATAAACGAAATAGGCCTAGTTGGAAAAGGCCCTCTGAAGACATCTGTAGAAAAATGCAGAAATCTATATTTTTAATACATTTCTAGGAATGTCTGTCTAGGAAAAAAAACTGCTTAGATATCTGATATTTGTTTTAAAACTTTTTTTTTCACCATTGGCTAATTTCAGTATTTAGCTCTCCAAATAAAATCTCATTTCTGTTATGTTTAAAGGTTAAAAAAGAAACTCAGAAACTGAGAGAATTTGAAGAAGGCCTTGTAAGCCAGTATAAATTTTACTTGGAAAATCTGGAACAAACAATTAAAGGTACAGTCAACACTTACCTTTCTTTAGTAAAGGCAAAATTGTTTGCAGCAGTTTCCCTCCTCTGAATGAATGCTACCTTCTGTCTTCGAGATAGCACTTGCATGAAGTATGCAGGAGAGTGCCTGCAATCACTAAAAATTTAAATATTTATAAGCTTGCCATCATTCTGAACAGTAATCACTAAAAATAATATTTTGTGCAGATTGGAAGCAAAGGAAGTTGAAGAAAAGCAATGTCATCTCATTAAAGGCATATAAAGGTCTAGCAGAGGTAGCAGTGAAGTGTCTGTGTGAGCTGCTTGTGGCCCTACCCCACTTCAACTTCCACAATAACATTATTGTTCTCATTGTTCCACTCATGAATGATCCATCAAAAATGGTAAGTGATTTTCTGATTAGAGTTCTTGTTTTGCATGAAAAATAATTATTTCTGAGCCTTATTCCACAATATCCAGATCTTGTGGCCAGATTTTTTCACTATTTTACAGGCTGTGTGCACTTTGTAATTAGTAAGTACCGTGAGTGTCATCTGTTAGTAGCTGTTGTTGTGGACTTGGCTTTACAGAACAATTTATGTGTTTTGCTTTTCAGATTTCCGAACTGTGTGTTGAGGCAGTTAAGAAGCTCTTTAAACAGGACAAGTTGGGCTATGCTTCACTTGGTGTAGTTAAGGTCATTTCTGGCCTTGTGAGGGGTAGAAATTACGATGTCAGACCCGAGGTAAGAGTCTTTCTGTTGTACATCACAATATTCTTCAGTCAAAAGTTTAAAAAAATCCAAACGTTAAAGTTACTGCAGCTGCTGGCTACAGACAAGCAGAATTTCCTCCCTCTGTCAGACCACAGACAGTTCAGGATTAGGCTGAGCCAGAGAGTTAAAGAGAGGTATGGGGCAAGGGAAGGAGACTAGGAGGTGGAGATCAGATCCTGCCAGAGATACGGGTTAAGTCAGGCAGGGAGACTTGAAGTGAGAGGCAAATGGAGGAATGGATAGAAATGGACAGTGCGGGGGAAGGAACTGGGAACAGGGATTAAGAGATACAGGTGTGAAGGAATAGGAGGGGAGTAAACAGAAGAACCTTTGACCAGCAAAACCCACTAGCTGGAATGGAATTCAGGATTTCTTACCATTTGTTCCTATCAGGTTGTAGATCACCTTTCATTGTATTTATTTTATTTTACAATAGGTGTTAAAAGTATTTCTTCACTTAAGAATTAAGGAAGTAGAATTACAAAAAGATTCCGAAGACATTGCACCTAAGAAAAAGTTCATGACTTACAAAGAGAAAAGAAAAAATCTTTCCAGAATGCAAAGAAAGGTACGACATGTGCTTTCTCATGCTCTGCTTCTGCTACTTTATGTAGCAATTTTTTCCCGCAATGATTGCACATCTGCTGTTGCCATTGTTAACTCTCAGCATCAGTGATCAGTTTTTGCATTATATTTGAAAATTTATGAGGTCCTACAGGGAATTTAATTATCTTCCTATTTTTTTCCTCTTTCCTGTGTTGATAATGCTTTTGACTGGTTGTTTCTGATAGGGGGGTTTGTCCTGTAGAATCACAGGGTGACTTAAGCAACTCACCAAGTGTGGAAAATTTGTTCTCTGGGTATCTTTGCAACTTGGATATCCAGACTGGTTGGAAACATTTGATGTGTTGTCTTAAAATCAACTGTATATTTTCAGTGGAAGAAAGCAGAAGAGAAACTGGAACGAGAACTCCTGGAAGCAGAAGCATCAGAAAGTAAAGAAAAGAAACTGAAGTTGGTAAGTAATTGGGAGATTATTTCCCTCTTTTTGCAGAGTGGCAGCTCCTAACCCTTTTGTAACTTAAGTGTCTTCCCTTCATCCCAACCTGTCAGCATTCCACATCTCTAGATCATGCTATCAGCTAACAAACGCTTTGCCTGTGACAGAGATCTAGGTTTCAGTAAACCAAGCTCTCAGTTTACCCAGGAAGGCCAACATAGCCATTCCTATTCCCTTCTGCTCTCTGCTCAAAAAGGTATTGAATCCATTAGCAAATGTCCTCCAGGTGCCCTGTTCCATAGGACACTATGTAGTGGGTGTTACAGCCTCTCAGAGTGGCCTTTAGGCAAAGGAGGAGTGTGGTTGTAGCCAGGTGAGAGTCATGGGCAGGAGAGCACTTGAAGACTTGAGCTTTTCAGCTCAAGACTTTTTGCTTTTCATAGGAAGAGCAAAGATGACAGTGCCAGGACTGGTTTGGAAGGCCTGAGTGCAGGTTTGGACAGAGAGAAGCATTTCAATTGAGTTTAAGTGAAGTGGAAATGTCTATTTTACATGATTAAGTATTTAATTTTGTTTTCTTTCCTTTAGCACACAGAGACCTTGAATATAGTATTTGTAACTTACTTCAGGATCTTGAAGAAAGCTCAGAAGTCTCCACTTTTGCCAACTGTGCTAGAAGGTCTTGCAAAGTAAGAACTGACTGCCTTCTTTTGTGTATGTTGGAGAAGACAAAGCACTAAAGACATTTTTGTCTCCGAAAGGGATTTAAGCAGCGAGAAAAGATAGTCCCTGACAAATAAGTTGAAATTCTTTTATTTCTCTGCTGAAGTTTTCAGCTGTTTCCAAAGGCATTTCAATGTGGTTTGAAATTTCCCATGATAGAATTGATGTGGTGCAAATGCCACAGAGTGTGATGTGATTCCATTATTTTGTGTGATTAATTGCTGAAGGACCACAAGCATGTTGTTAATGCTCTAGAAAAGTCATGATTAGCATTTGGGGGCTGAATCGTGCTTTCCTGTGAAGACAGTAAATGTTCAGCATTTGATTTAGCCTGCTTTTAAGATGTGGGTCTTGGCAATTCAGAACACTTTGAACTGAATTTTCAGATAATGTCTATAGTTTAAAAATGAAAATCTCTTTGATTCAAGGTTTGCTCATCTCATAAATGTGGAATTTTTTGATGACCTATTGATTGTCCTTCATTCTCTTATTGCATCTGGGGTAAGTTGAGTTTTATTATAGTTTTCTTAAAATTAGTTTCTTTTGGGTACTTAATCAGTTTTGTATTCTTAGGATTTAAGCTATCGTGAGAGTCTTCACTGCATTCTCAGTGCTTTTCATATACTCTCTGGTCAAGGTAAGAGATTTTTAAAATCAAACCTTTGTTTAATATTGCCTGATAAATAAATGGAGTAAATGTGTTTATTTGGGATTTTGTTAATAGGTGATGTTCTTAACATTGATCCAATGAAATTTTACACACATCTTTACAAGACACTGTTCAGCCTACATGCAGGTAATTCCAGAGTCTTACTTTCACTGTTCACCTAGATGTTTATTCTGTTTCTTTGCTATCAAAGCCTTTATGTAGCATTAATAAACTACACTTTTTTAAAGATACCTGATTTCTGAAAAGATTATTGTCTGGTTTAACCTACTTTTTTTCTCGAGTTGCACTTTGCATTACTGCAATACAAATACTTGAAGTAGTATTGCAATACATGGTTCTAATTGTGTAATTTCAGTGGGAAATGCCAAGTATGTGATCTTGGATAAGTGTTTATCCTGTCTTCAGTAAGAGAGATTTATAAAATTTGAAATTAACATAATTTTAATTAACTTCAGAAATGTGGATTCACTGAGAATTAAAAATTAAGAATAAACATTCTGCAGTTCTGTATGGGTAAAAGACTAAATCTTTGCACTGTTTAGTAATTTGTAGAAAATGATACAATGAATGCATTTAGGATTGAAACAGTAGCTGTGTTTCATGTTTAGACATTTTTGATGGAACAAGTCTTTTCTTAGAAAGGAGCACAGAAACAATGATACATTTTTTGGACTATTTTGATTAAAAAAGGGTGGATGCTTAATGTCTGAATCACGAGAGGTGCCTGAGTCCCACAGCTTTCATGCTGTTCTCCGTTTCCAGTGTCCAGCCCGTAGCAGATTATCCAGCTGTATGTCCATGATGTGGTTATTTACTCTTTGTATGAAATTCTGCTTTTGAGGTGGCACCAATGAGGATACTGGGATTGTGCTGCAGTGCCTGGATGTCATGTTTGCCAAGAGGAGAAAGCAAGTGTCCCAGCAGCGAGCTCTTGCTTTCCTAAAGCGACTTTCCATCCTTGCTCTTCATGTACTTCCAAATTCCAGTGTTGGGATCTTGGCAACAAACAGGATATTCATGCAAGTAAGTTTTACTTGTTGAAATTTTTAGCTTACTGGCTAAAGATTATTGAATTTTTTGATAAATTGGTTTTATGCAGAACTTTTTAAAGCATCTTTAACAAGAATATGAAAACAGAGTATCCTTCAATGCTGCTGAGACTGAATAATGTGGAATGAATCCTGAAACTGACTTAGCCATGTTATAATTGGGTGTGTAATATAAACAACTCAGTTTCTGGTTTTTTTGTGTTGCAGACATTCCCAAAGATGGACCTCTTACTAGACAATGAATCTCAAGGCAGTGGAGTTTATCTCCCAGAATTAGAGGAACCAGAGCATTGCAACGCCCAGAACACAGCACTGTGGGAGCTGCATCTGCTGCAGGTTTGTGAGTTAACTCAGGGATTTGGGAAGTAACAGCAGTAAATAGCTGCTCAGTGTTTAGGTGCTTTACACAAATGGAGAACAGAGGTCTTCAGCCTTATCTGTCAAGTCTTGGCCCACATAAGCATATTCTAACTGAGTGGAAGAGGAAGACCAACACAGTGGTGTGGAAGGATAAGCTCAAAAGGGATGTGTAACCCTATGATAATCCCACACTGGATCTTACTGCAGATTGCTCTACTAGATTCCTTTGGGGACTTTTAAAATCTGTTAAATTCAGTTGCAATCCAGCCCTTGTTCCAGGAGGAACTGAGACCTTGATCTGTCATTCCAGTCAGGGTTTGGACAAGGCTTCCTCTGCCCTTTCTTCCTGTTTTCTGGGAGTAGGAGTTAGATATCTAATTGTGGAGAGTCATGCTCACAGCATGATATGGGTGAATAAATGCATGACTGGGTGTTCTCATTCACTTAATCCCACAAACTGACTGATTTTGAGGTGCTCAGTTTCTAAACTAAAGGTGGACCTTCCGTCTTATAGAAATAGAAATAAATATGAGAATCTATAGATAAATACATTATCTCTTACTGTCTGTCTACTGCCTTCTTTCTTTCTTTCTTTCAGAGACATTATCATCCAACAGTGCAGAAATTTGCATCTCACCTTATTGCTGGAGCTCCAACTGAAGGCTCAGGAGCTCTTCCACTTGATTTGAGCCAAAAGTGAGTTGTCAAAGAGTTCTTTTTTTTCTAAATAGGCCCTGAAAGGAAGCTGTTGCTTATACTATATTAAAGGAATTCCTAAAAATAATTACGTATAAAATTAAGGACTCTGATCTTCAAACTCTCTTTGTTCTTCTGCCAGTACAGAATGTTGGCTGCCTTTTTCTTTTTTTTTTTTTCCCTTTTGAGACTTGTTGCCAGGCTGTGACAAGAGTAAACATCTCAAAGTGCAATGTGTTTTCTTCCCCTGGGAGCAAAATGTCTTCAGCAGCAGCCCTGATCTGAATATGGATCAGGATCACTGAACTGGGGCTGTCCAGTGGAAACTAGAACCCAAGTTGCAGCGTAAGGTCTGTAGTAGGTTAAAACGTGAGAACAGCCATCCAGGCTCAGATGAAGATCTAATTCAGCATCCTGTCTTCGGCAGTGGCTGGCAGCAGGTGCCTTGTGAAAAGTAAAACCAGGGCATAAACGTAAGACATGCTCTGAACAGTGTCCTGGCCTCTGACAGGTTTCAGCTTGGCGGATTTCCTGAACCTGATACCATTTTCTGTTAGTACCTCTCTCTTCATGGAGTTCTTTCCAAAACTGTTCCATGTCCCTTGAATCAGAGAACACATTTTGCATATGCATCGTTGTTTGGAAAGGGTTCTATGAGTCCACAGCTCCTTATGGTAAGATCTGCTTTCTTTTGTTTTGAACCTTGTGCCAGTTTGCTTCATTTAACAGCCCCTGTTTCTTGCTCTGGGAGCTGACGTGAAGAGTCTGCTCCATCACACTCTTTCTGTGCCTCATAGGACTTGGCAGACCTCAGTCATAACATACCTCCATCTACTGTCTCTCCTGGATGGCGGGATCCAGCTCAGACAGGAGCTGTTCCATATTTTCCGTCAACTTTATTGCATGTTCCTGAACTTATACCAATTTAAGCATTTCAAGATGAAATTGGAGACTCACTTGCAATATTTGAGATGTGGTTGATCTGTGGATTTTTACACTGATGTACCTAATTTCTATTGTGTTCTCTGTTTCTTTTCAACTCCAAACAGCACTAAAGTCACAATCCCATAAAAGTATCTGTCATAACAAGAAGAGGGGTTTTTTTTAAGTGATAGTGGTCAGCTCAGAGCCTATTGTTTTTATGTAGAGTTGCTTTTTCCAACACTAAATTTCATTTGCCATTTTACTGATGATACAGTCTGTCTGCAGTTCTCCACCGGTAGCTCATTCTTCCTACTACAAATACCTTGGTATTCTCCAACTCTTTTTTGAGCATGTTGGAAAGCACGGGTCCTGGAAAAGACCTTGTGGAAATCCAGTTTCTTTCCGCCATTGCAAAACTGACCGTAGACCCCTGTCCTCTGTTTCCTGTCTTTTAACCAGTTCTTTTCTGTGATGGTCTTCCCTGTTCTCCCATGGATGCTTTTTCACAAAACCCTTCAGTAAGGACGTGTTGAAAATTCCGGCAGATTGTGTCAGCTAGATAATCTTTACCTGCCTTCCCCTCCCCCCCCCTTTTTTTTTTTCAAATATATACAGAGCAAAGCTTTGGGAAGACAACAGAAGTTTTCTTGTCTCCCCCAGCTGAGTATTCAGACACATTTTACTTACTTTGACTCGCACTGTTTCCCAGCCCTTGGCTTCTGATCTTTTCCAGGTGATGCTCATTACTCTGAGTTCTCTTAAAGTGTGGAGGGGGGCATGAGAAGCTGCTCTCAGAGTGGTGATAGATCAGCTGAAGTTGTATTTATCTAATGCCATTTTTCTTTCACTGTGTATTTACTGTAGGTCTGCCACAGAACTTTTTGAGACATACTGTATGAAGGGAATGACCTTTAATCCTCCTGTTGCATCAGTGACACCCAGAAGAAAGGTACTGTCTCATCTCTCTGTGTCCTTTTTTAACCATGTGACACACCAATGTAACCTGTATCTGCTGGCTCACTATGCAGTGCCCAGACATTGGCACACTGAGTTTGGCTTCTGGTTTCTGTACTTTTTGCATCAAGTACATTTTTTTAATTGGCATAAGATAGGACTGAGTGTAAGGAAGGAAAAAATAGCTGTATAAATAGTCCTGCCTCCCACAGCATCAGCTAACATAGCAGGATTAATACGGTAGCTGTTATTTTGCACTTTGCAGTGGTTCAGTGCAGATTTCTTGGCTCTTTTCTGTAATGATGAACTAATGTTTGTTCAAAAAGCAATAATAAAAAGCCAGCTCTTTCCCCAGGGTGGGTAGTTGCCAAGACAGCTGGATTTCCAGAGCGTTCGATTCAGTGTGTCGAGGGATACTGATCCCTGTTAGTGTCACTAAGTGGAAATTTGAGGGGAACAAAGAGTTAATGTAAAAAGAGGAGAAATGGGGGAAGTGTGTTTATATCCTCAGCACTGGATGTGTTCCAGATGCCAGCCTCCATTAAATGTCCAGTGAGTGGTGTGTCCTTTAAAAAGTGATAATTTTCTGTCTTTCTAATGTAAACAATATAACCTGTTAACATTGTCAGTGCTCCACTTTGTAACTCAGTAATGTCAGTTGAAGCCTTGAGAACACAATTTTTTTTTCCATTTTAGAGAAGCAGCTTCTGAAAATGTGTTTGTACTTAGCTTATTCAGTTGTTTCATAATGACTTCTTGATGTGTGTGTCCTGCTAGGGAGTTACATGAGCAGCTCTGACAGAGCAAGGCTGAGAACAGCAGATGGGAGAGAAATTTGGGTTGAATAAGGAAATGCACAAGCTCTTTTAGGTAGCGGAAACAATGGAACAGGAAGATAACAAAGTGTCCATAGATGGCTATAATGGACCTAACTGGGAAAATTACCTTGGGGTCTTGCCTGCTCTATGGTTGTTTGGCTCATTTAACAAATTTTGGTAGTATCTAAGTTTTCCCCACTCTGTCCTGCACGTCCTCCATGTGCCAGGCTGCCAGTCAGCATCTCCCTGCTCTTGACAAAAGTTCCGACTTGGAGCCCTGTGCACCACTAAAAAGAGGCTCTCATTTCTCCGTGAGTGCACAAAGTACTTGCCTCTGGGAATTTTAAGACTTTCACAGGGAAGTTTAAATCGTGTGTGTGACAATCATTCCTCATCTGAGCACCAGGAAAATGCAGGGCTCCAGGTGTGGCTGGAGGCAGAAGAGTCAGGGGATTCCTCTCTGACTCACAACTTGTGCTGTGAGCATTGTTGCTTTCACTGGCCTTTTGGTCAGAGATGCTTGATTTATAAAGGTGTGCTCTCACCAAACTGTGCTTGATTTGTATTTATAAGGTGTGTTGAACAGGAGGCAGTGTGTGAACCCTCCAGAGCTGGAAGCCATGGCTGTGTGTAGTAGGTAATCTTTTAAAGCCCAGCTTACCACAAAGCAGAAAACCCTCACCAAACCCACGAGCTTATGAGGGACTGCCTGACACGGTGCTTGCGTGCAGCCAAGGGAAATTTACTGCAGGCCAGGCAGGAGTGAGCTGCCAGTTCCAGTCTGGTCTAGATGACCGGGACCACAGGAGAGAAACAAGAGTGCTAATCTAAGGTAGGCATGGAAAACATGGCCTTGCTTAGTAATACAACTAATATTTTGTATTTTTCAGGATACCTTCTCACAAATGGATTTATTTGTAGATGAAGAACTAAACAAACAGCTTCAACAACACATCAGTGAGACTGTTGCTCACAAACCCTTGGATTTTGCTAAGCACTTGAAGGAATCATCCTTGGCATAAATGTACCTATCAATCAAGTTCACTTGGCTTCTTAATTACAGGGAAAGCTTGGCTGAAAGAAATCACCACTCATCATAAAAGGAATACAAGTAGGCTTTTGTGTGAATGTGGAAACACACAAAAATGTAACAGCAGTTTTTCACACAGTTAGAAGCCTGTCCCCCTAACCACCAAGCCCATGTTCAGGGGGCTGGGGAATCACAACGAACTGTCATGTCAGTATTTTAAAAAGATACAAACCCAGGTAATTTAAGAATTGTTTGCAACCATGCATAATTGTATTTTTGTTTATGTATTTTTCTAATTTTTATAACAGAATATAGACATATGTGTTTCTGGGAACTCACTGGGTTGTGTTGATAACTTAATAAATATTTTGAAAATGTTACCGTAATACTGACTTTTTGATGTCTAAGTTACCTAGACATTTGGAAAATGTATTGCGTTTTTCCCGTTTTCCTTCTTCTTTCTTCTAACCATTTATCTCATCTTGAAATGATTTTGCTTTTGGTGGTTTTTTCCCCTATGATGAATCTTGATATTGGCAAATTAAGAATATTAAATTTCAGTTCTAAACTGTCATCATGATTGACTGCTCTACTGCAGTGTCTTGAATAAAGCATTGCTGTCAAGAATACTGGACAAATACAAGGTAAGAATGTTTTGAGTTTTTTTTATGTAGGTAATTCTCTCAAATATTCCCCAAGTATTATTTATTGTCTGATTGTTTTAGAATCCATTTTCAGCTGCATGTTGGCTTTGCAAAGAGCAGGTGAAATATATGAAATAATTTAAAGGTGAGTACTGTCTCTATGTGAATTCCATTGTACAGGGGAATATAGTGGGCTGTCCCTGGCTCACAGCTAATACACGTCTGTAGTGCCTAATCTATGATGTGATAATGGTACCTGTGTAAGTTTTGCAAAGCTTTCCTGTAAGTCAGAAAATATCATTTTTTCTCTAGGGTATTTAGTCCTTTATCCTGATTTATGGTTCTTAGACAGTTTTACAATTAATTTATTTCTCTTTTAATACATGTTTTTAGTATTAATCACACTGGTTCACCAACTTCCAAGTAATTAAACATAAATTTACAAACATTTTTAGAACAGACATCTGTGTATTAAGGGCTTAGAAAATACCTATTTTACTATGTAGACTGCAAAACTGCATACATAATCCTGGTGGTTATACATGTGTTTCTGTCTGCTTGGGCTGTCATTCCCATAGTTTTTGAGTAGTTCTTTAGTTGTTAAGTGTTTGCAAATACAGATGTGATTTAAATTCTGCAAAATTCCAAGGGGGCCATTTGTCAATACCTTTGTCAGGTCAGGAAGGCAAAAGCAAAGAGTCAACATCTTAAACCATTTATTTTTTTACAACATATACAAATACAAGTTTATTCTTCAAGTCAGCAGAGAGAAAATAGTCCAGGTGGAAAAGTCACTTTTAAAATCGTTCATTTTACATAGTTTCCAAACATATAAAGACTGGCACATTGTGATATTGCATTGTCAGAGTATTTTGACATGCTTGAAGAGGCAGAGGAAGACAACTGTACAAGTCATTCTGGAAGAGCCTATACATCTATTGGAGCAAAATCTATTTACTGCTATTTATTTTTGTATTTAATTTGCTAACTCTGCCAAATGTCTATCGCTATTTAAGTTACAAAATATTTATCACAGACAGGAAAAATTGCCACCATTGGTACATTTAGTGGGCTACCCTAAAAGTAAACTGAGTTTTATAGTGGAATATTAACAGACAGTGATTAAAAACCAGATGTTAATTGAAGCATTTGAAGAGCAGAACAGACAGTTGAGTTTCAGAAGCTGCAGATTTAGCCTGTAAAGCTACCAGCAAGGTCTTTTCCTTTTGAAAATAAACTATGAATGTAAGAGAAAGTGTTCTTGAAATATTTGGATATTTCCGTGTTGTAGTGTTTAATTCTCGAAAGCCTGTGAATTCTAGAAGCAGACACCTTTCTAAAAGTGGCTATTCAGACACCTCACCTAGAAATATTTGTAGCGAGAAAAAAAAGTCACTAGGCTTAAAAACAGTAAAACTGAGATAGTATTTTGTAGTGTTCTGACTGCTCTAATCTGGGGTCAGTAAGATAGAAACAGGAAGCCCTTTGGGCGGTAGAGGAAGCAGCTCCTGGAGTGCTCCGGCTCCTACACACGGAGCAGCTCTGCACGCACACAGGAACTGGGACTGCCCAGCTTCTGGCCCATACAGGCACACCACTGCAAGCAGCACGTGCTGCACAGGGAAAGGGTAGGAAATTGGTAGAAAAGTAGCAGTTTTTAAATAGTACAGAATAAAATACTTCTGTGTTTTTGCCAATAGGCAACAGAGCATGAGAAGCAAGAGATTTACACCTGTAAAGTGTGCAGTGCAAGGCCTGCTACTGCTGAGAGACTGCATGTTTCTGGAGGATGTTGATTATTTACATTCCTTTCTTTCAAACTTTATCATGGAAGCTGCTTCCTGTAAATAGTTTGTAATGTAAAAATGAATGTATTTTCCTAATTGATGTCCATACTCAGCCAAAAGCATGGAAAAGGACAAAGTATTTTTGTCAGTTTTGTCATAGGAATGTGTGGAGAGATTCCTGCAGAAATAAAATCCGTGGCTAAACAGAATAAACATTCCTATTAGCATAATAACTTAGCACATGAAAGCTCTTTAACTGGGCTTTTACAAAAGTTAACAACCCCCCCTTGGTGTTTAATGCTTCAAGTGGTATTGTATTTCCGCTACTTGGAACCAGCAAAAGGAAGGGCACTGCAATTTTTTTCCAAATTCACTCCAAAGTGTATCATGTTTCACCAAGACAAGTTTACCTGGATATTTACCAATACCTAAACTTTAAATTAAGTCATGTATGTACATTAATGAAAATCCTGGCACAGGTTAATTAGCCTTACACAGTTCCAGCTGTCTATATGCCTACATAGTTAGGGTTTTTAAATAAAAAGCCAAATATTTTGCTGTTCTCTTTCACTGTGATAAACAGCAGCAAAAGTAGGTTTTGACTGTGCTTGATCATGGAGATACTTATATTAATAAGCTATTCCCACAGCTAGAAAAATTGTGTTAGCAGAAATAGTACAAAACTGCTGATTTTAAATGGCCACCGGACTTCAGGCTAGTGTTAGGCCTGTGGTACACAATGTGACATGACTACTGCTGTCCCCTTTGACTTCCCATGACTGGTTTTTTTGCTTTTATATCTGGGTGACAGAAAAGCACTAGTGGATGACAACATGGGCATAAGACCTATGTTGAATCCAATTAATTAGCAAGGGTGTCGTCCAGCCTACTGTGACACTACAGGTGATGTTTAGGATTTTCAGAGTTGCTAAAGATTAAAAACCCCCCCAAAACGCAAAAAAACCCACACTAACAAAAAAAAAAAAAGCTAAACAGATAAGGGCAAACTACAGGAAATTAAGAGTTGTTTCTAAATTGCCATAAAAACACCAAAAGGAAAAAATGCTCAGTGATGTCAAACTGCTACTGTGTTAAAACAACAGAGAGAATGAAGCTAACATTTAAAAAAAATATTGTATTAGTTGAATTGTGCAGCAGGTTGATATAAGTATTTCCCAGTAATTCCAAAGTATTCCAAAGCAAACTATGCCTAAAACTACCTGTAAGTCATCACTTCTCAACACTTTACTTGAGATTAGTCTTTCCTTGGGCAGGGTGGGGAGGGAGCACATGTCTCTCACAGGGGCTGCTACTGTTGGAATTGGTAATGAGTGACAGGCTGAGCTGGTTGGGGGCTTAGCTGGGTCATGTTGCTGATTTGCAAAATGCTGTCTTGGTACATAAGTTCAAAACTTTACTTTTGTAAAAGATGAGCAGTGGGAAGTGCATGGACTCTGAGGAAATGCCGCTGAGAAATGAGACTTTTGTATGTCTGTGGTTATTTTTTCTGAAAGCTGGAAGTGACCTCAAGAGGGCACTTTTTTGCTTTGGTAATGGCTACTCTATAGGCTTTTTCTGTAGTGTATAGTGAAAGACTTCATAGTTTCTGGTGACAGAATGCAGATTTTGTCTGTTTATATGCCAGTTAATGACTTTGCTTTCTTTTAGTTCATTTTCTTATTCATGGGGGGGCATTAGTTGTCATGAGATTGTTGCCTGTAACTTTTTTCCTCTGTTTAGGGTTTGCTGTACTGAAACAGAAACATGTGCAGAGCAATTTGTTCCCCACAGACACATTTCTTGTGGGAGATCAAAGGGATGGCTGATTGCAGCAGTTAATTTGTGCCCCTGTAATGGATTGTTTTAAATAACTAAACACATCAGTAACTCCCATGGAGGGAAAAAAAAGAGACTACCACAACTAACTTAGATAACAAAAGATGAATTCAGCACACGTAAAACTTCACAACTGTTTCTATGTAAACAGAATTGTCAAGAGTTAGAGTGTAAAGTTCTTTATACTCACTGGGTTTAACAGACAAGTAAAAGGTTCCTGTCTATATGCAAAAATGTGGTTTGAATTCAAAATACTGAAACGTTAATTACACTTATCAATGCGTTATTTGGAATTTGGTCAATATTGGGTATTAAACACCTTGTGCTGAAAAGAAACAACCAGAAAAGTTCAAACATTTTTTTCCTCTAAATCCAGAGAAAGATAAAAAAGTTTGCATTTTCTAAAAAGTAGTATATGATAAATATACTATACAATGGCATGTGCTTTGGAACATGGTAATAAATATTCTTTCTTTAAACACAAGCCTGGAAAACTAAAATTTATAAGAAGAAAATGTTGTTTCTTGTCAAAGTCTCACTACCAGTAAGGTGTATTCAGCTATTGTACATTATTTTGTTAATGTAGATAAACCATAAATAATTTCGAGTGTTTTGTGTATATTCACCAAAGTTAAACAGACATATGAAGGAAGTTACAGTATATTTAAATCTCTTTACAATCACTTAACACAGTGTTTAACAGTAATCTTCAGGTAAAAGTGCGTTATTTTAATATAATACACATAAAAGAACACTCTGGTTCTCTGCCTTCAGATTTTTAGAGGCAACGAGCTAAAATTACCTTTTGTTTAAAAAGGGGGGGGCGATGACACATGTTTGTTTACAACATACAGTCCAAGAAAGCTTCTCCATCCGCCTACGGAGAATCTGCAGATGCGAAGATACAGGAAGAGAAGAATCTTCCGAGAGCTGCCAGGCATCTTTCCAATCCACAGTATCCCATTTAGGATTCCCAGATTCTGGACGTTAATCCAGCAGCATTGCCTGGATTAAGCATCTGTAGCCCAGGGCACACAATTGCTGACCAGTTCAGTCCGCAGCAGGATTCTTCAAAGGCACTGCAGAAGGATTCAGTGATGTAAATTCCAGGTTCGAGTTTCAGACAAAAAAAAAACAAAAAACAAGCAAACAAACAAACAAAAAAACCACCAAAAAAACCTCAAACAAAAAAAACCCCAAAAACAAAACCCCCAAAAAACCCCAAACAAAAAAAACCAAAAAACCCAAAAACCAACCAACCGAACAAACAAACAAATTACAAAAAAAATCCGAACCAAACTAAACCAAAGCAAACCCCCAACGAAACAAAAAACCAACCAAATGCAGAAGGGAAAGTGACTGTGATCTTCCTGTAATTTGCTTTGCTTTCCTTGAATTCAGATTGTTTTAATGCATTAGGGGGTTTACAGCAGCCCAGAAATAAGGTATCAAATTGATCCCTTCCTATTTGAAATACCTTGCAAATGAAAACAGTGCTTGAATTCTGGTGATTTAGTGGCTTAGCAGCAGCGTTACAGTGCATGTCAAATAATGCTTTAATAATTAGATGTACACAGAAAAAAAAAGTAATCTTAAATTGGCTGTACGTGAGGTGGGATTATCAACACTGAAAAAGATTTCTTCATTTACAACAAGCTGCAACTTCCCAGCTGCTGTCGCAGTGCCGTAGTAGCACTGTGCAAGTGTCTGGTTAGTGTACATGGCTGGGCAAGTGGCACTTACTGTCTCCATGTAAACAGGACAGTCTTTGTTGTGTATTTCAATTGTTTGAAGTCAAGCAAGATGGAAGAAATTGAAGAGATACAGAAAGGATAGCGTAAATGTTTAAACATTTCTGGCAAAATTTACACAGACAGAAATTAACACTATAAACTTGTTCTAGCTAAAAAAGAGATAACCAATCCTGATTATTTTATTATCTGGTTGTAACAAAAAAATAATAAAAGCTCTACTGCTCATTTCCATTTGCCATGGCTCAGAGCAAAAGAGTTACAGAACTTCACTAATTAAGCACAATTGTTGATAAAAATGCATACTGCAAAATCAACCAGGATGCGACATTTTGGATTAAATGGACAGAGAAAGTGGATGAAACTCCACCATTCTGATTCACTGGAGCAAATTCCATAATAAAGAATTGGAGACCTTCCTCTTGTCATCGTGCCTGTGCACACCTGTGTATGAGGCTTTTATGGATCATTCTGTCAGTCCTTGTACCTCACTTGGTTTAATCAGCTACAGCCTGGAAACAGGAATGCTCTGTGAATGCTGCACTAAATGCCTGCTCAGTGCTCAAGTCGGTGTCTCATACCTGAGCAGGCCTTGCCGAGGCAGCAGCCGGGGCTACTCCATGATGTCACTGAAGGCCAGGGCGCACGCGGCTCTCTCGTCCCTGCCCTGGGGACTGTCCGACAGGACCTGCAGCGGGGGCGACACGAAGCCCCGGTACTGCTTACTCGACTTGGTCAACTTCTTCAGTTCACTGGTGAAGGAGATGCCTTTTCTCTTGTCATCTCGTGCTGCCTGTAAGAATTAAAAAAGATCATAGAGGTGGTTTAACAGCTACTTGTTCGCTGTGAAATACCAAAAGAAAATGAAAACACCTAATATATTGCTAAGCAGACCTCCCTTTAGGAATTCAGTATGGCTCTGCTTTCGTCCAGGCACATCCTTCTGATTGTTCTGAATAAATTAATTAAAAATTATGCCTTGTTAAAGATATGTTTAGCAAATTTGGTAATCTGTGTTTATAATACAGTTACTTTAAAGCAACAGTGGCTGTGGATTGGTGGTGTCTGCTGGAAAGGAGAACACAGCTCCGTCTCCCAGCAGACATGTACTTTATTCCTGCCATTTTTTAAAGCCTGATATAAAGCAACAGAACAACTTTTTCACTGGGAAGGAATAAAGGGGACTTTATTCCAGTAGCTTTTAAGTTCTGCCATTTGAATGGTCCTTTATTATGGCGGGGAACATGGCATGCACAGCCAGAAGGTTTTGAGAAACAGAAGGCTGGTAGCAGATAAAGGCTGTCCTGGATTTGCAGGCTGTGAGGGAATCGTGTTGCTGGGTGTAACTGATGCAGTTTTGCAAAGGAAAAAGTAAGGGAGGGTCAGAGAAAAGAGGAATCTGCTTTTTGCTGTAGTCTGTCCTCCCCACCTGCCCTCATGCCAGTCATGTCTCCCTCCCACTGAAAGCAGGTTCCAATTAAGCTGAATCACACACCATCAGCAAAGTATTGCATCTTTTACCTGAACCTGTTCTTTAAGCTTAAGGATAAATTTTCCTGCTCCCTTCCACTTGCTTTGGGCCTGGAACACACACTCCTGATCAGAGAGAATCCTCTGAGATGGTTTAGATGTTGAAGACTTTTTATTTGCTGGTTCTTTTGTCACTTCTTCCAAGAGCACATAATCACTTGGGTTTGGATTGCTCAAAATGCTGTAGGAGTATTTGGCTTTGCAGAGAGTCTGTTTAAAAGCAGAAAAAAAAAACCCACTGAAAAAGAAGGCATTCCCTCAGATTCAGGTTGCTAAACTGATTCCTCAGCTAGCGCTGACAACAAACCCCACCTCAGCTTGTTTGAAACCAACTTCCACCCCACATGTTAAGGTGGGCACGTGCCCCTACCTGCTGTATGACATCCTGAGCCGTGCTGAGGCGTGGAGCTTTGATCACGGTGCGTGGTTGCTCTGGGGAGACATCGTGTACCTGAACAAAGAAACTGTCATCCTCAGAGCTGATGGCTGCTTCTTCCTTTGCTTCTTGAAAGACATTTCTCTCATTTAAATTCTACAGAGAAAATGAGAGACAAATTCATTCACTTCAGAGAGGTAACTAATAGCTGGTGGTCACAAAAGGTTTTTACCACATGGAAACTGGAGACTCTGCAGTTGCCCCAGCTCCATTTCATTAAATGCATTATTAGAGAGTTTTAACAAGCCACTGTTGCTAATAATAAATAATAATAATGCTAGTAAATACCCATGTTTTCTAAAATCAGTATCTGAAATACCTTTCACAGTAGGTGAGGGATGGAGATGTTTGCATAGCACCGTATTTCACAAAAATGGTCCCTTAAATCCTTTCTTTATGTATACAAAATGATGTTTTGTCATGTAATGGTGCCAGTACGATGGGAGATGGTGGAAAGGGTTATTTTCTTTCCTGTCCCTGCACTAAAGCCAAAAAAATTTAGAGAGCCAGAATCTGAGTGAACATTTTCCTGTGGTGTGGAGCAAGAGGAAGACTGCTTGTTTCTCTCTCCCTTTTCAATGACTACTGCAGACTTGAGACAGAACTCCTCCCTGAGCCTTCTCTCAGGGAGTGCATTCCTGTCCAATGCCTTGGAACACAGCTGGGATTCATAAGCTGTAAATATGTGCTGTGAATTGCACCCTGTCACTGGACCTGCTCCTTGTTTTCCAGTCAGATTTGCAGCTTCATTGCTAGCTCCAAGCTCTGAGGTGCTGCTGTCTGCAGAAAGGCTCAAAATTATGGATAATGCTTTGAGGTACTCATATCACAGGACAGAACTACAGTGTAATTTTCACGTGTGCTAAGACAGATTTTAACCCGTTTTCTGAAGGAATGGGGCTTGGCAGGACTGTGTGGCAGCGTACACTGACAGAGGCAGTGCTGCAGTCCGTGGAATTCAGCAGGCTACTATTTCCATAAACAAATTTCTACCTTGTCATTTTTGCTCCAAGTATTAGATATAAGGGAAACCAAAATGTGGACTTGTGTAATATAATATCAATTTGTCAAAATTTGAAGCTTTATCAAAAGTTCTGTCAAAATAAGCAAAAATACATTTTTTTTCAGTTTAAAGTACACCAGAGGACCTCTGTCATTTATCTATGTAAAATCTGTGTACTAAGCAAGCATTTTTATTTGCTGAACTGACCAAAGAAAGTGCCTCTGAAAATGGGATCATTAAGTGTCTTTCTCCTGCTTTTTTTGTCTCTGTCTCACAAGCCTGGGCACTAGCATATTTTAAGCCGTAGATGCTTTGCTCATAGTTTAAACTGAAGTCATCTTCCACCTTTAAATTAAAAGAAATCACCTATTTCATTATTTTAGGCTATCATTGGTAATTTAATCATCCTTTGAGGCTTTTAGACTTATTCTTTAATATTAAAATTATTTCTAACCTTTCTGGACAGATGAGAAGTTGCTGCCATCTAAATGGATGGTGGTTGTCTGGAGTTCTGTTATCTATGATCCTTTGGTATTAACTATTATCTTTACATTAATTTCCTATGATGGCATAATCTAGATTTGCATTAAATTAGAACTGTCACTCAAAACAGAGGCACTGAGCTGGTGACTGGGCCATAATGAATAAACACCACACAGCTGCTACTGGAGCTGAGGGAGGTCCAGTCATATAGGTGTATAAAGTCCAGTTGTGCTTCCTCACTCAAGAGTTAAGTTTGTTTTTAAATAATGTACACAGCATTGACATTACTTACCAAGTAGTGAAACAAATACTGCACACCCTTTTGTTTCCTGGTCCTAAGAGCTATTTTTAGCTACCTTTGTAAATAATAATTTATCTAAAACAGACTTACTTCCTCTCGGGTTTTAAAGATAATTCTTCCAACATATCCTTCTTCTGGGAACCAACTGTTCAAAAGCTGCACTAACCCTTCTTCGGGACCAATCACTCTCTGGAATGGTGGTTTCCTGCATTCGCTCTTTTCTTTAGATATAAAACTTTTCTCTTCCATCAGAAAATAGTCTGCAGCGCATGACTCGGTGCCTTTTATGGTAGCCAAGAGCTAAGACAGACAACACACAACAATTAGAATGCTAAATATAAACACTGCATAATTAGTAGTTATAAATGAGAATGAATAAGGAAGCTTTAAGAATCAGTAACTATTCTGACAGTGCAGGCAGGATTTCTGATGTGCTATTTATTATTCAGATATTTCACTCCGGGGTAATGTCCTGTTCTCTTTAGCCCAGCCAAGCAGTTCAACTATTCCAGACAAGGCAGTACTATTTAAGCTTATTTCGGTCCTTTTTGGCTGGCCAGAAAATTTATTCATAATCCTAGGACAGTACAGTCTTTTCCCACTGCTACAATAACAATCCCTGCTGAGTTAACTGGTTTTTCTACTCATGAACTTAGCCCTCTAACTTTTACTCTCTGTTCCTACGGTGCTTCAGTTCAAAGAATTGTGCAGGAATGTTTGCCCTTGTTGTAAGGAGAACCCACAGCCCCCGTCAACTACAGAAATTGTTTTTCTCATCTGCATATGCCCAAATATTAAAACACTAAGAGGGAATATGTTCTAAGATTATAAACCCATTCTCTGAAGCCAAGATTGGGAAAATTCCACTGATTATATTGTGTTTGCAATGTAATTAATTCCACAGCAATGCATTTCTAACCACCCCTTGCTGTGATGAATGAACTACCAGGACCCCGTGTGTGAGAAGTGCGGGGAGACAGAAGTCCAGAAGGATGTTAGTGTGGATTCCTGCCATAAAGAGTCTGCAATTCAGCAGGAAGCTCACCTGATGGAGCAGCTGTGCAGCCGTGGTCCCTGCACTTACACTGAAAACAGTGAAAGGCTCTGGGCCTGGAATTCCATGAACTGTCACTTTGTAAGTCACAGCAGCTTTCCGTTCTCCCAGGCTAAACAACTGTTCAGACAACATTCAACAGGTTACTGGATGTTTTCACACAGGCATGTTATTTCTAGGTTGCTTAACAGAAACTGTACACAAAAGTTGTAAGGGCCTCGACAAAGAAAAGCTGTTCAGTTAATACATGGCTCTTTCTTACACTACAGATTGAGGCAGCTAAAAACCCCCAACAAATCCTCCAAAAGCCTCCATCCTACCTTGAAGCTGAAGAGAAAAAGGAATTTTTCCAGTGGGAATATATAAACTGCCACTGGACGAAGGGCCAACCTCCATCATTCATTCCCCATGCTAGCTGAGCTCAGATATTTGGATTCAGCACACAGATTACTGGATGAAAAGCTATAGCCTTGTTTTAACCTCCAAACAACTTGTTCTTCCTTTCTGCCCCAGTAATTCACCAAGATACAAGTTTGGTATGTATTCACAGGAGGTAATATCTGCAACACATCTGCTGCACACACGGGAGCTCAGGAAGTTTTATCTAACACTTTAGGAGTAAGCAAAATGATAAAATACATGTTTAAAGTTGCCAAAACACAAGTAACCCAGGTAATCTAACAGTAAGGGCTTTTAAACAAAAATCACATCCATCTATGCATGCATACATACATATTTTTAGATACACAAATATCTGTATGTATGTATACATATGTGCACATATAAACATAAGGATGTGCACACACATCTATAAATCTGTATGTATGTATGGAACTACAGAGTTCATCTTTTCTTGTAACAGAAATCAATTTTACTCTCATTATTTCAAAGTTGTTGTTAATTTGCATCTTTCTTTTTTTGGTCTCTAATGCTTTGCTCACAATTCATGCACAAAGGAATGCATGAGGCAGCACTGAACCTCACTGCTCATCCACACTCCCCCAGTCAAGGAGCACATTTCTTGTTCTATACCTAAATACAGCAGAGAAGCCAGACTTTGAAAAGATTTACCTTCCCACAGTTTAAGCCAGGTGGGATAACCTTACTTCCACCAAAGACAAAAAAACCCGTAGTCATCAGGGTATATCTGAAGAATGTGCAGGTTTGAGGGCTAACATCTTTGAACACTCTGGCTCTAGAAATCTTCACACCGTAGTAGTTACTAAACCAAGAATACAGGTAATTCACACACACAAACAAAAGTTAAATTACCATAGATGCAGGCAGAGTGTTTCCAGAGGGACTTTCTTCCATTCTCCGACTGTTTATGAACAAACTGGAAATTTCCAATGTTTCATTGTGTAGGTTATGGAGCTGGACATGTCTGTAGCCTAAAGAGGAAAAATCCTTCTGTAAATACTTTGCCACATCCTAGGACACAAGTCTCATAACTGGAAAACTCAAATTTGCTGTATCTATAGCTACACTTTGCCACACGGGTAGGATTTAAAGCACTGTAATAACACTGCATTACCACTCTGTGCAACGGTGTGACACAAGTCCTACTGCCAAGTGGCTCATAGAGCAACCTACCTTTGTTCTGCCATAACATTCAGTATAGTCATACATTAAAATGTCTAAATGAATGATTTCTAAATATCAGAACATGAATGAAGCAAGGTCAAATTCTTACTGGAAGATGCATGTCTACAGCCAGATCTCCTCATATGCCAATCCAGACAGTTGTGTGGTGTTACAGCGGCACAAAGCAAATGTAGAAGAGCTACTGGCAACGTGGAAACTCCTACCCCCAGGTGTCACACAATTAGTGATGTTTCCTCATCTCTCTCTCACTTTTTTCCACCCTTCCTTCAATTCCCCTCCAGCCATGGCTGCAAGAAGTGCAATTCCCCTCTGCCCAGTGATCAGCTGTTACAGCAGTTTCTTGGGCAAAGAACAAGACAGGAGCGAAACCACTCCAAGCTTCCTAAGGGAGCAGCCAGTCTCCTGGTGAACATAACCTCAGGAGCACCCTCAGAAGTGGAGCAGGTGTGTACAACATGCCCCTGCCTCCACAACAGCACGGGATCAGACTTTTTACAAGTCACTGGGGCTATCTCCCAGGGAGTCTTAGATCAGCACTGCATTGCCAGGCCGTGGTATGCTGTCTGGTATTTGTTCCCTGTCTCCTCCAGAAAAATGCAATCAGCTGATTAAAAATTTCCCTCTGGAAGGACCCAGTCCAGGAATCTGCTGGACCATTTTGGCATAGGGTGCCACCACGAACTACACCGTACCTCTCTTTAGCGCTTTTAGGGGAATGATTCTCTGAGCTGTAACAGCTGAGCTGTTATTTTCAACAACCGCGAACCGCAGAAAGACCAAATCTTCGAAGTGAACCCGGAAAAGGAACTGCTCGTTCCACATGGGGTTGAGAGTGTTGCGGTGGATGGGCTTCGTGCGGAAGTGGCAGCTGTCCAGGGGCATCCCCAGCACGTCGATCTCGATGCAGGGGCTGCCCGTGCTATTGCTGGGGCAAACGTTCTGGCCAGACACAATCTGAAGCCGAGGAGTACAGAGAACAATTAGTGCAGTAATCCCTATGCTGTCATGATCCTGAGCTAAATACTGCTCAGCACACCCCTAAGCACAGTTCGTTAACATGCTGATTTAATTACAACACTCCCTTTTGTGATTGCCAGGGCAGTAACTTCAGAAGCAGAGCTGCCTCAACCCTCCCACCCCCAACACCACTGCTATGGTATCTTTCCTCTGAAAAAATACACTATACATAGTGAGTGTAACTGTTCAAGGCATCTGAACATTAATCCAGAAAGAATGTACCAGTAATGTAGTCAAAAAGGATCACATTTTCTTCTCCATTACTCTGGGCTGATGGCACTGAGTTCTGGCTTGCTTTGGCACACACAGCACAAGAATTAAGTGTGCAATTACCACAGCTGGGAGAATTCTGATTCTTACGAATCTCACTTTTCTGACACATTTCCTGGAAAGGACTAGCTTCTGAGAATACTTTTTTTTGGCCACAAATCCATGAATTATATATCTTATTATATAACTTACAAAAAATATTTTTTTCAAGATTCAGCACAGCTTTTCATAATGGCTTTTTGTGCAGCTTTTCAAGTGTTCACAAATGTGTAAAACATCAAGGCACATGTAATTTTACACAGTTGTGTAGTCCCAGGGAAAATGCTTTCAGAACTAGGTTTCAACAAATACTGTGAAGGAAACAGTGAAAGCAACTATGGATACAAATCAGCCAATACAATAAAATAAAGACAAATCTTTGTTCCTTCCCTCTCCAATTTCTGTTAGTTAGGCTGACCTTTGGAAGCAACATTTAAAGATTCAATCTTTTCATTTAGAAGCATGACTGTAATGCTGGTTAAAGACTGTAGCTGCACACTGTCTATCTGTTTGCCTGTATGAAATTCCCTTTTCATGTACTTACTGTTAAAGAATATATAGCTGGCTCCTTATTATCAAGGTCTCTTTCCAATGGACAAAACTGCTGGTACATTGAACAGTTTTTATCCCACAGAACTGGAGGTTTCAAAACATATCCACAGCCACCGTTAGCCTCAAACATTGCTGCATTGAGTTGCAGAGGAAGATCTGTGAAAGTAAGGCAGCCAAAATTGACAGAGAGCAATGGTACAATGGAAAAACTGTAACAGTGAAGACAACGTCCCATTTGAAGTATCATTTTAAAAATTATTTTAGTTGTGTGCTATTCCTAGTTTTCAGAATTAGCTGTGATTTCTGTATCCAATCTATCCAGTAATTACACAAAACTCTAAGAACAGTTCATTCTTTCCCTTTCCATTGTCTTTATTGAACTGTAAGGCTTGCCTATACCAGTTCTCTGAGAAGTCTCTAGGAATGTACCCTGAACTGCAGAATGAAAGAGCACTGTAGATGACCTAACGGATCTCCCACCGAAAACATGAAGGAACACAAGATAGGATAGCCAATAGTCCAAAAATGTTTTGGTCAACATTAAACCAGCATCCAAGCACTTCCAAGTTAAAAATAGTTCAGTATCTTTTTATTCTTGAAATTATCAGAAAGGGATAATAGTTACTTGAATTGGGGGAAAAAAAACAACCTTCAGCAACAGAATAAAAATAAAAATGGAAGGTGTTGCTGTCCAGGCACTTCTGGGTTATCAGGGGACCTGGTGCATTGGCATAAAGCTCCTGGACTCTGGGGTCAGCGCTCTCAAGGACCAGACTGTTGTGGTATGAACCTGCTTGTGCTGGGGTGTACAGATACAGGTAGATTCCCTCAGGAGAGCAAGGAAAAGTAAACATGGAAAATACAAATTCATTACTTAAGGCCTCCTATCACATTGAAAACATTAAAGCCTGAGTTTGTGTAGCCTTACCGTCTGTTTGGTAGTTAAGAGCCACGAGCTGTACCCCGTGGAGCCAGAAGATCAGCGGGTGGGGGTTGGAGGAGTCGATGCGCGTGGCAGCGGGGTAGGTCCTCAGGAGCTGGCAGGTGGTGTGCTGGATCAGCTTCTGGGAATAGCGCCTGCAGAGCCGCTTGGCAGCGTTCTCGTTCAGGGACGAGATGTGGTAGCACTTGGGCGTCCTGATGATGGCACTGAGGGAAGCTGGAGAGTTGTAAGGAGAGCAAGGATCTTCCCAGGTCTGCCGCATCGCATCAAAGGGACCTGGAAAATAAACAGTGCCCTCAAGGTACAGCTGCAGGTCCAGAGACTCCAAAAATTCAATGTTTTCTAGTGGGGTCTGTGTGTGTGTGCTTTGCTTCTGGTAGAAAAAGGTGATCCTGGAAAGTGACACTACTCAGGACAAGTGTCACAGTCCTTACGCAGTAAGAACAATCCATGGGAGGAAACACAATGTTCAAGTATTGAAATAATACCATGATTAGATGTGCTAACAACCACTTTCATAAATAAATACCTAATTAGCATTTGCCTGAACAAAATAAGGGAATAAAATTCCCTTCTTCTCATTTATACATTTTACATGAGGAAGAGGGGGAAGACTGAAAGCCATCTGCTAATTTTCCAAACAGGCAACCTACAGAGACTGCAAAAGTTAGGGGACAAAGGCAGCAAAATACTTATATGCTTTAGAATTAGGCACCAGACTTCTTTACTTTTAGGACACTGGCCTCTAGAAGGAAATCTTTTCTGTCTGATGCAGTTGTGCCCTTGGGCTAGAAGAAATGCAAGCCTCCCTGAGTCAGAAAATGAGTTAAAAATATCTGTTTATGGCAATCACGTCAAAGGCAGGGGATCTGAGTCTTATTTCTGCTCCAGAACCTTTTCTGTACTTTCTTTGTATTTCTTTACATCTGTTCATAGGCAGAAGCCGTTTCCAGGTTCACAAACTGAATCACCTGCAGAGTCTAATTTGCACAATTACACATTTGGACTTGGCTGAATTTTAGGCCACTAAGTTCTACTTCAGACAACAAAAATTCTTTTCTGGACCAGCCCAACAGTCCTGGCTTTCATTTGTACTTTGAAAACACTCACTTACATCTTTTAAAATATGAACTTCAAGATACATCACTTTAAATGTACATTAGTTTTGAACTGTTTATGAATTAGGGTCATCATATTTCTGACCAAGTAATGCTAATATTCCACACTCAACAGTTGTAATAGTGGTACTGTAATAGCTGCTGTGCTAACGAAAAACCATTCCAAAGTTTAACGTCTTACACATTGCAAAGTATTTGATCTTTAACAACTTGGTATAGTACATGTGTTGGATTACAGAGTCACTCCACATGACTGGTGAAAGAAGATGCTAACTTTACCTTTTCCAGATGCTTTGGCAAGAGCAGCTGACTCCCCAGGGCTCAGCCTGCCAGGATTGTTGCCAAAAATGGACTTCCTGCTTTTTCTTTCTTTTCCTCTGCTAGAGCCAGATGGGTTTAGAGTTGACAAGCCTGTTCCCATAAATGTAAAATAAATGAGCCAAAAACATGACCAAGAGGGCATGACATTTTCCATCATATTTTACATTATTTTTGAAGGCCTGAATACTCATGTTATATAGTACACAGGACAAGCAGTGTCTTTTTCTCCATAATTTAATTTTAATATCTTTACATACACACACACTTTTATATATGCATATATTACGTACGGTTTTATATATAATGTATATATGTTGTATTTATATCATGCATATAGAAACTCATATGAAGGCATATTTGGCATATATATCAACAATATACAGTTCTCTCTCTGTGATATAACTTTTCTCCATTTTACTTTTTGGCTTGAGGAAGGTGGCTTTCTCTCAAATTACTAAATGGTCCAAATTGATCCTAAAAAAATCTGCAGTAACAGTGCAAATCAGTCAAAAAAATCCTAGGAATAATTTAAAAAAATAAAAATCTTTTCTACAGAAGCAATTAATCTGTACAGTAGTGAATATCATGGAATTCATCTAGATTATGATATCTATATAATTAAATAAATGTAAGATTATTAAAACATAATATAATATAATATAATATAATATAATGTAATATATCCAAATACTGTTGGTTAAATGGTTTAACTTCAAAATGTTTTCAGAGTCATCGTCTTCTGTTTATTTGCATTTCAGTGTAGGGAAATACAGTCAGGTGTGCAAAATCCATTACATATTTAATGGCCATTATGTACTAGGAGTGGAGCTGGAAAACTCTAGTATAGCTATTATTCAAACCTGTGCATTCTAGAAACAGAATCATTAAAATCATGACCTGAACCCTGGTGAAGTAAACAGACTTAATCCCACTTAAGGTTAATTTCTTTCTATTGGCTTGGAGAGAGCACACAGCAGATCAAAATTAAAGTGCACAATAATTATTCTGACACCCACAGCAGTGAGGTGTGGGATGCTCTCAGAGACCCAAGATGCATTTGTGATATAGAATATAACAAAGCAAATACACTGTATGTGCCTAACTGGGACTCCTAAAATGTTCCCCATTAATTCACATCAATTCACACCTGCCTAAAGACACTTCTGGATTTAATACTTATATTTCAAATACAAATGTAAATCACAAAGAGGATACATTGGCCTCTTTCTGACTGAGGTCTGCCCACAGCTGCAAATTTTCAGCTCTCAATCTTTATGGCATGTGTACATGTGCTTACTAAAATTATGCACACAGTTTCAGTGGAACTGCTTGGGTTAGTAACATTTAGAATATACATAAATGTTTTCAGCATTGGAGACGTATTGTCTCTTTGGGCCAAAGCATACACATAAACCACAGAAGATGGTAGAAACTGAGATCAAGGAATATGAATTGACTAGAAGAATGAGGAGTTATCCGCTGTGTGCTTCCAGCACTATTTAAACCCAGTTTTCAATGGATCAAATGGATTTGGCAAGTAAGATCCAGGTTTCAAAATCCTGTTGTGGAGACAGTCACTGAGGAAACAAACCAACCTCGTAAATCACCAGAGTGCAGTGCGAAGCCCCAGGGCTGACTGAACCCAGTGTGATGGTCACAGGGTACCCTGCATCTGGGAGTTTCCTTCCAGTCTTTCCCATGCATGTTACACATCTCTTCCCAGAGACAAGCTCCTTTTCCACTCCAATTTAAACTTGACTTCAAAATATAGCTTTACCAATTCATAGAATCATAAATTCATAAAATAATGGAGGTTGACAAGGATATGGAAGTCACCTGGTTCATCTCTCTGGTCAAAGTAGGACCAGCTTAGATCCCACCATAATGTACATAAATCCTATTGTACTACCATAGTGACAGAGTAAATGTTTTGTGTTTCCCTACAATCCCTGTGCCATGTTCTTCGAGTTACAGAGTTTAGTGCCCATCTCATGTGTTAGACATAAGCACACTGCTTTACTGCTTCTAGATTTTTAACCCACAGGATTGCAAGCTTCCCTGCCCTTCTCATTCTCACCCTACTAATGTAACAGGTTAAACTGTAATTGCCACCTTCTCACCACATCTTTCAGACCAAGAGAAAGTCTGCAGGTTTGAAGAGCTCAAAACAGAATTTACAGCATTTTTATATGTAGGGTGCCTCTTTTAATGTTCACTTTGATTTCTTGAAAAGAAATTAATAAAGCAGCAGATAATCTGATATGATGGAGATGGTGACCAAATTTCATGCTGGTGAGCTCCGGTGACTCCCTGCTCCCTCCACTTTTTTTGATTGTGCAAATCCTGCTTTTATGTACTCAGTTTCTCTAGTCATTGTGCAAGGATCTCAGCTCCAAGGCGACGAGCCATGTGCCAGTAGCAGTGCGCAGGGCTGCTCCACTGCCCTCAGCTTGGGTGAACCCAGAGAACAGGCACTCAGCCTCTCAAATAAGGGTGTAATGACATCTAACACACTGAAATTCAAGTTAAGCAAGGACTGTAAGGTCAAAAAGCACAGAAACAACATAAGCTGTGGTGGGTTCCTTGTTACCAGAGGTTTTATAAACAAGAAACATTATTTTCTCCACATGATAAATTCTGTTTTGACCAGGGAACACTTAGGGAAGTCTGTGTTACCCAGTAGGTCAGGGTAAGTGAAGGTAATGGTCCTTGTCCTTTTTTATAGTCACAAATCAGTGATTAACATTCAGGGACATAGGCAAGTGTAAACACAGAACAAAAATATATGAAGACAGGAGAAATAAAGTATTTACACCATTGATCAGACACTGACATGAATTCAGCCCTCTCTATTTCCAAAACTCTTGGATTTTCTCAGCTGATTAGCAACACAGGCAATAGAGCTACATAGTCATGGATCCACCAGCCTTGTTCCCCTCATTAATGGACAGTACTGGGGTGGGGCACTGCACCATGTCTGTGCCCTCCAGCTGAGCAGAGGAATCCAATCAGTGGCACGGTGGCCATGGAAGTCTACGCTACCTCAGAGGAGGCAGTACTCGTCTCAAAGGAGACAAAGTTTGTTGGAAAAGTAATTTCTACAGTTTCATGTGTTTATCTGCGAAAGTAGATAATTTTCTTAATTGTTCTCTTCATGATCCCTTTAAAGCAAGAGGAAGAAATTTGAGAAGGAAAGCAGGTATTTCTTTTATAACCAGTATTACATTAAAAATTAAGTATTTCAAAGTTTTCTTAGAATATCAGAATTTTTCTGTGTGTCAAAATGCTTGGAACAACCCAAACTATCCCCGTTTAATCTTGAATATCTCTCTTTAAAAGAAAATATTTTACTTGAAAGATATCTCATTGCAGATTTCATTAAAAAGAGTATCAGATTTGAATTTTTAGAAGTCATTATTTTTACAAGTGACACCTACAATTCTTAAAGTTATAAAAGATTATAAAAGAATGTCTGTCCATTTTCCAGAATGTTTATCTTGCCTATTTGACACTATTTTATGTTTAGTTAGCTTCTCTAATCTGATTATAGTTCTATTTGTATAAGATCATGTTTTGGCAGAATTGCTCACTTTTCCACAGAAAACCATTCCACTAAAAAGCAGATTTTTCATTCAAAACATTAAACACATCAATAAACAATAAATCCTCAATTTAAAAGTATTTATGTACACAGTATGAGCCAAAATATACCCAACCTCACATTTCAGTACTGAACAAGTAACTATCAGCGATCTCTTCAGTCACTCCCTCTCCTTTTCTCTGCAAACATTATTCTTCCTACTGTACAGAAGAAGATTCTCCTATTTCTCTAACTGCTTCCATGAAGACTGTGTGAGAGTGTGCAAGCAGCTGCCCTCTCCCACTCCATGAAAAGTTGCTTTACCCCTGTAAATGGCTCCTCTCCTGTCCACTTGGGAAAGAACAGAAGATGCAGCTGCAGGCAAAGGTGAAACACACCAAATCGAGGTCACTTAAAGAAATGCGACACACTCTTCCTTCAAGGTCTTAAGAGTATTTTCCTTTTTAATTCAGTAGGTCCTTACATGGAAACTCGGAGCTCTTAAGATAAAGTTTTCTGTCATCTGGCATTTGGCAGTGAAGCAGTTGTCTAAGTTGTGAAGACTGGCAAATTTCACTTTTGTAAACATTTTAATATGACAAACAGTATGTATTCACATAATTTATGAACACTACTTCTCAGCCAGGAGCTGTTATTATGAAGACTACCAAATCATGAAGAATGAACCTCCTCGACTACTTCAACTAATTCAAAACATAAACATAATGTCTCCAGGAATTAGAAAGCTTAAAGCAATAAAACAGGGCAGTGTACTCACCCGGGAACTTTACAGCTTGACAGTAAATGACAAGATCTGATAGCTCTGGGGCTATTTGTCTGCTTTCCTTCTTATTTTGAGGAAGATAGAATTCTTCACCCAGCTCCATGTCATAAACCTGAGTGACGACACCAAGAACATTTAATAATAGTATTACTGAATGTGGAAGAACTCTTGCATATCTTACTTATGTCTTTAAAATATTTTATCTCTGTCTTCCTAAATGGTTTCTGTTCTCATCTAGCAAATCTCCCTCCCGTGTGCACATTTCTGCATCAAAACCTGTTACTGATTCTGCGGTAGTGTGTAAAGGCCTTATTCAGAGTCAGTTCTACAAACATTTAGACAAAACACACCCATGTTGAGAAGAATCTACAATATACTAAACAGCAATACACTGGTTCCTTTTTCAGATGATTTAATAAGAGGTGTTGTGGTTATCTGATATTTTAGTGTGGTATTTTAAACTTATTTTGAAACACAAAGATGCTGAAGATTCAGACGAAATCTTCAGTTCCATCAATATTAATGGAAATGAAATATCTAAATAAGATTCTGGATCTAATTTTCAGCCAAGCAGCCTATATATACAATAAACTCTGAGGACTGTTCTTGAACAGTACATTGAGCATCTGTTCTATTTAAGCTATTTTCTCTGGTGTCTTTCCACGCTTTCTATTATTTCTCTTCACTAAAGTGCATTTGCCATCTGAGTCTCAGTTACCTAAACTGTCCAAATCCTTTGGAGTCTGGTTATCTATCAAAGCATAGCTGAGAAGAAAGGGGGAAAAAGCAGAACTACCTTTCCTTTATTATTGTAAGTAGCACAGTCAGCCTTCTTTAGTCGTTTGGCAGTCTCTTCATTATACTCAAACTGCAGTTTATCACTTGATAATTTATTCTCAGGTCGGTCTTCAAGAATATTATCTAAAAGTTAATGAGATTTTAATAAACATAAATCCAAACAATTTCAAATGGAAATTTAATTTGAATTAACAGTATTTGTGGACAGTGCTGTGAATCTTATATGAATAACCAGATGCTAAAATAATACATTTACTGGTCAAAGCATCATCCTTGAGTAGTGACCTTCTGTTTAAAAATTTAGTGCTTGTGTTTGGTTGAGACATTGCACTTCCTTTAAAGCCCATCCTTTTGTGCTCAGATGATCTTTAAACCCAAACCATCTAATGATTTAAGTTTGCCATCTGAAAACAACTGATACTCCTGAATGACAAAAAAATGCCAAAGTCCAAGCACAATTAACTCCATCAAATACGTACACATTTTGTACAGCAAGTTTTGGCTTTCCTCTCCTTGCTTTCACCATGCACAAGTATTTTTTACACCTATAGAAATATCTCTTCAAAGCTACATATTTTTCAGAGAATAGTATGCCTAATAACGATGTGGTCTTTCTGGACCAAAATACTGCAGTTGTCACAAAAGGAATGATTTCAATTCATTCCTGATACTCCTGATGCTTTGACCACATTCTTTTTATGCATAACAAGTGTCACACATGCAGGCTTCTAACAGTTCCTGACCAGTTAACAATGCCATATAAGAATATCTGCTTGCATTTATAATATGAAGTAAAAACTATATATTCACACTGTCACATTGAGCAGGCTGAAGATGCAGTGCTGATTTCATGCAGTTAAAATGCTCAACCAAGTGGCTTTTACCTTCCTGGCTGTTAGGAGCAGGAGAAGCATTAAGGACATCAGCTACAGGGAAACGAGTCAGAGAGGGAATAAGAGTAAAGGGAATTAAGATTTAGAGCCAGAGAAATGAAAAATAAGTGTCAGCTGTAAAATTATTAGCCTTACACAAAAAAATGTATCGGTAAGAAAAAATAAAACTGCATCTGTTTTAGAAAGTTTACAGACCATTATTTAGATTAGTTGTAACAAAATATTAACACAATTAAAGACTCGAAAGAATAATCATTGTAATAAAGTAGTAAACCATACTGCAGATTCCTTCATATACTGGAAGGTGTGAATGTTTCTTGCTAGCTTCAGATTTCTCAAACCTTCTCTTAACTAGAATAGTGCTCAAAAGTCACTTACTGCAATTAAGTTTGCAATATTTTCTTGGCAAGTCTGTTAGCAAAGATCTAAGTTTTCACAGCAATTTACATCTACACTATCTCTACTCTGTTCATCACAAAGAGTATGCTCAAGTAGGCAGTTAGGCCAACTTTCAGGCAAAATGCAACTGAAGGCAGCATTGACATCAAACTCATAAATAACATTGCTACTCCACAAGCAGTGTCAATTCTTGAACTGCATTCATTAATTTCGTGACTATTTTTTAAATCCCTAAACACAGAAGCAAGTAATGTAAATAAGAGACCACCTGGAAAGAAGTCCTGTGCTGCAGGACATGCTCAAGCCTTACATCTTCTCTGAACACGGTACCTAGAACTTAAACAGGTCCCCACTAGACTTGAAGGTGCAGTGAGTGAAGTACTTCACTGATCACTCAGGAGAGCATCCCCAGCTGTGCCAGTTGTGCATCTAGCCTGACACTGGCAACAGAGCAACCAGCCACTAATCATGGTCCACTTCCCTAGTACCATCCCAACAACCATAGCTGCTGAATAACAGGGATGTTGGACCAAATACTGCTACCTGTAACATTTGCTTATAAATCTGCCCATGAATTTGTCCAATCCTTTTTTTAATATGCTGATACCATTGGGCTCTGCAATTTCCCATGGCAGCAAATTCCAAAAGTTTACTACCAGCTGCAGGAACAAATATTTTACTTGTTTTAGACTGATCTTCCACTTGTTTTACTGAGCACCTCCTAGATCTAACAAGTAGCATTCTGTGCTTCCCTTAATCCACCACTTCATGACTTAGTAAACCTGCTTCCAAGTCACCCCTTAGTCCTCTTCTCTACCAGCTGAAGAATTCCAGCCTTTTCAGACTCGTGCAAGGACACTGCGTACCTAGCTCATTCCTGAACTAGAATATTCACATATCTTATTACTACAGTTCTAACAAAAGCACTGTAATAAACAAACAAACAAAAAAATAACTATAATTACCATCAGAGAGAGATTCATAGTCATAGTCATATTCATCCTCTTCATCTTCTTCCTCTTCATTGGTAGGTGTGGGGTTGCTAGCACCATTGCTAGCCTGTGCTTGCATATGTGCCAGCTGGTGAGCCTACAACAACAGAAGCACCTACTACATTATTGCTAAGTACTTTTAAAAAGAAAAAGAATTTTCATCACTCTTTGCATCTTATTTTGTTTATATGAAAACAATGAATAGATTAAGTGAGAAATAAGTAAATTGTCAAGATCAAGCTAAAATACCACTTTAAGGGTTTGAATGTAAAGAGAATTTGTATTGCAAGAAAAAGACTTAATAAGATATGAAACCTAATTAATTATGGGAAAATGTCCACGTTGCACATCATTCAAGACTGCCTTTTTCCAGTCTGAGGTATGCTGTTTCAGAAACAGTTAAATATTTTTCAAAAGATGGAGAATATCCATATACTGGTGTGATCAGTGTGATTTACTCATCTGATAACAAGAACTTAAGTCTAATGCAATTGTGTTTACATTTTGAGTAATGGCAATTAGTTTTCAAGGATTCAATCTAACTACTGACAAACCAGACATTATTAGATTGAGGCTACTAGAGATGAAGCCCTAATTTTCGGAAATCAAACAAATTCTCACACGGGAATAAGCACTATTTGAGTAGCAGAGTCCCCCACAAAAAGTCAGTAAGAAATTGAGTATTTGCCTGGTTTGAATATGAAAAAAGAAACAAAGCACAACTCTACCAAAAATTACTACAATTATACACACATACTCAATGCATATCACTACTTCTCAAATAGACATGAATAGCAAATGTTATAGCCTCAGAGAAAAAGATTCATTTATGTTTGTCACATAGGGCATGTGGTGTTAATCATAATATTATGAAGTTTTATAAAATTAATATACACTAAAATTTAGTTAAGCCGTAGCTATAATTTACTATATGCGTTGTCTACCTATTTGAAAGCACTGCAATCCACTGTGAGTCTTCCAAGCATGAATGTGCATTAGATTATTCTGCCGTACATATGGGATTAGCAAAAACTTCAAACACAAATGAACTATTTCTAACAAGAGCTGGGTCTCACTGCTTGCTGTTAAGGAAGGACTTTACCTTTTGTTTCAATATATCCACTGGTGTTTGATGGGCTTTCAGCTTCTTGTTTTTAAGCAGGATTTTTCTTCGCAGTTGGCCAGGGGAAGGAAGCATGGGATCATCAGAAAAGTCACTCTCAAATAAAAACTTTGTCACCAACTTGTCTCCAAATACATTCTGAAATACCAAGAACACGTGATGTATCATGGAAAATCTCAAGGCATGTGCATGGAATAGTTTACCGCAGTTTATGGCCTACCTTGAAAATCTCGGCCATCTTGCGCTGCTGAGGCAGCGAGCAGTGGTTTTCTATGGAGATGATGATGGGCATGTCGGAAGTGATGAACGCGTTGCGATCGATGGCTTCAACCACCTCCTGCGAGAGAGAAAGGCCATTGAGAGAACATGGGATCATTCTGCAGAATTCAGTTCACCTACTGTTAGCTGAGACACAGGACACCTGCTTTCCTCTGTAAGAAGGAATAGGCCACAGTGTGCTTTCAAAACAAGCTGACATCTTGTTACAACTCAAGGGTAATACCCACTTTTGTTACTTATGTAACAACAAAAAGACAGAAAATTATATGCTACAAAAACTAATTTGAAAAGCATAATATTTACTGCTGAGAATTTAATGTCTGACATAATCTATAGTTTATATTCTATTAGAATTTAGCCCATCGGGATTTGTATTTTTCTAGTAGGCAATTACTTTTTCCCTTCGTTACAGAAAAAATAACTTCTCACTTTTTTGTTTCTATGTGCGATTACCACCATACCTTAAAAGAGATCTTCGTAGTAAGAGTATGCCCATGATAAATGATAGGCATCCCGTCATCACCATCCCAGCAGTCTAATTCTACACTTCTGCAACCTTGTAAAAGGACCTACAATGCAATTGAACAGTGTAAGCACATATAAGACACAGTATCATACCATCAAAGCAGAAGACAGACATTGCAGAGATGAATGAAAGCCCAGTGATTCAGCAAAATTGCTGGAAAGAGCAATTTCTGCGAAGTAAACAGCCCACAGAAGGTATAGTCTCCAGATAACTGCATTCCCTAACTGAATTCCTTATTTCCCAGTGAAAAACTATGGGAAAATTAAGAAAGCATGTATGTTCTTGGAAGAATTACCATAAAGCTTTCAAATTCGTGGTATCTTAAGAGGACACATGGAATCTGTTTGCAGAAGGTGGTTCTTATTGTACAGCTTAACTTTCTGAGAAACATTTCCGTATTTCTACCTGCAAAAGCAGCTATAAAGCAACATGGCAATTTATTCCAGGTTGCTCCCATGACAGCTTGTGGGGAAAGCACCTGCAGTTTGTTTGTTGGGGTTTTTTTGTTATTGTTAGTTTTATAAATAAAAGGTAGTCTGAAAATGATGTCTTAAAAACTTCTATGAGGATGGTTGAAACGGAAATGTGCCAGGCCATCTTAATCAATTATATTAAGCTAATTTACAGCTATCAATTCATTCATCAATTTTTTAATTATTCATTCATTTATTTTAGAAAGCCATTGCTAAAAAAACCAATGAAGGAAGCAAAGAGGAAGGAGGAAGGGAGAGATAAGCTAACCCATCTTTTGGTAGCCCAGTTTATTATTGCTATCAGTATTTAGCATGCCTGTCATCTGTACTACAATTTAATATTTTACTGAATAGAAAGATCTCAACAATCAAACCCATTTGCAGCAAAACCATTCACGAACAAATAAAAAATTATTTCTACTCAAAACCTGAATAATTTGATTTCAGACAGTTGTGTCCATAGCTGGCACTCCACCACTTCTGTGAGAGCCAGACACATGGAGCCAGAACAAAGCGCCCCTTCAGCAGGCAACAACCACTTGAGGGACACGAAGCTGCTTTTCTTAATCATGCAGACCTTGAAGGCAGTTGATCTCCATCTCACTTCCCATCTATTACCAACACAATACTAAGATCACTGTGCAGTGCTACTACAGGAACCTCTGCAACTGCATTACTCAGTGCATTCATTCAGGATTTCCTAACACAGCCTCACCTCTCTGTCTATAGCCACAGGTGAGGGAGCACATGGGACACCAGATGAATCTTTTCTCAATGGTGAGTCATTAACACTTAGCATAATGAAAACACTACTGATAGGAAGTTTGATGCTTTCTCCAGCATTTTGTAAATGCACAGACATACAAATATATATATACAAACAAACACAGAACTGAAAGCCCAAGGGAGAACTTGTTCCTTCCCTGTTCACCACCAATCAGGCATAAAGTCTAAAAACTGTAGAATATTCCTAGAAGTAACGTTTGTAGAAGTTCTATTTGAAATTAGTCTTTGAAGTGCAATGTACAGTATTTCAGTAGTGTTTTTGACATCTGAATGAACTAAAATATTAGATCAGTCTTTCCTGTGGGAAAGTCTAATTTTAGTAGTTGGGTCAGACCGACTGGTGTCTAAATGCTATGAATCTCAAACTAAACCCATTTTTTTGCCTTAGAAAAGGCATTTGAGCACAACTGCTCTTACAGGCAGCTTTCCCACACATCATGTTTTCCAACGTTTTGCAAGCAGGGGTTTAGGACATTTAGATTTTCAAAGCAAAAGGGTCATGTTCCTGAAACTTGCCAGTAACACAAACAAGTTCATGTTGAAAGCTACAGAACAATCCAATCCTGCATACCTGGCTGTAGAGCTCCACTGAGGACTCTCCTTTAAGCTGATGGCCAGTAAGGTAAGTATTGTGTGAGGATTCTATATAATAATATGAGAGAGGAAAGTGCAAGTCCTCAGCATTCTCCTGTGATTCATCATTTTTGGAGGCAAAGTTGTCTTTATCCATCAAAAATCTAGAAGTGAGAAGATGTGAGGAAATTTTATCCTGTGCATTTTTTGACTCTCCTAGAAACATCAATACACTTGTATCATCTTTTAACATATATCTATATACACACACACCCACATATATACACACACGTGTATATATAAATTAGTGCGTAAGTAATTACCTTGCAAATCCTTCAAAAGATAGCAGCCCCTGCTGGCACATGTTCACACTAGGCTCAAATTTCTATAAGGAGGAAGGAATTAAAGAGATATATAATAACAATTCTTAGAAATACATCTTTGTCGTGTTTTTATATGTAGTCTGCTCATAGCACTGAACAGTTAGTATGTAAAACCAGTCTTTTTGTGGATAAAGTAATCAGGTGCCTGAAAATTGTGTTTTGCAAATCACTAAACAAACATACTAAAGTCATAATCATAAATCAAAGAATCATTAAAGTTGAAAAGGATGTTGGGAGATCATCTAATCCAACCTCCTGTTCAAAGCTGAGACGGCAATTAAGTTGAAATTAAGAAAGATTTATGATCAGGTGTCCTACTGCCATCTATTATGCTTAAATACAACATACCACCATAGCAAATTAACAAGATTTGTGGTATTCCAACTTGAAGTTTCTTTAGAATTTCTGTCTTTCAAACATTGCAATTCTATCTTACATGTTGATAGTTAAATATAGTTTTTAGCCTTTGTTAACTGCTAAATGGGGGCTTAGTTTTGGAGTATATTAATCATGCATGTTTCAAGGAACAAAAATTTTTCTACACACTTTCTAAAATCATCAGCCATTGTACACAAGGGAATAAAATGTCCATGTTTGCTCTGGAAATTTTTTTTACAGAAAATAAAAATATGTGGAAATGGTGCTTTTAGAAGTTCTAAAGTAGGGTTATGCTCAATCAAATGTGGTCACAGACGGTCACAGACAAAGAGAAATAAATAAACTGTCACGAACACTTTTCCTCACTGGTGACATCCCTTCCCTGCTAAAGTACACATAACTAAGAAAACTATTTATTTGCATTTTTTAAAAATGGATATATTTATGGACATCCAAACAATTTCCTAGCCCAAAATAAAGACAGTATTAAATTTTAAATTCAAGTAAACTGTAGAGCCAATATCAGTGTGAAAGGAGATACCCACACAGATGCTATTCTGAACAGCATACAACGTAAATGGGCAAAATGGAAGCACGTGGAAGTACCAGGAGTTCTAGTAGAAAGGAAATACAATATATTTGTATTACAGACCTGGATAATACTGAGGATTTCATCATAGGTGCAGTGTTCTCCTTGACAATTCACTAGGAAGTCATTCAGCTGCTGGATTCCTACTCCAAATACTCCCAGCGATGTGCTTTCAACTCCGGTACCATTGGTTACGATGCTGGCAGCAGCAATAGCATCAGATATTTGCCTCTGGTTGTCTGATAGCTGCTGCCTGCTCTTAATGAACAAACCAAGGTCTGAAACATTTCTAGTCAACAAATCTTAAAAGAAAAACGAGGAAATAAAAATATAAGCTAAATAATTATGTGTATTATATATCCTGTATAGAATACAATGTAGTATACAATACACACAAGTATTTCACTGAGTGTTTTAGCACTGACACAGTAAATCAGAACAAAACCATCTTGTTTCTATCCACTAATAGAAGAGAGAGCATTAACCATGCATGCGAGTGGACTACAGGTGTCCAATCACTCTGAACAAAATCCTGGAATCTTTAACATGGATCCACAGCCTCTCACACACCCAGGACTCTCCTGCTCCCCCTCATCACCACATACAGCCTCAAAGCCTTTCCTTCACTGTGTGCAACCCCATACCCTTCCTGTTCAATCACCCTTTATCTTCTTCCAGTCTCCTATGCCAATTGTTCTGCACCCTCCCCACAAGCTGCTTTCTTTACATGTGGCCAAAGTCCCAGACAGATTACGGTAACTGAGAAATGTAAAGGGGGACAGAGGCTTCCTTCCCCCTTATTCCACATAAAGCAGATTCACTATGAAACTAGATAAGAAAAAACAGTCAAATGGGACACAGGGCACAGCCTCCTCATTTCTCCTCCCTATATCTGTTCAGTGTTTTAGCCCTTCCACGGCTCCTGCAACCTGTACAGATCCCTGGGCTCAGCCACTCAGCAACAAGCTTTATTCCTCTGCTATTACCAGTTACAAACATATGTGGCTAATGGAAAGCTGGAATACTTTTCCTTCACTTCATTTTTGTCTTAAACCCTGCTAACTAGGTATTAGTGGAGGCATGGCAGCAGCCCCTGACTTAAACTTATAACTGATAACGAGACTGACTGAGACACATTTTATTAAGACCAATAACTGAAGTTGCTCAGCAGTCTAACAGCTGCATTTTTGTCTTTAACAAACCTAAATCAGGCTGGAATCCACTGCTATTTTCATCAATCTTCAAATTAGTATAAAGTGGAGTAGGCTCTAAGCCAGACCGGTTGCAAGGCACAGCATAAACATCAAAAAGGTCTTTCAGATCCTTGCGGCTACGGACACTGCAAAAAGAGCAGAGAAGTTCAGTTTTTGCTCTTTTATAAACTTGGATGAATGAAATTAGTATAGAAAAAAAAAATCTCTTACCTGAAAGATTTGAAGAGCTCTACAAATTCCACAAAAGTCATGTTACTATCAGACACCATGAAGTTCTGAAATCCCTTCATTCCTCCTTTGACACGGCCATGCCAGCTACTGCTGCTCCATGTGCTAAATCCAGAAAAGACTGCTGTAGTTTGTTAAATTAAACCTCTATTTAATTGAAATATTATGCATTACTGTATTAGCAGTTTATTTGTGCTCTCCTTAATGCATTTGTTAACAAAATGTGGAAGAAGCAAATAAAGCACTACCTCATAAGATGCATTATGATGGTTTTTACCTTCTTGCTTTATAGGAGCTATTTTTTTTCTTCAAGACAACTGCAAACTTTATCAGAATGAATAATGCATATTACGCAATTTAAAACTTTCATGTGGAAAAAGGCCTGATGCACATGGCACAAATGAAAGCACTTATTTTCCCTTTAAAGAAAACAATGCCAGCATTCTTGTAATGAAGGCTGTATGTAAGGTTCATTGAAGACGAAATAATAAAATAGATTGTTCTGTAACTGCAATCATTAATCTAAGTCGTGCAGCTGAAAAAGGTTTTTGAAGAAGAACCAGCACATTTCCAAAAGTCACAACTCAAAATTTTTAAGCTACCAGAGGATTTACACTGGTAAGTACAGTTAGCTCCTGATTGAGCAGTATGAACAAGTCCTTAGTGAACAACATGTAGTAACTTGCAATGAGGGGCTGAGCTCTTGAGCCCCTTCCTGGGCCTAAACACCAATGAACACACATTACAGGAATGGGATCTGCCAGCACCAGCATCCTGAAAAGGGCAGGATCTAAGCAAACAACACAAATATCAAGAACTATCTAGTTTAAACCATAACTAACTGCAGAAGTGACCGTATTTCCTTCAAAATATCAGACCATGTGTCAGATTTTAATGCTCTGTAATGTTCAAATATACAGATCCATTCATGTACGAATTTTGCCATCAGGTTCAGCACAAACAGTCCCAACAGCTGTGATGGCAAAACAGGACCAGCTTGTTGTCCAGTGTTCCTAAAGACATGCCTGCAATCAGGTGACTTTTTACACAAATATGCTGGACCAGATTCCTGAGTTTACTCCTGGCATGGGATGGATGCATGCAATTGGAAACACAATGTGATTTAAAAGTATTAAAAAATACCATCTATTTTAGTTGATAATGTTCGATTTGTTTGACATCACTATGGCAAGTACTGACACACTGCATACAACTTTTTTTAGCTAAAATAATTCCCAGCATTTTTATCAGAGAGGAAAAATAAACCATGATGAGGAAAGTCTCTAGACTCCAGAAAACAGACTGGAACTGCAGAGTACCAAATGGGAGACTCAGAGCAGAAGAAAATGCTCAGCATTTCACCCTATCTGATCGATAAGATTATCTTCCAGAGTAATGGGAAATAAATACAAACAAAAGGTTTTCAAAAAAAAAAACAACCAAACCCCCAAGAAAACCCCACCATCACCAACAATCAAAACTGCAATTAGTAGCAGTCTGGATTACACCTGTAAATAGTTAATGAGAGAGGAGGTTTACTCTCTCTTCCCAGAACAGCCCCCATCTCTAGTTTTCCATATCCTGTGCTCTGTGTCCCAGTGGCCTTATCAACCATTCTCCTGCTTCCTCCACCTTACAAGTGGCACAAGGAATGTGGAAATTTGTTGGATGCTCATCTGCTTTGAAAGAATGTCAGAAGCAGTTGCAAGCTACCTGTGCTAAGAATAAAACTCTCCAGTGCTCCAAATTTATTAATGGTTCATGAAAACTGGGTTAAGATAATGGGTAAAACATGTAAATCTGTTCTGAGGAAGACTTCTTCAGGACATATGAAACAGCCATACACTACATCCTGAGCAAGTTCTAGCAAGAAGGGTCATGGCAAATTTGGGATTGCTCTGCAAAGCAATGCTGAGGAGGTATCAGACAACTGTGCCAGGGAAAACCTGTGATAACTGGGGGAGGTCCACAGTGCTTAGCTACACATAGATCCATGCAGAAACCCAGTCCTGAGAGGATTTAAAGGAACATTAGCTGTCCTTTCCCAGGGAATGTGAGTTCTCCATTGGGCCTTTTAATCTCATTTAGAGGCAACAACTATTTTGGCATAAAAGCAAAAAGCAGATTTGCAAAACACAGAAGCACTTTCAAGAGATAGAAAAGCAGTATTTCTTCAGTTCAATGTAAAAGAAAGCTGTTCTCATCTCCACAAAAAAACAAAAGAGTAATTGCTTACCAAGACAAATCCAAGTTCGTGAATGACAGTGAACAACAAAAAGAACACAGAGCCTCACAAAGCAGTGTTAAGCCAACCACTTATGTTCACAGGTGGCTCTACTACTCAAACCTGTTGCAAAATCCAACTATTTTAAGTATACATCCAATCTCCAAGAAATACACAACAGAAACCATTGCACAAGACACGTCTCTTCAAAAATAATGTTCTACCAGCAGTAGTAATCTCTTCCATTGTTTACTGTTGCTGTCCTGGAACCCCCAAGATTCATACTCATAACGATATTTCAGCATTCCTTCTCTGAAAGGCACTGGAAAGCCTCTGCTGACACTGTCCTCTTGTATGTCATAAAGTACTGTCCACATCCCTGACATACTATCATTGTTACATTATATTGTTAATACTGTAATTACTACTACCATCACCATTAGTATTTATAGAATTAATATAACAGTGCACTGTTACTGCACACATTGCAACAGCATAACCTTTTACGCTGCCTAAGTGACACAAAAAGGATGAATGTTCAAGAAAAAGATATAAGAGAAAGATTCCAAATCTGTTCCTCCAACTCCCAAGACAGTACTGCAGTCATCACCAGGAACGTCAGCAAAAGTTATTACTCCCCCAGGTAGATATTATTTGTGCTGAGAAATCTCAGAACTTCAGTTCACACATCTATAACGTTTCTGTTGATTTTCACTATAGAGAAGATGCCTATAACTATGTTTTGGAGAAGATCTGGAGAAAGAGTTACGCTCTGCATTTGTGTAGTTTTGGAACAGCATTCCAATCTGCTTCTGTAACAGACATAAACTGAAGCATGCTGCTCAGGGACTTGCTACAAAGCCATCCTCAGACTCATGGCATTTCAGCTTAAATGTCTTGTGTTGTTCTACAACGTGTTTTAGATGTCTACAAAAAGGCTAATGACATCTCTGGCACTGTTTTTGTCAGATTTTGCCAGTTCGGCACGAACCCCACATTTGATGATAAATAAGTAATAGTAGCTTCTTTTCTTTTTAAATCAAAGCATTGATTTTGCCCTTACCTAGACTGACTTTTGCTTGATGATATTACAGGAGAGGAGACTGGTCTTGCTGGTGATGTAGCTCCTAAATTGGGAGATCCAGATGCTGTCAGAGAGTGAGCTCTTCTTGATGGCAGGTTGTTAGATGGAGAAGCGTTAATAATAATACTTTGATCTAAGGAGAAAACAAAAGTTTTCATCACAATTACAACATCTGTCCCAATAAAAATGCTTTTGTCCAGGAGACCTATAGGATATTTCATTAAAACATAGTAAGACACTAACAGGATTCTGGATTTGTCCCAAAACAGTCAAAAAAGTACATATTGAGCAACACTTACAAATGCATTTTATCTGAATAGAAAGGGCATGCTACTGAAACTAAATTAAAGAAAAATCATGAACAACTACAGAAATGAATTTCAAAGTTCACAGCATCTGGAGTTTCAACTGCAAAAGTAGCTTTATAAGTTTGTTTTTAACACTATAAAAAATGCCTGCATAAAAAGACTTTGAGCAAAACCCTGATGGACAATTTTAAGTACTGAAGCAATATATTTACCTGGCTCTTCTTGTTCATCAATATCTTGAGGATCTGAACCACTTCTATTACGATATTCCTTACAGCTTTTTGCCTTCCGAGTTGCCATTTCATCATCAGTGGCCTCTCCACTTTCACCCTAGAAATAATGAGCACCATAATAAACATTCCAAACCCCCTATTTCCATTTCTTATCAGTACAATCTGTAACAAAACCATGATATAAATCAGCTATTCCTTACAAAACAGACTCTTGTAAGGCCAATACCAGTAGAAAAGAGACAACTTAAACAGATACATAGTCAAGTGTGGGACCATTAGGTGTTACCTCAGTTTGACATCACACAGAAGATGACAATGATTGTGCTTCCCTAAAATGTTGCAGCTGGTTTTACACTATTTCACTGGTGCACTGGAGCCCTAAAGAGGATGGATCTTTTCATTTGAGAATCTTTCTACCTGCCCACTGTTAAATGTGGATAGCATAGAGGTGCTAGTCCTGCATTTTTCTCTCTCCTGTCTACTGTTGAAAGCAGTTTTCTCCAGGAAAAGAGAGGAGATTCCAGACTAGGTCATGTTTCTGTCACCCACATGAGATAAAAGTGGGTGCTAATCCGAGGTGGAATAACTGTGGTAATGTTTTTCGAAACATGAAAACAAAAAGGATTAAAAAAAATTACACCAGCCTCCAGACATCACTTTGCATGTTAAGATTTTTATTACCACCAATATTTTTACCTTTATGATGAGGTAGCACCTAAAGGTTGCAAGAAGATTCTGTCCCCTTCTGCTAGCCCTGGCACCTACAAGTCCTAACAATGCTGCAAGCATGAGAAAAGAAACATAAACTATCAGAAAACCATAATCCCCAAACTTGAAACTACAATAAACTGTTTTCAAACTATCATCTAACTTCTTTTCTCTGGTTCAGAACACAGCTACACAGTAACTGAAAGAAGGAAACAAAACATATGAATAACAAAATATTCTACCCTGATGAGTACTTTCTTCTTTTTCTTAGCTGTGCTGATTCCCAGAGTGTTGTTTCTCTGTACATTGGGCTTCTCGGTGCTTTTGGTGAGAGATCCCGTGCCTGTGTTTCTTGTACTCCATCGTCTGCCTCCAAACAGCTCAACAGCCTGAGCCAAGGTTGGGCCTTCAAATCTTCCATCCTCCTACAAAGATTCTCAGCGTTAACAAAACAAGGAGAATAAGGACACATCCTTCAAGCAATAATATAGACATCACTGAGGAACCAACGAAAGAAACATCAAGAGGAGGCAATTTTTGATTACTGAATTAATTCCCCAGGGCTATTTTGTTTGCTGCTCTGGGGATGTTTTTGCTCCTAACTATTATCACTCAGTATTTTGGTGCCCTTTTCAAGTACTGTCATTGCTTTTTTCTTTAATAAAATACTTACGTTATTTACTGTAACTGGAAAAGTTTAAAAGTGAAGATGAGATCAGGCTAAAACTCCAAACATATAAAGAGCTTCATAAGAAAAAAAAAAAATTCAACCTCAGTGTATTGAAAACTTACAAGGTTTGACATAACCTTGCGTGGAGAATCAGATCTTATTGCTTAAGCCATGTTACAAAGTTGGAAATTTAGTGTTAATCTTTTATCTAATCTTACTTATGATAGAAACTAGTTGCATTACATTAAGTTGTTGATATCTCTGAACTTTTTTATAGAGAATCACAGCATCTTTTACCTGGTAAAGGCTGACATACTGTTTCCGTAGCCACTGCAGTCTTTGATCAGGGAACCTTCTCATTTTTCTTACAGCTTTAGTCAATTCCAGCAATCCATCATACAGCATTCTGGCAGTGTATTTTGGAGCAACAAAGTGCAGCAACTTATTATCAGTAGTCTGAAGTCCATAAAGTAGTGTTATACTATTTTCTTCAAGGGACATATTGCAAAGTTTATTTTGAACACACACAGTGTGCATATCAATGCCCGAGTGTCCCATATATACAGCCTTGGCTGAAAACAAGTCCAAAAAACCTTCCACCAGTCCAGTATTACCAAGAAACTGGTATTTACCAAGCTCAGCAGTATTACCCAGCACACTCAGTTTTGCCTTGGCATTTGCAGGGCAAACTGTTGTGGGTTTTGTCCAAGTCAAAGTACTATTGTCAGGCTGGAGCTGAAGAAAGCAACGAGCTGAGAGATGTGTCTCCTGGTCATAATGAATGACGGTTGCCCCTTGTTGCATGAACTGATGGACGTCAGCCCTGATGGACAACACGTACCAGGGAATGAGTTCTATCCCATGGCAGAAAGCCTTTTGCTGCTCTTCCGTTGAATTGGTGTCCCATTCTTTCAACTGCTCAAATATGTCACTTTCAGAATCTGAAAGATCTCCAATGAGAAATCTGCATATGAGCAAAGATGAGACATTTATATTTAGTGATACATGTGCTGATTTATGCTATGCTTGATGAATATTTTTTCTGCTATAGTTTAAATAAATGAACTACTATCATCACTATGTAATTGGGACTCACAGGAACTTGTGTAGTTTTTGAAGTATTACAATTTATGTTATTACAATTTTGCATTAATTAATAGATGCTGCTAGAATTAATTATAACTCCTGAAACAATATGATTATATTTTCCTAGAAGTTTCCAAACTTTGCATTAATAATAAAAAGTGTCTGATTCGTTCTTAAAGCCAAGTGATTCCAGTTTTTGAATACACTGTGTAAGATTGCTTCAGTTGAAATATCAAGTACCATATGTGGAAACTGTTAGCAGGACGCAGTGGATTTCAGACAGGACTTCTAATCTCTGCTCTATTACTGATTTAATGTGCAGGCCTTTCACATTATATAATACTCTGATCAACACTAGTAAAACAGTGGTTAAAATACATATCTTCCTCACAAGAATGCAGTAAGAATTTTATCCGATACTTTCCATCAGAAATTTTATTTTACTTAAGGAAAATATTAATATAAAACTTGTATGCAAGCAACCAGAACTTATGAAATCTTCTGCCAAAGTTAGAAACAGTAGGTAAAGAGCAACAATACTGAGCTAGTAGAAGAGGTAGTTTAAATAAAATGCAGAAGCTTCCCTGCAGAAGCTTCTAACATGTATGAATGTACAAATGTTCAATATTTGGATACTTCAGTGAACACAAAAAAGGACAAACTGTTCTGTATATAACAGAACTAATGAAGCATATTTTCTTAAGGATATCCAGTCAATAAAATCCAAACCATCTTCCTCTACATATCCTTCAAGACATCTTGTTGTAATTCCCTCGGTGCTTCCCCTTCCTATCACTACAGCACTCTCAGTTCCTGCCCCTCTCCTACCAACCAAGCCAAAGATGACTTCTGTTTCCAAGTCACACACACCATCTCCCCCAGCGACCATCAGCTTTTCCTCAAACTCTTCTCTACCTGGATGACAAATTAACCTGAATTTTTCCCTTATTCCATACAGCAATTCTAATGATTCCTCTACAAATTCATTTATTGGTGAGATCTCTAGCTCTTCACCAAATTTATAAAAAAGGGGCAAATAAGCTGAGGATTTATTGCTTGTGGTGAGGGGGCCTGACAGAATAACTGCATTAACTGTAGGTCTATTTATTTAAGAAATATTACTAAAAATAATGGTCATGCATGATAACTGAGCTGGTATAAATTGTCTTACTAGAGTCTTACCGGACACATGTAAATTGAAATATTTACCTGTATTATACACAATTAACATTTTAAAATTAAAGAAACAACTGAAGCAGCTCCTTCTCCCCTATGCCCTCAAAACAATCAAACAAGTCTCTGTAAAAATGCTGTAAAATGTATTCAGAGAGAAGATGTGCATGGCTAGAGGGGTCTATTATAGCAGAGACAGAAATAGCAGAGCTTTGTTTATGCCTTGTTTCACATGTGCTGCATGCTGCAGATTAAAACGTACAGGAAGCAGGTAAGCCAAGCACACACACGTAACCACACCCAGAAATGGAGCCTCTGACACGAGCTGCCAAAAGCCACACTGCTGACAATCACTGAGAGCACTTACAGAGCCTGCGGTGGACCAGGGGCTTTCTTTACACGTGCTGCACTGAGAGGCAAGGAAATGAAAAGATAAAGGAAACACTGACACAGATTGCAGTTTTAGAGGAGAAAATTGCAAGGTACACAAAAAGAATAAAAAAAAATGGAGGTTTCCCCCTATCATTTATATGTTATTTAGTGTAATTGGAAAAGCTTAAAAGTGAAGACGAGATCAGGCTAATAAAGCAATGATTCAAAGTCAGGAGTATCTTCATAGGTCACTCAATAATTAAAAATTCCATAAAAACTGTATTTCAAACTTGGTTTGTTTTTTTTGTTTTTCATTTTCCTGTCTACCTTTTTTAAAAAAATGTATTAATTGTCGAGATTGAATTCTAAGAAAGATTAATGTTTGATATTTATCTGGCATGGACAGAAATCCAGGGCAATTAGATGGGTCACTGACTACAGAGTGATAGAGCTTATTTGCTAACGCAACTAGGAAAGTAATTATACCCACTGCCCATTGATTCTATTAGATGCCTTTCATTTTCTTCAAATCAAATTAACCTACCAGCTTTGGTGCATTCATGTTCCACAATACTAATCCAAATCATCAAAAGAAAAACTAATTGAAAATCTTTCTTGCAATTATAAAGTAATGAGAAACATGTTATGCAGTGTATTTTTCTGCCTTTATGACCACAACACTACAATTATCAGATAATGCATAATTATGATCTAATTTGGATTTTATAACACTGTATGCAAATATGACAGGTCTCACAAGAAAGAGGACTAAATTTCTTCCTTAGAACTTTTTAGCTGTTCATAGCAATAAAAATAAGCCAAACACAGCCTCCTTACAAGTACAACAGAACATGGCCCTTCTGCCTCTCTTGCCATTTGCTCCTGTGCCTCACCCATCTTTCTGCATGCCCAGGAAAGTCATGGCAAGTGAATAAGGAATTTCCAAAGCTTATGAGATACTTGAGTTAAATCAGTACTTTCAGAAGCATTCTCCTACAAGTATTATGCTGTTAAAATCAGTATTTACTGCATCAGAAGTACAGACACTCATAACTGAGTAGTTAGTAGCCTGAACCAGGAAACATAACTTTAATTACCTATCCGCAGTTTTGTCCATTTAAATTTTAAATTTTCATTTCAGATTCACACTGGTTTTTTTAAAAACTGAATTCCTACTTTATTTTTGAGTGGAACTTACCAGATTCTATTTATGTATAAAGCATAAAAAAGTAATTTACCAAGAAATTATTTCATAAACACATAAAAAAAGAACTCCATTTTCTATTTTGTTCATCCAAGTGAAATGTTTATATGCCTAGCTTGTTCGCCATTTGAACTGTGATTTACAAGTTGATTTTACAGCTTATTAATTAACAAAAAATAATCCTCGAAGAAAGTATTTGGACTGAAGTAAGAGAGAACACAAATGGGCAGAGAAGTGGGTCTGTCTTTCTTGGCTTAATCTACTGCTCCACTTCCCAGAAGCAACTAAAGCCAGATGTGAATAATTCTATTAAAAACCATTCTTTCAGGAAATAATGATTATTTATTTGAAATGAAATTTAGAATTATATGTTAATGAAATAAATGCATTTTCAACAGGAAGATAGTAGTTGCCTCTCAGGCACTTATTAGATTTAATGTTTAAGTAGCTGAAATAAGGTGGATAGTTCTGAACATATTGATATTTCTGACACACCCTTTCAATAAAATAAATCAAGCAGTGACTTCAGCATGTTTTTTTAATGCAAGCCCTCATGTAATTTTACAGTGCTTCACCTCAGAGCAGTACAGTTCTGTTACTTAATTTGAACTTAGTCTAACACAGTTACTTAGCTGAAAGCTGACCTGACTCACCTATGTCTACACGGGCTTTAATGAGACTTAATTGCAAAGCAGCATTCTAGAATATTATGTGATGTCTTAAACTCTGCATTTACTGTATTTCCTGTTGGTGACTAGTACAGTCTTCAAAAGTGATCTTCAAAGTGAAATCAGATTACTGAACATTGGGCTTTTTTTCACACAGGGCACAATGAAGTAAACTTCTTCGCAAAATAGCAGGACTACAGCAACGTAAAAATTCAAAATGTGTACTCACACATGAATGTTTTCTGGCCAAAATTTAAACCCCTCAAACTAACATGTCCTTAAAAGAAGAAGTCTTTTGAAGGATAATAAATAACCTTTATTTTGAAGGGGCCAGAACATTGCCTGAGCATGCAGAATATAATGTTCTGAGCTCTGATAACAAATATGTCCTGGTGCTATTCCTGTCACTAGAGATCAAAATTGTAATTGTAACTGTGGATTTTTAAAGCTCTCTGTGTAAGACAAAAAGGATTTACCCTTATCATGAGAGGAAGTAATTACATCATGAGGGAAAATATAGCTATACAGAGAGTTTCCACGAAGTTAAGTATCAGGGGAGAAAAGTTCTGAATTGGAAGTGGACAAACACAAGGGAAGATGTTAAATTTACTCTTATTTCTAAAAGCAAGCCTTGGTAAAAGAAAATTAAATATTAAAACCATGAAATACACATGTGATGACAGAAAATAAAATGAGACCTACTGGTACCGGTTTTTGTCCTTCAAGGAGTTTTTCCTTGAATCGCTCCCTTCGCTAACATTATCTTCACCCTCTTCAGACTCCAAACTGCGATTGCAGCTCCGAATAGTTTGAAAGATATTGTTTGTTGTTGATTCTTTTTCTGGATTATTTAAACCATCTTGGCCTACTCGTTGTAAGAAATTGTCTTGTCCACTGTAATCTGAAACAAACTATAGAGATATCTAAAAGATTAGTATAGTTATAAATAGAATAGTGTGTCATCTACTTCTCACTGTAGAAATTTTTACAATTAAGACTATTTAGTGCATATTTCCTACTTGCTTCTCATGAGATTTTGTGCCTACCTGCAACCCAAAACAGACCAAATCATTTCATAAATCAAGTAACACAAGCTAAAGCAACTCCTGAAAACTTTTAAAAAACCTCAGTCTTTAACTTTTCATGTAACAGGGGCATTTTTCTTTTAAAACCAAAATAATAAAACTCAAAAGAATTGTTTCTTTCCATAGAGGAGAAGCTTGATCTGATGAGCTTCTAAATTCTGTTTTTAAGGAACTGAATACTTCCAATTCCCAGTGAATTAAGTGGAAGGTAGGAGTATTTAGCAGAAAATAATTACACATTTCAGGCTTTACATACTTATTTAATCCAAAGTATAAATACGATCCTTTATTCCTAATTCTAATTTCTCAGTACTCTGATATTGAACTAGGTAGAAACAACCAAATCTAAGCTTCTAAGTAACTATGGAAATTAAATTGAGGTCCATGTAACTGACTACTCTAGTAACAGTCTGGTTTAGAAAACTATAATTAGATGATGCCTTTGTGTAAGATTATATAAAATAAAGCACTGGCTAAGAACATAACATCTTAGAATATTCATCTCATTTACCTCTAATGTTTCATCCTGGGAGTTATATCGCGGACAGAGTCTGATGAGGCTTGACGCTCCATCCAAAACTTCACAGAGCTCTTTTAAAAATACACCACAGAAAGGAACAACTTTACAGCCTGGAATATTGAGTGCCCGGTTGACCACTTTCCTGTATTCAGATGATGACTCATGTTGTGCCATAGCATCCTTCAGACTTCGCATGGTTTCAATATCAGACTGGTCCATAAATTGCCACATTTTTAACACTTTTCTTGACCTATTGCAAGAGGAGATCACCACTTTTATTAAAAAAAATGGAACAATTTACCTTCAAGTTCAACACCTGCAGCATATATGTAATAGAGGAAATTATCATTGCTCAGAAATGAATACATGAAATCGAGGCCATTATTTTTATGAAAATTCCCTCCTTCGAATTATCAAAGAACAAAACTAAAATTGAAAAACTAGCATTCTGATCTACTGGAGTAGTATTTCACATTTTAACAAAAGCCCAGCTGCATAAAACATACCAGCAGGCTTTCTAACATTTTTATTGTGTCATTGCCTAAAATTTCTAAGGGCCCAGAAAGAAATAAGAAAAGATTGAGGAAACAGCATAAAGATAAACCAGAGTGTTTATTACAAATTCCTTCAGCTTTATTATGAACAATCCATAAAGCTAGCAAAAGTTGGGGGCTTTTAATTAAATTTATTTTTAAAAATTTACATTGATTTCTTCTCCAATTTGCTCACAAAATAAATAATTTATTTTCACAGAAATAAGGAAGTCAGGACCATGTTCCAGCTCTCAGGCACCAGTGTGGAGCTGTAGCTGAAAAGAAATTCTGATTTCAAACAGAAAGAGCTCCAAGGACTGTGAGTACCTCTGGGAGTTCTCTTACCTTCTGAGTTGTGTGTCTATGTAATTATATGGCCTTTCTTCCCACCCCTGGTCTCAGACATACCAAAAGGTCCAAAGATACACTCACAGTAGAGTGCCCTTAACCCCACTTTCCATCCTTGTCCCGGCAATGCTGCTCATCAGCACGAGCCTTCCTCTCCCCTCCTTCTCTTGTGCTGTGCAGATGCATCAGAGATAAAATTAAGCCCTTAAGTGGCTTTGCATTTTCCCTCACAACTTACGTCGCTTGGAGATTGTGGATGTATTCTGCTGAAATATACTCCCCATGCCTATGAATGTTCCAAATGTGCTTTATATACCAAAAACATAAACAAATATCTCAATGAGATCCTTACTAAACCACAAAGAACAGCAATGCAAACACTTCAGAGCTCTGTTACACAAACATGTTATACAACAAGGGTCAAAGCCAAGAGATGGGAAATTTGATCTTAACTCTTCCCTGTTCAGTCCCATTTGCTGCCCTCTGAATTGCCAGTGCTAAGGCACTGCTTTCCTGCTCCCCTGGCCCTACATAAACCTATAAATCCAGAGGAGAGCACACAATGAGCTGTCTTTGAGCCCCTACTCTCTCTTCTTTGAGATAATGCAGGTCCTTCTACATAAGACCATGACAGCATGAGTCTGTCTAAGTACAACATCAGTCTGTACAAGTAAACCGGAGGGGTTAAAAAACATATTTGGTTGTTTGGTTTTGTTGGGGTTCTTCTGTCATTTTGGGGTTGGTTTCTTTTTTACACTTAAGACTGATCCTTTTAGAGCATCACCATGCTTATGTTTCACTTATGTTCTGGAGACTCCAACCCCCATTTACATTAGTTGTAGCTCATTAGATAAACCACAACTGCTTTCCCATCTTCTTTGTACATTTTAAAAAATTTCTGTTAAAAAAAAGAAGGAAAGTTTTCTAATGCAACATATTCAGCATGCACCAGGAAAACTGATGGAGTCTTCAGAGCATTTTGAGGGAAAAAAAAGGGTTTAGCATGCTTCATTTTTCCAAAAGGGATTACTAGAAAGTCACAGCATGAGATGATGTGGCTTAGCCTTGGATTTTTGTTTAGCTTCATTGTTCTCCAGAGACATCCGCTTAACAGAAGCTGCAATATAATCTATCACTGAAAAGCCATTTAAAAAAAAGAGCTGCCAGTACCTTAGCCCTGCCAGGAATTCCATTACAGCATTGTAGTTGCCCATATTCCAGCAGCATTTTGCCACATGTACTAAGTATGAGAAGACTTCTCGTTTCTCCTCCATAGAACCTGCAGTCAGGATCAGCCAGGTAACCCACGAGCTCACCTTGCAAAATCAAACAGACAGTACGGTCAGCCAAAGGAAGGTCACTTGGAGCATTCATGTGTACTTGACAGATAATGTGGGTTTTTTGGCTTCTTCCATCAGGAGGGTAACACGTTCATGGTCAAATCACGTATGCCTTGCAAACACAACTTACACAGTTGACATATTCACATCACAACAGTTCAATCATTAACTAGTCTAGACAAACTTTTATTAAACAAAAAACTACTGCATCTTAATATAGGACATTCTGAACATGCATTGATGCCACAGAAGAAAATGGACAGCTTCAGCTAGCGCTGATTTCTAAAGCTGCTGGAGAGATCTGCAGGATAAATTCTCATTAACATGACTTACAAATCTCAGCCTGACAGTGAATAACCCTTGTTAACAATATGAACAGTGAAAGTTGATAAATCGGAATTTTTTTGTTTTGGTTAGTTTCATAAAACTAGATGCATTTAATGCACAATTTTGCTAATTCCTATATGCATTGAACATTTCAGATAATTCATATTATCTGTTTGCAAGATCACAAATGAAGTAAATAAAAAGAAATCCCACCTTCCAAAGTGTGCCCATACTACCAACTTCTCTTTGGTAATTAATTAATGCCAGAATCAGAAAGCAACTTAGTACATGATTCTGTATGTATTTAAACAAATAAAAATCAAACCTTTATTTTATCAGTGTGCAGATTTTCTTTCCAGTTTATGTTCCCACAACATCCATAAAAAGTAGATACATTTCACATGGAAACCTAATTTAAACCAACTGTTTCTTTTTACAATATGACTCCCTGGTGGCTTGATTTTTGTCATTCTGTAAACACTTAGGAGGCAATAAACGTGATTTGTTTACTGACACTGTGTTCCATTCTTTGGTCCTGAAGGACTCAAGTGTTTACAGATAATAGCAGTGTGAGGAGAGGCTTATAAAAATTAGAAAATGCTAGTTCACCCCTCAGAGGCCACAGACTTTCATTTTAAAAACCATGCATGTGAAAAAAAATGTAAATGCATTAGTACTAACAGGAAAATAACCCCAGCGAAAATATATAGGGCTTCTATTTATGCAAGTCTATACAGACTCAGAGTTCCAAGCCACCCATTCCTGAGGGAGGACAGTCAAAGAATATGAAGAATCTAAGTTACTATTTAACCTTTCTGATGGCCAAATCAATCAAAAACAATAAACGAGAAATGTCCAGATGAGAAGAAAAGTCTTAGTCCCTATATGCAATGTATACGTTAAAAAGAAAAAAAAAATCACATTTTTAGGACTGAATTCTTGAAGAAATTAATTTACTGGGGACATACTCACAAGTGAGGACAACGACTATGGGGATGCTTTAAAAGGTTGTGAGCATCAGGGGACAGCACACTAACCACTGCAGCAGCTCAGAATGGGAATCTGAATTCAGCTAAAATTTTATTTGAGGTGTTCAATTAGTTACTCCTAAAATATAAAAACTCAATCAACTAAGAAGTGCATTTCTGAAGAGCATGAAGGTATAGAAAATACAAACCACCACAGCATTGCGTGGCATAGGGGTCAAATGAGGGCAAAACCAGAATAAAAGGTAATAAAATAAATCCACTAAAAATTCAGAAAGTGTGAAACAAAACAGTCAGATCTGTGATTCAAAGTTGGCACAGATTTGTTTTTGTATACTGGAATAAAGTGACATATTATTTTTGGCTATTATTCTCATTTTCCAGAAATGGCTCTTTTAGGGAATGCAACTGCTAAATGTGCAACCTCACAAAAAAATTAATATTTGTTTTCTATGAAATACCAAATGTGGTAATGATTTAATTAACATGGCTGTAGACATTTTAAAGAATCACATAATTTTAAACAGATATGTTCTAATCTAAGGTAGTAAAGATGTAATAATCAGGAGAAAACAGTATCAAAATTGAGAAAGAATGTCTCAAAAGGCAACTGACATCAGACTCTCTCTTAGAGGAAACCTTGAAACTAGGGCAGCCACTTGTTGAAATTATATTTAATAGAGACTTTAGGACTGCTATAAACAGTATGATGAACTTTCATAATCTGTAAACACAAACAAAAAATTATAAGAGGCAGTATGGGTGAGCCTTTGCAGCCTCAAGATAATGCATAACAATGTAACAGCAAAACAGTACCAAAAGCACCATGAAGTTTATGCTCACTCCTCTTGCAAGACAACAATTGGGAGTAGAAAACATTTAAAAAATCTTTCACTAAACAAGAAGAAAAATAAAGTGTCTGAATCTTTTAATTTTAAAATAGAAGGGGCAAAGGGAGATATAACATACTGGGCAGAATCAGGGGACAGAAGACACAATCCAATCCTGAAAAATAATGAACATGCCTCCTTTAAAAACGCTGGTATTTTATTTTTTTCCTGGAGATCAGGAACAGATGATATTCAAGAAATAACAAACTTATCAAATTTTCATTGAACTGGAAGTTCAGAAGTGGGATTCCTCAGATGCTGTCTGTGTACAAACAGAGCTAGATGCACCTCACACAGAAGAAAAGCAGAGAACAACTCTGTATATTTACTTATTTCTTGGTGGCTATGGAATTCACCTGGAAGCTGAATTCAGAATCTTGGTTTTTACACTTCGGCAAGCAAGTAGCACAGATGGTATTTTAATGTGGCACAATTTCTCTGCTACTAAAACCAGGGGTTTTCTAGCAGGGGGAAGAGAGCAAAGGGAAGCTCCACCCCGGCAAGCTCTGATTTCTGGACACTCCAGCCAAGTGGATACAGAACAGCACCTCCTCTTGCAACACTTCCCTCTTGGTCGGCTTGCAGAGCCACCTCCCCAGCTGCACCACAGCTGAGGAACACCTGACCTGAGGATGAAGCACCATCAGCTGCCTTGGTATCAGGCTGCCACTACAGCGGCAAGAGAGCAGCACGAGAGCTTCACGACTCAGGCAGTGCCTGAGCACAGACAGCACACCCCAGCCAAACAGTGCACAGGAGTACCCTTGCCAAGGAGATCAAAATACACTGCAAGTATTTCTCAGAATGAGCAGTAAAGCTTTTTGGACCAAGTTTTTGTGTTGGACAGCACTTTAACATCAGATCACAATCTACGTATCAACACAGTAATCATTATTTCCTTAGTTTACTTTTTTTTTCACACTTGGCTTACATAGTTCTGTTAATGTAACTCATTTTAAGCTCCCTTCAGAACAGAAATCATCACAGCAAACCTATAATTAGATTTCCGCTGCACTGCTGATGAGTCTGAAAAGCATGAGAAAATGTATCCTGGCTCCGCTATGATAACCCACATGATTGCAAGACACAAGAAAAGTAATAAATTAAAACACAATCCACTTAAACAAGTTGATAATAACATCAGTCTTTTCACTCAGATGGATAAAAATGAGTGTCTTTCAGGATTACTGGATACTAATATTAAGTACTAAACAAGCAAAATCGAATAGGTGTTTGCTTAGGATTTCAATATTTTCTGGTGCCCTAATAGAGAGAAGCACTGACAACATTGAGCCAAATTAAGTTCAGATACATAGAAAGTAGCCTCATTTGCAAATTTTCAGAGAGATAGGAGTCTCCTTCAAATCTGAATCTGAGCACACAGGACCTGCACCAGATGTCTTAGCAATGCAAGCTGTACTGAGCAATATGTACCACAATTTGTAGTACAAAAAGATCTGTACAGTTTCAGGTTTTCTGAAATTATCTTTTTATATCACCTCTACTATTTTAACCGCACCAAAATCTATACTATTCAATAACTCTTTTTTTTTTTTAAGTTTTTGGCTTATCTTACTTTGATCAACGACTTGAAGTAAATTCAAGTTAGATATTGCTAATGCATTTGGGAAAGGCATATTTTTACTCAGTATTGATTTTTCTTTACTTTTAAACATGGGCAATATATATCAGTCATTTAAAACATAAAATGAGCCTATGTTTTTGATAACTGAATTACTGAACTAACACTGATTTCAGTCAAATCTATATGCAGGCAAAAATCTCCCAATTTGTCAGAGGTAGGATATAGCTTATTACTGAGGCTCAGCTGCTTTTACTAATAAAATATGAAGGACACGAAAGAGACACCCCTGATGGAACTTGATCCTCAAGTTATGGTACATGACCTTAAATCTCTTTACAAGTGTAACCTACGGGACTGTTTATCATTTACTCTATGGGAACCCTGCTACACGTAGTACACAGGAAGGAACAGCGTTTAATGCATGTTGCATTATTAACTGTATCCCTAAATTTGCCATGGATTTTCTTTACTCATTCTCTATTTCAGTCTTCTAATACTCAAGAGTATGATAATTCATACATACATATATATGAATACATACATTCATTTATATTTTTATATAAATAGTTTCTTTACTGTCTTCTATATAGCTCCTAGAGAACGTATTATGTGATTTTTTTTAAATAGGCATTAATTAATTGTTTATCTTTATCAGAATGGAAATGTAGGGGTGCAATTGAGGGAGGAAATCAATAACAATCTCCACCTGAAATGTGCAGTGTTTCATCATTTGTAGCGTTTTACACTCATTTCCCCAGCGCTTAAGTTTGTAAAATTTTTACAGCAATTCCCAAGCTACATACTTCAGTGGGTGATGCTACATGGAAGAAATGATGTCTTCTATTTTTATATCACATTTTTAGGAACTTCATAATACTTGAGAGATGCAGCTTTCAGAGGTGAAATTACCAAACACAGCTGCCTGCCTGAAGTTTAACAAATACCATTGCTAGCAAAGTAAAACAAATTCTTCTGGTTTACCACAAAGTAAGATTACAGTACATACCTTCTTTAACACCTAACATAAAAATCAGCCACGGATATCTTTCTATAACAAATTGTAGCTGATTTAAATACTGCCTACACTGGAGCAAGAAAGCAAGAAACTTTAATACTGACAAAATAAAGTATGTCTATGAAAAGTCTCTGAATACAAAACAAGAAGACGATTTTTCAGGTATCCAAAGGATAAGCATGGCAATCGATAACCCATTTAACCAAGTCAGTCTGGTTTTAGTAATTTTGTTTGACAAAAATCAAGAAATTTGAGTAAAATCTGAAGAACATGAAAAATCCATGTAAAAAACAACCTTCATCTGATATCATGCAGTAATTATGGCAAGAGGGAAAAACATGATTTTGTTTAAAAGCAGAATTCTTAGGGTATCAGTATAGTCCAATTTCTCCCTTTAAAAACAAAAATTAAAAAACACTAGCAGTGTGCAGCATTAGCACTAATAGCTGGCTGCAAGGAGTTCCTCTGCACTGCTAACTGTGCACAAACCTATCAGTGCATATTGATGAATATCTGTGTATATATTCATACACAGTTCTGTGTATAAAACAGAACTGGAATTTTTTACATGGGTTATACTGAGGTTTAATTATTAAATTTTTTTGGCTCTTGGTATAATATGCAAAATAATTTTCAGATGCATTTTTAAAATGTGAATATGTTAAACTGCATATCTTATGAACAGATGGTTTATTTTACATGCTTGTGTGAAATTATATAACCTTACAGAGAACATTTACCATTTTAAATCTGATAAAACACTATTCCAAACAAGGACTGGAAACAGTTTGATGTTTTTACAAACACAATCTTTTTAAAAGCATTATGCAAACCCATTTAGGCATTGCAAAAAAATGCTGAACTAAGAGACGGAGTGCAATATTTATTTACATTCCATTATTTCAGTAAAATGATATGTCTCTGTTTTGCTAGTGAGGTTTAAATTTGTATTTTGAATGAACAACGAAAAAACCTTACAAAATTTAACCATTAAAAATAAAACTAACATCACTAAGTGTCCTAAATACCCATATTTTAATTCACTTTGCTGATTTTAAGAATGACTTAGTGAGTGATGAACCCACTCCAGTAGCAGGGCTACACTAACACTGTTCAAACTTTTCTACCTTCTGAGCTTATTTTTTGGCAGTCATCTTTCCAAAAAATCATCTTATTCATTTGACTTCTTATTCTGCATTTTTAGTTCAGTAGTGGGACTACCTTCAGTCAGCTGTCTGAATGATCTTCCCATCTGGTGCAACTTTCAATCTAAGACATCACAATTGCTTTGTATGCGTATCTCAGCATGGAAAATTAAATGTTTCAGTTTGTTTTAAGTTTTATCGGTTTTCTTTTACTTGAAGCTTAAGCCAGAAAGATCGAGCTACAAGAGACTCTTTTCATGTTTATATACAGCAATTATTGAAATTATTTTAAATGTTTACATAAACATAAATGTTTACAACATGTACATTGTGCTTGTGTGTCTGTGGTTGCTTTGCTGGTGAGAGGCAGGAGAGTGGTTGGGAGTCAGTCATAAAGGTGCAAGAGCCTGCAGGGGTGAAGAGACAGAAAAAGAAACAGAATCCCAGGAAGACTGTGACATATGACACTGAGTAAGGAGCACATGTCACTCCAGGTAAAGAAGCAGGGTGAACTCATGTCATACAGGAATCAGAGAAAAGAACTAAATGAAGAAGAGAAAGGCACAGCAAGCAACAAAGAGAGATGGAGAAAAAGTATGTTACAGTTGTCAGGGTCCTACAACACACTTAGGTACCATTTTCCTAACTTCTTCCCAGCTGCCAGGGCTCTGCTAACTCTGCAGAATCTCAACAGTTTCACATCCTTGAAAACTAAACTTCTGATAGCCAGAGATCCATCAGAGCAGAAAAATATATTACTACTACTATTAAGTGCACAGTCTAAGAGACTTAGAGCCAATAGTTTTGAAAAGGTAGATGTTACTGTATTTCACTCTTATCCTCCCACACTAGCCACTAATTCAGAATCAGCTTTTAATTACATTTAGTAACAGGAAGGAATACCTGTCTTTAGCTTGGTCTACAGTCTTGCTCTGACAAGACTCTATGATCAATTGGATACTATTAGCAGCAAATGAAGTATCAGCTGTGTCTCACTGATGAGTATGTGCTGTGCCCAAGGCCCCACTATCATGCAACAGTATTTTTAATCAAAACTTAAAGACTACAGGCTTTATTTATAGCTGGTGATACTGAACGCATGTAGCCCAAAATCTTCATGATTGACTGTCATTTTACACAAGTATTATAAAGTGTTCCTCCTTAATATGTACTGTCAGAAAAAATATTAAAAAGTATATTGCTTTATGAAAAATACTCTAAATAATGTAATTGTTATTTAACAGAACAATGACATGGAATTGTTTTTCTGCATCACATATCAGAAGCCTGTCATCTTAAAAGTAATTTTGGCTCCCACATTATAAATACACTTTAGTATTTCTATAGGCAATGCCAAAAAAATCAGCAAGTGCTCACTGAGTTTTGCCAACAAAATCATGACTCTTTGTACAAGAATTTTCTTTCCATTTATAAACAAAGACATTTTGAGAGATCACGCTTGTGATTGGCTATGGCAACTGATATACTCCATCATAAGATACAGCATACAGAAAAACAGTGATTTATTACAAGCAGTAAATATTGTACAATAACTCCATTTAAACACATAACATCAATGTTTTTAAAAAGTTATTCCAGATTATACTTTAAATAATCTATTGCACTAAATACCAGAGAATCTGTGCACTGAATATTTAGGAATTAATTCAAATTATATAAAAAACTATCCTGTAGCATTACCAAACAAGTAATGCTAGACTACAAAAACCGCAAAGTCACAAACCTCTAAGACTAAAAGATAATGCTGACTGTTTTATCAAAAGGCAACTTTACACTAAAATTGTAATTGGTATGGAACAGACTCAGTCATTTCTGACAAGACTTCTTTAGCACCTACTTGCTTTTCAAGTGAGCCTTCAATTCAGAACACAATCATGGTCAGTCTAATTTGTACAGCTGATGGGAACGTGTCTTCAAGAAGCTGCCCTGGCATTGTGCCTCACCAGCTTGTAGCACATCTTGGCCAGTGCACCTTGTCTCCCCTGGCCTCAGCACGGTGATCTCCGTAAGAGAAGCCCCACAGGAAGGGGGGCCCCAGCTGGCTCAGCACCTACAGTCCTCTCCAGCGACACACCAGCCACAGTGTCTTCTTAAGTACTGCTACTACAGCTAATTTAAACTACTTTTAGGCTCTGTTTAAAGACTGAATATTGTAGTTGCAACTTTTATGTATGTTCCCATAATGGAATGAGGTGAGAGAAGTCAATATATTTACCCTATTTCAGTTGCTAAATCTCAGTAACTTGCAAGAATCAGGAACACTTTGAAACATGCTAAATATTCAGTCACTGATTCTTCTTTGCCCAGCATGCAGGAAGTGCATTGGGGGTTAATACACATTCTTCTGTATTTGCTTAATTTTATGCTGGTTTTTTTCTACCTGCACAATTTTTATCTCACACACCATAAGAATGCAGGGGATAGCAAACTAAAAGAGCACTAAGTCAACTTTATCCTCATTTTATTCCACTTCTACAATTCTAGAAACTGCTAACTGCTAATGTTGCACCTAATTCACACCACCACCCCCCCCCCAAAAAAAAAAAGAAGAACCAACTGTTCCATGTTTCTGCAGCTAAAACATGACTTTTTATTTAGGTGATTTGATTTTGGGTTGGGTTGGGGTTTTGGGTGGATTTTTTTTACAGTTTTCTCAATCCTTAATCAATTTTCTATTAAACTTGTCAGAAGATCACCTTACTAAAAACAAAATAAAATCTTACTAAAGAACTCAAGATTTGGCTTGTGAAAATGTCATGCCAAGTGACACTTCTTTGTATAACAACGCTCAAGACACACACAGTGATTAAATAAACAAATAGTGCAGATTAGTGTAGTTATATTACAGAAAATACAGAAAATTCTAGTTTATAATACTTCTGCGCTGACTCCTAAGACCATGCTTAGTCTACAAAAATCCAAAACAAATAAATAGAACTCCAGCACCTAACAAAATAATAAACTGACTGAACTGTACTCCATACTGTCAGTATAAATACAAAGAATTAGAAGTCTGTAATTTTTTTCTTCATGTTTACTTTACAATGTGCAAGAAAAAGTTAGGCCACTGTTTCCCAAACTCACTGAGCAAACTGGTCACATAGCTCCTATTAAATTCAGTGCAAGTTATTTAGCTAAATCCCTGGTCATCTTGATTTATATTTTAAAAATTTGTCGTTCCAGTTAAATTCAGCTCTGAGAGATAAAGGAAATAACTAACCCACACATCAGGTAATAACCCTTATGAAAAGCAATTTAAAAGTTTTGTTTTACCTCATTAAACCTTGTCACAAGATCTTCTACAGCATTATGTTCACCATTGGGAGAAGAAAGAATAGTAGCAGATATGGAAGCCTTAAGAGATGGCAGCTTGCTTTGACATTCAGCATTACCCAAATCCCTGGTTAGAAAGCAGAGGTAGTCGATGGGTAAGACTTTCCGGTAGAGCTCCTGCTCCTGCTCGGTCAGAATGCTGGCAACCTCCTCTGGGAACTGGATGAGGTGCTGCAGTTCGATCAGCTCCTTGCTGATACCGGCCACGCTGGAGGGAAGGATGCTGGAGCCAGCCATAGATGTACACGCTTGGCGTTCTAAAACAAAACAAATAAAAAATTTATTAGGCTTTGCCTTTAACTCTTGGACTGTGCTGTGCATAAGCAAGACAACTTGTTATTTTGGTTTCGTTAAACTGTTCATTCATTTACTCAGCGATAACACTATATTCTAGCTACTTTCTTTCTATTTAAACAACCTAATACATTCTTTTATGTGGGGTTTTTCTGCGTATCTTTATATCTGGTGTTGGCTAGATAGAGGGCAACCAGAGTTGGGAGATTGTTAAGCCACCCACCAAAACAGACTTGCGTCCTGAAACATCCAAACACCTGCTTCTGGCACCTGCAGCCTTGTCACAGCCTCAAATAAAAGGGTCATCTGGCAGAGTGTGCCTTTGCTTTGCCTCCATGTAACAGCCATGGTGCAAAGCAGTTTGAGTCCTTGACTGGGGCACTGAGACCCTATTGTCACAAGAAATAATGTATAATGATAACTTAAAACCCATGTGGGTCAGCATTTTTCTTCATAATCCTCTTGCTATAAGATAAATTGCATCTGAGCTTGCTGCATTGTGAAACCAAATGTCTAAGGCTACAAAACATTTTTCATTCCTCTCAGAAAATGCATATTTTTGGGAGTATGCATGATTTCTCCATTAATACAAAACATTCATGGTAGTTTTATAATATCCCAGCAGTGATATCTCTTGAAAAATAAAACTTTTCCTAAGAAGGAAGAAGGCAAGCTTTCTAAGATCGTGCGGGAAGCATGAAACATCAACACAATGATTCCAAAATAGTGAGTCTTCTTACTAGATAAGTTTAGAATGGGTTCTCTGAACAATTTTTCAAGAATTACTTAAATGTTTAAACACTCATAGCCGTATATTATGTACTCTTCCTCATTCTCAGAAAAAGGAGTTTATTTTTTTGCATTGCTTCACAAAATATCTTCAGAGATTTTTTCCACACATAATGGAGGTACACCCTAGATCTACCCTTTACCTAATTTTTTAAATATATATATATAAACTCTCATTTCATAGAGGTAGCAAATATCCTTTCTTTTCTCTAAAAATGAAAAAAATCAAGTTCATAATAACTGATTAAAATTCAGTCCCCTATAATAAACATAAAATATTCTACATGAGTTTTCCACTCTCAGTCACTTTGTGCAAACTATTATTAATCAGACGGAAGTTAAAAAGACAGAAAATTGGCTTTTCTTAATATATTCTACTGAAATTCAAATAATAAATCGCAGTAGCCCTAAATAAAGTCTTTGGGTTAACAGAACCTATTGAGAAATGTTCAAATACAGAAGAGGCTTCTGAAAGAACAAAGACAAATTTTTTCTGTCTAGACTAGCAAGCAAAAAAAAATGGGCTTAATTTGCAACAAGCAGTATCTTGGTTATATAGTGGGGAACATATGTAACTTCAGTGATAATGAAGAAGTGCTGTACAGTATCTGTAGATATCGAGAAATCTCTGTCCTTGAAACACCTGCAGGAAAGATTGAGTGGGAAAAGCCAGTTAAGAACACTACTGACATGTCTCTGATGGTTTGGGCAACAGGTGGAGTGCAGTGAGCTTCTGGGCTCCCTTTCAGTCGTGCTTGCTTCAATTCTACGTGAGACTTCAATTCTGTTTCCTGCTTCAATCTGCCCAGAACTATTCTGAGAGGTTTCGTAATAAAAAGCACTAAAAGCTCATGTGCACTATTCTTGACTTTGCAACAGAACACAGGCTTATGCCAAAATAAAAACAATGCAAAATACCATGTTCATTTTATGTTACAAGGATTATGTATTTACACATGCTTTACCTATATGGACTGAACTGTCACTGTCACAACCAGCATTATCTCAGTAAGAGAACGATATGGAAGGCATGACACAAACACCCACCAACACCCATTTGCTATCTAGAAGTCACAATGCCTCGCTGACTCCACATGCATGACAGCTCTTCCCACTCAAGGCAGAGAAAGTGCAGCCTGCACCAGCCTCCCATGTCTCACCACTGGAACTGAGGGTGTATTGGTTGTGTCTATGTTGTACATTTATTTTAGATCACAAATGGACTTCTGAAGTGAAGTCCCAAGCACCCTCACTTAACGTGCTTTAGTTTAGTCTTAGTGCAAAAGAAGTGGATCATTTTCAGACAAAACTGCACCAGAAGATGCACTCCCAGAAGGCAACTAACACATCCCAATTCGTAAAAAGCTGTAGCTGTCAGAAACATTCAGTCTCTGGAACAGGCACTGAGGTCAGGAAAGGACGGCTGGCCCAGACAGCTCAGATCATGGCTCAGCGGCAGGTGATCACATACCACAGGAGACAGACAGCAAGTACTACGGACACTGCAATGCCACAGCAATACTGGTGCTTTGGAAATCCAACATTATTTGATAACTACAGTTTTAAATGCTTTATAGCTACCAATATGGCAGGAAAGGAAGATATAACTCCGTAAGGAGTGCCTATTGACTGACAAAAGAGAGATAACATATGAGTGAAGATGAGCTGTTCCCCAACACACTGCTTGCTGATGAGGTTTAAAGGTGCATTCTTAATAATTCACCTTCTCCATCACAGTACCAACTACACCATCCACAAAGAACTCAAAATCTGGCAAAGGTTGACACTGAATCTGCAATAGGCTAGAGCACTGATCATGCTCCTTTGCACATTACCTTGCCTAAGTATAATCACCCTTCAGGCTCCACTTAGTACAACCTCTCATATCTAAGAACAAGGCTCAATGCCACAGTGACCACAGCTAAGGCTGGCTCTAAAGCATATCTCCATACTGCCAGAAGCCACCAGGAATAAATGTCTCATTAGAACTTGATTTCACTTGACTGACTGCCCATTGATCAAATTCAGCAGAAAGCTAGTGCAGGGAGTTTGAATGCCTTTAATGAAACTACCTTTAATGAAACTATTATCTTTCATAATGAAATCTTCACAACCCAGCTTCACTCTAACAGAAAAATTAAGCTGTTGAAAAGAAAATCTTTTCATGGAAGCTAAGCCAAGGTGATTCAAGAGCAGCCACTGGTATTGCTGGATTTGGAAGAAGATCGAAGATCAAAAATAAATAAAACACTTCCTGATTCAAAACACTGAATCTCAAACTAGCATTTCTCAATTCTTCATTAAACTGGAAGAACTTTATGTAAATTCTCTCTGTAATGTGAGAGTCCATGGAACAGGCTGCTGCAGCAAAAATGCAGCTGATATCCAAGGAGAGGAACACAGGCTAAACAGAAATCTGAAGGCACACAGCTCATGGCTAAAGTATGGCTATAAATACTGAAGAAGTAGAGATAACTTATTTAAGTAAGTAGAATAACTTATTTCTGTTGACATTTTCTACACCTATAAATATTTAATTCTTCCACAATTCACATCTTTGCAAGTCTTGGTTGTTGGCATAATTTACGTCTCCAGATTCAGATATTTTATCTTTCCTCATTCCAGTCTTCAGTGTTTTACCACGGAAAATCCAGGATCCTTATTCTCAACTTCACCACCTTCCATGATTTATACTCTGCATGAAAGTCTATTCCTTTTTCTGTCTCTTTGCCTGTATTAGACTAGTTTTTTTTCCTGGGCTATCTTTTTGTCTTTTTGTGTGTGCATGCTTCAGACTTCTACCATTTTTCACTCCAAGAACTGATCTGTTTCTGCTATAAAACTCCTTATCCAGTCTCATACACAAGCCCTCCAGCTTTGTGTTGTCAGTTTACGTTCTTCAGGAAATAGTATCATTCTGCACTTCAAAGAATGGCCAGGTCCTTCGAGTAACTTGCAGAATGGAACTGCTTTCAGGCCAAAATCACAGTAGTTTTTTTACAGTTAAGGCAAGATACAGTCCTCACTAAAATTAGCTGCTGCTGCGGTAAATGTAACTGGGTTTTGTGTTCTACCACATCAAGTTAATGCTAAAAGTACTACAAGAAAATGAGGACCCAGACTATTCATTTGTGAGTTGCTTAAAGCTGAAATTGATAGCTTTGCTTATCCTGCTGATAAACAGCTGAAGCAGACAATCTTTAACGTAGCAAGTATTGCTTTTATTAATCAAAACAAGATAACCTCTGCTTAGCTTCAACAAAGCACTCGTGGACTGACTTAATCATTGCTGATGCCCATGGGAACAAAAAGGTCTCTTCTTCTCTAACAAAATAATAATCTTTTTAAGAATGGGAGAAAAATACAGAGTGCCTGCTTCAGGATATCACTCAGCCTAGGCACATCATAAATAATAAAACACCCTGTCTGAAGAACAACATGGTTTTGTTATTTTTAAAACTTTCTACAAGGTTTAAAGGAGCTCTTCTATCAACAGAGTAACTTAGAATTAATTCAGCCTTTATTACTATAAAACTTCTTGAGTAAGTATAGACTCTAAAAAGCTGTACTGAAAAAATGAATTTCAAGTAGATAAATACGTAAAAACTGTGTGTGCATTTTTGTGCATGTATGCAGAGAAGTTTCAAGACAGTCTAAAGAAACTGGGTTTTGTTCTGGTGTCTTCCTCTATTGAACCATGTTATGTTTGTTTGTTACGTTAGCAAGAGTGCTGATTGATTCAGTACTTTATTAAGTTCACTTACCGGGAAGTTCACTTTAAAGAAAAAAGCAAAGAAACTTTTATAAATAAAACAATGTAGAATACCGCTGGAAAGGCTGTGTTAATTATCTATAATCATAGAATTTTTCTATAATTGTATGTTCTACTAAACACAGTAGCTATATGGCAAGTGATATGTCCTAACAAAAAAAAGTAAAATTGTCTGTATGTTTACTGTATTTCTTGCAAAGCTAAAATTAAAAGAAGTTGCTTTACAAAATTTTATTTCATGATGCATACAGATATTTTATTAATACACAATATGATGTAAATGTTGGACTGCTGCCATCAATCTTCTGTAGGAAGAAATTCAGGACTGGGTCTGAACATGGTAAGTGGAATCTATACAAAGACAGAAGGGAAATAAATACATCTCTGACAGTACTCACACCAATGTCAAAGTGCTAATCCTACTTAAAATTACTGTGGTCAACCATGTAATTTGTACTTTGATGAAATCGTATCTCTTTCCACATGAGCTGTGACCAAGTAAGGACAGTGGTACAGAATTACTTCATCCCAACTCAATCACAACAACTCTTACATTTGATACTTGTAGGAATGCACTGTGCATATGGGAGCTCATCCAGGGAAAACTCACTGCATTTTTTAAATGAACGCTATCACAAAAGAGTAAGCCTGCCTAGAATATGGAAATTTACTTTCAACGAAGTTTGATGAATTGAAAGATTAAACAACTGGATTTCTTCCTTAGTTTTATTTCTAGATCCTTTTCTTTCTACACTTACTTTAATAAAAAAAAGTATTGTCTTTCTACATTCAAAAAACAGTTTCAAAGCAGTAAAGTGAAAATTATAATCAATAACAACATGCTCATTCCCTAGAAGGCTACTGGCAAAGATCTTGTAATTATGACAAACTGTGTTCTAAAGCAAAAGACGGATTTCAATAGCTGTAAGAATAAAAGTAATTATTCAACCTATTATAACATCTTTTCACTTAGCCGGATTTTTGATAATAGACTTTGCTTCCATGACATTATACTAATGTAACTGAAAGTACAGAAAAATCTTAGAGGATTATTTTTCTCTGCTGGTACTAAAATGTGTGCAATAAATGGATTATAACAGAAGCTTTTTAAACAAGCTATGCTACAGATATCCTCCAAACTGTTCATTTGCTTTAAGAGAACATATGGATTATGTGTACAGCGAGAAAATAAAAACAGACCACAGAAAAAAAAATTAAAAATAGCCACAGATAAACAGCTGTCAATAAATAAAAAGTGGAAGTGTTCTGTTCAAAAAAGAGGAAAAATACAATAAAAACTCCCCCAAACAGAAGACACCTATGCAATACATGGCAGTTTAATTGAATGCCAGCTTCCAATACAGATCAGCATAACTGGGATAGCATTGTTTTGCTGTCCCTTGGATGCAACATATCTCGGTACCATAATAACCAAACCAACAAGCTTTTGTTAATTTCCTGTTTCTCTTCTATCTAATTAAAAATATCTCTCTCTCCCTTAATGAACATGAGTTCACCATTATCAATTTTGACTGCAAACAAGAGCCTGATATTTAACTTAGTGGGAAGCTTGGCACAGAATAGGATCAAGTTCAAGTTTAATTTCACTGTAGAAACCACTGAAATCAATAGATCTGTTTCTTCTTCAAATTTGCTTATGAGTCAAGTAATCAAAGAACGAGAAGATGCACAGGCTCTCTCTCCACATACCTAAATCTAGCAATATGGGCTACTTCTTAAAACTGCCTATCAGCATGCATTGGAAATTATTATCAGCAGGGGAGCTCTGAACTACAGGGTACTTGCACTAAATAAAACTAGAGTTCATGATGACCTGAGCATCAGAAGACATAGAGATGACTTGAAGAAAAGATGAGCTAGTGTCTGTAGGAAAAATGATTTTTTTATTAAACCGAGTAAGATTACTGATAGACTCTGAGGGCGCGGGATCTTTTTGAGGTTTGGAATAGAAACAGCAAACTTCACAGCTAGTTCAAGAATGCCTGCTTCGAGTTTAATACAGTCATAGTAATAGCAAGACACTGAAGAAGGTGAACTTCTCTTGGGGAGCAGAAGCAAGTTACCCCATTAGGCCAGGCGAAAAAAACAGTAGTTTCTACAGTACCAAGAGAAACGGAAAAAGGTAGAAATCACCTGTAGAAAAGAATTTTGCTGGAAATAGAACACCTTAAAACTGCAACACACAGATATTTCTACTTAGGCTGAGATTTTATTGTTGAACAGATTTATGAAACCTCTGGAGAGGATTTTTAAAAAAGGCAACTAGCATGTTGAAGTGTAACTGAATGAAATTACATTATATACCACAAAATCCTGACTCATGAAATGACTGCATAGTGGAAGTCAACAAAAAGAAAGATATGGAGTGAGCGTAACAACAGCCACTTACTCCTAAAATCACTTCTTGCTTTAGGAACTGGCAGAGTTCAGTTTTGAAAATCAGACTCTGAACACACTTTTTTATTTTTGCAATTACAGCATCAACTACGTGAAATCCCAGAAAAAAAAACTGGAACTACTGTATAGTTAGAGATACAACCTGCCTATATAATTTCTGACTTGAAAAAAATTTGTCTAAAAAAGTGACACAATTATTAGGACAGTTGAGATGCACATGCATGGGAAAGAATTTTTTTTCTTTAACCACACAAGATGGGTAAACATCTTCACAGGGTAAAACCTATGCACAACAAAACATTCATTCAGATTGTAAAGTTGATTGAAAGAAGATCAGCATAAAGTATTTATTAACATATTAACTTAAAATTAACAATTACATAGCAATCCTTCCATTTTTCAGAAGTTCCTACCCATAAGTATGAGCTTGAAAACCTATTTAAACTCTGTTTTTGGGTGGATTAGAAGATCCTGGTTGTAAGCTATATATACTGATAGTAGCTCAGTTGGCTGGAGCATAGTGCTAGTAACACCAAGGTTGTGTGCTCCATCCCTGTATGGGCCATTCACTTAAGAGTTGGACTCAAAGATCCTTGTGGGTCCCTCCCAACTCAGAATATCCTATGAAATCTCTGTGAAATATGAGCACTGACATAATACATGAAAGGCATTCAAAGCATCACCATGATTTCACCACACCTGAACTGCCATGCCTGCCTCCCATCATCCCAAGTGTACAGCTACACTGCCCTGTGTAACTACATCCATTACTGCTGCTCAGATTTCTGCAAGTGTATCCAAGGGCTTTTACCACTCCACTAGCCTGAGTCATTCATGGAAATATTTTCCAGTGTACAAGAGAACTTGGCTGCTTGTCTCTGAATTACCATACACTGTCAACACATTTAACCAACCATTTCCTCTCTAGGCAGGTTGGCTGGTACTGGCTACAGCTGATAAAACCAATCACAGACCTGTCTATAATAAATAGATCCACTGGGTTTTCTTCTGGCTGCAAACTCACAAGAAAAAAGATGCAATTAGTAGCAGTGTAACAGTAATTTTGACTTTGCAAAATCAGCAGATCTCAGGACAAAATTTATCCAATTTGATGCTGATTTTCCAATTCCTTTCCATTTTCAGGGCAGTTAGCAAAGAGCTGAGACTGCATTCTCACGCAGAGAAGTGTAACTAGCAATGGCTCCAGAATATCTGCATAAGAATCAGTGTGGTTTTGTATGTTAACTCCAGCCAGTAAACATTTCTTCTGCACCTGAAATAATAGGATTTGAAGGCAGTGCTGTAACAAATGACCCTGAGGCTACCAGGGCAGTAACGGATACCTCAGCTACAAAGGGCACCCCATGTTACGCAGGGTTTGGCTGAACATAGACATACTTATAGGTATTACGGAGAGATGAATCAGCAGTGTGTACTGCCAGAAGTCTGAAGAGATCCACCATCTACATGTTTAGTCAGAAAGCAGCTTTAGTGCTTCCAGACTACACGTATGGCCATGGGCCACCTGCAACCTGCTATTTTAGGGGACCTTCACCTACTGCTGTAACTCATGAAACTATATCCTGATTTCAGAACACCTGCCAGAAGAAGGTTTAATTATAATTTGGTAGATAGACTGTGAATGTCTGGTTGGCTGGTTGAATATTAGCTCTCAAAAGCTGTTTGATACCAGCATGCCATCTGTCTTGCTGTGGCATGCTGCAGCACGCACTGTGCAAGACCAGACACAAGATTTCATTGCTTCAGAGGCAACTATCATCAGGAAGGCTGGATGAAGGGATTCTGGGCAATAATGACTGATCTTCTAAATCTACACCTTTATATCACAGTGTAACACATATGTGAAAAGGCTGGAAAGAGGTCAATACAACACCACCGCACTTGCTGTTTAACTGTTTTCGGGTTTTTCATTATTTTCCTGCAATGAAATCCCATCTAATGAATACCATCCTCTGCAAAACTCCTGAATGATTTCAGAAATATTCCACTTTCACATACATTTCATAAATCTTTCTCCTAAAGGCTGTCACAGTGGTAGACTAACAGGATTTTGACTTGAGCGACACACCAGCAGGAGGGTTCTCCGTGCAGCATCTGTATGTAAGACCTTTTAAGATCCTGGATATAAATACAGCATAGCATATGCAATGTTAAGTTCAAATGCTAAATAAATGTACATGTAAATTACCAGACAAATTCCAGCCCATAAGAATGAAATGGTCAAAAGGGAGGATTTATGAGTTTACCTTGGAAGAAAAGAATGTTGTAGAAAAAGAACTGTAAAATTCTCACTGCAAAATGAACTACTTACTGCTTGAGTTAAAGCAGAACTTAGGTGTTAACCTCACCCCCCAAAACTGATGCAAAGCATGTCCAAAATCAAAGCAGGAGCTGCTGTTCACTGACAGAACAAAATTAAATTAAAATGCATACAACTTTGAGTTAATGCTGCAATGGAGAAATATCCAGTAGTTAGATAGAGTGCAAGAATCTCAGGTTGGGTTCCAATATTCAAGCATTTTGATCAAGACAGTTAAAATTTATCTTATTCCTATTTTTTTCCATTTAGGTAAAGCCGAAGCTTTTCAATTTTAAGAATGAAAGAACTCTGTTATAAATCAGTGAGAATGGGAGCAAATGCAAACAAAAACGTAATTTGGGAATGGGATGTTAAATATAATGTATATGAAGTTAGGTACCCATTAAAGCAAGGGTAAGCAATGATACTGATTTTCTATATTTTCTTTTTTGTTGTTGTTTTAGGAACTTTTTAATTTTCAAAGACTATACAAACGGTAGCAAAATATAGCATTCATAATGTAAATAATGTAAAACTGCAACAACAGGCATTTTCAGTGTTTCAGAGCCTCAGCCTTGAGGCGTTCCTTTCTAGCCTGAGACTTTGACATCAGCAATGCCTGCATTTAATTAATGATCCGTTGAAGTTTGCACCTTGGCTGCACAACTTTTAAAAATTACCACAAGCATAAATGCAAACTGCATTTTTGGCTTTATGCTCAGAAACACTTTTTGTAAAAAGCATCATCTTCCTTACTTTGGACTTATCCTGAAGACCAGATTATATGTGACAGTGGCCCTTCAAGGATAGGTGGGAAAGAGGAATGGTCTGCTCCCATCTGGTCCAGTTTACCAAATACTGCACAGGAATGCCTAAGTTCAAATAACTATTCAAATGAAAACTGTTTCAATTTGGAAAACAATCATTAAATATAGTCCTTTAAGGTAAAAACGGTAAGAATGTTTCCTATGGCTTCAGTGTCATAGCAAGTGAAGCAAATACTAAAATTGCCGTTGGTGTTAGCGGTACAAGATGAAGACTAGATGCCAATCTGAGAACTTAATTTTAAGTATAATTATGTCAAAGAATAACACGAGAATTAAGTAAGATCTGGTAAGTGTGCAACACTCACAACTCATTATTCTTGCCATTTGAATCTTCATAGGAAAGACAATCCAGTGCATGAGACACATTACCAGATTTTCCACATAGACCAAAGGGCAGCCAAATCTGCTGCATAAGGTGTTTCGGTTATTATTCTTACTGATGATTGGAACAAAATTAATCCAAGCCACATCCAGTAAAAACAACAACACTTGATTAGATGTTCCCAATTTAAGCCCTGAAGCTTAGCAGTGAAAGAATTTTAAAGGAACGGAACACACTTGAAAAATGTTTGATCAGTTCAGAGTTTTCATCATTCTGGCCTGCTTCCAGCACTTACCTAAACAGAATCTGTTCCTAAAACAATTTTGTTTGAGATCTGTCCTCTACATAATTATTTCACAGAAAATGGATAGAGAATAGAACCACTAACAGCAGACAGCCTTGACTGTGCACTTGTGTACAAAATATCTTCGTATGATCTGCTAAGGAAACTTTTTCCCTTATTTTATATTACACTTTGAATAATATCAATTCAACCTCTACATAACTACAGAATCTACAGCTTCACCACTTAGTTTTGGTGAGGATTCGATCACTGACTCTACTGTGTGCCCTGAATATTCCCTGATGATGATACCATTTTGTGAATAGCAGATTTATTGTAGCAGCTATAATTTAGTTTGATATCCAAGATTTTTAGATTTCTAACGAAAACAAAATCCAGGAAATATACTTGTATTTAAACAAAAACATACACATAGAAATGCCCTAAGACAAATCAGAGAAAACAGCATGATTTACTAAGGCATCAGTCAAAAAGCTGTAATGGAACATCACAAAACTATTGTGATAATATTTTTATATTATCTGTGTCAGCACCGTACAGCAGCAAGAACCTAATAAGAACAATATGGCCTTTCAAAGTGCTGTTAAAGCATTTTGTCATAATTTATAAAGATACTTAACAAAGTTAATAAGAACAGTAAATTCTATGCTGCTACAAAGAAATACTGCAGTAATTCTACCTCGTAGTTCAAAATTCACAATGTAGAGGAAAATATGAAAAGATTCTTTCACACAAGAATATATGAGTGAACCAAGGACACTAATTGAAAAGGATGCCAAAAACGGAGAAAAATTATGAACTGGAAATAAATTGATGGATTACACAACAGGGTGAAGGGCAAAGCTAATACTCATAATTCACAGCCATTCAACACTTGCACTTCATTATCAAAGAAACGGCTTAAAAGTATTTTAAGACATACTAAAAAAGTATTCACTGAAATTGGTCAAAAAGAGAGGGAGATGTTTAAGATGTGAAAATGAGCATGTCATTAACTGATGATGACCCAGTCATTAAGCTGCAGCCACTGGGAATGCTGTGCAGCAAATCCATGGCTCTTTTCACATGTCCTGCAGAGCACTGTCATGGTGGTCAGCTACCGCGACTCTAACCCAGCACAGCCAGAGCTGGGCTACTCCTCCTTAGGTTTCTGCATACAAAATACCATTTGATCTGTGTCCTGTTTACACTGCACAGAAACACAGATGTAAAATCATAGTCGATGCCCTTGCTGTTATCCTTATGTGTATTCCTAGATAAAAACAAGCACAATCTCTTAAGTTTAAATTAAAAGGATTAAGGCTAGCTATTGCAGTTGGACTAGATGATCTGTAGGTCCCTTCCAACTGAACTATTTTGGACTACTGTATTCTACATATTATTTACATTTTTTTCTTGTGGTCGGAATTAAAAGTGGACTATCTTCAAAGCTAATATTAATAGGCATTTCTGAGAAATCCAGTATTATGGGCTAAGTATCATGGGTTGAGTGCTTGCAGGAAAAAAAGCATGTTACTTAACAGATACTTTAAAAGAACAAAAAAAAAATCAGAATAACGTAAGATGTTTCTTCCACATAGATTCTGCAATATCAAAGAAACAAGCAGTTGGAGACACACATCAGATTAAAGCTGTGGGACCCTCTAGAAGTCTGCCAATGCAGGTAGCCAAATTCACCCGGAGAGCACTTCATGGATAAAAACTACAATGCACAACATGCAAAGGGATCCATGCAGGGAAGACACAGATGGCTTTCCTAATACATGTTTATTGTTTATTTTAGGGTGGATTCGTTTATGTTCTTTTTCTCTTCCCCCAGACAGAGTCTTTTCTCAAGCTCTTTGGTGAATATGTACTGTAAATGCACAAAATGTCAAATTAGCATTTTTCCTATAGGGCTAAAATACAACTCAGGAAGCCAGCCTGGAAAGAGGAAAGTCTGTAACCACAGAGGAATAAAATAAAATTATTACCATACAGGTTTATTTTCAGAAGGGAAGTAATTCAGCTCTTTTCTTCTGTAAACTACTTCCTCTCGTAATTCAGGAAAAGTAAAACTAATTCTCTACCTAGAATAGCAGCAATCCTCTTAATTACCCCAGTCTCACATTTTCTCCTGAGCTGCAATTTGAATGCAAGTTTCCAGTGTAGTACAATACCTGTTTGGCAAAGTCCAATTACCATTGCTAAATTTACTGAGTAAAGAAAAGGATTCTGCAATGAGTTTACAGAATTAAATAAAAGAAGCTATTCCTTACTCTAGAAGGCAATTCCCAAATTTTAAAAGGTAATTTTGAAAGGTATCTTCCAATGGAAACACCTAATTATGCCAATTACCAGAAAATTTTCAAAAGGGTTATAACAGCAGGCATCCTGAACAAGCTGATTTTTCTCATGAGGAAACTGATGGGAAGCTAAGGGAAATTTATATGCTGTTTTTATAAGGGATTAACATGAATTTACAACTTCCCATCATAGTAAGTCATGTTTGTGATGTTATATAAGTACTGTATCATGCCAGTTTTTCTTTTAAGAAAGTATTGCTACTAGCCAGCTATTCTTAGCAAGGTTTCTGGAATCACAAAGGCTGTGCCAGACGCACAACTCAAAGGATGCTGAGAGGCATTTTAAAGGGGAAAAGAGAAATATGCAGAAAAACCCGGGTCAATATGATCAAAGTCCTCCCACTGACATACAGAACACATCAAATGCCCAGTCACAAAATTCAGTGGCTATACCAAGGACTAAAGGACCAGTTACATCGTGGGCTACCTCACCACCAGAAAAGCCATGCCTGCCGTGCAGTACAGACATGGCCAGGTGAGCTACCAGTGGAAATGCTGATACGCTTAATAAAACTCTGAAGTCCAAGAAAGAACCTGTAGTACTGAGACACCCAAAATCCTATGTAGCTTAATGAAAGGAACCCATCACAACAACACAAACTGCCAGAAAGTCAAAGCTGACAAGATTTTGATTCTTTCTTTCGTATGTTTTTAAATTACAGAGTGGAGGAGCCTGTGTGATTTAAGCCTTAGGACTGAAATCTGTTCTGCGACGCAGGAGTTTAAGCCAGAGAAGGATTAGTGGAATACAGCAGACAGCAGAGAACAGGGCAGGTGCATGTCTGGAAGCCAAAAGAAGTAAAACAATAGACTACACAAAGTATTAAATCAACCTTAACTTCATAATAGAGATCTAAACAATCTCAACATCTATGACTTGCCTCAATATTACTTACTTCTTCCAACCTCAAATATGAATGTTCTAAGTACTTTTTTATCCTTGCAAGCTCTTTTACAGCTTCACTAGTAAATTGCTATCGTTCTGCTTAGACTAAACCCTGCTATAAGCAACTATTTTCTATAATTGTTTTTGTTTATGTCATTCAGGCATCATAAGGTAAATTAGCAAAAATATGCTTATACAAAATTGTGTTCAAGTGAACAGAAGATAGGTATATGTATTATACTGCTGGAACTAGCTATCTTGTAAAAAAATGAAAGTATGTATTACATTTGGCTTTCACAGGATTAATACACTTGCTACATAAAAGCTGTTCTAAACAGTCACAAGACTCCTTAATGAATTGTGTCTTTGTCATTAAGCTTCAGCAGATTATACTAGAAGGGGTGCTTGCAGTCCTTTCCTAACGTGAAAACCTTCAAAGCTAGTGATTTTACCATCTGAAAACCAACTCAAAACTAGTACCTTCCTCAGATTTTAAGAAATCTCCCTTAACCTGAAGATTTCAAATGCAATTAATTCCTTCTCTAAAAGTACATAGCAAAAATTAACTCTTCTCTTCCTTCCTTGTGGTGCTACTGCTACCTGTACTGCAGTTAAGGTTTTAAATGGGGGTAGGGCCAACCTTGTCAACAATATTATTTATATAGTAAAAAAATAAAACAACCGGGAAAATAAAACACATTCGTCTTTAAGACCAGCACAGTCCCTTCCAACCCAAATTATTCCTGGACTGTTACATGGCAGTTTAGCATTTTACCTTACAAACCTGACTTTAATAGAAAAGCAAGAAGTAGTCAAGTTAGTGTACATATTATAGATCTATTGGAAATAGGAAGCATTCTAGACACATAAATTGCAAATCCTGTGTATGAAAAGGAGTTTTGCTTTCCTAAAGTTAACAGCTCTGAAGAAATAAGATGGGACCCTAAACCTAAATGTTTTCTATGAGCTTTTAGGAGGTGGTGGTGGCAAAAACAGGTCCTCCCGCATAGATCCTGGATAACACCAATAATACACAGTTATCTTTTCTGTATTTTTAATGACATAGACAAACCACAGAGTATGCAAAGAGAGCTATAAAATTATTCCAGGCTTGAATAGTGAGACCCAGAAAAAGAGATCAGAAGTGCATAACTTCAGTTCAATAAAGTGAAATTGAGAAGAGACTTGACTTTAGTAGATGTGTAAGCACCTCCCAACAGGGGAAATATATCAGATTTTAAATAATTAAATCCAGCAGAAAAAACACGTAACAAGAACAAATGGTTGGTCCTTGATGACAAACTCAAACTAGAAGTGCCACCCTTCTTTGTCTTGGAGTGTCAGTGACTACCTGGAAAAGCTATGCATGTGGATGATAGCTCTCAGGCTTCTTCTGAAGGCTGTACAGCAGCAAAGTCACCTTTCAACTACTGAGCTTAGAATTGAGACAACTTAGAAGGATGTCAGACCAGCTAAATGTCTCCACTGACATTAGGCTTTGCAATTCTATGAGCTTTCTTACTCTCCCAAACATGCTGTTACTGCCCTCCTGTTTTCAAATTTGATGTACCATCATCCATGCAATCACTAAACCTTTTTTTTCCTTCTCCAGCTTTCTGAAATACTTTCCAATATTTGATGTTCAAAAAAAGTTTGGGTTTTCGAAGGATCTGTCTGTTTCTTTTGAACAAAAAGGAGTACAATATTTGGGGGGTTTGGAAGCAAACAGAAATCCTAGTTACTGACACAGTTCTAGTTCTATCTTTGCAAACAAGAATTCTAAATATATTTTTGTTTTTCCTTGATGTCTTTTTTAGAGCAATTCATTCTATATATGGTTATGGAAAATACCTGAAGATTTTTCTCCCAAACACTGAACTTGTACGCAAATCCTACCACCATCTTCCAGAAAACCAGTACCTGAAGCAGCACCTCTTCTTCTTTTTTTTTGTGTTCAATGCATATTTAAAAGGTTTGTTAGTAGCTGTTAGGAGGTTTTATATTCACAAATCTTGTACCTATGAGGTAGACATGAACTGTATGATTTGATTCCTTCTACTTCATGGCAATTACAGAACTGCACATTATGAAGACCTAAAGCCTAGAATAAAATTCTACTTTTGAGGTTCATTTTTTTTTCAAATTGAGAACACTTTAACTTAAATCACAAGAAAACTACTTCATGGTGCTTTAAAGTATGATACCACAAATAAGTTCTAAAATGTTAATTACATTTTATCAGCCAAGTGCTACACCAACACAAAATCAGAACTACCTCTTCTCAGCAAATATGGCAAAAGCATTCTTTTTAGGTATAGCTATTTTCAGACTCAAGGCTCAAAGATTTACAATGTTTCAAATCTGAATTCTTCTGAATTCTGATTTGAAACTTCTAGAAACTCATAAGAAGAGCAATTTATTTGAAAAAAGCATGTAAGAATTTTTAGAGTAAGTAACGCACATTTATGATACTTCAACAACTACTCTGCTTTTAAAAGGAAATATCCATGTTAAAGAAATTTTTCACAGAATCACAGAACATGCTGAGTTGGAAAGGACCACAAGGATCACCCAGTCAAACTCCTGGCCCCGCACAGGACCATTTTGCTCTATTTCTCTGCAGAGCTTTGTAATTTAATTTTGAACAAGCAAATACAGGTGAACAACTCCAGGTCAAACCTTGTCTAAAGCTAACAGTAACATAATAAAAGGCATTTGAAGCAATAGTTTTTCCAGATTGAGAATTCTTTTTCCCGTCTCAAAGAAAAATGCTCTCAGAAGACACCACTCCTGCCCATGGATGGGGGTGAAGAGATGAGACCTAACACAACAGAATCAGATCGATCCCTTTTCTGGAAGATCTCAACACTTTACAAAGAAAGCTGAAAATGTGCATAAAATCTGTCACACTAAGTCTGTGGGAAATGTAGATAAAAATATGTAATTACTGTACAATTGTGCAAAGCCCTTAAAATTAAGCTCAAGAAAAAAATCAAAGGTACTTTTAGCATCAAATTGTATCCTAGTTCTTCTATTGTTGCTTTGAAACATTTTCAATTTGCGCTTGATAAATCTTCCTGGAAAACTACTTATTTCAGAATTACTAAAATATGTAGCAATGGTTTTATATACATAACTAGTATTTCAAAAGCAAATACTTAAACATTCGAAAACTATGTCAATATGAAGCCCCAGAAATAAAAGCTAAACCAATTATGCCCTAAGAAAACCCCCATATCAGCTTAACTTTTACAAAAATGCTCACACCATTCTGCCTCAAATCAAAGCTAAGAACATTACAAAACAGCCACAAGGCAGGGTCTGTGTTGGAATTAACTAAAATAATTTTCACTGCCTTTCTAGTAATACTTCTAGGTATCTCAGATTTGCTACCACTGACTGAATAAAAACATCAAAAACACCGCTGTTTTGCAATTAATACAGATACACTTGATATTAGGGAGTTCTTCTTCTGTGCTGTTTAATCACTGAGGGGAAATTAACAGTGTTGACAACCAAGACAACCTTCCTGTTGCAATGGGGTACTATCACGTTGAATGGTGAATCTTTGTCATAGCCTTTAGCTAACAGTCAGATTAGGGAAATGGGAGGGTTAGCACATAAAAGACATTCCTTTCACAGAGTAAAATACTATGAACCTTCATTAAAGTTACAGACGCCACTTTAAAAAAACGTGCAGAGGTGTTTCTTTATGATCAGTTAGTAGCAAAGCATTGCTTTTACATGCTGCTATGCATTCGTGTCATTCAGAAAAGGAAAAAAAGTAAACTCCCTTAGCAACCACGAAACAAAAACTGATTGCAAGTTTTAAACTTGTATACTGAAGATCCAGGGAGAAAAGTTCACTAAAGAAAAAAGCAGCAGTGCATTTACATTCAAAAACATATTACTAACTCGTAACATTTGAGTAATTTAGGTACTTCAGGAAAAAAACACCTTTACTTTGTTCTAGAACCTTAAAAAGTACTGAAATTCGTATTTTGTCCAGCAATTTTGTAACAGACACTTCTTTTTTGTAGAATAAGAAACAAAGGAATGTCTCACAATATAATTTAATATTGAAATAGTTGCAATGTGAACCGAATAAATGCAAAGCATTTTGCCTAAATTACTTGAAATATTGCATTCCATTTCAAACAAGTTGAAATACAAAATACACAGTCACAACATTATTTCATATTGCTTGTATCAAATCCTTACTTCATTTTCCACCTAAAAACTGTTTTGTGTCCTTAAAGCACTATTATTAAATGCAGCCATTATAGATCTAACATTAGATTAGAAAACCGTCACCCAATTTACTTCTCTGGAAATAAAACTACCACTTTGATTTAACTCCCTGCATATAATCAGAACTGTGTACTATGGGCCACAGAAGGGCAAATCTTACCAGCAAATGTGCCTTCCATTGAATCTTAGATTCCTCCTAAAATGCCAGAAGAGCAGGTACTTTCAGTACCACAAAAAGTCTGCACGCTGCACTTGTCCAAACTAACAGTCAGGCAACAGCTGCTCAGTTTAAAGCTACAAACTGTGGCAAAATGCATAACTGACATGCCTTGTGTAAGCCATGAAGAAGACATGCATTTGGCTGGCTCACTGAAAGGTCAGGTTTCCCACCTCCCAGATAAAAGCTGAAACACTAGGATTCAAATGGATGGAAGTTTAGAAATTAAGGATGAGCATACATCCTGCTAAGACTAAAAGCATTTGATTTTGACAGTAGAGTTATAAACAAGAGTGGTTTTAATTCTGCTGGATTTTTGTCTTTTAATATATTAAGAAATAAGTTACCCTACACTCAGGCTTTTGTACAAGTTATATTTATACCAATGTTGTTTAAACAGGCCAAAAGTAATAAACGGAATTATTTTTGTTTTAGGAAACTTCATCTGAAGCATTACAAAAAACACAAAGTGGGTTTCTTTATTAGCAAATGCCCTACCTTTACAGCTATTATGCTCTCTGCACTAACGACTCTAGTAAAAGGCAATAGCATTAGCTTTAATGAGACGAAGGGCTATGACTTAGGCAACGATCCAAAAAAGTTTCTTTGAGAGGCAAAGTAAAGGAAAACCTCCCTGAGGCTTCCAGAAATGTGATTAACCATGAAGAAATTAAAAATAGGAGGAATTAAAAAGACAGCATAGCCCTTAGATTGCATCTATGTTCAGAAAGTAACTAGACACCAAACCCTTGCCTTCATCTCACAGTCATGATCTGGCATTTTTATCACTTCTTTTCTTCCTTCTAACCCTACCCTTGTCTACACACAGTTTACATCACTTTTACAAGCAGCAGGACTACATCACTGAAAAGTTAGTTATGAAATATGCTAGAGTACACAAGACTGAAAACCAATACGCTGCCACAAGAAAGCTTTCTCCATTTCCCCAGGAAGTCTGAGAGAGAGGTCTGCACAGAACTGGAATGTGAGCAGTACACTCAGAGACACTCTGTTTATACGGTGAATATACGTCTTGTCTGAAAAATCTCTACTGAAGGAATGACCATGGGACCTGGCCAACACACCATTATTTTTTCATTGACAACACAAGCATATTCTTTCTTAATTGGAAGGATGACAATTCAGTCTTGTTTCCAACTTCCAGCTGGAAACTAGGACACTTAGATGTAAAAAAAATTCATGTTAAATATGATAATGTAAGGATGCCCATGGAGATGCAACAGAAAACTTTAATTACATTTATAAACATCAATTTTATTAATGCTAGCTCACTACAAATATACAAAATAAACCATCAAATTAAACATTTCTCATCATTATAGGGTAAATACTAAAGTATTTTTCACTAGTCATAAAAGCAAGTATCTGAAAACCCAAAGAAAAATATCTGAATGTGTTTGATTCTGCTTAGTAAACTGTACAGTATTTCTTAGAATTTAACAACAAAAAAAAATGTGTCTGGAGAGAAATAAAACAGCATTATCCTACAAAATTTGATTTTCTCTCCTAGTTTGTTTCCTAAAACCAAAACTTCAAGAGATGACTTTTGAGTCATCTTGATGCTTGAGTCCTTGGGGTTTTCTGCTCATGATTGACATGCTAACATAAACATACAAAAAAATTTCCATTCTACACTTTAAAAGTTCCCATGGACACTACTTTTACAAGGTCCATTCAAACAAATGTTCAGACCTTTGAAATAATAAACAATAATTAGCATTTCAGGGATTAACTATCTGCACTGAGAAACCCATTTCTTTTTTTTTCAGAAGAGTAGTCATCATAAAAAAATAATAAATTTGATTTTGAAACTAACATCATTTTGCACAAACTTCTGCTCTCTCAGCCTTCATCCAGACATTAGTATGTCCTTTATTACCTTCCTCACAACAAACCTCTAACAACACAGACCCATTCTCTGTATTTAAGCTGTTCTTTTTCTTGTGGTAGAAATAACAGCTACAGACTCCCAACAAAAATATTGCTGTAAGCTGAGACTCAGATACACAGGTTAAAAGATCATCACTACCAAAAGTGTCACACAGTATTACTGGAACCAAAATCTATATAAAACCATCTGAAACTCAGTTCTGTTTCTTAACGGCTTAACCCTGTACACGGGTTAGGATATCCAGATCCATACAGACATGTACCTTGAGTATGATACCTATTACATACAAAGGCAGAATTTTACAGACGAAAACATATTAATTTTTTTTATTTAGATTACTTACACTGGTTAACTTCAATCTACTGCCTGGTTCAATTATGTGTCTATCTTGCAGTAATATACCTTACTGAACCTGGAAAGAGGACTGTAAGGACAAGACAAGTTATGCTGGCAGAACTTAAATCTTGGTGCCTATAATGTATTAAACATGTTGGATTAAAGGAAGTTTTTGTTAAATTAATGTTGTCAAGGATCCTCCTTAAGTCTTTCACCCACTACCCTTGGTGTGACCAATCTGGCTGTAACTAGGCCTGGCAAGAGGGTGACAGGTCCAGGAGACTGATCTCAGTGATCTTTCCCTTCTGCCAATTTGCAGGGACAATCATTGTAGCCAGCTCCAGATGGTCCCACGTGTCCCCAGACTTACAGCTGTCCTCCAAAATCTTTCTCCTTCTTCCTGACATCCCAGCCTTGATCTGTGCTTCCTGTCATGTCACTCTTCTTTCTCTTCCTAACCAGATGACCTGCACTTGTTCCTGCTCTTCCTGACCTACATTCTGGAGGCAACACAGCAGGCATGAAATCCTTCTTTCCTGACTCACACCCTTGCCTCAGGCCACATTATCTACATACAGTCTGACCTATCTCCAGTATTTGATTTCCTCTCCTACAGTGCATTGCCTGGCTCATCTTCTTACCACAGATTCTCAGCCTAAGACACATTTTGTCTTTTCAGGTCTTAATGTCAGCTCATTTGGCTTTATTCCTCATTCTAGATGGTCTCAACCTCTGGGCCCAAACACACACACCAGCTAAATCATGTTGGCCTTTCTAAATCTATGTACATTAAGCTTGTTACCACCCATTACTCCGACATATAGCTATCAGACAACTGCCCCAACTTCAGGGATCCTGGAATTTTCCCAATATTGTAACAATACACTTTGTGCAAAGGGTACAAGAAATAGCAGCGGGAAAAGCCACAGAGACTTGGGCACCTGTTTGCTGTGCAGTCTTGCAGATGGCAAAGTCTGATTACAGATAAAGGGTAATCACTAAATTCTGTGGGATGAATGAAGTAGGTTTGTTTAAGATCAATGCAGTCTGCCTCCACATTCATGACAAATTAGTTTCCTTATGTTCTTGGTCAAAACCTGCTATTTTCTGTCTAACAAGTCCTGTCGAGCTTTCTCTGGAAGGTGTAGTCCGATTTATATCACAGAGAGTGGTATCAGACTCATCAATTCTAGAAGATGCTAAAGTGAAAGAATATTGATACAAAATGTTTGCAGTCTGCTCCATCTTCAGACACCTCCTTCTACTTTCCTTCCCTTTATCTTAGATTACAAACTGAATTAAATTGGGGTGGAGGGAAGAGTACAAGTTTCTTTCAAATGATAACTCTATCAAATGTAAAGTACAAACATTTTCACATACTCTAGTTCCTTCTTTAAGAAAGACACAAAACTTTTTTTCACTTTCTGCATAAAAATGTCAACACCATATGAACTGTGACAATGACTGGCCCTTCAAATATGATTCCAGTGAAAGTTCTGGCCCATTCACAACTATGAGCAAACTTCTGTAACAATCAATTTGTAAGACACAGAACAGGCTGAGAAGCAGGATTTCCTTTCTACAGGAAAAAAAACTGGCTTCAATCCAAATCCCATTGAAAGACACTCTCAAAACTTTTTACTAACCAAAAACTCTGAGTTACATACAGAGGTACTAAAACAGTGCAGGATAAACGTCTTCAGTGTTCATATGTGAAAATTATGTCCTCTGTAGCAACAAAGATGCTGACAAGGACGTGAATGTCACTGAGCAGCTGTGGGAACTCCAGGCATCTGTGGTTCCCGGAGTCCACTCTCAGACTGTCCCTGCGCTACCGGGAGCAGAGTCGCAGCCCCTCAGCTGGGAGCCTGACAGCTCTGTGAGCCGTCTGAGAGCAGGGCTTGCAGGCTCCCTGCTCCAGGCCCAAGACATGACTCTCCTACGCAACAAGCCCTACATGAGTTTTTGAAAACTCTCAGTCTCAGATCCACGTGACTGGGGATTCTGGCTTAGGAGGTCTGGTATGTTTGGAAGCCTTCTGTGGAACTAACAACACTGGCTGATCTGCCCACAAAACCATCCTAGCCCTGGGGACTCAGAGCATTTAAGGTCCTTAGCTACCAAGCAAAACCTTAGAACACTATTCCCTGGAGTTGGACTGCTTGTGACTGCAAGGTTCATTGCTCAGGTCACTAAGTAACCCCTGAAGGACTGAACACAAAAAACTCAATAAGCACTCACTAAGTGCTTGGTGCTAGAGAGACACAAATCCAGGTGGCTATCCCAGTATTAGGGACTTGCTGTTTGCAGGATCCCTATTTCCAGGGCAGATATTACATAAAAGCCCTAACTAAAGAGAGTATAAAGTTTTTGAGAAGTCTTCCTTTTGAATCATGAAGGCACTCCCCACTAAAGTAATGGGCTCCTCTTTAAACAGACTGGGCAAGAGAGCCTGAACTTTGTCTCCAAAAATTGCAAACTTTTGAAAGAAAAGTAGTGGAATGCTGTCTCATCAAGAAAAGGTTCTCCAAACACAAATTCAACAGCCCTTGAGATTTTTTCAAGACTTGATGATATAGACTGGTTCTAATTAACAAATTTACTTCTGCTTTGGAAGCTTTTGAAGAGCTGTCTTGAAAATCGTTTGAAGTGCAATAATATTTACTCTTTAGTTGACAACTGATTTGGAGTTACAGTGCCTGTCTTCCCAAGAAGTCATTAAATGTGACAGAGCCCTGCTTTCATGGAAAGGGCTAAACAGCTGCCTGCTGATTGCAGGTACTGAATTAATTATTTATTTTTGCTTTGCTTGTGCACACAGCTTTTACTTTATCTATTAAACTCTCTTCAACTGAATTTTTCAATGAATTTTTGCACTGTTACCCTTCTGATTCTCTCGCCATCCCATTGTAGGGGAGTGAGTGGCAGCATGGTGCGACGTACCAGGGTTAAACCACAGCAACCATTAAAGCACAACGGAATCAATATATTCCCTTTTCAACACCCCCAAACTACTGAGTGAAGTGCTCCCATGACATTCTGTATCCTGTGATAAATCGTCCATTGCATTTGATGACAGAGTTCTTATTGGTGTGAATTAAAATTTCTCAGGTTTAGATGAGATTAGCTTATTGAGGTTAAATCCAGCCATAGAGAGGATGCTGGACAGATGAAAATAACCTTCTTATCAATCTGTATGGACAGGACAATTTCTCAAAAGGTACACACCCATGAATAACGACCACAGCCCTGAATTCAGAATATGCTCAGGTTCCTTGCTAATGTGAATGACTCAGCCACACCCCCAGGTAACACTCCATAAATGTTTTTCGACAGGACTCTGTCATTTCTCAGCTGTAATAGATCACCACAATATAACTGAACAGGAAGTTTCCACATCCAGAAAACTTCAATATCCTAAAGCTGCAGCACATCTCTTCCTCACCAGAGACCAGTAGAGTAAATCATGCCTAGACCACTACAGTAAATCCAATCTCTACTATCTACACAGGCTATCAGTGGAATCACAAACTGAGTTCAAAATCCTGTCTTTTGTTTTAATGTCTTACATCCTTTGGCTCAGAATCCAACAACATACACCATGTAATACTGTCAGCACAGATAACCCCAAACTAGTGCAAAGTGTCCTAGTACATAGAGTACACAGAGCACACATGTGCACTCGCTAGCTCAAGCTCCATAAAAAGATAAAGCCATATCAGCGGCTCAGTGAGCCTAACTATTGCTGCTGCTTCCAGTTTCAGAACTCAGTTCTGAAGCACACGTCTCAGTTCTTTCAACCTTGCTTTCCGAGCTGTTGCAGGAATGTCCCTGTTTGTTTTTCCAAAGCACTCATCTCCCCAGAACAAATAAAAACCAAACAAAATAAAAAGGAAAACCCTACCAAAATAGGACACTATACTGTACATACCTGTCTCTCACAGACAATGAGGGTATATGAAGCTTAAGTAGTGTTGCTCAAGGTACTACTGAAATTCATTCAGATGCTACAAGTTTGCCATCTGTACCTGTTATTCTTAGATATTTTAGTGCCTCTCTCTGCCCTTTGATTGACCTAGAGAGAAACTAATTAAAACAAGAAAGGACCACTCCTTGGGATAAAAGTAAGACAGCCATATCTGAGCATAAACTATACCTTTATTTCTCTATAAAAATGAGGTCGGTATCTGCATTAGTTAAGAAACCACGCTGATTTTGCAATTATTTTGTCATATTCCTGTAAAATTTTGGGCAAGCCATAATATCCACATGCATCACTTCTACCATGGTATGACTGAGATACTATATCCTTTAGTTACAGTTTATCAGATGATGATAAATCTCCAAGTGCTTGAGTAACTCATGAAATATTCTAGGCATTAATTAAACATTAATCGATAATGTAGGTACTATTCTATACAAAACCATCTTTTAAAGCACAGAATTTGTACCAAGAAGGCTTTGTTTAACTTCCAAAACTGACTAAACTAAATCACATTAAGGATATTCTTATTACATACGAAGATGATCAGCACAGAAGTTCAGCATGCAACACCCATTTTCCAAAAGGCATTTTCCATATAGACAATACCCACGTTATTTGAAATGATCCAATACTAGAAAGATGATGGACCCAGGAGGAGACCAACAATAAATCAGTAATGAAGTGTACATACTTCACAACACAGTGCTACACTGGCAGGTACTCGTATAATGACAACAATTATAACCAAGTAGAGCATTACACTCCTTTCGCCAGTTCTGAACCAAGCCAGCCCATGAGCAGGAGCACTTGGTAAATGAGAAATACTACACATAGGAACACCCTAAAAACAATGGCTTAAGCATTAAATTTGGATGCAGGCAGAAAAGATTCCAACAAGAAAAAAACCTGAAAAGGTGTTTGTTTTGTAATAAGACTCTTTTCAGTTTAACTGCATTTTTACTTTATTAAACTAAGATAGCTAGTCATTATGACACATCAACGATTGCAAAGGAAAATATCTGAAAACATGAAAACCTTTCTTATCTGTTAATTTCATAGATGAGTATATAACCTACAGAATACTATATAGTATTAACAATTTTGCAACTCATCCTATAATTAAAGTGGACAGAGAGAAAAAAAAATAAATCTTCATTACCTTTAAGCATTGTTCTTCCAGTTGAGCCTCCGAAGATATTTAAAAGACCGCTTCTTGCTCCTAATGATATAGTTGCTTCTAGTAAAGCACCAGTTATATAGTTAGAGAGTGCAGTCCTCTGTAAAGTGGCACGATATTGACAGTAAGCACCTGTTACACATGGTTTTACACAAAAACCATCTCCTTTGCATACACAGTCTGTAACAAATGTTGGGAGCTTTCTCAGAAGATGAGGAATATATTCAAAAATATCTTCTGCTCCTTCCTCTTCTTCTCTCACTGTACTGAAGATCTGTGGAGAATGCAAAAGCATGGACTGTTAGTTCATTTGCTTAGGATAACACACTGAATATAAAACAATTCCAAATGACCATGACTTCTTGTGAAGTTCAATAACCTGCAATATCTACTTATCCAAAACTGGTTTGTGAGGATTTTGAGTGAGGCTCCCAAACAGGATATTTAAGTAAGATGTCATTCTGGCTTTCAATCTATGGTTAAAAGCATTCTAAGGATAACTATTAGACTAAAAAAACCTCACATCAATATACCTCATCAGCATTTAAAATACAGAATATGCAGAAATTTGTTTATAATAATATTAAATCTATTGTACTTCCAGAAAATCTTAGAGATATCAGTAGCAGAAAAAACAGATCAACTCAGGGCTGGCACTTTTTTTTTGCTGAGTAGGTGGGGTTTTGCAAACAGAAATGGTTTTAATCACTCTGAACCCTCTTTCAAAATGTTCCAGTGTCACATTTATTGCATTACTTCCAGTCTACCCACAGGTCCTCTATCTTATATTGGTTTAGTACTCTTTTTCCAATATTTGTGATAACACACTAATGAACTTCAGTCTGTGGCTTAGCAACTAAGTAGTGTTTGCTTATTTAAAAGAGTCTAATGATCAAAGCAAGAATCTGGAAGAAATCTCTTCATTTAGTATACAAGGGGAGACTTGATTCTTTGCATTCTTGTATGTTGACTTACTGATTAACATTAATAATTTGTTTCAGTGACCTGTGCTTCGTAATTACAAAGTGTAAACTACCAAACTAAAAATTAACACATGGAAAGGTCAGGATAACTGTCACCAAGACAGGTGCTGAGAAAATTTTCATGAGGTTGTCCCCCACCAGTCTTAGATGAAGTCTCAGAAGAAATAAGCTGATGGCTTCAAGACAGCTTTTTTTCAATTAATGCCTTGTTTCTTGTTGCCACCCTTTCCCACATACAAACAAAATACAGCTATCCATCAACACGGCAGAAACTGCAGCCAGTCCTACAAAGCAAGCATATGTGTGCTCAGTCAAACGATAAGAAACTGTTTGCACAGTCTGTGCATGCCACACGTCAGAGGCACCAGCACCCTGCCCACAGGACACACACGTGCCCAGCCACGCATCCAAGGAGGGAAGCGGCTCCCGGTACAGGGATCTCACACCCATCCACTTCTGCCCTGAGACCAGCATTTACCCTGCCACATAAATGAGGAGGGATCAAAACCCCTGCTCCCATGAGGGATCTGACCCTCCACTAACAGAAGAGGTGAACAATGAGGTAGTTCTTTCATCCGTGTTAACAAATAGCAGAAAATCAAATACAATCCAATATATTAAGTACATATTTGTTGTTTTAGCTTTAATTTTTGTATTAACCATGTTTGGGGGAAACCAGTAAAATTTTATATTAAAAGTATAAGAATTCATTATCTAGTAATGTAATTCAATGATTTGAAAAAGAACACTGACATATTTATTAACATAAAAAAAGAAACTTTCACATGTTGACTATGGCTACATATAACTCAATTCCATTAAAAGAGAGCTTCTGTGATGCACTACACCATGAAATGCTGTGGCACCATTTTTCCCCTCTCTCTGCAAATTTTCCAAAATTTGCTTGATCCGAGGTTTCTAGAAATATTACACCGGCATCTTTATCCTCTTTTCTTTGCTATCTGGCAGTTTTATGGACTTTTAGACTGTCAGTACAGACACATCTCCACCTTAGTTCAGAAAGAAAACGTGCTGTTAAAGCGTGCCTTACCTGGACAGGATGTGTATAGACCTTTTATTTAGCTAACTGTCTGCAAGTACCTTTTCAAAAGGTGTACTGTGAAATAGTGAACCTTTGGACTACGAGTGTGTCATGCACAGCAGATATAATCAGTCTTTTTAGCTTGTTTAAAAAAATATTTAGTTAATGAATATAATTTAACTTCTCAAAACTGCAGTTACAATCCAAAATATTTTTAAAATTGGGTTCTGCAACTTATAAAGGCATGTTCTGTTGCCTACACAACTAAAATTTCTTTCAGCTGCCAAAGCAAAGAAACCATTTGTTGACAGAAATAGGCGACAGCATTTTGCTGGAGAGATTATACATAGAATAATGGTGTTAATCTCTTCTGTGTAAAGTAGACTTGAGGGTACTAGCTGTCTCCAAAGACTCTGCACGTCACATAACATTTTCAAATTTTGTTTTGATGTGTTAAAGTTCTGAGCGTGTTACCTCTGCTGCACACAGATGAGGTTACGAAAAAATATAGACTTACAATGTGAATACTTATCAGCCCCTGTAAAAGAACTGAAACAATCAGAATAGCCACAAATCCCTCAGGTAACTGATACGGGAAACCACCTTTCAGAGAGATTGCACCAGACAATTGGGGAAACTTAATCTTGCCTGGGAGACAAAGAACTTTATTCCAAGCCAGTGTTTATAGTTCATCCTTGCAGACTCCAGATCCTATTGATCCATATCACTACCAAAGAACGACTAATGCAATTAAAAATGAATGGGAACCAAAAAGAGGAAAATGCAGCACTAAACTGACAGCTACCCATCAAAAAACAAAGTCTCACTTTTGCCTTACATATCAAATTAAAGATTTCATAACCATCTGCAGTCTGATGTTGCCATGTCTCACCTACTGCATATAAAGCAGTAACTCAAAAGAAACTCAGGACAGCATACGAATCTAAAAACGTTGTGATATTAAACATTCTGTAATGAGCAGACAACACTTTTAAAATAAGAAACAAGATGAAACAGGAAACTACATATACTAATACACCAGTATTTCAATCAAAGTATACTATGGCTTCAACAGATTTTTACTTTCTTCTATTTTTTAAGGAGATTTTAATGGAAAGTAAAAGGAAAATAAAAATTACCTGCAACGTACAATATTTCTGATTTCTACAGCAGAAAAATGTCCTCCAACTCAAAAATGAAAACTAGCATTAAAATAAAGATTAAATTCAGGCAAAATTCCATCCTTGTAGCTTTACAACCAAGTCCATATTTGGAAAATACATGGAAACAAAATAGATTTTTCAGCTCTTAATAATGTATGCAATAAATCATCAAAACTTTTTGAGGGACTTTTAAAAAGTCCCTCAGTTTTGCTTCAAGTAACTTAAAATGGTATCTGCAAGTTAACTTATTGATAACCTTCAGGCAATAAAACTTTCTTATAGTGACAACAGACATATTTTGCCAGGATATTAAAAATATCTTTAAAAATAACTACAGGAACAAGGAACTTATGCTAGCCTTGAAATGATTCCTTATTTTTCTCTTGCAATCTTTTTTTCTGTTTAATCATCACGCAATTGCAAATTGCAATATGTCCTTTTCTCCACAACAATACTATCGGTTTACTGTGTAGAAATGGCGGAAACCTAAACACTGCAGCCATTTATTGCCCAGTTTATGACAGATATTCCCCCAAAATGGAGCTGGAGTTCATGGGTGCTGCTGTACTGGAAATATCAGATATAGCAGTTCATAAGAAATAATTGTGATTTCTTACTTAGACTTACATGTACCTCTTACTGTAGTCTTTTTTTGTTTCTCTTTCCATATTTTTTCTGCCTCAGGTATTTAGCTTAGAACTGGGAGGCATGTTACCATATTGTCAAACATTTAGCAGCTGCTGTGCTTATGAAACCCAGAAACTGGAATTACGAACAGATAAAAAATATCCCATTATTAGGAAGCAAGTTTAATTTCTCTCACTTTATTAAAATAACGAAGCATATATGTACCCAAGAATGTCATTGCAAAGACCGGTGATGAAAAATTATGCTTATTGCTACTACACTGTAAAAATATGAGAAAATACGGTGTAATAGGGTTTTAATACTTCACTGCATCTGTCCAAACTCTCTCTAAACATATCTGTCAAGATATCCTGAATGATCAAGATGAAATACTGAAATGTAGGAGGTGTGTGTATGTGCTCAGTTGGTTTGACATATTTCAGTCTGATTTCCTGGCTGTTCACCTGCAGAGCATTTCTATGATGGAGGGCTGCTGGTAGCAGCCTGCCTTCATTTGTTGCACACTTTTAAAGCAACTTTAAATGCCTGTAAGCCAAAATGGTATATTAACAAGTAATAACTCTCAGGACAGTATGTGTGAAGATAATTTAAATATCTCCTTTGAAAACACAAAGGTTTTACAGAACATACAAGCCTAAACACAATTAACATCACAGGAAATGCTGCTCTTTTCAAATTTGTTCTGTTCCAAGAAAAATTACATTAAAATGAGGAAACTCTGATGGTGATTTTTCATTTTGGCCCTGTAGGTTTTTCAGAAGAAAACCCTTACCAATATTGATAAAATGAAGCTAACAGTGATCTCTTGGAAGTCATGACCAAGGATCATTCCAAGTGCTTTTACATGTATTTATTCTGCCATTTAATTTAGATATCTGTAGCATGGAATACAAGCACAGTCATCTATGAAAAAACCCCACTTCTGGCAGAAAGTAGTATACAAGGTGAACTTGGGTGAATGAGGCATTAATGCACAGTTGGTCAATACTTCAGTTTTATGTCTTCCAAAATGGTACTCCAGCATAACACTTTGGAGCGTTTATTAGTACAAATGTAAAAAAGAGGTGATGCTGATCTTAATTTTCTGAAGTACACTGGATTTTCTCAGCTTTATCTCATTCAGGTTATGACCATACCCACATTGATTAGTTCATGACATTTCAAGATCATTGCTAAAGTACAAATCTTTAATACAAGGTCTTTCTAAAATATGAATCTCTTGTAACAATTTCTGATAATGTATCCATTATAAGAACTGAAATACATTAAACACTGAATGCTTTTTTCATTATCCCTAGAATAGTGTATACGTTTGTCTTCCTTCTTACTGTGTATGTGACATTCTCAAGAGTACATGCCAGAGCCCACATCTCAAACAGTTCTGCAGGTTGTTCAAAGCCAAGGGATATTACTGTCTTTGACAAAGAGGATGCTGTGAACAGCTGAAAGGTCTGCTCTGTCAGGACTATTTCTTAGTTCTGTTCCCTGGCAAGTCTTGTTCACTTTAGCAATTGAATAGGTGAGGTCTTCAGAAATCCTTTCAAGAAACGGGACATTTTGGTAAGTGTTTTTCAGTGTTTGCAGTACAAAAGCCAGACATTTAGACTGTTAGAACATTATCTTCATGGTGGTACTCAGCAGCCTGTAACCAAACAAGCACACACCAGGAGAGCTGATGAAATTTTTGGCGATGTGTCTTACTGAGTTCTGGCATTTTACAAATAGGGCAAGGCTTGTGATAAAACCTGTGGTCAATTAAATTCCATTCCTAACTTATTATTCCAGATGAAGTGGATGAATACAAATAGCCAACTGTAAGCTTTTCTAAATTGTAGCACCACTGAAATTTGTGAGAGACTGATGATGGTGCAGGCCAGCAGGAGATGAAACACCATTCTCATTCCAAATCCAAAAGAGCATTGTAACAGCTACTAAGAAGAAGACTCTACCCCACCTGAATGAGGAAGGATGAGAAAGATGTTGATATTTACAATGTCAGGACAGAGCACAAGACAACAGTACTGTGCTACAGAGCAATAAAGCACGCTTATTCAACAGCAAGTCTTGTTGAGTATTTAGTTCTACACAGTAAGTTGTAACTGGGCAACATGGCACAGAGCAGCAGAGGACACACAGAAAACAGATGAGTTGACCCTGGGAACATGGAAATCAGTGTCGATGGCAGCTGGAAGGCTGCCAAAAGAGCAATCAAGCACAGATGTGCCCGAACACTAATATTCATTAAGTGATGTTCTGTGAACTTTCTACAGCTTTGACTGCAATTACAGAATCTGCATTACCTCACCAGCCAATATTTCTTCTGAACTGCATCCTGTTAAGGATGAGATAATTTCAAGGAACAGAAACAGAATTTAATGAGGATCAAACCATCTTGTACAGGCAAGCCTTAAATACAGTTCAACATTCTTCAGAAATATTATTAACCACCCCTATTCAGTTCTGGTATCTGACAAGTGTCTTTAGTTGAGAATTTTTTTCATCTGTTATCATCAGGAAATGATGCAGTTTTTAAAAAAATTAATTTGAGACTTGGATTTATGACCAGAAATCGTAACAGCAGGTCCAAACTTCCAACAAGTCATCATTTTCACTTTTGATAAAACTTGGTTGCTATTACTTACTTATTTCCCATTTCTGTAAGGTGACAGTACTAATTTTAATAGCCCTTATCAAAGGAAAGATGGACTTCACAGACTTAGAAGACGGAAAAAGCAGTGTGATTTAATCGAGATACAGATTTAACACAGCATCTCCAACCCCAGAAAGTCCTGCTTTTCATGACAGGTAACACAATTTAGATTCAAATAACTACTAAGAAGAGTCAAGATATAAAAGTGAGGCTAATAAAAGGCATTAATTAACTGTCATTTGAAAGTTTTTTCATAAATACTTGAAATTTCAAGTTGATTATGGAGAAAATGAAAGGATGACACCAAACACAACATAGGAGTTCTTCACATCACTTTTCAGCAATGTGAAACGATACCCTTGCCAGTGAGAGAAACCTCTGTAATCTTAGCCAGAAAAGGCCAAAAACATCACTTTCTGGTCAGCTGGGTCAGTTATTTATACCTCTGTTGGTACAAAAGTGTATGTGAAAAAATATATAGTTATTAATTATTTTATTACTAACTTGCTAACTTCTTCGTTTTAAATATTTTACCTTTTTCTAGTACTTCGCAACTTTCAACTTTCAGCTGTTTACTGTTCTACCCTTGTCAACTCCACATGCAGACAGTATTCTTTCTATTTCCTGAGTGCTTATTTACTTCCTCCAAACTTTCACCAACAATATAGTTTACACACAATATGCTGTCTTAGTAACTAAATAAATTAAATTACTCTTTTAAATAAACATCTGTGTTATTTCCACCTAACTAATACATAACTTGAGGTTTTTTTACTGAAAAGCTGCTACTTTTACTAGTCTGAAGTGGGTCATGTCTCTGAACACCTGATCATATGGACTAGAATTTCTCGGGTTATCCTACTAACTTAAATTACCGACTGTGTTTTTAACATAAAAGTATATGCATCACACACATAACTACTTTTCAAAAATATTTTTTAATAATAACTTTTGATACACCTTACTGATAAAAAAAAATCATTCATATAAAACTTCAGAGGCGTGTTATAAAAAATATTTAAAACAAGATGACTAGCAAGTTGAATTTTTGATTCAGTATAGAAGTTTTAATGTAGTGAAGTACATTATCTAAAATAGGCTAATTAGGCTTAAAACTATGTCAGAAAGACTGAAATAATTCACTCAAACCATTTAGATGTTAGAATATTAAATGTGTCACGATTCAATAATTTCAATTCAAGAGAGATGAATGTTTTCATGTTAAACTCCTCCTTTCATCAAAGGAGAAAGGTCTTTGGTACATCAAACTGTAATGGGATGTTACTATTACAATGGATCGCTGAACCTTCCAAATGCAAGTAAGAAACAGTAAGAAATTCTAAGAGAAGCCACTGAAAACAGTATTTATACATCCTTGAAAGCTTTCTTTCTTCAAAGGTAGAAAAGAAAAATTAATTCAATTACTTCACTGAAGGTTTCAAACAGGCATCATGTTCATATTTTTCATTTCCGAAATACTGACATGTGACGGGTGCATTCAAAATTGGTGAATACCGAGCACTCAAAGCAGAGGAACCCAACAGCCCTCTTCCCACATCTTCTTTTTACCTATTATTCTATATGTGGAGCAATACCAAGTCTAGATTTTCTCTAAAACACAAAAACCTCACACACACATCAGACAGAGGCAGAAATCTGTATGGGTTTTTACCTTAGTATCAACTGTATCCTTCCCATTTGAGGAAAGGCTTCCACAGAACTCACACATTTAAAAATAGCTGCATTCCCACTCATGTGAACTGATTATTTAAACAACTTTGAAAGATGAGCTTAGTTGCATATTCCTGAACTACCAACTGACAATAAGGTTGAGGGGTAACACACAGTACAGAAAAAAACCACTTAAGAGATCTCCTGCCAACATGATCATCTTAGAACCAAACAGAAAAACCTAAAAATTATGGCTGTTGAAGACCATGTCTTACCACCCTTTACATGTTTGGCTTCTCATCCCCTTTCTACAATCTCATCTATTTGTCAAAGTTCATCATAGCTGCTTATGCCAAACTCTGGCCTTACGTGTTCTTTAAAAATATTATGTTAATATGTATACTTACATAACTGATTCAGAAAGCACACAGTCTGTTCCATTCCCATGTCTCTCATATTAAAATTCATAAGATAGCCAATGGTAAGAGTTAAAGGTCATAGAACTGGCTAATTTAGTTTTTACACAGTGTGATGCTGCATCCCTGCAAGTAGAGAAACTGCTCAGAATTGCATATGAAGGTCTCAAGGTCAGAGTAAATGTGCCAAGGCTCAAACACAAAGTACATGTAATAAAACTGTCTTTGTAATCATACGATCACTATCGTTATTTGTATCAAAAAAGGCTCATAATGGGACTTCGTTGTACTTTACATTCTGGACTTACATTGAAAGGTGGATCTTTCCAAATCTCTCAATAACAGTCTATAGATCAGATCTGTAATCAGAAACCTAAGGATTAAATAAATGTAAAGTGCAACAGAACTTTGCTGTATCCCAAATTATTTTCATTTATAATCAACTGTAATTGATATTACAGTAAAAGATTGGTAGGCAGATTACTACAGTTGTAAAATTTATGCATCCTACCCATGGCATACAGCTAATAAAAGAGCAAGTTTTCCTTAGCCCAGGAAATCTAGTTCTCATTTTCTAATTTTATAGACACTGAATCCATGCCTATTTGTTTGCTTGTACTTCAGCTGTTGGGTTCATAGGGTCACATGAATAATTATAAGATTATTTTGGATAGTACTTAGGGGCCAGGAAATTCTCAGAGTTTTCATGACTGAATTGTTTGATAGACTTTTAGGTCAGCATACAGAACATGATTTCATGAAGCAAAATAACTTTGTTCTATAAAGAGGCATTTTCCACTTTAAGGGTTTTTTTTTTTTTAATTACCCAGAAATAGGAAAGGCAAAATTCCTTGCCCAAACTCACAACAGAATATTGATACTTCAAACTTAGTTTTTAAATTACATGTTTAATCTTAATTTACTGATAAAAAGTGAGTCTTCATTCATCACTGTTCACAATGAACATTTAATAACAACCCTAAAAAAAGATAAAAATAAAAAGGGCTACCTTGTAAATTTTTAGAATAAAAATTTTGGCTAAAACTAAGCAATTGCAATAATCCATCATGGTACAATGAAGCAATTTTACTTATGTTGGTTTCTTGAATCAAGAACACAGTACCTTCAACACTATTCATCTTCCCTGGTCATTAGCTGCTAAGGAAGACTGTGCTGGATCTATAGAAAGTATGTAAAGTGTAGAAAAGCTAAAAATGTGAAGACAGTGTGAACAACTAATACACAATGCAGTAACCTAAAGAAACAACTTCTTGTTTTCCATGTTTCCAGTTGGGGTGTTCAGCTGCTGCCTTTAAATAACTGTCCTGCAGAACACCATGCATTCAATTTTCACGTCATATTTTTATTTTATGACACAACTTTGATGATAGACACCTAATATACACCAATAGCCATAGTTACATTAAGACAACAGTATACTGGAATAAAACTGAATCTACCGAAGTAATTGTCACTGAAAGAGTTTTTGATTGTCATCTGAATCTGCTAAAATGATTAAAGGATGGTAACATTAGGTTTAATTAAAATTGATGCTGTCTCCAAATGGAGCTTTGGAAGCCAATTCCAAGATCTAAACACAGGGCATTGATTCATTAATTGTATTTCCAGTTCAGTTTAACTTGACTGAAAATCACAAAATAGGTAATCTAATGTTCCGCAGTTTTCAAAAGTTCTAATTCCTTCATCACATTTAAAACATGCTTTTTAAAGTAAATTTGCTTGTTTTAAGAGAATGAGTATGAGTGAAAAAGAGTGACTGAACAATGGAGAAGGAATAAGACCACATTAGTTCAGTATTTAAATTACAGTTTTTAGTTGTTGATGAAGTAAGTTTCTGCAGGACCAGAATATATGTTCTCCTTTCTTTTCCCACTGGAGTGGAATGTCACTGGAGGCTTGATTTTCAGAATTTAAGGCATCTGGCTTAAGACCAGATGAACAAAAATATTTTAAATTAACTTTCCTTATTCTCAGGGGATTGTTACAGACCCAGGGGCTAGAGTTTAGTCATCCATGAGATTTATTTTGCTTTAGCATTAGCTTCAACTAAACTTTGTATATACAACAGCTTCCTTACCAAAATTCATAGCCACTCTGCTCAGTGTAATCATTTTTATAAATTGCAATTATATTATACTGAATTACATGCATAAGTGACCTGTGTGTATGCTTAGCCTGTCAAAATGAAGGATAAAACTTAGATTCCTATTACAAGCTTCTCTTTCATACTATCACACCAGTTCTGAAAAAGCTTTGACTAATTTATCTATAAGTACATGTGCCAAATTTAGGATTCTTTAAATTTCAAAAGCTTCACCTTAGTGAGAAATAGTGCTCTTTAACAGCTTTGGGAGAGCTGAGTACAGATTTGTTTTGAATTAACTGCAGCAAGTTTTCACGTACATAACAAACTATTCACATACTTGAGGGAGGAAAGTTTGTAATGGATGTTTCAGTTAACTGTTAAGCAAAAATGGTTGTTTGCTCTTGTTTTAAATAATTATCATAGAAAGACAAAAAAATGTTGAAAGCATTGTATGTTTCCATGAAACTCTAGTAGTAGCTTAACATTTTACTAAGTCCCAAATACTTTCAATTTGACAAGTACATTCTTAAGATCTTTAGAGGGCAGTTTTGCCACAGCATCATCATTCTGAGAATAAGCAGGAAGACTTGTTCAGACAGTGCTGCGATAAGAACTTGAGGCGACATCAGGGACAAAAACTCCCAGAAAAGCAGTACTTTATAAAGATTATATAGATCTAATGGATCTTAACTGTAGTACAGAATAAACAAGCAGAGATAATTTCCAGGCCCCTGTTTTCTCAGAGTCACATCAAGGACAATCTATTCCGTTGAGGGTAAAGTGTATATATGCTTTTTATAACATAAATCTCATCAAATGCCAAATCAACATTAAATTTATAAACCTACTGTAATACTGGTGCAGAAAAGGGCAATTCTGTGGTGAAAAAAATTAATTTCCATCTGAGACAGGTACTTCTAAAACCTATTTTAAAACTGAGTCTTTATATTCCAGAGGTTACTTGACAAACTACACTAACACATTCTTCTACAATGAAAACTGCTTATGAAGATGTATTTATCAAAGACCACATGAAAACAAAAGATGAAGCAATGATGGAGGTCTAGCTGCTTACGAAAATGTAAGATATAAAGCTTAGGCACTAGTTTAGTTTTATTAAAATGACTGATACAAAAAAGACACTGGCTGAGAGTCATGACCCCTCTCTAAATCAACAGAAAGGTAAGAACAAATAAAGATGGCAACAAATTCAATTTCATAAACTAAGAATGGTTTTGCTAAGTGCACCCTCAATATGTGCTTGACAAATGTGTGACTGTAATTCAACATTTTGTCTAGTCATTCTTTTTTCTAATCTTCTGACTAGCTAACCATGTATTTTATTCATTTACAGGGCATTAATGCCCTGGACTTACTAATATATCAGCAAAAGCCCATATTCACATGCTACTTAGCAATATGGTCATTTAGTAAAATATCATATCTGTATATCCCACAGCTCGCCTTTTTTATCACTTTAAAACAGGAACTTTTATCTTCCCATCCATTTATTCTGCTTCTTGGAGAGTAAGTCCCACAACCTAATGCTGCCAGACACTATCACAGTATATATGACTTAACATTATTTGTAATGTAACAACCTTTAGTTCCCCTTTGTGTTATGATTTTGTAGCAGCACAAAGAAAAAATTGTTATTTGGACCCTTTACTGAAAGCCTCAAAGCTTTGTCATAATGTTCTCAGTTCATTTGCTTTGAACATAATAAAGCTAACCAAACTACAAAGGTATCAGAAAGGTAAAACTCCTCCTGCAATTTAAGTGAAAATAAGACAAGTTGTCACAGAGATACAGAGTTTGTGTTCATTAAGTGTAACCATCAGAACTTATTCTTACTAATCATTAGAGCTTATGTACAAAAAAGAACATTATCGTGTTATTTTTACAAGTAGGTACTTGGATCCCTCATTAACCAACCTACACAATAAATTGCTTGCGCCAAGTCAAAAGCACTGTTCATAGTTTAAATTCCTGAAACATATTGCTTTCCTGGAGGACTAGTCCAGTACATTTAAACATTACACAATTTCCAAGTTTTTTAGACTATTTAAAAGTACAACATATGTTTGGGAAAAGGAAACAATTCTCTATCATCACTAGTGGGTAATGTAATTTTAGCTTCACATGCACATGATGGGAAAATAAGACAGAACAGTATTTTTAGCATTTATAAAAACATACATAATAATCAAATGTCATCCTGACTGCATTTTGACTGAACAGTTTTCTATTGATTACACTGGGTAAAGTGATAGGTACAGAATTTTTCTCATTTATATTCTACTGTACATTCAAAAAACCAGTATTTTCTATTTTATGATTGTAATATACTTTACTAAAAAATATCAAGTGTTTTCTATAAATCCTTGCTGTACATGCAATATTTCTTCACCAAGTCACAGTAAAACTCAGATATTCATTGGGGGGAGTTAATGTTGACTTCATTAACTGCATCTAAGTACTTTATCAAAACAATAAAGTAAGAAAAAGAAAAGCCGGTAATTAGGAATTATATTACTTTATTTATAGAGTTAGAAGCAATACTAAACAAAAAAGCAGACTTTTATAACTTCATGTGCTAAAATTCTGTAAGTGGCTTTACAATCAATTAAACACAATAAGCTAGTAAACATTCACATGCAGTATGCCTATGTAAAATAAAAAGGAAACAACACAGACTCTTCAAAATTACTAATTGTGTACATCTACAGGGTAAGTACTGACTGAGAAGAAACTTCTTCCAGAAAGAAGTATCTTGTTTAATAAAGCAAGAATATATTTTTCTCCAGCACTGCATTCTTCTTTCTCACGAAGGAAAGCTTTCCTATTACTCCTGCAGTAAGAAAAAGTTTTTAGCATTTTATAATACATGAACCATACCTTTTTCCTTTGTGTTTCACCATATCCATATCATATCAACTGGCAGGAAAAATGACAAAACTGTACAGAAATTGAAACAGGCCAACACAAGCAGAAACTGCAGGTTGGCTTTCAGCAAAACAAGATGACAGTCTGTTCCCGTCTACAGAGACTGCCTAAGAGCCTGGAGAGAAAAGAAGTGTGTTGCCAAATCTTAATCCCGTCGCTGTATTTCACATGGTGCTGCCTCACCTCTGCAGCTCCTACAAGTCTACTTCCCAACAGTCAGTGGAAATTCGTTCCTTGTAAAAACTCCATAAGCATTTCAATGTGATCACAGACACGCAGATAATAAAATCTGATACACTTAATGTTTAATTTTGCAGACCTACTGGAGTTTGTGTTTACATTACTGCAAATGAAATGATGCAATGCTAAATTTATCTGAAAGCACCACCTTAGACTCTTGGTATTGTATGAATTTATAGAAAAAAATTAATTTGCAATGCCAGCTATTAAGCAGTTTCTAAAATGCATTTACAAATACAGAAAATAAGGTCACTGGCATGATGTAAACTCACTCTAAGTAAAATAATTCTTCCCACATTAAATTTCTCATCTCTAAGATACTAATACAATTATATTACTGCAGAAAATATGCAGATTATTAGGAAAAAAAACTTTGAGACAAATTATATAAACAGAAGAGGATTACTTCTAATTACGGTCCTCTTGAACCAGTTCCCAAGCACACTGCTGAGGCCGCCACACACTGCTCTGCTCTCATGCTGCAGTGTCCCTTTCCTGCTGACCCACCGTATTTCTTCACAAGGGGGCACAATTTAGAAAGGAAAGGCCTGGTTCACAAGTCATTTTTGCAAGCCTAAAACTTCCAAGGACAACTGTATACTACTTTAAGAGGGTCACAGAGAAACACAGAGTGGATGAAGGAGAATTTTTGCTAGTGCAGGAACTGAAATAAGCAGCTTTACAAAAGGGTTTTTTTTTTGTGATTAAAGATACATGAAGGAGCCAACATAAAAGTACTGCAGCACGCTGGGTATTTTGTGGCTTTCCTCAGAAAGGGTCCTTAGAGTGGGTCACACTTCAAATAAACACGAATAATTCCACATCTGGTAACCTGGGTAACTTTATCTCAGAAGTGGGTCTTGTTACTATTTAGTTAATCCTCAAATACTGCTCTTCAAGTAACTTGATCTGTGGACAAACACTGATTGAAAAAAGACTACAGGTGAGAATAACAACTTATGGAAGGGGAAAAAAAAGGAAGTATGTGATAAAGGTAATGATGACAAAGGTAAAAGTAGGAAGCCACTGACTAGCAGGAGTTTTGAAGAACCACTGAGTAGTAGAAGGTGTTAAGTAAATGTGAGAGTTGCATATCTTCTGAATTCTTTTTAAATAACATGACACATCACTTACTGTCTTTAAGATACCTTCCTTTACAATTATGGAAACACACAGGAGAAAAACTCTTAAAAGATATGCTACAGTTGCATGCTAGGCTGCTGGGAAAGCAAAAAGCATGCAAAACAGCCAACTATTAGTAAAACATGATAGCTTCATTCAGTATTCTCTTACAATGATTAACAGACAGCAACAAGTACATAAAAAGGGCACATAGAGAGCATCATGTTCAAAGAAAACAAATATAATGATTTCTGAAAAAAAATCTGTAACAAGTGTTTTAATATCATATTTATCAGGACTATCAACTTCAAATGTAACATCATCTAGGCAAGTAATGCAAAAATAGCAGGAAGTAGCTACGGTCTATACAAAAAATTTTACAAAACTTCACAACACCTTGTCATTAAACACCCCAAAGACCAGTACATTAGAACCATTTTAAGTATTGTAGGCTCTGGCATTACAATACAGTTTTTTCACTCTTCCAAAACTGAAGCAAGAACAATTTCACATGCATGCATTTGTTGAATAAGACCTCCTGGAATACATATGATATATTTTCCTACAGAATCTTTCCTTTCCACTAAAAATAATGAAATATCATACAACAACTACATGTGAAGAACTTTTCTTTGGAAAAAATAATTTGTTTAACTCTAATAACTGATCTTTTCCTAATACTAATTTGTGGTTTATTTTCTCAAGTGCTGGAAGCCAGAAGAAATATTTTGGTGGTTATATTCAGGGAAAATGTACTTTTGATTGACAAGGCATGATGACTTTAGTATATTCTAAAATTTGGTTCATTTTTCCCACATAGATTTGTGTCTAGAAGACAACCCCTTGGAATTCCCAAGCATGAAAAGAACAAGGTAAACACCTCTTCCATATATACCAATTTCTTTACTTCTTTTGGAGACAGAAATGGATCAACTACTTTTGAGCAAAAAGGCAACAGTAAAACTGTGCTGGAAGGAGAATCCATATGGGTAATGAGCAAGAGGAACAGCTGTAGTCTATTCTTGCCTATTTTATGCCCAATAATGAGTGTTTTTCTACACAGAACGACAAAATAGTAGGTACATACTCAGCTTTCTGCTTTCTTGCTACTGATTAACTCATGTTGAAATGCATCTGTCAAAATCTAGACTCTTTGATAGAGACGTATCATATAAATATTTAAAGATACCTCTCCTACAGAAAACATGTTGGACACACTTCTAACCATGCTGAGGTTTGCAATGCATATTAGCTCCTCAAAGAAATCCTCTACCATTATTATACGTTTTGAAACTACAAGTCACAAAACCCAGCTATTCTCCCTCAGCAGGCCTGCCAACTGTTTTACTGGAAACAGAGAGAAACATCAACAGATGTTTTCAACCTGCTGATATTTTTAAAAATGGACATCTTAGATGATAAGCCTGTTCCTTCATTTCAGCAAAACCACTTTCTGCATAACAGGTGGCCCTACTGGGAGATTACCAATGAAAAGATGCTCATCTTTACTATATTCATTCCAGTCTCCGTGGCAGCTTCTACTTCCACTGTAAAGTAGGGGAACAACTATTGTTCTGGATGAAGAAAACTTAACATAATGAGTGAATATAATAAAGTTCAGACAAACAGTTGTAACTGTTTTTCTTAATTACAAGGAAATTTATTCCAAGATAAACCTGAAGTTTGCGGGAAAGCATCTATAGGCATTTAGTTCATAACGTATTAACATTTTCAAGTATATGGACATTTTAAAGGAGACATTAATGATTTCTTACCAAAATGATTTTGAAAGAAGGTAACTGAAAAAAAAAAGTTTAAAAATATGCAATGGACTTACCTAAGCAGCTCTAGAAACTGTAGCTTTACCTATATATACTGTGTGCTGCTAAGGTTCAGTCTTTCATAGCTACTACTCCACAAATGCTGCAGAAATGTTCTTTGAGAATTTAGAACAAATCACCTGAACAAAAGATGTTATTAGAACTGAAAATTCCTAATTCCTGGTGCCCATAATAAAATCTTCATTCTAAGTGCCTATGACCACATCATTATCCAAAGTATGGACCTTGATACCATCTAGCACAGAAACTGCTTTCCTCTTTTAAGCTTCTTCAATGTGCAGCATGATCCACTACGCAAAGAAATACTTCGAGACAGCCAATCCATTCTTGGCAGTCCCAACAAAACAACAAACTAACAGATTTATTCAAATACAATTTAAGTGCACTTCTGGCAGATAAACAATGAAATTCTCTTTCCTCTTTGGGGACTTAGGGTTTGTGTAGAAAAACATAATGCTATCTAAATTCCATGTATAGTTTGGTAATGCTCTCTATCAGTTGAATTTAAGATCATCATGTCCCTATGGTCTGGAAAATATTCTTTTCTACACAAGTAGGCTTGTCAAACTAACTAAACTGACAGCACTCTGAAGTGAGTCCCTACACACACATACATGCACAAAAAAAAAAAAAAACAAACCAGGAAGACTGGGAAGAGGCAGCTGACAAGTTCACATTCATTTAAGTTGTCAGTTCTGGGTAGTTTCTAAGATCTCATCAGGAACTCCAGTACCACATGCAGGACGTGAGGTAAGTATTGACACGACTAAAACAGTCAGGAGTCAGGCACCGGTAAGACATCCTTGTTCTCTTCATCTTAGCGCAGGGGCAGCAAGAAAACCAAATGCTTTTCCTGTCCAATACACATTTCATGTATTTTTCAGCGTCATAACATATGGACCTAATAGCATTTACAAGAGATTCCATTCATCTGTGGAATCCAACAGATGAACAACACTGTTCCCTCCAACCCACATCAACAGCTTTTTTGGTGTTTGTTATTCTTTCAGTCCAAGGAAGAAAAGCAATGTTTTCTCAATAATGTCAAGGAATTTTAGGTAAACAAACCACTACAAAATGCCTGAGGGATGAGAGTTTACAGTTTATTGTGCCAGCATGAGTCATAAATGGTGTGACCTATTTTTTAGAGAAGGTGACATTGTCCCCAGCTGCAGGGTTTTCTTGACAAAAAGGTGAAGGTGCACTATTAGTCAGCTTTGTTTTCCTTCCAAAGACAACAATCCATCTCTGTAGAAGACTCACTATACGACCTCTTAATTAAGAGTCGTCAATTCTAATATAGTTTTAATTTCACAGGGACCTTCTTCGACATTACAAAGGAACTTTGTGCTATGGAACAAAAGCAAACTCCATATTTCCTACATATCTTTAAATGTCTCATTAGCTTTCCACTTCTCTGTCTGAATGGAACTGGAGAGAGCACATATCTGCAAGGAATTGTACTACAGTATACAGCCTGGGAAAGAAAAAAAAAAAGAAGACAACAGCCAACATATTCCCTTTGGTCTGCTTGCCAAGTCTGTCCCAAAGCAGAAAACCCCAGATGCAGAACTCTGGTGTTACAAGTTCTCCCACATACCTTTCACGAATTTGTCTGGGTAGGTTGGTCCCAAGGGGCTTTAGTTTCTTAGACATTTTGGAACCTGTGTCCATACCAAGACATGCATTTGCAATACATTAAACACCCCTTTCACTGAGAAAGTGTGAGCTGCATTTTGAGCTCCAGTAAATTACGCTTTTCATCACAAATACTCTGTATGATTTGATCCAAGCCATCCCTGGAAAGCTTCTCCTCGGTGAAAGGAGAAAAACATTCCCATGAAAAATTATTTCCTCCAAGAACATACATGGGAACTCTCCAGCACATAAAATTACAGTAAAAAGGATGAAAGGCGAGAATTCAGGAGACCATTTTAGCAGAATTAAAAAAAAACAGACTGAAGCCTAACTTGCACTTTTTATACCTGCCAAAGACCAGCTGGAAAGTCTGCATTGTCCATCACTAAAGACCTTAACATTTTCTTTCTGGTATAATTCGTAATTTCTAAAGTTTTTTGAAAAGTTTTACAAGTACAGGGTGGGTGAACATTTTCACTTACTTTCCAAAATACCCAGGAGGAGAACAAACTATACCCCAAAATCAGTACATAATACTACTATAGGTTTACAAATACAGAGCACACGGAAAAAATAAGTATGTGAATAACATTTCCAAAATGAAAATTACTCAGAGGAAAAATCTGAAGGAAAAACCTGTAACTTCTAACTTCAGTGTCTTGCTCTTTGCTGAACAACTCTCCCTCAACTGCCACGATTACAAGGCTGGACAAACCTTTTTCTACTACTTGCTAAAGGATTCCATACCTCTTTCAATCAGCTGGGTAAAGATAAACCGGTGTATGAATCAGTCCCTCTTAGACTGAGTTTTGTGCACAAACTCAGATTTTTCAGAGGAGATATGAGTATGTGACAAGCCTGTTACCTTAAGTACATGTAAAACTAAGAGTTAACACTGCTAAAACTTTATAGACACTATACAACCAGGAAACCTTTATTCCCTCTTTTCTTCTGAATGCTTCTAAGACATATAAAAGAAATTATACTGCCATATTTCTTTATAAGAGGTCTGAGAGTAAATCTAATATGAAAAAATTACAAAGATGATCAGAATTATTTTTTAAAATAGTGTTTACAAAACCCAGATGTTCATAAATTTTTGGCATCATATTCTTTTTGTATCGTGTACTTGTAATTTGAAGATTTTAATTCTCAAGTTTTATGAAAAAGCCACTCAGAAGAGTTAACTGCCTACTGAACAGCTATAGGCGTTAACAAATAACAGCATTTTCTTTCAAGCAACATTTTTAACCTATCCAGGAGTACTCTCCAAAAGTGCATGTAAAGAACCAGTGTCAAAGTCATAATATTTTTAAATATAAATAATAACAACTTTTTATTTATCTAATTTGTATTCTTATAAGCCAAATATTTTTTAGAAAGCTGCTGTTATTTCTGAACTTCAAAACTGGAGCTACTCAGATGGTTTCTTTAGGCTGGATCAGAAAATACAGCTACACGCTGTGTTTAATAATTAAGATTTTCATCTGATTCCACCTACTGGTAGGAAACTTGTTTTCTATAGCCTTGACAGTGGTATAAACAAGAAAAAAGCATTGCCCACAATCCTATTCAAGTAGTAGAGAGTAAAATGGACAATTGGTTTTTTCAACAAGGAATCTAGTTTTAAAAGGTGCTAGTAAAGAGTTGAAGGAGTGACATTCCATTTTTTTTTTAATTCACAGGCTGTATTGAGGCTTGACTAACTTTAAAGCCTAAACTTGTTTGAAATACACAGCATTTACGACTGAAAAAAAAATTCATTTTAAATTGTTCTTTTATACAATCTATTCTATTTAGTGTTTGTACTGTTCTTTACATGAAAAAAATGTTTCTTTTCATCATTTTGCCAAGAACAACATTTTACTAGAAACAGATTTTAATCTGTTTTTAAATACATATGTGAACACAAAGGACATTTTAATCAACAACACAAAGCAAACTGAATAAATCTTTTATACCAAGATAATTTGCTCAAAATAAAACTTCTTATTGTTTATATTCATATAAACATAAACGACATGACATAAGACTATCCAAGAGAAAATATTATCTCTTTTCAAGCCATATAAGCACAAAAAGCCAGGAAGGTTGACTCCATGACGGGCAAATTCACCTTAGGAAAAGATTATTTTGTCTGGTTTGTAGAAGAAAGTCAGCAAAACACTAAAACTCAACCTTAAACCATTTTCTGAGGATTCCCAAGCTGGTAAAGGGAGGGATCTCACAAAACTAAGGTCTGACACATTCATTATAGACCTAATTCTCCTAAATGAAATATGGGATCTAGGCCAATTGACCTACATGACATCACAAAGCCGGTGAAAAGACCTGACTCTTCTACTTGGTCCCACAGGATGAAAGAAGACCTGCCTCTCTAACTGCATTCTTTACTTGGAAAAGTTCTACAACGACAGTGGAGGGGGACTTCCCCGCAAATTGCCTGAAGGAATCCTTGAATACCCTTTAAATATCATAAAAACACTCCCCCAAGAATCATTAGAAAAATATACCCTACACACATTCCTTTTTTTTTTTTTAATGACCTGTTTTGGGCCTCTCCTTTGGCTGACTATCATTCAATCAGACTGGAAAGAACACATTTTTTTTTTTTAAATATAATATGATAGAAGTCATTCAGAATTTCAGGGGGACAAAGCAGCATGTGGAAAATGCTTTAAAAATTTATGAGAAAGGATCTTTTCAAAGCAACTTTAGACACCAGTGTTTGTTGAACCTTTTGAAGTGCTGTGGCCTTTCTGAGGGTAAATAATCATACAAAACATTTTAGACACAGTAAGATTCATAGCACGAACCACAGAATTTACTCCCAATATAGCATATATATGTTTCTGCAAGAGTGCAGACCATGTTAAGTATAAACCTGTAAACATTTTAGCAGTGTTCTACTGAATATATTTCCCAACCAGTGAAACAGTTAAAAGGCAGATAAGCTTGTAAATGTTCTTTCTTCACTAAATATTCGACACAAAAAAGTGCCAAAGCAGCTTAGTTCAGAAAGAAGCTCTGTTATACCACAGTGCAAATAACATTTCAACTCTAATTTTTGCAAATAAGCTGAAAACTTGTTCTACTGCATTTTTAAACATTATTTATCTTTGAATGTTGAGAAATAAATTAGTTACAAGAAGAATAACAGAGCCATGAAGTTTGGAGTCACATATAGTAAGTCTGTTGAGTCTACTCTAAGCAAGTTTACTGTCAAGAAGAATCTTTTAAAATATTTCTAAAGTAGTCCGTTACTTCCAGTAATAAAACGAACCATGAATGCTTCCATGTGCAATTAAATCTCCGTCTTGTTTGTGCACCATGACTGAACTAATAAAACTCCAGAACTGGGAATGTGGTGCAGCACAGTGCAGACACCTGAACTAGTGTGAATTAGTGAAATCAGGAGCATGTGGAAGCAATAGCATTACCTGGTTTTTCCATTGTATTGTAGTGCAGCTCTTTCCTTGCCTTTTCATTAGCTAGTGGAACAATGACATAACATAGTGATGACAATTCCATTTCACACATGCACTGATTACAATGTATTTGAATAATTTGTTCCTTTTCAGACTATAAGCACAAACTTGCTATTATTAGATCAAATCTGTAGTAAATCACAGTATGAAAGGCATTATTAAGTACTTCTTTCATTATTTTCTAATATGCTAATTTTGAAAAAATAATTTTAGATATTTGATCAGTCTGAAGAAAAAATGAGGGAGCTGTACTATCAGTGTTCCAGTAGACAACAAGATTCCTCCACGTCCATAAAAGAGTAAATAATAAAAACTATTCACCAACATAACAGAAATTCTCTATCAATAGACATTGACTGCTCCACTTGTTAACCCATACTATGCCTACTCCATAAACTGTCCTGAGATGCGCATCATGAAGTCATGTCCCCATGTAGCATTGTGTGCAAAGAGAAATATTTCATAGTGGCCACACTCTTCACTGTATCTGCCTAATCTAGGCTTTTAAAACAGTCAAGTCACATCTGCATTCACACCTACTAGAAATCCAACATTTTTAGAAGCACGGCTTTCTGCACAGAATGGTATTTAATGAAACTGCTCCAAGTGGGTGGCAAAATGGAATTCCGACCTGCAGGCAAAGGCACCTGAATGCTGCTGTAGGACATGGGCCTACGGGCTCAGAAAGGCTGCCCCAGTCTCACCTGCCATGTCAGAGCAATAGCCAACCTGTCTGCAAAGACCATGGCAAACACCTCATAATCTGCAATAAGCCAGAGGTTGGAGAAAGGTCTATCAGGCATGATCGTTGACTAGTTGGTACACAATTTTAAATCTTCAGAATTCATATTTGAAGTGTGGGAAAATGGTTTCATTACCATTTGGGTTTTGGGGTTTTTCTTCCAAGCATCCAGTTGTCTAATCAAACACCAGCGCCGAGTTTGGAATTCCGTTTTTCCTCAAATTCAGTTTTTAGATTTTTTTTTCCCCTTTACTTCTGGCTAAAGAAATATCTACCAATGGCAATTAAAAGTGATAATGCAGCAGATAAAATACATCACAATTAGCAATAACACTGTATGAATTATTCTATCCACCAGATGGCATATGCCTCACATTTTACTTCAAATATAGTAAAACTTCAATGGCAGGTGCAACAATCAGATTTTTCCTGTTCCTTTCTCTTCTAATGTACAAATTTCAATAATATTTTAGTATTTACACAGTTTCAAAAAATGAAAATATATTAGCTGTAACCATGATATGGAAAAATGAACTAATTTCCACACTTAAATACACACAGCCCATCTACAAGCTGTTTTGAAATCTTAGAATTGTATTAGCATCTCCTTGCTAGGGGAGCAAAGGCTATTAGGAAAGTTATACCTGTAAAACTATCCTTGCAGAGATCTGGGTCAGCATAAATATAGTATAAGGATTCTTCTCTAATGAAGTCTTATTGTCAAAAGGACTGCAGAAAGACAAAGATATTATCATCAGGGGTATCATATCACATACTCACAGTTACTCCTGATTATATAAGCACGTGCACGTATATATGCATCCAAACCAGGTCTGAGTGGAAATCAGTGATGACAGTGATGCAGCAGCCCTGTAAATACTTTCAAGGAGCGTTTCACTGGAACTTAAGCCCAAATTTTCTAACTGGACTCCTAAAAATCAAACCTGTAAATCCCTAAGACTTCTAACTGTTGCTGGTCTGATTATGAGGAACACAGGGCATTCAGCATCTTGAAAATCATGGTAGTTTTATCCAGTAGACTAATTAAGAAATTTATGTGTCTAATTTAAGCACACAATTTTGGCTGCAATTTTTCTGAATAGTACCAAAGTGTGAATTCTAACTTCAGAAAAGTATAATGAGAATTATTGTATAAACAAAGCTTTCTCAGATCATCTCCCTCCTGTTCTGGGGGATCAACTGACAAAGAATAGTTTGAACCCTCACGCTTTCGTTGGCTGATCTCAGTCAGACCAATTGCATCTGTCCACGGCATTAGGCTAAGTTAAAAGCACTGCGTTGAACAACATGACAACAGTTGGCTGACAGGAGCAACTTGCAACAATTAGCAAAATGCAAATAGCCTTTGAACCAGGGATGTACGAAGTCTAATGGTCCTAGAGCCATTTGATCCAAGCAAATCCTATGATCAAACTTGATTCAGGCAGGACACACAAAATATGATTTCTTGTATGCCCTTCATTCTTACCTAGGTCATACGTTAATAAATGCAGAGGATCAACTGCTGGACCACATGTTAATGGACATACTAATAAGGAGATCCTCTAACTACAGAAGATAATCTAGAAGAGAAAATAAAGTATAGTACTTTAGTAAGTACTTCTCTCTTGGGCTAGAGAAAAACTGCCTATAATGCTTGCTTGCATAAAGAAGTCAAAAATTAGAAAAGTACAAAAATTAAAACTGCAGAATGCTCAGTGGCAACAACACTGCCATCTTTCAAAACAGTGTGGTTTTAAACTTCCTGTTAATATCTTGTCAATGCTTAATCAATTTTATGAATGTTTCTTACTGAAAAAAAAAATCACAATGAGGCAAATATCTAGAAGAAAAAACAATATGGTTTTCCTCATTACAAAATAACGAATAATCTATTCTATAAAAACATGCCCCAAACACTTTGTTATCCTACAATGGTAATCTTGACAAGTCATTAAGAAGTTTTTTCCCAGTCTTAATGGGCCTTGAAGACTTTAATATCTTAACATCTTGGCCTAACTACGTGGCAAGGCTTTTTAAAAAATATCTGTAAACTTTGAAATTTGCTTTACAATTCTGCAGACATGCTGTGCTATCCAGCCCCTGCTCACCAGGTGTGGGATTCCCTCCCAAGCACCTGGAGCTGACATAGGCACAAAGAGAAGCTCTATGATGTGATTCAGGACAAGCCTAAGAGATAAGGAATGTTAATAGGATGAACAGCGCTTTCTTTATCCCATTTAAATGTGAACATTAAATGGTGGATGTGGAGGGTGTGCAAGGAAGGCCCTGCAGTAAGTCCCCAGCTCAGCAAGGTTTCAGTAAACCATAGTTTTAGTGGCGTTGGACCCTCAGGCCACTCACAGTGTTGAAAGAAGTCATAATGCCTGACAAAAAGATCATAGCTAAGGCAGCAGCAGTTTAAAATCTGAAATTGAAAAGTACCCACATTGAAGATCATACGGCAGAGGACATATGGACATGCCTGGGGTAGAGGCATAAGTTAGACTACAGAATGATGATGAAATGCTTAGGGGGCTTTTAATTTTAATTTAGTTTTTAATATTTCATTTAATGTCAACTTTTCCTCTGTTCTCCAAACAAGAAAACAACTTATGGTCTAGACTGTCTTTATGGGGCCTGACATAGTATTTATCAACAGAACATGAAGCAAATAATCTCATCTCAGTCAAAAGCTACAAAATTTGGTTCAACAAAGTCATGGACTCAGTCATGGGTTTCCAAGCTGTGGTGCACATACTATTAATGACACACAAATGTCAGTTAAGCAACCAAAAATCTCTTCTTGTATGTGCACAAGTACTGTGGCAATGGTAATACATGATCAAGGTAAAGTTGAAAGCTCTGCTCCTTGTCTCTGGGAGAAAGGTGGAAGTCTGCAAGTCTCTGGAACGCACAGAGACTCAGAGTATCAGCAGCAGTGTTAAATTTTCTGATATGCCTCATCTTAGTCTTCTAAGAAACTTTGTTATTCTAAGCTTTCCAAAATTAAGTTTCATTCTATTTCATTATTTAATTTCATTTGTTGACCAGGTAAGAATTTGAATCCAATTTTTATCAAACTTGAGACTCAGTAACTCTTCTTACAGATCTGTTTTGTTTAAACTAACATCCAATTTTTAAAAAGCATGTTATTTTTATCAAATAGTTTCCATAGCAGACATATTGTTGAGGAAAAAAAACCCCTACAAAATATCATCTAATTAAAACCCCAAGAAGGTAGTAAAATTGCCCAACTACTGAGCCCTGTCACACATGCTTGGCCTTGTCACATCAAGCCTTGCCAAAGTCTCTCAATTCACAATGATTTAAGAATCAAGTGATGACTAGTAATCTCTCTCCAAATTCCATTAATTTTCATTATATTTCTACTTGAAAGTGCAAACTCTGTAGGTACCTATCATGATAGCACTAGCACTGCTTTACAAATGTCTTAGTTCCACAGAAAAGCAGCAAATCTCTTAGTTCTGGTTAGGTTTGAGAACAAGATTTTGTCGGTTTTTGCTCTCGACATTTTTCAAGTCCCAAAACTCAAAGGACGCTTTGTCAACTATCTCTTTTATTTTCCTTCCAAGTTTTTCATAGAACACTGGCTCCTTTTCATTAGTTCTTTCAGTTAACTACCTTTCATATCCCATTAGCAAATTCGCCCACTACTGTTAAATCAATTTCCATGTCTTTTACTTAATGAAAAAAAGGAGATTTTAAAGTTTTTGTTCTCTCAGATCCACTGAGTCACAACCACATGGGTATGTCCTGTGAATCTGCTTTCATCTTGGCTGTTGTTTTCCTTGTATTTTTTTGCAGACTGGAGAAATTTAAATTCAGCAAGGGTCAGAGGAATCTGGTCATTAATGCCTAATATAAATTAGAAAATACTTTTTTCCTGATGAGTACAGTAGAAAAAAAACCCTTACAAATGCACTATGCTCTACGATAGTTTGATTTAACTCATTGAATTAACAAAAATACCAGCTCTTTCGGAAAGCAAATTGCAGTCTAAAAGTGTAATAGTACGACCATTTGCATATCAATCACCCAATGTAAAGTTTGAATGCTGTTTACTAACCTTCACATGAAAAAAAAAAATCCCCAAAAAGAACATGGAAAGAAAGAGGACAAAAGAAAAGTTCAAACTGAAATATAATAGCTAAAAATGGGACAGCTGCCACACGGGAATTGATATGAGCCCCACAAAGCTGGACTTAAGGCTGATATAAGTAGGAATGCCCACTAAGACCACGCAATTGCATGAAGAAGGAATTTCAGCCTTAAGTATCAGACTCAGCTGAACGTAGATTGTGAATACTGTAAAACAAGCTATCCAATAGTAGAGAACTAAAGGGAAATAAACTGGGAAGTTTTGTGTCTCTATAAAATATTGAAGAATAAAGGAGACTCCATAAAGACCACCAGTGTAGAGAATAGTAAGCATGTTGACTGTAAGTTCAAGAATGGCACTAGGAGACAAGATAAGACAGCTACTCGATAGGCTTGAAGTACAAACAGCAAAGCTGGTTAGGAGGAGTTATAAATAACTAGAATTTTCAAGGGAGAGAGGAAAATGCTTCCCCCTTCCCATCACTGAATTTAATGAGAATTCCCATGGAGACTTCCAAGGTCAGGAAGCCTCAAAAGAGAGAGCAGATCTTGGAGTCATCCACCAAAAGGAACCTGAGGAGGAGGAGCCTGGAAAAGCCCTAGAGACACGAAGAGAGTGCAAGATGCAGGGGTGAATCTTTCTCAAATGGCAATAGCTGGACCCTATCCTGAGGTAAATACTATTAAGGCTGGCATATGTAGAAGACTGTAGAGCCCTTAAAATGGTATGGGATAAGGCCTATAAATGGGTAAATATAAAAAATAGTTGAGGCACTGTCATACTTGGACACGAAAGAACCATGCAGACCCAGCTTAGTTCAGGACAGAAAGAAGCCAGGAAAAGCCCCAGGCTGTTTATTTTACTTCATATATATATGTTCTTAGGAATGACCGTGGATTGGAGGATGAGGTTACCACCTCTCCAACCACACCAGTCAGATGAAAAGTCCATCAAACTTCTCTGCCTCAGCAGAAGGAATGAAAACAAAAAGGAACGGTTAACCAAACATAACTATGTTTACAGAAAGTGCGTGAGAAACCCCATCACAGAAATGAAAACATCAAAAGACTGCAAATCTCAGGGCGACAAGGCACCCTGTCCAGGGGAGCAAATGCATGCTCTGATGTTCTGGAGCTGGGACCTTCACTACAGACGCAGCTCTTCCTCTGCTACTCACTGATAAGAAACCCAGTGACCTAACAGGTAAGGACTATTTAAAGCCCACAATCCAGGGGATTGGCCATGGGAGTAGACATGCGACCAACTGTCTCTGTGTGCTTTTCTATCGTGCCAGAGGGTGCAGATTAAATAAAATCTGACCACTCAGGTCCCAGAGAGGACTAAAACAGCACAAGGGGCAGGTGCGGCTGGATGCCACAGAACAGCCTGGTATGCTAAAACAAAAAGAAGGGCCAATAGGTGATCCTTCCACAATCCTGCACTGTAATGACCTCAAATCTGAAGATAGGGGGCAGTATTTTCATTACTATCTATATAAACACCTTTTGGGTTAGTAACGAAGTCATTTAAAGGTCCTGAAGAAAGATGTCTGAAGCAAGTCCAAAACACAGCTGCTGTCTATGTGGATATGGAGTAATTTCACCATGAATAAAACAGAAACAAAGTGTACTGCACAAGCCAATCCTAATAGACAGGTAATACCACCTATTCCCTGTCTTCCCTGATACGCCTGCCCTGCTTTATTCTGAAAATACACATATACAAACTCAGTTCTAAAATTCCAAAGTAATTTGTATGATTACAAAAATGAACATATCATCTATGCAAAGCAGTCCAAAACCTGGGGTGTGGCAGAACAGGACAAATATGATGTAATGGTCAGGTAATTATGTAGATCATATATCAGATAAATCAGAATATTCTCATGCAAAGATAAAAACTTGGAAGTGCTTGAAAAATTCCATCACACACGCCCAAATTCCCCACATAAAGCTTCATCCTGATGTTTCCGATGCTGGATTAATTCCTCTATATGAAGTGAGTTCCTGGTGTGGCAAAAGCTGTGGAGTATATGAAACATCTAGGTACAGCAAACAATACTTCATCTTTCGAATTTCAGCATAACTTCATACTTGTAATGGTGTCCAACATATTTGTTTTACTTTTCCATCATTTTATAAGGGTAATTTAATTCTGAAACAAACCATTGATGCATTTATCTCCTCAGCAGCTGAACCACTGGCAGGAAAAACAGGAAACAGCTGGTCAAAACTAAAGTGAGATGAGAAATTTATTCAAAACTAAAAAAATGATTCAAAAGTGATCATCATTTACAAAGGCTAGATTTGCAGTTTTTACAAACCAATGGCAAAGAAACACTGTGCAAGCTAAATTACATATGCAGTGATTCACAAATGTCTGCTAAAGATAAAAGAACTTTGTTGCTCAAAAGCAGTCAAATTACAATAAATGTCCATCCACAATCTGTTGGTTAAGGAAAACTATAAAGAAAAAGACACAAAACCCCTCTACTTCTGGACTAACAGAAAATAAGAAAATTAATACACTGCTGTTAAATATGATTCATGTTATACTTCATGCTTATAGATGACCTCTATCTTTTCTACAGCCCCAACCCTGCTGAGTGACTTGGTGTGAATAGAGCAAAACCTCCTTCATGCTGATGGCAAACCACTACATCTCAATGAAATGTTCACACAGGAAAAGGTTTTGCACTCTTGTACTTCTCCCTGACTGTATTTTAAGTAAGGTAAGTTTAAAAAGGACACATAGGTAAGCCTGAATACAAGCTAATTTCCTAAAAGGGAAATATTCTAAATGCTCATGAAATAACATTGTTTTCCCTTGAAAATATATACATTGACATACACAAGCTACCAGTGCAATCCCAAGATTGCAAACAACAGACAGGAAGTCCAGTGTTACAGCTCCCATGACAACAGTAATGTGCTTATATAAAGTAAAAAATCTCACATATGCACAGGGTCAGAACTATAATGGCCTCAAGCATGCTGCAGGATGCTCTAAGTCTGCAAAGTTACTCAAGATAAATTCCTAATTTAAAACAGAAGATTGAGGACAGTTTGCTCTCAGGAGTCTTTTTCTTGATCCAACACAAAATCACATTTAGAACAATTCTCCAGGCCTTGGATACATTCTTATGTTTTTGCTGAAAGACGAACCATTCAGAATTATCATTCAGACCTTCATTCTGCCTAGGAGTAAGTAAGTAAGACCTTTATCCCGCCTAACCGTTGGTGATTGGTTATATACATTTTTATTAAAGACTTGGTTTTTACTTTGCTCTTATGCTCATAACTCTAAAATTCCCTAATATTAATATTTGGAACTGGTGGGTACATTTTGGTTCCCTCCCCCTCCCCCCACTGGAAACTTACAGGATATGTCTCTTCAGCAGACTACAGTGCAGCACACAGCTACTGAGCTTGCTGAGATAAAAGGAAATCTAGCCACAGCATATGGAGAGTGTTTGGGAGAAGTTTATCTTCTCCAAACTCTGAGTGAGCTCACTAACAACTAACTGCCTCTAAGTCTAGAGAATAGATGAGATCATCACTTGTTTGTAAAACAGCTAGGACACAGATTCAAGTTCAGAAGCACAGCTTCCAAGCAGTGTGATAACATGAACAGTAAAAAACAGCATAAGCAACTGAAGGGTACTGAGTGAAGTTTTATTTATTAAGTTAATGATCCCACCTGAGTTATATTACAATGCATTACACATATTTATATAGAGAATATTTTTAGTTTAAAACTAAGGTTTTAAAATTGCTTAATCTAAGTTTGGCACGTCTGTCTCTTAAAACATTTGACATAAAACTATGGTTCCCATGAAGCCAACAGCTCCATTCTGCACATGTTTTTTTTTTTTTTCTCCCTCCAAGTAACATTATCCCAATAGGAGATTTTAAACAGATTACAGTATGACTAGGATTTCACCCATTCTCTAATACTTGAAGGGAATTCCTAAACCCTCTAAGAACTAAGACTGCTGTAACATGAAACTAGTGCAGCTAATAATACATCCTTTGTTTTGCCCACAATTTACTAATGAAGGTCGGTGTCTGTTGTGATTGCTTGAAAACAATTTTTACAGTGTCAGGAGACTAGCATGAACATAACCAGTACATAACAATCACTTTTAATCACCTTAAAAGAAGCTCACATTATTTTACTGTGGATGCAAAGTCCAAATGGTAGTAACACTCAGTTGCATTACAGTTACTGGAAAAGCTAAGAGGAAAAAGAAAAACCCCTACTTTCATGAGAGTTCATTAGAGTATTCAGAGTCCTGAAACAAGTGCAGGTGCTGATTTCAAGACAAAAATAAACTTTTTCATTACTGTTGCATGCTTCCGTGCTATCACAGCAACCTTCCCTGTAGGGCTCCATCTTTGAGTATATTCTATACTAAAAGCAGGTCTTCAATCTCTCAGTTCAAAAATTAATGTATCTGGTTACAGTTGAAAATATTAAACAAATTGTTACTTTCACACAATTTGCAGGGCAACAGAAGCACTGTCTGATACATGTGTTTTGCAGGTAAATAATAGTGTCTAACTATATAATTGTCTAGTGAAATTATTAGGAGAACAAAAATTTTTAAAAAAAAAAGTGGCTACAAATACCAGGGCCAAATGTTTGTTTCCAGCACTGCCCCACTTCTGACATTCCTGATGAAGGCTGTGTGCTGTCACACTGCCCTGAGTCACGCTGGTTCCAGTGCTGCACTGGTGTCATTAGCTTAGACTGGTGTGGGAGCACTCTTGGAGCCCCCCTGTCACTTGACAGTCCAGCTCACAAATACTTGGACAGTACTTAATGGCTGTATTACGTTCAATTGTTATTCTGATTTTTAGGCTGTCACCAGTCCGTATATTCAAGAAAACTTCATGACCAGAGGGCTCATAACCATACATTATCCAATCACTTTTGACACACAGAGGAACCAAATAGCCTCATATCTCATGGAAGATGCCTTAGATACTGTGGCAAGTAAAATTTTCCAGGAGAGATTTTTCCTCTAAATTGTGTTTTAAATTTCATACTGGTAAGGTATATGCCGACCAATTACTGTTAACCCAACCCAGTTTTAGAAAAATTTCTTTTTAAAAGATTCTGAAAGATTGTAGAAAAGCAAGATAAATTAAAATGTATATGAAATCTCATAAATTCAGATTTTAGTTATTCACTCACCAACAGAGTGATCTTTATATGGCACAGTTTTTATTAACTTACACCAGAGCAAACAACCCAACTTTTCTACAGTTCATACAGGTAACGGAGATAACTTAGTTTCAGCTGAGAAAGAATTCAGAAAAGTGTCCAACTCTAACACTCTAAAATGAACCCTTTAATGTGCTGCAGGGAGACTTTCTAAACCAGACCTTCATGCTTCTTTACAGTTAATGAACAGTCACTAGAAGGAAAGTCAGAAAATGTGGAAAAACTGAAGGCATAATATAATACTCTTGCCAAGACTCCCACACTATTGGCTCTAAATACCTAAGTGTGCTCACAGCTAAAACTTATTGTTCATAATTTGGCCCAATGTTGTTAAAGGTATAAGGCAACTATAAAATAATACAAAGTATTAAGCAATTTAGCTCAAACTCTGTCACACATTATGGTAGTAAAATGACTTCTTCTACAGACAGAGGGTAAATTTTCTATTTTTAAAGCTAGCCTTTAAAACTGGAGTAACTCAACCCAAAGCAAATATAAGTATAGAAGCCTCATTTTAAAAAGTTCAATTTATTTTTACAGCACTTACTGAAGGGAAAACATAATTTCATGCCTATTTGGCTTCTCTCCTGCTTCCCTGATTTTTTTCCAAATAGTCAATTCTGCTCATTAACTTTTTTCTTCAAACAAAGAAACAAGAAATACAGGGTCCAGGTAGAATAAAACCAGGTTGTCCTTACCTACCAACTACTTTAACATAAGTAAATAAACCTTTATGTCTAAAAAGCACAATGGCATTTTAACAGGCAAAATACTCATGCACAGTCACATAAAAAAATTATTGTTAGAGTGGAGGAACACTCCAACCACTTGCAGATAATTTGCTTTATGTCATTATTTCCTGTAAATTCCTTTCAGCGTGCTGGACTAGAAATTTTATTTCAAAATGGAAAGCTGAAAAATCTCAAATCTGCCTGTAGTCCACACTGTAGAATCACAAAGTAGCCTTTTTTTTGTTAAATAGAAGTACAAGTACAGCATAAAGTTTAGCATAAAGAGCAGTGCTACATTTTAGGTATGCAGGCAAAACTGTAAGGGAAGAGAATAAAAATCCATTTAAAGAATTCCATCTTTTAAAATAAGTAGCAGGAAGTAAAGAACAGTGGGAAAAGCACACAATTCTAACAGAAAGATGGTATGACAGCAAACCCAGACCTCAAATTCCTACAGAAACAATTAAAAACAACCCAGAAGTGAAAGTCAGTAATAATTTAATTTTTTTAGGCTGCTTTGTGGGTTGTGAATCTCACAGACTTTGGCAGAATAACTTTAATAATAAGACTCTTATGTCCAGGTTTCATATGGACACTCCACAAGCTTTGTGTCAACTAAATCAGATCAGTCATCTGAATGAAACACAGCATATAGACTCTTATGCTGCTAATCACTGTTAGCACAGAGGGTAAATCAGATGCTTTCAAGTTTTTGTTTCACTTCTTAAGAATCAACATGGGCCTCTTCATTATATAAATTATGTTTTGAATACACTGGAAAAGTGTATCTTCCAAGATACTACTAGATATAAAAGAGGGTTACACTCTTCATTCTGACAAAATATTGACAATAAAAGGTCACAATTAACTCAACACCTGAGAAAAATGACCAACAAAATGTTCTCCAAACACACTGCATTACTAACCCTTCCTTTGTTCATAGTCATGTGTTAGCATTTGCAGTAACGAGCTCCTGCATTCGGTTAGTGCAATCGTTGTTTAAATAACCTAAGCAGACATTATTTCCATGACTAACAGTGAAATACTCAATCTATCTATATTTTCAGGAATGCCAGAAAAGCATGCACCGACTAGAATTGCTGATACAGCTCTGGAAGGGAGGAGTGCAGCAGAGGGAGGGAACTCAGCTCTCTATAGGTTCAAAATTAAAAACAATATTTATATTGATTACAAAATATTTATTTTACTTAAGAATATATTGAGAATTAATAATCAATTATAAACAACAACAACAAAAAAATCAAATACTATCTATTAAGCACAAAAAACTTGTGCCTAGCTCTATTTTTTAAAAAATATTATCCAAGATGACTGCTTTATATTCCAAATTAATAAAACATGATATAAAAATTTTTTACCTCCAAATCTTTTTTCTCTCCTTTTTATTAACAGACACCACCAACTGACTATAGCTCAACTTTATGGAAATAAAGAAATCTTAATACAGGACTCCTTACATTAGCCACGCGTATCACAAATCCTTGCATTACATTCATTTTACACAGGAGTCATAAAAACTCCATGGACACTACAGGGAAAAAACCAAAAACCTGATGCTAACAAACGCTGAACTACTATCTCAAATCATTACATTAACTATGAAACACTCCCACAAGACAAATCTATAATAGAATCACTATTCTACCTGGAAACAGAGTGGGGCAATTAATGTTTTCTTTAATTTTTGCCTAATTAGTATTTGGCATTTCAGTAGTGCCTTAGCAACTATGAAGAATATCAGGTATATTAGAGTGCTAACTTCTATCTGAGCAGAGCTGAGCAAGCCAGCAGAGTTCTTGCTTCTTAAAGCTCAAACTACTGGCACCAGGAATGTAATGACACAGCAAAGATAGTACTGACGCCTACAAAATAAGCTTAACTAAAGAATTCAGCTATGTTGTTGCAGCTGCCATCTGCAGATCTTGAGGTCACTTGAGAGAATCAGTGAAAGTCTAGTGAGCTGCCCAGATTTAATATCTTAGTCAATGGTGGACATGGTTACTTTTGTCACACTACCTTACCACCACGGCAAAACCACCATCATATCAGGAAAACACAAAGCGTATTTCAGCCCTATGAACCCAACATCTCACAGATCTCAGAAGCTCTGACTTTGGGAATTAGTCAGGTTGCTAACATGGTGCAGCTGAGCTGAACCCAAGCAGTGGATACTGCCCAAGCAAAGCCAACACCAGAGCCTGCACTCCCAAGGTCTCTTTCTACGGCAAATTCTTTGCACTTGTGACTTCTTTAATATGTACTAATGTGTGGGGCTTGCACTGTTCCAACATGGACAAGCAAATGTCTAATGAACAGATACAACACCCATCTGATAAGGGTAAATGCTGCCCTGTATTTAGCTACAAAAACTAAGTGCAAAATTAGAAAAAATATTCAACATAAAGATCCTCTCCCTTCATACAACACATACATTAAATCCAGAGGGGTCTAAATCTGCATATAAAATACCTATAAACAGTAATAATATGCTACATGAAGAAAAATATAACTCCATGTATTTTCTATATAGTGCAAATCCTTAGTCCCACCTCCCTAAGTAGAGGAAGAAAAAAGAAAAAATCATTCAACAAGACGACAGTTCGGTGCCTTTCCTATATTAGCACTAGAATTTTTATGTAAGGGATATGCACAAATGAGACCCACATTTTCCTACTTAGAACATAAAGGTCTCTATTGTTCCATGTTACACCAGTACTGCTATGAAAACTTAATTTCTCCAACTTTTTTTTCCTCTTGAAGAACAGAACTACTGTTCACTTAGCTGTTCCAAACAGAATGCATGCTCAAAGGGTGAGATAAGGGGAAAGGAAGAACAAATTACCACATTCATTTACTACTTCTTCCTTCTTCCTTTGATTATTAGCATGAAAGATTCCTACAAATGCCTGTAATTCATTAAATTATTTTAACCCAGTGCATATGTTCAACAGGTCCATATATTCATCACATCCATTAAGTTAATTTCTATTTGTGTAAATCCATCTATAGTGCTAATAATATAAGCCATAAATACGTAGAAATATTATTGCAGAAATAATACTTGACACTAAATAACAGGAAAACAATGTGAAGAGAACTTGATGCATGTTATACATAAAGAGATTATATACAGAGGTTGATAAGAAGAAAAACAGTTTTGGCATCCATTTGGATCAAGACTTAGAAACATGTGGTTTTAAGCTTTTTTTGACCATGAGGAAAACATTCTGTGCATTGTAGTTATGCAAAGTGCTTTACAGTGCCTGTTTATCTTCTGCTCACTTGTAGACAGAACTTTTTTCTATTTAAATCATTATTCATTGAGCACTTATTATTTTTGTTTCTGAGTTCATATAAACAGACTACAAAAAAATCTTCAACTTAAAACTCTCCCACCCCAAAATGCTGTATGTTCAGTAATATACAGCAGTGGTGGAAAGTGGTGAAACAGGCATGCACGACAAAAGCTAAGGAACTCAACGTCAAATTGGAAATGTCCAGTGAAGAAACATGAACACATCCTTCAGCTACCTCAGCTACAAAACATTCTCCCATCTCTCCCCCCAAAAATTTATAATGATACTTAAATGTACTGAGCATACACCATGATAAGTAAATCCACGGAATTATATTCACCCCTCCATGGGAGCACGACCACGCACCCTGCAGCGCATCTGCTGTCTCAATACGTTTGTACTTCCACTGACCAGTGTAGTGAATTTCACAATAATGAACAGTACCACAAAGCTCTGCAACCTGGTAAAAAACCTGACATACACATGTTTATAGAACTCTCCAATCAACTATTTAAATGGAAAAATACTAATTTCTAGAAGGACATGAGGATATTACAGGAGGGCACAACTGTCATGAAGTCACAGAGTCCTCTCTTCCCTTATCACTGACAAAATTTTGTATTTGTTTGATCAATTTTACCATAGGACTCTGTGATCTTAAATGAATGTAAATGATAGATGATTCTATGATTCCATACAGAGTTTTCCTCCATTTCAGTCCTACTGAAAGTTGTTGAAGACTCTGAGCACTAGGTGCAAGAAATTTCTTTGAGCAGAAGAGATTCCCATTTATTCAAGACCAATTTATAAGCATAGCTTATATGACAACACTCTCCTTTATTTTATTTTCCCCTCCCTAGAGCTTATTTATACATTTTAACAGAGAAAAAACACATCTCCTTTTTTTGCTAAGCTCAGTATCAGTGGTCAAAATCTTTTATAGACTACATCGACAACTATGGAATTTCTACCAGCACAGAAAATCTTTTACTACTTAAAATAATATATTAAGAATGTGCTATGTAATCTCTATAATAATAATCTATGCATTCATGAGTTCATTCTAAACTTAGAATTGATTGCATTATGTAACTTAAGAGAACACAAATCAGGGCAATATCAGCACACTACTGTATATTATTCAAGTATTACTCGTTTTCTTATTTGCAAATGTAAAAGAAATAGAAATACATGTAACTTGGGGAAATACTACACTTTCTTTTCCTGAGCAACAAATTTTTCACTGTAATCTAATACTCTCACATATAATGTTATTACTATATTTATGGAACAATTATATCATTAATACATCCATCAAATATTTATACACACATATATGATATATATATTCAAATGTGTAGAGGTATAATATATATTTATACACCTATCATATATATGGAAAAATATAAATGTATATTATGTACCTTTTCTATTTAAAATATAAATATCTACAAATGCAAATATATTTTTAATCTGTATATAGGTGTGTTATATTGTTATATGTAAAGAATCTTTATCAATAAATAAATTTATACATAAATCTAGGTATAAATATTTACCTATACACATTTTATACAGATACATATATATACATATATATGTGTAGCTTTTATACACATATAGTTATAGACATATCTACTACATGCCTATTTTAAACCAAAAGAATTTTAAAGTCTGACAATACATTTTTCTAAAAAGCAGTGTTCAGCATAAGGTTGTTCAACGTGGGTAAGTGAAATATCCTATTCATTGTTACTAAGTGTTCACTAGTTGAAGGCACTTTTTTAAGGGAAAGGTCATCAGATTATCAAAACAAACAAGGAAACAACCCCTCCCCCCCCCCAAAACACTACGAAAAACATACCTCACACCATAAAGACTTCTCAAGACAGGAATTAAATTTCCATTTTATTAGGGACTGAATTATGGTTAGCTGTTCTGTTGTAATCCCAGAAAGCTTCACGCCACTGTTGTTCCTCCTTTGCTCAATATAATTCCAAGCAACGGTTCCTATGTGCCCTGAAGGTAAAGTCCTAAAAATTGCTCTTGTTCCAGTATAAACTGATTTTTTAACCTCTTTATCATTTTTACAGAAACGTCTTATTAATAGTGTAGAACGTTCCTTTTTGTTTCTAAAAAAATCCTCTTCCAACTCTTCTTCACAGTTATCATTACAGTCCTCAAAATGGCTCAGAAAGGGCTTTGAGGGCATTCTTCCAGTAAAGTTATTTCCACAGAAGCTGTGACCAGAGCATGCCACTTTAACCTTTCGTGGTGCTCTTTCCAGACATAAATACTTATCCCTTAGAGCATCTTCATATAACTGCTGCCTATTTTCATTCTCACAATTATCTGTCAACTCCATTATGCTGCAAGTGCAGGCTGGGGAACCAGTGGTGTTACCATCACCATCGCTCATGGGCTGCAAGCAGTCATCCAAAATGAAGCTGTTGTGTAAACTGCACAAAGCCTTTGACATATTCCTTTCACTAGCACAATGTAAGTGAAAAAAGGCCACTTTATCAGGATCACTGTTGTCATTCTTATTAACTGCTGTCTGGCTCCTTAATGAAGGTCCATTCATTTTCAACTGAATTTCAGCAAGCATGGCTCTTTCCAGCGAAACAGGAATTCCAGTTTCCAGGCATGCCTCTTCCCCTGCTAAAGGATCACAAGATTGATACAACTGGCTGCAAGGGATTTTGCTCTTGTAGTTTTTCTGTACAATGTTACAGTTAATGTTAAGAAATTCCACTGAATCAGAGATGGAGCTGTTCCTCTCCCAGAAGTTTTCATTACTCTTGTCATTAGTCAGTTGTTCTCTGGCCAGAGGGAATATTTTGGGCACTGAGCCCTGAAGACTTTCTTCTTCAAGTCTGTGTAAGTAAGACAGAGTGTGTGTGGTTTGCCTTTCTGAACTGGCAGTATGTCTTTTTATAGCACTGGTGTCCAAAGCATTTTCAGTATTTTCATCTCCAGCTGACTGGGCAGGTATCACTTTACCCTGTACCACTGAGAGGAGAACAGATGCTGTCATCTCCTCAGAGGTCATCTTGACACAGTCTTTAGTTGCTGGATGTGTGCTGGGGATGGGGGGAGGACCTTCTCCACCAATCCTCACACCATGATTTCAGTGTAATAAAAGATTCAGTGCTAAAGAATCAGGGAACACATGGTAAAATGTATATTGACTGCTTGTTCTTTTTGAACTGGCTTTTACAAAAAAATATTTTTTTTTACTGTTGGGCTGCCAGGCTTTCCCAACCTTGGATTACTGGCATAAAACACTAACATTTTTAAACCAGTTTCTTATTGTGATGTAGCCATTCAGCTGGACTCTCTCCACAATTAATTCTTCTGTCATATATAGCACACCCACTGTTGCCTCAGATTGTGGATGACTAAACACATACTCCATGTCACAGATTCATCTCCCCAAAGGACAGCCGAAAAGTTGGTTTTCTGTAAAGAAAAGACATATATAGATATATTGAACAACATCCATGGCACAAAATCCACCATTACAACTACAAATACAACAATGTAAGTTAATCGTACTGAGATCTAGAGAATTCTAAAATGCACATTTAAATCTGTCTTAAAATTTCACAGAAGAATTTTGGAACATCACAGTCATATTTTACGTATTTAGATAGCTTTCTTCACTTCACTATGGAAAGCCAGATGACTGCAGAAAACTAATTATACTGAAGCTGTAACAATGAAATTGAACACATAAATAAAAAGGGAAAAAAGAAAATGTATTTTCCATATTTTTTCTGACTCATAGCCAGGATAACTTAAAACATTTTGAAGAACACAATAAATTTTAAACCTACACTGTCTTTTTAAATAATTCTTTTCTTGTTCAGAAATACAACTACAATTGTTTTGGTGTTACATGGTTTCTGCTTTCATTAAACTGTATGCTGTTACCATAAAATCATGAAGAAAACACAGTATTTTTGCTACAAGTTTACAACTGAAAAAGCATGAAGACAGATTAGAGCAAGACTCAAATATAAATAATGTCTTGACTCCTTTACTTATATGCCTTAAGCTAAAAAGTTAACCTGCCTTTCAACATTGTCATTAATTCTCAGCTTCTTTCCTGCAAGCAGCATGGTAGAAGTAAATCTTGGAATCAGAAAATATGAGGTTACAGACAGCTCAACAAAGGAAACAGAAGACTAAAAGAGACACGCCTAGATAAATCATGAGATAAATCATGAGATAAATCATGGTGAATTAAACAAGAGTGCACTTACACTTTGATTTATCATACTTAGCACTGAAAAACATAAACTATTATTAAAAATAGGGAAAATGTAGTTATATTAAGGCCTACATTTACTAGAACAGTCTAAATTCAATAGAAACAAGCAAAAAAACCCCAACTCTAAAGCTTCAACAGCAAAAAATAGCAGAAAACTGAGGCAAATTACGAAATCACTGGTTCGGCTACACATAATAGTTAAATCATCTATAGTGGATAGAATTAGGAATGACAGTAGGGATAAAAAGCATGAAAGCTCAATAATTACTTTGAAGTGTAAAATCTGATACTCTTCTCAAGTAACTATGATTAACAATTTTATTTTAATCCATTTTAGAGTGTCAGCTTTCATTTTTATTGATTACTAACCATCATCCAAAAGCAGTCTGGCACAAATCAAAAGGTACACACATTCATTAGTTCACAGGGTATTTGACATGCTATTTTCTCACACAATTAAATTCGTAAGTGTAACTAAATGTATCATTTTGCCAGGGTGGAAGGAGGGTCACAAAAAAAGGAAATACAAATTAAGAGAAGTTACATTTTGCTACAAATATGTGGCTTAAAAGTTTGCTAGGCCACGAACAGCATTGTTTCTTCATATAGTAGCTACCACAAGTGCAGGGAAAAAAAATACAATTTAATACTTCAATCACGATTTCAATTTTATTGGTTTAACGACAGGGAGGGTTGCAAAGGAAAGTGACAGAGAGAACAAAGAGCCACAAGTTTTACATTCTCCACCCATTACAAAATGCATGTGCATGCCAGATCAGCCAGAACAGAGTCCAGGTGGCAAACTCAGATCCTGTACTAGACAGATTTAGCACCAGAAAGGAAAATAACAGCTCCAGTTCATAGAAAAGTTTTGTAGAAGGAGACAGCAGTAGCTCAATGGAGCGGCGAGCTTGGGTCTTTAAAAGAGTCATTCATGTTACCAACACAGCCCACAGAGCACCCTATGAACTACTGCAACAGCACAACTGTAGAGCACATGTAACGAAAAGGCACCACTCAAGCAATTTTTTAAGTCTACATTCCCTGGTAGTCCCTATACCTTTACATTGTACCCTGAAATGCATTTTAATCCACTTTCTTCAACCTCACCTATTTCACTTTAAAAAGAACAAAAAAAAACCACACCACCACCAACCCAACACAGGCACACAAAAAAAGGAAAGCACTTCATCAATATTCTTATTCTGCCATTTCCTATCCCTCTTCCCTGTCCTTCCCCTTCAAATCCACAGATGACAGCTTACATAACTTTTTGCCACTGCACACTTGATGGATCCCATCTTATTTTTTTCTGACAACCACTGGCCTTTCAGTCCACATCTACATATGACGATGCTGATCAAAGGAGAAAGATTTAGGAAGGAGAAGAAGCTGATTTTTTTCTTCATCTCTTTAGTTTCTTTCTTGCTATATCAAGCAACAACAATTCTTTGTAAAAGGTATAAAACATGTATATGTAGTAGTAGCTGTCTTCAGCATTGATTTTTCAAGGAATTCTGTGATCTATCAAAATGTCTTAATCTACTGATTTATCTTTCCTGTTTGCATCAGAACACAAATTTCCACACAACTGAAAGAAAATACAAGCCACCACGATATATTCATAAATGTACTCCCTGTATTATTGCTAAGTCAAGAATAAAAATTAATGGATTGGATTGTCACTGCAAATATTATACCTCTTATTACACCCATTGCCAAATGAAACTCTTACAAAATATGACTCTATTATGCAAAAAGACAACATTATGCAACTTTAACATCCCACAATGATTTTAGGATAAAGAAATTGACCATGTTCGTTAACTTACATTGTTTTTTTATTAAGAAACTTTAAAAAATAAATATAATCACATAACTGATTTGCTTCTGTAAGCAGGAATTTGCTAAAGCCAGAAGCCCATTTATATCCCAGACTATCCACAAAGCTCATTCAGAGACTAGGACTGGTCTTTCACAGTCCTCCTTCCTACTACATAATCTTCCCATCTTTCTCTTACACCTAAGTGTTTCCACACATCCTCCCCAAACAGCTTCTCTCAGACCTTTTTCTTTTCTCTAGACGTTATCTCAAATCTCTCCTAACACTTGTTCTGTTGGTCACCTCTCTCCTCAGCGGCTGAGGCCACACACCTGCCCATTTCTCTCTACCAATATCATTCTTCTCTATCTGTGCCTGTTTGAAATCCAATTCATCAAGAATAATGTCTGCATAAGAAGCTCCCACTGCATGGCCAGCTGCTCCCATCCTCTTGTGACCACTGCAATGCAAATGTGATCCATCTCAAGAATCTTTTACTCAAGTTACTTCACACCTAAAACATTTTCCCAATCTAGTTCATAGTATGGCTGTACTAATGTGCTACAACAGCACAAGGGAGAAAATGAGCAGCAATATGCAAGGGAAGAAAATGCTTCCTAATGTGGTTTACACATTCCTGCAATTTGAAAACATAATTTGTTATTTCAGCTATGTCAATCTAGCAGGTAGCTGCCACCAAAACTGGTAGACCTACTCCTCCCATCACTCTTCTCTTTTTGTCCCCATTCCCGCCACCTCACTCATCTGGAGATCATGAGTCCACAGAGTTAAACTGATTCACCTGGCTGATAAGCCACAAAACTATTCTTTTCATCCAAACAAACTGACTCACCTTGAGGTCACATGATCATTATATTCCAGGAAAAGAAAATATTAGGAATGCCTGGTAGAAGCTTCTCAGTAGAAGCTTCAGTTTAGACCATGTTTGCTAGGATGTCTAGATGCATCCTGAAATTTCCCTTAGTCTGGTATGTCTAGTGTACGAGTATGCAAAACCTCATGAGATAGCAAGTAACAACCATGATGGTAGAGCCTCTGATCTATGGACAACTGCAAAAATATCTGAAGCTGTGGCTCTGCTGAACAGATGACAGGGGTTTCATGTGTCCTAAGTTATACTCTTCTCAGTGTCTGCTTTCCACTGCGATCAACAGATTTCAATTCAGTGTGCCCAACAAATTCCTGAAACTGATGGAATTCATTACACATGCTGTGAAGTGCGTTAACACGGTGTTATAAATGCTATCAAGTGTAAAACTCACAAGCTCTACCAATAAAACTGTATTTTGTATCTTACTGTAGATTTGAAGAATTAGCACTCCCCGTGGCTTCCTCTGCTTGCCTGTCTGCATATGGGTGGCCAAAGCCTAGCTCTTCATATAAAATCCTCATACAAACATATACACGCACTTGCATATAAAAATGCTGAAATTATTCAAAAGAATATACTTCCTGTTGTACATCCACACTGATTTAGACTTACAGTTAAATCTGAACGTAAAAGCACATGAAGTAGACAGCAAAGCCTGTACTGTATTCAATACATGCTGGCATTTTCTAAAGCCACTGGATTAGCTGATGAAATCCATTAATAACTACACTGGTTCATTTTACAAGGCCTAAGTTATGTCAGAAATGTAACGTGCTCCTTCTATCAGTAAAGGAAAGTAAAAATGTAAGAAACTAGATCCAGCGTTAGTGAATCATTGTGGACGCAGAGGTCAGCCAACAAAGACAAATGAGTAATTAAAATAAACAACCTGGCAACCACTCGGCACATGCATTCACAGAATGTATTAAGTCTGAAAACATGTGACACAAAAGTAATTTGTCTACAATTTGTCTACTTTTTTTTCATTTACACTGGCTGCACACACTTTAAGACTTCAAGTACAAGCTTGTTCTAATTAGTAGTAATAACAATCAATAACAACGTTCAAAGATTTCTTATTCCCCAGATATGTGGAATTGAAGTCTACAACAGTCTAGGTAAAACATCCAACATAATCAAAGACTACAAAACGGTATTAATTTACTATCAGTTTAACCTATAACTCATTACTCAAGGTAATTTCCTTCTGAAGTCAGCAAGAATTCTGCTTCAGCGAAAACAATACACAGTATGTTGAACTTAGAGTATTATTTAGTCTTAGGAAAGGCATATGAAGGACCAGAACCATCACACGATGTGGTAAGTTAGAAAGCCTTTCAGTTGTAGGCTGTCAAAGGAAAAGATGATCATGTAAAGATTTGAGGATGCTGTTTGGACTGTGGGAACAAGCGGCAACTGCATGAGGGGCAAGTAAGGGATGGGTGCCAAGGTGAAGATGGGGATTGTTTAGAGAAGTTGCGTGCTGCCAGTGATGCCAAATGCAATTCTCTACGTATGATGCTGTGGGAGCTGTACAGGAAACTCAGTGACTGCCTGGTAGGGCCAGGATTATGAGTGCAGAGAATAAGGCAAACTGACAAACAGATACAGGACATTACTAAACACATACTGTGGTTTCCATGGGCTAACTGCTATTGGACTGGGAGAGACGGTAATTCAAAACAGCTGAAGGGCAAACACAAGCAACCTGACAATCCTCCCCTCTACCCCCACCACACTCAGACATTTATAACTATTTCTTCAACTTTCATCCTACATGCTATGTATACAAGGTAACTATCTATCCTAAGCAAAAGACATTTCAGCACACAAAACCCCCCCAACAACCAAATAATTTTATTAATTATTTCAAATTCTTAAGTATTTATATATTATCTAAGGTATAAGCAATCAGTTAGTGAGAGATTCTCGGGAAACAGCAAACTACAGAAACAATTTGGCATGGTAAGTGGATACAAAACAATCAATCATCTTTGTCACATCACCTCAACAACTATGCTTGACAACTATAATCCCAGTTCAAGCTCTTACGGAGAAAACTGATCCATGAGGAAAATTGTTTGCATATTAGAACTATCATTTTACAATTAAAAAAGAATAATAAGCTTTATTTTTTAGTAGATAAGCTATAGTTTGTTCCAGACCAAGTCCTTGAACAGAATAAGAAACCACATTTATTAAGTACTCTTTAATTTATGCTGTATTATGCACACTATTAGTTTTTCATTACAGTGTTTTATGTCAGCAACAAGCAGGAGATACTAGTACAAGAACAGGGCACCAACATGTCATCACCATTTTCTAAACCTCACTTCTCCCTAGGGAACCACGGGCAAACAGTAAGGAGGAAATAGCTAGACTCTTAAGAATCACTCATGATGTGCACAAATCCTATTTGAACAGTTGGAAGCAAGTTATAACAACATTTGATTTGGCATAGACCATCATGCAGAACCTCAGATTTACCACCAGCATCTGTGTTTCAACAACACAAAAATCTCGAAGAACTACAGTATTTATATGTCCTGTCAAGTTAGAGTCTTTTTTCTAATTTCTAGAATACTTATCTAAACATGATTGTGTATTAGATGTCTCAAACTATGCAAATGTCTGCCAGATGGTGAACCCTCTCAATTGCTTCATCATTCATCACTGCGTCAGGGAGAATGTGAAGCTTCTGCCAGATACCAGCTCCACTCATTTCTTTACAGAAATTCCTTTTCTGCACAAGGAGATGCACTGAGAGAAGCCAAAACTGCATTTATCTTACTTTCAGGATCACTTCTGTATTTCTTTCTAGATGATCTGCAATAAGCTGTTTAAATAAACTTTCTGTTTAGTGGTTACTTGAATTTCATGCTTAGTGACCTTATCTGAAAGCTGTAATTCCATCACCAACACTTGGACGAACAAGTCCTTCTACCTGAGATGCACGACAACTCTAGCTGTTGAAGGCAGGATAATTCCTCTCCATCTTTGAACAAGTACTTCTGGAATAACTTTTCTTAATTTTTTGAGGAATGTGAAAACAGTCTTAAATGCATAAAAAATATTTTCAAGCACTGAGTCACACTCACAGGAAAACAAAGTGCAGCACAATTCAAAACAAAAATCTTCAAGGCACAGAATTCAACAGACTTGTCACTGTTAAGCAGATCTCTTAGAAAGATTAGACAAACTACAAAGGAAAACAAAATGACTGACAATTAACCAAATGTATGTATAAAAGACAAGGATAAATAATGCTTATACAGAAGAAAACTAGGAAATACAGTGAGAAATAATTTTTTTTTAAAAAGCATGTAAAAGCCGAATGGACTAGTGCATCAGGATTTAAGATCTGAAAATTTAAAACGCAATCATACAAACTGTGCAAAAAAACAAACACAATTAAAAATGAGGTTTGAGGTTTAAGCCAAGCTACTGGCAGGCTCTAGCCAAACTAGCTGATCCCTCATTCCCTGTCACTCTCAGTAAGATATCTCCTGAATAGGAACTCCTGCAGGTAGAAGAATCAACTAATCCAGAGGAAAACTAACCAAGCAAGAATGGAAGAGAGTCTTCAGGTAAAATTACCTGATGATGCTCATGATTCAGTCGTGTAAGTTGGCAGAGACAGCATAAGCATAAAGCAGGTTGGAGACTAAAGGAGAATCCAAGGCCAGAGTAGAAATGCATCTGCAGAATCTCACATTGAGACAGCTTAAATAAGTCATCAAAATACATTCTAAAAATTGATCTATAGGAATATAGACATGTAAGTATAAAAATCTGAGAGGTTCAAGCAACACAAGTTAAAACTAACAAATAAGACAAACCAAAACAAATCGAAGACCATAAGGCAAGTAAGTTCTATTACTCAAATGTAGTAAGAAACAGTAAGATTGGTACTAGCTGAAATGATCAATCATTTTTTGAAATTCAGATGTTATCCTCTGCTTCACTGGAATTATTCACATAATTTGCACTGAACAGCAAGAAACACATTCACAGCACTGCCCACACATTGAGTATGTATTTGAATACCAACAATCAGTCATTCAGATCCTTTGAAACACCTAGAGCTTCAGACTTGAAAATAATTCAACCATCATCCTATTTCAAGGCTTTGTCCACTTTTGAAAACTTTATGATTCACCCTGAACTCAATGCCATCATTCATATCTTCATTTTACCCTTTAACAAATTCTCAAGTCCTTCATTTGCGTGGTTTCTCTTTACTCAAATTATGCCATTTCTCCTCAATTGATAAAGCACAGTAAGTCCCTTCATTAAGGCCGCCCAGTACTAAATATGTTGGAAAATAACAGGAGACTCTTCTACTAAGGCTCTAAGTCCATGAAACAGAAGTGAAGAAGAATTGAAGGTGTTTTGTGTACAACACATCTTGATTTCAAATTATTTTTAAAATATTGCAAATCATGTTTCTGTTAAAATATAAATGAAAATAATTGTTGTCATCAAAATACAATTAATAAACATGGGGGAAATGATTGCATGTACTTATTTGCCAATCACTTCTGTGGCCTTTAAACATTAACACAAAATGGAAGGCTTACAGACAAACACTACTGTTCTGAGAACTTGGTTATCACATTTAAAATCTGCCACTTGGAAATACGAACGGTTTATGACTCTAAAGAGTCAACAGTAACCTGGGACTACACACTAACGTAGTAGTAATTTGTAAACATGGTATACCCCATCCATCCTAGTTTTTATCAAATTCTGTCTTCAAAGAGTCATTAGCACATGCAAACTAAGTACATGAGCAGCAAAAATTTCATTATTTGAAAGCCAGATGAGTTCTTAAAAGCAAAGGGAAAGTAAGTAGGAAACTGATTGCAGGCCTTCACTTGTAAAAAACATCCAACCACAGATTCACAACGGCACACCAGTGACAGAATTGAGTGTTTCACGTTCTGATCTCATTCTCTTCCTACTACACCTTTGAAAGATGCTTTTGGAGATGCTGCCTTAACCAGCAGATACCATTTGTCTGAGTCAGTTGCTCCAAGCCTTCAGAAGTTAATGCCTTGGTCAGCCAGCCATTGGCCAAGCCCTACAGCAGGCTGACCCATTCGGAGTAGTGGACAGGGTTCAGATATCACAGCATGCCAGCCACACTCCACACCCTACCTGGAGCACCACCTATGCCTCCCAGCAAAGTTTCACCCCCTGTACTGGGATCCACACTTCAGCAGTGATAGAAACCAGCACATCAGTTTCTACAGCAGCAGGTTTATTTGCCTGGACACTGGTAACACAGTGACAGCTCAGCCTTGAGGTAAAGAACCATTTACCAGATATCCAAACACTGTTATCTCTCATTGTCCTTTTTCCTAAAGCAATACCAGAGAGGTTCACATCACAAAGCAAAACCCCACATCCAGCAGGAATCTCCAGCTCTGGCAATCCTCTTTCTTATCTAGTTCTGCTTAACAGCAAAGTGCCACTGATAGTAGTCTTCCCATCTGAGCTCACCAGCATTTCTACCCAATGTGAAACCATGCCTTCAAGGGACTTAACGTGCCACACTAACATATATTTCAATAAACAGCAACTGCACTTTGTCATAAGAAACTGTCACCCTGCTGAAGTTTTAAAATTACTCCAATCCAGGTGTGACGCAATAAGCAACAAGAACACTTCAGTTTCCTTGTCTTGTTTGTTCTTCCTTACAGCATTTTTCTCCTGTGAACACCCAAGTCTTCTCTCATTTCCCTCTCTTTCTCTGTCCTGGATTAGCTGTAATTCAAGCCACACTGGTGAGAACAGAACAAACCTGTAATAAAAATATATTTGAGTACTAAAATGTCTGAGGGTATGTTAAAGGTGCATATATCACTACAGTTTATCTTCTGTAAACCCAGGCTAACACTTTTACTCACAGTATGCTAAGCCACAGTAGTCCTATTTAAAACACTACTTGAGGAATAATTTTTATGTTATTGTTCAGCTGTCATAACCACACCAAGAGTGAGTTTGAAACCCCAATGTATGTTTCAAATAAAAATTAAATGCTAATCTGTATGAGGACAAAAGTTCAGTCATTTGTCAATTTATGCATTCACACCTTAGCTCTAGAAAAGCAAAGAAAAATATTTCAAATGTTGAAAACTGACATTATTAAATTACTGCACTACTATTTCCCATTCTCAAAATACATTTTCTTTGTGTACCATTCCTGACCTATTCACACCATTCATTTAGGAATCTTAATATTTAACCTCTTATTCTTTCTCTTTTGAGCATCTGCTATGTCATGTGCATATTATTATGCCAAAGAGAGAATATAAGAGTAAAAAACAGGGTAAGAGCAAAACAAGGCAAGAGCAAACAACCTGTTTGCTTAGATTGTAATTAACTATCTGCTTTAAAAATATGGAATTTTCAGAAGCCTACTGATTCAGCACCCTTGAAAACACATGAAACAATTTCTATACTACTATTACTGTTCTAACATTTCTAGATATCAAGCACTGTGACACTGGAAACAGCACTACTCAAATATAGAAAACAATACTTGTTCAAATAAACACTACATTCATTTTTTTCCTATGATGGCTTTATCAATCACATCATTCTCTGGGAGAAAGCCCATCCTGACATCTAATTCAAGCCATGATGCAATCTCTGAGATTTTGGCTCTTGCCAAAACTAAATGTACAAGCAGCAAGTCACCACAAAACTGCAAATTATTTTTTCAGGATGTTGCAAGATGTTTATTATGTTAAGATAAAATTGATTATGTTGGGAATGACCTCTTCCATGATCATTTTGAATTAAATGTTTTAATATTTTAAAATCTCTGTAGGCCTCATTGTAATTCAAATTATAAATACTATTTATTCAATCCTACTCAATAAATAAACAGGACAGATATATACCCATGATCAAAATTAGGAGGTTTCTTCTATAATATAGTGTCACATCTTTCAAGATAAATAGAATCAAACACAGAAAATACACAGCAAATTCCACTTTTGTTAAGCTCCAGTTGCATTTCTTTAACCAGCTAACCCATCTGAAGGAGAAACATGCCTGAAGATTACCATAGCATGTCTTCATTAATGATTGTGACATATTTAGGTGTTCCTTCATTTGAGAACCTTTAAAATCATTGTAATGAACACCTACACCCTTGCTGAGGAGATATTTATTTGCTTTTCCTGGTTATCTTTTAGACACTATAAAAGTAGTCCATTAAGTATTTCTGCCTACTTGTATTTGTAATATGTGGCTTATAAATGTGCATTTGTACTTCACCCATTATTTTAGGATAAAAAGATAACCTTCACCAAGTATTCAATTTAAGTTCAGTCATCATAAAACGGCTCCAGTTTGGGTAGTGCAGTCAAGCTCCTTGCTTCAAGAATAGTAAGAATATGGAATTCTAAACATGAAAACCTGCTCCCTTGACGAGATGGGACTTTATGCCAAATTTTTAGTCTGCTTCAGTCTTCACAATTGTAGTTAATTCGGATAAGAACATGTGGCAAAAGCTAATTCTGTTATCTAACACGAACAATCACTTGTTCAAAGTTTCTTACATTTCTTAAAAGTTCTTGTACTTTCAGCTGAATAGATGGAATTTTAACCCAATGAAGTTGTTGGTAAAATGAATGGACAAGTATTTCAGAGGACATTTAAGGTTCATGTAGAGTAGCTAAAGGTACAATCTAAAACAAGAGAACGCATGATAACCAAGCATTATATACCTTAGTTACTCCTAGAAGTAATGAATTTGAAATAATTGTGATGCCACTTGGAACTAAAGCTTTTCTTAGAGCTGAGGTATTACTAAGGACTTTCTCCTATATGGACCCTCAGTTAATATGCAGTTTCTTCACAGACAAAATGATTTACAGAACTTCTCTTCTGCACCTGAGTAACATCTGCACGAAATTTATTGAGTCTTCAGCATTTTCAAGACCTGCACTTCGTAACAAACCCAATTGCTACAGGCCAAGTTAAAAGTTGGAAGAAAGTATGTGCAGACACACAGTGTGCCTTTGCAACGTCATTTCCATAAGAAACTAGGCTAAAAACTGCAGTCGTAATTTGGAAAATGACACTTCCTTCTCCAGAACACCTTTTTTTTTTATTTTGACTTTGCTGGCAATATGTGCCAGAGAGTCTGCTAGTATCCAAACAAAACTGTTTCATTAAAGGCTGAAAACGCTGCTAGGTAGTCTTCTCAGTTCTTTTACCTTAGGATACAGTCTTATTTTCATATGCCTGTGTAATGACATATTACATAAAAAATGGGTGTTACATATATACTTTTTCAGTCAAGCAGAAAGATTTTTTTGCATCCATTTGATTGTGCATCCCTGCTGCTAACACATTAATTCAATACAACCCAACTCCTTGTATTTAGGTCAAAAAGGTCCTAGAAGGGAGGAGGCATGCACATATGCCTGATCCACACTCTAAACTTGAGCAGAGAAGGGAAAGCACCACAGAGGAAGCAGTTGGTGCCACAATGAAACAAGCCAAAGAACACAACCACAAAAGAATCGTAAAAGATAACAAGCCAGCAAATGCATGTTGAAACGCTCAAGGTTATTTCTGCTGTAACAGTTAAAGAAGATCAAACCACTCTGTTTTCTGTAATGTACTTGGGCAGGATAACAACAAACCAATGCTGCAACCAGCCCAGAACTCCATGACGTTAACCCAGGATGGGATCAATGTGGGTATTTATCAGAGCTATCAAGGCTGGAGAACACCAAGTCCTTAAATGCCGCAACCAGCCCCATCTGCAACCCTCCCCCCCAGCAGGTGCAGGAACCATTTCAGCTCAGGACTGCCCCCAGTTCTTGGCTGAGCGATGTTGTTGACACCTCTGGGCTCAGGCCCTGCTCTCTGCCACTCCTCACCATTTGATCAGACTTGTCAGATCAGAATCAGGACCCAGCTCACCCACTGGTGCCTTTCTTGACCCAGGTGGACTGCAGCAGAGTCTCAGCCCTTGGCTTGTCCTCCCACTGACCCCTCCTGTAACTTTCCAGCATGAGAGGTCATTGGTCTCACCATAAGGCACAACCACAAATGATAAAAAGAAATTGAGGGAAATTAATTATCAAGTAACACTTGAACAGCACAATGAATATGGACTTTTCTAAGTCGCCAAGAGCAGGGATGAGGAGGTTACTCTGAAATGCTGAATCAAACACTATCAGGCCAGTACTGAAGCAGCAAACTGAAAGATAAGGAGCAGTCCAAGGCCTTGTAATCGGACTTCTCTTGGGCAAGATGACAGCAATGACTTCATCCCGCTGAGAGGAAAACCCTGCAGACCAGTGCAGAGGAGGCTCACCTGCAGGACAGACCGTTCAAACCAGTGATGACCCCAGCAGGCGGCTGAGTGCATTATGAAGTAATAAATGGCACGAGAAAAGATCCCTGAAGGGAGGCAAAGCAGCAAGGAAAACTAATGGTCTGTGCAGACTACACAGCTCTGAACAAAACAATGGCTGATGCTGGCAACAGTGCTCTGCATGCAACAAAAACCTATGTAATGTTTCAAAACGGTGCAAAACCAAAAAACTGCTTCAAGGTAACTTGCAAGGTGATGCCTACCAGTGACTTGCCACAACTGTTCAAGTTCATCGATGACACGAAGAGAAAGCATTTACAAATGATAGCTCAGTGAGGGTACCACCTGTACCAGCACTCACAAGGTGCAATAGGCAGACTGAAGCTCTCCTTTTTCCCAATCAGTATCTTTCATACTACAGGGAGACCTTTGTTTAAATAGTAACAGTTTCTAATGTGCATGGTATTGCTTTCCTCTCTGGTACTTTCTGGTTGCTAGAAAGCCAACAAGGAAAAATCAATTTCTCACAAGGTTGTGTGAGAAATGTGGTGATGAGATATAAAGATATAGTACCTGTACATCTAGAATAAAGTTCACGGATAACAGTAGATGACCTCTGAAGAAAGAGCATATAAAACCAGCATACGTAAATGAATGCAGACTAACCTGTCCTTTGAGATTTCAAATTAAATATTGTTCATCTGTCTCCTTAGGCATGCTACTGCCACACCTCAAAACAGTTAGCTGCTCCTGTAGATCTTTTTCACTTTCATTTTTTCCTTCAAGTTCTAGAATTCTAGGGCTTTTTTTCATTGATTCTTTAATTTTTTTATCAGTAGTTCTCTAATTTTATTATGACATTATCTTGCAATCTTGTAAGTACCTCCTTACACCTGTTAATTTAGTTCCTGTTAATTTAGTGGGGACTATGTCACACTCAGACCCACTGTATTCAAGACATCTTTTTATTGATTTCCAAAACCATCTGCTTTCCCTTTTTACCTACCTTTAAGAAAAATAAAATCAGTAGAATGAAATTTAGTTTAGGAAAGGCAAACTCTACCCTCAAAACCAAAACCTACCTTAGACCTCGCAAAGTATTTGACAAACTTCAACAGTTCACGAGAGTAATCTGAGAACAAATTAAATTAGAAACAGACAGCATGCTCTTTACACTAAAGTATTCATGGATTCTGTAGTTTTCTGGCTTATTACTTGTTAATTAATGCTGGTTGGTTTTACTTAAGTGTTCTAATGCTTTTATAAAAGCAGAAACAGCTATGGAAGTAATAAGGCTAGTAGTACTACAACATTTCGACATATTTTTGAAAATACAATGTATGTATTTCAGCACTTCTGATCTTAAATGTGACCTCTCTGAAAAATAAAAATTATATCCACTACAGAAAATATGTTGTAACTACAGAGAAAAAGCCAGCAGTCAGGTGTACATTGTTTATTTAACTTTATAATAGTTGTACATAATCCAGGTGTGCATAATTATTTCCTATAATAACCATAAAAACCAAAGCACTTGCTTAGTTTTCATGATTCACTAACCAGAAAAAAATTACACAGCAACCTTTACATAATCTTAGTTATGGTAAAAAGAATGTGCAAGAGATATTATTATGTACTAATCCTAAACTCCATATTCTTACTTTTAATACTTTAAGTTCAAATATTTGACAATAATTAATTAAATATTTTTAACCATACCAGAACACACTAAAAATAAGCCTAAATTTTATGAATAATCTCCTTCATAACTTAATATTCTTATTTTATATAGTCACACATCATTCAGTGGATTGTCAGATTATCCGAACACTGAAAGTTTTAAGGCCCTGAATATGAGAAACCCAAGTGCTAGAAGTGCCTACACACATACAATAAACAGTACAATAGCTATGCTTATTTTAATTACACGCTCATATGTACATCAAATAGTAAAAAACTAAGCAAGTAGGTCTTCAGATTCAGTAGAATGAGAGACAAGCCACATGCATAAAAATCATAATTCTGTAGATACGGAATTAATTGTTGATATTTAGGACCACAACTAGAGGGAAAAAAGTACCACCAAACTGATAATCAGAGGAAAAAGCCCAGGTTAACCTATCCAAGTTCACTGTAGATGGGAGGCCTTTTCCTGGGGGCTTTGGGCCACATCTAGCAAGCAAGAGACAGACAAGTCATACCAAGAATATGTCAGGGACTCAATACTTGCAAAAATCTGTATGCAGAAAGATCAGAGCTTCCCTTTTTCTCTGACAGAGGAGGGGCCCCAGCTTTCATGCTTTTCTGGCAAATAGAGGGAACATGGCCAACTTTCTTTGCATTTGCTGGCCAAAAGCTGAGACAGTCTCTGTCTCAATTCAAACTTTAAAACCTTTATTGGGATGCATATGGTTGCTCACAGAATAGAGCTTTATTGTAAGCAAAATGGGTAAGGCGGGAAAACCAGGACACATAGGCTTTTTTTTTTTTTTTAGGTATCCACGGATTTCTTTGACTCAAATGCACAGAAAGTGTATGGGAGAGTTTTGCTAAGAGTAAATTCAAGCAAGAACAAGCAAATGAATGTTGTTTTTTTTCTTTTGTTCAGGGCTTTGCACTCTTCATAACAGCAACCTCAGAGCTCCAATGCTGTCATACCAAACAATTTTCTTTGCTTTAAATCTGTGCACACACCTTCCTCAAATATTTTTACAGCTCTCCCACTAACTCCTAAGTCAATTCTATGCAGCTTTCTATAAAGCACCATGGCTGAAATGAATTTCAGGGGTGCACTGAAGCTGTTATAGAGGATAATATTGTGCTGTACTGTTGTAACCGTGGTACAAAATCTTTTGTCCTCAGAAATTTTAGCCTCAAAACCAGCTTTCTGTACCTAGCCAACAGGACAACTGACTGTTCAGGATAAACATTTTCATTATTAACTTGCATAACAGAACAAAGAGTATGCAGAACAAAACAAGGGGATGACACAAACATGAAGGTAAGCTTTGGGCAAAACAGAAGACATTCGCAAATTTTAAGAGAATACACAAACTTGCCTCTTCTAGGAGGGTGGAAGAGAAGACCTCCAGAAAACCCACTACTGTCGGTACATCTCTACCATTCCTACACCTATCAGGTAACAAAACTCCAAACAGATGTTATGATCTGAATCCTGAAAGAGAATTCAGGCAGGCATAGTAGTCTAATACTATACAGACATTTGAAAGATGTTACTGCATATTTTAACACTGACCTGTTTTATAGCCTGCTGTCTAGGGAACTGTTTATTTCTACACACCACTACTGAACCTGGCTTGCAAATCTAGAATCACAGTTCACAAAGTATAAAGAATTAATGTCTGAAGAGGCTTCCCAGTACTGCCAATTCTTACAGTCATGTACTCAGAAAGGCACTGGTTTTCCAGAAGCCCTAGTTGTACTAGTAATATAATTATTCATAATCTCAACCTTAAAAACAGAATGAAAATGGGAACAATAATGGTTTAAGAATTTTAAGACAAAAAGGAAGGTTCCACACTTACTAATTTTAATCCATACCAATCATAGAAGGGGAAGGATAATGAGGATTTGGAATTTGATGCTCTAAACAGTTGGTGCTGACAACACTTTTTTCATATTAAAATCAGTTTGTTGGCATGCCCCCAGAATGGATTGGAATGACTAGACAAAACAGTGAAAATACAGCTCAATTGTAGATATTATCCATTTATTAATATCACAAATTACTCAATTATTTTTCTAATTCTCCCAAAGTTAATCTAAAATTTTAGTATTTCCTTATCTTGGTAAAGAAGAAAGACCATTTACAACCCAAAATGTTGCTGATATCCAAGGTATTCGTATTTCTTTATACAAATGAATCTACAAAATTTTAAACAAGACTCTATTTTCCCTGATCCCTCAAGTCCTTATACCTCCTATTACACAGAAATAAGAAGTTTTAAGACAGAATGTCGTGATTTGACACTGGCCCAATGCCAGACACCCACAAGAGCCACTCGCTCACCCTCCCCTACCACAGCTGGGCAGAGGAGGGAGAAGGAAAAAAAAAATTAATGAATGCTTCATGAGTGAGATAAGGACTGGGAGAAACATTTCAAGGGCAAAACAGGCTCAACTTAAGTTGCGAAGTGAATTTATTACTAACAGAATCAGAGGGGGATAAAGAGAAGCAAAATAAGCCCTTAGAACACCTTCCCCCGCGCCAGCCCCTCCCTGCTTCCCACCGACAGCGCAGGGAGACAGGGCGTCGGGGTTTGGTCCGTCCATCACCGGGATTTCCTTCTGCTGCTCCGGGAGAGGAGTCCTTCCCCTGTGAGGCCGTGAGTCCCTCCCATGGGAGACACTTCTCCGTGAACTTCCCCAGTGTGGGTCCCCTCTCAGGAGCAGCAGCCACACCGCACCTGCTGCAGCGTGAGCCCCTCCCACGGGCACACAGCCCTCCCAAAACTGCTGCGCCGTGCCTCTCTCTTTCCATGGGGTGCAGTCCTCCAAGGACAGGCTGCTCCAGCCTGGAAGCAGGGCCCTCTCTCTCCACCGGGTCTCCCACTGGATCACAGCCTCCTCCAGGCATCCACCCGCTCCGGCACGGGCACCTCCCCCATGGGCTGCAGGTGGATCTCTGCATCCCATGTGGACCCATGGGCTGCAGGGGGACAACCTGCTTCACCATGGTCCTCACCACGGCCTGAAGAGGAATCTTGGCTCCGGCGCCTGGAGCACCTCCTCCTCCTCCTTCTCCACTGACCTTGGTGTCGCCATGCTGTTTTCCCTCACATGTTCTCACCTCCTCCTCTTCTCTGACTAGAATCCAAAATCTTGTGACTTTGTTTTCATTTTCTTCTTAAATATGTCATCACAGAGGCATTTTACCAACCTCTCTCTTTGGCCCAGTTTTGGCCAGCAGTGTGTCCATCTTCAGAGCCATCAGCCATTGGCTCTGCTGGACATGGTGGGAAGCTTCCAGCAGCTTCCTCACAGGAGCCAACTTTGTGTCCCCCCTGCTACCCAACAGGCTGTGCCAAACCAATGCACAGACTTCCAGAATTTGCTGCACTAACATAATCGCAGCAAGCAAAACATTCTTCCAAAAAGTGTTCGTAACTGAGTGACACAGGGATCCAGCTAAAAACTTTTGCCATAGCTCAGAATTTGCTGGACCAAGAAAAAATTTCAGCTGACCACTAAGAACAAAAAAAAGGCATTGAATAATTTAAGAGACTCATAAATGCCTTCTTAGTCATGGGCCTAAACTAGCGTTTTACAAGAATATTCTTTCTTTATAGCAAATCCAAAATGTTTCCATAACTATATATAAACAAATTTAATCTGCGCAAATAGATTGGTAGTTGACGATATCTGCTTAACACAAACAAGAACAAACATTATTAATATTATACTCTTTCTCCACAGTGAAACTGGCTGCTAAAGCTAGATTTTTAATAACCACAACATTCCTATACCAGGGTACTACGCATACACTTAACTTTTATTTTCTTTCAGAAAAGTTAGAAGAGAATGGAAAGAACTGAACAGCGCATTTGGGGGTTCAACTGTATTTCCAAACTAGTTTCAACTTCAGATCTTTATCTACAAATGTTTTCTGCCTAAGTACCTAAGGCTAGTTTGGCTTAGGTAAAAAATTCCACCTTCTTCTTCAACTTGACCCATCTAAAAAAATAATTAAAGAATTAATAAACAATTCTGTTTCATACTGCAAGTTAGTTTAACCGCATATTGGAATCTTGTCATACAGTCTCTCAAATCTGTTTTAAGTAGGGGAACAAAGGCATAACAGCATCCAATGCTACATGGACTTGGCCTAAGCTAATATAATTTCATGACATGATGAAATACTGATACCTACTTTCTAAATCCATCCAACCAAAAAAAAAAATTTAAAACACTATAATTATACTTAAATATTTAAACCACCCAGGCTAATGATATTAGGAATGCCTCTAAATGGGATTGTCATGGAGGTTTTAGTATATGACACAAATGTGAAAGCACCCATTTTTATGTTGTTTCTCCCTGAGACGTTGCTAAGTCTACTGAGTGAACGCCACCACTGAAGTTGAACTTCTTGCTTATACTTTTCTGAATTAAAGCACAGAACGAGAACAGATGTATATTTGAATCAATAATAACGGCAACATTTTGAGTGGCTCTTAAGACAAAAGTATTTCCAACAGGTGTCCAACTCTTTGATTTTATTGTTTCTATTTTTGTTGTCTATTCCATAAATTGATTATTAAGAAAAACAAAAACAAACAAAAGAAGTGCAATCATAACAACACAAAGGTAATTGTGCAAGATTCTCCCCTTTTTGTATGTTCTTTGGGGGTAAAAATGCAAACAACAGACTATTCATGCTACACTGAAAATCTTCACGGGCTCTAAAGGAGCCATATTAAGAAATATTCTTCACCTAAAAAATGCAGAAGTACCGTAACACAAAAGACTTCAAGAAGAATTATCTGCCTGGTCCTCTTTGACACCTTTGCCACTCAATATGTTACAAAATCGTGGCCCATGGCATAACTAAGGAGTGAACTCCAGAACCAAGCAGGGACTCAGCCTGTTTGCCAGCCCCTCCTGCAGTCAGAAATCCAGGGGGTTCCAGCCTTGCAGAGATACTCCTCTACGTTTACTGCTTCCCGTAAGTCTGCTGAACTAAAATGGGTGCACACTGAGTGATCAGAAACTTAAACCTTTCACAAGAAATACCTGCAATGAAGTCATTTTCCCACAGCTTTCAGTAGAAACAATGCATGTACTCACAGAACATCTGATACACTTGAAAGTCACCAAAAGTGTGACTATTTCTAGAAAAAGTTAGAAAAATACTAACCAATTATTAGAAATCTCTGCCCACCAATGCAACAATCTGATTATAAATGCATTTTAACATACTTGTCCAAACTGACTAATAACTAACTGGTTGGAAATACATCTTTGAAAAATGTCAGAGTATGAAAATTACCTAAAATTAGAACAGAAGCAGAATACAATCTTCAAAACACAAACCAGCCTGCATATCAAAACACTGGGTTTTCTTTTTCCCTTGCAATTTGGTACATAGCTAAAAATCCAAAAGCCTAAAGGAATTTAAAAGGAGGCATTCACATCGAGAAAGTCCCTCAACAAGAAACCTACAGGTTGTTCTTTGATGTGAACTGCTGGTAGTGCACAAAGCAGTAGCTGGTCTGGTATGACCCCTTTTTATCTTGCTAAATTCCAAAGGGAAACCAAGTTGGTTTTCCCCAAAACACTGCTGAAAGGTATTTGTACCACTACAGAAAGAAACTAACCTAATCCAAGCAACAGAGTTTTGTACTTGGAGTAAAGGAATGCATTATGAAAATGTTTGAAAGAAGATGCAGTATAACAAAAACCTCAGATACCAAAGATCACTGCAGCAGCATTCTTGCTGTATGCTGTAGCACAGACAGAGAAAAATACTGTGGGAGGAGAGATCTCACATCAGAGCATTGTCTGAAACAGCAGACAGCAAGGTCCTACTACACAAGGCAAGGTCAACGCAACTGGACAGTCATCTGTTTAAGAAAACACACTATTATTAGATGCAAGTTATGCAGCACTTGTGCATACTAATAGAATAAAACCATTACCCCAAAAATAAATATTTTCAAATGGTAGCTTCAAGTTTGCTCTCAGTGTTTCTACTTTTTGTGTCTCATTTAAAATTGAAATGAGTAACATAAAGAATACTGAAAACACCTGAGCATTTAGTTTTTTAATTACTTATGAAAAGTTACAACTGACAAATACAATAGTATATTCAGTTTTCTTTTAATGAGGAGGCACCACTGAAAATGTTGTAACAAGTTATTAAATACTACTTACTGATAGCAATGTAGAATAAAAAGTATCCCACAGTGTACAGCCTATTTAAACTGTTACGATATGCCTCAGACTACTGTGAGTAAAATGTCACAGTACACATACTGGCCCACAGAATACACTTCCTCGTACAAGACTCAAGCCTGCACTGTCTCAATACCCAAATGCTAATCCAAGCACACACGAGTTTCGGATGTAAAGAATGCAGGAGGAAGCTCGGTGGGGCACGTCACATACTCCACAAGGTTTGTGTCCCTGCTGCTCTAAATCATTTACTGAAAGAGCTGGTATTACCTGTGGCACCATCACTGACACCTGATAAATTGGAGCAATGTAGCGGACTCTGGAAGAAGGATAATTCTGGGGAGTTGAGCTCATTCCTCTTAGCTCTTGGAGTTTACCAGTTTTCAGTAAGTGCTGCCACATCAAGCTCTTGCTTGAACATGTTGGATTATTTATGAATGACTGGGCAGTTAAGAAAGTACTGTGGATGGCCTAGTTTAAAATCGGTGACATTAATTATGTCTTGCACAGAGATGTCAGCATGACAGAGTATGCAAAACCAGTGGATCAGACTTTGATCCTACAGTGACATATTTACAAATTAACTTCTTTGTTTCAAGTAAAACAAAAATTCTGTGCCTCGAAACAAAAGAAAAATATTAGAGACCTCCCAATATAGGAAATTCATAGAAAGTCTATCAGTACTTTATCCTCAGCTCTTAAGCACAAGTCTTGTTTCAGCAGATAGATGCTTTGCTCAAAAAACTCAAGGAGTGAAATATGACCAATATCTGGCAGAACCATGACTATGGAAAACCCCACCCACAAGCAGATATAGATATATAGATATATAGATATATATATATATATAGGTTTGCCAAGATAAATAAAGCAGTATGCAGAGTAAGCTGGACTGCTCTCACATAATCATGTAGGTCCTCAAGTACACGTGCAACACCTCTCTTCTAAATGATTAAGAAGGCTCAGGAAGGGACAAAATTAATCTAAGGAAAAACATGGATTTCATGTTAGCATGCTAACAGCTTCCTAAAACAGAGATGTGATGAAAAGTGTTACTCACAAATGAATCAAACTGCATATTAAAGGTACAGACAGCTGTTAACCTGCTGTCTGCACAATCAAATGATAGCCATTGCTCAATGAAACCATCAATGGCTGCACTGTGAACAGGCGTGAGAGTAAGTCTGTCCATGCTGGAGCTGCATGATTTGTTCCAATATTTCAGTTACGTGTATTTTCAAGAAGTATATAAAACAAAAAAAAGATGTGAATTATTGTTAATAACACATATCATTGTCATTTATAAAATTTAAGAGTCAGTCATGACCCAAAATCCATTTTGCAGTAAGTGCTGTAGAAACAGGAAACAAAATGACAACTCCTGTTCTGAAATGCGGTCGTCAGTGTTTTAAGAAAAAAAACACTCTTAAAGAAATGCTTTTGTAAATATGCACATAAATTAAGATGATCACTAAAAAACCCCTTAGTTTTAATATTTAATGAAAAAAATCAGACTTCTAATGAAATAATAAATTAATTACTTTTCGCCTCCTTTATAACCAAAGCTTTCGATTAACTAATTCTCATTTCAAATCCAAGAACTATTGCTAAATTATAGCTGCTCTTCTCCAAAAAAGTAGGAAGAGCTGCTAAATTAAGCAAAATGTTTCCAGGGGTTATTAATCTACAGTCTTCCATGAACAGTCACAACTGTCACTTTTAAATATGCGCCTTGCCTCTATCTTGGATTTCAGTGCAGGCTAGTCACCAGTGGATCTTAACATTCACATTTCTCTTAAATAAAACAGCCCTTTGATAAAATACTCACTTCTACGGGTACTTACAAATAGTGCTCAAACTGTTTCATGACATTCTTTTGGATAACCTAAATACAGAGAATTTCTTTTTCTCATATAACAAATCTTCCAAATCTCAAATTATCTTATCATCTCTTTCATGAACTTGCTCGATGATCTCCAGTAAACACAGTTTTGAGAAATTTTTTTATTCTGCAGTAGGGCTTTCATGTTTCTTCATCTAAAAGTTTTACCTTGTGGCATTTTTTTCCTACTTAATGTCTCAGAGCTCTGGTTTGAACATCACACTTTTATTGGATAAGATGTATCACATGAAATCAATGTTAACTGACAGGACAGGAACTGCACTGCCTGGTCTACACTCACAAAACCTTAATAAAAAACTTTTTACCATGTATGAAAACACGAAGAAACTCATTATAGAATCTGAGATTACTACCTCAATATGGCAGAACAAGAACGAATTCTATATAGATGACTAAGAAAGCAAGACTTTTGGTAATCCTCTGCAAATTTATGCAGACTGGACATGCTCTTTTATGTCTTGAGAATTTCTCTCAAGCACTTCCTAATACACAAAACATTGTGTCTGTTTCTAGTTTCACCTTGTATGTTTCATTGCTCACATTTGCTTAGGTGTTTTTGTAATGATCACAAACACTGGTTGTTTGCCATTGACTTTTCAAGGGATGTGATACCACAGATCAGAGATGATTATTTGTAGCTGGAAAGACGTGACTTCTTAAACTACATAATAGTCACTGCTCTGCAATGATTACTAAGTGGCTGCTTCATAATTGGCAGGTTCTCTGACCCTCTTTCAAAAATACAAATGTAAAGTATGGAAATATTTAGTGAACTTTCATCATACAAACATAGAGGATTGAAATATTTGGAAAACTTTTTATCAAAATTCTAGCATAATAAATACAACAAGAAGGCCAATTCTGCTCCTTACACAAACGCCTCACTATGAAACAAAACATTTCACTGTTCCTTGAAGTACAGCTGATCCTTTAGGCATTTCTCTACCACTCTTAATCCAGCTCTTTCATTTCCTTTATCAGAAGAAGCCCAGTTCAGTCACCTGTGTAGGCTCTTCCCTTTATCACCTGTGCTGGTGGCATCCCAAGAGGGTGCAGCAGAACAGATAAGCATCACGCCTAGACACTTTGGTTCTGATCCTACAAACACTTCAGCGAAACTACTTCTGTAAGTGTTTGCAGACTTTGAGTCTTTCTAACTCAACAACACTTCACCAAGTGAGGCAAAGTGAAGTCTGGAGCTGGGAGGAATGCATTGCCCCTTCACGCCTGGGTGTCAGGGCCTGCAGCACCCCCAAAGAGCAGAGACCCACTGAGGGGGGGAGAGAGACAGCACCCCTATCGCTTACAGCCACAGGCTCCTTCCAACGCCACATCTCCGATGCGCGGCACCAATCTTGGACTACAATTTGCCAGACTTAAACGTAAAAAATACAACTGTTTGTACAATCGCAGTGGAAGAGAGAAAGTGAGGGATGAATTTGTAACAATTTCTAGCATATGGGTTAAGGGCAGCCCACCCCAGTTTTCTTTTACATTCGGGATTTTCTTGAACCCTCCCGGAGGAAGGGGGAGAGCCCTTAAGCCGAAGGTCAGGCGGGGAGGGCGCAGGCAGCGGGGTCTGCGGAACATGGCCGAAAGCGGAGCCCCCGCCCGCCCCCGGGCACGGCCGCAGCGGGCAGCCCTCGGCAACCCCCCGGTGCCACAAGAGCCGGGGAGGCCGGGACCCGGCCCCAGAGAGCCCCCGGAGGACAGCCAGCCACGCTCGGGAGTCAGGGAAAGAGCCCATGGAAGCGGGTGGGGGTGAGCAGGGGACGCACCTTTCAGCGTCCCCCCGGCATCTTCTCCTCCTCCTCCTCGGGTCGGCGGTGACTCCAGCGGCGGCGGGGCCCCGGCAGCGGAGCTCTCTGCGGGACGGGGCCACCCCCGCCTCGCCAGGGCTCCACGGCCGCCGCTGCCCGGGGCGGCGGAGCGAGTGAGGCGCCTTCCCCGGCGGGCCGGGGGCGGGGGCTGCGGGCGCGCACCGCCCCGCCGGGCCCGGGAGGGACGGGGAGAGCTGGGGAGGGGCCGCGGGGCAGCGCCGCCGGCTGAGTCAGCCGCGGACAGAGGGCGCGGGGCCGCCCGGGAGGGTTGCCCCGGGACCGCCCCTCCTCGGTGGTAGAGAGCGGGTTTCTCCCGCCGGATGGCTGCCCTCGGGACGGGTCGCTGGGAACATCCCCCGCACACGAGGCAGACGGGATGCGGCAGCTCCTCCTTGTCCTGCCCTGGGCAGCCCCGCGCTCCCACAGGCACGGCGCGCTGCGGGCGGCGTGGGGAGCACTCCACGTCCCGCAAGTGCGGCACCGGGAGCCGCCGCCCCCGGCTCCGCGTGCGCGCGGCTGCTCCTGAAGGACCAGGCGGCGCCCGCTGAGGGGACCCCCGGAGCCAGAGAGCGCGCCCCGGGTCCCGGCCCGCCGCTGGGAGCTGCCAGCTGGAGCCGCCCGCAGAAGAGCTTCCTCCTACCTCCCGCAGACGGGCGCCGTCGGCCAAGCGCCCCAGCCCCGCGCCTCCGCACCGCGGAGTAGCGGCGCCGTCCCGCGCGGCTGGAGCCGGTCCAGCGCCATCGCCGTGCGCGCCCTGCGAGCGGGGGCCGGGGCGGGGGCGGGCCGGGCCGCGGCTGCCTCAGCGCATCGGAATGTGGGCCCGCGCCCCCCGCCCCGCAGCGCGCGCGGCTCGGCCCCGCAGCGCCCCGGGCGCGCAGCGGAGCGCGGGAAGCGCGGCCGCGCTCCGGAGCGGGGCGGGGAGCGCAGCCCCGGCTCGGCGCCTCGCCCCCGCGCGTCTCCGGGGACAGCGCGGAGCCTGGGGAGGGCAGGGGAACGCGGCGTGGTTTCCCTCGGTGCTGCGGGACGACGCGGTTTAGTGAAGGCAGCAGTGCATCTCTGCCTGCGATTTTTTCTGTAAGAAGTACGAGAAGGAAGAGCGTCGTAAACTTCCAGTTTAAAGGAATCATTCTTAATTTTTAAACTGGCGAGTTGGCTATAGCTAACACGGGTTTGTTTAGGACGTTTTTATGTGAAGGGCACCGATTCTCATAACGAAGGTATGCGGAGATTGTGTCCCAGTGTGGAGCTATGAAACTTACAGTTCGTTTATTTCATTCTCTTTCAAAGCAAGGAACTCGTCGTACCATTTTACATTCTAATACTTACATTTTACTACCACTTGAAACATCAGATCTATCCCTACGCATTCTACTTTGTTACCTGAGCAAACACTCATCACCTCATTCCAATAATTATCTTGTGAGCTTAATACAAGAGTATTAATGTCCTGTAGATAGTAATAATAGTGGAGAAAGTCTGTTAGCAAATAGCCTATTCAACAAATACAGCAAAAAAGCCAGTGAGGTTACCCACCGGTAAGTTATGTATTTTCAAACAGTTTTTATGTTGTTATTTGGATTTTTTTAAACAAATGAGGTATAGTGTGTTATATATTTATTCATTTATTACTTCCTGGCTTTACATTATTATCTAATCTGAGTCTTTCCATGGTTTACAGATTCAGATTATTAGAATAGAGAAGAAAATACATCCACTCTAGTAAAGCACCTTGATCTTTTTAGCAGAATACCATCTAAATAATTTGTTGTTTAGGAGACATGAGACATGATCAGTCTGAACTAATTTAGGTAATTAACTCGTAATATTGGTCATTCTATACTGAAATACAGTACATACTGGATAAAATCCAGGTTCTGCGGAAAATTTAACATTCCCTTTGCCTCCAGCATGGCCTGGATTTCATTCACTGCATATAGTATCCAAAAAATGCCATAATACAATATTTTGAAAAAATTAAAATTTGAGTAGTGAATCTTTTCCAACTCATGTTTTGTGTGGTCTGTGCATTTTTCAGTACTTTCATATATTTAGATCCTGAATATTGGCTCAAAATACATTCAGTTAATAATATTCTAGTGTACACTACAACTTGTGTCAGTTGCTTCATAACAAATCACGCAGTGGGTTTTTAGCTCTACAATAGTGATAATGAATTATCCTCCAAACACACAGGCAACACCAACCTTTCCACAGAAGTTTTTTCCAGTTTCTCTCTGCTTTTCCATTTGTTTTAAAGAGTGCAGGAAATTTGCTATCACATTATTCCAGGGGAAAAGATATATAATTTTTCCTTTACAATGTGTTTGCACTTTTTTTCAACTTCCAAAATTCCAACAATAAAAGATATCCTACACTGAAAAGAAAGTGTTACATTTTACTGAATGGAAAATTCGGAGAAATCACCAAATTCTTGACTTGCCAAAAAGGCATCGGTCGTCAGGCACACATCAATGGGCCAACTTAGCATATCAGGGATCAATAACAAGCTCGAGCAATTTGTTGCATTAAGGATCTTATTCTTGAGATCCAGCTCCTCACCTGTAAATTGAAAACTTCTTGTTTCACCAGGACACTGGATGATTATTTAGTAACAGTAGTATTTTTGAACACTCTGAAAGTTACACATCAGATACAACAGTGAGAGGTTCTCTCTACAAAATAATTAGATGCTCATTTTCTCCGGGATGACATTTGCTTCTCTGAATACTATAGGAATGAAGAAATTATGAATATCACAAAGCTGCAGGACTGCTCTTTTCCTAAAATGTATTTATGCAATTAACAGTTCAGAAATTGCATCCCTGCTACCAAGCATTGCAGGATGAGAAAAATTTGAATATGAAGAAATAATGGTGTCTAGATATATCTAATAAAGTTGCTGCAAGCAGACCTACGTGGGAAGAAGCTCATTTCCTTGGTGACAAGTTGGAAAGCTGCTGTTAGGATTGTTACCCAGGATGTCTCTCCCTGGTTGTACACACAATGGAAGTGACTCCCCCTCAGAAAAGTCACTGACCTTTCCTCAAATTTGTTCCCAAGGTGGGAGAACTCTGCAGGCAGCCAGAATTCCACTTTCTCTTGGGGACTCCCACATCTGAGCTTTGCAGAAGTGAATTTTGAGCTGCCTGGCAACCTCAGCGTTAAACAGATGAAGAAAGTATTTTTTTGCTGGACTTAATTCACGGGTCATGGTTTCTTTTTAACATTCTCAGCCAAGCAGAGAGTGTCTTGAGAATGATTCAGTTTTCTCTCTCATTGTACATCAGTGTCTACCCTGTTCTCACGAGAACTCGCTGTTAGTCATCACGTTGTACCCTACTGCTCCATCAGGCTTGACAATATAGAAAGACAACACATCCAGCTAAAATACAGTATTTATAGGGAGAGAAAAATACAGGACTTCCAGAAAATATTGATGTGTCTCACAGTCTTCTACCAGCCATGCATTTTGGAGTTTGGGTTACAGAATTGATTTAGAGATGAACCTCAAAGTGATGCATAAATATTAAATTCCACACATTCCTGTGAGATGGTAAGTATTATTCACATTATACAGATGGGGAAACTAAAGCAATGTGAGTTTACTTGGGCAATTTTCCCATCAGGAAAAAAAGTAACTACAGTGGTAGCATCAGTACTCAAGAATACCTGGCTTTTTTTCTGCACTCAGTCTAAACTATGTATCACTTGCCTAAACCCTGCAGTATAATGTACAAAGGAATATTTTGTTTTTAATTGTGGTATTATATAGCAATATTTTCAAACAATTTATTTAACAAATTACATAAAACACTTAAAATATGCTTTTGATTTTAAAAAAATAGCCAAAAGGTTTTTCCTTGGGCTTTGCTCCAAAATTCACCCTTCAGCTAGGACTAAAGAAAAGCACGCACGCTTGCACAAATGCAAACAGAAATTTTAAAAGAAAATTAGAAACACATGAAAGTAAGGACTGAGAATGTTTTCTTAACTGCACTCTGGTTTCAGTACAGCAAACTTTTCATTGATTTACTAATGGATAGACAGTTTTCTTGTGAAGGAACACACAGGCCTTATCTGCAATTCATTCCTCGCTTCCAATAAACCAATTATCATTCTGCAGAAGTACAGCCCATGGAGGCAGGGTGGTGACTGCTCTGTCAGGGCATCTCAGCTCTCTCTGTAAAGCACAACCCTACTTCAGTCATGAAGGGATTCTGCCCCATGAAAACAGTTCTTTACAGAAAGGCAGTTTCACTTAAGACAATTATTTTACTAAGAGCCCAATTTTGAAGCTGTTTGTGATTGCTAGATAAATAATCCCAACCAGTACAACTTCTATACTGATTCAAAATAATAAATAAATAAATAAATAAATAAATGAATACATGCATAAGACAAACTACTTGAATTTCAGAAATTGTTTTAAAATTATTAACTCTGAACTGGAGCTTTCTTATGAAGTCTGCTATTCTTCAAATGTTCCAGAAGCTTTGTAAGTAAATTACAAACTTAATATTACTGTATGTGATGTGAGGTCAGTTTTGCCTGACTATTATAACCATCAGCAGTCATGGAGGCAATTCTGGAAGTCTAATGAACTTGCTCAAAGACTTTCTGACATTTCAATTAGAAAAAAAAATGTATCTAGATTTAAAAAAATAACTGCTAAAAACAAGCTAAACCAATGAGCTTTGGAATTGACATCAGCTGTTTGACTCTCAAATCATTAATAAAGTCATGCCCCAATTAGTCTTTGGAAGAGATACAAAAGGTTTTGTAGTAAACTTGAAAAAAGCTCACACACTTTCTTCAATTATCTCTAGGAGAGAACATTTCTGCTAAGGATAATTAATTATAAATATGGAATAATTGCATTATCTTTTTTTTGGCTACACAAGTTGTAGTCTGAGAAATTTCATATTTCAGTGAAGTATCCTCCTGTCCTGATATAGATCCAAGAAAGCCTTTTATGCCTTAACTGTATTCCCACTGTATAACTTAGCTATGCTTTTAGTATTCCATTATTTTATGACAGTTTTTTAAGTTAGAGACTACATTAGAATACTTTTTTTATTTCATATTACACTTCAGGGACAATGAAAGTCTAAGTATTAATACTAGTAATTGAATAAAGTTAATAAATTTAATAAAATTGAATACTATACCATAATTTTCTGTTACTTCTCCCTAAAAAAAAAAACCAAACCCAGAGATGGAAAATACATAACTATTAATTGATTAATCTATGAGAATTTAGGGGTCAATAATATACATAAAGATTAGCAATATTAAAGTGTCAAGGAACTAGCCCTTTCATTCCACATCAAATTATACAGTCATGATGAAAATGTATTGAGAAGCCTGCTTTATTGCTTTCCTCATACAGTCTTAGATTTGAAGTTCCTCGAATACACAGTAAAATCCTCAATACATTTATAATGATAAAATATGTTGTTTCTTGCATAAAATTACATGGTCCAACCAGAATGGAGTATTGTCCTGAGCATCTAAACAATAAAGCCTGATGGATCTAAATTATTATATGTATTTGTCTTTGTTTAATGCCATTAACTGTTCAAGTTCACCCGATTAATCCTGTCGAACAGTATTTCTAATACAGTATTTCTCTTCTAGTATTTCTAGAACAGTATTTCTCTTATTTGTCCTGACTGACATTTTCAAGGGAGCTTCACCAAAAGGTAGTTCATGATTGTGTCTTTAGTCTGAATACCAAATTATCACTGCACTCACAGATTCGCATCATCTGCAAAGCAACAAATTGCCTGACTTGCCCGTGCTCTGTCATCCCTTTAAACAAGCAGCCAAGACAATGAGTTATTCACGTAATAAATTATAAAATCTGTATTGTCTTTAATGCTCACATCTAAACAACAACTAGTCTACAGGTTGAATTTAATATTAACCCCATTCAGTTCCTTTACTGGCAACCTGCCATAGTATACATTTGACCAAATTCAAGAACCAGCACAAGAATTTGTTTAGGTAACCAACCAGAACAGATAAAGCCATAAGATATTTTAACTGTTTGTTTTTCTTTTAATAGTTGAAGAATATGGGTGTCAACACAATGGGCAATCACATTAGAAAACATGTAATTACCCAGTACGTTAGTATTTTTCTCTTAATGTTAAGGTATTTCATGTTGGGAGATTCTAAGTACCCTCTATGTAAAAAGTGTAACTCAAAATCTTGTAGTGTTTTCACTGTGTACTGTAATTCGCTGCAATTTTAATGCAGCATTACACTAACAGGATAACTGAAAAGGAAAATAAAGTGAGTAAAATCTTTTAGCGCTGTAACAGCACCCATGTTTTAGCCTGGTAAGCACTTCAACGCTTTGCTGAAATATATAAGAGGTAAGTAAATAATAACCTAGTGTTTTCTACAAAGTCAGGCTGACTGATTAGGTGCTGAAAATATGAGAGCAAGGGAATGCTTGTGGTTAATAGTTCTTGAGAAATGAGCATTTATGACCAGGACTTTCCACGGAAGAAGCCAGACAATCAGACTGCAAAACGGGTAATCACTATTTTGCTCTTTGCTCATGAAATAAAAAAAAAGGATATTAACTTTGCAATATCTATTACAGTCTTCTCCCCCAAAAAAACATTATTAAATTTCCTGTAAATTCTAAAAATACGTATTTTACAATCCAGTTGTAAAGTTCTAGTACTAAATATTTAAAGCAAAAAAAAATTGCCTTGTTCCATTGTCACATCAGTGCACATAGTTTCACAGCTAGTTCTGAACAACACAATTTTATGTAACCTTAAATACAACAGAACTTTAGTAAAATGTTTTTTCTTTTATAATAAAACCAAAATAAACTTCGGCTTCTGTTTTATATGCCAGTTGAGATTCTTTGCAGTAATTCCTTCCACATCTGCTCTGCAGCTTTCAGGTTTATAAAAGCAGCATCTCCCAATTTCCTTTCATCAAGATATCCATATGCTGTGTTTTATAGACATGTTGGTACAGTTTAACACTGAGTCACTAATTACAACTTGGATTCATATATATGCTAAGGCTAAGAAAATAAATACATGTGGTTATGAGGCATTTAATACTGAAAATCCCAGACAGCCTAGCCGAAAATTCTTCGAAGTGTGGTAACATACCAATAAAAGTCCCCCTGAAATTATCACAAAAGTCATAAAAACAAAATTGAGATTTAAAGCAAAAAAGTAAATAATAAAACTATACATAAGCATCACCAGATTCTAAACTAATGACCTAAGATCATGTGCGGAAAAATTACCAAGAAGATTGTGACAGCAAAACTGCTGCTAAAGGACCAAATGGTTTGTGAATGGGGCTGGTATGGAAAGATCTTCATAAAACATTTGTCCAAAACAAATTTCTAGGATTTCTGAAGACAGTACAGTGTTGTTATCTCCTGTTTCCAAATTTCTCAGTTGCCAGTGTATTGTAAATGCGAGCGGCTTTCCAGTGAACCGTCCATCATCCATAGCAGCATTTGAGGGAAGAGAGAGCATAAAATGACCTCAAACCCAATAATCTTCACTGTATGCAGGATTAGGAGTTTTGCAGTGTCCTGACTGATCTGTAGTGCTGTATTCCCTTTTCTGTGCACCCTCACTGCACACCCAATGTTCCTGTCCCCTTGAGTGTACAACCATAGCAGCCCCCATCGATTCCACCTCTGAGAGACGACAGTGTAAGCACGACTGAGGAACTGAAAGTAGCTGCTGTTCTTTACAGCACATTGTATGTAAGCACGGTATGATCTATATAAAAATTTGGGGACCTACACATATCTGTTAAGCTCCAGAGAAAGAGATCTAGCCTGCAATTTTTAGAAGTGCAGTGTAACCCTTCGTTCTTCTGTCTACAAGTTCCTAATGCACTAAAAATATTTCAATGGGAGAAATGAAAAGTGAATAATGCTTTTTCATTAATTACCTACCTGGAACACTATTTCTAAGTGTGCATATGAAAGAGGAAATCTGTCTTGTCACAAAAAAACCATCAGTAAAGACTGAAAAAATGCTTTGAATCCTGAAATGAAGTTCTAAATATCCAAGGGGACAAAAGGCAAATTAGAAAAACATGCTACAAAAATATCTGTCGGTATCGGAGAACTTGGAAAGACCAGAATCTTCCAGAAAATTTTAAAGAGAAGAATCAAACTGGCAAATATATTTCTCTTGAGGAAAACAGCATTTAAGTTTCTTGATCAAAACTGACATCTAGAGAGCTACAGGCTAAAATAAAGTAGCGTTCATTACCTTAAGCCCAAGATTTCCAGGTTTAAAAAAAGGCATAGTAAAGAAATAGAAATGTGGGTATAACTCTAGTATAACTCTAGTTTTCCTATTTTTTTCCATGCTAATCATGGGATACAGGCTGTAATCTGAAGCAAGCAACATGCTGTCAAGAGTATTCTTATATAATCAGCAGAGAACAAACTGTTCCTTCTCTTCCTTAAATCTGTACCCAATCACACAGACAGGCTTCACTGGGACAGCTTTGCTACAGAGTACTTGCCAGTGAGAGAACAAAGATTTTCCCCCAGACTTTTCCTTTCCCTTTTCTCCTCCTTCTCTCCCCCTCCTAAGAGAACAGGAGATACAAGAGGCTGTTCTGTAAGGCTGTGTCAAGATGATTTACGATAGATGTTGACATTAAAATGTCCAAGTCCTGCTGATGCAGAAAATATGGTTAATCTGTAAAGTTTATACCTTTTCTTAATATATATATATATATACGTATATGTGTATGTTTCACACCTTCCTTCCTTCCTTGAAAAAACAACACAACTGTGCTGATAACATCTGAAATTAAAATTAACCACCTTTTTTGCAAATTGAGAAGTAACGAACTGCAAAGGAAATAGAGCTACATGGTTCTGGCAGGTAAAGCAGAAAAGGGAGATGAATCACGTAAGCAAACGAGGCTTCTGGGGAAGAAAAGGCTACCTTGCTACTTGCAGTCCTCCCATTCGAGATTTCAGATTGTAGTATTTTGTTATCACTCTCCATTTTTAATAATGAAAAAACTGTTTTGTCATATGACAAGGATAAAGAACACCAACTAAGTGTTTTCATATGGACTCCCTACATACATTACTACAAATAGCAGAACATAGGGTCTTATTCATATTACATAAAGATGATGTTTAATGAAGAAATTCAACACACATCTATTACAAGGTGTTGATTGACATGAAATATTTCTGGCAAAGTGAAAAAAAACCAATACAATCAGGTTTACTTCTCAAAAGCAAATAGCTTTCTCCTTCACTTCCTGATCAAAACTCAATAGTGACTGAAAAAATTTTATGGTAATATAAAGGGATATTTGTTTTAAGAAATAAAGTACTAACGGAAAAACAAGAAAGTAAATATTAATATCTGATTCGCAGTGCACTGTGTGTATTTTTATAAAATAAAATGGATTTGCCACGTCGCCTTTCCAAATAATATTAAAAAGGTTTTTCTCTTCTCTAACATTACTCAGCTTCTCAAAAATTGTCCAGTACTTCCTACAAAGTAGAACAACATCTAACAGTGCCAGTTAACACCAGCAAAAAATACTCCAGCCAACCTTCCAATGGAAAACACGTTGACAAGTATTTTTTCTAGCTCACTGCAGTACTTAGCTATGTCACCTCCTCCCTTTCTAATAGTTCTCTCCCTTAATTTAAGTTGGTACAACCTTTCCCAACTCTACCAGGCTTTAGGCACAGTATGGTGTGTCTGTGCTCAAAAGCTTGCACATCTTCCTTATTTAATCAGCTGCTCTGCCTGAAGAGGCTCTTCCAGCACACCTGCTCCTGTCCATAGCCCTGTGCTGGGGTGACCTGACCAACAGTCACTGGGAAACCCTGGCATTGGAAATATCTGGCAGCAGGGCCTGGGGATGAGGTACTAGATGATCTATAAGGCCTCCCTGCCTCAGCACCTGCACCAAGAACCTGCTCAAGAACTATGTAGGGGTCTCACCCTAGCCCCAAAATAAAAATTAAGAGTGGAAGAGAAATATTTTTTATATCCCCCAGCCAAACAGGAGAAAAACAGAAGGCAACAATTACAACCTGCTGGTCAACTGCTCAGACAGCGTATGTGCTCTGTTTCTGTGCAACATTAGAACCAGTAGCCTAAATTCATCCTAGCCCACCACAAATTGCCACAAAGAATTTAACAGCAAGAATGTACTTGTTATCCATCCCTTTTTAATTTTTTTTTTAATAAGAATGTTTAGGACATATGCTACATATCCAGACTGCATCATACCCAGTACCATCATTACTGATAAGATGTCCAATCTCATTACAAGATCCCTGCCAACTTACTGATGTTCACATGAAGGGGGCAGACCCTCTCTCCTTTCTCCCTAGAATTTCAGAGAGAGCCTTGCCAAAGTCCTCCAGCACCATCTAAAATCTTTTGCTCTGGGGGAGTGCAGGATACAGCTTAAAACATGAGAGAAGAGTTTAAGAGATAATTCAAAGGTCTGCTGAGCAGCATTTTGTGTAGTCAATAAAATGCTTCAATAGCATTTGGAATCCTACTTAAATTTAGTATTTACACGGCATACATCACAGTGTACTGAAATGTTTAATGTCTAGATCTGTGGATTTTTAAGAGGATTTAATCTTACATCCTAAGGAATAAATTAAGAAAGACAGCCCCACCTGCCGACAGAACAGTCACAGTACAGAGGGAAAATGAACTACTACTCCCAGGCCCGAAAACACGAGTTTCCTTTCCACCTCTTTCATACAGACCCCAAAAACACTTCATTCCAGCAGAGCAAGAACTCAAATCTCTTTTTCCCTTTGCTCAACATGTAAATTCAGATGACAAATTAGTTTGTTATCCTTTCTAGAATTCACTGGTCCTTGACAGGATAATGTACAAACTCCATTCAGTAGTGTCAGAAAATACAGTTCAATAAAAGCTAATTGAAGAATAATCAAGTGAAACCTATTTGAAGAGTTCATCTGCATATTTTATCTCATGTACTATCTCCTGTGCTCAGGACTATAAGAATACTTTATCAAATCAATAAGGGGATAATTTGCAGTACTCATAAGTATTTTTACAAATTCAGTGAAGTTTGTTTTCCAAGTAATAATGGGAACGCTTTTTAATTTGAAATCCTTTGATCTCTTTTCCTTTTATTTGGGTTTTGGGGTTTTTTTTGAGTGAATAGCATAATTCTGTAATTTTGTTTCAAGAGTTTTATTATGTAGTAATAGCCTATGTCTCTTATGCTATGTCACTAATAATTCCTGACTAAATATTTTAATACTATCCAAAAAGCTCTTTTTTCCCCCCTTCCCTCGAAGCTTAAATTTCTATCTATTATATATTTTTAGCTGTTCCAAAGAACACACAGAACTGCCAAGAAAAAGTGGCAAAGTTTCTTTCACAAATAATCTTCCCTTGCCTACGCGTGGCACAGTTAGATCTCTAGGAAGTACCTTGCTTTTCCGTTACTTTAGAGCACGTGAAACAAACAGCATCGAGTCATTCTACAATGAGTTAATTTTTGAGCATACAAAGTGAAGAGGATGCTGGATAGGCAGGCCAACACTGCCAGTACTTCCCCACAATGTAATTCATAGCCCCTCATCTATTTTTCCCTAACTTACACCCAGAAAAAAAGATTTGTCACCTCCTCTCAAAGCTCTCAAGCGCAAGCTTGGGAAGTCCACTTCTGTAATCTTCTGCTCTTACAAAAACTGACAACACTGTAGAAGTAGCACTGCTGTAAGGATAATAAAAATTAGCAAACTTTTTGTAATACTTAGCAAATATGAATTTTTTTTCCTCTTTGGTGAAAAATTAATTATTGACACACTAGATAATGGGAAGCACAAGGATCACCTTGTGACAAGTGGGACAAGAGTTGGATTCCAATCATGATGTATAGTAATAAAACAGACCAAAAAAATCCACAGAAACAAACTGCCACTTGGACACAGGAAAATTTAACTTTACTGATCTGTCAATGCTATGGTGTTTCCAGTTACAAAATTAACGTATGGAAGTTGATGAAGCTTCATTTTGTCACTAGCTTGTTGCAAGGCATAAGACATGATGTCTAATATGCTAATATTAGCAGAATTTGAGGCATATGTTCATGTTTACCAGGGGCTGTTTGATTAACAGTTCTTTCACTAAATTTTACAATCACTACATTCAGTTATATTCCACTAATCAGTACAAAACCAGAGACTAATTCTTCAGAATCATTTTATTAGCAACGAGGAATATAAATCTCTTACGAAAATATTCTTAACAGTTCAATATATAAGAATTGTCTATAAAAATATACTACTACATAACAAAGCCAGTAACTTCTACAAAACATATAATTCAACATATATTTAACAATATATAGGACATAGTAAAAATCCTTTAATTAATGCTGAGGGTATTTTTACCCCCTTTTTGTCAAACAATAATTCACATAACATAGGAAATTACTCATTCTGATATACAGAAGTTATCACCATAGAACTCTATGTATGTTCCCTCCTGAAGTCACCTGCGTCTGCAGGAACATAAAGCCACAACTTTTCTTTGGATGGACAGGCAGTTACGACCCCAAAAACATTCTGCTGGTAGCTGCAATGTCCTGCTGAAGTCAGTGTTCACATCTGCTGTCAGCACTGCCAATGCTGAATCCATGCAGGGACAGAGATCACGTTTTTATTACCCTTGTGGGGCTGATGCCACAGATGAGCCTGCCATGGTTATCACGGTTAGAGAACTAAAAGACAGACTCCTTCTGGGTAACTACTGCTAGTTAGCAAGGAAATAACTTCTAAAGAGGCTGCCTCCCTAGAAATAAACCTTCCAACAGACAGTTCTTAAACAAAAGTGCAAGGAAGAGAAAATACCATGGGGGTAGTTGTTTATTTTAAATTATGATCAAGGGAAGTATGATCCATTTTGTCATTACCAATTACGGGAAGCACCATCTTGGAATACTTTTTGGAACTGGGAGTCTGGTTTCAGAACAAAAATGACACATTTAACTAGTAATATCACCAATGCTGTTATGTTGAGGTTACTTCATGCCTGATGTCTGACAAATGCGGGAAATCCACTTTAATTACGTAGACCACCCTTGTCTACACAATGAGCCTGTCAAATTCTTGGTGTAGATTTATTTAAAGGGCTTTTAGAACATACTTTAAACAACCAACTTAACCTGAAAGAAATCGACTGCTGCACAGTGACAGTACAAAGCCATCAGCTTTCTATAGAAGAGTTGGGTACATAAGGCTTTAAGGCTACAAAGTCTCACTGAAGACCACAGGCAATTACACTGTCTTGCATAGTAAAGAACATATGAACCAAACTTATGATGCATCAGTAACAACTAAATCTTTTTATCCCTATGTTTCTGTGCAAAATAACCAATAATTAACTATTACTCTTTCTATTCAGAATCCATGAATGAATATGTTGAAATTCAGGAGAAAATTAACATTATAACAAAGCAATTGCAATGCAGCAATATTCCATCATATTACAAAGGAAGGAGTTTCTATTAGAAAAGTATATTTATCAAACTTTAAAGTAAAGATAACAACAGGACACTACAGACAATGAACATCAATATATTTCTGACTCAAAGCTCAGAAAAATAACTTTTGATCCTGAGAAACTTGCTGTATTAAAAAGCTAAAAAAGATCAGAATCTAAAAGAATCAAGGCTCAGTCAGTTTTGTTTCAGATTCTCAAACTGTTAAGCTTTGAAGAAGAGTTTTACCATCCTAACAGAAATTTAAAGAAATATTTTCAATTTAAAAAACCCAGCATTTCACGGTATCCGCACTTTTGTAATGTCATTATCTTTAAGGCTTGCAACTAACATTTATGTTTTCAGCCTATATTTGAGAGGAAGAAAAATTTTTAAATTGAGGTGGTTGAAGAACTTAAAGCTTAAATGTCTTTCATTCCCAACATCATCTAAAAAACCAATTACAGAAACTAGCTTGTCGTGCTTTATGGATAGAGAAGCTCTAGTCAAGTCCTTCATTCTCATTCCAGTTAAACAGTTCCCTAAAAGATGGATCAAAATCAAAACAATGTTCCAAAACATTGGTTTAGATTATTATTTTAACAACTTAAATATTTAGGAAGGTTTAAGAACAGCAAGAGGAAATAAGCAGATGAAGCCATAAGGAAACCCTGTATGTTTGAACAAAGAAAAAAATCAATCATCTGGGGGTTTTGGCACTAGAAATACATTGAAAGAGTTTCTGCAAGAACTTGAGACAAAAATTACAAATCACTGTACCTAGATGTTGATTTCTGGTCATGTAGCATATTTTCTACATTTACTTATGTGTTAAGGGCAAGAAAACAATCCTTTCTTCAGTAGCCTGTTCTTCTCTACTAAGTGTAAACAAGATTCATTGAAATCATACGAACTAAAGATTTTTATGTAAGTTTCCACATAATTTTTATTCTGCACTGGCAAAGTAGCATTCTTACGCTGTAATTTAAACTATTATCTAATTCTACTTCCTAATGCTTTTATACTGTTATCAAGTTTAGGCTACTCTGGTTTTGCCCTCTCCAACAACCTTACTAAAAAGATACGTACTGGATCAGCTCCCGGGGTAGTCCATCATAGCCACATAAGCACTGAGCCAAGAGGAGAGAGCAGGGCTAGCTGACAATCCAAGTTTGCATCAATCGGAACTGCTTTGGAACCACACCTTTAGAAGTGGCAATCCAAACACATGCATATTAAACATGAAGTGAAGCAGTAAAAAATGCAGCCTGTTTTCCTTCCCTCCCCTGAAAGCTGTTGCTCAATGGCAGTGATGGTTAAGCAGCAGAAAAACAATCCCAGTTCACAGCATTAAGCAAAAAGGGTGCCAAACTGGAATTTTATTATTATGTGAGGCTTTTAAGAGATAGTAAAGCAGTTTCCTGACCTTGTCAGCAGTAGCTGAGCTTCAGCCTTCAGGAAAAGCAGAGAACAGAGAGCTGTAAGCAGGAACTGATTCTACCACTCAAGTGGAGTCTGCTCATATCCAGAAACACATTCAGATTCAGGGTGCTGGTTTTACCTACAGAAACTTGGATAAAGACAGTTCCTCATGATACATGGAAAAGGTTCTTCTGTGAGGTACTGAAAAACACCTGGAGGACAACTCAATCATTGGTCCCAGCCAGCACAGCTTCATGAATGGCAAGTTTTGATTGTCAAACCTGATTTCCTTTCCACAGGGTAGCCCACCTAGTCAATCTAGGAAAGTCAGTACATGCCATCTTTTTGGACTTCAGCAGAGCTTTTGATACTGTCACAGCATCCTTCTGGACAAAATGTCCAGCACACAGATGGATAACTGTGTTACGTGATGGGTGAGCAACTGGCTCACGGGTCAGGCACAAAGAGCTACAGTGAATGGGGTGACATAAGCCTGGCATCCAGTCACCAATGGGCTCTAGCCTCAGCCCAGTTCTCTTCAACATCTTCATTAATGACTTGGACACAGGACTCCAAGGAATACGAAGTTTGCTGATGACACTAAATTGGGAGGAGCTGTTGACTCCCTCAAAGGCAGGGAGGCCCTGCAGATACCTCGATAAATTAGAGGGCTGGGCAATCACCAAACACATGAAGTTTAATAAGGTCAAGTGACAGATTCTGCACCTGGGGTAGGGCAACAGACAGACTGCGGAATGAGAGGCTGGAGAGCAGCACCACGGAAAGGGACCTGGGGGTCCTGGTGGATGGCAAGGGAATCTGAGTCAGCAGTGCCCTGGCAGCCAGGAGGGCCACCTGTGTCCTGGGAGGCATCAGGCGCAGCATTGCCAGCCAGGCAAGGGAGGGGATTGTCCCCTCTGCTCTGCACTGGGGTAGCCTCACCTTGAGTCCTGGGGGCAGTTTTGGGTGCCATAACATAAGAAAGACATTAAGCTGTTAGCTTAATGGAGGGCCACAAAGATGGTGAAGGGTCTGCAGGGGAAGACTTATGAGGAGTTGCTAAGGTCACTTGGTCTGTTCACCCTGGAAAAGAAGAGACTGAGGGGAGACCTCACTGAGGTCTTCAACATCCTCATAAGGGGAAGTGGAGGGGCAAGTGCCGATCTCTTCTCCCCATGCTCAGTAACAGGACTCAAGTAAATGGCCTGAAGCTGAGTCAGGGGAGGTTTAGGCTAGATATCAGGAAGAGGTTCTTCATCCAGAGGATGTCTGGGGACTGGAACAGGGTCCCCAGGGAAGCAGTGACAGCACCAAGCCTGTCTGATTCAAGGAACGTTTGGACAATGCACTCAGGCACATGGTGTGACTCCTGGGGCGTCCTGTGCAGGGCCAGGAGTTGGACTCAATGATCCTGAGAGGCCCTTTCCAACTCAATATATTATATGATACTCTGACCCTAAGGTACTACATGGACTCCATGCCTTTGGGACTGAAGTCCCTAGATCTGCCCTGACAGGATGCAATGCTTATTGGCAAAAGAAAAGACATGTGACCAGACATCTATAAACCAAAATAAGAAAGCATGCGCCACCTTTAGTGATTTTGAAAAAAACATGCATCAAGTGTACAAAACACAGCATTCTCTTTTAGAAGAACACTAGAGTAAGTAACTGAAAACCTCCTCATGATACAAAGGACCACATCAAGATTCAAGTCAAAATTTTCTTTCAACTCTACTGAGACAAGACCCAAAGGTATGTAAGATTCAACTTGGGAAAATCCCACTTCCTGATACTAAACATTTAGTCCTCCTGAAACATGAAGGACACCAAGATCAGTAATACAAGTATTTTTCTTCAGTATTTGCTGCATTCAAGATAAAGCCTATAAAAGTAAGATGTGCAAGAGAAGTGATAAATGCAGACTTAAAAGGGCCAGCTGGAGAAGTGGGACTGAAGTTGCCCACTAGCACTGTCTGATGTAGTGTAGATGCCTGAATGTGATGTGTATGCATAGCTTCACCCTTCCATCAAGCTTTCCTCAAACCTCTTCTGTAGAATCTCTGTATGATCTTGGCCAACCCCCATTTTCTGTGAAACTGCAGTTACATTGCACATTTGTACATTCTTAGGAAACAGGCAAAAGCTTTACTGTAAATCCTCCTAACTTTATGAAGGCAAAAGAGACTCAAACTTGGTCTCATAAAGAACTATTGTATAGAAGAACCTAAAAAGTCATAAGCAGCATTAAATATAACCTATATTAAATACCTAAAAAATACAATCTTTTGCATAGAATAAAGAAAAGTGCAGCTACAGTGCAGCATTCCATACCACAAGAAAGGGCTTATTTACGAGTGGTATAGAATTAACTGTTGTCTCTCACCACTGAGACTGCAGCAACTAAAGACATGTTTATTGGGAAAATCACATTTGAAAAAAAAATGGTGATTAGGTTGTTTCACTACGTCTGTAAAGTAAGTGCAAACACTTAAAATTCTTTTTAAAAAAAAGCAAAGCTGATAGGTAATTTTCAGAAGTTAATTTTCTCTTGATATTACTTGGAAAAATGAAATTGCTTTTTTTCTTTTAGAATCCAAATTAAAATTAAATCCACATTTGGCATCTGTTTTGTGCAAAATAATAATTAGAAAGCTTGTAGAAGAACAAGCTTTATCTGTTCTATAAAAGCTGGTTGTTTAAGGATTATCAACTCTTTGTTTCCTTCTAACTTTTGTACTGCAATCCCTGTGGTAATCAAGCACAGAATAGTATTAAGTCCAGGAGACTTATTTCCACTGGTCTAAAAAATAAAGAAAGAGTCTAAGAAGTAGAGAGTCAGGAACTTTAGGAAAATAAATATTGTCCACTTTAGAAATGAAGCAACAAATTTTAAGTATCTACCGCCCATATGAGCATGCCTAAATATAAGAAAGGAAAGTATATACCTCCTCAGTTGCTAAAACATCTTTCATTTTGGTTAAAAAAAAAAAGTCAACTTATTTTATTGGATATAATTTGGTACTACAATTTGGTAAATGGGATATTTAAAATAAATAAAAATAAATATTGTCTTTATATATATTTCAAGATTGCTTGTTTCTGTAATGAATTAGTGTCTCTATTGTTAGATTTCCCTCTGTTTAGCTTTTTTCACGCTGTGTCGCCACTTACGAATGGCAGTTCCAGAACTACTGGCTATTACACAAAGGGCACCACCCACAGTCCACCAAGTTGGTAGATGATCGAGAAAAAGAACTTGTAAAATAAAAGCAAACACCACATCCATTGTTCTCATGATTGATACAGGTCCAGCTTTCTCTATCTGTAATGCTTTTGTGAGAAATACCTGACCCCCCAACCCTAACAAGCCTATTAATATTAGAAAAACCCTATCTCTGCCACAATGTGGTAAACGCCATTCATTCAAAACAAACAATGCTATAACACATCCAATTAATCCAATGACTGCATAATACCAAATTGACAAAAAGTAATGCACAGATTTTCCCACCTTCCTCAGTATAACAAGAGTCGAAGCTGCAGATAACGTGCTTATAATTGCTGCTATAGTTCCTTTAAGGTGATCTGCGTAACTTCCTTCAATCCCCGTAACATGTGACCCAAACAGAAATGGTGGTCTGGCAATAAGAATCACTCCAGTGACTGCAAAGAGAGTACACAGAAGATCCCAAAGGCTGTATTTCTCTTTGAGAAAGATCCATGCCAGTAATGATGTAAAAACAGGACTGGTAAAAGTTATAACAGTGGCATCAGCTAGTGGCATGACTTGATAAGCGTAGTAGAGAAGAACCATTGCAGCAGAACCAAGGAATCCTCGGAGGAAAAGAAAAATTCTTTTACCTTTTGGTCCCAAAAACCCTGTTCTGAAAAACAGAAATGTCACATTAATGTCACTGTCTTGCTTATTTAATGACTAACATCCAAACACATTCAAATATGGTTACACACCTTTCTAGATGAGGGACTTTAATACCCAAATATTCTTAACTGTCTGATCACAGACCAATTTATTCCATCATGACCCCCAATCACATTCAGAGTCCAGAACCTGTTCTTCTAGCGATTAATTTTTTGTTTGAAAAATAACCCAAGAGTACCTACAAGCTACCTTCTATTTTTTTAAGATCACCTCTTCATGGAAACGAAAGCATTTGATACAATAATCCTAGCAGAAGCCTCTACGAGAGTCAAAGATTTTCAGTTTTCTGAATTGTATTAAGAAATTATCAACTAATCTAAAATAATGCAGTTATGGAACTGAAGTCCAAACTAAAATAACACTGCAATCTTATTTAAGTGAGCCATAATTCTAGATCTAGTTCTAAGAAATAACTTTAAACGTTTTTTACACTTACTTGTAGTATATTAAACCAGGAAGAACAAATGCCATTTGGAAAACACATCGAAATGCACTCACTTCCACTGAATGTACATCTTCTATTTTTTTAAGAAATAAAGAGGCCAGTGAGAAAAGGAAGGCAGACAGTATGGTATAAAACAGACCAAGTCCTGGGCACGCAGCTTTCTTCTTTGTCCCTGCAACAGATAAACTACAGTTAGTAAGGATCTATTAGAAGACTTCTCTGATCAGGCAGCTCCACACACTGCAATGCTCCACACATCTGTAGCGATTTTTGTGGTGGAGAACAGGGGAACCAAAGAAACAAATGCAAATATTACAACTGCTTACCAGATGTACCTTGAAAATACTTTTCACTGACCATCATGGGTCCTCTTTTTTTTTCTTAAAACAGGGTGTAAGAGATTAACACCTGGGATACAAAATGTCACAGCTCTACACAAGTTAGTAGGACTTAACTTCTTGTAGGTATCAGACTAGTACAGGTGATTTACTATAGTGACTAGTCACAATTCTGCCCAGGGACCAATAAATATAACTGACTACAAAATAACCCATGGTCAGATTCTGAAACAATTATCTTGGGAATCAGCTGCTTAGTTAACTAAGTTAACTAAGGTTCCTGAGCAAAAATTTAATTTCCTTTCTCGCAAATACACAATGTAAAATTTGTATACAGAACATAATTTTTGTTATACCTCATGTTTATTTTGCAGATAAGTCACCCTAAATTTGACATAGACCTATAGAAGTTTCATATAACATTTTTATCTTGCTGTAAGAATCCAAATATTTTCTTCAAAGAGGCATCAAATATACATTTTTAAGCAGAACAAATTTAAGTAATTAATGTTAAAACATCAAAGGCCTGATGTCTATTATAATTCCATGAAGACCTTAGTTTATGCTTATTTATCAGACGTTCCCTTCCTGAAAGTCTAATGTTTCTATTCAAGTTTCCCCATTGCCTCAGGCTCTCTTCAACAACATACTCTTCCTCGTTCCACTCATTTTCTCCACCCTGAACTATTAAAAAAAAAAAAAAAGCAAGAAGAGGGAGAACTGTGTGAGAGAGAGAACTGTGTTGAGGTCAGCAGCAGCAATCTCCCAAGGAAATCAGCCTTTTTTGTTACTGCTTTGTTGCATAAAAGGAACAGTCTTTCCACTGAACCTAGAGATGAACACCAGGGAAAACAGAGCCCATCTAAAAATCTGAGCGGGATGTCACCTCACTATCGCTTTCTTTTTCTCTACCTGCATAAAACATTGGGAGTTACCTTTCCTTCTGTGACACCCTCTAAAGATAGGAGCAACAACTCCATGTCCCAGAGGCAGTGTTTTGATAAAAGGGTGCCTCATCTCACATTAGTGTGGCAGCCTGTGAGCCTTATGGATCCTCTAAAACATAATCAGCAGGGTACTGTTGCGAGTTGCTTAGCAACTAAGTATGGTTTTGAGAGGTTGTTTTTTTTTTTTTTAATTAATAAAACTTACCACAAACCATTTTGATCCTCCTTGAGATTAGCACTCAAGGCTCAGAAACTGCATCTTACCGCCTAGGAGGGGAGACTGCAGGCTGACAATCCTAGGGACCCTGGCTTTACAACAGAAACCACAACCTGAAGTAGGCAAAAGGTTTGCTTCTCAAGGAATCCTGCCACACTGCAGTTGAAAGTAAGTTACAGCTTCTACTTGAAATATTTCTGTTTAGCAACAGCCTCTTACATAAAACTGACTATAAAAACTACCACCAACCAACACTGGACCGGGACATCTACCAACTATGAAACAAAGTGGATTTAAAAAATGTTCATGAACTATGTAATACCTTAATCCACCCAGTCACATAACAGAACTACAAAATCAACAGTCTCTAATATTGAAGCAAGAGGAATCAGACTGGCCTATAACTGAAATGGGAAATCCAAACCCAGGCTGGTTTATGGATGAACACAGCACAAACAGAACTATTAACTTTTATTTCAGACATGATAGCTTGTCTGATTACTACAGAATGAAGCCAACCTAAATAAAGGAAGTGTTGAAATGGAAAACCAATCAAATTAAAGCAAAATACATTGAAAGGATCTTACACCCAGAACTAAGCTTTGGATTGTAAGGAACAAACGAAAACCAGAAGGAACTAATTTCTCTAAGATACCCAATATACCAAGCCTATCAGAATCTTCAGAATCTTGTAATACTAGAATTTAAACTATCAACATCCTGCATTGCCAAAGCACGTACTCAGTGCAATGAGAAAGTGTTTTAGTTCCTTTTAAAAATAAAATGGTACAAGTTCTTCCACCAAAAACAAGAACCGCAGTTCTGAAGAGTACTTATTTCAAAGTAAGTTTTAGGGAGAAGTTAGGTTAAGATAACATTCCCACCCCACAAAATATTAAGCCTCGAAATACTAGCCTAACACCATCAAAACAGCCAAGCACTCATGTTTTTTTGAAAGAATGTAGCAGCCTGAAAATCAAAAGGTTTCAAGCAGTACCCAAGTCCTCTTTTTTGAGTGGCTACAGATTTGGTTTTCCAGTCTTATTCCCTGGCTATCTCCACAGGTAATGCTTTCAAACAATTTTCCGTTCCTGTTTTAAGTTGCAGGTAAATGCCTCCCACTTCACACTGTTTTAGATGTAAATTCTGATTGTGTTTTTAATGCTGTGCTTTGTTCCAAACAGTTTTTATACTTGCAAAATGCATGCAATGAAGAAAATCACACTTCTCACATGCAAGCATCTCAAGAACAGTAGCAGACACAGAAGAGTACTGTCTATGGGAAAGGTGGCCAGCGAGAAGATGATTCTTCCAGATCTTCAGGAAAGGTAGGAGAGTCCCCATGTTGTAAAAAGCACGAGAGCTCTCTTTGACTTCTGTAAAGTGCCAGGAGCACAACAGCCTGCACTGGAACTAATCATGGTCATGCAGACAAGATCTAAGCATGATTCACAGTCTTCAGTCATAGACTCAGTCAACAAGTTTACAAGACAGACATCCCAAAACCAAACTATTTCTGGTTAATTAATGCAAGTTTCTCAGGATTTCAAACACTTTTTTTCCCCCAAGCTTTGCCTCAAAAGTGACAGTAATGTGAATGTCACTGGTGAAGGACTCTGGCCTCACCATAGCTCACCACCAAATCTATTTTCTGCTGGAAAGTCAATTACACTCAATCTAATGACAAACACATTTTAAGTGAAGTTGTCTGAAAAAAAAAAAGTACTCCAGATAACTCCAGAAGTTATTTCAAGACAGCATTTATGTTTTAAGAGGACTCCACTTTAAAGCTACATGTTGCATACTTCACAGTAAGTTTGTGGCTTTATCAACTAAACGTCACCAAGAAGTGAAGCGCGGACTCGAGTTAGGAGAAAAGGATTACACTCAGACTAAAGCAATGTAAGAATTTCCAGGAAGTCACAGTCCCAAGTACGTGGACTTACTGAACTGCACTCTCAAACGTATTTTTAGTGCCACAAGTTCACACTGGCAGAAGGCACCTCTATTTACCCAAACCTGTCAAGTCTTACTTTAAAACTTCAACAACAGGAAATACTGTTTTCCCGAGTAATAATCGTTCCCAAAGCTCTTCAGAGACGACAGAGCCGCCCAGCGCTGAGGATGAGCGGTCCCGGCGCTCTGCCCGCTCCCGGGGCGTGGGGGGCACCGAGCACCCGGCCCGAGCCGCGGCCGGCGCACAGGCACAAGGTGCAGGGGCACGGAGCAGATCGTGCCTGCCGGCCCGCTGATTTCTCCACCGGGGCCGGCTCGTCCGGTCAAGAGGAGCGGGAGGAAGAGGGCGAGACCGAACCCGCTCGCAGGTGACCCGCGGGCACAGCTCGGAAGCGGCGAGGCGGCTCCCGCCGGCGGCGGGGCGGGCACCGGTGCCGGGCGCCCTCTGCGGCCGCCGGAGCCCGCTCCGCGCCCCGCCGCCACGTGCGGACAGCCCGCTGCCCTCGGGCCGCTCCTCCTTCCCCCGCGGCCCGGCAATGTCACCCCGAGAGCGGGCAGCGCAGCCGGGAGGACGCTGCCCCCTGCCCCGCCTGCCGGACTCCCCCTCCTCACCAGGCGCCCCGCAGCAGCACGGCCAGGATATGCCCGAGCAGCAGCCGCAAGCGCGGCGCTCATCGGCGTCCGCCGCCTCGACGCCGGGCGCCGGGCACAGGCACGGCTGCACCGCACCCGCTCCGTCCTCTCGGCCCGGCGGCACCTCCGGCTCCTTCCCGCCCGCTGCCGGAGCAGCGTCGCCCTCTCCGCCCTGACACAGCACCATGAGGACGCGGGGCTGCCACGATGCTCCCGGCGGCTCCTCGGCTGCCGGCGACACCTGGCCTCCTGCGCATGCGGTGCGGCCGCCCAGCGCCGCCCGCCGCCCTCCCTCCGCCCGCCCGCAGCGCCGAGCACCCGCGGGGGGGACTGCACCGGGTCCCGGCTCCGCCACCCCCGCCAGGCCCCGCCTGGAACCATCCGGGCGGCCCGTCCCTCCCGCGGCCGGTACCTGCCTGCGAGCTGAGCGGCAGCCGAGCGCCCCTGCCGGGACAGGCGGCAGCGCCCCGCCGCTTCCTTCCCGGCGTCCCCCCCAGAGGGACCCGGCGAGGGCAGCGGGAGCCGTGCCGGGGAGCGGCGAGGCCGTGGTGCCTCGGGAGGGGGAGCTCTGACCCCGCCGGAGAGCGGAGGGGGCTGCACAGGCCGCGGCTGTTGCCGAGCAGAGGAGATAAAACACTGGGAAACGGTGACGCTAAGTTATTTTAGGGGTGTTTTTGCGTCATCTGCGCGCCCGAAATGAAAGTGTCGCTGTGTGTGTCCGCGGCACTGACCCCTCACAGCTCAGCCTGGGCGGGCTCATCAATTGCCCCGAGTTACTGACCCGCCACAGCCCCGCATGTCCGGGGTGTCACGGTGGGAATTCCCGCTGGACCGGGCTCCGCGCCCGTTGGAAGAGCCGGGATGACCTTTGGTGGGCCCGTCAGTGTTGCCGTGTCAGTGGGGAGGGCAGAGCATCGCTCCCTGCAAGAGCTGCTGCCTGCACTCGGGTCAAAATGGAGATGGGAACCTGGTGGTTCAACCCACTACAGCGATTCAGTCAGGATCGTTAGTAGGGTACAGAAATCATTTAGCCACCTTCTCGTGATGTGTTAAGAAAACAATGCCGCCTATCGGAAAGGGCAGAGAGAAAAACAGGAGTAGCCCTTTTTCCTTACCCATGAAAAAGTGCAGAATAAAAGAAGCAGAATAAATTTAAAATGCTATTTTTTCCCTTTTGAGCAAGCTGAGCTGTTATCAATAATTAAAGTGGGAGGAATTTGTATTCAAAGGAAAGATTTATGCTCGCATTAATCTCTTAGCTGCATAAATTAATCCGTGTTTATTTCTTTATTCTTAACAAAGGGAAATGTAATCTACAGCTTTAGCAAAATGAATGCCAAATGGTAGATACAAGCTATTTCATACAAATGATTTTAAGTTTTCCCTCAAGCTACCTCATAAAAGCTATTTCAAGCTTCCTGTGTCTCTGATTTAGCACATTTTATAGTCCATGCTAACCCACCAGAGGCTGTAAGTATTTCATTATCTTGGAGACAGCGTTTGATTAATATGACCAGAATTGTTTCACAGATTGTTCTTAACTAAAAATTAGATGTGCCACATCAATTATTAAAATAAGAGAAATCAATTAATAAGGTTGTGTTGAAATCAGAATTAATTATTTCTAAATATTTAAATTATCTGAACTCCTATTGCTATAAACCAAGAAAATCATTAAATATATGCTGCAGTATTTATAAACAACTTGTATTACAGCTCCTATCAGCATAGCTCTCTACAAAGTCTATATTGAAAGTTTTACTAAATCTTTCCTCTGCAGATGCAAAATTTCCCAAAGAGACACCCTTAAATAAGAAGTTACTTTTTCCTAATGCACTTCTCTGTTCCTCAGAGTTTGGTTTCATTTAGAGAGGGAGGTGCAAATAAACCTGGCAGCCTGCTGCTTTCTCAAGAAACTTAAACTTCTCTGCACTCCAAGGCAGCTTTCACAGGCCACTGTTCATGAATCCCAACACAAGGTTGGAGCTGTCCTTCCCCAGACAAGTTTTGGTGGAAGGGCAGTGGGGATTCTGTCTCTCATCAGCCATCCCGGACTGGTGATCCCACAGGTGTCTCAGAGGAACACCTGGCACATCCCCTGGGCAGTGGGATTTTTGTGGCTGTCTGCACGGTCACTTGGTGAGTTGCCTCTGTAGTCAGTAACAACAGAAGCAGCTGGCTAACTTGAGTCTTCAGTGAAGAAAACCAGAGCGCAAACATGGTCCACAGTACAGACACAGAACAAATTTTAGTGAGTGCTTACAATTTCTGGCTATTTGTTAAAATACACAGATTATGTATTTATTTTATAATACCGCCACTATGAAACCCAAAGTAATTTTTTTAAGTGCCACAGTGCCAAATACTGAGCTATAAAGAGTTTCAAAGAGACTGCGACAACCCCCTCTGTACCCCTCCATGTCTGGTTTTGAAAGGGAACATCTGAGGGCAGTGTTTGTTTATGCCAAGATACATGAAGTATTCTGTTTGCTGCTGGTCAAACTGCCAGGTTTGTCTCAGCTTGAGAGCTTCCAAGTTCTCCCCGTAAAGTACAGCCCTCTTCTTTGAACAAGGAAACAGAGCACTTGCAGCTGCCCAGACTAACCAGCAGGCAAATGTAATTTGCAGTCATGCTGCCCTAGATTGGAAAATTAAGTACCTGCATAAATGTGACAGGTCAATGTCTTATGCAGCCTTTTCAAGTACAGATTAAGTCTCATCTCTGTAATACTGTGCCCAGAACTAGCTGTTCCTTTCTCCAGCACATCACCTATAGTATCTTTGCTGAGTGCGAAGTCCATAAGAAAAAGCTTTAGTAAACTTGGGCAATTCGATCATTGGAAATTAAACTGCAGCAGCAGCTAGAATGGCATTTATGTGGTTTCCATAATATCCTAAGTGCAGAAAGTGAGCCACCTCCTGCGTAGTCACCACTCTCCACACAGGGAGCTTTCTTAGATTACTCTTTCCAAAGGAAGAATATTATCATCCTCATCCAGAATTTAGGCAGACAGTTTTTGTCATTATAAGTGCCAGGAACAAGCCAGTCCTTCACTGCTGGTTGAGATACAGGCCTGACACGTACTTTAAAGTCCTGTAATGTGTCACTGGTCTTGGTCTGTGTGCCTGGTAAGGGACCCTTTGGTGTTCGGTTTCCATCTCCCCCCCCTGCAAATGCTGTCTCTGACTCCTCAGAGTGGCTTTCCAGAAACACTAACAAGCACAAATGACAAAGCAATTAAGTAAGTTTTGTGGAGAACCGTGGGACTTTTCTAAGAGATTATAAGAACTTTATCCACTATCACATCACTTCTTTTATCCACTGCTGATCTATTCTAATAAGCTTTTTGGAACGCTGCTGCTCTTGGAGGTTTAGTAAGAACGAAATTAATATAAACTGAGGGAGCCCTGGAACTGACCTAGCCCTTACTCACCTCTCCTAAGAGCAGCACTAAGAGCTCTGCAGAGCTCCAGCAGGAAAGACGTCTGGATTCCTGATACTACACGTGGAACACCCTGGTGACATCTATCCCGGTTTGATCTGAACATAGCTGAGTCAGCACTGTTACGTACTGCTTAAGCTGTAAAAGTAGTAGATTTAAATCAAAACAGTTGTCCATATCTATGGCTTTTATTCTGTAAAAATGCTAATTCTGTAAAACAAATTTTTTTATGTTGTCTAGCAAAAAGTTCATGAAAAGGAATATAGACTAATGCAAAGGAAGTAACAAAATAAATAACAAACTTGCGTGGTTTCCTTTCCTTCTGAAAAGGTTTAACAAAAAACCAGATAAGAATTACTTCATCAGCTTCTGAAACGGATCCAACTCTTAAGTGCATTGTAATAACCATTTACCTCTGCACCTGAGTGCCATAAAACAGATAATTATTGCAGCACCAAGGAGTTTCATTGTCCTGGTCATTCATTCAAACTTCTGTCCAACCCAGAGTTGTTTGGGAATCACAGAATAGCTGAGGCTGATGGGCACGTCTGGTGCCTTGAGAGGTCATCTACTCCACCCCCCCTGCTCAAAGCGGGGTCAGCTAGAGTTCAAGACTCTCTCTCTTGGGATTTTGAATATCTCCAAGCATGGAGACTGCACCACCTCCCTGGGCAATGTGCTCTTGTGTTCGATCACATGGTAAAAAAAATTTAAAAAACAAAAGTTATGTTTGAAATGAATGAACACTTGTAGTCTCACAGCCCAGTGAAAATGTGGTATGTATGAGCTCCTGCCTCCCCATCAAAATTCCAGTGTCTGTCTTAGGAGGCTTTATGTCCATCTTAGGTGTTAGAAGAGACCTGTATTTCTCAGCTTCCCTGTTAAGGTGGATGGTGAATGATTCTCAGTTTTGCCATCACCACAAATTGCTTCCACATGTATATATAGGACTGTTGTACAAACGTTTAATCTTGTGTCACAGCATGTTCTTCCTGAGTTGGTGTTTGTAATGAATAGTACTATAAAACAGGAGATGGGGTGGAACACTGAAATAATAGGGAATCCTGCAATTATGGTCAATATAATGGAGATATCCTGAGGCTCTTTTTAACTGCATTTTCCAGATTGCACTATTAGCAGTTGCTCTTCAGGAGATTGAAAGTATTGAGATAAGTAGATTCAAGGAGTAACAAAAGATTCTGTGGTCTCCAGAATGAAAGATTTCATTTTCTTTACTTCTGAAGAATTGAAAAATAATGGATAAGCAGGACAATATTCAAATTCTGCTTCTATACTTGTTAGTGTGCTTTCAATCCAGTATTAAAGGTGTACTGCTTAGCTGATTTTGGCCACATAAAGGTCATGCTTCTATCCTCAGATGGGTTAACTACACTGCTTGCTAAGCTATCAAGTCTCTGTAGCTAGTATTCCTGGAAGGATAAATTAAAAATAATTTTCCATGTACTCTGAAGACTGTAGTGTTTTCATTATGGTATTTCACTTAAATGTCTGGAGAGTTTATGCAAATTTAGAGGTGACCCTTAAATTAAAAAAGTTATGTAAATTTTTTGTTCTCTTTAAGCATGTGGAAAAGGCTGTTATTCCAATACATCTTGGACAAAAAAATATTTTCTTTTAATCTCTTGATGAAAAATCTGATTCCTCCTCTTTTTTTCTTGATCATTTTATTTCCACTAAAGAACAAAAACATCTAAGCAAACCAAAAGAGTGAACTTTAGTAACTCACTGTGAGAAAAGAAAATGAACAGTAGTACTGGTTTTGTTGATCATTTGCATTTGCCACAGGCCAAAACACTGTAAGTTTTGTACAGTACAGTGGTGGTGGGTGGCATTCAGGTCTTGGCCTGGTACTCTGAGGAAGCAGCAGCACTTGCTGTTGTACTGCAGTGAAGTTTTATAGATTGTTATGTAACAAGTATATCATGCTAATCTCAGCGAAAGGAGTTTTTATCAGGAAGTGTGTGCCTGCTTGCCTCTCTCTCAGGTGTAACTCCTGCATGTGAGGTGCATATACATGCATGGGTATGTTCTCAGTGTATGCTGGGACACAGTGCAGGTAATGAACAGAATTCCTAATGTATCAAACTGTCAGTGCTTGATAAAACATGTACAAGGCTATTACTTCTACTTCTTTAGGAGAATCTGTATTTTTAATATAAACTTGGCAAGGCAACCAGTGTGAAAGTGTAAATTTGGAAAAGTCTCCTTTCTGGCAAAAGAATTGTGGGTGGGGTTTTATTCAGGCATATTGTCTCATTTGGTGGGTTGAAGGTATCTGAGTACTCACTATACATAAAAAAATTTCCGGCAAAGTGCCTTTTTTTAAAAATGCTAGAGGAATATGGATTCACTACAGCACAGCAACTCTTATCATTCCGGTTGTTTATTGGAGCCATTTATGCAGTGAAGAGAATGCAACCTTGGCATGTTCCCTTTCCCTTATTGCATTTTCTGATGTGTCAGTTGCGGGAGCTCAGGACTTCTGAACAACGAATCAATATGAAAACTCTGCTTATACACTTTACAAGTGCTGTACACGTGGAACTCATTACTGATTGGTCCCTCTGTCTTGTTCACGTGCTCTGCTCGTGTACACATGGAGCCCATTACTTGATTGGTCCCTCTATCTTGTCCACGTGCTCTGCGCACACTTTTCTGATAATATAATTGGTTTTAGTCCAGTGCGGCACAGTCTTTCTTTATCTATTTCTTGCTCACTTGGTATTCTGTTTTTCAGCTTTTTCTTTCATTTAGCGCAGTTTACATTTCAGTAACCTTGATGAATTCATGAAGGCTCTGATAAGAATAACTAAGGGTGGTTTGGCTGGGGCACACTATCAGGGTTCAAATACATTACAACAGTCAGTACTACTTCTAGTTCTGAGTTATGAGATTAGCCATAAAACTGAGTAAAGCTCTATTCCCTTTAAATAAGTTGTTACTCATAAAAAGTAAGATCAGTCAGTGTATACAGAGATGCACAGTGGGAAAAAAAAAGGAAAATACAAGAAAATTAACAAGGAATCCAGAAAAAAAAATCAAAAATTGACGGCATGGGATTATGGAAAAGAAGAAATGAGCATGCTAGAATTTATGTATGCACTGCCCTGGGTAGGTGCTTTTCCTGGTAAGCATCTCCTCCTGGTAGTTGCTTAAATGGAGATCTTTCCAAAATACAGTGCTTTATTTTGAAATATCTAAATTCGATGTTTCAACAATATAAGTGCCTAACATAATTTTGATTTAAAATTCTTTCCCAAATCCATCCCAATTTCTGGATCTTTCAAAAACTTCTTTGGGAATTTTGATAACCTTTTTTGGTTTTTTCCATCTCTTCCTTGGATAGGTTCTTGGAAATGTTGGAAAGAATTTTTCCTGGTATTTAGTGGCAAATTGCCACTATATATAACTGAAATTGCTATAAAAGCTTGTTCAACACAGCCACTAAAGCCAAAGGGCTTGCAAGAGGGAAGGGCAGATATTCTTTGAACCACAGATAGAGAAGACAGGAGTAGGCAGAAGGTTATCAGTTACCATTTTGCAACATGCTTGAATAGAAATGATGTAATCATTAAATACATACTCCTTCTAAGTTACTCAGAGAATGAGTAGCAGACAAGAGGCAGTTTTTCTTTCTTCTTCATAGCATGCAGCACCATGGAGAGGAAAAAAAAAGAGAAATAAAATATTATGTAACTTTAAAGTTTGTGGTGACTTTCCAGAGATTTCTTTTCTGGCAGGCAGTACAGTACAAAAATCAGAGAACAGAAGTACAGCTTCAGTGCCATGGAGGGTCAGAGCTCCCAAGGAGGAGTGCAGGAAAGTGGAAATTGCTCATAGTTGCCATTGTTGCTTGTCTTATTTTGTTCTGTTCTATAATGCCCTTTGTGACTGTTAAAAGAAGATAATTTGTTCAATGATATTTTTTCACTGTCACTTTAACTGACTTTTTACAGCAGTAGAAATGGCTGAATGTATAGTTTCTCTTCGTGGAAAGGGAGAGAACTATTTCAATCAGCTGCATTTCTTGGCACTTACACAGTACGTCTCCTATTCTGTAAGCTATCTGCCTGGGGCTGCTCTGCAGGGCAGGAAGGGCGAAGATTCCTTACTTGCAACTCCTATGAGTTATTAAGCAATTGTTTATATGCCTTACTTGAAGGAGATTATTCTTCATTAGCTTCTACTTTTCCCCAGAACAAAAATTACGTAAAATGTAAATAACCTTGTCACAGGTGATGGATCAGTATTAGTGTATTGGGACTCCATAACACATTTATATATTTTTATATATGTGAATGATTTATTATATTGTTATATTATTATATAAAGCATATTTATGTTTGGTATTTATATATAGACACATGATAAACATATGAAACACTAACATGATTCAGCCTGTGAACCTCTCACCTTGTTCCAACAAGCTGGTGCAATGGTTGCTCCTCTCAGTTTGCTTGTATGAGTGTGTTCAAAGAGGAGTGAGCTGAAATGCAACTCCAGATTTTCTTAAGGAAAAAAAAACTTGCAACACAGATTTTAAAGCCCTTTCCCTTTGTCAGAGTCACAGACATAAGTGGGGTCTTTTTTTTTTTCATTATTTTTTAATTGAGTCAGTGCTCCTTCATTACCTCCAGGAGCCGCAATGCAGAACAGCATTCCTCATTAGAGCAAAAAACCCTGCTGCTGCCTTGCATGAGGGATGTACCTATTCTAGGCATTTCTCTGTCCACAAGAACACCTCCTTAAGGCAAGAAGCAGGGTTTCTTTTCCTTTCTTGCTGGAGGGTGAGAGGGTGTACTGGGAAATCGTAGTGCTGTAATTCCCATACTGTTGGGTTTTCTAATAAGCATCTCATCTGGCCAAGTAGGCAGGACATTGGAGCACACAAAGCCAGGTCTAATTCCAAATGGTTATTTTTATGTCCCTGTAACCTCAGCTAGCTCAGATCCTGTGCACAGTGCCAGAGTGGCAGCCCCCTAGGAATGGGCTGACCAAGCTTTTGCGGCGTGTGCTAACCTCTGCAATCTGTTCCTGGCTCCCCAGCAAGTGGACGCTAAGTGAGCTCGGGTTTGATGACACACACAAGCTGATTACTCCCTCTGAAATACCAGCAAAACTGGGAATGTTCTGACATGCACGAGCTGGTGCCCTCAAGACCTTGCTGAGTTATCCTTTTCACTGGGAGGAGTGCCTCTGGTCTGTGGCTGTACTTCAAGGAAATCCGGCATGATTGGAGCTTGTTCCCTTCCTCCAAGGGCAGCTTCTGGGCTGCCTGCTCCCTGTGCAGGAAAAAGGAGGCCTATAAGGTACTCTCAGAGAAGGAAGGACCTTTGCAATTTACTGGCTTGAGGGAGATCTGGCTGTATAGAGTGATACTGCTCTGGCATAGTTTATTTGTAATAGTCTTGCCAGGTACACTTTACAGTTCATATCATTTCTTTCATTGATTATTTTGAAATAATTGTACTTAATTACATTTATACAACTACTAGACAAAGTCACAACTACATCCATAGGATTTTTTGATAAGCAGTTGAAATTAGCTTCCTTTTTACTTACTCTTAGATCCTCTGATAGCGTCACTGCTCTCAAAATGATTTTACAGAAATTCTGAAATGAGTTGTAATTCTGGAACAAATATTCATTTCCAATTCAGTTTAAGCTAATAAAATATGATTATTGTAGTGCTGTTGCAGTTTGATGTACTCCAGAACCCTTTATAAAAAGACAGAGCTTTTCTAGCAGCTGCTGTACCAGATATTTTTTCTTGGTCTCAGCCTTGAAGTGACTTTAGTTTGAAGGACTCATTGTTATCTGAAATAATGCTAATGAAAAGTTAAAGATAGGATTTAAGACTGGACTAATGCCAGTGCATATGAATTATTTAGAAGCAGTGGATTTTTATCTGTGTTTGCAATCTATAATCCAGGTAGATAATGCCTTCAAATGTAAACATTAAAAAGATGTTCTCTTTTTCGTAGTAATCTGTATATCAGAAAATTTAGATATTCACATGTGCAATTAAACTTTCTGTTCCAGATTAATCCTTTTTCTTCCTTTGTTTCACATTTTGGAGCAACATATGTACAGTGTTTTTCCTGAATGGGCAGTATCGTTATGTTATTGTATATGGGGGACAAAAGGGAGCAGGATAGGGGTTTCAAATTACACAGTTATTTGGAAATTGTGACATTGGGATTGTTTGTTTGTTTTTCCAAAATTGTTGATCTGTTCCTGTGGTTTAGAAATTACTCCCTTACAGGAAAATACTATTACCTGCTTAATCATAAGGTACTTTGCTACTAATATTCCTAAAGCTCTAATATTCAGATCTTAATAATAAGCTTATAAAAAGCTAAGTTCTGTTCTTCCCATGGGAATCTACTTCTGCCATGACTTACATAGCTGAAGTCAGCCTAAGTTGTGCAATTACATTCTCAAGTACTTGCAAATAATTTGCCAAAATTTTTTAATTGTTGACATAATTTCAAGGAATTACGTTGCTGGTATCTTACAGATTTTTTCAGTGTTCAATTTCTCAGTATTGTAAATGCTTCTGAATGTCTGTCTCATATGTACATCTTATATATTTTATTTTGTGGACCTCAGCAACAAAGTTGAGCTAATTTCTGAGCACTATGTCTCAAGAACTGAAAATAGAAAATGCAACACTGGAGCACATTCATTATCCAGCTGCTTGGCTTTTCATCCAAAGTGGTTACAGCCAGATGCTTCTGACAGAAGTGCAAAGACCCTTCTCTTCCCTGATGAAGAGCAATTATGTTTAGTACTAAAAAAATAGAATTACAATTTTTATGTAATTTGTCCATGTTTGACCTTCTGAATGCTGTATTATTGTCCCCTATGTCACTGCCTATGGCAGTGAATGCCACAGTTTAATTTGTGGGGGAAGGTATTTTGGTTTATGGCTTGGGGTTTGATAGTGTCAAGTGCCATCTTGTTCCACACCTTCAGGGAATTTTTCCACGTCTCTGAGTCCTTAATCACCCTGCAGTGTTTTTTGAGATGGCTACATTAGTACTGCATGCAGTATCTCAAATAAGGCAACAGCAGTGATTTGCCATGACATGTAGTGTTGTATTCTCCCTATTATCCTGCACATGTGGTAGCATTATTTGTTCTTTCCTGTAGCTATATATTGAGATCAGTATCTTTCTGAGTTGTTAACAACAATGTCAAGTTGACTTTCTTTACTGCTAATTTTAAACTTTATGAGCATTTCTTTCCTATGTATAATATTTTGCATTTCTGGACGCTCAACTTCACTAGTCAGCCTGTCCCACTTGCTTAGTTACCTAATTTCTCCTGAAATTTTACACTTTCATTTTCATTTATAATTTCAGATAAATGTGGATTTTACTTATCTGAAATCCCACTGGTTATCCCATGAACTTTTTAGAAAAATAGACATAATGTTCATTACTTCTACTTCTTTTACACATAAATTGTTTTTAATGAAGGACTATATATTCTTAGCAGATCAGCCTATTTATTCTGAAGCTCTTTCAGCATTTTTGGATGCTCACCATCTGGGCAGGTTGACAACTTGCTAACATACTGCTGTCGCTATCCAGGCCTTCAAACAGGAAGTGAGAATGGGTCAGAAAGTCCTTTTTCAATTGAAATAATTCAGTAGGAAGAATAAAGTAAGTCTGAGTTGAAAACAACTTTTGAGAATTCAGAAATTGATTTGATGAATGGGAGATTGGAAACAGTAACATAATTATTGCCATCATCCACTTCAGTTTGTTTGGAGTATAAATAAACAATTCTATGAATAAAAATATGCATATTTGGGGGCAAATTGCTTTCTACTGTAACAAATTTGAAGACAGAAGTATTACACTACCATAACTAATTGGAGCGATTCAAAGTCTCAAAGCACAAATACAACACCACTTCTGTATAGCACACTGGAGGTCTTTGTAGTTATAGTTCATTTCAGGAAAATTCCTGAATAGAAATAGGGTTAAGTTCGCCTCTGAGCACTTTGTTTAAGTGAACTATAAACAGAGACATGCCTGTAACACCAGCCATTAGGATTCAGAGTCATCAGTAAGGAAGAAAAGTTGCCATTAGCAGTAAGTCAGGCAGTGTACCGCAGCTCGGTCTGGAGGAACTGAACTCCCCAAGACCTCGACATTTATCGGTGAGTTCCCGGCCACAAAAACACGTTCAGCCATTCTAATCAATAGGAGTCTAAATCACAGCTTTACTACCACGCTTAGGGCTCCACATCAGCAAGAATGAGAGGAGAAGGCTTGCAGGCATATGAAAGGTAGTGGCAACTGTTGGCAATATGTATAACAAATCAGAGAGAAAACCTGCTAGGCAGTGGGGGAGGCACTAACAGCTGAGTGAATTGAGTGCTTGGGTTTGCATTTTCCATCTGCTGAACCTGGCTTAACTTCTGTCTGGCCCTGGCAGGGCCCTGGCCCTTTCGGTGGGCAGTAGCGTGCTCACCACTCCCTTTGTGTCACCATGGCTGAGACTGACGTAAAAGAGAGGTGTCAAAAGGAAAAAAATCCACATATTAGGATCATGGATATAGTGCATTAAGTTTGTAAGCCTCTTACTGTATTTTGCGAGAACTGGGTGATTATCTGGATTTTCAGGGGTCCGCACTGAGGAGAAACCCATTATGTGTTTCATGGAAAGGAAAATACTTCTTTGAAAGGGAAAATTTCCACACTCTTGAGACTTGCTGTGGGCTTATATTCTGTTCCTAGTTGTAACATTTTGGGCATGCTGACTTCTCTGCTTTCTCTTGGTGCTATTGTCAGTCTGAGGACTTTTTGTTACTTCTATGGTTTAGACATCCTTTATTTTCCACTGAATGCTAACACAATATACTGTAATGCTCATACACATAAATACAGCTGTTAGTGAGCTTCCCACTAGAACATATCAAAGCATATCACATGTTATGAACTATGCTAATAATTGTTTCCCATCCTCAAGTGTACTTCAAGTGGCTGTTACAACCCCTTCAAATAAAGTTTAAAAATTAAAATAATTAAGAGAAGTTATAATTAAAACGAAATACAAACCAGTAATACATTTCTGTTTGTTTTACCTTACTCAACAAGATATTTCCTTACTGAATTTCCTTCTTAGTAGCAGAGTGCCTTTTGGAATATTTTTTTCAATGGAAAATAAGTAGAAACAAAAAACCTGCAAGTCCTAGGCATTGCAACAGACAAAATAAAAAAAGTTACACATGGTATAGTATCAGATATTCTGAATGTATTTTATATATCTCTTCCAAAGTAGAGAGGTGCATATTCTTTTATATTTGTGCTCTATTAAAAATATAATGAAGTAGTTGTAGGAATACAATATTATTCCATTAATGTTCTTTTTTTCTGTCTTAGACATTAACATGACTAAGGAGCATCTAGGATCAGCAGTACCCATTAATAACATTCAATACTGTCTTCTGTAATACATTTAGTAGCTTACATACTCTGTCAGTCATAAACAAAACAATTAGGGAGTTTAGAAAATCCAACTACCGAAGACAACCAGTCAGCCACAAGTAACATAGACTTTGCTGAAAGAAACAGGTTTTTTAAAACAACATTTAAAAAAAAATCAGTGTCTATATGATAAAAGGTTCTATTCTAGTTTTTTGCTGACTCTTCCACTGATATCAGAAGGAATACTGAGCAGAGAACCAGGATGGAATATGGTCTTAGCTTTATGCTCAGATGAGCTGTTAAAAGGCCAGTCTCTGAAATCAGGAAGAAACAGCTCAGGGAACCACCTAATGAGCCTTTACGCTCTTCTACGTTAGGGATTATGGGTTCTGTTCTAAAAATACCCCAATTCCTTCTGTGGTACAAAGAAATGCTATACTCACACAATAAGAAACGGGCTGTTGTCCCTGTGAGTCTCCACCTGACTGACTAGAGAAAGGGATTTTCAAAAGAGAATGGGTTTCGATTCAGCATTTTATAGTAATTAGTTGGCCTTCCAAAAATGACATAGGCATTAAGAACTTCCCAAATCACTAATGCTTGACTACAGGTAAAATTTTCTGAGAGAACGACCAAACTGATATCACAGTTGCGTTCTCCAGCAGATTAATCCCTTGCTACCCTCCACTATACCATGGCTAGTTTTATATGTACTGTGAATGTAAAATTCTAGTGACTCACATCCTTGCAGGCATTTAAATTCCTTCTTTAAACCCAGGAGTAACAGTGAATTCCCGTAAGTCTGTCATATTATTTCAGAATGAGGTAACTCAGAAAAACAATCATAGCACTACTATAGCATAGGCCTTAGCCAGCATAGCTGGCTGGCTCTGAAATACAATTCCGTGAAACATAAATTTTTCAAGGCACACAATATGTTGTTTGTAAATAAATGTTGGTAGCAGATTAGCAAGTTTCTCCAACTCCACTTAAATTCAGCCAGATGTGGATAATATGTTCATAATGAGAAGGATACATAGCCATTATCTTTATAATTTGATAGAGAGTGCATGTAGGCAAGTACAATGGGAAAAATCAGATCAGAAACAGTGCACGTAATTCAATAGGACCTTAAGTAAAAGACTGAAACAGAAGACAAGAAGAAATAGAAAACATTTAATGGTTTGCTGGTAGATTGGAGATGGGTTCATGACTTTGTATTTCATTCCTTTCCCATGCAAAGGGCGCTGAAGAAGAAATGGACAAACTGAGTCGGCAATCAGAGATGTGCAGCCAATGTTGAGAAATAATAAAAAGTATTATTTGGGTTCATCTGGGGTTTGAAATCATGCTCATATAAAAGCTAAAACTACATAAAGGAAATATGGTTTGACATATAAAGGAAACTGCCAAACAAGAGATTATTTATTAAGATGATTTTTGGAAATGTATTTATTAAGAAAAAATTGGGAGGTTTCAGCTGTGAAACATAGTTTAGAATCTTTCTACTCACATTATAAATACTTATGGAATAGATACTTACTAAGCCAAATACTTAGCAGAGCATATGCAGCTATGGATAAAAAGGCATCAGAAAAATTAACTTATTAGAGTAGTATTGTTCAGGTGAGATTTTTTTCTTTTCAAATAACATTAAATATAAAAAAAACCTCCATTCTTTATTACAGAAGCATACTGTTTAGGAAGCATACTTCTTCCTAAAATATACATTAATCAGCTCATGTGACTAGCTGACATGCATAGTATGATTAGTTTTATTCACCAATCAACGTCTGTGAATGGTAGAAATGTGTGGAAATGAACAGAGTATTCATGTGTATATTTTAAAGATGGCACTGGAGCACAGTGTTTGATAACTTAAGTGAATGCAAAGGTGTCTAAAATAAACTTGAGCTCTCTTCCTGAGCTGCATCAAATCATTTTCAGCATCAGTGTAGGTTTCTCTCAAGTGGTACACTAGATGTATGTAAACAAAAGACTATTTTAACTTTGAGCTTGTAATGGATTTTGATGCCAAATTCAGATTTGGCATAGCTTAACAGATATAGTTAGCTTCCCTGGAGTTGCATACACTATACAAACTGACTTTATCCTGCCACATTCAAAATTCCCTGAATTTCAGAAGTACCTGGTACTAAGATTCATTGCAGGGTAGTAGAAAAAAATTACTTCCCATTCACTAGCTTCATTCAGAATAAGGAATAAATTCATTGAAGACTAAATAATTGCAATTACAGTGGAAAGACTTGACAAGGACACAGAATTCATGCAAGTGATGTTTGACAGTTCAGCTATAGAAATAGTGCTAGCTGAAAAATAAGCTTTGCTTCTAGCTTTCAGCTTTTCAGCAGAGTAACAGCCCCAGTGTTGTACAAGAGATTTGTTTTCTGCTGCTTCAGCATCAGGTGAAGAAACACAGACCTTTACCTTATCTTTCATCCTGCTGAGTTCTTTGTAACATTTTACCTATACACAGTACAAAGGCCCATCCTACAATTAGATGTGTGTAACTGGACCCTTCATGCTACAACCACATCTAGGTAACTGAATTCTTTTTTCTGCTTAGAGTTCTCTTTAAATCAGTGAAGCTTTACATAACTGCAAGGATTGTCCAGGTGATAATTTACAGGCTTGTGTTTCAATGCAGTATTTTTATCAAGAACTTCTTGTTATAAGTAAAACCCACCTGATCTTCAATATTGTGCATCTTCTATGCAGTACAACACCACATTGGGCAATATGCCTTCTTGGCTTTATTTTATGTGTGTATAATATATACACAAATAAAAAGTATCACCTGCAAATAATATTTGGAATGTGAAAGACACAAAATGTAAACATTTTATTTGGCAGTTGTTTCAAACAGGTGAATAAATAAATGGAAAAGTACATCTTAATATTCTTTATAGCAACAGATGCAGTTGCACATGTATTTACATATTGTGGATGCAAAGAACAGTTAATTTGATTTCTTTTTGTTAAAAAATGCAACTTCCAACACCACTAGACTTGACAATTAAAGATGAAGATACTAGTAATACTTTGTTCTAGCAATCTCAACTTTTAAAGGCATTCATTTGGAAGTAAGATAAGAGAGTCATCATGCATTTAGTTCATTTTGTCCACTTAGGGTAGAAAGTCTGATGTAATCTCAGAATTATGAGTGTCATGCGCTTAAGTCAACTCTGACATGTTTATAAATCAATGTAGTTCCCTTAAAACTTGAAGCAAAGAGAAAATCTCGTTTATCGATGGAGACATGTATGAAAGATCTTGGTGCCTGTATGTTTAATTCTTGAAACTTCACAAATTCTGCCTTTTCCGCATCCCAATAATAGACTTGAGTGAAAGAATAATCACTTCCAAGAATGGCATATTGATAATTATTTATCTGAAGTGGTTGGAATACCATTGACCCTCGGGATGGCATCCTTTGTAAATCCAGAAATGCTGAACCACCCCATTTCATTACTTTAGAGTCCCCAATAAATCTTGTTAAGCAAATGTATACATCCTCTTTCACTTTGAAATGCTTCACTGCATATGCATCTTCCATATCTTGAATATCAAACCGCTTAACAAATTCATTTGTTCCTTTGTTCCATTGATATATTACAGGTCTTTGGGAACTACTTGACAGAATTAAATGTGGTTTGCCAGATATTTCAAGATACTCCACATCAGTATCTCTGTACCAGGCATGCAGAGACTGATGGGAATAAAATCCATTCCCATTCCACTTGTAAACCGTGGTGAAACCAGCCTTTGAACTGTCTGCAACAACAAAATACCAGTCTTTAGCAATCCTGAAAGTTTCAATGTCATTGGGTTTTCGGATTTTAAGGATTTCAATATCTTGAATTTTTATAAACTTATTAGCAAAAATATCTCTTTTATATATGTGGGAGCCTCCGAACAGCTGTGCGACAATGACATACAGCTGACTCTCAATAACTATGGGTTTACACACAACAGTTGAAGTACCTATAAAAAGAAAAGTAAAAGACAGGGTTAGTACCACTTTTTGGATAATTTGTTGTAATGTTATTTGTCAAGCAGTGTTCATACCTGTAATGTTGTCGTAATTCCTGAACATCACTTCCACATGGTCCCATTCAAGAAAGATGCATTTTCCGGTAAAAGGCTGAGCGATAACCACGTGTTCATCATTCATATATGAGAAAGTATCTACTGACAGAGATTGGTATGGCAGGGACTGATAAACTTCAAATTCTGCAAAAGTGCACACAACAGATGATAATTACAGAGATACTTTACATACTGTACTGAAAAAAATCTGCTTATCAGATACCAATTTATTACAAATTACAGTATTTCATCACTAGTCCAATTTTTCTGTTGATAAAGGAGCAACTGCAATTTGGTTTTCAATCTTTCTCAATAGAAAGTGGTAGTGTTTTATGTCCCAGTTTTCCGAATTCTTATGTAACATATTAAAGTTTGAGTAGATACTGCAATATAGGACCCTGCTCCTAAATGATTCCCATGTCAGACTTAGACCGGCAAAGAGTTCAATATTGATTTTAGTAGAAATTCCATCCAGAATGCAGCCTTCCTGCAAAAATGGGCTCTAGAATGAAAAACTATAGCTTTGACTTTAATTTAACAAGATTAAATAATTTGAGGCACATTACCTGTAATAATGCAATCAAACTCGTTTGGAGAGAGGCTATTGATTTTGCGCATCTTATATTCTGGTGGGCTTTCACAGTAAATGTCTTCAACAGTTGCATTGGTGCTGCCCAGCCACTCCACTAACCACTTCAGTTTGCAGTCACAATTAAATGCATTGCCTCTAAGATCTCTACAACAAATAAATCATGCATTGAAAATAAGTAGTCAGCTAATGTATTTCTCCTTGAGAACAACAAAACAGGCTTTTGTTTAATATGTGCCCTCTTGCTTATTCTCACTTGAGGCCTTCCTGGCTTAATTTGTACTGACCCATAGTTAAACCTGTATACCAGAACCCACACAGCTTTAATTATATTAAGGTAATCAAGGAGATCTTAACTTGGTGATCAGTCAGAAATTTTTATTGATTTCCCTGAGTTTACAGGTATGCAAAAGCCTACCAAACTAGTGACCCTTGCTTCTTTTGGTTTACCCTTTCTCAGTAAGAGCATTCTAGATAACAAAATAGGAATTAATGTAACCTGATGGTCAGTCAGTCAGTATTCAGTATCTCCTTTAGATACATCCAGTTGGGGCTTCAGGAGACACAAGCAAAGGAGTTCTGTTCAAGTCTTTTACAGCTGTCTTGAGCCAGATTTCCGATCGTATGTACAGGAACGGGCAAGCGCCAGGACCAGACTGTGTGACCACCTGGCCACGATCAGTCGTGCCAAGTAATGCTCCCAGATACACTGGCCACGTCCACATCTTACTACTGCAGCTCTGCACTAGGAATTCAGCCCACCTTGTTAATACAGGGAGCAGGCCAAGGATTTTCTCAGTTTATTATCCCAGATCAGAGGAAATGGGATTTGGTGTATTGTAAACAGGATCTGTTTCACTAAAGCAACTATAAGATTTACCTTTTTATTTATATTTTGTGTTTTTACTAGTATTTTATGTATATATATATATATTTAAACAAGTTGATGTTTTGATTTGGTTTCAATTAGATTTAGTATGGGATACTTACTTAGACACATGCTTTATGGATAAAAGATAGCTTTCCTAGACATTGCTTACACATTAAAATGTTACTCCACTAAATATCTTCCACCTTCCCCACATGCCTTGCTCCCTCATGCATCCCTAAGGATCCTCCCTTTTTAATCACGACATCTTAATGAACATGCAGCTTTATTACATAACTACTAACAATATTACTTATCTTCATAACTGGTGGAATGTTCAAAACTATCACAAATTCTCAACAACAATAGACAAAAAACGCAAGCCTACCCATACTGTGTAGTCTCTACCCAGTAATAAGATTCATTACTGGCTACTGATTTGAATGGTTACTCAGAATGTCCTCTAAAATAATCTCTTTATACTTCTAGTATAATTAATAGATTAATTAATTGCTTTCTTACACATTTGTTAAAGAATCCAAGCCTTTGAATATGTCTTTTGGAAGTGACTGGAGATTATTATTTGCAAGACTCCTGTAAAAGAAAACACTTCAGTATTAGTGCTAGTTCATGAAACTGCACATTTTTGCAAGTCGTGATATACTGTGTGGGGTTTTTCTTATGGCAAAGAACACTGGTATTCTCCAGCACTTAGCTCTAAAAGATTGCTTTTAAGAATAGCTCATTTACTTTGTGACTTTTCCTTCCACTAAAATGCCATGCCTCTTTCTACTTTCTCACTCTTCAGCAGCCTTGCAGCATTTACAATACTTCACTTAGCAGGGTAAAAAGTGCTATCACCTTTGGTGTTTTGCCAACACCATTTAACATTTTAAAACAATCAGTCATGATTGGATCTACTGATGTTTTCCTTATGAGATCTCAATACATGGTGTTCATATCACTGCAATTTCCTCACTTTCTTGTACCTCTTCTGGAAGGAAAATCTTACTACTGTGGGCTGATGGGCTTAGGCTTAGCTCATAGTTTTTGAAAATATGCAGTAATAGGCAATAAATTGCTGATCGGCATGCGTTGCTTTCCTGGAATGTGCGTGTGTGCGTGTAAGTTGTATTAGACCAGCAAAAAAAAGTTATTAATTCCCAGTTTTTAATGTTGGGAAAACTTGTTCAAATTCAGTGAGTATTCCAGCTAGTAAAAGTGACGAGGAAATGTGAGCAGGCTTTGAACAAACAGTATGTTACATTTCAGTCAGACTGTCTCTGTGAGTCCGCCAAAGGTCTCAGATGTCACTGAGGGCATGACAGAAAAAGAATAATGTTGTAGGGTATGGTTTATGCCTCTTCCAATTAACAGAATTATTTATTACTTATGAGAAGAAGCAAAAATGGAAAGAAAGCATTCTAGATTAAGATCCCAGTTAGAATCTGTAGCTAGTAAGACTTAGAACCTCTTCTGTTTTAACTTGTAAACATAAATGTTATTTATTAACCACAATTTCTCTAGCCAAACAAAGACACTTAGGCACATACTTAAATACAAGAACAAGCCCAGATGTACTAGGTCTGCTGCCTGATTTAAAAATAAGTGTTTGTCTGATCAGGAATAGTAAATATGGGATGCTTCCATTAGTCCATTCTGACTTCACCACTTTGAAAGTACATCTCATTGTAACACTGTATGTGAATGTATCATGTGCTTCATGTGCAATTTCATGCTGCAGAGCGACTCTTTAAAAGTCAGGTAATTCACATGGAGAAAGCTGTGTGGACTTGCAAGCTGAGACAAGTTTAATGCCCTATATAGTTTTTATATATTATTATATAGCAAACTAAAAGGGATGATGTTCTTGGAAGTAGGAGTGGTTCACCACTGCCATGGGAATATGACTGACAGAAAAATTTAAGCAAGGTTTATGCATTTGTCAATTTTTGAATGAAAATTATGCATTTTATATGCCACTGCTAAAAAGCACACTTATATATTAGAAAATACTGTCTTGACTAGATGGTGCTGTACATGGTATTTGGTTTATAATAACAGAGTAAAGGTTGACTAAACATGCAGTTAAACTTACGGTAACAGTTCTGAAACAAATGCAATCAAAATTATGTATTGTGCATAGAAATTATTGTCCAATGCTAACTGTAAGATTTTGACATTAAATTAGTAAATTAGTAAAAAAATGCAATCTTTTTTTAATTTTTCTGTTCTTAAATGTACTCTGACCAGAAAATAAATCCTGTTGCACAATAAGAAATACTAGATGGGTCTCTTTTACAATAAGGAGACACTGTAATTATTGAAGTTAATTGCATTATAAAAGTACAAATGTTTGGATAGCTTACTGCATTCCAAAATTTATGTTGTGAAAAGGAAGTAATAGAATAAATAGAACAAAGTTCATCTTATCTAACTTCATAGAACTTATTTGCATGCTCATTTACTATGATTCTTATAAATATATTTTACGTACACAAGTACTCTCTTGTTTCTTAAACGAAAAGTGCCTCAGGGTGCCATATAATCATTCTTAATGTGTATGTGCAATTTTTCCCAAAAGATGGCAAGTGGTTCTGCAAGCAGATTAAACTAGTAGTGCCTTTGCAGTTATTTTCCACAAATTTCTCATTGTCTTTGTGAATAGTGCTCCATGGACAAGAGCAGCATGATGCACAAACCTATGTCCCAAAAATGTGCATGCAAATGGCAGTTGCTCCTCAAATGTGGTTCTGTCTTTTGCATATGTTTTCTCTTGTGAAACTCCTGACATCCCCAGAAACCAATATAACAGGCAAGATGTTAGTCTTGGACTAAATGCTCTGTGGAGAAGAAACTGTGCCTTCCTCTGTTTTAGAAAAGCAATTTGTTCACTGGCAGCAGCAGCTACTAAATAAGTAAATGAATATGATAAATAATGTACTGGACCCATTTGTGAATATAAAGCTACTCATGTGCATAAATATTTTGAAGATAGGGTCCCAGTTACCAGCCTTATCCAGCTACCTGTGTTCTCTAACAAGAGTGTAATTCTGCCTGGACCTCTAATATGGATTGTTATGGGATGTGCACAGCCTTCTTATGTACCTCTTTTCCTCTCCTCTCTCCTTCCTCTTCCTCAGACCTACAGCCATTCCATAAGTAACTTTATCTACACAAGTAGTCACAGTAGGCCTGGTTTCAGCCAGCTGTAAATCTTGTCCTGACCAAGGGAAAGCATAAAGTGTTTTATGGTACATTTACTAGGTAGTGAAGATGTGGTGAATTGCAATTTGACAATTATAGTTATGCATTAACTGTTTAAAATGGAACCTTTGCTTTCTCTCCTCTGTCAAAATATATGAAAGAAAAAGTTAAATGACCCTGTTTCAAAACCCTCTTGGAGGTTATCATGTTAAGGCCAAAAGGTCAGAATCCACTCCCTTGCCTATGACACGCACCCCATGACATGCTTCAGAATGCAGATGCTCAGAACTAGGTATAAACCCATGTCAGGCACACTACAGATGTTTTAGCTTCCTTTTCTTATTTTGGTTTTTTTTTTGTTTTCTTGTAGTGTGTATTTTGTTTTTAAAAAATTTATTCCTCATTAAAATACAATTATTGCTAAAAGATAAACTTGCTGTAAGATAAGAGACAAAAGCCTGTCTAAAAACTGTCTCCCCAGCTCAGAGACAAGGATGCTACTCTTGTTTGCAGTGAAATGTTGCAGGTATTTGTTGCCAATGTGTGTCTCACTTGCTGGGTACAGTGTGAGAAATGCCCCTCCTGGTGTGGGCATGGGCAGCATTGCTCCTACAGCCACATCAGCATCCAGAGTGCCTTGGACTAATTTCCCCTCCCAGCTAATGCAGCAAGGGGCTGCAGCAGGTCAGAGGGCAAGAGCTGGCCGTGTTTCCAAGATAGCCAAAGGGCTGAGCAGCACACAAGGAATGGTAAGCAGATCCCAGTGTCAGTGTGAGACTGATCCTGACTGCGGGAAGCTCTTGCTCACATGCAGGAGAGGACAGGGTGCTGAGTAGGGTAGGTGCAGAATGGAAGAAGTAGATCTGTAAGCCATAATAAATACATCTTGTTGCAAGTGTTCTATTTAAAACTGCTTTGGGTGGGAATTTTCAAGTTTGATTCAGTCAAATTCTTCTGGATACTATTACTGTCTGAAGTGGACACAGGCACAGACAGTGATGGCCTGTCCCAAGAATGGCTGTAATATTCTCCTGGATCCATGTCAGACTGGGCTACGTGGGAAGAGGTGTGTGTCCATCCCTCAGCCTCCCACATTCCTAACCACAGCTCCTCCTTTCCATGTCCCAAACTGGGACTCACCTCATCAGTGCCAAGATTCCCAATTCATACTCCTCCCTGCTCCTACAAGCTCAGCTGGAAATCCCCTGTGCCCCAAGCAGAGAAAGTCAGGGAACTACTGTCTAACATGTACTTCTTTGCCTTCTACGCATACCGCAGTTTGGAAGTCTTTGATGGAAACACAAAGATTAACATGCTAATTAAATTACTATTAATACTACTTAAATAATATGAACAGTTATATATGAAAATGAGAAATTCAACAACACAGTGGTTCAGTTACTATATTAAATACACCAAGTAATATATTCAATCACTTTACTTACAGGTGAATTAAAGATTTCAGTCCTCTGAAAGTATTTCTTGAAATTGACTTAATGCTGTTGTTCTCTATGAACCTGTAATGGGTCGTAAAGTGATTCTGGTCAAAGCAATGCCTGGAACTTGGAAGCCCAACCCCTCTACTCAATAATGCCAGGAAATATACTTTTGTCCACTCACAAATATTCTAGATGAGGAAGGCCCATGAAAGCATCATCACTAATAACATCAAAAGTGTTGGACGTAAACAACCTGCATAAAGAAATGCAAGACAAGAGACCATTAGGTTATTAGCAGCTTTAGAAAATGGTTCAGCAAGCCATGGTAGGCCAAATTTCCACTGCTTGGTTTCATGTTTTTTCTGTGCAAGCACTGTAAGACTGTAAGGCTGATATACAGCACCATAGTGTGGTGCAAAGGGAAGGATCCAACAATTGTCTACTTGGGCCATCTGATAAAATTCCTTTGACTTCTGTGGGATGTAAACGTGGGTTTATCATGCCAGTAAAACAATGGGATTGTACAATTGCCTCTGGAGATACACTAGGATGACAATGAAATGTTCAAGTACTACAGAGGTTTAAATTGTCTTGGTTTAAATTGCTGGTTAGCCAGACATCAGGTTGAATTTGCAACACTGACAGGAAGGAAAATCCTTTAACTTTTGAGTTAAACTTGTGAGTGTATTTAACCTGAGGGTACTGAGAAGTTATTGAGGGAAAAAAAAGAAAAATCTCTTAATTCAGTCAGCGTTTAAGTCAGAATTATTTTTAAGACCTCATTATACCTCTTGGAGATACTCCTAGTGTATGCATCTAACAGTAAAAATACCAGCAACACTTTCATTTTATGTAATTTTGCAAGCATTAAAAATGGACTAGCATTGATTTTTCCAGCTTTATTTATGCTTATCAGCCATGTTTGCATTTGTCCATTATAATCTAGCCCTAGACTGCCACACTTTTAATGTGGTGAGACATCATCAAGTACGATGAACTTTACCCCAGTGGAATACTACATGCACATCTACATTTTAATCAATTGACCTGATGGATAAATAGATTCATACTATGATATCTTTAGACATTCAGGAATGCAAGATTTCCAAGTACTAATTAATCCACTTAATGAGTTAATATCTTATTTTGAAGTTTACATTCAGAATAAATTGCAGGTAATTTATTTTCTCACTTGGCTGTTGCAGATTGTGCTTTTTCCACTTTAAGTATGTTCCTATATGAAGTGTATGAAAAAATACAAGCAGGAAATTCTTCCTTTTTGTCAAAATCAAGAAATACTTCAATTTTAGAGAAAACAAGTATTTTTGTGGGGTCCTTGAACCAGAAGACGAATTTATTAAATCCTGCAACTAATTCTATTTTTCTGATGTGATTTCACGGGATAATTTTTCCTTTTCTGCACTCTACTGTATAATTTAGAGAACAGAGTGGTATCTCTTCAAATTGCTATTTTAGAGATTGCCAGGCTGAGAGCATAGGTCTCGCACTCGGTCAGCTCATTTGCCTCCCAACTCGTACCTCTCCCTAATGGCTGTATCACATGTTATTTGATGCACAAAGTGTTTTTTCTCCCATTCTGTCCTCAAACACCATACTTGCTACTTCGGAGATAGAGGCTGAAGGTACTGCACTGTATCTAGGGGCTGTATCACTTGGCAGGAACAGCCCAGTGCTAGCAGGTGCAAATCTTGATGCCATGATTACCTCCCTTCCTTCTATGGGCTTTCTTGTCATCAGTTTATAAGGGCACCCTCAGCACGTTGCTGATACACAGAGATAAAAGTGCTGAAGATGAGAGCTGGGAGGTTTTCTCTACATTTAGGGAACACTCCTGCTGGCACTTCACCATAGCTGTGTAGGTTCTTTGTATGTTTTTGTCACATGAAGAGCACAGAGCATACCATCCATACTACACAAGAAGAAAAGCTCTACTGGACTGGGAGTAATGAGTAGTGTTTAGCTCAAGACCATGATTTTTCCAGAGACCATTGGTGCTACTACATTAAAAATAGTAGTAAATAATAATAGTGGCAGAAATATTCCATATTTGGAAATCTGTGACTGGTATACTGGAGATACCCAGTTACACTTGGACTTCAAAAATGTAATGCTGGAGACTATTACTATTTCTGTATGTATTTCTATTATTATAGAAATACATATAAGCTGCTGAATCTTGCTGTTGGCTAAATTAAACCTACCAATACAGCTATAATCATGCAAAGCTAAAACTTACGGCAATGTTCAATTAACGTAAGTTTTCCATATTCTTATTTCCCTTACTATCTTCTTCCAAAGATGAAAATTTTTCTTTCCCATGTACAAACTGGAGTGTTGTCCCCACAGATACAATCATGCTCCTATGGTCTGTGTTTCAGGAGTCATTTGCCTTAGATTAGCAGCCTGACATTCCAAGGATGGCAAGCAGCTCAACTACCACGTTAAAAATATATCTGGAAAACAGATCACTCATCAAAGCCCATAGTGGAACAAACCCTGCTTTTCTGGGATCATAGATTTTGTTGCAGCATTTATGAACAGCAGCATAGAACATGCATTTCTTTGTACAGTAGAAATGGAAATTATTATCATTACCAAAATGCCATAAGACGTTGCCCAAGCCCACTGTGCCAGGCACTATAATAACTCAAAATAAGATGACTGTGTCTGTCCTACTCCACCATGCCCAATTCTGCCTGCTTTGCAGTGGGATTGCTAAGTGTAGGTGGTGTATCGTAGCCAAGAGAGATGATGTCCTACTCACTCTCTTCAGATACAAGCTCCACCAATGCTGCTGCTTTTTTTCCCCCTCTCCCTTGAAAGGCCCATTGCAGAAATTATGTGAATTGTGTCCCTTTTGTGATCTATGACCACCTGGGAAAAGCTTCTCTGGAATAAAGCACCATGGAAAAGCATTTAGGTTTCCATAGTAACTGCATTTACCTATTTACCCTGTATCCAAAATTGTACAGTATGTCTGCACCTCCTTATCAGCTCCACTTGAGGTAGCAGAGTACAGCCAGGGTCAGGGCTTCAGCTGTCGGTACGCCACCAGTTTAATTTAACAGCCAGAGAGCTCCGGTACATCAACATTACACCTCTGACCACATCCACAGTGCACGGGAAGTCGGTTTGGGACAGACATCCGATTTTGGTTTTGATCACACTGGGGAGTCTGCCTTGCCGGATTTCTGAGACAAATCTGGGTGTGTGTCAGGCTGGCAGCACATCCACTATAAACAGTTCAGGTTACACCCCCTCTACCTCTGTATAGCTCACAATTATATAATCGTATGCCCACATTTCTAGGAAAGCCTGTGAGCCTGTAAAAATCCTGTGTTGAAATGTAGCTAACATTTAAACATCCCAAAATATTCTCTTTCCATGTATACCTCATCACAGTATTTGATTTTGAAATAACGACTCAGTTTTTTTAATTGGAAGAAAATCGTCATTACTTTTAAGAACATAAAATAAAAAACAGGGTCAAATCCAGGTGCTATGAAGGCAAAACTCTCACTGAAGTGACTAAACTTCCACAGAAGTCAATGGCAATTTTACATGGAAAAGGACTTCAGGACCTGTCCCAGTGCAATGACGGGCCTGATCTGAGGGGTCCTGAGCTCACAGTCCCTGGGAGTTGCAAATGGACAGCTTTATACTGGGATCAGGTCCCAGGAATGCAGAAAATAAACAAGAATAGTTGTTGCAATACTCAAGTCCTTACTGTAATGTTAATTAAAGTATAATGAAGATAACATACATTCTGTCACCAAAGCTTCAGCATGCAAGCATTCAAAGTAGCACTGACAACAGATAGCCTTGCAAAATACTAAGTAAAAATTAAACATGCACTATCTTGCAAATTGCTAAAAAGTCTTGTATTTTATGATCTAATAAATCTTCTGCTGCTGTTTCTTATAAAATGGATACTAAGACCCTTTCTGAAATATTTACGAATACATATACATTTCATAACAAAAACTGTATCATATAAATATTTCTCACAGAAGCTGCAGAGATGGTGTGAGCAAAAAACTCCCTTCTGGGATTTTAGTAAAAGCAGATCTCACAAAGGATCTGTAAAGAAGAAAAAAACAACCATATATTAATATAGCCTCATATATCCATGGTTATAATACTGATCTGGTCATCACAGAGAAATTTATTTATATAAGTAAAAAAAATTACCTCCCCCCTGAATATAATGTGACAGGTTTCATGTACTATACAAGAAGGTATAAAATGAGATGTGTGCACATACACAGACAGACAGACAGACAGACAGATGAAAGAGATATAAAAATCGGGATTCAATAATGCAGCACAATTCTAACACACTAGCTGATGATTCTGAATGCTGGAGGTACTCCCTGCAGCAAGCATCCTTCTGTATGCACTGAAAACACCACACATCCTAGTTCATTTTAAATCATAAATTAAATAACCAAATGCTTACAGCCCTTACAGTGAGATAACATCAGGCGGAACGCTGCGAGGAATAGATCTGGCATTTTCACATAAAGCATTATCTTTGGTACAAGTACACCAGGCAGGACATTTTGGCTTCACTGGTTTCTTCCCTTCAGTCAGCAAAAGCACAGATAAAAGGCATAAGAAATAAGCAATTCTTCTAAAGGGTCTGCTGGCATTTCCCATTCTTTTGATCCGCTCTCGTTCCAGCCAGTTGAAAGAATATCCCAAAACATGAACAGGGTTCTTTATTCAGCCATTGGATGTCTTTCTATAAGTCCAGGTCAATATTTGTCTCTGCTTTCCCAACCCTTTTCTTTCTCTTTCACTCTGTTTTTGTAGATAGAAACCTGCAGCTGATCTGTATGTTTCCACTCACTCAGGCAACGTACTGCTCAGAGAAGAGACCTGCGAGGTGCTGTAAGATGGGGAAAATCCAACCGGCTGAAGGGAAAAAAAAAAAAAAAAGAAAGAAAAAAAAAAGACTTGCATCACCACAAAAACACTGAGCACAACACAGCATTAGATTGCAAAGTGATGTAACTGAGAAATACACTGCTTTCTGTTTTCACAGGGAGGCCCTTTCCCTGTTTCCAAAAATAGTACAGCATTATGTTTTGCTGGTGGGTGGGTGAGTGGGTGTGGGGTGGAGTGTATGTGTGTGGGGGGAGAAATCAGTCATCTCTTACTGGATCCCTACAACCTCATGAACCTTTCAGAATTATGCATCGCATATTGCAAGCAGCAGAACTAATGGCAGTATCCACAGGAAAATGAAATAGAATGAAACCATCAAAAGCATTGCTGCAAAAACTGTTAGATTAATTTTTATCCTCAGCCTTTATTGCACATATTTGTACCACTGAAAAACAAGCTGCCACACATGGAAAATATTACAATGTATGAGAGAATGCCTTTGACTGTTATTCCTAAACAAAATATTTTCTCATGCAAAATAGACCCCAAAGACAGCTTTTTTTTCTTCCTTTTTTTTTTTTTCAGAAAAAGAACACTTCTTATTCGTTGCATGTTTTCTGAGCTGGTTAAATAAAGGCATAGGGGGATCAGGCACAGTTCTATACGGACAACATTAATTTAAAGTTCAAGTCAAAAAATGTATTTGCTTGGAACTGGTTTGATCATTTTAGATGGAAAAAAAGCAAATTGTCATTTAAATACCAGCTGTGTTAAACCTATAGTTAAGAACGGACCTTCTTTGAAAAGTGACAGGATAGGGACAGATCTTGGTGGTAATAATGAACCTTTACAATCCTGCCTGGAGGCTGCAATCGAAATGAGTGCTAGGTGTGGTATGAGTGCTCTGTAAGATACAGTCCTCAGCCTGAAGACTTTACTGTAAACTACATTAAATATTTTATAGGGAACTTAAGCAGCACCTAAGCATTACTATATTAAGAATGGTAAGACAAAACTAACAAATGCCAAATGGCTGGGAAGCCATATGAGATGATTTTTTTGTTCAATATAGTATTGCTATTAGAAGAGTTTTGCAAACTTTAACAGGTCTTAACACTTCTCCATTGGACTGTTTACATTAGACAGCTCACAAACACAACTGGGGTCAACCCAGTGGTACAGACATTTAATACAGTCAGGCTCACTACTGGCTCCTTCACATGGATGTTATCTCCTCACCAGGAGACAACCTGATCTCCTGATAAGATCTCTTTTGACTTCTGGTTACCCTTCCTTTGATTTCACCTGATGGCCACCTGGCTCTGGCCCATTGCTTCTGCTCTACAAGCCACGAAATCACAAGATCAACATCAGGCCATGTCTATCTTTCTCAGGAACAATCCCAGCAAGGCCTTAGTGCATATCCAGATATGAGTGCCCACCAGGGATTTCACAGGCTACGGGCAGAACAACAGCCTGCAAAACTCCAGGAAATTCAGTCTATGGATACAAGGCAGGACACCAGCACTGCTGAATTCTTGACTGGGTGGTGGCTGTGGTCCATCTCCCTGGGATGAGGGGAGACACTCAGAGCTCATACCAGGTGGTGGGACTGCACTGTCTGAGGGACTGCAGCCTCTGAGGGACTGCAGGACTCTGGGTGCAGCCAGAAATGTCCAGAAAGCTTTCAGAGGCAGATGGCCACCTTCAAAGGCCCTGCTGGGAGAGGACAGCAGTGTCTGTGCATGGGCAGGCATCCGAGCCCGTGGAAGAAAGGGCAGCTCGTGCCTTCTCAGCTCCCATGCTTTCTCTGTTGTGTTTTTGTAAAGCTCTTTATTAATTTAAGTGTGGGCCAATGTTTTTGCTCTTAAGAAAACCTTCCCTGTCAGCAGTCTCTCCTGAAGTAGCACCAGTTAAGAGTGACAGACCTGGGTTATTTCTGAGCCCTTCCACCTTCTGTAAGAAAACGGAACAGAATTACAGTAGCCAAGGCACTGAAATCATTACTAAACAAATGTCAATGCCTTCCCATCCCCCAGTATAAAGGTAACTTCTTACTCTGGAAATGATCTAGTTGTGCCTACTGAGAACGGAGCCGGATCTGTGGGACTTGCATAAGTAGGCTACACCACCTTCTCCCCTCCAAGATGTCCAATGGCACAGACATGGTGAGGTGAGAACAGAAAATTCTCTAACTTTTTTTTCTGAAAGAAGCCTGTTGTTGTTTGTTTGTTTATTCCTGGCAAAGCTACCCATTGCCATGGCAATATTTTGCCACTGATGGGGAAACCCCGTGTTTCATTTCCTTTGGCTCATTCACTGAAATCCACCATCAATTACCTAGGCATTTCTCTTTAATTAATACTCCAACCACATTGTGAACCTCCTGAAAACTTCGCAGTGTAGCGTTTTCTTCAGTAACAAAAGCACATTCTGCAGCAGAGCAGTAACCTGACTCCAGTTTTGTCCATGCAGAGAACCGCCTGGAAGTTAGTTTTCTATTCCAAACCACATGCCAAAACAACTGCTTTTTCCAAACTTGCAATATTATGAATATTTATAACAGCCCCGTCAAAAGAGAGGCATAATCACATTTTCCAGGGTCCTTTTCTGCCAAGCTCAGCATCTCATTTCTTGCCATGCAGCAGTTTAAAAACAAATTGGTTCATAGATTTTCGGTGGCATAGCTTCTCTGCAGCCCGGCGACACTTGGCTCACCCTTTGCCGATGCCATGGCTGTTTGTTTGGGGGCCAGCGGAGCAGGCAGTGGCCTGCTGCGCCCACGGACCAGCGCCTGCCTCTCGGTCCCTGCTTGTTTTCCTGGGTGTTTCAGGTACTGAGTAGGCACAATGGGATTCAAAATTCATCTATTTTTCTTTCAGCAAGGTTCCAGCAGGGGGGATGAGGGAGTTGTGGATGCGTTCCTCGGTCTGCTTCCCATCACTTGGACGTTCTAGCCGAAAACCCTGCACCTTGCCGTGCCGCGGAGGGGGCCGGCGGTCAGGCGCGTTCCGGGCTGGGCAGGGGGACGCTGGCAGCGGGAGGCCGGCTGGGGGACGCTGGCTGGGGGACACCGTTCGGGGCCGGCGCGGGCCCCGCGCCACCGCCCCGCCGCGGCCCCGTATCCCGGCAACGCGGCGGCCTCGGCCGGGCGGGGGCAAGGCAGGGCCCGAGGGAGCGCCCGGGCTGCCGCTCGCCCTCCCTCGCCCCGCGGCCCCTGCAGTGCCAGCCCTCGCTGTAGCCTGGCGGGCCCAAGGCGAGCGGCTGCAGTGTTTCCTGCACCAATGTGCCATCATATTTCACCTCTCCGGTGTTGACCAGAGCCAGCTACGCCTTAGGGACCAGTCGTTTCCCACGCCCTGGCTCTGCGTGGTAAGAAACAAATTGGTGTTCCTTCCAATGTATCCAAGTTGTTTGGTAACAACAATTTTTTATGATAATCAACCATCTAGTAAAAATCTTGGTGCAAGTATATGAGTCAAAATTAAAACTACTTTTGCCTGCTGCCACTAGAGGTATTCACCACCGACCACTGCTTGTGTTCTTTGGTCAGACTTAGCACAACTTCCAGGCTTCGTTTCTAGAGCAAACATATACATTATTATTATTATTATTATTATTATTATTATTATTTACTAAGCATACATTTTTAGCATGTGTTCTCCAATATCTGGTTAAAATATTAATTTTTGTACAAGTAAACCTGCTTGCTAATTTGAGGACAGCAAACACAAATGGCCAGAACATAGAACCAAAAATTATTTTAAAAAATATTTAATATTTTTGAGGTATTAACTCCACGCCAATGACTATATTTGCATATTTGCATTAGACTAGTATGTTTTCATTACCAACACATGACAAAATTTGAATAAGCTTCCTGGGGTTTCATGCTCAGTACATTTCCCTTTGCAGATCCACATCCTGTTACAGTTATCCTTAATTTCATCCCACTTTTAGAAAACTGTGTTGCCTTTTTTTGTTCAGGATGAGCTGCCTGCACATACATAGCCTAATCCAAAATCCACTGATGCTGATGATGAGACTTTACTGTGCTTGGTGTTAAGCCCATAATATTACACCACACAGATGGACAATAGTCCGAATCACACCCACTATTCATGGGTCTCCTAAAGAACAAAACATTGTCATTGCTATGTTACTACTGTGTTTGGAGCAGAAGGATTTTGAGATCAAAGACCCCTACAAATATCTCATGGGTTCGAGTTTTTGCTTTCTTGGCTCCACCCTTTTAAGAAACTCTGCAGCAAATGGCAAATTTAAAGCAGCTGAGAAAGAGGCTGTACTTTCAATAAACAAAACTAAGTCTTGTGAATTCTAAACAGCTTTGAAAAGACTATGCTTCCTGGTGGATCTGGCACCAAGAGCCATTGCCAGGAAGAGGCCTTCTGCAGGTTATGCGTAACAAAACTTGAGATGCCTTTACAACAGCTCACAGCACAGACAAGCTTGGGAATGATCAAAAGACTGCCCAAAACTTTTTATTTGGAGAGTTTTTCTGACTTTGCCCTATCCTGTCTATACAGGTTCGTATTATGGGTATCCTTCTTTATTACACCAGTTTCATTAACAGCAGAACAACCAGGCCAGTCCCTGTGTCAAAAAGCCAAGGAAATGGCTGCTTAACTGCTGCCAGCTTTGGAGGAAAGAATGACTTGGAGGGTGGTCTCCTTTCCTTTACATAAAGTAGCCAGTTCACAGTTCACTATGGACTTAGAAGCGATCACCTCTGAAGTGAGCTGTCATGGCCAAAACTTCATAGTGATGTACAACACCTGCTCCACTGCACATATCCTGGTGAATGTGCATGTGTGTCTGGAACCGTTCACTGGTTTAGGTACACCAGAATTTTGCCAATGACAAAAAGTATGTCAGGAGAGATGTACTGGTATCTGAATGATCTCTCTTTAAGAAAAACAGATACATAATGTATTGCTTTCAAAGGGAAGCCAGGGAAAATTAATCTCTTTCTAGGTTTTATTTTGTTGCAAATAAGAACTTTCAACATCCTTATGATTCTTGATGCTTCATTTGCTTCTAAGCTCTGTTTCCAAGCAAACACAATCCAGTAGCATCAAGTTAACTGCTCTCCTGATAACCAGCCACTTTTTTCCAGACCTACACAAATAGTTCTTGCTTTGCTTCTGTTGTCCGTGTTTTGCCTTGAAAATGCTAACAATGGATATTTAAAGTTGGGGGAGAAATGAAAGAGCAAACATACAAGCTCAAGAGCAAACCAGAGCCCAATTCAAAGATGTATGAAGCTGTGCTACTTCATGGTTCACAGCAGGAACTGAGACCACACCTAATACAGGGGGAAGTGTAAGAAAGGAAACAATATACAAGAACACGAGGTTTCCACCGGCTGCAGAAATCTGGATTTTTTTTCAGTCTTTCAAGACAACTTGCAAGAAAATTTGTGGTTTAGTCAGGGAAGATCAACTTCTCCCATATTGGAAATGGGGACACTTTTGACACAGACAATATGCTCATCCATTTCAGTGGAACTGACATCACACTCATCACCTAGCATACATCCTACTGTAAGATTAAGTGCACTCTATATGAACCTCTCAGAGAGGAGTTGTTCAAATATGCAAGTAACTTTTTTGCCTTTTTTTCCCCTACATAGATAGCTTGATCAGACATTAAAACCATGATACTAGTGAGAGAATCTATGCTTAATTTTTAATTGCCAGTTTCTTCAAAACTGGCATGGTGATTTTAAGAACATATTTCTGTGCAACACTTTCCTTAAGAGGATGGTTTCTCTCTTCCCAGCTCTTCCAAGTACTATGGATTCTGCTCTCTTCCACAGCTCACTGCTGGTGTTTCTGCTCTAATGCTGTTCTCTAAACTGGATTAAATAAATTAGCTGGTAAAAGAACCAGAAAACAAAGAAAACCCTAAACAAGCCCAAATCCTTCAAACCTCACCCCCCCCCCCCCCAAAAAAAAAAAAAAAATTGCTGGAGCCAGAACAAGCAGCTGAGGACAGGAGTGGGCAGAGAGCATTGGTTTCACCGTTAGAGAAAATGTATAGGGAGCCGAACGCTTGAGGGGCAGTTTCATGTTACAAATGCTCATATTTAAATGAACCATAGGCAGAACTGGTGACAAAGCAGTTGTCAGTCAAACCTCGGTCTCCACCAAACAGTACAAAATATGAACCTCATAAAACACCCCAGTATTTAGCTACCATTGTTTAAAAATTATCATTTAACTGGAGGACAGACTTTCAACAGGTGTATACAAACTACACTTCATAATTATCATCTCCACTCTGCCAGGTCCTTGCACTCTTAATTTGGTATTTATTCATAGAAGGTATCCTTCATGCCTACATTCAAAATAGGAGGGATAGAAAATCCAGTCCAGTAAGAACCCTGTAACCAAAACAAAATGTCCCAGATTTTCTAGCATGAGCTTTCTACAGACCCAAAACAACACACTACTGTCAGTGTAGCTAAATGCCATTTAATTGGCAGCTAGAAAAGTCTGTAATACATTTCTTCATGGAAAAATGTTTGAGCTCTTCCAGTTTGCCAAGATGCTAATTAAAAACAGACGGCGTGTTACAAAATCTTTTCCTTGACCTGTGCTATCTTACATGCCCTTCTGTACTTTTTTATGGCATTGGCTCCCTAAAGAATTATTCTAATCTTTATAAACTTGTCTTTAATTATCCTTGTCATTTTGCAAACAGAAAAAAAGTAACAAAATATTATTTATTTAAATGTACATAGGAAATTTATTTGTTACATGGCAGAGACAACGGGCTTTTGAGGAGAAAGCCTTTACTTGTTAAAAACAGAAGGTTTCTACGTCCTGAATAATTTACAATGAAAGAAATCTTAGCGCCACTGAAGTCACTGAAATACTTCAAGTAGAAGCCTTGCTAGAGTGCCACTGACATAATGAACTGCACAAGAGGAAGGATGTGCCTCATCAAACACATATTGTTTCATCATTGCTAATCAACATGCTTTACAAAGCAGAGATTTGGATCAGAGCTGAAACATTTGAAGGGGTTGTTGGTGATAGCTCCACAAGTGTATTTTACTGATGTTTTTATTGTTCTCAACAACTCAAGAAATTTGGAAAAATACCTTATTTCAGTAGGAGTTAATCCTTTTTACCTCAAGCAAATACCAACTCTGCCTGACATCCCACCCTACATTATGGCAGGCAGGCTGCCACTGTACAAGCCCAGCACAGATTCTCCATCAAATAAAATACTGCACCAAGCTGAACTCCAAGGTCCCTTTTTCTTACGAACCACATTCACCCTACAGAGGAGACTTTGGAGGGCTGAAAATTTCATTACATCTGTTTGCTCATATGCCAGTATAGTACATATTTAGTACAGCTTTAAGAAAAGATTTGCTCTTTTGGCTGCTGGCCCTCTCCCTCTGCAGTGGGAGAACAAAACCAACACAACATCTTTATCTAAGAACTGACTGTAGTTTTAAATATAATTTTCATAGCAACAGAGAAATACATGTTTTAGTTATGACTGCTCAGAAGCTAAAGGATTTTCCATACCTTGAGTATGGTAACATTCACACTTAGAGTTCAAAATGATTCCTAATTATCACTTCTCTAAGACAATAATCCAAATACTATACATCTGACTTTCTTTTTAACACCAATCACTTGTAGGCATCTGTAAGTTTCCACTGTTGCTGCCCTTGTGATTTAGGCAAAGAGTCATTAAAACTGGAGGGCCTAATTCCCAGCCTCAATATAACACATTAGTAAGAAGTAATAAGCTCCTTCATGAAGCAGTATAGCTCCCCAGCTAAATAAATGGCACACAGTACTGATTAAACAAAGGCACATGCGGCCTTTTTTCCCAAGATTTTTTTTAGAAGCAAATGGATGAATATATAAGAGAAAAAGACAAGGACAAAAAAAACCAGGAATGGGAACTCAAGAGAACAGTTAACATCACAGAAACCGAGATGTTGGCTCCTAAGCATGGAAAGGGGGACCTGAGAAATTCCCTAACGAATTTCTTGAAGCCAGTAATGGCTGAAAAGAGCTTGGAGCTGCAAGTAGTCTCCTGCTGTTCAATTTTCTCTTCACTTAGGGAAATGAAGGCTATACATTCATTGCAAATAAAGATTGGATCAAAGATACCCAATTCCATTAACAATTTATTTTCTTAAACAGAACAATTGTAAATAATGACTTTCTAGATAACTGCTCAGGTCACAAATAGTAATAATGCTCTACTTTATGTTTCTGACACCCCTGCTTCCCCCTCAGGGAGGCAGATATCCCTTCATATACACATTATATATATACATATATATTAAGATCTCTCTCAAGAGCTATATATAGCTTCTATTCACAGGCAAGCACCACAACCACTTATTCATTCTTTTCATGCTTTACCTGCTGTTTTCAAGGCTGCCCTGATGCTAAAAATAGCTTCACATATTAGAGGAGGGTTGCTATAGATTCAGAATGGGTGATGTTCCAAAGACAGCTAAATCCCTCTTTGCCAAGGATCCATGTCGATGCAGCTGATGGGCATCTGTGACCCAGGGCTGTGATGCCCTTTCATAAAGACTACTGGGCTCCAAGGATGGGGTATTTGTGTTGTTCTTAAGGCTGCACTGAACTGCAAATCAATACAAATCATGGATGTCATCATAAGTTTAAGGCTTTGTTTTTCATACTGTAGTGTTAGATCACAGTACAACAGTACCTTCAGATATTAATAGCATATTAGCTTCTTTTTAACTGGGAGAACAATTTAATATTCTGTTGTATAGGCATATTTTTCTGTGGGCATTGATGTCTTCAAGTAAGAAAATACCAAATGCTTCAATAGTCTTCTTAATTTTTCTAGTTCTTAACATTCGTGGCTGGATTATGACCATATCTAAGATAAATGAGGTAGTCAGAATAGTATTTTCCTTTTGTTAACAGACTCATACAAACCTGCCAAATACTGACTCTGTTAAGTATTTGGCAGTCTGCTGAGGTTCAAATAAAAGTTTTACAGGGAAAGAGTAGCATGGATTTACTAAACCAAGATTGATAAAATATATTAAAACAGATTCTAATATAAATCTAAATAATACAATCCATCTTTTATGAGCAGTATATTTAAGGCCAGTGTAATGCAAACTTGAGAGAACATTTCATGAAATGCTAAAGGAAATGTTTTTTCACTCAAATCTCAGTTCACATCCTGACCCTTATTTTCCATGTGGTTATGTTTTATTTCCATTCAAGAAAGACAGTCATCTAGATATGTAACTGTAAACGTTTTGACTTATAATTTGCAAATTGAATATGGTTTCAGCAAGTAGCAGGCTCTGCCCCAGGGTACAAGCTGGAATATTTCTTTTTACTTGCCATAGATACTTTCCTCAGTGGTTTTTTGAGTCTGCCATTTTTACTTCTAGAGTTGTGGATATTGCACAGCTCAGTGTTGCTGGCTATAAATAACATAACTTGATATTTGTAACTAAGTTAGACTAATGGTTGCCATTTAGGATAGTTATCTTTCTCATTCCACTTAGGTGCCATGGAATGAATAGTGTCCTGGAAATACTTTCAATAGAAAGGTTGATAGTATTTCAGTACTTCATGTCTTAATGATACTGGTGATTAAATAACATAAAATTGTATTTAATTTGAAATATAATCCAAATTATTTCCAAACCCTGGCAATCAGTAGTATACTTTTACTAACAAAAGGTCAGTTCTAGCAGAATGGCTCGTGGTATTGTTAATTAAATGAGGTCTCACAGCAGTACTCTATAAGCAGGTGCATTAAAAACTGTGAAATAGGAATTTTTAACTGATTCATCCTACTTCAGTGCTCAGAGCCGCTTTTTAATATCCCTGTATCCTTCAGTTTTCACTGAAGGATCAGTTATTGATCACCTCAACCTAGATACCAACAGCCTCTACATGCAGCTACTGTATTACTTTACTATGTAATCCCACTGAAATAATAAGATGAAGTAAGGGTTGATTCCATCATCATTACATCATATTATGCTCTTATACCTTAGTTTTTTAAAATCTGACTGTGAGATTCCAAACAATTGACTGCAGCACTGTCTATTGCAAATAATCTCTGATGTATTTTCTTTGCTTTAGGACAACCAGTGGAAAACATTGTGATGAACTCATCTTACCAGCTCCACAGTACAGTTTTCAGGACTGGCTCTCTGGATTCCTGAGTTAAGATCTCAACTTCTAAGTTAAGATGAAACACATCTCTAAAAAACAGGTGTTTTCTGGAACATATTTGCAGGAATGAGACTGTACATCTCTATTACATTAGATCTTAGACCCAGACTTCGAGGCACCTTTCTTTTCCAGGTTATGTAGAATGCTGGGTACACCAATAGTGCATAACTGCTGGCATGATTCAGATTACAGTGACTTGTCTGTCACCTTTTTATACAGAAGACTTTAGATTCCAGACATTCCCTGTCAATGATTTGTGCCTTTCCTCAATTCTCGTAAGTGAATATTATGAATATACATACATGGCAGACATTATGCACAAAAATGCATGTCAGGAAAAGAGGGAATGCATATCTTTTCCACTATGGTTTAAAAATGCAATGAACTTTAACTTTGCTTATGTATTCTTTTTTCCCTCACCAAAAAAAATCAGTGGGAAACAATGTAATTTAAAGAAAATAAGTACATTGCTTGTTTGTCAGTTGTTTTCTTTTATTTATTTCCACGTTACTGGATTTTCCTTCTCTTGCTTATTATTTTCTATGATTTTTTCATCTTATATAATAATGCCAATATCAAACTGGAAAAACAAATTTGCCTTTCTCTTGTATTTATGTAATTGGATGCCATCAATCACTTTCCACCATAGCAGATCTAGCCATAAAAGTAAGATTATGCATTCTTTGCTCTCTTAGGAAACAGTTCATACTTCAGGGAATTTAAGCATAATGAACTTCTAAAATCGCCTCAAATGAAAACTGGAACATGGTGGAGGAGTTAGTCTCTGTATTCCACTTACATAAATGCACGTTGATAAAACTAAGTAGTAGTATTTTGTACATACTGGTAATTACTTTTAAATTAAATTCCTGATAGGCCGAAGTCACTACTCTTTTTTATGCATGCCTCCATGCATGTGTAATCTTGTAGTGAGCTTTGTTCTGAGCAGAGCTGCCAGACTAAGCTCTGGAGACCAAAATCACCTGCCACACAACAAATGCGGAACTAGCAGTGACAATTAAAGGACACCAGACAGGAGTCTACATAATATATCTCTAGGGCATTTATTTAGTAAAATTCTGTACATTTTGCAAAAATAAGCCCAAACTTTAGAGATAATATGGGGAGTTGATTCTAAGAATTTTTTTTTTTATGGAAGTCTGATTTATTATTTCCATAACTGAATCAGTTAGTCTTTACAGGGTCATACTGTTATTCTTTACATTATACATCTTAACAAGGGCTTGCAGAAAACTTTATTTTAATGATATTTTTTGAAGTACACTGAAGTTTTCGGATCAAAGTTGACACTTTGAGTGTTCCCTTAAGTGCAACAAAGTGAATGGATAAATGAAGCAATCTGATTTTCAAGATATTATTATAAGATTCTTACATAACTCTGTAGTCACAGGCAAGAAAACTAAAACAGATATTAGGAATTAAAACAGTTTTAGTTCTTCTACAGTATATCTGTGATTCTTTAGCATGTTAAGAGTGGAAGTAATGCTACCATCAAATAAACTGTTGAGCAGGACTTAAACTACTTCAGTCCATGATAATGAAGATTAAGGCTGCTCTTCTGTCAACAGTAATGAAAAAATCTTGTTAATTATGTGTGAAGTTGAGAGGCCTTACCTGCATCGTAGGAGGTGGAGCTAAGGGAATAAATCAGGTTAGGCTGTATTTTCTAACATTGTGCCCTAAACTGGGATTCTGTTTACCAAATTGATCAGCTGAGAATAAGGGTACAATTTCCTCATCTTTGACTTCTTGGGAGATTTTCAGATCAACAGAAAGTTTCAGCTTTATTTTTAATAAGAGCCTTTGATATTTGTTTTTATCCTGAGAGCAGAACAAGCTTAATCTGGAATTTGAGATGTGCACTGTTGTCTTCTTGAGCTTTCCATTACTGTTTATTAAACTAACTTCCAAACTTTGGTCTCAAAATAAATGCTCTGTAGACAAACAATAGAACCAGCACCTTCAGTGCACTAGGCAGTAAGTAGTTGTGGAGACTGGCAGTGATTTGTTCACCCTAGAATTAGAGAAGCCAGGAATAACAAAGGTCCATGGGTCAAATTCTACCTCATATGTCCTTCTAAAATGCCATCATCTGTCGGATCTGCCTTCAGACATACAAATTTTCAAAAGAACTGTTTTCCAAATTGCTCATCATATTGGAAGTCTTTGTGTTGTAGAAATTCTGTCTCCACACAACGTATCTGACATTGATATCCAATGGTGTTAAACAGGAATAATTAAGAGGAAAATGTGCACAGATAACGGGAATTTAGGAAATTCAATGCTCTTAAAATAGGATTAGATATCCTATTATTAGCTCTATTTTATCTTATTAACAAGTGAAATGCAATACAATGATTGTGGCTACTTATACAAAGGTCTGGGATTTTGGAACAAGGAAGGAAACTGATGATCAGTCAGATGCTATTTTTTCAAAGGCACTTTTCTAACAATGATTACGCACTGAAATGGTAATTGCAACTTCAAAATAGCATAAAACTGCACAGTTGATCTCAAAATAATGGACACAGCATGGGCTTGTCTATGATTACTTTTTGTAACTGACTCGATACTGGAAATATCTTTAAATAAAGAAGTTCTTTTCTTGAATAAACTATTTTATCAGCCAAACAAATATAATTGCATTTGCCTTTCAGCACAGCAACATTGACATCTAGTGGCTAGTTAAGCTTCATGTTTGATATTCCCTGTATAACAAAAAAATGTGGAACACACTATTTATTGAATTTGACAAAACATATGCATTGCAACAGCCTGCTATCTCCACATAGCCTCTAGATGATTACAGAATATCACTAGTCTTTAATGACTAGTTTGGAGTGACCAGTACCAGTGATGGGAACTGGTGAGCATGAGTCACTGCCCCTCCTGAAGAGCCCCACTGGTTTTCCCTGACTGTCAGGAAGATTTAAGCTTGGGAAACAGTTGCCTGATTGTAGCGTATACCTTCTTCAGGGCTTGTTGGGAGGCACGCTGCATCCCTGAAATTGTACACGGGTACCTCTAAATGAAAAAGAGCTACAGTTACTGAATGTGATGTTACTGGCATATGTGAACGTCCATTTTTAGCTTTACTTGCTTTTTCTACAAATTACGAGGGGGCTTCAAATAGGAGGAGATAAAAATCAGGAACATGACAAGATGCCAAAGTACTGTTCGTACAATGAAGACACAAAAATAAATGATTTGGCAACTTACTTCATAGACATGTAGGAGATAGGAAGGTGCCAATATCAAATAACATTAGAAAGTAATTTTCTCATTTGTCAACAAAAGAACTGACTTAATGGAGAAGGAGGAAAGATTAGACAGGACAAGTCTCAATTTTACTAGCATTCTTGATGGTTCCACATTACTGTCTCATAATCAAACTCAAATGTAGTCCCCAGCAAACAGCTCACAATGGATGTGGTTGTCAGTGACTGCCCTGCCTTGCTCTTCATACCAATGGTAGCTGCCTCTTCCGGCCTGCTGGCAAAGCCTTCTGATTTGCTTCATGAAAAATTGGAACCATTTTTTAATTGGCTAACCAAAGTAATTTTGATTCAACAGATCAGAGGCTGTTGAGTTTAAACGACTTTACCAGAAGATCTTACGAGGCAATGATCTTCTCCAAGAAGGCTGATGTGTTTCTTCCTGGCTAAATACTGTTAAGGACTAAACAGCTATGCTCAGTATTTCTTAAAAATACATAGAGAAATCTGAGTCTGAAAAAGAGCAACAAAATATAAGAGTTCTCCAATACGTAGCCTATAGAAAGGTTAAAGTACTTTCTTAGGCTGCAAAAAGGGAAGATTGTGGAGATATATGTCTTCCAGTATTTAAAGATGTTATTCAAATGATGATCAGTTCTTGCTTTCTGTACAAACTAGTACAGAGCATTAAAAAATTATCGCAAGTAGCAACAAAGAAGATTTTTCTTAGATAGTAGGAAAAACCCCTTTATACTTAAGAGGTTAATAGATTAAGGTATTTAAGCTGTGAAATCTCCTATACTAGAACCTTTTAGGAACAGCTCAATAAGTATGTCAGGTATAATACTTTGAATTCTGTATCTCTACAATGTATGTACCATGTCTGACTTAAACTTTCTGGATACACCAGGTCTCATACTTAGCCCATTCTAGATTGAGGGCAGAACTAAATTAAAAGGTACAGTGATGTTTTCTCCTTTGTGGACCACGAAGTTCGGGGCTACTGTAATTTAAGACTATTGTTTACTGCTGATTTAAAAGAGAGCTGCTGCTGAAAGGGCAGCCCATGTTTCTCACCTCCCACTTCCCTCCTGTCCCATCCCTCCATCCCTAACATTTTTTTGCCCCACCAGGGTTACTCATCAGACACCCCAACAGAATAGTCACAGGAGCTAGAGTGGCAGAAAATTAAATTCTGTAGTTCAGAAGGAATGGTCAGATAAGCACTAGGGCCAGTTCAAGAGGAATGTTCTCTTCAGTGGCAGGTAACCCATAGATTGACTTACTTGTAAAAGAAAGCTGTGCTCCTAAGGTTTGGCTGTACAGTCATTCAAATCCAACTTAAAATGGTAGCACCTCCTGCCCTGTAAAGAATTATGCCCATCTCATCAGTTCTTTTTCCTGTATCTTCCAGTCCTGTGGGACTCATATGAGAGAAGTGCCTTTTTGGTGTCAACATATACTGTTGTTAGAATTAAACTATGGAGATATTCCCATTGGAGCAAAGTATAATACAGACACCAAGGGCTAAGGGCACATTCCGTTTCAACTACCAGTTTGTTTAGGAGGCCATTTCTGAACCCATTCCCCAGCTGTAGCTTACTGTAGCCCACATATAAAAAGCAGTCAGGTGATGTTCTAAAGCAACACAGTCAGACATCAGAAAAGCATAGCATAGCAATATGAAATTATCTAGCTGCTATTCTCAGAAAAGCTGTTTATAAAATAACTTCAGCATCTACAGCAGCTGCTATAGTTGGACTCACTGCAGAATTTTCCTGTCCCAGAAACTGTATTTTTTCTATATGCAGGCTTTTGTGGCCACAATACAATGCCAAGAGATTCAAGAATTGTAAATCTTTCCTCTACCTTTCCCACTCTTCTTCAAAGTGCATAATCAATGATATGTTGGCCCAGTTTCCAGAATCATGTCAGGATTCATTCACACTAAAGCAGTCTGTCATTTCCCTAAGACAGGAACAACAAAAAGATGCCTGCTATTACAGCTTTGAGGGTATACATTATTTATTTTGATACATTTAAATTATTAATTAGGATAATTCCATTTTTGCAATAGAGTCTCTGCCCTTTAGACGAAAGGGGCTGCATTCAGTAGGACTTCAGCAGAATACTGCATGCACTCATATAAGCACAGTGCCACTCAGTTCCTTTCCACAGGACACTTTAGCATGATCTTTACATCCCTTCACAGCAATAATGACGTAACAAGTAACACAAACACTAGGTCAGGAGAAAAAATAATTCTGAAAACGGAGATTCGGTAGCCAAGGTAAGGAGATACACTGTCAACTATGGTGTGTGACTGCCTTACTGCGGAAAAGCAACTACCTACAACTTATATTTTACAACTTGCATATTACAAGGACAGCAGCAGTATTCAAATTTTTAGTATTTCTCTGTATTAAGTGTATCTGTGGTTTAACTATTCAGGAATCAATAACACAACTGGAAACTCTAACACAGTCCAGAGGAAAGTACCTGTGATGGATTACAGCATTTCAGACCTCAGCAGTTCAGGTTGTGTTTGATGGGAAACTATCAATTCCTTGACAGCTAACTGCTGTATCAGGTGACTTAATGCCGAAGATTGGTGCTTCCCAGCTACTTTATCAGAAAACACTTTTGGTTTATAAAGCTCCTTTTTATGATGCAACCCACAGGCTCCCAAACTCTTATCGCCCAGTTGCCGTCGGTCCTCACATGGAAACTGAGTCACCTACTGCCTTTCATTCTTCTAACTGCGAGATGCGACTGAAAAGAAGAGAAGCCGCAGGCACAGGCAGAAATCAGTGTTAGAGATCGCCGTGCCGAGGCTGCGATCGTGATCTGTGCCGCGCCGAGGGCAGCGCGCACCTCCCGGGCACGCCTGGCAGCTGTGCCCATCGCAGAGCGCCTCCCGGGGCCTCCCTCACTGAAGGGTCCCTTTCTACACGAGAGGTCCCTTCCAGAACAACGACCCCCGCCTTCCCCATCCCTCCCGAGGGACCCTTTCCGCCGGGCCCCGACACCCGCAGCGGGGTCTAAGCCCGTGCCCCCACGACAGGGACTGCCCTGCCCGAAAGCGCCGGGGATGGTGCGGGGGCGACCCGGGCCGGGAAGGAGAGGGGCGCACTGAGGCCTCCCTAAGCCCCTGCGGCAGAGTCCTACCTTCCCAGAGGCGGAGACCGCGGCAGCCGGGGCCGCTCATCGGGTTCCCGGGCAGGGAGACTCCCCTCGCCCCTAAACATGATGAGCGGCTTTCCCCTCCCCTCCCGTGCCGGCTCGCCCTCGCCCTCCCCCGCGCCTCTCTGCCCCGCGCCGCCCGCCCGCGGCGGAGGGAGGGACGGAGGGAGGAAGGGAGCCCTCTGTGCGGCCCTGCTCCGCCTCTGCCCCGCTTTCCGGGAGCAGCCCGCCGAGCAGCGCCGGGGCCGGGAGCAGGGCCGGGCGGCGGAGGCTCTCGCCGCACCGCGGCCATGGAGCCCAACCAGCTGCGCCTCTCCGCGGCCGTGAGTGGGGCCGGGAGGGAGGGACGGAGGGGGCCCGGCAGAGACGGGCGGAGACAGGCCCGGCGGAGGCCGCGGCCTCCATGGCGGCGGGAGCGGGGCGGGCGGAGGGGCCCGGCCGTGCCCGCGCGGGGAAGGGCCGGGCCGCACTCCCCGGGCGGCGGGCGGGCAGCCGTGGGTCGTGCCTGTGCCCCGCGCTGGCGGGGAGGACGGGTCCGGCGGGCCGGGACAGCGCTGGGCCACTTGGGGGAAAGCAAGTGAGAAAGAATGGCTTCAGAAGCTGCGTGCGACCCACACGGGCCGGTGTTCGGTTTCTACGTGGAGCTCCACAAAACTCTAATCCTCGATGTCATGGTCTGCTGTGACCTACCTTTTACTCCTACTTTTTCTTTCATAGCTATAATAAAGGGGCAGTATCTTGTGAGTGCGTTTTCCCGTTTTTAAGGCCGTTCACTGTATAGTAGATGCAGGCACTCCTTGTAATTGGTTTTACAAGGAAGAATAGGTTTGAAGCTAGTTGTACATATTTTCAGGTTTTTTTCCCCCAAGTGGGAGTGGCAACTGTTCATAGACAACATCAAGGTGAGAAGAGCATGTTGCCGTGAAGCATTCTGACCTTCCACACAGCATCCTTTATCCATCCAGTATGGCTCCTCAAGCCCTCTTATAGATCCTGTGCTTCCTTCAGACCCTCCCCAAATAGTTAGTACTAAAAACGAGCACTCGGGCCTGTTCTGGCCACATTTGGCCTGTGAGCAGACACAACCACAGACCTGCGTGCTGGGCAAATAAAGGGAAGGATGGGGGTGATGATTATGAGGGCAGTGGCAAGACTAGGCCCGAGGTCAGGAGCCACACGTTGGGAGTATTTTATAGGATAGTTTTGCCTTTTTTTCTTCTTTTTGACTGTCATCTTGTGTTCAGCCACATGTTGTGGTCAGGAGTCAACATGAACTGCGATGTGTCCATTTCACCAGTGTATGTTTACTCCACTGGAGAGGCGTAAAGGAGGTGCCTTCTCTGGATGCAAATACCTGCTGTAAATGCAGTGCTGGGCAGTTTGTAGTGTCCTGTATTGACATCAAGAGTTGTTATGTCAGTCTGATGTCAGTTGCGTGCAACGTTCATACATTTACTGTGTTTTGTATGGGTTTTAGGAGCCCAGAGTTAAGTGGACTTTATTCTGTCTCCAGTTGTTTCATTGCTAAATAATCCAAGATGTTTGGATTACTTAAGTGTGAGCGAAATGTACCCCAAAGCATATTTGCACTTGTTTTAATTTTATGGTTTCAGTTTGTTTTGTTCTTTGGGAATAAAAAATTCAAAGTTGTTGCAACAGCAAAATACACTGTACCATTTAAGTTACATAGTTTTCAGGTTTGTGTTTTGATAAAATACTTGGTATTTGTATTAATAATTTACTAGAAGCATTCTGAATCTGACAAATTACATCAAAGCAAAGTTTATATTTAAGGATTTATTAAATAGTGAAAGTAGTTATTTTAAATGTTGTTGATGGTTATGCATGTCCATGTCTACATCTTCTAGGTTGGGCACAAAGCTTTGGTATCTGCTTCTCTTTTGCTACAGTTAAATATTAAACACATTTTCCTTATTTGGGATTGTTTTGTGGCTTTTTTTTGTGTGTGCAGAAGGGGAGAAATCTGCCATGAAATTTTATGGTATTAGGTAGGTGTCTGTTCACATTGTCCTTCCAAAATGGCAAGATTCATTTACGGATGAGATTCTTTGATGGAGTTCATGAAATGAGCTAGGTGTGTTTTACCAAAAGTCAGGTCATCATCCTGAGGTTCTGTCATCCTAAGGTGTCAGGTTAGAAATCATTTAGTCCCAGTCTCTTGAGTGTGGTCCAGCACTGCTGGAGTTGCTGATGTCAAACCCAGCACCAGTGCAGTACCTATCCATCCTGCTGTTGCCTTCAATGGAGGAGTGATCTAGAAGTGTCAGGACATCAGTCATGGGTTGTATTCTTTTTTACTCTGAATTTATCTCTGAGGTATTGTAGTGATTCAGAGGAATGTGTGAAGCTGTGAGGAGCTTTCCTGTTGGAAGAGCAGCCTAGTCCTTAGCCATACCTGCCCTTATAGTCGCAGTCAGCTTTACAAAAGGCAGTCATCAACTTCTGAGAGCCTTACAGTATGACTCTGTTGGAGCAGCTTTTCTTGCATCTTTTTTTCTTTTTATTTGAATCATTCCTGGAATCACTTGAGAGCTGATTACTGAGGATGTCTACTTCTTTCCTGGGGTACATCATCCAAGGGCAACTGCTTTGTGAAAATCTCCTTTTGTTTGAGCTTTCCTCTTCTTGCCTGTTTCAGTACTTCATCTGTCTAATGCTTTCATGCTTATGGTGTTGGCTGGGACTTTCTTCCCTTTTGAGTGTGAAGGAAGGTCTTGATGTTCATTTGGGAAGCATTACTAATGCCATTTACAACATTCCCAGAGTAGCATGATATTTTTTAAATTTATAGGCCAAGTATAAATGTATTTGCTGCATACTCATAGAGTGTTCAGACTTTTCTAAAGACCACATAAGCTTCATTAACAAAAGTAGTGACACAGTGGCTACTAGAACTAGCTAGCTATGAGACTACATAGTTGCTGCTTTTTCGCCAGTGCATGAGGACCGTTTATAGCACTGCTGCACTTGTTTGTTTGGTTTGGGGTTTTGTTTGTTTCACTTTGGGGGGTTGTTTGGGGTTTTTTTGTTTGTTTCTCTTTTATTTAGTAATGGACAAGTTTTATGTCTCCTAGGAAATCGAGGACAGTTCAGAAAAAGGTTCTGATTTGCTTTTGCTCAAATATATATGTATAAGAGAGTTATGTGTGCTTCAGAAGCATCCAGAAGAGTGGGAGGAACATTACAGTATTTTTATTATGATGATGATTATTAATAATAATTTTTAATAATAATAACAATAAAATAATTTTTAATAATCTTAAAAACAGTCTTTCACTGTCAGTTTGAGAAGATAGTGTTTTACATACTGTGCACAATACAAACCAGTTGTTGGTGTCAGTAGAGGATACAGCTGACTCTTCAGCATGGCATTTCTGCGAGGCATTTGCATCAAGAGAAGGCACCTCATCAAAATCATCCTGAGGAGTTGTGTCTTTTTTTCAGGTTTTGTTTTTCTCAGCTTTTTGGCTGAGGAGGAATATGATTGTAGGTAATGTAAGAATCAGCTGAATCAAACGTGCTTGTTTTCTAACCCATTGTCTTTTCTTACCCACAGTCTCACTTACCAAGATATTTAGGTAGTGTGTGTTGAACCTTTCCACAAGGAGATAAATTAATAACCATCTCTCTTGTTTTTACCTCAGTTGTGTAAAAGCTTGTTTGGAGTCAGTGCTGGTTTATGCAGTTCCCAGCTCTGGCTGCTCTCTCCCTGTGCTGCCCCTTCAGCTGGCTGATGTAGGTTGTGGGGACTTAGGATGAGCTGTAAGGAAACTTAATAACTCATAATAACTGTATTATTTTAACCTGGGTTAAAATAATCTTTTTTTGCATAGGTTCCTTTGTGACTTGGGTGAGTTGTTTGATCTGGTTCATGTGTACTTTCACAACTGTAACTGAGCACTTGGAAGGAAGGTACCAGAGTAGGAGTGAGGGAGAGGAGATGGGATCTACTTAAGCCGTTGCTTCTTCTGAAGGAATTGAACATGGAACTGTGCCTTGAAAAATGGAGGTGATAGATTTGGGCATCAATCAGTGCTTGGTCATTTGAAAGCATTACGATATGGATATTTTGGTTTTTTTATATGCGTTAATTTGACATTGTAGTCCCAAAGTGTGTAGAAAAGGTTTCATTTTCTGCTAAGAGTGTTGTGCTGATGAGGTGATACATTTCTGCAGGCATATTGTTGTTTTGTATTTTAGTTATTGTTTCGATCAGATTTCCAGCTACCAGTGTAAGATCTGATGATCTAAAATGCTGTATCACAGCCCAAGAAACTTTGATTCCCATTTTTCTTCATTTATAATGTGGGAATATCACTTGCTGTCCTCCAGCCCCCTTAAAGACTAGCTCCTTGGGAAAATATTCACCTTTCTCTTATGTAAGGAGCATTGTTCAGAAAATAAAAACTCAAGGTATTTATCATACTTGTTTTCTGCATGTATGTGAAGATTAAATATGAGGACATAGGCATATAAATTATTTATAAAGTGATCTTTCTTTGCCCTGTATTATCTGGTATATTCCACAGACAAAATTCCATTGTCTGTGGAATTTTGTTTGGCTTAGACATGTGAGAATTTGCGCTTGTTCACTTGCTCTCTGTCTTTCTCTCTTTTATTTATGCATGATGGACAGTTCTGATTTGTAATTATGCCATATCCATATTACATTAGCAGATATATTGACTGGTCTATTATTTTCAGGCACATGGCCATGGAGGCTATGATTCTGATTTTAGTGATGAGGAGAGTGGAGAGAAGTCTCTGCAAAAGACTAAAAGGTAATGTAGTACAGAATTAACACTTTGCATTATGTATTTTGTACAAATGGCTTCTTAGTGTGCATAGAAGATGATGCTGTTGTATGTGAGGTCTGGTGTTGAAATGGTTTTTGAAAAAATCAATCTCTTTGATTTCTGCATCTCCTCACCTCCAGCTTGCCAAAGCTTGTCATCTCCTAGGGGCAGCTGATTAAGATCTGTTCTGCCATCTCCATCTGGTGTATATTTGCCCCTCGATTTTTGGAGCAGAGTGTTTTGTTTTTCCAAGCATTAGTATCCACTGCTGGGTTTTGGCAGCACTGTTCACATCACTGTGATCCATCAGGACAAATGGAACTGCTAGGAGAGCAAGGCAAAACAGGCCAAGTGATAGCAGGCTTTGTAGAAATAAAACACGTAGAAATATAAAGTGGAGAACTGATGCTACTTCTTTATTATTTAATTTGTGAAGAGACCTGGGAATTGGTAGATTGTGTTGTGATCAATCCTTGAAATGTACCTGCACATCTCTTATTTGAGATGACCTTGGCCAATACTTGCAGTGGTTTGCAGGGTTAGTGACCTGGAATTTTGTAGTCTGATCTTACTGTATCATAAAGATTTGTATTTATTTATGTATTTATTTTGCTTTTCTATTTTAATTCCTTGACACTTTCTGCACCGTATTTAACATTTGGCCTACATTTTGCATATACTTTTCTTACTTTTTCCTGTCTCTCCCTTGCTCTTTTATTGGACTTTGTTTAAGAGGACTTTCTGGAAACTTTCCTAGGACTCTTGCATATTTTTCCTTTATAGAAGAATTGAAAGAATGAGTTTTGTAGTGTCTGATTGCGTTCTGGGGAAAAAAAAATCATGTTTTAATCTTTGGAATAGTAGCCATTGTGCCATTTCATTTATTTTATAAATATGGCTGTTCTCCATTAAAATAGTGACTGGTTTTGTTCAGATTTCAATTTCTTTAAATGCCATTGCACTTTCTACCATTCTACTTTCTAGATGGAATATTAACTAACCATCAGGAGCCTTTCAAAAATACCGTCATTATCCTTGTTCTGGCACACCACTGTTGATTCCCAGTAGGGCTCTTATGTGGGTTCCTTTTCTTGCTCTATCATAGTATTTATTTTCACTGTAAGGAAAATAGCAGTCTTAAATTCTCTCCAAATTGCTGTTTTATAGAGCCTCCTTATGGGAATTTTGTGCTTACAGATCCTTTTGAGTAAATTATACCCTTAGTTTCTAGAGTCCTGTATTCCATAGCTAGAAACAAATTCCCTGGCTTGCTTTCTTCAGGTTTCTGATTTCCATTCTTTCTGCCCGCTGATAATTATGGAAAAATCTCTTCTTCACCTAAGTTCATGAATGAAATTAACTAAATATACCTTTTACTAGCTAAAATGTATATCTTTAACTTTTTATTTGTATTATTGTTGAACTTTGAAAGTAATTTTAGCTGCCTACTGACAAGTACAATTCACAACATGGTAATTGACTTTTAAATTTGTGATTCTTGTGATTGCACTACAAGACGCAGAACTGTTTAATGAGGTGTTGAGACATTGGCATGAAAGGGTGGAATAGGGTTACTGCCAGTCACTCTCATTCAGTGAATGCACTGTCCTTTCTGTTCCTACGTTGCTGTGTAGCTGAGATTTGTAAAGGACTTTAAATGTCAGAGTGAAACTGAGGAATCTTTCAGGTTTTTTTCTTTGTGGTTCTATAGTGATAATACTAATAAAAACAAATATTACAAATTGCTGTTTTAAGCAATTGCCTTTAAATGCCAACTGGAAGCAAACGCCTTTCAGATTTGGTTCTGCAAATGAGGTGAAGTCCAGGCTGACTTTGGTTCTGAAGTTTCATTTTATTCTTGTAGAAAATAACAATATAACAGTTTTTGTTACGCAAGATAGTGCAAAGTTTGGCATATGAAAATTTTATTGCTTATGAAAAGTTTTGGACTAACTTTTCTTCCTTTTTCCCACCTACCTTTAGAATAGAGGAAGATGCCCTTCTGATAAAGCCATTCCAGAAAGCAAAACAAGGCAGTGTGGTTCACAGACAATTTGCAGCTGAAGAATGTGATAGGTATCTTTTACATATTGCTTTTGTGAAACATTTTTCTCCTAATGGAAAGATAGTTTTCACTGAAACATGTTTGTTATTAACAGGGAGGAAGCAAGAAAAAGAAGATTTCACTTGATATCGATGGATGCTGTATCCTTCTGTTTCATTTTTCAAGTTTGAAGATGGAGCACAGGTTCTCCATTGTGGTAAAATACTGGGATTTCTCAGTTATCACATCAGGTGACAGTGCAGAACCAGATACTGAATCATTCTTCAGAGAAGCTTCTTTTTGCTGTTGAGATAAAAGTTAATTGAAAACCTTTCTAAGAAGCTGTATAAAAAATTTTTATTTGTGAAGACACCTTCTGAATAAATTATTACATATTCTGGTCAAATTATAGTACAAAATGTGTTTCAAATTATGTTTCTGAGGCCAAAGTGTTCTAAGAAGCACTTAATATTTTTCCATGATTTTCATTTCCAAACCAAATCATACAACTTTTATTTGTATGTTGCTGGTAAAAATGTAATAAATTATTCCATTTTAGTAGCCAGACTGTTTTTATAATAGAAAAGCACAAACCTGTTTTAAACCAAAACTGCAGTACAAAGAAGCTGTTGTTTAAATCACAGCTGAAAAAATGAACCGAGTTTCTGTGTATATGCATACAGAGCATCTTTGATAATGGAAGACAGTTTTATAAATGATGAATGAGGTCTTAAAGATGAAATTGCCTTGAATTACTGTATTTGGAAATTAGCTTCTATGAGAGGTTATTAAGTAAAAGTCGCTGTTTGGGTTGCATTAATTCCACTTTTTTTTTTAAATTACTGGACTGCTTGTGAGAAGGAAAGTCTTTCTTTTAATAAAAAGATTTCGGTTGGGTTTTTATTAGTTTTAAGCTATGGTAAAAGGAAATAAGTTCTGAAATGATCCTTAATTGCTTTATTCAGTATGAAAGACATAAAAAGTTTGTGCATGACTACATTTTATACTATGGCGGCAAAATAGAGGATTTTCGACGATCTGGGTGAGAACCATTAGCAAACTTTCCCCTCCTGCCCCCAAAGCTCCCCTGTTATGTAAAGGTGATAAATATATATTACAGCTTTGGGGGCAGAGATGATGTAGCTGTGTATCAAATTACTAATTGTTTTGGTCACAAATGGTAACTACAGTAATTGGAAATACCCAAACGCAAAACTGCCTTGTTTCATATTTTGTTTCACATTTTGTTTTTATATTTTTAGAGAAGAACTTACCATGTGCTGAATTATTCTTGTTTTGTTATGTAAAAGGAAAGATGACAGGTGATCATTAATGGAGGGTACATTGAGAAATATCTGTCAGTACCTTCAAAATAAGTCTGAAATACTTCTGAAATGTGCAGAATTGCTATCCATTGTCCAGAATAATGATAACTTCTTCAGAGCTGTCTATAACTGCCTTTGAACATCACTGTCTTCAACAAAGAGTATAAAAAGTGTTTTCAGACAGGGTCAAGTCATCCACAATTTCAGTGGCTGTTTTCCACCGTGAGTTTTTTTTATTTTGGAACAAGTATGCCAGAGAATACATTTTGGATAGTTTTATTTCATAGCTATGTATTCCTTTATGCTGTGAGATGGAGATCAGAACTGTAAAATATTGATACTTTCCAAATTATTATTTGATGGATTTTCATTTTAATGTTGCATCGTACTAAAAAAAGGTGTGTCCTTTTGTAGAGCAAATGACAAGACGGATCTTGATGTTATTAGAGAAAACCATAGATTCCTGTGGAATGAAGAAGATGAAGCAGACATGAATTGGTACCTGAAACTATTATAGGATATGTTATTTTTAGATCACTTGTACTAAATTTATTTCCCCTACTAATTAAGAATTACTGTGCATACTTAGTGATCGTTCTTTGATCCTTGATGCATTTGAAAATGAAAGACCATTAGAAGGTCTTTCATACTGTAGTATTGCTCAAATGCCAACATGAATTGATGACAGAAAGAACTAATAAATAATAGTGATTCTCTGCGATCCAAATGACTGTTCAAAAACTCTGAAGAAAGCAGAGTTTGAAAAAATACTGTTTAGTAGGTACTGTGGATTTATTTTATTTTTCCAGTTATATGGAAATCACTCCTTAATTTAATGAGTGTGTATCTGTTGCATTTCTAGGTCTACAACTTATGTTCTTTTGATGAAACAACTTGTCTTTGTCTTGCTAATGTCATTACAATATAAAGTGAATTGTGTTGTCTTCTACATTTAATAAAAAATAATACTTTTTTTTTAGGGAGAAGAGGCTTGCAAAGAAATATTATGATAAATTGTACAAAGAATACTGTATAGCAGATCTCAGCAGATACAAGGAGAATAAGGTATCTTTCATTAGTGTAAATCATCTTGGTTTTTGAAGTATACCCTTTTTAAAAATTGCCTTATGATTGTGGATATGTTGTAACACCAGAATGTTAGTACCCCTCCCATAGAAAGGGAGTTGTGAGAATTTGTCAAGTTACTTAATAAGCAGCAGCAGTTTGAATCCAAGCATTGTTACTGTCTCAAAAATGTGCTTCTGTGGGAATAGGAACATTTCTGTCAGATGATGTTTTATGAAGAGGTACATTGTGTATGAAAGGCAGAAAATGCAAAGGGGTTAAAGAAAGAAGGCTAGAGAGGTTGCTTGGAGAGGAGCAGTAGATGAAGCTTAAAAACCCATGGAATGTTACTGTTAAAAAAAAAGTCTAAAAGAGTTTTGTACTTGAATGCTGGCAGAAACAATTTTGGAAAAGTCTGTTCTAAAGCAGCATCTTTTGCTGGTTGTTCTTTTCTGTTTGTGGAAACAGGATTTGTATGTGCCTTGTAAATAAATAGAATTTCTTAAGAGAAACAGCCCAGTTCCGGCACCAGGTTTTCTTCTTAAACGGAACAGCCTTTTTTTTTCCTGAGTTTTTGGCTGACTAACTTCGTAGTAAAAGAGTATACACTAATTTTCTATTGTGATTTTCCAAAGACTGGTGCTGAACTCAGATGCGTCCTGGTGTTTTTAGCACACAGTAACCCAGCCTATATAGTTCTTTTAGACTATTTATGGTATTGAAAATTACATTCGCTGGTAAATATTTGCAAAGACTGGGCTTAGCCCTATTAGGAAGAAAAGATGACAGTCATCTAAAGACAATTGGGACAGTAAAATGCAAAAATTTAAGTAAAATTAACAAATCTAAAATGCTGAAGATGCCTTCCCTCCTTTTTTTGAGTAAATTTGATTTTATTTTCCTATAGCTATTTCATATTCCTCAATGTCCTCTCCATCCCCTCAGCTGATTTCCCTTGAGCATGCTTACAGATTTTGTTTCTCTCGCTACTGTGCCAAGTTTCCATATGTTTGCTGTCTTTGTGGGAAACTGTTCTGCCCCAGATTCTTTTTTTTTTTTTCCGTGTTGTGTTGTGTTGTGTGATCAGTGTTTTCCTGTCAGACTTCAAGTGTGTCTGTCCTAACTTTGAGGTCACTCTCAGTCCTCATTTATGTTCCTAAGTCATTATCTATATTTTTGGAATTGCCATGTCAGCATAACTGCTGTGTCATGCAATTTGTAAAATATTTATGCTTTCTTTTTTCAAATACATTCTAATCATATGAAAGTCCTTTCTTAGATATTCTTAGAAAAACAGAAAAAAATATGAGATTTTTCGATTTTTCGCAATGACTGATTTATCCATGCCCGTGTTTGGTACAGAAGGATTTCAAAGCAGGCTTTTTTCTTGGAAGTCTTAAATAAGCTGCTCATCCCATTCGTACTGATGGGATACAGTCTGTGCTTTCAGATTTTTCCTGCCTTAATTTTTTTTCTGAATTTCCAGAAACTGGAAGTTGGATATATTTAGCTCCCCCGCCTTCTGTTTTGCAGTGCTGGTGGTATGAGAGGTGCAGGGTAGATAATAAGCTTCTCAGCTAGTCAGCCTTTTGCATGGTAGTTGTTGATGCTTTACATGTTGATGCTTCATCTTGATATAAGAAAGAAATTTTTTATAGTGAGAACATTCAATTGCTGGGACAATCTCCCCAGTGGCACAGTGGAATCCCCATTGCTGGAGGTTTTTCAGATGCAGTTGCCCAGGGTGATAGATAATCTGATCTGGGCTCCCTTCCTCATGGAGGGTTGAACCTGGTGGTCTGTTGAGGTGCCTTCCAACCTGGGCTGTTCTTTGATTCTATGATTCTATGGTTCTATATCGTGCTAGTTGGTGCCAAAGCGAAGTTGGAGGTCGGTTTTCTGTGATGTTTTAAATATATATATTGCACACATTGAGACTTGCACGTATGTGCTCATCTGGCTTTTCACAGCTGCAATTGTTCTGCTCCTAGCCAAAATCTTCTAGTCAGGTAATTTTTCTAAAGATCTCTGCACAGAGATTGTAGCTCAGATCTCTTTAGAAACTTTTCTTCTGAAGTAAACCACTGTTTTGCGAAGGACTGGATAAATGGTAAGAAGCAGTTTCATGGGAGAGTCTCTTTTGAGAATCCGAAAAATAAGCAGAACCACCTTCTCAAAGACCGAAACTCAGAAGAAAACAGTAAGAAGCTCAAAGACATACCAACCCAAAAGGCTACAGCCGTATTCCAGTTGCTGGTCCAGACTGTTTTACTCACTCACATACATGGCTGTGCACACACACACACACGCACACAGAGGCACACACAAGGCTGGGACTCCCCTGCTTTCATCCCTAGAGATTCACAGGTGCTCTCACACCCAGAGCTGGAGACCTACTCATCCTCCTTGCTCCCAGGCCACTTCACCTGCTGACCACCAGTCTGGCTTGGTCTTCACTGGTGTTTCCTTTAATCAGAAATGCCAGTGTGAACCTCTGGTATGATGCTATGTAGAGACAGTGGAAGAGTGTTCTGACAGCTCTTGCTTGTAACAGGTCTGTTACTCCTTATATTTTCCCTAGATAAGAATTTTCTAGGTCAAGGTTGTCTTTGAACCTTCAGTGCATCTTGTCTGCAAACTTTGAGGCTGATAAATGACTGTATTGTCAGATAGTTCAGTTCTATTGTCAGCTTTGCAGTGCAGCACAGGAGGGTGTTCTGCATTTAAGTTTTGTTTGGTATGCACTGGACTGGAAATGTTCCCTTTGTTGTCTTATTTTCCTAGAGAATTTCTTATTTGCTGTCTCTGTACTTTGTTTTGTAGCTTAACAGATTGGAAGTGTCTCCTCTTTGCTAAGAAATGAAATCTGTTTGACACCTGGTCAATAAATAAAATAAATTTTATTCCTTTGTTTTTATTTCCAGATTTCTAGGCCAACTTGTCTTCCACTTGGAAATGTTATTATGTTTGCTTTTGTAATTGTTTTTCAGGATGGAGGACTTTCTGTAAAATAAAAATATTCAAACTATTTTTATAAATAAAATACCATTCTGGTGAGCAGAGGCAGAGATATTTTTAATTAAAAGAGAAAAAATTTAAATTTTCTTGACCAGAATTAAATGGATGAGCCACGTGCAGGACATCAATAAACTGAAATTACTCCTTACAGTGCTTAATATGTTGACTATTCACAACTCAATTTTGGTTCTTATCTTAACAGTTTGGATTTAGATGGCGACATGAGAAAGAAGTAATTTCAGGAAAAGGTAGTGCTGTCTTTCATTTTGTATTACATTTCTTCTTGATGCTTCTCCTGCTACTTTTTGACATAATTTTGTAAGATAATATTTGAGAGTACTGGTAAGTTTATCAGTACAGGTAAGTTTATCAGGTAAGTTTATAATTGACTTGTCTTCCAGCTTTGCTGTTTTATGCCACATAGGTTTAGATTGCACACTGATCGGCACATATTACTATTAAAAGAGCATATAGTTTATTTTCACAAGATCAGTTTTGTAATGAACACCACCATAATGCATTTGGTGTAGATGTAGAATTTAATGGATGGGCTTTCTAGCTGCTTTTCTCCAGTAGTTTTGCTACCTCATTAGCCTTTGATACCTGTAATTGAAATCTCTCAGTAGTCTTCCTCAGGAAATAATTTATTGATTAACAGTTTCTACAGTGCTGTTTTGCAAAATGTTGACTTTTTAATTAAAGTTTCTTGTGTGGTACCTATTTTAGGCTAAATTGGTTTTGAAAGCTTGAGTAGGAATGGTTTTCATGTCTCCCAATCCTGTCTCTAAATCAGTAGCTTAATTCTGGGTGTGAAGTCTAACCAGTGTGTTACTGGGACTTTGCACAGTGGTCCTTGTTCCATGTCTGAGGTGCTTGGGCTTCTTCAACTTGGCGAACAAGCGAGAAAATGAGGTGAACGAGATATTTTTGTTCCTGGGAGTGGATCCCCATACACGTGTGGTTTTCAGAAGTCATGGATACACACGCCAGAAAATTGCATGGAGTTGTACCATTGATCAGTATCACTCGGTTGCAGTTCTATAAACAGCTGTATTCTGTAAACACCTCTATTGTAATATATTTCAAAAAGTTGGAAATGTATTTATGATTTTAAAGAAAATAAGTATTTCACAGTAGAAAGTGTGAACATTAATGGTGGGGTTTTTTAAACTGTAAAGATTAAAGCCTCTAAAGGTAGTTGTAGTCATATGTTGCATTCAGCACTACAGATTACATTAATGGATAGTTACATGTGATGCAATTACATGCTTTATTGAATACTTTAACAAGATAATTAAAATTAAATGAGAAGTAAATTATTTTTATGTCTTTGTGAGGAAAAAAATTTATAGCTTTGTACTTTTAATATGTGGTACTCCATATTTTAAAATGTGTGAGAAAGTGCAGAATTACGTATTTCAAGCTTTTTTTATGGAATCCTAATGAAAAGTGAGCAATTGGAATATAAGAGTGGATAAATCCTTTCTTTCACCACTGGGGGGTGCGAGAACCCAACCCTCTTCGCGGGTATCGGACGCTCTCTCCGAGTGTGGTTCCAAACAATCCTTTAAAAAAAGCCGTGAGTCTTTTATGCTGTTTTAAAATATAAATCAGCCATATAAATTGCTTTAGTTAAATGTAATAACACATCGATTCCTACCTGTCTGATAATTAGCATTAGCTTGTATGTACATATTGTATGTGCTGATGTAGCTGTGTCCGTATAGTGATGATGAGAACCCCTGCTGGTGCGCTGTACTGAGGTTTGGGGGTGGTAACAAGGGAATGCAGCAATGGAGTACTCACATTTGATTGCTTGGCATTTGATGGCTGTCTTTGCATGGTCATGAAGAAGAAGGGCTAGGATAAGTGAAAGAAGAGGTGTCACTTGTATCACTAATTGTAAATGCCAAATTATTTATTTGGCTTCTTTTCTTTCCACTCTTTGCCGTAAGTGTTTTGAAAGGAGGTCATATAGCAGATTGCTATGACACAGGGTACTGATAGCCATACCTTACATAGGCTTAAACATCCTTAATGTGTATTAATTTGAAACTTGCTTTTTTAATGAGAGTTTTGGGGGTTTTTTACTTGAAATGTTTGCATTGCAAGTGGTGTTTCATTACAGAACTGAAGTATCTGAGGACACTGCCAATCCATTAGTTAGCTGCTTAAGCAGAATTTTCTGAGGTTAATCGTTCACCAACAGTCCTGCTTGTGAGCCTGTTAATACCCATCCTTTCTGCCTGCTCTGCATACAAATCAGTCTTCTGCAGAGGGAATATGTGTATCTTTATTACTCCACTATTGGGACTTCAGTGGTGTAAACAAAATTGATTACGTGCAGATTTGTTTTAAAATCAGTGTTGCTTTTCACATAATGAACCAAAGGAAGCTTTTTAAGCTGATGTAGTATTTCTGACAAAGTTGGATTTCTTTTTCTTAAAAGGAAGGTATTTATGGATAGTCACTAGAATACAAATTGTATCAGGTACACTAGTTATGTAAAAAGCATGTGGGCATCTTCATATTGTACAAACATGGTACTTTGAATAGTTTGATGTCATTAAAGATACATGTCTGAATCACGACTTCTGATCCATCATCCTCTGCTAAGTAAGTAATTCAGGGTATATAGGATGTATCCTAGTGACACTCATTTTTTCGGAGTTCACTGTTAGGCTCATTATTTCATAACGTACACCTTCATACATTTCAAAACACAGTTATGTTTTTTTCTTTGCACATAGGCAATATTGAACAAGCACGGTTGATTGCTTTGTTGTTCCCTGTTATTGTTTCCTTAATCTAGGTGTTAATTTTAGATTTGTGGGGTTTTTTATTTGAAAGGAATGGGGAACAAAAAGCAAAAACTGAGCAGAACTGAAAATAACAACCCCAAATCTATTAATGTTAATCATTGAACCATGGTTTGCTGGTCTTGACTCTTTACAGGTCAGTTTTCCTGTGGAAATAAACACTGTGATGAGGAGGAAGGCCTGAAGAGCTGGGAGGTGAATTTTGGTTACGTTGAACATGGTGAAAAGAGGAATGCACTTGTGAAATTGAGTAAGCCAGCCCTTCAAGGATATGTATACTTAAGACAAGTATCTTGTACTTTGAATGCTATTGAGTGAGACTCAATGATAATAATATGAGTGCATGACAAATGCTGAATAGGAGATAATTTTGTTAAATTAATCATAGATGGTAGTATGATGCTCTTGATTTAGGGAGAACAGCTGTTATTATATATGACTAAGTTGTTACAGGTTGAGCACTTCATTCTGTATAATTGGCATGTCATAAAATTAGAATAATTGGCTATAAGCTGCTTTGTATAGAAACATTTCTAGTTTTAATGGACAATCGTGCATTGCAAGGAGAATTTCAGCATTGTCATTGCTCATTCAGTTACTTGGCTTAGAAGTCCTTAGGGCTTTGGACCAGACAACTTCTTGCATACTTTTAGCTCTACTGATTTTATTTCAAATATTTGTGTTTTCTTACAAAAGTTCAATCTTTAAATAGTTTTCTTTTCAATTCTTACATCTCGACTGGAATTCTCTAATTCAGTATTGTGTACATTATGATATTTCCATCAGATAATTAAACTCAGCACAGTTTATACAGTTACTTTGTGTAAAATGAGTGAATAGTGGGGTTTTTTTCCTTTTGTGCACAGGACCATCCATGTGGGAACACTTGGTCTCTGACAAAGCTCTAAGAAACTTACGGGTCTTCAGTGTAATTGCAGGACAATTTGTTCTGTCCACAAGGATCCATAAATGGGATGTCTGTACATGATAAGCACTGATACTTCTTTAATAAAGAGTTGCCTGTGCTAAACTTGTGATCTTTCTTCACATTTAGTAAAGTCTGGGTTTGTACTGAAGACTTTCATCATGTGTTTTTTCAACCCTGGCTGCAATTACATTGTAACTAGTGTTTTGAAGGAAAAGCTACTGCTACTGAAAGATTTAGTTCTAACTAGTTTTGTGGTTTTGTTAATTATGTTTATCAAATTCTTGGCTGCAATGTTCTCATTTTCTCTTTTTCAGGACTATGTCCAGAATGTTCCCACAAACTAAACTTCCATCACCGGTAATGAAATATTTTGAAAATAATGGGGACTGAATTATCGATAAGTTACAATTATGATGAACAGCACCTTGGGGCGAAACTTCAGTGAGATGATTAGGAACTTTATTTATCCTGAAATAGCATAAGTATTCTGGAGTTCTTATAAAGCCACTGTAAAGAGTTAAGATACTGTGGTAATGACAGCACAGAACCCCTCAGACTGGAAGGATTCCATCCCTACCACCACAGAAGTTGCATTTGCTTAGCTTCAGCCTGGTGATTATTTTTCTTATCTTGTGTTTCTATAGCACTTTTGTTTTTAACTGAATCAGTTTTTTTCAGTTTAACTACTGATATGTGTCTGAAAAAATGACAACTGTTTGACTGAATTAAATACTTCAGATTTACTGTTGCTTTAGAAGTACGTATAATAGAGAAGGTGTACATTCATCTCTTTTAAAGGAGGAAAGAAGTCAAAACACACAAGAAAAGAGGCACAGCTGTACAGAGCTCTAAAGAGCCAAAAAGTAAGAAGACAAAATTATCTCGGTCAGCAAAAAAGAAGTCCAAGAAAAAGACCCATAAAGGTAAATTTAAACTTTAAAACTTCAGTTATTAAAATACTCAGATAGGTCAGTTGAACCTTAGTTTTGCTATAGCTGCATAGATATAGACATACAATTATGTATAAATATAGATAAATACATTTAGTTATACATACAGGTATGTAACTTTCTTGACTCTAACACAGGTAGTCAAAAACGTAAATTTCTTAGGTAAAATTTCCTAAATGCAGAAAAAAGATAAATTTCTTATATTTAATAGAGAGGGACAGCATTTTGAAAAGTATGCACTGCAAGGGAAATTTGTCCAAGCATTGGATGTTGCATACTGGAAAGGGTTGTGAAGTATTTCATTCCATGAGGCTTTTGGGTTGAAAGCATTTTGGAAATGTTAGATAACCTTTTTACACCACAGATCTTGGGTTGACATAATTAGGCTCAAACTGATGACCTGTGCACTCATGCAAAAAAAATCCTTTTATTTCAGTGTTTGCTTGCTCTCTTTGAATATGGTGTGTGCATGCATGTGCACGTGTTTAGAGTAATAGATTGTGATAAAAATATCTTTGTATACAGTTTAAGATAACGGATAAAACCAAGAGAAGCTTACTGGGTTTTTTTCTCTTTTGGTGTTTCTTTACAGAGCAGGTTTCTTCAGACGATTCAGATAATTCTGATAAAGGTAAAGTATGTTAATATTCTTTATGTTTTTGTGATAAGTTGTATAATTTCATAGGCAGTTGTCATTGATCTTAGTTTTATTAGCTGTTTTAATATTTTGTAGGATAAGAATGCTGTCTGAAACAAAAATATGAAGGTTTGAATGAACTACTTACATATATTGGAGAAAAAGTGTAGGGAATTTCAAGAAGGAAATCATTTAATCAAAAAATAAAAGTGTGGGCAGATAACAGAATGGAAATAATCAAAAGAATGAGAGGTCAGGCTGTTCCAAAAAAGAGCAGAGGGTGCAAAAATAGGTAAGTTGTTAATAGTTTCATGCTGTGTAGTCTGTACTGTGTAAAGATAGTACTTTTCTGATACAACAGCTGCTACATTTTCTTTCAGGGAATTATACTGATGTGTACTCTGCTCAAAAAAAAAAAAAAGATTTAAAATAAATCCTAGGCTTTATTTAATGTCTTTTCCAGCTCCCACCTGTAGTACCTCAGAGACCTACTTGCAGGTGGATGCATTCAGTGACTCCTTGGACATTGGTTGTCTCTGTATCTCAGTGATTCCAGTCTCCAGTTTCTCTATGATGAAACAGGCCCCATGTCCTGGTCATGCCAGTTCTTGCTGCAGACTGTCTAGAAGTGATTGACTGTTTTCACTGATTTCTCTGCTCTACTATACATTTTTAAGAATGTTCTCACCCCCTAAGCTTTCCCAGTTAGATACAGGAAGACCTGAAGCAGTTTTCTAATGACTTGGACCATCAGTAAAGTCTTTGTTTTGTCAGGAAACTTATTGGAAGATTGAGAGGGGGTGGTTTCTGATATGAGTTGTCACTCCTATGTACTAATATGAAAGAGTTACGCAGCAATCCATATTTTCTTACACTTTCACTGATAAGTCACAATTGATAAGAACTATCATTTAAGTAAGGTAATTGATTAATATCATAAATTGAAAATGTATTGTAATTTTGAGTTGGTGATTATTTAATTTTAAGAAAAAAGATGCTACGTTGCTGTTGTGTCAAGATCAGTGTTTTGACATGATTGTTGTTATGTTTGACCAAAACATTAGTTCGTGATACCTAAGAATCTTTTTGATGCTACATTGATTAACATTGCAAAACATTTTCATTTTCACTTTATGCAAAGTAAAGTGTTCTGTTTATTCTCATGTTTGCAATTAAACATTGCTTCTAGCAATATACCATCTAATTAAAGATACATTATTTTAAAATTTATTTCATAAACATTTTAAATTTTTCAACAGATTCAGATAACAGCAATGCAGAAGATGGTCCTTCACAAGCTGACTTTTGGAAAGGTCGTCTACGAGAGGCAGGTGAAAAATCACGGTTAGTTTGAAATAGTGGACGTGCAGCTTCTGAAACGTACAGTGTCCATTGAGAACTGCAGAGGCAGAGGTGTCCCAGGTGTTTCAATGAGTATTCAGGCATAAAAGGCTGTGGATGCTGAAAAGCTTTTAGCAGAGAAATTTTCCAGCTTTCTGCAGCATTCTGTGAGAGCACTGCTTTTCTCACGAAAGCTATGAAAAACAGTGCTACAGTTTTGTAAACAAATTCTTTCTATCTTGCACCTGCAAGTTGTTATGCAGCTTTGTTATGATATTGACTGGAAAATATTTTGAAATGGTTGTTGTGGGTTTTAGCCAGCCGGTACGGGAGGCGGATGATCAATGACCAATGATCTTACGTCATTCATGCGAACTAGGGTATATAAACGGGTCTGTAGAATAGTAAAGGGCTTATGCCATTCCATTCTCTTCCTGGACTTGAACTTTCGTGTCGTGATTTGTCTCCGGCCGCGGTACCACAGCGACATCAGGTTATGTCAAATCTCTTTCCATGTAGTGAACCTAAAATTGTGTTTTTAAAGAGGAGACCTACGCTGCTCTTGAGGAAAACCTTTGTTAAGCAACTACCATACCGCTGCTGCTTTACCCCCTACTATGCCATTAATTATCTTTGCAGCAGGTCCTAAGAGTCAGCTCACACAGGGAAAGGTGAAGGGTATTGGAATGTAGGGAGTAAGTCAAAATTATCTGTATCTTCTACAATTCTAATCGGAAGTTTGCTAAAGCTTTTTCATACAAAGATTATCTCCTAGGTACAAATCCAAAGCAGAATTGTCTGACTTTTATTTTTTGTTCTTGTTACAGGGAAGAGGAGTTTGATGAGTATTTTCAAGACTTATTTCTCTAAAACATGCAATTGATGTAGGCTGATTTTCTTCATGAGTTGTCAAGATGGAAGTCTGGAAATCCAGTCATAATTTGCCAGAGACCACTGTCTGCCAACATACCTTTTCTGCAGTCACTCTTATGGACCATTTGGGTAGATTGTCTTTGTAGAAGGCTTCAAATCTAAAAACTTTCTGTTTCTTGTAGTAGTCTGCATACTCTTGAAACAAGAGAAGTAATTTTTTCAGTTCAGTGCAAAAGATATATGGCACCCAAACTTAAACAAACAAGAATATAGTTTATTGACATTACAACATGGAAGTTCACTGCTTTTATTTTATATCAAACTTCAGTTGTTGCCACATTTTTGTAAAGGAACATTTTGTAAGATTCTGTGAGTAGTTTAAAGCCATACACTTTAATATATTTATACTTTTAATTTATTAAACAAGAATAAATAGCCTTAAATTTATTGGTCATGTAGACATCAGTATTTGGGTATTAGTCTCTGTAAGTATTTTCAAATGCTATTGGAGAAGTTCAAATTTTGTCAAATATGTGTTCTACTTGAATTAAGTAAACCATATCTGAAATGTCTCTCCTGCTCCTTTAAAAAGTTCCGTTTATTGTGACTTTCTTTTAAATTTTAGTTGTAATGCTATGTGTCTTGCAATTCCACTTACAAAAATTTGGTTGGTTGGTGAAATTTTTGATGCAAAAAATAACGTGTGGCTTTCTACTAGAGATGCACGTGACTTTTATGTTATCTGTGGCTTCTGATCTCCTTTCCGTTGATTGAACGTTAATCCTTCTTTCACGTGTAATCCCAAATATACAAATAAAGCATGTATATTGCTTGAGAAACGTACTGGATTCATTTTATTCTTCAAGTTGCCACCCATCTTCAAACATTCATTCAGTCATGTTTCCAAAGAAACAGTCTGCACGTTAATAGGTAGCATGCCTATATTTTTTCTGTCTGGTGAAAATTACTTTGGATACAAAGGTCAAACTTTTTTAAATTAAGTTTTGATGTTAATCTGAGGAAAGTTAATGTTGTGTAAAATGTATTTTTGATAAGTACTTCTCACTGTAGATATATTTATAGAAAGTATTTCTAGTAAGTATTTGATGTGGACAATGTAACAGCAGAGATGGTTGTAGGTATTTATGAACATTTTACATGCACTCATATGAATAAATTGAGAACTCTATTTACAAGTATTACTTAACATAATTACATTTTAAACAGTTTGTACTTACATAATAGATGACAGTACAAGGACGTATTTAGGGCGTCCTTGAGTAAGAAATAAACGTATCCTTGCATGAAGGCTTCTTTAGGTAAGAAGGTGGATTTAAAGGTTAATTCTCTGTCATCTTGCAAGCTTGGCTGAGAGTCAAATCCAATCTGCAGCAATCTTCTTAAACGTGTGCAACTTGCCCAAAGGGGCTTTTGTCGAATGTGTTGCTATATTTGTTGCTTCAAGTATTGTATATTAAGTATGTGTTCTGAGTAACTAGCTTCTCTTCAGGTCTTTCAAATACAGTTATAAAAAGTTACACTATATATATTAAATACATAATTTAATACCATTTGAATAAAATTACATTATCAAACAACCTTGAAATAGTTTTCTTTAGTAGCTGCTTTTAATACAGAAAATAACATGATACCCAGTTTTATGTCACAACTGTTTGCATAAAATATTTGACCCATTTATAAGTGAGAATATTGTGTTTGGAATTTTTTTTTGTGGATTCCTTTAATTTTGAGTGATAAATGTACACAGTATCTGTTCATTCATGCTAAGAGTGTTCTTAGAAAGGTTTATGTAGAGCAAATTGCTCATTCTCCCTTCCATATGGATGCGGAAGGTCCTCCAGAGAAAAAAATGTGTGAGTCTGCTTTGTTTAAAGTGGGAGGAAAAGTGGCAGGATTGAATTTGTATGTTGAATTTCTCTGTTGCAGGAGCTGCATTTGACATCCATCTCCTTAGATTTGAAACTGGTTCCAGTGAATACTCAGATCTGTTCCTAACATACTGGCCATTTGCCTTCCTCCATCCGTGGGAGGAGCTGGCTGCCCAAGTGGAAGGTATGGAGTAGACTCGTTCCAAAGGTTTGGGGAGGGAGATCAGTGTTCATGAAGAACTAATTTGTGTGCAGTCTGTCTTCCTGGTTGTAGAAAGACAGGTAGTGGGACTTTTGATGTGCTTTACTTCTGCTTTCCTTTCCCTCAGAAGATTAAATTGGTGTCAGTTAATTGGTTTTCAAATACTGTAATTTATTGCATTTTGCAAGAGATGCATTGGGAGTACATGAGCCTTTTAAAATGCCCTTGAATGCAGATCCTGCTGTAGATACACTGGTGTAGGTGTCTGAGTAAACTCGTACTTGTGTGTAAAGTGTGATGCTTGTGATCTGCTATTTTAGATTTTTACAATAAAAGCTGGTCAGTTTAGGAACTGTGGGAGAGCCATTTGCATATGATCAAAAGGCTGCAATGGCTACAATGTACAGATTTATCATTGGTAATTTTGGAAAAAATACAGTGTACCATGGGCCTGCTTTTTATAGACAAGAGCGAAGGAATTGTGTTGTGCATTCCTAAAGTGAAAGAGAGTTCTGGAGTTTTACTCTAGAACTTTATATAGTATTGAAGATGAAGGAAAATGACAGAATTACAGATTAAGGAAATACACATAATATGTAAATCTAAATATCCAAGTTCGAATATCGCAATTTTTGGTTTGAGTTGTACATGTTAGATTTCATTCAGTAATTTCATATAAGATCTGTCAAAATTATTTATTTTTTTTCTGGACAGTGTGTAGAAGTTACATATTTTAATAAAAATACTGTATATAAATTGAGTGACGTGAAAAAATACCTAGAGCACACAGTTAACTCCTTTTGCACCATTATTTTTTCCAGTTTTTAATTGTAACCATTTTTTTAATCCATTAAAAATTATTTCCAACAAATGGCAAGTTTAATAGGATTAAGAGATTGATCTATACTATTCTATGCAAAGCAGAAATCCACTGGGGCTCATTGAAGTTCTTTCTAGATGTCTTTTCTTGTAGCAGGAACAGTGTCTGAGACAAAGAATTACAAAACTACACAGGTTTTGGATTTTCCTTCCTCTCCACCACCTCCAGCAGCACCTTCTGTTAAAAAACAAGGAAGGAAATTAAAATGAGTATTTCCTGCTAATTTTAGCTGCTCTAATTCCTTGCTATAGATGTCCTGCTTTTATTGTATTCATATTATGTGTGTTTGGCCTTCTGAAATTTCACTGCTTGTCTGGGATATTGGAATAAGAATACATGTTACATATACCTGTGTGTATATAGTGTAGGAGTTGATACCAACATTTCTCAAGGGACCAAACACACACTGAACCACTCTTACTGGAAAGTTTCAGTATTTAAATATATGACTCTGTCCCACACATACAAAACTGAGGTATGCAAGCCATGCAAAAGAAGGAAAATGTTGAAGCAATATCATCTGTGAATCTATTTTTGAAGCAGATGATACAAAAACTAATTTGACCTAATTGCATAAACCTTTTTCCAACCCTGTATGAATCCCTTTGTAATTACCAATTAAGAGAGAGAGACACTTTTCATGTTTTTATTTATAGCTACTGATTCTGTTACTCTCTCTCAAATGATTCCACAGATGTTCATTGGTCATAGTTAAGATTCTTTCAATGTCATAAATTGCGTTTCCAGATTCACTTAAGGTAAGATACCAATATTAGAATTAAAACTTACATTTGAAAGCTGTGGATCACCATGTTACTAGGTCATTTTCGACCCTTTCCACCTGCATTGAAACATGTCACATAATCAGTGTCCTACCCTCTGTAATTTGTGGATATAATCAACACTATGTTACTAACTATGTATTTGATTTTCTCAGTTTAATACTGTATTTTGCTTTACTTCAGTTCCGAACTTTCCACTGTAGTGGTTCAGCAAATATGTTCCTTTTGTGTCTACTGAATGGCTAAGAATAGCCAGGTCAGTGTGTTCTAGAGAAACCACCATGGTTCAGCAGGTATCAAATCTTTGTTTGTATGAACTTGGCTTAACAAACCCATATATTTACATGGCCTTGATTTGACAGTGTCAGATCTGTTCTTCACAAATGTCCATGACCTCATTCCAGTGTGTGTTTAAAAAGATGCAGAATAATTCCCTTTTGTGTTGCCAATTATGATATGCAAAAACCAGATCCTTATCTCCTGCGAATCAGTCTATCCATGCTTGCTTGTGTAAGGTTTCCTATTTTCCTATAAGGAAAATATTTCTTAAGTCAATGACTTAAGTGATTCCACAATACCAATGATGTAAGATGGTCCTAACTTCCAAGTGAGAGTAGAAATACCTGACTCTTCCTAAATTGATTATTTCTATTTAAGAAGCTTATGCTTAGGAGCATTGGATCTGACTTTAGTTAACTTTTTTTGGTAACATTCTTTGCTGAGAAAGCAAATGTATAAGGAGGTTTAAAGTTGAATAAGGACATCCCAGGTTTTGGTTTGGTTTGTTTTGCTGGTATTTCTGTAAAGTTCCGATGGTTATGTTCCAGTGTAAGGAAAAAGTACTTTTTTCAAACTGACAACCAGCTAGTTCTCAGCAATAAATGAATCTTAAATAAAATTACATTATTTTAGAAAAAATAAAGTGCCATTGAAAGTTAATTTGGGAGCAACTAGGAGGGTGGAATTTCTGTGAAAATGCATGTAAGTAGTATCACAGTGTGAGCAGGCCAAAATATTTGACTCATTTTATTAAACTCTTTCAGAAATCTGCTTTGATTAAATCATGTAATTACAGTACTTTTTAAACCACTTTGCAACAACTTTTTGATTTTTTTTTAACATTTATTTTTGTTTTAACCTAGTATCAATTTTGTAGGAGCCAATAACTAGTTCCACTTCACACACTGACAGCAGCTTGATGGATGGCCTTTAGTAGCTTCTTGTGTGTGAAATGTGAAGAATACTCACCTATTTCTCACAGATACTGATTAACAAATAAAATATTCGGTACTGTTTTATGTTTTTAAAGATGTGTGAAACAGAATAAACTAACTTTTCTTCTTCAAACTAGCTGACCATATATCATGGCTTTAATCACATGTGTTTTTTTAATCTTTGAACCTTTTCAGTCATCTCAATTCATTGGCAGAGCTGTAGACCTGCTGCTCCACATGAAATACAAAGAGTAAAAGTAACTGACTCATTTCACTCTTACACTTGAGTGATAGGTTTCCAGTTTATATAAAATCAGATTCTCTTCTAGGTCATGCTATGCAGAACCATGCTTTCAATTTTAGGACTTGGTCTGTCTTCAGAAGATTAATGTTGAATTTGTTATATGAGAGAGTGTATTTCAGCCAAAAAACTTGTGGTAGGGAACTAGAGCCAAAAGCTTTATCTTTTACTTGGAAGAGAAGTGGGGACTGGCACTGTTTTTTTATATTCTGAATGCATACTCTGTGTTCCCTTATGCTTTTCATTTTCAACTGAAAACAAAGCACCTGAATACATCTGGGACTGATGCCACACAGAATTTTGATACATCTTTTGTATTTCAGATAAGCAAGTGTTTAATTACATTCAATTTTAAGTCTTTAGATAGAAGAAATGTTACATTCTCTTCACTTTTGTGGTGGTCATGTTTTATATAATTCTGCAGTTCAGAAAATGAGGTTATTGTACTGGATTTGTGTCATCTTTAAAGGTTACTCCTCTTCCAAATAAAGATAAAGCTTAATTGGCTAATTCAGAACTTGCATACCATTCTTATAAAGCTTAATATTGCACAAGTGCACTGCATGTGTGAATTTGAGAGAGAGAGAGATATGTTGACTGCATTAAAAATATATGTAAATGAAAACCTAAGAAGTTACTTAACCTTTTTGGGCAGCGGCTTCTTCTTCCTTTTTCTTTTGTTCCTCAATAGCTTTCATCTTCTCTTCATATTCATCAGCTCGTGTTTTCCATTCAACCCTGTTGTTTTGAAGACCATCAAACATAGGTGTAATTTCCTTGTGAAACCTTGAGAATTCCTGTACAAGCAATTGAAATTAGTAAATTAGAAATTTGTAAACACTGATGAATTGTTAAGTCTGAAATTGTGGAAATACTGCTGAGAAAACATTTTATTTTTCTATTGCATCTAATTCCAAGGCATATTGTTGGAAATACTGTGTTGGGATAATGATGCCCTATTGTGCACATAGTCTGTTAGGAAAATATTGGAATTATATGCTGCACATTTTAATATCTTCCCTAGTCCCACATATGATAGCCTGACTCATATAATACAACCATGATACATGATATTTTATCATATGATTATTAGTATCAGGATACAATTAAAAAGTCTATTATCCTGTAATATATTCCAAGCAGATGAGTGTATTTCTGGAGATGTTAAAAAATAATGTCACATTTTTGCCTGACATTTTTGGGTAATATTAAAAACTAGACAGGGATTAAGAATGTTGACATGTCAGTGCCTTACAGAAGAAACAGCAAATCTACATGCCCCAAATATTACATATTTCTTATTCCCTTTGCTGTGCTATTAACTGCTTCCTGTAACCATCCATTTTGCTTGTTTGTATTAAATGGGACTGGGAACAATCAACCTGGACTCTGTAACTCAGTCTTTCAAGGCAATAACAAAACCTCAGCACCCTGAAGTTTCACTGGGATCTTCCTCTTTTATGAATTTGCTTCACAACTCTTGAATTTACTCTATGGGAACAATTCTTTGATGTAACAAAATACTGAAAAATTATGGTGATTGTGATAGTTGTTCACCCCATGACCAAGAGTACTCCAGCTGTCTAGAATTTTTTACTGCAATATCTTATCATTAATTGTGCCATCAGAACTGCTGGAGCAGGAAAACAAAACGAGTTGTTCTTACCTTGTACACGAATGTGCACACAAAATCTATGAAACCAACTTGGAGCTTAGGTAGTTCATCTCCTTTGTTTCTGTCCATCATAGGCTAGAACAGAAGAGCAGTGATTTAGAGTATGTAGATATCATGCTTTTTGGTATAGTGATCTCATAAGCATCATGGTTCATTATTTATTCAATGTTTTAATAACAGTTAATATTGCTTAACACAGTTACATTATTTGGTACTTACAATAGGTTGTTGCTGTAGTACAGTTCGTTCTAGGTCACCTTGCTCCCAGAATTCATTTGCAACCATGAGGGCAACCTGAATAGGCACAATTCAGTGGAATTGTCAGCAGAAAGTAGTAAATTTAAATAAATAAAACAAGGCTTTCCAGAAAACATGAAAAAACCTACAGACACTGTCTGCTGTACTTAAGGCTTTTCCCAGCAAATTATCACTAACAGTATTTTGATGCATGCTAAGTAAATAACAGATTATTGCCAACAGGAACAAGGCAGTATTAGCAACATAACAGTCTTGTAATACCTGTGATGTGTGTAACTTAGAAGAACAAGAATTTGCAGTTGTATTTTGATTATGCTTTGTTAAAACATATTCCTGTAAGGCTAAGTGATGAGCTTCAGCAGGATGGTCAATAAATCCTGGAGTACTTGAAGTACTTATGTACCACACTGTATTACAGAATTTTAGTGTGTTTAAGCTACTTTGCAGTGGCACCAAGATCTATAGAACAGACACAATTCAAACCATACTGATGTTAAATCTGTGCCTTAAAAATAGCTGGAAAGTAGCAAAAGTTGTCCAGCAAAGAAATAATTGAGTGATATTTAAGGGCAGCTAGAACAGCTGCCAGAATCAGTGGTGCCAGTGTTAGTGGAAGGACAAGTAGAGAAGGGTTGACAACTGTAGAGTGGTTGAGACATCATGGACCACCTACACTCACAGTGACAGAAAAGTAGAGGTTCTTTTCTGGAAGCAACAGCTACTTAAACATATATCAAGTGTTAATAAGTTAATTTTTTTTTTAATTGATCATGCACCAAATGGGTAGTAAAACAGAGAGCAAATGCAGTATTGTCTATTTCAAAAGTACCTACCTTACTCTGCACTTCCCAGGGCTTGGTTATTGCAGACAGGTCACATCCAGTCATCATCATAGCCCTTTGAAAACAAAAACCAAAACAAGTGTATAGTTTTGGGTGTCAAGAGGATGGTACCAGACTATTTTCAGTGGTGCCCAACAGCAGGGCGAGGAGCAATGGCAATAAACTAAACCACAAGAAGTTCCACCTTAACATGACGAAGAACAAATATCCATTGAGGGTAGGTAGCAGAGCACTGGAATAGGCTACCCAGGGACGTTGTGAAGTCTCTGGAGACATTTAAAACCCACCTGGAGCAGTTCCTGTGTAACCTGCTCTAGGTCACCCTGCCTTGGGAGAGGGGTTGGACAGGATGATCTCCAGAGGTCCCTTCCAACCCTAAGTATCCTGTGCTAGGATGATTATAAAAAAATAAAAGGTCTAGATTTTAAGGAATTTAAATACCTATGATGCCAAATGGATTAACATTTTGCACATTTTAAGAAGATTGTAGGCATCCGTTTCTAAATTAAAATTGTTATGCTCACCATTGGACAGTAACACTTAGTCCAAATTTGCATGTTTGGGTGCCCAAATTAATTTAAAATCTAGTCCTTCATAATTGATTGAATAGGGAGTAAAATATTAGCCACTTACATGATGACTTCTTTTTTCGTTGGGTCAATAGATATATACTTAATTGCCTGCTCTTCTGTTTCCATTTTTTCAATTGCATCCACAATCTTTTGAAACATAGTTCTTTTCCTGTTAAAACAAACCAATAAAGCATATATTACTGAATGTGAATTCCTGCATTAAAAATGAAATAGAAAACCATATTTGTGATATTTGTGCTTTTCCCAAGAACCATCCTAGTCATAGTGGTATCAAAGTAACACTTTCCTGCAGTTGGATGCAAACTTTTCAGGTAAGCTAGACACTTAGCTTTTGCTGTATACCACTGACATGTGAAGTAATATGTCAGAGTTCCTGACAAAGAAACAAATAACCTATTTCCTACATCTTCAGATTAAACTCTTTGGGGTGGCATTCTTTTTTTTTAGCATTACATGTTTGTTACTTCCTGTAACATACTGAATTGGGAAAAGTGAAGCAAATACTAATAAATACTCTGCCACTCCCTCCCATCAAAAATCCTAAGAATTACTAAGACCTGGCTGAAAAGAACTTTCAGAAATATAAGCATGTCTTGCTATTGCTTCATAAATCTTCTAGTTTGTGCTCAGAATTAATGAAATAATGGAATTACTGTTCTCTAAATCTTAATAACTGCTGTTGAACAACTTCCTGAATTTTTACCTGTCTTCTGACTTTAAATTGTCCCAGTCATAAAACAAAAGTCTCCACATATCTTTAAGGAAGATACACATTCTTAAAGCACATTAGTTCACTAACTTAGGAACAGAATTGGTATTTGGAGTCTTTGGTGTATTTAGCACTGGGATCAGTGGATGTCTGCCGGGTTTTTTTAATTTTCAGCATGGCACACAACTTCATGATTAGGCTACTGAATGCACACTTCTGGAATATAGTGCTTGCTGTAACTAAAAGTATATTGAAATGACCTACTAAATGTATACTTAGTATTATATACATTCATGCATTCTCTAATTTGAAAGTTTATAATCAAACAAAGAATGTCTTGGTTTTTGCAAGAATTAGACTCAACGTGTTAAATAGAGCTCTGTTCTCTGCATATAAGCATCTTTGTATGCTGCATATAAACAACTAAAAACTACAGTTATACGATCTATAGGATTGATTTTTTTTCAGTAGGAGGTTATAGAGAATTTAGTACTTACTTGAAATACAAAGCCAAGTCAGTTGCTATTATTGCAACTTCAAATAAGTGTAGAACGGTTTCATACTGGCGCTTATTTAGGTTCTGGAAGATGTTTAAACTCTGCAAGGTGGAAAGTTTATGATTTCAATTTCTTTTATAACGCTGTCTTTGGTTTGTACTATGCAGAACAGGGTAAGAAAATTGTCCAACTACAGTCCTTAAATTAAAATAATGATAAAAATTAAAAATTCATATTCCATAAACCTAATTTTCCTGAATTTTTAAAGCATCCCAGTTCCCCCTTTTTTCCTGTTACACTGGATTGGCACAATTGCCTGCAGCAGTATATGGGACCTACCATGGTAAGTGCAATGTCCTTTTCCTCAAGCAAAGGGAATGAGACCATCACAAAGCATTTGTCTAAGTGTCTTGGTTTTATTTCCTTCTTTAACAGAGATACAAGGCCTGCGTGAGCCAGGGCACAGCTTTGCTGCTCGTGAGAGCTTCCAGAGGTCCTGCCAACTGCTCTGCCCAAGAGCAGGAGTCAGTCCCTGGCATCTCACATTTGAAAAAGTGCATCCCCATCAATAAAGGGAAAGGTGTTTGTTTATTTTCGTATCATAAACATTCTGGGGTTTTTATTAACATAGTGCTACTGCTTAGCATAAGGATTTATTCCTTGGCCTCGTGAGGTCAGGCAATAACATCACCACAGGGATTAGGAGTGGAAAACGAGGGTGAAGTGGATGCCTGCCCTGCTGCTGCAAACAAGGGATGGAAGGGATGCATATGTGCATGCCCTGCTGTTAAAGTACCCTGCAAAGTACGTAGTGAAGAGTGTCAGTAGTGTCCTTTGCTGTAGCCAGGCCAGAGCCTGGCGCCGCTGAGGGCAGGGTGGCCGGTGCCCGGTGGAGGAGCGGGGCCCTGAGGGGCAGCTGAGCCTGGGGATGCGGCGGGAGCATCACCCCCGGCCGCTGGGAAGGGCAGCTGGGGACGGCTGCCTAATGCAGGAGCATCGGTAATGGAGCTGCAGCAGAGCCTGCCATACCCCGGCCCTCTTTAGCAAGGGAAGGTGTGGGGTGGGTCTGGCCTGAGGGCAAGGGGCCCTCCATGAACAGCTCCATCCCTTTGTTCCTCAGCTGCCAGAGCCTGCAGCTGAATTCAGACCTCATAAACCAGGCACAGTGGTTTAATGACAAGATTCTGTATGTATATATTGTATTTTCTGCTTTGGTTTCAACATAAGCTGTTTTGTGCAAATAGAAAAAACCTGAGGAGTGTGAGCGAGGCTCAGAGGAGAAGCTTTTCTATCTGAGGTGAATCTGTTCCAGGCAGAATCACTGATGTTTCTCTAAAAGTGGTAAGTGCGTAAGAATTTGTCTTGAACTTCTGAATTTTATCATTTCTTAATGTGAACCTAGAGGAGTGCATGAGACCCAGTGAAATTTGGAACATTGTAACGTAATTGGATCTTTAGTGTTGATTGGTGTGAGCAGAAGGTCCGTGACATACCTCATCTTGCAGCAGGGTTTTACTGTACTCTAAGTGATGCCTTTCTAAAATGGAAGAGCCGTGAAGTTTTGCCAGGGGAGCAGCTGACCTGTTGAAAAATAAGCAATTCTTTAGAATATTTTTTATATATATATATATATATATATATATATATATATATATATGTGTGTGTGTGTGTGTGTGTGTGTGTGTGTAATTTTGAAGGCAATAGTTTTTATTCAGGTTTCATGTTTTTAGGATTAAAATGCTTCTGATCTACGTGTTCAGTAATTTGATCTGTATACATTAACCATTGGTATGATAGTGTAATCTGTATACATTAGCTATTGGTATGATGCAGAGAAAAAAACCCAACTTACTTCCCTTCATTTTTGTGACTGAAGAATAATGGAACTTGGAGATCATTGGGTGTTCAGTGTCCACTAAAGTCGAAGTCATTGTTAGATGCCTCAAAACTCAAAAACTGGGGTATTTAAAATACGCCTTCATTTTGTCTTGCGTGTTCAGTTTTGCTGTTTGTTTAATCTATGCCCCTTTTGTGTACCTTAAAAGTAGCCTTTATCCATCTTTTAGTGTTTATTCTGTGGCGTGGCTTTTGAGCTCTTGTATGTCTGTAATGACTGGGCCATGTGCCCTGGGATTCTAATTAACTGTAAGTTAAATCTAAAGTAACAGTATAATAGAGTTTAATTCCTCTAATGCCCTTGGGCTACTTCACTCCCCCAAAATTGCCATCTTATGGACAGCACAAGTCCTGATAGCTCAAGTTTGTTTAGTTTTATCTGATCTTAAAGCTTGACACTGGACTTAGATCCCTGACACTGGACTAAGCTTCAAGCAGAGGAAATTCTGCATCGGATTCAGGTTGTGGGATGAAGGGAGAAGCGTGCCACCTACACGGGCTCCAGGTAGTTCTGCATGTTTGGAAGAGTATTTCCCTCCTTTTTCCTTTGGCTTATAGCTCTGTTTCCCAGATAACCCAAGGTGGATTGCTACATGGTACCCGTACTTTCTGATGTGATTAGGACTGTCATGGTAAAGCCCGATAAGTTTTATAAATAGCTTTACTGCGTATGACCTCATGTAGAGGGCTTTCAGCTAGGGAAGACCACAGTGGGAAGATTTAAACCCCACTTAAACTTGTTTGGCTGAGAGACAGTCCATTGAATAAGAATCAGCATCTGTCATTCTCTTTCCTACGTCACCTGGAGAATCCCTAGGAATAATCAGAAAATCCCTTTGCGTCACTGCTCTAGCATGCAGGCGGAGAAGGCTGAAATGTGAGCAGTGTATTCAGGGTCAGAGGGGTAGGATCAATCATTCTGGTGATACCATTGGTGGAAACTAGTCCGAAAATTATAATCTTCTGGTACACAGGACATTCTGAGAAACGTATTCTCTGGCTAGCACATGGAAATGAGCCCTCACAGATCACATAAAAGACTAAATGGTAGGTTTTCACTCTTCAGGGGAAGAGTGGGTCTCACCATGGTAGGTAATGTTGTAATACAAAGTAAAATTTGAATGAATTAATATTGTTTCATAACAAACAAGGTAAAAATCACAAAGAAATAATTGAGAATAGTTTCTCAGAACATATTAGAGCATGAATTGCCAAGCTTTTACCTCATGATGTGTAACTTCTGGGCATGTGGACCCAGTGGTAGAACTCAAGCATGTTAACTCAGACTTTTGTACAACATGAGGAGATTACACCTCAGGAAAGGATCTATATCAGGAAACTGAGTGTGGGGAGGAACAACTGAACTAGTCAAATTACACAGTGGAAAATAGAGAAAAAAATCTGTCTCCCTCTAAACTGAGCCTTGTCTATGTCACATCTTGAATCCCTCTCCAGGAAAGTGCTTATGCCCTGTCTCGAAAAAGTAATCCAGTTAGGGATTTTAATTTACTTTACTAATTTCTTTGTGTCCTCATGTTCATGAGGCTCTGTCTGCTACAATCAAAGCATTGCTAGAATTTAAAAAAGCTAGAGTCTTAAAAATGGATTGCCGCTTCAGGGGATCCTTCTAAGATTCTGCCTTTGCATCTTGTCTTTGTGTTTCAGCTGCCTCAAGTGTTCTGGGGCAGAAATCTTCTGTAGCATAATTACTTATTCATGCCAGATGAGTACGGAAGGTATACCTTATATTTTTGCAAGTTTTAATTTTTTTTTTGTTTGTTTTCCACTAAAAATAGTACATTTCTACGTATCTGATCACTTATACTTACTTCATTTGGTACAAGTTATTGGTCCCTCTGTGATCAATGTCATGGCAGAAAGCAGCAGCAACCATGGCAAAGGCTTCTAGATCGGTATAGTACTTCTTTATTTTGCCTGTCTGTAAAAGAAAACAGGTAACTCTGAGTGGGTGTCTTCCCGAATTTTCCATCTGGAGCTGAAAGAAAACTAAATAATGGATGTGAAGTTAATATTAACGACATTACCATCAGCAGAGTAAACATTGTTTGTCCCACATTGAATCCATGTCTCCAGTTATGGTAAGTGATATCCCGATAACCCTTCCTGACTGTGTACATCCATCTTGTAAGGACCTATCGGGAACAAAAGTGAGTAAGACAGCTCTTAATTGAAACAAAACAAAGGAATTCCCATTAAATCACTAGAATATACTATGAAATTATTTCATTGTGCAAGTTTTTTGAAAACAAATGTTTTTCATTGATTTAAACATGGGAACAGCAAATTTTTCTTACATAAATGCATGTGGATTTAATTCCGTACCTAGCTCACACAATTCAGGATTAGTTTTATGTTTTTGTGACAAATATGTAAATGTTTCATTGAGAATGGAAGATTGTTAACCATACCACTATTATTTTAGTATTGCCTACTTCAAGATTAAAGTACGTAAAACCAGCTGTATTTCCTTCTCTTAAAAATAAATATAAACAAGAAAATATAAACCACACCTCAGCTGGGACTTTGAACTTTTCAACAACATTTATCTCAAAGAACAGTCGTATTCCACAAGTTATCAGGCCATGCTCTGTAACAGGGAAGTCACTGAAGCGGAATTCATACAGTTCTAAATCTTTCGGGTCAGGTAATTCTTCTTTCTGTTAGGAAAAATCAAAACCAAGGGTTTTTCTGGCAAGAACGAAGTTGGAAAACCTTTTTTGATTTTTTCAGTAGAAATACTGCTCAAGGACAGTATGCTTACTATGTCTTCAAAGGACTCAGGTGTCAGTACACACTAATGTGTATTAAGTTATGAAATACAATCATGATACTGCTGGCTTTCTTCTCAAAGTGAATAGATAAAAGCCTTGGGCAATTCCTAGTCTGAATTCCAACACAATGTGTTGTGACCATCTCAGCATTTCCTTAGTTTAGAAATCTTGGGCCTTGGAAATTCTCCTTCCTGGTATAAAATCCTATGATTCTCCCGCTTTTAGCCTGATCTCAAGGCCACATTCATCTTTTTCACAACCAGATTAAATTGCCTATTTTGTATTTGTGATATAGATTCACATTGAATAGCCTAACTGGTAATAGTGCTATTAGTGAACTGTTCTATAACACTCTTCATCTCTCTCAAAGCCTAAGGAGAGCAGTATTATATTTTAAAGGATGTACTCCAATCCAAACAAGAATTAACTCAAGGAAGTCTGATGCAACACAAAAAATAGCTTATATTATCACAATGACTCCCTTCCTCCATAGTAGTCTATAAATGGTCTTCACTTCATGGAGAAAGAAAAAAGACAACTGAATGTATGCATATATTTCAACCAATAAGGCTGATCATCCGTTTCCTTCTCCCAGGGTTTTTCCTTTATATCTATGCAGATCTGAGATCAAGGACAAAGAAACCTAGACCAGTGGTGTTTTAAGACCTATTACTTTGTGAATCATCAGATCTAGAAACACCTGCTTTATCCTATTAGCTATGTGGGATTCCAGGTCTTACAATAGGATAAAGCATTTGCATGTAGCCTTGGCAGTACAGAAGATATTAGACCTTTGAATTTGTGACTCCACAATGTTGAAAGGACAGATTGCTCTTTGTAGATTTAAAAATTCATACAAGTATTATGTTTTTAAATTTGGAGCCTGGACCAAAATAATCAGATTTTCGTCTGCCCACAGAGAAATTTTATAGTCTATTATTTTTTGAAGCTTTTCATGCAGCTAAATTAAATTCCCTTCAAATGGTATGTGAAACTACACACTGTCTGTTGATGTTTTTTTATTTCACCACTTGCAAGCTGTGTGAGCATCTGTTGTGTGGAAGCCAGTAAAACATTAACACCAATGCATTCCAGCATGCACATATATGTAACTAAAAAGAGTTTCATGAGGTCTTTTCCCTATGGCTATGTGTACATTAGCAAATGTGGTGTAATAGGAGAAAATATGTGAAGTGCTTGGTACTGGAAGTCAACAGATTTGTGTATATTTTGACATTTTTTCTTCAACCTAGCTCTGTTTTGATCCATTAATAGTGGAAGTTCATTCAGTGTTTTCATTCAGAGCACGTCTTTGAGGTTTTTTCCGATAAAGTAGGCCAGTTCCTGTGCTCCAGGACTGCTGAAGTGCACTAAATGGGCAAAAATAGGAGCTTTCTTCCAAAAAGACACTGCCTTTCTAGATTGAAACACTAAGGCAGCCAGAGGACTGCACAGTCTGGAAAAGAAAGTGACTAATTTTTGTTTTAGTAGTAGCAGAGTAGTAGAGCAGAGAACTCTAGGTCAAATCTCTTTTGTCACTGTGGAGTCATGGGTCACTGTCTTTAGACTTCTCTGCCTAAGGAAAAGCAGGAAAAATAATCTGAAAGTAAGTTTTTTCCACTGGACACTCCTACTTATGTTCTCTTACTGAGAATGAAAGTGGCCTCACAACAATATCCCTTCTTTTATTTTCAGAATTAAATAAATTCAATTATAGATACAGCATTGTCCCTCTGGATATTTTAAGAAATTTAACACTTTAAATGTTAATGAATATAAAAATGTCTGTAGAACTCTGACTATCCAAGTCTGCTGATGTACATTTGAGACAGAATGTTTCCCCGTAGGTAACAATGGGATATGCACATAGAAGGACAGAAAAGGTTGAGGATGTGTTACTAAATCAGCTCCATCTAGCCTGTGGAATTGATAGCTAACATTGATTGTATTAATCAGGATTTCACTACACACAACTTTTTCTATGATGAGGACACATTACTATCTGGTATAAATACACCACCAGAATTTTCAGTTTAATGACTTACCAAAATCCTGATGAGATCCTTTTGATCACATTCCTCTAAACTTTTTGCATTTAATTTCTCCTTGTATTTCTAGAAATGAAAAAGAGTAAGAAAATTCAGGTTTTGTGTAGTAAGTTTCCAGTTTTAATTTTGTGGCTGTGGACAGAAACTCACCAGGATAGATTCAACTTCAGCCGGAGTGGCCTTTGTCTGGTACATAAGCATTTCCTGAGCAATGTCTTTCCTGTTTTCAAGTTTGTTCATTTTGTCATAAGTGTCAGTATTTAAAACAGACCACCCCAGGAACTGTGTGAGAGTCTGCAACAAAGTCAAGTAAAGCAGAGATGATGCCTTGACAACAGAATGAACCTGACAATTTGACTTAGTTTTCTTAAAGTCCCATTTCTGGCAGTGCCCTTTGAAAAGCAAGGTGCTACTCTACTAGTTAGAGGCCTTTATCTTCCCTCAGCCAGTTCTGTTAGCACTCACAGCTTCTAATGACATTTGGCTCAGCCTAGTAATTAAGTAATTAATATTCCCATTTTATATACCGGACTTTGAGGCTTATGAAGCTTAAGTCAGGTGGGTGGACTTGGCTACACTGTGTAGCATCTTATCTTGCCTGAGTGCATGTGATTATGAATGCTCTATGAACTCCCATGATCACAGGCTTGGTATCCATTGGCAAGCAGCACACCATACCTGCTTACCCACTGCTACTTAGGAGATGCTGACCATCATTAAAAAGTCAAAGCATTAAAAGTAAAATTATAAGCGATTTTTGTTCATTACTGGAATGTAAATGATCACTCACAAATTTTCAGTTTTATAAAGGGATATAAAATCTCAGATTCTTAAGAAACTGCATCGAGAAGAAGATAGACATTTGTCTAGATATGGCCTATTTGAAAAATTTTTGACATATAAAAATGACTTTTTACTGCAGTATTTTTATTAACATCACATAGCTCCTCAAACCCTCTAATCCTATTAAGCTTACTTCAGTGATCTGTTCGTCATACTCGTCAAAAGGTTTTCCATCTTTCCTATTGTAGAACGTTGCAACTCCCACAATTTCTTCCTTTTTGTTGACAATAGGCAATGACAAGACGTTTTTGACAACCCATCCGGATTCATCCACTGGTCCTTTCTGTAGGAAAGCAAAAAATCAGGAAATATGTATTTCTTTGAAAGTAATAATACAGCTATGGATATAAGCAATGTAGCAAGAAGCTTTTGTTTGTGCATCACAATCAAATGAGAAATTATTTATACAATCAACTGTATAACCAATTAGTGGCAAGCACTAGAATATTTTTCTACAATATTTATACTTACTAACGTTACTGGATTTACCTGAAATGTGAAGTATTCATCTGATGGTGCATCCATCATGTTACAAATCTGCAGCATAAAGAAAATGAGACATTTTTAGAGGGAATATTATGTGCATCAAAACTTTATATATGGTCTAATATTTTTTAAAGGAATATTTATTTATAAGCTAACAATAGTGAGCATCCTAACTAGCTACAGAAACTAAAACTGTTCCTCTTAAATTAGATGTGGTTATTCTGAAGACATAATATTTGAATGTTTGTAGCAAAGTCCCTCAGTGTCTCACAGTGCAAAAGCATAATGGTTAAGAAAATCACTTCCAGTTTAAAATGGCATGGAGATTTCTAGAAAAAAATAATTGAGTACTAAGGGCTCTATTAAAAGTGCCACAGGGTTACTCATAGCTGTCATACATCCTGACTTTGAATTACATATGTCTACGCAAGAAGATGTAGGAAATAAAGAAAAATTTAAAACCTTGCATGTGATGATTTTCTTACTTTGACATTTTTTGGTGACATTTAGCACACCTGGAAAGTGACATCAGACACAGACATTATTCCTCTGATATCAATACAATCCGAGGGAAATTATCCTGCTGTTTTCACCATTTGTGCTGAGGCCTTGTCTCCGTCCAAGACACTGATTTAAATGATTTAAATGATTTCACTGGGAACCAAAGGCACTGGAAGCACCATGGTATTTTTGTAGAGGATTTTGGTCATAGGGAGGTTTGGGGTTTTTTGTTCAATCAGAACTACTGCAGGATTTAAAACTCTAGTTTTTAGTTTTGCTATGAACTTACAAGACCGTTTTCAGCAACATATGTTGGCAATCCACTGACAAGACACCAGTGATCTGCTGGAGGTGACCTTTTAAGAGACAATGAAATTAATTTATTTCTACAATAAACACATGCTATTCTATCCCAGCAATATCTAATTACCACACATTCACAAGCTGCCAATGAATACTCACGGAATGACTTTGATTTCTTCTTGTCCGTGTAAAAGATAGTCAATAATCTTATAAAAGTTGACTTCCTATATAAAAATAACAAAACATCTAGGTGACTTGTACAACTTCAATGTCAAACTTAAGATTTATAAAAAGTAAAATTAATATCCTCACTCGTCCATCAGGTGTCTTGGGGCCTTTGTAAGGCTCTGCCTCCCCCAGCCGGATTGGCCACTCGTCATAGAACTCCTGAGAAAATGATACACAGGGAAAAAGGAAAAAACAAATCAGTTCTGTGTTCACAGATAAAATCAGATTTGTGGATTACGATTTGATTTTTATTTCTATGTAGTTTACTATGGTCACATTTCAGACAATTTTAAGAAAACATGGGTAATTATATTCCAGACAAGAAATGTTTGCCAGTAAATGGCAGGCTAATCTTATCTCTAGATAGTTGTACAGCTTAATGGTTCTTTTAGCAGGTAGATATTTCTAAAGCAATAATCAGAACTGCACCTCTACCCTTTCTCACATGGAATTATGAATATGAAAAATTGTTTCAGAATTGGCCTTTATGTTTATTGTGGTTGTATCCTTTGCCACACTTATATTTTGCATGTAATCTTTGTAACATTGTCAGATTTTATATCAATTATTCCAAAGAGTTAGAAAGCATGGTAACTTTGTGTCTTGGAGGCTTCAGGTCAGGAGCGGCACATTTCTAGCAAGTAGGAAAAATAGTTGTTACCTTCTCTTTAGTCATGTCCAGCAGACCAATAGAGTATCTTTCACAGTTCAAATACATTCGAATAGTATACAGTGCTTTGTGAAACTGTCGTTCTATATCTGTTAGCTCTTCAAATACTTTGTTGGCAGACCACAAAAGCATCTATTTACAACAAAAGAGAAAGAGGATAATGTTCAGAACGGTAAGAAAACATAAACATATGAATCCTAGGCATTCCAGAATGAAATTATAAGGTGTATTACTGTTATCAAATTTAAAAAGAATAAATAGATTGTATCCTTACTTCAATAAGCTTGCAAGAATATGAAATATTGGGAATGATAATTGTTTCATACAAAAACGAAGTATTATCATTAAAAAATGCTTCTATACCTGGCTTTTTCGTGATTCAATATTGTAGAGATACGACGTATGATGATTTCTTAGGCTCAAAGATATAAAGTTGAGGTATTTTTTAAATACCTAAAAATGATGAAGATCAAAAATAAGACAAAAGTATTAAATTAAGAGATAGGGTCACTCAAACTACTTGTTGAACTAAAAGCTGTATTGTTGTGCGACATTTTACCTCTTCATCCTCTTTCGAGAACTCAGGGGCATTTAATTTGTTGAGTGCCATCACAACAGCAAGCACCTCTTTACCCTGTGTAACTGCAGTTGCCAACATATTGACTGTTTTATAACCAGTTTTTTTGTCCATAAAGTCAGAAAAATGGTTGTTCTGAAAGAAAAGAAAAAAATCACAAGTTAAATGCACAACAGTTACTTACCACGCCAAGAGCAAATGATTGTTTTCGTTTGATAACTGATGTTTGCAATGCTGTGAGCACTGTTTCACTGTGCAGTAGGTTTATACTTGAAAAAAAACCACTATCATTATTTAACTCAATCTTGCAGAGTTATATGTACAAGCTTAACCAAGGCATAGGTTATGGAGATAGCTTCTGAAACCAAGTTCTGTGCAGGTCTTTATTATAATGCTGAGGAATTAAAAATATGCGAAATACAGAATAAGTGAAATAATAATATGATCTTGTGACTACCTGTGAATCTAACATATATGGCTTATGTGTTAGAGAATTACTTCATAGCTGTGTTGATATTTATTATTATTTAATTATTTCTGTAAATAAAATTCATTATACATTTCCCTCACACAATATTTAAAAGTACCACCTGTCCTGGCTAAAAATACTTATGGCAGTGAAGCATCCCCAGCAAGTATTCACCTGGCTGAGCTGTTTCTTATTCCTTCCTGTCTGACAAACTCCCATCCCTGTTGCTCCCAGCTCTACATGCTCTTTTGGTGGAAGATATAGGACTAGAGCTGCTTTTGTTGAGTGTGTGATCCTGTGGGAATGAGGCCATGTGACTAACGAATGAGCCACAACTAACTACTCCACATTTACATTTTCATCCTTAAAACCAAACGCTGAGGAGGGTTAGCAAAAGCTATTATTTTAATTTTTTTTATGTAAAAAAATGCTGGGAAGCTAGTTCATGCTTCCTGGAGAACTGTTTTATTTCCTCATCTCAAAGAAATTCTTGGTATTTTCTTGAAAGGTGTTGGTGTTCTCTTTAATTTAAAAAAAAGGGATTTAAACATTTTCAGGGAAATCTGTTTGTGTAGGGTTGTTATATTTTGTTATGTTATTGAGAAAACACATCTGAATGAGGTGAGTTATGACTTGGGGGTTTGAAATCTATTGATCCTTTCGTACTGAGAAATGCCTTGGTTCTACTAAGCAGCTAAAATAGCTAGACTCTGTCTTCACAGAGACATTTTCATGCCCTCACATTTTACTGCTAACAGTACTCAAGCTTCTTCACAGAGATGAGCACTCAAGTCCTGGTATGCAGTCAATGGCAGAGTCTCCATGAATTTCCTTTAGCAGGCCTGCTTCTGATTTCTCAAGGTGATGAGCAGTTGGTGCTGAATGAGGATGTCAAGAGGCAGGAAGTCGCCTGGTAACCAGGGAAAGTCAGACCACGGGTTAACACCGTGGATAGGAACAGCAGCTGGCCAAAGTGAGGCCAATGGAGCCCTGTTTTCAGGACATTCACCTAGAACCAAGATTCCCAAACCTTACCAGTCCCCTGCAATTAGCAAGTATTTGTGAATCCACTTACACTGCATGTCTATCACCAGAGCTGGCAAGCACTGCTGCCATTAATTACTGCGTTAGCTTAGGCAGCTGAGATCTGCACGGTGCATCCCAAGGTGCCTTCCTTGCTGATAGGCTGGAGAACGTTGCAGCATGCCACATAATGGAACTCCAGCTTTCATAGATTATACATAAATCTACTTAAACAAAACCCCAAACAAATAAGCGTTTTCTAGGTTATAAAATCAAGCATGACAATGCTTGGAAATGCCAGAACTAAAATTGTTTGCCTATTATTTAGATTTTTCCTCTTAATTTCCTTTTGCCCCTCTTCCCTCTAGCAATTGTTTCTAGAACATGTTGAATTTATAGCATATACAACTCTAACAAGAAAGACAGAATTATATTATCAAAATTATTTTTCATCAAAATACTAGGGTTTGGGTTTTTTCCTTGTTTTTCACAGTCTTTAGTCAGTCCATCTTTTATGTTTGCATTTTAGATTTCCTTCTAGGGCTGCATTTCAGTGAATCAAATTAAATGTCTGGAAGTAACTCTTAAATATTTTATTTATGCCCTGGGCTCTCTTACAGAGAATTGATTCTCTTAAGGACAGCCTGTGTCATCCCCATAAATCTCATTCAATGTATCAGGCTGTGTTTGGGTCCCTGGAAAGCGTAGCTACTTTCGAATATATTGTCCCTGATAAAAGGGGATGCTTTCTCTACTTCCAACAAACACCCTGAGTTGTTTTCTGTTTTTCTCAGAGAAAGGTATAGGAATATCTCATTTAACACATATCCAGAGAAAACGCCAGGCAATCCGTCTCTTCTGTGTGAGAATCAAATACTGTCCTGCAGCCTGCTGAACAAGTATGTTATTACATGGAAATATTCGGTTTTCTGTGGAATGTATTATTTACTGACACAACCATTCTGGACTTGGGGGTGGTTTTGAGCTCCTGTTTTTGGGCTTCTGACTGTTTTAGCCATTGAAAATCCAGTAAATCAGACAGATAACTTGACCTTGTTTTGTAGTCCCTCTGTGTCACTAAGAGCATCTAGCCTCCTGGCAAGGCCCAGGTTCCTGGTTTTAGGGTACTGTATTCTGCTATGAAGAAATAAATAAAAATTTCAGACACTCCTGGATTTCTGAATACTTAAAAGGAATCTGTAGACACCAAATGAGCTGAATCAGCAGGATTCAGCTGCCGTGTCTTACTTTGTTTCGTAACTCCAGAATGAAGGTACAAGCAGTGGTGATCAGAAGTGTTCAGAAGAAGCACTTTGGTCATGCAATTTTTGCAGAGGATAGAAAAATTTTAATACAAGTCTCTATTAATAAACGGAAAGCTCAGTAACCACAAGCCATCCTGTGCCTAGATAGTGCAAAGTAGAAAGATAAAAATACCTTTTAATGCATTGGCAGCATTCCCACAGTATGTACATAGACTCCTGTCTCACATGATTTGCATGTACAAGCAAAAAATTGTGCTTAATATTAGGCTTTTCATTATTGACTATTTTATACATAATTGCTAGGAGTTTTGAAGCCTTTATTTCCAACAGAGTTTTAAAAACATTTTCACTTGGGAACATAATGTCCTTTTTTCTGAAGAAAATCACTTTTCACAATATCTAAGATATCATGTTCATAGACAAATAAGCAAGAAATGTGGTCTGCAGTACCAGAGCCAGAACAACATCTTGGTCCTTCCACGACTGCATGAATGTGGACACTTAGTCTACTTGAGCCTGATCTTATGAATCAAACTATCTTTCAGAGCAATGTTTTGGACTTTCAGCTCTCAGTTAAATCACAAAATAGGCTTTAAAAGAGAAATTACAGAAAAGAAATCCGCTGCCAACTCCCTAACTGTAGTACATGTGCAGGTATTTCCTACTAGCTCCATTTAAAGCTGAGATACCAAGCCATTTACTGAACAATGATCAGTTCTTTAGATAGGCCCTAAGATATGCAGCATATCCTGGATTTGCAGTAAGCCAGCACCAGCACCCGGCTAGCTCGACCAGCTAGCACAGCCCTTTCAATGGAGGAATGTTTCCTAATATCCGAGCTAAACCTCTCCTGGCACAACTCGAGGCCATCTCCTTTTATCCTATTATTTGTTAGTTGGGAGAAGAGGCTGACCCTCACCTTTCAAGGATTTGTAGACACTGATAGGGCCCCTCTGAGCCTGCTTTTCTCCAGGCTCAACGCCCCCAGCTCCCTCAGCCACTTCTCATAGGACTTGTGTTCCAGATCCTTCTTCAGCTTTGTCAGCCTGCTCTGGAGATGCTCCACCACCTCAGTATGTTTCTTGTAGTGAGGGGCCCACAGCTGGACACAGGATTTGAGGTGTAGCCTCACCAGTGCTTGGTGCAGGGCAACAATCTCTGCCCTGTGATCCTGCTGGCCACACTGTTTCTGATCCAAGCCAGGATGCCCTTGGCCTTCTTGCCCATCTGGGCACTGCTGGCTCATGTTAAGCTGCAGCTGATCAGCACCCCCAGATCCTTTACTCCCAGGCAGCTTTCCAGCAGTTCATCCGTGCCGTGCTGCCGGCGGTTGAAGTGACCCAACACAACAGGGGATAAGACTTAATCCTGCAGGTGAGGTGATAGGGCCAAAACAGCAGATGCCTCTCTTCCTCCACCTCTTTCCCCTTGTAAAGCACAGAGGAAGAAGGGGTTACTGCGACCTCTTGCAGTTATGACCATTTTGCTCATATTGGGTGGGAGGTTCTGTGTTGGATAGATGAGTTCAGACTACACATATTTCTTTGCATTATCTCCACATGTTTCTGGTTTTCTTTCTGGTAGTTCTACAGTGTTTTCTTCTCCTCCTGATATTTTCTTCCACTGATTGTCTTGCATTGGCTCAGATTTCTGAAAATTTTAACCACTTGATAGGTGGTATTGATGTGCTATAATGCTTTCTCTTACTCCTACTTAGCCTAATTTCAACTCACAAGTATTTTTGTTTCATAATGATATAATTGAGTATGAATAGAAAATTAAAAGCACCTACCATCATTGAAAAATGTCATCAATCTGTTTCAAAATGAAACCAAATTAGCTAAATGAGTTGGCCCTTTCTTAGGCCACACTCCAAAAATTATGTATGGTCAGGGATGTAAATTTCATTTTAGGATGTAACTTATTAGCATTACAGAACAAATTGACTTTGTTATTGTCAACATCACTAGAGTTCTGAAACTGAATCAAGGACAAATTAATATATTTTTAACAGAACTTGGGGATTGAACTTTTCGGTTATGTCACTGAAATGGCTGCTTGTTATTTGCCATATTTAGTAACTATTTTGCAACTTCTTGAAATTGGATTTGTAATATATTAAGTGTTTTTTTGCAAAAACCAAGAAAATTAGATAAAAGGGAGCTTTTAATTTTAATTTTAAATGTACATTTTTTCTCCAGTTTTGGGAGCTTTCCTCTTAGAATAGTAAATTGAGGAAAGAATTGGTTGGGGTTTTCTTCTGGAAGGCACAGTTTATAGAAATTTGTTCCGGTGTTAAAATATTTTCTGGTAAATTGACTAAATCTTTGCCATTATAGAAGATTGGAACATGTTTCCATTTTTCCAGTTAATATTTACTGAGTATGAGTTTCTGACAATCTGGTGTTTATTATCAAGGTAAGATAAAATGGAGGAGCAGACATCAACATTTACAGTGCGTATTCTTGCCATGCAAAAAGCTACCTCAGACAGCCTGGAGTCTGGGGTCTAGAACATCCACATTAATCCGAAACTCCTGTCAGTTTAGACAGGCCTGGAACTAAAGTCTCTCCCACGCTTGGGTTAAAGAGCAGAGCTGCTGTTCTGAAGCTGCATCAGCTTACAAAGGGATGATACCAATGCTTGCAACTTGAAGATGTGTTTAAGTTGATTTGTACCATAGGCTTCCAGTGGTTAAATTAAGTACCACAACAATCACACTTCTGGCTGCTTAATCTGAGTTGGAATCCCCCACGATCTCTTGTTTCTTCACTTCGCTGGGGTTGTGAATTCCAGTGCAGGACCTCTAAAAATGAGGGCTGGTTATTCCAGCACCAAAACATTTCAGCCCCTTTATAGATCTAATCCAAAAGCCTCCACTTCTTTTGAAGCATTTTTTCACAATTTTTATAATTTGATACTCAACTAAAACGAAGAATATTATTTCTTGAGTTTCCAGTTCTTAATTAAATCCTTGTCTTCAAATACCTCTGAATTGAAAGGAACAGTGCAATAATTTAAATAGGTTATGGATTAAAGCAAATACATAAAGTCTTTTTTATTGGTTCTTACAAGCTGACAATGTGAGATTTTGATTCCCAAAAAACACATACTCCTTGTAGAGCTATTTTTTGTAGAGCTTAGTTTTATTTGGAAATAATGCCTTGGAGAAAAATGTATGGTAATTGTACTCTCCTTTTTATGTTGTCTGTGTTATCAATTACTGTTTAAAGAATATTAATGGACATATCAGATTTTTTGCAGCCTATTATTTTACTTTGTAATACTTGAGGCATATACTCTGCTAGATCCTCTGAATAATTTGAGACAAATTATTAGGGTAATGGTCCTACCTGGCCTCCTGTTTCTCACAACTTTAAATCCTGGATTAAATGCTATTAGCTCTCGCAGTCGACAGGTCCATAATCTTGTGGGGAGGAGACTGTTCTGACTACTAAGTTAATTATTGAAGGTCTGTATCTTTTCCTTTGCTTTTCTTTTCTGGAGCATTAGTCAGGATGAGGCGCTTCCTCACGTTTATTGGTACCTTTCCAGGATGAAGAAGGAGATAATCCCTAAGGAACTGGTTACCAGGCACTAAAAGTGGAGTAAATTTTTTTCCCAATGATTTATTGCTGTTGTGATCTTTTATTGCATTTACTTTTGTTATAAAGGGGTGATGATTGAAGCATGAAAATGTCACACCATGGGTTTGTCAATGTTGTCATGTACTTAAGACTTAAAAAACACTATGCTGTTTGGATATGGACTGTGTCAACAGTAGAAAGTGGCTAGACATGACATTTTTAAAGTACTATAGCCAACTAGAAGTAATCATTGTGAATTTTGTATTCTGACAAGGCAGTACAGGCAAAATTCTTCTCTGGCTTAACTCTGCTTGTCATTTTTTGTTCGGAATTTGGGTAGCAGACAATCTAGTCTGACTGAAGTGTATATATAGTGAACTGAAAAATAATTACCCTTTCTAAAATGTGATAAAGACTTCGGTGGCTGCATATTTCTGCTGCCTTGGACTAATTATACTCCTTAAATGTGACTGACTCAAACTGCAGTTCTGGGTTTGCTATGGAGATAAAGATTCTGGTGATATAATTGGGAGCTCTGCTTGTGTGAGGAGTGTGGACTTGGACACTGATTTTTTTGTGCACATAGAATGAAAATGCTGACATTTTTGACATCTTTAGGGCTGTTTTTATATATCAAACCTTGGTCCCAGAGAAGTCTCTGGGAGTTTTGCAATTAACTAATAAAATGTCAATATTCTGATGATGTTTAGTTACCAAATTTAGATTAATGGGACCATAGTTTAATTGCATTTTTACATGTGTGCCTAATGGCGTAGACCTCAGTAATCCTGAGAGAGTAAATGGGTGCCTAAGTAAAGATTACCTTGGAATGATTGAATAATAACAGATACTTAGCTGACATAAATTAATTTATGAGCGCAAAACACCTAGCGGTATCAGATGGACGGAAAAGTTCTCTTACTTAAGCATATTCAAATAACATTTGTCACAAAATCTTGAACAAATCCTATTGCAAACACAGAAATATTTGGTTAGTACTGCTCTGGGCACCTCTCTCTATAATGATACTAAGAAGCAGTGCAGTGTCTGATAGGAGGCACATCTTTCTTGATCCTCCTGATCTTTTCTCACGTAATCAGTCTTATGAACTTGGACGGATTATCCTCCAATCTCCCCACGTGGTGGTAAGAGGCAGAAAATCAGACACTTCTTGTCAGAAGAGCAACCACTGAAGAAAGGATATTAGTGGTCAGTTGAAAATCAGCTGATTTGTTTTCTCAAATCAGTCAGTCTTCTGTTTGCCCCTGTGATTCTACTTACATCTGAGGCAGTTTACTATATATCGGAATGTTCTTTTCATATATGTAAATATTCTTTGTTTCTGAGCTTTAAAAGTAGTCCTTGATAACTTTTAGCATGACAAAATACATTATTTTTTGTTTACCTCCTGGAAAACACAGATAATTGCAGTGGATAAATATTTTCACTATTTACATGGAGCTTAGGACACTGAGGGGGTTTCTATCTCTAAAATATTCTGGAATTTTAAATTGACTGTATAGGAAATACTGAGAATCCAGACTGTCATCTTGAGAATTATCTTAGCACCATTCGATTATGTTCAGATTTTCCACATAGGACTAAAAAGAAATGAAGATACCAGCATTTGATGATACAAGGTTAGTTATTTTTAAAGTAATCTTCACATTCAAAGCGTATTTACATTTCCCCATGTATTTCAGAGCAGTTTCTAAAGCAGACCTCATACATGGGTGTTTAACTTTTGTTAGGTCACTCATCATTTAAATTCACATTTATAGTAAATAATAATAATAATAAAGATGTAAATAAAATTAATAAATAATATAATAAATAGACTCTTATCAACACCTTAAAGAAAGAAGGTGATTCAGTGCAGATTCAACAGGAACTTCAAAAATGTCAGAACAGCTCTGACTCATTAATTTTCTTCTACGGAAAATGGTTCTGAACAAAAGCCCTGGATCCAGACGTACTCAAAATCAAACCCGTTTTAAATCAAACACTGACATTTATGTTGACATCATCTTCATCTGTCCTCATTCACTTACTAATAAGGATACATCTTCATTACAAAAGCTGCAAATTAAATGATTCAGAGATGCATGCATGGCAGCATGGAATGATAACAGAGAACGCTTGCAAGCCCATACTGGAAAACAGAATACAAGCCTGCCTTGTTCAGCAGAAACTCAGGTGTTAATGGTCTCTATTAATCTAATATTCTCTTCCCTTATTATAGTCATTGACATTACAACTACTTTAAGGCCACTGAAAACACCTAACTAGGCTACATGATGTGGCTCTATTGGATTTTAAGGCATCTCTGCTGATGCTTTCCTCATGTTATATGTCTGGATTCCTGTCTCTGAGATTTTCCTGAAGAACGACTTTTTACCTCAAGCCCTGGGCAGGAAGCTTCGTAAACAAATGCACAGAACCTCATTCCCCAAGAGAAGTCACTTACCTTTGTCACATCAGGTATATTAAAAAACTTCTTGGTATGAGCCACCCATCCCACTATCCCGATGTCCAGAGGAAAAACAGTCTCATTTTCTGGTTTCACCAAATTCTGCTCATAGCTGGAAGTTGGAGTGATGTCAAGAATCCTGGAGGCTACTTCTGGAATACCATTTCGGGAACGACAAATGAACAAACTACATCGATCAGCTGCCAGCAGCTGTGCCAGCCTCTGCAAGGACTTGTGCACAATCTTTTCCATAACGCATGCTTCATCCTGGATTTCTGTTACCAACTCAAAAATTATGTCACACTCCTCCAGACGGGACATGTCTTTGAAGCTGACATCTCCCTTCACATCTCCAGGCTTCACGTTAAAGATACTTCCCAGCACTTCTGGTCTCATTTTTCGGTCGAAATACTCCTTGGCAAACTGGGGATTGTTCTCCAGGTATTTTTCAACGGCATCTTTATTTACCTCACCCATTTTTGCTGGATTTTTCCAAGAATTTCTTTTAGAACTGCATCACCATCAAAGCTGAACGGTAGCAAGAAGTCCTAACCTGTTACTAGTAAGGAAAATGTACTTTGTACATATTGTATAGCTCACAGACATAATACATTCATCTTCCTCTGTGGCTTCCAAGCCTTCTGATACTCTTGAGATATGACAGAAGGCACTGGCTTAGCATCTTCTTAGTGTGAGATCTTGGAGACTGCTAATTAAAGAGATGTCAGGACACTAAACCCCTGAGCATTCTTAGCTCATAAATCCTCAGGGAATAATTTTAGCATTTTAAACTAACAATTTAATTCTTGTAAAATTGTCTGATGTGTAGATTTGTATACCTGTACGTGTCTCCTTCATTCACAGTATATATACTGTACTGTGCACACAGAATTTCCTATTAGAACTTCATATGAGGAATTCCACACAGATACTTACCCCACATTATACACGTGCACAGATGTACACACGTGTATTTGTGAGAGGTACTTAAGGGCAGGAAAACAGAATGTTATGGAGAAATCTTTTAAATGGTAGAATTTAGTTTTCCTTGAAATAGTCAGGTGGTGATAGAAATTAGATTACTAAAAGTAAATAATCATGAAGCTATACATGAATAAAATGGGTGAAATCCTTAAGACCTTACAGAAGTCTGAGCTTGCTCAAGTGCTCAAATGATTTACCTAGGTGAAGATGGAATAAAAGAATTAGAATTTCACTTAGCACAGCCAGATATGGCTTATTCTTTTTTCTTTTTTCTTCAAAAAGAGAGAGTCAAAAGAAAGAATAAAATCCGAAAACTGATTAAATTCAAACTGGGTTGAGGAAACAGTAAAATTTTTATTCTATAAGCATAAATATCCAGTCAGGGTCTACACTTTCTTCAGAAAAAGTTGGAGATGTCTGCTCTATTGAATAGTACAAAAAGGATAATAATGGACAAATATTAGGCAAAGAGGGAATCTTGAGTCTGGTCGTAGATATACCATAGATAACCACATATCTATAGAGATATAGATACATGGTTAGACATGTTTAAAGTTTCCTACCATTAGAAGTTCAACGTTACACACATGAATGGAAAAGGAATGATGGAAAATGTGTTGAATTTGAGAAGCAAACCGTCCAAGGCTACATGAGTGAGAAAGCTGAATTTAAGTGCCAACTATGATAGTAAATGATCTGTGCTCATTGAAACAGATCTGAATTCCAGCACAGCAGGAGGACTGCAATACAATTAATCTTACTTCTTTTTATGGCATTCACATAGATCAGAAGCAATGAGAGATTCTTGGTGTAAGAAAAAAACCATATACCCTTTGGAAATTCTTAATTTGTAAAGAGTAATTGCCAAAGTACAACATCATCTGTCTGCCAGAAGCCACACTGTGTCAACATTCGTTTTTATCAACAGATCTAAAGGAATCAGCATGGGCAACTGACACAGATACTCTCGAGCACAAAGAACAGGTCACTGACAGATGTGCAATGACACCTAACATTACTTTTCCCTCTGACCACGATATGAAACACTATGTGCAACACTAATTTTTGTCAGACTGCAGATGCTTTGCAGATTTTAAAAGGCATATGAAAATCAGCAAACACATTACAAACACATTTTGGCCTGGCTCCTTTTCTCTGATGGGGTTGCCGCCCCCAGCAGCCTGGGGGACAGGCCCCTCCCTGGTGGGTGTGTGAGTTTGCAGCATCTTCTTGACAGGTGACCTGGTGACAGGAACCTGTGGCAGCACAGCAGAGTGTTCTGACCATTGTACACACACACAGCTTACAAGAAAACAGCAGAAGAAAGGCTGTTATATATGTCTTAGTCTTTTAGTAGCTTTATGATTTGATCAATACGTATGAAAGCAGTAGAGACTTGAAAAGAATTTTGTATGTAATTGTACATAGAGTTAAATTATTTCTTGTCATCTTCCTGATTTCCAGCTCATTACTTTTCATGCTGTGCTTTAAAAGAAGAGGATTTTGAAGAGTATCAATGAAAGCGTGTGAAGGAATAGTAACATTTTTTTGCATTATGTGTTCAGCCATATTTTTCTACTGACTTTGGAACATTCCACAGAGTACTTGCTTTGAAATGGAAGGGGTCTATAGAGGACCTGTCTCATGCCCAGATGAAACATTCTATAACTTCTATGTAAGACTTACACATTCATCTTTCTCACATATGAGAAATCAGTTTTACAAACATCAATTCTTTATATGGTGTCACATTAATTCAGTGAAATAGAGTGGCATGTCACTGTCTGGAGGGAGAGTAAGTGAATACAGGCAACCTGACCAAGTGATACCATTTTCTTTGGGGGCAGAGAGGTTGGGGGGGTTTACATTTTTGTAAACTAACAAATTTACAATCATTTTATTATAATTTTTTTCTATGTGCAAGATCACCTAAAAGGCTTATCATGATTTCACCGAATCTCCCTCATGCTCACCTGTTTTTATAAAGGATAAGTTACACTATTTGTACTTGGAGATAACAAATAATTTTTTAATTAGGTACTACTATAAGGTGATACATTTTCTTTGTAATAAAATATTTCAAATGTACCTGGGCTGTCCCACAATCATTCTTATATCATAAAGCAATTCTTATTGTATTTTCCTTAATTTAGATTCACTCTTAAAATTGCACTCTCGCCCTGAAAAGTGTGAAATGACAGGGAAAGAAGCATCAGAAACCAATAGAAGTTCTTTTTGAAATGTTGTCATGAATTTTAAAGTTTCTCTGCTGGAATATGACATTTATTTTCTGTTCTATCCCCTTTACTCTCCTTTTTATCCACAGCATTGAACATTTTATCTTTATTAAAGCTAATTCACATTTGTATTTAAACTTAATTTAATTTTAGAGACTCTTAGAAATACGTGTGCTTTGTGATTTTAATATATATGATGCCGTTTGCCTTTGACGTTCATAGTACCTACAGAAATCAAACTATTTATGGAGTAGTTCTTAGTAGTAGACCATTCCTGAGCCCTTGTGATACACGGAAACTCCTAAGAAGGATAACTGACAGACGTGGTTATTTAAATAGATTCAAGCATCACGTAAATGTCAAAGGCATTTATAAGGTTTCCCAGTTCAGCTCAGTGTTTGTATCTCAACGTCTTTTTATTACTGAGAATGTTATTCAGCGCTGCTGAGAAGGGTCTGACTGTCTTCTTCATGCCCTGCTGCCAGATATGTATACCCTTGTTAAGATCCCCCCAAACCTTCTTTTCAGGCTGAACAGTCCCAGCTCTCTCCACCTCTGTTTTTGTCATATTCTCTTATTGCTCTGTGATCTTTGTGGTTCTTTGCTGGACTCACTTCATTATGTCTGTGTCTTCCATCAGTTAAAATTTAGAGTTCTTCTCACCTGGCTGGCCAGCCTGTTGGAGAACTTTAGATCTTTGTTTCAAATTGTTTCCATTTTAGTAATATGCCCAGAAAAAAATTTCAATTCAGAATCGCAATCCTCAGAAAGACTTGCTAAAGAAAACAGAGGTACCATTTTAAACTAGTTTTGTTAGTAAATACTGTTTGTAAAGAGTTCAGTGTGAATTTACTCCGTAAACAAAATGTCGTGTCATTAAATTACAAAAATAGGTAGTACACAGGCTGGCGTGGAGCAAAGGGCAATCTTTTCTAGTCCATTCTGTCCTTGACCTCTGTACTCAGACTGCCACCAAGAGGAACAGTTGTGATAGCGACAGTGTACACAGTTGTCCCTTACAAAGCGCACGGAGCTCCTTGGCTCAGCTCATGCCATTTGTTGTTGATATGGATCTGGTTTCACAGGACGGTGGCTACACTTGCATCCACTGCTCTGTGCACACAGTGGTCATTCATTCGCCTGCAATATCTGCCTCTGAGAGTTCAATGGATACCCACGTTTGTGAATGGCATTCTATAAATAAACAATCAAGAGAACACAGCAAAAAGTCTTCCAATCTATGTGTAGTCTGGCTGGAAACGGATGGTCCATTTCCTACTAGCAGTTTTTGAGTCAACTTTCCCCTAAGAGCTAAACTTATTCTTGTGAACAAAAATAAATTTTAGTTCCTTTAATATGCAAAGCTTGAAAGTTGCAGTGTTAAAAATGTTTTAAACAGTAATTTGACTCTTGTTTCTTCCTTTTTTTTTAAAGTCATAAATAAAGATAAATAATTCCTACAATGAATGGTTTTTTCCAGCCATTTCCTTCTGTATTTTTTCCCTTGCTATACTTAATTGAAAATATTGCAGAATTTTACAAGCTATTAATGTAGAAATTAATCCAGTCACAGAATCATTGCCAGAAGTTAGCACTTTTTTGTCCTCTTTGCAAAATTCAAAGGTAGAAGACTTTCTTTCCCTTTCTTTAAATAAAGTTCCAAAAAATACATAGTGGCTTTTAAAAAAATTTCTGTACTACTCCTAATCCACTGCCAGCCTCAGGCATCAGAAGTCATGTATGAAACTTACGTTATCAATATTTTAATAATTCTCTTAAATATAATTGTCTGAGCTTTCCCAGAACCTAGAAATCCTTGGATACCATTGACTTGATCATATTCCTCTCAGATTCAATTGAAATCCTGGCCCAAGTTCCTTTCAGTTTGCAAGAGAAGTACAAATCTGCAAGGTGGATATCTAGGTCTGGATGAGGATCACTCGCTGACATCATTTCTCAAGCAAACCCAGAGCCCAATCAATCCAAATGACATTTGACTGAGGCAAAGTTTACACTGTTTATGAGTTTACACAGTTCTACTGGCGCTGCTGTATCTCTTAGGACTGAGGAAGAATTCACCCTTGAATTGCCACAGCAATGCTTGTCTGCTAGAAACCTTCCATTCCTCCTCCAATACACCCTGATCTAGATGTAACCAACAAAATAGCAGCCTTTTTGCCTAAAAACCTTGTCCCATTGAACCAAGGAAGCACTTCAGCTGTGACTCTGAAAGGACTTCATCAATGTAAACTGTGTCTCAGGTAGGCAGTATTGGAGACAGAGCTAAAGCAGAGGAGGCAGAGAGCCAAACTCCCTGTGTAACCTTCATGTCATACTGACTTGCCCAGCTTCTCTCCTGCAGTTGTCAAAACCTGACTGGGAAATACTGGTGTGATTTCACTGTAGCTGCGCTGCCACAAATTCCCCATGATAATAGGTCAAAAGAAGAGTTTTCTTGGGCATTGTCTAGAGTTCATAGAGATCCCAGACTTGAGGGCCTGAATGAGTTGAAAGTTATAATTACTAAGTCTGTCAGGCACCTCCACCAGATATGAGTTGCCAAATATTGCAGAGATCAGTGGAGGTACACAATTAAAGAAATGCTGTGCCACGGCTTATACAAAATTACATGTTTCTGATTTAATTTGTTGATAACATCAGATTAATTTAAGAGACTGTAATACCTCTTGCACACACTTAGAACTGATCCTATTAAAACTTATTAACAGAAGTAAATTTTTGTTTCATTGATGCCTGTCTGTAAATCTTCTGACAACAGCAGTATGTATAACAGGGACACTGACCTAGATTTTCAGAGGTGGTCAAATCTCAGCAGGTTTTGACTTATCTGGATGAGTAACTGTAGACTGCTTTGAAAAAGTCATAGATAATTATGCTATTGACAAAACTTTATAGGAATAGATTTGATCCTGCAAGAACCTCTCTGGTGGTATAAAGCAGTGTACAGATTTTTGAACAGGACAAACTTAGGAGAAATTATAATAGTTCACAAATTGGCAGAGAATAAAGAAATAATTTTCTTTGGTATTAAATAAAGTAATAGATTCAAAGCTTATTAATTGAGCTATAATCCATCTTATTGCTATCAGTCATGTGAGACACTGAATAAAGAAAAGTCATGTTGATTTTGTTCATGTGATGAATTAATGTATTAAGACCAGTGAGTATTTTGTAAAAGTTTTATAAAAATGTGTATGTATCACTAGTATCACCATTGCCACAGACTGAAGCAAGATTATAAAAGTCACCAGAAGATTATAGGTTACTTTTTCTCTTCAGTCTCTGTAGGAATTAGCAAATTTGAAAATCTCAGCTTAAAAATGGCAATCTTGACTTATTGGAAAGCTACCACTGAAAGTTTCAGGACAATTAATATTCCTACACCCTTCTGGTCCCCTGTGTTAAATATGTTCTTTACTCCAAATAGAAGGTTTATATTAAACATAGTGGAATTTTTAGTGTCTGATGTTATCCAGGAAATCGAAGGCAGACATGGAACAGCCCTGAGCAACAGGTGTTTGAGAAAGTGAACAAAACATACTGTGCAAAAAGCCTCCAACATAAAGTAGAAAAGGAAGATAAATCAATCAGACTGTTTGCATTATATATGAGAAGAGATTGTAAAGGACAGCAATAGTAAAAAGTCTAATATTTTTATGAATGTATGAAAGGAATGATAAGTAAACTTCTGGGAAAGGCCATGCTGAATAAATTGGTTAAAGCTGTACATTGGCTACTATTGAAGTATTTTTTTACACTGCATTGGTATCTCCATATTTAAATTATATTTTTACTTGATTTTTAAAGTTATGAACACAGGCCTTTCAAATAACAGGCTTCTACCTTTATTCTTTAAAAAAACTGGGAGGTGAAAAAAGTAGATGAATTAGTTCTCTTGGTAACAATCATTCCTATCCTGCTCTGGTTACATGCCTAGAAAATAATTAACAGATTTTCTCTAATGCTTCCTAAAGATGTTGAAACTAGAGAACAAATATTGACCGAGAGGCAGCAAAACTTGCCTGGACAGGAGAAAATAATGGTTTATATAACTGAAAACAGTTTGCCAAAACCAGAATAGAAATTGTGGAATATCTGATTTAAAATTAACATCAAAATGGCCAGATGTGGTGTGTACATGCATTTGGGTATTTGCAGGCCACACTTAAGTCCTGCTACCACATAAAAGGGCTCTTTCACCATCCTGAGGATGTGCAGGACCCCAATTCCTGTTGCTGGGAGCTGCTCAGGAGATGATTTAGCACCCAAGAGAGCCTTTTGGAAGCAAGAGGGAACCAGTCATGAGGACCTGAAGAGGTTCTGGAATGACCAGGCTTTCAGAAACATGAGCAGAAACTTGCAAGTATTATGTTTGCCACTGTTTATCTATGGATGCTGAAAAAGCTTCGGCAGAGAATTTCTTCAGCTCTCTGCAGCATTTTGTGAGAGCTCTGTCTTTCCCATGCAAATTATTCAAAACAATGTTACAGTTTTGTAAACTTCTTGCACCTGCAGGTTGTTTTGCAGTATTGTCATGGTTCTAACTAGAAAAATATTTAGAAATGGCTGTCTTAGAACTTGGCCAATCCCCTCGAGGGGTGGATGGCCAAAGGACCGATTACCTCATGCCATTTAACACACTTTTGAGAACTAACATATAAAAGCCTTTGGAAAAATTATTAAATCGCTTCCATTTATCCCTGAGCCTGGACTTTGTGTCGTTTCTCTACCCGTCCATGGTGCAGACAGCGACATTTTTCAGGGTAAAAGAGGAAAGGACTTTGGGGAGGAGGTGGAGGAAACAAGTCTGCACCTTGTAACTGGGTCAAGCTTGTTGGGTAAGACGGATTTTGGACTGCAGTGTGTAAAATCACAGAGGAGGTGGAGGCAGTTCACTCTCCCCCTGCAGAGGTGCGATGCCTCTCATTCCATTTGTTCTCCCCACACATGTGCACACCCCTTCCCCCAGGTGTGAGCTCTGCTTTTGTGTTACGAAAAGCAAAGAGAGGCATTTGTTTCTAGCGCCTGCTTGGCTGCAGATCAGGGTCAAAGACCACCTGAGCCCATGGGTGTTACGCAAGAGGCTGTTATGAAGGGGCCCCAGCCTGCAGCACACATCAACCCGCCTCCCTGCTCCCCTCTCCAATGCTGGCTCTGTGGCTCAGCAGGTTGCGAAAGCCCCAGGACTACATAAAGCATTCCCTGTCTGGGCACTGCCACCACCATCAACACTTGGGGTCTCAAGAGGCTCCAGGAATCGGCACAGTCTGTAAGGGACCCTGCTGTTGTGGGCTGGGGACAACCAGGTGCCTTGCCTGCACACACATCAGGGAAAGCTGCATGATGCCCTGGCGATCTGTCAGGGCAGCCTTCCTCACTTCACTTGTGTGACAGAGCCTGTTTCTGATGATATTCTCTGTTTGCTGCAGGGACAGGATGGCCCACATGGAGAGAGCTCTGAGCTGGCTGCTGCTGCTGTCACTGGCCTTGCTGGGCAGCAGCACTGCAGAGCGGGACTGCCGAGTAAGCAGCTTCAAAGTCAAGGAGAACTTCAATAAGACCAGGGTAAATCTTTTCTCTCCTGGATCTGTGATGTCTTGCATAACTCCTCTTTCCAGGCTACAAAATTTGGCATTCAGTAGCACCAGTGTGTTCACATTTCAAAGTCACAGACTGTAATACTGAGAAATGGCAGAAATGTGTGATGTCCACACCTCCGCAGATGCTGGATCCTGATGCATCTGATAAAGGAATACAGCAGAAACTGAGTTTTAGCAGACTGGTGTCAAACTGTAGGGTATTAGCAAAAGGAGTGTATTGACTTGGTTGTTTCCATGAAAAATTAATACTCTGGTGTTTTCAGACACCATTGCAAGGAAAAAAATATGCATAGTTCTGTCAAGATCTGCCAGTTGTTATCCTTTTTCCACTAAATTTTGTATTCCTTATACTGAACAGGTGCAGATACAGATAAGATTACTGAAAAAAGTCAGTATTTCCACAAATTATGACTGCACTAGGATGTATTGGTGGCTTTATGCTCTTGAAACAGCTAGATTTGTTTCTTAGGTACACCTTTGAGGCATGGTGTCAAAGATCTGCATACTCTTCCCTCGGTCACCTCCCCTATTTCTGTACTGTCTGATTACAATGTTTCCATTGTTCTAGGTCTAACTGCAGCCTTTCTTATTTCCTTGCAGTACAGTGGCACCTGGTATGCCATGGCAAAAAAAGATCCTGAGGGGCTGTTTCTGCAGGACAATGTGGTAGCCCAGTTCACCATAGATGAGAATGGAAAAATGGCTGCCACTGCAAAGGGCAGAGTCAGACTCTTCAAGTAAGCTGTTTGCCATTCTCCTCTTGTTCCATTTCGCTAAGCTACTGCTCCAATCCTACCTGCTATCCCTGTGCTAGTCACACAGTCACACTGAACCTGTGCTGTTAGATTGGAATGTGACATTTTCTTTGTCTCTGGCTACAGTAACTGGGATGTCTGTGCTGACATGATTGGCTCTTTCACTGACACAGAGGATCCTGCCAAGTTCAAGATGAAGTACTGGGGTGTCGCCTCTTTTCTGCAGAAAGGAAGTGAGTACTTAACTATAGAAGACGCAGAACTACTTAGAAGACTAGTTATGTTGTATGTCCATGCTGGGGAAGGAAAAAAGTACTGTTGAATTTCTTAAACACTCTTAAAAGACATAATAACTACCATACTGCAAGCCTTAATGTGAACAAGGTAATCACTACTTTTTATATGGGACAGCTGGTTGGCTTTCTTTATACAAGTGAAGACCTGGCCTTTGTACATCTTTTTATTTATTTTGTTTGTTACCCAACAATATAACTGAAAGCAGTTGTTTGGAAAGAAATGAAAGGCAGATGAAGTATTTTAAGACTTGTTTTAGTTCAGAACTCAGTTACCAGATGCTTCTGTTCTCTCTGAATCCTGAGGTCAGAGCTTGCCAAGCAGGGAAGAGGATTTAGAAAATGTTATTTTGTTTGGTCTTGTGTCTGCAAATGTAGAGATTTATCTGTTTCAAGAGACAAATATGTTCATATGTATATATAGATATATTCATATTTTTATGTCATCTGCCACACCCTATGCAAAATTAATTCCTTGGGCCAAGTAGAGATTCGGATGCTTTGTAGCTCAAGACATTTCCTTAGATTGTTTCCAAGAGAAGCAGGTAGAATTTGGAACTGACAGGAGCTCCACTCTGTTTAAAGACACAGTTACAAAGCATGTTTTGGATGCCAATTTTTCTTAAATATTTGCCAGGTCTCCTCACAACATGCTGCTGAGTCATGTGTACTTCAGATTGCTGGCTGACCCCAAACTCTACCCTTCTAAAAAGTCTGGTGTCCCCCCACAGGAGAGAAGGGGAAGAAAACAGAGAGTTGCCTTCACCAGTGCAGATGTACTGCAAGGGAGAATCTTTCGCTCCAGGAGAGGAAGGTGCAGATATGTCAGGTTTTACTGCAAACACTGAAACAGACCCACTTCTTTTAGAACAGGGTGTTTGTGTGACCAGGTTTTTATCACGTGACATAGCTAAATAGTTAAGAATTCTCTGAAGTTGTAACTGTGTTTTAAGAAGAGGGTTTATGGCAGAACTTGTAGTGAATACACTTTTAACATACATGCAAACTGCTTGATAATATTTTTCCTTAAAAATGCAGTCTAAATAACATCCCTGGTAGAAAAATATTTATGGGTTTGAGTGATCTGAAGCAGGCCAAGCAAGTCCTTCTTTATTTTCTTTTTGAAAATAAACATGGAATTAAATACTGGACATAAATTAATGGAATGGAATGGAATGGAATGGAATGGAATGGAATGGAATGGAATGGAATGGAATAAATGAAAAGCTAATCTGTTATAATTTGTACCGATCTTCATCTTAGTATTTTCTTTACAGAGCTATGGCAGCAATCCTTTCTGATTTACTAGATTTCACTTGTGTCTCTAACACTTTTCCTTCTTTGCTATGGTTTCTTCCAGATGATGATCACTGGGTAGTGGACACAGACTATGATACATATGCTCTTCATTACTCCTGCCGCCAACTAAATGCAGATGGCACTTGTGCTGATAGCTATTCCATTTTGTTCTCCCGGGACCCCAAGGGATTGCCTCCAGGCGCACAGAAAATTGTCAGACAAAGGCAGATAGACCTCTGTTTGGACAGAAAATACAGAGTTATCACTCATAATGGTGAGAACTTTTTTTTTCTGACTAATTTTATTTCAGGGTTTAAGGACTAAAGCAGTGGGATTCTCTTGCTCATTAAATATCAAATGCATAAAGTCTTTTACTTAGTGGCGGTAACATTGTCTTTTGAAAACTGGAGCTTGTAGTAAGTTATTTCCAACTTCTACTTCCCTTATCTGAAGGAGAGCTGAGGTGCATAGCTTTCCATGCAGCATATGAGATCAGCTGAAACAGTAATTAGAGGAAGTTGTAAAACAATTAAATCAGTGTAGTGTGAGTAAACATGCTAAGGATACAGTTCATAGTTAAGGTAAAAAGTAATTGGGCAGCTTTAATCGGATCTCTTTGCCTTTGTTCAAAAACTTATTTGAGAAATCCTTCAAAAAGGCTTCTAAGCAAAATAGAAGTCTTGGAAAGGATACCTTATAGAAGACCCTTTCTCACAAATCCTCATGCCAACCATTTCACAAAGTGCGGTGGAAGAGGGACATAGCCCTCGTACTGGAAGTATGACCCTATCTTGAGTCAGGCTGAGCTTACAACACAGGGAAGGATACAGATTAGCTCACTTACGCTCAAGTATATTACAAAAAGCGAAATGGTAATAATCTAGAAGAAAACATAATGTGCTTGCCAATAAAAATAACACCCAGAATGGGGAATAGTAAAGAGTGAAGGAGAAAAATCAGAATATTTAGAACAAATAAAATAGTAGTACCTGTCCATACTCCCTCCCCACCCCTCACATCCTGGAAGACACGCTATCTGTGAAAGACTTGACTGGTGAATCAGCTGAATGGGAACTCCCCATGTAGTGATGCGGGCAAAAAAGTTAATAAGATGCTAGGATGCATAAACCAAGACCCACGTGAGATTGTTGTGCTTGGCATAGGTCTAATTGCTATGGTGACAACCATAAATGGAAAAAGTACAGAGGATGAATTAGAAGTTTCAAAGAAGAGCAGAGAGAATGATTGAAAGTTTGTAAAATGTATCTTCTAGTGAGTGCTTCAAAGATCTTGATCTTTTCTCATTGGAAAGAGGTTAAAGGCTGACCTGAGCAAAGTCTGTGCTTGCCCACACAAGCGATAGGAATTGGATAGAAAACGACTTGCAAACACAGAAATAATAAATTTAAATGGATGGAACTTTAAACTGGACACATTCAGAGCAGAAATAAACAGCCATTTGTTTAACTCCGAAGGTCATTAACCTTTGGAACAGTTTACCAAGAGCTGTTGTATGTTCTTCATCACTGAAATCTGTACATCAAGATTAAAGGCTTTTCTCAGTGACATGCTGGAACAAACTGGGATTGACTGAAGGAACTTTTGTGTCTTACAAAGAAAGTCAGAACAGATGAGCAAAGTCAGCTGTTGTGGCTCTATTATCTGTTCATCTGATCCATAAACAGAGAGTAATATATGGCCATGTTGTAAAGTAGTATGCTGATAACAGGGTGCCTTGAAGATCTCCTAAAGTAGGTGGTGTTTACAGTGCTGATCAGTGACCTGGAAAAACTGCCTGACAACAACATAAAAAAAAATGTTGTCTTGAATGAGAATTTGGAGACAACGTAAGTCAGTTGAGATTTACAACAGTCAAGAATAAGAGACATCATAAATGCAAAGGAAGCGACTTCTGTGAATGATTTGTGTGATTGCATAAATGGTAGGATAGAAAAGAAACAATGTCATTATATAAATTGATGATACTTTTCTGTTTTGAATCCTGCATGCACTGCTTTTCAAATGAAGTCCAGCAATAATAAAAATTTCTGAAAATGAGAAAGCCAAATAATGAGATGTTTAGGGATATTTTACTAAATCTAAGATAATTTAAAAGTTGATCATTCTGCCTCTAGTTTGTTATAGATATCGAATATCTAATGTACCAAGTTGCACTGTTCTTTGTTTGCTATCCTAATTTAGACTCAGATGTTAAGTATTGAGTGCAGTGCCTGATATGACTGTGTGAGTTCCATAGTTTGCAAATGAAAAATAGGAGCCCAGGTACTTTTTTATTAAGGATTATTTCAGAGTTTAGGAGCCCAGCACCAACCTATAAATTAAACTTAAAGCCAGTAATTTGTGTTTTCCCCTTTATGCGATCAGGACCCTATTATTAGTTGATTCTGAATTCTCCAGTATCATTAAGCCAAAGTTCCTGCAAAGCAAGCACATTTGGGACTGAGGGAATGACTGTGAGCTAAACTGAAAAAAGATATTTCTTGGAAGCTTCATAACAGAAACTCTTACAAAATTTGCTTAATTCCTTATATGTGGACTGGAAACCTTACTACTCTAGTTTTAACTCTGCTATTAAGAGCTACAGAATTATTACCAAAACAAACCAACTTCAACTGTCTGCACTGACCTGCATCCCATTGTTACTGTGGCAAAATTCTGACTAATGTTGGTAAATGCTGCAAGAATAGGCTGGTATCTGTTGCTAATTGTGCATACTGTGCCTATGTCTTGAAGCTAATTAAGAGAGAGAGAGAGTGTGTGTGTGTGTATGTGTATGTGTGTGTCCCCTCAACTAATAGGCCTACAAAACTTACCTTGATTTAAAAAAAAAAATTAAAATGTCAGTACTGGCTGTTCAAGTCAAAAGAGAAGCCTGGGAAATGAAAGTTTTTGGTCTAACTTACACTGAATTTCTGATGGTAGCTCCTTCTCAAATACAGCTCAAGCTAAAATACAGTTAGTCTCTCAAAGTAATAGCTCAAGTAACTTTAAGTTGTGCAATGTCAGTGTCAATATTAAGTGACGGTACTTGTAAATACAATACAGTGTCATGTCAGTAGAGTTGAAAGCTGCATCTGCTTTTAGCATTTGCTAGAAGGAAATATTGTGAAATAAAGAGTGGTATATTCCTTCTGCTAATTTACTATTGCCATTAGGAGTTTTGCGGGTCAGGAGAGTCTTACTTTGTTGAAAGAAATTCTTAAATTAATTATTTCTAGGCAAATAACTAGAAGCTTGTTAAAGTATAGACTCTTTTATCACTGAAAGATACTCTTTTATCACCGATCTGCCCAGTATCTTGTTTGCAAAAGTATTAAAACACTCAGGAGAGGTGTAACAGATTAGATGAATTCCTGTTTTGTTCCGAGTTGAAAATTCCTTGGACTTAGAAACTGCAGAGGAGGGTAATGGCATTACTACTGCAAGTAACAGACTGCTGGACTCGAGCATTTTAAAGAAATGAGATATGTATGCATTTTAAATTTGGTGAAAGTTCGTGTATTTAAATTTTGTCTAGAGTGTTTGACAAACACAACTGTGGTTTTTGTGTGTTTCAGGATTTTGCTCTTAAGGAGATCCAGCCCTATGGAAAGAAACCATGTAACAGCACCACAGATGTAAAGTTAACACATTGATCATGTGTTCTCTGGAAAACGCTTTAAATGGCTTCATTAAGATTTTCAATATATTTATCTGAGCTGTGTAGCTCACCTTGTTAATAAACCAATGAAACATTTTAATAAATTTGGATTACAGGGGAAGAAAATTGTATGCAAATCTGTACATACATACACACTGGTTTCATTAGTAGCCTGTTATCTTAGTGCACTGTTTTGAACTGGTGACACATGGTGGTAATTAAGAATTTAATCTTGCTTTTTTTAGTGGTTTCAATTTCTGACTAAAAGAGTATTTATCATAAACCCCAAAATACATGTATTTTCTTTTCAAATAGGACATTTTATTTTCTCTAGAAAATACTGGAAATCACTTAGAAAAGAGAAAGGAATTTCAGTGACCCTATATATCACTAATTAATTTTATTATACGACTAGTGAAGATATAAAAAATATGCATCTTTTAAAAAGAACGATTATACACATGACAACCATTTTTCATTTATTCTTTGCTTGTAAATTCACATGCATTAAGTTCATATTTTTAATTTGAGATGGAACCAAACCGGTCATTTACTTGGTGATAACACACGTTCATCACCTTGTTTCAGTTAGTCTGCTCAAACCTACGTTCAGGCAGTCAGTTATTGAAGTGTTTAATCAAGTTCTCTTTAAAAATTGGATTAAAAAAAAGCAGATACTCTCTGAGGATGAACATTTTTGCTAGAAAGTTTGAAGTATTTAATTGAACTATTTTACATTCACCAAGTTCATTGCCATATTTCTATTTCTTTCAGCATATGAGGAGAATTCAATCCATTGGATTAAATTGTCCAAATCTTACTGAGGCAAAGCAATGAAGTCAAGAGAATTTTACCTGCAGGAATTAAAAATACATATTTATCTTTTTTTCCTAGTCCTCTAGCACATAATACTATAACATAATGACCTATGTGACCTGGGATAGTGTAGACAAAATCCAAAGTGTGGCACAGCTCAGACTAAATAATTATCTGGTAATGAAAGACAAATGTGGCTGTTCACGGTTACTTCTTCTTGCAGAGGTTTCTGTACCTGCTCCATGCCTTTCAGGGTTCCCTGTACAACAGAGAAGAATTTCCTGACATTTACGTCTGAAATGGGCAACATTATACAGAATTGGATTGACAGCAGAGTTGGCAAAAGTGAATAAGGCTATCCAGAAGAAAACTGATGGCAAAATATTTAAATCTTTTTCGTAGTTCTGAACTAAAATTAAAAAAATAATTACTATTATTGGGCTCCACATAATGAAGAAAGAGATCATCAACAGAAAGAGGGCTCGGAACAGCTTGTAATCTTGCTGGGAAACACGAATCTGATGATGTTCTGAGTAGGCTAAACCAGCATTTAAACTTCTTCTTGATGCTTTTGTAATCTGCAGTAAAAGAGAAGAAAGCAACGTTCACCGAAACATATTTTTACAAGTGAAAAAGTAAATCTTGGCACATGATGTTTTCTTTCGAAAAGTGACTACAAAAAAGGCATTGCAGAATTCCATTTGTACTTTTTGTCAATGGTTCCATTTCAAATATTCTCACTTCACTAGCAATTCTTTTTTCTCTCATCTGTGAACTCATCTCAATATTAGGCAAAGTGGTTGTTCTTTTCATGGCTCTCCACCAGTCATAAATACTTTTCAGCATAAAACAGTCTTAATTACTCATGAAATCCCATTAAATTCAAATTATGACCTCATTTGTTCTATCTAAAAAAACCCACTGATTTTTTTCACAAATGCAAACTGGAACGTAGTTAACAATCCTGTTGATGCTTAAGAAGGAATGCAATCCCACTCTCTTACGGCCATGCTAATATCATAAGGTAGGTATTAGAAGGAGCATGAATTTATTACAGTGACTAAATTATTTTAAATGTGAATGAGATTGTGCATCATTTTGTGTCACACTTAGCTTTTCCGTCAGTAATCACAATTGCTTTCTATGAACTAACATGAAGTCTTACAGATCCTTTTGTCACTATAAAAATCTGTGTCTTGTAAAAGTACTCTCTGATGTAATAAACCAGTCTATGGGTAGCTTGGGAACCTAGTATTAATGGGTGTGCATCATCTGTCATTAGGTAGAATACTGAACCCAGTGACTTGCAAAAAACTCTAAATCCCCTGCTCTACATCCCTGTCTTCACGGAAGCTGGCATGGCACAATCAAGATCGTTACATTCATACATCTGATGCAAATAAAAAAACCCTGAAATATCTAGCAAACAAAGATTTATGCTAAATAACTGAGAAACCACTTTATCCCCTGCATGCACAAAGGAGGGGGTGTTTTCAAAAGCCTTGATCAATTAGCTGTCTATGTAGGAAAGTAAAAAGGTGTAAGACTCTCCCTGCCACTTTTCCCTTTAGCAGAAACTATGGGAAAGGTAACACTAATACTAGCAACACTTCATAACTTCCTGGTACAGGCAAGGAGGAAAGCATTTAGAGAGAGAAAGAGAAAGTAGTTTGTCATTCTGTTTGCAGTTTTCTGAATTTGTCATAGACATAAATACTCATCAAGAATCTGGACATCTTCTAAATATTTAAATAGAATGTAGGTATATAAATCAAAACCTGTGAACCAAAAATGGGTTTCTTAGCAGCTGCTGAGGCTGAGGAGGAGACAGTATCACTAGCTGCTTCCTTGATTTAAAAGGAGCAGAGAATTCTGATGTCCTGAGCATGTAAAACTATTCCAGCTTGATGATCTCCTGCTGTACCCATCTGGAATCCAGAAACTAGGCTAACTCCTCCAAACAGTCTGAACTGAGAGTTGTTCTCAGAGAGCACCTAAACTGTCTTAGTAAGAATGAAGACTTCACAAAATGCAAAGGACTAATATCCACTTCTAATATAAAAGTAGGAAAACTGGGTTGTGTACACCACTTCTCAGTCTCCAGTGTTCAAAACTGCTACAGAATGTCCTCATCAGACACATTTTTATCTGTCCCGTATAAATACCTTCTGTCTTTCCTGCAGGAGCTGCACAGCCTAGAACTAAGAATGCAAGAATCACCAGGACTGTGGTAAATAAGATGCAACTGTATCTTAAGAAAGTGTTCAAGAGAAATGGGGTGGTAGTGGTATGTTGTGGATCCCTTTTTGGTCTGCCCAGTATAGATACCTATCCTGGGCATCTGGACCACACTTAGACAAACAGGAACTTAGAAGTCAGGCATATATAAGCATGTAACTTTGAGAACACAGACATCTTCGCTAGTTCTAGCCTCTGACAAAGTCTTGCCTGAGAGACAGAACAATGCAAAACCAAATAAATTACAAATCACGGCTTCTAATCTATCATTTTTGCCAGGGTTCTGGGAAGTGTTATGTAAAAATAATATTCAGTTTCAGAGTAGATTGTGAAGTACACATTTGTAGTAGTAGTATATTTGTTAAAAAATGTCAGGTCTTGTATCTGTAGTCAGTCGTCATCATGATCATCATCAATGTTGTAATGTGAATACATGAATGCTTGGCACTGCTTCCAGCAATACTGAGAATCACGCTATGTGTGCACTGGCATAACAGAGCATTCTCACAAAGTGAGAGTGAGTCTGCTCTTGGGAATGGCTCAGGGCTTGAGACATTCTCCAGCTCAGTTCTGGTTGCTTCCTGGAGAGAGAGAAGATTCAATTATGTCCTGCTGTGGGCCTCAAGCCTTCTTCATTTCAGGGGAAATGGTAATGTATTTTAGCATCTCTGTTAGCAAGTTAGTAAAGAAACAGGAGCAGGGCAGCACAGGGCTGTCTTGTAATCAATCCAGTATTCCAAACACTGGTTTTGGTTTCTAGCTCCCTATGTGTCATTTTGTTTTCTAAATTTACCAGTAATCTGGAGTCTGCAAGGACAGAACAAACACCATTCCTATCCTGGCCTCTGACCAAGAACTGTGGCATTCCCTGGCCTGCAGTATTTCACAGTTCTTTCAAAGGGCTCACATTCTCCATCGTGTTACTCTACGCTCTTTGCCTACAGCAATATGAGGTTGCAGGTGCTTTACTTCACTAGAAGAGGTTCACCTCAATGCATGTACCTCAACATTATAGTGAGCTAATAGACAGTATAGAAACTACAGGCCGATGACTTTTACTACAAGTTTAAGCTTGATCAATAGGCAAGGATGTGTGGAGGCCAGATTCTAGGTCCTAAGTTCACTGAAATACCTACATGCAGCTCTGGTGCCTGCATCCACAGCCCCTTGGTGCTCAGCATTTCATCAGTTAACTCCTTGCTCAATAATCCATGTATTTTGAGGTTCCTTTCCAAAACCTGTAATTTTCTTATACATATTATAAGAAGTTTAATTGCCCAATAAAGGAATCAAGGATCTTCTGGGCAGTTCCTAAAAACTAGGCATTGCAGTGCCTAGTTTGGAGTGCTTGGTTTGAAGACTTTTAGATCTTTCTCACTCTGCTTTTGGATAGTTTAAAAGGAATTTAGATGCTAATATAACGCTTGTTAGAATATAGATTAAAACTCTGTGGTGCTGGGTGTCTTGGCTTATATTTCAGTGTATATGTTAAACAACATCCACTTAAAAAGAAAGTGGAAGCAGAGGGTTTAATTTACAGGTTTCGTTTGCAACATTTGAAATTGTAGAGGATTAAGTATAATCTAATGAGGTCTGCGTACTAAAGACACATGCAGAAAGCCAGTAGATCAAAAAGTGGATGGTTTTTTCTCTGCTTTCTTACAAATCCCTTATGACTGGAGTTTAGGCTCAAGGAAAGCAAAAATCTAGTTTTTAGTTATTCCAAACACTAGACTCTTTCAGCATTTAGGAGACTGGCAGTCTTTAAATATGAACAGCACATAAATGGAGAAGTGTATTTAATACTATATATATAGGAAGACAATGTGTTGGGCCTCTGGTAATGTGCTGTTGAAGCAGGTTCTTAACTGAAATGTATAGGCCATTACGCGCAGGTTGAAATGCTTCATTTTATATCACATACTTATCATTTATTGAGCAAATGATGCTTGTTCCCTTTACGTGTATTTGTATTCAGTGACAATATGCTGATGCCCAGTGAGTTACTGTTTACTTCCCTTTGTTTTACAATAATATTTAAAGGAAAAACATACCTGTAAGATTTTGGAGTAACTGATGACAATGACTAATCCTGGTATTAGAAAGAAAACAATGGCAAAGGTCGTATCCCAGGCTGTTTCTCCTGCAGTGCTGGGCCAATCCAGGGTGCAAATCTGAATGTCCTATTTAGAAAAAAATGAAGAAGAAAAGTAATGTTGTACCATTATTTTCAGTACAGCATTACCCTTATCTCCCTCTATGCTTATGGAAAAAAATGGCTAAACCAAGACTAAACCAAGACTGTGAAAACTTTCTACTTAGACAAAGCAGTCAAGTAATATATTACTTGATGGTTTTAAAAGTCCTTGCAATTACAAATAGATGTGTCCACAACTGGAATACTCCCATTAATTTCATATCAAATGCTAATGGCAACTTTAAAATGGAAACTTACAGACCCTAAACTTAATCATTTATTCAAGTGTCACGTTGGGTGCACTTTCGTATGCATTTCAAAATATTAGGCAGAAATATCTATGCATGGCCATTTTGTACAGAGGGGGCTGCGGGTGCAGGGCAACTCTCCCAGGATGCTGATCCCTCGGTAAGGGGAAGTGAGCTGAAAAGGGGATCTCTGAGCCGCACTGAGGAGCGCAAAGAGAATCCCAGCCGATGCGCGTTTCCCAGCTAATGGGACGGTCCGCCGGGAGAGCGGGCCGGGGGGCCGCCGGGGGGAGCTCCGGCCGCTCCTCCGGGCACAGCCGCGCTCCTGCCCGGCACGCAGAGCGCTGCCCGCCCTGCAGGCGATCTCCTCGCTGGCCGCTCCCGCCGTGGCAGAGACGGACGAGCCTCCACCGCTGTCGGTCCCGGCGCCCCCCGGCCCGGCTGCCGCGGCGCGCCCGGCGCTCGCCCTCACCTGGCCGCCGGCGGCGGGCAGCCGCACCACGGTGAAGAAGCAGCAGAGCGGGAGGGTGGCGAGGGCGGCGAAGCCCCAGATGAAGAACAGGGCGGCGACCAGCACCTTGCGGCGGCGGAAGGCGGCGTGGCGCAGCCGGGCGATGCTGAAGACGCGCTCCAGGCTGACGGCCGACAGGGAGAGGATGACGACGGTGCCGCTAAGGCTCACCACATAGAAGAGCAGGTGGCAGACGGCGTCGCCCAGCACCCAGGACTCGGTCCAGCGCACGACGGCGATGAAGGGCATGGCGGTGATGAAGAGCAGGTCGGCGCAGAAGAGGTTGAGGACGAGGCAGTTGGCGGCGCAGATCCGGCGGTGCCGCCTCACCAGCAGGCAGATGCCCCAGATGTTTCCCGCCAAGGACAGCAAGAAGATGGAGGCCAGGGCAGATGACTCGCCGATGCGCAGGGCCGTCACATTGTTGCCCCTGAAGTCTGAGAAGAAGGGGAAATAGGTCCTGTTCCCTCCTGGTGTGCGCCTGGACCACGGCATGAGGGTGGCCCGTGGGCATGAGAGACCCACCGTGGACGGTGGGACCAGCCCTAGGGGAAAGGCTGCGCTCCCAACCACCACGGCGGCACCTGGGGTGCTCTCCCAGCACAGAGCCAGGGGATGACCGCCATCCCCCTCCCTCCTCTTCCTCCTGCCCCTGCCACCAAGGGCTCGGCTTTGCCAGCTGGGCGGTTTATGGCCCTCGCACTGGAGTGGAACAAGGAAGTGGGAGAGTAAACACGGTGGAGCTCACACAAAGGCGAGGCCACAGTGCGTGGGGCGGCAGTGAGGGGCTGCCTGACACCTCCCTGGGCAGGGTGTGGGTCAGCACGCTGGCATCTCTATGCCCAGGGGCCCAGGCCCAGCCACCTCATCGAGGGCTGGCCTGGCTCTGGTCTGCTCGGCTCTCCAGGCAGGCCCTTGGGGTGCCAGTGACCCGGGGAGGACACGCAGTCTGCTCCCATCCAGTGGGGGTGTGCATGGCTTAAAAACATGGATGGCTGCCACTCCACTCCGAGAGCTCTCCTCAGGAGCCTGGGATGACTAGACTAATCTAGGGTGAAAAAAAAAGAGGAATTTACCCATTGCCACCTATGTTGACAGTGGCATTTGGAAAGAGTAGACCTGTGAATTGCTTGTCCTACCCGTGGAGGAGGGTCACTGACATGATTTTGGGGATCTGTTTACAAAATTGATCTAGAATCTCACTCACCTGTGTTATGAGTTCTTGCTGGAGAAGCCTGTTAAAGTAAGACAAATCCAGAAAATACCTTATTTTCTCTGAACTTCAATCCCTAGAAGCAGTTGCTCAGATTGTAGGGCTTTCCACTTATGCTCTTCACTCCAGATGACTTAGAAATGGGCTGTGAGTGAGGCATGTATATTGTCACAGACAGGCAGATAATGTCTCATAAAATGTTTTCATAAAGTATGTAAACAGTTATATAACTTTAGACAGCTCTGGGTGAATTCATTTGGCTGAGTGCCAGTGTAGGTGCTCAAGGGTGCACTTACAGGCTTGACGTGTGGCCCTACACCTTTCTATTAGGTGAGAGTTATTATTCCAAACCGGTGTGCCACAGGGAGCAGGTGACGGGCGGTGCTTCTGCAGTACCCAGGGTGTGACCCTGCCATCAACCATTTACGCAACGGTATTAGCGGGGATTCCAGATTAGCGGGGATTCCAGAAACTCGGTCCTTTGAAGGGGCAATCTCCTAATGAGGGATGACAAGAGTGACATCTTTCCTGGACTGCTTCCCACGTCTTTGCCAGTGCAGAATTTGCATTTATTTTAATTAGCAAGTTTTCTCCTGAATTATAAGTGGTTCTAACTATCTATGCCATCTCATGAAACAGGGAGTTTGCAGGGCAGCCTAAACAGGTGGATGAAATGCTCCTACTGACTCCAGCTGATTGATGACTGTATGAAATGTGGGCACAATTGCTGTTAAGTGGGATGGGCTATGAGCTCAAGTGAAGACAATAAGAAAACTTGCAAAGATTGTGGCTTTTTTCAGCAAGCAACACAAGTGAGTGGCAAGTGTCTTGATATATTTTATTCTGTATCATTTGATGGGAGAAAAAATCTGCACCCATATTACAAAAATTTCAGTAAATTTAGAAGACCTACTGATTTTTTATTAGTATTTATGATCAATGCTTGGCATATCTAGCCACTATTTATGTTGGCTCTGCTATGGACTGATTCTTAAAATGATTAGTGAGTCTTGAAATATAGCAATACCTTCCAGTTGCCACAACCTCACAGGTCTGGGACTTTTTACAAGCTGACAGACTAGCCCCAGAGTTCTGGGCAGCTGGCAGTAGCAGTGGTGTGGTCAGCTCTAAATAATGGCAGGGATTTGGGAAAGAACTATTGTTAATAGTCTGGTTGTACCTGTGTGAAAACGTGGGAGGCATTAAGAGGATGGGGGAGTGGAGGTGGGGCAGCTGGAAATGGTAGCACAGATAAATACAAATTTTATTATGAATAAAATCTCTAGCCCCTTTCACATTAGTGGAAAGTTAAATAACTGGCCCTGTCAATTCAGGGTAAAAGTAAACATATTTGAAACAGAATAGGGGAAAGGAGACAGGGAGTGAAACATCCAAAGCTGCATTATTGAAAAAATAAAGATACTTTCAGTCAGGAAGGAAAGGAATGCCAGAGGAGCAGAAGGTTTGAAAATGAGATGATACGTGGAAGTATCTGGGTAGACCTTTGATCTTTTCTAGAAAAGATCACCTTTAGCTTTGGTCCTTAGGTGTGAGTGAGAACCTTACTTACTTGGCATAAGCCTGTTGTTTGCTCAGGAGAACCAAAGTAAAATGCTGCTTTTGGTATGCTGTTAGTGAGTGAACTTTGTACTGACCCGTGTACAAAATCCTGGGGACAGCAGAGGTGTGAAGAAACATGCACGTTGCCATCAGGTTTGAGCAAACCAATGGGGGCTCCTCGCAGGAGCAAAAATACTCTGATTACTCATGGGTCTAATGGATCCATTATCTAAAAGAGTAGTTTCTTTTCTCTCCCATGAAGTACAAAAGTTGTATTCGCTGTTGGGTAGGTCTAATCATAGCAACCATCACAATGTGAAATCTGAGGAAGAGAGGAGTCATAACTTCAATAGAGCTACTCTGGCTTTACTGTAATAGGTGGATGCTGTGTGTGGTATGTGCACCACATGCTTATGACAAGGAAGTGATTAACAGAATGCCTGGAAACCTGACATGATTGCTTAACTTATATAATTTTTTTAACCTATGTTTGCTTTTATGCTCAGAGTCAAACATGGAGTCAGCTCTGATTTCACTGTTCTAAGTTAAATGAAAGCTGCAGAGACCTCTGTGAAGCTGGTTTGCCTAACCTAGCAGGGAAAAATCTTATTTCCTTTTTCGTGGGTGTTTTCTTCATCCCTAATGAAAGCCCAAGCTTTGGCCTTCTCTGTTGCAGAAAAGGGCTGTGTTACCTGATACCATTAGTCAGGCTCTGCTTTTCAGATTGTTCCCCTGGCAACCATGAACTGTTGTGACAGATGGGGATCGATCAGCTTATTTATTTCTTAAGCATTAAGAAATATTCCCAGAGAGAGGAACCACTTGGGCTAGGTGACTCTGGGAGATGGGAGTTCTTGTTCCATTTGGACATGATCTAGTAAGGATTTTTGCCTTATTTATGCATCCTCTTGCATGTAGATTGGGTGTTTAAGTCTTTGGGTCTACAGGTGCACCTGCAGCACAATGGGTAAATAGCATTGACCTCTGTAACAGATGTATTGCACATTTAATGTTTGCCAAGTGGTGTAAATTCATTTCATTAGAAATGTTGGCTCTTTGTCTTCACAAGAGAGTTTGCAAGCTTGTAGATGACTCATGTGTCTGCACAATAAGATTTTTAGCATACGTGTCAACCAAGGTTACCTTTCTGTTTTCATGTTTGCTCTTACATATCACACTGCAGCTGTTCTGCTTCTAGATACTATGAATCCTGTGGTAAGAAGAAGTTACACCATTGTAAGGTATGTCTCAAATACAAGTCTGTTTTGATTTAATTTGTTTTTTAGGAAGTTTTTTAACTGCTCACCCATTTTATACTTTCATATCAGTGAGCCAAAGTGCTTACGCCAATGTGAGAGGGACAATTTTAAACTTATAGTGCAAATATAAATGTATCTGTTTGTTTACACATAGTAGCAAGCTCACACATTCCTGTGTCCACTGAAAATAGCTGGATGCTTCACTTATGTCATCATGTCAAAAACTAGTCCCTGTTTCTTCTGGGACATGAGCAAGTCATTGTTTCTTCTGGGAAGCCTCATTTTGCTGTGATCAGTATCCATCAGAAGCTGGCAAGCTTCGTGGGATAAGTGCCAGTGGCTCTGTAGTTTCAAGCTGTAGCAGCAGCACTACTGACCAAGGCCTCAGTCAAAAGCAGAGCTGCCAATAATACTGTCAGTAGATGTGCTTTCTAATAAAAGCTGGGTCAGCTTTTGGTCCCCAAGACCACCAGAAATTTTGGCAGCATCAGCACTGAACGATTTCTTTGTGGCTTGCAGTAAGGAAGGGATTTCTCTCTGAACCAAGTGCAAATTAAGAACATAATCTATGTAACATAGAATTCCCCTGGAAGGTCACGTTTTCTGTTTTGCTGCATGTTAACCAAGTGACTCAGCGCCAGCTAAACTGTTATAACCAAATGAGATTGTTTCTTAACAGTTTTAGAAACTGTATTACACTTACACATATAGCCCATGGATTTAGGGAGTTTATCAGTGAATACAGGGTACCAGAAGGGTTTGTTTGGATATTGCAGGATCTGGTAGAACACTCTTACCAAGGAACTGAGACCCTGAGTGAGTTTTTTGCAGTTGGATGTTAAAGTGCCACTAGACCTTTGCTTAACTTTCAGGTGTGCATTAAGTTACTTACATTCCTGCTAATGAGCTTTGATGCACAGACATCAAAACAAAAGCTATGGTGAACGTCTGAAGGATTTACAAACTAAACTTGCCACCAGCCTCTCACGCTCAGGAGATGTACCCAGACATTCCCTGAACGCATTGGTCTGCTGGGATGTATGCTGTGCAGAGATCACAGATATCATTGTTTCCTCTCATAGTCAAGAACCCAGTGATTAGAGAATGCTCTTATTCATGAAGTGTAAGGAGAATCGGCTTGCTTTTCTTTCCCTGATGTCTCATCTTAGAAGAGTAACTTGTTGGGAGCAACAGGGGTTCTTCAGGTCAGAACTGGGATAGCAGCTTTACTGTTAAAAGCCACATATTTCTGAAATAAGGTCTACAGTGCATGTCTGCTGCAAAGAACATCTGTCTATATTGTCAGGCTGCTTCTTAGCTAGCATTAAGCTAGGGCTGGAGAAACAGAGAAATCAATCTTGCAACAGCAACGGAAGATCAAATAATGCTTTAAATTCTGCTGTAAACCCTTCTGGCTTCCCATATGTAATGCTAATCATGTTATTTCCTACACTGTTTATGGTTTTCATTATCAGTGGCCATTTGAGATGACTGATAAGATGTGACTTGGAGCTTCCCATAAACTGAGTCTGGAAAGCATGTATGCCTTAATTAGGCTGTAGAGTTTTCTATCTAGTTGAATGAGATAATACTGACCCTATCAAGCTTGTTACATTGATAAAACCAGTACTTTCACTGACACAGTGTGGACATCCACCAGTCTGGAATTGATGAGGGAAATTAAACCCGGATGCACTTCCGTCAAGAAGGCAGCTGGATATCACCAAGATAAAGTCCCAGGCTTCTTTCTTACAGGATATTTTGAAGCACCTTATCTTGCTCTATCTTTTTGGAACTATTAATTCAGTATAAAATACTGAAAATTTTGGTTGGTCATAGAGACCGCAAAATGAGTGTATGTCCCTGAGTGTTGGTGGGGAGCTCTGTTCCAGATCTGAAGGGGGACTGGCTGTGAGGGGAGGTCTCACTTCATGGATACATGTCCTGTTTGAAGTCTGCTTTTTTGTGAAAGACTCATTTGACATTGACAATGTTAGAAGAGAATTTACATCTGTGACTCCTCCAGAGCATCTCCTTTCTGTGCACAGAGCCTTTCTTGAGCAGTCATGTTTCTCACTGGCTGGCTTGCCCAGCTCCCACTCAGGACACCAGCTTTCTGAATCTTCTTTCTGGAGCACCTAAATGCCCCAAATACCAAAGAACCAGACACCATGTTTTGTTAAAACAATGTGGGAATGAGGCACTTCCCAGTAATAAGGAATTAAGTGACATCAAGTTGTGCTTGTGTCATTTATGCTGTTTTTCAGCAGAATAGTGATGCGTGAGTGCTGAAACAGCTTTGTCTGCTTAGACTAGAAGTTTATGCAGATATAGAAATACCATTAATTTTCCAATTCAGAAACACGAGATTAAACTGTTTTAATGACTTCTGGTGCAGTAGTTACTAATTTAGCATATCGTGAAATAACATGAAGAGTCAGTGCAGAAGAACCATTGTGGCTTTTTAATTTAAATCTTATTGTGTCTTTTTTCCCTGCAGGTCTTTAGGTGTCATTAAAAACAGGGCTTCAAGGCACTGTGAAAAATCAGTGGCTGATGTCACTGACCCAAGGCAGACTTGCCTGTCAGGGATAGTTTAGGGAATTACATAAGTGTCCCCATAAATCTCCAGTGGTGGAGATTTCAGAGCCTAAGCAATGTGTTTCACTGCTCATCTACTCCAACCACCAGATTTTCCTTAGCTGTTGCAATTTTGATCATGTTACTCTTCTCACTGAGCATTGGAAGAATAGTTATAGCTTACATTTTTTTCTTTCCTCTGTATGAAATTTTGTCATTTTTTATTGTTTTTTTCTAGACTGGATAAGCCTGGTTCTTCCAGGAATTTGATAGAAATCTGAAAGACTTCTACACCATTCCTATTAGTCTGAATTGTTCTTGAAGTACAATACTCAAAATCAACATAACTGTGTGAAAGATGGATCAAAACCAAGACTAAATGCTGCACAAGCAAGTAAATTAGAAGTTGATTCATTGATATAAGAAAAATAACAGAACAGTCTTTCAGATCTTATTTCACAAGCAGCTCTCCTTATGGAAAAAAAAATTATTTGGAGTTTTAGCTGTCTTTCCAGGCACCCAACATTGCATCAAAACCATTTACTTTGCTGTTTAAAAAAAACAGTGTGAAAGCTAGGATTTATAAATATCGTAGTGTTGGTAAACCATTGTATTAGCCCCCAAGCTTCCCTAGATCAACAACTTCAAATAATGCAGACTTTCTGCTAGGTTGAAATTCAATTACTTGAAAGGGACATAACAGAAAAAGGCTCCTGAAATTGTAAACCCAAAGTGCTTGAAGCAACAAAAACATTGCTGTTGCTTCCTGCCTTAAAAAGAACTATATTTAGAGGTAATTAATTCTTACCAGTCAGGGGAGCATGTTAGGCACAAATTTCTCTTTCCTACATGTAACTAAAGAGAGGAGCAGCTCTTAAAGAAGAAGTCCTCTTCATTTACTTTCAGAATAAAAAAAAACAAACAGAGATTTCTTAGTTGAGGAATGGAAAAAAAAGCACTGATATGATCTGCATACGTTATGGAGTTTTATAGTTGGTTTTAATTACATGTAAGTGATGACAATAGTATTTGTGGGTCTGCTTTCAAAGTAAGTGTTTTACTTCACTAGAATGGCATTTTGGTATTTTTAAACATATACCACATTAATGACCTGTATAAATTTATCAGCAAGGGGGTTTTTGTGCTCAGGTGTAATATTTATCAGGTAGACTAAATCCATTGTTAAAGTTCAGAAAAGGTGGAATGAACAAGAATTTTTAAAGGTTATCACATTATCAACTTTCCGAGTCTCCCTCCACCAGCTTCTAATGTGGAAGTGTTTTATGCTAATTTAAGAAAGCCTCAGAACTACTGAAGAGTGCTGACCTGTACTAGGCAAACTTATTTCATTTATAATACATAAAAGATCAGGATTTCCTTTTGCAGAAACTATGCTGAGTATGCAGCTGGGAATAGAATACTAGCTGATTAAAGTGTTGTTAAAAGACAAACTTTTAAAAGTAGTTTAATTAGAGATTAAAATTATTAAGCTACAATGAAAAGCATAGTTATTATCCTGAAGTAAAATATTTTTAAAAGATATGAAATTAAGACTATTTCCCTCATGGCAAAACCTTGAGATTCTGAAGCATAATTTCTGTTTTACTCATTAGTTTATCATATCTTTGGTCAGAAAACCTGTTGCTAGCAATTGGGCAAATTGTCAAATAAAAAGATTAGCCTGAGACATAGTGAAATTGAAAAGTGGATAGAGAGTGGCTAATACAGTAAATCTGGCTGAGATATTTCAGATATAAAGATAATAGCTTTTAATATTTTCTGTCTCATGAACACTGGATTTGAGAATAACATCACTTGATAATATAAGTTATTGAAAATAACTTGGAAAACACCTTCATATTTAAGAATAAGTTTTAACCATCAGGGATTAAGGTGAACATCACGGGGTAAATGCGCGCAGTTTTGCAGCAAAGCACAACGGAAAAGGCTGATACCAGCTAGCTATCAGAATCAGCAGGCCAGAGAAAGATACACCTTGGGTGTTTGTGTGTCCTCAGCAAACCATAACTTGTAAAATAAGTAAATTTATTCTTAACTAGTGTATCTTTGTAAAATTTCCTCATTTTAATAACTTCCATGGAAATAACTTCTTGTTGGGACTTCACCACATATGCCAGGAACAAAATGCTCACAACACATTCACATTTACAGTAGGTGCTAGAGAAAAATAACAGTAGTTGGCAAATCCATTAGGGATTTTTTTTGCCAGTTTCTAATTTGTTGCCAGAATTCATCATTAACTTGTGTTTTGTATTAATACCAAAATATAGTGACACTTCAAATCCACTAGAGCAATTTGTCAAAAACTTCACTTTGGGCCATTAGTCAAATCTAAGGTTGAATAACAGACATTTCCCAACTTTAATCTCTAAAATACAGAAGCAAAACAAGTTTAATTCAGCGTAATTCTATATCCAAACTTCAAAAATAGCCCCTGACATTGAAATATAAACTTTCTTCAGCACCAAGGAAGTTTGTGTTTGCTAGGAAGTTGGTTTTTCTGAGATTAAGCCTTGGTCAGCATTTTAGTCACCCCTGACTGTAGCTCAGGATAGTCAGCTACTTAAGATTGATGTTTTCAACATTAACCTTAAGCAGCAAAGATCTAGCATGGCCCTCCTGAGTTTTTATGTATCAAGATGTTGATATATTCCACATATATTTGATATATAACACATGTATGTATATACTATACACACTACACATATATACACACACCATGTATAAATAAATATATATATATAGTGCACCTACGAGGGCCAAAAATCTTTTGCAGCTATTCTTGTCAGTTAAGGTACAAGCACAATCATCAGGATTCAACAACCAAGAACTGGGTATGCCAAAACTAAAATATAGTCTGACCCAATAGCTGTGCTTGCACTATCCTTACATTTAATAGTGCAAAAAGAAAAAAAAAAAAGTCAGTAGTTTACTATTTTAAATATTCCTAATTCTAAAAATACTTCTGTTTGCAACCAGAAAATGCAGTAGCTGTTTTGCAAAAACATGAGGTAAAATACTGGGTCCAAATTATAATGTTAATACTGTTTTTGTGGAACTGAATTATAAAATTAGCAGTCCTTCACAGAACTGTAAGAAAAAAGCTTTAAAAGATCTTTTGCCAAGCATATTAGCAGCATATATGAAGCAAAGATAGTAAGTGCATTTGGAGCTCAAGCTGTACAGATGTCAATGTGTGCTAGTAATTCTCTATGCTGGCTTGTTGGATATGCCACTTTACATCTGGGACACTCGAGAAAACTTTCATTAAGGCAGCTGGAATGTTTCAGGGGAGGACTTCTGTCATATATGGTCAGCTTCTTGTCGAATGCAGCTTGCAAATCTTCTTGTGGTACCATACGTCCAGATTCCCGGAGTTTCTGGAAAAAGAGGAGCTTCACTGTAAGACTGGGGCATGCATGCACTGATCAAATACTGTAGGAAAATATATTAAGGCCTGATGGCACACAAGCCTTGGGTGTGTTACAGCACTAAGGATTGTGCCCTGTTCACCAGCAACAAGTCTGAGTGGAAGCACATTGCAGCTTTGTCATGGTGCAACAGACAAAACTGGGTCACACACTGTGATACAAAATACAGAGTGTTCCCTGCTCAGCACCCTGACTGTTCTGGAGCTCCTGCTGCAGTACTCCTGCTCCATGCATGCTGGAGAGAAAAGCAACGCCTGCCTGGCTGGCACAGGGCTCTGCACCTTGGGGAAACAGACATAAAGGATGGAGGAACACTTACTCAATGCTTGAAATAAGATCCCAAAGTAAGCAGATGTATGTTTATGCAAAATCCCTGACTAAATGCACCTGCAAGTTACTCAGCACATACCAGAGGTTCCAGATGGGTTATTTTCTCCTTGGCCTTGTGCAGCTCCTTGAGAACTTGGTTTAACTGATGCTTCAAGTCCTGGCGATCAAGCTTTCCATTCTCTAAGTCTGTGGTGCATATCTGGATCTGACAGCCCCACAAAGTGAAAAATTAAAGTCAAAGTTATTACGAATTGGAAGGAATGTTTCCCATTTATATATTTGAAGTCAGTTTTGCTCTGCAATAGCATCTTAAAATGGGATTAAAACAAAAATTTAAATGAAAAATTAAAAATTGCTGTTGCTTTCACTACAGTGAAATTTGCACATGCCCACTTATTAAAATCTCCCTTAGGAGAGGTGCAGTTTAAAGCTATTTTGGTTGGAGGGTGTTTCAATTTCAAAGAAAGAAAACAGAAAATATGGCAATGCAATTATTTCTATAACTATATCAAAAATATATTACAAAACTTCAATTAGGTGATTAGTTTTAGGATGTTTCCTGTGCCTTATCTGAGGCTGTAACTTTTGAACATGTGATTGTGGAGAAAATAGCATCAGGTTTGATCATACCCTCTTATCAGTGCAAGGTTACAGATTTTCCTCCTGACAGATGTATCAAAGTTTTTAGAAGTATCACAAGATTATGCATGGTTGAATATTCATGCCTAGCATTACTTTATTTAATATACTAATCATTCTTAAATGTGAAGTTAGTCTAGAAAGACTTTGTGCCTAACACAGATTAAATACCAGCACTTTAGCACATAATTGGTTACCTGTTGTTCCAACACAGCTATTCTTGTGTGTTCTGCCTCCTGTTTGAGCAATGATTTACGAAGAAGTTGCACCTACAAGGCAGATAAACACTTGTAACAAACACCTTCCATATACAATAGTTAATAAAATTATTAATTAAAAATAATTAATTTATAATGGGATGGAAGCAAACTCTTACATTCCAATGCCAACAGAAAATGTATGCCTGTTATGCAACAACCCAACTCAACTCAAATCTCTGCTTCCCCAAGGAAAACCCTAGTGAAAAATTGTTATTGGACTGAGAAGGTGGAATGCAGGATGATGTTATTGTTAAAAAAAGAAACCACAAACTGAAGCCTCCTAGGTGATTGCCAGGATGCTGACAAAAATATACTCACAGAACCTATGTTTGCACTAACATGATACGATGTTAATAAAAACAAACAATGCCACTTTTTTTTAATATAAGAGAACAAGTTTAAGGGTCAGAAAGTACTATATTATAATCATTAAGTAAATGCATACATTAAAATGTCCTCTGCTTTCAGCATGTATCAGCTTTTATGATAATGCTGTTGTTCAGCTTCAAAAAATAAAATAAAATGAACATCTTTTAATCACGATTAACCAGTGAGAACCAGCCTGTGTTTAGAGAGCTTAACTGTTGTTCTGGTTTTGGCCTACTTTGGTGTCTAGTAAATTTTATTCTCTTATTTCAAGTATCAGTTGTATTGTAGCTGCCAGGTGACAGCAAATATTAGTGGTATTCTGTAGGAGCACATGATAAAATGAATTTTTACCTTTCTTGTTCTTATCTACTATTAGTTTTAAGGATGAACTATATTAGAATCAATTCAATATTTTCTCACTTCTCTTTCGTGTCCCTTAAGACCAGAGAAATAAATGAACAAAGAAGTTCCTTGTTTAAACAATTCAGTTTTAACCACAAGGACATGAGTCTAGGTCTATGTGAAGAGGAGTTACCAGAGAGAGGGATGGTCCATTCTGATTAACTATGAATTTTCATCTCTCTTGATTCTTTGCTAATGATCTCAAACCTCCAAATCCATCCACTTACCTGACATAAAAGTTCTTCAGCCTTTTCTTTTTCTTCTCTGAGCTGTTCTTTGATAGTTTCATTTTCTTGTTTTAGTCTTTGTGCTTTCTCTTTCATTTTATTTTCATTTTCTTGAGTCTTCATTTCAGCAACTCGTTGTGACTGCAATAAGGCATTTAAACTCAGCATTTCCCCTTGTGTTTCTTCATATGTCTTTTTGAGTTCATTTAATTCAGATCTCAGCTGGGTTATAGTGCGTCTTTCAGTCTCAGGATCACGCTTAGCAGTTAGTAAGAGCTGGTCATAGTATTCTTGCTTTTCCTCCTGTAGATGACCTTAATGAGTCAGGAATAATTGAGTTAGTAATGTGAAAAAAACACCCCGCTTAAAAATCAGAGCACTAAATCTTTAACAGCATTTATGGGCTTATTAATAGAAATTGATGTAGTAGGCTATTGCACAGCTCAGATTAGAACTAAACTTTAGTTGAAACAGCTTTCAGTATTTATAACACATTAAGTCTCCTTACCAGTATACTTACTGGAAAACATAGTTCTTACAAGGCCTCATGCATTGTACTGACACATGGGAATCTAACCCAAAGACACTGGATTCCTACTTCCACTTTTAGGCTCCTTAGCCAAGCTGCTGGCATTATTCCCTCCCCAGAGACACCCTTGAGGATGTGACAGATTCTGCTTCAACCTTGTTGACCAAAGCCAGACTTTGCACTGTCTTTTGCAGACCATCTTTTCCAAATAGTATGCTATAATTTACTTCTAAACAGCAAATAGAAAGGACTAGGATAGTTCTTTTGATTAAAAAAATGCTTGCTTCTTTTGGGTAGCAACTATTACTTAAACTAGAGTTAGAAAAATTTCTGCTTGTTGACCCAAGAAAAGTTTAATAAGTAGGAAAAAAGTAAGAGGCAGACTGCAGAAATTCAGGAGTAATAAAAAATATACCTAGAAGCAGAATGAGGGATGCAGAATTTCATGGGCTTTGCTGATTTTTGGCACTGTAAGTTTTGTGACTTTGATACTTTTCCTACTGAAGACTTACCCTAATTCTTCAAGTGTAATTTACTAGGGAGAGTTTCCTGCTTGACTGTTCTCCCTTCCCACAGGTATGGACTAAGCCCTACCTTCTCATTAGCATACTCCTTTATAGGGCAATGACATCCTCAGAGATAGGCCAAGTTTTTCCTTGGAAAAACTTGTCATATATACTTTCAACTTGTATAGCTAGGTTCTTAGAAACTTGTATTTCTGCTACTGCCTAGCTGCTTGAAGAGAAGAACTTTCTTACCCTGACTTCTAGTCTCCTGGCTGCCCTTGGGGCAAAGCTTTGACTGCAGTAACTCTGGGGTACATTTCCTGGTGAGCTGAGTCTGCCTCTCTCTAAAAATACTGTTTGTAGATTTCTGAACAGCACCAAAACAAGATTATGATGATATTTTACTGTTTTCCAGAAAGACTCAAACAGCAATACAGAAACCAAGCCACTGCCCGTGAATTACTCACTGGCAGGTCTGTGGGTATGCTCTTACTCCATATAATCCTGGTTCTGTTTAGTGAATTTACCTTGCAGGTCAGTTGCAGCATGTATGAAATTAATAACTGATAATAAGAAAAGCAAGCCTTCTGGTTCTTCTGCTCAATATGATTTAAATTTTATTAATACTGAGAGGGTGTGCCTTATTGAGGAACTGCACAGCAAGGAAGTGAGCTGTAGGTGGCCAGATCCTTATTGTGAAACACTGCTTTGGAGAGATGCCAAAACCTATCACAGGTTTTCTTGCCCTGTAACAACTGTTCACGTGAGTAAAGAACGTGGCAATCTTGAGTCATTTTTATAATATTTATTTTGAAAAAAGTAAATTAAAAAAAATCTGATCCACACCTAGCTAGTAAATCCTTAATGTTTCCATTATGTCGATTGAAAGTGTACTTTGAAGGATGGGAGATGTACATCTATTTGCCTCAACACTTTCCACAAACAGAGAGGTTGCTAATAGAGTGTCAAGGCTGTTAAAAACCATCTTTGAAGAGGATAAGAACAGGAACTACTGTCGGTCAAGTAACAGAGCTAGATAAGAGGAAGCAGAGAAATATTATTTAACCAAGTTTTACCATTAAGCAGCCAAAATGTTGAGAACGAAGTCTTGATTTTGTTTAAGTGTGCTATAATTTGTTTTCAGAAAATTTATTCTATAGATAATTATGGTTTGGGTCACTTGTGGGGGAAAAAGAAAGTTGATACCTTCTGAATTTGATTTAGATTCTTGTTGGCTAACTATTTCAGCCTTCTGTTCAAGTTCAAAGATCCTTCCAAGCAATCCCCTGACATATGCTTCCCGTTGCTGATCATACAGTAGCCACTGTTGGTTTTTCTCAAGAGCCTTCATGAAAAGAAACAGGAGAACAACAAAAAAGTCTCTGGTAATTAATCGGATTTTAAAAGTATTTGTCTTATGTTTTAAAAATATTAGAAGGTATATATTAGACAGTTTAAAGACAAGTTAGTTAAGTCTGCTGCAAATTGTAGTAACCTGTACAATAAATAAATAAATGCATCTTCATTTGGAAAGTTAAGTCAGGATGCTGAGCATGAGTTAAAACTGCAGCAATGGGAAAATTACTTAAAGAACAAAGGCTTTCATGAGTCATGCCTAGATTATGAAGAATTAGGTTTTCAATCTCAAATATAAAATAACAGACCTTGAAAATGGAATAAAACTGTATCATTGCAATTTAGTTTGTAAGAACAAGGTAATGTATTTTTTAGCTGCTTGGCTCATAGACTTATTCAGCTTGGAAGGGACCTCAGGAAGTTTCTGATCCAACCTCATGCTGTCCCAGGCAGTGTCAGGTTCCTAGAGGGTCCTGATTTGTCAGCAACAAATTTGTTGTGTTGTTCCAAGCAAGGTTTTTCAAAGACTATTTAAATCTTAATTTTTTCTTTTGCAAGTTTTTGGGTTTTTAAATTTAAATTATTGCCTTGTCACAAAATAATTTTAGGGATTATATTTTAGAGAAAAACATACCCTCTGAGGTCCTATACTACCCAAATATGTACACGATGATAATTTACATTCTTCTGCATCTCAATACAGACGGTATGTACTTGAAATGTACAGGGAACTTACATCTTTCAATTGTCTTTCAACTTCAGTGCTGTTTGTTGCAGCTTCCTGCAGACAAAGAACAACTTGTTAGTGTTATTTCAAATAGATGGCTGAAACAGCAAAGCTACTCCTGCATAACTATTAATCTCATGTAAATAGCATAAGAATATTTTAAAAATTAAAACAGCTGTGCATTTTGTGTTTAAAGATCTTTATAGTTGGTTGTTGAGGTTTTTTTTTTTAAGTATACAAGTTATGTAGAAAGCCATTTCATATATTTAAAACAGACTCTTCTGCAAGATATGGGAGAAAGATTTACATGGAATTTATTCCATAAGTCTGCAACTCATAATTACATTAAAACATTTCCTAAGGAAACCATCATGCATTTTCTGTTGAACTGCTGTTTTAGAAGTCCTGAAGGGTGTTCCGCAAAGAGTTTTTGAAAAATGAAGATATTTAAGAGTATTATTTAAGTGCACAAAGAGAGATAAATGTTTCTTCTATTTTTGTATCCTCATATGCTTGACTATAACCCAGACATACAGGAGTTGTTGGGGAAAGCCAGGGACCTCGATGCTTCCCTGGGATAACAGGAAGACTGTAAACATCTGGGGAATTGTGCAAGCCTGTCTGGAAGCATAAGGACAAACTGCCTGATTTTCTGAGACCTGATCCACAGGACAGTGAGTATGACTCATGTACACGTATGAGTAGGAGAGTTCTTGAGACCCATCTAAAACTAGAGAGCAGTTACACAGTCATATTTCTTCTCTGCATGATACAAAGTGTTTATGGAATTGTGTAGGTGTAAGTCAGAGGGAACTTCAATGAGATTACTACCCAAATTTTCTGTGGGTCTTGGAACATGTTTTACAATAATTTATAGCTGAAAAATACAGAACTTTGAATGCAATTGTTAAACTTCACCACTTCCTAATAAAAATACAATTTAGAGACACTGAACTTGTTTCTATGAACATTAGAATCCTGCCTCAGTGAAAACTTTCCCAAAATTGTGTCATAAAACTGTTGTTTCCATTTCAGAGCTCGTATGCCACCTAGCAGTTTCAAGCAGCATTGCTACACTAGTTTTCAAGTTCTCCAAGATATCCAGTCAAAACATATCGTCCTCTGTTGATAAATCAGTTAAAAATTTAAAAGAAAACTATGGTTCTAAAGTAATACATATTTTGCTGGTTTATTGCCAAAAAGATAATGAAAATCTATTGACTTAACATACATTCTAACACATCTAACGAAGTTCAAAATCTCTTAAAACTTAAATACGTTGCATTTAAAGTGGTATTTCTCAATATACTGCATTATTAGAAGTACTATATATACATGTATTATCATTCAAAAGTAGTAGATGAAGATATTCTGTTATGTATTTGGCTATAGCAGAATTTCTAGAAATTGCTCAACTCCCGTGTAGAATGCAGGGAACCAGCACCATCTGCAGGTCAAAAGCTGGAAAAGAAAGACTTATAGACACCTATTTTTAGGCACCTGTGCCTAAACAACTTCCCTGTGCCCCTCATAGAGATACTACTGCATTTTCCAAAGAACATTAGAACGGGGTGAGGGTGGAAAAATAACTGTAGAATCCTCAATAGACTTGTAAACACTGCCAAAGATTGGCACCATACCTATTGATCGCTTTACATGAGAGGAGAAACTCAGTATTCCTGCTCTATCGTATGTCACAGTGAAGAATTTACCACGTGATGCCATAGAAAGTACAGACAATTAGTTTTAACAACTGAGACACAAACGAGGATTCATAAGAGCAGAGAGAAGAAAGATATTTTCATGACTGAAGCTGAATTAGGTGAGGAGCTGAGTTTGTCTTTATTTGTGCCCCACTGCGGCCTTCTCGCTGTCTAATCACTGAGCACACAAATCAGAGAAGGGCACAGTGTCTGCTTAAGCAACCGTGGATCATCACATGTAGTATCACAAGTCACACTGCCTGTGTGAGCTTGAACAAGGGACCTTGCAATACAGCAGGAGAGAATTCCCTCCCCTGCTGTGTTGCCTGAAGTTGTGCTCTCTGTTCCTCATTTAGAGTTCAATCTGGATACCATCTCGCTTCATACAATAATATTTCAGCATGCAACACAGCTTGTAAGAAAACTAAAAACCCATCCTATTTTATGACAGGTACTGGTGCTTAGTGGGCACAAATTCCAACTTGCAGTTGCAATATTTCTTCAGTGCTTACCTGGGATGCCTGAGAAGTACTACTGGCTTTGTTCTCAAGATCAGAGCATTTTGCCATGACTGCAGATAAATTACATTTTAACCGGTTAATTTCTTCTGATAGAGAACAAAGTAACTGTTCTCTCCTTTCTGCTTCCTTTGTTTTTTCCTCTAGTTGATTTTGTAGTAAGGAGACTTCACTATTCTTGGTTTTGGACTTCAGCTTGTCTTTCAAGTTTTGGATTTCTCTGTCCTTCTCTCCAAGAAGACGGTTGTATTTTTCCTTTTCTTTTTCAAGGGAAAGTATTTTCTAAATGAAACAGAATAAAAAAGAGTAAGTCTTAGTCTATGCATCAAATGCATCAGCAGGTTTACAGTAGTGTGAGATGATGATCTGAACAGTGGGGTCTAGTGGAAGGTGTCCCTGCCCATGGCAGGGGGCTTAGAAATAAGTGATCTTTAAGGTCTCTTCCTACCCAACCCATTCTATGACTCTATGATACTCACTTTTGAAGTTCTCTCTTAGCCTTTAATTAGCTGAGAAAATTACTTTTAACTCAAAGCAGACAATACTAGAGCGATCATCTGAAATATTTCAAGTGATAGTAAAACCAGTCTGAAATAGATGAAACAAGGAAAGAATACAAAGAACCAAATTTCACAGGCTTAGCAGGTACTCAGTTTTGCATACGAATAAAGATCACTACAGTATATAAGCCTTAAAACAAAAGCAGTACAAGAACTCCAAAACACTTCCAGCGAAGAGGTTGGTGCTACGTTTCTTAGTATGTTTCTTAGCATATTTGGTAGCTTTTGGGAAGCCTTCTTGCAAACTACATGACAGTAAGTTACAAGAGAGTTATAATAAAGCGTTCAGGAGAAAGGATCCTGTTTTCTATATTATCTGGCTTTGTAGTTTCAAAATGTGCTTTAGTAGATATTTTCAACATGCACACTTTTTCCAGTAGGCCTCCAGCACAGGTAACCATTACAAAGAATTAGTACTGCATTTAAGATGCCATGGGGCTCTGCATGAACTTTGGATGTGATAGCATATAATTCTGTGTGAGAAAGGCTGATGTTGAAATCCCACACGTTGACATCAAGTCATTAGAAACTGAAAGAAAGTGAATTTGAGAGAGCCTCATTTAGGGAGCGGTTGAACACCACTGCTCACTAAAATTAAAATAGTGACACCAAAAAGTACATGGTATATCAAACACGATGGTGATTTTCTACCTGTTTTTCCTAGTTTATAGGAAACCAGTATTAAGTAACCAACACCGAGCAAACAGCAACAGACTCAGCAAACACACTAAGGAATTTAGCCACAACTGTGCATGAGCTGCCCAGCCATAGCTCATCCTTGGCTTAGGACTTCTCATCTGACGTTGTGGCACATACACACAACAAGCCCTTTTGTTTAAAAAAGTGGCCTAGAAATACTAGTGCGCCTAGTCTCCATTAGTTGTATCCTTTCCTGGAGTCTATCTAGTTTCCCTGTCCTTCTTGGAAGCCTGACAGCATGTGACTAGGTCACATATTAAGTCTTGAACTTCCCTCTCTGCAGCCACAGGTTTACCTTGAGTGGAACAGTCATATAGACATAATGATGCTGCTGCAATACTTTGCAGTGTCTTAGTTTCTGCTCTTTAGCTGCAATGGAAGAAAAATGTAGCGACCCCAGTTTCAGTTATCTATAGCTGAGTGGGAGCTTAACAACTGAATTCAAACAAACACTCTGCACTTTTTGGCATGTTCTTAATCAAATGTTTGCAAACATAAAGTTTTTTTCCGGAAGTGCTTAAAATAATTCTCTGAGATGTGTTCTATTGGACATGTAAGGACAGGTCTTAATGGACTAACTGGCACCTCTGGCCTCAAGTCTTTGTATCTACCAGCCTTGTCAGATGAGTGTGATTTTATTAGCTCAGCTATCATTGAAAAATATCTGAGAATGAAAGTGCCAAATTAAAAGTTTGTCTTAACTGTCTAACACTACTAAACCAGTCGTGACATCAAAAGTTTTAAGAGGAAAGGTGGGGCTCTTGCTCCTGAGAGGAAAGATGTGTGCTAATGTCTTTACAATTTGATGGGTGTTAACGTCTTTGAAATGGGTCTTAATGCCTTCACTGACTTTGGGCAGCAGTTCATTACCCGGCCCAGACAGCTTGGCTCCTGAAATAGACAAGGGTCTGCACAAGCCTGAACTTCTGAACTTTGGGGCAAAACGGCAGGTTCAAGGGCGGATATGGGGTAGGCGGTTCGGGGAGGCTGTACCTCCCCAGTACCTCAGCCAGTGGGAAAAGGAAGAGGGCAACATGCGGCCGGGAGTTTAGGATAAAAGGGAGGCTGCGCCCCCCGAAACCGCGAGAGAGAAAATCCCGCGGGCGTGTGCCTCAGTGGCCTCTCTCCCTTTATTTGAATAGAGCTGAGGGACTCCTGTGACTCCTTTTTGGACCTAAACCTCTGGCGTTGGTGGATTTTCCTGACACTCCCGAGGCCGAGTGCCGTATCCGTGGGACACGGCCTGCGCTGGCTCAGGCAGATCCCGGCTCACCTGGAAGAGCTCGCTCCTCTCCGGGTCCGTCATTTTGCCTCTTCCTTTGGCGACTTCCTCCATGGATTTCCTCGGGGCAGCGCCCTCCTGCTTACCCTTCTCGAGCCCACTGTCAGCTCTGGAGTTGCCCGACTTTAGGCCCCCCTTGCCAATAATTCGATCAATGGCGGTCTTGGCGTTCATCTTTAGGCGCCTGTAGAAACCAAACGAGGCTCTATGGAGCAGCGATCCCTTCTAGCGGGCAGGACAAGGCTTCCGACAGCTGGGGTCGAGCGCAGGCTGCGCGGGCCTTCCCGGATGCCGCGGGGCTCAGAGGGGCCGCGAGGTCACGGCCCGGTGCGGGTCACGGCCCGGTGCGGAGTCGCGGTCCGGTACGAGGTCACGGCCCGGTGCGGGGACGCGGCCCGGTGCGGGGACGCGGCTCCGGCCCGGCGCCGCTTCCGGGAGTTTGAATCCCGCGGCTCCAACTCGTCACTTCCGGGGCTTCCGGATGGTCCCGGCGGGGCGGTGGCGGCAGGGGCGGTGTCCCCTCGTGTCACCGCCCCGTCGCGTCACCGCCGCCTCGTGTCGCCGCCCGGCCCGTGCCGTCCCCCGCCTCCGCCGCCGGGGCTCGCAGTCGGGTGTCGGCGGCGGGGCTTGGCCAGCAGCGGGGTGCGGGAGGGTGGAGCGGTGCGCCGTGGTGCTCGGGACGAGTCTGCAGGGTCTGCTCAGTGCTGTCTCCTACGTGTCTGTATCCTCGTTCCTCCCTGAACATGTGGGTTTTTTCTTATCCAGAAATCCTCTTCGTCTACACAAAATCTAGTAGTTTTAGGAATTACAAAGTAAGCTAGGATGGTTCTCATGTGACCATGTAAAAACTAGGTTGACCTGCGCTCAGTTGTGTCTCATTTTGCTCCATCTGGCTGGCTTCCCCTCTTCTCTCTCCCTGGGGACACGTGCGGCAGTGGCAGTGCGAACCTCTCGGGTTTTTACATCTGTTCACAGCTGAGAAAAACTAACTCTGAGCACGGGGGAGCTCACAGCTCTTGTGCTTGTCATGTTACCGCAGTGCTCGTGCACGTGTTTATGTTAATACAAAACATTCATACGTGCCTCCAAACAATACGGAGTGTCTTGTCACTTTTATTTTTTGTTTTGCACGCATTTCCTTAATACTTCTAAAATTTTTAGTTATGGATACATATTTCAATGATTCCTCATGAAATCTATATCCAGGAGGTTCCATGAGGAAGCTGCAGTGTTTCCTATGGAACACGTCGTTGTTCCAGAATGCAACAAGAGGGGGAGGACTCACACTATGTTTGGGGATCGTAGCCAGTTTGTGACTAGGCTGGCACGGAGACAAACCAAAAGCATTTGCAAACTATGAAGTTCTAAAAATTAGGGGGAAAAATATAAATAATATCGCGAAATTTCATACCTTGGTATACCAAGAGGCAGATGTGATTTACCTCGAATTCTAGAGTCATGCTTAATGCTCATGTTGCTTAATGCTTATTCTTGCCTTGGTTTCTGACGGGAGATTTATCACTCGGTTTAAAAATAAAAGCAGCAACAACAAATCTTAGTTTTTGCAGCGTGCCCTTTCTGTCACAGGATTTCACTAGCGAGAGCTCTTTCTGTGCAGCAAGACAAAACCTGGTGTCAATTTACAGGACTTTTTTTTTTCCCCATAGCTTTGAGTAACTAGTCCGTCATAGATCCACCCATAGATCTCCTTTGCTGTAAACCAGCAATTCCCTGCCTCCTCTTCCTGCTAGCATTTCAGTCCACAAGTTAAGGACTGTGAAGTTGAAGACTTAATTCCTTCGGTAGTAGTCAGCATTTAGGCAAGACGGGAAACAATGCTTCGGGTGATTGTGGAATCTGCTACCAATATCCCTAAAACCAAGTTTGGGAAACCAGATCCTATCGTTTCTGTTATTTTTAAAGGTAAGGAAAATTGTCATAAATGTAGTCAGGGAAATTGTCATAAATGTAGTCAGGGAAGAAGTTTTGTAAAAGATAGTGCTCTTTGTAAGTATTTGAAAATCTGGGAAAACATGCTTTCCTGAAATTGCTTCTGATGTAATTTTAGGGAAGACTTTTTAATTAGAGACAGGAGTAACCTGAATGAAGTTTGTACTGGGTGGACCATGTTGGTCTGTTCTGACCAGCTGTGCTTCTGTTTCAGGATCCACATTTTACAAGCTTTTGCAAAGGATTAGCCTGTTGCTTTAAAAACAGATCTAATTGCACAAATGAACCCACTTTTAATTCTCATACTGAAAGTTACCTTGTTTTCCATCTGAAAAATTGTTCCAGTCTTGATTACTTTGAACAGGCACCGCTCACTGTCACACACATTTTTATTATGACTGATTTATTGTTGTTACAACTAGTTTATTGAAAAACAGTAGTATGATTTCTGAAGGTGTTTGGTTTTGTTTTAGTTTGGTTTGGGGTGTTTTTTTGGTTTTTGGTGGGTTTTGTTTGTTTGTTTGTTTTTTGGTTTTTTTCCGAAAACGGAATTGCACATCAAAATTTTGCCTGTTGAGGTTATTTAATTAAAAGATTTTGGAAGGAAACTGTATTTTTCACTTTCATTGCTTTTCAGTTATATATGGGAGAAGGAGAAGACTGTGATAAAATTAGCATTTATATGTAAAGCTGATAATACTTTACAGTATACTTTACCTGTTGCCATCATTACCTCACTTGGCTAGACTAGAGAAACTTGATTTCTAGTATTGATTTATCTTCAAGGTGCCAAAACCTTCAAGCAATTTTGGATCATGTAATACATCAAACCAAACTGTGATAAACAGGCAACTTAACTCCTGGTGACCTGGTTTCCTAACTGTGCACTGAAATCCAAGTGCTATTTTAAAGTGTGAAAAATCATTGCAGGAGTTTGTCACCTTTAGAAACCAAATGTGAAATCATGACAGCTGTAGGCTGGAAAAGGACGAGGCACTGCACATGCAGAATCTTAACTTTCAAAGTAACAAGTTTTCAGATATGTTTACTCAGCATCAGAAAGATGTGAAATCGTTCAATTTCCTTTAGTTTCCTCCTTTTTTTTTTTTTTTTTACCACCCTGTGTGTTAGAACAAGTGGCAAAGTGGCAGAGCCTGTCTCAGTAGCTTTTGGAACTTCATAATTCTTAAAATATGATTTTACTTGCCCCACAGAAAGTGATGGTACTGTAATTTCTCTGGTTTGTTTCACATTCTGCTGCTTCTTAAAGTATCCATTTTCTCATTTCAGTTCCTTGTCTTTCTTTGCTTTCCTGCCACAGTTTTGCTTTTGTGTGTTGCCTCTGTTCCTGCAGTTTCATACTCCAGAGCTGGTCTATGCCTTCCCTTCTTTATGCTTAAGTGTCTGTTTAATCCCTCCTTGTAACCTTTTTTCCTGCTATGTGCGCTAATGCAGTTCACTTTTACCTAGTAAATGTAAGTTACAGATATTTTTCTTCTGCATTGCTGCATTTGTTTTTCAGTTCTTCAGTTATCCAAACACAGGAATTGGACAACAGATATTAAAGGAATGAATTTATATTTATCCTTTACGTACTATAATTGGGATTTTTAGTGTTGCGAGACATGCTTAACCGGTGTCAGCTTCATAATTGTGACAGGTTTTTAGTAGGATATTTAATTTCTCCTTATCCTGCCACTTCTATTTATGTGATTTTACTACATATCAACAGTCTGATTTTTTGCTTCCCATCCAGAGTAATTCAAATGGGACAGAAAATACCAGGCTTTTACCAGCTATTAAGCAGCTCTGATTTAATTTGTACGTGGAGTGCCTGGTTGCCAAGTGCAAGAGCATAGGGTCACATCTGAAATATGTTCAACTTCTGGCTGTTTATGTTTAAAGATGTTTTTTTATATACACTGCTGGTTCCCCCCTCACCCTTTTAATGTGTAGAGATAGGAAACCAGTCTTATTTTGGGAAGATTTATGTCAAAGGGCGTAAATCTTTAACTTTAGTCCCTACCCAGTGTAAATCCTGTGGGACATAAAAAACACACTTGGGAGTACATGTTCTAGACTGGGAAAAACTCAAGCATTTGCAGGACTTTGGCCACGGCCCTGCAGCACATTTTCGTGTTCTTGTTTGACTCTGGCTTGTTCTTGGTGAAGTCTTAGTGAACAGCACTCATTTGACAGAAAATTGCTGTGGAAGTTGGTATTTCATTGGAACAGTATTTTGTTCAAATTTTAATTTACAGGGCCTTTGCTGATGTCAGGTTCAGTAAATTTAAGGCTCCCATGGAAACACAGTCTTTCAGTCTCAGACCTTTATAGCCATGCTGTGAAGAGAAAGCTCATGACCCTGCAACTGTTAGTATGAAAGTGACTGCAGATGTTTTATATGTTAAGACCCGTAAGTTAATATGGTTTCATCTATGAATAGAATAGATTTAATCCAATTTGTTTAACTAAGCTGGTTACAGACTGGGCAGTCAATATAGTTATTACAGTGATAGATATATTGGCTGCATATTAGGAGGAAATAGGCAGCTGTTTCTGTTCTGATACAGCAGAGGAGTTTTGTGCAAGCATTTCACTTATTTTTTTCACACATTTATGTTCAGTCCCATGGGATGGAACTTTTATTTACTTTAAGAACAGCTCACAGTTCAAAGAGAACTACACCCTGAGAGTAAACGAATATCGTTATCTGGAACTGGCTGCTGTTCTTGCAGAATTCTGAGTTTGTCACTCAATGGGAGACAAATCATTGGTCAAATTAATATGAAAAACCACTGCCATTTGCTAAACTGACACTAAGTGATAATGATTAAATCAGTGTAATTGCTGTGGTTTGTTAGATTCTTGTCTCAGGGTGTAAAAATTGATTCAATTGCTTGTATGTGCAGTCAATAATAGGATATTTAGTGCTTTGATCATTCCTTCTGACTGCCTCATTCCACTTTATGCAGTAAAAACTGAGGTGAAATGGCATTTATTTTGATTGAGCCAACTTGAATAAAACTGCTTTTTCTATTTGTGGTTAATCTAAGAGCTTTTCAGCAGGCCTGCAGTAGTTCATAGCTATTTTAGTTTATATTTCAGTGTGTGAAAGAAAATAGTTTTACAGCATAATTATTCATGAAATTTATATTTTCTGTTCTGCAGAGAGTTAAATTATCTAAATTTAATTTCCAGGGATTTGGAGGTCTGCCCATTTGATCCTGCAGTTGCTGCCACCATGCAATCTTAATTCTCCTTTGACAAAAGTTTTATGGGATACCTAGTTAACTGAAATGTGATTCTCTCTTGAATCTTAGACTTAGGACTGTTGTAGAAGATAATAATGTTTGTTTCTGCTATTCCCCACCTGCTGATATTGATTAAAATGCTAGTTACATTAGGAAAAAAACAAGATGAAAACATTGATTGGTTTGCTATACTATAATTATCTTTTTAATGATGGAACAGTTATTATGTAAACAGCTCATCTTAATTTTTTTGGAAACTGAGTCATTGGCCATTAAACTCTTATTACAGTCATTTCCACTTGAGAATATTAACTAGCATGTTATAATATAAGGTAGTATAATGCCTCCATCAAGATAAACAGTGATTTCTTCTACAGTACCACAGTTACTGTAGTTAGTTTTTAAAGAAATGAGTATACAGTGTCCTACCTGTATCCACTATAATTTCTTACTTAGTGGTAGGGCCACAATAAGAGTGGTGACTGGCCCTATTGTACAGTTTATCCTGATGTGGTTTAGTCTTGGTTGCTATAGCTGCAGTCATTACCAGCAGAGGAAAACAGCCTGAGGACCTGAAATTTACGTGAGCTCCTGGAACAACTGAGCAATCCACCTCACCCTGCTTGGCAACGGGGATTTTGACTGGAAGAAGAAGGAGCTTTGCCAACAGCTTAAAAACAAATACCACCACCACCCAGCACATTAAAATACCGATAAAAGTGTAATAAAAAGAAAGTCAGTAAAGAGATGAGAATATATGCAAAATATATCCTGGAGGAATGTGAATGTCACACTCTGACTGACTAAAATTACAACTAAAACCCAATGTAAGCTGTGCTTCCCAGTGTTTTTTCATCCAACTTTCACACAGATGCATAACAAAAAAAGTTTTTTTCTCAGTGTAATCTAGAATATGCATATTAGTGGAAACATAAATCTTGCTTTTGTGAAAATGGATAATTCAGAGTGGAAAATTCAGCACCTTGTCAAGAATTGTTCTGACTGCTGTTCTAGCCAGGACTCTCCTTACCTTAGAGAGTTACACTTTAGCTTAGGCAGGGATCATAGGACTTCTATCCATTAGTTCCATCAGAATCAGGTCTGTAATTCACTATCTCCTTTACAAACAGCTGTAACTGTTCTTTTTTTTCACTGGCAGTGAAAACATCTTTTCATCTCCCAGCTTCTAGGGGTACTTGGAGTATCAGTGCCCAACCCCAGATGTTCTGGGATACTCAGTTTTGAAAATGCTTTGTCTCCTATTAGATAGCATGAAGTTGATTTTCTCTCACTAGCTTCTTAATTAGTGCTTTGTTCTGCAAAATGTCAGTCTACAGTATGGTATGTTATGAAAGCTCTTTCCTTTGTCCTACAACATGAGTCAATATCCTGTATAACTTGTAGACAATTCCTGTTACATAAATGGGAGTCAGTTTTTGCAATTCACAGCATGGGCTGACTTTTTCAGTACATCCCACTCTCATCCAATAAAAAGAGCCACCACAGTCTGCTGCCTGACTAGTAGGTACATGAACTTGCCCATTTGGCATATCTTTATTCTGTTTCCCAGGCCTTTGCAACGTTTTCCAGGCTAAGTGTAGTCATAGCTTCAAATAACAAAAATGCAATTATTTTTACTGGAGTCCTTAAAGATGTAGAATGTGTCTGAAGCTTGGCCTTCTTGTGATGGCTGAGCATTTTGGAGATCAGCAGCTGCTTTAGTGACTCTTCTTAAATATGCTTGTTTGTTATGTCTAATATATGCAATCTCTGTTTAAAGAGGTGTGTGTTTGCCTGTGCTCTTTTGTGCTTCTGAGTGCCAAAAGACCCGTCCTCCATCAGAGCTATATACATATATCATAACTGAACAGGAAAAATAATGCCAAGCTATGTATAATTTGCACCACAACCCACATTCCTGTGATTTGTAGCTTGCCCAAATGCAAATTTTGCCATGAAGTATGGAAAATTTGTAACTTTTGTAATTTTTAGGCCACAATAAGTTTGGTGAAGTCATATCTGCATAACCTCTGGAAACCATCTTTTCAGGAAGGATTGCATTTCCTCTTACATGCATGTGTATTTCTTCTAATACTTGCTTATTTAATCCAGACAGTGCTGACACTGTTAGCATATCTTCTTAAGATTTCTTTCCAGGTGATTTTATTCCAGAGCTAAACATTCAAAAATATTTTGTAACTCATATATGGTAAATATGTAACACATTTTCTTTACTACTTTCAAAAGTAGTACTTTACTGCTATCACTTCGAGGTTGCCATTTTGTTTGATGTCTCCAAGTCTTTTAGTCTATCTTTTTTCATTATTATTGAAGCTGAAGCTAAGGGTCATAAAAGGTTGAGAAAACGAAATATTTATTTTGCTTTTTGGAAATACATCTAGCTATGTTTAAACAAAACAGAATAAAAAGCCTCAACTACTAAAATTCCCCAGGGGACTTCTTCATTGTAAAATGTGCAACTTCTGGAAGAGGTAAAAAGAATTGGAACATTTGGTTTAAAGCTCAAACCTTCTTTTAAAAAGTGAAAGGAAAAAATATTATATTTTTGTAGTGCGTTAGCAAAAACAAATAATCACCCTTTGTTTGTATTTGCAGATGAAAAAAAGAAAACAAAGAAAATTGAAAATGAACTCAATCCTGTTTGGAATGAGGTAATTTTTTAAAACATAAATCCTTAGTTATTTTAAGACAGAATGCTTGTAAAGTCATTAAATCAGTTTCAACAGTTGAGTATGTTGTTGGAAAGAGGATCTAATGCTGCATGTTCTTTCAAGGTGTTAGTAAATGCAGGTGAATGGATTCATCTTGCACCATGTATTACAATTTATTAAGTAATGTGCTCATGTGAAATTAGATGGATAACTGATGAGTTTGTGGCCTGGTTTTGTTCCCACTTTCTTTTGATGAAAATGATACTGAGCCATTGTTTAGCCACGTGTATGGGAACATAATGGGATCATTTATTACATACCAGGAAAAATGATACAGATTTAGAAGGACTTAATGTGTTGAAAATCCTCATGGCTTATTTGTAGGCCTCGTCCTGTTTTGCATCTTCAGTAATATTTTTCTTGGGGAAAATGTTTTCTTGGCAGTGTTTTTTTACAAAGATAAATGAAAGTTAAAGATTTTTCTTACATTTTGTAATTAGAATTACAAAGAAAGGGACCCCACAACTATTTGTTTAAATTCAATAGCAACTGAGTTCAGCCAATATTGGAGGGGATTAATATCAGATATTATGAATAACAAGACAATGTGTATGTTAGTGTGAGGAAGTGGAACTGCAAAAGAAATTACGGCTCACTATTAAACAATTTAATTGTGCTATTGTTGCTAGTAATTAGCAAATCAAATACATTTGCTATGAGCAAATGCTTTGAGCATTTTTTACTTTGCTTTTGCAAATGTAAGCTGGACTTGGTCTCTCACTAAATGCAAAATTTATTTCTGAATAATTTTGTTGTATATGCTACTCTCCTGGTTGTTTTTACATAACTTGTAATTATAATTTGTGTTTGGTCCATTTTTTTGTTCAGATTGTTGAATTTGACTTGAAAGGAATTCCTCTGGATAATTCATCTTCCCTAACAATTATTGTGAAGGATTTTGAAACAATTGGACAAAACAAGTATGTTCCTTCTTTCCCTCTCCCTACCTCCTTTCCACCCCAGTACTAAACATGACTTCCAATACAGCAGTACAGGGGGAAAATGGAACTGATAGCTGCTGTTTGCTGTGCGCTCTCTTTTCTGTCAATGCCAAGTAGTGTTAGCTGTTGCTGTTTTGAAAGAGAGTATGAACATGTCATCTCTGTTCTTTTTTTCACGACGGATTTCATATATGTTAGGCAAACATTCACGTTTACTCATAGTAGCCCAATTCCATTGTTAGCTTTTCTTTACTACTCTCTGCCTCCTCCCAGCATATGGATTCAGGTTTTTACAGTACTCCAACACCTCTGTCGTAAAATCACTGTGAATCAAGCGAGTGCCCTCAGGTCTCTCATTCTTGAGATTCTTGCAGGTCAGGCAGGAATGTGTTGCATGCCTCTTGACTTTATGGAAGTCTCAAAACTGGAGATAGGAAAGCTTGCCAGTAATCAGAATTTTGTAATGGACTTTATAATGTATCAGAAAATAAAGGAAAGTGATTATCTGAAGCACCTAAAATGTTTCACTCTGTACATGGATTCAAAGTTTAGCAGTCATGTGGTTGGTTTTCTTCAAATTGTATTTGTGAATATCATCTAGACCCGTATTTGTAACTCTTAACCCCCAGCTTGTGCAAATGCCTGTTTGTTTTGCTTGGGTTTATGCACAGAAAGTTGTTCATACCAAAGCCAGAGTAACACCTTCAAAGTAATGCTCTTTGAAAACAGATCCTCGATAACAGCCACATATTTGCAGTGTGTGGTGTCTTTGGAAGGGATATTGGCAGGGAAACAGGATAAGGGGGTGAGAAGTGAGAAACACATGAGCAGGCATCCTGATTGTAACATGGTAATAGGAAATGGCATCTTGTAGTTCTTTTAAAGACACAAAGCATTGTAACAACTGAAGAGATTTGATACTAATGAACATTCCCATTTAGATGAAAGAGTACATGAAAGGAGGGAATGCGGAATAAGTTTCTCACCTACCAATTGCATGTATGCATAACCTGTATTTCTGTAGAGTTACTGATTCTATTTACTGAGTTGGAGAGAGATTTAGGGCTACCATATCATAGATTTGCTATTTTTTCACAGTATCCTCTTTTAATATTTAAGAAAAAGTCTAGTTAGATACATGTCTGAAGTGCTGCAGCATTTAAAAACAGTGCTCAGTGGAAGAGTGTGCAAATAACACTCCCATGGTTTGTCTGCGTGCTAGTTCAGGATTGGAAAGGTGGAGCACAATGCCTATCTGAGGTCCTTACTACTGAGAGCTATTCTATTGACAGTTTAAGAAACTCACTGTTTGCTGTGTGCTTTTGACATTCGCAAGTACACCCATTAAATTGAGAGGTGTATTAGGTGTCTGAGCTAAGTGGGATTTGAGTTGAAGTCAACAAACTTCCCTTTATAGATTCATGTTTTTATATATTTTATTTTTAAATCTAGATTGAATTTGGATTTAGTTTTTGAGTGTAAAGAGTATCTCTAGGGGCCTCTGTTGCCTGAGAACGAGCAATGAAAAGAACCTACACCATGTCTTTGGCTTTATTTTCTTTCTTCTGGAGGAGAATAAGCAGTGAGGATTGCTGTTGTTACTTTCAAGGTAGTGCCAACTTTTGCTCAAATGTTCTGCCACTGTCTGTGGTGCAGTGCAGGCCAGAAGCAGAGCACCGTGTTTCTCAGCCCAGCCTCCCTCTCTGGCTGCTCACTCACATAGCTCCTGGCCAATACACACTCAGCTGTTCCATGCACTCTTAGTCCTGACTGGTTCCAGGCACCTGATCTGTTGCTATGCTCAGGAGGTGGCTGCAGAACCTGTACTACCTTCTGGAACAACAGAGCAGAAGATTGCAATATAAGACATGATTTGTTCCAGCTCCGAGAAGCTGAAACAGCTGTTAATCCAGTCCGTTCTTAAACTCATGCAGGAGGAGGAGTACAGTGGATGTTATTCTGCTTTTACACTGTGCCAAGGCACTGAACTCATTGCTTTGGCATGTTTTTGTAAATTAAGCCTGAAAGAACATTTGGATATTTTTCCACTTCTTTGTTTTCCTGGAGAGAGAATTTACTGCTTCATTTACAGGATCACTACACTTCTGCAGCTGGGTTAATGAGTGCTCTTCATGGTGAAAAGTCACAATACTTGGAAAAGATAAATAATGCAAACCACTGTATACAGACAGACCATCATAGGAATAAACCAGAGGACTCTTATGATTCATGCTTAGTTAGATTTTCCGGCATAAAGATGTTTGAAAAGAGAACACATCTGTTTTCTATTACATCTAATACTGTTAGTAGAAAGATTTCAAGTTCTCAGGGCACAAGTCTTTATGCAGTTAAAAACATCCCAAAAACCCCACAGCAATGTCAGTTGTCCCTGTGAAGTTAGAGAGAGTTGGGATTATGTTTTTCCCCGTGTCCTTTGTGTAGTTAGTAAGCTAGTGAGACAGGAAAAACAGATTGGGCACACCCTTTGCTCTAACAGAAAAATGCAGCTACAAATGAGCAGTGCAGCAAATTATTTAATCATTACTAAGTATTTCTCATAGTTAAATAATTTCCAGATTGTTTAAATCCTCCTACAGCTGTACCCTTTTGTGTGGATTCTTTTCCGCATCAGTGTGACTGTACATAGTTGCAGGCTTTCCTTGTGTCCACTGTATGAAAGATCTAGACAGTTCAAGATTCAGTTTTGGACTTTTCTTCCTTGTTCAAAACAGTATCCATGTTATGTTTCTTTTTTAAAGTTTGTTCTTGCAAAGAGTATTATCAAATAAGTAAAGATAAAATAGAGGTTTTTCTTAATAAAAATAGCTAAACATGGCAGGAATAACAGAAGGTGGGTTTGGGTCTTGTAGCATAGTCTATAATGAAATACACACACTGAGAAAGAAAGGTTGAGTATAGTAATTATAACTGCAGCGTAGAATCAAGTTTGCTGATGAGAATCATAAATATAAACCTCTGCCAAAATAAATCCTTAAAAATAGATGAAAATAATTTAAATGTTTGACTCTCGAGTAATTTAAACCTTGGGGCTTCCAGTAGAAGTAGCATGTAAGCAGCTAGAGGACATGATAGGGTAAAGAATTTAGTATAGATTGCTACCTTCAAACCAAGAGGAATAATAAAATGGGTGGTACTGTGAGTTAGCACTTCCTGATCCAGACGTGGGTGTGAAGTTTCACTTCACTTGGTTATTTAGGCAGCTAACAGGAAGTGCTAACCACAGCACTAACGGATTAATTAGCTTTGGCACAAATGCAACCCGGTGTTTAGTAGTTGGTCATCAGTAGTTCATTGATTTCATGCTTATAAACTAAGTACTTTCCTTTGATCACTGCAGGGAAACCATCATAGGCCTGGGTAAGGTTCAAAATCAGCTTCTGAATAGGGACTTTGCATTTATTTTTGGTGTCTTCTCCAGTGGTAGACCAGAATGTTTAAACTGCTTGTGGCAGGACAGGGTTTTTGCTTTACTTCTGCAAAGCTGGAAAAGTTTAAGAGACCAGACTGATTGGGCATTATACCTATAGTAGTCTTAGAGATGGTACTTAAACATTTACTCATTTGCTTTGGTCTTGTACTAAAACAGCTGATGAACAAAAGGTCAGAGGATGCGTTAAGCTATTTCAGTAGCAGAAACTGTCCCAATTGATGGTGTCAAGGGACTAGTGTGATCTGGAATTAAATGGGCAAATGTCAATCTGCTCAGGCAAGAGGAAGAAAGCTGAAATAGGTCCAGCAAAGAACGGTGTCCTTTGACAATGAACAGGTGGCAGAAAGTCTTTTCAGCTGTGCTGGAAGGAAAGGATTCCTTGTCATCTTGTAAGTCATTACTTCAGATGGAGATCACATACAATCCTGCCTGAAGGTAAAGAGTCTTCAGAGTTCAGAGGAACCCAGCAACTTCACAGTAGCCATGCAGCGCGTCTAGTTACCTATCGGAGGGAAGTACAGGAGCAGACCTTGCAGCAAAGCACTAAACATCAATGAAGTGGTGATGGACGTGATCTCACAACAGCTCCTGAGATTTGACTTAGCTGACTTAGCCCAAAGATTAGAGACCTGAGAGAAGCATGTCAGAAAAAAGGCTTTCTCTAAGACTTGTGTACAAGTGACAAAGATGAGACCTAAGGATGACTTTGAGGTATTCCTTTTTACTTTGGAATGTATTACTTCAGTTGTTGAGTAGCTGTATGATCAAAACCAGACTAGACATAGTCATGGGTAACCTGTTCTAGCTGACTAAGCTTGAGCAGAGGCACTGGACTAGATGATCATGGGTGATTCCTTCCACCCTCATTAGTTCTGTGGTTCTGCTAAGGGAGGGGTGAAACATCCCGAATCCAGTGAACAGGACAACTTTGGGAAAGGCAGAATAGTGCCCAAAGCTTAGAATTTGGCTAAAGCTTAGAAGCAGACTAAGTTTGTAGACTGAATATCAAATTTCCCAGTCTTGCTAGAGTGGAAAGAGACTGGAGACTATTGTTGCTGAACGTGCTGAAGAAGGGGGAAATAAAGGCATATATTTATAGAGGCAGCTGGTTGCAAGCAAGAAGTCCATGTAAATGATTCCCTCTTCAGTCTTCTGAACGTGGTCACTATTTTAAAAATGGTTGCTACGCGTTCAAATGTGTGCAGTTATCATTTGTACAGCACAGATGAGGATGTAGAAATGGAAATGCAGAGTGGAAAATTTCAAAAGCTCTACAGGTGAACAGCAATTCTTGAGTTAATGTCACCAGATAGGAGGGTGTGGTTGCTGAAACATTCATCCTGATGATTTGAGATTACTTTGGGTGGCTTCTGAATTGATAATGTTTTTGAAGTTGTCACTCCAGCTCATATCAAATCAAAATGTCAAGTCCACATAATTTTTCTACAAATGTGCATAGGAAAATATTTTCTTTCTCTAGAATCAGATTTGGCCTAGCTGCATATGGGTAGTCTTGTTGGGTTTTTCCCTTCTGTGGCACCTCAAAATATGTAAGTTTCTGCAGCTAAACAGAAGTTGTGATGTGTAATGCCTGGAAGGTATATTTGCAGGAAATTGATGTCTTATGCTTAGGTATCCTAATGTAGTTTGCAAAAAATTAATTTATGTTCTCATGACACAGTATGCAAGAGTAGATATGACAGTGCTCTTGCTCCATGTCAAAAAATACCCTTGCATCCTTAGCTGCTCCATGAAAAAGCTCTGTAACTTCAGGGGACCTCAGTTAGATTCTCTGTGTACAGATCTTTTTTCTGTTTTGGCAGCAAAGCTGGTATTTTATTTGTAACACATGTTCTTTGAAATATTTACAGGGTTAAACTATCTTGGCTTTTATTTTTTTCATTGAAAAAAATCTCAGTTATTCCAATAATCCACTTCAGTAGGGGAGTAAACTCTTACTACATACCATGGGAATGAAATACAGTGCCAGGTATCATGAGACCAGTACCACACTGAGAAATTATGCCTCAAAGTAGTCTCTCAGTTTAAAAGCACATGCAATTTTCATCTTTCTGGGAGATGGTGGGAGTGACAGATGCAGTCCCAAAGTAGGCAGAAGTAGCTCAGAAGAGTCTAGCACATGTCAGATTCCTTTGAAACCTTCCTTTGGTAGAACACTCTAGAACCATAAGAAACATTCTGAGAATTTAGAAGCAAGAAGATGAACCTATTCCAAAATGCTGAGTATGAGCAAGAAGATTAATGTTGTAATTTTCTAGTAAAAACATTGATGTGCATTTGTTCTGTTTCACTGTTTTCATTACAGAGACGTGGATGTCTCTGGCTTTGTATCTCTTTCTGTGTAGTACAACAGCTGTCATACCTAGTTTTTATTTACTACTTCTCACCTGAGAATTTGCAAATCTGTGTAGGGAAAGAAAGTATTATATCGTTTAGTTTGCCAATGAGAATTCAGTGGTGGAAATAAGTGACATGGCTGTTGGAAGTTATACAGAAGATTATTTTCAAAAATACACAAAAAATAATTTGTTTTTTAACCTCTTTTAGGTTAAAGCTGTGGCTACCATGAAGAACACCAACACATTTAAGTGTAATGAAACAGAAATTACAAATTAGCAGTACACAATCATTACATGACATTTGCAGTGGTCTTTTGTTGTGCTTTGAGTTTTCAAGTAATGGCTGGAGTTACTTGGTTGACTAACAGATGCTAGCAAAAGAAAAATGGGAACCTCTGTTTGATGTATACTTGAATTCTAATAATGATTTTTATTTAATTTCAGATTAATTGGCAGTGCGTCTGTAGCACTTAAGGATCTCGTAGGTAACCAAAGCAGATCTTTTCCCTTCAAACTCATACCTCTACTAAATGAAAGGGGACAAGAAACTGGAGTGAGTGACTTACATTTTCTTGTTTTACGGTATTCTTGATCAAAATGCTCCAGCAACAGGGCTAATACCAATTTAATGTTTGGAAATTTCTAGCAAAAACTCCAGACAGAGGAAATTTATAACCAGAGATATTTATGTCTATACAAATTTGTTTTCTCTGTCTATATTGTGTATTTGTATAGATGTGTTATAAATATTATGGGCCACAGAGTATGCATGGAAATCACCCTGATGTTGAAAAAGTGCATTTTCCAAATAGCAGATGGAGTTCCCATATACACCTTTTTTGCCATATGCTTTGTAACAGCTACCTGTGTTACAGCACTGATTCTAGAAGGCACATGATTATGTACACGTTCACTGCCAGCTCCATTCAGAAAGTTACACAAGAACTTGCTTTACTTGATTTAGCACATGTTTAAATTTAAATGGTTATTAGCTTAGTTATTTATTGAGTAGTTTTTGGAACCTGGGACTTCACTGTGTTTGTGCAGTGTAGCCGCTGAGGCATTACATACTGCATTCTAGTGCACTTCAATAATGAGAGGCTCTAAGTGTAATTTCAGCATCTCATCAGCTGCAGTTTAATATCATGATTAGCTGGTCACAGGGTTGGGCTTTTTTTGCTGACTCTTCATGTTACTCTGGAAACTAGGAATAATAATGGTTTGTTCAGTAATCCAAAACCACAGTCAAGCAAAAAAAAGACAATTCTATAATTCGAATGGAAAATGACGTAGTGTTTTTTCTTCCAGGATGGAGATATGAACAAGCAATTGGAAAAGCCAGATAGGAAATTTTACTTACAGTTCAGACTTGTTAAGTTGTTGATGAGATAATGTTATTTCTCTCCTGCCTTTGTTTTTCTGTCTGCAAATTTAGGATATCACCTTTCTGCCATGAATATTGTGGAACTAAAATTAACATCTGTAGAACATCTTACATGCTTGTATTGTGACAGATTTTTCTAAATATAAACACAGCAAACTCCATTTGTTAGATATTATTTTAGAACCTAGTCATTAGCTGCAAATTGTGTAATCTTTATTGTTTGTATGTACAAATAGCTTAATAATAGTTTATTAATTTACTAGTAGCTGAAACATGGCTGTTGTGGCCATGAATAGTTAACTGTTCATGTACAGTGTTAGAACAACTTACTGCTTAAATCAACTGTTGTGAATACTGTGGGCTACATAAAAAACTCTATTTCTCTATAGGCAACAATTGATTTGGTAGTAGGATATGAGCCACCAGCTGGACCTGCAAATCCAACTGATCCAGGAGGGACCAGTGCACAGGAAGGTATTTCAATCTTTTCTCAGAACATTATTGTTAAATCTCTTGGAGCTGTTTAAGGTAAGGCAAGAAAGTGATTCAGCAGCGCTGTTCACCAGAAGCAAGCATGTCAAGACTGCCAGATAGTGATTTTAAAGAAATTAAGGATGAGTCAGAAGCTAAGAAAAAAATTGGCATTTCCTGGCATAAAGTGGATTTTAGCATAATTTTCTCTATTTGCTTAAAAACTTTTCAAAATGGCTTTTGTTTAGGAAAGAAAGGTTTTTGAATGCTCAAGGAAACAGCAGTTATCTGCTGCAATTTTAGGGCTGACCAAAAAGCAGAGAAGTCCCATTTATTACTTTCAATATCAGAGAGCTTTGTGAAAAAAATTTTCTTGATTAATTAAACCTCTTTTCCCTTGTAGAACGATTAAGTTTTGGAAGACACTGTTTTATATTAGGTTGATATTTGACTAGCCAGTGAAATACTGTGATCAGTCGGGAATATTCTTTGGTCTCTCTATATATCATATTTACCAGGCTTTTGCTGAGAGTGTTTTTGAGATCTTCTAGTTTTCCAGACTCTTAAAAGAACTGTGAAGTAACAAGCTTTTGCAGTTGACAGGCAAATAATAAGCCTAATATCAAGGCTGTGTTTGTTCAGAAAGATGGAAGTTTAATAAATGTCATGTGTTTGAAGAGAACTAAACCAGTTTGACCATTATTTGGTGATAGATAATAACATAAGAAGGAAAAAATTGAAATCAGGAGTTTTCAGGAGGGAAATTTTGATTCCACTGTCTTCACTCAGGTGTTCTTGGAGAGTGGCAGGATAAGTAATGGAAACACAAAAGCTGCGTGTTAAATTACTGCACATTTTAGAGAAATGTGGACTTGAAGGCTAAAAATGCAAATTCAGTTTTATGAGATTATTTTGATAGCTTTTTAAATGTTTTTGAACTCTAAGATACAGATAAAATAAAAAACGGCGGGTTTTTTAGCTAGCATGCAGCAACTGCATGAAAATTATTTCAGTGTGAAATCAAACACACCTTAGTTAATTATTGTAAATACCTATTTCCCATGAAATGAAATCACTATCCCAACTGTGATAGTTACAGCTCAATTTCAGGAATTAAAAATTAAGTGCTAGGTTATGTAATCAGTTAGCTGCGTGGATCCATCCAGGCAAATGCATTTTGAGAGATGTTAGCGAGGGGGGTGGGGTCTTCTGCTTATAGATTACATAGTATGTCAGTCTCTCTGGTTTTACACATCTCTTACGAGGACCATGAAGGACAATCATCAGCCTGTAATTCATGAATGAAGCTAGTATACATTCTGTTAATGCCAGCCACCAGAGACACAGCTCGTTCTTCCTCTAAATTTTACCATAGTCACTGTGCAGTTAAGAAAAGCTGGAAACACAAGGGAGTGACCACTTTTGTGGTCTAGGTATTTATGGATCCTATTTCACAATACTGGAATCTCAGAGTATGATTCAGTATTGTAGTGTCATGTGGTTGTAGAACTGTCTCCCACAGGGGGATGCTGATTTTGGAATTGTCAAAGAGGCTTACTAAAAAACTTGTTCTGCACTTATATGTTGTGGAGAAGGATTCAGAATTTTTTTTTGGATGGCTGACCTTCAATGTATTAATGTCTTCAAGATTCTGAACTAAAAATAGCCTAGCCTTGCTGATGGGAAACAGCAAGATTCGTTCAACAGCAGTATTTATTCAGCTGGAATAAAATGAATCCCTTGTGGTGTATTGTGAACTAGTTGGGGGATGATTACAGCTGAACTTCGCTTCAATGGGTTGATTAAAAAAGTGTATGGGAATTGTATTAGACACCCTGCATCCAGAAGAAAGACTGATCTAGAGTTAGTTTGGTTAGGATATAAACTTGTTCTTAAGCAGGCTAAAGCGACTAGCTTTCAAAAGGAGTTGGAAGCATGTAGTTGGCAAAAAAATTGTTGACGTGAGCTAATAATAGAATTTTAGTGGAACTCTTGGATATCAGACTCCTGTAACTTTAACAGCAAGCTCTGCTATTTGTTTATTAATTGCACTGGTTTTTTGCTGTATGAGATGGAGAAGATGATGGAGGTTATGAGGAAGAGTTGGATGGTCCAGTTGGTGGTATTACACCAACAGTTCCAAGTGGCACAAAGGAAGCCCAGCTAGCTAAACGCATCACCAAAGGAAAGAAAACACGGAGAACCCTTTCTAACAAACCACAAGATTTTCAGGTAATAGATTTATTAAATATTGCATGTTCCCTTTTTCTGCTGAGCATGACACTGCTCCTTTTACATAGCCTGAACATAATTTAGCATCATCTTATCTAATGCTCGATAGAGATAATTAGCCTCTTCTTTTGAAAGCCAGTATTTCAAAGGTATTCTTCAAATGTTCCTGCTACTGAGATGTCCGATTTTGTACAGTTCTGACTGAAATAGGGATGAACCTTATTTACTGTATAGTTGTATATGTTTCAAACTACCATAGCAGCTTTAAAAATAAATGGTAAAGGCAAGCGAAAAAATTAGTGAAATAATTAACCCTAACTTGTATTGTAAAATTCAAGTAAAATTACAATTACTGTCATAATTAAGCTTGAAAAGTCTGTCTGGTTCATATCTGTCAGCTACTTCAGGTGTTGGCTAATATTTTTGGTGGTATAATAAGGAATTGTTGTCACCAGGATCATAGATAATATAGAGAATGAATTAATATTTGATTTTTTCTTTTTTTTTTTCAGATTCGTGTTAGAATCATTGAAGGTCGTCAGTTGCCTGGAAATAACATAAAACCAGTAGTCAAAGTTCACATTTGTGGTCAGACACACCGGACAAGAATCAAAAGAGGAAATAACCCATTTTTTGATGAAGTAAGTGGTGTAAGAACACTGTAGCTGAAGTGCTGAGAGTATCAAATGTAGAAAAATAGTTAATACAGCTTTCATAATGATCAATTAATAAGAATTTACTAATATTATGGGTAATTATGGCTAGCATGCATTTTGCCATTCCCAGTCCCTTTCTTTATGTATTCACATCACTAAACACAACTCTGTCACGGACAGTCTTAGCAGATAAAACTATGTAGAAGGAAGTCAAACTTCATATGAGACATGTGGAACATGTTCTTTGGTACAGTTGGCCATCTGGCAGAATGACTTTGAACAGTTGTGTGCAGGTTATAAAAATCACAGAAAAATTAATTAGAAATCATTGTAGACCTCTATGGTGTGTGCAGACGAGTGCTCCGTGCAATGCTTTGGGTCAGTAGGACTGCCACAGAATCTGGAAATGTCATTGCCTTACTGCCCATGATTTGTAAAAGCACAACTAGATTTCTCTGTCCAGACAGGGGATCTGTACATCAAACACACTGAAATACAGGAGAGAATTCAAAGCCACATAAGTGACACAAGAATGATCCCATAGCTGGAAGACTAATGTTGCAAAACTTAAGTGTAATAGAGAAAATGCTGAGGATAACTCTCATTATCTGGGCATGTGTGGAAAATTCAGAAGATTTTGGAACTGCGTGGCAGGCATGTTTAACACACACAGGCAAGACCAAGGAAATTATAAAACTTTGAAACATGAACTAAGCTGTAGGTAGCAGTCAAGATTTATGAAGCTGTGGAAAAAATAGGGAGGGCAGAAAGTCGGTTGCATCTTATATTGAAACAATTCCTTGGCAGTCTAAGTATGCACTGTAATCTAAAACTGGAATAGGAGGGACCATGTTTGCGTACTCTTCCATTTTGTTGTATAAAACACTGACTGGAATATAGCTGGGATCAAAGGCCAAACTTAGTGAGGCATGATCTATTATGAAAACAAGCTAATAAATAGTATATATATCTTCATGCTATCAAACTATCAAATTTATTACTATGGTCTTGAATTCAAAAAATTCAAATCATTAGAATCACTATCACCACTAACCCTAAACAAGGCCTCTTTGACAACTACAACAGAGATGGTTAGACCAGGATTTAATGTCCTTGCAAATTAACTTTGTAGTTTCTGAAGTTGTTCCCCTGAGAAAAATATGAAGTGCAGAGCAAGGAGCAAAGGGCAGTGCTGGAAGTTTGCAGCACAGTTATGCTGACCTTGTTTGTTCAAATGGAAGTTGTGACTATCTTGTCTGTTTTGTACTGAGACAATTTACTAAATTCAGTTTTTCATTGTGCACCAAATTGCCACATAGTACGTCCAGCAAGGAGGCAGGGTAAAAGTACTGCATCTGGCATGCTTTACATGCCTCTTAAAATAATGGTTTTGCATTTTATGTTCAGGTAATTATGTGTTTGTCATTTTAAGACGGGGTTTTTGTCTGTTTTTACCTTGACAGATATTTTTCTACAATGTCCACATGACTCCTTCAGAGTTGCTTGATGAAACAGTTAGCATTCGGGTGAGAAAAACCAGTGCATATTCACAAGGGTGCTGGATGCCTGTAGCATCCTCTGGCCATTTCACCAGGTTATTTAGGAACATTCCTGTTTCATGCTCCTCTGTCTTTTTAGGTGTATGATTCTCACTCTCTACGAGCAGACTGTTTAATGGGTGAATTTAAGGTGGGTATGAAGAAACCTCTGTATCTTGATTAAATTAAATAAAATGGGAGAAAAATTTTAAGTACTAGTTTTAAATGTTTAAATTTATACTTCTTTTTCATGGGGCCAAAGAATTACCTCGTGATGTCTTGCTTCTCAAGGTAGAGATCATTTGCTCAAAGCACTAGTAAGCAGGTTTTTTATTTGAGTAGAAGATTATTGTTAAAGAAATGTGTGTGGTTTATATACCAAGTTCTCTAATTTGCATCCAGGTAACTTTTTCTCCTTTTGTAGGTCAGATGATTATTTGGTATGAGACAGGATTTGAAGAGATAATTTTATTAGGTAGTTAGTAGGCAGAGTAGTGATAATAATAGGTGGCATAAAGATACACATTCTCAAATGATGTGGAGGGATGTTCCTTTGGTCAGAAGTTAAGTAAAAGAGATGTTGGAAAATTCTCTTAGCTAAGGTAGTTTCTGTGCTTCTGATGATATTAGTGAGATGGTTTTTATTTGGATTTGTTATGATCAACACTGGGAAGTAGACATCTGCCTGGCAAAAATTGCCATGGCAGTTGTAATGGCTGCTGGGATCCACTGTTACAACACTTCCAGTATCAGTGCAGGCTGTCTCTTCTGCTTGCTTATTTGGTACTGCATAAATTCAATAGGTGTCTAGACCAGCTTTTTACAAAAATACGCAAAAGGGGAAGAGTGCTCTTTTCTAAATGAAACACTTTCTGCCGCAAAGCTGGTTGCTTTTTGCTTCTCCCTGCTTATTTTCTTTGTGATTTCTAGTGATTCAGTCAGTGGTATGCTGCTCTGTGAAAGATGGATTATTCACTAAGCAGGTGACAGCACGTCACTCAGCTACTTTCTGTTCCTGCAGGCACACATTTCAAGAGGAAACCGCAAGGGTAATTCTGTCTAGAAAATCACCCTTTCAGACTTTACCTGGAAGGAATACTAGCCCCAGCTGCCATGAGCAAACATACTTACATTCCTGAACATGTTTGCAATCTGATACAATGAATGATGCAATCTTGTCCAGATTTGACACAGTGAGGGCAAGAAATGGTCATATTCTTAATAAAGAAAAGGAAATTATTCATTTAAAAAAAAACAAGTTTCACTTCTGGAACTGAAGGATGAGACGTTGAGCAGGAAATAGGAACAGAAATGTTCTGAAAAAACTGCCTGAACATAAAATAATGGGTGAGTGTAAGGAATTCAAGAAGCAGTAAGCCAGCCCCATCTTGTGTCTCTGGTAAATGAAAAAGCTGGGGATCCAAGAAAAGAAGAAAATAACTACGTGTTTTAGTTCTAATACATCTTTTCTTGCTTTTTCTTCTTGGCTGCTCTATCCATTCGAAATCCCTCATTTTTCAATGTAAGGCATTTTCTCTTTCTCCTCCTAGTAGAATTCTATGTAAACTGTCTTCTGTTTGTGACAAGAGAACAATGTAGTACTGCTCATGAAAAACATGGGGGGAGTTGCCCAACCATTTTTCTGTTTTGGTATTTCTTCAGAGGTAATGCCTTTGATCTTTATTTCAGATTGACATTGGCTATGTTTATGATGAGCCTGGTAAGTAATAGTTGCTTCAGAACTTCTTTCCTTGAAACTACAAGTTGAAACATTTCATTAAATTTCTAAAGTAGAAGAGGAAACCTAATGTAAAGTTACTTAAGTTTGTTGCTTTAAGTATTAACGTCAAAAAATCCAACAATATATAACTGTTTTCAGTGAGTTCACAATGAAGTACAAGCCCCTTTTTTATCAAAGACCTAAAATTTGAAAAATAATTCAAAAATATTTGATAACTGTGTCCATGAATTAGTATGCCAAAATAGTTTAACACCAGATTTCTTGTTTTGGATGGCACTATTGAGACCTGTCTAGGACAGAATAATTTTGTTAAATAATTACGGTAATTTAGGATAAAGCATACTTTTAAAATAGATAACTGCTTATATGATGTCTGCCATTTTGTAATGGATATTACTGGGGCCAGTGGTGATGTTTGTTTTATTTCAGGCCATGCAGTCATGAGAAAATGGCTTTTGCTGAGTGATCCTGAAGATACAAATTCAGGAGCCAAAGGCTATATGAAAGTCAGCATGTTTGTCCTGGGAACTGGAGATGAGCCACCAGTAAGTTTAATTTAAATGTTTTTCTTCCCCTCTCCACCCCACAGATATTTATTTATGTCCTCCCAACATTTTTTTAATGCTGTATGATTTGCCCTGTGAGCAGTATTTATAAGACAGAATTTACAAGGGGTTTCAAGGGCATCCTGTACTAAGTGGCTAACTCAAAGCCACTGTTATTCTCAGTTAAGCAACCTCTACCATTTGTGGATACTCCTTCACGTACTAGAAGTAGAGATGTGTTAGCCTGGTTTTGCATGCAAGCTAGTAGGTAATTCTCCTTAGCGTAGCTAAGTAGGCAGAGTAACGCTGATACCGGTTCCAGGACTAAGTCAGGAGTGTCTCCACTACTGCAAAACATAGACAAGCCCATAGAGAAACCTGAGTACCAGAAAGCTCCAGATTTTTCATGGTGAAAATTAGACTCCTCAATAGTTACAAGTCAGGCATAAGTAATTTGATGCGTATGAAAGCAACAGGTAGTTTTAACAATCCCATCCTTCACTGTCTGCTGTTCTGTCAAGGTGAAAACTGGCGGTTTTTTCTTGTAATGCTTTTCTTTCCTGACCATTGCCGTAGATTAAGTTCTGCTTTTCTTCCTGTCTGATGTTTTTGCATACTGGTACTCATTAGTTAAATATAATGTGGTCCCCAGAACCATGGCAGATTTCCTTTTAGTTCTGTATTAACTCTTCCTCTCTGCTGTACTCATGATTCTTGAAATCACAAGGATATGTATAGTTATTTGTGGTGTGTTTATTTTTAAATGAGGAAGCAGTAAGTTCTCGTAAGTTATATCAGACTTGTAAGCCTTTTCTAATTGTAGTAAGGTGCCTTATCTTGAGATGAGTATGAAATTTGCATAAAGTTTGCATTGTACATGTGCCAAAATCATCATTGTCTGATGATGACAATTTTGAGAGTGTGATTATAATAGGCTCCTGCAACTGAGTACTTTAGAGATAAAACTGAAAGTAAAAGAGTTTAGCTAGAATTAAATTTTTGTGTCTGGATAATTTGATACAGTCTCATTCTTCATAATGAAACTGACAACAGTATTCTACATAAAGAATGTTGTGGGCAGCAGTTTAACTAATCACCTTAATTCTAATTCTGTACATTGCCCTGTCTGTTTGTCTACAACTGTATCCCCCAACAGGTTGAAAAAAGGGAGAGAGAGAACGAAAGTGATGATGTGGAGAGCAATCTTTTATTACCTGCTGGGATTGCACTTCGATGGGTCACTTTCCTTCTCAAAATCTACAGAGCTGAGGACATTCCACAAAGTATGTAGCCTCTCCCTACTTCCCCGCTGGTGTTTGATTACCATTAGAAATACTTACTTGTGTTAGCTGTTCAGAATAGAATATAGGTGACTTTTTATCCCTTACTAGCGTATTTTCTCTCCTATATCTGTGCCAAAAAATGGCAATGTCTTCAAATACGTGTATAATGTTTTTCAAATACAGTGATGCCTTTAAATTCAGGAGCACATCAGCACTTCTTATTACGTTTGAAAAAGCTATATTCTTAAAATTGTTCCTAAGCCAAAATTCTCAGTTTTTACCCCCAACACTTCAGAATTTTGTTTATCAGGTTAGACTTTGCCCTTCCTAGATCTGTAAGCTGCTTGATTTAGGTAAGATTGCAACAGGCAATTTATTATTTAGGACTAATAATAGTAACAATAATAACCACCTTAATTTAATCTTTGACACCTCTCCAGTGGATGATGCTTTTTCACAAACTGTCAAGGAAATATTTGGAGGAGAAGCAGACAAGAAAAACCTGGTAGATCCATTTGTAGAAGTTTCTTTTGCTGGGAAAAAGGTAATTTCGTAAATATCTGAACCTTTGTATTCTAATTGTAGTCTTGAGAACAGATTTCATATGCCAATATGATTTTTTAAGCTTACTGGAGCTATGGAAATAAAAAAAATGAAAAAATAAAATTAACTTTGTAAAATGACAAACTTCAAGGTACAATAGAAAGGGTGTAAAACTGATGACTAATGAAAGGAATGTATGACTAAAGGCTAGAACTGACATGCCAGATTGCTTGCCTACCAGTTCTTCCTGATTGCTTTTAGTAATTGGTGATACAGCTCTTTCTGGACAGATTAACAGCATTTGTACATTTAAATAATAATGTGTTCCTTAGAATGACAAATTTGATCTGGAGCACAATTGCACAACTTATGCTCATTACTAGTCAATTTTTTGTTATTCATTTAATATGCTATATAGTCAGGTTGCCATACCCAGTAGTGTAGAAGATCCTTAGAAGACGTGACTAGCAAATAATGCAGTGTCTCCCATACAATATATTCTTCATCTACCCTAAAATCTGCCTAAAGAAAGATGGAATCAAGTCATTCCTTCATCTCATTTTGCTGCTGTGATAAAAGCACGTTAAATTGTGGCTTGTGGAAATAACAAGCTTTAGTAATTTCATTTAATTGTAGCTAGTGAAAATAAAAAGTAGGGTAACTCCAATCTCATGTTTAAACGCTGTTTCAATGTTTTCTTTTGCTCCAAAAGTCATTAATACTGCATGTGCAGATTACTCTAACAGTAACTATCAATGGAAAACTCATTGAGCAGCAATGGCTCATTGCAGCATTAATCCAGGCTTCAATGACTACTACCCCTAATTTTTCCAATCGGATGATGATATGTCCTAAATCATAGCTAGTAAATACTTTTTTTGGTCTGTTTTATGTTTCATGTGTTGTATATTTGATTTCATTTTTGGCAGGTTTGCACAAATATAATTGAGAAAAATGCTAATCCAGAATGGAATCAAATTATTTATCTTCAAATCAAGGTCAGTTTTTTTACCCTTGTTTGTGTAGTAAACAGCCATTCTTTTGGAACTCAGGGCATTAGCATTACAGAGGTGAAAAAAGTAATGAGTTATTTTACTTTCATTGCTTTTTTTATTTCAGTTTCCCTCGATGTGTGAGAAAATAAAACTTTCAGTTATTGACTGGTGAGTTATGACTTTTAATAAAATTACTTAAGAAGCTAAATGATAGTAAGTGAAGAAAAGTCTGATTCTATAGATGCCAGGTATTTTTACAGTGCTTGAGAGTATTTAAGCAAGTGTTTAAGTACCTTTATGGTTTCTTTACAAGAGATCTGATTAGTGTAACATGAGATTATTTTTAATTGTGTGCAGTGAGAACTGAGCACTGTCACTGTTTAATGATAGTGTAAAAGTCAGGTGTCTTATTCATGGTCTACAGCCCACTCTTGTAACTAGTCTTTACTGTCTTTGTTAGTAATATTGAAGCATTTCAAGTGATAGAAAACGTGTGTACTAGTAGCTTGCTTCTGTGTGTGATGACCAGCACTATATTTAAATAAAATCTTCTTTTTTTCTTTTTTGTAGGGATCGACTTACAAAAAATGATGTAGTCGGAACAACATATTTAAGTCTCTCAAAAATTGCTTCTTCTGGAGGAGAGGTTGAAGGTAATTGGTTGAGCAGTGTGTAACACACTGTCTTCTCTTGTGTTACAAAGAATGGCAAAGATCAGTGTTCTAAGAAAGTATATTTATCTATAGTTCCTCAATTCTCTGACAGCAGGATGTTCTGTTTCTGGAGTTTTCAAAACAATGCTCCTAGAAAAAATTCTATGGGACTTTTCAAAGTAAAGTATAAAAATTTTAATGACTAAACCACGTCATCATAGAAATAGCAGTAATTCAAGATTTGGTGTTCTGTTTTATATATATATATATATATATATATATATATCTATACACACATATATATACATATATATATGTAGCGGTTATGTGTGTGTGTATATATATATATATACACACACATACATACACTGAATTTGCACAGGAAGAGTAATACCTTCATATATTAAGCATGAAGCAAAATTCTAGCCCACATGAACTTTATTTTTTCTCAGACCTTCAACTTTATTTTAAAAGGAGATTGCTTTGTGATATGTGTTTTTTAAAAATGCTATTGTCACTTGTCATGTAACTATTTCTCTTTCCATGATATAGATTTTTCATCTTCGGGAACAGGGGCTTCATCTTATGAAGGTTTATATCTTCACCTGTTACTGATTTTGTGTTCCATTGCCCAAACTGAAGAGTATTGCTTAAGATATTCCATCAGCTTAACAATATTTCTTAATAATTGTTTGTCTAAAAGATTTCACCATTGTGATTAAAGAGTATCAAACGTAACTAACTCTATAAACCAGTTTTGGCACTGGAATTGGTTTGAAAATATTTCTGTTTGGCTGGTGCTTCAAGCTGTGTGTTAGAGATGAGCATGTAGTTGCTTTAATTACAAAGTGCTTAGTCTAACAATGGCTTGTAATTTTTAACTTAGCTATGAGATCACAGGTATATTTGCACCTGCAGAGCCCTGCGGAAATAAGTAACTGCCTAAAATAATTAGTGGCTGTTTTGCTTATGCTTAGCAAGCTATATAAACAAAATTTGGAAAATAAAATCTGATTCTGTTACTACCTGGAGAGGTGACTTTTTCTGTAACTGTCTAGGTTGACATCCAGTTTTGAAAGACTTTATGGTAAATATTTAAATAGTGAGAAATAACAAGTGGAGTGCAGTTGAAATGTAACCAACATTCATCCACACAATACTTCATTTACTATCTTCCTTTCTTAATAAAGTAATATTAAGTTAAAAGCTGAAATAATTTCTCTGAGTCACTTTCTGTTATACATGATCATTAGCCTTCTAAAAGTAAGCAATTGAATTTTATATTTTAAAAAGTAGAAAAGAAATTATTTTTATTCCAGTTTTGGTAGGGTTTTTTTGTTGTCTATATGTTTTTAAATTTATATTCTGTTTAATTTATTAACATCAGTAAGTAGTGAATGTATTGATTTAACACTTATCAGTATCTTAAATCTAGTCATGCTGAGATCTGATGTGAGCAGTTCAGTGTTAGAACTTTTTAAAAATAGGACGTTATTCCACCAATTTCTTTTTAATTCAAAATTTGAACTGTTTCTGATTCAGATGTAAGGATATGCAAGTATCCAAATGCAAGATAGAGAACTGCAAACCTTTATTTTATATTGTGCAGACTATAGGTGACTTTGTGTTGACAGGAAATTACATCAAGACATCACATTCACTTTTACTATCCACTCAGTAGTGGCATAGTCACCCAAGGCATAACCCTTTACTGTCACTGTCCTACCTCAGCCTTCTTTTCCTGTGAGAAATAAGTGCATCCCTCTCTGTGCTGCAGATCACTCCAGGCAATTTCAGTTGCAAGGTTAAGGACCTGTTCCTCATCTTTTTCTTTCTGCTAGAGTGGGCATCTTTTTGTGTGGCTGTTTAGTTTGATCATTGGCCTGTGCATTTAAGTGATTGCAAATGTCGTTTTCCTCAGTTTCATTTTTTTCCAGAAAACATGTTTTCTGTTAGCATAAGAGCGTATGACCCTTGCACATAAATTAAAACCATGTATTTGGAGTGGGACATAAATTCTTTTTGTTCTGTGGGATTTTTGCTGCACGAGGTAGTATTTATTGTAAGTGTTGTACAATGAAGAAGGAAGCTAGGTCCACGTACAGCCAGTGGTATAATTGCTTTAAATTCATATGGTATATCCAGAGAATAAAGTGTTCTTGTATTACTAATACCTAACTAATATCTAACATTTCTTCTAATGGATTTGATAGTAATGTTAATTGGTTTTTTCTGACTCAATATGGTAATTAACAAAGACATAATGGTACTATCTTCTGTTAGTAAACTCTGGAGAAACTGAAGTTGGCTTTTTACCAACATTTGGGCCTTGTTACCTAAACTTTTATGGAAGTCCAAGAGAATATACTGGATTCCCAGACCCGTATGATGAATTAAACTTTGGAAAGGTAAGTTTCTTTATTAATTGTTTTTCACTGAAGAATTAACCCAATTCTTTTTAATCAATGAATTAATTAATTTTAACGTTTTTTGTCGCACATTATGCACGCCTTGCTCTTTCTTTTTGAATAATATTTTATATTGAAGATTAATAAGGAATTATGATCGTATTTTCCATTCCTATCTGTTTTCATTTTGAAGGTATTTTTGAAGGAGTAGCAGTGGTTTTAATGATTTGCACTAACTGCACCTTTGCATGCATTTGTATTTCTTCTTTCCTTGTTTGCATAAATATGTTTTTCACTTCTAGCATTAAGTAAAGCCAACTGCTTTATTTCCCTTGTTCCAATATACACATCCATGCCTCTGCAGGAGTTTTTAGAACACTTCAGTGAAGCCAGAATCATGTACAGCTGAAGAAAAAATATGCTACTTTGGGGCAAATATACAAAACTGGATTTGATATGTATTTATGTTACAGGGAGAAGGAGTTGCTTATAGAGGGAGAATTCTGGTCGAACTATCTACAATATCTGAAAGCAAGCCTGTTAATAAAAAATTAGAAATGATTCCTAATGATGACTTACTAGTTGTTGAGGTAAATCCTTGTTTTATTGTCACTCTTGGTAGTGGAGATGTGGCTTGGCTGGCTGGTTTTAAGAGAGTGATCTAACTCGCTAAGATCAATACAATAAGGTTGAATCTTCAAATTAAGAGAAGTGCTTATTGGTGGCTGAGGAGTCGTGGCTACAAAAATGTTGTGCCCTTGTAGTATGAAGTGTTAATTTTAAACATTTTATAATATAAAATACAGTAATTTATTATAGATATTTTTTGCTTTCTCCTCAGAAAATAGTAAAAATGTCAAAGTTAATATTTCCATTAAGAGATCGCTGTTGTTTTCTATAATTGTGGATCCTGTTTTGAAATGCAACTAAAAAGGTTGTTTTTGTAGAAATACCAGCGCAGACGGAAGTTCTGCTTGGCTGCTGTGTTTCATTCTGCCACAATGCTGCAGGACACGGGGGAGCCCATCCAGTTTGAAGTGAGCATTGGCAACTACGGCAACAAGTTTGACACCACCTGTAAACCCTTGGCGTCAACGACTCAGTACAGTCGCGCTGTTTTTGATGGTAGGGAAGCTCTGGTTTGGGGATTAAATACTCTAAAATTGTCTTTTTGAGGTGCTATTTATGGCAATGGAATGTCAGCCCAAACTGCACTGAACACTTCCTGAAAATGTGACAGAAAAGAGTGTGTGGCTCTTCACAGCTCTTGAGACGAAGTTGCCTTTATGGAATACATGCTGCAAGGCCTACTGAGGTTATTAATGAAATGTTGAGAGAATTCAGTGAAATCTTTTGGCCATGTACTAGATGTGCACAAAATTTGCAAGGAAAAGAAATCACATTATTTTAGAGGTATCAAGAATTAAGTAGGAAAAACATAGTTTGAATATTCTGATTTAGAATAAAATAATAACTTGTTTTTAAACCATACATTTCACAGCCTAGAAAAAAACAAACTAACTAGAACACAAGAAAATATATTTTGGCTATAATTTTTTATATTAAATTCAAAGAGCAGTTCTTTTTTTCCTGTGTGTTAAATGAAATAGTCAGACTTACTCTGGAAAATAATTATTTGAATATTTTATTTCAAAGACAGACTTATATTAATGTGCCATCAACATCAGTAAGTTATGGGAAAAAATAATCAACATGTTAACAGCAAATTTATTTTTAAAAATCTGTTGGATTTTGAAACAATTTGAAGTGAAAGTTTGCCATTCGACAGATCCTACAGTGGCTTGAAAATACAAATTCTTAGATGAATTTAGAGTACCTTGTATGTTCTTAATGATTTGTAGTACATAAATAAAATAAATATAGCAATAGTGTACAGTATGTATTCCTGCCATGAATTCTAAATCTTATATACAAATGTTTCACACCAGGTAATTATTATTACTACTTGCCATGGGGAAACACAAAGCCAGTTGTAACGCTGACTTCTTTTTGGGAGGACATAAGTCACAGATTAGACCCTGTGAATGTAATCCTAAACATGGCTGAAAGACTGGTAAGACATTTAAAATCTCTCTTTTGCTGACAGGCTTTTCATTTTTACTCTTTTTGATTTAGAGGTGTAATCAAACAGTGACATTTTGAGCAAATTTTGGAAATTTTGTGATACTTTCTCTCCTTTTTTCTTGCTCCAAATTAAAAGTAGCTTAGTGTAACAAATGGCACTGTTAATCACAGGCCTGTATTTTAGCAAGGCTCAATACAATCCTGCTTGAATCCGCAGGGAATTCCCACAGGGAAGAAGAGTCCTTGCTGTTGGTTACAGCCACGTTAAGTCTGTGGAACTGTTATTTGCATGTTTTGTTAAATACAGTGGGAGAGAACATCAGAGCAGTCCTGTTAAATATGAGTCAAGTTTAAACATCTGAGTCTCTTTTTGGTTTGGCCTTTACACAGACAAGTAAATAAGATCAAAATCTTGAAACTCCTGCTGACCATAAACCACGATGGAAGTTTATGAGTGCAAATTCTTTTCTTTTAAATTCCTCAGCAATCCAACTTAGCCACCTTAAAATCAGGAATGCAGGCTAAAATGTCTGAAAACCGATTAGCTGAGATGTGGTTGAAGCTGATTGATGAACTTACAGAAGATATAAGGTAAAAGAACTTTTTTTATCTCTTACGTTATCATTCTAGGCCTGCTCAGAATCTTCGCTATTGCCTCTGCTAAGTCAGAAAACAAATTCTGAGGACTATAAAACTGACTAACCCCATGAATTGACCTAAGAACTGAAATTCCAAAAGTCTCTGAAAGTAGTAAAACATCGTGGATATTGCCAATGAAATAATCCAGCTAGTTGTGTAATTCTCCTTTATCTCAGGGTAGTTTTATTACTGACAGTGATAAAACAGTATCTCTTGAAAAAATCTAAGGGAGGACTCTTCTGAAAATAGATATTAGGTCTCTCTTCTGCCTTTCTTCCATCCTCCCTTCTTTAGAATTCCTCATGTACCTTTGGTTTACCCATGTTTCAATGTTATTCCTGAAACTGAAGAGAGAAGAAAGTCTAGTAATTTACTGGTAAACCCAAAATAAAAAAGTCAAAAGGTATGCAGACATTAAGGACCATAAAGATCGTATTTTTGATTAAGCCTCTAGTCAACATGTCTGTATGTATAGGAGTGTTCAGAGAAGGCAAGAGGAGTCAGCATTTAGAGTTTTGAAAGAGAAAAAATTCTAAATAGAGAGGAAGAAATTGTATGAGAAAGAGACATTAAAAAAGGAGATATTGAGATGGGGAGAGTAAACGAGTGGGTGATAAAACAGCACAGGAAAAGGAAAGGGAGAATGACAGAACAGTTATTATCCGTAAGAGGAAATAAAGAACATGAAATGAGAGAACAAATTCATCAAGTTGTAGAGCCAATATGAAAGTAAGCAGAGGAAAAAACAAACAGTGGAGGTCAGTATATACTAGCAAAGAATTGCATGATAGAAAGCTTATGTAAAAATATAAACTAGTAACTTCATAGGATGCTGTGATGTGAAAGAAAGCAGGGAGAAAGAACTGACAAACTTCAGGAAAGTAAAATGTGAAGGGCAAACTATTGTCACATGGAGCCATCTAGTGAGCGTGGAAACTTCAGGTCAGTTCATCATCCTGACACATATTTGCACTGTTATTAATTCAGACCATTATTTTATAAAATATCACTCAACAATTATGGAGCAATGGTACTTAGATATATCCACCAAATGAACTTGCTGTTGCTCTTGGGATACAATGCTCTTTTTGGGTTTTTTTTCAGCAAACTCAAAAAACCTCTGTCAAAGTCATAGTTCCCTGTATTGAATTCATAGGAGATTTTTCCTTGCTGTGCTAAAGTTTCAATGAGTTAAGAGTTTGAGAGAGTTTTCAGTGCACTACTTAAACCTAAAGTGATGTGACTTTCTGCAAGTTCTGATCCAGTGCATTTGATTCATGTCTAAGTAGCTCCCAGGGCAGACAGCCCTTGCATTCAGATTAGTAGAACTAACAGTAGTGGAAGGCACAATAGTCAGTATCAAGGTTTTACAGAATCAAACCCCTTAGAAGTGCATAGCATGTCATTAAAGGTAGGTCAAAGAAGAGTCAGTCTTTTCAAACTAGGCAGTGTCTCTGAAAATTTTTAGACTTTTTCTAAAGTATCATATTAAAGATGTTTTAATGAACTCTCTAAAAGGGATGCAGTCATTGGTCTTTGAAAAGCAGCCTTTTCCTCAAACCTCCTCTAACTCAAAAAAGGTCATTTTTCTTACAGAATTGGACAGCACTGTCAGGCACATGATGTGATTTTTTTGGGGTTGTCCTGTGCTTAGCCAGGACTCAGTGATCCTTGAGAGTCCCTTCTAACTCAGGATGTTCTATGATTTCCTGGTTGCACAGAATAGTTACTCTGCCCTCTGGTGACTCAGAAGTTCTGTCATGGATTTCTTTTAGACTTCTTTGATGTTTTCCTGCCAAAGGGTTAGATAAGTCTAATCATAGACACGACACAAACCAAACCAAACCAAACCAAACCAACAATACAATACAATACAATATTTGTATATTGAGTTTCTGAGAATATACTGTTTCCAGTGAAGGAAGGGAACCTAATCTTGGTCTGAAGGCACTGATTTCATTTTTGAGATGTACATGTTGAGACAGTAATTTTTTACTGTGAGCATGTAGAGAAATGGATTTTCCTTGGTTTGATTGGCAGCAATTACGTTAAAGCAAACACATCAAGGTGTTCTACCTTGATGCTTGTTATGTAAGTCCAGCCTTTCCCTTGCTTACTATAAACACCTTGTCAGGTGGAAATCTCTGCAGAAATAGATGCAATAGCAGTGTTCCAGTGGTTTTCAATCACAGGAAATGATGTCACTCAATCCATTGCCACTGTTTGCATGTCTGCCTTTAGAGTGTAGCTAAATAAAATCCACTTAGATTATTAACCATAACAAATATTCTCTTTTCAGTAAACCATTTCCTCTCATAGAAGGCAAATCTAATATTACAGTCCTTGACACTCAGATAGAAAAATTGCGCCTCAAGTCTCTCAAACAGATTGGAGAAGCAGCAGCAAGGATGAGAAGTGAAGCTACTGATGTGAAAGCCACTCTGATGGAAATTGAGGATTGGTTGGATAGATTACTGCAACTGAGTGAAGAGGTTAGTGCTGCACAATACTGGTGATTGGTTTAGCAATACTGGTTAGTTTAGCAATACCTGTCTAACACAAATGGGTGTAAAGTTCACTGCTAATCAAGCAATATCCAGTCTCCATAGAACAGTAATTTTAGGTGCTGTGAAAGTAACAGTGTTCCCCTCTGTAATTGCAATTTACTTAAAAAAAACTCATGTGTTAGCTGTTCTCACTGAGAATGTGTGTACTGGCCAGACTTGCAGCTAGCTCACAAAGGTGGGCACAGAACTCCAAAAAGGTAATAGGTGGTTTCTGTCTTCTGCTAAAAGTCTTACAAAGACATGCCCTTAACATGAAAGCTTCACAAGCACTTTAATATGTAGCAGGTCAATCCAAAGCATCAGCATAAGGCACCGGTCACTGTCATCGCCATAAGGGATTTGAGATACAAAATGTCTCTAGAAAAATTTATAAAAGATGTGAGGATTGTTTTTTTAGTAAAACTTACTTGCTTTCCAAAAATCTTAATGGTATTTTTATGATTCTTTCTTTGCTTTACTTGCAAAATAAAACTATTCCCTCTATTTATCATAAGTTTGTGGTGATTCTTGATTCTAAATGATAAATCCTTTGACATAAACCCTTATTTATGTTTCTCTTTTCGAAGACCTAGATTAGTTTATTGTTCTATTAATTACTCTTCTTAACCCTCCTTTCCCCACAAATAATCTGCAGCCACAGAACAGTATGCCTGATGTAATCATATGGATGATTCGAGGGGAGAAAAGACTGGCCTATGCTCGTGTTCCTGCACACCAAGTGCTGTACTCCACAACAAGCCCCGAATCATCTGGTAAATATTGTGGAAAGACCCAAACAATCTTCTTAAAGGTACTTTATTTCTCCTTCAAAAATAATTAACTCCCTAAATTGAGATGCCTTCTGACATGAGTGTGAAACATGCAAACGAACTATGAACAATGAGGTGTCAAACTCAGGACAGATTAAAAGCCAGCTGCATATAGCTTCTTCAAAGTATCACAGTTTTAAGTCTGTCATAAGCCAGTTAGAGCCAGTATTGGCCCTATCTTTGAGACTTTCCTGAAAGAGCTCAAAATTGTGATAGAACTTTTAAAGTGTTACTGGAGTTGGTATTTTGGGATTCTACATGAATGGAAGCTTTCAGAGGGAATAAAAAGTGTAAGTCAGAGAAGTTCCAAAAACCTATTCAAAGTTTTGGATGGTTTTCTGCAAGGAATAGAGCGTGTCTACACCCGGAAGTTGTCTCTCTGAATTGAGTCTTACTCTTGAATGGGAATGGCTTTCTCCATTTAAGTTGATGCTGAATTCAATTGAAATAAAGTTAAGCAGAAAATAGCAATCTGACTGTAAAACAATAGCACTTACAGAGTTTGTCATTTTAGTAGTAGTTACATTGATGAATGCTTCAATGCAGACAAGCCTATATCTTCATGGTTTTATGCAAACCCCCATTGACTCTGCATTTACTGAACCATCCCTGCTAACCTCTGCATTTCCAGAGTCTCCCAACAAGAAACTCAAATATCAACACTGAAGTTTTAAGTTATTGTCAAAACTAAAAACTCATTGCTGAATGAAACTTGGGAGAGAATATACAGGAATGGGGATGATACTACTGTTAGTGTACTTGGGTTTTTACATGCCCTAGGCAGGTATCATTTAAAGAATGTTTTCCTCCTGAACTACTTATTACTGGCTTTTGAGAAAAAGCACTACAGGAAGAGATAAATAAATATGTATTGTTACTCATATCTCTTTGTTATTGTATATATTTTACTGAAAGCTACAATACCTGCATAACATAACAAAGAATAACGTTTTTGTTTGTGTGCCAGTACCCACAGGACAAGACGAAAGATGTCAAAATGCCTGCAGAGTTGCGAATTAACATTTGGCTGGGGCTCAGTGCAGTTGAAAAGAAGTTTAATAGCTTTGCAGAGGGAACATTCAGTGTTTTTGCAGAAATGGTACGTCCATCATTGCTTTCTTACTTTAAACTTGGGTGTGAGTGTTGGGAATTCAATGCAGTTGGAGCTCTTTTGAACTTCTTTGCATGCCGGACAGAAAGAGAGAGTAGTGTTTATTATAAGGAAACAAGTAGACCCCATTGAAGGCAATTCATGATCGAGTCCATTGTGCCTACCAGATGAACTTCAGCAGACCAGATTCTGACCTGGTTAGTCAGGTACAAATCTGGTTAACTCCAGTGATTTCAAATACATTTATTTTAGATTTTTATCAGTGTAATTAAGATTGAGATCTAAACCATTATGTTTTGGCATGTGAATAACCCTTTTTTTTTTTAATTGCTTCTTCACTTCTACAAATTATACTTGGATACAAGTGGTTTTGCTTAATAATGATTCTTCTGTAGCAGTGGAAAATTTACCGTTGCTGACTAAAGGCTATAATACGATAACATTTCAATGAGTAGAGTTTAAAAAGTCAGAATACAAATGCTCGAGATAGTCCCATAGCATATAATAGAGGTTTTGAATGGAACTGGTCAGTGGCAGGTGTGTTTTATATGCCACATCACCTAATGGTGCATACAACCCAGTAGCAGTAAAATAGGTAATAAAAAGACATTTTTCCAGTGGTGTCAGCATTGCACCTGTGCTTAAATATTTAGTAGTGCTGTACTAAGTCACTTAAAGCAATGGGTGTCAAAGCCATTATTTAAGTATACAGTTTAAGAGGCTGTTGAGTATCTCATTTGTTGGTCTTCAGCAATCCAACAATTTTACAGGTATAAGAGCAGAAAACTCAAGACCATCATAACTACAAATAATCCCAGGAGGGGAAATAGGCTACATAAACTGGGCTGACATCAGAATCATGCCCCTGGTAGCTACTATGATAAGATTTTAATCAGTTCTACATATTACAAAAGAAAAGATTTTAAATAGGAGGAGATTTGAGATGGAGAAGAATGACAATCATGCATTTAGGGAACAGAATGAACTTGTTTGAATAATGTAACAGAATTTTATTTAACAGAGCTTTAATTTTGAGAAAATTTTACTGTAGTTGTAGAGAGGCATTGCATTGAGAAGATTGTTTACCAGGCAGCACAGAAGAAAATGAAAGAAAGACGTTAATAATGACATTGCAGAGTAATGTGGAAAGGGAGTACTTCATTTCAGGGGAAGTAAAATGTAAAATTATAGTAAAATGTTTCAGTTGTAATAGTTACATAAATATATATACATTTTCCCCCTAAAAGCTATTTCTTATTCCTAAGTAATAATTGTATTTTTGCTTTCTTCCCACACAGTATGAAAATCAGGCTCTGCTTTTTGGAAAGTGGGGTACCTCAGGACTTGTTGGTCGCCACAAGTTTTCCGATGTTACAGGAAAAATCAAACTGAAAAGAGAGTATTTTCTACCCCCAAAGGGCTGGGACTGGGAAGGAGAATGGATGGTTGATCCTGAAAGAAGGTCAGATTTTTTAAATTTTATTCAGGTAGGAATAAAGGTATTTGTGGTGTTGAGTAAAAGCTCTTCTCTCTTTTCTTGGATGAGAAAGAGATTTTAAGCAGAATGTTCCAGGACAGCAAAAACCAGCCAACAGTCAAAGCTAGTTAATAGTGCTAAAATTAGCGTTACCTTTTTAAAAAGTAAAACAAAACAAGCAACAGAAAGGAAGCATCCATTTTTAAGAGCTAGCTTATGGTTTTCAGTCCCCATGTTATGATGGCTATATTGCTTACATTCTCTGGGTCTCAGTGCTTCATCTTTTAAAAAGGGATAATAATAGTATTTCGTGCCTAGGAAGCTACTACAAGGTTTATATGTGAGATTCAGAGATCCTGCTGTGATGCTTTCAGAGAAGACCCTTGGATTGGTGGATCTTCCCTAGAGAGAAACTTAACCCTGGCATCCAGTATAAATCTGCAGTAGTGACACCATTACAGCATCTGCACGGGCATTCACAAACACTGGATGGTTTTTTGTGTTTCTTTCAATAAATGTTGAAAAGTTCCATTGCCATTGCTGAACACCTGACACAGGTTATTTCTCAAACTGACTCAAGGCAGGTGTTGTTTTCAGTAGAAGGTGCCATGTGACAGCTCCTCCCCTGGCAGACCAAATTTGCGAAGTGTCAGTCCTTCCTCAGCTCTAACAGGTTCGGTCTTGCTCTGCCAGAGGTTTTCAGCTCTGGAGTTGTGCCAGTCTGACTGTGTTGCCACACTTTAAACCAGACTGGGTACATTATTTGTTTCATAAACAAAAGCCAGCATGAGAAAGAGACTGTTTTCTTTTTTCCTAAAAGAAAATATTTGGCCCATTTAAAATTCTTGTGTTCTGATGGTGAAGATACAGAACTGTTGCTGTAGAAAAACTGTGCAGGGAAAAATATGTGCTGTTATTTGATCCATTTTAAAATTTTATCAGTTGTAGGTATGAATGGATGGGGTTTTGTTTCTATGAAATGAATCATTTTTATGAATAATATGACATGAAGAAAAGCAGTAACATGCAGATATTTTCTCAGATAATGGAAAACCCCTTCCTGTTGAAATGCATATTTTTGCCATGCAGCTGCTTCCACTGGGAGATGATCTGTGGCTCGATTTGGCCAGCAAATGGCAGTGTGGAACACACTTTGGTGCCTTCTGAACCACAGTGAACCACCAAGGGAAAGCAAAAGGCTTTTATCTGATTTAATGTTCTCCTATTTCTTTTACTTGCAAATTAGAAAAATATTAGCCAGCTGATTGCTTGCCTTGTCAACAGCATAAATGGAAACAAAATTAAGTACATTGCCAAATTTTGGTGCATACATAGATGCATGTGCTTTAGAGATGCATATAATTCATACACAGTCCAGGTCTCCTACACTTAAAATATATGATGTTTTTTCTTTTTCCAAGAGGACATATTGGAAGCAGATCCTGAATCAAACAGCAGTTAAACATTCCTGCTAGTCACTCATATTTATGAGTAATGTTCCTCGTAATGCTTAATGCTACTGGAGTTTCTTCAGTGTTTTTTTCTGTTTCCTTCATATAGATGGACAGTCCAGAATACCACCATGTGTGCACATTCTTTACTATGTTTCTATATGTCCTCTGTAGTGAACTAAGATAGGTTTTATTCATAATTGTATTTTTTTGGACGTGCAGTTTGTTGACTGAAGCTGATGCTGGTCATACTGAGTTTACTGATGAAGTATATGAAAATGAGAGTCGCTATCCTGGAGGGGAATGGAAAGCATCTGAGCAGAGCTTCACAGATGTGGTGAGACTTAAATTTTTCACTGGATAAGTTAAAGGTTTAAGGGAAGGAGTACTATGTTTTGCTACACAGTGTATTTACTCTACTAATGCACAAAACTGTTATATTTTCCGTATATAAAAGAATGGAGAAAAAGCCCCGCCCCCACGTGAATTCACATGTCCTTTTGGATGGGTGTGGGAAGATGATGCTTGGAAATCTGATTTAAATCGAGCAGTGGATGAACATGGTAAGATTTACTGTTTATCTGCTGATTATTAGGACAATCTGCTGTAGTTCATAATGAAGGAGGAGGACACATGTCAAAACTAGCAGTATTCTGGGCATGATAGTGGTTGCCCTATGGAAAAATACCAAGGAAGTATTTAGATAAAGGTGCTTAAGGAATCAGATAATATGACATTGGGAAAGTGTTGACTGTCGACATCTGTTTCTACTTCCATTTGAATGGATTAGTAGCAGCAATTGAGGGGTTTTTAGAGAAGTCAGAAGCTTGAGACCTGAAACCTCTGTAATTGCATCAAGAATATGTGGCAAAGGCAGGTTTGGATCTGTCTGGTAATTTACCTGTGAACCTTTAGCCACGGGATGAGTCACCAAATAATGCTATAAAGTGAATCAGGAGGTCTGGGGACTAAAGGATGTGGGAAACCTGTTTGTGTTGGTCACACCACACAAGTCTGGGAAGGATTCCTATATTGCTGAGAGCAGAATAGCGGCACTGAATTTGTGGCAAGGGAGCCATGCAGGACTGATCAGGATGAAACGTTGGTTATTAGGCAATTCTGAAATGAAAAAGACTTCAAAATCTTTCTGTGAAGAGACAGGTGCTGCTAGACAGAGATTTTCAGACTATATGTGCTACTAACATGATCAGGGTAGAAAATCCTAATATGCTTATTACTGTTGTTAGCTTAGAAAGTTGTGGTATAAACAACCTCACAAGACCATAATTTGGATTCTACAGCAATAGGAAAAAGTAATCAGTGTCTCATAGCAAAGTATTTACAGGACATTGAGTTGACGGTTTGAAAACAAAATAAATTATTTTTTTAAATAAAGGAGGATCATGGGAGATAATGGAAAACCCGGAATTTTGCAAAACTATAAGGAATTTTTATTTTGTTCTAAACCAGATGAAAATTCTCAAATAGTTACTGCTTTTAAATAAAAAAATAGCTGGCTATTAGAGTAGAAAAAGAAATCTTATATTTATCTTAGAGTACTGATATCTGTCTTAATTGGAACTTCTGGTAGAAGTCTGTGGTAAGTTTTTAATGACTTTAAATTAAGTTCTGAGTCTTAGACACTTGGCAACTGAATTATACATAGACCAAAAATACAGTAATAGGTTTACTAGTTCTTAAAGTTCTATGATCAGAGTTCATGTAGTTGGTGTTCTTTTGAATGAAAAGCTGCTGGAGTCAGAAGAGTGCACAGGACTTTTATTTAAAATTAAGGATTAGTTTTTCCTGCAGTGAAGTATGAAGACGTGATATCAACATCTGAGAAAACAAGAATACAAAGAAAAGAACTTGAAATTTATTGTATCTGTTTTAATGTTGAGATTTGTATTGTCACATATATTACAACACAGCATCACTATAAAATGTCATCAGTGGCCCCCTGGCTATTGGGCTGTAAGGGTCTGCAATGCTGAACAGCCTTGTGTGATAAAGCTCCATCCTCTGTAGGTACAGTCACTCTATTCCCCATGCTTTTTCACTTTATATCTTGCTTGTATTTCTGAAAATATACCAACCCATCAATTCTGTTTTAGGATGGGAATATGGAATTACTATTCCTCCAGACACTAAACCCAAGTCATGGGTAGCTGCAGAGAAAATGTACCACACACATCGACGACGAAGACTGGTGCGGAAACGTAGGAGGGAACTGTCTGAAGGAGTGACAGCAGGAAGGGTAAGAAAAGAGAGATCCAGTCAGGGACTTGCACATTGTAACAGTTTGAGGGTTTGGGTTTTGTTAAAAGATCTGCCTGAGATTACTCATTGCCTGAGTAAAGAAAAAATGTAATACCAACCAAAAAAAAATCTCAAACAACCATTTATGTGTTCATTATATTCCCTTTCTTTATCTTTTTCTACTTTGATGTTTCTAGCTTTGGTTTATGAGGGGATTTCTAGGCCTGCCAGAGCAAATGCTGCTTTTTTCACTACAGTTACACAACACTGTGGATAACGAGAATTTATATTTTCTAGGGAAGGTCATCATATGAAGATCAGGAAGGATGGGAATATGCTTCCTTGATTGGCTGGAAATTTCACTGGGAACAACGCAGTTCTGATACTTTCCGTCGAAGACGATGGAGACGAAAAATGGCTCCCTCAGAGACACATGGTGCTGCAGCTATCTTTAAACTTGAAGGTGCTTTGGTAAGGGACAGAGCGTCAAAAAGGTCTTTCAAAGGTCAATCTGTTAAATTGCAGTAAATAAACAAATATATCAGCCATTTTAGCCCCCAAATTGTTAAACTAATACACTGTATATCGTTTAAATTTTTTAGTCTGAAAGGGACCACTAAAGTTGGGGTACAGATTTTTGTATTATTACTATTTTTTAATATTTTTTTACATATACAATATTATATATCACATTATATATAATTTATGTTTTATATTTTTTAAATCTTACTTATTAATTTATCTTTCAAATTATTTTTGTTAGTGCATTATGTGAGATTTAGCTCAAAAGGCTAAATTACTAGATGAGCCTCCTGTAGATAAAGTGAAAAGGTAGCTCAAGCTTTTCGTGCTTTTCATGTAATTTAGATGTTTTAACATCAGCACAAGAAGCAACAGGCATGGAAACAGCTGCCCCTGATGAATATTTGCTTGTATAAACAACCAAACACATGAAAAGATAAGAAAATGGAGAAGCCAGAATTTCATATGACACAGGTAGATGAGCAGAATGCAGTTATTCCTCAAGTGTTCAGGTTGACTCAGCTTCACAAATAACCTCTATTCACCAAAATACAAACTGTAGCAAATAAAGTGAGAAGGCTCCTTTGTTTTTATAAAATATATAATGATTCTGAGTGTATAGCATTAACAAAACTTTGCACTTTTTTCTTGGTTTGCTTCTCTTTTTTGCATCAAATGTTGACCAACGATTCACTGATGGCATTTTCTTTCTTCACTTAATTAGGTTGCTCCGAGTTTAATAATTCCTATTTCAGTTTTGCTTACAGCGGTGGTTCCTGTGCTAGTGCTGGGATGAAGCCTTAGAGCAGTTCTCTGCCACAGCACAGTGCAGAAGACCTGTGACCTTTCCTCCACTACGAGCTGATAGGTAGCTAGTACATCTCCAGAAATAAGAAATTCTGGAAGTAAGATGAAATGATTGCATATGATTTCTGCACAGCTTCAATTGGCAACAGGAAATGACCTCTGGACATGAGTGAACATCTTGTAAAGCACATTTGTTCACAGAAGTTAATTTCTCCTTGTCCTGGAGGAGACATGGAAACCCCTAAATTTCCACACACAGTCCTTTTCTATCAAGTTCCTTCTATGTTTGTAAATAGTCAATAACTTTTTTCTCTATTTAACTTCAGGGAGCAGACGATAGTGTCGATGATGGAGAAGGGAAGAGTTCAGACAAAACCAAGGAGTCAGCTACAAAGGTGTTTGGTGCCAATACACCAATGGTTTCCTGCTACTTTGACAGTAGGTTCTTTAAAAATTCCTTTCTCAAAAATCTTGTCTATTTCATTTAGGTCTCAAACAGAATCATAATTCTTTGTGGTTTACATCTGGCTTTATACGCCTTCTGTAGTAATTACTATCAGACCCTTGATTGGACCCTATTTAAATTACTAAAGAAAAATTACAGTTAGTCATTTCAGTATTTCAGTCCACTGTCACACAGATATTTTTAAAACCTGTATGGGACAGGAATTTTAAGGCTAAATTTGATTTTTCTGTTGGTTCAAGTCACTTAACCAGCTCAGAGCAGGATCACACAATGCCTGGCCCAGAGGAAGCAGTACCACGTAGTTGAGTTGGCAAAGTGAACAAAACTGTAACTTTGCCAACCTGGATTGATTTTGAATGCTTTGTAATCACTGTAATGTGAATCACAAAAGCAGGGATGTTGAGATGGGAGCCACTAGTGCTAGTTAACAGGAATAGAGGCCAATCCTGTGACTTAACATCCTTTTTGAGGAGCTCTGACTTGAACACTTGTCTTTATTTGAACTCTGCAGAACTTGATCAACCTGCTGGGAATGGATGTCTAGATCTTAAAGATTTCAGAACCCGGGGAACATTGTTGAAGTTTCTTTTTAATAATGACCACAGTTGGCGGAAAATGGCACTTTTTCTTGCCAGAGGTCAGAGGTTTCAGCTCAATGAGGCTATGTAGTGGCTCAGATTTTTTCATGGGCTGAAACGGTTAGACCTGACATCTTTTCAAGCAAAGCTGTAGAAACTTAGCCCCACACTTTGGGCCACTCACATCTTCTTTTTAAGCTATTCCACCTTACCTGCAGTGATTTATTTTTCTAAATCTTTTAACCAAAGAGACAGAGTTGCAATTGGAATAACTTTGGAGAGCTAAGAGCTAAAAATGTGAAACATCCAGGACCTTGGAAGTGCTGTAGTGAATACTTAAATTAAGCACAGGAGTGGCCAGTTCATGATTGTCTTTGGATGAGCTAGGTTATCACACTGTTTCAAACAGAAATTTTTGAATAGAAAGATTTTTAGATGATCATATGGTGAAAAAAGCCCAAATAACATTAGTGATTTTTTTTTTTCATTTCTGCGTTGTGTTGGAACAAATATTCTCAGGTGCTAGCTCATTGGTATTAATACTCATCACATGAAAAGCAAAAATGTTACTACGGTGCTTGTGTTAAAATGTGTAAGGCATTTGTATAAACTCAAAATATCTTCATTACAGAAAAGAAGCCTGTATAATGCAGTTGAACTGGTTTTGTTTATTTGATACAGGAGTATATACTTACCACCTTCGCTGTTACGTCTACCAGGCAAGAAACCTCATGGCTTTAGACAAAGACAGTTTTTCAGGTATGGAAAAATCCTGCTAAAGGTGCAGAAAACCCACTTTTGCCATGAACTAGTAGCTTGATTTATTTGGATGTAGAGTATCGTGACTCTTTAAGGTCTGTGCATAGGTCCCAGCTACTGAAACTACACCGTAAAGAAAGTCTCAGTACGTATGATCTGAATTTGGTTACTGCTGCCCCAGAGGCTGCTGCAAACAAAGTGCTCTGTTGTGTCCTGTGCCAGCTGCTGCCAGTGAATTCTCAGTGAGGGAATGGGATTTCAGATAAGGTCTGAATTTCCCATGACCAGGCCCTTCCGTTTGCCTTGGATTCTTCTTCTAACCAAAGTCTACATGCAGTTTTTTTTCCTGCAGGAAGCTTGCACAAAAGCAAGGATGAAGAAAACTGGATGATTTCTTCATTACTTATGTCACCAACTGCCTCTCAGTGTTCAGTGTGTTTTATTAACTGATTATGGACATGAACATGTAGAAAACTACACTGTGCCTTACTGATAAGCATGTCTTTTATTTGTTTATACTTGTGTACTTTTTGCCCATGTATTTCCAGCTCTTAGTTGATTCCAACAGCGTTGTGTCCCTCTGGCATCTTTGTAGTCAGGCTAATACCCAGCTTTCAAGTTCTGCTAATTCAAATCAAAATTTCACTGGAAAGTCACAGAGCGTATTCTGTAAGAATATGACTTTACACTTCCTTTAAGGAAGTTCAGCAAAAGACAAAGCTGAAATGAATTTTCTTTCTCCATTACCCTCCATTTGCATTCTTTCTTTTTCTCCCTGTAATTGAGTTGGTGTAATGCCTTTGTTACAGAAGATGCAATGCTTTACAAATTTTATTGCTATTTTCTGAAATGAGGAGGGTTTTGTATGCATGTATTTGGTCTTATTTCAATATGCAGCACTTAAAAGCAATGCAAAGAAACAATTAAAAATGCCTCTAAATTGCGTATGTATAATTCAGGACAGGAACCTCAGATGCAGTCATACATAAACTAGCTCATCTACATTTTATTTTCCTCTAAAATTTGTTTGAAGAATTAGCCAAATTTTGTAAAACTCTGATCATATACCTTGTCAGAATCTATTGAAACTGACCTAAAGATAACCTTTAAAATTGCCTTTAGTCCTTAGTAATTGCAATTTGTACAGGAAACATTAATGACCATCATCGGATACCTTCTGCAGAGCTCTTGATGATTTAAAGGCCTGCTGAATACTGGGCCTAGACCACTTTAATCATTCAGCTGTTTCACAAGAAGAAGTTGCTATAAATAAGCATGTTTGAAACCTAACCATGAGCTGAGCAATATAGCCTGGGAGAATTTGTTGTTTGGCAACTAGTCAGAACTAGAATTATTTCTTTGTATTATTTATGAAGCTGTACAGTTGTATATCAATGGAGACAACAAAAAAGAGTTTCTATGGACAAGATTTAAAGCAAGATTAGTATAAACAGTGTTTCATTTTAGTTTTCTGGTTACCTTTCTGCTTTTCAAGATATTTTATCATTTTCATTTAGTACTCTGTTAGTCAAGCCTTGTATAAAGGAAGTGATTTAGTAATCAATGAAAATTGCTCTATTAAATGTAAATTACGTACATATGTTCATTTTTGTTTTACATAGAATGGCTTATAGAACTGGTAACAACAGTAGAAAAATAACATATTACATTTGATAAAAATTGTGATTGTGTACCTTATGGCTTGATGTGGTTTTGTTTGTCTGTAACTCTATGCTTTCAATCTTTGTGTGATATTTCAGATCCATATGCTCATGTTTCTTTCCTCCATCAAAGCAAAACAACTGAGGTCATTCATTCAACTCTAAATCCTACTTGGGACCAAACTCTCATATTTAATGAAGTTGAGATCTATGGGGACCCACAGTCAATAGCCCAAAACCCACCTAATGTTGTTATTGAACTTTTTGACAGTGACCAAGTGGTAGGTGAAATCTTTTTATCCTGATTGCTTTTTTATTTATTTATGTTGACAACACATCAATGGCTGTTACTGCTATCTTTTATTGCAGGGTAAAGATGAATTCCTTGGAAGAAGTGTTTGTTCCCCCATGGTCAAGTTAATCCCAGAAGAGGACATCGCACCGAAACTGCTCTGGTATCCTGTAACAAATAATGGCAAAGCTAGTGGAGACATTCTTTTTGCTGCAGAACTTATTTTGAGAGACAAGGTGTGTATTTCTCTTTTTTGTGTGTGTCTGTAATATGATAAGATACAGTATATATTCTTTCACGGTGAGACATTATGTGAAGAACTGTCTTAGCACTTGCAAGGTATTTCATCTAAGAAAGATGGGAGAAACTAATACTCGTGTTTGTGTCTTAATAGGCTGGTACCAACCTTCCAATTCTTCCATCACAAAGGGCACCAAAGCTTTACATGGTCCCTCAAGGAATCAGACCGGTGGTTCAACTCACTGCTGTTGAGGTATTGTTACTCAACTAAATACAAGTACAGTCTTCTCATCCTCTGGACAGGAGGCTGGTGTAGGTACTTAAAGAAAACAAAAAAAATCATGGTGAGAAGTACTCTGTTCTTTAAGTGGTTTTGAATTTCACTGTTTCCACTAATTTTCCTAGAACTAGAACCTTGAAACATTTTGCCAGACACATTTTATTATTGAATATCTTCATTTCGTCTTTCCTACTTTTTGAGTATTATATTAAGCATATTGATATCCCTTCCCACTTTTGCTTCTATTGAATTTTATTTTACAGATTTTGGCCTGGGGGCTGCGAAACATGAAAAACTACCAACTGGCACCTGTTATGTCTCCAAGTCTCATTGTGGAGTGTGGGGGTGAAATGGTGGAATCTGTGGTGATCAAAAACCTCAAAAAGACACCGAATTTTCCATCTTCTGTTCTCTTCATGAAAGTTGTACGTTACAAAAACCTATATACTACCTATCTATAGCAAAATAAGTTGCTCTGTAGTTTTAAAGTTCAAGGGTTTATTCTGAGTAGAAAAGCTCACACATCCTTTTTTGATTTACCATAAGCAATTTGTGAGCCTGAAAACTGTAATAAAGATCATGTAAGCATGTTTGTACAGTCACTGGTAAGTTGCACAATTTTATATGCACAATCCAGTGCAGTATATAATTTTTTTTTTATTTGAAAAGGTATCAATTTACCTGGAGATGTTTGGCTACTTTCTTATTGCTAGGATGGGAGCTGTGCAAGAGTAAAGAAAATTCAAGATTTGGGGCAATTAAAATTACTCTTACTGGCTTTTATTGACTCCTAAAATTAGAAGATTTCATTCACCATACAGCCATAAAACATGGTAGTTCAATATTAAATAAATGAAATAACAGGTCTGATTTAGGGAGGAAATCTTTATTCTTTCTTTTTCTTCTGTTTGCATTGTAAAAAACCTCTAACCTTCTATTTTTAGCTTTTGCCAAAAGAGGAGTTATACAGTCCATCTCTTGTTATCAAAGTAATAGACCACAGACCATTTGGACGGAAGCCCATTGTGGGACAATGTACTATTGATTTACTGGAAAGCTTTCGCTGTGACCCCTACACTACTAAACAGGACATTGCACCACAGCTGAAAGGTAGAAAACTGGAAAATTATAAGTTGTACTTTCTTGTGAGATACTAGAATTACCGACCTTCAGCGTTTACTCTGCATGCTGTACTGATGAATAGACATCTTGTGTTGTGTACTTAGTTGGAGATAATGTTATCTGAAAGGAAAAACATCTGACAGAGAGTATTAATTAGTGTAACATTCTGTGAAACATAAGAGGGCATAATGCAAAGGCAAGTCCACTTTTGGACTTGATGTGCTCATTCCCTTTAGTTCCTAAAGTTCCTCTTTAGTACCAACTTGGAAGTTAACTACCTGCAGCACTAGTACCAAAGTAACGATCCAATATTCTAGCGAATACAGTCTGAATACAATGCTGACATTTCCTCTGTATTTTTTCAAGTTTTACTCTTACTTTAAATTCTATATATTTGATAAATGTTTGCATATCCTTTTTGCACAAATATATTTTGTCTGTTTTTAGCAAAAAGCGGCAATTAATTGCTTTCTTTAGAGGATCAAACATATAGCCAATGAATTATTTTACATCTTCTGTAACTGTCTGGATTTAAATCTGATTAAACTGTTTAGTAAGATACTTTTCCTACACCATATTGCCTTAATAAAACCTTTGGCTTACAGTTAGTCTGCTCTCTGCTGCACCTCGCCAGGATACAGTAATTGATATGGAAGACACACAGCCACTGCTAACAGCTCAGGTAATCTTTGAAATTTGATGCTTGTCTTTGTTCTTAAGATCTCTGATTTCTGAGGAGCTATCTAGACAGCAAAATTGTCAGAAACATATGCAACCCTGTGGAAAGCCAGATGGAAGAAAGTTACTTGGTGATAGGAAAGCGAAGGAAATATGTTAATCATTTTAATCTTTGTTTTCATATAGTAAACATCAAACTGCAGCATTTTGTGCTTGGTAAAATTCACCAGTAGCTTAAGAACTAATTCACTTATTCAATAGCTACTGAAAGCACATGATAGAACATTACCCAGTTCCCACTAGTGGTGGTTAGAGCAGCTTGATTTTGCACAGACTGACCCGTTCTAGATAAAGGAGTTAGAAGTAGGTGTGTGCTCTGGTCCTTCAGCCCTTCATTTTATCACAGTCATGGCTTTGCCTCTCTTACCTTGAAGCCATCCAAACCCAATACCACTGAAACAATTTTTTTCTGCACTAACACTTTTCTTCTTTTCTTCTTTCCTTTTCTGTTGTGCCATGTCTCTTTACTGCTCTGATTCTTTCGGGACCACCACAATACAGTTTTACTTTCCAGGTAAAAAATAATTCTGCTTACAGAATTTTACTCTTGAGTTGAAACATGACTGAAGACAGATTCCAAACAGTACATTTTCAAGGAAGAAATGTCAATTTTTTTAGGACTGAAAATGTTTCCCTTGCCTAGAAGGTGTGTTCATAGATTTCTGATAGCCTGTTATGTTAAAGGAAGCAGAGAAGTTATGCCCTTTAATATATAGCAGTTTTGCAGACTCTTAATCTACAATTTTAACTTTTGAAAATGCAGAATATTTGATATTGTTACAGCAGTCCCAAAGTAAATACTACTGAATGTAAACTTTTGAACTGTTACTGCTATTTGAGTATATTAATGATTGCATTGTTCTTCCTTCATCTCTTCTTCTTTTCGTCATCATATTCAGACTCTAATTTAAATACATCAGGGACCATGGTCTTGTGATTACTGTCATCACACATGTAAATTGTCATTAATATTTAATTTAGAACAGTCTCACTTTTATCTGAAATAAGTTTTCTCTTCTAACATGTTTGGTATATATTCTAACACAAGCTAGAACAGAGAACTGTTATTTCCTTTAAAAAATATAAGGAAAAATATTTAGAAAATAAAGAAGACTTAGCACTTCAAAGTCACTGGTAAAATTGGTTATATTTGTGTAGTTTATTTCAACTACAAAGGGAAAATTTTAAATGCCACGTAAACAGAAACACAATTTCTTTTAGTTTAGCATCACCCAAGCCAAATATAACACTAGATATAGTGAAAACATCCATATTAGAGGAATGAAAATTCAAAACAATCCAAATTGAAATAAGTAAAACTGTGGAAAGTGTAAGTGCTATGCAGACAACACCCTGAGGACACAAAATGCCAAAATTTCATCAATTACATTCCAATTTCCAGTGTTTAAGCAGTATGTCAACAGCACTCAGCAAAATGGCTTCTCCAACAACAGTGCATGTATGTACCAAACTAATGCATGCAGGTGACCAGGACGGGGCTGGATGGGGAGGAATGTTAATGTTTGGAGCCTTGAGGGGGTACTTCTCTTGGCAATTCTGCCACAGAGAGATTTTGGAGGAGATGATGCTCACAAGTCCATTGTGATTAGTTATATTAAGGTATTCTTGTCTTGAAAATCCTACTATGCATATAGAATATGTGTGAACTACTAAAAACTTCTTTTTTGTGTCAACTTACTTAGAATCTTTTTTATCTTGTGATAAAAGCACAAAAATAAACAGGAATTATTTCACCACACTATTAATGTTTAAAATTTGTTTAGAAGTCTACTTCCTGGAATATAAAATTGCGATTTAAAAAATTCTAACTCTGAATTTTCTAGGGATCCACTGCATCTCTTAGATTTTTTTCCATAATTCCAAATTGTTCAAAAAGCTAATAGTTTAGTGTTGATGTCTTGACAACTTCATGTATAACAATCTGCAGTGCAGTCACTGGGTAGATTTTAAAAAGGACAGTAATATTATGTTCTTTTTACCATGTGAATATTTCACTCCAAAATCTCCAATTTATCATATGGCATTTTATTCTGTGTTTTGGCATTCTGTGAGCACATCCTGATTACAACTTCTAGTAACAATAATATCCAAATATTGAAGACTATTATTTCTCTGGGAATTTTTAAAGAAGATCTTAAGTTTTGATTTTTTTTCCTCCTTAACTACTCTTCCCAAAACTACCAAGTGCATTATTTGAAGAGACATTTGAAGGTATATCAAGGGAAATAAAAATACAAACCCAAAACATAACCCCTGACTTAAACTCTTCCAACATTCTGCTTTGATGAAAGATTCAGAGTTCTACACAGTATATTTTGTAAAAAGGCTTTAAATTGGGTGTTTAAATTATGATTCCATAATTATGCAAGTTAACCTTTGCATTGTCAACATCGTATTTAAACAAAGTGAAATTTAAATATGGCAAACTATTCAAAATTACCTCATGAATTCTGCCCGTAATTTTCTGGTAGTGATATTGTTTCCACAAAAAAATCACTCCAACTGTCTTTAGAAAATGACAGTCCCATACTAATCTGATAAAAATATGCTGTATTTATATGATTTGAAGGTAGACAAGACTAGTAAAAATAAATAGACCTGAACATCCCAGCAAAATCATTACTTAAGAGAACAGAAATGGGAATAAATGAGAATGATATACCAGAGTGATGTCCTGACCTATTGATGCATTTGGCTTGTATTCATAAAATGTTTTGTATATTTCCTTGGCTTTGCACAAAAATTCCTTGCTAACGCTTTTAAATGAAAACATGAGGTAGAATGTATAAAATTAGCACAAATGACACTTGCTAATCATGGCTTCCAGACAGAATGCATGATGCTTGCTCTTAACGGACTGTCGGGTCGTAATTAGGGTATCTGTGATTTAACAGGTGAACCATTTTGGAATGTGCACATTGTTTTTACACTTATGTGGATAAATCTATAGACACACATAGAGTGCTTGCTACTGTACTTTATAATTCTTCATCTTTTTTTCAGACTCCTGAAAATCCAAAGCCTGTAAAAATTGTTAAATAATAGTAGAAGGAAACGGGAAAAAGATGTTGAGCATTAGCAAATTATTTTATAGAGCAGTAAATAGTCATAAAGGGAAAAAAACCCACTTGAATCTTACATATGTGAAATTTGTTTGGAAATCTCTGGAATAGGTTCAATTTTGTAACTGCTCTTAGAAATATTTTTCATCTGAAATAAATCAGATCCAGTGCTCTGTGCAGCCACAGATGAAAGTGGGGAATGATGCTACTGTGGAAACCAGTAAATAGAATCCAGACTGTAACACTACAATGATACAATAAAAATCTAGGCTTCTCTCAGTTTTGCTCAGTTATGTGAAGAAGCACAGGGTAATAATGTCTTACAGTCCTGAAAACCTGTTTTTTAAAATGTGTGTATGTATGTATGTGTATGTGTATATATCTATATATACTCCAGTTCAATATCTAGAACATTCTGCTTTTCTGACAGCAGAAAAAAAAAATCAAGTTAAACACATGGTGTCTGAATATTCTTCAAAAGCATTTCTAAATTACTGATGTTAGTAACTTACTTTGCACACTTACTATATACAAACCCCTAAAAATTTAAAGCCTATTTAACTGTATAAAATTATACAAATCATATTCTTACCATTGTTTTTATTTTGCTCTTTTTTTATGATTTGATCCTCATGAGCAGCTCACAGAAAAGGTAATGTATACTACTTTAAAAAATCTACACATTGCTTTCTCCAATTGAAAACCAGTATATCAATACTGCCTACAAATTAGAATTGTAAGCATGTAGGTGAGAACAGTAATCTCTGAAAGTGTTTGCTATAAAACCTACAGTGAACTTGTAAAATGGTAAATTTAAGAAAAATATGCAAGAGTGAAACAGGAAGCCCTATATATAAAAAAACCCAAAAAACAAATCCAAAATAGCCCAAACAAACCCTCTCCTTTAATGATCTGCATAATACTTTAAGATTCTTTGTAAGTCCAAACAACCTTAAAAAAAAAATTCAGATTTACACAGTGGATAAATACTATTCATTCTGTTCATTCCTAGGGAATGAATGCTATTTGTTACCATTGAAAGTTTGTTTTCAGGGGCAAATATTTACATTATGCGGTCCCCGTGAATACAGAAAATAGCACTTTCTTAAACAGTGATTATCAGACTTAAATAAATAAAAATAGAAAAAAACTCCACAGAAATACTGTATTAGTAGAATGTATAGATTGCTAGTATCTTGGCATCATGAGGCTTATTGAAGTACTGTTTCTAACAGGGCAAGACTCAATTACTCCTTTTCAACTGCATTTGGTTAGCAGTGAGGTAGAGCTGCAACTGCCTTAATTATTATATTCTAATTTTCTTTCAGATAAAGTTTTAATATTACCCAACTGATAATAAGTTTTAGAGTATATTATTTATTACTAGGCTTAATTGTTCATTATTTTTGCTGTACAGTATGATATGAGAGAGACTTTATCTCCCAATAAAATCTTTTTTTCTTTTCTTTAAGGAGGAAGAAATTGTTGATTGGTGGAGCAAATTTTATGCTTCAATAGGAGAATATGAAAAATGTGGACAGTACATTAAAAAAGGATATGACACTTTAAAGGTATTGCCCAGGATAAAATAGGTTAACACATTTCAGAGTTTATGGGCCCAAGACCTGTCCCACTTTTTTTTTTTTTTTAAATGCTCTTCAAAATTTAGCTATACATGATTTTCTATAAAGGTTCTTTACTGATTCATGTGATGAAATGAAGCTTTTAAGAACATATCCTGGCTTCTCTTCTACTTAACTACACTTATTAAGAGATGTATTAAAAGTTTAATCTTGCCTTTGGTCAAAGGGAGTTTTAGTCTGGACTTCACTGGGCGCTAGGCAGATCCTAAATAAACATACACATTAAGAAAGTATGAGAACAGAGAACCAGTACTTTTACTGTTTGTTGGCTAAAATTTGAAGTGAGACTGCTTTCATTTCTTATCTAGTACAGCTAACAAAGAAAGTAAAGATAAGCTTATGACATGCTACTTACTCTGGTTTTAACCAAGCCTAAATGAAGCTTTATCACATGGTCTCCAAACACTGCATTTGCTCCCACTTTGATATAAAAATAGTTCCAAAAGCTTTGGTTCCCTAAAATATTCCATCAAACATAAAATACTTTGCAGTGGCACCATGGTGGAGCTGATATGTATGATAATTTCTAAACTTCACTTTTTTTCTTTTTTTAAGGTGTATGACTGTGAATTGGAAAAAGTACCTGAATTCAATAACTTAACAGACTTCTGCGATACATTTAAACTATACAGAGGCAAATCTGAGGACAGTGATGATCCATCAGTGGTTGGGGAATTCAAGGTAAATTTCAAATGATGGGCAACAACCAAATGCTAGTTGCAGTCTTTTGTGTGTAAGTGGTTATTTAAGTAGATCTACATGCAAGTGTTTCAGCTTAAATATGGATGTGTCCATTAGCAGGCAAAACAGATGTTTGTAACTACTTAGGTACAGGCCCATCTTTTTCAAGGAAAGTACAGCTACACGTTGCTCACACTAAAAGTGCTACATGTTAATTTAAAATAAATATAATTCCTGCTAATGTAACCTTTCCTGGTAACCATGGGACAGAATTTTCCCAGATAACCTCTTGAACAGGACTAAAGTTGCACAAAGTACATTTTTAGAATTAATTTGGAAAAGGTATTTTGTACTATATCTGTGTTTCTGTGACTTTTATAGATTAAAATAATGCTAATGTAGATAAAACCAACCAACCAAAAAAACCCCAAACCTTAAATGATGCTTTTGGAGAGAAAAACAAATACCAAGTATTTGTTACATATTCTCAGCTGGAGCAAAATAGAGTAATTTTGTTGGCATCAAAACAGCTGAATTGAGGATATAACCTTGCCTTTTAGTAAGTCTTAATATCCAAAATCCACTAAAATAAAACAAAATACTTCTAAGTCACTGTGGATCAGGCTAGAATTTTGCTATTGCTGTATAAACCAGAGTGTGTATGTGTAGGATAAATAAGAAGAAAGGGGCTTAGCAGAGTGACTTTTCTACATTTGTCTTGATGGAGTCTTTATACGATTTTTTAGGGATCCTTTAAAATCTATGCGCTGCCTGACGATCCCGCAGTTCCAGCCCCTCCTCGGCAGTTCCGGGAGCTGCCGGACAGCGGCCCCCAGGAGTGCATCGTGCGAATCTACATCGTCCGAGCCCTGCAGCTCCAGCCCCAGGACAACAACGGGCTGGTGAGAATGTTTGCTGTCGCAGTGTCTGTCAGCCGGCTGCTCTCCTGTACTTTAAATAAAGTTGGTTCTGATAGCTATTTCTCACCAATATTTTTGTTTCTTTTCTTTTAAATAGTGTGATCCTTATATAAAAATATCTCTAAGTAAAAAAGTAATTGAAGACAGAGATCATTATGTGCCTAATACCCTCAACCCAATCTTTGGCAGGTAACATACTTTTTTGTGTTTTCAATTTACTGTATTTTAGAATGTTTTCCTATTTTTTAAGGTAAAACGTTACTTGAACTGTTCAGTGCTCTATTCATAGTTATATACTGACAGTTAATTGTGAGTAAAATTGCATAAGGCATTTCCCTTTGAAATCATTGGAAAACACAGATGTTTGGCTAATCCATAGATTTTCTTTGTCAGGTGGGTAAACTGCACAAAGTAAAACAATGTAGAGATCTTAAAACCAGCCTGTGTTAGGCAAATAAGAATAACAAAATAAGCTATAGAATATGGAAAAAGTTTTAACTCTGAAAACTAGATGGATCTCACGAGTAATCAGCTTAGCATGCATTCCCAGTACACTGGTCTTTCCATCAAAGCTTAATGATATCATTGAAATATGTGAATAAAAAATACTAGTTATGAATGAAAAGTTACATCATCTGCATAATTACTGTGAAATTCTGGGTCTGGTTTAGACTTGTAGGAGGATTTTGATAAATTAGAAAGTTCAGAGAGGAGAAATAGAAGGATTATGAAGTGTTTGAAAAGCACACTTTGCAATGATGCACTGCAGGTTTTCAGCTGTTCAGATTATGCGAAGAAATAGACAGCAAAGATAATTGATTTCAGATAGAAAGCAACTTTCTTCCTCAGTCCCAATCCAAGCTGCTGCACAGAAAACATCTAAGTAATACATTGTGCAGAAAGGAAGGAGGTAATAGCAAGAGGAGTACAAATAAAACTATTTATAAATGCAAATAGAAATTGGAGCATGAATAATAACTGCTGCTAGATTTATCAGCTCTGCAAGCATCATTTTAATACCTTCTGAAGGCTATTGCTCAAAAATAAACTAATAAGTGCTTTTTTTACTTTTTTTTAAGTTTAAAAATAAGAAGCATTGCTCAAAAGAGCAATAGTCTTAATGGGGAATTTTTATGTTTAGAATGTATGAACTCAGCTGCTTCTTGCCTCAAGAAAAGGATCTGAAAATTTCAGTCTATGACTATGACACATTGACTCGTGATGAAAAAGTGGGTGAAACCATAATTGATCTTGAAAACAGATTCCTTTCTCGTTATGGATCTCACTGTGGCATCCCACAGCAGTACTGGATGTAAGTAATTCTGTCTGTTGAAAATTTTAATCTGTAAAATGTAGTACCCAGTCTCCAAAAAAACCTTAACTCTATGGTTAAAAAACCATGCTGTGGCTTCTCAAGGGTATTTGTTGTGCTCATTCTATCATCTAAATTCCAAGTGAAACTGTAAATCTTCAGAACAGCCTTCACTGAAAACCATGGCATCTACTATTTTAATATTTTCTTAATACAGTAATGTATGTTATTTCTGTCCAGAGAACTCACACTTAACAGAATTTTCTGACCTACTGATGGAACTAAATACGAAAGCATCTGTCAGTGTAAATTATTTTGATACACAAAGAAAAAACTACTGTGTCTTGGAAGGTAATTGAGCTGCTACAAAATTATGTCACTATATCAAACTCCAGAGGCCTCAATCCAGGCAGTTACAGTGCTGCTCTTTCTGAGCTAGTTTAATAAATACATTTTACATGATGTGTAAATGCCCTGAATATTGAATAAATCTAGAATGTGTTTCTTTTGCTTTCATAAAAGTTCAGGTGTGAATACCTGGCGTGATCAACTAAAACCCACCCAGTTATTGCAAAATGTAGCCAGGTTTAAAGGCTATGCTCCTCCTGTCCTCTCTGAGAATGGTAGAAAGATTAACTACGGGGGACAAGACTATACTTTGGAAGAAGCTGGTGAGCTTGTTCACTTATTTTATATGTATGTCTTAAATTCATATTGATGAAATACAAAATTTTCCAGTTATTTATGGAATACTAGAAAAATATCTTTGATTTCTCTCCAAGTTGAGCACACTTTTCTGCTCAATTTTAAGTATCTGGTTTTAATTTTTTGTTTTAAATTTCACATGCAAATTCTAGTTCATGAGCCCGTGTTCTTTTCCCATTTCTTTTATTTCAGAAGCTAACAAAATCTTGCATCAGCATCTTGGTCCGGGTGAAGAGCGGTTAGCCCTTCATATCCTCAGAACCCAGGGTTTGGTACCTGAACATGTGGAAACGAGGACCTTATATAGCACCTTCCAGCCCAACATCTCCCAGGTACTGTGAGCTGGCTTGGTTATGGTTTCTCGAAAGCAGAAATGGAGCATTCCAGAGTTTATGCCATGGTGTCAATGGCATGGTATCACTCAGGGGAAAAGAGGGCTACAAATCATTGTTGCTTGGCTGAAAATGTGAAGCAGGTTAGTCTAGAAACATAATAAAATGCAGTTATGTTTTGCCATTAAGACCTCCAAATGACATCCTAAACACTGGCAGAGTGGGAATTAGGAAAGATTTATTTATTTCTTTGTTACTGAAATAAACTGGAATATATGTTTATACCTCACCAGCAATAAAGGAGATGGGCTAGCTCAAGAGCTTCCCAGCTGCATCCAACAAATGAGACCCAACTTGTCAATTCTCTACAAGGTTCAGAGGTGCAAGTTTAAACATGAAGTCTTACATTGGACCTCACTGCTAGAGAGGAACAAAGGCTAGCATTACTTTTCTGGCATTACCTGACTCACCAGTGGTTGGGGTTTTTAAAGAAACTTTCTGTAGAAACCAGAAAACTTACCTGAGAAATAAAGGGGCCATGACAAACCCATATACAACAAACAATCCCTCATCCATCTTCTTCACTGCTACAGGGAAAGCTGCAGATGTGGGTGGATGTTTTCCCCAAAAGCTTAGGACCGCCAGGCCCTCCGTTCAACATCACTCCCCGAAAAGCCAAGAAGTGAGTATCCCCACATACTACATACCCTCTGGCAGCCTTGACAGAGCAATTCAACTCTCTTGCCCCAAACATCTCTCTTAGGTATATCTTGCGTGTGATTGTCTGGAACACCAAAGATGTCCTTCTGGATGAAAAGAGCATCACAGGAGAAGAAATGAGTGACATTTATGTGAAGGGGTAGGAGTCTCATCTCTCATGTAACACTTACTTACAAATGAATAACATTCAGAATGTCCTGGGAATACCTTGACCATGGGTTTCAAATATTATTTGATTCAGCCAAGTAAAATGCTAACCTCAGAGAAGTACAGAAGTCTTATGAGATAAAGCATGACCAGTTAATGTGTGGTGAAAGAGCCCAGAATTTCACCTCTTGAGATGGATAGCAACTGAAAAGACAGAGAGTTAGCTTTGGTGTTGCATAACTTGGATTCTTAATTTTTATATTCCCTAGTCTTAATATAAAAAAAAAAAATCAATAAAAATAAGAGAAATATACTACTAGGCTGATTTAATTTCTCCCTAAAAAAGAACTCAGCAACTCACCGCTGATACGGCACTGGTCTTAGATCAGAAATCCAGTTCAGGTGTTCCTATTTATAGTGCCAAATTGGAACCAAACTACAAAAGGGCATGAAAGACTCCCAAGCCCTCTGTGAGCAACAGTTACAGCTTGTCTGCAACCCCTTAATGACACAGTTCCAGGACAAACAGGCACCAGTATAGTCTCACTGCAAACACCAGACACATCTCTCCATATTTTCAGATGGATGCCTGGTAATGAAGAAAATAAGCAGAAAACTGATGTTCACTACCGATCGTTAGATGGTGAAGGGAACTTTAACTGGAGATTTGTTTTTCCTTTTGACTATCTCCCAGCAGAGCAACTCTGTTTAGTTTCCAAAAAGGTAAGTATTGCTAAAGATTTCAATGCTTAGAATACAGATTCTAGCTAGCCTGGTAATTTGTACCTACATATTGAAAGAGACAATTTGGCTCAGTTCTGCCTACTTTTCTCACACTGCTGTTGTGAACAGATTCCTTGCCTTTGGGCCACGAACAATACACTGGCAACAACAGCAGTCTCCTTTTAGCAGGGGCAAGATTAGATCTTTTAATACTTCCACCATCCCCAGAATTCACAAGTACTAGCAGACCCCAGCTTTGAATTGTCATAAGTAATTTTTAAAGGTGCTTGGTATTTGTTTTTTTAAATTTTAGGAACATTTTTGGAGTCTTGACAAAACAGAATTCAGAATCCCACCCAAACTGATCATTCAAATATGGGATAATGACAAGTTCTCCTTGGATGACTATCTGGGTAAGACTTCAAATAAAAATAGTTACTGTTGTCTCAAAGAAGGATATCAAATTGAACAATTTTAAATTATCACATGAGGATTGCATGTACAGTGAGACACTGAGCATGGAAATGCACTCCAGCTTTCCTTCACAGTACAGGCTTACTGAATGAATGACTATTCACTCAGTAAAGGCCTACTTGCAGGTAAACCAAGATACTTTTCATTCAGGTAAGCCCTCTCCCAAGGCACGTTGAAATGAGAATGTGCATGAAAATCTACTTTGCTTCTTTCTTTAATTAAAATTACTTAAACAAGGGTACTTCAGTTCTAAATAAAAGTATTGACATAATGCTGTAATTTAGGTTTAAGCAATCTACTTCACGCTGTTATCAATCCCTACCTTTTCTAGAGATGCTGTTCTGCACAGGATTCTCTGCCCTGTATTATGACAGCTCTGAAGTCTTTAGTTTACACACAAACTATATAGGCCTAAAAATCTGAAAACAAATAGTTGATTTATAGCCATCATTAAAGTTTGCTAAATTAGACATTTAGCTGTCAGAAATTACTTACTACATTGCTGTATTTGGGTATCTTCTGTTTAGATGTGTGAGGGGAAAAATCCTCTATTAAAAAAGTCAAATGATCTTGCATTAAAGAAGGTGGAGTCGAGCTTGCTAAATCAAATTTATCAACACCAGCAGCAGGGGATTAAACACAATGTGTCCCACCTCCCTGCTTCACAACATCCTTAGACAAACAAGAATGTAATGTGTCTGTTGATTGCCTTTCCTGTATAATGTGTTTGGAGATAGCAAAGGTTGACGTTGAACTGCTGTGCTGTATGGTTGGTTGTGTTATGCAGTGTTTATTTTTGTATCCACCTCCTAGGCTTTGTGGAACTTGATTTACACAAAACAATAATTCCAGCAAAAGTTCCTGAGAAGTGTAATATAGACATGATCCCAGAATACAAGGCAGACAGTTGTCAGAAGGCTCCCAGGACTGCCTCTCTCTTTGAACAGAAATCCATGAAAGGATGGTGGCCGTGTTACGTTGAAAAGGATGGCTCCCGTATTTTAGCGGTATGGTTATTACTGCTTTTAAAAGTACTTCAGATGTGCTCACCTTACTTTTCAAACTACGAAGAAAGACTGTAAAGAGTCTCCCACTTGGCTGTTAGCTTTCAGTGGATAGACAGAGGAGGGCTAAATAGGGCATTACATGGACAAGTTCAGGAATTTGTTCCAGCAACAATTTTTTGTTTTAAAATGTGAGTTTAATACTTCATTCATTTAGTTTGTTGCTGACCTTGTTTAACTTGGAAGACTGTGGTGCCAGGTTGAATCATGCTATTTTGCCAAAGCAGCTGATGAAGCTGTGTGAATGAATGCATAGCCTCAAGCTGTGCCAGGGGAGGTTCAGCTTGGACATCAGGAAAAATTTCTTCACAGGAAGAGTTGTTAAGCATTGGAATGGCTACACAGGGAGGTGGTGGAGTCACCATCCCTGGAGGTGTTCAGGAAAGGACTGGACATGGCACTTAGTGCCATGCTCTAGTTGACAAGGTGGACTTGGTGATTTTAGAAGTCTATTCCAACCTAAATGATTGTGTGATTCTTTAATTTATCACATTATTGCTCAGAAGAGCATCAGAGACACCCCAAATGCATTAAAGACTAAAGGAAAAAGTTTAAATCCAAAGGATTTCTGAACACAGCAAACAAAATCTCTGTACTGAGAATCCAAACTAACTTTGTGATTACGTATGCAATCAGAAGACCCAAAGCATTCTAACTTCTTCTACAGACAATATAAATGCATATTTATAATTTTCAGAATATTAAGCCTTTCAAATGTGTCTTCTTCTTCTTTCTAATGTTTTTGCCTTTAGACTTTATTACTGGAATTTAATAAATGAGGAAAAATATTCAGAAACATTTATAAGCCACAGCAATATGAAAAATTAGATGCTTGGTCATTTGGAAAATATGCAGTCCTTGGGTTGCTCTTGAAAGAAGAGAATAACTGTTTTTGCTTTGCTAAACTGGAAAAAAAATTATAGCTTAAAACAGAACTATAGATGAATTAGCAGAACAATTTTACGTCCAGTGATTTGGTTTTTTCTGTGTGTCTTTTCCTGATACTGTGTTGTGACACTGTCATAGTACAGAAATCAGTCTATTTTGAGGAGGAAATGGGAAACCCAGATGTACACCCTGAGCTGATCCTGGCTCTTCTGTATAAGTACCAAGTAAGTCCTATTAGTGCAATTTCAATAAGATGCCTGTTTCATGCCACTTTTTTCTGAAGGGTAAAGTTGAAATGACATTGGAAGTTGTCAATGAAAAAGAAGCTGAGGAAAGGCCAGCTGGGAAAGGAAGAGATGAACCCAACATGAACCCCAAACTAGATCTACCAAAGTAAGATATTTTTATCCTGCTAGCTTTAGAAATATCCAATATCTAGCTACTCTGATGCATGCAGTAATATATTAGTCATCAGTTACCCTTTGCAAAACTTCATTTACAAAAGCCAATCTTGTCTCCTCCTGCAAGCATTAGGATAAAATACAAGGTGGTTTCAGTACTAATGGCACATGTTTACTGCAGCTGCTATCTTGCATTTCAAAACTGTCTGTTTTCTTCACCCTCCAGACCAGCATGTTTTAATGTGTTATAAACTTAAGTATCCCTTGGTTTTAGAGTATAAATAATACTTGTTTCTTTCAAAATGCAGCCGGCCAGATACTTCCTTCCTTTGGTTTACAAATCCCTGCAAGACCATGAAATTTATTGTGTGGCGCAGGTTTAAATGGCTCTTCATAGGCCTCATCATCCTGCTGATTCTCCTCCTGTTTGCAGCAGTGCTGCTCTATTCCCTGCCGGTAAGAATTTCTGAATGTTACTGTTCCTCAGCTGTGGGATGAGCTTAGACAGGAGTCATCAACAGGATACACTCCTTACTCAGATAGAAGTCCATAAACTCTGTTTTAGCAGGAGATACGGATTATATCCTTATAGCTATAAAAAAATTCAACAGATTTTTACTGAGAAACAATTAACATTTAGGTTAAAATTAACCTATTAACTAAAGATGGAACAAGGAACTGCTTTAGAAGAGTTAATAACCTATACAATTAAAATAGCTAATAGCTGGCCTAGAGTCCACATTAGTCTGAAAAAAAATTACATATTTTCACTGTATTTTAACTGAAATTACCACACCCTAAATACATTTTGATCCATTCTAATATTTTAAATGTCTTTTTCAAAACTACACTGAAATAACTTGTACGCATCATTTTACCTCTCTTGTTTTCTTCCTCCTCCCCCAACAGAATTATTTGTCAATGAAGATCGTGAAACCAATTTAAAGAAGATTTTTTTTCTACCGCATCTTTTTAAATAGTACTGAAATTTCGCCCCAGGCTGTGGACCAAAATCAGCAAGGCTCTCCATCCTTTGTATCTGCTTGTATTTAGAACGGTAAAATAGATAATTAAGACTTTCAATAAGGTTAGCCAAGGTTCAAGAGGTCATGGAAGGTGTTTTTTAAAAACAAGGAATAACCCACACCCCCCATTATTTTTACTTCAGTGGTATCTATACATGGTAAATTTCTGACATTGCTTTTAAAGTGGATTTTTCATAAAAAAATCACTCAGAGGAGCTGCCTGCTATTGCTATCTCTGGTTTTTAATGGATACTTCCTTTTGAGAATCCTTTTCATTGGGCACACTTTGAAACTCTGCATTTTAAGTTAAAAGAAAACAATCACTACTTACAATTATGTCTACCAAAGAAACATCACAGTGCAACCAAAGGGGCATACACTGTTTCTAGTTCCAAAGTTTTCATCATCATGCTTCTTAACATTCTTATTTGCCATACTTGACAACACTATACACATATCTTGACAACAAGTGCATAAACATAGAAATTAATTATACATTTTTTTAGTATAATTACAAAATTTTAAATAAACTTATCCACAAGTAAAATGCAAGTTTCTAGTTTTCTTCAACTGTAACAAAACTACAATGTATTAGGACTTATGTGGTGTCTATCAGAGCACGTAATATCACAGACTTGGAATTTAAGGTATTTTACTGTTACCGCACAGTGAAGAATAAGGAAATACTTCTGCACAAAGTTCTCATTAATTTATTCATTAATTAGGAAATCAATAAAGAAATCTGTTGACTAGTTTCACTGTACTCCTTGTTTTTAGAGATGATAATGAATCAAAACACAAGAGGGTACATGACCTAGAATCAACCCTTGTTTGAAATCTGATCTGCACATGGGAAATATCTCATTTTGCCTCAGTGTCCTCTCCCAAGGCAGAGTAAAATATAACCTGCACTAAGAATCAGGTTATAGTCTGTGATTCTATCCCACTTTTACGGAGGGCTGAAGCAGAAGCACCTCTGAACATCCTCTGGTCCTTGAAAGAAATCTGCAGCAGAACCTGAAATCAGCATTTGGTATGATTGTCCCACTTCTGACTGGATAAAGACTTCAGCTGTCTTTAAAAAGATGTCAGAAATAACTACAAAAATTAATTAGTCTTTTAAAACTTGTCATTGTATTTAGTGACACACTTAACGCTTTCCTATAACACAATACTGTAAAACAATAAGCATGTACTTGTCAGGCAAAAGAAGTAACCTTATTCTGTTGGAGGAGTTAGGGTAAAGGTCTTACATTAAATAACTTCCATCATGTGAAGTCCCAGTGGCTAGAGTGGAGCAAACAGCAGTCATCCTGTCAAAAACATAACACCACCCTTAGTTTTTTGTTGTCAAGAAACTCTCAAGCATCTTGACCCTTGAATGAGAGCCCAGAGCTGGAACTAATCACTATCCAGATGGATTGTCCCTCCACTAATGATGAAATAGCACTCCAGAAATAACAGCAATTTGCATGAGCTAATGTTTGATCATCCACTATTAAAATCTGTCTCAATCAATGCCATAAATCTGACAAACGGTAAAAATCACAGCAACCTTATTTTCATGCAAGGCAAGAAAGTGTGTTGCTTCTAAGGGTTGTAATTAGAAAGCATTTAACTTCAAAGAGTGTGGAGCAGAGATCCAAGCAAGCCTGTTCACAGAGCATTTGAAGAGTGGCAGGTACTGCCCTTCTGAGTGGAGTTCACCCTTTTCCAGATGCCTTTTTGTCCAAGCATGCATAGGCTTGATCATTTCACTTCAATTAGGCAGTGCTATTAAAAACATAACTGAGAAGTCTGAGAAGCCATTCCGTCTGCCAGCCTGCTCCAGTAACAAACAAAAGACAACACATGTTTACAAGAAAGAAAAGGTGATCGTATGTATTTACATTCAGTGCTCGTCAAATCTGTAATCCCTGGTGCAGCTGCTGTGCATGACTCCAATGTGCAATAAGCTTTTGTCTAGTTAGGACAGTTACCAAAGATTTAGCCCTGTGTAGGGAACAGTGGTGCTGCTCTCACTTTGCACTGGTGACTGGGATGTTCACTTTGGCCAGTCCAGCTCTGAACCACTCCAGTTACCAGCAAATGGCCTGTGAGGCCACAGAAAAGAGGGCAGAATGTAGATGTGCCTGGTACCACTCCTCCTGATTACAGGAAATTACTTAATCCCGGGAATTCCTCCTCCTGTGAGTTTGTTTTGCCAGCCAGCTGTAACAGCCAGGGAAAGCTAAAGCTAAACTGAAAGTGCTTATAGCAAAAAATGGGTAAGTAGCAGCAGTGTGTCAGAGTCCTCCTGCCTCTGCCATCACATAGGTTCAATCACCAGCAGCTGCACTCTTTGATGCACTCAGGTATCCAAGCAGTGTCTGCCTTCCTCTCACTGCTTGCTGTAGTCGCCCCAGACCCTGACTACTGGCATGGGGCTGTAAGGAAGTTAACAGCTACTATCATGTACTTTACAAAGAAAGAGCCAATATGTAATTGAACATGAAAAATTTGGAGAAACTTGCACCTATACCAGCTCAGTGTAAAGAGGCAGTAAACTCAGGCACACTTACGAGCTGTTCTTGCACTTCTTTGAACAACCACAAGATGACATCCCAAGTCTCGTGTGTTCACAAAGGCCTTCCAGTACTTCTGTTTTATTCCTACCCTAAATACATCTCACATACGGAGATGAACAACAAGATACATTTGATAGTCAAGGGAAAACAGTCCCATCAAGTCCATTGCTTCTAAGTGTATCTGAAAAACACAGCTGTAAGCACCTTTGGGACCTACTTACTATATCCAAAGTGACTCCAAGCCTGGTTCTTACTGACCTCTATGCTGTTGTATCCACTCCATGCCCCTACATGCTTAAGTATCTATTTAGCAACTTGAAAGCAGTACTAAAGTGTGAAATGGCAGCATTCAGTGCTGCTTCTTGTGTCAGTGCTAGCTCAGCTAGTAAATATCATGCAACTTTTTACACAGTATTTGCCATTGCTCAGAGCTGCCATGTCATGTATACAGACAGGGACCTGAATTAGAAAGACAATTCCTTAATGGAAAACTATAAACTTCTTTAAAAATTCATATGCAAAAGTAAAAAGGAAATACACATTTTATCTGTCGAGTCTGACCATGCTCTGACCACAAAGTTACCTTTTGAAAAATTTATTTCCCTTGTAACCTTTACTGTGGCTGAGAGATTACATCTGCTGACAAGTACAAGATGAGGAACACTGTAGGGAAAAAACACTTTCCTGAAGCCTGCAAAAACTTTGAATGCATTGTAGGTGCTGATAAAAGACTCCAAGACAGTTCTGTTGCTTTCCCAGACCTACAAGGTGTCAGGACTTGCAGCAAAAAGCACTGGAGCATTGAGAACACAGCAGGAGGTACACAAACACCCAGAACGAGCAGTGGGACTGCCAGCACAGAAGAGAGTGGTGCTCGCTGCGTTTAGGAAAGCTACCCAGACGTGGTTAGTGAGTGACAATGAGCCTCCAGCATGTCTTACACCTCACAGCACCAGGCTACTGCAGAGTGCCAGCATCTGCCTGGGGTCTGCAGACCAAGCCACTTCTCCATTCCTTTCTGCAACGGTGGTGCTACCCCAGCACAGTGCACCCGGAACGGCCCGGCGCACTCAGCCAGGCAGCAGATTTAGGTTTAAACCGTTCAGGCAGAGAAATGAACTGAACCTTTGCTTCCAGTCTCCTGTGTAATTCTTGTCACTGTTAAGCAAACATGGTAAAACAAGAGACACACTTGCCACCACCTTCTAAGAGAGATTGTGAACAGTCCGTACCCCAGAGCGTTGTATGAATGAACCTGTCAGCCCCGACCTTCGGAGAAACTGAAGCTTTTGGTTATGATGCAGGTTCAGTGCCAAGCCGGTTAGCTGTAAAAACATACACATACTTCCAGAAAGGAAAAGATGCAGAACCAGGAGTGACTGGAGAGTTTATATAAACCTTAAGTGCTGTTAGGCAGTAATGGAACAGTTACAGATTTGCACCTAAGCACCTGAACTCCCAGCAGAGCCTCTTCACACAGCTGTGTGTCTGTTGGGTCGTGTCACTGCTCTCTATAAAACAGCAGTTAGGAAAATTAATAGAGTTAATAGATCATCAAACAGGAAACAATTAATAAACCCAGGATATGTTAGCAGTGTTCTATCAATCATAATCCTCTTATGTTCAAACCCTGTATTTTGTTTTGCTACAGGTCTCAAAAAAGGCACGTTATAATTGAATAAAGATTCAAATGTAGATAATGAAAAGAATCAAGAGCAAGCAAGTAGGATAAGGCTTCCTATATAAAAAAAGCTTGAGACATCAGCACTAGCCTGGAAAGTGGCAGAGCAACAAGAAAATAACAAGTGTCTAAAGTAGGCTACAGAGTGGTAGAGAACATAAATCAGATGCATTTCCTCAGGGACTATATTAAAAACATGCACGTGCACACATGAAGACTCCTTCTCCCCTCTCAAAACCTTCAAACTAAAAGCCAAAAGTTTTACAAAAGATTAAAGGAGACATTTCAGTGCAGATTTTAGGTGACTGTTGGAACACACTGGCAGAGTACATTATTTGGTTTAATAAGAACAGAGAAAGCCTGTAATGCCTCCCTTCATTTACATAGTAGGACAACATTACAAAATAAACTAGCTCTGATGCTTCACTGCTCCCATGTTCACTGCAATCCCCAGAACAGTATTCCACTCTAAGATAGCACTGTGCTACTGAGAGGAAGATTATGCACTCATAGCTGCGAAAGATGCCCTTCCCTGTTGAATTCCCAAGTTTTCTAGCCTTAACTGCATACTGCTTACTGCTCAGGTTATCAGATACAATACCACAAAGAACTGATCATGGGCCAGCCTCAGAGTGACCATTCCAATTGGGCCATAGCTTCACAATGCGTTGGCACTGGTGGCGTGACTGACTTTAGATACTTATTCCCATTCACTGCCATGCTCCTGACTAACAAAACCAAAACAAAAAGAAACACTACCAACCTTCCTACACCCTTTCTGAGTTTTTGTTTAGTGTGGGAACCATCCTCTTATTTGCTTCCAGCCATAGTACTATGGTGTGTTGAAAGAAATCATGGGTTATGGCCTTGAGAAGAATATCTTAAGCTGATGTAGTCATCAAACAAAATATTCTCAAACTGAGTTGTCAGCAAGTTCCTTTGCCCCAAGACTTCATTTCAGGACTGCAGGCAAACTCAGGGAGAGAAGAATACATCAGCAGCACAGGAGAGACACGCAGAAGAATTTATTTGCTCACAGGAGGACAAATACAATAAAAATTAAACTAAATGAAACATAAGGTAACAAAAAAGTACTTAGCCACCAGCTCACATATGCACCAAAAAGGAGGATGCAAAGAGCACAACTTATCAGTTGAGATAAGGAATGCATAAGAAGGCAAAGAATTACTCTAAATGTAAAAGACATATTAACATGTGCTAAAATAATGAAGGCTCCAGTTATCAGAAAACATTAGACATCATCTGTCTTGGAGAAAAGTGCAAGGCTTCTACAGCAAACTACAGATTTCTTAACACTCCCATGTTTTCAAGGGGACAAACCTCGCAGGGGTATTTTGTATGTGATCCTGCTCTGCTTTTACTCCCACGAACATGAAGCCTTTGTTTCCACTAAGATAACTCCCTGGCTGAGAACTGATAGCAGAGTTATTAGCACCTTCACTGCAGCCCGTGCACCTCCTGTGCAGTCACACACCAGCCTCCAAAGGCAACTCGCAGCCTCGGCACCCCTGAGACTCCAGCCATGAGCTCCTGCCCAGGAGCCCTGGCGCTCCCTGGCCTGGCAAAGGAGATCGATTTCAGTGGGCTGCTTTCAAAGCTGACGAGTTCCTGTTTTGGAGTAGGAGGCAGGCAATTAAACTTTTAAAACTAATCCTGCCCATGTCAGAGCAGTCTAGCCCCAAATCTACGCATTCTTCCACATAATCCACTTGCCCTCATGCAAAAACCTGCACTGTATATGCACTACGTATGAATAACTGCTACTGTTAGAACAATGAGAAAGTTAAAAAAAGAAAAAAACAAAACCCAGAGACAATTATTTAGAAAGACAGGAACCAGAACACCTGGCAAAATCTTCTGGTGTTGCCATAGAGGGGCTTTGTTACTGACAATTTATTCCAAGTTTTTTTTGTTTCTTGCCTTGAAATATCCTGAAACAAAATGGGATAGTCCCACTGTGCTGTGAGCTTAAACACACACACACACGCACACACAAAGTAGACAGGTAAAAGCACTAAAAGCAATCAGCTCTGAGAAAGGATTTACTTTTACTTCAGTTGCACAAGTATATGTGGGTGTGTTTTTAAATAGAAATAAGATGTCTCCACTCATCTTGCTCTGATCCATGCTGTGCCAACTTAAACCCTGCCAATGCATCTGAATAGTCAAACAAACGTCTGTCCCTCCCCAAACATCCACCATTCACATTAAATAAAACACATAACAGTGGAGGGAAAATAGACCTGAAAAGAGCTTATTTCCAAATGCAAAGGTCTAACCTGAGGATACCTATTTTCATGCAAATTTGAATTCTTCTTGCTCATATACATGAACCCAGAATTATCTGTTCAGTTAACATTCTCAGCTTCTCTTATGCGATTAACAGGGAGGAGGAAATTAAAGGAAAAGGGAATGGAATTCCCCAAAGCAATGAAAGAGAACTTTAGCTCTGTTGCTCCCAACTAGCAAAAGACCCTGAAAACAAACTACTGCACTCAGGGCAATAAGGAAGGGAGAAAATGGATTGAAACCCCAACTCCCTCTTGCCCAGCAAAAGCCAGGCCAGCCTTCCACAGAATGGGAGGGTCCTGCTGTCAGCACCAGGTTAGTGACTGATCTGCTCCTAGTCCCTTTTGGAGCATGAGGGAAATGCCTTCAATTCAGCCAGCCTCCAAACCAGTCTTACCTTTGCAAAGGTCAGGCAGTACGGATGCTGATGCACCACTGAAACATCTTCCCACAGCAATTGTTCAGCATGTGGCCACCTGCTCTGTGAAACTTCCACTCTATTATACATATTCACTGCAGCATGCCACTACTGGCTCAAAAGCTGAGTTTCCAGTTTGGAAACTGGAAATACCAAATTTCACCTCTGATTTTTTTTTTTTTCATCTGAATGCAACAATTTTTTTTTTTTTAAATCCTGTGAAAATTTGCTGTGAAAGCAATTAAAAAGGGGTAAACAAAAAAACCCATTGCCCATCTGTAAAAACAAACACTTTTTGGTTTTGCCATGAAAAGCAGTTCCAATGAAAAGCAGGAGAAAGCTACCAGAATTGCCTGTGGTAACAGCAATGACATCTAAACATGCTCAGGGCAATGCTGGAGCTGTGACAAGCTCTCAGGGATACAGGCCAGGCTGTAACAGACCCTGTATCTGTAAAATGAACAACACCTCAACTGAAATGTCAAGATCAATGAACTTTTGTTTTCTTTTTATGCACAACAAAGTTATTAGATTTTACCCCACTTGTGTTTTTTTAGTTCCCTGAGGTAAGTACATGTCTCTGGAAGGTATATGTCTGACAAAGATGACACTTTTAAACCAATTTTAAAGCAAAATGGTATATTTAAAACAAAACTCAATTCTAAACTAATTTTTCTTACCTCATGACTCAGAATTACCCCATTAAAATCAATTATTTGGCATAGGACAGAATCACTAAGCAGCTGAAGGAAGAATGTACAGTTTAGGGAGGATTTGAGGGGAAGGAAGAGTTTGACTAACAAGCATTCATAAGAAGAACATTCATAAACAATGGTGCCCTTATGCTACCGGAGAAAATAAAATGAAATTAGCATTTGTAAAAAGCGTTATTAATTTTCTCCTTTTTTTCCCATTTATTTCATAGAACAAAATTTCTATCTATACATAAAGCTAGGCCAGGAAAGATCTAAGGAGGACATCATTACTACTAAGGATGTTAAGGGAGGGCACAGTCAGGGCAAGAGGAGTACAAGGTCCCCCACCCTGCTGTTAAAACACCAGAGTGGAAGAATGACCTGACCAGGTCTCCTCATGACCAGGCTTGTCTCAGCAGCCTCAGCTCCCAGGCAGCTCTGATAATCTACAGAGCCTCCACTTCCCTACACAATCTTTGAACAACAATTCTCTTCCATAAAATGCAGAGAATAACAGTGATAGCATGATGTATACCTGCTGAGTACCAAGAGCTGTGTGGCTAAATTTAATCAGCATTTCCTCCAAATGTGTCAAACAATCCTGTGCTTTCATTGTGTAAACCATCTACAGAAAGCAGTGCCACACCAGGTAAGGAATTTCTTAAACACGTGTCACAGTTATTAGTAGATATTACCTTTACTGTGCTACCTGACATTTCCCACATATGACAAGCAAGGTTACTTCAAACTGTATGTGCTTCAGTTCACTTACCTACAGGAATTCTTCCTTCACTTCTCTGTCCTCTGACATCAAGACTAGAAGGGTCACCTTCATGGTAAAGGCATATGCTAAATCCACATTCCTGTGTAACATTTCTCAAAAGTTATAAACACCTGAATTGTGAACTTAACTCAAATTTTTCAGAAAATAATTTTGTCCAACATGACCCAAAGCCAGTGAAATTTTAGGAGACCTTCTTTTACAATGGATTATCTTACCTCTTGAGAAATATTTGCAACAGAAGAGCTAAACCATGTTCATTAGTTCTCCTAGTTAGGCATCTGTTGAGTTCGGAAAGGGACTTTTTATCAATTCAGAATTCTGCCTGTGAAAAGGCCTGAAGGACTCGCAGGATCCTTTCGGTTTTGTCCTCAGCTCAAACCCACAGGAAGACTGTCCCAATACCAAACTGATATTCAAATATTTTAGCTTTTTGTCCCCAGCACTCCATCTGCGAGCCCAGTTCCTTCGGTCTGGAAGAATGGATCACTGGACCCATTATTATCAGTCAGGTGTTCTCTTATCATCCAGCTACCTCAAGATAGAAGCCTTGCTGTTTAAAATGTAACCAGCATCCTTGTTTGAGCCCAGCCTGCATGCACTAAAAAGGGCCTGAACTCTAATTAGTGCCAAAAGCAGTTTTATACTTACAAGTACTTATTATGGCACATAAGCAAGTTCTCATCTCTGAAGATGGAACATTCAGACTGGATTCATCACCTCCTACCTCTCTTCAGTAAAATTAGTCTGCAGCCTCACCCCGAGCATGTCAGGCACGGCTCGTGATGCTCCACTAACGACCCTGGGAAATTCTCATCAACAGTTGCCTATGGCAAGCAAAGGCTCATCTGCTAATTTTGTTCCTTCTACACAAACATTATCTATTATTTCTGTCCCACGGGATCCATCCTGCACTCTGTGGATTTTAGAAAGCTAACAGTCATTCCGTTTTGCCATGAAAGAAAAGCATCATCGTTAGACTGTGCTAAGTGCTTTGCTAACAGGTAACTGCAGGCTTGATCTCTCTGTCAGCAGAAATGGGTAAGACCCTCCTAGACAGCATCAATAAATAGTTTAATACATGTATTTTAAAACAGTATTTCCAGACACTAAGAGCACTGTTTGTCAAATGAAATATATTATTCTTTCAAGGGAAAGAAACTTCACTGCAGCAAATATACTACTAAAATGTTTCTGAGGTACAAATAACTCATTCCCGGTTCTTTCAGAAACTGCAAACAAGTAATTAGCCCTTCTGAACTCCAGTGTCTGTAGCCTGTAGCTAATGTGATGTTACTAATGCATTTATAAACATCAGGCTCCAAAGCCAACACTGAGATATTCCATCATAATTTAGATCTCTCATTAACTTCACCACCCTGACCAACATGCTGTCACTGGCAGAGTGTTTGACAGTTTACATTACCTGCAGACATGAGTTCATGTCAATTCAATTAAGAAAGATTAATTCCAGAACTGACAATGCATAAATATTTTTAAATTACACCTGGCCTTGTTGGCACTGCTTACTCCAAGACTGACTTTAGAAGAGAGAACATGTCTTTAGCCTCCTGGGCAGAAAGGAAAACTCGAAGGAAGGTGAAAGAAAGAATTTATTATTAATTCAGTATTCCATCATACTGTCCAATCTATCTTTCGTAATTCCCCCTCCTCCCCTCCCCCAATAATTAAACAAGCTTATCTCTCACTGTCTGTTACAGAATGAAACAGGAAAGATTCGATGCTAACACGCACTGCCAGAAAATTGTCAGCAACATCTTTATAATGATCATTTGCTGACTGGTTTAGGTCTGATTTGTGTACATCACTGCTTTGGAAGGCATTCAGATACCATGGTGATAGACACCATATGAGAATGTAGATGGATAATATTTGACATTTATCTTCACGAACAAAGATCTGGGTAACTCCCCACTGATTGCACTTCTGATGAGTGAAGATAAATGTCACATCAGACTAAGCCATCTAGCATTCTAGTAAAACACTCTTACTCTTGGCTCTGATGTGTAAAAATATCCAGCTTCAGTGCATGTGAACAGGCTTAATGAGGTAAGCATCAAGCACACGGTGATAAAATGATCTGCGCACTGTTATCAAACAGTTCAGGATCCAGAGTAGCGAGATTTATTAAATTCTGGTCCAAGGTTTAACCTGCTAGAAGCTTTCTCTGAGATTTCAATGGAACAATTGCACAGCCATTGCCTGAAAAGAGCATTTAAGAAGAAAAACTCTCCTGCTCTAGTCAAATGTGTGCCATACCCAAATAAACAAACCACTGAGAAAGCGAGCAGCCCCACGTGAGTATCACGGCGATCCTGCTTTAGGGACCAGAGCCCCGTCTTTGTACTAAATTGTGCTGAACTATGCAGATCCACCAACTCCAGTGCTATTAACGTGGGCTGATGCTAAACAAGGCAGACGTCCTTAGTGCAACAGGAGTGGGAATCTCTACTAAAACATAAACCGGGAGCACAATGGGCAGCATTCAGACAGCAATGGGAAAGGGAGGGAGAGGTAACTCACTATTTATAAGCTGATGGCTCATCCCATGGGCTGTTTTTTCTGTCCTATTGAGTGAGCTTGGTATTAGGGTTAAATGAGACAGAAGTAGTAATGGAATCCAGAGTTACCTGACATGAACATTCAAGATTTTAATGCTTTGACATGACTTTTCTAATTTTTCTGCACCCACAAGTTGAAAAGCTGTATTGAGTGGCTTGCAAGGTACCTTAAACTCATCAAATTTGAGTACTTCTGTACTAGCCAACATGAGGCAGCATAAAAAAGAGGAAAATGCAACAGGAAAAAACAAATTCAGAAAGTAATAATGTTTTCAAACCCCTTCTAAGGTACAGGTTTGAGTAGATGTTAAAAGACTGAACTAAGTGTGTAAAAGTAGTGCTCTCGTGTTTTGTTTTGTTTGCAGGGTTTTTTTAGAATTTTATTTAATTTTCAAATCCTGGATTGTATTTATGAGAGTATTAATTGTTCACCACTTCTGTTATCATAAGGTATAAAAGCAACAGCTTTCCAGGTTCTGTCATCATCTTATGGGGGAACTCTAAGTTTTAGTTAGAATTTTAATTTTTTCAAAGGATGATGATTTTTAGAATGTGCCAGGAGAAACAAAATGTTTCAGAGGCTAGACCTTTTTAAAATCCCTTCAAAATTAAAAAAGAGAATTGCCAAAAACCAAACAAATAAAAAAATCCCAAAGTCTTTTCATGTATTCAACTTACCCCCACCTCCCCAAAACCTAACACAACTGGGGAGAGGGAGGGAAAGAGCCGTTTGTACAGGGAGTCTTTGTATAAACCAGAGATGCTTCGGGGTGTCTGGAAAACAACATATATACACACATAGTACAGTTCTCACTTATCCAATCAAGCTTTACTATTACACACTACATCTGACCTGGTCACTGCACACATCAAAGCTATTTTCACCAGACTCTGTTATCCTGTCTGACAAAGGCACCCACCTGTGGGCTTCCTGTTTGTGAGGAACACAGACTCGGCCTTTTGAGCACTAAAATTCATTAATCTTAGTGAAGCAGAGAGAACTACAGCTGAACACGATTTCTTCAGAGGTCCTTCATCTGAGAGAGATTTAATTAATTTGTATTCTTAATTCCAGAAATGCACTAAAGAAACCTGGGCTTACTAAAATTCTGTGAAAATAAATTCGAAAACAAAGCCGCCCAAGCCAATAGGTGTGCCAAGTCATTAGAAATATGTAGCTGTGTTAGGGAAGAAAAACAGAATTAAAACCACCATTGTGATCCTAGGAACTGCTGTACTTCCATGGAAATAACATTTCTATGTGGATTGGGAAAAGACAGTCATAAACTGCACTGAAGCCATAGAGGGCAATGCTTCAGCTGCATGGAAGTTATGAGCCCAGGAGTCACACTCCAGCAAAACAAGTGACAATTTCTGTGAGAATTTTTTGTTCAGACACAGATAAATTTGTATTCTTTCATCTAATCTCCTGGGTTAACAGAAAAATTAGTTCAAAATCAGCACTAAATTAAGTTGAATTTCAAATCTCTCTAAATAACCAATTTGTAAACTAACTGTTGCTATTTTCTCCCATATCAGCTTTGGAGGAGATGGGTTTCAGATTGAATAAAACTTTGATGATATGCTGATTAAATCTTTTGCCTTGGATTTTTTTTTTTTTTTTAGATTTTAACTAGAGCACCTTATTTTTCTTTCTGTCTCTTTTTTTTTTTTAAACCACCTTTGTTTAAAACAAACCATCTCTAGTGGAAGGACAGTAACCTTGGGAGCCAATGTACAAACTGTTGAGGCCATTTTTAGGGGGAAGTCAGAAGAACTAATAAAGTAACACTTTTTTTTTTAAATTTGAGAAGACATTCTTTATTCTCACTCTTTCTTCCTTTCTAACACAGCTGGTTTTAGACAGCTGACTTGCTCAGCTATGCTGTCTTTCCCTAGAATATTGCCTTTGCTGGAGCAGAGCCAGTATCACTTGATGTCTCAAAGTGAGGGGTGCATACACTTGATTTCTGTCAAGGATCAACAACAAGGCAAAACCTGCACCTTTATGTAGTTGAAAACCTGCTGTTCTGAGCTTTGGGCCAGAATTCTTGACTCATACCAAATTTTTCTTACTGCTAGTAAAGCAGGATGGCTGATAAATCTCTTCTTTGATTCAAAATCTTAGGAAGTGGGGTTTTTTAAGGACTTCTGAGTTCTAAGCCCTTTTGCGTGTAATTTCCGCTCACACTGCTCCCTCCGCTGCACAGCCTATGCAGGTCACACTGTTACTGTTCTTGCAGCCAAGTGAAAGAGGTTCCAGGCTGCAATACCCTGGCACAAGCAAGCCCAGAGTAGACCAGAAGGAATAAAGACAGCATGGTTTTCATTCTTGCTTTAGGCTTATCTTTCATGATCGCAACAGAGATACCCAGTGGCCCTGGCACAGCAGGATCACCAGCAATCTAACCAGAATTTTTAGCAGGAGCCTAAGTGTTAGGAAGAGGTTCCTCCAAATGCCTGTGACAAGTGGTTTGAAGCAGAATACAGACTAATTCTGTTTTGCAGCTGAAAGAAATGTATGTATACAAGTGCAAAAACCAGAAGAAAGCTCAAACGAAATGGAAAAACTGGTGAAAGCTGCATGACAGGTTAAGAAAGAGTTACACGAGAAACAACAAAGCATGTGTGAGCAGTTAAATAGCCAGTAATAACAGGAAGCAACTAGAAAATAAGAGTAGCTACAGAAAACACCAGAATGGGCAAAACAAAATAGTTCTTTTAAAAAGGGCAAAATATCCTCCCTCCCATTTGTTTAACTTTTAAGCTCTTTAGGCACAGTGCTACCTCCTTACGTGCTTTTAACACCTACACTATAGCACAAACTTTCAGACACTACGGAAATAAACACTTCATGAGAATCCCAGTGTAGCATGTGGCAGATGGTACATTACCAGAACAAAGAAGGCACTGAAAAGGCCAATACACTTAAGGTGTCTTATAGTTTGGTTTCGGTCATGGAGGAGTGGTTTTGTTCTGAGTCTCTTTGAAAAGAACATAACCTGCACTACTACATGAGCAGCCTCTGCATCAGGCAACAGAAGACCTCCCTCTGAGGTGTTTAGGCCCCTCTGTGTTTCCTGAGTCAAACCAATATGACCACAGGGAAGTCTAAGTTCCCTAAAAAGAGGCCATGAATGATATCAAGCACCATGCTTTGCTGCTAGCTTTAAAAGCAGCTATTCAAATTCTCTATAAGCTTTATCCTAATAGTTTGGTTTGGTACAGGTATTTTTTTCTTTTTTACTATTAACAGACAACTGGGGATAATTTCTTGCATTTGTGTTTTTAAAATCTCAAAATATGAAGAAGCTCCTTAAATTAATACTGTCCCTCACATCTTAAACTATTTCTCATCTGCATGAGCCATATCTAAATAGCATCTCCCAAACACAGACTACTTTTGTCATCTTTTCTAAAAGTCCTTTCTAGGCTATGTTAAGATAACCAGGTTTTGGGTTTTTTTAAAAACAAGAAAATTAAGTATTTTGTTATTTTTACTTTTCAGTTTTTAGCAATTTTCTCTCTATACTGCAGGCATTTTGTGTGTTTGTAAACATGCCAGAGCAAGAGTCAAATGTAAACAGCTGCATTAAAATATCACACTGATTAAACAACACCAAAAGACCTGGATGCCAGAAGACCTGGCCTAAAACAAAATAGGCAGGAAATTAAAAGCCACGTCTGACACTTTAACTCAAACCACTGAAAGAGGATTTAAAGGATAACGGTTCTTTTATCTATGGAATTAATTCGAGACACTGAAGAGTGAGACAGAAGGTAATAGACTGTCTGCAAGTGGTACCATCACAGTCACCTCAACAGTTTACTGTCAATCTGGACAGCCAAGAGAACACACAGGGCAATCCAGGATGCTGTAAGCAATGGCAACGGGTTCAGAAAGTGACACTACACCCACCAGGTGCTCCCTCTGGCTTTGGAGCATTTGGAACCCTACACTCAGCTACAACAGGCACAGCAATATCCCTGATCACTTAGGCCATTAAATGTTTCAGGGCATTTATAGGGGTAAATATATCTATTCCACTGCACAATTCTATTCATTCTTCTACTCTCCTTACAGCTCAACTGAGTGCATATCCTTCATGCCCTTTCTTGGAAATGACGTGGCTCCATTTTAAGAGCAGATGAAGTGATTTCAAATGAATTTTTAAATCTCTTCCAATTGAAAAGCATTGTCCTACTCAACCTCCAGCAATTTCTGTCTGATGTATTTTGATGTTGTTGAATGGTACCTCCAAAACCCAGTAAATTTTAACTGCTCTTAGAGAAGCAAAAAAGAAAAGGAAATTACAAGACAATTGACAGATCTAAGACCTGCTCTTTTTAGAACAGTCCAAGAGAGATTCTGAAATTAGCTGGAGCTTTCTGAAACACCACCAAGGTATCCTTGGTTTCAGTGAACTAGAGGTTTGGAAAGCACTGATGACCAATGAGCTGGTTCCCAATGAACATCAAAGAGTCTGGTAATCATCCAATCACACCAGTCCAAGAGAAATGATCACTTATCAAAGGCAACTAAAAAATTTAGGTCTTTATGTTAACAGTAGGATTTCTTAGACACTTCTAGCTGAGCAGATAACCAAACAAGAAACCAGTCTCCCCAGTGGAAAGCTGATACATTCCACTGACTCATTTCATAGTCAGGTGACAAGAGGATATAATAAACCACAAGATTTATAATAAAAACAAGATTTTGCCTTGAACCATAAAAGCTTTGTTAAGTAGAAGTGTTGCCCTAACAGCTAATGGACTATGAAGAAATATCCAAAAGGTTATGGGTGAGCTCATCTTCCTCCTTAAGTGGAAGACAGAAATCAGTCTTCATCTGCCTTTGCGCTTTTCTTCTGTAGGAGCTCCTCATCCAGAAGTTGAGAAGATTACAGACACATCGGTGACATTAACATTTCTGTGGGGATGAACAAGGAGGCACAAGGCTGAAATTGAAGTATCCACAGGTGCTTTTACATTGGTGTCCAGAGGAACCTGATCATTGCTGGATATGGTCGGTACTGAGAGGTGTCCTCTCTAACAGGGCAAAGGATTGTGATGTGATGCTGCTGAGAACCACAGAACTCAGGGCACCTGAGAAGCAGAAAGTGTTGTTCTGGGACAGAACAAAATTTTGCATCTACACCAAAAGCAGAGCACTTGGACTTAACTTCACCAAAAATGAACTAAGAAGACTTGAACAGCTGACTGATGCAAGAGAAGATTGACAGCCAAAGCTATTAACAGAATTTTCTCCAGGTTTTGTGTTTGGGGGTTTTTCCCCAGCAGGCATTTACATGAGCCAAAGACTGGTGATGAAACAGCAGTAAACAGTAGTAGGACCAAAATCTTAGTTATTTCTCTATACTAGACTTAGTCAGCAGAATATTTCATCTTGCAGGCAGCTGAGAGGAAGTGGAATTGGGATAGATATAGTCCTCCTGCACAAGAACATGAGGGATAGCAGAGCATGAAAAACACAACTTTCATGTGAAGGCAAAAAACTGGTCAGTCTCAGGAACAACAGCACTGCATGCTTGCAATGTAAATGTACTTACAGACTGTCACTTTGAAAAAATCACAGTTGGGTCCAAGTATCAGATATGATAATGGAAGATCCTGTATTATGTAGACATGACTAAGCTATGATCCCGGTGCCACTTACTAATAGTTTAAAAGATGAAATCTAAAATATTATCACTCTTACAGAAAATACAGGATGAGTAATTAGTAGCACTGTGACAGACAGGAAACAAAACCAGAAATTCAGTCTTGAAAACAGAGAAGCCAGAAGTCCAAAAGCAGAGAAGAACAAAGGCCTGTTAAGAGTGAAGACCTATAACACAAGCAAGAAAAGAAGGCACAACTGTCAGGAGCGAGAGGCCAGCAGCTAAATGAAAACAGGCTGAGTAAAGACCAACTGAAAACAGGATACGTGAAAGGTTTGAAAGAGATTCATCCCCAGGAGTCCAGATGGAGAGAAGAGCAAGAGAGAGCTATGGTCTGTGTTAAGCATGACTACATGTCATAGAGTAGAGTCACAGCTAAGCAGCTGCCCAGTGTCTCTCCCTCCTTTCGTCTTTCTTCTCTGCTTAAACTATGACTGAATTTGCACCAGCTGGGCAGTAGCTCAAGAAAATAGTTAAAAAAAAAAAAAAGAGGTAGTCTAGTTTATTGGGATTCTGACCTCTATCACATAAGGCTCCTTGATCCCCTGGCAAGCAGGCATGAGTAATCTAACAGAGTGATGGGATCAAACCAAACAGTGGAACCAGGAGAACTGAGATGTCAAGTTGGGTGGCCTCCTGAGGGCTTCTTTACAGGAAGGCCAGGGGATAGAACTGGATAAAGATAAGATGACGTGAAATTCTGTGGACTAGGGAAGAAGACACTGAATGCAATGCACACATCATGAGCAAAGAAAATACAACAAATTTAAGAAAATATATTTCAGAAATGTAAAGTTTTAGTTTTTGAATTATCTTCCCTCAAAATGACACTTCAACACAAGTACTTTTTGCTTTCCTAACATTCAAAGACTAGACAGTTGAAACAAACCTCATCTTCAGTGAAAACACCTCACAAATCTGTGGGTAAAGGTAATCAACAAATTTTATGCAGATTGAGACTCAAACCCCAAGAATGCTTCAATGAATGAATAAGGCATAAGGAAAACTATCAATGGAAGATAGTAAAAGTTTATCCCAAAACATTATTACACATCTCCAGCCAGCAGATTGCTAAGCATAGGAGAACAGCTTTTTCTTTCTTTTTCCCCCAGCAATTTTTTAAGACACTCCCATAATGCATTTTAAGAGCCCAGAGACACATTCCCATTACTAAGTTTTTAACAACCCCACAAGAAATTTAGGTCAGAAAGCAAAAAAAAATTGTCTGAACATACTTGCAATATGAGGCAGATTTCTGTTTTACTGAACAAGTATCATTAATATTGCTACCACTTGATGCATATTATATTCCACTCAAACTCAAAAGTTTTTTGCCCCAAATCTCTGTAATTACATGTATCATGTTAAACACACACACATTCATAATCTCCTTTTTGTACTTGATCATGAAATCTTAGGGATGCTGTATAGCCCCCCAGTAAATAGTAAAAGATCTTATCTCTGGGTCTTGTTATATGGGTCATGAATAATACTAGAAAGAAGTGCTGTGTCTCAAAATTGGACAACAACAAACAAGGGAGCTACAGAAGAGGAATAACAAACACAATAGACCAAAAGAGAGAAACATACATCCAAGGCACTATGTCACTGCCCTACTTCATTTATAAAAGAGTTGGCTAGTAATGAGCATTAATTTAGTTTACATTTTTTAATGGTATGACATTATTCTAGACATACATCTTCAAAACAGAGTAGTGGCACATTGGCTACTTTTGTTACATTTACATCCAGTCCTAATTCCAAAATTAGCTAAAAAGCAAAACCATTTAGGAAAGATATGAAGCTCAAATAAGACACAAAATGAAAATCTGTTTTTGTCATATGGCTTACCCAAAAAGAAGTGGGAAATCATCATAAACAGGTCCATTTTCATCTTGACTCTCTGAAAATGTTTAATGTGAAAAAATGTGATAATTAATGTTTCTATACTCTTGTGCTTAAGGAGTCATTACAATCAGCCTTTGTTTGCTACAGAGTTGGCAGCGCAGACCTGCTGCATTTGAGAAGGGAATGTTTTAGGGTCATTTAACATTATATCACTCTTGGTGATCCAAAAGCTGCTATAATTCTGCCAAAGAGTATAGAGGGTTTCCCAGTCAAGTTTCATCCTGATTTTGATTATTGTTTATCTCTAGTCCATGTCTGAATAGTTGTAGTAAAATAGAGGAAGTTTTACTCCTGAATTTGAGGTCAGCTTGTAATGAACCATGGTTTCAATCGCATGAACAGCTGCTTCTTTTATAAGCAAAAAGGGTTCACTTACAGTTCAGGGTAACACAGTAATAATTTAAGGAACAAGGAAGCTTCTATTCATTTCTTTATTTTTTATATGTTTTTGAAACATTTTGACATCTGAGTGCCTATAGTGGACTTGTCTGAATAGAATGTAATATTGACACTATTCTGCTTTACAAAAAAAAAGAACAAAGTGAATTTTAAAACCAGAAATACAGTAGACCTATCAGTCACCTTATAAAAGCCTTTTTCACTGAGAACTTCATTTTTCATAGCAAGAAAAACTATTATTGATCTTCTAAAACTTTGTAACTCAAGTTAAAAGGGACACAGTAAATCAGATATGCTCTCTGAAAACCAGACCAAAAATATCTGGAAATTACAAGAAACCAAAAGGGGAAAACATCGCACAACCAAGACATAATTAAAGTCAGTGGGACATAAAATTTCTTACGATTAACCAAGATCTCATCAGAAATAAAGGGGTTGGTGTTTTTTTTCCTTATTTAATTTGTAAATGTCCTTCTGGATGAGCAGGAATAATTTCTACAAATTACAGAACTAAATAGAAGAATATTAACAATGAATTTTTCATTTGTTGTCTACTGCTCACTTTTCCAAGAAAACACACTGTCAGGCAGACACTGGAGTAAGCCATTGTCCCGACTCACAGCTGTCCTGAAGAGAACTTTACTAGTTCGTCTTTCTAACCTTACAAAAGATTTGACCCTCTCTGCTCCAGCCACTGTGACTTCAATTCAGCTTGTACTTTTTCAAGTTATTCCATACCTGTGCAATGCTGTTCAGTGAATCTGTTCCTTACCTACAGCAACCAAAAAGGTGAAGAAAACCTGGTGCTTTTACTTTACCTGATGCATTTCATCACTCAGCCATGGATCCTTTTTTCCAGTGTTATTTTATTGATACAGCAAATGCCTTGACTTCCACCTGTCCTTTTAAACAAGATTTAACTTGCCAATACCAGCACGCTCACTCACACCAGGCTTGCCCACCTAGGGACATTTGTTTAAATGTATCCAATTGTTTTGCAATGCACTTCAATTTATGTTTTCTTCTCTCTTTAGCAAGTAGCCATCATCAAGTTAGGAATATTATTTCACAATTTACTAAAGGTTTACTAAATTTAGTGGTGGTGGGATTGGCTTCTTTGTAATGCATTTTAGCATGGTGATAGCAAGGTGAATCCAAATCCAAGACTCAAAGTTTTATTTACCAAGGAGAAAAAGCTGTGCCAACTTCCAACTCACCTGAAGGATGACTGTCAGAAGGAATTGTAAAACCTAAAATCAATCCTAAATGGTTCTGTGTCCTGAATGTAGAGGTAAACTGCTTCCTTACCACTTGGCAAACACTCAGCTGTTCACAGCAGAACTAGCTGATGGAGAGAGAATCCCAGGAGCAAAACAATGAGAACATTGAATGTACAAAAGGGTACATGACTATCACACTATGCCTTTAGTCCTCTCTCATGGTTACTTCTCTGATAACTCAAACAGGCTCTTGGCTCCTTTCTGAAGTGGCTGAGGTAGGGATGAGCTAATTCAGGATTTTATGTGACCTAATTCAGAAAACACGCAGCTATTTCACTTCAGCATACACTGTTCTGCAAGAATTTGTATTCATGTCTATGTATCTCTAAGGCTTTGGAACTTGGAAACTTACATTTCTGAAACCTGCTGCTCTCCACATGTCCTCCTTCCTCCCTAACATTTGCTGTAATTCACCTCTTTACCAGATGAAATAGTAACTGATTGGTCAGGGTACACTAACCTCAGATTCCTTGTTGGACTGGCCGTTTTTAAAATGTCACAGCAGAACAGCAGGACACACTTCCTGCCTTACACTCAATGGCACTACACACCACAAGGAATAAATAGCATGATGAAAGCAATCTTTCCACATCTCCTATCTGAGCAACAATTCTTGCCAATTTTTGGAGCACACGTGTGTGGCCACTGGCACACTGGATTTATGCAAGTTCCATATTTGAAATCTTATTTTTAAATTCATTTTTGACGGAGAATGAGTCTCATGGCATCTTGATGTTTCTAACTCACACCATTGCTTCTTTTCATGCCCAATTAGATTTGTTCCCTTTATTCTTCTTTCTAGCCTCACATTTTTCTATTTTTGACACTTCTTAAAGTAAGGATGACTTCCTGAAGCAGAAGCATGATCAGCAAAGCAATGCTGCTCATCATGCTCTTCACCAGTTCATACTATGTGTTACCATTCTTTTTTTCCTTTCTCACTATGCCAAAGTAAAATTTCTTGGTAAGGTAGATGTTCCAACCCACAGGTCTGTATATGCCATGTTATTTAAAATTTAGCTTTGGGATTCTTGGCTTCAATTTAAAGCAATATATACTTACATAGATTTGCCCTCCTTAAACTACAAGGCATACTAATATTCATTTATGTAGCAAGTTTTTAACCTATTAATACTTAATCTCTTTTGGTAGTTAAAGTAGAGATATTTTACTTTATCAGCCTTGAACACACAAAACCTAAATCTAAACCTAGGGTCAACCCCTAAAGAAGTAATTAATAAACAAGTATAAACAAAACAAGAGGGAAGAAAGTAGTAGAAAATTTTATTATTGAAATGGGCCTACTTTGTAGTGTGAAATACAGTAGCCTACATTTGTAAGGTTGCTAAACAAAGTAAGATAAAATTGCACCTCTGGTAAAGGCACATTAGGTGCCAGACTCCTTGAAAGACTTGATAAGATTTAGGCACGTTTTTCTTAAGTCTTTCAAAGTCTCCCTCAGAACTTGGTTACAAAACTATTCTGCCACATCTCCCAGCAGTAGTACAAACCTTTCTACCTCTGTGTTCCCATCAAGAAATAAATTCAAGATAAATTAGGGGGTGTACCAGGGCCCAAACCTGAATTCTGGAAAAAAAATAATAAAATCACATTTTATGTGATCCTCCTTCCTTTTTAAGTATATTACCTGTACTTCAGGAGATCATTGCTTTTAGGCACCAAAACCATGCCCTCTAAAATGTTCAGTTCTCATATATGTCAATTTCTAATATTCTGAAAAGGAGAAATAAAGAAAACACATTTTAGATGAGATCTGTTAAGTACATCTAACATTTTAATTCATAAAACAACTGTTTATTTCTCAATTATACACAGCATACTATAAGCAGGCAAAAAAAAATCCTTGTGATCCAAAGCACAGTTTAGTGTCTTTTTTTAATTTCCATTTGAATCATTCTGCATTTTTCTGCTAGGTTAAATGCTCATGAGCTTGTAACAATTCCTGCTAATACAACTCAACTGGCAAACCAAAACACCTTTGCAAATAGTTCCCTACTTAACTAATTGTAGTTGTTATAAAAAAACAGGGAATCTACTGCTTTACCAGGTACTTTATTTTATTGAGACATTTGTAATGGCAAGTCATTAGCTAAAACCATTGCATTCACACTTAAACAGTATTAAGACTCATCACTCTTTCTTCTTTTCCTCTCTTAGCTATTAAGCTTACTACTGTCTTTAGTTCTTCTACTTTCATTACCATTTACTTTTCCTATTAATAGTACTTGGATTTAGCATTCCTCTGAAGGTCTGCTTTTGCTAAGATAGCACTGAGGTAGGTATCTGTTGTTTCGAGGATGCAATTTACAATCAGGATAAGGAGTCATGCCACAGGACAAAGCAAGTAAGCCCAAAGAGCCAGAATGCAAGCTGATCAAAGCATGGGACACTGCTGGTGAGTTAGTCATACAAAGCAACATGACAGATTGCTATTACAAGTAACCACAAAAAAACACACGTGAAATTTCAGGTTCAAAAATGGTGAAAAGGGACACTATACTGTGAGCTCTGCTGCTGGAATTCTGAAAGCTCCACTGCATCCTGCTCTCAAAGCACAAAGCACGTGACAGGGTACCAAGCAGAGGATGCACTTATGTGTCACAGCAGGGAGAGATTTTTTAACTAATCACCGCACTTTAAACAATATTTAGAGACAGAATACAATCCCAGAGGAAAGACAGCAATGCTGAGATGTAAGGGTGAAAAGGAAACTTTAATACTGTTCTGTGTGCATAATAAGAAAGACTGTCAAGCATGGCACTTCCATGTCATGCCAAACATGGATTCCTCTGGATTTTTAAAAAATGGAGAGTAAACATACACCCACATAAAAGAATGAGTGTTTTAATCATTTACAAAGGTGTACACTTAAAAAAGGTGCTGAAGTCTCAAACTCATTGCAGTGAATGAAAAAATAACTATTGTGCACAGGGTTTGCTTTCTAACATTGGAAGTTTCCATCCTAGTTCCAACTATCATTTGTGTTAAACCAAGGAAACAGCAAGTCCCTGACTTTCTGAGTTTAAATCTGTAGAAGAGTTAACAGGAGTTACATCAGCCTAGCTTGTGGTACCTTCAGTGACACTGGCTAGTTCTATAGAAAACTATTTAAAAACAAGCAAACAAACAAACAATCAGGCAACAAAACTTCCAAGTATTAGAGAGGTTAGTTTTCTTACTGGACCAATGTGAATATGCAGACCACTCTTGGCCCAGAATAAACATTTTTTCAGTCAGAAGGTGTTTTATTTATATGCCTCTACTAAAGAGGAGTTTCCTTTATACAGATAAGACTGCAGCATGCACACGTATGGATGTTTGCATATGCACAATGGAATGTGTCTCAGCCATGGAAATCCCATCAAACTGTAAAGGTTTATGAATGAAATCCAAAGACTACACAGAATACCATCAATGATGAGCTATTTTATAAACTGGGAAATAACAACAAGACTTTAAAAATCCTGTAATCTGTAGCCAGAGACACACTAATGTAAAACAGATTGCTTCCTGAATTGTATGCTTGATAGAACCTCCCTGAAACTTTCTCTTCATGGATCCATTCACAAACTATGCTCAAAGTATTACAGCAACTGCCAGTATGCCATTATGCAGCTATTACATTTAAAACAAACAAACAAAAACTCCCAAAAGAAACAAATAACCTTCCCTCCCTCCCCCCCCCGAACTGACAGCAACGAAGCACCAACACTATACCAGAGGTACTGGTATTGCCACACTTTGCTCTCCCAACCAGTCTAATACCATAAAACTATAAACTATGAGCAAAAGATGACAGTTTAGCTTCTGTGGATACACTCAGGTTATCCAGACCCAGTTTTCTGCCAACATATTTGAGTCAGTATTGTGTAAATTCAAGTATTGTCCCATCACTCTGATCTGTTTTAGAAATACAAAATTACTAAAGCAGGACTCAGCTACAACTGTCTTTAGGGTTGTAAAGTTACATAAGGAGGAACAGAGACACTTGATGTAACTAAATACTAGCTGAAATAAATGGCAAGCTGCTTTGTTTAAACAGGTCAAATCCCATGGTCAGGATTCAGAAAAAAAAAAATCAGACTGAAGTTAATGGGATTGCTCCCTAGACAATTGTAGCAAATTGGCCCTATGATAACGAAAAGAAATTAATTCTGTAATTTCAAAGATTTGAAGCACATTAGAACAACCAAGACATGGTTTTCCACTTCCATCTTAATATATGTCTGACTGTATTATATTTAGAGAATAACTGTTTCTTCAAAGTATGGGAAAACATGACAACATTCATGCCTGTTTCAGTAAAGTTACTTCATTCTACGTTGTTTACTAGATCACAATGATCATATCCTTTTTTTGACCCCAAACCTTGAAAAAATACCATAGACTGCTAAAATACTTACAGTAAAAACATCCATCTAATCTTTCTACTCGAGCAAAACAGTATGCTCTATCAGGAATGAAAAACTGGTTTCACTGAGGCTCACTTGACATAGGAATGAACCCACTGAGTATGTGAGGTAAAGACAAAGGGTGTTAAAATAGGAGTGAAATGTTGCAAGGAGCGTTTCCCCTTAATGAATTACTGGGAGATTTGTAGCAGGCCAGCCAGGGTAAGTCTTTCAGCATGTGTATCCAGAAGTGTCATGGACTTGCTGCACTATATCGTTGCTGCCCTTTCCATGAACTGGGCAGTTTCCTTTCACCAGTTTATTTTCACTTCTATTCTGGCAGCTGTCTACAGCAGTAGGCATTTATCTTAAATAATTTGCTACTTGTTGAAGAATTCATGGAAGGTGGGGGGAGAGGGAAATAGCCATTCTTGGTGCACCATGTCATAACTGATTAAAAAAAAAAAATCAATATAGATTAAACAGATTTCCCACAGATTTCTCCCCTCACTTCAGAGGAAATCTTACACATATAGGTACCTTCCCCCTCCCCCAAACAAAACACTACTAGAACTTGCTGAAATTAACTTGCCAATTATTCAAAGTAGCAAAATTTGTGGAAGCTGTGCTTTCACTTAAATAATTCAACGTATTTTCCTTACCAATTAAAAAAAAAGGCTCAGTGATAACTGCAATAAAAATTAAACTTGGTAATAAAAAAAAAGTGAGCATTTTCACATTATTAACCTTTTTCAATAATAGGGCAGACCCTTTGATGCAAACTACCTCTTCCTATGTTTGACAACTAACCTCAAGAGCAGAGTTTCTGGAACAAAAAGATTGGGCAGTGGAAATTCAAACAGTAAAAGCATCATTTAATGGCGAATGTTACTAAAATGTACTTTACGTTATCTTAATCTCTGTGTCATGAGCAAAATTATCATTTGCTCAGTTAGTAGAGTACTGTGGAAGAAAGAAAAAAATGTCATTGTTAAGTGCCACTGGTAATATAAAGGGCTGATCAAAAAAAATAAAAGAAAATAAAGAGAAAAGTAAACATTTTCATTCTCCTTATTGGATACAGTTATGGGACACTGGCAAAGTACATTGCAATGTAGACCTTCCAAAGTGTTTGGTAATTTTTATTAAATGAAAGAGAAAGCAAAATGGGAAAGAGTGAAAGTCAAATTATATTCTTGTGTTGCATTTATGAAACCCAAGGGAGCAACTGGTATTTCAAGCACTGGTTGCTACCAATGATTTGATGAAAGACCAGTAGCTGTACAACTTTAATGCTTGTCTAAGCTTTACACAAATTCTGTGAAGGCAGAAGTTCACTGCAGCAGGTGAAAAACCAGGCAAGCCTCCCTCATCCTCATTTTCTCTCATCTGAATGCAACAGTTTACACTGCAAGTTTGCATACGGTAGCCCCACAACAAAGCAAGCAAACTGCAATTTGCTATTTAGAATTACCCATCTTTTCAGACAAGCTAGCACTAAACCAAAACATTTTTCAGTTACAGAGACAAAAAAATTCATTTGCATAACACATTCATTATATTTATATTTCCATTCCACTATCCCAGAAAAGTTTCAAAAGCAGAAAAACGACAGACAATGTTGAAAAACAAAATATTTTCTTTTCACCATAAAGTCTGAGTAATAACTAAAAGGCATTCTTCAAATGGAGATTAACAATGTTGAACCAGATGTTTTCTGTTTCACAAGTGTCTATGCCTCAAAAGTACCCAAGACAGATATCCTTTGGAAAATCCTACATCCAGAGTTCAAATTCAAGCTTAAACAAAACAAAAGCAAGTGGAACCAACACCCTCTCCTCTCTGCAGTATGTGACACTTCCTCACTCTGCATGTATCAGTGTAAACTGATAGACAAAATGAGTTTAAAAAGTTATGTGTGCACATGATTACATGAAGTCGGTTAGAGAGGCGTTATAATTAGAACCTTGACCGTAATGCCCTGATTCATCTAACATTTCAGAAAAAAATTAGCTTCAGCTATGAGAGTCAGTCTCCTTGAAGTTGTCCAATACTGAATGAACAGCTTTGACTCCAGTTAAAATCAAAACCAGACAGATTTTCTTCACTTCTAGTCTGTTAGGAGTTGGTTGAAATTTTCATGAGAATATGAATTTCCATAAGGATTGAATTTCAAAGAGCAGACATCTTACAAGAATTGCTAACCTTGAAATATTTCTCTTGGAATCTTATGGCATGTGGATGCCCTTTCATCTGTGCCCATTTTTTTCAATGTAACCTTAAATTACACTGTGCCTAAACCTCTTTACTCAGTACTTTTAGGAAGCATCAGTAAGAGTGCCATTTGTATTTCCCCCTGTATAGAGACTTACAAAACTATTCAAATTTTTAATTCAAATTTAAATTAAAACCTAGCTGGTTAATTTGCATGCATGGAGGAAGGGTCTCAGATCTGCTACAGTGATGTTTACATAGGAGAGATAGTCTAAAGGGAAATGGACTGTGTTACAAACTCTGATCATCAAGAAAAATTTGACATAGGAACCACGTCCAGAATCTGCTTAGCTGACCGGAAGCATAGAATCATAGAATCATTTTGCACTACAAAAGTCTCTTTTCAACCACCCATAATTTCATGACTCTCTTTTATCTGAACATCCATGTTCCTCTTGCCGGACATGGGACTGTCTTCTGGAGAGCCACAGTGCGACTGTACCACTGCTCCCTGGAACAAGAATGCCTTTGCCCCATCAATACATTCAGATGATAATGCCCAGCAACAGAATCCTTAAGAACAACGGCTTAAGACTTGGCTCGAGAGACCACTATGTCACACTTGCATGAAGTCAGCTTGGAGACTAGGGTGAGGAGCAGTGGATAGGGAAAGAAAACAAAAAGGTTTAATCACACCTCAGCAAAAGATTTATTGTCTGCAGAAGATTTCATGTCTTCTTCAAGGAGTTAGACAGCAAGCTATAGGGGCTTGGCAGTCCAAAAGCTGTGACATGAGTTCCTGTGGGATCAGCTCTATGAAATGGCATCTTGTGGAAACACATAGTTCTTGTTCACAAACAAGTAATTTTTGTATTCAGTTTTTACTGAATACAAACAGCCAAAATCTTTTAAATCATAAGCAACAACTTTTCTTTTCCCTGATGAATCGGGCCTAAACACCTCAGACTGGAGTCACAAACTTAGCAGAAACCCTTGCACCAACACTGCACTTTTGTCATACTTCACAAGATGAGGGAGTATCCTTTTCACACTGTAGAGCTGCTGTGAAAACAAAATGTCTTAATTAAGACATTAGCTAAGCATTCCAGAAGGTACCCTTGGGAAAACTCAATATATATGTCACAAATAAAGAGGAGGATTTAGCCTCAAATTATAAACGGTAGTATACTCTAATTAAATGGAAGAGGCACTCAACTGCAAGCAGCTACAAAAAGAGTCAGTCTGTCCAAAATATCTGTTAAATCATGGCCACTGTTAGGCCAAACATTTCTGGATTTCTTCCCTTTCATGTTTTGCTTCCTGTATTAGCTGATGATAAAAAACATTTTGCCACTACTTAGCTGGGCAGAGAAAGAGACAAAGCCAAAACCCAAAAAGCTGTTACATGGTTTATTTACTTAAAAAAACATGTTTTCATTGTAATATGAACAAGGCTCAATAACTACATTCTGGGAATTAAAGATTCAAACTCAGTGTTCTTAATTAGTATTTTTCCATAGAGCCAATCCTTTCAGAGATGCTGCATGGTCTAGTGATGGTCAGAGGAGAAGACTGGGAGCCTTTAGGATACTGGGTACTAATCCAAATTCACAGCACTGACTCATAGTCTGGGACAAGTCACTTGACCTCCTATGCCTCAAACAGTCCAGCTGGAAAATACAGAAAGAAAAGCAGCAACCCTGAATGAGAAACAGTTATTATGACTAAGATCAACTCCTGGATAAATCCAACATCAAATAAAATGTGTTTTCCATATGGAAGCTGCTTTCCTAAAGTGGAATAAAAGGTAAATGCCTGTCAATTATAATGATCTGAGAGGCAAGTGGGGAGACAAGCAGCTCTGCGACAGACCAAGAGGAAAGACTCAGCTAGGAATGAAGGACACTTCGGGAGGTGCAGAGACAGGGGAGGTGGAAAGCAGTCAGGCATCTGGCAGCAGCAAAGGTGAAGCCATGATTTGAGGAGGTCAGAGACAACGTGTCTGAGTCGGAAAAGGTCACTTATTCAATATTGCAGCTGTAAGATGAAAGAATGCAAGTGGAGATTTTTCAGAGCAGAGATCACAGATGCAAGAACATCTAAAAGGTGGACGGTTTGAAAGTGCCACTGACAGATACGATGAATCCATCTTCTCAGGCCAAACAATTTCTCAGCTCCTGATTTTACCTTTTCCTTCTCCTCTCTTGCACTTCTCTAAGCAGCCATCCCTGTTTCCCAGAGTTTCCATCCCACTTGTATGCAAGCAAGCCTGCTCCAAGCACTCCAAGTCTGTGTGAGGAGATAATCAGCTCCCAAAGGGTAGAAGATGGCATTTCCTCTGTTCTACTTTGCCTGAGCTGTGCTTTCTGTGCATTTTTGTGACAACCATTCCATTAAAATACAGTGTTACTGAAAAAGCTTATTTCCTATACTAACAGAACAGCTGAGGTAGCTGTGTCATTCCCTAGTGGTGTTTACATGAGGCTCATGTGAGAAGGAATAAAAGAGAATGCTAATAAAGCAGATGAATTTTAAGGAATTAATACCTTATAGAAGCACATGGAATCCAAACTGCAAAAGAAACAAGTACAGCATCATTTGACCTTGGAATAGATACTGATCTCCAGCATGTCCACAAAGTTTCGAATTCACCAGCTGAGACCTCTTTATTTCAGAGAAAACAAAAAACTACGAAAAGTTCAGATGTCCCTGATGTAGGCTGAACAATCAGTCAGTGACAGCAGGGAATTGTGAACCAAGGGAAAGAGATAGCCAGAGAGGCAGCCATCTATAGATTGCACAGTGAACTGCTTGAAGAAAGAAATTTATTTCCTTGGACTAAGTTTACAAAGCCAAAACAAATTATGGCAGTGTTGTATGAACAGCACTCTCCAGTTCAAACTGGAAACATGCCATCAGAAAGTCCACTACTCCCACAGCTCCTGTGGAAATTGGTAAAGCTTGTTCAAAGCATTAAAAACAAACACACGCAGAACTTGAGTTTAAAGAACTGGCCATATCAGAAACTGCAGCAGTGGATGTTTCACCAGCATTGTCATTACAATGAAGTAGTGAATCCTCTTGAGTTTTCACTGGAGTGGGATAACATCCTTGGGCCCAGGACAAGCCAGCGGCAGTTCTGGCATACCAATGTGGAGACAAACAAACCAGCAAGGAGGTCTCTGTACTGTGTGGCCTCGGGCAGGTCCACAGGGCACAGAAATGCACCCTGAAAGTTTCCTACAATAGAACATTTTCCAAAATACCGTGGTGAAAACTATGAATAGCACTGAGTCTTTTATGGGCTGTGAAGCCGGTACTGACAGTTTCTCACTTCTATCTAGCCAGGAGAATATCTAAGCTAAAAAAAATGCTTTTAGCAGTTATAGTAAAAGCAATTTGAAGAAGAATGGGGAAAGAGAGGGTAGCAGCTGAGCAACTCTGAGAGGAGGCAGTCCTGAAGGCTTAGGCAATCTATAGTCTTGCAGTCAGCAAACAATGCAAAGCATTAGACCTGCTAAGCACAACTTGGCCAGGTACCTGATCTGATGATGATGAGGATATGAAACATATGTTACTGTACGGCTAGCCTGCTGTCAGTAACTCTCCTTTGACAGGAAAAGGGGAAATAAGTTCAAAACAAAGATCTCTCTTGACAGTACCCTTAGCAGGATGTCCAAGTACTTGAGATTCCCAATGCAGACAAAAACCAAGACAAAATTCTTGTTGGGATTCTTACAACTAACATTCTCATTTATTCCCTGGTTTTTTCATAATCTACTTCTTTGCCATTCACAAGTACGCTGCTGTGTATTTCAAGTCTCCTGTTAAGGCAATTAGAGACAAACACCTGGGCAAGCCATAGAATTAATATCTCACCGCTCCTGCGGACCAATGGTAAAACTGGAATTCTTGCAGCCACAGTCTCTTTGCCCAAATTAGTGCAAGACTTGACCACACTGACTTAGAGTTGGGACTGCAGTTTACCACTTCCCTCTTCCCTTTTGGGAAGGCACCTTACTACCAAATTATTTTCAGACTTCTGAGCAGTCAGAGGATCAGGTTCCTGCACCTTTGATGTGATTTCTGTTAACACAAGACATACACTAGTGCACAAGCTTGGTCTCTGTGGTGTCAGTGCCAGTCTCAGCTTTTTGTTGTTCAGCTCTTAATTTAAGTGACTTCACTTTAAACTCCATGTTAGCCCCCAGAAGACCAGTAAATCTAGCAATTAACCAAAGTAACAATGCATTTATAAAGTAAAAAGGTAACACTAATATTTACTCTTACAGGACACTATTTGAAAAAGAAGTTCAAAGCGCCTACAGCATTGTATAGATAAGACCAGGAACCACTGAATTAGTAATTGTTCAACCACTCTGGGAAAAAAATGTACAAATTTTCCACCATTGTCATCCAAAAATATTTTAAATGCTTTTACATCAAGTCTAAACAGAACGTTTCTGAAACCATCTTAATGGGTTTTCAGTATTACTTAACTTGCAAGCAGAGCCAAAGGGACAAAATACCACTGAAAATTCTCTTTCCCAAATATGTGCAAAAGGACCAGTAAGAGGTTAGTATCTGAAATCAGCTTTTTATTTCAGGTTTTCAAGTCAACATTTGAAGTCTCAAGAATCTTGATAAAAACTGACACCATATTAGGTGCTTAAAACCCCAGAATTTCAGAATTCTCAAAGCAGGCAACGTGCTTTCTTTCTGTGCTGATCATGAGTAACCTAAATAAAGTCATTGACACAATTATAATTCATAGCAAATCTTAGTAAATGTCATATTTGTAAAAACAAACAACAAATTATAATTAACTAGAAAACCGAGTAATTCAAGCTTTAATGAGCAATACAATTCTTATGCCTGTCTTTCTCCCATCCTGGACTTACTTCCATTCACTAAATAATCTGATGACACCAATTAAGAGCAGTCTGAATAGAAAAATGTATTGCATTTATCACCACTATTATTCTACTTCAGTCAAAACAATATGAGATGAATGCAGTCTAATTTATGAACGGTACTAGACGAGTCTGACCTTTTTCACATAGCTTTAGTAATTAATCTCAGTGGCTATCATTTTTTTGTTACTCATACCCACACAGAATTGAGATGACCTAGAGGAAGAAACATCTAATAAAAAAAGTGAGTTGCACTTTTTTTTAGGATTTTGATTTTCTCAGTCTAACTCTAAAATACATTAAATGCACTGTATTGCAATTACTACACATTTAGAAGAAGTGATGATGAAAACAGGAGACCTATTTAGCTTTCACCTGTTAGAACCCACCACAATGAATTAGATCCTGAGCATCTATTTGTGCAAGAGATACCTATAAGTAGATAAATATTGTTCTATTATCTCACTAAAGTTGACTAACAGAAACAATACAATGAATAGTATAGTGTTGCATTAACATTATTAGTGTTGCAGTCTGGTTTCAGGGGAATATTTTTCAGTGAAACTCATGTTCCTAAATGGAAAAAGAAAACTGTGTTTAAAATCACTGGCCATATTCAGAATAGAAGAAAAGTAGCCTATCCTTCCTAGCTATTCAACTGCTATACCAGCCCCAACAAGTGGAATCAGTGAAGGGCCACCTCATCTTTAGTTGACTTTATCTTCAGTTGGAAACTTACACAGGACTCCAGTCTAAACTGCACCTTGGAAAAACAAACCAACCAAATAACAACCACCACCCTGTGAATGCTAAAAGCTTGGCTGCAGAGAGATTTCTCAGTTTTCTGACAGTGTCCGTGAGAAACCTCTCTGCAGCCAGGCTTTTAGCATTCACACCACCCCCCTGAAATTCTCTTCCGCTCACAAGTTATACAGCAGTTTAGGAAGGCCGTCCATATGTTGTACCTCCTCTACACAGAGCTCTCACAGAAATGACAGAATGCTCAGTTGGCTTAAAGCCATCTCTGAAGCCAGCCTGTATCACAGTTTCTGAGGTCACTTGCTGACCATGTTATGGAAGGCTGCCCAGGTGTGATGAAGCGACTTCCCTACCACCAACCACCTCCAGAAATGCTGGAAGACAGGGCAGGAGAGCTCTCAGAAGATGGTCTTCCTCACACAGATCTAAAATCCTGAAAGCTTGTTGTACTGCTCTGTGATTTTTACCCAGCATAAGGGGACTGAGGAAAGACTTATATGCATATATAAAAATTAGGTTAAAATCAACACTTCCAAGTAGGTTTGTGGCTCATGCTGAAAACCCCTGATGCATTACATAAAGCTTCCTGCCAGCACTAGTAGGAAGCTATTGCCACAGAAATGTATGGCTTGTATTCTGGAAATTCTACTTCTGTTTCCCTGTTTTTTTCCACGACAGCCTGCAAGCAGGAAGAGAGCTCATGCCTGCTGCAGCAGAGCTAGCCCACGAGTTAAGTGTCACCAGTGCCCAGAATCGGTGCACTTGGTCAAGATGCCGCAGTAGAACTGCCCAAGACAACCAACATTTGCAACTATCAGACAAGACATGCAATGCACTCTCTTACAATGTGTATTTCTTCCATTTAGCAGACACAAACCTCCAGAAAGAGGAAGGAGATAGGGTAGTGATCCTAGTAGTAATCACAGCTTGCATCACAAGCTCAATCACAATCTCAACTGCAAGTATGGGCTTAGCAGCACAGCTGGTGAACTCTTTCAGATGTCCACTAAATGCGACACTTCCTCACTCTCCTCTCTTTGCTGTTCCCATGATTGCTAATTTCTTCTCTATGTTCATATCTGTTCTTTGCTCAGTAATGCAAGGATACTAATTATTTCAAACAATTAAATTACCTCCTCTGCCAAAAGCATGTGCATCATACAGAGACTAAGTTTTATCAAGAATCTGTAATTATTTTGCTTTTCTTAAATGAGAAGTTCCTAGAGTGTTATAATCAAATGATAAGCCTCCATATGAGGTCTCAGGTCTTATACAGCATCAAGAAAAGTGCAAAAATTCAAAATTATTGTAATGTAAAAATCAGAAAATATATGTGATACTGAAAAATATATCTCAGATAATGTCCTGTTGTGCTTGGAGCTTTCTTGTTTGTTTTTTACAGATGGAGAGCCTTGAATTACAACTTATGAACTGTCAGGGACAACAGCCTAAAGTTACTTATTATTCCAAATTGACGTCTGGAAAAAAAAAGCTGCTTCTTCCTGAAAGATTGAGACTCCAGACCTACTAGGAGGAAGAAGAGAGTATGCATAAGGAATTCCTCTTCACGGAAAAGAAGCTTAATTTATTACAGGCTCTTCAGTTTCTGGTAAGTTTCCACATTTAAAAAATAGTTTTGCACAAACTGGTTTTGTCCACACATTTTTATATTCTAGCAAGTACGTGAAAATTGCATTGACTGATTTTTAATTTCTACCAGTCTTATACTTCACATAGGCTTGTAAAACCTTCTCAACTCAAGACTATATCATGAGATGACACAGATTCAAACTTTAAACAAATACATAAAGCCATGACCCATTTGTTTTGATATTCTGCAATGCTCCAGACAGGGAGAAAAGCCATCACTGAAACCATGAGACATACAAGACTTCACAATTTATTAAGAAGATTAGCTGGGTTTAGTTTGTGCAGTAATGACTAGTCACTGAATATGTGTTGGTTTGAAAGCCTAAAAGGTCAGGGATCAAGGAATTATTTGGCTTAATTGTGTTTAGGTTTTTTTGTCTTTTAAATAGTTAAAAGGTTTTCCTAAGTCGAGCAGAACTTTGCAAATGCGGAACTCCAAGTATATTCCACACAGAACAACAAACGCACCTTAAATACACCATGTTTTTTCACTTTCGGATTATATTTGTAGAACTGCCTGCTGTGAAATGACAAAGTTCATGGTTCATCTGAACTTTTGAACTCAAGTGAGTATTTGACACAGCAAAACAATCTAAATGAACCTAACACAAAGTTTTCATAGTTTAAACCTAGCTTTCAGGCCTTTGTCTGGGGCAATTGGGTAGGAAAGTTCTTTATTGATGTTGTAAAAACTACCAGTTTAATAACAGGCAGAGAGAGTGGAGCGATCAGTGGAAAGAGCACCTTAGCATTTCTGAAATAGTGCTGGTTTGGTAGTTCATTGAACTTTACCTGACCCCATTACGAAGGCTTCCCCAGGACAAGTTGTAGCTGCATTTGTGACAAGACTGAAGCTTCCTATCTTATTTCAAATAGGCTCCAGGGCTGGGAGTTCACAGATAAAGTTAGTTAAAAAAAAAAAACAAACTCTGCACACATGAGTTCACTTGGTTCCTTGCACTGCTATTTCATTTTAATGTTTAGGCTGTATTCTTTTTATTATGGAGAAGCAAAGATACTTTTTTCCAAAAGGAAAAGGCTTGTTACCTTCATTCCTGATCCATACCAGCAAAAGCCTTTTAAAAACTGGGAAAATACAGTGCATTTAAGATTCCTATGCTGATGCTCCTCCTAAATCTTGGCCTTCATGCTCATGACTACTACCATCCCTTCTTAATGTTATTAGAAATTCTACAGCAGTCTCAATTCATGCTTTATCAGTTTTAGACCTATCAACCAACAAAACCTGGAAAATATTTTGAGGCTTTTATAATTATTAAGACCCTACAAGATATTCTGTACTTCAAATTCACAAGCAGTTTCATAACTCACTGGTGCATATGAATGACAAAGATTTCTGACCACATTAGAAATGCTTACTATGTACTACATAGTGTTCAAATGAGCCTTACAATATCCAAAGGAGAGTGATAAATTCCTACAACTGTTCAGTCCTGTATAAATTCCCTGTGAAAATAATCATACCACACAAAGCCCTGTATTTCACCAGCCTATAAGGCTGGAGTCACTCATTACTTCCATCCAAAAGAATGAGGAAAAGCAGCCCAGAGATTACTTACAGAGAGCAGCTGTAGCAATCACTAACCGTCTTACAGTTAATGTCACCTCTCTGTTGCAGCTCACTAACACAGTTGTATGTTTTTATTCAGCTGAACTATGACAGGAAGAGAGATTCAAGATTTAGAAAATTCTAAAGCAATTTCATGACAGTTTGCATTATTAACTTTCTTTTCTAACTAAGTCTTCCAAATTTACCATTTAACTCCAAAGCCTGCTTGTACAGCTCCGTTTCTAGCCCTTCCACTGCATTTGCTGGCACGTTTTAGGTCCAAGGTATCTGCTCTTTTTTTCTATTCACCCAAGAACTGAGCATTCAGCAGGAATGAGGAAAGGAAAGGAAATACCTATCTCGCTGCATTAAAAAAAAAAAAAAAAAAAAAAAAAAAAAGGAAAAAAAGAAGCGAGAGAAGGGTGGGGAAGCCGGGCTGGCTCTGCCGGGGCGGGCAGGCGGGTCCCACCCGAGCGGCGGGGAAGGCGCAGCCCCAGCCGGGCGTTCCCGTTCCCGGCTCCCGCCTGTGGCCCCGCCGGGGGCTTCCCTTTTCCCGTAAATCCCGCACGCGTTACCCTCCGCAGTCCCGCTCCGCTCCTGGCCAGGCAATCAGCAGGTTACACAGATGCAGATAACCATGAGGAAGCGCCTCAGCTGTCTCCCAAAGCCGACTGCGGCCCCGCTTCGTCCCAAGCGGCCAAACGCAGGGATGCCCTGATGTACCTGCGAGTCGCGGTCCCGGCATCCTCTCACGGCACTCGCAAAGGCTCCAGACCCGCCGGGCTTTGGCAAGGGCCTGCCCGCGGGGCAGCGGCTGAGCAGCAGCGGGGGGAAGGCAGCGCCGAAGCGAGCCCGTCGGCAGCGACGGCACGGCACGGGATGGGACGGGACCGCCAGCCCCGGCACCCGCTCCGGCCGCCCCTGCGCGCCCCGAGCGAGGCCTGAGCAGCGTCACCTGGAAAGGATTGTGCCACCTGCGCCTTGAAACCAGCCCTCTGTCCCAACCAGGGCGATGGCTGAGGATCCTTTTTATCATTATTTACTTATTTTCTTTTCCAGAACCCACCTGTGCTCCTAAAATATGTGAAGTAGCTGACAGTGGGTCACTGATGAAGGGCAACACTGAGCTGAAATTCCATACAGGGATGTGATCTAAAGCAGTAACATTTTGTACGCACAACTAATAATATTCTTACCAGAGATAGAAAAATAATCACCTAAATCATCACTTGATCAATTCTGTGTATTCTACATGAAGTATCTAAATTGACACCCTCTATGCTCTATGAATTAAACTTCTGAACTTTCCAAGAGATAAAGTTGAATTTCTCCATTGCCCTGCCCAACTGTTGAACACCCCAAGCATTCCCTGCCAAGAACCACAAACCCTCCCAAGCCTGGACCCCAGGTGCAGTAGGGACACCCTGCAATTGTGCCATCACAGATTTACCCCACAGTTTTCAAGCTGCTGCCAGTGGCTCTGCTAAGAGAGCCTTGCTGGGCATAGCTTTCCAGTCAAGCATTTTGTCATGTAAAAAGGAAAATTTCTTTTCATCTCGAATATATGGGAGTGATTGTGCTGCTTCCTGCCCCTCTCTGAACTGGGGGAGTGGCTGTTGGCATCCATTTTGTGACCCAGACAGAAAGTTAGCTCTGGCATCTGGAATGATAACAGATAGGAAAGATTTTGTTGCCAGCACCCCTGAGGCTGCTGTTACCTTCACAATGACAGGTGTGGATGACCAATATGTGTTTAATCCCTCAGATCCCCATGCCTTTCTTCTGGGAAGTTCAGAACAGTATATCAAACCCATTCCCCCACCCAAACACCAAATCCTCTGTGAGACTTAGGAAGTTGACCCTTGCTCTGTAGACCCTGTGAGTGCCCCTGCTCTCCCATTTCTTTCTAATTTGTTGTAGGACTTGTACTGGCAACCTATTACAGAAGCATCAATCAAATCAGCTCCTAAAATGGTTTGTCAGACTGCTATGTTGATTCATGCATTTTTAAGAGATTTGGAGGGAGAAAGTTAGAAGCAAACAGTGCTGCTGAAATTGGATGGGACCGGTTTTATTAATTCTGGACTAAGCAGAAGCGAAGTAGCTAATGAGTGCGGAGTACAGTGCTTGGAACTACACAGTGAATGCCACAGGCTTTTTAAAAGTCTGTGTTTAGACATGACATCTTTAATCAAACAGAATCTCCCTGCTTGATGCTGAAGAAAGGTTGGGTAGCAAGGCAATTCAAGATAGCCAGTAGATCATGCAGAAGTTAATATTTCCATTTATGGGCTGTTGTGTGCACAAGTTTTGTACTAGTGTTATTAATTGTTCTTCTGCAGGCAACACTGCAGGCCCTAGCAATGAGGCACAAATGCAAAGCAGAAAGAGTTCCTGAGTCCATGCCCCAAAAAGCAAATAAAAGAGCACAAATTATAACAGAGCTTTACAAAAGAACACCAGAACAATACTCATCAGCTTGAGAAGCAGGCGTCTCAGGACCCCAGCAGTCTGTTGTTGGCAATTTTTTGTATCTAAGGGCAATGAAGATAAATAGGTTGCATTTCTTTAGAAGTTCTCAATGGAGCTTCTGCCAAATATATGGATGAAAGCACTCCAGTGCTCTTTTGAAAATGTAACAAGTGGAAAATACACACTGACATCATTAACAGGTTAAAAATAGGAGTCAACCTCTAGATGCTGAATGAGAAGATTATATAAGCTGTGAAACTCCTAAAAGAAGAATCACTTCTCCTTAGACTGTGGAGAGAATGATTGTGAGACAGGTGAATGAAATAACAGTCTAGGAAAACAATATTTTAGCTATCTTTCTGAGCAGAAATTCATGGGGAAGAACTGAACACCAGAAAAAAAAGATGTGTTAGAAACTGATATGAGCAGGTGAGAGTTTCAAAGGTTTTATCTTTGTAGGCAGCTGGAGGTCACGGATTGGGAAAAATCTGTAAGTTAAATATAGCACCATGGTCAACACTGGTACTAATTTGAACATGCGATGTTGTGCAGAAAAATGGGTGAGGGTTTATTACATGGAACTCAGCTGGCGCATGTGGTCTGTAGACCAGTTCCTTGGACCAGACTCCAGCTGTGATCGTCTCTTTGGCAGCTAATCCCAATGATTTGTTCTTCAGATTGTATGTTGCCCTGGGCATTTGTTTCTTCTCTACCAGTTTTGAGCTATTTCAGGCAGTAGTAGAAGTTAAAATGTTAACATGTTAACAAGAAATACAGACTTGGCACTGAAATAGTTCAAGTCTATAAAATCCAGGGGAAAGACTGTTATGTTTTATAACCATAACGTTATTTTTATGGCTAGGATTTGAAAGAATGTATATTAGGTCTGTGCTCAGATTTGTCTGAAATACAAAACTCTGAAAAATATTGTGTGGAAGCTAATTATTTGGTTCCTCCCACTGATCTCATTGCACTTCTCTAATCACCAATTACACCTTTTATTCAGTTAGGTTTGATGTAAGTGAATCATGCTCTAAGTCAATCATTCTAAAGCACAGGATCAATACATTAAGAGAGATGTAAAGAAATGCACTAAAACCATCCACAGCTACCACTATAACTACAAAGATGTATTTTTCATACATTTAAACCGAAGGACATTTTTTTATCTACTCTTTCTGGTATTTCCTGTGGTGCTTTTATGTAATCAGTACCAGCTGTATTGTTAATACAGTTCACAGCAATGCAGATTTCCAGCTCAAATAATTGACAGCTTTCTCCACTGACCTCATCCTCTATTGAGGCACCATCTCTAAAACACTTTCCACAGACACAATCCTACTGTTTGCATACTCTTAGCTCCTGCCTCTTGTTACTGTACTGTCAATTTACATTTGGGTCTCTGTTCATCCATTGTTCTTCTGAAGTTTTTAGAAAATTAATGGGGTGATGTTGCTAAAGTATTATGAAATATTTTCGTGGTCATCCTGACATCCACTGTAAGACCATGACTTTTGCAGAGCATCCTTTTTTTTTAATGTTCATGCTTTTTTTGTCACTAACTGTCCTTCCTCTGTCAGTACCTAACACTGCTCTTGCATAACAATCTTAATAAAAACTCAGGGATCTTTACGGGTCACTAAGTTTCTGGTGAGATGACCATTGACTTCAGCCAATTTGTGGTCTCCTCTGCTGATTTTGTTCTGTTTTCCACTTTCTTAATTCTCTCAGGAGTATGATTACTCTCTTAAGGACATATTCTGCTGGCCAGGGTCTGCCCCCCAAATGAGTTTTCAATGGAAAAGTTACCATTGGAGTCTCTTCAAACCCTCTATTTGTGGCGTCAGCTCTGCCCTTGCTGTGACCATACTGCTCTGATATGCTCTCAGATAGAACTCTTGAGAATAGATGAGATAGCACAAATAGTTTCTCTGCCTGATCATTTGGCAAAGATTTCCCAGAAGATGATTTTGCATCTTCTATCTGTACTGATACAACTGCCTACCCTAACTTATTTGTAGCAGTAGCTTTTCTTTTAGGGCCTTTGGCTTATACATTTTATCTGTTTCACATTTCTCCATCTTACCACATTTCAAATCTGTGTGCAATCTTCAGAAGCTGTCATTAAAAGCAGCTAGTACCAAACACTGTTAACTGCTGCCTCCTTTTGCAATGAGCCGTGCTGTGCTGCCCCTGGATCTATTGCCCCAATAAACATCACATCTGTGACCTCAGCTCATTCTCTTCTATGCACTTCTGTGTTTCTCTCTTGGGAAGCACATTTTTTGCAGAAGGATTTTCTTTACCTTTGGAACACAGTTTATCATAGTTTACCCTGTGCTGGCAGTTTTGCTTTTAATGGCATGATTGGTGCTCCATTACTTTCACCCTTTCGTATTCATACTCCAATCAAATTAATTTAGGGGCTACAGTTTAGCATAATAATCCACCTGGCCTTTCTATCAGATATCACCCAAACCCTTCTTTAATTGATGAAAACACCTTATCTGACCTAAGTGAACTCTGGATTGGACCTCTTAGTATTTAGTATTTAACCTGATCAAATTAGATTGTATCTTGTAGAGTAGTTGATGACACAGAGTTTTCAATGGTTTTTTTTCTATATAGTGGAAAAATAAGTTCTGTTTTAAGAGGTCTATTTCAAATGATTGTCACAAGATCAAACTTTATCCTACATCTCTCAAAAAGGCAAAAAAACGCCAGAAAAAAACCTCTAAATCCTTCTGTGAACTGACCTGTGAAAGCTATACTGTTCATATATATCATTGCTTTTCATGTAACAGAATCCACTTTGATCCATGGATTCTGTCTTGGCACAACTGAAGAAGGACTTCGTTGTGAAATTAGGGCCTGAAATACAGATTACTTTATGCAGTCGGATGAACATCTTGCCTTACAACCTATGCAGTGTTGCTTAAAGATAGCAGGAGTACATTATGGCATTATCTAGGAACTGCTACTTGAACGTTTGCAAACTTCCACTGAAGTAAGTGGGATTACTCACTTGAGTAATGTAAGCAGAATTCATTACCAAATGAATGTTTTCAACAGATCTCTATGCAGACCTCACAAAAGACTGACTATTGTAACACTTTTCAATAAACTGCCATCGAAAACTTTACATATTTTGCTGCTGAATTTTCTGCTTAATTTCTGAAATTTTCTGTTTAGTGTTTTAACATTTTTAGTCCATCCAAAAAGTAAACAAAGGAAGAGGTGAAGGTGTTCCACAGACACAATTGCTCCAGGCAACTGTCAAATGTAAAATTCAGTGGAAAACTTCAACATGTCTCTAGTTTAACTCAGTTGAGGAATGCTGCAAAAACAGGTGTTGTCTGACACAAGCAATAATTATCTTTCACCTTGATGGATGTTAGTTTAATCTGTTTTCTACATGGTAGCTAGGTCTCAGCTGGGTTAATGCCGGAAAGCAGATGAGATATTTTGCGTACTTTGTGTATGACAATATCCCAGACTCGTTTTACTCCCCCTTTTTATTTATTATATGGAACAGTTTTAATAGTCTCAGTGGTTTATCCATTAGATTTAGCTCTAGATTTATTTTATTTTACACTATCAATGTCTTTTAAATGAGCTTACAATTAAACTGCTGGCTATTGAGTACTTCACTGAAAGAAAAGAGACTAATGAACAGAATATGCTTCTAAAATATAGATGGTTACCTATGCAATATTAACGAAGCAAAATGGCTTAAAGAACAAGATTAAGGGAATAAACTTAAGAAGAACAAGCAAAAAAACCCTGACTTCTTGTCATTCCTTTGCATACGTTCAAACTAGAAAATAAAACCCTCTAAGTTCTACCTTTAATCTAAAATACTTTATTACTTTTTAGTATCCAGTACTTATATCACATCCTTCCTCATATTAAGTCACTCCAAACTAGATTACACCCTTCCTATGGCCTTGGGCAGAATTTCTAGCCCTGTGGGCATGGAAATAGTCTGTAAACCATGCTAACATTGAACTTGGCACACAATGTCAGGGATTCTCTTTGCATTAGCAGTGTTTTAACAGTTTCTTAAAGGTGTTAGGCAATATATGCAGCAAGTTAAACAAAAGGCATGTGGGGCCTCCTGATTTGGCAATGTTTTCTACAAAGCTTAAATTAACAGATATGTGGTACACCACCCCAGTGTAAGATTCTTGGTGGTATTTGTCGCTTGCGCACACACATGGTGTTGAAATTATTCCAAACTAATGTGCATACTAGTCACTGGTGACTTCTATCAGAACATATGCAAGTAAATGTCTACCAGTTCCTGTTGTTAAGTTTGCTCTTAATAGCTCTTGTCTGACACAGACCTTCAGCATGACAGGAACCTTATGCACTGAAAATGGTGGGTTAATACTAACAGCATTGGTTTCCTCTGAGCATGCACCGTACTTCCCCCGCTGTGCAGAACAGCCAATGGTTCAAGTACATTCCTTGGCCTACGCATGCTTCTCTCCACAGTCTGCACCTAAGAGTCTCATTTATTTCATCTTATGACAGCTACCATTGCTCTTATGTTATGGAATTAGGCTAAAACAGTAGGAAAATACTGTTTCAAAAGGACAACTCATAGCAGGATTGAAAGACACGACTACCTGAAAACCTGTGTTGAAAGCAGACCATGTTCTGCAGAGCTTACAGATACACAGGGGGAAATTGCCTCAAAGTCATATTTCTGAAAGAGACTATTGAAAAGGATTTCTTAGCCCCCATGAAAGCAAAGCACTAAAGGAACATGGAGACTTTCTATTAAGAGTTACCAGTAAATTTGAATGCTCCAGGCTGGTGGTACATTTTGTAACTGTGCGGTTTGCTTCAGGGAATAAAAAAAGTCAGGTAATACAGAATAAAAGATGACAAAGTGCAGAAAACATTACGAGAAAAACCTACACAGTAAGGCAGAAGCCTATCCATTCACCATAGAATAGAAAACCAGAAAAATAACAAAGCAACCTTCAATGTTGATGAATTTGATTTCATTTGGGTACCTACATGCAAAAAATATGGAAGTACCATTGAGTTATTTAAAAATCCTACCCCATGTATGCTTTCATTCCTTATTATTAAAACATGCGTAATACTTATTCTATAACATACTTATGGGTCTCCAGCAGGAAATGGTTCTATGATTATGTTTCCATTTCTAGGGAGCAGCACAAGACAAATAAAAGAGAAGTACCTGCATTTTATGTACTGGATATACAAACATAGTTTCATAGTTGTACACCCATTTTTTCATCTTTCTCGTTCCCCATTTCAACATGACCCTCAAACCACAAACTGTGCACAGAGTACAATGCTTGGCAGATGATTTTACACTGTATGGAAAAGAAACGAAAGATGAAAAGAGATGACCATATGTGCTTAGGTATTTAATAAAAATACTTCTGGATATCTTTTAATTAAAAGTGAAGAGTAAGTCTTATAACAGGTGCCGAGGAATTTCTGCGAAAGACATTCATATGAAAGATTGGCCAGCTTTCAATATGGAATCTGGTTCTATTTTGTCAATGTTTTTAAGATGGCATTATGATTTATTTAACAGCAGCTGGAGATATCATTACTAACATGTGTGCCCCTCCCAGGGTAAGTGTCGGAAATGCTCAGCAGGCACCTCAGATACAATATTAATGTTTTTCAGTGTTGCTACAATAGACAAAGTCCATACATGTAAAGCCAGAGGAAAAAAAAAAGCCATGCACATGTATAGACAGAAAATATGACAAAGCAGAAGGACTCAAGTTTGTAATCAAATTTGTAAAATGATGCATAAACATTTCCAAAAACTAAGGAATTTCAGACTATGTAGGATCCTATGTTCTTAGGAGTTTTCCTTTAAAAGGTTGAGTTAGAAACCACACATAAAGTGCAATAACCATACGAAAACTCCAGCAGTTAGGACATGAGTTGAGGAGTTGAAAATCTGTGTTGAAGTATGCAGGCATGCATACTTCATGAAGCATGCTGAGCTATACGTGAAACAGAAATAATGACAATTATTTTCCTCATTAAGAAAAAATGTACAGAAAATGCATTGGGACTGTAGTACTCAGGTATTACATTCATGGTGGCTCTACACAGGACAGACCAATCTCAATACACATCTCAAATAGTGCTGCTCAGGAAACTTCTTAATTTGGGAGTGAAAATTGCAAAAGGATCATTTAGGTCTGTGTAGTCATCATCCAAAAACACAGCCTGCTCACTGAATTAATACATCTCCAGGTACAGATGGCAAATGTGGAGGAGCTGCAAACCTCTCAAGAGCATATAAAATATTTCATTTTAAACAGTCACCAAAAAAATTATTCAAACCCTGGAAAAATGCCACCCTTTGTGGAATAATGAATGAATAAAAGACTGAGCAGAGTCAGTGAACTTTGGGTAAAAAGGCAAATAAGGAATAACTCAAGGGGACAAATATAAGGACATGTGGCACCATTTCTTAAATGTTTTTAAATAAAAGTTAAAGACCCAAGGAAGAAAGAAAACCAAATGCCACTCAGAGATCGGCACCACTCAGGGAGCTCAGAATTTATGGTAGAAATACACAATCATTAAAATTAATGAAGAGTAGAAAAAAAAAAACCACTATGAGAGAGATAATCTTGCATATATATATATATAAACACAAAGAACTAGAATATATTGTCAAGCTAATCCTACTCTGCACATTGTTTAAAGGAAAACACAATAAATCCTTTATTCAAAATAAGTGAAATTAGAATGGGGAAAAAAAAGGAGAGAGTAAACCTTATTTCTAACATTATTGTAGACAGCATGAGAACTATAAAAAAATAAACAATAACTAAATTTGTAACAAGAAGCCAGAGGTTGATTTGCAAAAAGAAGTTTATTTCTTTCCCTCTACCTCTTCCTCAATCTGGCCAAAAGGAATTGGAGGCAAGGAGATTTCTGTCAGGAGATAGGGATGAGTAGCAGAGGCAATGTGAGCAATCCTGGTTGCTGCTGCATGTTTGGATGCACGTGCCTTGGGAAAAGCTGACCACTATTCCTGATTATACCTTAACATAACTTGCCTGCTGAATATTCAGATTTTAATTAGATTTTTGATGTGATATAGCTGATGAGGGCTACAACCTTCTCTTGTTTCCCACCATTTAAAGGGATTTATGGTAATGAAGAAAACATTTTTAACTACATAACATTGTCTTAGTATGGTTTCAAAACAGCAGTCTTTGAAATGTAGCTGAAATACAATAACTTCTAGCGTTTTTCCTTACTGCAGATCTCATTATTGATTGTAGATCACTCTATAAACGGAAGCAACATGTATATATGTTATGTATGTTGCTATAATGTAGCAACAAAATGTACCTATAATCATTATTTTTAATAATACATTCTAATGTTTCATGTTTCTTCTGCCTAAAGAGCACATTTTTACCAGAAACAAATACTCTGCTCATTTAAAAATCTTCATCTATCTAATTAACATCACTGGCATTTTATTACTGAACAAGGCATACAATATAAAAGGAGAAAGATTTTTCACTTAAATGCAAACCCCAAGTGCAAATATGCTTTCTGTCATTTTAAAGGAGGAGCTGCAGCTTTACAAAAGGAACACAAATGTATGAAATTTTTTTCTTCTCTTGCCTTGCAGCTGATCTACTTAGATGGGTCATTTTGGCATCCCTATGAAAGGTATGAAACCCCTGCATCAATGAAAGTGCATGTGATTAAGGGATAATAAGAAAGGATGCTTAACCTTTTTTTTTAGCCCAGCTAACACATTAGTGACATCAAGAGTTTTTACCCTGTCTTGCTAGAATGACAGACAAGACTATTATTTTAAAATAAATTACCTTATCCATTGTTCCTTATAAATTTGACTTGAAACACATATGTGTACACAAATTAGAACAAAATACGGAGTCTGTTTATGATACATGAATTTACTAATTATTCAGAAATTACTTAGCCAGCAGTAAGCAGATTCGTGTTTTACTGAAAGAACAACATATGTACAAAATCAAATTGCACACCTGCTAAACATAGGAAACACGTACACAGTAAAGACAAAAACTGTTCCAGCTATATATCTGTACGAAGTAATTTGGTGTTTGATTATTTTTTAATTTCTGATATTGCCTACAAAATATCAATACAAATATAATACAATGTACTATTTTACTAGCAATTCTGCAAAAAAAAAATTCTTTCATGTTTTGTCCATATCCTCCCTGTTGCTGGAAGCTCCACTAATTTTGAATCCACTCTACTGAATTCACCCCATTATGGAACAATTTTACATAGATTCACTTATTGTTTGATTGCTGAACATGATATGTGTACATAAGAGTTTAAATTATCATAAGTTTATGTCTGTGATTTAGTTTCATATATCTATCACAGATTCAGTTGCTTTACATTTTTAAATGACTTACAGGAAAAAATACGTGGTAAGATTTGAAGAGATAAGAGGACAGTAGCTCAGACTGAGCTTCTAGAAATCATTGGAAAACTATTTCCCTAACAAATTTTGATATTAAGTGCTTGCATTGTAAAACATGATAGTGATTGGGTTTGGATGATGATTTATGAGTCACATTCAGCAACAGGTAGCAGGAAAAGATCAATTTTCCTTTATCAAATGCCTAAGAAGAAAGCTGAGGCTTTGGTCACTCTGGAAATTGATTATGTAGTTAATTGATTAGGGAATTATGGAAAAAGATAACTATTTCTGCAGCACATACAGGTATTAAAGATTAACAGTAAACAAGTTGCTGTTATTCAAACATTTATTTTCTCAAGCAAGTCAGATGTTTAAAAGTGCTATTACAGCATTGACATACTGCATGATTTCTTCTCCTTTCTTTTTGCCAAGAACATCCAGATTGAACCAAACGTCCCAAAAGCCCTCTGCTGCCTTTTTAAATTATTTGCATTCAGAGGGACTATGTTATTAAATATACTGCCTCCTGGAGTAAGTGAGGCTGGGTCAGGGAGGTATAAAACCTCATGATTGCTGTTTCGTACACTTGGTTTCAAATGTCCCTGAGTTTCAGAAGCAGGACATTTTAAAGAGAACCACTCATTCACCCCGTACTGAAGGCATAAGACTAATATTTTGAAAACCTCTAATTCAAAGACCTGTTATCTTTGCTTGACCTTATTTCCTGTCACTGGCAAGAAGTGAGTTGCTTCTATTCACTCTAATAGCCATATAGTATAACCCTTGCTGTGAACAACTGCTATTTATGCATCCCTTTGTAGAGAGCTCCAGTCTTGGGAAGTCATACCCTGCCTCAGAAGGGTCATTTACAAACAGCCTCTTGTTTGACCTTAGGGATACATCACATTGCCTCACCCTGTACTTTTTACCTTGTGTACTGTACTTCCTTCCTCTCATGTTTAACACTGCACAGGTGGTTCTGTGCTTCAAAACCAGGTGTCTGAGTCTGAAGCCATCTGCAAAAATGTTTACCTTCTTATAATTTTTAGCTGTATTTCAGAGATTATAAATGTGCAGTTGGATATTATTGTTTGTTTGTTTGGGGGTTTTTGTGGTTTGGTTTTTTTATTCAGTTGGTTGGTTGGTTTTTTGGGGAGGAGAAAAAGCCTATTTATCATGGGCTCTTTCCATTTCATAAAGAAAAGATTTTGGTGCCTCACTACATGTATTTGTCATCTGACCAAATATGAGTCCAAACCACCTCCTTATTCCCTGTTCCAAAAAATTATTAATGATAAATCATTGATTAAAAATACATAGGAACAAACAAGAACTAGGAACCTATATCTGAAGAATTATAAACCTTTTCCACTATTAAAAGAACGGCTAATATACAAATTAAAAAAAGTATTTTTCAAGAGAGTCCAAACATGAAAACTTTTCAAAGCCTCTCTACTTTTAATTTCTGGGTTTTCTCAATAGTATATAAATAGCTTTATATAGGTAACTGTATCTGTTTGAAGTTGTGTATACCAGAAACAGAGAAAATTCCTCTTTTTCTTTCTCAATTCCATTGTGCTTCACAAAGACCTAGGTCTCAAAAAAATGTAAAGTCATAAAGTTATACAGAATTGAAGGCATTTGTTTATACATGAAGGCATTAGTATAAACATCATCTCTATGTAATTAGGAGAATATTAGTATTTCTTGAATCGTGTTTTTCTATTAGGACAGATCAACTATGACAGGTCTGTATTCTGAAGATTTAATCAATTAATAGAGATGATTATCTGCACAACTGTAGTCACAAAAATGTTTTTCATCATCTTTGAAAAAATTTAATCATTTTGATTATCAGTGGAGAAACAAACAGACAAAAAAATCAAATCAGACAAGCATTTAAAAAGTATTACCCTACTTCTGCATTCTGTCCCCGCTGTTATGGGAGGAATTAGCTATTGAATATTGCACTGATGTATCACAAAGCTGCAGCTGTTAACAATACCATCTCCATATTTGAAATGCATACATTTTGAATTTTTCCTGACAAGTTAAGGATTATTTCATAGGCTGTTGTACAGAAGTAGCATACAAAGCTCAGTTCTACCAGTGAGAATTCATAGTAAATATATCAGACTGGATGAGGCATTTAGGGATGTTTTGCTTTGAAGAAATAACAGAATTTCTGAGCACAGAAAAAGCCTGCAGTGGAGCACATGGTGCTGTGCTTCGTAAGTGTTGCTAGATAAGGTAGAGAAGGTAGGAATTGAGAGCTGTGAGGTGGATGAGGATTTTGCCAGGGGGAGGTTCTAAAAGGAGTAATATTTGGTCAGAGGTGGTTAGGAGAGAAATTACTACTGTAATTTCTCAGTGATCAATTTCATATGACCATCTCATTTCATATGACGGCAAGAAGTCAAGAGGGTGTCCAAAAGAGAATGGCACTCAGGAGTGTGCTAGTGGCATGAAAAGTAATGTATAAAGGGAATGTTTAGCAACTAATAGGAAGAATTAAAATTAGACTAAGATGAGACTAATAATTCTCATCAGCTGGAAACCACTGAAGGAAAAATAAAAGGTCAGGAGATATTACCTGATCATGGAAAGACTGAGTAGCCAACATGATATGGCTGTGAAAAGCCAAAAGTGATCCTGGAATATATGAGGTGAGGCACTTCCAGTGGAAATAGGCAAATATTCATAACACTGGAGAAGGTGTTGTTCGAGCCTCATCTGGAATACTGTTCACATTAGCCCATATTTTAAATTCATCTTTGTTCACAATTGAATGACTAAAGAGAAAACTTGCTGTACTGACAGGACCCTGGAGAAGAGAATGAAAAGGTTTGTGTGGTGCAATAGAATGAAGTCTGCTAGAATGGTTCTCTATACTCAAAATGGAAAAACTTTTAATAATTTTAAAACCAAATTAGTGCAAGAATAAATATAATCTAGCTCTGAGCAATTTTTTTCTGGATTTTGAAGAAGGTTGTAACTATTAGAAAAGGGACATTGAAGGAGAGTTTTCCCTCAAGAATAGTAGAAGCAAGTAACATACCTGTTTTTATGACCAAGTTTGATACATTTTGAGAATGGGTTTTGTGACTAGATAGCAATTACCTACAACGGCAGTGTCAAAGAAGGTCTTTTCTAGAGCAGTGCTATGATAACATACATTGCTTTTGATAAAAGTTACTAGCTCTGATGTAAAAATTACCACATTGTTTCCAAAATAAAGCTATCTGTAAACCAATATCTCTAAGATATTGACATATTAATATAGTTTCTCTCAAAATTAAAATTTAGAAACAAGCTCTTTCTCCCTCCACTTCCTCCCCCCACCTTGCATCAGCAGATATTAAACTTTGCAAGAATCACTTCACCAAGCAATAGTAATGGTAGGAATATATTATACATTACTTCCAAAAGAAAACATACCTTAGGATGTGGTGAAGTGTAGAAAGATATTTTTATGGTCAGTGTGAATATTTTAGTTTCTAGTTTTTGTGGCACGTGATGATATTATGTTAGGAAGTTATTATTCTGCAGTGTATGACTTACTGCCTGGTCCTGCTGTTTTAACTCAGACCTTTCACAACTTGTTTTCAGACAAGGGGATTCTTTTACATTAATTGTGCATTTGAGTAAGGAATGCAAAACTGGATCCCCATTTACTACATTGAAATAAAATGAACAAACCAAATAGGGTATAAGAGAACAAGGAATTTGTATTTTGCATTGATTCAGTTCATAACACAGCTGTTTTCCAGATTTAACCCTCATATTCAGAATTCTCCTACTACTTGATAAATCACTCAGAAGGGTTTAGGTCTATGACTATCTTTTATTCAATTCCTCTTTCCAGACAGAGATAATAAAGTGGACAATGTTCACATTCAGGCACAGAAAAGGTGATAGTCCATTAGGAAATATGAGCATTTCTGCAGTAAGTCAGTGTTGCAGTTTCTTGCCTCGCTCCCCTCAGTTTTAACCACTATTCCCAGGACCACAATGGGCAAATATGCTCCCCAGTGCACTGGCCTACACTGTCATCCCAAGAAACAGTAACTAAATCATGGAGGGTAAAACTTGAGCCTTTGGAATGAGGGTTCCTAGGAGCTTAACTTTCATCTTTTGAAGTATTCTTGTCTCAAAAATCAAGCACACTCATCATTAGAAAGTTTGGGTTATACAGAGATAGGGTTGCAGGTGGCACTGCGAGAAGCAGAGCTGAACACACCAATTGCACACTTGTGTAGCCATCTCACCAACATGGTAACCAAGCTGACATCAAACTCATCCTCAGCCTAATCAAGCTTTCTTCAAAAGATGCACAACTTCATTAAAGGTACAGCCAAGCCCCTCACTTTCAGAGAAGCACTCCAGCTCCTGTGATAGCATCCTGCTTCCTGACCAGACCAGTGAATATTTATAATCATGGTCTGGCACAATTCCAGGTAAGGTCAAATTTCTGCCCTGGAGCAGAGCACTCCACCATGCTGCTGGAGGCTCCGTGGTTAGGAATGTTTTCGCAGCAAGGGGGTGAAGCGTGTCACCCAGCCAAGGTATGACTCACATTTCCTAGGTCTTGGATGGCAACTTCCATTAGTAGGCAATTACATGAAAGGGAAACATCATTGCTATTTCCCCTCTTTTGGGTGCCACTCTGAGCACATCTAGTAATTAATGCATCTAGGGCCCTCAAGATTTGTAGATTATTGAGAACAAAGATGTGCCAGAAAATGCTGTTTTAGACTCCTAGTTCATGCTACAGATTCCTAGATGCCGTGACAAAATTTTAAACAGTAACAAAATAAATAAGGATGGTCTCTTTATAGGGCTCCTGCATAAAGATTGGGTTGCTAGGGAAGTCCTGCAAGATGTTTCGGCTACATACAGCCTGGTTTTTCAAATTCAAGTGGAATTTTGCTATCAACTCAAATAAGGTTGTCTTCCAAATTATGCCTTGCTTTTGTACATAACATTGCATGGTCCCTGTATTAGACAATTCTATCTTAACATCATACCACTATCATTATTGTCTTCAATTTGGTCTGCAAAGGCCTTCAGCATGGCATAGACCCTGGGCAAGGACAGGCTAACATTCAGAAGCTGGTCAGGAGAACGATGCAACACCCTCTGTGTTCCTCTGAAATGTGTTTGTATGAATGACCTTGGCTTCTTGTGGAAACTGTCAGCCTGGGGAATGGAAGCTGTACAATTCCAATAACGTAGAAAATAACCACCCTTTCTATGAGGGAAAGGGTCTGATGATCAAAAACGCTTCCTAAGAATTTAACATTGTTATCAGGATGCCGAGTGGATACCATTGTCATGTAAAACTAGAGAGGGTATTTGTACCCAATATACACCTAATATGTCCTAAATTAAAAGTTATCATTACCCACCCTTTCAGATACTTACAGGTGCAGGTAGAGCACACCATTTGTTTAATAACAACATGCAATTCTTCTACTGAGTGCTCAGTCACCCATAATTGTGAATGGATGAGCCTACATCATAATTGGCATGCACAAGACAGAATGTCCATCTGGAAAAAATACATACCACAAATTGCCCATAACATGCTGACATTTTTCTTTACCTTTCCATGCACTTTGAATTGAAAGCAGTTAGCCAGATAAAGTACTAGTAATAATGTTGCCTAAATGCTGTACATGCTACTGGTTGCACAGGAGCTCTGAGAAACCATTCAGCCTTTTGTCTGACCCACTGAGTTTTTCACTTTCTGCTACTATAAAATGCTTCTGTTCTGGAATTGCCAGCCAAAGTCAGACCCTGTGCCTCCACAGTTAGCAGGCAGAGCAAAACCTCCCTCCAGGTGCATATATGGGATATATAATACTTCTTGCACAGCTCTGCTTACAACAGGCTGATTGTGTAAGCCTAGGCACCTTCCCTTCAATGAATCCCATGTATAAATCTTCTGACAATTTAATAGGCAGCTGATATTGCTACCATAATTTTACATCAAATTTAAGTACAACATGTGTAAACACATATTTTTTTGTGACGATGTGTGTAAAGGACTAACAGAAACAAAAGTTTCACCATTTCACCATCCCCAAAACAATTCCATAGCTCCATTTCTTTGCCTGTTGAGAGGAAAAGCTACATGAATCCAAGATGGGTGCTAGTGTCATTGTTCAACGCACTTTTGGAAGGTGCCTAAAGTGATTAGCACAGCAAGGGAACCTACAAGAACATAACTGATGATAACCTAGCACAGAAAATAAACAGAGCTCTGGACTCAAGCAGCTAATGTGATAGAGCTGTTGGTGCAGGTTTGCTGACAACAGCATTTTGGTCACTGGCTTGGCCTGTGCACACCAATCTCTTCTTCCTAGTGTCAGGACAGTCTGATGGCAACATTGAAAGGAGAAGGGTTAATGGTCAAGGACATTTGAACAATGTTTAAGACCTCGTTTTAGTCAAGTTGCTGCATTATATAGCAATGATAATAATGCCCACCATCCAGTTACTTATCTTCATAGCTCTTATGCTTTCCAAGGAGAAAAACATTTTCTGCCAGGGCACAGAGAGCTGAAGAGCCATACTCAAGGTGACAAAGAAGGAATCCACAATCCCAGGAAGGGAACTCAAACCCCAGCTGAGCAGTCTGGGACCTACTCAGAATATGTGAAAATCTCTTTTTTTTGGCAGTAAAGAATGGTGAAAAGGGTACACACATTTGTCAATAGATAGTGCTGCACTCCATGTCATAGTGGTGCTGTAATTGGCATCCAGCAGCCTTCGCATAAGGCCACATGGTTAGAAGAAATTGCTAAATTATTTGACTTGTAAACCCAGTTTGAAATGCTAACTGCAGAGTTGTCTGAGTGATAAACTCTTTAAGGAGAAACCTTTGATCTCCAGTCAAGTAAAGACCTTTAAAAGTCCTGAAGTCTGGAGTAGCCAGCCCTAAAGACCTTTGTTTGCAGCCATCACTGGAAGAGGGGGAGGGAAAAAGCATTTTGCAGTGATTACCCAGAAGTTTGGCTTTGCTTGTAAAGCTGGAAGGTGAAAGGCCGTGCAGCTCCCTTCCCCCAACAAAAAAAAAAGGTTACCCAGCTTTATGGTATAAGGCAGTCCTTAAGTTTAAACTACCGAGTTTGGCTTAACAAAAAAGATTGCAATAATCTGAAAAAAATATTTATAGACAGTGAATTTTCTCATTCATGAAAAAACACCTTAAAGATCAAACTTGAAGCGGCCTGTGGCAGCCTTTAAGTACACCATGTTGCAATGGAATTTTGGTTTCTAGCACTGAAACGGGAAAGACTGCGATCTGCACACAGGTTCTGCTAGAGGCACTTAGTCACTTTATCAGCCAGTTCAGCTCCACAGGGCCAGGGTTTGCATGTGTGCTGACCGCCATCCTTCAGCATCACTCTGGCTAAAAGCAGCAGGGTGTTGGACTGCCACTGCAGTCCGGGGACAGTTGAACCAGATGTGAACTCTCTCCTGCCACTACACAGGCAGCCTCTAGGAGAGGCAGGAGGGGTTACTAACCTTTTCTTCCTCACGAGTTTATTCATGGATAATACCCTTCATTGCCAACATTTCTTCTGACAGAAGGAACTAGAGTTAAAAAAACCTGACCATAAATTGGTAAGGCCTGAGCGTCACTCCTCCTACTTCCTCCTGTGTCCTTTCACCACCATCACCCCCTGGACGAAAGTTCACAGCTCACTAGCAGTGTCTGTAAATGGCAGATCTTTTACTGCTAGCTTGAGCCTCTGCTGGCTCCCAAATGGGATGGTGTTGCTTGATGGGGTCATCTGTTTACTTAAAGCAGGACTGGGATCAAAAGTTCATTTTCATAGACCATTAGAAGAAAATGATAACTGTGCCAGCCACTGCTGAGTTGAGCTGGATGTGACTGGAAGGGGAATGACACCATATACCAGCCACCCTGTTTCATAGAAGATTTATTTCAAGTGCCTTCCCTAAACCTATCAGGTAATATGGATATAGCCATCTTCTGTACCAGTCTAGGAGATGTATCTGTAGGCAATCTCTGACACATTATCTTCCCCTCAGAGGTCACTAGTGATTCATTACAGCATATTTACAGACATCCCAACAGCCACTTGGATTTGTTTCAATGAATCAGTAACAGTCAATTTCTGACCAGCAAAATCTTTCTCATCTTTCTTTTTTTTTGGTCACAGGAAAACTCTGAGAGACTTACTGCTCATGTTGATCATTAAAGTCAGCACTTGTGATCCAGAGAGAGGGTGAGGCAGAAAGACATAAAAAATGGGAAAGGGTGAAAATTTAAGTAACTTTCAAGTCTCCAGACAGCAGAACTGAAAAACTGAGCCAAAGTTCACATTGCCTTGAACGGGCAGCCCCATGAAAAGTGGAAGAGCTATGACAATGACTGATTTTTGGTGTAAAAGCCTGAGTTATTTAGGCTTTTATATTGACAGGGATTTTGCCTAATAACCATAAAAGCTCCAGTCCAATCATGAGTTAAGCCTAATTTCTACAGGAACACAAAGGAAGACTTCCTTAATAAAATAAGGACACTCAGACCATGCAGCTGACCCACACATCTGCTGAAGGCCGAGCATCTACCAGTAAAAAATTTCTCCTGGAAAACTGTGGGTTGTTTTTTTTCTAATGGCATGTTTAAATGCTCAGGAGAAAGTAAGGGCCTGGGCCACAAAATCCCACCCTCACTCCACAAAGCCAGCCAAAGCCCAGCTGGCTCCAAGCAGAGCCAGAGAGAGCCCTGTCTGCAGCTCCATCTGCCAGTCCTTCCCATCCAGGAGAGGGGCTGCCAGCTCTACAAAACCAAAGCCTCAGGTCTTTGATGACAAGCATATCATAAGGCCTTTTCTCAGCTTGAGGGTGTTTCTCCCTCTGCAGTATGGTGTGTTTTGACTACCCCATCAAATTCATTAGAAAATGCCAAGGAATTATGCCAGACCAGTGTCAACCGGAGGAAAATTTGAAAACTGAGAAGGGAGAAGTGGGAAATCCTGGTGGCCTGAGCACACCAGCACAGCTTAAGGGACTTCTGCTACGGTCTGTAGATCGCACAAGTGTCTGGTGGCACCCATTAACCGCTTTCAGCATAACAATGGCTCTTTCTCATCCCTGCCGATCCTCCCTGTCCCAGTTAAATGAGCCATTTCCCAGACAAATAAAGACTGGAGAGTCTGCCTTCGCTAGGGGTGGGAGACTGAGGGAGGCAATTCAGACGGGAATGATGGGGGACTACCGACAGAGTTAGGGAGACAGGGCCACCGTGAGCACTGCTAAGGGAGATGAGGAAAAAGGGGAACCTGGTAGAGGGGAGAGAGATGCAGGGAGCATGAGGGGACATGAACTGCATTTACCCTCTGTAGAGTAACTTGCAGGAGGGAAGGGAAGCCACAGTGCAGCAGCAGATACAAGGGATCAGAGACATGCAGGAGATCAAAGGAAGATGGGAAAGGAGGAAGCTGACAGGGAGGTGACCCTGGAGCCTGCACCAGCTCAGCCTACAGGAGCTGCAAAGTGCACAAGTGTTGGGTAGAACCAGCAGGAGAGGGCTGGATTTCTGTGCCCCCCACTTGCTGTTTTCTTAGCATACTTATGTCCCCTCCATCCGAACAAGCTGAGCAGGCACGAAGGCACCCATACATGTCCTTGTCACAAGCTGGTGGCCTGACTACACTCCTGCCCCTTTTCTGCTGTGGCTGCAAGGACAGTGTGTCTGATGAAGAACCTGCTGCTAAAATTCTTGTCCTTCCTTCAACCTTCGGAAAAAGCAAGCAAACAAGGAGCAGAAGCCAGGTGGGACACACACTGTGCTTTAAAGGTGACAGGTTAAGCTTCAAGTTCACAGTGCATCTGCGTTTCTTTGCCTAGTATAGGTAATATGAGGTTAAAAATAATTTTTCATATTTCTGCCTGACTTTATATAGCTAGATGTATAACTATATACATTTGCCCACGTATAGTGTGAGTAAATATTTCCATGTCTAACCTGACTCCAGACTTCATGCTGCCAGATAGAGCAATCGGTTTTAAGGAATTCAGGAATACAAGATTGGTTTACAATATCTCAATTGTATTTTTGTCACTTGTGCTGAAAACAACTGTTCCAAAACCACAGCCAGCCATGCTGATAGAACAGAGCCCAGAAGCTGGGCTTATAGAGCACAAAGTTCAGTATATGAAGAAAAAAATAGCAAGACAAATACTTAATTTGTTAAAAGACATTGGGTCAAATCTTCCTCTACAACAATGTTAATTATAAGAAGCAATTATCAAAATAATTTAAAAAAACCCTAACTTTGAGTCTGCAATACTCACAACCCAGAGAGAACAGAGCCTTGCACAAGATTGGAAAAACATATTCGGGAGCATTTTATGGTAGACCTCCTCAAACATAATTCTCTACTGAAAGGATGAAGCTGATCAGCACTGCAATCAGAACATTATTGACAAGCTCTGACAAGCCTTCCCGAGTATCTCCTTCTCAATCCAGCCACTCCTTACCTCCCTGTTACACAGGTACTGATGCTTCTGTATGCGCTTGTGCTCAGCCTTTCTGCAGGCTGCAGGAGCAAGGAAGTCAGCTGAGGGCACACTCAGAGGAAGAACACTCTCAGGAGAGTTTGTGGCACAGTTTCCTCCTCTTCCAAGTGCACCCTCTTCAATATACCCCTTGGTAATACCGCTGTGACTTTCTTTTCCCCCTCAAGCTGTAATACTGGTGCTGAATTTTGATGAGACAAAACCAGGTGTAGCCCGTGGCATTTATTTATTTAGAAGCAAATGCAGCATTTTGGTAAATATTTTGGAGTTGCAAAGAAGAATGATAGGTCAACTGCTTCTCTCAATCCAGAATGGGTTCTTATATTTTTACCAGTCAGTTAAAGGAAATGCTTGCCTTGAATCCACAAATGTATTTTTCCTTTCAGATATTCCAGACACTTTTGGTTGTACATTAAAGTTAGTGTTGGCTCTTAATATAATTCATACAAGTAGCCACAGACACCAAAAAAAAGTTAATTTCTTAACTGTAGCTTTCCTCTCTTTATGTTTGCAATTTCAATTAACTGTTCTAAATAACTGACAACATGGAATATAAAACATTCCTGCAACAATGTAGGTCTAACAGCAATTACGTTGATTTACTCTGGACCATGTTAAGTTCAGGGAGTAGGATAAAGAGACAAGAGTTTAAAACTTCTTTCACACTGATGTAATAAATTCAGTACATTGCTTTAAAGTTAGGGCAAAATAGCTGGTAACTGAAAGTCAAAAAAACCCCCTTGTTTTGTTTTCCACTGTGATAGAAAACAATAGATTATGGGAAAGTTCTTCAGAAGGTGATCAGAGGAAAAGTTCACCAGCATCTATCATGGACTGTGTCTCTGGGGCCTGCTGGGATAGGAGGGAGGGACATAAAGGTGTCAGCAGTTGAACTGATACGGTAAATCACAGTAGGGCTAGTAAAGCGCAATGGCAGCCTAGTGTAAATGCCTTCAGACTTCTATTTCTTCTCCGAGGTTGTACTCGGGACACGTCCCCTCTTTGTGACCTTATCTCTGGGGCAGTGGGTTGTGCACTGGTCTCTTCTCTTTAGTTTACGAGGACTAATCCATTTGCAGGTTAATAAAAGGTGAAAAGGACAATCACCAAGGAGCCACCAAAATAAACAAGTACCTTTGAATGCTTAAGGATTCTTGGTTTTCCACATCAGCATGCTCGGCTTGTCTCCCTGCTCTCCTCCTAAATACTTTGATAATAAGTACATCTGCAAACAGTTGATTAAAAAAAATATTACTAGCAGTATGCAAAAGTGGAGAACAATAAGACAATTCCATAAAAAGTGGATGGTTCTACTTTGCAGGCAAGTAATTGGTCTCTGTAAAATATACTTTGCTGTGCATGTCCTTGTGGTTGAAATTTGTGATTTTTTTTCTAGAAATGCTGACAGACAATTAGTGAATTTCAGGGACGAACATGCTCTTAGTCCCAGTTAGAGGAAAAGTCCTCTCAGAAATGTCACAAATCTGAGCCATTTCATTTCATACAATGAGAAAAAGGTCACGACATGCTATCACTTCAAGCACAATTAATGAATTTTTCTCTTTAACTGCTAGATTTATAATGCACACGCAGTGCTGTAGGCAGCATCATTAACATCAATAATACATATTTAATATAATGACACCAAGAGCCAGAGACAGCGGGACAAGGAGGATGACACCAGGGTGAAAATCACCTGTATGTTAGGCAGCCAGGGCTGCGGTGCGGTGCTGGAGCAGTGGGGCTGTTTGTCTCACTGCTGGTTCCCCTTTGTTCCCACCCTATCTCCTTCCATTCTTGTCAACGTTAAGGACAATTCACAAAAGAGGAGGCTGTTGCCAGGTCAGAGAGCAGTTTCCGATTACTCTGTGGTTCCTAGGCTTCCAAGAGAAGCTTTGGAGAGAAGCAGCGTGTTTGATAAGTAGGTATATGATGTAGATTTTAAGTCAGAGGGGAAAAACCTCAACTCTTTTCACATAGGCAGGCACTGCTATTGCTAGCCGGGCAATATGCAGGCCCTTCCTCTCTTTCCCATAGGATACAGGCAGTTAGTTCATTCAGGTGTAAAATAAAGGCTATTAGGTAAAGCACAAACAGCCTCTTACTTCTTTAAGTCAATTAAGCCAGCAAGCCAAGGAAACCAAGACCTCCTACCATTCCACTGAAAATTCAGATTCAATCTTGAAAACATCTTTGTTCTGCTGATATTTTTCAAAAGCAATATATTTCTGAGATACAGATACACTAGATTAATATTGACCCCATACAGCTCAAGCAGAAAAAAATCCCAAACCTAAGTTGTTTCTTTTCCCCTCAAAATAGCAATTGCTGGACGAAGCTATTTCACTTAAAGCAGCATTAACAAAGATGACTTAACAGGTCTTGGTAGATGTGTGCCTTTGTGCATCTCTTCCTTAAGCTGTACCTAGAGCACTGCTCAGGACCCACATCTCTCTATTGACACCAATCTTTTCAGCTTCCCACCACCTGAGAAAGTTACTAGCTTGCCTCCTACTCAAGAGTGTGAATGGTACTGACTGCATTTTGGTTACTTTTATCTCTAGACAGATCCTGTGAGGGGCCCTCAGCTCTGGAATTTATTCCCCCCTTTGCACGAAAACAGCCTCCAACAATCTTTGACCTTCTGCGTAAGCTGTGAGGCCCAAGTCCAAGGATTTGCTTTGGGAGAAGCATAAAAAAGGTTGGCATTTGCAGGTGTGGTAGGAGAACATGTTGTCTATGCCTGATTTAGTCCTGGGTTTGTAGTTTTCTCATGTTGTGACAGTTATCCTGTACAGCAGTGTAATCTTAACCCATGTACTTTCAGGCTTTCCTAAATGGTCATAAACTGGGGGAAAGAAAAGCATTGAAATCTACCAACATATGAATGATTGTGTATTTGTGAACAAAATGACCTGGCAAACAAGTACATCATAAGTCACTTTTGCTAAAATGATCCTTCCAGCCTTGCAAATCACACAAGTTCTGCATGTCTCCGGGGCACTAACAGCATACAAGTGAAATTGCAAAGTTGGGACTGCTGATAAAGGGACAAATAGCACTTTAATTAACTGAGAATACTTAATATATTGCCCTGCCTGTGTTGCAACTGAGAGGCAAGCTGTAAACACCTATCAAAACAGCACTATTATGTCCTACTACGAAAGTTCTCCTGTCTGTCACCTCTTAAATATTTAAATCTCAGATTCTTTAAAAGCTGTTTCCGCTGCTTTTACTCTTTGGATGTAAACAGATTTGTTAAATATTTTATTTCCAACCCACCCACGAAGCTACATTCATTTACATAACTTAATGAAGGCTGCATTATTCATTGAACTTCTCATATAACATTTTTCGTAAGACATTATTAAACAAGTGAAGCAAGCCAGTCTAGTAATGAGTCTTCTCTAAACTTGCTGCCAGTTACATTTCCTTTCTCCTAATCTATCACTCTAATGGTTGCAACTAATAAACTTTTTGAATTTTTGCTGCTAATCTGTATATGTTTTGCATTGCATGCTGGATGTATAACTTGACAGAGAATTTACAATACAAACCACCTGGCAAACAAAACTATCTCAATTAACAAATGCTATCCAAACCCACCCCACTCTTTTTTTTGTTATAATAGAGGATAGCTCCATGTAACATAGTACCTTTAAGCCATAAATAAATTCACTAATTTGGGCCTGAAACATACCAGCAGTATATCTCAAACACAAGATTTGTGTCTGCATTTTATAATTTCCTAAACTTTGCCAAAGGTCAGTAGATTGAAGTTTGGTTTATGCAAATGTCCTGCATGGCCTTGTAAAAGATCCAGTAGTCTTGCATAGGATCCTGTTAGACTGTTCTAGGAAAGATGATATGCAATAATTTTAAGGTAAAGAAATTCAGCGATGGGTTGCTTACACATGGGCTATTTAATCTGTGTTTAAGACTATATCAAAAGTTGTTGGATTTTCAGGCAGTCTAAGCAGTGCAGCTCCTTTTGAGATAGCAAATTTTCAGAATTTATACCTCATAAAATCAATTCCAATGATTACAAAAAAAAAAAAGAAATAGAGAATTGGATCCAGAGTTCTAATTTTATGCACACTAGTTTTTAAATACTGGGGCATACTATTTTATCAGCATCCACCCTGAAAACCTCTGCAGATCTGTAGAATTAACAAGACACAGCAGTGTTCTTTTCTCAAAGATGGCTAGATGCAGGTTTGTAAAAGCATTTTTAAAAACTTCCTGTAGCACTTAGGAAAGTACCACTTGAAAGTCAAAGATGAAGTATTTTACATATTATTAAGTATTTTTCTTGGTACTTCTCCAAAGGTTATTCTAAATCACTCAACAGAATAAAATAAGAAAACATACAATGGATTGAAATGGGGTAGAAAGAAGGAAAACCTTTTTGTCAGCCTCTCATCTTGCAAGGTCCAGGAAAAGACTGCTGTAATAAAAGTAAGAAAATAAAAAATAATGTCAGAAAAGTAAGTTCAAAGCCTTAAGCATACAAGACTTCAAATTATATTGTCCCTTGAATAGGTGCTTCTATGAACCAAAACAAAAGAAAATCTTTCCCAGCTCAACTGCTGAAAGCAACATGCAAGTAACGCCTTTGTTTCACAAGGACAAAAGAAATAAACCTCATCAAGTTATTTTTAAACATTTCCAATGAGTCTTCAGCATTTTTTTTCTTAGTCATGTAACCATTACCAAAATTCACTTTTACCTGTTCCGACCTTATCTGGAAATACTCATACCTTTCAATCAGGTATTGATTTATCAAGCAGCACTTCTCAATGTCAATTTACACCAGTGTAATTCTTTAATGTCTTTTTAATTCAAGAATAGATATAACTGTGTGTTTTTAAGAACAGCACTGAATAGATAGTTCAGGAATTATAAGCTCCAGAGATGCTACTGGCTGGCAGGAGCTGTTACTCACATGGTTTTAGGAGAAGCGTGGGTTCTATTAACTCACGTTACCCTCAGGGAAGAACCAGCATGCTACATATAAATAATGGCTTTCTACTCCAGGACCAAAGCATAGCAACTTCTAAATTGTGTGTGATTTTTCCAAGAGAGACCTGGTCAAATATTTTTCTTTTAAATAACAGGTTAACCAAGAGAAGGAATATGAAATACCCTGCCTCCTGTCTCGGTGCAGCATCCCAGCACAAACTACGCACATGTGGGGAGCTGGAATGAGGACGTGATCTGCCCAAAAAGCAATTAGTTTTTTGATAGGTAATTTTTCAACAAAATCAGTTCCTGGACGCAGCATAACAAGAGGGGTGGGGGCTCGGGGTGCAGCAGACAGGCAGCACCTAAAGAGCAACCACCGTCTCAGCATGTGCCCACCCCAGCCTCTGCTGAGCAGGCAAAGCTACACTCATACCAGAGCTCACCTGAAACTGGTCTGCAGCCAGCATCTAAGCTGTCAAAATACAGCTGCATACAGGAGATTAGCAGGGGTTGTAAAACCTGCTCAAGAAGTTGGGCAAATATTTTAGCAATTAACCCACACTGAGCTCCGTTTTACTGTAGCTACGCTGCTACCATTTCTCGGGATAGCTTGTTTAAAGCTAGCTCCAGGATGCCTAAATTGCACAGCAGTGACAGATCGCTTAACTACAGAGATAAATTATTACAGGGGCAGTACCTAGCATAGGTTATGTTGTCATGATTTACAACAGCTGAGGATGTGCCCCCAGATGTCCAGACAAAATCAAATTAAGTGTATGATTTTTTTTCTCCTTCAAACATAAAAGCCATGCAAACTTGACTCAAAACCAAAAATGAAAAGACTTACATGTATGACCTTAGACTTACACTGTGAAAGTGTTTGTATTCTCCAGACAGCACTTAGGTTCCCATTCTTTATATAATTAAAATATAAACTAAAATAATGGGAAGACCATGCAAAAAGTTCCCACATATAAAAGACTTTAATTAAAACCAAACAAAACATTTAAAGAATATCAGCATCTATTTAGATTTGGAGAATGTTGTAATGTTACAGAAGAAAATGTTAGTAAAGAATACCAAGACAAGAGCCTTGCAGTTTTCCGGACTCCAGATCACCTCCAAATCAGGATCAAGGTTTGCGATTTTCCACTACTATATTGGTAATAAAGGGGTTTTAAACTGAGGTTATTCATCAAGTCCCTGAGGAACATAATGTTACAACAGGTTTGCACAGTAAAAAATATTTAAGATTTTAAACCTTGCCAAGAAGACTCAGGTGCAATCTAAAAAGAATATATTTTGTATTTTAAGGCTACAAAAAATTGAATATGAAAAATTCTTGATAGTTATGCTCATATGTAGGTTGTATCTAAGGCCATGTGTTAGAAGCTTCCTTGTTTAAAATGCTAGCTGAAAACACATTAAATGTGTTATAGAAACACCTCTTAAAAAAGAGAAAATCCAAATATCATAGATGCTATTAAGCACCTGCAGCTATTTTGGGCAACTTAACTCTGTCCTTAGTTTTGATCTTGGGAGACCATAATGAAAAAGTGACTGTTTTCCAGAAGCAAACAAAAAATTTAATTATTCCGTATGGTGCTATAAGTGTTCATGACACTGAATTACATTAGTTTACTTTGTAGATGTTTATAGAGCCAGCCCATGTTGTTTGACTTTTGAGGGAAGACTAATAGGTGTAGTAAGTGGGGGTGGGCACAAAACTCCTTATGGTTAAGCCAAAATAGGGGTCATGCCTAGGGCATTTTATCTGCCCTGCTTACACACCCCTGGGGAATTGCATCTCAACAGTTGATTCTCTGTTAATCAATTCACATTAGTGCCTGCCTTTTAGTTTTCACTTTGCTGAATTCCAGGAAAGAAGTTCTTAAACCAAATGCATGCTCTGTCTCTGACCTAGTCAGAGCTGTTGCATTTCAAGAAGAAATAAGCAGATTTTATTTGCTCTACCAGCTGATAAGAGACACCTCCGTAAGTAAAGATTCATAGCGAGCAGGCGCAACACAGAACAAGATTCAGTGGTCTGTTCACAGAGGTCAGCAGTAACATGGGAGGAGAGGACATTTACAGAATTTTTTTCCTCAACCAGCTCCAGAGAAAGACTTATGTGACATTATTCTGCGTTCCTTTTCTTTCTTATTTACTGTGGCTCAAAATGATGTGCTTGATAAGGAGACCTGTAGCATTTGCCATGACTCCATGCAGTTTTCAGCAAGCACGTAGTTTTGCACTGTTCTTGCACTTACAGGTCAAAACTTATAACTAACTAGTCACAAGCAACCCCATGTGAAGGAGGGGAGAGTTATGAACACAGAAATAGTAAATACCTCATTTACAAAAGCAGATCTGACCTTACATCCAAACCCTAGAGTTCCCATCTCATTAAGTTACTCTCTAGCATACACTCAGATTTTAATACAGAGGATCATCAAAAATAAACTTTATTATCAAACTTAAAATTCACACATTAAACATACAATCTAGACACAAATAATACTGAAAACATTCTCAAACAATAACCATTTCAGGTAATTTGGATGAGTAGCTAGTTACCATTGTTTTGAATGCTTTTTGAATATTTCTTAATACATACACCATCCCAAGATATCTTCAAATGCTTAGCTAGCCAGCTTTCAATGATATTTTTAAATAGGGGAAAACTTATTTCTATAGAAATAACATTATCTAATTATGAATCAGAGACCCATAATTGTAGTGCTTGGGGGAAAAATATCATAGCCTCTTGAAATATTTAGAAGACATAAATTACTATTGTACATTTACAAGTTTTAAATATTTAAAGGCCTTTATAAAAAGTTACTATGTACATATTAAATGCTATATAGAAATCCAGTCAGAGGTGAGTGTTGAGCTCTCAGATTTGGCCGCTGAAACCTATGAATTTGGTAGGCAGATTGTCCACAGGGTACACTATGGGGCCCGTTTTCATTGTAGGAGGTCCATTCAGCAGCTGCCAGTCACAGCTCCGAGCCAACTCCACTGTAAATATTTTTAGAAGGACTTTTGCAAACTCTTTGCCCACGCAGCTCCTCAAGCCCCCACCAAAAGGAATGAAACTGAACCTAGAGGAATCCTCTGGAGATGGAGACATGAAGCGATCTGGGTTAAATTCCTCCTTGTTGGTAAAGAGATCTGCCACATCATGTGTATCACAGATACTGTAAATAACATTCCAACCTTTAGGGATCTGGTAACCCTAGAAAAAGAAGAGAAAGGAGATGTGGAACACCTTGCTGTGTTAAATAACATGAAGTGACAGCACAGGACACATCAGTGCACCCCACCTCCCCTCCTGGCTTCCTGCATGTCACTCTAAGGCAGACAGGCTACATGAACACAAAATACTTTACAGCTGCTCTGAGGAGTTGTGCCCAAACCTTGCTTACATTTAGCTCAAGGGTCTTGAGTGCAATTCGAAATCCTCCAGGAACAGGCGGGCTCAGCCTGAGGGTCTCTTTGATGACACAGCCTGTATACTTCAGCTGCTCCAAGACCTCCATGTCCAGCTGCTTCTCATGGCTGGAACTGCACAGTAACCCCTAGAAAGGAAAATGTTGCCATGACATTCATGAAGCAGACAGCCAGGGCTCCTGGCACTGCAAAGCAGCTGCCCCTCAGCAAGTGGTATTTTCCTGTCAACCCTAAAAGGAGGGCACCACCTGGGTCAAAGGGAACCCTGTCTGGGATACCTGTCCCGGAGGTACCTTCCTCCCACTGCCCCCTCCTGTGAAATGGCGCTGAGGAAGACACACACCTTCACCTGCAGTTCTTTCCTCACTTTCTGCAGGACTTCATGGTGGAGCCCTAGGAAGGCAATCAGCGACGTGGCAGCACTAGCGGTGGTTTCATGGCCCCCAAACAGTAGCTCTGTGGCAGACTCCTTCAGCTCCTTACACAAAGGATAGAAGAGGGATAAACCAGGCCTTGAACACAGTATCTCTACCAGGCCCAATCTACCACTGCAATGCTGTACATTGTTCCCAAACTGGAACAGACACCCAGGGGCCAGAATGGGGGTGGCTGGAGGTGTTTATGCTCCCTACGGACATGTCTCCCCATCCAACAGCCTGACTGCAGCCTCTGTACCCTAGTGCTCAGAACAAGCTGGTTTATTTTGTGGGGAGAGGGAGCACCTCCTGCTCTCTCTGTTTGTCCCCACAAGTGTGATGCTCTCAGAGGGGCTGGGGGAAAGGGATGAATCCAGTCCTGGGGAACCTTACCTGCATGTTGAGCTGCTCCCCATTACCCTGTGTGTGTTCCATCAGCAGCTGCAGGGCATCCTTGTAGCCGCCCTCAGGCTCCTTGCGGGCCATCTTGGCACGGATGTTCTCCTCGATCTTGGCATGGATGATGTTGCGTGCCCGCAAGCCCTGACCAAGCAGCAGGGAGAGCAGCGTGGGTTTTAGGCTGTGCCGCCGTCCCTCCCCTCCCGATTCCGCCCTGACCAAGCAGCAGGGAGAGCAGCGTGGGTTTTAGGCTGTACCGCCATCCCTCCTCTCCCGATTCCGCCCTGCCCTGGCGGAAGGGGCACCTCTCTCCTCCTGGCCCGCCGTGAGCCTTACCCGGTAGAGCCCACTGAACGGCACATCGATGGGCAGGGAAAAGAGGTTGCGGATCATCTCCTCAAAAGCCTCCACCAGCTGCTGCTCGCCGTCGGGGCTGGCCTGGCGGGGCTGGAAGCCCAGCAGGATTCTCATGGCAATGCGAAACATGAGGCGCTTCACCTCGGGGTACACGAGCAGGCAGGGCCCGGCGGCGCCCAGCCACCGCGCCAGGCAGGCGCTCACCTCCTCCTGGATGACGGGCACGTAGTGCTGCAGGGCGTCCCGGGAGAAGGCACGCATGATCACCTGCTCAGGGGGACGAGGAGGAACGGGACAGAGGCTCAGCCGCCAAGCCCGGGGCGACCGCGCCCGCTCCCCGCCCGCCGTCGGGCCGTACCTTTTTGCGGTGCTTGTGCTGCCCGTTGTGGAGGTTGGAGAGGCAGCCCGAGCCCAGGATGGTCCGCACCGAGGCGGGCCACTGCACGGAGACGAGCCGGTGCTCGCCCAGCAGGATGTGCCGCACGTTCTCGGCGCCCATCACTCGTACCGTGGGCCGCCCGAAGAGGTGAGTCTTGTAGATGAAGCCGTATTTTCTGCGTTTCATCTGCAGGAATTTCCGCCTCTGGACAGGGGATGAGAGGGGGGAAATGATAAAGTAAATTTTAGAAAGGATAAGAGGAAGAGGCAGGGAGAGCAGCTCTTTCCCACCTGGGCACGGGAGCCTGTCAAAGCTGCCGCTCATCTCCCTCCCCTGCAGCCAGAGGAGCAGCCGGAGCGCCTCTCCGCTCCCCACGCCATCGCCTTGCCTTACCTGCAGCACCAGCTGCAGCGTCTCCCCGAAGAAGGGGAGCCCCATGGTGCCCGGGGGCAGTGGGAGCGGGCAGCTGGGGTCGCGGCTGCTCACGCAGTACAGGTCCCAGAGCTTGACGGCAGCCAGAAAGAGTAGCAGGGGCAGCAGGAAGGTGCACAGGGCGCTGGCGACTAGGGCGGAGAAGCCCATGACTGGGGAGCGACTCCCGCCCGGCCCCCCGGGAGCTCTGAGTGCGCGGGCCGGGCTCGCCGCGGGCCGCCTTTTATACCCTTCCCAGGTTGCTGCCCACCCCTACCTTGGTCCGATAAATTAGTTCACCCAAAGTTCATCTTTAATTGCGGATTGCGGCCTGACTCCTCCCCCCGAAATCTTTAACTATTTGCTTTGCGTAGTGCATCCTACCCGCCGCAGACCGCTGCCGGGAAGGAAAGGTGCTGTCGGGGGCGGCGGCAGCGGATCCGAGCTCGCTGACCCTGCACCGCGCTCGGCGAGTGGGCTGCGGGACGCCGCCGACAGCTGACAGCCGGTGGTCGGCCACCACCGCCTCCTCCTCCTCGGATTTATCGGCGATGCTCGTTAGAGACCAGCGGTTGCACCGAGAAATTCCCGCGCCGGCGCCCGGCTGCCCGGAGACACCTACCCCGGGGCGCTACCGCCCGGAGCCGATGCGCTCTGCGGAGCTCCTTCGCCCGCCCGCCGCCGTCGTCGGCTGGGAACGGCGAGGTAGCGGCCGGACCCGGGAGACGCCGGGCCGGGACCGTGGGGCGGCCGGAGCGGATGGTCCCCCGTGCTGGGGCAGCCCGGAGACCCCCTGAGCAGAGCCGCAGCTGTGCCGGCGTATCGGCAGAGGAGCCTCCGCTGTCCCCTGGTTCACCTCGAAAGGCACGGCTTGTATTTCTGCCGGCCACGGAGGAAGGAGCCGCCGGCAGCAGTCCGCCTTAGCCTCCTGATGCAGGTTCAAGCGCAGGTCACCGAGGGAAAAGGAGGTGAGCGCGGAAAGGAAACACCAGACCCGCCGTGCCCAGCTCCTCTTCCCGGGATCCACTGCCCACCCTCGCCTGAGGCTCATCCCGTCGGGGCTGCCGCGGTGGGGAAAAGGCGCTCGGCACGGCCGGGCACCCCGCCTGCAGCCGCGGCGCAGAGGGGCTCCGTGCTGGCACCGGCGGGAGGGCACCGGCGCTGCTCTCCGGGCGTCAGCGGCGGCTCGGGGCAGGAGGAGCGCGGGGGGAGCGGGGCTGCAGGAGGGCTGCGCTGGATGGGGCTGCTGCTGGGTACCGGCGGAGGAGCCGCCGGCCGATGGGGAAGGGGCGCCTGGCGCGGACGGCGGCTGCGGGGCCGTGGAGCTCTCCGCCGGCCACAGCTGCTGCCAATACGCTTTTTTTTCTTTACGATTTTTATCTCTTCCCTCCCTGTTACTTTTGCTTTCTTGTTCCCAGACAAGCTCAATAAACGCTGGAAGTTTTGTGTGTGCGTGTCTGTGTAGGGGAGAGATGTCACTTTTAATTATTATTTTTCTAACAATCAACGCATCACAGGAGACCCGCCCTCCTCTTACGATGCCTTGCCGAAGCGGGGCTGCCCGCCTCAGCAGCCCCTTGCCCAGGAGGGAACCCCCCCGGAGGGTACTCCCCCGGCCCCGGGGGCGGTAGCCCCTCGGGGTTCGCCGTGGGCCCGGCCGGCGCTGGCCGGGAGCGGCGGCCGCGCCCTGACCCGGCGCTCTCCCCTTGCCGGGCGCTGACCTGCTTGTGACCTACAACACGGACCGTGACATCTGCGTGAACCCGGCCGGCAACCGCGCCAAGTTCACTGTCTATCAAAATAACGAGATACGGTGGCCTGAGCACCGATAATTGCCACAGGAAGGCTTTATTATCTCCCCAGCTGTGTATTCCCCAGCCATCGGCTTGAAAAGAATCAAATGGTAAAGAGTGAAAGGGATAATTAAAAACATCTTGGAAGGGGGTCAAGAAATTAACAGCCTAATATGAACAAACTTTGATTACAAGCAACAATTATTACACTTCATTTGTAAATGCTCGTGTTTATCTGCAAACAAAATCAGTTTATCAGTTTCTTTTTTTTAAAATTTTTTTAAAACTAGATTCATGTTACATTTTTCAGCGGACTCGTTAGCACTCAGGGCAATTTTTAAGTGCCCTGCTGGAGGAGCCCCGACCTTCCTGCACCGGGTGCTGGACGCTGCAGACCCAGCCCTGCCCAAGCCCTGCCCGCGGTGAGACCCTGAATCGCCTGCGGTCTCAGCCAGCTAGTAGCTCCTGCTAATTAAAGTTAGTCATTGCCACTTGCAGCCACCATCTACTGATTTCACCTCTGATAGGCAAAAAGACTCACCTTTCAGGACAAGGTCAGGAGGGCCAGAGGCTCTGGTTCACTACAGGGTCGACTTGCCAATAGCACTTAACTCAGCCCTGCAGTCCAAACTCTTCCAGATTTGACCTGTCACGTTTGGGAGCCAGGTTTCTGCCCGAGGTAGCGTGGTGGTCGCTGCACAGCCCTCTGACAGCTAACGCCAGCACACGCCCCACTGCAGTGCCCCAGCAGGACAGGCAAGGGGGATTGGCCAGGGCAAGGTCATCTGTAACACTGAAGCAGGATGATGACAGAGTTTCAGGAGACTGGAGAGCTCCCCAGAGCCTTTCCAAAGGGACACTGTGCCATGTTTTGGCCCTCACAGGTCCAGCTGGTTCACACAGAGCACACGACACCACCAGGCATGGCATGCTCTGGAGGGACAAGGAGGATTATTTTCCCACTGCATTCACACAGGATGCATGACAGTGGGGAGTAGAAGTAAAGCTGAAAGAAACTTAACACATTGTCGTGGATCAAGGACCTGGGCCCCCGCTCTGTTCTCAGTACACAAACAACAGGACTCACTTCATTTTATTTTCATGGGAGAGAAATACCCCGTGGGGGTACTGAAAAGCCACCTAAAAGGGTGCCCTCAGCACCCAAGTTTAGCCTCAGGTACCACCCCCTGGATGGACCCATGGAATTGCTGTCCTGACACTTTCCCTGGCAGAGCTGGGCTGACGGAGGTGACACAGCCAGTCTGGCCAGCCAGCCAACTACCACAGGGCCTGTGTCACCTTGCAAATGTCCCCTCTGCAATGTGAACAGCATCATCAGGAACAAGAGACTTTCTACCACAAATCAGACATATTCAGAAATGTCTGTTTTCTAAACATTTGCTCCCCAAAGCCGCCTCCCCTGCTTCAGTCCAATCCCATGAGCAGGCTGTGGCTGGGGAGCATATCCTGGGGGAACTCCAGAGGGGGCTTCATGGCAGACCCCAAGCAGCAGCTCAGTGCTCAAGCACAACAGGCACAGCTACTACTAGCGGCTGAATGAGAGATATCCTCTTTGTGCCAGCTCTAATGGGAAGTGCATGAATGAGATTAAATATTTACAATAAAAACCACTTTACACCCTATTATTCTAGCTAGAGTTGATGCTGTAGATTGGGCAGCTCTGGCTTGTGTTTTCCTGCAGAGCCCCCCCACCTTCCCTCTTTTTGCATCTAAAAAGCTACAGTGTGCAGGAGGTTTGTCCTGCCTCTCCTATAACACACCTACAAGAGATAACCCTGAGAGCCTTAGCTGTGGGTCTGGGAGTTTTGCTCCCCATCCCTGGTAGCTGGGGGCCTTTATGGGGCAGGGCTGACTGAGCTCCCATGGCATATGCACCCTGCCAGCAGCTTCAGTGGGTTTTGCCCCCAGGCTGGGGCTGAGGTTCACCCCAGTGCTCAGGAGTGGGACTCTGCAGGACACCCTACTCCAGCACACTGCACACCCTACCAGCCTGTACATCAGGAGGGGAAAAATAGAAAGACCTCTAGGGTTTTGTTCTGCAGTGACGCAGCAGAGACTGCTCCCGGCAGCTGTGGAGGGGCATCGGCTCCAGGGCTGAGGGGAGCAGCGTACCCCTGGCTCAGGCCTCATGGCCACGGCGGGGCTGCAAGGGGTGGAAGTAGAGCTGCAGCCCATCATTGACAGGGTGCACGATGGGCACGGTCTGCATGGTGGGGTAGCCAGGGGTGGCCAGCTCCCAGCGGGCCGTGCTGACCAGCTCAATGGCCAGCAGCTTGAGGATGGCCTGTGCCAGCTCCTTCCCGATGCAGCTCCGTGCCCCGCCGCCGAAGGGGATGTAGTGGAAGCGGCCTGCAGCCTCCGGCCGGCCGGCACCGAAGCGGTCTGGGTCAAAGCTGCTGGGGGGGGTCTGGTAGACAGCAGCTGTCTCATGTGTGTCACGGATGCTGTACATGACGCTCCAGCCTTTGGGGATCTGGTAGCCCTGGGGAGGGGAGAGAAGAGGGAGGAGAGGACTGTTACATACCTGTGCTGCTGGACGGTGAGCAGAGGGTGCCTGGGGACAGCCCCACTGCACTGCCCACCTGCTCTGCAGTTCCTTTTCTCCCCAGCCCAGCTGGGACCCACAGAGGTTGCTGGGTGACATTTCCTCTTAAGATATACTGCCAAGTCTCACCACTGTGCCGGACACAGGGTGCTTGCACACAACGGCAGGCAGCAGCTCTCTAGCAGCCTGCCAGAGTGCAAGGCACTTACATCGAGCTCAAAAGTCTGCAGTGCCGTCCTGTAGCCTCCGGAGACTGGGGGCAGCACTCGCAGCACCTCCTTAATCACACAGTCCAGGTAGCGCAGGCGGCTCAGCTTCTCCAGGCTGATGTCTGAGGCGCAGTGACAGCTTTGCCCTGGTGGTGACAGGAGCTGGGGGCCAGTGCAGGGGTTGCTCTCGGGGACAGTGGGCTCCATCAGGGCACTGGGCTGGAGGGAATCTTCCTCCAGTGGGGCTGGGGGCTGGCTCTGGTCCTTGTGAACGTCTTTGGCCATGGAGTGGAAAAGTGGTTTCTCTCTGTCCCTGCTCTGGACAGTCAGGGTGCCCAGGCAGGATCCTGCGGGGCAGCACTCACACTGCTGGTACAACTCATGGGACATCAGCTCCTGCCTTATTTTTTCAATCACTGAGGGGTGCTTCAGTAGCAGGAGGATCAGAGAGGTGCTAGCACTAGCCGTGGTGAAAAAAGCTGCAAATATGAGCTCAATCGCTGATTCCTGGGAGAGGAATGAAAATGACAAGTTTGAATAACATTTTAAAGTGATTGTGCTTCAGACTGTTCTCACCTTTTGCAGGTTTTGCCACTGTGCAGAGGGCCCCCACTCTGCTCTCCCCAAACTCGCACCCATCCTGGGTTGGAGGGACTAAAGCATTTCTGTATGAACTGGACATCCACTTGCCAAGTGACTGATGCAGAACCACAGCTGGGATGAGTACACATCACCTCCAATCCAGCTCTTCCGAGCTTTCCTCAAAAGATTTACCTGTTTTAGAGCAGTACTTTAACATGAATTATAGCACATTGAGTGAAGTCCATTTCAAGCATTATGCTTTTTATCTTCATCTGCCAATTCCCCTTTGCGACCAGCTTTTACTTTTCTGCCCAGGCAGTGGATATGGGTGTGTATATGCACAAAAATTTTATGCACAAATTTATGCACAAAAAATGTGCTGGCAGCTAAAATGGGTTACATTTGATCCGTCTCCAGTTATGATTGATCTTATCTGAGAGGGCACTCAAGCCAAGAGTCAAAAGCATAAAGGCCTCTCTGCTAGAGCAGGTCAGCCTGGGAAGTGCTGTAGCCAGCAGAGAGCACACACCAGGCAAAGGACTTGCTCGCTTTTCAAGCTGTACAATCTGAAGCACAGCAGTGTTCCCACAGCAGACAAATCCATAACAAGTTAGGAAGTTAACCAGCTCAGATACATGGACCACAGCACACTCAAATGTGTAATATGTGCTTTGTCCAAGTTCAGGGGTCCCTTCGCAGCCTCCCAGCCTTTGTGGGACTGTCTGCAGGGTCTATATGGCACAGCACATGCCAGGTTGCTGTGGGCTGTTTACAGTACCCTCTGATCAACTTTTGCAAATGGTTTTCCAAAAGTTAAGGGTTGCCCAGAGCTGGTTCACGGCCTGTCACATCTCTGACAGCAAATGTAATGCTCAAACCTACAGCACCATCTGAAGGTGCTAGTGGCTCCACAGCACAAGGCTGGGAGTGCTGAGGCCAGAGGCTAGAGGCAGAAGCCAGGGAGAAGCCGAAGGGAGGAGTACCAGGAGCTGCCCCTGTGGGAGGGCTGGGACCTGACTGGTACTACCGAGCACTAATTACTCCAGCCCAGGGGCAAAGAGGTGCAAAATCCCCCAGGGACACAAAGTCCTTTCACATGACTGTGTCTGGACTTTAAATTGTTCTGACAAAACCGATTCTAGAGAGGTGAAGCCACAAACACAGAGAACACCACTTGAAGACTGAAGGTACTTGAATTCAAGTCTGATGAAGTTAAGGATAATGTAACAAAGATGACTCTTTGCTACCATCCCTAGTGCCATGTATTGACTGGACTAGATGCTTTTGCCAAAGTGCAGCTCTCAAGGGCATCTTTCAGCTGAAATAAAACCCCTGGAACAACAGATTCCTGTCAACCCCTATCACACCTCCTGCAGGCATTAGCAGGAATTTTTACATTCACAAGGTAGCAGACCCAGATGAAAAGAAACCTCTCCATTCCACCACATGCAATGAAACCCCAAGACATTTCAATAGCATGCAAGGAATTTAGGGCAAGCTCTTAGGTTTGAAATAACAGCCCTTATGCTCTTTACATCAACCTCTGACAGTGCTGCTGCAGAAGTTGTGTCACAGCTGCTGTCACAACTTTCCCTCCCTGCTTCTACAAGGCCAACAGAACCAGTGACTGGAACGCAGGATATTCCCAAGCTTTGCCAGTACTGTCCCTGTCCCTGTGCCCAACTCCCTGTCCTGGGAGGCAGAACAGGCAGCATTACATCCAGCCAGTGACAGCATTATTATGCAGGATGGGGTTTTTTTTAATCTTCTCAAGGTTTTAAATATTTTAAAACAGTATTGTTGGCAAAGCAGTATCTTTTTAATGACCTTTACATTTCAAGGGTCCTGGTAAGTTCATGGCAGCAGTACAAATTACAGTGTACTTAGGAAAATTTCTGGGAAAACTGTCTTTCCAGACCATTTGAACAAAAAGCAGATTAGTAATTAGTGTGTGACAATGTCTGGAGGGTCTCTCAAAGACAGATATATCCAAAATTCTGAGACAGCTTTGGACTTTTTATCCAATAACACCATTTCATTAAATGAGAGCTCTGCTACGGTTTTATTAGAGTGGAGAATATTGCCGTAACTGCAAGCATAGGCAGTTCAGTTTTCAAGTAATTTTGTTAAATACAGAAATTTTCTAACCATAAAGGTACAGAAAGGTACAGTATATGAATATATTATAATTTGAATCAGCTGGCCCAAGGTTGCTGTGATGTCACTCAGTCCATGTTACATTTAATAACCCCTTATTCTATTTGTGGTCAGAGCCAGGGACATGACGAGAGATTGTGAAATTATTCTTGCACAATATTCATGTGAATACTAACAGAGATTAATTAATCTTAATCAATCACATTTTGAATCTGTCAGTTATTTTTAAAAATTACATTATAATAAAACACTGTTAGAATAAATAATAATTATAATAAAATTTATTTAGGAATATATACTGATTCTAATTATATCTACTAGTTGCTCAAAGTTTTTCAAATATTTTAGATTTAGAGATTGCATTTTTACAAAATATTTATAAAACAGTAGTCTTTGGATAGTTTTCCTGAAATGCTGAAATGAACAGTATAACTACCTTTAAACTATGTTCAGATACTTTAAAACCATATCCAGCTGCTGTACCCATGCAAAACTGCTTCAAAACTTGTTATATAAATGCAATGTCATCTATCATTCACTGATACCAAGGGATCTGGAACTATGAACGATGCAGTATTAATGACAATTTTTTCCCAAGATGTTTGGCGAAATACTCTTCACATTCACTTGGTGGTTTTGGTTCAGTAAGGACTACTGGGTTCATCCCTAAGTCACAGTCATATATCATATTCCACTATAGCAATCCACAAGCTACATGATCTGATTAATGAGGACGTGATAGGGAATGACCCAGAATCCATCGTTCCATCCCTGGACCCATTCTGATTTACGATCTCAGAGATTTCTGGGCTCACAGCCCTGAGCAGTCCAGTGACATGATCTACACCCTGCCCTAGGCTGAGTGCTGGGCTGTGTTTGAGGACGACACAAGTAGCTCTAAGTATTCCAAGAGAGTGTCCTGGAGGTTACTGACTGCACAGACGTGCAGAGCCTAAATGCAGCCACATAACCCTACCAGCATCCTACATCAGGCTGAAGGCTGGTGGCCATGAAGAGGAAAGGTAGAAGGGGCATTTATTCCCTTTTAAAGGGGTCCCTTCTAATGCAAAGAGACACAAGACTACAAGAGTGTGCCGAGTGCAGGTTCCCTTGCTTGTGCAGGAGCTGGTGTCCTCATGTGAGTAAGAGAAGGGCAGTAGCCAGCAGCTGGTGGTGGGTCCCCACGCAAGCCTCCTCCTGGCCCTCAGCCCATGTCTCTCAAACAGCCACTGAGTCAGGAGGGGCACTGCAAGGTAGAGGTTCTCCTTACCTTTAGCTCCTGCATGGTGAATTCTTTGCCGTGCTCCTTGGCGCTGTTCATTATGAAATCCAGAGCATCGCTGTGGTCTTCTGGGTTGTTTCTCTGCAGTTTCTCCTGTATAGCTTTCTCCATAAACTTATGCAGCGTGTCCCGTGCTTTGATTCCCTGCGAGAGGCAGACACAGTTCAGGAGAACCTTAGGACCTGCCCCCTCTCTAGAGAGACCAGGGAAACCCAAGTGTAGCAATCCTCGTAACAGCAAGAACTGTTTAGTCTGTTGCCCAGCTCCAGAGCCTTGCAAGAGGCAGCAGTTTGGGGGGAAATGTTGCACATTCTGTTGCCTTGCTGTTGTGAATCAAATGCAAAAAGTCCCAAGAAACTCTCTGGGAGGAAAAGACAGCAGTAAACCCATGCTACCATGTTCAGAGCCATCTGCACTGAGCAAACCCACAGCTGTGCTGGGTCCAAAAGAAGCTTATCCCAAGGGACAAGAAAAGGTAACTTAATAAAACTGAGTTCAGACAGCAAGGCACGAATGGTTTTACAAGGGTATAGTGGATAAAGACACATTAATCACAGCCAGCTCATCTTCAGGTGTGCTGCACTCCAGTGCAGCAAAACATTCACGTAAGATCTCATCAAGTCAAGTGATAAGCAATCTCTTTGCAACTGGGATGGATGGAGTCACAGAGCGTACGACTCTATAAAAATGTCTCTTGCAAAAGTCGGAAGGACCAGAGATTTAAAATTAGAAATAGCCATGACCAGATGCTGAGAAGAAGATACAAAGGCTTAGATTTGAGGTGGGAAGGATTGGACAAAGTAAACATGGCAGGGAGCGAGAAGAAAGACAAGAAGACCTAAAGGCAAGTTGAAGATGTTGGTCTGGGGCCAGACAGGCTTTGGCTGACCTGAGAGGGAGTAGGGAGGGATAGAGAAGGAGGGGTGAAAGCTCACACTGGTAACAACCTGCAAAGGGAAACTGGGCAGGAGAAACAAGAGCTTTGATGAAGAGTAGCAGGGAGGCTGGGGGAGAACTGGGACTGGCTGGGTAAGGTGATCCAGTGGGGCAGAGCTCACAGTGGAAAAGAGATGAGGGAAGACCTGGCTAAAATGGACAGGAGACTTCAGCTGTGGTAAGGGTGGAGAACCCAAAGCCAGAGGAGGAAGGAATGTGAGAGAAAGAATGGTACACAGGACCTATAACTGGAGCAGGAGCGTGGAGAGGCAGGCAAAGAGGGGCAGAGCAGCAGGGAAGAAACTGCAGGTTGAAAGAGGCAGAGAAGACTGTCCCTCTCCCTGGGTTGTCTCTGTACTGCTGGACTACAAGGGACTGAGGACCGTAAGAGGGTCTTAAGTCCTCAGCCTGCCTGAGTTGCACAGGGATGCTAACCTGAGGTGTTCTGTGCCCACCTGTCTTTGTGCTTATGCCCACAGACCCCTCTGCCATGGGCTGACATGAGTCCAGGTGGGATGAGATGGGACAGGCCCGGACATGATGGACTCACCAGAGGCAACATATGGGATGAGGGAGAAGAGGAGCCCCGTGCTGTACAATGAGCTGGAGCCAGTGCCCAGAGGTGCTGGAAGCCAACCGGGAGCAGGTGAGAAGTGCAGAGAGAAGGGGAAACAGCTGGGGTAGGGAAGACACCAAGCTCTAAGACCTAGAATGGGGTGTTGCAGATGTCCTGGTCCATCAGAAATGCCCCTTGGTGGGCCTAGGGACAGGGGGTCTGTGCTGCCAGGGCCCAGACTCTGCCCCCGGGCAGAGGGAGCAGTGCAGGCGGCAGTACCTTGCGCAGCCCACTGAAGGGTATGTTGAGGGGCAGGGAGAAGAGGTTCTCCACCAGCTGTTCAAAAGTTTTGGCCAGATCCTTGAACTGCTTTTCCTCCAGGCGGAGCCCCAGCAGAATCCGAGCTGCAATGCGGAAAGTTAAGGTTTTAGCGGAGGAATAAACTGCAATAGAGCCTGGCTCCATGCACCAGCCCCGCAGCTCCCAGCTCACAACCTTCTGGATCCGTGGCAGGTAGCTCTCCAGGGCGGCGTGGCTGAAGACTCTGGCCAGGATCTAGGAGGAGAAGGGGGGAAGAGAGGCAGGTAGTTAAAGCAGCGGGAGCACACATGCCACCGAGGCCCAGGCCTGGGCCCGAGGTGCCACCTGGGCTGTGTGCCCTGTTGGGGTGGCCGTGAGGCTCACCTTGCGACGCTGGCGGTGCAGGTCACCAATGGAGCTGAGCAGAGTATGGGAGCCCAGGATGATCTGGGTGCTTTGGGGCCACTGTGTGCTGACCAGCGTGTGCTCGCCCAGCAGGATCTTGCGGATGTTCTCAGCGCCTGTCACCCGCACCACCGGCCGGCCCAGGAGGTGGGTCTTGAAGACGTTTCCGTACTTCTCCCGCCGGGAGCTGTGGAAGCGGGAGCCCTGGGGACGAGCTGCGGGTCAGCCCGTGGCTCCCTCCAGCCCCTTCCCACCCCGCCCCGTCCCCCGGCGCCTCACCTGGAGCAGCCAGTGCAGAGTCTCCCCGAAGAAGGGCCAGCCCATGGAGCCCTTGGGCAGGGGCAGGGCGCTGGAGCGGTCCCGGCTGAGGCTCCAGCGCAGCGCCCACAGGTGCCGGCACAGGGCGACCAGCAGAACCGGGGCCAGCAGCGCCAGCGCCGCCGCCTCGGGCCAGGAGAGCCCGGCTGGCATCCTCCTCCGGCGGCGGGGACGGGGCGGGCGGCGGCTGTCAGGCGCGGGGGGCCGGCGCCCCGCAACTCGGCTACGGGCGCTGCGCGACGGGCCCTGCTGGCTGTTCCCCTCCCGGCCCCGCTCGCCTCCTGCTGCCGGTTCGCCCCTCGGCCACATTTATATAGATATTGGCCACTTACGCCCGATCCACCTTCGGAGATGACGTATCCGCTGCATATTTAAGCAGCGCGGCCAAGTGCGGTAATTGGCGCGGGAGGGCCGGGGCCAGCGGCCGAGGGGCTCGGGGCCGCGGTGGGGCAGCCCCCGGGGCTGGGGGCCCGGGCCCTGCTCCCGCCCCCGCCCAGCCCCTCGGGGCGACCAGCCGGAGGCGGGACGGCCGCCCCCGGGAGCGCAGTACCCTCTCCGCCCCGCCGGGAGCTCCCGGCGCACCCTCGGGCGAGCCTGCCCAGGTAGCGAGTCCCGTCCCGGCCTCCCCCGACCAGGGAGCGCCCCAGCCCCGCTCCCCAGGCCCCACCGCCCCCGGCTTCCCGGACTGCAGCGGCAGGCGGGGCGATCCTGCAGTGCTCCCGGCCCGCACCCCGCCGTCGGGGCCGCGCGGAGCCCCGGCCGCCTTCCCCGGGCGGGGGTAAATCACCAATGAGTCGGGACCTGCTCAGGTCCCGCGAAACCGGCTCCGAGGTGTGTTTCGGTGTGTGAAATTAAACAGGAATACGGGCGAGGTTTATATTACTGTATTTAGACCGTCAATAACTTAAAAATACAGCGAAAATGTACATTATTTTTACACGTTCCATTTGGTTTATATTTGTTAGACATTCTCTTAGTGTCTAAAATAGCCAGGAGGGGACAGTGCAAAGAGACTGGTAGGGGGACAAAATGCTAATCGCTGGGATGGGGCTGGCGGGAGAAAGCGCAAACTAACAAACAGATGCGGCACAAAACCGACAGCGGCAAACCTATTCCTTACTGCAACCTGGGATAAAGAACCCGAGATCTTACAAAAGTACAGTCAGAAATAGTAACCCTGAGGAACAAAACCAAAACGAAACAAAACGTCACATTATAAAGAACTCAAATGGTTATTTACATTCACAACCTCAAGATTATACCCTTTTGGAGAACAAAGCCTATAACTCCTAATGCTAAATAGGTATCAAGTCTAGTTCTCAGGTAGTTTTCAAAGGTACTAGAAATCAGAAGACTTTTTCATACCTCCAGACTACAAAACCTGGTATACAAAATTATGTCCAATCACTTTAAGGCTAATATACATTTAATGCAGGAAAACAATAGGCGGCATCTGAAACACAAGTATCTCAATGCTTAAAAACGTTAAATTAGGATTCAACCAGAAAACAGCAACTAAGGGATCATTTCTCAAACAATTCCTACTCGGAGCAAAATTTTGGACACCATATCTGCAGATATTGAAATAACATATTTACAGTTCAGCTGTTCCATGTACAATACGATTGCGCTGGTTTTTATTGTACAATCTCATTTTTCACCATTTGTTTACAATATACAAAATAGTATTCGATCCATTAAAAATACGTACAAAGAATTGTTTGTTGAAGACTCCATGTACAATCCATCTACTGCGTTTTTGCTTTTCTCGGTCAAACAAAAGTCCTAACTGGTATCACTATTTGCTTAGTAGAAATAGTGGCTAAGAAACACCTCTTGGTGTGATGAGATACTGTCAATTTAAGAGGCCTATGTATGCTGGGACATACCATTCACTAAACTCCTAAGTTGCTTTACTACAGTCTCTATTAGCTTCTGCTTGTCACGGTCATTCTTCCTGAACTGAGCAAAAATGTTGTTCTTTTTGCTGGAGTCTTTCATTCTAGAGAAATAAAAAAGCAAATGACAAACACATTAGAAACATAATTTGAAAAGGAAAAATCCGACTATTTAAATCGGTTTGCTACTGTTCCTCTTTTGATCTTTCTGCTAGTAAGAACTGAAAGATTACAAAACCTGTTCACTATGTGTTCTTAAATTACACTTCTGCAATGTAGAACTCATTTTAACAAATATTACTCCACAAATAACCTGTAAGTATTAAGCAAATACCCATTCAGCAGGACCCCTGATCCTACCAATTGCCTTAGGAGAGAAGCAAGTCAGAAAACCCGTTAGTATCATCTGCTTCCATGGCAAATTCAGACTCGGCAAATAGGTGAGTTTTGTTCACCGTCAATAACGGGCATCCATATCGCCGATTTCCCGTACCAACGGATTTAAAAACGAAATTCGAGAAATTAAGTAAGTTACAGAAACAATATTTTGTAACAATATAGGAGATACGTACCCTCTGTGAACTCTGCAAAAGATATTTTCATCGCAGGCAGGAGAGGAGAGAAAACACTGTTAGAAAGCGTCTTTAAACCGCAACGTGTTTTGATGCGGCTTTTACAAGCAGGTTGGTACCGGACCGCCGGTAACGCGCCCTGCTCACCCTGCCCTCCCAGCCCGCCCGCCAGGCCGGCCGAAACGCTCGCACCGGCTTCACCACGGCCAAAGCTCAGCGTTTCCTTTCCCCAGAGCGGCAATTCGGGCAGCCGCTGGTTGCTCCCGCGGCCCCGGCCCCGCCGCCACCCCGCGCGGCTCTCGGCCCCGGGACACCGACACGCTGCGGGCTCTGGCCGCCGCCGCTCCTGGCAGGGCGGCTCCGGCCCCGGCCCCGGCACTGCTTTGCATCCCCGCGCCTGCAGCTCCGGCCCCGGCCCCCGCACTTACTTCTCCAGGAGCGTGAGGGCCGTGCTGGGGTTGACCCGCAGGTACTTAGAGGTGGCCTGCCCGTAGTCAGCCAGGTAGGTGGACCAGTCCCACACCATGAAGAGGTCCAGGAGCTGCGGGGGGAGAGGAGGGTGAGGGAGCGCGGGGCGGCTCTGCGGAGAGAGGCCGGGCGCAGCCCCTCGCCGAGCCCAGCCAACACCCCCCATTCACCTGCCCATTTCTTTCTTTAACGTCTCTCACCTCCCTCTGCGTGCAGGGAGGCGGCTGTGCAGGTTCGGTCCCAGGAGGGGATGCTAATGGATTCACGCTTTGGTGTTTGGGAACTTGCTTTACCGTGGGGAGCAAGACAGGGATGCTCGTGTCTGCTGCTTCTCACAGTAATTTAAACCAGAGGTTCAGGTAGTCTCAACTAAGTGAATTAAACACCTCCTGCTGCACTCTCCATTGTGACTGATCTCTGAAACTCAGCGCCAAGCCCCGGGCACACTTCTGGCCCAAACAAATCCAAACACTTCAATGGAGGAACAAAAAGTCTCCAAGCACAGTCCTACGCCTGGCTGCAGTTTCAAATCAGGCCTTTGACTCATGATCTCAGAGCTGCTGATCAAAAAAAACCAGCCTGCTTTTACAATCAGACGCAATGCCGAACCTTCAGCAGCCAGGACCCTCACAGCCCTCAAAGCCTAATTCCCCCTCCACCATCACGGGGTGCAGGCCAGCCACTGCTGGGCACCCTGCCCAGGCTGCCAGGGGCCAGGGCACAGGCAGTCCTGCTCGGGGATGCCTTTCCCACGGCTACCTGCGGGCCGGCGGGCCCCACTGCCATTGACGTCAATGGCGGGGCGCCCCAGCTACCCCTGCGTCTGGTGCCTGGCCTTGTCCTGCTGCTGAGGGCTAACAAGGGCTTGTTCTCAGGCTGTCCCTGTGTTAGCCAAACCTACTGTTAAAATAAGCATTGGGAACCATTAACAACACTTTGCCCCAGCGCGCAGTGCCCGTGGCTGCTGTGCTGAGCTGGGTCCTCAGTGTAACCTAGAGCCCTGCTTGCCTGGAGACCTGCTGAATCAGTAATGTTGGAAAGGTGGGCTGGAACAGGATTTTGTGTAATAAAACCACTTAAAAAATGTAACAGACTACTGCAAGTCACACCATTTTGCTAATTCAAGGAAGAACCCTGTTCACTTAAAACTTCAGTTCACTTCTGCTAAGCCAGACCAGAGCTGTTACAGCTGGGGCACAACAGTAGCAGCCCCTGCTCCTGCAGACAGAGCTGCAGCAGGCGCCCGCTCCTCTGACTTCTCACACTACACTAGAGGAGGGACTGCACCTCAGAGAACCTTGCCTTACTCAAATTTCTCAGCATGATAAACTGTCAGAGCTGTCCAGTAATACTCATGCCCAAAATCATAACAGCAATTTATTTACACAATAAAAGCATACACCCAGTCTTCCCAGCTTCAAATTTCTATGCCTCTTTTTTGCAAATTTTTCCACTTCCAAATCACTTTCTTACGTTACTTTCAAATAAAGGGTCTAATTTAAATATATAATTTTCTAATTAATTACTCTTTCCTTATTTGTAGTGTAGTCTTTTAGGACTAGGTAGCAACATTTCCTGGCATTATAATGGACCTCTGACACACCTAGTGCTCTGTCATCCCAAAGACCTCCAGAGACCCTTACAAACCTCAATGACACTTACATTTCACATTTCCCTATCTCATAGGGGTGAAAGAATCTAAAACCCAATGAGGCTATTTCATTCTTTGCTGACCAGATATCCATGATAACTACCAAGGTCAAATTCAAACAGTTCTTTCCCACAAAGCCCTTTCTCAAGATGGACACCACCAATTTTACTGAGCAGCAGAGAACATGCCTGTAGTCACTAAGCAAACAAACTTGGGAAGGCTTGATAACTCAGAAATTAGTATCATTTGTGAAACCCACAGCCTCAGTTGCTGCTGCATGTTATTTATCACTTGTTACTACCTGTGTTACACAGTTAGTAGTGCCCGGTCCTCACAGAGGTATTTTAAAGCACAACCAAGAGTAGAGAGATAGGACAGGCAGACGCACAAGACAAGCTGCGAGGATAAAGCTGACAGGAACCCAAACTATATCATCTGGTCATTAATAACCTTCTGCTACTTACAGTGCTACATGTCATGTGCTCCACATGGGACATGGTCCCTAAGGATGGACCAATGTTCCTGCAGTTGTATGCAGTGAGTCAGAGGTGAAAGATTTCATTTCTTATACCTACTGTAACATTGAAATTGAGGATTCTGGGTAAATCCTAAACAACCCTGAAGCTCATATGGGCAAAAGGTATCTAAAGGTATCCCGTAAGCAATGTGTGGCCCAAAGCCATTGATGACTGACACAATTACAGTGCTGACAAGTTCAAAGAAACTTCCCTGACAATACTGCATGAGTGAGTTCCATACCATGCTTTCAGTGGTTGACTCAACTGTCTGATTGTGCCATGGCTCTGGGAAATCTGTCATAGTGATGGCTGGCAGACTACACCTCATTTGTCACCTGGCCAAACACAGGTAAGTATGTAGGGCTCTGAACAGACCATGAAGTCAGTTGTTTTTCAACACAAGGTAAAAAAACATCACACAAAACATGAAGCATATTCTGTGCACGCCGTAACAGTCCTGGCTCTAAAGAATGAACACTTCAAGAGACACTATTGGCAAGGGGGATGTACCCAGAGCTTCTTCCCTGCTCCATGCTTGGTCAAAGAGCTGAACGCAACCAACCTCATGCTAATAAATCTCTTAAGTTCAAGCAGCTGTCATGACATGTGGCAGGTAGCTCAAAGGCTCAGACATGCAATCAAATGATACATGCCACTCAGTCACAGCCCCCTTCCCTCCTTCTGTGCATCTGTTCAGGGACTGCAGTGTGACAATCATGTCCTAGGCTCTGGATTAAATGTGGCAGGGAGCTGCAGACACTGCTAGAGACCAGACTGCTGCTGTGCACAATTATGCATCATGCATTTTGACCCCCTCACAGCTGCAGTTCTGCACCATGGCATACTGCTGTGTGCAGTGGGCTTTGACAGCACGTATTGCATGCTGTGGGTGGGCAGGAGCTGCCTGGTGTGCAGCTCTTGGGATCTGTTTCCTGGCCATTCCTATCACCTGCATCTGCCCTGGCACCCAGGCTTGGCAGATGTACAGCCCATGCAGGCGCTTTGTGAGGGGAGCAGGTTGGCGAGCGGCCAGTGGCAGGGAGGACAGTCTAGCAGAAATGACTCACTGGCCCCAGGACCACCACATGGGTGGTGGGAAATAACTTCAATCCACTCATGCAAAGCTTCACTTGAGCACAACACAACACTGAATTCACCTTCACTCCTGCAGCAACAATGCAGAGCTGTTGACTCACCAATCTGTTTCAATTTCTGCTGCCCTGTTCCTTTCTGATTTACGCCATCTTTTGCTATACAAATGTGTGCCCTATTTAAATTAAGCATTTTAATTCCTCTCCCTGATATAGAAAAAGTGTGACTGTCTTGGCCACAGGCACATGATGTACATGAAGCACAGGACAATTTGGTGGTTCTGTGACAGTAGTTTTTACTGCAGCACCTAGGATCAAAAATTATTAAAGGCCAAGTTAAAGCAACATTTCCCTACTACTACTTTATCTATTAAAGCTTTCACTATTACTGAGACAATAACTGAAAATGAGATGTATTGTCTAGCAAGGAATGGTCCACACTGGCATACACTGTCAAAAGGTAAATACGGGCAAAGAGTAGGTCCTGGCAATAAGTATTTCCCAGGCTCAAAAATAAGTCAAAGGCCACAGAGTGTATAACATCATACTGGTGCTACCGGCTGCGACTCCTTCGAGGGTAGAATGTGATTGCTTGCCTTGAAATTACAATAGGAAAAATGTTTATTCTGCACGTGCATCTTTCCAAAGTTAACATGTATGGAAAAAACTTCAGACAGAAAGGCAGTCGCCCTCACTACTCTGAATCTGGAGGCAGTGCAGCCCATTTTGGCTGTTAGAAAGCTCCTCAGCCCTACCTAAGGAGCCACCCAAGGGCGTTCAGTCAGAACCAGCTTATGCAGCCAAAACACTGTGAAGCACCAAATAAACTAAATATACATACTCTGCTACCCAAGAACAATGGTACTGCTGGGCTCTTTATCCCTTAACAACCATGAAAAATAAGAATAAGCTCAAACAGGCAATACTATATCTGAGTATTTTATAATGAAGCAGAATATGCTTCCCTAGGAGCAAAGAGCAATTATTCCCTTCTGAGTAAGAACAATTTGCAGAGAAGCGTGTGTGCCTGACTCATTAAAAAAAAAAAAAAAGAAAAACAACAAGGAAAAAACCAAAAAGAACAAGCTTTAGCCTTTCCAGTACACCACACAGAACATCCTATATATTGTCTACTTACTTACATTTACAAGATACGGTATACGCTTCCACCTTATCTAAATGATTTTGCCTCTTCCAAAGGTGTGATAGAAGGGGAACCTTTATCCAACATCTTGGAACCATCAGGGCTGATGACCAGAGAGCAGCATGTTTCTTTTACTGTATGTGCAACAGTGTTGCTTTCCCAAACCATTACATTATTAGTCACATATATACTTCTAACATTATAGGTAACTAAAGCCTCTGGTTGCTTTTATTTTGAATTATGCCCTACAGTGCTTTGATTTTGTAATTTTCCCTTCATGTGCAGGTATTTTCTAAATGCCTTTTATGTCTAACATTAGGTGTCTCTATAGAAATAAACACCACTTGGAAAAGAAAAGGTGTTTATATGTACTTATGTAAAAGTTTATAGGAATTTCTGACATTATATAGATAACACTGCTATTTTTAATTAGAAGACTTCTATTTTAAAAGATACTAAACTATGTTTTGGTTAAAAGAGCTCCTACTGTAAGACCTCGCTAGCTAACAGGAGCAGTTAACACAAAACATTACAATAGTGATGCTATGAGGGGAAAAGATCTTTAAATTTTAGGGACAGAATTCTGATTTCAAATAGGGTACTTGTACCCATTCTTCAAAGTTAATACTCTAGTGTTTTCCCAGTATCTAGGTGACATGGCCATGTTTGGATAGAAATTACTGTTCATCATTGCTCACTAAAGCTTTGCATTGTATTACCTAAAGTTCAGAGCAGCTCAGCCATAGTCCTGTATTTAGGCCATCTTGTAATTACGTGAGAATTTTGTGCACTGGGAACTGCTGGAATTGACCATCCGGCCCTTTCAATGCCATTTGAGCCTCTTGTCACATCCTCAGATATCATACAGATGCCCTTTCCTTTTTACTTTTGGGCAACTGTCAGGAATAATCTTGGAAGAGAACGCAACTTTGGGAACTAGCTATGCACAGAGTGAACACAGCAACAGACAGAAGGAGGAGACATGAGCTTTGCAGATGGAAATGGGGGCAGTGTCCATTAGACAAGAGCAACTGTGCTGGTTTTACTACAAAAATCCTAATTGTAAATTATCAAGGTAGCTTAGTGCAAGTTGGAATGGTGCTATTATCTCTTCTAAAGTAGCATGAGCACCAGCAAATAGCTTTGGTTGTACAAATGGCACCAGTGATTCAGGAGCTGCAGATGAAACTGAGGAGTTGTACGCTTAATATCCTACTTACCTTTCAGTAAAGTCAAATATTCCATCCAAAGAAAAGTAATTCTTTAACATATCACTGTCAGTTATGTCAGTTCTGGCCCACTCTCCTTGCTCACAAGCTGAATATTTCTTATGCTAAATAGTTTATTAACCCCTAATCACCCAGTTACTTCTGGACTTGATTGCATGTGTAATTACCTTTTGTCAGGTACAATTTGCCTGATAAACATGTCAGAACACTTGCTGCTTAGTCTGTTGAAACAGATAAATGCTGTCTTTCCACAGCCTTGGGGCATAATTAACAGGGAAAAAAAAGGCAGTTATAAAAACACACAGAAGCTGATTCAGTGAGGCAGGAGTTCACAGCGTGCAGCCCGCCAAGGCCCATTGCCCGGCCCGACACGCTTGCCTGAGCTCTTATTGAGTTCCAGCCTGCTGTGACAGGGCAACGGGGGCAGCCCTCAAAAACTGAGATTTAAAGTAGGTTTCCACGTGAACTTCAAAAAAGAGTGGGATGATGCCTGTTTGGAAAAAAAAAAAAAAAAGAAAAGAAAAAACCCAACACAGTGAAGCAGCAGATAATGAAATTGGTAGAGTCCCTGTCTTCATTATGTGTTATACGCTCAAGCAGACTCTCTGGGATGGGACCAGGAAGGGAAAAACTAAAAGAAGGCAGAGGAAAAAAAATCAGGAAAAGCAAACCGGTCAGGATTAAATAAAAATGCTTTGTGGCATCCTTGGGCTCAATTGCTTCTGATTTCTGCCCTGTAGTGTTTGCAGGTTATGTACCCATGCGCTACGGGGAGCGCGAAAAAAGAAATCCTTACCTGACCTCTGGATAACCCAAACAGGAGATTAGCCCATTTCCAAGCAAAGCAGGTTGTCACACTGTTAGGCCAATTGCTTCTATTGACACTTTGCATAAACATCTTACACAGGGTGATCAGAAAGGACTGTTATGCCATTAACGCTCTTTTTATTTTTTTATACCTAAGTCTTACAGAATAAAGGCCTTTCTGAGTAAGGGATAACAAAAGGGTCAAAAGGTCACAAACATTCTTTTAAGTAGGCAAAAATCGGGGAAGTTTAGATTCATTGAAAAGTGCAAATTGGAATTTTTTTGCGTCTTGAAACATTCCAGCACACTCAGCTTTTTCTAATTTCACTTCTACTAAATTCATTATCTACTTAATCGTGCGTTTTCACTTTTACTTTTAAATAAGAAAAATGCTAAAGTCCTCATTTTAGGAAATAGTAAGCTGTCTAACCTTCTCAGCTAATCAGTAATCTAAACAGACTTAGACATTACCATTAAAATCCTCGTGAGGACCAGCGTGAAAATATATAGAACTTTTTCTTGAAGTGGGATGACTGAACAGTCTCTCATGTACAGTTTTCACATAATTTACACAGCATGTGGTTTGCACTGTGTACAGCAAAATATTCTATATTTTCTTTTGTTTTGCTTTTGCTTTGATCAGAGATGGAAACAATCTCTCTTTAATAGTATAAAAGCCACCTGCTGGGCATCACAGACTACAGCTAATTGGTAAATTCTTTGAAATTTTGATATAATGGATTTTGACCTCTTTAATTAAAAAAACCCCAAAGCCTAGAATACGGTGAACTCTTCTGGGAAATGAACAGTGCCAAGCATATACAACTGCAAGCTACACCCGATCTTTTCTTAGGAAAGAGTACACAAGTAACATTACCATTTTTTCCTTGAGGATGCGTGGCTTTTGACTTAGAAAAAAAGACTGTTGCTAGCTATGTATCATTTAAGTCACTAAGATAAAGAAATAGCAAACACATTGATATTTCAACTATTACTACTTTTATTGGGATTTGGAGCTAAAAAGCACCAAACATGAAGGGGACTTTTCTATTTTAAACACAGTAAACTCACAAAAGCCACTCACAAATGTTCCAGTCCTCAACATTTCCTACTCCTAGGAGCTCACACTGTACCAATCCACCCCACCTTGTATTCAGAAGGACAAATGGGTTTCACGATCCAAAAGGAAGCCTGTCAACCAGAATTGTTGCTGTTTCATAATCTCTGACATAATGTTAACCTTTCAGTGGAGCTATAATCTCATTGCTTTGGGAACTCTGAGGCAGCACTGTCTTTCTTTTGTTAAAACACTTATTTATATTCTGCCCAGCATAATGGGGCCATGGTCCATGACTGGGACTCATAGGCACTGCAGTAACACAGCTACACAACAACAACAACACTTTTAAAATCTTTGCTTAGGTTTCATGCACAAGTATACATGAATACATGTTACATAGGTATACACTTATTTCCAACAAAAACTGTATGCATGACCATGAAGATAACACCATCATTATTCACCAAGTTATGCTCCTGTTAATTAAAGCATGCACACCATGAAAGCACTTACTAAATTGGAAAAAAAACCACAAAGGACCAGGATCAGAATCAGAACTCGACAAAGACAAGCCTTGTTTACTCCAAACATTTCTTGGTTGCAAAGGAACAACAGAACTACTTAAAATATAGATACCTAAGTCCAGCTTGAAAGAAAAAAGGACCAAGCTTGCTAAGTGCAGAATAACACCATACCAACCAAACACAATTATCACTTAATCAGTAGGTGTTCATTACTGCTGACAAACATCTTGTTAGCCTGGTTAGCAAGTCTGCCTGCCACTTGCCAAAATATTTTGTTTTATTTAGACCTGGTGACTAATTTTGTGAATGTGGTGAATTTTAAAATCCCCCCTACTGATCACATAACTGAAATAACGCACATTGGTCTTGTATTTCAAAGTGTACATCGATCTCTTGATCTGTGAATGTCTCCCTGTAGTTTATGCTACCCTTTTTCTGAATTGGTACAACAAATGGATTTTCAAAGTGATGTTATGGGGACTTAGCTATGCAATTCCCATTAGTGTCAATGGGGGTCGCAGGCTAAATTCCTAGACAATGCTTTGAAAACTGAGCCCTGGATTTTCAAAGGAAGGATAGTCTGTGTTAGAAAGGCAGTGTCTTTCAGTTTTTAAGCCACTGCATTAAAACGCGCCTTTTTCTTTTAAGCACCATGCATTTAGAAATTGTGTCTAAATTTGGGACATTGAAATGTTCACAAGAATGAAACAATTTTGTATTTAAATACTACCATCTGTTTCGAATTTATAAGTGAAATTGTATCTGTCACTAACTTGAATGTTGGGATACAATCTTCAACGCATTCATATATGTACAATGTATAATGTTATGACAGCTGAACCATTAGGATTTGTTGCTATGCTAGAAAAAAACAAAAGTTACTTGTATTCATATCTTTTTTAAGAAAAAAATGCTTGCAAAGGGCAGAATTCTTTCCTAAAATCTGGATCTTGTGGTACACTTTGAGAGATGTCTGGTCTTGTTACATTCATGAACATGTCAAAATAATTTTTTTTTATTCTTTGGCACTTCAAATGAACTTAGGCCTGCCTACAAAATAAAACATTTGCTGTTGAAGTCACATGAACAAGCTTTTTGCTGTTACCATAACCAGAAAAACACTTACAATGTATAATTTTTACAAATCCCATTAAAACTTCAAGCAGCCCAAGATGTAACATCTGAAGACACAGAAAAGTAGTTTCTGAGACAAATATAAATAGCTAGGCCCTATGAAATACACAGTATAGCAACAAGTAATACCTCTTCAAAGAAGATTTGTTTAATTACAGTGAAAATGTTTATTATGAAGTGTGTTGTTCTTCATCATTAAAGAATAAGCTGGACCAGTAGCAAAAGAACCGTCTTTTGAGTCTAGAAACAGGGAAGAGTTTGAAAAGCAGGAGCCTGGCAGACAGTCAGGCTCCAGAGGGCACAGGCTCGGGCCAAATTGCTCCTGTCAAGCGTGTTAGTCCGTACACAAAGTCCCTTTAGACAAAGCATAAAACTATGTCAATGGCAAAATTCGTGTGGATTAAAAATTGTGGATTATGCAATGGTCAGGTCATTCACCATTTTTTCTGGTTTTGAGCTCCTGACGCAGAGGTGTACTCGCTCAAACAGCACGCAGGGGTGACAAGTGCAGCCCCTCAAAACAGGCCATCTGCCTCTCACCTGAACGAGACACTTTGGAAACACAATTTCAACTGTTAAAATTATGAAGCATTGAATATAGCACAGTTATAGCTGGCATTTTCACTCGCCTTCTCGTTGTTTTTTTAAACACAGGTTTGCCAGTAGTACTTCATATTGACATCTACCAAAAAGGAATTTTACAGTTTAGTTTATTTAGTTTTTTATTTTCTATAGGCACTTCTTTTTTACTTGCACTAAACTTACACAGGTTTGCTTTAAACTATTCACTCATCTATGAAATAATGCCATAAATAGCACATGATGAGGCACAGCATCCTAAAATAAATTTCTCAGGGATTAAAACTGTATCATTTTTCTCAATCCTTCCTGTAAAAATCCATCTGAGACAATTCACTATAAAAACGTCTTCAAAAAGTTCAAAATCTGAAGTTAAATTTTAACCACCTTCTCTGGTTTAGAGGTGGGTCTAATTTAAAATAATCTAATTTGGTGTAACTAGAATAAAATTCAAACACAAAACACATTCACTTCAACTTCCATACTGTGTTCTGAAATTGAACACTCTTGTCCCATCTGTCACATTTAATATTTAGCACTATCCATAAGAGTAACTCCAGATGCCTGCAGTCTAACAAGTTTATATATACATACCACATCATGAGAAGTCATTATCTGACAAATGCTGGTTTTAAATACCCCAAACTGTCCTTGTATACACACACATCTAATCTAGACAGTCAGGCTGTTGTACCCTAGAACTAATCACCTGCAGTGGTCTGCCCAAGTATAATTACAACTCCAAGTTTAAATTTCAGTCAGGTTACTTCTAGGATTGAAGGAAGGAGTTTTAGATACGCAGCCCTGGCGCACAAATGCAAACTGATGCCTATGGGAAGACAAGTGAGCATGGCACAGCTCCACAGCATCAGCTTCGTGCTTACAGAGGAGGCAAAGACTTCAGCTCTTTGTGTGAAGCTGCAGCTCAAGAACAGAACCAGGATGCCGCCTGCCTGGGCACTGCTGGGAACTAGGGATTCAGTGAATGGGGCATTTCCTTCTCCTAACTTTCCAGTCTTGTCATATTCTGACTTGAACAAAAACACCAGAGAAAATTTACATCTATGAAATGTACATTGCTACAGAGATTGATTCAACTTAACAGGAGGATATACATCAGGTCTATAAGGTTTATGAGCACCTCTTGAATCTGCAGCAATTGTCTCCACAGAAGTCCATGATCGGTAGTGCGTACTACGAATCACATCCTTTCCACTGAGACAACCTGAGGTTCTACAGCAGGTAAGGGGAAATAGTTTGTTTCAACACAACAGAGTAATTATTTTTAAATTTAGAACTTTTTTTTTTGGCTTGGTTTCTTTTAGGATCTGTGCATTTCTCAAAAGCTGCACAACTAAAATAAAAAAAATTACAGCCACAGTGCACCAGATTCTTCTCTTAGGTGGCCATCAAAACACTTAGAATTTTACATACAAGGTGTCTCTCTGAAAAGCTTCTGCAGGAACCAGATACAAATACAGCAAGTGCTCAATAAAGTATCTCAGCTGATCTTGGGTGCTGAGTTAGAATATGTGAAAAGCCACTGAAATTCAAGACATAACAGGCCACAAACCAGCATAAGTTTGTTTGCATCCAGAAACAAAAATCCAGTGCAAACCATAAGGCGCAGACACTTACAGATGTGGCCATTGTAAGTTTACTGTAAACAAATAGTTATTTCTTCCAAAGCAGTGCACTCAGGGTATGGCTGCACAACCACCCTTTATAGTAGATGAAGTTACATCCCTCAGGGAAAGCTATGCTGGACCTGAGAACCACTGGACAAGGAATTCCACAATCAGTAGCTCAGGAATGTAAATAGAGACAAGTTAAAAGGAAAGCCAAAATCACTAGGAAAAAACTTTCATATTCTTTCATGGACAACCTTCACTTTCCTCTTCAGCTACAAAAAGACATTTACTTCCATATTTATATCTATCAAATGACTCTAAAAGTATTTTAGCAAATACTACAGCTCATATAAAATCCCAGTTTTGTTTTGTTAACTTGTTGTCTAGATAACTTGGTTTAACAAAGGCTTCCAAGCCCAGCAAGTTGCAACCTGGATACCTCAGAATTTCCTTTTTTTATTGGGTTTTTGCAAAAGATCTTTCTCCTCTGGCTGTTGTTTGCAAACATATTAGGAAAAACTCCTTTTTGCTTAAAGGCAATAATCCAATACAATTTATTTATTATTCCTCTTAGAAGCTGGTCTTTTTCCTGATTACGCCTTTTCTCCTCACTTCTATAGACAGTATTTTCTTTAAATGTTTTATCTGAAAAATTATTTCTTATGATTTCCCTGGAAGACTGAGTAATTCCAAATTCTGTTATATGTCATTTGCAATAATTACTCTTCGTATTTTAGCTCCAACAGATCCCAGTACACATGGAACTTTTGCTGAGTAATGATGGCAAAATTCAGCCTCTAATGCCTCCTGCAATTTGAAAACATCTTCCCCTGATTTTACTTGCCACTTTGAAATGTTATCCCTTTCTTGTGAGTAATCCTGTGCTAGATTCTTTTGCTTCTTAAATGAACATTATTCTCACCCTTTATTGACTGACCAGATCTATTATCACATGTAAGCAGTGTTAATCCTCTAGTAATTAACACCCTCATTAAAGTAATTTTAACTCAAAGAAGTTTAAATCGCATTATTGGTTTTATTTAATTAAGCTACGAGGGCTGTTTTACACTGCCATTTCAGTTTTCAGCTTGTGCCTTTTCTACCAGTTACACAAGTCCCCCCTACACACACCACACCCTGACAGACACAAACCCCCACCACCACCACCCCACCCCACACAGTTACCATGGCATTTCTGTCTAGGAGTTATTCAACATGATTCCGTTTCACTGTAAACTTTTTCAACTATTCTGCATGCCAACGGATGCAAGACGTCGACATTATACTAAACATTTTACCATTCCCAGATCTATCATCTGGATGTGCATTGGAATAATAGTATCAAATTCACCCTTCCAGAGGACTCAATATCTTGATAGCGCCTAAAGTGAAAGAGCCACTTTTAATGTCCTTCTCCTAAGCAAGGGCAAACATTTTTATTTAAACTTCAGACTGGCAAAAAGAAACAATCTGAAAGCACTGAGTTGTGCCACTTACAAAGGCCACTTTTTCTGTTACTTTGAAAATAAGTCAGGTTTTAAAATTTATGTTTGTGCGTGTGTGTGTGTGTGTCCTACTGCATGTTCCTTTCTATGGGAAAATATCTGATGGCCTACGTTGTCTTACAGATCTCAGGTAAGCTACTCAACTGACACATTTGACACAGGGTCAAAAGATGCAAACTGTCTTCTGGTTTAACTGCATCATGTTACACTGTGCACTCTGGAAGAGTGTGGGCTAATTATGTGTCCTCCTGAACGATTTCCTGAAGGCTCACTACTGAAACCGGGAAAGCGGGAGTTCTCCTGGGAATGAGGCAACCTGATGGTTTCATGGACTTTATATACCATTAACTGTGTATCGAAAGTCTTTTCTTTTCTTTGGATAAAAACATCTCTTCAAATTTCTACTGTTTAAAAAAGAAATGTTCTTAATGGGTCTCAGCATAAACCATGGAAAATGATAAACACAGAAAGAAAAGGGTAAGAACAATAAAGTACATTTACAGACACAAACTGACTTTTAATCTTTTTTCCCCCCTCATCCTGTATTTTTATGTTCTTCTTTTCTCCCCATCATCTAGTGCTTCCATCTACTCATGTTTTGATTTTTTTCTTTTTTTTGCATTTCTGCTATTATTCACTCCTTATTCACCACCATCACACTTTCTGTAATTGCGGGGTCTTTTAAGTTGCACTGTTCCTTTGCTACTAATGCTCTACAGAAAGTCCTCTGCAAGGAGGACACAATCTATATGTGAATCGTCCATGCAAACTTTGTTATTTCAATATTCTTTAAAATAGCACAATTTGTAGAGGATAAATTGCTCCAAACCTGACACACCCAGGTTATGAGAGCCATAAATGTTAACATATATGATAAGCTGGATTTTACATTTGCCCTACAGTGACTTCCAAAGATAAGATGGACTTTCCTTTTCACAGAAGAAACTAGCAAAAGGGAAAAAAATGGGGTATTCTGTCTGCTGCATGTGATTGACAGATAATTTAGAAAAGGAATGGAACCTAAGTATGTTGATTGATGCAACTGAAAAAATACTGCAGGCAAATCTGTAGGGTTAAAGGGTTAGTAGTGCTTCTCAGTACATACTACATACCAGTGACACTGCCAGTTTATCTAAGGCTGGAGAATGTAAGTGATTTTGGTGCAGAAATTACGTAACACACTAATGCAGCTACCAGTTCCATGGCTCTCTGATGGGAGACTAGGACTTAGAAATGTTAACAGAATACAAATAACATGTAACTTGAAGGAAACCAATAATTTTCTTCTCTTGTGTTGCTCAATTAACAATCCTTATTCATTACTCATAGGAACCACATATTGCTCACAGAATTCAGAGGAAGTACTGGGGAGATGGGGGCTCCAATACTGAGTTCAATCCATCAGCTCAGGGCTACAGAAGGGCCCAGACACAACGGTGGAGATCCTGCAGCAACTGGCTGTCAGCAGGAAGACAACAGCTTGATTTAATGTATTCACAAACCTCGGAAAGTTCTGCACCCAAATCTTTCTTCCTTGCATGTACATAATTTCTTACATGATGAAGGCAAGGACTGGATGAGAGCAAAACTACTAGGAGAAAAATAACTAGAGAGAATCTTCGTTTCATTGAGTAACTTCCACCAAATGGAATGCGTATCAGTGACTCAAACGGTAAGCAGGATTTTACAAATGTAACAGGCACATAGATCAACTTCTAATTCAAGGAAGATATTTGTTAATTGAGAAATTATCTAGAAGTGAACCTTCTGAAACTTTCCTAGCAGCAGGTCCTTTTGCAAAGAATAAAACCACCAGATAAAGTTTATTTTGTGCCTTCTCTCATAATGTCTTTGGAAATGGCTGCTTCATAAAGTGTTCCACAGCATGCCAGTTATTAAAGAAATTAGTGTCATGCTCAAGAAAACGGAAGCCTTTGGGTTCTAACATTATGTGCAGGGTATTCTTGGGAGTTTACTTCAACTACCAAGGATACAATTTAGTTCCATTTAGGTCCCAGTCTTACAGGAATTTCCTCTGTAACTATGGGATGAGCTTTCTTGAATGGAAAGGTTTTCCAGAGATACGAAGTTTTCATTATAACAACAGCTCTGTAGGTTTTGAATTAATTGATTAACTATTTCTAAACTGTGTCTTGCAAAAGTAATGATGACCAAGAAGAGCTTAAAGCTGATTAAATGTGACAGTTAGCAGTCAGATAGGGATTCAGATATGTCCATCTAAATAGTCTTGACAGCAGCCTTTGCCAACTTTTTCTTTTTTTTTTTTTTTTCCCTTAATATCTGCTTTGATCAACCTCTCCAGTCAAACTTTTCGTGATTTCTATGATGGTAGCATTTAGAAGATGAAACTCCCCTGCACAGTTCTAAGTCAAGTATTTCACCTGCACATGGCAAATGGTATCAATAAATGTGATTTCCTGCCTCAGTTCCCAAAATTATAAATTCACCTAACAACAACAAAAAATGCCCTAATGTCTAAGGCTTATGTTCTTATTCAAAGACTGTTATCTGCAGGTCTCTAAGTCAAGATGAGTCAGTGCTTCACAAGTTCTGTCATTTTCTAAATATACAGTACAGATTTCTTGTTGGCTCATTTAGTTCTTGTGTGTATCTCGTTAGGTAAGAGGAGAACTGAAAGAATTGTATCCTTTAAATTAACTAGCTTAAAGAAACAATAGGAAAATTTTCTTATTTTTTGTAACTTCCATGATTTAGGTACCTATGGCATTCTTTACTGTCAATTAAGAGATGGCATTCTGCTTAAGCATTACACCGTTACACCTCACAACCTTTTGTGCACAATATACTATACTTTCCTCTGGAGAAACTGGTAAGGTTTTTGCCATAGATGGAATAGGGTATCTTGTAGTTGGCCATATGTATATCGTTTTAGTTAAGTGAGGTATTGATAGAGCTACTGAAGTGAAGTAACAGCATTTGTACACTGAGGTTTTCAAACCTGTTTTCAGGTATGCCCCCTCATTGTCAGTACACCAGGATCTAGAGCAAAAACCTGGTACATGATCAGCATGTTATTTACACTTCTCTGTCAAAAAAGGGGACATTTAGATGAACTGGATATAATCTGTTTTGCACTGAATTTGATGAATGATTTAATGTCCCAAAGAATACACAGACACCTAATACTCAGCATGTGTGCTTTTAGTTTCTGGCAGTAACAGGGTAGGAATACTTACTACCAGGAAATGACTGACTTGCCATTCTCCTTTGATTCTGCAAATCCTTATCAAGATGGTGAATCCAAAGCCACGCTTGTTTTTGACCCCCCCTGCTGCTAATTTCTGTGCATTTGTTACCAAAGCTTCCTAATTCTTACCAGCTGGCAGGTATAAATCCCATCCCGGTAATGAGCCGGTTTGCTTCTGTGTACAGAGCACTGATTGAGATCTTCCTCACAAATATCTATACACACAGCTTGTGATCTGAGCCTACTGTGATTAACTACAGGCTTTGCAGAACCTAGCTGAGAAGGAGAAATCAAAAGTAAGTGATTCCATTAGGAAATACAAGTGCTTACAAACAAGTTGTCACATTTATGTGAAGAATTCCTGTTTATTTGGAAGAATATGGTACTCTGAAGAAATATTGTGTCTTCCCAGCAAGCCAGGCAACACGTATTTTGCTTGCAGTCATACTCAAATAACTGTGTCATTTTAAACCAGAGATGCATATGCATGCTACCATTGTATGGTGCAAATACATGAGATTTGAAACTTGACATGTGCCTGTTCTGGTCACAGTCTCAAGCCCTCCTGCCTTAGTGCCAAGTTAATTTATGCAGAAGGGAAAGTCCAGGAAGAATTGCCTTCCTCCTCCAGCAAAGTGAGGAATGCAACTCCTGTTTTGTTGCTGCCTGAAACCTGAGCTCCTTTCTTTACCTAAATAAGCAGCATTGCACTGAAAACTAGAGAAGCACAAATCCCATTACATAGCACCCTGAGGCTGGGCTTCACGTTACAGATGTAACATGCTCCTCTTCTTCAGAGAAGCTGGGGAGTGCAAAACAGGGGGAAAGAGATCAGTAAGCATTGTGAAAGAGCCTCTGTGAAGATGAAAGTCTCAGCAACCATTTCCCTCAGGAAGCAAAAGATGAAATGTTCTATACTACTTTCTAATTAAAAATTCAAACTGTTGCCTTATGAAAAGAAGTCTTACTTTTTATGTTCAAACTCTGAAGCTTTTAAGACTTACTCCTAAACATACTGTTGGAGATTTCTCCCTCTTGAAAAATCCTGATGTTTTTTCAGTTCAAGACTCTTTTTTGGAACAGACGTCAGGGTGAGTGTACCCCACTAATTTCAAAGCCTAGGCACTCTGTGGGCTGGCAGCCTGTAAAGGAAGCCAGAGCACACCTTTAGTGGCCTCAGCCTCCAAGAGTTACGGTGAACAGGTCTGGCAACAGGCTGCAACTTCTCTGAGGTCTACTGAAGACATCAAGAGCATTTTCCTCAGGGATTTACAGATGGCAAGAGTTTTGGCAGGCTGCACCTTTGAGAATCGGAGACAAACCAGAGCTGAAACGCAGTTACTACCACAGGAAATTAATTCAAATTAAACACTGCAAACATAACAGTGGGGAAGACTGAACTGTCACCCTGCCTTTAGTGGCAGAAAATCCTGCACCTGGGATTGAAGCCCAGTGGTCTGTTACACAGCTCCTACCTACAATGAGTTTCTTCTGAGTTTATCAGAAGGACAATGCTATGCCTCAGCAATGAATGGGAAGACAGAGGAGGATTATATTAAGTAGTAGTAACAATTTACTCTTTCAAATAAATTTACATTAAATTTGTTGCATGGAATGCTACAATTCAGAATGTTAGCAATATTTCTCACCAGAAAACACATCACAAAATAAATGGACAAGCAACCCAATAAATTAATGATTCCAAATTAGAAGAAAATGTATTATACTTTTAAATATCAGGAATCAATTTGCAGATGGAATACATGTTGTGTACTACCAATAATTTGAGTTCATAGAAGTGACACATGCTCATTTACACACATCATAAACAAAATCTGACAAAAATGTATCTTCTAATGTTTCTATGCTATATTACTCTGTATATTAATCATATTGATTGCGTTATGAATTTGTGTCCAATTTATCTCTAACATTGAGAAAATGCAAACAGAAACTGCTGAAAATCATCTCAAATTTCCCCCCATGCTTAAGCAGAGCTTATGGACATTGTTGATCGCAGCCCCTGGTCTACCATCTGAGGGACACCACTATCAGACTGTAAACTCTGTGTTTGCCATGTGGGTGGAGATACTGCTACTGTGGTTGCTTAACTCTGGAGTTACCAACAGCATATGATTATTTCCACTTGAGACTGCTGCCTGTTGCAGGACCAACACTGACAGCAGCTGGAGGGTGTTAACCACATGTACTTAAGTGCCAAAAGAACACAGATGAGACGCAGTTCTCCTCACCCCAGCAAAACAAGGAAATTCCACAATCATCAAGCTAGCTGAGTACTTGTTTGAGACAAGACAGTAGAGGAAGAAGCCCATAAGCAGTGCTGATGGTGGAGAAAAACATCAGGAACAACTTTTGAAGTCAAAAGTGAAACAAAGTCAAGCTATGTTGGCAGCTTAGGTTATATCTCTGCAGGAAATAATTTGATTTCAAGAATAGGTATTTGTTAGCACCCACTTGGTTAAGAATCAGGACATCTGGCCTAGGACAGCAACTGCTGTGCCTAACACAAGGTTATTTTTCTTGTCCACTACATACTACACGGGCTCTCCAAAGAATAACACACAAATTATAATATTAATGTCTTTTCCTCACAGTACTTAGGTGTACAGAACATCCAAGAAACTGCCTTACATTCCAGAACTGTAACCCTAGTCTTTAGGCACTAATGAACAGATCATAACCAGGAAAAAACTAATTCATGTCAGAGGCTGTGCTTCCTCTTCAGAGGCGATTCAAGTAGAACAAACTAAGACCTGTTTACTTTTGAAGGTTAATTCCAATTGACCTAAGATCTGAATTGGTAGCAAAATCCCCAAAGCTTATTCCCCCTCACTCTAGGCCACTGCACTATTAATCCAAGCTCCCCGTACAGACAGTAGCAAGAAATGATTGTCAGAGAGCGATGCAAGTTGCAGGCGAGCTGGGTCATCTTCACAAGATGCCAGAGACATCTCTGTAAAGCAGCACATGCCACTTTGATAATTGCCTTGCTGAGATGGCCCCTCAGTGGCTTTAAGTGGGGTCAAAGGGTGCACATAGGTGTGACCTCAGGTCATATGCTAAGAAAAGTGGCATAAGGCATGACACAATTACTGCAGCTGCACAGAACCATGAATCTACCCCAATTTTCTACCTGCTAAAATAGCTGGAGCTGCAAGTTTCTAGATGATCCATGTGATTCACCATGTGTGATTAGCCAACCGCACCAAGTCACCTGTGTAAGATGCTGAGATACTGTGGTTATGGGAATAGCACAAAAATCTTTATTCACTAGGGTTTCTTCAGATTACAAAGATCTGTAAGGAGCATATTAAGTATGACAAAAGCCTAAGTGGAGAACAGTATAAAGAGAAAGAGGTGGCTCAAAGGGCACATCGGTAAGTGCTTGCCCCTTTGTGATTTCTGTCCTCTTAGAGCTTCCTGCTACTAACTACTATTGTCTTCTTAGACACAACTCTTTCTCATGCCAGCTGTTTCTGTTTGCTCTTCCATGTCTGTGGAAGGAAGAAGGAAAGTGGGCTTGCTGGGGACAAGAGGCTGCCTACACATTGTCTTCAGGGAAAGACAGAGGATCAAGAACTGTTAGGTTGAAAATACCTATGGCAACTCTTTTCAAAGCTGCTCCTCCCTACATGATAATTATCCAAGTGTAGCTCTTCTCTGTCTTCCAAGCTGGGTCCCTGTAAGTGACTTTGCTTCATTAGTAAAATGTGCTATAATATCCTACTGCCCAATCCTCATTAATCTTACACACTGCACTAGTACAGCACAGAGTGAGTAAGCTGTTGTTGAGATAACTGGCTTCCATTAGCAACCATGTGATTGGCAGGACGATAAAGTCTTTTCCCTTGCAGGTCAGCTGCTTTTTAAGAAGAGGGCAATCCTGCTGATCCATCTTTTAGCTACAGTCTCTCACTGAGTCCCAAATCTCCTGCCTTTTAGCTTTGATACGGTTCAAGCTTTCCCCCTAGTATCAGCCCCTACCTGTCATCAGCTCCTCTGTACCAAACAGCCAATATCAGGAGTTTGACCTCAGGGCACAGTCCGGGTGGGCAGGTAAAACCTGACCACTGGACCTACTTCCTTATCTTTCATATCCTGCAATTCATGAAGAAGTATCAAATTCAAACTAAAAAACAGAAGCATGACCTTTTATAAGAACTTTCTGAAAAAGGCTCTGTTGCCTTTCTAAGTATTCTTGAAAAGAACTGTCATCTACCCTATTAAGACAGAAATGGATCACAAATAAGGAGAAGAGAGAAAGCACTGAAAATCTTTACTAAATGGTAGAAGTTTTTGATGTGTGCCTGCAATACCTTTTGGTGATGCAAACAAAAATATAGTAAAAACCAAACCAAATATACTACAACTGTTCTACATCTGCAAGCTCCAGTTGCAACCCAGTAGAGAGCTGCCCAAACTTCTCCTGTTTATGAAGAATCTTAAATCAACTAAATTCTCATGACATACAGAGTATCCTCTATAAAGTGCTTGAGAGAATTCTAAATATAAGTTGCTAACATAAACTAAGAGCTATCATAAACAACATAATATCTATTGAAGTGACATACTCCCCAGTTAGTGCTTAAAACACACAAAAATCTTTATTTCCTGTAGTAAGTACGTACACACCCTGCCCTCCTGCATAGCTGGAAGAATTGTTTTCCCTTGAAACAAACGTAGGCTCTGCAAGGATTTATACCATGTAGGTGGATGACAGAAATGGTGCCAAAATCTCAACATCCTTTCCCTTAAACTGAAATTGTCTAAGTACAAATTGAAAGATGTTTAGTCCTTTTAACGCTGACAATAAAAAGAGAGTAAAAAAGAATCCAAAAGAGGAAGGCTGCTAGTCAAGGCGAGACTTGTGGCATGAACAAGTCTTGTAGCCATAATCGTGTATCCTTCTCACACAGTACACACTTATCCCACTGTTGATATTGTTCATTGTTATATTACTGTGAGAATATAACAGAGAACCCTACCTTTTAACTTTTTCATTAAAAAAGACAGTTTAATGAAGTCCTTTCTAACTATCAGGAGAAATGTGTATACTTTTGCCTCAAGAACTTTCCCTTCTGAAATGCCCTTTAATAATCTTGCTGTGAAAAACCTACTAAACCATTAAAAGCAAAAATATTCTTACTATATAAATAATTTGGTATGGAATTCTTTCTACTTTCTCTTATTTTCTAATGACTTTGATGGGCTCATAATGGTGCTGAAAAATATCAATAACATCTGCAGGCTAAAGATCCTCCCTGTGCAGTTAATGATTCATTTCACTATCTAAATGATACTTATACTTACAATTTTGTGAAATAATAAATCACTTGTAAAAGCTAACTTCAAGCATGAAAAGGCTTTGTAAATCATTTGTTATGGGTGGTTATAGTGTCTGAATTTACAAAGATTTTAGTAGATTTTAGTCTGGAAAAACCTTCCTTTTGGCAAGACCTGTGGGAAAGTGCTTCCAACGTTACGGCATTTAAAATTAAATTAAATTAAACTAGATTTTATGTAGAATGAAGATCATCCAGTTGGAATAAAGCTGCTTTCCAACAGTTTAAAAGAATTCTATGTAACAAATTCAGGAAAGGAAATGTTAAATAATACGATGCCTGATTCTGCTATCCAGGGAGTAGTTTTGTAGACAGGAGCAAATGCTCAGAATGGAATCAGATCAGCACACACCAGGATAACACATACACTCTTGCAAAAAGGATCTTCTCACAGAATCTTCACAAAATTGTCAGGACCAAAATTCAATCTAATATTCCTGTAACAGTACTACCAGTAGCACAGTGCCCCCTAACCACACACTGGAGAAACAGTTTTATGCTAAATTACAGGGAATAATGCCACTAGTAACACTTCAAATAACTGCTTTTCACAACTAATTACATGGGAATGCAAAAACATGAAAGGTTCTTGAATTTAATAACTTCAGCATTGGTCAGAAGGGGAAATTAGTAGGATAAAAAACACCAACTAGTGTCTTACTTGTCTGAGGTCGATGAAAGCTAACTGCAGGGTGTCTCCCTGGAATCCTGGCACAGGCTCAGAACTAGCAAACACTGCAAAAAAAAGGTTAAAATATTACGGATGTAGATTTTTTTTTTTTAATCTAACAGAAAAATCAAGCTCTATGCAATGTAAGTGCAAGGTAGCATAGTTTCATAGGAATAGTTTAAACTAATAACTCACAGTGATTAAAACCAAACAAACCAACAAACAACCTTTCAACAGTTCTTCCAATAACCCTAAAGAATAATACTTTTAGGAGTATTATTAGAAATTTTGCTTAAAATTCTAACGCAGTAGCAATGTTACGACCACAGAAAACAAGATGTTTCTTAGCCTGAGGTGCATGATTACTGAAGAATTTCAAAATAATACCAATTCTATGGCTGTCAATGAATTTTCAAACATCTGCCTTTGTTACAGCATCCGTGCTATAAAAACCTCAACCTCCAGTCAAACAGCATTAAAGGACAAACACTAAGGTGGGAGTTAGTTTCATGTGCAGACAACAGGTAGAAAGCCCTATGTGCCACGGTCAGAGCAGAGCTGAAATGCCTGCTCATGCCTTTTAGCCTGCTTATCAGTAATGAGCTTCTGCTCAGTTTGAATCCAAAACTGGCTGTCAGAATTGGCAGGCAAAAATATATTCATAATACAAAAAATGGTAACACAACAGTGAAAGAAAGTCAGCTACTTATCTAAATCAGGAAACGATCAATAGTTGTTAAACTTAAATACACTTTTTGTTGTTACTATCCCAGTCACAAGTTAATAACAAATACCCACTGCCTCACATCTCCACTCAGGTTAGATATCTTATTTCAAAAGAAATTAAGAGTATTTTTCTTATGCCCTTCAGGTAGAGCTCTTAACAAAACAAAGTAGATACTACTGCAATAGATTTAGAGAAGCATCATCTGAGGCAATGAAAGGTAATATTTTTTTCCAAGTTTGAGAAACAGGTCATTCAATGGTAGAGGAAACAGAACATATGTATCCAATTTCCAGATCCAGTGCTAAACTCTACTGTTCCTAATACTAACATTTAGAAGTAATATGAAATCCTTAATATATTTTTTTAAATGGAGAGTTAGAAAATGTGGATTATGTGGAGGTAAAACCCAGAAAACCACTGGTGTCTGAGCTAACACAATGGGAGAATAATGGCCTCGAACATCTACTTCTGAATGTATGGTTTCAACTTAAAGCAGACTAATGAATTCAGATCGACTATTCCTCAAGTCTAAAAATGACTACATGGAACACAATTTTAAATAAAGACTCTTACTTAAACGGTACAAGAAACTACTAAGACCATCTCAGAATATTTAAGAATAGCTCAGTAATAGATGGATATAGTATTAGAGTAGCAGCTTTACCAGCAGAAGCAGAATTTATTACTTGTATTACACTAGTGCAAAGGTTCTTATGAGAGTCATGTAATAGGAGAATGAACTGAACTGCAATACAACTTCATTCTTTATCAACTACAGAAATAAAAAACAGCAATCAAATGCCTTAGAGAGACCACTGTAATGTCACAGACAAGTATTGGTAACATTGGCAAATGCTCAATGATTACTGTATTCAAGTGTGAATTTTAAATTGTCTGGTCTTCCTACTATATAAGTAACACCAACTTTCTAGAGGCGTTTTCAGGGAATTCTAATTGACCACAAACATGCCTTAAAAAAAAAAAGCTAAAAAACAGCAGAAAAAAACATACCTTACACTCAGTATTTTATAGGGAGAGTTTTCTAATAATAAACTCTTTAAAAGCAGCAAAGAGAAACAGCCTGTACAATCACTAACCTGAAGAATTACAAAGATGCCTAAGCCTAGGAACCCTGGGCACCCTTCTGAACAACCCAGGCTAAAGTGTCTACATGGCTGTCTTCTGCAGGTATTTCATGGGCACTAAGAACAGCTTTTCCTACAGACAGTGAAGCTGGGCTCTGTGGTCAGCCAAACACAGCATTTAAAATGGAACACCACACTCCAGCACGGAATTCTAAGCAAAGCTCCAGAGATACATGAGTTGTGAGCTCTGGCAGCACATTAATAAGGAGGATATGCATGATGGTCACAAGGGATCTTTTCTACACCCCTTAAACCAGGAAAGTAAGGCCTATCAGATCATCTAATCTGATCCTAACTTTCTCTTCGTACACAGTACACCGAGAACAGCTTCCCCCACCAGAATCTCAACTCCTCCAGCCACTCCACAATTGTAGCTAGCACTGGGAGAAAGAAGATCAATGACAAAAAAAAGGCTACAGAACTGAAAAGTAAATATAACTGAAAAGTGTGACCTTCAGAAAGTCTTTTCAGCTAGCTTTTGGCACTGTATACTTTGGGAGAAATACTCCTACACCAGAATACTCTTACATGCCACGGGGCAAATATTTGCATCTTTTCTGCGCTCATCAGGCTAAGATAGTTTGGAATTTATCCTAATGCATTAAATAATGCAGAAAAATTTTGTTTCTTTATGTAATACCTACTAGCATTGCAGCTACAGAACAAGAAGCACACAATGTACCAAACTTAGTTGTTGCATCAGCTTTGTTCTCTTAAACTACAATTTTATATTATGAATGCATGTACAACATTAGGGACTCTCATTATAGCCCAAGCATTTATTCTCACATTTGGATCACTCTGACAGGTGACTACAATAGAATTTGCTTCATTATTATAATTTCATGAGTTCAAAGGGCAAAAAGATAATCTACTTATGATAACAGCCAGACAGTTCCCCCTCCGCCCTCAGTGCAGGGCTTTTAAGTTTTGCTAACAATTTTACAAAGCTAATTAAATATTTTCTACTGCACAGCATATTAGGAAGATATTATAAGAACAGGATTAACATTCTTAATGTCTTTGTCCTAAGGGCCCTTTTCCAGATAATAATGAAACACTGTCATATATACATCTTTTAAAATATTCACCCCCTACAATCATTCTAGGCTTAAAGAGGATTTGGAGGGGTAGGGGGCTGGTTGGTTGTTTGGCTTAATGTGCATAAAAGCATTCTGGAATTTTATAATATAGGAGAATGAAGTGCAAAGATCACCATTAAACTGTCACTTTTAGGGACAAACAACTGGCTGTTTGGCAGTTTGAATCAGATACTTATATGTTTAGGAAAAATCAGTTGAAAATATACACTGTGATCTGGTATTCACAAGGTTTTTGTTAACATCTTCTCTTCCTCTGCTTTGCTGCTACTGTATATAAAACAATAACTTTGGCACAACGTGCATCTTCAATATGTAGAATCTCAACATACTTCCTATAACAGGCAGTTTAGGAATATAAAGAAGGTAGAACCGAATGAAACAAATATGTAGTAATACAAAAACAGGCTGGGAGGTAACACATACATTATAATGGTGAATAGAAACGTTGCAAAGATTACTTCAGTCCATTTTCTTTTGAATATTTTGCTTTGATCTTATAATTACTTTTTGTATACAGGACACATGAGAATTGACATATATATAGGTAAGCGTTAATAGAGATCTTAAGATAAAGGCTGCATCTGCTAAATGAAATTTAAGACATCTTTAACTGCAAATTGCACTGAATTTCTATGCAATTCTAGATTTATTAACAGGTCTCTTCGTTTTATTTTCTCAAAATCCCATCTTTTAGACATCATCTCGTTGTGCCTCTCTGTTGGTCTGGGAATTCAGTACCTAATTCTTGACAAATAGTTTTGCTGTTCAGTGGAAGAAATTAAAAACCAGAGTCCAGACTCTGAATCAAAAGCTAAATTAGGACAGTTTTACTCCAGTCTCATAGCACTGATTCATAGGCAGGACAGCAAAGCTACAGAAGTATTTTTAAAGGAAGAGCAGAGAATCAGGTGACTATCTCAGCTGCCTCAGCCACTTTGCAGCCCTGTTGGATGCTCCAGCTGTTCAAACATGCCTGGAGGGAGCCTTGCTGAGGGAGCTGCCAGCTGGCCAGGCAGCAGCCCCCAGTGCCAGCAAGACCTCGCTGCTTCCTCTCCCACCCCTGCTGCCATATGTGACCGGCAGATGAAGGACGGGCGCCGGCGAGTGAAGTTAACCTGACTGCCCAGATGGGAGAGGAGGCAGGTAAACTGAGGGGGCTCCAGAGAAGAATATCGTGGCTTTTCAAGGAAAAACAGGATCTGGGCTCCTCAGCTTCTGGCATGCCCACCTGGAGATTACTTTTGAGTGTGCTCAGCAGAGAACACTTTGCTCAAGATGTCACTTGCTCTTGGATACTGCAGCTCTCCACGCAGTGGGCGGAAGGAGGGACTGCCAGGAAGCTATACATAGGGCTGATCAGGAAAATACAGAGCACCCTGCTTTGCACTAACTCTCCACTAACCCTTGCTCTATTATAGGCAAGACCCAAAACCTTTTCACCCTTTCACATCTGGGTGAAGAAGAATGCCCATTCACCCGTATTTCATTCTGCTAACTAATCCTGCCTCACAATTCGTCTGTGTTAAAACACATAAATTAAAACAAAACATTTCACTCTTCCAACAATTACAACTTCTGACAAGCTCTAATTCTTTAATAAGAAGCTGATGTAAGCTAAGTAGATCTGAATGGTGTCTCTGAAAAGCTCATTTTTATCATGTACACCTTTCTTCTTGTAAAGTGAGATACAGTAACTCACATTTGAATTTCATCTTCAAGAAAACACCTCCCCTTCTCAACCCATTTCCTTCCTTGGGGAACCAAAATGTAATATTCAAACAAAAGACTACTCTTTGGATTTTATTCAATGGGACTTAGTACATTCTATTTTCTGAACAGTGCTGCAAGAATCTCAGTCGTCCTAGTGGAAGATAACCACTGAGAAAGAATGGTACAAAACACGGGTAAAACACTGCTCTAGGTTATAAAATTTGCAGAGGAAGTGGAGAAGTACTTTGATTAGAACAGGACAAACTGAAATCAAACTGGAAGCTTTTGGAATGTTTGGAAGGAAACAAAAAAATTGCTAGAAGAAGAGCAAGATGATGATGACCTTCTTTTCCTTACAAATAATGAGACAAGACCACCTGATGCTATTATTATTGTTGAGCAAAAATATCAGATATTTCCATATTTTCTGCTCTGCTTTTTGAAGTTAGCTACCACAGGTACTACACTCCATGAAAATTTAGTGCAGGATAATGAAAATCACAGTTACCACCAGATCACTTCCTTCCCTTCCACCTTCCTATTTTGGAAGTCCATTTATCACTCTACCTATCCTTTGCCACTAAGAAGAGCACTTACAGACTTTAACAGATTGCTGCTCATTAATAGATTGCTGGATTGTTGTTTGGACTGTTGATTGTTTTTTAACAGAAAAGAAAAAAGCTAATAAGTTATCACATTTTTCTGATTTTATTTAGATCGCTGCAGTACCTATTAGAAAAAATAAAATTAAAGATCAGAAACAAAATTCTAGAATACCAGCAAGAATTTTTAAAAGTTTACCTTCAGATATTAATAACTTTCTACATCCCATCTAAATTCTTAGTTCAAAATTCATCTGTGTATACTCCATTGTAAGTAAAATGTCAAACCCATTAATACAATACAGTAGAAAACTTGCAACAGTTGTGAATTATTCGCTCACTCTAAGCACTAATTGAAATGTCACTGTCGTGTCCATTAATCCCAAAGAATCAAAGAATAAAGCTGGGGGAGGGTGATGAGCAAGAACATAAATCACAGGCATCACAGTGAGGCCTGGAATGTGCCTGTGATGGACCTTATGAATGAAACCACACCAGCAAAGCAGTCTGAGCAAAATCTTGTGTCACTCCTTTATTCCACAGACTGCAAAATGTCGTTTGTTGCAACACGCTATTCTGACAAGCTTCCATATTTGCACTGAAACGACTCAAAGGGTTTCTGTGCAAAACCAATTTTTTTTCTACCATGCTTTAAAAGCCTTACAGAAAGGAAGAAATAAAGTTCATTCTATTAGCACTTGTATAGCCCATGCTAGAAATTACAGAGTGGTGGAAAAAATGCATTTTTCAGTTTTTAAGTTACTAGCTTTCTGAAACTTTCTTATTTTGGCCCAAGTTTTGATATGTCCTGTCTACACCATATGCTCAGAATAACAGCTACATAAAAAAACCCCATGTCATCTTACAGTTATATTTTAACTTTAAAATAATGAAATGTTACCATTTTACATCAAATAAAACTCTAGTAAGATTTCTTCACTGATTAAAGTTTCTGCTGTGCATCAACCAAAGATGGCAGAAAGAATGGTAATAAGAAATTAGGATAGCACTAATCAGGGCACATATCAGCCTTTGCCTGAGAAGAAAAAGGTCTGAAAAAACCCAAAGATCAGATGATAACTGGACACATTGGAACTTCTCCCTTCTTTGCTGTGAACATACCGTTCATAATGTGAAAGTCACCTGCAAGACATGCATTTTATCCCCTGTACTGCTAGAAATCCCAGGGTGAAACAGGGCATTGGTTCATCTACAGAGAGTAGCGAAGTACTGTGTTGTTCACAGCTGATATTTTAAATATTAGAAAAAGAATAATACTGTAATGGACAAGATTTCTTCACTGTTACACTATTTGTTCAGAAGGCAGATGATGGTTTAGTGGTTGCATTCATTCAGCTTGTTAAGATGAATGATTATGATGTCAGTATTACAAATACCGCATAATTTCTGTTTTGAAAGCTTTTTTATCTTTTTTGTATCTTTTCTACATCTAGGAAACTACACAAATGCACAAACACACCCCTATGTACCTACCTGAAAAGAACAATACTAAATTTGCAACATCAAGCATACTAAAAGTAAGAAAAGTCAAACCATGATCTGTTTGGTTAACTTGTACAATCACGGAATTTTAATGTCACAATCACAAATATTCTATCAATTCGACCCTGATAGTCCTGTCAGTTTGTTCCATGCCCTGAAAGGCCTTAAGGCTGGACAGTGAGGGACTGTCAGAAAGATGCCTGCTCTCTCTACCTGTTACTGAGTTCAGCTGGAATTTAACAAATAAGGCAGGAGAAGGAAAGACAAGTATACGGTTAAAATGTCAAAAATGCCCCTTAAGTCCGTCTCTGGACTCTCACAAAAACCTTTTGTGATGCTAACCAAATTGCTTGAAATTAAATTTTCAGTTTCCCATAGGTGGCTTCTAATGGAATAGTCATCAATTTTTTTCATGTATCCAAACTAAAAGCCTCAGGATATGACTTGTAGAACTGCCCCGTTTTATAGCTGTCACCAAAATCATTGAGACCTACACTTCAAACACATAACAGAAAAGATACTTTGAAAAAAAAAAACAAACCCCAGAGCAGAAGAATCTGAAAATACGCATTGAAAAAAATCTCTAGTAAGCCTTTACACTGTATCTCAGTCATCAACTATAAAACCAGTCCCAACACCTATTCATGGAAGTAACTTTCTTCCTACAGATTAACAGCTCACCCTGAGCCACGAGCTCCATGCAAAACATGAGGTAATTAATCCTGCCTTCAGTGCTGGATTGAACCAGTTTATAAAATAATTCTGATGCCATATTTTAAACAGTGACAGTAAATCAACATCTGATGTTTACTAAATGAGTACTATTATTCTGCACAGTAAGGTAGTAGCTGTTCTAGGAGGGAAGAAATCCTACGTAACAGCACATTTAAAATTTGTATCATAATAGATGAACTCAAGAGAGAACATAAAAATTTCACAGACATTTGACCTTTGTTCTTACCCATTAAAACATAATATTTATGTAGTAGTTTAGGGCAATTTTGTACTAAACTAAGTCTTTACTGGATACAGTGATTATGATCCCATTAGGAGTAACAACAATGTATGTTTCAATTCGGATACTTTAGTTAAAATTAAAGTTCATTTAAAAATTTCCCAGGAATGCTAATATACTTACTCATAAATAATTTTTACAAGAAGACATACTGTAATACTATTTTTTTAATAAAAGACAAAGTTCTAGTAGATTATGGAAAAGGATCACTACATAGCTTACATTAAATACCTTTCTTCAGTGTTAGGAATACATACTTACATTCACACTGTATCACGTCTAAATTAAACTGCTGAATTGCTCCCATGCTTATTTGTTTTAATTCACTGTCCAGTAGCATCTGCATTAGGGACATTGAAAGATGCTGGCAGGCTGACATGCAAGCTGTCTGGGCCACTTTTCCCTAGTAGAAAAAGCAACAGGTTTTACAATAGAAACAATGATATGTCACTAAAGAACTGCTCATCTGATTTGATTTTAATAAACACTCTCAAGTCTTAATGATACAAAACTTAGATTAGAAGGGGAGAGATCACAATTCTGTTATTTATTTGATCTATTATATTTGTTTCTATTAGATCAAACAGAGAACTAGGTTAAATATATTTTAAAGCAATTATTGATATTTCTTCCAGATATCCAACAGTCTTCATGAATACAAGGCCATTTCCAAAACAATGACAAAGTTGCTGAAGCATATGAACAGCTTTGTGGATTTATTTAAATATTTTTAACCCAAACAGAATGAAAGCAAGAATGTAATGAAAATCAACATGCTGCATAGTTTTAACAATAGTAAATGAAAAAAACCCCAACTTTATTTAAACCAAAATGATCGCAATTGGTTGGGTCATTTCTCATAAGAGCTTGTGCTAATTCTTGGTAGTTTAATTGCTCGGATTCCATCTCAAAGCTTGTTGCGAAATTGTTTTAAAAATTCATGATTATCCATCATCTTTCCAGGTGCTTAATAAATCAGTGCTGTCAGTGATCAACTACTTACAAAATGAAATGTAGCCCTCTGCTGTACAAAATAGAAATAATTTCCCAATCACACTCTAGCTAGCAATATTGTTCTTTATCATCTACATGTAATTGAGACAATTTTTCCAACATGAGATCAAAAAACAAAACACAAACTCAGACATTAACCTGAATAAATTACTTAAAATTTAGTACAGAAAAATTGAAAGATAACAAAATTCTACCTTATAGTTAAGAAAACCACTTGAGACCAGACACCAAACCAGATGGCACCATTCTATTCACAGCACTGCCATCTTTTAGAACAGAGTGATCCTGGGTGTCAGATGCAACTATATGATAATCTCTGTAGTTTAATGTACTGAAACCACTCTTTTCAACTGATGTGTATGTTACAATGATATTGAAACAAAGGTAACAACACGTTTACACAAAATAAATCATATTAACAGAGCTATTGGAGCATACACCACTATTGTTTTACTTCTGTCCATCAGTACAGTTATGTCACCTGTTTCTCTAAAGCAATGGTTCCCCAGCTGCTTTCTGCAAAGCCAGGTTGATCGATTCATTGCTGACTTCCAGAAACACATATAAGTAATGAGCAACTATAATGGACAGCAGTTCGCTGTCCCAAAAAGTTTGGAAAGTTTTGCCCCAGCGTCTGAAGAGCCAGATCTTGTCCTTAAAAAGTCAACTTGCTAACATTACTGAATTTCCATGTACAGAAAATTTTCATTACAGAAAGCAAATTTGGCCCCAAATATTTTGTGCTTTAAAAACGTGTTATTTGTTAAAAGGTAATTAAAATGAAGAGAATACAATGGAAAGCCTTCCACTCTCCTCACATTCACACTGAAACATTAAATGGCTGTTGCTAATTCTTTTTCAGCATTAGGACACCTTGAACTGTTAGGAGCTTTTTATCTAAAATGACATGTCAGCTTCTTAATTGAAAATCTCAGAAAAGCAAATAACATTTTTGAGCAAAATAGATGAACTGACAACAAAGAATGTAAGAAACAATGCAAGAACAGCATGCTTAAAAGTCTCCCAAACCCAACAGCAATTATACTGGGAGACATGCAGCTATATTCCCCAAGCAGAACAATATCAATATGAATAGGGGTAAAAGAAGAAAAAAAGAATAGGCAAAAAAAGAAGGAAAAGGGAGGTGAGAAGGGGACTCAATGGGCCACAGTTCATGTAATTACAGTGTAGTACATCTGAAATACTTAATGGAAATGTCATTTTGATTTAATGGAACAACTGGTGCATCTCTGTTTAATGTACTGCTCCATCAAATCAGCTCCATGTCCTATTTATGCTGCCACTATAATGTAATAAAAGTTCAACCAGATTAATAAGTTGTCATCAAAAATTTTAACATTCAGTTTATTTCATATGGAAACAATGTGTACTCCTCTGTTATCTTAAATAAACAACAGAATTTTATATTTCTAACAAGCAAGTGTAGTTAATTGTTACAATCTGGCAAATATCAATAGTACTGGAGCACAAGATAATGGTTACAATACAGAAATGACACGGCTAAAGCCACTTGGACTTTAAATAAGTATCAATACATGTACATTTAATGTTGATTTTAAAATTTCATAAAATGTAAGCATCCTAACATACAAACTATTTCCAACTATGTAACTTGAACTACAGGCTTATTGTTCAAATGACACATCAACAAATACTGTAAGTTTACTATACACAGTTGATACTTAATAAAAATCACTCAATATTCTCAAATTTAGAGAAAAAATAAAGCTACGCATATCTATCAATATGCTGAATTTTGACTAAGAGAAACGTGAACTATACTGTTATCCCTCTTCAAAATTCAGTGCTTCCCACTTCAAAATACACTGGATGTATCATACCCAGAAAAGAATAAAATTAACATTTGTGTTTGAAAAATAGGATCTACTTAAAAATTCATCTCCAAATTTCCAACATGTACCACATAATCAATTCCTTGCCATTTTTTCATAAAGTATTTTGAAGAGGAAATACAAGGATTCATGAACATAGCAATAACATTTGTTTTTCAGACTTGAACAAATGTCAGTTAATTTTAAAACAGTCTTGATGTTTGTTATTTCTCAGTCAGTTGTTTTGCTTTTTAAAATTACTATTACTATTTTTTAAGGGGGTGGGGGTGGCCATGGTTATCTAGCAATTAAATACCTATATTCAATAGCATGCAGAGATTCAGCAGGCTTCTCACATTCGCCCCAGTTGCCTCCCATTTGGAGACACTACTATTGTCTCTGCTGTGCCTATGCTAATTGCTCCTATCTACAAAACCTATTCTTCTACTCAATCAGTGTAAAGTTTAGGAAACAAGGACCCTATTCTATACGCAAAAACACCTGCTAACAGTGTTAAAGGCAACTATTTTTTCACCCAGCCTTCACATTTTGCTGAAATACAAGTTTGTAAAAAGAGAAAACCCTTAGACAAACTTCTTATATTTCAAAGGAGCTTGTAAAGGGAATCTGCTGACATATTAAATCCTTTTTTACAGGACCCAAAAGCTTTTCTCCTAAGAACAATTGTAGTAAAGAGACATTTGGCTCCTAGGAAATTCCCAAAGGGTCAGCCATATGCATCCTTCCACGGCACCTTCGCGGTGCTGCTTTCTAAAACCCATGCTAGCTGTCTCAAAAGCAGCTTTCATCATTCACTATGGTGTCAGTCAATATGATTTATGGACTGCATTCAACAAAGTCAAAGCATATAGAATGAGAAATATGACTACAATCTGCTAATTTGTTTTGTATTGAGCCACTTAGGAGTCAAAGACCTGATGTCAGGCTGAGACCAGCAACACAATTAACCAGCCAGTGACAGATTCATCCATCCTCCCTGCCAGGCTGTGCCAATCAAAGACAGCATGAAGCAGCAGTTGGAGAAGTCAGTAAGAAAACCCATTCTCTAAGTAGCCTGTGGAGGCTGTTGATTGACAGTTTTTGAATATAGCTGCAGAAAACCACCACCCCTTCACCCTCACTGCAAGCTGTGAAATTAGGCTTTTGCTGCCAATCACAGAAACAATAAAATAACACAAACTGCTATCCTCAGCATAAAAAGAAAATAACAAAACTTATCCGTTAAATCTAAGATGTTAAGATGAAGAATTAATTTAGCAATATGAAATAACAATGATATTGTTTCTGAAAATACAAATATATTAAACATACAAATTTTATCACTCAGGGTTAAAAACTCCAACTTTTGAACTACTGATGGAATACAAGTATACCAAAAACATGAATGGAATTTTTAAGAATCAATTTTACTTCCAGTCTCCACCCAAATGTTACTGAAACAATTAAAAATACCTAGTTGAAAGTAATTTGCAACTGTCTCTTTTCAATGGCCACTCTTTTCCAACTTTGTATTGACAAGGCACATATCTAGAATAAAATTTCAGGTAATTCCAAACTTAGATTAAAGTCACTTACATATAGTCCCACTACAATTTCAAGTTAACTGATCTGGAAATACAAGGTAATTTTTTTCCTTAATTCTTCAAAATACAACTAAAAAAGGTAGTTCCTTAATAAAAAATTTGATCATTCAATTTATTTAATGAGATTAACGGCTGTATAATGAAATTTTAATTCACTTTTTGATTCAAAGCATCTAGTGGCACTATAAACTGCAAGATTAACTTAAAATGGGATGTAAACATAATCTCGAAAGACTAAATTCTTGTGAATTCAGAAAACAGAACCATTAAAAACTGCATGACTTTCCAATTATAACCTTCCAAAAGCCACACAGCTTCTGTGCTCTACATTGCTGAAATTCTGCTAGTCCTCGACTATGACATAACCAGCAGCCTGAGACTGATATATTAACAGGAAGTATTTCTACACAAAACACAGAGCTCATGACACCTATTAGCTTGACAGGTCACCACAATGCTGAGTATTCAAATGATGGAAGTGTTGATTGGAATGAACCACCGGTGTCATCTAGTCCAACCTTCTACTTGGAGTAGTATTACCAACACTGCTTCAGGTCTACTGACCTTTCTCCTGCAGAGCCTTCCAAATAACTGAGGATGGGAATTCAGCAGCCTCTTTGTGCAATCTCCTTCAAGACTGCACTACTCTCTTCGAGCATACTTCTCCCCTAATATCAAAACTCCATCTCCCAAGCTTCTACCTGTGACCACAGCCACGTCTGAATTTGTCAGTCCTACCAAGAAGTTTGGCTCCATCAGTTTATTTGTTCTTCAAGATGTTGCAGACTGCCCCTAGATCTCTCCTCGGTCTTCTCTTTAACAGACTAAATACTCCATCTCCCTACACCTCCACTTGTAACTCATATGCTCTAGGCTCCTAACAACTTGGGAACCCACTGCTAGATTCATTCTACAGATTTTAATAATTTTGTAATATTAACCTCATCGCTTTCATTATCACAGCAATGCTTAGGCCAAATCAAAATAAACTCCTCATATGAAAAAAAATTACAACCTGAAAATAATCAGGGGATGGGAGAATTCTTAAACGCAATTCATCAGCTTCTTAAAATTTTTTTTAGAAAAGCAAATAAAAACCACCAGCACACACATTCCCTTGACCCACATAAATGTAGCAGAGGAACGATGGAACTTTCACTGATTCTTTATTCAGCTATATCACTCTATCCTAATTCTGTATGCATGTCTCATGTATTTTGATACCTGACCTCTCTTTCAAGAGGTCTCAGTCTCCTCTAAATTAGCTCATTTGGGATGCAAGGCACACCCCATCAACCTTCTGCAAGGTTTTTAGGACTCCTGCTGTCTGTCCCAGTGTATGAAAGCCCAATGTTAGTCATTAACCTGATCCCTGCATGCATCCACACAAGGTACACAGCAAGTTATCAGCAAAACAGAAAGGCTCTTTTTATTAAATGATTAAAAATTGAAGCAATAAGCCTGCAGGCAGTTCATAGTTTTTCTGTTCACATGCTTTTTCTTCATCTTGCATCTACTTACCGACATAGCTGCATGGTCATTGTTGTTATTCTGAGAAGGAAACCAGTAAGGCAATCAAAACAAAAAAATTAAGATGTACTGTCAACTTCAAAAAAAAAAAGAATAAAAAATTGGTAGCAATAAAAGATAAGGAAAAGCTTACAAAAAGAACAATTATAGCAACATAATAATAATTTTTTTTAAACCTCTGAACTTACATAGTATTTTGTTGAGGTGTGACAAAGAGATTTTAACTTAAATAATACTAATCTGGCAATAATATGTTTTTCTGTAATAAGGAACTGTATGCCAAAATATCAAAGTAGCAAACTTCAAATGAGAAAGTGTCTGTTGAAATGCCTTCCCAGAAACTTTTCATTACAAGAAAGAATATTCTCCAAAACTCTTAGGTTAAAAAATATATGCCATGTTTACCATTACTGCTTACAGAGGCTATCTGTATGTTATTAACATACTTTGTTCAAGCAAGACTTAGAATGACTCAGGATAGTGAGAATCTAAATTTAACACGACTCATTAATGAATTTTAACATAAAACTTATTGCAATATAACTGTAGGGTGGAAGAAAGCTGTTTTCTTCTCCAAAATTGCTTCTTAAGTACAGAAAACAAACACAGAGAGAAAAATTAAGATGCAAAACTTGAGAGGGAAAAGATGCTCTGTAGACATAAGACATTTCCAATGATTCAACAGAGATATCAGACCCCAACTAACTTGTGTCACTTTGTGTGCAGATTCTGTACAGTTGAGACCATGGTCTACCTGATTTAGAGCTCTAATACTCCAATAAAAGTAATACAAATTGCATAAAACAGATATACAACATCAGATGCATTTTTGAAAATTTATGTCTATATTGGTACAGAAATACATCAGTACAGCCTCACAGGAAAGCACAAAGGGAGACACATCCCTGTGCATTTACACAGCTTATACATACAGCAAAAATAAAACAAGATTCTCATGACAGGAACCCAATGACTGCAACACAAAAAAATTGTTGAAGAAGGTATTATAACACAGGCAGACTAGAGTTTGAAACAATACCAAAGAGAAAGTCAGTGACCCTGGAGTGTGACAACAAAGAACTAGGGTGGCCAAGCTAGTGTCCTCAGTCCTAGCCCAGTGCCCTCTAACACAATTGGGTATGCTAAGGTAGAAGAGAAGAGACCTCTCTACTTGTCCCACTCTTTTCCTTACTAGAATTATGGCCAGTGTTCCAGGACTGTTGTTCTTTGATTTCTAATTACAGAAAAGGTTCTGATAAACTATTTTGAGCAGTGGAATGTTTCTGCCAGCCATGCAAAAATTATTATGGAAATGACACTGTGACATCAATGGAATAATTCATTAAGGAAAATTAATTCTAAAACTATTCCAAACCTTAATTATAGCATGTGAAAAATCTAGCTTAGTTTATCACTCTGAAGCACTTACTATTTTAGTGAGTCATAGAACCTAGTTCTGGGCTAATCTTGGAAAATACTTTTACTATAAATTCTCTCTTAATGAAAATAACTTTCTAGTACAAATCTAACATAGTGAAACTGTGTACACATTTTCATAGAAACTCCACAGCTCACACACAACATTCACAGGACTGTTTCTACAATTGGCCAAGATAGGATAGGGAGCAAGACGCAGGATAAGTAAAAATTACAAGAAACCTCTTGCCAGAGCATACTGCTTGTCCACACAGTTCTACATCCTGCCTGTTACCTGACCAGAGTTTGAAATAACAGAATAACCTCTCCACAGAAACTGGCTTTCTCTAAAGGCTGACTTGTACCCCCAGGCACGTAATTATATTCCTTCCACACTCCCTAAGTCCTAATGCCACAGCTGCTTCTTTGCATTCCTCTTAACAGATTACTTCGTTTTGTCTGTGGCTCATTTCTGAACAGCCATTTAGTAACATACATTCACAACAGACTTCTGTACACCCTGCTCTACAGATTTCACATCCCTTAACTGCCATATGCATATGGCCACTGAGGAGCAGAGCCATTTGTTCCCACTGCTTTGTACACTAAGTTACAATGAATTACACTATCTAACAAACTTGCTATTCTTTATCAAAAAATGCTCCACTGATTTGGCACAGAAGCATATGCCTCACATGACACATTCACATCAATATCACATGATACATTTTGAGTGGGCTTTGTCTTTGAGTCAGTTAAAAGAACAGGAGACTGAAGAATCACAGTCTCTGTGTAAGATCTGGAAGATGAGATAAGCCTGCTATTCCAGCAACTTCAACATCTTGCTGTGCACATAAAGAAATTATCTTTTACTTCCAGTCTGAAGGCTTGAAACCTCCTATGCATTGAGGACTTATTCTTTATAAGCATTGCAGGTGGGCAAAGCACTCAGACATCAGTGTGACTGTAACAACCAATCAAGGATAAGCTGATAAAAAGCAGATGTAGCTTGAATTACTTACTGAAGTTACTCCAGACCTATAAAGCTATAAACCATTATGACGATCAGCCAAACTAGAAATAGTCTTTTTCAACTGAAAGCAAGGGGAAATCAGACAACAGAATGTAACAATTCATACATAAGACAGGTCAACAGTACCCTTTTTCTTGGGACAAAATAACACAAGATATATTTGAATATGAACAAGGATTCATTTCAATAGAGCTCTGTTAACTAGAATTAAATAACTGATCAAAAATATTTAGCTAAAAACCTTGGAGAATACAAGACCTCCATAACCTTATGCACAAATGCAGGATTTGCACCAATTCTGCATTGTTTGAACCAATGCGTGTGTACACAAAACCAAGATGGTTAACCAAAAAGGCTTTAGAAAACTGCATGAGTTCTTACACTATTTGTAAATTAGATGTTGGTAACAATATTTAGACTAAAGTATTTGAAAGTATTTTCTAAGTATTCTGATGGGTAAGCTTTACATACTGAACACATTTGACAACACTTCCGTGCTGAGAAAAATCTTAAACATACATCTGTCAGCATGTGCACAATTCAAAAACCATACCTTTTGTTAAAACCGTACTGTTTTAAAATAAAATTATGTTCAAATAGTTTAAAATTAAACTTAATTTTGAACACTTACAGGTAAATGAGTAAAAACTTGAAACGTGCTTCTTAAAAAGTTAATTAGGTCCATTAAGTATCCACTGGCTCGTCCATCTGATTCAGACATTGTCCAATCATAATCAGCAATCTGAATAAATTCATCTATTTTTTGGTTAAGTTTTGTATATATTTCTCCTTCTGCAGCATGCCTTGCATCCTGAAAAAAAAATTGTGTGCAATGCTTGTCAGTATTCTAAAATACTACTGAATTCAGATAAAATTATATCCATCAACAAAACTGAAGTCTTTTGTTTTTCTTAGATTAAAAAATATTTTATTTAAATTGGTACTTTAATGTCTTACATCTGAGGCTGTGGTTTTTAAAATACTCCCATAATGCATACTATGAGTGTTTATAACATGATATGCCTACAGAATAATCAAAGTTTTCAGACAAATTAAGTTATTTTGAATTTGGAAACAAAGCAATTTGCTTACTTTCTTCACAACAACCACCTTTAATTCAGCCTTACAAATTTATCAACCCTGACACAAAGTTTATTTTTCTTTTACAAAGAAAATAATAAAAGAACCTAATAATTTTGTCTTTTATGGACAGAGGTAAAGAAATAATATTTTTTTATATAATTAATGTCCTAAAGCTGCACATCTGAAGAATACTCATAATTTTTCATCCTCCGTTAAATATCCTGATCATCATACACCATGATACAGGGTACTCCCCTCCTTCCTTCTACTTTTGCTCTGCCACACCCTGGATTCTACTTTTTGGAACAGCAAGGTCCTGCATTTACTGTGAACTGAGTTTACAACGCTGTCTCTCTGTCTCGTTTGTACAGGGGACATCCTCAGTGATGCAACGGGATCCATGTGCAGATGCTTGAGTGTGTGGGGCTGGAAAGTTGTGCTTTTGCCAGTCTGGAGTTTAAAGATATAGGGTATCTTTCTAATTTGGGCTCAACATAAAATTTTCTTCACTGATATTGAGAAATAATTCAAGTAAGACATTTGATTTAAACCAAATGGATCAGCTGCTTAAAGATTTTAGAGGGTAAAAACAGCCTGGATATACTGAAGCAACAAAAAAGCAGATTAAACTCCCATCACTACTTTCCTCTGGAAGAAAGAAATCCAAAAAACTTGGCATTTGAGAAAAGCGTAAATAAGAAAAGCAAAAAGAAAAAATAAAAATATTCACATTTATCTGAGCTTAAAGGTGTCCTCACACTGAGTGTGCCAAATTTAGTCTTCAATCAGGCCCAAGGCTGAGAGGCACTTCAGGAGTAAGCAAGAAAGTATGTGGCCCTGCCACAAATACATACCAAAGTATGATTCCCTAAAAATAGCATTTCTACTGCCAAACCAACTTGAGAAAGCCTCCACTGAACAAAAATCCAACATGCAAGAATCTGGCAACCTTTCATGATGTCAAAGGGGTATGTGGATATCCACAATTTTGTAGATGGCCATGACTAAGGAAGTTTCAATTAAAGTCAAGTCTATATCTAAAGTTTCTAATTAACAATGAAACCTCAGTTGCAACAATCTATAATGATGGGACTTGCAAATATATCTGCCTAGGTTTAGCAAAATTGCTTCAATTTTTTTTTGTTTGGGTTTGGATTTTTTTTTTTTAAAGTAAGTCATTCATGGAGTGGTTGTATCACCTTTAACAGTTAAAATGATTTAGTGGCAGTGGCAGGACTAGTCCTTCTGGTTTTGTTTCGCATTAAAAAAATACAGTGGAGATGTACTTAAAAGCTCATCTCACGGAATGTAAACATGATCAACGCTGCTAGTAAAAGGAGATTTTTGACCACTCTGAAAGAATGGAGGTGACACAATTTGCCACCAGGAGATGAATTTAATAACAGTAGAACATACCAAACTCTGTGAGGGCCCAGTTGGGGAACTGTGAGCAGTTTTTCATTACAATGGAGAGGGAAAAAAAGAGGGATTAACAAGAAAAGAATTTTCGACTATAATTGGAGAACGTTGTGCTAACAAGTTCTCCAGGCAAGTAGACAGGAGAGAAACCACACACACAAAAAACCCCTTATGTTTGTCAGAGTTTATCCCATATTTTTCCAAAGTGCATACATGCTAAACTCACTAAGCACAGACACAGTATTGTGTGAATCCCTCCAACAAAATTTAGTTGGTAGGAGTGTTAAACATAACTTACAGAATAAGCAATCTACAAAAAACATAATGCAACTTGAAAATGCACTTATTAAATGAAACTCAAGGATAAAGAACATCTCACCTCTTAACGAAATCAAAGACTATGGCTGTATTAAGTGTTTTTGAATGCGTGTTTGAATGGTAAAAAGATAATAAATTGCCCTTACATGAAAATAGCTATAGATACACAAACTGCAAGACACACATCCACTAGTGATACATAACAAGCAAACTAGGCAGCCTAGACCAAAATTAATAAAATTGCTGGTAGGGCAATGGTAACCAAGTACGGTTGCTAGGCCACAACCCTTCTGTCTTGCCTTATGCACTAAATCCTTAGCAAAACAAGCAACAGCTAATGGGAGAATTGTTAGCAATCAACTGGAAATAAGAAGTGTCTTGCAATGATGATATCTTATTCCACCTCACCCACCTTTTAACATCTATGCCAGAGGGTATATTACAGTAGGGTAGGCTATATATTGCATCAAGAGAGAAAATGAATTGCAGAAAACAGAACTCTCCCACTAGGATTAATCCTCTTTATCCCCTAAATACAAGAAATCACTCTCCTTTGTTTCAGTGTGCACGGAAAAAAACACCAAATACCTAAAGTTCAAGTTGCAGCTGCTGTAGAATCCCTGACGACTTTTACTTTTGTTTTGCTGTTTAAATTCTAAAAATATCATAGAATACTTTTAGTTGGAGCACTAGTTGTTAATACTTCTTTTATACTAATACTTACACCCTTCAAAAATACATCACAAAATATTTCTACCGTAGAATAAAAACAAATAGATACAAACGTTTTAGATTAAGCTAGCTGTTTTGCGTGATTCCATTCAGAAAAAGGGAGATGTTACACAAACTGGAGCTTAATATATTAAAAGCTTCTGGTGAAGTTAAGCTTAGATTGTCGTTTCACAACTTAATAAAAAATGCATTTGAAAGACAATACTGAGGCTTCTCACATCCTGACATATTCCAGGTCATACTAACAACATAAAAAAACCACTGTTTATCTGCTCAGTGTTACAACTGAGTGCTTTAGAGTTCAGAATAATTCTAGAGACAAAAAATGAGAAGACATGCAGCTTTGCTCTCACCTTTTTTGCTTTAAAATGCTTCATTTACATAACTTTTCAGACACAGTCATATAATGGATGAGATATACCATACCTTAAATGTAGAAAGCCCATAAAGTCTTGCAGTGTGAACAGTCAGTTGTGAAATATTTGTAATGTTAGATATAAAATCCTCAAGGTATTTACAGGCTTGCTCCAAGTGTGTCGTGTTTATGATGATTTGAACAAGCTACAAGGGACAAAAAATTCTTGTAAAAATCTTTTTATATCACTCATTGTCATTTGATTTTGTAAATGGTTACTTCTTCCAGGAACAATGGTACTAGAAATTCCTTTCAGTATTTCAGGTTACCACCTATTTCCTGCTAATTTTCAAGTTTGCTTTCAAAAACAAAGATTGCAGACACCTACCTAGAGAAATAAATCCAATTGATAGTTTAGAATAAAAAAAGGGAAAATAAAGGAAAATATATTGCTGAAATAAAATCACTAATTTGTGACATTTGAATATTTTTTTAAACTTACTACTATTAAAAAAGCCACAACATTGTCTGCAGAACGATGCATTCAAGTATATCTTATATCCTACTCCACTCTATTTTTTATAGGAAGAATGAGAAACTCAACATTAGTGCTACTAAATGCTAGACAGAACACACAAGTCATACTCTGCATATAAACAAAAATGTAAGAGTCTTTGGCTTATTTCTTGCAACTCTGTTCATCAAACAAAACACAAAACTCTTTCATTGTCATGTCTCTCTCAAAAGGCATCTCTGGGCCCAATGAGACCCAACACTGTATTGTTCTTCTTTACATAACAGATACTGATGCTTTTTATACTTCTTTTAATTTTTCATTTTAAAGCAAACATTACTTTATTTTCTCACATTGTGGTGTCAATATCTGTGCATCTACATTTACAAAAATAGTTTTAGCATGGATTGTTTTAAAACCCATCGTTTTGAATGTATGTTTTAAAACTTACCTCTGTTAAACCTATATGAGGTTTTTTAATTAGGTTCTGTAAACAACTACTTAGAGTTCTTGTAAGCAGCAAATTTGTAGATTTTCTGAGCATATCATCTATTTCTGTTGAACTGAAAAAAAAAGTTTATTTTTATAATTATGCTGTACACGGCAATACTTTAACGGCGATATTTAATAATTTCAGTTTCTTCCCTGCCAAGGGAACCTTTGACGCTAAGAATTCTCTATGTGCATTTAAATTCCAGTTGCTCCAAGTTTCCTGTGATCTAGCAGATAGAACACCTTTTTCACTTACCAAATTATCCATTAACTGAATTTCAACACTGAAGCAAAATCTGTTATTTTTAGATTCCGGACATGTTTATTGACACAGCAGATCGTAAAGAGTAATTTGTGGGTTTTAATGAGTTACTAAGGAGGTCAACATGTGCTCATTAGTACGTGTAAATTATAAACAGTATCAATTAAGAATGTGTGAAAGGGAGTAATTTACATCTTTAACAGTGCAGAAGTGGGTGACAAGGACCACAAATGCCTTCCAGATTTCGGATCTCTGAATTCTATTTTATGCAATTAAAACTAAGCTTTTGAAGGCCAGAAGAGGAAAGGAAATGGGTGAATTGTGATGTTTTCCATCAGAAAAACGTGGGATAGGAGAGGGAGTGAACATGCAGACAGCTCGTTTTCTTGCAGGAGAAATCATAGCTAAGGAAACTCAAAGCACTGACTAGGGAAAGACTAGGAAGTAATCAGCGATGCTAAACAATTACTTCTGAAATGCTCAGTATCAAAGTATTCTTTTCAATCTTTACATGCCTTGTTAAATAAATAAATTCTCTAGATTATTCAAACCAGTCAATACTGTTTAAAAAACCCCAGCAGTGTTTTAAACTGCTTACCACACCAAGCTACACTCAGCGATGCACATATTGTATAGCATATATATATATATCCACATATGTATAAATATGTAATATATATATTTTATATATTTATTTATATATTTATTTATATAGTTATTTTTATATATATATATATATATGTATAAATATATGCTATGGCATTGGGAATCATAGATTAAACATATATAAAGAATTACACATGTAAATCATGAAACAAGCATAGTAAGCAAGTACAAAAGAAAGTTTATTTTTCATTTTAGTATATATTTTTAGGTGACCTGAAAGTTACAAGCTACTTTACAGCCACATTCCTGATAGTTCAAGCTCACCTGCGGTGAAGCGACTCTGAAAACTTAAGGCTCGCATAAATAAATTCCTTCACCTGCATATAAATTTGAGGCACTGACTGAGACATTGGAAGCTTCTTTGGAAAGGATTGCTGTGAAAATAAGAGATAATACTGTCTTACACTTGAAACTGATTCCAACAGAGCTTGGTACTAAACACAACAATTAGAAAGCCACTTAACATTATCAACGTTTTATTGTATCTTAACCTTTTCTGGTTTTCATCAAATACAAAGCTGTAAGTGTTGAGCTAATTTCTACATCTGTTTAAATAGCTTATAAGCAAAATAGAATTTTATCACTTCTTTAAATTACAATAAAGTTTGGAGATTTTATGTAATTCACAATGCCCCTGCAGAGTGCAATTTACAAACATATATTAAAAAACAGGTCTCAAACTGCTTTTAATCTGAATGAACAAGATAGAAGTAATTGGGATAAGAGGTTCAAAAACACAAACTTCTTTTTCCCGAAGAAAGCAGTGCCAAAAAAAAGTCTGAGAAGTTCAACTCTTCTGGGATTCTCAAAGTATCTTGAGAATGCTTAGACTATTTTTTTAATGGTTCACAAAACCAAAGCAGTTTGAATTATTTTCAAGAATTTGGATTAACATGTGGGAAATAGTAGTAAGTTTGTAATAATAAAATCATGCTTCTTACACTTTGATTTTAAAGCTGATACTGTATTTGAGAGAACAAAAGTGAATAAATTCAATTTAGTCTACACAGACCAAATAGGTATTTCTGCACTGAACACATAATTTTTGACATTTACAAAAAAAATCTTTTTCTCTTTATGACTAATGCATGAGAAAAATAATCAACAACTGGTATCATCCATGAATAATTCAATTTCTCTTTAAAAAAAAAGCATCCATCAACAACAGCCAAATCTTTGTATTAATCATACATATATGTATAGCAGATAAAACTATTTAGTACAAAATAAAAACTTCTGCCGTTTATTAGCAAAATATGCCATGCTAAATAGTATCCAGGGTATGGTATACTTCCAACACTACAAGGGATTTCCATTCTGTTTAACTTATTTTAGTATTACAAAGGCTAAGTAGATTAATTTGATGGCAGAAAGCATCCAGAAAGCACTCTGGAATCTCATTCAAAAATCAGCATAAAAACCACCTTTAATTTTTCATCTTCACTGCAATACTGTATTACTGACATGCAGCTGTTACATTTGCCTGGCAAATCCCTGCTGAACCACAAAACTAAAACAGCTTTTCACTTCGGCAGGTATCTGTAGCGATGGATTGTGTATAAAACAGCTTCCCCCTACAGCAGTTACTCCCACTGTCATGTGGTTCTTAGACTTAGTGTCCCTCTACAGACTCCATCATGAGCCTCTTATTTCTTCATTGGTATTTCTAAAACCATACTTGAATAGCAGAACAGGTTAATCACCTTTCTGCGAAAAGAGTCTGTAGTGAAAGAATGGCTGAGGCTACAAAAGGATGTCCTACTGCTGCGCTAGTACAGCAGAATTATTCACAGTCCCCTCATGTTTATTTTGCCCCACATATTCAAACACAAATATTAAAATTTAAAAGCGAAATACAAAAGTCGTTGTCTCTAACCAATCTCTATTTTACATGTATTTTTGCAATATAGCAGCATATACTGAGTAGTTAAACCCAATGAGTTGCAACAAAATTTAACTAAAGACAGATTGCATTATAATTACATAAAGACTTTTTCAATTAAACTCTATTATTAATTTGTTTACAAAACAATGGGTTTCATTATTCACTCCAACATCTGAACAAATGAGTCAACCTTTCATTTTCATATTTACTTATGACTAGATAATTACACACAAAGAAGGTGATTTAGCCTCTTAATCGACCTAGCTTTTCAAATTTTAATTGTTTTTTAATTATAAAAATCATTACTGTCCCTAGTGTCTTCAACTGGATTTCCACAAACTTTAATAACATTAAAGTTTCCCCTACCTTATCAAGTTCTGGATCTTGAAAAGGAAATTTGCTTATAACGATTCTGTATTCCTCTTCATTTGCTACAGGGATAGGGCTGTAGTTGTCTGCTTCAAAAATATCCCTGGTGAATACGTGAAGCGAAAAAAAATTTAGAGATGTAACTTACAGTATTTTCTGGTGTTAAAATGTGTACATAAATATAAATTTTACTACCACACTTAGGTGTGCATTTTCAAAAAGTTTTAACAATTTTACACATCCCAAGTATTTTTAATTACTTTGGAAATACTTCATATATGTTAACTCTTTACAGTGTGTCGAATCACAGAGCAAAAAATACCCAGAAGTGTTTTAATATGTGCATAATACAGCAAAGGAACCTCAGAGCAACTAATCCACTTCAGAGTAAACCATAATACACCTATTGATTATGGAAACCCACACTTTTCCTACACTAAAGCCAATATTCAGAGAGTCTCACTTAGGCACCAGAGCTACATATGGTCAATGGAGATGATTCAGAGAACTTCAAGCTGGATATGGCCACAGCATCCTCTGCACTTCTCTACTAGTCAAATGTCTATAACAGAAGCACAGAGAGCGGGAGAACCTTAAGTGGTCAATTTAATATTAAGGTTTTCTGTAATGAAACATTTTATGGCAAACAATTTCTGCACATTGAGACATCACACCCCATCTGCAAATAGGCTTTGGAGTACAGCTCAGGCTGACGTATTCCTGGGTTTAAATTTATTCAATTAAATGATCCCAAGGAATTGGTGGAAACTGACTTTCATTAAAAAAACATGAAGACATACTGGCAATGTCAGTAGTTTGTCAGGAGATACGCATATCAACTAACAGTAAACATTAAGACAACCTAAATTAGGAACCTAAAGCCCTATTGCAATAACCTAGAACTATTAGGTTCCTAAAGAAGAGAAACAGATGTCTCTTTCCTGCATGTTTCTCCGACAGTGTCCCTTTGGAGACCTTCCTTCTTTCCATTAACTACAGAAGCAGTACTTGATGCCTCTTCTTCTAATTAGTAGTTACATGTGATGAATATCTTAGTCCTAACCAACCTAAAATTCATACACAACACTTGAGTTAGCAAATTCTTTCAGAATGACATCATAAAAACTTGAACTCAGACAAAAACAATAGATGCAATATAAAAGCACAACTATTTTTATGTACTTACCGGAACAATCCAGACCACTTTTTAAGAAGTGTTTCATTGTATTGGTCTCTTATCTCAAATAAAAGATCAAATAGTCGGTTCACAGGAAAACCATAGCCCTAAAGGATAAAAATGAAGACGAGATAGTTCAAGAACCAATGCACTCAATTCCTATCACATCACTTCAGAAGTCTGAGATGAGACTTATTATTCAATCTTATCACCTCTATAACACAAATCATAGCACTTTCAGCCCACCACTACACGTTGATTTATTAAATTTTTACCAAAGTGTTTATCCTATGCATTCGGAAATTTACCCCATTTGTCCTTGTTTGTTAAAAATTGCAAGAATACTTCACAATGATGTTCACTTGGTCTTTCAGCTAAAGAGTTAATGTTAACTGGAATGCTATTCTTTTTTAAGATGAGAAGTAAAGCATTTTTAAAAGACAAGAGCATACACAGATTACAAAACTAACACTAATTTTGCACAGATATGAATAACTAATGCTTGCTGGATAGCCCAGAACACATATGTTCAGTTCATAATACTGAAAATGAAGTCCCAAGGCAAGAAATACATTTTTTAAATATTACCGTGTAATTTTGGGTTCGATTTGTATATATGGTTCATGAAAACACAAACATTGCACGCATCTAAAGTTAAAATCTGACTACAAGAATTTCAGTTAAATTAATAATACAGAACGTACCTGCAAAGTATCAGCAAATACTACAATGAGATTCTTCAGTTCCAGAACAAGGTCAGGATCACTGCAATATGACTGAAAGTGAGAAATTCTGGTTTTGTTAAAAGGATTTAAAATATGGGACATATATTTTCAAAGAATAAGGTTAAACTCTCCAGCCTCAGTGAAAAACAACTTAGACTCATTTGTCCTTACTTAGTCCAGCTACACAAAAGTATTTGTTAAATTTTTATATAACTATCAATGGTGTAAAAGTTCAGAAAAAGTAAACTAAACTATGAGATTCAATAAATACCAGCATGGTTTACTGAGACTGAAAATCAGCAAATTGCATTTATTTTAGTGGAACATAAGCACACTTGGCTAAATCAGTATCAGAGAGATTCCACAGGACATTCTTTTGACCACCAAGCCTGGGTCTAACTAATGCTGTACCACCTCAGACAGTTTTTTCCAGCTGTATGGGTAAAACATCATAAAATATTTTCTAAACAAGTTCAAATTTAAATAGGATGATAAAAAGGTCAAGACATTAAGTTATTTACTAGATGACTGAAATTTGATTTTCAGAGGTGTAGTCATACAACTCAGCTTCACTACTTGCAATACCAGATAAAGTAAAAAAAAATTTATATTAAAATAATTTAGAGCTTCACAAGAATATAGTATTGATTGAAGACCATATACACCTGTTGCACCTTTCTTGAAGTTTCGGTTTTAGCATATTTTATTAAAAAGTAAGGGTTTGGTTTATTTATCTAAACATTAGTCTAAAGTAGGATGATGTTAGAGAGATTCTGAAAGAATCGGGTTTGATGTGAGTTATGTATATTGAGAAGAAATAGTGACCAAGTAGACAACAAGACTTTGAAGAGTTCTTCAGAGATTACATTACCTTCAACCCTTAAATTATCATATTCTTATATAGGTGCATAAACCTACATGGAGACAATTAACTAGCAAAGTATTTAGCTTTAAAGAATTCTGGATGAATATATCTTAATTAATCACAATCCTCTCAAAGGAAGTAAAAACATATGAGAACATTTCATGTACCACTGATGATAAAGGTCCTATGATAACTATGGTTGCAGTCTCAACTTTTTCCCCATTTTTACTGAGTATATATGAAATAGAAAATATTCCTTGAATTAAAGATCAATTTTGGTAAAAATAAAAATTAACACTGCATAAAGGAAATGCTGCTAGCAAACATTAAAAAGGGAAAGATAAAATTCTTCTGTTTTTTCCGATAGTAAAAGTTACACCAATAGTAAACTCTGAAGCAACTTATGATCAGTCAGTCTGAATAAACAATGTGTATTCCGTTGGTTTTTCATAGAGGAATAAGAAACAGCATGCAGCACCACTGCAGCTAAGGGAGGAATATAACTTTAGGAGATACACTTGAAAGCACCAAAATACCCGAGTGATACAGAATTTTTCTAATACCTTTACTTCAACATAAACATAACACTGCTATAGCATTGAAGAGAGAGCTCCAAGGGTTTTGCTGGTGGAGTTTATTTTGGAAACACAGCATTTGGAATGATAATTAGGAACTATTTCCTGGTGGTGCTTTCAGCGCTGAACTATTCAATCTGATCTAATGAAGAGGTCAGTTGAGACTAATGAGGAAGGATTGCAATAATAACAGCAGATTAACTCTGCATACTCTAAACTGCTGGACTAAGAGAAGGTTTGGAAGACCCTGTGAGTTGTAAATCAGTGGAGGATTATGCAAATAGCCCATGGCTGTGGATCACAGCCTGATACTGTTGGGCAAAACAAAAGCTTGGCAGGCTCCCTCCCAAATCTGAGCAATTTTTAATCACAAGAAAAAGAAAACATGAGAGAGGTGTAATTTTTCACTTTGTTGCTATCCCAGCTTTAAATACACAGAGCTCTGAAGTAAAAGGATTTAAACTGCAATACTGGTAAGACTTGTCACTTACTGAATGTGTTCTAAGAACAGCAATGATCTTGGAAAGGGCCATGTTCCAGAGTTCATCAGTGTATGTTCTAGTTACCAATCCTTGCGTTACATGTAAAATGTGGTCTTCTACTACAAAGAAACTAAAAGAAAGTAATACTTAAATTATTAAGTTGTTTCTAATATTAGAGCAAATACTACCCTTCACACATAAGTATAGCTAAAACCTTCCCCACTGGAGAAGTGACACTTTGGTAGGTTTGCTGTTGTGCTTCACCCAGAATGAAGTAAAAATGTGAAATGTTTGTTTCATGCCATCTGGAGCCCAGGATGCTGGAGGGTCCTTGTAGGGCACCGTGCTGGCAGGATCTGGATGCTCTTTCCTGCTCAGATCCAGCAATAACCACCCACATGATTTGTGCAGAAAATGAATCTTGCAGAAGAAAGTTTTTGGACAATGGGAGAACATAGGTTGAATTAAGAACCAACACAGTAAAACTGAAATAAATTTTCATTAAGAAAACTTACCCTACAATTTGACTGAAGTATCTTCTGTAGCCTTCTACTGTTTCATGCTTTCAGTGAAAAAGAAAACAAGTTTAGGAACAAAAATACCACTAGGCATTAGTTTCAACTCAAATCAATGCAAAACCAAAAGTATTGATTACCATGCTTGACTGTGGTTGCAAAACTAATCTTGCTTGTTTCCTCCTTTGTTTTCTGTAGTAATTTTCAAATATTTCTCCGTCACCCTAAAAAAAGACGTAGGTAGTAAAAAAAAGAATATTGTCTCTGTATGAAAAAGACACTTCTTAATTTAAGGGTAGAATTCTCTTAAACTAAGCACATATTTTGCATTTATTCTGCATGTAAACCTCCAACTGACACCCGCAAAGTTTTGCATGCATGAAATACATAGAAATTACCTTTTTCTGTAGAGAAGCTTACAGCCTGTACTGCAAATAGAAATTTAGCTCACATGCCTACATTTTGTCAAGCAACATTATGCATTTTAAACAGTATGTCCATTTTTAAACTACAACTTTCAGAGTATATTAATATTAATAGACAAGGCATATTGCCTATCACTGCATAATTGAAACTCACTGTCTCCTAAAACATTTGTCTAGATTAATCAAGAAAATAACTGCATTATAAAGTTGTTACAAAAAAGCTTCTATGAATATATGACACATCTGAACACTGCCAGCATTACCTTTGCCTCAGGAAAGACACACACGCGATTTATTGAATATTTGCTTATTCTCTTCGGATTTATAATGAGTGTGGATTTGGATTTTTTTCCCTATCATGATCCTCAAAAATACAATACCTTCTGTGCCTAAAGATTATATTATGAGGAATTCAAGTGATATCCTTCTCATCTCATTAAGATGACCATTCAGTAGAAACCATCTGTCCATTTGAAATCAGTGCTGCATTGAGTCATCTATCTGCTAAACCACATGCAACTTGTATGCAAGAAGCTTAGCATTTTTAAGGTTTGTTTTTACTTTATGAGTCTATTATTAGGCCAGTGCTATTTAGAATTCCATTACTTGGTCTTCCAAAAAATCTCCAAATCAAATTATTACAGACATTTTATACTACTAAGACAGCACTACTTACCTAATTCCTTTATAAGATATAAATTTAGTTCATAATGAATATTTAGCTCACAATGAATATTTAGTTCTTAACGAATATTTAGTCATATTTAGAAATACTGCTAACCTAAGAAAGCCTAAAAGAGATTTTGCTTAAAAACAAAAAAAATCCCCTTGAAACCAAGATGCAAATTTACTAACACTGTCTGTTGCAGCAGAACTTTACACAGTATGCTCCAATTCATACAAACACATACTGATCAGATACCAACCATTCACCTCCAGCCCAAATATTCAGTGCAGTTTTCAGATTGTTGACTTCTACCTCCAGCATCAAATCTCTACCCAGTCCTGACAGTGAAATAACATTTTAAACAGTATTTCAATATGCAAACTTTCATGTAACACAGCTGCAAGGATTCCATAAAAAGAAGATAACCCAGCCCGAATGCTCGAAGCCAGGTCCAGCTGAGACTGTAGGATTAGCAATACTTACAAGTACATCATCAACATGTCACTAATACTTATATTCTATAAGTAATCCGACTTCAAAAGTAACTGAGACGTAGGAAAAATCAGAAAACAACAAATAATTTGATACCATGTTTCCCAAAACACGTTTTCATCCTTGTAAGCTTGTGCACTGAATCTCTTTCACAGAAGCTAAAATGGACTACTGTGTCTCTGCCATTGAATCCAAACTAATCTGCCTGGGCACACCCTGTCAGAATCTCCAGGTTTTGCTTCCTATTTTTTGCTACTACTCTGACTTCCACAAGATTCAGACTGAATATTCCTATGTTTTGTAATATTCATCCAAATATTTGGGTAACATGGAATACTTGCAGGAACTGCAGAAGAGCTAATACCAGTATTAAGACAAACACGCATATTTTACATATATACTTAAAAACACCTAGGTAGTTAATGCCTTGTGGAGTGTCCCTTATTATGCATACAAAAGAACAGGTGGGCTCATGCCCTGAGTATCCATACTCTACCCATCTCAGCTGGTTCATCCAGAACTACTAGCACTAGAAGCAAGATACTTGCCTGTTTAGGAACAATTAAGAGTATGAACGATATGAAAATGAGCATGCAATTTCAAAAATTTAAATCTTTTTTTGAGGTCACCTCAATACATACCAAAACTGAGTAGATGTGCAAACACCTATAGACTGGAGAAAAGTCTACGAGATCTTGGGCAGTTAAAACCTGAAGAAGTAAAGGAAAAAGAAGAGTATATAGAACATAATAAGCATATAATCTGCAAAATGGGATACATTGCCAACAGAACTTGTCTACATAATAAGGACTCAAAAATGGATGGCTTCTATTGGAAAACAATAAAACAACTGCTCCAATCTCTCCTCCCTTTGTATTACAGTAATATATTTTATTTTTGTTACAATACCACACTCCTTTCTCTGTGTTTTGAGCATCAGATTTAAAGATCTAAATACTCACTGTTTTATTCAATTTAGGAATACTGAGTATTTGACAGATGAAAGAGTTCTAACCCAAGCTGAGGTCCTCAACACCAAAGTGCTGGATTTAGCAACACCAGAATATTCCAGTGGGCCATGTAACAGTGGGCAGGTAATGTATGATGCAAGCTGCAACTGAATTTCAGAGTAACTGCAAGTCCTGTCTGACTGAACATCCTCAAACGTAATGCTAAAGCCAGCATTAATACAACTAAAATATTAGCATTAATTTTTCACCCTAAAATGCTGATCTGGACTGGTACCCCTTGGAGGTGTTCTGTATTTTTTACTAATTAATGTTAACCATCTAAAGACAGTGTACTGCGAGCTTTGTTCAATAAACCTAGAAAATTCACTTTAAATAAGTTGAACTGATTTAGTACAAAATTACCTCTTCTTCATGTTCATCTTCATCTTCAAATGTTCGCTTCAATGTGATTTCATTCTTGGATTCCAAAATTCTGTTTCTACCTAAATGCATATTCCGACCATAGTTTACATTATTCTGCTTCTGAAGAGCAGTACTAAAGGTTTTCTGCTGCTGTGCCTGTTTTAAGAGTAGAACCAATTAAGAGGCATGTAATTTAAATTTCATCACTGATGAGTATATGCTACGACATGAAAAACAGGTGGTACAATTGAATACACACCAGTGTAACTGCAAGCTGCGCGCACTCAGCCTACACCAGTGATTTTGCCTTTCATCAATTTGGGATGATAAATGAATTCAATAGTGAATCCTGCACAATTTTTCCCTAATTCCCAGAATACAATTTTAAAGGCAGAAAAAAATAAAAAACCCAATCTGTAATTTTCCTGATCATAAATTGCAAACAGAGAATCAATATTTAAATGAAGTACAGGTATCTGAGTTCCCAGCTATTTCTTTGCTGTCTTCAGTTAAGTCTAAGTGAGCAGTCAGCTGCAGAAGTCAAGGGCACTATATAGTCCTTACTATTGAAGGCAGCACAGCACAACCTTGCAATTAAGTTTCATTTATAATAATAAATGCTGCATTTTACAAGAACCTTAGATGACAAAATGGCAACCCAACCTGAATTCTGTCAACAAGAAGTCAAATGAAAACTTTATTTGCTCTCTGAATAAATTCTAAAAGCATTAACTGCTTTAAACCTTGCCCAGTACCTGTGCTCTCAAGTGGCAGATTATTTTGTGATGGAGCAGGCAAGGCCTCCAGCTGTCTCAGTGTCCTCCTGGCTCCTACCTCCGCGTTCTGTAGAGTAGCACTTTAGAGAGAACTAGGCAGTTATCTCAACACTTGTTTTGTCTAATTCATCCTGGCCAGCTGGCCAGATAGGCTGCCCCTTGTTTTGGTGCAGTAGCTGCTGAGAAACAGACTATTCAGGAGTTGACTACTCAAAGTACTTCATAATTTCTTGAAACCTGAGACATACAGCATCTCTCCTTTCTTTCTCAGGGAGGAAACTACTTCTTGTCTAGGACACTGATAAGAACTACACAACATGTTAGCATTTCACAGCTCTCCATCTTTACTCAGAGGTCTGTGGGATGACTGTAATATTTGAATAAACCTTCTGGGATAATTTGAGACTAACGAAACTGAAATTTTCAGTAAACAACAGGACCGAAGTCATCCTGTTAGGCTGGCTTACCTGCTTCATGGCAGTTTCCCCAATTCTGTCAGAATGCTTTCGAATACTCTCTAAGAAATCCTTCAGATCTGACATGGATATTTCTTTTATTTCTTCACGCAGTTTTGGAAGATTTTCTATCATTATCTGGCAAAAGCGGTATTGGCTAACTCTAGGAAGATACAGATTTTCTAGCTGCTCCATTGTTTTCAAAGCAGAATAGTATCTACAAAGAGATTAAAATAATATTATGTATCTTCTTATAAAAAGTTAATAATTTATTTATCAAATATAGGTATCAATATCACACATGCAACCAATATGCATCTAATTAATTTACTCTGCTTTCAGAAAAATTAACAATCAAAAGGTCATCCATATAAAGTTGGAAAAAAAACCCCGGTGAAGAGTAGCTCAGGCAAGTCAAAATTTTAAGTAGGCTCCTACAGTATTAACTGCTCTGATCAATAGCCCCAGGACCACACGGAGCACCCTGCAGAATGGAGACACTAAAGTCATAACCATTATCTTCCCTTCTAGATTGAACTGATTAGGGTTTTTTACGAGTTGGAGTTTTTTTCTGAAACGCAAACTGCCAATCACCCAACACTGGAGTATATGCACCAAACAAAGAAAAAAAATCTTGAAAAAGCATGCCTGCAGGTATCTGCCTTCTTCAGGTATATGTGAACACAGACACATCTACGCTCACCTTCTTTCCACCATCCTTAGTCAGAAAAGACACGCATACACCTACCCTGACCAATGGTTTTTTCCAGCAGTATATCATATCTTGCTGTAAACCACAAACCTATTAACTGCTCTGATAAAATACAGTCTATCCCACCCAGAAAACAACTACATTGAATCAACAAAGTACTACAATCAACAAACCCATGATCTCAACCACATTTTAAAAAGAGGTATAGGAACCAGGTTAAACGTGAGTAGGACAGCAGGCAATTGCAGATGTGACAATAATTTCCCTTTATGTAGTATTCTTACCAGCTACTCAGCCCTGAAGGCATTTGGGAAAATGAATTTAGTTTGTCCAATTAGAACAGAGTAAGGTAAACCGAACCCTTCTAGCTTGGTCTTAAATGGGAAAAGCAGAAACACTCAGATCAGATGGAGTTAATTTGCTGCTAGTTCCAACCCTTTCTTTGCACAAATATGGAGTAATATCCTTAACCCATTTTCAGCTTTTCTTCCATAATCTTAGTTCCTTTTTCTTCCTGAAAGTCTCAAATAATCTGTTTCGAAAAATTACCAAATTATTTTGAAGGAAAAAGCTGAATATGAGGAAAATCCCTTCAAATGAGAAAACCTGGAAAATCATCCTTGATGGTTCTTTAGTTTCTGGACATTACTTTGTCAATATAGTGAGTAAACACTTTCAAAAAATGTAATTAAAGTTTCTGGCTTCCTTCAGTACACAAGCAATAACAAATTACTAACAACTACAGTCATGACTTGTTCAATTCTGAAATTAAGACAGTGTTTTGAATCTCCTTAATCAAGACATTTCTAAGTTAACAACTCAGCATAGCTGGAGGATGGGAAAAATCTTCTCTTTTATTCCAGAACAGAGCTGCTTTCAGAAGACTGCAAATAAAGAGGTTTCAAGTGTAAATTAGGAGCTTTTGTTTATTATATACTTGGTTTATATAAAATATACATAAGGTGACGGGAATGTTGCACATAAGAAAAGGTCTGGGGAGTTTATGTGTGTGGGTTTTGTTTTTCTAAATAGAAAACGGCCAAGAGTGCCACATGGTGAGACTTCTGGGGAATAAAACTATAATAGCATCAAAATCGTATAAAAGGTTTTTATGTAAATTATACAGACCAGCTTATCAGAACACTGTTAGTTCATCTGGAAGGTTTTTGACTGCTAGCTCTAAGATCAGAATTAACATAATCCATTTTAAATCCATTCTAGAGTCCCTTACTAATTATACATATATGGAGCTCAGGACCTTGCCCTTTTAACATCTGTTCTGATAAAGCACTGAAGTCTTATTAATTTGAAGGTCATCTGCAGGTCAGGATTTAAACTAAAAGTTTTGCATATCATCTCATAGAATGATGTATTTACATATTCAGATTTTATTTCCATAGATTTAACTCAATGCTGAAGATTTTGACAATATTATTAGTTCCCATCATATATCACCAATTACATAAGGTGAAGATTGCCCATGTGACTACAAATGAGTTAAAGAAGTATCTTCAAAGTTATTTTTTCATATAAATATAGCATTCTTCTGTCTATTCTTCTGAGCTAATCTTGTGAGAATATGCTCCTCAGTGCAAAATCTGTAATTTTTTGAAACTAAAGACTCAAGTTTGAAACACCAATATGGGTCATATGATACAACTGTGCAAAATTGATCCATTTCAACACCAGAACAAGAAAATTGCATGATGGATTTTACCAACATATCCAAACTACAAAAATGGAACCTTCTAATACTATCAAGAACCAGGACAGAAAAAAACCAAAATACAACACAAAAGTAAACAAAAAAAACCTCACAACAAACAGCCACACACCTCCCCCCGCCTCAAAGGTTAATATCAGTGTTTTGCATCATTTTATTCTTTGCAAAATGCCCCAGGCACAGAACAGTCAGGTCTGTATAGAATATGAAACATTAACACACAAAAAAACCAAAAGTAAAAGAAAATGACCATTACTTTACATGAAGTATGCATTTATGCTTTAAATGACAAACACAGCTTTAAAGATTTTTATCAGCAGAGTGTTGTTTGGAGTCAGTAAAGAGAAATACCATAACTTACTAAAAAAGCCCCATCAAGTTAAACTACGGCAGTAAAGAAATTACATAGATCAGGAGCAAGATGAACTCAAAGACTGAATTTTACTGAGAATAATTTATTTGCACACAAGCTTATTAATTAAAAAACCATGTAGTTATATCCCAAAATTTCCTGCTGAAAAAAAAACGAGAGACAGAATCCTCATTTTATTTTAATTAAGGAAATAAACTTAGCTTACAAAGAAAAAATAGTAGTATTCACCAACTGTAATGCTTCGCTTAGAGGGAATACCGTATACTCTTGCTTACTACATTTCCACTGAGTAAATACGTAAAGCTTTGCTACCGAACACATTAAAGGGAGTTCCTTGGAATTTTTCAATAATGCTCCAGAAAAGTCATATTCAGAGAGATTCTGAAGGTGACATGTTGAAATTGCAATTGAAATCCTCTTACCACAAGTATTTATTTTGTTTTCAAATCCAGTTGCCTTACCAACTTTAAACCTGATTTTTAAACATCCTCAGCATACCAATTTTTTCAGTTGCCCAAAGGACCATGAACTGAGATAGAGGCACTAATAACTCTGAAACTTGCAAAAGCTCAGTATTTCCAAAAATCAGATTAAAGAGTTGCTGTGTAGAAAAAAACAAGATCTGTGGAATACCATTTTTGTCAATAATGATGTGGTAGGAAATTTTTTTTTTAAGTGAAATTATTGAAATAATAAGGCTTGAGAATAGTGATAAAGAAAGCAGCTGACAGTTTCGTATCAAATACAAATTTTGATGGGTTTTTTTTGCCAGATCCGTGGTACCTCTGGGAAGCATTGATTTGCAGCTGGTAAAATCCAGTGCTTCATTCTGACATGGTTCCAAAACAATGCAGAAAAACAAAATCAAATCACCATGGTTTTATCCGTTCCATTTCCATACACATGTGAGTAAAACCAAATTATACAAACATTTCACATTTGCATCCTTTATGTCTTAAGGTTTATTTGGATGGTTGGAAGGTTTATGCAGAAAAGGCTGCATGGCTGTCTCAGTCAGTTTTAGTAACCTAAATAACTAACCAACTCTGTCTTTCCCACAGTTTGGAAAAAAGCTTATAGCAAGGTCAAAAAACAAATCCAAGTCTTTCAGGGCAAAAAGCTCACTCTGAAACACTATACTCATTCTTCAGTCCATCTCACAGAAGATTTGAGAAGATTCAGCAACAACCTTAGCAAATTGACTTATTTAATTATTTTCATTTTATGATGGGTTTGGGTTTTTTGTAATATTTACTGTGGAAAAAGACTTGCAAAAACACCAGTTCTAACTGTTTCCAGTTAGACCACAATCACTTGAAGCAGCTGGGACCTTTCTCCCAAGACACATATCAAAATCCAAACACTAAGGCCATGGTAACAGAGCTGTATGAAATGTGTGATGACCTTACCTCTGACTTAAAATTCAAGCTCGAATTGTCTAAGTGGATAGCTCCCACTAGGCGGTTGGGAGAGCAGCAAAGAAACCACACTTCTCCTTTGTGCTTCAGCAGTTAAGACTTTAAACCCTCTGTAACTCTTTCCAGCCAACTGTGTCTGTTTAGAGCAGATTCTGCAGTTACTTCCTCTCACTACTACAGTTCTTGTCAACTTGTGTTATCCATGGCTCAGGAGACAGATAAATAGGATACAGAGCCTTTCACCTCTAGGTCATCAGTTCAAATGTTACCCATGTTGGTAAGGACCAAAAGTTGCTATCAACAGATGGCTTTTTGGACTTCTCTGTAAACTTCTATTCCACCTACACAAACCAGTATGTATTCTGGATCCAAAATCCTGCATTATCTTAAAAGAGGTCTACCAGGGAAAAAAGGAAATGAAATTCCAATCTTTTCCCTGTAACAACTATCCCCCAAACATATATAGTATCTGTACTTTTGTTTTCCCTTCCTTTAAACATTAGAATTGAGAGTTTTATTCAAGGTGCAAGACTGTAAGACAATGGAATAACAAAAATATGTTCTAAAAGGCCACAAGCAGAGAAAGTCAAGATGTCTTTTTATTAAAAAAGAGCAATGAAAGCTTTGCTGCATTAACAAACCTCAGTGAAGGTTTATGAGAAATTATCTTTGCCTAAAATAAACATTCCTCATTGCTTTGTTATGTCCGGGATTGTGACTGCTACTCTCTCTGACTCTTCCAGGAAAAAGCTTCACAGCAAAACTTAGGAAGATCAATTTTGAAATCTCTTGTATGTGCACACATCCAGCTGTCAGGTCTTTGCACTTGACACTATGGATGTCCTTGCTGTTGCTCAATCTTTTAGTAGTGATAAAGGCCAGCATACATGCATTCTGCTGAGCCACAAGGAAATTACCATATGAATTACCTGCAAGTTCCATGGGATAGCCACCTGTAGGCTGTATTATAGGGAATTGTACGTCACAGGCAAAATAGTAACTGTAGCGTAGCTAATGAAAGAGTTATGTGAGCTGAAGCAGTAGCCTGCAGCAGAGCCTAAGCCTTCTGCACTCCATGTGATTTTAAGGCATGGTACATCAAAGCTATGGCATCTCCCCTCTCCTTTAGATCTTTTTATGGTATGACAATAACATGTCCGAACCCCTCAATTCAGGAGTCCTTTGACTTTTAAGACTTCCTGTCTGGCAACAACTTCCACGGGAAAATGATAAGATATGAGTTTAAGATTTGAAGAGTACTGATGGTTTCTCAGAAAGCACATCAACCATCAGTGGACTTTACAAAACCACTAGCAAATATGGAGTCAAAATGCTAAAAACCATCACCAATTTTATCTCACCTAAATGCTCTTTACACGATGACATTAGGAACTACAACTTCCCCTGCTATTCAAAAACCAGAACGCTGCTTGCCTTGCCTGCCAGAGCAAGGGTATGGCAGAATGCAGGCCTTGAACCCAGTGTTTCCAATATTTTCAGTCCACTAAACGTAGCATAGTCCACAGAAGACCTTGTAGAGGGAAGTGGTGTGATTCAGACAGCATACTCTTCAGTCCCATCTCTGACTGGAGTAGCAAGGGGACTATTTAAATCCTTATGCAGAGCTCCTCCAAGAACACTGCAATAACATGCTACTACCACTACTACATGCCAGCTACTCTAAGCAGATGCCAAACCAGTGCCCTGTTCAGAGCTAATATTGCACAGTAGTCAAGCTGATGAGATCTACCACACTGGTTCACATACAGCATGTTTTAATTCTAATACAAGACACCCCAGTGCCATAGCTGTTAAGGTCATTCTTAAAGCTTTTGCATTTCTGCAAAGACCTCCCAGAGAGCAAACACACATAGGTATCATGTAGCACATGTATCACTGTCAAAGACGCATCAGATTTGCTGCAATGTTCATAGATCTGATGTGTACAGTTAATCTGAAGCATTTTGGACATGTCTGCACACAGGCTTCAGAGCTGATTGCTCATGCACAGTGGCTGCTGTTGAGGGTTTTCAGATGTCCAACAGTATGGTAGGAGGTGTTGGCTACTCAGAAACTGAAATCCAAACAGTCCAAAAGTAAATCTGGATTACACAGTAGCCCTGCAGACAACTGACTATGCACAGCTAGTTCCAAATGGAAACAGTCCTGTCCAGACAGACTTGTCAGCAGGAGCTCCCTGCGGTGGTGCCAAGCGCACAAAGAGGCACTGCCAGCAACCAGGAATCCAGAAAGGGCAGGCACAGAGCACCGGTGACTGAGCAAACCAGGCAGGGATCACGGTGGCAGTGATGACATGGAAATAATGAAGAAAACAGCTGCAGTGGTATTGCTGGGGTGGGTGTGTGAGGTGCAGGCAGCAGCCCCAGTGGGGCAGGATGCAGCTAAAGCATGAGGCAGGGGCAGCCAAGCTGCCACGGAGGGAGGGAGAACTGAGGATACTGGGACTACAGCAGCAGTGAGTGGCTCCCTGAGAAAATGAAAACTGGAGACACAATAGGAAGGAGCAAGTGGTCATGTACCAGTTATAAACTCTTATTCTAGAAACTAATTTTTAATTATATTTTTAATTCTTTTTAACAAGTCAACTTGTCACAGAGGGAAAAACCCCAAACCACAACACATTATCTGCACTTCATTCTCATAGTTGCATTTACACAAAACCATAGAGAAACCAGATAGGTCTAAAGAAAGGTATAAGGAGTAAAATGTCTTTTCTTCTTGCATTATGAGTTTGATTTAAATATATGATGATATATTAATCAGATATTAATGTACTCTGAAAGATCTTTAGTCCCTAAGGATCTTACTTTTCTTGCCTCTTAAACTGCTTTAAGTAATAAAGAAGAGTAAACTTTATTTCACATTTTATAATCATAATTTCATTAAATGTCATACCCATTTAGGTAAACATTATTTTTCATGGCAATCACTAAGGTCCTAGCTCTTTAATACAACATTTTCAAATATTCTTGAAATACAGACCAGTATTAGGAAACAAAGACTACACATATGCCAAGCTACAGACTTAGAACACTAACTTGTCTACGTAAGTGTTTGCTATTCTGTTGACTTACTTACAAATGTTACATTTTTTCTCATAGAAATAAGTTTACTCACCTTTTTACACTCATCTGTTCTTTTAGTTTGCTGTACATTTCCAGCACTGCATAAAAACACGCAGATTAACTTGTTAGCCTTATTACAGCTTTAGTTAATAAAAGAGGAAAACATGTACTGTGAAGGACAAAACTAGAAATAGAAAACGATGTGCTATATTTACCTTATTTAATTACTACTATAGCATAAATGGGACAAACCTAGCAAAAAAATATTCTAGAATGCAGCTAAAAAAGAAAAAAATAACTGAACTCTTAACAGCTTTTAAATTAAAAAGAATGAAGATTAACAAAACAGTCAACACTATACATATCAAGCACCTTCATTCACTTACTACATGCCACAACTTTATCTGCATTACCAGTCCATAGCCTGCCTCCATAAAAAGGCAACAGTACCACCTACTGTACTCAGAACATGTCAACAAGAAGACTTCACAAAGAAAAATTCTCAAATCTACTTTACACCAATATGACAAACAGGATAAAACCCTTAGGGAGCTTATGTGCAATCCTACAATATTACCTTCATGAAACAACATTTAGAGTCCTTACGTTTTATTTTAAAACGCCTGTAGTGACACAGAGCTAAAAGTACGTTGAAAGAGCATCATTAGTTCTTTCCCCAGTATTCAAACACTAAAACCCGCCCTCTCAAGCAACAAATTAATTGTTTATCATATTAAAAATATTAGTTCATTCAAAGCTGTATGTGGCCACATCATTTGTATCATTTAAGTGTCTCACTGTCTTCTGACAGTGTCACAATTGCTCTGTGTCAAATATTACAAAAGACATGGAACCTACATGTTGACATCTTTTAAAAACCTATTAAATTTTTCATTAAACTGGATGTTACAGGACCACAACTTAGAAAAAATAAAAGTCTTTTCCTTTTGGCTATTGTGACTTACTTTATTTAATTTGCCATCTTATTTAGCTATAGGTCACTCACCTGGAAGACACAACTGTAGTTTTTCCACAACTGTTGTAATATTCCGCTGTTGAACTCTACATCGGATTATTTCCTCTGTTTGGGCTATCACCTTAAAGGTTTATTTTTTAAAAAAAGGAAAGAAAATCACACTTAAATTATGCAAATAAATTTATTTTGCTAAAAAAATTCATAATGCCCATATAGGAAGCACCATTTTCTCACCTCTTTCCCAGCATCCTGAAGCCTTCGGTTGGTATCAGTAACTTGGACCTTAAAAATAATTTCACCTTTGTTAGACAAATATGCATATATTGCCCTGATGTGACTGCTCACCCTTGTAATCAGATCATGCTTCCTGAGAAACTTAGAACAAAGAAATGCAAATTCAAATTAACTCTACAGCTTGAACTTGAACTTTTGATCGCAAAGGGCTTTTGTTAACTTCAATTACTTATGACAGTTCTTTCTAACAGATTCTGTGGCAAACTTCTCAAATTTACTTGGGATTTTTGAACTTTCCTTGTTTCTGTAGGTCTGTCAAACAATTCAAATCATTGACCCAATTGACCACTGGTCCCTTTTTGATAACCTCAATGAGCTCTATGGGCCATTCATTGTCTGTAAGAAATGGTGATTGCATTTTATGGTAATTAAACATTCATACTTTGCTGAATGCAAACACTGGGTGGTTGATTAACATCAAACGTGGAAATCTCCAAACCACAGCAACATTTTAATGCTGCAGGTGCAGGCAAAGCTCAACCTCAGATTTTCCCACATAGTAAGTGACTCATTAGGTCATCATAATAAGGAAGCACATTCTAGTTTATTAAAAATCTCATTAATTTCTGAACAAAGATGCTCAATGACCTCATTGATGCTGTATTTGGTCTCTTGTTATCTGAATATCCTTTATATAATGGTCTTCTAATCATAACCTCTGATGAACTATGCTCATTCTGTCTGGTGTGCATATTTTGCTCTCAAAAGTGTAAGGAGAGCTAAAAGGGACGGATCTCATAATTCACTATTCTGCATTCTGATCTGTGAGTAAATCTTGGTTCTCGTATCTCATGAAAACTACTAACATCATCTACTCTGCTCATTACAAAGTAAAGAACTTTTTTTTTAATGTATAATTGCGGTATTTTTAGTGTTCTAATAAGGACTTTAGATTCTTCCAAGGTCTGCCATATAAATGCATGGTTAGGAAAAGACCTATTTCAGAAATACTGTGTTTATCATTTGTTGTCCTTTACCTTCTGAGAAAGTCTTTAAAAAAGGCAAAATAATTTGGTAGCATTTTCTGAAAACATATATTAAAAAAATCAGAATGAGATCTAATCAAATATTCAGCTTTGTAAATGTAAATTACTGTATCAGGCAAGACGGCTTTAATCACAAATCCTATTCAATTCACTTCTAAAAAATTGCTGCAAACATCAGAGTGCATGTGATAAACACTAAATTAATCTTCAGTAGAAGAGTCCACTTCCTTCTTTTAGATTCAAAGATGATATATGAAACTCCGAAAAACTTGTTCCTTACCTTCAGTTTTTCTGCATCAGCCCTAACTTTAAGAAGTTCTGTAATAGCATCCACAAAGCCCTGATGGTGAAAATTGCACATCTTTTCTATCTCCCTGTCATGGTTACGTATGCAGGCATCAAGTTTTTCCATAAACTTCTGATGTGCATTTGGTTGGTCATCATATACAGACCTATTAAATACAAATAAGAAAAGCAAAGTTTACTTTTATCTCCAGTTGAAAATAGTATGTATGCAACGATCTTTATTGAAACCTATCTCTCTTACAAAGAAAATAAAAGTGAGCAAACTTGATGTTAGTGGTATTCTTTGGCAGATCCACTCCACCAAAATCAGCATTAAATAAAAGATGGCACAAAACCGAGAACTGATGGCACAAAACCCAGCCCTTATGGCATTAATCCAGGTGCTTAACCAGTTACATCATGGTTGACCTGAGCCTCACTGGTCTGTTATTTATGCCCTAATGCTCAAATATGGGTACAAAAGAATCAGTTTCTCCAACCACCTCAAATAGCATGGATCGCTTTTCCATCAAATTCCACTCTTTGCTAAATATAAAGAAGTGCAAACATACAAATTTGCTTTCCCGGTATTCCTAACAGCAGAGTTATCCAACTAAATCAGGGTCGCATGACTCCAGCCGGAATGACCGGAGCATCGTGCGGCAGCAGCCAGACCCCTGGCAATCCCCAAGGCTCCGTCCCTGCCTGCCCACGCCCAATGGCTCCCAGGGCAAAACCGTGCACACGCCTAAGGCTGCTTCCTCCATGGGATCTAACTGTCAGGAAAGGCTAGAATCTGGTCTTTTGGCTTATTTTACTAATTCTTGAATAGTTCACTTTGAAACCTCCAGGAAGAAACATGACTTGGGAGGAATTACTGGTGCCGTTTGCTAAGCCGCATCAGAAACAGAAATCTGCGTGGAAAAATGCTCCAGCATAAGAATGAGCAAAAGAGGCAGAGGGCAATTTAAAGCTTCAGACTTTGTCAGAGGAAACAGGAGGTTTTACATAGAACTGTACCAAAACCAAAGGTATGGAGTCTCCCAACAAAGACAAGGCACAGACAGTTCAAAAAATTGATTAATAATTTCATACAGCAACAACAGCAAAGACAGGCAGTTTTAAAGCAGCTTTTCACACAGAATGAGAGCAGCAATATGAGGATGACTTAGTCATACACATACAAACACGCCTGCACTGCAAACTACGAGTGTTAGAAAATACAAGTGATCAAAAATCTTTAAATTGATTTTTTAGCCTCTAATTTCCTTTCATAATTACAAAGTTTTCTCCAGGTATTTATAAGGAGAAGCTGGTTTTAAAAAAAATAAAAAATTTTAAAAATTAAGATGAAGAAAAGAAAAGGCTGAAGTTCCAAGGGTTTCAGTGTTGCTTGCAGAAGTACAGTCTTAAGTTCAAGAACCAAGTAACCATGAGTCAAAGCCTCTTAAAACTCTTGAGCAGACAGAAAGTACTTCCCTCCCAGTCTTCTTGGAGAAGTGTGATTTCCTGTATTCTTCAAGATTCCCTCTTCTAACCAGACCCCTGGGCTTTGCTGAGATCTGGGCTCATCATCAGCACAACAAACCTATAGCTGAGTGTCTGGCAGGAATGTAACCTTTCAATGAAGAAAAGAACGCAGAAGAGATTGAAAAGACTTGTAACAAGATTCCTTATATTTTTGGAGTTTCTTTTGACCTCATAAAATATATTCAGAGAAGCAATTGAACTTAAGAGACATAAGAAAGGCAATATGCTCTCCTACATGCTGAAGGAAGAAAGCCAATTCCTTACATTCTGCTTGTTATAGGTATTTTATCAGGGCAAAAATCTATTGAATAAAATATTCCAAGAACAACCCCTTTTGTTGTTGGGGACAGAAAAATAAGGCTATGGTACTGAAAGCAGGTTCTTTCCTCCAAAGTGCACCAGGGGAAAAATAAGATTGTTGACCCATAAAGTGATTCACCCCTCACCATTTCCACTGTCACAGTTTGAAATGACAGCTGGAAGGAGAAAAAGTGTGCCCATAAGCCTCTCCTCTTGAGGTTCCTGTCAGACTGCCTGAAAGGGCTCCCTCAAGGCTGCCCAGGATGACTGAGCTTTAAAGGGCTGTGGAGAATGGTCACAAGTGACCTGCATCTGCCAAGGGGAAACACCCACACCCAGAACCCAGTGCTGGCTGGAGGGAGAAGCAGCATCCCGGCCTGGGAGGAAAGAAAGGTGCAAGACACAGTGGGCATTGAGTGAGGCCCCATTGGGCAACCTAATGTCCTGCATGAGAAGACACAGGGGCAAGCATGTGGAGCGCAGCACTGCCACCCGTAAAGAAATGGGGAAGGGATGAGAAAAAGGTTCAACAACTGATGTTGCAGCCCTCCAAAATACACAGGTTGGTTACATTAATGTTGCTCCACTAAGAAAAGGGTCAGAGAGGCTGGAAGCTAGAGGGTGGACACAGAGGGACATCCAACTGTCTTCAGAGTCCTTGGAGAAGAAAAAAAAGATTAGGAGGACCAGATGTATCAAAGTGCCTTCACAGATAACTGGCAAGCATGAGCCTCCTCCAAATGGGCTGGACTCACCACCTATACTGCACTGCATGCTAAAGCAAAAAGACAGAAAAAACCCCAAAAAAATCCAAAATCAAACCAAACCAAACCAACAACAAAACCCCAAAAACAAACAAACAAAAAAACCCCAAAAAACCAACCCAAACAAACGAAAAAATCCAAAAAACCCAAACCAACAAAAACAAACAGACAAACAAAAAAACCATACACAGAAACAAAAGTTCAATTTATTACTGCTTTCTTTAGCCTTTTTGTTTATGGGTGGAAGAAGCCTCCACGTTTAGGTCTCCTTCCAGTGCTCTCAAAGAGAAGTGAGAAAGGAGCGGCATTATCACAAAGACAGGAAACTTCTATCTATCACCATGTGCTCAAACTGTAAATTGTGTAAGGTAAGTATAAATGAAAACAGCAGTAAAACTCAGTAAAGAAAATATATCTAAAATGAGAAGGAGACTGCAAAAAGATGGTGCAAGAGGAACTCCATAGTTGAGTTTGTAACACTAAACTTTCTTTGATGGTAGCAATGCACTGTCTTTTTGGACTTAGTTATTGCCTGATGATTTGAGGCTATCCAATAGCTGCCTTGATAACTTTTTATCCATTTCACATCCGTGCCAACATTTTCAGACATGCTGTTAAAATACTGACAAAAGGAAATCCTTTTCAATCAGAAGATTTCTCTTTAAAATGTTATCAAAAAAGTCCAGAAAACATAGCCAGAAGTTCTGGAAGTACATACAATGTAGTATAGGCAATACAGTTTTCACTGTTATAAAACTCAGCATTGATTAGGTTTTCCTCAATATTAAGGCTGCTTATGCTTAAATTTAATGATAATAAAGTACTGGTTTTTAATCTCAGGGGTATTATCACAATATTTAATGGAAAATAATACAGGGAATAAATGTTCGAAATGGGGGGGAAGAAAGCAGCACTGTGTACCTCCCAATGCCTTAATCACAAGATTACCCTACCTTCTTAAAATAATTGTTACTGTTTTGTATCATACATTGTACCCTTTCCTGCAAAGATACTAATAAAATTGTGACCTGTGATTTAAACCAGTATTCTGACAGAGCTCCCTAAGATGCACTAGTAGTACAAATTCCATGTTAATTACATATGCAGACAGCTCCATCTTGTGGGATCAACAAATCAACGCTCGTCAGCACACAAGTGGAAAAAACCCTGAGAAAGAACTGCTTGCCTTTACAGAAATAAATCATCAGAGTATCTAGAAGAAATTCACACTTCGTATCACAACTTTCCCATCTAGGTGAGAGGAAGATGAATTTAATGGGTTTATTGACTCCCTTAGGACACTGTCCTCTGAGGACACTTTACACACGCTATTTCAGGGGCTTCAGAACAAAGTCTGGCCTAAAGCACCAGCCTTTGTGAAAATGTAAGTGTACATCTCTGGCCATGGACAGAAATTAGGCTTTTTCTCAAATCTGCAAACACAACTGAGACAATACACACCTGATTTACCCATTATGGAATGTCACACATCATAGTTTATTTCTGATACTGAAGCTTATTTTCCATACATACATTTATTTCAAAGATTATCCACACCTATTTAAATAAAGTAATTGCTACCTCTGAATAATTATCTGAAAGTGTACATTTCAACAGATAACGACACTGCAAGAGATGCTGATAACAATTCTCCACTTTTGAGAACTAAATTATCAGGCAGACAAACCACCAATATTGCAGTATCTTGGAGAGACATGGAATCCTAAAAGCATCCTAAAGATAATTTTTTTCATTACAAGACAAAATTAACTGAATTTACAACACACACACAGAGTTCTGTTGGAAAGCGAGTGAGAAAGTAGTAACCCTTCTAGCTCCATCGCTTCAGGAGATGACAATTACATGCAATTATGTCTACCCTAAAAATCTCTCACTGTAAATTGCTTCACATCCAGCAGGAAGAAGTGTCATAAAAAGGGGCAAATGTGCCTAGGATACCAAAAGAAGTTTTACATGTGTAATATACAGTTCTCTCAGGTTTTGTTTACATTTATACTCCTCTGAATGAAGGCCCCAAGGATCTTCTTCATCTTTATGGGCCCCTGAAGTGGATGCTGATGGTCTGAAATACAGAGCAAATTTGAACTGTGCCTAACTGAAAGACATGATCAGTTTTGATTACAACTGCTTTCAACCTCTGATCTGCACAGCTACAGGAACCTATACACTGCTAGTGCTTGATTCACACCATGAAACTTTGACAAACTTTTTTCTTTGGTATGAGTCTTCAAACTGGATCAAAACAGGAGAAAATCACTGTTGTTGGAAACTGAAGTTTATATTTGATTTTGGCACCCAAAAAACCCAAAACAGCACAATGTTATCACCTTAATTTTCAATCTGGAATGAGAGAACATTAACTCGAATGACTGCTGAGACATCAGTACTGCAAATCAGTGATACAACAGGTACTGGTTTCCTTCCTAATCGACAGGGCAAGCAGGGAACCCATGAAGAGCACAAGCAGAGCTGAACAACTTTCCTGGTAATGTGTAGCAGGTTCTTTGTCTATATTCCCAGAACTCTGTATATAAACTGAGACACTTTCTTTTTTCCACTCATCCCAACAACTGGATGAGTCATATTAATGCCAGTCTAGGTAAAGAGAAGATAGTGTAGAAAGTACTCGAAAAAAGAAAAAAAAAAACTAGGAGTAGTCAGAGACTAACCTAAAGGAAAAAGATGTCTCAGTTCACTGGATACATTTTATTGCAATGGGGATATTTTTACCTTGATCTTTTTTACCAGGTAGGCTGAAGGGAGAAAGACAAGCGTAAAGAGATTTGAATTCAAGTCTCAAGAAAACATGAAGTAGAATTTTCAGATATGCAACCATTTTCCAATTTAAAACAATAAAATAAGTTTAATTTATACCGTAAAAAACCTTCCCTAAAACTTTAACTTTCAAAACTAAACCACAACATGAAAAAAGTGTGTTTAATAGGTCTTATTGATGACTTTTTGTGTTTACATGTAAAAATATATTGAAGCACCAGAGGGCACCATCCTATGCACAAAAACACCAACTGTTCAGTAAGCAAAAAGGCTCATCTCCAGAGAACTAAAATTCAGTCAAAAACGGTAAAACTCAATATGCCAAGAATTCCACGTGACCCTTCAAAAAATAATATTAAAAATCAATTATCCTGAAATCATCTGATCTATTCCATCATGACGAGTCCACTCATACACATTATCACTCCAAGCAAGCATCATAAATGTCTTCACAAACGGTTACAGTCTCACTTCAAAAATACATTTCTGCTATCATTTCATACAAATATGTCTGTGCATGCAATTAAAGATAGATGTCCTTAAATGCCTGAATGTAGGTGGGATTGAAAGAGGATGAGCATTTCACTAAGAAGGAGGGAAATAAAAAGTTAGAAGCGAAAAAAAATCATATAAGCCCAAAAATTAATTTAACACATTGACTGGACTATTGGAAGGGCAGACAATGGACATGCACACAGACTATTAAGTGTAAAAGGAGAGGAGACCAAAATTATTTTTTGAAAGTTCAGCAAATACCCCAAATTTGCTTTTTCACCTCCTCATCTCCAGTTTACCTTTGCATCTATGGCCTCTACACTAGAAAATTACAGACACCTAAATAACCAGACACCTAAACACAACTTTTACTGTAATCTCCTTGGTTTAGCATTGAAAAATAGATTGCAAGAATAATCAGAATGGGAACTAAAGTAATTTTATCTCATATCTATAGCAATAGTTGCAACTTTTCAAAGGAGAAAAGCAGAACTGCTCAGGAACTCACACTTTAGGAAAAAAAATGAACTTGAATAGTTTATTTTATTAAAAATAAAATCTCCATACTTTCATAAGAAAATAGTGATTCAGAAGATAATATGAATTCCTGGTTGGTGATAACTCTGTCACTTAAAAACCATTACTAGAACAGTCTATTAAATAAATTAAAAAATAATATTTAACAAATCCCACTGGAGTTTTTAAAAAAATATTGTTTCTTGAAGGTTTTGGGGATTGTTTTGTGTGCTCTTTTAAATAGGCAATGATTCTATTTTTAATTGCAATCCATATTCAGGAAAGACAAATCTGAGCTTATGAAGCATTAGTGTAAAATTTTTGAGAGAACAATTCTCCTAGTAATCATTTATAACAATAGGTTCTAGCAGCAGCAGAGACTTTTAAAACAGATCACGTATTTTAAAATAGCCAAAAAAACATGTCAGAAAATAGAGAAAAAAACAGCAATCTTTTTACAGGACAAAGAAACTCTTTATTAATGACTTGCCATCTTTCACCATTTTCATACCTCCCCTAACCTGTCCTGTTCTGTCCCATTTCTAGGATGAATTGCAGGTTTCCCCAGCCCTGCCTATATTGCCACAAAGTCTTTCATTTCCTGATTACACAAGACATATGAAGCAATTAAAAACTGTATGTACACATTCCTTTCAGGATACTGATAACCACTCAGTAAGTGCCAATCAGTTACAACTCCATGAATGCTGTGACAATGACAGGAATTACACGTGTCTGTACAACAGTTGTACAAGTTTGACATGGAATGTAAGTCTGACCATGCAACTCCTGACCTGCAGCGGAAGCAAGAGAAAAAGATTCATTTGTAGAGCTTCAAATTAAGCACCGTGCAGGGAAAAAAAATTACTAATTACTTTGATCAATTAAATGAAGGCACAAAAAAAACCCCTCCAACCATACACTTTTTATTCAGTTTTTCAAAGTAATATTTAAAACAAAACATACACACAAATAAACCGACTCTCAAATAAAGAGACTGTGCTTATGGAAAATAATGTTTTTACAATTAATATCTTGCTACCAATGCCAATTTTGTCCTGATGCTGGAGATGCCCTCAACTAGCTCCCATATACACATTGCAAGAAGTGGCCCACTAGATGCTCTTCCTATTTCTCCTTTCATTGAAAAAGAATCCCCAAATGAAACAGCAACACAGAGATACACTAAACAAAATTATAAAATAAAGTAATATTCACAATTCAAATTTGCATGATGAGTTCAGCAGGATCGGTGCAAGCACAAAACACTGACAATGCAAATTAAGATTCTGCCCTTAAAACAGACCTGTCACTGTGACTATAACCATGGCATCCCTAACCATGATACTGTATCACACACTACATTTGAGCTGCAATTCCACAGGAAACACTGCAGAAACTTCCTTTGTCCTACAATATACAAAGATATTTTCTGTTTACACAAGCTACAAACTTTGTAGGGATTTTTCCACAGAGTAATTTCATATAGGTGGCTGCGTACGCCCTAAAAAGCTTTATAAAATAATGTCCAGGTGTTTCCTGTCATTCAATTGCAGTTATGGTAATAAGCGCATTTCTTAAAACCTAAGCAGCCTTTCAGTGCCAGACGCTACCTACATTCCAGTTCTGCCATTCTTACTCATAATTACATCTCACCACTCTATTTAAAAGCTCACATTACACGCCAGAACAACACAGAACTCAGCTATGGCCTATTCAGATAAAAGATTTTATTAATCTTAGTTCAGCTGTTATGCTTTGCTTGCCTGGTTTTCCTGGATGTGCAATTTCTGTGAATTGTTCTCACTAATAGTATCCTGTTTCTACGAGCAGGAAAGGGCCGAGTACAGTTTGTTAGTTAACATTACTTCCTATAAGCAGGGTCCTTACTCTCTAGCAGCAGCACTAGAGCAGTCATTGTTCATGCTGGATAAGCAATGGATCACGCTGATGGCTGTTAATGGACATCCTCTGCAGCGAAACACAAACTGATAATCAGTACACCCAGATTTGCAATAGACTTCCTCCTTCCTGTTTTTACACTGCTGACCAAGGAGATGCCTCTTCCTGCTAAGCCTTTGTGCGACTTACTGATGTATGAAGCAAGAAACTGAAAAACAAGTGCTGCACTACCACTTCTTTTTCCTAATTTTGTGTTGCAATAGTAGATAAAAAGGCAGCAAAGGAAACGGCTGCTTCGCTCGCTTTGGTACTGGCTATCGCCACAGAATGAAGTGCCAAGTTTGGCCATCTGTTTCATATATCTACACCGACACAAGTGGATGTAGTTGGAACCTATGTTATTTCATAGAACATAAAGTAGGAAATTGGAGTCCATATAGCAGTATTTTTATCTTCCCTTAATATTTCCATAGACTGTTTGTTACATAAATTGTTATATTTTAGGAGAAATGGATTCATCTGTAAACCAAATTGTGAGCTTCTAAGTTATTTTAAAAAAATTTGATCATATTTCTATTACACATGTACCAGAAATAATTAGGCATCTATTACAACCTCTAGCTAATCTGTCAACTTTATCTAGAGCACTTGAGACATAATCTTTGAGATAAAAACAGACCAGTTGTTTTGGCAGATGAAATAAATTTCATATTTCAACAATCTCATATGTCTCTTCACAAGACATACGAAATAGAACAGAATATTTAATGTCAGAAATGTTTAAGTTACCTCAATAGGCTTTGAATATCAATGTTACACAGATGTAAATATATTATTTCAGAAATTTAAGAAGCTCCAGATTAAATAAAATATCCAGTAATTTAAAAGTTTCAAAACCAATTGGATTAAGAATGTGTTCTATTCAATACAGATCAAACCATTTAATTCTTTGCTGCATCACATTCCTCTGCAAACATATAACCAAATCAGGTATTTTACAATGACTTTATGTAATTCATTTTTGTTAACTCTATGAGCTCACATAGCCTATACATAAAAAATCATCACATATTTAATTCATGTAAAACAACAGCCTGTGCCATATATTCTTTGCATATCTCCCAGGATCACTGAAGAAAATAAAACATGACTTCTAAAAAAAAGTCTGTTTTCAATTCAGAAGCTGAACTGAAACTCACAGTGTTTCTCTCAGTTAGGAAGCAATTAATAGTGTTGAAGCAAGTGACTTCCTCCGGTTCCCTACCTGCCCGATAAACAAACTAAGAAAATCTGTTCGTTTCTTAGGGAAAGGCGACACTCCAGCACAGCACAGGAGCTCCACATTTCAACAGAAGGTAGCACACGCTGGCTAACTGCTTACAGCTTCCTAAGTGTGTGAAACAAACCAGAACAAATATACAGCATAAAACAATATCTACTATGTTACTTTTCTGCTGAAACTAATTCAAATCAAAATTTGTAAGAAAACATTGTCTCCATGAACAAAATGGGGTAAAAATCCTTCAAAGTCACTCTATGCCTAAGGAAGTGTGCAAACTGTGAAAGTCCCAAAACTTGAAAGTTTAAACACTTCCCTTTGAAGCTGAAATGTCTCAAAAGTATCCCCCAGGTACATATACGACAGTACATGCATTATTAATTTTGTATTACTCTGATTCACAGGAGAATTGCAAGTTACACTCACTGCAATTTTGCAAGCAAATTACTTTCCCTGAGAAACAGTGAAAATCCCACTTACAGTATTAGAACTGAACACTTTTCTCATGCTATATATATTAAAAAAAAATCCCCAGCATCTTTCAGGTCCTCTCTATCCAATCCCACATCTTTCCATCAAGGCTGATGCACTCTAAAATCTGTTTCCTTCCTTAATACCTCCGTCAGTGATTAAGTTCCCTACTAGTTTGCTATTACTGGCGAAGGTTGAGGTACGGGAAAGGCTTCAGCCAGGCTCCAGGAGAGATCATTAACTCCTTCCTGCACAGGACCCAGTCTGTCAGGAGTACAGATAGTTCCGTAGTAGAAATGCGTTGTTGAAAATACTTCGTCAAGCTGAACACCAAATTGAACATTCTGTCATTGTTATATCAAGGCCTGTGGTGACAGGGATTAGGTTTGGTCATTTCAACCATCACCAGAAAACAGTCAGAAAGACTAGCCACATCTAGATTTTATAACTAGCCATAGAAAGCCCTTCAGCAAGATAAAATCTCATGTGATGACTTGATGCTGACGCAAAGCTAGATCTATATTTTTGAATGAGTTAGTACTTAATAGTTTACTACAACCCATAAAAACAGCTTCCTATTTTCAAATCCTTTTCTGGCATTACCTTAAAAGCATTTATTAAGACATATTAATCCTCATCAATTTGAATGAGCTCATTTTAGTAGTATAATACATAAAATGCAACATGACAAAACTTGCAAACACACCAGCACTTACTGGTCAAAACCAGACTTATATTTAACTGAATTATGCTAAGGCTCCTCAGGTAGATATCAGTACTGAGGAAATTGCAAAGTCTCGGAGCAATAGTTCAGCCACGCACAAAGTGAGCTGGAGCACAGGCTATGCTGCTGGCTTTCCAAAAAAAATCTGCAAAGAAGTAAGCACCCATGTGACTGGCATTTGTGAAGGATGTAAAATTACGCACTTCCTATGCACATGGCAGGTCCAAAATCTGGGTCACCAGACACTGAATAAAATCAGCTTGAGGAATAAGTCAATGAAGAGATGACAGGAATAAGAACTGGCTTTTCTGAATTTAACTGATGGAAGAGTGCACAAGGATAAGCTGTTCATATGAAGAGAAGGCTAAATTTAAATGAGACACAATGTCACAAACTGCATGAAACATCTATTAAGTACACTAACTATTCTGATGATGATGCAGCAGATGATTTCCCTATTTTAAAAGCTTTAATGTATTTTGAAACTTGTTTCCTAAACACTGGGATAATTTCAAGCTCTTTGGTAATGCTTGGGAAATTGGAGAGAGCTATTTCAGAACAATTCACACAGGTTACTAGATAGGTTAAAGATTCACTTGGCAGTTGCCCATTTGAAAATCACTGCAAGAATTGAGTCAGAAGCTGAGGCGTGAACACTTAAAAGATCAAGATAACCTGATTTGCAGACACATATTTCATGACAAACTTAATCAGCATCGAACCTAAAGATTTTTTCACAACAAAAAAATGCAGTGCAGGTATGATTACCCACAAGCAGTTTCAGGCTTTATAAACACTTGAGAATACGTTTAAACTTGCAGCAATGCAAGTGAATCCTTCTAAAATACTTTTGCTACCAATGGCAAATCTGACTGATCAGGCTACAGAAAAAACAGACCTGCAGTTCTGCTGCTGAATGCCAGATTAATCAGTCTACAGCACACACTCTTCTTATGACCTTTTGACTCTATATAATGGACTAGCAATAAAAAAAAAAAATTGCTTCTTCATAGCAATATACATCACATAGACAGCTGCGTTATCTGACTGTTGTCTTTCAACTTAAATACTTGGAATACCATCAAACCCTGCACCAAGTAACAAAATCTGCAACTGACACTACAAGAAAGCCTCTGTTTTTTTAGGCTACACTGGTTCACAGTGAGCAGGCCATTCTCCTTACTTCATAACAACCCAGATCCAAAACAGAAGTTAGCTATTATAATATAGATAAACTGGTATATAAATATATGTGCTGGTTTGGGCTGGGTTGGAGTTAATTTTCTTTGCAGTGGCTGGCATGGGGCTGTGTTTTGGATTTGTGCTGCACACAGGGCTGATAACACAGAGATGTTGTTGTCATTGCTGAGCAGGGCTTACACAGAGCCAAGGCCTTTTCATGCTGCCACGCTGGCGAGGAGGCTGGGGGGGCATGGGAGGCTGGGGGGAGACACAGCCAGGACAGGTGACCCCAACTGACCAAAGGGATATTCCAGACCAGATGGCACCGTGCTCAGTACATAAAGTGGGGGAACAAGGAGGAAGGGAGGAGACATTTGGATTGATGACATTTGTCTTCCAAAGTAACCACTACTTGTGATGGGGTCCTGCTGTCCTGGACATGGCTGAACACCATGGGATGCAGTCAATTCACTCCTCGCTTTGCTTGTGTGCACAGCCTTTGCTTCCCCTATTAAACTGTCTTTATCTCAACCCACAAGTTTTCCAGCTTTTACCCTTCTGATTCTCTCCCCCATGCTGCAGGTGGGGGAGTGAAGGAGCAGTTAGGTGGGTTTGGCTGCTGGCTGGGGTTAAACCACAACAATATACATGAAAGCACAGTCCGTGACCTGATCCAAAAGAGACCACAGCTATCACACAAGGAATTTCCAGTTCTTTTGGGCTACTTCGTAACTTTGTTTGACAGGGAACCAGGAATGAAACATGTTAACTTGAAAACTGAGAAGGGCTTGAAGACAGACCATTAATAGAGACTACTAATTTTCAAACCAGTAACTTACAATTCCGTAAAAGAAAAAAAATACAATTTGAAATCAAAATATGTGATCAAACCATTAAAATTCTGATTTATAGCACTGGCTGATGATCTCAGAGTACTCTTACTGTATATTTAAAACAAGACTAAGCTACAGACAAAAATGCGAACCGCTGGCTCATACTCCAAAACCAAAATAATGAAGACATAGAAAAATTACTTTAGACAATCCTACCAGACAAGTAAGACCACAGGGCAAAAATGAGGGCAACCACATTTTGTTATTGGATAACCACATCACAAATCCCAATAGACCATAGGCAAGTACTAAGAAAAAGTATTTCCCTGCCTACAATTGTGTTAATGCTGTACCATCTTCCCACGTTTTGAGATTTCATTCATACTGCCTATGTTACTGCTTACTAACTGTTGTGCTGAAAACACAGAATCACACAGCTAAATCATGCCTGCTAGTAACTGTAATGTAGACTTTCAGTAAAACTGAAGCTACATAACATTTAGGCACTTTGCTCATTTTGCTTTGGACAGGCCCCCTCAATGAATACAAGAATACCTCCAAAATGTAAATTACAGATCCCACTCCAGGCAAAACATCTGCAGTTGCAAAGTGTACCGCAACACAGTAAAAGCAGCAGAATTAGACTCCCACTTCATATTTCTAACTCTGAATTTTCTTAGAGATGTTGATCAGTAAAGGACAAAATAGTCTTGCTTATTTTTCTAATGATGCCTTACTAAAGTATAGCTTTTACCTTTGGCTTCTCTGCAACCCAAGGACAGAAGTACAGGATGAACAGCTATCAGTTGGTTCTAACACTTCAGCCAAATTTATGAAGTCCAACTTCCAAACTCTGTTTAACCTAAATGAGAAAAACGCAGCACTAAACAGAAATTATTTTGCTTTGCAGTCTCAGCTCAGTGCTGCTTTTACCAGTGCAATGTAGTCCTAGATCAGTGGAGGTGACTGCAGCATACTGCAGCATCAGACAGAAATGCATTGACTGAACGGCGCTTGTGGGTGTGATTGCTGCAGCCAGAGACAACAGGCCAGTGAAATGTTTTCACAGGAGGCTCTCTAAGAACTCTGCAAAGAAGTTTCACGGCCAGCACAACTTACAGCAACCTAGAAGATGCTCTAACATCTACCAGGCAACAGCTTGGTGATGACAGATTTCAGGAAGAGAGAATTTGATTAAAAGCATTTTTACACTGACTTTCGAGGAGCACTTTCCAAGCTGTGACTGTGGGTTAAAGCTACAGAGTACATTCCACTTATAGATACATCAATAGACATAGCACCTCCTTATCAGCTTCACCTTAGCTACAAAATTTCCATTATCAAATCCCCCACAGTTTTATATTTAATTTTACTTCTGTATTTTTGTGCAGTCAACGAATTGTGGGCATGGAGGTACTCCAGTGACAGGCTGTGCACGGGAATCACAGAACACTGCAAACTTAGTGATGCAACGCTCACAAGATGAAGTGTTTAGAGAAAGTCTACCATATGCTTATGAAATATATTGCCAAGCTAGAGTTTAAGAGTTAATTAATTTATTTTTAAAAAAAGCTTTGAAATACTACACATTACTACAGACTCAAAAAAATTCTTATCTATAGTATACAGGGCACTGGCAGAACAACTCCTACTCTGTTGAGTTCCATTTTGACCTATTTCAACCAGCCATAAACTAATCATCAGATAAGGTCAATTATTTTCTTCTGAAGAGAATTTATCTTACTAGCTACCACAGCATGTCCAACTGACTATATAAAAAGTGTTAAGATACAGAGCTCAGTGAGGGCCTTAAGTTTTTTGTTAATAACTTTCTGATTTTGTTGTTGTTGTTGTTGGGAGGAATATGGGAATTGCCTTTCTTTCTGTCTTCTTCCATTTCCTTTCTAAAGATTAGAAATGTGATAGCTCTCCCTGAGAGAAGCTCAAAAGTATGTATGAAACATGAATTATACGATATTAACATGTTATATAAAAAGGTGAGAGTGATGAGCCTTTAAGAAGTTTTGTCATTAATCTCATTGTGTTAGCCATTAAAGCCAAAAAGATGTTGATAAAAGTTTCATAGAGTCTGATGAAAAAAAAATTAATCCTGGCTTGCTATATACACAGTCTGCCTATTTAATGAAAGTCATGCTGGCTTAAGTCTCATTTATAATGATTCAGCATGTGTTACTGAATTTAGAGATGCAAGTAAAATAGCAGCAAATCTAAATCAATAAATTAATCCAGTTAAAATCTAAAAAGAAAATTAATTTAATCCAATACAATCCCTTCATTTCTTGAGATGCAGAGCAATCTTTAGGACCTAACTCTCCTAAACAGTAAATAATCCCAACCGCGCTAGCTGTACATTGATTCCTCCTATAAAGGACCTGCATTTCACATTCTTCTTTATGGGTAGATCTCAGCACTAGAAATCACCTGCAGGATCAGTCTGTATGTTGTTCCTTACCTGTAAATTATACACAAAACCATTATATATCAATAAATGCTATTATTTTTTCTATAATAAGAACAAGTGCTGCCACTCTTGTAGCAGGGTAAGAAACAGCACCCTGGCAGGGACAGCTATACCCAACCAGCAAGCAAAACACTGAAGAAAAACAGGAGCAAAAATGTGTTTCCATGGAATCTACATACAGCCCACAAGAAAAAACTACACATCCTTCGTGAAGCATGGATGCACTAGGAAGACATTAATCTCTTGATATTAAGGATAAGTCAGATCTTGCACATCCTACAATCTTCAGCATTTAATATTACCTCATGCTACTTATCTGAACCACTCACCCCAAGTCCCTTCTTTTGTTCTGCTATTTAAGTAGGTATGTTGGCACTTTATTTCATGTGGCAAAGCTATAAATATTCTCCCAGCATTACATACCAGAGATTACAAAAATATTCCATTTCACATAATGAAATTAACATAATTTCAGTCATTACATGAGACAACTGGCTTCAATAGCTTCTGTGACTGGAAATCAATGGATCACTTCATGTTGTAGCCTTATGCAATTGCACATAGAATTACTCAAGTCATTTCTTTGATTTATATTGTTTAGCAAGTAAAACCTAGATCTCAGGCAGAAAATAATGCTCCATTTTACACTCATGCTTCTGTTCATTGAAATAGATCTTGTAATTAGACATGAGATTTTAGACTTTTCAGTTTCACACAGCAATTCGCAAATTGTAACAGACAGAGCTGAGCAGACAGCTCCAGTTTTTGTTTTAAACACTGGTGTTCTTAGGGAGTAGAAGAATATTTCTGTGGTGTTCGCTGGACTTCTTTCAAAACACTCAGCCAGGTGTAACCACTCTTTAACCTCATTTTTTTTATTTGCAATTGAACACTAGAGGTTAAATCAGACCAACATGCACTTTTTCCCTAAAAATCCTGAAAGTCAGCAATGCAAAATTCCCTTACTGGAAAGTCAGTGATAGGACAGGAACATGCAAAAAAAAAAGAAATTAAGTTTTAGTATTTATAAAAACATTAGCAAATTTTAAATGCTTAATATGAATGAAAGATTCTTATAGTCCCTTCCCCATCCACACCTGTGGTTCCCAAACATGCCATCTTCTGCTGTGTAGCCTAATTCTCTGTTTGTCCTTTCCACAGAATACTCTGATATAAGCTCTGTACTGGAGATGGTAGAGAAACTGCAATTACCTCTAATATTTTGGTGTGGTTTTTTGCAGGCATCAGCTTCAACCTGCCTGGGCTTGTAAAGTGAAACACAGGTAAACTGCCTCCAGGGACAACTCAAGCCTGAAAGCATCCCAGCTACTTTCTCTCAGCCTAAGCCCACAGACTCTCACAGGTGAGGTTCCCTGTGATGCTAAGCTTCAGCATCTCCACACAATATTCCCAATAGCAGCTGTGTTTAAGGAACACGAGGGGAGATCAGAGTGCAGTTTGCTCCAAGCTGAGCTCCAAGACCAGACTGATCCAGCAAGCAGTCCCTGTGTAATGTCTGGACAACCCCACCACACTCCCCATGGGGGTTCTCAGAGGCTTGGTTAGCCCCAGCCTCGCACAAATGCCCAGACTGCCACCTCCTACACAGCTTTGGAGGATCCAGTGTAGACACACATAGCCAACCTCAAAATCAATTGCTATGATGTGCAAAATGGCCCACTTGGCATGCAACAGAAACTTCTCTTCCACCAGTTCTCAGCACTGGGTTCCTCACTCACGTACCCCACATTCACCCTTTCCCAGCCCTGTCCACACTCTCCAGGAGGCATCATTCCCACTCCAGGAAGAGCCAGCAGCAGCATGCTCACCGCTTTGCAGCATGCTGCCACACAAACTGCCTTTCCCAGTTTACTGCACACGGGCTCACCGTATCTTCTCAAAGAGATAACATTCAAATTCACAGTTCTCTCTCCCCTGTTTGGCTAGTGCCTATGCTTTTTTACTCCTTTCAGACATCTTTAATCAGGGAAGCATCTTTAATCAGGGAAGCATCAGCAAAGCTCCATGATGAAGACCCCCTTTCCTCCTGTGTTTCCCCTATATCCCAATTCACTCACCACAGGCCCTACCCTTATCTCCCCAGCTCCAAGTGAAAGGCACTCCAATGTTCGCCTCTAACAGGAAAGGTTATGCAAAACCTTTTCTTCAACAAGCAGGCTAGGCCATTTGGCAGTATATGGAATTGACGGAAAAACACAGAAAACCAAACCACTGAAGTCATGGCACAGCAGAAATGCTCCAAACTGTCACATTTCCAAGGAAACTGACCAGAGTAGTAGATTTCAGACCTCATCATTAGAGGTTGCATAGTGGAGCACTGCAACACCCACCCATGATACGGTTTCGGCCCCGTTCTCAGCACAGAACCGGAGGTACCGGCACATCCAGGGAGCTGACTCGTGTCCAAGTGCGGGGCGGCAAAGGCCGGCACTGGGTTACGGCGGGCGCCCCAAGCCCGGCCACCCGCACCGGGCCCAGGGCCGGCGCCCAGTCCCGAGGCCACACTCCAGCCCCGCCGGAGCCGGGCCGTGCCCGGCTGCTTCCCCGGTAGACAATGCCAGGGAGCGGCCAGCCTGGAGCCGGGGCACGGCCGCCGTCTCGGCTCGGCCCCCATTCCCTGTCAGCGTCCCGGCACGGCGTGACAGCCCCGCTCCCTGCCCGCGCCGCACCGGCCCCTTCTCTCCGCCCCGCAGCGCCCGGGGCCAGGGGCGGCGGTCGGGCCCCCACGGAGCGGCACCGCGGGCTGCGCGTCCCCTCCGCGCCCGGCGCGGCCGCTCCCGCCGGCGGCGCTGCGGGCGGCCCCGCGCCGTCCCTGGGGAGCAGCTGTCAGAAAGCGCGGCCGGGCTGGGCCGCGGCTCCCCGGGCCAGCGGGCGGGCAGGGCGCGGGAGCTTCGCCCGCTGGCGGCGCCGCGGCCCCCGCGCCCCGCACCTCAGGGTGGGTCCCACGCAGGCCGTGTCGGTGCTCTCGATCTCCTGCAGGATCCGATCATGCTCGGGGAGACTCTCCGCCATCTTGGATGGGAGGGACCCCGCGGCCGCGGCGCTGCGGGAGGCGCCGAGGGAGGAGCGGCCGCGGAGCCGGGCGGGGGCCGGCGGGAGCGGCCGGGGAGGGTTTCCCGGTACGCACGGGGCGCGGGGCGGCGGAGAGGAGGGAGGGACCGGGACAGGTGAGGAGGCGCGGGTCGCGGCGGGCCGCGCCCCCGGGGTTCGCACCAGCTCGGCAGTGCCCCGCGGCCCTTGTTAGGGGAAGGGCTGCGCCGGGGACGCCAGGGGCGCCTGGCAAAGCCCCTCCGTCCCCATGGCATCTCCGGGCGCTGGTGTCTGATACAGACCGCGGGCAGCTGCGTCTGCCCAGCGCCAGCCGCTGCGACCCGCTCAGCGCACTGTGACAAACGAGGGACGCGCCAAATGCGGCCCCTCTCGCGGGCGGACCGGGTGCCCGCCCCGGTGCGCCGCGCTGCACAGACGCACTGAAGGCTTATAGGGTTCAACACGGCCTTTTCCACTGAGCTAGTTCTGGTTTGTTTCATGGCGTGGTCTTGTTTTATTATTATTATAATTTATTTGGTTTGTTTTGATTTGACGACTCCCGCACACGCGGCCCGTGCCCGTCCAGGCAGGAAGGCACGGACCCCTGAGGCGGAGGCTCTGCGGGGGTTTCTGCATTCAGGTTATGTCACTGACTTCATTCCTTCCATTCGCTACCTGATAGAAACTTGGGGGTCGGGTTAAAAATAGAACAAAACCAAGCCAAAACAAAAAAGTGCACCTTTACGTGCAGTGGCTTGCTGTGTTTCACTAGAAACTGACATACTGTTTCTTAGTGCTTTGTACAGCAAAGCTTCATGTGTCAATGAGGGAGGAATAACCTATTTTCTATTTAAATTTTACACTTTGTGGCCTGTGGCCAGGGATTAACTAATCCTTGGGTTTTGCATGCTCAGGAGACAGGATGCACCTGCTTTCTGGGCAAAGTTTTCTGCACACGAGTGGGAAGCTCGTGTAAAGAAATAGGCCAGATATGTAAAACTTCAGGGTGATGTGTGGTTACTTTTTCCCGTAAGGAACTGACGGTATTTGGCAAGTGTGAATGCATCAAGGTCTACTATTGCATTTGACACCCTTCCAGTTACTGTTATCAAGCTCATCATCTCTCCTGCTCTGGTGCAACTACACCTGTACACGAGTTAATAAATGGCACTGAAGATGGTGCACATCTTGTCTATGCTTGTGCCTTTATTATATTCAGTGTTGATTCAGATGAATTTATTAATGACACCTACTAAATCAACAAGGCCTATTCTAAATGTAGACGAGGGCTTACAAAGTGCATGATGCAAAAAAAAACAAAATAGGAAAAATCCTACCACTTGCAGTATTTCCTTCAAGAAATCACTCAAATGCAGTAACCATCTTCCCACATTCCTTTTTTTTCCCACCACCAAAATACTGAAGTTATAGATTGACACATTTTTCAGGGTAAATTTAATTTTCTTTTTTTAGCCTGATCGTTACTGCAACCTGACGCCTACAGTGCCAGGTAGGCTATTTTTAAAACTCTTCTACAAATACTGACAATATACCTAGACAAATTACATTGTAATCTTTTATGTATTACTTTTTTTAAGGATGAATATGCAGAGGAATTTTTTCAGCTATACTTTTACCATTAGACAGTTTCCATAAACTTCAAATGAAAAAAAAAAATTAAATGTTCAGATATTTCAAAATATCAACAGTAAAACCTTAAGTAGTTGTGTCTTTGGTGATTAAAATAAAAGTTGCATTTATTAAAAATTTAATAATAAGAAGAAGCAGTTAATTCTTTAAAAATGTAGCTGTAAACTTCAAACTAAAAACACTGCTACACAAAAGACAAAATTTCCCTTTGTTTTCATTTTTAAGAGCACTTTCTTTTTTCATAAATCTGCAGCCAGCCATCAGTAACAGATTGCTTTGTCCTGGTGAAAAGAAAGAGCGGAGTAGGTGACCTTGGTTTGTATTTTTTCACTTAGGGCCAATCACATTGAAATTAAACTCAACTTTCCTGTAGGCTTCAGGGTCAGGAAAACAAAGTTTCTAATATATTGTGCTGACTGAAAGAACAGCTACAGAATGGAACACATCCATCATGAAGAGTATAAATTATCAAAAAAGAAGCATACCTTAGGGTGGTTCCAAGAGGCAGCTCGAAGGACTGGATCTCAGCAAGGGCATTTTCATATATCTGATCTTTATTTTCTTCTAGATACAATTCTGACAGATTTGACTTGCTTTTCCTTGCCATAGAGTAGGATAAAACTAATCTAACTTTAGGAGAGGACTTTTATTCTGATTATTATAGTTGACTAAGTGACTCTGTAGTCAGCAAAACGAGGCATAAAAAAAAAGATCCTGTGCTAACCTCGTGACTCCTGAGGACTTTGTGTCCAAGAATGGTGCACAGCTGCTGTTTTCCTGTCTGCTGGTAACATTTGCCTCGTATGCAGTGCCCAGGCCTGCACAGTCTTTTTGGTGTGTGTGTGTCCAATATTTTTATCTTAACAACAAATTTACTGCCAAAATAATAGTTTTACATCCTTGAAATAGCTCATCATTAATAAATATTAAACCTGAAATTTAGTAATTTTGAAAACACAACTTTAAAGGAATTTCAGATGCTAGACAGCAATGCTTAATTTCTCTGTTAAGTTTTATGAGATTAAAACTATTCTTTAAAAAAATTCTTTTTTCCTTTTGCTATATAAAAAGCTTCCACACAAGGACTTAGCTGGATTTATGAAAGGTTTATGGATCTTGTAAAGCAGATTAGAAAAACAGAGAAACATTTATGTTCTTATCGTTTTCGGCATTAGTAGTTGCTACTTATAATAACAAATTGCAAAAAATGCTCTATGATGACTGTGGGTTTTATGTGTGTGAGCAATAAAAAAGATGTTACTAATTTATTACCTGCATGGAAAAAAAATGGATAAACAAATGTTGAGAGCAGTGCTGCTGTCACATCATTGTCATGATGATGGCAAAGAAAATACTTTACACAACTGCCGTAAATTACTTTAATTTCAGGCAGTTATTTCAAACATGAGATTGGAGTTTAGATCTTTCAGTTTAAACAACTTTTTAGAAGCCTAATTCAATATTATTTGGATAATCAAACTTAATATATTTTGGTTTTTTAAATATTTCAAGAGTTTTAATCAAAATTTGGCTCCTAATCTCAGTACTGCTCCTGGCAAAATTGAGGAGTCCAGACACTCCCAGTGCAGTCAACAGTTAGATGCAGGGAAGCAGAGATTACTTATTTTTGAGCAGGGTGATATATAGTTTATTCACTTCCTTGTGCCCAGTGGGAGCACTGAGGAGATGAGTTCACGTCAGTAGCGGTGGGAAAGAACACTAAAGGCTGCAGTGAGTTAAGGCTACGTACAAATTTGCAATGTGTTTCCTTGAACAAGCTGCTTTAATCACCAGTTTATTTTTGAACCAAAATTAAGCAATTGCTCTGTTAGCATTACTATGCAATACATTTCCTTCTTTCATGTTCTTCATGGAGTTGTGAGTAATTTTTACACTTGTCACCAGAAATGGGAGCCTGTGATTGAGCCATCCTGCCACTGGATGTCAGACAAACGCAGACGAATGGATGGCTATTGTAACTACTCCTTCTAATCTTAACAGTCACTGGATTCAGTATTAATTTAACAATTATGAGATGACACTGTGTAAGTAAACTGCAAATATTATAATAAGCTTAAGCTTATTCGTGTGATAGAAGAAAGTGCATCTACTGCTACTGTGGCAGAGCCGAGGCTGGGCTGGTAAATCAGAGATGCCTCAGACATCGACGCCCAGCCATCACACACTGGCTGGCAATAAAAATAGAATGCAGTGATGGAAGCATGACTATTTATACGAAATGCTTTTATGAATATATTTATATGATTTTAAATGAGTTCGATTCTTACAGAGGCTTTGGGTAAACTTTCTTCTTCCTCCTTTCCCAAAAAATTTAAACAGTAGCTTGCTTTAGGAAATCAACCAACCAAAATAAACAGGACTCTGACTCTGTTGTGCAAATGTTCTTGTTGGTATCACAGCTGCCTGGAAATAAATATGTTTAATAACAAAGCAAAACAATGTAAAAAGAAGCAAACAAATACAAAGGTGAATGACCAAGAAATAGGCAGATGTTAGAGTCTCTTCTGTTGTGGCAGTGGGTGTGGAAGTACCTTGGTTCTCTGTACAGGATCAGACCAAATTGCACCAGGCCAGGCTGCTCAGCTCTCCAGTGTTTTACACCCTCGCTGAACCAGTCTAAGACCATGACATCCAGAGAAGGATCCAAGGTACAGTGATGGATCAGTATCTGATCCATGGGCAGTACATTAACACCTGCCAAAAGCCCTTTAAGCACAGATGACCCTGCTTCTACCCTGTGCTGTATGTCCAACCTGTGCTCCCCTTCCCCACTTGTCTTCTGCTCCTCCCCACTGTAATTCCAGTGCTGATTAGATTGTGCCCGATGTCTACATCTTTCAGTCATACAGGAGCTTTTCCTTTTTCCAGCTGGGCTCAGGGCCACTCTTGAAAGGCTTTAGGGAACTGCCTAGTTCAAGGAAATAAAGTGTTTTTGTAAAAAGACAAAGGGACAAATTCAGTATAGGCACATGACATCAGCTTCTGGCAGAACAGCATACGTTTGCTTCACAACTATACATAACATACTTGGAGGCTGCAACTAAATAGATTGTCAGCAAAGACAATGCTAAGTTTTTTGGTTGTTTGGTTTTTTTTATAATATATGGCACTCTCCATGCAGAAAAGGAGAGTAGAAGTTATCATTTCTGAGTTTCATACTTGTACTAGTTCAGATTTAACCAGGTCAAGAAGCCTGAGAAGGTATTAATCTTCTAGAAGTCCCTGGCAGAAAATGAGAAGATATTTTCTGTGCTGGTTAAACTCACATTATTTCTGTGAAGGAAGTATTTCATTATTTGGACAGGCAGAAACCTCAGGCCCTGTAAGTTATAAAGACAGCTGCTGCCATCTTTCCAATCATCCTGAGCTTTTCCTTTAAAAAATGAAACAGAGCACCTATTTCTTGCTGAAGGCGTAAAAACACTTCACAGCTCTAAGAGGGCAAGAGGGGAAATTGAGGCAAATTATCAACAAGATGGTGAAACAGGATGCAGAGGCTTATCTAGAGCAAACCCACTTTCACCACGTCCTTTCTCCCTTTCCTCCCTTAATTCCTATTCTTCCCCAACCCTAATGGGATACAAGAGGGCCAAGAACTGCTGGTTTAAATGTTGCCTGCCTGTGTTGATACTTTAAAAATACATTTTACCCACATGACCATTACAAAAAGTGTAAGGTACTGGAGAATAGAGTCTCTACTGGGTATACAATTCCAGTGTAGATTACTTCCTTTTTTAAAAATTGCCAATGCACGATTAGCAGCCTTGAGTCTGTTTAATTTTCTTTCCCAGTTGGACTGGAATCCATTTTGAATGATTCATGGAAAAGAGAGAAGGGGGAAAATGTCTACCCTCAAATGGAATTACTATAGATAATTTTCACATGCGATGCCATCCATAACAAATTACTTCATTGGTCGTTGCCCGGATATCTCCTCTTTACATCCCTCCACAAGGACAACAATGCCATTAGTCATTTCCCTGGCATCTCCTGCTCTGCTACTGCCTTCTTTCCTGGGCTCATCCCCAAACTGGACCCTTGCAAACTAGCTCATTCTCCCCTAGAAACTGAATTGGCTGCTCCCATTCCCCTTGTGCCTGTTTTTCTGATGGCCAGACCCATTTCTGCCGCTCAGATGAAGCATGGTGGCAAGAACCCTATCAAATGATTCTTGGGGAAAACAGGCAGATAAGGCGATGATAGAATTACCATTATCAGCAGGGAAATTACCTTTTTTTATTTCAGAGCATTTAAGTGAATTATGCTTTCTGAATAGTAGTCAAAATCATAAATACCTTGGGTTTTTGTTTTAATTACACTGTATTTAAGAATTGGACAGTGTATATAACCATCTTCACCAAAATACTGAATGAACAATGTTCTATTTCACATTTATACCTAGGGTTTTTTTTACAGTAAATTGTCAGAACAGCACACATCTTTCCCATTAGGAGGACAGTCCATCACTAACTGCTTTTGACATTTCACTGACATCTTACAAGTTCCTAAAAATATGTGGAGAGATCCTCAGCTGGTGCTGATGTTATCTTTGTAAGAGTCGATAAAGGCATCGAAACTACTGGTTGAACAGAGGCACTTCTGTCTGACTGCAGCAGGAAGGAGAGGAGAGTCACTGTCATTGTATGTGTTTATATAATGCTTGGTGACATTGAAGAACAAGTACTATTTCGTTTTCATTGCAACATGCAAACCATATTTTTTAGCACAGCATACGAATTTCCTATTTGAAGGAGACACTTTCATAATATTGGGTAATAGCCTACAAAGTAGCATCTTTATCATTCTACAGAACGAAACACTGATGCATAAAAGAATTTTCTCTCTGCTTATGAGTGCTTTTAAGGAACAGGCGTCGACCAAAACCCTGAGTAAAGGACGTGCCCGGGGAGCCTGAGGGCTTTGCTTCTTTGCAGGCAGTGAGGAGCTCTATTACAGCTACTGCTCTGGAGGACATCACTTTCCTTGAACAGGAAGGCTTTCTTTTTCTCCACACTTTTAAGAGCATCCAGTCTTAGATAGCCACAGAATTTATATTCCTTATGTAACCCAGGAGAACTTTCTTGAGAAAAACAGCCTCTGTTCTAGTTTGGGGTATGAACGAGTCAGAAATTAAAATTACTTTTGAGGTTAGGATGAGTGCATGATGGACATCTGACTGGTGATGGCCAAGTGATCCCAGCTTGATGAGTTGTTCTGTCAGCTGAGCCACCGTGAGTGACAGACATGGTGCCCACTCTGAGTCTATTCTCACTGCAAACTGAAATGCTTTAATTGAAACTACGACGAACAGCCCACTCAGAAGTTTGATCATTTTCATCATGGCCTATATTCTTTTAATACTTTGGGTAAAAAAAAACCAACCTTGTTTGAATATAGGCTTGAATCACTTTAGCTAACAATTAATTAAACTAAATATCTCCATAGGCATTTTCAGTCTCTCAGGTTCTTATTTCAGTTTAGTTAGAACTCCACCTAATTGATTTAAGTGAAATAACTCTGCCTTAGAATGGAATATTATCAGATAGCTTTTTGCACCTGTTCTGTGCAGGTCAGCGTTATGCTTCTGCTACATTCTCCACTCATGCTTCTCTTAAGTTTGTAAGAGGGAATAGTTAACATAAGGTTACCACCGCGTGATGGTTGGTATTTTAATTGTCCTACTAGTCAGATCTGGCCAGAGGAAATCTTCAGTATTCATTTTGCTGAAGAGTCCATGCCTAACTATTTAGTAGTGTTAACAGCTATCAGGAAATTTAAAGGAAGTACCCTGACTATCTGCTGCTTAGATAGCTGGGTCTCATTGCTGTGAAACAAAAAAAAAAAACAACCAAGCAAACAACACTGCCAAATAGTACTATACTTCAAGAGAAAATCTCTTTTCCAGTAAATGAGTACAAGAATCATTATTTAAAGTATCACACCACACTAGCTGCTTTTTTGTAATATTTCCTAGCTATATTCAATTAACATGGCATGTTAGACCTTGTAAATCAACACTATAAGCTTTGAAAGGAACCGCTTGTTTTTTGAGAACATTCCAGGCCACAAACACTTTTTCCAGTGAAAACTGAACAATTACAATAAGACTCTGTTTTGGTACAAAATAGGAAATGATGCTAAACAAAAGGGAATGTTTATTTAGAAATTCCAAGGCCATTAATTTATATTAAGAAACTGTTTGTGCTCAGAGACTATAATCAAAAGGTGATGTGAATCATTGATCACAAAAGGACTTTATAGATAAGGAGCAAGTGCAGTGCTGGGTGATTGTATTATATATTAACAACTTTCATGAGCAACTTTTGCTGATTCATTTGGCAGGAAGTGAGCTGCCAAGAGAGATTTCTAGGGGAGGAACAATCAACAATATTTTCATATAAAATAACCTCCAGTTACTGTATTGTTCTCACAACATTTGATAATGAATGTTTTCCTGTTCAAGAAAAAAAATGCATAAATCACAAAAACAAAGGCAAATCTGGTTTAGTGTTACACTGCTATAAATACACACACAGTCAGGCAAAGTAAGGGCACGGTCTGATCAATTGAAAAATTGGGAAACTGGTAAGTACTCCTTGTGAAATTGCTGCACAGTTTGGAATTAAAGATATGGTAAATGCTGTTCTTTTTGGAGGGAAAAAAGTCACACCTTTATCTTTCTTCTTGGTTCGGAAGCTCACTGGCCATGGCACGCCTGGGATTTTATCCGAAAAGCAGTGCTTGGTTTCCATTCAGGAGAGCAGGACCTCCACAGACACCAGTACTGAGCCACCCTGGGGGCTAACACCATGCTGGGAGGCTGCTACACGTGACAGGAGAGCTCCATGCTTTGAAAATTGAAACTGAATCACTGCAGGCAGACCAACACAGCAGCACACCCACAGCCCAGGACACGAATGTCACCAGGCCAGCCCCACCAGCACGCTCCGGAGCTGCCCATGGCGCGGGGAGAGCTTGGTGCTCCAAGCAAGTCAGCCATGAGCAGCACAGCCAGCCAAGGAGGGGTCCCCACTGCCCCACCAAGGTGAGGAGAGCTGGGGGCCTGTGTTACATAAAGTGCACCAGGGATAGTCCACAGCAAGGGGACATGGTGAGTCTGGGAGTCCTCTGCCATCCGGCCCATGCCAAGGATGCTTTGCCCTCTATGCCAGCAGGCATCATTCAGCTTTCTTAAACCCTTTCATTGCTACCACTGGTACAAATTGAGAAAAAAATACAAGTGCATTCAACTAATCTTAGTTATAACTTGATGTGTGATGGCACTGCCCAAATGCAGTGAATTTGGGAACACGTGGTGGAGGAAAGAGAATAGGAGAGGAAGCACGTACCAAGGAGCTTGTGAGAGTAAAAGGTGCTGCAGCATATCTTATAGACACTTGTAGGTTCTGCTCTGGCTGGATACTGGTTAGATGTTATTCACAACCAGTTGTGTAGTTCTTTAACATAAACTTTCCTCTTGTAAGATTTTCTACAGTACTTGTCCTTAAATGCATAGTAACTAACCAGGAGCAGATTAGGAAGCAATCTATTAGAATGATTAAGAAAAGTTTTAAAGAAATTAAGAAGGAAAAAAACCAGAAGCCAAATATGTTGGCAGTTGTGGACTTTCATTCAGCACAGATCTGGCAGAGCTCTGGTTCTTTGTCTTCTTTGGTTTTTTTTTTTTTTATTATTATTATGAAACATGTAGCTGCTCCCTGATTCAGGAAATACTAATTAGGCAACTATGGAAAGGAAAGGCAACTCTTGCAAAGGAAAAGTGCTGTGTAATAAGCTGTCATGAAATTCCACTTATTCTACCACAAATGCTCACCAGAGAAAATACTGTTTATCAAAAACCTGTCAGTCAAATATATTCTAAAGTAAGGATTTAGAGGGTTTTAAATTAGAATATCTTGAAATGTTGTGTTCCATCAGCAAAATCTGTTAGCATAACTGGAGTCTGAAATCAAGATAGAGTTTGTATACAGTTAATGTAAATTCAGACTTTAGAAAATGGTTTAAAATATCACACATTGATGCCAAATAAATACTCACACTCTCACTTCTGCTGGTTGATCTCATCCTGAGAACACAGATATCACATCTCTCAATAACAATCCATTGTAAGATTTAGACTGTCCTGATAATGTAGCTCACCTGAGTGACAACTCAACAACAAGAAGCTATAGTCTGCTCATCAAGCACTGCAGGAAAGACAAGATTCAATAATTAATCATGGCAAAACCCAGATAGAGGGAATATCAGAAATTTCTGACTTAAGAATTATTGTTAATAACATAGAATATTTGAAGCCATTCACATACTGAAACTTACCAAGACAATGAGGATACTATAAAACAAATTTACAAAATCGTAGAACAACAAATTGCATTCTATGATATAAGCAGATTTTGTTAATTAAAAAAATCAATTATTTAAAGTCCAAATGATGATTTAAATTGTATTTCCCCCTTTGCATACAGCAATCTACCTGAGATACTAAGAAGCATCAAAAAGATTTCAGGAAATATTATCTATTCAATGGAATTAATTAATAACAAATACAGATATTTAACATATCCCATCTCCAATTAACCAGGAAAGACATTAAAGATATCTGGGTCATGTTAAGAATAAAACAAAAACATTTTTCACATCAGGCTTTACATTAGGAAGCAAGAGGGATGCACTGAAAAGGTTAGAATGGATTAATTCCTCTTTTCATTATCTCGAGAGGTACATTTATAAGACAAACTAATAAAAGGCACACACAAGATGCAATTCATGGAAAACAGGGTAATAGTGAACCTTCAGCAGTACTGGGAGGATTCAGATTCGCACTGCAAATAGAGATTCTGATAATGTTAGAAAGCAAACAATTATCTCAGAAGAATTGCTAATGATAATGTAAAGGATATTTTTATTTTCTCTTCTCTTACTTTATTACTACTAGATGAAACTGTCCTACAGTTGGATGGTCCTATTATCTATTTCAAAAATTGACAAGCTGAAATAAAGGGTGATTTAATATATTTATATGCTCATATATACACAACTTGTATGTTAGCCATTACCTGCCACCTACCTCCCCCATCTCTCAGTGTAACATAAGCTTTACATTTACAGTTTCATTTTCCTCTTAAAGGCAATGTATCTTTCTCAGAGGTTATGAGCCCAACAGTGTAAATTCTGCAACTTGAAATGTAGCATATAACATTGTCTCCCATGTCTGCTTCAAAACATTAGGGGAAAATTTGCCTGATAGAGACAAAAAGCAACAAAGGCTTCCATTTTAGGGGGTTTTTTTTAATGTTTTGACGACAAACTTTCAAAAGGCACAGAGGTATTTTCCTTGCCCAAGACAAGCAACCGACAGACTTGGAGCCCACCACAGACCACTGCCCAGGCACAATGGGAAGGAAAATCAGCCTCACCTCTGAATTTTCCTGTGTGTTTAAATCAGACACTTAGTGATTTTGTTTTAATGTAGGGTTTGAGTTTGAATAGTACTTTAAGCACTGAACTGTCTCCTTAATGTTTGGAGGGGATTAAGTTCAGAGTTCATTGTGTTGTCTGTCATTTTAAAAAGATTAGATAGTTTAGTTCGGCTCCTACTGGCTATGTAAAAGTCTCTGTATTTATTGACTGTCTGGAGTCATTATCAAAGCTTCTAAAACCAATCGACACCTTGTAAACAAAAGTCCCATTATTTTAGTGATCCTGATAAGATTTACATGATATGCACATTTTTGTTATGATCGATTTAACTGTTAGAGATATTCATACTGTAACAGGTTATGTGTGATAAATGATTACCAATTCAATTAGCAAATTAGGCTTTACTTTGGTTTGGAAAACACAAATGAATATAACCCATCCTAGTCTGTGTCAGATATAACTTGTAGTTTTGGGTTTGGATCAGAAAAATTCTGAAAGGTTTCAAATATTTTTCCAGGAGAAAAAGATCCTTTCAAAAGGAGGAAATGATATTTTAAACTTGGGGATCATTCTAGCAACTATTAGTAAACTGAGAAACAGTATCATGTGGAAGAGTCTGATGTCCTAAAGGAGTAGATTTTGGTCATGTAGTAGGAAAGCTGTTCACCACAGACTACTACTACTACATAATTGTTAAATTGTATGAATTATTTATTTTTCAAATAGCCATACAAAAATCAAGTTGAATCAGAGATTTCAAAGAGTCATTCTCAAGAAATGACTGAAGGGTTTTGGTTGGTTTATAAAGGGGCAAAGCTAAATTACAGGACTGTCAATTGAACAATCACATTATAAATATCACTGACAACCAGTCCCATTTCTGATGCCCCAGGACTTCCATTTGTAAGTCAGATGCTCCACACACAGCAATGGATTGCAGTCTTTCTGAATGAGAATAATGCATTTCACTGTGTTTATTTAGAAGATGGGTTATAAAATCATAAAACATAACTGACAGACTAAGCAAGTTCCATTGCATTTGGAAACTTTGGCATAATTTTTACAGCCCTGCTGTCACGGCAATGTTTTTATAACCATTCATGTAAGGAGGTAAGTTAAGGTACTCCAGGAGAGATAAGAGCTTTTTTTTAGGCCTGATGATACAGTTGGTTAAAAAAAGCCAGTTTCTCAATACCCAATTTATGCTGTGCATATCATGTAGGGCTCTCACATAAACTGGTTTTACAGAAAGCCTTTTCCTATTGAACTTCATCTTACCTTGTGCAACAAGTCATTTTTTGTGGTTTTGCTGAACATTTGTTCGCTGACATTTGATAAATACTTGCTACTTCGGATGTTAATCAAACGGTGTTAATAAATCAAATCAGTTTGTTAAAACCTGGTATGTTGACAGTGCCAAGGTATCCTGTAATCTGTGTCAAAAGGATCAATAGAAGCACATGAAAACATTACCACTGTGGGACAATATTGATTTTTGTCTTAGAAATACTTACTTAGCTCCTGAACTAAATCATTAAAATCAATGAAAAATCTTCCATTGACTTCACTGGGCATTGGGTCAGGCGTTTAGACTGACAATTTCTGGTTCACGTACTGTTTTTAAGTTTGCAGGTGTAGAGCAGAATGGGGGCCTGATCCTTAATGGCAAGTTCCAGGCATGCATGTGATTACAAGAAGTAGCTCCAGGAACAGCTCCATTGCGCAGTTTCTCAGGAAATACAAATTTAGAAGGTTTGCATGATAGGCAAAAATTTAATCTCCCTCCATTATTACTACTTTAGTTAGTGTGACTTAGTTTTTCAAACTGAAATCATCTTTTTTTTTGTCATATTTAAACATAATGTTTAAGTAATGCACCTTCCCATTAGAATTATTTCTCAAAGAATTTATGGCCTTCAAGGTAAAGATCTGTGTAATGGGATTACAACCATAACAACCACACAATAGCATCATTAAGGGTACTTCAGTTGCATTTACTTTCCCAGTGCTTGAATTTATTGCTATACTGTAAAGTCTCTATTCAGAAAAAAAATATGTTTAGTTCCATTTACAGAGCTGACTTTGCCTGAGAGAGATTAGAAGTAAAATTATTTGAGATAGAATCAAAGAATTCCATCTTTTTAATTAGTCTGTTAAAGGCAGGAGCACCTAAAACAAATATTTAACTCTGTTGTTGAACACTACTGCCAAAGTCATGAAGAGGAAATTTATAGGGAGCTCTAAAGTCACTTGACAATTATTTCCTTGGGTTATGACTTCTCAAATTGCTGTTTATTGCCAATAGCACTACATTTCAACATAAATAGGATTCATGGGATTAGTGCACTGTCCTGGTAAAGATGTTTAATCTTCACTTTAAATGAAATATGGTAATTGAACCCCTTTCTTCTTGTGCAAGAAGTGCCTTTAAACAAGCTTGGCTGTTTTTATACTCACTAATGAATCTCTAGCTAAAATACCTTTTTGGTCAGAAGCCAGGCTTGCCTTGTTACCTGATGTTCTCTGTAAACATAAAGCATTATGTGAAGAGGGGGAAGAGGAATAGAAATGTTCTAATAAGAAAGAAGGACTAACCAATACTACTTAAAATAATTCATCATCAGTAGGATTAAAAATGAGAGAGGAAAAAATATACTTTGGCCAATAAATAGGTAGTTCAAATCCAGCCAGTTAAGTGTTTAAAAAAAAAGTAATTTGAACATTCTTGGTTTGTTTTGTTTTAATAAGTTTGATAAACTCTCCCCTCTCCTTTTTTTTTTTTTTTTTTATTTTTCCTTTTTGGCAGCTGGACTGAAGCACAGCACAATTTAGCAGAGAGACAGAGACAGGATTACCTCTCAGTTTTAGGATGACCCCTTGCAAGCAGAGTTAAAGAAAGCTCATCATTCACAATGGGATTTACTTTGTCAGAGCTGAAACAATTCCAAAACGTCCAGAAAAATAAGGGACTCCATCTCCCTGCCTGCTACTTCAACATTTCTACTGGTTGCAAGATAGCAAGCATTTTAAGATCACTTCAAATAGTTACTTTAAAAATCACTTTAAATCACTCAGACGTTTATTGTTTGGGTCTCTTAAAGTCCCACGCCAATGCCAGTCAACATCTTTGAGAGTCTCAGAACACTTTTTACTGGGCCCTTCAATTCTCCTTCCTTAGCTACAGGGGTCATTGCAGTGCCATTTGCAGGACGAACATCCCGTACCTGGGCATCCCCAGCCCAACCTTTTCACCTCGGCAGGTATTCATTTGGGGGGGGGCTCTGTGGGCAAACGGCACAACACAGCTCAGTCCACACATCCAGCCAATCTCCTGCTGTACTGTATGGCCTCGTTCTTTCTGGCCGCTGGCACCGAGCAGTGGCTTCTGCCATGCCCTGAGACATGCCCAGGTTTTGCAGGGACGAAGACTGGTGGTTACAGGTGACAACTGCCAATTAAACAAAACAGACATTACGAGTCTGTGCCCTGTCCTGGTGCTCACCCCACAGGGACGCAGCCAGGCAGATATCATGAGCTCAGACCCGGCTGCACCCAGGATACTGGTGTAACCACTGTCACCCACAAGTACAAATTTTCATAGGATCAGAAAGTCAGAAATCCACCAACAGGCACCATTTCCCCAAGAGTGTACTAGGAAGGATTTGCTGAAGATCCACCCTTGTAATCCCTGGCCCTAAATATCCCACAAGGTCAAAAACCTTCCCAGAGTCTGAGAACAAATTAACCAGGCTCTCCTCCCTCAAAAACTTTGCCGAGTCAAGCAAGGGGAAAAAAAAAAAGAAGAAAATACTTTCTCAGTACTTTAAATCCCCGGACCCAACTGTGGGAGATGCCTGTGAGGAAGGAAAGGAAAGAATCAGGAGGAGCACAGCCCTCCCTTTGCTCCATGGGGAAGCCAAACCTCCAAGGTAGCCACCACGTGCTGCTCCAGCCTGGGCCAGGTGTGTCTTGGAGCTGGATTTGGGAATTGTGTGGGTTTCCCAGGCTGAAGGACTCAGCAATAGAGGAAAGGCTCTCCCTGCTGTGTCTCTTTCCAGAAGTTCTCATTTTGTACATTAGAACAAGCTCTTGTCTTACGGAAAAAATGAACTTTTGTCACTTTGTTTGCTATCTTGAGGACAAGGACATAATGCCTTCTGATTTTATGTGATTGCCAGGAAGTTGCTAAATGGCTTCTCACATCTAATGTTCCAAAAAGTTAACATGCAAATTTGTTGATGTTATTAGGACTCCAAAGGCAAAGAATCATATTCACCATCTGTCCCTTCTTTCAGAAAATTATCCCATCTACTTTTCCCTTATTTTACCTTAGAGATTTTGAGACAGTGGAGTTCACATTTATAGGCCACTGGTTTGTTCTAGTTAATTCTATTTTGTATTAATTCTTAAATTTCTTAAGAGGGCAGCATGGAAGCATTTGTTGAATTCAGAAATGCCTGGTTAAGAAAGCAGAAACATCATATTTCTCCTCTCCACTCCCTGTGTGTTCCCTTGTGAGAACCCCAACTATATTAAGTGTAGCTGTGATCTTCTCTACCAAAACAACATAGTAACATTTCTGAAAACTGGTGAATGAATTTTAAAATCTGTCCAGGGAACTTCGAAAATATAGAAATACTTTCCAGATAAAATGTTCAGATTGCATTAGTAATATAACTGGCATCGAATAATCAAATGTATTGAAGCACCTCCCAGTAAAATGAAGATGTACAACTCTCTTCAGGTTAGAAGGTAGTGGCATTTAGCAAACAGAGTGGCTGTGTACATAGAGCTGACATCTTTTAGACAAGATCAGAGCTATTCTGCTCTGCTAAATCCCTTACAGGTAGCGCACGAGTATATTTTAATTAAATTGGTTTGATGTCATGGTTACAGTTGTGCAAGGGGACACTGCTGAAAGGAAAAAAAAAAGTTCTATGCTAAATAAAATGAAGCACAGCTAAAGGGACCTGGGGGTCCTGGTGGATGGCAAGGGACTCTGAGTCAGCAGTGCCCTGGCAGCCAGGAGGGCCACCTGTGTCCTGGGAGGCACCGGGCCCAGCATCACCAGCCGGGCAAGGGAAGGGATTGTCCCCTCTCCTCTGCACTGGGGTAGCCTCACCTCGAGTGCTGGGGGCAGTTTTGGGTGACACAGTGTAAGAGAGATATAAAGGTATTAGAGAGCACCCAAAAGAGGGCAACAAAGATGGTGAAGGGCCTTGATGGAAAACTGTATGAGGAGTGACTTGGGTCACTTGTTCAGCCTGGAAGAGCCTGCAAGAAAGACCTCATCGCAGTCTACAATTTCCTGGTGAGGGTAAAAGGAGGTGCAGACACTGATCTCTTCTCTCTGTGGACCAGTGACAGGACCCAAGGGAATGGGCTGAAGCTGTGTCAGGGGAGGTTTAGGTTGGACGTTAGGTAAGTGTTCTTCACCTAGAAGATGTTTGGGCACTGGAACAGGCTCCCCAGGAAAGCGGTCACAGCACCAACCCTGACAGCTCAAAAAGCTTTTGGACAATCCTCTCAGGCCCATGGTGTGACTCTTGGGGATGTTCCTGTGCAGGGCCAGCAGTTGGACTCAATCTTTGTGGGCCCCTTCCAATTCAGGAGATTTTATGAATCTATGATGATTCTGGCTGGTGTACTTGTATTTACCTTTTGCTAATGGTACAGTACAGCAGGCCTGGTGAGATACTCCTCATTGCACTTGCTGGTTAATTTAAGAGTAAATCACTCATTGACTAGTGCCAAGAATTCAGAGTTAAGGATTGAGATGGCATTTATGCAGTTAACCAAGGCTATACACACACACACAGCCATCAGTTGTTAAGGTGCTGGACACTCCCAATTTCAGAGGTCTAGACAGGCTGTAAAAAAGGGAGTGTTTAGTGGAGTCCTGGTTTTTGTAGACTTAGAAGCATCCTATTCGCAAACTGGAAGCAGAGAAATCTACACAAACAGGAGAACCCTCAAAAACCAAGCCAACTTCCAAACTCAATTCCTCAAAACAGCTTTACAAGAAGACTTTGAAACAATGATTGGTGTGAAGAAGATTTGTATGTCACCCACAAAAACTCTTGTCTAGCATAAACCCCCACATTTTCATAAATCAGACTGTACATAACCATACAGACACAGGTCTTCTGTACACAGTTCACCAGACCTGAACTTACTCCAACAAGGACTACTGTCAAACTCTTAAAGATTGTGGAACTAACTTTGGACTTCTTAATGTTGGTTTACATTCAATATCGAATCCAGTCTTAGGACCTCACCCACTACTTCTGCAATGCAATGCAACTGTTCAGAAACATATGTGGCCTATGCAACATATCTCATCATAACCCAAACCAGTTTGCTTAGGTTTTCAAAGGTCTTGTGTCAATTATACAATGTCATAACACCTCAGTAACCAATAATCATATTTGCTTTTGGCAAACATTCATTTAAGAATGATAAGTGTGCCAAGCACTGAAAGCTACATCATCTTACTCCAGCTTACTCAACTTCTGGTTTTCTTAGTGCTTCTGAAGCAGCTAGCTACAATTCCAGGTTCCAGGTTTTGCATCTATAACAAAAATACTTCATTTTATATGTCCAATTGGCTTCAAGTTCAAAGTAATCTTCCATTCATCCTTAGAACATACTGCAAAGAAAATGCCTTTGGCCTCAACTTCAGTCTTTTTATCTAAACTCACATGTGCATACAGATGTTCTTTCTTGTAGATAGTTTTTCAAAGACCACATAGTGGACAATACTATGAAAATTTTAAAATAGAATAGTACAGTATCTGTATCATGGTAATATATTTATACAGGTACATATCTATGAGTCAAAAGATAGCTTAGTCATTGTCTAATGGTGAAGACAAATGACAGTGAGTACAGTAGCACTTAATAAAGAGCTTAGTCATTTGCTTGAGAATAATTTTAAAAGTCTGGGTTCTTCTTAAGCACAATGGAGAAATATGTAAACCATTACACAGCAATGTTACAATAAACTTTGATACTTGTCTCTTTTTAACTGCTGAGGCAGCTGTGATGAGATTTTTTTCTGGGACTCTAATTACTTGTAAGGCTTTCTTTTGCAATGTGTTTTGCTGAGTAGTTTGCTGCAAATAGTTTTGTTTGTATGGTTTGCACTTCTAACTAATGGCATATCCAGGATTAAATGTTTTAATTTTTGTATTTATTTAGCCCCTTCAAAAATTTGACTCATGAAATCTAGCAGCATATATTCTAAGTGCTAAGTCATGAAAAGAGGTAATGTGTTAACAATCTGTTATTCATACCAATGATAAGTTACACCCGTGCCTCCTAGTATCTCTTGACTGAAGAAAGACCATGGAATTTTATGTGGTCTTAATGTAATAGCTGAGGATTCTTGTAGTGCTAAAAAATCCTTGTCAACATCTGGCTCTGTGCTACACTTATTCTATTAATTTCTGTAAATACAAGTTCTAAAGAGCACAACTCTTATTAAAACTGGCAAGCAGATTGATTCACCGTTCCCCAAGATAACAAGCACAGTCTTCAGATCATTAACTGGAGTCAAGGTTGACGAGAAGTTGTGGCTACCCTTCAGACATTGATTTACATCCCACCTTTCAAATGCAACATTCTCCTGTACATCTGGGAATACAGCTCTCTATGTGCAGAACACTCAGACTGGGTCATCAGAAACTGAGTATGCGAGATGACAAGTTGATCTGCAGAGCCAGGATCTCTAATCTTAGGGTCAGATCATCCCTCCCCTGCTTAAATTCAGAGCCAGACATGTAGCTTATAGATGCACTGCCCAGTAAGTCACACTGCTGAATACAAGCATGAATATACTCATTGCTCAAGATTTGCTAACCTTTAGATCTTAAAGAAAAAAAAATACAAATGTCTTACTGAAAATAGCACATCTTCAGTGAATCCCTTTAAGAACCCCACTGAAAATGGGCTGTGTAGCACAACCCACTCCAGGTCACCTGGCTGGGAGTGACACTGTCACAACGCACACACAGAGCTGCTTAGGACTGGGATAATGTGTCTCCAGAAACAAACACAACAGCTTGTTCTCCAGCAGGTTGAAACAAGATAAAAATAATGATGTGGGAAACAAAAACTAATCCTATGTTTATTTAAATGTGACAGCATTTTGTTGTTGTTCTTAAAGAGCCTCTCTGTGCTCACAAACAGCTCCAATCACCACAGCATTGGAGCAGTGTGGAGCCACGAATTAACTGCTGGGAATCACAGAATATTCTGAGTTGGAAGGGGCCCAAAAGAATCATTGAGTCCAACTCTTTAGTGAATGGCCTGTGTGTGGATTGAACCTGTGATCTCAGCATTATGAGCACCCTGTTCCAACCAACTTAGTGCTCCTTCGAGGGAAAGAGATAGCAGCTGTTTCACAGATGGGTGCCTGCAGCATAGACTGATTTTACTAAATAACCTATCCAATATCAAACTGCAAATGAGTGGCAAAGCGGAAAATTGAACCCAGATTTCCCAAGTCCTAGCCCAGGATTCTCAGCACAAGAAGACCTATGCTTTGCAAAAGTAGGTGCCTCTGATTCATTTGTGGTACTTTCAGGTTCTGATGAGGCTGGAAATATTCCAGCAAAAGAAGGAAGTGGAGACAAGTATGAAAAATGAAACAAATACACATGTGACCAAACTTTTTTGGCAACCTTAAGCTTGGTTTAAACTTAGAAAGTTTTTTTCCAGGACAAATTAATCTTTAAATAAAAGTCTATGACTTGTGATCTGACTTTCCTTTTTGAAGCAGGTTGATAACTGTACCTAAAAATATGAAAGAGAAGAAAGCAATTCAGGAAGTCAGACATTCGAGGCTCAATCTTAACTTACTGCTGAGCATAGTCTTATGGAGCATTGTTGCCCAAAATGTTGGATCTGCTGCCCACAGCAAAAATTTCCTGACCTCTCCACAAACTGGATTAAGGAATGAGAATGGCAGAAAATGTATTGGATACTATTGGTTTTCTTCTTGTTTGTCCCTCTCTTAGCTGGCTGGCTGCTGGGTCAGACATTGCTCCCGGTGCACAAAAAGCAGCAGAAAATTGTGGCACAAAGATTGAAAGGGGACTGTGCTTTGCCATATCATGTAGCTGCCACAAGTAGCTAATGTAACTCCAAACTCCATTAAGTGAGAAAAATTTGTTCCCAGATTAAGGTAGCCATTTCTTTCAGACTGAGATGAAGAAGTGCTTCTCTCCTTTGCTCTTACTTGCCTGAAGTATTTTTCCAGAATGGTACCACCATGCCAGTGCAAATGTTGTGGTCTTCTGAGCAGCTACAACTTCTGTGGGATAGAGAAATCCATCTCAGACAGAGTCATTGACTCAAAACAGACACAAACTGAGGTTGTGGATCCACCATTAGACTGTCTTGTAGACTTAGAACTCTCTAAGTTCAGCCCTGATCAGGCGTGAAAACCATGATCACATACAGCTTGATAAATCAGTTCTATTTAATCTTTTAAAAAGAATCAAACAAAAAGAACTTTAACATTTCTAGAAAGACTGTGTGCTGTGCTTTATGTTATGGAGCCCTACATTTCTAATCAGGTGCAAGGTTCCAGGAACCCAAATTTATTATCTATTGGAACCACAGACAGAAATTTACACACATTGTATAGAAGCTTGTCTGCATACTCCACTGTAATTGCTTCAGCTTCCAGAAGGCAGCAAATTGCTAAGATAGGTGTTTTTCAGTTTAGCACCAGGCTCCCAACAAGATGAAAACAGCTTGTGGTAAATATAATAGCTAGCAGCCAGAACAATAGCAATTAGGACAACAGCCTAAATCCTGTGGTGGCTCTGGAAAATGTGTGAACGGTCTTGCTAGTGTAGTGATAAGAAGTTTAAATTAACATTCATTAGCATCTCTGGGAGTCCTACAGCAGCCCCAAGCCAAGAAATCATTAAGCCGGCGCTTCTTCCTCCTGGCTAACCCTGGTTGGATCTAAACAGAGTTTTAAAGTTGACATCACCTCACATGCTTTTCCAAGCAGAGATATGGGGCTCTGAATCAGAACCAAGACAACCCCAAACTGGATGACACCAACCTCCCCCCCCCATCCCCAAAAATACAACCCTTCTAAAATTAAAATAAAAATAAATAAATCTTAAAAAAAAACACGAAAGGATTTCTGTTTAAAGGCATTGGCTTAATTAGAAAGATTAATCCAGTAATTCAGTTGTTTAGACCTTTCATGCCCCCTCGAGTCCACGAGTCCACAAGCCATAGACTGTCCAGAGAGTGGACCTGCTGTACATCCTCAGTGACACATGGGGTACCATCACCTACTTGAACACTTAAAACTTTATGAATACAAAAAAAAAAAAAAAAATTGAAAGGGGCAGTTGAGTTGTAGAGTGCAGTTGTAGCATAATGGGAGGTTCCACAAAGCAGAGCTACACAAAACTTCCAGTTTTCACTGTGCAAATGTGTGCATGTGAAAAACTATACAGCTGATTAGTAGCTGTAAACTCTTTTTCACAGCACTGATTATCCATATTGACTAACAAAAGCAGGGTTTCCCACACCCCCAGTGAAAATGGACATATCCTTCATGAGGCAGCAGTGCATATTTACTTCCTGCAAAGTACTGTTATTTTCAAAGTAAAACTATTTTGAAGCAGCAGGACAAGGTTTTTTTGAGGTAGGTTCCTGACTTTCACTTTTGCTATATAATCTAACTGAAAGAAAAGGGGAGGAAACTTCAGCTTCTTTAGAAAAGTCCTTGGTTTTATGCACTTTCCTGTTTTCCAGCCCGCAGTGAGAGTTCATTCCTCATAAAGGACCAACAAGGCTCAAAATCACAGCACACAGCAGCACATCCTACATTTTTCAAAAATTTCTTTAGCTCTACTGAGTGCTGAGGTCCACACCACCCTTTCTGTGGAGAAAGTGGTAGGAGGCAGCAACCAAAGGCAGGAAGACAAAATAAAGTGCCTCTCAGGGTTTCCTTGGCACAGCAAGGCAGAGTGGAAAACAGTGGAATTAGAAAACTCGATTATTTCCCAGATTGCATTCAAGGACTGATAGGATGCTACCAGTGTCAGCCAGAAGATCGAGTCATCCCTACAGGTTTGGGCTTTAGGGCCCCTTTGTTCAGATGGGATGGCTCTGCTCAGGTCACATTGCTGACTGGCTCCCCCAGCAGTTGCTTGATGGGATTTGGAGTAATCTCTTGATCATGTTCATAAACTAATATGCAGTTAAAATAATTGAAAAAAGGAGAAGGAAAAGGCCCTCAATCAGCTTCTGTGTGCACCTTCTAATAATAACTTTTTTTCCTTCACAGGTAAGAAAAGAGACATAAAGAGAGGAGAGAGTTTTACTTCATCTTTTACTGCTGAGTAATTTAAACTTTTTTTCCCTCCCTTGTATAGTACTAGAAGATTTTACTAATCAGAGGGCACGTTACATCATGGGCCTGAGAGTGGATACAATCTTAATTTCATATTCTCAGGTTTGCATCTATCGCGTGGTTAAAACACGCACCAGAAGTGTGTGGGAAGGGGCAGAAATGGACCTGGAGCTGCAGCTTCCCAGCCTGGCAAGCGGGTATCGGGCTGTGCAACGCCCAGACATTTATCAGACAACATGAAGCCAACTTGTGTGGAGCAGAAGGGCCAATGCAGTTCAGTAAGATACTGCGAGGGGCGTGGGACAGGGTGGTGTTAGAAACCAGAGTCAGCGCAGGGGAGCTGCTGCTTGGAGCAGAAATATTGCTACACAGTTTGAATAGACTTCCTGTGGCTGCCCTGAGACAACATCTGGCAGTGCAGCCTGCTGTACTGGAAAGGGAACTCCTCTGGCAAGCCCAGAGAAAATAGAAACATAACCACGAAGGTGGGAGAGCAGGTTCGTAACCTGTACCCAACCTCCTACAGTAACTGTTGTTATTTGTTGTAGTCTCATTAAGCTTATTTGACACATAGTTGTCTAGATAACCATCTACCATTTCAGATTTGTGGGAACAATAGCCAGCTGAAAATACAAGGATTCAAAACTTTAGAGTTCTTTTTTTTTGTAACATGAGCAGACACCCTAACAGTGTACACCAAGCAAATCCCATCTGGGTCTGGGTTTTTTGAGGTTTTTTTGTTGTAGAAGCAATATTTTTGTTTTTGTTGTAGTTTACATAGTAAAAACAGGCAAACCGTGTCACTTTTTAAAAAGTGATAAATTTAAAAACAAGAAGTGAAACAGTGCAGATACCTGAAACTACACCAATTCTGCTAGCTTTGCTACACTACCAACAGAAATAGTCCTGTCCTGTTTAGATAGACTTTGTTTTGCTACATGACTGCATATGCAGTGAAGTGATATCAAGTCCTGAGGGTCTACTCCTTTGATGAGTTAAGCACACAAAGGCCCACATTTTGATGCAATCTGATATCATATATTTAAGTCCTAGACAAACTGCAACTGTGAGGAAGTGATAAACAGAACTTCCTGCACAAAGCTGCCTGAGATAACACTTTCCATGGACTGGAAAAAAAGAGACATGATTGCTACAGAACTAAAAGGGAACTGTTCTGCTCTTAATAAATAACCCTTTCTTTTTCACGTGGCTATTGCAAAAGCCAAAGCACAAGTGACTAAGATTCTGCAAGCTGCAAAGCAGTTCTACTCCCACATTGCTGAAATGATTCTTTGAGGAACTGCACTTAATTCTGAGCTCCAGATCCGTGTTCTCCCAAAGGCTTCTGTGCTGCAACTGGAGCCCTGCAATTCAGAAACCTCCTAGCTAATTTTTTTACTTACATTTTAAAGAAAGTTTTAAAGAAAACTAAACTAAAAACTTTAGTCAAATGAAGAAATAAGGAGGTGTTGTTTAAAGAATAAGGCTAGATCTGTCTTCTACGAGGGAAAAATCCTGTAGGAAATAGGATTAATTCCTTCTCATGGAATTTCCTCCCAATTTTGCATCAATGTCACCTCAAACTCCAAGAAATTTAATATATTTGTAATTACTTTGAATTCACTTTGTGATTGTTTGAGCAGCCAAGTTTTCCTCACACTGAAAGTCATGGGGGAAATGAGATTCAAATGTGAGTACTTAACATACACCAGAAGTTGTTTGGGGTTTTTTTATTAGAATTTAGAAAATATTTGAAATATGGAGGTATTTCTTCTTATACAAACTGACTAGAGCACAAAATAAAAATCCATGGAAGTTAAAGGTCCAAAGCACATGCAATTTCTAATACAAAATGTCAAGAATTCATAATAAATTGTTCAAGGGTGAAGCAACACTTGAAAAATAGACTTACACATTGTCAAAAGCACAGACAAATCACTGAAGCCTGGAAGAGATTCCACAGGTGCTTCTACAACAGCTCACCTACTGTGCAGACACCTACTCTCACCTCACATGGGGATGTCCTAGAACCAGCCTTGACATGGAGTCCTCCTTCTGAGACACCAGAAGGCTCCAGACTCCAGACATTACAACCTGTTCTGTATAAAGAATCTTTGCTAACATACTGTTCTGTGCATTTCTTTTTAACCTTCTGTTTACACTATTTTTTGAGAAGCTCAGACTGTGTTACAAGTGAGAGAAGCAACTGCAGTATATTAAAAATCAATCAACCGCTACCTATTTTTGAAAAGTTTAAAAAAAGCTTCTGCTGCTATTGCAAGCTGGAGAAGTCATAAGGGAAGCACAATGATTGATGAAATTAATGTGACAGCTCTCTGGTGATACTCTCAAGGACTTGCCCTGTTTCTTGACACTTAAAGAGCCATAATACCATCATTTCTTCTGGTCCCTCTTGTACCCACACGCTGCTGGTTGGGCCTATGCCTCACCAGCGTCCCTGCAGCCCCGCTACAGCCAGAGCAGGGCTGAAGATGCCCGTAGCACAGCCGTGCTGAGCCCAGGCAAACCAAGGCAGAGCCACACAGAGCTCTCAGCCTGCGAAACACCAACTTATTAAAAACAAACCACCTTTTCAGCAGCCTTTTTATTTGAACCGTTTCAGAGGCTGGGTGAGAGCAGAGCCACACCAATGGGGCACCAGCCCCAGCATTAATCTGTGTGTCAGGCACAGAGGAGAAAAGGAGAATCAGATTTGACTCTGGAGAAATGGTAAAAGAAAGCACAGTCCAGTGATTGCTGACAGCTATGCTGTCAGGGTATGTGGCTGCAGAAAATAGCACGCTGAATGATTCTTTTTCTGATAGCCTCTTAGCCACACACTTGAGCAAAGAACCAAATGCTATGGATGACTACAGGCTTCTTGTGATTTATGAGACAGTAACTACCATGGTGGCAGCAATAAGTAAAAAGTTTTAAAATAAATAATATAATACACAAGTTCTTGTCAATTTTGGCCTATTTCCATTGTCTCTACATTATATTAGAAATATGGAGACTCACTCATTTGTAATCAAATTCGAAATTGATTGTTTTCCCTTTAACCTTGCACACTTGCTAATTTTATTCTGACATTCCCTTCCCTGGACAGATTTCTCTTGTAGAGAAATTAATGTAATCAGTTAGATAACAATTTGTATTTTTCAGGTGCAAGTTGTTTTTTAATAAAAAAATAATTAAATTACTTTTCTTTGGTAACTCAAGGGCTGCTTATTCACTTCAAAAATTATTGAACAAACATTTTTATCATTGTCAAAACAAGTTTCATTTTCATTATACTGAGTTATCTTGAAACCAATATTTAGTATAACACTTGAGTGACTAGCTTATTGTTACTTAGATAGCCCAGCGATAGGCACCTTAGAAAGAACAAAAATAGGTAGTAGGCCAAACTATAAGTGGCAAACATTCTCAGTCTCCTCCTCCTTTACTATCAATACAAGTGAAAATCTTCACATTGGTGGTAATCTCTTAATGGGCTTGAGCTCTTTATCTTGGCTGTGAATTAATTATTGATTTTTAACTGCAAATACAAGCCTGCCGTGCAGACACTTGTGGCTACAGAAAGAGTGCTCATCTGATGTGAATCAGTGGACAGAGTAATATTGTGCGTCAGCAACTGATCCTTAAAATAAATAAAATGTCACTTAAATATTGTAAAAACAACAAACAAAAACCCATTTGATTTTTAGTGTTGCAAATGGAGCACTGTGCCAACTTTGCTCTGCATAACAAGTCTCGAAAAGCTCTCCTGGGAATGTTTATATTGTGTTTCTATCCAGACTTCATATTTGCTTTGAATTGTGACAACAGTTTGACCGTTTTCATGTTAAAAGTTTCCTGCCTTTGTCATGAAAGGAGCTTTTCATCAATATAGACAACAGTCATAACAGGAATTCGGGAATACTGCTGCAAACTTTATGAGCACCTGCCTGGAAGTGCTTGAGCCCCAGTCCCACCCCTACATTCCCCCTCAGTCCGTGTCTTCAACAAGTGCCAGTACCCTAAATCCCCCTGAGAGGAAGCAGAGGGCAGCCGGGCCCAAATCCTGCTATTGCTGCCCCTCTGGGAGGGGGCAAGGGCCGGGCAGGAGGCACCGGCCGAGTCTGCAAGTGGAAGGACAAAGAGACGTGGGCAGGACAGGAGAGCTGGGAGCGGGAATCCGAGTGCAAGGATGGCAGAAAAAGGGCTCTGCTAAGATGCTTTTGGAAATGTCTGTCTCACGCCCCAGCCTGTTTTGGTCAGCATTTATAGTTATGAAGGTGGTTCTCTCAAATATAGTCTGACGGAGAATTTCAGGACGGACTGTAGCTGTCCTGCTAGTCTTAACTGCACATTTCAGAGCTGCTGCAAATGCCAGAGAGATGCTGATACTATTAGGCTAGCTATGCTATCAGTTACAAAAGATATGTACGTGTTTAAAATTTGGGGGAAAATATTATTAATTTTCTGTTCTAGTATGATAGAATAAGAACTTTGACAGGTGTGCTCAGGTCCTACTGCAGTGTGAAAAGCAAGCACAAAACATTTTGAAGAGGTTTTTATGTACCTCAATACAGATACACTTGCATGCATATATGGAAAAATCTTGGATACAAAGAACTCATACACATACTTACATATCAGTTTGTGTTTTGATTTTTTACATTGAACACTGCAGAGCAGTTTGCTGTTTCCAGACGCACACCCCAAGTCAAGTAAACTATTCATGTCCCAGTACCTTGAAATATATTGACTTCCGCTTACAGAAAGTTCTACTTGAAAGATAAGACCATGCATAAGACTGAAATAATACTGATCAGGCAGAAGTCACAGTGTCTTTGCCTACAATAATTAGTTACCTCAAAACTTCATTGCAATGAAGAGAAATCAGAAAGTATGATTGGCCTTTTAGGTTGTTTTAGTTGAGTAACAAATAGACTGAACTTCCTTTTTTTTTCAAAGTGTAGTCAAATAGTGATTATGCAAAGTGTACAATTCTAAACAGCTAATTAAGCAGCAAACCCAAATCTTTACAGCTGAATAAGCTGCTTAAAACAGAAAAAAAAAAAAAAAAGGCCAGAAAACCAGTGTCTTGTGTACAAGTAAAAAAAAAATCATCAGCTGCTCTAGCAATTTATCTCTCCACATGTTTTTATCTGTGCAAAAACCAATGATCTACAGGAATCAGTATATTTTCCTGTCAGAGCACTTTCTGTCTGAAGCTCCCAGGGGAGACACTCTGTTTCCTAATCAAGAAAGTAAACCATCAAGAAAGTAAAAGAATAATGCAAACTACTGTGATACAACCCAGCTTTCCAATACCTTTGTTCAGGACTAAAACCTAATTATGTCACACCAAAGAAACAAGAGCATCTCAAACTTTTCCAAAGGTCATTTTAACATGACCTATGAGTTGTGTGTACTTTCTTTCCATCATATTTGTACAGAAAAAGGAAAGGAACAAAATATAAAAATAAGTTTGAATAATATTCACATACTTTGGGAGACATGGCAGTATCTCCTAATAACTGCATAGTAAAAGACAATTTTGCACATTTGCCTTGAAGTAGGCTAGACATCTAGGACCCTGTAATTCTACCTGGTTTAAAGAACTATTCAGCACAGTGAAAAAGCGTACTCCAAAACTGATGTATTTGTCTATGCTTCCTATGCAGTGACCTTAATAATGTTATCATAGACTTACTCTGGTAAAGCCAGGAGTAGTGGCAGGGTTTGTTTTCAATGCCTACTTGAAAAGTCCTGAGATTCTCTGGACGTTGATCAGTTGAGTGTAATTTCTTTAAACTTCAGTGAAAAGCTAACTGTCATCTTGTAGTACTTTTTTTGAAACCTGAAGAGAACCTGAAGTAAATAAAATCTTGGTCAAGCACCGCATTAGTCCGTCACAGAAGGTTAGCCCCTCAACAATGTAATTTAATGCCTTTAGCTGTTCATTATGCACACGAATGGACACACTTAACTATGAGAAAACAGCCATCACTACCCAGGACCCGTTTTAGCAGGAACAGCATCTGCAGTACTTTCTCTTTAATTACATGTGGACTGTTTCTTTCCAGCTACCATTATTGTAGGCAGTTGTGTTCAGAGCTGAACAAAAGCTAGCAAGCTTCACACAAACAGGCACCAAAAACCCCTACCACTCTCTCTTACTTTATGAGGGAACGGTTATTAACCTCTTGTCTGGATTAGGACACTTAGTTACTAAACTCATTTTATCAATTTCATTTTCAGAAACCTCCCAGCATTTTTTTAAACCTTTTCTCCACATTTACATTTGTTTAATGGTGCACTACTTTATGATGCAGGTCACTTTATGATGCAGTGTATATATCCCATTGCTGTTGGGATATATACACTTCTAAACAAACAAAACTAATTCTGAAAAAATACTTCTGTAATAAATAAAAGAGAAGTCAATGCTTTTCCCATATTTTATGATAGAAATACCACTTTGTATAATGGGCACTATTGCTAGATTTTTACCTTAGCAGCCAGGAATGCTGATTCAAGTACTTTGCTTTTATTATCCTGTTATCTGGGAGTGGGGTCCTCAACAGTACAAAAAACCATGTGAGACATTCTTGATACTCTATTTAACTTACTTTACTATGTCTCCAAGGTGTTAAGTGAAGTCTGTCACTGTCCCAGAAAAGTTCCTTAACTCCGTGGCTTTCACAAACTTATATAACCCATTTATCTTCCAATTCACCTGGGGATTACAGAAGACCTCAGCTGAGTCGTAGCTTTTAATGAGCTTACCCAGAGCCACAGGGCTGAGATACCGAGATTGCTCCTCCTCTGCAAGGCCATGGCTCAGGCAGGGGTACAAGGACAACTGTGTCAGAGCACAAGCCAGGCCTGCTTCCCTTCTACCTCTAGCCAGACAGCGAGGAAAAGGCTGACTGTATGATTTGTGTAAATCATTGTTTTCTAAACATGGTGGATCACTGAATTTCAGCTACCCCACAACACCAAATTTTCACCTGTGCTGAAGGTTAAGATGCATGGTTAACAAACGTTGTGAGGTTACGTGCCTCAAAGGGCTTGCTGAGGTTACCTATCATTACCTGGAGAAGCTTTGCTGAAAATTAGATTTCCCAGCAAATTTAAACTAACCTGAATGTGTGCTGTGACTGACAGATGCAGCCCTGTATCTGCTCAGATGAATGTTCTTAGTGTGCCTGTTCTGAGTATGAGTGGTCAGGAAACCATGCAGCCAGTTAGATCAGGGAACTTCTGCTGAAAATTAACCTCAAAAAATACAAATAAAGTGGTCCGTTTTCACCAGCATGAGTTTTCTCTAAGTGTGTGGGAACAATGACAGGGGAGAAAAGGGCCAGAAAAACTATTTTGGCTGCAACTTTTTAAAGCAATGGTGGTACCATCAGGAGGGTACGGAGAGCTATGCCCAGACTAGTGGGAGCTCTTCGCAATGACTTAAAACTGGGTTGTTTTGAAATAGTATGTTTGCCATATGTTTCTATGCTGCCTCCTGCTGAGGATGCTAAAGAGCTCAGCAAAGCTCACAAACAGCTCCTTGGTACGTATTATCACTCCTGTTTTACAGGATCGAGGATGTGGACAGAGCTTGGATTGTTTGCCCGAAGCAAAAAGCAAGTTAGTGGAAGAGAGACAGAAAAACAAAGCCACCGATCCTTGATTCCCACCTCTGTGTTAATTAATAAATCGATTGTGACCAACAGGCAGAACATTAAGAAGTGCCCCCTGAGCATTTACTAGCAGGTTAGGCAAATGAGCAGCTGCGTAGCCACACCAGTGCTTGCTCTGCTGCACAGGCAGAGAGAGCAGAGCACACAGGACCAGCACCCGTGGGGCTCTGCGCCCTCCCTGAGGAGGCGCCCGTAAGTCTGGTGAGAACAAACAAGGGTAGGCAACCCAGGAAAGGCACAAGGTAGGATTTAGACATGGATACAACCCCAGCAGATTCTAACATCAGGTTCACATATTGAGGGTGCAGGGCATTGGCTGGTCTTGACCTTGTCCTGTCCATGGTGGGGCTCTGCACCCTGCACAGGATCTTGCTGGTCACAAGATACAGGAGGGAGCCACTGTTTTGTCATCCCTGACAAGTCAAGAGGAGTGTGCATAGCCCTGTGTGGCTGTTGTTCAGTTATACCACTCCCACCTGGGAAAACAACTACGACTATAATGCTATTGAAGGAGGAGGAAGTACTTTATTTTATTCCGTTTTACAAACACACATTACATAAGGGTACAAAAATCTTTGTCATTGCTTTAAAGCCCATATGAAGCATGCAAAAATATATACTGCAACAGAAAAAGCAATGCTTTATGCTCTGTATAGAGTGGTAAAAATCAGATTAACACGCACTTTATCATAGTTTCTGACCCTGCACTTCTGCAGTTCCTTCACACCACTTAGTATTGACATGAAGGACGGCACACACTGTGGGGTAATGGATATTCAGATCTCACCTGTTCTAAAGGGATTTGCTAGTTGGCTGTTAAATATTTTTATCTTGTGGTTTTATAGCCTCCACTACAACAAGTAAACAAGATGCTTCTGCCCTTGAAACCACGAAGGCTGCAGAGTTAACATGGGCCTTTGAGGTGGCACCACAGAGGTAACAAGAGCTGATGTGCACAAAGCAACTGTGTCCACCAAGTAAGATTTGTTGTGTACTAGCTCATTTTCACCTGTTTTAAGTATTAGCAGTGGTGCTTGTAAGTATTTTTTTCTTTTTGCAGAAGCCATCTTAACATCTTAATGTACAAAATTCTGTTTTCACCTCTCAAAACTTTCCAGCTGAGGACCCAGATATTTGTAACGTATGCTTAATTTAAAAAAAGTCCAAACTCTTCCTTCAGCTAGTTCCAAAAATGCCATATTTCATTCATCCAGACTTTGGGCAATGTCTACTGCTCAGTTTTGAAAAAAATATCACATACAAGAAAGACTTAGGCAGAACTGAGGCATTTAAAGTGTGTAATGCAGCTCCTTCCCCTAAGAGTGGGAGCAGACTTAATTTCCCTGGCATTGACCCTTTGCTGTGTGTATGAGCAGGCAGGCCTTTCCCAATCTGACCACTATTGCCCACCTCAGCACATCTTGATATCTGGTCTCATGAGTTTTCTATCAGATGCTATGGGAGGGCATTTCTAACCACTAATAGAAATGCTGGTTTATTGACCCAGAAAGTTGACTCACCAGAATCAGGTATTTCTGTGAGGACCTTGCAGCAGGACAACAGTGATGGTAGCCACGGGGGATGGGGACACTACCTCACAACAAACCTGAGGGCTCTGGTGACACATTGCTTCAGGGTCTCTTTGAGCCCAGCTCATTCACAGGGGCTCACAGTGGACACGCCTCTCTGCAGCTGTTCTTGTCCTGCCTCGGCAGAAGCCCAGGAGTGGGAGCAGTGACAAGGATGGGACAGAAGTTCTTTGGATGAGAAGGGCAACCTGTGCCCTGGCAGACAACAGTTCAGTTCTTTATCACTTCCCAGACTCCAGGGGAACACCAGTCTAGAGATCTTAATCAAGGAAGCATCTGGATGTCCAATTTTACTGCTAGACAGCCTTTCCCACCTAGCTGCCATGCCAAGTGCTTCCTCTCAGTTCCTACACCAGGATGTGCATGAAACTGACCCACGAAATTTAGACAAAATAAAGTCCTAAAAGGGAGCAGAGCAATATCTGAAACCATTCACTGGGCATGGATTGCCATCGAAAGTGATGTACATTAGGAGAGCTTTTCCAGACAGGAACAGGAGCTGAAAATGTAGGCTCCAACATCTCATCAATGCCACAGGGTTTAGCAGCTCCTCTTTCTTTAAGTTTCCCGCTGCATAACACCCCAGGCACAGGCACTAGCAAACATTGTGAGAGAAGTCACAATAATAAATAATCTGTATTAATCATGGAACTTCATAAAATAAAATAAACACTCTAAGAGCAATAATTTCCTATGTGATTTTATCCTCTGCACTTTCCGGAGTTGGTTGAACTGGCCTTTTCACAGATATTTGCTACAGCTTGATTTCAGATGCATCTGCATGAATTCAGAATAAACAACCTAGAAACAGTGCAGGAGCTTTGAGCTTCCACTACCCTGACCAAGAGCAGAACACAACCCACTGAAAAACATCCCGAGGCCAGACTTGGGAAATGCTTAGAAGATCCAACACAACCAAACCCTTTAAGGCAGGAGTGCCATACTATAAACAATATATTAAAGGCAACTTCCTAAAACCTTTCCTGGAAAGAAATTTATGTCATAGTTAAAGGCATTTCCCTGACATTTTCATCTTTGTTCTTTCAATCTTTGATAGTGTGGGAAGGAAATCAGACAGCTTGTGGATATTGCTGCTACCCTTCAATTCTACTGATAATAGTTGTGGAAACATACACATAAGAATAACTTCCTGAATGAAACAATATTTAGCGCATATAGAAGCCTTTGTTCTTGTTGCCTAGAGAATATATAGTTATACACAATTATAGTGACTTTCACATGACCACTAGGATGTGTGAATGCTCTCTTTGAAAAAAGAAAAGCAGCCGAATCAGGTGGATTTTTCCACACAGAAGGGGCAAACAGACGTGCTAGCTCCATTTTTCTTAAGCCAGTTGTGTCATAACAGGAAGTATTACTCATTCTAAATTTGATGCTGAATTATTTTACAAAAAAACTATGATTAACAGTGGACACAACTTTACCCTTTTATTTCAATAGCTTGAACAGATTTTTCAGAAGCAGCAGCCAGTGTGTCACTAGCTGAAACACATTCAGTCACAGGACTGAAGACATAGGGGTTTGATATTCCTGCCCTCACAATTATAGAGAATCTACATGATTTTGTTTGACTTGGGCATAAAAAGAAGAGAAACTTATGACAAATACACCTGTCACAGCAAGATGATAAAAAATACAAAGTAGTTAAGTTTTACCCAGTGTTTAGACTAATTTTGTAAGACAGTAATAACTGGGGAATATAAAAATGGCCATATTGGGTCAGACCAAAACTCCGCATAAGCAAGTATCCTCCAGCAGTTACAACTATGCTGGATAATTAAGAAAGAGGGCAAGAACAAAATAACGGGAGGAAAAAAACCCCGAAACTAAAACTAAACAAAACAGAGCAAGGTGAAATAACCTCTTACAACTGTATACACTTACCTACTTATTTCATCAGAAAAGCTAAAGGACAAGAAGGACCCAACCACTAGTCCTCATAGAAGATCTCCAGAAGGAAAGCAAGGGAGCAAACTGGGCCAGAAGAAGTAAATTAAGAACAAAGAGACAACAGGTGTTCCTTTTTTTTTTTTTTGGTGGTAGGTGAGTAGTAGGATTGTCATCTTCTGAAGCAAAACTCAGACCTCATAAGAAATCCTGGGGTATGTAACTTCACTAAGATGAGCTTTTCCCTCCTCTACACTGGAACATGAAGAGATTATGATATGCTCATATTTCACCTGTAATGTATATTCAGCAATTTTATTTTCTAGGCTACATGATTTTGACCTTGCACATGTTAATGCAAAGTGCTGTCATCATGCCTCTATAATTTCAAATCAATACAAAATTCTAATGTTACATAACGGGTTAAAATCCACATAATCTTCCCCTTCCAAGCCAGTATTTAACACAGTTATCCAACACATCTCAACAGGATGACTTGAATCTGACACTGAATGGGAAAAAAGCATGCTTATTGCTTTTTCCAAACTTTAGTATATATATATGTAGTATTTAAAATTAAGTGGGGGTCTTTTTGTTTGCTTGTTTGTTTGTTTGTTTTACTTTAGCAGAACATTTCTTTGTTTCAAAGATGGATTTTATTCACTTTATTTCTCCTCTGGCTGGCAAAGTTGAGAGAAGTCTGGTTTCTTACATTAGGCATGACAAATTTCAAGCACAAAGATTCTAATTCCCCTTGCTTTGCACACCTTGCATAGTTATTCACCCTAATCCTATGTCTGAATTAATAGCATCTGATGTTTATAAAATTAAATACAGAAGAAATTAGACTTGCAGATTTAAATCCACACTGTTTTGAAGTACTTTATGCCATATCAGAGAACCATAATAGACTTCCCCATGTAACAAAACCAATGTTTTATTTCATTTATTTCAGCCTAAGATGGCAAGGACATAATCATATCTGTTTCTCCATCCTGCCAGCTGCCTGTGTAAACAGTAAGTATTCACAAGATCAAGGCATGTGGGGAACAGTGTCTCTCAGTGTTTAATTAGAGAAGAAAAGTAAAAATAACTCTTCTGCATTAAACACATTGGCTTTAAAGTTTGAACAAACCTGAGTGCTTTTTAAATGGAAGTCTGTAAAACAGCTTGATGACTGCTCCTTTATTCTTTCTGAGTATATTTTAGACTATAATCTTAATCTATATTTATAATTTTATTCTAAATCTTAACTGAAGAATGTCTCTTCCTTTGGTTTTCTGACTGGAGGACTGAGCTATGTTATAATTTGGATGAGACATTGCTGACAGTCAAATCTCCAAGGGGAGGCCAGGATGGCTTTGTCCACCACATAGGCAGGGAGGGATTTTATTCAGAAATTCAGTGGAGGCAGTTAGGCCAAAACCAAATACTTTTTAAAATCTCATCCTACTCAGGCAATTTCATCCTCTGTTTTGTTCTACTAGGTGAGTACACAGAGGTTTGGGGTTTGGTACTACACCTGCCCATCTAAATGGTGGTTACGTAAATAATACACTGGCCAGCCACCATGCTGGCCCATCAGCTAACAAGTATGGCACCAGCAGCAGGGGTCGTGTGGGAAATCAAAGGAGACAAGAAGTGAAAAAAGAAGTTGTGTGAGTTCTTCCTGCCCTTGGTTTGTGTCTTTTTTTTTTGTATCTCCACCCACATCATCGCCCCATTAAAGCTGTGGCCAGAGCAACCCTGAGAACTGTGCATGTGAACAGGAGCATCTTCAGCACATTAGAGGACTTCAAAGCATAACATTCACCATTTCCAGTAACAATGTTAAAACTGTGAGTTGCCCTGTTCAGAAAAGTCAGAAAATTGAGAAAAGCATATTTGTTTTAAACATCACATAGGTTCTTATTTGCATTATGGTACTTTTAGTCCCTAGCTGCACATTTTCTAATTTCTCTTTGACAGTGTTACAGGGTCTTTGCACCTTTTTTTTTTTAAATTAAAGACCAGATTATCACACAACAGCAAGAACCGAGGCTGAAAATGAACTCTAAAACCTGGTGCAATAAAGAGTGCACTGCTAAGAGTTGGCGACACCTCTGTTGTGTGACCCTGGGCAAGTCTGTGCCTTTTTGCTCCCTTTACGCTGAGTAAATAGATGCCAGAGGGGCAACTCTCTGTGTACCAAGCTCACACGTGAAAGCTGCTGAGACAGTGAGATCACAGAGACCTTTGCTTTGGTGTCATCATCCTGGAAAGACAGAAGTACTGAATCAAAGGCATCAGGTCTTTCATGTGAATAAAGTGCTGATCCCACAAGCTCTGAGGCCTCTGCTGACTGGCACTGCTGAGCACGGAAGAGCTGCCTTTCCACCAGGTCAGCAAACAAAAGGTGCTGTTCCAGTGGTCCCAGAGGCTGATGCCACCTCTGCAGGTTCCCATGAGAATGTCAATCTCCACGTTAGCACAAGTGCCTACCTCAACTCATGACACAGATAATTTCGTCTTGATAATGACCCAGAAACATACATTATATTAGAGAATTTGTAGCTCCAGTTGTTGGGCCTGGAGCACAGGAGGAAAGCAGCTACCTGGGCTTGTCAAACACACACCATGTGAGTCGGCGTCCGTAGAAGGGAAGCTCTTTATCGCTTTTAGCTACACAGATGACTCCATTTCCTAGCTGGAGGAGGACTCCTGGCCCCCAGAGCATCTCTGCCCCTCCCCCTAGGCCCTGCAGGGAGGACAGGCTCTCTGACAGCCCCCCAATGCTGCCACAGCATCCAGCAAAGGCAGAGCCACTGCGCCCCTGGGGACAGTGAGGAGGGCGGAAGGGTGGGCCCAGGGAAGGAAGGAGTGGGTGGACTGCAAGTATGCACAAATATGCATGACTCTCCTCCCACCTTCGAACGGGTCTCACTGGGGAAATTGTTTTAATTGCCCATCTTCTGTCCTTCCCAAAGCAGAGGGAGAAGCTAAAGCCCTGTCACCCAAATCGCCACCGGTCGCAGGGGAGGATTATCGTACCTTCGGGCTGGTGGTGGCTGAGCACTGTCAGCAAGGACAGGCCTGGCCAGGAACACAGATAAGTGGCACCTGAATTTCTTGAAACAGGTTGTGTCCTCAGGTTTTGGACATCTCCACAGAGTATAAGCTGTCAGTGCTGGAACTATTTTTCCTTCTGTTTTGGTGGGGGGAAAATTAATTTATGCCCGTAAATTGAAAAGCACTGCTTTCAACATCCTGAGTAGCTGGCTTTCCACATACTTTCCTTCCCAAAATCCAGCCACCAAAAGTAAATGCTCATTTAGCTCATGCAGATGCTGACATTAGCTTCAATGGGATCAATCAGAAAAAAAAGGAAAGAAAATATGCAGGATGAGTTGTACTCTTTACAAGTCAGTAACTTGACTGTCCTTGCATTTCTGGAGACAGGGCAAAGTTCAGGCTTGACCTGAAATTCTGCAATTCATCTTGTTTAGATAATTGTAAGAATATGCCAGTCATCCTAAATAGACACATATATCATATTTCTAATGGTGTTACTACACTGGAGATGGAGACTGTTGAGCAACTAACACACTAATTATCCAAGAGGGCTTCAGCCACTCCTGCAGGAAGCTTCTCCCTGCCAGTGCAGGCGAGGGACAAAGCACTGCATGTTTGAATAGCCCTTCTTGCTACTCATTGTCGCATTTGTATTATTATTATTATTATTATTGTTATTATTATTTTACTGATTTTGAGAGAACTAGTAAAGCTGTCACCCTGTGAGCAGAGCCTGATGAAATGGAAGGTATCATGGGAGAAACAGAACTCTCATTTTTACCTCCTCAGGCTGTCCCAGCAGTGCTGTGGCCCAGTCAGCAGATCGGTGACACAGCATCCACTTCTAAAACCACGAAGAAAGACGGAGGTGAATTAGAAATAAGTGTTAAATAGTTCTGCTGCATTTATAGCAAGACATTCCCAATGCAGATCTTTCGAGCACAGGGTACCTGGCACTGGCATATTCACATTATATGCATGAGCTGGGGTGCAGGGTAATATGTTGCCCATTCTGGCAACAATGCCTGGGTAAAAACACACACCTGGAGAGGGTTTCAGAGCTAGAGAATTCTCTGGAATCATCTTGTTTGGTCAGCAGGGATCATATAATTTGGTCCATTTCAGTTTTGCCATTTTTTGTGGAAAACCTTTTTTCTTGCTAGCAGTGCATAAAAGGAAATTTTAAAAAATGCCAAGCTAGAGGTAAAAAAAAGGTCCTATGAAGAAGAAACTCAAAGTAAGGGAAGAAATGGAAATCCAGTGGTACTTTTAACTCCAGTTTCAGCTACCTTGACAGAAAGAATGCAGTATTTAGATAACTTTTGGCCACTTAGTCAATTTAAGCTATTTTTGTACCATTAAAACCTGATTTATAGTCTAGAACTTATCTTCTGTAATACAGCCAAGTGAACTTTAGAGATCGACCTGTTATAAAATTATCAAAACCAAAGGTTTTAGGCAAAAGACAACTGACCCCTCTCCATAGCAGCACAAGTGCTACAAGAGGCAGCTGTAATGGCATAAATGGACATTTTATCAGCTTTCTGCCAGGGACTGACAAAATCATGTCAAATGAGGCATTAAAGCTCTAGTTTCGCAAAGTGTGGTAAATACCAGCTAATCTACTGACATAATATATAGTGAGTCAAATATTTAGTTTTGCATTAAATCTAAATCCAACATTAGAGCATTTCCTCTTGATTAAAAAGGATAAAATGTAGATGTTATTTTATGCTCCAGTTCCCACATGTAATTAATGCTCAGCATTCAGAGCTCTTTCTGACATTATAAATGTGTTAGTAAACATGTCAAGGAAAGGGGGGAGGCACAAGGGAAACAAGTGCAAAATCTATATGCTTAATTCATATTCCTCCATTTGCAGTGGCTAATATGTTATTGCAGAGACTATTTGCAGACACTTGCTCTGCCAGTGAGCAGCTAACTTCCCTGATTGCTTGTATAAACAGTCTTCCAGGTCAGGAGACAGACGTTGTAAGGGAGTTCTAAGTAGCTAATTTAATTTTAGTATCATTAGGAATTAAAAGCAGGGCATTAATAGATTCACAATAAGTGTTGGCTAGGCAATATAAGCATTGCATGATGTGACTATTAAAAGCCTTAATGTTTGTCAGTGATCGCATGAAAAGGTTTTTCAGAAAGTTTATCGTCTTGGGAATAAGATGTACCCAGTCAGAGAAAAGATACAACAAAACATTTCAGTGTTTTTGTATCATATATTACTGATCTTAGTGGGCAACGGAAAATTCTGCTTTTAAATGTATACATATGTATAGGCTACTTAATGACCTACTCATATCTAGAAACAGAATGAGGCAAATCCTCATGAATCACTAAAATATCTTCATTCATTATACATTATATTCCCAGCATTATGCTGTAGCTGATTCTTGGAAGACAGAAGTTTGAGAAACGTGTTTTATAGGCAAGTACTATGACCTCAGACTCTTGCAGTTTCAAAATACACTGCACTGTAATTGCTTCTTCCCTAGAGAATATGTTTTAGAAAACTTAAATGCAATCCAATGCTGTATAAGCTGGCATGAGCTCAAGTCAACTGAAAAATGAATGAAAACCACAAAATAAGTAAACACCTGGCACCTTCATTTTAGGAAATGTGTTGATTTATTCGTTAGGAAAAAGGTCTCTCTAGGCTGACACTCCTTGCTAAGTTTGACACATAAATCAACATTAAGTGCAACCTGCAGGATTTGGTATAGCTCATGCTACCAGAGAAATAGTTCTTCCTACTCTGAAGAACATGAAAAATCACTGAAAATAAAAATAGAATAAAAATAAATAAACACACACAAACACAACAAACAAACAAAAATACAAACTAACGAGACCTTAAAAGGTGGACTTCAGAATTAAGTACTCATTATATTCAAGAAAATTGCACCCTGATTCTTCTATTCTACTTTGAAAATAGAAATTAAATGGATTATGAAATGGATAGCTGTGTATCAGCATGTAATATTCAGGGTGCAGGTTACAAGATATTTGGCATTGAAGAGGCTGCATGAACTCTAATGCCAGTCAAACACCTCAAAAGTTGTTTACCAAGAGTAGCAAGGCAGCCTCTGCCAGTGCACAGGTCTGCAAGGGGGAGGAGATGGCGCACAGAAGTGATATCCGTATACAATTCACCCTTTTGGTGGGTAGTTGCTTTTATTCAGTTTCCTCATTTTCTTATCTCAAAACCACAAAGACCCTAAGCAGAACGATAGTTCATAACACTTCTGCAAATATTGGGCCCCAGGCACTTTCCTGAGCTGGCTATTCCTGTAGCTTCTCTCTGCAGGATCTCCTGGCTCACAGGGCTCTGCTCACAGGAAACCTTCCAGGCTCTCCTTTCCACCAGGATGGCTTTTCTGGCCCACTTACCAAGTAGGAAGTCAACCCACTGTTGACATCAGCTATCACCAAGAAGTACCTTTGAATCAGTGCTTACAATGGTTTAATTGTTCCTGTAAACAAATCACAGCCAAATTTGCTATAATTCCCAAAACTGCAACAGTTAACCAAGTTACACAGGCTCTACCCCTTCCAAAAATGGGTTTGTGCTATTTAAACCTGAGAAAGGTTGCAGCACCATTTTGGACACTGGCACAACAAACTTCTCTGGCTTGACAGTATGAGTGAGTCATGGAGTAGCTCTATACAGCTCCTACTCTTCCTGCCCTATTCCACAGTCAGTACAGAACAGTACAGGGCCAAAACATCCCCCTCCCCACACCCTAAAAAGGCAACAGCCAGTCAAAAAAATAGAAAGCAAAGCCAAACTCCAGACCCCGAGTCGTTTTGCAGTCTGAAAGACCTAAATCAACGTTGTTTTATTAAAAACTGGGTTTTGCCTTTTTCATGCCCACGGTCTGTGTTACAACACAAAATACTTTCTGGCACCTACCTAATATTAAGGAAGACTCCCTGTGAATGCCCCTCAAATTTGGGTTGATCTCATAATTTATATTAATGCCTTGCACAGAATGCAATTACCAATTTGCATAACATCAAAATGCAACACTAGCAGTTTTAGTTGCCTTGCACTTTGTACTTCAATTCAGGTACCTAAAAACTTTAGTAACAACCATACAGGTAGTTTAGTAGCTACTGATGTATGGGAACTTCAAGCAATAATAGGTGATTATAGGAAGATAATTATATTTCTCGAGAAGTCTGGAGTCATGTGCTCTAAGATTGGGGAACTGGCACATTTCCTAGTTGGTGCTGTGTGCTTTTGTCCCCTTTTCAAATTTTGACAGTCATTTTTCACTCCAAAGAGATTTTAAGTGGCACATGGATTGGCACAGAACCAGAACCCAGACATCAGTGGGAGTAACCTCAAAAACTGGGAAGTCTTGGTATTACTGAATTTCTTCTAAATTATTTCTCAACTACTACTATGTCTCATTAACCCTCTGTGAAGGGGAAAGGTAATACAACCGAGGTCTTCCCTCATCTATCATTCTGGGACTTGTTCATAACCTCATTACATCTTTGCACTGAGGAAAACATGTCTAGCTCCTTTCTGAGAGTTCATCAAGTTCGGGTGACCGAAGTCACGTTGCTTGCAGGAATGAAGAAATTCATCCCAGATTCCTTCTGCATGGAAAACCAGCTGTCTTTCTCTGAGCTGATCTAAAAACCAAACAAAGTACACAAGGACAGAACTCTTGCCACACAGGTTTTGAAAAAGGCTTTTTACATTACTGTATAAACATAGACTGATCACTTACCTTTTCTGGGACAGGCATCCTGCAAAACGAAAATGTGTTAACCTGAAAGAATCTGTTCCTGTGATGTTTGGAAATACAAAAAATGCCACTTATCACTAGCAGTGCTCATGTCAGTACCGCACACACTATGGTATATAGAATTCAGGAGGTGCTATGCAAAGTCCTCTATCAGCAACTTCCAAAGTAACAAGACGAGGCCCAGGATGAGTTGTCCTTGCTGCTCTGGAGTCCTCAGAGCATCATCACCTTGTACTGCCAGGCTGGCATCTTCAGCATCTTCACTGCATGGGGCTTCTTCCTCCACAGGGATGCCAAATGCTGTCTTAGTTTACATTTATACTTAAAACAACCTCCATTACATGACAGGCACAGCTTTAATATTAAAAAATTGTTATTTTCTACTTCTGTTTTCCACTCTGTTGATAAGGTTCAAATAGAAAAAACCTTAAAATATTTAGAAGTTTAAGGTTCATTTAAGCAAACATAAAAACACATTTCATATCCTTCTTTGCCTTTACATACCTGGTGCGTGGTAGTCATTCAAAATCTCTCACACGGAGAAAGCTTATTCGGATGCTAAAAATATCATATGTTTACACTTGTAAATCACCATTAGCAAATGATTTTCCTAATGCTTTAGACAATATAGTAGCAAAGTGCAGCTGCTTCAGCGAGAATGGTATTTTAGTGATTTTTAAGAACTTAATGAGATCAGGTAATTGACTAGTGAAGCTAAAAATTTTACCTTCAATTAAACAATCAACAGCTCAGTACATCAACATAATCATCTTTGCCCCTCCACCTCTCTGTTATTAAATCAATATGTGGGTAGCAGTTGTCTAAGAAACCACTTCCTCTGTGCTTCTAAACCAGTGTTCAGGACCCATTTTAAAGCATTTATTCAACCTGTCTGGTGTAATTTGCAAATAATGGAAAGTATGTAGTAATGCAGATTCCGTAATCAACTAAGAAAAAACAAGGCCTTAATCCATTTGTTATTTAATGGCATTATTTATCCTACATTTGTTCTGGTGCAACCAACAAATAGCTTAATACTTAACATTTTAAAGTATCATCGTGTGTGCCTCATTTGCCAGTGCTAGATTATTCCTCATATGTATAGGAAATAAGTTTGTATAGGTTGTGTTACTGAATCACGCAATTGATAGTTTAGGAGACAGTCATGAAGCAAAAGTATCATCTTCGAAAAAAAAATACAAAATAACAGAAAATAATTTTGTCAGAAACTCCTTCCAAGGGTTATATTACAACATAGCAATCTCATTCTGGAGTGGTTGCTGATGAATCAATATAAACCGCCCTCCCCAACCACAACTGTGCATGTCAGATATTTATTACTTCAAGCACAGGGAACTTCTGTTGTCTTGCAAAAGACTCTGAAGTTGGCCAGTTGCATCCTACCACACACTACTTTCAGAGGAGTTCTGGTGTCATGTCATCCACAGGCCTCTGTGGCGTAATTATCTTCTCTAGAAAAAACATTTGTTTCCATATGGAGGTAGCATGTATTTTGCTAAGGCAAAAATATCAGGCAAAGGTTAAAAAGGGAGAAAAAACTGTACTTTTCAGTGTAAGTTTTTTTAATTAAGGCATAAATATATTTTAATGTATGCTGATATTCACTACCTGCACTTTCTGTGAGTATACCTTGACCACTCAGACACTCCCAAAGGCTGCAGGGTAGGGGTAGCTGGTGGAGAAAACCAGCACCGAGCCTGAACAATATTCATTATGAGAGTAACACGGGCAGAAAACAGGTATCTTTCATTCAGCTATTGCAGTGTCAGCATTCTCTTCTCGTACCACAGTATGGGAAGCGGTGAACAACACAAAGACTATCTGCATACAGTTCTGACTGAAATTTTCAAAAGCAACTAGTGATCTGATGGGGTTCAATCCTCCCCAGAAAAGAGTTACCATAAACAGATATGATTTTGGGGAAGTGCTGTACATCTCCTGCCTGCTCAGAGATGTGAGTTCAGGTGGCAGAGACTGCCAAGGGCTGCCATCTTTGCTGCTGCCACTGTTGCTGCTATTCCACTGAATCAAATTAGGATGCTTCACTTGGAGTAAAATGCTCATGAAGTTGCAGGGAGTATTGCACCAAGGAGACAGTCTTGTACCAGATGTACATTACTGGTGACCAAGCCAATGCTGTCTGTGTGAATCTCCAGGGCCAAAGTCACAGAAAAGGGTTTAGCTCCGCAGTGCAGACCCCATCCACCTCCTAGGGATTATGCTGACCACTGGTTTATCCCACAATCTTACTTGGATGGAAAACTTCAGCCTGGTCCCTGCCAGACTGCCAGATCAGTCTCAGCCCTTTACCCAAAACAATAATTTACCATTATCTGACAAACTTTAGAAGAAATTCTTGGTTTGCTCCACTGCCTGCATCAGTATGCCATAGGGCTGCAGAGCTACTGTCCCATCCCATTATTTTTGCCTCTGAGCCCCTGAAGCCTCTTCTACTACAGCTCAACTTGTTTGGCTGTTCTCACCCTGACTTACACAGCCCTGTGTTTGTTTTCAGCCAACAGAGCAACTCATTCGCAGTTCCTGCCCACATCTAACTGGCACTGACATGCTCAGAGATAAATTTAATCTGGTGTCTTACTAGCCTTGGAGCCCAGAACCAACCAACGAAACTCCCTCAATTAGCCAAACTTTCTCTGAAGTGCTGGCGGGGCTTCAACACCCGCCAGCCAAAATGAACCAAATTAGTGCAGACCTTTTCCTTAAGGGGTTATCATCTCTAAACTGCTAACAGCAACTTGGGCTACTTCCAAGGTACGTTTGGGAAGAACTTCCAGGATAAGTACCTGGAAAGTAACCTCAGCCACTGGTCCATCGTTTTGCAGAACTGGGTCCTTCTATACCTTAGGACTACAACAGGTCCCTCAGTGTGCTAGATTAGGTTTTTGGCTGTGTAAGAGGGTTCCTTATTACACAGAGAAGGAAGTGGAAGAACTGATGTGTGTAAAACAAAGTTACTTCTTCCCCTTTTAGCCTGTGATTTTTATCCTGATAGCTGCAGTAAGTCATTGAGATACAATTGCAGGGTAGCAGGCAATCCTGACTCATTTTAAAATGGCTCTACCCTCACGTGGGTGTATTCCAGGACAAGAACTCTCTTTCAGTATGTCTAGACTAGGGTAAAATTTGTTTTTTTAAAGATACTAGCTAACAAGGTTTGACTACCATGATCTGAAACCTTGCATAGACAGGACAAGTCAAATGCTAAAAGGTGTTTTAAAGTGTTTGCTAAGTCATTCTAAAAATACAACTTTTATACTTGTCTAGACAATGACAGAATACTCCTTACAATGGCATGCCCACTGCAACAGCCAAGGAGTATAATAGCATAGGAAAGGATCAATAAGAATTTTCTCCACATAGGTCTTCAAAGCAATGGCACAGATTGAAGTGCAGGGAAACCCTGAAGGGCCTGCCTAGACAACAAGGGAAAAAGGATCCTTTTTTCAGTAGATTTAGTCCAGTCAGGCACTCTTTTTTCAAAAGCAAGACCAACTAAGGGTCTACTGATATAATCTTCCAGGTTTTAGCAGGTCATATTCTGGGTTCCTGGCTGACTGCAACTCAGCCTGCTAAAATCATGTTAAAAGTGTTGAGGTCTATGTGTCTGTCAGATGGGATTTTTAGTCCTTAAATAAGCTTGATTGAATTAGGTCTCCTGGAAATGGCCCCTTCCCTAAGGCTGATGAGATGGCAGCTCATTTTTCATGCCCATTCAATCTTTTAACCCAAATCATTTGCCTAAACTGTACCAACAAATGCAAAGTTCCGTTTGTCTTTAGCATAAGTATTTCTAGCTGACTGTGAGCACCGATTCATTTCTTACAGGCCACCACAGCAATCAGTTTTGACTTTGACTTTGTTTTCAACAAAATGTACTCAGACAAAACCCTTGATCAAATCTGCTCCTTTAAACGGCCACTTGAATATGTCTAGCCCACATGCTTGCACACATACCCGCTCTAGCAACTGACTTATGAAAGTCAGCAGATAAATTCTTAGTCATTAATACATATCCTTACATTGGTTTGCTCCTATCGAGCTTACTGGAGAGTGAAAAAAATCAGAACAACTCTTTCCCAGAATTGTACTAGTATCTGTGACATCTTGAACAATACTTTCAAGAAAGAAAAAAAAATAAAAAAGTCATTACAACAATTCTAAAACAAGCATAAGAATAGCCTCTCAGACTGTTTAATATCAGGCTCTGTTTTGCTATGTAAAAAAAAAAAAAAACACAACAGCAAACCAAACAGCAAAAAAACCAAATAAACAAAGCAAAAAACCCAACAAACCCAGACAAACCTATTAGTTCTGTTTATTATTAAGGCTTAATGACATAGGTGGGTATCAATCTGATAGGGGAAAACATCTACCTCTCAATTAGTCACATTAGAGATTATGTCTTTATAACATGGGTGGGTATCTAACATTCGGGGGGAAATTCACAAGTCACCAACTCAATTGAAAGACTCCACCAAATAATAATTTGCTGCTATAACTCAAAGTGACCAAAGTAACACAGTCTGGATATGCTTGAGACTCCCAGGGTTTAGTAGTCATTTGTCAATAGCTCTCAAACAATGGAGTTGTGAAACGGAGCCACTTAAGTTAACATGATAAGGCTTTTACATGATTGTGTAAAGTTTTTTTGGCCTTGACATGCACCATCTGAAATATTTTAGAAATACACATTGATTTCCTGTTTTGGATAAATAGGAATAAGCAAACCTCCTATGCTCAGGAGCCCTGGAGCCAGTCCATGATTCAAAATAAGACAGAGACTCAACCATCAGCAAAGGCTTTTTGGTAAGCAGTTGTTACCCAAAGACCTGGACAAAGTCCCTACTAAGCCCAAACCACTGCTAAACGTTAATGGGAAGTTGATCTGAATCAGATCAGCATGCTCTGACCTGCTTGTTCATGCTTCTTTCAGGTTTACAGCTCTGTCTGTCTTGAAACTTTCTCATGTGCTAAAATAACGTCTTCAAAAACTAACATTTTTTATATGTACATACATAGCTAAAAGACAATAATACCCATGCACAGATTTTATTGTCTGTCCCCCCCCTTTTTTTTTTTCTGTCTTCTGAGGAGACATTTAATAGCAGATGTCTTCCAGGCCTAATACCATGTCTTGTCATCCACTAAACTGAGTGGATGGATAAAACTCCTTTTATCCGACATGACCAGAGGAAGGTCCTTTTCAGCGAAAGCAAACAATTAGCAGCCATGAGTTATTATTTCCTATTATTGTGCAACAGAAGAGGCTCTGGACATTTCAGTGTGAAGGATTAAAGTGACCTGCATTGCAAACATCGCGTATCCGCCTTCCTCCTCTCCCCGCCCCCGCGGCAGCACTGGCGGCGGGCGCGAACGCGCAGCCCCACGCGTGTCCCGGCCGCGGGAGCGGGCTCGGCCTGCCCCGCCCGGGGGTGGCCTGCGCTGCCCGGGCCGCTCCCGCCGCTGCCCCGGACCGGCCCCTGCGGGACCGGCCCCGCCCGGCCGGCGCTGCCCGGGCATCCCGCGCTGTGCCCGCCGCGGGCCCGAGGACCGCGCTGCACAGGGAGTCAAAGTACACAGCGGCTCGGTCGATAGCCTATTAGACTAGAAACAGTTCTGCATATCAAAGGCCGACGAACCTAATGACTAAAAATATAAGTACCTGACCCGGAGGATTAATCACACACTGTCAAGCTGAAATTGGTGCAATTCTTCCAATCATTAACGTTTTGCTTACAAAAATGTGCTTTTCTGTTTGTTTTTCTGCTAAATGATAACCATTTTCAAGTTGAATCGGCTGATAAAAAAGTCGAAAACAAGACGGGAGTTGTGCTGGAAAGGTCATACGTGCCAGTTCGGCATGGAATAGCCAACGGGCAAACAAACAGGACAGAGCAGGGTGGCACGGAAGGGGCTCGAAGGTTTTCCCGAACGGTGTAAAGTGCTTTGGCTGTTTTTTCTCCTGCCAAGGAGCAGAGACTGCCCGTGGAGGGACACTCGTCCGCCCCACCGTGGGCATCCCCACGTCGGTCTCCCCTGCTGTGAAAACAAGCTGGGGGAATTACGGACAGCTGCTGGGGTGTTATTTCTGACTGGCAGCTCGCCCGGCCCCGCCAGTGTGTTTTGCCTCCGTAAGCCCCCTCCCCGGGTGGGCGGGTGAGCAAGGGCATATCGACTGCCCAGCCTGGGTTACAGCGCTGTTTGTCACCTGTCTCGACATCCTGGAAATCCACATCTCTGGCCCGGCGGCTGCAGACGGCGCATCTGCGCTCCCCACCTGCAGGGAGCCGCCAAATCCCTGCCACGGTAGGGAAAGCGCCTGGGTTTGTCGAGCCCGGCTTCCCCGGACCCCGTTACATCGCCCGGGACGCGACCTCGAGTAGTGCCTCGGGCAGAGCCCCCGCCCCGCCCACCGCATCGGGCCTGGCTGGCTCCCGGCTTGTCCCGGCCGGGGAACGGCGGCATCAGCCCTCGTGGAAATGCGGTTTGCCCAGCGCCCACTCAGACGGGCCGCCGGCGGCTGCCCACCCGCCACGGCCGCTCTGTCCCACGCGTGTTCCCATCCCCACGCAAAGCACAGCCATAACACGAAGTTGCGGTGAAGAGTAATGCCGGTTTCGTGCTCCTTGATATCGGTCGGGACAGATGGACAGAGAAAGAAAAACAGACGCGTACGGTCGGGACGCACCTTCCCGAGCGTTCCCTGCTCTGCTTCCGGCCCTCCCACCCCCATCACCCTCCCGCAGCTCCCGGGACTCACGGTGGGCCCGCGTTGAGAGCCTCGACGGAAACCCGAGCGAGAGAAAAGCCGAAGGATGGAGAAGCGATCTCCTCCCCAGCGCAGCCCCGCTGGGAGTTGTCTGCGCCCGCCCGCGATTCCTCGCGTGGCGCGCACCGCGCTGGGGCTCGATCCCGGCGCAAACGCGGAGAGCAGCCCCAGGGACGCCCTGGAGCGTCCCGAGGCTCCCTTTGTCACGGGCGGCGTTAAACCAGGGGCCGGTGCCCGCGTCCCCGGGGCCGCCGTGCGAGCGGCGGGCGTTCGGCCCTGCCGCGGCCCCGACCGGAGCAGCTCGGGGAGCAGCCGGAGCCTGTGCACGGCGTGCATGGCCAGGGAGACAGGACCTCCCGATCACTTCGTTTTTTCGGGCCCTGTTCATGAACGCGGTTTTAAAATAAACCAAAGCTAAAGCCACTTATTCAGAAAACTCAGCTGATGTTTCTCAAAGCATTAACTCGATTAGAAGCGACATTTCAGCTGCTGTAAGGGCCATCCTCCCTCACCAGTCACAATAGTCACTTGTTGCTATCTAAAAACATTGTTTGGCACTAAAAGCCTCCGTGACACTTGGCCAGGTGTAAGTCCCTGTTCCTTGGGTGCTCACTGCGGCACCTGGAGGGGCTGAATACCCACGCAGGTGCCCATCCAGGATGCCCGCTCCTGGGAGCAATTCTCGTACCCTGGCTTCCGTGCTCCTTCCCAGTTCAACGTAATTTCGGAGAAAGGCCGATGAATAACCACTGTTGACTCAGGTGGGTCAGCGTCTGCCCCGGCTGGGGTCGATGCCCGGCCCTGAGCAGGCTCTGCCGGCCCCGCTCCTCCTCCAGCCTGCACCCCCTCTCCGGCCCCCCAAGGTCGGGACGACTCGGGGATAAACACCCACGCTTCCAGCCTGGGCTTGCCAGCCAGGTTTTCCTCCTCCCGCCACAGAGCCTGTTCCCATGTGGGCATGGGCAAAACTGAAACGTGGGGTGGGAGACTGAAAAACAGAAAAAAAATATAGCAGTGAGCCCACATGAGACTCCTGCAACTGAGGGCACCCAGAAAGCTGTGGGGTGGCTGGTGACTGGCACAGTGAGGGAAAGCCCACTTACAACACACCTGGGGCACTGCTGGCAGAGGAGAGGTTTGGGTTTTCTCCTGCCAGTAACTGGATGGCCAGAGTGGAGAGTGGTGCAGAGTTTAGGTTTATTTCACAGATATGTCCATCAAAAATTAAATACCAGGTTTTGCCATTTGTTTTAACACTGAACAAATATGTACAAAATATGAACAATGTGAGGTATAAAACCACAAGACTTTTAAACAAAACTAGTATGTACAGAAACAGATACATGTACGATAGGCATTATCTTCCCATGGCTGTGTGCCTCACTTATGCCCCGCAGCTGATGCCAGTTTCTCTCCTGCAGCAGGGCCCTATCGCTCCTTGCATTTTCTCTTCAAATATGAAATCCATAAAAAACAGTGTTAGCTCTTTTAAAGGAGGAAAGTATTTTTTTTCTGCAAATGGAACCATCCAAACTCTGAGGCAAGATTCTCAAAAATCTGAGAAGGCACATTTCATCTCACACAAGAAGAAGGAATCTGTCCAACAGCTCTACCTGACAAATGGAGGGATGTCTCAGTAGAGAGCACCATGGCACATAAAAGGGTGTGAGCATAAGGCACTTCTTGGGATGGTCAAATCCCTCCCTATTTCACAGAACATATTTCTCTGCTTACAAAGGGCGTTTAAATTAATCTATTTAAAGTACGTTTGTTTACACATATAAAGGGCTTAGTCCTGCAATCCATACTCACTTCCACACTAGCTACAGTTTTGCCTGATCACCGACAGCAGCTGATTCAGACCCTCTCCACCACCGTGAGCAAGGACAGGGTGCAGGATTATATTCCAGTTAGAACACTGATTATTGTACAAACATATCTTACAAATAATTAAATACAAACCATGGTCCTTTAACCAAATTAGAGATGCCAAAACTGAACTGTTTGCAGAAAATACATCTTTCTTTCTCTGCTTATTATAAAATGAGTCTATTTGGTGATGCTTTTTTCTTTCAGTGTAACGGTGAAAGTTTTCTCCTGCAGCACAATATTCTTTCAAACCAGCCCCTGGTAAAGTGCAAGCCGAGTTAGGGTCCGCTCTCTGCATGGGGCTGTTAGTGGGCAGCATTGTAATAGCTTTTATCGCCTTCAATGTCCACTTCTTGATCAGAGTCATCAGAGACATCTGACTCCAGGTCCTCCTGTGAGGCCGGTGAGGGGGTGTACTGTGAGCCATCCAGAGAGACCTCCTTACCCTTCTGTTCAGGGCTCTGGCAGCTCTCCGGCCTTTGGTCACTGTGACTGTCAGCACCTTCTACTTCTTCCTTTTTGGTGGCCTGGGGGTTCTCCTGCAATGAAAGAATCCTGCTTGGTACAGAACTACAGGCCAGAGTCAGGAGGCCTGGGAATTCCAGCTGTGCTGTGTGGGAAAACCACCTTGGGTTTCTTGCAGAAAGAGGCAGGTGTCCCGCTACCTCCCCGGGCCTCCTGCCTATAAACCTGCCTGAGTGGGACAGGGCTGGGCGAGGGCTCTGATCGCACTCCCTCACAGCCACAGGGGCTGCTGCCGTGAATAAGGCTCTTTGGCGATGGTTATCGCAGTCACTTCAAAAGAGTCAGGAGCTGCTGGAGCCCAGGAACCTCTGAACTTTTGTCTTTAGCAAAGCAAATGTTTATTATGAGTCTACAAACACCGACACACAGCTTCCTCCTGCCCTGATCTTTCTTTAATTACACCCGCCAGCAAGAGGAGGGAGGCTGAATCCATCAGTGGCCCAAAAGCAAATGGAAAAAAATTACTAATTAAGCTAAAACTCAACATTAAAACACTCACCACTAAAACCAAACCGAACCAAAACGCTGTTTGTGAAGGCAAGAGTACCCTGTGTCGGCACCTGTCTGGAGAGCCCAGTCCCCTAAGGGGGCATTAAATGCTACTCTAAAGAGAAAGCAGGCAGAGACACGTACCCAGGATATAACCGTGCGGGCTTGGAGAAATGGATGTGACTGAATGAAAAGGAGGAAATGACTTAAAATGGCCGAGATCCCAAGCAAGCTCTCCGGACACTGTGGCATGGGTTGGGCCCTAGCCAGCCTCTTGCCAGAATAATAGGACTTTATTAAAAAATCAACTGAAGATTGAGTTAAACTCAGGCAAAGGTCATAGAACAGATTCATCTAGAGCATGGTACAATGATTAGTTTTCTTTTGTTTTTACTTTTATATTAAAGGCCAATTTGCCAGTAAAACATGTGTGTCCATTTCACACTTGCTGAAGCCAGACTCAGGCCAAAATGTTGGAATTTTTCAAAAATATTTGAGCCAAGGGACCTCACTTTTGCTGAGCCAGGCAGGATCGGGCCCTAAGTGCCAAAAAACCCCCTAAATAATTATCTGCTTGAGCATGATTTCTAAGGGAAGGGAAACTGCTTTAACCTCTTAGCCTCACACACTGTAACTGCTTGTGAACAGAAAGTAAAAGCTACTCAGTTTTCCATGTGGCTCCTCAAAACTAACAAGGTGTTTGTACCTGCCTTCTCCCAACGTTAGTAAAATACATTGACTTGTGTTTATTAAGAGGGGGAGTTTTAAAACACCAGTAAATATCGTTCTCCAAAAAAACTGCCTAAGTAATTTACTGACAATTACTTATCTTCTCCACGTTAATTGGCTAAACAACATATGGGTTTACAAAACAATTAGTGTGGAGTCTTAATAGGCGGTGTGTGAAAGATGGGTATAATTGATATAGGAACTACATTAGGAGCTTTTAACGTTAGTGCTGCCTGAACGAGCCCTCATGGATTCCAGCATGACTATTTGTCTTTTTAATCAAGGTGAAGAGGTTAAACAGCCTTTCAGATGACTTCTGCACACAACCTGGAATAGGCGAGCACGGTGTAAGATAAGACAATTAAAATACTTATTTCTATAGAAACAGAAACATCCATGTACCTGCTTTAGACGCCTCCATTTGGCTCTGCGATTCTGAAACCACGTTTTGACCTGAGCAACGACAACAAGAAAAGGCGCAGGGTAGTCTTGGAGCAGGTAAGTGCCCGGAGCCCTACCCAAGCCACAAGCAAAAAGCAAGAACCTGCCAAGCACCCCCTCCCCGCCGACCCCGAGCCGGCCAGGTTCCCGGGAGCGATGCACCCACAGCAGACGCACGGCGGGGCCGGAGCGGCCGGAAAGGGGGTGCGGTTCCCCGGGGCGGGGGCACGGCCTCACCTGCCTCTCGCTGAGTTGCAGCATCTTGGCCAGGCGCTTCCTCTCCGGCGGGGAGAGGTATTTCTGCGTCTCGAACTTCTTCTCCAACTCGATGGTCTGGTCGTTGGAGAAGCGGACCTGCCCCCCCTTCCTCTTGTGCAGCGGCCGCTGGATGAAGGGGCTCCACAGCAGCGGCTTCCCTACAAAGAGAGGCACAGCGCCGAGGGTCACTGGCCGGCCGCGGACACGCGTGACTGGGGAGCCCCGGCCCTGGCCGGGGCCAGGCCTGGAAGCGCGCCGGGTTCAGGGCTCGCTAATTTCCTTCGCCTGATTTTATTTCCCCCAGTTCCTACTCTGATCTTTCCCCTCTCTGATTTTTCCTCTCCGCCAAGCAGAGAGACCAGTTAAAGTCACTCTACGGGCTTTGGCAACATTTCCGTCAATGTGTTTCCTGTTGGTCTATCTCGCAAAGAAAAGAGACCCAAAAAAAAAAAAAAAAAAAAAAAGACCTTTGCTTCCTTCTGCTCTTTCACTGCCATGCCCTAAAGAAACTGTCTCCCTTTCTCTGAGCCAGTGCCCGGGTCCCTGCGGAGACTGGGGACATCGCGGGGCTGGGCAGGGGTGATGCGCCAACACGAGGGCACTGGGCTTCTAGGAAGAAGTGCCCCCATATCCCCCACCCCCGGCTGGGGGCTTGCCCGCGGAGGCCGCGGTGTGCCCGCCAGGCTGAACCCCGGGCCGGGGCCGTGTGAGGGGCGAGGCGGTTCAGGCAGCGACACGCCGGGGAACCTGCCCCGCTGCGGAGCCGCGGCCGCGTCCCGGGGCAGGAGGCTCTAGCCAGTGCGACTGAGTCACGCTGTTTGTCTTTCTGCCTGCACCCTTTGCAATTTGCTGCATTGTTTTTCGAGATTTTGCTTGCGTCAGGCTTTAGTAATTCTGGTGCAAAACAGACTCAAAAAATAGGAAGCAACTGGTTATTTTAGCTGTCATAAAGTCACATCCCACACAGAGGAAATGAACAATATCAGAAAAACGGATCCCGGCTATCAGAAGTCGAGTGTTTCCTGAATTTGTCTGTATTGAGGATGTCGATAAAGTAATCAGCAATGTGCACGACTCCCGGGGAAGAGCCTGCTTCAGGCGGCCAGGAAAACACTTAACAGCTTCTGAAACCAGATTTACTCCTATCGAGAGCTCAAGGTTTCCTGTATGAACGGAAAGGGTCAGCCTCTTTCACTGCACAAATGTGGTGAGTCAGGTCCAGTTTTGCAATCACTAAGAACAAGTGCTGCAGCCCGGGCACGGGGCTCGGCCCCCGCAGCGGGGTCGCTTCCCCCGGCCAAGGGCGCGAAGTGGTCGCCGGGGTCCCCGACCCGACCCGACCCGACCCGGCCCGGCCCGGCCCGAGCCGGCCCACGGAGGAACCTCAGGGGCCCCAGCGAGCGGAGCCGGCCTCCCGACTGTTTTTCAAGTCATCCGCAGGAAAAGACTGAGATCTGCCATGCGATCTCCAAGCACAATTAAAACTCCCCACCAAAACCACACGCGACATTACTAAGGACACTCTCAGAGTCACTTGGTTTGAAGGAAAACAAATCTGAGTCACCGCGGCCGCGCACTGTGGTCTCGCTGCCAGACCTGGAGCGCGGCACGTCTTTAATTTACTGTAAATCAGACGGGGGCCGGAGGGAGCCGGGGGAACACAGAGGGGCGGCGGGGCGGGCGGGAAAGGGGACCGCTTTCAGGCACTTCCCATTTACCCCTGCCCCGACGGCGGGATGGGGACGGGACGCGAGTTGCGCGGCAGCCGGGGAGGGCGGAGGGGAGGGCACATGGCTTACCCAGGGGGTCCTGCCGGATCAAGGCGTGCGCGTAGTCGCCGACGGCGCGGGGGAAGGAGTAGAGGGGCCCGGCGTAGGCGCCGGTGCCATAGGTGGCGGCGAGGTGGTGGGAGAAAGCCGGGTGGACGGGGGTCGGCTCGTAGATGGGGGTCCGGTACGGGGACACCAGGCTGGTGAAGGAGGAGTTGGGCGACGGCAGCGTTGGCGGCGGCGGGGCGGGCAGGGAGTGGGGGGCCGGGGCGGCGGCGGGGCCGCGGCCCAGGATGTCCTCGATGTAGAAGGGCGTGGGGTGCGCGGGCTGGAGCAGCGGCGTGGGCGCGTACAGCGGGACGCCGACGCCCAGGGCCGCCGGTGCCGCGCCCGGTGGCTGGTACTGCATGGCGCGGTCGCCGCCCGCGCACCCCCGCGCCCCCGGCCGCCCCTGCGGAAAGCCGGCCCCGACCGCGGCGGCTGGGTGCTGGCACCGCCGCCGCGGGTTTCTCTGGGCTCGGGTTACCCTTCGATAGGTTTCTATTGGCGCGGGGCGGAGCTCGCGTGGTCTCTGTCCCCTTCCTGCCACGGCGCCGTCTGGCCAATGAGCCCGGCCAGGGAAGGGGGAAACCACCCCCCGCCGGCAAACACTCCCCCCGCCTCCCCGAGCGAACTCCCCGCGGCGCCAATCAACCACCGCCGCTGCCCGGGGGAGCCCGGGGCAGCGGGGCGCGATCCGCCACCCGCCGGGCCCCGACGGCACAGGGGGCCCGGCGCCTCCCGCAGCGGTTCCCGCGCCTCTGCCCGCGCACGACACGGCGTCACCCGGTTCTCGGGCTTCCCCGTGGGGGTGCGCGCTGACCCCTGCAGCGTGGGCCTGGCGCGGACCGAGGGAGGAGGCAAAAAGGGGATGGGCACCTCCCACCCGGCCCGGGGAGCTCTCCTTTGGAAAGGTCCGCGCGGGTGCTCCGCCTGACTGCTTGGACCGGGAACGGGTGGGGGGAGTGCGTGGGCGGCGGGGCCGTACAGGCTCCTGCCCCGTGCCCAGGACAGGGCCGAGAGCACGGCGTGGCGGAGCAGGAAGTCGCGCCGCACTGCTCGCGTCCCGCCTGGCACTGACGGCCGGCATCGGGCGGCAGACTGGGGGACGATGGGGCGTCCGGGCCGCGCGGGCTGGGGTGCCAGTGCCCGACAGCCCTGGCAGAGAAGGCGGCGCGGCGGCCCGAGCAGCGCCACCTGGGCTCCATCGATTAAATTTTTAAGATCCCGCCGGGTGATTCCCCCTGCCCCGCAGCCCCAAGCGAGAGATACGCTCTCTATTCGGGCGTCGCCGACTCCGCTCCGCGGGGCTGCCCCATGCCAGCACCGCTGTCGGCCGGGCTTGGGCGAGGGGTGGCGGGAGCGGTGTGGAAGGGGCAGCGATCCCCGCTCTGCCCGCGCCCCTCAAGCACCCGGGGCCTCGCCCCGACGGCAGCGGCTGGCGCGGCCCTGTCCCCCTCCGTGCGAGCGGAGGCGGCAGGTGCACCCTGCGTGTCCGCGGACCCCGCCGCGCACCGTCTCCCTCACATGCCCCCGTGCTGACAGCGAGCACGGAAAGCTGTTAAGGAATAGCAGGTGCTGGTATAACTTTGCGCTTTTTTTCTTTTTTTATGTAAAAAAAAAAAAAAAAGAAAAAAAAAAGGTCTCCAGTTCAAACCCACGAAGATCTTAATAACTGAGAGGCTCAGAGCAAGACGAAAGGGTGTTGGTGAAATGAAAAACAAAAAAGTAGATCTTTTAATAATACAGAGAGGTTGGGTTTTCTTTTTCTTTACATTGTTAACAAATGCCAAAACTCACCTTTAAAGCGTGGTCTTGTGTCTTGTAAATATCAGGTACACGTAAAGCGAGCTGACAGTTTTGATTATTTTTTCTCTGTGCTCAGTCTCCCAGGCATTGCTCTTTCCAAGGGGTTTAGTTAATGTTTTCATCTGGAAGTGTTGGATTTGCAGCTTGATTTACTTAATAAATGTACAGTAAACCGATGACCCGTTGCCCTCTGGAATAACGACGTGCATGATATGAGGCAGCAGAATGGAGGGCCCCCACAATATTTTACAAGCTGTCGATTCAAAATCTTGAGAACAAGTTTATGCAAAAAGAAAAAAAAATGTTTTGCTGTATTATTGGAAAACAAATAAATAGAGGAAGAGATTATTCTTTTCTGACTTTTATACAAGCAATAGGCCTTGTTAAAAGGAAGTTTTAATGACACAGTTATTACATTCCACTACCACTGCATAATCCCTAACAAGAAAAATGAAGCACTTAATTTTGCAGTTCTACAGAACCGCCCCTTTCAAATTCAATTGTTAGACCTCAGCCTTCCTCCTTCCACGGGTTGGAGACTATTAAATCCGCATTCATGAAATGTCACATTTATTGAACTACATAATTTTTTAATATCACTAGTGCAGGTTTTATAGTTGATTTTATTGTTTTTATGGCCATTCGGGGCTCTAAAACCCGGATTTTTTCAATGTTGTCCTTATAATTTTTTTCACACAGTCAGAACTAATAAAATAGAACAGTTGTGACTTTTTAATGCAAGGGGTCTCGGAGTTTCAATATTTTCACTCTGCTGGATACTAAAACCAATAAAAATACATGAGATTTTAATTATTTTCTGGATTAAATAAAACCTTTTCCTTTTCGCTTGGAACATACATTTTGTTTGTAGTTTCTGTCGTGAGGGAGATAATGCAGCTTCGGACAAAATACATTATTACCAATATTGTTGCAATGAGTACAGTTTTGACCGGATTTTACAGTCTAACGGGCATTTAAAGTAAGGTGCTGTAGATCAGGGCAATCAAGAGAGTGCTTTAGTATTCTTATTATTTCTTCTCCAGGTTCCCTCTGGAAAGCTCTCCAATTTATCTGGAAAACCCTGGGCGGGGGGGAGAGGGGGAGAGAGAGAGAGAAAATATACACCTTTCCCGATTAAAAAAAGGAATCCTTTCAAATTAATTTTCTTGGTATGCACTTGAAACGCCCCCAAGTTTTCCTGCCAATCTCGGTATTTCTGGAGGGCGGCGGGGCGGGGTGCGTGCATCCCCGCACTGGCACGGTCTCAGCCCGGAGGGATCGGCTGGAGAACTCATTATTTTGTGTAATAACTTCGGGGCCCTGTCTTCCCCTTCACTTTCCCTGAAATCACCCGCCTTCGAGGAGTTCTGAGCTCAAGAAAAAATAATAATAAAAAATCAAGGCCCCCACTTGCTGCAGGCAGCCCCGCTGCCAGCCCCGACGGCGGAGACGGGCGGGACCCGGGCTCCCCCGCTGCCGCCCGGCCGCGCTCCCCGCGGGGCGGACAGAAAGAGCGGCTCTGGCCGGAGGAAGCTGGTGCGAATGTGCTGCCTCGTGTGTCCCCCCAGGTCGGGGGCTGGCGGGGAGGGTCGGACGGGCTCCCCGGGGAAGCAGTGGGGTCCCGGCTGCCGCCGGCTGCCCCATGAGTGATGTCGCCACGCTGGCCTCGCAGGTCGGTGCCCCCGGGGCCCAGCCTCGCTCACCAGCTGCTTTGAGCCTATTTCCCTCCCCTTCCAGACCTTGTCCTGCGTGGAGCCCGGAGCAGCTTTCCCCAAGGCCGGCGCTCCACAGGTGCCTCGAGTGGCGATGGGGGAAGCCTTTGCCAGAGGAAGCGGCACCCACGGGCTCCGGTGGGGCTCTGGAGCCTCCCGCCGGCCGCCACCGCCTCCATCTCCGTGCCGGTGCTGCGGGGAGTCGGCAGCCCCGCGGAGGCGGCGTCGGGGCCGGGGCCGGGGCCGGGGCCGGGGCCGGGGCCGGGGCCGGGGCCGGGTCCCGCTCGGCGGCCCGGCTGCGGGTGGTCGGGTCTCCCTCTCCCCCAGCCCCAGGGCGGGGGCGCAGCACCGCTTTAATTTAGCGTTTATGTGTCACCGTGTTCGTGAGCGGCTTTTACGGGGCGGCGGTAACGCGAAACACCTGGACGGCGGCACCGCGGGCGCGCACGGCGGGGGCGGGGGGCTGCGGCGGAGGGCGCTGGGCTGTGCCGGCCTGTCCTCAGGCCGGTGCGTTAAAATAAAATAAGAATAATTTTAAAAAATCAAAACCACGAACCCAGTGTCAGAAAATCAGGAAATGAAAGCTTCCAAAACCAGCGACACATGCCAGGCGATATTTCCACCGCACCCATGATTATCTGTGATAAATGCCCCGATAAACAGAATATTCCTGATTCCTGGAGTGGTTATATCGGGCGATACATAAACGGGTCCGCAATTTATAACTGAGCGTGTTTAGAACCACAGAACCCTTTCCTTTGCCTCACGGATTGTTATCACTAACGTGTACCTAGCCGGTTTCTGCTCTCCAAACTGGGATTTTCACCCACAATCACACCCTCTGTGACACTGCAGGCTACGGCAGAGTTACACCAGTGATGGATCAATCCTAGCTGCAGTAACTGCATTTAGCTGTACAGAATTAGTAAGCAAATCAGCAAAACTCCATCTTTTAAACAGCTGGAGCAGGCTACGAGCAGCCTCATTCCCTAATGCTACAGGGCAGTTTCCAAGAGGATCCAGCCCACAGCCATTCCACCCCTTCCCATTACTGAAAATATTTCAAGACTCTTCCAAGAGAGGTGAGGCCACAGCCTTGAACATCTTCCAAGGAGGAAATAGGAGGGAGTTCACCTCTCTGATTTTCCTAGCATCATGGAAGCCAGACTGCTCCAGACAGAGGCACTGCACGTTGCAGGGTGATGTCAGTAGGTGCTGCCTTCTTCCAGATAACTCATCTGTTAGATATTCACTTCTCACAACTTCCTCCTCCTCACCATCGTGATTTGATAAATGAGTTACAACTGTAATAAACATCAAGGCAAGTCAGTCTTAAAGGCATTCATTATGTGTAGGAGAACAAGACAAATCTTGGTCTAAAAAGGGGTAGACAACATACAAACTATTATTCTAGGCAGAGCTAGCAGGAGCTTGTAGTGTTTTGTTCTATATCCCTATGATTTTGCCGAATTTAAATCATCCAAGTGAAAAAAATTCTGTTCTGAGGGAATCTGCATCATCATGAGTACATTTAAGGTTTCAGCAAAATGGGTTCAGCTGTTTCTGAGCATTGGGTTAGAAGGAAGCAATTTTTTCCCTGGCATTTAGACATCCTTCCTTTGCCCTGAAAACCTGCAGAGCCCTATCACAGGGAAAACTTCAAGAGATTAAAGCAACCAGCAAAAAGTCAGCCAGGGGTTGTCTCTTCAGTTCTTCCTTTGCTCTTTTACTTGGGGTTGTGGTATAGAGTCAGGCAAAATAAAGATCCTAAACCTCTGTCGAGAGACACAGACACCTCAGGAATGTTTAAGCCACCCATGGGCTTGACTTATCTCTCTGATGATTTGAAGAGCTCTTCTTTCCCAGTGCTGAATATTTGTGGGTATGAGAGATGCTGCCACCAGCAAGTGCCCTTTTCCCATATGCTGTCACCAGCTCTGATGGGAAAAAAAAAAAAAAAGAAAAGCAAGCTACAGAAAAGCTTTAATGGTGCTTTTGAGTCTTGTCAAGGATTTCCAAGGCAGCACATGCCAGACCCTCAGGGGAACGCATTGTTAAGGTGCTTCCATTTCCTGTAGCCCCCAATATCATTAATATCTCTTCTGGGACGCCTTGACTTACAAAGTGGAATATGCAACATTTATGGCTCTGTGGTAAAAGGAAGGAACGCATGGCCCCACATTATAAACATAGTTTAACACCACTTTCTTTCTGGACTGGGCTGTCTTAGCGATTATTGTGATACCAGTATCTGTAAACCAGTTTAATTCAGCTGAAATGTGACATAATTCACCGGAGTGTTCTTCTGAATTGTGAAGAGGCATCCTTTTAAACTACACAGATTGTAATGTTTTCTGAAATGCACTTTTCTAACCCTTTCTTGGTCTGAAGACTTTCTTATCTGACCATTATGAGAATGTGGTGAGCAATGCTATGAAAAACAAAGCAATATATTGTTCCTTATAGGCTCATATTTCCTATATATCTGCCACCAAAAACATGAGCTATTCTGGATCCTGCCTATAAGTGCGACTGAAAGCTGCTTGTTTAATTATATTTATTTGGGGTGATGGCAACGGTAACATGTTAAAACTTCTCTATATTCTTATGTGTTGGCTACACACATAAAGATTACGCCCAAAACCATATATAATTCCCAGGGGCTAGATTGCCTCTCACATCTTGCACAATCATTTACGTAAGTGCAAACTGAATCTAAAATGCTGCTAACACAGACTGCTGGCTACCATACACCCACTCTGTGTTGATATAAATGACTATAACAAGACACCAGACAATGGAGAATCTGCCTGAACTACAGTGATGACAAAACATCCTTTTTTTTTTTTTTAACAGAGCGATCAGAACACAAAATATTATATGTTTCAAAGAGGACTTGTGCAGCAAGATTTTTCACAGTAGTAGTTCCAATGAGTCCAAAGTACACACAGCTAAATTTGATGTCAGTAGGAATTAGGTATGAATAGGGAGTGTTACTTAGCTATTTTTGTTAATGTTTTCCAGAGCTTACACATTCACTCTACATTTTTTAGCAAACTTTATCATTTTGACATCATAAAATCAATCCCTAGATAGGTTTGTTTTATCCAGAGCAGACACACACATGCAGTTGCTGCTAATAGTCAAATACAGAAGCTTACAATAACCATCTAGCTAACTATTAATGGTTGTTTAACAGTGGGGTTAGAAGGATGGACCTGAAATCTGTCCTCATCTAAAAACAGATTGCTAGACTCTCGGTTGTAGAAACTCTTCAAAAGGCTTCATTTTCACAGGTAGAAGCCAAAATACTTGGGTAGAATTGGCTCTAGAGAGCTAGAGGAGGAATTGCCTTAGAGACAAATTCAGAACTCGTGCAATGGATTTGGAGTCCATTGAAGCTGGTTGTTTTCATAGGCAAATCATTTATTTTTCATAACAGACTGAGAGAATATGCCTCAGTGGTTGCACATGGAAATATCTCATAAAGTACAATATTAAATAGAGGGAAGGGAAGGGGAGGGAAGGGAAGGCAAGGCAAGGCAAGGCAAGGCAAAATTATTTTTCCCTAAGGCAGATGTCTCCCCTTCTTGCTCCTGCCCCTGAGCTGAGGTCTCCCTGTAACAGAAACTGCATAGCCCAGAATCGACTGACAAAACACAGCAGCATCAGTCACAGACAGTAGCCAGCCTCAAGTCTCTGAGTCCAGAGACCTCATCATTTCAATTGCACTGTTCGCGCTGGAGGTGTCGGGAGAGTTACACAACACAACTTCTACTTATTATACTACTTCTCGTAAAAGCAAAGAATAAGTTGCACTTGACATGAAAATAAATATGCCAATGTAAAATCTGTATGTATCTAAAATCCGTATTCAGAACATTGCAGTACTTTCAAAATACTTTAAGATTTGGGGTTGACTAACTTTTTGGAACAGCTGCTCTTTCTTAATCCTTCCTTAGTTTGTCCATCTCATAAACTTACCTCATCCCAGTACTGGGGTTGGAAGTTGTAGGTGTAGACATAGAAGTTTTTGTGTTGCAGAGTCTAAACCATAGCCCAGATGTTCCCTTGAAGTCAAACCATGACATCAGAATCAAACCTGATAGAAATACTAATTGAAATATTGATCTCTAACCATACTTTGCTTATTTTAAAATGCTTAGTTTAAAACCTTACAGCAAAATTAATATGAAAATATGTAAATAGGTGTCCAAATAGTATCCTCAGCAGACAGACAGGTGACACAGACAGGTGCTGAGAAGAGGCAGCTGGACTTCAACCCAGAGCTTAGTGCTACATCCTCAAAGATGGATGGCTTGTACCTGTGCAGCTCAACTGCTGCACAGTAATTCAGAGGCAGACCTACAGCCCACACTTTTGCACCTAACTCTGCTGGAGCAGACACATGCAGGAAATGCCTGGAGAAGCATCCTGCACTACACTGGGGGTCCCCTTCCCCAGCACTGTCAGTGAATCCCCACCATTCCAAAGCATGTCTGCTTCCAAGGATTCCAAGGCAGCCACAGACAGTGCAGGTTGTGGGGGTCATTCATGCAGAGAGCAATGAGAAATACTATGCATATAGGTCACATGCCAATCCATACAGTTCTTCACATGTCACAGTACAGCCAAAGATATAATCTGAACAAAAATGGGCTTTTAAAAATCTGTTCAGACTCATAGAACATTTGGGGAGGAGATGCAGAAAGCAGACTGGTCACCAGGACAGACTTCAGAGAACCTGTAGAGAGAGGGAGAGACCCATTAATTACAGGATCATAATCAACCAAAATTATTCCTTGTGTAATATTACCAGCACGTACTAGAAATTAACTGGAGAAATAGCTTCATTTAGAAGAACAGATTCTACACTGCTCTCTGTGTAGCTGTGTGTTTTGATTTTGTGTAATCTTAGGGAAATCTATACATTTTCAGTAATTTTCTTAAGAAGGTAGTGCAAATTAAAGTTTTAGGATTAATTAACATGATATAACCGATTAAAACTGAAGGTAGAGGTAGCTCACATTTGTCCTTTAAAGAACATCTGCCAGTCTGGGAGGAACAGTGTGAACCCTTTCTGACTTTTGCCATCACATTACCTTCTAAGAGACTCCTTTGTGAAGGAAAGAGGTCTTCTTCAGTCTCAGATGTACTGGCCATAAATAGAGGCAGATTTAATTGGACTGTGATTACAGAATCAAGTCAGAGTACTCTACTTTTGAAGATAAATAAGCAATTTAATATTAAGATGTGCCTAAACTGAGCCCTATGTGTCACTTAATCTCTGCGGCTTCCCAAGCTGCTTTTCTGTTGTTTTTGTCTCTTTCACATTACATTACATTTTCCCTCAGAACTGAATCTATTGGTGAACATGACATTGCTCTTTATGCAGCCTTCATAGCACCCATCTGACACTTGTAAAATATTAAACTGTAAGAATGTGTGTTAAAGTCAGTTAGCCAGGATAAGTGTGTTCTATAGATAATTGGGTTTGTTTGGGAGAGAGCACCACAACCTCTGTCTGTATCACTGAAGGGTAAATTCCTAAAGAGTCAGGATGCTGTAGATAACCATTAAATCACAGAAAGCAGCAGAAGGAAGTCATGTTGCCCACAGTGCACACTCCTCAAAACATGCTGCAGTTGAAACTGCTGCAATACAGTGCACTTCCAATTTTGCCTGTTGCATTTTCTGCAGTTTTCTTAATGTTTAGTTCGCATATGGGCTTTGAATACTTAAGTCTCACTGTCTGTGGGTTTCACAACATGAATAGTTTCTTAGAGACTACCAATAAAGCCCAAACAGGATCAGTCTTTCCACGTCGGCCTATATCCTAACTTAGACCCAGGTTTTCTCCAGAGAACATCTGAACCAGAGTTCTGCCAGCATTGCCACAGACAGTAATGCAAATGGGACATGAACAGTGCTTCTGTTGCTTTTGGGACATGCAAGCAACACTCGAGCCCCTCTTCACAGTGTGGGCAATGGCACTGCTGAGTTTGTGCCCACAGTTCTCTCTGCTGGGCGAGAGCATGACAAGCTGTGTGCTCCTGGCAAACATTACACACTGAGACCAGGAATGCCCAGGTCAGCCCCACACATGGGGCAAGGCTGGGGATGATAAAGCCTTGTTTAAGCAGAAGTTATGCCTGTCACTACTTACGCTACTCTCTTGTCCCGCACTAACCTAGTTCCTCTCATTCCTGCAGGTTCACACTTAAAACATTAGTTGACAGTTATTATGTCATCTTACACCCTAAGCATTGGGTAGCAAACTATGCTGTCAGCTCTTTGTACTTTTTCTCATCAGGCAGTTCTTCCAAGCATATAGCTACAGTTGGCTCTTCTTCTCTGAACTTTCTCCAGCTTGGCTTCCCGGTAACGAGGCGCAGAGAACTGCACTCACCTTTTCCAGATGCTATCGCACGTCAGTTCCAAGAAGAGAGACTCGCTCTTTCCCTGTGGTGTGTCTCCACAAGAGCCCCAAATCGTATTGACATTTTTAACTGTCACATCACCTAGAAAATTCAAATGCAAATTCAGAGGCCCTCCTTGCTCAGCACAGCAGTCACCAGATATTTTCTGCCATAAGAGAAAAGGAAGACCTTGGACCTCATCTTTCTAACAAACATTACTATTTCTGTGGAGACCTCAGATTGTTTTCTGACTTTTCACACTAATCACATGAATTGGCTTATTTATGACAGGGAGAGGAACGATAGGAAGTATTAACTAACCCTGTACTGGTGGTCAGAGTAAAGCAAAAACAAAGCTGGTTTCCAGTTCTCTGTGGTGAGACTGATTTTCCATTGTCGTTCCACATTATCTTCCCATTTAAGTCTGCTCATGCAATTCTGTTGTGCATCCTGTAATTCTCTTTTAGTAGGTTTAAAACAAACAAAAGGAAGTACTTTTTCACACAGCACATAATTAAATTATGAAACTTGTTGCCGTGGGAAGCGCTGGATGCCAAAAGTCCAAATGGGTTCAGAAAAAGAGAAGACAAATTAATGGGGGATAGGTACATTGATGAGTATTAAACATAGTAGCTTGCTCACAGTGTTTGGCTCAGGAAGCCCTTTCAGAGCTGTTTGATGAAAGCAGGAAAGGATTTTTCTACTGGTGCCTGTTTCTCCCACAGTTCCCCTCAGTAGTCTCTTCTGGTAACTGGCAGGAAGAAGACATTGGAGTTAACAGTCTTAGTAAAGCAGCTCTAGTGCTCCTCTCCTAACGAGACACACAGATGTCAACAGATGCGTGTAAGTTTAAAAAATACAATCTTTAAGCCAAAAACTGACTTCTCTTTGGATGTTTCTATCAGATCTGATCCAACTGACTTTAATACATGTTGTTTACAGCAAAGTGTATGAGTGACAAAGGGTATCTTAAGGTTTCAGCACGGCTAGATTCATTGGCCCAGCCAAAAGTTTGATTTTATAGATATTACAGGTTGGATCAACTTCACTGGGGACGGATGTCAAGAGGCAACCTATTATCTGTGCTGTGAAAGCTGTATCTGCTCCTGGAGCTCTCTGCCCTCACTGAACAAATGCTCCCACTGGCCATTGTGGTGCCATCTCTTCTTGTTGACTTTGCTCTGTAATTGCTGGTTTATCAGTCTCTCAGACTTCTCAGTTTGTCCTGACTGACAAGCAAAATGAACAGAGCCGTACACACACACACAGGAAGGAGGAAGGCAGGATGGTGAGGAAGGAGAGGAGGGCAAGCTGGTGAGGAAAAAGAGGAGGGTGGGCTGCTGAGGAAAGAGAGAAGGGTGGGCTGCTGAGGAAGGAGAGGAGGGTGGGCTGGTGAGACAGGGAGTGAGCCCTGGCCCTTGGCTGCCACTCTTGTCTAGGCAGAGAGCCTCACCCCACAGGCTGCACCTGTTGCACCAGTCCATGAGGGAGGGAAAACTGGCCCATAATTTTCATAGCAGCATGAGTTGCTTTCATTTCTTGTTCTGTGTTTGGCTGCAAAACGTGTTGTCTGATTTCATCTGTATTGCTTTGTCATGGAGGTTTCTTTCTTTCATCATTTAGAATGACAATATCTCATTTTGGTCACAGCCTTGTTTCCAAACATCTCCTGCGTTAGCTCAGACTGTGTGTAAGTGCCTTAGTTACTGCAGAAAAATTCACTTAGGCATGGCAATGAATAGACTGAAGTGATTTATTTCTATTGTTGAGAAAGCGGCATGTGTTTATCTACATTATGTTGTTAAAATGCACATGGTTAAAAGCCAGCAAACAGTCTGTTGGCTGAGGGCCTGCCTCCCTTGGAAAGTAATGACAATGCAACAGAACCAAATTCAGAGGCCTAATTTTCTCTTTGTCACCAGAAACCCCAAAGTACAGAACATTACTTTTGATTTTGAAGAATATTTCAGATCCTTTGGTTGCAGGAAGGATGTCAGACTGCACAATCTGAGTGAATTAGCCACCTGCTACTGTAGCTCCATCACACCGTACTTTAGCATCTCAATGTTATTGACTCAAAATTCCTAAATTTTGCTATAGTTCATCATCTTGTGTGACTCTTGGAAGTATGAACTTGTAGACTCCGTGGAAAGAAAGCTTACATTCAAGCAAAGTGTTAGGAGCAGCACTGATTCTCTTTTTTTGGCTGAGTAGTACTGGGATGGTGAGCATGAACTCTCTGGAGGGATGCAGCAGTGACTATGGTAGCACTGTGCTGCCAGATGAGAGGGAGAGGACTGTGGTTCAGCAACTCTGGACTGGAAACTGGAGGTCTGGACACCTACCTTTGTCACATTATGCTGCTGTTGGAGCTCATGTCACCACATCCATGCCTGTTTGTGCATGTTCACCAGCTCCCTGTCTTTTAGACTAAAGTCTTTCTACAGGTATGAACCCCATTCAGTGTATCTTGATGGGAAGCTCTTGGAATGTCCATAATTTAAGCACTATAACACAAAAGCAGCAATCTAAATGTTCAAGCCGAAGTCTTGAAAAAAACGATTAAAGTATTTATGAACCCTGCTTCACTAACAAGTTAAGATGCCCTCATGAAAAACTATGATCAAGCTTTATTTCTGTCAATCAGTTATTAAAATACCAATCCTCAGTTTTTCCAGTGCAAATTATTCTGGTAGCTGCAGACTGGGGTGCACTACTCATGCTGCAGAATATTCCCTAGAAATAACAGGTTAAAATAAACAGCCAACCCAAGCCCAAAGGCAAAGAGCTAGTCCTGGACAACAGGCAAGATAATCAGGGAATAACTAACATAGATAATCAGCAAATCATTCAAATGAATTGATTTGGCGCTGGCTGGCGTCCCTGTTTCTGCCTGAAAGCTTCAGTGAAATCTAAATAAGTGGCAGTTATCTTACTGTCTCTTCCTGTTATCTGACTCTAATGACAGCAGAGGAGAGAGGGGAAATCATGTCTTTGAACAGGATCATGGCCTTTCATTTAAAGTAAATACTGCATCAAAATGGAACCTGCCTGAAGAGTAAGTCTGCCTTGGCTTAGTCCTGCGCAGATTAAGTAATGTATTAAAACCAGACAATATCGGTTTCTTGCAATGGCTTCAGCACCTTCACTGCAAATGTGCACACAGAGAATCAGAAAGTGCTATTTATAACGACCTGAAGGTGGCTAACAGGACAGCGTGAGGTAGCTGTGAAGAGTTAAAATTCAGCCAAGGCATCTGTATTTTATGTTTCAATAAATGCTTGTAACATTAAAAAAATCACAATAGGAAAATTTAAGGGGAGTGATTCTTATCCCAGATTCAGCAATGCACTTGTAGCATCCAAGTTAAAATCACTGCCTCCTTAGGTTCCCTTGTGCTTGATGAGGAGAAACACACAGGGCATCTAGCAATAAATCATCCAATGAGGTTCCCGTCTGTCTCCCCTGGCGCTGGAGAGAGCAGGGTATAGAAGGTTCTGACTTGGGTACCTCCGTATAGGTGCCTAAATGAACATAGAAAAGCTGAATTCACCCCTGCCTTGCTCTGGGAGGAGAACTGGGAACCAAGAGGTGGCTTGGCCACAAGATGACGACGTGCAACAAAGCTTCACCTGGACTGCTGAGCTCCATCAAAATCAACCACAGCTGTTGAAGAGGTGGTGAGGATTGTAGTCCATCCTCTATTGCACCAAACTCCATGTGCGTTTAAACCTGGGCCCCTCAGCACACCAAACACAAGTGGAAATGCTTGCAGCTCCATGAAGACAAGACCAAACTGTGGTGGCACGGGCAGAGGGTCATGGGCTGTGTTTTGACAGCAGCTTTTTTTGGCAGGCCAGGGAGGCAGCTCTCAAAGCATGGCAGTATGAATTGCCAGCACTCATGTGTTCACACCCTTCTCGCTTTCACCACTGTGGGTACGCACTTGTCAGGGGCTGTTCACACAGCAGGAATGCCACAGAGAGGAGGAATTTCTCTGGAATACTTGGATCCTAGCAGTGCAAGATTTGTACTTTCGCTTAGAGCAAGAAGTAAAGGTCCAAATTAACTTCCGTAATAATTACTCCTTTTAATTCTTAAAACCTCCTAGGTTTCAGATTTTATTGTAGATCCAATATCTTTTTCAACAGTCTGAATAATTTCATGAAAAATATGAGAAATGACAGGACGACATAATACATTTGTACTTTAAGCTTTATTTTGTTTTGATTTACTTCTATAACTTGAAAAATGTTTTGATCCTGTTTTATTGGAAAGAAAATAAACTGAAAGTGAGGCTTCAACCCAAACAGTTTTTCACAGCAGTAGGCGTTAATTCTGGAAAATAAAATGTAGGCTAAAGATGTTCAGGGACTATTAAATGTAATGGAAAAAAAGCACCTATCACTTAACTGAATTTTTGCTGCTAAGGCAGTCTTATGTTTGCTATTCTCAGGTACTAACATTTATGATAGTAACCTTTATAAAGTCAATTTAATTATCTTTATCTTTTTACAAATAATAAATTTAGTTGTCCTATAATGAAAATCAATTGTCAACATAAGCTATGGTTAACATCTAATAAAACAAGCCCTCTGTAAATCCATGATTAATAAGATTGGCTTCTGTATTAACTAACAGACACCATAAAATTTTCTTCCTTGCAATAATTTGTATATCTAAGGTTCATCCTGCTGGACTGAGTTTCCTAAAATAAACTGTTAGAGTGAATGAATAAAAGTTTGGCGCCTATCATTATTATATGATAACCATTTAAATATATATCTGTAGCTGAATGGTTTTCAAATTAATGTCATATTTTAATTAAGTCAGAGAAGATGGTGACTATAGCAAATGATAAGTGATTCACTTCTTTGTTTCCTTTACCTTCTGAACATAATGACAATGCTGCTTAGGTTTTAGCTTGAGCATTAGAGGAAGCTAATTGAAATGTGAAAAATCGATTTCCCAAAACAATCTTTACATATGACAGGGGTTACTTAAGCTCTTCTGTATCATCAAAAAAACCCCCAAACCAACAACAAAACAAACCCCCTCCCAAACCAACCAACCAACCAACCAAAAACCACACCAAAAAAACCCAACCACCAAACCCAACCCCCCCCCCCCCAAACCCCTCCAAACTGGAATTTACTCCTTTAGAAACGTGTTCACAAATTTCTTCTTCCGAAGCGGCAGCAGTGGTGCTCAGATTCAGCATGAAGTTAGGTACCATAAGACAGAGGATATCTCTGCCCTCCCCTGGAGGTTTAAAAGGTTCCTCTCCCTGTGATACACACTTTGCCTAAGGACACTGGCGTGGTACAGTGGCCACTGCAGGCAGTGCAAAGCTTCAAGTGAATTTGGGTCTAGTCTTTAAGAGCAGAACAATAACTTCCTACCTATCCTGAAAGATCCCAAAGTGATTCTACAAAGCAGGGGAAGTAGCTATGCCTGAGGTACCTGTAAAAGAGCATACAGAACTAGGCATGAAAACTACTTCCCCCCTTGGCTAGACAAACCCTTCCAAACACCATGGAATCTTTTGGCCATAGAGACCTAACAGGGCCTTAGATTGTTTTGTGGGTTTTTTAGGCATCATTTTCACACTCAGTGTGTACTTTGGAAAATGGAGATTCTGATCCTTCATCTTACCACTTTACTGTAAGTCAAGTGACTGTAGCAGAATTAGCAAGACTAGACTTGTGCAGTAGGGAAATCAGTCCTTGGAGAAGCAACAGTCACTATTATTACTCAAAAGGCTGGGGAGGAAGAGAAGTATCTTACAGTGTATTTAATCTGTTTTAAAAATGCTAAAAAAGAATATATTCTTTCCTGCTAATTGTTATCTTTTGCTTTACAAAACTTCTATGTTAATTAGGGAAAAAAATTTTTTTTAAATTAACCTCCGGCAATGAAAAGAAAATTCTTTATCACATAAAAGAAACGCTTCACATAGTAGCTTTAGTGCTCTGGACATTCTCAGAATAAAATTATAATGAAAAAATATATGTTGACAAGAACTGAGAAGCTCTGCAAAAATCTAACACACTTCTATGTGCTATTTCTATTTATTTCATTCCTTTATTTGATAATTTTTAATAAAGGAAATGCACTAGTCAAGTTCAAAGTTTTAATCATTGTGCCTCATTCTTCGAATTACAATGATTAGGTTATAAACAGACCAAGAGTGACAAAAGCATTTCAAGTATAACTAAGGAAGTCAAGGGAATATTTATACAGGTTTACTATTTTGGAGAAAAAGAAAGCAATCCAGTTAACTTCCATTATTTTACAAAATTTAACTTTGTGCCACCTGAAAATTGACAATTATCTCATAAAGTTGTAGAAAGCTGGAAAAATGGAACAACTTTCAGACCTAATGTGAAAGAGACAGCTTGTTTCTAAGTTCTTCCCTGATGAGAGACTGCTAGACCAAGCATTTACTCCTTTTTATCTGTCTGAAGAACACTTGTGTGGCTATCCCACTGCCCTCCTTTTGGTAGCTAGACCCTTTTCTAGGGAGCCAAAGAGTATATTAGAAGTATAGAAATATAACACAGAAACATAGAAATGTAAATGTTCACTTCACTGCATTCACTGTGCTTGTACTTTTAATGATTGCAAGACTGAGCACAGCAATGCTGCTTGGATCGAGCTTGTGTTCACCCTCCAAGAACAGCCTGCTTTGCTAGGTGGTCTGCATCTCACCTATAGAACCCTGTCACTTGAAGCCTATGAATGCAAAGCATAGCATGATTTATTGTTGTTTAACTTTATAAAGTAACTGCATGGGTGGGCATGCAGTTTATAGAGCATTGCCCTCTACCATAAAAAGTAGTTTGTAACAGGGAAAGAAAAAAATAGTAATCAAATGGTTGTAAACACTTGTTTAAAATACATAGTTAGCAAATATATTTCTTTTCCTGTTTCTAATGCTCTCAAGCATTAGAACTTTCTTTTCTCCCCTTAAATATTTTTGATGGAAAAGGAATGTTAACTTTATTTTTCCAGTTCTTCCTAGTTTAATTTTTTTCTTTTATCACTCCAAAGAGTTAAAGGCTTCCTCTTGTTTCCTCTACCCTTTTAACAGCTAATTGCAATGCTGACTGACACCTAACAGAAAAAAGAAAAGCAGTCTAGCAACTCCGCACCTTCTCCTCACTCTCCTCTAGCCCCATGCAATTGTTTGATACCCAAAATAAAGGCAGTCATCCATAGCAGCCAGTCAGCTTAGTTTTCTTTTCTCTCTTCAAATAAACATTGCATCCCCCAACAACTCTGATGCAGTAAGAGCCGCAGCTCCCTTATTTCCAGGAGGAAGCAGGAAGTTTCCTTTCCTCTTTCCTGGCTGCTCATTTTTCACTTGAAAAGGAAGCTGGTGACTTAATTTTCTGTGCTTCTTGTGGCCTTCTTATTGTTCTGTCTGCATTTCACCCGTTACATGCATTTAAACTTATTTCTCCTTATTTCATTTCCCCACATTGTATTAATTGTATTTAAGTTTTTTGTTAAATCAAGAGCTGTCTCACCCATTAATCTAGAATCCAAACAACAATCATCAGATTCATTAGAACATGGCCATATACTGCAGCCCCAGTCACTACAACTCTCCCTCATGCTCAGCTGGCTTGAGTTAGTGTGGGTGTGACCTGGCTAATTATTCTGTGGAAATGGCTTTATACCATTCCTGTAAAGGATGCCTTACACAAGATAAAATCAAACTGCCAGGTAAGTTAGCCTGGACAGCGCCATTTCTTCCCTCTGGGTTAGAGCTGTGATTACGAGTGCACACAAGAAGCAACTCTTGCTTTATTTTTCTTACCCTTCTTTTCTCTTTGTCATACATCATACAATACACCAAAACAAATTAGTGCTGCTTTCTGCTTTGGGCAATGCCCATGTGGTGGGGAACACAGAGAGCAGGCCGGGACAAGAATTTAGTTACCAAAATAGTCTATCAGCCCTGCAGTAAAACCCAAGACATTGCAGTAGATCATCTTTTACACAAATGCAGCTCTTCATAAAACCACCCCCTACTGAAGCTTGAGCATAGAATTCTGTATATGGAAGCATAAATTCAATATTACTTTTTGAAATGGTTTTTTGACAGATGCTGGAGGAAAAGCCTGGCAAACCCCGTATTTCCAAGTCCTGGTTAGCAGGCAGTACCTGAGCTCGGACCAACCTTTAGTGTTAGAGCCATCTAGTGGGAGAGGAGGCACAGACAGAGAGGCCAGGACACGTTCTGCATCCCGATTTCTCATCCCATTCGGCTTTGGTGTGACCTCTGGATACCTGGGCCAACGGAACAATGATCAGCAGATCACTGCCAGTATTGCAAACAAAGGACAACACGACTCCAAGGGCTACTTTAGAAAAAGAGAAAGTGTGAAGCAGCCCCTGAAATTCATACAGCTGTTATGGAAAGCAGGCTCTGCCTGCACTGCAGGAACCAAACAGCCAAGGTAGAGAGTTCAAAGAGGATAAAGATAGGGAGCACAAAATAGGGCATGATTTTGTGGATGCAAGCCTCCTCAGTTACTGGCTATTCCAGTTGGTTTGTTCATACTAATCCTGTCAACTCCACAGGGAAAATGTAGTAGGGTGAAAGGCTTGCACAAGCCTCTCCCATTTGGTTTAGGCTATTCAATACAGCTGTGGGATCAACCCTTGCAGTTGAATTTTAGGTAATAAATGATTTCTTGAACCATTGTGGAAGATTATTCTAATATCTAGTCAGTGTTAACAGGCATGTGGTGAAAGAAAATGGATCCCAGACCCTGGAGAATTAAGCCCATTAAGTTTTAGGTGCCAGAATTTGACAATACTCCAAACAGACTGAAAAGAGTCCTGCAGCTTCCAGTGTTTCAAGTCCCTTACAGCAGGAGAAAGACTCAGTATATAAGGTAGGTACCAAGATGATACTAAGCTGCCTCCCACTTAACCCAAAAAACAAAGCTGTATTTGTGCTTCTTAGTCATTTGAAAGGGAATTAATGCTTTTCCTCCTGCAATTGGACTGTCAGAAAGCAATTAGCAATTAGCTTTGCCCACAGCAGTGAAGGAGAGGATAAAGAAGAGGCAAGATAGGTATTCAGCAAGACAACTGATTAATTGTCTCCCTCGTGCTATAGTTCAGAGAATCAGTGCAAGGGTACACTCCAAATGATGTCTTTCTGGCTCTAGCAGCAGGACTGCAAAGTGCTGTCTGAATGGTGTCCAGGGTATAACTAGCTGCCATACTTGGTCAAAGACAAATAAATACACGGATCATAAATACACGGATCACCTATTTGAAGAAACACCAGTGTAAGTCTGCAAGCTCAATACAGAAAAGTGAACAATCTCTTAAATCATGTTTGGACAATTATCTAAAAACAGTGCTTCAAAGTAATTATGGTTACCTTCCAGTGTCTCTCCCTACTCCCATCATAATCCTATTCATCTACTTCTTTAGCATGTTGCAGCTTGAAGTTTTCTTCAAATTTCCAGATAAGGAGCATGAAAGGAGCAGCTGGTCAAATGCAACTGTAGATTACTGGAAATTCACTGTTATTATAGAACACAGAAGCTGCATTTGTAACTAAGTTTGTGTGTTTTAATGTTAAGTACCTAGATCTTAAAGGAATGCTGCCAGTTTGTGATACCTAATCTGACTGACATCGTGTCCCAACCAACACCTCACATCTGCAAGTTAAGAGGAAGACAAGAACAGTGGGGTTCAAGCAAACAAAAAACCCAAGACCCAGCAATAAGACTAAATTTCACAGAATGAAGAGGCACTGAAATAAAGCTATTGTCTTTTACGAAACAAGAGAGAGAACAATCCTCTTCTGACAGCACAAGACTTATGACATAGCTGATAACGTTTTAGCTAAGTTAAACCTAGCACCATAAGAAAGTTAAGTAAGTTGCTCTGAGTGAGGTGCTTGTACATTTGTTTTCCATGTATCAATTTATTTGAAGTATCACAGTCAAAAGAGAGGAACTGGAATAAAAAGCAGGTATAAAACCAGAACACTTATTTACAGTTAATTCATACATAAAATGGTAACTGATAATTCTGATAAAGCATATTTCTACATCCCTTTCTGGTATTTTAGATCTACTGAGAAACAGAAAATAATTTCTTACTTGACAACATACATATATATTAAACATAACAGCACCATAATCTGCAGGGTTTTTTTTCCTTAAAACTTCGCAAGCTGCAACATATAAAAACGGGACCAAGGCATGAGACTGAGCAGGGAAATCTTTTGATTCAACTTTGCATCACTATATCACTATAGAGAGAGACCGAGAATAACCAAAAAAAGTTATGGCTCAATAAGACAGTAAGATAGAAATATTTAAAAACAGGTATCTGCAGTGGATATATCTTAGTTCAGCAATCTTAAAGGATGCTTAGATTTCTGAAGAAACTCTTCCGTCATATCCTCTGTTTTGTTCTCCACTGTAGTCGCAGATTTGTTCTCTTTACCCTTTTTGACACTTCTTTTGTGCTGGGATTTAAAGAAAATACCCAATGTTAAGAGATACAAAGAAATTAAAGACTTCTTGCTCATGTGCAATGCAGTACATTGTGTTCTGAGACAAAAAGTTGACATAATTCCTAAAAAAGGTTCCTAATAGATTGCATTTACTGAAGAGATTGACTGTAGACATACAGAACCTCAGCAGCTATTTTTAAAGGGTCCACAACAAGAAAACATGCTCTCCCCAGCAAGAAAATCCCTAGACTAATATACCAAGAAGTTTACATTAATACATTGGTAGAGCAAAAGGGTCAGAAGCACATAAGTTAAAAAAAAAACCCCAACCCATGAAAAGAATGCCAATATTTCTGTCAGGCCTCTAAGAAAACACTCCACACAATTTCAACTCTTCCATTAATACACATTTCTATAGCAAACTATGACCATTTTCTTCATGCAGGATTATTTGCTGAGGAGTTTGCAACTGTCTGTCCAGCTTGTCAGAAATCCACATTATTTTATCCACTTTTAACTGCTACCAGAATCTGCTGTTACTTCAGCTCAAGTTTAACAAAGCATTATCTACAGGATTTAAAGAAGTTGTGAGACTACACTAAAATATAAGTGACTTGAAACGACAGCATTATTACAGAACAAAAAAATAAGCTATTTTGCTTATCTGTGGAAGTTACCTGGAAAAAAGGAATGCCACCATTTGTGTGGCAATAGACATTTGTATCCATTAAGTACTTGTCACAAGCAAGGCTTTCACTGGATTCTTGCAACTCTCCTTCCTCTACCAACAGGTCCTAAAATAGAAGTTTTTCAGAAAATGTATTTAATGTCTGAATTTCCTCAATGAATTTATTAAGCATGATCAGATCAACCAAAGACATGGAACTTCCATTTTTGGAAAACAGAAGTGAAATCTAAATTATTAATATCATTGCTTATTTTTCAAGAGAATGTTTTTGTCATAAGCTCAACACACTTGAGTCCAAGTACACCGTAAAACACAAAGGCTACAACAGCCCTGGGGTTCCAGTCAACCTCCACAAGGGCATGGAAAAACCTCAAAGATGTGAAATTTTCATTCAAGAGCCTCATTTGCCATTTATATACGTACCTGACCTGCATTATCCTCCACGTCCTTTATCACACTGCTTAGCATAGCATCAAGATTTGGTTGCTTTTGCCTTAATTGCTCCAGAAGTACTTCCCGGGGCTCTGTTCTCACAAGTGTGACTGGATAGAAGTAGTCTTTTCTCTGTGGAGTTGTCCCTTTAATGAAGATTTAACACTTTTCAGTGTTTGCTTTAATTTCAGATCCTCAATTATACATCAACTCAATACAGAAATCATGCTTTGTTCAGTCACCGTTCTTTGCATACATCTTAAAAAAGATGTAAGGCTGCTAGTTATATTTTGGCCCCATTAACCTTCACTTATGAATTCTGGAACTCAGATTGTTTTCTGTAAGACAATTCTGTCCCCAGCCTGCTTAAATACCTGTTGGAATATCCACTTTAAGATCCTCTTGCAGGAAACCATTAACCTGAGTTAGCCCATGCTGTACTTCCTCCTTAAGCGCCAGTTTCTGCTCCACAAGTATCTCCTGATCCACCTTTATCTGATCAAGAAGGCCATTTAGCACCTTTCCCTCAGCAGTCTTTTGTCTGCCAATATGGTCAGCAATTTCAGCTATTGCTTTATCACAGTTTTCTTCATTTTTCTGAAAACGAAACAAAAAAACAACCCAACTAAGAACACCAAGTTAACAGGAAAGGTAAGGTTATGGCCTCTTTTCTAAGATGTGGTGCATGATTAATGACATGACCTGAAACAAAACAACTGAGAGACCTCAAATTGAGAAGTTTCAGTGTCAGTTTTACACTCTCATTTTGACAGCTACCTTCAGAAGAGTCAGTTTCTTAGAAAGTATGATCATTTTAGAAAGCTAGTCATAAGAATAAAGATGATGCCATCTGGCTCCCATCGGACTCCTCATGCTTCTATGCACAAACCCTGCACAGAATTAGGATATTCAACTGAACGTGAACACCCTACAAGCACTAGAACCTTTATTGCATTTGTAGGGAAAAAGGAAGACGTGGTTTTAGCCATTCCCATTGAAATGAAACTCGTGAAATGTTCAGCAGGTACAACAGATGCAGAGACATCTTGAGACCGCAAATGCTTTTAACAGTTTAGAGCTGGACTCGATCCTTGGAGATCCCTTCCAACTCAGAATATTCTGTGTGATGGAAGCTTCTAGCTGAGTTTTTCCTCCTGCAAGTTCGCAAAATACTGGATTTGCCTATTTCATTGCCTATTACAACAATGAAACAAGGGTGGGATGGGAAGTTTGTGATGGAAATGAAAAAAACCCAAAAAACCGAGAGAGAAACTCTTATCTAAGAGGCCAGAACTAGTAGATACTGAAAAGGAACGCTTTCTCCCATATTGATTCAATTTGACCAGTAAAGTAATTTGCATCCTCCAGAAAATAGCCTGCATTTGATCACTGTGCATCTCCCAGGGACAGTACTGGTAGATAAAGCTTTAGGATCAGAGATAAACACTACTGAGATGATGTAAAATGCCCAGATTACAAATGCAAGTTAGCTGTATGGCATTAATCATGACACCATTTTTTGAGGTTATGTGCACTTGAAGTTCAAAGTCTTCCTCTTAATTTAGGCTTTTGATTTCCTCTAATTACATATATTTAAGCTCAGAAACGTGAATCTGCTATCAAAAAAACCATACTTTTGTTCTGACTATAACCAACAACTTTTTTCTCAGCTCTACAATTCTGCAGTAAACTTTGTCTCAGGAGGTTGCATTAGACTACAAAGGAGTATAGGCACCTTTTGTAAACACTGAAATTGCTGTTTCTCATCCTTGAATGACAATAGCTGCTGGTTAGTAAAGCTGACCATCTGAGCAGTTGTAAATTCACCCCATGTATTGGTATCCTGAGACACATTTTTGAGATTGCTGAGAAGATGTTGACAGTGGTCACTGGATTCTTCTAGCATTGTCTTGTTTTCAGCATTTATGCTCCTGAGCTCTTGAGAGAAATTATCCAGAGATGCAGTAAATTTGCTGTGATTGGAATTTGCACTGCTGACTAGGTCTGTAGTTTTCCTGCAACAACACATTTGTAAGAGTTCAGAGATTCTGAAAGGTACATTTTAACACAGTATACTTTTAAAAATACTAGACCAGAACCAGTGAAATAGCACAGTTCTATCAAACCAGTTAATTATAATGTTGTTGTTCTACTTAGTAAATTTGCAGCACTTGAAGGAGTAGGTTTGTTAAAAAAAACAAAACCCCCACCAACCAAGAAAGCCCAAAAGAGAACCAAAAGACCCTAACCACAAACTAAAAACAGCTTTGGCAAGACCTTAGTTATTCAGTCTGCCATTGAATGAAGCATATTGCAACAGATACATTATTATGCTTCAAGCTAAACCTTTATAATACGGAGTTCTGAAGTCCAGACACTGAGGGACACTCCTCAGCATATCGCTCCCAAAATGATACTTTCTTATGGGACATGCTCAGGAGACAAGTTCGAGGGAAAGCCTTTCAGAACTAGCTTACTCTGGGGAAAGGCAAACTGTGATCTACATTCTGTGTGCAGGCCATGCCCAGCAGGCTTTATAAGCACATAAACATGAAGAGCATCCAATTTTGAAGTTCTCTTCATACATAGTTTAACTTGCATAAGTGTACAGCAAAAATAACGCGCTCCTTACAGGTGAACATTTTCTTGCATAGCAGTGATGGTGGTCTTCAGGCTTCCATTTCTTGTGAGTACATCAGTTAAGTTCTTCTGAGTCTCCTGAGCAAAGAGGTCGAGCTGGCTTTGCAGTAAAGACATCAATTTGGCTGCACTCTATTAAGAAAAATACCACAAGTTTCACTGTTATTCTGCACTTTTTAACAGTCTTAAAGGGTACTTGAATGCCTGAATTAAAAATGCAGAAAATGCAGAGTTTTGCACTTCTAAAGCAGAAGGTACAATTTTTGTGTAGTGAAGCTACAGGCTCTCTGCTTTTGGAGACATGTAAATGCACATATACTGGATATGCTCACAGCAAGGGGAAGGGATTTTTTGTTACATTCTTACATAAACTACTTAAAGCAGCCTAACAAAAACTGAAAAGAATTAGGATCAAGTTACTGTCCTCCTAGCATTTTTTCTGAAGCAAGTATAATGGTTTACTACCACAGAAGAGTTTAAATCAAAGCAAGCAATCACACTTGATGTTAGGATGTTTTCTTACTCTAAGGATACCTTTCTATGTGCCAAACTCATCATTTCCACTTCTTCTTTTAAACTGTCACAATTATGCTGGAGCTGAGCAAAGCCACTGGCTGTTTCTTCCTGTATTTTTTTCAGAGTGAGAAAAAGATCTCCAAAGAAGGTATCCATTTCCTTTTTATGGCCCTCCATCTTATAAAAAAAGAAAGTTTTATTTACAGTTAGATATTTATATCTTTATTCAAGAAACTGGTATTTTTTTCTAGCATAATTGATACAGAAACAACTCTACCCCAAGGAAATTGTCAAAAGGCATTAATGAAGTATTGTGCCAAAGAGGCAGAGAGTAGCACTTGGAACAATCTGAAGTTTGAGACTGGAACTTAGTGTGGGGGCTATTCCAAACAAAATTTGGCATGCAAGGTAAACAAAATAGAAAAGTAGACAAGGTACAGCAAGAGCTGGTAAGCCACGGACTATCTGCTGTCTAAGTCCAATAAAAACCTTCTAGACAAGGGGAGTTGATATCACATGAGCTGTAATTGACAGGAGGGAAAAATGTTTCAGTAAGAGAAACAGAAATTATATCTTTATTTTTGATATAATGGAAAGGAAAAAAAAAGAAATTAAAGAGGCTGCAGTTCTACACAAGTATCATGAGATAGACTAGAACTATAAATTGAAGCAAAGGACTTTAATAAGTGCAGTATTGTTTGCACTTACAGTTGTTAACAAGATAAAGCATTGCATTCCCCAGGAATCAAAGGGACTACAGAAAAAGTTGGGTGTGACAGCAGAAAAAATTTGGAGTGGTAAGACTTGTCTAAGTTGACTTTTTTTTTAGATTTCTAAAATACAGGGGAGAGTATATTAAATGTACCATCAAATATCTGTTATATAAAGATTTAAGCATCCATGTTTTACCGTTCTACTGTGGCACTTAGGCAAGCAGTTGTGCCAATACAGGTAACAGGCAAATTTACCACACTTAGGAGAGGAAAACTGTCTGAAAGAAAGTTAAAAGGTAGAACTCATGGGACAAGATAAAGGGGAAAAGGCCAGACAAGAATACTGACATACTGCAGAAAAACAAAGGACATGTTATCTGTAAATTAAATAAAATAGAACAGCACAAGGCAAAGAGGCAAGTTTTGTGCATTACCTGGTCAGCCACAGCAGAATATTTCTTCATGTTACTCTGAAACTGACAGTTTAACCCCAAGACAAATTCTACCACTGGTGTCAAGCTATTTACTGCTCTTCCTAATCCAGTTTTGTGTTCCTCCTAGGAAGAGGGGGAAAAAAAAGTAAATGAAAAAAAAGTAAAAAACAGAATATGGCTGTTCCTTCATCTACATTTGTAAGAAGCTATTATGTACATACCCATGTGCTCTGTTATGACAGTATATGCCATATAGTATATTACAGCTTGTGGGGGTGACATAGAAGGGGAAGTGGGGAGAGACAATAACAGGTGGTGAAGCAGATACAGGTAAAGAGCATCAGAAAAAAATCTATATATTTACAGAAGCCCTTTTGATCAAAACCAGTTTTAAGTAAGAGTATGCAAATGTACTAACAATTAATCTCAGCAGTTCAGCTTTACAATCAAGTGATAGATTCTCATGCTGTGTTATTTTTTCAGACATGTGAGAAACTTCAGTAGACACCAAGTCTTTAAGAGAGGCAAAAGATGCTGATACAACTGATGCAAGAATATCTGCTGTAGAAGAACTGGTAGACAGGAGGTCACCTACAAAAGAAATCAAAGAGTTACAAATTTTTTTGAAGTTCCCCTGTAAGATAGGAACTCTTTTGCTCATCACCTTATTGCCCCTTACAGCACAAGAAGGCTGTGGATCATCCCAGATACATTATTACTGGTGCAACCATAATCATTACGTCACTTAAATAAAGCCAGTTCTCCTTTCCTAAAACAGATACATTTTAGGAAGTGGTCTTTGAGATCACTATTGCAAAAATTCAGGATGACTACTGATACAGGTATTACACTTACCTATAAAATTTGTGTAAGATGTCAACATCTGTTGCTGCTTCAAACTGTTTTCAGTAATTGAATCTTGTATTTTGCCAAACAAAGCATTCATTTGTCCTGCAAATGTATTTTGGACAACAGCATTGTGCTGATCAACAGCCTTCTTACGGTCCAGTTTTGCATGGAGACCAGATACATCTCTTGTAGTTTCTTCAACTGTACTAAGTAACTATAATTTTTAAAGTTATTTTAGTAAGGCTTTAAACAAGGAGTCAAGCATATAATATATAAGGAAAAGCAACAATAGTTCTGACTTAAAGAAGTTATCTCTCTAGGAAGACAGGTATTTCCCTTCACATCATCAAATTACAACTGTTCTGGACCCTGCTGTTATGTCATTTATACTTTTAGAACATGGGAAAAGTTACCTACTAGAGACCATTTGGTCTGGCTTTAAAATCAAAGCATTAATGAATTACTTCCTCAGTATTTAAGGAATTAAGGTATCATTTATCCCAGAATAGTAACTGAAAAATACCTAAGAACTTCAACTTTTTTCTGAACAATCTGACAGTAAATATATTCTTTAATATAGTACTCAATCAAGAGGTTTCCAGTACTAGTACTGTGATAAATAATTTAAGAATTCATACAAATAGTGGAGTCCTGGTTTTGTAGTGAGCATAAATAGTTTCTGTACCTATTTGTCTCACACAAACATTCCGGAACCCACATGTAAAAACCAGGCATTCCCTCCCAGTCTTACAGGAATCCAAACAGAAAGAAATTGTCCATGGTGCCTGAAGATACAAGTTTCATCATTTTGCAGTTTAAATATCAGGACACTCTCTCTCCCTAACCTCAAGTCTTTTTTGATAGTTACGACCAATCTACAAACACATCAAAGCCATACCCTAAAACAGAGGGCAACACTAGTCAAAGCTTTTTGCTATTTTTGTACCCCAGTTCATAGAATGGTTTGGGTCAGAAGGGACATTAAAGACCATCTAGTTCTAAGCCTCCTGCCATGGGCAGGGACATGTTCCACTAGACCAGCTTCTTTGGTTATGTATAATTTACTGTTTTGCAGGACCTCTTGAAAGAAAACTACTTATTCTGCAAAACAACTCATGATAATAGATACTGCAAAGCACTGGAACTCCCATGACTAACTGGCCTGAGGGAAAGTTAGTTCCAGACCAACCAGAGTGTTTAGCAGTCAACTGTCAATACTACCACAGAGAAAGTCCTGCAATCTAATGCTAGTTTTCCATCTTAAATTCAGGTCTTGTCCCACTCACATCATGCTTTAGCAACAATCGGTTTCCTTGAATAGCCCATGAAAGTCCTGAACATAGGAAGCTGATTTACAGTAGGTACAAGAACTGTGACAACCTTGCTAGCTGTGCCATGAAGTTTTTGTTCAGTATTTTCCAAAACTGAAACCACATATTCCTCTTCAGCCAGCTGAACCTTGGTTTCTTGCAGATCTTTTTGTGTTTCTTCCAGCTCTTTCTCCTTGACTTGCAGATCTGTTTTACACTGTTCAAGTTCATTTTTACTGACTCTGAATAGTTCAGTGACCTAAATAGGAAGACAATCATCAAAAAGACAATATCACTTTTATAAATTTGACAGTCTCATTTCACATCTCTCAAATTATGTGACAATGCCAAAAGGCAAATTGTCATCTGGCAATATAATTTCAGCTGTAGGACTCAGGTCTTAAACCTAAACTACAGGTTTGTATAGTCTTTGTAATCACTGAAAATATCAAGCCAACACCATTCTCACTGTAATAATCCCTTGCTTCCCCTCTCAAAATACAAGAGCAAACTACTGTTACAGCACAAGGAAAGTAATCCCACTGAACAAACATAACCAGATAGACTGAAAAGAGTCAGTAAAGCTGATTACATAGAAGAGTTACATATACCAGCAAATTAATATTTACATTTCTCTTAAACAAGGAGCTCCAATTTTCATGTAGTTTGTTAATGGGAGCTCATGACCTCTCTCCCCTCATTCTTTGCTCCTAAGAAGATACCTGTCAACTAAGATGATACCATTTTACAAGCAGATTTTTGGCTGAAAATTCAGCAAAGTAAATTATAGTAGTAGACATGACAACAGCTTTAAAAATAAATATTGCAACCTGCAATTTCATATATGTTATTTCAAATTCCTAACTTCAAGGACTAGGAAGCTAATTGGGGAACTTTAAGAACAACAATAAAAAGAATCTTCTGACTGTTCTTTCCTCAAACTTTTTTCCACCTTTTGAAAGGAGCAATGAATTTCTTCCATTTTTTGGCAGATTTAAGACACAGTTGAAAAACATCACTTACCCTTTTCACTTCTTCCTCCATGACACTGATTTTATCAATATACTCTGTAATTTGTTCTTCCTGAACTGTCAGCTTTCCATTAAGGGCTCTCAAGCAAAGATTAAAATAAACAAACAAATTAGTCAAGTAAGAGGCAATTTCAAGATTTTTCACTACATTTTCAGTAATTTCGAAAAATAAGTTCTGCTAAATTCTGTATGAATAGCAGGTAATTTTCACTTAAGGCAGGAAAGATTTAAGACAATTTTCCATTGTAAACTTTCTATGCAAACTAGCCCTATTAAAAGTGAAGTTAAATATATCAAGTTTGCTTTCCTGTATGAGCTTCCACTGTAAATCTGCATGCTGGGTAATGCTTATGGTAAGTTCCACACATACATAAATTCCTCAGTGCAAGCCTATTAGATTTTATCTGTATAATAGTTAATTTTGAAAGAACAAGTTGACAAAACAGTTCAGTTTTCCTAACTATCTTCAACTTTCTGGATTGAAAACATATCTGAAAGTATTTCTGTATAAGGATAGGTACCAGTATCTCGGATTTGTTGCTAGTTATTTTATAGAAATTTTGCAGACATACTCATAGTTTTCAAGAGAAATATAGACTCCATTTTTCTCTCGTGCAGCAGCAAGGTCTCGCTTCAGACGCTCAATCTCTTCAGTGTATTCCTGCATAAAGAAACAATCACATGTGAACCTGAAAATTTCTATTTTAGTTTTGATATTCAGCTTAACAGATACTTCACAAAGGTAGTGCTCTACCGAAGTTTTGCATAAAACACAAGAGCAAAGCACTTCACTTCTGTTTGAAGTTCAGTACAGCAGCATTTAAATTCATATCATTGGATGTATATTGGCTATATGTAGAGCATAGAAAACTTCCATTTGAAGGTCGTACTTGGTTGCATTTAGCAGCTTACAATGGGAATCACACCTTCTTTAGGGGCAGAGCTACTTTACATTGGCTCTTCACTTGTACTTACTGACAAGTTCACTTTAATTCAGATATTTTCTAGGGAAAGTACAAAATTGCAAACATGTAATACCCACAGTCACAGCTAGTAGCAACAGCCCTCTGTTCAACTTTAGTCTTATTACCAGCTCCAATATCTGCAGGGACTAATACTATACCAGTGCAGCTCTAGTTTAAAAGCATCAGTTCAGTAATTAAAATCACTTCAGAAAAGCACTGCTACTAGTTACAGCTTCTCCCATACTCATAACTCCCATACAGCAAAGACTACATTAACGAAAAGTCAAGCCTAACCTGTAACTTCATTTTTTAAGATATATGTCTTGTTACCTTAATAAGAGCTTTTTTTGTTAGCTTCTGATTAACTTCAGGCTTGTTCATTATGTTCTTTGCTCTATGGGCATATTCCAGTGTACTCAATGTTTCCTGTGAAAAACAGATGTAACACTAGGTCAAGCTGTGGAATTAACTCATACTTTTGCATCATTATCAAAATATATTACTTACTTTAGGAAGAGGTTTTCCAACTTTAAATTTACCTCAAGATTTACAGATGCAGGCGAAACTGTGGCAATTATTGATGTTTTCGTCCGTCCTCCAAGAGAGTCTTGAAGGATTCTTGTGAGTTTAGATTCCCTGTATGGAATATGAGGGGCTCTTTCCACTAGAGCAGTAATAACTCTTCCTAGTGTCAGTAGAGATTGGTTGATATTTCCAGCTTCACGAGCTCTCTTGTCAACTGCCCCTGATCGACCAATGTTTTCACTTCCTGCAAGATCAACCTGAAAGGCAGGTTAAGCTTCTGTCTCAAGCACCCCAAAGAATGCTTGCCCCAAAGTCTTGGAGAACACAAAAAAAGAGTTTACGAGTTTTTCAGGAGACAATGGGGTGACAAATGGGACCGATATTTTTCAGAGAGACAAACAGACTTCATATCACTTTATGAAAACAATCATTTTCCCCTTATCAGGAAAAAACTCTAATAAACTCTAGTTCATGACTAAAAATGACACTTAGTTCAAATACTTACCAAGTTCAGCTTTCCAATTTTAACAAGTTCTTCTCCATCTACTGTTGTTTCCTTCATATGGATGGTAATTGAAAACACAGAGTGGGAACGGCTGCAAAAGAAACCAGTTTCAGATGTTCCATTAAAGCCAAATATCTACTTGTTATATGACTGCTGCAAGTTCTGTGCTCTTTATAGAGAATACATTTAGCCCATGAACTGCAAATTACATTTTCAATACACAAAGTTACTCTGCCAAGTATAATTTTGTGTGTGTACATATGAATACGGTATTTAAAACCAGTGATGAAGCAACTGGATGACATTTGACTCATTCAGCCCTGATAAACTTTATTTCAAGGAAAAGCAAGAGAAATGCCTTGGTTTTGCTACATTTGTGCATTCTCAACTCACAAGCATCTCATGAAAACCGACTCGTAGATTTTTTTTTCAGTCCTTATGCTAAGAACAGTTTCACAGAATGTGAGATGAAGGAACATAACTTTCTTTATCCAGCCAAAGAAAATTCAGCAACTAGCTGAATCCAGTATTAAAAATTTAGAAGTTCAATTAATTTTTCAATCAAAAATAGTAATACAGTTGAAGATCACAGAATCATGGAATGGTTTCATCTAGCTCCAACCCCCCTGCCATGGGCAAGGACATCTTCCACTAGACCAGGCTGCTCAAAAGCCCATCCAACCTGGCCGTGCACACTTCTAGGGATGAAGCATTCATAATTTCTCTGGGCAACATGTTCCAGTGTTTCACCACTCACGTAGTAAAGATGATTTTAGGTTGAGTTTATTCCTTTAATAAGTTTTTACTACAGGAAGCTGACATATATAGAAAGCCACAGATGTCAAATTACACCAGTCTGACCATATATAGAACAACACCTCAGGCACAATGAATTCTCAAAATTCCCTGGAATCTCAGACAAAATGAGTTCTGCGTTCTAATCAGTGGTAGAAAATACCCATTGCCTTCTACCATCAGACAGACATGCTCAGTATACCTTGAAATTAAAATACAATACGGGCAGGGTACATTCCTTACTGTTGCAACACTGGATCACTACTTGTTCACAGTGACATATATATCACATCTGCAGCTCAAGAATGCGAAGGCAGTAATAAAAAGAATGCTGTTTTTGACCCAGGTGCCTCTATTACATTCTATGACCTGCAACCATATGAAGCAGCCCTTATTGCCACACAACCTTATCCCCCAACTTCTACAACCTAGTTTGAAATTTTGTAGAAGCCAGATTTTGAAATGAGGGTCTTGTGATCTGTAAAAAGCAGATCTTAGCAATATTTTGAAATTACAAACTTCAGCAACAAATCCTGATGTATTGTTTTTTACTGCTGGTGAGGAAAGGCTACTCAAGACTCTTACACCAAGTTTATTTAGTAAATTGGACTGGCCAAAACACCCAACCACCTAGAACAGCTAGAATAAAGACAACCCACCTCTCTGATGCACGTATATCAACAAAACATCTTCCAAAATTGAAAGGAACTTTCTTTTTGAAAAGGTACAATATCTACTGCAAGGACTATTTATCTCATGCTAGTACGTGCAATGCATTTTACTTATTATCTGTCAGATTTAGGTCTTCTGTTTTCACTGGCATAGAAAGCTTTGAAAACGCTAACTTCATAACTTTGAGTTATATTTAAACTTCAATATTCTAGACATCTAATTAAGAAGATTATGATGCTTTTATCTCAGCTAGAGTTATGTGGAATTCCAGGGCTACTGTTCCAAATAGACACCGCAAATTTTCAAAGGATATATTAATTACAAAGCAGGCAAACTCTAAACGAGAGGGGAAGCTTACGTTACAAACAATGCAGGGAGAAACAGCTTGCCCACTTTTAACTTGAGAAGCATTCAGATTTTATGATGCTCTTTGTACCGTTTTTTTTGGGTTGGAGTTAGTTTTCTTCACAGTGGCTGGTATGGGGCTGTGTTTTGGATTTGTGCTGTGTACAGGCTTGATAATAGATGTTGTTGTCAGGGCTCTTCATGCTGTGACACTGGCAAGGAGGTCCAGAGTACATGGGAGGCTGGGAGCAGACACAGCCAGGACATTACCAAATGGATATATTCCAGACCATATGGCATCATGCTCAGTATATAAAGTGAGGGAAGAGGGAGTAAGAGGGGAGAGAACATTTGGAATGATGGCATTTGTCTTCCCAAGTCACTGTTACACATGATGGGGCCCTGCTCTCATGGAGATGGATGAATCACGGGAAACAGCGAATTAATTTCTTGCTTTGCTTGTGTGCCCAGCTTTTGCTGTCCCTATTAAACTGTCTTTATCTCAACCCGTGAGTTTTCCAGCTTTTAGACTTCCAATTCTCTCCCCCAGTCCTGCAGGTGGGGGAGTGAGTGAGTGGCTGGGTGGGCTTGGCTGCTGGCTGGGGTTAAGCCACAATACCCCTTCATATGCCGACTGCAATCATCCCACAGCACGTGATAAGGAAGAAATTGTAACTGGCTTTCTAACTCACATCTGACAGTCTGCACTGTGATAACAATCTCAAGATGATGTCATGTTTGCACTAGCTTCTTACTTCTTCAGTAAGATTCTGTTTAAGAAAGAACAAAACAAGGTTTCTGAAATGGGAAAGATTTGTACCTGGAATATGCGTTCATGTAAGTAGCTGCAGTTGTTCTTTTGGCTGCACCCCTTTCCAGGATTTGGTAAACTTGATTTTTGTTGTGTACAGTTACTTCTTCCAAGCCTTTAATAATTACGCCCCTCTGTCAGAAAGTAATACACGCTTATTATATGTCTCTCAACAATCCTGAAAGCCTCAAGATAAAAAATTTTGTAGCACTAACCTTGTTTCGAGGATCATCAAACATCTGCAGTCTTTCTCCGACATCAGGAGTAGGATTCAGAAGATCAAAAAGCTCCTCATTATAGATTTCCAAAAGAGAGACTTTCACTGAAAATTCGGTACCATTCTCTGTGAGTTTTTCAAATATTTGATGCAATGTACGGGGTATGATACCCGCTAGTGGATCCTATAAATTAAAAAGAAATATTTGATTTATAAATGTACTGAAAGAGATTTGGAGTTAGGGGGTAGAGTTTCAACTAAACAGTGTGATTGGATATAAACAAGAATAAAGATGACCTTCCACATAAAAATCGCCATGAGTTGAATGCAATACATTAAAGATGTAAAGTTATGCTTTTCATATATATGAATGAGACTGTTTGTTAATCTACAAACATTTAAGGAAAGTCAGCTTCAGAATTTGAAAGGCATCAACTTTTGGTTTTCTTTAGCCTTCTGCAGTTTCCAACTTTGAACTACAGTACAGACAAGAGAAATGTCAGGAGTGAAAATATACCTCTTCCCAAGTATATTCTTCATTGGGTGACCGCTCCCCTTCCATTGTGAAGGTCTTACCAGTACCAGTTTGGCCATAACTGTGAGAATAAAAATAAAAATGTACACAAGAAACTAAAACACAAATAAAATTTCCTAATACTAATTAGTGGCTTACTTACGCAAACACTGTACAGTTGTAGCCCATAATAACTTCATCCAAAATGGGACACACAACACTCCGGTATACATCAATCTGCTTGGCCTGAGCTCCAAAAACCTATTGACGCAAAGATAACACATCTGATTTATCCATACAGTAATGTATAACATCACACTAAGTACTAGCTTGTTTCTGGAAGTCCCCAACTTGACAAGCAGTTACCAACCATATCAAATGTGTAAGTCTTTCTTGATGACTTATCTGTCACTCCTCCGGTGCGGACACTGACTTCCTTTCTTGCTTGATCACAGTCTACGACAGCGTAGGAGCTCGCTCTAAGTTCTGAGGCATTAAAAGGCCTAAAAGGACAGGAGTTACGAATACTGGATTGAAACCATTGCTAACAAGAATATAAACAGAGGAAGCAGTAATATCACTCAGTTTAAGGATCTATAGTATAACTGGGTAAAAAGAACAAAGTTTCAAACTTTATCTGTTTAATAATTGTTTAAGAAAAAATGCTGCAATTTAGCAGTTTACAGACCATTTCTCCTTTCTTCCACTGTGAGACAACTCAGGTATCTATAGCTTTTTGTTTGTTACATACATACTTTTAACAAGCCTATAACCACATTTAAGATCATTTAGACGGGCACATAGCTAACAGGCATTAGAACATGTTCAAATGCACAGGGTAGAAGATCAAACATACCAAACAGTTGTCTAAATAAGACAGCTTCAAAAAAAAACCAAACAAACCACTTATTGTTGCAAGTTAATGCAACAGTGAATCAAATGCCGATGACACAACACTCGAAAGCACCAAAAATACCAACAGACTCTGCTAATTGCAGGACAGTAAACAGCAATATCAGAACCTTCATAATGCTAATGCACCTGAATAGTATTTAATAAGACAGACAAATCATCAGATTTGGAGCAGGGGGGAAAGTCCAAATTAATCTGAAGTCAACCATAGCAAAAAGGTTTAATATAGGTACAATAAAACTTTTGAACTTTATGGTGAGCATTTTGTTTCACCACTAAGTTAATTCAAATGTGGTGCACACTATTTTCCTTAAAGGGACATTTGCCACTATTTCTCCTGAAATGTATGGAAATGTCCTAAAAAGCAAGAATAAAATAGGATTTCATACAGTAGTGCAACTGCACTGAATGTCTAAGCTGACCTGAGCAGTCAACTTGAAAATATAACTTCCACAATCTTGTACTCTCTAAAATATCTTTAATCTAGAGACACTTCAGATGCTCTTTAGATTATAATGTTAAAGAAAAAAAACAAAATACAAGAAAACCCCAAGTACATGGCACCTCGAGTTTCCTAAACCCTGTGGCTAACATTTCTCCCTCAATCTATCACTGAGGCTGAAGTGTCAGATTCTAAACAGACCATGGGACACTGGGGTGCAAGATCGACTGATGACGACAGAAAAATCACTTAAATCTTGTTCACAGGAGCAAGTTACAGCTTCAGTTTCGTGACTTTTAAAGTAACAGAAGGCCGAACAACGAACATATTCTGCTGTGTAACCACGTAACACTGAACCAGTCCATCGCATGAGGTACAACAGCCCACAGCTGTGATATTAGGGGAACAATTTAGCTGGGCTGATGCAGGAGCACAGATCGTCACCATCACCACTACACAAGCAGCTGCCTGGTATGCCATGGAGACATTTGATCGCAGGTTCATCCCCTTAGGTATAATGCACATTACACATATTAACAATGCTAATGCATGCACTTTGAGTTTCCAAATTTTTGTTTTACCAAAGCTCAGTAAACGTGCTGCTTGAAAAGATTTTTGATATGTCCAGACTGATCAGGTTTTGTAAACAAATTAGGACACCAAAGAATACAGTTGTATCTACCTTCACATCTGTAATATAAGGAGAATCTGACTGGATGAAGAAGAAAAACGAAAGGTCGAAGAAACATTAACTAGACGAAATAAACTGAAGCTATTAAAAAAAAAGCTCTACAAAGGGCAAGAGCGGGCAAGAAAGTTTTTGGAGGTTAGAAACTAATTCTTGACATAGCAATTAGTCTGTGAGTTGCAAAAAAAAGCAGAACACTACACCATGGACAGTCCCATGCTACTGTCATAGTGAGCATTATATTTAGTTAAAATAGATACTAATACTTAATGAAGCTATTCCAGAACAATTAAGAGAGATAAAAAGAAAACAGTTACTCTTGACAGTATTTCAAATCCAATGCTTCAATAAACTTAGTCTTTTGCAATAGCCTTGACTCACATCAACACTTTCACAAGTCCCACAACATTTGTTTCAGAAGCTTTCCAGTTGCATTGCAAAGATAAGGCTAAATTGATTTTAATTTCTATATTCATTCTGCATCTGTAAACACAGAACTCGTAAGCTTGAGAATATGACTGCAAAAGGCATTAAAACATAATATGTAAGCTAACATTTGCAGGTCTGGCTCAAAAAACCCCCAACTTCTAATGATGTTTCAAACACTATACTTAATGCATTACCACTATTAAAGTCTTAACATACAATGCTTTAAGATTATTTAAGATCTAGTATCAGTAAGCAATTCTCCAAAGCCACCTCAGAATTACAAAGAGAACCTAATTTTATGGTACATGAAACTTACCACTTCATACCAAAAAGTAACTTCATCCCATCAACCAAGACATTTGGTTATTTTTACCTCACCAGTAGACCCCCATCCCGTTGCTTGTCCCCTAGAAAGTCTGCATCAATTAAGTTACTTGACAGATATACCACAGCGGGTATATGTGTATATACATAGCAACAATTTTAGCTGTTAAAACTCAGCGACTTCCCAAAGGAGCTAACAGAAGGCGAAAATTCAGCCTGGGTTTTTGTGTGTCTCGAATCTCAGTCATACTAATTCTATGTAGCTCTTCTTGAGCTTCCTATGCAGCTTCATACTGGATGTGCGCTGAATCAAGTTCGGAAACTGCAGCTTTTTGCCTTTTTAAGCTATAAGAAATCGCTCAGAGCAGCCTTACTTCTGCGGAAGTACCGCTTCCCCGCGGGACACACGGGGCCGCCTCGCCCGCGGACCGGCAGCTCCCAGCGCGGTGCCGAGGCCGCTCAGGGGTGCGGGCGGCTCCCTCACAGCGATCCCCGGGGCAGGTGTCCGCAGCCGGCCACAGCGGCCCGGCAGACCCACAGCTGCACGGTGCCTGTCACACGGCGGCGGCCTCGGCCCGCCGGCCACGCGGACTGTCCGGGGCACAGCACAGAGAACGTCTGGGCCCGAGTCCCGGGGGCACCGATGCGGGACCTCCCCGCGGACCGGCCCCCAGCGCTCGCCCAGAGAAGGGCCACCGCGCGTACCTGCACCGCACCACCACCTGGATGTTCTTGCCCTTCTCCTCCTTCTTGGTAGTGCCGCCGCCCTGGGAGCCGAAGGAGGCCATGGCGGGACGGGTTCGGGACCGAGCCGCTACCGCGGTGCCGGAGCTCGGGTCGGCCGCGCGCGCCCCCGCCACTGCCGCTTTGAACCGCGCACCGCCGGGCCCGGCCAATCAGCGGCGGCCCCGGGGCACCACGGGACGGGATTTCAAATCCTGCGGGTGGCGCGCGGCGGGAGTGGTGGCGTTGCTCCGCCCTGAGCGTACCGGGGCTGTTGCCAGCACCGTGAGGTAGGTGGCTTGGGCCGGCCGGGCCGGGTTCTCCAAGCCCCTGGGCTGCTGGTCCCGCTGAACCGTGGCGCGCTACCCGATGTTCGCCCGTACCTGCTGTACGGCTCGTCTGTGCTGCCAGTACCGTGAGGGGCCAGCAAGACAATGTCCGGCCTCTTCTGCGGCTGCCGCTGATACCTACGAGTCTGAGGGCAGCCGAACTCCTCGCCTGGCATCAGTCTTCAAGAGTCACATCATCCATATAACCCTTTCTCACAGGTCAAGCCCTCTGGCCATCCGTTCTTCTGTTCCCCCTAGCTCTCCAGCTGGCCCACGATTTCGTTAAACATCACGACAAATAAGCGCACCTTGCCAATGCCTTGTGGAATGAAAACACTACTTGGCCTGTTCAAAAAAAATTATCAGGTTTCTATTTACACAGTGGGGCTCAGCGTTCAGTATTCCCAGCAGGGCACCTGCTGGCCCCATGGCCAGTGGTGCCACAGCGCAGGTTGCCAGGCAGACACTACCTCCCAGCTGAGCATTTCTGGCCATGCCTGCAGAGCTCTGCTCTGGTCCCTCTGTGCCTTAGGCATGCTTCAATTCAGGCAGGTCTCCAGCACAACTCATCAATGTCAGTCTGAATTCCACACCTGACTTTCCACGTGTTCGCAGGTTGGTGTTGCCCTATCGAGTAGTGGGAAAATCCTATGGAAGAATGAAAATAAGTAGTTAAAGGTGCAGGACAAAGCACCACAGGTGCACCACATCCATACCTTTACTTTGAAACTTAATCATGTGAACCTCTTTCCCATCTATATGACCCTGGCTTCCCTGTGAGACCTTCCTCTGAGGCACTATTAAAAGCTTTGCTAGGTGGAGATCTATGACAGGATAACAGGTCTTCTGGGTAGAGGGGAAGAAGCAGACGTTTAGAGAAGATTCAACTGGTCTGATGTGCTTTTTTTGTTAAATCTGTACTGGCTCCTACAGACTGTTATACTGTCATCTACCTGGTATGGCCTACAGTGCTACAGTGCTTTGCTGTTGTTCTAGGGCCTTCGTAATTTCTTAAATTTAGATTGCCCATCTACAAGTTTGCAGATGTCCACATCTTTTTTTTCCCCCTAAAGTCAGCTGCTTTGAATCTTATTATACTTCTCTCCTCCGTGAATTCTTAAAGTTAACAACAAATGAATCCTAACTCGTAAGGCTTGAAGTAATTTTCCTGACATGAAGCAACATCACATTAGGGTCCTCTACCATTTATCTGAAGAGTTAGAACAGTGTCAGAGCCAATCAATCTTACATTAGGCACAAAGAACAAACAATAAACACTAAAATCACAATAACACATTTTGCTTCAGCTAAGTAAAGATTTAACGAAGCAGGAAAGTAAATATAATCCATGGCAAACATATTGAGACCACCTTTATTCTTACTTGCTTTTTTGTATTCCATCTATGCTAACAGCATAAAGTGATAAAAATCACTTGTACTGACAACTGTGTAGTAGCTACTGCTAGACTGAAAGTCCAATGCAGATATGCAAATAATCTAAATATTTACCTTTTGCTCTATAGTCCTTCATATGGATCATGCAAAAGAAGGCAGCACTGGAACACAAGAATTCTTCCAATTTCTGCTTGTTTGTTCTTTTCTAATATGAAAGTCATATTTTTCCTCAAAATATAACATCTCTCACAGACACAGAAGAGATCATTCAAACCTGCATTCAAACAACAAGAACTTATTTGATTACTGAAAGTTAAATTTGGTCGATAGCTACCTTTGCTATAGCTATGATAAGTGGAAAACATGTATTTCTGGTAATCAAGTTAGCTTTAAAAAACAGTTTAATGGCTGCAAGTCTGTTTTACAAGGTCAGTTTACAGCATAGGTTGTACATTTTCTTAGACTAGGTAGAGCCTAAAGATACTCATACACTATAAACACAAACTGAGTAACAGGGAGCTAGCATTACACAAGCAATAAAAATAAATACGAGAAAAAGCAAACAAGAATATTTAGGCCACAGTCTTAACAGTCATTGGGAGAATGACCTTTAAGAAGACAGGTACATCATCTGTGACAAATGTTTTATTTTGTTTAAAGAGAGACAAAAACATTACAGAAAACTAGATTATGTAATAATACACACAACAGCAAATGTAACAACTTCAGAAGAGGTTACTAATCCCCACATATGGATCAAGAAGGACAATTTTTAACTAAGGCTTGCAAACAAAAAGTCATTGAATTACAGTGATATTCACAGATAAAACAAACAGTTTTCCTAGGGCTTGTATCAGATCACCTGGGGAATTGTAGGTGTGGAGGCCTGAAAAATAGTAAAATTGTTTACATGGAACATGATTACCTACGAATGAAGAAAGGTTATATAAGGTATAATAATGGAGAGATATAATTAATATGAATTACAGGGTTGGGTGAGCTTCTTCAAGGCTTAGTAACACCTGATTTGATTGTCAACATGCTACACAATGTATCAACTGTATTGAGCATGTGGAGAGTTTAATATTTAATACTATCAGTGACATAGTAAAAAAATTGCTGATTAATTGCGTATTGACATAAAAGGGGAAATCACCTGCACCTCAGATAAACATAGAGCAAATTCTAGCCCTTGAACAGCCTGACCAGTTGGTCACTAATACTCTAGACCCTGTGTTGTCCACATACAGTAAGTTAAACAACAAGGACTTAGACACACAGAGTACTGGTATATTCTCAGCTGAGGACAAGGTTCTCCTTCAGTCAAGGTTGAAGGGTAATCATGTCACTGTTAAAAAGAAAAGAGATAATGCTATAAAATAACTACCATATTGTTAAAAATTAAGGACTCAATGCATATAGAATGATTAAAACCAGAACTGCTTTCAACTAATCAGGAAAATACATAGAATAAAAGAGTTCTTTTTTTCTTAGGCATGTGTACCAGATCACTGTCCGACACAGACACAGATGGTGGCACTTTTACTTCTTTTTATAGTCACTGTAATAAAAAATTAACAGTAACATAGGGGGATGCATGCATTTGTGTGATTAGCTCAGTTAAGCTAGTAATTTTCCATACAGTTACCTATTTTCAGTTAAGGCATGCAGCTGGATGACATCCTTTATGTAACAAGAAAAGAAACAATGGATGGGAAAATTGGAAACACACAGACTTGACAGGACTGAGTGAAGTCAACAGGAAATATCTCTTTGGCCTCATTATCTTTTAACTTAATTATTTTATAAATTTAATTTTATTCATTCAGTATTTTTATACTGGGAACAGCCAATAGACAATCTTTTTTTCATATATGTCACCATGAAACTGCTGCTATTTATATTGGAGTGGAAATAACAATAGTAACTTATGCTTTTTTCCCAGCCTGAGGCCAGTTTGCTACAAAGCTCTATTATATACAATTACAATTTGAATTTAGTGCAGAATTTTATCTATGTGGAAAAGACATACTTCCATTAGAAGCCTACCAAGACTGTACTTAAGAGTTTCACACTTACTGTCTCTCAGCTTTCAGGCCATACATAAATACTGGTTTTACTCTAAATTATTTTTAACCTACCTACTTTGAAGATCACTTTCCCTGCACATTTATGTCACATATCCTGAAGAGGGATCTCTACACTGCTACTTCATAAGAGTTTTTCATGGGAGTATTTGAATAATTTCCACGCTTACTCTAAATTATACTTAGGCTCATTTGGTCTTTTAGACAACACCTGTTTTTTCACTAGAGCAGATGAAGAAGGCAGGACCAAAAGCACCGATTCTCTATGAGCAATTAAAGTTTCATGGGGAAGAAATCTTAGTTGCAGGACTAGACTGAGAAAGGAATTTCACTGAAAGTCCTCTTTACTTTTGCTAAGGGTGTACTATTAAAAATACCTTTAAAACAACACTGAAAATATATCCAAAATAGTGTATGACTGTAATTTTAGCTAGTGTAAATGGACACAGAGAGGCGTCAGAGTATCACAATCTGATTTGAACAAACACCAGTGTGTCCTGGTTTTGGCTGGAATAAAGCTAATTTCTTCTCAGTAGCTGTCACAGTGCTGCCTTGTGGATTCAGTATGAGAATAATGTTGGTAACGCTCTCATGTCTTGGTTGTTGCCAAGTCGTGTTTATCCTAAATCAGGGACTTTCTTGTGTCTCATGCTCTGCCAGTGAAGAGGTGCAGGGAAAAAAAGCTGGGAGGGACCACAGCCGAGACAGGTGACTTGAACTGGCCAGAGGGATATACCACACCACAAAACGTCGTGCCCAGAATATAAACTGGGGATTTATATTACCAGTTACCTAGAAGGGCCTGATTGGGCCTCAGGGCAGGGTCTGGCATTGGTTAGCAGGTGGTGAGCAATTGTATCGTGCATCACTTATCTTTTTCTAATCATTACTATCATTATTTACTACTACTACTATTATTATTATTGACTTTGTTTCAGTTATTAAAGTGTTCTTATTTAAACCGTCAAGTTTTACTTTTGATTCTCCTCCCCATTCCACCGGAGTGGGTGGAGGGGACGGAACGGCTGCCTGATGCTTAGTTGCCGGCTGAGGTTAAACCAGGACACACCAGTGACTTTGAATAGCCGCTAAATAAGCTTACAATGGATAAAATAGGCGTAAAGTACAGTAGGTGTGACCTCTATTGCATACCTCTGCTGCAATAGCTATGTTAGATGCATGAGGAGGTGTGATCTCTCATCACACTACAGAAACAGAAGTGCTTGTTTTAGATCCAAGTTTTAGCAGACCACTAGAGCCTTGCTGGCACAGTCTACCTTGCTTCCCCAGGATTGCCCCTGTGTATACTAGGCAAGATTTACAGGAAAAGACAGGATTTATTAGAGCAGCTAAATATATATCAGTCCAGCATTAGCTAAATATATACTACATTAGGCTAACAAACTCTCTGTTGGGACCCGAAAAGAGAGTAAATTGTCTGAAACTGTATAATTCTATAGCATTCACCCCTACATGATACAACGTGCCTGTAGCATGTATTAACACTAAAGGCAGAAGCATTTCTACTATCCATCCAATCTAACAGAACGACTCCAATTCACAACCTCTTAATCCCCCAGCTGCTTCAGAAAGGGAGGAGACAGATTGTGAGGGGCACTCACCCGGCAGTCCTTCTGTCAGACACCATGGGATGAGCCTCTCTGACGCACTGGCAATAGCAACAGGGTGGAATTCAGATTTAACAGCTCACCATTTATCCTGTCCTCTTTCTGTCCAGCTTGGTCTTCACTTTTACATGCACTAGGAACTGGAAAAAACCCAGACTGCCTCAAACTAGAATCCCATGAGGACATTTTCACAGGAGTTAACATACTGTGTTAAAATTAGGCACCCACACAGTTCTAAATCCAAACAGTTGATTGAGGTGAAAACTACCAAATGCCTTGCTCCAACCAGGATGAGTTAACTTGAGAGACAGTTCTGTGTCTAAACTGAGGCCAGAAGCGTGGGTGTACTTGATGTAGGCACACAGGTTTTAAACTGGGTAGCTCAGGTAGGGGTAAGAGCATCTCTATAGCAGCACAGACCGCCCTGGAAACCAACAGATGAACGTCTACCCAAATTCCCTGACAGATTTTGTTGATTCCCTGTTGATTCTGCTGACCATATGAAGCAGTGTGCTGCCACTTCATAACAGCAATTTTAACCAAAGCTAACTAGTTTAAAGTTACTTCTGATATTTCTTCACTTCCATTTTTGGGTACAGATATAAACTTAGTTAACTCATCTGGCCACGTCTTTCTACCTTTTTATGACAGGAGGGTTCTGTGATGCTAAAATCAGGCATTAAATGTAGCACATTGTCTTTGTCTTACTTTTTGTCCCCTCATAACTTCGAAAAATAAGATACAGAAAAATAGATACACGTGAAGTAAGCATATTACCAGAACTTCAAACAGTGGGGGGTTTTTTGGGGGCTGGGGGGGGGACTTGTTGGTTGGTTGGTTTTTGTGGATTTGTTTTTTGGGTTTTTTTTGGGGGAGGGGGTTGTGTTTGGTTGGTCGCTTGGGTTTTTTTGGTTTTTTTTGTTGGTTTTTTTTGGTTGGTTTTTTTTTTGTTGTTTTGTTTTTAAATTTGTTTTGTTGTTGTTTGTTTGTTTCCTCCTAGAAAGGAATTAAAGCAACCAGCATATCCACGACTTTCCCATAAGGAAATCTACCAAGGAAAAAAAAATCACCTCAGAACCCCAATTTACAGTTTTATAACAGAAGTTTAACCTTATTCAGCATTTACACCTCGTAAACCCATCCCGCGAGGCGAGTCCTGTGTCCGGCGAGGCGGGGCCACAGAGCTCCGCGGCAGGTGAGCGGCGGCCAGCGGGCTCCAAGAGGAGCTCCCGAAGGAGGGGGAGCTGCTGGAGGGTGACCTGTCCCTGGGGGACGCAGGATTTTGACACCCGAAATCTCTGCCTCTCAGGACGGCACTGTACCCACTGTACTCAAATTACGAGGCGTCTAATTACCTTTTGTCTTGGCAGGCGCCGCCAGGGACGCGGAACGCGGCCACCAGGAAGCGGGCGGGCAGCGACACAGCCCCTCCGCGGGTGGCGCCCGGGGCCGCCCCGCCGCCCTTCGCGCCGCAACCCCGTCCGCCTCCGCCGGGCGCAGCCCCCCCGCCGCGGCGAGTGTCGCCCCGGCTCTCCGCCCAGCCACCCACCCCCTCCGCCGCCTCCGCCTCCTCCCAGAGGCCCCCGGCCCCCTCCTCAGCCGTAGCCCCGGCTCTCCCGGCGGCAGAGGCGGCAGGTCCCAGCACCCCCAGGTACGGGTCCCGCCAGGCCCGGGCGCGGAGGGCGGATGGAACCCCGCGGGCGCCGGGAGGGATTGGCCGGGCGGCGGGGGTAGGCGGGCGGAGAACATGGCGCCGGGGAGCGGCGCGTGCTGAGGCGAGCGGAGCCGAGCCGGGCCGGGCCGGGCCGGGCCGGGCGGCGGCGGCGGGGGCGGGGAAAGGCCGGTGCTGGCGGCGGGGCCGCCAGGGATATGCGGCAGCGGCTGTTCTCTGTGCTGAGCCGGGCTCTGCCGGGCTGGACGCGCCCCTGGGCCGCCCCGGCCTCGCGCTCTTTGCCTCAGGGCCAGCGGCGCAGCTCTCTCGGGTACGGTGCGAGTGCGGCGGGGCCGGGCCAGGGCCGCGGATCCCGGGGCCGTGTGACCCGGGCCGGAGAGCCCCCGCGGTGTTGTGTAAGAGGCGGCGGCGCGGCCGGGCGGGGGCACCTTGTGAGTCCCGGGGAGTGCCCTGCCCCGAGTGCGGCAGGAAGCCGGGGGAGATCGGGCCGCGGAACGGGGCTGGCGGCGGAGCCTTCCGGGGAGGCGGTGGGCGAGCTGGGGGCTCCGGGGCCGTGTGTACCGAGGAAGCCTGTGTCCTGCCTTGTGTCCTGTCCTACCGCCCGGGAGAGCCCGGGCTGACGTGCTCCGGTGTTTGCAGCTGCACTTCCCTTGACAAAGCAGGCTTGGTCATCAGCCGTGCGGCTTTCGTTGCCCGGGGGCTTGCTTTGTTGTTCTCCTTCTCCCTTAAAAAACCTCCGTGAATTGTCATGTTATTTAACTTGCCATGTCTTCCTAAGGCATAATTATGGAAACAACAACAACACCAAAAGTTTAAAATCTTTAAGAAGAAACTGCTAACAGCTACCCAAACTTGATGGCCTCTTCAGTTTTTCACGAGTTTTCTGGCACTGGCATTGTGAGGGGCTTGTTATTGCGTGTTTGTGTTACGAGTGTCACCAGCTCCAGTGGAGAGAGCGCAACTAACCTCCATCAAGGGAGGAGCGGGCAGGAGGCTTGGCGTAGCTCGCTTTTAGGGGCAATTTAAACTGCGTAACAACTCGGCAGAGTTTTTCCAGGAAGGGAGCTGGGGTGAGGGACAAAGGCTAAGTCGTTTTCTTTCTTTCGTTAACACTGTATCTGTTACCTTAGTAGCCAGACCTATTTTTAATACTGCACAAGTAAGAGACGTCAAAAGTAGCATCTTTCCGGCGAAAAAAGTGAGTTATGATGACTCATACTGTCGGTGCTCGTGTGTCAAAATCCGGATGCACTGTTACTGTTCATTATTGCTATTTATGCTTCAGAATTGTAAAGGTAATCCACGGTGTATATTCGGAGCTAATGCTTTTCTCAGGCTGTAGTTTCTCCTGCTAGGTTACTCTTCTTTACGCATGTGAATATATGCAGTATTCGGATTTAACTTTATATATGTGAGTAGGCCTGTTATGTTTTCATACTGCCTACAACCATGATTTCATCATCCATTTAATTTTAATTGTGAATTAGGATTTACATAAATGATAATGAAATGAGAGCAGGCATAGTTCTTTCACATGATGGTTCTTTTAAGATGTGAAAATAAAGAACCTTTTTTCAGTTACATGTTCCCTGTTTTCATCTCTGTATTTTGTTCGTGCTTGAACTTTTTTTTTCATAACATTTTAAACCTTCATCTCTATGTCAAGTAGCAAGATAGTTTCTTAGTTACAGCTTACCTCCTTTTCATCTGATGTACAGCATTAAAATTACCTATTCTAGTTGGGAAGTCCCTTGAAGGTTCTTGTTCCTATGTTTGCCTGCTTTTTTTGCTCACTTTCTGTCTTCAGTCACTGTAAGGCTGTGGCTTGATCCCTTGGATGAAACGGTACCTTTGGGAATTTACTGAAGTGTCAAGCATATAACTTATTTTGCACATGAATACAGAAGCACTCCCCTCCCCTGTTAGATCCAGAAGAAAGAGGGAAGGGACAAGAAGTTCATTACCTCCAGCGTTTCACAGTACTGGAAGGTATTAGGCTCCTAGCTGTAGGGGTCATTGCTGGTTATTGTAGAAGTCATTTACTAAAAATGCAGTCACACCATTTGAGAAATGGCATGTGGGGTTGATATTTTTGATACATTAATTCTATTGTATTAGATACTTTTATAGTAACTTCGGTTACTGATCTTTTAACTGCATAGAAATCAAAAAGTTTGTAATAGAAGATTTAGAGAAATTGCTTTAATCAGTTTTGTGTCTGGTTATGTATTTTTATATGAATGATCTGTCAGTGAGTATCTTTGCTTTCAACTTTTTTGATGCCCATAAGTTGCTCACATATTCTTATGAGATAGCACTGTATGTATATAATAAGGTGATTTTTGATGGATCCTGTTTGAAAGTTGCTTGACTGCCGCTTTCTATTAAAATCTTACCTTCTGCATCTTGTTTTTAGAATGAGTCAGAACTATAGCTTGCCTGAACAATTGAGATGGAAAAGAACACTGTAGGACTGAGAGTTTTTTTGTAATTTTAACAGTAGAACCAGAATTGAATTGTCCAAAATTGTAAAAACTAAACTACAGAATAGGTGAACAGCCAGGACTTCCTTTGTTGAAACACACCGCTGACTCCTGTAAACTGCTTGTTGTTATGGGTTTGTTGCTCATGTCAAAGCTCTAGCGTTAGATAAGCAGTTGCTTTTAATGTGGGATTACAGTGCTTTTAATGATTCAGAATTCTAAAATTCTCTGTTTTTGTTGCTAGATCAGATTTTCTTGCCAGTTCTCTCATCTTTCTGTGAATTTCTTGTTGTTATGCAGTATAACTGAAGTTTTAGTCTCATCTTGTGTTGTGTTTTTTTTTTTTTTTTTAATTCAGACCTCACAAGTTTTTTTTTTGAGGATACAAGACAGATGGTAGCATAAAGCATTAAATGAGTTGGCTTTACAAAGAGTTTTGGGCAATCTGATGTGCTACTTGCGCATAAAATCTATGAAATACACAAAGCACAGAGGTCTCTCCTATAGCATCCAGTTTAACATTTCCCTCTCTGTGTGCAGGGCCACGTGCTAGACACCACCACAGTCCTGGGGCTGTGGAGTAAGCCCTGCAACTGTAGGGTGGGTGATGGAGGAAAAATGTCAGGGGGGCAGGAAGAGAGAATGAGAACTACTGGTCTGCAAGTGTTCAATAAACAAAGCAATTAATTGAATTAATGAGTACATGTCTTAAGAAAATGTGTAAAATATGCTTTGAAGCAGTTGGTCACGTAGTGCAGAAACTAGTCTGATCAGTCATGTTCTTAACATGCAATTTGAAAATACTGATGCAAGCCAAATTACTATGCCAGATTTGTGAAAATCTTTATGATACTATATTTCGATGACATCTAAAGATTAACACCCCTCCCCCATCCCTCCTCTCAGGTCTTCCAAATAATCGGAGGCTTCAAAACCCTTTTGGAATTCTGTAAAATACTGAAGCAAAGAATTGCTAGGGAAAGATTAATTGTTTTATTTCTGGTGAATGTGGTTAGAGCTTGTTTACCTTGGAGGCTGTGTTTGGATGAATTGTTTGAGGCAACTTTTGAGGACATAGGAAAAGTAAGCTCAAGCTATTTAGAGATTAAAAAAAAACTTGTTATCCTTTATTGCTCTATGTAAAATCAGATTGTATAAGGTCCTGCCTTTTTGTTTGACTTTTTTACCCAGTGCTTTGGAAACTGTGAAGTGGTCCGGTTAAGGAATGTAGGCTTAGAGCAGTAAATTAGCTTTATGGTGTCTTGATTGTATATCCCATCTCTTTTGGCCAGCACATCATTGTAGTTCTCAGGCCAGTTACTCAGCTGGGGCCTGATCTTATGTGTGAAACTACCAGGACTCTTGTTTTTGCCAAGGTCACATGTGATACGGTCTCATTAATGCTGCTGGTAATTCCTGTACACCAGTGTTACACACCAGTGTTTCTGCTGTCACGTTGGCAGTGAAGCCTGTGGCAGACCAAGTTTTACTGCTGTGATCTAGAAGTTGTACAAGCTGGACTCTTTGGGAAACAAGAGCAAGGCAGGCATCTGCCCTGGCCACCATCATTAGGGGGGAATTTTCTGAGTCAATTACAGGCTTGGCTAAAAGCTGCAGACTGAGGTTCTGAAAACGCTTTAATTGTAGCGAGACTTTAGAATTTCTTCAAAATGAACTACATAACAAAACCTTATAAATATTCATAATCTTCAGACTTGCCTGATTTGGCATGATTAGTTGTTCTTAATAACTTGGGAGCACTGATTAAATCATTGTGGGTCTTTGTAGCTGGATCTTTTGTGTATGAAGTAGTGTGCTGAATTCCTGATGAGTTTAAAAGTGATAAAACATGTTAACATTTTGAGCAGTTTATCTACTTATGCAGTCTGTCTGCCTGTGCATGCAATCAGAATTATTTAGATCAGTATCAGGAATGTGTTGGGATCTCATACATTCTCTAGCTTCGTGACAAGCAAATTCACACAAGATTGATGCTTTATGGATATTGAATCATGAAGTATTTTAATGTCTGAGTGTCTAAAAGAAGGATTGATGAACCTGTAACCTGAAAGGGTATGGATAGTCTCCTGAAGAATCCCTTTTGGTAATGTTCACCTGAATTGATTTAATTTGTTGATTTTTTTTGTTTGTTTTTTAGAGGTTACTGTTTCACTGCTGCATTTTTATTACATTCTTAGTAACAGAACTTTGTATTTGTCTGATTTTAGAGAAACATTTTTCTGCCTACAGTTTAGTCAAAAAAAATTACATTTTTATTATAACATACAGGTGAATGGAAATGTTAGGAGAGTAGGTAGATTCTTGATTGTCTTACTGGTAACATGACTGTTACCCATAAAAGGATATCACAATGCCATCAAATTCTACTGCTATCATGATCAGAAGTAGGTGCAAGAGACAAAGAGGAGGGGTGCAGACCTGTGCAAGAATGCAGATTTAATTGATTGTAGCAAAGCCATGAGCTTGCAACTGAAGCAGTTCATGGTCTCCCTCCAGAGTGCTCAGTTTGGTGCTGTCATCCTTGTAAGAGAGGTGAGAAAACTCTGCCTGGTAGTTCTGCAGCACCGGGCTGCCTGCCAAAGCACACAGCCCTTCTTTTTCTCCACGCATTGGCAGCTGGAGAAATCTTCAGGTAAACCAAGATGGATTAGTAAATAACACAGAGAACGTTACCAATGGTACCCTTGCAGGACAGAACAGAGGTTCTCACTCAATGAAGGTTTTGCTTCACTCTGGTAAATGGTAAGCTATTAGTTGCATAAAGACTTCAAGGAAACATGAATTTAAAGGCAAGTGATAGAAAACAAGCATCAAAATGTGCTGAGATGGTAACTTGCCTTTCATCTGGAGCAGACCTGTGTCTAGCACTTGACTTCAGTATGTGCATACTGTCATGACAAAAAAAATCTTGAGAAGCACTTTGGAGTTTGTGCCTTGGGGGTCATATTTTTATTAGCTAGTCACATTCTTGCATTGAAGCAACCCTCAGGAGTTTCTGCTAATTGGTTTTCAAATATGGTCCTTTAATTGTTCAAACATTGGACTTAGATTTCACTACACAGGCTAATTTTTAATTAAAGTAAGTTTGCTAAAATAACTTTGAGAGATTAAAGTAGTGAAGCAGAATCATATATCACTTAATCCCACTCTGTAATACTCTGTTTGCAGGTGAATCCTGGCATCCCCAGAGAGCCTTGCTGGTTCCAAGGGACTGCCTGCCTGGAAATGATTACAAAAATGGAACCTCAAAGAATAGAATATAATTTCAGTAGAAGTGCTGTAATTGAAAATTTGGTGCTGGTTTTAACTGATACTTTTCCTGTATGAGTAATTTTGATGCGGAGGAAGAATATTTCCTATTCATTGAGTAGGGACACTGTTCTTAGTTCAGGCATCCCTATTCTATTTTTCTTTCTACCTTTGTCATCTTTCCACCTGTAATTTTTGAGCCAGTGGAAGAATTTTCTCTGTCACAGTAGTGCTTTGTATTGTTCCTGCTATTTTGTCTTTATTGGATCTTCCTCTGTTGCTTCTGTTTTATGAAAGTAGTATGGCAATATTTCTTTTAATGTTTTTGTTAGGCTATTAGCTCTGCAATAAACGTAGCAGCTCCTTTGTGGAAGGCTTCCCTTGCTACTGACCAGCAGCATCCAGTGCTCACTGTAATGACAGTACTGCAAGTAGCTATAGCACATGGACTTTAGGACAGCTTCTGAACATGACTTTAGAAATTAAGCTACTTCTCAAAAAATACGTACAGAATTTCTGGTTTTCTTACTTTTTTTTTTGCCTGTGGTTAAAAGCAGTTTTATTGTCAAAAAGTGGTTTGTAGAGTTTTAGGATTCTGGTGTGAAAGAATGGATTGTGGTATTTTTATAAAGCACTTGCACTTACTTGAAAGCTGTGCAGGAAAAAAGTCATATGGGGGAATGTTTAGTATTGGGTCGTACAGTTTACTCCTTAAGAAAATGTAATGGTATAAAAGTTCTCTCTAAAGTGTAATTTTTTCTTTTCACTTTTGTATTGTAGTAACACAGCAGCAGGAGGAATAGTACTTAAGCAGGAAGGTGTTGGTTGTGTTCTTTTGACGTATTTGCCTTCCAGGAGTATTCCAGCATAGTTGATCAGTGATGCTTTTATTTGAGTTGTCTGGCACTACGATTCACTTTGCAGCAAAATAATTGTAGGTAATCATGCAAACCCATTTGAAGTTAGAGAATGTTGTATTCACAATGCCCACTGAAATAACAGTGAAGATGGACATACAAATTTCAGTCCTTGGTTTGAAGGCTTAATTACTGATTTTGTCCTTTTGGAAATTGTAGGTTTTTCCTGTACTGGAATTTTACTACCAAGCTGGAGGTAGCCTATGAAGGAGGCAGAAGTAGGGAATGATAATAAAATGAAGTGGAGGTGTACAGCTTCACAAGACATCAATTGAAGTCTCATAAGGTTTCATAGCTGCATAATTTGATGAATCACATTGGAAAGATGAGTCATCTGAGCAAACAGTAAAGTTCTGTGACTTAGTGATGTGGTGTAGAAATAACGGAGATATCAGATGACAAGGAAATTGTATAACATTAAAAAAAACCCCACAACTCGAGTAGTGTATAGTATATATGTGTCTTCTGACAAGCATCTAGTCTCTTACTGAGATAGAATATTCTAGCTGAAAACCAAGCTATAGGTGTTCATTAGCAGACATGGAATCAGGAGCTTAAGGGACCTCCTTGTTCTCCCGCATACTTAGATTTGTCAAGCCAACTTGTGTGCAAGTCAGAAACCATTAGGGACAGTTTAGTTACTGATTTTCGTATATGAAAAGTAGTATCTATTCTCACTTCAAAAATTTTACACAGTATCTTAAGTTTAGTAGGGTATTTCTTCTTAAAACTCTGAACTTTGAACATGGAGGCATCTTTTAATCGTTAGTACAGTTTGTTTCAGTGCTGTTGATGCAGATAAACAGAGACGTGGTACTTGGAGTAATCTTTGTATTTCAGTGGTGTCTGCATTTTTTCAGAGGAAGAAGGCCCATAGATATTCCAAGCAGGATTGGCCTGAGCACAGGGTTAAAGTAGTGGATAAATGACCAGTTTAAATGAGAGTGTATACATTTAAATTTAAATTCAGCATTTCAGCTACTGTTTAGTGATTACATTTGACTGCACTTTTGTTTTTTAAAGTATTTCATAGTGAGAGAACCATGTTTTACTAGTGGAAATGTTTCCTTCTAAAATGCATTGAATGGCACATTTCAAAAAGTTACTTCATATTGTTTATCGCTTTTGCTTAGAGACATTTAGATTCTGAATTAGTCACACTTAGTTTCTTAGCATTTCAAAATTTGTGCCTTTAAAGAAGGGTGTCTTGTAGCATGTGTTAAACTAATGGTAGAAGTTTAAACATGTGAGACAATCTATTTCTGTTTATCATGGCAGTTCTGCAGTCTTTGTATTTTTATGGCAGTAATGCAAACAGTGTTACCATTTCTTGCTTGAGTGTACAAACCTAGTGGTCTGTTGGTAAAATTTTGTTTATCTGACAATCAGAGTTACAGCATTTGTAATATAATCAACAATTCAGATACATGAAATACTTTCCTGAAGTTTGAAAGTATACTTGAGTATGTGTATGCTTCATCTGATTTAATTTTTATCATAATCAAATAAAGGGATGACATTTATTAAGTTTGGGTTGTTTAAATTACAGTTAATGTGATACTTGAAGCATTCAATTAAGCGATTACATTTTTATGTGTTTCTTGCTCTTCAAGGTTTCTTTTTTGTTTTAGCAGCAATATCTTTCAGGGTCTGAATTTTAGGCAAATTTGGTGAATTTTGCACATAATAGAACTTCTAGCTGTCGGTATTGCTCTGTATTGTCTAACATAATATTAAAATACTAGCAAGGCTTAAGTGAAAATAATAAGACATTTCTTCTGTTTTCTTTAAGGTTTCAGAAGGAGACAGACAACAAAATGAACAATCCAGCTATTAAGAGAATAACAAATGAAATTATCAAATCACCTGAGGATAAACGAGAATATCGTGGACTGGAATTGGCAAATGGCATTAAAGCTCTTCTCATTAGTGACCCCACCACAGATAAGTCTTCAGCAGCACTTGATGTGCACATAGGTATTCAATTCATGTTGCGTTCATGATGTCATTAATAAAAATGCTTAAGGTTTTGGTATCTTGACGCAGATAAACTGACAGGAGTGGTATGTAGTTGGCAGCCTATCCTTTTATTGTAGTTTATAGTTTGTTTAATTCTTTGACACATCAAGTTGAAAATTATTAGAGCTAAATGCTCTTATTGTACTCTGTGTTTACTCAAGTGTAGCTCAGTCAGTCGAAAGACTGCTTTTAACCATTAAGTTTCATGTTATGAGAGACCTTTTGTAAGCAGAAAAGGGGCGGGTTGCAAGTGCAATTATTTCAGACAGCTCCATCTGTCATGTCAGACTTTTTTTCATGCTAAGTTGTTGATGTGTAGAGGTGAGAAAATGCTGTAGTGCTAGAGAAGTTGAAGAGGCACTCCCTAACTTCAGTGATGCTTATGTGTGCAAACAGAAATATGGGAAATAGAAGGGGAAGGCAATTACTTTGACTCTTTGAAATAATGGAAGCCTGTTCTTTTATCTGAGGTATTTCTCAAGCTTGTGTAGTTTTTCAGTTGCTTAGAAAGTATGATTCATGTGTGCATAACCTGAACACCCTCTTGCCATATCTGTAGTTGGGAGTGCTTGCTGCTGTTCGCATTAGGGCAGAAGTAATAGAGGGACTTCAAAAACTTCTGGCCTTTTTTGTTACGAGAATGGCTGTCTCAGATCATTATCTTGTTCAGAGGATCCCGAATGTGGTTTCATTTAGGTCCTGTGACAGTGATAGCCAACTGCAGCATCCAGTTCCTGCACATGTACTGGAGATGTACCTGTTGCCTTCATCTCCACTCTCCCACTGCACATTGCTGCACAATCTGAGGCAGGACTGCTGCTCTCAAACTTCTGCCTTTCTGTCTTCCATTCTTCCAGATCATTATTTTAATCTGCTTGCCTTCACACCTACTAGCTGGTCATCCATAGCTGCTTGTGTTCAGGCAATTACAGGTTATCACTCGTCCTATAAACCACAGGATAAATAACTCTTTAATTATGGTTGACAATTGCTGCCTCTTAACACAGTGCAGTTATTAAAGTCAAAGTATAGATTTCAGAGCAGTGTGATTTGCCTGGTCTTTACAGATTATGAGTCATGGATTTCAATTGAAAATAGTCTGTATAAGGAAGTGCAAGCTGATCTGGAGAGGCAATTTGAGACACTAATAGGTTCAGTTACTGATTGTAATTTTTAAAGTATTGTTTTGAAGATTAAGTTTAGTTGACTGTAGTTGCACAAGTGTCTTCTTACTGCTACAGAATTGATATAATTGCCTGAAGCAACATACTATAATATAAAGCACTTTAAGACTTAATGTTTTAGTATTACTTTGTATGAATGGTTACGTAAAATTTTTCCTCTTGCAGGATCCTTGTCTGATCCCCCCAACATTGCTGGGCTTAGTCATTTTTGTGAGCATATGTTGTTCCTGGGAACCAAGAAGTATCCAAAAGAGAATGAGTATAGCCAATTTCTAAGTGAGCATGCTGGGAGCTCAAATGCTTTCACGAGTGGTGAACATACCAACTATTACTTTGATGTGTCACATGAACATCTAGAAGGTGCACTGGACAGGTAAACACATATTTTTAGTATTTTAGTATTAAACACATATTTTTTAGTATTTTAGTATATTAGTATTATTTAGTATAAATTTTTGTTACAGAGGTTCTACTTGAAGTTATTAGTGTAAAAGTTTTTTGATAGTTCTAACATTATGATATTAAAAAAAAAGGTAAAAATTATCTTTTGTTAAAACCGATAACGAGATTTTTCAGTTCAAAAGTCTTACTCAGATTTTTTTCGTCTTGGAGAGTTCTTCATCGAGGCAGAATTTTTGAAGGTTAAATGTTGTGTTTACACTGAATATTTTTGGAAATGCGGGGCACAGAATATGATCACGAATTTATACATTGTGCAAATACTGGGATGGTGCAATCAAATGCTGTGCTTCCCATGGGATCCTTATTGACAGCAAAACAAGGGGGAAGTCTAGAAATATATTCGGATTCTCTTAGCAGAGGGGACTTGCTGAAACCTCAGTGTTATTTGGGAGGGGACAGAAATTGAAAGGAGTGTAGTCAGTGAGGTAGAGTGAGTTTTCTCTTTGGCTTCTCCCTGGATGTCTGACAAGACATATTTCATTGGTGAAATTAAGAGCCTCTTGCAGCTAAACCTCAAAACAGGAGAAATTTTCACTGTGGGAATTGTGATACAAGGCCCTTGATTCTTGTAGTACCTTATATGATGAATATGTTGTTGTTTGCATTTATACACAAAGAACTTGAGAAATAAGGATGCTGAATCAGTGTCAAAACTGTTAGAGAATTCGTAAGTTCTGCATTAAAAAATAATGTATTCAGCTGTTTTCAGGAAGTACCAAGCACCAAGCTTTATACTTTTCTGTTACAATTTATGTACAGTACTCTTGACTTGAATTAATTTTTTTCTCTTTAGATTTGCCCAGTTTTTCCTGTGCCCTCTGTTTGATGAAAGTTGCAAAGATAGGGAAGTGAATGCTGTTGATTCTGAGCATGAGAAGAATCTAATGAATGATGCCTGGAGGTTGTTTCAATTGGAGAAGGCTACTGGAAACCCCAATCATCCCTTCAGTAAATTTGGAACAGGTTTGTCAGAATATAATTATCTATCCAGTGGAGTTTTGTGTAACCTGCATAGTATTATTGTTTATATAGAATTGCTAAAGACATACTGAAACAATTCTCTTATTTTCCTCTCCATGCGTGTTTATTTTGGCGCTTTATGACATTTTTCACATCATAGACTAAACAGAGCTAGACAAAAGCGTAGGAAAAAGAGTGATCCAAGACTTGGAGTACAATGATGAAGCAACCTTTGTGATTCTGATAATTACTGCAGTGAGTGCTGTTTTCCAATTACTGGATTTGTCATAATTTGGTACTGTTGAGTTTTTGTGCATAACAAAGTGAATGAATTGTGTTTAAATTGTTGTTAGCCACATGCTTTTTGTTAACTAATACTGCATTTAGACTAGATGACAGTGACTAGGTCAAATCAGAAAGATCAGCAAAATATCATGAAAATTACTGAGTAGGAATATAGAAACAAAATCTAAACCATAGAGCACAACAGGAGGAGCCGGACAGACAAAATGATCTTGGACAAATCTCAGTCTTACAGCTGTATTTTTTTTTTTATTGTTCAGGCTTAATTATTCACAGAATGCTTAGTGACAATTGAAAATAAACAGCCTAAAACCTCAATTCAAAAAGCATTAAAGATAAGATACTATAGTTCTGGACAAAACCACAAACGTTTGATGCTTTGGTAGAAGTTTAAATGTTGGGTGTTTTTTTTAATAGGCATTATTTTCTATGTGAATTTATTTTTGAAACTGTTAAAGTTACAGGGCTGCACTGTTTAATCACTGAGCATAATGTGCTGAAAAAACAAGTGTTTTGTGGATGGGTCAGTTTATGAATAATTGATTGAGATATTGGGTATAGTGGAAGGATGGGAGAGCAGATAATGGGCTTTAAGGGAGTGGTTTCTTTCTCTGTCTCAAGGATAAGAATACCTTTACATCTGTTGATGGAGAGCATAGTTATGGGTCTGGTAGCCACCTGCCACAAGAGCAGGTATTGCTCTGTTAACCAGTAAAGAGAGGCTGTCTGTAAAAGTGCAACTATAACTCCATTCTCCAATTTAAAATAAAGCCTTGGGAACTGTGCATTAGTAGGCAGGTGTTCAAAGTACATTCTGTAATCTTTGCTACTGAAGACATTATTTAATTTTTATGTAGCACACAGAAAACATGAATGGAAATTGCAGAAATAGTATTGTGCAGTTTAAGAAGGTTGTGTAGCTCACACAAGTGAAATGTTTTCTTGGGGAGAATACCCAAAATGTGCTCAAATTCAACAGCAATAGTCATATTCCCTTCTCCTTAGATTAGATTCTGATTCTGAAATTAAATTACAGCACATAGCCTTCCAGTAGGTGTGACTTTGCAGAAGTAGAGCTCAGCTTTGATGGTTTTTGTTTACCCAGAGAGTTGACAACTGTGATGCATTTGGCATCCTTATTGTTTCCTTTTGATCAGCTGAGATGTTAATCTGGCAGAGTATAGGAATTACTTCATTTGATGCTTCAGGTCACTCCTCATTGCTGTGCACCCTGTTTGGTCAGCAAACCTTCTATTATTCCTCGTCTGTCCATAGGAACAAATGCACCTTCCAGGTTTCTTTTTAAGGGTGTGCATTTGTGCCCAGATATCCTTCACTGATCTCCCTGAATTAATGCTTATGATGGTGATTCTTCTCCATCATTACCCTCAGTGTCAAGTAATTTTCCTGGCACTTCTGCACTGGCTAGTGTCCATTTTCCTACATCTGCAGTCTTCTGACTGTTGCTTCCTAATGTACTCCAGTACTGTAACGGCACAGTTACTGAACTGAAGCTTTAACTCTGTGTTATTTTATTTTTTCTTATGTATTGATGCTGTGGGAGTAAACAGAGTAGAGTGTCTAGAACATTGCCATTTAACTTGTCTGCGAATGGTGAGGAGTATAGACAGAATATATAAAACATAAGACACTATTGATCCAATTTTCTTATTATGCATATTGATTATTTTTTAAATTACTATCCATCCAAAGGAAAGCAGACTGATTAATTTATATATTTCTTTTTGTTCTCTAAGTTCATAAACATTAAATATTGTTAAACATAAAATATTGTTAATTGGTTTTATGTTACAGGGAACAAATTCACTCTGGAAACTAGACCAACCAAAGAAGGAATAGATGTAAGGCAAGAGCTACTGAAGTTCCATTCTACTTACTATTCATCAAATTTAATGGCCATTTGTGTCTTAGGAAGAGGTGAGTTTTGTTGTGTTGGTTGAGTAAGACTTTACGTATATACTTGGGGAAAAAAAAGGAGGTTCCAACTGCTTAGAACCTTCCACAGTTGAGATGATATTTTACATAGTTTGGCCAAAAGCTTAATAACTGTGTTGAAAACTGTTTGCTCTTTGTAAATGTGCTGGCAGACTGGTATTTTTATGGTGTTTCACAGTAATGCTTGGATGGTGAGTATGAATGGAAGAAAATGAATTTTTTATCTAATCAAAAGCAAAATTCACTGAGGGATTTTACATGGAAACTTTTTCAGTAAGAATCACCTTGGCAACTGTGAATCTGTACTAAAGAAAACTGTCACTGCAAGATTAAATGAATGTGTATTTTGCTGATATGCATAAAAATTAGTGGTTTTTAATAGAATAACGCACAGTTCACAAAATTTTAATATATAGTGGACCCTCTTGGCTTGCATTGTTTTGTTAGTTGTTTTCCCCAGCACACTTCTGTTAGTGTAGTGTAGGAGCATGTATATATTGGGCAGGAAAGATTCTACTTTCTCAGTCCATCTGGGATTGTTTTGGTAACAAGGTAACTGCTTTTAGAAATCTTTCAAGGATTAAGGTTGTACTTTGAGATATCCAAGAAGCTGATGTTTTGTTTCTTCCAATGCCCACCCTTGAAAGGCGTTCACTAAAAAATTGTCAGATGAATCTTTTTTATCTTATGCTCACTATGAGAAGTGCTCCAAAATACATTTTTTGAGGCAGATAGCAATTTTGAAGGCAGAATTTCAACAGAAAAGGGTATAGGTCAGTTTAGGTGAGTTAATGTGCATCACCACATTCTTTCTGCAAGGAGTCTACTCTCATTCTTGCAAAGTACTGCAGTCACAGACTGAAATTGGAATGGATGTGAAACTAGAAGTGCTTGAACAGGTCGCAGGTGTGTGTGTTTTGGGTGCTAGGGACATACCTGGCTCACAGTGTACCTGAAGTACTGGACATGAACTGAGGCTAAAGAAAATTCAAACTTTGGCAAAGATACTTTCACTCTAGAAAATTTGCAGCTGTAATTCCATGTCCCTTAAACGTTTTTGGAATGTTTATTTTTGTAAGTGTTTGATACGTGATGTACCTTTCAGTTCTAGCTTAGATTAGTCTGTAAAACGTAAAGATATATTTTCGGTTACAAGATTTATATTAATCATGATTGAAGCTTTCCTTTAATAAGCATGGTGCTTCTAGCATGTTACAGTTCAAAATTCAAATATGAATATTTATTTCCTTTCTAAAATTAAAAATCAACATCATTAAAACTATTTTTCTGTATAATTCATGACTCTCCCAAACAATATTAAAAAAAAAGTTTGTCGGAATCTTCATATAATGACTGGTTTTTTTCTGATGTTTCTTTATTCTAGAATCGTTGGATGAGCTGACTTGCTTAGTGGTAAAGTTATTTTCAGAAGTAGAGAATAAAAATGTCCCTATACCAGAGTTTCCTGAACATCCTTTCCAAGAAGAGCATCTCCGGGTATGTATAGAGATACATCTTCCATCCAGGGTGTATATTTTAAATGTTATTTTTTATGTTTCAGTAATACATTTTGCGCTTCGCTACTCTTTTGTCAATGTCCCTGTTAAGTTCCATATTTCTTTATTCATTTTCCACCCACTTTTCCATGCTGAATATAGTTTTGTATAGTTGATAGTAAAGGTTGCACATTTGGTTGCAGTTGTAAGAAACTGTGAGATGATTAATTTTTTTTTTGTTTGTACCATGAATGGCTGAAGTGTTGCCCTTAGTTTTAGATACCTGTACTTTTGAGATTTGGGAGATGTGTTTGTAATGTGTGTGTGTGTGTGTGAAGGGGACGTGCTCCTGAGATGAATCTAATAAATGAGTTTTCCTTTGTTTATGGGTCTTCTTGTTTGTTTTTCCCCTCAGCAACTTTACAAAGTGGTACCCATTAAGGACATTAGAAATCTTTATGTCACATTTCCTATACCAGACCTTCAGAAGTACTATAAATCAAACCCTGGCCATTACCTTGGCCATTTGATTGGGCATGAAGGCCCAGGGAGCCTTTTATCAGAGCTTAAAGCCAAAGGTGAGTCCTTTGAGGGTAGAGAATTGAAAAATATTTGATCACGCAGTTATTTAAAGTTTAGTTATGTTTCACTTGAAATAGACTTCTATATGTTAAAAGCCTTCATCTGTTTGAGTAATTTGAACAATTTTGTGCTTTATTTTTGTTTCTGCAGCAGGTAGGAATAAATAGGTAACAGTCACTCAGGCTGCTGAGGCTATTATTTCTTGGACTCCCCTCTATGTGCCTTGTTTAGAGAGTTATACGAACTGTAACATAATGATCTTGTCTTTATTCTGTCCCTTAACTTTGAGACTACTGTCAGGTCCTTAATGTCTGGAAGATTACAAGGGTGTGCCTTTCACTGTTTTACTTTGTATCATTCTGTTCCAAACAGAAGTAAATTATCCAGTAATCAAATGATCTTGAGCTTGTCATATCACTCAGAGTACAAGGTTGGATAGATCTGACTTGTGTTATGTTTAACTTGCACTGTTGGCAGTAGGCATGAAGGAAGTAAAGGAAAACATGTAAATGAATCAAAATGGGTTTTAAAAAAAATGATGTTGCTGAAGCATGCAAAAAGTTGCATAAATTATTATAGATTTGTTTATGCAATATAGTTTCTTTTTAATGACATAGGATGGGTAAATACTCTTGTTGGAGGCCAGAAGGAAGGTGCTAGAGGTTTCATGTTTTTCATCATTAATGTGGACTTGACAGAAGAAGGACTTTGTAAGTGAAGCGCCATGTCTGTATTCCATGTTATTGCTGATCTGATGGTTTTGTGTTTGTATCTGAAGAGACTAATTGTGATTGTAGCTTGAAAGCCAATTTATTTTAATGAACTTATTATTCTGTGTTTATTTCCTCTAAGTATGCTAACACACTTCACCTAACATAAGAAATCAACTTATTTAAGGTTATATTAAGTTAGTTAATTAAATACTATAAATAAATTTCTTTAAAATAAGAGCTGTTAATACCTTTGTGTGCTACTTATTCATGCTATTTAGACGCAAGTTAAATTATATTGTAAATCAGTATCTTCACGTAAAGACGTGTTCAGTGCAATTCTTGGAATTAGCTGGGGACATAAACACCTTAAATTCATGTTTGGGAAAAGCAGGTTTAACTTTGTTGGTGGGATTGCAGATGTACTTAAAGATCTTGATGTATCAAAGTGCAATTAAAAATGAAACCATTTTTGTGTTCCTTAAATTTCTTCTCTGTGCAGAACTGAGTGAATAATTTTTTTTTCTTTTCAGTGCATGTTGAAGATATTATTTTGCACATGTTTCAATATATTCAAAAACTACGTACAGAAGGACCTCAAGAATGGGTTTTCCAAGAGTGCAAGGTAAGTAATTGGGGCTGTAGCTTATGTACCATATGTGGTGGTTGTATTTTTACAAACTTTTTTTATCATTAGATTATTTGGCTTTGTAACTAGCATTTAATAATCACATGGTAATTAAGTTTATTAATTTTTAAGATGCAACATGACACAAATGACAAGTACATTTAGAATACATTGTCTTAACATAGGCGTGAAATGCCCTTATAGAGCTGGGAGTTACTATAGCATAATGGAGGTGAAGGAAGAAGGATCCTACTCTGTCCACAAGGATTTTACATTAGTCTTCACTGAAGAAGGGGGAAACATTTACTGTGAGGAGTAACATTGCATTGGAAATTGAAATGGCTGTTATTCTACCCCTCCCTTCTTTCGTTTGTCAAATTGTATAGTTAAGATTGTAAAGGCAATAGACATTTAATCTGCTGTTTGTTCCCCCCACCTTTTTGGAAAGTCAGCTAAAGGCTTTTCATTAAGTACTTTGGCAGTACATGTCAGTCTTTGCTGAACTGTTCATGCTTCTTTCAAGGCTGGATAGTTCTGTGTGCACAGAGCAAAAATGTAAAGTGTCCTATTAGATAGCACTGCTCTTCTCAGTGTCAGTGTGAAACAAACCCAGTTTTATTTCTATATATAGTCTCATTGGTTCAGTACATATGCTTGGGTAAAGATTTCTTGTTCCATCTTAGCTTATTTGATCGAAACTGAGTGTCTCCAAAGTAGAAATTCTGCAGCTGGGTTAGCTTTATTTCATACACTTTGACACTGTATACCTGTGAAAGTAGTCTCAAGTCTTGTTATCCTCTGCTAAAAGTCCTGATGCATTTGTTTCACTGACAGAATAAGCAAATACAAGGTTTGAACAAGGTAGTTCCATTCTTCTGTCTCATCCCTCTGTGTTTCACTTGCTCCTCTTCTCTCGGCCCCAGCACTCCCGAGACTGTGGGGTGAGTCAGAGAGCTGGCAAACTAGTATGAAAAGAATCTTTTTGAGTTTACTTTCAGCTGAATTGTTGAATTAATGAGTTTCTCTGCATGGTTTCATGGAAGGATGGACTGTCCTTTTCACTGGCTTTAAAGTCTTAAATCTCTTTAATTCACCCTTGCCATTGTATCCTGAGAATGTTGTGTTCTATTTCTGGGGCTGAGACAGCAAAAAGAAACACACTTTTTCTGTCTCTAAACTTACTCTTGGCTGACTGAACAAAAGGAAGAAAACAGGGAGAGAGAGGTTTTGATTTGCTGACTTATGACAAACATTGCACTGGAACACTGTGTACTGGTTGTATCAGAGTTGGTGTGTTTTCAAATTATCAGGAAATTTAAATATATGAGAGATGGGGCAGATCTCTTACTATGAAAAGTACTTACATGACTTGTGTAACACTTCACATTATGAGACTATCACAAATTGCTTGTGAGTTTGATGCAACTTGAATATTACTGAAAACTTGTGTTAGGTACTTGTCTAACTGCTATAACATGGATACAGCAAAAGTACTTTCTTTTCTTTCATTATAAAAAGGAATTAAGTAGCCAGTAATTATTCTTAAAATAGGCTTTAATTTATGCTCTTCAGTCGTTTGTACATTGTTTTCTAGGATCTAAATGCTGTGGCATTCAGATTTAAAGATAAGGAACGACCACGAGGTTACACGTCAAAGCTTGGAGGAATGTTGCATGTAAGTGGAGGGGGTCGTTTTTGGTTGGGTTTTTTTTAGCAATCATTTAGCAGTATGTTTGATTATCCACTTAATAAATACAGGCATCTGCAAGGGTCCTTTGCACTTCTTGTATGCTGGCAGTCAATAAGTCACAGTCTGTTCACTCTACCATTTTATACTTGTGTACTAGGTAGAACTGATTATACAGTAACTAGAGGTGCTATTTGATCTGTTTCAGTGTTTCTTAAGACGTATGTACCTTGCCATTGTGTTTGCCTGGTAGCTAAGTGTTCTGTAGGGCAGTATTAGAGAAATGATATTTTATCATAAACACTGTGTTCCTTAGTTCACAGTGTTGAAATACTGCAGTAAGCAGAAATGTTTGTATTAAGATTGCAAATTACAAATGCTTGACTTTACTGATATGATTGCATATTGGTACTGAAAGAATAATCATGTAGCTTTTTCTTGGTCCTTAATACTCGTTGCAAAATTCCCTCATTTTGCACTAATGGAAGATTTAGATAGGTTTGTTAGGGTTTTTTTTGTCTAGTGAAATAATGCAAGTTTTATACATTGCAGCCATTCTTCATTGCATAGCTAGTGTCTGCATCTATTCAGAGAAATTTTTGGTTTCTTTGCAGGAATTACTGTTATTGGTTATAGACCTTTAATCTGTAAAGTCTAAAATAATGATCTTTAATTTTCAAATTTGCTTTCTGTTTGCTAAAAAGCATTAGTCTTGGCTGAAAACATGTAAATGGATATTTAAAGAGTTCCTGCTTGGGATGCTGTCTCTTGCTTTGGTTCTGTCAAATGCCTAAAATCTCTAAGAGATGGCGTTCTGACTTCTGAAACAGTCTTTCAGTGGCTTCTCTTTGTTGGATCATTTCTGATTACAGTTGGTGTCTCCAAAAATCAGGCCAGGAAGTTGCCAGCAGTGTTCCAAAGAGCAGGGTATTGAATCAGGAATCTTTTTTTTTTTTTTTAACTGCCTTTCTTTTGCTTTGCTTTGCAGTAAGAGTGGTAACTTTCATTCTGCTTTAGTATTTAAATGAGCATCAAATTCTGGATCTTTAGCATTCACATTTGAATTTTTTATGACACAGGTTTGGTTCATTGTCCTTGATCTCCACCCCCCACAACCCTTTCTCTTTTCCAGAATCCTTTTTGTGAGTGACTCTCTGTTCTGGAAGTCATTCCACTGTAATTTTTTATATAATGTATGTAATTCAGAAAGCCATTTTGCAATAATTCTGGTTGAAAAGTACACCTGTATGGCAAACTGCAAGTAGTCGGTGCCTATGTCACCTGGTAACTTTCCCTTGGTAAACAGGTGTTTATCAAGAAAGTTCTCCTGTCAAACACATTAATAATTTTCAGATAAGTTTTAACTTTTTATTTTCTTCTTAAATTGCCATGTACCTTAAGAGATTTTCAGTTTGGCCCTAAATAAAAAAATGTTAGAATTAAAAGTGTTTAAAGTTTTATTATGCTTTTAGATATTGAAATATAGTTTCCTTTAAATTATTGTAAATAAGAATTGAATTATTAGAGAGTTCTAAAAAAACCTTTATTTTTTTGTTTCTTTGTTTTATTTTGCTTATTTATGTTTTGTTTTCCCCAAATGCACTCTAGTGAGTACTTGGTATTCTTTTATCTTTAGAAATATCCTGCAGGGGTCAGCATTTACCATGTTATTTTTACTTTAGTCAAAATACTATTTAAAGGTGGGTGACTTTTTATATTGATACATAAAATATTCCAAGAGAGAAGAATGGTAAATATACAGTATATAAAATTGCCTAATACATGAGAAATATGATTACATAGTTAGAATGCTACCCCCTCTTGCTTAGTTTTGAGAGATTTTAAAACATCCTACACACTCCTAATTTGAAGTTACCAAGGTAATACAAATTTAGTGACCAGAAGTGTTTGCTTTTGTTTCCTGTACTGAACCATGGCTTTTTCATGCTTAGTTTTGTTTAATTCATCTACATATTCCTCGGCTTTGTTTTTTAGTATTATCCTATAGAAGAAGTATTGGCTGCTGAATATTTGCTTGAAGAATTCAGGCCTGATTTAATAGAGATGGTACTGGATAAATTGAGACCAGAAAATGTTCGGTAAGTTCAATTTTATTTTAACACAAACATTATAAGAAAGCAGATAAACTAATGGAAACACAAAATCTTAGGTGTCTTTTGCAGCTCCAAAATAAACGTGATTGAAAAATCTTCACTTTGTTTCTTTGTATGAGAAAGTCTTAGATATATGTTAATTTATTTCCAAAGGTTGATATATTTCAAATAATTATTGGATAAAGTCAGATAAACTTGGGTTATGAACTGTGTTTGCAAATGTCATAGGGTTCTGGTGTTTCTAGGCATATGCAAGTAATGATAGAATAAATGGAGTTGCCTGTATCAGCAACAGTAGTTGCCATAGTAATTAATGCCCTTTAAAGAAGGGCCTATATCTTTGTGTGTGGGTGTGCATCTGTGTGTAATGTGTGTGGGATACTTCAGCTGAAGCTTGATTGTGTCAAGAGATCAGATTTTGAACAAACAATACTTTAATGAAAATACCCAGTTCTCTTTCCTAAAGTATTTAATACTTCTGTATTTTGAATGTATTTTCACGTTGCTTTACCACCCAAGTTCTTGAAAATTTGATACCTCTAACATACAAGCACTGTTTTTAGTAATCAACATAGAGAATGTTTAATTAGTTGTTCTCTGTAGACAGCTTTACTAAATTCCACATGAATGTGAACTTTTAACTGGTTTTAGAATTGCTTACAAGCAATAGGTAAACCTGAGCTATTGCTGATGTAGTAAAGAAGCTGCAGGTGTTAATGAGATCTGATGTTTATTGTAGCTTCACATAGCTTTGAAGCATAGCTCTTAACATGGCGAGAAAATAGTCAATATCATCTTATTAATAATGTAAATTGGGTCTTTGTTACTACCCAGAGAACTTACAAAGCATCTTCTTACTTAAACATTGAAAAATTGCTGGGGGAAATTAATACAGGTACATACATTCATAGATTCTTTAGCTTGTCAGATGCTGCTGGATGCTACAGACCACTCGTCACTGTTCTGTGTTACTCCTGTTGCTGGCTGTGCCAATCTTTTGACACTCTTTCCAGCTGACAGTTCTTCAGCATAAGATAGCCGTAATGAACCTAGTTCAGAAGTTACTAGTGTGAGAAAGGAAAGTGTAGAGAATACTGGTAGAGGGAGAAAATTCAAGTCTATAGAATGTGGCCAGTAGCATAAGAATAGTGGCGATGATTTTTAGAAAAATGTGGTGTGTTTTTTTCGGTTACATAGCAAGCATCTATTTCCCAACGTTCTTTTGCTGTAGGTAACGTAGGCCCACATTTGCACTTTGCAATTCTGCATTCCTCTTTGTCCACTGCTGAAATAAAGGGGAGTCAGACACGAAAAGAGCAAGATGAGCAAGAATCTAATTAGAGTGGAAATAGTCATTCTAAGAAGATACAGAATTTAGCTGTAGCATGCTTGAAACATTAGTAACCAAAGAAAGTAATAGCTTACTGTCATATGTATCTTCGTGTAGTAGTTTTGTAAGGTTACATCAGTCTTCTCCCATTTGACAAAGTGACTTTTGGTAAATGGACATTTTCTCCACGCTCAGTAATTGCGGATTAATTTTAAATAAAAACTAGATTGTTTTCAAGATGGAATATACCTAGAACAAATATGAACTGAAGATCAACTTTAGTATATTAAGCAACTAATAATAGTTTGATCCTTCAGATAATGGAGATTGGTGTTTCAGAATTGGTCATTAGTAATTTCAGTGGGTCTCTGTAATTGTGGGCTTTAAATGTCATGTGTCTCACATTGCTTTCTTCTAGCTGATGGTTTTTGGATGCTGTATGTTATGTTTAATCTTCCTTCAGGACTAATTATGTTATCTCTTCACTTTACCTGCTTAAGAAATAGATGTCATTTAATAGATGAAGAAATATGTGATTTAAAAATTTTGGATAAAAAGGGTGCTAAATATTGGGAGAAAAAAAGGACTTCCAGAACTGGAATAAACCTGTTTTTATGGCCTCTTCAGTTAATTGTTAAAGAAATTATATATTGTCTTTGTTGCAGAGATTTTAGTAGGGCTTAAAGATAATAAATACAAGTGGGTTACTTCTCTGAAGCTTAAGTGCCCACAGCTATGCTGACAGCTGTCCTGCTAAGGCTTAAATATAAATACGTACAAACTGGAGACTGTCCAAAGACTGATTAAATGCAGTTTTAGCAGCCAAATTCAGCAAAGCAGTGCAATTCTAACATTGATGGAATGAGGCCTGCAGGTCTGTAATGATGTAGCAGCAGGCATGCTTAGAGTTTGAATGGTATATGGTCAGAGTAATGATAACTCTGTTGCTTATTATGTGTAGACTAAGATTGTGTTGGTGTTTGTATTTACCACAACAACTATACATTCTCATCTTAGTTCTCTCCATGTTCAGACTGTTTGTATTCTCAAGAAGTATAATTTACAAAAAGAAACCCAAAACATCAACCCAATTTAAGATTCCCAAGGGTCGTGTTGCTTTTTCCTGCTGCCCTAGATGATACATTTTTTTCAGCGTAGACTAAAGTTGTGGTTATGCTTCTGTGTAGCTTCTGTGATAATACTGGAAGCTGATTTTTCTTGGTTTTAAAAGTATAAATCAATTTTAGTGGGAATTAAATTTTTTATTTGGGGCATTGGATGTTTAAAGATCTGAGCTAATCAGACTTTCCTACTTTCATTTGCCTGAAAGAAAATACTAACTTGTATATAGTACTATATTCCTTTTAGATATATTTTAAGCACTTACCCTGTGAAATTAGAAGTAGAATGAAATGAACTGCAATTAAAAAAATCTTTTACTTAACTAAAATCCTTCGAAGTATAGTATGATATAACAGGGAATATAATTTTGTAGTATCTTTTATTTTAAATTGCTGGCAAGATACATTATCTTAGGAAGTGGAAACTTACTTAAGTATTATTAAAAGTGATTTCAGGGTACATTACAAAGATTCAAGAAAGCCACTGTGGGTTTTATTTTTGGTGGGCTCTCTTGAAGAATGAGTTGAGATTACAGATGTTAATAAAAGCATCCCTTTGTGTTACACTTTTAAAAAAATTACATCTGTATCTATATGAACGTAATGAATTATTAATCCAGTACCCTGCTCCCTTCTTTTGTCTTTTCTTGAGCAATTTTGTATACTAATAAAAAAACCTACGCACATCTGCTTTAAATATCTGTATGTTTGGTTATCCACCATTTGTGTATATATATATATATATATATCCATACATTGATATGTATCCTCTTGTTTACCTTTCTGTTCTCCCTTTTCATGAAAGAATTATTATGTGCCACATCCTAACTTTGCTTGTTGTTTGGCATTGTTTTCCTGGTTTTATTGTTTTTTTTTTTTTATGCCTTGCATGCATTCTGTCTTGAGGTGGTTCAGTTGGCATTGATTTGAATTTTTCCTTTGTGTTCTGGTTTTATTTATAATTTCTTTTTCATTCACCTATACTAAGGACTTCTTGGCATAGTTGTATTGTAGTAACTGCATTCAATGTCTTTTTCAAAAGTACGGTTTTTCAACTATTATTTTCGTAACAAACTTTGAGTTTAAAAAGTATGAAAAAAAATTCATACTCACAGATGGTAGTAAGTATGCGTATGTTCTTCCATTTGACTGAACCATAACAGGAAGTGTTCATGTTCTGCTCCCACCCCCATGCACTACTTGTTGCATTTAGTGCCTTAATTTCCCTAAGAGAGAAACATTTTAAAATATAAGTATTATTTTTACTTGTTCAAACTGTATTCGGTTTTACCAGCCATCTGTGGAGATAAGGGAATAGACTTGGCATGTGTCGCAATCTTAGCTGAAAAATGTAATTTTCCTATCATTTCCAAGACATTTTTTCCTTTCAACATCTGCAGAATAAATGCTCTTATTAAAATTTAAGAAGATAGTGACTCACCAGATTAAGCAGCTAAAGAACATTTTCCCCTGGATAGTAAGTGGGCTTTTTTCTTCTCTTAATAGCAGAAGTGCAGCACTAGTACTGTCCTAGAGGGAAGAAAAATAAAATGGATGCCAAAAATGTTGATAGAGAAATTTCTAACTACTGGAATTTCACAGACTCTGAGCAAAGTTATCTCAGTGCAGTTGGTGATGCTCACCCCGAGGGTAAACATGCTAGAAATGTATGTGTTTGTTTTTAATTGGATTGGATCTGAGCAACAGTTTTGAAAATCACGATTTGTTCACTTATTTCCCCCTACAAATCCTTTGTAGCAACTTAGTTTTACTGAACCCTAAGAAATAAGCTGTGCTTCTGCAGTGATCAGAGTGCTGCACCCCAGCAGCATCTCTCTGCGTGTAGTTTCCCCTTACTCTGGTTTCTGAGGGGGTTTATAAGCGAGTGGCTTTGAATAGCACGTGTTGCCTCACATCAGTTTTAGTGATGGTTGTGGGGGAACGTTGTTCATCTATGAACAAAAACAGGCTTTTGCTATTTCTGTCTCAGTCATGTTATGTTATGTGTTTGAATGAGATAGAAGTAATTTTTTCCATTGTTTGACAATACCATAATTTGGAAGACAAGTTTAAATTAGGTCCTAAAAAAATCAATTCATCCTTTATAAAAATTAATTTGCTTTGACACGTTTGTTATTAATGTCACAAATACTGACTAAGTTTTCTTACTCTATTACTTTTTCACCCTTAGGACCTTGAGTTTTGTTATGTAAATCTGGAGTATAATAGTTGATAATCTTTCGTGGAAGTACATTCATTTTAAAGCACACATTCTCTTCCCAAGTAACACTGTCCTGTGGATATCTCAATTGTAGCTTAAATTTAGATTTCAGGAGAGTGAAAAACAAGATAGTATTTAGTAAATATGTATCACATTATAGAAGCTGTGCTTGTTTTTGAAATTGGGGACCACAGCAGGTTGCATGTACAAGAATGTATATGCAGAAGTAAATTGCATTTTTAGTTTGTTGTGTTCCATATCCATGAATGGATCAAGCCTAATTGCACTGGTTGCGTCTAAATATACTTTAAGCAGGTCCTATTGAAGATTACCTGATTGCCTGTCTTGCTTTCCCAGTTCATTTCCACACTGTCTTAAAACATATGGATGTTCATAGTGCCATACAGGACAACAGAGAAATGAAAAGCAAAAGTGACATTACGTAATTGGTGATTTTAGAGATGGCTTGCAATATACTGAAATACCTGCATGGCATAGTATTTCTACCTGCTGTGCTTCTCTTCCCCTCTTTTTGTGTCCTGGTCGTCATTCCTGTTGGTCTTGTCTTAAGCTGTAGATCTTGGGCAGACAAAATGCCTTTTGATTTTTTTCTATTGTTGTGGGTATGTTTCTGACAGCTCAAAATGTCAGTAATCATTCCAGTAATGATTTGGGATAAAGGGAAAGCAGGAGGATCTCTTGAAGCAGAACTGCTTGAAGAATTACAGTGTTGATTGCCACAGTTTTATTTTCTATACAATGAGTAGACAATTATTTTTAGCTCTTGAATTTTAGTATGTTTGTGCAGGAAATGTTTGGGTGCTTGGATTGTCACTACTGCTTGAGCATCAGTATGTTGGAGAAGGGTAGGAGGAGGAAATGTTGAATAACAAACATATTCTAACAGTACATTCTAGCATAAAACATCTTTGTCTTGCTGCTCTAACCATATGATTATTGGAATTTTATCAGGATAGTTTTTTCACTTAAGACTCTTACTTCTTTTTCTTATTTTTATTATTTATTTACACACAAAATGACCTGGTAGGTTGCTCTGAAATTCTAAGAGACTTCATGGTTTTTGTAATCTCTTAGTAACTTTGTACCTGTGTTGTGGTTTAACCCCAGCCAGCAGCCAAACCCCAGACAGCCACTCGCTCACTCACCTACCAGTGGGATCAGGGAGATAATCAGAAGGGTAAAAGCTGGAAAACTCGTGGGCTGAGATAAAGGCATTTTAATAGGGAAAGCAAAAGCTGTGCACAGAGCAAAGCAAGGAATTAATTCACTGCTTTCCATGGGCAGGCAGGTGTTCAGCCATGCCCAGGAGAGCAGGTAATCGTGCTACCTTTCTGACCATTTCAGATTTCTTAGAAACATCTATTTACTCTTGAAGCTAGCCACTTCCATTGAATACTCTTTCGTGTTGTAGATTGTTTAATAGATTTAGAGGAGTTTCCTTGATACCTATCATGTGGACTACTAAAAAAATACTCAAAAGTTTGTAATTTTCTTTATTCTGGATTTCCTCCTTTTTAGGTGTGCTCTATAGTTCAGGCAGCACCTGGACGATGCTTTTAGTCACATGGTTTAGTTTTAGGCAGTCCTGCAAGAAGCAAGGAGTTGAACGTGATGATCCTTAGGGGTCTCTTTCAGCTTGAGGTTATCTATGATTCTGTGACCCTAGGACTAGAATTAAATTTCTGTAATCAGTATTTTCACGTATTTGGGTGTTGATACAGGTGGTATGTAAAACAGAATCACTTCATTAATTTTCTAGAAGACTGCAAGAACTGCCTTCTGTTTTCTGGAACAACAACAGAGTCTAAAAAATAGAAATTGTATGCAGCACTACTGATGTGTAACTCTAGGTTGTAACACTTTAGAAATAAACAGTGACATTAAATGACTGTGGTAAGCTGATTTCATGGTTAACCTTAGCATGTAGTTCAGTATACTTATACTTGCTGTTGTACCCTGTAATTGTCTAGGGACTGTTTGCAGAAATAAAGGTGTTCTGGTGATGGAGCAGAAACAGTGCTTGGAATAATTTCTCGGAGTCTTTTCTCAGACACATTCATGCCAAAGTGCTTTGTCTCTTTGTTTTCAGAGTTGCAATAGTTTCCAAGTCTTTTGAAGGAAAAACTGATCGAACAGAGGACTGGTATGGAACACAGTACAAGCAAGAAGCAATTTCTGATGAAGTTATTAAGGCATGTTAAAATTAGTAACATTCGAATGTATGCAAATGAAAGTCAGTGGTAAATCCTTTGTCTAATTTTCCATTTAGTTGAAGGGGGAACTTAAATTTGCTTTTCTTCATAGCATGAAAATCATACACTGAGTCTGTTTAATGTTAAAGGAAGTAAGAATCTTATATTAGTCTTTAGATTTCAAATATTTATTACATAGGTTGGATATATTTTAATGGTTATAAACCATGTTAAGTACAGGGAATGTTATACTGTTTTCTCTGTAGAAGATCCCTAGTATGCAGTGGCTGCTTAAAAATGTAAGCATTAACTTTTAAAAACTTAAAACTCTCTATTGTATGTTAATGAATGGATCAGTACTTTAAAAAGGAATTTTTTAAAACTATTATATGTAACTGTTTCTGAAGTTAGTTTTTGCAACATAGAAAGCAAGTATGTTTTGCCAGTTAAATGAGGTTGTAAAAATCAAAACTCAAAAAAAGGAGGTGGGCAAATATTTACTGAAACTTGTTATTGTTCTAATCTTCGAAGAAGAGATGTCTGATTTTACAGACATTTGTACCTTAGGGCTGAATTGGACCTTCTGAGTGTGCTCTGAACAGACATTGCATAGGAACACTTCCTTTAGCTTGACCATACTTATGTTCTTGATTAGAATTCTTGTTTAAGTGTTTAGTTTAATATCTTCATTTACAGTTCATGATAGCAGAAAATGTAAGATATAAACCCACCTTCCTCTCTACTGTAAACTTTTCAAAATTATTTTTTATCTATCATCCTCCTTCTAAGAGCAATTCATCCTGCAGATAGCTTACTCCAACTTGTTTTCCCAGCTATTTCTGTCTTGCCCTATTATCTTAATAGTATTTACACATGAGGTAGTGGAATACATTTTTAAATCTTTTATTCCAGCATAAAATAAATAAGCACATATATGCTTTAATTAAGCAGAAATTGGCATAGCCTCATTGTTTCTCCTGTTGATCTAGAAATGGCAAAATGCTGACCTGAATGGGAAATTCAAACTTCCAATGAAGAACGAGTTTATTCCTACAAACTTTGAGATCTTGCCATTGGAAAAAGATGCAACGCAGTACCCTGCCCTTGTCAAGGTAAACTGTCTGTATTTGTCCTGTTTGCTGCCTAACCTTCTGGGAAGTTAGAATTTAATTCCTCTGTTTTTTGAAATACAAATCATCTCACATTCCAAAGTATAGTAAACAGAAAAGTACAAAACTTCAATATATTGCTACAAAGACAGTAGAAAGTTCATTCTTGCTGAACTTTGGATTATGACAATTTGTGTTCCTGTGAAAGTAAATCTAGATACGGCTTGAACTCTCTCTGCCCTTTTGAAAGTGGGTCAACAATTGATAAAAATAGCAACAGAGCTGTTTATTCCGCAGGAGGGTGACTGCCACTCTTACATTTTTTTGACCAGTGTTGAGTAAGTCGAATGTGTAGACAAGGCTATTGTTTTGTAACTGGGTATGGAGAACGCCTGTGATTGCATGGAAAAAGGGAGGGAAGTGTCATTTAATGATTTCAAAATATATTGAATATGTCTATATTCACTATATATATTGAACGTAGCAATTCAAGCAATATGAATTTAAGGGGATAATTCTAAGGGGCGATTTGAAGTGGTGAAGAGACTTTTTTTTAAATAGTGGCATATATTGCAATTAAAAGTCAGATAACTTAATAAAACTTATTTTCTTGACACAGGACACTGCTATGAGCAAACTATGGTTCAAGCAAGATGACAAGTTTTTTTTGCCAAAAGCTTGTCTCAACTTTGAATTTTTCAGGTATGCAATGTTAACTACGTCACATAAAGTAGTCTCCAAACGTTTCTTTTTTATTGGGAATCCGCGTTTCTGCGGCAAAAGACTTTCTTGCATGTATTAACACTTTAGAATCTTCATCCTTACTTTGAATACGTAATAAGGCTTAGATAGCAGGAATATGCAGTATTGAGTAGCATCACCTAAAATATGCAGTAATTGAGTAGGAAGAAATTGGATGTGCTCCTTCTATATTAACAGGAAAAGTTTATCTAAAAATACTTTTAAGCCAAATTTTCTATTATATTTTATTTGCTATTCCTGAAATATACCTGCCAATAGAACCCACTACATATTGCAGTAGTCCTCTTTAGACATAATTGTGTATTTTTAAATTAATTACTAAATCACAGCTGTTTTAAGATGCATTTTCTTTATGAAATGCTATTCTCATAATGGTTTTAGGCTCAAATGATCCTGTTTTCATTTGCATAATGTAAACCAGTTTAAAAAGTGCTTAAAATTTTGGGATTTTACTTAACTGATACCCATAACTGATTGTATTTTTTCTTAGAAAAGCATTGTCTGTATTATCAATGAATGTTTGATTCTGACTTCAAGACGTATGATAAAATGACATAATGTTAATTCTGGTCTTGCATGATTTTCATTGTAGGAAGATAATCTTTCTTTTTTAAGTGAGCATGACAATAATGAACCTTCTTAATGTTCCTTTCAAGTAATAAATTTCTAACTTTTGAATTTAAAAAAATACTGCTGTTTTTAGAGTGCAGCTGTTTCTGTGTAGAACTGCTGAAAGCTAGAAAAAATTCAGGGACTCTCCTTTTGCCTAATTAAGTTACTTGCTGGAAGGGCCATTGTGGGGGCTCCCATAGATGCACTGTTGAATTCTTGTTTTGAGAGACCACTTGAAATTTTTATTGCAGGAGAAAGATTTACAGAGATTTTTTTCAGAGTGTGTCATGTCTTGGTACTGGTTTTGGTACTAGTTGGGGAAAATAGGTTGCCTGGGCATTTTCTCTTTTTGCTTTTTGAAACCACAGGCCAGATGTTACAACTGTTTCAACTTCAATGTGTCAGGAAGTGGAGGAGCAAAACGATAACTCCCCATCTCTTACTCAGAGAACAACAATTGCAGTGCTTTGCCTTCTTTGTTCATTCTTCGTGGCTTTTCCTTGTACCATGTTTGGCCAAAATCCAAAGAAGGATTTTACTGATGGACACTGAGTTTATAGTTGCAGTGGTTTTTTAAATCAATTCAGGTGAACTGTAAGTGGTCCAGTCTCTAACAGTTTTTGAATGAATAAAAGATAATAATTTGGTTTATGTAGAGCACACAAAGGTATAAGTGTCTGCACATACACACAATATCATAGAATCGTTTGTGTTGGAAGGGTCCTTTAAAGGTCTAGTCCAACCCTCCTGCAACAAGCAGAGATATCTTATCTAGACCTGTGGAGATGGTATTTCCCAGTTAGATTTGTGCTTTCATCTTAGTGAGCCCTTATAAAAGGCCAGAAGTACTTCGAGCTTTGCTGACCATTGTAATGGAATGATTTGCCTCTTTCCTCCTAGGAACAGTTCCAGGTGGAGAGCTGGCTTTTTTTCTTAGGGTTTGGAGCAAGGGTTCTTTCCTTTTCCTTAAAAATGAGATGGTAATTGTATGTGAGCAGGAGCAAGGAGATTTTGACAATATTGGGTGCATCACCTCTAAAAGATGTTGTAAGCAGGTTTGTCCAGTTTTGATACTTAAAAATGGTTCTTGGTGAATCTGTCTCTATTTGGTCATGCTAATGGTTATTGAAGGGAAGGGTTAAATGTAGAGTGTTTATTCATGGGACTTGATGGAATCACTCATATCTCTTGGGACCAAGTGAATTGGTGAATAAAGCCATCTTAATGACATGGGTTTTCATAAAAAGTTTTAGCCTCAGCTCTAGATCAGAATATGAAGCCTGTGCTGCCTTGTAGTAGATTACAAGAGTCTGTTCACACTACAGGCTGCTTCAGTGTGATAAAAAAAAAAACCTAGGAGAATTTCTCCTGCCTGCAGCCCTGATCAACATGAAGCATTAGAAAGAATTCCTGGTCCAGATGTTATAGCAGCAATTGCTGTGTAGATAAATTGAGAGGAAGTTGATGCGGTTGGTTTCTCCCTTAAATATACAAATCCCACAAGAAGAATGAGTAGATGAACCTCTTGAAATCACCTTGTTCCAAAACTGAAAATCCTTACAGGGATCCTTGTGTCAAAGAAACATCACACTAAAAACATCTGACTTACTGCCCAGCCTAAAAGAGGATGATAAGCTTTTGCATTTGTATGAATTGCAACTTAAGAACTCAAAAAGTATCCTTTTTCTAAAGGAAGTAAAACAACCATGTAATGTGCTCATGTTTTGAAAATTCTTTAAAGGTAGTTAGCAACTCAGCACTTCAATGTTGATTCCAGCTATGTCACTTACAGCTGTTTGAAAGAGGAAAAGACTAAGACTTCACAGTTTTTTTTAAATGCATCATTAGTGATGAGTTGTTCTACTTCTTTGAGTCTAGTAAAAAAAAAGGTAAACTAGAAATAAGCATTTGTTTACGAAACTGTCAGTAGTAGGAAGCAACTCCCAGACCAGTGTTGTAATAATTGTTTTCTGTTATTTTTCACTTGAGGATTAATGATCTAGTAGCTGTGATTTTTTTGAAAACTTCAAGTTGGCCTTTGCCAGCTAAGTGAGAATACAGAATTAATAACTGATACAGACATAGTAACCACTCAAACTGATTAAGTCTGTGTTCTAGTATCAAAATGCTAAGTAATATAATGAGTTTGGAGGAAGGTTTATAGGATTGACCTACATCTTGCTTTGAATTTGGTCTTAATTAAAAAATTCAGTAGTAATTGGATTTATATCATTGGGCGTATTGATATTGCTCAGTTTGGGAAAATTCTCATTGTAGGGACAAATGCAAATACCAGTCCTTTTGTCTTTTCTACTGACCTGTTTGTTTAATCTGGGTTAAGATTTCAGAGTATAGCAGGCTCTGCTTCTCAAATATATATATTTTTAAAATTATTTATTTAGTTTGTTAAAATCTCTTCCTGTGCTTCCTTTTCTTAGTCTAAAAGGAAGGAGAAGTTAAAAGCTATGAGGAACCCTCTTAAAAATACCTTTGCAATGTGTTTTAAATTTATCAGTTTGTGTGTTGTGGTCGTGTGATCCTTGCTTTACTATGTTAATGTTGATATACACAGTGAAATACCCTGCTGTATAGGTGTAAACAAATGTTATAGCATGTCTCTGAATATCTGACTGCTTCAGGAGAAGAAATGCCAATAGCACGGGTTTGAATTGCAAGCCATATCCTGACAGCAAATGCTTCAGATACTGCTGATTATTTCTGTGAAATTGATGATGAATTTACATGCACTTCAGAGACTTTAGAAATACATATAGTACATACAACTTGTCTTGACTTCTCAAATCTTTAAAACGCACAGATATGTAACGATTAGCACGGCTGAAACATGGCTTGAGTCTTTGAGTTGCATTTCTCTTTTTGAGAAATTTGCGACAGTGTTGTGTGTGATCATGTCCTTCTAATGGAACAGGTTTTGGAGAGTTGTTGCTATTAAAAAGATAACACAAAAAATTATGGTAGTAAGAAAATGGATATGCCAGACTTCTCTCCAGAGCTGAACTTGGCATGTACTGCATATTTTCATACCACAAATTGTTGATCTCCTAATTTTTGTAATAGAAACTGATTGTGTGTGAGTATTAATTAATTTAATGTTCAGTACGTGGACTTTCATTTCGGTCTGTTAAATTATGTTGGTGTGTTTAGTTTCTTTTACTCCTGGTGAATTCTGACTGTGAAGCCAAGTAAATAAAACGTGTCTTGATTTATGAGCACGAATAGAATATGTCTGGGATCTTGAGTATATTTAGGCATCAAACCATAAGCAAGCTAAGTAACTCTTTTCAGGTATGTTCATATTTGGCTTTGAAATAGGAATCCTTCATAATGGGATCCATCAGCATAAAATCACAGAAAATACTGTTTCCTTCAGATCAAACTTAAAAGGCCAAAAGAAACAGAAAAATAATTTTAAACTGCATATTTTACTTTCAACATTTTCTTTCAGCCCATTTGCTTACGTGGATCCCTTGCATTGTAACATGGCCTATTTGTACCTTGAACTGCTCAAAGACTCCCTCAACGAGTATGCATATGCAGCAGAACTAGCTGGCTTGAACTATGATCTCCAAAATACCATCTATGGGATGTATGTAAGTACCCAAATCAAGGAAGAGCTTAGAGCCTTAAAACTACTTCCACTCATCAACATTTTTATATTGATTTGATGGAAGGACTTTTAAATAAAAAATAAAGGCTGTAAGTCCTTTTGATCTCGATTATTAACCATCCTTTCTTTGATTTGAATTTTAAGTTGAATTTTGTTAAAAGTCTTCAACAGTCTTTCAGTTCATATTAAGCAAATTTTCTTTATTTTTATATCATTTGTGAAATTAATTAGTTGTAAGATTTCTTCCTCCATTAAAAAAAAGGCAACCCTAATCCAAGCTTACATATTTACTGGTCAGATATCTACTAAAACTTTCTGACTGATGGGGTAAAAGACCCCCTTTTCATGCTGTTAAATAAACAGTATACTTCTGCTTTTCTGTTCAAGAACTACTGATCATGAGGCTGCATATACATACTCTTCAGTCATGTTTCTTCATCCATTACCTTGTCACTGCCTGAGGTATCAAAGCATTTCTTTTGTTTTTCTTTTTGTTAGTCGCTACATTTATGCTGATCCTCTCCATTGCAACATGACATACCTGTTTATCAGGTTATTGAAGGATGATTTAAAAGAGTATACATATGCAGCACGCCTCTCAGGTTTGGTCTATGGCATTGCATCAGGAATGAATGCAATACTTGTAAGTAAGAAAAAAACGCAGGAGGAAATGAAACAGCTTGGGAGTTGTTGAGCTTGGAGAAAACATTTGACTTCTGCATTTCTAAATGAGATGGTTAATGTTTTTTGTCCTTGCATATATCTCATGAATTAAAGGCAGTGCAAGACTGTATTTGAATCAGTACTGAGTGACCTGTTTAAGATTGCAGTGTCTTGTGAACATGTGTGTAGTGCAATTGTTGCATTCTGGTTCACATTTTTACTTGCTTGCATGATAATCTGGAAAGTACTGTTACTGGTTTCTGTATAAAAAGATTAACTTTTCTGTTGAATGAATCCTCAACTTTAGAGATTTTGCTATAATTCTCTAATTCTACTGTAGTGAGCTGTGGAAATGGATTGTGCATGTGTTCATTAGAATGCAGTGCTGGATATTTATGGCTTTTTCTTTTGTTTTTATCATGCATTTTATAATCTGTTATAAAGGGCTGAAAATACTTGATAAATATTGATATTACGATAAATGGTTATTTCTTACTCAGCTTCTCCTATGGGATTTATGATAGGAGATTTTAGTAGTCTCTCTTGAAGTTCTGTTCAAAGCTTTTGTTAACCGCCCTAACATTCCAGAATGTCTTTTGAAATGTCCTGTAGAAGTGTTATTTTCCAAAGCATTTTAGTAGAAGAATGTACTGTATACTGTCTTTACATTTTCTATATGAGAGAGTGCTGCAATTTTTTTTTTTAATCCAACACAAATCTAATTTCCTGGTTGCATTCCCTTGACTTATTGCAAACATGGTTTTAAAGCTTGCTGATGTTTCTATGATCAGGTTTAATTCCTTAAAAAAAAAAACCAGGTGTAATTTTCTTCATTTTTAGTCAAAGTTATTTTAAATATTGAGAACTTGTAATATTCTTTTCTGTATTGTGAGAAGTTTTATAATTAATAAATGTAACTGTATTATATTGATGCTTTGAGCGAGGTCAGATGCTACTCTGAAAAGTCACCCATGGTGATTGTTGAACACTTTGGATTCCTATGCAGATTTAGGATACCAACCTTTGTCATAAATCCTTTTATGGTAACTTTTTGTTCAAATTTGTAGTTCATCTATGTTTCAGCAACTACAGAACAAAAAAATTCTTCCTTCTGAAAAGCAGAAATTCATCTATATGTTGGTTTGTGTTCTAAAGTTTAGTTTTACTCTTAATTATTAAACTGCACAAATCCAATCAAATTCCTGGTTCAAGATACCAAGTTTTGAAGTTTTTCCCTGGAAAAATGACCTTTTAATGCCTTTTTTTGCCAGAGAAATTTTCTGTAGCTTGATGAAATCATACAGTAATTTTTAAGTTTTATGTTATTTTTAAAAGGAGCAAGTTTATTTCACTTATACTTTCAAAAATATGTATGATCAGATCATTATATCATTACAATTGCAGAATAACTACCCTGATGTTTCAGCTCAGCAGCATCCTGGTTATAAAGTGTGCTGCTGTTTACAGCACCCCTTTTTTGTAGTATTGCTTACTTCCACTTAAATATTCTTTGATCAACAACACAGATATGAACCAAGGGTAAAAGTAAATTGGAGAGAGTGTTTTAGAAGGTTGTGAATCTAGACTTCATTACTAAAGTGAGAAACCTAGATTAAAACCGTTTCAGTACTCCAAGACTCAACATTGTAATCATTAAAAATCTGTATTCTGAGTACAGTTTACTTACACCAACATGAAATTACATTAATTCTGTGCATTTAGCACTCCTGTGCAAATATGCAATATTGTATTTGTCAGTTAGTAACTTCGGTAAAGGGATTTAACTTAAGAATTATTAAATGTTCAGTAACGGTGAATTTAGCGTAAGTATTGAAAATGTATTGCTCATTGAATTATGCAAGACTTGGTAACGGTTTTATTCTTTTATCTTCCACATTTAAAGCAACTTATGCACTTTTTCCATAGCTCTCTGTAAAAGGTTATAATGACAAGCAACATATCTTGCTCAAGAAGATCATTGAGAAAATGGCTACTTTTGAGATCGATGAAAAGCGATTTGAAATTATCAAGGAAGCGGTAAGCTGCATGAGAAATTCACATTTTGGAATAATTGAAAATTGAATGCATTGACTTGATAGGAAATCTGAGGGCTGACTATCCATGGAAATAGAGAGTGAAGTTCTGCATTAGTGGGACTTCAAATGCTTTTTTCTTTTTTGTGGCTGTGAGTTCCTCAGAGTTGTGTATATAACATTCTTTGGTTAAAAATAACTGGTCCTGGAATCTTTTTTTAGCTAGTCTTTCTTATGATGTATCAAGGAAGCACAGCTTGCTTTGGTAGGAGTAGAAATCTAAGTAGGGGGATGGAGGGGCAAATCTTAACTTTATATCCTGTTTTGCAATTTGGAAAGGCTTCAGTAGGACCTAGCCATAAAAGAAGTGGGAAATGGGTGAAAGGGGAAATGAAGTGTTGAAAAAGTTTGCAACATTTCTTTTCCCCAGGTTTGTCTTGGCTCCTGTGCCAAGATCCTCTGGTGCAAAGGTAATCACCTGGTTTAGTACATGTTGATTTCTAGAAGTTACATCAGATGGGGAGATTGCAGTTTTCTCCCCATGTCTGCATCAAACAGGATAAGGGAGATACCAACTTCTGGCTTCTGTTTGGAGCAGATACAAGGATATATCCTCAGCAACCTGAGGCTTGCTGTTGGTCACTCATGTGCTCTGCAATGAGTTACTTTTTTCCTACGCTGGAAATGCTTCCAGCTTGCCAAAACTATTAGTTTGCACTTTCCAGTTTCTCCAGTAGAGGAAAAAGGTTTTGCTTATTTTGTAAAAGTGCAGCTGGACTAGAAAGGAGGGTCTTTTTTGCAGAAGCTCTCTGGTTCTTCTCTCATACCTCCTTTATCCATGCAAAAAAATGCAAAGAATTTTCCAGATGCTCCAGTTTTTGTCTAATCAAGTCAGCCAAAGGAGGCAACAGGGAGAAAAATACATTTTCTATTAGCAGTATTTCCCCACCCCTGGTCAGTCATCATAGAATGCAGATTTCCTGGGTAGAGCAACTTGATCTAAATCCTTGTTTAATTGCAGTAGTTTAATTTCTAGACATTAATTTTATGGACAAGTTTGATTTCATGCTCATTTCAACCATCTTAATGGTTTCAGCTGAATCCAAAGGCTCAGAAGCCCACATTATTACTAAGGTCATTTAACACAATTTTTTAACAGTTCTAACAAGCAAGAGAATGTTCTCAATATCTGAATTGTATCTTTTTGATGCAAAGTTGAGAGTGCAGTGTTAATATTTTATGTTTAGAACTCTATTTCTAAATTTCTAATCTGAACTTAATTATTTTGGTTTAGTACATGAGATCACTTAACAACTTCAGGGCTGAACAGCCTCACCAGCATGCAATGTATTATCTCCGGCTCCTGATGACAGAAGTTGCTTGGACCAAAGATGAATTAAAAGAAGCTCTAGATGGTAATGTCCCTCTTTATTGTTTTTTTTCTTATGTTACTTAACTATTGAGAGTATTTGTTTTGAACTCTGCTCACTATTCGAGTGAACCCCCTGCAGTGCCAGACCTGAGCTGATGCTGGTCTTGCTGCACTTGCCCTCCAGTTTCAAGGAAGTAGAGGAGGTCATGGAAAAGGCCTCAAATGGCACAACTTGCAGGTAAAAGTTCAGGCAAAACTTGTATGAACCTGATTATGGTGAATCCAGTACTTAACACTGGTAAAAGCATTTGGCTCTAGTTGACATCTTACAGGCACGTTGGAGTGTATCTGCATTTTACTTCCCAATGTGCAAACTGTTTTGTTTTTTCTGTTATTGGGGAATCCTAGCTTATGTTTCTGTAGATAATAAAGAACCGTAGCTAATAAAGAAAAAATATGTACTTTCTGTAGATAATGACAACGATGATGAAGAATAAAGAATGTTGTGGCTCTAAACAAAGAGTAGGCGCCCCAGTATATTTGAAGGAAGAAGAAATTTCAAATTAAGAGATTTAATTGATTTTTCAAGTCCCGATGGAGTGGGGTTCTGAGCAACCAGCTAGTGGAAGGTGTCCCTGCCTGTGGCAGGGGTGTCGGAACTGGACAATCTTGAAGGTCCCTTTCAACCCAAGCCATTTTGTCGTGATTCTATGTTTGTAGTAATAGCTGAAGAACTTTTCCCTACCTGCATTTTACTGTGTTGTATTAAAAGGCTGTTCCTTGGACAGTTTGCAAAATGTCTTGTAGTATCTTCTTGGAATACTCCAAGACATTATTTTCAAGAAGAATACCTGGCTTTTGTATTTATTTGAGGGGTTTGATTCAGAACACATACCCATGAACACCCCATGCATTCAACCATCCTTTCTCTTAGTCCATTGATTCTATGTGTTAAACTATACTTTGCAGTACATATGAAAACTGCTTTGCAAGGGCAGGCTGGATAGAATGTGTATGTGTTGTGCATGTGTCCTCTAGAATATATTGCCAAAATACTTTTCTTGTGTATTGTTTGTTGCAAAGTTAATATCAAAACACTATATTTGAGTTGAGGTTCTTTTTTTAGTTGGATGGTAAATGCACAGTGTTTTTCTTGAGCATTATAAACTACATGCTGCTTGTTTGGTTACTAGCTAAGGCTTTTCCTTGGAACACCACCTGAATGATTGCAACTGTTTTCTCTGGAGAATGAGTGTTTGTTCAGCATGATTGGAAAGGCAGCTTTTTTTTTTTTTTTTGGAATCTGGGTCAAGACAGCATGTGAATTCTAAGTGAAATAAACTATATGATGAGTGCTGCTATTTAGATCTGGAAGCATTCCAATGTTGCATTTTTAAGGAGAGATTCACTTCTTCATAATGACAAATTTATCCTCCTCTGAGAAATGTGCTGTATCTAATGATGACTTAGGCTTAAGTCCTTCATAATTTAAAAATGCATTTGAGTGATTTAACTGTCTAAATATCTATTGTAGATGTCACTCTTCCCCGACTCAAGGCCTTCATAGCACAGCTGTTGTCACGGTTACACATCGAAGCTCTTCTCCATGGCAATATAACAAAACAGGTTGGTGTGATATTTTCTTAATAAAAAATTTTTATTTAAAAGCAGCATAAAAATGGAACACTAGTTTAATCTTTGCAGATCTTAAAGCAGTTTTGCCAAATGTGATTTCATAGTTTAACTTTGTACTTTTTTATCTTTATGGGAGTATGAGAGTGTCATTTTTTCCACTTTAGATTTATTAGGCTGAGTGCTGCCTCTATATTGCTCTTGGAGATTTAATAAAAACAACTTAGGATCTAAGTATTTGAAAGTCTGTTGCATGTCATTACTGTGATCAAGCTGCAAAAGGAATGATGTGTGCTGCAGATCTTGCTTTTTTCCACTGAAAACTTTCAAAATAACTAGCAAAGATTTAAGAATACAGTATCCTTCCAAATTAAGTAGTTTGCACATAGCTATACAGGAATGGTGGACCATAAAAAAGCCAAGTGTCAGCTCTCAGGAGAGTAAAACTCAGAAAACATTTGCTTTTTCTTCCAATAAGATAGTAACAGTTTGTATTTGCATACGAAATCTTAAGAAATACTTGAATATACATACCAATACAAAATGTAGTACTTTTCTTGTATGTTTTTGCATTCTTTTTGCATAAAGCTTGTTTACAGTATTTTGTGTTGGAACAGCTCTGGGATAGTTTACTACCAGGAGCTGTTATAAACACTGCTAGTGACTGCTGAATGTATGGAGAAGAAAATTAACTAGTACAGAAGGGAAAAATAAGAGAGGAAGGAGCCAATAGCATGGAGAGACAAACTTTTCTTTTTCAAGAATGTCTCTAAAGTACTTGTTAAAAATTTTGTAGAGTATTCTTCTTGCAGAGAAATTTAAAAATAGTCTCTTTTTCCTTCCTTATTTCTTTTGTGTTTGTATATGAAAGTCAGTTCCTTCTGGAAATAGGACTGAATGCCCAGATGTTTTAGATTTCCATGATGATGCAGTTATATCAGAGAAGTGTATTCTTTACTTGGCATAGTGGGTGGCTATTGAAAGTCCTACAGCTAAAGAACTGGGAATGATGTCCTGGTACACCCATAGCTGTGTAGTGTTTAGAAATCATCTGCAAACCTCCCTGAATAGATGTAAGTAGGAGAAGTTGTCTGTCCTTCAGTACCCATGATGTGATAATCACTGACAAAGCTCAGCAATTTTAACCTGGACCTAAGATTTTTTTTCCAACTAAAATTAAACCAAAATTTACACTGTCTTGTGACACCTTTCAGTAATGAAAAAAAATTTTGGTGAATCTGGACTTGACAAATTGGATTTATCTAGCTGCTTAAAATTCATATTTTTTTCCTTTGATTTCATTCTGATACTTGCTTTTTTTTTGACAATTTCTTTATTTGCTGCAAGTGAATGAATAGTAAAGTAATCCTGTTCAGAACATCTGTCTGAACAGTCTTCTTGTCAATATTTTAACATGGTGAGTTGATGGAAAGAATAGGCAGTATTTTTCTCTGACTTTTTAAACTGTGGTTTTTAGACCTCAATCTTTTTGTCTTTGATACTGTGTGGGGGTTTTGGAGGTGTTAGTAGGGTGTATGATTATTAAGTTTTCAAACCTTTTGCATGTTTTTGATAAAATCACTTGTGTGAGTTTATGGCAACGCAGAGAGAGAGATTTTAGCTTTCAGCCAAAACTGTTCTGTAGCAAGTTACTGTAATTTCCAGTGTGCAGGCTACAAGAACACATAACCCTTACGAGATTAAACCACTGAAGTTAAATCCTTGAATGAAACTAACGACTTTTAATTTTTTTTCACTATTTATATATTTTTTTAATTATTACTGTAATCCATCAAATAAAGTATTTGGACCATGAGTCTTAACACCACCAACACATAAATGAAATGCATCCTTGACCTTAACCATTTGTTTTCTGAAAATTTTTATCTATTGAAATGCCATTTGCTTTGCAAATATATATTTAAGATATCTCATTTTCAAACTTTGAAAGATGACCACATCAAGTGGTGGAGGGAAAATGAAAAAAAAAAAAGGCAGCTCACTGAGCTTTAATTTCAGAAGCACTGAGCACTGGGGAGAAGTAGAAGTAGTTAAACATGTAGACAATTTAAACATAAAGAAGACACAAAAAAACTTTTGCCCCCCACATTCCCACTTTCTCTCATCTACTTCTACTGTATTTGTATTGAATTACAATATCCCTACTTTCTATTCCTGATTTTTTTTCTTTTCTCTCACAGCACCATCAATAATTAGAAAGTCTTACCCTGCTGTTCAATACAGAATAACTAATGATTATTGAAAATCCTCTTACGTTTTCTTTTCCAGGCTGCATTAGGAATTATGCAGATGGTTGAGGACACTCTCATTGAGCATGCTCATACAAAGCCACTCCTTCCCAGTCAGCTAGTGAGATACAGAGAAGTGCAACTTCCTGATAGTAAGTTAAATGATTTATTTACGATATTTAAGGCACAATAAATTGAGATTCTCCTTGCTAGAAAAAATTTTAAAATGCATATTACTGTGTTGCTAGGAGTGTGTTTTGAAGTCAAACTTACTTCAAGTTACTTTAAACTTCAGAAATATAGTTAGGGTGTGGTTTTACTAATAAAATTATGTACTAATACATGATCTTTCTAGGCTACTTGACAATTAATTTGATTTCATTTTTAATTTGTGTATGTAAATGCAACTTCTTGGGATGACTTGGATGATCTTTTAGGTGACTGCCGACCCAAAGCCCTTCTATGATTATAGGATTCTGCAATTCAGTTCTAAGTCACTTGTTATAATTTATGGAAATAAGAGCCCTGTCCCACTCTCTCCTACACATAGTATATACATTTGAATAAACACCATTCTTTGAGCATTTCTGAGTATTAATTGACCATTAAGTTAAGAATTGCATGTAATGACTCTTTGGAAAAACGAAAAGTTCTTACACAAATAACTTTTTTTTTCTTATACTAATTCTTTTGGTCTTGTAGTGCTTGTATGCTTTTACTTCCATGGTGAAAAAAGTGGTTTTTATAAGAAAGGAGGTTCAAGGTATTGCTGTGAGTGATGATATATGTAGCTGTACAGACAAGATAAATTACCCATAGCTGATAGTCTATGGAAGCTACCATATACAAAAGAAGTTGTTGGTATTAAATGCTGAATTATTTTTAATGTTCGTAATAGTTTCTGGCAGATTGTCTTTAGAAACTGTTTACACAGTAGAGGCAATGCAGAATTTCACTGCAGTTCCAAAAATATTTGCTTAAAGAGAAGCAGCCAGTTTCAATTTACTTGCTGATATTTCCAAGTGCTGACATTTTGATGTTAAAATAATAGTCTTTTTTTGTCTCATGAAAAGTATGCTGTTAGTGGAAATTCTGCTTTAACAGTCCTAAACCATTTATTATAATTCCATTCCACAAATGTTAGACCAGTATCTTTTTAATTGTGGACAATAAGAACATACACTTTCATGAGCTTCAATGTTTTAACTTTGTCTTTTAGGAGGTTGGTTTGTATACCAACAGAGAAATGAAGTTCATAACAACTGTGGCATTGAAATATATTACCAGACAGACATGCAGAGCACTTCTGAGAATATGTTTTTGGAGCTCTTTTGCCAGATTATCTCGGAGCCGTGCTTCAATACTCTGCGCACCCAAGAGCAGTTAGGTGAGTTCTCCGGAGTGTTCGTGTGTCTGTGTACACACGAGCTGTCACAGTCATGCGCTCACACGAGACCTGAGGAGGTGTTCTCTCCCTGCTTAGTGAATGCCATTTAAAGGGCACTTGGTAGATGTAAATCATCTTAACTGCTGATGACTCAAAGAAATTTTACTGTGCACAGAGTCTAAAATAAGAACAAGCAGGCATGATTTTTAAGATGTCTGAAATATCTGAAATCAACTCTGACTAAAAAAAGTGTGATCACTGTACAGAGAACTTCGTATTAGAAATTACCAAAAGGAGATTGGATCAGTTCCCTAAATTTCTAGATCTTCTTAAAGAACCAGAAGTAGTTTGGTCTTTTCTGCTTGTGATCCTACTTCTAGGTGCACTTCATGATTCATAGAATCACGGAATCATTTCTGTTGGAAAAGACCTCTAAGATCACTGAGTCCAACTGTTAAATTATAAGCCCTATTTTAGGAATACTGCTGTGTGGGTAATGGTAAGCTACCATGTTGGTGAAGACCTAAATATATTTCAGGCTTTTTAAGACTATAGCTGTTCACTAATAAGTACAAATAATTGTTACCTGAACCAGTAAGTCTGAGAACTGGTGAGGTATTCCAAACAGAATAAGAAGGAGAGGCAGAGACTTTGCATGACAGCTCACATGATTGAAATACTGGTGAGGAGGAGTACAGGTTTCCCAAAGGTGAGAAGCAGACAAATATTTCAGTGTGGCGACTGCCAGGGATGTCAGGCAAGATTAGGCTTTACATGAGCAACTAGCAGAACCAGCCATACAATATTTATCATAGGAACTTCAGCTATCTATATCCCTGCTGAAAATAGGATAGAACCCAGGGTATTTAACAGGTTTTTGAAGTGTGCTGGTGGCAGGTTTTGTATAGAAGTTGGAAGTAACAGCTAAAGAGAGAGGGGGGAACTGAGGAAGAACTCGTTTAGTCCAGCACTTCATAATTGCCAAATAGTAAGAGTTCACGAGACTTAGGAGAGGAGACAGTAGAAATACCATCAAAATCCAGTAAACTTCATGGAATTGTTAGTAAGATTTCTGAGAAAGCTTAGGGAAAAAGAAGTTCAGGAATTAGCAGTTTGCTAAACAGTAGAATTAGTAACAAGAATTCTTTCAGTGAACGCTTAAGCAGTATGAGAAAGTGGAGGAGAAAAGTTGGCAATGATGGAAAAAAAAATCAAAGTGTTCAAATCATTAAAATCAAAATGTTCAAATCATCAGAAAATTCAGGATGGCTTAGTTAGTTTGCACTAAAAATGTCAGCTGTGGCCAGATGGCTTCCAAAATAAACACTGGTGATCAAAGTCCGTGTCTTACCTTTGAACAGGAAAATAACAGATTAATCAGATTAAATTAGAAGCTTTAAAAAAGTTCGAAGTGTGATGAACTCTGCATTCTATTCCAAAGGACGAAATTAGGAAATCCTGCAATTAGAAGTCTTATAATGGAAAATTTGTGGATGATAGATGGGGTATTGGAAAGATAGACACAGCTAAATGCTACATGTTTCCTTAAAAAAAAAGGAAAGGGAAAAAGCAGGGAAACTGTATATCAGTCAGTTTAATTCTAATTCCAGGAAAATACAGAATAAACTTTCAAGCTAGTTCTAAATTCATAGAAGGTTACTGAGACACTGTTACTGAAGTACCTAGGTGGAAGTGCTACACATTTGGGTACAGGAGTTTAGAAGGTCATGACTGGAGAATAGAGAATTGTTCATTTGGAAAACGATGTTCTACAGAGCTCTGCTGTGATCCAGTGGTACGTGGTATTTTCATCAAAATTCTGGATGACAGAAGAGTGAGGATACTCACTGAATCTTCAGATAATACTAATTTGGGAGAGGCTGCAAGTGTGTGGGAAGATAGAGTTAGAATTTAAAATTAGTTTGACATTTTGGAAACATGACTTGAATGAAGATAAGATGCAATTTGTTAGGAACAGTTTGGCAGGAACAACCAATGGCACAGATACAAGCTAGGAAGCAACTGGCTAGATAGCAATTTTGTAGAAAACTCTGCAGGGTACAGTGGATCAAAAGTAGGACATAAATCAGCAGTGTCATGCTGCTGTGTAAAGTGCTGGGATATGTAAATGGAAGCGTTCAAGATGCACTCACAGTAACACTCCTAAATCGTTCAGATAAAAACTCTGAAATACTGTAAACAGTTTTGACATGAGCATCAGGAAACTATTAGAAAACTATAAAACAACTTTTAAGACTGAAATGTGATAGATTTGTTGTTAAAAGAGTGGAGGAAGACTGCAGAAAGGATTACTTGGTCAGATTAGCAAATCCTGGAACAAAAAGGAAGGGAATAATACTTTTTATCTAACTGATAAAATGGGAAGTAGTGATCTTACCTTGCAGCAAAGAAAATTCAGGTTAGATGTTACGAAAAAGTAATAAGTTTCTAATGTTGAGTCTAATGAAGCAGTAGAGTACAGCTTCATTTCTGGTATCCTGATCCTGATGACAGAATTGCTTTTGTATTGTCTTAGTCTGCCTCATCTCCTCCTTGCCCCTCCCCTGAACTGATATTGACCTCAGTGAAATAAAGATGTTCTAAAAATATATACAGTGACACATTTCGAAAACCTGCATTATTTCATTTATAATACAGAATTAAGTTAGTATAGCGTTGCATTCTTGTCAAACATGCCACGTTTGGCAAATTCAGTGCTGTGACAAGGGATTTCTTTTAATTTGTGGCTGCTCTTGTTTTGCCAAGGTTACATTGTGTTCAGTGGTCCACGTCGGGCAAATGGCATCCAAGGACTGCGATTTATTATCCAATCTGAAAAGCCACCACACTATTTAGAGAGCAGAGTTGAAGCGTTCTTAAAAACTATGGAGAAATGCATAGAAGACATGACAGAAGAGGCCTTCCAAAAACACATCCAAGCTTTAGCAATTCGTCGTCTAGACAAACCAAAGAAGCTGTCTGCAGAATGTGCTAAATACTGGGGAGAAATCATTTCCCAGCAGTATAACTTTGACAGAGGTAAGACAAATGGTAATTCCTTTAAAACTGAATGCTCTAGTTTGGTTACATTTATGACTGTTGAGTGTCATATTCATTTGGGAACAACTTAAACTCTTACACAGCTATACATAATTTAGTATCTATTTCTCTGAGATGCATTCAGATACACACTGACATTCCTGACAAGACACACATTCATATGAATCCTATTTCTCTTCCCATTGTGCAGTTGTTTTGAGGGAGTCCTGGCAGAGGTAACAGCAGATATCTTAACTAATGTGCAGTCTGTCTCAGGTTAGAGTGGATTTGAAGAAACACTAATTTTTTTTTTTTTCATCTGTGATGCTTTGAAGGTTATAGGTGTGCGGGAGACCAAATAAAATCCAGCTTCTAGTATTACTGAAAATGGACTGACAGTTATTTACTGTGTGGTCCTACATAATATTTAAGTTGTACTTTTTTTAAAAATACTTTTCAAATGTATTTTAAGTTTTTTTTAAAAAAATACTAGCATACATTAGTAATACAATTAGATATATTAGTAAAACATTCCTTAGATATATTAGTAGTGCAGTTTCTAACATTAAAAAAAAATCAGTTTAGGTACAGATTAGCTTTTCCTGATTTTCATGTCTCGACTCTTACTCACAGCTGTAATTTTCTGTCTTCATGCATAATATGCTTCCTCCATAAAACTCACTCTGTATTCTGTGACTTCTCTTCTGCTTTACATGCACTGTATTGGCTTTCAATGGTAGCAAATACAGTCTTTTTGCTTCACAATGACTCACTGAGCTGTTTAATAATGAGGAGTTTTGACTTGTCATCTAGCTTGGTCTGAAGAGAATGAGAGCTACTGACAAGGTTTCATGCCTGAGCATAAGAAGCGGCATGGAAATTTATCACTTCAAGTACTTTTTTTTGGGTCTGATGAAATAGTCTGATTTTTCTCTGCCTTAAGTGTTTCTGTTTATACCATAGTTGGATCAATATTATCTCTCTGGAATTTCTTACTGCGAAGTATAGCCATATTTTTCATATCTTAATCCCACATATTATTTCCCTAGACTTTTATACCTTTAATTCCCCTCTCCCCACTAGTAATTTTATATCATTAATGATTATAATATTACTAGAATTGTCAAAATCAGAAATTCATATTCCAGCCTTAAGAAGTGGAAGGATTTTTTATGTTTTTACATTTTTATTATTACTGCTTTTACTGTTTTCTCCCAAATCTTACCTAGTTTTCCAAACTGTATTGTTGACTTTTTAATTTCCTCCATATAGAACTTCATATTACTTACAGCCTGCCTTACAGACTTGTGAGCTGCCTGTTCTCTTGCACGTGTTTCTTCCTTGATCTTCTTGCTAATCCTAAGAAAAGCAAGCAGACTTACAACAAGAAACCTTTCTGCTTAAGCAGCAATGATATTAGGTGATTAGTCCATGACAGTTTAATTAATATGAAGGAATGCAGCAACTGAGACACGTTGTCCGCAGATATCTTACAGGTGTGACTACTTCTTAAGGGGTATGTAGGCACCGTTCCTTAACATTTCTTTAAAAGTATGTCCTACCATCCTGTTTCCTAACTGTGAATAAAAGCCATCTATAACCAGTCTGCATTAGAAATGTGTAACTGATTTGAAGATAATATACAAGAGTAGGCATATCTATTTCAGCTACTGAATATCCTACAGTGCAATCAGTATTCTTCAATCGTGCATTTTTTAGTAAGTCCAATCAAATAGACTTATTGAAGTATAATTTTCTGCCAAGATTCTACTGACACTTTTAGTGAAGCAAGTATTAACTTGAAAGATAACAATGAAAAGCTTATCATTTGCAGTCAATTACAGCTTCTGAATTTGAAAGAAATATACTTTGTATAAGCAGTGTGCTAATAACCAGCTGTGATCTGCAGACTCACTCTAATTTGTACTATTGTTGTGCAGATAACATTGAAGTGGCTTATCTAAAGACCCTGACCAAGGATGACATTATACAGTTCTACAAGGTAAGTTAGTCATGTAGCTAGAAAGTTACTTAGAATGAGATGGAGGTACAACTGAATCTTCTTTGTGCATGATATGAAGGGATATACTGACACCTGTTTTAGGTAGATGATAAAATCAATACAGATACCTTTTATTTCCTGAATATTACTTAGTTTAATAGCAACTGTAAAAATTGTACAGAATGATAGGGTTTTGTTGTGGTTTTTTTCTTGCCAGCTCTTATTCTTCTTGTTTCATTTATCCTTTCTTTATGGACATAAAATGTGCTGCTCTATGACCAAGCCTGGCCAAAATGGCGCATTTGTTCTTTTATCATTTTCTTCAACCAATCAGTGATTCAGCTTATCTTATGGGCATGAACTGTGAATGAAACAGATATTTTTAAAGCTTTGTTCACTGTAAATCAGTGGTGTTTTTTCTTTCTCTAATGGTTAGGCAGAGCAAAGGAAGAGCATAATGATGCAGTAATTGTACATTTTGACTCAGATGGATATCTGATATAAGCCATCGAGATGTGTCCCTGTCCTGTCCCTGTCACCCCCCACCAGCATAAAACAAAATTGGGCGTCGTTCTTCCTGTTTTGTAATGTGTAATAGATGATGGTATTTCACTATATTGCAAAGTGCTCATGGAGTTTTATTACTTATGGAGCAGCTGGTAGCTCAGGGAGTTCTTTGGAAAATAAAATCAACTTGATGTCTTCGGAATTTATTATTGGATGGAAAAATTTCTGCCCATGAAGAAGCATGGGCATGTGTGTGTCTGTGTTCTTTTTTCCTCTCTTGGGCAGAGGGGGTTGTTTACTTTTAATTTTTTAATAGGGTGATAGCAGGGGTGAAGATATGCAGCAAATGCGAAGTTAGTAAATGGAATTTCAGTACCTGTTGTTTAATAAATGATAACTTGAACAAGTATGCATATTCTGGATTTGTAGGAATATATACTATTTCGCTTACACCAGTGCTCAGTACATGATTATCCAGCATTCCAGAGCAGAAATAACAGGGTAGATTGCTGAGCTAGTCCAGCCGAATTTGATGATTGTGTTCAGGGTGATGTGCTTCCAGAAGGCTGCTAGGGATTGAAAATTCTGCAGAGATTTTAGGTTGCATTCCTGATACTGTGATAGTTAATGGCTGGATTTCTGTTACTTACAGTTTTTCTGAGTTCCAAGCAGTACATGAATTGCTTAACTTGATTGTAAAATAATTCAAGAGTATTGTATGGATGACTTTTAATAATATTTGAAGGCACATCTCAAAATTCATCCCTCATTTTAAGGCTTAAATTAAAATTTAAATGCTCTTGTTCTTTTTATTATTTTATAATGTCTGAGGGATACTTCCTACACCTGAAGGACTTGATGTTTTTTACCGTAGGTGCTGTTGGCAATAGATGCTCCCAGAAGACACAAGGTATCAGTACATGTCCTTGCAAGGGAAATGGATTCCTGTAAGTATTGTGCTGAATATAGTAATTAATCAATTCCTGTTCCAGCAAGTCACAATTACAGATAGCCATGTTACATCATACAAATGCACTGTAAGAAAAACTCAGCTTTGGAGATGGCATACCTTTCAGAGGAAAAAGGTGGGGGTTTTTCTAGGTTTGCTTCACATGGGTGCTTCAAATTTTTTGTTGATTTTTTTAGACAAGTTTTTCAGCCATTCTGAAGTATATCAATAATAAAACAATATATCCTAAAATAGCACTTCTGTTTTCAACAAGATATTTTAAAACAAACATAAAACTTTGTAATAGTCCTACGGGGAAAAAAACCCCCAACCAACCTGAAATTAGGATTTGCAGTTATCAGTCCAGTGTGGGTTTTTTTTTTTTTTGCCTGAGAAGCATTGAATGTCCCAGTAGTATTCAAGCACCCTCAGACAAAACCCAAAACCTCTGGGAATGTCAAAACATTTTATTTAAACTTAAGAAGGTCAACTTTTATTTAGGTTTTATTTTGAAGTAATATAGATCAGTTGTGCATTCTAACTGCATTGTTCCATTTTAGAATGCAAGAAGGAAAAGGCTAGAAGTGTTTCTGGTTAGTATGAATAAACTGAGAGGAGAAACGTCTTAGGTTTTGTTTGCAAATCTTTCACCATTTTATACTGGACTTAAATTCCAACATGCATTTGTTTGCAAAATCAAAAATATTAAAGGTTAGAGAGAGAAGCATGCGTGCATGTCATGAAACTCTTCTGGCTCTGAAGGATCAGCTTTTATGGTAGTGTAGAAATTGTAGTTTTGCAGCTGAGTAAGGAAGACTTGCTTCAAAGCATCTTTCCAGTTTTCATGACTAGTAATTGCTAAATAGAAATAGTTCTAAAACTTTTCCTATCTAGAAAAAAACTTGTTAAAGTGTAGTAACTGTACTGCCAGATTAATTATTATTTGCTTGGAATGGTATCTTCCCAAGACAAGGGTGAGCTTGCGAGACAGCCTAACAAGTGGTTACTTACAGGAATTATAACAAGTCCTAAAACAACTCCCCAGTCCTAAATCTTTTAATCTGGCATTTGGCCTCTCTTACACCATGAAAAAAATTGAGATTAGAAATGCAGAAAAGAAGTTTTGGGGTAATTGGAGTAGGACATGCATGGAGACAGGCAGGGAATACTTGAGGTTGCTGTCCAGATTTTTGGTACCTGGAGTAACCTCTACAATTCTATAGGCATGTCCTTATCAAATGATGTGTTGTTCTTGCACTGCTCTTGGGTGTACCACTGGCATTTGCTACTGTTCTCATAATTTGTACTGAGAAGCAGTTTCAGGTATTCATTGATCAACATATTAGCAATTTTTATTTCTACGTTCTCTTTATGTGTAAGTAAAATGAATAAAGCCACTGCCTCAGCTCATGTTTTCAAATAAAATAACGGACAGCCATGGAATATAAAAGCAGAATGTTTAGAAAACCTTATTTAGTGATACTTTAAAATTAAAAACCTGTGCTTTATTTAGATGCCTGTCTTATAAGAGAAAACAGTTAATTATGTAAAAGATACTCATTAAATTATGGTCCCAAATTAATTTTGCTGATGTTAAATAGGCCCTGTTGTTGGAGAATTTCCATGCCAAAATGATGTGAACCTGGCACCAGCACCACCACTACCACAGGTAAAAAAGAAACAACACACAAAAAAATCCTAGCCTGCATTCTTAATCTAGAGGTTTAGTATCATTAAATACAAGTTTATAGGGAGAAACAGACTTCTGGAAATTCCTGCTGTCATGGGGCTGATGTTTTAGCTCTTTCCTACATGCATTTTTGTCCTCACTAACAACAGGGATTTTTCCTGATTTTTCCTTTTATCAATTTGTCCAGTTACCCCTGTTACTTTTAGCCCTCTGAAATGAAAGCTAATAGTAATAAACTGCACTGAGTATCTGCACTGTGGAGTAAATACAGATGATTAGTGTCTGAAAATACTGATTGTATATGATCAGATAAATCAGGTGTCAGGAGAGAGATGCATATGCATCGACAAATTTATCATCTTTGTTTAAAAAACCCAAACAACCCACCAACCCCAAAGCAACAACAGAACCAACTACTTTGTCATTATCTTAAAGCCTAAAATATTAATGCACATTCCTGTCCATATGTAACTTGTGGAGGAAACAATTTGGCAAATTCTGTTCATACAAGTATTACAGATTTCACTGTGGTTAGATAGGACAGCACTGGGCCTTTACTGGGCCTTCAGTGAATTTTCTTGAAGGATGGCAGTGTTTGTCCCAATAGGTGATTAACTTTTCAGTGTGGTAGATCTGTGTTCTTCATCAGAACTTACAGGTGAAATAATTGTCATGGGTAGAAATTTCTGTATGAATGGTATGGGGGGTATATTAGCCATTATGACTGAAATATTAGAAACTTACTTTGTTAGTACATCTAAAAACAATAGTGCATAGAATAGCTATGGTGGTTATGATCTTACTCTGATGTTTAAAGGACAGGTGCTCTGAAGCAGAACTTGTAAATGAAATTATCAGCACTGCATTTATTGGAGATCCTGACATTAGCAATGTAGTTACTGCATTATAGCTGTTTGAAATGACATAAATATGAAACCAGTTATTTCATAAGAAATAACATTGTATTTTGGAGGTTCCTGTAATAATGAAGTATGAATCACTAATATTGTAGAAAAGAGCAAGACAGGTATGTTTATATGTAGCTGTAGCAACAGTTAAAATGAAAAGCAAGGAATTTGTCACTTTCCTGATTGAAGATACTGAGCAGACCTTTTCTTGCATGCGCTTCTTTGCAGCCAAGTGTGATTGAAAATATGACAGAATTCAAGCGCAGTCTGCCGCTCTTCCCACTGGTGAAACCACATATCAATTTCATGGCTGCAAAACTGTGAAGAACCCCAATGGATGAAGAAATGCAAATGATCAGTACAGACATGGTTTCAGGGGACCTTGTGATGAACAAAATTATTAAAGATCATTGGGATAAATGGTTCTGTTCATTATGAAAGTCCCGAATTCCTTCTTGGTTCATTTGACATTAGCTGTGTGTTAGGGATAGAGAGTATATAAAAATCAGTTGTGGTCATGTGTCATTTTATATTACAGACAACCTGTTAAAAACCAAAATCAACTGAAACAATAATAATAAAAAACTTGTAGATGCAGTATATTTTTAAAATAACATATCCCTTCAGATTTTCATTTTGATGAAATAACCCTCCAGAGCAAACAAAGTTGCTTGAAATGTGCTTGTTACTCCTGAAAAACACTGTTTAGTATCCCAATAATTATCTTATTGGGAGTTGGAGGGGGTGAGATAAGTAAGTCCTTTTTGGGATGGGGTCAACAATTTTTCTTAAAAATAGAGACTTTCACATTTTTTTGAAGTGACGTGTTGAATGATACTTTTTTAATTGATCCTTAATGCAACCAACATATTTTCTATTTAAGTTTTATGAAGACCAGTGGGGCTGAAAAAAAGGAAATTTGACAACACAGTAATAGGTGAGAGAATTGTCTTAATGAGAATAATGAAGATAAGGGCATGATTTTAATCTTTCTATACAAATTTGGGGACATTTTATATTAAAACTAGTAAAATGCTGGAAACACTTTATTAGTGCATCTTATTTTTGTTACCAAAAGTGTTGTCCCAGTCTCTTGATACTGTCAACATCCCGTTCAGTTTTTCAGCATTACTGTGAACTGTCCATTTGGTATATCAAATACGTTATTTGGTGTCATTTTTTGTTTTCAGTTGCATATGTACTGACGGAGAACACAGTCTGTTTTGCCTCACCTGTTACGTTTGGTCTCAGTCCAGCAAAGCACTCACTAGTGCAAATAACTTTAAACACACGCTAGTTCTTTACTCAAGAACTGGTGCATGTCAAATAGGGGCTTCTCTAATGAATCAGATACGTCATTATTTTGATACAGGTATGGGTCCTTCTTGTCCTTCAGGAAGGTGTTTGGGACAGTGCAGTGCTGTGGTAGCAGTGCTACAGCACAGCCTGTGCTTCAGGTTACGTCACAAAGGGTTTACTCCTACTTCTTGGAAGAAGGCTGTGCAGAACTCAGAAGGATCAAGAACTATGCTGAAATAATGTTTATATATATAGATATATATATATTCCATAATGTAGTAAAATGATAAAACAATATATGGTGTCTCATCTTCACCAACTTTACTGACTTCTGCAGAGTGGTCTTGTGCTTGGGACAGCACCCAAATAGGAAAAGGCAAGGAGGATTAAATTCTCCTACCTCTGGAGTACATAGAAGAGATGGCACTTACTCAGACAGGAGAGAGTGTGTAAAGCACTGAAGGTATAAAATCGGCTCATAAGAGGTGTTAGTGAGAATTTGCTTCTTACTAAAAGACCTGAAAGTAATGCCCTGATGTGACAGGCATGGGTGTCAAACATCAGAATCCTGGTGTAGTCAATAGGGCTGTTCTGTGATTGAATCAATGTTGGTTCTTACATTGGCTCTGAGGCCAAATTAAATGAATGCTTGACAGGGCAAGGGCCTTAAGTTGGGTTTATCTGAGAGTTTCTTCTAACTGAATAAATACGGTGCATTTAAAAATTGTTTTAAAGGTTAAATGGTACATGTTTCAGTATCTTTTTAATAAATTTGATGAGAGTTTGTGATGTAACCTGTTGCCAGGGAAGGCCACTAGCATTTTTTTAGCCTGATGAGGAAAAAAAAAATACAGTCTAAACAAAACCAGTCAAGAAGTCTCTGTTCACATTTTTCATGGATCCTTCACATGAGGCTTTTTGCCCTCTTGCATTTCACTTTTGTTTATAGTTTTCCTTTAGTAAAAGTATTTGTATTATATATAGTAAAAGTTTTGACAACATATTATAAAAATATATTTTTTGGGATTTAGTATTTAAACATACCACTCTTATGGTGAATACAATGAAATGGCTCCTATTGTGTGTAAAAATAAATATATATATATTCATGGAAGTACTATCAACTCTAACAGATTATATAAATAAATTGGAATAGCAGTGTATCTAACACAAGCTCACAAATCATGTTTTCCAGAGAAAAAAATTTATAACTTCAAAGTTCTGTGACTGGATGTGGAAACCCATGTAGTTTTCCAACAACTCTTAATTGCTTTTAAGTGTTCTCCAGCATTTTACAGTTTCTGAGTTTGATATAGCAGTAAATTTTGATAAACTCAGGCATACTAATGGGTTCATTTTAATGGATCCAAAGCTGCAGTGTCTACAAGCAATAAAGAACTACCTAGAATACACTGTAATTCAATTTTAGTGCTTGTTAATTAGTTTATGTAAGAAACCATAAATTATTATTACATAACTGTAATTTTTGCAAGTGCTATTTTAAGCAGTTGATGTGGAACTGGGTGCATGTGACACAGCCAGTATGACAGAGTGCTAGAGTTATTCTGTTTACAATAAACAATCTGAATTTAATGTTTGGAGTTCTTAATTTGTTTCATTTTAATTTTGCATACTGGTAATGTTACATCTATCAGTCTGTGCATGTTTTTTATTGGATGTTAAATGTGATTTTGCGCTATCCAGTTGGACTAGTTAGGCCAAATAGCATTGCTGCAGAAGTGCTCTCAGGCACTTCTAGGGAAGTTTCAGAGGACTTCCCCATGTGGCATCCCACACCTCTTAAGTAGATCCACCTCTGTTGCCCTCTAAGTGTATGAAGACTTAGTAACATAAAGGTAGAAATATTTGCACAAGACAGAATTTTAATTATCAAATCTGAAACTGTAAATTTAGGGCATGGCTGCAGCCAGACTGAATCTTGCCTAGTGCAGCTTTACAGTGTTGCTTTTGAGAAATTACTTTCCCTGGTTGTTGTCTTTGTTCTGTGCACACCAGAAGACTACGTTTCAAAAGGTTAGGAGTGTGTGATTGTTAAAGTAGTAAATTATGTCAATTTTGACAGCATAAAGATATAAGTCAGCAGGCCCTCCTGCTCCTCTGAGGAGGGCTCCTTGAAATAAAGTATGACAGCAGCGTTAAAAGAGACAGGTCTTGTCCTTCGCATTGGGAAGAGTGGCTGCTACTCTCAGGGGAGAAAGAAAATGCCAACAGCCCACCTGGAAAATTGTCCCCAGCATCAGAGCTTTCTCCACTCCCAGTCATTAGGGGTTAGTGTAAATCTTGACTCATTGACTTTACTGTCTTGCAAAAAAATCAAGTAATCCAAATCTACTTTAACTAATACTGTTAGCCGTAAAAAAATGCTTGAGCTTTTTCAGATTATTCGAGCGTTCAGATGTGAGCGGCCCTTATTGATAACGTGTTCCACAGTGTAATCACAGCATCTGGAGAAAGCATTACACGCCTTTTTAACTTCATTTATTATCTAGCACTTGTATTAAAACAGGATCAGCAGAATTTTACTTCACCTTTTCTCTCCTACTTAACTGGTTAGTATGCTTTTACTGTAGGTCTGCTGTAAAATGAAAAGTCATTATCTTCTACATTTTCGTACATTTTTCTCATGTATGTGACCATTGAGCTGACATGGTCATCCACAGTGACACCTGGGGCCTTCGCTTGAGCTCATACCTAATGTGATATTCAAATCCAGCTCTGAAATATTTTGTTTGCAAGTCAGTTTTTAATATTGTTGCTAATACAAGGCACCTCTGGGTATTTTAAAGGCAGAAGAGATCAGAAAGTCAGGCCCCTTTTGTACCTTGTAATTTTAAAAGAAGCCTGGCCTATGTAGATTCTGCTGAGAGGCTTTTATTTGAAAAATTTCTATTTACCATTCAAAGAATATAAGTTACAGTATGTGCTGTGGGTGGAATATAATAATAGTGGGTGAAATTTGAATTGCAGTTCAAAGGAACAAAGTGTATAAGGCCAAAGGCCCAGCAGAACATCACAATTACATCAACTTATTTGAACTCAAGCATCTAAACAGAATTTAAGATTGAAAATACTTACGGCTTTCTAAATTAACATTTCTGAGCCCAAGTGCAGCATTAAAGGATGTAGACACCACACTGATGAGCATTTGCCACTGTTAATTATTAAGACTGTCTTTAGTGGTGCAGGTTCCCAATTAAATTCCTTGACTGTGCAATGGATGAGGGAACATACACAGCTCCAAGTGCAAGGAACTGACCAGGCTTAGCCAATGGGAAACTCCAGTGAGAGGCATCCAAGTTTAAATCTTACATCTTTCTGAGGATTTGCCACCACTTTACTGGGTGTTAGATGTGCTTCCTTCTGTGTCAGATTTCTGTTACAGATTTTCACTGTCTGCTCAGCTTCCTTTTCAAAAAGGGAAGCAAGGAATTGTGGTACTTGTCCAGTGACTACCAAAGGCATGTAAAATTCCACTGAAGCAGCAGCTGGAACTCAGGAGCCTTTCCAGCCCTCCTCTCCTGCCGTACACAGAAGTGGGTGTCCTGTGGTATGTGTGGGCTCAAACACACATCTGCTCTTTTGGGGAACAAAATCAGCACAGGTTCCACAGAAGGGAATGAGGCGGTCCTCAGCCTACGTTAGTAACCTGGAAAGTGGGAAGAACAGGCTAGGGAAGATTCTAATAGAAAATGGAAATGAGGTTGATGTTTTGGTAACTTCAACTAACCACTGTGTTGTGGCATAGAAAAGCGTATTTTTTATATGGAGTCTGTTGTAAAGGATGGACTCGTGTGATGGGAGAGAGGGAAGAGCTATTTGTGAATTCCAGGCAGATGTAGGAAACCAATTATAATGCATTTTACATGGTTAAGGCTGAGTCACTTCAGAGCATGTGCAAAAGTGGTATTTTGGGGTATTGAATGTAGAAAATCTGGGTGTGCAAAATGTCAGTGAAAACTGAGGCAGCACTTGGAAGGTGTAAATTTTAGATGTGATGCCTTTTAGTGAGAGATCTTTAAAATTTCCTGAATAGTATTAAAAATGGTGCACTTGACAAGGCAATGTTGGAACTAGTTTAAACCACCAGAAATACATACACATTTCACAGTAATAGTGCTCAAAAATGGCTCACTTGGTCTTTCTTAAACTTTGCAACTGGCTTTGGAATGAAGCAAGGTTAGCAGGACAGGTTTCAGCCCAAAGGATTATTTGTGCATCTGTGTGAAAGCCAGGGAAGTTCACAAGCTTAGTGCCCATGAGTACTGTGGAGTCAGTCGGCTTCCAAACAGTTCAGCACCTCCTCACTGTATGCTGTTGTCATTACAGTAACTTTCAGCCTGCTAATACTTGTGCATTCCAAGCCTTCCGCAGGGCCAGAGGAACAGAAGTGGTTTTTACAATCAGTTTCTTAAAACCCATTACTCCAAGTGAAGTTACTTGTTTTGACTGGTAGATACACATATCATTCACTGGCACGTACCTTTTAAGGGGAAAGTTTGAAGAGTCTGAAAAAAATCTATGCAAATAATTCTGTTCACAGATTTGATTAATACTTATTTCCAGATAAGATTGTAGGAAGAGAAAGTAATAGTGACAATTCTGCAGAATTAAATGTATTTTAGGAACACAGGAATCTGTATGTATAACTGGATCTGTCATCTCCACAAGCTGATTGTTTAGTTCTGCTACTCTGTGTGTCACCTTCAAAGGCAGAGACAGCTGCTGCTCACCTCGCCTTGTGTGGTTGTCTCCCTGGCCAAGGTGAGGTGACCAGATACTGCCATTGTCACACCAGCCCAAAGTGTCACTGGTGTCCCTTTAGCACTGGCACACACCATGTGCAGGCAGCATGTGTGTGCCCTAGGATATTGTTTCTGTGATTAGAGCTTATCTTCTAATCATGGAAACCTTTACCCATGAAATTATACAAAGATAGCACCTACAGTATGTCCAAGTCTGGAGAGCCACCCTGGACTGCTGCTGGAGCTCAGCAAAGTGGGAGATTTAAGCAAGTAAAACTATTGCAGAAATAATTTAAAAGCAGGTGCTACTCAACTGCAGCAGGAGACATCTGCTGATGTGTGCACAACATGATTCTATTGCTGTGAATAAGCTAAGAAAAATGTACCTTATGCAGCCTTTTCCTGGAAGTAGGAAGAGTAGAATATTTAAGAGTGGAATAACTTGTAGGCTCTGTGTATCTTGAAGAATGCATATATAAAGAATGCTTCTAGTTTGGATTGTCCACTTGAATTTAAATGTCAGTAATTGTTAGTTTAAAGATACTATGAATGTGAAAATGCAAAAGATTGTACTAAGCTCAATGTATACAAAGTGTAAGTGTGAGCTGGGGTGCTGGCCCATACTGTGAGCCACTTCATAATGCTGAAATGGAAGATAATGCATATAAGTTGCATGCCATTTTGCACTTCTTGTCTGATAATCATGTCTGTCTGTCACGTCATTGTGTAAAAATTATAAATTCCTGGGAAAAGGGGTCATGTGTTACTGTGTGAACTACCAATGCACAACTGTGGTGCTGTATAGCTAATAATATGTGTTAGGCTTTTTTAAATGTTGAATTGAGTAATTTAGCGTGAAGACAAGACCTTAATTTCAGGACAACTTGTAGTGTCTAAACAGTCCTAAGTTTCTTGGAGCCTTGAAAGCAACAGAATAAAACTATCAGAATTTTTCATTGACTTTATTAGCTCTACATTCTCTACCCAAGACACCAAAAAAATGAAGGCAGTTAATTGTTAACTAAATCCTTAAGTTGGCCTGACAGCTGGAGTAAATGTGTTGCCGTGTAGTATACTGATAGCCCTAGATTATAAAATATGTATATCTTAACAATGGTTTTGGCATAAACTCTTGGCTAGTCATTTAAAATAATCTTAAATACTTTTGGAATAGCTAATAGTCCTGGAAGTCTTGTAACATTCATGTTTTTGTTTTGATCTGAGATCCACATACAGGGTCTTAGTCTTGGATAGAAATAATCAGAGTCCCATAGTTGGACTTGAGTTTGTTGGACTGAGCTTTAATTTGGCAACGGTGTCACAGAGATCTGTGACAGAGATGTGTTACAAAGATGCCAGAGGAGCTGCCTCGCTAGTCCCCAGGAGCCACCATACACCATGCAAGCAAAATAATAATGTCTGTCTACTACTTTGTGAAGTACGCATTTGTAGTGTAATCTGGCACTTTTTCTTAAGCTGAAGTAAATAATACACCTTCTCAAAATTGTGTGGAAAGATTTAATAGATCTGGTTGTCCGGAAGCTCAGAAGAGGTAATTGTTCAGAAAATGGACTGCAACTCAAAATCAAAGCCAAGTATAGATTTATGTGTATGATAAATAAGACTATAAGGGATAGCACAGTCAGTAAACTTAAACTGTTTTACTTAGGCTGGTGGTAAGTTCTGGTGCACTGAACGTGCTGAGGTGCCCTCAGCAGCCACACCAGAAATGTCCTGGCAACACTGTGCACAGTCCTGGTGCTCTGGTATTGCAGGAGAGAGTGCCCAGTTTGGGGAGCTGTAATGAGAATGGAGAGCACTGCAGTACCCACAGACCCACAGCAGCTCAGCAGTATTTGTGATGTTTCTTCCTGGTCCTGAAAGTGAGAATGGCCAAAGCTATCAGGAGAGGAGAGCGATCCTGCTTTTATTGGCCCCTTGCAATCTCGGGTGCTTTGGGCAAACAGTAAAGTTCTGTTCTTGAGCAGCAACTACATCAAATCAAATCTCCTTACTCAACAGGTCTTTCCTTTGGTTTGATTTAATGTTATATGTTACTACCTTTTCCGTGTCAAAAAGGAAGTTTAATTATATCTCCTCTTTGCAGTATTTATAGTGCATTAATTAGTGCTATTTCCAACCAGTTACCTGTGCCTGCAGGTAACAGATGTGCATAAGTATTTGAAATTGCCCGTCACATCTAGTTCTTCATCTTTGAAATGAACAGCAGAACTGGGTGTTTTATTTATGGTGATGCAAGAGAGTGAAAGACCTGAAGTAGGAATTTTTGGATCGCTTGTTGAGTCTTTAGAGCTGGCACTTCCCAAAATATTTTTGAAAGTCAAGTAGAAGTGACTTATTGGACAGTAAATTTTGAACTCTTTAGTGCCATTTTAATAGTAATTAATTAAGGAGCAGGACTGTAGGCTTAAATTTTCAGAGGAATGTTCAAGTTCATGATGTAGTCTACATATTCAATAATTACTTCCTGCTGTTTGACCAGGCTAGGGTAAGGCAGGAAAGGAAGAGTTAATTTTTTGGGGTTGGGGTTGGTTGTTTGGTTTTTTTGGTTAGATTTTCTTATTTGTTTCAGAGTTTAAAATATGCTATGCAAGAAAATAAATAAAATTTAATATCTTAATTTTTAGAAAGTGTAAAGTTTTTAAACAGGTGTATTTTAATTTTTTAATAAGAAGCTTAAGTTTTGTTGCTTGGAAAACAGCATATAGTTCAGAGTAAAAACGTCAGCCTAAATTATTTACCATGAAACAAGAAGCTTTTGTGGTACCTTTCTTTTACACTGTAATTAAAATTCTTCTTGGTGCTATACGATACAAAGTTTGCTGTTCTTCCCTGTAACAATGTGAAGAGTTGTGCATCTCACCGTTGTGCATGAAAATTATTTCCTTCGTTGCGCTGAGGAAAATCGTGTTTGTACGATTCTACGGATAAAAGTCTAAACGGAACTTTAAATGCTAAATCAGAGAAAATAAATCACTTTTAATCGCAGAACTAGTTCCGATGTGTATTTTATAAGGAGCAGGACGGCGTGACGTCCTTATCTTCACCTGCTCCGGACCTCGCCCTTCACCCCAGCGCTTTCTAAGGGTTTTCCAGGCTTCCCGGCCCGCGGGCTTGGCCCCGCCTTTGCCTTCCTCTCATGCCGAGGGGCCCGGCGGGAGCAGCACCTGGGGGCTCCGGGCGGGCAGCGGCGGGGCCGCAGGCTCCGTTTGTCAGCCGCCCCTGTTCTTTAGGGGTGCGGGGTGTCCGTGCGTTACCGAGGCCCGTGTGAGGCAGCACCGAGCGCAGCCGCGGCTCTGCCCTGCGCCCCACGCGTGGCGGGCGCGACGCGCCGTTCTCTGAGGGCACAACTGAGCCGGGCCGGGACATGGCGCCGGCAGTGCCATCGTCTAAGTGCGCCCGCTCCGCACCCAGCCCCCGAGGAGGCTGTGCTGGGGCACTGCTCGGCACTGCGACAGCTGCCACTGCAGGGACACGCATGAAAACAGCAGCGGTTTTGCCTACGGAGCAGGTTTGAGGGAGAGGGGCGCACAGGGGGCTGAGGAAGAGAGAATGGCTCTGGTCTGTGCCGGCGTTTGGCATAATGGGGCCTCGATGGTAAAGTGCTCGTAGCACAGACTGGGAGGTGTAATTGCCAAGTGTTCAAGCAAGAGAAAAGGGAGACTGAAGGGGTCGATGAGGGACAGCTTTCGTTCAGCGGTACCTGGTGACCCCACGCGCGTTATCTCGCGGGGAACAGCCCGTCACGTGCAGGACGTGTGTGGCCGTGCGATAAGCACCCAGCGCGGCCACTGCCAGCTGCTGGAGAGCAGCAAAGGGCTGAGGCACGCACTCGCTCCAGCCTCGGATGGCGACAGACCCACGTGTCTTTTCTTCCCGACCATCCCCTCCCCGTCTCCGATCCACGGCCTTCTGCTCTGGCCAGACTCAGTCCTCATCTCCTCACCCATTTGTCACCTGCCTGCTTCACTCCATGTGTAGTCAACAGCCCCCTACAGCCCACACCCTCCTGCAGCTCCCAGGCTCTCTGTCACAGATTAATGCCCACCAGCTCTCATGCACTTTTCTCAATGACTCCTCAGTCCCCACCTTCTTTGTCCTTCCTTCATTACACGTGTTGCTGAAGCCATGTTTTATCTTTTGCCTTGGAGTGGGATAGGATAAGCAGGGAAGTCACCAAGCACTCTGGAGGACAGCATTTTGCTTTCAGGTCCAGCCATACAGCACTGCAGGTGGCGATAAGGTGCTAAGATCCATCTCTTCTCTTAAAGTGGCCCTTAAAAAACCCCAAACCCTTGGGAAATTGCGGTTGTTTCATCCAATCCCATCTAAGCAGCTTCAACATTCACGTTTTTAGGGTGTTTGGAAGATTCCTCATACAATTCACAAAACACACCACCTCAAGCAATCTGAAGTCCTCCCTGCCACCTAATTTTCAATTTCCTGCTTCAAACTTTAAGGCTGTCAGAGACCTGCCACCATTTCCCATTAAGTGTCCAAACTATGACAGAAGAAATCTTCCATAGTTGCTTACTGGAGCCACAGAGCATGGTGTTTGAGGTTCAGTAAGAATCTTAGCAATTGGAAACATGGTCTTATTAAAGGAATTACCAGGCAACCAGGTGGTGGTAGCAGCATTCCTGTGTCAGGTGGAAGTAGAGGAGGAAGAGGAAACATCTTGCAGAGCTCTGTAACTTAAGGCTGACATACCCTTAAGTGGAAAGGATCCTGCACATCTGCCTTCCAAAAGCCTGTACTAACAGCCTCCTCTTGGCTCAAGACTTACTATTGGGGGAGCTGTATGTGTAGGTACATGCAGGCATGTGAGTGCTGAGGAAAGAGGAGCAGTACGAGCCTTAGGACAGAGCGCAAGAAGAGAAATTGGCAGCAATATCTCATTAACTGCACACTTTGCACAGTGAATGAAGAACAGAATTAGAGAGCCACAGGCCCCTTCCTCTGTGCTTTGCAATGCAGCAGGACCTTCCTTTTCCGCCTGGGTCAGACTTTCTGCTGGGTGTGAGCATCCCCGGGCTGCACCTGCTGTGGTGACTCGCTAATACATCTGCTTGGAAGAGATGCCTGGTTTGCACATTGAAAGGATAAACTGCTTATCCTGTTTTCTGTAATTCGGTCACAGAGAGCAAAAGCTCATCTGACTGGTTTAACTTAGGGGTAAATACAAGGCAATGTGGTTGAAGGAGATAGAAAATGGAGAAGGGACTCTGAATCAGCTGATTTGTATTTAAAGGCTTTATTCTGCTTGCTCTCTCTTTCTAAAAATATTTTTTCTGGTTTGGAGAAATAATATATAAATGATACACTGGCAAGAAGTGCATAAAATCTGACAGATGAATAAATTGCACTCTCCAGAGCTGTAAGCTTGAAAAGAACATGGCAGAGATAATGCATGTTCTTGGCTTGAGAGAAATCCTGTCCATTAGAAATATACCTCTCTGAAGATTGATCTGAACTTTTGAGCTTTCAGTTGAATAATTGGTCTTTGAGATTTGAAAAAAATTGAATTATTTAATTTCCCATTCACCAAAACTGAATAACACTGCAGATGGTGATTTAAAATGTTGTTGAATTAATTATGACATTTTGTTAAATTCCGTTTTGTCTTTCCTTTGTCCGTTTTTTATTTCAAAGGCCTCAGTAATGCGCAAAGTGTATCAGCCCAGTAGAGAGGAGAAATGAGTCAGAGATTTGTCAGCTTGAATGGCCTTAGACCTGCACTTATCCCTGCTGACTACCCAGATGCAAGTCTGAAGTGATGTTACTTGCATCTTAAAGAGCAAGACTGAAAAAGCTCAAGCTTCCTTGCTCAACTTAGTCTGACCTTCTGTGCTACAGCCTGTCACGGCAAACAGGTCAGATTCACACACACAGAGCTGTAATAAATAATCTAAATCTGGCAGCAAAGGAAAAGGTGAAAAGGGGTGAGTCTGAAGGGTGGTTTAATGAGGTGACTGCATCATTCTCATCACTGTATTGGAAGGATCAGGTGTGTATCTGTATCCTCCTTTCCAGCCACTCACCTCACACTGCTGGGCCCCAGTCAGGAGTTGGGAATGGGCCACTCAAACAACTCCTGCCAGGAAGGACAGTACAAACCATTATTACACTGGCTCGGTTTAAACCATGCCCTTGCCTATGCAGATTTATGGAAAATCTAATATGATGTTACACACAGTATGAAAAGAGTAGATGAATGTGTTGTTCCAGCATCTTTCTTCATTCACTTTCAAATTCAACCTTGTAAATCTAAAGTCTCCTTAAATTTTAAAGTAGCAGTTACATAAGTAACAGCATTAGCCGTGAATGTACAGCCCTATTTGCAATCCTGAACATATGATTATGGCACAGATTTCTATGACTTAGCAATAGGAGAGTGGAATCTGTACACAAAGAGCTGCTGCTTTTGAAGCTGGACGAGGCAGCTGCCCGAGTCAGGCCTTTGACAGACAGACTGTGCTGCCAGCCCCTGCCCCTCCCACCCACCATGTGAGCTCCAGTGCAGCAAATTTGGTGAAAGCTGCATCAAATATTAATGCTTCAGACCACAGGCATTGTTCAGACCACACTGACCCTTTCATATGATCTGCCTCATATCCACACTGCAAACCAAACATGCTACCCATACTGAAACGAGAAAGGTCTGCAGCCATGACTTAGAGAATACATGGTAGGAAAGGAAACTACAGCTGTGCTGGTGAGAGGCCTGTCAAAGCCTTTTAGGATGTGGCACAATGGTCTGACACATTTCAAATTTCAGCTGAAGACAAATTTCTCTGTTGTTTTTCTGTATCATATAGCTGATTTTTGTGTCATCCCTGCAATTTTATTGTTCTGTGGCATAATTTATAGCAAGCTATTTATGGGACTAAAATAACTGTCAGCTTGGAGAAAGGACAGAGTTTCTCTTGTATGTCATGGGGGTTAGAAGAATGTTAGAAGGTTCCTGTCCCACAAAGGATAGCAGTACATGGATGCCTGTACAGGAAAGGTGGAAAGATTTGTTTCTTACTCCAGTTTCTTGCTATCCCTCTTCTTGTAATGAATAGTCTAATTTTAATTTCAGGATTCTGTATTATCTTTCTGGTTTAGGTATGCCATGTTGTGTACTAACATCATCCATGCACCTAATATTATAGTTGATGCTTATTTTTAGATTATGAGAATTATTGTTGCTGTATGAATTTCCCTGAGACACCATTCATTTAAAAGGGCAGGCACATGTTTTGCTACTCCACTTGTCTGCACTTTAGTGCATTGGAGCAAAATTTATTTCTGAGAAATGGGCTTTGCATATTTTTGTATATCCTTTTAACACTTCATTAATTTGAAGCATCTTTTGATGAGAGAGCATATCAAGAGGCTAAACAGTAATTACCTCCCACAAATCACCTATCCTTGACAGAATAAACCCCCAGTGTTTGGTGGCAACCCCTTCATGATGAAACAGAATGCTGGATTTATGAGGTACGATCCAAAGATAGCTGTTATCAAGATAAGACTTCACCTGATAGGCAAGTTTAAAACAAAATTAATTCATATTTTGGGCTTATAGAAAAAGGTGAAGGCTAGAACAAACATCTACTGAAAAATAACCAGTGCCTGCTCATCATCTTGAGGCTTGCAGGCAGATTCAAAAAATCTCAGCTCAACAGCAGGTGCCCACATAATGGAAAAAAGAGATCTTCCCTTACGACTCAGTCCTCAGACTAACCACATTGTGCTGCTTTTGAGAGAGGAGTTATCCCTGGAACACTGCATTTGCATTGAGTCTGCTAACGTTAAAGCTTAGCACAGGACAAAAACATCATGAATTTAGCAGAAGTACTAATTCAGATAAGTACAGGCTCAGCTGTTGCTAAATTGGCAATTATAACTAGATAGTCTCTGCTCCCCTGCCATCATCACTGTCGGCGCTGAAGTTTTGTCTCAGTTCAGCGAGTATTCTATTTTCTAAGCTCTCATTTGTCTTCTGTTTGACAGCTTACAGTGATTTTGTTTAGCTGTATTGATGAACTGCTGTCAATGGAAAAAACTCCAACCACCAGAGGCATACAAGGATTAGCCAAAATGTACAATTCCTACACAGCTGGAAAATGGGGAGATTAACTGTAAAAGGACTGAACCAGAATATGAGATCAGATCATCTTCTCAGATACCGCATGTGTTCAGGATTGCAAATCCGGATCCAACTATCTTTATCTTTGACCTTTTAAAATAACTTTTCAGCACAACTGCAGCTACTGGCAGGAGCAGCAGAAGCTGGAAAAAGAAAACAGTGCTGGCAAGTCCAGCATTTTACCTGCTGGGGACCTAGATCTGCTTTCAGCAGAATTTTGCATTCCAGCATCTGCTCTAGGCTTACATTGCTGGGATAAGGAGAGATAATCTTGTTCTAGACATTAGATGAAATCTGAATCTCTTTTTTCCAAGTAGTTGGTACAGTTCCAGAATCCTGCCACAACACTCCCATTTCTATCTTTTGTTACTCTGCAGACTCTGAGGCCAACCTGGCTTCTGTGAAGTTGTACTGTGGTCTGTCTGCATATCGCTGTCAGAGCCTTACAATGCACCACTAGAGGATTTTTTAAATATTGTACCTTCTGGGAAAAGAGAGGCCATGAAGCTTGTTCCATAGGTCACATTACTCTTAGCCCCATCCTTATTTGAAGCAAGTAATAGCCAGCTCAGCTGTTTGCATTTTGGCCATGCTGTTCCTGTGCAGCCATGGCACCCTGTGCTGTTTATGCCTTTGACTCTTGGGCAGTCAGGCCACAGGACAGGAGCACTGCTGTGCACTGCAGGTGCTTCCTGGGGAGGCAACTGAGCCCAAAGGCTGGAGCATTATGGCGTCACCCAAAAGATTCCCAAAAGCATCCAGCAATCATGTGGAAAGTAGCAATGGGCAAGGTGCAGTAGGATTTGAAGCATCAGGTGGCATATCCATCCATGGCTCAGTCACAAAATTACTCTGTGTGCATCTGCTTGTCCAGGAAACACCATTGCTGAGCTGAGTAACTGCACCTTAAACCAGATGAAATTTAATCTGCAACAACAACATCCAGTTGTGACAGATTTGTCAGAGGTGCTGGAGGAACCCCAGCCCTCCTCTGTGACTGACAGCTTATGTTGACAGGTGGTTGCTTTGTTTCTATAGATGGAAAATGGAAAAGGGCATTTATAGGACTTCTGGGACTGAGAAACCAGATTATGCAGCTAAAAGTGGCCCTGCAGTCACTGCCTGTAGCACCTTGTACACTTGAGTCACCCACAGGTTTTGTCTCAAGTGGTTCTTCACAAGCTCCTGCACAGGGTGAAGGGAGCAGAGTCTCAAGGGCAGCATGGCCAGAGCACTTGGCTGCCACTCTGGGGTCTCACTTTTGGTTTGGCATCAGCATTGAACAAAAAGGCAGGGGGTGTGTGTGTGTGTGTGTGTGTGTGTGTGAGCACGAGTGTCATGGTTTATCTAATACTGATTAAATGTTTATTTTTTTTAATGCCAATAGATTTAAAAAGACAAAATTAACTATGTGCACTACTCAAGACAGCACCAAATTCACCTGTTAATAGTACTAGAATTTAATTTCATTGTACAGTCTCCCCATCCTTCTGCTTTCTTACTTACTGGACAGGGAATATTAAGTGTTTTGACTGTATTTTGATAGTAATACTGTTCAGTTCCTCCATAAATCAGTTAGTAAAAAAAGATACTTTCAAAAAAGGATTGTTATAGAAAAAAATGTATTTTGAAGCCATCTAATTACATGTCAAAAATGCAATCATAAGAAAAGAATTTGCTTTTGGAATACAGGAAATATTACAATGCAAAAGTACACTTCTGGAGTCTGCCTACCATGAGCTATATAATTGTGGTGTATATTTGATTTATCATAGTTACATTTCAGTATATTTATTTGCTTTTTGACTGGAGCAGAACTGCCACATGCTGATCAGTTCAGCTTGCTTATGCCTTTTGTACCTCTCCTGGGGTGTGCAATATGATGAGCCTTGTTCTTTTAAAAACAGAATAGCACCAAACCAAAAGTAAAAACCACCATCCAAGCTGCACATCATGGCTGATGTAGAAATACTCCTTTTCTCCTGGTCATGTTCATAGGTCTGACAATGTGTTTTAACATTGGCTCAGTGGATGCCATTCGTAAGGTAAAAGGAAAGTATTACATGGCTTCCCAGATGGTGATTATGCAGCTGCCAAAGGGATGAATTCATATTAAGAACTACTTTTTAAAATGCTTTGTTCATTTGTTCGTGAGGAATATCCAGATGCAACTAATTACCCTATAATGAGGCTCCTAAAGCTGACAGTCTAACAGGCTTTTGAAGGTGTCCAGCTTATTATACAGAATGGGTTTTACTACTTTTTTTAAGCTCTTCATATGTGGATGCCATAAATGGCTGTACTCCTCAATAACGAGACAGTGTAAGGGAGGTTTATGGGAGTTAATTAATGTGGTAACAAGGAAGAATTAAGATAACCATGCAAGATGCCTTCTGCTTGTCCACTGCGGGTTTGCAAATAGTTACTTATGTGACATCTGAGTGCCAGATGCAATAAATAAGGACTTGGGCCATCAAATTAATATAAGAAGCCAGTAACATTAGTTAATAAATGCATCTCACAGAGTTTTGGGAGGCATCAGCACTCATTTCCCTTTCTGAAGACATACTGTAATTACATTATCTGCAAGGCAGAGGTTTATCCCCCATCTTGGTACTTGGTTGAAAAGACTGAGGCACAGAGAGCTCAGTGCTACAAGCCACATGATGCTGCCCTTTGCAGGGGATGTACTCAAGAGTCATGCTCGGCCAAGAAATACCCTGTGCTGCTTAGATTTTTGAAGAGACAAGATGATCTCCCTGACTTGTGGGGCAACTTCCATCGTCTGCTGCTGGAATAATCTCTAAAATGTCTCCACAGATGCTACTAGTAAAGCTGGTTTATGTTTTTCTTGGTCTTAATCTGTAGATTAGGGCAAAATACTTCTGTGGGTTGTTAATAATTCTACTCTTAAGTGTTACATAAAGGGATTTCAACACACAGGGTGTGTCATTTAGCTCAGCAAGAAGTGAAATGCTGGAGGAATGCTGCAGACTATCTGGGATCACCTACTCTGACTATCCCAAGAGCTTCTGGCTCAAGGCTCAGGAAATACCCATAGGTTTTCTGTCATTTGGCATATACTACACAAATGGAGGTAATGAGTCTTAGTACTTTTGAGCCCATTTAGAAAGGAAAATAGAAAATCTGTTAATAAAGGATCTAGAGCTGAAAAAAAGAAATGGGAGCACCCATACTTCTGAAATCACTTGTGAATTTACTCTTTAATTAGGCTGCATTTTAATTCATCTTTGAAATGAGATGGGAAAAGAAGCCTAATTACGAGTAGGGCGCTATGTAACATAAATCCACAGCACAGTTCTGTGTCTGCAGTAGGAGATGGGGCTTGGTAATGGGGGAAGGTCAGTTGTATTCCACAGTATAGAATTTATGCTAAGTGGAAAGCACTTTCTTTTTCACAGTACCTTGAAATTTAAAAACATGCTGGGGTAGAGAACCCTGCTGTTAAAAGATGCCATTTGCTTTTTCAAAAGAAACCAACAAGAGAACACACACAAAAAAATTGTTTTGCATTTAAAAGGTACCAAAAAATTTTAAAACCTGAAATATTGGTTTAATGAAATTCAAACAAATATTTTTATAGGTTAGCAACAATTTTCTATGCTCCTCTCAGCAATTCCAAAAGAATTGCTCTTATCTTGGTTACAAGAAATCCCACTAGTCTTTCATAGCTTGGTCCTGAGGGAATTGGGTCCAAGTCTCAGATTCTGTATGTCAAAATGGCATTTTCTTCTATCTCTGTTTTTATTCCTACACGCACCCACCCTACCCCAAATGCCTTTCATCGTGTAACTTGTGTTCCATAGAGCTACTGCAATGTTCCTGATCCAGAAGCAGTTACTATAATATGTTTTCTATACTTAACCAACATCTGTCTTGGATTAATAAAATAAAATACATAAAACCCCTGAACCTGAAGCGCAAATAAACTGGAGAAGCAGGACTTTCCTCCTGCACTGTGGTCTTGTTTGAAACAGAATAAAGCAATAGAAATGCAGCAAACTGTGATTAGTAACAAACTCTGAATTACCCAAGGGAACGATCTAGGTTAACCTAGAACTATGCAAGAGAGGTAATGTGGTAGAGACTTTCTTCCACCAAATCAGTCAAACAGTTCCGAACCAGCCACTATTATGCTGCAGAAAAAAGCCCAAAATTCATTCTTGCTTTTCATCAAACTAAAAATGTTTTTAATTCTATTCTTATATATTCTATCTTCTGTGCATGAGAAGTATCTAGAAAATTCGGAAGGGGAGGCCCTGTCAGAGGTAGCTTCTTGTAATGATTCATGTCAGAGAAATGACAACTGCTGACAAAAATCCTTAGACATGCAGTAAATACTCAGAGCAGTGTGTTCCTTTATCAGCTCCCATGAGCTGTAGCCAAGTGTTACTGAGTTGTAGTAAGAGCAGAGGAGCATTTGAAAAACACTGAACACCCCAAATATCAAGCTGTGTATGCTCTACCACAGAGTGGTCGGAAGCCAGGAGTTGCCTAATTTTATTTTTTATTTAAAAGCACAGTACTTCCTATGGAGGACCACTGCTTAGGCAATTGCTTTTCCGTGGCTTAGTCATCCAGCATTACATGAGGTGCCTGCACGATATGTTTTGACAGGTGCTGCTGAGCTGTTTGGTTGAGGCAGTTTCAAGTCATGTCTCCTGTTTGCTTTTAGTGGTTCTGGAACGGAATTTTTCTACTGAACAACTTAGTATAGTACACCAGAAATAACTGCTTTATGCTCACAATATTCAGAGGAGCAAAAGCAATTAAATATTCAGAGCATGTGAATAACTAACTGGCAAGAATGGACAAAGTGGCCACAGGTCTTCAAACCTTCTGAAGGCATGGTCCAATGGATAGTTCATCCCTGTTTGCAGAGCACATTTTTCACTCACAGCAGTACTTCTTCGTGCACATATCCTGGGAGTTGCCCTTTTGGAGAGTGAGTTGTATCACTCAAGCGCTTGAGCAAGGCTTGAAATTAATTAACAAAGCCTGTCTGGACTTCTGTATCTTAGTAAAGCAGAAAGAATGCTGGGTAAATTTTGGCACACATACTTCTTAGTTTTACAGGACAGAACCACACAAGCAAAAAAAAAAAGTGAAGTAGGGGTCCGTCTAAATCTAAGAGTTTAAGGCAGAAGAAAAGAGAGAAGGGGAAGAAGCATCTCCTGTGTATTTATATAATCACGGTGCAGGTAATTTGTGCCTTTATGTTGATGTAATGGAAGTCCAAGAGAAACCAAGTTACAGGTAAGAGTATACTGAGAAATGCTAGATAACATTTCATATTCCCTGTCCTGAAAGTAATGGGACATTAATTGGCTATCAGTGAAAAATCCAATTCCTTCAGCCAGTATTATCTTTCTCAATGAAGAGGGATCAATGTATTGCCCAAATCAATGCTGCACATCAGCCAGCCTAAGGATATGGTGTCACTCCCAAGCCCAGTTCTGTGTTACTAGAAGTTGCCCATATTGCAACAATTCTTTTGCTTTAAATGTTTGAGAAACACATTCCCCTACATCCTTTATTGATCACTAGAAAGGAGGAAAAAAATTTCAACGTTAGCTGTAAGTCTTAAAGTAATTCTTTTTTCATCACAAAGATATTTCTTTGGTCTGTCATCTTAAAATTAATTATATGAATCCTTAGGTGTGCATTAAAACAAAACACAGTTTCCATTCAGAAGTTTTGCTACAGGCTTTTTGTTCAACTGACAAAATACACTAAGGAGTGTAAAAAATATTTATTCAACCTAATTCAACATAACTATAATTTTCAATACTTAAAAACAAGATTTACAGAGAAATGACCTTTAACCACTCATGTGAAATCATCTTACAGTCCATACAGTATTTTATAATTGTATTTTTACAATAGCTTTAACTTCCAGAGGAGACAATGAACTTTCCCATGAAACAAGTTTCAAACCCGCTAATTTGCATCATTCAATTCTCTCCATAAGACTTTAAAAAACGGTAATAAATTGCTTGGAAATATATACAGTGAAGACTACTGAAAAGCTGTTTTCTTGAAACGAGGAATTCTGTGAGAAATACATATTATATTGTTTCAAGACTATCTTACAGAGTGTAGCAACTTTCAGAGGCTGCTACTCAGTTTAAGATGTATATAAAAGTGAGCCCAGTAAGACAAATATAATCAACAGACTTACAAGGTTATAGTAATTCTTCCATTACAGCAAGAGCCTCAAACGTATTTGATATTGATTGAATGTATAATTCTTAACACCTGTATAGGTTTTTAATACTAATTGGCCTTTATATACACTTTTGTACAGTTTTAAAATATTACATCTTGGTAATTAAGATAAACATACCATAGAAAAGGTACCTTATTTTGAATTTCTCTTAACATACATTATTGCAGTCAAATAGGAAGTCCTTTCTGCATTTACTTCATGTCTGGTGAAAAGAAATATTTACTTATGAATAATTCCACTAGAAGATTTTTTTAAGCCATTCTCCATGCATTTGACATCCTAATATGAACAAGGAAAAGAAAAAACTCAGAAAAACAAAGAAACTGTTGTTAAGAAAGAACTTCAAATACAAAATCTAGATTAGGTCTGGTATGAATATGCAATGGCCATATTATGTTTGTCAGAATTTAACTTCACAAAACAATCAATTTCTGTTGAAATTAGGTTTATAAATACATCAAATAATGGAAGTGCTAATGTCTCCCTCAGCTGACTACTTTAGACATACTGGAACAGTAAAGCTTACTGTATAAATAAACTTTGTTACACATTTAAGATTTATCCTTTAGTCCTTTACAAAATGGAGCCAAGTTACCTTAAGAGCACCTACCCTACTGGCAGGATGCTCAGCTCAGGTACCCAAAGTGTAGTGTCAGCCCCTTGCAGCCAGCCCTTCCACAAGGGCAGGAGAGCCTAGTCCTGAACAGAGCTGAGTTACACACTCAGGTCTGGATGCTTAGGGGGATGCCCTGCTCTGTCAGTTCAAATGTAGCTTTAGTGTTCAATGCTGTTTTCTCACATTTTTTGTATGGGTATTTACACAATGTAAATGAATATGGAAACTAAACAAGTGCTCTAATACTTAACTACAGAATAAGCAACTGAAATTTACTTCCCTCTTGTAATTATTTTACTGTGGAGGAAAAAAATGCTATCCAGCACCAGTTACAAACCAGTAAAGCCATGAGAAAATGACACTAGGCACTGCAGAAGATACAACAGGACACTGAAAATTACCAGTAATAAAATAGTCACCTGAAAGCCATGCTAATTTTAACACCTAATACTTAGGTGGTTAAAGCTGACATACAAGTCCTGTAGAGAGTGATCTATCTTCTGCTTTCTCTGTCATTTGGGTATTTCACACTCCCTGTTTGATACCAGCAAAACCCAAGGAAAATTACTTCTCCTTGGTAATGACTCACATTCCCTTTCTAAAACAATCTCCCTTCATTGTGTGAAATGCTAAACTGAATGACAGTGTGGGTATGAAAACACCTATAGAAAAGGCATTTGGATGTAGCCTACATTAACTACATTTAAAATGTTCTGTAGTTGATTCTCTTTTTTTTTCCCATTCAGTATATTGGCTCAAAGAAAATAATTCAAAAGCCTACTGCCCAACAGAAATACCCAAAAAATAATGAAAGCCAAATCACATTCTTAGGTTCAGTGGTTGCTGAAAGGATTTACCCTGCCACAAGACAGTGCTTTATTGTATTTAAAGAAAAAAAAAAGAAAGGAGCAGCAACTTATCACAATTTTCCACTACTGTGCAATAACAATGGAACCAATACAACATGGAAACCTGTTAGGTGAGACTCTGTGACATCTGGAGGTTACAGCCTTACGCTCCTTCTTGCTCAGGATAATTTAAAATTTTGCGGTGAGCTTGGCGCAAATACTGCTGCTGCTTGAAGTAAACCTTAAAAGCTCCTTTTATAGCAACAAAAGCAATTCCACCCTGAAATAAAAAGATATTTTGAAAACCTGCACAGTTCAGTGTCATATCATTGCAAATGTTCTTAAAAATTTCCAGTCAAAGAAGATTTGTTTTCTAAACATATGGTGTTTTCTTCTAAAGATTAACTAATTAGTACAATTCCAAATGAGTATCTCAAAGTTTTCTGTCACAATGCACCATTACAGACGTTAATGTTACTTAAAGGGATTACATACTGAATCTATAAAAGCTTTTATTTCCTTGGAAGTCTCACCAATATTCTAAATACAAAAAAATCAAAATCTTATTTCAAGAACAAAGAAAATGCAGATATGTATCTACTTTCCTCCGTTCTCTGAATATGTACTATACATGGCACAAGGAATAATACTGATAACCATTCTATTAACTAGATGTGAAAAATGGCACTTGCCAAAAGTGGAGTAAAATAAAAGCTATTTTTGTAAAACAAAATTTTTTTCCCTCAAGAAAGCTTTATAATATGTTTCTCTCAAGTCTTCAAAATGAGACACCAAGAAGCTTTTAGTCTGCATGAACATTTGCAATATCACTGTTTGTTCCATATAGAAGAGAGGGGTGCATAAACATGCAGGAATTGAAAACGGGCTGAAGTGACAGTCAGATGACTAGGGATACCATTTTACCAAACTCAGTGTGCTTCCCCTTGAAAGGCTGCAACCAGAGAGGCTATTCACAAAGGAAGAGATTGTCATTCCCCCTCCATTTGAATTCTATGGAGAGTTAATTTTCCTCTCCTTATTAAAATAAGAAACAAAGAGTTTCTCTCAAAATTAGTAAACAAAAGCTAATATGGAAAGGTTTATAATATAAACCCCAATCTTCCCTTACAAAGATTGTTCTTAGAAGATGCTGGCTCCTCATCTTCATTGTCAGCCCTAATTACTGCTAAGGCCTGCCTACTACAGTGCCAGATAAAAGTTTCAGCCTTGTCATGAACTGAGATTACTTTCAGTCATAAAGACAGTCTTTCACACACATAATGTTTGTCCACTGCTAAGACGGGCAACCTTAAAAAACCCCTTCCTTTAATTAAATGCTGCTCTTAAAATTCTGGATCAATTTATGTTCCTTTTTCCTTTGCCTCGCTCTTTCACAACACTTCATATTCCTGTATTATAACAATTTATGAAACAAATAGTACTGAATCTTACCAAGATTGTCCTTTGTAGATTTGAGTTAACACTGCTGAACATCAGCTTGCCAACTATCGTGGCAATAGTAGGGAAAACTAGAGCTCCACACAGAATACGTGTGGCAGAGACGTGATCTGCCAAAGGGTTGGCCTCTGCTGGGATACGAGGAACAGGACATCCAATGCCTAAAGGGGTAAGAATGGGGGGAGAAAAAGTTACAAAGCCACTGCCTCAAAAAGAACACAAAGTACGTTACTGCCCACTCCCCACTCCACTACAAATCTATAGCCCAACCACTTTTTGAGAACTATCCCTCTTAGTGAATATTCTGTTTCCGTTAAATGACTGCAGTCATTTCTACTTTCAAGTAAGACCCATGAATTTTAGTAGTTTGTTTTGTTACTAAAGCCTGAACTGAAACCATGTTCCTGCTAGTCCTGCCCCACCTTTCTCAGGACATACCATACAAACACAATCTAAACAGAATGAACATGAAATAGAGGGATGGTGCCAATCACCTCTACTTAAAAATGGCAAAAACTACTTGCATATCCCCATCTCCTAAAGGCAGAAATTCAATCTTGGCATTTCCTTTTAAATTTAATCCCATTACCTGGAAATATGCTGTTCAAAATTTGTAGCTTATTAGAGTATTTGCGCCACAGTCTGAGCACATAGTCCTCCCAGCGGATCATCTTGCCCAGTATTAGCATGACTGGGATAGTGGGAAGGCCAATCAAAAGGAATAAAGGATCAGCTCTCTCCATCACATCAAGACCTTCTTTGTGACCCACAACCTGGAAAATATGCATATAGTTGACAAACATAACAAAGGCCACAACAATGTAACAATGTACAAATGAACAAAAATGTAACTTAAAAAGTTGAGTTTGTTTGAAGCTGCCCACACATTTCAAGTTAAAGAAAAAAAGAATAGTGTTTTATCTAATTTACTCTGTTTTCTCTTTGTATCCTCGGTTGCTTATGGAGCATAATGCAGGTGAGCTACCAGCCCTACTTTGCAAATCATTAATCTTGCAGAGCTGTAACACAACTCCCTACTATCTCAAGAGAAGTTTCATGTGTTTCTGTGTAAGTAAAAGCCTAAACATCTGAAACACTAATAATATAGCAGGCTTTCCAAAATGCATTCAAGAATGTACAGTTTTACAATGATTAATTCTACACTCAGAAATTGATCAGATACTACTGTTCAAAGGATAAATTGATAGTAAGTATCTCAGGATGTTTTAATCAAAATTTTATGGGTTTTAGGAATACCTTATATAACAGAGATCACAGTATTTAACTATTGTTTCTCTGGACAATGCAGGAAGACGTACATTATTTTCAACTGTAGTGGAAATAGCAGCATATCTTCACATTTACCTTATTTTCAAATGTGGTTCAAGGATTTTAAAGGATCATTATTACTGCTGTGTCTACACTTTTCTACTGGCATATAAAAAAATTAATCAGACTTTTCCATTTCTAAAATGCACGTATTAAACCTGTAACAGAACGGTGCCTTATGTCTTCTGAAAAGTATATTGTTTTAATTTTAAATAAATCAAACAGGACCGAGGCTAAAAAGAGACATTAGAGTGGAAGATAGCCTCTAGAGCTGTCTCAATTTAAGCAGTATAAATGCTAACAAAGTCCTTGAACTGGTTCCAGGAAGAACAGGCTCTTTCATGACTTTTTCCATAAGAATCTGGGAAGACTAAAAACACTAAAATAATAATTACGTTTGTAAAGCACTGGATTTTCTGATGTGTTTTCATTGACTTCTCATTTTCCCACAAATACAATAACTTATCAAGTCTTCAATTGCACAAAAATTAGAATTAGGAGGTAAGAACATGAAACAATAGCAAAATTTAAAAAAAAGAAAACAACAAACCCAGTACTTCTGGAATGGGTAGGACACAGAGAAGAAGCTATGGTAATGTACCACAGTACCTTCAAACTGTACACTTTTGCCTTGCTTTGAAAACCATTCCATGTTATGCCTCTAGAACAGGAAGTTATCTTATATACCACAGCCTCTAAAAATAGGCATAACCAATACTGTTGCTGCCAAAAGATTATTCCTGAAAAAACATTCAGCATTTGTCTTCCAGCTTCTTCAGTATCTTTTACCCAAGCTGTGAAGTCTGACACTATCCTTTTTCTCCTTATAGTCACTGCCCATCAAAAAAAGCCTCAGTATCTTGTATCTTTCTGCTTTAGATTACTGTATTTCTCTTTCAGTAACCCCATCTGACTTGTTACAGTCTTAGCTACCACAATGTCAATCCTGTACTTATTTTTCTGCACCTGAAGTTTAAAATAGCTTTAAAAATAGCTTTTGTGCTTCTCTCTGGCCCTTCAGCTGAAGAAAAGGAGTCTGAAATGCATCAGGAAACAAGTTGTATTAAACCTAGCAATGCTGTGGTGGCAAAAGGGGTGGAACAGTTTCCCTCTACTACCCGCTCAATCTCCTCCTTTATAAGCAAAAACAAATTACTGTCTTGCCCAGCATGCCATCCATACAATCAAAACATGAAACCATTAAAATAGCTAATTTTTCATACCTGAGATTTGACCAGCTGCCTAAACTAATGTTTAGACAGATCCTCATTTCAAAAGCAAAACAACTTCAGAAAGAAGCATTTATCTTTCCATTTGGCTATGGAGTTCTAGGCCAGCTAAAAAGGTCACAATTTCCTACAGAAAAGGGCTCAGTGTAGCAGTGAGCAAGGAGAAAAGGACTGGTGCACTTCCAAAGTCTGGCTGTAGTATTACAGATGGTTGTAATGTTCCTGTTGGAGCCACAAGAACAAAATACCCAATGAGAAAATATTTAAGTGCACCACTCTGTAATACACAGACTCATCCACTGGAATTGGAGGTGGTATTGAAAGCCATTACACATCCCTTATGCAGCTGCTTGACCCTTGGCCACACTGGTACAGGGAGTCTGCAACCACTCACTTGGGCTCCATTTCTGCTTTCAGAACCAGAACAGCACACCATCTTGAGAGGGAGTGACCTGCAGAACTGCAGGGCAGTACCACACAATGCAAGAACTACTGCCAAATGACTTACATGGAGAAGGACCAGGTTGTATATTTAGAATCAGAACTGTGTAGAGGAGTATTTATTAACATAAAGATTTGTTAATTCTATCTACAGCTGAATTAGCATCAGAAATACTTTTATGCTTTCAGGCAAAACACAGGTTATGGACTTGATATAGGAATCAACAACTAAAATGGTAATGAAGGTGCTTCTGATTGTACAATCTGAAAAATCTGGTGTTGTGGTTGAACTAGAATTGCCATGAACAAGTCTTTCCACAGTTAATAGTCTACCACCTGTCAACATTACTTTTCTATTTAAATAGCAAGTTCACAAGAACAGAAGCAGGAAAAGTGTTTTTCCCCTTTCAACTAATCATACAGTCTGAAGTAATTAAAACACTATTAATTTGCAGTGTTTTGCATTTCTTATTTATGAATGAACTGCATCGTTCAGAGCATGTATTTTCCTTTATACAATTAAAAAAAAAAATCACATTATCCAAAAAATAATTTACCGTGTTTCAATTTCAGCTCTTTGAATGTTACTAGCGAAGTTTTTCTCCAGGTAAGAGAAAAGATTAAATCTCATGTCCTTTCTGAATAATTACTTATTATTGCTAGCTCGGTGGTACCTAGCTGGTACCTTTTCTATGAGAACAGAATTGGGTTCACCAGTCTGCCATACAAAGGGCAGCCAGTTAGAGCAGTAGTGCATTTTGTTAGTTGCAGACTGAACCATGCCTGAACAGGCATACTTGCATTTATAAACTATGACCAGTTAAAAGTGAAAAACCATCTTGAATTCACTTGTTAACTACACTGAAAGCAGCTAAGCATGTTTTAAGCCAAGGAAAGAGGAGTCTGAATTGACTTTTGCTTTCAAAGCTGGCAAGAAGAGAGAATACGTGTGTACCTGCATGACTGTCACAGCTCCGTACGTAACGGCTGTCCAGTATATAGAGCCCACCATTATCCCAGCTGCAGCAAAGGGACATGCCTTTGAGATCAGGCGATCTGCAAGATCCAAAACGTAAACAACTGGACCTATGATAAAGGAAAAGTAAGGTTTCAAGATAGATATATACAGATACAACATAAAAGCATACTGTAGAAAGGTCAGCATCTATCACCAATAAGAAAGAACAAACGAGGCAAAATATAAATCTGACATACCACATGTGCTGTTTAGGTGAGCATATATAATTAAAAAGCTATTAAGCTAAACTTATAACCTTTCTACCTACCATTTCATTTACCACATAATCTTTCCAAGAAATTGATATACTGCTTAAAGCACTAATTTACCCACCGATTTGCTTCCTTTGTTTTGAGTAAGAATTGTTCTTTTGTAGAAACCAGTTTAGGCTTAGTGGTTTTTTTATTTGTTAGATATTTTAGTTTTCTAAAGGAAAAAATACCCATTTGTTGTCATGTACTTCATGTCCTTATCTTTGACAGCTTCACCTGAAAATTCTGTCACTAAACTATCCTGCTATGCAGTAAAAAGTAGCACAGTTAATACAAAAGATTCCTTCCACTGGAAGAGGCTGCATTCAGTATGTTTAGGGGATCACCTCTCAAAACACTGGAGGAAAAAATACTCCTATTCAGGTTATTCAGTGCCTTTGACAACAACACATGAATAGTTTCATTGTTCTGTCTATGCACAACTGCACTTTCCAGACTTACACAGGGCAAGACAATAAATACCCTGACTACCTTTGGTGAGGTAAACAAGGGCAATGCCTGCATCTTTTCTTTGAGGGACTGCAAGAGCAGGAGTGAAACAAAAGCCAGAACACTGAAATGTATATATGGAACTGAAAAACATCATCATCATAATCCACATTACTTTTGTATTTGTCAACAAATTCTACATACAGACTGTCCTCCCACAGCTCATATGCATGAACAGTTCCTGTTAGCTCCCTCCTACTTTTTCCTACCAAAATCAGTGACAATTCTCAAAACCAGCCTACAGGCATTCCTCAAGTAACTAATTCTCCAAGTCTATCAAAGTTTACCCCAGTGACAAAATTGTGACTCCTGTTACATGACTTAGTTACTTCTTTTTCTAGACAACAGCTCTGTTGTGAATGGTTTCAAAAAACCCAGTTCTACTCAGCTCAAGTCGGCCAGTGAAAAAAAGCAACAGGAACATCCAGTTCGACTCCTAACAGTTGTGTTTGACTTTCCAGAACACACTTAAGAAGGTGCTGGGATGTCTATCAATATGCTGGAAGTAGCAACAAGGTCATAACAAGTACTAAATGCACAGTAGTTTACACATCTTGACTGTTTCCCAGAGTCACTGAAAAAGTTGTTTGGTTGTACCATTTTGAAAACTTAGGTTTGAAGACAGGAGACTCAAATGACACTGAAGGTTGCCTTGTAACACTACAAGTACTAACAAATTGCACCTATTGATACTAATGATTAAGAGAAACCTGGCTAGAGAATCGGGTGTAAAATCTTGAGACAGTACTAGAAAAAAATTATTGAAACAATCTTTTAATTAGCCCTTAGGAAGGAAGTGAGAAAGGAGGACAAAACTGGTTTGTTTTTCAAGATGGTATTGAGGAAGAAACAGGAAAATAAATATCACTGATACCCAAATTAAAGAAGCAGATATGAAACAAAAATATTTTTCATTTTGAAAAATATATCATGCTTTAAAGAGTTTTTCTCTGCCAAACTGTTTTCTGTTTATTAAACTGAAATAATTATCTAAGAGATACTTTGGTTACTTTCAAAGTGGTAATAACGTTTTTCAATTTAGCGAAAGTTCTCAGAAGAGCAGAAAACAGTTCGCAAGAACATAATTACCACCATTCACCAAAACTGATAGGCACTATCAAATCTGAAATGGAATTATGATTTTGAGATATATCATGAGATGTTGTTTTGAACTAATAAATACATAAAAACACACCCAGTGTTACTTATAAAGATATTCACTGATGTCTCCTCAAGTTGTATTACTTCTAAACTATAATCATAAATTAGAATTTGTGTTGGGGGTGTCCTTTCACAGAATTGTTCGAAAAAAGTTTCCAGCAGTACATTAGGGAAGTCTTAATGTAAATAAGCTTCTGTACTGTGATGCCTCAGGGAAGCTTTACTCATTACTTCTTCCCTGCTCAAGTAATTTTAGATTCTTGAAGGGTATGACTAGTACTGTCTTCAAAAGACACCTGCTGCAGAAGAAACAGGGCCACCAGCAAGGCTTCTTGGAAAATTCTTACTGTCCTAACTCTGCCTGGTGTGACCTTGATTGACTTGTAGTTGAACTGTGCTGTAACAGCTTTGGGTTACCAGACAGAGCTGCAAAAGGACAAGACTGTCTCACTTGTTTAAGGCACTTCAAGGTCATGATTGATGTTCCATGGACCCAGATTCATTTCCCTGCTCTACTACCGATGTCTTGTGTACTCTTACACAAGTCTGAATTTTTATGCCCTTATCTTTAAAAATGGAAAATGATGGTATTGTGAGGGAAAATATATCAAAATACATGAAGGGAGTCTCACATATCTGCATGTAAGAGCTGAACAACCTCATGCAAGAACTTTAGGCCAGCTTCAGAATCCAGGAATGTCGGAATCTAAGCTTTCAAATACAGTATGCCACAAACTACAGGAACAAATTAAAATGCCTGTTATGTTAATGTAACCTGTTCAAATTATAGTTGCTTCCCCTTTTGCCCATTGTCAAAATAAAATGCAAATGCAGCTCACATTACAATTTCATCAGTCAAGACACAAATAAGAATTTTAAACAGTGTCAAGTTTTGTGGTGCATTCTGGGTCCAGACAGAAACCCAGCTTGCTTCCCAAAGCCAATGCTAAATGTTATCATTTGATGTCTTCTTTATGATGGAGATTTACCTTACTCAGCAAAGCTGAATTGTGGTTGTTATATGAATAACTTGCAGTAAGCTTCATACTGGTTTATGTCTTTTTTAATATCAACAATACAGTATTGTTGTGTATACTTTCTTTCCCATTACTCACTGTTCTATCATAGAAATAAATGTCACCACTCAAAATTCCCTTGACACCTTAATTTTGTCAGCCCTTAAACTAATAAGAAAGGGGTCCTGTCTCAAAGAACTGGCAATGAGTTATTTTCAGCTCTTTCATTTACAGAAATAAGATACTTAAAAAAAAAAAATCTTCTTTAAAATCCTCTAAATGCCTACACTCACTTGCTACATCACCATTTCTTTAACAAGCAGTTTTACTTTTAAACAGAATTTACGTTTCCATGGCAACATTTCATTTTCTTGATTTGCTTAATATATCCCATAGAACACATGGGCAAATGAGAGCTGAAATAACAGCAAGCACTGCTAATTTAAATACATGCAACGTACTGTGCATTATCCTACTTGGCTACTCAAGTAAGAAGTAAGAGTACTTCACTACTCTGGAAGACCATGTCCAACTTGTTTTTTCACCTTGACAAAGAGCAAGAGCAGTACCCAGCAATCATAAATATTCTGCCTCTTGATTACAGGGCAATATTGACTCAGAAACACCTCCTGACCAAAGTGAAAGTATGTTTTTCCAGTAATACCACATGCTGCTTAGGAAATTCTCCTCTGAATTTCCTCTGATAAGTCTCTCTGCAAGCTGAGTCAAAAAAAGGATGTTTATGTGCTGTGTGGCAATTGCTGAAAGAAGTCACCTTCTGCTCAACAAGAAAAATAATCCCATTAGCCAGGAAATAATTACAGGTCAATCACAAGATTTATCTATATACCTAAGTGGAATACATCCAAAATTTTTAGAAGGTATTTAACTAAGCCACCAAATAGGATGCAAGCAGAATATAAAGTTATTTCTTTCTGTCTGGAAAAGGGAATAGACAAGTTTTCAACAGAAATGGTGCTCCGAGCACAAGAAAGTTAAAAAACAAGAAAGCAAGAACAAATAAAGAAAGAACAATTTAAATGATCCATATCTTACCTAGCTTTGGAAATACTATTAAATACTCTGCATTGCACTGAGGACAAGCAACTCTAGCAGTACTGTTTCCTCTTTGCTTTTCATCCACCCAGCGCTGCAGACAAGTCTGATGCACCCATTTGGTAGAGCCCCTGCACCTGCAGGGTCTCACCCACTCTGCTGTCCGATCATCCTCATCGGTAGCAAAACAAACCCAGCAGCTTCTGTAATCACAGGAAGGAAAAAAAATATATATTTTCTGCTACTTTTACATGCTTAAAATAAACATTCACATGTGAAAGCATGCACCTTCAGAAAACGTGCACCTAGAGGAGATGATGGTTGTTACTTCTTTCTTAATCACTGGAAGTTAAGTATTTTGTACCACAGTTTTGCTATAAAATCAACATAATAAACATAATTTTACAGATAGCTAAACAACTACTTTATACATTCTGAATTATTAATTAAACTTTTAGATAATTTATTACTAAAAAGCATTGAGACTGTAGTCCAACATTTGAATAATTCAACATATGAAAAATCCATATTTTTTAATGTTTTATCATCTCCTTCTATAACAGACATTTTGGTAAGGTTTTTTTAATTTTAAAAATAGAAGATCAATACTGCAGTCTGTTACTTGGGAAGCTAAGTCCAATCCACTTAAATGATAAAACAACACAAATGATACAATATATCACAAAAAACCTAAACAATTATATCAAATTCATTCCTTCTCTTTGAAAAGATAAAGACTTTAGTTCAACCAAGTTGACTTTGTGTAATAAAAATTAAGTTACAAAGTACTTCAAGAATACTATTGTACCAGCAGAGGAGGAAATTTCTGCTTTAGAGAATTATGTGGACTTGAAAATTCAAATATATTAATTCTGTAAGGAGAAAACACAAGACTGACAGTCTATACAACCTGACCTGAAGTGAGCACAGAACCTAGGAACTCCCAGATATCTGGTCTGATGATTAGGCCAGACTTTTGGCCAACTTACAAGAGAAAGCAAAATATGGATCTAAGCTAGGAAAATATCAGATATGTTCAGCCAATAATTTTTACTGTGAAACAATTTGCTAATTCCCATACTGAAGATATGGAAGTTTACATAATAAACCAGAATTTATCAAAATAAGGATCTTACTATAAATATAAGTATTTATATAATGGTTTCATTTAAAAAAAATATTTTATGCAAGCCACTGCAGTCATAGTTAAACCCTTATAAAGGAGCACAGCAACAGCATCCCTATAATTTAACTACCAAGACACAATCTAATTAGACATTGTGATCTAACCGAAGTTTTGCATCACTATTTGATGATGAAGTTTTGTTCTCTTAACAACTTGAGTAACATCATTAAGACAAAACACTAAAAGGTTTCTTATATGTAACCAGTAACAGACAGTAACTGAGAGAAGAAACTGAGAAATGCTCTGGCACTAGTAAACAAAACAACTTTATTATTTGAGAATCGTGACTGTGGATTCTATGCCAGGATGTTACAGCGGTTCATGATGCTTTTCCTCTCGCTTTTTGTTTGTTTTTAACTTTTCTTTGAGGAAAAAGAAGGGGGAATCTGCAATGGGAAACAATTTTGTCAGGCTCCAACTTCAAGAAATGAAAAATATTGTTGTCTAACAGCTTTGCTTTTAAGAGCTCACTATTTTGGGTAGTATTCTATTTGTAAATTCAAAGTGTTTCTTTACAGAAGAATAGCCATGTTTTTTTAACAGAAATAATTGTGCCTATAAAATACTTGCAAGACATTCTTTAAAGCACTGAATCTTTTTAACATCTATAGTAGTAGAAGTACGTTGAAAAAGTTGCAAGTGTGTCAGAGCAGAAGGCAACCTGTAGCAATTTATTACCGGCATACTTGTAAAAGGGTAAATTTGAGATTCAGATTCCAGGGAAGACTGGAGAAATAGCAACTTAACATTGAACAATCTGTAAAATGAACCTGTAATGTCCACATGTTTTGGTAGGTACAGATGTAAATTTAAACTGTGGTGCCCTAAAACTAGAGCTGCCTCAGCATTTGAGAAGACTTTTCAGTTGATGACTGACATCTGGAATCAGAACTGTAGTTTCTTCCATTCATCTTAATGGGAGGTAAAACCAAAGTTTGACTTGGCTTCTTTCTGTCCTTCCCCACATTGGTTTGTATCAAAATTGTCACGCTATTCACTCCTGTAACACCACCCTTCTTTTTGCCTTCATACTCCCAATGTGCACCTACTGCAGTCCCAAATGAAAGGACACATTAACCTTCCTAAGCAGGAGGAGGAAAGACAGATGAGCCACAAGTCAGTAAGAACCTAGATGAAAATGCTGAGACCACAACTAAGATTTGTAAGGATTACAAAGCACGGCTCACATTTTGGTTCATTGCACTCAATATCAAGGAGTTCTTACGGAACACAAGTTCTTGCACTGTTTATTGATTTTTATTTACATTAAGAATCCCCAAATTTACTTTAAGAACAAATAATACCATACAATACTACTATCATTGTTCCGCTTCAGCAGTTTTTTTCTGCATTACAGGTAAACATTCACTCATTCATTCCACATCCTATTTAAGTCTACAACTGCTCTAAATTTGTAATTCAGATTTTTATTTATAAATTAAAGGCTTCACAACAGAGCTAGTTAGGTCTGAGGATACCATCACAAAATGCAAGTCTAGAGTTTATTCAAATAATGACAGATTTAAGCATGAACATAATCTTGCTACAGTGCAATTTTAACTAGTGAATTTGTCCATGACAATGGTTGTAGATTAAATTCTGTTCTCAAGTTCTCTGTCAAGGTTAGTAAGTTAAAAAAAAAAAAGCATATTTTCTTTAATTGCTTCATCCAATTTCTTGCCAGCCAATCATACCTGAAAACCTGAAAGACCTATGAAAGGAATAACAAAATCCTTTACAGACTTAAACCTTTAGCAAGTCATGAATAATGAACAGTAAATTCCCTCTATACTGTCATCAGCTTTATCTCTCTCCATTGACAGCAGCTGTAACAGAAAGGACTAAATAAAACCATTTCAAAACAGGTATCTAGGCTCTTGCCAGATTTTCCATTTTCTTGTACTGAATAAAATATGACCTTGATTCTTACCACTGAATCAGCCTGCTACTCAGATAACCTGAAATAGAAAGGGCTGAAAAGGTGGAACAAAGCATTGTTTCTGATAGAAACTCAAACCTTTTTCCTTGATGACTTTCTACATAGCCAAATCAATAACACTAATGTATTCTTCCACACTTCCTTGGCTCCAAAAAAAAAAAAATCAAAACAAAACATACAAAACCCCAGACCAACATCACTATTGCAGCTCTGAATATAAGGTTACAAATACCTTTTATATTCAGCTCCCCAGCAGATGCAGCTTTCCAGTCTCAAAAATTGTACTCTGAGAATAATGTGGTTTTTGCATCTGTTTTTTTCTCTAGCAAAGACAAACTCTTTTCAGGGCACTGCTTGTGTTAAGAACAAAGCAGATGGGGAGAAAGTTGTATTGAAGATTAGAGATCCTATACTCCAAATGTTACATGACTAATCTAAGAAACCAAGGCCTGCCTAAAACCAGGTTCCTCCAAACCACAAGTTTCTTACTGGTAAGGAGCCCACTCTCTCCAGTACTCAGTTGGAGCTACAGCTCCAACAAATCTGTAAGATCTCCAGTATCAGACATACCTAGACTGCTCTCCTTTTTATTAAGCTATACCCCTTCAAAAGGTTACTTTTTTCCAAAACCAGTCTTAGACAGGAGGGAAGACAGTATCTAATTCATGTTATTTAAATCAAATCTGACTCAATTTGTGAAAGCTGAATTCATCATGAAACAGCTTTGTTTTCAAGCAGGCATGACTGTGTAAAGCAATACAAAAAAGTAATTTAAAAGCAGTATGTTGATTATATAAACACGCTAGTAAAAGATTTGCAAAAATTTCTGAAGCCCCATAAGCCCAGCAGATATCCTCATATCCACAACACTTAATGGAAGATGACCTGCTAGACTGGGACAGCACTGCTGTTTTATGATCTGGTTTCAAGTATTCAGTACTGCAAGTAGGAATGGAAACATCTTGGAATTTTTCCCCTTGTGTTCAGTGGCATACAAATATGAATAGTCAGCAAAACCAGAAAACTTCTCAGAAAACAAAGTTCTACTAGACTTTTAGACCTAACTCTTACCATGGGAAATGCAAATTTGAACATGCATGACATGCTCTAGAATCGTGAGCTAAAAACGCATTTTCCCTCTCATTACAGTTCTTTCGTAAAATAAGAAATTTCTGCATTTCTCCGACATCATAAAGCACACCTCTTTTCCTTAAAGTGGCAGGATATCTTGCTGTAAGAGTAAAGCATCCTTGTCCTGCTAAGCACCAAGTGTCTGAGCAGCTTATTGCAATTAAATTTCACATCCAAAAAGAAGAAAGTGGAAAGGCTGAAACATAACTGATAGCAACGATAACACAGAGAGCCAAGTCAGTGAGGGGTGAAAACATACCTTGGAAGAAATGACTGAAAGCATTCCAATAACTAGCCATAAAAAGGCACTGTTCTAAAGGATGACCCACAAGTCTGCTGTTCGGAAGAGGCAATTTTTCATGAGCTTCTATAACAACTTTTTATATATAGTCTATGTCGACAGATAAAGTATCTTTGATGATGAATAGTGATAAACTTTATACTAAACTTGCCAACTACACTCTAAGTACTACAAGATCATGTTTAACTTAGAAGACTAGGATGTCAGAAAAATGGAGTTACCTAGTAGCATTAGGCTGCTGTGGAGCTGGCTGGAATTTTAGTAGGGGGACAGCAAACTGTTCTCTCAAAAAGCAAGAGAAACACCACATTGCAAATGCTACCACTAAGCATTTCCTCTTCCTGAGTGTGAAGAACCAGCAGCAGTAAGATCTTGTGCTAGAGGGCCACTGCCTGGTCACAAGAAAATGCAAGCCTAGCCTACAAACCCCTGATAAAGGCTACAAAGAGAGGAGTATCGTTAACCCAAGAAATGTTAGCTTATGTCATGCTTCACAGAGGAGATTAAGTGCCAGAAGAGATGAAATCACGTGCAGGATTATAGATGAAACACCGCTCTTTCCCCAGTATTTTCCTGGGCATCAAACACAGTGGAAAATACTTTTATCTTCAATCCAAGACCCGCCTATCGAACTCAAAAAACTCTTACACTATCCTAAGGGGAAAAACACACAAGGGAAATACACTGAGTGAAGAACAGAGATAGCGGTGCAAAAATAGCGGTCTTAGATGCTCCATCGTGACTTTAGCGGATGCTTTTAAGGCAGCATGGCATAGCAGCCATATGCCAGCCTGTACCACTCAGCTAGAAAACAGGCTGTCACCTTGAAACAAAGTCTAAAATTCTCAAGGAAGTCCTGAAAGTCATCTGACCTTATACCCAATTCTGCTCTGCCTAGTCATTCAGGATAGGGTGTAATGCTGTGTAAAGGAGACATTGATAAGAATCTAGACATAACAGTAACTACATTTACTACAAAAGCAGTGCATTCAATAGAAACAGCTTAAGTAGAGAATATCAAGCTAATGTTGGTGTGAACATATGGTCACACAAGTGGTATTCACATATAGGTTCAGACTTCCTCTAATGTCAGGATGACATTGTATAAACTAGATTTTAGAAAGCTTTTAATAAAAGCATGTGGATAACTAAAACCCAGTAAACAAAGGCATTAAAACCCCATAGAATTATTAACTAGAAAGTGCACCAAAAAGATCTGATTACTGATTATCGAAAGGTCAATTCAAGCTTTATTATATTCTCAATTATAGCTTAAAGGGGAAATATTTTACACTTGAGTTCATTGCACTATGTAAAGGCAGAGATTCACGTAAAGGACAGTTCACCGAATCTTGCTGGCTGCCTTCTAGCTTATAGATAAAATTAAACCTTTGACTGCCAGGCATCACTTATTGTGCTAAAATTGGGCCTTAGGAGGTTTTTATGGTCTGTTTCTAGCCATCTTAGAATAAGGAATCCCTCCCCAGATCTAGCTATCTTGTCAGGTTTTAGTCTCTAGTTTGCCAAATCTAGACTGTCAGTAAAAAAATTACCTTTCATCCTGGTTAATTTGAACTTTTGCAACCAGTTATTCAGACATATTCCTCTTGCAAAGTCTTCAAAATTCAGTTATCTTAAAGGCTTTAGTATTACCATACTCTCACTTTTTCAAAAGGAAAAGCTGAGAAGTCACCAAAGCTCAGTGGCCTTGCTGTCAGCCTTTAAATATACAATTAATTTTGATGTTAGAAAAATTTGGTTTTTTTCTCAAGTGAGGGAGGGAGAACAGGGCCCTTCTAGACATGTACAAATTAGGAAAAACTATTACTCATACAATAAGCACTTTATTACTAAGCATTATACATTTTGCTAACTAAATTCTTACTATTGTGTATTAGCGGCTTGGACTACAACTAACAATTTAAGCTACTGAGTGCCTGCTGGGGGGTAACACTGATTCTTACCATCTTGGGAGGAAAACCAAAAGTGACTAAAACTAAGTGGCAAAAGAAAAACCAACCAACCAAAACCTAAACGAAGAACCCCATATACACCCACACACACAAAATAATTTACTTCCAAAACTGACACATGCTTTGAACAACATGATTTGAACAGAAAGCTGACACATAGTCAAGTACATACATACAAACAGTGAAGAATTCTAATAGCATTACGTTAATGCTTTAAAAATTTAATGGATTTTTTTATAATGCAGATAGCACATGACACTATATAGGGAAAACATTTTCTCACGCATTGTTTGGCAAATCTGTCAATAATCACAAACAGAGGAAGTATCAGAGATGTGAAGCAACTAGGAAATTACATTTTAGAGGCTATTTAAAGTTACTTCCTTGAATGTGACTTTAAACATCTTAATTACTTATTAATTACCTCTAAGATGACCAGACTCTAAATGAAGACAAAAATATGTAGTTTCTATTAACCAACATTAAACAATGCCATTTTGCACTGGGGGAAAGGGGGAGCTGCATCAGAAAAATACCAATACTGGTATTTGTGGTGCATGTACAGAGTAGATGACAGATGCTACAAATAACAGGAGCGACCTACATACAGAATAGACCAAGTTTGACCTGCCTAAAACTGTAACCATCTTGACATTAAGCTGTGATAAGCAAATTATAAGAAATGCAAAGTTATTCAGAGCCTGTATCATGTGAGCTCAGTCTCCTGCAGCCATTTTCCAGTGTCACACAGTTAATGCAGAAGTACAAATGAATCTTAAAGCACAGTAGCTTTAGTTACAAAAGTAAATACATTAGCATAGACATCTGTTAGAAACCAAACATGGCTCCTTGCTTTACATTCAATTTTTAGGGAAAGTACTTGTGAAATAGAAGTTTGATTTTTTTAATGTATTCCTAGAGAGTTTCATGGTTAAACTGACCATAGAGGGTAAGCAATCTTCCTGTTGTGTTCTTCCAAAGAAAAGAGAAGAAAAAAAAATGGTAGTCCTACAATTGCAAAAAATGTAAGACTCCAAAGAAAGCAAATTGCTTTGAACTCAAGAGTTTATGACAGACACTATTAGTCAAGTTATTCTCAGTTTATAATTTCTATTTTTACCAGATAATTTACAATATAACAGAACAAACCAAAAAGGTCTATTTAAGTCAGTCATCTTATATAATCCTAATAATAAAAAATTGAACCATTTCTGACCTAAAAATTACCAAAAAACTTTAGATGCCAACGAGATAAATTCTTGGCAAGTTAATACCTCAAGAACAACAAAAAAACACCTATCAAATGTGGCAGACATTGAAAATTTGGAAATGTCTTTACTCTGAATAAATGTGAACAAAATTGCAAGGTGTCTGATCATAACATTAAATAACTCTCCTCGACAGGCTGTGGACCTGACTGCATGACTCACCAGTAGAACAGTCACAAGCACCCTGCACATGGTCTTCTGTAATTATATCCCTCACAGAAAGCTAAACTTATGCTGGCACATTTTAGTCCAATAAAAAATATCCACTTCTAAACAAAAATATTCACATTACAGGAGGAGGCACTTAGAATAAACAAATGAGAAGAGATCTGGAAGGTACATAATGACCGCACTGCAGATTTAAAATAGAGGGATAGAAAGTCTTGTCTTTTTTCTAGAAAGATTGTGAAGAAATAATAAATCACATCAAAATGGCTTTAAAAAAAATACCACTGAATGCCAGCCCCTTTTGTCCACAACGATTCTATTATTTACCACCTTCCCACTGTGTTAGTAGTTTCTTTTAATATGTACACATTGAAGAAGAGCTGCATGGCCATAGGGGGAAACAGGCAGAGATACATAAACTGAGAACACTAAATAGTCTATACATCTCATCAGCAATCACCTGAAAACCTAGAAGCACTAATAATACTTATCCAAAAAGTTCGTTTCTGTGAGAGTTGTTTCCAAACATAAGCACATACCAGAATTCCCTGGTTAGCCCTTAAATCAACGGGTATTTACTTATTATAGGGGAAACTATTATATAGCAGGCCAGTTTCCTTTTTATCTTAACTTAGAAACGAATGAACACCTAGTCCCTGATTTAATACAACTTCAGCTCATTTTTTAAAGCAGCATTTAAAAGTGAACATTTTGATTGTAAGTTTTCTTATCCTACAGTAGTGTTAGGCAGGAGATGTCTAATCCTTCCCCCAGAATCAATGACACAAAAACCCTGAGCATAAGCACTTCCATTGAGTTTTAGAAATTTTTGACAAAAAGCACTCATATTAGCATTAACATGACAGGAGCAAAAATTCTTAAGAGAAAAAAAAGCAAGATCCCAGTCCAACTAGACAGGAAGTTATCTTAACCTTTAGGTACAAATTTCAGAGCTGGTGCTAAAAAAGGCCAAGTGCAGATTTGCTAGAAGGTGTCAGTGGACTGTACCTCCCTATTGGCACCTCCAGCATAGTATGCTTAAGTTATGCAGTGCAAATGATACTGTGCTTAAACTGGGATTGCATCTAGACCTGGTATCACAAAATTACGGGTTGGAAGGGACCACAGGTGATCTTGTCAGACCTCCTGCCCAAGACAGAAGCAATACTGAATTCAGGCCAGACATCAGAGCTGGGTCCAGAAAAGCCCCATGGACAGAGATCCACATCTGCACTGGGCAACCTGTTCCCAAGCTCAACTGCATCACCCCCATCCTCACATGCTGAAAACTTCTCTGTTCAAATTTACAGTTGATTCTCATCATCCTGCCAGGAACCTCCACAGTCAGTCTTCTGAACAATCTCCTTGGTAGATAGAAGGTTATCAGATCTCTCAAGCCATCCCTCCTTCAGGCAGGCTTAGTTCCCTCTAGCTTTTTCTAGAAAGTCATGTGCTCCAGCCCCTTGACCAACTTATGTAATCTCAACAGTTTCATTTAGAAACATCAGCCAGAAGCAGTTTGCTTTAACCTCTTACTCTTTTGCACTGATGATGAATTTGCTACTTGTGGTAACTAAAAATGCCAGTAAAAGCACAAGCAAATCATGCACTCTTTTGATACAGGTAGGTATTACCTCCTATAAAAATCTAGTACTTGGCCCATTCTGCTGCTGAGATGAAAAAAAAAGGTGCATCAGAAAGCACTTATTTTCACACCAGGAATTTTCCACCCTCTGTGCAGTGCAGAAAGACTATAAGCAGGTTAAGATGTCAAAAGCACCAAACTAGCCTAAAACAGCTGTTATATTCATTACCACGTTAAGTATTACTTTTAAAAAGATGTTCCAAAATTGATACCTGAACCTTTTGATATTTGTCTGTAAATTATTCTACATATATTTATTCAACACATTTGCATTAATTGTCAGAAGTTTCAACTTCAGTGAGCACTTTAAGACACCATGGCAAAGGAAGCCATTAGAGTGTTAAGCACTATTACAGAGTCTCAACACTTTTATATGGAAGAGATCCATATAATAAACAGGGGTTTGTATAGCCTTTTCAGACAAAGTGAATACAACATATGAAAATATTATTTGAATGCCTTCATAATACAAGGGATACCAAGATTTTGAGTACAAAAAATTTTAAATTGTCTCTTAGGAGTTTCCCGACACTTAAATAGGAAGAATAATTACCTACTGTATGTAGGTAAAAGTTAATTGTAAAGCAGCAATTAAAACATGTACATTTGCTCCTAAGCATATCAAAGCAGACATCAAAGATAGAAAAACAACATACATAAGACGACATGTTTATAAACAACATGCTGACACCTGTATATTTCACATGGGCAAAAGGCAGTGTACAGGTCTGCATTAAGTCTCCACTAATCATCTTTACTGGTAAGACACAGGAAAAAGTCAATCTACATAGAACCTTCAGCATAAAGTGAAGCAAAATAGTAAAGGATGTACCTGGCATGAAGCAGTAATGAGAAAGCCAAGCTATTAAAAAGTTATTATTGTTTCAAACTTTCTTTCTTGAAACCCACTCTCCAAGACACACGTGATTTTGCTTTTTCCATCCTGTATCAACATCAACTTCCAAATAGCTGGGGTAAGGACAGGGAAAAACAAACCCCTTGTTTCCTTTCTGGTAGATATTAACCCAGCACGGTCCATTCTTTACTCTCACACAGCCTTTCCTTCTAAGCATGAATAACCTACTCTCAAGGAACAACAGAAAGCCAGGTACTTCTAGACACTGACAGATTTTGATCAGAAGTTAGGAAGACCTCTCTCAAAAGAGTTTAACTCTGTTGTGAAGAAAGAAAATAATTACTTCAGATAGGACAAGGAAGAGAGACATGCTTAATCAGTACAAGTAGAACAAACAGACTGAATAACTGCAGAGATGGCATTCTGTGAAAAATAAAGATAATACATGAACCTCTATTGTGTTTTATGTTGCTTCTTACTCTGCATATCTTATCTGGTTGAACTCCACTCCTGCAAAGAGTGACTCGTGTGTCAACTTCTGTCAGTGAGAGAAATCAGAGCACAACATCCAGTACAAGTTTAAGACGTTCAGAATAAATGTCTTCAATCAAGGACCACACTGCACTAATTACACTGTCTAGGTTGCAGCATTAGGGTCTTAATCCAAAACCGTGTACTAGGTTACTAAAGTATCAACAGTTAATTGTGCAAATAAAACTAAATCAGTGCCTGCACTTTCAAAGAAGGAAGGAAAAGACTGATCTCAGCACAAATACCACCACAAATGGTGACTGGAATGGAAAGAGAAACTGAAAATCATGTACAAAACCATTGCATATTCTAGCTTCTTGGGGAAAAAAAAAAGAAAGAAAATTACAAAGGAATCAGATGACAGTTCAAAAAACTGCAATAGAAAACCCAACGCTATTTTGCAATTTTTGAACTACAACTGCTAGCATTTTTTCAATGAATCAATGATCTGGCAAAGAGAAAAATTAGTTGCAACAGTACTCCTCTCTTGATAGTATGAGTAATTTCTTAAGCAAACTACAATTTATTGTTTTATTGCTTTTAAAGTCTACCTGCAATTTCAGCTCTCGTCTCCTTTCAATAGGGAATGACAAGGGTAGAGAGTTAAAGTCACACCATGTTGCTCCAATTTTTATCAAGGATATTGACTACAACTGAGCAACTACCATCCAGTCAGAAAATGAAGAATGCTAATTCAAAAATTAAACCATGCAAAAATTACCACTATGTTGATTCTTCAGCATGTACCTGCACAAGCCTTGAGCAGATTATCCATCAAATTTTGACTAACATCTTTGAAGACTGAAATAACAGAAAGCAATGGTGACCATGTTCTGACCAAGCGGCAAATATATGGAAAGAAGGGAACAGTTGTCTTTAATTTGGATAGTATATGAAATATCACAAATCACTACCACAGGACATGCTGTAAAAAACAAAACCCCAGCATTCTGAAGCCTTGACATAACCAATTGCAAGAGCAATCCACACGTAATTCAACTGAAGTAAAGAGAATAAAGCTCAAAAATACGAGTACATTTTAGCATTGCAGCTCACATTAACAGCACATAAAAAACTCACTGCCACATAACTTCAAGTTTTAGTGAAGATTACTATAATTCTGTAATTTATGCATTAAACTAACACAAACAAATGGATTGAAAATAATGAAATAATAATAAAATCTCACCATTTAGACAGATTACTAATCCCTGCCTTCAAGCGTACACATTAGAAATATGGCTTTTTACCATTGATTGAAAAGATTTCTGCTTGCAGAAAAGTATGGTATTTTAAGACTTATTATCTGGAACTGTTATTTGAACATGAACAAGAAGAAAAAAATTACAAGGGGGATGGAAATTCCAATTTTGAGGCTAGAAAAGATCATGTCAATCATATGGATTCGTTTCCTAAATGCTGCAGATGAGACAACTCCACAATGTAGTGTCACTTCATGGTCATACTTCTTGTATTTATGCTATAGCCAATCCTTCAGGTAAGTATAAAATCCTTAGCTAGAAATTTTGAGTAACTAACTCCTTACATCTTAACAGCTATCTACCTTCTTTGTTATAAATCCACGGGTTGCTTCTAGACTGAAATTATGCAGGGAAAATAAAGGATGGAGCAAAAACACATCAAAGAAAGATGAATACCGGGCAACAATGTGGAGATGCTATCAAGTCAGTCCTTGCGCTGGAGAAATCCAACTTGCTTTATTAAGGAAAAAAAACCTGTAATCATACAGGTATAGAATCTAAGAGTCAACAGAAGTATCCAACTATTCCCTCTCACAAATAGAGAATTAAAGAACTTGCTCTGAGAGCTCTGACCCTTGTATACAAAGCAGTGCATGCATTCAGATCTACAGCAACACCTAATTGCTGATACAACAGCACGTCACCACTCTCGGTGGTGATCTAGGTACTGGAAACAGAAGAAAACCCTTCTTTTTCTGCTCCTTAACTATTAGAATCCAAATGAAAGTCATCTTCACTGGAAAGCTGTTTTCTACATCCTTCACTAAAAGATCTGTATTTTATTTAAAAGTATGCCCTTTGTGTTAAGCTATAATGCATCAGCAATTACTCTTAAGCTTTTACATATATATTTTTTTTTCCTCACTGAGGAAAACAAGTATCTGTCATGAGCAAAAAAGATAACAGGACAGAAGAAGTATTTCCATTCCTCAGAATCCCCACAGATAATTTAACCATGGGGTATGTCCCTTAAGATGAAATACTAAAGGTTTATCTTGATCACCATTACAAACAACGTGGCAACAGTTATGTACAACCTTCAAAAACATCAGATGAATAAAAATCTGTTTATTCAAATGTAACCCGGCTCCATAAACCCAATACAAACCAGAAAGATTATTTACACCAACTGCATTTTGAGGTCTTGGTTAGTCCAAAATCCTTCTATTGATGTTGTGCTACACTCTGAATTAAATTAAACTCCTAAATACTTGGGGTTCCTTCTTACTACTACATTCACCACTTGTCAAACTCCTATTTCTAAAGTTTCCTATACTGAGTCCAATGAATTCTTATATGGAAGCTACAGCCTCTCTTCATACCTCCTTTTATGCTACTTAGGTACTTCAAATTCTTTCCCTGCTGTCCTTGTTATTAAGGAAATCAGAGACACATTCCAATTTTTTTAGATATGAAGCTACTTCAAGTATACTAGAAAAAGTCTTTGAAAAGAGCCAGAGACACAAATTATAATCTCACAAACTTGAAAGGATACAAGAATATTAAATGTACATCAAAACCCACATCTCTATTACAGGTAACAACTGAAGAAGAGTAAACTGGTTTGGCAACCAGGTAACTAATTTCCCTTTTTTTTTAAATTAACTGCTAAATTTAACAGTTGGTCACAACAAAGACTATAAACACCACCTTACAGCCATTTCCCAACAGCGTGAACTAGGACTTCAGAATGTGATACAATAGCCATGGGCAGCAGGGCATCCACTCACAGTCTTATGGTTCCCTAGAACTCCAAAACACAAAATACTATATATTACTGGACTACAAAATTCAGGATGAAGATGCAATTTTGTTGGTTTGGGTTTTTTTTAGTTTAAGATGAGTTGATTCTGCAATACTCTCATAACCTAAACCATCCCTTTGTCATCTCCCACTTTTTGAGTTTTTCTAAAGCACAAACTTTTCCTCCCCAAATCATTTTTATCTTATTTCTACATCAAACTGGAACTTCTTATCACCACCTTCCAGACTGCACAAGTTCTACCCTTGTCTCACATAGTTTGTATTTCCATCACCTGCCTGATGACAGGCTGTATTTCACTAAATGCTCTTTCCTTAGAGGCAACCTGGAAAGGAGAACACCACCAGGGTTCTTTTTGCTGCCTGATGAAGAAAACTTGACAGGTTCATGAACAAAAGCCTGATTGTTTCTGGGTCCCCCCCTTCTGAGATACCAGGCTATTACAACTCCTGCAATAACAGGCTGTCAATGTGGTCTACTGTATGCAAGGGCTTCCTCGACGAGTCACAATTACAGTTAAGGAATCTTAAGCGCTCAGTGGAAAAGGGTGAAAGTGCTACATATTCAAATAAAAGCTTAAAGACAAAACAAGTACAATAAATAGAATTTACAATTTAGTAATTATGTAAGAGGAAAGATACTTAAGTCAAAATACTTCTAAGGTTGTAATTTTTAAGAACGCTCCAGAAAGCAATTCTAGGCTTTCTTCAGATCATAAAACCAGCAACAAAACACACACAGGGCCGACTAAGCTTAGGTCATCTTTTGGTGCCTCACTTTACGTGCACGTCAGTGCGTTCCATACCCAGAGGCTCTCCCAGATCCCGGAACAGGGCCAGGCTCCTGCAGCCCCCCCGCTGCCCCAGAGCCCGTCCCAGCTCAGGCACACACACACCTCCTGCTGCCCGAGGGCTGCGGGAGCGGTCCCTCCACGCCCCTCAGCTGCCCGCGGTACCTTGCACTGCTTTACGACAGCGCTCGCACAACTTCTCCCAGACCACCAAGGATTTTAGAAGGCAAAAAATGAAACCGCACTCGCGACACCGGCCCCAAACCCGCCGCGGGAGGCTCATAGGCCCAGCCTGTACGTTCCCTCCCCGTACCTGTCCATGGTCTGCGGCAGCGCCAAGCCCGTCTGCTCGGCCATTGCCCCGGCCGGAGGAGCGGGCCCAGCCGAGGGCCCGGAGCCTGACAAAGGCGTCACGCGTGCGGCGGCGGAGAAAGGGGAGCGAACGGGAAGGCGGCAAATCCGCCCTATCGCGGGACGGCCGGGGCAGCCCCTCCTTCGGCAGGCGGGACGCGGCGCAGGGCCGGTGGCCGAGGCAGGACGGAGCGCCCGGGCCGCCGCGGGGAGAGGCGGCGAGCGCTGAGCGCAGCCGCGCCGCCCGTCACGGCCGCCCGACCCCGTAGTGCGCCTGCGCCAAGGGCGGAGCGCGAGCCCGTACCCGGAGCGCTGGGAGCGCCGGGAGCTGTAGTCCTGTCCTAGTCCCGCCGCGATCCCACCGCAGTCCTGCCGCCGCTGGGAGCTGTAGTCCCGCCGCCGGCGCGGGTTTAAAGGTCCGGCGGGGCGCTCCCCCTCCCCTGCCCTGCCCATGTCTCTCCTCGCCGCCGTCGCGCAGTCGCTGCCCGGCTCCGCGCGCGGGGCAGGTACGGGAGCGCGGCGGGGTGGCCGAGCGGGGTCTGCGGGGGGAAGGTCCGCACCCGGTGCCTGTCGCCCCTTCTGCCGCCCCCCCCCCCCCCCCCCCGCCGCCGGCCGGGACCGCTCACGGGTGGAGGGAGGGAGGGAGGAAAGGAAGCAGGGAGAGAGAGAGAGGGAAACTGGGCCGCCTGCTCTGCCCCCTCCCGCTCCCGCCGGGACCCCCTCGGGCAGGAGCATCCCCCATTCCCTCCCTGCCGAACAGGTGCAGGCGGCCCCCGCCTCTGCTTGGCCGCCGGGCCCCGGGACCTGCCCTCAGGGCGGAGGCGACCCTGCCAGGTGCCAGCCCCGACCGGGCTGCCCAGAAGGGCGGTGGCTGGAACGGCGGAAGGGAAATTATTCCGTTTCAGTGGAGGTGTTGTCAGTGACAAGGGCAAGCACCCGGCGCCCTTGTAAGTGGACTTGGTGCTAGATGGAGGCCCGGTGACCACTGACTTCTGTGTGCAGGTGGGGTGAGGGATGGCACGGCCGGTGGTAATGGCAACACTCTCTTTTGGGCTTGTTGGTGTGCTTCCAAATGGGAAAAAGTTCTTCTAATGTGCTTTTAAAATTTGTTGTATGTTTAGAAGTCAACGTAGAGCATCACAATCTGAAAAACTGGAAATTTAGGAGCTGAAGAGCCTTTATAGAGCAAAGAGGTGGATAGCACCTGGAAAGAAGTTGCCTTTCCAATTATTTCCACCATGGGTGTCTGTCTCCTGCCCTCATGTTGTGCTCCCCGAGCAAAGGCAATAGCCTATTTTTCAGAGGCAGTTGTGACACGACAGATTCTGGGAAAAATTAGTTAGTAAAAATCAACTTATAATTTTCCTTTTCAGGTTATATTTTTAAAGAATAGCTCTTGTAATAGGTTTTGCTATATGAAACTAGTCCCTGTACCTTGTGTAAATTACACTGCAGTTGCTGTTCAAGGTTGTAATTTACAAGGCCAAGCCCAGGGTGCAACTGTGCAGCTGCATCAACCTACAGCTGTTCTTGGTTGAGATCAAGCATTTGCATGTACGTGATAATAGACATCAGGTGGAATAGGAAGGCAAGTTTAGGGAATATACTGGCTTCTTTGACTGTGCTGCCTTAGCTAGGGACAATGCAGTCTGGTTTTGAGAGTCTTTGGGGAAAGTGTTGTCAAAATGTGTGTAAAACACCTGGACTTGGACTTGTAAGCAGTATTATGTGCATAATAGTAAGGACATGTATAAAAGTTGGAAGGGTGTTATTTTCTAATTGCTACAAATATCATAAAGAGGAATGCTGAAGTATTTACAGAGATGCAAATGTTTCTTACAGGAGGAATGTATAGAAACAGGTAGGAAGAAGGCATTGACATCATGTCCTAGAAAAGTTAATTTGTACTTATTCTTGGGACCATAAAATTCAGTGTTGCTACCACTGTTGAGGAGTGTTGGATGTACAGTAGCCTGAGTAAACCACATGGGCATGACCTCCTGGAAGAGATCCTCATACACAGTGTCCCAATTACAGCTGTCCGTGGCATGCAAGAGCAATATTAGATATCAAGAGTTTCTGGTTCCTATTCGTGGTCTGGACTAAACTCATTGTCTATTGGCCAGAACATTGAGCAGCTAGCCTAGCCTAGCCTAGCTTAGTTTTTTTATATTTACTCTCAAGTGTTACAAATAGAAATAGGGAAGCTGGTTTTATTTCTAGGACTATGTGGTTTGTGCAATTTCTGTATTTTTGCTTTCGAGTTGAAAGGATATGCTAGTTGCCTGCCATTTATGATAAAGGTCATAGTGACTAATGATGGCTGTGAAGAATATTTACCTGAAGAAAATATTCTATTTTTTTTTCCAAACTTGAAAAATAAAAACATAATAGGATACATAAAAGCATAATTGGACAAGCTTTAGTGGTTTTAAACTAAAAGAGGGTAGATTTAGATTGAACATAAGGAGGAAATCTTTTACGATGAGGGTGGTAAAGCACTCTGACGGTGGCATAGATTGTCCAGAGAGAGAGTGGATTCCCATCCCTGGAAACATTTAAGGTCAGGTTAAGCAACCTGATCTGGTTGAAGATGTCCCTACTCATTGCAGGGAGGTTGGACTAGAGGAGCTTTAAAGGTCCCTTACAATCCAAAGCATTATATAACGGCAGACCCCTTAACATCCCATGACTAGCTTAAAGATTCTGAAATCCAAAAACTGATTCGTGGAAACTACTGGACAGCTTGGGGTATATGTTCTTTGTCTGCTCTTTCCATAATCAAAGCATGATCCTAAAATACATATATAACCAACTGGTTTTAAATTTAAAAAAAAAAAAACTTCCTTATTCCCAGACAGAGCAAGAGTTGTCATTCCATCCTTCTCTATTCTCCTTAACAAGACTGGATATGCAGCCGCTCTATTCAAATGCTTGCTTTATTCTCCCCTACAATCTCCTCCTTCACTCTCCCTCATCCCCCTTTTCTCTTCATTTTCTTTCCACTTTTTGTTCTTTATGCTTCCTTCTTTGCATTGGCAATTTCCACTATAAATCTCAGATTGCCTCTTGCAATTTTTTCATTTTTAAACTATTGCTTCCTATGTCATCCCTTAATAGATCCTTCTTTGTTTCTTCCTTCTGTTTCTCTGATGTTCACTGCACTCTGCCTCCCTCTGTCATCTCTTACCTGCACCTGGTAGTAAGTAGCTACATGTGAGCTGAGAGGGAGCTCTCCTGGGAGCAGGCTCGGTTTGGCCAGTGCAAAGTGAGGGAAAGTGGCTGCTCTTCCTGGAGGTTTGCCAGAGCTCAGCTCCCGGACACTGACTGGAGGTAGCAGCCATTTTGAATTAAGTAAAACTGCACGTTTGAAGGCAAGTACAGAATTTAATGAAAATCACCAAAAGCCATATAAGCTATTTAGGGCTTAAAATTGAGCCCTAAAATTGGCTATCAGATTTACTGCAAAATATCAACTTCTAAAATACTAAATGGTCTGATAAAAAATTTATACAGATTTAAGCTTAATAAAGAAGTTGACAAGCAATTACTGAAAGAATTGCATGGAGGGAGATTAAATATACATATATGACTATTTCAGTGAGGCCTGAAAAAGAGGAAAAGAATATAAATAATGAAGGAGCTGTAGAAATAATGAAGGAACTGTACCTTAATACAGTTCTTCTGACCTGACAGTATTAAAACTGTTGAAATTATTCACTGTTTTCAACAAAGCTAACTAACCCAGCAATATAGGAGTACTCTCTTTTGGCAAATCTAAATGTTAACTGTTATGATAGTAATATGTAAAATTAAATTACAAGATCAGTTAGGCATTTTTCATCTACTTGGTTCCATTTTTTAAAAGATAAGTAGCCCTCAATTAGGCTAAAATGAAACTAATTAAGCTGAAAAACCTATTTCTACAATAAAACTTGGGTTTTTTCAGTAGCATAACACTTCATTTTAACCTTCAAGCTAGTTGGAATAGTCACTTTCTGTCAAAAAGACTAGCATGGTTTGTGAGTCATATGAGGCTTAAAGAGGCTTAAATTGCTTCATAATGAATTTATTAAAATAAAAATACACTTAATATAATGTTAATGGAATTAACTTGGCTTATTTGGGCCTTTCTTACATTTGTTTCTTTGGAACTGGCCCAGGTCAAGTAATTCATATACCAGATTGCATTAAGCTCTTGTGTTCTCATTCAGCTGTCGTTACTATCTTTTAATTTCCAGTTATGAGAGAGTTGGTTGCTAGAAACAAAAAATAATTGTTTTCTGCTAATGGCTAGTTGATCAAAAACTGCCTTTACATCTTGATTTTCTTTGGTTCTGGAGTGCTTTTCCTTATCCTAATGATTGATCTACCAAGCGAAACTGTCTCCTGGGAAGAACTGACAGAAACAGTGCGGTCCCTTGCATGTGAATCCTCAAATCATCTGAAAAGCAATAACCCACAAGTAAATAGGGACATAAAGGAGGAGCATAGAATGCCTAGAGCCAGCCCTGTGATAGATGGGATAGGTCATAAAGTCAAGTATTTTCAATTGCTGTAAGAAAGCAGTTTTACTGCCTTTAATGATTCAGAGTAGCACAAACAGGTTAGAGCAAGTGTTGAGAAACTCTTAATTACAGTGTTGATTTAGGGCAGGCAGACCATACAGTCCAACATAAACAGAGTGCAGAAAGCAGAGACATAAGTGTTAGAACAACTCACTTTCAGCTGCCCTAATTTATCTTTCTCAGCTTTAGTTCTCTCTCTTTCATGCATAAAGCTATGCATATTTCATCCTTGGAAAATCAGCCTGCACTTCTATAAAACACTGTTATTTTCACACTTCTGATTTCAACTATGTATTTCCATATGAGCATTACTATTTGGTCTGAATAATTAGTATTATGAATTACCCAGAATAAATATGCAGAATAATTCATGGACTAGTGCAAAACAGAACACCAAGTGCCAGTGAATGAAATTCTGAAAACTTTACCTGACCTACATTAATGATCACAATATTAATATCTTATGAGAGGAACTCCTGTCAGGCTGTATATTGATGTGGAGGCTGGACAGATGTAGATGGTGGGTAGTGAAAGGGAGGGAGGTTAAGTGTGGTACCACGGTGTACAGAATAGATGGGATGTTAAATAGTAACATTCACACCTTTTTTTTCTGATTTTTTTCTGAACAGCTTATTTTTTTGGTAGAACTTTCAGTGTAGTAACAACTCAGTAATGAAAAAGTTGTAACTTGAAAATTGGAAACTATTCAGATAGTACAACTTTTCACCTGTGTGCTGATTTTGATTTGTTTTTAAATTTTCATACTCAACCTATTTGTGTTTGAGTTTCAGAATATATTTAGAGATTATATTATGACACGTGATTAGTTAATATATTCTTCAGCTAAGCAAAGTGACACAATTTCCTTTGTAATAGCTGTAAATTTTATAGCTGGTATGAGCTTATAATTAATTTCTTATGCTAGGAGTTTGTAAGGGAAGTTTGGAAATACTGTAACTATTTCTTTGTCTAGCAGTTGTTCTGAATAGGTGGCTATTTGATCTGGGCTTCTAAATCAAACTGAAAGCTCATATTTAGTTAGTCACTTTCAGCTCAGTCTGACAGATATTTTCTCAGAGCTGATGATTCAGATTGCAGCAGTTTTCTCTGGGAAGAGGGAGTGTGCACTTTTTTTTTTTCCTTTCGAGCTCTCCTCCTTTCAGGAAGCAGCAGTGAAATGCTATCTATAGTTAAGACTTCAAACCCCATGATTCCTTGGGAGAGCATGCGCTGAAAGCTTCCAGTTGTCAAAGTGCTCTTGCCAGACTGGTCGACTATTTGTCATATACCAAACCCGAAAGAAGAAAATAAATATACTGTCCTTTTGTTGATCTTTAAATACAGAAAATCCAAAGGTAACTGTTCCTTAAACATTTCTGTGTTGGCTGCGTGGGTTTCTGCATGCAAATGGAGCTGGTATTGCTATGGGGATAGAGATTTCCTGTACTGGATTGTAAATTTGTACAAATACTTACACCAGTAAATAACCAAAGAGTACTGCATACTAGTCCAACATTAGACATTGGCTGGCCTGTCTTTCAAAGTCATTTATTAACCAGTATTTTTTCATTTGGACTGGCTTCATTCATTAAAGGAAGGTCTTGACCTTGACAGGGGGGTTGAACTGTGCAGTGATTTTTGCCTTTAAGAAGCAGTATGGACGGGAATGTGAATCACAGTCCTTAGGATAAAGTTCAAAACCATCTAGCCTAAGTCAAGGTACATATTTGAAGCAACTGCTGTGCTAGCCACTATAGATAACCTGGTGACTAACTAATTTAAATATAACTGTATTGACGACAGAATTTTAACATTTCAGCTGCTATGTTTTTCTCTCTAAAAGTATTTTTATACTGATAGCTCAGAGCCAGGGGAGAGGGATACACACGATCCTTTTCTCCCTCTGATGTGGAGTCATCAGTAGTTTTATGTAGCCTTAGGAGTAATAGCAATGCGGGTGGAAGTGAAGCTAATGGAAAGTTACAGACAGAGCTTGGTATATTGTGGTTTACTGCAGTATTGCTTTCAAATGCCTTGCAAGGTTTTCTGCACTCCCAGCAGCAGCAGCAGCGCTGCCTGGAACAGATGCAATGGTTTACCCCGTCCTTAGGAGCTTAATGTTGTCTCACAGCATGGTCTGCTCAGGAAGCCTTGCTGCTCGCTTTACATGTTGAACTGGTAGATAAGGGGGAGCATAATCAGTAACTTACTTGACAGCAGAAACTTCTCCTCACATTAATTTTAACTAAAATGTCTGTGCATGCCTCAGAAGATATTTAAAAGAAAGAACAAAAAATGTAAGATACACCTGAACCATCTGATGTCAGAAAGGACAGTGTCGACAATTTCACACTTTGCCAGCTTTCTTAAACAGTTAATTGATTGGCTTTACATTGTTACATTACAAAAACAATTCTAAAAAAATGCAGTCTTAGGCATGTAAATGTCATATGATTAACTGAATAGAAAGGCAGTTAGGTATTCAGCGATGGCCATCTTTGACATAGTTAATTAATATAAGTGATTTGGGGCTCATTTAAAATACTTTTGAGATTTAGAATGATCTCTTCAATTGACTAAAAGCCTGCAAAATGTGGAGGTTCCTGTTGTGATTTCATACAATTGCTGTTCGTTGATGTCTGTATTGTATTAGTACTATTGGGTCTCAAAATAATAATAAAATTATATGATCTGCCCTGTTTCATATGAAGCACCTTTTCTAGCAGATATAAGCCTCAACCATTCGACATACATTTCCTTTCTAAAGTTTAAACTTATGTATTGATTTAGCAAATCATTTGCATCACTAGTCTTTGTTTTGTGCGTATAAAGATGTTTTCTAACATGCAGCATGTCTATGTTGTAAGTATTTCGATTTTCTCTGGTTTTATATTTCATTTGAAAGCATCAGAAAGATCATAGTCTAGTAATACCTCCCCGGTCTGCTGATTTTGACCGTATGTTTTTCTAATGAACAAATTACCGATGATTTCATATGTATGTGTATAAATAGAGCGGGTATGTATATAAATAGAGCGAGTAGATAGCTATACCTTCAAGTAAAGGACTGCTTTGATGTAAAATAGCATTTTACGCGGGGAGATCGTAAGGTCACCGAAGGCAAATCTGACACCCATCGGTGGCTTTGTACACGAAGTGTCTCCGCCCCCCCGGCCCCCCTTCCCGGCTGTGCCATCGCCTCCGCTGCCCGGAGCCGGCGCGAGCTGGGCGCAGGGACGGGCAGGAAACGATTGTGCAGCGAGGAGCCGCTCCCGTATCAGTGCGAGCGTCCGTGTGCGCTTTCTCTCTGGTGAACCTCAATCGCTGGAAGCTTGCTTGTTAATTAAGGAAAATCGGTACCCGGCTCCTTTAAAGGTCCCCTAATAGAAAAGGGGGTGGAGAAGAGCGAAGACTGGTGTCTTTTTAACCTTGCTGAAGGACGCAGCAGTATTTATTGACGTATGCAAATAACCAGGGGGAGGAGGTGGAGGAGGAGGGTGCTTGGAAAAACAGGAACCAGAATCAGTTTCTCATTGCAGGGTGAGAGCTCTGAGTTCCGGTGTAAGAGAAAAGAGACGTGGCGAAATTGCTGTATATCTCTGCCCTATAAGCACATCTCTCATTTAGACTGAAGGGAAACAAGGCATCAAAAAGGGTGAAGCATCTTAAAAAATATTTTAAAGGCAATCTAGCACGATCAAAGGTTACATATTCCTAAATGGGGGAGGGGGAAGATTACGGGTTTGCCTTGTAATATGCTGTAGCATAGTACTAGCAATAGGACGAGATTTTTGGCTGGCAAATGATTAAAACAGACTGGTTTGTGGTATGAATGACAACGTTAATAATCTGTCTTTGTGGTTTTTTCCCCTACTGTTTCAGCTGCGCAAACCATGCAGGATGATTTACTGATGGACAAAAGCAAAGCCCAGCCCCAGCAGCAGCGGCAGCAGCAGCAGCAGCAAGATCCAAACTCAGCAGAAGCCCCCTCTACACCCATCTCGTCGGAGACACCCAAACCAGAAGACAACAGTTCAGTGACTAGTATCGGCACATCGGCTCCTTCCCAAAATAGCAAGGAGAAGATGCAGATGGAGTCTCCCATTTTGCCTGGCTTGAGCTTTCACCAGCCTCAACAAGAACCTGCAGCCGGCACCTCCTTGTCTCCCTCGTTTGGCAGCACCTGGTCTACGGGGACCACAAACACGGTGGATGATAGCTTTTTCCAAGGGATTACTCCAGTCAATGGGACAATGCTTTTCCAGAATTTTCCACACCATGTCAACCCTGTATTTGGTGGCACTTTCTCACCTCAGATTGGCCTAGCTCAGACTCAACACCACCAACATCAGCAGCAGCAGCAGCAAGCTCAGCAGCAGCAGCAGCAGCGGAGGTCACCTGTAAGTCCTAATCAGGCACCTTTCGCCCAGAGAAATGCTGCTTACAGCCATCAGCCCATCATGACCAGCAAACCGTCTTCCTCCTCTGCCTCCTCTTCTTCCTCCTCCAGCTGGAATAACCATCAAAACGCGGCTTGGAGTACACCTTCCAACCCTTGGGGTGGGCTGCAGGCTGGTAGGGACCCTCGAAGGGCAGTTGGAGTGGGGGTTGGCGTGGGAGTGGGAGTCGGCGTACCCTCCCCCCTCAACCCCATTTCACCCCTTAAAAAACCCTTCTCCAGCAATGTCATTGCCCCTCCGAAGTTCCCACGGGCTGCACCCTTAACCCCCAAATCCTGGATGGAAGACAACGCGTTCAGGACGGACAATGGCAACAATCTGTTGCCTTTTCAGGTAAATGACTACATGCATCTTCTGCATGGTGACAGCTATCACAAATTTGTATTTTTTGTAGGGCTGTGTTTCATGTTACTGTTCTGTCTGAGTGGCATCTCCATAACTGATATTTGCATCAAATAGTCGCCTTATTTGAAAACAAGTGGGGTTGAACCTAGGGAGTGCATACACAAAGATTTCCAATTCTAGCTTAAGGTTTAAAATCTCATTTTTCTTGTAACTTATTATTAAGTGTAGCATATGGGGTTTTTTTGTTGTTGTTTTTTGCTCTTTTTTTAGCATCTGAAAGGTAGTAGCCTTCATGAAAAACAGGTTCAGCAGACTATGTTCCCTTGGTGCTGTGTTAGAATTTTTTTCGTATTCTCCCATATGTGAGAAAGCTGAGATGTTGAAATTGCTGGCTTCAGTTTTCTAACTGGGCTGTTAATTTTAACCAAAGATGCTTCTTGACCTGAAATTCAGTTAATTATTTTATCACCGTTGCAATAACTAATTGTCCTTACGTTGTGATAGGATTTAACGGGGAGTCTGTTCACGTAAGGTGTCCGTATGAAAAGCTGTGTGTACATCTAATACGTACACCCTGCTGTTATATTCACAGTGGACGTTTTGAATACATCTCGAAGCAGCGTGGGTGTGTATGGAAAGAGTGGCGTATCTGTCCTTTCCAATAAGGAAATGCCTAATACAATTGACATGATTTAGAAATGGCAGGGAGGTATTGTATAAAATAAACCATTTTATGCTGTTCAGAATATTTGCAGAGAAAAGAGACAATAGGACACGACCTTCAGAGCCATATTGCAATGGAGTCTATTTACTAGCTACATAGCTCTGAAATATTTAAAGCTGCAGTGCCCTTCACTGTTTTTTTTTTTTTTTAATCTATGACGGCAAAGCAGATCAATTGCAGCTGAAACTGGGCCAAATGGAAGATTTGCAATTTTAATGCAGAATGAAACCTGTCATGGTGTGAAATCCATTTTAAGTTGAAATAAAGCAGAGCTTGCACTTGCAGTTACATCTATAATAGGTGAAGTGAATCTCAGACTTTTTCTAGGTTAGCTGTTTTGGTGTCAGACAAGTCAAAATTTTCTGCTTTGAAATACAGTTAAATCCTTCATATGTGCTTGCTCTTTGGGTAGTTGTTTTCTCAAGAAAGTGTGATCTCTCAAACATTTTTAACTTATCAGTTTGGTAAGAATAGCATTTAGATTGATAGTTTTAGAAACACAGTAAAAAAAAAAATCAAACAAATGCACCCCCACCCCTATTATTTTAGGAGACTGTTGAAGTAAAATATATGCACTTTCCAGTCCCATTCAAAGAGGACATCTTATAGTCAGCCCTGAAATTTCATTTTGCTGCTTCATTCTGTTTAAAGGGAGAGTTACAATTTTTTTATTGGCTGCCCTAAATGAAGGTGGAGTGGCTTCTGGTGAGCTGCTGGTTAATGTCTCTGAAGCACTGAAGGCTGGAGGAAGATTACACTTCAGACACAATATGCCTGCTGTAAATACTATGTTGCACAGAGCACAGCACAAAAGCTAATAGCTCCCAGTCATTTTTTAGGAGCGGGAAATGTGTTTCAATTTACAAGTATTCTTAATTGTCTACATGTAAGACATTACAAATTTTGGTATATTTGAATTAGTAGTGAAAACAACAGTAAATGGTCTTATTTCTGTGGTTTGGTTAGTGAGATACATCTTTAATGAATACAGAACTTTATTATTGTGACTGTAAATTCTCACAAATTAAACTGGCAGATATTTACTCATCACTAGGAAAAAAAGTAGATAACTGCCTTTAAAGAAAAGTTCTTTTGATTTTGAAACTAAGCTTTCGAAAAGCTCAAGTATGAGCCAATATGTGAATTTGGAAACTTGTTTTCTTCTCTGTGAATTTAACCTGGTATTTTCACATTCAACTGAAAGCAAATGCTTAGGGTTAGGATCATACGAGCACCAGCTGGTGTAACAGTCTGATTTCAGAGACACAGAAAACTTGTATTTTTTTTTCTATTAGGCTCCTTTTTTTTTTTTAATACAAGCTGCTGAATTTTGCTTATTAAAAATTGTAATCTGGGTTAATGTTGATTGCTGCTATACTTAATGAAATGCCAAAGACACCTTGAAACCATACTATTGGTAGGAGGCAACTGTTTAGTTACACTGATAAAAATGAAATTCAAACTGGTCTAAGAGTTTAATATTTTCTGCCAAGGTTCAGGTTGTCTTTTTTCTTTTCCCCCCACCCCGAAATTGGGCAATATGTTGACACAGTAAGTTCTCCTTGTCAGCACTATCAAGTAGTTCTGGCAGGTTTATCCGTGTACATCTGCCACCCTCCATAACTGCATGGTTTTGAGCTACTTTAGAAATACCTTCCAGTAAACTTTCTAGCAACACACTTATGCATATTAGCAAGTTCTTTGGGTTAATCTATTTTTTATGTTAAGATTATGGGGCTTTCTAAGAAAAAAGAAAACTATTAACATGTTCACTGTTTGAAATAACATCAGGAAGAGCTATTTTGTAATTCAGGTCTTTGCAGTGATCACAAATTTTAAGCAGAAAATATCTATAATGGAGATCCGTATTCTGAGTCTATAATATTTGAAGACAGGTGATACTCGCTATTGATATATCTTGTTCTAGGAAAAAATGTTCAATTTAAAAGTGTTTCTCTTAAGAACATGTATATAAGGCAATATGCTAGGTATTTTTGTCCCTTAATTTGAGTAATACTTTAGTGCATCTTGTATGTCAAAACTAATTGGCATCTGTCCCAAGGAGTTGTGCTGCAGAACACATCAGATGGTTTAAAATACCACTTGGTAGGAATTCTGCTGGTGTTTGCCTTGTGATTGGTGTTGAAAAGCGACTAAAAATGCTTTGAAGGAGACCACACTCATATACTTACTGGGAAAAATTGATTGCAATGTAAAAAAAAAAATGGAGATACAAAGCTGATATTTGAAAGGAAAAAGAGAAGTGGTCAGTCTGGAATGAAATGTAACGTAGCAAGTAAGAGTTGGAGACGAGATCATGGGAACAGATGTGGAACTAGGCCAGATAGGAAATACAAAAACATGGCCAGTTTGTTCTTCTGAATATTCTTTGGCTTCTGAGTGGTTCAGGTGAAGGGTCTCTGATTGTCCTGTGGTGAGCAGTCGTGTTGTGCTATTATGTTAGGTGATCCTCAGCTCTGGCATTTGAGGCTGACATTAAGTGATTGTTCCTGGGACACCATTCTCCCGGCGGTGGCTCAGTTCCATTTTCCAGCAAAGTCGTGGGGCTTGTAGAGAGCTATTGTCATCTCTTGCTTCTGAGCTGCTCCCACTGTTTTCTTTCCCTTCACTTCTCTCAGGTAAATACTGTATTTCTTTTGGCTTTTGGCCATGTGAAGATACTGGGACACAGCTTGTGGGGTTAGGAGGATTGATAGTGCCTGAAATAGACCCTTGGAGGCAAGGATAAGAAATTCTCTTTGCAGGGAAGATAGAGAAGGAATTAAATGTTTGCAGACCAGTATTCTAATTAAGTGTGTCTACCTTGTGGATTTTTAATTATAGCAACACTGTAACAATTTTCCAGAAACTGTGCTGAGTTTTGATGTTTTCCAAGTAACGTTCTTTGGAAACAAAAAATGCATTGCAGCTTGTGCTCTGAAGATTCTGGCATGCATCAAATCATTCTCGGCAGCTTTACTGATAAATATTTTTATAGCAGAAATAAATAAAGTGGTGTTTATTGTGTATAAAGATAGTTTTAACATGCTATCTTTTGCAGGGAGACTGAGAAAGAATTTTTTTAGGGAAGTGTTTTGGTGTGGCCTTTTTTTCCTCATTGTTTTCAACTGGAATTAGTCTGGACCAGATAGAATTATAAGCTAAATATAGAAATTTTATAAAACTTCAGTATTTCATACTTAAACAAAATGCCAATTCTAACATGCAGTGAGTTTGTGTTTAAATATAAGTGTGAGTATATGTATAAATACGGAGTTCAAGTATTGGAGCATTCACTAGTGCAACAAAGTTTTGTATTTATGAGTAAAGGAGTTTTACTGGCTAATACACTCTGGTGACCAATTTTAAAAACTTTTTTTAAATCTAGAGGGTTTTTTCAGTCAGAAATGGTTGATGCAATAAGTCTATTTAAAGATTAATTTTTAAAACACTATTTCTTTAGTATAAATTTGGCATTCTGGGCTCTAGCTTCTTGACGGTTTAATAGGTAACCCCACTTAGTAGTGTTACTGTTACCTTAAAAACTATTTCTTAGCATGTAGTCCAGTCTTAATTTTTCTTGCGTGCTGATGCACGAGTCCTGACAGCCTGCAACTTTGTGGACAGAATAAAAAAAAAAGGAAAGTACCTAGGCCTGCTTTCCCTGCACTCCCCCCCCACCCCCCCTTTCTTACATGCTTCTGTTGATACTGTTAACTAGCACTATTTGTAGCTGGATTCTGAATACTAAAATGTGGGAGCACATATTGTGATATCTCAGTAGTCTAGTGTAACAGATACAAGTAACACATTGCATTCTAGCTTATTAGTTGCGAGGTATTTCACAATTTTTTGTTAGATTTTAAATTTGATTGAATTCTGAATGTCTGTATTTGCAAATTAACTAAAACATAGTAACAGTACAGGAAAGAAAGCACATGGCTGTTTCATATTCAAAGTATGATGATTGAACACTAATTGCTTATTGATTAGAGTTTTGATTTTAAGTAACCAATCATAGTTTAGCTGTCAGAGTTAGTGAAGGCAGAGCAAAGGTCTGAGTTCAGTAGGCAGCTGATATTCTGATCAACTCTGTACATAGACAGGACTTCCTTAAAAACATTAAAGGTATTAATATCAAACAATGAATCAATAATTCTGTCTTAAAGATTTGATAAAGGATTTATCTGTCTTTGGGAGGAATGGTAGAAGGGAAGGTGAGGGGCATGGCAGTTCATTTTACTATTTCCCTTCTTGGATCATCTCTCCCAGTTTTCGTCTTTTTGCCTAGACTGCTTTTGTGAATGGAATGTAAGAGGAAGAGAGACCTGGAAAAGTAGTGTTTTCAGGTTCCAGTGGTTTTCAAGGAAAAAAAAAAGAGTTTGCTGAGTGAATGATGAATATTTCCATTTGTTAGCAGTTGGTAAAATAGATCTCCTTTCATTAAGGTCACTTGTGAGTAATTCCTAGAAGACCTATACTAAGGGGAAGCTAAAATATAGCACTGTTTAGTTTAAAGTTTGAAAGTGATCTTAAACAGTACACACCTGAATTTTGCTTCTACTCTAGACTTTGCAGGTTTTAGTCTATTGTGATATTTTATACATTCTGTACCTAAATTTAGGGTACCATTGCCATGTTTTGTTTCATTTTTTTTAAATTTAATTTTTCCATGTTTCACAAAAGCATTGCTTTTAAGCAACTGTTAGAATGCTGCGCATACTGATGCTAAGCAGTTGTCTCAGTAGTTAGAAGAATGTAAATTTTTTATATGTGGAATTAGATCTTCATTTGTGTAATGTTTTTATTATTATTTGTAAATTTTAGAATTTTAAAAATGCAAATTGTGAAAGGTCACAGAAACTTTGCTTGTGTTTGTTCAGACATGGTCAACATTTTCATTTTCATAAGTTTCAGTTATATGATTCTGTCTTTTCCTACAAGCTACGAGTAGCATTTGTAAATCACAATTAATTGATGCCTTCCTTTTCCTCCTTGTTGTGGACAAGTGGCTTTGTCCCTTTATTGTATGTTTCTCAAGCTCATTCCAGAGATAAAATCGTCAGTTTTTCCAAGATCTTATAGGAGAGAAGCACTGTGCCAATCAGGATAGGTATTGATCTGCTTTGTCACAACAGTGTTAGAAGGGGTGATGTGAACTCCATTCTACAGAGGTAAATAAGAGGCACAGAGTTTGGGAAATTCATTTTCTTCTCAGTGTTCTATCTGAGAAAACTAAACATTTGTGGTTTTTTCCTGAAATACTTAGAAAATAGGTCTTTGAAAACAGAACATCCACTGCAGTCTCTTAAGTTTGCTGTTTCTGTGAATCTCAAATTAGGCATGAAAAAGTGAAGAAAACAAGTTGTTTCCTGTGAAAACTTTTAGTTCACGTTACATACCAATTACTCAGAATTAAGAACTTTTCATCAGGGAAGAGAAAAGAAGCAAAAAGTTTCTTTAATTGATACCCATTTTTCTTTCAGCGGTGTATGTCGTTCTCTGTACATCTTCCAGATTCTGGAAGTCTTACTCCTGCTTTTCCTAATTCTTTTTTTTCTGGATGGCTTTGCAAAATTTGCAAGAAGTTGCAACAGTTTTCTTTTAAATTCCTAGAGTCTAAACAAACTACTTAAGCAAAACCACAGATTCTGTTGCATGTTAGGGTGATAAACTTCACGTGATTCATCACCCAAGTGAAGAGGCTTTCGATCAAGTCTACAGTTCTTTGTTCTTGGTTTAACAAAGTTAATGAAAGTTATGTGTACAGGGCACCAACTGTCAATGGGTTTCAGTGGGCATGGCCCCTTTTCTTTGTTTTATCCACCCTTGAACCGTTCAACTGCTTTCAAACATCCCTTCTATTTCTTCCTGTTCCTGATTTTTGATCTTTTTTTTTCATTGAGGCTTCTCGTTTGAGTTGGCCTCCCCGATTCCATGTTCTGTGTCAAAGCTTCAGGTTACAGAGGAAGGCCCAATGAATCCCTGTAGTCGTAAGCTGAATCGTGTTCACTTAGTCCTGTGCAAAATTAATAGCATGAGGGGTTTTAAGTAGGTTTAAACAAATTCAGAGAGAATGGAATTTCCAGAAATACTGGCTGGAAGTTCTAAATTCTAGAAATTTAGACATTTTAACCAAGTGATAACTTAGTGTGAGCATGCAGAACTGATTTTCTTACCCATGCCCAAACTGAGCTTCTAGAATGTGTGACTTGGGGTGGATTTTCACACAAATTGACAACAACCACTTCTGACATAAATGAGGAAAGCATTATGGCTTTATCATGGACATTTTTTATATGATTTTGTTTTATGTCATAATCATAAGTGGATGTTCTGGTGAAATTCATCTTTCCTACATAGAAGAATTATTGTGAAGGTGCTAATCTTAAAAAGATTCATCCTAAAAAGTTATTTTTGGCAACACTGTAGGCAACTTAAAGCTGATCTTTTAATGAGAAATGTCAGACAACAAAGAAATTCACCCACCAAAGCTCTCTGGGTTTTATTCTCTGAGTAGTAAAGGCTCTTTTTTGCAGGTAAGACTCATTTCCTACAGAAAGTCTTTGGAATTGTACCTTCTTACGGAAATTGCTGAAATAAAACAGAACAAACATTTTGTTTTAAAACACTTGCATGGTTAAATATTGTTTTGGATTAAATGAAAATTCCTAATTCCTTGTTGAAAGTTGCTGCTTTGTTCTGCTGAGGTATCTTGCTTTGTGGAAGAGATGTGTTAAAAGCATTAATGAACGTGGAGGTAGCTAGTGTTACACTCATTTACTACGTGACCTCTAAATTTGTAAAGGGTTACCAAATTACTAATGTATTGACTGATTGTTAGCATGTTAACAGATAGTTTATAACCAAATCTAATATGATCTATTGATGTCCTTAGTAAGCATTAAGGTGTGTAATAACCAAGTGTGTAAAATGTTTGTAGCACACTTCGTGGGTTTGAAATTTTTTTTAAACTACTTCTAAAGATACCTTTTAGTTTTAAATCATGATGCCCACAACAGTTTGACCTAATTATTTCACCTCGCTAAATAATTATCTTGCTCATGTATTCTCTCCAGGATCATATTGTTTCTTCCTGTGACAATTGAAAAAAAAAAAAAGAGAACAGAGAGACCTCTCAGAGTAATTGAAAGGGTTTTTCTTAAAACTCACAAAGCCTGAAGTAGCAGCTGACTGTGCAGCAGGAAGACTAAGACAGAACAAGAGAGTAGAGGAAACAAAAATCAGGAACAAGAAAAAGTAGGACTTTTATAGTACAGAATGAAAGGGAAGCTGTGGCATTTTCAAATGTGGCAGTCCAACATGACAATATACCCATTCACGTTCTGTGGACGAGAATTTCTGCAAATAAAATCTTGCGACGTTTGGACCAGATTCATCTTTTAGTGGAAAGGGTCCTCAGGTGGGTGGCTCCTGCTACTTTTGGCTGCTAATAAGTGAAGCTGTACCTGTGACTTCGGAGTAAAAAAATCAGCCATAATTGTCAGCAGATTTTACAAGTGATGTTTTGATGCAAGTTTCTGCAGACAGTCTTACCTCCCTTGTCTAAACAGGAACATGCTCTTCTGTCATGGTTTTACAAAGTAGTAGATTACTTATGTAACAGTTTTTTTCTTGCTAGGCAAGGGAGAAGTACCCGATGTTGTGTATGCCATTCAAAACTAATTGAAAATTGATTGTAATAAATTTTACAGTTTTTTTGAAAGGCTTCACTTTGTATAGAAACTGGAAAGTTTTCATGCTATTTCACTTGCACAATAGCCTTGTTTGAATATAAACTTGAACTGCTGAATGTCTCAAAATATAGCTCAGTCCTTGGCTCCACTAGACATGTAGAGGAAGGGGAATTAATTTAAAAGAACAAATACAGTGAAAATAGCTTTTTTTATGAATACAGGTGTGCATAGATGCATGAGCCAACCATATGAGATGCATAGTTTTTCATACAACCTATAATTTTGTTTACCTTTTCACACATAACATTTATAATTGTCTAGAAATCTACTAAAAAACTCTTGTGTTTCTCCTTTCTGTGTTATTCTTTCTGGTTGATGAGGTTCCAGTTTATAGTGAAGATTGAGTCCTTGAGGTCGTGACCTTGTAGTTAGTGCTATTAAATATCAGTCTGCTTCGCTGCAGTTTTTCAGGTTTTTTTGTATGATGAGCTTATCTCCTCTGGGTTGATGATATCTTGTAAACATTATTATTGTTTTCACTTTAATAACCGACATTTCTCATTTCCAGTATCTCAAGTGATCTCAACAAAACTGGTCTCAAGATTTGCCTTTAAGAAACTGCATCATTCGCTTTTCTTTAGCAGATTCTGTTGAGCACTAGCAGTTCTTTCCCATTTTGCCATTTTCTTTCTTACCTCAATTGCACTGGTTACTTTTTTGTCCCCATTTACGTGGTTGCTTTGCCTGTAGCACCATGTGAAACGCTCTATGGAAGTCCTCATTAGATCAGCATATCCTAATCTTTCAAGAACCAGGAATCATCTTTTCCAGGGTATTGCGTCAGTAATGCATAATGCTACATTATTTCTGCACTGTATTTCAAAAGAGAAGAAATCCTTGAATTTCAGTCATAAAAACTAGAAACAGTGTTTGTCATCTATAGTTTCATATCTTGCTTCAGTTATTGCAGTTCTTGCATTTTTATTTTGCTGGTCAGATACATACAGTACTGACATTGTTAGTTGGAATAGCTTTTGTGGTTCCACTGACTGCCTTACTGACTCTGGCTCCTTTTGATTACAATGTCGCCATGCACCTCATCTGTTATTGAGTTGGGTAGATGATATTGTTTTCTCTTACTATTTATCTGTCTTCTCTGTTTACCCTTGTTTACCTGATTTTCTTCTGTGAGTGTGAAGACCAATTATGGAGGCTACATTATTTTCTCCTGACTTCTTCTGGTGTTTTTAAATTTTTTTATCAGTCTTGCTAGAATTTTTTCTAGACATTTGTTGTCCAAGGTATTCGTGCTGACCTTCTTACAGTTTCCCTGAATATATGTAATTGGCTGAACATCCTGGTTCTTTCCTTGTAGCAGCATTTTCTTAAGATGCCTGTCAGTTTTTATTACCTTGTGCAAAAAAAAAGGAGAATTCTGTTGCAAATCAGGCAGGCTTTTATCTCAAGACATTTTTCCTGTCTGGAGCAATCTTTACTAAATTTGCCATGTGCTAATCAGTTTAGCTCTTATGATGTAAAAGGAGAGTGCTTTTCTTGCTCCCATGAATATCGTTTTCAATTTCTGCATAAAGGTTTCCTTTTGGTTAATTGGCTGTTCACACTTGTGTATCTTGTAAGTGATTTCTGATTTATTTTAATTAAATCCAAATGTGCAGCAGTAATTTGAATGCATAACACCTACCTGGCAACACAACTGCTTATGGCCTCTTCTTATCTAAGAGGAAGAATTTTTTATTCTGGTTATTTTAAAGAATTTAACATAAGTATTCAGGCACTTTATACATGATACAGTTAGTTATTCTTTTCCTCATATCCTGTATGCCTTTAAGCCCCTTAGGCAATAAAAGATGGAAGTATGCCCAGTGTGATTCCGTTACTATTTTAATATATTATCATATTAAGTAATATATTAAATAAATTAATTCTGAATTTATTATTAAATTGAGGTTTTTTTCATACATGGGATGATTCAGTATTTGTACCTGGAAAAATTCCTTTGTTTATAAAATTTAATCTGAAATTAAATTGCTTGCATATAATTGATCTGAAGAGTTGCTTCTGATTAAAACATAATTTTGGACTGAGATTTTTTTGCTCTGCTTCTGCCCTTTGTTCCTCTAAGTGGAGCTTAATGTTACAGTGGTCTCTGTCTTGTTACTGTCTGCTGTTTCCTGCCTGTTGAGTTGCATGTATGCAGCCTTTGGTAATTTTGCAGATGGTCGAATACTTCATAGCAAGTATTTATAAATTAGGGTTTCTAACACAATGACACTTGAGGAAAAAGTTTGCCTGATACCTCACTGGCTATACAGGAGTCTTCATCTCGTGTTTAGAAGTAGGCGCACAGCTTGAGAAAGCCTGTAGTTCTCTTTCCCTTACAAGAAGGTGTCTGAGACAGCTTGGGATTCTGTCATTGATTATGTCCTTGATAAAGTCCCAGGATGGACAACATTTGCTGCCTAACTTCTCAATCCTGTTAGGAAGAAGGTGACAGAGTGGATTGTTGTGTGCCACAATTTGTCATGCATATTAATCACACTGTAATAGCACAAACTTAGGACTTGGGTAGTTCACATGAGTAATTGGTAATTAATTAGTAATTAAAAGTATATTGCAACTAATAGGTTAATCTTTTTCTTTAAATCCTGCTGGATGCAAAGTGACATCACACTGCAAAGGTCACCTCCTTGTCTTCTCTGGGAGCTGTTTTTCGTTGCGAGTGTTTCTGGCCTGGTTCAGGCCTGTGAGTAAATATTGGTAAATGAACCCAGTTCCTCCCAGCCCTTACGAACAACGATCCCCACTATACCATTTCATGTTCTGAAATGGAACATGACTGTCCTCTCTAAGGATAGTTCTCCAAACCTGTAGGTGAGGATCTTGTCCTGTGTGAACAGATGAAACGTGGTACCTCTCTTTTGTTGAAATAGCTACTGGAGATGCCGACAACATTTTTGTCAGGAGGCACTACTTCTAGAGCACAAGAGAAATGGAACAGGAGAGTGACTTGAAATGTGCCAGTTAGTTATTATTTTAGTCACATTTTTATTAAAAGCCCAGTGAGTTGGGGTGAGAGACAGTATTTTATTTGTCATCAGGCTTAAACATTTCAGTGACACTTTTTTTTTCCTCTTACCAATGTATTCCTTGTCACTGATGATCAGTAACTGTAGACAAAACCACTGTTTCAGAGAAATCCTTGAGTCTCCTTTGCTTGGTGGCCACAGTAAATGAAGCTAGTGGGCAATGGTGCTCAGACATCTGACAGTGATTACTTGTGTTCTTTTCTATCTCCCATTTTGTCTCATTATGCTATCATACCATGAGAGAGACTGTAAATCTGAGACAATAGCTTCCTTATACAGTATGTCTCTACTGTCTTTTACGTTCTGTGGTCCAGCCTGCAAAGTTTGATTATTCAGATCCTTTCACGTTGTAGCATCCCCAGTACTCCCTCCTCCCTTGCATCTCTGTAGTGCTTTCATTTCGTGATTTGAGGTTTGCACTTGGGCTGATTTGTCTGGCAAGGAGTTCTTAGGTCAATGTTAGTTTTTCCTTGCTATGGGACACAGGCTATGTTCTACTGAACAGAGCGGTAGAAGCCCGAAGGTAACTTATCAGTGCTGAACTCTTGCACAGCCGGCCAATGAACCAGTTAAATTATGTCATTTTAATAGCTCAAGGGTATAATGAATGAGCTTGTAAATTCTACTGCTGACGTCTTTTTTTTTCCACTTGCTTGTTTTTGTGAATTGATGGTCATCTTGGGTGTAACTATTTTAATCCTATATTTTACAAGTGTTAGAACCGTTTGTTACTGGAATCTGTAACTATAATAGAAAGTGGATACATCAGCTTTCTGAGATGCATTCAGCAGCAGGACTGATGAGCAGATTTTTATCTAAAGCATCACATTGAACAAAATATGACTAAACATAAATCCTGTCACTGAGTGCTCAGTCAGTTGTACTGTCTGCAGATCATTCCCTACAGTAGTGTAATGGCTGTAAAAATAATGGATATTTTGTTGATCCTTCTGATTTTTTTTTTTGGTGGGGTTTTTGTTTGGGTTTTTTAAATACATTGTTTAATTGTTTTCATGGCAAAAGATGATGTTCGAAATATTAGTTGTATTATATTATTATATTTCTGTTTGCCAAGAAGGTAGCAAGGTAAAAGATGGTGTTCCCCATTGGAGCATTTGACTCTTCATGCTTTACTGTCCTTGAATGGAGAAATAACACTAGTGATCATGAAAATAGTATGCTTGGCATATTATAAAAATCTGTATTGGAAGAATAACTAAGTTATCACCTCTATTTAGGAAAATGCAGGGTAAATTCAATTCCTTTCTTCCCCTGACTTTCCAAGCAAATACTGAATATTCTGGAACTTGACAGGATATTCTGTTTAGTCAGTATGATGCCAAGTCGTATAGAGATAAAGACTGAACTTTCTTATGTATATTTTGAACATGTATTAAGGGTGTACAAAAAGGGAATCTCAACTGCAAAGTAAAGGGACATTAGAGTCGAATAACATAATTTTTATTAGTTTTTGTAATTCTGTATAGTGCTGCTTGTATCTCTTCCTATTTCTGTGCTTTTTAGTTAATCTGAAAATAAAAATTACAAACATTTCACTAAAAATTTTTAGAACTCAGAATTTGTAAGGGGTTAGTTTGAATACAACTTTACCTTTCTTTGTGGAAAAATTGCTTGAGTAGGTCAAGTTTTCAAGGCTTTTGGATTCAGTCCGAGTTCTTGCATGTTAACTATAAAAGTTTATATAACACAGACAAGGTGACTAAATATTAACTAGAGTTTTGAAATGTTATTTTTCAAATGACATGGAAATGTTTCCATAATCTATATACAGTTAGATGTTGTTTTATATTTGTATTAAACTTCCTTATTTTTCTTAGAAGCCTTCTAAATAAGCTTAAAAAAATTCACCTTTTGCCCAGTGAACTTCTGAACACCTATGAAAATAAAATGTGCTACAGTTGGTGATGTTGAGAAAAGACAAATGTATGAGAAGTTGATGTGTTTTCTGCACATTCCAAAAGCAACAGTAACATAAGAAAACATTCCCCAATTTGTTCCAGTAAAGGAACACAATAAATCCAGCTTAGTTTACTACTATCCAAAATTAACTGGAAAGATAGAAAAAAGGAAGTGGAATTCAAATAAAATTCCATTAAGACTTGGTGTTAGTAGCTATGCCTCATTATGGGCATAGACAAATTTACCGTATTATTCCATCCTACCTACATTTTATGTCTTCTTACTTGTTTTGGTTTATTCCATATTTTTATTAAATCCAGTATAAGGAAGAATTACTGACATTTCTGGTTGTTCTAGTTCTGCGTGCATCTGGGTTGTCAGTCCTGTTGTTGTTGGCAGCGTTCCGGCATCAATCTGCAAAGGAAGTAACACTTGCTATTTACGATTTTTTTCTTTTGTACAGTGATAATTTTACTGTACCACGTGACCATATTCCTCAGATTTCCTATATTTTGAAAGACTTTTTTTTTAGCTTCACTGAGAATGCAAGTGGGATTGCATCCCAGCTGAAGCTGTGAGAAGTGAAGGGCTGCCCAGCGAGCATTTAGAGCATGCTGTATGTGATCATTCATGTGCACCATCATGGCATGTTGGGCATGTCCCAAGCTAAACTTCAGAATACCTTTTTTTTGCAGTTGTTGGTTTTGCTGTTTTGAATTGAGATACTGAAACAATACAAACTTGTTTTCCTCATGTTCTTAGTAATAACCTGTGCTGCAGGTGCTAGAACAGAGTGAGTGAGCCCTGTTTGAAACAGTGCTGGCATTTAACCCTGTGTTTATTCAAAGCTGTGCTTCCATTGACTTCAGCTTTAGTTGGCAATGCTTAGCAATCCTGTCCAGCCAAATCCAGGTTTATGTTGGGCACAGAACAAAACACAGCAGTGACCCCTGTGAAGAAGTTTGCATTGATAGGAAAGTTGTTTAAGCCATAAGAGTTTTAGCTGTTCCCCAGATCTCATTCTTCTCATCAAAACACTACGTGTAATGTCGCAGGCTCTGATGGCTTCTGTGAGATGCACTGGAGTTGTGGTATTCTGGAAACAGTTAATATTTCAGTGAATCGAAGCCATCTTGTTGCTCAGCAGAGTAGGGTTGCATTGTGCCACATACTGGTGCAGAAAGCTGGAAAATCTAGGGCAGCATGAAAATGTAGAACACTTAAATAAATTACTGAAACTGAGATAGTGTTAAGAATATAGGAAGCTTGGAAGCTTAGTAGAAAATCAGTGAACTGAAATCTGTAGACCCAGGGAAATGTATCTTTGGAAGGGTCTAGATACCTGAGGATTTGTTGCTTGCACAGTAAAAAATATGCAGATGAGGGGGATCTCTCAACTCCATGTGTATTTTATGCTATAGATGTAGATGACCATGCCAACCAGGATTTAACACATGCAACCCTGTGTTCCATGGTTAAGGATTCTGAGTATAGATGATAGCTAGGCTTGGGCAACGTGTGTTAGATTGCTGACATGCATTCTCAGGGTAAAACCCGTCACTTTTTAACTGTACTTTAATAATTAATGGTCAAGTGTCTTTTCTGCCATTGTCCTCTGCAGAGACAAAAGAAAATTATACAGCTTCAGGTTTTGGAGCAAGATGCATGTTCTCCATGTCTCTGCCATGGGATAGGTCAGTCATTTCCTTTTTTAGTTCTTTAGTTCCAGTTACTTCGGGCTACCTTTTCAAGCTGAGAGAGTTAGTGAGGAAATCAGGCTGTATTAAGATCCACTTCTCACCTGTTATGATTCTGGCTATAGATTTGGTGTTGACATTGTCATCCATGATGTAGTCATTTATTATTTTCTCATTCTTTATCTTTCACTCTCAGCAGTAAAGACATGGTTTGTGTATCTACTGGGAGGGAACTGAAGTAGTGCTTGTTATGCCCTGCCCTTACATGCCCGTGCTGTGAGTCTGAAGAGGGCAGAACAAAGGCTACCACATTACAGGGTACAAAAAATGGGAAAAAATTATGTTTATTTCGAATGTTACAAATGTGTTAGAACTTCAGGTACTGCTCAGTAATATTTGTTTCATAATTAAGATAACTTTCAAAGTTACTTTTCCCCTCCTGGAATTTGCTGACACACTTATTACAACAGCCATCTCCTGGAATAAGCGACACAGCATCTGTCCTAGAGATAAACAGATCTCTTCAAAGCACTGTTTTGATTCATTCCTAGAGCTTGTTCATTATGTGTGTTGGATGGAGACTGGAGACCTCTGAATAATTATCATGGTTGTGTAATTAAAGACTAGCATAATACATATGCACAAAAGTGTAAGATTCAGATAAAATGCACATTGTTGTATTTTCTCATTTTATTTTGGTGTATTGACTCTGCTCTTGTTTTTGTCAGTTACTCTTTGGTTTTGACTTTTTAAAATTAAGATATTATAGACACTGTATTTCGTGACATTTTTAATCAGCCTTACAAGTAAGATATTTAGAGGTAGAATATTGAGACCCAACTCCAACTAAAGATCCGTTTCACTTTGTGATCCTTCAAAAATCTGATCCTGATATGCATTTGTAATTTTTCACTATGCTTAATGTGTCCACTTTGAGGAAGTCTATGGCATGGATGAATGAATAGATAACAGCTGTGAAGGGCTGGGATTTAAAGTTTTGGGATGCATCTCTTCTCTAAGAGCTCTTTTTACTAAACTTTTTCTTTCTTTCAAGACTAGAGAATTCTAAGAACTGAAATATGCTGCCATGTACACCAGTAGCTGACAAGGAAGGAGCTGCTGTCTTCACACAGCAGTAGTACAATCCAACATGGGCAGGCTGGACTTAATCTTTTGCTGACTTAATGATTTTTCTGTAGCCAAAGGCAGTGCCTGGTAGCTGGAGATTTCTCTTTTATCCATAATGCAGTTTATCTAAGTAGGTCTTAGGAGCTTTGTCTACTTTAGGAAGATATCCCTGTGAATTTTCCAGACTTGCTGGATTTTCACATTTCTTTTCCAAGTTACTTGTTATGCTTTATCACTCTGTATTTTGTATATACTTTGATTTTAGCTCATGGTCCTAGTCCCAGAACTTTCTTGCAAAGTTCTTGTGCCCTGCTAATGACCTTTATGAATTGTTTATGTTTTTGGGATTGTTTGGCAGTAGATTGATGGCCTATGGAAACAATGCAAAAGGCAAATCTAGGAGATGGAACAGTATCAGCTCACAAAACCAGGAGAACCTGTTCATGCTGAGAAATGAGGAAATATAAGTGTGTGTGTGCGCGTGTGTGTGCAGAAGCACCAGTTGTCTTGGAAGAAATTGCTGAATTTAGAAAACAGCTTTCAAATCTGCTGAGTACAAATGAATTACTACTGAAATGAAAGCTACTGAGAAAAATGGTAATAGCCCTTTTATTTAGGAGCTAGAATGTTAGCCCTTACTTGTGTTTTATCACCCATGCTGCAAAGTCTGTAGTCAGCACACGTTATACTTATGCACTGCCACAACATACTCGTAAAATCTGTTGTGTCTAAAATTTCCTTTACTAGATTTATCTTGCTCAAGTACTATAATGGGAAGTGTTATAATTGCCTGGTAAAGGATTTTGATTAAATTGATCTTCCTGTGTCTAATGTAGGTCTGTGTTAATCTTGAAAAGATATTGCAGGTTTGTATGCCCCTTAAAAGGCTATGAAGATGCAGCATTCTACAAGCCTGCCCTGCATAACCTTGCTGCGACACTACGATTTCTTTCTCCCTTTTTCCACTTGTGTCCATGTGCGCAGCTTCTTGGCAGGTTACAGAACAAAGTAGGACCTCCCAGGGATTTGCTGCTATAGTAGCATAGTTAAAATATAACATACATATGTTAATAAAGGACAATTAAATTCAATTTATAGGCTGTGTCCTCTTCTGAACTCACGCCTTCTGACCTCTAAGACTAATCTCAGGAATGTTTAAAGTTGGCATAAACTATCATTGTGGCAAAAGCAGCAGTCCTGCCCTTTTGCTCTCCTGCCAGTGTTGGTTTTGCCAGCTCAGCTCTGCTAAGGCTGTACAGTAAACCAGATCAGGGCACACATCTGACTGAAAAATACTTCCTTACCCCTATTTAGGATATAAGCTGTATCTTTGCATTCATATTTTCTCTTCAAAAAGGTGTTATAGTTGGGTATTGAAGCATCTGACCTCTTTACTTACGTGCAGTACATGTATTTAGAAGAGGCAAATAGAGAAAGAATTTTTGTTGTCTTTCTTAGAAGGAATGATATAGATTCTATTTAATCAATTTACTCATATATCACTAGAAAGGAATTTTTTCACATCAAAGTTAACGCTTTTTCTTTTCAATTTAGCCTTGCATTTTTTTTTAAAGAAGTGAATATGAAATAAAACAAACTCTTCTCTCCTACCGCATATTACTGAGAAGTGGGTTGTTTTAACCAAAATAAAGTTTTCTTTTTGGAAAAAGCCTCCCACCTCTGTGAACCTCAGTGTTTTGGATGTTTTTGTTTGGTTTGAGGTTATTTTCTGCCCTAGGATCTATTTTAGATTTCCTGGACATACATTTTATTTTGTATTCCAATGTATTGATCCAGTCAGATAGGTGAACAAGTACTCTTTTAAATACAGTATACAAATGTTGGCATTCTAAGCAGCTGTAGAAGACATAAAAATCGTCAACAACGAGAATTGAGAATCAGTGAGCTCACTTGAACTTCAGTACTTAGTATAGCTTCTAACAGAAATCATGTATTATTCTTTGAACATCATGTTTGACTGCCAAAAAATGCTCAATAGATGAAATAAATGTGTATAGAAAATAATTGCAGTCCACTTACAGAAAATACAGTATTAGCACAGTATTAGAAATTGGGTCTTCATTTTATAGAGTAGGCACTGTGGGAATGTGAAATTTTTGACAGTAAGATTATCTGTATTTCAGAGTTTTCTGTAACAGCAAGCTTTTAATGATGTGTATTTATTTTAATTCCAGAACAGGAATATTAAATGAAAGCTTAATTTATACCAGTGAACTCAATTCTCTACTTTTATTTAAAGACAACCTAAGAACAAGAGGGTTCAAGAGAAATAATATTTATTAAGACAAAACTTTTACTACCTTTTCTATGGATAGTTCTGCTTTTTCTCTGAGGAATTTAAATTTTAGTTTTTCAATCAAGAATATCTTCTAGTAACCAGCATGTGAAAAACATTGTTCCAGGAATTGTGGGAGCATATTACAACGAAGGTTTCAGTTTGCAGAGAAGAATGTTATACTACTCTTTATCAACTGTAGCATAATATAGTATACAACCTCCCCCCCCCTTTTTCTTTAATGATAGTGGTGAGAATAGGAAAATAAATGTTTTTTTAGCGACAGGATGACTACAAGGGGCCATTCTGTTATGCTGTCTCATGGTGTACAGTACTCTAGATACATTGGTAGATTTTCCCTCAATGGGATCATTTCTGAACTTTGAAACTGGTTGTTCTAGTAGGCCTGCTAAAGACTGATTCTGGTTTTTGTTTTTCTTTTCTTTTTCCCTTTTACTTACCAAAAGCAGAAGCAGAACTACAGTGAATTAAAAATGGGAGATTCAAACAATACAAACCAACCCTTGCTCAGGTTTTTGAGTGCCCTACAGTGGAAGTGTTATCCTAGTTTGCCTTTATTTTTTCTTGCACCTAGTATACTTTCCTTAAACCTGTTAGATTAATGTTAGACATTTGAAGAATTAATTGGTACTTTCTGGAACAAAGGTGCCTGCTGGTGTCTTGAGCATTGCTTGCTTCTGCTCTGATATTAAGATAGCACAGTGACAGAAGGCAGATGTTGAAGCTGTAAACCAAAAATCTCTGAAACAATTTCACTTCTCCAGTGTAAGCATTAATATTGCTTTATTTCTAAGTTGTTATTTAAATGATAATGTTTGGAATTAGCTATTGCATGTGTGTATATTTTTGGAAACATTTAAAAGCTTCTTCGCATAGCTGTACTGGTGAAAACAGCAGTTGCAAAATGAAAGGTATAATTTTAAACAACTGTGGACATATTTATAGGTTTTTTTTTCTTATAAAAAGTTCTTGTGAGAAGAAATATAGAATTGGATGCTGGAATTTATATAACAAGAAATGAGCCTATGTTAGAAAATTACGTTTTTCGGTAACTCTTGTTGTTTTCTTCTTCTTTTTTTTTTTTTTTTTTCCTTCTAGGACCGGAATAGGCCCTATGACACTTTTAACTTGCACTCTTTGGAAAATTCCTTAATGGATATGATAAGGACTGATCATGAGCCTCTGAAAGGTAAACACTACCCTCCCAGTGGCCCACCAATGAGTTTCGCTGATATAATGTGGAGGAATCATTTTACAGGTTAGGAATATTCATATGTCCATGCTTGCTTGGTGTTTAAACAAAAAATCAGCTTTTCAGTATTTCTATAAACTTTTTGTTAATGAATGAGTTTCCAGTTTTGTGAAATTTCTGTTCACCCATCTTAAGATAAGCTTCTCTACTAGGAAGATAAGGTGAAATGTGTATACATTTATTGTAAGTGTACAATCATAGTATTATCTAACTGGCATATCTCAAACATGGGATTTTGTATCAGCAAATTGTAGAATGAGATCTCTTGCTGTAGTCACTTCAAAAAATGTTTCATGCAACTGGAGTCCAATTGTTGTGTTCAACATCTTTTTCGAAGGTTATACTTCCCTTATGTGTGGATTATCAGATACGATACAGTGGCCCCAAACCAACCACTGCATCAAGGTTACTCTCTATAGTTTTTTCAAGTTTCTTTTAAACAAATTTATCTTAATTTGGATTTCAAATTGTTAGGGAGAGCCAAAAGATGTTAGATGTTGTTAAGTGCTGGGAAAGTTTTGATTATTTATGCTGTTAAACTGTGTTTGTTCTACCAGGTATTATATTAGAGATGAAACCATTTCTGATATTTCGCTGGTAGTGTATAATGAAAGGTGTGGCAGCATTTCATTGAATTCCTGATCAACCTGCACCCTCCTTTGTCTTAAATCTTTATCTGAAGTTTGAAACTTTGCTTGGAACATCACCCTTCTTGGCATATGTGCCCCCTCATGTCCCAGCAGATACTTGGAACAAAAAATAATTCTCTTAGGATGGAACAAGATTAGAATGTGGTTGGGAGGATTAACCATAAAAGATTCTGATGAGAAGACCAAATTGAAATGCCTCTGGGATATTTTCTTCTTGTTTTGGAGTCCGAGTTCCTTGTGCTCTGTTTGGTTCAGAGGAGGTAGTGGAGGAGCTCCAGGTGAGAAAGGGAGAGTCTATCCTCTTGTTTGTAGTAGCTGAAGCTTCATACCCTTCTCTCAATCTGAGGTATGGTCAGACTTTGTCCTGTAGGCCATGGAAATTGAATTTATTTCAAGGTCACCAAAGCACTTCTTTTAAAGCATAATCCACTTGGCCTTGAGAGGCCAAGTGACTTTTTTGGGGGAGGGATGGTTTTTTTGCTTTCAAGCGTGGAACAGAGCAAGTCTGACAGATTATTAGTGTAGCAGAAACTACCTGATCCTCACTCGTGCAATATTGAGTTACTTACCTTGAGCTAGTGCTGACCCAGTCTGATTGGCAGGCTGGCTTGGTGCTCTTCAGCGAGGAGAGCCAGAGTCACTCAGTTCTTTTTGTGTATTTCTTGCTGTGAAAGAGGTTTGAAATCTAGCTCTGAGGTTTCTGGACTTAAATTACCAACATATCCATCTAAGATGCATTTTATATCATGAGCCCAGTCTTGGGAGAAGGTGCTCAGTGTCAGCTCTTGTTTTGTTTCTAAAACCAATTTCTTTTTCTCAGCCTTTCCTGCCAGACAGGGGGACCCTTCTGTATGTTCCTATCTTTCTGTCCTCATAGTGTGAGAACTGTGTAACTTTACAAATCATTTGCCATTTTTGTGCTTTGAGATTTAAGAAATGTCAATTAATTGAAAAGGAATTCTCATTTTTGTTTGTCCTAAGACACTTCGGCAAACTTCCCTACCTGCTTTCTTTGCCATCAAGACCAGCTTCAACATTTTCCTTTTCTTTTAGTCAATACTCATAAATACTTTACCTCTTTCAAAAGGAGGGAATAAAAGAGGAAAAAAATTCAGTAAAAGGAACTGTTAAGCTTCGCCTGGTTAAAGACAAATTACAGTATATGGCCCAGGGTATCTGGCTGCTCCCCATGTCAGTCATAATAAGGCCTCTACAACAGAAATGTGCAGTATCTCCTAAGATGTTTTTCCTCAACGGTCTTATTTATTTTCTGAGTGGCCAATAAAATATATTATACACTACAAAAATATGAGGGACAGTTTTGCTTTAATGAGGAAAGGTTATATTTGCAATATTTTATAAGCTTTTTTATTTACATTCTTCTTTGACCTAAAGCTGTAGGGCAAAAGTGAATTATCAGAATAGCTATGGGTAGATGCCACTTATCACTGACCAGAATATCTCTTTCCTACATAAAAGTGTCTCCTGTCTGTGGTATAATATGTCACTGTCGCAATATGTTTATCCGTGTCAAACTATTGCATTACAACACAAACAGAGGCATTCTGATCTATAAAAAATATTTTGATCGATAGTAACTAGCAGCTGCCTTTGTTCTATTTTTAAATAATTAAATAAAATGTTTCAGCTGTGTTCGATCATATGCTGTGCACATGTGCTACTGACAGATCATGAAACTAAGTATGAAATTGAGGAGAGAAATCATATCCTTCGAAGTATTTCTTTTAAATTTACTGTTACACTACATAACAGTAATATTTGGGTTTTATTCTAAATCAGAACAGAAACAAGCTTTGTGATTTACAAATCCCCACCTAACAAAAATTCTGACTTTTTTCAAAGTATTAGGGTGACATAACTTCAAATATAAGTAATTGGAGACATCACAAGTACAAGGAGATTTCAAGAGTTGGCTCTATTATACCTAATTTTAACAGATATCGTATTGTAGAAAGATACATAAAGCATGTGTTGATTATGTCATAGTATTTCGGTAGAGATCAAGATGTTGAATATATATGTACAACAATTCAGAGGCAGAAATAGCATCTGTGAGGAAACTTTTGTCTTGGTTTTCAGTACTTATTTGTGTAATACAAAATTGAAGTTGCTGGGTTATTACTTCATAACTATTGTAAAGACTCTATCAGGTCATATGAAAACTAAGCAAAATTTAAGATTTCTTGTTTTCATTTAAATTAACTACATTTTGACAGCCAAGTGTTTGAAGATTACACGCAACTTAGTGTTGTAATAAATGTAGAATGGACCTTTACGTTTCCGCTTGGATTTGGATTAATTTCAATACATTCCACCTGATTTTGTTCAGCTGTAAGTGTTCCTAAGTGTTTTGTAAGCAAAGCACTAAGTTTGGCACATGACTTAAGAAAAGTGAAGGTGAATGGATCGTATTTGTGTTTGCAGTCAGCAACTGAACACAAAGGTCATGCAAATAGAACAAATGTTGTCATCTCAGTCCTAGAAATGGTGCTACCCTGTTAGAGCTTTTTGCAATGCTTCCATTAGAAAAAAGTGCAGTGTACTAGCATTTCCCAAAATCTCGATGCTCATCAGACCCCTTTCTGTAAATGCTCATGAAAAACAGAGTGCAGACAGATGTGTTTGCACGTGTATTTGTGTTTAAAATTAGGCCCCTCATGCTAATCCTTTTAAAGGGGAGTATGTTGCCTTTCCATTTAAAACTCTGCTTGTTTAAGAAAATCCTCTCTAGTATTTTTTTTCAGGACAGAATATGGTCATTAAATGGTTCATATTTCTTAAATAAGTGCCTTTTCCAACAATCCTGTAGTATGATCATACTTCCTAATTTGCTGCTGGCAGCCACTATGTCCTTGTCTTTGACCTGCTGAATCTGTTTGGTCAGGAGTGGTGGGGTTTTTTTGTTTGCTTTGTTTAGTTCAAGAAGTGGTTATAGAGAGAGCAAATTTTCCTTCTCTTTATTTCCATTTTTTCATTGTGCTGTTGAAGACTGACCTCACAAAGACCTAAAGCTCTTTTGCTTACTTTCTTTCTCGCTTTGCTACTGTTTTGAGGGGTTTGTATATTTTAGTATAGATTGCTAATGAGAAAGTCTGCTTTGATATTGTTTTATTTTAGTCCCCCCCCCACAAGACAGTGAAAAATACCAGTATTACTCTTTTGAATACAATTCTAGAGCTTCATGTAGAATGATCATATGTGTACAAATACTTGTCCACCACTTACAAGTAATGCCAAATTTAACTTTATGTTCAAGTCTTGCTTCCAAAGTACTATTATTTTGAAAATATAGCTGTTTTCAAGCTAAAAATGTTTGCCCTACTTAAATATATGCAAGACTGTTGTGTTTTATTGGAGCAATGTAATTTACATATAAAGTCTGCATTTCATTGTAATGTATATGCTGTTTTATTTTATAGGTTGCTTTCCCTACTGATAGGCTATATATGCTTACTCAGTGATAGGAAGAAGTTTTATTACTGATATTCATAGCTGATAATTATACGCTTTTCTTCACATTGCCACAATATGTTTTTGCGCAGTTACAGTATATATGTGTGAACACAGTAATAGTTCTTCATATTTCCCTTCTGGCAAACAATAGTACTTTTGTTCTGCTCAGTATTTTAATTTTTTTAAAGATCTGTAAGTGTAGGTGTTTAAATTATGGGTGTGAACAAATGGCAGATATACATTAAAAAAAGGGGGGAGAATAAAGTCAATAAACTTCTTCAGAGAGTTACCTTTTATTTTTATAATTTTTTATGCAGACCCTTGCTTACAACTTTCTTGGTGTTGAAATTGTCTTGGGCCTGTATGTTGAGTTAGTGTAGCATAGTTTCAGATGTCTGTAATTTTGAGGGAAAAGGAGAGAGAATGGTCTACTCAGGTAAAAATTATTAAAATTCTTGTATATGCACACGTGCTTCATGCTTTGTGGCCATTTGTGAATCCTGGAGCACACACTCATGGCTGAGCTGGGGGTATGGGGAGATGGGAGGGGATGTGTGTGGAGTCGTAGCTTGTGCTGTAAACTGGGCTCCCGAATACGTGCAAGTCAGATGAATAATCTTGTTTCACATGTTTGGGGTAATGTTCTGGTCTTGCTTTGATTTGTGCACTCTTCTGTGTCTAAACTTTACCCTACCCCACTTGCTACCTATCCATCCAAATAAGTATTGCTGGTTTTTAGTGCCTTTTGTTGGCACCATCTTGGAAATCATAGAAAAGATAAGATTGATAAAGGAGGTATTATTACTAAAGAAACAGAGCAGACATAGTCCTGTTGCCCGTTTCATTTGACCTTGCCGCAGGATTATGTAGTCATAAATTGTAACTGATATCAACAGTGATCTTAAGAATTATGTGAGAGAAAGTTCTCATTCCATGGAAGTTCTCATTCCCAGTAAGTTCAGGACAGGTCAAAAGCAGGCCAGCTTTGCTATTTTCTAGCAAATCTTATGCCAGATACTAATTGCTGAATTGGTATAAGTGGTCAATCTTGGTGCAAATCATGAAGTATAATAGTGCAAGAAATTTTATTCAATATACAAACAATGAACATTATTTCTTGGAATGTTGATTGTAACATGAAAATGATGAGAATAGGTAACTGTAATCTTAAAAGTCCTTCGCTATGTGAATGTTCATATCCAGGGGCTGATTAGGGCTACACAAGTTCAAAAAACCATAGAGCACTTAGGAAGAGAAAATGAATAAAAGAAGAAATGCAATAGTGGTAAAACTGTCTCTGATACTCATGTTTGCTATTTCTGGAACAATATTATTTCTCAAAACTGATCATGTAACTGGAAATTATCTAGACAATTAAAAAAAATTTATTTGTGAAAGAATCAATAAAGATTCATATGTGGGAAGGGTGTACTTCCTTAAGTTAGAAAGATTTCAGAATTCATTCAAGATCATTACTCTCTTTTACAAAGAATGAAGTAAAGTTAAATTCTATTTAATATCTCATTTCCAGTATAATACAGAAGAGAAGATGCACAGACTTGATGTGCTCTAAAAAGGAATTGGGCTCTCTGCCATGACAAGTTTGATATTGCACATGCAGCAGAGCACTCAGGCAGTCCAGCCAGAAAAGTCTCTCCAAATGTTGTTAGGAGAGAGAATTTAAGAAATTTAATGACATGAGATAAGCAACAGTGCAGCCTGGGCTATACAAGAATCATTAAGCCTTCATTTATGCTCCGAAGTGTTTGAAGAGCAAGAAGTATACAACTAAATTTTTTTCTTTCTAAACTAGGAATTGAAAAGACATAAAAGAGTGATTATTGTTGCAGCCTAACTGCAGTGCTCTTGAGTGTATGTTATAAAAGCATATAATTGAAAATATACTCAGTAAATAGTTATGAAACCAAGACAGGCAAACTGAAAATGGCAGATGTACACTGAGTAGTGGGGATGATGTTGCTGGAAGGGTTGCTATTTATGATTTCAGTGAACTGCTGGAATCCATAACTTCTGTGCGCTTGTCTACATTTCTGTTTAATGTGCTTAATATTCTTGAAAAGTAAAACTTTTATCTAGAGGTTTTGTTTCAAAACTGTAGTTAAAATATATGCTTATATAGATTTCATAAAGGTTCAGGTAACATACATGTGTTTTTCCTAGAATTGATTGTTTTCCAATAGTCATTTATGTGTTTCACCTAAATAGGTCTTTGAAAGTACATATTCTTAATTATACTTCACAGTTCTGCATTGCACCTTTAAATTAAAAAATTGTAATTTCCTTTCTGTGCTCTCTTGTTGTTCCTTAGATAATTATGCAGTTTTGTAATCTGCAGATGGCCTCTTTTTTCAATTGAATAATTTGCTTCAAGCAACAAAATATTAAAACACTATAGCCAATATGAAAGGCTGTATAATTATTCATAATTCATTAATTGTCTTATGATTGGTGTATTGCCAGTCTCTTTTGAATGCTTTTAATACAGGTGTCTTTTGAAAGGATTCTATTAATCTGTTTCTATAGAGTTGCATGAGGGACCTCTGAAGATGTACAGAATTATCCTGCACGCTGGCTTAGCTCAGTGTGAGAACATGTCCTTCTGCTTGTGCTGCTCTGTATTTTCTGCTCCTCTTAAAAGATAGCTGACAAGAACAGTTTAAAAATAGCAGGCCAAGGGCAGGTGACAAAATGTCACACAAGCAGCACCTGGTCCAGTGACAGCCTGGAGGGAGGAAAAACTAAACCCAGATGTCACAGATAGGATTCTATTTCTGAAGCTGGTCAAACAGCAGAATTTCTGGTTCAGCAAAGGAAAAGAGAAGGGCCCATCCAAGCATTATGCATTCAAATTTTACTCTTTTTTTCATATCAGTTTCTTTTATTCTTTTTTTCTATTCCAAGTATTAATTTTAAAGTACAAATTAGTACAGACACCTTTTCTCTTTACACGGAATACCTGTAACCTCACACTCATTAATACACTGTTAAGGAAAAGGGAATTAATGTCCGTCTGGAGAGATGTCTGAAGTATTTTAGCAAAGGTTATACTAACTGAAATAATAGCAGCTTTAATGTTTCTGCAGTGCCAGATTAATGTGAAAATATGTATAGGAGAATTATGTCTGTAATTAGGAAATGTGAAGTGGTTGATGAAGATCAGCTCTTTAAGAAGCTTTACTCAAGGAGTTGGAAAGTAAAAAAGGAGATTCTATTTACCTTCTCTCCCCACTTCTTTCTGGAGGTGCTCTTTGCTTCATAGCCTTATTTTGGTGGCATTTTGTTCTAAAAGAAGGAGAAAACTTCAGTGTGAAGAAAAGATTTATTTACTTTTCTTAACCTGCTTATGACTTAGTTTCAGAAGTGTATTGAAACTTCATGCTGCATCTGTTCAGAAAGAATATTCATTACAGCACAGCAGTTTCAGTGATTGGAAATAGAAGGCTTTGACTGTCAATAGGAACTAAAAATGTTGGAGAGGACTGGCTTTAGTTCTGCTTTGCCAGAGTTTGTTTGTTAAAACTTGGGTTTGCAGAAGTACAGGAACATAACAATTTTATTAGTATTTCAGTGTAGTGAGTGGATCCTGAGCTCCCATATTTGAGTGTCCATGTAGTGAAGAAATATAAAGTGACCTCTTCCTTAGCTCCCAAACTTCACCACAGACCAAGAGACAGGAAAAGCCTATGAAATGGAATTACATTACATACATAAAGTTACTTAGATTACTTAGTTGAAATAAATTTTTACATGGCTACAATTATCCTTTTGTATCTTTTTCCAAGTAAGGACTAATACAAATTAAAGCTTGCGGATTGTCTTGAGTGGTTTAATTTGAAAACTCGTATGACAAGGTTTCTTCAGGATAACATTTAATACTTCAGCTCAGTTAAATAGTATCCAATACTAATCTGAACAGCGCTGCTGTTGTTGGATCATTTCTTGCTTTAACAGTAAAAGTAGGTTTCTCTGCACTAAGTCTCCTTTGGGTCAAGAATATCTAATTTTCAAAGTACATATGAATGTACTGCTTGAGAATGATATTCCCTCCAGCCCAGTGTCTTATCTCAAATGGTAGGTGATGGAAGACTCTTAGGGAAGAATGCAAAACCAGGGTAAGAACTGTCTCTCCAACTATCTGTTAACTTGAGAGCTTCTGGTGCTTCATGCAGTATGAAAAATAGTGATTTATTTTTACCAATTAAATGGAGTTTTGCAATGCTGTACTCGTTATTGGAAGCCGACTATAAATGGCATAACTGCAGCAAGGTTGAACTCGAGGCCTTGTTTTGACAGGGTAAGCATAATGTTTTCTTAGTGAAAAGTAAAGGAATGTATTAAAAATAATTATTTCATTGTTTATTTTGTGATTTCAGTGTTTTAAGTACATAATACTGAAGGTACTGTGGTGTTAAATATTTTAAATGTGTATTCTTGGGAAGTTGTCTTCAATAGGTGGAAGATTCAGCTACCCTGACTGTTCATCCCCTTTAGAAATTTTTCATATTAATGAATTTAATTCAGTTTGAAATAAAACCATTGAAAATAACTTTTGCTTACATTGCAGGGCGTATGGGAATAAACTTCCATCATCCAGGAACAGACAATATTATGGCTCTTAACAGTAAGTAGTTAATGTCTAGTGATTTATATTGCCATGTTGAATATTATTTCTTACATCTATTGTGTGTGTAGCTGCACAGTCAGACATAAATATGTGTAATGTTTGCACAGAATTTCATGTTCACTCTCTGAAAATGTTTTCCATAAATCAATCACCTCTGATTCTTTATATTAGCTTTGTAATGGCTTTATGTGTTTCACTGGAAGCTTCACAATGCCTGCTACAGATAATATTACAGAACAGTCTCTCTTGTTCCCTCTTTTGTGGGTGTGTGTGTTAAAGCTGTAACTTTAATTTCTGATGTCTCTTCAGACATATTTCTTCCTGTTGGGATGAGCTGTTACAAATTTTGCATACAATTACATGGTGATGGTGTTTGCTTTGTTGGTTTCTATTATGTAGACAGGAATGGAGAGAATGTTTAGACATCTAAATAATGAAGGAAGACTGCTCTTCGCTGAGAAATTATTGCATTTTTTGTGTCAGGAAAGAAAAGTAAAATTAAAAGTCCAGTCATGAACATAGGGATTCAAAAAACCTGGCAGAATGGATCTGGAAGACAGTTCCTATGTGGGGAGGGTGGGGGACAGGGTGTCAGTCACCACCAGCCTAATGCTGAACTGAATTGTGCAAATCAAAGCAGAGTATTTGTCTGTCTAATCCTGAGAAATGCTGACTATTTTGTAATGTCCATTTTTGTTTACAATGTTGTATTAGACATGTTAGGGTTATTTACGAACTTCTCTATAATTTTTTGCCTTTGCACTGTCTATGTAAGTTAGACTGAGTATAGCTGAAAACTGCAGGGTTTTTTTGTGTAGTACCAAGCAAAGAATAATTTATAGATGTGAAGAACTGAAAATTTGTCATAGACAAGATGCAAGGTGTTTAACACTTGGCTTTAAAGGCCAGCTTTTGGAACCTGTAAGACTTTGCTCATGCTCTTCTTTGTTTTATGCTGTTAATGGTGAGGTTATACTTTGGGGAGATTTTGCTGTCATAGCATATAAGCCCCACTTGCTTATGGTACATGAAATTATGGGAAATCAAGTAATTAACTAGGAGAAATGTTTTGTTTAATTAGAGACTTTATTAAAAGAGGAAGCTGTTCATGCCTCTGTGTGTGTGTAAATAAGTTCTACAGAAGTACAGTTGTCAGGTGTTTGACATGAGTTCTGGTCTCAGAATGTATTTGTTATTCTAGAGTGGGCATTTCAACAAGCTAACTGCAATAGAAATATATTTGTGAAGATGGGATATTATGATTGAATTTTGAGTTACCTTTAAAAATTGACAGTTATGATGAAATACATAGTAGTGTTTCTTACAAAGTCTAACAGTGATTTTTGAAAGATGGAGATGAAAAACTGAAACAAAAAGTTACACTATTTTGGGACAACTTTCTTTTATCTTAAATTGATGATGTGCTTTATTCTGATTTCTTTTTAACAAAAATAATGAAAAAAACTTTCTTCCTGTCTAATTTCTTTGAAATTTTTACAGCAGCTATATACTCTAATAGTTTATAAAACCTATGATCTTTTGAAGATATAGTCCTGGTACATGGTTAAAATATCAACATAGCTAACTGAGGGACCAAAACGAAGTAGATTTAGGCATTTGCACTATTTAAAATATTATGGGTTTATTGGAGTATTGACTGTTTAAAGACTTAAATAAGCCTGGAATCATAAACATGCAACTTATGCAAAATGAAATTCACCACAAATCAAAAGTCTGAATAAGTTCCCATATATTTTTCCTCTTCTGCAACTCTTCTCCCTTTCTTTCTTTACTAGGCAAGGCCACACCATTTCTGGGCATCAATAAGAGCCCTAAGCTGGAATTACTGAAACCTGTTGGGTTTTGTTTTTAGATCTTTGAAGACCTAAAAATAAAAGCAAATAGTCAAGCACAAAAGCTTAAAAATTACTTTCTGTGATTGATATTCTTTTTTGTATGCAGCTAAACTTGAAAAATTTAGAACTAGGTAATTCCCATGTCATCCATTACCTTTGTCGTGGGGAAATATAGCAAGGAAAATTAGTTCAAGAAGAAGTATTCTTTTCTGTGCTGGAATGGCTATGATTTGGGTTAAAACATATAAAATAAGTAAAATAAAATTTCCCAAAATATACTTAATCACAGTATTTTTTGGAATAATTTTGAGAACTTATGTAATGTCTTTAAATCATAATACTTGTCATATCTGTATTTAATTTCTGCGAAACTAAACACAGTGCTGAGTCTGCAAATCCAACCTTCACATTCTATTTATAGTCATTGCTTCATAAGCATTTTTCTCTTTTCCGTGAAGACATAGTAATAATCTTTAAGATTTATTACTCAAAGCTCAATTTCACACTGACAATGTAGATAATCTTTTGAAGTTGGAAGACAACATATGCTCATGCCAACAGCAATGCAAAACTTCACATGTTGTAGGGAGAGGGGAAGTTTTCTGGGAGATGTTTGTCTCTATCTCCTTCTTATCCTCTGTGGCAGCACTTTCAACTGTACTTCAGCTGTTATTCCTGCTTACTCATTACAGCCTTTTGAAACCGGGGATTTTCCTGCCTGCCTGTTTTGAGCTGCTGTCTGCTAATGTTGGAGGGCATTGTTTGGTTTGAGGGAAGGTGTTGCTTAGCTGGCAGCATGGGGGGAGCATGCTGTCACCGTTTTTGTTCATTGTGCAAGGCTAAATCATCAACATCTTAAAACACTGATTTCTGAAATAATTAAATTCATGGGATAAAAGAGATTACTTTTAAATGCATAATTATTATGAATCTCTTCTTGTCATTAGTGGCATTATGCTTGTGTACATACAGTTGCACATGTGCATAAACATGTTTGTATTGTAAATGCTCTTGAAGTTCAGAATTAGGCTTCTGTTGAGGAATGCAGTGTTCAAATATTCAGAGAGATCTGAGCATAATCCTAAAGAACATCTAAACAAAAGGAAGATGCAAATATTGGATTGGAAGCATTTTTAAAGGAGAGATGGTATAGCTTTTGTCTGTGGTAGATCTAAATGAAATTTCTCTAATTGAAATAGTGTTTTGAATCAATTAGTGACATTAGGTACTTTTTTAGTAGTATCATTCATACTGAGCTAAACAGTAGAAGAATTTTTATAAACTTCCATCTACAGCACCTTATTAAAATAATTGATACTGTAATTTGTAGGGGAAATGTGGCATAAATTTAACTCAAAGGTGTCCTCCATCCCTTCTCTTGCTAATATTCAATACCATTTGTAGCCATACATTTCTGCAGGCATTACTTCTCCTGAATATGTGCTCCTTTCTAATGAGCTGAGTAACTGGGAGTGAATGATAAGCATGAGTACAGAGTCACCTGCATGGTAGGTGGTGAGCTGTCTTTAATGCTTCTTGGGAACTCCAGAAAGCCACAATAACTTCAGTGGGAGAGAAGTGTGGCAGGTGAAAAAGGAAGATGGGAAAAAATGAGGGCGTGTGATCTCTATAAGGAAGTACTGAAGTGTTGTGCCGGAATCCCAAACATCTTCCATAAAATGAATGTGGTGTAAAGGTAGTTAAATGAACAAATGAGAAAAACCCCTTTGTGAAATGCTGGAATTTTGTTTTTCCTAAAGCTCCTCTGTACAGTGACTTTGCAGTCCTGTTGGGCTTCAAATGTTCCATCTGCTTCCACTGTTCATTCTTGTCTCATACAAAAATGTGTCATCTGTGAGGTCTGGTACTATTTGCTCTCCATCTGACTGTCTTTTTTTCTTTTCATTAGTGTAATTTAGTTCTATTTGTTTAGAGTAAAATAATTTGAAAAATACATTAAGGAGAGGATTTGGGGCACCTTTTTAGATGTCTGTGTTGAGATTTTGGTTTTGTTCTATTAATCCCATTTATGTGGGGAAGTTGTCATGCCATGACAGGAAATGTAATGACAACAAAAATATCTAATTTTTTATTTTCATTTTTCTGTTGTTTTTAAAATTGCTTTGTCTCCTTAAGAGCTATTGTACTTGGCTCTCCCTGTGTTCTGATGTGTTGTTTCCAAACACTTGTAGTGTTTAGATATAAAAAAAGTTACTGAAGTAGCATTTTAGATTTAAAATTTTTGTCAATGCTACTGTTATATTTTGAAATAAACTGCTCCAAATAGAAAGCTTGTTGAATTACTTTTGTCTTGCAAGATCTTGGGCTGGCAGTTTAATAGCTAATAAAAGCTTTCTTTTTGTAGCGATAGTATTCTGGGCAAATGTGTGACTAAATTGCAAAAGGCATCAATCTCTTCTAATAGTTTAGTTCTTGCCTATAGGAATTTGCTGAACACTTCAGCCCAGTTGCCAGGTTGGGTTACTAATGTGTCACCAGCTTAATAGCATATATAGAATAACAGAGAGGAATAAAAAACACTGAGAAATTATAAGGTTTGCAAAACTAGACCTGATTTAGTTGTGAAGAGATCTGACTTAATATAACCGGAGGGGAAAAAATGGCTGATGTGAAGTGTGGCATAGCAAAGGCAGCGGGGTTCAGAGGAGTGCCAGGGTGAGGGAACCGTCGCTTTACACATCACCTCGTTAAGTTTTTCAGAACCAGCGGTACCAGCAGTTGGTATTGATGCTGCCTTGGAGGCTGTGAGGTGGGCTTGCCGATACCTTAAAGTCCCTTCTATACCTATTTAAATTTTAAAAAAGGGTGAAGGGGGAAGCAGGGGAGCAATAGTAAGTACGTGCTTCTTCTTCTTTCTTCCCTTCAGTCTTTCATATTGGCATCTGCACTTCCAGAGATCCGATTTGGCTGTTTCTGAAGGCAGTATCTCTTATCAGTGGCTGCTAAAGGCTTTTTCTAGCAGAGGAAGATTTCTTAAATCGTCTTCCTCTTAATCCAACTTGGTAGCTCTTTAATAACTTCTTGTTTGTTTGTTTGTTTGTTTGTCTTCCCCACCACTTTTCCTGCCTCACAAGCTCACCAATGTGCTTTACTTTCATCTTCGTGATCCTCTCTATTGTGGGTTAGTGCCATCTGTTTCCTCTGAATTTTAAGATTTGCCAGGCTACTCTACAAGCATTACATATGATGCTAGAAGAGATGAAGCAGCCTGGCTGTTAAAAATGTGAGTTTTATTGTTAACAGATTTCTTTTAACTAAAGCAAAGAGATGAAAATAGATAAACCTTCCCTCTTGCACAGTTGCTTGGCTGCTCATATGCCTCAGGAAGGGGCACCTAAGCTGGTTTGGGGTATTGAATGCACTTCATGTGTTTGATCAAGTGTTTGAGGCTCATGTGTGGGACTTAACTGCATACAGCTTTCATGTAGATTGTGTTTTTCTGATGATGGGACTCAGTTGTATATGTATGTGAGCATATGTTAGCAGGGAGATTGCTGTAACACTTGGATTGTTAGTATTGGAGAAGAATCAACCAAAAGGGACTGCTGAGGTTCATGTAACCAAGTTATTGTACTACCCATCTGCACATCCAGCTCATCTATCTGTGGAAATTGAGAACCACCTTCTGAACCACTTGTAGATGAGTGTCCGTCATCTTTGCAGTTCTTCTATATGATCCCTCTGTTGTGGAAAAACACATTGCATAATTATACTTGATTCTATCACTTTCCCTCAGTTCATGAATGCATTTTCACTGGTATTTTAATTCACTTGTAAACTTCCAGCTCCCTAAGAACTTCAGATACCCTCTGTTCAAAAGCAAAAGCTTGACATATTTTTCTTTCTGATCTCAGAAAATCATTGCATAACTCATAATGTCCTAAAGCAAGTATTGTTCTGAACTGCTGACTGCTTCAAGAATACAAATGAGTGTTCCAAGCTAGAACTAAGATTCTGGTACCTTATAAATCAAGGAGGTTCCCAGTCTTGTCAAGTAAACTTTCCTTTAGCCAGTATAGCTCCAAAATTTCTAGTCTGGAAATGTTGATTTCTTTTTTTCATAGATGTAGTGCTATTTTAAGTCAATTTAAGATGTGTCTTTAAGATTTCCTTGAAGTGTGCATCTTTGATATTGTGGACACATAATTGCATGAACAAAATAAATACCAGAAGTGAAGAAAGAATGTTCTTAAAAATCTCAAAATGCTTTCTATTAAGTCTTCCATAAAATGTGATAGTACAAATAAATGTTGTCACCTGTTTCTAAATTTGAAATTACATTATCAGATTAATTTTTAGTTATGATATGGAAAGCATGTAGATCTGGTCCTTCTGAGTTAATGTTTTACGGATTCACAAATTTATTGTTTCCTAGGACTGCTAATTATTTGATACACATACAAGGTGCAGTTTCAATCCCATATTATAATGAAATGATGAAAAAACCCCAGAAAAGTTCTTTTTCATCAGTTTCATGTAGCCTTGAGACGCAGTTAAAATCTGAGCAGTTCATTTGAGTGAGTTTTGATTTACTGCAACGCTGGGCAACCTTAGCTGCAGGCTTTGGGGAATTCCAAAGCATTAACACTAAGTTTACTTGATTGCATTGCAAGATTTGAGGTTTGGGGAGTTTGTTCTGCTTGTTTGTTAAAAGCTTAAAGTTCTGTCCTTCATGATACAGTTTCATGTTCATAAAAATACACTCAGCTTCTGGGATGAGGTGAGTTAATAGTTTCAGGAGAGTTATCAGCAGGCAAAAAAGAGTCTGTTGTTCCTTTGCATTTGAGGACATGCAATTTGGGACACAGCAGTTATGTAACTTTGTACCTGACAGTTACAGAACGTTGCTAAGGATGGACAAACACCAACGCAGAGATGATCCTGCTGTGAGCTGCACAGTCCATCAGTGCACTTTTTACATGGGAAAACGTGCTCATCTCTTCTTAAAGCACCTGTGTTTTCCTTAATACTGTAATGATCTAGGAGGTACCTAGGAAAGAATCAGTTGTGTTGAATTCAGAAACATTTCAGGAGATGGTTTCTGTGCAAAAGGACATTTATATGTGGCACCAAAACCAATACACAGGGAGCAGATGCATTGGTGAGGGTACAATTTTAGGAGCTCCCAGTCTCTTTTTGTCTTCTGTTGGAATTGCCCAAAAGAGAAAGTAACTTCAGATACGTAGCTCTGGTAATTATTGTTTGTAATAGTGCAGTAATCTTATTTGCTCCCAAATATCTTCATTCAAGAATAATTTCTAAATTGTTCACTTTCTAAAATATTTACTCAAACTGGAGGCATTATGAAATTTACCTGATGAGCCATTCCTGCTATTTAATCTGTTGTGCTCTGAATTTTGACTTGTGAACAAGATGGGTATTTTTTAATTAACTTGTTTCAAATGACACATTCAAATTCCACATTTGCATTCTGTGTAAGCAACATAATGAAGTGTGCATTGACATTCTGAAGTTGGCATGCTGAATAACTCTCAGCCTGTTGGAAAAATAAGTAACATTTTAATATAAATACCAGTTGAAACTGAGATAATTTGGAAATTATGTGTGTATAATATACAAAATATAAATAACAATGGTGAAACTTCACCTTCTTTGAGTATTTAAATGTGATACAATGTTTTTAAATCAGCAAAAAGTGACTTGCCTGTCTTCCTGTTCAAGTGAATTGCCCCTGGAATTTACAAGGCAAATATACCTTCAGTGACTTTCAGTAACTTTTATAGACACAAAGATTGTGTGTGGATGCAAATACAGGATAAAAGTATTATTCTGCAGTGAAGTATTGCATATAAGTGTTATTATACATGAATAGCAATAGGGTATTCTAAAATTTACAGAAGTCTGTGGTAGATTTCTGCCCTCATGTACTAATCTTGATCAGAGCCTAAAAGTTTACATTAAGCATATAGCTTTGTTTTCTTCAGAAGAAACACATGACTCTCTTCCATCTCATACTGAAATAATTCTTCTTTATTTAATTTTTAGATTGGTAACATTCTGAGAAACCTCTTTCAGATAAATTGCTCTCAGAATGTGTCCATACCTATACCTTGGTACATGCTTGTCATGTGAGTGTGGGCATTCATCAAGACAAGGACTTTCTACAAGAGATCTGACAATGATTCTTTGCCATCATAATAACTAATAAAATATGGCAGTAACTAGAAAGCAGGAGGACTAATTTTATTCTTGCTGCAAAGCCAGATCTAGTGTTAATTCTCACTATTGCCTGCTATGCAAGATGCAGAGTCTCTCTCAGGGCTTACCGAACACCTCACTGTGGCTGAGTAGCTGTTGACACAAACAGCTCCTGCTGTCTTCATGCTAAACGTAAATTGCAGAGCAGTTCATCATAACCCTTGAAATTTTTTAATCCTCCTAATGACATACTCATGTAGTTGCCTTTTGTGACCTCATGGGTAGTGGAAGAAAAAAGATGTAGGTGTATGGTGTTTCTTCAGGGCTTGAGGAAGAAGCTGCTTGGGTAGAAGAGAGGTGCCTGTGCTGAAGGAGGGTGAGCCTTGCTCTGGGTAGCCCTGGGGCCCCTCAGTCAAAAGAAAAGTAGACAGGGAATACTGAGGGGTCTGGTGGGACACCTGGGTGTGTAGGACAGGACTGGAAGGCACTGTGTTAGTTTGGGAGATAAGAGATGGGATTGGGAAGGAGCAGGAACACTGATAGTGTTATAATGAAGAGAGAAAGAAGCAAAACAAAGCTCTGCTACCCCTTAGGTGAGCTCACTTCTGTTGAAAAACCCTGCTTGATCCCTAGCCTTCCACATTTGATTACCTTGGAAGGACAGATGTCTTTTGTGATAGATTGGAGATCCTGTGTAGAAGACATGTGTTTTCCAGGTTATTTTCCGTCTTTCTAAAATCTCAGATCGAAAATGCTGGTTTTTGCATTTCCCATTACATCATAAAATATGGTTCTGAAGTTGTCCAGCATTGTGGATTTGCCATTGACGCATGTTTCATCGAAATGCTGTGTTAATTCTGGTAGTTATGAAGGCATTTTATCAATCTAGTTTTATTCATCTAAACATACTGGCTATTGAGTTCATATTGTTTTAGTAGGATTTTAATACTTACGTACGGTTAATTAGTTAAATTGAAACATAATTGGAAAGCATGTTCTCCACAACTATTTAGTAAAATGCAGAATGAGTTCTTTTAATTAGGATTACTGTTGATGATGTTTATTGCCTCTTAAAACCATAATCCTAAATTATTATTTTATAATACTGTCTATGCCTGATTTTTTAAATACCTTTGCTATATAGAAAACTTGCACAGCAGGTATGTTGGGTTTTGTTTTGTTTTTTTCCCCTGGCTGTATCATCTTCAACTTTTTTTTCCTCGTCTTGGGTTGTTTGAATTTCATCTTGCACTTTTTAAATGTCTTTTCCTTCTTTATGGTGGGAGGGGGAAAAGAGAAGAGGCAGAAGCTACGTTTTCATTGCTTTTGGAGCTAAATCTAATGACAGCTGTACCGACAATTTTCTTCTGTGTTTACATGCAGCCAGGAGCTATGGGCGGAGAAGAGGTAAAAGTATTTACTAAATGTTTTGTTTGCTGAATAGTGGGAGAAATAAATCTAGTTTTCTTGTGATAAGATGGTGTTACCAATTTTTACATTATTTAGTTGATCAATTGCTTCATATGAATCTATTTCATATTCTTCCCTTGCAAAGCAGCTCCCTTTTAACAGCATCTTAAAGCAAAGATGATCCTGAGCTGATAACTTCAAGTGTGTTGCTATTATGAGAGAACTGGAGGATGACTGAATGTAAAGATTTTCGTTACATGTATTTGTGACTTGACATGTGTAGAGTTCCAAAAAAAGATTGGTTTTGGGTTTATGTTTGGTGTTTGTTTGGTTTGTAGAAGTGCAATATTTAACTGCTGCATTGAACATTTGACAATGACTTTTTTTCTTACCCGTAACAGCTTTCACTGAATATTACACTTTATTACATTGAATTGCCTCAGGTAGGACATGTGTGAATAGCGATACTAGTAACTGTCCTCAACAGTGAATATTGATAATAATTTTGAAAAGATACATTATTTGAGCACATTTTAACTGTATTTCATCATAGACAACCCTTACAACATAAAAGCAAACTGAAAATATTTTTTAATTTATAAATGTACAGTGCTGCATATGAGTTTATTCTGAGAGATGAATGAACAAGGACAATAGCAAGTCCAATAGCTGACTACTGAGCAAGCCACTAATGCAGCTTACATTTCTGTACTGTGCTGTAGCTTACACAGACTGGTTGTTATTGAGAAAATAACAGTGAAAAATAGCAGCTTTTAACAATTATTTAGACAGTGTCATCTGCGTGGGGTACTTTAGCATTAAACTTAATGTTATTTTCCTTTCCATGAAGTTCTCTGGCAGCTCTGCAGGTGACATTGCTTCCTTTTCCAAATATAGAATTTGCACCACGTTTGTGAAGAACTTTGGAGACAGATGTATCCATCACACAGGCCAATAGTGTCTTAAGGGCTTGTAATTTGCATATGTGTATGTATTAAGGTGGTAGGCTGTACAGGCTGTACTAACACAGTTTGTAATAAAGAATTTGAGACTCGTTTTAGTGTTTATTTGATAACTAAAGCTGTAAGAAAAGATTCACGTTCTCTTCACAAACTGACCTTCCTATTTTTCACCACCTCCAGAGCTCAGGCTACTGTTAACAGACGTTGAAAGTGTCCTACTACTTACACTTTTTCAGTGCTTTCATGGTACTGAAACAAATTGGGAAGTATATGGAGTATACAGTAACGTATACCCTCTGTGCATGTAAACACTGATTAATTTTATTTTAAGATTGTGACAATTGTGTCCAGATTGATCAAATGCCACCGAAGTAGGAAAGGAGGCAGGAATCAGTAGGACACTATCAACTACTTGCAACTCATGTTTACTTGTAGAAGCAAAATACAATAATGTGGAAGTAATTGTGATGAATATAGTTTAGGCTGTTTTATACAAATTTTAGTGAAGGCAAAACAGGGCAAACAAGTTCTGAATATGCTGGCTTTTCAGACATTTTTCTCACTATCAAAAAGCATGCTTCACTTCACAAGACTCGTTTCCTGTGTGAAATGCAGGCTTTTCCATACTAACAAGTAGATTTGTGTGTGTCTTGTCATTTATGTTAGGGATTTTGACTTGCCTCATTCGTATTAAAGTCTGTGATGTTCATGCTTTATGATTACCTTGACTTTTATAATGTTGGTTTTGAGCTTTCTTAACTTTAAGAAGCATGAGCTGCTACAACAGTCTGTTAAAAAAATGTGTTGGTTATCTAATATTCTCATATATCCCTCTATATTATTGTTTTTACCATTTGCATCGGGATAATATGCAGAGTAACCAGAGGCCAGTCTGTGCAAGGACTCATTTCATGTTTGTTACAGTTGGACATTTTAATTAGTGTTTGATTCTGTCACTGTGACTAAGCATCTTCAGTGAGAAGAGGTTTTCTCAGACATTTCTTCAGGCTTGCCATGAACTCTCAGTTCTCTACTTGATTCTCTGTTTCCTTTGAGAAAAGAGATGAGCATTTCTTTGTAGGTATCATGTTTAGAGCTGTTGAGTCATGTTCTTGATACCTTGTTTTTTAACTTTTACAACCAGTTTTTCAGGTACAGATGTAAGCACCGCTGTGGGAAATCAACCCAAACTATTTTGCTACACTGACAACTCAGAGATATCCAGGGAGGGGTACAGGAGTATGTTACAAAAAAACTGCATTTAGTGATGCCTTCCCATAATGTTCTCCCAGAAATTTGCCCGAGGCTTTTTTTTGAGGTGATGTTTCAATATTTATTGCTTTAGATTGCATTTTTCTCCTGTTTCTACTCATTCCTTTTTCTAAGCCTACATAAACTTTTCAACATTCCAAAAAGTCTGTAGCAAGGGTTTCCAGAGTTTGCTTTGCTTTTTTCAGCCTTGGCATGTACTGATTATGTTCAATGCAGTTTATTTTTCCCATAGTGGAGAAGACCGTGAACAGTCATTCCCTATTCCCTTGTCTGTATGCTTTCCATTATTTTAAATGTATACTTTATACATTTAGCTCTATACTTAACTATAAAATTGTAGAACGTTGTTTGCATTTATTTAAGGTGAGTGCAGTGCTTGTAGACCGCCAAGAATCCGGCATGGTGCTTAGAGGTGATACTTTGCTTTCTAAGCTGCTGTGAAGTTTTATTATTTCCTTCAGAACTCAGTCTCTTCTGCAGAGCTGAACATTGGACACCTTGCTAATAATTTGATATGTCATCTTCCACTAATGGCTCATGTTTGTTGTTTGTTTACTTTTTTACAAGAAAGTAGGTTGATGGGCAGGAATTAGAAGATGATTTAGCTCTTCAGTAATGTCAATCTCTTACAGATACTTTCAGATTTCCTGCTTTTCAATGAGTGTTCTGATTTGGTATTTTTACACAATTGTATTATTCTTAATTATTTTTTTCTCTCATGCAAATGTTCTCTTTTATGTTGAAATGCATATGTTTATACATGTGCATGACCTGTTTGTCCATTAATGGAATATTCATCAAAAGTCTTTCCTGTTTTATGCTCTAAACCCACCATTTCTGACAACAAGCCTTTGAAAGGTAGCATCTCTACATCCTTCTCTGATTGTGGCATTTACCCTGTTTTTTATGTTGATGTGTAAAAGCACGGAAGGATTTTTGCTTCAGTGGATTTTTGTGTCTGTGATCTCTGTCAGTGTTTAACATGCAATATATTCTTTTTAATCAACACTTTTCTAGTACCTCATGTTTGTAAAAAAAATCAGGCTGGTGGTGTGTGTCAGTGAGAGCATGTTTGTTGACTTGTTTTCCATATACAGGATTACTGCTTCTTTTTGTAATCTGTCCTTTACTACTGGAGACAATTACTGATATTTTCAGTGTATATGTTTTTCTGACTGTTGTCCCTCTGTCTTGATTTTTCTCCTCGCTCCTGGTTTTTTTTTTTTTTCCCTTCACTTCCCTTTGCTGTTAATGCCAGTATGGTATTAATCCTTAGGTCTTGCTAAGTCAGTTTCATGTGATCTATTACCTTTGAATTTAATTCCGTGCACTTACAAAAGTATAAATACATTTATATTTGTAATCAACCCCCATATAAACTGTTTGTATCAATTAATTAATTTCCATCCCTGGGAGCAATCCTCCATTATATAAGCGGACAAGTAGCCTTTTCAGAGTTGAGGTGTGGTTCCCACTTATACATCTCTTTATACTGCAGGACTTATTTTTCAGCTCAGGTATAGGGAAGTGTTAAACTCTAAAGTTGGCGTGTTCTATAGTGTTGCTTATTTGCAGTCTTTGAATATTTTTTGTCTTCTTTGTTAATAAATCTGTTCTTAAGATAATGTGTGTATACTTCGGCAGTAATAGCAACAAGTTAATTGTGTCAGGTGGTTACAAATAAATTCTTTACTTTTCATTAGCGAACTGAGTAGCAGCCATTTATGTTGATTTTGTTCGTTCATTACTGAGAGGATGTTTTAACTCTGAGGAACAAACAGTCTGACAGGCTGTTCTAGCTAACAATGTTTTCCTTCAAGTGCAAGTTCTTTGTGGTTTAACAAGATTTTTCTTCTTGTTTGCTAAGTTTCTTCACTACGTGTTTAATATCCACAATCCAAAGCTTTTCCATGTTTATTTTGCTGTTTGCCCCCCTGCTCAGCATGGGCCCTGTGTTCCCTGGAGGTGGAAGTGCTGCAGCCCTTGTTGTCAGGATCCTGTAGAGCACTCAAAGGACTGTCCTGCTCTGCAGTGCAGTGGCTTGAGGGATCTTAAGATCATTCCTTCAAGATCTGTTATGGAAGGTGTAAATCTCTAATAATTGGTTTGAAATGTAAATCTTGAAAAGGTTCTTTCTATAGCTATGACACGTAATTTCATCAGATAACTTGTTTTTCATTGTTATCCATTTGCAAGGGTTTGTTTTAAAGCTAAATTAGGTTTATTGTCTTGTAAGGGTAATACACTCTTGGAAAAATAGAAACAGTACTAATGGACATGAATTGGACAACTTGACCACCTAGCTGGGTTCTTTAATACAAATTCTGTTAAAGTAAAACAGTAAAAGGAAAAGTTTTTTACTGAAATATTTCATTCTCCAGCAAACAGCATTAACTCCAGATCCTACAAAATCTGTTCCAGGTCGGTCTTCACTCTTTCCTTTTGAAGATGGCTTCCTAGATGACAGCCATGGTGATCAGTCACTATCCTCGGGTCTCAGCTCTCCAACACGCTGTCAGAATGGGGAAAGAGTGGAACGCTATTCTAGAAAGGTGTTTGTTGGAGGTCTTCCTCCTGACATTGATGAAGGTACTGTGAATCACTTGTATTCCTGAGATGTTGGAATTGGCTTTTGTATAATTATAAAAGAGGTCAGAGTTTCATAGAAGCAAATGTATTTTCCCAGGTGTGTCTCTTGTAGTGCTTGTGGCATTATTTAGAACAAACACACACTACCACCCCCTGCAACACCTGAGAATTTACTTGACGTTCTTTTGTACTGTAGATCAGAAGAGATGGAGACAGAAGTGGCTGCATAGCAGGTCTTCTGATCTGCATGTCTTCCCACGACTGTAAAGTGGGAAAGCTGAAAAAGGGAACTTAGTGGGTACTGTCTCTCCTCCATAGTCTTTCCTATTCTTGGATGTGGTTTACTTTAAAGACTTTCTTAATGCAGTCCTTACCAAAATACAGTGGGCTTGAAATAATCAGCTCTTTTATCCAGCACATATGCAGGGTTCAGATGATAAATACAGGGTAATAATACGGTTACAAAATAATAACCAGCTTAGTAGGGATGGTCAGGGTTTTTCTCAATCATTAATCTGCTCTGCTTGTGTGCGCCCCCACAAACCCTTACTTCCAAACTAAAATCATGACAGTTTTTGGGGTATATTTCATATTATAGCTGGAATCCACCACTATCTAGCTTCAATGGGCATACACAGAGAAGCTGAGGATGCCTTATAATGAAAAGAGAGGGATCTCTAATCTACTGATCTGAAGCCTAAACCATGTACAATTTTAATGAAGAAATAGTATGAGTTGCCAGTCCATGTTTGCAAACGCCTCAAATGCAGTTCCTATTTCACACCAAGAGTTGCAGGGCTGTTGTACAGGGTCTGGTGGATAATCTGGATTTGCAGCTGTAAGAAGCAGCAGCCCAACAGGTACAACTGATGTGAACATTGCTGGGTCACTCAGAATCAGAATACATGCCCAGTCTGTCCTGTGAGGAAGTAATACAGCGACCTGGGAGCTGTCACCCTCTTTCCTGAGAGGTCTCCTTCAGTAACCCTTTCTCCTTCAGCTCCTCAGGTACACAACATGTGTGCTGTGTCTCCAGATGCTTGAAGAATCTGGCGTGCAATTCATGGGGTCAGGGAAACTGGACACATCTCAAACAGCAATCCAGAAATTGAAAAACCCCACTGCCTTTTCTCCTGGTGGCTTGTTGCTCTGATCTATGTAACATCACATTAGATACAATTTTAAACTAATTCTTTCTTTAAAATACATTTTAAAATGTATTGAGAAAAAAAGATCTTTTAAAAAACCAATTTAAAATACTTTTTTCTGCAGCATTTACATGTAAAACAAAATTGTCCTATAGGATAGCTCATTATGTGTGTTACATGGTGGTTCCAAATTGATGCTTAAAAAGTGAAGAAAACACTTGGTAATTCAAGGCAGATTTCCTGAGGGGCCTGAGGAAGGTGCAGTGCCCACAGTAGCATGACCTGCTGCAGCCTCTTTCTAGGGCAGGCTGCAAGGAGCAGCCGTGCTGACATGGAGCTCCTCCGTCAGTCCCATGTGGCTGCATCTGACCCTGCTTTGTGGCTATAATTAGAAATAGACCGCAGCTGAAGCATATTCACTTCTGATAGATCATGTTTGCATTTAATCCTGCTGCAGACTTCCACTAGTGGAATGTAAAATTACTTTTTTAAGCAGCCATGTACAGCATAAGAGATGAAAGAATATTTAGGCATCTTTTATGGTCTTTTTTTTTTTTTTTAAGTAAGACCTTTTTACCTTGCCACTGTCAGTTTTTACATTCTCTCTAAGGTGCCTCATTTGTTTTTTGTAGATGAGATCACTGCCAGCTTTCGTAGGTTTGGACCTCTTGTGGTGGACTGGCCTCACAAAGCTGAAAGCAAGTCATATTTTCCACCTAAAGGTAATTAGTTTAAAATACATTTTTAAGAAGGCTGTTCTGGTAAAAGAAGATTACATCCCCAGTGTGGAAATCCATTACAAAGCAAAGTTTTGACTCTTTATGGTGAATTTTCTATCTTTCATCAAGCATGGGAAAAAAATTCACAATCTGGTTGCTGAAAGGTGTGCCTCTGTGTGTACTTCTTCAGCACACCTTGAACCCTTGAATTATGCCTTAATTTGTACCAGGAGTAGGTAGAATTCAAGTTGCTGAAATTTCCTAGTTGATTCTGTTGCACTTTGCACATTGCAAAACCCACGGGAATAAGAGCTGGAAGTCCCTTGGATTGGGCTCCCAGCGTTTTGCAGGGAAGCGACTCCAGTGCGTGCTGTGACCCGAGGGGCCGTGATCCTGCTTGGAAGCACGAACTCTGTGTCAGGGCTCCCTGGGCAAGCTCTGCTCAGAGGGCACCATAGACAGCCCAGGGATGGGCTAGAGCATGTGCAGGTGGGGCAACCTTGTATCTGTCAGCACAACATTATGTAGACCTGTTCTGGTTGAGAAAGAACAGTTTATGGGAAACCTGTTTGGGAGGATTACTTGGCTAAATCAAACTGCTCTTGCCGTACCCTGGTCTCTGATTTTGTACAGTACATTCTACTCTCTTTCACATGTGCCTCTTGCATGTAGTTCCTGAGTTCACTCATGATGTGAAACAGTAGCAGGAAGTTGTACACAATTTCTGGTCTATCTGTAAAGATTTTCAGTTCTCATTGACCCTGGGAGCTCTTAATTGCTCATTAAGGCCGCTGATTATTTTGGCAGAATGATGGGCTGTTCAGTCAGTGAAACAGCTAATCCTACAGTATTTTGATAGATGTATTTTGACTTCAAAAACACACAAATAAAAGCCAACTTAATTTATTTGGAAGCTTAGTTGCTGGAGGCGAGATAACACCGTGACAAATACTTGGTCTGTGAACAGTATTTGGGACACTTAAAATCAGAAGAGAAACCCATACATGCTTCCTCTTTCCTGTTCCGTTCTCACCACTCAGCCTTGCTGTCAGCACTTATGCAACATCTGTTCTTGAATTTAAAAACAAATCAAGCAGCCCCAAAACCAGCAACAAAATAACCCAAACCTCAACCCCCCCCCTGCAATATTCCTAAGGACAGTTGGTAAAATATATGTGTTTCCCTTTTTATGTTATTTTTAAAGATCTTTAGGGTCTTTCTGGCTAATGAATTCTATTTGTTCCTTCACTTAAAGGTTTGGTTTTTTTTTTTTTTTTTTTTAAGTAGAAAAGCCAGCTTCTCCTTGTCCTTAGTATCTCTTAATACTCTGTACTTGTTTTCCCCTTTTTTATTTTTTTGCTCTTATTAATTCAATAAGTAATTATTTGTAGTAGATCAACATGGAACTTCCAATTTTGATTTTGTTCTGTATCTGACTGTGGACTAGTTATGCCTCAACAAACTTGTAAAATGTTTTTGAGTAAGATCTGTTTTAGCAGAAGACAAGGGAATGCAGCCTCAGTTCTATTTTTGTCATGATTCTAATATAGGAAACAGCTTTCAAAGCCCCTGCCAGTTGCCCTGAACGTCTGTCTGAAAGTGCTAAACAACAGTCAATCCCAACTGTTCCAGATTTATTTATATCTGACTTCTTAGTTATCAGTCAGGGCTGCAGCATCAGACATCCTGCATGCCTGGCTCTGAGATTCACTTACAGTCTTGGTAGGTCAAATGTACTTGATTTACTATGATCCCATATAGGCAGTACCTACATTGGAGACAGAATATTATTTCCAGGAGTCACAGGGTAAAGTTTGAATGTCTGTTATAATTTTTTCACAGCTTTTTTTGTCTTTGTTTGTTTGTTTTTAAATAAAGAGTACTTTTTCAAAGTTATTGTGGAATCATTTTCAGGAGTACCACAATAAAACATCGCCAGTGCTGGTTTTAATCAGAAGTTCCTTTGGACCTAATATTTTAGTTGGTGGGCTTTGGTTTTGGTTTTATTTGTTTGTTTTACTTTTTTATTTTGAGCTGTTTTGGTGCATTATTGGACATTTCCTTAAAACAATGAAACAAAAAGATATATTTGAAATTATGCTTGGTGCAAAATTCAGTGAGACTTACTCAGCTGTCAAGTACTCATGAATTCAAATGTTTTCTCCCTTCATTTTTCTAGATGTCTTGTTTTCCATGTTGCATTGCTAGTCTGTAAATTCTCTGACATTTTGAATATGAGTCTTTCAAATGGAAAACATGTCCAAAAAAAACAAAGGACAAATGAAATTATAGAGGAGAGAATGAGCTGGGTTTTGTATGCTAGCAATCTTGAAAGAAATCAAGACAAATGAATTGTTGGAATGAAGTGGGGATGATGCAGAGGCTAATCTTTATTCACACATTGATAAAGCCTGACCTTCAAGGCTTTTCCCACCTACCTGAATGTGCCCCACAGGCAGTAAAATTGAGCCTTGCTCTTTCTGAACATGTGTCATCACCTCCAGATGGATTTCAGTGTCCTTTTGACGGATAGCCTTTTCCATTACTGGAGGGTCAGACCATTGGGCAATGTCTGGTCTTTCAGCAAGGTTCAGGATTTTTTGTCTGTTTGCTTTGATAAGTGTTCACTTAGAGGTTTGGGGCAGACAGCATCAGTAGGTGATGCTATGGCTCAGCACAGTCAGTGAAGTTTTATGCTGGAGCTGCTTCACATCGTGGTTTTCTGTCTTCAGTTACATCCAGGTGATGCAACATCCCCTGCAGTCCTGAGTAAATCAATACAGATTTCCAGTATCTACTTGTTGGTATAATTTATTGAATTTTGGAATGTTTGCTGTGTTGGTGCAGTACATGAATTCCCTGTAGTCACCCTGTATCAGGAGCACTCTGTTGATATTCTTAGGGCTAGGAAGAGAAGGCTGCAGAAACCATTAGCCATGGCTAATCTGATCAAGCATGAAATCTGAAAGATTAAAATGTTGCTTACAGTCTAGTGACCTCCACCACCACCCACCAGCCCCCCAAGGGCTTTATCTGGTTAGTTTAGTGAGCGAGTCAGGCCATAGATGCGTAGTCAGTTCCAGCAAGCCTTATTAGCTAATCTATTAGTTGGTGTGGTTGATTAGCTTAGCTCTAGTGGCATGTAAGCTATCATTGGGACTAGTTGGAGTCCAGAAATACTCCTGCAGCACTGAGCTTGAACAAAGAAGGTTCTCCTGGATTTGGCATCCTGAGCAGGACGGTGTCACCACAGGTCTGCTTAGGCACATTACCTCAGATTTAGTGCTGGGCCTGACGGACTAAATGTTTGTGTGTGAAATAATGCTGAGCTGGGATCTCCAGCATGGTGAGTTACACCAGGCTTAGCTTAGTGTGGTGTCAACAGTGCCACTTGGGACCTTGGGGATGGCACAGCAACACAGATAAATCTGCAACACATTCCTCAAGCACATCATTGCTATCTGTATTATCCAGGTTTTCCTGTTTTCCCAGATATTCTAGGGGTTTGTTACTCTTACTGAATCTTGCCTGACATCACAGAATACACTGATCATGTGTTTGTGAAAGCAGTCTGGCTTTGTCAGCGTTTGAGTTTTGAGCATTGTAACAGCAAAACCAAAATCATTCTGTAGATCAAGAACACCTTACCTTACCTTGGTTGTCAGTGAGTTCAATATTTAGGTTGCTGAGAGAAGAGGGACACTCTTGTCACTGAAAGTGAATATTGTGCACTTGGGCAGGAGAAACTGCCAACAGCTGACAATGTGTGTAAGAGGCTCCTATTTCTAGTTCTGAGCATCTGTATTGTTGTCTTAACATTTCTTTTTACCCCTCCTATGCATTGTAAAGCTTAGCGCCATGTTTTTATGTTTGTGTCATGCATGAGGGGATTTTTAATGCTTTGCCTCTGAATAAGGCTAATTCATTCCTGTTGCCTGAGAAGTCTTTGGATTACTTCCTTTGGCATCTGTTTGGATATGTTACTAATGGAACTGGCAAAATTATAAATGCCATGTGTTGGTCTTGGGTAAGCAGATGCCCAGTTCATAATGTGTTTACTTGGCTTTCACCCCAGAGTTTGGGAATTAAATGCGGTTTGTGGTTAAGTATCTTTTGAGTACCTGTGAGATGGTGAGAAATAAAGAAATACATATTAAACGATGCTATCAAAAGTAGTTGCACATTACCATGTCATAGTCTATTTATCTCTGGCAAAATCCAGATAATTCATGTTTTATTTAAATAGAAATTGATGGGGTTTTCACTTATTTGCTGGTGTGCTGAGTTAAGCAATGCTTATGCTAACTACAGTAATTTTTTTTCTTTCCTTTTTTTTTATTAAACAGATGGTGCCAACTGTTTCAAAAACTTTTTTTAGGTTTTTTTTTAACAGATTGCTAGCTTTAAAACAACTTTTAAAAAACTCTTTACTGCTTTTTCCTTGTGATAACTATGATTTTTCTAGTAATCACTAAAAATTGCACAGGGTGTTTTAAAATTCCAAAAATTATGCAAAAGTTTTCCTCTTTTTTTTTTTTTTCCATTTAGAAAGATTGATGTTTGGATAGAGATGAGAATTAGTTAAAAAATGAAGCATGGCAGAGCTTGAAGATAGGATGGGTTTGGAATGGGAGGAATGCTTTGGCTTTACAGTTGATTTAGATGTGTGATGCAGCAGTCTGATCCTTTTGTTTTTTCCCTGTTCTTCAGTTTGTTATCCTGTTATCTGATAAAATTAAGCACATTTGTCCCTACTGCTCCATATGGGACACTAGGAGTGAGGGAGATCTCATGAAAAACAAAACAGTGTAAGCAAAGTTGCACAAAGTAACATGAAATGATTCTCATGCTCTAATGTAAAACAATTGGTGGGACAGACAGTGTGAGCCTTTCTGACTCTCTCTGAAGTACTGTTTAGATGGAAGCACTGTTGTTGTAGTCTTTTGACTGATCTTGATTTCATGGATGAAGACCATTTCCATGGTTAATTCCATTGCCACTGCAGTGGCAGTTGTAGTTTCTGCCAGAGGAACAAGCACGAACAGTTGCAAGGAGAAAGTATGGAGTCATGATTCCAATTTCATTAAGTTATATTCACAAGAAGGTATCTGGTTTGTCCAAATACAGCAGTCTGTTCTAGGAAACTGCCTGCTTTGGCTTAACTGATCAAATATAATACCACCACAATCCGGTGTGAAATGCTGAGCCAATTTTTGTCTTTTAAAAACTGAAGTCAGAGATTGTAATATATGTTAGAATAGAAACTGACATTCCCTATCCAGAATTCCATTGTGTGGCACATAGTGATTCTGGGAAGGTTTTTAGATGTTGTTTATGAATGTTCCAATACACGTGTGCAGTGTCAGTCGTTTACCCACTGACATCCGAGGCCATGTCTGTAATTTGTAGTCCCTGTGTTTTCCCACAGCAGGGCAGCATAATCCCAAATCAGTGCAATTCACAAAATGTGTGGTGGCAAAATGCAGTACACACTAATGTGCTCTTCTGTAGCTGTGTGACTTTAGGTTGGCTTTGCAGAGAATTTTCTTTAAGGTTTTTGATTACTTTTGTTTGAGCCTCCCTTTTTTAAGCTCTTAACACTGTTTCCTGTGTTGTCCTAAATGTTTGAGGATTCTTGGTGGTGTACTGATAATGATGATTTTTAAATGTCTGTCTTAGATACCTGGCACAGCAGTCTCAAAGAGCATTCAAGGAGATTGCTTCATATAAGAGAATTTCTCTCTCTGTGTCATTTGCAACTTCTTTTTCTAGGGGAAAACAAGAATCTGGTGGGGCAAAACACAAAAGTATTTTTGAGCCATCCAAGCCTAGGCAGAACAAATCTGATTCTGAAGTAGCATTGCAGGATTACTCTCCCAGCTTTCATGTTCCTTTCAACAGATCCTACTTACTTTCAGAATTGCTAGGTTGCTATAGAAGAAACCACAATTTTTAGCAAGCATTTGACCCTTTTTCAATAATTTGAACATATCTGAGTACATAAAATCTTTCCATGTTTATCTGTAGAGGTAGCCAGACCACTTCTGTCAAATGGAAGGAGTTAAATATTTGCCTTATTCTCATTAACCTCTTCTAAAGCCCAAGTAGATTTTACTGTGGGTTGTACACCCCATCCCTCCCCAGTACTATTTTTATTAAATGTCACCTTTTCTTTTGTTTTATAAATGGAAATACATGAATTGATCTGTAAGTATTATGGGCTTCAGGATAATAGCTGTCCTTTGAACTGGCAATGTGAGTATTTCAGGTGCTGGATATGCTGTGGGTGCCTCTGCCCAAGGCAGTACATCCGCCTCTCTCTGATCTCAAAAGCTTGGAGCAACTCAGAACTGGTGTCTCCCTCAGCTGTCTCAGTGCTGTGCTTGGCAGATTTTGTCTACTCAATACCATGCAAATTCTACCTGGTCTTGGGACCTCCAATGTATCTGACTACTGATTATGCCAAGAGAGTGTAACCAGTAGTCAGCTGTATGGCAGTGGAGGCTGGGCAGTTTCATTAATAAAGTGAAACACTTAATTTTTTAGAGGATTTGGTAAGTCCAGTATTTTTATTTTTTTTAATATACTATTCTGATCTCCGAGGCAAATGCATACTCATACTCAATAGAAGCAGTTTTGGGTTTTGAGAGGAATTTGTTGTTCAACATAATCCAGTTTTGGAAGAAAACCCTTCTATTATTAAGGAGAGTTTTTCAAGCTGCATCTTTTTCTTATAGTCAACAAAGACAAGAAACTTGAACAAACCGGAACCTGAAAACAATCCACATGTGAGTGAACATTCAAACCAGTTATTAGCAGCACCACAGCAGCAAATGACAAATTGATTACTTGATTAAAAGAAGGGAAGTCAAAGCTTAGTGCTGAAGCTCTGCATTCTGCCTTTAGAAATGTCTTACAGCTCACAGGAGAGTTAGAATCATACAAAAATCAGAAAATATGTTACTAGCTTGGTCTGTGCAAATGACATGGGGTGTCTTTTCTTTTTGATTGAAGTATTTTACTTTGAAGCTCTTGACAACAGTCACAAATATTTTGTGTATCACAGCATTAGTAAGTGCTGCTTGCTTTCTTCTTTAAGGATAAATTTCAAAAAAACCCATATAATTTAAAATGAAAACTATTTTTATTGTAAAACCCAATATCAAATTTAATTTAAAATAACTGACTTCAGCTAAAAGGTAGCCTGGATTTTTGGACCAGTGCTTTCTTCCTCTGAAAATTTATTTTACCTCATGCTGATAACTGTGCTTGAAATAGAAGCTGAAATCAAGTAGAGCATTTATATTTCTGCAGAATTTTTCCATGTTAATGTTGGTTGGAGTAGGACTGGAAAATGGTTTTTTTGCAAAGAAGAGTAACAGGTTTTGTTCAAACTTGGAAAGTGATCTTTCTTGAGCCATCTGTTCAGAGTAAAAGCAGCAGCAGACCCCCTCCAGATGATGACCATGAGCTGCTTGTCCAGAGCAGTCACCATTGCATATTGCCCTTGAAAATAAAAATTAAAAAAATTCAATTCTGAATTTAGTTGGGTTTTTATATTTACAAATATGAATGCTTGTTTTTTTCATGCTGCTGACTCAGTAAACTTCACAAAGATAGCTTCCACCTCGTCAAATATTTAGTCTTTGTCATATGAAATTCATGTGACTCCTCTTATAACTACAGTAACCAAATTGTGTTAGAGCCTTTCTTTTATGTTTTATACCCTTTAATTCTGATTTATAGCTGCTATAGATCACGTTGCAGTCTGATGTTGAAAATGGCTGTGACCTTTGAAAGAGGAGACAACCCTATAAATTTGCTGTTGCAATGTTTTATACTAGTTTAAAGTAAATGCCAGATAAAGAGAGGCTTTAGTATGCCTGTAGAATATTCTTTTGCTTAAAAAACCACAAAAACCCCCAAGTAATTTATTTTAGTCTTTTCTTTTTTAATAAAGGTGGGTGGGAGTATTTTTACTACAGGACAAACTGAGATGGCATATGCATACTGTTCTTTTGGGGCTTTTTTACCCGTAACTGGTGAAAGTAAAGTAATGATGGCTAGAAAATCCTTTTTGCTTCTTGACATGTTTTGGAACTGAAAAGGCTTTATAAATCTTTGTATGTATTTACTACAGCACTATAGAAATGTTGTCCTTTCTATTGAGGAAACATTGGGGCACCTCTCCCATGTCCCACAAATAATGCATGTCCAGAAAGCAGAGCTTCTGTGGGTAGGCTGGGTTTCTTCTTCCACTTAAATTGAAGATGCAGAGAAAAACGCTCCCTAATATTTATGACAAAATAGAAGGTTTCTATTTTCTCTGTTATTTGTGATATGGTAGGATCATTATTAGTAAGGGTTAAGTGTTGAGTTTCAATTCTTTTGGTGATCTCATGATGTGGGCTATTTAGTGGTATGACTGAAATTATGAAGACATGCAATTTATTTTATACAAGCTACTGATACAGAACCTCAGTTTTCATTCAGCTCTTCTCTGTGATCCACTCCATTGCTGACTTTTCTTGTTATGCCTCCTGTCTTCCATTTGACACATACGCTTCATTTTATTGCTATTAAGATTCAGGATCCAATTATTTTTCAATGTAATGGAGGACATGGGCACAATCCTTTAATTAAAAACAAACAAACCCTTTCCAGTACCTGTCTGTAATGTGGCATATGAGGAATTTCTTATGTATCACACCAGCCAGGCTTAGTCCGGTGTTCATAAAAACATGTAAAAATGTAAATGTGTAGAAATAGGAGAGTCACTGTAAGATGCTAGACTGTTCCTATTTCTTATACACCTTTGTTTTTTGGAGAAAAGAATCAGCTGACAGGGTCAAACACTGCCATATAAAATTAGACCGACTAAAAGAAATTAATCTTTGCAGCCCTGACTAATACATAATTTCACTCTTCTGCAGCAGCTGAGATTACAGCCTTTTCTATTTTGAGGTTTCTTAAGTATTTAAAGCCTTTGAAGTTTTTTGAAAATGCAGTCATGTCACTGCAATGTTTAAAGGAAAGTCTGCAGTTTTTTTAACACCTCGGATTTTTATTTTTCAAAAATGAGTTTAATTTTTAATAGTCGTTTCATCTTTGGATTTAGAAATGTGTTCTGTTCATGTTCAAAGCATCTTCTAATAAGATTACTGAGGTGACTTTGAGCAATGACCCTTGTCATCACATTAACTGATTCAGAAATTTGGTTCACACTGTTTCTAAATGTTCCTTTCCTGTGGGCTTTTAAAACAACTTTTTTTTAAAAGTTCTGGTAAATACAACCATAATTCCGTTCAAAACTATTTTTTAAAATCTAGGGGAAAAAAAGAAAAAAAAAGAAAGTGAAATATATATTTCATGAAAAAGTTAAGTCTATTTAAATCTACTTCTTTGAGACAGCCATCTCAACCATCTAAAAATAACCCTAAAGAAATGAGACTAGAACATTAATTTTCTTTGCCATTTTAACTCCATCTTATTTTTTACATAATAATATGAGGTAGATTTATATACTTTTATAAGAAATCTGAGGTCGATGCTAGATTTTATTGTAATCCTGAAGCTTATAAAAACATCAGAAAAGACACTGTCTAAATGAATGAAAGAAGATGTGCTTCAAAGGTAGTTAAACATTTTTCAAGCATAAGTGGTCCTTCCCTTCTGCAGATGAAATCAATGCATGTGACCACCCAAAGGCTCTTCTGACTTGCTGTGCAGAATGTAAAGAGGACGTTCTTCTCTTCATTCTCTTAATTCTGCCAGCCAGCCTCAGTGTTATAAAGCTGAAAACACGTGACCCTTAGATTATGATTCCTGTATCTGATTTTGCAAGTGGGCTGAATTTTGGGAATGATGGATTTCAGATCAATTATATATGAAATCAATAGATGACATGCAGACACCCGTCATGGAGATTCAAATACTCTTTGACCTTATATATAATTCTTCATTACAGTATTTTGCTTTGTTTGAAAAGAGCCCAGATTCTAAGAACCAGAAATAGGTTAATCCTTCCCTGTTGGCTATATAACATTTGCATGCCACAATGTTGGCTTTGTACCAGAAGATTCAGCTCATGGTTGATGTATTTGAACAACAAATTATGTATTGTTGTTCTCAAATGCAAGAACTTAAATTATTAATTACTTTGAGTATTCACAAGTTGAGCATAAAATGGTACCCTTCAGTTCTTATAATAAAATTGAACTAATTCACAATTAACTGAAATTTCTAAGAAAAACTCTTGATTAAATCCAGTCCACTCTGGACTTCATTAAGTGAGAGGTCTGTGCTGTTACTCCATTAGTTCCTTTCTGAAATATTCCTGTATCACTAAATAACTAGAGACTGTCCAGACAGCCTTTACTCTCATAACGTTAGTAATTAATCACTTAAACTGAAACAGAGTATAAAAATTCTAATATAACAAACTTCATTCCTATCTTCTCCCATGAGTTAGAAAACACAGTCAGTGATTTCCTTTTACTCCACCAAACTGTGCCTAATGATGGAGCTGTAAAAGAAAGGTGTTACCAGATTTAGAAGAATAAAAGAAAGCCTTTTCTCTTTTAAACATGCTTTTTTCACAAATGCTGTGAAATGCAGTCAGTCTTTTCCTGGTGAGCCATGGCAGGCATGAAGCTGGATAATCTTTAACTCTTGAGAAATATTTTGCTTTAGACAAGATAATAGTCTTTTCTGATAAACTCTGCCAGCTGTGGCTTGCTAAGTTGAATGGTGTCCACAGGGCCTGTAAGGTTATTTTCTCTCACTTGCCTAATACATATAATGCACGTTCTGCCCTACTAAAGGTACGTGAGTAGTTCTTTTCAATTAATTACATTGAGGAAGGATGGGCAGAACACATGCATAATGCACTACTAGCTAAAACTCCAATATGATTGCCTGTAATTTGTACCAACATGCCAGTTTTTAACATAAAAGTATAAATATCAAGATACTAGAAAGGCAGAATAGGCACCTTAATAAGCTTTCCATCTAGCATGTTGTTTTGAAGAAATCACTGAAGCCTTATTACAAAATGTGCTTTCAGTAATACAGAAAGGTTCCCATCATTAGAGAAGATATGCCAATGTTGGTATTAATTGAAATAGAGATTTTTTTTTCCCCAGGCTGTTTAGGCTGGCAAAAATGCTTTTGCCAGACTGTAACTACTTTATTTAGTTCCAAGTGTATCTTGCATTTCAAGTGGCAACCTTGTTTCAAGCTTGTGGGACACAGTGTATATGCCAGATTTTCCAGTTTATTCTCAGCAAGGTTAACTGAAATTAGACCAACTGGACTAAATTACCCTTTCATATGGAAATTGTGTCACTGTTTAGATGTCAGAATAGGACATGTACAAAGGAGCTTAGTTCTTATACTGCTTTTCATAAAATAATGAATCTTGGAGCTCAGGGTTGAGGATCTCCTAGGTTGGCTTCAGAAACGAGGGAAATTAATTTTCTCCTCATCCTCCCTCTGCTGTACCCTTTGAAAAGTTGTAGTGACTTTTCTCACACCAAAATATGTTGTTGCCTTTTGTTTATTGTCAGCACTGCAGTGATGTGTTGCACCAACAGCAGAGGAGGGAGGAGCTGGATTGCTTCTGCTCTGCCAAGAATCCAAATATCTGTGGATAGAGAATATCAGCTGTAGTCAGGTTGCTGTTTTTTGAAGCCTCAAATATCTTGCCTGTTTTACTTTGAGGAATTTGAGTCAAGGGCAGTCCCTTGAGCCCTCAAACCTTTAGAGTGTCTGGTCAGGTTAGAAAAGAGCACTGCCAAAGTTTGGCTGCAACCTACTACCACAGTGTGCTACCAAAATTCTGCCATAGAGCATTAAAATTTCGAGGTTTATCAAATATTTTACTTCTTGGGAAAAAATGGATGATTTTTTAAGTGATACAATATTCATGAAGCACAGGAGAATGTGCTGAAGCACATGATGCTGGGGAGTTTGAAGCAACTTTCAGCATCTGCTAAATTGCACCTAGTGTGAGATACTTCTTTATGCAATGCCAATTTTGGCATGGGTATTTTCCAATTTAATTTTTTTATACTGGAATCTGAGTTCAAAGTGCATCTTCTGCTATAGAGTTCCAATCAAAGGAAGTGCATCCATGGAAGCACGTTGTCCTGGATGAACAAGTAGATGCAGCTCTAAACAGTGGCATTGTGATGAAGAGGGTAAATCTTCAGTAGCAGCAATGCCTAGAATTGCTCATGGGAAAAAGCTGTACCTTTCTGAATTTAAGGTTTTTGCATCTCTATGTGCTTGTAGAAAATAAGTAAAAATACCATTAACTTCAGCAGGTGTCTTTCTTGACCATATCAAGTTCTATGATCCTAATATGAAGTTTCTGAAGTTCTGTTCTTTATTTTTCATTTTCATGTAATCTTTGTTAATCTTCAGTACCAGAAGTTGTTGAATGATTGGAATAAATGTGCAGTCACCAGGTTTTGAAGTAGTGCTGGACTTCATGCTAGTCCAGCCTCCTCCTTTTCTGGATCAGCACAAGGCTGCTCTGTAAACAGCCTCCGTGTCTTCAGTGGATCCTTGTGGACCCCGCAGCAGGAGAATGGTTTATTCATGGAGGTCTAGAGAAGTGAGGAGCTTGTACCTCACTGAACTTCATGGCAGGCACTAGCTCCAGGTTAGAAAACTGAAACCTCACCAAGTTGGACTACTAGTGTAATCTAGAAACCAGAGAAAAATAACAAGTAACTGTTTGGTTCATTTTAACTGTTTGGGGAAATTATGATCATACCATTTACTGTACCCTCAAAGGGTGGTCAGCTCGCAACTACCACAGATGTAACCTCTCACTATGACCTAGAAATGCCCCCCCAAAAAAGACATACAAGTGGCAAATTACAAAGGTCACACCCAACATGTTCACGTGGAGTGAGAGAACTCTGCTGTAGTGATTGTGGAGCAGGGGAGCAGTGCCTGCTCTGTGGGAGTCCTCTCAACCAGGCAGCTCCAGTGATCCAGCAGCTTGTGGTTACCTGGCTTTGCTGAGTGCAGAGGGTGCTGTATTAGTTTCATTTCTGAGGTAGCAGAAGCATGGGCTGCTTGGGTCAAATCTTCATGCAGATTTGACAACATTAAATAAAACTCAAGAAAGTTTTCTTGGCAGCTGCATTCAGCAGAACACTGAGTGCTACACACTTAGTTTTACTGGCTAATTTAAAGTCCCAAAATTCTGAATTACATGAAACAATTGTAGTAGACTTTCTTCTTTCTTTTAAACTGCTTTATTTAAATGTAAGTAACAACAGCAGGTCTTTTATTCACAATAAAACACAAAGCATGTTGTTCTTTTTCACTGGGCTTACTGTTTTTCAGTGAACATTTTTTTCATATTTGTGTGTATGCATAGAAGTCTGTTTTACTGTTTACCTGTCCACTTTCTTAGCCCTCTCTTCTAGAATTTATTAATTGAATATAGTAAGTAGATATTTTGTGCCTCCATTGTAAGATGTTAATCACTGATACCAGCAGGTACCACTGATAAATAGCTCCAATACAGTTGTTGGATAATACAAACCCTTATTCACCAGCCTATATTCACACTGCTCAGAATCATTAATTAATCAAATAAACACCCTCAGATGCAGCAAATACTTTTGCCTCTATTCTGAAATCAGTACTGTATGAGGGTATGATCTGTTCAGTGAATTTAATTTATGAAAACAAACTACCAACCTTTACTGTTATTTGTAATTTGTGTATCTTGTCCACTTCTTGGGCGTGTTTGTTTAAAAAATGCTCTCTAAATTAATCTGTTGCTTTTCTTTCTTGTGCCCTTTCCCTTTCCAAGGTTACGCCTTTCTGCTGTTCCAGGAAGAAAGCTCTGTACAAGCTCTGATAGATGCCTGTCTGGAAGAAGATGGAAAACTTTACCTATGTGTGTCAAGTCCCACAATCAAGGATAAACCAGTAAGTAGCTTATGCCATGACACTTATGCTGGTTGCTAACCCATTTGCTGTTACTCTTTTCAGTTAATAAATAAATAAAAAATACTTACAATTAATTACTTGTCATTTCGTGTTTCTGTCCTTGTTGTTACATTGAATTGACTTTCTGTATCAGCGTAATATGACTTTAACATTTGCTTTTTTCTGAAAAATGCCATGTTCAATTAACTTTTATATTTGATACTCCTGGTATGCATCAGGAGTGTGCATCCTTTCACAGTGTTAACTGTAAAACAATGGAGTGGTAATTTTTCATCTATATGATTTGAGAGAAAAGAAAGCCTCATGTGGTGAAATGAAGAAACTTACCCCAGCCAAATTAAGATCCAGATAGCATCAAATATCCCCTGTATTTCATTAGGTTTTTAATTATTATTTTTTTAATTATTATTTTTTTATGCATTCAAAGCTAATCAATTTATAATTTAGGCCTCATTTACCTTATAGAAACTACACAGTAAAATCAACTACTGCAGACAGCTATAGCAGAATAAAAGACATACAGTAACCTGTTTTTATTTTTCACATCTCTAACATTCTTTAATGCTGGTCTTTTTTGTGCCTATGAAGATATACAGATAAGGTGAAAACTACAGACAAATGATGAGATAAAAAATGTGCTGCCTTTTGAAAGTACTATTAAAAATCGTGCACAGATGAATGAACAACCCAGGACTGCAGCACAGTGAGGGGGCTTGTGTGATTCCTAGGATCAAAAAAATGGATTTATGAACAGCTTAATCTAAATAATTTGAGCAGTTTTTTTCTGTGTAATCTAAAGATTTCTTATCAGCTGTGTTGCTTGCTGCTCAATAGAAATAGGCACTCACATATTCTACAAATTCCTTTTGTATCCAAGCACAGAAATGAATTTTATCAGCTCATATCAGTGCTTTTAAATTTGTGGATCACTGTATGTGATTTCAGGAAAGCCAGAAGCCCAAACTGCAACTGTAATTGCACATATATGGTAAAATGTTCTGAAAGTCCTTTCACAGATTTCTTCCTGTGATGGCGATTAGGGGCAGGGAATTAATGAGTGTAGGAGTTTGTGATGAGGAGATTTAACTCAAGCCTGGCCTCTAGAGGTGATAAATGAGTTGTCCCCCTTCTTTTGGACACTTGGATAAGCTACATTCTCAAATTGTCTTGATGCTTATACCACCAATTTACTGCTTTTGAAAAATTAAAATTTTGTTTTTAATTGTAGAAAGATTTGGCATTTTTTTCTTAATTTTAATTAAGTGGCCAAGTTCCTCTACTAAAAGTGATCCTTAATACAGGTGCAAATTCGACCTTGGAACCTAAGTGACAGTGACTTTGTGATGGATGGGTCTCAGCCTTTGGATCCAAGAAAAACAATCTTTGTTGGAGGAGTTCCACGGCCTCTCCGAGCTGGTGAGTAGAAGGAAAATGTAGGACATGTAGCAGATTAAGTAGAAAAGATGAGGAAAGATACATAGTATCTGTAAAAGAACAGAAAATGGACCCTGTGTTTTCCAAAGATCACATCTTGATTTCTAACACAAGGAGTATCTTCCTGTTTACAAAATACAGTGAACATTTTTTAGCTTTTAAATAGGTTACTTATTAGAATTGCCAGTAGAAACAGTTTTCCTCAACTTTGCATAATATCGTAGAACTTGGCTGATTTTTTGTAACATAGACCATCTTAATCCTAACCCTGATTTGTTTGCTGAGGTGCAGACAAAGTTTCTCTTCCCTTTGACTACGAGAGCAGACCCTTTCCAAACCAATTCCAACCTCAGCTCTATGATTTCTGTTTCCCTTTTATTCAACCCTTACCTTAATTTTTCCATGGAGCTATGGACGTGGCCTCTCAGCTATTGTCCAGAAGAAAAATTTCTCCCAAGCCAGATCTCTTGGTGGCCTCACATGGAAGACCATTTTCCAGACTCACTCCTAATGTAGCTTCTTTCCCTCAATTTTTTTTCTTCACCCTTAGCTCTTTTTCTTCACTTTTATTTGCAGAGCCATAGACAAGAGTCCTTTGCTTTTGGCCAGAGGGAAGATTTATCCCAGAGGGAAGATTTATCCCAGCCCCCATTTATCCTGGCAGTCCCCATTTTGTTTTGAAGGCCCCATTTGAGCACTGCTCTCAATTGTAGCTCATTTCTTTCTTCTAATCCTGACATTTTGTGTTAAATCTATTATATTTAACAATTGACTTCTTGCAGTTGAATTGGCAATGATTATGGACCGTTTATATGGAGGTGTCTGCTATGCTGGCATTGATACAGACCCAGAGCTGAAGTACCCAAAAGGTGCTGGCAGAGTGGCTTTCTCCAATCAGCAGAGCTATATTGCTGCTATCAGTGCTCGCTTTGTCCAGCTCCAACACAATGACATTGATAAACGGGTAAGTAAAATAGCATGGAGCAGAATGGTTGTTACCAAACTGTACAGGTATTTAAAAAATCATTATTAGCATTGTGTTGGAGAACACTGTAAGTTCTGTTATTCAGATGACATTTGTCAGTTTTTTAAAGCTTATTTAAGCATCTAAAGCAGAGTGAAAAAATACTGTAAATATCCTAAATACCTGTTCAGCGCTAAACCCAGAAAATAGTTGATTATAAGATCATTTTTCCTTGGTTCTCTTTTGAATTCCATAGCGTTTCCCAGCTTCTTTCTCCTTCTTTAGGTGTTTGCTCATTGTGCATCAATGGCTTTTAGTTTAGTGATTACTTTTGTAGCTTCTGACAGTTTTGCTATTCTTAGGCACCATTTTCTGTCAGTAGTGTAGGTCTAGACTTGAAGTCCCTAAAGCACAGGTTTATTTTAAATAAAATAGGTGATGCTCACCTCAGAAGTCTTGAGAATTATTTAACTAAAACCAAATGCCAAGAGATGCTTGAGAGGCAGAAGGGGGGAAATGAGATGGTTTTGTTCAGTCCATATGAAATCCCTAAAGGGCTTTTCAAATATGGAGTGAAGTTAACGGTATTCACTGAAGTTTGACTTGAACACATTAAAAGAAAACATTACTTACTTTCCAAAATTATTTTTTCTTCTTTAGATCTTCTGCCTTCACCTCTTGATTACACATACAAACAACACCCATGTCTTTGAGGGCTTTGCATTTAGAATTATTCAAAAGAACATACAGCATGCACTGCTACTGTGCATTTTTCTGATAGGGATGGCTTGTTTTTTCCTTAATCTGGCATAAATTGTTTCTCCAGAAGTCAGTTTAACAGGTATTGGGTGTGTCTGTTATGTGTCCTATGCATATAAATCCACACAGCTGCAGAGTTCAAACTATTTTGACTTTGTCTTTACAAATCTGAATTGTACTTTTTGTCAGATTCGAGGAGGTCATGGAGTTACAAGTCCTCAAACAAGTTTTGTATGGTGCTTTACGCCATATTACATTAACTAAGACAAGGCTATCCCTAAACATTTCTTGTCCATTGGATTCTGAAAAATCTTCAGACAATTGAGAAGATGCCTTTGGAGTCTTAACCACACATTGAACCCTTTGAGATTTATATGTCAGCCATGCTTGCTAGGGGTTTCTTTTTAAGCTTTAGGGTAAAGCCACAAAAGGTGACTAGCTAGTAATTTTTTTCATTAATCTGTTCTTTTTTCACTTGGTGGACTGATAATTTAAGTTTATTTAATTATCTTTTATCTGTTTTTAAAATAGATTTATGTGTGAGTTTGAAGAAGTATGAAATCTCTTAATGAGTCCTTAAATCTTAGTTTTTAAATCTAATAGATTGAAATCCCTGAACTGTACAGCAAACATTCTTAAAATTATTTCACTAGTAACCAATGCAAGAAAAGATGAGGGGGAGAGAGAGAAAGAGACTCTATTTGAGACCTTCACAATTCATGTTTGGGAAATTTGAGTAGGTGGGGATCTAGAGCTGTGCTGGACATTGGACCTGCTTTCTTCCAATTTCATTTGAGACAGTGCTGTTTTATTTTACATGATGCTGCTAATTTTAGTGATATGGCATCTGATATGCAAAATGGCAGTTACTCAGACTTGTTCCATGCAATGCTAGTAGCAGGGTGTAATTAAAAAATAGATTGGCAGCCCTAGCTGTTCCTTAAGCGAGAAATATAACTCAATTTATAAGCTTTACTTCAAAGGAGTAACATTTGTTGACATGTGATCAGGATAAGCTGAAGTAAATTCAGCATAAAGCTTTTTTGTAGAATGTTTCTTGTCTTTCAGCTTACTATCTCATTCTGTGTTTCTTTAAATCTTTATGTATTTAAGCGTTGTTACTAGAGTAAGGTTTTCCTTGCAATATACAAATTGTGCCAGACTGGCACTTGTCCAGTTACAGCAACATTATTTATAATAAATGTATACTTCAATTTTTTCTATGTTTTCTAGTGCATTTGACTGTACTTAAACCACTTTATAAATAGCATCAGAGAGCCGTAAGAATTAGACATGCATGAACTCATGATTTCCCTGGAATGAATGAACACTCAATTTAAATGTGTAGGCACAATTCATAAGAACAGACTCAACTTCTGTAATAGCATTATTGCAAGTGCCTAGTCGTGCATCAGTCCTGCTGTGTTTGGCACAAATGCTTTAAAAACAAAAAGCATTCTAGCCCCAAGTTGTTTACAACTGAGTGTAGGACAAAAGTCAGCAGCTCTCCAGCCTATCTGTAATTGATGGCAAGGCCCCAGTTGGAACTACAATGAAACTTTATTGCACCTCAAGAGCTAAACATCTTTAGATAGTGAATTTTGTCAACAAAATGGGGAGTACTTAATGCAAGTACGTTTAATTTTGTTTAATTTGAATCTCTTATTAGTCTAGTCCTACATTTTGCAAATCACAAAAAAACCAAAGAGACAAAAAAAATCTTCTGTGGGAAAAAGCCTCTGAAACTCATCAGACCTCTGAAGTTTAAAAATATAATTTTGTTCTTTATAATTTTTTCTTCCTAAATACTGCTCTCATGGTCTGCCCCCATAACTCTATTCACATTCCTGGAGTTTCCTTAGTCGAAAAATCCTCGGAGATGCTATTTTTACTGTACTTTCATCTTAGTGCTTTCCCACACCTAACTTTTCCAAGGAATGTTGAATAGTTACGAAAGCACAACCTTCTTTCTTGAGATTTTCTGACAGGTAAAGTGCTTCGTATGAAAATTTAACTACCAACCTCTTGGGTTAATCCTGCATCAGTTGAAAACCTTCAGTAGAGCCAGAAAGAATTAAAATATGGTTAGCAAAAATTTGAAATGTTCTTACAGTTGTTTTCTTGTCCCTGGTGCAGGTGGAAGTGAAGCCATATGTGCTGGATGATCAGATGTGTGACGAATGCCAGGGCACTCGCTGTGGTGGAAAATTTGCTCCATTCTTTTGTGCCAATGTTACCTGTTTGCAGTATTACTGTGAATACTGCTGGGCCAGCATACACTCTCGTGCTGGGCGGGAGTTCCACAAACCACTGGTAAAGGAGGGAGGTGACCGGCCCCGCCACGTCCCGTTCCGCTGGAGCTGAACCCCGGCCGCACCCAGCAACAAGTACTGGAGTAAATAAAATTGAGTGAAAAGAGAGCGCTGCCTCAGGGCTTAGTGTTCTGGAAATCTGTGCATTCGTCCTCGACTTTAATGAAGATATGGGTCTTTTTATTACTATTATTATTATTATTTACAGTCACATTACTGAACTCAGTGTCCAGTATAATACAAACCGGCAGAGTGTAACTGTACTGATTTTGCACTTTGATTCACACAAACATCTGCTTGGTACCTTAATTTCCTACACAAGACTTGTCACTAGTGACATTATGTAGACTGCCATTCTCATCAGTCTTCACTGGGCTGATGTGTATGTGATGAAGATTTTTTTATTGTAATTATAATTATTTTTATTTTTAAACTGGAGCATGCACTTATTTTCAGAAATTTAGACTTGCCCCTAGCAGATGACTTACCAAAGGTAATATTCACAAGTAGGTGGCAGATGTAGCAAAAACTTAAACAGATATTCAGCAATCATTAGTTTGGGTCATTTAGAATAGTAATAACCCTTAAAGAAAATAAGCCTTTAGTTGCTCTCCATTTTGACTTGTAAGGATGATACCTCATAAGCTGGATCAGACTTTTTTCTTTTGTTTTGCTGAGGGTTTTTTTTTTGTTCGTTTGTTTTGTTTTGTTGGGGTTTTTTTGTTTTGTTTTGTTAGGTCTTCTAGTGTTATGTAAATGTATGCTGCAATAGCTTTTGCTGCTATTAAAATGGTATTACTAATACCATAATACTCTATTCAGGCTAGGGTATCAATTAAAAATGAATATGTGATTAAAATAGTGATGGCTGCTGAAAGGAGATCAGTATAGCATACAGAAAAGCTTCCAAGGAAGGTCAATATTTTTTGACTGCATGTTTACTTAATCAGGTTGCTGCATGCAATAAATTTTATATATGTCTAATATAAAACCTGCCCACAATGCACAAATTATGAATCTACGTAGGCTACAAAATGCTCAGTAACAAAAAAAAATTGATTACTGACTGGAGGAAGGCATGCCTCAGTAAATGTAATGCTTCTGAAATTAGGATCAGCCCATTACAGAATGACCTATATTACAACAAATATAAAAACTAGTTGTAGGATATTCTTAAAAAAAATTTGTGGATGGTAGATGAAGTACTTTGCGGTGCTCTGTTATATATCGTGCAATTTATTTTATATAGTAAAGTGATTATGTCTAGTACTGTGATCAAACTTAACTGTTAAAGCCTCTGTATCTGACATTAACACATTTTTGACAGTTCATAACAGGTACATAAACAGAAATGAGCTCTTAGTTACAATCTCTCTCCTAATGCTTGCATCACTTACGTAGCTGCAGACCTTGTCCAGAAAACCAAAGAGCTCATGCTGGCATACATACACTACCAATTAGATAGTCTGTCAAACTAATAACCTAGGCACATTTAAGAAAGTTAGGAAACAAAGTGGTGCTAAAGAAATGTCTGCATATAAAAGTAACATGAGATGTCTGCTCTGTGGATGTGGCGTTATCTCTCTAATCCCTGGATGTATCCTGTGAAGCTTGAATACAATTAAGACCTGCTAACACAGTGGACATTTTTTTAGCATGAACTATGGGGCTGCAGATAGCATATAAATATAAACACACTTGGTATACTAATGATTGTGAGAATGTGTACACTATTTTTTTTTCTTTTTCCTCCTTTGTTTTTGCAGTTCTGGGGACAATCTGACTGGATATGACACCGCATAGTAGATTTAAATGTTCTGGGTTTTGTTTGTTGTGATGTCTTTCTTTGTGTCTAATTTAGTAAGTTGGTTTTCCCAATGTTTAGTTGCAAGTATTGGCTTTGAAAGGATTTTTTCTGTTTTTGGAGAAAAAAAAAGAAAAAATAGTTTTTTACTGGTTTAAAATGCTTATTATAATTATCCCTTTTGAAGTTACTTCTGGGCGGTTTTGTGATATTGCTTTTCCCAGCCCAGGTGTCTTTTCTGTTTTTTTTCATCTGTACAAGACATTTTGTTATGCACTACTTTTTGTATCTAGACAGTTTTCAACAGTCGGCTGATGATTTTTTTTAAAGAAAAAGGCATGCTTTCTGACTGACATGATCTTTTGCAATACCTCAATTTTGAAATATAGGAAAGAAAATGATATTTTCTAAGTAAGTTTATTCAGAAAAATATATATTAATTTAATTCTGCAAGAAAAATGATTTAACAGATGGGTAACTTTATTTTTTTCATGCTTATTTGAGTTTTTTTGAAAATGAAGAAGTTAGAGCTTTATAACTGTAATATTAAAGATCATAGCTAACCTACAGAAGTCTACCTAATTATGTGAAAGAAGTAAACCTTTTTGAAGAAATACCCCTCTTTCATGTAGAAAAATACCCCCAGAGAGAAAGAGAGCGAGAGAGAGAGAAGCTGGAAAATGTACAATATAGCATAATGTTGGATTAAATCTGAAACAAAATCATCATAAAGAACAGGTGTAAACACAAACTCCATTTGGTGCTGAAAGTTGTGAATAGAAGGTGAAAAAATATTTTCCCTTAATTTGTATATTTATAATCAAGTGTGATTATGCACGACTGACCAGAATTGTGAGAGTTCTTCTGTTTGTATTTTTTTAAAGAGAACTTTTTTTAGTTTATTAAATTATGACATGCTCCCTTTTGTTTTGTAAATGAATGTGCCCCTGAGTTGTTAATATGTTATATTAAAAGAGGGTCCTTCAAAAAAAGTTATTTTTTAAAATATGGAGTTCTGAACTGCAACTTGACTAAGAAGCCCCTGGGTACAACAGGTCCTATTGTGGCCTTTTCTGATGTGAGACTTGAACTAGTCGATTTTTTTGAAGGCTAACCTAACCTCGACTATTTGTTGTTATGTGCAATACTGTTTGTACTGTTTGTATAAAAAAAAGAAAAATGAAAAGAAAAAAGGCATAAATCTTTATTGCAGATTTATTTTCATTGCAGACTTTAGACATTGTGATTCACTAAAATCATTTTTCTACTGTCAAATATGTACCTTTTCTTCATGCTGGTATTTTTTCAATAGTAATGTAGCCTTTGTACTGAGACAAATTTTCATTGTTATTTTTAGAAAGATTTTTTGCTAAGAAAAAAATTAAACATATTTACATATTTTTCATTTTTATTTCGTATTTTCTTTAAGGAGTGCTTTCTCAACCATTAATATAGTTGTTTCTGGGAGAGACTTTCATATCTGGTCAATGTCATTAATATTATTTTGTATTTTTACTTGGAATAAATTAATTTTATGATGCTGATTCTTTAAAAGTTTATTTTTTTCATTTTCAGTTATTTTTGAAGCTAAAATCTTTGTAATATTGTTACTAAAGTGTCTAGTTTTTTGAAATGCAAAGCTTTATGTATTAACTTGCTGATGTGGTTTACAATAGTGTGGCAATGATGAAAATGGTTGGTTATGTAAAGTGATTGGAAAATTGTAACAAAGAATTGGGCAATAAAATGACAGAATGAAGCAGAAAAAACGTGATATTTTGAAAAGCCTTTTCCTTTATCAAAATGATTTAGGGAGATAATAGGGATGTCACAGTACCAGTTCGCTGTCTAGATTTATACACCACCAGTGTTGATGAAATACTATTGCCGTTATAAGGAACTAAATCTACTGAACAATGGGTTTTTGACCCTGCCCATTCAGCATAATTCTTCATTACTTTTCTTGTCATGAACTCAATAACCTCTCTTTTCAATAGCCTTAGATTGAACCTCCTAAAATATATATTCTTCATTGTATTTTGCCACCGTGTTATTTATTTAACGAAATTGCCCCTTTCCTGCACAAGTCCCTCTCTGCATGCGTTTCTCAGTGGCAGCGTGGAGCAGACTGTTGGTGCCCACAGCATTTTCTAACCCAGCCACCCCACGTGGGTGGGAGCTGCCAAGTTAATGCAAAATACTCTCTGTCCATCCCCTGGTAGCAATGCAGTAACTCATATTGCCACCACGTCTGAACATCCGTTCAGCTTCTTTGTCTTTCTCCGTTCTTCTCGGCCTCTCTTGTGTCTTTGTCCTTTTTTTCTTTTGTATTGGCAATACCAAGGGCCAGTATCAAAACACTTTTCACCTCCATTTACATCACCTTTGTTTCCCTATGCAGCCAGAAGAAACCCCTTCCTGAAGCCAGTGACTCTGTTCTGGCACCTGAAACAATCCAGACTAAAACTGGTGTTGCGTAAACAGGGCATACAATGACTTTCTCTAGACAAAACTCTCGCTTCCACAAGTTGCCGATGACCTTTTAGACTTAACTTCTGCTCGAGTGTTAGAGTGACTCGTCCGTGACTTGTGGGAAGAAATGTGCCCAGAGTTGGTCTATTGTGTATCCTCTGTGTGTTCAGTTCTGTAAGTAATGTATAGACTAGATCAAATAGTGAAGTAAAATTTAGACTCAAATTAGGTACTACTGGTTGGAATGTACACAAATTGCAAACAAAGGAGATTAAGGAATGAAGAGGGAATGAAAAATTCCTGCTAAGTGGTACAAAGTTTATGCTTATATTTCTGCCGACATGCTTGTATTTTATAGCCTGCTAGCAAGGCATGGGCTAAAACAAATTGTATTGCAAATATGCAGTTAGCAAATAACTTTGCTGGTTTCACTATCTGTTAGAGTAGTAAAAAAAAAAAAAGAAAAAAGAAAAAAAAAAGGCGCTTAACTGGGAAAAGCTCCCATGTTAATATTTCAGTATTGTGACATCTCTACTTGCAAGGTATGAGTGAAAGATTAGTCACAGATTTGTAGAAATGTCTCTTTTGTTTAATCTGGCTTGTATGTAGTTGCTTTTATGCTAGTTTGTATGATGTCAGCTAAACCCTTTTTCTTTTCCTTCCTTTCTTTCTTTTTTTTAAACAGACAAACTTCTTAATCTCTGCTGCTATAGTGTTCTATCATACCACGGAGTATTTTATATTCATGTTAGTGACTACTCTATACCCCAAATGGGTAGCTGGTCAGAAATCACATTGGTCACATAATTCTGACACACTCAAATTCACATGACAAAAAGTTCATCAGTAAGTAGAAAACCAGGGTGCTAACAAGAGATAATTTTTGCTCTTTTTTCTTTCCTGGATGTAGTTCTGTTGGGGTATAAAGTATTAGATATTTGTAATTTTACTGTCAAACTAATGGACATAACTTTTAGAGCATTCACAGCTAAGATCTCTGTACTTGTTTTTCAACTAATTTTAAATGTACTGTATCTTTTATTACATGTTCTCTTAGATTGTTTTTGCTAGTAATTCTAACAAGGCTTCTTCCTTTTTGGCTTGGACTAATGCTTGTATGGAACTGCAGTACTGTGACTAAACATGGAGCTCAATGCTGCTATTGCTTACAACTGCTTAAACTTTGTAGTTTGGACTTTATTTTTTTCTGTAATAACTTATTAAATATAGTTGTATGAAGTACTGATATTTGTCATCCTTTGCACATGCCGAGGAAATCTTGGGATACGCATTGTGGGAATGTAAACTAGATACAAAATCCCCAAGTCTTGTACTGGAAAACTGTTTGCACTAGATAAAGTTAAGCAAAGACACACCTTACATGCACACAAACTGTCTTTTCTAGTTATTTTGTAATGCAAGTATATGGTCCACTTATGTATTCTCTCTAAAATGGAAAAGCCACCTTAAAGAGGTATTTATTATGCTAAACTGAAGGTAAATACAAAAATATATATGATGGAAATACTTCTGGGAATGTAGAATCAAGTGCCTTGAGGAAAGGAACAGTTCAAGTATTTTCTCTGAGCTAAAGAAAAGTTTCTGGCTAACATACTGCATGCTTTTATTAGCAGTTTAGCAATGGTTGCAGGCAGAGATTAGATTGATCAGTTAAAAAAAGAAAAAAGCACTGCAACAGAAGTTTGTAAAGGCTTACTTTTTAAGAATAGGAGACAATTAAAGCTCAGCAAATACAGCTGTTTGGAACACCATAGAACACTTCCTTGAAAAAAAATGTGAATTCTTCTATATTAGGGCAAGTGAAGACCTCAAGAACAGTGTGTGGTCTATGTCACTGCTTTCTTCCAATGTCTATATAAATGCAGCTCAAGAACCCTGCTGGAACCATCAGCACTAGAAATTACAGGCTGACTTGTTTTCAAACTGATAGTGAATAACTGTAACTTTCAGGAGAATTGTCTGCTGACTGCTCTGCCAGGAGAAGTGCTTTTACAAGGCAGCGATCTGTAATACTCATTCTAGGAGTGAATGAATGTATGAGAAGCTGTAGGCTTCTTCCTTACTTCAGAGCTAAATTTGAGATGGGAGTCCTTAAAAACACCTTCAATTAATTGCTCAGTGTCGCTTCTCATTGTACAATGTTCCAAGTCCATCTGGACAAGTCAGTCTGAGTTTATCCCCTCCTCAGTTAAAAAGAGGAGGTGGGAAGAAGTGCAGCCCCTCTGGACCTTCTGATCCCCAATCCTTCCCTTCCTGATAAAGTCAGCCATGCTGCTGGCAAGGTACATTGATACTGACAACTCCCTTCTCCCACTGATAACAGCATTTACCTCAGCCTTTGCCTGCATTAAAAAAAGGTTGCAGTAACTTAATTTATACCAGTGCACTTAAGTACAAAAGGCTGCATGTCCTCTTTTGCTTCTGGTTGGTATGTTTTATTTTGACAAACTTAAACTGAACCTGTCACCTGTCACCTGTGACTACTGAAGTGTATTAAGCCTATTTAGACATGCTCCCAAGCTAAACATTTTTGCACTCAAGGCACCAAAGCAACGTGTTCCCCCTCACACAGACCTGCAGAAAAGCCGAAGCTTAGCTCTTAAAAGCCATAATCTTCTTTCCTCTGTTTAGCAAAAGATAAACAGCATGAGCTCAGGAGGAGAATTGCTGCATTCTCTCCCAGGGGTGAAACAGGAAATGGGTTTCAAAACAAGAAACCTATGTGACCTGCTTTCATAAAAATGTTACAAGCTACTTGCAAAACCCTAATAGCACACAATTCCATTATGAATGCAGGACAAAGTTGCATGCACCAGATGCACACACAGACGATGCCTGTTCAAATGAATCCTCTGTCTCCCCTCAGGCAAACAAGTTTTTGGAGTTTATTTTGGGGTGACAAACTGCACATCCAACAATTAGAGAAGGAAACATGATAAAGGTCCAGAAATCTTCCCCCTTCTCCTGTTTTCGAAGGAGAAATAAACTATCAGCAAATATAAAGTCATATGGCAGGCCCTTGGCAACAGCTGGGACAGAATTCATGCTGTTCCATTCAGAGCACAGCAGCTTCTCATGGTACATTACTTGAGTACCATGGGAGGCACCTGGGGCTAAATCAGTAAAACCAGGTATCCATTTAGGAGCTTAAGTGATGTTAATTTGCTACCAACTTCTTAAAATCCCGTTTGAGCTGCTGCCCTAGCATTGCTTGGGCTTATGTTTTTTCTGAACAGGAATATATAAAACTGCTTGTGTCGTAATACTTCTCAATTGTTCAATAACCCAAGATCTACTTAGATTCTCAGGGTATTCCCCTGTATTTTTTTCCACCTGCAGGCCTAAATACAGAAAGCACTTGCAAACTTATTTATCAGCCCATGTTTCACATACTGGAAAACAAAGGTGTATTTCTCCTTCTCTATCCAATAGCACAAGTGGTCAAAACACTTGGGGATATGTATATTTTTTACTGTTATCTTTTTCAAAATTTCCTGCACTACGGAGCAAGAACTAAACCTATTTACTCATGGTTGTGGCAACTACTCTTAACTATTTTGTGATATGTGTTTTGGTCTCTACCAAGTGAAGAAGGATGGTCTCTGGAAGAGCATAAGCATCACCATTAAGGTAAATAATCAAAATGGTTGTTTGTAAAATTATATGTAACAAGATCATTCCCTCTGATACACCTTCTTGACTTCCTTGCCAGCTTCAACATGCACCCATTGAAATGAAAGTCTGAAAGAGAGATAGAGCTGGTAAAATTCATATGCAAAATTATTCTCCAAAATAACTGCCAAAAATCATGGCAAACATGCATGATCTCAACTCATCTGTCCTCCAAAACCTTTGCCTTTCAGAGTTACATAAAAAGCCTCTAATCTCATTGTCAGACTACAGAACATGGTCAGAGTTAAATAACAAACACGAAATTCTAGGAGATGGGCAAAATCTTGTTCACAATGTGCCTAATTCCTCCAACTGCCTTGTGCATATTGTACTCAGGGCCCACAGAATCCCAGCATAGACACATGTGCCAGAAATGTCCTGCTGGGCAATCTAACCGTACCTTTCTTACTTCTGACTGGACCTGGATGCTACCATTTGTAAATGGGCAAATTTCAGTCACTCTGGCAGAAATAAGCAAGAGTATTTGATTATTACATTGAACTCAGAAACAGGAAAAAACCAGAACCAACTTCTCCTCCTTCCCAGGTGGGTGTCCAAGCCTTTCAGTTAAAAAGTCATTCCTATGCTCCACCCTCTCAGTCCAGAGAATCTTGATTTGTTTTACAGAGAAGTGGAACAACAGAAAGCAAAAGCCTTAGTCCAGTCACAGGCAGCATAATGCAAGTAAACACTACTGTTTTGAGTGTGCGACACTCTGTGAGATAAACCACCCTGAAAAGCAACTAAATTAGCCCATGCTAAAGCACCTTAAGTATCTCTGCATCACATTGACTTACAGGTGCCTAAGTCAAGGACTGGGATTATGCTGTGGCCACCACAAGCTAAACAATTAGACATGGTAATGCTCAAATTCAACATCACCAGCATAACATTGTAGATTCAGCTCTGAGACCTTGACTTGTTTTTCCTTTTCGCAGTTCAGATTTTTTTAAATATGTACATTAGGTACTTAGGTTGTTCTATTCAAAGATGATAAATATCAGTGCAAGACAGCAGCAGAAAATATATACTCCTACAAGCACTGAAAAAAATTACCTGCCATACAGAGGAAAATGACTCTCAAGTCTTGAAGAGCTGAAGAACCTGCACTCTATGAGGCAAAGCATAAAGCAATTGATAATGCAATCACACCCCCTTGCCCTCACACCCCTCCATGCCCCTCACCCCAATCCTACAAAGGACAAAAAAGCAAATACAGAAATAGAATGTTTTAGCACTTTTCTGTCAAGAGAGTTTAGAGGCAGAGAAGTACCATTACTTTATGGCCATGTAATGAAAGCACTACCCTCAGAGCAGGATAGGATATAAATGTGACAAACTGTAAAGGTCTCTTGCTAATGTTTTCTTCTGGAAAAATCCATCAGATACCAGGAAACTTCAGTGCTAAAATTCCTTCAGTAAAACTACTTCAATCACTGCCCTGAAAAAAGTTTAGTATAGGCTATATGGCCAGAAGGCCAGAAAAAAACCTGGTCATGAGGAGATATGACTTACTGAGTCTGGAAATCTTTACACCATTATATAACCCAGTAACTTCTGTAATTAACTCCCTGCTGTGTAATGGCTGTTGACATCTAATCCTCAATGAAACTAGGGGTTGTATGAGACAAAGGAAAACAAATGCTAAGATACATGACATCCTCTGCATTTGTCAGACTATTCTTATGCAACATATTAAAAAAAACCCTTGAATCTTAAATTTTCCTCCATCCTGTGAGTCTTAGCTCCACTGAACAGAGCCTATAGAGTGTAGAGTACATGTATAAAGTAAAAGGAAAAGCAGCAAAGTGTGGGGGAGGATGAACCTCTTCTGCAGCTTAGACTTTTATTAACACAGTACCTGTGACACACAAAAGGACTTTTCACACACACATAGCTCAGTCTGCCTTTGACAGAGCAACTGCAGCCCTGGGCTGAAGATGCCTGCCACTGCCCTAAAGTAGGACAACCACTTTTGTTTGGAAAAGAATCGTAAGGACCATCATTTCTGTCTTGTGTTTGATTTCTTGTTTCTGAATGACATATGAGGGCAGATAGGTGACAATGGCTTTTCCACTGAGGAGTGATGCCAGAAATAGGACAACACTACATGACATTCTCCTTTTACTCTTTTAAATACTACTCAAGCTCATGCTCTCCTAACCTAGTTTGAGTAGAATTTAGAACTATATTTATAGCAGCTTTTCCACTCTGGAAACTGCCTTCACTTGCAGAAAGGATGTTCTCCAGTAATTAAGTTGTGCATTATAAGCTGCAGTATTGCCCCTGAGAAAAACAGTTTGGGCTAAGCCTGCCTGCTTTTGATCCCAATTTCCTAATTATTATGGATCACCCTCTTCACCTGTGTTTCTGTCAAGTGTGAAGAGTTCATGGGGATTGGTTGTATTGGTTCTTTTCACAGGGGAATTATGCTGCATTCAAAATGCTGCAGGAGGTAACGCAGAGTCAGCAAGTCGCAGTGCCCTTCTCTCAGACAGTCCTCTTAAATCATGCTCTGAAGGAGGGATGTAACAGAAATAGCATTAGCCAGAAGTGAACACTTCATATCAAATACTCAAGCTGAATCTTTGCCCAATTTTCAAACCAATTCCAAATGCACTATCAGATTAGAAATTCTGGGGGTTTTGTCATCCGTTTTGTGGTTCTTGCAGAGACAGGACTGTGAGAACAACTCATTGGCCCCAGGAAATGGAGTCAGTGGAGTCACTCAGCTGCAGTATGCAAATTCTGAAAACTTGGTTCTCTCAGCTTCCTAAAGCTCAGGCTGTACAGCTGAGCCAGAGCCATGTGACTGTGAGTCTGCCCAGCTCTTGCTAAAATGGGTTCTCCCTGGCTATCTCCAGCACACATACTGTTCCCACAGACTGCGCCTGTCATCACCAGCTGTACCACCTGCTTGGGCTCCTGGGGCCCTTCTGCAGCTCCTCCTATTACTGAGCCATTTACTCGTAATAGCCTCACCCTGGCAGTGGGACAAGGCAATCAGGGAAGATGCTGGTTCTCTCTGGATCTGAAGAACATGATATCCCTTCTGAGGCTTTAGAAGGTGCTGATATCACCCCTCTGTCAGTTCCACCTCTCCCCACAAGCACAGTCTCAGACATGCTCTAGACCCTTACACATACCTCAGATCATCCTTGCTCTGAAGTTTGAACAGAAGCCTCAAGTGCACACTGAGGAAGGGACAGAGCAATATCTCACTGGGCTGTCTGATGCAGCCCACTGAGCTACATGCTCCTATTAATTCTACAGAAGCCAGGAAAATATGTCATAAACTGAACCCCACTTCTTGCTGCTTTGCTTGGAGATATTTGGGGTGCACCTGGGAACAGCTGTGGATTTGCTGACAGAGAAGACAGTAGTTCTGTCAGTACAGCTGACAGAAGTCCCCAGCTACTTGTAGCTTTTCCAGTTGGAGGAAGAGCTGAAGATGAGGAAGTCATCTAGGATGTAGTGGGGAGAGAGGTGTCCAAGGTGCTCATTTAGCCAGACCAGCTCTGATGTTACACACATAGCTGTAAATGGAAAAAACACAACTTCCCAGGAAAATCTACTTTGCCATTCTCCCATTTTGACCTGAGCCAGGCTGGACAGTCTCTGCTCTTCAAGGGAAAGATGCGGTTAAAAAGGAAGAGAAAGGACTACACTGTAGGGCAGTACTCTCTTCCTATTACAGGCTCATTCTTCCACAGCCAAGGTGGAAATGGCTGATGGCCTGCAGACATTTCCTAGTATAAGTGAATAAAAAAAAAAAGATACAACAAATCACTGTCCAGAGAAAAGAAGAAACTCCCTCACTTGTAAAGGTTATGGTGCAATACAATGAAGGATCCATTTTTTAAAAAAAAATCAGGACGAGGAATAGCACCTTATATTTAAATCTACTTCCCGTACTTACAAATGTCCCAAACAGTCCTTCCTCTCCCTCAAGCTTTAAGCTGCTATATCTTCTCCACACTGCCCTGAACAATATTTATCTCATGTATAGCATGGAGCTGATGTAGCTTCATGTTCTAGTTCAAAGGAGCTTACACATTTCTCTCCCAATCCTGGTGAAAAAGCAATTCCATTTCCAATATATCTCCTGGCTCTTACTCTGTACTGCCCTACTTAGGCTACGCAAAACTTCCAAACTTTGTGGAACAAGCACCCAACTTTGTGAAAGTGTGTGTAAAATTTTTGCCAATTGTCTGGGCTGCACTTTCATGCAACCTAAATAACGAGTCTCAGCTTTAGCAACCCACATTGCGTGGCCTCTCAAGTAAACCATCCCATGTTTATTCCCATCAAGGTATCTGTCCAGTGCGTAAACAACAGATCCGCACAGGATGGAAGCTAAAGCAGATTTGCTGTCTGTGCTGACAGAGCAAAGCAGGCTACCAGTTTTCTACCACAAGAGAGTAAAGCAGAAACGTTGTTAAATTTGGAGGAAGACTCCTGGGAGCCAAGATTTGAACAGCTATAGAAGCCAGAAATTCCCCAGTCAGCAATGCACTTTTAAACACAAGCCTGACTGACTGGAATTACTTATGTGCTTAAAATTACACGGAAACTGAAGTAATTGCCAAATTGGGGCCAACAGCTATATCTGGCATGGTGAGCCAAAACATTCCCTACCCCAGTATGTATCAATGTTCCTGCTCTTGAACCTGCACAAAGATCTGTGCCATTAATATGTAACTGAAGCCCTTGACTGAAAGGCTATGAAGGACCTATTGCTAAACATTAAACTAGACATTTGTCCACCTGGACAAAGATCATATGCATGCATGTGCAGCTCATCAAAGCCAGATGTAACCTGTAAAGACAAATGAGCTGGCCAGCAATCCTCTCAGATTTTCTGGACAGCTGTGTGCGTGCTTTCAAAACATACTCTGATGACACTCAGGACAAGCAGATTCCAAATCCAACTTCTGAATGAGGACACGAACCTCAGGCTGAAGGAAATTCCTCTGGTTTGTTATCTGTTGAACCTTTCATCTGCATTTGCTCCCGGCTGATGTAATGACACCTCATCAAAATGGTTTCTAGGAATATCAAATGCAGCACTCAGAGCGCCTGCCACATAATTCAGAGCTGAGCGCCACAGCACAGGGAATTAGCCCTTCATTTCCATTTGTGGCCCTTAGATGAGAGAGTTGTTAATTCAGCAGTTCATTTCAGAGAAAAATCTGCCCCTTTTCAAATCAGGTGGGGAGATGAAAATTCAGGGTTGGCAGATCAAGCAGACAGACTGCAGGCAGAGAGATTGCACACAGAGTCAGGATGTTCTCTGCCATGATCCTATTTATGAACAGCGAACATGAATTCCTCCTTCTGTCAGTAGAGGAGAAATACATGAAACAGTGACAATATCTGAGGTCACAGCTGCAAATGCCTTTGAAGGTGAAATTGTTGGTGTGGAAAAACCTTTAGTACTGTCTTAATCAAATTTCACTGTAGGGCCAAACTGAAAAAATAAAAAAGGATGTAATAAAAAATTAAAGTCCAAAACTGTTCCTGAAAACTCCTACTCAGCTTCTGCCTAACCTTGAAGCTGTCTGAACTCTCTGGATGACTAAGTTGCCTAAAGGTGCCTCTGTACAGACCCAGAACTACCGGCCCTGGCAAAGCAGAGTAGGTCACTATATAGTAGCTGCCTGAAAAGTACCAAAATCTAAAGAGCAAGTGCTTTTGTAGACTTGCATTGCACACTTTCCTTTCCCACCAGCAAGACACTACCTTTTCTCACAGTTCATAAGAAGAGCTTCAGTTACAATGACATACTAAAGAAAAAAGAAAAAAAAAAATAGATGACTGCAAGGACACACAGGTGTGAATTCCATGTGACATTCCCACATGCTAAAGAAGGGCAAGACCTCAGGTGTGCTGCTGTCCACACCACTTCCTCCTGATAGTCCTGGTGAAGCTGCATTGCCAAATATGAAAGCATTAACTGCTGTCAACACTGGGCAGGTTCAGAATTCCCCAACCACCCAACAGGTATCCAACAGCCTATAAAGAGGCACCTGACCTACTGGGTTTATGAGATATTATTAGCTGCCCCTATATGCACTACAGGTAAGTGAATGATGAGCCTGCCTTGAGGATCAGGAGGTCTAGTGACTCGGTGTTATTTCTCAAAAACTTGCAATTACTAGGAATGCTTGGTAGTGAACTAGAAGGCAAATTAGAATAGTCCACCATGATGATACCAACAGAGTATCTAAACCTGGACCACTCCCATGACAGAAATATTTTCTCTGATTACAGAGGACATTCTGGCAGTCCCAAACCTTCTGAGGGAAAACACACAGACCACAATTTTTGTGTTGCACCTGTGGAATAATTAGCAACACTTCCTATGTTTAAAGCACCTTGCACAGGAGAAGTGGGGTGAAGCAAATTGTATATACTCTACCCATACTTAAATGTGCTCCTATGATTACACCAGGTCACTCTGTTTATTAAAATATTTTGGGGGAGACTTCCTTTAGCTTTTAAAACAAAGAAATTAAAGGCCAGTGTAGTTGCAACAGTGACTGTCTTTGCAGGTGCTCCTCATCACAGCCTGGCACCAATCAGTGAAAAGAAATTTCTGACTGCACTTACTTCCCATACCTGTGCCACCAGGGCTGACTTAATCTAATCAGTGCATGTTCAGTTGCTGTGTCTTCTGCTGCTGATCATGGTTAAGAAGTTTCCACTCCACAGACGCTTAATCCTATGTCTCTGCCAGAGTTCCACCTATCTCAGCTCTTATCTGTCTAATTACTACAGAATGCAATCTGACTCTACAAAAAACTCAAGTTGGAAAAAAAATTAATAAAGTAGATCAGCTGGTAGAACTGACATGACAAGAACTTCTGGAGAAATAAAGGTCATAAAATGTAGTTAGACCAAGCATCTCTTAAGCAACTTAATTTGCCCCTCTCACTGTGCCCTAAGACCAACTGCGCTTCAGAGGAAGAGCAGAATTTTATGGCAGGGATTGTATGTTGCCTTGCTCTTTATGCTGACTGGACTCTCAGGTGCTGTTGTGACAAAAATAATAGAAAACAAAATAAAAGAAGGAATGGAAAATTTATATAATTCTTCAAAGGAAAACCTATTTTGATCTGTTTGTTTTAAGCCTAAATATTACCACACTGTCAAGCTTGTCCCCCTCAAGGCACTTGATGGTTAAGTTTTGCAAGTAATCACAAGTGTCTGCTTAGGATAGGGAGTTCTTTAATTTTTACTAACCCTCTTCTAGGCTTTAGGTGCTAGTGAGACATGCAGGTATCAAGCTAATTTGATTTCCAGCCAAACAATTTGACCACTCACACTGCAGCTCCTTCAGACTCAGCCACAATTTTGAAAGCGTCTTGAACATTTAGAACGTTTGCAAAAATTTCCGGTCTCCTCCCTTCCAAGAGAATACTCATCAGCAGATAGGTAAGAGCAGTAAAGATTCCTCTTTCTCAGGCCAGACTATAACTTCCCATTCAAAGTCCGTGCTGCTAATTGTCTTTGAAAGTATTTATGTTTCATCAGTGTCTAAAGGCCCCAAAGCAAAGCAGAGCTTTTTTAGGCCTGGCATTACATAAGGCAAAGAGAGCAAGATTCTGTCCTGAAGTGCTTTCAGTCTAAGTATGAAAAACAAAATGAGCACATAAAAGTAACAGAAGGACTGAAAATAAATGACTTGTCTGAGATCTTACAGCCAGTCAGGAATGCACTGGTCTCACTTGTCATTCTCAATAAAGTTAGTCTTTTTTTCAAAAGAAAAAACTAATTAATGTGATGATCTCTTTCTGCTTCCATCTCCATTGCAGAAAACACATATTGGTATCATGTAATTTCTATACTTGACAACTACAAGCATATAAGGAGCTTTAATTGCTGGTTCTTTCTCACTGTGTAAAGAACTGAGGTTGAAAGTCTGACCTCTGTTTGAAAGGACTGTGTTGGGTAAGAGGTTATGAAGATTTCACATTTAACTGGCTCTCTATCCCCAGGACTGGATTTTATTAGGTCAATGTTTCAAAGACATGTCTGTGATGTCCAATAAGGACTATGGCAGCATTCAAACAAAACTTGTACTCAGAAGAGCATAATACAAGAGGCTTCTTCTCAGAAATATCCCATTACATACATACTCACTTCCAACTGAGACTGAATTAGTCAAACCCCATTCAACGCCCTTAGGTTAACTCTACAAACCCCTTTGGATTGCAAATCAGATCGGCAGAAGCTGGAAGAAAAGGTTTGCTGAGACATAAGAACAACTCAGGCATCCAAGTTCACAACAGTTATGACTCAGTCTGGCTCAGTTTCTGTTAGGCAGGTTAAAATGCATTGTTTGTACCAAATGAAGCATAAATAACAGCACTGTCTCTTGCACCTCACTGCTGCTGGAGCTGTAGGACACAGTACCCCCCACCCCTGACACTCACACAAACTTCACCTTCAGCTTCCTGCTCGTAGATTTTCTCATGGGACAAGGCTGGGCTCCGTGATGCAGAGGACTCTTCAGGCAGCTCTGAGTCTCTTTATCTTGCCAAGTCCTAGAGTCAATATGGTGAGATTGTTTCTACTCTTCAAGTTGGTCTGATCCAACCACTCATTTTCAGAAATGATAACAAAGTGGTGCTCTCATTAACACATTTGATGAATTACTTTAAAGGTTTCAACCCCGACCCTTGCATTAACCTTTTTGCTCAGCTTTATTCTTGGAAGAAGAGCTAACAAGGCTGATTTCCTCATGTTCTAAGAGTGCATTATCATTCCTTTGGCCCACTGGGCAGGATGCTGTCATCTTTTTGAAACAACAGGGATATTCTTGATTTACACTGAAAAGAAGATTAATAGAAAATTGTGTGATGTGATGTAATTTGGGGGAAACAAAATCCCTTCTCTTTGTTTTTTTTTCCTGTATCCCCTAAAGAGTCAAGAGAATGTTTTTCAAGTAGCTGTAGGTAAGTAGCAATTACATTACCAGGACATTTTTTGCACTTTAGCCAAAGGAAGTTTTGCTTTAACGTGCATAAAATGAACAGTCTGTGATGCAGAGACACAACTATAGTCTCTCTTCCATAGAAAGCACATAAATTCCAGACTACAGCAAGCAGCCTGATATCCTTACACACACACTATCACATTCTTTACTCCCTATGATACTTCAGATTGTGTTGCATCGTGGAAAAGTTTCAGGGTGAAAGGAATTCCACACAAATCCACTGATATCCTAGTGGGCTGCAGGCCTTTACACTAACATCACTGAACAATCACTCTAGTCCATAAAAATGGAAATAGGACTGGCACTGCCACTTCCCCCTGGTGTTCCAGCTGTGCTCTAAAAGAAAAGGACAGCAGCTGGTATTTGTGCTCTGTTATGCAACTAGGATGAGGAACACTTATTTTGGAATCCAGCTTTTGTTTAGGCATGACAAAAATACCAATCTGCTCAGAAATGAAGTTACAGGCATATGAGAAAGCTGAAATTAAATGCATAGAAATACCAAACCTGTCACAGTGAGGAACCTCTGCTGGCATTTCCTAAGGTGAGGTTACTCACAGGTTTGGACCTTTGGCCTCATTTCTAGCCAAAGGGCAAGACACAGACCTGGGAGTCTTGAATGTCATTGCTCCTGAGCATGTGTTCTCACTACCACAGTTAAATGAGAAGTATCTTGAATCAGAGCTGAGTAACTCGTTTACCCACTTTAACTCCCAATGAACTCAAGTTTCTTTACTGTGGTTCCTTTCAGTTCAAGAAGCTGTGGACTCCAGGTACCACGGTGCTCCTGCACTGTGGGGTGTGTCCCACTGCCTGCGTGACTGTTCCTGGCGCTAGAGTAGGTAACTGGACTGCTGCTGCAGCGCTGCGGAGACCTGCCCTCCACTCCCCAGCAATACAGCAAGATGGCTGTTGTACCATCTAACACTGCAAAAAACTGCATCAACTGCACCTCACCACACCTCCTCCCAGGAGGTAAAGCCTCAGACTTTCTGGCTTCCAAAGTTTTGCTTTAACAGTATCCACCTACTTAATCTTTTTTCCCCCTACTTACGTTTCAGAAACTCAGGCAGCAAGAACACTCCACTTAACAACACAGGATGTCTCCAGCAGTAACAAATGGACTACTTTGGAAAACATAATTGCTGGGTTGGGGTTTTCAATACATCTCTGAAAACATAATCTCTTATGATTTGAGTCCTGACTATGCTACCACCTACTAACACACAGAAAGACTCAACTGCTCTTTAGTCTCACCATGATTAACACCTGCCACAGGATATGCAAATTCCCTGGCAGCCGTGAGCTAGAATTAGAAAAAGTTGAGGGTTTTGTGTTTGGGTTGTTTTTTTCTTCAAATGATGAGGAAAACTAAAGAGCTTTAAGAGACATGGAAGGCAACATTTTTTTCCACCTTTCTCTTTTCCCATTTCTCAAACACAAGAGATTTTTTTTTCCCCTTTCAGAATTTGCTTCGGAAACTTTAAATGCTGATGGGCAAATTTGTTGCAAAAATTTTTAGAGCAATCTCCCTTCCCGTACTTCAAATTTATTCTACCTTAACTACCTGCATCACTAGGTACTTCCTAAAATACAATTTATAGTTCATGAAACATTTTCTGCACATCTGCAGAGAACTGGCTGATTACGTGGTCCCAGCGCCTTTTTGCAACTCAGCAACTAACCCGGATGAAATACCTTCTCTCCTGACATCATGTTTCCGAGCAGCCAATGGTAATTCCACAAGAATTATCAGTCCTCCATGGGAAGCGAAGAGATCGGACTCAGCATTGCCAACTCCCAAATATTTAGGGGAATGTTTCTTGCTCCTCTCACCCCCCTGTAAAGTAGAATCAACATGTTTACACAAGAGCATTGAATTTCCAGCTATAATTCTAGTCCTCATAAGGCCAGATAAAAGTTTGAAATAGTGATGCCTAACATTTTTGTTATTTTGTGAACTGCTTTACTTCAAAACTAATGTCTGAATCTGGTGGAGATATGGGTTGGGATATGTGGAAATAGCAAAATTTTATGTCTATGACGTAAACAAAACTTGTATCCAGATTACAAAACACTATTCTAGTGGAAATCTTAAGGTATTGAGTTGTTGTAGACATAGACAGATCTGAATGCTTTTTGGTTACTTTGAATTCCTCTGAGTGTTGATACACAAAAGTTAATGATACACAATGCAAGTATGCATCTGAAGTCTCTCAGTATGCAAGAGATCTACTCCTGCCATTGTGTCCTCAGCTTCAAAAAATCCTAATTAGCAACCAGTCCAATCTTTTAATGAGTCTGTTACATCATTTAACTCTGCAGCCACATGCTGTTCAGATTGCCTTTCCTATTTTAATGTGAGTTAAATTGGGGTTTAACTTTTACTCATCTCCTAACTTTCTCAGCTCTGAATAATCCTCACAGCTCAGTGATTTGGCTGGTGTTTGTTACCTGGGACATGCTGCTAAATTGCTACTACCTGTCCTAACAAGCCCTCTGACTGAGACAGCTGACAAACCTCTAAAAACAAAATGAAAGGGGAAAACAGCAACAAATTGTCCTCAACTTAATTGGGAGGTGTGAAAAAGGGGTTACCTCATCAGCCTTTGTAATTTTCAGGGATTAATTAAAGGATAATGTTTGCTGCAGAGGAGTTTATGAGGCAACAAATAGCTTTTGCGGCTGATTAAGTGCCAAAGCAAAGCTGATAAAGGCATCTAATAATTGCAAAAGCCATTTAGTGCTTTGAATACATATCTGCCACGGATGCAAGTCTCACTCTGTGACAGATCAGCAGCAGACTAACGAAACCGAGAGGAGCCCTCCTTGCCTTAACAGACCTTGGGTGGGAAACTAGAAAAATCCGCAAGGTGTGCAACTCGGCCCCAGATCCGGGCTGATCCTCACCTGGCAGGAATCCAAAAAGCCGCAGCTGAAGCCGTCGGTTTTGCTGCTCTGCAAACGCTGCAGCAGCGCAGAGCCACCTCTCCGGGCCCCACCTTGCCGGGGCCTGCACAACCCCCAGCCTTGCCCGCCTTGCCGCGGGGTCTGAGGCGAGGGTTGGTTTTTGGGCACACAACGGCAAACCCGGCAGGGGGATGAGATGGGAAGAGGGGGATGAAATGCGAAGAGGGGGAATTTGAGGCCGGCTTGCACTGGACAGCGACAATCAGTCGGACCTCTGAGGGCAGGGGGCCCTGGGGGGATCCCACACTGTGCCCAGCCCCGGCAGCCAGCGCGGCCTCACAGGCGCTGAGGTCGGTCCCTCCATCTCCTTCCCCCGTGAGTGCGGTGGCAGGAGCCCGAGGAGCAGGGAGGGACTCGTGTTTCTGAGGCCCCTTCTTCTGTTATGCCATTTGGAGTGTGAGGTATAGCGAGGGCAGGGAGGCAGGGAAGGGTTAGGCTGGATATTAGGAAAAGGTTCTTCACCCGGGGGTGGTTGGGCACTGGAACAGGCTCCCCAGGGAAGTGGTCACAGCACCAAACCTGACAGAGCTCAAGAGCTGTTTGGACAATGCTTTCAGGAACGTGGTGACTCTTAGGGCAGTCCTGTGCAGGGCCAGGAGCTGGACTCGATGATCCCTTTCAATTCAGGATATTCCAAGTTTCATGACTCTGTGAAGGCAGCACTGGCTGCTGCATCCACAGGGCCGGGGTTGGGCCTTGGAGCTCGTGTGGAAAGGTTGTAGTTTCTCTCTTGGTTTCTGCACAGGTGCAAGAAGCTGTTGGGCATTCATAGCCATCTGCCACTGTAACTTATTTGGACTTTGAGACTGGCTGGTTTGTTTTATCCTTTGGGGTGGCACAGCAGGCTCCTGTGGTGGTGGTCAGAGCTACTTTTCCTGTGTAAGTGGGAAGGGGATGAAGCAGCACACAGCAGGCTCCCAGGGGTAAGGCATTCTAATCTCTTCCACAGCAGAACTGCGGTGGCTTTGCCAGCTGTGACCATATCTATATTGGAGGCAAAAATACTGCACAGTGGGAAACTGGAAGAAATAAACCAAACAGAGCCAGGGAAAATAGGCTGACAGCAAGTGCATCCCATGTCCCTTCCTTCTCCTTTGCTTTCCCTGCCCCTACACAGCCCATGTAAACTGTCATTGGCATTTTTTCACTCTCCTTGCTTTGTTTGCTGCCTTGCTCTTCAGCTGATAAATAATAGGCACAACCAAAGAGTGATGCAACTTCTAACTGTGAGAACACAGAGTTCTGCATTTTATAAACAATAATTAACTACTGCTGACTGTGCCGGCCCATGAGAAGCCTGAAATGCTGATCACATCTTGCAGCTCTCACCAGGGCAGCAAAGAAAGCAGAAGTATCAACTTTGAATTCTGCCACGTTGTCCTTTCCGGCTTGCAAATGAACTGATTATTAAACTGATATGATGCCTAAGTGGGTGAGCTTTAAATTAGTTGTAAACAAAGAGAGACACTGGTGGGCTGGCACTGACTGTTGGTTTTGTTATTGTGCGTAATTCCTTCCTCTGCCGTCTCTTGAAAACACATACTCTTGAATGTGAGCATGGGCTGCATTTTGACTTTATGCCCTGAAGTGAGCTTTGTTTATATAGGTATCCATATGTGTCCAGATGAACACGAAATAGCACCTGAGTACCCAAAGTTTAGTTGACAAGATTGTTGTGGTTTGTGAGTGATGATATTTGCAAAATAGAGGCACTAAGAATGAACAGTTTCAAGTGTCCCAGAAGTGTTTTATAATTTGGACTGTGTGGAGGCAAGGGCAGCGTGGAGAAATAGATCAGAATACAGTGCAGCATTTTCCTAAAGGCACACTTGTTTTGGTAATGCAAAGTCAAAAGTCAATTTTGCTGTTAAGTGAGGAAGCTCTGATTCAAAGGAAAGGCAGGAACTGGAATGTGTCGTTTTCTGGGAGTTGATATATTTTTAATGTCTTCCCTCTCCGGCTACAGCAAAGATCATGACAAATTCAACTGACTTTTTTCAAGCTCTGTTCTTGCAAAAGCAGATTTTAACATCTGCGTTAGCTCTTCCCTTGGCTTACCATTACAGATTTCTACTTGAAGGCTTTATTTCTCAGATGCTGGGCTGTGATTGATAATTAAATCTCTGCAAGTGCAGTATGAGTCATGAGAAACAGGGTCAGAATACGTAAATGTCTATCTGGAGAGCGCAGTATTTACTTGGAGAGAGCTAACACAGGAAAGCAGCAAAAAGCACACAAGTTAAGCACGCAATCCGCTTGGGCTGCTACACAGAGCAGTATTCCCATTTTCTCAATGGAGCATCTAAGCACCCAGCCTGCATAAACTGTGACATGTAATTACCCCGACATATGGGAAATCTCTGGCAGGCACAGCCTTGGCATGGATAGCATAGCATAGCCCTGTAAAGGCCTCTGGAACTGGAGTGTATTGGAGACATGGCCAGCATGTTCCGATAGCTCAGCTATTTCTGAGCCTCTGACTGAACTGCAGTCGTTCAACGTGCTGCGTCCCTGGAACAGCCATTTGGCAGGATGCAGTGTATCCTTCCTTTCTCCCCACTCCTGCAGCTTTTGCACCTGAGGCTGAATTTATGGGTTTGAAGTTTCTGCTCTCTGGATCAACTTCCTTCCCTCATCTGAAAAGGGAAATTGAGCATTAAATATTTTCCTTTAGTATGTGGAATTTTCCTCTTACAGCTTAGCAAATCCTGGTCTGAATTTTACTTTAACAGAAAACACTGAAGGTCATCATCTGTAAGAGTTTGTTTTTGTTGATTACTTGGTAAATTGTCAGAGACACCCAACTCCAAGTTAGCTATCCACATGACTGAGCTAAGAAAACAGAACAAGTCTTTACCATGTGACCTTTTTAATGTTTGATAGCCTTAAGGAAGGATAGATCACCTAACAAATTTCCTAAACCCATATGTGCTGGTTTGTGCAGATGCAAGGCTGGTGGGTACAACTTTACATCTTAAGTTGCAAGTTTGGATCCCAGTGTCTACAGGAAGTTAATAAAAATTAACCTAATAAAAACTCTCAACCTTGGCAAAGAACAACTTTTAAATAAGTTTCTCTCTTGTCTTCTTGCATATCTACTGCAGCATATGCGCAGTGTAAGCATAGTGGATTTAGCTGTTGCCCAAGAAAAAAGACACAGAGGAGCTTGGCACAGACATTCTACTCTTTATGTTAAAGGTACCGAACTGTTAGAAGAAAACTGAGTTTTTGTTGTTACTGCATAAGGCTTATGGATGGAGAGGACTTGGCATTATGAGCACCATGCCTGCTCCAACCAACGGAGCTCATCTCAGGGTTCATACCAGCAGAGCTCTGCCTGTGCACACACAGAGCAGATGAAGAAGAGCATCTCCTGTTTGAATGACACCCAAGATCACTGAGTTATGTCAGTGTGAAGTTAGAGCTCTGTTATCCTGCTCCTATGTGGTCCTCCCAGGAGAGGAGTGGCATTCCTGTACTGGAGAGGGCAGTGCTGTCAGTCTCACACCAAAGGAAGCTTTCCCTTGCTGGGCAGAATCCCTGAGTCTGGTCTGGCTGCCAGAGTATCAACTAAATCGTGATTCCCAAACAGGGAGTTGGCCATAAAAACAGACAGTGTAACTGAACAGATACCTCCAAACCTGCTGTAGAGGAGAATACTGGAGAACTAGTGAAGGCACTAGAAGATAAGGAGCCAACTGAAAGGGTTTCTAACAAATTCAAAGGCCATGTCTTTTAATAGACCACTGAAAGAATGTAGATGGATTACAATCTCTATAAAATACTTATATTCAGAGAACTGTCCTTGAAAGTAATTAACTTAAATGTGATCTAAAAGGTGAAATAATTTTTACTCTAAAGCATCTCTCTGCCTAGTTTAAAGAAAGAACTCAATCTTCCAAGCTTTTGATTACAAAGCAATTTAGCACAAGTCAGTTACTGCTGTGGTCCTTAAAAGCTTTAAAGCTTGCCCTATGCCAAAGCTCTATTACACTGCACACCAAGCTAGATTCAACACTACATTATTTACCATTTGTAAGCAAGTTAATAAAAGCTTTGGTATGTGAATATGTTTTCATCTTAGAAGTTTTCCATAGTTTCTAACATGGCTTAAAAGTTGCCCTACTTCTGCTTGAGTTAAGACTTAATTAGAAATATGTGCTCTTTGCCTTACAACCTGCAGAACTATGAGGTAGTAGGAAAGGTAATGGTAAATGTAAGCATTTGTCTTTAAATCTGGCAATCTTAAGGTAAAAGATAAGATTTGTAAAGATAATGAACTAAAGCAAAAGACTCAACTTGAACTAATTTGAGTTAAACTAAATCACTATGTATACCTTGGTCGCTTTCAGCAAGCTTGGAAAAAAAAACTTCCAAAAAGATTAGTGAGAAGGATAAAAACCTAGAAACCTGCAATAGTCATAAGTAAATTTGCAGAAAGCAAGCAGCTTCCTCCTAAATGGATTCCAAAGATAACATGCATGAAGACAGACTTGTTAGATTGAATTCTTAGTTAAACTAAGTACAACAGACATGGCAGAAGGTGTGTTTATGCAGACCTGGTGCAGGTTTGCAGAAGGTAGTTCTCCCTTTAGTTTTAAGTAGAATTTCAAGCAGTCCTTAAGTTTGGTTGAAAAGCAGCATTATGTGTACAGTTGTTTCAAAGTCATTCTTTCCAGCCCAGATTGTGGTCACCAGTAATAGGTACTTAGTTTTCACAGGTTAGAAGGCTCTGAATCAGGAACTACATTCATTTGGCATCTGGCTTTGGTGACTATTAGTTTTTTTTGATGCTATTAAGTGATGAGAGAGACTAGTTTAATTCAGAGCAAATTACACAAGCCTTGAGTATGAGGCAGTGGAGCAGGTTGCCCAGAGAAGTTATGGATGCCAGATCCCTGGAAGTGTTCAAGGCCAGGCTGAACAGATCTTGGAGCAATCTGGTGTAGTGGAAGGTGTCCCTGCCCATGGAATGGCTTTGGAACTGGATGATCTTTAGGGTCGCTTCCAACCCAAAGCATTCAGAGTCTCTGCCTGGTTCTACTCAGTTCATGTTTCTTTGGGCCTCCAGTGACTCCACTTGCAGTCAAGTCAAGGCTTAGGCTGTATCCTCAATTAGCACTTATCTGCACTGGGGCAGAGCTGGAGACCAAAATGAGTGGTCCTGAGAATCTGACATATTTGAGGGTTTCATTTCGGCCTAGAAATAAACTTTTCTGTTCCAGCCCAGACCCTCATCTGGTCCAGCTAAATACCCACCAAAGAGATCAAATGCAGTTAGAGGCATTCTAAGAGCTATTTCTTGCTGGAGTTTTGCTATAAATGAATCCAGTTTGTGCACTGAGGACACTGCACAAGCAAGCCAGATCATGGCAAATGCTCTGCTAGTTTGAAAAGCATAGAAGAGCTCTTCATTAAATATTAAGGTAACAAACCCCCATTTTTTATATACTTGGTGCAGTGCTCCTGTTGGTTTACATTTCAAAGCATTAATTTACAGAACACTTAAGATCAGTCAGTACATATAATGATCTTGAAAAAATTATTCTAAGTTCTGCCTTCCCCTGTTTTCCAGGTGCGGGAGTCTTCTTGATGTGATATCCAAGAGAGCCATTGCTAAAATTATTATGGTTGCTATGCAACCTCAGGGTGATAAATAACTGGTTTAAAACAGTCCTATGCTATTTCTTTTCCAACAGGACCCAAACAGTTTCTTACCACTGCACCTAATAAAACTCCTGAAGAAAAACATATGCAGTTTTTATGACTAAAGAAGTTTCTTTATTCAAATATCTCATTATTTCTAGGCACTATCACCAAATTACTGCACCAAGTTATCTTCAAGTATGCATTATTCCAGCATTGTAACTTCTCTGCAAACACCACCAAGCCCCATCTTGTCTCCCCTGCTTGGATCATCAGCTGAAAGCACAACAGAAATAGTCTGAAGGTAGAAATTAACCAATATAATACTCATAATCCAGCTGTAATTTCCAAAAGCATTAGGTTTTTTATGTAGTCAGGTAAGTCTTCTCTACAGAAACAAAACTAAACATGGACAAACTCAACATACAACTTATATATTCCCAGTTTGTTTTATTTTCATGGAATGCTAATTTAGTTACAATCTGGCAGTTCATAACTACTGAAATGTGACATTAATTTGTCTCCAATGCTGTAGAACTGTCTTGATTTATATAGTTTTAAAACAATCTTATTTTACAATAGTTGAGGTCTCTGGTGGTTTTTAAGCTCTGATGCTTAAGCACACAGCAAGCTACAAACCTTAGGTTTTATATTTATACATATATTCTATGTATTCAGACAACTGCTGTAAGTTATCTATAATTTAATATTTATAAAAAGTGCATATACTGGTACATATGCACATCTAGAAACACACTTTTACTACTGCCTCCCTTTTTATAAAAAGCTGCATAAGATACAGCCGTATTATTCTCACTCACTGCTATTAAAGTCTTTTACTATCTTTGTTACACAATTTTAACTATTCAATTACCTCAAACTGATGTAGGTATTTCTATGTATATTTTCTCCTAAAGAAAAAAAGTCCTCCCTATTCCTTTAAGAAGCTTTAAGTCATGCATCAATTTAGTACACAGTCACTTTTACCATGAATTTTAGAATCCTAGACAGTGTAAAATCTACTTCTGGAAAATGTCTGTCTGTATATTTAATTTCTTCTTTTAGTTACAAAAAATATATAGGATTGAAACATACTGAATACATGCATCTCTCAAAGTGGCTATATTCTAGCCTTATAGATAAATTAAAAAAGTACACCCTTGCTAACAGGATGCAAACATGGCCTCAAACAGGCCATTACCTGTATTTAATAGAGCTCATTACATTAAAAAGTTCAAGTCAGCTGTTCTCACAAGATGGTGTCAAAAGACCGAAGAGTGTGATATATTTATAGTCAATATACAAAGATGGGTGCACAGGCCTAGTGCCATTCCATTATTCAATACTTTCAAGGCTTCTAGGCTTTGCCTCTGGTGATGTAAGTCCTGAAATGATCTGAATGAAAGCTTAAGTTGAAAATTGCTTTTTTAATACACCATAAAAGCAAGTTGTGTTTAAAAGAAAAATGTACACTGAACAACCTGAAGTACTCACTGAAACAACTGTACAAAACTATTATAGATACAGAAAGAAATAATGGTGGACTTAACTGCAAACACAAGTAACACTTGTTAACAAATATAAAAACCTGCTTTGTTTTAATTCTTCTACCAAGTAAGAATTTGCAGCTGTTCAGAACAAATAAAATTCAAACCACCTCACAATGTTTACATTTAAAGTTTTTATACAGTGCAAACGTTTAAGACAGAATAACTTCCCAGTGAAACAGCTGACACTACTTTGTGCCAGTCTTTTGAAGATTCTTCTTTCAGTAAGTCTATTTACACATTAAGCTAAAGGTTCACTCTATATGCGTTGAAGTTTGCTGAATATCAGCAGAAAAATATGTGAAATAGCAGCAGTTTTATTACAAATATGTGATGGTTACTTTAATGAATGCATAAAGTTTTCAAGACTGTATTCAGTGTCATACTGCTCTTGATCCCATAGTTCTCCAAGGTTTTCGAGTACTGATTTCATTGATGCTTTCCCAGAAGAGGTAGAGGTATCTGCTTTTTCAGTTTTTCCATCCTTTGCAAAAGAAAAAATTCCTGTTAATATACAGAATAATGTTTTCAGGAATCTAACAAATTCTTCCAAGTCTGATAATTCTTCTGGGGAAATATCACTTCCTCCTGTTGTTCAGAGAGCTGTCTACTATTCATCAGTCCAACTTAAGTGTTCGTGTGATTAAATTTTACATTTCAAAGCAAAGCTTTTCCCTAAGCTGACTATTTTTGGTAGGTATTTGTAAAAATGTTTCTTTACCTTGTCAAGAGTGAACAGATCAAGAAGCTGCTCTGTTCCCATGCTCTGTAGGCTTGCATTTTCTTGGCTGATCACTGTATTTGCAATATTCATTTTGAACTTTTGAAGACCCATGATCTTCTCTTCCAGAGTTCCCCTGGTTATCAGGCGATACACATTAACAACACGTTTCTGAAAGAAAAAAAGCACACTTAGCTAAAAAGCATCATCTTAGGGTATTCAGGAAAGCATTTCCATGGACAGTCTGGAGGCAGTTTGGCTTGGAGTTACCCTTCAGTAACTGTACTCAGTCTGACAGACATTAGATGGAAAGCACAAGACTATGCCACTATATAGTAGAGGCATCTTCAATTGCAGCTGTACTCCAGAAGAACTCACTGCTTTTTACAGCTCTAGGGGAACACTAACAGCAGTCATTCTTGTCCTTCTCTGGTGCTCAGACAGGGCAAACCTGTGGGCTGCCCCTTCAGATCTTTGTGTCACTCCTGAGTCATCTCTTCCTCCACTGAAGTGTGATTCTTCCCTGGCCTCTCCCCAGCAGCTCAGGAAGTACAGAAGAGAAGACTTACCAAGCTGGGGACAGAATAAGGAAGTACACACTTCAGCATATTTGCAAGAAATAAGTATGAATGGACGCTTGGTAGAAACCCACAGATGTCACTTTCTTATACATTACAATCTCTCTCATGCTAGTTCAGCAAGAAAAAAGCCACCCTTATGGGAAATAAAGAGATTTTCACCTGCCCAATGCGATGTGCCCGATCCATGGCTTGCAGGTCTCTCATTGGGTTCCAGTCATGTTCCACAAATACGACCGTGTCAGCCCCTGTCAAGTTAAGTCCTAGTCCACCAACATGAGTGGTGAGCAAAAGAACATCTATAGACGGGTCATTATTAAACCTGCATACAACAAAAAGTTAAGTATGGTAAGTTTCATTTAAATAAATAATTTATGAACCTCATCTGCTTTGAGGCAGACAAAAACCCAATTCTGCACCATATAAATAATGCAGTTCATTAAACTTGGCCTCATACTGGTTATGAGGAGATAATGCGTACCGGGAAACAATGGAATGTCTCTGCCCAGCAGGGATGCTGCCATCAAGTCGTAAGTAAGTAACTGAAGGTAACTGAGGTCTGAGAAGGTCGTGCTCCACTATATCCAGCATACTCTTCAGCTGACAGAAGATAAGCACTCTGTGCTGGGCCACAACAGCTTCTGTACCGCTTTCTGAAGATCCGCCATTCCCCAAACCACAGTCTAGTAGCAGCTTTAAGTAAAAGAACATTAAGGTGTGTCATTAAAATGACTGCAGATGTCATGTAAACATTGACGTTTGTTGATTATCAAAAGTAGAAATGAGAGAAACAAACTGCAGAAGGAAGTATATAAATGACAGTCACTTAAGTGACAAGAAGGCAAAGTCTGACTTCACAGTCAAACTACAAAAAACTTAAGAGTCACCAGAAAGCCATTTTCTTCACTTACTTAAATTCTATTTTAAGTAAAGCTATGTAATGCAATCTAACTTTATCAAGGAAGTAGTCTCCTGTATAATAAATATGAAAAAAAAGATCTGCAACAAGAGGGACAAGAATAAAACAGAAGTAAGGTTCTTCATATGCCAACAAGTTATATAAACATCATCGCCATGAAGACTGTGCTTCCCCTCCCTCTTGAATTATCAGGGAAAATGGGGCATATCCTGAAACATCCTTGCATTCTTTTTCATTTGCTACTTAATTTTATTAAGAAGAGTTTTCATATTGATGAAACCTTAAATAAACATCCTAAACTGTAACATCAGTAGAGACATTTAGGAAATTTAAGGCACAACATGCATCCACTTACTTGTTTTAAAGCAGACAACTTAGGTGCATGTTGGATATCTCGAAGGGATGAATTCTGAGCTGCAAGTTGCTCTGTAATTCTTTTATATTCTGGATGTTGGGTTGTGAGCACTAATGCTGGATGGTTGCAGAGCTTCCGTAAGTACTGCAATGCCTTTAATTATTTAAGAAATGAAGTTCAAAGAAATAATTAGCAAGAACACAGTTACAGAAAAAGGATTAACAGAATTGATTTTAAATATAGGGGTCACTCGGCCACATTCCACAATCTGGACTTTATGGTGTATTTTCATCAGAATTGCACATTTAAATCCTGCATTTCAAAATGTATCCAAACACTGTTACACTCATTGTGATCTTGGTCCCTCTTTCAGGAAAAGTGCAGATTACCATTTCCCACACTTTCATCTGAGTCTGTGATAGAGGAAATGGGTTGGGAGCAGTGCAGAGCCTTTGAGAGTAATTGTTTCCAATTAACCAAGAGTTAATCTGCAATTCTGTAAGATCATGAACCTTCATAAATTCAGATCTAACCTTAAGGAAACATTTTGCCCATGTTTTAGAATCTTAATGTTGAAGTGTAACAGCTGATGAAATCAGAATTACTTCCCTCATTCTGAAGTTTTGCTCTCTCAGTACTCAGCTTTTACAAGAGCCACAAAACAGCTGAACACCAGTTGAGCAGATCACATTAAAAATACAAGACAGTTATGCTTCGTAAGACACAAACAAAAATTTCAACATAATAGCTATATATCACATTCAAGCCATAAATATTCTATTTAGATCATATGGCCACAAATGTCTAAGTTTACTATTTTGATTTTTGTTTTTTACCAAACCTATAAATATAGTTACCAAAAATGTATGTACTAGGTAATAAAAATTACTGAAAAAATCTGTACCTGAAATACATGACCTGTAGATTTAAGCTTTGGTTTTTCAGTTTCTTCATTCAGTGAAATTGAAGAAACTGTTTCATCAATATCACATTTGGCACGAGACTTGGCAAAATCTTCATAAAGCTGAACCTGTAGACCACACAAGAGAATGAGTGTGTTTTTTCCTGACAGAAGATAGACAGTCCTCTTCAGAGTTTAGTTTCAAGATAAAATTCTGGATTATCATACATCAAGAAAGCTACTTCATATCTAACACAAGATAAACACTAACAACACAATCTCTTGCCATTTATTTTCTTTCAACTTGGAAAGTGTTATTAAAAAACAATCTGCAGATGCCTATGTGTTGTTCCTGAAAAATGCCTGAAGTTAAGCCCAAGAAATATTCTATTACTACAGGACTGGAATTAAGTTTTTTAAACACATACTAGAAAATCTTTTTAGCACATCCAGAGAGTGTCAGAGCTGATATCAGACTGACACAGGAATACAGAATTCATGCCTTTGTGGTTTTAACTGTGCTGAAACAAACTTTCAGCCGCTTTTTAAGCATACCTGTAGAGGACTGAGAATACAGTAATAATCTTGAATAATTTTGGGCGGAAGATCTTGCAGCACATCCTCTTTCATTCTCCTTAGCAGGAATGGCAGGACTTGGCGGTGCAGCGCTTCCATTGCAAGGACCCCTAGTGAGGGCAACAGCAGCAGTGTTTGAGAAGAAAAACACTTCTTTTCAACAGCTCCCCCTCAATCTCTGATGTTAGAACTGACCACACTTTTTCTTTTCATTAGCAGCTCTCATTTAAAAGGCTAAAACAAAAACCCAAACACTGAACATTTGATCCTTACCAGCCTCTTGTTCTCGACTGGAGCTTCGGGCATCTCTGCTTGCCAGGATTGGTTTGCCATAACGAGCCGCAAACTGGCGTTCAGTGCCCAAAAATCCTGGCATGAGGAAGTCAAACAACGACCACAACTCTAAAACGTTGTTCTGAACATAAAAGAAACATTTGATAAATTATTTTCAAAAGTAATAAATCGTTGCGAGGTATCAGAAAAAAATTCCATGTATATTTAAAACCCTACAAACCTCACACTACAACCCAGTCCCAAGAAGCTGGAGCTTGGCTCTTTCATCCATCTGAGTTACAGACTACCTCTGCATGCACTTGAATGTATAAACCGACTTCCCACTGTGTCCAACGCCTTAAGCCACACCCTGCATTCTTCTGGTTAACAAAACCCAGGACACACCAGTGGTCTTAGTTCTGGGTGAGACTGATACTGCACAGGCAGTATCACTGGGATGAAGCTCAAAATCTGGAGATCTCAGAATTGAGTTTCCTGCTAATTTTAATTTCCTACTTCCCTGCCTGACACTTAGAGAAGAAGTGGCAGAGAAAGTCTTGCTGCCAGCTTTTGAACCCCATTAGTACCACAAAACCTGCATTCATTTCCCTATACACAGGTACACCAGGAAAGGGAAAAGATGTTGTTTTGAGCATTTAGCAGTGAAAGGCTGTTTTACAATGTATACTTGAACATGGTGATTGATAAAAGGTTCAATGAAATGGAGTGCAAGATAGACCTATTTTGTTTATTTTCTACTATTCATCCAAAATAGAAAATCAGTTACCTGGATTGGTGTCCCAGAAAGAATTATCCTGTAATTAGCAGTCAGTTGTTTTACTGCTTTTGACAGCTTTGTTTTTCCATTTTTTATTACATGGCCTTCATCAAGAATGCAGTAATTAAACTTAATATTTCTAGAAAAGAAGAACACAGACTTAAGTAGCATTTAAAATTCTAAGCTATGAAAAACTTCAGAAAATAAGCCAATTCTTACCTGAAGAAGTCAATGTCATTTCTTACAACATCATATGAAGCCACTATGAGATTGTGTCTTTTCACCTGGTGTTGCAATCTTAAGAAAAAAAATGAGGAGTTAATTGAAGTGTTCCTTACACATGTTATTATTTCAGCCTTTAAAGGTACCATCACAAGTGTTGCCATGCCAACAAACTGTGCTTCAGTAGTAGTAGTAAAGTGAATTGAAAAATCCCATATGTGATATTTTACTCTAAACCAGTTCTAAATGCAAGATGGATTACCTTGCTCTCTCAGTAGGAGGTCCGGTATAGTGCAATGGATTAAGATATTCTTTCGAGCAGAATTTGCCCACTTCATCCACCCAGTGTCCCGTGAGTGTAGGAGGACACACCACCAAGGAGGGAAGAGGAACACTGTCCACCAGCTTTGTTCTTGCATATTCCCGAGCCCTTTAAGAGTATAGAATAGAGTTTTTAAAAAGTTGTTTTTCACAGAAGAGTTGAGGTGGGACCTGGGGAGGCCACCTGGTCCAACCCCCCCCTTCAAACACAGCCACCTACAGTTACCTAGGGCTATGTTCAGTCATTACCACAGATAAGACCTATCATTAAAGTCTAAGACAGAATGTTATTTAAGCTTACCTGAGGCAATGATCACCTGCAAGAATGCAAATGGATTGTAAAGTTTTTCCTAAGCCCATGTCATCACAAAGAATTCCATGAAGTTTGTATTTATTGAGAAATGCAAGCCAGTTCACTCCATCCTGAAATCAGAAAAGAAGGAGAGAGCCTCAAGTAAAAACTGGCTTTTTGCTAGTTAAGCTTCAGTTCAAACATCCGTATGTTCTATCACCCAGCACTGCCAAACTAGGAGCTGGTTTCCCATCATAAATGCATCCACTACAGCCCAGTCACTAAAAAGTGGGGGGAATAAAGGGAACAACAAAGAGCCAAATGGTACAGTGAGGCCTGGCTTTGCAGTGGTGGGCTGCCACAGTCAGTGGCAGCAAGGCACAGCCCAGTGGCCATTCCCAGAAAAAAAGGCAAAATCCAGAGAAGGGGAAAAAATATCACTGGAACAGTATAAGAGGCATGCTTATTACTTCATTTGTTCTTCCTTATCCAGAGTCCAAGATACACACTGCATAACTGAAACCAAAAAACTCAAAAAATCCACAAGAAAAATGCCAGTACCTGAACAACTCCTACTATTCCATGACTACTATTCCATTAGACTGGAACTTTTAAAACAAAATTGTAAGCTATTACCTGCTGGTATTTTCTGAGCTCTGCTTTGATTGGTACTGGAATTTCATAGTTTTCCAGTTTTTTTCCATCCAGTAATTGTTCCAGAAAGTGACGTTCTTTAGCCTTCATTCTGATTAATTCTTCGGACATGTTTGGTGGGTCTGGTATTCCAGCCTAGGATAACATTTTTAAAGCAGTGATGTAAGGGCTACAGCACTTAACTGCCACACAGAGGAGAAGAAGAAATTAAACCTCATAATTACTTAGACATTTTCAACAAACAGACAGTAAAGTTCTGAAATCTTCTCAACTATATGAATCTAAACTCAGGATTTAAACACTATATTTAGCTATACTTGTTTGATTACTTGCAGGTCAACACATGCAGGGCTGTAAGGTGCAAGAGACAAATCCTGCCCCAAAAGCACACACTGAAAAGATTGATAGAAATCACACAAAAGATGGAAAATTCTGGTCATGCTTCTAAGATTCTACAAAGACTGAGCTATTCTATCTCTAATCGGAGAATTTATCTGGCTGGCTAGAGAATCCTATGATACCCACTTCTTTTGAGCCACAAGCTACCATCCAAAGTTTGATGGATTTTTCTACTACTTAGTAGAATTAGATCTCAAGTGATACTGAAATCCATAGGATGAATTCGAACAGTTGGAAACTGTTGGGAGAAGGAAAAACCTGAACCCCTCTAGGTTTGTAGCAGCAGATGTTTACTTCCTAGGTACTCCCCATACCAGCCCACAAGCCTAAAGACGACATCTGGGGGCCAAATATACTCGTTCTTGCTTGCTAAAAACATACAGTAGCAGCAGAGGCACTGCTATTTTCCCACCATCACATCTTTGGGTCATCCCATTTTTCTGGCCCACCTCCATCTTTAGTCAGCTTTACTTCAACTTACTAATCACTTGCAGAGGGCCCCTGGCTAAAAAATACCTCTATCAAATAATTCCACCATGTATGTGGTTAGTAAGGAAAGAGGATGTTAGTAGTGCCCCAGCAAGGTATTTAAGTACATACATACAGAGAGACAGCAGCCTCCTTGTTCAATGCTCTGCCTACACTCCCTTTTAGAAGAACTTATCTGCAGTATGAATACTGTGCCAGGTAATTTCAAGCATGTTGTCAGCTTGCAGCAGGATTGCTTATCAATACAGGTTTGGTCAAGTTGAACCATTTATCTTACAATCCTTCTCTTAGTCATACATTTTTATGGTTGAAGGAACAATCAATTTGAGCATAAAGATGCAGGTAACAAGAGCATAGTTAAGTTCCCCCAACTCACTTAATGCTATTTATTGTTAAATAAAACTCAAAATACTGTTCCATGACAATACTAGTATTTTCTCTCATTATTAATCTGCTTCACTCTACGCTTGCATATTTAATACAGTTCAATAACTGATACTGAACTTTCTTAACAAGAAAAGGAAATTTTAAGGCACTTCTTGCATAACTATGGAAAAGTATGAAGTGATCATGCAATTAATAAAACAAGTACAGTATGTTTTTAAGAGATGCTCACTAAATTTTATTAAAATAGCTGTAAAACCCCCCAAACCCTAAGCTGTATGTATTCCAAAGGACTGTGTTTAAGATGCATATGAAGAAGGGCACTTGGTGCAAATGGCACTGCAATGAACATGCTAGAAATTAAGCTCTTCTCTGTTCATGTTCAACATCTCAGTGTAAGCCCACCAAGTAAGCGCTCCTGTTAAGGCGGACTGCTAGTTACCAGATTCTAAGGTTCTATTATGTTAAATTAAAAAATGAGATAATAAAAAAGCCATTATGCTGACAACTGTTTTTCATGACTGACATGGAAAATCTAAACTGTCTTCTATTACCATCTGGTGGTCACGTTAAGTTACTTAGAAGCACTGTAGTCCTTGATGCACAACACTGGAAGGTGTCTGAGGTATGCAAGTCTTAGCAGGAGTGAAAGACTGAAGCAGATCTGTACCAATTAAACACTACTGCATCATAATACACAATATTTTGCCTAAATATGTGGGGTGGTGCTTTTTGATTTTAAGAACTAGTAATAAGTGACTCTACTTATCTCCACACTATTTCTATGACTGTTATTTTTTATTTTTCTTTTAAATCAGTATTGCTTTTGTGCATTTCTCCTGACAACATGCACAGCAACACACATACCTAAGGAGAGTGCACATATAACTCCTAAAACTTTTAAGACCAAACTAAGAAAAGCAGCATTACACACAAAATTAATAAATCTACCATTTGTGAACACAGTTGAAATGAACTTCTTATAAAAAGAAATTTTATTTTAACATTAAATTAGAAAATTGCTAACACAGGGTCTAATTTTGCTCATTTTACTTTTAAAGGACACATCTTCGATTATCTGATATGGACTCGACACCTATAAAACCAGTTACTCATTCAGCATTTAATAAGCCAGAAGCCTGGACTTTGCAGCTGGTGAAAGAGAGGATCCAGGACAGTTCACATACTCCATATACTTACAGCTCGAGCTTACCTCAAGAGGCATCAGTCTAATCAGTGTTGCAAAGCACTGAGTAGCCATAAAACGTACACTGTTTGTCTGATCACTCATTCTACCCAGAACTGGAACCACTAGAAGAACAATGTATGGAACAATACCAACATCCAGCTGCTCCATCACACCTGGAGTGGTTATTAAGGAAAGAACTTTTACCAGTTCAGGTTTGTCTGACAAATATATATCCAGGAGATTCCACACTCAGTAAGTAAGAGTCATTAATTGTTACACTCAGGTGAATGAGATTTCTAGTAACAAAGCAATGCAAAAGCAGGGAAATCTGATCTACCCAACTACTTTCAGCCGGCAAAAAGTGCATGGTTTGAGAAACTGCATTACCTCCACCAAAATATCACTTGGTAGATAAAATAGAGACCATGGAAATGAAAGTTTCTTCTGTTTCTTTCCACAGGAGAAAAAACAGTTTAGTATTTTATTTAATTCCTCCTCTAATTTTTTTCAGGAAACCGTTTTCGTTCACCCAAATGAAGCAACAGCAAAGAAGTTTCTGCATTTTTGAATACACACGCAAGGATACACGCAAGTGCTTCAATTGCACCTTCTTGTTTGGTGTTGTCATCTATTGCTCCCAGCCACGGTAGAACCTTCTCTAGAAAGATATTCATTGTTTCCATGGTTGCTATTTTGCTCATAACACCCACACAACGGGAAGCCATGTGTCTCACAGCAGTGCTGGGATGTTGAAGGCACATGTAAAGATGAGGCAAATGCTGTATTAACTGAATAAAAGAAAAAAGTGTGGGGAGTAAAGGTTAATATGAATTATAAACAAATTAGTGATTTTTTTTGGAACTACAGAGTCTCTAAGTCATTTAAGAATGTTTAAAATGGCTCCTTTGCAAGATATAAACGCTTAAAACTAAAAAAATAATTTCAGAAGAAAAAGGCACTTTGAACTTTGAACACGTATTACTTACTCCTCAATACAGATAAAATTCAGAGTAACAAAATATTTAGCATTTCAGTCAAAATGAAAATTAATGAAGCCCTTAGTTAGCAAGGAAATGTTTCACACTGAAAATATAGTACTAAATACCCATAACTTTTTATTAAAAAAAGAATTTTTTTCTTAAATACAGATACATAGATTTAAGAATTACTTCAAACTAGCAAATCTGTCCTAGGCTCATCCCCTTTGTGTTTAGGCAGATTAATTATTCATATTGGTAATCTCAATAATTCTTTGTGACAAGGAAGACACCCAGAAGGAAATCTACATCTTGCCAGCAGGGTACACACGTATGTCTTTGGTGCACATATGTGTCTTCTTTTTAATCACTGAAGATACGCTTTTGTATGGGATACCTTAAACAGATGGTCACGTTTTCCCTAGTGTGAAAGTCCTGAAAGACTAGCTTTGATGAACCAAGTTCAGCCTCTTTGACTTCCTATGAATTTTTTTAAAACTGCATACAGTATTAGCACCACCAAAATCAATCTACACAGTAACTACAGGCCACATATACGTGTATATATATAAAATGCACATATTAAAAAAGTCTTTCCATGTCATATGCTAAATGCACTAAAAATCGCTTCAGTATTTTATTAAAATGGGTAAGAAAAAATTCCACATGCTTCTTCTCCATCTGCTCAGACATCTACAGCCATTCATTATACCCATCCTTTCCAGTGTTCTGGCCTACTTATTCCTTGCATGGGAGCCTTGCCATGTATTTTTGTCATCCTGTTACCCTTCTCTGTGTCTCTTCCAGAGCTACTACACTTATTTTGAAATAGAGTACTGCAGATATGCTAGTACTGAAAACTGTGTTAGATGCAGGCATAAAGATGACTTTCTTGTTCTGTTTCTTCCTCAACTTTTTTTTTTTACCAGTACTTTACTGATACTTTCACAGAACTATCCCAACTCCAGGATTCTCTCCTGAATAGAAACAGACAGTTCAAAGAAAGAAGCCATTTTCTAAATAATCAAATCTAGTCTACTTGGGGGTAAACGGAGGTCTCCATAATTTTTGCATTCCCTGCACAGGCAGCCTTTCTGACAACCTTCAGCCTGGTACGGAGTAGCCAGGCAGTAAACTGACTTTATTACTACCATTTTGCTCCCACTCTGGCCGCACAAACTGCACGTCAGACTATTATAAGTCAAACCATTTCAGTCAGCCACACAGTGCTGCATAACCACATTTTTATCTGTACTTTCATAACAAACAGAAGGCATCATATTATCAGTCTGTTCTCCAGGTTTAGGATATACAGAATTAGAATAAAGCAGAGCAGAGATGCTGATTCCAATGTAACACAATAGCATAAATATCATAATAACACAAGTGTTGAACACGAACGTTTTTTGGGAATCTCATCCAAAAAAAGGTAGGCCAAGGCTAAATTTTTAGGTAGCTGTTTGCTTTTGTGGTTTATTCTATGACCTGCACAAACTACAGAATTTAACATCCTATGGAATACAGGGGAAAAACAGCTTTAAAACTGCACAGCTTAACTGCTGAAGGCTGTGCCTTCAATTTATCAAGACTAGAATGGAGGACTTGGAGAACAGGCAGGCTAGTGAGTGACTAAAATACCATTTGAGCAAAATCAGAAAAACATCTAAAAAAGAAAAATAAAGACTTGAACCACTAGCAATAAACAGACTGAAGCATTTCATACAAAAGCTGATTACCAGAGGATGTAGCTGAGTATCCATTGAAGCTGCTGTTGTTTCAAAAACCTGCAAGGAATTCACCAGCTCCTGGGCAGGAGCATCTCCTTTTTCCAGTAAGGACTTTCGGTCTGGCAAAAACAGAAAAGGTGTTCAGTTTAAGACTGACATAGTGGCCCCAGCCTGCCACCCCTCCCAGCTTAAATCAGAAGCGTAATTACCGAAATTATTTATGTGAATGTTGTTCCTTAATGAGCCAACCATAGCATCCCAGAGATGTGGCAATCCCGTTGCCATTTCAGCACCAAAATGTTTAGCTATAGTAGATAAGGCAAATTCAGCTCCTCTTCTCTGTACAACATAAGGTTTCTGAGCCTAGAATTAAACAATTTAACAAAGTAGTGAGGTCAGATACATTTAAGAATAACAATTATTGTCAAGGGTGACCTCTCATTATGCAGGCATTCAATTCTGATTGTGTTTATACTTACCTACAACACATTCACCAACAGGTTTTTTCCCCAAGTTAATTACTTTATTCTTTATACATGTAAAAAACCAAAAATCTTTTACAGCCAATTATTTAAAGTGAGATTTGGCCTTTGCTGATACTGGTCCATTTCAACAAGATGTTTTCCAAGTGGTTCCGGTTCCAGAACCTCAGATGTTGCCAATACAGTGACACCAAGAACAGTAACATACTAGAAAACTTACCAGAAACAATACTTGATCTGTTATTTATTCCCCTTCTCTTGTTCCCACCCTCTTTGGCAAGCAGAATTAATAAAAAACCGCTAACAATTAAGAAGAAAATCCACAACACTGTTTAAGAATCACAGTCCTGCCTAGAATCTTATTAAAACATGCTGAAGTTCTAAATTAATAAAAGAGAAGAGTTTAGAACATCAAGTATAAAAGTCACACAGACATCTTATTTCACAGTCATATTTCAATTACTAGTTTTAATGCTTCAGAGGCATCCAGCAGGCATTGAGATGACCAACATTAACATGGGCAGGACACAGTTTGCGTCCTCTTGTGTTTGTTCCACACTTTGTGGAAATCCATCTGCATGAACTTATATTGATATTCATATTCTACAGTAAATATAAAATTTCAGGAGTTATTAATGTTTTTAATGACAAACATTTAAAATACCAAACATAAGCTGTTTGCATCACAAAACTTCCTGTTTCATGATGCAAAACCCTGGCCATCCCTACTACAATGGTATCAACTCCAGTGAATTCAAAGTAATGGAAGGGAGGGGGGGATGTGAAGTTGCAAATTCAAGCTTTTGAAATGTACCTCATCAAGTTCTGTAGGAATGCTTCCACTGCTGCCTGTGGGGAGATCTGCAATAGGGGCTTTTGGAGCTTTTGGAGTAGGACCTCGCCGACTTGTGATGGCAAAAGCAGCTTTCTGATGTCTGTACAGTGTAATTATTCCCCTGTGCTTAGTAACTGTGTGCTGCATCCCATCTTTATCAGAGTTGGGCCCTAAAAGAAAAGGGAGGACAGCTGACAACAATTTAAGCTGCAGTTTAACACATAGGGGGAAGTGAGAGCTACCTACAAGTCATCTGCTGATTGTGCTTTAAAAAACCCTTAATTTTTTCCATCCTTGAGGACAATGGCACTTCAGTACAGAGAAGAGTTACTCTGCTAGGAGCACATTACAGACTTGGTATGAAAAGTTAAGTGTGCAAACTGCCAGAAATTCTTATTCAGCAAGAAGCACACGTAACACTTCAACCAAATAGAAGATGTTTGCACAATTTTATTTCATAGAAAGCACATTATGTTCTCAAGTTTAAACCAACTTATGTTCTGTGTCCTTTACAAACAGTTCAATACTTCTGTCATGATACAATAAAAGATGCCATCAGTATCTTTGGAATTGCTGATGTTTCTATTTACACTAAAGAGCTTCTTTTTCGATCAGATATGAATATATTCTACTCTCAGATAAAGGAGGACACATTCATTAAGAAAGAGTAAAACGTACAATATTCAAACCTTAAAGCAGGTTAGAATCTTTGAGAGTATTAAGATCTTAATTAGGTTAATCTGGGTTGTTCATTCAATCCATACATTTGGAATAGTGGACAGCCATTTAAAGAACCCATGACCATTGCATGCATAGGATTATTTCATTCATTTTGAACACTGTCCTCATCTTTTTATCTTATGATTTGCCTATGGAATGTAACACAAGTCACACATTTTTGACAGGCTACTTTAACTTCATTTTTACTCAAAGAAAAGCTTAACATCTGTAAGTACAATGTGATCATAACTGGATAATAACTGAACAAGAATCAATACTTGGAAACCGGAATTAAAGCATTTTATACATATATTTTTCTGAAAACAATACACATTAGTTGCACAGTTTAAAATACCTAAATGAAATCATTATAAATAAATAAATACTCAGATGCTGGCATCTTAAGAATCACTGAAAACAAGTCTCAGTCAAATACTCATTTCAACTGTTCAGAAATAAGCACAGACATATATTAAGAACCCTGGCAGTCTTAGATGTCATACCTTTTGAGTTTTCATGGCTACTCTGAGGCTGTGCAGGACATGCTGCTAGTGGGGTAAGATGTGGATCCACACAGAGAGAGTTGCAGAGATTTTTTATAATCTTTGAGTTGGGACAAGGAGACCTCGCTGTACACTGCTGAAGTAACTTTGCTATACATGAAGCCACATAGTTTTGTACAAGCGTATTCTCTTCTTTTTTGATAGCTTCCATTAAGGGTTTTATAACAGGATTTAGTTTCTCTGGAAGTTGCTGCAAGTTCACAACTGCACATGCAGCAAAGGTATGGACTCGCAGATGCAACACTTGCCATTCTTGATTTGTTTCTGTAACAGTCATTTGGACTTGCTGCCGTTTACTGTCCAACTGTTGCAGAACTTTAGGATTCAAATTAAAGGATGATGTCACCTCATTGAAAACAGAAGTAACCTAAGAGAAAGGAAAAAAATAATGACAAATATGTTTCATTTACTGTAAAACGGGATATCCTCATGGCACACCATGAATCACTTGACCACATATCACCATCTCAATTTTCCCAGTAAATAACAGGAAATGCTCCAAAATGTAGTTTCTGGGAATCCTGAACTGCAGATCAAAGAGAAAATAAGGCATATCATAGACATTTAAAGTCTAGATTCCCAAAGCTACAAGAGCAGTTTATGTACTCCTGCAAATTTAGATTGTCCCATATCTGTTGGTTCTATCCAGATATTCTGGAAATATGTAAGCATGTGACAGACTGGCAAAGCAGAATGTGAATACAAGAATCCAGAAAGGATGTGCAAGGTCCTGTGCACGAACAAGTTGTTTCTGAGCTCATTTTCTTTTGAGCAAAGAGACTGGGATAAAAATCTAAGAAAAAAGCACAACAAAGTAGTTGTGGGACCTTCCATATCCTTCCCCACTCACAACTGGTTGACTATTGTTACTGAAATCTTTCACTGGAAAAAGATTAAAAGCAGATTAAAAGGTCAGGGGCAAGGGGGGAGAAGGTCTAGAATTTACAGTCTATTTACAAGTCTTTTGACAATGGTTTTGAAGCCCGCTTTGTTTTCTTGTGTGTAGATTTCAATAGTGAATCCACACCTGGGATCAGAACACTCAGTTTTATTCTCCTATTAAGTATGTACCTTGCACTGCACTTTATTTTTGTCAGACTGTAAACACACCTCAGGGGAAACAGTAAGCATCTTTACACATTCTTTTTTACAAGATATGCAAAGGTCACCACATTATTTCTTCAAGTTACTGTCTATGTAACAATTATGCTGAAGGTGCATTTCAAGACAAGAACAGATTTGAAGGAACGGCAGGCATGCCTCTACTTACCAGCTCATTAGCTTGATCTATTGTAAATACACTGCAGTTTACTCTGTTTCCAATGTCAATGTGTGCATCAGCCAACAATGAGATGAGTTGTTTACATTCATTTTGCATTCGTGTAAAAGGAACAGCAATTTCATCATAATAGAGATGTTCAGAAAGGACCCCAAGTAAACGAGGCTGAACACAAATAGCCACAGTTGTACACTCCTGTAAAAGAAAAACACAATTTGCATTTCTGAATAATCACAATTTCTTTTGTTCAGTCTTGGGCAGCTCAATCTAGTCACATAAATCCAATTTCCAGAAGGACTATTAACATTCATAACCCAGAAAACTAAAGGATTAGAAACAAAAAGTCTGCCACTAGAAATGATAGTGAGTAGAGAAAAGACAGTCATCTTAAAAGGAATCACTGACCTTAGATAAAAGGCATCTTGAGAAGAGACTTATTTGTAGAGAAAATGTGAGCATATTTACTGATTCATCCTTCTGACAGCTGGCATTTATCTGAGTACTGTATTCCTCCACTGTCTAACGATCAAGATTTTGGTATTTAGATGTATAAACACCATTTTAGCTTACCTACTGAAATCTTATTTCAAACTAAGTACCACACAACAAGCAGTGGATTGAGATAGTAAGTAAAATTTATTTTTGCTGCAGAAACATCCTACCTTTTGCAAGGCTGCCCACTCACAGATTACTAACGCAACACTAATCCTCTGCAAGGCAGATTTAGAATTTAAGTGGAAGAGCAATAGCTGAGCTAATGATTCAGCTGGCTTTATTTCTTGAGTAACAGTATTTACACCTGGGTCACAAATGCAGCAACAAAGTGCTCCCAGCAACCTGACAAGAGGAAAAAGAACAGTCACTTCAATGTTACAATTACTTTGCAATTTATGATTCAAAATGAAGATGCCAAAATAGTAATGAGATTTTGGCAAAACCACTATATATTATGAAAAATACATTGCTTTTAAGTATTTTTTTCATAGTTCCAGTAAACTGACTTTGCTGCCATCATCCGAGCACGCATGACAACATAATCCCTGGTTGCTGGATCTTCTGCAATGCTGTCTGCCCCAGCAATGTATTCCTGAATCACTTCCTTATTCTGGGTTTGACCTTGACGCAGTTTAGCGCCTGCCTTTTCCTGTGGAATAAAGGAGAGGTTGAAAGTGTGTTTGTAATGAAAAGATGAGTTAATATTCCATAACATTCCAAATAACCACCACACTATGAAGAAGTTGGATTAAGAGAATACTTCTTGGGTAACAGACTTCTTAAAGTAGTCAATACTTGTAAATCATCTCTCCACTAACAGCATTCTGTAGTCCAATTAAATGTATGCTATATTCCTTCACTATAATATTAAGGTTAATACTCAAGATACAGCTGATGAAAACACAGAGGAAAAAGGAGACCTCTCTCAGCATGTTTTCATAAATGACACACTGCTTTTGGATTTAACTCAGACCTGCAAACAGATGGCTTTGGAACCATGTAAATAAAGACTTTATAAAGTATCCACATAGAGAATGCTACACACCAGAACTTAATTCTCATGGATAACCTGACAAGAACCCTTTTGCTCTACAGACTTGAGGCCTGGAAGACAGTTTACATGTACAACTGTAGAAAGGCACCGCCACTCCCCTCTAACAGCTTTAGAATGTGGTTTATATAAAAGCAAAGCAATTTCCTACTTTCCTCAGAACAGTCAGTGAGGTCACATTTCACTTACTTTTGACCTGGTTTTTACTTCTAGCAACATGTTTAAGTCAATGGGCAAATGAGATGGCTGCATCATTAAGCAGAGCCAGGCTCCCATCCATGGACAAGCAGCTGCAACAACATACTGTACAGATGCCTTGTTTAACAGTTCCAGCCACACCTTGGGAAAGAACCACAGTAGAAATCATGACAAATTTGTACATGGTCTACATAAGATCACACACATGCTGAGAAACTACAGGAACTCTCTCTCATTCACTCTACAGGAAAAGCATCACACAGGGCAATTGCAAAGTATTTAACATGAGCACCCAATTCTTCATCTGCACGAAAGTACAGAGGATTTGAAAGACCAGGATACACAAGCACTATATCTAGGTGGTAAGTCATGCAAATACCTTGTGAATAAGATCCAGAATTTCTTGGTTGCTTTCTAAGATACAAAACTGAAATATGTGCCTCAACATATCTTGCAGAATTGGAGTCAGCCATGTTGAAGAACTCTGAAACAAGGATATCATATGACCAAGCATATTTCAATATGCATCACAGTAAGACACTAATAACTCTATTTCTTACCTGGTCTTGGGTAGACAACAGTGTGAATAATGTTTCCAGTGCTGCTTTTCGCACAGAAGATATCGTGTGATGCAAGAACGGCCACACACGTGGGACCAACACTGTCAGGGATTGCTGAATACTACAGGAAAGGGAGATGTAGAGGCAGTGACAGGGAAAAAAACCACACACACAGAGCTAAGTTAATTTTGTTTATGCTTGTTTTATCCAAAAGAAAGCTTTAAGAAAGGAAAGTATTATTGCATATACTTGGTGATTCTAAGTGAAGGATCAAGTTACTATAGCTTATACACTTGAAATAGTTTGAGTTGGTATCTTTTTTCAGGAAAATACTGGTTTGGGTTTTTTTTAACTAGAGAACTAGTCAATTGAAGCATGTATTTTTACCATGTTTTTTCCCAGATTGTACTTTAGGCTTTGTTCAACTGTTTAGAAAAAAGGAGGAGCTGTTTCTGTTCTGAAGTTGCTATTAGGCACTTACGACTTTACAAATAATTAAAAACTACTTGCATCTTTTTTTTCATGAACTGGCATATCAACTGATGCAAGTAGTACATGCTGAAATAAAGATTGCATTAGTAACAAAACTTCATTCTTCTTTTGGATTTGGGCAACCACCAGCTTCAGCACTACCAATCATATAGGATGAGAAAAATCAAATGTATACAGCATCTACCTTAAGTGCAGATACTGTGAGTTTACCACAAGTATTATGAAAAATTTAACATACTAAGATGCAGTTCCCTTAATTTGTCAGAGTCCCAAAGAGATAGCAACTAGGCAGTGTCATCAACCAGTCACAGAATTACTGTTTGTACTGTTGATGTGAATTTATGTTTGTAGCTTTCTTCAGAACTGTTCCAATAGCAAAGTTCTACAGGTTCATGAATGTGTTTTGATGTACACAGTTTGGTCTGGTTTGGAGTTTGTCTGCTCCTTGTTAACTAACAAAATGTTTGTGGGCAGGACCACCATGCAAGTGGAGTAAATACCCTTTACTAAAACACCCAAGATGAATGGAGAGAGAGAGAGAGAGAGAGAGAGAGAGAAGGGGAAAAAAGTCACATACAAACCATATCTAGTACACTTCTTAATTCCTTTGTTGCATTTCACTAATGTAATGAAAATAAAAGCACTGTCCTAACCTTCACTTTAAGGAAAAAAACAGAGTAGAACTAAAATACTGAGTTAAATAATCATCTCCTTGATACGTGATTTGAAAGAAACTGGTAATTCCAATTTGAAAACAAGTAGACACTCAAACCTGTAATACTGAAGCAATACTAACTGAGAAGTTACCTGCATTTGCGGACCTGAGGATAAGTCAGAAGGGATGAAAGAAGGATCATGATACTGTTTGTGGAAGCTGTCAAGTCATCCAACTCCAGAAGTGCATCCCACAAGGTATTAAGAATAAAAGGCACCTACACAAGCAAGCAGAGGTTATCATTAAAAAAAATCCAAAAACCCCAAACCAGTGCTGCCTCTAAGCATTATTTTCTTCACTTAGACCAAAAGTGAACTTAAACAGTTCAGTCACCTTCTGAGATTGAAGTTGGACCAGGCTTTCCACTACTGGTACCAAAGATGCTGCAGCAACAGCTCGGACATCATCATCCAGATCTTGCAGACCTTCAATTATTGCAGGCAACACTTTAGGCAATAAAGTGTTGATCATGTCCTGCCAAAAAGATCAAAAGCATTTTTAAACCTAAAAAGCTTATAAAGATCCAATCAACTAAGATGTACTCTAAGTGTGTGAATGAACCCCATTGTTTCAAAGGGATGGTACAGGTCCAAGACTGTAATCTAAATATTTTAAGTTACCATTCATGAAATTAAACATAGGTTATAAATGTAATGAACTGTAAGTCGGCTTGGTTTTGGTATAAACAAAGCTGAGTGTCTGCAGAATACCACCACAGATAGCCTAAGCTTCTTGTAACACTCTGCTCTGTTACTTCACATAGGAGAGTATCACCAAGAGCAGGCAGGCATATCCTCTATTTATAATGTTTCCTGCAAGTAACTCATCAAGTTACAACAGCACAGATTCACTATATACTTGCAGCATGGATATAAAAGTGTAGTCACACATCTCAACCCACAGGACTGCAGAGCAAGCAAGCTTGCTTTATCACATCTATCTACTGCTCAGCCACATCCTCTACTTTGAGCAGAGATTTTTGATCCGAACTTCTCTACAGTTTGTCTTGAGGGTTATTACCTGACGTACTGCCAAAGCATACTTTATTCCTAGGAGACCACCATGTCTCACTTCCCACTGTTCCTGTGTAAGCAGCTTCAGGAGAACATCCACAGTTTTATGAACACCAGTTTCATTCATGTGTTTCAATACTACTCCCAAAGTCTGAGCACAAGTCTCACGTACTGGTGCTACTACCTAGGAAAAAGTAAATGATAAAACAGATACTTCTATATGAAATTTGACTTAGAGAGTCAGATGACCAAACTGCTATACAAACAAGGTGAAGTTTACATATCAGCTACTTTTTAATAAGCATCTGTGAGCAGTTATAACAGGCACATGCAGTAGCACTACACAAGGCACAGCCAAGCTGCTGCAGTGTTATCTCCTGCAGAAGCTTGCTGAGCTACCTGTTCATGCAAAGGTAGCTTAAACTTACTTCATCTGAAACAAAATCTCCAAATCTGTCTAGTGCAAACACACAAAGCAGTCTAATAACCAAGTCTTCTAGCCACTCCTGATGCTGCTGAATCATCTGTAAGAAGAGAAAAGTTGAACACCTTGACTATATTTACTCATAAAGCACAAGCATTTCTGATATGCTTACTTTAGCTAAAATCTGTAAAAGACATGACAGCAAATGTTCACATTGACTCAATATAGTCCTCTTGCACAGACAGTCCAGGCCAAGTAGTCAGCACTAACTCAACTCACCTGGGTTACTGTAAACAACATAACCTGGTTGTTTTCTTCTCTAAAGACACAGTACCTTTAATAAAAGGTAGTGTCCTGCTTTCAGCTGGGACAGAGTTAGGTTTTTTCCTCAGTAGCTGGTACAGTGCTGTGTTCTGGATTCAGTATAAGAATAATGTTGATACCACACTGATGTTTTGGCTGCTGCTACATCATGCTGACCCGAAGTCAAAGACTTCTGAGTGTCTCATGCTCTGCCAGTGAGGAGGTACACAAAAGCAGAGAGGGTGCATAGCTGGGATAGGTGACAAAGGGACATTCCACACCACAGAATGTCACACCCAGTATAAAAACTGGGGGAGGTACCTAGAAGGGGCTGAGTGGTGCTTGGGGCCAGGCTGGGCATCGATCAGTGCATGGTGAGCAATTACATTGTGCAGCTTTTTGTTTTTCTTGGGTTTTAATTCTCTCTCTCCTTTTCATTACTGTTATTTCTTTTACTACAATTAGTACTATTATTACAATATTTTATTTTGTTTCAATTATTAAACCTTTCTTTTCTCAACCCATGAATTTCACTTCTATCCTGATGGTCCTCCCCCAACCACCAGAGGAGGGAGTGAGAAAGAGGCTATGCGATGCTTAGTTGCCTGCTGAAGTTAAAATACAACAGCTGGAGAGCACCTTGTAAGGTGGACAATTTTATTCCTACACAGCACACAAAGTCAAGTCATTCAGATAATCTACACTGACAAACAGCAACACATCCAAAGCAAGTCAATTAATATGTTGGAACCATATTTACAAGTAAACAAACTATAAAGCAGTACCTCACTGTGGGTGACCCAGTGAAAGAAACTTTCTTTTCAGTCCCATCTGCTCCAGATTTAACAAAGCTCATCTTGAAGCTCTGGCCTCTGCCAGAGACCAACAATTTGTAGTTTCCTATCTCAGAGCAGAAAGCCCATAAAAACAACTGCTCAGGCATCATCTTTCTCATCTCCACTACTTGCCTACTAGGTCACCATTTCCCTTGAAAACTGCCCTTTTAGTGAACAAAACTTAAAGCATATTATGGATTTCATATTCCCATACATGCCAAAGAATTATACCCAGCATAGGGCATGCACAGCAGGCTTTGAAGCTAGCTGGAGTACACTTTCCATAAATAGTTAAGAAATTGTTTAGAGTATTTTATCATTACAGATTGTGTTATTACCCAGCCATCTCCATGGAACAAATACTACTCTACAGGGAAGCAAGGAGAGAGAGGTTTTTGCTTTCCCTATTTACAAAGTATGCTGAAAAACACATCTCATTCATGATTTACATCTCATTCTTCCACACTCCAAGCCACAAGCTCTTCCAGCTGCTTCTACAGCAGGGGAGTCAGTAGGAATCTGGATGAAATTCGCCATTAGTAAATGAGCTATTACTGTAAGGATACTTTTTAAAAACTGTTCTCCTTTTAAAAAGACTATTTTAACTCCTTTTCTCATAATAGAGGCAGTTTGATAGAATCCCCATACTATTTAAACAAGTAGAGTTAGATGGTCTGAGACACTACTATAGTTTCATAACCAACTTGTCAATTTTGTCTCAGCACAGCCTTACCAGGACTTGAAAATAGTATATTCCAACATGGAAGCTAAGGTTTAATAACTTCATACACAACCAACATACTAATGGTTAATTACACAATAGTACTGGGTTCTGCACAGGCCTTTCAAAAAGAATGTTTTGTCAGTGCACATACTGATGTCATCCAGACGATTCTGAGCAGAGAAGTCTTTATATTCCCCCACAGCACACACCTGCTGCAAAGTTTTAATATTTTAAGAATTTTCTAAACTTCATTTAAGCAACACATTAAAGCTAAATAACTGGAAACTCACCTCCTCTAAAGAGCTATCTCCCATTTTACCACCACTTTTACCATGAGCTTTAAGTATCTCTCTCAGTCCAGTACCTGCACCATGTCGAACCTAGGAAAGTGAAATAAAAAGTCAGTTTTAAAATACTAGGGAACACAAGACAAAACTCATGTTTGAAAACTGAAATAATACTACTGTATTCTTAACAGAGATGTTTCAAGAGCTGCAGAATTAGTACTACTTAGACTTGTGGGAATTATTAGATCAAATCACATATTAAAATATTCACCTGTCCAAAGATCAACCTCCTTTTTCCCAAGTATTTGCCAGCTTATGAACAGAAGCAATTAGGAACTGCTTCTATTTTCTAACATGCAATGATATTTGCAGTAATGCAGCCAACATTCATGTACTTTTACCTCACTATGCTATATAGCACTAGTTGTCACAGAGAAATTTGAATATATTACTATTTTTGTTAAGTTTATAAATCTAAAGCAAATCAACAATATCGTAATTTCAAACACTTCAGGTTTAATATTTCTCTGTAACTCTTTGTATTTCTTAAGCAGAGCTTGGATCCTGACTGAGTATTCTGGAGTCTGCAAAACAAATGTCTGGGAATCACTATTCTGCATAGCTTACAAACCTGCCTTGCTTGACTGGATTTTAGAAATAAGTGAACAAGTGATATGGGAAAGCAAATTACAGGCACTTACATGTTCTCACCAAACATGAACAGTTGAACACACTAGGAAGAGTTTTGGAAATAACAAAAGACCAGTAGAAAGGTGTGCTACAGACTCACATGTTTCTGGTATTTTTGATACCTAACTGGACTAGTAATCGGCTTCTCAAGAAAAGCTCACTCAACAGATACGCAAAGTTGCAAAAGCAGAGTTTTGAACCAGGTTCTCACTGAGAGGCCTTTACATAAGTTAGAAAAGAACTAACTCTTTTTTTAAGAACAGTTCATATACATGCCTGTTGCTAGCAGAAAATTGCTGCATTTCATTTCATGGCAGTAACAAGTAGAACTGAGTACTTGGTAGCTCCTCTCTTCATCAGAATTCCTTTTATGAAATGCAAACATACACATCCCCTATGTATAGCTCAGTGGCTGTTGGCTAAAGCTATAAGCAAGCCAATAAAAACCAGCAAGAGTCTAGTCTTAAAATCCTAATTGTTCATATACCAACAATTTATTTGGTCCAAGATGGCTGATGAGCTAGATTTTACAAGCCAAAAGAAGGAGACTTTGCTAGTTAATGTCTCAGCTTCTGCAAACACAAACCAGCAAGACACAAATGTATAAAGGAAATAGCAGTAGTAGGATTAATCCTGCCTGACTTCAGCTGCCTGTAAGCTTGGCAAGCAGTCTGAAGTAGTCACCCAGGCAACCTCTAGACACTGCAAAATGCTGCCAGAGAGCCATTTTAAACATACATTTTGAGGCAGGTTAACCTGTTTTTCACCCAGAACACACTGTAAATTATTCTGTATTGATCTACTTCCCTTATTAAGATGTATGTGCCTTATATCAAATGTACTAAGAAAGCTATGAGAACGTCTACATACCAGAAGACAAGTGGACCTGCCCTTCAACTGCAAACAGCCTGCTTTCAAATACGGTGAGGCTTTTTAGCTCAGATGCAGTGATGTGCCACACAAATATAATTATTCTTTTTCTGGGACCAAAATAATTGTGCTGGCTGCATATGATCTATCTCTGTGTTTCCAAGTTTGAAAGCAAGTTGGCTCTGCCCATACTGACATCACCGAGACTGTGCTACAGATACACATAAGGATGTTAGAGGTGCTGTTAATATTTAACCTTTCAAAAGATCAACTTAAGAAAATGAAGTTAGTTGAGAAAGTTATTTCTATCTTCTGCGCAAGGAAGTTGTATCATTATCAGCTACTTCATATTTTTACCTGAAACTTCTACCAAAGTTTGTGGAAAATTGTATAAGGACTGAATAAAAAGATGAGTAGAACAGTTTTAAATCTTGAAAATAAGTGGTCTAAGCAACCAAACATATAGCTGTTGTAGTTACTAAACAATTGATTCCCTCCCTTTTCTACTAGCTCAGCTTTAGACAAACATGCCACTGTTGCCAGCAACAGATTCACATAATATTCCTCAGTCTTGATGAACCCAAGTTTGTTTTAATTGCTTAATCTTTTTAACCATAGATTGATGTGATTTTATTTTGCTTGAATTTCAATACTCCCATAATTCTCACTTACATAATGACTGTTTTTCATAGCTTTCCCACTCTCCACAAGTATACATTACACATCTGTTTTCCATTCCCCTTTAAATGAGTCTTAAAAAACATTTGTTAAAAGCAAATTTGTCTTGGCTGTGTAATCTGTATGCACAATTGATTTAAGTTTTGATATCTAGAAAAATTCTCTTAAGTTCTACACATAAAATGTCTGCGTTTCTGTTGAAGCCCTTTTCAAAAAATTTATAGTTTCACCTTAAATACTGCATGTCTTACCTCCCAAGAAGGGTTAAAGAGATCATTGCACACCTCTTCACAAAAACTTTCCAGAGGCCATTCATTTGCCTAAATCCATAAAAAATTATTAAGTATGAGATTCTTAAAAGAGAAAGGAATCATGAACACTTCTTATATTGTTGTCTTCACATATTTAAATGGCATACAAAAAACTCCAAAAGCTTAAATATTTTTCTTCATTACTGGACAGACCCAAAAAACCAATCTTCCCCAGCTCAGAAACTTTGCTGATTGGCACTGGATTTCTTAAGAAATTTACAAAGTTTCTGTTAACAGTGTAACCTCTTCTCTATGGGAATTAATTCTGATGGTCTGGAATTCACCTTTCCTTTACAAACCATCCTAAGGCAGAAAATTAAGCAGTTTCTTATTTTACCCAGTGATCCTTTAAATTTATCAATTTTGCCTTTAAAGAACATAATAGACAAGCTTCAGTTTGAAAACACACTACATAATGAAATTGGGTCAATGAATCCAGTAATAAACACCACTCTTTTCAAAACACATTACACTTTTTGAAAATCAAAGCATATGCACTATCTCAAAATTTCCTACAAGGAAAATGACATGGCTGTGGAAAGGAATTTTTACTACCATTAGCAAGTTCACATCACATACACAGAGCAACTGAAAGGCAGCTAGCAACCAACAGCTATTCAGCCTGTAGTTATTAATATTTCAAATTAGTTTTCCAACCATTTTTATGCAAATAAAAATTTAATTACTGAACTATGTCTGGAAAGCTATTTTTGTAGAATACAGACTTATCTAGATAAGGTCTTCTCAAATAAACTTCTATGCACCAGTTATATTCTGGTTTAGCATTTCTTAATTTTTAGCTTTTCAGTCTATTGAAACAAATGCAGTTTTTTCCAAGACTAAGGTAATTGTTTTAAATCTTCAACTATTAAAGATAGAACTTAATTCTAAATTAAGCCTAATTAAAGCACGGCAAAGATTAAATAAAGATTAAATAAGCATTTAGATCAAATTATTTGTGGCTCGCTGTAATCCTACCACGTAAGTGTTTAGCACAGTTTTCCAGTTTAATACCCAGGTCTGACACCTGTAGCCACCTACTCGTGTTCATTTGGGTCACAAACTGCTACCAAAGGATTAAATGTGTTTTCTTCCTCAGTGCTGTAGCACAGTTAGAAGCTCATTTGCTTCATTATGTATAAAAGTAAGCTGGCAATGACATTCTTCATTCCTTTTCCCTGAATGCTAAAATGACTAAAGAATTTGGGCGCATGAAGGAATTTTGTTTTAGATTACTCTCCTGAGAAACTGAATGATCATTCCTGCTAACAGCAGAACAATACATCATACCTCTTCCTGAACATTTTCTACGAATGTTTTTGAGTCTGTGGCAGGCTGGTTGATGACAACATTTGCAACTTTTCTTCTCTTTTCTTCTGGCTCCCCATCAGTGCTATCATTGCTGAGAAGGAGCAAGTACATGTTTATGAACTGGAAGTATGCTTTAAGGGAAGTAATTAAGTCTACAACTGAAGTCTTCAGATACAATGAAGTATGGCAAGAATACAAAACAAAGAGGTTTAACACCGTGGAATGGCCAAGACAGGTAAGTTTACATGTAAAAACAAAAAATGCAGTGAGAAGACAGCAGAATGCTGTCCCAAATTCGCAATCCATCTCAGATTTTTCCAAGAAACCCAGCAATTCCTAAATAAGATCAGGAATTTTGTTCACCACTTAGAAACACAGTAGATACAATAATATGCCACTATAAACTACAGTGAAGAACACATCAGAAAATTGTATCCTAAATTTTTAGTTGTTCATCTTCTTAAAATCCCTCATTTTAATGCATTATTCTCAAGCCATATTTAATAACAGGGACAAACCACTCATTTCAGCTGTAGCATCCCATTATGTCAAGATGCCTCTGAAGCTCAGTCCTCAATAGAGCTCTACTGGGAACAAGCATTGCACGCAAGCTTTTCAGCACCAGCACAATTAGCACATAAGAGATTTAAGATGCAAAGACTTTAGGAAGTTTCTCAGCAGATAAATCAAATCACAATCCCAGCTTAACTGAAATAAAAGGAAACCAGTTCACTATTATACCTCTTCTCATTAGCTTCCACTGCATCTCTGGATCTTTGCTTTGCAAATAGCTTAGCCATTCTTTTGGCTTTATTCTTTTGTCTACTGCTCATACCAGCTCGAAATTCTGAGTCAATTAACTCAGCAGCCTGAAGAGTCTGAAAGAAAAGTCATTCATTGTCAATTCTTCTTACAATGAAAGTCCTGAAAAATTCTCAAACTCACAATGCTCTCAACTTCCCCAACCCTCCATTCCAAACATTTCAGCAGTTTGACATCAAATAATACTAACAAGCAACTATGGGATGTAGGAACTCAGGTAGCCAAAGCATACCACATTAGATGCCAATCATCTTCTTTAAAATACAAATATTATAACCACAGAAGCTCAAATAAAGCAAACCCACTGTATTATTCCTTGCAGTCAAATAGCCCAAGGTTTTACCTACAGGTTGTTTGTTTACTAGTAAAACTGAAGAAGGAGAATAGTCCAAATCTTCATCATTGAACAGATCCTCAGTATTCATTCCAATTGCAGCACCCATATCTAAGCCAAGTTTCTTTTGTAGCAGTTTCCTCTGTCGTGCTATCCTCTCTTTAGGATCAATTTCACCTTTAAAAAAGGTTTTAAAAGAAGATGTGTCAGATATACAACCAGATATATTACTGAAGACTAGCTCAATGTACATAAGGCCAAAATTTACAGGATTAAATTGTAGATGGCTAAAACAACCTTCTAAAACAAATCACACTGATACCCAGGAAGACCTTTTCTGCTACTGTAACTACACAAGTACTTAAACTGTGATCAAGCAAGGTTCATTTTGGAAATGAACAGATGCCAGCTCAAGAATGTGTGAAGTTTCACCACTAACTACAGAACACCTAGACTTTGGGAGCACCTACATTTACATAAAAAATATAATATCTTAGCACCCAAGTAGAACAAACCCTCCAAACCACCCAAAACTTGTAGTTGGTAGGGCTGTCAGACTTCACTCCTTACATGCACAGTACAGAAACCAGTCAGGAGGAGTTGTTTTTTTGGTATTTTGGTTTGTTGGTGTTGTGGTGGTGGTTTTTTTTTTTTCAATTATCAGCACAAACTTTAAAGCAGATGACCGATATAGGCAGGATTTGGGGTGTACACCAAGTTGAGTAGTAACTAGTAGTTAATATCTATACCAGTAAGTTCTTTTAAACTGCATTTAACTGACAAAGCAAATACAAGCAACTTCCATCCTTTATAAAATATTTTTCCTTTCATAACATCTTAGGAAAAATTGTCAAAGACTAATTCTAAAGATTATTTAAGTTACATTATGTCCATTCACATCATCTACTTACTTGAAAAGGGAAGCTGCTATAAAACACAGAAGAGAAAGCAGAATGTACATTTTCCCATGAGTTAAAAAAAGCAGCAACTAAAGCTCTTTGTTTCATTTTCTTATTTTTGATACTGTATTTCTTATTTATTTTCATTCTTAAATTTTTTTAGGTGAAATCACATGACACTGGGATAAATAGCAGGCTTCTATGAACTAAAGTGTTGGGTTTCATTACATGAGGTAAAACTTGTACACCACTCTACCGATCTAGCTTAAAAGATGGTAAGCAATAAATTAGCAGCCAGCCTGAAGAAACAGGACACTGCTCAAGTTTCAGCAGCCACAGGTTCTGCTCCTTGCTGAGCTACTGATCTTCTGTGTGCCCTGCACAGAATCCATCACACACAGGGAACAAAGAATGAGGGCTACACAGTCAGATTCCTATCCATAGCATCACTTAATTTGGTGCAGAAACTGGTAGACGGCCTGGAATTAAGAGCAGGGAAGTACAGTAACAGCAAAAAAATACCTTAGATTAAAATAATTCAGTGCCATTACACTGATAAACCAACTCTCAGCTAAAAAATTACAGAAAAATATTAGACAAGTCACTTGAAACAAAAACTTCCAACTTTGGCAGTCTTAGCACAGTATTTTTCATGCAATCTTTCTGTATTTGAAACCTTCAAGCTTTTAAATAAGCCACATCCTACTTTTGTATGTGGGAACACTGTTTAAGTGAAGAACAAGTGGTGATAGTGCCTGCCCCTCTTAAGTAAGTCTAAGTTGATACTGCTTTTTCAGGTTTTCAGCCCTTTTTCCCCACTGTACATACAGTAATTCTGTTAAGGCAAAACCACAAAGAAACAATACACCCCCCCCCCAGAAAATTGTGTAACTTGAGAAAAAGTAAAAAACACTTATGTCGGGGAATATTTTCTGTCATTATTTCCTAGCATTCTGAGAATCCATGGATGGTTAGACTCATAATACTGCCACAACAAACTTTTTCAAATCAGTAAGTTTTCTTGTCTGCAAGTAAAATATAAATACCTGATTTATCATCTTGGACTTCAAATTCTGCACCAGCAGATCCAAGAAGAGACGCACCATGTTTTAACAACCGACATATATCAAATCTGTCAAAACGCAACCGATCTGTTGAAGGCGAATCTTCATTAGGACTTTCTGAGCCTGGTTCTAGATAGGAAATAAAAATAATATTAAGGACAATGTGATGAAACTTTTTTGTTCAAAATTCTGTCAGAAGATTAAGGAAAAGCAAGAAATAATTTCTCTCCTCCAAAGAATCATCAGACATACAGCATTTTGATTCATGAAATATAAAGGCTCCATTTTCAGACTGAAATAGGTCACTAAATGTACCTGAGTAGAAAAAAAAAATTTAATGTTCTTCCCTTGATAAATTTAGCTTTTTAAAATCTTGGACACTGACCTACCACTAGGCCTTCTCTGTACACATCTGGCCAGCTTACAGTTTTGAACTGCATATGGCTCACAAATAGTATCACAAGTAGCACACCAACACTACTGTGTATCCCTACCAGCCAAGCATCCGAAGTAGAGGAGCTGGAGAGTGGTCTAAACAGGTATGGGAGAAAGTCAGCTACCAAGGGCTGCTGAAGCCTGGCTGTGAGCTCTTCTCAAACAGTACTTTTTTCTCAAACACACAATTATCTTTTCAATTTCATTAATAATCTGGTAGACAGATGTACAAGAACTGGACAATGCATTTAAAAGAGGTGCTGTACTCTAACAGGTTGCCCAATTTCCATGTACAAAAGGCATGCTATAAGTAATCCTCGGAACTAGACAAGTGAAATGAACTTCTGCCCTTGGTAAGACAGAGTATACAATAGTAGAGTCCCCATCTGTGGTAGAGGGGGTTGGAGCTAGATGATCTTTAAGGTTCCTTCCAATTAAAACTACTCTATGATTCTATAACAAAATTATTAAGTATTTAATTTTACTGAATTCCCTGATGTGCTCTGGAAAAAAAACCACCTCTCAATAACCGATTATCAATGTCCTTAAAATGCTGCAGCAAGTGGATAGAGGGCATCCAGTGAACATAATACATTTAAAAGCTTTTGGCAAGGATTCATACAAAAAATAAATCAAAAGAACCAGGTTAGCACACAACTGGGGAGAACATCCTTTTACAAACTGAAAGATATAAGTTAGCTCTGGAGTCCTTTGGGGATCAGTGTTGGCACCAATTCTCTTAATCAATGGAAAAGATATTCACTAATGCACTCTTCTCCGAGCATGCAGGTAACACTAAGCGCTTTTGGGTAGCCTGAAGTCACAATGGCACTAAGGAATCCAAGGAGGACTCTCAAAACAGACTAATGGGAAAAGAAGCATATAAAGTGTAAAATGAATAACCTAAACCATGCCTACACAACACTGCATTCAAAACTGGCAGTTAACATTCAATAAAAATCTTGAAGGCATTTTTGACAGTTTTCTGTGTTCATCTGTTTATTGAGCAGCGAAAGCCAGAGCAGACCGCAAAGTATCACCAGGAAGGACACTGATGACAGGACAAAGCACATCATTTTGTCACTATGTGTAAGTATCAGTACTCTAGAGATGTAGGTAAGCTGTGTGGAGTTCTGTGAATCTCAAGGACATAAGTAAGAGAAAGCACAGAGAAAGACAAAGTTATTTAAAAGACAAAGCAGCTGTCTTGTGAGGAAAGACTGAAGAGACTGCAACTCTTCAATATGAAGAGAAGTTGTTGGAGGAGAGCAAGTATGATGGTTTACAAAAATAAAGACAATGGACAAAGAAAATGCAGAACTTGCTCGTCAAATTCAAAACCAACACAACTGGGAGGCACTAAGTGAAACAAATATGAGATCATCTCAAACAGATGTAAGTTTCATTGTTGCCGCTTTAGGCAGTGTATATGTGTCTGTTTTTAAACAAGTCACTGAATTTCTGGAACCTGTGCCACAAAGCTGTGAACGTAGACAGTACCAATGGGTTTGGACAAAATCACTTAGTCCATAACTCAACCATTAAGGAAACTAACATCCCTAACATGATGATTTCAGATGCAAAGAAACAGAACAGACTTTGGCAAGCTGCCATTTCACCTTCCTCAGAAAGGTGCTCCGATTAAGGGAACAGTGAAGAAAAGAGCTTCTGCAAACTATCATGACAAAGTTGATTGACTAATTTTTTTACTATTTTACTAGTTACTCCTTTTATTTATAAAAGTTTTATGAGGGTACAAAGCACAAGCACAGGAATTCTGGAAGAAACAAAGGCCAGGTACCACTGAGCAGGAACATCTAAAGCCAAAGAGGTTTACTTACAGTCCTACTTCACAGAATCACAGAATAGTCTGAGTTGGAAGGGACCCAGAAGGATCATCAAGTGGCAGCTCTTAAGTGAGTGGCCCACACAGGGACTGAACCCATGATGTTGACGTTATTAGCACTCTGCTCCAAACAACTTACATGCAAATAAAAGTCTATGCTCATAAAAAACCAGAATGACACAGCTGCCTTGAAAAGTCTCGTATCACAGACAATTTGCAGAAGATAAACAATGAGTTATACACAATTAATTTAAGGAGCACCTTGTTTTGATCTTGGAGTTGGATTCCACTCAGGTACATTTTTCACTATTGCTTCGACAGCCTGGCCAGCTGCAATACGAGTATCCCAATTCGTACTTCTTAAGTACACTAACACCTTTAAGGAGAGATTAATAGGTAAATAAGTATTTCCTTAAAACGTACTTCCAAAAAAGTCCATTAGCTGTTATGCTCTATTAAAACACAGTTACTTTAGTCTTTGGATTAATACAACATTCAAAACAAAAAAAAAAAACAAAGGACAAGAAAAACCAAGAAATGCCAGCAGCCTTCTCTATATTGCTCACTGCTCAGCAGAACACTTTCCAGAGCCAGACTTTAAGACTTTATAAGATATATTTAGTCCAGTCAGTTAAACTGAAGCTTGGTTTCCTCCAGGTACTGAACAAGGCTTGAGACATATTTTTATTTTTTTGCTTGGTTGGTTGGTTTTTGGTTGCTGGCTTTTTTTCTAAAAGTGTTCAAAATTGATTAACAGACCTTGAAACCCTGAAGTCATTTAACCCAAGAAGAGATACAACATGGGTCACTTGAAGCAATATATGCTCTTCTAAACTAATTTATCACTATGTCACACATTTGGAAAAACTATTTCTTTCTCTGAAAGAAGTTTGATATCCATGATTCCTCGGCCACTCCATTGATAGCATCAATTACCATGAGAGCATCTGTTCAATAAGAACAGAACTGAGGTCACTGAGCCATCTCCACCTGTCAGATACAGACTATTTTTGGTGGTTTTACTAGACTTGGCCAGATTGAAGCCTCAAACTAATGGAAAACTCTTTCCACTTTCCAGCCCTTTTAAAGACGTGCAACCTCCAATATTTTTAATGCTTTATCACACAAGTAATAATCTTTAAAGGCAAGAGCAGAAATCTTTATAAGGAAGTAGAGCTTCTCTTTATAGAAGATCTGAACTTACAGCAAATGCTGAATATCAATACTGAATGCAAAGTGAAACTTCACTTATGTAACCATTTCAGAAGCTGACAGAACAGCACCTTTAACAGAAGCAGCCCCTAATTTTCTTCAGTCTCCTACGATGAACACAAGACTACTACGCTTTTTCTCCTTCCCACAGAAGCACACCCCCCCTTCAAACTAGTTTTATTCTCACCATTAAAGTACTAGGGAAAATCAAATATGCTTACTTTAGATAAGAGATTATTCAGTTCATGAGGATGCAGTTTCACTACTTCCCCAAGTTGCTGTGCAGCTGCTTTTCTTGTTACTGGTGTTGTACCGGTGTCCAGTAAAATGAAGAGACGATCAAGCCTAAATGTGATTGACAAAAACCAAAAATTATGCTATTCATAGTTCAGTTGCCCATTTCTATTAATATTCCCCCACATTTTTCAGTTTATATAACTCAAACAGAAGAGATGTCTGCCTGAAGACTCTCTGGCAGGGTGAATAATGTACTATTTTTCTAATAGTAAGCGTAGTTGTTCTAAAAGCACATTTAATTTGGTAACAAAAAAAAGAGTAATTGTAAGAAATGTTAGTTAAAAAAATCTACAGTTATAAGAAAAAAAATTAGTTGTTCCTGTCTTTGTTCTGTGATAGAACATTTTCAATCCTGAAACATAAATATGTTGTAAGTGATCATCAAATTCTATTTGATAGAAAAAGCAGAGGGCTCAGCTGCTCCTATTGTGCATTATCACTTCTATTGACATCATAGCCTGTTATCTATACACCTAACTCTGCTTCTCCAGGATGACAAATTTTTACTTTTCACATCTTTTCCCCCCAGTTACCTGGAATATATAAAACCAAACATCTTGTTGTATTTACAGCTTGGAAATCATCTGATACTTCTGCCCTTCCCACAAAACACAGGGATTTAACCAGCAGATCTGTTTCCACAGTAACTCTGTATTTAGTGAAAGACTCCAACCATCTATTTGTAGAACAGTTCATTTATTTGTTGTTTAGAGTTACTGAATGAGAAATAAAGTCTGTCTTTACATATATTTTTACGATAACTATCTAGATACTCAAATCTATGACTGAAGTTACAAGTGTTCATTATTCCCTCCACTATCAAAGGGTTGATTAGAGCTCTCTAATGAGTGCCAAGTTTATCCATTAGTTATTGGGCAGTATGAGGTTATTACTGAATATGAATCTAGAACCTGTCCACACAGTGCAATCAAAATTGCCCCTTCCAGCCTTATCATAAAAATACTCCTCCAAAAACTGCAACAATACAAAACCAGACCTTAAACAGCAGTGAAGCTCACCTAGACCAGCCTGGCAAAATAAAGATATAGGTATCCTGAATAGCCTATCTTAACAAATACACATCCTTGATTTGGGCACACAGAGGAAAGGACAAATGCCTTACCCCTGTTAGTCTGTTGCTACTAATTACATTTCATGCAAATTGCCTTTGACATTAGCTCAAATAATTTAAAAAGAAAAGAAAAGGCCACCAAAATCTCTTTCCAGCATCACTGGATTTTGTATTTTCTTTGGCATGCTTAAATTGCACTTAATCCTGAGTATATCTTACAACATGTCACAACACAATAGAAACTGCAGTGCAGGGCCAAGGCAATCCCAAAACCCAAACACTCTCATAACTGGAGGTGTTAGATTAAAAAAATTCTAGCTCAAAGTATTTGAAATAATTTCAATTTTTTAGACAAAATTCTGATATTTGCCATCTTAGAAATAATTCTCTTCCTACTACTAAAATAGGTGAGCTTATTTCAATTTCTGTAGATAAAACTAGAGTTTCAACTGCTATGATTTACTAGTAAGTAAGTTGTTTTAAAGTCACAAAAATTAAACCCCAGATGTATCTAATCCAGCAGTTTTGTGTGATTAGACAGTCAAGAAGAAAAAAGCTTTACAGATCCAACTCTTCCAAATCACTGATAGTGGACTAGTCATGAGAAACATACTAGGTACCTCATTAGTTGCCAGTTTTTTTTCTTTAGTGCTTTTGACAGTAATAACCCAACCTGATTTGCAGCAGTCAGTATTATTCAATACAAAACATGGTAGCTTTCAGAAGAAGCACTGTTTGCTCCAGCTTGCTTGTTCTCACCCCTTTCATTCTTCATCTCTCTGTGAAACTTCAGTGTTCCATAGTCAAGTTTGCCATCTAGTACCACACACTCCTTTAACTATCAAATCATCTTTTTTCATCTCAAAGTCAAGCACAATATGCAACTTTGACCACTTCCTCAGCTAGAACTCTTCATGTGTCAAAACAGGAGGAAACCACTAAGTCAGCCTCCCCTCAAAAACTCAACCTGAATTCCAGACTTAGTTACAACACTACATCTTCACTCCTAAAACCCACAACTTTTTGAAGCTGTGTTAGCTACAAAATACAGTTTGTTTTTTGTTTGGGGTTTTTTTTAACCTACAGTATGCTTGGTTTGTAATTTATTATTTTAAATTGTAATATGCTTAACTTACACAGAAATGCAAACCAAACAACAAAAAAAACCTTTCAGTTGTCTGACATCACTACAGGAAGGTTTCAGCTTTCAACTCCACCAAAATACATGGAAACAGGATTAGCAAATACAGCCAACAACATATGACTAACAGTAGTCCTGGTCACACTAATCATTATCTTTTCCTCCCGCAGGAGGATGTAAAATTCCCAAACTGGTAGTATTTTGGAGTTACTACGATTTTCAAGTTAAGTGTTGGTGTTGCTGCAGCAGAGCCTGAATTCTATATGAGCTGGAAGGGTAGCACCGAAAAAGCTGTCTGTGATCAGCAGTGCTAGCTGGTTTTTTGTAAACTAAAGCTTTCAGTCGGAGTTTCACTGAGAATAAGAAAAACCCACTAAAAATTCTAAACAAATTAGTTTTGAGTACCTGCAGTTTGAAAAGAAGTTTCCTAAGTTCTGACAAGGTTTTCATTCTCAGAACAAACTAACAGTCTCTAAACAAGTTATTAAAGCCGAAGAGAACTAAGTTTTCTAGTGGCATGTGGTTCTCTGCTCCTCATGCCAGACAGTGATGTAAGCAGGGCACCACGTGCCTCACATCATTCCCAGAAGTGTGAAGCAGTGTGGTAGAGTGAAATGCTCTACAACGCAGATAAAATTTTAAATTAGTTTATGAAATACTTCAACTCTGTCCAAAAAAATTGTTGTAAGCCTATAGAAGACAGAAGCAAACAACAGAAACACAAGGAATATTCCAGGGAAGAAAAAGATTAAAAAAAAAAGCAGATTTATAAATTATTATAAAAAATTATAAATTAGTATGAAAATTTAAATGCCAATGCACACTAAAAACTAAATATATCCCTAAAACTACTTCTTCTGCACTTAACTGCTGCAAGCAGACCTTAAAAATACAAAGTTCTTCACTTTTAACTCATAAACAATGAGTTTAGATCCTTCTGTTGTCTTCCAATCCCGTGTCAACTACATCTCATCAACAGGACAGCAACCAAACACGACCCTGATGTGAACTTATGCCATATGAGCTCAGTAAAAAGCACTACCTTGTTCAAAGAGGTAAATAATTTCTTCCTCTCACTTTAGAAATTCGAGATTTTTCTAGTCCCTGTTGAAGTGTATCAGCAAGACACAACTGGGAGCAACAATTCAAAGTTCTTATGATCAGCACTCCAGTCAAATTAACTATTTTTTCTTCTAAGAAACACCTTTTACACTGACAGAGTCCATTAGAAATGTTTCTGACACAGACATCAGTGCAGGTGCTTAAGAACAGGAATCCAGTAGCATTTGAGATGCTTCACCTACAGAACATCACAACTAAGTGGCGGCACTCTCCAGGTACCACAGTGATTCCATCTTCTGGTCACCAGCTTTGCACGTTCAGCATTAAACCAACCAAGTTAGACATGACCCTCACCCAGGCACAGGAGGCAAATGCTGCAACAAATGACCTGTTCTGTTCTTCATGCTGATCACAGTTCTTTGCTGCTGCCCCCAAACAGAGGGCTGATCTCCATTTGAAGGGACAGTTGTCATACTATTTAAAGCGAACCTTATGGCACTCCTGTGGAAACGGAATGATGTGGATTTGAAAGCCCTTGGGCTCCAGAGGCATTAGAAAGCTAGTAGCTGGTTAATTAATGTCAAGATACGGGTGTTAGCAACAGTATTTTCAAAATGTTTGCAAAAGAATGCATGTGCAGCTGAATTGCATAAAGATCCCAGCTGTCCCAGTGTAAGTGTTCTGACTGGACTGGGTCCCCAAAGGGCTTCAGATGATGAAACTTCCAAGTTGTTGCTTTTAATGAGTGGATGCTTAAAAGGGACAGTGAATTGATCACTGCTGCCCATGAAATGATCTGTTTGGACTTTACATCTCTGTGCACCGGCATGTTAAACTGTCCAGAGAGCAATCTCTAATAGTAAAGGCCATCGGGTACGAACACCTTGTAACAACCTGAGCATATCCTCCAACCCATTAAAATTGTGTAACTGTACAAAAAATCCTTAGTGGCATAGTCCCTGGAACAGTAATGTCAAGCTCTGCCTAGAGCACTTTGAAAAGCTGCTAACTAGCACCCATCAGAAGGCAAGAGAATACTCTTAGGAGTTGATATTTTCAACATCCAGAAAACTTCCTCCCAGGCACCATTTCTTAGTACAGAAATAGCCCAAACACCTTGAAAACATCCCTAAATTAAATTTTAGACTTGACATGGGTGAAATTCAACCTAAATTCTAACGGAGTCTGAGCTTTTCTTGTTGACCTGACAGTCCTCTGCTGTCGCTTCATCATTTGGTCAAATCCCAGCTTGGTCAGCTCTAAACACTCGCTCACATGAATGGTTAAGTAATCAAGTAAGCAGCTTCCAAATACACCATCAGCCAGTAAGAGAAAAAAACCAATTCAACAGAATTCAGAACAAAACCCAGAAGTGCAATGATAGACAAAGAATGGATTGTGATTTTACTTCTCCTAGGTGTGTAAATAGTTATGAAGGTGGGACTGTGGACAGTGAAGAAATCTTGTTTCCTACACAGCAGCTGAAGGAACATCTGGAATGAAACAACAGCTCCACGACCACACTGGGTCACAGTATTCTATACTGCATATGGAAACCAACCAAATGCTAAAATTAGTATAATTAATTCCATATGGATTGTATATTTCATGTATGATCTACAACTTTATGCTGTACAACTTTTACTTGTAAACTATTACATATGTATCTACAACTAGCAGTGCACCCCAAAATGACATCAATTACATTACAAAACCTGTCAGAAAAAATTGGAAGTTGAAACAGCTGTCATGACAGACTAATACAAGATGTGTATCAGTAAGTTACAAAGTGAGCACTTCAGTGACAATTCAAATTCTACCTGCTGGAGCAGGCTGCCATTCTTATCTGACTTCCAACTTTCACTTCGGTCCATTAGAAAAGTGTGTTTGAGAAACTGAAGAGCTCTATCTCATTTGGGCAGCAGTGCACATGCTACTTCTGCTTCCCCCCTTCCCATAACTGTATCAGCCCTCCCACAGAGCAGCACAGAAGGCAGTCCACTGTTCTGGTCTTCAAGTTAATCTCCACCAACAAGAGAAGAGTTACACTATTCTACCCCCCTTTTAAGTCTGAACTCCCATAAGCACAGTGGTTACAGAACATCTATTCTAATGCTTTGGGCATAGGCCTTTAAGTAGTAGTGAACACATACTTGCTCAGGTGAACTCCTGCTTTTCATGCAAGAGCAGCCATGAAGTAATAGCTTCTAAAGAAGCTAAAAGCTGAATTCTTTATAGCGGAAGTCGGTAGTAACACCAAAAAACATTTCTAAAAGGTATACAGTGCACATAAGAGATTTTTGATGCAGTATTCATTTTGAAATGCTACATAAGTAATGATGCCAGCCAGTGCAGCCACTTGTTCTCGTGAAGTCACAGCCCTACACTTCAAAAGCTGAAAGCAATAGATGAGGCCTGCTTAGTTCACAGGAGCTTTAGTCTCCCAGCCTTTCAACATTATTTATTTTAAAATAAAAACTAGGTTCCTAATCTACATATTACCAGTCATACACAAATTCAAGTCAACAAAACCACTAAAAACTCTAGAAAACAGTATTAATCTTACACAGAGCAAACCAAGAATGGGTTCCAAGAGCAGCAAGTTATGCTCTCCTATATTTCTGTAAGGAACTGACTTAAGCATATCCTGAAGAGGTTGTCTTTAAGGGAGAGCTTAAAAGGATATACCAACTAAAATCAAACCGTTTATTCTCAATGCACCTTACCAGCTTCCTTATTTTGTTACATTTTAAAAGGAAATTAGTTCTCCTTCATACTGCAAAGGTACTCAAAATCAGGAGAAAGCCATTAACACCTTCGTGTTAGAATAATACATGAGGTGCCTTTGAACACATTAAAGAAATTGGGAAAAAGTTTTATTAGATACTGAAGGACGATCATAATTTTACTACCTACTGAAACTCTACCATCCTGAGTAATCTATGAGTTGTCATTCTCTCGGAAGTATTACTTCAGAAGGAAAAGTATCTCAAAAGATCGCTAGTGAGCCACTGCAGTTGTTCACTTGTATAATGAACTTTGTAGGAATGAAGCTGAAGCAAAACTTTTCACTTCTTTTCTTCCTTCTCAGTTCCACTATCAAGAACACAGGGATTTTTTTATTAGTTATGGAAACATTATACTACTTCATCTATACTTCTAAGACTGGTGACAGAAGCTACGGCCTACCAAATGAGTTTGCACATTCACAGAAGGAATATCAACCTTCCCACCCACCTCTCCCTACTTCTGAAGGATGGCATTCATTAGTCTCTTCAGCATAAAACTACCAAAGAGATGAACACGTACAATGTAAATATTCTGCAACATCTCCTGGTATGAGGTATCTACTGTTTTGCTTTATGCCTCTTTTCTAGAGTATCAGCACAGAAATGTTATATAGGAGGCGGTCTTCAATCCATGTAACAGCAGGATCTGGTCAAACAAGCACGTACACATAAAATGCAGAATTAAATATCAGACTTTTTAAAGTGCACAACTAGTTACACAATTACTTTTAAGATGACCTTACTAATAGCAAAGCTGCAAATTCTCAACCTAAACTGGAGGCATTTCAAAGCATTCCCTATGTTTCTTTGGATCTCCCTGAACAGACTAGGGTTTTGAGAAAGATTTTCAATTGGCCAAAGAGCAGAAACTAAACCTTCCTGGGAAAACAACCACCTGATAATTTACTGTTTTGAGAATGTACAACTACACCAACCTTCACTTCCAAAAAAAGGTATTTTTAAAATAATGGTTCCAATATAGAACTATGCCTAATGAAGTTATTGTTAATATTAATGCTTGGTATGCACTCCACAAGGACTGTGGGCTTTGGAGAAAGATTAATTTGAGTCAGCTTCTTCCTCACTCCCCAAACTTGTATAGAAAAGAGGCACTCAACAATGAAATATTATGTCAGTCATCAAAAAAAAAAAGGTAACTGTAACTACATAGAGGAAAAGCAGAATTAGTACAGAAGCTGGAGCAACTAAACTTTTACAAAAAGATAGTTATGTGGTTATATACACAAGTACACAAACAATTATTTGTAATATGTCTGAAAGGAAAGGACCTTTGAAGTTCAATGTTCTGAAGTAAAAGGTGAAGACAAGGTGTCTTTATTTACAAAAGTAGCACTGACACTGTATCAGCGCTCCTATGGTCCAGCAGCAGAAATGTCCATTTGTCAGGAGTTGCTATGTAACTTCAAAGGGACATAGATAGGCTTTGCTCTATTAAAAACAAGCACAAAGCCAAATTTACACATTATCACTTCTTACTATTATAGAAACATTGGTGTTCACCAGCAATAGTCAAGATGTTACAGCACTCCAAAATGCGAAGCTGAAACAATTCTGTACCAACTAACCAGTATTACAGCACTTTTATTGAAGTTCTATACCTGGTATTCAATCGTGTAACGTTTGGATAATAAAACTATAATCTGAAGCAAAATATGACACTATTATTAACACATCAACTTTTTTAGTGCTTCACTGACTCTTAAAATGAGCCATATCTAGTTTTCCTTTCAGTTCCCAAAAGGTGTTAACTAAATCTTTGTACCGCTGCTTTCCACTAAAGCAACCTTGGTAACTGAAACGAAATCCAGCCTTTACAGCAGACACAGCCTCAGCATACAGCAGAAAAGCTCTATCTTGATATTCCTGTTAGCCCCCATATCACATGTACATTAGCAAAGTTGGTTAAGCAGACTGACCAGACCTAATGTAATTAGACGACTCCTCTATTTTACATGACGACTTATTTCAATGCACATGGTAATCTTCTTACAGCAATCCTTACTACTTCCATATTCTTCTGGACAGATTTGGAGGATGAGAAAAAACCACAACAATCATACAACAAATTGATTAAAAAAACAAGAGGAGAATAAAACAAAAGGATACCCTGTAGAAACTCCAAACCTTAAAATAAAACACCTGCTACTAGAAATCTTAAAAGGTGCATTGCTGCCATGAATTTTGATGAAGAGTGGATTGCCATTACAAATGTGCTACATAGAATTATAAACTATACTTTGCTACACAGAATTATAAACTTACTCACACACAGCTTCTGAAACAGAATATACATTTGTGATAGCACTTTGGAAGTAGAGATACTACCAACACGTGACTTGGAGCTAATCTATCACAAGCTTAATTTGGATTTATGGTTTCCTTTCAACTATCCTGTTAGGAAGCTTAACGCGCCCATTTCACACACACACCAAAAAAAAAAAAAAAAAAGAAAAAAGGCAGGAATTTGTGCTCAGCATTTTTTATAAAACAGCTCTGTTAAGACACACCTCTGTATCTGTGAATGCTTTAAACGCTGGCACACCCCAGAGCACATGTGTGCAAGCAGATACTGCCCAACATTTTGAGGCAGAGCCAGAATACACTGATCACTTTTCTCCATGAAAGCCTGTTTTATTTTGGTTACTTTACAACTAAGGGCTCTGAAAGGCAAAACCGGTTTCTCGCCAGTTTTTGCGACTCAATATCATAATTTCCTATTCTCTAGCAGTTTAGCCACCCTGGGAAGGACTGGCCAACAAAACGAAGGTGTCGAATTCAGAAGGAAGCCCGAGACGCCCCAGGCAGAGCCCCTGCGGCCCGAGGAAGGGAGGGGGCACGGGAGTTACCCCGGGCCAGGAAGCAAATCCAGGCACTGGAGCACGCAACCACCCCCAGACCCCAGCGGGGCGGCCCCGGGGAGGCCTTTGCAGACTCCCGAAGCAAAAGCAGATGAAAAGCAGACACCCCTCCTCCCTCCCCCCCCCCGCACCCAGGCCACACGGAGAGCCGGGAGTGCCGGGTCGCCGCTGCCGGTCCTCCTTCCCCCATTCCTCCCAGCTCCCACCGACCTGGAGACGGCCATGGCCGCCCGGAGCCGAGCCTGGCTGACGGCGGGCGGCGGGACGGGGGGGCCGGGGTGCTGCCCGGGTGGAGGGCGCTGGGCCTCGCTCGGGCCTGGGGCGCCGCACCCGGCCTCGGCCCTGCCGGCGATCCGCGGGCAGCGGCTGAGCGCGGCAGAGGCCGGCGGCGGTCGGAGTGTCACTCCCCCAGGCGAGGCGGCGGCGGCGTGGGCGGGAGCGGCAAAGGACCCTCGGAGCGCGGGTTAAAGCCTCGATTCCCCCATCGCCGGGGCGAAGCCCAATGCCTGGTTTTATATGAGCAGCCATCTTGTATTTATTCCCTTCCTCCATGAGAGCCGCTTCCTGATTGGCAACAGCGCCCGGCCACAGCCAATGGCGGGAGCGCTTCTAAGAGCAAGGAGGGCGGGAGCGCGCAGCGCCCGCACTGAGCAGGATCGGCCATGGAGCCCGCCGGGCCGGCTGGGGGGGCGCTGGCCTCCGCCGGGGCGTTCCATCTGCACGGCGATGGAGGGGTGAGCTCAAAGGAGAGCACCCCAGTCCCTCACCCCGAGGGAGAAGAGGGGCACCAGAACTCGGAGTAAATGCCTTTCCTTCCCTGTCCGCTGTGTGGTGGCACTTCTTTCCCGCCAACGCGGCGGGAGAGGGCGGTTTGTACTCGCCGAACCAACGCCGCACCCCCCTCTTGCCGAGGTCCGCCGCCCATCGTCCATGCCCGGTGCTGCGGCGCGAAGACGCTGCCCGCGGGACTACAACTCCCGGCGTACCCCGCGCGCCGCCGGGCTGGGTCGGGCGGCCGTGCCGTCCTTGCGGGCGGGCGCAGCCCTGGAGCCCCCACCGCGAGGAGTGGTTGTAACACACAGGGGTGGTACCGCAGAGGGGTTATAGCACACGAGGGTGGTAACACTCAAGGGTTTGTTAACCATCGCCAGCCACCCCGGTCAGCGAGGTGGTCGCTGGTCCGGCCCGGTCGCGGCGCCTCCGTGAGGGGCCACATTCTTTCCCGCTCTCTGCCGTCGCCCCGGCTGGCATAGCGGCCCGTCCTCCCAGCCCGGCGGGCCCCGGGCGGTGCTGAAAGACCCCTGGGATCCAGCCCGGCAGTGCCCGTTGTTCCGGGCAAGCACACCAGGCTGCCGAGTGCGCGCTATCAGCTTCCATCAGGTCCAGATTAAGAAGTTAGCCTTCGACTAATCATTTAAATTAATGGCCCCAGACTGGTACATAAAAGCTGACGTACATAACCTTCCATGTGATAAGTTGGAAACAAAAGAATAGGTTTTTCTTTCCTGTGGTGGCATAAACTTGGATAAACACATGAATTTGCATAATGCTGTATGATAAAAGTTTTCCTCTGAAGCTCATTGTGGTGTGTGTTTCATACCCAACCCTTCTAAAGGGATTTCTGCTTGCCCCAGCCTTTCTGGTTGGTCTCCCTTTCCCTGGAGAGTTAACTCTTCGTGTATGGGCTCACACGTTCCTTCCCCAAGAGCACATATTCCAAACAAACATTCTAGTGCTGTCTGCATTATCACTGTCTTTTGACAGTTCTATAAACAAGATATAATGCTTCAATCTATCCTGTCCATGTAGGTCTAGCCTATACTTCAGTCTTCCATAAAGTTTGCCTGGGGTGCTGCTTTCCTGCCTGTCTCTTCTCCTGTCCTTTGGTGGGAGCTCTGTGGCAACTGGAAACTGGCGTTAAAGTGGCCCCAGCACTGGCCATGTGAGTCAGCCTGAGGCCTCTGAGCACAGAGTGGGGCCAGAGCAAACCACAGACCTGTTTTTCAGTGGTAGACAGAGGATTTGTCACAGTGCTACAGCCAACAACCCAGGTAATGCCTTTTGCCTATCATGACTGGTGCAGTAATTACATTTAAATAGCTCAATATACCTTCTGTAGCTGAATACACAGAAAAAGTACAGTGCATTTAGTTGGAGGCCAAGAGCCTCTTACCAAAGTACTCCAAAAACTCTGCACCCCTTTCCTTCTGCCATCCCACGCCCTCGTGTTGCAGGTGCACCTGCCTGGGTCCCTGACCATGATCCCAGGCACATGCCTGCTTCTGTCCCATGTGTGTACATGTTTGCTCTTAGCTGTGTGATGGGGAAGAACAGCAGGGAATTGGGGTAGGGAGCAGCAAGCAGCAGACTGAGGGTGGAGATATTTTTCTTGTATGTTTGATGCTGTTGACATGGATGTATAGCAAACATCCCTGATAGTATTTCCGTGTTTGTTTAGCCAGGAATCAGCAGCCATCCTGTCCTGCTGTGATCTTCAGGCGATATTTCCAATTCCAACATCCTATTTCCTCTTAGGTTCCTTAGAAACAGTTAGTGCATTTTTTTAATAGCAGTCAAGGCAGAGGGCCCATCAAACATGCAATAAAATTTGTTTTGAACAGCTCCTACCTGATAAAAATAAGTACAGGGAAGATATTGGTGGTGGGTCGTATGCACTGAGTACTTGCTGAAATCATGATGACTGCACTTCCAGGAAAACAATCTCCAAAAGACAGAAAGAATGATCTGTTATAGTAGGCATTCTGGACTAAAACACAATTCATTCAAGTTTCACACCACATATTTTTGTATTTTGATGTGACATTTATGTAAAACACATCCCTACTTAACTATTCACTTGCATCTTCTGCTGAATCCTTTCCCTACACCCTATGAAAACCAATTGTTCTTTGTCCATGCATCTGCTCAGCTGCTCTGTAAGTCACATCAATGTTTTTTGCATGGTTTCTTTTGACCCATTTTTCAAGGAGTAGCTATACATTTTCTTCCTTTTTCTTCTTCCATTAAAAGAATCCCCCTGAAAATCTGTTATGTGCCAGTATACTCTCTCCAACCTGCTCCTAAATTAGATAATACTCGGTAATTTCACACCTTTGGTATGTTTTAATCAGTACATCCTCCATTCACCTCAACTGTTTTTATTTAGCTTTCTTCCTCCTCCCAACTGTGTTCACCTGTGAACTCTTATTGCTTGGGCTGCAGATTCACAGCGACAGCAGCTCAGGTACGTGCCCTGTTGGCTGCCAGAGCCCAGGCAAAAAGTGGTGTAGCCTCCAAGTGCTCCAGCTGTGCAAATAGCAGATGACAGAGGCACAGTTTTTCAGGTGGAATCCCTCCTGATTAGACCTGACATAACATAACCTTATACATGTTCTGGACTTTTAGAAGACTAACTTCCAGTTAGTTTTTTGTGTCCTGGAGGTTTGTAGGTTTGTATTACTCAGGATCACACCAGCCTCTCTGTAGTGGTAGGTGTAACATTTGATGCCTTCTAGTCTGATAAAAAAAGATTATTTTCATAGTATTTTGCACGTATTTTAGTGTCTATGTTATTTGATTTCTAAATTCCCTTGGAAATCTTGTCTGAAGACAAGCTAGTCTTAGAAGCTTGCCCCTGCTTAGCAGTTTGCTCAAATAGCTTCTCTGCTGGTGTCTTAATCACTATTGTTATTTTGATAATCTGGGGAAAAATTTCTCTGAGATACATTTATGCATTATGAACTTACGCAGGTGAACTGTGCAGGTTCTTTGCAACATGTATTTCTTAATAATGCATTCTGTTCTGAGGTCTGCAAACTAACTAGATACCTTGTAGACTATTTCTAACATTTTGACTTTAAAATTCTTGTTTATTTTTATATATTTAACTGTTTCTTCTTCAACTATTATTTAATCTGACTTGTTTTTATTTGACATTTTATCTCTGTAGCTTAGGCCCCTCTTTAAGTGTTGTTAAAATCAGACTTCTGATTGCTGAGGGTTTTTTTTTCCTTGAGTAATCTCGTTTCTTGCTAACTAATACTTTCTATTGCTATTCTGCTTAATTTTTATTTAAAGGTGTATTTATATTTTATCATCTAAGCTTCACTAGTTTCCATGCCAACTCTCATGGCTTTTAATTGTTTCATTTTTACTCCAAGGAGGTTTTTTTAGTAGCTGCACGACCTTCTCAAAAGCCTCTTAAAAAAAGTCAACTTGTACATGGCCTTCCTTTTAAGTTCTTCACAATAGGGGCTGGAGGCTGGATGCTGACTGATAGCTCTTGTAGTTTAAAAACACCTCAGAGATACCAGGGAAATGCTGGATTCTGAGAGACAAATCAGGGCAAAGCACTGCAACCCACAACACGCAGCAGCAACATTTCTGAAAAAAGTTTGATGGGCTCCAATTTCTCAACATCAAACAGGTTGCAATAACCATTAGGTAGTGAAAATCACCAACATCTAAAATATTCCTAATGTCACTAGAGCTGTGTAATTATCTCATTACAGTTCATTACCTCTGATCATATTTAACATTGCCAATTTGGGACAGTTTTCCTGAATGAGAGGCTCCTGATATGACAGAGAGAGAAAACTTGTAATTATCTTTTTGTGATTTTCTACTCCCAGGGATTTCATCTCATGAGATGGCATGGAATTGTTCAGAAGTGTTTCTTCTTGCCTATTTCCATTTTAAACATATATTCTGTGCAACCTTGTACAAGGTTGTACAACCACCTTGTTTTTGTTTTGTCTCTAATTTCTTCAGCATTTAGTTCCATAATCTTGAACTTCCCATTTTCTAACTCAGCTCTACTTTCCACCCTGTCTTATAACACACAAAGACATAAATTACTGATATTCTTTGGAAACCTTTTATGTATAAAAACTAAGTTTCTTAGTTTGGTCTAGCAGTTATCCATGCTATCCTAAGTTAAAAAAATATTTTATAGTTTGGGTAGTTTATTGTTCCTGTGGCATGTTTTTTAGGAAATGGTATTATCTATCCATTTGATACAGTTGGTCTTTTTTTCAAACTGTTATGTTTACATTTAAAGCCTCCCTCTTTTGACCTCTCTGTGCATGGAACTACACCACTTTCTATGTCAAGACAGTAACTAAAGTAAATTTACATTCAGTAAATAAACTTAATACTGAAGTATTAAGGGATTAACAGTAGCAACTTCCATGGACAATTGCATCTTTATACCTGCTCTCTCAGTGACATGTAGGAGAGCAGACATCTCCATTTATATGCAGAAATGTGTGTGTATATATATATATATATATATGTTTATAATGTACATACTCCTACATTTATACATAGATATACATACATATAAAAATGAATTTAGTATTTGATATCCAGAAAGAAAACTGAAGGGGAGAAAAGCTCATGTCAATGGGCTTGTTTGGATCAAGGTAACAGACACAAAGGAGCCACTTAGAGACAAAGAGAAATGGAAATAATGAGGTCAAACTCTTCCTGTAAATCTTCAGGTCTTTATACATAGGCCTGTGGAAAAATGCAGCATGAAAATAACATGAGAGAATCAACTAGAGACCTTTTATTAAGTTATTCTATTATCTAAAGTTGTGTGATTTTAAGGGCTTTTTTCTTTATTTAACTTCAGTAGTCTGGTTATTCTTTATTTTTTCATGAGTTAATGCAAGAGGGACATTAGTCTGTGCAGTTAAAAAAAAAAAAAGTGCATATAATTCCAGTGTGCACAAACTGAATACAAAGAGCATAAATAGAAAAGCACCTCTGTCATCAGGGGCATAAGGATTCAGAAGCACACTATAATGCTGAATAAACAAGGCCAGAGGTTTCACATCTAGTCCAGCTCTTTCCAAAAGCTGTTGCTTTTGAAAGATAAAAAAGAAAGCTAATCTGTGGCCATCATCACAAGTTCTGCAGCAGTTAATGAGTTTAAATTAGATTTAAAAACAAGTCTGGTTTTATCTTTTTTTTATCCTTTGCTCTCTATATATTTGAACTCTTATATTTAAGTGATAGAAAGCAATTACTGTTTTACTTTAATTTGCAAATACCGTTTCTCAGACTATATTTTAGGCTTATGAAAGATTTCCAGCATGTAGTGTGAATATCAGAATTTACCATTTACTACATACCAGAATTGCTACTGAATATCTACAACATGATGTAGATACCAGGATGTGATGGTCCCATTTTTCATCTGAAGTGTGCAGACAAGTATCAATCAGCTCTAGCATTTGGATATACCAGTTTATACTTTCTTTTATTTACTTTGTGCATCTCAAAGATGGACTAACAGATATTAACAATAGTTTGAATTTTGTTTTCTTCTCCTAAAAGAGTTAATTTTGTTTTATGGACTTTTGTTTGGTAGTATAACTCTGAAAGTAAAAACTTCTTTCTGTTTATGTTAGAAGAGGCCCTTTCAAGAACTACATGGGGAACATCCTCATCTGTAACAACTTTATCAGTTTATCTATGTTGAGGGTTCTTTCATCTTCCTTTGTGGAACATTCAGTCCTGGGTGTTCCTCATAAAGGAATAAATGTCTCCTGCTTTCAGAATGACTCTGTATTGACTTGCTTGTTGTACTTCTTAGAGAGGCAGATTTGTTTGTTACACTCTAACTAATTTATAACTGTAAGTTTTGTGTGATGGGTACAGTCATAGCAACATTATAGTGTGTTTTGATGCTGTCCTGAAAGTGTGAGATAAGACAGGTATGTACCTGTAATAGACAAATTGAATTTTATTCTCGGATTCCTGTAATGCTGGGATTCCTGATACCCACTAAAAACTGAGCTTATTTTCGATGTGGAATAGGTTTGTGGAGTAGTTTCTTACTTGATTGTCTGAAATTCGCATTGGATTCTACAGGGAGTATCTTCAGGATATTATACTACACACAGACTAGATTTAAAGCTTAGAGAGAAGACTTAATTAGTTTTAAGATCCCACATGACTTTATTGTAGGATTAGAGGTCTAAATGCTCCTGTATTTTTTTGATAACTGTTATTTACATCAACTCACACAGAGCCACGAGCACAGCTTAGAAGACCCAGATAAGAAGTTGCCAGGAACTCCTCCTCCAGCATGTGCCCTCTTTTTATACCCTGTAATCTTTCACCAGCTTTTTACACATGCACCTTTTGCACGTTTCTTCCCTCACACTGGTAACTCTCTCCCCCTGACACTTGAATTTTCATTTTCCCTCCTCCTTCATTTTTCTTTTTTAAAACATTTCTTCCCCTGTCCTTCCCCCACAACTCCTGCATTGTCTTCTCATCTCAGGAGGACAAAGAATCAAGTTGCTTCCTCACCTGGTTCCTTTTTGTCATCTGTTTTTCTGGCTCCCTACGCAAAGAAGAAAGGGAGCTGCTGGTTTGGTAATTGCTGTCCACTGGAACCAGTAAGGCACAGTACGCTGACAACCAGAGCAAGTAAGAGTCAGCCTGGAGAGGAAACAAGCTGTAGTGGTTGGTGACAGCATGGAAGCTATTGCTTTTTGTTTGCACACACATTTTAAATAAACTGCTCTTCACAGTGACCAAGGATTCATACTCCTTGCTAAACCCCAGATGGGGGATACCTTCTTTCTTTTCTCAGCATCGAGCGGGTTCTTAGGTCACAAATGACCTTTGGGTGTCTACATTTCTGGATGATTCAGATAAAATATTTTAAGAAAGAATTGATCTTCTTTGAGAAGCTGCTGCTCAGGTCACTGAACTGCTGGTCCTGGCACACTGGTTGTAGTAGTGGACCCCAAATTTGAAGTGTAACACATCACTGCTCATTTTTGCACATGCCAAGAGGAAAGCCTGCAGCTTGCTAGCAGTTACTTCAGAGGCATATAAACAGGGAAGCATCTAAATTACACTTGTGGCTCCTTGTAGGTCATTTACCTTTCGCCTCAGCTGAGAGAAAAAATTGTCACATGCAAACCTTTCTAGGCCTTTTATAGGTAACTGTTTGTTCTTCACACAGAAAACTAAATTCACTGTGCATTGCAGATTTCTACATATAACTTTAGTTATATCCTTGTGTTCTGGTTTTCTGTTGGAGCTGACCTCTCCTTTTCCCAAGCCATTCTTGGAGTCAGCCTTCTGCACAGAGCTCATCTGAACTTTCAGTGTTTTCCAGAAATCACCTGAACATTTCCTAACTCAGGATGATCATGCCTCAGGGCAAGCTGGCACCAAGGCTTCACCATCTGATAAAAATCTAATGGAAACATGACTTCAGGACAGCAACAAAAAAATAAGTTTTCTGAGAGTTGAGTTCAACAGTTATATGTATTAGAGCTGTTACAACTTCATTAAATAATTTTGTGCTACATCTGGATTTTCTGTATTCTTGTGCTTTTCTTCAAAATTTCACACTCAGGGCAGTGGGAAACCAACACTATCTGGCTTTTTATGCTCTGTGATACAACAACAGCTATTTCGAGGTTTGCTGAGAACATACACAAAAGAGACCAGCAAGATTTTATGACCTTTTTGTAGAACTGTGAAATAAACAGAAGCATTGTGTTTTATTTATGAGTGCTGCTGTAATACAATATTCAGTTAAAAAACAAGAAACATTTTATTTAATTCCACTCTCCACCATGTGGATTTAATTAGCAATTAAATAGTACAGATGTGAATATACAGTGATGAATCAACTGTGGAATTTGAGATAAATGTCAGCTGGAGTTTGTAATGTATTATGTGGGCTTAGCTCTGTCTTATTCCATTAGGAACAATAGGGTGGAAAGCCTTATCTTAAATTATAAATAAATAAATAAGCAAACAAACAAACAAAACTATGTCTATTTCCATATAGTCCTCTCAAAACCACTTGTGGAAAGATCCTGTCTAACAATATTCCCTGAAGAGAGAAATTCAGCTAGGTAGGAAAGTGACGTTTATTTTGTCAGATAACAGAAATTACACCACCTGATTGTTTGCACCTGCACTCTCAAAGGGTTCTGCAGGAACTGACAAGGGCTGGTAAGAGCTACTGCTGATCTTAACTCCTTATGCCACAACATTTCTTCTTCACTGAGCTTTCCAGTGCACCAGCTTTTCAGCTCTCCAGTCTGAAGTAACAAAGGATTGACTGTAGGGTCACTGCAATCCTAAATAACAAACCCCAAAACAAAAATACAAAGGGCAAATGTTTGCTGCTCTTTATTCACTTAATGAATACTGCATACATAGTATAAAAAAGCCCCAAACAAATACTCATCGTATCAGTCTGTAATTCTTGGGTCCCTGCTGGAGAATACCAGGAAGGGTGGTTTTGTGTTGATTTTTTAAAGGATCTAGCACTATAGTAACCCATATTGCAGATGTTTCTTGCTTCCAAATAAAGAAGTCTAGATAAAGATTCTCATCTTACAGCTTGGGAAAAAAGAAAAAAAAAAAAAAGGTAAGTGAAGGAACAAATGCCTTTTCTTACTATTTAGTGTTCAGTTCCACAACCAGTTTATATAGACAGAGCTTCATTCCTGAGACCACATGAATGAAGCTCACCATCAGATTTAATGGCAAATACAATTTAATGGGAAATACAAAGCTGCTGTGAAAATGAGAAAACTATTTACTTTGTACAATGAACAAAGCCAAAGTTGTTCTACCAGTTGCACAGGCAATGAAGCATTTGCAGTATGAATTTATATCCATGGAGTCCTTTGACTAGGGGAACTGTTTGCATTTGTTACAAAACAACAGGAGTTACAAGATACTCCAAACTTTTCAAATCAAGTTCTTATTTAGTACAGCACCATGAATTCAGAAATCTGGGTTTTATGCTGCCACTAAAAGGCAAAAAGACTTTGTGGGTTTTGGCTATGTACACTTTTTTTTCCCAGTTTTCTAGTGTATACCTACACCCTCTTGCTGTCTTGCTTGATGCTTTACAGCTTTGCTTTTGAGGCAGTGTCTTAACTGTATGACTTAAGTAGCTTGCATTCAATTGTTTATTTTAATGTAATGGTCTACCTTTGTCCTTATTTATTGTGATGCCTTTTAAAGTATTACTTTATTAAAGTGTAATAATGAAAAATGTAGGTATTTAAATTTATCTAAGTATTATAGCAATACTGTTTTCCATCCCATGGAATAATTTCTTTATCCACAATAGGAGCAGTTGGTGCTTCTGTGAAGCTGCTGGCATAAATTCAGTTACTGTTTGTTGCAGTACCTTTGTGAGAGCCACAGGCAGTTCAGGAGACTGTTCAATACATGACTCTTAAAAGGAACTCACCTGAAGAAGTTATTTTTCTGTTCTGATTACACTGTTCTGCTGTAAGAAGAAACTAGTAAAAAACAGAACTGTGGAGTAAGACAGGTGTGACTGACAAACAAAGAGGTGCAAGTATTTAGGCACCAGTGCCCTTGGCTAGTCGAGACAGGTAAGGTGACATACGTGACCTACCTTCCTTGGGATTTGTTGCTGAGAAACTGGTGAAATTTACCTACAGTGGGCTATTCTGAAACATAGATAAGCTAAGCAATCGGGAGAAAAATATACAATCAGGATGAGATATTCGAATTACTGCAAAGCAAGTTTGGCATTTAGAATATTCAAACTCCACTTGCTTACATGTTCTTAGCAATCTGGGAAAAAATTCTGCTGTGAAAAACAATGCAACTAGGTCAGTTCAGTGGATGATTGCAATGCTGCAGTGATTGTTAGCAATAATTCAAACTTCTGTTTTCAATTTAAAGGATGAACTGGACATAACTTTGCTTTATTCATTTCTAAGTATTTTTCCTATAATTTTAATGTCTACCTGATAGTGCAGTGTTTTATTATGCATCTGGAAATCACATACATTTTAAAGAACTGTAAAACAAAAAACAACCACAATCACTCAGAAAGTTCTTTGTTTTAAAGGTTTGTTTGTTTCAGGGTTCCAATTTCACTAAAAGGAAGGACTACTTTAATTCCATGTGTACAGAGACATTGTCTCCAACGACACTTAACAAATACAGCCTAATAAATTTAAAGAACCAAACATCAGTAGAAGCTAATCTTACAATAGAGAACGGTTCTCTACTACTGAAATTTTCATGTAACTAATTTGCCTAAAACAAAATTGGTCCACATACAAAACAAAATGGGTTAATGTAATTCTAAGCTGAGCAAACACTGTCCTTTTTATTCAGTTCCAGTTGTAGTGGTCTCTTGGTGTTAAATCATAATGTGATCTCTCTTCCTCTTCACGTCCACAATCTAGTGGCAGACCATAATTGTAATCAACTGTTACAACCGGTAATCTTTTACTTTGTTCTGTGTTTCTGGTAGTTTCACCCTGAAAAGGCTTTCTTTCATAGTCTATTGAACTATCTTCTTGGTGTATGGATGAAGATGGGTGCGTTGTTCGTGAAGAGTATGGTGCAAATCTGTTTTTTCCTCTATTAAATTCCTCTGAGGGATGCATTCTCCTATTGTCTTCAGGACAATTCGGTCGATTACTGTAAGAACAAATATGAACAATGAAATTCTTAGAAATAAAACAGTTGATTTACTGTTGATTGCCACCACTAAAAATTAACTGTGTCTAACATTGAAAGAACAATTCAAAACCTCATTCTTGTTTTTACCCCCTGAAATTAAAATCCTCTCTATGGATGTTGCAAACTTGCTTGTATTAATTTTCCAATTCTAGTGATTAAAATTACAGCTCTTTACAGTAAGTAATTCTACCAGAGGAAGTTTTGTTTCAAGTGCTGTTTATAATTAAAATTACCTGTTTACTGAGGATATCTTTACCTAGGGGATGTTTTTTTCCTAAGTCCATGTTTTCATTTTGTGTATAATGTGTAACAATAGCTCTCTAGTACATAGTCTCAACAGGCAATAATATACTTAGGAAAATATTTTAATTATTAATTCTTCTGCAATAGAAGACTCACTCTCCTACAAAATACATGTGGAAGGATCTAAAAATGTATATACATTAGGTTAGGGTGGGTTTTAGGTAGTCCCGGCAGAGTCGCCAGAAACTCATGGCTTTTGGGACTACCTAAAAACAGAAGCCAGACAAAATTAAGAAAATAAAAAGTGGTTATATTTATTGAAGGGCCTTCAGGTACATCGAGGGCAGAGCAAAGGCCCCCCCCAGGGCTACACCCAAAAAATGGACGATGGGTCACGGGTTTTCGTACTTTTATAAGTTTGGTCCATTTGCATATTGGGGGTTAATCTTCCAATTACAGCTTCAGGTAATTAAGTAATTTACCCCAAGTTTGCTCCACCCCCAACTCACTTTTGTTTCCATTTCTGAGGGCCTGAGACAGTAAGGTGTCCTTGATTCCCAGGCCTAGAGAGGAATTGTTTTGTTTGACCATAATTGGAAAACAGTAGCTAACACTCTATATGGAGTTTAGAGTTATAAACTAAAGAATTGCAGGATTACAAATATATGAAAAATAAAAAGCTAAAATCCTAAGGCATCAATAGATATATTGGTTTCAGTTCTCTTTACTCTCAAATACCTTCCTTACTTGGTAAAGTGGTGTATAAACCCAATTCAAAACAATTTTAAAATCTCCCTTACTGAACCATAAATTCACTTAGACTGGAAAGGATTTCTAGAAATACCTAAGGCGACCTCAAACTAAGTCTCATTAGATGAGTTTGTACAGGGGCTATGTCCATTCTTAAAGGATGTGGGACGGTGGCTCTGGGCAACCCATTTCAGTGTCTGACCATTCTGCACAGTACAACTCCTTGGCTCGTTGTACACAGCACCTAAGAGTTAAATATAGCATCTGTGTTTTGCTTTTTTGCTTGCTGATAGTTAATTTTCATATCATGTAGTTCATTAGCTTGAACTGTGCTTGCCATGTCAATGATTGTATCAGGGATTCACACAATAATCACACTCAAAACTCAGTATCAATGGACACAAATTAGTCACATTATCTGCTCAGTGCTCAGATTCAATGGGTTAAACTGCATTTAAGCAAAAATATTAACACAGATTTTTATGCTGTGCAGTTAATTTGTATTTTTTAGCTGGGAAGTAACACAACAAAGGTAAGTCAGAAAACAATGTATGATATCTGATGCTTACCTGTAATTTCTGTTAAAGTCATCATTATCAGACCCATAATCTCTGTGAAGTGATGGAGATGAGGAGAAATGACATTCTGGTATATTTTCATGGGAAGAAAAGGACTGACTTCTGCAAATAACCAAAATAATTGCATGTTAAGAAGACTGCCAATAGTTTCAAGACTTGGAAAAAAATACACATCAAATGAAATAAACATATTTCTTCTTTTAATAAAAATTACTTAAAATTTTAATAAAAACGGTAATAACTGTATTAATTTAATACCTCAAAATCATATGCTTCACTTTAACAACATCCTCTGTTTTAGCCTACAATGGAAGAAATTAAATCAAACTTAACTAGTCCAATAAATCTGAAATACATTCCAAAATATTAAAAATATTTTGAAATATGTCAGAACCCAACAGGTTTACTAGTAAGTGATACATGTACTTGTGAGATTATAATGCAAGTTCTGATGCAAACAGATTTCTAACAAATTATTAACTCAAGGAATAAACAAAGGCAAATCAAACTTCCTTGTAGCATTCCTGTTTATCTGTGTTTGGCTGAGGGTATAAATAAAATTTCATATCATCTTCTGTCCAGAGGACAGCTTTTTAAGTATAAGTTTCTATACAAAACAAAGTGGGACAAGAGTTTTGTTTCAAGCTGACTGAAAGGTAAAGGAAACACAAACTTTAAAGAAGCACAACCTTCTAATTTAGGAAACACTGGCTTTCGAAGCTGCAACAGTCCAGCTTACAGCAAACCCTTCCGTAAGTCAAAACAAGAAAAGTTAATGAACTGATCATTTATATATTAAAAGGATGATTAATTGATTTAAAAATAATTTATTTTTAAAAATACTTCATTTGAAATTTAAGTTAAAACTGCTGAGGTTTACATGATTATTCTCTAATTCTATTCTTACAGCTCAAGGATGCTTTACCTGTCTGAACACCATTCACGTGGCAAGTCATTGTGACCTGGATGATCACGAAAAGGTCTTGGCCTTTGTCTGTGCCCTTTATTACCATAATCAAAATCTTTTAATTGAGTCTGTTCCTGTAAGCCATCATAAGGCTGAGGGTTATGAAAAGGTCTGCACCTTTGTCCAGGACCTTTATTATCATAATCTTTCAGTTGCATCTCTGTTTTTAAGTCATTGAGAGGCTGGTGATCATTAAAAGGTCTCAACCTCTGCCCCCGACCCCTCTTAACAAATTCAAAATCTCCCAACTGCATCTGTGTCTGCAAGTCATCATGTGACCCATAGTCATGGAAGGATCTTAGTCTTTGGCCAGGACCTCTGCTGGCAGAATCCAAATCTTTTAACTGCATTTGAGTCTGAAATTCATCACGAGATTGGTGGTCATGGAACAGTTTTCGTCTCTGGCCACAGCCCCTGCTACCGAAATCAAAATCCTTTGACTGCCTGTCTTCCTGCAAATCATTAGGAGATGGATGGTCAGGAAAAGATCTCTGCCTTTGTTCACGGCCTCTGTTGAAGTCAAAAGACTGTCTGTCTGCTTGCAAATCATCAGGAAACTGGTGTCCATGAAAAGGTCTCAAACTTTGTCCATGTCCCTTGTTACTGAAGTCTAGGTCCTTCAGCTGCATGTCTTCTTGATAATTATCATAAAACTGGTGATCAGTAAAGGCTCTTTGTCTTTGTTCTGGTCCCCTGTTGTAGTCCCAATTTCTCATCTGCACTGATGTTCTCAATTCATCCTGAGTTTGATGGTCATGAAATGGTCTTCGTCTTTGTCCAGGCCCCTTATTAATGAAATCAAAATCTCGCAACTGCATCTGTCCTTGCAAATCATTGTGCGGGTGGTCATCATACATTCTTAATCTTTTCCCAGACCTGTTAAGAAGTATTGAATATCATACTTGGAAGTGCTTCAAGTCATTAATGAAAACAATTCCTTTTTAACCAAGAATTTATATGAAAGACATTGCAAATACAAAGGTATCAAAACTACTAATAATCCAAACTGTATGTAAGATTATAAAACCTTCAGTGTTAAAGCAGAAGCTGTGACAAACATTCAATTGTAATTCTATAGGACTTGTTAAACAGGCAAAAACAGTGATTCAAAATTAATTAAAAATAACTGCAGATTATTGTAGAATAATAAGGACAGGCAAAGTAAAACTGAATTTTCTTAAGTGAACTAATTACTAACAGACTTCTAACAGCATACATTCCCTTTCTTTCCCTTATCTTGTCACTGTTTTATCAAATTCTGTAAATACATTTTACATGAGTAGGCTACATTAATAAACTCTCTTTGGGGTATCTATAGTATTTTCAATAAGAAACAATTGTATTCCCTTGTGGTCCTTTTTTTTTTGGTTTTGTTTTTAATTCCATGTTTCAGCCTATTACCCTTGAAAATCTTCATTTGGGAACCGCTCTACAGATCCTTCTATTGCATGTGGTGGTGGGATAATATCTTCATCTGCATCCCAAACATCCATTCCAAGGTTACTAAGAGCGAAAAAAACCATCTCATATAAGCTTCCTTTTTTAAAACATACTGTTGACAGACAAAAAACCCACCCCCATAAAATTCTTCAGTTCTGAAAGACAGAAATTTTATGTTAAGTAAAACTTACATACAACTTAGAAAATTTTAATCTTGTAAATTTATTTTAAAAATCTGACATGAGTCTAACTTAATCCTGCACAGACTATGAAACAATGATAGGAGCAAAACAAAAGGCCTTCAATTAATCTAAAAAGAAACAAATCACTCAGGTATTAATTTTAAAGTCAATTTACTGCTCCAAGGCATCACTGGCACAAATACCTTAGGACGATGTAAAGGTTGGCTGTTCTTAGGAGAAGGTGATGATAAGCATAACACTCTTAAACATCAGGAATACAACTACTATGAACAGAGAGGACAAGAACAATCTTCCACGTTCCCGTGTTTTTTTATTCTTAAAATCATTTTACTATTTTTTTTTCAATATCTTGTGCTACAGTGCCAACAACAGTGGGCAGATCACAGAGCTTATATAGACATCTTTGCAGTGACTTCTTTCAGCCTCTGAGAGAACAGACTCAATACACTTGTCACAGTATGATAAAAGCACAACCATGTTCAGTAGTAGTTGTCAGATTGAAAATGAGCTTTCGAACCATATACCTTGAAAAGATGAACAAAGTACACTGCACTTCATGTTATTCATCTGAGAATACATGAACAACTACACATATATTTTACAATCTATGTGTAATTTCATATTAAAGGTTTAAGAGGGAATTAATTTTGGCTTAGGATTGGAAGTGAACTTTTAAAAATGCCAGGAGACACACTAGAAAATCTTAAGCATACAACTAAAGGTTTTGTTTACCTTCGCATCGGTTGTGTCCGGAGATCTGTGAGGTACACAAGGCCATCCATGCGATGGCCTCTGGCATCGCCAAAAGCTAAAAAAAACCATACAGTCTAATAAAATGTGCTCAAACTGAGCCATGAAAATGTGAAAGGCAAGTTTCTGTTCCCCATGAGATGCTGAATTTGAAAAAATTCCAACTTGGTATTAAATATTTCAGCAAGCTGGCATCATTGCAGCATTTTTTAAAAAAAACCCTGAAACTAGTAGTGGTAGCAAACTATGACTGAAGACTCTATCAAGTAAAAAAAAAAAAATTAAGCAGCTAAAACATACTCCTCCTATGCTGTCAATTTGCTATTGCTCAAGTCCTGCCTGGAATAGAATCAACAGTCAGACAAAATCTTCTATATAAGCCAGCACATGAAATTACTGAAAAGATACTAAAATAGAATTGTAGTATTTGTGAGTTTTTAGTAATCGTGAAGTACAACCTGACACATGCCTTAGTTCTAATTATATACATACCTTGAATTGCTGCCTCTGGATCCCAGCCTTCAACATCTATAAGATACCTGAAGAAAAACATGACTATGTTATTGTCCCAAAGGGAATACAAAGTAATATAAGGATGCTATATTTTGTGAACAATGATTTCTGTTTTCATACAGCCTTACCTACATATAAGGTAGCCAGTTCTATTAATTCCATTAGTACAGTGAACACCAATGAGTTTCTCTATCAAAAAAGGAAAGAGTCTTTAATAGTTCAGAAAGTGAAAATAATAGAAAGTTAGCACAATACAAAAAAAAAAATCTCTGCTCTTCTAGCAAGGTCATGATAAATAAGGCTTGCTATTTACAAATTCTACTGTCACGCCTGTAAAACAGACACATCCAGACAGGACATATGTCCTCTCCATGCTGGATCTCTAGCAGCTGTTAGATCACTACTTCCAAACCTGTGATGGCTGAGACTGACTCCGCAGAATATAGAAAAAGAGAAAGAGTGATGCCAGGTAAAGCACCTGGCCTCAGCCACTGCAGTAACAGGAGAAAAAGAATAAAATATGGGTTTGAAAGCAGATCTCAACAAGCATATGTAGAACTGAGGAACTCAACTAACACATAATGCACCTAGAAGTATGAAATGCCTAGGAGTATAAAATACATGGAGAAAAAAAGGACCAGTAATCTTTACAGAAATATTTTCTTTTTTAAAAAGATTATACTAATCGGCCAAAGGCTAAAAAGCAGAATAACTTACTATTGCTAGGGTGTTTCAAACGAGAGATTGCCAACAGAAATAGGGAAACTCTAATACAATCATGCAAGGTACTGGTAAAACCCCATCCAGAGTATTTATATTCATATTGAAATGTAATGAAAAAAAATCAATTTCAATATGTATAGAAAGGGTAGTATACTATGATGGTCATAAAAGAAGGAAGCTTGTCTTATTTAGTCTGTAAAACCAAATCTGAGATACTGAATGTAATAATGGGGACAAAGAACAACGATACTTAAAGGGCAAAGCTGGTATAAGAATAAATGTATAACTGATTAAGAGTTTTAGGCTAGATTTTAGAAGAAAAATTATCATCATCAGAAGAACAAAGTTTTGGCAGAGGCAGTACTCACAGATGGTCTTTGAAACAGGACGTTGATAAAACTTTTGAATGACATAAAATATAACTGAGACAAAATATAACTGTTTGCCACAGATCAGGACAATCAAATTGCCACATAAGTTCATTACAAGTTGATGTCCTAACAACTCAAACACTAAAAGAACCCCACCTTCTTGAAAAGTATTTGTAAAAAGAATCTGGAGATATTTTAGGGATAATCTAAAACAGAGGCCAAATTTTGAGTAGTAAAGTTCTCCCAAGTCAGAAATTACATAAGCTCTGCCAAAATGCCCTTATGAGCTGTAACTACAGGTCAACATCCAGTAACAAATCAAGAACTGATTCTCTCAAGATCAGATTCAGATACAGACTATTCTTTGTCACACAATAAAGCAACAGATCAAAACCAGGAGAACACTAATAATCACCAGGTAATTTCCTTAAGCCAAAAAAGAGCAAAGGAAGAATTTACAAACTAACTTCCTGAGCAAGGACAAAGGATTTTTCTTACACTTTTTAATTCTCCCAGTAGTTCTAATTCAGGCTCTCATACCTGAAATTTAGGTCAGAACTTTTTCACAAAACACTTGACCACCCACAGCAAGACCTTGTTATGCTTTGGAGTAAAAACTGTATGCACTTGGACAGTTACTATCACTACTTTCTCAAAAAGAATGCCAAAGGAACCACAGCAAATATCATGAAAAGGTCTGAAAGAATGGTCCACCATTATTGGATAAACAAACAGGTAACAGTTGCCCACAAAGAATCGCTACCAAAAGAAGTGAGAAGTTAAAAGCTACAAACACACTGTGGCAAAGTACACACTAATTTTCACAAAAAGCACCTTATCCAATCTCAGCAAGAACTGCCCTGTTGCACAGACACTGAAACAGCAGCACAGCCACACTGTGGAAACACTGACACTGGGTCTGTAATGAGATTTTCAAGAATTGTTCAGATCTGAGGGCAATAATGGACTCATAAGTCAAAAAAACACTACGTCAGACTAAATGGACTGAAGCTGCTCACACATATCAGTGCCCAGTGCCATCAGAGACCCAGTGCTATTTAAAACATCCATCAAGGGCTGCCAGCTACAACACTCAGCTGATGGTAAACAATTTGGGTCAGACAGATGAAGGCCTCGTTGCAGTTACTTTGACGTGTAACACAAATGTAACACTATTAGGAAGGGCATTTAAGTTACCAGTAATTTTTGAAAAAAACATGTTTTGTTTGCAAAAAAGATATGTAGTGGTTCGCATAATGGATCTTACTATGATAATAAAGTGGAAAGTACTGCAGAAGGTCTGAGATCCCTGGCATCATAAATTTTATTGAATATTGAAATTAGTAAATGACACAGTTAGTACTGAAATAAAATTTTGGTGAGGGATTTTTTTTTTACATCATAGGATGCTGATATTTACCATTTCCTGCATTTTCCCAAAGGAATTTTCTGACCCACTTTTTGAACTGTAGGATAGTAGCATTATCAGGGACTTCAAGTCCAACAGTATAAAGTTTCTTATACTGCACACTTTTAGGTAAATCCTAACAACAAAAAGAAAAAACACAATGGTAAAAATTACTGAAGTCTTGCAACAGTGAGAAACCTTAAGCAGTATCTAATGTAATGACAATGTAAACCAGTAGTTCAAATCCTGAATAAAAACTGAAAACAATCTTGACACAATTGTATACAGATATACTCTCAGAAACTACCAGTAGCATTTCTACATTAAAGACCATCTCAGACAAGGAACAGTTCCTACATAAGATTTATTTATCCCTGCTAATAAGGCTGCACACTAACTAAGGGAGCAGATTCTTGTCATTCCATTCTAACCCATTTTACAATCATTAGCAGTATTTGTCCCTCCTACCCACAATATATAATCACATATTCACTCCCTTAATGCTTAGAGCCTATATGCATTCAAAGATTTGCATTGTTATAACACTGCCATTTATTCTCCTTTTCAACAGGAGGCTGATTAATCACAATTGTTTGGACCATACAGGTAAAAATTTTTTAATTGATAAAGTAGTTTAAAAATGTACACCTTCTTAGTGGATTCCACTGAGGATCAGTAAAAAGAACCACCTAGGAATAAATGAGAGTATCTTCAGGACACAGGGTGTAACTATTCTGCACCTTTTGTGCAGTGCCTGGCACTGAGGTCTTTATCCATCACTGAGTTAGCATAACACAAATAAGCCACAAATGTAACTAGCTGGGAGAATGAGTTAATTCCTCTGTGATAAAACATTTATTTTCTATTTGAGACACAAAATTAAGTCTAGATGGCTTACTTGTCTATTCCAATTCAAGGTAAGCAAATGTGTAAACATTTTAAAACAAAGTTGCAGTAACTATTTACATTTTTATTAGGCTTTTGTTACCTTAACTTCATAGTATCGTGTGGTATATGTTAAATCAATAATTAATCCAAGCTCCACATTTAGGGCTTTCATTGCAGCAATTAAGTCTTTTGGTGTAAATTTCTGGGTTGGGGTAAGCCTCTGGTTAATTGCCTACGAAGAAAATGGAAAAGAAATACTTTCTTTTTATGTTCTAATAACAAGACATTTGTAATATTCAGCTGTTTCAATTAGTACTAGAAAACATCAATATTTAAAAGGGAGAGTTTAATTATCAGAACCACATCCATGTATTATACAGGTAAGAGGAACTAAAAAGAAAGCAAAAATTTATGTATTCCTATTCAGATGAAAATGCAAGACAATGGGAGCATTTCTGCTTGTATAGTGTTAACAAACATTATTAAAATAAGCTCTAATTTGATAGACACAAAAATTCTGAAAAATGCAGCATGTATATATTGATTTTTATGTAACTAAAGACACTAAAAAGCAAAACACTACAATCTACTTCCCCCAAACAAATTTTGTCCTGCACAGTAACTCAAAACTAAAAGTCTATTTCACATAAAACATTAGAAGTTGTGATACAAGAGTTCATTTCTAAAGGTTTAACTTTCTTCCCACAAATGTTGTGCAGACATTTTTATCCCTGCTTCATCTCTTGACAGAGTGTATTTGCATGTCATTTAGCACTGGGAAATATTAAATAAGACTAAATATCGTGACTAAGAAAGCTGTGTGTTGGTGGATAATGAATAATTCATTTCATTTGACAAACAGTGAGAAAAATGTTTACTCACCCTATTGTAGCTGTGTTTTTTGAAATGTGTTCTTCACTTTAGGTATGAAAATGCCTCACATACTCAAGACTGGATTTTCTCTGAATAGTGCACTTGTCCATTGTGAGAGCCTTTTGACACAGGCTCAGCCAGAACCAATAAAGACAGTAGCAAAAGATGCAGCAGCCTCAACCACCTGTCAGTTCCTTCATCAACAAGAAATTCAAGCAGACTGGACTCAGAACTATTGGAAAGGAAGGCAGCCCCAGACCACATACTTCTTAGAACCACAGATGCTATAGGGTAACTAACCATTCCTTGTTTTGACTGTACAGACTATAATGTAAAATACTAGCAAGCACTTGTCTCAAGTCTGGAAACAGAGACAGGAAACCAAAGTAAAGAATAAACAGCAGGGCAGTCATATCAAAGCTGGTATGTGATTAGGAAGCTTGAGCTGAAAGAAGGAGGATAGAAAGCATGTAATAAAGTATTCAGTCCTATGTATTTCAGACACCAGTGCACTGCTGAAAAAAGTGGAGGTTGTAGAAGTTTAAACAAAATGAACATGAGTCAGTTATGTCACTGCTACTCAGCAGTAACTCTTAGTAAAATCTGAAACTGAACTTAACAACTTTGAGGTGACAAAGATGAACCTGCAAAAGGTCTGTGGTAGAACATTAAAGAATTTTTACTATGTGACATGACACAAACTGAGGAGGAATGTAATTTACAAAAATAAGGTATCTCCAAATGTATTGTTTGATTGAGTAGACAGTTAAATCTGTTATGAAACACTATGCTTTGATAGGGTTATTGGAATTTTCTGAAAAACTCCTGCTGAGTATTCAGTAGTTTAGGTGTTTAATAGGGCTTTGAGAATGTGAGAATCAACTCTAAAAATCCTCCTAATGGCATGCGAAAGAACTTGCCCAATTCTTACTACACTACAGTGCTACTGTTACCATTATAATGGTGATGTGAAAGGAAAGACAGAAAATCCTTCCAAGTAAACACATGATCTTTACTAACAGCACATCTTCTGAAGAAGACAATAACCCTTCTATCTTCAAATACTGAAAATGTGTTTTGTCCCTTTGGGCAAAATCACCAATCGTCAATTTCCTAATACATAGCAAAGAAGTAAACTGCTGCATATTTAAGAGGTCTGTTCCACCAATTTAATAAATAATAGGACTTCCGACAAGCTATAACCAATCAGGTCTTCAGTATTTTCAGACAGATTTACTGACCACCTCTGCAAAGACATCACAGTCTAGCCAGTTACACATTTTATGTGTACTCTGCCACAAACTCTATCACCTTCAAGCACACGGTCTCTGGCAGACTTGTCATTTCTCTGTCTTGCACAGTTGAGACTGAACAAACTGAAGGGACAGAAATGCTACAGATTTTGCGTATTTGTGTATCAGACTTTATGTCTGGCCAAAACAGCTTCCCAGAACAGAGATCTATGCCCCAGGGAGATAAGCAGGACAGGAAACGAGTAACATGCTGATGTGGAGTGGTCCTTGTGACAAGAGCAAAGAAGCCAATTATAAATCTACTGGATTTTACATTCACAGCTTGATTTGTTGACTGGCAGTCTTGGTGGAAAGGCACACGACTGCTGTACAACCCATCCACATCTTGGAGAACATGACCAATGTTAAGTATGAGAGCCTTGGTGTCCAAGGAACCAAACCGTCATCCTAAAGCTGTAAAAGCAGCTGCAGGAAGCAAATCCTGCAAGCATTTCACTTCAGTCATTGCTAATAAAACTGAACTGAATGGTGACTGAAAACATAATGGGTACTAATATACCAAAGAACCAAAATTTTTGTGTATGAATACTAGAGAGCAATCTGTAGACAAAAGCTTAGACAGAACATTTCCCTTTAACTGCTACGGTTACATCAAGCCACTGTACTTTAAAAATGCTTAGAAACTTTTATTTCCTCTGTATCTAAAGCAAGGACCTGTAGATGTTAATTTATGCAGCACTTGTCCTATTTGCCCTTCTGTATAACTAACACTAATTTGCCCAATGCCTCCAAAAAGGCATAGGCACTAAAGAACTGAACAGTCTCAACAAGACAACCTCCACATACTTTAGAATCAAAGAATTTAAAGATTTAACTCAGTGTATATAATAGCTTAGGATGGCTCTTCATGCTAGTAAGACTCTAAAGGAAATACTAATAAAAGTACTTTTAAATTAAATAATTAGTACTTTTAATTAATAGAAGAAATCAATGAAGACTTCTTTTTTTAGCTATACTATATTCCACCAGATCACTGAAACTTTTCGCTTATGAAACTGGTAATCTGGATCTGTAATTTTAAAAGTTCTGCAGTGGCTGGTATCCTTCAATGAGTGCTTAATTTCCATAAAATTATACTTTGGCTTACATTGCCTAGATTGTTATCCATATCATAACCCCTTCCATACGATTTTCTTAAAACAGCCATGAAAAGATGTTAAATAAGATTATGAATTTAGGCCACTTAATAGTGATCAAATGAATTACGCTGATTGATTTAGAAGCTTGATTATTTTTAAAAGATAAATAAAGAGAGTAACATCAAATATAAAGAAAAATTTAAAAAAAAAGAAAAATATAGAATATTATTTTAAAAAGCCAGATGGCTGAAAGGGCTAAATCTGAACAAACTATTTTTTCAAAAACTTTCTTGAAATTTGCATGTATAGTCATGCTATTCGTCATTACTAGTGCAGTTTATCGAATACAGCCAATTTGCAGTTACTTTTATACATACCCCTTTCAAAGGTACTTTGAATGCAATAAATCTTGTTCCTGGTATAGGCTGTCCAACTGGTGTCAAACTCCGCCATCTGTACGGAAAGAAATATTAATTTTTAAATATTTTCAAGTTATACGATTCAACAGAAGACACCCGCAGCACAAAGCACATAAAACTTGCTGTTATCATACAGTATAATTAGGTCCCCAAATCTGCAATTATTCCATGAAGTGGCTTCAAAGTATCACCAGGACATTTGAAAAGAGTCTTCTTCTTTCCTTCTTCTTCAACTTCCAAGAAATTCCTGTCCTCAAAATGGCAGGATAACATTTACAAACAAGTACCACCAATATAAAGGAAAGCAGATGTGTAAGGTTCAACAGGTAAAAATGTATTGTTGCAGTTGGTGGACATTTTTCAACCTGACTGAATCAAACACCTTAAAAAAGTTGCCACAGGCACACATCAATCATTTAATTGACAATGAAATGCAAAGTTTACTTCCATTAACAATACAAATCATCTGTATTTTCCAAAAATGTTTCCTTTGTAATATGCTTCTTTTTTAAAGAAACACTCTTGATTGAACTTTCTCTCAACATTTTGAAAAATACAGAGGATATTCCATCACACCAAAACCTAGCACAAACCACCAATATGAAGACTTGTTACAACACCCAAAACACTTGTAATTCTAAAACCACAAAGAACTGGTATGCACAAGTTCTACATTGTACTGAAAAAGCTCTTGATATATAATATTGCAGAGATTTCAATTTTTTAAAAAGGATGAAAAGCATTATCTGAAGAGGAAAACAAGTTGATCAGCAGATCAGTTTTACCTTCAAAGAGGTAACTTACTAAATTTAGAACTATTAATTCTTCTTCTTCTGCAAGTGCAAATTATCTCTATGACCTACCAAGGTACAGCTGGATGACTTAAAATATACACAGGCTTTTTGCATTTTTGGCTAATACCTCAACTACTAAAATACAAAACATTTCCAGTAGATTCTTTAACACTGGTGTCCATTCCCTTGCAATTTTCTGAATTAATGCTTAAATTAATCTTTCCCTTTGAAGGGAGCAGCCAACAGCTTCTAGATTCCTTTCTGGTGTTCATAAAACTATACCATTTATGAAGTAAACTTAATACTAAATTTTAAAATATTCTAACCACTGAGTACTTTGCTTTATTCACAATTCCCGTATCGGACCATAACAAAAACTAGAAGTTGGCTGGAAAAATTCTCAATGAAACACCTATAATTATATTTGTCATAGTATATAAATAACAACATCAACATTCACAGATGGCTTGGAACTAACAATGGAAACACAGAGCACAGTGACCAAAGTGTATTTGATATTAACCACTCATGTAACAATCTACTACATCCATGTATTTAGCACTAACTTATCTCTGTAATCTTCATCATGAGGCAAAGAACAGATCAAGGCTCACAGTGTAGACATACAGGTGCTTAGTTTAATGGACAACAAATGAAGCAACAAAGGAGTAGTAACAACTCAGCATCAGGAAGGGTGTTGCAAACAGCTGGGCTGTAGAAGACATACAAGGTGAGCAGGTGTAAGGGCAAGCTAGAGATGAGATCACTGAGAGCTGTTTCAAATAAAACCTTTTACTAAATGATAAATTTTTGCAGGACTTTGTATCTCCTAACTGCAACAAGGGAACAGAAACAGTGTTCTGCAAGTAAAAAATATGTATTATGTAAGTGTTATAACGATAGTCTTTCCAAGTTTGTAAACTTTGGAGTCTGGTAGCTTTATGCTTGCTGTAAAATATGAAAACAAAAATCTGAGACTATGTTCCATTTACTTCTATATAAGAGATGTAAATTTTACATGAATCCATTAAGATCAGAAATTCAGTGCTGTTTTAACCTGCTTTCTCTTGGAAAACTATGAGTGGAAACAAACCATAATTATCATAGGCATGTTCAGAAGTGAAAAAGAGATGATCAAAAAAGGGCTTTAAAATCTTATTTTAATTAGCAATGTAAAAAAGGCTTTGTAAGAATTCTGAACCTTTTTTCATATTAGGGGATTGACAGAACAATACCCCAGGATTACCCAGTTTGTTGTCAGACTGTAATAAACTTGGGTTTTTATTCTCTTATATTTAAAGCCATTTAAATCCTCCCAGAAAAAAAAATCTGCGCAATCAGCAAGAAACTCAAAAGCTGCTGACAGCTCTATGGTAGAAAATGAGCAGAAGGCACTTTTCATCAAAAATATAAAGGGTATGTGTTCCATGTTATCTTTAAAATGGTATTTTAAAAGGAAATTTCAGCATACTGCTGCAGAACTAAAAATAAAACCAGCAGATTGAAATTAACCAAAGATTAGCTAAGGAAATAAATTCAGATTTGTTCTGTTGTCAACAAAAGAACATGGTTGGGAATCAAAAGTGGCCTGGACTAAAGAAAGTCAAACTCTTAGAGAATAAGTATAGATAAAGGCAGAAGTGATCAAAGACGAGCTGCAGGTGGTCACATAAACAGGAATTACAGGAGCAAAGACTTAACTAAGCATTTTAACAAGTATGAATGAGACTTGTGACACGTGATTTGTACCCTGCTTGAACTTAAGCGGAAGGAAGAAAGGCAGGAGTCAGAGGTGTTATTGCAAGATTTGGCACCATCGTCATCCCTGTACCAGTGACTAAGAGCTAACAGAGGCTTGAATGAAAAACAAGCTGGACATGAAGCTGCTGATTATGGATTACATCCAGCTGAGTATTTCATCTGCTTTGGTTAAAACTTTTATTAGAGCCAGATGTGGAACACATGTTTTTTTCATAATTTAGTTTAACACTACTGTTAAGATCATATGGAAGCTTTAATTTCCAGTAAAATTTTCTGGTTTAGAACTGATTCATAGTAAGATTTACTTCAACAACTACTGAAATACTGTCACCTCTAGCAAGATCATTTAGAAAATACTATGTGGAACCTCTTCTTTTTTTTGGCTACTGATACTGCCTGATATACAGGCAGCCTTATTTTCCAAGTGACTTCCATACCTCTATAGACACCAGATTCAAAACTGGTAAGAAACACTAATACAAATAAAATATCACCCTTCTCTCCCACTCACCGTTGAACATGTACAATCCATTATACCACAGTATTTAATACTCCTGTCTAAATGAAAATGCTGATGCTTTAAGTCTGGCCAGGAAAAATTCAGTTAAAGAAGCATATTTACAGTGCATAGGCAAAAATAATTCAGCTTTGCCCTTCGAACAAGAAGATCCCACTCAGTATTATTTTATACTATTCAAGGGAAACATGCCAGAAGGTGACATTTCTGCAGATGCTTTTCAGAACTGAACTGGAGTTTATGTAATTATACCCACAGCAGGATTTTGGATGCTGAACCACAAATGTGTACTAATCTGTAAAAACATCAGAGTATTTTATGACTTCTTATGCAGCTTGGACTGTCTGGTTCTCCACTAAAACATCATAGTGTACAACTACTGAAGGATAAAACCATTTCAGACACTGTGAAGAATCAGAACTTGACTCCATGTGGAAACTGCAGTGCAAGGGGTCACCTGAATCCCTCTTTTACACTGGTGCCTCATTTTGCTACAAAATTACTTCACCAGCACTACTTCGTAGGTTTGAGACCTCAATGGACACCATACACTATAGCTGTGCTTCAAGACATTACTGCGAAAAAAGACAAATACTTTTCTTTATCATAGAACGGCTTGGGTTGGAATAAGCCTTAAACATCATCTAGTTCCAACTCTCCTGCCACAGGCAGGGACACCTTCCATGAGACCAGGCTGCTCAAAGACCCATCCAATCTGGCCTTGAAAACATTCGCAGGGAAGGGCACGCAGAACTTCTCTGGGCAACCCATTCCAGTGCATCACCCTCCTTATAGCGAAAAATTTCTTCTTTACATCTAATGTAAACCTCTTCCAGTTTAAAGTCATTACCCCTTGTCCTAAAACAAAGTTCACCATTTCTTGGTTATTTGCCCTATTCCTACTTACTAACTTTACTGAAACCTCCAATTTAGTGTATCATTTGTATTAGCATAATGAAATTTGGATTAAAAGTGTTAAGAATTGGCGCACTAACAGGAACACAATCTTAAAAGATGCCTGTATGTAATGTCACTTTCCTTATCTCTTGCTGTGCCGTTAGACCAAAAGAGTTACTGTTAGAAGTATTGCTATTACAACATGGTGATTGAGGTTGTACTTCCACAGTCTGCACCGTCTGGACTTGTCCTTATGCTGCAGTGTACCATAATCTCAATTCTGCCAACAACTGTTTCTGGGGCCAGTAAATTGGATGTGTAGGATCATAGATTCCAATTAGTTTTCCTTAAGTCCCTTCTAGGGACTTCTATGTTTTCCCGGCTTACTGAATTGACACTGGAGAACAACATGCTGTGCCAGCACAAGGGTGACATCCATATCCTGCTGCATGAGAATGAGGGGCTGACATGGCCTTAAACTTCTTTACTGCCAAATCCCCGTTACTATGGATGTCTAGCTTGATTTCTTAGCAGTATAAAAAGTACGTATCTGGAGGAGTTGAAAGCACTTCAGTATCAGGCACTTTGTCAGAAGGTAATACCAACTTTTTAACCAAATACTTGACAGTAGCTGTTTCTGTCCTTGAAAGGTGTTAGCTTCCAATCGTAGAAGTCAAAAGTACAGTCCACTGATTCTTCCATACTTAAGAAATCCATGTAGCCTGAAAGCTTCTCTAGTTCAAATGCAAGGGGTGGGATAAGAATGGAGAAATGAGCACCTGATTCTCAAAGGTTTAGTAGCAATTTCCAAGGATGAAGAAAATAAGGAGAGTTAGTTCTTTTTGGATTTCTGAATCACTGCTTACAAAACCAACCCACTTTAGCTCTCTTTTATCCAACATTTAACTGAAATGTCATTGAAATTTTCAGAGAAAAACATGCTTAAACAGGTTTTTTTTAAGTTTTATTCTAATTTTAATCCCTGAGTTTGTCAGCTAGGAAAAAAACTTCAGCTTCTTTATTTTTAAAATTCTGTTCATCTTTTGTTTCTATTTACTGCTTTTAGACCAACAAATATTACAGGAATGCAAGTTTTTAATATCTTATTGCTCCTCCTAAGAACGCTCTTACTAAACCTACTTAACACTCCTGCTGAAACCAGCGTAATATAATTCTTTCCTCAAATAATGTATAACTGCAAGTCATTGCCCCATTACAGTGTGCCTTTATACCTCAGCATACACTCCTATCCAAAAAGTTTGTATTGATGTCATCAGCAACACGTGGGCTAAAACTCTTGACTTGGCCTTCTTTTTTTTGTGCTTTATTAGAGCTGAAGAATAGAACTTCATCTGTTTTAAATATGTCATTCTGTGGTCCACATATGTACTCCCAATCAAGTCATCAGAAAGTCTGTATAGTGCATTTGGGTTAATTTGGGATTATTTTTGCTGATACAACATTTCTGTCGTCCTCTTGTTAGAAACAAGAACACGGGATTTTTCTGGATCTGAATTCACAAAAATATTCCTTGATCTTATGCATGCAACCACCTGCTTCCATCTTACCAACTCTTCCTCCATTCCTAGTAGCAAACGTGAGTAGAAAGAAGTACAGACTACTCTCCCATTTCTCCAAAGACATACACTTGGGGGTAAAAAGATTAGGAAGAAGGAACTGTGTGTGGCCGATGAAGAAGTGTTCACGGACAAGCTGGAGCATTATACTCACCTGGGGGATGAGTGGCTGGCCTGTTCCTGTCTTGGAGAAGATACCTACCTTACCTGTCTGTAGGTGGTGAAGATGCTTGAGGCAAGAAAGCGCCTGGGGCAGTCAGTGCCCCTTCTCTGTGGGATGCCCGCTCCTGCCTCTTGCTTAGTGTGAGGGATACTTACCCATCAGGGATAGTATTCTTCTTTACCATGCTGAAAGCAGGAGCAGGTAGAGCAGGAGGCAGCGGTGAAAGTGGGCACTGCAGCAAAGGAGAGAGAACCGCGCGGTTAACACGGTGCTAATCTCTTTCTCCATCAGTGGGCCTTTTCACAGGGTTGAGTCTCAAGTAAAACAAACCAAGCAGCCAGCTGGGGCTTGAAGCCATCCTGAACAAATTCTGCACCTTGCAAGTTAGCCTATTTCTCCACTGCTACAGCACGACAAGAAGGAAAGACAACTCACCTCTCCTCTCCAGGTGATCACAAAACAGAGAGAGGAGAGGCGGCAGATTTCTCTCTAACTCTGGCAGCAGCGCTGCAGGCACGAAGATCTTCCTGGCAGTCCCTTCTGTCCCACTCCTGCGGCTCGGAGCGGTCTATGTCGCCCTTGCGCTCTCAGTTACAACCCGTCTCAACGAGAAGAATCTCCGGGCAGCTGCAAGAGGCGAGGCCGGCACCTCAGCGATGGAAGGACCATCACCTGTCACCCCCTAACCTAGACGGGTCCGATCCCGCCGGACCCCGGGCGCCCACCGACCTCGGGGGGGCCGGGCGGAGGGCAAGGGGAGCGGCCTCCATGCCCCCCGCTCCTCAGAGCACGCTGATGAGGCTGCCCCTCACAGCCGCATGTCCCCGGGGCAGGACCGGCTGCGGCGCCGACCCAGGGCTCGACGGCGGCTGAGCTCGGGGCAGGGACCAACACAGACGGGGCGGGGGGAAGTCGCGGCCCGGCTGCGGGGGGCGGGCAGGCGGCTGTGGAGGGAGGCGGGCGGGCTGTGAGGGGAAGGGCGCGGGCTGCAGACGGTGACAGGGAAAAGCCCGTGCGGCGGCGGGGCGGGGCGGGGAGGAGCGGGGCTGCGGGCGGCCCGTACCCGGACAAGATTTCGCTGGCGGAGGAAGGAAAGGCTGGTGCGACACAGAACCTTCCCGAAAGAACCGCGACTGCGCCTGCGCGGCGGCGGCGGGCGGGGCGGGCTGGGCCGGGGCGGGGCAGGGAGGGGCGCGGAGAGCGCGGCTGCGCCTGCGCGGCCGCCGGGGCGCCGGGGGCGGGGCCCGCTCCTCCGCGCGCGCCGCGCCGCCGGCCAATGGGGCGAGGGGCCGTGGCCGCTCCGCGCGTGCGCGGTGCGGGTGAGGGGGCGCGCGGAGCGGCCGGGCCGGCAGGGACGGGTCGGTCCCGGCATCCCGGGAATGCCGCATCCCCGGGCAATGCTTTTGCCAAATTATTCTCCAGCTAGATCTTTCGAAATAGACCAGCTTCACTAGTCAAAGATGTGCAAGTGATGTAGTTTTAGAAACCAGCTAATAATTCCTCTTGCTTAAGCCAATTCATTTTTGTTTTAAAAGTTCTTGAAGGTTATTATTCCCATGTACTCCTGCACACTACTCTGAGTTGGTGTCAGTGGGTGGCAGCCAGGATGGTTGTCAGTACTAGAAGCACGTTCTGAAAAGTTAAACCGTGATTTACAGTGAAACAGCTGCTGTAATGTTGGTCGTCGTAATTTTTTGTTAATACATTTTTATATCTACTTGATACGATATCATTTAACTAGCCCCATGGAGCAAGTACATTAATTATTCTAGGCATATATTTTTGACTATGTTTTTCTTAGGTCTGTTGTGTCTTATTTCCTCAAAGACTTTATTCAGTCTTGTCCTTCGGTAAGTGCTTTGGGGCAGCAGTTTTGAGGTGTTTCATTTATGGTATTTACAAATCCCCTTTCCATATACTGTTTGGGATGCATTCCGTATTGGATTAGTCCTCTTCGTGCTCAGTACAAACTGATAGTTCACACCTTCATTTTTGCATATTTCTTTTAGTGTTACTTCGTTTTTTCGATTTCCTGTATAATTATGAAACATCAGCACTTATATTTTTAATTGAATCATTCCTTGAAGTTCATTTTAATCTGAGTCTTTGGGACGTGAGTGGAAATTGAAAAGGACAAAAGACAAAATTTTGTTAGTAGCAATGCTGGTATAGATCTGTAGTAGCTTATGTTTTTGAATGTGTGCATTTGCATCACCGTAGCTGAGAGCCGAGTCCTTTTTGAAAAGGGGAAACTTGCATCAAGTATTTTGGCTTGGACTTTTTACAAATAAATATTTGGAATGCTTGTATGCAGTTTGATTATATTGATAGATTGAAGAAAGACGAAGTAATCATGGCTGAACCGTGCTGTACACCAAAGATCTTGGAAAGGTAACCTTGACTTTCAGGAAAAAATTAAAACAGCTCTCTGAATCCGTGTTCTCTATTCCATGGTACGGTGTGACACTACCCAATACTTCTGATCCGTTAAGTGTTAAATATTGGTCTGAATGTGGTAGGTTCTTTACAGCATTTCACTGAAGCCTTCACTCTACACTGATTTTTTAAGAATACAGCAATAACCAGAAGCAATGTGGGTTAAAAGAAAGGCGTTATTTTCATTTCCATTGTGAGACGCGCGGGTCTGCCCCGGGCGCTCCCGAGCGCAGCCCTGCCCGGCACCGCCAGAGGGCGCCGCTGCCGCGGGCTCCGCGCTGGGAGCGGCCCCGGCCCCGGCCCCGCTCCCGGCGTGGCCTCGGGACCGCCCCCGAACCGGCAGCGCACCTTCGGCCTCACGGTCAGCAGCGGCCGGCCTCTCAGCTGCGTGAAACCCGCACTCGCTAATAAAAACCTGACAGCAGCTGGTCAAGCAGTGAGCATGTAGGAAAAAATTGTATGGGGTTGATGTTTCACTGAAAGCTTGTCCTGGTTTGTTTCTCATAGTTTGCTGGAGACACTGAGGATGTTGGTAGACAACAACCAGAATGACTTGTAAGTCAGAACCTGCAGGAAGGTAGTACGATAAAAAGACTTATTTACATATTTCCTGCTATTGTGCAGCAAAAGTTAACAAGCAGTTAGGAATATATTAATTTTAGTTTTACGTGCTTATATTGAATAGTCCCATTGACCTTGGTGGCATTTCCCATGATATAAGGTAGAGGTTTCTGAATTTAGTTTTCTTGTTCTCTCAGCAGCAGTAGTACTCACTTCAGATGGTGTATGAGGTCTTCCTGCTGAGGAGGGATGCTCCCAAACCTCTGTAAATACTTTCACTCCCCTGAATGAGGAACCCATGCTGCTGTCTTGGCCATCCCCATCACCTCAGCCTCAACTTTGCACCTATCTGAACCATGTTGGTACAGCAGTATGCAAAATACCAACTACCTAATGTTGAAAGAGTACTTAAAGAAAATACCATTTACTTGTTCTGCAGATGCATTTTATTGTCTTTCTTGGAGATTGAATAGTGCCTAGATAGACCTATAATCAGACCCATTACTTTTTTTTTTTTTTCCAGTTTCTCTGCTGTTTACACTGTGTCATAAGACAAATGGCACTGCTATTAACTGGAAAATCTGGTCTAGCATACATGATGTGCATTTAGAGTGACAGTTCTGTACCTTGCTCTATATTTAATGGTACCACTCTGACTGTAGCATCTGGTAGAACAAGTTTTCATGAGGATGTGTAAGTATTTATTTTCCTGAGATCAGTAAGAAAACTTGTATATGTATTTAGGTGTATTATTAAACATATTAAACATATGATGAGAAGAAAAAAAGTATACAAATGGTTGCTCACTTGTATTGTATCAGTAGTTGAAGGAGGTTTTGTGGAACTTACTAGGACAACCTGATGTCCTGGTCCTGCTGGAGCTGCCTGTGACCCCATTTAAGTTTCTCTAAGTGTATGCTCACAAACAACCTCTCTTCACAATCCTCCTGCTCTTGGAGCAAGTCAAGGATGACAGTGCCTGCTACCGCAACTGTGCGTTTTTTACCCAGGTCAGGTTAGGTACATCTACCTGCCAGGTATCCTACCTGAAAGCTGGGACCAGTATGAAATTCAGTCTTCTGCAATTTCTAGTTGACTTTCTTCCCTTCTGCTCAGACATTCTTCATTCATCTTGTGGTGATTTGTTTCTGTTTCCTAAGTCTCTTCCTCTCATTTCTTCTCTAGCTCCTGTGGATTGTAAATCACATGCTGGAACACCAATTAACTGGAAATGCTACAAGTATTTCATAAAAATATTTTAAAATCATAAGCATGTTTTCAGCACATCAGTATCTTCCTTAGTTTTTAAAGGGCTCTCTGATGAATATCAGATATTCATCAGGTATTTAGCATTTGGGTACCAAATCGATCTTAATCCTAAAACACAGTTATCTAATTTACTCTCACTGTGAATATCTCTGCTTTGCATGGTTCCAATGTAATAAGGTTCAGAGAAATACTATTGCTTGTTGGGGGGTTGACATGAATCCTCAAGAGTTGGAAACATAAGAGATTGTATCAATAACTGAATGACAGAATATGATTAGCTCAGCTGATATAGATCTTACTTTTAAAATCACTTAAATTACAAACCTAGTTGATAAATTCAATTAAATATCTTTTAAGACTACTAATGTATTAGTGTCAGATTACAGTTCAGGAAGAATTATCATGTGTAGTATCAGTAATCATACATTAAATGTATGGAAATTTGGATAAAAATTAGACCTTAAAATAACTGCCACCAGATGGATAAATTGTTATCACACAGAAGTGCTTTTTGTGAAATCAGTAGTAAGTCTGAATCATATAATCATAGAGTCATAGAGGGGCTTGGGCTGGAAGGGGCCTTAAAGATCATCTCGTTCCAAAGCCACTGCCATGGACAGGGACACCTTCCACTAGATCAGGTTATTCAGAGCCCCATTCATCCTAGCCTTGAACACTTCCAGGAATGGGGAGTCCACAGCTCGTTATTTTTGATAATCTGAAATTTGAGTATTTTTCTTCCAACTTATCTGAAAATTATCTAAAATAATTGCTGAGAAAAATCCTCTGCAGGATGGAGGCACTCATACATAACGGTGCAGATCTCTTCACGACTCAGTTATGAAAATTTGCATTTGTAGCCATTAAGAAGTCATTAATACTTAAGAAATGGGGAGTATGTCTACAAAATATAACTGTTCTTGACAGTCACTTTGAAAATAATTTAGATGTCAAATGACTAATGCCTGAATAAAAGTGGCTAATGCTTTGATAGGTATATCTTTCTGCTCTTTTGTACTGAAATGGCTCAGTGGCACTTAATTAACTGATGAGGTGTTACTGAAACTACCACAGGGAAGGCTGGGAGGTGCTCAGATGGTTTTAAAATTACACCAGTCAAGGTGGGCCAGTTTACATTTTTTTTACAGTTTGTAAAATGATTTGAAGTGAAAGTAGCATGCTTTGTAGCAGAAGTGCCCAAGTCCCTGACTGTAGCATTTCTGTAGTAAGTTCTGTTACAGCTATAGTAGGTGACAGCTTAAAAAAAAACAGATGCAGTCTGGGCTGGGTTCTGAACACCATGTCCTTATCCTGAAAGGAGACACCAAGGAATATGGTATTTCCTCACAAAAGAGAGTCCTCTTTGAACTCTGATCTGACAGGCTGTCAATATTGACCTCTAACTGTTTTGTTAAGTATTTGTTTGTGAATCATGTTTTCTGAAGATTTTAGAGAATTCATTTTTTCTTCTCCATTAACTCTATATTCAAGAAAACGTCCTCCTCAGGGAAATACAAGCTCATCAGCAATTCAGATGTTAAAATGCAGGTGAGTTGCTATGGCTGTGAGGTAGCACACTGTAAATTTTGTTTGAAAGCCACATAGTTTCTATGGGCCATTAAAATAAAGTGGAAGTTTCACTCAGTTTGGAGGGCAGAGAGAGTGGCTTTTCAAATATATTAAAAATATATATATATACACACAATCTTATTGAATGGCTTTTTGTATTCTGTCAACAAATTTTGATTTAGGTGTACCTTTCTTTCTAGACAAAAAAGAGAAACGACATGCTTTGATGTCAGGTGAACTCATGCATGCTTTATGACAGGCACCTGATGAAGGAAGTGCTTTCTTGTAGCACCTGTTTCACAGCTGATAAATTCTGCTTGATGCAGGTGGTAATGAATTGTGTATTTTTAAGGTTTATCAGGGTTCTCATCTGTTATAATTTCATGTTCAGAACTGTGGGAACTGTTTGTAAGTTGATTTAGGGTTTCTTAGTGCTTCCTAGTTGATTTTTTTTAATAGCTATAATGTTAAACCAAATAACCTGATTAATCTGTCAGACTTGAAATGTGTTCTAAAAATTGTCTACATTATAAGAAGTTTCTGTTGCAATAAACATTTGTTCCTTTAAATGTTCTGCAATTAATGATGATTTTGTTTTAATGTGCCAAGAAATATCAATGCAAAAATAGCTACTGGAATTTGATGGCTTGGTCACATATAAACTTAGCAAATGGGCTAAAGCAGTTGAGTTTGATCCCAAATATCCTGAGTATTCATGTATGAGGTTATTCATAAATGATGGAATTGATTATGGTAATGTTTAGCAGATTTTGATAGCTTACATGTTTTTTGGAAGAAAATATGTATTGTCTGTACTGTATTAGGAGATAGGGTAATTGTAGATACTCAATATTTTTCATGCAAGTTCTTTGGGTTACAAATAACAGGGACCAAGTTAAGGCTCGTTATGTTTTAAAAATGTTTAATAGATAAAAGCAAAGCATGGGAACAAACTTAAATAGTTATCACAGTTATTTAAAACCTCAGAGCAGAACTGTTGCCTGAGATTAGGTCTCGTACCAGAATAGCCAGACAGAGGAAGCTGTATCTTCTGCTGCAGTTGCATAGAGGTCACTTCTGTGCCTGGGATAAAGGTCCTGTCCTCTCCAGGACACACAGGTGTCCTGTGAACACTCAGTATCTCTGGGGTGTTCTGAGTGCAGTGGGTTTATTGCACAAGTTCAGATTAACCCTGGAGAGCACAGGCTGCAGTTCTGATGTGTGAGGGCTGTGCTGGATTTATGTGTGTCCTGTACAGCTCACCTGCTTGTGCTCCACATGTCTGATGCATCTCACGACTAATGGGTTATTATCTGATAATCCAGTGAAAAGAGAAAAACCACATCAAATTATTTTGTGAGAAAACATCTTTAATTTGTAATACTACTTCTTAGAAAAGGACATCTTAAAAATTTTTGTCATGCAGAAAAATATTTGTGTTCAACTTAAAGTACACATATTCTTTTACTTTTCAAAAATTCACTCCAGTAAAAAAAGTATGAATTTGTTTAAAACTAAAAGCCATTGCAATTAGACCTGATAAATAATTTTGGCTTAGATAAGCCATGAACTAGCATATGCTTATGCCACTGGTGCTAGTCAGAAAGATATATCAGAAGTCTTGAGAAAGTTTGTGTAAAGTCTGTAAAGGTTAATTAAGAAAAAAGTTATTTTGAAATTGAGACAATTTGTAAACCCCTCCAGCCTTGCTCTTACATTCTTTCACAGCATGCAGGATCCAAGGAACAAACCATTCCAAAATACTTTTGAACAGCTGCAAGAATAATTTAACTTTGTTACTGAAGAAGATATTAAAAAGTGTAAATGCTTCCAGCTGTTGCAGTAGTAAAACTTCTGTTTATAGGGAGATATCACATACAGTATTTCAGGAATTTGGTATTTCAGAAACAGTCTTTGTTTAAACTTATATTTGATAAGTTGTGTTACATTTAATCTCTCACTTTTTAATATTTTCTGAATCCATTTTCCTGTTCTTTTGTATGTTTATGTAGCAGAGAATTTTGTTCATTATCAACCTAAATGCCAAGTCAGATCTATCTATACTTTTAACACATTTGAGTTAACTGTAATTAGAAGCATATTAGATATATTAGTTAACAGTACAAATTATGTGATCAAAATCCAATAAGATTTTTATTATAGCTTGCAAAATTTTACTATAGGTATTCAGTATAAAGCTAGATGCTATGATATTTTGAACAAAATTAACTATTTTTCCCTTAAATGTGCTCAAAGTGGAGATCTGGGTAAAAACTTTAAAATGTAGTTCAAACCTAAGATTTTGATTAGATACTGCATCTAGCATGCTGATTTTTGTAGACTGCAATACTTCTGTCACCTTCTCTATCAATGGGACTGTATATCCCATGAAACATTGTGAACCCTCACACTGAGCTGCCAAAATTTTTCATGAGATGGAGCTCTGAGGCAGAGCAAGAGTCAGCAAAGGCAATGGCATTACAGCAGTATGGACATTATTCCTTTTAAATGTTTCTGGTTTGGGAAAAATTCTGGGTTCTCTGAACTGTGAACTCTTGAGCAACATTTAGAAATTTCCAAAGGAACCTGACATTCTGTGAAATACTTTTTCAGTTGAAATTCTGGAATTTTTTTTTAAAAGCCAACTGATATGAACTTCTGTATTTTTCTTCATTAAAAAAAGTCTTATAGCTCCTCTTTCAGTTAGTCATTTCAAAAATTGGATATCATGATGAAATATCTATCACACCCCCAGAAGAGTTGTCCTGATACTTAGATATCACAATGCTTTATTTCTGTCACGTATATGTAAATTTATGAAGAGTCAACTTCCTGGACTCTTTTTTGGTATGCCCATATCTGCTGGTTCAGGATCCCATACCAGATATGTTCTTCTTGTGCAGACGCAGATAGGCTGTTTGTGGCACTCTGTATTTATGAAGTTAAATTGCCTTTCTTCACTCTGTCTTTAGAATGCAAGTTTTCTTGTAAATTTTTCTTGCAACTGTTTCTGAAGCTTTCCCATTCATTGAACTAATAAATTAGGGATTATTTTTTGGTTATAAATATTTTCATAGTGCTCTGTCTCTATGGCAAGATTAGCTATGAAATTAATGGGTTTAAAACTCTTTCATGTAAAGGATGGGTATATTCTGGGAGTTATGAGTTTTTGAGGTTCATTTTTATGGAGGTTTTTTTATAGTTTCCTGCCAATGTTTATGCTTTTCTTGATAGTTGCAGATGAATCCAGAAAAAATAGTGTGGGTTCCCAAATCATACAGAGAACGTAAATGTAAATAAAACCTGTGATGATTGATATAAACAACTGACACATAGACTGATAGTATGAGGTATCTACTATCTCAGTTCTCAAATTTGTAGCATGGTGTCCTTTAAAAAAAAACCCCTTCCTGACTCATTATGCAGTTGTTATCTTTATAGACATTACAAAATTATTTTATATCTTCCTTGTAAACATATGTGTCTGCAATAGCGCTGTCCTGTCCGTGGCAGCCATGCACAGAGCTATTCATCTTATGCTTACTTGAAGAGCTGTAGATGAAAAAATTCTAGTAATTCCAAAGAAATTTATAATTGCATGAGCAGATGTTAGAAGCAGCTGAGTCACCTATTCATCTATAGAATATCTTACGAGTAAACTGCTAGGTAAAAAGGGAGTTGGAAGGTATCAGTAGGTGGCAGAAAAACACTACTATTGTAGCTTTACCTGTATAACCAGAATCTGACACCTCTGCCTTTATAATATTTTAAAGGTTTGACCTTTCTCTGTGCTGAGCTCCAGATGACTTTACAAGACTTCTGTTTCCATGTTTTCAGTTATGACAACCTTTTCCTATATTGCTGTGTTACTGTTCTCCAGATAGTTCAAATCTGTCATCAGAGGGAACTTTCCAGATGCTTTGATGTGAAGCAGACAGCTTCTCTTTACATGAGAAGGGAGGTTTGAGGGGTGGTGAAATGAGAAAGTGTTCACAACACTGAGAACCCTTCAACTGATACTGAAGTTGCTCTAGGATACTGCAACTATAATTTGGAATAGTTATTTTGCTCTTCTGTTTTTTTTTTTTGCTAGAGGTCATTTTTGTATCAGTTTGAAAAGGTGAACTCTGAGCTTAGGACTCTTGAGTCTTTGATCTGCACAGCATCGTTTTGGATCCAGCAGTGCTTAATTCAGAGTACAATAGTATATGAAAATTATGTCTGACTTCTGTGGGCTTTGGAAATTATACAACTGCATCAACTCTATGCTCCATCTTGAGCTAAGAAAACTGGCTAGATCCAAGCTAGCATATGAGGAACCAGTTCTGGTATCTATACCAGCAGCACTGTTGTTTCTTGTTCAGTCTGCCAACAAACAGTTTTAACTTTGTGTTCACAGTTGTATCATCTTTGCTTTTGATAGGATGTGTTTTAAGTTTCACAGTGGCCACTCATGTGAGAAGGAACTGGCTTGGATCAGTTATCATTCTGTTCTCAGCTCCTCTGGAGCAATCGAAAGTCATGCAAAATTAAATATAAAATATTTCTATGGTACTTGCAAAATTCTGTAGGAGATTTGGTTGTTAGAAAAGCAAGGTGATAAGGTTTCCAGAGTGATGACATTCTACAGTGTCCAATAATACATATTATAACAGCTACAGTGGGTATTACTGTTTGTGAGAACTCTTGGTGTCTCTGTATGTCTTGTAGCTGATATGAAGACAACTCCCCACTTTGGTAGCAGGATTCCAAAAACAGCTTTTCCCAAAACCTTTTTAGGAAGCACTTCTTTGTCCAATTTGTGACTTACAAGGAAAGGTGCTGGCATGTTTCCCTCATGGTGAGGAGAGCATGAAGGCCTCAAGGAGGAACTGAAATTAAGTTTGTCTGAGCAACACAAAAAATTCCAAGAAAAATAGAAAGTTCACTCACAATATTTGGATTCTATTCTATTCAAGCTCCAGACTCTGTGTTCAGCCATAGCTGATGCCTATCTTGAGCATATACACAGTAGAAAGTTTGGAAGAAAAAACTGAATTAAGGGGTATTTAGAAAATGGCTGTTTGCAATAAAATGTTTAATAGGCTATTTTAGAGTCCTTTTATTTAAATAAGATTTAAATAACTTTTAACTTTTTCAATTTGAATAGGGTCATGGAAAGTGAATTGCAGAATATTAGATGTCTTAGCATGATAGAATAGAATAGAACCACAGAATCGTGTAGGTTGGAAAAGACCCTGAAGTTCAAGTCCAACTGTAAAGTTAACACTGCCAAGTCCATTTAATTTTACAAGTTCCTTAGATTGTAAATGTTTAAGTGCATCCTTCCAAGATTTCTATTCTACTTCTCTGAGACTAGAAGAGTGCTTCCCAAGATAATTTGTCACAGGACATGTCCTCCTGGGAAAAGTCCACTACTGTTCTTCTTGTCAAGTGTTGGTGTTTTTTTACAGAACTTAGGAAGTAGAATCCTTTGAGGAAGACATAAATAATTAAAATTTCCTTTTATTTCAAGTGATATAATATGAATCAAGTGGATTTAATACCTTAAACACCATCTCTTACACTGTATTAAAATGATTTTATATAATACAGACCTGTGAGCAAAAATACATTAATTGTAGTGCATTTCATGTGACTATACCACAAGTTTTACTTGGATACACCTTGAATTAGACATTTATTTCCTAATGCCTTGGAGCACATATTATTTGCCTACATAATTTTCCTCTGTAGTCAGCCTTTGAAGTTACAAATCAAAGTAATTTGTCTGTTCTTGTTTATAGGATACTAAAAGAAACAGTTCTTCAAAGAGCATGTATTTCTAAAGGAAATGTAAAGCACGATTTCCAAACAGAATAAATAATAACTTGCGGTTTAACAATGGAGGAAAAAGAGTTTTATTAATGAACTGTATTAAAAGTGCTGAATGTGCCACAAGAGCTATTGAACGTTGGTCCCAACTTAAATAAGTTATTTTAGCATCAAGTAAAAAAAGCAGAATTTGTGAATTTCACAGATTCACAGAACATTCTGAGTTGGAAGGGACCCACAAGGATCTTTGAGTCCCACTCTTTGACTGACAATTTAACACTGTAATTGACAACTTGCTAGTAGTGGCTGTGGAAGCTGAACCAGTAAAATGTAATTTTTATCAAAATTCCTATAGATGTTTTTTAAAGAATGTGTGCTTTTGGGAATGTGTGTTCTAGAAGTAAGTGTTTAATTCAATAAATGTTTGCACATCTTTATTTCTGTGCCTAGGAAAGCACATACAGCATATGCAGTGCTCAGCAGAACTGAACCTATTATACCACAAAATTATATTGAAAAGTAACTGCTTTACTGTATCCAGTCTAGGAAAGTCCTTTGCTTTCTGCATTTAATCAGATTCACTGAGTAGAAGGTGCAAGAAATCCCATCATAGACCCTATGACTAATTTGCATTAAGAGATATTTCTTCCTTACCTCCATTAGTATTTGGCTTAAATCCTGAATGATTTCATTAGCTATGTAAGGGCTTCATCTCTTGAAAATCCTGCTAAGCTCTTGCCCTCATTGAAAGCTGTGATTATTTGTTCTAGTTAATTTTGATTTAAATATATTGCTTTCAGTTCTACTTAATGTTCCTTGCTTTTATTTTTTTTTTTTAATAATGGCGAGATGAGTAAGAACACCATTTTTGTCTTTGTCTTATTATTTTGCATCCCTCTGCTGTTTGGTCTTAGAATCTGCTTTTAAGCAATACCATTTTTTTCAATTTGTCAATGCAGTCAACTGCAATTTTAAGTGAGGTAAAATTAAATACTTATGGAAGTTGATGCCTTTAATCCTGTTTTTTCAACATACAGTAGTATTTGATACAGCTGTGAGTTTTGCTGTAATTATTCTTTTGACATATGAAAGACTTAGATTTATTCAGAGTTGTCCTGTACCTTTTTTCCAAAGGAAAGAGAACAATTTATAAAAGGTTGCAGAAGAAAGTGCTGCTTTAAATCTGTTTTATATTACTGCAAGTATGTAAGGAAGCTAAATAGCCTTTTTACTTTCTTTTCTAATGGAAGTACACATAATTTTGTGTTGGTACAGGAGGGAACATGGCATTTGTACTAACTCTAGAAAAATTCTTTTGGAGTCTCTTAATGGGGCTGTATTGCTGTATGTTATAAGCAGTTTGATACTTTTTTATCCTCTCCAGAATACTGACTGTTTTGTCAATGGGGAGAATTTAAGAATGTGGAGATAGGATGGTTTCCTGTTAAAAATAAACCAAGGCATGTACTAACATTAAGTGTAAACAGGAATATATAAACAGGGATGGCTTATGGCAACAAACAAAACAGGCAGTTTTTTCCAAGAGAAAGTGGCAATGGAAGTGCTTCCAAGCCAGTTTTGTGTTCTCACAGTCTGGTTGATAGAGGAAGCGGAAAAAATTCTTGATAGTCTCTCAAAGGTATAGTGCTGCGTGCTTGCTACCTTTTTACCAACTAGTTCTCTCAAGTCTTAGGATACTTTACAAGAAATTCCCAAAAGAGACCTCTGTGTTGAGGGAGGATCCCTTTAGAGCACATAACCTAAACCCAGGTATAGAAGTGTGAAGGGGACTTTCCTACTAGTTAGAGAACCTGTTTCCCAGTAGGGCCGTATCCAATTTTCACATTTGTCATTCAGCAGTCTTTTGGATGCGTGGCCACACACACACTCCTTCATCTGTCAATGCAGATAGTCTTTGAGGTATTCATAATCTCTGCTAAAAGGGTATGGAATATCCAAGTCCTTGGAGGTTGTCCTTACTGCACCACAGCAAACATGAGCTAAGATAAGATAAGAGCACCGAGATGGGATGCAAGGTCAGAAGCATAGAACTGCTCTCCAAAATACAGGCACTTTCCCTGGAAACTCAGGCTCTGTGGTATTTCTGAAGAATTTCTCCACCTCTGGAGATCTGCAGTGATGCTGTCTGGAGACTCATCCACCCTCCTGCAAAATCTGTGCATCCAAGTATACAGCAGTACTTAGCAAAGCCATGCTGCTGCTGGTGTTTTAAAAACAAACAAAATAAATAGAGAACTCTTCTATAAGTAACATACTTGGTAGGTGGTTGGAGAGGGTAAAGCAGAACACCATTTGGCAAAGTCTTTCATGACATCGTGTTGATAACAGGCAGATTGACAATCTGTCCTCCTCTTCTGCATGGAGTCTCATTAATAAATCTGTAGGTCAAACTGAAGGGAGGGCAAGTGTTAAAGTACCCAATCTGGTGAGCCTGAGTACTGAAACATCCATAGTGTAACTGTGCATACAATAATTTTCAGTTACTTCTATTCAATTTTATGTTTTACTTCTCTGAAAATTTCTAAGCAATGCTATACATATATTCTTTGTCTTCTTAAATATGGTAAAGATACCTAGATACCTGAAGGTGCATAGTAAAAGGTGTTTAAGGAGAAAATAATTCTTGAAAAGTTAGAGCTTGGTTACCAGATAAGTAACCAAGCTCATAACAGGTAATTGTAAAATGCTTCATTTTAACTATAAGCACTATAAGCACTGTACATGCAGTAGAGCACTTTTTACATGTTAAAAGGTTTTAACTAGAGAATGGTTGTTGATAAATGCTATACATGAATTTGCAGTATGAGTGCCAACCTGGCACTCATTTTTCCAAAATTTCCAGCAAAGAATTTTCTCTTGAAATTCATTTTCAGCCATATCCAAATAATACTTTGTTTTGTGGGTCTACTTAAGTTTCTCTGATCAAGCAGGAGTAAGTATCCTTTAGTTAAATTATGTCTCAAAACAAAGTTCCTGTTGCTTTTTAGTTGCAAAATGTGCAAAATAAATTTGTTATTTGTTATAAGAAGATTCTAACTATATATTATCTGTGGAATACATTATAAATTGGTATTGTAATAGCTGTAAATCTCCTAGTAATGAATAACTGACTAGCATGAAAAAAATCCTATAGAATATGTAGCCTTAGAGTGGTCTCTTAAATGATTCATAGAATACGGAAAATGCATATTTTAAGAGAGCTTTAATGGGTTGTTCTATGGAAGTATTCCTTCATCTTGCTCTTTCAAGAGAGTAAATTCAAATGTTCAAAGAAAAGCAAGTAATATTTCTAAACAGTCTTTGAATGCATACACCAGCGAATGGGCCTGGTAACAATTTTAACAGACTTGTGATGAATGTGAACATTACATACTGAATCTCAGATGTGCACTTTTAACACTAGAACTCTTCCTTAACTTTCCCTTCTTCTCTTGGTACGACTGGCAGAGATATCCCAGATCCTTGGTTGCACTGAGAATTTTTAAAACCTGGAGCTACTTTCTACAGAGATGTTCTTTAATTATTCAGTTACATACTGTTTGGTTTGGGGTCTTTTTTTTGAATGGTCAGTAGCAAATGCTTTCCTTTGTCAGAATGCATGTCTTGTTTATTGAAGTTATAGAAATTTCTTACATAACATTTAATTCCAGGAAAGAGCAAACTGTCTAATGTAAGCTTCACAACTGTACTTGCACCCTAACTTCTAAAATACCACTGAGATGGAGACTAAAAATAACTGTGTATTTTGTTATTGCTGCTTTACTTGGTGTTTTGAAAAATTGCTGTTGTCAACCTTTTAATACAAGACAACCAGCTGGGCACTTGCACTCACTCAGATAAGGCCTTATCTACTCACAAGACTTTTGTTCCTGTGAACATTCAGAATGCAGAGTTAATAAATTATTAAAGGAGGACGCTACATTACTTTCTGACTCATATATATTTTAACCACAGTATTACAGTTGCAAAAAGTTTTTATTTCTGGTGATGTGTCCGTCACTAAAATGTTGACTTTAAATTTTATATTTTAAGCAAAATTTGCAATGCTGGAATACTATAAATATCCTCATATTTAAAGTAAATAATGAACCTGGGTCATGGGAAGCAGAGATAAGGCTTTTCTTGTTATGTACAAACACAAAAATAGCTTCAGACTTGCAATTTCAAATCTGTGACTTCTACTGAAATGTTGAAAAGTATTTGGCAGTCCTTGTAGTTATTAGGAGACTCATAAATGTCATGGGTAGTTCCTATTTTGTAATTATAGTGAAAAAAATATAAAAACTTGAGATTTCAAGGCCACAGTCTAGACAGACTTGACTTCAAGAGTGAGGACAAAACTTTCCAGATCGAAGTATCCATGTAATATGCATGCCATCATTATATTAGAGCATTGCCCCTGTTCCTTACTGGGATGGAGTACAGCTTGCTCTCCCTCTGGCTCTAGATCCTCCAAAAAGGTTTTCACAATCAGTGCTTTATTCCTAAATGGATGGATGAAAGCTAAGAGGCCTCACAATTTCATTTTCTAACTTCAGACAAATTAAATTCTGAGCAAGCATATTAATTTTTGGTACTCTAGCCATAATCACAGCCTTGTTACAAATACAAAATGTGCACAGTGTTAGGAAGAAATAGAACTTCTAGTAAGCAGCAGTTATCAGAAGTTCAAAACAATCAAAAATATTTGTGCTAGGACACATCATGTGATTTTATGCTGCCTGCAGCATGACTGAGCCTTCATAGCTATTGTAAATAACACAAGTGCTTGTAGCTCTTGACAAAAGGGTATTCCCACATCTTCTAAATGATTTCTAGTATTAGAAATCTGAGATTGTCAGTATTAATGGCTGCTTTTTTGTATGAGAACAAAATGAATGCACCCACTGGCTCTTGAACTACTCAAGTTCTCTTGTTCTTTCTTCGTTACAGCTGTGTACTAGACTCATTGTTGAAGTGTACAATACTTAGCATATGCTGTGGCTGCAATTAGTTTTAAAGCCCCTTCCTGCATGATTTCCTTCCTATTTTTTTTCAATTGTGAAGTCTGAGTGTTCCTGAAGCTTATGATATGTCACAGAAAACAAGGGGGGAGGGAGAGAAAGAAGTCCTTACAGCTTCAGCCCGTATGCAGGGCAAGACAGTTTACATATTTTAAAAAAAAACATAATAGAAAGCATAACACACACTGGAGCCTTCTTACTCAAAACTAGTTTTATTTTAAAAAATAAGTTGAATGCATAGCACTCACAAAGATTCCATTGTTTTGGACATTTTGCATTTAGAAGCACCATTCTTATTTATGCCATAAAAAACACATTTTGGTTCTAATAGTAAGAACAGTGTATTTTTAATGTACACTGATAAAGCCCTTTTAAATAATATAGATTGAAACTGTTCAGTGTACATTTTCTGTCATCATGATGCAGCTGTAGTGTCAGAAAAAAACTCAGACTAAGTAATAAATTAAAAACAAACAGCATGTAGTGTATCTTTTTACAATTGACCTAATGTCTTAAAATAGTCAAATAAAAAATACCCTATTAAATGTAAATCTGTGGTATTAACTAACTGAATAAGCCCCCCACCCATTATAATTCCAGTGTTAAGTATTAGTTAAATTTTTATATATCAAATGCCTATGGGATAAATTTACTAATACCCCCAAAAAGAAGAACCTATACTGCTGTGTCACAAAAAAAAGATGACAAGTTAGCTGATGGAAAGATTTTACAGAAAAAAATTGCTACAGGCATCTGCTGTTATTTCAAGTCATGGTCTATTACAAGACTGTACATTCATAGCATCAGAGGTAGTTAGAGCACTGAGGACTTGGATACAGCATTGCAACAAAATGAAACCAGCAAAAAGAAGTCCATTTCCCTCTAAAATGGGTAACAGTGCTGAGTAAAAAGCATGGCATCTTATGAGGTGGAAAGTCTCTACTTAACACTACTCTCAGACATGGGGAAATATTTATTAAGAGATGAAGAGAGGAGAGGAAAAGAACCCAAACCAACTTGCATTTTAATAAGGAATTGATCACACTATGCCTATTTCAAAGTTGATTCTCTAGGATAAAAGAGAGAGTCATCTTTTCCATTCACCCTCCTATTCTTCTTGACCTGCACATCTATGCTACAAAAGCCCACAACAAAAATTGGGATTTAAAAGACAAAACAAGAGAAAGAGGATTTCTTCTCCTCAACAATAAATAGGTTTTTGTAGCACTGTTATAATTTAGCCCCAGAAAGAATGAACACAGCTGTCTTCCCTCCATTCTGAACATTATGGTGATAAAGCCTTCATCTTCATATTGCTAATGTAAATTAATTGCCCCTGCTTTCAAAACAGCTTCTGTAAGATTCACAATAATTCAGTGTCATTCGATGGTACACTATTTTAAGTGCTGCCACTAAGACAGGGGAGAGGATGGTAAAAGAATAAGTGAAACAACAAAAAAAAAAAGCCTTAAGCCCATATACTATAAAGGTATTTTAAAGTAGTAAGAATCCTGCCATTCATGCCACTTCCTCCCAGTATTCTAGCACAGGAGAAAGACCAATATCTTCTTGTATTTAAAAAACAAAAACCCCAACAAACACACAAAAAAACCCCAAAACCATCTCCATTAATATCTCTACCACAGCTTTCATCCAAGAGGTGGATGAATGAAGCTTTCTACCCTCAGACTATCCACTCCACAGGAGATAGTGTAATTCCATAGAGTTATGTAATTAGCACCTTACTTGTGATGAAGCAGATCACTCTGCAAAATATTTTTGATCCACCCATTTGGAAGAGCAAATCTCTGTATCTTCTTCTAGAACTCCCAAATAGTAGAAAAAAAAGTTGCCCCTTTATTACCTGAGACTTTCCCTCCACTATAAGCCTGACAGAACTGGATTTCTGTCAGCATTGAACTGTACTTTTTCTGTAGGGATGATACTGTCAGTACAACTGGAGGATGCTTTCTGTTGGTTAATAATATTCACGTGTGTGTGTGTGTGTGTACACAGAGGAATCACAGCCACTGTAGTAGTTCTGGTACAGTACAAGTTCAGCTGAAACTTTCTCTTTTCTTCAATTATCACACTGCTGGGCAGTAGTTCACATCTACATTCTGTGAACACTAACATATCCCTTTGGTACTCTGCATAGATGCCCTGAAGAAAAGCCACTCCACTTGCTATAGTCTCTTCCCTCTCTGCCTTCCTTCCCCGAGTTATACCCAATTAGTGTACAAACCAGCAGCACAGAGTAATGAGTAGAAAAGTCCCTGAGTTAGTATGAAAGAGTTACTTTAAACACAAAAAAGATAGGGAGGATAAAAGAGGCAAAAATATATTGTCTGTCCTGTAAGGTACAAAACTTCAAAAGCTAGCCAAAATACCAGTTAATTCACATGCCTTAGCCTAAAGGAAATACCCAACACAAGTGGTGAAAAAGGGGCAAGAGTATGGAGTTAGCCACATGAGATTTGTTTCTTCCTGTGATCTCCATGTACCTGTAGAAGTCTGGCATTCAGTGGATTCATAAGTTTCAGTAAGTATAAAGTAAGTGTTAATACTGTATGGTGGTATGACAAATGTCTTCAAAATAATACTGCATATCTCCTTCATTAAAAGGTGAGTCTGTAGTTAGTTCACAGCGGTTTTTCTTTTGAGTAGTATTTCACTGACACACATTAGAAGCAGAATATTCTGAGTGTCAGAGTAAGAACTTATTATCCCCAAGCATACAGATTCTTTTTCAGAGGATGGTCTGTGTGCTAATTTTTTGCAGTCTGTTATTTGAGCTGTGGTACTGGTTGCCAATCCAGCTGCTTTTTTTCTGGGAAGACACCTTTTTTTATTCAATTTTTTGCCCTCAAACTTTTTTGAGGTTTAACAAAAAAATGAAACAATTTTCCACACAACTCTCTGCCCTGAACAAAGAAGCACAAAACCATTTTGTACTTATCACCTCTCAAAGCAGGGAGTAATACAGGAATATCGTCCATTCACTTGATATGTCCGGTTGTAGGAGACACTTATGCATGGCTTCACTTCCAGCGGCACAGCCAGCGACATGGCAGCGCCGGTCTGCACGTGGCCTCGAGCCTGAGCACTGGTCTGTAAGGCAGCAGGGCAAGTCTGGAGCGGGTACGAGGCTGTGTGAGTGGATGATAATATCTGCTGGCAGCTTTGCTGCTGTGATGCTGGGTGGTGGTACTGTAACGAAGACTGATGAGCCTGGAGATACTGTGGTACGTGCTGCTGAGCATTGGCCTGCTGGGCACTTGGAGCTGGGGGCTGAAATACAGCGTGTTGGGCAGACTGAGCCTGTTGTCCTTTCTGCTTGTTTGCTTCCTTCACATCGTTATCATGTGCACTAAAACAAATTGAAAAGACAAAATGCATCAAAATAGATATTAATATAAACTCTTTTGAGTTAACATTTAAGAGCACTCTAAAAATGGTGCAAATATCTGACAGCTTCCAAAGCTTAAAAAAAAATAGTTTTAAAAAAATTGTTTTAGCTACCCTTTACAATCACCTAAGGTGTCAAAATTTGGTTAGGGTACAGTCTCTCTTTGGCATTTCACTTCATTGCATAGCAATAAAAAACACAAGACAAAAGCCAAGTACAATACATGTAATACAGTGGGACTTAAAATTACAGTGCAATAAAGTTTGCTACTGTACTTTATTAGCCCAATAAATTGCCAGATTACCAGAACCTGAACTTGCTACTTCTGCCTCATTTAAATTAAACAGAGCGTAAGGTTTCTAAAGACAAGATACCAGAAACGTTTGTAGTATGTACATTACAGTACTTAAAAATCGTACGTATATTCATATAGGATCCTGTTCTGGAGAGCAGAAACACTTTTTTTTTTCTTCCTCTCACCTTTTTTCTAGCCTATTCAGTACAGCTCACCTGATTTCCCTTTGATTTACACCTGTCTGAATCTATCTAGACACTCTCTCTTTCTCAATTCTATGCTGAAGTTAAGCAGATGCCACCTACACATTTCATTCCTAACTTTTTGATGGTGCCCTCTCTCTGTTCCAGAGCAACAGTAAAAACACCTCTGCAACAGGACTTGCATGCTTTAGGTACTACTCCTTTCATTATACACATTGGTGAAGCCAACAGAGGCCATCAGGGCTGATAATGTCACATTTCTAAGGCTGCTGTGGTTCTTCCAGATACAGCTGTGCTTCTACTGATCACAACTATGTTTAGACTTGGGTAAGATCAAATTTCTGTAGAGAGAAAGCAGACTGTGTAACATGCCTTCCCAGGAAGGTTCACTTGGCATTCATTGGCATTTTTATCTCATGTCAGCTATAGTGCAAAAATGGATACAGCAAAATAAATACAAACTCCTGGTCATTTCCTCCTGCCAAAGCTGGCCACTCAAATGGTCTGCACGTTTGATCCATCATCTCTTTGGAGCACGCCTTGAATATCCAAGGCATACAGTCTTCTCTATGAAAGCTCCTATGTCTTTGGTACTCTTCACTATCTCTTTGCTCTCTGAGCAGACTAGAGAGATTGGGAACAAGCTATTTAAGATGCTCAAAGCATCTCACATGTTCACTGGAAATGCAAGGCAGAAGTTTATTTGTTGAAAGAACAGGAAAGAGATTAGATCTGATAAAGACTTCTCTTTTGAAAAGAGCAAAACAGTTATTGTCTAACAATATGTATCTACCAAACTTACGTGTTCCCTAATACATAAGTATTTTTAGAACAGAGGAATGGAAATTTATGAAGAAATGTAATTGCTCTGTTGGCAGCAGTTAAGCATAACAACAGATGCAGAAATGGGCTTAAGAAAGCCACTGCTGTTAACTCACATTAAGAGTCGCTCAATACATGGCACCAGGAAGTCCCAGGAGTAGGCAGTCAGGTGATGCAGCCGGGTAGGCCATGTGGGTGAGAGACGCAAGATAATCCTTGAAGAAGCTACACATGCAGTAGCAACTAGAGAAGGGGCATAATTTAAAAATTCATGATCTAGAAAGAAGGAATGAGAAAAAGATTCATTTAAGTTCGACACTGTCTGTCAAGACAACAAAAGAAGTCATTATCTGAAATCTGTAACTCACCTTGCAATGATACTTCCAGAAAGTAATCGGCATATTTTGCCATATATAACTTAGTCTTCTCTAAGCAAACCATTGGCCAGCCATCATGAAGATCAGTCTCATGGACAGCAATAGAAAGATAATAGTCGATGAAATGAGCAGCAGTTGGGAGGCACAAATTCCACTGAAATGTTTCTAGCAACAACAACTCCATATGAAGCAAATTCTGTTTTGTTAGTACCAAATTCATGTTAGTCATACAACCCAAGCTGTTCAACTGTTCAAGTTTGGGAACACTGTCTTCCTTTTCTTCAAATTTACCTTCAGATGAACAGAAAGAGGAGGGAAAAAAAGGTTCAGCACAAATGAACTATAAAATTGATTGTAGCTAATGTGTTGTTGGTCATATTTCAATTCTACTATGTCAAACAAGCTTGAGACTTTCCTGCAGATGCAAAGCTCAAAAGGAATATGTCATTAGAGACAAAAAGGGGTATGTACTAAAATGGGCTAAATTTCAGCAGATAATGTCAAACACAGTGTAGGATATTGTGCAGTGCCACGTTTCCTGTTGGTTTTCCCATGCTGGCACACAGAAACCAGCTGCCAAGAACAGAATATTAGGACATCACTGACACTGCATATACAAGTTTTTGTCACCAAATTATTGTGTAATGTGTCCCCATCATCAATGAAATACCACTTTGATGTGACTTGACAAACACACCACAAGAGCATTTGGCTTTAATCACCCTCCCGCCCCCACACACCCTTTTTGTGTCTAAAACTCATTAGAGCGTAGCTAGAGCTCCAGCCAACCTGGCTGCTTTTAATGCCTGCTATGGTAGGTGCAGTTTTACATTTGAGATCTGGCAAACAAGTGGATTTCAGCAACATGCATCTGAAAACCCCCTCTGCCACATACACTGTTTCAACCTTCCTTGGACTTTTAACTTGTCAGGCCTGTATGTTTTTAGCCTAAAGCAAAATTGTGTATGTAGAAAACCCATTAATAAGAGAAACAAGTGTCATATTTCCATACAGTTTGCCATATGGTTGTGCTATTTCAATTTCATTGCAAATTCTTTCCATCTTACACTCTCTATTCAGTACTACATGATAGGCTGTAAATGCACATTCTTTGAGTTTTGCAAGACTGAACATACATGAACGTTTACTTTTTTCAACAGTGGAGGTACTTATATAGGACTTAATCCAATACCAGTGCCAGCCTGTTAGTTTTTGTTTCCCATACACCAGTAATTACAGAAATAAAAACTTCAGGAGTCACATAATAATTTCTCTTATTACTTCTTTAACCTTATCAGATATATCACAGTGTCATAACTTATTACACCACTGATTAAACTGCTTGTTTAAGCCACATAGGGCAAAAGTTTAAAACAGCATTTTGGTTCTCTCTGAACCAACCCATACACTGCTTCTCAGAAGAGTGAGTACCCCAGGCTTTCAGATCTCTACTTGCAGCTTGCCATGAAAGATGGGAGCGGTTCGTTTAAAAGAAAAAAAATTAAATTCTCTTCAGAACATGAATTTAATTTGAAAATCCGGCATTAGTTCAAAGCCAATCCATTTTCCTAAATGGATTACAGTGGTTTCTGAGGCAACGTTTTCATACTCAGCACAACATCCTTTGCCAAGAGCAGATTACTGGCTGGTGGCACTTAGTCAAAGTTTGCCCTCACAAGAATCTGAAATAACCCTTTTCTGGTTTAACTGTTCTGCTGAATAGCTGTATTAGTGGACACAGGATGCAGTGAAAAGATGAAAACTGTCCAACACCATAGCACTCCAGTTTTGTAGCAAAGCAGGCCTAGAGCCCTTACTGGAGAAAATGAGAATAGATTCAGAGAAACAGAACAACATAAACTGAACCAACAGTTAGTTCTGCTGCCACGACCAGTTTCTCTGAATCTATTGGTTTAAGAACAAGTGCCAGCAGGTTTCCCAGCAAACTGCACCCGTATTTTTTCAGGGATATTGAAAAGGGGTTTCAACAAATGTTGAAAGATGGATACGCACCACAAGAATCTAGCTGAGGTCAATATGAGCAGCACTGTTCATAATGAGTGTTTGTAATTAATTCTATCTTCAGAGTACTGTGCATTCACTGATGTATTTTACCTGTACTACATTTTGTATGTGACAATACATTATTTATGTTAGCCTTAGCTTGCTTAAACAACATTGCAATTTACAAAATCTGGAGTATTCCAGAACTACACAGCACCATCAGCAGAATGCAGTGCAGTCTACACATGGTTTATTTAATTTCTTTCTTTATCACAGATACGCAAATTTCTAATTTCCAGCACAGGACCTACCTATTTTGAGATACCCCTAGAAAGACAGTCTTTCTGTTCCTACAACACAGGTCTTAAAGTTCACATTAGAATAACTTGTTTCCAAGTATAAACATTAGTTTTTAATCACCATTTGTTTTTTTTCTACCTCAGATTCATCGGGTACCAACAGAAATCAAAACAAGTCTAAAGAAATGCTCTACCTATTGGGCCAAACTGATACGCACTGCTTGTCTTTTATAACCACTTTGTTTTCCCCACCTGCTCTATCCCACTGAGACATGCCTTGCATTTGGCAGCAGAATTCACAAGTCTAGTTAAAGTTTGGTGCCACATACTTACTTGCCAAAAGTAAACAGGAAAGAGCCACCACATGCAGTTGCTGTGTGGATATGTCATAGCGGTCCATGAAGAGGTCCAGCAGATACACAGCCAGATGTCGCGCAGCAGGACAGAGTCTGAACCTGTTGCTCACAATGGCAATCAGGTCTGCAAAGTATCTTCTCAGGTGTAACTGGGGAGACTGGCCTTTGTAAGAGGGCAGCTTCAGCTCCTAGATGGACAGCAGCAGGTAATTTTATTAAAACAGTAAGTTTGAAGTGGTATCAGATTAATACAGCTGATATTTTAATATTTATAACGGAAGTTTCAAAGGATTTCTCCCTTCTTCCTTCTGTTCCCATCATTTCAGAAGCCCTTTTCAGTGAACAAAATCCATTTGTTGTATTACAGAACAACTAAAAACCACTTTGTTTCTGCACAACATTAACAACTTAAAATTTAACATCTTTCAGTTGGGCAATCCGCCAGAGTGACTTCAGCTTTTACCATGTCTGTTGTATTACCTCTGCTGCAAAGGCTGTACAGCAAGGGCATACAAGTATTCCTCAGCTGCTTCAATGCAAAGTTCAATAGTTTAACTCAACCCCTCTCTTGCTACAGCTCAATCTGAGCAACGAGACTTTGTACTTAAGTGTTTGCATGTTCTAGAGCTGTCAAATCTCCTGCTAATGCCTTCAGGAAAAGACCACTGACAGCCAGCTGAACCTTATCAAGAGGAACGGGGTGTGCATGAACCAATATTCGCTTCATGTGTGTGTTAAAACACTGACGCGATCTGATTGATGTCACAGTGACACTGACTACAGCGTGCTCTAAGGCAGTTGGTTAAGCTCACACGGTCTCAGATTCGGGGCAGGACCACCAAAACAAAAGTCCTACGAACACCACATTTGAGAAAAAGCTGTACCATGATCTATTTTGAATATAAAATTTGGACTGGTAGGAAAAAAAAAAACTCCTCCAGGCTCCTGCCTAGTAGCCAGTACCTCCTCTTGTATGCAGCAGAACAGCAGTGCTGTCCTCTGTTATCATGAATAAATTTATGAGATAGACCGTGCACCCACATGCTGCGTTTAAGTAGAATTTTAAGTACAATTACATTTCCAGCGAAAATTAACTTGATTAATTTAACTTAATGACATCAAATTGGAATGGAGTCACACAAATTTTTCCACGTTTTAATATAAATTCATAGTTTTGAAACAAACTATTGAAGTGGAAAAAAACCCACAAACAAACTTCCCACCTACTAAGCTTCATAATTTCCCTTTCACAGCACTAACTTAGCTTTAGTAAAGATAACTTTGGTAGCAAATAAATGATCCTGTCCTTCCCTTATTTCCCTCTATCACTGAAAAAGAGTAAAGCAGTCACGACTCCAGGAAAAGTAATCCGCTCATCGAGTAACATCAGGCAGCAAAAGCAAGTTTTTAGTAGGATCGGTCACTGTAAACTGATTTTCAGCCCGGGTGCTAAGATGCGCTTTATTAAAATAGTACCGAAGAGCAACTCTGAGTCAGTCGAAGAAACTTCTAAGCAATTGCTTAAATCCTCTACTATTCTTAATACACCCAGGGTTTCTTTCACTGGGTTTTTGTTTGCTTGGTCGCGTATTTTTGTTCCAATAACACCACAACGCTTTCTGCCGAGTTTAAACCTACACCCCCGCAAACGTCCCAAGAGCGGCACCGGGCGCACCGTGAGCCCTTCCCCTCTTCCGAGTGCAGCGGGAGCACGGTCCGGCTGCTCGGATCAGCTGTCACGGCCGCGGACACACGGCCCCAACACCCACGGAGGGAAGACACAGCGAGTTCCGAGTTTACAAGAGCCAACTCCGCCAAGCGCCGGCGGCCGAGCGGGGCCGCCCCACACGCGCTCTCCGCCCGCTGCCCCCGCGGCGGCTCCGATGGCCGGAGCCTCACAAAGGCGCCGGGGCCGCCCCCCAGCCCGGCTCCCCCCGGGCTACCTTGTATCGAAGCGCTTGGTGGATGTCGGCCGCCAGCTGTCCTGTCCACCACTGCGCCTCCAGCTCCATCGGCGGCGCGGCGCGGCACCCGGGCCCGGGCAACGGGGAGAAAGCGGCACTCACTGAGGGCGGGACGGGCAGCGCCACCCTCGCTCCTTTCTGGCTCGCCCTCGGTTAACCGCGATCAGCTGCCGCGGGGCGCCCCCAGCCCCCCGGCGCAGCTGGCCGCCATACGGGGCACAAGTGCGGCTCGTTAAGCCGCCCCCTCCCGCCGCGGGGCACGGCCGGGCGAGGGGGTCGCGGAGGTGGTGGCGGCCGCGGGGGAGGCGGCGGGGCGCGGCCCGGGACACCCGAGCGCGGCGCGGCGGCCCCGGGGCTCCGCCGCCATCACGCGGCGCCGCGCGCCGCGCCCATTGTTAAAGGGCCGCGCGTGTACAAAGCCGGGCAGCGCCCGCACGCGCCTGCCCACCCGCCAATTGCCGGCCGCCTTACAGCGGGGCCCCCACGGCTGCCAATCGCCGGCCGCTTTACAGCGCGGCCCGGCCGCCAATCAGCGCGCGGCGGTGGCGGGCCGGCGGCGGGCGCTTTGGGCCCGAGGAAGGTGCAGGCGCGGCGGCCCGGTCCGGCCGGGGTCCCTCCGTGCGGATCTCAGGGGGGGGCCTCCGCGCTGCCCGGCGGGAGGGCCGGGGCGGTGGGGCTCACCCGGCCGGAGCACAGCGGTCTTTGGGCCCCTATGAGCTCCGGGTAGCACCTTTTCTTCCCCCCCCCCCGTGTTCTTTTTTTCCCCCTCCCGTCATTTCCCCCGGCTCTTTCCCAGTGGGCTCAGCTGTGAGGTTTCAGCACGTGGCGCTGGCAGCGCCTCGCTCAGCTCTTGCCCTGCAGGCGCATTGTCCCGATAGCAGTGCGGGGCGTACACGCCGTCTCGGAGCTTTGAGACTCCAGTGTTGGATTGATTTGGTTCCCTGCTGGCTAAATCCCGGGAGAAGGTTTGCAGGAGCACGCATCCTGCCTTTTAATAGCCTGTGCCGCTCACCTGGGTGAAGGGCTCCGTGTCCTGGCAGCTGGTGACTGAGAGCTCCCACTCGTGCCCCTGGTTTAGCAGGAGGTGCCCCTGGTTTAGCAGGAGGTGCTCTGCACCTGCTCTGTGTTTATAGAGCCTTTTCCTTGGTGCCTCCTACTCCCCGGTAACCCCCGCTATGGACACCTTACGAAATAAAACTTAGTGCTTCATAGTGCTTTACATATTTGAATTTATAAATATTGAAACAACTAGTTAATAAGAATGTAAAACCTAGTATAACAGGTGATGCAAAGTGATGGAGAAAAAATGCTTTGAGTGCAATTTTTGTTGAGGGAGTATATTTAATTTTTTGTTTCTACCTTTGCTCAGGCATGAATTTTTTCCTTTTAATTAAGAAAATGGAAACCAACTTTTTGACATAACCAGTTTAATGACTCTGTAGTGGGAGCTGTAAAAGCTTGTTCCTTTCAACATGCGTGTCTAATGGGTAATCCTATGGACTACAGTGGTCCCTTTCATCTGAGATGTGCTCATAGGTGGAAGCTTTTGTTTTTGAGGACACGTTTTTGGACAGTTTCCATTTATGACAGATGTTGCTATAAAATGCTACATAGTTTTCTGAAGGAAAAAAGCAAGAAAAGTATTTTTTGTGCCTAATTGCAAAAATATTTTAACTATTTAAATTAGCTGTCTGCGATCTATGGACTATTGACAAATCAGCATTTTCCTGGTCTAATGGCTTTTTTCTCATTTCTGTACATTACTTTATAGGTAAGAGCATGCTCAAGCTAATTTTTATATTTGCAGATATATTGTTTTTAAATTGTTTATCCTCGAAGAAAGGTAATACGAAACTATATGTTTCAAGGATAAATCTCAAAAACAGATTCCAAATGGAGACACTGTCTTTTATAACATCTTTATGGCCTTCAAAAATGTGTTGCCTGCATAAAGAGAAGGCTAATAAACACCCACATGCTAAAACCTGTTACAGTGGGACCAAACAGGGAAGTGATGTTCCTTCTCCTACTGCTATTAGCAGTGCTGCCTCCCCCTAGAGCTTTTAAACATTGTGTGGATTAGTCTGGTGCTGAACTGTTAAGCAGGGAAAAAATACTGATACTTGCTGGCTTATTTCTCATATATCCTTGATTGACTTGGGTAGGAAACACCATCCTCATAAGGCTATGTACTCTGAGAACTATTTAATTTATACATAATCAAGAAACACAAAGATGTCATTGTTACTTGCCACTGTGAAGTGGAGTGAGCTGTGGAACTCCCAATTACAGGTTCTTTTTCCTAGTTCACATTACAATCTATGTTAATTGAGTTGTTGATCTTGTGAACCGTTATATCTGTCTGCTTTTCATGCAATGAAAAGATAGGTTTGGAAAGAGCTTCACCATCCTGCCCAAGGCCAGGCTTGCTCTGGCATGCATTTTTCTAACCTTGGAGACATTCAGAAAATCATCCTATTGAAAAAGCCAAAGCACTTAAGTACAGCTGGGTTATCTGCAGGAAGCTTGCATCCTATCAGCTGTTAACAATCAGCCACTGGAATAATCTCCTCAGGGAAGTGATGGATTCCCCGATGTTGGACACTTTTAAGATTCAGTGGGATAGGGTGCTGGGACATCTTGCTTTTGCCAATAAAGTTTGGATGAGGTGATGCTGGAGCTCCCCTTCCAACTTGGTATTCTATGACCTCAGTTTATGCCTTAGCCCCAGCTGGAAGATTTGAGAACAGTCGTGGAGTGCCTAACTGAGGCTGATTGTTTTCAGAGTTCAGAGTTAGCAAGATCACAGTTTTGGGGTTTGAATGGGAATGGGAGTAGCACAACTGTAATGAGAATGGGTTAATACAGCTTCTTTGCATGCCTTATAATCAATCCTAAATGTACTAACCAGTGGAGTTTTTTTAGCTGGTCCAGATTTTATCTACTTTTAATGGTCAAGGGTGTGTACAGTGCTTTAAGTATTCCTACCTTAGTCCCCCGTATGTAAGTCAGGATGGAACAAAACTAACTCAGTGAGTCCTTAGAATAAACAGAGGATATTAAACATGACTTTCAGTGGCAATGGTTACATTTTCATTAGCAGGAAACTGAAAGCGTGAAGTATGCGTAGTATGTAGAACCAGAGAAAACAGCAGAATTAAATGTTATGGAACCATTTTGAAATTGGTATCCTCTTTCTGTAAATGACCCTGGTTCACCTAAGCAAATATGTGTGTCTCGGGGGAGAATGAAATTGGCTGTGAGAGCTGCTGTCTGTGCTTTGAAAAGGGGCCAAGTAGCAAGAAACACCGTTATTCTTGGAACTCACCAAAAAAAATTATTACCCTGAACTACATCCAAAACCAGCTAGAATGTAGCCTGTGAAATCTGGACTAAAATCCCTGTAACATTTTAGTGGAATCTTCTAAAGAGGATGCTGCAGAAGTCTTACAATTTATGGACCTGTAATTCACAGGTTATAGTCCTAACACAGTTTCAGACATGGTGGGTGAGCTGGCTTCTCTTTGTAGTTACTGGGAGGTTAGATCTATATCTCAGGAGTTGATGCATGTATTTTGTGTGTTTAAGCTGCATTTTCCTCCCCTAGTTTTCTTCTGGTGGTTCTTCTTGGCCTGTGGAAAAAGAAATGTGACATTTAAAATACAAATTAAGAACTTGGAAGTAATTGCCAAGTACAGCAAATGCTCTGATCCTGCAAACCACATTAGAACCTGTTTACCCCTCCTAGTATAAAAGGACCTGTTTCTGGTGTACTGTTCTTAGTTTTAATGGTACATCAGCCACAGAGAACAAGTTTCTAAAGACTGACACACTATTCTACTTATGTGCCCCTTGTCATAAGATACATCTCTGAAGTTTGGATTTGTCTTGCCTGGCAGAATGAGATAAATCAACACACAAGCAGCACCTGGGATGGAAGCTAAATTCTGGGGTGACATAGCACTGAAAGAAATATTTAAATAATGGCTCAATTGCTATGTTAATTGTGGGGTTTTTTTATTGGTTCTTGCTTTTGTTTTGTTCCTCCTTGGTCCTTGGCTTCTCATCTGAATAAAGACATGGTAATTCCTTAAAAGGCATTTTTGAAGAACTTCTTTTTTTGGAATTAAAATGTAAGAGAATCTCAGTTTTGTAGAACTGAGAATTATTAAAAAAAAAAAAGTCCAGACTTTGTTCCTGAGTTTCTTGGGGCTGAGAAAGTTAGCTCTGCTTTTGTTCTGTCCTTCTTGATCTTATTTTCAAACAAAGGCTGCATCTGATGACATTCATAGCAGTAATATTTCAAGGGCATTTAATTAAAGGGAATGAATCACCCTGAAGACAGCACAGTAATTGCTCACAGAGGTCTTTTGCAGCATGGTTGTAGATGAAATGTGCCATGTTAGTAAAAAGTCTTAACACTTCAGAAGGATTAATGAAGGAAGTCTCCTACAGAAAGTACTCTGGGGTTGTATTTGTAAATCCTGTATTGAATGCTAAAGGTACTCTGTGGGTAAGATTTTCAAAGTTGTCTGGGGATTTGAATTCCCAGATAGCTACTGAAATGTGATTAATAGATTTGAACTGAGCTGGTAAATATCCTTTGGAACTGTTGACTTTAGTTGTTAATATGGCTATTAAGACAGAAAACATCTGAGAATGCTCGGGCCTGAGCGATACATGCTTTTCATGAAGCATTTTAATGAACAACTTGGCTTTAAGTATTTTCTCATCTTCTGGGAAGCTATTATAAAAATGTCCACCCATAAATGTTTTATTTGGCATTAGGATAAATGTATATGTTTTTGATAATGTGTTGGATGAAGGAAACATTCGTAGAAGTGGAAGAATGTTGGTGGATATAATTTGTACTGGGGGTTATTCTCTTCTGTAAGTCACACTCATGGTTGTCAGTAACTGGAAATCAGAAAGATGGGAGGAATTTTGCATCTAAAGCAAATGTACTTCCTGCTTGGAAGGCTTCAGCTCATTTGACTGGAATTTAGTGAAGGTTATTTGTTGTACAGTGAGCTCAAGGATGGAGGGAGAGCAGTTAGGAATATGCTGTTGTTCCTGTCAAACATGTTTTGATTTACTTATATCTACAGAATTTAAGTAGGGCAAAGTGGCCTATTCCTTTTAATTTCAAACTTAAGGTCCATCACAGAATTTTATTTTTTCAATATAATATCTAGGGCTGCCAATTAGGAGCCAGCCCAGGCAGAGTACCACAAAGTTAATGCTTTTGTTTGCTAGGGGTGGCCCAGGAGGAGAACTGTCTGCAGACGTGGGACAGGGGCACTTATCTTTGTGGTGCTTCTTGTTTAAGTACTTGACTAGTGTGGTTCCATCTTGGTAGCAGCACAAACTTCACAGTTTGTTTCTTGCTAATGAACAGCCAATTGCTACTAGTGCAAGTAACTAAAATTATTATCCTCTATTCAGAGGACTTGGTAAACTTGTTTCATCTGTTGGGATTTACATGCACAGAGGTAGGGCAGAGATGTGTAAAGCACTGCAGTTGCTTTTAGGTTAGGGAAGGCTACTCCAAAGTCGTTCTGGAGCTGTATCTTCTCTGGGCTGAACAAGCCCAGATCACTCAGCTTCTCTTCAAAAGGCACATGCTCCAGTCTCTAGCCATCTTGGTGGCCCTCTGATGAATTTGCATCAGTTAGTCAATGTCCTTGTTGTACTGGGGGCAGGAGTATTCTAGATACGGTTCAACAAGTGGTAAGTAAATGGTAATAATAACAACTTCTTTTGCTTCTTTTGCTATGGCTCTGTTCACACAGGCCAAATGCTGTCAGCCTTCTTCAGTGCCAGGGCATATTGTTGACTCTTGTTCATCTTGCCGCTGTAGGAGCCTTCAGCTTCCCTGCGGTGCTGGCTGGTCTGTTTTGTGCTCCCTCCAGGATGTTTGCCAGTGTCACAGCATGGTTTACTCTGTGTCCACAAAGCAAACAAACAAACAAAAAGCCTGGCCAAATATGAAGAACGGTAAATTTCAGCTGATTTGGGGATGGGGTAAGTCCTGCCAAATCCCACAGGGTTTATGTGTGTCCAAAGTGTTGTGCTCCTTGATCCATTATTCAGAAGTACTGCACCTTAATCAGTTGTGTTGTTAGGGATGAGCTTGTGGTTTGGGGTTGCAGTAAGTAGGATCAGTGATTCCCATCATGATCATAGATCACAATGAGATTTGGGATCTCATGCTGCATCAGTGATGCACATGGCCAATTCTGCTTCTGACAGCCAGAGCCCAGGGGCTCCTAATGTAATCTTAGCTCACTATGCTGAAAGAATTTGAGATTTTTATATGTTTGGGACACTTTTTACTGTCAGGCACATGGTCACGCGTTGAAGGAGCTGATTAACAATATCATATCTAGATAGTGTGGATGTACCTTTCTTGAGCTTTATGGATAAGCAGACCTTCACTTCTGCTGCCTAATTTCCTCATGCTATTTAGTGTGTAATCACCTAGTCACAACACATCTAGTCAAGACATGTTTTAATAGACGTGAGTCAGTACACTTTATTTTCACTCATTGCATTGTGACTCATTACACCCACTGCGTTATTAAAAAGGCAGAAACATACTTCCATTTGGATATTGCTAAAAGCACTGTGATAACTGGTTTGACAAGTGTGTTAAATGATCAATCCAGTTGAAAGGATCTCTGGATGGAGGGGTAAAATGAACCTAAAACGTTTAGTTTCATAGCTCGTTGCCAGTGGTACTCCTATCTGAAATTGTGACCCCCATTTTGAATTAGACTCTCTGGGACATGTGTTTGATGAACACATGCAGAAAAGCTATGCCTTTAACAAGTAGTTAACAACCCGTGGGAGGAAGGGTTCAGGAGAAGGTGTTTTTTCTGTTGAAATTAGTCAGCACTGACTGCTTCTCTGACAATAACAGACAGTATTAAGATTGCCCTTCTCCTCTTAGAGCAGAACCTATCTCCACCACTGCTGTGTAAGAGATGGGAGGAACTGGTGAGGCATTGCTCATTTTACACTTTAACCAACTTCAGAGTTGGGGGAAAAGTGCTGTCAAGAGTCAGTGTGCATCTGTGGGCTCTATTCAGTTGCTTTGCACACTGCTGTGATCAGGTGCACAATTTCAAAGGAACTCATATATTCATTTTCCTGTCCCATTCAGAATTACTTTGAAGGACAACGTGTAAGAACCACCTCTTGGGCTGCTTGCAAAAATGGAGTCATGTTTGCTTAGCATTTTGAATGCAAAATACTGCATATGAAAAAATTACATAAATCGCAGACTGAAATTAGGGATATCAATATGGTAAATAAACAATATCCGTGAAACACTCATGCACTACCATATCTTAAATTTATACAAAATTCTCTGGCAAGAAAACAAACGAACACTTCATATTTCTCTTCTCACTAATGGCCTCAGTCTTATGAAACGCCAGCTTGTGTTTTTTCTTTAAGTGGTGGTCCAACAATTTCAAAACAGATGGTAAAAGTCAATCTTTTTGTTTGAATCATTACTTTGTTTAGTATGTGACTGTGATTAGAGTAGGTATTGCTTGTAAGAAATAAACTGATTGATACTGCTGGGTGTTTGTTTTGTGGATGTTTGTTACAATTTGTAAATTACTCTTTACTTGAAAATGCGTGTAGAATTCTTTGGAGTTTGCCATGTGAAACTGTCTGCAGTTTGTAATTTACCAGGTTACTTAGCTATAAAAGCCAAGTGGTATTATTGTTGGTTCACTGTTGTTTTTTGTAAATAACCATCAGAATTGAATTGAACTGAGTTCTGATCCTCCTTTAAAGGTTTCGTGAACATAAATAGTGCCCCTTAAAGTTATCCTGAGCATGTGTCAGTGTGTTTACATGCTCGAAACTGGCTTTTTGTGTCTGCATGATGTTGTAGGGAGCCAGAGCTCTGGGCTGCGGAAGGTGAAGGGAAATGCACCTCAGCAATGTTGGTGTGAATATGTGACTGCAGATGATTGGTCAGGGATGGGGGCATATGGTGGGATGGAGTTGGAGAAGAGCAGAAACAGGTGATTAATAGGATTGACCATGAACTGGTAAGTCCTTGGAGACTGATATTCAAAGCAATGCTCAGACACTGATATTGTGCTTGGTTGGGGTCACCATGGAAAAGTTGGTGGTTCAGACAGCTTCAGATATTCATTGCCAAATCACCATGTCTGTTAGATCACAGGGGCTAAATGTGAAGAAAAAAACCATGTCAGATTAGACTGACTTTTCCAGCCTTTAGGTTTTACTGCCTAATGATGTTTATTTAAGGTTTCAGATAAGCACTTCCATGGTGATAAACTAGAAGTGAAATTAAAAAACCCACCCACATTACACTTAGACTTAAATTATTAATTTTGTTATGGAAATCAGATGTATAATGCTGCAGACATGGAGTCACAGATGATAGAACCAATTTGGGTTGGGATTTAACAAAATACTAAGTTCAACTTTTGGACTTGTACAAGTAGTTTAAAAATGTGCTGCTGCAGAAACCCAAAACTTTGATCTGGCTTAAAGTTTTTCTGATAGTTCAGCTTTGTTTAAAATACTTATTGGGTTATGCTTGTGCTGTTTATGTCAACTGTTGTCTCTTAGTGCTACACTTACATTATACAAGAACAGGAATCACCTGTCCTCTGACAAGCCCCTGAAAGCTCATGTAAAAATATAAAGCCAGTATAAGATCTGTAATTTATATTCTTACTATTTCTATCACATCTAAATGGGACCTGTGTAGATCCTTCTATTGTTCTAATTTCTGCTGCTGGCTGATCAACAGCCATAGATCTGTGTTAGTGCCTATGGAAGCCTGGTCTTAGCTATGGATAAGATCATTTGCATCCTGGGTATTTGAGTTTCACTTCCTTGTTCTATAAAAAAGTTAGCTGTGGCCCAAGTAACTGAGTGACACTTGTGCCATGCAATCACTGGATGCAAATAATCCCTCAAATCATGCTCACCTAAATGCTAAATTGAAATCAAATTAATAATATGAGGTGGCAGAGTACATGAGATAGAGCAACTATTAATGTAGTTACTGGAAGCAAAAAGACAGTGAATGCTTAGAATTTTATTTTTTTTCCATTAATGGAGGAGGTTGAAAACTGAAATTATTTTAAAAAGATAAAATTGCATCCTTATTGATCAACTTTGTGGATCCATAATACAGATTGACTGAATTCAAAGAAAAAACACCGGAGAAGTAATAAAAGAATCTACTGGGTTTGTTTCTGAGTTCAGATTAGGTCATACTGAATATTATTTCATGGCCTTTCTCTAGTGGTTTGTGAGTACTTTCCAAAGCCAAAATATACATTTTTGACTGATGAATGCTCTGCAGTTAAATGAGGGCAAGCAGTGAAATACTCTTGAGGTTGCAGAACACAAAGTGAATTGACAGAGCTCTTAGCATAGCTACAACATTCCCCTCACAACAGGAGAAACATTATTTTACTGTCCCCATTCCCTTTGACTGGGATTTTGTGTTTCTCGTGAAACTACTGATGTCATGATGTAAAATTTAATAATGGTAATGTACATTTCACTTCTTAAGACATACTTTAGGCAGAGAAAATGAGGGAGCAAGCCAGCAACATATGATCAGAAAAATCTCCACAAAGTAGGAAAAGTGGATATATGGATGTAGGAGAAGTTGAAAACAGATGCAGTGCATGCATCTGTTTTCAACTATTTTCAAATTTCAATTATTTGCAACACAAACCTGTATAAGTGTATCAAGATTAATTTTATAGTGTCATGGAACCATCACTTTTATTTAGCTGTATCAGGAGGAGCAGCTAAATGAACTGAGCAGCATTGTAGAGGAACACAGCATTTGTCTTGCCTTCCTGTTTTTAGCTTCTTTCTGAAACAGAGGAATAAATGGTACAATTACAGCCAAGGTTTTCCTATGAACACCTAAACTACTTAACTAAGAGCCTGGTACGGAGAGAAAATGTCAATTTGTAAAATGCAGTTTAACATGGGCTATTTTTCACATCATTTAGAAAGAGGTCTCAGGAGTAAGATTCCAGCGTAATTACTCATGTCTGGCAGGAGCCCGCCCTGGAAGCATTGCCTAACTTTGACCTGCTTCCAACCAGCTGGGAAACAGCCACGTTGCTCAGTGGAATTGATAAAACATTCAAAGACTGTATTAGCATAATTTAAACATATCATGAGCATATCATCACCAAGGTTTAATTGAGGGCTGCCCATAATCCAGATTTTAAAATCTGATTCTAGTTACTGCAACAGTTCTGTTCTGTTCCCACTGAAGTGTGTTGAAGTTTTGATGCTGAGAAAGTTTTTTCTTAAGTTGTCATACCTGTACAGTCTTTACTGAATAATTTATTACTTTCAGTGCCACATGCAGCAGAAACAGTTCTGGTACCATTCCTGTTCCCAGCTGTAGGATTGGCTGTAATCTGAGTGTAGGTAGCTCTCTATCTCACAGAGTCTATTTACCTGGGATATTAATGATATAATTGAGGAAAATAAATTCCTTTAGAAACAGAAGACTGAATAATTGTGTATGGATGCCATTTAAAAGGTTTAGAGACTACATCAATTGCCAGATCACTAAGTGTGTCCCACCTGACACAGAAAGAGCAGCTAGTTAGAAACCCTAAGGATGCTATTTGCCTTAGTGTGGCTTGTGGCTTTAGTGCATCTTCCAACCTCATCCTCAGTATGTTCCCAAACACTGTCATAGTGACTGCCTGCAGGCTTTTTGCAATATGAATCAAATGGATTTAGGAGAATATTTGGGCTACTTTGAGGATCAGTATTTAGGAAGGGCATAGATAAGGACATCTGTGAGAACTGTTGTGATTTCTACTAGTGAAACCCTGGCTGAGAATGAAGCCCAAATTTCTGGGCTGAAATTTGCTGAACTTGCCACGGCCCTTTTCCTGATAATGAAATGTTTCTGTTTATGGAGCTGTCAAATCTAGCACTGCCACTTGCTTTCTAATTCTCCAATAGTATCTAATGAAGTTGTTCTTTCAGTAGTATTCACACACTGTCCTGGTTTAAACAGAAGAAAGAAACAATTTATTAAAAACAACAAACAAAACTCAAGCCCTCTTCCTAACTCTCTTTATCCATTGCTGCAGGCTTATTCCTACTATCAGAACCTTTTGAGGTGAATATCTAGAATTAGCCCCATTCACATATTTTAAAAGAAGGCATTGAATGTTGTTAGCAAAAGTAGCTGGGTAAATTAATATGTACATGTATTGGTTTCCAATAAATTAAGGTCTTGCATGCAGAAAACAAAGTCACTCAGTCTTAAAGGAATTTTGTAATGAGAATAAGGAGAGAGCAGCAAAACCAGGCAGCTTTTACTTTGCAGTAATTTGGTGTAGACCCACAATTTTTTGTGTGCTTTTTAGGGATTTAAATTCCAAGACTCAGTTTGGGGTTACTGAATAGGAAGCTATGACAGATTACAGGTCATTTGTAGGCTCTTGATAATGCAGTGTGATTTAACACTGCTTGCCCCAGTGTAAAAGAAAAGCCAGGTGGCTTCTATGTGCTGTGGACAAAAACTTAGCCGGGTGGTTGCTGCGAGGAAGCCTGTCGGGTTTGTTTGTGTGCAAAGTATTTTGAGTACCTCACTTGAAACAGGGTTACAATATACACAGTGCTATTTTAAAAGAAACAGAAATGATTAAGTGTTCACAGGTTGAAAGTAATTCCAACTCTGAGAATGCATGGGAGTGTCTTAGTTTCAGGATCAACTTCATATGTAAGTGAATTGGTAGATTCTTGAATTTCCTGTCATTCTAAGTACAGAACCTTACATTTGTGGATATCTTGTGTGTGCCATTGGGATTAGTCACTTCAGCTAAAGGGTGTTGGAGAATTTTTTGGCTTTTTATGAATTTGTCTAGTAGGTGCCTGTGCACAAATGTTCGATTTTGCTGGATAATGAATCATGTATCGGTTTGAAAAAGGCTGGTATGGATGTCTGGCTCCAGAACATATATCCTGGAAAGTTGCCCATGATGCTTAGATTGGTTGGGATCTACTGAAGGGCTGTGATGAGAAACTAGTGCTGATAGCAAAGACTCAGGTTTGGAGCAATGCAGCCTGTGACTAAGTAGCTGCACTCCCACATAGATTGCCACAGCCTAGGTAGGCACAGTGCAAGGCACTGGTCTTGGGCTTGTGTCAGCTATGGCTTCCAGGTTTGTACGTGTACATTTTTTTCTGTACTCTTCACCAAGGATCCAGCTCAGTTCCCCTGAAATGCAATGGCAAAATCCTTTGCAACTCCCTTGGGTGCCTTGCTGATTTGAACTGCACAGTTCATTGGTAACAGTAAGTGACAAGCTGGTGGCTTAGAGCTCCACTGACTGTGTGTGACTGCAGAGCAAAGGCATTTGTGTGTGTATGTGTGTGTGAAATTGGGCATCCAGACTGTGAAATGCTGTCAATTGGCAGCAGAGTAATCAGACAAAGAGCTTTTGTTGCTATCTCCTCTCTGGAGGAGCTTGTTGTGATCAATATGTAATCACTGTGAGAAAGAAGCAAAAGATCTAATATTCCTTATATATTTATTTATATATATATATATATGTACACACATGTGTATATATTTCATTCATTAGAAATACTTGGATATTTTTTCCTGACCATAATTAAGCAGGCTGGATGATATAAAAAAAGTCAATAAACATTGATAATGTCATTTTGTTTATTCACATGACAGTCCTCATTTAAGTGTTTTTAGTTTTCCCTTTGTTCAGACATGAATGCTGTAGGGAAAAGGGATGAAAAAGAAATAGATAGCCCATCAAGCATAATCATTTTTACTTAGTATATTGAAATCTTCAGCCTCGGGGTTTGAGGAGCTGGGGGTGAGCAGGACCGGGGCAGCAGCAGAGCCCGTGCTCAGCTCCTGGGTAGGGTTATGTCGGTGCCACTCGATGCCTACTACAACCTGACAGCTTGTAGCAGCTCAGTGACACCTGCTAGACCTCACACTCCTATCCCTGTTTGCCAGCCCGGCAAGGATGTCTGTGGATAAGCAGATTTGAGGACAAGGCTGCTGTTTCACCTCTAGAGGGACGCCCAGGACCGGAGATGAGGCTCTGCCACACGCGGGCGGCAGCGCGGCTGCTCCCTTCCTTTCCCTTCCCTCCCGAACCTGCTCCGCCTCAGGACACAGTGCCCCAGGCGTCTCCAGAACAATAACAACGAAATCCTGAAAGGAGAGGAACGGCGGGAAGCAAAATGTTTGCGGGAATGACACTGGCAACGTGCAGTGTTCAGGGAGGTGAGAAATCCCTCCCGACAGGGTTCGAATGTCTCCTGCTCCGTCCCCTCTACTTCCTCCTTGTGAGAGAGAGGCCACGGTAGGCAGATGATTGCACTCATACTTCATGTAGGCAGATTGTTACTGCTCTCTATCATTTGTATTTGCAGTTCAAACCACTTTAAATCACCGTTCCTCTCCAGTCTGACCTCTGCCACCACCGTCAGGGCAGAATGAGCCCTCAGAATATGGTGGGTTACGTGATGTCTGGACATGCCTGTAGCATTTTCGTCTCTGCATTAAGCAGTTGCGCTGTGAAATTTCTGCTAGGATCAGTTAGGGTAGAAAACAGCACTTCCACAAAAAATGAGAAATCGTTGGCTGGCCTCTAATTCAGAATAGAACAAGATGAACACGATTTCCTTGTTACTGTCTCTCCAAACTAGTCTGAACTTGCTCTTCACCATGACTATTTCAAGCAAAATTCTCAATGGTTTCCTTATACTCTTTGCCAAATCTGTCTCCATGATCTTTGATTTACCTACTTTTGATAACTACTTACAGTGAAGAGAAACGTCTGTTTGCTCTTCATATGGAAAGCCTGGACTAAGTATCTCTCTTTAGGTTTACACTGAAATATGTATCTGTGTTAAGGAAACTTTCCCATCCGACCATCACGAGCTGCTCTGGCAGTGACAGTCTGAGCTGGGGCCGATGCTCTGAGCTGAGGCCAGTGAGTTCTCCCGAGCTCCGCTTGACTCCCTACACTCGCCACGCTCACAGTCAGACCAGGTTTCCTTACTGGCTCGACCCCAGGTTTCCCATAGCGAAGTCTTAGGCGTCTGAATCCTTAAAAGAATTTAATCTTGGCTCAACAACAGAGTAACAGTTTGAAACTGAGCCTTCGAGGAGGGACCCTGAACAAAGGAAACCCTGGAGTTTTTATGCCCTTAAAACCTATGCGCGTGGGAGTCTGGGATCCTCGACTCCTGCTGTGCTGAGTGTCCGGTCCCCTGGCCGGCGCCACAGGTCCCCAGGCCTTTTGTTATGCAAAGGGCGGCAGTTCACAGCCTCCTGTCTCGGGCTCTCATCACCGGAGCTCTGCCTGCATCTTGCACACCCAGCTACCTGCACCGAATGTATTCCTCAACATCTGCGAGCCCGCAGGATAGTGTGATGCCTGTAGCCTCTCTGCATCTGACTGGAAAAGACTGAGGGACACTGGAAAAAATGGGAGAAAACTTCTACAGTTCTAGGCCAGCTTCAGGGACAAACTCGAAAAACCTGAAGAAGAGTGACTTGGTTATTACGATGTTAGACTGGTAATTTGATGGTTTGGATTTACAAGTTAGCTTTGCAAGATATCACTTATCTGATCACGGTCATTTAATCTCTCTGAGGCTCCATTTGCCATCACTGCAATGAGAATAATAATACTTATTTTCTGCTGTCTACTGAGGCAGGCTTTCAGAGTACTGATTGTCTAACAATTTGTAGAGCTCTGAGCACCACTAAACCTTGAGCTGGTGTAACACGCTGGGCATTGCTGCACAGCCCTGCTCTGCTGTGTATGCTTCTGCTCTGCTTCCAAAGGAGAATTAAAAGACTGGAGGGGAGGTGGCTTTCCAGCGTGTTCTTTTCCCCATCTCCCCTCACCGGATGTCTAAGTTCGTGGAGCAACAGGCTAATGTAGCAAGTGAGCAGCTGACTGCACGCGACCAAGTACCACTTGGTGGTTGCAAAATACATGACCAGAAACAAACTAACTGCAAAATTCAGGAGACTTCCCAGCCATAGATTTTGTTGCGTGAGTGGCGAAGACCAACAGGTGCTCCAGCATCTGTGGGTATAGACAGTGAAGTTCATATGTTTTCACTAGTTTGGATCACGTCCCTGGGAAAACTCTCTTTTGGGAGGTCTTTTAGGTCAAATGAGCTGTGTCTACCTGGGGCTTGATCAGACTCTTCTCAGCTCTTCTCCAGTGGAAACAGGTAAAGAGGAAGAGAGGGGACCATTGCATGAAGTAAAGGGATGGCTGTAGTTGCAGGAGAGAGTTGGCTGACCAAAGCTCTTTTTTGACTTTCCTTTTTCTGGAGAAATTGTTCCACATAATATGGGCCACCCTCCTGGTCTGTCTTGCTGCTTCCAACAGTGGGTGACGGAACTTGTCTTTTCTGCATGGCTGCTTGGTTGCTGCTGCTTTCCAGCAATCAATGTCATCATGGAATGAGTTTTGTTTTCCATGAAAACTTTGAAATTGGTTAATTCCTTCCATGAAATAATCAAGTCTTTCTTTAATTTTTTCAGATCATAATGCCCAAGGGACTTCTTTTTGCAAGCATCTACAGTTTCCCCCCTGCTAATTTATAAGAACAGCTCAAGATTTCCTTTCTTGCAAACAGCCTCACCCTTTCCCCATGCTACCTTTTCATCTTCCTACAGCTACCCTTATAGACAGGCTGTTGCAGGTTGTCACTCTCAGGAGATGACAGTGGTGATGAAGGTTGCTGGTTATTTTTTTATGTGCCATCCTGTTCTTGCATCCTGTAGATAGAGAGTAACCAAACAGCAGGAAGCAGTTTCATAGCAACCATGCTATTTTGCTGTCTCTTTTCTGAAGATTATGCAAAAGGAATGTAGCAGAAAAATTCGAGGGACAGTCCTGTGTAATGGCTTTACTGTTTTCTTGGAGTGTTCCTTGGGCATTTCTCCTGCTTTTAATCTCTTATTCATCCTGCCATATAAACCAGTCTTTCACCTCTCCCACCTTTATCAGACCCAGACAGCATTACTGTCCATTTTCCCTGAACCTCTTCTGGGGCTGGTGGTTTTCAATTGTTTCAGCTATTTTTAAACAAAGGGACATTGCCCTCATTTAGATGGCAGCAATGTGGGTATCACAACCAGCAGTTTCAGAGAGTTGTTGTAAATCCATTCTTGGCAGCACATCAAAATGGAATGGGTGTTAGGGATGCCAAAACAACCTGTTCTACTGCCCAACAGGTTTGAAGTCTTCATTATCATGCACTGAATTTGTTACCTGCATTGCCGAACGCACAACTCATGCAAGCTTTTACTTGCATGAGTCAGCTTCTTGACTCTTGGAAGTGTCTGCAGAATTATGTTCTATATCAGTTACACGCTCACAAGATGCGATTTCTCATTGCTGCTGTAAAGGAAAAACATGTCGGCATTTCTGATTGTTTTGAATTTTATTTACTTTCATATTTAATGTTATAGTCTTGTAATTTTTTGGGCAGCGTGCCCAGATAAGAATTTTTTTAAAATTTCCTTGTTACAGAACACGGCATAGAGGTTAATTTCCCCCCAGCGATCTCTGAACTTTTAAATGCCGAAGTCACTGCTCACAAGAACTGACTATTTGATATTGATCTTCCATCTTTAATGCTTCTGCTGCTCTCCTCTGGATACACAGACCTCTTAGAGGGATTAGGGAATCCTTAATGAATGTAGGTTTTTGCCTTATCTCTCTTTTTTATTTTTTAATGGTTCACTTCTTTTTCCTGTACATTCAAATGCTTCAAGTGCTTCTGGTGGCTTTTTTTTTTTTGTCTGTTTGTATATCTATCATACTATAAAGCAAATGTCTGCCTGATATTAGATTACATTATGATTTGCTGGTTTTCCTTTTCACAAAACCCAGAGAATTTAGAGGAGGTCACCATAATTTCATGTTCATTTTTGTCCAGTATGAAAAAGTAGACTGGGAATTAAAACTAGGCCCAGTGACCATGGTGCTAAAATCTATACGTAAATGCTTTATTTCCAGTAAAATAAATGGGTCACAGCCTAAAACACTCTGAAAATAATTAATATTCAGGCTTCATGCACAGACGTACCTTCTTTCACTGCTGTTAATCCATGGTTGATACTTCTTTACTGGGGGGTTTCACCCCCAGAATTGAAGTGTCAAATTGCATTGACACAAATGATTGCCAGTGAACAGGTCATGGTTCAGCCACATGGACAGTAACCACAGCAGGAGCAGGGGGTGGATCAAACACTTCAACTTTTGAAAGAGGAGATCTAACTACATTCCTGAGACACTTGTTTGCACTGCTATTTCGTTATTTGCTATTTATAACAGAGAGGTGACATGGGAAGCTCTGCCCAGTCACAGACAAGGATGTCATTATTCTGGGTACTGTATAGATACATGCTGAGAAGGGGCTTTGAAGAGTTACAGTACAGTTAATTTTCCATTTGTTTGTCATTTATTTAAATTATACAGTTATGAAATGCCTTAAATCTGTATTAGCAAACTTTCAAGGGAAAGGAAAAAGAACTCTGCAGCCTAAAGTTTGGCTTTTCTCTTAAACAAAGCTAATGAAGTCAATGCAAATATATTTTCCATAGAGGAAGCTACATTTACTTTCCTGCTGACCCTGTTTTCACAGTGTTTCTAGTGGTCTGTGCTTCTTTTCCATCTGCTGCCTGCAAACCCCCAACTTTGCTTAGGTTCCTGGATCAGCTTTTTTCCTTCTCTTCGTCTTCTTCCCTTTTTTTTTTTTTTTTTAACAATGACACTGACAGCAGTAGTCAAAACTTGAAAGTGAAATCATTATGTTGGGGGTAAAAATGGAAGAAGTAAACTATAGTCTGGTTGAGAAACTCCAGAGGCCTGGGTATCTGGATGACAAAGTAACCAGAATAAGAAGATAATGTTAGTTGTAATTAAAAAGTCTGTTTCCCAGGTTTAAGGGCCAATTTAATATCAGGGGACAACATCCAATTTCCATAATAAGTCCTAAAAGCAGCTGTGAACACATCTCCAAGGAGTAACACATGCTCTCCTTTCCCCCAGTTATAACATAGTAAGTGGGTGCTAGGTGGGAATGACACCAAACTGGCTTTGACCTGTCCGAGCATTACACTTCTGAAGCATAACTTCCCACTAAGTCAGTTTTATTGTTTTGTGAAACAGAACATGGCTCCTGTGAAAATGTATGAGAATTTTTACTGTGGTTTACATGGCATGATTGGGTGTGTTAGGAAGGTAAAGTGGATCAGCTGGAAAGACACCACAGCAATGGCCCCAGGAGTGTGTCACCAGGAGGGATATTCTGTGATTTGATGGTCAACAAAGACCTGCCTGTAGAACAAGCGATACAAAGGGACCAGATCTCGTGTCACCAGCCAGCGAGAGGAGGAGTGTGTTCCACGTCACCTGGTGGCGAGGGACATGCGGTGTGTGCCTCACAGGCAGAGCCTCACCAGCACCGCTGCAGAGCAGCTCGTTGTGTGCAGGCTGCGTTGCTGCTCAAGGGTCGCTCTGGCGCTGGCAACAGCAGGAGCTGGGGCTGGAGCTGCTCTCGCTCCACACTGGCGACACGGGCTGATAGTGTGAGAAACTGCTGGCATTGCAGACAGGGAAAGGAGAAAGGAGTGGGCCAACCCAAGGCTAAAATAGCAACAGAGTAACAAGAGAGACTGCAAGACAAAAGACGTGAAGAGGGAGTGGGGGGGAACTCCCTGTGGGTGTAAATTTTCAAGGACAGCGGCAGGGATGTGCTGACTGAAGCTGAAACGCTCAAGTAAGGATGTAGTCAGCAAAATGGAAGCCAGTGGGGAAAGAGTAAAACAGGGTGGGTTGCTTATGTAAGGTGCGTGTGGGGAAGGGATATAAAATGAAGCAGACAGGGCTGTTGCAGGGCCCCTGTTGAGCAGCCCCATGCCTGCTCACTGTGGCCTGGAGCAGGACAGATCACACATCCCAACAGACTTGCTTTTTTTCCTGCAGGATTCCTGCCTCTATTCACTGCAGTTTAGTCAGACTTTTGAAAAGATAAGTCTGAACTTTTTCATGGGTCTCTTCATTAATAGTCATCTTCACAATATCTCTTTGAGGTAAGTCCTCCTCTTATAGAAGTGGATCTAGGTTATGAGGAGAATCAAATTGAAATTCATGTTGGGTGCCCGATTTAAGAACACTGGAAGGTAACTCTTCAGAGAATTCAGCATGATATTTCACTGTGCATACTGACAGTGTTCTCCACTGGCGTGGGTAGCAGATCCAACTGCTGTGTACTTCTGCTCACTGGGATTGTAAGTAGCTTTTATTCAGAAAATGAGACACTGAAATTCCAGAGGCAACATGGTGCTTCAGTGGCCTAGTCCTAGGGGACTTCTAGAAAAGGCAGACATAAAACTTTCTTCTCCAGCATGCCATGCAGCTGCATTTACTGTGCAAAGCTGTTCTTACTATTGCAGTAACCCCGTCCTAACACTTTTGTGTTTCCTGGCTGACGTCCCTCAGCCCTATTCAAATCCATAGCGAGTTGTTCTCTGAAACTGGAGCGAGAGCTGCATAGGCACAGTGAAGCTAAATTAAGGGGTTCAGTGAGAGTTTAGCTGCTGTTTTCACTTCAAGGAATATAAATAAGCTGACAGGAGGACAAAATAATACATTAACCATCACAAGCATAAAATCCTGACTAAGCATTTCTGCTGTTCCATCTAAGGAACTGATCTGATCATACCTATGTCAGCAATCCAGCATCCAATTAGCACTTAAAAGCAGAGTTGGTCCAAGTGTTGCTATTATCAACTACTGTTTAAACTCCCACTTCTTTTATAAAAAATCTTTTCTAATAAACAGATTTTTGTTGAGATGGATGAAATAAAATGTTTAGAAGTCTTAGTTCTGTTATTCTTTAAGTTTTTTACTTAGTTTTAATTTTGACTAAGTAACTTAGTAACTTTTATAAGCATAATTTCCCAGCTTTATTAAAAATTCCATAGATGAATGATTCTATAGGACTGCAGCATATTGACTCAGTGATGTCATTAGCTTGCAGTGTCAGTCTCACACACAAACTTTTCCCTGTGTCTCAGACTTGCCCCTCAGTTTGTTCACAATATCCATTCCAGTTGTCTCTCCGTCCTCAGGCTCTTAATCAGTAAGTTTACCTCTGTTTCACACATTCCTCAATTTAGATTTCTTGTCTCAGTACCTTTGCCTAAGTAATTCGAGAGCCACAATGCCCCATCACACAAAGCTCTGTTGTACCCATGGCTTGTGGTTCCCCTCCTGCATTCCTCAACAATCACCAGTCTTAGTTTGTCTCTGCCACCAGTAGCTCCTAACAAAATCCAAGGGGATTTTGACAGTCCTTCCTCTTCTTTTGCATCTTTCTTGACTTACCCTTGATCCCGAATCTGCTTCTAGTTTGATACCTACTTCTCCAAAGAATTCACACAATATTTTCATTTAACCTTCATTTTACAAAGTTAAACAAGATGTTAAATAGTAGTATCAGTGTAAGAGGGAAACATTATAATTCATTGCAAACAAAATTACACTGGGAATTAGGAGGCTTTTTGCTATCCATGGAGTGAAATTCTGTAACCTGAAAATCTGTAATCCTTTGAGAAAGAAGTGAAATGAGGCATGCTCAACTATTTTCATCTGTAGCTGCAAGGAAGTTTAATTCTGCTCAGGAATAACTATCTTGGAAATTTTAGCTATTAATCTCTAATAAACTCCCACTGAGCATATGTAAAAATAGATATTGCATAAAATTATGGATTGTAAATCCTTGCAGAACTATTGATCAGGAAGGCAATAGGATTATCCTTGATTCAAACCTACGAACTCCATGCCTCTGCCAAATTTTGGCTTTTTTTTTTTTTTTATGGCTTCATTCAGACCCAAGGAATCACTGAATTGGTGAGGTTGGAACAGAGCCCTGGAGATCATCTAGTCCAACCACTTTGTTTTGCTGAAGTTCTTGAGAATCCTGTCCGTCCATTTCTCCAGCCTGTCCAGGTGTCTCTGAGTGGCAGCACAACCAACTGGTGTATTAACCACTCTTCCCAAGTACGGCTGGCAAACTTGCTGAGGGTGCACTCTGCCCCATCATCAAAGCCTTTAATGAGGAGGTTACAGAATACTGGACCCCACATTGACCCCCTGAGGATTATGTGGGACTCTATCATTTTACTGCCAAAGTGACTGAGCCTTTCTTCACCATGGCCTTTATTTTTCCTTTCTTTTTCCTTCTTTTTTTCGTTCCTTTCATTTATTTTCTTTTCTTTTTTTCTAAATTAATAATAGAACAAAGATTGACAGAAGAAAATTTAGGCTCAGTTCAGGAAAATAACCTAGTTGCATAAAAGGACTTTGAGATACACCTGGCAAAAGGAATTTCCTTGATGATATAAAGTCACTGTCATAGGATCATTGGCAGGTGTGTTTGGGGTAAATGTGGCCAGAAAGGTACTTCACCTAAGGGATTATGAACTCTTGGACTTGTCTTTTCCAGTTGCATAGAACTGATCCCATATTAAAGGACTGCACATAGTCATCATGGATGCAGCTAAGAGTCTGGGCCTATAAATCTAATCTTTCTAATCAGTTAATCTGATAAATGTCCTTGCTGGAAGTGCAGGAGAATGCTGGCTGGAAGGGAAAAGTTGGAATTCTTTCAAAGCCTTCTTGCCTCATGATCACCATTATTTTAAAGTATGATACAGCCAACAATTGGACAGGATATGTAGTTCATAGGCCACCTCTTAATATCAGTTTATCCCTGCTAGGAAAGGGAAAGAAGGTCATTAATCCTTGACTGTATTTATGTGCATAGTACTCCACAATAATAATGCAAGCCTGCTCACCATTATTCTAACATTGCTAATTGGGAGGAGTTCAGCAGACGTGTCTGGTATTCTCTGAGGTCCAGCTGGTATCCAATTTCCAGCAGAGTTTGCTGAGAAACATGAAGGTCAAGTAACTTCCCCAAGGTTACACCCTAAATGGCTCAGCTGGGATTAGGACCCAGATTGGCCTTGCTCCTAATCTTTTGTCTAATTAATCACTGTAGTCTCTTTCTGAAAATACCGAACAGGTTCATCTTTGTAGTTGCACCAACAAAATGCTGTGGACAAACTCACTTAATTTGGGGGAATAGATTTCATGAGAAGGGAAATAATGAAATAGCATTAGCAAAGCTAACTGGTAACTGAAATGGAAAACAATTAGGACTGGATTTTGCCTATGGGAGATATTACTGTAATGGCTGTGTTGTACTTCTCTTCTTGATCTCTCATGTCTCAAAACTATGCCCATCCGGCCACTCTGCCTTATCAACTGTCAGTATGGATGCTATTGAGAGCATGATATTTGCTGAAATTTTTGGGCTCTGTATTTATTTACCTTTATTATAACTCAAGGAAATTGGCTGACTGGAAATGCAGAAACAGTAACAAGGTGGCTGTCACATGGTTTATTTGTCCTTTTGTAAAACTCTCTGTGATGCAAATACTGCAGCATTTTGGATACAAAACTGTTATAATGCAGTTGTTTTACTCATCTCTTGTGTGGGATGGAGTACTCTAAGAGGAAAATCAGCAACCAGAGTTTTAGGTAGGATGAAGACACCCCCTGATTTTCTCTAACTGAAACCCATGGTCAGTATTATGGAGCATGAAACAGTTTATAGTGCCAGCTGGTTTTAATTAAAGGCTTAGTTTCTCCAGCACAAAGACACTTCATTACAAACCAATGAACATGTTCGCACCAGCAGTCTGGCTGTTTCTGTAAATAGGGATGGGTACAATGTACAGGTCTGGAGAACTGCTTGGAAAGCCTTGTGGGGCACAGAACTAAAATAATAGCCAGCACATCTCACATGGATTAAGGAGCCAGAAAAACAAAAATGTCATTATTTAGGCTGTTGCTAAACTACATCATCACAGTGTAACTGATCTCCTGCCATTAGGCAGTGAAATCCAAAGCCATGGAGCACAATTAAAAGGCAACTTGACACCTGCAGTCTCCAATACACCTTTTGAAATAGATAGAAAGAAAATATGCATCTCATCAAGGGGTTGAGGATGGTATATGAAGGATTATCCATGGTAGGTTCCTACTTCAAAGTTAGTCCAGTACTAAATAGCCTGGATTCTTACATAAAGGGAGTTCAATCTCTATCTCCACTCTTCAAAAAGTTACTACTTGATATTAGTAATCTCAGCAAAAGTGCCAAAGATGAATGAATGTGGAAGTGGGACTCATTTCCGGTGTGATTACAGATGATTAAATGCAATTACATAGTTGTGGGGCTATGCAGAGAAACCCTCTTATGCTGCTGCCTTTGTCAGACCTGGAGTGCAGCAGGGGATCTGCTAGCCTAACATTCAAGATGCAAGATGATACAAAATTTAAGAATTTACAAAATTAAGAAAACTATATTAAACCAACAGATTGCTAGATTTTAACCTAAGGATAATCATTAATATTAAATAATTAAATAATAATTTAAAATCAATTTGAAACCTTGTAGAGAGCCAATGAAACAGAACAAAATTAGATGAACTGGGAAAGACTTCTGCCAATGTCTAACTTGATACCATGATGAGACATTTTCAAAGCAATTTCTAGAAGATCCAGATAAAATTCAATGTGTGGTGATACAAAAAAGTACAAAGGTATGTGAGGAGAAGAAAGGAATTTAGTTTCCCGTTATATTCAAGGTTGGTATGTATTTTATTAGGAGAGGTTTATCGGAGTGACTGGAATGGAAGTTATTGTTCAAGCAGCAGAGGGTAAACAAGTCCTGTCCTATTATGCATGTAAATATTTCTGCAATTTCCACAGAATTCAACAGGAAGCAAACATTCACATCATATCATAGAAGTTGTTTACTTCTCCCATTTGAATTTAGTGTGACGTGTATGTGTGTAACTCTGGTTAAAATGAAGAAAGTCCTGTCAATATTCATGAGAAAAATATGTTGTATGAGAAATATCACCTAGTTCTGGAAAAAGGAACTCAAGAATTTCCTAACTGATATCAAAGAATGTACAAAGCTGTTGGTCTGTTGAGAAAAACAAATAAATACATAACTAATTCTTTAGGACCCTCATGAATGCACACCTTCACTCCAACTGATGGATACACTGAAGCAGAGAGGATAAACAGCCTCACCCAAAATGTGCAGGTGTGGACATGTGCATCTAGATGGTAAAAACTCATGAGAGGGGTCTACTGACAGATTCTCATAACTATTAGAAATGCAAAAATGGACAGAAGTTATAGTGTTATAAAATATACAATGCCATGTCTTATGTTATGGCATAGAACAACTTGTTGGTTTAGATATTTCTGTTTATCTGCACCTTCCAAAAGGGAAACTAGAACCTGCCTTGCTAAAGAACATCAGCCCAGTATTCAGGATGTGTTTTGCAACGTTGCATCAGGACAGTATGTGCAATGGTGTGTGGTTTCCAGTTTGTTTGCTACCAAGAGTAAAATCTTCCCCATTTTGAGAAAAGCTTGAGATTAATCTTGCTTTCTTAGCATTTATGTGCACTAACAGCTTATTGGAGTTCGCTTTGATTCAAACTTTTCTGGGTTTGCCAGTCTCTCTAGTCTCATCCGGGCAATTGTGATCCAGCTCACTGCTCACATGTTACTTCACTACTGATAAAAAGTGTTGGGATCATGACTATCTGATGATGAAGAAGATGCTCGTGTGACTCGAAGCACCCTGCTAGCTCAGCTGTCACTGAAAGCTGTGAAGTCAAGATATCTCCCACAGTCAGCTCAGGCACCTGTTTCTTAGTCATCTGGCCATAACTAGTTTTCCAAAGGGTAATGGCCTCACCGCTCAGAGGCTGGTATAGCCTGTCTCAGTGTATGCGAAATAGGGCCTGATACTCTGGGAAGCTTAATGCCTTTTAGTTGTAATTGTGCTCTAGTATCTTACTCTTGAGTGTTACTTTCGTTCTAAAATCCTGATCCAATTTTCTGCTTTCTAGACCTTGTCCTAGTTCCTCCTACTGAGTGCTAGATCCTAATCCTGCCCTTCATCTGTTCAGCCTTGGTTCCTAGATCTTGCCTCTTTCATTTCCAGTTCCAGTGTCAGCTTTAAGTTAGCTTGCCTGAACTTGTTTCAGCGTGGACTGCTCATGATGCTGAAGACACTTGCAAACATCGAGACTAAAATTATGAGCCAAATATGATCTTCACTTAACCGTGCCAACTTTAGTTTTCATGAGATTAAAACATTTTCCAAAGACAGTGACATTACTATAGTCTAATCAAGAAATAAGATCTGTAGAAATTCTAGTTCAAGCTACTCACGAAGGTGAATCATCTTTCAGCAGATTATCAGTAATTGATTTACATGTGGTAGAACCATAAACACAGTGATAAACTTTTAAAAAATTTTGTTTACACATTTCTAAGACTGCTTCTTCCTTTTGCTGTCTGGCAACACTCCCCCATTCCCAAATTATAACAATTAAAAAGTCTCTTACTCATATTGTGAAGGCAGAGAGATGCTTTCTCCACAAGTTTCCAAAGAAGACTCAGTAAGTTCCTAAGAATATTTTCTCACTTCTACAACAGACGCTTTGTATGCAAGCGTATGCAAGAAATTGTACTTGAAAAAGCTATGCTGAGAATAAAAGTATGTAGGATATTCATTATAGCAGGGCCTCTTAACTGGATGTGTCCATCTGGCGGCTGTATTAAAATAATTAACAGAGGGAACTGATGTACAGAGTCTGTTTAGCAGAGCATCATTTGGCCAAAAGCAGATTCCAACAAAGCTGTAGAAGAGGATGGCAAATGCTGCTATTTCCCCAGCTGGCTTGAGAAACTTACTGTCATCAAATTTTGGCATGGTTCTATTTCAGCCTTCTTTCTGTAGAAAGAGAAACTAATTAAAATTCTTGTTAGATTGAATGCTGTAGTTGTTTTAATTTGAACTTCCATTCCTGAAGTTCTAACAATTGTGGTTCAGATTGCTCCAAGACTGATTTGTGCCATGAAGTCCACAAAGAAAACTAAATTGTTGTCTTCTTCCACTGTTGCAATATTGCTCTAGATGTGCAGGTGAAGATATGAAGAGAGTTCATAGATGTCCTGATATTAATAATGACACCTTTAGCTGTCATCATTAAGGCTGTTATAAGATAATATACCTTGAAAAGGAAGCCTTAACATTATGCTTTCCTGCTGTTTTGACCTAAACAAAAGTAGGCTATTTATCATAAGAAATACAGAGTCAAAATTACAGTGACATATGTCACTGACAGTAACATATAGGCAACCATGCATTGCTAGATACTTCATCGTCAAAACCAATAACGTAGTGTATCAGGAACCACTTAAAAAGGCAATCTTCTTATTTTCACAGTGTACTGATGTTTCATCTTAGAAATATGGAGCTTCTCTTACAGCCCTACAGCTTATTCAAATGAGCATTGTTTGAAGTACACTGTACTTTGTGAAAGAAATGAGCTCTGCCTGGCCAATGTATTATTTATTCTAGTGACAAGCACAGTTTGGAGGTTTTTGTAAGCAGATCAGTGTAAAATACTAGACTTGAAGAATGAACTCAAAGGCCTCACCAAAAGGCTTTTATGTAAGAATTCATCAGTAAAATGTTTAATACAGAAAGTCAAGTTAGCACCTTTAAAGAGTGAAGTGGCATGGAACAGAAAAGAATGGATGTATTTTCTTTGAACCCTCCATTTGTACTGTGCTGTTTACCTGTAAGATTACACTTTCTGTTTACAGTCATTACAAGAATTTGAAACAACCACCTAGCAGTAAGATTACTTGACTCAGACTTATTGTTACTATCACAAACGATATTTTCTAAATCCTGTGAACCTGATATTCTGAAAAAGAAATAGAATCTTAATTCTTTCTTGCTTATCATTCAAAGACTGTCCTCCTGGGTAGTTTGTCTGCAAGGCTAAATAAAACCCGTCATTTCCTAAACATAATTTTCCTACATCTGACTATGTTTAGCCCCAGGTTCCTTCCTCCATGAATTTCCAGCCTCTGCTTCCTGTAAAATTGCCCTCCGAGTTGTACCATGAAGGCAGGCATATTTTTTTATACACTTTTCATGGACATATTCAGAACTTGCTGTCTGCTGGAGAAACAGATAATCACTGCAGCTGTTCTGACGATACTGAGTAGCAGGTGTAGCTGCCAAGCAGTACATAAAAATGTCGTTTATAATCTCATTACATACAAGTCAGGAAAGAAATATCAATTAATTATATTTTATAAAGTATATATTTAATATATTTATTAAATGCTGAAATAGAAAAATGCATGAGATTAAGTTTTATTTACTGTCACTAAAAGCCACAAAGTGATTCAGAATTTTATCTGCTATAATTATGGAATGATTTAGCCCACATCATAAGAAAAACTATCAGAAACAGGAACTCTTCCAGAAAACCTGTACAGCCAATAGATAAGCATCCAGAATTTCAAACCACTGGAGAAAAAACAAAATGAATTTGCATCTGTAAGAACAGACTTGTGGAGGTTTCTGCATTAACACTCTTCTTTATGAAATATGTGCGAAAGACTGTCAAATTGTCTCAGAAGTGTCAGTAGAAAAGATTATAGAACAAAACGAACAGTAGCAAAGTCAGTATGATCACAGCTAGGAGTTTTAGTGCAATAAAGAATGAGAAGGCTGCATGATTATGTCTGAGATGTAATTTTTTACTTAAAAGTGATGTTTTAAGTGAAAGAGTAGAAGGCATATAGGACACCAATTTTTTACAGGATTTATGAGTTAAATGAAAGGGCTATTTACTATTAACTCTTACGTCCTTACAGAACAAAGTCATAGAAACATTAAAAAAAGCATGGAATACATGAATGTCTTGATTTATTGTATACTATTTTGTAAACTTTATTAGTTGAAATTCATGTTTGATTGAACAAAAAATGTGAGAGAACCAAGACTAAAAGTTGCCATAGATCAAAAAACTTTTTGAGATTTGGCTATTGCACACACCAACACTCTGAATAATCACAAATGTGAAAATCTAACTGAAACTATGTTTTCACTTTAAGCCAGGTGTTCCCACTTTTTTGTAACTCAAATATGGAACAGATTATGAAATAAATTGTTCCAATACATCCTGCTACTCACAAATAAATTTGATATCTAAAGGAAACCAGGGATGTAGTACTCCTGTTGTTTATGAAACAGGCATATACTAGAGGAAAGCATTAAATTCTCAATTTTAAAACATCATAAATATAGAACTAATAGCAACAATAATAAAAATCACATTATAAAAGCTACTTATTTGTACCTAATTGCCCTACCAATTCATAACAGACTAATGCTAATGAGACATGTACTGGGAAGCCCTGCCATCATTTCTAGTTCAGATGCACAGAATAATGTGATGTAATGCACACTGAGACAGTAAAAATACCCTTAAAGCTTCCAAAATACTACACAGCTTACATATTTTTTGGACACAATAGCCAATGCTCAGCAAAAAACCCCCACCAAACCCAAAACCCACCAAACCCAAAACTGACTGCAGATGTCAGAGCAATTTTTTTTGGTGAAAAGTAAAAACTGTTGTGGGATATTGTGTTTTACAGAACACAGACTGTCTTGTGATTGAACACCATCACTTTTGCAGGATGTCCCAAAGACAAGTGGACCAAATTCAATTTAGCTCCTGAAAAAGAGTGAAGGACTAAAATATTACATGGATTCAGTCCTTGCTTTTAAGAATTTGGAAATTTAACAGAAATCATGTTCTAGGGATAAAAGTACTTAAAAATATGTAAGTTTGCTCATGTCACAATTCATGCCACACGAGGTTCAGCTGCCAGCATCAGGATAATTCCTGGACCACTTGAGAAGGATTTGGTCTTCCTTGGATTTCCTTGATGGCTTTCAGTTTACTTTATACTCTGAGCATGGTAAAAAGGCACTTTTTTGCCTTCTTTGGTCCTCTCTTCAGTAGTAAGGCAGTCTCTCATGTTGTAGTTTATAAGGGGTTCCTGGTATTCCTGCACATGGGAAAGTTGTAGACTACTGCTATTTCTGAGGAATTTTTGGGAGCATTTTTGCGGATGCTTACTCTCGTGAATAATGGGCTCTTTCATTAATTTTGGGAGAAGCTACTATACAATGTCAATGTTTTTGGTGGGGTTGCCCATTGCTGTAGTTTGTTTATTGGATTGCTACCTTTTTCCTCCCATATAGTCCTACACAGACCTTAATCTCAGTAGAAATTTATTGTTAAGTGGTGTGTTTTAATGTAACCTTTTTTGATTCCTTGAGCAATGAAGAATCTCAATGAATATGATAAATTAGGCATCAACCTTTCTTATCTCCTGTTGTTGTTATTCCACACAGGTTTTTTTCTGTTTTGTGCTTGGCACTCATATGTGTTCTAAATTTGAATTACAAAGTAATAAAATACACATAAAATATTTGTTCCCATCTTACATGTAAATTTTTTGGGATTAATAGTTGACAATATGATGTATATTTTAATTTTGCACTAGGAATACTGTCATTCTAACACAAATTTGATACTGTAGCTGCTTGTTAGACTGATAATTTTAATGGATCATTCTTTTATGTTATCTTTTCTGACTTTAGGGTTTCAGACAGAACTATGCTGTTTTCCTTTCTTTTTCTCCAGTTGTAGTTAAGTTTTCAGATCCTCTAAAACCCTATGGATATGTATGTACCATCCCCCCTTTCTACTTAGAAAAATGTAATGAATTAGAAACCAGAAGAATACATTTCTCTCCTTGCTTTTGGCACAGACTGATCCATTTGGGTGTAGTAGAACCATCAGTGATATAATTCTTTCCTTGAAGATATTCTTTAGCGCCAAGGAACCCACCCCAAAATGGCTTCTATTAATTTTCTTTTGCAGTCTAGGACACAAGGGTAATAAGTGATGTCAGTTGGAACAAGAAATTAAAAATATGTTCATGTTTAATGTACCCTTAGTATATGCATGCACGCTCAAAGACATCAACACTCCTGGTTCTCATATTTAGTCATGAGTAAATATTGCACTTATTCAACTTCGTTGCAACTAGTAATATGTCACAAGTTTTGTGGAGAAAAGTTCAGCTGAATTGCTCGGCTAAATTGTTCATTAGACAGGTTTCCCGAAGAAAAAATCTCAAGCTTTCTCCTCTTTGCTTTTGATTTTTGATCACCGTTTCATAAGTGGAGAGAGGATTTCCTTTTCAATGACCTCTTCACTCACAATTCATCTTTACAGTCTATTTCTGTCATGGGCATTCGCCCTTTTCTGGCCATGGTGCAGCTGAATCTCCTACTTCTCACACGCCTTCATACTCCCCGGTGAACTTACTCTGGGTGGTCTTCCATGTGCCTTAAACTTGGCACAAACATGAAGAGCACGCTCCTACCAACAAGCACTGTCTATGCCACTCCTAAGCAGAAATGATACTGTGTCTCTAACAAGACAAGCACTTTGTAGTGATTATCAGCTTTGACTTTTGTGTCGAGCATATTAAAACAAATTAATTGATCTAAAGCACCCCATGTCTGGAGCGCGCCACAAACAGCCCAGGCCTTTGCTTACGAGCGTTTTGTGAGGGGCAGCAGCTCTCCCTGCCCAGTGCCATTGGCGGCCATTGGCCCAAACACGCCCTTGGGTGCAGGGAAGCGCAGAGCCACTCAAGGTAAGGATGGGTTGAGCGGCCGGGCCGTTGCCATGGCCATGCCATGTGCCCTACGCCTACATCCAAGGCGGAAACAGAGGACAGGGAGGAGGATGAGAAGGACGAAGGCAGCTGGGCCTGCCGGTGCCACTCCGCCCCCCGCCCGCCTTGGGCCTCGTCGGCCGCCGTCCGCCCATCCCTCAGGTGAACGCGTATCCCTCCGCCGCGGCCGCCCCTCGGCCGGGCTCGCACCCGGCAGTCCCCGGATGGAAACTGTGATGGCGGCCGGCAGCGCCTCGCCGGGCGGTGGCGGTACCCGAGGTAACTCCGCGGAGGGCGTTGGGCGGGCAGCAGGAGGGCCCCGCGTGGAGCGGGAGGGACAGCCCGGCGCGGCTCGCAGCGGAGCGGGTAGAGGGCGCGAGCGGCTGCGGCGGTGCCCCGTGGTGAGGGTGAGACATTAAATAGTCCGCGCCCCGCGGCCCCGGGAGGTTCGCGGGGCAGCCGGGGCTGGGGACGGGCGGGACCGCAGGGCGCGCGCGGGGCGGCGGGACCGAGCAGAAATGGCCTCGTGTAGTGCTGCCGGCACGGCCGTGCGACCGTATCCCTCCGCCGGGCTACGCGCCGAGAGTGGCGGCCGCCCCCGGCGCCGTGCGGGCGCCCCAGGCGGGCGGGGGCGGCGCTGCCGCGCGGCTCCCGAGGAGGAGACGGGGAGGGACGCGCGTCGCTCGCCCCTAGCCCGATGTTGAGCAGCGCCCGCTGCTGTGCCCGCGGTCAGACGGAGCCCGCGGCGCTACCTTGAGCTGCCCCGCGCTTTGTCCCGGCGCTTATCGGCCTCTGCAGCCCCTGGCCGGCTCCTGGCCGGCCCCGGCAGCGCCCGCGGCACCGCTGCTCCCCCGGCAGCCCCCGGCGGGCGGAGGCAGGGTCAGCTCGCAGGTGGGCTGGCGCTGGCCGCGTGTCGCCGCCGCGTTCAGCTGTTGTGTTCGTAAATGGCAAGTTCGCCCTGTGGCACGGGCTGTCTGTGTGTGCGAGCTCTGAGAGTGCTTCGGTGGTTTATTTTCATTTTATTTTTACAAAAGCACCGTTGTGCTGGTCAGGTTGTATCTGACTGCTCCAGCTGTATGGGTTTCTTAAGATCTAGTTCTGTAAGTTCCTGCATGTGTCCAGGTTTTGGGAGAGATTAAGGCACCACTCTAAATTTGCAGGCACGTAGAATGGGACTAGTCACTGGATGTACTTCAGTATAATTTTATTTATTTATTAAAATTTCAATAAGTCTAAATTTTTTCAGAGATCTTGAAAATACTGCTTGCCGGGATACCTATTTTGAATTTAATTCTACATGGCAAAACTGTAAAAGCTACCTAATTTAGCAGTGTCTTACTCCTATCTGTAATTTCTCACTAGATCTAAATATATGGCTAAAACTTTCTCTCTGTACTTTCTTTAAATAAAATATGCACATATTGCAACATTTTCGGGGGAAGAAAATTGTGGCTGAGAGCCTCAAGTGGTTACTTATGCTTGTTCTTAGTGGTTTGGGGGTTTTTTGAGTGAGAGTTAACTGTGGCACATGCTTACGTATTTTCAGTGTTTGTGCTCACTATATCTGCATTTAAATCTACTTACTTGTTTCAGATACTGTGAATGTAATATTCTGCCTCCTTCACAGGCTTTTGCACAACTTTCTAGAAACTTATAATTAGTTCTTTGCCATTAAAATTTTTACTTAAGAAAAGATAAGTGCCTTTTGAATTCAAGTTAAAATTGGATGGACAGACATACCAGTCAATCTTTTCTGTGCTGTTTGTAAGTTATCATGTATTTATGCTTCCCAGTTACGAATGCCTGAGATGTAGTGGCAAAGCAAAGGTAAAATAGGCATTGTTGTATTGTGTATATATATGATACTTATATTGCATTTGATGGTGTTCTTTGGGAGAGAAGATGGTTCATATTTTTGTCTTCAATGTATTAAAAATCCACATAATGTAAGTTTGTGAGGGATTTGTGCTTTTCAGCTTATTCTTTCGGTTGTGCTTATGTTTGCACTATTTAAAGTACCTTTCCTTTTGTTTCCAGAACTTTTTTTAGTATTTCTCCTGACTGTGGCCTTTTCTGAGTCTTGCATACTTACCTCTTCTGTGTGTGTGGAAAAAACCCAGATGCTGAAGAATTGAAGTCAAGTATTTTTTTAGCACGTAAGTCAGACTTCTTTGAAAATATACATTTAAAGATTCCTGTGAATTTTTTTTAATGGTTGTTTCAAATAAATATTTTGATTTGTCGTGCTGCAGGTGCTTGTTGATAGTTGCTACGCAAAAGTAACAAAATTAAGTTGTAATTTATTAGGCTAATTAATTAACTGAGATCTTAGATCGGGGCTCTTTGCCAAATGTATATGTTGCCCAGTTGAGGACCACATTGGGCCTTGTTCTCTGCAGCACTTTATCCACTTCTGATTTCTATAGTTTTAACTGTAAACATACTTCAGGTTTCAGTGTCTGACAGTGTAACATTTTAATCTGAAGGATGGGCAGCTACCATCAGGATGATGTATTGCATCATGCCACCTGTAATCTTTGTGTTGCATCTGTGTGTTAAAAAAGTTATTCAAGCAAACAAATCCAAGTCATTTTTAGTTACTTATTCTTTATGTGGAAGTTCAGCTTGCTTCTATTCAAATAAGGGATATACCATTGGCAAGAGAACACATTTTAATGCAGTACTCTTTTGGTGGAAATGGAGTGTAAATGCACATGAGTTGTTCTCTTCTCAAGGCTCGAAGTAGGGTAATATCCCACGTATTAATCTTTTGTGTGGAAGATGGGGGATGTGTCATTGAGTTAAATAAAAATTCTGTACCCATAGTGTTTCCATTTGGAGAGACTCCAAGGAGGGAGTGTATGTCTCTGTGGTCTGTTGTTTTGGGGTGTTTTTTGGGGGTGTTTTTTGGGTGTCAGATGTATAGTTGAAGTCTTGCAGTCTCTTGTCATATCTGGAGGACACAGTTAAGTGAATTTACTTGATATTAGAGTCTGTGTATAGTGTCAAAGTCTGTTGTGTTTATTATTTTCAAGAATTGTGCAGAAGTGCTAGTACCTTCTCCAAAGGAATGCACTAAAGCATGTGCTTAAAAAAAGTGTTTTACTTTTCTTGCTACATGATACAAGAACATGGACTTGAAAATTTTTCAGTCTCCCATTTTCTTTGTCAGGTATTTGCATGTCTAATGTTAGATACTTCCTTCTCCCAGGACTGTGGGAAAATACTTGAAAGACCTTAGGGCTAATGCTTATGATGGCTTGGAGATCTAGAAGCAGCCCTTGCACTTAGTCACAGTGAGGGAGAGGATGTGATCATTCTTTCAGTTTGAATGTGAGTAAATAAGATGATCTCATGAGTTTCAAGTCTGTGTTGCTTCAGGGTGAGCACGAGAGTAGGGGAGAGAGAATTGCTGATCAAATGTCAGCTTTTACTAACTTTTGTTAGGAAAGAGGAAAGTGACTTTGTGACTTCTACTGTAGAAAACGTTTGTAGTAAAAAGTGTAATACTAGTGAAGAAACAGTTCTTCCTTTCTAGCGTTGCTTTTCAGAATTCAAGTTAATTTTGCTGCTGTTCCAATTCTGCTGATTTCTGTGTCGACATTCTATGCGGGAGTGTTGTTCAAGCATAGACCTGAGCTGCTATAAATTGTTGGTGCAGCCTGTTAGGGAAACACTGACATGAAGTCTGTAGCAAGACAATGATGCTGACCATAACTATTTGAGCCTTTTAATCCATAGAGGAGTACTGTTGTCAGTCATGCACTGAAAATATTAACATGTACCCAGGAACATGCAATGAGAAACCTGAGAACTTTTATCTGTTGACTACTTCAAACTCATGTGGTACTAAAGGTAGGCATGTGAAAAATCCACTGTAGGTCAGTGTGATTGGCTTTTTGGTGTTGGTAAAGGTCATGTCTCCATTAGTGAAGTAGATCTTTTGTCAGATTCTGATTTTACTTTCTTTCCTTTCTAAGCACAATAGTTACTAGTAGAGTAGCAGACTTGAGTAATAAAAACATCAAATCCTGCAGATTTGAACTTGTTTTTAGTACTTCACTTAGGTTCAGTTAGTGACCCATGTCACAAAGGAGTGTTTTTATTTGCTTGAAATTCCAAATGAGTAATAAACACTGGCTTCATTTAAAAAAGTAGGTCTTGGGATTTCTTACGCTTATAGGGTGAGAGAAACCCAAAATTTGATGACCTGTATCTTTCAGTAGATGTTGTTCTTTAAAACTTATTTTTCAAGTTTTATTTTTTTTTTGAAATAAACCCCAAACAACAAACCAACAAACACCCCCAACACAAACAAGCGAACAAAGGTTACAGTGTAATAGCTTTTTTTTGCCTCGTCCTTTTCTTTTCCCCCTCGAGTGCTATTATAAAAATTAACAACTTCAAAGATTGGCATATATTTGTTAATGAATTGTAATAAGTGTTCTAATTGCATTCATTTTAAAAGTCATATTTGCTTTGTTTGTTTTTTAATTTCAGGAGAATGAAATGGGGAAGTTGTAGAGCTTTGAGAATAACTCGGTGCAGTTGTCTCATTTGCTGCCGGAAGTAAGACTAAATCTCAAGAATTCACGTAAAGAAAAGCAAAACCTAAAATCATGTCATCTGAACAGGAACACTTTTTTTGTGGTAAAAAGCAGATCAGTTTCTTAAGACACAATGCTATGAAGACTTTTTCTACAGATGTTACTTTGAAAAAAGAACTGGTGAGTGATCCTTTAAGTATGACGATTCAACCAGCAATTTTAGATGTCAATCTCACTTATGGACTAAAAAATGTGAAAATTGAGTTGCCCAAGGTGAACATTCCAAATGAAGTATTAATGAAACATGAAGTTGATAGGTTTAGAAAACTCTTTCAGTGTAAGCAGCAAACTGCAAGGAAGTCCTTAAGTCTAGAGAAAATAAGCGGAAGCAATCCCATTTGTTCAGAGGGAAGCCACTTGCAAATTAAACCAGAAGTGCAATTTGAAGAAGGCTTGAAAACTGCGGCAAAGATACTGAATTTCACTTGTACAAAGTGCAAGGATAACATTAGATACAGTCCAAATGACCTACAGAAACATTTTCAGCTGTTACACTATGGTGAGTTGCCTTTGTATCCTTGTGAGATGTGCAACTTCTCAGCGAATGACTTTCAGTCACTTAAACAGCACAGACACATCCATCGTGGCACTTTAGTAAAATGTGAGCTCTGTAATGATGAACAGATGTACACTTTGTTGGCTTTGACAAAACACTTCATATCAAAGCACTGTGTAAATGGATGCTTCCAGTGTGAAAAATGTGGGTTTTCTACCCATGATGCGGGTACGTTTGTTCAGCACATTCACAAACATAAAGAGATTCCCTATAAATGTGGAAAATGCCATCAAGAAAACTTTACAGAAGAGGAGCTCCAAAATCATCTTCTTGTTCATACCAGTATGTTTTCTTTTGGTTGTCCTTATTGCAGTTACAGCACATCGCGGAAAGATTATCTTTTAAAACACATCATAGCTTTACACAGAGACCACTTAATTGCAAAAGAAAAACTGGAAAAGGAGAAATATGAAAAAAGAATAGTAAAGACTCCAGCAGGACTGAAGCTTGTGTTAAGAAGGTATAAAATGGGAGCATCAAAAAAAGCACTCTGGAGATGGAAGAAAATAAACAGTGGAAGCGACAGTGCTGGAGAAGAAAATACACAAGTGCTAAGAAGTGTAAATAAAATTCAGACAAATGCTGAGGAGCTGAACCAGCGTATGAGAGATGTGGAAGCAAATGAAGAGAAAGATCAAATTAAATGCACAGAAAAGCGTCATTTCATGGGTGGAATGCTCTCTGCTACTACTGCACAATACAATAAGGCAGATGATGGAACAAGTTATGGCCTGGGATTATTGAAAAATGCTGTTCATGGGCCAACAGTATTGATGGTTAAAAACAATAAAATATCTGTTCCAGCAAATTACAGTGCTAAATTTATGGGCTTTAAAATGGTAGATGGAAAACAACATATTGTTATAAAATTACTACCTACAAGTAAGCAAAATGAGTATTTGTTGGGTCAGAAACTTGATACTGTTAAAGATGGTTCTGCAACTCCTTTGCTACAGACTGCTGATTCCTGTGGCTTTTCTTCAGGTGCTATACCACATGTAACTGATCAGTCAACCTTAAAGAACAATTGTGTTCATCCATTAACCTCCCCTCCGTTTTCTTGTCCTGCTCCTCATTCAGGAAAAACAAAAGTGGAAAAACAAAATAACTCCATACTGTATGGGAGGAGTGTTTCTGAAACTGTAGCACCTTCTAATATAGCTGTAGGAAGAAGTCCAAATTATTTGCCTGTGAAGCTGGACTCAACTGTACCTCCACATGAAGAGGTAACAAAAGTTGGATCTCAAAGTAGTATCTCACGGGGAAGCTTTAGTCCTTCAAGTCATCCTCAGGTATTACCAACCGCTATTACAAATACTCTTCGTTATGACCCTATGAAAATGCCCTTCTTTCCTGAACGGAAAATGCAAAATGGTGGCCTGAATAATAGTAATGGAACTAATAATCTCTATTATTCAACTTCTGTGGATTCATCTAATGAAGGGTTGTTGTCTTTTCACAACTATTCCAAAATGGACTCTTTGGATAATCCATGTAGCATTGGGACGTCAACAGATGACAGATACAAAGAATTTAGCAAAACAGGTTCTTTTCAAAACAGTAGAAATGAATCTGCATGTTCATATTCAGAATTGATGAAAGGCTTAAAAGAAGAGAAAATTTTGTCAGCCCAATCAAATATTAATAAAACTTATGAACACATAAACACTAAGAATAACTCTGTGTCTTTTAAAAGCCAGTCTAAATGTGGTGTTGACAGCAAGTGTTTTACAGAGGACAAGCATAATGGCCAACAGTATTTGGACACTAACATAGATCAAGGCTTTCAGAACGTAGCTGAGAAATTCCAGGAAAATGCTTCTGATTGTGTTAACTCTTTTTTAATGCCTAAAATCACATCCGTTTTCTCATTGCAAAGTGAACAGGCAGCTAATTATTTATCGCCTGAGATAAACCAGTTACTGCAAGATGTGTTAAAAGTAGAAACAACTTCTCAGCAAGAGTCCTACAGCAAGACGAATAACTGTGTAAAACTTCGTTCTGATAAGCTGCTTTCTGGTCCTGAGACCAGGAATGCAGCCTGTGTGCGTTTAAAAAGCTCTGCGACCGCGTGTGGTTTTCAGAGGCCTCCTTCTAACGTAGACTTCCGTTTATGTAAGAGAGAGTTGAATACAAGATGTAGCACAAATGAAGGTACATGTTGTGGGAGAGAAAGACAGACACCCAAAACATCATTTGATTCACGGGATGTGGACAAATTATCCAGAACTCCGGGTGTTGGTACATTGCTAAAAACTCATACGGATGAGTTTACACAGCAGTTAGTAAAAGATGAAGTACTGTCTGCAGCTCAAAATCCTAGCAGCTTTTCACCAGTTTTGCCTGTTCTTCAGGAACAGAAGAAAGCCCTTTTTGTTCAGTCCCTTCCGTCACGATTTTTTGTTCCTTTCCACCTTTCTAACCAGTCTAGACAGCAGGTGGTTTCAGGAAAATCTCTTCCATCGACCAGTTCATCAGATGGGCATGTGACTAAAGATGTACCTGCATCTTTAGTTTCAAATAAAGGACCTGGAATGATTCTGACTTTTAGTGGGGGAGTTGGAACAGTTACAAATGCCGCTAATGATTGTTCTCAGGTTTTAGGGGGAATTGCATCCAGAGAATTTGGGAAAATAACCATATCAGCTTCAGAAGTGAAGGGGGAAAATGACAGGTTTGGAAATACAAGAAGTTCCTGTAATGGGGAAGTGTGTCGTACAGTAAATGACTCGTTGAACAGTATGCTATTCAAAGCACCTCTTGCAATTACAAGCTCCTCAGAGTCATCTGTGAAAGCAACTTCTTCTGTGAAGGTGTTACCAGAGCACCAGGATGCTGTCCTTGGTTCTTTGGAGTCAGTAAAGCAACAGGAAATTAAACAGGAACAACATGTTTATGCACTTTCGCCTGATGGACAGCAGGGAGTTTTTCTGAAATGTATGACACCAAACAAGCCTGTAGTTCACAAACCAATTTTTTTTCAGGATAATGCTCATCAAAATTGTCAACCAAAGAAAACTGGAGCCATGCAACAACAGCTTTTGCTGAAAATTAAGACTCCTACTTCAGATACACTGTCTGATACCACTCAGTCAGTAAGCAACTTGGTGCCCTCACTACAGGTGGATAACTTGCAGTTCCTTACTCCTGCACTAGCACAGAAACAAACTAATCTTAGTTTTAATGATGCCTTAAACTTACCAGGTGGGTTAATGCCAGCAAACGCCTCTTTGGCAAGCTCTAATCCAGCATGTTGTGTTCCTCCTGTAGAACCCGTGTATTCTGCTAAATCTGCAGGGACACAGTTGCAAAAATGTTCTATTGAGAGTATGCAAGTAATAACTGCTAACAAGAGGAATAACTTCGGTTGTCAGAAATCCACGTGGAGCAACCAAAACAGAACTGCGAAAGTAAAACCTAGTTTAAAACAAGCTGGGTCTAAAAGTTCAGGAACTGTGGGTGTGCAAAGAAACAAGAATTTCAAACGCAAAAGGAAGGCTAATTGCCCAGAACCTCCTAGAAAGAAAGTAATGTTGCACAGGAAGTGTAAGGAAAAGAATCGGGCTGAAATTGTTAGTGAATCAGGTAGCCCTTATGAACCAAGGGCATCAAAAAAAACTGTAAGGACTTTGAAATTACTCCCTTTTAATTCTAACCAGCTTGTAAAATGCCCCCGGAGAAATCAACCAGTTGTTGTGCTTAATCATCCTGATGCAGATGTTCCAGAAGTTGTAAATTTAATGAAAACCATTGCTAAATTTAAGGGACATGTTCTTAAGGTTTTATTGTCGAAAAGAACTGTTGAAGCTCTTCTGCAGCCAGAGTTCTGCAATCCTTTGGATGTAACTACTGATGATTTTTCTCGAAAAAGGTACAGGACAATAAAACCCATTAACCCTGTAAAAGAAAGATTTGTCTTAAAATTGACACTGAAAAAGACTAGCAAAAACAATTACCAGATTGTGAAAACTACCTCTGATAATACCTTGAAAGCTAAGTTTAGCTGCTGGTTTTGTGGTAGAATATTTGACAATCAGGATAATTGGGTAGGACATGGACAGAGGCATCTGATGGAGGCTACTCGAGATTGGAATTCATTAATGGAACGATGACCAGTGAAGAAAATCAATATCATTCATTAAAGTTTAAAAAAAAAAAAATCAGTTGAATTAGGATACACAAGTCATTCTGTTTTGTATGTCAGTATTGTAACAGGTTGAAAAATGATGCAAAGTGCTTGTGTTTTAAAAGAAAGAGCGTGTTCCCTATTGCGATCAGATTTGAGAGATCAAAGAACTTTGTGGTTTAAATAACTTGTAACTAACTGCAAATACAATTCCATAAAAATATATATTATTTTTTATTACTGCTATCATGTGCTATATTTTTATTCTATAGAGTGAGTCTTCAGGGCTTTTGTTCTGTACATACTTAAAAATCCCTAAACATGTAAATATTTTTATACTTTTCAGTTACTTGGTATAATTCTTGCACAGAAATTACACCCCTCCCCCCAGTTTTTCAGTTCTGTGCATGCACTACTAAAACCAATTTTTAAAATCTTTTCAAACAAATACAGCTGTTATCCTGGGATTTTTGTTATTTTCACTTATTAGCTCTTGATTTTGTTTTTCAGGGATTGAACACTATTGTTAGCAAGTGCCTCAAAGATGTGAAGCAGTTTACATTATGTTGACTGTGTAACCATTGGTCCGTATAGGGCCATTCCCCCTTTGTTTCATTTAAACAAAGCCATATGTGAATGCTTTAAGCTATATTGCTATGCACATGACACTTGTACTATTTCTGTGCAGTTTGTCTACTTACTTAGTGAAGTATTTTTCATATAAATTAATAAAACATATTATGATTGTGTTAATACGGTGACTTAGAATGGAATTGATTGAAAATATACAGTATATATATTCATATTGTATATGGTGTTTAAGAATGGTGAACATTCCTAATCTGTATTGATTTTGTCACTATTAAATTTGCTATAACTTGTGTTTACAGAATATGACTTTGAGCATTTATAGAAAATATTTCTGCCTTACTATGTCTGCCACAAACCCTATAGGAAGGTCAGGATATGGGGAGGTGCAGAGCACCGTTTCAGGCCTGTAATTGTGTTACAGTTTTATTTCAGGTGGGTGTAATTTGTCCCCATAATGACTTAGTGTTTTCTGCTATTGCTTACTCTGATGTATTGCCTTTTGGGGCACCAGGGGTTTGGCAAAACCAAGGCTTGAGTTATTCCCTTATTTTACCAGCCAGCAGAGTAGTGTTCTTAGGAGCCTGCTTGCTTTCTACTTTCAGTTTTAGGGGTAATGAAGACAGTCCATGCTTCACGGTTTTTGGTCTTTATATAAGGGCATGTAAACAAAAGACCTTCTCTTAACCATAGTGACCAAGGGTATACAGATGAAGGTCTTTATTATCCACAGTAATTATGTGTTGAGACTTTGTCCTCTGGATTCTTAATGAACCTGTAGGCTAGAAGCTTCAGTCTTAAGTGGGATTGCCCTTACCGTATGGCTGGCACCTTTTGCCCGAGTATGGAAGTATAAGCCAGCTTCCCAAAGTATTGATGAAAAAACTGTCAAAATTGAATAGTAGGCTTGGAGAGGACTGGGACATTTAAATCTCTGGGGGTTTAGATTGTGTGCAAGCCCAGGTAGTTTTCTGTTACTGTTTCCATAAGGTGAAAATGAAGATTGCTTGCTACCAGTGAAACAGTAGGAAGTCTTTCATGGGTGTCACAGGCATGTCACCACTAACCTGAATTCAACTTACGTTTTAAAAAGTGTTAAAATTATTTAAAAACAATTGCTTCAGTGGTTAGATAAATTTTTCTTTCTTGATACGTGTGTCGGCAGGAAGATGCACACTAGCCTTGTAGCTGGTGACTTATGTATGGGAGTCAACTGAAGCAGTCAAGGCAGCATAGTTTGGGTGAATTAATATACAGTTGGTATGTGTTGTGTATCCAAACTGGATCATTTTGTGCTGAACAATGGGCTTGAGCTCTGATGTTAATTTGGCTAGGAACTTTGAAGGAGACCGGTGTAGTGGTGAGGAAGCAAGTTGGAAAGAAAGCATTAGGAAAGGACAAAAACATGTCAAGATTTTTTTGACTAGAAGGATCTATTGTCTGCCTCAGCTTGCTCTCCTGTAAACTGTGAAATTGAACCCATGAATTTTGGACATTGCCTTTGCCTTCTTTGGAAAAAAATGTATGCGAAGTTTGTTTCTAAACCTATTTGCTGCAATTTCAGCAAGGATGACCAATTTTTATTAACAATTACTTAGCAATGAGGTGGAAATTCTGCTATAGCATTAGGGGGTTTTCTCTATATTGTTGAATCATGAGAGTGACAACTGTCACTGGAATTTTTTTCTAACTGATTTGTTTTCTTATGAATTTCCTATGAATTAAATGGTACTGCAAAAAAGAATGTTGTAAAGCTAGGAAATGTTGAAATAAGGTTGCTTTATACGATCTTAATTCATTGTCGTGTCACTTTTTCCATGGACATCCATCTCATTCAGTGCAGAGAATTGTTGCTCCCTCCTGAGTAGTGATTTAGTATTTTGTTTCCCTACCCTTAATTATGTCCTCCTATTATTTAGAGCATGTTGCTCAAGTAATGTTCTAAATATATAATTCTTTTATTCTTACGGGCTTTTCCATAATGCTTTGTTTGAGGTCCTAAGAGTTTGGCATTTCTGCAGATTAGGTTTCAGAAAATCTCAAGTGGGACTTGACTGCAATTAAGATCCCAATTAATTACCATCAGGAGAAATTTTGGTTGAAGTGATCTGACTGGTGTTGCAGTAGATGGTGCAGTAGAAGGTGCACAGACAATATATTCAGTTCTTCAATGAAATGTTCAACTACTTTAACTATATGAAGCCACCTTTTTACTGGCTGACTCCTGCAATGTTGGTGCATTTCTCAGCATTCTCAGTAAATGGGGAAAGGTATCTTACAAATATCCTACAAACCAGTCTTTCAGTACACAGCTACAATTTATCCCTGAAGTATTGTGTGGACCAAGTGAAATACATAAATCCATTTGGAAAAATATGCGATGATCATATATTTAATGCTTGTATTGTAATGGATATAGCTATGTGTCAGGGATGCACAGGAAACTTAGTGTGTTGAGTGCTTGACTTTGCAACTGTAACATTTTAAAATAGCTTGTTACATTGCACATAGCAAGATAAGAAACCTTACATTGATTATAGTGTTTTGGGACATACAAAAGTAGGTGCAAACACAGGGTCATCAACTGTTTGTACAGTATTTGTGTTAGGCCTTGAAGAGGCCTAAAATCTAGCCCATTGTGTATTATTGGCAAGATGTGTATTCATCAGTAAGTCATGGTTGCCCTTCCTCAGTAATTCTAGTGTTTTAACCAAAAATTTGTTACAGAGCTGTTGTTATGTGAGATTTTTTTTTTTTACAACACTTCCTAATAATCTCTGTTTGCTGCTGATGCTTTTTATTGAAGGAGGAATGTAGTTTTGTAACTTGTGTGTCTGAACACTTGGCTTTTTGAGAATGCAAGTTCTTACTCCTTTCATGGAGCAACATTGTCAGGAATGATATGTGGTACTTGTACTCTCTGTATCAGGTAGGCAGACAACACTTCTCCTTTGTACATTACTAAATATGATACTTTGCCCTGAGTTCTCAGACAAAAGAATTACTTACTTTTTAGTTCTAAGTTTAGGGTTTTTATGTGTGTGGGGCTGTTGGTTTTGGGGTTTTTTTTGGTTCGTTGGTTTTGGTTTGCTTTGGGTTTTTTTTGGGGGGGGGTTGTTTTGTTTTTGTTTTTAGCTATTCAGTGAATGACAATTATGTGGAAGAGAAATTATTTAACAATATCAAAGAAAGATGAGGGGAGAGGTGTGTTGCTGTGTCTGTCAGGTCAGACTTGATACACCTGTTACATGGTGCATACACACGATGGCATTAAGATGACTGCTGGCACCGCAACAGCTGCACCAAGTGACCATTTCCAACATTCTGTAATGGCTTTTCAATCCACAGCATTGGGATTTTTAACACAGCCGGCTTCATCCTGAGCGCCAATTTATTTTATGCCCAGAATGCAGGAAACGGTAACTTGGTACAATCCTATACCTGAAACTTGCTTAAACTTTTCTCAGTCTAAATCTGTGTTTCAAAATATGTCTACACCAAAGTCCTGCCAAGCTGTAATAGATCTAGCTTGGGTATGGAAAGCAGAGTAACCAGTCTGCTTCCTTTGTTCCTGTATAAAACACCAAGTGTAGGAAAGTAGATGATAACATACTGGTGTGTATGTGTGTGTGTTTTGGGATTTGGTTTTTTTTCGTCCCTCCATGGAGCATTCTTTTGTGCCTAAGAAGTTCTCATCTCAGGCTGATTGGATTATTTTGTGGAAGGTTGTGTTGCCTATCAGCTCCCTGCCTTGTTTTGTTGTCAGAACTATAAGGTAGCCCTATAGTCATGTAGAACACGGATAAAAAGTAAAGAAGGGTTTGAGGGTGAAGGTAACTGGCCCATTTATCTAGAGCATATTTGTTACTTGTAGGTCAGCCACAATATTACATGTAGTGCTGAGTACTTGGAGCTGAGGGGCAGGAGCAGGAGTGTTTTAAAGTGCTCAGTGCTAATGACCTTAAAAAAGTGGTACCTAGTTTCTTGTATGCAAGTCTATAGGTATACACTTGAATTTCCCTTGTTCACGCTATTTTTTTTCCCCCAGTTCTAGAATGATGGAGATACCGCACACTTAACTTGGAAAGCAATGTTTGAAGAACCTAGACATTTTGAGGAGCAACACAGAAAGGTTAGCAGACAGACAGACTTTGTTAGTACAGAGTTTAAATACTGTGCATGTACAGTACATGAGTGAAAGGCAAGGACTACATGAATGCAAAGGAAGTTAAATACTTGGTGGCTACTTTTTCACAGAATGCTTCCATTGTGAGTATTGCTTGAAATAGCTTCTAGAGTGATGCCTAAAGTAGCTAAATAATATAATAGTACACAGAAGGAGTAAATTAAGCTTGCAGACACTACTAACATTTGTGTTAATTTTGACACCTTGACTTTGCAATCTTAATGTTTTAAACATTTCAGTAGTATTAATCATAGTATTAATGTAAAACTAATACCGATATTAGCAATATACTTTAATACAAATATTAGCAATGTACTAAACATAGCCCTTATGTAGTACTGTGAACTGTCTGTCAGAGGTAGGCTTATGTAATATCTGTATACATTGCTTTATACTTGCCAGTGTCTTATTCACATTACATATGGGTAAATACCACCTGTGTTGCAGAGGTAAGAAACTGAGATGCCTCAAGATATGTAGGTAGGATGTGCTGAGCATCATATTAGCATACAGTTCTTTCTAGAAGAGAGGTGCGTTACTTTTATAAGTGATTGATCAAAAGCACAAGAAAATAGTTGCAGAATACAGCTACACTATGGCCCTAAGTGACTTGCTGAGATTTTGCAAGTCTTGACTCAGTCTTGCCTTTACTGCCTTGAATATAATCCTAGAGAACGCTGCCTGATTTGGAACAAAAAGAACAAACCAGGTGTGTATGTAAAGTGTCAGTTTTAGAAAATACCTTTAAGATGGATGAGTCTTCAGGTCCAGTGAAATCAAACACCTCTAGAACTAATTAACAATTGCTCCTAGAAGTTTTTCACTTGTGCAATTTATATATTCATCAAATTAATTTTCACCACTTGAACATTTGTGGAAGTTTACTTTGTTCACAATAATACAGTAAGTAAACCACTGTGATAAAACAGGCCTGAAAAAAGTGGGGTTTTTTTCTGTGTGTGCATCCATAAATTCAGCAAGAACTGAGTGGGTAAGAAGTTTAGCAATGAAGCAGTGCACCAACAGTAGGGAATTTGAAGACAAAAGATTTCAGAGTCATTAAGCCAAATATTTGTGTGTGTGTGTGTATATATATATATATATATATGACATAAAGCTGTAAAAAGTGATATTGTTCATAACAAATTGTGAAGGAGCACACACAAGTATATACATTAAAACATTAACACTCGTGAATTGATGCTTTCTTGCTGGAAGGGTGCCAAGAAATGCAGTCCAGCAAAGTCTCCATAAACTTCTGAGTTTACAGTATTTTTAAATTTTATTTGTACATTTGAAAATACAAGCAAAAATATCAATGAAACAGGGTGAAGCTGAGGGAAAGTACTACACATGTCCATAAATCTAAAACATTCAGGTGGATTTATTGCCACTAATCACAAAGTACAGTCCTATTTTCAACTTGTGCACAGTGGTACATTAGGTCAAGTTGCTCTAATTTCTGGGGCTGTGCACTTTACAAAGAAATTGCTGAAAGCAGTGATATGTGGTAAACATAAATTGAAAGAGTAGATTACTGTGGGTATGTCCTACAAGAAATCTATCTTCAAATAGCAGTCAAAGGACCAACCAGGCTGTGGTATGCCGTTGTTTTTCACGTGACTTTGGATACCCGTGTTGTCACAGATGACAGTGTAGCTGCTTTGGCTTCTTGTGTTAGATGTGAACACTTTCCTGATAAGAGTGACATAGGATTGAACTCTATGAAATGCATTTCTTACTACTCTGTAGGTGTTCTTAAAGAGTGCTTCCCATAATTTTGGATTTTCTTCTTTTAATATCTTGTCCGTGTCTTGGTATGTTGGAAGAAATGATTAAAGAAGTCTTCATTTTAGCAGTTCAGTTTGATTAAGAAACTCTTACAATATGTTTCAGTTTTGTTGAGTCTTTTGTGTTGTTTTGGCTGTCAATTAGAACCAGGGAGGTGCGCTGGTGATTCTCTACTATTTCAGCAACACTGTCAAAGCGCTGGGTAAAGAAAACAAAAAATAATTAGTGCTGGCTTCCTTTAATGCTGTAATATTGACAGTAGTCACTGCATCTTTTTATCTTTGCTTCTCACATAATTGAAGAGAGTTAAGCTACAACTGTTACCAAGTGAGATGCTCTGCCTTTTAGTGAGAGCACTGATCCTTCTCTTAGTTCTGATTTTAGTCATAAACAGATTAGATTTGGACAATAGAAGATATTACAGGCACCAGCTGTCTCCTCCTTTACATTTGTGATTGGCACCTGCACAAACTGAACCACTGAGTTTGCTATGGCCCACAGTGAACTGACACTTCATTTTACCTTAGTGTAATAGTAGGCTGCAGACTGGCTGCTCAGAAGCTGTGGCAGATGTGGTTCAGCCACCTCAGAGGGAAGGCTATCTCCAGGAGTAACATGGTACAGGCAGCCATCAATGAGAACTGTTGTAGTTACACAGTTTTAATGTTTGTCACTGTAAATTAATATCCACGATCTGCTAGTTCTGTTGCTTTTCCTTTTGGTCTTTGGTCAGATAAAGACTTTGGACTATCTATTTATCCTGAGGTCATTTTTCACCCTTTGTTGAAGACCAGGTGACCTCCAGGCTATTATATTTTCTGTAATCTCGTAACTGGTGCCTGGAAGGCAGATAATTAGGCTACAGTAAGCCTACTTTCACATTGCTGAAAAGCCTACTGTATGCAGTGATAACAAACTGTTTTTATTGGTATTTGTGTTCTGAGTTTCTGTTTTGCAATCAGAGTAATTACCTGTGTGGCAGAGTAGCCAACCAGTCATCTTTTCACTCCAGAGCTAGAGTTTAACATTTTCTTTATGTGAAAACAGTATTAACAGTAATGTCATTCTCTTTTTTGATAGTGTTGGGGGTTTTTGTTTTGTTTTTTGAGCATGGCTGTTCTTCCTTTGCAATTTTCCAAGAAACTTATCTAGAGTCTTAGAAGGTAAATGGTAGACTATAAACAGTCAGAAAATTTATCTAGCAGCTGCAGCCCTTATCCTGTTAACTTTATTCAAAACAGCTCTATGAGTATGTTTTAAATTTGGTCTGTGGTTTTAGTTACAGTGTCCAGGAGTTGACATAACGCTGGTTTCTCTAGCTTGACAGAGCAGTCATTATAAAGGGTATATTCTTATCTTCATACATGAAGAATCTTTTTGGCCATAGTACAATATATCTTAGTCATTGCTTATTAAAGGTATATAATTGAAAACTGTTAGGAAAAATATTCCCACATCATCTCACCTCTTCACCACTTTTTTCTCTGCCCAGTGCATATTGTCTTGTTGATTCAATAAATCGTATAGGAACGTTGTACACTCTTCTGTTGTAAAACACAACCAGTGTATATGGTTGCCGTGAGTCCTGTCCAGAACTCTTCCTTACTAGAAAAGATCCATCCTAAAAAGAGAAGAGTAGTCTGTGTATTTGGCTCATTTCTTTCCAACAACTTAGTTTGGTTTTGGCTTAATATTTTGATTTATATTAGCATTAAACGCTTTTCTCCCATTAGAAAACCAGAATAGCAGCAGATGAGAAGTAGCATGTATTCCTGCTAACAGTAGCTTATGAAGCTGTCGTTTAAGAATCACCTTTACTGCTGCCTGCTCTCTCTCTCAACCAGAGAGAAAAAGAAGAAATAAATACACAGTGGCAGCCATCTGTTGGGATCCACAGATTGTTAGGGAATAGTTCCTGTCAGTGGCAGAAGCTAGGCAAGAAAGCAGGGAGAAGTGGAGATACCATTTCTCCAGAGCTGTAAAAAGCACTCTCAGCACACTCAAGCACCTGCACTCCCAACCCTGTAGCCCTGTGCTCACTCACAGTAGCCTTCACCTGGTGATAGCCCCCATGCTCTGCCCCTTTATCCTGCTCTGTGGACTTAGGCAAGAGTGGAAATGTACTTGATGCTGAGGATGCAACTCTACATGCTACTCTTGCCTACTGCGACACCAGATTTTTTACAAAGAATAGCTCAGAATTCAAATTCTCCAAATACCTAAATGCAGTGTTGCTATTTCAAAATGCATAGCAACACCAGCCTTTCCAAATAGCTGTTTTCACGTGAGCTGTTGGACAGTGGCAGAGACCACTTAAAAGTCACTGGGCTTTGCATTTCTTTTAAGGGGTGTGTATGAGCTATCAGATCTTCCTCAGCTCTCTAGTCTGTAATAGCTTTCTTTGCAGTGCTTTGGTCTTGCAATGAAAGCCAGAGTTAACTAATGTCACCACAATAATTTCAGGTTTGACAGTACTTGCATGGCACAGTAGTTCTGACCTGTTTAGAATGCAACTGATGCTCTTAGAATACTTCTGGTTGTCTTTTTTTTTTTAATTTTTTTTATTTGAAGGTTTGGGGGTTTTTCCCATAAAATAGAAATTATTTCAAACTGACCTACCTTGTTTGATCGGTACAATGCATCTTCTGCCATTTTCCTATCACAGGTAGCAGCATACCATGCTTTACTGTGAACACCAGCATCCTAAAAAGAGAGGAACAGTGTTTCACCTGTAAAATAATAATGATAATAATAAAGAATATGGCCTGTAGGGGAGTTACTGCTAAATAATGAAAGCTGTGAAGAACTAAAATGCAGAAGACACAGAGTTTAAAAAAGTCTTTGCCAGGAGTTCACTGTTTTAGTTGGATAGAGGTAGGGCGAAGAAAATCAAGAGTGTCAAAACAGTGCTAACAGATTTGTGGTAGAAGGCTGATAAACGACAAAAGAGAGATGCCCTGAGGAAAGCAGTCAGGTTCAACTGTAGGACAGTTTTAAAGATGGAAGCTATTCCAGTAGAATTTAAAGAGGAATAAATGTTGAGGAATGTTGAGGAATAAATAGACCATTAACAATTTAAATGCTGCTCAGTTGTGGACTAGCCATGAGGTGTTCAAATTTGGTTTGTGTCTAAGCTTTGGGTGATGCCATGATGATTTTTTTGCCTTTTCTTTTATAACCCTTTTATACCTTTTTACAACTTCTGTATTCTTAGTGCTTTTTGCCTACATTCTTGGACTTGTTTGTTAAGATAGGAGACTAAACATTTTAGAAGCTTCGTAGTTAGGGAGCAGTGTGCCCCAGACCCCAAGGTCCTCTCCAGAACACATTTTGTAAACTAAGATAGAACCATCCAGGGGAAGGTTCCTTGGGGAGGGGGGCTCACTCAAGCCTCTCATTGGGGAATTTTTGATAGATATGCTAATTAGTAAGACCTATAATGTTAGACCAGATCTTTTGGGGGTGGGCATTGAGGGGCATTCAGCCTAGACGTAGTGCACCTAAGGATCCTTAAAATAAATACCAAGGTAAAATCTCTTTTTCCCTTCTAACCGTGTTTGACTCTTGATTTTAAGACCAGGAAAAGGCATCATGGGAATGAAGTTTCCCATATACTTAATGCTGTTTGTGAACACAATCATGATTATCTCCACCTGGACAGCATGAAGGTTGGATAAGTTTTGCTCCAGCTTTATGATAAAATTAATTTTCACACAGGCTTTGTACCTCTGCACAAAACATATTAAAGGTGAAGTTGCACATTATAACTGAGCTGGTCTAGCTGGCTTGCTGCCTGAAAGGGAATGTCTTGGCTTCTCTTTGTGCTCATTTTGTTGCTCATCTGATGCCATGGTGAGATAATTCACTTTATTAATCTTGCAGAAAAAAAAAAGTTGCCTTTTTTTGTGTTTGACTGCCAGGCTGGTTTTCTGTCAGTTTAATGACTTGGCTCAACCCACCGCAGGATCAGAAAGGAACCCCAGAGAAGCTGGGAGGGGAGCTGGCAGTGAGGAGAGAGCAGAGCTTCAATTTTGGGGGCATTGCACTAAATTCTTAGACTGGCTCAAGCCATTACATATAATTTCACCTTCAGAATTTTTCCATGTATTTCTCCAGTCACACTATTCACTGGAAAAAGAAAGAGTGAGAGGAATTGCAAGTATGAAAGGTACTTGCCCACATAGAGAATGAGTCCAGTAAACAAATCTTTGTTCAACAAAACAAGGAATCAGTGGCCCCCAGGCCTTTCTTCTAACACTATCTGTGGCCTATAATGTAGAAGGAGACAGCTGCTGCCAAAGTTTGGATGGGAACCAAGCAAAGAGTAAATGCCATGAGAATGAATGACATCTGTGAGCACCTGTATTGTGCAGGATGCCACAGCAAATGATACTACTGTATAAAACTGCTGGGAAAGTAGCACTAACAGCTAAATTTTTTTTTTTTTTTAACAAAATGGATCTTTTATTAAGCTCTGTTTTTGCCCATGGCTGTTACATAAAAATTGCAAATGCAATTGCTATGAGCTGTTTATTTAGAGTCTGCTGGATTGCTTATTTGAAAGTAATTTTTATAATAAATATACAGTATGAAATAGTTAAAATTTTTCCAGAACTTCAAATCCTTTGTGTGCTTCACTGTTGTATTATCTTTGTCATGTCAGACTTTAGAACACTTGATGTTACTGGCTCTGCATGACAGAGCCTTTGTTTTACGCTCAACAGAACTATTTTTACCATGTTTGTGACTACTAGGCTAATAAGAATGGCTTTCTGCATTTTGTAGTCTCCCTTCATCCAAAATGAGAATGAGGGGAATAGCACTGAAATGAAAGTAACTTTGCATTTGCTTAGATCATTCAAAGCTTAATGTTGCAACAAAACACATTAAAAAAAGAATTTGCCATAAAACTGACAGCATTAACTGTAATGAGAAGAGATCTGTTTAAAGGAATAGAAAGGAGTTGGACTTGAGAGAGACTAAAACACATAGGGGAGGCATCACAACATCATTTTATTTGCTTACTGCACTTTTTTTTTCCTGTACACCATTTGTACAGCTAAAAGTTAGAAAAAATGAAGTGATTAAAAACTCTTTATAGCCATCTATATCAAAGACTAGACTTAAGTACATCACCACAGATTTCCTTGTTTCAATGATGTTGAAAGTATGAACTGGGGAGTCAGGAAGACACGAAACTAAAGCTTTTTAAAGTTTTGTTTGAAGTGACTGGTAGAGTGCCAAGATTTGATATAATACTATTTACATATTTTTCTACAGTTTGTTAAACCTCTCCTATGCTATATGTTCTGAGCATATTTTAATGAAAGCTAACATTCAGATTATTTGTGCTACAGAAAAGCCTCATTGCAAAAGGGAGCATAGAAGCCCTCCACAAAAGGAGTGTCATTTTCTTTTGAAAGGGGGTAGGGGTGGAAATACTATTTTAAAATAAAGGATAAGGAGATAAGGAAATTTCTGTAATATGAATTTAGCTAATATTATACCTGGTCTGCAGAACTTGAAGTAGATGAAGTGCTGCTGGGGAGGGAAGCACCCAAAGAACGGTTTGCAGCTTCTGGCACTTCTAGAAAAGAGAAAGAACAACATGTGTAAGTTTTCAAAGTGTGTTTGTTATGACGTAAGAAATTGGTTTGTTACAAGGACTTTGGAAGATCTGGAAACACTTGACCTTTGATATCACCCAGGAAAGCTTTCTCCTGAAAATGGATGGGGCCTATATAAGTGCTGGGACACTTGCCTGCCCAAAGGGTAGCCTTGCTTGTGAAGAGAAAGCCAGTTTGGATAACAACTTGGTTATTAGCCAGAACTAGACTTAGAATACAGGAAAAAAACTCTGCCACCACCAAAGTGAATGAATGTAGCAACAGATAAGAAAATGCAGGAACACAATGCAAATAGCGCTCAGTCCAGTGTCAGAAGCAGTCTTACAGGTGAGGGAGTCAGGAAAATGAATGTATCTCAGAGACAATTTTTCACCAGTTTAGACCACCTGAATTGTTTATATGCAAGTGCAAGAAGCCCAGGCAGCAAAATGGAGAAGCAGAACTAAAAGAAAGCATTATGATGCTTAATTATAATTGGAATAAATGAAGCATAGTAGAAAATAGTTACTAGGGCTGAAATACAGATGTAAGAGTTTAAGAAATCAGAAGCAAAATTTTTGAGTGGCGTTGCATAGTAATGATGTGATAAAAGTAAGTATAGATAATTGCTTTCTGGTAAAACAAAATTTGGCCCAAGAGTGTAGGTGTCTCCTATAGGTACTTGTGAACACAGCTGGATGCAAATCAATATACTAGAGAAGATCATTGTAGAAAGTTGAGTGTTACTTATTTTGTTATTATGGGAGGCTATTTTTTTCCTGTGTGTTTTACTTATTGGGGAAAACAAATGCTACTAGGATTGTTAGCATTCACCTGTTTCTGGATATGGTGCTCTACGGACTGCATTGTCAAGTCTTCGCTAATAAAATTTTAGATTTTGGTTAAAAAAAGCAGTAAGAATGTTACAGAGAAGACCATACAGTGACCAGAATTAAAAAATTCAGTTGGACTGGAGAGCTCAAAGATAATTGTGTGAAGTACATTTAGAACTTCTTTTGTAGTAAAGATGCAGCTGTCTGGAAGCTGCGTCCCAAATGGAGGGGAGACATTTTAGGGAGCAATTCCAGCTCCCAATGAATTAATAATCACCTGAAGAACGCTATCCAATATTTTGAAATTTGGTTTTTCTGTAAAATTTTGACCAGCTGTTAAAGCTACAGCTGAAGATAGACTGTATGAGTAAAGCAAGAACTGCCATAAAACAGTCTGATTAGTGAATTAGACTTGACAAAAGGACATTAAAATAAGTAATGAAAAATGCTTTAGCTGTGTCTAAAAAAGGAAAGAGAGATGGGGCTTTATGCAATAAGAATTTTATTGATTTTAAAGATAATCTAGGTACTAAACAAATAGTAGTTCTGGCCCAGAAATGGAAATTTCCACAATCAAATTGGAAGCAAAGCTTAAATAACTGATGGGCCCACATAATCTTTACCTAAGAAATTTTAAAAACTGGCACATGAAATTCAGGGGTAGTAACAGTTATTTTACGTAATTTTCAAGTCAGGATGGTACCAAAGGATTAAAGAATACCAAACATAATTGCTATACCTAAAGTAGAAAAAGTGACTTGAGCATCTACAGGGCGTTTTGTCTGATTCCACAGAACACAAGGCCCTAGGAGAGAGTTTGAAGGAAATAACATTAAGATTTGGAAGTAAAAGCACAACTAACAAGAGAAAATCTGAATCTTAGCCAAGTAGATAAAATTTTACAGCTCTTCCATGAAATAATAGAGTTCTACAAAGAGGGAATGTGGCACCATGCTTAATCTGGACTTCAGTGGAGCATTTGATACTGTGCCATATGGGAGATAAGTACTTTTAATGATGAAGATGGAAGTTAGCTCTAGGCTTGTATGGGAACAAAGAAGAGATGGCAGGTTATGCTGAAGGGACATTAGTGATTGGGACCAGTGGTATGTCTTATAAAATTGTTATTGGACCTGGCACAGAATAAGATTATGCTAAAGAAAGTTTACTAATCAGAGCATCATTTAGCACCAGATGGCTTCAAAGAATAGTTACAGTTCTGGAAGTAGTAAGAATTTATGCTTCAAGTTGAAGCACATCAGTTGTGTGACAGGAGCAGACAAACCTGAGTACATCAGTCAAGCGCATTAATGTGAACCACACTACATTTCCTCAGCACAGGAGATATAATTGCAACATGCATCAAGCAAATGTTTCCGGGAAAGAGATACACTAATAACAGCATGTAAGTCAAGCTACACCAAATGTAGATCTCTATGTGCCATTCTCACCATCTGTTTACAGTGTGAAAGATATGTTCAGACTGAATATGTACAGTAAAGGGCTTACAGGAAGGTCAGACAAGTGTCTGCTAACAAGGAACTATAAAAATGTTAAATCTAATTTACACTTCTGTACAAAGAAAGTTTATATACATATTACCTAATTTGTTTTTAACTGTGAACTGAAACAAAGTCCATCTTGGAAAGCACTACTTAGAGAAGAGCTTTAGCATTTGCTATTATAAAAATACATTCTTTTTTTTTTCCTTCTGTAGAAAAAGAATAAATTGGATGCAATAATAATCTGTCTATCTTCTAGGCAACAGAAGCCTTGAGCAGTCCAGAAATGTCATATTTAGGATTCTTCTGTGACAAGGAAGACTGATGGAATCTTTATTATGATGGGAAATGACCCAAACTGCCTTTGCTAGAAATTTCCAGTATTCATAAATGTAAATGAAGCACCCATTTTCCATCAATAACCTTGACATACTCCCTTAATTTTACTAGCTGAGTTAAGATCCTGGATACTTGACTTCCTCTTTATCTGCATTACAGATACATTAATTCAAAATGAATTCATATGCAAGGTATTTTGAAATAATTTTAATTCAAAGATTAATTTGAAATTACAAGTTAATCACATTTTAATTCAAAAATGGAATTATACTTACTTGGCAGAATTGAGGACATTTGGAGTGGAGGCCTGAAATAAATGTGAAGAGATTACAGAAAGGTCTGAGGAGACCTACCCAGTCCTGATAATATGAAAATTGTGTATTTGAAGCATGCAGTGGTAGAGTATGTTCCATCTCACCCATTTGTTCATTAAGAAATATGATTCTGATACAGGTATTAAAAAAAATGATATCCCACTAGGAGGAATTTAAACATATGGTTTAAATCTCCATCACCTTATTACAGATTATATCCTCTCGTGTTTTGGTGATGGTTATAGTATTTGTATGCATTCATTTGCTATGTTTTATTTTTTTGCTACTGTGAGGCTTCAGGAATCTCAGCTCTCAAAAAGCAACAGGAAGGCTACAGTGAAAAGAGTGCTCCCCTTTGAGGCTCTCACAGCTGTGTTCAGACCAAGCAGTAAGTGCTGGTGCATTGCAATATTCAAAAGAAGATGGAAAGGGATCTTACTTTTGGGCACCACTGGGAAGGGGTGGAAGTGGAAGCTCATGGTTGGAACTGCGTTGTCTTTCTGGTGCCGTAGGTTTTTCTGTAGTTTGGGAAAACAAACGGTAGAGTCAATATTTATTCAGAAATATCCCAGATTAGGGAGTCCCAGTAGGTGAAGGAGGGTTTCTTCCACTATAAATTTTGGGGGTATTTCCTTACATGGCAGCTTGCCATTGCACTGCCTTTTTTCTTAACTAATTCTAGGCAAATATCTGTGCTGTGGATGCCTGCAGGGCTTGGTGAGACTCCGTGACACGGCGGGAGGGCGCTGGGGCCGGCTGCAGGAGCTGGGCTGGCTGCAGGAGCTGGGCTGGCTGCAGGAGCTGGGCTGGCTGCAGGAGCTGGGCTGGCCGGTGCATCCCAGGCTGGAGTGGGGCAGCAGCTCCTGCTGAGCCTTGCCTGGAGGAGCCGCCGGCTCTCACACACAGAGACAGAGACGGGGCGGGACGCGCTTCCTGCCTGCGCCAGGGACTGGCTCTTGCCAGCAGTCGCCTCCGTGAGAGATGCTTCTGGCTGAGTTCAGAACCCGTCCCTCCCTTCCCCCTTCTCCACTTACAGGGCTACGTGGGCACATTGCTGGCCCATTATTGTCCGACATTACCCCGCCAGAAACCTCAGTAGTTTTACTGTGACTGCTTTTAGAGAACAATGGTATTCAGTGCAACTAAGGCTGCCCAGATCCAGTTTGAAACTGCTAAAACCAAACACCCCTCAAAACCCTAGAGTAAGTTAAACGGGGTGTAGTTTGTTTCATGTTTTGAGTAAACAAAAAAAAAATTCAGATAAATGTAAACTTTTTCACTGTAGTGGCTATAATTTACCTTCATTTGCAGTTAAGGTCTCTCTGGGAGGTAAACATGGTTTCTGCAATAAAAGGGCAGGACAAGCAAGTATTACATGGCATGTCACTTGTACAGCAAATGTTTATCCTTTTATACTTTTTGTGGAATAGTTTAGAATTGACAACATCCTGGAAGAATCAGGAGGCAGTGACATAGCCATTCTGTGAAGAGCCTCTAATTGAAGTTTGGGATTTTGCAAAGTTGATTTGGAAAGAATTTTACCCCAGTTTGTGGGTATAAATAAGATGAAGAAAAAGTAAAATCTAGATGGTTTGTTCTTATCTCAGGCCCAAAAATGAAGAGTCTATCCCAAATACTTGCAAATCGAAATTTGGTTTTTTTTATTCATCTATGCACGCAAATGTCTGAACACATTTCTTTTTACTGAAAGTTAAACTGTAAGTTTAGCTCACAGTACAACTGCAACCAATCTTCCAGTTTCAATTTTTTTTTCATTTTGAAACAATGATAATAAACTGCCAATTTTGAAACATTTTTCAAATTAATTTCTTTGCAAATTTCAACCAGTCCTCTTACTTTCTGCCACAAGAAGTTTTGGGATATTTTTCTAATGACAAAATACTTACTGAAAAACCTCTGACACATTCTGGTAAAATCCTGCATATTTCTTGAGCTATCGCTTGCAATGAACTCATGTTCCCCATAGGCAGCCCTGTACATTCTGGGAATACTTCTGAATTGCCTGTGTTCCCATTTATTCAGTTCATGCACTGTGTTTATTGTTACATCCTAGAGCACTGAATTCAAACATTGCTTTGATCAAAATATTTTTCTGTTTGAGCTTTCTCACTGATCTTCATTCATGTAATAGCACCCAAATATTTCCTGTCTTTGTAACTTTTTCCCCTAGTCTTTTTATGCATTTATGCTGTACCCAAACCCATGATAAAATCAAGTTTTACAATAAATTAAAAATCTAATAATTTTTTTGTTCGATTATGCAATTACAAGTCAACTTACTGGTGAAATTACTGCATTAGAAGTTTTCTTGCTGAAGTATGGAGCAAAAAGAAAAATAAAGAATATGGTTACTTAGCAGATACATGGATTCGTTTAGCAACTAAGCATCAGTTTCATTGGTTCCCAGGGTATTTTTGTCTAAGATGGGATTCATTGGATAGTTGTAGCAGTTAGAAACAAACAAGAATAAAAACAGAATAAGGGTATCAGATGCAATGTAGGCACTCAGGAAAGGTACTTACACAAGGAAGCTACAACTCTGTCCAATACGTAACATGACTTGGGTGGGGCAAAAGAACTTTAGTGAAAACTTTCTGCACTTCTAGGCTTGCATGTGCTAGTGCTGCAGGATGGGACTAAATTAGGCAAGACAGCCAGCATCTGCCATCAGTAGCAGGCAGTGAAGGGCAAGGCCATTTGGCATACAAACAGTATTCCTCCAGAAATAACAAACTAACAGCTTGCCTTTACCTAGTCAGGATATCTTTCACAAACAGGAATAAATACTATTCCTGAATTCTAATTGCTATAGGCAAGGATAGGAGTTAGCTCCTAATACACCTATTAAACCCATCCCCATCAAAGAAGCAGTTTTATCATTTTTTACTCACAGGCCCCTTGGTAATGGAGATGGAGCTGCTCCAGTAGGAAATCTGGATTCTTGTGTGTTGTTGAACCTCTGACCTAGAGATGCAAGCAACGTATTTAGGATGCAGTGTGAGCTGTATCTGAACAGTGGATGTTCCTCATTGCCATTTTAGTGTTAACGTAATACAGGTAAAAAATATCTATTGGTTTAATTTTTGTCTTAACATGTTTTCAGTCTGATTATACAAGAGAACAGTTCAGAAACACTTCTTGCTTATTGCTGACTGTTACAGATAAAATGACACTGACACACTACATTGCATGCTGTGTTATGGTAACTGGTGCCATATTAGTCCCTCTCATATTTCCATGTTTTCATCTGAATACTTACTTTCATCATTATTGTTTGCTTCATTGTCCTGTAATAGAAAGAGAGGTTAGATTTGGTATGAAGGAATTAAAAAAGGAATTACTGTGTTCAGTTTTAAGTCCTTCACTACCAGAAGGACATAGAGGTGATGGAGCAGAGAAGGGCAACAAAGCTGATACAGAGACTAGAGCACAAGTCTTATGAGGAGCGGCTGAGGGAGCTGGGAGTGTTTAGCCTGGAGAAAAGGAGGTTCAGAGGGGCCTTATTGCTCTCTACAAGTACCTGAAAGGAGGGTGTCAGTCTTTTCTCCCAGGTAACAAGTGACAGGACAAGAGAAAATGGCCTTATGCTGCACTAGGAGAGGTTTAGATTAGATATTAGAAAAAATTTCTTCACTGAAAGGGTGGTCAGGCATTGGAATGGGCTGCCCAGGGAAGTGGTGGAATCACCATCCTTGGAAGTGTTCAAAAGGCATGTGGATGTGGCACATGTGGACATGGTTTAGTGGTGAACATGGTGGTGCTGGTTTAACAGCTGGACTTGATCTTGGAGGTCTTTCCCAGCCTTAATGATTCTTTAATTATTAAATGAGAGCTGCATGAATAATCAATATGGTTTTGGTAAATTCTTTATTTTTAAAGAAATATTTGTACAGAAGGCAAAAAATATCCAGAATACTTTCATGATGTAATTTGAAACAATTTAAGCAACCATCAAATTTTGATCTTTCTAATAATCTTGAGATTATTTGTAGTAAGTATTGAGAAAATTTGGCCTGAATTTTGCAGTGAGACCTTTTGGTTCATGTTTAATTTCTGAGCTGGAAGACAGAAATTTTGCAGCAGATTTTAATATACTGAAACCACGTCTTCCTCTGAATGGAGGAAACTGAGTAGACTGTCTTGTCACCGTGCTAAAATGGAAGTAATCCACCTAATTTCCTGGCTTCTTTTGGAGATGCTTACTTTTGCCTCCCATTTCTTGTCTTTTAGGGAATCAAGACTCCCATGTGATAAGTACCTTTCAAAGAGGCACCAGTTATTAATTTGTCTGTCTTCATCTACCCAGCTAATGGCTTTTCACTAATGTTGGTGACAGATGCATCCATTCTCTGGCTGGAGAGGTGTAATCCATCACACAGCAGTTGGGGAAGTAAGACATGGAGGAGTTTTTCTCCAAATCAGCTCAGGCCTTTGAGAGGAACAAGGGTTACAGTTCTGTGCACATGATCAGTGCTGGTTAGTGCTGACAGCAGACTGAATGGGAGCAGTTAACAGATGTTTCAGTTATTGTTTGGGCTTTGTCAATGTGCTGTAGTCAGGGATGGAGAGGAACAACAGAGCACTGGACAAACATCATGCTCATTACCATGTGTTTGTTTAAAACTGTAAGGGCCACCACTTACAAAACAAGTAAAGACCCCAAAATTTGGACTGCACTGTGTGACTCTTTCCTAGGCTGACTCTTGTGACAAACTGGTGAACTTCAAGCACCCAGGAGCTGAATACACCCAAGGTACAGGTAAGTGTTTGTCTGGGAGCTTCATCTTGGAGCTATAACTCACTCAGTGTGTGGCTCCAGCTAAAGGATAGTCTCTTTTTATTCTCTGCAAAGCTAGGATAATATCTCAGCTCTAAGCTCTGCAAATGCATTAATGGAGAGGTTTCAGCTGAAATATGGCACTCAAATCTGTTCTGAAGCAGGAGTATTCTTAGTGCTGATCAGATAGTGGAATTTCTGACCAACATTCTCCCTTTAGACCCAAGTTTTTTTTCTTATCTTGTATTGGGAAGAAAAGCTGAGAAATCAAACTGTTTCATAAAAGAGAAATCCTAAATTTGGCACCGCTTGGGAATTGTTCAGCATCCCACAGGATACAGAGCTAAATGGGAAGAACTTTGTAATGAGGTGGAAGGGAAACTAAAACGCTGATGCTGTTGTATGTACCAACTGCTTGGGACATACAGAAATTTAAAGATTGAAGTAAGACAATAAGATGCTCATATACCACCTGTATTAAGTCACCATAACATCTAGTCCTATGATATGACCCAAAATTTCTAGCTTTAAGTGTCTAATTTCTCTATATAGTTATTGGTAGACTGATTATTTCTTAGGGACAATTCAGAGCATAGGGCTGGGACAGGGTCTGAGCATGTAGCTTTTGGCACAGATGCTGACAGTTATGTTGCTCTGTTCTTGATAGTTGGCTCCTCATGCAGACCCCTCATGCTGGCATAACTGTGAGTAGAGCTATTGTGCAAATCAATTTATGGAGCTAATCTGGCTGGAAAAGAATCTTTTATGATTTGCTTTTGCTCATTTCTGCAGCTGGACAAGTTTCCAAGTAGTTTGCTTCAAAGAAAACAGCAGAGTGGAAGGGATAGACTGGGGATAAGAGCAGAGGGAGAAGAGAACTGGCTGGAACACAGCCTTAGGGACCCAAGGCTTGTAATTAGTCCTTCAAGGACTGCACTTTTTAGTGATGCTGGTTACTCAGACTACCCAGTCTGACAATTTAGGAGGTTTCAATTTTCAGAAAGCATTAATCATTCACCATCTGAGAGGAATGAGGCTCAAGTAAAAGTGCTTCAGATTGGGCAAAATCATCCTTTGCTACTTAAAGTAAGGTTCCTGAAGTTCAACTGGTATTTTTTACTACAAGAAATTATTTTTGTGGACTGAGACATACATCCCTTAAAACATTTGAACTTTTTCTTGGATCAATACAGATGTCCAGTGCTCTTTTGTCCAAAAGATTATTAGCAACCATCACAATATTAGATGAATCTGACATTTGGTCATCTGTTTCTGTTATTTAATCCAGATAATAAAAAGTATCCATCTATTTATATATAAAACACAGGACTAAGTTTAACACATTATTTTAGAGTGGCCCATTAATTACTCACTGTTTTTGGATGAAGACGACTTCTGGGGAGAGGCAAAATATTTCTGAAAAATACACACAATAAGTTATGATGAATAGGATTTATTTATTTAATTGGCTCAGATATGCTTTTTAAGATCTAGAGGAAAGGAGGTCTGCAGTGAATGGATTTGATTTCAGCTATGCACAGCTACAGTGGTTGTGGTGATGCTGTGCCCTTGCTGTGGAACTATTCTAGAAGAGCTTCTGTCCTAGACCTTGGGTCCCCTGTGACTGTGCACAGGACCTCACCAAACACCCTCACACACACAGTGCTGTGGATGCCTCCTTCTGGGGGCACATAACATATTTTGTAAAAGAATGTCCTGGAGATGAGGCAGGGGTTGTGAAGCAGCTTTCTCTGCTTTTGGGAGACACAGGAGCAAAGTAAGCTGCATACTCAAGTATCAGGTTTTTTTTTCCTCCAGAGATTTGGAATATAAATCATGGGTTTACTGTGTCCAGTTTCTTTACAAGCAATCCTGTACAACTGCAAAAACATCTGATTTGCAAGGCTGCAGACATGGCTAATAGGACCTTAAACTGGCTTGCAGAGATATTTTATCTCTGTACTGGATCCCTAAAGGGATATTTCAGAAAATACTACCCATTTGGCAAACTGGCTTGAACACAGAAGTTCACAAAGCAATGAGAGCTTTCAGTTCTCACCTTGTCCCAACATCCCTAGCTATTAGAGAGAGGAAAATTTTTTCTCTGCTGATATTTTCTATTGATCTAAGCTGCTGTTAACTTACCTGGAAGTATCCTGCTTAGGTGACTCTCTGGTCACACTGTGCATGTGGGAGTGCTCCGTATTCTGAGCAGGCATAAACATGAGTGGCTTGGTGAACCTACTAATGAAACACGAATTAAGAAAGGAAAATTACATTTAACAACAGTGAATAAAAAGAAAACCTCTCTTTCTTATCCCCTATCCCCTCAAAATTCTAAAAAGTACCCTTAAGAGTATTTATTTTTAATATGTGTTACATTTGGGTTATTGAAATTAACATAGAAATGGTTGATAATCTTTGTGTAGATAATCTGAAGAGATATTTACTTTATGTATTTCTTACTTCTTTTACTCTGTTTTTTCTAGAGAAAGAATTATCAGACATGTAGTATCTAGATGAGAAAATATATTTTCTGACAGTTTTAAATAATGCACAAACATTCACAGCAATGAGTTACCTGGTTACCAGTGGTGGTGATGGTTTTTCCTGTAAGAGAAAATGCACTGAATTTTTTTGTCACTTTTTGATTCCATAAAATAAATTTGCATTATCCTATTTATGTTACCACATCAAGATATTTTTGCATTGTGATACAGATTTCTACTAGAGTTCTGCCTGGTAATCTGCATTAGGATGGGAGAGGCAAGAACTCAACATCAGTGGATCTGCTTTGGCCATATGTTATGTCAGTACCAGCAAACGGGAAAAAAATTACTGTGTCAGAACTGTCATTGCTCCTCTGCTGCAGTTCGGCTTCTGTAAAACATTCCCTTAGGCTGTTGCTTCCCCGATTGCATCACTATCACAGAGGACTGGGAAACTTTCCCCTTCCCATTTACTCTTTTGAAATGGTTTGCCAGCTTTTCTGAAAAGGGAGTGTCAGAAAGCTCTAAGTGCAGGAGGAGATTTGTTCCCAGTTTTCCCTTTTGAAAGACTGATAATCTTTTCTCACAATCACATTTGTACCCGGCCTGAGGGCAATGGGAGTCATACTATAGAAAGGCCTCACCTCTTCTTCAGGAACCTCGTAGACTTCTGTAGGATAGGGAAGAAATCAAAAAAAAAAGTTCATTAGTTAGCAAAAACATACTGCATGTTACCATAAAAACTGATCTGAATTTGTATCAGTTGTGCTTCTGGCTCTGGAAAAATAACTTGGAGAATCAGCTCAGAACTTGAATCTGCCACCAATACCCTGGAGCAGCAACACCCCCCAACACCCCCTGTCTTCTAGTGGGAACTTCAGGTGAAGTCACAGTAATTCTGATATACAGTCACTGTATTAATCAAGTTTCCTCCCACCCCAAAGCCTTTTTATTGTTTTGTTTTTCTTCCCCTTCTCTCCCCCGCCTCCCTCCGCAAGCAAGGTGAATGTTTGTGTTGTGCAAACCTGGGTCAGTTTGGAAAAAATGCGTTACCATATGTGTACTAGCATTTAGCCTTTCCTTGACTCAGGGAGGAAGAAATCAAGTCAATCATAAATACAAGCTGGCTCATTTGCACGGCCAGCATCCCTCCCTAAGTTCTGACCCACAGGTGTATTTTAATTCATAGATCTTAAAAGCAAAAGCCACCAGCATCTTTATATATGCCCAGTTTCTTCAATGAAAATAGAATCCTATTTCAATAAATTTCATGTCAGGTTTCATCACTTTACTGTGCCCAAGTGTCCCAGCACCCACCAGGGGGAGACGTTTTATTTTTTAGTAGCATCTCTCAGAAGCTGGTTGTTGCTTGACACTGATTTACAGAAAGGCTGAGATTGAAAAGGGCATTTTAAAATGTCTGGAAAATAACTCATGAAATCTTAAGCAATTCAGAAAAAAATTCAGTTTACAACTTGTAGTTTATGACTTTAAAGCTAAACACATTGCTAATGAATATGCAAAGCTTTTAAAGAACTGTGTCATGCCTGTAAAGGTTACATCCAAGCAATTAATTAGATAGTAAGGATGGAAAACAGCTCTGAGTTGGCAGAGAGATTGAACAAGAATATCTGCACTTAAAAAAGCAAATAGGATTCCTCTTATTTGCTTCTGCTTTGTTTCTTTTTCCAAATAAACTGCTCTTTACAGAACTTCAATGGGAACACTGTTCTAAAAGGCTATGCAAGGCATCAGCCTGTACAGAATTTCTATATGGTTCAGTCTAACGGTCTAGAACATATTTGGTCTTGATTCTTATGGTGAAATGGGATTACTGACATACTGAGTCCTATAATTCTTTTTGCTGTATTGATCCATTTGTGTTCCTCCAATAGAGCAAAAGACTAAAAATAAATTAATTTGGGGCAAATAACTTGTTCTAGTTTTATTCATGCTTAAAATGGATTTACTATTCAAGCTAGACAAAGCAACTGCTATGACATAGAAAAGCTAAAGGGGAACACATTTTTGTTTTACTTTAGTATGCCATAGGGTTAGTGGTGTGAATACATCAAGCATAATTTAATATTTCACTGTCTTAGATTATTTTATTCTAACAGTGATGCAAGCTCCACATACCTTGCATATCAGAAGTAAGAGAAGGCTTTGGAGAAATAGGGGGGGCTGGCTTTGTTGTCTTCATAAATCTGTTCACAGGAGCTAAAAACATATTTTATTCATGTACATATATATATAGTTGTGCATATGTGTATATGCACACATTTATATATACACACACATCTGTTAACAAACTAACAGTGTAATATTTATACAATAAGACTGAATATTAAGTAGGTCCAAATGACAACCTTTTGTGTGACCTTGAATAAATCAACTGAGTCAGAAAGCAGCTCTCATTTTAAAAGAGAAACATTATTCAGTATTCCAGCCTTTCTGAAGAGGTTTGATACTGTCAGCAATGTCAGACAGCAAAACTACATACTCTTCTCTGTTTACTTTTCACCTTTGGGCTGTAGTAGTTTCACTCTCTAGCTAAATATACTTCAAATAGTGAGATTAAAAAAAAAATCAAATCAAAGTCTGTCTTTATCTACTGAAATATCTAAAAATGCTTGTTCTTCTCCTGAATCACTTCAGAGAACTTTAATGCTATTGCTCCCTTGGATGAGGAGGCAGGTCATATGCCATGAATCCTGGTCGTACAAGGGTTGGACTTTGAAATAGCTGAGTGAGGGAGGCAGAAATTAAACATGACTTCCGATAAAGTTAAAAATAATTTTCCTTGGCCTTGTCATAAGCCAAAGGAGCCAACTGCCTTTTTGTGGGCTGTGATCTCTCTAATAGCTGCATCTCCACTCTTTGAACCCTAGAAACAGACATTAATTTGACCCATTTTTTTTTCACTATTATTCCTAATAAAGCAATAATTATTAGCTTAAATGACTAAAACTTACATCTTGTAGGTAGTGACATGCTGCTTTCTGTGGGTTCAATATAGTTATCATCATCATTGTCCACTGGCACAATGTAATTATCCTATGAGAAATGCAGGACAAAAATCTATCAGTTAAACCTCCATTATGTCATCATATCAACAAACTGTTGGGATTGAAGCCCTGGCAGCAGTTTACAATAGTTGCCATTTCACAGTGACTCCTATTTCAGACATTTATAATCCTATGTGGAAGGGAATCCCAAAGACTGAAAACCCTTTACCAAATTATTCCAGTTCTGACTGGTGGGTGGAAGCCCTCCCTTCCCTTTGGTCCTGGAGTAGTCTTTGACGTTACTCTCTCCCCATTGCCTGCAGCTTGTTACAGATGATCTGGAGCTATTCCATTGTCTAAATAGCCTCCTTGATACTCACACCAGGCATATATCCCCTAGGAATCAGTATGGTACTTGCAGGTCACTGTTTGTGATGCACAAAATGATTTGTACTACAGAGGCTAAGAAAGAGACCAGACCATGGCATTGCTATGACATTTACACAGTTAAAACAAGGATATCTGTAAGCTTTACCTCATCATCACTGCACTCCTTAGGCTTTGGTGGCAATTTTGGTTTTGCAGCAGGAGATGGCACTGGCATGGATGGCACACATGATTTCTTTGGTCTGGACATGGCTGGACTGGGTGTACTTGGGAGAGGTTTGTTGATGGGAGGAAGCTGCTGGTGACTGGTGCGATTGTCTTTTAATGTGGTACAAAACAACAAGTTTAGTAAAAATTATGCATTAGACTCTGCACTTTCTCCTACTGCCCATGCAAACAACTGCAGCACAGGTCAAAAGGCAGACCCGATCATAGCTGGACCTGATGTTGAGACTTGTGTGTAAACAGGTCCTATTTCATTGCTCAAGGTAGCAGCCCAGCCCGCTGTATCAGGCTGCAGAGGGTGCTTAGACACTGACTGTTGTATGGACAACTGTTTCACTCCTTGGGGAGAAGGTGGTGGCTGGGTGATGTAGTCCATACGAGACATTTGAGAAAAACAGCACTGGGCGGTACTGGAACATAAATCATGCCAGGGTCTTTGGGGTGTCATTTTAAGAAGTCCTTCCCTTTTCAAAGAACACACAGGTGAAGTGCTGATAAACTTCTATGAGTACACATTTGGTATTTTAACACTTTGATGAATATTCTACAATCAGAAACAGACTCATATCATACAAAAATGAAAGCAGGCATCATGTCAATGTTTCTTTTCACCATGTCTCACATCTTCATCTAACTGAAGCTAACTTTCATTCACTTCAATGCAACCTGTCCATGGTTGAAAAAAATCAAAACAGAAAGCAAAATATCCCTTTATACTGGACTGATGTAAATAAAATCTTGATCCTGTCCTGTTTTCCAGAGTATTTATCATCCTCAGTACCAATTTTGAAGGACAATAAGGAGTGAATATTTGGGCTGCTGTTTTACTGCTTTTGGAATAAAGGCTGGAAAAGCAGAGAAGGGACCTCTCCAGTCTTATGTGCCTCATCTTTAATAGGAATTCCTGCATCAATATATGTGGATTAATCTGGAGCCAAGTTAATAATATCTCCCATACCTTTGCTTGAATTTTGTAGTTAGTAGATGTCTATAAAGGTGTCTAGGACACATTATATTAAAATTATAAACATCACTACCTGCAATACTAACCTGTTTCATGCAGTAAGAAAAAAAAAAATTATACTCCTGAATGCTTAAGACCTGAGTATCAGAATTAAAAGCAAACTCTTGAGGAAAGGACAGATTAGTCCATTTGAGGCCACTTCTCTTCTGGTACTGATCAAAAAGCAATTATCAAGCTGACATAGTCAACTATTCCATAAATACCTGCATATTCACCCCTAGAAATAGGGAATGCAGAAGGGATCTTCTTTTTCTCCTTCTCACTTGGAGGTGGCTCATAGCTGTCATCAGGATTCTCTTCACTGGGGACCACATACATCTCAGAGTCAGAGTGGTCATCTGGATTTTCATAATCACTGTCCTGGAAAGACAGAACTTCCCATTTCTCATCTCATAGCATACTTATGGCTTCATAGCAATGTATAACACAAATATCCTTGCATGAGTATGATAACTAAATTACAACAATCTATCATTGAATGGACACATCGCATTCCCTTTTAGTGCTCCCTCTTTAAACAAAGAGGCACTCCTGCCTCCCTCCCCTTCTCCTCCCAAGAGCTCCCTGTTTTCTTGCTATCTCCAAGGACTCCTTTCACCTCAAGAGCTCAGTCTTCAAATTATGGACCAATAGCTTGTTTCCCTTCCCAGGACAGTTCCTTTCTAGATCCAGCTGTGACTCTTGATGTGTGTTGCACCATTACTTTACATGGCTGACAGCCATGACTTGCTTCATTCTAATGTTTTCTAAAATCTTAGCAGAAGTTTTCATTTTTAGTAAGAACTGGCTTTCCACTCCTCACCCTTCCCACCTTTCCTCCCCCAAATAAAAACTCTCACTGATTTCTGAAATTATTGTTCAGTTTGGGAAGTCCCTCAAATTGATACTTATCCGAAAACCTTAGTGTTCATGGCTAAAATTGACAATGCTTCTGAAAGTACTTTTAAGTTGAATGTAAAAAAAATTGAAGCAGCTAAAAATCAGTGGCTACTTGTGAATGAAACTGATGTAAAAAATAACATGACATTTCAGTAGTATTTAGTTTAACCACAAGTAGATGATTTAAAAAGAAACTTTTCTTATTATTTCTTAAGTAATTAGTGCTATCTTGTTGCTACAGTAACCTCCTACTAGCCCAAAATATGTACTTACAAAATCATCTGACCATTGTTCCTCTTCATTGTCTGCATGTTCTAAACCAAACATTAGAGTTATTTAAGGAGATGTAATGGTGAATATAAATGTTTATCTTAGATTGGTTTTTCAATCTATACTTATCATATTCAGTTAAAAAAGAGTGAGCAAAATTTCCGAACAGTTCTGAGCAACACATCTGGTTTGGACTGAGTAGTAAATTAAATGCCTTCTTGCTTGTTTTTGATGAATTATTTCAGAGCTGTTGGAAAAGCATTAGAAAATGACAAACTGCACGTGGTCTGAACAGCAGAGAACGCACTTTACCCACAGTGTCCTGCTAATGCATCTCATTTTAAGTAGGGGTGACAACTTCTAGATAATGGAACTCTTGCTGACCACAGGGCCCTGTACCTTCTTGTTTCTTGGTTAAAGTGCCAAGACAGCACACTAATTACAAGTGTTTATGTTAAACAGGGAACAGTTACCTGATAACTTCCAAATTCTGTCCTCCTTTCTTCTATTCTTGTCTTAACAAGATAGCTGTTAACTTGTAAAAATAGCCATGAACTAGTTTGTGGGCAGTGCTGTATGATAAGCAAGTAGAGGTCTACCTTTAAGATAATTCATGATGTCATCATTACATTAATAGGATTAAGATTTTGAATCTGTAATGATGCATTTGTTCAATTTCTTCCCTATTTACTTTCACATCTCAGTTTCTACAAGGAGAATACAAGGATGCAAATTCTCCTCCATTTGTACAGCAGCCTAGATGCAGAACTCTGATTAAGACTGATTTTGAAAGAGTGGTTACTTGCTACTCTTCATGCCAGCACAATTCATCATTTTTTTTCTTGCCTTTCATTTCAGAGGTGTGAACTACCTTCAGAGTTGTTGATAATGGTATCCTGTTCTCTCATTAAAAACAAATTATGAGGCAGTGTATAACTGAAATACTGTTAGGCATATAGATAGCAAATTAACACAGACATGCAGTTTAAATTTACATTAATACAGCCTTACCTGAAGCATAATCCCTTTGTGGTAGACTTGGTGGTGGCTTTTTTTTAAGCCTGTAAATTATAATTATTACATTTATGATCTCATAAGTAACATTCACTAGAAGGGAGCATTAGCCAGACACATTAAAAAGCTGATAACAAAAGATACCTGCAGCTGAAGAAATACAGATTACCATCACAGATGCTTAGCAAATAGCTGTAGAAGAATGCTTTGAAAAGCTAGAAACTGATAAAAAATTAAAATAGAATCTGAGATTTTATATGTTTAAAGGACAACTTCCTTGCTCACCCCCCCCCCCCCCCCCCTTTCTCCTTTCCAGAAAGAGATAAGATAGGGGGCAGAGATAAATGACGATCTATTGGAAGATGAAAATCTGTTCAGGTTCACAGAGGCTTTACTAAGACTACGGCATAAGAAAGTGGTGTAGCACTCTCCATTCGTATTTTTAGAACTACAATTTTGCATGCACTTTATTTGCTGATTAACGTTTAAATGTATACCAGGTCTCTCAGTGGAAGATTCTATTTTTTATTATTTTATGATGTTATGTCCCTTTTTTGGTAAAAACTGTTACAAGTGAGCCAAAAGATAATTTGTAGAAATACTGAAAGGATCTTTATGGCTATACAGGTTCATATGTATGTGCATGTATATATATTTAGCAAGCAGGAGTACACATATATGTAAACACACACACACACACACGTGTGTGTATTCATGTATACTCCTGCTTACTAACTTGCAGCTGTCCAAAGAAGACACTGAATTACAGTCAGTTGAATTATTTCACTACCCTGTAATGAAAGAGAAGAATTTGGGTTTAAAGTCAAGATGAACAGTACATGTGTGATGTCAGAGGCCAGACTGATGCCTCTGCAGAGGGAAAAAACTACAACCCTTTGTTTTTTTGTAGCCAGCCAGAGAAAACATTAAGATAATTAATAACATTAAAATTATTCTTTAAAGTGACTTTTGAACACTGTCTGACAGTTCCCTGTAGCATTGATGAGACCTCACCATGGACCTGAAGCTTTATCCACTGAACTGATGACTTCACTCATTCTTCAGTCAGGTTCAATTAACAAATTCATTTGCAAAAATAAGCAAATAATTAAAAAACAAAAAATCCCTAAAGAATTTAAAATGGTTTTTTGGGATCTCTGAGCAATATTGTTTACAAATGTTGCTTTACCACAAGAATTTGACACTCAATATTTAGGTCCTGCGCTTGCTGCCTAGGTATCATGGTCCAGGTACCACTGTAACTCAGGGTGGTGACATGCTGGCACTACCTCATCAACTTACAAACTTTACCTGTCTGTTTTGAGAAATGCTTTGGCTACTTCTGTGTTGAATTAATGGAATTCTGTTGTTCAGATAGTTACCAAAACCACCCCATGCACATACATGAATCAACGAATAAATGGTGCGGGCATTGCTAAAAGTCAAAAAAGCCCAAACCCCCCACAACAAACAAAAATCAAACCAGGAAGATTATTTTTGCAATGTTAACCTGCTTTGTTCATGGGTAACAACACTAATGATGGACAGCTGCCTCCTCAGAGGTTTTAACTTCCTGCAGCATAATATAACTTAGTGTACAAACAGTAAATTAAAAAGCATTCTCAACAGCCCTGCTCTGGTCTTCTGTCCAGGTTAGCACAGCCATGTTAGAAAGAAAATCCCAGGGCCACTGCCAGGGCTCATCTCAGGTCTTAGGGAGGGGAGACCAAGATCTCTTGATGTATTTTGCAACATGTCTACCATGAGTTGTTCAGAAATGGTGGAGACTTGGAAAATAGTGGAACTGAGGCAACAGTAAGAGGCTGTCTCTGTCATGGTATAAAGTACATGGCTTAAGCAACATCACACATTTCTAAGCTGCTAAGCAGAAATCTTCCACTCTTAGTACCAGGCCCTGTAAATCCTGGCAGTGGCCCTGGCAGAAAATGTAAATACGTTATAACGAAAGCACACGAAGTACAGAACAGAGGTCCGTGTCTAAGCAGCCTATCATGCTATGGTGCAGCTATGGAATAGCATACCGATCCCAAGTATCTTTCCCAGTTTTGCAAATTAAGGCCACTTGTTCATTTTGGAACCTGAATATCAATAGAAGAAAAGAAATAATGTTTCTGTCACAGAGCTGAAACAGTTCACGGCCACATCTATATTTGCTAGAATCTTTTCAAATATGTTATTTATTCTAAAATTCAAATCCACTTAAAAAGTAGTTTTCGGTGTACTGGTATGATTTTCTGAGTGCCAGAACTGGAATCCAGGCTCTTTTGAAGTCAGCTGGAGCTTCACTTTACAGGAGCCAGAACTTTACCCAACATGCAAACCACAACACAAGCTCATCAAAAGACACAACCCTATGCCAAGGCGTGGTTACGTAGCTATTGCAGACACTGACCTCATTATCCACACAGATCCTTGCAGAATGGCAATTGACTGTCCTGTTCCCCGAAGTTAATGAGAAAGGACTGGAAGAATCAAATGCCATCCAACTGAGCGTGCATATTTAAATGTATTTAATCCTACTACACACATTGTAGCTTCAACAAATAACCAGGTAGCACTTGAGACATTTCATATAATGGGTTATAGATGCCTCGCACACAAGAACAGAATGCAGGGTACAGAAATTCAGAACAACTTACAAGAGAGTAAATTATTCCATTTTAAAACAATGTATTCCAGGATTTTGCCCTATAATATGCTGAGCTTGATCCAACAAAACATTTAGGCATGTACTTAACTTTTCTCATATATGTGGTCCTGTAGGAACTGCAAATATTAATTACATACTTTGAATTTGTAGCACATTTTTGTTTTCCTGCATTAAGTGAAGAATTTTAAAATAAACTGCAGCAGAGGTCTGTTTTGCTCTAGCAACGCTTGTTTTTAGAGGCTACACCCAGAAAGATAACCAAACATTTGTATTAGTAGACCTTTACATGTAGCACTTAAATTTTCCCACAGGTGCATTTTCTCCTCACTCCCCCAGCATTTAAGATATACCTGAAGACTCTTTGTTTTCAAAAGTCCTTTGCTTTTTGTATTATTAAGTCTGTACAATGTCCAGTCCCTCTTAGGAGCCATTTTAACATAATAGTTTTTACAAAAATTATATTGATATCTTTTCTGAGTTGAGTATTTATAGTAGATATTATCTTTAAGTGCACTAGATCATCACACTTGTGATTAAACAATAAATTAGTTTAACTTTGCCAGAAGCATTTTCAGAGTTCCAAAAGGTGTGATGTGAACAGATAAACTTTTCCTGAACTGTGTTCTCATAACCTAGTGGAATAGTTCGTTACACATTTGGAATTATGTGGCAGTTGTACAAGATAAAATGAAACTGAAAGGGTTTTGGGTTTTTTTGAGTGTTATTACTACTCTTTCACACATGTTCTTACACTGTGCTATGGCAGTTATAGTAATAAAAATTTTGACACTCAAAACTCTCTATTCAGCTACACAGTGATTTTCATGTTTCTTCAGAATAACAGTTAAAATTAGGTATTATATTTTTTCCTGTTTTCTTTCTCTAAGTGTGGTACAGTTTGATTTTAGTACTTGTGAAGGATGTGGTATTACAACAAGGCGAATAAATTGAACTTCTTGTTTCTTATTCAACACAGTAGGTCAGCACACACCAAAACTTTAGGGTGAAGTCCTGACTTTGCTGTACATGCAGTGTGTCTTTTAGCATCGGCTTCAGTGGAGCCAGGATTCCACTGAACAAAGCCTAAAGGCTTAAAGCTTATGATTTACAGATGAGTGCTATGTCTTTATGGGTGTTTCAAGCATAGGCAAGCATCCTACATCAAGAAACCTATGATTTCTCTGCTTCCCTGTTTTGTATTACCAAGGATGTGAATATGAAAAAATACCCCCAGCTCTCATTGTTTATACAATGCTGGCTACACTCATTGCTTCTACACCTGAGTACATAATCCTCCTTGACACCGTGATCTGCACAGCAGCTGGGACTCAGTGTTGTAAACAGTTTTGCATGTGATTAAGGGCAAGCAGGTGACTGCTATCCTGCAGTGGCCAATATTTTTACTGCCAGCAAATGTTGAGTCGGAATGGGGAACAAACAGGAACTTTTAAGCAATGAAAAAACAACCTGTCAATTTCTTTCTTGTTACCAGGACTGTTTAGCCTGCTTTCCACAGACTTTTAAGACACACATGGATAGTAGACTAATTCCTCCCCACCTGCACCCCACAGGTGAAGTAGACTGGAGAGCAAAAGTCTTGATGCAAGAACTTTTACATTTCTGCATAATCAAGAGCCAATCCAGATTTCAGAAGTGTTTTAACAAATACTGTTAGTAAGTCCTATGTTTTTAATGAATATTTGATAATTCTTTCAATTTATGTAGCAGAGGCTTACTGTATACATCTGTGTGATAACTTCAGGCTTCAGATAAGCAAGTACACTATTTGAATTCTCTAAAATTATTTCTACTTATAATAGGTGTGATTTTGATTTTTTCCCCAGAATTTGGATGAATCTATGCTACATAAAGCCCATTTAAAATAATTTTTTTCCTGCTTCAGTCATGTTTAGAACCTTGACATTTAATAAAACAATCCTTTAACTGAAATGGAAGTAGCGATCAACTGGATAACCATATGTTTTAGAAAAAGCATCTACAATCAAAAAAAAGCCCCCAAAGGGCGCATAGTGAGGAACACAGCCAGCTCTAATTCTGTAGACTTAGCACCTCTTGTACATATCCCTGTCAGTGTTGTCAACTCATGCTTTTATTGCAAGTCTCATTATGTGCTGGGTTCAAGACTTAAGCCTGGAAGTCACGTGCAAATATTAGAAATTCTTCAATCTTTAAAAACTAAATTTCTGATCTTCATAACTGCAAAAAAGATTAATATGATTCAGATGAATCACAGTAGCATGAGAAAGATTATTATGTTTTTATACCTCAGTTTGTGTTCTTATAACTCGGAGAGTTGACATGTGAGCTTTGTGCTGCAGTCATACTCTAAGACAGTTTTTATGAGTCTGCTCTTTTTTATTTTTATTTTTTTTGATCTTGAGTGAATCAAAGAATTGCAGTGCTATAGCAGCAATCTTGTCTCTGACACTTAATGATGACCTTCCCAGCTTCTACTACATTTGGTTCATGTCACTTCTCCCTTTTCTGTTCTTCCCCTCTTACTCTCTAGGAAGGACACGCAACCAGAGCAACTGATTAACAACAGATTAAAAACGTTCAGGCAACTATGGGAGACACTTTGCAGCCCCAAATTATACACCTTAGATGCTTCTGTTGTTTCTGTCACCTGCTTTCCTCTCTGAGGCTTTTGAACTGAGCCCACTGGAACATATTAATTAGACTTAAACAGCTATTGTGAAGTAGGAAGCCACCTTTTATTAAAAAGCAACAACTGTAAGAAACCCTCTTTAACCCCCTCCCCTCCAAACCCCACCAAAAGCCTTGACAGCTTAGCAGCTCTTCCCTGAGCAGGTCCCAGGTGAAAATGAGCTTTTTTGTAGATGAGTGCTGAACACAGCAGTCACTGTGTTAAAAACAAAACTGCAAATTAAATTAAAACCCCAAGTAGCTGAAAGAGGGTCATTTTAAGGGAAAATCTCCTTTTGTTCTTGTGGAAATAAGTAAGTATACCAAGTGACTGTGATTAAGTGTGAATTGCAGCAATTTTAGAGTGAAAGAGGATGAGTAAAGGAAAAAAGTTATCTCAAAAGTCTATCTGATACAACAGGTGTTTCACCATCAGAGCCTGCTCAAGGTCTGTGGACAGAAACACAGCTGTGAAAATGAGAGCACAAAGGAGGGCTTGGAGCCCAAGATTACTCCTCCTGCCTGGGGCACAGGAGAGCCAGGCAGTCCTGCTGCTCCTAGGAGTGTACCCCGCTCCTCTGGCAGCTGCCCCACAAACACCAGCCCCGCCTGGGCTGGCAGCAGGAGCAAGAGCTGAGCCAGCCTGGCTTTCCAGAGCTCTTGCATAGCCAAACCAGGCAGGGCCCTACTGCTTCTGCCAATAGCTGTCTGATAGTTTCATAAATACCAAGAATTAGCTGTTTCCCTTGAACTGAGCCATCATGGTCCCTCTTTGGGAACAATTTAAAACAATGTTTCCATGTGTCTTTTATGTACAAGAACTGTATTTCTCAAATTTAATATGGTTGTCCTGGAAACACTGCAGATAGGGTGTAGTAATTAACTTCTAAAAGTACTTAATACTTTTGTTGCCAATGACCCATGTAAAGAAAGACATCTGAATGAGAACATCACATCCAAATGGAATTTCAATGCAAATGAGCTGTTGCATTAAGAAAAGTGTGCTAAACAGCTAATTGCTTTAAATAGATGTTTGACTGGAAACAGTGAATAGTGTACCCATTTGACAAGGATGCAGAATTACTGGAATTTCTTTCTATGTATAAATACACATGAATATTTTATGATACTTTCATGCACGTGACACCAATCTGCATGTTGTTCAGCACATCTTACTGGAATAAGGGTGCTAGGTAATGCTGGATTTTTTTTTATGAGACCAAAACTTAGGAGGACTTAGCATTTTTATGGGAATTTTAAGCATGATGTCCAACCACTTGGTTCAAGGTGGAGCTCAAATTCAACTTAATTGCAGCGGGAAGCCTAAACAGTTGCCTAAGGAGAAAGGCACACACGCAAACAACAAGCAATGACCATTCCCAGTGAACATCCAAGAAAAAGGCTCTTCACTCAAATACTGGTTTTTTTCAAGGCTAGAAACACAACCTATCATTGGACTCCAGTTCTGCAACTACTTTATGATGGTCTTAATACTGATGACAATTCTGCATGTTGCAGTCTGGACCAAAGCTCTTTACATACACTGAAGGACATCCCTCTGGAATGACATGGTACCATCACCACTATGCTCATAATCCAAACTTCACCACATTGATAAAACTAGGGATTGACATTGCAAACTTACTTTTTGAATTTGTTTATTATCCCACTTTCATTTTTCTTGATGTCATGCACCATCTTTTGAAGCTTCCTGTAAGATATTAAACAAAGCCAGCATTAAATTACCAAGTGGTTGAACAGCCATTAATATAAATTAAGAAAAATATGCTTAATATATCTTCAATAAGTAGTTTAATTGTTAAATCATTTGCACATGAAGTTTTCCTCCCTTTTTAAGAGCTCTTTATCATTATTTGTGTTATCCTTCTTAATACAATTATGTACAGTATAAACAATCAATTTAAGAGTAAGTGCATCAGGAAAAAAATAAATCATTGCCTAAATGAATAGTTTAGAATATTTAAATGTTAACATTTTATCTAGAACTGACTTTACAACACTGCACAGCTATAATGAGAACGTCCTCTGATTCCTTAAATATAATGAGAATCGTGGACAAATAATTCACAAGCACATCTTTAACTCCTGCTGAATACTCAAACTATTAATTTACAGCAAAATGATACAGTGCTAATATAAAGAACTGAATTACTTATAGTTGTGAGAAACAGGTGTACAACAAAATGTTCCAAAATTTCCAACAACAATGTTCTACACCTGTAAGAGTAGCTTGGATTATTATCTAAACTAACCAGATACATGAAATCTGAGGTGAAAAGCTCAGAAGAACTTCTGCTTTTCTGTTGTATTTGTTGGGGTCTTTTTCCTAACAGATTCAGCTTCTGGTTCTGCTTGAAACATCACAAATAGTCATCATCTGCAGTTTGCTGTTTCTGTGTTGTGCCCCAGCTGGCACCTGGCAGTGTCTATAAATGAAAAGTAATGAGGAATGAAAAGACTGAGAGGAGATCTAAATGGTTTAGTTCTAGTTTGGGGAGAATGGTTGTCTGCAAGTGCTTGTATTTCTTTCAGAAAAGTTTGCCAGACTTCAATTAGGGATGCATGTCAGCATCAGTTACATTTCTTTTGTTGTTTGTCAGAGATAGGACTCAAACACCACCACCAACAAAAACCTAACTGTAGATTTCTATCTGAATATTGCTTATTGCTCATCACTGACATTAATATATCTTTACTTTAGCAAAATTATGGCTTCATTTTGAGAAAAGGTGGGCTTTTTTCACATTACTGGTTTTATTCTATATTGTTATTTAGTTGCTAAAAAAATCTTCACACGTGCATGCAAATAAAATCCACGACAAAATTGATAAGCACAAGTACCTGAATTAGTTGGCTTTTCATTTGATCATATTTAGGTGAATTGATTAGAGCATCATGGGAGTTCCATGAGTCTTGAATAAGGCTATCATTTAAAATATCATTTTATTACATATTTCTATTTAAAAAGGTGCATTTAAATTAGAGTTAATCACATGCACTGGTGCTATTATGATATTTTTTCCATGCAGAAGGACTGAAATCAAAACATTCCCATTTTTTGCATAGTCAAATTTCTTAAAAATCTGTGTCTCTTATTCTTTTTATGGAGGCATTTAGATTTCTAATTACAACTTTGATAAATTAGAGAGTACCTAATATGCGTTTGTGTGAATTTTTTCAGTCTTTAAAGTTATGTAGCTCTTATAGGAGTTGTTAGAACGCTTGTTTGTTGCCCCTGGAGAATTTATTTTGTCTGAAGCATGTGAGAGTAAGCAGATAACCACTACACTAAGTGGGAAGTGTAGGAAGTCATCAAGCACAGCTGATCTCCAGTTCAAGTGGAATCCCCTTTGACCCATAGAGTTGAACGAGCTGCAAAAACCAGTCTGTCCAGTTAGCTGGAGGCTGAAATTTCTTGAGGTGCCAGGCCATATAAAAGACAACTGAAAAGTTTTACAAAGAGCTGTCTGTCTGATTTGTGATCTTAGAAGAAAAAATGAGAGTCAGATAGAAAAGTCTATTGCAAGAGGGTTCTCCAAATCTTAAGGGACTCAACCCCAAGCCCGAAGGCCATTCCAGAGCGATGAGGAAAGCGAAGCACAGAAGGGCATTTATACACCCACAGTTTTGACTGAATCTACATATCTGACTAGCACTAAAAGACTTGTATAGCTCTCAAATACTTGAGATTATACTCCCAGTTAAACAGGTTTGTTGTGAGAGGATCTTACCAGAGCAGCAGCCCCGAGAGTACCTAGGAAATGGGAGCTCCCATGGCCCAGTGCAGGCAGCCCTTGTGTCATGCACATAACTACAACCCTCTTTCTTCACAACACATCTGAGTCAGGACCTCATTACCAACTAATGTTTGTTCTCCAGTGTTCTCTTGGGATGAGCAGATACTAGAAATACTCAAGGACCTCCATCAGCTAGTACTCTAAATGAAAATTATGAGTAATGCTTGTCTTACTTTGCATTGCATATAATTAAAGATAATCAAGAGCTAAAACTTAAAGTTGCTTCTTTAACTACAAGCTCCAACTCTTCATTAAACCTGCTTGGGATCTTTTTATGCAAAATCAGGTTTGCAGATAAAGGTACAGTCTGTGTTACTGCTAATCTTTGAAAGCACATTTCAGCAATAGATATTTTGAGATACAGTGTAATTGTAACTGGTATAGACTGGATGGGACCCTTTGATCAGGATCTCATAGCACACAGAATAGATTTTCAAAGTTCTGCAGGTAATAAGTTTGGAAGTCTAGGCTGTAGGTGCTTCTAAAAAGTTTTAGGTTTCTTACAAATACATTAGAAATTCTACATGTTGGAAGGAATAACAAAAAAAGACAGAAACCTAAAATAAAACACTTTTTAGCCCTCCGTTGCTATTTTTCATATCTTATCAATTTGAAACTCCAGTAATTCAGAATTACCAGATCTGTCGACAAAGGGGTCGCTAGCTGTGAAACGGATGTGAAGGAAGGTGGAAAGTTTTACTGTTGTAAATACCATACATCCTGAAAGAAGGATTTGCTGTGTGTTTGCAAAATACCTTGCTGCACTCAAGGACTGGCAGAGCCACCTTGAGATAAAACAAAATGAAACCTACCCTCTCTTTGATCTGGTCACAGCTCAGCTTATGAGGAACATGGGATGATGAAGGGAGGATGATGAGTAGACCTGGCCTGTGACACATCCCCACCTTCAAACATCATCTGGAAGCCTTTGGCTCTTTTGCATACACTCCTTCCTACAAAAGCTTTCCAAAGGTAATTTTTAAAGAGAAAAATGAAGAAGAATAAAGTGTGTAACAAATTTTCAACTCAGATGTGAGATGAGGTACAGAGTCCCCAGACTTGAGAAAGAGAAGTCTGTCTTAATTTCAGACAGATTTGCGTAATATGGAATTCTCCAAACATTTAAACTAGTTTTTGAGAAATTGTATTTATGGGTATTATAAATCTGTGAAGACATTTACCAATATGTATTATGTAATATGTGTATTATGGCTCAGAGCAGTCAGCATGAGTGGCTCCCCAGGGATCATGACCTGTCCCTGCCCCTGGAAACAGGGAGGGATCTCCCATGTGCATGAGCAGCACAGTTCACCCACTTGTGCACAGTGAATCCAGTACTTTGCACCTTCAGTGCACACATTGGTTGTCAGTGTTTTATCTGTACAGCTGCCTCTGTCACATGGGGAGCGACAGCCCATAGCAAGAGTATTTTGCAGGGTCTCTGGAGTAGGCAGAGGGACACAATTGCTTCAGGGTGTCTGGTTGTGAGCACTTGCACCTGAGAGGGGTCCCGCTAATGTTTTTGGAAACAGGGCTGACTGCAGCATCAGTGGGGAGCGGCAGCAAAACAGAAACTAATTTTAAATGATTTACGGGAAATTTTCTCTATTACAAGCGTACCTATTTCTGTTTATCTGGGGGATGAGAATTATACCTTCTTAAATTTCTGGTGTTTCCAGGACTGTCTGAATTATCTGTTTTGCCTCTTGAAAAATCCCCATCTGTACTCACAAACCAGTTTCTTTAGTTAAAGAAGAGCAGACTTTTGAATATGATATATTCACACATTTGCTAGGGCAGCTTTGCAAGCAATATTGACACATTCAACATTAAGGGACCCGTATGTTCCTTCTTCTCCTCCTAACATCAGTTAGGTATTTAACTGATGAAGTTGAATTGGTTTTAAAATAGTAAAAATAATTTAAAAAATAAACACACTAAGTCAGACAATTTGCATGCCAATTGCAGTTCTTATACATTTTTGGGTACATCTGTTTCTCACTGACAGGACAATGTGTAGTTCTGTGCCTAGAGAGTCATTCAATTTTCTGAAGATTACTACATCCATTCACTTAAAGTAAGACTGTGGGTAGGTGTAGCACTCACTTTTGTCTTAAGAAAGGCAGATCACATTTAAACAAAAAATTGTTGTTTCTCAGAGTTTTTGTTTGTTTGTTTGGGTTCTTTTTCAGGCAAATTCAAATACTTGGCATTAAAAATCTAGAATGGGATTTAGTAAGTGCAAATGTAGACTTGAAACAAAAAATGTCCAAAAATACCCACTTGCCTCAGCTATAAAGTTTTACAGGAAAGAACCACAAAACATAAAGCAAGAACGAGTATAATAGAATTTGGAGAATAAAAGCTAAGTTATTAGAAGATAAAAACCAAAACTCAAAGAGCAGAAAATTAAAAATTATTACAGCTACCTCTGTTAATTAAAAAAAAATCACATTAAAATATGAAACTAAAGAAAGAACAACATATCCAGACTCCTCCTTTATGGCTTCTCACAGAACAATTATTCCACCACCTTCTCCCCAGCTGGTCTTTGTTTTGTGTTTCTATTATCCTTCAGTTTTATAAACAGCTATGCAGGTGACCAAATTAAGAAAGAAAGTTATTGTTTCTGGAAAAAGGGGAAGACTCCTGCTTCCTTTTGGAGGGGGGGGAACATGCTTACCTAGAAAGGGGATTTGTAAAAGTACCACTTGAGATTTTGAAAAGCATGAAGCTCTTATGCTGAAATATCTTCTCAAACTGAAGTAACAAACTAGAAAAGTACCACTTTTCCTATGCCAGGCTTCCACGAAAGCAATGCTCCTGACATGGTCTTTGTGGAAGAACATGGATTTTGACGAACTGGGAGAGTGCCTTCCTAAGATGTATTCTCATATTACTTGTCAGTTTTGTGCCTCAAAGACAGTGAAATTAAATGTTACAAACCAACTCTACCCCCTTCCACCTCCCTTCTAATTCCTTGGTAGAAAGCAAAAAGAAATACCAAGTATAGAAAGTATCTAATTCCTCATTAGACCCCCTTCAGGTGCTTCAGATCTCCATATGCACACACCCTTATACCATATGCTACCTGGAACAGCAAGAGTGGGAGTCCTTTGCAAGGAAATGCCAGGTGGAATCAGCCACCTGGGTCAGAGTTGGTGTTTTCAATGGCTGTGATATGTGTAAAATGCATAAAAATGTGTAAGAGAGACAGCTCAATCCTTGAGGTGCAGTCAGATAAACCACTTCAGTAGCTACTGGTCCAAGGTAGGGCCTTACAACCCCTCATCCACTCTGGGGTCTTATCCACCCCCTGCAATGGCTTTCATGATGGGAGAAGAGGAAGTTTGGAGCTGGAGGTGGTAACCTGTGACACCAAACCATCCATTCAAGGCACTGAGCCTTTGATCTTTATCTGTAAAGCTATCTCAAAGCCATGAAGAAAAGTTCAAAGAAGTTTGCTTATCAGGAGAAGTCAATTACAGCTACCTGAGAGGAAGAAGGAACAAGGAATTGTTTTCTCTCGTGTTTGGGAGATGCACACGGGGAAATGACAATAGTTTATAGTAATTTTGACAAGAGTGTTGATTTTTTAAAAAGTCTCAACAACATCCTATTCTGCTCACTTTTGAATCATCCACTATTTTGCCTAAAAGCAAACCCTATAGTTAGAGCAGGTGTGTGTTTACATGGTACACACAGAAGCACAGAAAGGCTAATTGACTACATTCTTCATCTTCATATGCCCTCTACATAACCCTTACAAAAACACTGACAGTCCTCCTTGTACTGGTAAGTACTAATATTCACTGAGTAAATAAAAAATGTAGCATGTAAAGGGATAATACATCCTTGACAGAAATCATTCCTAACATGAAAGTAAACAGTGTAAGTACTTTGAGGTGATGGGGAGTTCTGCATATTGAAAGAACTCATTCTAAGCATTTGAATTTGCCTGGAAACAAACAAACACACACACACACTCCAAGGTTTGGACACCTCTTCCCTCTTATCCAGATTGCTCTTCCCTTTATCCCAACTGAATAATAGTGATACTGTAAGGAATACAGAAAATAATTAGATATTCTGATATGTAAGTGAACATTACATGTCACTTTTTGACATAAAAGGTAGAGGATATTTTCTATTCTGTAACTGACCTGCTCTGTTTTGAGCCTTTTCTTTTTTTTTTTGGTTAACTGATCTCTTTTTTGCACCAGCTCTCTGGATAAGTTAATGCATTATAAAACAAAAAAAACCCACACACAGAAGCTGCATTCACAAGACTTACTCCACTTTTCTGAAAGATTTTCAAGCAGCAGGAGGAAGATCAACACATTAGGCTACTCTAAAATACAGTTCCAGTTAAAACTGGGTGCTGTACCTCCCTAAAGGATTAGTTCCCTACTGCCTGGTTGCTCAAGGAGAGCAAGGGCAGAAATTTAAAAGAGTTAAGTGGCTTTTATATTTCAACAAGAAGAGGAAGCAGAAAGTCATTGCAGGGAAATGCATAAAGACAGGACCTGGTATGGACCCAGAAAATTACCACTAACAAACACTGCTGTACTTGGGCTGAAAGCGTTCTTGCTCAAGCAACAAAAGCATACTCATCATAGATGTGGAGTGGCACTGACAGGGACCTAATGGAGGTTACTCATGGATCAGTTTTGTTTGTTTTGTTTTGAAGCCTATCAAACTGTGTTAAAACTCTGGAGAAATTCTCTAGTTGGTCCCTATGTCACTTTAATGGAGCTCACATGGGCTGCCATTGAAAGGGGAAATTCCATTCTTCTCTGCCCTCGGTGCTTCCCCAGTTATGATGAATCACGGGACTTCCAGCTGGGAAACTAACTTCTTTTTTCTTTTGCCAATTTAGATATCAGCAGGATCAGATCCAGCTTTGTCACGTGGTCATTGAAACCCTAGTGCCAGTGAGAGGGCAGAGAGGGGCAGTGTGAGCAGGGGCATTGGGAGGGTGGAAGAAAGGGATCTGCTCTTTTGTCTGCAACTCAGACTCATGCCAATAAACTGGCCACATAGCTACAGCTTCAGTAGCACTTCGTTGCCTTTGTGCTTCTTGCAGAGATGCTTACAGCATCCATATTTTAAGACAGGAAGGAAACACTTAGCCACATGGTATAGCCTCTCGTTTTAATAGCCTACTTCAGCCGGTTTCCCCTTGAATTAAGCTTGAAAAACATATACTCATGTTTTTCATATTATTGCCTCAGGATACATTATTTTAATTCTTTCTAAAGTATTTACTGTGTAGTAATTTATGTTGAGGTCATAAACTTGTAGCATTGCACATCTGGCTTTGCTTATGTCTGGAAAATGAACTTGTTCAAAATGTATATACTAGCAGATTAGGATAAAGATGCTAACAGAATTTTCAAGCTTCTGTTACTCCTCAGTAATTTATTATGGCTGGCACAAACCAAATATATTTACATAGTATAAATAGTCCCTTTACAGTTTACCAAAAATCTAAGATGATGCCCTAGAGCCAAATGGGAAAATACTGTCCCTTTCAGCCACTGCTTCCCATCAATTTTTCAATTCTCCTGTCTGCTGAGCATATGAACTAATATGGTTTTCCAGTGCAACAATTTATGATTGTCATATTTGCCTTCCAAAAGCAAAGCATCTATCACATTTTAATGTCCTGTGCAGTATGTAGGTTTTGAATGATTCTGTAAAATACAAAACTGTTTTGGTCTGGAATCAACGGATCATGGGGTACCTGCAATATCATATTATGATTTAATATCTAGCACTCTACACAGCTGTATGGGGTACATTTATAAACAAACAGTAAAAAATGGTTTTGCCAAGTTTGCCGGAATGCTGGGGTTTTTTTCCCATGGCCATGAAAACTAATTTATTGGGTTATTTGCTTGGCTATTGATAATTTATTATTTTACTAAAAAAAAAAAAAAAACAACAAAAACCCCAAGTCATTAGATCAAATCTAAATTACTCCCTTCTGCTGAATAACTGACAGTCACAGGCCAAGGATAGTGTCATTTGTGTTTGCTATGGTTGACAAATGCTCCTACTCTGGACAGCTATTTTGGCAGAGCTACAATGTCACTACAAGACCTTATTTTATTTGGAACAGTGTGCATATGAAACAGTGGTAGAATAAACTATGCCAATGACTGAACAATTTTGCCAGCACAAGTAGAATGAAGTTATAGGTACTATATAAGCATAGCTGATCTTGTGAACAGATCACACTTTACACTGCTGTCTACCTGCAGAGATTGAAGCAGGGCATCTCTTGATAGTTTCAATATTAAACTGCATCATTTTGTCCACATTGCCATATTCTTGTTTAAAACACACGTAGATCACAGTCACACTTAAACATACTTCTCTATAAACAGCATTATAGGCAGGAAATTCTGTGTGAGAATAAATCCTATGTGGTGATTTAGTTTGGGGGTTTTTTCTCCCTTCAGCTTGTGGATGGGCTTTTGTTTTTGGGGGTTTTTTTTGTCTTGTAAAAATTAGCGTGTTTCAGGTTTGGTGGTTTTGGTTGTTTGGTTGGTTAGTTGGTTTTTCAGCCTGGAGATTGGTCCAGGCAGGATGACATACCTGGAAAGAAGAAAAGAAGCTTTAAAGGGATTGGTAGAATGAAATGGTTGTGCAGAGAGAAGGGAATAAAGAAAGACAAATATAGATGGGATGGAGGCTATGTTGTGCTGAAGGAAGGTCGGAGGGAGAAGCAAGAGGATTTGGCTGGAGAAGTAACACTGAGTTAAAGAATGGATTTTTGCAGTGGTATTTGGGGAAGTTTGCATTTCCTATCTCATTCCATTCCAAAGTCCAGAGATGAGAGGGATTCATGAACTGTTTAAGCTGACAGAAAACTAGAGGAAATAGAGATTATAAAACTTTATGTTTTCATCAAAATCCTGTGCTTTGCATGGCAAACAGGACCTAACAATCCTACAGAAAAGTCTTTTGTTTGTGCTCATCAGCACAGCAAATGTAGCCAGTGACCTCCTTTCCCCGTGCCTGTGAAATTCAACTTTGAAGAGTGCAAATCACTGAACTTTGATTTCGTGTGACCATCTGTTCAGCCTACATTTTGGTGGGCTAAAACATGGGTGTGCCACTAAAGCTGTTGTCACCACAGAGTGATACTGCACAGTGGAAAGTTGTCAGGAAACACTGGAAGGTGAGACAGGAGGTGGCTGTGGGTGGCAATGGGTGGCATTCCAGAAGACCTTCACAGCTGTTATGTCCTTAGGGCAGATTAGACTTTTGCTAGAAAGAGGAGAACACCAGAGCAGGTAGAAGAGCATGAGTGAAGCTGAGAGAATTGGGATTGTTCAGCTTGGAAAAGGCAAAGCTCTGGGGTGACCTCATTGCAGCCTTTTAGTATCTGAAACAAGATAATATCGGTCTACAAGAAAGTTGGAGAGGAACTGATTACAAGGGTATGTAGTAACAGGACAAGGGGGAATGGCATCAAACAGAGTAGTTTGGATATTAAGAAGAAATTCTTTACTGTGAAGGTGGTGAGGTACTGGAACAGGTTGGCTGGAGAACTTGTGGCTGTCCCATCCCTGGGAGTGTTCAAGGCCAGGTTGGATGGGGGTTTGAGCAACCTGATCTAGTGGAAGGTTTCCCTGCCTATGGCAGAGGGATGGGAACAGAATGGTCCCTTTCAACCCAAACCACTGAATGATTCTAGCATTTGCATAGCCTTTCCTCTGGACTCTATGTCTAATAAGAGGTTGAGATGTTGAAGTTGGATGTGGGCTTTGATGCCCAATTCTGTCACAGGGAGCATTTTCTAGGTTACTTTGAAAGTCCATTTTATTTCTTGCTTGAGTTTATTTTTGTTCTTTTGTCCTGTTCAAGTTCATTGAGGCAATAAACTAAGTTAAAATTTGCCTTGAAAAAACAGATTAAGTTTTTAAGTCTGTTTGCTACCACTAAGAGGAATTAGTGGAACTACTATAATAAAATATTTCTTACACTGCAAAACCAATATTCAGATATTCCCCAATAATTTTCTCCAAAAGTAAATGCTCACTATGGTAAAGCATCCGATGCATAGGAGGTGTCAATTTACAGCTAAATATCATTTCACTCCCAAATGAATTAATTTTCTACTACACACTTTCAAAAAGAAACAGTGTCAGAAGATCCTCTGTTAAAGAAAAGGCCTAGCAGTTACAGCCAAGCTATCAGTAGAAAATTAGTGAAGACCATAAACACCTCCAAGTTTGACAGACAACTAATAGACATTCAGGCCTTAATGAAACCTGTCTTGATTTTCATAGAATTAGGACTTAAACCCTTTGTGTAACAAGGAGGACTAATACCAAATCCTGCAAAAACCCCCAGACACACTTGTTCAACCTCAGAAAAGTAAATTCCCAGTTTATTTCCACTTCCTTTTAAATGGGCGTTATGCTTGGAGATAGTGATTTTAAGCCTTTGTTTTTGTTGGGGGCAGAGACAGACTGCTGCAAATTAATGAAGTCATCTGAAATTAACATGAAACTGTGCTCTTGGAAAAGGCTGTTTGCAATCTGGAATTTGCTGGCTGCGTGACCCTAGGCAAGTGAAAGCATGTGGCACACTTTGGTTTGTGCCATGGTTTGCCCGCCACTGCAGTGGTGAAGGACTGTGCTGAGCAGCTGAAACCAGCTACAGGCAGAGGGTCATCATTAACGTTTGTGGTCATAATAAAAAAATGCAGCAAGCCTGAAGAGATGCTGTGACACAGTCACATATAGTAGCTAGAAATTATTTAAATACCAGAAATCATAGGCTTATAGTCTAGGGAAGTTAAACCACAAAAGAGTCTGCAAGGTTAGTGCAGATTTTTCTTTTGAGCTGCTAACTTCCCATTACCCATGCTGCCTACTGTCCCTGATCATGAGTGCATCTATTTCTGTATGTTTGCAGCACAATTTTTTTTCCCTGAAGTTCAGTCTGAAATCCAGGCACACTAGAGCTGGCCATGGCAGCATATATTCACTCCACGCTTTGGGAAATGATTCAAAGTACCAAATTGCTTGTATGCACCACAGATTAGTTTCTCTCACAATAAATAACCAAGGCTTTGAATTAATTTTTCCTGACTATAAGGAAGAAGTTAGAACACACAATGTACTCAGAGGGAATATTTGTATAATACTGTGCATGCCTTATAAGAAAAACTATATAAAAATTTATACTGGAATTCCATGAAATTCCAGCATTCCTGTCCAACTATTACTGAAGTTAGTTGAGTGGCTTAACTGCAAACAATGTACATACCACAACATGTTAGGGAGACAGGCATATAAGAACACTTATAGCTCTTATTATTGCAATAAACTTAACAACTGGATCATGCCAAGAATTCAGGTCCAATATAAGACTTGCTAATGCAACAAAAACCTAGGTCTGGTAGGTTCAGCTATACCCATGGAGAATAACTGAGCTTAGCAAAACCACATAACATCTAGTTTTTCAGGTCTACACTTAAAAAAAATCAAAAGATCCACTCTCAGACAGTGACTCAACAGTAGTGCTTTTTTAACTTCTGCTGCTACAAAGCAGAAATTTTAAGAAAGCTGTCTTTAAAAACGCAAACTATAATCACTTCAATTGAAGCTATGTTTGGCAGGAACATTTCTTGGCATTGCATCTTAGCACATGAAGAAAAGTATGTTTTTGACATAACCACTTAGATCATGTAAGATTCTGTAAACTCTGAACCACGTATGCGTGTTCCATGCAGACAGATGTGGTATCAGGAAGTCAACTGCACTGTCAGCAGGTCACAGAGCACGAAGGGGTACCCAGCTGTTTCAGAGGAGGAGGAAAATAACATATCGCCATGTTATGCTGATCTCTTCCTGTGGTTGCACATCTCTCTTGGATTTATCCTATGAATATCTACTCATGGAAAGTTCTGCCTCAAGCTTTTAAGATTCTGATACTATAGTAAGATTTTGTAGTCAAATATCCAGGTTTCTAAGGAGTATTTTGACATGCTCAAATCGAAACATGCGAGTCCACTGAACATGGTGAGAACGCTCGCACGCTTGAGAAACGCGTGCTTAGACATTCCCTGCACAACTAGGCTGAATTGGCCATGAGGAGGAGAGAAAAAGTAACTTGTAACACTTCAGGTTAATACAGGAAAGAAGAGCTACTTCTTTCTCTTCCCTATTTTACAACAACATTAAAACCTCAGACAAGATGGAGAGTGTCATCTATGTGAAGATGCAGCAGAGGTGTGGCATTGCCTTTCGGGTTTAGAGCTTTTAAATCAGTTCACCAAAAAGCTGTGGGTCATTATAACCCTCACATATAGACCCACTTTGGATACTTGAATGTAATCCTGCTTTAATTGTTTGCAAAAGTGCAGAAGATGAATCCCAGCTACAATTTTATGACAGCAGAGATTGTGTACTTTATTTTTTATGTACCAGTAATGCATGGAATCAAACTTTCCATCTTGTTTCTCAACTTGTTATTTAAAGATAGCTAGTTTAGACCAACACTGAGCTCTGACACCATTTAAACCAGCTTAGACTACTTAAGGTGGTAAATTGCAGACAATGAGGAAATTCTCTGTGTTCTTTTTTCCCTGTCCATTGAGCCTTCCACAGAGTTCTTGCCTGGGCTTAGGACGCTTAGAAAGCCTGCTAGGCTTTTATTACGTCTTCCCGGCTGAGGACCATAAGTGTCACTGCAGCTCTGCAAGTACCCACCCTCCGCAACAATATTTCAACAGTATGGAAAGAGTAGATATCAATAAACTGCATTCCATCGAAATGAGCTTTACAAGGGATTATTTCAGCTGGCATGTAAGTTTCTGGGGAGAGGGAGAGAGACTTGAGAAGTGTTTATAAATTAGTATTAAGTGCATAAGTATGAGTTATTTTAGGAAAAAATATTTTTCAGTATTTCATCCTTATTTTTCAGGGGAAGAAAAGAATTCCATGTTACTTTAAACTGAAACAGAACTTCTTTTAACTATTCAGAAATACAAAAAGTCATGATGAAAGAGCCTCGAGATACCAACTGTACTAGCACACCAATAGAGACACACTAAAAATACTTCAGTAATGGCCAGCTTCTGCTTTTTTCCTCTCAAACCCTGTATTTAACATTGTTCTCCTTCACTAAGGAACATTTCCCGTTTTCCAGTTCCCTCTATTCCACCAGTTCTTTCGAAGATTAGGAAATATTACAGAACTTAACTGCAAAAGCCATCTTCATAGGACATTAAAGCATTAAGCAATTAATTAAGTTTTTCTAATTTGCATAAGACTCATACATCATAATGAGTCACGCACTATTTCCTTACAGCTTTGAAAGAGACACTTTGAAAATACTCCTCTTTGCGCTGCAGACGAAGCCGACACACATTTTGCTTTGAAATCAGTGTCCTGTTATCCACTCCAGACCCGTGTTTACCTCCCGCACTTCCCTGCAGCGCCCTGGCCACCGGTGATAACTCCGTTTAACTCCAAAACTTCTGCCAACTTCCTCGTGCCTCGGCGCCTCCCAGCGCCCCCGCACTCCGCTGCGGGAAAGGGCTCGTCCCCCCGCTGCCTTCCCGCAGCAGCCCCGCGCGGCCCCGTTCCCGGAGGAGACCGGGAGCGGACCAGCCCCTACCTGAACTTCTCCCCGGCCGGCACCGTCAGCTTGTTGAGTTTGTCCATGCCCGTGAGCGCTGCCCCACAGGACGCGCTGCCCCACAGGACGCGCTGCCCTCGGCCCGGCACCTGCCGGCGCCGCCGCTTCCCCGGGCCGGGCTCTCCCTCCGCCGGGTCCCGCCGGGTCCCGCCGGGCCGTGCCGAGCTACCGGAGCCTAGTCTCGTCTCGTCTCGTCTCGTCTCTCCTCTCCTCTCCTCTCCTCTCCTCTCCTCTCCTCTCCTCTCCCCGTCCCGTCCCGTCCCGTCCCGTCCCGCCCGCAGGCACCGGCAGAGGAGGGACCCGGGGCTCGGCCCGGCCCCGCCCCGCCCGCGGCGCGCACAGGTGGCTGCGGAGCCGGGAGCTGAGGAGGAGCCTTTGGGAACGGGGGCGCGAGGCCTCGCCGATCCACCCCTCCGCCTGGAGCTGCCGCAGCGCCGCCGGGCCGCGCTGGCCGGGGGAGCTGAGGAGCGGCGCGGCGGCCCGGCTGCGCAGCGGGCGGATGCGGACGAGCCCGGCGGGCCGTGCCGGGGCCGGTGGCCCGGTCGCTGTCACCTGCCCAGCTCAGGTGACTTCTCCGGCTGCGGGGAGACATGAAGGCGCCTGGTTCCCCTTCCCCTTCCCGCTCCTCTACACTTCTGGTGAATTTGTGCCAGGTGGGAACATGCTGCGTGGGAACTTTTCCTTTCCTGAGGTTCCCCAGCAAAAGCAAGAGAAAATCATAATCTTAGCCCCATTCTTTTGAACGTAAGTGTAAAGAAAAAAAAGTTTCTTACTCTAATTCTTAAACTAAGGCAGGAGAAAACCCTGATCCTTCCAGAGACACAGCAAGGCTGTTCCTACCCAAGATGAAGGCAGCTGACTGTGTTTTATGGCTCTGATATCTCTAAGCCTGGGATTTTTTGCTTAGTCTTGAGCTCAACCATATTTTCCTCTTTAAAGATGAACTCTGGAGGCAGCCAGTTGCTTCTGAGGGGCAATGTAGGCAGTTGTTCCCATCCAGCCTTTATCCTGAAGGGCTGATTCATTTGAATTCTGCACCTTTGGAGGATGGTGCTTGTTGCTCCCATTCTGTATCTTTGGCCTCTCTGCAGCTTAGTTTATAAGCTAAGGCTGTTCTAGGGAAGAAACGTAGTAGTTATTTTTTTTAAATTTATACGTCTGCATCATGTTAATGTGTTTTGATAAGTACAATATGTTTTGAGGACACACAAAGGTATTTCTTGGTGAGATTCTCATTGCCACTTGGCTAGGTTTTCACATGGAATTCTCCCCAGATTTTACTGACTAAAGTTTTATCTTGTGAAACTGAAGGAGCAAAACAGACTTTCCTGGTTAGTGCAGGTGACTCTGGGGAAATAGCCTGCCATGAGATTTTTGCCTTTGATAGCAGTATTGTTCTGATCTTGGCAGGCTGGTGTTTTTGGTCTCTGAGCTTTCATCATAGAAATCACTTGATATTTTAATACAGTATTTTGCTAGGCTGGGCTGATAGTGTACAAATTGTTTTTTTGGGGGGTATCTTATAAAGTTTGTGGGCTTTAAGGAATAATATGATGTTGAATGTCATGTAATAGCGAAACTGGAATTCCACGTTGCATTGTATCTGGTTGTGGACTGGTCAGCTTTGCAATTTTTCTCCCTGAAAGTTATTTTGAAAACTAAATTAATTTTGTATTAGTTAAAATTCACACTCTAGCAATGTGAAGAAGTGAGTATGAATAAATTGCTGTGTCACTTTCCCTTTTGCTTATATAATCTTCCCACTTATCTTAACACATACCAGAATGAGAGATTTGCTCAGTAGGCTCCTGCAGTTGTTTCCCTCACACAGCAACTGCCTCTTGCCTGGCTGTCACAGAAAGCCTGGGCTGTTTTCCTTTGGGATCTTTGGTGGCAGCCTGTCATCTGCAATATTGTGCTGGTTTCGCCTTGTTTCTTCTTGACTCAACCAAAGCTACAGGTTTAAAGCTCTGCAGTGCCCAGTGCAGAGGCTTTCTCGCCTGTCCTTGCGGTGCTGTCACCTCCCTGGTCCCAGGAAGGGGCGGCTGCTGATGTGTCATGCTCAGGGCAGTCCCTGAGTCCCGCACACTCAGGGCTTGGTGACAGTTTGAGTCACACAGGATTTCTCATCCCGGTCATCTGCCGGCCCCTGTGTTTGTGTAGCTGTGCAGTGACATGGACTGGGGAAGGAGTCCACTACAAACGATCTAGCAAAAAGTCAAAAAATTAGGGGATTTTAACTGCATCAGTTTTTTGATTTGATTTGGTGCACAGATGTTTGTGAGGGTGCAGCACAGGGTGGGAGGAATAGGGCATGTGACTTCTTAGATTGGTACAGCTGCCAAGAAGTTACTCCTAAGAAAGTCTTCATTACACAAGGCTTGTTCATGAGATTTTGTGGCACCTGGTTAGCTCTTTCTGTTCCGCCTCCAAGTCAGCCTATCTGGCCATCTGCCCCAGTGCTGAGAAGGCTGGTTTGGGTGCAACAACATAGGAAAACCACTAGAGAAAAACCTTAAATCAAGAAGGGCATGGCCAAGCCCCTGCAAACAGCCCTACACCTCTCCTTTTTGCCCAGCATGTGTTTCAGAATTTGAACTCCTGGCCCATGTTGGGACTGATCCTGTCTGTGGTCAAGTGGACTTGTACAGCCCATTCAGACAGGGACACGCCACAGTGTCCAGCTGGGTGTGTGGCCCTGCAGACCTGCACCAGGGACAGGGCAAGGAGCAGGAGTTTCTCCATCCCTCCAGCCTTACTCATCACCCCAAAACAGTGTCTCTGGGGGTCCAGGCTGGAGGTGGGGGCAGGGCCTGACTGGCCCCCATTGCAGGAAACACCCTTCCTTCCTCTTCGGGAGCCTTGGGAGAGCCTGGAGGTGGTGGTAGGTTTGAACCATGCAGCAAACATAATGTCATGCTATTTTTGTAGTTGTAACCCCAGCAACTCTCCCTCTTTGACATAATAAGCTCATTTGGATAAGGCCAAGGAGGAACTGGGATTTGTTTTACCACGTGGGTGGCATCTTGACCATAGTGGTGGTTAACATGAAACTCTCCTCCCCAGCCACAAGGGCTGTTTTAGGTAGATGAGGATTTGTTTCCAGGGATGCCTGTGTCACCTCCTTGCTCCATGGCACATCTGGAGCCAGTGGGGATTGTGCTGCTGCCTGCTGAGACATGGCCTGGAAGCCTGGGCCAACCTGCACTGCCCAGCTGAGGGACAGGGCCCTGGGGTGTGGGGCATAATGCTGCCCCCGAAGAATGTATCTTGAAGTCTTGGATGAGGCATTTTGCAGAGGTGTTCCCACAATACTGGTTCCCTGGAGCAACATCATTGAAGTCTTTTACCTAAATTGTATTTTATTATCTAATGTTTTAAGAACCCACATCCACACAGACTCTGTCACTTTTGTGATTATGTAGATAAGCACTAACTTTATTTTCCTGTATATGGCTGCAAAAGATAGGGGATGAATTCCTGGCACCGTTACCTAACACAAGTAATGCAGGATTTGCCAGTAAATTCCCTTGGCAGGATGGCTTACAGAATATACATGCATTTCTATTTTAAATTTTGATGCTCAAAATACCATTGTAATTTTGAAAAAGGCCTTCTAAATGTTTGGATAGATTTTCTAAATGCCTCTGTCTGTTGCAACATGATTTTCTCTTCACTGCAAGTGTTGTGGCTCAGTCTGCGTTGGTCTCTCTCATCCTCTCCCAGTATGACTGCGTAATTCTCCATTTATGCTCATAAATAGAAAGATTTTTAAAAGCAAATTCTGTATCTTGTATGTTCAGAAAAAAACCCTGTTTTCTATCCTCTCTGCTATTTTCTGCTCTTTATTTCCCACCAGCTCTTTCCTTCCACATGCTGCCTCATTCTGGTGGCATGTTCTGGTTTCTATTTCAGAGCTGTGAGGCCATTGAGGCATGGCCAAAACCAGACTTGCTGAAACAAACCCCGTCACAAAGACTGTGAGCATCCTACCTTCGTTTGGTCAAAATTTGCTGTGAATTGGCAGGTATTTCCTGTTTCAGGGCTCCAGTTCTCTGTATCCTACTGTTAGGATAATTTTTGGGTTGACTTTGAATTTCTGAGTAGATAAAAAACTCCTGTAGCACAGAAACAAAGGATCAGATGGCTTGTCTAAAGCATTTTAGTTCTTGGTAAGTGATGTCCCTAGATCAGAACAAGCATTTTCATACAGAGCCAATTGTAGAGAAATCATTAGGCAAAATCCAGAGTTTGGCTGCTATCACTGACAAGACTGGTGTATTTTCTTGCCCAAAGGTTTATCTCTGACTCCTTTGATGACTACCTTTTCTTATTTCCACTGAAATTAATGCTCTCTAGTTTAACACCTTCTAGTACATGGTTTGTATGATGATTTTGGGTTTGTCAGGGCTTCCTGCTGAAGCGACTAAATTTAATATGTCAGCTGTGCATATCTTCCTTTAAGATTCATAAGTTTTGATGCTAACACCTTTTTATGGAGACCATTTTTGCCATTGTCTTAATGCAGTTTACAGATTATGACTTGTTTAGTCTAGGGAACCCAGGGGCATGTTTGAGTTCCTGATACGGGTTGGTGCCTGAAGCCACATCCTGACTGCAGGTGGGCTGAGGCTCAGTGGTGCAGCAGCATCTCCCCATAGCCTCCTCTGCATGGCAAGAAACCCTAGGAAAGTGTCCCAGGTAGGAACTGTGGCACACAGGAGACATGGGCAATCAAGGTGCAGGAAAGAGTGTGAAAAGTCGAAGCCAGGGTTCAGGTACAGCCTTGGCTCTCAGTTGCCATTTCTGAACCTCTAGGGTTTCACACATCTGAAATAAAAAGCAGACAGTTTTAGACTCTATAATAGAGCATAAACGTTTAGCCGTGATAAGCTGAATAAAAAGAACTACAAATAGATTGGTTTAAAACAATGATTTACAGTAAATCTCTTTAATGTTTATTTTTGATGCTTTGAGGAGACAGTGCTGCATCAAAGGACCTCAATCTATGCATGACTATTCAAGAGGAAGCTATTTTTTACAGATTACATTAATGCTCATAGATACAGTCTAGTGCCTGCAATGTATGTAAAACTGCCAAGATTTCAAATCAGTTTTGATTTGAAGTAAGCAATCCGTTTGATTACCAGGTTTCATTTTTATTCATTTCATGACCATATAAGACTTACTTTTTCTCTCAGTTATGTTCAGAAACCTGTTTCTTAACCCCTTCTCGATTAACAAAGTTTTCTCTCCAACATTATTAGAGGTGACTGGGCCAAATTTTTTTCTTAGAAGTACTCTGGAGTGAAGGATGCAACTGTTCTTTATAGGAAAGAATTAATCGAGAGAATTTCATGTACAACCTTCTCTTGCCAAGTGTGTTCTTAGATTTTGATTTCCCTACTTTTGGGGAATGTGGAGAATCACAGGACGTTGCACAATTTGCTCTTTAAAAGATGGCTTTGTGAGCTTTTGCTTGGCTTTTCCTTTAGGAAATCCTGGCAATAGAGCAGCACTATAAGTTCTCCTGAGCAATACATAAAATGATTGCTGAGTCACTTCAGAATATCTGTCTGATTTGACTGTCTTGAGGTTATAGTGTTTCACTTAGCTCAGAGGTACTTTTCCCTGCCTATATCTACAGGCTGTCTTTAATCTCAGGTTGATAATTGCTTCAAAGAGAGCATGTATTCAAATGTGAAGGACTCTACTTAAAAGACACATCTACTGCTTGAGCTCTGATTTTTTACTACTGGATTAGCACTAAAGGGAGAGCCCCAGCCATAGAAGCACTGTAATGTGAATGTAAATATAACTGGTCAGTAACAGGAATTTGGCTTGATCAGTCTGTGTTCACATGAAAGTTAGGAAATGATTGCTACAGTTCTCTTTTTCAAGGCTGTGGAGTGAAAATAGCCCAAACTGCTACCATCTACATCGGAAAACAGCCCAAATAGAAACCGTCTGAATCTGAACTGGAATCTGTAGTCATGTTGCAGGCTCAGTTTGTTCCTAACAGAATCTGCTGTTTGATAGTGTTTTGTATGTATTTGATTTCTTCTGCTTTCAGAATATCCGTAGGAAGATGTGCCAGCAATGGGCTGTGGTGGCGAAGAGCGGAGGGGAAGCAGAGAGTTAGCAGTAGACTGTCATATGCTGCCTTTGAGGGTTTTCTGCTTGATTATATGGATCCAAATGCAAATTTGTGGTACTTTATACCAGGCCAAAAATGCACTCAAACTCTATTGTTTAAAATTATGTCGATTTAGACATAGTGTTTTGCCCCCTCAATTTCTATTTTGGTTGTTACACTGCCTACTTAACTTATTGTTCACTGTCCCATAGCTGGTATTTGGAAAGCATGAGTTTATGGAACATGATTTCTCATGGTATTCTCTATGTTTGCTGCTTACTGATTGCTACAAACAGGTGAAACATTTCTACTTTATGTTTAAAATAATATATATCTTTTTTCCCCCAACTAATCAATTTCAATGGCTTTTTTCCTTTTCCAGGATGCATATACACCATTTTAAACTAGAAGACACTCCTTGTAGAGGGAAAGTTACATGTGGCCTTTGGTTGTGTCTTAGCAGATGAGAGGAGGGTACATTTCTGTCCCAAATGTTTTTAAATAATACTGGTTTTCAGAAGTTTTAGTCTTCCCACTGTGAGTCAAATGGCTCAATGCCACAGTGTTGATTTTGGAAGACTCCTATCAACTGCCCTAGAAATCTTATAACTTTAATTGTTTATCATTTTGGATACCAAATGGCATACTCAAAGTTGGTCTTAAAGTACTAATAATAGGAGATGCATTTGAAAATGCAACTCTAAATTTTATTGAACAGGATTTGGGTTTGTCATTAGGCTTACTGGAGGAAGCAGGTCATATATGTAGGTGTGTACTGCAGGCAAAGATGTGGAAACAGTAAATTTAGTAGGATTTTCTCATGAAGAGTCTTCTGAGCAAACACATTTTAGCACCTGCTGAGAATATGTGTTTTATTTCTCTGGGGACTGTGCAAAAAGCTGCACTTCTGCTTTTCAGTTTTACTGTCATCTGTTCCATGTGCGCACAGAAACACAAAATTTGCTCCTACGGACACACTAATTATTTAGTGTCAAACTCAAAGTGTTCGAGATGAGATTGTCTCAGAGGCAGTGACCTGTGCTGGAGCCAACCGACAGCCACAGTGACTCATGGGAGCAGCTCTGCTTGTGCTGCAAACCTGATCCCCTTCCAGCAGCCAAGAGTGACTGCAATGGAGATACCCCTAACTGGTCTGCTTAATCCCACTCTGACCCTAACCACGCAAGGGAGGGTGTAGGTGCACGGGGTTCTTTGCAGACTGGCAAGCCACGCTTGTTTCTGACTTTTCTGCAGAGCTTGTATACTCTGCTCTCCTTCCTCCTCACCCCTTGTTGCAGTAGGATTAAATGGAACAAGTTTGCTTTCCCGTCCACCCTCGTGTTTGGGGTGTGGATTTACCCTGAAGGGTACCCAGAAGGCCTTCGTGGGAGCAGCTTGAGATATTGGTCCCTGGAATTGAGAGTGAGACTTAGGACAGGGAAGGATCAGAGAGAAGCAGTGGTTTGTGTCCTTCCTTTCAGCAGGTGCCTACGAGCATCAGTCAGCATTCAGGCATAGATGGTGCATGGTCTAAGTATGTTTGTGTCCCTGCTGACAAAGTCGCTCACACAGACAAAAGGCTGCACAAATTTTTAAAATTTCAACATGAAAGGAATGTCTTGACATAAGGTTATTTTTGTATAGTGCTGTTACACATACCATGGTGCCTTCATTATCTGGAAAATGCTGGAAAACTAATAATTTTTAAACCACTTCTTTCCTGCTCTGGCCTGTAATACGTACAGCCAAGGGAAAGGGTTGGTGGGTGTATTCTCTGGCACAGTTTGGTAATCTGCACTGCTTCACTGACCATAATTATGCTGTCTGAGCATTTTCCTATGCCTGCTTAAGAAAAGAAAAAATCATTTTGTTGGTAGTCTTTTCTATTTCCATGTGTTTCCATCTGCTTAAGACTGCTCTCTTCTGTTTCCTGGATAACTGGAATTGCCTGACATTGGGAGCAGAGATGTCAACGAACATAAAAAGTTTCAAGAGTCTTTTTCGCACAGAAATGCAGTGGGTTTGAAATACCACCTTCAAAAAAAAAAAAAGTTAAATGATCAGGGAGATGGGGGACTTTCTAAATAAAGAAATTATTATCTTATTAATTAAAAAGTATCAAACTACTATTTGAAATAGCAACAAGAGAACATTTTATGGCCAAAGATAAACACTTTAATGGAATAGTCTCTTCTGTGGAGAAAAATTGCTCAAACTTGTAACTACAGCCATGAAATTTTTCTGTTGTCTAAGGCTGCAAATTTTGTGGATTGTTGCTAAGGATATGTTTACACAGTTGGTAACTTTAATTGAATTAAAAAATACAAAATAGAAAACTGTAGCAGATGAATTGGAGTCCTACACTATATCAGAGAGGGTTATTATTTTTATAGATCCTAGTGTGAAACATTTATCACTATAGTACATCATTTAAAAGAGTTATGTCAGAAATTTGTGGTCATATGAGCCTACATCTTTCCACTTTCAGAGTACATTGGTAGAAAAAATTCTGTATTTACATCAAATACTGGATTTTGGAATAACTTCAGATTTGAAATACAAAGGAAACCCAATCAGAAGTAAAAGAAGAAAGAAAATATGATAGAAGTCTACACGTAAAGAAACACATATATGTAAATTTGAATATCCATTATACTGCATTGTATTATTTGTAAACAATCTTCCCTTTTCTTTATATGTTGTTCTAATAGAGAACAAGAAGGTCACTGCATTGAGGAAATTACAATCTAAAATATTTTGTGATTGAAGAAAGTTTCTGGCTCTTAGTTTAGAAATAATATGCATAGATGATAGCTGTATAAGGTATTTAATTTCTGGTCATTAGTGAATTTTACCAACATCTGCAGCATGGATTTGGATTTATCCTAAATCCTTAGGATACCTTTCTCTGTATTGTCTGTATTGTAGCAAACTGCCTGGGGTTATGTCATACATTTGAAACAGTCCTGCTTGTTTTGTCCTAATGATGTTGAGTCAGGATTATGTTACAAACAGACTGATGAGTGCAGACTAGTTTGCTACATAGTATTTGTAATTTGAAACTGTTCACAAGGTGTATATTATTTGTATAAGTTTTGCTATTAAATGTTCGTATTAGTTAGGAAGACAATACCGATACAGTAGAGTCCAGGGACTTCTTCCAGGGAGAAGTTATTGGTTTTTAAGCGCTGTGATTTCTTTCAAGCTTAACCTTTCCTTGAGGTCGGTTGCCTTTGATCATTCTGTTCACAGGAGAATTTCTCCTTTTATGAGAAAAAAACTACTCAGAATATCATGAGCTTCTAAAGAAATTACAGATTATTATTATTCTCATTCCTGGTGGAACTGATAGTACCTGAGTCGAAGAGCACAGTGTAATTTTGTTTGTTTCAGGTGGTCCGTGGGGTGTTACACCAGCCCAGCAAGTGACGCGCTGTTCACACGCGTGTGTGGAGGCACCCGCCCGTACCCATTCACTCATTCTTTTCTTCCTGAAGCATCGGGTGCAGGCTACTGTCACAAATGTCACCTGACACAGACCTTTGAGCTGACCCAGAATTGCTTTGCTTTAAGAAAGCCGATACACAAGAATGTCAGAGTTGAAAGAAATGCCGTAATAGAGGAACGACATTTTGAGCTCAGTTCAGAATGAGTTTTAAACTTAAGCCCAGGTGTCTGCTGGAGCTATGCCGTAGGGCTGTGTTTCAAAATGTTTTTGAGGCATTGGTTGTGAATGAAGAACACTTCAAATCTGTCCAGAAAGTGGTGCTTTCCCAGAAACTGGTGTTCCATCCTGTGGACTCTGCAAGGTGCATGACAGGTATAGATGTATACAGATATGTTGGTTTTGTCTCAGGCTGGTTTGGGAGCATTTACATCTTTAATTCTGAAGAATTTATTCCCATTATTCATTGTGGTTAACAGAGGATCTGATACTATATTCACCTTGATGATGGTAGAAAAGTGTTGCTGGAAAGACCTCATCTGTAAAGTCTGTGATCAGAAATTAGCAACATCTGTTATTTTGCAGTGTTTACTTAGCTGCCTTTTTTTGCTTTTAAGGGAGAACCCAATAAAATACCAATGCATTGGAGGTATATGATACATGTTTAGTACTGCTTTTGGTTAAAAGCTGAAATTGTTGAAATTTGTTGGTTTATCTGTAATTTTGAATAAATCCCTGGCAAGGGATAACCTAGCAGAGAATATCTGTAAGACTATACATGTGAATCATACTTCTATTTCTTTAAAAATAAAAAATAATGCTAAGAAATAATTGACTTTGGAACTCCTTTTCAGGGTGTATTTAAATCTATCTATTCGCAGGCTACATGTGAACAATATTTGTGCCAGTGATATAAAAGTAGTATAGCTGGTAGTTCACGTTGACATTCCAAGCAATACAAAGAATTCTTTTACTTCTGTATTCTTGAACTGTAATATCTATTAATTAAAGCAACAGTATGGATATGTCTTATATTCTTGTGTATTTCTTCAGAATAGTATTCCCTGAGCCAGAGGAATGAAAGGAGGAACTAATATACTGTTAAAGGTAATTAATTATATCAGCCAGATCAATGATTTAGGAAAGGATTGATTACAGTTATGAAATGTATGGTAAGGTATGTTCTCTGAAATGGTAACATATTTTTAGGTTATAGTCTGTATTCTGAGAGCTTGGTAAAATAATAAAAAGCCATGAAACTGAGCAGTGAGGAACTAAATAGGAGAAATGACAGAGCTGTGGTAGCAGGTGTCTGTCAAACTCGGTGCCAGAATTGTGAAGAAGAAACTGAGACCTAATGCTCTGTCAAGGATGTTATTGGAGAGTACCTAAAATGTGTGCTGGCAGTAGGTAGAGGAGAATGGAAAACAGGAAAGCTAGTATAGGAACTGTAAAATACATAAAATCTCCTTTTTTTTTTCCCTCCCAGAATTCTTGGCTATTAGAAACAGGAGATTGTCAGGGTTTGATAAATCAGGCATGGCTTGTGGAAGAATAAAATAAAATATTTTTAAAGACAGATTAGGTAATACTGTTCCATTACGATTTTTAGCAGCAGTCTCAGTCCAGACCAAAACAGATTTGGACAGGGAGACTGACCTGCCTCCCTACAATGGAGAATGTTCTTTAATCCCTCTGTCCCCCAGGAGGTTGAAAAAATAACCTGCAAAATGTGATCCTACAAGTAGTCCTAAACTGTAGCATCCTGCAGGAAAGCTGCTGTTACTGTGGCAAAAGACTGGCCATAGTCTGGCCTGAAAACAGTTCCCCTCTTCAAGAATTCAGAGCGTATCTGTATTTTATTCCTAAGAGTTACAAACAAACATTAAGACTGTAAAGTCAAAGTGTGTTTATACTGCGTGCGGGGGGAGCATGGTGCTGGAGCTGGTGACAACTGAGCAGTCTCTGGAACAAGATGTAGCAGAGGTACACCTTGAGTCAAGGCATGTCTGGTCATACGCAGCATCCATTAGAGCATTTTCTGCTTCTGGCAGCTGAGCAGCTCCTGTGCTGGATGATAACTGCTCAGTTCCTATACTGCGCCCAGTGCCAGCATACAGGTGCGCTGAAACACTGAAAATGAGAAGGCTGGGATGAAGATGCTTGTGACTCATAATTTCATAAATATGTACAGTGTAAGACTGTCTGTATTTAGGTGGTTGCAGGTGATCTATCCAGAGAAGCTCTCTGATGCCCTGAGTCATGTGTTGATGAGTGTCAATGCATCTGCATATAGTTATGCACAAGTGCTGCCATGTCAGTGTCTGTGGTGTTACTAAGGTGATCCTACATTCCTCCCTCTGGTTGCTCTTGGAAAGGGACTTTATAAGGAAGGTGCTAGTAAAAAGGTATTTATTTGCATGCTGAACACAATTTCTGCATTTTTGGGGGGCAAATCTTTGTAATATGTATTTTTGGCAAAGTTGATGATTCTATGGGTTTCAGACAGTTGGGTTTCAGGTCTTGAATTCTGTTGCACAAGGGGCTGCTGTGGTGTTCCTAGCAAGTGCACTTCATCTTTTCCAGGCCAGCTGCACTGAGCAGCCTCCTCTGAAGCTGTTTCAAGTGTCTGGTTGCTGCAGCCCCAACTGTCTGGCTTGCAGCTGCATCAGACCCTCCTGCTATGGTCCCTTAACTTCTCCTTGCAGCTCATCTTGTAACTTCTTCACTTTGTTTGTGTCGATGACCCCATTTTAAAGTACTGCACTTTTCATTGTTTAGTATCATCTCAGCCTGTTCTTTTCTCATTTCTGAACTGAATAAAGTTTACATGATTTGGTTTAATACTTTCCTTCATTATCTTAGTGCATAGACCACCTGACATCACAACACAAACATATGAAGTAATGAATGAATCTCCACATGCTTATACAAAAGCAAAAAGAGGTTGTGTTTTCACTCATTTTCACAGAGGCTAGTCTAAAGCAAGGAGAATGAAATGTCCCTCCTGCAGAGAGCATAAATATATATTGATAACACACTGTAAATTAAATATTGTATTTCTTTCAAAAACTGAGAGGACTCCAGTTTGGGCACTTGGAGCAAAATGAGCCCAGACATCTGTTCTGTTTTCTGCCCAGTGTGTAGTTGAGCTGGGGCACATGTGGAATTCTGCTAAAATGAGATTATAAATTAATAGCCCTTCACACTTCATTGCTTGAATGAGCCAGAAGTTATTTTCTTCTGGTTTTGAGTCCCAGGTGCAGCACTTTCTGACTAACAAATGTGATTGTCTAAAAGGGAAGAAAGACCAGTGAATTGAAACTACAACAACCTCTTCTCTATGGTCTGAGTACAATCATGTAATGGGGAACAGGAAAGCACATCAACTGACAGAGTGGAGGAAAGAGATCCTGTCCAGAAATATGATGTTGGTGAAGAAGTGGTTTGTGATTTGGGCAACAGGTTCCATTTCTGGTCCTTGCTTCTGGCTTTGTGTGGAAACATAAGCAGGCCATTTGGATATGTGTCCTAAAAGGTGACCCATTTCTTTGGTTTTTGGTACCCAAATAGAGTTGCTGCGTACTGATATTCCATTGCTATTTAGGCTGGTCTAGAGTACGAATGAAGGGAAACATTCCTACTTTCACTAAAACTTAGTGAAATGAAGCTGACTGTTACAGTCCCTCCAGCTGGACCAGCATGTGCTTTGTTCTCAGAGGCTGATCCACCCTTGCTCTTCAAAGAGGACTAACAGATCTCTAGTCTGTCTCACTGTTATCAAAAAGTATCTCTGATGTACCTTACTGAAGGTCCCTAAAAATGAGCATAGTTTCAATATTAAAAAACACTTGTAACTGTTACCCCCACCCCCTCTAATGACATTCCATAGATGGCTGAGCATGGTAGGCTAGCATGAAAAGTGATTGGGCAAGGCTGACTAATTCTATAATTTTCTAATTTAGAAATTGTCCTGAACACAAATGAACGTTAATGTTAATGTGTAATGGAAAATCATGGGGCTGAAGAAGAGGAGGCTCTGGAGACACTTCTAGGCTTGTACTGATTTATATGTTTTATATATATGTGTATATATATATGTACATAATCCAGCTAAAGCTGCAACATCTGTGCCTATGTGCTTTCCTAACTGGGACAGGGAGGACAAAATGTGCCAAGAAGATATTCAGGCAGCTCGAAACTGGTTTCCATCACACCATCAAGGGTGTTGAGAAGATAATTTGGGATTTTCTCTGACATCTTTCATACTTTATCAGTTCTTTCATGACCTCCAGATAATATCAACTGGTATTTCATCTGTTTGAGAATGTGATTATTTTTAATAAGAAAGGATAAAATTAATTTATGTCATGGGAGTTTCCCGATGCAATTTTCATGAAAATGGAAAAAAGCTCTTCAACACTGGCAATATATCTTAACCCCAAGGCATTCCTCATAATTACAATAGTGATAATTCAGTCTAACAGTGGTATGTGCATAAAGAAAACCTTTTGTCATATATTCTTTCTGCTCAGCCCAGGGGCAGGAATACAGTACACAGAACCACAGGAATTAAACACTGCCAAGTTAGTTCCCACTTTAACCACACCTGCAGTACTGTAGCACAGTAACATCTGAACTGCCTCCTCTGCTATTTGAAAAGTAGGAAGACCCCAGAAAATACCTGTGTATCAGGACTTGATCAGAGAATACAAACTTGTATATTTTGTGCATTTTTATGTATTTTCAACTTTTGAGAGGACTGTTTTGCTACTATCTTTTTCAAAGACTGGATTACATTGTCCAGTGAATTTCAATGATTCTTGTATACAGATACCTGTTTTCTCTCTATGAGTTCTGCCAAATGTAGTTTTTAGCTACACCTTTATGCTCCTTAGTTGTGAGGGGGGCCTCTCCTCCTCCTTGAGTAACTGGTGTCATTGCCAAGGTCTCCATTGCTCATGGCAGGATGGAAGAGGCACTGCTGCAATGCAAGTGTCTATTGCCCCCTTTCTGCTGCAGAAGTGTAATATTTTCTGCTGCTGTAAAAGAAGGCAGAATGGTGTTGCTTTGCTGAGCAAAAATTTCCTAGATCCTCCTGTGAACATGAGAATATCCAGAATTCATTCTAATCTTCAGGTAATGGCTGCCTCTGTAAATATTTGGTGCCTGGGTAGACTTTTCTCATAGCCTTTCTATGCTAAAAATGACTAGATAATGCATAAAAATGGGATTTGAAGTAAGCTTCAGATAGGTTTTTTTTTTCCCCTTCGGAATGTTTATAGCTACCAAGGAAGTGTCCCATAGTATTTTTCTATAACAGTAGAGTTATGTACTGGAAACGTGTTCTGGTCTCTTTTAGGTAACATATTTTACTGGGGGGTCTCGCTGTATGAAGAGGTATCTTCTGAATTTCCAGCCCTGGCCTTTTGCAGTTTTTGGAATAAGTGAAGATTTTTCAGTGGCATTTAAGCTACAACAAAACCTAAGGAAAGCAAGGAACCAAATCTACATATTTAGACATAAAACATTCAGCCTGACTCAGCACCGGTATTTAAAGGCTATAGGGTAATAAGAAACCATTGTGGTATATCCCAAGGATAGAGGAAAATCTTCCCTGCTTACTAAGTATTGGAATAGAAGTCATCTACTGCCTTAGTGTTTCAGCTCAAAGCTTTCTCTGGAGTGGGGAAAGTCCAAATGCGGATTGTCTGCACAAGACAAGATTTCTGTACTGCTGGATCTTGCTTAAAGAGACAGCAAAAGCTCTTTGTCATTATTTTTTTAAGGAAAAAGACTAGTTGTCATAGAAATCTCATTAATTTCATTAGTATTTTTGTTAGGATTTGTCTTTGGTTAAGTGTATTTAAGTGTTGATGCCTGTGTAAAAGCTGAAAAGTGAATTTTCCACATTAGGTTGTTTACCTTCCTAATAAAGAAATAAAAGAAAAAGTGTGAGTGGAGAGGGGAGAACAGAAAAGGTGTTAATGTGTAACATTTCTAGTTCTTGCAGTTTGAACTATGCAAGTGCAGCCATCTCAAGTGGAATACCTCAGCATTACAAAGGTACTTTCCTGGTATGTAACAGCTCTTACAACTGAGAATTTGTTCATATGATTCAGGAAAAGATGTTGCCTATTCTTGGAAGGCAAGGATGGAAAATCTGAGTTTGGAGTTCTTAAAAATTATGATCAAATCAAATAAAAAAGGTGTTAGAAACTAATCTCGAAATCACTCTTAATTACAGAATACTTACTTGATTTAAGAACAGCAAATTTTTCTGCATATACTATAAATTCCTGGTGGAATAAAGTAATAACATTTTTCACAGAAGTGAAAATTGATAGATGTTTATTTCAAGCAAAGGAGATCAAATGCTGCCCACACCATAATTAAACAGAACTTGTAATTATGTGCTCTGCAACACAGCTCACTTATTACCCAGGATCTTCCATAACTGCATGTTGCTATTTACAAATGGTAAACTCAAGACCTGACACCTCAGACCTGATTTGCAGGTGAGGGTTTCTCTTTTACCTGGCGATCTGTCACAGCCAGAACAGGCTTCTGAATTTGCACGTGATAGAAAGTACTGATTTTGTGATGAAAGATATCAGTCCTGATTTTGTAAAGTAGTCCCCAGAGCTCCCAAGCTGAGAGCAAAATTTATTCTGAGTTTGATCTGGGATGAATTTCTAATCACATTAGCTATAAAGGCAGCCTTTTAATTTCACGGTCCCTGGGAAAATGAAACTTGGGTAAGCCGAAAGCATTATGAAAAAACTTCTGCATAAACATCTGATACTGTAAGTCTTGGACTATCCACACTGCGGTGATGGAGCTGTAATTATATTTCTTTCTTGAGATATGCTTCCAAATTTTGGATGTTTATAATTGAGTTATAGCCTATATGCTGGGTTTTGCTGAATACAGTTGTAAATACCAATCTTATTTTCACAGTGAGACAGCATGTTTGGAAAGGCCTTAAATTCCAGTATTCTCATGTATCTGTGCTATGAGGTTGATTATGGTACCTGCACTCTCTTAACAAGTGCTTCTGAATGTAGCATAGTGTTCTATATAGTGTTCTCTGTGGCATAAATGTTAGCACTGACTAAACGAGCCCATGACTGTAGCCAGTGGGATGTTTGAAACTGCTCCCATGGGAAGCATCGGGAAAGTGCAGTTGTACTGGCATTCTTGAGAGTGAACTAGGTGAGTGTTTTGGGTGATCTCAGGCTTTCAGGGTGAGAATTTATCAACTGAGTCTGCTGTGCAGAGTGAAAAATACAAAGGTCCTTCTGCAGGAGGAAGGGCTGTAAGCAAAGCTCAAGATTTCAACATGATGTCGGGATTGCTGAAAACCTATAAACCTGTGAGAGCAGTTTGTTGCACAACCTTGGCAGCCAGCTCCAGAGGAGTTTGGACCAGTGACTCAGTACTCTGCTGTCCTATGTTTGAAAGCAACACCTCTCTTCTGACATTGTTTTGGCAAGTGGGGAAGAAAATCATTCATTATGGCATTTCAGGGGTAGGGCAAGACGCTAGTAGAGACTACACTTTAGTAATTTCACCTTAATATTCAGTAGTTGCTCAGAAGCAATCTCAGTAGACCTGTGGCTTAAAGTGTAGGTGGGATCTAGTTTATATGGGGCTGTCATTAAGCTGTCAAAGCCAGCATTGATATAGTAAACCCAATAGAATATAGTAAGAGACTTCATGAAAAGTGTAGTGCAAAGAGAGTTTACTTAAGAGTATCAAAACAGAATTACAATGATAAACTCTTTCCAGATAAACCATTTTATCTTTTTTGCCCAGGTAATTTTTTCCCCTTAGAAAACAAGCACGGTACTGGCTAGAGGGAAAAGAGCCTTGCATTAAGTTAGTGGAGGTGTTTGGTACAGAGGGCAGGGAAGCACACCCAAGCATGGCTGCAGATTGCTCCTGGTACACCTGTCATCAAATGTCCCAGCAGAATGGGGAATAACTCTGTGTTTTAGTTCACAGAGCACTTACAGCCTTGTAGACTCAAAATCTTGTGGAAGACAAGAATACCAAGTGTTGAACTAGAATGGGAAAGGCAAAGAGCTTTTGCTGGTGGTCAGAGAACCTAACTCCTGCCTATGAAGAAACTTCCATAAAGGCTGAGACCTGAAACCCTGGCCACTGCCAGGAGACACACAGGATTTCAGTCTCACCTTGTATAGCAATTACTAATTTTCTGTTTGTCTATCCTTAGTGTTTTGGTCCATTGGGAATTACCTGCTGTATGAACATGCTCGAACAGGCCAGTTAATTCTGTCTTAGGGGGATCAATGTAGACCGTCTCCAGTTACACTGTTTGAGTGCTAGAAACTCAGGCAGTTTTTGCAGTAGCATGATGTAAGAGCAACAGATTTTAGAGTGGAAGTTGGTACTAGGGATACGACATCCACACTGTGAATTTAAGGAATTTTAATGCTTTGGGCAACAGAATACATACGGCAAAACACTTTTGTTATTCCAGTATACAATTTGAGAATTCGAAGCCTGAATGTCCACATCAGTAGAAGTGCAACTCTCGGCCTCAGTTCAATATATTTCTGTTTGCCCCAATATTGTAGTAGATCAGATTCATGTATATCAGAAACAGAAGACATCTCCTTGGTTGACTTTATATTAATTCTCTCTACATTTTCTCTCAAAATGATGTCCCATTAGACTAAATTGCTTTGCAAGAAAGTCCTTTGATTTTTTTTTACTCATCTAGTTAATTATTAAATTAAACCCAGAAGAATATTTACCTATGCTCTCAACAAATTCCTGTCAATAGGAATTGGAATTTAATGGGTAAAAATGCCTTCAAGTCCATCCAGTTTCTTACCAATAGAGTGGAATTCAGAAAACAATTTGTAAATAGATCAGTTTTCCTAGCTAGAGGGGGAGGGGAAAGATACATGGAATAATATCAACCATTAGGTAAAAAAAGCAACACACTATATTAAACTGAAGTCTTCTTGGTTTCATTGGCTCGTAGAGAAAATTCCCTAATATTATTTCTGTGTAGTACTACAAGAGAAAAAATGTATTTGAACATTAAGGATATCCTTTGAAATGAACTTGATTTGTCACAAGTTATATGAGGGCATTTCTCAACTGTTATATCTATATTTGCTTATTCAGTACTGTATTTAAATTCTATTTAAATTACTTTCAACATAGTGCTTTGTTCAACTGATCACTTAAATTGATCCCTAAGTAGCAGATGAACCAGTTCTGAAAAATTGACCTCAAATACCGTACAAGCAAAGAGCCTCTGTGTTCTGGAATAAGTTGAACTTGTACTTTTACTAATATTATGGTTGTCCCTTTCTGTTCTGAGAAAGAATAACACCCAGCATCTGGTGCAGAAGAGACTTTCCTGTCAGCTGATCTGAACCACTGGCTCTTGTAAACATTCCAGGATTCTAATCCTGAGGAAGTCCCACCCCCATCAATTAATGTTAAAGTTCACATGAGCAGGAGGTTTCAATTTTCATTTTCCCTGATTCATTAACAGAGCAACTGTCAGAGTACAAGTGTATTAGTCATTCAGTGGAGAAACAGAAAATAATGAGACACTTACGGCTGGTGCATAGGTTTGAATCTGCTCAGCTCATAATCTAATGCATTCTGAAAAGAGAGAAAACAGGTTTTATAGCTTAAATGAAGATCATTTTAATCAAGAGCAATCCATGAACTGAAATGCAGGATATTTTAAAAAGTGAACAGAGGAAAGACCTGAAAAAACAGTTTTTAGTTTTGTAGCTACATGCTTGTCTCGTCTTGGTTAATGCTTAACTTTTTCTATTGGCCTGTTGTAACATTTCTAGAAAGCTGGTAGCGCACACTACATTGTTAAATTGGAATTTTACTGGGCATGTGGCAGATTAAATTAGGCTGGTTAATGAATCATTCAAGAAGTGATAAGCGAGCCATTTAATATGGTCTCTTCACCACAGAATTTCTTTGGGTTTTTTTTACTCAAATCAGCAGATTAGTATAACAATGGCTGAGTGGAAGATATTTTAACAATGGCTGGGATATTATTTAACCTCATGTTTGGTCTGTTCTTGTTCTAAAGTTCTGCATGACTTCTCAACCCATGAAAAGCTGGTGATGAAAAAGAAATATGATTTGTAGTGTTCTACCTTGGCACATAAAGTGCCCATTCTCGTGCTGAACAAGCTAATTCAGGTACTGGAAACAGTTTCACCAAATGATTTCAATGGTTTGTGTAGTTCTATATACCTTTCACCTCAACGTGAACAAGGAGTTAATGCACTACTTTTGATGTTCAAGCTAGTGTGCAGCTTGCAGTCAAACTTCTTAAATCAGAGTTTTAAGTTAGTCTAAATTAAACCTTTTTTTAATCTATGGATTTTTCTTTAGTGCAAAATTTCCAGTAAAGTCTTCGGATTGTACCAAGATGTGGGATTACATGTTTTCAGTCCAGAAACCTTCTAATGCTGAAATGCCCCCTTTTTCAGCTTAGATTTCAGCAGAGGATAGGTCAGGCTGGAAATACGTCCATTTAATAGATGTGATTCTAACCATCCATCTATTTCTGTGTTGGGAAGAGCAAATTAATTTGTGTATTTCTTGACGCTTCCTAGGCAGACCTACAGTGGATGTGACAGCTCTGGAATAGATACTTTCCAGTGAACTCAGTGATACTGAGTTCCCTGTAGTATGACTGATGTTTGCCCAGATCTATCTGTTTTTTCTGAATAATGCTCCAGCCATCAGTCCCAAACCAAACTATTTTGCCTTTTCTCTCACCATCTCATCAGCATGATAGATGAGTTTGTATCAGGCATACAAATGCAGACACTAATAACAAGTGTATGGGAGAAGATCAAGTGGAGAACATATACATTCTCAGAGAAGACATATTTCCTCAGTCTGTATTTAAATTCCAGTGAATCTCTGCATTTCTTTGACGTGTTTGTTGTGAAAATATGCCATTTCAGACAGCAGAGAACCCCCTACATTTAATACTTAGCCTGTAATTATACTGTAACAGAAAGCAGCTGCACATCTACATGCAGTGGGCATGGTAATTAGCAGATGATCCAGCTGATCTAGAAATCACCAAATTCCTGAGGAAATTTAAAACTGTATTGAGCTGTGTGGTTGCCATACAGGCCCATCTGGGCTCGTTCGGGCTTCTTCAGCTGTAGTGATGACTCACCAAATTGCCTCTGCATATCAATGACCAGCAGGAGCAGGGCCATTTCCTCACCACCTCCTGCACTTTTTAAGTAAGAGGAGGAGGCAGCTATGCTTTTGTTGTAAGGGTCTGATTCTTGTTCACTCCCTTTTCTTTGCAAAACAGAGTATTTAAAACTTTACTTTGTGTGTCTGAAGATTGCCGGGATATAATGGCTTGGTGAATTCAGAGAAGTATCTTGTGAAACTTTCAGTCCTTCCAAGACGCTGTTTGCTGGAATGTGCTGCCTAAGCACAGCCGCCTTTCCACACATGCAAGTGCTGTGTGTATGGTCAGATCGAGCAGTTTTTAAACTTGCAGTGGAGCTTGGTAGAGAAGGAAGCTGTGGATCTAAGCAATTCCTTTACTGGGGAATTTTTTATTGAGAGAGTTTTAACTTATTTCTCCTCCCTCTACTCCGGGACAGTCTTTAATGATGGGATTATGCTATGTGGTTCCCTGAGGTTTGAGATGATTGATATCTATGGGTCCAGCTGAAAGCTTTTTCTTTTTTCCTTCATTAAAGTGCACTATTGATTGAAACTAAGAGCTGCTGCTGCTCTTTAGCAGCAGAATTCTGGTCCTAGGAAAGAGTACAAAAATATCTTGCAAACTCAACACTTTTGAAATTACATGGTAGCTTCTGTAGGACTAATGCTTCCAGATTTTAATTAACCATTGCTTCTGTTGTTGCTTATGATATACATTGTTAGTGATTCATATTGGCATGAATGGAATAAGTTGCAAATGAATACGTGTGATAAAGAAGAAGTTAAGGTAGTTTCTTTCCTGGAGGGATTTGAGTTGCCAAATGTACAATGAGGAGCTAAAGCGACAGAGAGCTCTTTAGTTTGATATTTTTTTTTTCCTTTTTTCTGTTTTGTGTGTTTTGGTTTTTATGTTTACGGTTTCATATTAGAGCACAATTTAGAAAGCATATAAAAAAATCTGTTCTCTTCTAGCCTGCTGTTGATTTCCTCATTTCTGCTGGCTGCTTCATTCACCCAACATCAACTTTCTCAGTAACTCACTTAGCTCAGTAGCTCAGAGTAACCAAAATTCCTAGCTTGCAGATCGAGCCAACCAGCTTTGTTCTGCAGACAGCATCCTGGAGCGAGAGAAATGCCGTAGTAGTGCAAATGTTTGAGGTGTGTCTTTTGCTCCTTTACTTGCAGAAGCATGTCTTGGACCTGAGCCTTCCCTGCTGTAGCTGCTTGCCACCATGGGTGCTTACAAAGGAGACGCCCTGCATCAAAAGCAAAGAGAAGGTACGAGCTGTACAATGTGGAGCTGCAGACCCATAAGTGGGTTTTGTGTATTTTTGTCTGGAGAAGTTTAGACTGGCTCGTGCCCGTGGACTGTGCAGTACATGCAGAGTGATCTGGCACGCCTGATGTGCTCTGCTTCGGTGCATGTGCTTGCAAGGGAGCAGTGTGTGTGCGGGTGCCTTGTGTGCCTTGGCTGGGTGGGATTTAGGGCGTTTTGCAGTCCTGGGGATGCCTGGTAGGCGGATAAGGGATAGTGAGTGTTGGTAGGAAGGTAAAGGGAATGGGGTAAAACGTAGCAACACAATACACAGCATATAGACACTGTCACCTGCCCCAGGCATAGCACTTCTCTAAGGAAGGCTCCTAAGTCATGAACATTGCTGTTAGCAGTCATGGGACTTGATGTGTTCTGGATTCTGTGTTTGCTTTGGAGTTTTTTTACCATGCTTTTACGGTTGCTGAGATTGTGCAGATGGATGGTTTCAGAGGAGCTGTTGCCTCAAAAAAGTTTTTGGATGTCTTTGGAGAAGGTTGTTGATAGAGTTGATTGCATGGTGCAGTGTTTTCAACTCTATTTTGAAGTTCGTTGAAGTACAACTTTCCCCTTCCTTCCTTTCCAGCCCCTTCTGGTAGGAAAGCACTTGTATAAGATGGTTACAGCTGCAAGTGCAAAGAATGCCTTGAACAATCCAGGAGAGCTGTGAAGGATCACTAGGAGCTTGAAAATGTCAGATTTTGATGTGAATGAGGGTGAGGGGATTCCTTTGACATTATGATAAACAAACATACTGTGTTGCTAGATAAACTGTCAATATCTGGGCAGTACAGCTGCATGTAAGGTGACAGTCTTGTCATTACCTTACAAAAATTCAGAGCTACATTCTGTTTGTTGCCAGTTCTGAGCATGGACAACTTTGGAAATGTTTGTTGCTTTTTGTGTGTATGTGCATGTATTTGAATGTAATAATGTATAATGAATTTGACTTCCTCAATGATTTTTCTTTGGGGGGAGGGGTTAAAGACAGATTTACTTGACAAAAAGCGATTTCATTTTGCTGTGATAAAGTAAATGCATAATATAGAAGTTCTGTATTCAGTATGACCAAGTTTGTGTTAAGACTAGTTTATGAAAACTGTTTTTAAGAGAAACACCTGGAAGGAGCCCTTGTAGGAGATTCAGAGGAATGTACATCTGCATTTTTTACTTCTGAGAGACAAAGATTTAGTGTATAAATAACAGCTATCTAAATTTAGGCAGTCAATGTAAGTAAAAATCTGAAAAATCATAAAATTGTAATAAGCCATATTAATGATATCCCTTATTAACTGGCATGGCAGCCTATCTGTAATTACTCTGGCATTTCTTAGTCAAAAAAAAATAATAGCATTTCTTAGTAAAAGTGTCCTTATGGAATATGAAAATATCTCTGGGGAATAAAAGTAAGATTTCAGTGCTGGCCTCTAGAGACACAACCTGAGCTATAGACTTTTGCCAGGCTATCTGGCAAAAACTGTCAGTGTCTCAGACTGAGTAAATCATGGAATAAATGCATAGAGGAATTTTTTTATTTTTTTCTTTAATAAAGGAGAGCTCTGTCCCAAGGAGGGGGTGGGAGAAGTGGAGAGGATGTAAATAAAATGTGAGATACCTAAACTTAAAGGTCAGTTCAGAAAGAATGACACAATAGAGAGCTGTTTCTATTGTGAGCAGAGAGTTTCTATTTTAAAGGGAATTGTTCATTTTAAAGTGTGTAAAACTGACATCTAGTGGCAGCAATAGCACTTTGTGTGCAAAGTGGCTTTATAGTGAGACCAGTTTGCATAGCAGATGAAAGGATTGTAACTATATTACTTACTAAAATTGCAGTTCTCTGTACTTTAGCTGGGTGTTACAGAGCATTTCCAACTAAAACTTACTTCTTTTAGTAATATCTCACTTATATAATGCCAGGTTGTGGGTCATCTTTCTGAATGCACGGCCTCATGCTAGAGAACTGATGAACAGTTTCATTTGAGGAGAAAAGGTTGAAAGGGGCATGAAGCTTAAAAAAAGGTGAGGGTAAGAGTTACAGAATTTCATCGAGGTCAACTGGGAAACTGCTTGGCAGCTACCAATTTTCAACCTCTTATGAACGAACAGAAGTCCAGCCTCAGAGCTGTGATGTGTTTCTCAGGTGTGGCATTACTCACAAGTGTAAGCTCCTCTGGGAGGGGAAGCAGGACTTTATGGCCGAAACTGAGGTCTCACATGAATTCAGGCAAGATATGTGGGCTATGAATCAATAAAGCATATAGGCATGTGCTTAAACCATTCTCATATTCATTTGCTGAATCATGGTTAATATATTCATTTCTCATTCACATTTTTATTCAAAGGGCATTTAAAAAATATTTTTCTTTTCTGTTTTGTCTAGCTTGTGTTTTTGGTGTCTTTGAAGAAAAAATCCCTTGCTAAAACTCTGCATGATGCCTGTCCACTGAGGCTTTAATTTATCTTTGCCTCCAGTGCCATTATATACATAATGTATAAATTACTAATAACAAGCAAGGATATGCAAAAATGAAGCATCAATTATTTTAAAAACTATTTTTAAAAACATGGCTTAGGGGCACCTATAGTCATATACCTATAGTCACAGGGTGCAATTTAAAATGAACATAGAAAAATATAAAAGCATCATTCAAATCTATCTTCCAGATAATAAAATGAAGGACATCACCAATAGAAGACTGGGTGAAGACAAAGATAGATCTGAAGGAAGAAGGAAAATAAGTGTGCTTCAGTGAAAATGTAATTAGAAGTGAGGGGAAAAAAAAATCATAGATTATTTTTTCGGGGATAGTAATTTGTGGCAAGAATTGCCAAATAATATTGGTCAATTTTTGATTGTAAGTGTTTATTTTACAGTCTTCTCAGTTCATAATAACTGTTGCAAGTATCTCAGAGATAAAAAATGCTGGTAGCATATTTCTAATGAAACATAGCTCTGTGCAGTTTCAAGGCTGTGGTGAATCATATGCTGCCTCTATCATTCCATCTCTGTTACTTTCAAAACATGGTGAATCATATTTGTTGAACACAAATGTTGACATTCTGCAATGAGACTCAAGTCACAGTTACAGAAGTGGTATAAGAAACAGCAGCTGTCATTTCAGATAGGCGAGCCTGCTGCTTTAGTGGGAAAGCAGAGCCGAGCAGCAATCCTGTTTGCTGCAGAGCTGCTCTCTAAGGACAAGATTAGTTGTTAACAGTTGTGCCAGCCAGAGCTGGGAGATGCAATCTTATCTGTCCTGAACCTGGTAATCCACTGCAGGTGCTTAACAGTTCTAATATGCTTTTGACCTTTTGGGTCTGAGCGGGAGCGGTTGCAATGACATGAGGCCAATTGCTATGTGCAGAGTCACTCTGACTTTGTTTGCACTCCCTGGGGCTTCTCCTTACCTCTTGGACACTGATGCCTTTCCAAAATTGTGGAAGCATAAGAATAAATCATGCTAGTAGCACCAGAATTGTTAATATATGTGAGATCTCAAAGATTTCAGAGCAGCTGTCTCTGCATTTGGTTTATATAAACTCTTGCATAGTACAAATGGAGTTGTGTCGGTAGCAAGGGAATATATTCAGGACATGCTTGTTGTAAATAGGACTGCTGGGGTTGGATTTCTTGGTCCACGGTGGTTTTGTCATCCATCATGGAATGCTGTTTTTTGAATAATATTCTGAATGTTATTTTGTCCTCAGGCATGCTTTTAGTTAAAAAACTGCCCATCTAATATTGTGTTACTAAGAGCTGTGTTCAGCATGTAATGGGAGTTTGAGATCTAGATGTTTCCCTTGCTAGAAGGAACACTAGAGCACTTCACATTCTTTAGGGCAGCTGGAAATACTTTATTACATTGATGGAGATCTGCCTGTAGTATTGCTGCTCTAACATTTCAAATTAAAACCAAGAGGGTTTTGGAATTATTTGATAAGGTTTAATATGCATTGAGCTGTATGGTTGTGAGGAATCTGTACTGCCTCACCTACCACATTTTTTAGCTGTTGAGATGTTAGAAACCTGTTTTTTCCTTGACTGAAAGATGTTTTCTTTCAAAAGTAGCTCAGTGAACCCCTGTGGTTAGCATCGTTCTGAGGAAGCTGCCTATTGCAATAGTACCATCCCACATTAAGAGCTCAGTGAAACATTAAACTAGTTGACCCTTTATTCTTATATGTGCTATAAGTGGGTTCACCTCTGATTTATTTGTTTATGACCTAGGGTTTCCAACCTATTGTATACCCTAGGAGCTGTTTCTCATACTTGACTGTCCAGGACTTTTTGAACCTGTCTTATTCAATCTCACATGTGGAATGAATAGTCTTCTCCTTGAAAGCTGGCTGCAGAAATAGCTTTATTCTAAGACAGACAGTAAGGTTTGATTTGTGAAATAAATCTGTTTATATAGTGCATGCAATGGGAAAGTTCATGTTATTTTTCCTGGAACATGATGTCCCCATTAGTCTTAGGCTGACCTGATGGAGAGATGAGAGGTTTCCAAGGTTCTTTCAAAAATTATACTGTCTTCCTCACTGAGAGTGTAATGTTCTGTGGGCCAAGCTCTGTCTGTATTTGCATGTCCTTATTGAAAGGACATTTACTGGAACACAGAAAATAAGACCACTTCCCATATCTTTGTAGTAATGCACCGCTATATGCTTAAGCAAATTGAGTTTCAGTGTTTGAAAGAGGAAGGAAGCTACCACATATAGAAATAACTGTGACCACCAGAAATTTAGCCTCAGCAAAAAGCGACAGAGCCTCTGCTGATGTAGGCTGCAAGATTAGTAAGTCTGATTTCTTTTTGTGAGAAAAGAGAATTCAAAAGAGCCAGCTGAAATTCTTCTAGCAGAACCATTTGTCTCTAAAAATGCTTCATCAATAAAAACAAATTGTTTTGCAGGGCTTCTTTCATTTCACTTCACTTTTACAGATTAAGAATCTGTAAAAAAATTAGTAAAGTTGAATCAATTCATTTTCATGTTTTTTAATATAAGGTGAAAGACCCAAATGAGGCATGTAAGCATTACTGCCTTAGTGCTTCCAAAGCACTTTATTTTTACTTTTATGGGAGGTTTGCAACTATTCCTTCTGAATCAGAGCAAAGGGAAATATTGAAGTGTCAAAAGTTCCATTTTTGGCCACATCTAAGAATTAAGGCCTGGAAAATATTTCCAGTCTGTAATCAAAATGCCAAGAAAGAGGACATGCTGCAGAAATGTCCTCACTATGGAGGAGTCCTGCTAGAAGCAGACCTGGTGCTTTAAGGACTGACCTTTCTTCAGGACTCAGCCTGAGGTGTGAGTGCAGTATGCTGTTGACCCAGCTTAATAGTGACATATAGCAGAATTGACACTACCAGCTTCTGTTAATAATCTTGCCTTTGACAGGGCTGAACCAGGTCTGAGGCCAGCTGCTGCTTCCAGCTACCTGAATCCTGTTCCAGTAACTGCATGCAGGTGATTTGAGTCAAGTGGTGCCTTTCTGTGTCTAGCTTATGCTGTGAAAACAAAGACTGTCCCTTGGCTGTGTGTTTATGTGCAGTTTCTTTCTAGCTCATCTTTCCTATTGAAACAATCTGGTTTTGCTATTTGGTATTTCCTTAAATGAGCAGACATCTCTGCAGGTATGAAAAAGTCCCTTCAGTTAACCTAATTTGCTTGCTAAGGGAATGGGAGGAGGCAAGAGATAAAATGGTTGTGGTAGTGGTGTTTTCAGTGTTTGAATATTGAATTAGTAGGAAGAGTAATGTCTGTGAACAATGGTTGAGGCTGGGTTGGTGCAAGATGCTCTATGCATTGCACTGAAATATAAAACTCAGTTTTCTGGGTACTAATTGTTTCCATCCTGCTCTCATGAGGGACACTGAAAATGACAACAGGAAATAGCATATCAGGAATCAATTCTCAGGTCACTGGTAGCCGAGACTGGCAAGGACTCTTCTTTCTTTGGGGAAGTTAAGTTATAATCTTACTTAACTGCAGTTATACAAGCCAAAAAGCTAAATACAGGTGCTCCCCAGGTGTGTCAGGCTGTTGGGAGAAGTGGGATCAATCTTGGAGAATCCCAGAAAGTGGGTGACATTGGACCTTCAGCTCTCCCCTGCTGGCCAGGGGTCTGGGAACTGTGCAGATGTGCTCCCTGCTGACACTGCCTGCAGAATCAGCTGCCTTCAGCTTTCCTGCATCTAGACAAAAACAATTAGAACAGGAAGTTCTGGGAAATAGCTGAGCCTGAAAAAGCTGTAGAGAAGGGTTATGAGAATCATCTCACCTCTCAGAGCAAATACTATGGCAGAAGCTGTCAGCAGCAGTTAAGCTGTAACAGCAGCCTTAAAAGCAAAACCTATATATTCTTGAAAGATTAAGGAAGAACATCTGCATAATTGTAAGCACATTACGTTTCATCAAGGGAACTAGAAGTAGCAAATCTTAATTATGAGAACAAATACTCTTGCTGAATCAGGAAAGCAAATGTGACTTAGTACATGCCTGTCTACCCTAAACACTTTGATGGCTGGCTGTCTTCTCTTTAGAAATAAACCACCTCATAAGCTCCTTGAGCATCTACATTGAAGAAACAATTTCAAATGCCCACACAGAAGTGTGCTGAGCTACTTGACTTTGAAAGTACTCCCTGGATAGTGGAATAGATTTGCTGTACCTCCTTCGATACTGGTTTAGGGTTTTGAGGTAGTGCTTTAGTTCCACTGTTTAGATTTTAATAATCTCTGTGGTTATAGCTATCCTTTATAGATACTCTTTAATTCACATAGTCACAAATATGTTGTGTATCTGTATCTGTAGGCATCTTGAAAATGAGCACTTGATTTGCTTGATTCACATTACTTCAACCACAGCAAGCAACATTATTAATAGTGAGTAATCACTGACTCCATCAGCAAGATCATGACTGCTGCATTTCAATGGCTGAAATAACTTTGTGAAAAGATAGACCTGAAGGTGCTGGCTGGCAGTCTTTGCAAGTAGGACAAAACACAATAGTGATAATCTAGGTAAGCAGCAGAGGTATCAAGATTGAGCACAATTAAGGCCTCTTACTGTGAAGCACACATGCTAGGTCTGAGTTGCTACAAGAACTCAGCCTTCATAACTGTTACGTGTTGAAAAGACCATCTGCCAATAGTGCATGCAGCATGTGGCCCTGGCTCAAACAGAAGAAACTATTTCTGCCCCTGGAGAAAAACAACTACACGTGCCTATGTCTGTAAATGTCTTTACTCGAAGTATGAACAAAATCTGTGTTGGGTCATAGCATGGTGAATGTGGATGAGGACTTCTAAGGTGGGGAGGAGGACAGGTATAGCACAGAGTGGTGACATCTCTCCTGGTCTGTGATAGAGAGCAGGGTACTGCTTAGTGGTTTATGGCCAGGACAGCCCCAAATTTTGAGAGCCACGTCTTGAAGGGGCAAAGCCAAAGGCTTGTACAGTGTTACTCAATGCTACCAGTGACACAAAGACCTTTACGGATTTTCCCAGTAAGTACTCGGCTACAAAGTGGTTAAGGATATTTGATTTAAATGTCTGCTTTATTTTTCTCAGTTTGGAAATTCGAAAGACAGCCTGTAGACAGAGCATTCCCTCCCCCATAGCCCAATATCCCCTGTCTTTCTGGGATGCCATTAAATTTGTTAGTGTGCTTAAATGGTTTAATTAAAGTCTTTTCTGGTTTAATGCGATCAACAATGTCTTCCGTCAGTGCAACACGTCTGGTCCTAATGATGCTTCTGGATGATAGATGTTGTGGGGATGGCTATCAAGGTGTAGACAGTAACTTAATTTGAGAGGTTTGATTTCCTTTTACTTTAGCTGTCAAGATCTGAACAGATGGCGCCAGTTAGAAAGAAGCAAAGGAAAAAAAGGTGCTTTGAAAGTTTTTCACCTCCTTTGTTCTCTATATGGAAACTTGACAGTATAATGACCTATTTGTCAAGTGACGTATATCTAATAGATGTTAAACTGTTAGATGATTTCAACGGGAAAAAGGACATTAGTTTTGGATACAGGACTCATCATATTAGGTTAAAGTTGTGGTGTTCATGTGCATATATATTGCTCTACAGAGTATCAGTATGTAAGTGATGCAGTATTTGTGTTTTTTGTACTTCTATATTGCTGCTTGGTCTTTACACACAAACATTTATTTATTTGGATTTCATGCTGGATCTGCATATTGAATCAAGGTCCTGGGGTACCCAGCATGTGCATCTTTCCCTTCCCTCTCAGCGTGATGAATCTTCATGAATGAAAATATTGGATTTTTTCTCTTTGACACTTCAAGTTAGCCAGTGAAGTCTGTCTGCGTCTGAAGCTCTCAAGCCTTCTAAGTATTCTGATTTTATAGTCCTGCTGTTAGTACATTCAGCATTGATTTTTATAGCATTAGATACTGTTCAGGAATGCATGTGAAACAGACTTCCTTTTGGCTCATTCTTGAGGTGACCCAAGTTAATTGTGAACAAGGCAATTAGTGTGGATTATAAAAATGATGCCAAATGTCATGGAAATGACTCTTCCACTATGTATAAAAACATGAATCTCCTTTAGAGAAAACTTTTTCTGCCAATTTTTAAAATTTAAATTACAGTAGTTAGCAAGCATGGCTCTTGAAGTGAAATAAATACCAGAATTTCAAGTGTCTAAAAATAAATACTTTTGTTTCAAGGCTTTATAAGTCAATGACCCAACATGCTGTTGACAACCAAGATTAAATGCTTACAAGAAATTCCAAATTTCCACTGACATACAGACTCTTTCCTTTCCTGGCAGTTCATGAAATAATACTTGAATTTCAGTATGCTGCCATTGGACCATTTTGGAGCAGTATGTCTTTAAATCTATCAGCAAGCTTGTGCAGAGTTCAGAGCGTGAGGAGAAAGGAAAAGCAGCATGTTTTCTTTGAGAAAAGTTGAGCTTTGAAAGCTACTGGAAGTTTTGGAATGTTAAAATACAAACCAGCTGAGATATATTAATGGGCAAAGAGCAAGAGAAGAGGTCAAAACTGTTCATGTAAATATCCTTTCACATAATTTCAAAAATAAGCTCATTCCAGGAAAACAATACACATAATTGTGAACAGTTCTAATATTAGTCTGTCATGATAATGGTATCTGAAAGCCGGTGATATTTATGCTGGGATGAAAGTGACCAGCATGTTAACTTTAAATTACTCTCCTAACCCCAGTTTCCTTGTGTGTGGGAGTATTTCTTTTTAGGAAAAAGCCACTGTTGGTTAACTTTGTCTCTCCCTTTCTCACCCTAAAGCCATTGACTAATACTGAAATTTAGCTTACAGTGAGTATTTCCATTTTTACATTTAAATGCTTTAATCAAGGTTTTAAAGAAATTTATAGTGCAGAGTGACCGTCACATAGTGTTGTTTACGTGCAGAAGCAAACTAGGAATTGTATGGACACTGAGCACTAATATAAAAAGCATATGCTGCTCTCTAAATGATTCAATGATTTGTGAAAGCCGAGAGGCAATAATGGATGATCATATTACATAACAGCCATCCTTACAATTGGGCACACACACTTGTAAAACAGGAAAAGAACACAAAAAGAAAACACATTTGAATTTTGATATGTCAATTATCAATTGCTGACAAATGGCTTGTTTATTAGAAGTTAATCCTCCACTGTATTAAAAGGTTTGTGATGAGTTCAATATCAATGTGAATCCAGCTCTTCTTTTAATTGACCATCAGCAAAATAAAATAACTGTTTTAGATAAAACCAGTCAATTTTGATTACTTAAATTTCTTCATAGTTCAATAAATCCTGCAACTACTATTTTTTAGCATGGCTTTCCACATTCATTCTAGTGGTTAAAGCTGCTAGCCATGACCATATTACTTCAATTATAGGATGGAACTACTTGTAGCTATTTCTGGTGCAATAAAAGTGTAAAAAATGAAAAAAATTAAACTCTGTAATGATTGAGGATGCTGATGATTGGATGGGTGCTGTTGCTGAATCTGTATTTTATGTTCACTTATTTTTCTTGGAGGGGAGGGAAGCACAAGTTTAAAACCTCAGACATGCAGACTCAGAAAACAAAATCAATTTAGAAACTTGTCCTTATAAACGAATGGAATAACCAATAGTGATGTGTACCTCCTACATAAATCTAAACAGAAGTGTTGTATTTTTAGTCCAGAAAAATAAAACATAAAGTAAAAAAAGTAAATTTTATTTTTACTTAGTACTTCCTACTGATTTTTACATGTGACTCTAGTTACCCAGCCAAATAGTATACCTGCATAGTATGACCAGATGTCTTCTAGAATACTTAAATAGGGGAAAACAAATTATATAATTTCTATTGCATTACCTGCCAAGTAAAAGACCCTGGCATTTCCCACTCTAATATGTTTGTTAAATGATTATGTCTTCCCACTATTATCCATGTGTGAGAGGGGGAATCTCATTCAGACGTGTGTGAGGTGCACAAGATCAGATGGTGGATGTTGGGAGAATTGTTGACCTGACTGATAACCAGGCTTTTGCAGAGTGTCTGTGACTCTGGGTACTGTTTAACGTGACAAAAGTGGCTCTATTTGGCTTTAGCTGTTAAAAATTAATGAATAGGAGTTACATCAAGCGGAAGCTCATCAAAGGCAAAAATCATGTCCAAGGAACTCTTGACGTTGCAACCATACTTCATGTTATGTTGTGGAAATTCAGCTATTGTCTGCCAATATCAAATGATACCAGTTTTATCTGTGCTGACCAAATGGATATTTCTCGGATTTGGAACCAATGTGGTGGTTTGTGTGGTGATGAAAAACATAGGAAAACATAAAAAACCTCCTATGACCTAATTGTTGAGTTCCTCAGTTTCATATATTTCTGAATTTATTCATGAGCACAGTCACAAAAGTCCTTCAAGACCCAACAGAAAACGTAGCTCTACCCTGTAAAAATCAAGAATACTTAATTGGACAGGGAAAAGGAAGAAAGGATAACACCATAAATAATGCATGGTACAGTTCTAAAAAACACTGAAATTTTGTCAGTAGAGGACTTTGTTTGGAAATTGTATATATGGCCAAATAAACCCCAGGCTTTGGGGATGATACACTTACAGAATTTATTTGCTCTGTTTTCCTACTGCCTCTTCAAAATTTGCTGCTGTGTTTGTACAGACGCGTTTCAGATACTCTGAAACCACCTGAATCAAAAACATTCAGGTAAAAGATTGAGGTTTTGAGGTTGTTTTGTTTGTTTGTTCCCGTGAAGAGTCTCTTTCACTTACAGTGTGATGCTGGCACATACAGACATTTCTCTAATCTGCTTTTTATATACTACAGGACCCAGACAATCTAATGCACAAATGAAGTGTTGCATTTTCTTCTTCACAGGAAACTAGGGGTTAAGGGCAAATGCCAACATTTGCCTCGAGTAGTTCTGAGTGAGTAAAATAGGTCACCAGCTATAAATAGATAACATATGTTTGTAGTCTAATGCCTGTATTTTTTTTTTTAACCAAAAAATGTTATGACTTGTTCAATTCGTTGTGTCTTACCCTACATTCAGATGGTTAAGCACCTTGCCTACTCATATTATGCTGATTAGATGTTCTAGATGTCTACTGGGACATTTAAGTAAGTTTGACAGAAAATCAAGTTTTTACTCTATCAGGGTTGTACCATGAGAAATCAACCCCTGTGCTTTTGTAAGGTTTTAATAGTTCTCAGTCTTATGCTTTTCAAGGACTGTGTTGCAATGGGTGCAGGTAATAACACCTTTTAAAAGTGTAAATTGCATTCAAGTAGCAGGGGACAAAAATAGTTAAACTGTTAATTGAAAAAACCTAGCTACACAGGAACACTGGAGGAAATAAATAGAAAAGCAAAGAAACAGAATTAAAATCTTCTATAGCAGGTCGAAACAATATTAATAAACAATTTAAAATATCTTTTGTAGGAATTTTGTGCCTATCTGCTTATTAATGTGAAGTCAAATGCTGCAGGTAAGAGTGCCTAGAGGAAATCAAGTACCCTATAAACAGAAGCTGTGTTTCTGCATTTGACACATTAACGTGAATTTTGGATAGAATTTACTCTTCAGTATTCCAGGGGCCTAAAACACATGAAATGATTGAAATTCTTATTCTTCTAAGCACTGGTTTTGTAGGACCTCTGGGAATTCTAAATTCTTTCCAACATGCTTCTTCCTGAGCACCAGTGTGTGATGTGGTTTCCCAGCAGTCCAACCCAAACTTCAAGCCAGATTCCCTAATGGTAAGGTCTGCACTTGTGCATGAAATTGGCACTGAGAAAACTCATGAAAGATCTCTGCAACTGCATTTGTGTGTGCTTTGTTTTTATTTTTTAATGTGGGCAAATTCCGTAAGTTTTTAGATATGGAAAGATTGATAAATATTTAATAGTGTTTTTTGAGCCATTCTAGGAATGGCTGGAAGCTTTCACTCTTAGCAGTGTGCTGATAACTGACAGGTTGTGCAAGCCATCTGCTGATCATTTAAAATTAAAGACAATATTACATTGAAATTTAGCAGTCACTATGTTAGTAGCAATCTATAGGCTTGGTGCTCCTGTGGTTTTTGCCTTTTTTTTTTTTTTTTCCTCCTTTCCTTTAGCATCATGCTTATTCAGAGCAGATGTCATCCTGTAAAAAACCCCAGGATGGCTTCATTTTATTAAGGGGAAACTCTCTGACACTTGGTAACTTCATGGACTTTCATTTTAGGTGCATTAAGCTTTTTAATACAGCCATAACAGCTCAGTCAGCATTAGCAAAATGTGCTCAGGTTATTGTGGGTTATATCTAAATCTTAGGCTACAACTGTGTCTAGATCAAAATTTACCAGCAGGACTGTCCTGGCATAATCATCCTCACATAACACCCTGTGGTTGTCCTGGGGGGTAACAGTGTACTTGTTTTGCTTTCGTTCATGTGACTTTACAATTAGTAGCTTTGGAGTTGCAGTATCTAGGCATGTTTTAACAAAAGGGTATTCCTTTCTCTGTTTTTTTTTTCTTTTTGAAATGCAAGTTCCTTTAATTTTTTTTCAATAATTTTTTCTAGCCATCTTTCATTTCTGCACTTAGGACTCCGGTTAGTTCTTTGATTAAGAATAGCAGCTTGAAATGTATCTCCTTGGAAATTTATCTCATTTTAGCACTGCCATCATCCACTGCCTCAAGTAAAGCGTTAATATTTGAGGCCTTTCCAGGTTCCCTCTGTTTGGAATAGAAACTTTAGTCTAAAGTCAACTGTACTTAATGCAATCCTGTTTTTACATAGAAAGCTCATGAAGTCCTTCCTTTCTGAACTCAGTAGAAACGGACAACTTAAAACTCCAGACTTTCCCAGCCTGTTCCCAAGGAGCCCTTTCTCCCTGCTATATTGTTTGGTTCTCACAGGATTTTCTTGTTTTCAGTGGAGTTGTAGATGTATTCACCTTTCCAAACCAACAGAGCCCTAAGAGCTGTCCCTTTCTTGGAAAAACTCCTCTACAACATCAATTTTTGACCCAGTTCATGCTTTCTCATGAGAATTGCTAATATTCAGCTGGCTTTCGTCTTTACTGCAGAAAAGTGGATTTTCCCAGAAGCCTTCAGAAAACTCTCTCAGGTTAAGAGCACTATGGTGCCCCTCTTCACCTGCCTCTTTAAGGATAAAATAAAGACTGGAGAATTGAGAGTTTATAGCTTTGTATTGGAAACAGATAATGTGAAAGCAGAAGGACTAAATTCTGATTAGGCATGCTAGAAGATTTCTGAAATGGTTAGCAGCAGGTATTTAACAATGGGGGAGTGATTATAGTTTCTGGCTCGATTTTTAAACATTACTAATGATTTTGGACATTAGTGTTGTGAAGCAACTTACATGCATTGTAAAATACCCTGATCTTTCATGAAGGAAAGAGTACTAAAGCAACCAAAATGAAGATTCTTCTAATCACAAATTCTCAAAAGAGGGGGTGCACTTTTGTAACTGGGATACTTGAACAAAACAGAAAGAGGAGGAAATTAAAAATTACAAAACTCTGGACTTTTCCTATTTTTCAGTTAAGGGCTTACAAAGTCCACATTAGAAACTATGGCACAATAGCTTAATTTCCACAACTTCTCACATTCTTTTTCATGTTCCCTGAACTTGAAAGGTACACAAAACTTAACATTTAAAATTATCAGTAAACTTCAAGAACAAAGAATTTTGTGTCAAAAGATATTCCTTTAATCCATATTTAATGTAATTATGACTAACATGACATTTAGAATTTGGTTGAATTGTTGTGTGCTGGAGCTTAAAGACTGGCAAGCAGACAAGCACTTCGCATCCTTTGCAGCTAGAGCATAAAACACAAAAAAATTATGTTAAAATAATTTCTGGCAGCAGCATTTGGAATATGAATAGAAATGCTCTTCTGTCACAGAAAATAAAATAAGGGGCCACTTCTGCAATAAATACTTTTGCACTGGCTCAGGATTTTTTACTGCAGGATTCCATTACTAGGTTATGACATTAGACAATTTTATTAAATTGCTTTTGAGATATTTGAAAATACTTGGCAGGAAAATAATTCAAAATGATTGGATAAAACTCAGCTTCTAAACTAACAATCATGGGAATCCAGATATAATGATGTTTGACTTTTTATCTCAGTCTAATAATTTATTTTGAGCTTTTTATTTACTAATATTCATATATGCTTATCTAATAACTTGATAGCTAAAATCACTTGTATTCTTGTGTGCCAAGGATGATGCATATCTTCATAGTGCCCTAGATTTCAGAAATTATATCTACATTCAGTAATCTAGCTTCATATTTATTTTGCCTTTTTTTGGAGACTAAGGATAAATATGCAAATTTTGCTTTTACTTTAAAGTTGCCTCATGCTTCGATGATGCATGAATGTGTAATACCCTTGTACCTTACGACTTGGTTGAAGATGGTTGATAAGCAGCAGAGGTGCTAAGCTGTAAAATATCTTTCTTTTACCCTATGTCTCTTTAAGGTGATTCTTTGCTTCTAGTTACTTGATAAGTTAAACAATATTTGTCTCCTTTCTAACACATGTTCTTACCATTTTCCTCTTCTTGAAATGACTCTAAGTAACTGATTCTGCTTTCAGAAACGGTTTCCTATTTGGTTAGAAACAGTAAGAAACAGAACCAAAGGCCTCTGTACTTGGCAGCTGCTGATGTTCAGAGCGACCTAGGGAGCTGTTCTTACCTGTCCCTTTGCTCCCTCCCTCACTGCACCGCTGCAAGAATTGCTCGGGGGCAAAGCGTGCACTGCTCTACTCTTTGTTACATTTTCTGCCTTCTCTTTTAATGCTTTGCATCTCTCTCCGTGGAGAAGAAACGATTTTCAGTTTCTACCTGCCCTGAAAACTTTCATTTTAAACGACTTTATTTTAACTGTGTTTTCAAAGTCTGTAAAGTACTTGCTAAAGGGATAGGTGCTGAGATCACTTGTCTTTGCACAAAAGAGACCAAGCTCTTAAGGTGCCCAGCTCCTACTACTATCCACTCTTCACTGAGAAAGTGAGCACAGTCTGTAGAAATACCTGGAAATTAAGGCGTTTCTGAAAAAATACTTCTGATATCTAAGCCTCTTCTTTTGCCTCTGACAGGAAACCTTTACATCTGAGAAGAATGGAAATGAGGAAGCCCTGAAGGAGTGTAAAGCCATGAGGAATGTCAGCAGGAGAAATTTCAATCCATGCCCGATAGAAGCTAATTAAGGAGCAAAGGGAAGGAGGACGCTGGCTAAAAGAGGAGCAGAGACAAAGCACTAAGTGTTGGAAGGCACTGAAGGCAAGGAGGGTCTAAAGGGGAGCAGGCGAAGAGGGGCTCAGTCACCGTGAAATGCAGAGGGGAAAGGTGAAGGGGAAGGTGTCACATGGTAGATAAATAGGAGAAAGCAATGTCAGAGGAATAAAAATTGTGTAAAAATACAATTAAATTAATGCTGGTACATGGCCTAATTAAGTTTTGTAGCTGAAAATGTGTATTTTTGTAACATCAATTTTCTGTGGTGAACTATCAGTTTTTTTGCCATGGTAACCTTGTGTGCTTGTCAAAGGTAGGACAAACAATGCCTACATCACTCCTACTTCCAAAACACTTGGGTATGCCAGAACATCAATATTAAAATTTTGTGTCACTGTAAAAAGCTTAGGGCTTTCTGAGATGTGCAGTATATTATTAAACCCTGGATATGGACTTGTGGCATTAAGGTGTCAACAGCCAGCCCAAGGGTGGGACTCAGTACCTGTGACTTGTACCATGTTTCTCTGAATTACCTAAGCTTTCTATGCTTGCTTGACACCCCGGGAAAACACTGCAAGAGTCTTTTGGCTCTTTCCCAGAAGAATTAGGTTATAAGAATGTACTTAAGTCTTTAGTTTCTTTTATATATATAGGACCTAGAAGAGAATTCCTTCCCCCCCCCACCCCCGGAAACTCAAGACATTCATGGGCTGAATTTTATTTGTAAAACTAAGTATATGGGGACAGATGTCAGATCAATCTGAACAGAACCTGATGCTGATTACCTTTTTTTCCAAGCAGATATCCTAGCAGCCTAAACCAATTTTAGTGTCTTTCCACCTGTTCCCGTATCCCATGCTGTGAAAACATCACTCGCAGAATTTGGAAATACTCTTTTAGCTGAAACTGGGGAAGGTGGGACTCTGTAGATTTCAAATAGCAACAGAGGAGCTCTAGGTGTGATGTGTTTGGCTGCTGTGGTCACTATGGAAAGCAGATGTGGTTCCTGTCCTTTCCTGTCTGCACCCAAGTGAGATTAGCACCCAAGTGAGATGAGACTTGCTTTTTCTGGACAAGAGCTGCTTTTTCTCAATAGCAATGCTGACAGAAATGGATGTCAAAGGACAGGCTTGGTGGGTTGAACCTGACAAGCTCTGGCAGTGTTTTGCCCTGGCACGGAGTCGGGAATCTCCCACAGGAAGACACAGGTTCCATTTTCTAAATATTATTCAAAAATCCCCAGTAGAGTATCGGTGAATAACATGGCTCTGGTTTTCTCCAGGGCATTCCTATTCCAGCCAAGCAATTCAAAACACATTTTGAAAGAGCAAGAAAGAGGAGAAGTACGTGAATGTTGTTTAGAATCGATGTCTGACAATTTTTGCTGTGTTTAGATTTCTTTTAGTAAATTTCTATATACAAATCTAATAAGAAAGTCTCCTATTTTCAGTTCTGAAGTTCAAGTAAAGCTTCACTGTTTTTATATCTTTCGCAATCTGTCACTGGGAATTCAAAACAGAATTTAAAAAAAAACATCAAACAAGCAACCTACACTTAGAGGGAACTGAAAAGCAGGAGCACAGTGTAGAAAGTTCAGACATTAAAAGGCAAGAGAATATCATATGCTCTGTGCAATGCAGCTGTGGCTTAATGCTGATTTGCACATTAGGACTAGATTAGCATCACTCAGATGTGACCTGCATATTGAGCAACTATCACAAGTATGGTACTATTGATGAAAAATGAAACTGCATGGTGCACTTCAGATCTAATATACCATCCTTTTGTGTTTTTAGATTCTACAGAAGTGTAAAGGAAGAGCTATTACTTCTAAATTTTTATGAAATGCATGTAATTTAGTTTCCTATAAAAGTTCAGTTTGATACTCAGTATGTTTACAAAACAGAATATGATATTACCATAAAAAAGACTGATTTTTAGCCACTCAAAGGCAAGAAATATTCAAAGAAATGACCATATAAATGTTGATTATTTCTATTCTGAAGGCAGTCAAATTGATTTGAGGTGTTGTGGCCAACTTATCACAGATTTTGTGGCTATAATGCCTGCATGACTTGACTTTGAACACTTTAAATTTCAAAAAGACCTTAGTCTTGATAAATTTTTTTGATTCACTTTCAAATAAAATGCAATTTGCATTTGACATGGACATGTTGTGCAGGACAGCTCCCTAAGTCGTTTTGTGTTAGTTCAGTGGTGAGCTTTAGGATAATTACCTTTTGCAGCTTTTTCCCAGCATTTGACAACATTCGTCTTTGGAAAAAATAAACAGGTGAGTGTCCTCACTGAAAAACCAGGAAATAAAGGCACATCTGGTGGGTTGGTGTTTATATCTTTTATCAAAGTGCAGCGTGCTGGCTGCAGATTTTTCTTTCCAGGAGAGCTTCCCTCCAATGCTGCCTAGAAGTGGGCTGGCACTGCCTCTGGATTTTGGCATATCTCACTGGCACAAAATGCCTGTACTGCGTGTGCTTAAGGTGTCAGTGCCGTAGCAGGGGTTTGGGGCAGGCTGGAAGAGTCACACAGTGAGAAGAAGGGCTTCTCTGGGAATTGTGAAGGGTGGGATGGGTAGGCATTGGGGTGGCTCCCCTGGGGCTGCCCTCCCTGCCTTCACAGGCACTTGGACGTGTCTTCTGCAGCTGTGATGGAAGAGAGTTTTTCAGCCCATGCAAAGGTAAAACAGTAACTTGTGCCTCTCTGAATGTGCAGTGGGGGAACTCACTGTGTTCTCATGTCAGATACCACAGAGTTGCTTTCTTCTTTATCTGCCAGGCTAGAAGGAATTTTCATTTTTCCAGTGATTCCTAACAGATTTCATAGCAAAACCAGATCTGTATCTAAATATTCATCTAACATTGGCTAGACACACAGAAACACTGCACATGTATTGTGAGATCTACATGTGTGCACAGGGTCTCTATGCACACACAGCAGCAAACTTGTATTTGCTTTTTAAAAGTTGTTATGCAAAGGTAAATCTGTCACTTCTATCTAGTAGATGACATCAGGCTTGTTCAAGTGTTTTGTTTTATGGGTTTTGGGTTTAGTTTTTTTGGTTCACTGCTATGTAGTGATAGATGGCCAATCACTTTCTCTAGTGATTCTGAGCTCAATGTCCAAAGGTGATATTGAGCTTCTTTTTTAGACTTTGCAGATAGCAGTAGAAGGAAATCAGATGCATCTTATAACTGAAGGATAAACTGAAGTGCAAAGCCTCAGATTCTTGCAAAAGGCAGTTAACAGACACGTAACAGCTTCAGGAGTTTTGGGATTTTTGAATTCTGAACGTATCTACACAAAACAGTAGATCCAGTTAGGGAATCACACTATAGGTCATACAGGCAGAAATTCAGATTTTCTGAGTGGAAGTGTCTGACATCTGGTTACTCCATTGTATATTGCTAAGGTAGATCTACTAAGGCTGTGCTTTCTAAATCACACCTTGTAGCAGATAAGGAACCTTTAATTTCTGGCATAGTACAGATTCCTTGTGTATTAGGCTAGGAGCTTGGAATAAAAAACTTGACTGTTGATTTAATTAATTTTAAATTAATATATTTTTAGCTTGTCCATAGGAGAACAGCATCTTACAATTACCCAAATAAGGCTATTAATGATAGCAAAATATAGATAGTTGAATTTTTTTTTGTATTGTCGTAATTCTGTTTCAAGCATGCAGATTTATCATGTTGACAATGCTACTGAACAATTCAATTAAAGAATATATAAAATTTGTAGGAAAGTTTCTACCAGTGTGTGAGACCTATCTCATTTTTTCTATAATGACATAAAAAATGGATGTTGCTCATTGTATCACATGTATAATGCCATGTTTTCTGCAGTGCAAAATAATCTTTAAAGGTATTTTGAAGAGACTACATAGTTTAGAGGACATAGTAGCAAATGCTTTCATTTTTAATCATACTACTTTTGTATTGCAGACTGTCACCAAAGGCCATCCATTGTTCTCCTTGCTTTTTTCACTTTTGTTTTGAATAGGTTACCACTAACATCTGAAATTTCTTCTCAGATCCTTGTCCACTGCTGCTGTACAGCTTTGTTTGCAGAGGCACAGGAAGCCAACACACCCACCCTTGATTTTAACTTCACTGCCTCTCACCCAGTGATGAAGACTACAGCACCTTTAGTGATCCAATTTATAGCGGATGAACGAGGCAGGAATCTGTGTATTTGACAGCTTTGTTAGCCCTACTACATTAGTATGAATTGTTGGTAAAACCCAGTTTTGCTCTGTGGCCATGCTGCACCTGCAGTCTCATGAATTATGTTGCAGTACTGAAGCTCTTGTTAGCATAAACAGCAGGTATAACTCCTGGTGCACCCAGGAAACACTTTTGTTGAGCAATGAATTGCCAAGCAAACATAATATCTCTGCAGTGCATAAATACACCATAACAATAATTTTACCTTTAAAATAGATCTTAAGGAACTTTTACTTCGATAGCTACACAAATGGAATCAGTGGTAGAGGAATTGCTGCAGTTCAAGGAGTTATTTTAATCCTCTCTCCTAATTAGTTGCAGTCAATTAAACACACTCTTATACAAATTCTGCAGAGGTCAGGAAAGGACATGATCAGATTTTTCAGGCATTTTTTCCAGTATCTCTAAACTTTTCTTATGAAATTCGTGTATAATTCTGTGCTGGTAAATGCTCTTAATCATGCAAGTTTTATGAAAAAGCTTTTACATAAATGATGGCTTTAAAATATCTATATTGTTAAAAACCCCCACTACCTCCTCTAAGTCATGTCATGAGATGTCCTCTCTCCTGACATGAGATTACACGTCTGTGCTGATGGCTGATACTACGTATCTGCCCTTTCTCTGGAGCCGTGGAAGGACTGACTGAAATTTTTTTTGTGTATTGGGATTCCTTGAGTCAGAGGTGTAAATCAACCCACTCAAATGCAAAATCAAAGCAATTGGTGAAGTGTGTATAAAGAAGGAAAATTTCAGATTATTTCCTGGTGCTGTAAGAAGTACAGTCCTCATGGTGAAATACACCTGAGTGAGAGGTCTTATGGAATATTTGCTTACCAAGAAACGAGATCCATTCATGCACAGTTTTTCTACAACTGCAGCAGATTCAGGCATTCCAAACTGAGGTGAAAAAAAAGAAAAGATGATTACAGTAGTATGGAACTTGACATTTGTAAACAAGCTAATTATATTTCCATGCTCTAATACTCGGGGTTGTGGAATTTGTTATACTACTTGACAAGGATAATTAGAAAAAGAATATTGAGTAAGTGTAATGCTTAGGCAATGACTTTCACATGCGAGATAAGACACAGTACTACCTCTTTCTTAGGAAGAAAGATTACAGGGAATAAAGGCCAATAAATTGTGAATGGAGTAGACAAGAAGAAATTATGAAGCAGCAAATGTCATATAAATGGAGCAAGGAGCCTAACAGATGTACTGTGGATTGCTATGGGATAAGAAGCCAGAATTAGAAACAGGTTAAAAGGTACCTGAGGCAAAAGTTCATCAGTAGCCATGTCATCATCCCACATGCCTGTTTACCAGCCTGTGTTTGCTCTGGTGGCTGCTCGGCTTCAGCACCAGATATTTGGGCTGTGTCTTGCACTTACCATGATGATGGGCATTGCTGAATGAACTCAGGTTCAGAAACAGGATTTCTTTTCTGTAATGTGGTTATGGTAATGGTGTTTTTTAAGACAGTTGATGCTGATTATAAATTAAAATGAAACTGGCATGTCCAGAAGTATTACATCTTGAAATAGAACCAACTACTAAGTAGAAATTTGGAAAAAAAAAGCAGACACATCGGATTTCCTATTAAAAAGTAGAAAAGAATGGAACAGGGCTGAAGATGTCGTAAAAATCTCAGAGTGTGTTACGTGGCTTAGTGTGGCTTTTAAAAGAAATGACACAGTTATGCATGGAAAGTGGCAAAAAATATAGAAATTTTTTCTTTAAGAATGTACCACTGTCAAAATGAGTTTTAGTATTTGTAATGCTTATATATAAATGTCTGTAGCAGTAGTGACCAAATCAGATACTAACAGAGAAATATTGGTGAAATAAGTTCTTCTCATAGACATAGTTATGTGGCTTTTCTAAGATAATTCTTTATTTCTAGACTACTTAAAACTGATCATGCTTAAATATTCAACATGTATTTTATCTACATTTTTGATATGAAAATGTCCTGTTCAGACATATATTCAGATTTTTTTGGCCTGTTAGCTGATATGCCTGGGTTTATAATTTTTTTATCTACTATGATTGGGAGAGTCCTGCTTGTTTGCAATACAGAATAGATCAAAATTCAAAGGAGAGGGTTCCTGTGGTTGTTGGACCATTGGTTGGTTGTGGATTGCGTTAATTTGCCATCAGTTGCACTGGTGTTGGTGGAGAGGCAAAGAATCAAGGCTATGCACTCTCTGCACTTGGCTTTTGCCCATCTATTTCTAGTTTCTAGCTTTATCTCGAGTTTTTGGTTTGATGAGCTGCATTTGAGCTTTGCCTTATACCATTAATCAAGCTTTTGTGTAAGGGAAAATGCTTTCTTTTTACGTGGTTAATGTGTCTGACAAGTGGGTGTCAGTGGTGTTTAGTGATGACCATGGAACCTTTCATTTTCTTGAGATTGCCTTAATTTTTCTTACAAGTACGTTAAGATCAGTACTGGGAGAGGGACCAGACTACATGGCAAATGGAGGCCAAGTAGATAAACTCTGAACACAACACGGAATATTTCAATGTTGTTGCAATTACAGCATAGATGCAAGATGATAGGAAGGTACATCCGCATGGCTAACAGGTCTCCATTACTGCCTTCACTTATTAATGAGGAAAACCTCAAAATCTGTATGGTTCATTTTTATTTAGTAGTTAATTTATTGATTTTATAAAAAATGCCTTTCATGGGGCTGGAAACACTTTTCAGAATGGTTGGTTAAGAATTTTTGTAGTCAGGATGCAAAAAAATCTACGTCATTAAGACTTATAAATTTAAGAAAATGCTAGAATTGCACGGTACATATGTACATGCCCATTTTCCATATATATTGTGGCATCAACATGAGTATACCTCTTCTAGAAAACCCAGCCTCCGTCACAGCACATGGAAGCTGATCTTACTTTCCTGAAGGTTGGTATATTGCTTTGTTCAGTGCTCACTGCTTGTCTACCTTGTGTACCTGTACTGCACACTACTCAGAGCCTTCTCTGAACCCAGCATGATTTTTTTATTTAAATCTGAGCTGTTCTACAGCACTCTTTATTATCCAAGTGCTTCAGGAACACTAACTGCTTTTTCTGAGACCACTCTCTGATATGAAAACTTCATTTATAGGGGGAGTTGACGTGCATGACAAATAAAACTCACACAGTATCCAGTGGGTTTGGATACCTAACTACAACTGTTTAGATCTAAGAGATATAAATGTATATTTCCTTATTAAATATTTTGCCATTTTTACCTTCTGAGCAGAGCTGCCACTGTGGTCGTAGCTCTTGCCTCCCACTGCTACAAGTCAAGCACTTGGGAAATGTCATGTTTTTTCTGGGTGACTTGCATATCTTCAGGTAAAATTCTGTGCTGGGACAGTAACAGTGTCTGATATTTCAAGGCAGAATTAAATCAACAGTACTATGTATTTGTTCTCTGGTTTTCAGCAAGCCCTGGCCTTGTGCACCTTACAATTTCTGTAATGGCATAGAATAATACAGAAACCTGCTGGTTTCTCTGCATTGGCAGAGGCAGGTTTTTGTGAGTGGAAAAGTTAGTATGTGAAGAAGCCATTACAGGCTGATGTGCATGTGAAAGGTGGGAAATTCAGGCTATGGACGTAATCCCAGTTCTGACACATTTTAGTACTTTTTTTAGGGTTCATGCACATGTATGGCCAGTGTTAGGGTGGGGAGATTCAGCACAGCCCCCAGCATGTGGTCTAACTGTGGAAATGATGGAATAGCTGGTGCTGAGGCTCTCTGGAGCACTGGCAGTGGGAGCTGACAGCTCCGTCCTCAGTGGCCACAGGCAAATGTCTGGGCCAGTCTTTGAGACACAGAATGGCCAAGAACTTAATGTGGATATGCTGTAGTAATTGGTTTATTTAGCCACTTTAGTCAGCGTTGTGCGTATAAGCATAGGCATTGACAGCTCTTTATAAAGTTGGAAGACTCACTGTTAACAAGTATGAAGCCAGTAGTTATGGTGTGCCTGGAATCTCCCTGGAAACCTCCGAGCTGTTGAATGATTGTTATTAATTTTCTGTCTTGTATTCTGCATAGAATTGCAGAGTACTTTAAAACCATTCTAACTTCTATAAATTAGCCTGATTTCCTTTAAGCTGAAAGGCTTTGAGCTAATTAATCCTCTGAGTAGCTGTTCACAGTACTAAGTTCACAGCTTAGCTGATCCATTACCATTATGTTGTGAATTAATTCCATGGAATAGGTTAGCTTTCTCAGGGTGGGAACAGTGGTCCACCTGTGATACATCTCCATCGTGAAACTGTTTGCGGTTTTGTTGTCTTTTTATTTTTTTTAATTGTGCATGATTAAGCATATGTATTTATACATAGGAAAAATGAAAAAAATAATAAAATAATAATTTTAAACTGTGGCCTGCTTTTCATGTGGGTACAAATGGAACTCCTGTGGGAAGACTTCATAGCATTATTGTGTTCCTTGACAAAGATTGTATGTTCCTTCAGTTGAAAAGGATGAGAAACCTTAATGACCATAAATTCTGACTGTTGGTGTAAAGAAGGTACTGGAAAAGATTGGTGCTCTTACAGTTAGAATTAGGATAAACATAAGATAAAAAAGTCCTATATACAAAATTATATCGAGTACTTGCATAAAAACAAACAAAAAGGATATAAAATGAGACTGTATATCCAGTTGCAGAAATGGATTTTATAAGTTACAGGTAGAATTCTAAAACCTGACCCATAGTATTCAGGCAGTTATAAGGAAAAATATGATAACCAAAAAGGGCTATGTCATGGAGGATATATTTTATACATCTGAGAGGAGATTAGTAAGAGAGTGAAAGATGTCTGAAAAAGAGCTTGGAATACTTTGTGCAATTCAGGTTACTTTAGATATACTAGAAAGGACATTGTAGAACAAAGAAATGTACAAGCCAAAAAAGGAATGACTCAAACCCCCCCCAAAAGCTCAAGTACATTAAACAACATCTAGCAACCACTGTGTGTATGTATGCATTGAGAAGAAAAGATGAACAGTAGATTCTTATTGACATGCTGTAAAATTTAAAGCTATGTTCAAATATAAAACTAGACATACTTTCTGTGAAATGATTATTTCTTCCCTGCAGGAAATAAATTTAGGCATGAAATACCTTTTCTCTTATAAGAAATATCCTTGTGAGCAACTTTTTTTGTATGAGTTGTAATGTAGATCTTAGCTTCTGCCATGAATTAGATCTCTATAGAAAACAGGAGAGTACCAAAAACCTCAAATTATATTAATATAAGTGGTGATTAAACTATTTTTAGTGCTTTTAAATATTTGTGCTAGATTTAGGATAAGAGATCCAGTTTTCAAGGATAAATCCAGTAAGTGTTTCTGCTAGCTGAATATAGACTGAACTCTCTGAAGAGTTACATAACAGATTCAGTACCTGTCTTAAGAGATCTGCAACTTGAAAAGCTGTCCAGTTCTCAAACTCCTCTTGAGATGGTAGTTTTGTGGTCATGCTTCTATCCAGGGAGAAAGACTTGATCTGCATGAGCAACACTGAACTCTTGCTTTACTGTTTTTCACTGACCTGATGTAGAAATCCGAGGAGGAAGTCCTTTTTGCAACTTTTTTCCTGTTTGCTCACTTAAAGTGAACGCCTGTAAAGGGTGATTTAGGAAGTACCAGTGTTCTTGTGTAAGTGACTCCAATATAAGGGAGCTGGTTGTTATATCAACATTTGCACAAAGCTGTCATTACTGAAAAAATGGAAGTGTCTCATCTGCTATCTTTCAAATTTTCCTGCATGTATTTTCACTGCTAGAGTGACTGACAGGTCAGTTATTGGCAGTGAATACCTTTTTGCTATTTTCTGACTTGGCAGAACACTGAATCTGGCAAAACTCAACTCCTGGAATTTCAGAAACAAGACAGAAGCTCTTGCATCTTAAATTTGGCCTGCTCTGAATAATCTTCCAGGCACCTGGCTGGCATATTATGAAAAAATTATGTTGAATTTCGTAGTGCTTTGTAGTGTTCAGTGTTTCATAATGTTGGCTGTGAGTTTTTCCAAGGGGGGGCACCATCTTCCTGGATGACAGGAGGCAGCAATACTCTCTTTCCACTGCATGCAGAACCAGAAGAGAGAGGTGCTTAAGAAATTTTCCTCGCCTAGTTTGAGTGCAAGAGTGATTTTGTCAGTTGCAGATTCTTCATGTGTTGTGAAGGTGGGAAGCAGCTGGGTAGGAGATGCGTGAGTTACAGGTTTAATGGTTGCTTACAGGAAGCAACAAAGTAACAGATGGCATCAGGTGTGAAACATGAATAATGTGAAGTGCAGATATTTATGTGGTACAGGCTATTTGCTGACTGAGTAGGTGTAAGCAGTCCTGGTTCAGAACATCTCAGAGGCGAATTAAAAATAGTACTTTAAGAATTTTGCAGCTCAGTGCGTGCTGCCAGCCGTGCCTGCTCCTCCTCCTCGGGCTGCCCATCAGGCCAGCAGCATTTTCTGAAATACGGAGGTGCGAGAAACTGCTCCTGGCTGCCAGCTGCCCTCTGCTGTCACGTTCCTGCGCTGCCTGGTGGGCTGCAGGGTGAGCTGGAACTCCGCCCTGCCAGCTCCCCCAGCTTGCTGTGCCCAGGCATCCTCCTTCTCTTACCTGCTCTTCCCCAACACTAAATTGTGGCTAGATCTTCTGTGTTGACGTTGCCTTAATTTGTATTCTAGGCTCTTAGGACAGTACTCTTGAAAGGCCAGTGCTTATGCAGTGCACCTCTCTTCACTGAGTGAGGCTGATTTATTTGGGAAGGTCATGCTCAGTTTTGTGCTCCCAAAGGGTCTGTAGCATAGGTGGTTGAACCTGTGTGCTCCCAAAGGGACTTTAAGACTTGCAAGAAATATTTTTCCATTTGTGTTTTAGTCAAATTAAACATAATGACAAAAGAAAAAAAATAATAAAAACCAGGGACACGGGGAGGCTCATCTGGGATCCTGCATCGTGTCTCTTGATGCTGATGTTGCCCTCGGCTCGATTGATGCTGTAGGTTTCTGTCCTTAAGTATGTGTAACAGAAATGGAGAGTATTGTCATGCACTTCCACTTGCTTTCCACTACCCTCAAGGGGATTATTTCAAGAATTGTTGGCTGCAGAACCCCAGATTTGATTACGGATTCTACTTTGTACCCTCACACTTCTAGTTCCTCTGCGTAATGTATCTCCTTCCATGGTGCGAGCAACCCAAATAAATATGTGCACTTGAACGCACGTTGGCTCTGGGGGCTGTAGTGGGGGGAATTCTTGAGCAGAATACTGAGGCTTCCAGAGTTCCCCAGATAAAGACAGGCCACAGAAACAGTTTCTTTCCAAACTTCCAGGTGCTTACAAAAAATTTTGAAGCACATTGTAGATACTCGAATGTGAAACAGCACTAGCCTAGGGCAGGTCAGGCTCTCTTGCTACTTGAACATTCCCTTGAGCCTCCTGATCTGCCGTGAGCACTGCCAGACTTAAAAATGTATTTGGGTACATGTGCAGCGAGTAATCTGCTATTTTAAAAACTTCTATCTTACTGGAGACATTAACACTTTTAATCTGTACTGTTTACAGTTTCACTCCTCCAAAAAAAGGTAGAAATCTGATTCTATATATTAAGAAATGTCTTTTTTTTTTAGAGCCCTAATTAAAAAGTACTTGAGAACTACCAAATTTCAGAGGAATCTAAATACGTGCATTTTATATGCTAGGCATTTTGTACTCTGAAGAGAAATTCATTCCCATACAGAACCTCTATATCAAAGCAGAGTTAACCAATCTTTACACTATATGTTTGCAAAAGTTCATTTCCTAGAGTCTGAAATGTGCAAGCAACATAAAGAACAAGTTTTTGCAGGCTACAGCTCCTTGACTTTTTGTAAATTAAGTTCTCAATTTGTGATTTCATAGAGATAGTGAAAAGGCAGTATCAAAACTGTTTCCTAGATCATACCACTGGGATTTCTGACTAAATACTCTCTATATGTTCATGAACATAAGCACTAAATGTGTTACACTTATCTCAAAACTTTCAAAGTCAAGTTCTGCTTTGCAAAACCCTGTAGCAGCTGCAAGCAACTTGTTTAACTGGATGTAACATTGGAATACTGCTCTCAGGAAAATATACTCGAGTAAAATAGCTCAATGAAATATTACCGTACAGAAAATATGAACCATTGTCCCTGTTTCTGTTTTCCCATCTTATACAAGAATAATGAAAGTAACACGACTTACCACGCACTCATTTTTTTTTCTCCCAGGCGCACATGTTGGAGTTGATTCCAAATAAGTTAAAGGAGCAGTTTCTCATGTCTGCTCTTCCTCCTTAAACTGTCCCATATGTATTTTGTTGTTGTTAGTGTGATTGACAGGCTTGGCATTTATGGTGGGTGGGAGAAAAACATTCTTAAAGTAAAAAGCTAGAATATACTCATAGTCTAAATAAGTGTACAAAGAATGTTGGAAAATGGAGTCTTGCTTACAGCTATCTATCTAGAAGTTTGATAAAAGTCTTGCTAATTGGTTTTGTCTTTTTTCTTTTTTTTTATTTAACAGGAAATAAAAATCGCAACATAATCAACAGAAATCACAGTCTGTAAAGGACTTGGAGAGATCTTGGCAGGGCTTCAGCAGAGAGGCAGGATCAAACACAACTAGAGGAAACTGGGTCAGTTTTGGAAATCAGTCTGGTAACCCATTTTTTTAACTGAGTTCTTGGGGGTGCATCAGATTCTCACCACATCCTTGAGTGGAACAGCAGAAAGATGATCTATAATAAATTTTGTGCTCTGCTGCTGGAGGGAGCAAAAGGAAATGTCTGTTTGTAAGAATAATTGCTGTCTAAGCATCAGATGGGCTCGACTAGGACATCCTCCTGTTTCTGAAGGAGAAAACCCAGTTTCGTTAGCATTTGTTCATAAGTAGTGGTTTGGGAAACTCTTGTTAAGTCTTTTCACTTTCAGCACACTCTTCAATTTGATTGTGTCTTACTGAAAAATGAGGTGTCTAGACTGGTCCCAGTATACTGTTTATCCCATGGAAACCACTTCTGGCTCAGTGATATCCTGACATGCTTTAGGAGTATGCTTGTTATGCAGCACCCATGTTATTAACAAAATCCTGAATGTAATTAAAACCAGGACAAACTCCTGTGGAACTCTACTTGAAATACTCTTTGAGTTTGGAAGTGATTCACAGGATATCTTCTCAATGAGAGTCAGACGAGCTCTTACAACAGACAGAGTTTTAATCATGTTTCTCTAGTTTGTACATGATGATTTTTTTGTGGGACCTCATTAAAAGCATCAGGGAGAATATGGGCCTTGTGCCCCTTATCTAGGTAGCTATCATAATGAGGAAGGAAATGAGACTTGTTTGACACGGTTTGTTCCTGAAAAGTCAGCTTTTACTGCAGAAACAATTTATAGGTATATTGAGGCCCAACATTGGCATTGTATATTTGTGAGAATTGAAGTTGGGCTGACTGTTCCGTCGTTTGCTCTCCTCCTTTCCTCCTTTCACGTTCAAGGGGAGATGTTTGCCCTTCTTTAGTTACATGAGGTATGAAGATGCAGTTCCAGAGTGTTGCGTTTCCTTTGTGACTGAAGTAGATTATTTTTTATGATTTTGATGAGTCAATTAAGGAGTTTTTCAGAGGCCAAAGAGAATTATGCCTGCTTAAGAACTTCATGGATCTTTGAAAATCTCCTTATTTTCCATCATGTTGTTTTCCTCCATCCTTGTTTCTGTGAGAGCATTCAGTACTGTAACAGGGACAATCACAGGATATAATATATCCCTGTTTGTCCAAAAGTTATGAAAGTCTTCACATTATGAAATGGGCGTGTGGGTTTTTTAGGTGTCTGTTATTCTAGTTGTGGTATGTGGCATTTCTTGGAATCACAAAAGACTGAGATCCAAAGAAGCCTCAAATGGAAAAAAATACGAAAACAAACCCCAGACCCCAAAAAACTTGCTGAGACTGGTTAGTACCCTTGCTACACCAAGGCTGTACACTGATTTGAAACTTATCGCCTTTAAATCACTTCCACTATATACAGTTTGCTGCATAAATATGCCGTTTTTCTTTATTTCAGTCATTCTTCAACCCATTTCTGGGGCATGTAGTTTCAACTGAATTTTAATTATTGCCAAATGCTAGGGGATTTTGTTTGCATGTTTTGTCACAGAGGCTGGATACATGACATAAAACCCATTGTTTCAAGGACAATTGCCCTTTGTGTTATCACTCAACCTTCTGAAATCTTTTTATATGGCTTTTCATTGTTAGTTTGACCTTCTCTTTGGATTTAGCAACAGATTCAGCTGTTATTCTAGAGAGCTTTGCCACAATGAACCATGCCTTAAAAATGTACTTATTCTCATAGGTATTTGTTTGTAACCTGGATTTTGCACCTAGTTTTCCTTATATTTTCAAAAATTCATGTTTTTAACTAGTACAATAAAATGTAACAGTAATAAAACCACAACCTGCTAAAGAAGTGACATTGTTCATTAGAAATTCCCTTTGATTTATTTGAAGGCTGGAATTGATGCTGTAGTGCTTGGTTGTGATATCCTTTGGAAGTACTCAGTATTCTTTGCTGTTTAACTGAGCCACTTTTTTGATTATTATTCTTTTGAACACCTTGGCAAAACTTGCTGTCTATTCCTCTAGATTCATGTGCTGCCTTGTATAGTTTGCACTTAGACTTTATATAGTTTCTTTATAAAACCTTTCCTTTGAAATTCATCTGTATTGACTCTTCTGATAAAATATGTAAAAATGTATATGAACAGCTTTCCGTCTGGCAGCATTTATATGTACCAAAACCTAGTGAGAAAATTTAAAAACAGAAAATCAGTATTATTTCAGTGTCTTGCCTTATTTAAATAAAATTCCTAGGCAACTTAAATTTGAAATGCTGTGGCTGATGCTTGTTTTAATTTTTTTTTTATATTCTTTGATGGATTTTGTTAGTATAATGTGTTCTTGTTCAACCACTATTGATTTTTGTGAGGCTTGAGCATTGATACGTGTAGAAAGTATTTCACCATGCCCATGTCTTGATAGGAAATAAATGGAAAAATGTCAAAGTAATACTTCAGCTCCCAGTGGACATCATGGCATGGTATTTTACAGTGGATGATCTCAGCGGTGCTGACCCTGTTGGTGCATATATACTGTGTAGTACAGTGCCATAGGATGTTACGGTACTGTATTATAGTGTTTCTGTGATTCTGACATGCAGGTTTCATTCAAAAACTTGTACCAGGTGAATTCACGAAGATCAGAACTTCAGTTCTCCTACTTATTTAGAGCATTTGAGATAAAGGGAACAGGACACTGCAAAATCCAGGACCTTTCTGTAGGACAGAAGGAGATCTGAGGGAAACTGGTTAAATGTCATATAGAGGAGGGAGAGTCTGAGAACAGAATCTGCAATATAAAGTTGTTTGGGCAAGGTATTTATTGCTTATTGTCACAAAGAGAGCATGTGGAAGGAAGGAAGGAAAGGAGCAAAAAGTGATTGTTTTGGGAGGACCAAAGGGTTCGGGGAAGCATGCTATTCACCATTCAAGAAGGACGGGGTGGAGTGTCTGTGTCAGCTGGCCAGCATCCAGATATTGTTTGGACCAAAAATAAGCAGACCTCCTCTCTACTTCCAATCAGCAGATCCCTGAAAATTGAGTGGGGAAAACGAAGTTCTGAGCTTGTTAAATGAAAGCAGACAAAAGGAGGAATTCCAAAGATGGACGAGGGCTTGAAGATAGGTTGAGAAATAGATAGAAGATAGAGAAATTGAAGAGATTGACAAAAGGAGAGGTTTTAGAAGTGGAAGGGTACAAAAAATAAAGAAAAGAAGAAAGGAGACGAGCTGTATAAATAGAGAATGTTTCTCAAGGTTTTTGGATTCATAAATAGGGCTTTTACATGTCTTATGTCCTTAGCCTGCTGACATAGATAAAACTTAATGAGCAGGGTTTATTTGACAGTCAACAGAGAATATAAAATCTCAATAAGTAAGAAGGACCTTGAAAGCTGAGAGAACTATTTTTTTTACGTTCTGACTGTATTTGGGGAGATATCAAAAAGATATTTCAAGTGATACTATGTTTATGATAATAAATTGTAAATGAAAAACTATCAAGAAGAAAACGACAAACTGCTTTTGAATTTTTCTCATTTGACTCACAAAACTTAAACTCAGTGATTTCATAACCTCTTATTCTAGATCCTTTTTATTATCTTGGTTTTGTTTATCATTTAGGTAATGGTAATGTTGTTGAGCATCTATCACCATGGTATTAAGTGAAAATACATTTAGATAAAATGCTCTCATGATTACAGGAGAGGTATGACAGGAAGAAACACTCACTGGCAGATCGTTTCTCACACCAAATGTGGAGGAGTCTTCTATTGTTATATGCTGAATAAAGCCAGAGTTTGATGTGCTTATGTCAATTCTCTTTTCATTTTTCTTGTGAACTTGCTTTTGTCAACCTTCCTCCCATACCTTTAGCATCTCTAGTTCAATTGTCACAGAGATACTCAAGAAAAACTGCGAATTTTCTCACAGGTATTTTCTTTGCACAGTGCCAAAGTGCCTTGTATGAATCAATGACAATACAGAGTTGTTTCTGTTGATTCTCTCCTCTCTTCCAAAGCCAGAAGCCACTCTAATCATGTTGGTTTCTTTCCAAGGAAATATTATGTTGCCTATTTGAAAAATGCTGGGGGGATTTTATTGTACCAGGTGGAATTAGTGGAAATGAGGGTCGTAGTTAACTGCTGCTTATACTGGTGTTGTTAAAGTGTATCTCAAGATTTTTTGCTGTTTCTAGGGAATGTACTAGGAAATGCTGGGCTCAGTATTCATGCATACTGGAGACTAATGGAGGATACTCCAGTAACACTTCTCTTCTGTGTTGTAAACATTCCTCTGATAAGCTTTTTAGGAGTCTAGATATGAGGTGCTCAGTATGCATCAATCTACTGACAGCATTATAAATATTGCATTTCTGACCTTCAGATTTTCTCTTTTGATCTCTGGTTAAATGATATATTTGCCAGTTTGACACTGCTGACATTCTGTCTGTTTCGTCTAGCATTGTTACACCATGATTCCTTGTGATCCCATTGTCATGGGAATGATAGGTCTCAAATGATGAATATACTTTGAAGCAGTGTGGGGAATAAACACACTGGCTAAACTTCATTTGCAAGAAGAGTTTTTCTTGTAAAATACCTACTTCAGTGTACAGTATAAATTATTTACCTAATGTCAATGTATTTAAGAACAGTGCTGTTTTATCAGATAGTATAAAAGAGAATAAGCTACTATTTGGGTGGATAGTAAGTATCTTAATTACGGTTTTAATCAGATTTCCCCTTACTTTTGTTTTTCCTTGCGCTGCATTGGGCAAACCTGCATTTGCAAGACAATAAACTGAACAGGAGTAGAAATGCAAGTTTCCTGTTTTCCCTCAATGATGAATGCTTCACTTCTTTAGAAATATTCTGTTCTCTAGAACTGGTGAATATTAACTTCACTTTTACAGAAGTGAACCATAAACCACAGGAAGTGAGAAAGAGAAGAAATGAACGCAAAAATTTGCCCTCTAGTATGATGTTTTCCATATGCTTGTTTTAAGTTTTTGAACACCTCAAAAGCAGTCCTACCTTAGAATTCCATCCCTGTTTTCAAAAGTTTATTGTATGTACGATGTGAATAAAGACTTGATAATGTTACCTGTATTCCTGATCAATTGAAGTCTGTTTAGATTCAAGTATTTTATGAAAAGTCAGTGGGAGTTTTTTATGCATAACCTTCATGTCCTCATTCCTTTGTTATTAAAATGAAATGAGAATTTAAAAAAAAAAGTTGACAATAAATGTCACACTGATAAAAACCTCACCGCTGACCTTCAAAGCAATGAGATTTGATTATGATATGGTTATCCACTGAGGCCAGAAGTTACAAATCAGATGATGCAGTCATGACTTTCGTCCTCTGGAATGTACACGTTCTGCATAACGTCCCATGCCTCATTTTTCGCCTCTTTTCCACTGTCCAGAGCATGATCTATTGTTTCTGCTTGCAGTTTTGCATCTCTCCATTGTTGGTAGACTACAGCAGAGAATTGAATTCCCTGGCAATTCTCTCCTCTTGGTCAGCTGTGCCCAAGTTCATAATACTTCATGTGCTTTGTATGCTGCTGTGTGCGTGATTGGAGCATGTGAGTGCAAAAGGTATGGGAACATACACTGGCCCTGATACCCCTGTATCAGCAAAATGAGATGGAATGGCCCATAGCTTATAACAGATTAGAAGTTATTTAATGTCCTAGTAAAATTGCTTTTAACTGTATTCATCTCTGCTCTTTCCTGTTGACTTGGGGGGCTGACCTTTAGTTCGACTTTCAGGCATGGAAATCATTTTATCATTTAGAGTTAACGTTCTGTCAAGAGTGTGCTGCAGGCACTCTGATCCAGTGTCCCTATTGCATCACTGAGATGATGCTATCAGTGTTGCTTAACCAGCCAGTCCATCTTTTGGATTTCTACTGACAGTTTGCAGGGTGCTTACATCAGCTTCAGTCATGTCTTTGTTCTTGATTTTAGAGAAAGCTCAATAACATGTAAGGGACAATAACCACCAAGTAATTTTCAGGTTACACCTGGAAATTCACAGTCACTGACTCGTTAAATAATTTCTTTTTTTACTGAGGATCTTCCTCACTTCTTTTTCCCCATAACTTCATCTATCAACACTTCATAAATAATTGCAGATCCAAAAGGAAGCTTGAATTGAGGTATTGAAAGATTTAAGTGTCTTAAGAACTGAGGTTCTGCTCTGGATGGACTGAACACAGGAACTTCATGACACTATGGATAATTATTTTCATTTTCCTTTTTGTTCTGATAACAGGTGAATTGCACTCAGCTCTCTTACCTCTTGCTGTTTCTCACAGTGTACAAACCCCTGAGAGTCAACACTTTCTGTAAGAGCAGAACAGCAGGAGAGAAAGGCCAGAAAGAATGCGATATTTTTGTGAGAGTTTCCTTAGATCAGTCTCCTTCAGATTTTTTATCTGTATCCCAGGAAACCTGAGAGCCCAGATACTTGCTTGTCAAACTAAGTAGGCTGAAACACCTCTCCTGCACAAGTGTTCTTAAGAATCTCTGAGAAGGTGAGGGACATCCTAGGCAGTATATGGTGGCCAGCTTTGGCTGTGTCTCTGAAAGACTCACTTTCACCCTGCTACCGATACAAACTGAAAAACCCTCTGTTTGATGTGAGGCACTATACTAATTCATAAGGATTGCCCTCCTGCCTCCTATTTTTTTTCCCAAGTTTCTGTCAATTTGTCTGCTTTTAGATTACAAATCGCCTGTGGGAGTGGGGTGTTTTCCCCTTCTTGAAAGATTAGAAACACTTCAAAATCAAGGTGATTCTCTTGTGGAAAAGCAGCTTTCTGTGCCTGTTCATCCTGTCTGAAAGACAGAGCTTTCATATTCATGGTGTTTAATCCTCTAACAAAAAATCCTTGCCTCTACTGCCTATAACTGGTAAGAAAATACCTTTACAATTAGTTCCCTCTATGAAATCCACTTTTAAAAACTCAAAAGTATTTTGTGCAACTGCATATAGAAGAATCGTAGAACATCTGCCTTACAAAAGAAGATTCTGTTCAAATACAATCAGTCTCAGAGCAAAGTTGAACTTTAGCATTTCATATAAAATTTCAGTGCTATTTGATAAGTTCATAGTAGTAGAATTTAAGAGAAATGTTGAATAACCTTCCCTGTTTCATAAGGTATCACCTCTTTTAGTTATAAAATTTTTGCCTAAAAGAGGAATTTTGGGTTTAACATTATTTGGGAACTTGAAAAGCAAAATCAAGTAAACTTCTTGAATGGAGATGACACCACCCCCTTTGTTCACAGAGGAGATGAAAATAATACTGGGAACTATTTGTCAAATGTTATATGGATTTTCAGTATTGAGGTTTAATTTTTTGAGGGGATTTTAGTAGGTTTTTGCCAAGTTCCCCAGTTGATTTTATCCTTTGTGTTGTTTGCACTCTTTGAGTGTTCTAATAAATGTTCTAAACAAATTTTTTACATTAACTCCCACAGAATATGCTGCAGAAAATTGTTAATCTGATTACTTTGTTAAGATATCTAATTGCAAATCCATTGCAGATAAACCCATTCATTTTTATAAACTGAGTAAGCAAAGATAAAAGCACTTTCAGAAAGGATGCCTTTTAGTGAACTGTTTTATTAGAATGACCCCAGAACCACTTAGATAAAGTTCAGGGAGAAGAACTTGGATCAAATGAAGTACTGTTTATTTCCAGAGAGGATCTTAATCCTTAATGTGCTTTGCTTAATGTTACAGGATCTTCTGGGGGAAGTTAATGCTTGCTATTCTTTGAAGTTACCAGCTGAATTTGCAAGTGAACAGAGGACTTTACTGGACTGACACAGCACAAAGGAGGTGAAATCATATCACTGTTAATGAATGTGTTTCAGCACGTTTTGCGAAGATGAATTTGTGTTGAAAAGAAGTGAAGAGGATCAATGGTAACTATGCATTTTACTGTTGGAATAGCATTTCAGATTAAAAATACCAACACACTTTCCCCTGCCTGCATCCCCTTCCCCCTCCTCAAGCACAATGAGGACATAGTAGAACAGGAAATGTGTACTAACACAAACTGCACTGAGGAATAAGCTATTACAGCCAGTTGTAGCAGGTGAGAGATCCTGTGTGTTTTCAGTCAGTACTTGGATGAAAACAGAAATCAGGAAAAGACTTTTTGAATGTTGAAAGGCATTTTTAGTTGAATAGCTTTTAATCTAGGCCAGCTGATCTTAAATAAAGTCTACTAGTAAGTCTTTCTTGTAAAAGATCAGCACGATGAAATTGCAAATCCATTTTGAAAGAGACTGCTTGGTCTGAAGAATGAGTAGGGAACTTGGAGGTGAAAGTTATTCTCACCAAATAAACACAGAGAGTAGGTGTCAGTGGCCACATACACACACTGTACAGTTTTTTCCACTTCTTCAGGAAAATGTATTGAATATAATTTTAGTTAGGTTTCATTTCACTGTTCAACATTTGTTTCTTACAGGATTAACAAATATAATTTCAAATAAATCACTTCCGTGACAAATCTCCTATCAACAATGCTTAGATGTATTTATTGTCCAGGCTAAATTCCGATAAGAACAAAACACTAGTCAGCCAATCCTGATTTAACCAATTCTTTTCCTATATATTTATTCTGTATATTTATTCTGAAATTTAATAATGATGATCAAAAACACATTTCAAAGCAAAATAATGAATGACAATCTGCAGTTGCAAAAATCGGTTATCACAGACTTAGTGAAATGAAACAGTTTCTAAGATGGGTTGTAATGCTTTAGGCCTATCTTAGCTCTGTTACATATACAGCGCATGTAGGAGGTGGTAGCATTTAGTTAAGAGAAATACAAAGCACTACAGTGTCATGTTGTAGCAGCCCGTAAGGGGGAGTATTCAACTGCATTGAATCCTTAGAGCTCAGGAACAAAGAAATGAGATCTAATGCAAGGCAGCTGATCTGTTGACAGTGCAAAGTAATATCCTAAAAGAAGAGTTTGGCAGATTTTAGACACAAAATAATTTCACCCCGTGTATACATAAAATCAAATAGCAAATGTCTTATTGACCCAGCACCAGTATAATTAGTTTTGAAAAATGGAGGGGTGGTTATTTTGTTGCTTGGAATAATTTCTTCACTCATTTGACTGGATGATTAATTTATTAAGAGTTAAATTGGAAATATTTATACATAAATAATTACTGTTTCATTTTCTTTCCCATATTCATGCAGGTTCTACCTGTAATTTTACCATAGATAGTTGATGTGCTTCTTTTATGTTGATGTTGTTTACAAAAGGACCTTTTATTGTGACTGCTGTAACTGAGATAGAAATCTAGCCCACAGTACACATTCATGCAGGAGACATTTGCAGCTGTCAGAGTTGGCAGCTCATTGGCTTGTTTTGAGATCTGTGGATAAAACCCAGTGCAGATTAATGACAAGATATAGGATATTTTTTTTGATAACTGACACTTGGTATCAAGGGGGCTTAACATGACAGTTGACTATTAGTTTATCCTGGCAAATTTTGTGTGGAAGGCAATAGAGTAATGCCATGCTTTGGAAAGAAAATGCTATATTTTGCCTTTTATTTGGGAATCTCTATGTTCCTGTTAAATAGTATTTACACAATTTAAGCAAATCATAATTACCGAAGTTAGACAGAATTCTTAATGTTCTCCTATTTGTCAGCAATGAAAATACAACAAATACAGAATTTCTCTCTGTACTAGTGTGCAACAGCCTTTCACTGAACCTTCATAAGCAAAATATTGTGCTAACTCTAGAAAATATTTTCAAATTCATTTTTATTGCGACCAGTATATGAAAGGGAGATAAGTGTTAAAGTTTAACCTTCTTGTTTGTCTGCCAGGGCTGATATTCCCCATGTGCATACATCACCCTGTAAATAGAAGCTGTGTTAAGATATGCCAAGTTCTGACTTTGATACACTTTCTGGTGAATAGATGTTTGCTGATTCTATAACTTCAGGACTTAATGTTTGCTCAGTTTGAAATGAGGTCTTTAGTGAAGGCTTTATTTGAAGATGATCTGCTGTCATTGATTGTAAGCCTAACGGATTTTCTCTCCACTTTTGGATTGATTAAACAGTGACTTCTGAGTTAGACATTTGGAAATAAGTGATACTGAACACAGGCATTTCATTTATGTTTTTGTGCTTTAGTAAGCCAAGCTCAAGAAGTGTGTCAACAGTAACTGGAAACAATACCTTTATCTCTATCAGACCATCTCCGAAAATGGCCAAAAATACAGAATTTTTTCTTAATGAGCCAGAGATAATTATTTCATTTTTTGAAAGGATTACTTTTTCTTGAAATAAGTTCGTGTTTAGAGGAAACAAGGAATGTGTTCTCAGTCTGGAACAGTAGTTACCACTCCTTTCTCAGGTGAACTATTTGAGCATTTGAATTTCCTTCCCTTCCTCAGCAAAAACAGTGATCACAAGAACAGGAATTTTAGCTGAGCTCTACTTAGCACAGAATTGTCCTCATGCAGCAATATCATCCCTTTGTGTTGAAGTAATTAATCTAAATTGTTCACTGAACAATTCTTTCTCCATTTCAGTTTACTGTTCAAATATTTCTGGATAAAATATTGCTAGATAGAGCACTGGAATCTGGCTTTAAAAGGTGATTAATTCCCATTTTATGGACAGTATTATCAGCTTACAAGTTTCAATTAAATTTATGAGATTAGGTTAGAAGGATTTATATTTAGGACAAATCACATGAAGAAAGAAATTAAACCTCTGTGGATAGAACCAAAGTTTATGTGAGGGGCCGTAAGGGTCATATGTGCAATGCGACTGGACTTGTCATGTCTTAAAATGGCATGTATCATGATCAGCCATTATGTAAAATATTATCGTACCATATTCTCTCCTGGATGGTACAGTAATAAGCAGTTGGATAGCAAGAAAATGTATCTCTGGTTAATAGACTCCCTCACTCCCTGAATCCCTCAGGAAAAGTCACTGTCCTGAATCTCTGTTGATATATGACTGCTGTCTCCAATAAAGTCGTACCAACTGAATGATAAATGTTTTCAACTTTGAGCATTTGACCTACCCAACACAGACAAAATGTTTTTAACATTCATAGAAGTGAAAAGTGTATATGTGTGAATGCACCAGTATGCAAGCTAAAAGAACATTTCTTCTGCACCAGTTGTAAAGGGCACCACTCTTCCCTGGATCCTACTGAATACTTGTTTACTTATTTAGTCTTCTGAAAACCTTTGATGAGTCTCTTATTGAAACACAAGTTTTTCCTTGCCAGCTACTAAAGCTTCAGTTATGCTAGCTGAAGCAGAAATAATCCAGAAGCTGGCCTTAAACTGTGAATGAAAATGAAATGATTTCTACTCAGTGTAGAAACCACAGCACTCATTTTGATCTTCTTTTTCATGAAGTCTTCAAATAGATTTGTAAATTCATAGGTGTTAAAGTGGCAAATGACTAACAGTCATTATAGAATGTGACCTTTTGCATAACAGAAATTGATTTATGTAAAAAACCCCTGTGACTGTGATTGAACTAAAGAATATACTTCATAAAAATATTGTTTTGATAAAAGATTTCTGATGTTTGAAAATTTGCCACCAATGCATCTGCACAGAAACTGATGAAGGTGAGTGGATCACATTTGCCATGTATTTCTGGTGAGAGCTTGAATTTATTAAGATGGCTGCATATTGCATCATATCAGTCTAAATATATCTGAGTATATCTCATTAGGGCTTGTCCTGACATGTCAAAATATGACGATTAAAAACCAAGATCATAGTTAAAGGAATGCCTGCAACTTATTTAAAAAAGAGCATATGTTTAAAAAAACCCAAACCATACTAACCCTGCCACCCCAAACACTGTTCAGTGCTGTTACCAAAATCTAACAAAAGCCAGAGATCCAACACATAATATGTTAAACTGATTGCTCTGGGATTCATTTTGCTTATGCTCATAAAGGACTCAGTGTTTACAGAACTCAGATAAACTAGTAATTGTCACCAGCAGAATAAGGTGTTCTGTTTTTTTTTCCTTTTACTTCTCATTAAAAAATGGTACTTTAAAATAAAAAGAGCCCTAAATTTAAAAATAAAATACAGAATTAGGAGAATAGGTGTTTTGAAATTGCTTTATGTTGCCTGGGTTCACATCAAGTGAAACACATTTTTCAGCCTCAGCTGAATATGGGTTATTTTTGGATAATTGATACAAGGAGTTTCATTTTTGGTTGAATGAACACTCTTAATCACAGAGAAACATTTTGGTTTCGTTTTGTGGACAGTGTTCTGCCTTTTCCAATCAAACAAGTATATCTTTCAACAGTTGTTCAGCAGTTGAACCAAGCCCACTTTCTTAACCTGCTTGCACTTCACGAGATTCTCTGCATTCAGCATAAAGCACTTGCCCACATGAACACGCTAATTTGCCCAAGAACTGTATTTAATTAAGGGCCTCGTATGATCACTTTACAGGAGGAAGAGAAGAGAGAAGATTAAATAGAAGAGAGGTGCAAATCTTGGCTTAGAGTTCTGCCGAGGAAAATGATTTCTTGTATGACCAAAAACCAAGCCAGGTGGCTTCTTCTGAATCGGGTCTGACTCTGGTCTGTTGGACACTCTTAGCCCAAACACAGCTGTTGCCTCCCAACCCCTTAACACCCTTATAGAAGCAGTAAGGTTTCTTTACTTGCACAGGAATTAATTAACCACAAGCCCATTGGGTAATGTGGATATGTAATCCCAGCAATTCCAACCCCTGCTACCTTAACATTGTCCATATGCCTGAAATTGCTGGCCCTGTAGTACTTTTAGACCATGGGATCCTGTTGAATTCAATACTTAGCGCTAGTGAACTCTCAGCTCTAAAGATTTAACTTGTTCATTAATGTTCAAAATTGATTCCTTTTAGCCAAAACCCAAGCACAGTTTTCAGACCCTTGCTCACATGTGTGCTCAATCAATTTTCTCATTTCTAGGCTTAGTCTTAAAGACAGACAAATGAGCTTTGTTTCCTTTGAACCTAGTGATTATCTTAACCTAATTGTTAATATGGGTATATTGCATCACACGGATGAAAAAGATTGAAAAGCAATGGTCTAAATGGAAGGTGGATGAGTTTGGAGCTTCTCATCACTTATGAGAACAAAAAGCCTGAAGAGCTTAAGCTTAAATATCTGCCTATTTTAAAATGTGAGGGAGAGGAATAGTATTGACTACTTTTCAGGCGTATTCAGCATGAGTTAGGGTGCAAAGTGATATGTAACTCTTCAGGTGTAGCCACTTTATTTGTAGTACTGAAGCAATCTTGACAAGGTTGAATGTTTTTAATGTATCCGTTTTAATAGGTGTCGATTAAATGTGGGAAAGACAGCAACAGGACAGACCTTCAGTTGTTGCTGTAATGAAAAAAATAGTCTCAAACTTGACAAGAAAAGAACCTGAATCATCAGTGTTTTGATGTATTCCTAAAATCTTTCTTGCTTGCTCTGGAGGTAATTGAGGAGGCTCTACAGCCTTTCTTAAAAGTAAGTCATGAAGTGACTGGCTCTGCTATATATGAAATGCCTTCTCAGCTGGATCTTCTAACCTCAGTTTGCTCAGGCTTTGCAAGGGAAAGGTTTTTCAAATTCTCCTGGATAGTTTACAGAGTCAGGTGCAGCAGTCGACTTCTTTTGGCTCAGAAATTTTGGAGAGAGGCTGAGTTGTAAGTTTTGAAGTCAAATGTACAGTATTGTGAGTGATGAGGTAGTAACTAATTGTAACTCCATCTGTTGTGTACTGCGTATTTAGTAGTTTTATTTTACAAGTTTACTTTTCCATTGTTTTCCTAATGCCTTTACTCAATGAATGTGCTATATTCCTGGGCCAAGCTGTGTAAAATAGCTTTGAGAACACGTTATGAATGCAAATACATAAAGTAGAACTGAGTCTGAAGAAGTATTGCCAGTTGCTGCTTCTTTCCTGCTTAGTTCTTTGAGTTTTCCTCGATTTCTGCCCCTCACCTTTACCCTTCTAGGCTGTACTGCTGCTTGTTTACCCTGGTATTTGTGCTGTAACCTGCTTGTGGGTAGTGCAGCTGTGGAGGTGACATGAGGTGATCCTGTTGTGGTTTGCTGTGAAGCAGAGGGAGCATGTGTGATGTCTTCCTATCATGCCACAAAGGCTGCCGGGTTTGTGTTTTGTTTTCTCATGATTTTGACCAGTGAGCAGTGACGAGAATATGTCTAAATGTTTGCTAAAAGTGAAGAATATTACTTCCTCTAATATTTTTTGCCTCAAATGTGAGTTTCTTTTTATTCCCTCTCAGAAACATCCACTCTTACAGTCTAATTTAGGTAGTTTCTTTAACCTCCCTTTGTCAGTATTCATCAAGAAATATTTGTGTTTGGTTCCTTTCACCACACTGTTTACAACCAGAACAGTAAGGGCTCTTGAAAAGTTGATCTGAACCCTTTTTTTTTAGCCATCTAAGCTGAGCATAATTGCCCGCAGTTGTGTCCCCTCTTTGTCCCCCTGTCACATGTGTGTCCCCATCCCACCCTCTCTCCTTGTTTTCAACACCTGCACAATGTGCAGGAAAGGATCAAGAAGATATTTAACTCACATAACCCATATACAAGTGAAGTAAGGAGCCAGGAAGCCATTGAGTCTGTATGAAAGGAAAGATATACCGTACATATAATTACTTGTGATAGAGAATTTTCTGGATTTACTGACATATGAAAATATACATGGATTTTTCCCTCTGCAGGTTGTGGAATATAGCACATTTTGTACTTTATTAGATCCTACACAAGATAATGGAATGATCAAATTTTCTGTAGATACAAACCCATACTGTTAGAAAAATATAACTTTATCAATGTTAACTGCATGGTTCCATGGTCATGATACTTACATGCACACACACACCCCCCTTACAAGTCTTTAATTAAATTTGTGTATACAGTTTCTATATCATGTCCCATTTTGTTTACATAAAATTTCATTACTCAGAAGAAACATTGGATTGCTTTCCCATACATTAAAAACCATGATTACATCTTATATAATTATTTTAGTAGTGCAGTAGCATTGAGTATCTTCCTCCACAGACTTTTACTTCTTGACATGATTTTGATATACATTCACTCACAGCTGTGAAAGCTGTAGTCTGTGTATGTTGTTATGGCTTCCTCATTCTTTGAAGGTTATTGTACAGTTGCTGTGCGTGTTATGTTGAGATACTCAGGTGTTCTGGGTGATGAGTCTGTAGAGCACAGAATGGTGGGTAAGGCCATAAGAGAGAAAAAGCAGTATTTTCTCAGTGCCTCATGTAAGCAAGTTGGTGGTTTGGCCTAAATATATACAGGAGATTTTCTCCAATTTCTCGTATTTTACTATTTGCTTTGGACAGTGAAATCTTGAGTGGTAGGTTGGTGTCACTTCTCTGCTGCTTGACTCAAGCTTGCAGAAGAGCAGCCCAGAGTATCAGGAAATGAGCTAGCTGGGTTTTGAAAACATGTCTGTACTTAACTTGTCAAAATACTGTTTCATGGCTATATGATAATTTCGGCATCAACTGGTACCTGCTCTCCAAAACCATTAGCACAATGTCAGGATTTAGGCCTTTCTCTCCTCTAACTTGTCCTGATTTTACATCTTTGTAAAATAATGCTGTTGCACAGACAAATTTAGCCCCTATTTTGTTTTTCATGTTTGTATGGATGACATTTTGAATTCTAGTGCATTGTAAACCTCATAATGATCTGCCAACAGCAAAAAAACCCCTATGATATTGAATTGTGTCCTCAATAACATCACAAAGTGTGAAGTGACTAAAAATAGCATGTATTTTTAGTAAATCTTTTGAGTAAATTGTAACAGAGCAGCACTTGCAAATATATTTACCTGCTTTATATCCTTCCTGCTGTCATGCTTCATAATATACGATAATAATTAGTTTAGCATGGGAGCTGAAAACCAGAAGGATATAGGAAACCTTATGGGAAGAGAGACATTGAAGCTTTCTGGTGAAGTTCTTTAGTATGGTGTGTTCTTGTGATTTATCACTTAAATACTGAATTACCAGCTTGATTAATAGTTGCGAGAGAGCACGTTGAGTCTGATTTTTATGTAGAAGAAAATTAACTTCCATTTCTTAAAACTGAATCCTCTCTGCAGCAGTAAACACAAAAAAGAGGAGTAAAGCTCACAACACAACTACTTCAATTAGGTGCAATTGTACTGTCTTTGAAAAATATAAAGGTGTGTCAAAGCTTGTGATGGAATTTTCCAATAAGCGGGTGTGCTTCAAAAAATAATGGCATGAGACTTGCACCTATCATTTAAAGAGTCACAAAGATGGCTCTAAAAGCTGCCTTCTCAAAAATGTTCTATGGACAGTGCTTTTTTTTATAAAGATTGACCAACATATGTTCACAGCTAAGTAAACATGCAGTGCTACGCTGGGATGTGGTTTCTAGGGGCTATTGAAACTTTGAATTGACTTAGTAATATTGAGTTTTCTGCAAGGTGAAACAATGGAAGCAAACCTTGAGATAGCCTAGAAAAAGAATGGCTCATAGCTTGGAGAAATAATTTTTTATGCAGTTGGAAATAAATTAACCTTCATTGTAGTTAAAGGTAGAGCCATCAAATCCGCAATGCAAAATAAAAAATTTGCAAGTATTTTGTGATACTCCAGGCAGCTGTCAAATTATTAGGTGAAGTCAGTAAGAAATAGAAAGTATGCTTTTTGTGGAAACTGTGTCAAGAGCTGTTTTGGGTTAAAAAATCCTGCTGCCTGATGCTAAGTTTTCTGCTATGAATTGATTACCCAGTTAGGTTACTTCTGCTGTAATTAGTTCTGCATTAGTGGAACACTGAACCTCAATAAATTAAAAAGGTGAGAATTCTGCTCCATTCCACTCTGCTTTTCAGCTTCCTTCAGTTCAAATTTCAGGGATGATAAAAAAAAAGCTTCTAGTTGATTTTTCCTTCACCTGCAAAATTCACAACACATCACTTGGATGAACATCTGTTTTGTTTTCTTTCTGTAGATAACACAAAGATATGTCTAATCCTCATCAGCAATTCCTTCAGCTTCTCTGATGCTGGCTCTGACTTTTTCCTACAGCTAATTTCAGTGGAGTGTGCAGAAAGAGCTCTGCCACGACTCACCGTGCTGCTAGGTGTTACCTGTTGCTTTTGCTCAATAGCCAAAAACTGAGATAAAATTTGTCTTGGTTTGACTTGCATGAACTTTTAAGAAGGGGGCATTTTGTATAATATTATTCATAAGTTTTTCTACCCTCTGCAACAACATTATCTATGGTGCTTATTCTTACTTACTTCTCTCTTTTATATTACTTGGTCAGATTATCTCCTCAGCTTGATGATGTGGGAACTTTCCTGTACTACTCAAAATTGAATGTAGAGTTGAAAGATTTCTGTGAATCATGGCAATAACCTTTTACCAGTTTTCATTATTTTGGCTTAGGTACATCTATCTTTATTAAATGCATCATGCTTTAGTACCTGTAAATGTAGAAGGCATGAATCTCACACATACTGCTGTTTGTATGTTCTGTAATGTAAATAGGTCTAGAAATGCTGCAGCGTTGCTGCAAGGTGCATCAGTTTTACCACCTAGCAACTACTATATCAACTAATTAAAAGAAGATACATGAACAATTTAGATGTTTTATTTGCAGTGTCCTACTAGAGGACCAGGAGAGGACATAAATATTCTTTATGAGATAATGAATGATAAGAATTGTTTTTTTAACTGTCATGATTTTATTATAATTTAAGAGTGTTAATTTCTAGTATTATATGGTTATATAAGAAGTTTCTGAAATGTCCACAGAAGCATTATTGAGTCCTTGTTGAGATGTATAATATTTACAGCTGCCTAAATACAGACTGTGCAACCTGGTTTGTGTAGCTCCTCATCTCTGGAAGGTTGCTTGGTATTTCTTAGTTAATGGAAATGTCTTTAATACTAGCAGTGAGATAAATGTGACCAGCTAAATAAAAGCTGCTCAATATCCAGGCTGATTTACCTTTGTAAACTATGCTTGGAAGAGATGTATAACTGTCAAGGGACCTGCCTGACCATGTATATTGATGGGATTATGCAGATATGTCTCTGCTTGTTGCTAAAGGTTCACAAGACTCTCATGAGACTACAGTATAAAGAAAACCATTGATGTACCAGCACAAAAATCAAAGAATAGTCCAATAACAATCACAACAAGGAGAAGCAACTACCATACACAGAGTAACTAAAGAGAGCAATTGTAAACCTTGTTACTGAACAGAGAGACTGAAGGATGAGTGAAAACAATACTTTCCAGGGAATATAGGCATATTGATGTGAGTAGGAAGTAGCTCCTGCTAGGATTTGTCACCAATTACTTTTCCTCATGCTGTAAGGGAGAACCCTATTGCTCTATTTGATTATTCAGAACTATGACATTGCTCTTCCCTAGTTCTTCAGAAAGGGTTTAGAAAAAAACCCCTTTCTAGAATACCTGTGTATGCAGTAAATTAAACATGCTGTTAGCTCGTGGTATGACTTGAGAGATGCTGCCTAATAAATTCTTTTTGTTCAGATTTTCATCTTTGATTAGGTAGCTACAAATTTTTTTTTCCTCTCTAAGTCTACTTTACTTTATATGCCAAATAGCATCATACAGCCAAGCAAACACATTCAAAGCATATTATCATTTAGTAAGTTTTTTGAAATTCTTGGTCATATGGCTTCTTATGGAGTTTATCATCTTTGACTGCAGTAATTCAAGCACCTATACCTCAGAGCTGCCCCCTAAAAATATTCTAGTGGTTCAAAGGATATAAATATCACAGAATCAATTTGGTTGGAAAATACTTCTGACATGGAGTCTAACCTTTGACTGAACACCATCTTGTCAAGCAGACAGGGCACCAAGTGCCACATCCAGTCTTTCCTTAAACACCTCCAGGGATGGTGACTCCACCACCTCCCTGTGCACTCATTCCAATGCCCAGTCACCCTTTCTGTGAAGGAATTCCTCCTAATGTCTAACCTGAATCTCCCCCGGAGCAGCTTGAGACAATAAAAAGGGAAGTGGGAGAATTCATTTTTAAACAAGGAAAAACACCTGCTGTATGATTTTTAGACACTGAGAGATTGGTAGAACAGGTATAAATGACAAAGGAAATGCTTAGCAGCCAAGGAAACCAGAATTCAACGAGAAGAATTGTGATGGGAATATATAGGCAAAAACAAATAAGAGACGCATAAAAAAAATTTCCACGAATTGCTTCATTGGAATATACTGAGTTACTGAAGAAAAATGACTAAATGAAAAAGCTAAGGAAAATTAATCATTGTGAAACAATACTGAGTGAGATGCTGTTAAGCTTATGTGAAATAAGAAAGCATCCAAACAATCACTTCTCTGCTTTTTATTGTTGGTATTTGAGAGATGCTTTCTCTGAAGGTTAGCAGATTGTATCTGTGTATTAAAAGCAAATTTCACCATTCTCCTCATGAAAGCTACATGACTAGACAAGTACTAGTTTATTAAATATTTACAGTGCAGCTCACATGACAGCAAGGCACTAAAAGACTGACAATAATCAAGAACGTGCAGTGAAAGCATGTGTGAATACGGAAATTCAGAGGAGCTGTACTTTCCAGCACTTTTTCCTCCCAAAGAACATCCCTTTGAAGTTGATCAGTACTCTGGGCGTCAGGCCTGTACGAGGCACTGTTTGAGGAGTTTGGGATGCTGTTGTTGGCACCCACTTCACAAGTGATGGAAGATGTTTATGTAAGTGGCCATCAGTATTTGTGTCTCATTCTTAATCTCTGCCTTTGATAGTGTGCAAAACTGATCCACAGCAGGAACATAAAAGTTTGTTCTGGATTTCCCTCAAGGAATGTGAAATACTCTGAACTCCATGAGACTGTAACGAGATGGAAAATTTCTGCAAGTTTCTGTGGTTTTAGGCCACGAATCATATGTGGTGTCATGACTCAGACAACAGTATACTTTTCCTTTGTCATAAATAAGAGACATGCCTTTTCTCTGTTTTATTTGCTTTTTCCCTAGTGCATGTTCTACTTTCCGTGGTACTGTCAAAAATATTATGATATAATATTGTAGGAGAGAGAGTTATTCACTCATCTGGGATATGGAAATACTGTTAATTTTAGAAGATACATTTAATAAAATTGCATCATTGGCAGAGACTTTTTCATCTTATACTGTGTTTATTAGAGAAAATCTCTTTGCATTAGGTTCAAAGCCAGTAATTGATTTCCAAAGGAGCAGAGTGCCTAGGTTGCTTAGATATTTTGAAAATCCCACTAGGTCTCTCTTTGCAGCTTTTTGGCACCTAAATATCCTTGAAAATCTGGCTTAAGAGTTATAACAGTAACACAAAGGAATAATAACTTGTTATTCATGCCAGAAGGACTTTACTGGCACTGAGCATATTGATGTTACACTGGGGAAAATTATATTTACATGTTTTAGAGCACTGAATTAATTATAACATAAAATAAAACTTTGTTTAACATGTGTAAAGAATCTGTTCTCAAATACATTATTCCTTGTAGGGATTGAGATAAAGTGTTTTACCAAGCCTAGGAAAGCTATAAACAGGGAAGTGACCAGTGTTCAATGGTTGATTAGTAGTCTGGAAAAAAGACATGGAACAACCAAAACAGATTGCTCAGCCTTAATGCCAGATCCATCACTATTCTTTTTTTTTTGCTTCCTTGCTGCTATTCTTTTGCTTAAGCTTCTTAAAGTCTGCTTGTCTGTTTTCCAGTTCCTATGAAAATATCTCATATAATTTCAAAATAACCTTGAAATTATTTATTTTGACAATTTTAATGTTATAAATCCAAAAGAGGAACAGATATTTTGGCTTCTGGGTTATCCTTAGGCAAGGGAAGAAATGAATGAAGTCTAATCTATATACTGCACTATGTATATATTTTCTTCATGGCCTCAGGAAGACCCCAGAGCTGAAAGCTCTTATTAATTTTTGATGGTTAGTTTCCATTCTGATGAAAACTATTTCTTTATATCTGCAATAATACAGTTGAAGCAGCAAGAGCTATAGGGCTCAGAAAATGTCAGCAGTACTTTTACAATTTGATTTTAAATTCAGGGCCATAATTGCAGGAAACAGGTTTTGACTCATTTTCCTGAAACTCAGCTTGTATATCCATCTGTGATAAAATAACTGAAAATATAATTGATAGATCTGACTTAGGGATTTTTGCACCTTGCTTCCCCTCCTGAACGTGAGCAAGGAGAATTATAACATATAACATTTTTGATGTGTTGTGAGGGACTGGTAAAATCCAAATTCTCTGCTATGTTAAAAATAAAAATCCAGCTTGACATGGGAATAGGGATATTTACCACTGAAGTAGATTTGTGCTGAAGTAGATGCAGATGCTCTAAACCCTGTGCTCACCTTGCTCTGATGGAAATTCAGGGAGATACAGAACTGGATCTAACATGACGTTGGCGAAAAACTTCGTTGTAGTTCTGCAACGAGCAGCACTCCCTCCTCTAGATGAGGAATGTAAATGGCCTCCATAGTCTCCTCTGTAGCCGTTTGGGGGTCACTGGGGGCTTAAAAGCAAAAAGCTTTTTTTATTTATGTTTTCACTTCTGTGACTGCCACAGGTAGTAGTGCACTGCAGGGCCAAAACCAGAGAGCAATATTGGCAATGCATGCCAAAGGTATATTTAAACACATCTCTAATGAGTTCTCTCTTTTTTTTTTTTTTTTTTTTAATAAATAGAATTTAATTTAGTGAACTAATGTTCTCTGCAATTTGGAAAAGTAAGATTTGAAAAAGATTTGAAAGCAGAAATTAATGGTGGAACTGAGCCATTAAATCAGCTGAGGACCTGGTTGAAAATTTGAGATGATTTTACTATGATCAATATTTTTTGGATAAAGTCTTTGTAGGCAATGGCTGTTTTAAGGAATAAAAGCATTTTTGCACCTGTCTGGAGTGTTTCTGTTGAAGAACTCCCAGCTGGTAGAGAGCAAGTGATGTTTCTGGTTGTGTGGCACCTGTTTTTGATTTCAGAGGGGAAACAAGAAAATTACTTCAATGGGTGGTGACATTAAATACAGCTGTTGGCTGGCAGAAAGCATGTTACCTCTATTTTACCCAAGTGAAAGCACTTCTACCTTGCATCATGGATAGGTTCAAAGCTCCAGCTGTAATCTCCCAGAGGAAGAGACAGAAAGAGATGCATTCCCCAAAGCTTTCCTGCAGTTATGAAATAAAATTTAGTAACTTTGTCATTTTTATTATGCAGAGGAAGATGGGGAAGACCAGAAGGATGTTTTTGATGGAACTGGGAAGAAGAAAAGGTTTCAGAGTAGAAAGTGAGCTGAGGTAGGAAAATGTTTCTATGTTTTGAAATAACATGTAGTAATACTGTTTGAAGCTTCTAATTCAATAAATGTAGTCATACCAGTGACCGTGATTGAAGTTTTTGCCTATGTTTTTGGTGGATATACTTGGCTCTTCCTATTATAAATATGTTTCAGGAGTTCAGTGGGTGTTCCCAGTATGTGGGTTATTTCCATTGTCTTCTGGATAGAGAGCAGGGAAATCACAAACCTTAGCAAAATTTATAATTTTTCACTTTTAAAATGTGTGTTTCTAATTTATCTTAAATCTGCCAATTTTCATGTGTCTGCATGTGAATTGTGTCTTCAGCTCATCCAAATTAGTCATTGTTTATTTCCTCTTTGAATTCAGGTTAAGATTAATCTAAATTTAACGGCCAATTTCTAAAATGAAAAAAGTTAAATAGACAGGAATGGAAAATGTGATTGTTTGAGGGGGACAGTTGTCTATATCAACTCTGGTATTATAGTATTTAATCTTTTTACCCTGATGTGAGTCTCAAAGTTACTGGCTAATGCCTTGGTACAATCTAGAAGAGCACTGGAGGAAAAAACTTCAGAGTAATGTACCACAGATGTGGCATTTGAGAGTGAGAACATACTGCAGCTTCAGATTTGTCTGGTTTCAGTAAGCCAAATCATTCTGAAGGAAGCCTTCCTCCAAACAGTGCTTTACATAAGTGCTAGTTATGTCATTATGCAGTTTTCCAAGAGCTGCATCATTATATGGGTTCTCTGAAAAGCTGGAGGAAAGCCAAGTATTGATCATTTCTCTGGGTCTGTACAAAGATAGTGTACAACTGGGTCCTCCTCATAAAAGCTTATTTCCACAGATTTTTTTTTTCAATCCCATCAACTTTGAAAGCCTGAGGAAGAAGGGGAGGGTGAAATAATTTGTAAAGCAAGATTCAAGCAGGTATTGAACAGAAGTAGGCAATTAGCATCTGATACAAAACTAATTGAATTCTTGGGGAAAAAAGAAATGAAGAGTGCTCTTCTGAATCCTACTTTAATAATCTGTAGAGGGCTCTGTAAGTGCTTTATCTGGGCAGCTTTGACACACAGGTATTTATTGCCAGTATTTCAGACTTTCTGTAAGTTGTATGAGGCAGGTGTTATGTTTAATTTCAGCTTAGCTGCCACTGGATAAAACAAAACTATTTAACTGTTGATTTTTGTCTTTGAAAATGCCAGAGGAAATGCTAAATTTGTTATGTTCTGTGCCAAGAAAACAGCACAGCTGTACAGGTACGAGAGGAAACTGGAGCACAGCAGCTAAACTGCTGCTGTGAGCATAGTTATGGCAAAGTTCCCAGATCTGCAGCTTGGTACAAATACATAACGTATGAATATTTTATATGAAGTGAAATAAACCACAGGAAGCAGAAGCTGTATGTCTCTAACTGATTTTTTTTTTACTCAAGTATAAAGATGTGACAGTTTAATTAAAGTAGAACCTAGGAGGGTTAAATAATAATAAACCCAACAGTATTTCATGGAGGTTCATTTAATCTGTGTTTGTAATCTTGTAGAAAAAAATAAATCGGGATTTTTCTTTTTCAATGGACTCTGCTCTACAAGTTCCACTATATGGAGAGAAAAATAATTGTGCTCTAGCATGACAGTTTTCACATTTCTGAAGCACAGTCCTTTCAGTACCTCTCTAATATTTCCAAAATGCAGTATGTTTACTGCATTGGAGAGTTATTTGATAAGGTTTCTATGGAGTGATTCCAGTATTTGTCATTGTGATTTCATGACTTAATGAAATTGGTGATTACTTGTATGAATAAGGATCACAGAGACAGGCCAAGGGATATTCTTGGTCTTCTGGAAGGTAACTTGCTTTGAAAGGTTGTGCAGTCTGCCTTTAACAGCACACATTTTGGAGTTCATGCTAACCAGCAATCTCCACCAGTGGTGTCCTCCCTGCTTTGACAGGCTGATGCCTTAACTTCTGCAGGTGTTACAGAAGGGTTGCAGGGCAATCTGTCAGGTCCCTTGGAAACTTACTGTATACGCACAAGGCTGTCACCAGCACGGGCTAGCAGAAAGTCACAGAGACTTTCAAATGGAGGTGGCTGCCATCAAGACAATTTATGTTCCAATTCTAGCTTTATTTGTGTAAAAATAGTGTCAAATAGTGACACTGACTGTCTGTGCCTTTCCTGCAAGAAGTTTAGGAATCTGTTACCTGATAGAAATTAATGTTGGAATATGTTTTGGACATAGCAAGGTCCTACAAGTTCATGGAAATGAAGAATTTTTCCCTTTCTCTCGTGTTTTTTGTGCGGATTACAGCCCCCTCGTGGGCTGTGTGGGGAGTGGGAACACTCAGAATCATTCAAAATTTCCTACCAAGTCTTTGTTTTTCTAAACTTGCTGAGAAACATCAGCAGACCAGATAGAAACTTATGGGTCATCCTAAGTTTGCATGTAATCTTTTCTTGAAATGTGACTTTGTCCCTGTCCATTATTCTCCTGTGACAGGTGCAGAAGTGTGTCTTTTTAATCATGTGATCCTTTCCAATCTTGTTTTAGTACAACAACCCAAATTTACTGCAATAGCATTTGTGCTATTGTATTTTTAGGCAATGTACACCATATAACGCATTGAACAACAATTCAAGCTGTAAATTTTATAGTCACTAAATATTAATTTTTGCCAGACTGGCTTAGCAGCAAGGAAGTGGTGTTTAGATGGAGCATGTAGTTCATAAGATTTAATTCATGAACATTTGGCAATGCTGTATGAACAGCTTCATATAAGTACAGAAAACTTGAATATCCAGAAAGGTATTACTAGCTGTAAAGTTTTAAATAACTATTGTTATCTGACTTTTTAATGCTGCAAATCTTTCACTCACTGATGAGGAATATTGGGAAGAGGCTGTCAGGTGTTGCCAAGCAGCCTTTTAATTATGGTACTGCTTATATAAGCTAAATATTTTCAGAATTGCAAAGAATGTGTATTAGGTTAGTGTCTATGGAAGGTAAGCGATCCTTCAGGAAAGAAAATGCTGCACTTACAGGAGCTGTCACACTGGAGTTTTTCCTCAAGGCAGAGTCAGTGACTGGAATAGACAGATGGTGATATGAAAACTTAAGTGCTTCCCACATCCTAACGTACAATATACACTACAATTTTCGGGAAGTGGATGGTAAGTAAATATGGAAATAACAGCTCTGTATCTGTGTACAGTTGGATTCAGTGAAGAAAAAAAAAAGAAAACGTTTTGTGTACTTCTTGACAGTGACTCTGTCACTCATATTGTGGCTGAGAACAACTCTTACCTGGAGGTGCTGGACTGGCTGAAAGGACAGGCTGTGGGTGACAGCTCTAGGTTTGAACTACTGGATATCTCCTGGTTTACAGCCTGCATGGAAGTGGGAAGACCAGTTGATTCAGAAATGAAGTACCGTCTCATGGTAAGACAGATCCTGCAGTGCAAATACAGTGATATCCAAAATGAATGGCTGGGAATTTATTTTTTTTTCTAACCTAAAACGTATATAATTGTGTCATGATATAAATTTCTCTAAAATTTATGAGTAATTCGCATATTTTTAATAGATTAAAAACACCTTCCATGCCTTCTCTATCAATGTCTGGTAATGCTGATTTACTGTGTCATCACAGGTTACAAAGTGGTAATACAGAATCACAGAATGGTTTGTGCTGAAAGGGACCTTAGAGATCATCCAGCTTCCACTGCCCTACCCTGAGCAGGGACACTTCCCACAAGATCAGGTTGCTCAAAGCCCCATCCAACCTGGCCTTTAACGCTTCCAGGGATGGGGCAGCCACAGCTTCTTCGGACAACCTCTTCCAGGGCCTCAAACCCTCACAGAAAAGAATTTCTTCTGTATATCTCATTGAAATTTCTCCTCTGTTGGTATAAAACCAATTCACCTTGTCCTGTGCCCAAGTCTCTCTGCAGCTCTCTTGTAGCCTCTTTAATTGCTACTGCTAGGAAGGCTGCTCTTAGGTCTTCCTGGAGCCTTAAGAGTCTGAACAGCCGCAGCTCTCTCTGCAATATCCATCAATGAGGCACTTGTTGCTGTGCTGGTACTTGTGGTGTTAGCTTAAATACATCAATATCATGGTAAATATCCCAGTGAGAGCAGTGCATTTCAATGGGCTCTTGACGGAATACTTGGCCTTCTCAAAACAACGCAAAAATATTACAACTTTTGCTATAGTAGGTTGATCAGCTAACAGCTGGGCCCTGGAAGGACCTTTGAAAAGAAGACTGCTGTAGTCTGTGGACATGTGTTTACAGACTTGGCACCATAAAGTAAAATTGTGCTAAGAGGAAAAAAAAGACATTTTATTATATTCTATTATCTCTCAATGGAAGCTGTAAGCCAGAGGATATTGTAAATGAAAGGCTGATTATTTGATGAATGGTGTTTGACCTTGAAGCAATGGATGATGACGTTTTCCTCTGGTCTATATCTGACAAAATTATCTGCTGATTTCTCAGATTGAAGCATAGTGAGAAGCAGTGGTATTCAATACCTCAGCACAGACTGTAAGTGATGGGGTTTTGGTGGGGATGCCCAGCTCATGCTGCTGAGCCATGAAATAGGCCCTGCACTGCAGCTGGATGAAGCTGTTCCCTCGTTCTGCACCCACCTGAGCCCCGCGGTGGTGGGTTTAATGTGCACTGGCAAAGGAATTAATTCATATGTCAGGAGAACCACAAGTCTGATCTAAAGCTCTCTGAAGTAAAGTGAGGGCTTCCTGCTGATTCCCGAGGGTCTGGATTAGGCTCTGTGTGAGCTGTGACCACACTGGGACCACGGCAGGATGTGCAGTATGTGCCCTCCTGTGAGGCACAGAATGCTTGAATATTTAACAGCAACACTGAACTGTTTGCTGCTTCTTCATCTTGATATTTAGATTGTGGGAGATGATTCATAAATACCATCCTTTCCCAAGAAAAACTGTAGCTCCTGATTTTTTTTTTTTTTCAGTCATGTTTCATTTTCATTGCCAGAAATTATTTTCCAGGTTTTTACATTTAAGAATTACTGTTTAATAACAGTTTGGGTTGGGGGGAGGGGGGAGTGAGTACACCAGATGGAGCTGTCCCTCTCAGACTCAGCATGATTCCATGATAGAACGTGTGTTTGTATTTGAAATCCTTCCAAGGATATATTTTTGCAGTAAATTTATAATATTTTCAGTGAATTTGCTGGAGGGAGAATAGACCAAAGAAATTAATACAAAAAGAAAAAAAAATGAAAGTAAGCCTTGTAACTACTGCTTTATTTTATCTTGTAGGCCATAAAATTATAAATGCAGGGAATGCAAAGAAGTTCTCTAAACAAGAAATGCATCAAAACCATTAACAAAATCCTGTGAACCTTCCTGAGAGTTTCACATGAGCATTAAAAGAAAACCGAATTACCCTTTATGTACATTCTTAATTTCAGCAGTGTGAGGAGACATATAGATTTAGATAGCTCAGAAAATATGTTTTCATAATTTTCTTTTCAAAGCAAGAAACGCCTTTGTCTTTCTCCAAAATGCCTCCAAAATTTTTATAAGTCAATGAGAAAGCAACTGCCTTAGTTTTCTTTTATATAAAACTCCTTTTGGAATATTGCTGGAGCACAAACGTCTGAAAAAGTTATCAGCACTGTTAGGAGATCATTATTATACTTTGAGACTGACTCTGCAAGTAAGAGCTTCTGTTTTTATTGAAACATAAAGATTTCATGCTAATAAATGTAGAGTACAATAAGGAAGCCAGTGGCAGCTATACTGTTATTTTTAAAGCTTATGGTTAAGACCAATCTTAATTATATGGTTGCTCTAAGGTAATAAGCATTTTGTAAAGCAAACAAGGAGAAAACAAGAATTCTAGGAGTGTAGCAAATTTAAAAATAATTTTATTGATGCAGTGTCACCATGCTAATTCTTTTTCTGCCTTGAGAAATGAGGAAAGATTGAAGTAAAGGTTAATTTTCTTTTTAAGTACTAGACCGAACTCATACATAATGTAATTTAATTGGAATTTCACTGAAGACAAATTTGGTTCGTTATGTCAGACTTGTAAAATGTGAAATGAAAGTGAATTAACAAACCTTGAACTCGCGCTAGATCATGAAGGTTTTGAAGTAAAAGGAATGGATTGCAGTGGGAGAATGTGTTGGGTGAAGCCTTACCCCCATGTAGTTTTGTGGTCAAATTCCCATTAATATCAATAGCAGTAAGATTTCGTCTTTCAGTTCCTACAGTAGCCTATTTGGAAGGTCGTTCTTCATTCAGGACATTTGTTTTACTGCATCAGTAAAAAGAAATGCCCTTCTCCATGCAAAACAAGGGGAATAAAGTCAGAGTTACAGATCATTAGCTAACATTCTAATTATAATTGTCATTAAAGTACATTTTTCTGTGGTTGTGAATGATCCGAGAGATGCTCTGAGGTTAGTGATTTATAGAGAGTAAAAGGTTGGTTGACCAGATTTAAGATGATCAGAATTATTATTGATTCATAGTCATAGAATAGACATTCAAGTCACAGTTGACTTTTAGGGCTAGTAGCCACCATTTAACTTAATAGGCTTTGGAAATATGGTAGCCAAATATCTGCTTTAAAAGGGAAGCAAAATATTTCTCTGGCAAAGGTCTGCCCTTTTCCAGAGACACCTTTCCCACCACAAGCAGAAGGGTATCCTTGACAATAGCAGGACATGGACGTTAATATGTACACAAGGGCATCCCCACGTGCTAGAAAGTAGTGATGTTTCCTGGGTTATGGAAGAGAAAGAGGCAGAGGAAAGGCTTTCAGAGGGGTAAAAGAGAGGAAGAGATCTGTAAGGGTCGCTGCACACTCAGCAGCCTTAAGAACTGTACTGTGACTGCATCTCTTCTGCCCTTTCCTCAGTCAGAACCTAGAAATTGTTAGCTAATCAGTTTGTTTGGGGTTTTTTGGTGGTGGTTTTTTTTTGTTTGTTTTTTCCTAGAAAGGAAAAGAAATTTATTTATTTGAACAAAGGATTTTTCTCCACATTAGGGAAAGAAAGTGCCGTCTTTTGATCCTTTGTCTTACCTTGTGTCAGGCAGCTCATATTTAACATTTTCTGGAGCATCTCACTGTGTCCTTGTGAGAGAGAGAGGCTGTAAGTAATGGAGGAAATCCTTCATACTGACAGTCAGAGTTTCTCAGGAAATAAAAATGAAACTTATAAACTGTCTGTCTTCTCTTCATAAAATGCTGGATATCGGAGGACTTTATTATTTGGTTGGTGCTGCCTGGGCTTTACAAAGCTGCTCGCTGGTTGTCTATGTGCACTTCTTTCACTGCTGCTTCATTTTCTCATTATTTCCCTGTGTCATTATACTTCTCAGTGTGTTAAAAAATAATTTGACAAAGCGCAAAATAGTGCCCCCCAAGATTAATTCTGCAGCCAATCTGTCTGCTTTACAAATTGATGTTAGTGGTACAGGCTGTTTTGCCTGCTTATGCCATGTGGAAAATGTCACTGTGAAGGAGTAGAAAGTAACGTTCACTGCAGCCTGGACGTGGGGTAGAAACTCTGACTTGCTCTAGTGATTAAGTAACCTACACATTTGGATATTTTTCAGTGGTTGCCCCTGTGCAGTGTACTATAATTTCATTTTAATGTAGAATTATCTGGAAAAAAAAACCCCCGAATTTTTAATGCTTATATTTTACCATTTTTCTCTTTTCTGTAGTTGCTTCTTCCCAGTACTAGAAATTATTTTTGATGTAATGAGTTTCCAGGATTCCTCATTCGACACTGTAATTGCTATTGATGGAACTTTAGGTTTGTCCTGTAATCTGTACAAACAATTTTTTCCACATCTGGTTTTCCCTCCAAAAAGCAGTATCAATACTGCTCATGTTCTGCTGCTGATAGATCATTTCTATACTTAACATGTAGGCGTCATAATATTCCCTGCAAATCAGACTGTAGTAATTGTTGTTTGCCAGATGTTTTTGCTGTTAATTTCTATCCAAAGTTTCTACTGCTGTTATACGTAATCAAGTCCAGTTAGCTAAATGCATACCTCTTGCAGATTAAGGGAAGTGCTCAAATATCTCTGCTAAGGCAGGAACAGGATGTTTAGGTCCAGTCTATCACACTCTTAAATGCATAGATCTCCTCTATTGGTTTTGCCCTCCTCCACAGTACCAGGTATTGCTGCATGTAGGGCTCTTGTTCTTTGTGTGTCTGTGTCCTAATGAAGCTAACAGCTTATTAAATATTCTGTTTAGTAGCATTCTCTTTGTTCACGATCTTTGCAGCTGGCACTGTCATTTCGAGCAGTATATTAGCGCTAATCCATCATAGTTTATATGATTTAAAATCAATTAAAACATATAATTCATGAATGTGTCCAAAAGTGGATGAGTTGTGTTGTTGTCTTGATTGAAACCCATTTTGGTTATTCCCAAGACTGGTCTTACACATAAAATAGCTTTCTTCCTTTCAGTGTATGCTATGAAAACCACCATATAATTCACTGCTCCTTCAGTTGTGCAAGCAAATACCTTTTGTGTGTGTGAATACTGCTATTTAACTACTTCGTATCATAGGCAATTTAGCATGAAATTGTATTTGGGGGTGTGGTTATGAAGAGATACACATGCTTATAGGTTTGCTAATCTTTTGTCTGTGTGATTGGATACAGGGGAGAAAGGGCTCATCATTCCATTATTGGTGTGAAAATTTCTTTTGTGTGTCTTCAAGATATTTTTTATTGTTATTGTTGAACCCTTTCCCTGTGGCTTTTGGGTACTGCAATGCAATAGGTTTTTGACACATCTGCCAAAAGTTTTCAAGCAAAAGGAAGAAGAGCAAAAAATACAGAGAACTGCTGAAGGTACTATATGTTTCTGAAGTATTTTGGATTTGGCACATTAAAGAAAGTGAAGGAATTGAAGGACTGGATACATAAAGCAGCAGAAAACCAAAGCGAGATTGCCTTTTTCAGGGTGCTCCCTGGTCAGGACACTCACATATTGAAGACTTGTGCTCAGAACTTTTTTGCCAATGGGGATATGACTCTGAATCCTGCCTTTCAAGAGAATTCCCTTCCCAGCTTTCAGGGGTGGGTTGCCCACAGACCTGTATGCTTTTGGTCTGTTTTGCATGGAGCAAGATTAGGTGAAAAGTGAATGAGCGTGGAGGCAGCCTAGAGATTAGGAAATGCCCTTCCAAGTTTTGGCACCTGGCTCCTTTTCCTTGCTTCGGTGAATATGTGAAAATGACATCTGGATTGGTTCAGCATCTGTGGGAATTGGCTAAGGGAGAAACTACATCGTAAGGTGAACACTGTCTGTTGGGTGAAGAAAGCGTGGAGGTTACTCTTCTGTAGCTGTTTATAAATGTTTCCTTCACTCTAAAATGACCCCAATATTGAACATTTAGCTTAATGAATTAAATCCAAAAGAAAAAGTTTCCTATCATTTTACCTACAAGAGGGGAGAAAACTATTTCCAATTCATACAAACATTTTTCCTCCACTACTGAATTTAGCTACAGACTGAAAAAGTCAGTTATTTAAGCATTTCTCTTTGGTCTAATATCCCTAATCTTGTACTGAATAATCTAGTGTTTTCTGTGAAAACTCTGTTCTTTAGAGCTTGTTTGCTCTTAAAGCTTTGTAGTTTTTCCCACTTACTGCAATAGTAAGAGTAGTAGAGACACACGTCATTTAGAAAGGCTTTTTTTGTTTTTTAAATGGCAGTGCCATTGAAAACTCCCTGGAAGAACTTAGTGCAGAAAATCAAAAATCCCAGTAATCACCAGATAAACTGGTACTGTCAGTGCAGCCAATGTGAAATCAAATGTTTTTCCTAGGAGGATGACAGGACCATTATTATTTTCTTGCCTGCTCTTTAAAGGTTTGTATTTTGGGCTCATGAAATGTATTTTTTGGTATTTTTAAGCTATTTGCCATGTGTGTCACCAACCCTTCTTTTTTTTCCTTGCTAGGAGCAATGTCAATCTCCTCCTCTGAATATACCTGAATTGGAAATGCCAGCATTTACTGCAACAAAAGTATCTCAGTATTCATGCCAGAGGAAGACAACTTTAAATAACTACAACAAGAAATTCACGGTAATATTCATTCTATCCATAAAGTAAAAACTAGTATAATTTGAATAATTAATACAGTACTTGCCTTGGTATTTTCTATGGCACCCTCAGCAAATTCATGAGTAAACAGGCAGCACAATAACAATTAAAAAAGTTATAAATCTCCCATACTTAAATTAAAATTGAGTGCAAGCTTAATTGCATCCTCTAGGTATTGCTGAAAGCTTAACACAGTGGATCTTTAAATACACTGATAGCTTGTAAACACATGAATTTTTAAAACAAATGATAGAATAACATTCCAAAAATGTCTTTTAGCCTTTCATTACAGTCTTCTTTGACAAGCTAGATGTATGATAAACAAAAGTTTGGTTTAGGTGAGTTCGCAGTTCTTCACAATTGCTGTGCTGTCTTTTGGTTTGCCCGAGTGTTCAGTTGTTCAAAGTGTGGTTCTAAACTTTAGATTTTCACAACTGAGCAGTTATGAAAACAGACAGCATGTTAATTACTTCAACATCGCCAAACCCTCTTTGAATTGCCTAGTTAAATAGAAATCTTGGACACTGTCATATATCCTAGTTAATGCTCATAAAATCGCACATTTCAGAGGGTATGAAAAGTTTGAGTCCTCTGGTCTGAATTCCTCTGGAGTTACTGTGCCTAATGGCTCCTCCTGGCTGTCTCTAGATATTCAGTGACTACCATTCAAAAGGAAACATTTCTCAGAGACTATAATGTAGTGCAGTCTAAACACATCTGGCATAGTTACATGCATATGTTTCAACTATAACATCAAACACCTCCTCATTTTTCTAAAGCTTTATTATTTATTTTGTTGTTATGTATTATTGTTATGATTCTACTTTGTGTGTGCTTATAAATACGCACAAATCTTTCAAGAAAATACTATTATTAAGATACATGTAAAAAGAATAGCAACAGATACCAGTTATTTGTGAATATAAACCCTTTACAAGGTGAATACTAAAACCTCTGGGAATTCAGAACTAAAGATAGACATACAAGCAACTCAAAAATGTCTTGATCTGGGAATGCACAGACAAAAATTAAACAACCTAAAATTTGGCTTGTAGTTATGCTTTGAAATAATCACCAATTATATCAATTACATGATACTATTTATGGTACTCAGGTTAAACTGTTTGCTTATTTACAAAAAGTCCCTTTTTGAGCAATGTTATGGGAATTGAGTTTTGACTCTGTTTTCAGCCTGAGGTCCCTTCCAACCCTAGTGATTCCAACGTTCCCAAAACTGCTTCGTTTGAAATGGCTGTATTTCCCCACCTTCTGCTAGAAAAAGAAGGCTGTGATTGTAACCATTTAACCTCTTGAAAGCAGCAGTTCTTTTTCACTGATTATAAATATCAAATACAAGCTGCTGTGGGAGAAAATGTCAGACCAAACATAGTATGACTGAAACATTATATAAAATACCAAACTTCGTGGAGAAATAGGAAGTAAGTGTCTTAGTTCTACACTTCCTGAAAACTGTAGAATGTGGGACAGGGCTCTTTGCTGAATTCTCTATATTAGAACATTTTATCAGACATGCTAAAGGTGAAAAATTAAAAGGAATGCGATGGATAATGGCAAAATAAAATGGTTGCTCCCAGAAGGCACAATGTTGTTGATTTTAATTATCATTAACATTTAAAACACATTCATTGAGTGGTTTCTGTTATACCTGTGTTATCCAGAGGCACTCCCTAAGTTACTTCCAGGTTTATCAATGCAGCAGTGTTAATGTCAAAGTGCAACTTGTATTTGGTAAGTGAATTTAGCTGAGCACTTTAGAAGAGGGACAGATTGATGATGGGAGTACTGAGATTCCCTTCTGTTAGCCTATATATCAAACATTTCTGACTGAGTAGACATTGGGTTTTGTAGACACAAAGGTGTCAGTTTTTCATCTTTAACATATTTTGAGAGTAACTTCTCCTAGCGCTGTATTTTGTTTCTGGAGGTGGAACTGGGCAAGTTTATAATACCTGAATCTGTCTCGAATCAGCATCTTGACAGTCGTAATGGAACTCCTTAGGGCTGTTTCTCTTATTCCTTACAGCCAAAGCTGGCAATAGCAGCTGAAGGGTTGGGGGTTCATGGACTGCCAGAACTGGCTCTTGCCCTGGAGAACTGCCAGTTAGTCTGCCTAATGTCACAGGAGCCTGATTTTTAGATTTGCTGTTGTTTTGTTGGCCATGTATTAATCCTGTAATTCACGTTCTCAAATAAAATTGTTCCAACAGATTTTTCAGCGCAAGCACTTAGTAAATGCACTGAAGCATTGGTATAATTCACTTGTGCATGCTGTGGACAGACAACCATTAAATGACAGATTTTCCCTGGGTCAATACCATACATTCTGAAAATTGGGTCCAAACCATCATGAGTTATGTGTCCATGGTAGCATTTTGTTATGTCAACCTTATTCTGTGAGCCAGGTTTGTTCCCTTTTCTTATTGATTTTCTGTTTTCTATGGTTAGCTTGTTTTCTGATCATGCCTATAACAGGGGTACAAAGCTATTATTTGCTCATGCATCCTTTGATGGACTCTTGGATTCTTCCTTTTATTGGACTTTGCCCTGATATGCTGTATCAAATTCCTCTTCCAAATAAGTAGTAGTTGTGTTTGAGAAAGTGTAGTAATTACATTGAACAGTCACTCATAGGCAGCAATGGGTACAGCAGGATTTGTACATCCTGGTTTCTTGGGAGAGGCACTTTTGGGGACTTGATTTCTGAAGAAATTGATAATTAGTGATCCTTTTTAATCTTGAGTCCTGTTCTGCGTATATTTCATCATGAAAGACTATGTATTAAAAATAAACAGCAGAGATATTTGATGAGAGGTCATGAGGAAAATGTGATGGTTTAATATACTGGGTGCAATTTCTATGTTCAAATGTCTCATCTTTCCTGTCTGTAGCAATAGCCAGAAAATAACTTGCAGAAAGTTGCCACAAACCAGTTTTACTCATGGATGAAGCTACAGAAGGGTTGGCAAAAATTGCAGATGTCAAGGTTCCATTATGATGTTCAGTATGGGGCAAATTCTAGCCAAATAATTTATGAGCTGTTGTGCAGCAAGGCTTGTTGTGTGAAGAATATACTAAGAATGTCAGATACCGAGGAGGAGACAGTGGCACTGTGTTTCAGTTCATGGAGTAGAACTGCTTCAGACTTGGTCTTCATGCAGTCTTTGGGTCACAGTGCACTGTGTCCCGCGGCCTCAGGGTATGCAGGCTGAGGACCTCTGCCACAGGCTTTGATGACCTGGCTGTTCCAGGAATGCATCTGAACACATCACCCTGACTCCACAGGTGATCTGTGGCTGCTCAGATGGGTAAAGCTGCAAAACAAAAGAGAAGATCATTTGAGTGGAGTCTATACCTCAGCAAGTTTCCTTTATGTTTGTCTAAAATATTAATGTTATTATGGAATATAATGTTACAATGTTGTTCTCTGGCTTATTTGGTGCTATCTTCCCTCTCCCAGTGAAAATATACACTTGGAGTCTGCATTGTATTTTCTTGTGCTAAAATAAAAGGAGTCGTTCTGCTGTGCCCAGGAGGGGTTGTTGGATTTGAATACTAATATCAGACTGCAATAAAATTCAGAAAGACATTCTTCTGTGAGGAAAATACAATTTAATTCTTACAGAAGAAACCAATTAAGTCAGAGGCAAATGGTTCTGTGATTCTGAGGTTTATTGCTAATGCTACTGAATGTTACTTTGCTTTGGCTGTTACTCATGGTAATGAGAATGTGGATATTTAGCACAGGAAAGATGCCTGGTTTCCTTTCCACTCTGTCAGAGAAAAAAAAGTTTCTTATTTATTTTTCTTCTTTTGTAACTACAGAAAAATGTATCAGTTATGCCAGTCACTTAAGCGATTATTATTATTATTCCATTTTAAAACAGACCTCAGAAGATCCTTTAGTTTTATAATGAACTTGGGAGCTGTATAGCAGAAAACCACTAACTGAATGGATACCCTTAATAACGTGTAGTGTCCCACTGACGTAGCTTACTTCAGTAAAAATTCTCCACACTGCACCTCAGAACTACGATGTGAATGTGTGCAAAGTGTATACCTACTCAAAATTAATTGGTGGTTTCATCTAAGGAGTAAATATCTATTCTGGTTTTTAACATAAGTGGGAAGGTGCTTCGTAAAACACAGATTATATCTTTACTTTTCAGCGATCCAAATCAAGGCTCTGTTGCTTCCTTTGACCATATTAATATATGTAATATACATTTTGTATTTTATATTTCTTATTACACAGTATGTCTTTTACGTAGGGGATTGTTATGTGATTAACACTAACTGCATTTCTGTGCTGGGTCAGCAGACCTTTTCTCACATTTGTATTGTTTTCTTTTACATTATGTGGAATAATATGGAAACTTCTAATGAATTCCGCTCTGTTTCAAGAAATGAACATGTTATTGTTCGTTAATATGAGGAGCAACTGGAACTAACGTATTTATTTCTAATAATAGTGTTTATGCAAGGAGATGATGCGCATTATGCTCTTATTGTTATTCTCTCAGCTCCTTTGTTTTTCTAGCTGACGTAAGATAACGTGATAAAATCTTTGGACCTGAGAAAGTGTTGGTCTTTTCAGTACAGACACAAAACCAAAAAATTCAGACTGAACAAAAATGGGTAATTTCATTTAGTTGGAAGTCACTTTAGTCAACACTACAGGTTGGCTTAAAATGCTTAGTTCTCTTTGAAATAAACACCTGAAAGTATTTATTTACTTTCTCAGCCTAGACAAAGGCCATTCACATGCCAGATATCTCTTCCCACCAAAATGCAAAATTGAAATTTATGGTGGGTAAAGAGAGAAGAAAATTATTTGAATGAAAGCTGCATTCTAAATCTTTGGTCGGTTTTGAATGGATATCAAACACTGGTGATGCTGATGTGATGAGCAGTAGGACCCATCCTTTGGATTTGCAACTTACTAAATAAACAAATAGAAAAGAGTGATTGAGAGGGAAACCAATTTAACTCAAATTGCTGTTCTAACTGTAATAGTTTTTCAAACACTTACCATGTAGGATTTTTGTTTTTTTTAATCACAATTTGCTATTTAGCTCTTTGGCAGATTGAAGTTACTTGTACAATAGTGTGTTAATATTTTTTTAATTGTGCTGCAGCAGCGTTTGCAGGCTCAAGTAAGACAGGAGCCTTTTTTATGAAAGATGCTGTACAAGCACATTGTAAAGAATTCAAGCCCTGGAGTGTTCACAGTCCTAACAGAGAGGAAATGGAAGATGCTGAGAGAAGCAATGGCAGGGAGGTGTGAAACAGCTTTCCAAGGTCTTGCAGCAGAGGAATTGTGAGTGTAGGCATGGCAATAAGACAAGTGCCCTCTCCATGAAGCTGTAATAATTTCTTTACTAAACAGATTAGATTTAAAATGTGGGTTTTGGTGTGGTAATATTGGTGGTGTCTGTTCTAGCAGAGTCTTAAACTGAGTTTATTAAAGACGGTTTTGCAAGTAGCAATGGAGCTGCTCTGACATTGTTGAAATGAGCAGGATAGTATGAAACAGAGCAGGATAGTATGAAATAGCGTATTAGTTTGTTTTGCTTTTCTGCATGACTTGTACTCTGATATTCATGCCGAATGTTATTGGGTCATCCATTCAGCAGACAGAAACCAGCACGGTCTTATTATTATTTTTTTCTGAGAATCATTCTCATATATTAGTTGAGGCTCTCGCACTTTTTGTTGGTTTCACTTGTGTGATTTTTAGCATTTATAATATCTTAGTCTGCATTTTTGCATGTGTAAGATAATTACTGGTAATTTTGTGTTGTTAACGGTATTTTATCTTATTAGCTCTTAAATACCAGATATTAAGTGAGGTTCAGAATTCCTCTCTACATCTGGCACCTTTCTTATTTTTAACACAATTCAGCAAAATCTTAGAGTACTTTTGGATCTGACCCGCTAGAATCTGGAACTGCATTTATATCACAAATTTTTCCATAGTCCAAGTTTCACCACCAAACATTCCACAATTTCAGACACGGAAGTAAAATTTTCAATAACTGAAGAACTGAAATGTGGTCCAACTCTGTTTCACATTTAATTAGAGCAGACTCTGCAGAGTACTCTGAAGATAATGAAATTCTCATGTGCTGGGAGTCTCTGGAAATTTAGTTTCCTTTTAAACTGGTACTTTTTAAACAGGTAATCAGAATATTGGTCTGATTGATAAAGTGGAGGCAAAGTGCTTCATGTATAACATACACAAGTTTAGAATAAATGGTCAATAACTTTCCTTTTTATATCACCATAAGCAGACTTCACCAGAGATCTATTACATTGTAAGATTTTTCTTAGATAATATTAGAGTTTTATATGCTTTCCCCCTCTAGAATATTACTCAATATGAACTATACTGTTTAATAGACAGCAAGTCCATTTGCTGTCTTTTTTCTAAAAGAAATATAACTTCCTTTGACTTTTTTTATAAGATATGTTAAAAGACAGATCTGTAATTAGTTGCAGCATTTGCAGGCAATGTTTATTTTTGTACAGGGAATAATGAATATTCAACACTCTTTAATTGTTTATTTTAAACAACTTAATGAGCTTCACAAAGGCAGGAAAACACTGAAAAATGCAAACTAGAATCATAAAAATGCTTTGATTATATTTTCTCATTGACTATCAACAGTCTCTGAGTAAAATGCCCCATGTGATTATGTTTTTCAATAGTGATGGTGACACAGCTTTTCTGAAAACTGCCCTCCCACCAGTGGGAAGGGACTGACACCTCTCTACAGCAGGGTTAGTGCTGGGTTATGCAGACGCAATTATCACAATGGCTGATTATTCAGCGTAGAACACTCACCAGATGTGCATGTGAGAGACTGCCTTTTGGGAGTGAGAAAAAACATCCCTAGATTTTTTGAGCACTCTAATCAAGAAGATGGCTTTGCCAGTCTCTGCCATTATTAATACGTGCTGCTGAATAGCTACTTTTGGAAACTGGGAATTTTTCTGCCTATGTTTATCAGTATAGACTATTTTAACAAGAATGTAGCAATTATATCTTTTTATCTCTTCCCCTGATTAATGCTTTTAGTGCTAACTGGAGTAAGAATTTTTTTGCCAAACACTGCTTTCTTGGGTATTCATGTGTACAGATTATGAAGAGAGAAAAATAAAGCATAGATAATCTTAAGTTTGTGAGTTGAACTGTAAATCTCACTTGAAGCAACAATTAGCATATTGTATTGCATAGTAGGAAAGAATCTTTAAAGCTGATAAAAAATAAAAACTGTAAGAACTGGGGAGAACATCCAGAAAATCCCACAGCAGAGGAAACATCTGACTCCTTACCCCACTTGTAAAATATATTTCCCCATTTGCTTTGCAGTACTGTCTATGCTGTGTTTTTCCTTTCTTATGCGAACTGGGATGAATCCATGTTGCTCATGACTTCAAACTGGTAGTTTCACCTTTTTCTGCATTAGTTCTCTTTCTAAATGGAAATTATAATGTGCCTATCTTTTACCAGAAAATGTGTAATTACGTACAACATAATCTGTCAAGTAAATAAAGATCTTAAATGTGTGGGGAAAAAAAACCCAGTTGAATAAATCCAACAATTAGCTACTGCAAGAGATTTAAAGACAGCTGCTAGGAAGCTAAGGCTTGTGTATCATTCTTCTAATAATTGCAGGATTTTTTTGTTGTTGCTGTTGTTTTGTTTTGTTTTGTTTTCCCAAAGGAGCATTCTCTTTCCTCATATTGATTCCTTATACCCAAAGGCTAGTTGAATGTAAATGATAGTTGAAACTTCCAGATCAGGCAAAGAGCTGTCCTTCTCATGAGATCTTTCATGAAATGTTATGAAAATGGGATTTCACAGCCTTTGCTAATGAGGGTAGCTGGTAAATGAATATGCAGCTAAGGGGAGGATTCTTTGAGTGAGACATACAACAGGTGACTGATTCTTCGGGAGACCAAGGAGTGAAGTTATACTGGTGATATAGAATAAAGCAAATTGCCTGTAGCAAACCCTATTTTTATACATTTGAACATATTAGTGCAGGTAAAAAAGGGTGAAATGAAGTGGTTTTGTTCAGCTAAGGTACCTATTTCTTCTAAAGAAATACTGTCAAAACAATTAAGATCTCATATTTTTGTTTTGTTAAGAAGAATGTTTTGCAAATCCTAGGGTAAGTAAAGACAATATTTTCTTGAAGATTTAGAGTAAAACCTTCATTTTGTTTCAATGAGACTATAATGTTTATTATATAAACAACACACCATGTCAGATGGTCTATTTTTCTAGAACTGACCAAACAATGAAATGTAATATGTAAATAATCGACATTCACTGGGAAAGGTATATTTAATTTTAAGAAATTGTTCTATTTCAGTGATCTGAATGATGCTAGTTCAAGTAAAATCTCATTATTGTTTAAATGAGGATGTATTCATTCAATGCAGGGTGATAGATTCTGTTTTCTATTCCACAGATGTAATAAAGAGCTGACTGCGCTGAATTTGCTGTCATGTCAGTTAGTGGGGTTGGGACAGACTCTCCTGGAGATATTACACATGTAGCATTTAGGATGTACAAGGCCTGCTGGTTTTCACTGGCCTTTATCTTCCAATATAAAGCACACTTAAAAATCAAAGGAAAATCTAAAATTATTTTTCTTTGAATTACATAAACTCTGTATTCATTACAAATGAAATGAAATTTGAGACTAAACATGAACAGTGAGGGCAGGAAAAAGACACTTAATCTTCTTTCTTCCTGCTATCCACTGCAGTCATTGCTCTGGTAAGCCTTTTGCTGTCTCTTGATTTTACTCATATTTATTCCAAAACCACTTCTGAACAGGCAGTTGGCCTACAGCTCTGGAAAGTGGTAATTGCAGGCAGATGCACACTGACAGCCACTTCTCTGGGTTCTAGGTAAATATTCTGAACAGTGAAAGTTTTTTCTAGTCATGGTCCACTCTTAAGCATTTCTGAAGAAATCGCTTAATTTTTCAGTCATGAAATTTTTTGAGATCTGTGCAAGGTTTCATTCAGAACTTGTTTTTCCAGCTGCTAAGCAACTAAAAACCTTCATAAGTTCTTAGGTTATTCACAAAATTATTTTGCAGCCTTTGTTCTCTCGCAAAAGCTGGTATTCTACGGTGGCAAGCAGCAAAAGAATGCCTCTACACCACTGTGTGGTCTGTTCCCTGCATTTCATTTCTAAAATTTGCTACTATTAAGATACATATTTATGTACATTCTGGGAGGGAAACAGATCTCAAAGCTGCATAAATTGCATATGGATTGTTTTGAGAAAAACCCAACTATATGGACATTCTTCAGGTATTTTTGAGTGCGATGTTAAATAAACCAAACCATGGATAGCTGAAGAACCATAAGGAAAATGTTTCTCTTTGCATAGGTTATACATCTGAAAAATGAGGAAAAAGAGAGTTTGTTCCCTAAAGTACTAAATTAGAAGCACGATTTCGTGTTCAAAAAGATGAAGGTGATTTCCAGTGTTGCCACAAGTTCCTATTTGATTGTGCCTGAAAATGCAGATGTTACAGGCTGATCTGCTGGATTAATTATGGCTGGGCATAATTCTGAAAATTTTGGCTGCATTTCGCATTGTTTTATTAGATCTGCACAGAATACAGAAGGCATATCTCACAAAAGGTTTTCAAGTTAGGCTCTCCTACAGATCAAAATATTTTCATGTATTTTATCCCTAAAATTTGTCTCTAAAATACCATTTTTATGATACCTGGAAAACTTCAAGTTGTTAGAAAATTACTCTGCTTTTCTTTTTATGAACTCTATCTTTTCACCCTAGTGTAAAAAAGTAATTCTTGAATTATCATACAAAGTAACCTTTTTTAGGAGCATACTGAATATTTTAAGCTTTTATTAAACTTCAGCTTTTTTTTTCTATACCTTGCCCTGTCCCAGGATGCCTTTGAGGTAATGGCTGAAAATTATGAGTTCAAAGAAAATGAAATACTCTGCCTGGAATTTTTAAGGGCAGCTTCTTTGCTGAAATCTCTTCCATTTCCAGTAACCAGAATGAAAGATATACAAGGGTTGCCCTGCATGGGAGACCAAGTCAGAGATATCATTGAGGTAACGTACTTCTGAATTATCTGCCAATAGATTCTTTTACAGATCTACCTTTACAGGTCATAGAGAGGAGCACTGGTATCTGTGTGTATGTACACAACCTTCTGCATTTCCTGCAATAACAATGTGTTATCCTTGTTTCTAAGAATGGAACGATTTCTGGAAACCTTTTGTCATAACACAAGCCTCTGTCATGGAACCCCCACTCTTAGGAATGAGGGGAACAAGTGAGTAAATACAGAGGAATAATTAAAGCAGTATCAGCTTTGCATGTAATTTTTAAGGGCTCACTCTAATTTGGATGCAACAGGTTAACTGTTAATAGTTTTGTTCATGTGACTTCTGCCCTTGGCAACATCACTTTGCTCACCTGAATGCTTTATTAGAGACACTGTTTTTTTGCGAAAGTGGTAAATATTTTAGTACTTTGATGTTAAATCTTACCTTGCTATGTTACAGCAAGTTATATATAGTTATAGCAGAGCCTTTTATCCAGGTGATGGATGAACTCTACATTCTTACAGGAACTTGGAGTATTCCCTGCATTTTCTTTATTTCTTAGCCTTTTCAGGACCCACGTCTCCGGGTGCTGTTATTCCAGCAGGCAGCTGATCAGGGGTCTCAGCTGTTTGGAGGGGTCATTGCTGAGTGTTGTGCTTTGCTCTGGCTCCTCGTTTGCCCCATTCCTCTAGTTAAGAATGCAACCTCTGAAGTGCCTTTAGTACCTTCTACCTGGGGGCTGAGGTTGCAGTCATGATCCCACAGAAAATAGGATGGTTTGTTTGGGTTATATTGGTGGTTTTCTTTGTTATCTTTGTTTATAGTTTTTATCAGAAAGACTAGAAGTAGTGTACACTCCAGAAAAAATGTGTTTGTTCTTAGAATGGTCTTACTTTTGAGAATAGCAAACTCAATCAAATAATGAAATCTAATTTTCAGGAGAGGCCATTGATAGCTTATGATAAATAACTGATTTCTGGCTGTGACTTTATGAGCAAATAAGTACTGTGAAATATATTCCATGGTCCCAGTTTCTACTTCATCCTTGAGTAAATTTGTGAGTGAATAAGTACTGTGAAATTTATTCTGCGGTTCCAGTTTCTCCTTCATCCTTCAGTAATTTTCTGTCTTTAAAAGAGTTGCAGAATTTGATCCTAAGAGAATAAAACAATATGCTTGCTAAGGGTTCTGTTTATTGATTGATAAATACTGATAAATCTTGATTTTAGATTACTTTACTAAATCTTATAGTTGTGGTAAGATCTTACAATCGATTTTGAAATTTATTTTTTATAAGTAATATTTTTCTTTGTTTAGGAGATTATTGAAGAAGGAGAGAGTTCTAGAGTTAAAGAAGTGTTAAATGATGAGCGATACAAAGCATTTAAGGTATATCCTTTGAGTTTTGTTGCTGTTGTTTAAAATGGCCCTCCCTTTTGTAGAACTTGGACAAACCCATCAATTTTATTACAAAGGAACAACCAATATCAAGTACAGAGAAAGACAGGTTCTTGAATAAAAAGAAATGAGGATCAAGAAACTGCGATAAGGAATAATGTGAAATAATTTTCTATTTTTAATTAACGTGATATATACCTAGTTGCTCTTAAGTGATGTAATGCATCCTCTTTGCTGTAAGTTTAATGCAATGTTGAGCATATTTCTGCCTCGGCTGACTATCATTTTAACACTACGTTTCATCCTGGAGTTAAGAAAATACCAGGTGAAGAAGATGACTCAGATCTGCTGTAATTCTCTTTTGTGTGAGGCAGAAGGAGGACTGGAGCTGTTTCTCCCTTGGGGAGATTGTAGAGTCATAGTCACACTACTTCGTAGTTGCAGGGAATCTAAACCACATAAATACTACAGTTCCCATTTCCAAAATGTTAATTGAATTCTCCATTGGAAACATATAAAATGAACAAATATTTTTTCAATTTTATCTGCATTTTTGATCTCTATAAATACACTGTTTCTGTCTTCAGAAAAATTAAAACAGAGTAAGATGGGACTGCTAAATTAAACAAATTAAACGGCTAACTGTTTAATTCTCCCTGGCGTCACTGAGTTTTACTTCAGGTATCCAAAGGTTCTTCCATTCTCTCTGACCTACAACACAGGTATGGGAGGATGTTCAGTGACAGCTGTTGATGTCATCTATAGCAATATTCAAAAGGAGGTGCAGATTCACATGTATAGCAGGATTCAAGAAGCAGACTTGCTTATTAATGCATGATTGCATTACAGCAAGGTTGAGGAACAGCTATTAAATCTTACACTTCAGGGTTTAAGAAAATCTCTTGGAGATTAGAATAAAACCTATCAGGGGACAAATTATCACAAGTACATTTTATGCCTCATTTCACATGCAAAATTACAACAAACTTACATGGCTCTCTTGTTAGCTGAGCACATCTCAACATTTTGGCTAAATTAGTTGTAACCAGTTGTTTCCACCAATTTTTTATGAGATTCTAAGAAGAATCTCATATTAGTGAATTCCTAGATTTTACTGTTTAGCATAGTCCTGGTGCCTGCTGCTTCACTTATGATTTAAAAGATCACTGCTGGCCCCAGGACCATGGTTATCAAATGACTGAATTAAGTTATAGTCAATGTTTTAGATGTAGGGACATGAATTGACAGGGTCAGTTTGCCTCCTTATGGAAGTGGGTGCTGCAGAGAGGGAGTTCGTGTAATTCATTTCACCAGCTGAAAAGAAGCAGTGCCGCCCCACACAACTGAAGAAATGGGCTCCCTGTTTCTTGTGCTGCACTGCTGGCAGCATCTCTAGCATCTATAAATATGCTAAATAACAACGGGTCTTAGTATGGAAAGAAAAAACCACGTTTGGTTTTTTCACCCTAAAAATTTGGGTGCATAGAATCCATTTTCTTTAGTTCTCTATCCCAGTGTTAATTAAGTCTCTTAGAATCATTTAAAACCCAGTAATAGACCCTTTTGAAAATATTTCTGCACTAGCAAAAACGTTAAAAGATAACAACCTAAGTATTTAAAAAATCACGTCCTTTTATAAGCACACGTGATTCAGACAAAGAATAGGTAATTTCACCCATTATATACAAAATCTAGGGCAATTCCTATTTAATACGATCCATTATTTTAATTTTTCTCTTTTTTTATCTTAATTATTTCCAATGAATTAATATCATCACAAAACCACAAAATAAAGCCAGCATGGTTGGAATTCAGAGGTTGTAGATACAATGGAGAACAGCAGTTATTCATGTCTTACACAGCTACTCACTGAATTCCATAAAAGTACAAATAAAGTCTGGAGACCTTCAGTATTGACTAACTGAACACAAAGAGCGTGCTTTTAAGCAAGCATGAAAGTTTTCCCTCTCGCTTTCATATCACTGTTCATCTGAGATATCGATCCATTGAATAATGCTTACAACAGTGACATTTTTGCTGTAGGTCTTTTCATGGGTAATAAGTTAGGGAACAACATTATTTTGGAATAAATGGAATATAACCACTGAAAAATTTCTGGTAGACTCGTAGATTTTGGTTTGTTTTAGGCTGTTTTTTTGTGTGTGTGTTTTTTGGGGTTTTTTGGGGATATATGTGTGGTTTTTTTGTTTTTATTTTTTGTTTTTATATTTTGTTTTTATTTTTTGGGTTTTTTTTTCTTTTTTTGTTTGCTCGTTTGTTTGGTTTTTTGCTCTTTTGTTTTGAGAGCTGGTAGTGCATATAACACAAAGCTGTAATGTCAGTCAAATTATGAAGATAATCTTGTGACATCTCTTCTTCTATCAGGTCAGTGTCAGGGAATCAAGCTACCAGATGTTGCAGTTTGCATTTCTATTAAGAAATGGAGTAAAAATAAAGACCACTACCCTTATATCAAACCTTAATTAAAAGTGTACTTTTTGGTAAATTACATAAAGGTGCTGGGACTACTACTTTATTATTGTTTAGATCTCATGATAATGAGAACTGTCCATGTATAAAACCAGTTCTCTGTTCAATGTAGTTACGCAAAGAAGGGAAGCTGAATTTGTGTAGTTTTATTATGCTATTTATCTTCAATGTAGGATTAACTCTGCCCATTACTTTCCTTGTGAAACCTTGTTGTTACCTACTTATTTTTAATTCACTGCTCCTTTAGAAAACAACACTGACATGTGTGTTTTCCTACTGTCCTTAGCAATTTACTTCAGTTTTTGGAGTGGGAGTGAAGACATCTGAGAAATGGTACAGAATGGGTTTGCGAACTGTGGAAGAAGTAAAAGCTGACAAGACCCTGAAGCTGTCAAAAATGCAGAAAGCAGGTAAGGTGAAAGTGTCATAAAGACTTGTATCTCAGTGCTCTAAGAACTTGAAAACAGAAGCACAGGGGAAGGCAAAGCTCATTTATACATCTGTTCTCTTGCTGCAGTGTTGTGTCAATACTGAATTATTAGGTGAAAATAGTATTTGGACCAGCTGAGCTCCTAATTAAAAATAGTGTCATTCAAAACATAAGAATATGCATATTTTTAAATTGCTTGCACACATACCAAATGAAATCTCTTATACACAAAACTATTAATGGTTCATCATTGCAAAGGTTGTGAAAAAATTACAAAATTGGGAAAGACCAGAATTACTTTTCAGAGGAGATCTGTCTCCCTCAAGGCAGCCCTACTTTTGTGATAAATCTAGACTTGTAATAAAGTACTTATAAAATTCTTTCCATAATCCTAGCACATCTTAGCTTTAAAGTGTTAAACATGTTTACATGAATAATGTTGCTTCCCCACAGATTTTGTGTGTGTGCACTGTTTTCTTAAATAAGTGAACTAATTTAAACAAAGGAATTAGTTACATGAAGGAAAATATATTCTATAATATGACACTAAAACAATATAACTTTATTTTTGCATTAAATTCATGTGCTTTATATCACCTCAGAATCCCTTGGATCAGCTTTCTTATATTCGTGCTCCTTTGTCCTTTTTTCTTTTACGTGTCATATTCAAGTGTGAAGCAAGCTGCCATACTGGGTTCTTTCGACACAACCTCTGTGATCAGAAATAAGATAGCTGGGGTATTTCACATGTTTCTGAGCCCTGTACTTGTGTAGAACACCATTATTTTGGGAAGACTGCCTTTTGAAGCAGTACATCCAAAAATGCCATTGATGGGAGCTGGTAGGGAAGTCAGAGAAATTTATAAATATTCAGGTCCTCAGAAAGTGGAACAATTATTGTGACTGATATATTGACAAATTACGTGACAAATTATAATGACAAAAATATATATAAACTCTAAGGGCAAAGATGAGGGAAGAAAGAGGCTGTCTCTGGCCTGTGATCCCTTGCACCCACACCCCTGTGATTTGGGCCTTGAATAATGCTGTGTAGATTTTGATATTTCTGTGGAGTGATCAGCACTTTTTGCCTTTGATTTCCAGGGTTTCTCTACTATGAGGACCTTGTTAGCTGTGTATCTAAGGCAGAAGCAGATGCAGTAAGCTTGATTGTCAAGAGTGCTGTGTGTTCATTTCTACCGGATGCTTTGGTTACCATAACTGGCGGTTTCAGGAGGTGAGTGAAAACAAATGAGGTCACTTGGCTGTTTTATTCATGTACATTAAAAAGATGTTTGTGTCTTGGAAAAATCAAAGAAGCTTGGTGGGAAAGTATCAGAGTTTGTTTTAAACTTTTTTTTTTTGTGGGTTAAACTTTTTTGTTTGTTGGCTTGTTTTTTTTTCAAACAGGAGAGCAATTTCATGACAGTCTCAGACTATGTGTTTTGTCACTGTAGATGGTTAGTTTTACTGGATCTGAATTCCCAAGGCTGAGACTATTCTAAGGCCATGCTTGAAGGAAAGATACAATAGGCTTAAGGCAGTCTTGGCTTGGTTTTTTTTGGGGGGTGGCTCTGTGTTTGTTTAAGGAGATCTTAGTCACAGGAGTTTGAAACGTGTTGAGGCAGAGTTTGTAGTGTTAGAAGCATACTTGGAGTAAACAGTTACTAAAATGACTATAAAGCACTGGCTAAACTAAATATACACTAACCCATGTGTAGATGGGATGATCTTAGTATTCCTTTCCTGGCTGATTTTTTTTCCTAATAATTTTGGTTTTGCTCTGCAAAACCAAGCCCAAAGCTATTGCTCAAAACAATTCATTCTTTCAGCACTTACATGAGAGCTTTCTTACAGCCACACAGCACACTGCTGAGACTGGGAATAGTCTTTGGGATTTCTGCATTCCTTGCTCTATTCTCTGTCCCCCATTATGTCCTTCTTGTTCTACATGTTATGCTCTTAAACCAAAAAGTCCCTCGTCAGCACTTCAGCTCTTGCTGCTTAATTTGTTACTTCATAAAATTTTGACTATATTTTAAATATAAAAATATCTTTCAAAAATACTTAAAATATTCTTGTAGAACTCAAAATACACATTTCTGTAACTAAACTGGTATGAGAGAAAAAGACAGAAGAATATCAATAAATAATGTATCACCTGTGTGTTTTATTTTGTAAGGCTAGATAGGTCACAGACTCAGTCCAGTGCTAGATTAAGACTTATATAATTTATAATTTCTACATTACAGTGGTTATGCTGAATGTTTTTATCATCTTTGTGCTGTTTCATGATATTTATAATTAGTCCTTGTATATCCCATATTTATTGTAGGAACATTTGCATCCTCCAGCTACATAATTTCTATAAAGTGTGGCCAATAAGAAGCATTAAGCTTCAGTAGGAACCCTGACTAGAGGTATAAGAACAAGACAAAAAATTACCTTCAAAGCCTCAAGTGTCATCATTCTGTGAGTCTTTGTTTAAGAGGCATGTGATGGCACTCTCCCCACTGATGCAAACCAGTCGGGGACCTTGTGTTATTGGTAACTTGGATGTAACTGATTACCATGCCTAGATGGGTCAGAGCCTTACAGGTTATTTACTGAAAAGTCCCAGTTCTTCTCATATGATGTATTTGTGAGCTTTGTTGAATACTATTTGCAAAGTTTGAATCTCACAAATCAAATACAAACCTTTTGTCTTGCTTATTATTGTGGGGAGATATGATAGTTAGTCATTCTCTTTCTTATTAAGAATAAGCTTTTGTATCTCTAAATGGGTGTATCAAGCCAGAAGAGAAATCATTTAAGTATCTATTGATGCCTACTAGTGGGTAATTCTGTATACTAATTACATGCCTTTAAATGTACAGGAATATATTAAACTATAAGTTTCAATATGTCAGTCCTAAATGATATTTTACCAGCCCATGGAAAATAAATGCTGCAGTGTAGGATTTGCAGATAACTTGATGGATTGATGTACCTCTTTCGGGCACCTGTATTTTAATTGCTGGGTTGTAATAGGGTTGGTTATATCTGTTCTGTTTTGCCTTTCTCTTATAGTGGCAGTATTCTTCAGCCAGAAGTTTGTATAAGTTAAGTAGCTTGCAGTTTTCAATTACCAAATTAGTTTTTGTTCCTTTCATCATTATATAAATATTTTAATAAAATAGGCAAATTGTATAATTTAAACAATTCCCTTATACTACACTTTGTACACTGCTAACATAAGAGGAGAAATAGCTCATGGTTGGTCTGAGTAATATATTGATTCCCCAAGATCCAGATTTGTCTTGCTTTGTATTTCTGTTTCATAACTTGGAAAAAGTGAACAGTTGATTGTTTTCCTCCATATTTTTGATTAGAGAGTTGAAAGTCATGAGTCTCATAAACCTTACTATGCAGGGTGAATTACAATGAGCAGAACTTCCATAGTGATCTACAGCTATGGAGATTCAGTAGAGATAAAAGTTTACATTCTTTTCTCCAAATCTATTATGTACATACATGGATGGGTATATTTAATATGTCACCAAATATTTTCCTTTAGATTCCTGAAATGTCAAGAAAACAGATGATGTAGAAATTGTTTTAATCAAAATTAAGAAGCATAGTATAAAGTTAAAGTAAGTAATAAGTTTTGTTTTGTTTTATTTTAAATTCCAGCAAACTTCTTCATGGACTTTGGTTTGATTCAGCTTTTAGCTCTAATTTTCTGTATGGTTTCTTTTTCTAGTCTTGTAAAGAGTAAAAGAATCATGATGGTAACCCTTCATATCTCCAGAATTTGAAATAATTCAGGAGCAGAAATTAATAAATTAATGAAGTCTGGATGAGTTTATCCCTCCTTGCTCTCCTATAGGAACACTTGGCTAAGTGCCTGTAAAAAACATTCCTCAAGTTTCATTTAGTATAGTTTGAATTGAAAGGTTGGAAGAGTTTTTCTTTTTTTTCATCCTTTTCCAACACTTATCTAGGTCATTTTGAAACAGAAATTGCAACACTGAAATGCATGGAGATACAGAAGTAGAGCAATTGTAGTTACGAAATAAATAAAATACACCCACATGGTGTGGAATGTATTTCATTGTCTATTCAGGGAAGGTGTCAGAGAGGGTGACTGCAGAGAAAGAAGAGCCAAAGATGCTGATAGTGCAATATAAATCATACCATGGACAATGTTATTAGAAAGCCTGAATTTGCCATGCCAAGTCTGTTTGAATTGGCATGGTATTATTTTCAGTGCTCAGCCTTTCTTATTTTGAGATTTAAGTTAATAAGACAAATTCTGAGGTGGGGAATAGCACCTCGTAAGTTAAAAATCCGCTAAGGGTGAAGTTTCCTTCCTACATGAACAGAGGCCCCGGGATGGGGAGAAAAAACCCTTATTCTAATAAGCAACATCCCTAATTAACAATGCCCTTGTCCCAGATATATCCAAGGTGGGAGTATAGTTTAGGCTAATGTGTGTAATCACTTTTAAATGAGTTAAACTGTGGACCTGACAACTTTTTTTCCTGGATATTAAAAGTGTAAGTTTTATTCCATGAAGGGAATTAAGGAGATTTCTCTAGTAATAGCATTATCTCGTCTTGTGTGTATCACTGCATGTTACAGGAATTTTTATTCCTATTAGCAGTTATTAATAGTAATATTAACATTGTAGGGCTATAAGTAACGACAAGTAGACAAATAACTTCACAGTAGGTTTCATGGCAGTGAAACTGGAGGAGTTTTCCCATTTTTCTTGTAGTTCCATATTAGTATATGGCTTCAGAACAACTTCAAGAAAACGTTGCCATGCACTGGAGCATTACGATGATATTCTGTAAGATCCTGGGTTTTAGTGAACTTGGTTTAGCTGCTGATACTTGGTTTTGCCACAAGATGTGATCTAGATTGAGGGTTTCATAAGAGCAAAAATTCTTGGAGGAAGCACTATATACTATATGTAGTTTATGATTTCAATCTTTTTACTGCTTATTCATATCTCAGTGCATATACCCACAAGCCCCAAATTTGGCTGGAGAAGCGCAGGAAAGGATCTGGAATAAGAATTACATACAGTAATAACAATTTTTTAAATATATATAGATATGTATAAGAACTTCATTTTCAGGATGGCTTTCTGTGTGCTTTGTCCATATAATTCAAAAATTATTTACAAATTACGTTTCAATTTTATTGTGTTGCATGTAGCACACTCAGTTGTGGTTAGCTCTGCAGCAGTAGAATTGCATCTCTATGATGTGTGAGGACATTGTTACCATATCATCAATAGGCATTTATATTTTAGAAAATTATCTAGGCATCCTCTTGGTATTATAATTTCACATCTCACTTTCTCATATATTTAATTAGACACACTTTGGTTGGCTTCTCCTACCTTAGCCTTTAGAGAAAGTGAAGTAGACTAAGGAGACACTTCTAGGTAATTTTTCATAAGCAGTTCTTAAGAAGTTGTTCAAGTGTCTCGGGCATTGCATCATGAAGAGTAACTAGTGTCTCATCTTTTATTTATCTTTGTGGGAGGTTAATTTTTCCGTGCTGTATCAGTCTTCAGGGAAGTTCTTTCCCAGACTCTCTTATTGTTAATTCTGTCCTAACATGAACCTAATTGTAGATTACTATCTCCTTGCTTGAATTTTATATTATCTTTTAGAAATCAGGATTTGATGCTCTGTGACATTTGTAGATAAGAATTGTTAATAGAAAAGCAATCAAGAGAGCAAAGGACAGGGTCAGTGTTTTTGTCAGGCACCACTGCCATACTTTTGTATATTACAATGCAAAAAATTCTTTCCTGTGTGCAGTGACATTTCCTACAAGGCAAAGGAATGCATAAAGTAATGACACGGGACAGGACTCTGATCTTTCCTGTTCTGTACCAAGAAAATAATTTAAAGGTATCTCTTCTTTCAGCCTTGGAGATAAAATAAGATGAAATAGCTGAGACAAAGAAACGCTTCGAGAGATTATTTTACAGGTTCATGCAGTGGTAAATAACCAAGGTTATTGTGGCACATTGGTTTCAGAAATAAGATTTCTATATGGCATCTGGAATCACATTTATCTAACTGTGTTGGCACATGCTCATAGACGAGAAACTGTGAATTGAATGTGTGAAGAATATTATGCTTTCCAAGCTTTCGGAACATGTGCAGGACTTTGTGGTTTATCTAACTGAGCTTGTCATGTGGTTTCTGGCTGAACTTCTTGGTAAATCATAGAACATTTGATCACAAGTTCTGATCCTGATAAAAAGCTCTATTTGGCCTTTTGATATTGGATACTTTTAATAATAGTATTCTTTTGGAGGCTGTAGATGTTCTACGATGAGGTTAGAATACCTGACAATGACACCAAATTTTTTTCAGTTCTCAGAGTAAATGTATTTGAAGTCCTATTACACAAATTATTTTCTTTCTCCTCAGATCTAAGATTAAAATAGTTCCAGACTCACTCGCTAAACTAATAGAATTAATTTTGCAAGAGATTCTTCCATTAAGTTTTTAGGCAAATTTCTAAGCAGAGGTTGTTTATTCTACTTACACGTTGTTACAGTGTACCTTCGCATTTACACTGTTCCTAGATACGGTTATTTCTATGCTTTTCTTTTACTCCAAAACACAAAACTGTGGTAAGGAGAGATATAAACTGTATCCAGGTACTCAAGTCCAAATACTGTAATTTCTGCTCACTTTTTTCTACTGCTGTTAAAAGAAGTAAATTTTTTTATCTGCTGGTATTTCAAGTTTTTTCCAGGGAGAAATCTGCTATAAAGGAGCTGTGAGGCAAGCTGCTCACTGAACATTTCAGCTGATATGATAGTTTGCACACACTCTAATTTAAGCAGATCCTGGAATAATCTAGCAATTATTCCAGCAACAGACTGAAGAGCCTTTCCTCAGATAAACTGTAGCCTACTTTGGATGAGACTTTTAACCTGGAGATGTTCTAATCTGATCTGGCTCGTTTTAAAGCTTAGTAAAACAGCTTTCCTTACCAAACTCCCTAAGATTAGAAGTGTTTGAACTTGAGGTATTGATATGCTGTGAGTAAAAATATTCTCTGGCAGGAGTTAGAAACACTGCAACTGCGAAAGAACAGAGATCATCACTAGTTTCTGTTTTAAATTTTCTGTAATCCATTAAAAATTAAGTTGGGAAAGGAGAAAATCAAATTAGTGGCTAGCCAAGTCAATTTAGAAGATAATCTATTGGAGTAATTCAGATACTTCCTTTTGTCATTAGAGCTTTGATTATTTTTCCACTCATTTCATCTATCATTAGCCACAATGAATCATGAAGTAGAAACTGATGAATAAGGTATCTGGGAGTCATAGACAAAGAGCTTTGTAAGAACCCACGAAACTTCATAAAATTGAGTACTCAGCAGAGCATATACTTTGAAAGTCTTTCAAAAACTTGTTGATTCAAAGTTTTTTACATGCCCTACTCTACCTGAACCTTTCCTACTTTCACAGACTTTTTAGCTCATTAGAAGGATGCTGTTTAATTTTGTACCTCTCTCATCTCTAAACGAGTCCAAGTGGTGGGTCCAGCGTGGAGCTGGCAATGGAGGTGGCTGATTCTATGAAGGCAGAAATTTTGCACTCCACATGTAGAGCCAGAAAACTCCCTGCCTTGTCTTAGAGTTTCCATGATCACCCTACACCTTCTGGAATGCATTTGTAAGAGCCTTTACAGTGTTTCGTGTTTTCTGTTTCCTATCAAGTTGGATGGTGACTGCTAGTAAATAAACCAGAGCAATACAAATAATGCTATAAAGTAAGATATGAAACCTTGGATTGTATTATTTTGGGACTGTTAAAGTCTCTTGTATTGGCTTTTTCTCTTTTTTTAAACTGAATTGGAAAAAATGAGAATGAAAACCAAAATTAGGGGTTTCCATTTCCTTGTCAGGCAGCCAATCTGAAATTTTACTTATGTACTGATACATGATCAGATTTGTTACCATTTTAATCTAGACAAAGTTTTCATTTGAAACTGATGAAAAACTTTTAAGTTACTGCATCGATGGATGCTTTGTGCTATCAACAATATTTGTCATTACAGTGTATAAGGAGTATTGGGGTGGCATTTTCAAATTGCAAAGGCAAGCTTGTGGTGGCAAAGCAGCATATGGCAGGTACACTACTAGAAGTAAGGGCATTGTCTTAAAAATAGATTATTTCTTTACACATCTCCATGTCTTGGTCATTTGATATCCAAATGAATTCAATGTTAAAATGGAAAACAAAGTGAGCAATTACTAGAATAAAAGACAGTTTATACATGAAGGAAGAACAGAATGACAGCTAATAATGGTATTTGAAAAATTTTTCTCATTTTGCTTTTTTTTCTGACTTGCCCTATAAGGTCACTTTCAATCACTTTTGCTATGTAAGGGTCAGCCATTAGGCACTTCTAGGTTTCTAAATTATATGGAAATACTTTTGGAATGCTTGCCACTGCATAAAACCAAAATGTTAATGGCTTCACTAAGTCAAATTAAATTTTAATGGCCAGGGTCTAATTTTTCCTTTTAGCCCATTCACATCCTTTAAGTAGCATTAAATGTGATTCAGTTGTCTTCTAATATCACAGCTGACCCGAATGGCCTTTTCAATTAGACTTTTAGATGAAGCAGATCTGATACATTCTAAATAAATAAAGGTCTCTTTTTATTGGTTAAATGCTGATATTCACAGCTCATTTAATCCATTTATAGAGATGCAATGTCAAAAGAAGAACCTTTTTTTGTTGTGCAATGCTAGTGATAATGTGCAGAGATGAGACAAAAAATAACACCTTTGTTTTGTCAATGAAAGGAAATTAAGGAAGAGGAGCTCAAAAAGATCTGTTTAAGACTTTAAGAAAGAAGCATGACTGAGAAATGATGAAAATTATTTGACAAGAAGTCACACATTAAAAGCATTTTATGAAACGGTGTGAAGAATTGTCAGTTAACAATGCACTTTCCCCTCTTAAATTTATTGACATCTTACAAATAATCTAATACCTAAACAGTAGATGTCCAAAGTTTTTTAAATTGGTTCTTTCTATACTAATGTAAAATGTTTTCATTTAACCTTTTCATGGATTATTTTACTGTTTACAACATAGCCTGCCTTTTACTTGCACGAAAAGTAATAGAAATTGTTAGAAATCTACCATAGTTTGTTCAAAAGCATCTTTGATGTTTCCATAATTCTGTTTGATGTTTGTTCTCATTTTTGGATGACAGTGTCTCAAAACCTTCACTATGTAACAGAGACAACCCACTGTGATAAAACCTTCCCTGTATATGAGGGCAGGCATGGGGAAAGAGGCTTCTGGGTTTACTGCTCAGCATGGCATACAACAAAAGCCATCTGGGGTGTCTGATATGTAGAAAGCAGGGCTAAGAGTGGTTTGGACTGTAGATGTGTCTTTTCCACTGGCTTTGCTTATCAAAATGCAATAGAATGGTGTTTTCATTAGCATAGAGCAGATTTCAGCACTGGGTTCAGTTTTGCCATTTTAGTAGCTTGTGTGAGTGTCAGATTATAACTAACAGCTAACTTGCTTTCTCCTGATGTGAAGTCCCAGCTCTGAAACAAATACCAATCTCTCGTGACGGCTGCCTCATTAGACCCACCTAAGTGGAAAGGAGCAGTGACAGCTGTCAGTACAAATTACAGTACTCCCAGCTCTGAGCTGCAGCGGCTTCTGCACTGCCACTCTTTAAGATAATATACCATTAGAATTCCAAAAATGGAAAAACAGATTTTGCGTTATTTATACAATTTTCTGGACAAGTTTGGCCAAAGTGAATATTTTGAAAAGTTATAAAAGGGGGTTATAATACAATTATTTGTAGTCCTAATATATCAGTGACATTTACTTAATAATGTATATTCTACTGACCATTCCCATTTTAAAAGGTTAGCAATAAAAACTGTTGTGGTTTTTGTTATGCTAGGTTGACTGAAAAGTGTTCATTCATCATTTCAGAACAATTAGCATATGCAGTACTGGTTACTATTTGCATTATGGAAATTCAACATGTAAATTACCAAGTTCTGGTATGACATTAAAAACCCTCCTCTGGTGTTTTGGAAAGGGAAATGCTTTGTCTTTCCTTGAACACAATTCTTCTAATATACAAGTATGTAATTTTCAGTGAGCATAAAACATGTATTAAATAAATTCAGAAAAGGTCTTTTGTATAGGACACAGGCACTGGTGCTGAGACAATCTGAATAGGATACCACATCATCCAAAAAAAAATCACATTGTCTGACTGCCCCAGGTATTATTACAACGCATAATTGGGCTGAGGCAGGGAGGCAGGTTGCATGATACAGAGCATGTACTAAAATTGATTTATCAGTATAATTTAATAAACTGGAAAACTTGCTTCCTGCATTAGGGTTGAACTGTTGCTCTTTGAATGTTTTGGTAATTTGGGAATCGATTAGTATGATATGTCATGGGGGAATAAAAGCTCTTATGATTAAAAAGGAAGCTGTACAAATAATTGGTACCTAACACCAACATGTACAGAGATGTATTCATAGAATGAATAGAGCTTTGTTTTCAAACTCTGTAGAAAGAAGGACAAGCAACTCTTTACAAGAAAAGCTCATCCAATGTCAGTGATGGCAACCTTAGAACTATTCTGTAGCAGAGTCGTGTTATATGTGCTGCAATTAATTTGAAGTGCATAAGATAGAGCTCAAGCAGTTTGCAGCCTCACTCTTTTTTGTGCTACTGATATTAGGCATATTATGTTGGGAATATGATAAAGGGAGAATATGAATAAGTAATTTCCACTAAGTTTTGAATTTTATTATATGCTTCATTATGCCTAAGAAATTCTGTGAAGATTCGATTCATTTTTTTGGAATTTTATCTTAGCGGCTTTTCAGCAGTATTTGCTTGTTGTTTGCTGGTTGTGTTTTTTTCTTTTTAGTTCTAGGGGATGGGAGAATTTGTATATTGCTGTTTGGGAAGAGGTATTGCAAGCCAAAACACATCAATGGTGTTATGGAGCAATCAACTATAATTATCACTCAGAATTTGTAGCAAAACCAAACGTTTCAAGTGAGTTTTTTTAAAAATGGTTTGTGTTTTTGCCTTTTACATGGATATTATGGGGAGGCATCATATTTTGAAGTACTGTTCTGAAGAGTCACAATAATTGGAGAGTCTCTTACAGACATTTGACATGAATTCAGCTAATATCGTGAATTGGTTTCTGAAATGCTCGGTCAGGGAATTTAAATGGATCAATTTTAATATTTAGGCCAAATATGTTCAAGTATAATATTTAAAATGTACTACTTAAAAAGTATTTTCCATGTATGGATCAGCACTAGGGATCTTACAAGTTGTCTCACAAATATATGGCTATGAAGTAAAAAATATTCGTGATACTATGTAAAAGTGGTAAATAAAAAAATCTTCTAAAAGTTATAGACCATTAGGTACAAGGAGGACTATTAAGATAGTGGAATATACTCAGGGAAAGATGAAGTAGCAAGATTAAAAAAAGACAGAGGAGATTTCAGGTAAACTAGTAAGATAAAAGAGAAACATACAGCACAAGAGGTCAAATCAAAGACATACATGGCTTTGATGAGATGGAGATGCCTAGTTTGATAGTTCTTTTCCTCACATGTTATCTATAAAATAGTTTCTTCTGTTAAGAAGAGGATGCCTTACGAAATCGAGGCTGCTCAAGGTGGGAATGGAATGAGGAGAGACAGAGCAATTGTCTCCATAACACTAAGAGACATGCCAAAGAAAGTGACACTCTTTCTAAAGGAAAATCAAATCAGAACCCTGCATAACGGGTAATTGAAACAAAACTCTGGCAGCAGTCTTAGACTAAATTCCCAGCAGTAAAGGCAGCTGTAACGTAGCATTAATAGGCCAAGGATAGGGCTTGGCTATGATTAAGAGGCTTAATTAATGTGCTAAGACAGAATAGTGCTAATGACACTTCGCCAGCTTTCTGTTAAACATATCTAGGTGCACCAGAAAACAAGTGTCTATTTCTTGTTTTGTTTCAGACAATGGTACTTAAGCATCTCTTACCTACGAACCCCAGTGCCTGTGCCTAAGTGCTTCAGGACAGAAATAGAAACAATTTAATACATTTTGTCTTGTGTGCAGTCTTTCTTGGATGTGTGTTGTTTCCTCTGAGAGGTTTCTGATGCCTCAATGTTTTTGAGTGTATTTCTTACTGTTAATATGCTTTACTCGTAAGGTCTCAGGGTGTCGGAGATGAAGCTGTTCTGAAAATTTTGCATTCTCTTAGTGAACAGCCACTGTGACAAACAATGATGTTCTGTGGTTCACCACGGGCAAAAGAGGTTTTGCAGGCTCAGATGCCAGGTGGTTCAGAGGCTGCAGGATCAAATGCCTGATGTTTAGAGTCAAGAGATCAAAAATCAGTTCTAATTATACTACGTAATGTACTTTATCATTTTTTCCATGGTTTTATTCCTAGGCTTGAAAACAGGACATTTATAGCAGAGTTTACTTATTGCTGATATACTCTTTAGCAGGAGTCAAAGTTTATTGCAGACTGGTTAGTTGCTGTAAAGATAGTTGACAGCACAAGCTAAGAATGATGTTTTCCTGTCAGATAATCATGAGAAAAGCTGCAAACATCGGTGACCTTGCACCCAAAGGATACATTTTGCAGATCCCTATGAGCAAGAGCAGCCATAACATTTTAATTAAGTGTGACGTGATCTTTTCAGTGGTGCAGGGACATGATAACAAGGATCTAGCTGCTAGTTAAATTTTTTTTGTTACAATATGAGTCGGGATATTTTCTATGTGTCAGATAACAAGGAAAAGACTAAAAAGGTTTACAATAAATCATGTACGAAAGGCATGAATTAAAAGATATACTCAGAAATAGTCCTTTTAGTTGCTTTCAGTTTGGAAAGGGTGGAATATATTACGGATGGTTGCTGTACTGTGGGAGAGGTGGATGGAAATGTTTCAGGCAATCTTTTTGAAGAATGGAAAATCGGCATTAAATAGCAGCAAAACCTGATAAGATAGACTTGGTTATAATCATCTGCTATGATAGCTGTTCTGTCACTTTACTAGGGGCTATCTTGGAGAGCAAAACCCCCAAACCCATTAAAGCCTTGTGGATTCCTTCTTCTCATATACATACTTATAAACTCACGCTAGTTCATAAAGTAATAACCTTACATGCTGTATCCTGTGCTATTAATCAAGGATGGCAGAATATTTTCCTTCTCTCTTGGCATATCTTACACCTGGACACGGTCCAGTGGGTAAACACAAGAAACATTCCTGATTACCTGGTCCTGTTGCAGAGGTTAATGTGTTCAGTTGCACCTAATTTGTTTACATTAGTAGTAATATCCTCATTGGATATGATCTCCAAGAGGGATGTTATATATTGGGCATAATATCCTTATTTCATTGCTGCTTATGAAATGTCTTGATGTTGTTATAGTAAGCATTTGTATCTCTGCAATAAATGGTACTACACCGACACTTAGCTGATGTAGATTTTACCCTCACCATTCCAATCTTATAAATGAAATGTGAACAACCTATCAGTCCCTTCTCACTGAAAGGTCACTGGGAGCTTGGACATTGATTTCAGTTGAATCATGACAAAATAGGGGGGACACTTTCAACTGATTTTTTGAGAAATTGAACTGGCAAGAAATGTTGACCCAGGGAATGGATCTTCACATTTCACCTGAATATTAAACTATGTACCTATATTGAACAGGACGTTGAAATGTCCCATTGCCTGAGGTCACAAAATAGCGCAGGTTGAAAAAGTCAGGATTGTTTTCAGAAAGAAGTCAGAACAAGAATAAAAGAAATATGACACGACTGGTTCTTTGAAAGACTTTTTGAAAATATATGGCTAGAGCTTTACAGTATCTGGATCAGGAAGGGCACAGAGAAAGCTCTAAGAAGCTACATTCTCAAGCAGAATATTTCCTTGCCATGGGTTGGGAATTACAGAAGTTGGTTAGTAATAATCAGAGAAGTTTTCAATTTAGAATTAAATCGACTAAGTCAACTTCGTGAGCTCCTTAGGCTGATGGAGAATCACATCTTGAAGCAGAGCAAGGGAATTTTGTAAAGGAGGGTAACAAGATTTCACAATGGAGGGATTTATTCAAGTTAGAAGTTAGATTTAATGACAGGCTTGTCCACACTTTAAAAGGCTTTTCTGGTGTGCTTATACTTGTAGAATATATTGGCAGCCTTTCTCTGTGGAGATGCAGCGTTCCTTTGATAGTGTAGTTTAAATGATTTTCTCAAATGGAATAACCTATTTTGGCCCAAAGGATGTAACTATTTCAGCTTCAGGGAACTGCTGGCAAACAGTATGCATTCACACCACACAGCTCCCTTGGCAAACCACTGATGTAGACCAAGTAGACAACTTCTGAATTTCAGTTTGTTTCTCTGTAAAAGTCTAGTTTTCTAAGTGTATCCTATCTATTAGGAGAAAAGTCCTCTTCCTTTAGACAAAATTAGTAGATTACACAATCCAGATTAAGTATTGAAAGAAAACAATCTCATTTTCTCTGCATTATGCACCTGTAAAATTCGCACCTACCTTGCTTGCAGGGTAACTACTACTGCAAATGCAGTTATTGAAAATATGTATGTCAGCTCAGTTCTGGAAAGATTTCACAGTTCACACTAAAAATTTAAGGGAGTGAGCAACTTTCTTAAATCTAACCAGATTGTACATGTGCTTGAAGTTTAAACTGTGCATATTTTTTTCAGAAGTACTTGAGTAAAATTTTAGCATCTTGGTAGAAAGGCTAGACTCAAACTCACCATGCTGCAGCGGTCTGCTGGCAACTACACAAATGTTTAAATTGAAATTAGTGTATTATATCCCCTTTGATGGAACAGATTGATAAAATACCTAAAGTAATCACAACTAATGTAGAATTATGCATATTGCCCCAAAATGCTGGAATTCAAAAGCTGGCTTCTCATGTCTTTGTCACTAACCCAAGTGCATGAACAATTACCTACGCTCCTTGGCCATTACACCATCAGCTCAAACACGAGTGTTAATCCTACTTTATTTTGGAATTTCTGGGAGATGTCTTTTACGTCTTTTTTCTGGTTGTCTTCTCCCTGCCCCCCCCCCCCCTCCCCTTGGATGCAAGCAATCTATTTCTCAGTTCAAGGAATTTTAATAGAAAAACTGTCATGTTTATATAACTTCCAGTACAGCTGAGCAGGAAGCAAATAGAAACCTTTGTTTTTATGGTAGGTTGATTCTACAGATTGTCCCATCACTGCCAAGTAAGTGAAACCCAGGCTGAACATTTAATATCGTTTAGACATTCTGAAAATGCATGTTTCCTTCCTCACATGAACATTAATATTGTCTTTTAAATTGTTTAAAGTGAATGTTTTGATTTTTAGAAATGCCAAAGTAGACATGCATGAAAAGGAACTTGTTAAGGAAAGTTTCTGTGACAAAAGGGTATATTAAAGGAATAAGCCTTTCGAAACACTCAAGAGAATTAGCTAGAGAGAATTAAAATGGACAGGGTTTGAATTCACATTTTCAATCTACTGCCAGAAAGCTTCAGGACAGCAAATATGAAGCTGATTGTTAATTTTGTTGAAGTATCAGTATAGAAAAATAACTTTTACTTTCTTCTTTAAAATAAAACACTGTATCTTAAATATGAGCTTCTACACATTTATGATATTCTGAGTAAAATAGAAATATAATTCTGAACAAAGCAATTTTGTCTTGGACAAAAAAAAAATGTGAACTGATAAATGGAAACCACTTTAGTTGCAAAATAATTTTTTTACTGGTTACAAAAAAAGTAGTGTGACAAGTAGTTTAATGGAAGCATTTTTTTTAATATACACCTTTCATAATTAATAACGCAGACTTTTGTTTACTTATTTCAGTAAATAATTTGATTGCAGCTGACCTTTCTGTTTTTCTACTGCTTTATTAATGATGTTGAAGAGATCACTAGGTTATTGTTCTAGCAATATATCTCTCACTTAGTTGAGGTTTTACTTTGCAACTAATGCTTTTTGAAATGTGGCACCTGAGCAGTTTATGCACCAGCTGAGATGGAAACAAAAGCCTGGAAAGCTTTCTGACTTATAAATCTAGAATGTCAATGCATTGCAAGCATTCCATCCTACATTTAGGTATTTGGAGCATTTATATAATCTATAGCCAGCTCTGACCAAATTTTTCCTCTGGCAGAACACCAGCAGAATGTGGACGATGCACCTGAATTGGTCTTGTAACAAAATAATAGCTATACATAATGGATAATCCAGATCTAGAAGGGTCCAGCTCTCTCCCGATTTGTGGGAGTCTGTCCTGAAAAGTGCCAGTCACCAATTACCTCCAAAGACGTCAGACAGAAGTCCTGAAAACCTTAACCTTCTCTTTCACCCTCTCGTATTAATTTATTTTTGGATAGAGGGAGAGGTCATTTTCTTTGCCTTCCTTTCTTAGTGTTTTGTTTGTTGTTGTTTTGCTGTTGGCTTTTTTTTTGTTTGTTTGTTTGGGGTTTTTTTGTTTGGTTTCTTTCCCTAAAGTACATCATATTCTCTGATAATTCACCAAAATATCTGGCATCTGAGTACACTGAGCTCTTAGTTGTACTCCTCAAAATTAGAGGTAGTTGAATTTCCTTGTCTCCCAGTTTGCATAATTCTGTAGTTTTCTTTAAGGCTTTTAATTTAGGCTAAAGGAAACTAGGTACTCCAGGATGTCTGAGCAGGTCTAGTCTGAGATACCTCCTCTTATAAATAATAAAAAAAATGTACCTTCTTTTCAGTCAAGTCTGATTCCTCAGTACTTACTACATATTGGAATATGTTCTTTTTTCCTGCAGGTTTCAGAATAACTAAAATCTGTAAAATTTCTAGTAACTAAGGATGCTGTACCACTGTCTTACAGGCTGTTTTTTAAGAGTGAGAAAGCTTGTTTCCATAGAATATGCTGACAGAAGAGTTTACACATGCAAAACTAGGTAGATGTTTTAAGACTAAATTCATCTGCATACCACACATTTCAGCTGAATATATGAGATCCCAAATCCACATCAGTACTTATTGGACTGTATATCTTTTTCGAACAGTGTTGAAGTGGTTTTGTTTTGTTTTGATTGGCTCTGGGCAAAATTTGTTTATGCAGGAAGTTTCTATGATGTCATTTGAAATGCTTGATTGAAATGAAGTGTAATTTAAAGGATTTGCCAAGACAGCAAAAACAAAACTTCAGCAACGTATTTCATGACTTTAAATAAAACTGTGACAGATTGGTATGGTACATTTCATAAGCTTTAAAGCTGAAATTACATGGACATCTTCCAGGTACAGTTGAGTTATTTGTATGAAATTGAGACAGCACTTGCAGTGATTCAAAGCTTAAGCATAGTTTTGTTTTGCTTGGTGGAACAGTGAATTTAGTCTGAATAGAGGATTCAGAGAGGCTAAAGCTGTTAGCAACAAAAAGTCATCTTGTGTGCAAGCCAAAAGTGATAAATATTTGACATCAGAGTATAATTGGTGACAGCCATGTTCAGGCATCGATGTCGTGGAAGGAAGAAAAATATGTTCTTCCCATAGAGGAAGAACTTCTTACTGGTGTGAGTGACTGTGCGCTGGAACAGATTGCCCAGAGAGGCTGTGGAGTCTCCCTCACAGGAGATATTGAAGAACCATCTCGATGCGATTCTGTGCAACGTGCTCTGGGATGACCCTGCTTGAGCAGGGAGGTTGGACCAGATGACCCACTGGGGTCCCTTCCAACCTGATCCATTCCATGAAAGCCAGAGGACAACAGTACCATCCAGGCTGTTCAACTGTTCCAATCCCTAGAGAGAGCCATACTTTCTAAATAACAAGTAGGTTACTAAATTCTTATGTTGGCCATTATCCCATTTTGTTGTCTTAGTAGAACCAGATTGGTGGAAGACTAACTTTATGAACTATTTTAATAGCGTACAGTGAAATACAATTTTGCAATAGTTTTTCACAGAAATTACTTTTCTGTTTTTAACAACTCTGAAGTTAAGGTTGGAGAGAAGTAGTTTCAGCATGTGAATAATAGGTGGTCCTCCTCAAGATGGTGCATACAAAAATAGGTGAATCACTTTTTTTTCAATGTTTTTGTTTGTGATAAATTTTTTTAATCAGTTCTTCAAATTTTGAGTTCCATTCAGATTTTCATGTTGTTCCATGACTATGGTTTTCTTAGATGCTAGTGCAAAAGTGAATCCTTACACAGTCTTATTTTAAACCAAATATGCTTTGAAATAACCGTTTGGCTAAAGGTACACAGAAGGCAATATATAAACACACCATTCACCATTCATTGTTTTCACAGGGCAGTGAAATATTTTCAGGATTTTGCATAGAATATGATTAACACATTAAATAATTTAAATGCAAATAATCTAAGAGAGCGTTCTAAGTTCAGTAAATAGCTCTAAGTTTAGCTACACTGGTCATTCAAGTTCCTCAATTGAGTAACTGTTTTCTGATTTATCTTTTCCTTTTATTGCATTAAATATCTGTTAAAGCAAAACTTAAACCCGTCATCACGACTTGAAGAGGAGTACCCAAGTGTCTCATACTCTGAGAAATGTCTAAGTTTCTTTTGGGTCATAAAAGATACAGTCAAGCATAGCATGACATACTTTGGTCTTTGAAAGTGCATTTAATGAGACGAGGAGAGTGCCATGCATTACTACACGTTTTTTGAGGCAATGTAGTCACTGAGGGTGAAATTATGTTTCAAGTAAATTTAAGTGCTATTGCACAGGTTTTTCACTGGTTCTCTTCACTTCAGCGGTTTTTACCTTCAGAACAAAACTCGTAGAAATAACCAGTGATGTGGTCCCTTCTGCTGCAGCAGGTAATGCTTCTTTCTCCTGACTTGATACAAGAAGATCTTTTAAGTAATTAGTTCTCTGCATTGTTAGGTCTTTCCCTAAAAGTCTTCTTGAACAGAAGCTACTGGTGCACAATAGCAGTGATATCCTGCTGAATAAATGAGAAACCAAAAATGCTTGTTTTTGTATCCTACATTAAAGCTGTATTCCCTTATGCTGCCTAGTAAGGTTTCTGCTCCTTAAAAGGAAGAGCTTTTTCCCAATACTGCTTCACTGCAGAGTTGGATTAACTTCAAAAATAAAATAAATATGTTCCACAGCCATGGAAAATGGGTTCTGCCTCCAGTGAATTAGAATTACTGTTACACCGGGCAAGAAAAATAGCATTTTAATGAAGCATCCACCCTCAAGCACTCTTTCCAGAGAAGGTACCTGTGAATCTTTGCCAAATACTTACATAGTTCTGCTGGGTTTATGTTGAATTACTTGGCTGGGTGAAGAAGCTGCTATATGCTACCTTTGGCAATTCAAACCTTTGTAGAAGCCTGATTTATAGCTGCCCAGGGGAACAGTTCTCAGTTTTCACTATGTTTTTATTTCAGAGACAGTGTAACCTAAATAATTTTATTCTTAAATTAGTGAGAAAGTAATTCTGCAGACAAAGCTATGACAGCAATTTTTTACCCACAAATACCCTCAAAATGAACCAGGGTAGGTCTCATAACCGTATGGTGTCTTTTCAGTTAAATATACCATTATTTCAGTTTTAATTTAATTGTCTTTGCTAGTGGCAGAATTTATTTCAGTTGATTTAATTAGATTATTGCTATTTCAGACATTAATCAGCATCCTATTAAACGATCTCACAGATATTAATTATACCCCAGAAGAGCACTGTAATGTACAGTCAGGGAAGAATTAGTCCTCAAGGGGCAGGAATTCCAGAATTTCCTTTGATACGGAATAAAAAGTCTCTGTCAGTTTGGCTTTAGAATTCCAGAAATATTCAACTCAAAATTTTTATCAGCGGGTGCAAACTAAATGCAGTAGGGTGACTGAAAGGCTGGGTCTTGAACTCAGAGTCCAGCTACAAAATGTTAGGACAGGTATCTTCCCATGCTGGCACTTTTCATCTCCACTGGTGTTTTATTGTACCTTGCCACCTATGTATCATTAGAAAGAAAAGAGAATTAATTTTGACACTGACTGGGAACCACTAGTATCAAACTGCCTTCAAAGGCAGTTAGGACCTAATCCAAATAACAACCAGTAGAGCAGAAATTATCTGAAGAAGCCCAACCCGTATCTATCTTCTACAGAGCCCTGATTGGATCTTGGTTTATTATTTTCCTCATTACTTCAGGCATGTTACCTTATTTTTGAAAAGCAGGCACTGACTGTGTTGGCCTTCACTGAATCAGGGGTATAACAAATGACAACGGCCATAGATACTTGCAATGTTAAGGTGGGGAGGAATCTTCTTGGTTATTATTTTTTAATAATTCTGCTCAAAATAGTCGTCTAGTACTTGTAATTAATTTTTGCATAAAGTAACCTGGTAATCTCTACAGCTCTGTCTTCCTATTTACTACCCTGTCCTGCAATGGAAGGCGTTCCTGAGTTTTAATTCTGGAATCAGAGTGATCTATGACTCCTAAAACTCCAAACTTAGGGAAGCATAATACGGCTTTATGTGATAAATTGTATAGATGAGCCTTCTGTCTAATTTGATGAACCATAAAATGACGTCTTGCTTCTGGCATCCCCATTGATCTTATGTCTTTGTCATGTTTAAGGTGGAGATCAAGCACCGAGAGAACAAATGAAGCTGGTGGTAGAGTTTGGCAGGTTTGGGAGCCCCTGGTTTATTCTGCTTGAATGTTCCCTCTTCCCCTCTCTCTCGGCTGACAAAGTGGTCACTGCACAATGCGAGTCAGGCCTGCCAACACTTACATTTTGTATTCTGCTGTCTCTGCTTTCTCTGTGTCAGTGTTTTTGGATTGTTAACTTTGGTTGAGCTGCTTTTGCACTTCAGTGAGCATTTATTTTCTTGCTACCTACTCTATATGTATGTGAACCACCATGGCATTGACAGTGTTGAATCTAAATGTTGTTTTGAAAATGTGGAGCTGACCTGAATATTAAGGAAAACTCCTGAACTAAAGCTGGAAGTGATTTGAAGAACAGCTTACATGTGGTGTACAGGGCTTAGCTGGTCATTTATGCTAGCAATGGTCTGGTACAGTATTATGCTGCGACTTAGGCTGTTAATACTCTCTACAGTCAGAATTTGTCAGAATCTCTGTTTCAGAATAAGTAATTGAGAGTTTCATTTTACTTCAAATAAATGTTACAGTATTTTATTGTAATTTGGAAGACACTTTCTGTCACAAATAAAATAACTTTCTGACTTCTTTTAACTCTTACCCAGTTCCTGTTGCAAATGAAACAACCATGTTGCAAACATAATAATTTCTCCCATTTAACAAACTCCTTCAGCACAAAATCAGTGTTTCAGAAACCCTTGCACAGATCTGACTCTGCTCCTTTCCTGTCAGTGTACTAATTGTATACGTAGCAAAGGTTAATGTCCTTCTTAGTCAATAAAGCCACTTACTCTGGGTCCAGATTTCAGACCTGAAAAAAGTTTGGGGGAAAAAATGTGCTGGAATAATGAACTTCTGATTAAATCCTGAATTCAGTAAATTCTCTTTAGGCAAAATATTCAGAGAATTTTACTTAATGGTCTACTTTGTAGACTACTACTTTTCTATTTTATTAAAACTCTAATAATTTATATCTAAAGATGGGACATTATGTAACAAGGTTTTGAAAATCTGTAGTATTAGAGCCAAGAATTATTTTGTAACTATTTTGCAATTGATAGATTTCTTCTTCTGTCAAACAGCCAGGATTTTGCTTTCTATGTAGTAGTTGTAGCACTGTCACACTCCAGTGCTTCAAACTTAAAGAAGTTTTTTTCTGTTCATGAGGGGTTTATGCAAAGAAAATATGTAGTTCTTCATAGTTTGACAGTAACTCAGAATTATTTTAATATCTGCCTGTAAGAAATTGTCTATCCCTTGTTCTATGTCTCAGTCTGTAAAGACTGCTTAATAAGCAAATCCACAGGCATGAAGACTACCTGGGATTTGGAATAGAAATATATGTTCCTTTTCCTGAAAGGCACATTTTGGTTGGAGATAGGTTGAGTTAGATAGGTTAAGTTGAGAAGCAACTTAATCAGGACTGCCATTATTAGACAGAATTCCTGTGCCACTTCTGTTTGGTCAAACTCTACTGATGTCAAACAATAGTTCTACATTGCTGTTACCGTGGGAGTTAAATGAGACCCAGCACAGAGGACACCTCCCTAGAGTAAAAATAGGGCATCGATATCAGAACAGACACAAAGAAATGTTTGCACTATGTGTACATTATGTGTGCATGTCCCATTGGAGCCATAATTACGTGTTTTACTGTGCATGTACACTAAGGCTACTAGGGTTTCCCCTCAGGAACATGCATTTTATGGTTCTTACAGATTATTTGTTTGCTATTTCTTAAAGAAGTGATTCTGCTACTTATTCTTTGCTGCTCAAACAAAAGATCATTGTGTTATATCACTGTATTTTCATTTCTTTAGCTATGCGTAACCTTCTGCAACATTTAATTCCTTTTCCATTGCCACACAATCATCACTTCAGCAACTGCATTTGTTCTTCTTATATGTTTATGCATATTACTCATCTATATTCAAGAAAATCTTCAAATGGCCTCACATATTTTCAAATCGCTTGGGGATGCCTGTCTAGAAGCTGTCCTCCCTGCATTTCCCGAAAGAAGAATGCAGAGAAGATGACGCTTAATTTAACATATAATGAATTCCCATATTTCTTTCCACAAATAAAAGGCTTGTCATTTTTTTTTGTATCAGCTTCCAGCATCTTAGCTAGGATCCAGCTTGCTATACAAATGAATTTCAGATGGATTTCTTTTAATCTGAGCTCTCTGGAAGGAAGGGAGAGTTACATCCTCTGATATTCTGTGCAGACTCTCCACATGCTGTCTAAGGCCCACTTCACATAGTACTGATCTGAGATTACTTTTACTGATTTTCCTAGCTTTCTGTATCAAAATATAACTATACAATAAAATGCTCAGGAAAAAGATAAGTAAAAAAATCTTTCCAGTTTTATGGTGAATATTGGCTGCATAGCAATTCTTGATGGACTGATTTTTTTCAATGTCTTCCCTGATACCAATCACTCTCCGTAACATATTTCAGAGTTATGGGGTTTTTCTTATTCAGTGTATAGGCTGCAAATGTCATAGGTAAAATACCGAATAGCATCTGAATATTACCATAAAAAGAAACTATTTTAGTAAATACAATCCAGTTTCACCAAATAGATTAACTTGAAACATTAGCAAACACCCAGTGTTTGAGAGTTCGTGTCTTCCCCTGCAATTATTATTTTTCCACAATTCTGACAGGAATAAAAAGTTCAGTCGCATAGAAAGAAGCTTGAAATGACTATGCCAAATCTGTTTTTGTTCACCACTATTTGCACCCACTTCATTGTGCTATATTTTGTGCTGTCAAATGAGTGTATGATTTGAAGCTTTATAATGTAATTAATTACATGCAATTAATTTTCTGAATTCCAGGAAGCCCACAACAATTTATGCTTCTTTAGTATTTATTATAGTTGATCAGGCATTGGAAATCAGCACCTGTTAGTTGTCAGTCTACCAGGTTCTTAAATATATATGCTTGACTTCATGCAAATGATTAATGGTTCTGAGTATCTGTGGCAGTGTTCTCATGGGTGAAGTTCAGAATGCTTGTTTAAACACTGAAAGATTTAACACACATGGGACTTCATACAACACTTTTAATGCTATCATGCCAACAAGAATCTTCTCTGATTAAGGAATAGATAGTATTTGCTTAGTAAATGTAGTCATGGCTATGCTGTGACTGTTACAACAAAATATCCCAAAACCAAACCAAAAAACCCCAAAACAACAACAACAGACCCCAAAAAATTATTTGGAAATTTTTCATCTGTGTTTTTTGAGAGATAGAAATACCACTTGTCCAGCTTGTCTCTAGTCCAGATTCTGAGAGTGCTGAACAAGTGGGCCACAGTCATCTCTGATGGTCTTTCAGAGCAGCTATTGAAAATCTTTTTCTTCTTCTGAATATTAAGTGCCATCTTTCACAAAAAGAGTGTAGAAATGCCCTTCCTAAGATGGTTTTGAGAATCAATTAAACAATATGGCAGCTGTGAAGAAACAGTATTTTAGACTACTCTGGAAAGCATGGTACTAAACTGGATTCCTGGTCCAAAGTTCCTGGTTGCCTTTCCATTTTTAATCCGAAGTCAGGCAAATTGTTTGTTATTTGCCAACAAGGACAGATCTGAGGTAAATTGCTTAACTGGAGAACTGTTTTCACACAGAAATGAAACAAGAGTTTTGCTTGAGAAGGATTTGTAAAAACTATTATAATCTCACTCTGAATGAAGTGTGAATCTCTGAAACCAGGAAAACACAGTCTAAAGCAAAACATCACAGGAACCTATTACCAAATATCCTAAGTAAAACAAAGACAAATCTAGCACAGTCTTTAAGGTTTCAAAGTCAGAAGTTGTTTTTCTGATCATTTAGTACTGCATGAAGGCCATTCTGCTAATCGCTTCAATGGTCTGAAAAGCTTCACAGAAGAATTTTATCCTGGAATTTATCGTATTCCTTCTGGTTTATTCCACAGCAGGGTAACAGCTGGATTGTCAAGTAAGAAAAATCTTTTATGTCTATCTGAATGTAATTCTAGGAACTTAAAAACTACAAGGTACACTTTAAAGAGTTGTCAATGAGAAAGAATAGGTGAGGTGCACCCATGAAGGCAAAAAAAGTCTAATACAGAACCTGTAAAATCGAGGAAAGAATGCCAGAAAAACAAAAATATACCTAGATCTGTGCATTCTTCCTTATCATTCCTATGGTCTCTAAATGCTAAGCAGACAAAACTGACAATGTCACTTCAGTAGAGCATAAAATATTGAGAATAAATTATCCGTGTTGTGCAAAAAGGGAAGAATCAAATTGTAGGGCAAAATTATGTAGACCTGAAAGAAATCTGGACATAGAGGATGACAGCGAAGAAAAACTACAGTACAGCGAGCTTAGCTGAGTGTATGTACTGGGAATAGTGGCAGACCTGGATAGAGCTGCCCACAGCTGCAGAAAGGGGTTGCTCTTGGAGACCAGTCCTCACAATTGAAAGGAGTTGGTAGGGAAGATGGTGGTGAAAAAATCTAGGACTTAGACTGCAAAATTTCAATATTATTATTTTTATTATTATTCAATATTATTATTATTTTTACTGAAACGTCATTGCACCTCTTTTTATTTTAAAAGAAGTACCCACATCTTATATAAAATCCTTGTGATTAGAGTATGTAAACTGTGGTGTGCCAGAATCAAATCCCTACATCTCCCATCATTGATTAGTGTTCTAAAAACACAAGCTCAGGTGGGTTTATGGCACCCTGCAATATAAAATGGGAGATTTGTAGATCCAGAGGGAGTGCAATGTAGCATACTGACTAGGAGGCCTTTCTAGTGAGGAAAACTCTTATGACCCTGCTCCCTGTACCAAGCACTGGCTCTGTGTTTTGTATTTAACAGCCAGTGAATGACAAATAACTTGTCTGTGTAAACATCAAATGTTGTTCTCCTTCCTGGCTGAGTGGTTTTAATTCAATAGCTAACAACAACTAAATAACCTGTGGACACTGGCATGGACCCAAATTCTGAACTCCGGTCCTGGAACTGTACCCCACTACAAGTCAGGAGGAGAGAAGACTGAAAGAGATGTTTCCTGTGAAGCAGGAACAATGCCAGTATTCCTAACTGAGGAAAATAAGGCAATACAAAGATGAGGAATCACTGCACCAATCCCCAGGCTATGAAATGAGAGACAAAACCAGGCAATATTAGCATCAATTTGGTGTTCATTTTTCAAACAAAGTGTTTGTTTTTGTTTTAAGCTAATGATGCTCAGTTAACTCCCTTCAGTCTCTAGATCCTGTTGGATCTCCTAACTGGAGAACATTTAGGCCTGTCTGTAGCCCTTTGTAAGGAACCTGCTCTCTTGAATCTGATGGGATTTGAAAAAGGCTGCAACCTGCAGTGTTCCCCTTGGTGAGCTTCAGGAACGAACAAGAGATTGAGGTTCCATCTCTGAGGCACCTCATCAGGTGATGAATTCTGGGTTTTCATAACCCATTTGAAGGGCAGATGTCCGGCACCATGGTGTTTAACTTGCATATAATCAAGCCCTGTGTCATTTCTAGTCTTTAGGTATATAGTTAGCTACAAATCCATGTACAGAGCACCTTGGTCCTATGCCATCCTATGTGCCCTTTATGTAACTTTGTGAGTACCCATAATTGTATGTTTGTATGTATGCAAGTACAAATACATATATATGTATGTGAAAAACCCTACTCTGCTGAAATTAATGGTCACATTTTAGCTTCAATAGAATGATGGTTTGAATCCATGTACTCTTTGCTGCACCTTTTTGCATGATTTACAAATTGGGAACAATATATATTATACATCTTTTTAATTAACTACGTTGCTTTTCTATTTTAAGGAAAATAATATATTTTTTTAGGCTGAAATAAGTTGTTTGGTAAAGATTACTAGTGGCAATTAGACTAAATGTTTCAGTAACAGTTTAAGAATTTCAGTCAGAAATGAATCCATTATGAATTAGTTCAAAAAGAACCTGAAATATAACTCTGACAATAACTAATATTGTGTGCTTTTATATAAGATTGAAACTCTCTAATTTCACCAAAAAAACCCCAAAAACATTTCAATAAATACTCTCTGTCTTGGGAAATAGATGGCCAGTGAAACACCTTGGATTTTCTGGGATTTTGTGGCTTGATTGATGCAGGTTTTGTAGATGTAGTTAACTTAAAATATGTATATATTGAGGAAGCATTGGGAATTAGCTCCCAATTCCGTCAGCTTCCAATTTCTTCCTTTGATTTTTTTTAAAAATAATTTTAAGCAAATTTTCTTATGCCACTCTGCATCTCTAAGATAGGAATAGTGAATTCCTTCCCTTTGGAAAAATATTTTGAGACATGTTAGTAAAAAGTGCTATGTAAGAGCTTTGCATTATTATTGTAATTTTAGAGATAATGAATGGCATCCTAGAAAATAACTCAGTGTTACATGGAATACTAAATATTTTCTAACTTCTTGAGTTCGAATTGCTGTTCAGTTTCTAAGCCTAGACTGATGCTTTGTTTGAAACCTCTTTTAAGATAATTTCCACCTGTTTAAGCAATTTCACTTTGCTGCAGACACGGCACAATAGTTGCATTATAGTGAGTTAGACTGCTTGTCAAATGCAAACCCCAGGCTTTCATCTCCTTACAACTTTGTGCTAATGCTGTTCAACTATCCATCATTTAGATGACTTCCTGTCACACAAGTGGCAGTTGACAAGTCCGCCTACCAGTTCTGTTCCTACAAATTTCCAAGTTTAAGAAACCAGGCTCAGTTTTAGGCATTATTTTAAGGAATAAATTATTTAATGAAATATTAAAAAAAAGGAGATCTTTTGGGTTGCACGGTTTTATTTTCCTTGCTTGCATAGCAGTTCACAAGTTCTCTGAATGCTTGACAGAGTGTTGACTGAAACATCACGTACCCTTGTGAACATCAGCAAGAGCAGACTTTTCCCATAAACACATGAAAAACATTTGGAGATGTGCTACGTGTAAGTGTCACTGCTCCAGATTCTGGGTGCTTACTCCATCAACTCCATAATGCAGAAATATTCTCATTGCAGAAATGTCTCCTCTGCTCATTTCTCCTTAGGCTGGACTGATTGCACTCAATAAATGCGTATGCAGTATTTAGACCAAAATGAAAACCTTGTATTGGTTCTGCAATACTCAGGTGAATTGCACTGTGAGATACATTTTCATGTGTTCTCAAACATTTTATAATTCTGAAGGAAAACATTCCAGTAACCTGCTTTTGCCTGTTTTCCAATGATGGCTACATCTTAATCAGATTTATTTTTAACACCCTTGGTAAGTGGATGAAAGGCAAGCTGAATGCTTAGACTTAAACAGAGAAAAACAAGAGGTTATGACATAATTTTTCATTAATAACCTTTGCGATTAAATTTTGTGCACATGGATTTAATTGTGAAACACTTAGTGCTTGTAATAAACAAGCTTTAGTCACATTCAGGATGAGCTATCCTCAAAAGAAAAATCAACCTCCATCTCTGTAAAAAACATTGTCATATTTAAAAGAGAAGAAATGCAAAATAGTTGAAGGATTTATATCTGCTGCTAAAAGAAACAATAAAATTATTCATAATCACATTTTTGTACATTAAAGTGTCCATCAAATGCAAAGAAGGATATTTAAATCTGTGGTAGTCTGACTGGCAAGTATATCTGCTGTTACTGCACTGGATTCATAATATGAAATGTGGTATTTTGATTACGGTTTTTTTTAAATCCAAAGACGACTGAAATCTTCCTTTCTGGGACTTAAGGGGAAGAAAGAGAGAGATTTAACATCTGCAAATGGATCTGTAGTATCTAGCTGAAAAACAGAGGACATAGATCAAAAAGTTGTAATTATTATTTTATAAAGAACACTAATAGACTCCATAATAGACATAGAAGATTCCACTTTGATTATGTTTCAAGCAACATTGCTATCACTTTATTCTGCAAACTTTCATTACAATGCAGCAAAAATATTCTCTTTGAAAACAGAGCAAAATTCAACAGGAACTCAACCATTTTGTCCTTGTTATTTATTCCTTCTAGGGGTAAGAAGACTGGGCATGACATAGATTTTTTGATCACCAATCCAGGACCAAGAGAAGATGATGAACTTCTGCATAAAGTTATTGACTTATGGAAAAAGCAGGTATGAACTAAAGAACACTTGTCCAGAAGAGACATGTTCTAACTCCACTGAATTATGCCTATATACTGCTTAAAGAATGTTATACTCCTTTTTACAGCTGACTGCAATGTTTTGGAGCTGGGTATTGCTCTGTCTGGTTATTAACCATGATGATCTAGGTGCATCCTCTAGCTCTGAATGCTAAAGTTGAAGGTTATATCAGAAGTGCTCTGCACACATTCTGTAGTATCTTACCCTAAGAATATGCAGCTAGTCAGCGGTGAGAAATCAAGCTAGGTAGAGTTTTGATTATCAGAGAAAATTGTTCTTATACTTTGAAAAAACCCTGTATTTGTTCAGTTTCTCCTTGAGGTGGGAGTAGGTTTTCCCAGCTAGTTCAGGGAGATCCAGCTTTAAGTGTAGTGGATTTGGGTGACTTCATGGTGTGAGGTGAGCAAGTGTGAAGGCTTAGGCACCAAAGCTCTGGAATTCTGGATTCCTTTCAGTCCATTAATTGCCAGTTTTCCCTTCTTCAACTGAAACATTGAAAAGTTGACATAGTTTTCCACGATGTCTGTGTTTGGAAGAATGGAAGCATCTTCAAAGTTCCTTCCAACACAAGCTGTTAGATGATTGTATCATTTCAAAGGGGCATTGTTTATCTAAGGGATGGAGTGTTTTTTATTGGTTTTTTGGTTGGTTTTTTTGGTTGTTTCTTTGTTGTTTTTTTCGCTTTGTTTTGTTTTGTTTTGTTTTGTTTTTCTATTCAGCTCTTCAGTTTCCAGCAGCTTTAAAGTTGGAAGTATCTCAGTTATAACAGGTGCAGGTAGCTCAAAATATTCCTGGGTCAGAAAAATATTAAGTAAACTTTCGTTTCTTCTTCTACTTTTCTAGCCAGTTGAGATATTTCTCAACATTTGCTAAAAGTACTGTTCAAAGCAATGGAGCACATTTCAACAAGTAGAAGGCCAGCACTCTGAGGCGACTCATCAAGTGCCTCCCTGCTAAGTCAAGTCAGCTTTCAGTGCAGACAGCCTGCAGAGAATGCTTTTGAATTGATTCTTGAGCTGCCTACTTTATTAGCATATAATGGGTTAAAACATGGAAGATTCAAAACATCCAACTACACAAAAGCTTATGTGACTGTATGAAGTTATCTGTTTCAAGGTGGTCAAAATCTTTCAGCTGGCTTTAATGGAAGGGCTTCAAACTTGGTTTTCTTTTTCGTGGTAAAATGCAACTTTAGTTGAATTCCTCTTCTTCTGGTTGATTTTTGGTCTTTGAAGTGTTAACAGACTCTTATTAATTTTTTTGATTTCTCTCATTTCTCTGTGGAAACTGTATGTGTTGGAGTAGATTGATAGCAGGTACTATTTAGCCTACTAAAAGCAATGAAGCCATGGCAATTAATGAGTGCTGAGGAAATACTCTGTTTTTATCGTTTTATTATTAGTGTGTAGATCCTTTCATGGTTATTATACTCCCTCTGCTATGAGAAAAGTTGCATTTCTTCTTAGAAGGTGTCTTTTTCCCTTCTTATGTGCACTTGAATCTCTAGGAAACCATGTTTGGGTCCTCAAAAAAATCATGTTTATTGTAATACAGCAGAAGGGAAAAGTGGCAACAGACCAAGGCTAGAGCCTGCCCTGAGTGCAGCCTTTCATTCCTTCTTTTCCACTTACATTACTGAGAAAAATGGCTGTGATCTGAGAAGTCTCACAAGTACTAAAGTTTTTCAGTTTACTTTGAGCTGCTTTCATTAAAAGGAACTGAAAGGAAAGAAATAGAAAATGAATTGTTCTTGCTGATTTTCTTGTTAAGGGGGACTATTTGGCAGAAGGGAGTGCAGGCAGAGTATGGGAGGTCAAGAGTGGCCGAAAGTTTGATGAAAAGATTAGAATTCCTCTAGAAATCTCAGCATGAAGAACACATCAGGAGCACAATGCACAATGGCTGTAGAAACCAAACTCAAACAAGCTGGGTATAGTTTAAAGGTATGGAAAAATATTTCCTGTGTTCTGTTTGTCCTCCAGATTTTTCATGGTTTGTACTGCTAGCTCCACCACCTCTGTACTGTGGCATTTGTAATATATGGGCTTTACTGTCACTACTGAAAAATAAGCTGCCAGCAAAATCAAAATGCAAAAGAAGAAAGAGAGGATATATACAGCTCTTGCCTTTTTATTATTTTTGATTTCTAGGGGAGAGGGGAAGACACAAAAAAACCCCCAAATAAAGCACTTTTCAACTTTCTGAAGTAGTTTCCTTCACAACTTGCCACTTTTTTGTACTGCTTCTAAGCCCAAATTCATCAATGTACATCATGGAGGTCATGATGTTGATTTCCTTTTGGCAGCTCTTAGTGAACGATTCCACAATGTTTAACTTCTAAATTATGAACCTCAACTTTAAATAGTTTAAAGGGCATTTTTCGTAGCTGAAAAGTTTAGTGTTAAAAGATCCTTCCAATTGAAAGCTGCTGAAAATGAAGTGGCTAAATCAGCACCAACCTGATCTTTGAGGCAGCATCACCAGGGATAAATGGGCCGAGGAACAGAGAACAAGAAGTCTTCAAAGTAGAGTGGCAAAACAGAAAAGCTGTGATGCAGTACACAGGTTACGGTTTTAATGGTTCCAAAAAGCCTCATAAACAAAGTAAGAAATTACTGCTGTGGATTATGTGTTGAAAGTCTGTGGGCAAACAGGCTGAGCCATCTGTGTTGATGTAGCTTCATTCACATACTGTGAAAAAATGCTTTAATTTTTTGCTGAAAACCTATATAGCTATATTTAGCACTGGTCCTGTTATATACGTGCTTTCAACAATGGAAGAGATACTGTTACTACAGGCATTCCCGCACTCTTCAGTTTTTCTCTTTGTATTCATGTAAGTATAATGTTGCATTTTTCTTCTGGCTTTAGGAAAATGAGTAATGGAGTTGCCTGCCTGTGCTTACCTATTTTAATATATTAGTTGTCTGATTTAAACTCTAGTATTCACCCTTGATGAGGTCATCAGGGAGGGGAAGGCTTGGTGTCCCATTGGAGAGGATGGTGAGGAGCAAGCAATATTTTTTCGGTTGCTGGAAACAGATTTTTGGAAACAGTGTTCACAGAATAGCTGCATATTCACTATTAAGTGACAGCTGGATTTTACCAGCAACAAAACCTGTTTCTAAGACAAGATACAGAAATTGTTAAGAGGCCAGAGCAAAGAATCTTTTGTTTCAGAAGAAAGAACGAAAAGGATGCAGAGCTCCTTTTCGAAGACGTATTGTCTCAGCTTTCTTTTCAGTGCATTCTGAAGTTTTTTGTTTCATTCTGACTCAACCGAGGAAATTCTTGCCTAAAATAGATTATTGCAAGGTGGTTAGAGCCCTGAACATGAGAGAGCTTGGCTTAAATTTCTTTAGAGAGAGGGCTGAATCTGATTATCCTGCTTGTGAGGTTATTGTATAAAGTAGGCAGAAGTGTTCCATTTCCTGCTATATCCTAAGTGATGATCCAGGCAATAGTGGCATTTCTTCAGATGTGTGACCTTTGTGGTGTGTATTGCATGGCTGTATGTGGGTGAGTAGGTATGTGTAAGGCCCTATCTGTCTGTCTGTCTGTCTCTATCTTGCTCAGTAATGCAAATGCTCATGGCATACAAAGACCTTCATTCATGGATTCCAGGGCTGATCTGTCCATTGCTGTCAAAGCCGTGCTGCTCCAGATATGCTCAGAAATAGACCATTCCAACACATAGGGAACTTCTAGAGGAAAAAGGGACCAAGGCAGCTGCATGATTAAGCAGCAGCTGGCAAGTTTTGCATTGCTGATCAAACCTTTGATGCCATTTTCTAATGACTTTTTACCCTAAAAGGTCTGACTTCTCCCAGGCACCAGTTCCTTTAGCTCTTCCGGTTTATAGGATTCCATCTGTCTCACCTAGGTTGAGATTTTTCCAAATTGACATGCTACATCCTATTTTGGATTAGATATAGGAATTAAACGGAAAAAAAAAAAAAAAGCCATCCAGTTTCACTTTATTAAATTATCATAGAAGGAAATTTAGAGCAATAACACATATACATTTCAGAAGAACATATTGGATTATATTTTCAGACGATATAAAATGATCCTTCTCAGCTTTAACAGAATTAATCCAGCTACCAACAAGTGTGAATAATGACAGCATGTAACACTAGGTATAGAATAGGATTCCGTTTAATTAAAAATGACACAGAATATTAGTGACCATATTTGATTGATTTTTCAGTGATTGATTTGATATTTTTCTAAAAAGTCATACTTTTCCTCAGTTTAAGCATGGATTTACTCCAATATCAATGCTATTGATGTGCCAGCACTCAGCATATTTAAGTAAAAGTGCACAGTCATTCTATAAATGGAAAATTGTTGAGGGTCTTAACATAACTGTCCTAAAAAATACATTTAGTTTTGATGGTGTTGTAAATTTGAGAAATTAAAATGCCCATACTTTAAAACTTGATTGTGTAAACAAGGCCTACAGCACTTTATGGTGTATAGATCAAGCCGAAATGTGCAAAGAACTGCAGATTCCCTGACACACAGTAATGAGAAGGCTGCTGCTCTGCAGCTAGCAGTGGCCAGAACTTCACACAGTCTTCACAGCTGAATGCCCCTTCAGGCAATGCTTTTTCCAAATGTACAGAAGTGCCATTTCAGCTTTGCTTTATGGGGTGACCGTGATGTCCACTGTCTAATTATACCAGGTTAATTGGAAACGCTATCCCAATGCATATGACCTAGTGTTTGGCTCCTATTTAATGGTGATACCCTGACTTCTGGTATAAAGTATGTAGTGTCCCAAATCTCCAAGAGCAAAAAGAAAAATGAAGCAAGAGATGAGAAAGTACTGCTAAGCAGCGGACAGATTTTTAGAGAAAATGGGAAGACTGTCAGTGCTTAATCAAAGCGTGAAGTCATCAATTAATTGTCAATGAATAATGGTACTAAAATTATTTTTATTAGCAATAAAAGCGACAAAATTAACCTGAAGGGAGGATAGTTTCATCAAAAAAGAGCAAGAAAATAAGCAGTTATGCATTAACATTCAACAGCTGTTTTGAGTCTCTATTTGGAAAGAGCAAGCATCAGTGCCTCGTGATATTGGGGTAAAATTAAGAAGAAATTACTGTTTTAAAGATGGATGTTGCAGAGCACCTGCTAAATTTAAGCATTTTCAAATCAGCAGACTTGGAAACTAGTAATCCACAAGAAGAATCTACATAAGGAGTTTTTTCATATCGGTTTACAATAAATCTTCACAATCAGGAAAAGTTCCAAAGAAGTGAAAGAATGTCAATGCAAATAAAATAGTTACCATTAAAAAGGCTGGCTCATTGACCCATAAAAAAGCCTGTAACTGATTTCCAGTAAAATAATGGGATTGTTAATTTGAAACTATCATCAACAAAAAGCTGGAGGCTAAAGGGGTAATAATACCTATCAGTGTCTCTTCATGGAAATCATATCTTGTTAAATGTTTTTGTTATGCTTTTTTTTTTTTTTGGCCCGAATTATAACTCTGAGTGATAAAAGTAATTTTATTACTGCGAAGTATTCTCTAAGGCATTTAAGATATTGTCATGTAAAGTTACCACACCTGCACTACATAAAAGAAATAATCAAAAAGAAATAATCAAAATCTGTTTTATAATACTGAGGTATTCTTCCAAAAATCAGTTCATTGTTACCTGTGACATTAAGCAGTCTCATCTGGAGACCTTTTGTCCTGATTTTGGCCCAGATCAGAGGGAAAGGGTGTGGCCAGACCCTAATACCACTAGATATCATTTTTCAATATAACTTTTCTTTTTATATCATTTTTCAGTACCTTCATATCATCGTCAGGGATGGGGGAAAGGGGCTTTCTCTCTTCCTAGAAGAAGGGTGTTCCTTCCAGTGGGAGAAAGGGTGGTAGTTGAAATGGTCTGGTATTTTGCATGTAAATAGTTTCTTTGTTTTATACCTTTTGTTATTAATATTGTTGCTGTTACTGTTTGTTTTCTTGTCTCGTTGCTGTTTCCAGTAAATTGTTCTTATCTCAGCCCGTGATCTTTGCCTTTCCTGCTTTCAATTGAGGGGAGTAGGGAGAAGTGAGACGAGTGGTTTTAGCAGGGCTACTAAACTGGAGAATACCATTCCTAAACCACACCACCTTTGTAGTTAACCACTGACAGCCATCAAATAAAACCACTTCTAGACACTCTCAGTTCAACATTGCAATTTTAAAAAGCCCCTAGTCCAGAGGCAGGAGAATGTGTAAACATTTCAGTGATTTCAGAGCAGAAACAAGAAAGTCATCCAAGGACCTAAAGAAATGGACACTCCCTCTGAGCAAAAGACATGGCAGGGACCTTCCAGCTCTCTGGAGACTCCAGACCTTGGCACAAGGACATCTCCTGCAACAGATACAGTCCAAATGGACTCTTCCCCTTTGGAAACTGTCAGCAAGACTGTGCCCTTGGCTAATAGTTTTTTTCTAGATGTCTGACATGGGAACACTTCAATCCTTACTCAGAAATTCTGTGGACATTAACTAGAAAAAGGCTTAGGAGAAAAGGAGGGAGGGGAAGAATTGCAAATACTATCTCCTTACTACAGGGCAGGACATCTCTGACATCTCTACTGTCAGATATCTACCAGTGCAGATTTCCCTCAAATATTTTTTCAAAAGCTGAAGCTGTTTCATTACTCTCCCTAGCCAAGATTTGGCCTGGCACAGTTCCTTGTTTACTGAAATTACATTTCACATGAATTTTTTAAGACAACTGCTTAGAAACTCTGGGATGACATTAAAACCAGTTCAGCAATTCAGTGTGAACAATATCTTCTCTTTAGGGCTTACTCCTTTATTGCGATATCATTGAATCAACATTTGTAAAGGAACAGCTGCCAAGCAGAAAAGTTGATGCCATGGATCATTTTCAGAAGTGTTTTGCAATTTTAAAATTATATCAGCCAAGAGTAGACAACAGCACTTGCAACACATCAAAAGAATTGGAAATGGAAGAAGTCAAAGACTGGAAGGCAATCCGTGTGGATCTGGTCATAACCCCCTTTGAGCAATACCCATATGCTCTGTTAGGTTGGACGGGCTCCAGGGTAAGTAACCACATCAGTATATGTTTTCTTAGCATTGCAAACACGTTTTGTTGGTGCAGGACCATTCAGAGTTCATGGATTTAAAAAAAATATTCACGATGTCCAAACATCACATTTCATGCTGTCATCCACCCCTGACCATGAGTTGGAGCTGATGAATTCATCACTAACATTTATGGATGTCTCTCTAGGGGAGTTAAGATCTATTTTCCTCAAAGCTTAGTATTTAGGTTCATGAACTGGAGAGCTAGGTTTTTGGTCAGTTGTGTTGTCTTTTTACGTCATAATACTGTTAACAAGCAATTTAAATGGTTACTGAGTAGAGAGACGATTTGGAAAGTGTCACATAATTTTGCAGGAAATTAAACATTTGAGGAATGTTCTGAATTGGAACTTAATTTGTTTTGCAGGAAATTGAAAACAATTTGACATCTTTCTCTTTGGATTAGGTCAAATGTTTTGTTTCAGTTGCATTTTAATTGACTACTTAAAATTGTAAAAAAATTGAAAAATTTTAAAATTAGTTTTGAACTAGAACAAAATATATTTTGATGTATGTTTTAATAAGAAAACTTGAAATGATAGCTGCTTTTATAATAGACACTAGTTAGTTGGCATAATATAAAATAGTACACTGTTTTCGAAACAAAAACTTCTACCTAATGCAAACTCAAAACCCAAATGATTAATCTCTCTCCAGACAGAATTATTTTTTAATCTGTTCAACATGCTTGCCTTCTGATGTTCATTTTCTTAGGGGGTTACATGGTACAATGGAGAGCTCCTGAGCCTGCTCTGAATGATCTTTTTGATGTGTTGGAAGCAGTACTGGTGCCTTGCCACTCTGTTCTACTCAGGTTAATTGGAAGCAGGATGGTTTAGACCAGGCAAAATGTTGAAATTGATGTGTTCTCCTGCTGAGCTTATAAGTTACTTCAGTCACTTTTTTGAGATAACAAAATGTATTTGTTTGGGCTTTGGATTAAGTTCTGCAGACTTTGGGGTCCTTTCTTATCCTGGAAGTGTTTGGCAACTTAAAAGCCCTTCTCTCAGCTCTGTAGATAGGTGTCTACACTAAAAACACACAGTATGAGGCCCTTTGGACGAGTAGGCAATGACTTCGTTTTTCTCTGCCTCACTGAGCTCCTGCTCCCTGTTGAGCTAATTCACCTACAGACTTTGGGAGCCCATCACAGGTTTACTTCCTTATACACTGCCCAACTACTCTCAGAGTAACCGACCAAAATGATGGACGATTCCCTACCAAAACATTTCCTTTCAGATGATTAATTTTATCAGAATATGTTCTTTTAATAGGGGTAATTTTTGCATGTTAGTTTATTATTTGGTTTGGTATTAGAACTCTTAGGCAAAGAATAACAATTTTGGTTTGTGAAAATAGCTGATATTTGCTATATCTTTGACAGCAATTTGGACGTGATTTGCGGAGGTATGCTTCACATGAAAGGAAGATGATATTGGATAACCATGCATTATATGACAGGAGAAAGGTATTGTTTATTCTCAGAAATAAAGCTAATGTGTTTTTATTTCTGAGTCTGCATTTCCAGTTCATTTTTTATGTTCAAGTATATAGAATATTTTAGCTTGATCATCTCTTTGGTGATAGAAAACAGTTCCACCTTCACAAGATTTAGTTTCACTGGAGCAGCCTGATTAAATCCAAACAAGTAAGTCTGGAAATCCTTTTTTTTTTGGCAGTTGGGAGGTAATTCCTGAAATGTAACAAGAAACATGCATTAGACATTTGTGTTTGATAGGAACTGTGCAGCCTTCACAAAACTGAGAACAACCCGTCTGCGAGTATTTTAAAGAGGTATTTTACTGTCCCATTTCAGAAAGAGAGGTCATTTCTGTGTCCCAGGCACAATTTCAACTGGTATTGGGCTGACATTTCAAAGGAAGAGGGGATATTGAGAGGTACAGGCTCAGTCAGAAGGCTTGAGGAAGATTTTGCAGGGTATGACAATAAGTAGAGATCAGGGATCATCCTGCTTTTAAAGCCCTGCATTCAGGAGTCTGTGGAATTCTGTTTAGTCAGGCTTGGCAGCCTGGGGAGTAATTGGTATAATTTCTGGTATAAAGGCTTTTGGCTGCAGTTATACTGGTCTCTGCATTTATCTGCCTTAATGTCTGTATTTGTATTAGGCCATTTAAATAATAAGCAAAAATCAATACTGAAGATGCTTTTTGATGTCATTATAGGGGAAAGGCAGAAGTACCATGTCAAGATTTTACATTAATCTTTCCTATATACTCCTTATAGAATGGAGACTGCTTTTAGCACCCCTACTTACTTGCAGTATTGTCTCATTGCTTCTGTCTAAGATGCAGGAGTGATCTTAGCCATCATTCCATTTCAGTTGTTTCCATATGTGCTTGTCAGGTCCAGATGCTACTATAGCATCCTCAGCTCACATGGAAACCTGGGGAAATTATCGGGCTAATTATCCATTTAGTCAGATATCCTGTCTCCAGCAATTGTCAATACTAGATGCTTCAGAAGAAAACATAAAATCAATAGTAGATAAATATGCTATCAAATCTCTAAAGAGGACATTTCTTCACAAACTCAAGGATGATGTCAGTGTATTTCTGCCTTTTATATTTTGAAAGCATTCAAAATATAAACTGTTTGCCTAAAACTAATATGGCTGGTGTTATTATCTCCACTTTAATATGTGCTCTGTTCAATAGCTTTTTGGGTGTAACAGAAAATGGCACTAGGGAAAACCAAAGAATTTGAGGAATGCCAGTGTTATTTTTTGTGTGCAGCAAAATTTGCCTGCTTGGTGTATGAGTATGTATTATTATATCTGTTGCTTTTACTCAGAGCCCTGAGGCATTCAGGGATGCAAAATGGACACTGCTCATTCATGAACAACATCAATCAGTATTATTTTTTCTTGATTATATTCAGGCTTTATAACTGACATACCATTGAAAGCCTTCTGGGAAAGAAAACGTGTGTTTCCATGTGTTTTTGACTGGATGAGCCAGGATGTTTCACAGATAAATGATGAGTTTATCTTCACAGTGTCCTCTGGAAAGAAAGACTCTTGTCATCCTAGATTTTCAAGTAAAGAGCTGAGGCAGAGAAACATTTAAGGTCTTAAACATCCATTGATTTCAAGGGCCCCACGTTTGCAGTGTCCAACCTGAAGTTTCTCCTACTGAGTATCTGCCTTGGGAATTTGAAAAATACAAAGAAATGTCTATACCCATGTCATGGTTCCCAAAACCATCAGCTGTAACTGTAACTTAATCTCCAGACCTTCTATATGTCTGAGTCTCAACTTACATTTCCTGAATTCCTCAGTTGTACTGCCCAAAACTGAAGAATTGGACCTAGTGAGAGGGCTGAGAAGTAAAACTAGAAAATTTTCCTTATTCCTTATCATAAGGCAGGAGTTCTTGACAAAGGCAAAGATAAAAACCCAGCAAACCAAAAACTGAACCAAACCCAAAACACCCAGACCAAATCTTCAGGGAAAATTTCAGCTACCTTGACCACAAAGTCTTTAATCTACAATTTTCATGTGTCAAATGAGGTATATGAATGGGTCAGCTGTCCCTTTCAGGGAGGGACTTTGCTTTCAAATGTCAATCTTCCATCACCCCTCTCCCCCACCAATATCTAAGTCTGCCATTTCTCATTTAATCCCAAAACCAGCTAGTTTGCTTCCAAATTTTGGTTTTTTTCTGTAAACCACAGATGCACTGCAGGTTTCAATCACAAGAAGTTGTGTTAATATGTTGACACAGCAAAATACTGTTCTTGTTTCTGCTGCAGTCTCAGAAATATCTAAATTACATTAGCCAAATTTTTCCAGAAAGAAAGAAACTTCTAAGGCAGATATGCAATATGAAAAATTTCAGACCAGGCAGCACTGAAGTTATTGTCTGCTTAACATGGGCTCTTTTTTCAAGTAGTGTTATTCTAACAAGAAGCAGGGAGATGACTCCTTGGCAAGTATTCTAATATTTATAATCTAATGTGCTAAATTCAAATAAATTTGAAAATTATTTTTAACATTGCAATTTTGTATTAAGTTGTTCACACAAATGACATTTTGAACAAAAAACCTTCCATACTGCCACTCAGTGTGTAATAAGATCAGAAATGTGCAGGATACAGCAATGGTGTCTGTCTGAACTTTGAGATGATGGCCCATAGTGGAAGAGGAGAGGTTTGCACTAAATCATGTGGCTGCCAAGTTTGATTCATTTTTAGGGTCATCAGGGTAGTAAGCTTAAAATAAGTGATAAAAATAACTAGTAATTTTACACAAGGAAACATATGCCCAAATACTCAAATGTTTAGGGTTAGTTTGTTGGTTATTTTTTTACATTAAACTATGAAGAGTAGAGAATCTACTTTATTTTAATTCTAGTGCTTTTCTTTTAAAATTATTCGACTAGGAGGGAACACTAAAACCATGGGTGTTTTATCCGCACCATCTCATAAAATTGGATTGGAACATGAACATTTCATAAGTACATTTCTCTTTGTGGCAGAAAATCTTCCTTTCTCAAAGCTAAACCAATCAGGAAGCAGATATCCCTTGTGCAAGCTGCTCAAGATCCCTCAGCACAACCTTAATTAAGGTTAATTAGGCACCATATGTAAAAACTGAAACACATCTTTTCCATATTTCTCTCCTTTTTTTGCTGAAAAGGAGTTATTTTATGTTACTGGCTCTGTCCAGACAGACAAACCTTCATGCACAACTCTAACATTCTCTGGGGTATTGACTGGGGTGGAATTTGGAACCTGGGCCAAATCCTTTCTGCTTCCTTCTTTTTCTTTTATTAGTCTGTGTGTGTGTACAACAACAGGGGTAGGAAGAGCAGGAAGAGCCAAATTAATTCTTGATCCTGCTGAAGACCAAGTCCTTTCCTTAAAAACACTTGCCTGTCATCATTTAAAATTTCGCAAGTCTTTATAAGGAGTTAAAAAACCATGCTGTAGCAAATATTATTTGCTCTTATTTAATTTTTATTTGGTGGAATGTAACAGTGCTTGTAAGAGAATGTCATTTGTTATAAAAGAAAACAATTTCCTGATTTGCTCTACATTTCAATATATAATTCAGTATACTTTATTCTTCTATATTAATATTTATCAGCCCGTTGGCACAGATGCCTGCACTGTGGCCCACTGCTTGAAATGTGGTGCGTGTCGCAGAATCCCTGATTCCAGCGTTCAAAGGGTTGCATCAGGAGAGAGTCCTGCTTACTTTATGTATTTCCAAAGGGATTCTGCCTGGAAAAGGGAGCATTAACACAGCAGTTAGGAATCAATTACGTAGATTTGCAGATGGGAACAAAAGAAAGAGAAATTTTCTCAAGGGACTCGTTACAATGTTACACTGTGAAATTATTCCTCAGCCTTGATTTATTTTTTTCTTTCTAGTGTGAATCTTTTTCATATATTTTTTTGGTTTTGGAAGACAGTGTGCAATTATCAAATAATGATTTTTTCAGTTCTGTAATAAGAAGGGCATTTTGTAGATCTTCCTTTTATAGGAAAATTGTGACCAAAAAATCAAAAATTTTCTGCCAAGTATCTGTCAGCCTCTTTTACATAAAAAGATGAGTGCATGTCCAAATCTGTGTGTCTGTAGAACTGTGTACTAAAGGTATGGAAATTAGCACTTGTATATACCAACCCGAAGTATGTAGTTCCTGTGATTTACACCAGCTGGAGGTCAAACCTTACTATGATCCCCACTCTTACAGAATGGAGTTCATTGATCAGTCATGAGGAAGAAAGAGAAAATGTATGCTCCCTGTGTCTAATGGTATTATTGCTGCTACAAATGGCATGGCATTTTTATGATTGGGGGAATAAAATTCTCATTGTAAAACTTTTCCAGTTCTTGAATGAGCAACATGATCTCTATGAAAAATATAAATGGTTTTGTAAAAAAACCCAAAAAATTCCTTTTTCTCTGTGAAGCATAAGTCAGGTCAGCTGAACAGTAGGCTCTTCCTCAGAAAAATTAAGGTCCTTAGTCTGTAAACCATGACATCAGTGGTTGTTCTGACACTCCTCTGTGTTGGATTAGGAGGCAATTATCCCTTAACCCACAATAAAGAATTTTTGGTTACAACGTGCATTGTCTCTGGACTAGTGGTGTAGTAGGGCAGCTGTTGGCAAGTTTTGACAACATCATGACAGCTTTTTACCTGGGTGAAACGAAGAGAGAGCTAGTGCATCTCACTAAAGAAGGCATGGCTCTAAACCGGTTTTATTTTTAAGTATCTGTCTTTAAGATGAGTAACTACCATATGTTTACAGGAAAATGAAAGAAATGTGTGATTTACTTTCACTTACTGTTTTCATTATCTTTAAAGTGATTTTTAAAGTGGCTTGCAAACCACAGGATTTCTATTCTTAAAGGAGCTGTCCTTGAGGTATGAATGCCCTTTTACTGTATAAGCAACCTGGAATAAGATTCAGCAACTACAAAGGCTGTTGGTGGCTTTACCCACTTTGGTGCTGCTAGCTAGAGAAGAATGTCTTTGTCATGCAGAAAGGCTCTGTGGAGAGTATCTGAAGCTGGACTCTGTTACTGGATTTTTGCACTGGCTGGTAGAATAAGATTGCAGCCAGCCAAAGGATCACATACCAGGTCAGACGTGTGACATCAGAGAGCACAGTCAAACAACTTCAAGGCTGTCACGTTCTCTGTTCTCTGAATGTTTTCTGCTCCCTCTTGTAATCCTAATTTGGCTTGTGAAAAGGCAGCACGAGAAGGAATTGTGACATTTAGCATGAAGTGATGATTATGTGAGCTTAAGAGTCTACACGTTGTTGTAATACAGGCTAAGGAAGGAGGATGGTCCAGAGGTTTGACTCTTAGCTTACAACTTGTGTCACTCTGTAGCCAAAATTTCTCTGTGGTTTTAAGCAGGTCATTTAGCCTTCCTTGATCTCACTTCCCAACAGTAAAACCTAGTTCCCATGATGGAAAGGTGCAGTAGTGGTAAGTAGTTAACCACTGAAGAAAAAGCTATTTCAGTTTAAGAATTTTGATCACCCAGTGTTTTGTCTTTCCCTGTAAGTAGAAGAAAGAACAAAGGTTTAATGGAGAATTTTGATTATTCGAAATTTGCTTGGTCTCTTAGTCACAGGGAAAGTCAAAATGTTAACACCTTCTGCTAAAGGAATTTCTTTCTGAATTTCAGCTTTGGAATCAATCCATATATCAGATTGTTCCAAACCTCCAAAGCTCAGACAGCTCTCGGGGCTGAAAGCTCTGAGGCATTTGCTTGGCTGGCTGCTCCAGGCCCATGGAGCCAATGAGCTCTGGGGACCCTGGCTCTGAAGTACTTAAAATTACTTATTTGAACTCAGGCTCACAGTAGTGGCCTGTCAGACAGGTTATTGAGAAGATGTGCAAGCTAGCAGGAGCTTAAACAGGCTTAGATTTTTTAAAGTGACTGGTAAACTAGATTCTATTGGATTGTGACTTTTTTTCAGGGCAATATTTTGATAATTACATCATTTTTATGGAACACCCAGGATAAGTGAGTAGGAAAACTCCAACAAAGTAAAATTCATTAGTGTTTTGCTGATTAGATCTGTTCAAAAGGCGGTGTGATAATATTTTTGTGTGACTATACATGTGTTAGGTAGAAATACTGTTTACTGTTCCCTGGAACTGTCTCTTCTCTGGGAATCCTGGGAAGTTGCATTCTTGTGATTCTCAGCCAGCCAAATCCATATATCACCTTTCTCAGTGCAGCTTTCTATGAGGATACCCCAAACTCAACTACAGAAGATACTTCTGAAAGAGCTACTCTTCTGTGCAAAACCCAGCCCTACCACTTACATTGTGGATAAATATTACTTTCAAAAATGCAGGATTTATCAACCTTTTTCACTATTGCTTCCTAACTAAACTTCCTTGTCTGAATTAATTAAAAAATAGAGCCATTTCCAAATACTTCAGAATCCATAAGAAAATAAACATCTTTTTGTTTGTTTTTACATTTTGGCAACTATTTGGAAACTATTCCTTGGAGTTACAGTAAAGAACGAGGTTTAAAGCTCCCTCACTGTACATCACACAGTTTCAGCTGCAGTGGGGTTCCCTATTGCTCTTTCCTTTCATTCAGAGTATGTTTATTTTTCTTGATGGCAGCTACTCAGAACCAGCTCTGCATAAAACAGGAACTAACTTCAACAGTTCCATGCTAGAAAATCTGAGTGATATATTTCCTCAAACTGTTATCTTTTGAGCATGGGAGAGTTGAGCTGAATGAGCAGTGGGGTGGGGTGGGCTGGAGGCCTTAAACTGCTTCAGGTGCTTTTCTCTATTCCTGTTTCATGTGAGGAGATTTCTGAGGATGGTGTGTGGAACAGCATCATGGCTGGATTGTGGCCACGTAGAAAGTGTCTCTCCTGCACTTTATACACCACTCACCAATGGAGACTCTTAAACCAGATATGAGATTGGAGGATTGAATTTGTCTTGTAAATTCTGATTTACTACTTACATAAACCCATATATTTTCACAATATTGCAGAAAATCCCTTTCAAATCCAATTACTACTTTATGCAGTTCATGGCAGCAAAATGAAGTGATGTAAATAATTAGCATTGCTTTTTTTGGTGAAAGAATAGATGGAGTTCTTAGGGTATAATAGATTAATTGAATTATTAGCATATGAAGGTTCTTGCACTGACATTGTAGGTTGATGGTTTTTTGTAAGAGAAGGATCATGAGTTCAGTGTTATTTTGAAGAGTCATTGGAGCAGAAAGCAGTTATTAATTTTATGTCCTATGTAAATTTAAGATGTGAAATAGGTCCCTTAATGTTTCCTATTAGAGAAATATTGGAAAAAATATGACACTATACTGATGACTGATGATTGATGACAATTTTGCATTTAAAAAACCTTGTATGAATTTGAGTGGCATGAAATGTTATTTAGTTGTTGAATAACAAGGGAGGTGGTTTATATAACTGTTCTGAATAACAAACTCACAAGATGCTCTGAAAACTTCATAATGGGACCCAGCTTTGCAAGCCATTAAGTGCTGTGCAGTTACACTGAATACAGTAAGAATCTATGATCCCAGGTTTTTAAGAGAATATTTACTTTTTCTTGGGAAACCATAATAAGCATGAAAGGGGAAATTTATCCTGGGCTATCTTTTACACAGTGAAGCTCACATGCATTCAGTTGTCACAATCAGTATTGCACAGTCTTTTACCACTTGCCTGCAGTACGAATTCCTATCTAGGAAAAGCCTGACTGACTCTTCAGGCAAGGCTTGTCCTGCCTGCCTTTGCATGTATCTGTAAAACCAAATGAAGGTGTGATTACAGCCCCAGCAAATGACTATTTTATGAGGGTAATGCTCTGGTGAGCTGGCTTCAGAGTGTCTGAGTTCTGCTACTGCTCGTCTTTTGCCTGAGTAGCTGCTTCACAGAAAACCTCAGTGTTTGCAGCAGGCAGCCCATCCATCCATGCCTGGCAGCATCCTTGAGCTTCTAGCCTCCCTCAGGATATTCAGATTTTTCTCTGACTGAGTCTTCATCTGTGTTGTGACTTTTATTCTGAAACATGGCTTACCTGACAGTGACCATGCTGGTGCAAAAAGTCCTGTGGTGGCTTGGCTTGGAGGACAGAAAACAGCTCCGAGGAAGCCAGACTGATTGCAGGTGCCTGGGCAGTTACCTGCATGTGCCAGAACTTTGTAAATATGTCTCCTAATAAAAAGCCAGCTTTGTTTTTCAAGCAGGTATTCTTTTTTTTCACTGCCCAATACATTATTTCTCAAAAACCTGTATGACCAGGAAGAGCTGTCTATGATTTTACAAGCTCATTTTATTACATACAGTTGTGTAATATTCACATGTGTTTGATTGTGTACTCAGTAGTCACAGTCTCTAAGTCAGTTTTTTGGTGTCATCTGAGAACATTTACTCCACACTACCTTTCATTGAAAAAAGATGCTTGCAGAAGTTTACTTGCACAGTTAAAGAGACATTTTTTATGGTTCTGTAAAACTGGATGTTATAGTCTTATTTTGGCAGATGCTGCTCTAAAATTATAAAGTTATAATGGTGATACAATCAGCCTTGAGAACATCTTGATGAATTAAACATGCTGCAGCTGCAGAGTTTGCTTTAGACATCTGCAACAATGACTTGATTAAAGCTACAGTAAACATAAAGCTCCAAAGTTTATAATATTGATTTCCAATGTGCTCTCTATTACTACCTGAAAGGAAGCTCTAGCTACGTGGGGCTTGGCCTCTTCTCCCAGGCAACAGTGACAGGACGAGAGGATATAGTCTTAAGCTGCGTCAGAGGAGGGTTAGGTTGGACATGAGGAAGAATTTCTCCACAGAAAGGGTGACAAGGCATTGGAATGGCTGCCCAGGGAGGTGGTGGAGTCACCATCCCTGGAGGTGTTTAAGGAAAGACTGGACGTGGCCCTCAGTGCCATGGTCTGGTTGAAAAGGTGGTGTTGGGTCATAGGTTGGACTCGATGATCTCAGAGGTCTTTACCAACCTAATGGATTCTGTGATTCTATGATTACTACAATTAAACACTGAGTCATTGTAAACAGATGCACATACTTTCATTTATGTTTCAATTCTTCTCACTCTCTCTCAGAAAAGTGGAAATTACATGTGTGATTTGGGTGATTTTTTCTTTTTGCACCTGGTCTATTTTTAAAAATTAAGAATTAAAATAATCTACTTTTCTTACCTCTTGGTAAATTAAAAAATGATTATGCATTTTCTTACAAAGAATGTTTCTCCTCAGTGCTCTCTTAGCATTTTAAGTGTTTCACATACAGCATATGGTTGGTCATTTTTACTAAGTTTGCATGTAATTCATATATATGTTTAGCTAAGACTAATCTCTTTGCAATAGCAATCTGTACATCTAACACAAAGATAAAAGTACATAATTGTCATTTCCTTTACTCGGTGTGTTTTTTGAGCAATTCAGTGAAATCTGTATTGCTAATGAAAAGACATCTCTCAAAATGCATAAGTAGGTGCAGATCCTGAATATTTTGACTATACCTTTTTACTCAATTTCTAGGGCAGTACAGAACTAATTATTTTCAATTGTTTTAATTCAATATTCAATCAGTATGGTGGGGTAAGTTATCGAATGTGGGGTAGGTTACCAAGTCTCGTATTTTCTGTCAAAAGAAAAAAGAAATCAAGAAGATAGGTAAAGAAGAAGCTGGAAAAGGAAGGAGCTGAGGACCAGAGAAGAAAATGGCATAGGAAGTGGGAGTCAGAAGGGGATGGTGGATGTACAGATTTGATACAGAGTGGCTGGAAAAAGCAATGGGGAATGGAATGGGTAGATTTAATTAGCAGCTCCATTGTGGAAAGGAATCTGGGTTGGTTGAAGTGACAACTGAAAAGGGGCACAAAAATAGAATGACAGGGAAGAGATATGAATGGAAGTTTGATGGACTGAAAAATAAATTAAATTCATCAGGCTAATGCTCTAAGCTGGCAACAAAAAATAGGTAAAGGTTCAGTTGCCCCAAAAACTGACTAGACCACACATATCTCACTTAACTCTGGAAGTGGAATGAGTGGAGCCTGGAGTTACATTAAAAATCTGAGGGTAGAGATCAACAACTTAGCATAGGGGAGTAACAAAGACAGGGAGATACAGATTACAAAAGCTCAATTTCCTAAGACTGATTGATCCCACATTGGCCTGCAACTCAAGATTGTGTCAGTGCTGTCAGCAAATATTTGTTAGCCCTGTAGCACAGTACTTTTCCTGCCTAGTGAACAAAGCCCAAGTATCTTACAGGATTTGAAGTAAGCAGCATTTCTTTGAAGAAATGAAGTCTCTATGCATATACATAGGAAAATTGAATTAAGGATAAAATTCAATCAACCACGTTCTGGGATTTCTTAAATTGCAAGTCTTTGATTTTGCAATCCCAATAAACTTCTTCTGAAGTGGTTTGTTTATAGTAATCCCATATGAATTACAACTGAGTTTCCTAAAATCCAGTTTTCTGCATTTTTCTCGTTTCATTCACTCTTACAAAGCTTTATAAGGCAAAATACAAAAAACCCCCCAGTATTTGACAAAGCTGCTGTAAACAGCATGGATTTAAAATGAAACATGAGTATAGCTAAATAGTATAAAGGAAATAATCCCTGAGAATATTTTTAAGGACTTTGTGATAGTACAGAGATTATCAGAGAACTGCAGGGGACAGTGAGTTTTTGATCTCTTTTTGTTTGCAACAATGTGCTACTTGACATGCTAAAATATTTGCCTGGGTTGTCAGATAGGAAGTTCCAAGTTTCCTTTCACTTTGTGTGCCCCAAACTGAAAACATTTTAGTCTGGATGGGAATGTATTATATTGTTTATTTACTGTGGAATGTTTTTAATTTTTAAAATTGTAATGGGAGATTGGATGCATAACAATGTAGTGTTTTGCAACAAAGTGACCACATATCTGTCATTTTAAACAGAGAATAATTCCATTTTATGTGCAACATGGTCTTGTTTATGAACTAAACTTTAACAAGTTCTGTTAAGTCAACAGATAATGTTTTTTAATATTTTATTTCTCAAACTGTCAGTGTTTCAGCACTGGTCTTTTTCTTTCTCCTTCATCAAAACTACTTGGAGTAAGTAGATTGCATGTAGAAAACATGAAGATATTTTGTTACACTATGTTATGAAATAGTTGGGTGCCTAGAATATTCTAATATTAGCCTGATTATTCTATTTTACTTGATTAATTTACTTGTTACTGTTCAGAATTTGATATCAATAAACCTGTAACAAGACCTAGAGATGAGTTTAAGAGAAACGTTCCAGTCTGGTATTTCTGATTAAAAGCACAGGACATGTCCAGTGGTAAAATGAAATGAGAATTTATGATTATGGCTTCTATTACCTTCAAAAATTATTCATGCCCAGAATTATTAGAATAAATTCCACTGCATTATTTTGCATCAGTACCATGACACATGATTTTGCCTGAGGGTATCAAGTCAATGGGTAATGTTTGCAATACTGCTTTTTCAATCATGGTTTGCTATAATGTCATTTCAAAGAGTAATTTTTTCCTCTCTGATTTATTTATCATCTTATTTGTAGCTGGATTAGGAACAGATTAGTTTTTATTTTAAGGCAGGCATGCTGATGTGAATATTACTGCAGAAAATACCAGTTAAACATGAAAATTACATATGGAGATAATATATTGTCAGAGAAACTTCAGGTTATTGCTACTGAAAACTGTTATGATACTGTCAAATGAAAAATGCACAGTGTCTGCACAGTGTTGTGGCATTGAATTTGTTGACATACTTCACATTTCTAGCACAATTAGTACTTCAGCGTTTATGCTCCATAATTATAATAAAATTGTTTGCACTGTTGATAGTCTCATTCATAAACATAGCTTAACTATTTAGTAAAATGGCTAATTACAAGCAAATCAATAATCACCAATAGTCAGTCTTAAAAACGAACCTCTCCAAAAAAAACCAAATGAAAAAGATTGGGAAAAGCAAAGAAGGAAAAGCACCTGAAAGTTGTTAGTCGTGTTGCTTAGGAAAGTACTAGAAGACAGATTCTCAGATGTTATAACTATCCACAAAATATAAAGAATATGTGTTGACCTTAATGAAGCTAAATACTGATGGGTAATTACTACACAGTTCCTTGGGCCTTGATTCTGTAATGTCTTTTTTTCATCAAGCAATGTTTCATGTTGAGAATGTTGTCTGGCTGAGTACTGGTGGAATGAGCTGCTGTCCCTCAGGCCGGATAGCAGTATGAATATCAGGACCATGAAGAAGTTTCATTTTTCCATGGTACTTTCAGGCAGTGTTCATACTATGCAAGACAATCGTTGAGTACAATTATTTGAAAGCTCTAACATAATGACAGGATTGTATGCATTTTTATATGGAAATTGCTTTACTTAGCCTTTTTTTCTTCCCCTGTTTCCACCCCACCCTCTTCATAAAATCATTTTGCTTGCTGTGAAAGTTGCTGAACACGGTGTTTCTTGTTAGCAGTTTGTCTAGCTGATGAGTCAGCTGGAGACTTCAGAGAAGTAGCCACTATTTTACAGATCAGTGTTATGTTGTATTCCCATACTTTCATTGGCGATTGGAGGCACTCAACCTCCTATCAGTCAGTGCACTGCAGGAATTTATGGATCGTCCCTAACACTTCTCTGCAGCTGCTTTACAAAATTCTGGGTCTGTAAGTGGTGTAAAACTGCAAAGCCATTTGTTATGCTGAAGCTCAGAGCAGATTTATGTTTTCCACCAAAGACGTACAACATTCATTCTAGTAAAGTTAACAGTAGCATAGAGAAGGAAATAAAAATTGCTGGCTTCCTGCTCAGTGTTTGCAAAGCCTGCTCTCACCTCGGTCATGGCAGGTCAGTAGAGAGGGAATGGAGCTGATTGTGATGCTGAAGGTAAGGCTGCCTGGCACAACACGACAGACCTGAATGACAGATGGAAATAAATCCTGGTGCATGGGCTGCACCCGGTTAGGGCTAGATCGAGGAGATACACCTTTACCTGTTAAAAAGAAATGGAATCATAGTCCCTGTAGCTTAACATTGATATCACCGAATTCTGATACTAATGTCAGTAATTTTTAAGTGTTGATGGCAGCTCTGGGCTCCTCTTAGTAATTTTAGTAAAAATCTCTCTCTATTACCATATGTATTCCTTTTTGACATATAGCATATAAAACACAGCCCACTCTCCTGCTTAAGGTGATGTTCAGTGACTCAAGTTCCACATGATAAGGCTAGAAAATAGCATGGAGCTAGGTATTTAGGGAAGATTTTAAAGAAATATGCTTGGGACAGGGTAGCTTTCACTCACATTTCTTGTATTATTATAAATCATATAGTAACCCATTAAATCAATACAAACAAAGTAATGATGCTCGTCTTTAGGTTAGTAAACTCAAATATAGACAAAACCACATGATAATTATGTCAGCAAAATGCTTATTTTCCTTGAAATTGGTTCCTAGCTATTGTTATGGAGAGTTATTATGCATTTTCTCGTAAGTTTCCTCAGACCTTTTGGCTTATACCTTTTAGAGCTACTAGCTGCACTAGTTAATCGACAAGTTGGGTCTGCAAAAAATCACTCCAGAAAGTGATAGCTTTTGATAATGAGGAAGGTGGGAATATATTTTTGCAAGTAAACAATTTTTGAACTGGAAATAATTGAAACACTTGAAGCTTGCAACATCCTTCCTCTCCCTCCCTCGCAGCTGCTCCTTTTGCTGAGTCGCTTGCCAGACACTGCGTGCACCTTCTTCTCAGAAACCCACTAACCCACTTATCCATTCAGATAAAAACAGGTTATGCTTTTTATTCAATCTGCTCTAATTCTTAACTAAGACCCAAATAAGTTTATCTAGACTATTGCTCTATTCTAGGTGCTCTTGTTTGCTTTTTCACTGGCTGATGGTTGGAGTAAATTTGTGTTGTTCTGTAAATCTTGGCTTGAGTGAAATGTTCTGAGTCATTACATTAGATATTTTAGTCTGAGTTTGCATCTACCTGAGAAAAAATCAATTCAGATATTTCTGAACTCAAATTCCATTGAAATTTTCTCTTCACTGCTTTCTTTGGTTTTACCTCCCTGTCTTCTTGTGTGTTGGACTCATTCTCCAAACGGAAGTGCTGAACTGCAGAAGCTCATCAGTGTGGTCAGTATTGTGAGAACTGTTAGCATAGGAGGCTCCATTAGGAGGTCATGTCAAGTCAATCATTCAATAACTCCTCCATCCTGGTTTGGCTTTAGTGATTTTCTGCCCTGTTACTGATGTCCTCCATTCTGTCCTTCTCTCCTGCTTTTTTTTTTTTTATTCACTTATTTTTAGAAAATGCTACTAGCATCTACATATTTGTGATTCCAGGATAAACCTAATAGAATTTGATGGGGATCAAGGATATATACAACTCGAAGTGTTTATTTTGGGATTTGCAATAACTTAATTGTCAATAAATAGAATGTCCAATTAGTTGTGCCATGGAGTGAATTTGGATAATTTTTCATCAATCAGTCTGTATAATCTGATTACCTCTCTTCTGATTGACCTTTCTGGGAGAAGATGTAAGTGTGAAGCTGAAACAAACATATGCTCTTCCTGTCTGTCTTGTCTTCTCTTGGGCTTTCTTGACTCAGTTGCTTTGACAGTGGTCCTTGTACTTGTCACACCCAAGGATTCTTAGACATCTGCATTCAACACATTCAATGGTTGGCTTTGGAACTCAGGTTTTTGTTTGAAAATTATGCTTTCCTTGCTAGAGGGTGACTTTTTTATGACCTCTGTGTTTTCAAGTTTACTTTTTATTGTGAGCTAATGGAGATATTCAGGCTTGTGAGGCAACTCAGGCTTCCCAGTGGAAAACAGCAGTGAACTTGTATGATTTCATAAGGCTTGTTTGCTAAGGTTCACCAGAAATCCATACAGCTCACTGTAGTCAAATGGAAAAGCCTTTGGGATGTCTTTAATTTTGCCCTGAGACCTTCCTTTTCTTCTCACTGGATTTGGGTACTGTCAGTCACAGCAACCTTTAACTCTCAAAAATAGGAAGCAAATTAAATTATACAGGTATAAAGCACTATGTGGGTGCCCACACATATTTAGCTTTGCAAACTTTGAACAGTTGATAGAACAACATATTTTTTGCTTTCTGGTCTCTTTGTTCTTTCTTTCTTGCTTGCTTTTCTTACCTTTCAGGCTGATCTCATTCCTGTTTTTAAGGAATTTTGTAGTGCAAGCCCCAAAACGTTCTTGCAATTCTGATCATACAATAAGTGAAAATGTGACTAGTTCAAGCTTCCAAATGTCTTTTTATTTCTTTTCTCCTCAGTATTTTGTGGATTAGAAGAAGTTGCTTGGGGCTATTGTTACATGTTACATTTAATATTCATATATCAACAAACAGTTTTATGTACTACAGCTACTTGTTTAAAAATACGTTAACAATGGTTGCTATAGCATTCATAGAAATTCTCCCATAAAAGTGTTGGTTGTTCACACCTATTCTAACTTGTTGGTTTTATTTCTGTATATGGTTATTTCATCATTTTCACAGACGAGAATTAATTTAATGCTCTACCCATTTATTGTCAGAACCTTTCACTGAACTCAGTAAAATAGGACCATTGAGTACAAAAGATAGCTTCAGTCAATCTAAGAATTGCAGGAAATGTTAAAACAAAAATACTTCAGTGCATTGTTTTGTGGATATGTGATTGTACAGACTTTTTTGATGCAATGCTCAGACAATCTCACAAGCTGAATATTTTCAGCTTGGTATGCAGGAGTTTAGGTCAAAATAACCAAAAAAATCACAAAATAATGAAATGTATACCCACGTTGTCAGGTATACATTATAAAAGGCTGATTTAGTAAACACAGCTTCTTCCTAAAGTTTCTGCAGTGCTGATGTGACCTGTGTGCCGTGGTGGTGCATCAGCACTTGTACTGGAGAACTGGCCCGGGGTCAGAGAACAGGTGGAGTAACACTCGGGTCAGGTAAACACACAGGAACATTCCCTCTGGCAATCGTGTGGAAGATATGATGGATTACTCATGTTTCTTCCTTCACAATTCTTTCTGTAAGCCTCTTTCGTTAATTTAATTAACAGCTACTTATATTTTTTCAAGGATACAAATGCTATTTGAGCAAATGGGATCAGAGAAATAGGGAGTTTGACCAATTTAATAGCTTTGTACTTTTAGTCTGATAAGCCATTGAGGTATATTCTATCAGTTGTGGGTCTGATGTTACGGTGTACTGCTTCACTGATTGCCATGGCCTTTCATAGCTAAAGAAGCCCTTGCAAGGAATGCAAGCAGCATCACCTTTTCATTTTTCCCAATTATCTTTAATTAAAAATCTTCAATTGACTTGGCACAAGTGATGACTTCTGGAGATGTCACTAAAGTGACAAATACATGTGTAAGAAATGTAAGGTGCATTGTGGTATCTTTTACCATGGCTGATTAAGCAAGTCCTGTTGCTATCATCATTCATCTACAGCTGACTTTACCTGTAAAACTTATTTTTATAATGGACTCCGTCCATTTGCAAACTCCAAGTTTGCAAATGACAGTCTGTCCTCCTCTTTTCTGTTGTTTGTTTATCATTGTCTTGCTTGTGGCCACTGTGATAATTTGAGATGTTAAGTGATGGGGGTTATAAAGTGACTGCTTGGTATTTATCATTCAGTGTACTGGTAGAACTACAAAGTTAGGTATGATCATGTTGTCATTACATCTTCATTTTACTAACTTTTAAAAAAAAAGGAGATATTAAGGTAATTAAACTGCTGTGAATATGTGTCACATGTTAATACGAAAATCAGTGGGAGAACACGAAAATTAAATTTAAAATGTGTAAACACCTTGTGTAAGATTTTGCCATTTTAAAGCATGCAACACAATCCTGGACACAAAGAAAAGGTTAGAATAAATGTGTGTGTTAATGGTGTTCCAGGTGCTTGTCTAGAACCAAAGTTGTATCAAAGAGTATTTTGTAAATTGCTAACAAGGTACTGTTGGCAATAATCTCTGTGCCCTTCTTCCCCTCCCCGATTTATTTCATGTAATAGCATGTCAGAAGGAGCCCAGGCAGACCTTAATGATTATGGTCCTTCAGGGTCTTTTGCAAAAGGAAGGGATGTGCCTTGTACACAATGTCATAGTTTTCAAAAAGATAATGAAATCTGCTAGAGTATAACTGCATTCTTTCTGAGTTACAGCTGTAAAGCACATAAAAGTCATGGCTCTGAAAAGAGCAGGAAAAATGGGATATGGAAGGGAATTACTTGGTCTTTAAGGACACAATTTGGCTGTGCCTTGTTCAAGAACAAAGGTTCAAATAGTTTGTAAAGCAGAGTTGTGCCAGTAATTAATTAGGAAACTTCATACTTAATTCTTGTTCTTCAGCTAATACCAAGGATTATAAGGATTTAAATAAAGAAATTAATCAAATTTCCACCACGTCTCATCCTCAGAACAGTGGATTTCACATGTACGTACAAACCTGGAGTAGTTTGCTCTGCAGCAGATTCTGCTGGTTCAGAACCATCAAATTCCACTTCATCAATGATAATATGTGGTACTGACTTTTATTTTTGGGTACTTGTATTCAAACTAATTTTCTAAGTTCATCTTGAGGTGGGGTAAATAGTAATGAAATGCTATAGTGACAAGCTAAGAGTTATTAATGGTATTGCTCAAGCATAATAGGTTATTTAATTTGGTATTGGACAACACACTTATTGCCAAGCAATTTGGGAATAAGTAGTAGGATATCAGTCTGCTTGGAATACAATTAAATGTGTGCTTTTCAAGAAGGCTGTGCTGTTGGCTAATGCTGATTTAGATAACTAAAACTAGAATGCTGCTTTATTAAGTAATAGTTTTGTTTTGCTGGATTCATCATGATAAAATATGATATGAAACCAAGTGGCAGTAGAAGTATAACATGCATGAACTTTGGCCATGACAGATAGGATATCATAAAGCTGTGCTAGCTCTGTGCCTTCACTCTCTGCTTCACTTTCATCAAAAGTATTATTGATCATTAATGCCAAAAGGAAAAATAAGAGGTAGCAATTCATATAAGAAAACTTTTGGATGGCAGTTGTTCTACATTAGGTGTAGTTAATGGCCATTTTTGCAACCACAAATGTAATATTTACATCCATTGAAATGACAGAATTGATTAAATGGGATAAGAGAAGAGTAATACCAGAAGCTCCAGAGCATTGTTTTTTTGTAAATTTGATTGATGTTGATGGGGCATGTTTTGGATCTGCAGAATATTAGTAAGAAGATGAAATAAAATCACAACTAGGCAAGCAGTTCATTACTTCTCTTGAGCAAAAAGAAAAAAGCGAGAAAGAATGGTAGTGAATGCAATAATCAAATTTGCATCACTGTGTAAGCTCTGCATAGATTGACATAGAAGGAAAATCATAGGTTATGGTTAACATTAATAACACTTACATTGTTAAAGCAGTTGGCAGATATCAGCTAGAGATTCATTTAGAAACATTGCTTGTAGCTACTGAGAATGGTATGCAGCATCAAATACTTTGTATTAGAAATTTTCCCTGTCAAGCAAATGAAATGAGTTTAGCTTGCAGGAAAACATAAAGTGACAGAACAAAAGAAATGGAATGCATTTTGGGGTCCCAGAGATATGAAGAGCTTCTATTAAAGAGTGTCTGTAACATCTGTCTACAAGTGTAAGATTTTTTTTTTCTTGTTTTACTTTTATTCTTTTTTTTGTTTTTTTTTGCAGTAAGGTAGGTGTATGGATTGCCCTCTTTTTCTTAGTAATATTAAAAGAAAAAAAAAAGAACAAAAGAAAGAACAAAAAAAATCCCTTAGGTCCTGTCATCCCAAGAGATACTTGAGGAATATCCCCAGTATTGTTATCCAGTGGACAGTTGTTGATGTCTTCTTTCCCTTTCTTTTATTCTGTTCAATTTTTATTTTCTACCATTTTTTCTTCTCCTGTCTATGTGAAAAAGTACAGTATTTCCCCTGTTCCATGTTGTTTGTGGGTTCCTTTAATTCCAGAATCTGACATTTGAACTTCCTAGGAAAAAAAGGAATATTATTTGTCTATGCTTTATAAGCAATCTTTGCTATTGCGGAGACAACTTTAATCAGTCAGCTCTCGGTTGTGAATCTCTGGTGCCAGAAATTGCTCCACCATCCATGGATCTACTCTGATCTAATTATGGGCTCCTCTTCCTGACCCATTCCCATGGGTGTGCTGGACAACACAGCCCTCCTGGAGAAATTGCTCGGCAGCTGAGAGAGCAGAGGTGCTGGCACACGTGTTCCTAAGCATTGTGGTAGTCAGCTTCAAAGGAATTTATCAGTGGGTTCTCTAGGCAGCATGTCCTCTTTCACAGCAGAAAATAAATCTAGAAACTTAACCTTGAAGTTTTCACAACACTGGAGTTTGATAGTTCAGAGCTGAACACTGATTTAGACTTAAAATGATTCAGGAATTGCTGAAATATTAACTATTCTTTCTTGTTTCCAAACTCCTCTAAATTGTGAGGTATCACTGTTTTAATATTCACCTAGCTTAGCAGGTTTTTAAATTATTATTGTACTTCAGTGATGAAAGGAATGCATAAGGCTATGTACTTTATTGTATCAGACATCACAGGGGAGGTAGGCTTGTGGGTGTTCCTGTGTAAAAATAATCTCCTGTATTGAAGTGCAAGTATGAAAAAACAAAACTTCATTTTACTGTAAAACATTCAGCAGGAGTGTGTGTAAAGAAGAAAAAAAAGCTTGGCTTTTAATTGATGCTTTTAATGCTTGGCTATGCACAATTAGTGTCACCACCAAAACAGCTTGAATGCCCTTACAGAGAACATTACCATATTAATTTAACAACATTTATGATTTTATGAAGGAAGTCCTGCTATAGACCCTCATGAAAAGGAAATGTAAGTTGGATCTGAGGTGCATAGGGTCTTGGAAAAGTAAATCAAAACAAAGTTGTAAGCTAGGTATGAGAAGTGAGAACATCAAGCAGCATTAAAATTCTTTTTTAACTTGCTTTTGAATTTCAGGGTAGGCACGCTGATGAAGGCTGTATTCTGTACAGGATACAACGGGTAGAACTGTCAAAAATGAACTCCTTTTCAACAGCAAAAAACCATCAATTGAAATTTCTTTCTAACACCCTTATTGACTTTCTTTTTAATTTTTTTTCACAGAGGATCTTTCTCAAAGCTGGAAGTGAGGAAGAAATCTTTGCACATCTTGGCTTGGATTATGTCGAACCATGGGAAAGGAATGCTTGAAATGATTTGCCCGTGTACATTCATCAGTTGACAGCAATGGTCTTTCTGCCCATCTTGCAGTCTGGTTTCACTATATATGCATATATGTAATATGTGTTTCTATGACAACTAAAAAAAATTACGTAAGTATTACAAGCCATTTGCACATGCTAATGTTCCTAGAAGATAAGAGTTTAAGTTTTTCAAAATCTTTTCCAGTCTTTTCTGGTTTTGAAGTTTCTATGTGGGAGTGATAAGACTGAGCTTGTTTTGGGGGGGGAAACTTGGAACTGATGAGATTTTTGCTTATGGTAGGAATTTAACATTAGTATGAACAATACTTGCTTTTTAAAATAGTCAGCTACAACAATACGTAAATAATTCAAAACATTTGAGCTGAGTCAAAACATTACGGAAATGTATGCTGGTCTGTAACTGCATTTCTTACGTATTTTGCTGAGTCTGTGTATAAAATTGCTCAGTATATAAGGCTTAATGACCTAGGCAGTAACCACGTCGCAGTCTCAGCATCTTGAGGCTTCAGTTGTAATATTTTCCCAGGTAGGGCACCGTTCTACAAAAACAGTAAACAAGTTGATAATTCAGTGAGAGTTAAAAAACATTTCACAGGAAGGGATTTTGAAAGGAAAAGTGGAATAACTCAGTAGCAATCTTCAATTATGCAGAAAAATACTATAAATTTAGAACACTGATTTGGACTAAAGAAGATTCAGATTATGTGGGGTGATGTTCCTCAATCAGGAATTTGAATCACATAAATTTGAAGCATGAAAACCGCTGTTTTAACTGTCAGGCTGGTGACTGCTCCAAGACAAAAGATTTTAATTATCTGTGCTCAATTTAGATAGCTGGAAATTTATTTATTAGTAAGTGTGAATGCATTGGAATGGGATTTTACTTGAGCTGTTGGGCTATTGGCTGCTATACAGTGATATTCCCTCTCTTTAGTCAGAAATTCATCTAGGATGTGAAAGGCTTTCTGATAAAAGCCCTATGAGATATTTTGGTTTCAGAAAATGTCCACGTAGCTCTTGTGACCATAGTGATAATGAAGGATTTATAATACATTTATCCTTTAATAAACAGGCAGCGCTTTAGGAAATGAAGCTGTTTACTGATCATTTGTCATTTGTAGAATAAAGGTTATTAAGAACACCAGGACTGGTCAAATAATTTTCTTTCTTAGAAGTCTGAACTTTTTTTCCTCTGTTGAGGCTGACTACACCTCTTGACATGATGGGGAAAGAATGGCAATGACAGGGCTATGCACAACAGTTATTACTGACAGTAAAGGCTTCTCATATTCAAACAGTATTTGATACAAAGAAACAGTATGCTTAGTTTTTTTACTCATTACTTTCAACTGGGGAATAGACTTTTAGAGGACTGTGTTGTAAACTATTCTAAAACCTCAGTCAGGGTTTTAGAAAAATGGGATAATGGCAGGTACTTGCTTCTTGCCTGTTTCAATAAAACCATCCTATTTAAGTACAGTTTTGCTAACTGAGCTGAAAATACAGTGCTACTTCCTAAACTCCTCTAACTATAAAGCACTGGCATTGCTTCCTGCTTTATAGTGCTGATGTATGAAGTATCTTCTCTGTGTTTTTCATCAGGATGCTGACACTTAAGTAGCAGTGACATTTTTCAGTCCTAATGGAAGAAAACAAAAGCTATGTTACCTTGTCTGAATATTCTTTCTACTTGGCCAACATTTATGAGAAATTATACATTCCAGTTGTGCTGTTCCTGCAAACTTCAAGACACACATGAAATACCAAACATTCTGAGTTCCACATAAATAAATAACTCCCATCTTGGGTGCCTATGCATCACTTATAATTATATCACCTGTGAGGGAAAAGATACCAACACAAGTTCTGTCAGCTCCTCCAAGACTGGAAGAAATCAACATATCACTTTATTCTTTTATTTCCCTCAATTTTTCTGAACTTTAGAATACATCTTACAGATTACTCACTGAATCAACTATTATAAAAATTATGGAACTGATAAACGAGGGATTGTGTTAAAGAGAACAGATTAGATGACCAGGATGGTTTGACCATGAAGACAATGGCTTCTCTTGTGCACGGCCTCACTGGAGAAGCTGTTACCCCAGTCACTATCGCAGGTGCCATGTGCAGGATCACCCCTGGTATCACCAGCCAAACCAGTCAGCTGAGACTATAGTCAGAAAAGACAAAAGTCATACAGGAGAGCTGGGATGGAACAGGTTAGAGGAAATAAACCCTTTATCAGCTGAGCATATCTGGATCCATGAGCCAGTGGAAACTCCCTCAAGTGTGGTGGAACTGTTGGAGTCAATGGCAGTCGATCTTCTGAACTCATGAAGGACAGGTGAGGCCTCGGGGCCTGGAAACGGCAAGAACAGACCAGTGTTTTTAATAGGAGGAAGGGAAGAGAATTTCAGATCAGTGCACTTAATACCTCCTAAATTGCTAGAATGATTAATAGACTGTTTTAAAGCACCTAGAGGAAAATAAAGTGGTAAGTTATTGGTAACTTGTTCATCAGAAACAAATCATATCAAAGTAATTCGGTTGTAAAGTCCCTGGAGGCTGTTTTTTAAAATGCCTGCTCCTCCTCCCCTGCTTCTACACCAAGGCAATTTGGCAAGTATTGAGTAGAGAAGGATCACTGGTTTAATAAGCATCTACATACTAACTCTCTAAGAATTAATCTGTAACTCTAGCTCTGGGGATAAGTAAAAGGAAAGCCACTGTTTTTTGGGGTTTTTTTCATGGTTTGAAGTCATATATGATCTGTCAAGTAATCTCTTAAGGCAAAGGCAACGAGACATATTTAGTTTGGTGGGTAATAATGTAGTTAATGTCTAAAGGACTAATGCACTGAAGGAAGAGCTAATTCTATCTACACAGCTCTACAAAATTGCAAATCTGGACAACATAAATACTCACAGAACTGAAGCCACATGGACTTTCTGCAAATAACTGGAAACCTCAGAACTACTGCTACTTTGCATAAATAACTCCAGAATGTTAAAAAAACCCAACCCCAAAGATCTGCATATGTTATAATCCCCAAATAAAATGTCTTTTCGACTGTTTGTGGGCAGAATTATTTGGCTTTTTCAGGTGAGACCATCTTATTCCTTGGTATGAAATATATTCTTTTGCTTTTTGAACAGCTATTTCTTTCTATTATACAGTTTTCTTTGGCAACTGCAGTAAAAATAACCAGGTCCTGGGTCTAACAGGTTAATTGAAGTCACATAAACAAATGAGGACAGAGAGCTCTGTAAACCTTCCTTAAGAGGAAGCAGCCTTTAGCCCTGCTGTGCAGATGCACAAAGTGTCTTTTGCTTTAATCAGGATGCATCAAATGTAAATTGTTCTAGCTGAAGAGGCTCCTTAAGTGTTCTGTAGGACATCCTTGATAGCACCAGCTGTTACGTGGAATGCTGTGAAAATATTTGTTGTGTCACCCTGACCTAAGGCCCTCTGTTAAAGCAAATCAGAGATATCACTTCACAAAATGTCAAACAATAACTGGAAAAGGCTTTCTCCCATGAATGCTGCTCAAACCCCTCAGAATACTTAATTTAGAAATGTATTTAATGTCTCTTTCAATAAATGTGTATTATAGGCAACCCATAAAATCTAACGCTGTATTTCAGTGAGTGCCTCCAAACAAATACTATTCTCAAATACTACTGGTGATACAGAAACTCCTCATGTTGTACTGAGGGGGGGTGATGCTGAACTACACATCCCAGAAGTCCACGTGCCTCAGGGAAATCACTTGGCTGATGAGACTCAATCCCACCTGCCGATGGTGACTGACCATGGGGAGAGAAGGAGAGAGAACATGGGTTGGGTAGGTACAAAGTCTCCCAGTTTTCTGTTTTAGTAAGTAAACACTTATTTGAAAAGCAAGCTACTTTTTTTTTGTGGTTGCAGACATTTGATTGCAGTTCCTTTGTGACTGTGCAGCAAAAAATAATACTACATGGTATAATTCCTTTTGTTTTTCATTCTCCAATATCAACATGCTGATTCAAAGGGGTTTTTGGAAATGGCAAAGCTTCCCAGATCCTTTCCCGCCATTTTGGCGTTTTAAGGGAACAATATTTAAATGAAACCAACTCAGACCCAAAAAGCCTTTTTAGCAGGACTAGTATAATTTCATGTGTTTGTTGCTATATGTACACATACTATGTCTAAATTATCCTAAGTCTTCTGTCAGCTTCAGTGTCTTTTCGTCTTAAGGAAGCTATGCATTTAGATATAATAGAAAATAGCAAGAAGGATCTCCATTTTTAAATAATTGATGATTTCTTTGCTGAGGATATGCAGATTATGTTCCAGAAACTAGTGGTTGCGAGACTGAGGGAAAAAAAAGCAAATAATAAAAAATCACCCAGCACTTTGAAAATAAAATAATAATCTTCATATTTTTCTAACGACTAAAAGAGAGATGAGTTGGAATTTTCTTCGCAGCTGGGTAGATATAACTTCAAAAACGGAGCTTGACGAGGTTATGTAATTGTGTGACTAGGTAGGAGTGTTTCTGCAGTTGGAAACTGTTGATGATACAAGTCTGAAAGTGTTCCATTTTTAGTAGCCTAAGGATGGGTTGAAAGACCACTTGGGCCTGTGGCTTCCATAAGTGTACTCCATAAATCCCACACTTCAACATGCAATGGTGGGGAAATTTTGCCTTTGCACTCCTCTAACACACAAAAGATCAAAAGATGTTGAGAGGATACCTGGGATCTACTGCTTCCAGTGATCCTGAAATACTTTGGTTCTGCTTTAAACTGCATTATGATATATGAATTGGGTTTCTATGTTTTAAACTAAACTAAGGTATCAGAGACATAATTCTCTGCCTTTTGTCCTTTTACAGTACGCTTTTAAATGTGTTAAAGACTGCTAGAAAGTGTGTTTTGTGTTGGCGTTATGTGAGTGGGAAGTGGTTGTTTTGGAAACCCTTACAGACTGGTTGCAGGGCTGTAGCTGTTGCAGGGCTCTTGACAAATGATTGATGATTTAATTTGAATCCTTCACAATACCAGCACTAAAAAAGAAGCCGAATACCATAAATATCAGTGTCCTTTCAGACAAGATATCACAATCACATAAGGAATATGGGTGTTTTTCTCCCATTAATCTCACCCCTTACCCCCGGTTAGATTTGATTTCATGAGGGGACAGGGACGCATATCTGAAGGACTCCACTGCCAACCACAGCACAAGTGCTCTCCTCCTCCCTCTTGAAGAGGCTCACAACCCCATTCTCTACCTACTCGCCTGAAGGACCCAGAGGTTCCCTTTGACCACATATGACCAGGAAATTGGACATTGAACAGCTTTTAGCTAATTTCTCTCAGATGCAAATAAAGGGGCCTAATGAACTATATATTTTTAAAATGTGCTGCAAGACCTACTGCTTCATGTGTGTATACAAGGAACGATTTTCAAAAGCACCCAAGTGAGAAAGAAACTGTAGATGGGGGGGCCACTTCGCTTTGAAATTTAGTGACAGATGGCTGCTAAGACAATCTACACTAGATGACAAATGACTATACATTGAAGCTTTCAAAAGACCAAAAAAAGCCTCCAAGAAATGATTGAACTGAAGTTTAATGATCATACAAAATTACCAGCAAATCAAGAATTGCAAGCTTTTAAAAAGAAGGGCTGAGCAGAGAATAAATATTCTTCTAATTAAGGGAGGGATGAACAGATGCGAAGATTATAAGAGCCCTCAGTGATGAACTTAATATTACAATTATTGCAGTCCCTAAGAAGTCAAAAGAAGAACCTCAGTGAGTTGTATTAAATCCATCTAGAAGCAAATATTTGTCATGCCAAATAAGGTGGGTACCTAAAGATCCCTGAAAAACAAAATTTTATGCACAAGGTAGGACAAATTAACCACAGACAAATGGGAAAGAATAACAAAAATGAATAATGATGAGCTCTTACGAGTTACAAGTTTTAACATAAGGTTGTAATATTTGTAAAACAATAATGGAGGCTAGCCTGAGAGGTGAAGTATATCACATTAAATGAATAGAGTTCAAGAAAAACAAATGACTTGTAGTATGAGAGACATCTATCTCAGTGGTCTAGTTGTGAAAAACCATTATTACGGGTAATGATTTCTTCCTTTTGGGAAAGGGGAATAGTATCTTCAAAAGTATCCAGCTTGCAGAATCTATAATCTCAGCAATTTCTTTTAAAAGAAGCAAAGAGGATTGACAGTTATTCTTATTGCAACAGGACAACTGTTCATTTTCCCTTTTTAGCTCTTCAAAAAGATCACAGAAACAGCCATATGATGTTGAGTACTAGTTGAATTTCACTGCAAAAAATTCATCTAAAAGCAGACAGAGACAACCATCTCAAATTTTGCTGATATATCAATCATAGTATGCCACAGGGTTCTCTAAGGGACCAGAATTTAAGGCTTAAAATTCTTAGCCTTTTATATGTGTGATTCACATTCTTGCTGTTTTATGGATTTCTGGTTGTAAAACGGACAGGTCACATTTTAGCTTTTGATCCTTATATAAAGCTAATTAAGAAAGCGTTATTAGGAATTTCAGTGCCTCATCCAACCAGAGGTCTTTTCAATGCTATGTCCTTTCTTTGATCTGGGTTTTTTTTCACAATTTGTACAACACTTTCTTAGCCCCTAAGTGCTCAATTAAACATTTCAGGCGTTTCTGTGCAAAACCAAGCAAACCGTGTAAGAAGAAATATTAAGACACCCAACAGCAGCACAGTATTGGGCAATGATTGACTTACATTTATGAGGAGGTGTTTGTTCTCATGCAGCACAAACCAGACTCTAGGCTTCTGAATCAGGAGACCCATTTCAGCTCCACTGGGCTGATTTTAAACTGATGAGAGCTATCATCCTTAAAGAAGGCTGAGCTTTTTTGTGCCAGTGAAAGAACTGCTTTGTGCCTGCAATGTCTGTGTGGGTTGAAACTCGTGGAAGAAAAAAGCAATCTGACAATAGGATGTTTATTTGAATGAAGATAAACCTGTAGTCATAATCAGAAAGTAAACAAATAGTTAATTCATTTATGTGGATATATACCTTGGATCCTGTAAAAACAGGATACTGTTGGGACCTGCACATTTTATTTATTCTATTCCTTTTAGGAAGTTACGTAGCAGGGTATTCCAGATACTTGTTAGTGACATCCTAGATTCCAGGATCCTAAAATAATTGGAAAAATAATGTAAGCTGAGAATAAAATCCAAGATAATTTGGATATTTTTTTATTTAGCAGGACCATCATCATGCTCAAGAATAGTCAAGTTACTAACATTATCTGGCAATGTGTTGTTTAACTTGCAGTTATTTCACTTTATTAATGCCTGTGAGGACTTAATAAAGTAATTTTATCTAGTTTTCTTGATAAGAATGTATTACTCAAAATTAGCTCACATCTTAGAAAATTTGGAATTCTTGCAAAAGTAAGAATTATCCAACTCTTTTTAATTATTAAACTTTGAAGTTTAATATTTAACAACCAAAACCAGAATAAGTATGCACAGAACAGACAAGGGTAATAAAAAATTATTACCTTTCTGGCCCCTTTCTTTTTATTCTTGGGTTGTTTTTTTTCTAAATCATACCTTTAAATAAGAAAAATCTTATCTTTGTGTGCAAGTGAGAAAAGAAATTTGGTTTTTTGATTTCATTATCAAACTAACTGGTTTACACAAAGATGTTATGGTTATTAAAAATATCTTAACAAAACACAAAACTCAGTTTATGGAATGCATTAGCATTCACAACTGATAATGCAAATGTGAATTATATCACAGTGCACTCAATATACCATCTGCTCAAGAAAGAAAAACATCTGTTGGTAAATGTAAACTGTGGAGCTTATATGCTATGCAATATGTTCCAATACTGTATGGAATAAATAAATTGGACTTTGACAATCTATTATGTTAGAAGCATTCAATACTTTCTTATCTTGAAAAGAGGAAAAGCTCAGCTGCAAGTGTGTTTTGAGATGGTGGAGGAAATTATTATGCCATGTCCCATCCAGATGGCTTTTGCTGAAGCCAGTCACTGACAGGCTGCTGCAATCATCATCAGCAGTTATGAGATGCTTTAAACCAGTATGAGCATAGATGAATATACTTCTCTACAGTAGAAGTTTCTGTGCTTGAATTTTCATGATGGTGATGACACTGCAATTTGTGACATTGTTGGAATTGGCTGTATTTTCTGGCTTCTAGGATGAAAATCATAAACATGAAAAATGTATATTCACATGTACGAATGATAAAGAAGACTGTTGCATCTTTGAAAATATAGTTATAATCTCGTGTTGATGCTATTTTTAATTTTTAATGTGCTGCACTGGTATAAAAATGGAAAATAGACACTAGTTTTCGAGTTCTAAGGGCCATGATAGCCCTTATAAGATCTAATCTAATCTTATGAAATCAAGCCCTTGTAAAATCTAATGGTTTTTTTCCTGACTTAGAGTATCCTGTTTTCACATTCATTTGTTCAATACATCTTGAGCAATTAGACAAAGAGTTTTTTCTTTTTTTTACCCACAATAGAATGTGACTGCTGAGGCAAACGTAAAAGTCTGGGAATGGCACTGGCAAATGCATCCATATGTAATGTACTGTACTGCAGAAATTTCCTTGGCAACTCTCCTTTCATTCTTCGTCAACTCATGGAAAGCTCAAAGAGTTTTTCACATATTTAACAAACTGTTAAGTATACAGAAATGCATATTTGGCCACATATCTAAAAAGGCAGAAAACTAGTTCTAAATGTCAAGATTTCTATTTGAGTTAAAACCTTTTCTTTTCCTCCACATTTTGAGAAGGAATTTATCATGGTCTGTTGTTAAACAAGTCAAAATAACATTTGTGCTAGTGATAGTTTCCAGGTTCTCTTTGTTTAAGCATCTTAAAACGCAATGTTTATTTGCAAGGGAATATAAGCCCTCCTGTGGTTACCACAGCCCTGATGTTTCTCCATTGTGGAGTAATCCAAAAGAAAAGGAGCCCTTGTTCTAGAAGATTCTGTAATTCTCTGCAAGAGCATTCACTGTTGGTCTCTGCATTGCTTTAGAATGGCTCTTTGGCTTTTTACTCTGTGCTGTCCTTGCAGGCCATTGTCTCTTTTCTTCAGTTTTCCAGCACATTCTCATTCATTTTCAGGCAGCAGATAGCAGTGGAAGAATGCTGCAGACAAAACACGTTTTAACTCTTTGTTTGGATCAAACCCATCATTCTTTGTGGTACTAACACCTGTGGTACCCTTCACTCCACGGATCCATAGAGAGCTTTTTATCCTTAAGAATGGTCACAAATCTTTTTATTAGTTTTAAGATGTTTCACCTGCAACAGAACTGAATGACCCAATGCAAAGTGAAAAATCTTTGCAAAAATAAGCACTAAAAAGGGGGAGATGTAGCAGCTCTTAGTGCTACATTGCAAGAAAAATATCCTATGTATTGATATCCAAAACACTAGAAGGGATCAATGCAGGGTCTAAATGGCTGCACGTGGTTTCTCCAGCTGTACCACCCACGCAAGAGTGCCTTATTTTAACTTATTATGTGTGATGTAAGTGAGCCATACATTTTGTGTTAGTAGACCTAGCTTTAAGTTATGCTTCTGTCAATCTCTCCTAGGACTTGTGGTCTATTCTGTACCCAGTTTTAAAAAATTGGGGTGCAGGTATTTTTTCAGGTCTCCTCTGTACTACCAGAGATGAACTCGACTGTTGAATATAAATAGTTTAAAAAGTTTCACAGAAGACACAGGCAACAATACTTTTCTATGAGTTCCATTTTGTCAAAAAAAGTAGATTTTGAAATATGGACAGGTTCAAAGCTATCTTGCTGCAAGAAATAAAAGCATAGCCCAAGCTATCAATATCAAGATAATAAAAGAGCAGTCTATCTTTCTTAGTGGAAATAAAGATCAGTTAACTGAATAGACCTAGGCTTTAAATAGCAATAACCAGACTGGCAGCTCTCTTCTCCTTTTCCCATTTGGACTGAATGTTAGATAGAGGACTGCTCATGTACTAAAGAGGAAAATAACAGCTTAACAACCGTAGCCAGTAAAAATAACCTGCTTTCTTTTTTTTTGGTTGAATTTAGATGGAAAACATTACAACTCATCTGGCAGTGGAGATCGGACAAATGATCTAAGAACAATAAAAGTTCCTGAGGGATAGAAGGTGTTAAAGAGAGATAAGTGGAGTATCAACATCTATGCAGGAGCATGCAAATACTGCCAAAAACTTTGTCCTCTTAGTGCCAGCAAGAAGATTAGAAGCAGTACTGGGCCAAGAATGGAATGCTCTGAGAGACATCAGAGCTAAGCTTATGCTTTGTAAGAAATTAAAATCCCAGAACAGCCTAAGATCAGAAACTGACCGCTGATCTCCAAATTAGACAAGATTAATATAGGCAGTGTAGGAAAAAAACAGTACATTAAATCTCCTCATTAGAGTGCTACAGTGCAGTGATGAGTGAAAGAACAAAAAGAAATGCATAAAAAAATTGGAACTATTTTGAAATGTTTATATTTGCTCAGTCACATAATTCTGAAATAATTCTAGGTATATATAAAGGAAATAAAGCCTTTGGGTGCAAAAGACAACTAATTGAAAGCTTATAAAGTACAGGAGATTTTTTATTGAGTGATTGTCCTAATACCAAATCAAAGCAAAATGGCACTCAGCACATTTGACAAAAATTTAAAAGGTATAAAAAAGTTATCAGCAATAAAGTTTATAAATTATTAAGGCAACACTTCGACATGAGGAAACAAAAAAAAAAGTGCAGCTATATGACCAGTTTTTTTAAATACTACTTAATGTAAATTGCACTCTGTAAACCTGGGACCTTCTTAGACGGGTTTTTACACTTGTCAGGAAACATAGAAGTGGGTGTTGAATCACAGGTGTTGGTGATGCTGTGGAGATGCCAAACACAACTCTATCACTGGGAGTCTGTAGAATATGTCAGAAATTTTGTTTGACGATGCTTAAAATGAAGGAGGAAAGTCTGAGAAAACAGACAAGGGAGTCAAATTCAGGAAGCAAAGGGGATGTTAGTAGTGAGGCAATAACAGAATTCATAACAAGATGAACCTTCTGGGGAGACAGTGGAGGTGCTGGCAGTTGATGGGCCAAGATGAAGGGCTGTCTTTATATGTTTGACAACAGTCGGAAATGGACATAGTAGAGCTGGAGAAATAAAAGTTTTTAAAATAGTGCTTTAGTAAATGCGGTCTGAAGAGGGCAAGTTTCTGTAAAGCTAAAGACAAATAGAAGTGAAAAGTTAGGCTTATAATGAGTCAAAAGCAATGGCTGTGATTCTCCAGATCTCAAATCACCAAGCAGTCAACCTGTCTATTTTGCAAAGCTTCAACAGGCAGGATAAGTGTGGGAGTTCTCTTCCAGTGTAGGATGAGATTTAGGTATGGCGCAGATTGCAATGTCTCCTCCTATGTGATCACAAAAGTCCTTCTATTTTCTCAAAATGTTTTAAGATAAAAAAGTCACATTGCAAAGTCAAAGTAGATCTAAGGCTCCTTAGAACCCTTCATTGCAAAGATGAATTCAGCAGTTAAAATGGGATCAAATGAATTGATAAGCCTTATGCAATTTACCTCTAGTTATGGAGGAGGATTTTCTGCAGCTTTCATATTAGTTACATTCTGCACTTGAAAATGCTGCATTACTTATTGTATGCATAAAACTTGATTCTGTAAGGTCTGCAAAGAGTTTTTTTATTAGAAAGAAGTGGCAGCAATTTCTGTTTCTTGATATCATACCAACAGCAAACAGTAAAGTCACGAGTGCCGTCTACCTCCCTTGATTTATGTTTAAAATTTATATTATTTCCAGAAGATCATTGTACTAATAAAGTGTTGGATATTTAAAATGTGGAAGATGACAGGTTGATTACTTTTTGTTTGCACAACTTTTAAAGCTAAGAATGTAACATAAATAATATAGTGTATTATTTTCAGCTGGTGAAGAAACAGAACAGCAGTTACCTCAGAACATCAATTCCTACTTACCAAGATATTTTGGGAAAACTGTGCTATTGTGGTGAGAGTATTGCATACATATTCAAACTGTGTGTTTATTACAGCTAGTAGTTAAATTTAAATTATTATGAGTTATATGGCATTCTAGTTGTCACAGGAAATACCATGCCATCTAGTAGATTTTATTTCCGACACAGAGAGATGTCTCAGTATGGTAAACTGTTTTCAGTTGGAGTCCACAAGTACCTTCCAGTTGTTTTTTGTTTCTTTTCTTCCCTACTTTATGTATTTGAAAATTAATCCTCTGCCTGCTTGGCTCCCTCAGACTCAATATGCGTTAATAGGTGGGGTATATTAGCCATCTTTCTGGAGTGCATCCCCTGCAAGCTGAAATATGGTGAGTAGGAATAATCAGGACATTTGCTCCAAAAAGTCATTCCAGACTTGGACTGCAATGGTAGTGTGCTCTACCCTTGGACTCAAAAGGTATCAGAAGATTTCTACATGTCAGCTCTCTCTGTTTCCTTCTACTTAATGATTGTTATTATTAAAAACCTTTACAAAAAGAACATTATTTTTCAAGAATACCTGGTACACCTGTAATTTTGGCATTGCTGTGAAATGAGAAATATGACTGTGAGAAGCATGTTGGGGGCACAGCGTCAAGATATCTGCTAGTCTTTGATCACTAGGTGGGTTGTATCAGAGGGACACGAAAGGTTACCAGCTGGAAAGATCCTGTTTCATTATAACCTGTGAAACTTCTGAGCTGTTAATGAACAACCACTACATTGTACTTTCAGTGGAACAAATAAATAGTAAGACTTGTTATTTACTGATCTTTTCATATCCTGAGATATACTGAGGACCATTTAAATGAATGTGTGCGTCATCAGTATAATCCTAAAAATAACAAAATGAGAGGATCAGCATCTGCTGGTTTTTGCTTGGGTTGTTTTGTTGTTTGCTTTTTCTTTGCTACAGTACAAAACAGAGCAAAAAGCAAATCACTGCCAAGTGTATAAATATATGAGGACATATCTTTGTAAATATTTAAATAACTAGTAAAATAACCTTCCTAGTTTTGTACAATAAGTAGCAAAAACTGGCAAGTATGATTCCAAATGTTCTGCTTTCTCAGTCCTATAATCAATGCAAAGATGTAATGGGCTTTATTTTAAAAGAGGATTCATCCGAGTGCCTTGTGTTTGTTTTCATGGTTTTGTAAGACGTTAAAATTGAAAGGAAAAGTATCATTTTTTGCAGGTGTACCATGGGGATTTAAATAAGTATACAAAAACTTCTGTACATTTTTTGTCTTGATAGCTGATAATTCTTCCTAAAAATCAACACTTTTCATATCCAGTACCACCTTTCTCTTCGACCAACACATTGATCAAATACTCAGCATCTGCGATGATGGCTGAACTTTCCAAGGGTGTGGTTGCATTTTTTCCAAGGTCACATAGGACCATGCTGACCTAGAAGCAGCTCAGTGGGAAAATTGCCTAATTTACTACCTTTTTTTATTTCCTGCTCCAGCAAGATACAATGTGTGTCCATCAATGTTGCAGTGCCAAGTTGCGCTAAGACTGTCTCCTCTGTGATGCTGCTAGACTGTGTCAAGCAGTCAGGAGCTGTCCTAGGTATTCTGTACGTGAGGAAATAGCTATTTTACAGCTATTTTACATGGGTTCTTAGACCTACTTATTCCCTAGAAAGAATGTATCTTTCTTTAACCTGCTTTGAGTGGGCTACCCACAAACACAAAAAGACAAGCATACAGAAACACAGGTTTGCTTTCAAATTAAGCCAGTGAGAAAGAGCTGTTATATTTTAAACTACCACCAAACCTCTTTTACAAATGCTTTCTGATATCAACAACTACTAAAACTAAGACCTTCAGGGAGCATGAATGCAATATGTAATGTAGGTTGTGCTGTACAGTGCTGAGAGAAAAAAATATGAGCAGGGTTATAGTGAGATGCGTTGATGTTACTCTCTGCCCTTAGTTATTAAAGTCCTTAGTGAATTGGGCACAATTCTCCCTTTTTCAGTACTTTCCTTTGCTCCATTCTGATAAATGTCCATATGTGAGCTTGGAACATGCCTAAAGCATTAATACTTACATACTAGAATATAATTTTCCTTCCTCTCAAAGCAGTGCTGTCTTCTCAGAGATGATCCTCTTAATTGTTCAGCCATCATTCCTTAGAGTACCTGTAAATGAGAGATGACAATGTACCTTAGAGCCACCCCCAATCTTCCACTCCATGTTCACATTCCATTACAATGAATTCTGGTAGAGTAAGACCCTGGAGAGTAATGTTTTTACAGTCTCATTACCATCTAGTGTATTAGACCATGGCAAAAACATAGCTTAACGAATAATATATCCTGTTACAGTGAATGATCACTTGGCAGCAATGGTTATTTTAAAACTTTATCTCAGGCCTTTGCACTAAGCTTTCACCATCTGTTCTGCCTTCTAATTATACATGCAAAAAGAACATAATTCACAAGTGTTTCATAAAAGTGGGTAATGTAATTGATTAAATGATACTGCTGCATGTATCTGTGTTTGGTTATTCAGTGCCTCTGTTTTGCTTTCAGCTCATAAATCAGTTTGAATACATTGTAGAGTGACTTTTTCTTGGCAGATAGACAAGGATGTACTCTCTCACACTTGAGGGGAAGCAGTGAACTGATGATAATGACGGATGGAAAGAGAATACCAGAGAGGTACAAATACTGTCAAACATCAAGTATTCATGCTCCAGTTCCTTGAAGGAGTTGGACCAACTTGCTCACTTACACTACTTCGGAAAATGGGGACCTCCTTGTCAACTATCTTACATTAAATAAAGAACCAGGAAGAAATTGCTTGCTTAAACGGCTCCTGACATTCTGTGTATAACTTTTTGCATGATGCTCCTAGATGTGTGTATTGTTATGAATGGAAACCTTGGAGCTTTGTTTTGCTTACTCATCCAGGTATTTACATTACTTTCAAAAATACTACAATGCCTTCCATTTCTGGAATAACTCACATGCTAGGGCCTTAGGGAGTAAAAAAATGCCTGTATGTTAAAGCAGCTAGGAAAAGGAGAAAAAGCTACAAAAAAAAGAAAGAAAAATTACTTGTCATTTGTTACTACAAATAGGAAATTTATGAGTTCACAGAGTTCGAATAATAGTAAAACCTATATAATAGCATAGTCTTTGCAATACTTAATTTATTTAATACTTTAGAATTCTTAAAACTAGCAGATTTTAATGAATCCATGGAAAACTCTGGTTGGGAATTGACCCAAGCATAAGGTCTATTTTAATGAAAGTTTCCTTATGCAAGATGAAATAGAAATTTGAAGTTCCTTCTACGAAACTCTAGAAAAACTCTAGGTTCACTTCAGAGTCAACTGTCTGAAAATGTACTTAGTACCATCTGCACTTCCATTTCATTTTCAGTGTTTCTGCACTAACTTTTCTACAGTAATCTACTTTAGGTACATTTTACTACACGTGGTGTCCCCTAAGTGCATGCATAAACACGTTGCACAAGAATGCAATGGATGAAAGAAAATACTAATTATGAAATCTGTTTTGAAAGATGTTTAAAATTAAGCAGAAGAAAATTTCATTCTTACATTGCACTGAAACATTTTATCCATTTAGCAGTATCTCCATTTATGCTGTAGATTCTGTGATTCTTACTATGTTTTAGCTGACTTCCTCTCAAAAACTCTTCTCTGTTGTTATCTTTGTTCCCTGATTTAAGCAAATAAGGAGGGAGAGTTTTTGTGACATTAAAAGATATTTAATCCAGTTTGTTACTTTAGTAGTTTGGCCTCAATCTTCTTCCAAGGGCTATAGTACACTCCCCAGTCATGTCTTGTCATGTCTCCTGCTCTTTCTCTAATGTCTTCTTCCCTCATTCTGACAGGTAATTTAGAAAGCCTGCCACATATCTTCCCTTCATCTCATTCAACTGGATGTGAGTGGATTGAAAGACAGAATGTGGTGGAAGAAAGCAATCTATAGTGTGTTTGAGTATTTTAATAAATATTTAAAAATATTTGTATTGACTTCACAAGGATTTCCTGAGTATTAGCAATGCGGTCCAGACAGAGCACTACCATGATTTTGCGAGAAAATAATATGTGGTTATTTCCTCAAGAGATTTTTTTTCTATCAATAAATAATGCTTTCCTCTTGTAGTACTATGTAAAATAGACATTTATGCTTAACATATGTTTGCCGGGAGGTAAAATAAATGTTTGATGGAGTGTTAAAGCAAACATGAAAACTTAGGGAAGCTTAAAACCCCACTAAATTTCTAGATGGATAATAACACCCATAATCTGCAATGATGGATTGCTCAGAAGAACAGGCAAAACAGACAGGTATCAAACTTGGCGCCTATAAATCAATAAACCCCATAAACTACGGATGATACTTCATCTTAGAATGTGTGGACATATGCAAAATCTCATTTCTTCACAGAGCTGAGCTACAACACATGCAAGGAGATCAGAGGCCCAAGCACAGATTGTAAATGGTAGGATTAAAGCTGTAGGACTACAGCCAAAACCACCCTCATCAGTGGGACTTCTTATGCTTACTTACACAGTGGACTGTTAACTGTTCCCTGAATTATTTATTCTGAAATCTGAATAGTTCCTTAATTAATAAATCCTTAGTTCATCCTGTTGCTTATGAATATAACTTTTGCAGCCATTGGTATACCGGCACTTTTTCACATTTTCACATACTCAGCTTCACAAAAGAAAGTACTGTCCAAAACCAGAAAAATAACTCATTTTACCAAGTTCAGAGCAGGTTGCTATATTGGGGTTTCATTAAACTGAGTCAAATTGTTGAACCATTTGCATTTGTTGTTAAAATGTTCATATTCTTCTAGAAGTCAATAAAAAATGAGAAGTTTTCTAGGGAAAAAAAGAAAGAAAAAACCTAATTGTTTCAGATGCAAATATATCCAATCTACAAATGTATAAGCAAGATTTAATTTTATCTTCTTTTTCCAACTTTCCAAACCACCATTCTCCTTTCACATGCTCTGTGTTCTGCTGATTTACTGTGCTTCTCTCAAATTTTTTAAGAATTTATTTTATATTCGATTTTCATTCCTTTATTTTGTATTTTTGTTAATTTGGTTTATGAACTTCAGTGGAATGTAATTCTTTATACTAGAATCGAAGTTTAACTTCCAAAATCACATTTTCCTCTTAAGTTAAAACTGGGAAAAGTACAAAAAAATCCTTATTATACTTAATCTTTAAAAACTCAGGAGAATCAAAAAGGAAATCTCTGAGGGTTTACTGTTTTTAAAAAGATACTAATTCTTCTCTAAAGCAATGATTTAATATGTCAGACCTTTTGAGTTTTTCTTTAATCAGGGATCAGGCTTTTTTACTTTCCAGCAACCACAGACATAATGACTCAGCTTGACAATGTTTACAGTAGACTATATTTAGGCTGTAATATGGTTTTGAGATATGAAGTGAGCTGCAAAAAGAATCTAAGAGGCTCTCTGATCAACAATGAGAAATTTTCCACAAGATAACTCTAAGTCATCTGCAAAGTGGAGCTCTTTTGACCACCTACGCAATTCACTTCTTCACGTGCTAAAATTTAACTAGACTTTGCAGGCTGAAGGATTATAAAGCCAAAAGAGACTATTTGGCTCATTCCCACTGACCTCCAGAACAGGCTGGAGACCTTTGCTGAATAAATCACAATTCCAAGGATAAAAGTCTTTTCAGTCAGGTGTCCACTGTGGCTGTAAAATTCTGGTGATGACCTGTACCCTTGGTACGACTGACCCAGTGTTTCACAACTACCCCGTTCAAATGCCTTCCTTACCTGAAGCCTCATACCAGCTAAAACCAGTCCCTGAGCTTATTCTGCGCCCAGGGTCCCGGTCAGGCCCGTGGTGTGGCCATGTCTCTGTGGGCTGTGCCGGCCCGATGGCCAAGGCAGGGGCTGCTGGCTGAGCATGAGGGAGGCCAGAGTGGCCTCTGGTGTTTGGCACCACGAAAAAATGGCTCACTGTGCTCCAGGGGCTGCCTCACAGGCTGCTGCCGCACATGCGTGCGAGCCAGGATGTGAGCAGTCTATGCAGAAGGTATTTTTTTTCTTCCCCCCCCTCCTCCCTGCCCTTAGAAACAAGGATTTGAGTATTGTCCTTCCTGCCCTGAGGTGCCAGGGCAAAGCTGGTGCCTTTACAACATTCAGCAGTGTGGGTGGTGTTGACACAGCCACGACTGAATCCCTGTCAGGACCTGGCCTGGCCGTGGCTCTTCTTTGGAGACCATCTGCTGTCTGATCCTTCCCAGGAAAACTGTGCCCATGTGCAGGAGCCAACGAAACAGAGCTCCCATTAAACACCCACCTGGGGACCTTGTGGTCTGGGTGGAGCCCAGGAAGGATTGTTGGCCATTGTAGCTGTATTTTAGGATTTCTGATTGACCTTTAATTAGTCAGCAAGTTACAGAGTATGTCCCCAAATCATGAATGTAAGTCTACTTTGTGAGACTGTCAGTTAAATTTAACTGAGAACCTAAGGCATATAATGGTAGAAAGGGATTCCATGTAATAGACTGGCTGCTGAAGGACACACTTGCCAGAGGTGCCCAAAGGAAGTGTGGGCTAGCTGTTAATACCAATACCCAAAAGTTCAACTTCTCCATCTCTGAACCCGTTTCCAACAAAGTATTTTAGCACCTTCACAACTGGGGAATATTCTGAGTCACTAACCCATAACACTCCAGTCTCTCACATACATGGCTAATTTTCCATGGCAAGCAGTGCAGATATTTGGAAATCAAATAATGTGCACTTCAAGTAGTATAATAAGCACACTGAGAGCTCCCTTTATGGTTCACCAAAATTAAAATTTAGACAGTGTTCTCTCTGCCTTGATTTCACCTTTGGAAGTAATCATGCTCGTAATTAATTCTAAAGGGGCTTAATATTTAGGCAGAAACAATCTGTAAAAACTGAATGGACTGATCTCCAAAAAGGACAACAAGGAAAAACATTCTCAGGTAAAATGAAAAGAGAGTACTTGTGCTTTTGTTTGTTTGTTTGTTTCTGTTTTGTTTAACATAAGAAGTGAGTAATAGCATAGTTATCTACTTTGCATACTTGTATTTACCTGTACTTTCAGGAGTTTTAATATTCGGACTTAAAATGGCCGTGGTTAAAAGACCTGTGTCTATACTTGAGCTTGATTAGCATTTTTACTCTGCAGCTGATGATGAGAAAACTCAGCTGTTGCTTAAAGTTCTGTCAGGGTCATGATGACCACTTTCTGGGAATGATAATATATGAATAACCTTCTTAGACTAATACTAATTTACTTTGTAGAGTTTCTGCTGTAAATTATTTTCTGAGCCACTTAGGATTGCTCTCAGCCAACTGCATACATGGCAAAAGGTTAATTGTTTGTGAAAGACAAAGAAAAGGGCACCTCTGTGACTCCCAGCAGAAATTAAGAAAATAATGAAGCCTTTCTATGGGAATTCATTTACTTCACATGTGATGTACCAACTGCAAAACTTATACAATATTCAAACATATACTTTCAAGAGCAGTGTTTGACAGAGCATACATTCATATAAAATAATGGCATGGATTTCTGCTTTGTTAGTAAGCCTGGCTAGAAAGAGATGCGATAATTTAAATTTGTCATTTTTGAGAGGAATTATAGCATGGATACGTACAAAATGCATGTATTTCCTATGCTGATCGAGGCAGGCTGGGGTGTTCAAATTACCCTACAGAGAGCAGGAAATTGTACTTACATACATGGCAGCCTCTATCAGACAAATAAGGTTTGCATAATTATTGTGGCATAAAATATTTATGTGGCATATAATTACCAGAAGAGATGTGAATTTCCATTTGCAGCCAACAAATAACAAAAGGAACTGCATGTGATGCCACACAGTGATGTAGAACTTAGTTAGATCTGATTTTTAATGAAGACTTTATAGAAACTTTTTCATTTATTTTAAGGCATTCGTAATTTTTTTTTTAAGGCATTACGTAATTCGTAACATTGTCTCTTCTGTTTCTGACTTCCTTAATGAAAAATTTATTTACAGAGGTGTTGGGTGAAGGACTCTGGAAACAAAATAAAAATTATTTGAGAACATGTGTAAAAAAACTTTTGAAATGAAAGACGTAATTGGGACCTTATCTAGAAATTATTTCTTCGTTCTTCACCCAAGTTACTTCTCTTCAAGGAACAGTCACTTCCTACTCCTTCTTATTACTGTTTGGGGTTACACTTCCGCTGTTCAGGCATCTAGAGTTAATTGTGTAAACAGAGCTGTGATCAATCAGATTTGATGAGTCTTATGTAAAGAGTTCGCATGTGAGGAAAAACACAGGTTTTAGCAATTCGGAATTGTAGATAATTGTGGGATTTTTTTTACTTGTGTGTATTTATGCATACTATTCTGTAAAAAAAAAATGTCTGAAATGTGTGATACATTATAAAGAGCAGAAAAAATATTTTTGAATATGTACGGGGTAGGGAAATAAAAAGTTAGAAAATTAGCATGTGGGAAAACTAGTGGTCAAAATGAGGTAGAAGAAAAAACCTATGTTTTGGTGGTAAAAATTATGCTGATGATTTCATTTCGCAGAGCTGAAATGATTGGGCAGGTTAAAACCTGGGCTTTGGGTAGCTTTTAAGGTGCATTGTACATTTATCTTGTATAACTTAACGCTATGATTTCTTGGTCATCAGTGTCTAACCATGTCCTGGGTGAAATGTCAAATTCAGTGAATTCAGTGGGTGTTTTCTCATTCCATTAAAGACAGGCTAGACTTCATTCTTACATGTATTTGCTTCTTTACTAGTGCTCGTTAACCATGAGAAGGAAACATTTTATAATGGAAAACTCATCTTGCTTTCTTCATAATTACCATTTCCAGCTGTTGCTGGTTCTCTAAATTGGCAGTCATGACCTTTCCTTGTAGGATAGGCCAGAAGTTCCTCCTATTACCAAGAGTGGTAGAATCAGCAATACCCATGGCCAGAATTTCTATTGCCTTGAAAGCTCCTTAGTAAGTGAGTAACATTTGAGTAGATGTTGTTATCACTGTTGTGCAGATAAAGAAAATTCTGTAGAAAGCAACATATTCTGTTAAGAGCAAAACCCACACAGAACTTTCAATCAATTTCTCCATGGTTGGAAAGGAAAAATGAATCATCGCTAAATTAGAGGCAGCAGAGAGAAGCTCTAACACCAATTGTTTTTACTGGAATTTGACAAGGAATCATGTCATACCAGTTTGAAGTGACAAAGGTATTATTTCCTGGACCAATTTTCATTTGAAAAACTGATTTAAAGTAATTCTGGAGAATCAAATGGAGAAGACCTTTAGGGTAGTACAAGTGTCTGATTTCCTAGCTGTAACCTATACAAGCACTAGTCTGAAAGAAGTTTTACACCTTTAGGTGTGCTGACAAATTTTTCTTCTTTATGAAGCTCAATAAATGAAAGTTTTAGTTCTAGGTGTTCTGAAACATATTTCTGACCATATGGGAGAGCATAATCATTGCAGGAGAGCTGAACATCACCACCAAATGTTTAGAACGAACAGAAGAAACTAGGAAATATATTTTTCTCATGGAAGTGATACCTACCAACTCCCTGGAGAGAGAGGTTGGAATCCTTTACGGTTGGGATCCATGGAGTCATACTGTAGAGGGGACAGTGTTTAAAGGGTTGCTTTTGCTCCCATGTAAATAGAAAGGAAATTAAATTGTTGTTACAGTCAATAGTTATGATTGCAGTACACTTCTTTTGTAGTTAAAGTTGCATGCAGGAGACAAATTACTAAATAGATGGTGATTTCTTTCTACAGTTGAGACTGGCTTCAAATTTTCCCACAGCCTTCTGTTGAAGCATCCAGGTTACACAAAAACAATGAATTTGGCAAGCTGACAGTACTTGGACTTTTTTTGGCAAATGGTTTCAGTCGTACAGTTGTTCTGCCTTCTGCAGGCAGGTCTGGCTCACATACCCCTGTTTGAAATATGGTTTGTGAAAAATACTAAGCTTTAGAGTAGAATAGAAACTATGTGATGAGTATTTTGATTTTTGGCATGTGAATAGACGCAGTTTGGCAGTGTCTATAATTGAAATGAAGGAAGAAGGTTCACATAAACACTCAGAGAGAAAAAGACCTATAGAAATCTGCAAACCTGTGTATGTAGCAATTCCTACTGTGAAGATAACTTAGGAGAAACTGGAATGATAAAAAAAGATAAATAATTACAGTATTCAATTGTTATGAGTCTAAAAGAGTAAACAAATACATAGTAAGAACACCCATTTCATTTAGATTTTTTTTGTTTTTCTTCTTGACAAATTGATGACATTAAAGCTTTCAGCACTTTGTTTCATATTTAGCTCACGTAACTCCAACTAGATCTGAAATATGAATCTAAAAGGTCTGCTTTCTTTTAAAATTTTAAAAATGTTCTGGCTTGAGTTGTTAAGATGCTTGGAGAAGGTGACTTTTCTGCACGTATTTAGACACTATTTTGTTCTGGTTTTTTTGCAATTATTATTATTATTAAGCCATTGTTGCTTTTTTCAAAGAAAAAGTTAGATTTAGAGAAGTCTCTGTAGATGTGTAGTCTTGAAGATTGTCCTCTTCTGTTTTCACAGGTTAATTTCCATTGTAAGGTTCCTTTTTAAGGAGAATTATAATGCTAATGAGCCATACATTGTAATTCTTCTTTAACAAAGAATAATAACTATTTCTTATCATGACAAAGTAAAACTATTAGTCAAATAATACCATTTAAAAGAATAATAACCCTTATTTATAAATGCACATTGAATAAAACATCAATAAAATTGTCACCAAAAAAGAACAAAGAGGACATAATAACATTCTTCATTGCATTTGATTAATCTGCCTTCAACAAAATTTGTATTTTAGACTAAGTTTGTTTAGACTTAGAATATTTTAAGCTACACATGTTATATTTTGGTGCATTCTGCTTTTTTAGATATGCCAGGTTATTAGGAAAACTGCTTTCTTTTTATTAAGACTTTTTAACACAAAGGAAGTGATTTTGTAAAAATACACCTGCATTAAGATACATTTAAGGTTGGCTTTTGCGACTTAAAAAATACAGGGACTCTGTTTTCATCTGTTCCTCAGTTTAAGACTCTAGAAATATTTAGAGAATCTTTCTGGTTTAGGGGTTGGAGTCACTCTACCAAACATAATTTTACATTTCTGTTTGTTTTAGAATATACTTCACTTTATTCTTAGCAGAATTCATTCTTTTATCTGTATTTTGCTTAACAAAGAGAAGGGAGGATGTTTAGGTTTTCAATTTAACTAACCAGTTTACAATTACATCATTACAATCATGAGTGCAGTTGGACCAGCGTAGTGCATTATGTTCTTACGAAGACCACAAGTCTTAGGCAAATGTGGTGGGTTGAAGGCTTACAAACAGCAGTAATTTTAAAAGTGATTTATATTGGTGTAGCAATGACATTTGTGTTCATGCTTGAGAATACACACGCAGCATGAGAGGCCACAGCTATGCACGCCGTGGTGTTCTGTGTCAGGCTGAAGCAATTCTGAGGCCAGAATGAGGGGAAAGGAAAGGAAAGGAACGTTGTCTGCGTGTTGAGGTAAACATGTCCAATGCACCCCTGGGTGCTTCCAACAGGGCTGACCCTCTGCAAGGTTCTGGGCAAGGGGTGGCCTAGGAGATGAGGGGAAGGCATGTGGTAACAAACTGCAACCCTTTGGCTAAAAGAGTAACTCCACTGGAAGCTTCCAGACGTAACAGAGCTGTGATCACTTCAGGTGGATAAGGAGAAGAACTTTCCAGTTATAACTCTGCGTGGAATTAGTTCTGTATAGAAAACCCTCAGCTCGCTCAGCCGCTACTATGCATTTGCATAAACTGTTCTAGTTTCAAACAATCAGAAAAATATTTGAGGAGATATTTCTGTAGGTGTTTATACAGAAATTCAACGAAGGTTTCAATAAAGACTTATGGTCTAGTGGATCAATTTCTTTAGTCACTTTCTCTAATCCACTATAAATGTGATATTAGAATTAAAATTAGAATTCTATCAGAATTAACTTGAGCATTAGAACACTATATTGGGAAGCATTATAAAGTTTTTTTATCAGATTAAAGAAAACAAGATAGGCAAGTTTGCACAAAACGCCTGTTTAAGTAATAGTTTGTCAACTTCTGGAAATGTTCAAATATTTTCTTGTAAATTTTTTAGTACAGCTGTCTTTCATGTTTGGAGGTTAAGTTGGATTTTACAGATGCTGGATGAATTAGTTAATATGTGCATTGTTACAACTTGCATGTCCTGGTATTAATAAAAGTAGTGTTATATGGGGGATAAGAAATGCATTGTTGTTGTAAAGAGAATAATTAATATGGCATGCACACACTATTTTTCCTTTCAAGAGCAGCTAGGAGAGACTTGTTGCTTCTTGGAAGTTGTATGACATGATTTATGCTTGCTTGTTTCTGAAATGCTTGGGCAATAATAAATATTATAATGTATTTGTCTGTAACTTTGAATACTCAAACAATGCTTTATTCATAAATGGAAATTTTATTCTAAAAGTAAAAGCACACAAAAATTATATCAGCAGGTATTCTAAATATTTGGAAATATTGTATGTGAAGAGTAGTTACAAATAATCTCTTTTGTGGTTAGAGGTATGGCCATAAATTGGTTTGTGGTACAGTGAAGCCTATTCATTTTCTCCAGACATGGCAAATTCTATATTCTTGGTAAATATTTCATATTAAAAATCTGTAAATACTTTTGCCATTGGTGGAAGTAGATGGGAACATTTCTAAACATCTGTTTTATTAGAGGTATTTAATTTTTTGAAATCTGTAGGTATATAATCTATATTGTTCAAAACTACTAAAGATTAAGCCTTCTTCCTAGAAATGGAAAATATAATGGGAGAAATCCCTTGTTCATGGACAGATATGTCTGAATTTACTTATTGTTAGTATTTTTAGTATTCCTCCTGTAATACCAGGGGTAGCAGAGTGTTACTGACTTTATTAGTTTCAAAACAGTGCAGTTTGCCAGTGAACATGCTGAGAAAATCACAGCTTTGATAATGAAAGCTGGAAAGACAAATGCTGCAATTTCCAATAACACATTTATGGTTTGTACGTGGCTAGAGATTTTCACACATTACAGTCTTTGTAAGTGCTTCACATGTGCCTCTAACATACTTTTGTTAGTATTCCATATTCTAAGCTTAACATAAGCAGGATAATCCTAAATAGTCATGGCTGTGTCTCTACATATAAGAACATAGCTATACAGAATATTTCATATTCTGCCTATCACTGAATATTCTGTATATAGTATATCATTCTGTACCGCAGTATATTAAATTATATGCACACTATGATTCTTGACTTTTTTTCTGTATAATCCCACGGCTCTTCTAAAAAAATTAAGACAGTATATAGCAATGTAAGTGTTATAATACTTCACAGGCCCGCATCAGCTTCATAAAATGGGTTAAAACGTATTTGAATTCAGAACCGTATTTGAGCGTCCTAACTGCTGGGGGGGACCTCTTGCTTTCATGAGGTTTCATTTCTAATGGCAGAAATCAGTTGTCATCTAATTTTAGGCTATGCTCAAAATAAAGCTGTGTGTTAGATTTTTATTTCTGACTTGTAAAGAAAAAACTATAGGAGTGAGCTTTGATCTGCAGAATGGAATTCTTACATGTCTCTGTTCCATGATCTCTGCAATTCACAATGCATTTCTCTCACCTACACATTTTCTTTTTTAATTTATCTTTGTTTACAGACTGTTACAAAGAAAGCAAGCAAGAACTGTTCTGACATATGCTTTAGGGCCTCCGCTACTTTGATGTGGTATGGGAACTGCTTATTTACCGCAAGACTGGGTTATTAGTTGATTGGTCACAACCAGAGAGACCTGTGGTTTCTAGAACACATCTACAGGAGAAAGTTCACAGTACTAAATCGACCTGGAAAATTCTAAAGGCCAGGGATAATAGACTATTTGTACCTGGGTAAAAAGGCTGAGATAAAAATGGCATGTTAGCCAAAACCCATTTATTTCTGACCAAAGGCAGGAAAAAAAGTATTTGAAACAGTTTCCAAACAAGTTTGCTCCTCAGGACAGTCTGTATCTTTGCTACTTGATCACCAGTTACCACCACTACCACCATGGCTAGTTTGTTTTTGTAACTAATGAGGTAAGCAGTTGGCAGTGTAAGTCTGCAATGTATATAAATATATTTGATTTCTTAAAACCACTTTTAAACACATAGTTTAATACATTTTATATGCTATTTTTATATATTTAGACGTAAGATGCATTTATTTTTTTTAGTTCGTGTACTCCATGACCCCTTTTATGCGTATTATTCACTCAGATCAGTTATTACAATGAAATCCACTATGGATAAAAAAGTTTATGCTTACAAAGGGCTTAAATTTAGTTGTGTTTGTTAAATAGCCATTCTTTCCTGCCTCTGGAACAACAGTAAAATGGGTACTGGGTTTTGTTGTGATGTTTTTGCTTTGTTTTTTTCTCCCAATAATTAGTAATATATTCGCTGACAATGTCAAATATGATTTGAAAACAAACCCGATCTTTCCAAGAATTTTTTTTACTATCTCTTTTATAATTTTTTCACATAAAAGCAAACAATTTACACGGGCCACTGAAGAAATATTTGGTTCACTCGAGCTAGGATTAGAATTTACTGGTGTGTGGCATTGTTTAACAAAAGAATTCGGGAACATGAGCAATTGGGAGATTTTATTTTCAGGTTCAAGATATATGAAGCAATCCTCTTTGTGCACTTTGTCTGAATCATTTTATGCTGGAGAGCATACATTTTCCCTGTATTAAAGTAGAAACTGCTTATCTCAGTGGTGAGCAAAGTCTGTGCCTCAAATACAAATGAGTAAGTAAACTGACTTCTGAGGAATGCGTCCCTGTGTTTGCAGTGAAGCCGAGTTCTTGGAGGAATACACTCAGTCAAAGCTTGTGAAGGGTAGTGTTCTAAAGCCATTTTTTCCTATTCACTTACAGTGCAGATGGTACAAGCATTTATTCTAAACAGAATGCATTGTCAGAATAGTCTAGACACGCTATGATCAAGGGACCACAAATGGAAACAATTTGGTGTTGAAAACTTTTTATCTGATTACAGGGATAATGACTTGAAAATCAACCTGGCAATTTTGCATGATTAGAAAAGTGATGTTCATGTTGATTTCTCATCATGTTTCCAAATAGAAACAGATTTCTGCCCCATACTACATATTATTTTTCTCATAGATGACTCTGCATCTCAGTTTCAATCAACAATTTCAGCTATTCCACGCATGGAGCTGTTCTGTTGTTTTGACAGGCAAAGACACATCAAAATCTTGTAGTAGTCTCTTTTCCACACCACTGAGTCTATATGAAAAATGGAAATGGAAAAATGAAACCAGAAAATAATATTTAATTTTTAAAGCTTTTGGTTTACATCAAGTCTGACATTTACGCAAAAATAGACTCCTTAGAGAGGATCTTCATATTGAAATGAACGTGTGTATTTATCGGAATGACTGTCTAATTTTGAATCCTTAATTTCCAAATTGTGCAAGTACATTTAAGGTTATAGGGCTGCTTCTGGTCCTGGACACTCTTACTGAAAGGAAATAGGTTGACACAGTCTTATCTATTTTTATCTCTTTGCTTTCTTACAAAGCACTATTAGGACATCGCATGATTCACAAAGTTTAATGTGGTATGATAAGTTTAATGTGGTATATTATAAATAAAATCTTCCCCAATTTTTTTGCCTTTTTTATACTGTTCTCAATACATTTGATGAAAACATTATACTATAGAGTAGACGAGGTGTAGGGGCATCTAGTCTTAATTCTGTGAGTAAATTTTAGTCAAGGACTTGTCTCAGTAACATTTTCTCCTTCTTGGTCTGAAGATGCCAAGTCAGTACAGGATTCTGTCTTTTCCCCTTTCCATAAACTATGTATTCAGGTAAGTTTTGCTGAGCTTGTCTGTGTTTTCTGTTGAAAACAAGAATGAAAGCACAAGTGAGAATAAGCATTTGATGAAAAAGCTGACTTGAGTTACAGAGACATGGTGACTTTGAAATTTATTTTCTTCCATTTAAGTTTTAGCTTGGGCTTCACTCCGTATCCATCTGAAAATTCATCTGCTGGGTAGAAATTACTGAAATCATTTCACCCGAAATGTTTTAACAGTAGAGGCAGGACACCAGCAGAATTCTTCAAAAGTTTGTGTTTGGACCAGTGGCCTTCAAAAGTGTTCACAAATTGCTTTATGAGGAGTTTTGTTGGCTTTTTTGGTTTACTGGTTATTCAGGGTATTAAAGAAAAAAGGTGATCTATTAAGAAATTTCAGAAGAATATAGCAAGGCACAAGGCTGAAAAGTAAAACGATGAAATCCAACCCAGATAAATGTAAAATCATGCAAGAAAGTCAAAAGTCCTAATGTCACATTCAAAATAATGGGGTCTGAACTGGCCATTGCTACACAGGAGTGAGAACTGGGGTTTATGGTAGGTCCATGAATATGTCAGGCTAACAGGGAGGAGTAGGGAACAAAACAAAGAACACAAAAGTGCTACACTCTACATCCATGTTTTACCTTGGCAACTATGGGACTCTTCTGCTCCTATTTCAAAAGCAATCTAGCAGACCTGGAAATGGTTCTGGGAGAGACCGGCAGGATGATCAAAATGATGGAATAACTTCTGCACAAGGAAATGTAGAGAATTTAGGGAAGGGTATGCATAGAAATTCGGAACCAGGAAATCCTCTACTATTTCTCCCTTATGCTTTGATTGTTCTCCTTAGTATAAAGCAGATGTATTTCCGATGGTGTAGATCAGTATTACCACAAGAAGTTATAAGAGCTTCCTCAGGAATACTGTCTCTCTCATTGTTGGATTTCATTGTTAGGTGTGCACAACCTTCAAGTGTTTGAGGAAGGGTACCATTTGTTCTTGCTCTTATCTGGTTAAGACTGTGTACTTAATGGTATTACTTCCATTCCCTGTTTCTTCTGCTTGTATTTTTCCTCATTTTTTTACTTTGTTTTGTAGGAATTAAATAAAAAAACCCCGTAGGAGAGACCGTGGAACTGGTAGAGTTGGCAAACACTCTTAACACTGCTTAAGAAGAGATAACATTATAGAACTGAAGGATGTTGAATCAGTGAACAAAACCCCCATAAATTAGGAAGAAAATTGGGTTCAACTACACAGCATTTATCAAATAAAAATGGAGGAGAATTCAGAGGAATACAAACAGTAAATTGACTCATTTGAGTTATTTTTAACTCTGAATTTTTCCTGGTACTCAATTCTCCTGCTTCTGCTTTCCTTGTGCTCATAAATTTGTTGATCACCAGTATGTAACACTGCCCATTTTGGCCACTGCCTGAACTTGTCTCTCAAATGAATCAATAACTCATGTCCTTCTCTTGTTTCAGTTATGTTCACATCCGAAGCTGGTTACTCTCATCTTCTCAGTCTTTCTCTCCTGATAGAAGGAAGCTGTTCGATTTTGTCTGTGTGTAAATCTATGATGTTCCAGCCTCTGTCTAAACACTGTTTGTTTTCTGCTTAGAGTCATTTGTCTACAATCTTGTCATAATGCCATAGAAGCCAGGAGGACTCATTCAGTAATTTAGTGCAGTATAGCACAAAACCATTTCATTTTATCCACTTATTCTTATTTTAAACCTCATAATTTGAACATAATCGATTTCTGTATTTTGAAAACTAAATTGTTCCATGCCTGTTGTTGAAAAAACCACTAATTGCAGGAATAATATTGGATCTGAATTACACGTGTCATCAAGAATGAGGCTGCCATTTGAACATTTGTCTGTTAACTCTGGTAATTCAAAATGCGTTTGATTTCCTAGACGATGACAAAGGACGTAGACAATATATAGTAATGGGAAAAATTTATCACTAAAATTAAGTTGTAAAACACTGGGCTGATTTTTAGATAGCACTGTCAGTCTTTGGGAAGTTATGATTACAGCATGATTAGTCATTCACATTTTTTAATAGAGCTCCTTTGTCTAATCATAGTTCATCAAGGACAACAAAGGTGGTGAATGGTCTGGAGCAGATGAAGGAGTTGGGGGTGTTTAATCTGGCAAAAAGGAGGCTCAGGGGAGATCTTATTGCCCTCTACAACTACCTGAAAGGAGGTTGTAGGAGATGAGAATCAGTCTCTTATCCCAGTTAACCAGAGATAGAGAAGAGGAAACAGCTGCAAGTTGTGCCAGGGGAGATTTAGATTGATTGGATGTTAGAAAAGATTTCTTCACCAAAAGGATTGTCAAACATTTGAACAGTATGCCCAGGGAAGTGGTTGAGTGACCATCCCTGGAGAAGATTATATTTAGAATACATGTAGATGTGGCACTTAGAGAAATGGTTTCGTGTTGGATGTTGGACTTGGCAGAGCTGGGTTAGCAGCTGGATTCATGATTAGAAGCCTTTTCCAACCTAAATGATTTTGTGCTTCTGTGAGTCTTTATATTTGGAGCTAGCTGCCGTGATTTTGGACTCTTATGACCATCTTGCTCAGTACTAGTGGCATGAAGAAGCAAACACTTCTCTTTTTGACACAGAAAGGTCATTATATCTTTTCCATTAAACTATAATGGAATGCTGATCTCCTGCCTTCTGCCAATGAGAATTACCAGATTTAGAAAGTGTCAAACCTCTTTTTTTCATTGTGCGAAAGAGTGAATTAGAAAGGAAGTGACCAGTTTATTTCTTCCACAATTATAAATCTTAAGTCTGTAAGGGTATGTTGTCCAGTTAAGAGTTCTTATACCATGACTTTTTTTTTTGTTAGTTCTAATAAAGGGCTGTGTGGATTAATTTTAAGAGTGGTGAGGCTAAAGCTTAGCACAAAGCCTGAGAAATAAGAGCAAAGGTCTGAGTGGTATTTTAACACTACACAGATCTTGCCTAGTTAAAAATATTGCTAGCAGAATCATTTAAGGACATAAAGAATCCACTGATCACAGTTTGACAGACTCTGATCAAACAAGTTGAAAGCTGTTGTCTCTCGATCCAGAACGGAGAAATCATCACTCAGTAATAACTCTTTGCTTGTGGCAAACATGGCAAGTCGTTTGAGTTTGCTAAGAAATTGTTTTTAAATTCTTCAACCATTGCAAACCAGAGCAAATAGTCTTCAAGACCCACCCTATCCTTGAAGAGTGTATTTAACTTTTATTACATGTCTGTGTAGCCACTTAGAAAACACTGTTAGAGTGCTTTCGGTATAAAGGTGAAAGAGAACGTTTCTCTGTTTCATATGTTTGCTAATCCTTATGCAAGGATAGATGCAAACCAACTTGTAGACTACTAGTATGCATTTCAACATTTTCTTAGAATTTTATACATATTTTTTATTCATTCCAGTCTTTCAGTTTTGTGTATTTACTTCCTATATTTCTTCTTTTCATGGTCACTTATCCTTGCTTGAAAGCAAAGTTCTCTTTTGTGTAAGTAGTTAGTCTCTTATGTCTGTACGGGAATGACTGTCAGGCTGTTAGGCTGGGATTTTTTTAATCATTCTTTATTTTTTTCCACCCACTACTTTTAAAAACTCTTTGAATGGTGACTAAGAAAATGGAACAACTTGTCAATACCTTTAAATTAGACATGCAGGACTCTGCCTCTCTATTGAAAAACCCAAAACCAAACAAAACCCAAAGTGATGGGGGTGTGTGTATACAAATTGAAAATGGCTAAAAAGCAGTCCTAGGTTCAAATTCACAAGATTATTTCAATAGGAAAAAATTCGGTCTCTTTTTCCCTGAATTTTTTAGTGTCTTGGAAATAATTACACAGCTTTAGACTTCCTGTGTTGAATTGAGACTGAAGTGAAAAGCCATGTATTCTTTTTCCATCTTCTGAAAAATGATAATTTTACCATTGTTAGAATCAATCTTCTTTCAAAAATATAATGACATGTTTTCGTCTTATCTATCCTTAAAACATTAAATCTTTTATATGAATTGGTTGACAATTTTTGAAGGATAACCTTTTCAACATCATAAAATAAATGGAAGTGGTGAAGGATTTAGATTCAAAATGCTTTACCAGTGCACTAATAATTTGATGAGCACTGCTATCATTTTTCTAAAATGGCATTAGATTAAATCTTATTCATCCAGCAAATTCTTTTGAAGAGCTTCACCTTTAGAAGCTGATGACACAAACCAGCTTGAAAATGTGATTGTGGTATTTGAAATGCTCTGTCACTAGAGTCAATTTATGTATGATTTATGAAGAATATTTTGTATGTTTCTTTACAAGTTTTGCTACCTTAGTGTTAATATTTTAAAGCTGAACTTACAAGGACATACATAGCTACCGCTCCATAGTAAGATCTTGTTTCTGGTAACTTAGCACATTTTTCTCCAGGCATTCATGTCAGCAGCACACAACCATGATGTGAAAGGAAATTGCCTCCAACGCCTCTAAAATTGCTTGCTTGGCTTGAATTAATCTTAATCGAATTTCTGTCTGAGATGTTTAAAAGCTTACAGAATCTCATCCTTTGAGCACAGCTTTGCTAATTTGATTTTACATTCCAAAGTGACGAGAAATTTTGAGACCTGCAGGGCTGCTGTTGCTGATAATGTTTCTATGTGGGTGGCGTGAACCACACTGTTCATTAATGTGACATACCTTTATAATTCATGTCCTCAAATAATAGTGGTGAAAACAATGAACTTGCACCCATATTTAACTGTCTTGTCCCCCTGTCTAAAGTACCAAATGTTGAGAAAGAAAAATACGGTGTATTAAATTTCAGATGCTTATATTGGGAAGAAAGCCAAACTATTAACCTTAAAAATGCAATTATTTTTAAAATCCAAAACCTAGAATATTACCACAGTAGAGAAAAAACAGAAGGAGCAAAGACTTAGCCAAAATTTCCTAAAGATCACTTGCTGACATCATTAGACTAAGACTACAGTCGAGTAATTCTAGAGTTTCTAGTCCTGCTGGCCACAACATGACAGCTACCTTTGAACTTATTTGTAAATCAGAGGGATGAGTCAGATGATCACATTGTCTGAAGTAAAATGGTAATTTCAATTTTACAGATCATTCTGAATGCCAGAATGTGGTGGACGGCTCTGAAGCCAGACTACAAAATAAATCTTAGAATCCGTGCTTCAGTGCAGGTTGCCTTTTGCTCAGCGTGGTGGGGGTTCCAGGCTGGTGTAGTCTCTTCTCTGAAGGAAATCAAGTACCATTGTAGAACTTTTGTCTTTCAATGCCTGTAGTAGCACTTTGGTCTAAGTGACTGACTGTGCTCAGGAACAGGAGCTGAAAGACCCCTCTTTGCAAAATTCTGAGCTGTGAACCAGCTGAAGCCATGTGGTTTTTTTCTGCTTGTCCTCCTCAAACAGCAGCCACCGCTGCCTCCATCAAGGCAATAACAGCAGGCCAGGAAGCATCATCTGGAGGATGCCTGGGGGACTGGCAGGACACTTCCACTTCAGCTGCAAGGAGATAAGCCATCCATGTTCATTCAGTAGTTATGATTCATTGCACTATCATGTGCATGATCTCAGCCTTCTACTTCAGCTATTCATTCTGTAGCTCCTGTAGTATGGACTGGGGAGTGAAAAGAGTGAGTTTTGCTACCTCTTTCTCCTCTGTGCAGATAATTAAGACGTGATGAGATGTGAGAAATGCTTCCAAGTTATTTTGAAGTACATAAATAAACATTTGCAACATTAAAAATTTAAATCGTATTGGCTACAGTTGTAAATAGGGGAAAAATGCTTCTTTAAACCTATTACTAACTCTTTAAAGTTGAAATAGCTATAAGCAGAAACAAAATGTAATATATTAGAAGTCCATTTGGATTGCATGCTGCTGAAAAGCTCAGCCCAGTTATTGGAATTCTACTGCTTTGTATACAAATTTATATATTAAGAGGCATGTATAAATAGAAATTTGCATCTATAGTACTCAAGAACATGAGAAAAAACAGCCTGAGTAGTTATGAACTATTATTAAGTCAGATTTTTCTTTAATTTGGCAGAATTGTAGAAAAGTGTTTATGTGACTTGTCCGTGCCTTGCTAAACGTTTTCACAAAGATTCGCAGGAATGCTGTGCAGGGTTGATAACTCATTTTCCAAACAAGTGCTGTGTTAACCCAGCAGCACTAGCTCACTTGTCTTTGAGAATTGCCTTTATTTTTTGCTATGATGCAGTGGCTGGGTGGGCCATGACAAATAGGCTTGCTTCCCGCTGGTGTGAATGAAGACTTTGAAGCTCCTTGTGGCCCTTTAAAGCTGACAGACCTAATTTTTATTATTTTTTTAAAGAAGACTGGATTTTGTAATATTTCGTATTTAGCTCTGAGTGCTCTGTTTAGCTGTGTCTCAGCCTTTTCACAAATCTGGACTTTCTTCCAATTCTCCAAAGTTTCAAAGAGCTGCTGCCAGTTTGTTTAATACGGTGGCTTCATCCATGTGATGTGTCTCCACCAGTGCTCTTTCTTTTTCTTGTTTTTCCTTTTTCCATCTTCTGTTGATATCTACTGTATCTTACTTTCCGAAGTTAACTGAAACTGCTACCTGTTCACCTGATGACTAATACGTCTAATGGTCTAAGAGTACTGCCAAGAGCTGAGCAGTGAATTTCTACTGACCACTGACCTGCTGCATTTGGCCTACAAGCTTATGGTACTAAGTATTGTCTTGCATCTACCATAGAATTTTATGCAGGCCAGCTGTCCCCCACATTTTCTGCATTTCTCAGGGCTATAATCAGCTTATTTATTTTCCCAGTCTGTGTGCTAGTGGTAAAAGGAGCAGGCTCATAATCTCTTTACGGTTCTTCTTTTCTCCTCTTACGTAGTACTGGTACTTTCATTACCTGTATCAAAAATAGTAGGGAAGAAAACATAAAAAGCATCTGATCAGTGCTGGCTGGAATTTTTCAGATATTATAAATGGTGCTACCACCACTGATCTAAAGCCTGCACTGATACAAATATCAAGTGGAAGCAGTCCACATCTTCTTTCAGAAACCGCACAACTGGGAAGATTCCACAAGTCATACTGTCTCTCTTGGGAGACAGTACAACTACAGTGTGCTCCCTGTATTAGTCATGAGTTTGTCTATAAAATGCAGTCCATTATCTAAATAGAGAGACATCATTTGTTCCACAAATTACACAGTTCAGAGTAAGGTATTTGTTGTAAGAGTGCATGAAGTTGCAGAAATACTCAAAATATATTTTTCAGCTCTCACCCCTTCAGTCCCTAGAGGGTATTTTCACACTTGATGATAGTAGTAGTGAGGTCTAAGTCTGCTGTAACTTAGAATTATGCAAAACCTTAGGTTGTGACACATACTGAAGGTCACCTAGACCCATCCCAGAACAAAACAGGGCTAAATCACAAGTCAGGTTACTTTGCAAAGCCACTTATCTGGTTGAGTTTCGAATATCTCCGGGAACTGGGAATTCTACAACTTTTCATAGAAACTTTACCGTGCTTTAAGATAGATAGATAGATGGATAATTGCCTCCTACCCCTTCACTGTGCATCTCTGAGGGGAGCTGGTTTTGCTCTTACTTGCGCCTCTCCTTATCGTATTGGAAGGCAACAACTGTATTCTCCTTTAGCCTTTTCTTCTTCAGACTGTAAAACCTCAGTTCTTCAAATCTCTCCTCACTAGCCCTTTTGGATGCCTTCTGTCCATTCACTCATATCAAGTGTAGTCAGAAAAATGAAACAGAATCAGTCTGTATTTGCTTGATCTAGGATGATAGTTATGCAACTCTGTTGTATTGGAGTTTTTTCTGGTTCTATGTGAGGTAGAAAGCTCTAAAGTGACTCATGACCTACCTGGGGATAAAATCTAGTCTTCCGGCTACTGACTGAAGTTTTCTGACAGCTGAGCTATGAGTCTAGGTTTTAACGTCAAGTTCTAATGCCAAGTTACCCATTTGGTGGATTTTTTTTTTTCCTTTTAAATTTTGCAGCAGGGATTTATCATTGAGCAACTAGGATGTCACTCTTACCTTTGGATGTCTGGGATGGTGGGTCTCAGAACTGCAAAGTGATGAACCTCTCGTCTTCTACCCTGCTAGCTATGGGGTAGCGAAAGCACTTTGTGTTTCTGCTTTTAGGAAAGAAAGGGACATAATTTGTTGAAGACAGTAACTGTGGGACTTTCTCTTAGCTGCTCCTCAAACTGTAAGCAAGTTCTTTTACTGTTGTTGGCTCAGTCTTATTTTTCAGGGTACTCCAGTTCTGTTCTAAGGAAGATTCTGCATGATTCCCTGTCTGTAATCCAAATTTGATCGTGATAGCTGTGCATCATTGATCTTCATAGGATCTAAAACTTATGTAGGATCTAGGTACCATTGTATTAGACGTGGTATGTTCCTCTGAGGTTTCCTTCTCACTGTTTGTCTGAATATTTTTCCACATTTTCATACATTTTGATTGGTATTAATTGTTTGACTGATGGGATGCCTCACCTGTATCAGATCTTAATTTCATATAAGTGATGCATGTGAAGTCTTTTCTTCTTTGTATTTACTTTAGTGTCTTGTGGTAGTTTCACTATGCAAAGGTTTGTGCCTCAAAGGATTCACTATTTACAGGTTTATTCTTACATGCAAGCTTCCACTTTTACCCTTGCACTCAACTAAAGTACTTGGCCAATTTAATTGCAGTTTTGAAATGTTGTGTTTGTACTTGTTAAAATGTGAATTTTTTTTCCCACCCTCTCACTATCCAGTAACAGCTAAACGTATATAGTACAGACAGTGTAGAAGGAGAACAATATACTAAAAGTGAATATTTCTACAATTTAGAAGGCTGTTAAAACACGAGTTTAGAGGGAAAAGATGGTTTGCTGCCTTATTCCTTCCTATATGCCTGTATAAGTGTGTACACACAGACACACAGTGTCTTATTCTTGTACACACAATGTGTCTTCTCCAAGTCTGTCCTAGAGTTAGGGGTGATTAATTGACACAGGCATCATCACAGACATCATATGCCAGCGTTACTCAGAAAATTTATTAAGTGTTAAAAGCTCTTTTTTACTTTGAAGTCTACAGCAATTTGACAATAATTTTTCATTATTAGACATACTTCATGTTGTCGCTTTTAGTTAAAGTACCTACTTACCTGTTTAAAACACTTTTCAGTCTTTACATAGGAGTTTTTTTCATGTACCCAGCCAAGTGCCCTATATTCACTGCTATTTTGTAAGAATGATGGGTACTTTAAATCAGATTCTACTTTATGTTAACTCGGATGACCTTGCCCTGTCTCCCTCACTTACCCTCAGATTCTTGCATATACACTGTAGCTTGCTCACCAGAAAGTTTTTTGTTGGACCATTGTTTTAATTCTTATTCATGGTATTTCTCACAGTCTGTTTTCTTGAAATTCAAAAGACCATGATCATGAAAAGTCATAGATTGTGAATATTGAGGGGAAAAATTATATTCCATTGAAATTCATACTTCTATGTTGTCAATCTTAATAGAGCCCAGCTTAATAATGTCCAAAATTTATGTTAATCACTCGCCAGAAGAATGCATTAAGATAGTCTGTTTAATGTAGATTTTGATTCTTCTGGAGTAAGACAAATTGTGTTTGTGATATACATAAGAAAAAATTTTAGCTGGCATTCCAATTCACTTGCTGTAAGCAGAAACAAAAGTGGTCTAAGAACACTTGGTAAAAATAGCTTAGGGAGAATTAACTAGAAATATGAGGGGGAAACCTACTATGCATACTGAAAGATCGGAATAAATATTTAACCTTAAAAATATGTTGTTTCTGACAGCACCAAAAATCCTTTGTGAATGACAGTGATTATTGATGATGGATTTTGGGGGATGCTCGGATTGCCTTACTGTATCTTTTTACAAGTCACATACTTAATGCTTCTTTACCAGAGGCAAAGATAGGCATCCCAAGAGTAACTCATCCCACCTACTTTTCAGGTGAAATGCATCTAGAGGTGCCTGTCTTACTCTGAGTAAAAAGGGAGTCCAGTGGTTAGCTTCAGCTGGATGCCTTCCTTCTGTACAGCTCCCTGTAAACACGTCGCTGTCCCACAGCTAGGGAGATCTGCACACCTGTCTGTGTGGAACCTTAAAGCTGAGAAAATGCGATTGACAATCTAATGTTAATGTCAACTGCTAGTGGAATTTGGATGAAATCTTTTACATTTGAGGGATCTTTTTCCTTTAAGTCCTGATTGCAAATTTGCTCTTTTCAGGTTATGACCAAAAGTACTGTTGCCATAGCAGCAAGTTTCTGCTTTTGAAGAAAACAAAGGGCAGTGTAACATATACAAAATAAGCATAAATATTTTGGTGGAAAAACGGTAAAAAAAAGTAAAGGCCTTATAGAAAATACATTTATAGATTTACATTGTGTCATTTACTTTCTGCCAAATGCAATTATAATAGTATCGAGAAAGTGTTTTGTACCAGGGTGGAGCAAGGACCACACAGAAAAGCCTTGATTTCTTGTACAGGAGATAGTGTACAAGACACAGCCCATTTATAATTCCTGAAAAGAAGGTTTAGCAGAGGTCAGAAGTGGAATGAATGTTAAAATTCAACTACTTGCTAGGCTATGCCATGGCTAACTGGTGTTAGTATGGCTGTTCACCTCTACTGTGCTCTCATTTTAGTACGATCTGTCTCTTGCACTAGATGACAGAAACAGATCCTTAAGTGGCTGAGCATTTGACAAGTATTATGGGAAGGATATGGCGAAATGGAAGATCTGTTCTTGATCTAGAAGAAGAAATCTATTTTGAAAAACCTGAGTTTTATGCGAAAAGTGAGTTTTTGAAAAAGGATAATTCCAGTAAGGTGAAAGGTTGGAAATGGAGGGTGGAACGTGTTCTGGAAAGAAGGAGCCAGGTTGCCATAGTAAACCCTTGGAAGCTGATAACACTTGGGTTTCAAGTTACAGTTAGATAGTCAGTACATCTATTACTGCATACCAGTGTAAGACTGCTATGACCTATTTTGTGCTTATTTGCTAATTTCCATGTGTTGCTTTGACCCTCAGTCTTGTAAAATTTCACTAACCAAGAACAACCCTAAAATAAATCCTTAGAATAACTTACATCCTGTCCTCAAAATTCATAAGCCGCTCAAAACATTTTGTTCTTTGGACTGGTTACTCTTACCTGTTAGCTCACATGGGGATGTTGATTTGAAGCATTTACCTCGGACCTGATTTCCTCAGTCATACTTTATTATCTTCTCAGAATGTGCTTACTTTGTTACTCCATAGTTGGTTTTTTTCTCACTCAAAGTGAAACTTAAAAACCAGAAAGGAAAAAGTAGATCAGAAGAAACCTATCATTAGCAAGGGGAACTGTACTAGCAAGTGCTTGTGTGTTACTTCGCTTATTTCAACTCTCAAACTGTAACTTGGCCTATGCCCAGCTCCTACAAAAGATTCAGGCACCCACATCTTAATTAGTCTCTTAAAGTTAATGAGAACAGAGCATATACCCAAATCAATCTTGATTTTGTCCCCATGCCTTGTCTTGGCAGCGTTCATGAATGGTGAAGGGCAGGTATAATAGGTTGCCTGTCAATTGTGCAGAATATTGCTGTGAGGTTCTTGATACCTTCACAATTGCGAGCCTCTGGCAGAGACTAAAGACAACTGAACTTTTACTGGATCAGTGCCACTTTCTCTTCTAAGGTTGTCTTCCACAGGCTGCTTGATAATGTATGTTCAAGTCCAGCTCTTTAAAATTCTTCTTTTCTTAATTTCATGGCCTGCATCTTACCATAGTAAAGCTTTGACAATCATTGTTCAGTTATTAAAAGACATTTCCCGGTTTGTTTTCATAGGTCAAAAGCATTTCTTTGGGTTAAAAGTAATGAATAAGGAGACTTGTGCGTATAAGCATTCTTCAATGAGTAGCATGATGATTTCATGCATGTTTAAGTTGTCTGCAAGACATAGAATGCCACCTCAAGATACCTGGCTGGATTTTATTTGTTTATGTATATGGATCTTCTTCTAGAAAAATGTTCATTATAGCAAACTGCAAGCTCTATTTAGACATCTTGATCTTCATTTTTGACAATCTTTATTTTCTCAGAAATAAACAGATTTCTGAAACTTGTATGAATTTAACCACTTCTCCCCAAATTTCCATATATTCCTGAGATGACTTTGCACAAGCTAGTGCTTCAGAAGTTCTGGCAGGGTTTTGCAAATAATAAAGCTAACAACTGGTAAGGGTTTTTTGACTGGAATTGAACACACTTTGTAAAACAAACGGTGTCTATATTATTGCTTTTGAATAAACATCTTATTTCAGTCACAATGAGTTCAAGGGTTGAATGTCTTGTTTATTTGGGTTTGTTTATTTATTTTTGTTTGGCTTGAGTGGTTTTGTTTGGTTTGTCATTGTTATTTGCTTTTTTGGATGTTGGCGGCTTTTATGGTGAGGTGCTGGATTTTGGAGGGGGAGGTTTTCTCTGGTAAGAATGATAGGAGCATTAAGGCTGCCTAAACAAAAACTTATCACAAGTTTTTATCAGTACCTTATCAGGTATTCTCCCACCATTTTTGATAAATCTACTTCTCAGTCATGTTTATTTTTAGTTGTAAAGAAACATATATTTTCCCATTTCCCAGCCCAAAGTTGTGAGTCAGTTGTGTGCAGGAACTGGGAGAAGGTGTGGATGAATGCCACAGTTAGAGAGCGTTTCACAGTCTGCTGCTGCTCCTCTACCACCTTATGATGCTTTCTTTCATAAAATGCCAATAATTCTATGATTTTTTCAGACACAACAAACTTTCTATCTTGTGAAATTTATTCTGCTACTCAGCAGGAATCTTTGCAAGTTCTCTCCAGCTGAAGCACAGATTTTGGTACATTTGTGCAGTTCTATAAATTGCCTTCTCACCATCTTGTAGTTTAATGTAATTTATTTTTCCTATACTACCGAATTAGCGTTCATTTAGAAAAAACAATAAATTCTGTAATTAAATGTGTGTAAATATAACAAAATAAAAAAATCTTTGTGTTAGGAGGTTGTTTTTTCCTGAAACCTGTATGAAAAGTAGACAAATGGAAACACCAGCCCTTCCTGCAGTAATTTGCAGAGAACTGTGTGGGTAGCTGTTCTACTTATGTTTTGAAACCTATCATTTTCTCTAACAGTGCCAATCAGAAATCAAAATGACTAAATGACACTTAAATTCAGTTCAACAAAGCACAAATATGAGGGCTAAATAGCAGATAAGTGGTCAATAACCTAAAATGAAAGTGGATAATGCACCATGTACCTTTCAGAAGGATCTGTAGTAATTTTTTTGAACAGCTATTAACTTTTTTCTTGTAAACTGCAAGAAATAAGATCACCAGCAAACAAACAAACAAAACAAAAAACCCCATACTTTTAAAAATATTTTCAGAATATTATTATTCTAAGCTAAAAATATCTGCTCTGAAATGACTTTAAATTAGTTATATGAGTTACCAAAATCACAATAGAAACATACCAAATAAAAGCAGTATTATTAGGATACAAATGGTGTATTTCTCATTTTCTGAAATAATGGACTGTTTATCTTCTTTGATCTAGCACAAAATCTTGCATTATTTCTGAAAACCTGAATTCTATATGGCTCTAACAACCTTGCTGTCTGTAAGGCAGAGAATACAATTCCTCTCTCTTGTGATTTTCCACTTTACATTGCTGCAAAGCTTGACATTATTGGTTTCCAGTTCAGAGCCAACACCTGCAAAAGGGGCTGAGGTTATTTCCATTCACAGGCCTCTTAAGTCAGCAATTCAGTAGACATTCAGGAGCAAAAAACATATTTAAAGGTGTAGTTAGTCAAATTACATCCAAGTGCCTAACTCTTAATAATTTGTGAATTGATAATACCATATTTTTTGAGAATTAGCCTGCGTCGTAAAGGTGTATGTCAGTTTCTTTGACTGTAACATTATGTATTGGAAAGTCCTACATTTTCAGAGAAGTAAATAAGAAAAATAATCTTAAATATGCCTAATTTCAATCTATATAGGAAATAATCTATAAATGGGAAAATTATTCAAGGAGAGGGGAGAAAGGAAGCTAGTGCACATTTAAATAATAAAAAGATTTTTTAAAGCACTGCATTTACCTGATGTGTTTTTCAAATTGTTCTTTCTAGAGCAGACAATGCTAAACTTCTACAGGTCTGCTTGGGTTCCCAAAAGATCAGAACAATTCTCCAGCACCATGAGAAATTTCTAATTTTTTTTTTCTTTTTTTAATGAAGAAACACCTTTTCTCACTTACAATGTTCAGATTATGCTGTTAAGGATGCTTTACTGAATTTTCCTGACAGAAACAATAGCCGTCTAAAGGGATGTGAACTGCATGAGCTTTCACTAGTTATTTATTTATTTGTTTAAAGATATTTGACTGCTCTAGAAAAACAGTCATAGCTTGGCAGAGCAGTTGGCATCTGTTTTTTCCTGTTGTTCTATTAATGGTTGCATCAGATATTTCTGAGCTTACTGAGTGTTTTCTTTCCTGTTCCACCACAATGTCAAAGTGTTTTTTGTGGTGTGCGGTTTCTTTTTTTAATAGTGCTTTCCTTCTTTAGCAGATACTCCTGTCTTTCCTTTTATTTGGCCTGGAGACAGACTGCTTGGATGAAAATCAGTTCTGATGGTGGTGCAGGAGTCTTATGTGGCTAGAAGCAGTATGTAACTCATCAAATGTCCCAACTAATCTCTTTCTAGATTTTATATTCCTATCTATTTTATTCTTTCATTCAATATTACTTTTAACAACATGCTTGGATAAAAGCAATTTAATGTTATTTTTAATGCCTCAAAATGTTGCTGCACGGTTCACTCATGCTGGCAATCTGTGTAGGTAGGCTAGGTTTCCTCAAGTGTGGTGTCTGAATGTATTTATTTCTAAGATTTTCTTTGTGCTTTGACTTTGAGTAATCACCTCAATCATACTCTGTGTTTGGTGAATGTTTTTTGGGTAGCTTTTAATAATTCATAATTTCAACATCTCAATGAGAAGGATGTTTTAATAGAGGTGTGCTTGGTATGGCAGATACGTTTGTATTTTTTTCTCTTCACATTTTATTGTATTCTGTGCACCACTACATTTTAAAGACATTTTGTATCTGTAGAATGTTAACTTGTATGGTATTTGGGGATTTATTTTTTTTTATTTTTCATTGCACAGGTACTAAATAATTATTTCCCTATGCCATAAAAAAATTAATTTCATACTTCATGCAAAATTAGGCAATGCACAATCCTGTTGCAAAATAATTTTATTTCCTAGTTAACCTGAACTGTCTCCAGACACTTATTAAACAGTCAGAGTAACTGGGGCAAATAAAATTTATTTATGAATGTAATAAATCTTGTAAAAGTACTCCTTTTTCTCTATTAAGTATTCTTTTATTGTAATTTGTGTGATTGGCTGTGGTCTGATAGAATATCTGTTCAGCAAATAGGAGCAGTAGGGTTGAACAGGTTTTGGACACTGGTTGTTTGGGTAGTAACGTTGAATATTTACAGTGTATTTTGGTGTATCACTTGCATGCTGCTTTTTTGCTCCATGAAAGATTTTTAATTTTTCTTTTTTAACAGAGAAGCAACTAAGAACAAACAGCATATTCTGTGTGTTTATTTACAGCTCTTGCTTCCAGTGTACTTCACAAAAAGCCAATGCTAAAGTGTGTATTCACACTGTATAACTTCAGGCATGCCATTGTAATACCTGTGTTAAGATCTGCTCTGAAAATTGTCAGATTAGATGGCGAGACAGAAGGGCGTCTAATTGTATTCTGGACTTTTTATTGGAACTATTAAAAATTTATACTAAGCACAGAAGAGAAGGAAATGCAGAGCTTGTACAATGAACTTGAAGAAAAATGTTGAGTAAACTACCAAAACATTCAGGTTGTTAGTGGGTTTAACAACCTGGATCGAAACCCTTTCTCGGCCGTGCATAAAGTGCTCCCTACAATTTGGACTGCTTATAAGCTTTTCTTGCTTCCTTTGCATCAGAAATTAGTAGCCTTTTAACAAGATTTTAATGAATCTCAACAATCCTTTAAAGCAGATGTAATAGAAAGAACTAGCTAACTAGATACCTACCTGAAACTAGGATGTAATGTGAGTGTAATTACTTTTATCAGAATTTATAGTACTGAAATAGCACAGAATAACTGATTAGTGCTTTGAATGGATTTTTGTTTTGCTTTTGTATAACAAGCCCACTGGCCCCATTTTAATTGATTAATACTACGTTATGGTCTTGGGCATCTTTTGAGCTATCATCAGCTTTTCTTGCAAGATGCAAAGTTTCTTTCAGGAGATCTCCTTTGGGTCTTGATTAGATCTAGTGCTGTTTAAATAAACTTTCTGTGAGGCCAGAATTTGATATGCTTTACCTGTTTACATTTACAAATTTCTCCTGCAAGGAAAAAGAAGGGTAGGCATTATGAAGAAAACAGCAAAATTAATGAAAAGATCAGAAATGAGTGACCTTTGCTGTACGAGCCAATGAGGGTTTGGTGGGGATAAATGTCAGTCAGGAACAGAGACCTGCAGATGCAAGAGTTCGCGTGGCCTTTATCTGGCCACCGTCCTACCCTACCCCTGTCCTTTCAGACAAAGACAGGAATCAGTTAGGAACTTGGCATGGGAGAGCAGGTTGTTCTTAATGCAATCATTGAAAGTGATTCTGGGAACCACTGGGATGCAAATCATACCATACTTGTGTACGCAGTGGGTGTGGTGTCTGTAGGAGTGGCTGTAGCATGCAGCCCCTTAGTGCCAGCAGGAAAAGCCAAGGGATCTGCAGTGGCAGGAAAATAGGGAATGATTACCATGAAGCGAAAAGATGTTATCACTCCTGCTGTTATCACTCCTGCTGTAATTTCTCTTGGTGACTTGAAGGCACGTGAGGTTGCAAGGTGGTTCTGCAAGCTCTCCGCTCACTTTTAGAAGAGACACTTCTGAAAACTTTTTGAAAAAAGAAAAACTTTTGTAAGTTTTAGACACAACTTTCAAAGGCTACACATCTCTGGTTATAAAGATATTAAGACAATATAGTGATCATGAACTGAGATGAAAAGAATTGGACCTCGTAATACACTGAGTTTTTCAATACCTAGAAATGTTCATCTGCAGTATTTTAACATTAGAACCTACCTCTATAATTATTATTTCATGGACACCCTTTGGAGAGAAGCACAAAGATAATGTACTACAGCTTTATAAATAACATATTCTCTTTGTAGTGTCATCAATACAGTCATTTTTCTACTTCTCTTTTTTTTTGAACTATGAAAAATTATTTTAAGCACTTAAGCAAAACCCCAGTATGGTTGAAGGAGCTCTGCACACTTTTAAAAAATTATACTTCACCCACTGGATCACATTTGTCAACAGTCACACTTAAAAACATTTCAAACATAACTCAAAATTTTTTAGATGCCACAAAATTAATCTTCTCTATCTCGTATGCTTGCCATATCTTATACCCCATTCGTAACATATATCAGCTGACTTAAAAAAACTGGTAGATATGTATGAATGCTGAAAGCCTGGCTGCAGAGAGATTTCTCAGTTTTCTGCCAGTGTCTGTGTGAAAGCCCTGCTTTCTCACGGGCGCTATGGGAAAACACTTGAGAGATTTTGTAAACTATGGTATTGTTATGATACCAAAGAGAAAATATCTGAAGTAAGTGTTGTTGGGTTCAGCCAATCCCTCTGGGGGGTGGTTGGTCAGTGAACCAATAACCTTATGTCAGTCCAGCCTGCTAAGGTATATAAGGGAATCTGTAAATTAATAAAGGGTTGGTTTCTTCTCATCCTAAACCGTCCATGTCTCTTTATTCCTCGGTCTCTGCTCGCTAGCGACAGATGTGCACTTCATTAGTATTAAATTTTTAATACATTCTTAATAAGATTTTTACTCTGACAGATAGTTGCTTAGCTAAATAGTACAGCAAACTTTTTGTGTAAATGGAGCTTCCTAACTGTATCTCAATAAACCAGTTTTACTTTGTTCTCTTTCAGTTACCGAAGCAGAGGATACTGATATTTGTTGAGATCTGTCCTCTATCAATCCTGTTCTCAGCTGAAATACCATTTTTACTGCTGTGTTTGGGGACCCTGCTTCTGGACCACAGTGAAAAGAGTATTATTTCATGTAGCTGTGATTTGCAGAAGGAGACTGAAAAGAAAGGTGTTGCTGAGTATGGAGGAGCTGTGGGGAGAGGAGTGGTTTGCAGTAGAGTTGCTGCAAAAATCCAGTGCGAAAGGTGATTTTGCAGCAGGTCTTCCCCTGGGCTGTGAAGAGGTGGTGGCAGGCAGATATCCATTGCAGTGCAGAGCAGGGATCTTCTGCTTAGACTCACCTTCATGCCTGGGCTGCGTGGGAAGGGCAGGTGCTGCTGCCTTCATGTCGTCACCAGGCTCATTTGAGGCTGTCTGGCTGTGCCCAGCAAGCAGGAGCCTGCTGGGGACACGGAGCCAGGCTGGGGGCAGGAGCCCTGGTGCAGTGCTCTCAGATCACTACTGAGAGTAGCGCTGAAGTTCCTGATTTACAGTGAGCAGTTAATGCTGTGTTAGTGTCTGACGTTCTCTCAGTGTTCACAAAGGCAGAAAATTTGCTTAGTAAGAGTAAGTACTGTGCAAAGAGTGAATCTCAGACTGCTTCATGAATTTATAAGCCAATACAGCAAAATAACGTTGAGGCTACACTAATGGGCACCAGGAAATAGTCCTTACGGGCTTGGGGGCCACAGACTGTGCGGTATAGGCTTTTCAATGTTCACGGACCAAAGAGAGGGAAGAAGAGGGGCTTTTGAGATTTGTCTGCAAGAATATGCTTTTGTACTGTGCTCCACCTCTGGGGGTATGGCATCTTTGGACTTGGGATAGTATTAGCTTGGCATCCCAAGGGCATGGAAGGAGACCAGAGGGAATGCACACATTTTCCGTCTAGGTTAGATCCCTGCTGTATTTCAGCAGATCATTCTCCTTCTTCTTAACCCTTCATGTCTGCTACTAACTATTTTAATAAGGAAGATTTTGTAGGCATGGAAGTTTTCCAATATAAGTCAGCCACATCCTGAGTTTATTCTGCGATATATAAATACACCTACAAGTTTTCAAACTTTCTCTTTCAGCAATTTCATAAGGGGCAGCTAATTTATTTCAAAAGCAGATTAACTCTTTAAAAGCACTTTTTTTCTCCCCCAGCTAACAATTAGAAGTGTGTATTTCTCCATTCTTAGCAGCCATCTTCTATATTTTAACAGTGATTTCTATTATTACCTTGTGGTCCTTGCGTAACTTTTTCGTATAGACAGCATCTCACTTTCCAAACCATATACAGTCTTTCAGTGGAAACTTCTGTCAAGGTAAATACCCTGTTATTTCCCACCTCCATAACACATGTACAATGCATATTATTCAAAAAGTGGAAGAGGGATCAAATGATTTTCCTTTCTCCAGTATAAACAACAAACTGCATTATATGCATGTGAAGAATTATGGCTTTGGCCACATTTAAGCTTCATGTAATATCTTCTGTATTCATCTTCCTGATAAAAACATTCATCAGAGACCACGCTTGGTAATTCTTGAAACTGTTCAGTTAGTCACTTTTTAAAGAAATAATAAGGGAGAATGTATTTTATTATAGTTTACTATATATTCTCTTTAAATTATCCATAACATGACAGTCACAATTTTCTTTTACATGCAGTAGATTGTGTTTAGCAATGACCTTTAAATGTTCTCATCATAGTACATTTTAGTCACTGCTTCTAATCCTGCAGAAAAAAAAAGTAAGCAAAAAATGTCTGGCTAAAAATACACCTAATAATATTATAAATAACATAAAAGATAACTTTGGCCTTTTTCAAAGCTCTTAACCTGTCAAGCCATAAGCTGCAAGTGGTATTACTATGCAGGAATTCCAGCTTTTGCCAAAACCTTTGAGAAAAATGAAGGAAATAGCTGATATTAATGGCTCTCAAAATTTAGGAGGACTTGCACAGAATATGCCGCTTCCAAAAGGCATCAGCTCTTTACTTTTGTCAGAGAAGAGCAGTAAGGAATAAATTGTTCCCTTTTTCTTCCTATTTTTATAGTGTTTTCTGAGATACAATAATAGACTAGAGAGGCATACTCTTAAATGTTGTTCTTGATCCTGGTAAGAAGACCATTCCAGCTCATTTTATTGGAGTTAATTTGACCATTAATATGAGTAGCTAATATTCTTCATACTTTTCAGTTGACAGGATTCCACTTTGGCTCTCCATTCCACTTTAAAGTGCAGTTTCATCAATTCAAGTGTCATCTTGACAACAGAGGGGGTCAGATTCTGCTGGTTCAAAACAACTTGACACAATACCACTTCTAACTTACCTTATGTATGAAAAGAAAAATACTTCAAGGGCTCTTTTTTGCATTCAGATCTGTGTGAATGATTCTTGTTAGATTATCAGTCCAGTGCTGTCTTGCAGACAGTAATCCAGAAATAATAACTGAGAAAGAAATCTCAGTGAATATCAGTGAACAGCATGAGTGATGATCATTGTTGAACAACTAAATTCAAGTTCTCTGTTTTCTGTTTTACAAAAATCCACGCTTGTGCAGTTTGATTTTGACAATATGGTAATAAAAGAAATAGATGAAATTATCTAAGTTTTGGTGAATGACAGCTGTGAATCAAGAATAATCCTCTGTTGGATATTCTTGCTGGTATGCAGCAACCTTGTTTTTGAAAAATAATTCAGAGGTGAAAGTCAGGAAACTGAGTAGGAGGCGGTTAAAAGAGGGCCACATGTATCTTTTGATGTCTTACAAATTGGACTGTGAGGGCCACATGTATCTTTTGATGTCTTACAAATTGGACTGTGTGACCTAATTGGATGAAAAGTTAAGTTACCTGTGAGTAGAAACAGATTTACATGACTGATACTGCTCCTAGTGAAGTAAATGATGAGGCTCCATTCATTTCAGTTCAATAAGGAAGGTTTGGTCTCATACCTGATATTCAGAAAGATTTTATTTGCAAATTGTGATTAAATTTTGTCTTGATATGGCTCCTCTGAAATTTTGCAACAAAATTATTGCCTGACTCGAGGGGGCTGGAAAAGAAAGTGTCTTCAGTCAAGGTCCCAGCTGGGTGCTATAAATGTGGTTCTCTCCTGCACTGGGGCAAAATGCCCTCAGTGTCTCTAACTCCCCATGACTTCAGGAAGAGATAACAAACGCTTCTTTTATTGCTAAGTCCTAGGATAGTATGCAGTTGGTGTTTGTTGTTAATGTCTGTTTCCTCCTCCTTTAGGTCCCTCCCTGAAAATTTGGAACATTTCCCTTCTTTCATCCTGTGCATGTTTTTCTTTATCCTGTTGTAGTAAACTGCATAAGTAGGATGTCCTATATCCTTTTGTATGGCAGCATTTGATGGCATGAGGGTGCATGGAGAGGAACCATGTTTTCAATGGTTACAACACAACGTGGAATCAGCAACACAGTCAGCTCTGGTGTTCCCAAAGAAAGTTTGGAGTATATTTGGATCTTGTTATTCCTCCTCATCCTCTTGTCGTTAGGATATGAACAGATACTGCCTATTCTCAAAGTGGAAAACTGCAGCCATTCTCCAGGTGATCAAACTGCCTTTTATTTTAAATTAAAAAAAAATTGTATATTGGAAGCAAGTAACGCATGATCTAAAATTAAAGGTCTGAGTGACATAAAATTTCATATTTCAAATTGCAGATTGAATTCAGGCTAGGAATGAATGGCACAACTGCCTTTAACACGAATGGGATTTTTTTTCCTATTTTTGTGGGCTGGAACTTAGCCCTCAGATTCACATGATCTGCTGTTTCTCGATTGGATCTAGTTCTCAGTCTCTAGTTATCCACCAATTATGGCAAACTAATTTCCACTAATGACAGCTCTCAAATTGTCCTTCACAAGTTTTTAGTGTAATTTCTTTTTTGACCTTGGGCTTTCAGAACCATACACCAAACCGATTGTAAATTAGCTCCAGAGTAAAGAACAAAATATTACACAGAAATGTGACCCTGTAATAATTAACAAGGTGCCCCAGAGGGTTCCATGTATTATGATACTCTTTTCTCTTCAGACACATTAGTGGCCCTTGTGATTCCTTGTAGATTCCAGTGTTGCTTTTACACAGATGACTTTGCAATCTGCGTTAGTGGGCCATCTGTCACAGACCTTCCAGTTGAAGTAAAATGTGTTTTGAACCTTGTGCAATTGATTGCCTAAAAAATGGATTTTAACAAGTTGTTCCTATTTCACCTTAACTTTACATTCTGAAATATTTCTTGCAAAATACGGCAGTTGCGTATGTATTTTTTTAAGGGTTTAGGGATTTTTCCTTATTTGTTTTTATAGACATAATTTTTTAGCTTTTAATGCATTTATTTAATTTATCAATTACTATTGAATAAGACATGATTATTTCTCTACATTAGTTAGAGACGATGTTCTTGTGAAAGACATTTAGGGTTAATTTCCTGTTTTTCGTTGCCACATATTCATTTCAGTGATCATGTACACAGTGCAACTTTTGTCATTTTACTTAAGATTCAAACAATGTACCACATTTCTGTTTGATTTATTTTGGTTTTTACCTTTCTGATTTCCACAAGGACTCATGAATAGACTGAACTGATTACGCTGATATGAGGATTTCACCTGTGTTAGTTTACATTTACTCCTAGACTCATCTATAGAAGCATGCATGTTTGCATGTAAGTAAGACTGCAAGTTTCTGAGATATGGTCAGAGTTGTAATTTATTTAACTAGTAACTTACTGGTATTCAGTCATCTGTGTCTGAATTATCATTTTTATAAAGTCCTAGATGTTCCACAATGGACATAAAACATACTGGATATATTTTTTAAACTACTTTCATTTGTTGTTGGTTTTGAGTTTGAGGTTTTTTTCCCCACTGCTTATTTTTACATCCTAACTTTGGAGGTTGTCATTTAAATGAATGCATGAAGGTCTCCTCAGGGTTTTCATCTTGTTTAAATAAATGGAATTGAATTGATTTAGTGTTCCTATTACAATTTGTTAAAACTACTCAGGCTGTTGAGGGATGTAATGTCACTGGGCTTTATTATGAATTACAAAGGAAAAAAAAAAGGGAACTGCTCAGCCGGTTGCTTTGACATTAATTCAACCATTGTATAATATGCACAAAATGCTCCCATTTTGGCAAAATTTTTGATTCTGTTTAATTACATATTTTTATAGTGCTTCTGAAAACAAAACAAGTAAGCAAGGTAATTTGTGGTTTCCTTATATAGGTCTTAGTTTTAAATCAAGAGTCTCCATTAAGTAGTTATAATAAGCATCTTTATTATAGTAAAAAAACCCCAACTGTGGTATTTCTTAGTCCATCAAGAGAAATAACATGACTTTCTTATGTCCAAATGTTAAGCCATCTAGAAACTAGGAATGCTGGTTCCACCTATGACATGGGAGATGGCATGCTGGAAATCAGTGGTTTTGAAAATTCTTTGGAGCCAAGGTAGAAAAGTAGTTGAACATTGTAGTGATGGCAAATTAAAAGGGCTAATGTGACTTAAGGCCTAGAAGCAGAATAATATCAATATGTAGTGGAAAGATGGATACTACCTTTGTATGAACAGGACCATAGAGTTCTTGGAATACTAGGATCCCTTTTGGAACTCATACTTTGAGAAAAATATTATATTAGAACATTATATGTCATAATATTAGAAAGGTTTGAAGAAGACCCACAAATGTGGTGATAAGTTTGGAAATGAAGGGCTTTGAAGCTCTGTCTGGAATCAGTTCAAGAAAACACTCCTGTCTGTGTGATGCAAAGGAACAAAATATCTGATTGGAATTAAATACTGCTAAATTGAAATAAAATTACTGCTAAATAGGTATGAACTATTGATTGTTTTTATAAAAAAAAGTTTTTCTCTGGAAAATTCCTAAGGAATGAGACATTCCTTGAGATCCAATTTTTTTTAACCCCTTTTAACTATGTTATTGTATTGAAATTATTTAAAAGTTTTTCATAGAGTAACTTTTTTAAAAGGCTCTAATTTAGACTAAATACAACATAAAATGCCTTTCTCCGGTATATTCTTGATGGCATCACTCTGATTTATTACTACAATCTTTATCACAGCAACCATTCTTTGATAATGTACAGAAGTGGAACAATAAATCTCCAGTGTAGCATCTGAAAAACGGATACATTCTATGAATTTAATTTAGCAGTGTGTGACGGTTTGTGTGTGTTGTGGTGGTCTTAGGAATTTAGAAATCTAGAGTCAGTGGAAAAACACAGACATTTTCAGAGGACAAACCAGGCTACACAGGGATGATGTTTCTCACAGCAGGCCTTGGGGATCCTGGGTGACAGGTCTCATGACTGAATTTGAATTGCAACCCTAAAGCTCAGAACCCCCACCTCAGAAGTATTTAGGTAACAAAATCTCATTAGCATGTTTTCCCTTGAATTCAACATCTAAATAATGTTAAGGATCTCAGACTAAAGATCCAAGGTTACATGGGAGCAAAAATGTGAATCTCCAGGCTGATGGAGATACCACCCTATCAGGTGGTGCTTACTCACACCCCAGTGTTTCCCCACCAATTCTTTTTAACAACGTGAGGAAGAATGTAAGTTATTTACTGGTTGTGAGATATTTCTGAGAAAGTACTGATACCAAGGTAATTCAGGGATCATAGAACACAGCCAGAAATATAAGATCTGCCAAAGTAATGCTGCAGCAAGCACAGTTCCTTGTTTCAGTGTAGGCAAATAAGTGAAATTAGTGATACTGTATTACATTGCATTAATAAGACCATTATATCTGTGTCCTCTATGCTTTAAAACAGATACTGAAAAATTGGAAAACATTCCTGCAGGAGCCACAACAATGATTTAAGGTCAGAAAACCTGACAGGGAATGAAAGACAAGAAGCTCTCTCTAGTTATTTTATTTTAAAAATCCCCACAAAACCCTGAGAAGTAATTTAATATATTTATTGATATTCCCAAGGAGAGAAAATTTCTGATGCCAAAGAGCTCTTTAATCTATCTGATAAAGATATAAGAATCTGAAGGTAGAAATATTTGGATTTTACCTGGGAACTTAGGGAAAGCAAAACAGTGGGTGCATTTTCACTGCAAGTATTTAAATCTGGAGGGGTGTTTTTATGTTTTGTTTTGTGTTTTGTTTGTTTTTAAAAAAGTAAGTGTTAAAAGTTACAGGATTGATTATGGGCACGTTTATGTGAAACTATGTCACATGACGCAGGTGTCAGGTGATGACAGATGACAATAATCCTCCTTTCTTACCTTCCTCAAATATCATCTCGGTAATTTGCAAGTGAATACACTATTAAGATGCAGAAATTGTGGGCTTTTCCTTTCTTTTAGAGTGCTGCTGTCTTATGGATTTATTAGCATGAAAAAAGCTGTAAAATTCACCAAGGGTGAAATCCACTCCTGGCAGAAAGCCAGAAGAGAATGTGCTCCAGTTATATTGTGCTTGAGACCTGTTATGACGTGGCTTTATTGAAAAAACTGTGGGACTAGAATTCTTGAAGAATTATTCTCCAATGATTTCTGGTATGCTGTGCTGATACCACCATTGTATCAGAACATCTCAGAAAATCAATTAATTTACAATCTGTAGCACTCACGAGGAACTATTATTTTCCCAGCTAGAGCTGAGTGAGATTAAGAAGTTTTCCCAAGGTCGTGTGCAAAGTTACTACTGAGGTAGGCTCTAACTAGAGCCAAAAGAAAATCAAATATTTATTCTATTAATATAAACTTTTCTTTGTGGAATATATAACAAAAGCAATTGAGAATTCTTATGAAAATTTATTACAAATTTGTATGTGGATAAAAACATTACGGTTTGTTAAAGTATTTTTTCTTGAGGTAGTTTTTGAACTTATTTTGTACATAAAAAAACCCTAAACAAATGAGAAGTCCTGTTCAAAAAGTGTTTGATGTTTTGCAGTTATAGAAGAAATGTTTGGTTTGGGTTTTTTTTTTTCAGTAAACTGAGTTTGTGCAAAATCATCAAATCTGCAGGTATTCCTGTTAGAAAGAAAATAGCATTTTTTTTCAACTTTTTTTTTAAACTCTTCTGATGAAGCAGTTCTGTTTACTGGTCTTTATGTTTCACAGTCCAGTTCCCTAACTGAAAGTTCATTCTTATTTTTTTAGGGCTCAGTAAGAGATATATGGTTTTAAAATAAATGAAAGGTCTATGATTTGAAAAGAGAGACTTGGCAAACTTTGATTCACAGTTAATTTTATAGCCATTGTAACTATTCAATTTTTCATTTTACAATGTAAATTCTAAAAACATTGCAGTTGTAATGATAGAAAATGCTACCTCTTTGGTATAGAAGTAGTTTTTGCAATTAATTCTAATTCAGATTATCAAAAATACATTCTGTATTATAGAAGAATAGGATCTTGACACACTTAGGTAAAGTAGAGGTTTATTAGGGTGTGATTAGGGTGCCATTTTCCTATCAGTGCAAGAGGTTTCCATTCAACTACATCCTCAGGCGTATTTCATTTATCTTTAGAGAGCTGCATATATGCCATGGAATTATTTCAGTCCACCCCTCTGGGATCCTTAAAGAGTTCTGACAATATCAATCATAAGATTAATTGGATTTCTAAAACAAATTCTAGAAAATGGAAAAGAAAAGAATGCAATGTAATTCTTTGCCTCTCCTTGTGCTAAAATTTCTTTTTTGGAATTGAAGTGTAATTCTATGACAAACTAGGCACAGAATAATAAGCAGACCTGGTAAAGTTTTGCCCTATTTTGACTCAGTTCTGAAAGACTGAAAAGAGGCAATTTTGATTTTTGTTGAGAACATCTCTTGTAAGAATCATTCACAGCCTGGTTCAAGATGTTTACAGACTTTGCAGGTTTTTATTGTTCTCTTGACATATTTCCTTTTTTTCCCCCCTGCCAGTCCAGTTACTGGTACAAATCAAATATGTCTGGCAATCACATCTGGAATTTGGAATGCGTTTACATTATGTAGTGGAAAATATTTCTATTCTAATTTAAAATACAATGATGGATTTCTATGAAGCATCAATAAACTCTGAAACATCAAAATAATAATAAGTACCAGGACAAGTGATTTATAAATATCTGCTGTTTTTACATCTATCTGTATACATACTTTTTATAAAGAACTTAATTACATACTCACCTTGAAAACTGATGTATTTTTAGACTTTTTTTGCAACTTTGCTTTGGAGTAGATTTAGATTTCTTTTTGTTGTTCTGCATCTGCACTTAAGTAGAGGTTGAGTGTGAAGGTAGTCATGGATAGCAAATTTTTTCATACATTTAGAATTGCTTTTCCGCAACAAAATATTGTCTGGCAAAGTTCCAGAAAATGCAACAGTAGTTGACAAGGAGACCGAGAATCTTCTCGTTCTTTAATACATGCATGCTTCTGTCCACCTGAATTTCATCATTATTCTCAGAAATAAAGCTGAAGCTTCTATTCCCTTTCTGCTGCAATCACAAGGAAGGAGGGGAGAGTCTTTTTGGTTCCAGCCCCAAGTAGCACAGAACCGAAGGGAAGCTGCAACCTAAATGAAACTTTGGCCTGTGAAATAAACCTTTGAATTCTAAAGCAATAGGTGACTGAAATAATTAGTAGAAAAATGTGTATTTCAATGGTTTATCACTCAATGCCAGTATATGTGTTACGGGCTTACCACTGCATACTTGCAGTAGAAATATTCAAATCCACTTAACTGGATGAAGGTTACTCTTTGTCTCACAAAAAGGTTTTGATGTTCAAGGAAGAAAAAGAATACAAATATAGACACCTACAAATTCATAGGACCATGAAGGCAGGAAAAAAACCCCAGAAAACGAAAGGTGCTGAGCCAACTGTCCACCCTCTATCACTTGTAAGAATTGCAGGTTCAAAGGACAAGAGGCAACAATTGCAAACTACAAGGGAAATTCCAGTTGAATATAAGAAAAAAAAAAAATCACAGTGTTTAAGATCTGGAGTGTTGCCAAGAGAGACTGTGAAAACACCATCCTTGGAGATACTTAAAATTTACTAGGTAAATGTTCAACCATATACATTATGTGGTTATTTATTCTCCGTTTTTAATCACCCTCTACCGTCCTTTGGTCAACTGCCAGATAATTCAACAGAATAAGTACTAGCAATAGTAACTACTGAAAACTTCTTTATTTTCTTGAAATAATTCCGTGGAATTTACTGGTACAGATAGCTAATTTTCTAAATTACAGTAAAAACAAATGCTTGAATAGAGAGCTTAGAAAATAAATTGTCAGGAAAGGTTTCCTTTCACATAAAAGTGAATTAAGAGGGATATAACTTCATACTCAAATACAGCATATTGTAATTAGTTTACTCTATCTTTCTCAAGGGAAAGAAGGTAAAGAACTAAAGTAGTATTTCAGGTAGAATTCAATTCTTTATGATGAACATAGTTATTCAGTAGCTGACATATAATGGCCAATATTTTTGCAAAAGCCTAGCCTGCATGCCTGATGTTATTAAACAATGTTATGTTGCTTATTAACATTAACTTACCCATTCAGTGCATTGGAGTAGTGATCTGTCTTTTTAGGAAATCGCAGTATTTTACTATTAATCACGTTGCATAAAATCATAACTGAGATTTCACTGCATTCATTTCTTAATCCCAATAGATTTCGTGAGTAAAATAGTCTGATGGAATACTCACAGTAGACTTTCAGCTGGTTTTCAGTGCACCGACATACACACTTGTCTAGGACTTCTATATATACCAATGTCACAGGCTCCAGATGTCCAATAATAATATTAAATCTGTAGGAATATTACTCAATTAATATTTGTAAAAATATTTCAGAAGAGTTTTTAAAAATGGTTAAGTTTTTCAGTTCTTCCATTTCATCCACATTCTTCTATAGTTAAAAGGAACTTGATAAAGCTAGTCAGAATAGAAAATATAATTATACCAAAACAGCAATTCTTCTAGATTATTGTAATTTTAAACCAGACTGGTTTCTTAATTTGACTGACTGGTCCCCAGACTCTCTTGCATGATAGAGTATATCTAGACAGTTTATCTTATTTTGATGAATGGGATAACCTGTGGGAACAATTAGTTTTACAACACAGCTATAAAAAAAGTGTTCTCTTACTTGATATTCAGAAAATATTCAAAGCACTGTGTCGAGAGTAGACGGAAAGCTAAGGCAGGAAGGTTGACAAGGCTTATGTAATGCTTGATTTGAATATTAAACAGTGAGGAAGAACTGGAAGACTCAGAAAATTTTTGCTCTATTTCCAAATACATTTCATTACTCCCTTTAAACTTCCAATTTTAAATTTTAGCATTCCACACATTCCTATATGCTGCTACAAGGCCTTGAAAATGAAGGATGCTGAATAAATTTAAGTGATTTTTGAAATTTTACCAGTTTAGGTAAAACTTACATAGTTACTCTTCTATTTCAGTGGTAAAGGATGAATCTGACTATACTGGTGTGGCAGAAAATCCTCTACTTTTTAGAAAGAATTGTTTAAAAACACATCTGTTTCTTAAGTAAAACTCAGTAATATTACAAGAAAAATGGTTTCATATCCCATGTTCTTTCTTCAACCAAATACTAGCTCAGCATTCCTGGTTTTATTTACACTACACTCTGAATGATGGGGCATTTCCTTCAAGAATTACAGGAAATTTATGTGTTAAAAAAAGGTTTAAAAACTTTTTAGCCATACTCTTAGAATAGTAAACATATAAAAATTCAAACAGATTGTAAATTGTGATTAAATCTAAAACTTACAAATCAAGTATTCTATCAGTGTATCTTTTTGGTATTAAGGATAATAGCGGAAATAATACAGATGGTCTGATGAGATATTTATTGAAATTAATCATTTTAATTATTCATAATAGTTTAATGCTTGAATTAAATTAATTAATTGTATCTACCATACTTTGATGTGGGAAACTATGTGCAGCTGATAAATGATTATATTATAATTATGTAGAAATAGATTTCTGATGTTTTAAATATCAAGTTCTCAGCCAATTACTCCAAGTCCCCTAAAATAATTTGCTAATATTCATAGCTTTGTGGATACTGTAACTAAAAAAAACCAACTAAACTTTTAAACTTTGTACTTCTGGAACTGAAGTTCCTAAAGATATCCGAGCGCCTTATTGCTAAAATTTTAACTTTAATTTTGAGAAGGGTGGGCTTCATAACTTTGTTCTTTCCACCTTTTCATTCTTAGTCTGTTCTAGTATACCCATCATTGCATTGTGAGAGTTCAATGTTGGTTTTCTGAAAAAAGGTTTTTAGGATGTTTTCAGCTCAGAGTGCATTTCTCCTTAAAAAAAAGATGAGCCAGATTCTGACTTCAGAAGGGTAAGCTTGTTACAGCCAACTTCATTATGTTCGATCCCTTCTAATTTGCTATTCTTGACGTGTCATGGAATAGATAGTAACATATCATGCAAAATTGCAGTTGTCTTCACAGCAATGCCAGAACCTGATGGATCTTGTCCCTTGAAAGATACGTTTTTAGGAATCCAATCCAACAACCACAGATATCAGATACCAGGAAATTTCTACCAAACCCAGTGAGTGCTGTAGCACTGCTAAATAAGAGGCGGTTAATGTAACAAAATACAGAATTTAAACAATTTACTATATAAAATGCAACCCTAAATGAGTCACACAACTACCAAAAAATTTCAGAAATCTCTTTAACAGTCATTGGAGCTGATGAAATTCTTGATCTGCTGTTCATGGAATCACAAAATGGGTCAGATTGGAAGGGACCACTTTGGGTGATCTGGTCCAACCTCCCTGCTCAAGCAGGGCTGTCCTAGGGCAGATTGCACAGGATCTCATCCAGGCAGTTCTGGAATATGTTCCTCATTTAATCAATGGACTCTTACCTTCTTCTGTAAAGCATGCTCTTGCTGTGTGTTTGAGCTGACATTATGTTTCACCATCAGAAAGACAGAGAGGAAAAGAGCAGGGATTATTACTAAATCCCAAGAGGGTCCCTTCTCCTGCTTTTTTCCCCTTCAATTTTGTTGTTTTGGATTTATGCATCTGTGACCCAAGAAATCAAATTCTTAGCTGTGCTTACAATGAAGAGGGAAATTCTCAACAGCATGTTGATATGAATTTTCTGATTGTACTTCAGAAGATGTTTAGCAGTTCTAAGTAAGAATAAATCTCATGCATATTCTACAGTTCCTGAAACAGAATTTTGATGCATAGCTTAAGTAAAGATCAAGTGATATTTATTACATGTTAGATTTATTTTGCAGAAGTCAATCATAAATTTCTGTTTGGAGAAAAATTACTTAAAAATGTAAATTGAGTAAGTTTAGAAGAAAGTGTCAGAAGCCATTCCTCATTTAAAGATTGAATGAGATTCTTGTTTAATTTTGTAAATGCACCATGCTTTATTAAACACAGTTAAATCCTGTTACCATAGCAATCCTTTCTCCACAGAATATAGCTCCTGTGCTTTCCTGTTGTATTCCTTTATTTAGAAGTGGTTTCCTCCATTCTTATGCATTTCAGTTTGTATAAACACTAAAAGGAAAAAGTATTTAGTAAACAAATTCTCAGGTTACTGGTCTTGATGACATAATGACCCAGCACAGCGAAGTTTGCCTTCATGTTTTCTTTGGGAATGAGGGGATGGAAATATGAGACTCTGTTTTCTATTTGTTTTTTTCCTTGTAAAATAAAAATCAGTTTAAGAAAGTAAGGATAAGAATTCAAGATTAAAATACCTGGAGGTAATGCAGATTGTAAAAAATCTCTATACTTTCATATGAGATATGGAAAGATGTCTGGGCAAAGTTCTGAACTTCAATTGACTTTGGTCACCCCCAAATTACCGATGTCTTGTAGATGCACATTGAAATGCTGCCTTTTAATATTTTTTAAATAGGTAATACAAAAGAAAGAAACTTGACCTGTTTTCATGAATCTGATATTGCACCCACCACAAGACCACACCAGTCCTTATCTAAGTTTTCCATATGCAAGCTTACATGTGCGTACGTTTAATTGTAAGCATTTGTCAAAAAGTGTTCTTCTCTTCATTTTTTCACTGTTTTCGTATGACACTATCCTACCACCTTATTATTTTCTGATAAAAATTCTGTATTTTTTTTTTTTCTACATATAAGGAAACCGAGCAGAATCACAGTTAAAAGACTTACGTGTCTTGCAATAAATCTGTGTATGTTGATGGGTTACTCTATGGTGTAATTAACACTGAGTGCTGCATTATGAAATGTCTTCTGGTTGAAAAGGGCTTACTTGTCTCTGAAGAGTGGCATGGCTTTTGTGTGGGTAGGTTTTGTACTTGATTGTCTCTTTGCTAAATATAAGACAGAAACAATAGGCTATTTTATCCTACCAAAATTAATTTCTTTTAGCCTCACTAGCTGTACCATGGAAATTTTTTGTGTGCTGTTGAAGATGTACTGCTTTCTCAACACCTGCTGGTCTAAATTACTTGGAGACACTGGGAGTATACTTGCTTTCACAGGTATTTCTAGCAACTAATTGCCTGTGAAAATTCATTTGGTTATTTTCGACTTGAAATGACAGGAAGTGTTAGGAGAGCAGTAGGTGGGGTATATTCCCAGCTCACCCACCACTAATTTTTAATTCTATTGATTGAGTTTTAGCATATAGACTATATTGCTGCTCCACTGACTACTGTATCAATTATCAAATAACTCAGATTTTATTTCTATATGAAATTAATTCTATGCTCTATTGTATGTAATACTTATGGAATGATACTCCATTTTATAGCAGGAAAACTTATTCTAGTAAGTTGGAAGGAATAGCATGTGCTATTCTGGACTTCCCTCATTATCCCTTTGTACAATCAAAATCATAGCCTCAGTTGTCAGAGTTCAATAGAACTGTCACTTCCCTGCCCTCCCTCCCTCAAAGTCCTGTAGGATTCAAATATTTTGTGGCCATATGTTCCATGTCTTCAGATTTCACCCAACAACTGTTGAAATATTAGCTTGCTAGCCAAGGATCCAGAGTACCACTGCAAAGAAAAGCCACAAAATTGGACTAGTTTTGTCACTCATGATTCAAATTTTTCCCAATACAGAATTTAAAAGAAACATTTGACTTAGTAGAAGTTGGGGACTGTGAAGTCACCAGTATTCTCTGTTGTGTGGCAACCACACTTGGTTCCATGGTTTATAAATTTATCCTACAAGATTTTGCACATCTGTAGAGTTTATTTGTCCATGAATATACAGATATGCACAAATTGTCTATTTTCTGCTGAATATTCTTTCCCAATTTCATCTGTGAATTAAACGAGGCATTTTAAAATGATACCCTCATTTAAATAATACAGCAAAGACATATTTTTGTATGGTGTACTTTCTGTCTGTATTTTCATTCCTAGGGCGTGTTGATTGCCAGAGTTTCATTGCAAATTACCTACCCGCTATTCGTAGTGCAGTGCTTAAGTAGCCTTTCGTTGTTGTACTGGATCAAAATTTTGGAGGAAGGACTTTTGCTATAAAAATAGAGGCTTTCACTCTTTTAAAAGTAATTTGTAGGCAATTGTTATTACTTTGTCATCACTTTTTCACCCTGTAATTTTGGCTAAACTCTATAGTCTATTCATTTATTGAAGAAGACAAGTTAGTCATATTCACAATTTTAAATTCACATAAAAGTTTTCTCCAAAATTAATTTTTCATTGGGGCCACATATTTTCTTCATAACAGAATGTATAATAAGTGCCACATCCAGGTGTCTGGGTTAACATTGAAACTGCTGGTTTCAGCAGCACTTCACTGCAAATGCAGACACCCATTACAGCTCACCTGCCTATTTACGTGAGTTCAGGGCACATCATCTATTTTCCCACTACGTGCTGTGGGAGCCTCCCCTGCATTAAAGAGCCGGGAAGCAGCTGTGGTACACTCGGGCAATTTTCCTGGAATGGCTGGCAGGTTAGATCTATTGGTCTTTTCTGATCTAGGTTCTTATAGAATCCCTTGTTATTCTTCGTATCCTTTTCCAAGTCCCATTATATCTTTGCCTTATCTTTCCTGATGCCATCCCTACACATCCAAACCATAGCCCAGTACTCTTCCCAGGCCACATGTCCCTGCTTCCACTGGCTGTGCACTCCTTTCTTATTCCTCAGTTTGAGGAACAGGTCCATGCTCATCCAGAATCTATGTATTCAGAGAGAAAAAATAGTGAACAAAGCAGAGCAGTGAAAAAAGTCATTGTGTCATTGTTCTGTTTGTTCTGGGTTCCAGACAGATTATGGGTCAGTCAAGGTCAGCAATTTAGCTCTTAAGAACAAAGATTTTGTGATGATCCTGACTGAAGTCTCAAGACCATACTATCCAGCTCATTAATAAGCACTCCCACTTAGATACTTCCCTCCTTTTTCCCTTTCTTAGATAAGTTTGTTTGTGAATTTCACTTGAAGTATTTTCTGTGTCTTTCCCTTTGTATTGCAAAATACTTGTATAATTAGCAATATCTCCAATTTTATATTTTTCTCTCTTTTCTTTTTACCTTATCTAGCTCTTTATGTACATTGCCTGAAAATGGATTTTTGTAAGCTTTTCAGCACTCGAAGGTCTCTTATTATCTGTCAGTTAATGTCTCTGATTTCTCTATTGATCTACTATCTTTTTTGTCTGCCTTTCATTTTTAAAATATCTCAAAGAATATCTATCCCTTTCTTTTACTGGTTAGACAACAATGAGAAAATTGTTCTCCAGAATAAGCACAATTGATGCCATTTTTTGCTTGTAATTGCTTATTTGATCTGTCAGTCATCCCACCAATTTCAAACACAGGAATAAAAGTTGGACTAGAGAAAAATAGAACGAGGGTGAGTACTCTTTAGCCTTCTACACAAGGCTATAAATACAAAGAGATTTCTGACTGTAACTTCTGTCATATCTTTGAATAATGCGCTTTAAACACAATGGTTTTATGCATGATTTAGCAACTAAACAAAAAAAAAGGCAGATTTGATATATTAAAATGTTTAAAAGGCAAAAATATCATTTTATGCAAAGAAAGAACAAGTCTATAAGGAAAAAGTTACAGATATTTTAAAGGTCGGACATATGTAAAAGGAAAACAGAAATTCCTGGGGTATCAAATTAAGCAGATATCATATTATGAACATTTCCTTGGTCATTTTCCTGAAACAATTCCATGTTTTGCACTTAATTAAGTGCAGGTATAGTTTTCATATGGCTTTCCATTATCTGTAGACTATAAACTGACTGGGGTTGCAATAACAGTAACAGAAACAGCTGTGTTAGAGCTCCAATTCTGAAGGAAAAACAACTGTACATCAAAAAATAACAAATCTGAAGACAATTGGCTCCACGTATTTGAGCATGTACAGAAAAACTCTTCCAATTCGGGTGTGACTGCACACCAACAAGTGTCAATCAAAGAAGATGGGTAACATTTAAAGAGATAGAGGACAAAGGAAATAATTATATTTAAAATATCTGGAGCAATCGTAACATGCACACTGTGACACTATGTAACACTTATCATTCTTGTTCCCAGTTTTCTTCCCTGACATTTTGCTACCATGTGTCACATCTAAAGTTACACTGTATGTTCCTTGGGGGCAAATCCTCTGTCTTAATTTATTTTGCAAGCTGCCAGCAGTCTTCAGGTGCTGTGTAATAATGTGCTGTGTCTCATTAGCTTGCAGATGTATTTTGATACAAGTAACAGGATGTGATTAGGTTCTTAATAAAGTTTGTCGAAATCAGGGGTTTTTTTCCCATTATTTCCTGTTACCTTCTCCTCTTTCTGTGTAAACCTGTGAGCACTTTTATGCAAATACTTCTTTGTTAGACCTCAGTCCTGCATATTTGTTAAACCAGGGTAGTTTCAGGGTATAACTGGACAGAAGCTATTTCTTCTTTGTATTTCAGTGTGGCTTATGCTTAAAAGGAAACACAGGTGCTCAGTATCTCAAAGGTTGTTCTCAGAAATTCAGCCTTTTTATGTTTAACTCAGGCAAAACTTATGATGAAATCAGAGCAGCTACAGCCTCTAAGTCCATGAGTATCTGCTGCTTCTAAAGTATCAGGTCTCAGCTGATGGCTCAACGGGAATTTACCTTGTGTGGTACAGGCTTTCTTCATCTCTCATTGGCTTCAGTGAGAGCTGAAAGGCGCTCAGTGGATGATGGTGGGTAGCAGCAGATATTTAAATGCCCAAATCACTATCTGAATATTAAGACTCAGTAATAGTAGGTGTTATACCTGCCTAACAGTGGGATGGCCTCAAAACGGGCAGTTGTGGTTTCTCTTCCCCTTCCTCTCAATTTAGTGATCTCATGGAAAACAAGTGTTTTCGGGGCCTTTCTAGTATTTTTCTTATTATATTGAAATTACAGAGTAACTCTGTATGTGATCACAAATTGAATAGACTGGATTGGAATATTAAATGAAGGATGGAAAAAGTGGGAACTAGTTGATAGCATCCTGTTCTTAGGTGGTTTTCAATATATTTTTAAACTGCACCCAGTGATCGAAGAGATCTCACAAAGTTCTGATTTTTTTATTTACTTAACAGCATGTGGGAGGACTACTTTAGATAGAAATTATCAGCGTGATGATGTTCTGCCAGTTTTGTCAAATCACTGTTTGACATTAGATTGGTTCACATACCTGGAAATTTCCTTTGCTGCTATTTCCCTACAGATTTTGGGTACTTCTGGATTTTCAAAAATTTGAAATAAATAAGCTCCAGTCTTGAGCCTTTTGTAATCAATTTGCTCTCCTCTACAGATGGCACATCTTCTTCCTAGAAACATCAGTCTTTAAAAAGTAAGTTTACTGTTTGTGTGACAAAGGAGTTAGTGCACTTCCTTCCTTTATATTCAGATATACCCCAATACTAGTGGAATATGTTCTACTACAATAAATGGAGAGTACACTGTTTGGTGACCTAATTAACACAAATTAAATTGCATTCTGCAGTACACCAACTCTTTTGTACGACTATATTATCTGCATCTTCCACTTTGAAAACGGTTATACAGGTAAATTAAATCAAAAATCAGAAGGAACGATTATTGGTACTCAGTGGCTGCTTAAGGGCTTTCAAGCCTGGATTTATAAGCAGATTTAATTCAGACATGCAAAAGTTATTTGTCACTCTGTTAGACACCAAAATTCCCTTGGTAACCATTAGAGCAAAAGAGGAGCTGCCAGAAGGTTCAGTGCTTCCATCTTAAATACCCAAAGAGGAATCACAGGCAACAAGCTCAGTCAACCTGTTTCAAGATGACTAAATTTAGGTGAAAAAAATGCCCTTCCTTTGTTACTCTATGTTTGTTTAGAAAAAGAAAAAAAAAGTCTTGAAGATTGATTTCAATGGAACAAGAAGTGTGTCCAGTGGGCTAAATGATCGAGCTGGGGTTTAAAATTTGTTTTAATTAGATATTAACTGATTCTCGCTATCTGACTGTAGAACTCTGTAGTTAGTAGAAGTTTATCATTAGGAACTTCATCAAAGACTTTCTAAAAATTTAAATCTGTAATGTCATCTGCTGCTAAAATTTGTAAGTTCCACTATAATATCCACAAAGCTAGTTGGGTAGAATTTTACCTATGCTGTACTATGCTAGTTATCCCTTATTAAATTATTGCTATCCCTTAGAGGCATGCTCTGAAATACCTCCTACCTACTTATTTTTTTCAATGCTATTTCTCATTGCTAATTACCTGGAAAGATGTAGGTGACATCTGATCCAAATTTTTAAGAGTAAAAAAAGTGTTTTCCAATCTTTAAAAAGAAGCTTGTGCTTTTCTTCTGATTAACTTGAGATTTTATGTTCTGTATGATGACATAGCCTCGAAACATATATGAACCCTAGATTGTATCTTCTCAGACTGGTTCAAACTGGAAGGCAAAGAAAAAGAAAAGGAGCAAAGAATGAATTTTAAAAGTCAACTGCTTGCCATTTTGCCTACAGTTTATGCAAGGTCTGAAACAGCCCTCACGACTTAGAATAGTTAACAAGACAGTTTGCACGGCTGTGAATTGCTGAAGTGTAGTATAATCTGCTTTGCACTCCTCAGACCAAGTTCACCCAGCAAAGTTCCTCACATGCCGAACAAGTAAACAGGTACTGGCAAGTCCAGTACTCAGACAGAAACATCCTCTTCCTCCAGTTATTCCTGTAAGCACAAGTTCTTTTCTGTTTGCAAAGAGGTTAGAGAGTGTGATGAAACTTGGCTCCAAGAATATATGGCACAAGTAGATTTTTCCCCCATGAATGAAAGCCTCTATATCTAGAGCTGCAATTCAAACACTTCTTTGTCAAAAGATGAGGAGTTCACGATTCTTCATCCCTGTATCCAGAGAAATCATAGAACTTTTGGTTTGGAAGTGACCATAAAAATCATCTAGTTTCAATGCCCCTGCCATGAGCAGGGACAGCTTCCACTACACCAGGTTGCCCAAAACCCCATCCAACCTGGCCTGAAACCCTTCCAGAGGTGGGGCATCCACAGCCGCTCTGGGCAACCTGTGCCAGTGCCTCACCATCCTCAAAGAAAAAAAAATTCTTCCTGATATCCAAGTTAAACCTCCCTCTCTCGGTTTAGAGCTGTTTCCCCTTGCCCTATCACTACATGCCCTCATAAACAGTTTTAATCCAGCTCTTTTGTAGGTTCCCTTAAGGTACTGGAAGGTGCTCCAAGGTCTCCCTGCAGCCTTCTCTTTTCCAGTCTGAACAGCCCCGGCTCTCTTAGGCTGTTTTCACAGGACAGGGCTCCAGCCCTCTGATCATCTTTGTGGCCTCCTTTGGGCTCACTGGGAAGACTACTGACAGTATGAAAATGACAGCTTCCTACTTCAGTAACTTCTTATTTCTAGTACTTTGCCTTCAGAGTTCTGCAGACAATTCACTAAGTGCTCTAGGCAATGATGATCAATTCAATCAGAATTCATAGTTTAAATCTTGCAAGTTTTAAATGGCTTGGTGTAGAGTGCCAGGGAATTACATTTTGTTGTTTTAGAAATTACTGTTTTTTCCAGTGAAAAGAAATCAACGGTGTCTAAGTACACTTCAAAGATCTGCTGTGTGATCAAGGACAAGAGATTGAAGTGAGAACTTTATGAGTGTGTAATGTTGCTCTGTGCCATTATTAATGACAGCCTTTGAAAAACAGTTTTTAAGTAATACTTCATGTTTGTAAAAAATGAAAAAAAAATTATGTGGCTACTTTAAAATGATAAAATTTATAAATTGATGCAATACCAACTCTGGTAATCAAGATACTTATTTTATTATCAATATTTAAAACAAATATTACTTTTTATGAAGTATTTTCAATTTATTCACTCATTTGAGAATAGATCCCTTCATTTTATATTTTTAATTACCAACAATTTTTGTTTTTATCCTTGTTCTGGATGCTTTATTCCATAGTTGGCCACAACACTCAGAAAAATACACCACCTTCTCAAAAAAGGCGACTTTCTATTTTCGTGAAGGGGATGAAACTTCTTTCTCTCATCTTCAATGGAGAGATTTTCAGATAATATTCCTAAAGAAATTCTATTTGTATGATCTGATTTGAACAGAAGTTATCTCAGCAACATTCTATTTTTCTTTCACTATCACTCAGTTTAGATCACCCATATAGGGTCTTATAGATGGCATTACGAGGGTTTGGAGGTCAATCATTATCACTAAAAAGACTCTAAAACTCTGACAGGTTATTTTGCCAATACCTGCATTGCTCAGCATCCCTTGTGAATTGTGGGCTGGCCAGGGGACAGGGATCCTGCAATGGGAAGAAGTTAAAGCAACACCCAATAGAGAGGCCCAGTGCTTGCATATCCTTCTTACTCCCATCAGTCTCATCAGCGTTGTATTGGCATTCCAAAATTGTGGTCACCCAAAGGTTGCTTGAATTGAATCATGAGATAATAGAAACTAACCCAAGATCAGAAAGGACAAACACGTTCAGTGTTTTGAGCTGAGCCATCTGGCCTCAGAGCTGTAACTGATTTATTAGAAAACTCATTTTTGCCTGGGTAGGACCAAAGGCTGGTTGCAAGGCATGTAAACACCATATTGCTTATGACATGGCAGCTTATTAGTTTTTGGCAGATTCAGTAAGGTCTCTAAGTAAATAAATAAATACCTCTGATTAGTCAAGGAATTGAAAAAAGAAAGAAAAACATTACAGATTGCACTGAGTTTTCCTTTATTCATTTCCAGGCACCATTTAGTTCAGGGCAGGAGAGAAGTGAATTTTTTGAGAAGAATTAAAATAGTCTAGATGACAGAATCAGGAGGTAAGCCTCAAACAATAAAGCGAGGTTACTTGGGGAAATGCCTAAGGTAGCCTTTTTTTCCAGCTCAGTGAGAGATTTCTTGATACACATTGTTTTGGAGTTTACTGTTAAAAAAAATCAGTTTAATATTTATTTACATAGTCACATATTTATTTACATAGTTAGTGGTAGAATTACTTATGACTGGAGCTACCTTATTGTTACTTTAATACGTATTGCAATAATTATATGAGGTGATATGTCCTAAACAATTGTATATCTGCTTCTGAGAAAAAATCCAGATGATACAACATTTTACACATAGGTAACTCACGCTGTATCATTTATTTCTGTGAGTTACAAATGACCTCATAACTCACTAGTGATTGAGCAAAACAGAACTGGAAGTGACTTAGGAAAAATTATCAGTAGAAATAAATAGCGTATACAAAGTCAGTCTGCTCTACAAGTTCTCTTTATGGAACACCAATTTTCCTTGATGGACTGTAACATTTTTTATTAAGTGCTGAAGCACCATTAGTGCTTTGGTTGAAGGGTGGTATTGCCAGTGGTTTCAAAATAAGTGATAAGCAGGCATGTAAAGATAAGTGAAGGGTTGTACTTTATTTTTTTACCCTTTCTCCTGAAACTGTTACTACCAACACAAGCAAAGATAGACAAGTTTGAAGAGAAAACAAATTGTTCATAATTTTTGGTAAATGCCTTATCAAACAGCACAGAGATCCTGTTTCCCAAAATTTTCAGACGGCCCTCTATCAAATACAGAGGAAATGGTAGACCCAGAGGAGAAGTTCATAATGAGTTTTGAAGAGTTTTTTCATCCTATTGGCTGTAGAATTTGCAAGGAAATTTGATAAAATTCCAGGTTCGTTACAGAGAGCTGAATTGTCGTTGTGTAATCTACTCCTGGTGTTTTATTAATACCAAAGAGTTTCCAAATGACGAGTTTGCTCTGTCTTTGCACAAGATAAATGAAGATAGATCACTTGAAATATGGATCATCCTATAAAGGAACTTTTCTTTGTATCTTGTTTATACAGGAACTATAGACAATTGAGTCTCAGAGTCTCAAGAGGTGCAACAGAAGTGCAGCACAAACTGGACTTCAGTACAATGCCCTGTGAAAATTGCTGCTGCAAACTATGCCCAGGGGGTGAGTGAACATGAGTAGAGAGGTTAGCTTTACTTTGACCAGTTCAAGATTTGGGAGCATGGATTGCTGAAAACAGAAGGGTTAAAAAAAAGGGGAAATTTATTAAAGCTGAAGAAAGTTGATTTATAGAGAGGCATGACAAAAATGAACTTGTTCTGTATGGCTTCCCAAAGAAGAAGTGACTTAATTATGATCTAGAAGTACCAAAAAAAAAAAAAAGCTAAATGTTAAAAGACTATTTAAGCTAGCAGAAAACAAATTAAAACTTCTGGCTGGAAGTTGAAACCAAACAAATTCGAATGAGAAATAAGGCACAATTTTACTGCAGCAATAGTATTTAACCTTCAGAGCAAAAAGCCAAGGGCAGTGTGACTGTCCATCTCTCTGCCTTCAAATCAAGAGTAGATGTTTTTCTGTAAGATGTTAAATGTAAACTACTAAGCTGAGTAGAATTGAAAATGAAATCTAATGGCCTATGACATACAGGGTCAGAATAGATGATCTAATGGATCCTTCCTGTCTTGAGCTTTATGAAAAAGTTAATGGCGCTGAACCATTTTACAGAGGTGAAGAATCCGTCTTTCATATCCATTACTCAGCACGTTTTTTCCTATTTTTTTCAACTGGTTTGTGTAAGTAGATTGTAGAAGTGGTTTTCCTTTGAAGATTTTATTCCATGTATTGCTGTACTGTAACACAGAGAGCTATCCCCTCACATTGAATTTATTTTTGAAGAATATTTCAGTTTTCTGAAGGTATTAATGCCATCCTCATCACTATCTAATGCCAAACAAATATGCTCGGCAGTAGGGTCTTTGCTCTCAATGTGCTTTTGTGTCTCTAATTAATTCAGATCTAATCATTCACTACATCTTCATTCCCATATTTCTCCTCCTCTGCGTCTCTGAGGTTTTTGGTAATTAGAGGGTTGGAATTACGAATTCACATAGTCTTGTGGGGTTTTTTTACCTTCTTTTTCTTGCCTCATCTTTAAGCAGAATTTTATTCTCACCTCTCTTCTTGCCCTGGAGGTCTCTACAACATCCCTAGTGCTGTCCTTATTCTTTTTCCTATCTAGTAGCTTAATCCCAGATTGATTCATTATATCTCTCTGAGGCTCACTATAGCAATTTTTCAGATCTGATTTTTCTCCTGATACACACAGCTCTACTTTCCTCTCAGTCTCTTTCATGTTTTTGTCTTCCAGAAAGTCTGGAAGCCCTGTGTTTAGAATTAATATTCTTTCTTGGGAATAAATCATGTTTCTCATGTAAGTACTGCACTGCCATGCATTTGATTGCCAGATGTTCATATTTTGAATATAGTGTTTCTGTAATGGCATCTCCAGAAACAGTATCCTGGATGTAGAGGCACCCCATGAATATTTCATAACTCTGCTCATGGAAGGTCATACTAAAGTGTCTTTTATAGATTAGTTATGTGGTGAATCAGTTGTCCCATTGTTAAGGAAGTCCTTTTTAAATATTATGGTTGGTTCTATTAGTTCTAAGCCTCGAGTCTTAATGCTACAGCATAAGTAATTACACACTCTTTTTCTTCTTGTGGTAGTATGTCTAAAAAAGGGAGACTTGTTATGACTGTTCTGGTCAGGATCTGAACTTTAGGAAGTGCAGTACTTTTAATTCAGTATCATAACTTTAATAGCAGGCAGTGTCAGAAGTTTGATTGGAAAGTGAAACAGTTGTTCAAAAGGAAATTTTTTTAAAACATGCCAAGCACTGACTTACTTTTTAAGTTGAAGCTTATCTACTATTTATAAATTAATGTTTCTCTTTTTGATTTTTGGGTCATTCTCTAACTTCTCGTAATGCCATTTAGAAAAAGGATATTCCATTAATTGTATTAATCTTTGAAGTTTATATAGAAGGCATGAACTGACATGCATATCTCAAGCCCAAGAATATTAAAATTACTTCCTGTCTCAAACAGTTTAGCAGGTATACCACTCTCCTAGTTTCTAATTATTCTATATGACAAGAGGAATTTTTGATGACTTTTTACTGATTTTTCCTTACTGAAAAACTCAATTATTTGAAATTGTAGCAGATTTAATTCTTCTTATTCTCTTCTCTACAGCTGAATAATTTCAAAACCTTGGTTCTCTGAGGTTTCAGGTTATATGTACTTTTAACATTTCTATCAATTGGCAAACTTACTTCTAAATGTGTATTAGGGATGAAAAATATAGTAGCTAAGGCTTTCAAATAGTAAAACTTTTAACAGCATGGCAACTTGGCTCTGGGGTAGAATTTGGACCAGCAGGCTGAGAGAAATGACATTTCTAAGAAATTATTTGTTCTGGTCCTTCTTTTAGAATGTTTGGAATTGAAGAAAATCTCACCTTGTAAACTGACTGTCGAGTAGAAACTGTAGGTAAACTTTAGATGTGAGCTGGACCCATTGTTGTTTCCTTTTAATGGCGAGCACTTCATTAGTATCTTGCTTATTATCAGTTAAATGGCTAACACTAGAACCTTTGGGGGAGGCAGGCATCATATTCCTGCCTGTAATATTGAAACTGCTTTCACTGTGCAGGATTTTAGATAGTGGGCTGCTTTTCATTTTTACTAAAATGTCTACTGGTTTTGACATTTTAACCAAAATAAGGTCGTATGCTAAAATGCTGGGGGAAATAGGTCTTGGTGGAAATATTTTTGTGGAAATAGAAATAAATGTTGAATTAAAATGTTAAATGTTGAATTACCATGCTAAGGAAAACTGCATACCTAACAGAAAATACTGGAAACATGGGCAGTTTTAATTAATTTGGGGGTGGGGAGGAGGGCGAGGGACTAGTATTAGAGTGAAGGTCCTGAAAATCCTTACATATGAAGCAGCCATAGAGATAAAAAAGTTACAAACCTTCAAAGTTCACCTAGACAAACATACTTGTTGGATGATGCAATCTAAGCTTATCTTCTTTCTCAGCCTTTGTGATACAGCTGTAAACCTGAGAGGTTCAGGTATGCATGATATTCCAGTTGTTAGAGAAACACCATTTGCTTCGAAAACAATGTGCTAATTCCATTGCTGAGAAATAACACCAAAACATGAAATCCTATACAAGATGCTCATTCTCCAGTCATTTGTGTATGTAATTGTAAACATAATGCAATGGTGAAATTACGCTGTGAAATATATGCTTAAAAGGAAACCCCACTGAACATTTACTAATAATTCTTAGCATTTGTTTTATTTTCTTAGTTATATTGGTTACCAAGCAGATATTTTTATAGAATTGTGTGTCACAACCATGGGATCTTACTCCTTTTTTGGTAACATTTTTCTTCTAGCTATCTCTTGGCTTTTTTCCCAAGGTGCACTACTTTACATTTATCTATACAAAATTTCTTCCGCTGTGGGAGTTTGCAGTCAACTCATTCTTCCACAAATCAGGGCAGGTCATGACAGTGAAGGCTCAATACTTGAAGCATGTGCTAGAAAAGTTTGCTTAGGAGTACAATTGTCTGGGAGAGTAGTAGAGTTCAGAGTCAGCTACTTTCTGCAGTAGGTTTTCCATCTCTGACAATGGACAGTCATACAGATTTTATATTTACTTTGGAGCAGTAACACTTGAAATGGAGTAAGTACCATGGGAATCCAGATGCAGAGCCTGAGATTCTGCAGTTTTTTTCCTTTTTTTTTAAAAAAACATACATGAAAAGTACTATTTTCAGCATTTCCTTTTCATTTATAGCAATTCTTCACCAGGATAATAAATACCAAATTATTTACTTCAGAGGATTGAGAGGATTACTCAGTTAATGTTTAAAAAGCACTTTGAAGATAAAAAGCACTATTGAGCTGCTTAAAACTTACTGAATAGTTAATTATCTAAAGGTCCCATTCTCCCCCCTACAGGTTATTTCTACGTAGGGGAGAGTAAACTCTGAGCTTCATATCATGACTTTCAAAGCCAGGCATTTTAAATCTTACTGGTTTCAAAATTTGCTTTTTTTTTTTTTTCAGTGGCCTGAATCTGATTCCTTTGAAGTCAATGGCAAAAGTCCAACACTAAAAAAAAAGTCCACTAGAGCATAATGTAGCTGTTCAGAATAAACAAGTTGAAACAATGGTTAGAGTCCCTATCCATATTCACATTTTATCTTAGTGTGTATGTATGTGTGTGTATAGATACATACATACACTCACATGTGCATAGGTAGGTATATGGACACACAGTGAATTGTGGACAAGTGAGATACGTTTTTTAATTTGGGACTTTAACCATGTGGGACTGACTTCTTCATGAAGAGAAGTTTTTAGAGGGGCACACTGACCTTGCTGTGAACTTCCACGGGCAAAATGGATCTCATTGCAAGATCTGAACCCAACAGATGTATTCTTTTATAACAGGGATAGGAAAATACTAAGAAGTCTCCACCAGGTGCCTGTTCTCTGGACCCCTTGCAGCTGACACAGATACCTCATACAAAGAAATGGAGATGAAGAAAAGAGTTTTTGAACTCAACATTCGGAGTCAGCCCTGGTCCATGACAGACTCATTGAAGGTAATTACTAGCCATTCTTCCTTCAGTGTCTTAGCTGTTAAAGCTACCATAAGCAATCAGTGTAAGGTAAATGTTACTCTCTGCTGAGGACAGGAATCTCCCTTCGAACTAGGTAGTCTGGAAAAAACTGTTGCACACGTATCAGGTCTTGGCTGTAGAAGACATCAGTCCCCCAAACACCAATGCATATATTTAATTTCGCAAATATTAAATACCTCTTGATTCTGATATGACTGATGAGGACTTAGATGTTAAGTATTTCTTAATACTGGCATAATTACAGCCTAAACTTATCAATATATGCCATTTGAGAAAAAGTTGCGAGAGTTATATATTTAACTGAAGTTCATAATTGATTCCTCCCTAAGACAAAGAACAGTATGTCAACCTGAACTCATTTAAATTTGACCTTTTAATGTGCTACAGCAGCATACTATCTTATGATTTTAGCTGTGTTGGCTCTTAAATCAGGGTCTAGATGTAAAAGGCCGTACTGAATTCTTGAGTTGAATTTTTAACAAGGACAACTCTTAAGTTTTTTGTGATTAATACCAAGAACATGTAGGGATCATTAGAGGAAAGAGTAAAAGAGTGAGATGAAATCTGATTAACAAATTGCTTTCTGTATACCCTATTCTGTTTGCAAACATACACTAATTGGATGACATGAAGAACAGCTAAAGAAGTTATGGTTAAAACACAATGCTGTGAAATAAAAAATGAGTTGATCTTTATAGTAAGAGTGTAAATCTTCAGTTAAAAAAGAGTGTTTGGCCCATGTGTGTCAGACATTTCCAAAGTGCAGAGGTAGTTATAAGTTTATGACTTTCTGCTTCTAAAATATTCCTCTCCCACAGGCTCTCATGAAATATGTGTATGTTTACAGGAAATTGTGGAAATAGTGAGTCATCTTTTCAATAATTAACACAGGATAATTTCTTGAAAAACAAGATCAGCAGGGCTTTTTTATCCTGATTACAAAGAATTTTGCTTAGCTACTTTTGGATATGCTCAAAACAAGGAGAATTTTCAAAGTAATATCTAAGTGACACTTGCTCTTTGGCAATACACTTCTACCACTCGTTGCTCCAGTTCTCTAAACCGTAGCTGTGTATCTGTCAATAGAATCTTTTAAAACTTCTTTTTCTGACTGTTGTTCTGGTTTCCAAATACTTTTGTATGTAAATGTCACAAGATGCTCCCAACATGTGGAAATGGCTCAGGTTTCTCCAGTTCGGTAGGCTACGGTGTTTTTCATAAACATGATTGGAGCGATTGAAGGCAAGTGTTGGTCAATGGCTTCTAAAAAGTGATCGAAACCTGAATTGTCCATTCTATCCTCAAACACTGCACGAAGGAATGGAATGATGTCACACTAAACATTATGGCTTTGCTAAGTTCAATGTAAGTAGACAGAGCAACAAATAGGCTGCGTCAGAAAAATTTCATACGCATACACTCTACTAACCGACCCTAGTTACCAGCTCAGTGACTCAGCACGGTGAAGTCCCGGGTTATGTGACACTCCCTTTGACCAGTCTCTGTGTCAAGCCCTTGGGAAGAGGCTCAGCACCAATTCATAAGCAGCTCCACCTCAGGCACTCTGCTTCTACATTTGGCTGTCCACATAGCAACATTCTCCCCAGCCCTAGCCTCTAGTACCAAGAGTCTTTACGGCCAAATATTGATGCAGTCAGCTCACAGCACACCCTTCCAGCAGTTTCAGGTACCATCCTCTGTCAGCTTTGTTCCACGGTCCACACCAAGGCTCAGATCCTCTTTGTGTGTCAGATGTGGCTCATTATTCTCAGGCCTTGTTTGCAGTGTCGTCTTGGCCATGGCTCATTATAATGGGTTATTCCGGCCTTGGTTAAGGCAAAGCCATGATGTTGCCATGTGAAATGAAGGACATTTTCTATAGCCCACCACTCAAAGTAAGCATTTATTCCTGTCAGATAGTAGTTTGTGAAACTCTGGGATGGTTTTCTTCTTCATGTTTCTGCATACTAAATGTATGAGCTGCTTAGTCTAGTTCATGATGTAAATTACAAGACCTATTTGGGTTCCTCCAGGTCACATCTGAAACTACAGCTCCAGGGGGAACAGGAAAAACGTATGAGCAATATAGAGAGGATGTAATTTTTCCTTGGCTGCATCTCCTGTTGCAGTAACTGCAAGAGGAATGGGTATAGAGTCACCACAACACATAAAATGTAACTCCAGGATATTGTTATAATGATGCAGAAACATAATGAACTCTTTCAAGTATTTCTTATAGGCAGCCCTGTAGAACCTAACGTTATTTTCATAATGAAGAAAATTCAGGAGCTTTATTGCTAAAAAATAGAGCAAGTTCTTGCAAACAGGACATGATGTCCAGCATAATGAGTATGCTAAATGAATAGCCACAGGATACAGAAATTGTTTTACAAGTCTTCTCCATTAATCTTTTAAGAAAATGAGAATCTGCTACAACATTGGAATTTTGTTTTGGTACTTTCTAATTTAAAGCTTATTGTAGTCTTCATTTCATTTGGAGCCTGCAAATAGTAGCTAATGAAATTTGACCTCACAGACAGAGAGTAAAATAAATAACATTACTACTCATCAATTAAAAAAGCAAAACCTATCAGCACACATTTTAAATGTATGTAAAGAATACATTTCTGAAATGCAGGGGTATTTTAAATTCATGCAGTGACCCGTATGACCTTTTTATCAATATATCCATATGAATAATGCAGCCACCCCAAACCCATGCCATTAAAAATTGTAATAGTTGTCTGACATGCACAAGCAATGTTACACCAGGGATCTATTTGGCCCAGAGCATTCCATTAAAACACAAAGTGAGCTTCAAATGTATATGTTAAAATGAAACATCAGCTATAATGAAAAAGGAAGCAGAACAGAGTGGGCTTTAGGTATTGGTGTGCATTTTCTTTTAGAGAAAATTTTGCCATGCTTGTGCTATACCAAATGCCATTCCGTATTTGAAGTATAATCAATCCAAATTTTATTTTGCTTTTAAAATTCTCCTATGAAAGGTATAAGGCAATCAATGTGCTGTGCTCTAGAGAGATGGTGGTATTATTTGAGTTGCTATTGCTGTTTAATATTTAGTTTTCGATAAAGCATTGATTATAGTCCATTGTATTAGCTACCATACAAGTACTAAGGAAAATGTGGTAGCCCACCTAAAGTTCAGCATTTCTGTTTGAATTATGAAGCTTTGGTAAGATTAAAAAAAAGTAAAACACAATAGAGTGGACTGGTTATTATTTGTTCCTCATATATTATCCTGAACATTCAGAGATTGACCAGTCCACCATCTCCACATTCTTGTATCAGTTCATGTAACAGGATACCAAACCTTAGGATACCTAAGAAATCATCCTGTTGGAATTAGTGGGGTTTTTTAAAGTGATTCTAAAGACCTTTGACACTGCACAGTAGAGTACCAGACATTACACAGCTTCGAAGGATTTTCTTCCTGACACTGCAGAGTTCAGCCCTTCCCTTTAGCAGTGAGGAATTCAGTCACGGTGAGAAGAAAACTAAAAAACTGTTGCTGGGTTTTCTATCAAGCACACAATCTATCTCCATAGACATCCTTGACATGACAAGGGTATTCCAAAGTGTACCAGATGTAAAGCAACAGTGGATCAATGACAGGAGAAGGTAATTTAAGACTTTAAAAATCCTGAACACACTCTGGGTTGACTGAAGACTGCAGGTGAAAGTCCTTTTAGTGTATTTATGTAACTTTAGTGGGGCTACTAGTGAGGAAAGTGGTTTTCCATGACACCAGAAGCACATGAAAATATTAATGCTTCTGTGAAAGTACTGGGTGGCAGACTTATTCCCAAAAGACAATACATGTAGCCTTTGGATTCCTACATCTATAAAGCTGTTGTGGATACTATGGATACTGGCATTTCTGAATCTCAAATATTATCGATAAATTTATTCCAGAAAACGAATACTTGTATTTATGCACTGTAAGGTGTTTTTTAATAGGAGGCAGCCAATGCTTCAAAACTTGCCAGCTTTAAGGACATTTGTGCTGGAGTTGATGTCTTTGTACACGTCCTGTAATTACTTTTATGCAACCTCACAGTTGTATGTTAAGACTAAATTTTTAGTCCACTCATTCGGCATTGACTGAAACAAAATTATTTTTCATTTTCCTGCTTCATTCTTCAAACTGGAACATAATAAACAATTTCTTAATATTCTGAGAGAAAAGGGGCAGATTTTGTATAACAAAACAATACAAAATTTTAATATTTCAGATTAATGTGGTAAACATCAGATTTCAGCCCACAGTGAATTCTGTAAAAAAGCGGTGAACAGGGATTTGGAAGAGAAGTACTGAGAGGTCTGCTACTAACATTTTAATACTGTTGAATTTGAAAAGTTTATGAAATTTTCCCTCATATATAATTACCGTATTTGCAAGAGCATTTGCCAACACGGAAAAGGGCTGTACTTAGTAACAGCCAGCCTGTCATCCTGCCTCATTTTTCAGCATTCCTGCTTTTCTTGGGGGTCATTTTTAATGACTATGTACAAGCACCTGAAAAATCAGGTGCATAAATTAACTACCAATTAAGGTAATACAAAAAAAAGAAAGAAAAATGTAATTACTAGTTTCTATATATAAGTCCACTCATTATCATGTGGGATGGGTGCATGTTTGTCTCGTGCATGTTTATCACATAGCAATTACTGAGGCACAAAAGAAAAGTAACATTTTCATTGTGTTGCAGTGCTGAAACTGCATGTAACATGCAGCAGAAGAACTTGCTCTCAAATTTATATGTCAGTGCTTACTGTTGAAAGAATGTTATCACGATTTAACACAGCAAGTGCTTAATTATTTCTGTGTAACATTTCCCCACATTTAATATTACTGTCTGTCTGGAGTGGCTGTTGACCTAGTTTTCAATTAATTGCAGTGAGAATAAAAAAATGCCTTTAAAGCAGTGAATTTTTTTCACTGGATTACCCATGACAACTGAAATGGTGAACTCATAATTGATAAACTTTGTTGCCACCATCAATAGTGAACTGGCATTATTATACAAAATCTTACAAAACACTAATGGCATCAGAAAATATACAGAATGTTGAGAATGTTCTGTGGTTCTGTGAACAACCAGTATGCCTCTCCAGCAGATAGCATTTTAATCTTTCTTTGAATATTTCATGTAGGTTTAATCTTTGTTTAAAATTTAACTGCTGGAGAAGAACAAAAAGAAGACAACATGGTAGTGACAATGTCCTTTTTATATAACAATCTTTGTTATATAAAAGGGATATATAATTGTTACAACTCAATTCTTCCGTTATCTTTTATTTTAACTCGACTATCTTAATTTTATTTATCTTAACTTCCACTGAAACCCAGGAGAATTTATACACCTAAATTCCTCTGTAAATATGATTCCTAGAAGTCAGAACCCTACTCAAAAATATTTAAGACCTAAAACCGAGGTTCTCTGCTGCCTGGAGGGATTCAAGCTCAGTACTCTCAGAGGCTGAGCTGGTCCTGCCTACATCCAGAGTCAAAATACTCTTTACCCATATGTAGAATTTTGCTACCATCAGATGAAATAATGATTCTATAGCTGTATTTGTTTCATCAATTTTATTATGGATTCAAGGATTTTAATGCTAATAAGACACACAGATGGAAACTAAAATCAACAGATGGTAAATACTCCCAAGTACCTGTGACCTCTCTGTTGTGCATCCAAGCATAATTCCTTCTACTTTTTTACTTTTTTTAATGTTTTTTCTTTTTTTTTCCCCAGAAACACCTCTCAAAGTAAACATTAAAAGAATAAATGGCTAGCAATTAGGTTGTTGCTGACATGTCAGAATACAGGATGACTTCATATAATTTAAGTAACATGCAGACTGTAACTTATAGCATTAGAGATTTACTGTATGCTTTTTTTTCAGCACTGTAATAGCTATGGACTGTATTCAGCACTTGCTGGTAAAATTAGCCTCCGCTAACTGTATGTTATTTGTCTCTCTCTATATCATTATTCACCACCATTTTTTGTTGATATCTACACTCTTAGCACCGTGTGAATCCCCTGAAAGTAATTTAATCAGCCAAGTTCTCCTGTCACTTAATCCTAGTCAATTTAGGCTGCCCTGGTATTAAGTGAATGCATAATGTAGCTCAATGGATGAAAATTAAAGGAGATCATGTTGTTGTATAGATTTCACTCTCATTATTTGGATTTCAAGTTGGTTGCTCTTTAGTAGGTTTTCCATCCTGCATAGCTCACTTTGGTGACAAGGGGTAACAATGGCCATAGTAGCTGTTAGTGTGATATAACTCATAGGTACCACCCTCTGCTAACTGTAAGACCAGTTATTATTCCCCATAAAGCTACTTTTAAGTACGCAAGTCAAGCTTGACAATATTGTCACGATCAGCCATAGACAGCCCTTTATCTGCAAATATATAAGAAATATTCAGAATTTTTATTTTAAAAAAAATCTGTATTTTTCTTTTTATTCACAGTGTTTTCCATATTGCTGGATAAAAGAAGGGCAGAAGAGAGAAATATATGAGAAGATCAAGGAAGCTGCAACATGAGCTGGAATTCTGTGCAGGCTGGTCAAATTATAAGATCTCATATGATTAAGCTTGTATGTAAGATTTTATTAGCTAACGTGAGAGGTTTCTGTGAATTTGTTTTTCTGTTCCAAAGCTCTCAGTCAGCTTTTGGCATTAGGCAGAGGACCAGCACCTTCATCGCATTTTTGTGGTCCTATATCAGGGCCCAGGATATTAAAGCAATTTTGTGGAGTTTGCCAGTATCTTTAAGAACTCACTTCTGATAGTTTTTTTGTAAACAGGAGAGAAAAATGTCTGTCTAATTTATTTTCACATCAGTCTTTTTGCATAGGTAATCCTCTCTGCTTAAGGTTTTTGTGATTTTTTTTTAGTAGTTAATCTTAGCCCTTCTGACCTCTCTGCTCCATATAAATACAAGAGCAAGACCTAAGTTTATTTTCGTGACAGGAAGGGCAGAATTCTCTTCACTTAAGAATGATGATTTTTACCTCTATGCCTTTACATGCATTAGTAAAGAAAATAATGTTTAGAAGGAGAAAATAGAATGAGGAAGATCTGTATTATGCTACTGATTTTCCAGCTCCAGATGGTAGAATACTGCAAATCATGCTAACTCAGATGACAAATCTCAAAAGGAAGCAGTTCCTCACCAGTTATGCCTTTTTATAATGCCACAGAGACAGATGTGATGCATACCAAGAACAAGGGTACAGGCCACAAAAGCTGGAGTCACAAGTAGATATTGTCTGTAATTTCCTCAGGTGTCCTCACAGTCTACTAGGAAGTCATTAGATAGCTAGAAGCAGAAAGGTGCTTGCTTCTCCCCTGTGCATTTTCTGTTTGACAGTTCCTAGAAGGGGAAATCTGGAGTCTCTGGATAACACATCTAGGATAAGGTTCCTTACAGTTATCCATGAGCACTATCAAAATACAAGCTGCCTGTAGGTTTTGAAAGATGTATTGCATGTAGAAGCTGATTTGTATGTTATGCACATAAATTTAAAGATAAATGATGCTTCTCCCCCAAGTGGAAAAGACTTTGGAAACTTAGGAGCTGCAGTTACTTGAGCTGCCATCCTTCACTCTGAAGGCAACTAAATGAAGTCACATGTCTAACAATACAGATATACTGCTGAGCAGCAGCTAGAGTGAGAAGAGAGTTTGCTGACAAGAAATGAATAACAAGAGAAGGCAAAAATCCCGGGCAGCACTAATGGTCCTCAAATAATCTTGTGTGAAGCAGAAACACTGTAAGTTAGAATTTTGCACTTTGAGGTTTGCAGTTTTTTAGCTGAACAATATTAGAAAACTTTAGAGCATTTTGTGGAAAGTAATAGAGGTGCTTCACAACTGATCTTTTAAAAAAATCATAATGTTGGATTCTTCTTATGCAAAAGGCTTCAGATTTTATATCCACACTTTTGCATCTTGTATTTTGAAATTTCAGTTCAACAAAACCAAGTAATATCAAAACAGCCAAGTATTTTAAACATTATGTATATCAAAATCAAAAGGCGTTTTTGTCTCTGAAAAGAGCACACTTGGGGAACGATAAAAGTGCACATATTTTCATCAGTTTTTCCCACAATTGATAGAAAATGGATTTGTTATGTCTGCATAGCCACAGTCTTATGTGTTATGTCTTATGTGTTTATGGGACCAGATCAGCTTTGGAGGTTATAATGTTATCAGAATATATACATATATATACACAGAATACTTGAGCACCAATACATATAACTGCCATGCCTTTGTCATTAGGAACCTTTTCTACTCTTTCTACCATACACGGATTTTTATCAGAAGGTTTTTTACTCTTTTTTAGTTCATTGGTAGAAGTACTGAGTAGCTTCATGATTTATACTGACATCAAGAATGTCATCAGAAAGGTGTTTTTCTAGTCCTTCATTTAGTAAGTTTTTTCTACTAAGTGTAAGTGCATCTGTTCAGTTATTTTTATCAAATTCTGTTGAAGAATGAAATCAGTTTGACGAGACAGACTATGTAGCACATTTTCTGCCTCATCTCTAACAATTCCAGAGTTTTTATCTGAAAACATGTCTTTTTTTCCCTCCTAATATGATATAATCTAATATATAATGTCATACAATTAAAATATTGTCCCTATTTTCCTTTATTCAGCCATACATTTTCCTAGTGTCTTATCAGTAAACTCCAAGTTGGTTTCTACTGCTAGTGAACATTTTCTTTTCCTGTTTCTGATATTGACTTGTATTAAAAATTGCTGCCTTCAGCTACCATGTACTTTCATCAAAACTGAAGCCATAGTTAAAGCAACTGTTTTTGTGTTGTACGGATTATTTTGGCCTTCCACTATCTTATGTTACAGATCTTGCAGTTGAATAATTTTTCCTTGACTTTTTCTGTGTAGATTCTTCATGAATAATTTTCAGCATCTTAGGAATGTTGCCACCAAGGATGTAAAAGCATGGACTAGACAGCCTTCTTTCCCACATCAACCCTGCCCAACACAGCCCGGTTTCTCTGTCACATGACAGGGGAGAAGCTGCATCTTGTTCTTTGTCTTGTTTTTAATAATTATTTCCCCAGGCAACCATTTGATTACTGTCTTGAGAGAAATCCATTTTAATCCATGACTTTGAGGGCCAAAATGATTGTTATGTGTTGGGTAAAGTTTTGTGGGATTTTGTTTGTTTGTTTGGGGTGTTTGTTGTTGTTTGTTTTTTTGTTTTATTCAGTAAATGTTTATTTATCACCACATACCCAAAACTTCAAATGTATAGCTTCTATGTTACGTAAGAATAGTTTTTCTTCTTTATTAGAACACATTATTGGCATGCATTTTGAAAGAAACTCATCTGACTTCCTAATCTGATAGTCTGTAACAGATTCCTACTTTGGCACTGTTAACATTTTCATCTAGATGCATTTAAAGCCTGTACTCCTGATTTACCAGGAGTTCTAAAAGAGAGAGATGTAGAACGCTGAATACGTACAACGTCTTTTAAGTGGTCTATCTTTTTTCAATATGCAATAGCCAGCTATGTTAGTGTTCAAGTCATGAATCATCACATCAAGTCTCAGGAATGCCAGTTACATTCGATTTCTTTTCCACAACGAGAATTTCTCATTCCTTCTATTATGGAGTTATTGTGGAGTCTTAGGATTTGTACATAAGCGACTGAAAAAGGTCATCTTCTACTTTGTGGGTTTTGGGTTTTTTTCATATCAGTTCAGTTTATTCATGAGGGTGCATATTTAAATCTAGTACAGTGGTAACCAAGCTAGATGTAAATGAGCTATCTTGGGCATCAACAGCTATCAAGTTGGTATGGCATAAAATTCAGCTCAGGCTAATATACTCAGATATTATCTGAGCTCACCTGAAATTGGGATTGTATTCTGTTTGCCTCCTTACTTCATAACATTGCTTATTTAATTCCCTCTCATCTGGTTGAATCATCTCACAAGAATGTGACCCACAAACTTGTTCTTTCTGCTTCACACTAGTTTCCATATTAACAGTAAAATTTCCATACTTTCACTGTTACAAAATCTTTCCCAATGTGGAACACATATCCTCTCCCCTTCATGATGTAATTGTCAAAGACATTTCAATTACTTATAGTTCAGATCTGTTCAGAAACCTCTGAAGATGGAGATTCCCAGCACTGATAGGTCACTAAAACAGTGACAGGGACCAGGCCTCAGGAAACAATGCACCAATGCATGGATGTGCAGTGATATTGGAAATCATGCGCTAACCTTTCAAAAAATGTACACAGGGTTGAAAACAAAACATGCAAAAAATCTAAAGTCTCTCGCTCTTAGACCTGCTCTTGAAATGTATCACATTTTTTCCTGTTACAACATTCGCTTCCAAAGCTCTCTAGCTGCTTCATTCTCACTTTAAACAAGAGTGCCAGATGGTACTTGCCCTGAGGCCAAACATACCTTCTATGTCTTGTCACTTCTTTGGTTTTAATGTGCCTTTTAAAAGAGTGATACCTTTTCCAAAGCAGCAGCAAAGACATTAATGTATTTTCCGAAGCTCCTCAATTCCTGTAATTTACCCTTTGCTTTTCACTATCTTTGTGGGCAGACTGATGGTCAATGTGCCCACTTCATGGCAATCTTTTTCACTGTTCGTTCACATCTCATTAGTAGGGTAGGAAAGGCAGTGAATTTGTTTTCTCAGTGTAGCTGAAATAATTATCAACCTACTCTGATGCCAAAAATAAGTGAAGCAATTCAGAATCAGTTATGTTGCAGAAGACCTCTGAGATCATCAAGTCACACCTATGACTGAATGCCACCTTGTCAATTAGACCATGGCACTGTGTGACACGTCCAGTCTCAAACACCTCCAGGGGCATTGAACTCCGCACCTCCCTGGCTGTCCATTCCAATGTTTAATCACCCTTTCTGTGATGAAATTCCTCCTAATGTCCAACCTAAACCTTCCCTGGCACAGCTTGAGGCCATTTTCTTTCATCCTATCATTAGTTGCCTGAGAGAAGAGGCCAACCCTGCAAAAAGAACTCTCATATTCTGACACTAACCATAAAAAATCCTGTATGATACGTTATGTTTTCTTTGTTGTGCAATTAAGACCACACAGAATGGCAAATGGAAACTGATTTCAAACAGCACTTGATATTCCTCACTCATAATTATTTCATTGTTCTGAAAACTTCAGTTCTTCCTATCAATCCTCCAGCCCTACACATCAAGTTTTACAGCGTATGCTCAGGTAAAATTGAGAGTCTCAGCTGCAATTGCCCTGGCGCTGTCTGCAGTGTCCAGTTTTAAGACAGTCCATGTTTGCTATCATATTTTCAGCCAGTGTCATCACGTTTTTCTTTCCCTAGGTGTCTGATCCAAAACCCACTGAAGTCAGTGGAAGGGTTGTAATCGTCTTTGGTGGGCTTTCATTGTCCATAGCCAGTCTCTCCTCTCACTATGGGCCTTTCACCGAATTATTCTGATACAAAGAAATACCTTGGAAACAAAACAGAGAAATGCCTGTGGTCAAATCCTACAAAAGCTTATTTGACCAGTACTGCATATTCTCAATTAAAAAAATTATTTTCACTCTGAAGTTCTACCAGTTTACCAGACAAGCAAATGAAGGCAGTGAATTAACTTACTATTTGTACAACAGTTTATGCTAATTTAAATCCACTTTATTGGTGCCCTTTGCTCAAGTTCAGAGAAGAAATAAAGAATTTTGAAGGATAATGATTAGTTTCTTATATTATCTCTTTCTCTTCAGGGTTCTTGTAAGACAAAGTAAAAGATATTATTGAAATAAAGCTCAATCAGAAGAAAGCATTGGATTGCCTTGCCCTGTCCACGTAGATTAAGGGCCCTGGAGATCTTGCAAGACCAAGTTCACCAAGGTGAGTTTAGTTCTGTGGCGTTTTTATCTGGACTAAACTTGATTGTCTATTGGGGCAACATATTTTTGTATTTCGAATCATTTAGAACTTTTTTGAAATACTTGAGAATGCATGATTTTTAACTCTACTGTTGTTTTTTATGACCCTCAAAGGTCACATCTATTTTGCAGTCAGAGCAACTCTGCAGGGAATCTTATCTCTGACATATGCCGAATTTGGCAGAATCTCAGCCATCTAATTGCACATCATGTACAGTGACTTTTAAGGAGTGTTTTTAGAGCTTCAAGATTGCTATTAACCTTTAAAAAGTACTCAATCCATTTGTTGTGTCACTGCCTGTCACCTGTTTAATTTTGGTCTTGTATGATTGTTAAGTTAGAAAATATATATAAAAAAAGAAACAACCAACCAACCAACAACAAAACCCCAAACAAAAAAACCACCAACACAACCCTCCAGCTTGACCAATTCCTTTGTGTGCTCAGAAAAATTTGCACCACCCATATTCAGGTGAAAGGATCTCCTCTCTAAACAATTATGTTTTTACGGCTCATACAAGGCACATTTCTGGCTTAATTGCAATGTCATCTTTTACATGAATTTCAGATATTAGCCCCTTCATGTAGTATTTCTTTAGAAACCTCTTGCATGGCCTCTTCTAATGCTGAATATTAACTTGTAGGACCAAATTTTATATGAAGATTCAAGCTATTGTATCGATTTTGTCTCTGTGTATAAAGTGCTGAAATATACATTTAGTTCTGAAGGAATCTTCACTGAGATTAAAAGTAGTACATAGTAGGTATTGAAATTCAATGGCAACTGAGTTCTTCATTCACAGAATTGTATGCAAAGGTCTCTGCCAGTATCTTTCCTGTGCTCTTGATAAATTCAGGAATTAAACTTCAATATGTGACAAGGTCTTATTACTGCAATTTACACTTTTAGGAAAATTAAACGTGCATATGTATTTTATTTGTATAAAATATTAACAAGGAGTTGATAAACTACTACATTTTCCAACTTGTTTAAACTGGCTTTCTTTTTGTCCAGTTTCTGCAAAACTGAAATTACTGTAGATTTCAAACATTGAATCGTTCCTCTTTACACTAGAGGTCAGTGCTCGAAACAGATTCCTTAACCTAAAACTTGCCTATCAAAAATTAGGGACTCCTCCAAATTCACTAAATCAAGCAAGGTTTGCATGGAATATGATTGCAAAAGATCCCAGACACAATACGAAGACTTTGTGTTTAAAACAAAGGAAAAATGGAGGTATCATTTGGGTTACTTGCACCCCAAACATCTCAACAGAAACATCTGCCAGAATGAGTGTCTAAGAAACTTGCATGGCTCAAGTAAGAATGTTTTATCTACATTAATGTTTCCTTAGCTTTGTGCACGACAATCAATCAAACCAGATTTTTTGGCGTTTTTGTCCATCATGCATAGATGGATTTTCTTTAAATTCTGAATTTAACAGGAATAGAAATATTTCAAGTGTTTGCAATTTGCTTTTGTTATTGTTAATCCCTAAATACTTGCCCTCCATTAAATGAAACAGAATAACTTTAACGTTCCCTGTGCTAATATTTGTTTTGATAAAGGTGTAATTTGGAGAAAAAACCTGCATGTAATTCATTGTGGGACTCAGTGTGTTCGTGTAAATACATAGACTACAAACTAACAGACTACGGTGCTCTTCTTGACAACTTCAGTGACTGAGACACTGTGGAAAAAATGTTGCCTATTCTTTTACCTAAAAAATGTTATGTAATTCACTAGGATCAATTAGGACAAACTTTAATTTGAAATGTATGAAAACTGTCCATAAAACATAGACCCCTTCATACAGTCATTTCTTCCTAACAGCATTTAGGATTTCCCAGTGGTATCTGATTTGTAAAAAGTCCATCTATGTACGGCATTTTTAGTTTTGCAGAAGTAAAGCATTTTCCATGTTGCATCCTGCAGACATGAACAGAGTTCATAGGCAGGAAATTGTACTGTGCAGAAGATGATGAATGCTTTTTATGTGCTGTTCATGCTTGGTTTAAGACTAATTTATTCAGACTGAAATGCATTTCAGTTCATTATTTCATTTTAGAGTGATGAAAAAGAAAGATCTTTCCTTTTTAAGCCCCCCTCCACCCCCAAAGGAATAACTACAAGGGCAAAGGGTGACATGATATGGTTAATAGATATCCCTGTATGTATGACTACTGAACATCTTCAAAGGCACACAGAAAAATCCACATTAAAGATCAAGTCTACCTAGATTCTCCCAGTTGCTGTATTTGGTAGTGAGAAGTCTGAAGTTCTAATCCATCCTGAGAACAGCTGAAGTCTTTTCCTTCCACTTCCAATGAAACAGTAATGGAAAATGCTTTCTTTAAGCTCACCCAGCTGCCTAACAGCTGCCCATTTTTCACCTGTGGGTTGGTTAGCACTGCAGTGATGTGTCTGTGTCGCCAACACCGACTTGTTCTTTCTCTTAGGAGCGGTGAGGAGCACTTTTCCCTCTTTAGCAGGAGCACTACCTGACCCACAGTAACAGAAACTGAACAAAGATTCTTTCACTACAGGAATATCTCAGCATTGTGAAAGTAACTATGAAAACCGTATTTTGTGCTGTACAGTCTGAATCTGTGATGTTACTCTGGCAGCTACTCCTGAATTAAATGTAAAACCTACCCCAAGTGCGTTTTGTTGAAGTAGCATTTGACATTTAAATAGCCGAGATAAGTGTCCAGAGGTGTTTCTGTTCCAGATATTTTTTACTTTAGGACTGATTTTTTTTCCCAAAGTAATTTAATTGTTACATCACCTTTAATTCCCATATTAAAATTGTATCATTCTTCAGAAAAGTGAGAATGATTCTACAGCTTTTATGCTTGAGGGGCACCTCTCTTTATATTTTATTGTTTTCATTTTTTATTCACACAAATATAAGCCTATAGTATTTCAGATGTATGTACTTCTAGAAAAAATTGATTGAAAAAATTAATAGCTGTTTTTTGGCTTGCTGTTTCTTAAGAAAAATAATACCACACGTTTGCATTGCAGGAGTTAATAAATTATGGCAAATTCCTCAAGGCATTATCAAACTGTGTGAATTCGTGTATCTGATCAAATATTTATTAGTTGCAGTCTCTTCCTACACTGATTTTTCTTTTCATTTATTGCTCTAGGCCTTACTGCAGAACTCTTAGGTGATACTCATGAGCATATGCCCCCAAAAGAAAGGCAATTATTATGAAATACCCAACTTCAAAACAACAGACTGTGTGAATTTTAATTTTTGTGGGGACTTTTTTTTAAAGTAAACAGACACACTATTTAATTATCTTTTATAACTAATTTACTTGGCCTATATTAAAATTAAACAGAAACAAAATTTCATCATCTGAGCTGCTAATAGATTTTAATTTTGATTGAGTGATGTCCTAAGCTTTTGTACTTACATTTTTACTTTTTACACTTCTATTTGAGCTCTTCTTATTGTGGTATAATTCTACAGAGAGTGATCCGAATCTTCATTCATTGTTTACACTCTCAGTAGTGATCTGCTTTCTGTTGTTCTCCTTTTCCATAAACATGTTAGGTGTGCAATGAATTCATTGCACTCAACTGGTGTGAGACTTTGGAACCAGTAAATGTGATAACTCACAGTTGAATAAAAATGAAATATCAATAAAAAAAAAAGAAATGTGTGCAAATTTCCCCACCACTCTCAGTTTCAACACTGAACTGCTCCTTCCACAATGTTCATTACAAGAAGGTTTTTTACTTTGTCATATGGGATAGATTCACAGGATAGAGAACTCTCTTCTGGGCTGTGATCAATTATGCTTTGCAACAGGACTTTGCTTCTCTGAGCACCATGCAGCAAGTTGTCAGGATCTCTTTTATAATTTGAACATCTTGATGATTATTCTAAAATCAATTGAAAGAAAAAACAAATACTGGTTTTGCTCAGGAAAATAACATGTTCTTAGTTTTTCTGCATTTCTGTAGAGGCATAAGAAGCTCTGGAGTAACCTGTTTTCAGTACTTTCACTGCGGGAAATGACACGTATATAGGGAAAATCAGAGGCACTATTTTCTTATTCCATTCTCTTTGATGTTCCTCACAGATTCTCACCTTACCTCAGAGGATATAGGCCAAAATAAGCCACGGAGACATTGTGTAAGTAATACTCTTTATAATATCCCATGTTCCCTTAAATGGAGACATCTTCAGAACGAAGTTAAACTGACATACTGCTGCAGAATGCAAACAAATGCACACAGGCAAAATAATCCTGAGTTATGCTTACAAGAATTCACATTTCATAAAGGACAACAGGGAGAAAGTCTCGGGACAGAGTAAAGACACAGACTTGTGAGACCTATGTATTATTTAGATTCATACAAATAGATGAAGAGGTGCTTATGCTGAGCCTTAGGCAGCCTTAAAATTATGAATAAGCATAAGCATCATAAAGAATGAAGCACCCTGCAGCACTCTCTGCCATCCACAGCACTGGCTGTTAGACCTTATAGCAACAGGAAACAAAGAGAAACCAAGCCTCCCTTGTCCCCTTGCAAAGACGAACTTAGGTACTGGACCACACGATGCATATAATATTGGTTATTCCATTACCGAGATTTTCTTTATGATAGATAGATAGATAGATAGATAGATAGATGGATGGTTGGATGTGTCTTCTCTGTGCATACATATAGACTTGTATGAAATGTGAGAAATAATGGTCCGCATTTCCTTTGTTCTGTAGTAGTAAACAAGGAATGTCTAATAAATAATCACTGACTAATACCTTTTTATAGCTACATAAACAATGTCTGACCTGACAACTTTTAATGTTTTTTTCTTTGTATTATAAATCAAACATACATATGGACAATTCATAAAGCTAGAAGAAATTTAACATCAGTCTCAAGATTCCTTAACGATACATCAAGGATAAAGAGCTCTAGTCTACAATAATAAATTGGAGAAAAAACAATTTTAAAATTTAAATTGTTACTAAAACAATAATCATGCTTATGTTATTCCATTAGTTTGGCCCTGGACACTGGTATAAGGGGGACAGTATTTAGGTAATTAAGTGGTACTATGTTTCATATTCTGAATTTTTTACATCTAATAAACCATTGAAATCAGTGAAGCTTTTTCCTCAGCACTAGGCAAATATCTAAAGTGTTGGGGGTTTGTAACTCAGGAAGCTGGAAGGAAGTAACTTCATTAGAAGTTTCATTAGGAGAATGGTTCTCTTCTCTTGCTTAGCAGCAGTTCGAAGTTATACAGAGCAAAATATTCTGTCATTCTGTCCTGGGGAGTGCTCCTGAATGCTGGTCCTTTTCCCTTCTTTGCTCTTTCCTTCCAAGTTCTGAGAAAAGACATGAGGGAACCATGTGACGAGGTAAGAAAGATGTGACTTTCTGTCTGTTTGATTCAGACTTGGATTCAGGTTTGGATTTTCATGTGCATTTGGAGAAGGGTAACTGCTGCACACAACCTCAAAAAGTGTCTCTTACAAGATGATTACTCTTTTTTCATCTAAGCACATATCTGTGTTTGAAAACTACACAGAATGAGATTCAAGTTTTTGTAAATTATTACTGCCTGTTTAGTTAAAGCAGCCAAGTATAAATATTTGTAATAAAATACTAGGATTTACGCATTTAGTACATCTGTTTGTATTTCACGAAGTGTGCTATAATTTTGTAAACTAAGCCAAATTTAATTCCAACATCCTTAGTTTCTTTCTTTCTCCAGAGATGTCAATGTGCTTTGTTTTTCATACAGAGATGGAGAGATGATAACTAAATCACTTCCTCCACCTGTTTACATATGATATCTGGTCTCTAGGCAGATCACTTAAGGATTTACAGGAAGAGTTTCAGAGGCAGGAATTGCAATTAGGTATCTAACACAACGGAGAAAACCCCAGGAACTCTGTTATAGAAATCGATAGAACATTTGCTTTTCCGTAAGGAAAATGCAAATAAACTAATTTTGTTTGTATTTTCTAATATGAGCCCATGTTTGTAATAAATTCCATCTTGTAACTGCTGTAAAAGTGGTTTCACACTGAAAATTTACCTTTATCTATACATCTATAGTTATAGAAGAAGCCTAAACAAGATGAGGGAAAGAGTAGAATTTGTGATTGTAAATGCTTTGGTTAAAGTGGAGAAATGCAGAGATGAGCACCCTTATCTCAACATTGTCTATTGTATCCATTTACAATCATGACGATTCATTTGAGAATTAAATCTCACCTTGGAAACGCTGTTAATCTTTTCAAATTTAAACAATGACAATTGTTATATGAGTGGTAAAAGGAATGTGACAATATTTCATATAGAGCTGGGTTTAGGCTTTTTATGAATGTTACCTTTAAACTGAACTACTTTTTTTAATCACACTTGCACTTCCATTGGGAAGCATTTTTGAGAGCAAAACAATAATAAATTCCACTTTATTTGCTGGAACAGTGTCTTTTTCCTGTGAAAGGAGAAAAAAGATGTTGGAGGGAGACAACAGACTTCACTTGGGCTTTCTATCCTCACTGCTTTTAACTGAATCAAAGAAGACGAAATAGGAAGTCGAGATGATGAAGACACTCACTGTTCCAAAAGTCGGGGCTACAGGTGATATGGAGGTTACAGGACTGATCATGTGCTTTTCTATCTCCCATTGGGGCAATCTCCTGAATTATCACTTTTCTGATCATTCTTGGAAGCATTCCTAGAAGAAATAAGAAGAGAACAGGATTGATTTTGTACATTTTTTATTGTTCTGGCAGCAGAAAACAAATGGAGAGCTGGACTAACAAGCCATATCCTTAGCTGACCAAAGCTTTGCCAAGAGCTGTTGTAGATACAGCTCCTCTGGCATTCCCCAGCTTGTGGTGAGATTAAGAACAAATTTTGAAGGAACTTTGTGCTAGAGGCTGGTGTAGTAGAAGATCAGAATGATGGATGACTGAGATTACTAAGTGTCTTTTCCTATTTGGAGTTTAAGGCAGACCTAGGGTCCTTGCCCCAAATCCCTCCTGGGCTTCTGCACCAGTTCTGTGGATTTTGGATAATGAGGCTGGGCTGACAAATTACTGCCTAAGTAGATGGGATAAATAAGTAACTTTTATTTTCTGTAAGAGAACTGAACTTTATTCAAAAAATGGGCTACGATTCTTAGAGCAAGAGGCATAGAGAATTTTAAATAAAGATTGAGTTGTCAGGATATTACAGGTCCTATAACATATATAAGAATATAGCAGAAGTCACAGTTAGGAGGATGTGCTGAACGCCCAGGTGTAAGCAAACCAGCTTTTGTTTTCCTATCACTTTCTCCTCAACAATATGATATTCTGTTGTGTTTTGGGTTTTGTTGTGGTGGTGGAGGTTTTTCCCTATGAGTTCTTACCATTTCTATTCAATTGTATTTTCATTCATAAAGATGCACCCTACATTGGGATTTCTGGTGGTCAGTTGAAAGCTTCCTTCTTGGCAATGTGCAGGTGACCGAGTAATTTTGGATGAGTCTGACAGCACAATGCAAGGCTCATTATATACCTGTGCTTGTTCTGAACCAGTAATCGTGGGTGACAGAAGTCCCTTAAATATAATTTCTATTCCAGGAAGAAAGCAGCAGTATAATATACTGTCCTCAGCCTCAGCACACAATTGCGATTATGCTGTTCTTAAAACACAGGCTGCTGTCTGTATGCTTAAGTAGATTCTAAATGCAGTAACACAGTTCACTGGGCCTAAATCTCTATTGTCAGGCATTCAGAGATGCCCCGTGAAATATTTCAACTTGTCTTTTGATGATGTATTACACTGCATGCAGAGGAAAATATTCTTAAATCTTGCAGAAGAATATAGATTTGGTCCCAGTTTATTCTTTCACGGTGAATTTTGTTTTGATAAAATCACTCTGGTGTATCTTTATTTGTAATATCAGAGATACCGTGGCTTCAACTAGCATCAGAGTTCAGGCAATATAGTCAAATTTGTGTCTTTGCTTGAAATAACAGCTAGAAAGCTAAAAGCTCAGTGTGAATGGAAATGGGAATTTCTATAATTAGGAGCACGAGCATAGTAACCTTAAATGAAGGTCATATCCTTACAAGGAGATATATAATGAGGGTGACAAGTACACATGCTCCTGAAACATAACCCTCTGAACTGTACTGCATAGAAGTTGTTATAACAATTCATTGGATTTGTGGGGTTTTTTAATTGATTCAGTGATGGGTGAAATCTCTCGTGTCTTGCTTTTATTGTGTCTTTGTGATATTTGCCATGTAATTATAATCTTTTAATGTTTCACAGGATCTTCCAACTATCTTTGGTTCTTGGTAAAATTATTTTCACTGTTGGTCTATAGCATTATGATCGATTCTTTAAAAAAATTAGACCACAGTATTGTAGCACAGACTCCTAATGCCCAAAACTCAGGGCTGTAATAGGTGAGCATTTCCCAGGTTTCCAAGAGAGAGTCTTGTAAATTAAGGATTTATAACTGGAGTTGTATTGCAATCTCAATTTTCTCCCCTCATCAGATGGTTTAAAAGGGTAGTAGTCTGAACATCAATGATTTCTTATTCTCAGGCAAGAACCTTTGTTTATGTAGGTTTGAAGAATATTAATTAAATTACATTTCTGGTTAATTCTTAGTTGTAAAAATTATTAAAAGGGGAAAATACTTGGAATCCTCTCAATGCTCTCTAAAATGCTCAGTGTGCTAGCCATTAATACCTCATACTTGTGTTGTTTCTCATTATACTTTTTGAAATTAAATAATTCTGTCTACAAAAATTAAATTCTCTTGGCTTATTGAACTTAAATTAACACACTAGCTATACTTTCTTTGAAACTCTTCCCACAAGTTAGATCAGATCAAGTCTGAAAAACAGTAAAAACATTTCTCAATTGTTGTTCTAGTTGTATAGGTTTCTATGCTACTACATGAAACCAGAGATTAAAATAGTTCATTTTGTTTTAATTTTATTTTGCAATTAAGTATTTTTTATTTGAGGACATTCTACCACAAATGGAAAAAAACCAACATCCTTGATTAAATGTATGAGTCGTGCTAATTAATGTATAGTTTTCATAGTGCCTCACACATGAGCAAATATTGAAATCAGTGTACCACGTAAAAAAAGTTTAGTACAACAGGTTGAAATAGTTTTGGTTTGAAGCTATGGAAGAGTCAAGACAACAACTCTGAAAATAATTTTTAAAATTCATCTAACACAGAAGCATAAAAGTATGATCCTCTCAGTGCAACTAAAAGCATGACAAGAGAAGATGACAATTATATCAGGTCAGAACTTGTAAGTGCACAGTCCTAGCAGCTTTGAAAGGAACTTCTCAAAATTAAATTATTTCAGCTGGTTCAGTTTACTGTGAAATAGCAAACACTGTAAAATCATCACTTCCCTTAAAGAGAAGTTCTGCATTGGATAATATTAGACACTTTATGAATTCAATTTATTACTTGAAAATATTTACATTTATATGTATCAGATTTGAGTTCTCAAACCTACTTAAGCAACATATTTTCAAATGAGCTAAACTGTACTACTGCACAGAGACAGCCATGGTATGATATGTTTTCTCACAGCAAAATCTGTTAATTGTACATCTTTGATACCAGTTTGGAATCAGAGAGTTCTAAGACTGAAGGAGTGCCACCTGCCTGGTGTAAACCCCATGGAACACTTATACAAGGTGTAACTGGTATCAGCATGCTTTTGGTTTTTGGGTCATATCTTAAATGGGAGGATTTTTGTATTGCAGTTCAGGACTGCAGAAGAAGCAGCAAACAGAGAGTGACATCCAGAAGTAGCCTAGGAGAATGTTCTCTGACATTTCTAGATTCAGTCAGCCCTGGCCAGTCTTTAGCTCACATTGGTCAATTGCAGACCCCCCCCTGCAAAAGGAAGAACACAGCTACTGCAGAACCAGGTTGCCTGTGAGATTTCAGGGTCTACATGTTGGGGGAGATCAATGCAAACACGTCTGTAGCCCTCAGGCCACTGCAGTAACATGCATCTTCCTGTCAAAGCAGGCTGTTAAGGGCTATTTCAGATGTCTTTACATAATTTTTCACTGTGTGATACAGATATCTTTGGGTGGTTTTTTTAAACATGAGTTTAGGGTATTGCTTGATGAATGGGAATGGTAAAAGTGCTGCAATTTTACTACCTCGCACTCACTTTGCTGGGGATTACAGGTGTCTCAGCTGAGATTCACCAATGAAGTGTGTGTTTTCCACGTCCTTTCTTTGCCCAAATTCCAGTGAACCTGTATCACTTTGCATTGAAACCGATGAGGTTCACTCACACTGTTCCTCTCACAAGTCCTGGATTACCTGTGAAAGGGTAATAACTTTCTCAGTTTCTTTCACCAAATGACTCAAATGACTTGTGATTTTCTTATCAAACCAATAACTGGCAACATCACATGAATTTTTGAAAATGTGGAGGTAGGCTAATCACATATATCCCTTTACTAATTACATTTTTCTCCTTTCCCGACAAGGCCAAGCTCCTTTTGTGAATTTCACTTGACTTTCATTTAAATCATTACTTTATAACAATTTAATCATTTTTTTCAGCACTTTCTTTCATAATTCACTGTAATGATCTAGTTGCTATCGTAGTAGTAGTAGTGTCCTAAATTTGCATCAGGTGAGCCCTTTCAGATCCTTCTCTGTGTTTACAGCTTCACTGATACTAAATATTTGGGGAAGAATATTCCAATTTAGATTTTTGAAAATGGTCCAGAGAAATTAGAAATTCTGAAGAGATTAGCATGAGAAGTAGATGTCTAACATAAAGGCATGTTAAGTAGCAAAAAGACTAATAACACTGGCAAAGTTTATTCAGGAGAAATATGTCTGATACATTGTTGTGAAGGATTATGGATGTCTTTTATACTTGGCAGAACTAATGGCTAAGAGTCAGGCCTGGCTCTAAGGTTTTATGCATGTGCAAGTTTCTTTAAGAAAACCAATTGAGAATGGAAACTTCATTAAAATGACAACTTTTTTTAATCAGTCCCCTTCACAGCTGTCTTATTCTAAAGGGTACGAGAATGATAGCTGACCTTCTGGATATAGAAATGACATTTAAAAATATTAAAAAGTACAGATTAATTCAGTTATAAAAGGAAAACACATTATATCATTTCTTTGTCTTTGGTATTACTGTTTTGCAGTGATAACCTGTCTCAGTTGAAATCTGTGGGAATTTACAATTGATTTTAACTCAGCAAAACGTGCCATCTTCTGACATGGGAAAAAGACTGACTGAAGAGCTTAAGGTGTCTGTTGTACAGTTTTATTTTTGGAAACTATGCAAATAGACTTCCTCATGTATTCTACCAAAACTAATGTTTACTGGGCCTGACTTTTGTTACTGCTGTAAGCAGCTTCCCCACACTCGGGTTCCAAGGATGTGTGCTTGGGAAGTGGGAGGCATAGATTTGAGTTTGCAGAGGCCAGGGAGAACAAACCCACCGTTTTTATGCTTTCAAACAGATCAGCCTAATTTATGAGTTGTTTTGGAAAAGGCAGGTATCATCAGCCAGCTAATCTTCAGAAAAAGGGAGTCCCAACTAATTAAGTGCCTGTCTTCAGACAATTATTCCAGCCTTCAGAGGATGCATGTGTGAAGGTCCTTAATATGCTACTGGTACACTTGGTGGCATTTTTGGCTCATTGCTATGCTCACAGTGGTTTAGTGGCTAGAACTGGACGTCTTCACCCTCACGCCCCCCCCCTCACAGAATGTTTTTTTGTCTGCTATTCTTCTGAGGTTTTTCTGTCCTTATTTACTTCTGAGGGGAACCTGAGTGCCTAACTTCCCTGGATCACTTAGTGAATCCTTGGATCAACCTAGTAGAAACAGCCACCTAAGTTTTTGCTGCTGCCTAAACTGGAAATACTTTGCCCATTTCTTTTCATCCTAAGTTAATACACTTGATTTTCAGGAAATTGTTTTCTCACTGTCTATTGCCACATTTGTTGTTCCAAAAAAAAAAAAAAAAAAGGGAGAAAAGAATTTTTATATACTAGTATTCTTGCAGGGGCTGGAAGTAAGTCAGATGAACTTGATAATCAAAACTGATGTAGTAATAACAGTTGTCCAAGGTTTGGTCTAAAATTAGAAGAATAAGCTGGAATGAGTCCTTTGATTTTTTTCCCTGCTGTATTAACTATGTTAGTGCTGTCACAAGTTAATTTATAACAAAGACTGGGCCTGGCTGGAAAAATTCTTACAGAACATCTCTATCAGACAGTATTAGTTTGTCAGGAAAAAGTGGAAATGTAGTAATTGTGTTCAGTTTTTTAATGAAACCAGACAAGTTTCTGGTAAAATCCTGTGTAGTTTCCCGACAGTTCACCTGACCTCATTGTCTCCGTGGTAGCCCATGGGAAATTGCAGACCCAGGGACTGTGGGGGAGCCAGAGACTGTGGGTTATCTGGATTCCCAGATAACAGACTATATTTAGCTTTCCAATCATAAAAACACAATTCCGTTGGGTTTTTCTTTAAGTCCCCAGCAGTTTTACAGGGGAGTACTTTTTGCAAACTAAAATCATTTAAAATGGATACATTCCAGATTCTAGAATATGAAATGTTTTTACCTAGAGGAGAATTGTGGGATTTTTTGGGTTTTTTTTTTGTTTTGTTTTCTTTTTTCCCCAAGTTCTTGAATGTGGAGAAAAGGCTGCTGGGTTTTTTACCCCTGTAATAGATAGGTTTTCATTTTAGGCTGAGCATTGAGCAAGTTATCTTATCAGAATTTTGTAACTACCTGCTTCATGCTGTCCTTGATAATTATAATCATCACCATCAGTTTTGTGAGCTTGAAAGTGTGCAGAGATTTTTGCTGCATCGTCTCTCATTGATTGTGTCTAACAGTATCTTTAAGAAGGCATTGAACAAAGAGCGTGATAGCAGTCTCACTATACAGAAATCTGTATTTTGTTAAAATATGCTTTAACAAAAATTGAAAAGAGCATTATCTTTTCCTCTCTTGCTTCTGTAATGTAGTCTTTTCCTAAGCTGATGCTCAGGGAAAAAAAAATGACAGGGGCAAGAACTGCTCTTGCTTTACAGCTGCAATATCAGCAAGAAGAAAAAGAAATTCCTGTGCTTTTTAGGCAGTGTCTATTGATGACAAATGCATCAATGAGTAGTATTGAGTGTTTCATTTCAGTAGTTGAACCATCTGATAAACCATGGAAACTTTTTTTAATGTATGAATATAAGTATAAGTAATTATGAGCAGGGGAAAACAGGGGTGGGCTTTGTCAGAATCTAAACCCTTGAATCATTAAGTCGTAGTTCCATCAACTTCAATTTATAAGAAATTTTAAGGCAGTGGAAGTCAGTGTATGCAATGTAAATTCCCTCAGTGTGATAACAGTGAGCTGGATTTTTTCATTTCCACGTTTTTCCGTCAAAACCATTGTACCAGTGCAGAATATACCACATTATTGATTTGAGTTTCTCTGCCACCCATTCAGCAACGAGCCAGCAGTGTGCTGTAATGATGGCAGGTGAGAGCACCATGTGTCCATTGTTTCTTTCACTGTCTCTCCTAAAACAAGGCCTATTTATGCCTTTAGTAGCAGATTCACTCATTTTTGCGTAGCAAATACAGAGAGTTTAAATTATTCTAAGACTAGCATAATAATTTTGGATTTCTAACACCTTCCCACTTCAAAATCTACCCATTTATTACAATGAGCAATTACATAAAGGTTTCAGGATCTTGGCTTGACACATTTTTCAAACGTGCAAAGCCTTGCTCCATACACACATTTTTCTATACATGTGTGTGTATGGGTAATTTTTTTTTTTTGCATTATTAATTAATGCACAGTAATTAACGCCTTATAAACAAGCTATGGCAGCTGCAGACATTGCAACAGAGATGACAGAGTTCTGTTGCTGCATTTGGCTTTTTGGCCTAAAGCCATTTAAAAATAGTTAATGGAATTTCATTTTTCACCCTGGTATTTAAACATGATAAATTTTCCCATTAAAGATCCCTGACATTCTCATGTGACAGTAGATGAAGCTGAGTGACATAAGCCTCTGCCCTCTTGTGGCAGATCAGGTTGATGAAGTAAGCAACGATTAGAGATACTTTCTTCAGCACTGTCTCTTTTCAGCGGTATCTCTATAAAACGATAAAAAGTTTTAAGGGTTCAGCTCTGCAGACACAGAAATGTTTGCCTAGTTCCTAATGGAATTAGGCCCATAGGGAGAAAATGTCTGGCATTTCTGCTTCATCTCTGCTATTCAAACTCTTCCTTAAAGACTGGTATTTTCAAATTTAAAAAAAAATGGAGTTCCTATGCCATGGTGATGGGTAAAGTTCTGCCCGAAAAAGATGACTCATATTTTCTGCAGCTTACAGCAGAAAAATCACCAAATATAGGACTAAGTTGTAACAGTTCAATCCCATCTTCTAAATATACCAGGAAGAGTTAAATGAAGGCATATTTAATCAATGTGTACTTGGATGTAAGTGTTAAACAGAGAAAACTAGTGTGTGAATATCCTCATATTAAAAGGAATCAAAGGAGTATAATTTGGACATTCGGGCAAGAAAGAAACTTTTCTCCTTTGTTGCTCTAGCAGCAAAGTACTTTTCAATAACATTTTTCAAGGCACTTGCTGATTCAGCAAATTCCCTCTCTTTTTTTCAAGCTTCTGACATAGTTTGTGGGTGGTTCACCATGAGAAGAGGTATAAGAATAGAAAAATGATAGTGGCACGGGGGTGAACAGAAGTAGAGAGTCATGAAGAATTTGTGAAGACAAGCTAAAAAGCTCTGGGTACATCAAAAGCTATAGGAGGTTACAGTAAATGAGTGATTCTGGTCAAAATGTAGAAATACAGAAAAATGTAGCTAAAGGAGACTGGAGGTCAGGTTTTGCTTGTCTGTGCAAGTCTGCCCTTCCAATTCACTCTTGGAACAAGATCAGAAGGATCATCTTAGCTCCAATTAAATATAATAAAAGGCTGAGAAATACCAGTTCTTAAAGTTTGTAAGGCCACTTTAACAATGTAATGACATCTTTTTTTTTTTCTTTTGTAATGCAGCGTCTGCTGAATGTCCTAGACAGTCAATACCAGGGAATATTCTAAGAATAAGTCAACAGAATGCTATTGATTTGGGGACATATGAGGAAAAACAAGAACAAAAGGCAAAAGAGAGGACAATGGAGCTTTTGCCATGTGTTTTGCAGAATGTGCCATAGGTGTTTTGGCAGCTTTAGCATTTCTGTAGTTTGTAACGAATGGCACCCTTAATGCCTTCTTATCTGACCTTGCCACTCCGTGTTGTAGATTTTACTACATCTTGACACCAAAATTATTATCAAGGAAAGAAGGAAAGAATTAAAGAGATAAAGAGAGGATGGAGGAAAGAGAGGGAGAGAGAGAACAATAAAAAGGAAGAAAAAGGAAGGAGGAAAAAGGAAGGAAGGAAGAAAAAGAAAGGAAGAAGGAAAGACAAAGGGTGTGTGTACAAGGACTGAAAACAGGCAGAGCCCTAGCTGACAGAAGAAAACAAGGGCTGTGAGTGGGTGCTGGGAGTGGGAGGGCCACGCACAGACAGGGTGGGTAGGAAAGCAGCGGAGAGAGGTGAATGGGAGAACAGAGAAAAGCCAGGAATTACTAGTGTCTGCAGTAAACTTGCTTACAAAAAGTATTTGGGTTACTGCTGGCTTATACATTTAATTGAAAATTTTAAAAAACCCCACTGTGGATTAGCATCCATGTAGCTGTGAGCATATTTATTATTAAATCCCACTTCTTCGTGTCCTTTGTGTACTGCTACCGTGAGCAGACAGCCTACCATTTTTCAAACATCTGTTTTTAAAGACTTGTGAATATTTGCTTACAGTAGCATATATTTAACATTTAAGCACTTTCAGCAACTCTTTGAAACAATTAGCTTATAATGAGCAGCTTCCATGCTACCAACCTATGCTAAAATGCTTATTAAAAACTTTAAAATGTTAAGACTGGCTTTAACAAAAAGAGGCCACACAATCATCAGCTGTCATGGTAATCTTTCTGAGGTGTTGCTTCTACAAAGCAAAAAATAATTGCTGCAAAAGTTCTATTTCACTCTAAGCTTTTGTGCCAAGACGGTATCTGAAGGTACCTCAAAACCTGCTGGAGTGCTTTGTGTCAGATTCCTGAAACATCATATGAACAGAGTTTTGACATGTTATATCATAAAAGGGATTTGGAATTTTCTTGGCCTTCCTCATGAAGTTTTATCTCACTTCCTTCATCATCCTCAGGCCCAAGGTGCTACCCTGACAACCTAGCTGTAATAGTCTTGACAAAATACTCAAGCCAGATGAAAAAAGGGAAGGCAGAGAAAGTGTTTCCTGGCAGCATCTGCTACAGAGAAGGCAGCTGACAATGAGGTCTTACCACGGGGTTCGACCATCAAAAAGAGGAACTTGTCTCCCAAACAGGGCTTCTTCTTTGTTTCTTGGACACAGAATAGTGTTGCAAGTGTTTGAGAACTTTGACTTCTTAAAGGCGCCCTTGAAAAATCAGCAAGGTTTCTTTGCGGACATTGTCCCAGAGATCCCAGGAGTCTTAAAAACACCAACCAAACAAAAACACAGCCAGAAGACCCAAACAACAGAAGAATACTTCAGCCTTTAAACTTGAATTCTTTAGTTAGCTGAACCACAGAAATATAAATAAATAAGTTAAAAATCTCTCCTTCTTCCCCCTAAGCTTTAGGACTGTTTATTTTTGCTTTAAGATGAAAACCTTTGTCTTCTAAATGCACCTAATCTGTAGTTTGCAACTTCTTGACACTTAGTAAAATCAAAAAAATTCCTAAAAAAGACTTCCTAGTTTGTGTCAACTATTCTATTAGAGGTTTTCTTCCACATCAAATATGCATAAGAAGGAGTTATTTCAAGATTATGGCAAATTTGAAAAGCAACAGTGCTATGAAAAATGTATGGAATACATTTGTGTGGAAATTCAAGAGCATTAATTTGTTATTGATAGGCCCCTTGGTCCAGAAGTAGCCTTGGTTCTTCTGTGTACAAGAAGCAATTTTTGTCATGACTTCAGTGGCCTTGTGTATTTAGCTTAGATGCTTTACTCCAGCATCTTCTATCTTGGTTCCTTTTGTCTTATTGTGTGAATTGGAGTCCCATACATCATATTCTATGCTATTGAAAGATATTGCGCTTATGAAGAAGCAGTGAAAACTGAGAGACTTTTATTTATATGATCTGGGGTGCAGATATTTGAAAGTACTTCCCTTTTTCCCTCATATTGAAACAGATTTGAAATACTGTTCTAAAATACACATTGAGAATCACAGTGATAGAATGTTTTCACATTTTCTAAATAGACAAAAGAGTTCTTCTAAATTGTTCAGATTCTACATACATAAATTAAATAACAAATACATGTTCAGTACACCTTGTTTTCTGTGATTATCTACATAATTACCATAATTGCCCATTGTATTCAATGCATCTTGGTAACAGTCTAAAACCGCTGTTATATTCCTGAAAATGTCATATTACTAATCATCGTCAACCTGGGGGCATATGTGCTTGGCATCATAAATTATATACCATCTCAAAGAGAAATAATCAGTTTATTCTTTGCTAACTTGGCTAATTTTGGGGTAGAGGAGGAATCTACTTTTTAAAATTTTCTATTTTAAGTATCTTGAGTATTGCTTTGGATCATGATTTTGCCTACATTGTGAAATAAACTTCTGTGAATAACTTGAGCTAAATTAGCCACATTACAACTTGACCAAAACTTCCGCTTCCCCAGCAGACAGAAAAATAAGATACATAATAATAGTAATTTTAAAAAAAAATGTAATAAGAAAAATAAGCTTTGGTCATTCATACTCAGCAAAAATTCTGAGGTTAGTTCTCCTTCCACTGTTAGGTGTACTAATGTGAGCCTTTAAAGGCAAGTGTGATTTTTGCCTGCCCTTTCTCTGGAGAAACGTGAGCCGAACATGAGCCGTCCAGCAGCTGTAGAGCTTCAGTAGTACAGCACTAAGCACAGCTCCAACACTCTGCATCACAGCAGTCCACAGCTCCTGTTTGGAAGACACCTTCCTCTATTCGGCTCAAAACATGGGAGACTGACACTGCATCTGTTGGTAAAACAGTGTTCACATATCCTCTGTTAATATCATCTGATTTAGTGTGTCATTCAGTAGGCCTGGACTCAGTCTATTAGTTCCAGTCAGAAGATTTCTACTTCTTTTGTTGGAGTTTTTTCATACAGGGTCCTCTGGATATGGAGGACAACCTTCCATGTCCAAAACTCTCAAGCACCCAGAGAAAAAAAGAAACACAAACTAAAAACCAAAAATAAAATTAAAACTTTACTACTTATATTCGTGGTTTTTAAGTGTGCTTAATATAGTTAAAATACCTTAGTATAAGAATATTATACTTACACTTAGTTAATGTATTTATTATATACTTATATTTAGTATAAGAATACTATTTTTAGGGGATGAGTACCTACAGCTACCACTTCAACATCAGCTGGGTTTTGAAGCAAAAACCACTAAAAAATCAGGCCTCAGTTTTGCATAGGTTGGGCATGTCAAAAATGAAGGCATATATTTAAATCTTTGCAATTATCTCTACATGTAAAGTTAATAAGCAATTAAGTCTGTCTGCAAAAAAATTCTGAGGCAAACAGATCCATTATTTTCTGTGTTAATCTGCATGGTAGCCTTTGCCTATGAAATATTATGTCTTATTAGTGGAGGGCTTATTTGCTCCTATGCCTTTAGTTTTGTGTTCAGAGCACTGTGTGGTACCTAAAAACCCGGGAATGCAATTATTCTTTGTGGTTTTTGGAAGGGGATCTAATTAAGCAGGTCTCCACTGTTACAGGCACAGCTGTGAAAGAATTGACTATGACATGAGTTATGTATCCCAAACTGAAGGCCAGGTTGCTCTGTAGAGGATTATGTTTGTTATTTGTGAGTAGAATCAACAACAAAACGTATAATTAACATCAGAACAATACAGATACCATTATTTTGTCATTTCAGGTGATATCTTTGACAAGTATGATAAGTTGTTCTTTTAAGGTTAACCTGTTCTTTTAAAGACTGAAATCATCACTGAGTAGACTTCTTTGATGGTTTAGAATTCGAGAGGTGGATTCTATTTAGTAAAAATATTTCATAGTGCTCTGAAGTGTTAAAATGACCCAATTACTGTATATACTTACCAAGAAAAAGATCTAACTAAAATATCAAAAACTACATAAAAACAATTGCAAAGAGACCAAATATCAAAGCGTAAATGAAGTCAAAGGCCACACTTTTTAAAATTACTGTCATTTCCTCGATATAAAATACGTGTATTTCCTGATTCACCTCCTATGTCCAATGGTTTCAAAGACAAAGTCTCCGCTGACTTCTACAACTGTAGACAGAGATGTGATATATGTGTAAACAAACGAAAATGTTTCCAACGGGAAAGCAGGACTCCAAGAGTCGAGAACTCCTAACTTTGAAATCTGCAGTGTATTAAAAGGAGACATAGCAGATTCAGTCTCTAGGCTATCATAAAATGGACTATGCCTATAAGGTAGTTTGAGAGCTGAACAAAGTGTAAGTACCTCACTTAGAAGTATTGCAAGTATTATTTTTTCATGATTTTATGTTTAGAACCTTCTACATTCATTCAGATTTATTTAAACCATAACGATTACAGCTACATATGTGAAAATGAAGGCCAAATGATTTTATACATTAAATAATTGGCATTTTAGAGAAATTTCTTTATTTTAACCATGAACATTTAATTTTAAATGGTTTTTTCCCTGAAACTTATCTGCTACAAAGCCTCTTTTTCAGCCAAGGAATTCAACATTTGAGGCCATGAAGCAAACCCACTGATTTTTAAAAAATTTAATTAAAGAACTGTTAACCCAGCCGTACAGATAAAGGAGCTTTAAATGGTCTGAACTTTACAGACATGAAGAAGTAAGTAAGAGAAAACATATAAAAGATGGAGTGAATAAGATAAAAATATTATTCTATGATTATTCTGAATGTAATCATCTCTCAGTCTCTGTTTCATCTGATTGGTAAGACTACACACTTGAAAACTGTAGATTCACTCAGTTCTTTGTATTAGTCTCTTCTGTATTTTTTACTGTCTTAAGCCATAGTCAGTTTTTATCCTGATAAGAAGATAATAACCATGGCATAATGTTTGGACAAATAAAATCCCCATCTAACATTTTTTGTGCACCTACAGGAAGAAAGCTGAGTTTAAAGCAACTTTCAGAGAAACAGACAAACAAACAAAATCGGTAAGGAATTTCTTATTGCTTAACAGACTACTTTGTTCTCATTTTTCTGTCTATCAAAAAGACACAAAATCATCTGCAAAAAAACCCTAACCTGGATTTGTGCCCATCATCATTTTACAGTCCCTATAAAGTGCAAAGTACAGTCCTTCAACTATGATCCCATAAGTTTATGGGTTAACCTTTGCTATTCCCTGTATTCAGAGCTTTTCCACAAGGTCATACATTTGGAGTTATGAGCTTGTTTCTGATGCCATATGCCCATATGCCAAGAAAACTTTACATTGATTCATGGAGTCTGATTCCCCATTGTAAAAGTGTTTGCATCTGCCTCAGTAGTTTTAGGAGCCCTGAGAAAGGATCCATCTCCTTTCCTTCAAAGCCTCCTGTGAAGTGGTGTCACACAGTGCTTACACAGTGGACTGCTGATATCAAGGCAAAGGTTGTCCTGTAAATTATTTTGATGTGGGTATATTTCTTCATATTTTCTGTAATGCCCTTTATCAGAAAAATCTCCGGGAACAACAGTGGCAGGGATAGTAACTTTTTAACCATGCTACCTGAACTTTGTCCCGAACAGACCTAAGAGCAAATTAGAGTTGTAATAGACTAATGACTTATCTCTGTGATTATTACTACTATTGTCAAAGAATTGAAACAGAAAAAATTCTATCATGGATGGATTTAATGAGGCAGATCAGGTTATTCAGTGTTACCACAGCAATCAGGCTGACTGTATATAAAGCACTTTTCCATAAATATTTTTCCAGCCTGAAGAATAATCAGTTATGCATCAATGTGGACTGACTAACCGTCCCATATATCTTGCATTACAGACTAAACAGATGGTTTTACATCCCTCCCTTTGAAATCATTGTGGCCTCTGGAGTTCAGCAGTGTAGTAGATGATAACAAATCCCAGGAATGAGGGGTATGAAACTTTGTAGCTGTTGCTTCAAAATACAGGAATTTAACATATGATGAGTGGCTATTTATGGTTTGTATAATACCACCTGTGTGAATAGCAATTTGTGCCATACGAACTAACAGGTATCTATCCTGATTTTCCAGTCTAGTACTGAAAATTTAGTAGTAAGGGTTAGTTTCCTTCTTGTCTTTACAACATTTGTAGAATTACTGTAGAATAAATTATTGGCAAAAATGAACTAAAATGAAATAAATATATTGAGGGATTGTGTTGACACATTGTAGTACATGAGAGTAATACTACTGACACAGAGTGAAAAATAGATTTCCCTGAAGTCAATTAGAATTTTGCTATTGGATTCCACATTGCCAACGTTTCACTGCCAGTATACAGTTTGGCTGTTTTTACCTTTGATTAATGTACCATTCATCTGTTTTCCTAGCCTTCCCCACTTATTTTCTCATCTTCCTATTCTCCCTCCCTCCTTACCTCTCTTCGGTTCGTGTCCTATATCTGCTGCATCTGCCAGGCAGTTAAATTTTAAAATAGCTTTTCCCTTTGAAGTGCTAATACCAGCACTGCTATTTCTATAGCAAGTAACTTCACTGACTGGCGTGGTTTGCTTTTACTCTGTTTTATATGTTTGTATGTGCCTATGTGGGTGTTATGTGATTTTAAGAGTGAAGAGGTGGAAAAAATGGAAAGAAAGAAAAAAATCTCCCAATTAAGTTTTATAAATGAAAGTTAAATCCCAGCTGCTCCACATCAGGCTGTGATTTTGTCAGATCTCATGAGCTAAGCAGGTTGAACTTGGTGAGTAATTAGATAGGAGACCTCTGAGGAAAGCCCAGGGTGCTATATGTGGTGCACAGAAGATTCGGTAGCTGTGATGGTTCCTCTTCCGAAAGGGTAAATCACTGCTTGTGTTGTTCTTCCTTCATTGAATCCATCAGTGGCTATGAAACATGACAGGTCTGTGCAGAAAATCTGTTTTGGAAAATAATACTTTTAATACTTTAATACTGCCAGAAGGTAGGAGGATGTTCTGAAAGGACCGCTTTGTACACACACTCATTTACAGTCTTTAACCATCTGGCCACGGATAGGAAAGTAGACGAACTGTACACCAGAGACAGAGTACTGGACTTTTGATCAGTTCCAGCATGTGAAGTATTCCAGTTTTTTGTATTGAGCACTTGAGCAATCACTGTTGTCTTCTGCAAGATGTCTCTTTTTGCTGTTGCATATGATATGTATGTGTGTGTGTGTGTTTATTTTAGACTGTCCTTATGTGACCATTTTACACTGTGCTGTGCATTTATTTAGCAAAGTGAAAAAAATGCATTGCATGCTTGGGTGTTAACCTTAAGGATTTTGTGAGTCCTGGCTGATACTGTGAGATTTAGAAAGCTTAGAGGTGGACATTTTAAATATTTTTGCTTCATTTATTAGTGTGTTGCATCCTCCACAGAAGTTTTTTCATTGATTTACAGGTATAGAAAAAACCACGCTGATTAATAATGAAGTCAGCAGTTACGTGTGCACTGAGAAAATTAATCATTTGCACTATCTGGATTAATCTTAGCGTTTTCTTTGGGAAAGATAATTTGAGATAACTCTTTCCTGGTCTGTATAAGTCAGGAATGTACTTACACTTCGATGAGTTTAACAGCGGGTTAAAGCTTGATGGTTTTTGTAAAGCCAGGTCCTCTTGTATGGCTGTTTCTTTGAGACGCTTCTGTTTGTTTACACGAAACTACAAAATCCTATTTCCTTGAACAAGGCACTGGAGTATTTCTTTACTCCTTGCTCCAAGCCACTTTCACCCCACTACCCCAAAAGGCTCTCTCCTTTTCTAAGCCTCTTTCAAGGCACCTGAGGGCATCAAAAGATACCTGCCTACATTGTCTCTAATTTTTTCCCAGACTTGCTGGAGGGGGGATGTAGGTGTGTTGGTGAGGTTACAGAGGGAGGTTACGGACATCTAAATCTTCATATAAAAGTTGAGAATTAAAATCTTTTTCTCCTATATAGGAAGGTCTTTTTGATTTAGCAGGTCCTTTGGGTATTTGAAAGATAGCTAGATATAGCAGTTACAGCTCTCAAAGCGTAAGTGATTCTTAGGAACAACTTAAGGGAAGGCACACTTCTGAAAATATGGAGTGGGAATTCTGTAAATCAATTAATAATGATATGTATGTTTCTAGCTGAGATTTATGTCTTTAATAACAACATGTATATTTACATCTGAGATTTATCACTCTGTCACACAGCTTTGTTACTGTGCCCAATGGCTGGTCAAAATTCAGAGGTTTGTAGATTATTCCCGTTAGAAGGGGAAGCTGTTAATAGAGATTGATGTTTTATCAGTGCAGTCCTATTTCTAAGAAGCAACATTAAAAAAATCTTGTTTCCTTGAGCATAGCAGAAATTATACATATTGAAAAAGCACTTTTTTTTCAGATATTCAGCCTGTGTCAATTTGTGCTAGCAGCCCAAAACCTGTCTGGGTGTACTCCTTGGTACCTGTTCTTTGGCAGTAATTTGACAAGAGCTTCTACATATTTCCTCTTTCTCCATATTTATGCATGTCCTACATGCATAGCCTACATACATTGTGTCAATTTTATTTGTATCCTTCTTAAAAAACAGCAAAACCACTCCACCCACTTCATTCTTATTCTGACCTGGCTTTTTCAAGCTTTTGTTTTGTACAGAGATGTGTAATTGTGTTTGGGGTCTAGAGACTAAAGTCATTTCAGTTACTTGTTTCAGCAAAGGAGCGTAATGACTTCTTACATCTATCTTAAATGAAGAGGGACAGCTATACCCAAGAGCTGCAATGAGGTTTACCTGACCCATAATTTTACAGCATTATAAACCACATTTCAGCTGAAACAGCAGGACTGGCAAAACAATAACAGTCTTGGTTCAGTATTGTGGTGTAGTGAGTTTTCCTCCCAGTGATCTCATGTCTGTTCCTCCACAAGCAGGAAGTGCATTGAGGTTCTGAAGGGTAAGCCTGCAACGTGCTTTATTCTTTGGCAAATTGCACAGCTTCAGGAGGATGTTCAGAGATTGTATACTGTAGACGCCAGCCTTGCCTGCAACTTGTCCTACCTTTGTGTAGATCATTTGGGACTGTTTTTAGGGTGAGAGAACTACAAAAGCAATTGCACTTTAGTTACAGTCTGCTCTGAGTCTGCAGAAGGTACAACTCAGCTGGACTAGCGATTTGGAGTAACGTAGTTTTTTGGATCATCTTATTTCTTGCTGTGATTTTTCAGTCACCCTTCCTATTTTCTCTCCTTCTTCAGTTCACTTCCTCTGGTGGCACAATGTAGGGTAATGCAATTGGCATATGAGTGAGGGTATTTAAAATTGAGGGCAATTTTAAAAACCAGAAATAATGTATGTAGCAAAGCGTTTCAGCTTCAAAAATTATCTACACTTGTTTGGAATGCCTCAGAACCCTTCAGAAATGACAGAATTGCCCCCCTTTAGGAAAATAAATCTGTTGCCTTTCAACATCATTGGTGTCCTATCAGTAATTTGTGTCTATTGCTTTACTGTTAATAAGGATTTCTAACAGTCTTTCCGGCTTCAGTAAGAAAAAGTCATTTAACGAAAATTAAGATGTCAGAAATTATAATACTCAATGACCAGATAAACATGAGAGAATATGCACTTCTCTGGAATATTTCAGAGGTTGTTACTGTATTGAATAACAGAAGTTGCCTACATCAAGCCCTGAGCTTTTATATGACAAAGTTCCCATAGGTTTTATACAGATTGAAATCCACATTTGTCTAGATGATCTGACTTTTATAAAGGTGAGAAGAAAAGTACTTTGGAGAATGAGGAAAAGTTGAGTCAAACTCACTCTTAATGAACACTAGTGCCTTGAGTACCAAAAGGTAGATCTGCCCCTTTATTTGTCAAATATTTAATGCACTGAAAATTAATTGAAAATCAAGGCAAAAGACACTCTTTATGCCTTGAGTTTTAGTCTGTGCCTCAGACTAAAAAAAACAATAATAATTCATCTGAAACCTCAGCTTCCATGTAGTGGCCAGAATTAGTCATAAATCAGGTCAACTTCATGAAGCTTAGCAGATGAGTAACTGTGACCAAGCTTTGAATATTAAGACTTGAATCAAGAAAATGTCATATGGCCTTCAGGCCAGGGATATTTCATATAGTTGTACTGTTATCATTTGCTTTTAGTTTTACTAAATCAGGATTGATTCTATCATGCAGTATTCTTCCTTCAATATAATTTATTTTCTAGAAATAAACCTAGACACATGTATGCTTATATTTTATATAAGCTACTGTAATTAGAGATTTCATGTCAAATGTAGTGAACCCTCAGAGAAAATTCAGTGAGTGCAATCCTAGCTCTGATGAATTAACTAGCAGCATTTCTTTGATTTTTTTGTGTGATTGAGATTTCATCCGAAGTCTTAGACAGGGATACACCAAGACCAAACCTCTAGATGTGGCAGCACTGAAACTTGACTCACAATATTAAAAAAAAAATATTACTTGAAATATTTCCAATTAATCTTTGTCCATATAACTTCAGATGTTGCAGTAGTGGAACTATGCATCCATCTTTTCATACCAACAAGGTATCAGCAAGGATATTAATCATTTTGTAGAAATACAGAGTTGTACTTCAATAGATAACAATAATGTAAGAAATCCAGGCTTTGAAGTTTTGCATACTTTGATAGTTACATAGTTCTACCACTGTCACTGAGATGACATATGAACAAAATTTCCCAGGCAATCCTTCTGTAATAAGGAACCTGGAGAATTTCCAAAAATAGAAGAAACAAGTGAAAAGCATAGAAAATATGTCCACTCTCCCCCCTCTCTAGCCATGGTGATTTTTCTTTGAATTGTAGAACTAGGCCATTTTTAAGTAGGAAATGTAGCACAGCAGATAGACTGGACTTTCACCAGGCTAGTCATGACAGTTTTTCTCCTTTATGTTTTTAATTATACTACACCTTTATCCCAATCTCTATAACAGTTGACGCCTCATACATCATCTCATTTAACACCTTTGCTTTCTCCAGAGTTCAATGCTAGTAACCTGGAAGCAGGCATCTGTGTACGGGCAACTATCGGAATGGAAGACAAGAAAACCTGTATAAAAGTTGTGAAGTGGATAAGGAGCTGTAAAGGAAGAGAGTTTATGCTGAGAAGGGATCAGTGCATAAATGGAATTTGCTAGGTTTGTTAAGACTCAGTCCTTATGATTTCTGTATCCCTTAATAAATTCATTAATAATCTTAGCAAAAAAGAAAATGCATAATTTGTTTTGATTCATAACTTGTCAATAGCACACACAAAATATTGGAGTTAAGCAATGCTGTTGTATTTTAGGATAACAAAATTCAAGATTATGCACCACAGCCAAATAAAAACTTTTGTTATAATCTGGTAACTTGCGAGTCAAAAGTTGCATGGCATGAGAAAGACTTGTTGGTATCGAGCACAGGAAAAACCAAAAGCTATCTCCATAGGAAAGTCATGAAAGAAAGTGAGGCAAATCCCACCTTTATCAGTATTTAAATGGGGATGAAGAGACCATTGTGGGCATTACTAGTAAGAGTTTACTGGAATGCCATGTGTAAAACTCTGTCCATCTGTCAGGGTTTAAAAATTACTAATTCAAAGTATAATAGGTCATAGACATCATCAGGGAAATCCAGAACTTGATTTATGGAAAGAGATCAAAAGAGGACCGGTTTCATTTGAAGAAAAATGTGAGTGTTGTGTATAAATATATCAAAAGGTGAACAGAAGAGAAGAATACTCAGAATGTTATGGGGAGAGAAACAAATAGGACAATTTCTAATCAGAGGAGTGATATTCAGGCACTGCCTTCACTAGGAAGAGTGAAATTAACTGATTTTAAGACGAAGCACTGGACCACAGAAGATGTTAGGTAATGTCTGCTAAAACGCAGAGTTTTGGATTGGTGATTCACAGGTTTTAATCAAGTTCACTTTTTTTACTTTTTCAGATGAGTACATCAGTTTTTGCAGGAAATGTTTGATTCTGATAAAATGCTAATTTTTTTTAAAAAAAAAGGAGGTAGAACAATTCAATCTACTATTACGTAATTATGTTGGACCAGTACTAAGTGCAATGAAGTGATATGGTGGATATAGCCAGAAGTAGACAGAAAACAGTGAAGAAAATTAAATCTACTTGAAAAACAGATACCAGAATAAATTTTTTTCATCAGAATACTAATTCAGTCCGCACAATTTTAAAAACAAAATCAGAAATGGCTTTCATTGACAAATCTCTGTCAAATTTAATAAGGCTGTGACAAATAATGATTTCACAGGCTTAATTTTAAAAGTTCAAAATTGGCTTTACTTGTGTTTTTTTCCTACAGTAATAAGGGCTTTGTATATACACGGGAATCTTCAGAATTCACAGATGTCATGAAAATGGGAAAATCTGGAAAAGGAGGACAATTAAGATTATTCTCTCTAGAAGGCAAGTAAATACTACTTTTTAAAAGAAAATTCAACTGTGATTCTTATGCGCTCTTGTGCTGTGTAATCTAAATCCAGCATTCAAGTATTGAACCTACAGATTTTTAATCTCACTATAAGTGCAAACCACAACACAGCCTTAGCTGTGGAGTTAATTACTCTTTTGTGTGTGAGCAACACAAATCTATGGCATAATGCAAAAGGAAAATTAACATGTGCCATGTAAATGAATTTTTCCCACAAAGCTGCTCTACTTTTCATTTATTTCCTTCTTCCTCCTTACACAGCTTTAAACCTCTTTGCCTGTGATCAGCTATCTTAGGACTTGTGACAATTTGGGGGATCTCTCTATGTGAAACTTATGAACTCTGTCTGATACTTGGAAATCTCTATAAATAGCTGTGTCAGGTTGAAAATTCTTTGTTAATCTAAAATTCACAAGAGATGATTTTTGCTCCTGGCACATGATCAATAAGGAATTGTTAAATCTTATTCAAATACAGTCCCTTGGAGCATGACAATGCTACCAGGTAGGCAAACCTGATTTTATAGATGAAGGCAGTAAAAAGTAGGTGATAAATCATCTATTCTACACAAATTTCATCACTTGACTAGGGAGCTACCTGACTAAGAAGGTAAGGTGGCTTCTTGCTTGGTGTTGTAAAGTATATCTTGTACTCAGTATTGGATGGGGATGGTGGACTGGGAGGACTTCTACCTATATTTGGAGTGGAAAACGAAGACAGAGAAATGTGAAGGTGTTCCTGCATTTAACAGCTGTTCTGAAATCCTTTAAGTCAGAGTGGTCTTTTGCCCCTTCTGTGAAGAAACTCAAAGTCCAGCGTACTGCTAGTTTAACAAATAGTATTTGAAGAACTCGGCACTGCCCTCAGAAGAGAGGGCAGCAAAGGTCTGTGCCGGGGGACTGGGGAAGGAGCCAGTGTTGCTGCCTCAGCAGACCAAGGCAAGCTCACATGGACACCAGTGATGTGTTGCATGGAAAAACCTGGCTCCAGCAACTGGCACATGGCCGAGCAGTCGTTTTCAACAAGGCTGAGGGGCGGTTTTGGACACATTTGTGCAAATAAGCTTAGTCCTGCTACCGTGATCACGGCCGCACGGATGCCCGGGCTGCTTGTACTGCCCGGCTGGCCCTTCCGTGCCCGCAGCTCGGGGCTCGCGGGGCTCTGCTCCACAGCCAAGGCGCCCGGCGGGCCGCTGGCAGCCAGGAAACAAGGAAGGGGCTGCGGCTCCTGCCCGCGGCCCGTTTCCCGTGGAGCTGAGGATGCTCCCGCGTCCAGCGGAGCGGCGACTTCAGCCCGCTTCGTGGCGCGGAGCCTTCCCGACTTCCCACGGCTACCTCGGTCTTCCCCGGTCCGGCCGGCCGGGAGCGGGGTGCCGCCCGGTGACCCGTCCAGGGAGCCCCCCGCTCTCCCTCCGACCGGGCAGCGCACGGGCACCCGCGGCGAGCCGGGAGCCGGCGCGGCAGCCGCCCCTCCCTCCTTCCGCGCTGGCGGAGCCCTGTGCCGGGGGCGCACTTCGGGAGAAGGGACCGTCCCGTGCGCCCTGCCTCTCCCCAGCCCCCGCGCCCCCGCGCCTGCCTCCTCCCCTGGTCACTGGGACTGATGAATTAATCATGATGTGGCTGCTGTTAATGCATTTATGTGGAGAGGGCTGTGCCAGTGGCTCGCGGCGCGGCGGGTGAGGGAGCGCGGGGAGCGCCGGCCCCTCCGCCCCGCTCCGCTCCGCGCCGGGCGAGCCGCGGCCGCGGCGCTCCATGGCTCCGGAGGAGGTAATGGCAGTCGGGACGCGCTGCCCGCTCCCCCGGCAGCCAGGAAAGGGGCAGGGCAGGCGGGGCGCGGAGCGGAGGGGGCACGGCGGTGCGGGCAGGGCAGCTCCAACTTGCCGGCAGGGGGGAGAGGAATGCTCGTGTTGCCGCGGGAGGTGTGCGGGGTGTGCTCGCTTCGCGTCCCCGAGATCCCCCCAAATCCTGCCTGTGGTTTAAAAATCGCTCTCTTGGCATAAGTGCGCGGGAGCCAGGCTCACTTTATCGCCGCTGACGCTGTCAAAATCGCTGTGGTTCCAGCAGTAACAGCAGCGAGCCCCCTCCCTGCCTCCCTCCCTCCATCCCTCCCTCCGCCGGGTCACCCGCTCCTCGTGAGAAACCAAATGCTGGTATTCCATTAGCTTAATCTTCCCCGCGAAAGTGAGGAAGACTTGCTAATTAATTTACATACGAGGGAATGATGTCTGAAGGAAGGAAAAAATACCCCGTTGCACCTGCTCCGCCGAGACTTGTCATCTGAATCTGGAGGAGAGCTATAAATCATGTAAAGTGTTCGCGGTGGAGTCGGCTTCTTCTGAGAGCTGTAGGATTATGTATCCAAATGCTGAATTTATATTTCCCACTAGGAAAAGACTGAAACTCAGGTCAGATATAAACTACATCATTTCATTTAAAACAAAACTGTACTTATTTATTGTAATTCAAGAGGGGATTTTTCCTGATTAAACAGAAAGTACTATTAGAGCATGTAGTGGTGATTTACACATTATAGCCTGAAATCTCTTGCAGAGTTGGAGGTGGTTGAGTGTAAGGATGGTGCTTTAGAATCACATATGTCTTCTTATTCTTGCCACATGTGAAAAGACTGAGAATAACCAGGCTGTTTTACCTTCTGTTTTTAGTGTGTACAAACCCATATTTTCTGTGGTACAGGATGGGGAAAACTTGGACAAGGGATAGCACAACTTCCATTGAAAATGTTGACTTTATCAACTACAGCAACTAAAATCTGTGTGATATCTGCTTTGATTATTTCCACCCTTTGGAAAAAAGCTTTAAAAATGTCATAAGCTACTTCCAAGAATTTCGCCTACTGCCTCTAAGGCAATACTGTAATAGTTCTTGACACTTGCCTGCTAAATGAGCTGAACTGGGGAGACCTACTGTTCAGTAAGATGTTTGTGTTATTCCTGTGCCAGGTATCTCTTCATAAAATGAAAAATGATGGCTTTAGTCTGATGAGATAATGGTTTCATATTGTAGAAATTATTCATATTTTAGTTTTGTGACATTAATGAATTTTCATATATTTCACTACTTCTATTGCTGGCAAAAGTAAACAGAGATTTTGTCATTTCAAATGAAACTAATTTAGAGTGGGGTTAATTGCTTTAGTAGCCTAACGTATTTTAGACAATACTGTAAATGGCAAATATTATTAAGTTCTTTTGTTCCACTTATGTAAAAATATTGCTTTTTTATTAAAAAGATGTTATGTATAGATGGATCCTGTGCACTGCATCTGAATGAGGGAATTAAGGAGTTTGTGTGCTTTGACAGCACGTGTGATTTGCAGGTTTTATAAGTTGTGAGCTTATTGTAAAAGTGTGTGTATGTGTGTGGCGAAAGACTGCTATGCTAGTAGAAGAAACTAATAATAACATAGAAATCTGTGAGGTAAGCAAGAACATATGAGCCAGGCTAACCACTCAATATGCTTACTTTGAAAGCAAGCCTGTATGCAGTAGTTTTCATATCACTGTTCTACAGCAACAAAATAAGGGAGACAAAAATAAGCCCAAGCCAGAAATAAAACGACAAGAATTTAAAAGGAGACTAGTCAGGTGGGGAAAACCATTTTGAAATCAAGTCTTTCTGTCAAATCCAGGACTGCAGGTCATTGTTAAACTAAATCATACTCACATATACAGCATTTTTATGGTATTTAAGGTGGAAGCCTTGGTCTAGACCATAACCAACCAATTAAAAGAGATTCCGTTGTTGAGGTTTGGTTTGTCACAGAATAAGAGGTCGTAGAGGTCAAATGACAGTCAAAAAAAGTGGAGTTCATCTTTGAACTTGGAACAGGAGAAAAATTTGTTTTCTTTTCCAAATCTTCTGTCTCTAACTGGAAATGCTGTCATGGACACCAGTCCACAAAGTGGCTGAAGTTTATTAATTGGTGAACATTTATTGTTCTAAGATACCATTATAATAAAAATACTTTTTTCTGTGTAACTGGCATTGTTCTGTCCAGTGCTTTGGCTTTATAAGGCATAAGTGAAACATGGAAGTTCTGATTTGGTGTTTGAACAATATATGCCACTGAGTAAATTTCAGTCCAGTGAACATTGTTGTTTGGCTGTCAAGTGTTGGATCAACTTATATTGGAAAAGGATTCACTTCTTTTCTAAAATAAAATGAATAAAATAATTTGTCAGCCAGAGGGAGGTGGGTAAATGTGTTTTATCATCAGATAAATATGGTCAGACTTTATTGGCCTTACAATCATGATTTGCATTTGATAGAAGGGATTGTGGGCTTGGTGACTTCGGTGAATGACAGACCTGCCTACCTTTTCGACATTTGCAACAGGCTGAGCATGCTCTTTGGGTCAGAAAACCACAGTGATGCTTGTTTATTGATGGACATAGCTTTGAAAGGAGCTGAATGGAGAACAGTTAGTTGTCTGCAGCATTGCTCAATGTTCACTTATTGCTATACAAATAACTACGTGACAACTGGCCAGTAGCTGTAGTCATGTGAATATGCCCTCTCTATCTTCTGTTGCTGTTTTTGCTTTACACACTGCCATAGAGAAGTTCTGAATGGGTTGTTCAATGATTAGCATAAAAGTGCCACGTTGTGATGGGTGGGGATAGTGGTATGTGCTAACAGACAAGTTAAATTCCAAGATTCTGAGTAGTGACAGTGTTTGAGGTGTATATGCTTTGAGTACAATCAAATTCCTTCTTTGACTGTTTATATAGTAAGCAGGAATCCATCAAACTGGCAAGGAGGACAAATATTTAATGAAGACCCAAAGAGGCAATTTCATTTCACTATGTTTGCAGTGCACTGCTCTGTTTAGCTACTGATTAAATCTTTTGATCTCAAGGAGAACTTCTGGTCATCTGCTTTGATGCAATATTCTATAAAATCATTTAAGCTGGAGGGGTAGGAGTTTAAGTCTTAAGATTGTTTTTCTCTTAAAGATAAAAAGTTGCACAAAGTCCTCTCATAACCCTAGCTGAAGTTCAGTGGGAATAGTGTGAACAAGAAGTCTGGGAAGGAGGGGACCCGAACAGGGAGTAGTTGATCACCTTAGTAATTCAGGGCTGAAGAAAAGACCTTTCTGAGTTAGACAACAATCTTATCTAATTCCAGTCATAAAGTCATCACAGTCTACCTTTAAGTACATTGCCCTGTTGCTCTTTCTGGAAAGGTATTTCAAAATCTCTCTCCTAATGCTTAGAGCTTTCTTTGAACTTTCAGCCTAAATATTCTCTTATTCCTAATTTTTAATCTCTCAAGATTGTTGTTTAAAACCAGCTCCTTCCTTGGTGGGTAGCCCTCAATAAATTATAAACATCGATCATGTGTCTTCCTCAGCTTTTTTGTGCTAGGATCAAACAAGCAGAGCAAGCACCTTTCAGTCTGTCTGGCAAAACAGAATAAATAGGAAGATACAGAGGCCAGTTAACTTGATTCGCCTGAATTCTGAACCTTGTACCTGAAGTGTTTGCTTGAAGTCTTGAATAAGAATGCTAATGCTCCATCTGGTCTTTTGAAAATACTTTGTCAGACACTGGTGAATATCAAGTTTCATTTACAGACATGCCAGGTTAGTTTAATCTGTTAGTAGTAAACATGGGTGATTTATCTTTTTGTGTTGCTCTTGAATGATAAGAGACCATCACGGAAATAATCACAGAAATTCTGCTATTAGCAATCACGTGGCTTTGAAGAGCTGCTAAAGGTTTTGCCATTTCTAATATCCCTGTGCAAATGCTCCTCCAATTTCCTCTGTAAGTTAGCGAGAACCTCCCCTGAATCAAGAGGGCTTCCTATAACCAGTTTTTATCAAAACATCTCTGCTTTCCACCATGTTCACAGACATATAATGAGATGAGTGTGAAGAACGATTTTAAAGAAGTCCATTCAACGTTACCATTTGTCACATTTATATCAACTTTATTTTTGTGTTATGCTTATATTTCCAACTCAGTAAATAATTGCTGGGTGATACCATATCAAATTCTTTACTGAAATCTGGAGAGAGTGGATTCTGAATTTCCTTTCCCATAATACTTGCTTTTAAAAGGATTGGCTTCTCCCTTCCACCAAGTATTTATAAATACTGATTAAGATCCCTCCTGAGCTTTCTCCAGGATAAAGTAACTCGGCTCTTCCTGCCTTTCTTCATATGACAGATGCTCCAAGACCCATGTCTTCTCTGTGTCCTGGATGTACATACTGGCTGTACACCAGTATGTCCATGAACTTTCTGTACTGGGAAGCCCAGAACAGGAGGCAATATTCCAGATGTGATCTTGTTGGTGCTGAGGGGAAGGATCATCCCTCTCAGCCTGCTGGGACTGTTTTTCCTGACGTGGAGAGTGAATGTACCTTCATTGCTACATGGGCACTTTGCTGACTCATGTTCAACTTCTTGCCCACCATGACCCTCCCCATCCTTTCATGCCCAGTTCTTTCCCCCTGGCTGGTCCCAAGACTTTTACCAGTGCACACAGTTATTCCTCTCTTGGTGAGAAACATGTATTTCCTTTTGCTGAACTTTATTTCTCCAGCCTGTTGATGTCCTTTAATGGAGCACAACTATTCCCTATTTCATATGCTCTGCCAACTTGCCAAGGGTGCCCTCAGTCCCATTACTCTGGTCTTTAAGGAAAATGGCCCCAGTGTCAACAGGAGTGCACAACCAGCAACGTTCCCAGCTGAATTTTGTGGCACTGATCACAACCCTCCGAGCCCAGCAATTCCACCATTTTCCATTCCACCTCACTTTCATGCTTCATTAGTAGTAATGTAATCGTTAGTGATAATAGTTAGTAACATCAGTAATGATTTTACTACTGCTGTGTGGCCATGAAAATTAACAAAGTACCCCTTCAGCATCTTTCCTTGCTCTGGTTTAATAGCACTGGCACGTGCGTGTACACACACGCACCAATCGACAGTTATCTTTCTGTCTGTATTTGAGTGTATGACTGTGAATTACTCATACCATATGTTTGACACAGGGAAGATACTATTTTATGTGTCACACAGGTATTGTGGTTTTATTGCATTAAATTTATTTTCCCACCTCATTTTTATAGGGAGTATGAACCTCAGGGCTTGTTGTAGTTATGGGAATTTGAAATGTGTAATCTTGAAATTGATTGCAAAATAGAGGTGAATTAATTGCTCTGTAGCTGAAGTTTGTGAAGCCAAATGGCCTTTCACTCAGGTGAAGCAATTGAGTACCTTATGTTAAAAAATGCAAGGGCTTTTTTTATGCTTCCTTCAAATAGCAGAAATATTTTTTAAGAAAAATTGCTTCTGTATTCCATATTTTCCCTTGCTATCCACACTCACCTGGTTTGCCAGCAGCAGTGAGAAAAGAGACTGAACTCCCCTCATTGCAAGGAATACGTACGATTTCTAGGGTGAGACTCAGTGCTCTGTGTTTAAGCTCAGATTATTTAAGTTTGGTCTAGGATCAAGCTGTTTTGTTGCAGGAAAATTTATTCAATATTGCTTGAACGGAAGGAGCTTCTGTTGGTTTAGCAAGCGACCGATATTCTGCTTTTAGCTAAAAAAGATATATTTGTGTGTGTGCACATAGAAGAGTGATGAAAAGGAACTTTTTCATCAAATGGCTTTCCATTTACAGAATACTGCAAAGATAGCACTTAAAATACTGAAAACGATGACTCTCTTTTTTTTTTCCTCCTTGAAATGAGGATATGGTGTCCTAGGAACAGTGATGAGCTAACTGTACTTTCAACTTAATACCTTGACACTGATTTCGAGAAGCAATCTAGTCTTGCAGTTTGATTCTGAATTCACATTCTGTAGGAACTCCAACAGAAAAATGGGAGAATTTTGCCTCTCTGTGTGATGCTAAGGCCTCTCAGGATGCCTCCAGAATTTGGAGAGAAACGACTCTTGGCATCTAAGCTGCAGTGAACAGGTGGGAATTGAAAAATTGTGAATGGGCACCTGTGCAAGTATGCAGCTCTAACATTTACTTTTATTTCCAAAATCAATATAAACGCATATGCTCATCATCTGAATTTCAGAAAAATAATTGCTTTTGTTTTTTCTTCTTTTTGTTGTTTCTGTTGTAAAATTTCCTGTTAACACTGTACATCTGTTTAACTTGGAAAGGCAGAGCAAATCCTTTTCGACTGAGGTTGTAAAAGGTGCAGATGTAGTTACTAAGTTAAATGTTACATATTACCTGCAGAACAATGGAGAAAATTATTTAATATTTTTTCCTACTATGATTCTCCAAATTGCTAACCAACCATTTTGTGTCATTTAAGTCTCTGCAAGTAGTCTTACATTTTGTCATCCTAAAAACTGTTTAAAGAGGTAAAAAAGGTGTTGAATTTAACTCTTTATTAACTGCAAATGGTAGACTTTTTTTTTTTGAGAAACTGATGACAGAAATATGTGTTCTAAGATTGTATTTATTTACAATGGGATCTTGTGGATATCTGAAAAAAAATTGAAGTGAGATATTAGGGAGATAGGTTGTTTTGACAAATGGCAAAATATCAGTTAGTAGGGTTTTAGACATAAATTAATAAGGTAATTCAAATACAAGCATAACATTTTAGTTTCTGGATGAAGATAAACTGGGTTACTTCTGTCCTTGTCATAATTTAGCAATTATATAGTGTTTACAAGGTAAAAAACTCCTTATAGATACTAATGGTCTTCATTACACTCTCTGAAGGCAGGTAGGTGTTCTGCAAATTGATGGTATAGGACCAATGTATTTTAGACCTAGAAATCTGCTAAGAGTTTGAATTCTGGTATAAATGTGTTTGAAGTTTATAAAGGGCAGACTATCTCCCTCAGAATCCAGAATCAGCTCTTACAAGATACGCTTTCATTTTTAAGGAACAAAGAAACAGGCTTTCATTCAGAACACTTGAATAACATCATGTCTCTTTGATAACAAAGTCTAGTCAGACGTAGTTTCTCCTGAATAAAAGTATTGGATACCATAAAGAATATTTTTTAAAGGTTTGCACAGAATAGATCTTTAATTTACAAGGACTATATAAGATTTAGCTCCCATTTTTTTGTAGACAAGTAATTACACATGGAAAGAGGGAGCTTGTCTTTCCTGTCTCCACCCTCCGTGGCTGAAAGACTTTCCCTCCAGCAATCAGTTGACAGCAATCAGTTTGCGGATTATTTCTGGAAGGAAAAAGTTTACGGCTTTACTTCAACAGTAAGATTAAAAATAAAGTAGCTGTCATCTATTTCCGTGGCTTAACTAGTTAAAATCATAGCCACAAAAATGCTGTATTACTCAGCTAAGCTGTTCACTGCATTTTATACAGTAAGCAGAGCTTATTAAATAAAGGCAGTCAAGCCTTGCAAACAATAGTTTGTAACACAAAATTTTTAAAACTTAAATTTTTACTGGAACTTCAGAATTTGCTATTTATTGTTTCTAGATAAACTAGTTCTTTAAAATAAGCCTTACACAATATTTTATTTTGTGACCTTGTCACATATGAAGGACATGTAGGTTATTCTCAGGATGAAAGAAGTTCATATCTTATAACAGCCAGATTCTTGAGCACCTTCAAGCCTTGACTCACATTAATTCTCACAGCACTGTTTTCCATTGCACCGTTTATAAAGGTAAATATTGTCAAGTTTAAGATGGAAAATAATTTTCAATTGTCAACTTTGACACTTTCTAGTGCTAGATTCTTGAGATGTGATATGGAAATAAACATTCAAGGGTTTTTTTTTTCCTAGGTTGCCACAGTCAGAAATCTTTTAGACCTACTCCCCAAACATTATGCTATTTCAGTCTCACAAAGATATGACTCTGCTTCCTTTGCACCACATGCTGCCTTTGGTTTATTCTGTAAATAAATAGTTCAGTTTACTTAGATGGTGTTTTGTTGGGCTTTTAAAATCTATCTGCTTAATTTACAGAATTCCATTTTATGGCTTTGATTTTGTTCTGTACTATGGAATGTGACGTCTCAGTACTTTTGGCAACCTTTGCATCACTGGTTTTCTGGCTATAGTATTTTCCCTCCTGTCCTATAGTAGAGTAATGAAATATCCTCACAATTCATAGACTTTTTTGTGCTTTTAGGATTTTCTAAATTCAAAATCTGACATGTGCACTGGAGAATGAAGAAGAACAAAAGGCTTGTTATTTTCATATTCTGATGCATTCTTATCTTAGCTCCAAGTTTCTGGAACCTAAAGTAAGATCCATGCCTGTACACTGCAAACACTCCTGAGAGGTTAGGCCTCATTAGCAGGGTAGAGAGCTGAACATCTGTGTTATTTTCACTCTTTTTTTAAATATCCCCTCTGCAAAATTATGGAAGTTTAAGACAGTTATTTAAATATGTTTGATGGCTGGCTTTTTATGCTTGTACTTTATCTCGTGTATCCTGAGAGTATAAATAGTGCCCGTGATAGAAAACCAAAGTTTCAAAACTAAATTTATCTTGAAAAGAGAGCTGTTACAATAATTATGCATAGAGCTTTAAAAAATGGAAATAATATAAATCTTCACTAAATAGTCATTACTCAAAGTTAGATAATCTGATATTCTGAAAAGAGCACTGTATTGTTCTTCTTTTAAATCCTTGTGTGGTCACACGCACAGAACTTGGTGCTGTAATGCTCCAAGGAATTGTTCTACTTTGCTTCTATAGTGAAGCAGTTTCCTTTAATCAAATGGAAGCCAATAGAAATACACGAGCATCGAACTGAGCTCTGTGTTGCCTGCTGGGAGATATTTAAATTTGTGCTAGCTTGCACTAGAAAGAAATGCTGTTAAAGCATTTTGTTTTGTTTCTGTAAAAACTCTAATATTCAGTGGGTAAAATTGCCTTAAAAAAAAATCCTGTAATACCACATATACTGATAAAGGCAATTAACTGTTCAGCCAATTGTAGAATAATACCATACATGTTTTAACGTGTTTATTCCTGTACAAGCTGATTGTATTGCTTTATACTATAAATAAAAAATATGGGCTACTCTGCTGTTTCTAATTTTCTTTTTGTGATCCTAGGCTATTCTTATTTATTAAATGGAAATAATCATTTATATTCGTATATGTGAGGAAAGAAATAATTGCATAGGTCTTGAATCACAAGTATTGCTTCAATCAAGATGATTTTGCACTTACCTATGAATGATTCCTTGCTAAAAAGGTTCAGAAAAAGAAGAATGCTAAGATTACAGAGTAATTTTTTAAAATTATGAATCAAAAAATATCAGTTGTCTCTGCATATGGTGTATTATATGTGCATTAGTATTTTGACACATTCCTTGTCTGTTCAGTCATGTGCTGTTGATCCTGGTCCCACGAAATATGTTAACTGTGCACAGTTATTAATAGCGACAGACTCTTTATAATTTTTCTTTTGTTGATTTTAATGTGAGTAGTAAGATTAAATTTATTTTTTCATTCTTATTGTAATCTTATTTTTTTTAAACAGATGGAGCAACCAAAGCATATACTGTGAGTTGTTATACAGGAAGCTTTGGGTAAGACTCAGAATTAAGTTTTGGGTTTGTAGCTATTGAATGAGACATCTTCTGTATGAGAATGTGCCTCGTGTACAGTGATTTAAACGTATTGTAGTGTGTAATTAAGGTGAGCTTGTTCTTTGCACTTTAAAATGTACTTATGTAAGGCATGAAGAAATTTTAGGTATCAGCACAGGGTTGGTGAGAAACTTTTGGAGGGAATGCACCTGTCCATACACTATTTCAGCATAATATTACCTGAGAAAATGTTGATTAAGTTTAATAGAATTACTGTCTTCCTACTCCTGGCTAACTTTAAGAGAACTACAGGTTCCAGGAATCTGAGTTGTAGGGCAGAGCTTGCCATGCTGGCAGCAGGAAATCTGTATAATAGCGGAGTTTGTTTCACCTAACATAACAGAAAATCTTTTTTTTTTTTTTTAACAAAAGGGTAGGGGAAAATTTCTTTCCCCTTGTACAAATTATCTGAGGAATTTTACTTCCTAAGTGAACTAATTTATTGTACTACTGGAGCTTCAGGATTCCTCAGAATACAAATTCTACCTTCCGGTTAGTTAGATAAGTATCCAAGTATGAAATAATTTCATCTTGACCTTTTAATATCTAACTTATTTAAATTTTGCTGCTGAGTAAATACCTACTTAGCTTTAATACATTCCTGTTTAATGTGGAATGGTTCTGAAAAGTGAGTATTACCATCTAGTTGTTAAGGCAATAAGGAAAACATATTCCCTATTTTAACTTTTATACATTAGTTTCTTCTTATTTAATGTCAAGAGAATGAGTTTGGGAAGGCTGAGTGAAATGGGAGGAGCTATAAATGGTTTTCCTCCAAGGTAACTAGATAATCCTTTCAAAGTTAAACTGAACTTATTATTTTTATTTAAATTTTATTTATTCAATGCATATACAACACTTCTGTCTTCTCCATTCAGTGTATTTCACTGAATCGCCATTATATTTCTTAAGAAATATCTCTACACACAGATCAATATTTTAGATTTAATTTGGCCTAATATTCTAGAGTTTTCTTGTATTGATGTGACCTCAGATCCTGTCTGGTAAAGTAAGGTGTACTCTGTGTGTTTGTCAAAGAGTAGCTACTTCATGTGCTCGAATCATAGATCCACATTATCTCCCAGTGAAAATGCAGACAAGTTGAAAATACTGTGGTACCTTCTTGCCAAATATATTTAATCTGCTGTATGTGAAACTTATTTTGGAGAGGCTAGTAGAGAGTAAATAGAATATAATAAAAAAATCATGTACTGTTCTTTCTGGGGCAAGCAAAGAATATGAAACACATTGAACAATAGGGTGGAAAGATAGATGTTCCTGTTTTAATGCAGTCTAGGTAAGAGGAATGTCTGGGATTAATCTAGTAGCAAATGACTTTCTATCCTACACTCATAATCTGTGCTTATTGGACTTGTTATTGTGTGGTAATCCAATTTCTCCATATGACACCAGTGTAAAAGGGAACTGTCTCTGCCTACAGAGCCCAGTGCCATCTATTTTCCTGCTCATCTCTTTCACAGACCAGAAAATGATTGTACATTGCACTGCATTTCTAAGTACAGCCTTCTTTGCCCTTCATTGGATCTTCATTTGGCATGGAAAACTCAAGAACTGAGTCTGTTTTGATCTACTGGGCTTGACTTTATAGATGGGGCTCAGATTGGCTGTCAGTGGAAAAGCTGAGCTTTCTGCTGTGAATAATCAACTGTTGGCCAGCTGTGTGTGGAAAGGGCTCGACTGTAGAGCCTTGTTGTGAAAAGCCATTGTTTTATCATCCCTATAATTGGTGTCTGAAATCCATCTACAGCCATGTGTTAACAGGTCGCTCAGGTTAGAAATTAACAATCTCTAGCAGTGATAGACAATTCCTGGAGAAAACCATGGATGCTGTAGGAATGTGATAGTCTTGTAGTATTGATGTTGAACCAGCACTATAAGTCAGGGAGAAGGGCAGAGCCTTAAGCCAAGGTTTTAGTCCCAGAACCTTGCGAAATGTTTAAATAGATGTTGTCTGCCTACCCTGACTGTCTTGTATTGAGAACAGTGTAGGCTGAAGAAAAGAAATTGAAAAATGACCATGGTGCAAAGGCGAAATTCTGTCTCTGTCATTATAAAATATAAGATACACAAAATTAACCTTGAAGTTAATCTTGCATGCTCGTCATACTCAGTTTTTTAGCATTAGAAACTAGAGCGTCTTTGCTGTGACAAATGCCCATCTTTTTTCTCTGCACTTCATTTGTGGTCATCTGATATGAATTCTGTGTTCACTCGTTTCTGAGGCTACTGTAAAGAAATAATGTTTATTCAGTTTGAATTTCTTACTATTTGCTTTTATAAAGTAACAGCTTCACTTTTATCTCTCTCTTTCTATTTTGCTTCGATTTTTTTTTTCTCCCCAAGCATTGTGAATGTTTTTTCATGGAAGACAGTATGCATGCCTTAAATATCACCCTGCCATTTTAATTCTTAAATTGAAACCCTTGGTTTCATGTTTTTCTATATAATCTTGGTGTATATGCTGTCTTCCCCCTCTACTTGTCAGAAAGATTAATGTGAGAGTATTAACATAGCATGGCACAGGATTGTGTGAGCTAGTTCTTGTCACTCTAGAAAGGACCTCTATTCCTTTATTGTACAGTGCGTTTGAATTTGTTGACAGTGAGAGTAGGATCCCACTGGGGGATAAATTTATCTCTTTGGCAAGCTAACAAAGGAAGAATTTCACGTAACAGAAGCGTCATAGAAGAGTGGTTGTAATTTTCATTGCTTGCACCTTCAGAGTAAAAAGTAGAAATGGATCCAGTCATTTAGTGCAATTCTTGGATACTACAGTCACAGTAGTTGAGAGTCATTGGATTAAGTGGACAGGCAGGAAAATAGGCAAAGCACCTGTCTTTTACCTGACTAATACCTGTTAGTACTTAAAGTTATATTTTAAACATTCACTGAGGAAGCATGGGGTCACTATTTTTCACACTTAGGTAGGACGACAGAATAATTTAAACTCTATTTGTAACAATGCTAACTGAAGATGGTTAGCTACTGTCTTTCATTTAAGAAGCATCAGAACAAAGGTATGTCACTCAGTAAAATAGCAATACATGTAGCTGAGGGGTTTTGCTGAAATAATTCTTAGAAGAAATGAGAAAATGGCACAAAAGTGAAAAATGAACCAAATGCTTGTGACCTTGTGTAAATGACTACTTGAAGTGTGAATTCAGACACTGCTTTGTGAGAGCTTTTAGATGGAGTGGTAGATGAAGGGGGATATTAAGGAACAGAAAACTATTGCTTGCCTGTGATTTGTTGTGCTAAGAAAAGCAGAACTTTAACTCTGTAAATAAGCAAGATTGCACCAGACACCAAGTTCCATCGTCTGTTTCTTTCTTAATCAGAAAAAACTTGGAGAACTCTGTAATTTTATGTAGCTGTCTAGGTCAGCTGCAGTTGAGTTGATCCCACCTTTATCAAGAACCAACTCTTTTCATGCTAAAACAATCAAGATAAGAATGGAAAAGACAGGTTCATCATGCTTTGAATCATTCCATCTCTGATCTGTGTAATTGGCCCAAGGGATTGATAGAGAACTTCAGTTTTCCCATTTATTTTTTTCGAGCACCAGGAGCACTTTAGTCGGTTGGGGAAGCAGCTATTAAATCTGCACAGTGCACTCTAACTCACTTTTGAAAGATTTGCACCTGTTTCCACTGAAATGTCTGAGAAGCCAGACAGGGTATTGGATGAGGAGAGGTCTGAGCATACTTCTTGCCTCTGACTTGTAAAACAACTGTTGAGCAACAAGAACTATAATTGTGAAAACCAAACCTAATCACGTTGACAGTGGGAAGAGATTAATTCTCTCAGAATGGGATGTTGATTTTTTTTATATTGTGGGTAATACAGCTTTTTTGTCTAGGCTTCCTTAAAAGTATAAGGATCTGTAATCTGCAGCGTATGCAGTGTGCAAGATAATAGAGTCTATCAAAAGTGTTTTTTCCTTCACCTTTTTGTCTCTTGCTGTATGTGTAAAACTTGTTACAGAATTAGCATCTAACGTCTCTTTCTCTAACCTACCTCTACTTAAAGACGCTTTTTCTTATTCCCATGCAATGTGTTATTTGTAGTCATATTGTGTGTATTTCTAGAACATAGATATGGAGTGTTTTGGCTGGATTTTTTTTTGGTTTAATAGTGATAGAGCTAGCTCCGACCTTATTCTATTCCTTTAAAATGAATTGTGAATACTTCTGTCATAGATTATCGGCTCATACAATAAATAGGAAAATACCTCAGGAGGTACCTTGGTCCAGCCCTCTGCTCAAAAAGAGGTAAGTGTTGAAGTCAGGCCACGTTACTCAGGGTTTTCCCAGTCTGGTCTGGAAAACACCTGAGGACAGAGACAGTACCAGCTCCTGGGGCAACTTGTTGCCGTGCCTGACTGTCCTCAGAGGGAAAAGTCTTTTCTTTATAGGCAGTTGGAATCTTGTGTCCCAGCTTACATCTATTGTCTTGTGTCCTCCCACCAAACAACACCCTGAAGAGCCTGACTCTGCTCTTGTGGTGACCTTCTTGTAGGCAAGTTCCTTTGCTGTTAGTGGTAGTTTTATAGATGTTAAAGTACTCTGCCTCGCTTAGAAGATTAACTTCCTTTTTTTGTTGTTCTGATATCAAAAAGATATTGGAGGCAATTTGGCCTGTGTGTCTAATCTTCTCTGTCAAAGATGTGGGTGCTTAAAGAGAAGGCTCAGAAAGACCTTATCAGTGTTTATAAATATCTAATTGGAGACTGCAAAGATGAAGTCCTGCTCTTCTCAGTGGTGCCCAGTGGCAGAATAAGAGATAACAGGCATAAACTGAAGCACATGAATTCCATATGAACATAAGAAAAAGTTTTTTTCTGTAAGGGAGGTTTGGAGTGGAAGTGTTTGGATTTGGGTTTGGTATATTTATTATTATCTGGAAAGAAGAAAAATAATCTCATGTAGATAAGTAAGTTTTACATGGTGATGAAAAGACAAGATGAAAGATAAAGGGACCCAACTGAACAATAGCTAAAATACTTTTGTAAGAAATAATTGTTTTTAGTGATGTGTTCTTAATTGCCTTTTATTCAGAAGCACGTATCTGCTGAAATGACAATAAAATATCTTGACGTTCTTTTTTCCATCTGTGAAACCACTGGGTCTGTTTGCTTCTGTAATGTTAAGCATTTTAGTAAAAGTTGTGCGTTATGTCTCCAATCAGTTCCTATTGTTCCAACAGAAAAAAAAAGGCAGAGTATTCTGACTCATTGTATAACAAAAAAAATTATTTTGGTTTTTGTTATCTCAGATTTTATAAAGCAAGTAAAGTTAGTAGAAATTTATTCTGCTAGGTGCACAAACCAGAGCAAACACTTTGTTTGTTTGTTTGTTTGTTAAGATGACTGTTTAATATAAGTCTGAACTAAATTTTCCAGAGGACAAATTTGAAAATTTGTGGAGGCATTTTTAGATTTTTGGTTTGTAACTGGAGATATTCAGAATTACAGATTATTAGCCAAATTGAAAAATAGTATATATTGAGGGATTGCCAAACAGTTCTGAGATGGTATTTAAGACCTTTATTTGCAGATAAGTATGTATACTGAAATATCAGCATTCCTTGCTTATTAGGGCAAGGGGAGTTGCATCTCATACAACAATCTCATGTATCTCTCCAGGATCATTTGGAGCTGATGATGCCAAGGGCCATATTTAGGTAATGCTGATCCATAATTCAGAATATTGAAGCTATTTGGCCAGACTAAGCTGTTTCCATCGTGCGATGGCTCAAACATCCCTCTTCATGCCCTATAATTTTGCCACCTAATAAAGCTAAAATTAGGATTCTAGAATCTCCAAAGTCAGTGGTGGATTCAGAGACTAATGTAGCTGTCTAAGGAACCCAATCTGCATTGATTTCACAAAGGATCCTCATTTCATGCCTTCTTAAAGAACAACTTTTTAATTAAATTATGTCTTTAGGGGAAAGGGAACGTTCATTCTACCCCCATCTTTGCCTGACTCCTCCCTCACATAACTTGGATAGGAAAATAGTTTTCAGTAGACTGTGCTCCTGGTTTTGGTGTTTGATTGGCTTTTTTGTATCTCGCAGATCAGCTGTTCCTGCCTCTTGTACTAGTAGATAGAACATCTGAGCGTAAGACTGAAAATTGTTTCATTGAAAATTGATCCCTGTGCCACCCAAAGAGGCATTCTTAGCTACTGTCATCTAAGAAGCCTAAAAAGAGAATCTGTATGAATATTTTATTTTTTTTTTCTGCAGCTGTTCCATGTTATTGTCTGGATAACTAAAACATATAGAAAATATGTTGCATGCCGCTAGCAATTTTGTCCTAAGGCAAAGCTCTGTTTAAGAAATACTCCTTGAGACCAGCTTTCCTCTGCTTGGAGATCACTTCCCCACCTGTGAAGTAGTTCTAGAGAATCTCAGTAAATCAATATAAATGCACCAGCAGTAGAGAGAAAACCACACACTGAGATTTTCCTGTCATTTCATGTCTGTCATGGAAGTTTTCAAGCAAAGATTTTCAGGCTTCTATTTTTACATTAGAAGATATGTCTCCAGTAGTTTGGATGGCAGGGTTTTATGAGGACATTATTTTGAGAACAGTGAAAACTAGAAACACAAATTTTCTTTCAAAAGCTAAACCTCTAATCCTTGATTACTTGGCCACCAAAGTGGCAGTTAATCCAATAATACCATTAAGATTTATACCTCTGTTCTGGTTTTCTCCTTGGGTAATAAAACCCTAAGAATTCGGTGTGCTTGTCCTATATGCTTCGCCTGCCAAAGTAGTAACAATAGAATAGGTTGGGTTGAAAGGGATTTTTCTCCCTGCCATGGGCAGGGGCACCTTCCACTGGACCAGGCTGCTCAAAGCACCATCCAGCCTTGGACACTGCTGGAGATGGGGCATCCACAGCTTCTCTGGGCAACCTCTTCCAGTGCCTCACCCCCGTCATAGTGAAGAATTTCTTCCAAATGTCCAATATAAATCTACCCTCTGTCAGTTTAAAGCCATTCCCCTTGTCCTATCACTGCAAGCCCTTGCAAAAAGCCCCTCTCCAGCTCTACTGCAGGCCCCTTTATGTACAGGAAGGTACCATAATGTCTGTCCAAAGTCTCCTCTTCTCCAGCTGGACAGCCCCAACTCTCAGCCTGTTTTCTCAGCCTCTATGTGTATGTTAGCACTCAGTGATATCTGGATGAACTTCACATTGTCTTCACAACTGCTTAGATAAAATTTCTCTATAACAATACTCTTCAGTTTTACTGAGAGTTCTAAAAATGAAGCGTTACATGTTTCAATAGCCTAGATCATATTTTAGCTATGAAACTCACGGTTAGAAGGATGTACCTTTTGGGATTTAGACACTTAAAGTGGCATCAGAATCTGTATCTGTAGTGAAGTGACCTGATAAAGGTGGGGTTTTTTTAAAAAAAAGTATGAATAATCTTTGAATAAGAACAAGTCCTGCTCAGAAGTATTTCTGGTACTATCAAGTTTTCTCTTTCAACCATGAAAGTGGTAACCATTCTCTCAAATAGAAGATTGCCTTCAGATTTTAAAAGCATTCTTTTAGTTGAAAGTGAATTTTCATTTTTGTTGTCTTATTATCTATCTATGGTGACTGTGTTAGGTAAGTTTTGTTTCCGTATTGATAAGCTATGCTAGGAAATTCCTTGCTGATCATTTCAGTTACTAAGTTTTAAAGCTTTGCTGTCCTGGGCATTAAATGTAAATTGAAATGAAGTTTTGTTGGGGCTTCTTGGTTTTGATGCATTTGCCAGAATATTAACTGCAAAGACATATGATGTTTTAGAGATAGGTATACATAGAGGTAGATTTCTAGAGGAAACGACTTTAACCCAGATTTGAATTTCTGCATTTCTAAAATGTTTTTGTTGATATGTGATTATTGTAATTGTTTTTTCAAAGAGAGAAGAAAAATATACTGTCTCCACCCTAAAGTCACTGCTGTAGAAGCACTGTTCACATTTTCCTTTCAATTTTGTTTTGTGAACATATTTTTAGAAACAACAACAACAAAAAAACAGCAAAGAAAAAAAAATCAGTAGAAAAAATAATTAAGTCAGTTTTCCGTGTGTTATCATCTGGCTTAATTATTATTATACCTGCAACTAGGTCTAAAGAGTGCTTTAACTCTATCTCATCTATCACTTTAAAAAATCATGTCTAAAATCTTTCCTGGAGTCATCATTTGTTGGTTTTTTTTTTTTTAAATTTTAGGATTTAGTTTCCCGAAAACTGAAGAAAAATACATGTATAAACTCACATTACAGATCTATCTTCCTTCTTATTAACACTGCCTAAAATTTTGCTATATTGCCTTCTATTTCAAATAGATTATAAAAAATACTTTTTAATAACTTATATTGGTTTTAGTTCTGCCCTCTTTTCCTCAGATTATCTTTTTGGGACACTGGACTCAGTGTCAGGCAACATCTTTTGCCATTTGATTATTGGTACCAGAGCAATGAAACTGAAAATGGATTTCTGAAAATGAAAATCAGAAAGCGGAGTGCAGGGCACGGATACAAAGTACTACAGAGCGCCTGGTAGTTGCTGATGTTTATGTGCTTGAGCAGTTGGTGGTGCTTGAACCTGACATGACAAATTGAGATTTATCAGATTGATAACCATGAGTCCCACAGACATGCTGTGGGCTAACAGGGACATGGTAAAGTCTTGTCAGGAGTGAAGTGTTGTGGCTGTAATTGTGACAGACAGTGATCCCTGCCGGTTCTACAAGTAAATAAATATAGAAACTTCCTATAATGAACCTTTTTAACAGCCTAAGTGTAATGTACTTAGGCTCTTTTTTCTTGTCTGATAAATAGAAATTTAAAAGTATTCTGAAATTTTGGGGTTCGTTCTTTATTCTTCAGAAAAATGACCTACATTAAAGGTGTCACAAGCGCATCAGTTTTCTGAGCTGCTTCACTAAGTGATCTCTTTTGAAACATAGTACTTACAGAAAGGCAACAATTTTTAACTTCAGGCAGGTAGATAATTTTGAATAAAAACGTTGCTGCTAAAGTGATTTAGTATCAGTGGTGGTAAAGAGCAGTGCTTATTGTTTCAATAAACAAGGCTACCCTTCAGGCACTACACAGTAACCTTTTATTTTATTTATATATACACCTTCACGTACCAACTTTCAAATTAAACTATAGTTGATAGAATTTGATGAATATGTTGGTTTCACTACAGACTGAAGTATTTTGCAATGGCTCAGTGCAGGTCTAGCAAAAAGGTTACATGTGCTTTAGTTGCACGTTCTTCAATCCCAATCTACAAGTTTTCTTTTTCTTAGTTTCCTCCTGTCTATGATGACTTGTATAGTCAGATACTACTGTGGCACAAGTGGACTTTAAAGGTAGTTATTATAGATTATAACAAATTTATAAACCAACAATAATTAAAAATACTGACTCTTTTTATTATAAAGCAACGAGAGTCAATATTTTTAATTATTAGCATCTTCACTCACAACTGTACCTCTTGTTTGTTGTTTTGAACCCCTGAAGATGTGCCACAGAATAGAGTATATGCTATAGCTATTTTTACTGGAATTACCCATATTGCACATTGTTAGAGTTGTAGAGTATTGTACTTTTAATGAGTCAGGTGTAAAGGTTTTTCAGCTGCTCTGAGAAACTTCTGTCACTTTTACCTATTCTCATAACTTCGATCTCTGATTAAATTTAAATAATACTAACAGTTGTTTTCTGAAATTCTTGCTGCTTTGTAATTGTTTCTAAGAGCATCAAAGACTAGAATGAAATTGATATTCTTATAACTTAATTAAAATGTTGATTTACTGCAGAATACTAAGCATAACCTTCATGAGCAGCAGAGTGTGCATACGAAACAGCTCATTATTAAACTGCAGGAAAGAACCTGCACACACAGACATTCATGTGTAAGATGCACTGAAGACGATGCTGGTGCACTTTGCAGTTTGCTGTGAGAATACATGGCAACTTCATGTGTATCTGCCTATGTTGCTATGATTGTAGCTCTAAGTCTTAGAGGGCTGTTTTATTTGTAAACTGTATCTTACACTTGCAGAAGATGTCAGTTTTCAACAAGCCCAGATGTAGATGGGAAGTGTAATCCCAAGCTCTCCCCAGAAGCAATGCTGTCTGAGAGCTGTACAAAAACAGCTCTTGAATTACTAAAATTGAGGTATTTTGTATTTTTTAAAAATAAATTTGCTTTTATGCTCATTATTAATACTTCTTGTCTTTTACATAGCAGTTGTTTCTGGATTTTGTTTCATTTGGAGGGTTTTTGCAGGGGTTTGTTTGGGTTTTATTAATGGTCTGGAAAAGTTCCATATTTAATCAAATACAAGGAATGTCAAGACTTCAGGGCAGATAGAGAACAAGGTAAGACATAAAGCCAACCTGTGTTTGATTAATTCTGTGCTAATGAATAAGAATATGATAATTTGTAACTACTTGTAAAGACTTTCTCTGTTTAATTATGAGAATGCCTATAGTGACCATTTAGCAGTGTCCAAGTAAGTTCATGTTGAGCATCTGGCTCTTCTTTATGACTCAAGTGTTTGATATATTAATTTTTGGATTGAATCTTACGGAGATTAGATGATCTAAACTTTCTAAAACTTCCTTTCTAATTTCAGGGAAAACTCAGGGAAAGAGAAGGTTTGATATCTGTTTCTTCTTCCTTTTCTTTTTCTTAATTATGTTTCTGCAACCATCTGTTCTTTTTAATCTAGTTTGATGCCAGAAAGTCCTTACTCAGGGCAAAACTAGCTTCACAGACAGTACTGTGTCATTCTTGCATCATCATAAAGAGTATTGGATTTTTGCACAGGAGTAACATTTGCGCAAAAGTCTCCAATTGGAAAAAAAAATGGTACTGGTGGCTTTCTTGTGACCTTTTCCCCATTGAAGTATTTCTTAAAAGCATGCTTAGTAAAATCCTGATATTTAATAAGTAGCAGTTGATGTTGAAAGAAGCTCAAAGACTTTTCATTCTTTGTTCTCCGATGCAGAATTTCAAGTCTGAGGCTACTCATGCACTGAAAGCACTGCCTGCTGTGATATTTTCTGATTCTTAGTGATTATTGGCAGCATTTTGCAAGTATTCCACAGCAGAAAATATTTCATTATAGGTGCAGCCAAAATCTCAGTCAAGAGCTGTATTTCAAAGAATAGATACCAATGAAGTGATAAAATACGAACCACAACACAAAAAAAAAACAGGACATGAAAACCGGCAAAATTATCAGGACCAGGGGATGACTTTTCAGTACAACATCATGAAGTTGAAATTTGAAGGCTTTCTAACTCTTTGGACTACTTTAATTAAAACTTTTGGTAGTTTGTTTTTCTAATGTATTTTTCACTGTGCCTCAATTTTGATTCTTTATTTAGTTCTATTGTGTTTTAGTTTCAGAGAATTCAATAACTCAACCTCATTTGCCATTAAGAAACTAAAAGAGAAATGGCCAAAGGTCAGGGAAAGAATATTAGTCTTTAAAACAAAATCTTATGTATATATGTATTTTTTTTCCTGAAGCCTTTTTGTTCTACTATCTCTCCAGGGGATCTTTAGTTTGTCTCAAATTTTAAAAAAGGGCTTCAAAATAAATTCGGTGTAGTTTTCAAAGTATTTTCTTCAAAAGCAGATTTGCAATAACACTATCAGAAGTTTTTCCCCGCAGAAGTTTGTTACAGAACTTATGCTGAGCAGAGCAGACATGAATGGCACTGCAGAGTGCTGGGGTAGGAGAGCTGCTGCCCCCCTGCAGCACCACAGGGACATCCCTGCTCACAGTGACACCGCCCAAAACCTGCCTGCTCCGGGCTGGGGGCTTCTCTGCCTGCCCTGGTTCCCCACCAGGAACACTCCCTTTGGAACACGACCCACTGCTGCCAAAAGCAGCTGTGAATCCTTTATTACCTTACTGAGGCAGAAAAGGCAATTCGGTAGCTAATAACAGCTTACTTTTTCAGGCCTAATCTCTCTTACAGGGAGTGTGGGAAAGGCCTCCACCTTCCAGATATTTAAAGTACTAGACTTTCTAAACTTTTTCTGTGCCTGTTGCCTTTACAAGCAGCATAGAAACACCTTCTATTGCATTCTTGTCCTTAGGATATTTTTAAAATGAAATTTTGTTGCTATATTTCTTGTCCAAAATTGCAAGAGGCAGGGGTTTTTTTTCCCAATTATGTCAAATGTCCATTTTTAGAGAAGATGAATATAAAGTATAGGTGGACAAGAACTGAAAAGTTGCAATTGCAAACTAGATATAAATAAACATTTATTGTATTTTATTTGAAGAATTTTAGCATAGCTTGTAAATGATCAAACATATGCTTGGATGTGGCAGTGCTCCTTGTGGAGTGAGTTTTTGCTCTGTGGGAAGAGGCCTTTCATTCACCTCTGGTAGTTACACTAATGCCTTTGCCATCGTAAGGTTCGCTTTTACCGGTGTGTTCTACTTCATTACAAGATTTGGTTACCAGCCACTCCAGATTTGTCCTCTCTGCACACAAGGGACACAGCAAAATAGTGAGATCTCAAGGAAATGAATGTTTTAGGGGTTATTTTATTTACTGTATTGCAATGTGCCCTGGAATTCAAGCCTGGGACCACTGGGTGGGGCTGTACAAATGCCAAAGACTTCTGCCTACGAGTTTGTAATACAAGCATGAGCTAAGAGACAACATATGGATACAAACCAAGGAGGAGGAGTAATATAAGGCACCAATAAGATGTTAGATGATAATCATTCAGCAAAGAAGCAACTGGCTTTTGAAGGCCAAGGAAGAAAAGAATTTGAGACAGAGCAATGAAGTGGCTTCGTTGATACTTTCTAGGATGTTTTTTGCACAGAAGAGCACCAACTTTGCAATGCTCCTGCAAGTAAAGCAATGGACAACAGAAATCAAATACAGCTGGATGATGAAAGATGTCAACAGGAAAGGATAGATTATGAACCACTGAAGAAAACGTGGAGAAGCAGAAGACAATACAGATTTTTGTCCTATATCGGGGTAGCTTTGAATACTTTTAACTGTCCTTCTATTAAAGAATTATATTGTAAAACATCAGGGTTAAAACATTCATCCTCCATACAGTATGTTATAGTTTATCGGAAAAGTTGCATGTTAATCTGACAAAGTAATTTCTGTTATCTTTCAGTTCCAGTAACTACAGAATCCAAATGATTTAAAGATCGAAGTCTTCTGAGAATACAGCTGGTTCTTTCCTTTTGTGTGTCAGGTTGTTGAAAATTCCACTCTGAATGGCTGCTGCCATGCTTAATTAGCAAGCAGATCATAAGTGAAACTGCTTCTTCACCAACTGTGACCAGCAGGTATTGACAAGAAAGCCATGTAAACTCTACAAATGACTGCTGGTGTGCTTAAACCAGCAGAAAAATATGTTCACTTCAATGTCCCTAGGGCATTTAGCTTTGTATTAGACAGCAGCTTTTACTGGAAATGTGAGTGCAGGGCTTGTGAACTTGCAAAAATCTATAATGTTCCAGCTGTTTGAAAAGGTCCCCACACACTTATTGGTAGAATGTCGTCAATATTTAACTCAGTAAGTTCAAAACTTCTCTTCTAGGGGATATAAAATCAAAAACGAGATTGTCCATTTTTCCACTTTTCAAAATAGTTTTTGATCTATTTTTTTTACCCTTTTTCTTCCAGATATCGGGGCTAAAGCCTTAAAGCAGTCGTTTTCTCATAACTGCAAGATCTTTTTCTCACTACCACCATGAAAATTTTAATTTGTCTAGTAAAATTATTCTCATAGAGGAGAAAAAAAATACAAAGTTGAGGAGAAAAAAGTAAGAAGCCTTACTTACTCTCTGTTAAATTCTGGAAAGTGTTGTTGCGTTTGCAAGTAAAATCCTGCTGGGTTTTATGTTGTTAGGAGAGAATTAATTCTTCGTCCTTCTTGCAACCAACAGGGATTCTCAACTCCTGCTTGTGAATAAACTGTAGCATTGACCCTTCAGTGCAAGTCAGGATGCAGACAGGTGAAAAGAGCCATCTGGCTTGGCTAGGCCATAGAGTCCTCATTGTGAAGGTGCTAATTTCTTTATCATTAGAACCTTTGGCTTCAACAGACCTAGACACTTGGGAATATTTTGCATTAGAAACTTGTATTAAACCACAGTCTACCCACAGGAGATGTGTGTGTATATTTATATATATGTACATGAAAATGTCTGTCCTTCTGTATCAAAACAATACGAAAGTAGGTTAAATTTATTTAGAATACACCACACTGTATTGGAGAATTCAATGCATTTGTACCTTGATTAGATGTGAAGTTCTCTTTAATCTACTAATTTAAGAGCACTTGTGATCAGTTATGCAGAATTTCTCTTTTTATATAATTGAAAACCAACATACGTTTTGTATGCCGAGTCATGGAGATATGTGTGCGTAGTCAGTATCTGCATGAATTGAAGAGGGCCGTATTGTGGATCAAAACCGGAAAGAATTAATCTTGTAGACCAGTGTCAGTAAGGACTTTTTGCTATTTCAAATAATAGCTGCAATTTCTAACAATGTTTTTTTAGATTGCCTAAGGAAGCAATGGATTTTCCACCACTGGAAATTTTCTAAGATCAGGTAATACAAACATCTGTCAAGAATGGTTTCAGTATAGTTGATGGTGCCCTGAGGCAGAGTGGCAAACTAAGTGACCTCTTGAGGTCCCTTCCACCTCGGTGTTCTGTGACTCTGTGGCATTGTGATGCTACATATTGTAGATATGTATATAGAAGTTACCCACTTAAAAAAGTTTATTTGTACTGTTCTATCCCACTCCCATTTCTTAAGGTTGAGGGATTTATGTGTATAAGTAGAAAAGAAAGGAGAATGGTTCCTAATTAATTATGGACATTTTTGCCATTTAATTGGATTATGCATTTTGAGATCTACCTTGAGACCAAATGAAAGGAAGACATAAAAGCAAAGCAGCACAGATCAAGACTTGTAATTTCCTAAAGCAACTTTTCTTACTTAAATGCCAGTGTGTTTAGCAGAGTTGTTAGCCTTTACTAACTGGTGATACAAATCCCATGCTGATTCAGACTGCTCTGTGCAGTTTGAAATGTACATTTGTAGCCTCTCACCGTCTGCCTTGTCCTGTTGATGGAATGAGGGTACAGATACCTTCAGGACTCTTCAAAACTACAGATGCCAGCAGATGGAGACAAACATGTTCATGCCTCTGCAGCTATGCTTGCAATTTATTATCAACTTCCAATCTCAAAAACCGAAATCCCAAGGGAGGTGGTAATTAAATTGGAGTTGAAAAAGTATACTGGATAGAAAAGCTGGGTAAGGAGGAGAGAACACAAGTGTTACTCTTGAAGTGGTCTGGTGTAATAATGGAAAATTAGTTCTCAGTCAGACAAATCACGTGCTTGGCTGTTCTCCCAGAGCCCAGACTAGTGTCCTAACAGCAGCCCTTCGAACACATTCTAATGACATACTACTTTTGTTAAATATTTAAGTGTTTCAGTTTCGGTGTTCCGCAGCTGGAACATCAATTAGAAAACTTTGGAAAGTAAATGGCCTTGCAGTAGTGATCTCCAGTACATGTTGTGGGTACAAGTAATATAGCTTAGATGGTATGAGAAACACAATGTGGCTTTTTTATTACAAACCGTGCTAAAATTGCTAGAATTAACTGAAATTAAATCTCTTATGAAAGTGAAACAGTATCTTCACTGGCTGAACAGAACTGAAGTATCTTGACTCTTGAACAGTGTGTAATGGTTAAGTCATCTTTCAAGCTTAATAACAATTTGTATCTGTAGACATGTAGGTCAGTGCTTGCTGTTTGTTGTTCAATTGAAGACATTGGTTATAATTTATTTAATTGGTTTTATTTTGGGTTTAATATTACTGAATCCTGGTTTTTTTAAGTCAACATTACTTGATACTTTTATTTAATATTTCTGTCTTTAAAATATATGTCTTCTGTTAAACACCAGCTCTTGAGAATGTTCTTTAAATACTACTAAATAATAATAGACTGAAAGTTTTAGAGTTTTGAAACTGACCCATTTTTGGAAATTTTTGCAACATTTGCAGATTCAGGATACAAACAGCTACTCCATTTATAGAACACTCATTAAAAATGAAGCAGCAATTTAGTACAGGAATAGTTAAGAGATCAGTGAAAGTCCCTGCAGCCTGGGACTAAAACACTGCCTTTATTTGCCGTAGTACTTAAAATTTTTCATCAGTAAGATTAAAAACTGGTAATAGGAAGGCAACATAAGCTGTTATTTACCTCAGATGTACATACACTGCTAATTTTCATATTCTGAGTAGACATATTAAAATAGTAAGTACTGACAATGTAAGCACATATGCACATATCCACTTCCAAAGAAAACAATGAGAGAAAATATTTTCTCTTGCCTTGAAAAATATTTAACACATATTTTAAAGTACTTATTAATTATATATGCTTCTATTCTTAGCTGTTTTGTGTAGTTATTATCAGGTGATGTGTACCTGACTGCTCTTGTTAATATGGGCTATGTTTGTAGAAGGCTTGCATTCGGAAATCTTGTAAATTAAAGGTTCTGTATTTAGTAAGGATGTATTTTAACATTAATTTAGAAGAGATGCATTAAAATGTACTGGTAGTTTCTAAGAAAGTTGCCCTATGTTTCCATGTCTATGGAGTCTTGAAATGTTGTGTGTCAGAATCTAACTTTTACAGAAAATTACTAGTTTGAGCATTTTTTCTAGTTTGTTCTTTTTGTTCTGCTTGCTCATTTGTCACAGTCAATCAAGTATTTAAGAATGTGTGAGCAATTCCAATGAATTTGGAAAGGGAGCTATTAACATGAACCTTAAGATTTACCCTTGCTGAAGTGAAGTTCAAGTACCAGATGCAGCAATCTAGTCAAAATATCCCAGGACTTGATGTGGAATATCTGCCAGCTGAAGGAGATGTTGCTGAAATTGCAGCATGATATTGGAAAAAAAAAATATATATATATATTGCCTGGTTTTCTTTGGTAACAAAATAATTCAAACAAACAGTTTTAGACTGAAGTATGGTTTTTATTACCTCAAGGAATTCTAATGTGCCCCTAAATTCAAGAACATGACTAAGAGGTTTATTGGATATCTCTGTTCAGTCATGTCTTGAAGAGAGAGAAAAGTGAAAATATAGTTCTAAAGGTTAGCTGAGATACTGACAGTGGATCTTCAAGAAATAATTGCTCCATTTCAGAGAGGTTGCATAGCCTTAACCAAATAATGAAATGTCAGGTGTAAAAATATTATTGGTTTATTAGCATTTAACCCATTCTTATGAACTGTTCCAGAGCTATTAAACTGAGTACAAATAATTCCCACTGGCAAGTGGGGTTGGTATTGTATACTTATTGTAGAGGATGTTTATTGCAAAAACATCAGCAAATCTCAGCAAGTGAACTGATGCTTTCATCTAGGCCACTTCCAAAGCAGTGTATTGGCATATTGAACTGTGTGATTGGCTTTAGTCTTGGACTTCAGTAACAAATTAAGATCCTTTAGAATGCAAAAAAAGGTTCCATTTAATTATTCTACTTCATATGATTATATATTAAATGGCTCTGTTCGGCTACTTTTGCTACATCTCTTCGAGGTTCATTTAGTCCGTTCTAAAAATCAGGTTTTGGCTAAATCTTCTTACAAGGAGGCACCAACAAATCAGTGTGTAAGAAATTAAGGCAGGCCTGTTACTCCATTATCCAAGAATAACAGAAACATAAAGCCCAAAAATACAATATTAAACCACAGTAATGTAGACTCAAAAAGACCTTACAAAGCAATTTGTTAAAGACTTAAGACCAGCACTATTTCAAATGCATTAGAACAGGAAAATTTGCAGCTGATAGTGAGTTATTTAGAATAGGAGAAATGAAAGCCAACTGCAAAGAAGTACCTCAGTGATACTGAGTGATAATGTGACAACTGAAATTCACTGTAAATAAATATAAAGTAGTTCTCAAAGGGTACAAAAATACAAATTTGTGCACAAGAATGGACTTTAAACTGACAATTATTGTTTAAGAACTTCACTATGAGATTATCTATTCACAGTGTATTCACCGTGAGCTATGAAAATAGCAGCAAAAAAAGAGCAAATTTAATATTACACATTTTTAGAAAGAAATAGAATAAATTAGAGAACATCATGGTTATAAGCAGGGTCACAGCACTGCACCTGCATCTTGAATAGGTAAAGCGAAGAATGGGTAGGATGAGTAAAGGATGATTAAATGAATCTTTTAAACAAGGAACAAGAAGAACTACAAGCTCTCCATCTGGGAAGAAGAAAATTGAAGGAGGCTATGACAAGTTTAGTAACTCATGAGTGGCAAGTAAATAGATTATGAGTGATTGTTCACTGGTTCTTTACTGCAAGGACAGTGGGCATTAGAGGAAACTAGCAGGTGGTGTGTTTAGGTTGAACCAAAGGAAGTATTTTTTCAGTTTCACATAGTTACTCCATGGAACTCCTTGACAGAAGCCGTGTTTACAGTGATACAAAAAGTAGTAAAAAGTAGTAAGATTTACAGAATTGCTAATATTATTCATGAAGGACTATAAAGCTCATGATTCTGTTCCAGGGAGCCACTGAAGCTCAGACGTGCTGGAGCCTAGGAAAGTGTGCTTGGAAAAATCTCTGCATGCATGCCTCGACTTTGTACAATCCCTTATGTGTCCTGATGGGCCACTGCTAGAAAGGGGGTACAAGGCAAGTAAATGATTGGTTCAAACAAGTATAGCCTTTCTTAGATGAAGCTTAACAAATTTTTCAGTTAAAAACATTGCCAGGATGCAAGCACGCAAGGATTTGCAAGTAACTTCAGAGACGGCGAGCTGGCTTTGTTTCTTTGTTTGTTTTAATTTGACTTAATCTGAAATTAACATCTCCATTGAGATGAATGGGATAGGATTTCTAGATGTTTGTTGTTTGTCACATGAAATTATGTTCCTTTCATGGCTAATTATGTTTTAATTTGCTCACTGCATATATTCATCTCTTTTTCTGCATTTAATCACATATGAACTCCTGCCTTGTATTTAATTCCTGTACTTTCTTTTTAATATGTCTTGATTGAAAGTTGTGCTGAGGATTTCAGTGTTTATTGGCAAAAAGACACATTGGACTGCACAATTGTTAATCATAAAAAACCCAATAAGTGGTATCTTTTATTAATTACTTGGATTTGGGGGAGACAAGGGCGACTTTAAGACAGGAAGGGTTCAAGCATACTGGAGAACAGGACTGGGTGTCAAAATGCTGTTGCTATCTCCAAGAAAAGGTTTGCATAAAACAGGCTGCAGCTTGATAGAAACAAGTATAAGTAGAAAAGAAGAGAAATGTTTAACTGTACAAATCCCAGGTGTGGAGTTGTTGGCTAGATAAGAGTGCTGCACTGAAGAATTTCATGTGATTTGATGGATTAGAAACTGTCCAAGAATTAAAGCCATCCAAGCAAAAAGGCAGGAAGAATGTAAGGATTGTTTACGTGGACCATAATCTTATTATACTCCGTGTTAGTGATCTGAGCGTGATCTGAGGAAAGAGGCCTAGAACTTGGTGTCTTGTTTAAACATGAAGCAACAGAAAGTTTATAGATGAGTGAGAGCAGCCAAAATCTAGAAAACATGAGTCACAATCTGAAATTAAATGAACTGTGCTTGCTATCACATGTCCTCTTAAGTTTAATCACTTAATCATGTTACTTTGTGCCCTGGCATCTATAAAACGTACAAGCATCTGAGTTCCTAACTTTCTCTGTGAGCTTGCTTCACTTTTTCTATTTGCAGCCTTTTCTCCTCTGGAATGTGACTCCAGTCTGGCATGCTGCTCTGCTTTTCCTTGTCTTCAGTAAATCCAAATCTGTTTGGACTTTCAATATCAGTGTCAGACTGTATGCTCTAATTGTGTATTTCCTAGGCTTTACTAAACTAGTGAAAGACAAAAGTTGGGCTTTGAGAGATGAGAGTGGAAACTATGGTCATTTAGTCAGAAATGGAGATCTTTCTCTCCCCCTCTTCCCACAGAACTCAATAAACAAACACATCCAAATGCATTAAAAATTATTTAGATTTTATTTAGATGAAATTTCTTTGAAAAGTATCTTCAGTAAGTTGCTACATATTTCTGTATGATATACCTCTAGTTATCATGAAGCTAGAAATGCAGTTTTCTCAAATTGATCTCTGTTTCACCTGGAGCTCTTGTAAAATCTTCTTTTATAGTAGATTTTTTATATAAGAAATTAAATACTCTACTTTGAAATATAACTTAAAATGTCCTTTTTTTGTTGGCAGCTGCTTTCTTTTTGTTTATGTTACATAGATCTGCAGTAATATTTAGTGGCAATGACACTCCTAGATTAATTGTGCATTGTTTAGAGCATATAACTTTGTCAGTTTTAATTTTGTTGCCTTTTTGTTTCGCTGAAATACGTTTTGTGAACTTGTGAGGGAATGAGAAAGGGTTATCCTAGTTCATTTATCTAATGCAGCAGTTGAAGTACAGACTCTGCATTTTTTTACTCTCTCCATATATTAACAAATTATCTATGCTTGCAATCTACTGTTGACAGCCACCTCTGAACTCCCTCTTCCTTTTGAGAGAGATTGACCAGAATGAAACACACTGTTCTAGTCACTCTGAACCATTATTTAACCAAAATACATTAAAATTGTGCTGTCATTTTCTCTTACTGCTTTTGCATACTAATAATGTGGTGGCCTTTGACCACTGCTGCGCATCCAGCTGAAGTTTTCATTGAGATTTTTGAGTGCTTCAAAAAGAATCCTAAGGGTAGGGCTTTTCAGGAAGTCTGAGGGATCTTGGTGTCCATCTCGAATTTGAAATTCAAATTTCAGATGAATCAGTAACTGAAGCTCCTTGGACTCCTTTGAAACTCTCAGCCAGTCTCTTTTTCTGAAGAGATGTGTGGTGCAAGGTTGTGAATTAACGGGGTGTTGAGGATTTCCTGTCTATTCCTATACTTTGCTTTCTGAGCTATTTTTTTAATCCACATTGAGTCTTTGCTTTTTTACCCTGAAACTAACAGTGAAGTACTTTGTCAGAAGGCCAAATAAACTTTGTCCACCTGTTTTTTTACTCTATGCTATTTAGCTTGCATGATCGATGGAATCTGAAAGCAGTGTAAAAATTTTGCTCAGCAGAATAGGATATGTGTTTGTTCACATGGGAGGTAGGTATAATCTAAATAAATTGATTTAATTTTAGCATATCATCGCTCCTTTCCATTTTCTCACTAATTTTGTTGTAATTTCTCTCAATTTACATCAATGATCGTGACATTTTTAGTATTGTTCACAGGTTTAAAATATCTTTCAACATGTGGGCTGATATTACTTGGTAGTTTGTCAGCTCTGTAATTTAAAATCCCTCCAGAACACCTGGATGTATTTCTAAACATGCACAGTGATTTAATGTTTCCTTTATTGTTCAGCTGTAGCAATGCAACTCAGCATTTCAATCTTAAGGAATTCATTTTATGGTTTCCTCCACTTTTCTATTACCTGGACATTCAAGGTGTTTGAATTTGCCTTTGTAATATCACTACAAGGTGAAGAATACAATTCTGAAAGGCACAAGATGAGGAAGAGAGGGGAACGTTTAAAAATGTTCATAATTTTGCTACTAAGTAAATAATTCTATGACTGACTTCCATGGGACTAGAATGAGACCAGCATAAATGGTTCTGAAAAATTTTACTCTCAAGGCTTTTCTTCAAGGGGATATTACTGTGAAAAAGCTGAGGGGTAAATTTTGAAACACATTAGCTGCTGAGCGTTAACTCCCCATGTGAATAAACAGAGTGAGTAAGTTGCTCTATTTGGGAACCGTGTGATCAACTGTAAATTCAAACTCCCTCTCACTTTGTTATGGCATAACTTCCCAAAGTATGTTTGATCCAGTCCCCACAAGAACATGTGAAACCTGAACTCCAATTAATTCAATTTCCAGTTGAATCTACCACAATAACAACTTTAACCACTTTTGCCTCCCTTTGTACCTGCACTACAGTAGAATGTAAATTTTCTTAAAGTTTGATATGTAGTAACAAATGCAAGTTCTTCTACACTTGAACATTGGATCCTGACCATGTTTCCAGTGTACACACGTTTATCTATTTGCAATGCACTTTTATAATCTACGTTTATCAGCATCAGCTGCATTGCTCATAAACCCAAGTAATTTAAATTCTTTAATCTGCCTATATTATTTTCTTACTGCCTGTACTTTATTTCTCCGTGTGCTATATTTGTGCGTCTGTGCATATTTGCATGAGTACAGAACCTAACTCTGCTCACTAAAATGATTAATAACCTGTTTTTTCCTACAAATGTTTCATTTTTTGCTTTTCATCACTTCTCTTGATTTCTCCACTCCTTTCCTCTTTCACTACTGGCTTTGTGGTGCTTTTAGTTGAAGAAGGTTATGTGTTATAATTTAAAGTACTTCACATTCGATTTCTCTTGCATATTCATACATACACAGCAGATCATGATGTTTTATGAAATAGGTTTGACATCATGACTTATTTCTCTTGGTACTTATATACTTGACTGAAGTATTTCCAGACTCTGAATGACAGATATATCAGCTATATTTTTTTAAATGTCAGAGGAAATAGCTTTATTTTATGATTTTTTGACATGCTATGCCCTGATTTCTTGTATAATTTTGGTGAGCTCCATAGGATAGGAATCAAGAGTCTTTCACATTCAGTAATTGAACCCCTTATTTCTCACACATTGACACTTGAATGTTGTTTGATCCCAGCGTCTTGATTGTGATCTCAAAATTTGCTCTGAACTGTTTATTATCTATAAACTCAAAGTGACTTTTTCTTTTGGCTATAACTCCTCTTAAGGTATCAGTAGGTGTAATAATTTTCCAAGTACATCCATGTCATCTCCCTGGAAAAAGCCTTCTGGAAGAAATTTAACCTTCACTTATGTTGTTGTTTTTGCTTGAAACTGATAGATTCCATTTAGACTATGTGGGACATGAGTGTGAAAATATTTTAGCTAAGAAATGTAAAACTACAAATCTAAGATGAAAATTCAGCATTAAAAATGTGAAATAATATATACGATTTATAGTTTGTAGAAGAAATACTGCCCTCCCTTGAGAGGAAAAGCTATTATCATTGCTTTAAAACAGAGCTGGCATCAATAACCAGTAGCTTACACTGCGTATTTGCACTACCTTTTTTAGTATGCTATAAACAGAAATAACTATTCCATATTTTATGGTTACAAATTAAATTTCAAATCCAGATTTATTTTCCCCTGTGAGCACATATTTAAGGTAAGAGGAATGAACACCCATAATCAGAATGCACGAAAAAAAATCCTTTATTGTCACAGAATTAAACATGATGTTGCTTTAAATAGAAGTTCACATTTCTCACAAACTGGGCTCAGGGGAAATAGTGTTATGACTATGCTTTCAAACCACTATATGTGGCAATGGCCGAACACTGAGGTAGTAAACCTTGAGAGCAGGAGGAGGGATAGGTTGTGGAAGTAATTTGGAGATTCCACCAGCAATCCTCTTTCCCTAACTAAATTTCATATTAATCTCTCTGAACTACTGTGTCTATGTGAGGCTTTTTCAGAATATTAAAGTTCCTATGAAATGGTACAAGGTTTGGACACATCATCAGCTGCAAAGAGGGAGGCTGCAAATATCTGCCAGAGAATCTTTGCACGTACTGGCATATGTTTCTTCCATGTTGCTGAGTTGGAAAATTGTTGTACCACTGCCTGAAAACAGGCAACATTCAATGGAGTTCTCAGCCATCATAAAATGCAAAAAAAGCCTCATGTGCTCAATATCTTTAAAAACTGCACCACAATTTATGTAGTGAATTAAGATATCGTAGTCTTAGCTTCAGCACTATCCAACTCCATCTCCATTTTATTAAAGGAGTAAACTCCTGCTCACTGCGGAATATGGCAGCAGAATATCATTCCGATTTTACATGTTTTTAGGCAATCTGATTTCAAAGTGTTGGTTTGGTGCTTCACTTTCCATTTTTTTTATCTATGAATCCCACTGGACTTGCAAATTAACTGGTATTCACATGTTGACGTTTGTTCTTCAAAATGTTTAAAGTAACTGCTAAGACACTGATGAAGGATGCTGCAGAAAAAACTGCTAGTAATAACCTGTTAGCTCTGCAAAAACTCAGAATGCATTCACAAGGAGAAAAAATGTAGTCAGAAGTAAAAGGTACAGTGAGATAATTATTTTCTTTAAAATTGCACCATCCATAGGGACTGCTAAGGGTGTTCTTGGGACAAAGAAACAAGGATCAGGATGCATAAAATGTGTATTTTATGTTTAAAACCACCGCATACCAACACCTACATCTTTGCTTTATATAACAGTGTTTTAATGGTAATGGAGAACAGGGGAAAGAGAAATTAGTACTGATCATCAAATTTTCTCTTTTTACATTTCCTGAGAAAAAAATTAAGTGGACTAGAACAGTATGTAATGTGGATCATGAGCTATATATAATCAGAAGAAAAAATTACCTGCAGCTAGAATGTGGATCTAGGATCACAAAATTGATCACCTCCTCCTACAGAAAAAGTAAAGATTTTTGCCAGTTTGGAACTAAAATAACAAAATCTTGTGCTTTGAGGGTTTTTCTCTTTTATTTGGGAAGGAAGGAGACTGAGAGGGAGAATGTAAGATAATGGACGTACCTTTCTCCTTTATGCTATGTTGAAGTATTGGTCCTTGGGGACATATCCAGTTGTTGTGGCACTATGAGACCAGTCTGCTGTCATACTGTATCTGCCTGAGTGGCTGAAATCAGGGGATTTAGAATCAATTAAAGTGCATGTGTTGTACAGCCTACCCAGTCTCAAGAAAATGGCTTTGAACGTTCTAACTCTTTATTGCTCTAATTCATATGCATAGTTATTTATGAGAATATATCAGAGCCCTTTCCTACCTCTACCTCTTTCTCTGCTACAGATGTTCCTAGCACCTCACCAACTCCCTGAGTAAGACCATTCAGATTTAAGGAGAAAAATATGAAAAGGTCATTATAAGATACCTAGGTGCAACAGATGTTTTCCAAATTGATACTACAATTTCAAATAAAAAATTGCTACTAATAAATTTTATTATCATAAACAGCAAACACAGTATTTGAATCTGAGAGCAAACCTTACCATGCTCTTATTTTGTCTCCAACCACATCTGTTGTAGCTCTTTCTAGTCAGAGTCTCTAATGCGACAAACCCTCATCATTTGTCACAAGTCTCACAAATCTGAAGTCTTGAAGTCCACATCCTGAATGTATGTGAAGGCTCCTAAATATGATTCTATCTTAAAGACTTAGGTAAAAATTAACAGAGCTTAAAGGTGCCAAAAAATTGTTGTAGGCACTCTCAGCCATCCAAGAGCCTTTCTAAGAAGCTGTAATTGATTTGGAGTGAAGCGGCATTAGAGGAAAAGTGTGGAAGAATTGTTTGGGTTCACCATGGCACTGAGCTGTGGGGCAGAAGTGATGCTGTGTGGTGAGGAGCATGTTCTGCTTGAATTAACCGTGCTGTTTAATGCAGTAGTGTAACAACAGAAAGAGTTTTTTTGAGGACACCTTAAACCTGTAGATGCAGAAGATGTTTTTGCACAGGGAAGTTTTCATAAGTGTCTGGACTGGGGGGAAAGAGGAGAGGGAGTTGCTTTGTTTTTCACTGAAGCGTAAGGGTTTTTGACATGCGTACGTATATCTTTGGTTGGACTACCGACATGCCTACAGGTTCAGGCTGTAAATCAAAGTCTGAAAAATTTGAAGTGCCTAGAAGCTTTCCTAAGTTCTGTCTTTCCTAACTAAAAAGCGCAAAAGACAGTCATATAGGACCCTACTAAATCTCAGAAGTCCTGGAGAAAAGCATTAGAATTGTTTGGTAGTAGTTATCTGTTCTCAAACTCTTTGGAGTGGCGGGTATTCTTTTACTGTATTTTAACGCGCTAGTTTGGCAGTGGAAGCAGGTTGATAAAGAGCAAGGATCTGATTTCTGACTTTCCATAACAGACAGAAAATAGTCTGCCTTTTACTTACTTGTTTTCAGACTGTCATCCTTGCCTCCCAGTGCCAGACCAAGGAGCAGTGCGAGAGACGCGTGAGTGTTGCACACTGGGCTGTTTTATGTGTTGTACTGTGGTTATCAGGCATTTTCAAATGTTCCCTAAACTGCTTTCATTGCTGCATCTCTACAGCTATCTGCTGGGCTGAACGTGCACATAGCTTGATGATCGATACGTGTTGAAGGCTCTGAGCCTCTAGTCAAGAAAAGTATTGTCTATTAGTTTCTTTTCTAATATGTTTGCCTGTTCTGTATTGCGGTATATTTACCTTCCTTATTAGCAAGGATTTGTTTAGCAGTGTAAGACAGAGTTTTGACTAATATATTTATTTTACTTATATATTTTACTAATATATTTATTAATCAGTGTTAAGAGTTGTTAAGGAGTTGCTTTCTGTGATCTCTTACTTCAAGTCGTACTGGTTTGTTTACTTTGAGGAAAAATGGACTATAAGGTCTTTTTTGTATAATTTTTTATTCTTTAATGCCCAGAATCTCTCAGCATACCTAAACTCAGTGTGGATTTAGTATGTTTCTCAGTTTTGTAAATCCCATTATTTTATCAAGCATTCATACTCACTCACAGTTTTTCTCTGATCTTTATCTTGATCTTGTCTCTTATCAGAGCCTATGCCAGTACCCAAAATTTCAAAATTAAATTTTCAGTCTTAAGTCTGTAATTGATTTATTATTTCAGCTTCTTTATATCCTCTCACAACTTCTGTTCTGTAGTCACTCTTTTAAAAAAAATTGCTCGTGAGCTGTTATTTTTTTCTTGAATTTTGTTCAGTCACCCTTTACCAGGCCAAAAGATTTCAACTCTGATGGGCTTTTCAGCTGCTTTGTTTTATTCTGGGTGAATTCCCTGCTCACTTTACATCTGTGCTTTACAGTGTAACCCTGAGCCAAGAAGTTGGATCCTTCTCTTACTGTTTGCATCTGACATTAGAAGGTCTCCAACCTCCTGATTGTTGGATAGCCAGATTTATCACCAAGGGAAGGATCAGTTTGTTTCATGCCTTGTATAATGCAGATATACAGCAGTTATAGAGCAATTATAGACACCCAATAGAGCACTTCTTACCAGACAACATCATAGAACTACTTCCCAGGGACTAATGCCAGAGCCTTAGAAAAGTTATCCAAAAAGATACAAATGAAAGGTAAGATACTGACCTTGGCTCATCAGGCTCATCTGAGATGTCTCACTCTTGGACAGACTTCAAGGTGGGGATAAAGAAGCCTCCCTGCCTGCAGGACTTTTGCTGCCTGGCTTCTCTTCCTGGCCAGCTCCCCACATGTCACTCCTGGCTGTCTGAGGGTGCTGCCTGAGCAGCTGCCACTGTCTGATGAGCCCTGCCTAGAGTGCTCCTCCCCTGCACTGGCACAGTGCTGCAAACAAAAGGTATTATATTGGCAAGTGCTGCCCAGAAGAACCCTTTTGTGAGACAAGATATCTCTTTTTGGGGTCCTTGAAGTTGTAATGCCTTAAAACCAGCACAGGTTTGTGGTTTTGATTTGGCTTTTGGTCAGGGTTTTTTGGCAGGGGTAGGATTTTGTGGAGGGGTTTGTGCGTGTGACTTTTTGGGTTTGTTTTTTTCATACCAGGAATCTGTGCTCTTTTCAAGAACATCAAAGATGTTAGGGTCAGTAATTTGACACGGATGTCCTGTAGGAATTTGCTGGCTTGTACCACAGAGTTAACCTGTCCTCATCCCTTTTGAAAGCTTCTCTTGCCATCTGTGACCCTCCAAGGAATCTTTTCCTTTGAATGACAGGTCTCTCATAAATCCTCTGCATCAAATTCCAATTTTATTTCCTAAGCATCAGTGAGTATTAAGGTGTTGTTCTTTGTACAATGAGTGTGGAAAAATTAATAATATTCAATTAATTATACCAGAGGTAGAGAGGCCGAAGTTTAACCTTATTGCTGTACTGTAGAAATATACACAAAAGCTACTTATCAGCCACACATCTTGCACCTTTATAGTTACATGACTACTGCTTGTTTGGCCGAAGAACTGGCATGGCATCTTTGTTACTTCAGTTTATATTAATTCAGATGCTTAATTAGCAATTAGGGGTGTAAGTTTAAGTCAACAAAATGGTAATGCAATTCCATTTGAAATATGCCAAGGCGATAAGTAAAATTGGCCTTCTCATCTGTGCTAATCTGATCACTATCCACTCTTTACATCTTAATAGGAACACAATTTTTATTTATGTCTCTTCAGAAGTATCCTTAGAATGTACCTGGTTTTATGGACTAAACATATTAAAGACATTTATGAAGTTGTAATTCAGTGTCTTTTATGTGGATGGTTTGAGTACGATATTTTTCAAAGATACCATAAAATATAAGTGTGTAAGCTACAGCTGTAGAAGGTTTATTTAGCTCAGTAATTTATTAGTGTGTTTTTGCTGTATATATTACTGTACTGCTACATTTGCAGTCATATCATCAGGCAATTTTCTATCTTGAATTATCAGAAAAGGGAATTAGGAAATGTAATGCTAGCCTTAGGGAAGCAAACTTTTTTCCAAACTCCTATCTGTTAGTATCACCTGCCAAAGATTTAATGGTGTTTATAGTTTATGCTAACGTTTCTTAGCTTTCCTTTTTATCCATTATAGTCTGTGTACCTGGTAGAAGCCTGCAGCCAGTTGCTGTTACTTTGCAGCTCCTATCTTTACTCACCAAATAGCTATTTTCTTTTTTATTCCTTTTTTTTATTCCTGTAAGGTAGTAACTGTTGGCTGTTATAAAACCACAATCTCATTAAAAAAGGCTCACACAAATAAACTCACTGCTGAGATTAGGACTTTAAAATGTTAATATCTTTGTCTTTCTTTGTGCTAACATATATTTTCGTATTGATGCTTAAAAAGAAACCTTTAAACTCTTTCATTACCCAAAGAGGTGTTACAACAGCAAGGCAGCATTTCTAGACGGTCTGTGGGATTATGGCTTTTTAGGCAATACCTTTAGGCAATACCTACCTAGGAATTCTTAGTGCATCTCCCTAATAAAAATGCACCCATAATTTGAGTAAAATGAAAGTGAACAAAATTCTTAGGCGCCTACAAGACTCTTAAGGTTCTTTATCAGCAATGAACTGCTGCAATATTTGTCTGACTTTGGGTCTGTGTTCCTTTTCGTACTTAGTCCTCTATTCCTTGTATGAAAAGAGATCACTGGAGCTCAGCTGGTAGCTCTGTTACAAAACTCCAGTGTTGTATTTTACTCCCTCTTACCCTTTCTTGCTTTCTCCAGTTGGCAGCAGACATTTTCCATAGTTACAGGTGGGAGTTGTTCATGTCCATCCCTGTATACTCATGGGAACTGACTGACCTCTCCTACCTGATTCTGATAAAGCCCAGTAGTGACAGTGCAAATGTTAGTTAGTCTGGGAACTAAGTTATTTAGCCTGTTACTTAGTTTGGGAATGGAGCATAGAGTAAAAGTGTAGCAGAAAAGTTTCATGCCCTATAAAAGGTTATTCTGTGATGGGATAGCTGTCCTTTCCCACACAGTCTTTAGTTTCATGTAATAGTTAATTTGGGATTCTCCTGAATCAAATTTCACTTCTAGGGCACAGCTCTAAAACTATTCAATTGCACCTGATTGATCTCAGTCTAATTGCTTTAATAAAATTGTAATAAAATTAAGACTAACAGTTGTTTTTACACAGGAAACTTTTCCAAAATTTTAAGCATTATTCACGCTCAGAAATGTGCTTTCATTGTCTCCTGAACTCTGCCTAGGCATATCTCACATATGTGGATAGAAGTAGCTGAACTATGTTTCCTTTCATTTAATATTAAAGAGGATACTTTTCTGTTCAACCATTGGACTTGTGCCAAGTATTTTTAAGTGTCCATTATTTTATGAATTATACTATGAATCAGAACTAAGGTATTATGAAGAGGACTTTTGATGACAGTATTACTTCTAATAGTCAATGCTTAGAATTGATAGAATTAGTCATTGCTTAATTGGATTTGAATGCATTGATACTGGATTCTATTAAGCAGTGTGTCCTATATGCACTGGATAATTCGTTTGCCTGTTTTTAAAAAATATATAGGCCATACTGAGTGCAGATTTGCATTTATTATGCTATGTAGCTTACTCTGGTTTTACTGAAGGAAAATCACCAGCCTAATTGCAGATATTCCAAAACTTTTAGAATTGTATTGTTGTTGTTTAGAATTATTTATTACATAAGCCAGTCTGTATAGGGACACCTTACACTGGTCTGATTGTCATCACAGTATGATTGTCCTTCAAAAAATTTCTGAAACAGTTCACCTTATATGACCTTAGGTTGTGAGTACAGTTAGGCTGCAATAGTGTTTCTATATTGTCTGCACTAGAGATGTTCTTAAATATAGAGATACAATTGAGCTGTTACAAGTTTGTGTGCCAGTAAGCGTTAACATGTTTGAATTGTACTCTTCTCAGTGATTGATCTTTGTGTTGGAATCAATTCATATCTAATAGGAATTAACAGGGAAAGTGGTACTCTTGTCTGAATCCCAATACATTTTTAAAAATCAAGACTTAAAAATCAATTTTAAAATTGTTGTTTTGTTATGCTTACTCTGACCACCTCTCCTTGTTGCAGTTTTCAGTCACCAACAGAAGTATTTTTGCACAAATACCTTGAAACAACAAAATCTCGAGTTTGTACTTGATTCCTTTTTTTTTTTTTGCGAGGAGCAAGTGGAAAGAAATAGCTTTATTCCAAAAAACACTTGAGTGTTATGCTGAAACATTGAGGAAACTCTTTGCTTTTCAGTTCAGTGTGTAATCCAGCTATGAGTTATCATAAAGGCTGTGAGAGGCTGCTGTGGAATGGCACGAAGATGGAATTGGAAGGGGAATTGGATGGAGAATTAGAAGCCCTGGGGTTTTTATTCTTGGTTGGACTATAAACCTGCTATATGACCTTGAGCAGATCAGATTAACCTGACTTTCCAAGGCATTTGCACTCCTGAACTGGGTCTATGCATTGATCAGTTGCAATTTCCTGTAAGGTGAGAATGGTGCCTTAATAAGGTGGAGGCAATTCATTAACACAGAGTGCTGCAGAATTCTCCAGTGAAAAGCATCACAGGCAGTGGGAAGTATTATTAGGAATAAGGTTATGAATTATTAATAATAATATATTTAGGTTTACGCTACGATTTTGTACTTTACCCCAAAGCGAGATAAATCATAAGCTGCTTAGAAGATTTTTAGAGTAGAGTGCAGCAGTTAAGGGTCTTCAGCACATTTCTGTAATATTAAAATGATTTTTCAGCCAGCATAGCATCTTCTCCAGTCCAGTCCAAGATTTTAAAAAAGTAAAACAAACAGCAGCCCAAGGTATTATTTACTTAATTAGTCCTTTCTGCAGCATGAATTTATTTCTAAAGTTCATTTCTGCTTAATAAGTATCGTATCTGTAGATGTTCCTTGTGTTACTGAACAGCACCAACACTACTGAATAATAGGGAAAAACTGTAATAAGGCACTGTGATTCTGATCATGTGTCATGGGGTTAATTTCATAAGAATACTTTGAGATTCTTCATTGGTGCAATGCACCAATGTAAGATATATTGTTTTCATTATAAAAAGCAGTTAATATGTTCTAAAAATGTACATTTAATTGCATAAAGGCATAAAAGCAACAACACAAAAATTATTCAAATAACATTCCAATTATATATGATAAATCTTCTTTAAAACCTTTACATTTATCTAGCAATTATAACCTAACCACAGGATCTAACATCTTAGAACTTCACTGAAATCAATCAAATACCTTAGGCCAAAACTGGAATGTTGTTCTGATAGAGCTGCCCCCAAAGGCAATTTTGATCTATTTAGGCACCAGTTTTACAGCACATTCTGAATTTGATTTTTTCTGTAGTTTTTCCTGGGTAAGGTTTTTTCCTAGCAATGACTCTAAGAAATTTGTAAAACAACTAATTAATTTGAAAGCTGGTTAAACTTGTTAATAACTATGTTTAATTATTTTTTGAACAATACTTCAGTCCATAGAAAATGCAGAATCCCTTCTTCTACTTGATGTCTGAGTGTGTCTGAGATGGTAAAATTAAGCAGACTTTTACTCACATCGGAAGTGAACCTGAGAATATTTCGGAAGACCAATCTTTCCTCAGTGATAAGTATGACTTTCCCATTCAGCTTACAGTCTTCTTTGGGTTTCAGTATTTGCACCTGATTCTTAGGTGCATGAAACTAGAAAACTCAGTTAGTTAGGGATGAAATAATGTTAGTGTGTTTGAATTTTTTAAACAAAATTAAAAAGTGAATTTGAGGATTTTTTCACCTGTCACCAGATCTAGGAAGAGCACATCTTTGTCTATACTACTGAAGAGTCCCAGTATCAAATACTTCTGTTTCTTTTTTACTCTGGTTTTAGTTTATTTCAGAGAAATTCCTGCTTTTTACCTCTTCCTTTCTATTTTTTCAATTTAAGCTACTAACTTAGTTAGTCTCAAGAACACTTATTCTCAAAAAATCTAAAAATAGTTTTCTTTATGGTTAAATAAAGTTGCCTAAAATGTCTGTCAAGAATCATTTAATGAAACTGTTTCAAAATGGGATAGTTCCAGAATTTGAATCAGATAATGAACTGTATATCTCCAGCTTGGTATTTATAAATAATCCCTTGCTTGGCAGACATTCAGGCTGGTCTTGCCTCAGTTCAAAGTACTTGTAATCTAATGCATAGATGTGTAAGTGCATTTATAATGTATAATGTGCTGTATTAGCACAAAAGAGATAAGTTAAGAAAAATTGTGAGCTTTTTACAAAACAATTCCTCAGTCTTCCTGAAAGAGTTTTAATCTAACAATGAAGATGAATAGAATGTAAACTAACAGTGGGATTTCAGAACAGGTTAAAGGAAAGATTAACTGCTCCCTTGGCCCCCGCTCCCAAATCCCAGCCTGCTGGCATCACAGGTCTGGAAAGCTGCCATGCTCTCATACGTTGCTACTTCCGAAACAATCTTATGCATAGCTGTGCCTTTCCTCAGACTGAACTGTTCAGGAACCTTGTGAATCATGAAAAAATTGGCTTGAAGTTATTAAAGCAGAGTCCCTTCTTTGAAAGCTGGCATTCCAGGAATCATTTGGGCTGTGATGCTTCAAATTTCATGCTGTGTGTCCTACAGAGCTTTCCAAAACCAACATTAGCTGCCATTATAGCAGAATGCATTTTAATTCCTCAGCAGCACCAAACTTACCATCCAAAGGAATAGTAACTATAAATGGTTTTGGTATAAACATACCTGTTCTGTCCTCCAGTAATTGCCACAGAAATTCTTGCATTCCTTGCTCTTGGGAACTTCAAATAGAACTTCCATGCGAAGTTTTTAGTAAAAAAATTGTGATCTTTAAAATGAAAACTTCTTTCAAGTTTCTAAAGGAGAACAGTATTCCAGTTTGTCATTACAAAGCCAATTTGTACTTACACTTTTCCAATATTTCGTAATTGTATACTCACTTTTCCTGGTTGAAACTGTTCTCTTTTTGAAGAAGCAGTTACCCCTTAAATCTTGCTTGGACATAACAGGGAATGTTCTCCGTAGATTTCCTCACTAAAGGTCAAGTTTTATTTCTTAAATGATAATTTTAGCATTAATATTTGCTATATACCTGTGAGTTTAGTGCTCATTGGGGCTGACAAGAGTCATTCCCCAGATATCCAAGAAGTTGGAGAAGTGTTGGGTTAACAGGTGTGGGTATAGGGAAAGAGTTGAGCAGAGAACGGCAGCAGCAGCACCGGCAGTACCAGCGGAAGGTCTCTCTGACACTGCGCGCACCTGAGATAGAGCTGAACCAACGAGTTTCCACTTCTACGTCAACATAAGATGCACATGCTTTACACACACTCTTCATGCTCCTTTACCATGGCCTTGGAGAGAACAATGGAAATGTCAGGAAGACAGATTTACGGTAGGACTGTGATCACGTCTGTAAACTGTAACAAAAAAAGCTCTTAGAAGTAAGGATATATATATATATATATACTGATGCTTCTGAATAAACCTTAGATTCACCTGCATCTCTGCTCTTGGTGGGTCTCGTTCCTTCATGTATCACAGAGAAGGTTTCAACAAGATTTAGAAAACAGATCTAATGAATCTGCTGCATTGCCTAGACTGTGATCAAAAATTTTAAATCTTTAAGCCTGTAAAGTAAGACTCAAAGTAAACAATTTTTAAATAGAAATATTGAATGCTCATCAGGGCCATGACAAATGGGAATTGACTGTGTTTTCTAAGAGATGAATTACTGTGACCAATATATTCAGAAAAAGAAAGAGACAGTGAACACTGAAGAAGGAGCTAAATAACATTTCTGATACTACTTTAAAATATTAGCCGTAATTCAAAACTATTCCAAAAATGGTTATTGTTTTTTAAATGACTGCTGCTTCACTGTATGAAATCGCTTGTTTCTGCATGCTACATTGAAAACAAAATAAGTTAAGAAAGTAGATCTGTCCCACAAATCTTAAAATCCTATAATTGCTCAGAAATTGAGTGAAACTCAAGAATCCTCTCATGGGAATTTGTCTTGTAGGATTTTCAGGCTTAACAATAGGCAACCGAAGCACAGTGGTTCTAGAGCAGATGTTGCATTGATCTGAATTTTTTATCATTGCTGTTGTGATGGCAGACCTGTAAGCAATCTGTTTCAAATATTATATGCAGGAGTTACCCAGGAGATTTCAAATGTTAATAACACATTTACTCTTAGAGAGATGTTTTCTTCCACTTACATGTGCACACGCACATACTTGCGAGCCTAAAGTTTTCGCAAATTTTGAAGATATTTAACATTCGCCACTTCGTAAAATAACCATATGCAATGTGGATTAAGTAAAAGAAGCTATTTGGCTTCAAGCAGACTTGCTTTCCTGCAGAAATCTCTGAGTGACCAGAAAGCACCTGGGTATCTCTTATACAGAGCTTTGGAGGAACTGCAGAATACTATTTGAAGATCTGATTTTGCCAAGATGTTTTCAACACTTATATGACTATGCATCACAACATTTGGACAGTTGCAGAGAATCCATTCACCCTGAACCATTTATTTGTTCCCACACTATCCAACTTAGCCACTTTACTCTTGCTTTGACACAGTTAGTTTTCTGCTCTAAAAGGCTCCAATCCCAAAACTTTGCCTATATCTGTGTTTTGTTTTCTGTGTCAAAGCAAACAGAATTTTTTTTGTATGATCCATAACTCACTAGAACACAAATGGTGGCACCATCATCCAGGTCTGTTATTTATATGACAATATACTATTCTAGCAGGGAATTTGAGGAAAGGTGTTGACATTCAAATATTCTTTGGTGTTATTATTATCATACTGGGTACCGTATTTATAACAAGAGAAGTACGTGGTATATATGGAAGATAACTAAGAAAATCAAAGCAAGTAACAAATGGTCAGGAATTTAAAATCAGGTAAACAATTCTAATCTGCTTAGAGGAAATAAAATCTGTTGAAAGGTTAGTATCCATCACTGGTCACTCATGGTAAGGAGAAAAAACCCCAACTCATGGGACTCTTTTGTCCTTCTGAAATAAAGTCAGAAAAACAAATAACTTACATATAAATTTTCTACTGGGATCACAAATTAGATACGTGAATTGAATTGTGGGTTGAATTTTCAACTGATGATGAGTTTAGAAACACCAACTTGTCTTATTTTATTTTATTTTGTAGATGCTTCAGAAGCTTGCTGTGTGCTTACCACAGGTTCTGCCAACCGCCTCAAGAGGGGACTCACCCATTCTTTCATTAGTCGAGCAAAACATTATCTTGAAATAATTATTCCTCTCCACATGGCCTTCCTACTCGTGTCAGCTTATCTTCTGCTGACTCATGCTCGGGGTGCTCCTGTTGAGAATGGGGCACTGTTGGATACACTGAAGTCACAAGTGGGATTATTCAGCAATAAAAGTGAGCACTATTCAGCACAGGTGAGACCTCCTGGCACGAGCCGACAAATACCTCAGACAATCATCATAGGAGTTCGTAAAGGAGGGACAAGGGCTTTGCTGGAAATGTTGGATATTCATCCTAATATTGTGGTAGCAGCTACAGAAGTCCACTTCTTTGACTGGGATGAAAATTACGTGAAAGGAATAGACTGGTATAGAAATCTGATGCCATTTTCTTATGGAAATCAAATTACAATTGAGAAAACACCAGGCTATTTTACATCACCGCAGGCTCCAGGAAGAATTCATGACATGAATAGTTCCATTAAACTGCTGCTTATTCTAAGAGATCCCACTGAGAGAGTTATATCTGACTATACCCAAGTATATTACAACAGAGTAGAAAGCCACAAGCCTGTTCAGCTCTTTGAAGATATTGTTATTAAGAATGGAGTGCTTAATACCAAATACAAAGCCATTCAGAGAAGTCTGTATGATGTTCATATGGAAAAGTGGCTCAAGCATTTCAGTTTGGATCAGATTCACATAGTGGATGGCAATACTTTAATCAAGGACCCTCTTCCTGAATTACAAAAAGTTGAAAGATTTCTAAATCTTCCTTCCCGAATTATGTCTTCTAATTTTTATTTTAACCAAACCAAGGGATTCTACTGCATCAGAAGTGATGGGAGGGAGAGATGTTTACATGAATCCAAAGGGCGTCCCCATCCTCTTGTTAACAGCACTGTTTTAGAGCAACTGTATTCTTACTTCAGAGAGCACAATGCAAAATTTTACAGCATGGTTAATCATTCCTTTGACTGGCATTAGCGCATTTGGAGTCAATGTTTCTTGAAAAGGGCCTGAGACAAACTTTCAGACACATCTTTCTAAACTGTAAAGACTAGTATTATGAGAATAAACATACTGGTTACGTGCTTCATTGGAATAACACATCTGTTGACTCATTGAAATGGTACTCTCTATGTTGGGAAAAATAAGTTTAATGTATTTGTATGATTACTGGGAGTCATATTCTGATCTTTCTCTCATCATGCAAGTACATTAGCTTCAGCAGACGTAGCAAAGACATATCTCTACAAGATTTCTGCTGCTTTGGAAAAATGCATCTAACTGTAAAAAATGTAAATATTGGAAATGGTATTATTCTAACTGTTCTGTATTTTTTGTTGTTAGTATTTTTTATATCCCACAATAGTTGAGTTGATTTATAGAATTTTGCATAAAACAAGTTTAAATTGTATGTTAAAATAGGGGCATACATAGTACCTCCAGTAAATAAATCATCCTCTTTAATATGCTGAAGTACTTAATTAAAAATAGAAGGAATCTATTTCACCTGTAGTTTTGAAGAGGTAAACTAGAAGTTACCTGTCTGTATAACGTTAATATTAAAGCATACTTACTATCTTGGGTTTGCAAAAAAAATCTCCAAAGTAAGAATATGAATTTTTGAAGAGTGTTAAAATGAGAGTTCTGAATGTAAAGAAATTAAAATATCCCAGGAACACCAATACACTATAAACTTTAAAAAATCAATGCCAAAAAATTATTAATATGAGCAACTGTACAAATATTTGATTATATAAATTATGTCACTTCTCTTTTGAATGGAGAAGCTCTTAGTACTACCATACAAATTCTGTTTGTACTCTGTGACTAGTTATTCTATTGTTCTCCTGACTTTGGTTTATATATCTCCATTGGCACAATGATTCCTGTTAAAAAAAAGTTATTGTTTGCTTGCCCCCCTGAAGCATGATGTAGTTTTATTTTGCCATTTCTGATGCAGACCATGGGATAGTCTCAACATTAAAATAACCTCGTTTCATTACATATCTCGGACATAATGTTCAGTACACTCAGTATGGCGTACTCAGGTTATCTGTAAGAACCACAACCATTTATAGCCTTGCACCGGGACTTTATTTTCAATTTTTTTAACAGTATTATGCTGATCTTTTCTGCTTTTTCTTGTAAACATTTTTTTATGTATCAATACCAAAGAAGAAAATCTGAGCATCAAGTTCCACTGAATCCTGACAAGGGTCCTGCATCTGTGTCCTTCTGTCTAAGTCACTGCTCACCCTAAAGGAGTGTATGTTCCTACCGTGGGACTCTTCCGCTTCCAGGCTAAAAGGTATGTATTGCAGGGCTGATTTTTAGGCTTTTAATACTTTATGAGTGGGCTACTTAGGCAGATATCAGTATTCCTCTAAAGCTGGATAGAATTTGACTCAGATTATGTGGAAATAGCATTCATCAAATATTCTCTCAATAAATGTAACATGTTAAAAATAATATAATAAATCTTACTCTTTATCTGTTCCACGACTTGCACATGTATGTACGAGAGAAAATATACTGTATATATGAGAGAAAATTATTTTCATTAGCATATAATTAATTCCAGAAATTACCTTTCTGAAGTAGGTTTGTTTACTACATCTCTGATTGCTATAGACGGCTCAAATTTTCTTTTGCTTCTGACACTTTTTCTGAGATTGTGGCTTCTTAGTTACTAATATTGATCTGATGTAGGCACTAAGAAGTACAATGTCAATAAGAATCTGTGGAAATACAAATGTGTTTTTTTTGAATTATTCAAAGAACAGGATGTTTATGCTGGTCTTCTGCCATCTCTACAAGGACATTGGATAGGCAAACTGTAATAATTACAGTTGTGCAGTCTAACAGTGTCTTCTTCGTCTTTTGTCAAGTAAAAACCTAAACCAGAAAATTTCTGAAACCTGAATTAACAGCGTGATTCTATATCAAAATAACTCTTTCTATTTTGTGGGCACAGCATTTTGTCTGATGACAACACCCAAATCCAGATTCCCAATACTGTCTAGCATGGCTGGTCCTTTCTGACCAATCCAATCTCAGTGATAAACAAAACTCCTTCCAGCCCGCTCATTTCAGAAATACATTATCAAAGGGAGCAATATAAGTGCAGCTTGTATTGGACAGAAATATATCACTTTCTGTTTCTTATACGTTCCAAAACTCTCTTTTACTTTTTCCTCTTTTCTTATTTTTTTTTCTTACAAGAAGAAAATTTGAAAACAATATATACTTTAATAAAATTTTCAGGTGGATGCTGGTAATTGAAGAACTCAGATGTCTATATGCCACATTAAATTTCACAGACTTCCAAGAAGAAGGAAGGGAGAAAATTCTAATGTCTTTCTATATTTTTGCTTGCAGGCATCAAGTCTTTCTCTTCTCTTTCTTCTCTGAAGTTTACAGCTAATCTTTAAATGAGCTGAATGCAGGAGCACCAGTTAGCAGAAGCTGTATGCATCTTTGAAAATGCAAGTCCCTTTTTGGAATTTACATTTCAAGGAGAGCTGAGATGTATGGATTAGTGATGCTTATATCTATTTGATTCGTTGTCACTTCTCATTCCTGTTCAGCATTTTGGGGAAGAACAGAGTTGATGGAATGAATTTAATGATTATTTTAGTTGATTAGTTTACTAATATCATGAGAAGTATATTAACCATAATATAATCTGAGTGAGGGGGTGGTTGGGTTGGGTTGGTTTGGTTTTATGTAAATCAAGATTCTCATCAGAAATTTTGTTTTGGTAAATGGTCAAAAAATCATGCAACTTAACCTCTGCATAACAGAGGTTAGACTGTAATTTTACATCACATTTACATTTTTCAATCAGTTTCTCATTTTGTGGTCTGAAAAATATTCTTTCATGCCATTCTGACCTTTTCCATTCTTAAAGTCTTTAAGAAAACCTTCCTTCCTTCATGCTCAGGAAAGGAATCAGATCAACTTAATAGAAAATCTACTGAGCCGTACTTGAGTAACACTGAAATAAAAAGTACTCACTTTTTGACACTTGGAATTCAAAACTAGTAAATTTTTTGGGAAGACCTGTAGGCTTGCAGTCAGTATAAACATGTTTTTAACAAGACAGTTCTCGATTTAAGCAGTTACATACATGTCATGAATTTACACAACTGATAGTAAACCAGAAATTACTTTTCTCTAAATTGGTTATCAGAGAACTTTCACCTCATTCTCTGATCTCAAGAGTTGTTTGCAAAAGTAAATTTCATGTGGGAAGGTCACTTGAAGAAGTCATGCAGTTGTTTCAAAGGTTTTTGGGAGCATCTAGAACAGATGATATAATTACATGTGCAAGACTACTGCAGAATTTATGATGATTTGACCAGCTCTTTGATGTTGTTTTACATTCCACAAATACTAAGCTTTCACTTTAAATATTGTTTCTTTCCTTTTTTTAGTAAAAATGCCATAGTTATAGTTGCTTTGCCCTAATGTTGCAGAAAATTAACCATATCAAGCAGCTGCAACTGGATCAGTTTAACCACGATAAGCAGCACACACTTAACATCTGGATGAGTCTAATATCAGCTCTTTTTAAAATTTTTTAAATTTTTTTTTTATTTGAACTATATATGCTACCTGTAGTACATAGACGAAATTATTGGGAAACTTAAAAGCTAGGATTTTACTCCCAAAACTCCTAGTTCTAAACTAACAGGAAAGAAGCAAAGACATTCCTGCATTGCACTCTATCCCATTATTATACCAGGAAAAGGGTTGGATTTTTCCATTGTATCCCCTGTATGCAGCTGCCCAAAGGCCTTGGACTTTGGCTTCTGGTCTTTCACAATTTGGCCTTGAAACCTAAATTTAGAGTTCCTCTTAAAGGATATCTGTTAAAGCAGAGACATTTTTTTATTGTGGAGGACTTTACAGAGGGCATACACATCTCTACATGCTGCTCAACATCAGCTCCTTCACTCTCCTCTTGATACAAAATTGATAATCCTATGAAGATTATCTATTGAAAACCAATCCAATTGACTACTGTAGGGAAGCATATCCACATAAGGAGTTGTCTGTCTTCAGCACATCGAAAAAAATTTTTAAAGTAAGTTTTTTTTCTATCAAATTTGACTGATTATTGCCTTTGTCAATACAGATGCTTTCATGAGTTGGACAAAAATTTTAATACTTTTATAATCCCTATAATTTCTTGTTTAATCTATGTGGTCAAAACCAAAAATATGATTTATCAGTTTACTCACACAGTTTAACTGAAAAAAAAAGAGACTTACCTCCAATACTTTGATTCATAGTAAGAATTGCAAAACAACATTTCCTTGCAGAGAAAGGAGTATTCAAACTAAAGTAAGTAATATACTATTGTAGATTATTATTGTCCATACTTGTGCATTTGATCTTTATTTCCTTCATAAGCTTGAATTTTGTCATAGGTGTGATGTGAACAGACACATTAGAAATAAAATCAGTAATAATTTGCCTAGCACATTAATCATTAGCAGCAGTTAACGAGCAATATTTAGATGCTGGCCAAATAGTTTCCACTTTGATTATTTCAAGTTTCAATGTGACTTACTAAATTGTTTTGCTATTTTCTAAAACTAATTTAAAAGTTAGAACCAACAGTGACTAAAAAGACTGTAGTATCATTCTGTAATTACAGAGGAATTGTATTTTCTTGCCTTTAAGGTTAATTAACAGTGACATGAGCTTACCACAATCCCTGAAAACATTTTGGAAATGAAGACACTAACAGAACTGCAATGTATAAATTAGTCCTTGAAGGTGAATCTGCTACTTAGGGAAAATACAACAGATTAAAACAGACTAAGGAAAGTAACAGTTTTCTGTGAACACAGACATGATGCGAAATGCAGACTCTCCTATATTAGCCCATGTAACAATTACTGCGAGGTGCATTTTCTGATGCAATATAGTTTTTCACTTTTACATTGTATATTCTTTCAGTGCCATTACAAAAACCTCTTAGGAAATGTTTAAAAAGAAATACCTTCATGTAAAATCTTAACCAGGGGTACACTTTTTCTCTCAAAAGGCATTTCCTTGGTTTTATATTGTTTCCTCTGAGATAAAAAAGTGGTTTGAGTCACCCTGCAATAAAAGTACCGAGTTATTATGCCAGAATTAAGAATATTACCTCAATTTATTACAGTTCTCAGTGAAAAACATTTCTATATAGGGACATATAATAGTTTAACAATCTCAGTATTTTCTCTCTCTTCATTAGATAATACAACCATGTTCCAATATTTCTTATTCTGACAAATGTTACACTAAACACATTGTCACTTTAAACCACTGCCTTAAAGATTTAAATCAATGGCAGTAATTACAGGGAACCACAGGTAATTAAGGATCCGTTCCCTTTGCTAGTCGGGCTGGATAAGGTTTTCTTTTTGATCCATCATAAACTTTCTGTTAGGGACATACCAGCCAAACCTGCAATAGGAAAAAATAAGACAAGGGCAACTAGAACACGATAAAACCTGAGCTGAAGGCCCTCTTCTGCTAAATATTTGTTAACCCAATATGGCACAGTTACAATCAAAATCATGATTGGCCTGGTAAGACAATGCACAGGACTAAGTAAGATGCTATTTCAGGGATTTAGGTCGGTATTCCACATGTCTGAATCAATTTTATGATCATTAGGCTATTAGGAATATACATGAATATACCTTTTCAAAACACTCTATTTCATTTTATTAGAAAGTACTACAGTGCTGTAGGACAGGCTGGGTATATTATGCCTATCCTTGGGGAAATTCTGCAGTGATACCCTGGTAAATTGGATAGGAAGTAACAACTGTCCTCACTAAACGTTGGGCATTTTAAAATGCCTTATGGAAAATCAGCAGCGCTGGATGCAGCAGGTTTGCTGTTGATTTGACAAGGACTCTCAGCCCAGAAAAATGCTGTGCAGCTGTCATGAGAAGATTGAAGATACCTTTTCTATACTCTGCCATGATACAAATCTACAATTCAAGACAAGTGATGCAGATGGAACCCTGCAAACTGCGGGGGGGCAGAGCTGCCTCAAGTGAAGAAAGATTAAGGGCTCATAAACAACATATGCTGTAGTTACATGCATGCATCATACACAGCTTACAAAATACACTGAGTCTAAAACAAAAACAGGCAGAATCTACAGCTGTGCACTAAAGTGATGCTGTTGAAGGACACCAAACTGGAGGTAACAGTTATATATGAGCTATACGTAACTTATTATTTGTCGTACTAATTATGTTTTTTGCCAGACAACCAGTGTTTATGTGACAAGTTCTTTGTCAGGTGTACATATGACAAATGAATAAAACAGATGCGCTGATTGTCTGGGGAAAAATCAGCCAGTGGATCATATACTTAGGGCTTACTTATGCACCGGAAGCACATCAGAACAGGGTTCAAGTAAACTGCCTTTCATACTTTCAAAAAATAAACTTTCTCTGTGTTTAAGTTTCCTTTAACTGTGTGTGTGTATGTGTATGAGAGTGTAAAACCCTCCTCTGCATTTTGTGGAATTTTAAAATTCAAATGCATCCAAGAATTTAAAACTACTTTGGTTTCAGTGTCCTAAATAAGGTATTACCATTCAAAAGTTATTACATCTTTCGCAGCATTACGACACCATTTACTTCCCATAGTTCCTCTATGCCTTGCACTGCTCTCTCTCATCTCTCCCTTGAACATATATTTTCACAGGAAATACCTTTTTTGCCAGCTGATTTTAATGTTATATGAGTACAGTTCACAATCTACATCACTTGCATTAAAATTACAAATACTAGTCTTACACTTCCAGATGAGTGGGAAAAATGGCCTATGAAATACAACACTGGTCACTTAAAGTATCCACCTGCTGGATCATACTGAGCTGTGTGCTCCAGATTAGAGAGGGCAGGACTTCTTCAGCAGTCAAATGTCTCGTAACAGTTTTTGAGAGCTTGGAAAGAGTGGCTTCCCCTTTCCATCAAACAGAGGTTCAGGCTTCAATCTGAGAAAAATCTTTTTCCGGTTGGTAGGGTGCTTGTGTACCTTTTTACCCCTCAAGTCACCCACAAGACAGATTTTTTCCAAATTGCAGTATGTATTCCACTGGTCACAGCAAACTAAATTTGGAAGCCGCATATAATTTTTTTACTAGATTCTAGATCCTCCATTATTTTTGTCCAAAGCACTGTTTTTCAGAGATGGTAACTATGCTAGATAAATAAAGCTACTCAAGTATGAATAAAATATACTAATCTGCCTTTCTGTACCTATTGGATACAATGAGCCAGAAAACACATAATCTTATTATCTTTCTTCTTAGATACCTTTGTCCATGACTCCCTTTTATCAAATAAGAATTGGGTACAGTCGTATATGCTTGTATGACTCCCTACCCTGATCATCTGTGTATTGTGATCAAAAGGAACAGGCTTATGTTACCTCACTTTAATACTAAAACCCAGGATGTTTATTTCCCATAAACATAACTTTCCTGCCAGTCACCCACTATCTTTGATTTTCTCTACCTATAAATTCTCTCTGTGCTTGATTTTGTTGGGGTTTTTTTAATTTATTAATTCATTCTGGCTTTTCTCTTTTATGGAATAAATAGTTTTGATCTTAAATTGGGCTTTCTTGATCTGAGAACGGTAAAAGCTGAAACATACACTATGGTTTGCAAAAATAAATACAGTTTATCTCTGTGCTGTGTTAGTGTGTCAGGGAATCAGACTACACACTTGCAAGTGATTAAGACAAAATAACAAATCCTAACACACATAGCAAGCATAATTAAAGACATTTTGGGGATAGGTTAAAAAAAATCACCTTCCATTAAAGAAAAAAGTATTTATTTGGTATTTAACAGAAGCATTTGTATTCATGTGTTTCACTAATGTAAAGTGACACTGATGGCAGTCAGCTACAGCAACTGCAGTAAAACTACTTTAATTTGCGTTAAGAATCCAGCCTGAAATTTATATACCTAGAGAATACTACTTCAGTCTCAGGCAGCTGATAAAATAAATTAAATAGCTGTACTTCTGGAAATATAAATACTCTTATTGCCTAATACACAAATTAAACATTTGAAAATAATGCTAATATAGAAGCTGTTTCTCTCCTAGTTTGATTTTTTCGGTAGAAATTCTAGTCAGTGAGTTAGTCAATGACAAGCAATAAACTGCAAGGAGAGGAGGGGGGAGAATTCCTTTATTTGCATCGCTGGCCTCATTCTGTCAACATATCACCCAGATTGCTGGATACACACAGAGATGCATTCTGGCAATGCTAGGAAGGGACCTGCATTTCCTGCTGTCTATTTTAACTTATTAGTAACAGGATGATGCTTCTGGCACATCTAAAATGAATTAATATTGGATTAATTCACTTCAAAAAGGTGTCAAGAAAACACGCTGCAGATTCATTCATCACAAACTTGAGACTAATATGTTTAAAAAAAGAATACCATAGTAATTATATTTACATGTATAATTGCCTAAAGCCGAGCCAAATGACTGAATATATTCCAACACTTCCCAACATGCCTTCAGTGCTGATTAAGCCACTGGTTCTTAAAATAAATATAGTATTTTCAATGCTAACAATAACAGAAAGAAATTATTTTAAACAGTCTCGTTTTACTTTAGAAAATATTTTATCTGAATTATTAGAAGATTTTTTTTATTGCTGATGATTCAAAGTTGTGTTCAGTTACTATTTCTTTGCTCTTCGCTGATGGTCATTTAGGTATCTCTGAGTATCAAGGAAATACAGTCCAGCAGTGCTCTTTTAGTGGTAATATGCTGGGCAAGGGCAACTGCCAAACTTCACATAGTCGCCTTAAGAGAAGTACTGCTTGAAACATTTTATAAGACTATAGCTATGTTATATATAGTATAATACAATGCCAAAAGTAAGAGCAACAGGAAAGTCTGAATAAATGTTTTAGCATTTCCACTACCTTGTTGACAGGAAGAGCAAAATAAACAAAACAAATGGGAGCCTGATTCTGTGCCTTTGACCAGAAAAAAATCCTACCTGCTACAGACACAACACGTGAGCTGAAGTTGCAGATCTGGACCCCTAATTTGGATGTGCCTCTATTCTGGTATTTTATTCACACTACCTGTGTCTTCAGTAGGAGCTCAGGTACAGTTATATTCTGCTCAAGTTAAGTAAGCCTGTCAGAATTTCACTGGATGTGGGTGCAGCGTATGAATGATGCACAGTCCCCAGTCACGGTATAACTAGAAAACATTTATTAAAAATGTACATAGCTTTTATAATATTTTCGCTATCAGATTAGAATAACACACACCTGGATAGCCAACAGTATAACTGTTCATGCGTCTGCTAACTGATGATATAAGTGATCGCATTCCTAATATTTACATCAGCTTTTTTTCCTTAAAAGAAGTGCTTGTATAGCAATTTTTTCTGCAAATTACTGTGGTTCTGCTACCTGTTACATTTCAGAAACTTCATTACATCTCTCCTGCCTTGACTGAATAGTCCTTGTTGCTCTTAACCAAGCAGCCTTTGTTCTCTTATTACTAAGCGTTCTTTGTTTTCTTGCCCCATATCTCCCCCTTTTTTACTTCTAAGCATTGCAAAGCGAGTACTGTGTGTGTCTGCATAAGCATTACCTGCTTTATGTTTTGATGGCTAAGCCGCTGAATACAAGAAAAGACACATGGCAAATATAACATAATCATCAAAAGTGCTGTAAGTGCCATTATAGCTAAAAAACTACATGTTTAACCCAAGGTCCAAAACTGAAACTTCACCACCAGGCGAGCAGGCCGAAAGGAACCCATCCCTGGTTTTGCTGCAGTTCTCCAGATAGTTCTTTCAATTCCTGGATGCTTTTGTGAATGGATTCGGAGTGGTCACTCAGCTTCATACAGCACATCCCATCAAAGTCTTCACATCTGTGTCCCTGGGCTAACAATAAAAAGTCTATTGCTGCTCTTTTGTCTAAGAAGCATATTCTTTAAAAGGGCATGTGTGCATTCCACAACACCTTGACCTGTCGAGGAATGAGGTATGCCAGTTAAGTGACATATACCCCAAAAGTGAAAAAAGGGTGTTCTTTGATTGTGAGACATATGCTGAACCATCATCAGTTTTCACTACCTCAGGAACTCCTAAGGTAGCAAAAGCTCACAGCATGTGCTTAATGACATCTCTTCCCTTTTCACCTTTATGAGCAGAGGCAGCAAAAAACTTGGAATATGTGTCAACTGATACATGCACGTATTTTAAGGTGCCAAAAGAAGAAAAGTGTGTAACGTCCATCTGCCAGACTTCACTGACACCTAATCCTCTTGGATTTGTACCTACTGTAGTAGGTAAAGGTGTTAAGCATGCACAATCAGGCCAAGAACGAACAATTTGTCTAGCTTGAGAAAAAGTAAGATTAAATTGTTTACTCAAAGCTTTTGCATTCTGATGATAGAATTCATGTGACAACTTTGCCCGTGTAATTTGGTTTGGAACTATTGCCATCATCATTAGAGTGTCTGCAACTGCATTGCCTTCCCCCAGAGGTCCAGGCAAAGATGAGTGAGACCTAAGATGCATGACATAAAAACCATGAGATCAGCATCGAACATAATCATACAGAGTAGATAACAGTATAAACAAATTCTTGTTGTGCACTTGCTTTAGAGAGGAATGTTCAGTGTGGTTTAAAATGCCAACTACATACAAGGAATCTGATATGAAGTTGAAAGGCTCATTTTGAAACCATCGAAAAGCCTCTACAGTGGCTGCTAATTCTCCCAGCTGTGTCAACCCTGGCTGAAAAATCAGAGTTTTCCCAATCTCCTGTGGAATTTCTCCAGGCAACGACTGCTTTCTGAGTTTTCCCAGAGCCATGGATGAAGACTGTCTTAGCTCCAGGCAGGGGTTATGACGATGTTAGAAAATGCAGCTGTAGACAAAGATCTTTTAAACATTGGAGAAGTTTGCTTTTTGGCAAAGAATTAACAATGTTTCCCAAAAAGTCTGTCAGGGCAGCCTGTAAAGATGATTCCTGGAACATATCCTGAGAAGTGTCTGCAGGCAAAGGAATGTGGATATGAGAAGGTTCTTCCCCACTCAGGGTTTGGTATTGTTTTCATCCTGTGGAAACAAGTCTAACAATCATGTCAAATAATGTGGTTACCGTTTTTGAAAACATGTGAGGTAAAAATACTCACTCTAGCATCCACAATTGTTTACCAGCATACCACTGTGCAAATGCATATGGTTGGAATTCAGCTACAATAACAAAAATCTCAGTGGTAACTCCTGCTTGTTTTTTGGTTACAAAGGATGTCTGAATTTTATCTGTCACAATTTGCAATGCTTCACAGGCTTCTGGATTGAGTTCACGAGGAGACATTAAAACTGTGTGTCCCTTAAGTAAATTAAATAAGGGTGACAATGCCTCAGTGGAGGTACCAAGGGTAGGTCTGAGCCAATAAAGAATTCCAAATAATTTTTGCAAATCATTTTGTGTGTTAATAGAGGCCCGCAGCACAATGGGCTGAGGAGCAATTTTCTGTTCAAATAATAGAAACCCTAGGTACCACCAAGGTGGGACAGTTTGAACTTTGTCTGCTGCAATACAAAGATCAAATTTGTCAAGAGAAAGATGCAAAAAGGCAAAATGGTTTTGCAATACAAGAGAGTTATCTGCTGCTAGCAGTGGAACACCCATGTAATGACACAATAGAACTGTTGAAAATTGTTGCTGTAGCGGTTGTAAAGCACTTGGTACCACAAACTGGCATATTGTAGGACTGTTTTTCATCCCTTGTGGTAACACAACCCCGTGATACCTTTGCATGGGTTCACTGTTGTTCAAGGATGATAATGAAAAAGCAAAATGAGGTGCATCATCAGGGTGTCATGCAATTGTGAAAAAACAATCTTTTAAGTCAATAATTAACAATTCCCAAGTTTCAGGGATCATTGCTGGATTAGGAATTCCAGGTTGCTGTGCACCCATAGGGGCCGTTACTACATTGATAGCTCTCAGATTTTGTAAGAGTCTCCATTTGCCCGTCTTTTTTGGAATCACAAATATTGAGGTGTTCAATGGGGTAGTGGAAGGAACTATATTTCCCAGATTCAATTGTTCCTTGGCCAGTTTTTGTACTTGTTGAAGCCATTCTCCTCTGAGAGGCCACTGATCAATGCACACGGACTATTAGTGTTCCATAGAGTTTAAGTCTCAGCTGCACATCAGTGACCCCTCTCAGAAATTTGTTGTCAATGTCAGTCCCCACTGTGATAACAGATCTCTTCCCCACAGTGTACATGGAGTAAAAAGTACATACGGTTTGAGCAGTGCTTTTTTCCCTTCTGGCCCATGTACCATGAGTTCTTTCACTGACTGCTGTGGCATCTGGTGTCCTCCGATGCCTGCAACAATCACTGCTGGAGTTATTAAGGGCCATGTAGGTGGCCATTCACGTTTATTGATGATGGTTGTGCCTGCTCCGGTATATATTAATCCTGTAAAAGACTTGCCATCTATAACACAGGTTAGAATAAGTGGTTGTACTGAAATAAGTTTAGACCCATAAATGTTAGGAGTGCCTGTACTTCCAAAACCTCCAGTGCCCCTGTCAGCATCGATAGATGGTATCGATTGCGTATCCGGCAATATAGGGAGTGTTATCAGTTGAGCAATGCATGATCCTGCTGGCATAGTAAAAAAGGGGTTAGGAGTCCAAGCTACGATTTTTATTTCACCCCTAGAATCAGAGTCAATGACTCCTGCAAAGGCTGACAATCAGGACAAGCACTTATGATTGCTTTTGCCTGATCTTTGCTAATCTGAAATGTTCACCTAAGTGCTTGTACATTTTGATGAAAAAATACATGACTCAGTTTTGCCTGTTCAAAAATGTTTGGCAAGGTGTTTGCAATAGGCATTGTTAATTTGTCTTTTTCTGCATTTCCTTCCACCAAGAATCCTGGAAGTGAAGAACATGCTCTGATGTGAGAGATAAAGTATTTGTTTTTTCTGTTTTGTAGAACCTGCTGCATGCACGCAAGATAGTGATACAGATCATCATTATCAACATTTTTTAAGAGCGATCCTTCTATTCTTTTGACCACATTAGCTACATAGGCTGAACCTGTTACTAGATTGAGGGGTTACTGAAATAATTGAAATGCTCTAACTACTGCTGCCAATTCCACAATTTCAGGAGAACCTTCTACTGTCTTAATATCTGATTCCCATGTTTCTGTTGTTGGGTTTTGCCATGTTACCACTGATTCGTGTGTTTTCCCTGAACCATCCATGAATAATATTATTGCATCTAAAGGCACTTCACTTAGCACAGATTTTTCCCTGAAACTTAATCTTGTCTGCAACATCTTATGCTTTGGGAAGTGAATTGAACAAGCACCTGAGTAATCTAGCAATGCAATTTGCAATTGTTCTGATTTTTGCAATGCCCAATCAAAATATTCTTTTTTCAATGGCAGATAAATTATTGCAAAATCTTTGCCTGCCATTGACAGCAACCTTGATCTGGCTCTGATTACAATCTGAGCTATCATTTCAAGCGCTGTGAAAATTGTGTTTGGAGATCTGTAGGGTAAGAAAATCCATTCGATTATCAGTAAAGGGCCTTTCTTTGAGATATCTCATTGAAAAATGAGACCATACAATTGCATTTTTTCTCCTAGTATGGCAAGAAGAAATGGCTGTGTCGTCACACAGCGATGTGCCTGTCTCTGCTGAAAGGCCTTTTTGAGCCTCAGGTGTAAGGATTCTGAGAGATTTAATGTTGCGGTCTCCTCTCAGTAAGTTGAAAATTGGTGCAAGTTCATCGTTGGTGATCCTCAAAATTGGCCTGATCCAATTGATTTCTCCCAAGAGCTGCTGTAGATCCTGCAGATTGTTGACGCAGGTTCTAAGCTGTGTCTTCTGTGGCTTGATTGTTTGCTCGGTGATTCTCCATCCTAAATATTTCCATGGAGACACTTCCTGGATTTTAGATGTAGAGACTTCTAGTCCTGCTTTTTGAACTTCTGCAATCACATTGTCATGAGCCTTGCGCATTTCTCTGAGTGTTGGTGCTGTAATGAGCAAGTCATCCGTATACTGCACAGTTATAGCTTGAGGGTGTTCCTTTCGTGCTGGAGACAAGGCTCGAGCCACGAACCACTGACAAATCATTGGTGAGTTTTTAAGTCCTTGAGGAAGGACCACCCAATGATATCTTCGCAAAGGTTCTTGTCTGTGGATGCTTGGGACAGAGAATGCAAATCGAGGACCGTCTTTTGGATGAAGTGGAATATTGAAAAAACAATCTTTCAGATCTGTAACTACAAGTGGCTGTTCTCTCGGGATCATTGAGAGAGAAGGAAGTCCCGGTTGAAGTGGTCCCATTTCTTCAATGATCTCATTGATTTTCCTGAGGTCATGGATTAGTCTACACAAATTGGAAGTTTTCTTGCGAATAACAAACACTAGAGAATTCCGGGGACTATTTTTTGGTTTAATATGGCCTTTCTGCAATTGTTCTTCCACTAAAACTTTGAGAGCACTCAATTTTGTTCTTTCTAGGGGCCAGTGGTCCACCCAAACGGGGTTGTCTGTCTTCCAGGTCAGTTTTAGGGTGATGAGTGCCTCAGTGACCCTCATTAAAAATCCACTTCTATTCTTGCTCCCCATTGTGACAGGATGTCTCTTCCCCATACTGTGATGGGTTTTTGCACGACAAATGGACGAATGATTGCTGCCTTTCCATCTGGCCCTGTAACAATGAGCGGGTTTTTACTTTGTAGACATATCGTGGTCTCTCCAATTCCTGTGAGAGGGTTCAAGGTGTAACCAAGTTCCACTTTCTGGGCCGAAAATTATGAGAGATGACTGTGACGTCTGCACCAGTGTCCAACATGCCTGTTATTACAGTAGTTTTACTGTTATATGTCACATAGCAAGTTATTAGCGGTCAATCACGGCTTATTTGTTTTATCCAGAAAACGTCAGTCTCCATGTGTCCCCTTTCAGGTGGCGCCTGCTGATTCACTATTGGCATGACTTGTTGTTTTATTGCATTGTATGGTAAAGCAATGGCTTTAGCCATTGGAGTATGTTTTGGAACAATCAATGGAGGTTTCAAAGCCTGAGCCAAAACTATCAACTCCTCATTACGGTTTGCTGAAATAATAGATGGATAAATGATGAGCCCTAAAGTGCTGTTCCTGTCTTTGCCTATAATCAAAAAATCTTGCCTTTTCCATGAAGTTCCAGTGATTCCTGCAGGTATTACTGCATGACTACCATTCATGAAGTATATTAATTTGGAAGCTGCCAATTGGCATTGTGCCCCTGGGGGTAGCAATTCTGAGTCACTGGGGAAAAGGCAGATGGTCTTGCGTAGGGAGTCTGATTGGGGTTCCCCACATATTGTGTGTCTTGAGGGATCTCGGGCTGAGGAGTCACCGCCATGGCTTGTGTCTTCGCGCGTTGACATCCCACCCGCCTTCTGGAGTTTCCCAGAATAGGTAGGGGTCTTCCATCCACGTCCACTTTGGAACGACACTGATTTGCAAAGTGTCTCCCTTTTCTGCATCTAGGGCAGCGATCTGGTAATCTTGCACTCTCCGCAGACTCTGGGCAAAACCTTTTGATGTGTCCAAATTTTCCACACTTGAAACATGGCCTCTTGGCAAGTTCTACTGCCATTACTTCTGCGGAATCGTCTTGATGAGGAGTTACATGGAGAGCAGCAAGGGTTTTTGCGAGCCTTTGGTCTGCTGTTTCGAGGACTTTCCCAAATTGTTCCCCCAAGATGTTTGCTTGTGTTTCTGCTGTATGTTGAGGAGCGCCTATCTTGCTGCAGGCTTCTATCATTTCAGGCAAGGTTGGATCCAGTAAGGCACTAATTAAGCGCTTGCATTCTTCATTGGCATTAGCAAAAGCGAGACTTTGAAGCAGATAGGGACGTGCCACTTCATCACTGCATTGTCTTTCTACTGCTTGAGTGAGGCGGTCTATGAAAGAAGTGAATGATTCAGATACTCCTTGTTTTACTTCTGTATAAGCGCCCACTGGGATTCCAGTAGGTTGAATTTGCAGAATTGCCTTCCGAGCTGCTTCTTTGATGTCTGAAATCACTTCTCGAGGCAAATCCGCTTGATCTTCTGGGTTATCGTGGGGAGCATCACCTGCTATTTCTGCTAATGTAAGAGCTGCATTTACGCCTCCAGCATAAGTCTCTATCAGCTTGGTGAGAGTTCTTCTCCATTTGACTTCCCACAGCATGTATTGTGAGTCTGTCAGGAGCAGAGATGCTACGTATTTACAATCATAAGGCACCAAATCGTAGTTATTGAAGGTGCCTTTCAATAGCTTTTTGAAATATGGAGAGTGTAAGCCACTATCTTTAATTGCCTGTCTCAAGTCTTTGATGATGTCGTGTGTCAGTGGTATCCATCTAGGATTTGCATTTCTTTTACCATATCTTATTTGCATTGGTATCATTTCTGTTGCTGCCATATCGAAATCTCCTTCCTTTAATGCCTTTCTTCTAATCTCTGCCCAGTTGGTAAAGTTAGGTGTATCTTCTTAAGAATTACTTGGGTAATTGTTTGAAAATATTCCTAAATTAGAAGAAAACGTAACTAATTCTCTATTTGGATTCTGTAGATTGTTTGTATTTTGTAGATTTATGCCTTGTAAAGATCCTTTTCCTTCTGGCTTCAAAGCTGCAATCATTCCTCCTTCCCTTGCGCAGGAATTCGGTTGTGTTTGTGACTGTGTATTGTGTGTATTTGGGGGTGCAATAACAGAAGCGGCCACAGGTGGCGTTGCAGCTGGAGGATGAGCAACTTGTTGGTCACAAGATGGTGCCGGCGCTGCCTGGGGTTCTCCTGATGTAGCTCGAGCTGTGTGTGTTTGCTGCGGCTGGGTCCTGTTTTGTTGAGGGGCACCGGATCCTGCGCCCCACTTCGACTTTCCCCGTTGTGGCAGAGGTTTGCCATCTTTGTCGTACTTAGAATGGCATTCATTACGCCAGTGGTAACCTTTCTTGCATCTGGGGCACAGTTTACTAGGCTTTTTATTCCCTTGCTTTTTCTTTGAGCTCTGCTTTTTCACATGACCTTCCTCTCCACGGTCAAAGCATTTAATTGCTGCCCAAGCCACTTTTAGCTGTTGAGCTAAGGCAGTTGCTAGTAAATCTGCTTTGTATTGTTCTGTACCAACATGTGCACAAGTTTTGATAAAGTCAGTTAAAGAAATATCAGGATTGTTTTTGATTTGATCAAGTGCTTTATGACAGTCAGTATTAGCATTGTCATAGGCTAAGGATTTCAATAAAATTTCTGCTGCAGCTGGTAAATCAGTTTGCCTGTTCACAGCTGTTTGCAAGCAATCAATAAAAGTAATGTAGGGTTCTTGGGGTCCTTGTCTTAGGTTGGAGAAGCCAGGTTCAGTTTTGTTAATGTCCGGCACTCTTTTCAGAGCTCTTATAGCCAGCCCCCTCACTTGGTTATATGTCTCTGGGGGCATTCTTAACTGGTCTCTTATGGTTGTCTGAGCTCCAGTCCCTGCCAAATGATCCTTTGTTATTCCAGCATTACCAGTGTTCCTGTTAGCTCGTGCTTGATTTTCACATAACTCTTCATACTCAGCCCGCCATATCAAATATTGTCGTGCTGTCATAATCAATTTAAATAAAACTTTCCAGTCAGCAGGTAACATAACATAGTTTTTTGCTATAACTTCTACAACTGCCATCGTATAGGAAGATTGCAGACCATTTTCTTTGACAGACTTTCTTAATACCTTAACCATTTCATAAGAAATTTGCTCATGATGAGGCTGATTGCCTTGATAGACCATGGGCATAGCACGGAGAAATTCAACATCCCCAAGATCTAATGCTTGTCTTCAGCAGATGTCTAGGAAGTGTTTTGGCTCAGGGGACAGCAGAAGTTCATTATCAGTTGCATGTCTTAAGGGCTCACAGGGTGGGGTACGTGAGTGCTGTTTTAGCACCTTTGCATCAGTAGATGGTGATGCAGCCATAGTTTTCAGCGGCTGCAGCTTTATAGCAGGATATAAATCACATTCCTCTCTTAGATCAATAGCTCTTAGATTTATGAGATTGCCCTCCGGTTCCTCCCCATTCATTCTCTCCTCCACTTGCAAAACAACCAAATCAGGACGTGAAAGTGGTGCTGTGAGTGCAGGGGAAGAGTCTGCAGATGAATTTACGGCTGGGTGTAATGTTTCTTTTGAATCGCGAGAAGCTTGTAGTGCAGAATAAACAATTCCCCATGTAATAAATTCATCGCAATTAACCTCATGACTGTCTAATTGGTGAGTCTTTAGAGACTCCCCCACTTGCTTCCAGTGATCAAGGTCATAGGAGCCATCAGGGGGATACCAAGGACAGTAAGTTTTCACCCACGTAAGGAGTTGTATAAGCTTTCTTTCTTGTATATTATAGCCTTGTTCCTTTGTAATATGCAATAAACAGTCTTTATGGAGAGTTTCCAGTTTCCTTATACTATTGCCCATTTTTATGGGGAAATTTTCCTGACTGCTCACAAGGCTAACCTGTTCCTTAGCCAGCGATGACAGGAGTCCTCAGCGATCCTTGAAGCCCACCGTTGGTACAGTGGGGATACGCCGCAGGTCCAGGATCACCTAGGAGATTGTAAGTCCCTGTTCAGGGAGCCATTTGCAGCTTATGAATGATGCATGGTCCCCAGTCGTGAATAACTAGAAAACATTTATTAAAAGCATTTATTAATATTTTCACTGTCAGATTAGAATAACACACGCCTGGATAGCCAACAGTATAACTGTTCATGCATCTGCTAACTGATGATATAAGTGATCGTGTTCCTAATAGTCACATCAGCTTTTTTCTCCTTAAAACACATGCTTGTATAACAATTTTTTTTTCTGCAAACTACTGTGGTTCTGCTACCTGTTACATGTCAGAAACTTTGTTACATCTCTCCAGCCTTGACCAAATAGTCCTTGCTGTTCTTAACCAAGAGGTCTTTGTTCTCTTATTACTAAGCATTCTTTGTTTTCTTGCACCACATCTGGGGATGAATTTGGATCTACTCCTCTTGTAGTTATGACAGGCAAATGAAATACAGATGGAGTAATAAAGATACCTCTAGCAAAAGAGTCTCAGCATGTTTAGTAGCTGATCTTTGTGCACTTTACAAGTGAAGAGCATAAAAATCTTATTTGTCTGAAGTACTTAATATCTTATTACTTAAAATAAGCAATCATGAAAGCCTCTTAAAGATTCTTAAAAGTACTGGAATATTTCATAACCAATGTCCAAGGCAAAGAATGATGACTCTAATAACACTAGGATATTCCCACAGTCTTTCTTCCTTAGTCCGCTACTTTAAATCATAATTATTCACAGTTAAATAATTGCAACTGATAGTATTGTCATGCAAAGCTTAGGTGGAAAACATATTTTTAAATATACTAAATTTATCACACATTTGAGCTCTGGAGGGAAAAATTCCACACAGCCAGTACTCCAGAGGAAAAGATACTGTATACTCTCAGCAGGCTCATTTCAGAAAGCCCTCAGGCCCCAAACCTCTCCCTCCTAGCCATCAAGATTGAAATGGAATACAGGGCATCAGAAGCTCAAAAATGCACTTGGAATGCAATCCTCTTGGGACTTTAAATATTAACACGAAAAATCTTAAACCTTGGGCTACCAGGCAGCCGAGACAGACAGCAAAACATTTCGAGGAGTCACACGCCCTTCTGCTGATCTCTCCTTGCAACAATAACACAAAATTACACAGTGAACCAGCTGCAGGCAACAGATCATTTATGCAAGATGCCCAACATGCTACATGTATTTCATTAATCTGTCTGCCACTTCAGAAAGATATGCATGGTGATTGTCATCACGGAATTCAAACACAGCATGATCTCATTTTCATCGCAGTGAAGTTACCAGCTGGCTTCAGGTCCGTGTGCTGCAGCCTCTGGTTGGTAACTGCACAGAGCCTGCACAGCTTGCTGGCCCTCAGGGACAGCACCTCTCCACCATCCAGGGGAACAGCACTTTCTTCAGAGCTCCTGCCCAAACCCACCATTAAGTTAAATCTGCAGGGGTTTGGCTTAGTTAATCTCACTTTTTGATCACATACTCCAGTCACTTAAAAGCTTTGTTTAGTTGCAACTGGATATAAATTACGTTAATAGTAACTCAGGCCATCTTTCTCTCAAACTCTCAATAAGTCAGATTGTGCGTTCAAAAAAGTACAGGAACAAAACCAGACCCCTGCAACACACAATGCAAAAACAGGCAAGAAAATAACTAGGTTCAGAAATATTCTGGCACCACTTGCCATCCCAGGTAGCTCAGGAAAATAAACCAATCCCAAAGAAATGCAAGACTGAAAGAAAAATCATAGGTTTCTTTATGCTCATCAGTTCGATACAACCCTCTATTGTTTAAGCCTTCAGGGTGTTCTAGTGTCATATTTCCATGCTTTTCTCTCTACAGCCAGAAAACATAAATGCATGCTTTAATTAAAAAAGAGTAAAGCAAGATACTTACACTAATATATTCCCAATTTTCCAATAGCTGGAAAAAAGAGCAATTACCTTGACACTTGAACTTCAAACGTGGAAGCTGGCAAAGTGGGAGAGAGATGGATCACACACTTCCTATTTCTAGTTTATCATCTTGAGAACTGTCTGGATCTGCAGTATCAGAGAGAGAGAATGCAAAAGGTGGTCAGGTAAATAGCTATAAATCACAGGGGCCATCATCTACTCATCAGATCCTCATTTTATTTTATGCTATATGCCATAATTCAAAGCCAGATTCTTCTGCTAATGTAGTCTGAATTTGGGTCATGGTAGGAATTTACAACACTGAAATCAAACTCTGTGAATAGAAAATTTTTTATTATCTAGGAAATATACTCTTTTGTTGACAATAATCAGTGATACATATTCCTTACATTCTCTTTTTTTTCTTCTAATGAGACATGTTATTCTTTAAAAAGATACGTTCAACACATTTAAACAGAAACTCCAAATTTTCAAACTCTGCCCTATAGAGCTCTTTAGATTATGCACATTTCATGTGGATTTTGCTGTTACTCAGTCATGAAGATTTGTTATATGTTTATGCAATAAAGGAGTTAAACCAAACGAGGGCTGTATTATTGCTCCAACACTGTCAGGCGTTCTGCATACAGGAATGAAACATAAATTGCATAATTTAATAAATGTTTGATTTGTTAGCCATCATAGGTGTGTTTCCTTGATGAATAATACATAGAAGTTAGCAGGTTTGTTATAGATGGAAATGACATGGAGCTTGCATTTATAAGCCCATGAACAAATCAGAGATCAATTGTTTTAAAGAGCTGGGAAGCAACAATTCATGATAATTCTTTAGTTTATCCTCAACTAAATACCTGTACTCTGACACTTCATAAAACATTACAGTGTGAGATTTCCTTCTAGCCTTTGGAAGCCAGCAGTGTTCGCTTGTAGATCCTAATCTCTCCTCCATCCAATTCTCGTCTATTTCAGTTTACCCTTTCCTCAATCACTGCAGCCAAATAACTAAAGAGAAACTACTTTTTTTTTTCCCCAAGCTTTTTGTAAAGAAGAAGGAGCAGTTTTCTCTGTAAAGCTCCAGGCTTACCAGCCAGCTGTTAATTTACTGTGACTTCCTTCTGCAGATCTTAAATTGGATGCGTGTTTAACCAGGGAAAACATTGCAAAAAGCAAAGGCAAGTACTGCTGGAACAATTTCTTTACATGGTGTTACAGAATTTTAAATAAAAAATTAAAAAGCCACACTCCTTTTGCAGGCAATGCCTCTACTGATGTGAATGACCATTAGCATCCTTTATGTATGGAATTCTGCACCAACTGCTACAGACACCAGGAGCGTTATTCCCTAGGCAGCTTCCAGGACTGTGCAGGCAGAACAGCCACGCTGTGCCAACACCTCTGCTGTGGGCAAAACCTCCCCAGGGACAGGGAGCTTCTTCTCTGTAGTGGTGTATCAGTGGTGGTTTATCAATCTGATCTTCTGCTATCACACGACAAAGAAAAGCAGAAGAGGAAATAAAGTCTCCTCCAAATTTCTCAAATGAAATGGATCCATATCTTTCAATACCGGGGGGTAGGGGCTAGGATATCACACTACTGGGAATGTCTGAGAAAGGAGAGAGAAAAAGTCGTGCATTTATTTACCCCAAAAGCAGACATTCAACAAAACTTCCATACCGAGAGAAATTTCAAACCCCCTCAGTAAAAGTCAACATTTAAAGCATGCCTGTCATACATGGGGACTATAAAATGATGCCTAGGTTTCACATTGAAAAGGTTAAAATTGTGCAGATTTCCTTTGATGCTGGGGGTTGAATCAGCAAATGTTAAATAGATCTTAATTTTAAAAGAGAAAGGAAATAATGAGTTAAAGAGTAAAGAAAAAAATTACATATCACCTAAGGAGAACATTTGCTAGATTAAATTTAGTGGGGCACTGTTTCTCATGTATTTTATGTAAATATATTATTTGAATGTGTTCAATCTCATTCATTACATTGTTGTTTGTAGATGTAGCAGATGATTTTTACCTCTCAAGATTAATCAGTGTTTAAATACTCACTGTAATGTAATTAGAATACTGATGGTTTTGGAAATATTCTGTGTTATAGGAATTACCTTGCAAATGAATTTATTTTATCAAATATGATTTTAATGATAGAAAATGATAATATGAACATTAACAACCAAACATGTTGAATCCGATGCTGAGACATGAAGAACATTTTTTAGAAAAAATAAAGCCACAGTGGCTGTTCTTGGATTTTAAAGATACATCTTGGCTGTACAAGTTTCACCCAGCTAATTAGAATGACTAGCAGGCCGAACTGACAGCTACAATTACTTTTTCCTGCCACAGCAACAGTTTTGGTTTTGTTTTTTTTCTACATAGTTGCTTGTGTTTCTTTTGTGAAAGCAAAACAGAAAAAAGAGCACTACAAAATTGGTTTTCCCTGAAGAAACCCTACCTAAGGGTTTTGTTTTTACTAAAACTAAGTCTTAATCACAAATATGTTATTTGTTCAAATATTTTTTGCATCTGTGTATTATTTTTACTCATCATTGTAAAACAGACCTGCTGGATTTTCTGAGTGGTCAGAAAGAATCTGGCACTAAATATGGACTTTTTCAGTGTATGCAAGTGTGCAGAGCATATTTCTAAATAAGTATTTTAGAATTTGTTATTTCCATGTAAGTATAAGGAGAAGTGTAGCATCAGTAGATTTTTCAGATGTATCTATTTAAAATGCAAATGTGTATATGTGAGGATAAAGGTCTATGCCTATAAAAAGCCTTTTTAAAAGCTCAGATTCCTAATTATTTTTTCAAAGATTCACGGAGATTCTTCCATTCAGTTCACCTTTCAATTTTTAATTTACTTTATTAAAATCTCAATAAATCATCATATTGTGAACTTCTCTATCTGGAATTCATTAACAGATCAGAAGATAGTTTATCAACCACATCTCATATATTGCTTCTCATACATCAATTTGTCATTTTCCACTTTCATTCTCTTTTATGACTAAGAAATCTTATCTAATTTCAAATTTCTATTCATCCAGGACATATAAACTTTGACTATTTAAAGTCATCTAAATGCTTAAGTTTACTAAGTTTATATGCCAACTTTTTAAACTTTTGTGCTTGATAGATGAAAGTCTTAAGATACCAAGTACTATCTGAGGGAGCAGAGGTATATTTTATAGAATTCATTTAGAGTATGCAGATTATCATTAGATAAGAACTCTGTGTGGATTAGCAGAAACTGGAAAGTCACAGAGAGTTTACATCATTTAAACATACTATTGCCTAATTCTGAAAAACACAAAAAAGACTAGTCTTGTGCATAACAATCTTAGCAGGCCAAAAATAGTCCCATTTTAAAACTTTGTAATATAAACAAAGGAATTATTCCAAACATATCTGACAAAACCCATCAGCAAGGATAATAAAAAGTATTTGATTTTGTAACAACACCTTCTCAGGAGGGAATATAAAAGAATTTATGGAATGGAGACATCAAGTCGAAGCAGAAGAGGCTATAGATAATCTCTTAACATTTTGCAAGACTGCAACTATGAAATACAGTTGTGAGAAACTGTGAGCAATGATCAATGTAACACTCATTCCACCTAAATTTTCATGCTTACATTGTAGCTACCTGCATATAAGTATTGTCTGATTTTTTTTCAGTGAGAAGTAATATGCAGGAGGGGAAGAAATATTCACTTATAAAACACAGTTCATCTGACCTATTTTAGGCATCGATGCAAAAGAATACAAATTATGCCCTAAAGGTGTCTGTTGTCATTCACTGAAATATACATAAGAGTTAACGTTTGCAAATATATGCACTGAAAGGGTTTAAGTTCAAGCAGATGAATCTTACCCAAATTGTTATCAATGAGAAGAGCGAATGAAAATTGTTTATATATAAACTAGGATGAAAACAACCATATTGTCTCACTCTGGCAACCAAAAACATTGTTGTGGCCATAAATAATTGTGGGAGTTCAAGTAGAATGTATTCTCTTTAATTCACATACTGCCCATTTTTTATTTGCCATTGTGCTCAAGGTCCTTGATTTTAAAGCTGTGTCTGTTTTATCAATTCTGCAAACTACTCAAAGGAAAAAAAAATTACTAATTGCTGTTAATGAACCCTTAAAAGCTGCTACGATCAGCTCCTGACTTGCCTCAATGACCTCCTGAAACAGCAAATGCCAAGGAAAGGTTATACTCCAGGGAAAAAAGAATTCCTTTGGCCTTTAATTTCACTTTATCTCCTTACTACATACATTGAGATAGAGCTAAAAGGAAGACAGTAGTCATTTCTTACTAATCTTCTCACTTCAATCAAATCCCTATTATTCACCTTATTCAGACTGAATTATCCTTGCTCTTTTCAATCACTCTTTGTTCCTATAGAAGTTCTACTGTACCCTTAATCACCTTATTTACACCTACGTGGATGCTTTCAGTCTCAGCTTTATCTTCCTGAGGCAGCTGCCAGAGGAGGCTCTGGGATCACAAACAGGTACAGAAAATGCAGTAACAGTTTCTTACATAGGGTTTCCCAGATTCCCAGTGAGCTCGTGCACACTGTTGTTCATTCCTCCAGCTTGAAAAACGAGTTGTTCTTGTGCCAGTTTGTGGGCTGTAAATAATCTTGCAGATTACACAATAGGCTGTAGAATCTGTGAAAGTTTCAAATGACAACACAAACTTGTAAACTTTTGTAACTAAAATATAGTCATGAGAACAAAGAGGCAGTCTATCAAAGCAAATATTTTACAACTCCGGGGGAGTAGTGTGGGGAAATACTGTGAATTGTATGATAGAGAATGCAGGCCAAGCAGCCACAGAACTGAGAGAAAGTATAAAGAACATGAAGAGCTAAGAGTGATGCCTGAAGAGGCCACCTGAAAACCAGAAACTAGACAAGAATAAAGGAACGAAGGTAGGTATTAATTTGAAGGGCCTTCAAAGGTACACCCTGGGAAGTCCAGAGGCTACTGCCAAGATGGACCCCAAGATGGACCACAGGTCACGAGTTCTTCACACTTTTATAAGTTTGGTTCATTTGCATATCAGGGTTAATTCTCCAATTAAAGCTTCAGTTAATGACGTGGTTTCCCCAAGCTTCCCCCGCTTTAGAGGCTTTTTGGTTTACACATTTTGGGCCTAGGATGGTCTGAGTATCCTTGAAGAGCAGGCCTGGAAAGGCTTTGTTATGTCTACCTAGCATGAGAGAGCAGAAGTTAACAGGCTGCAAGAAACTTCAGAGTTACACACTAGGCAGTACAGGATTTGAAAAATATGAAAGTGAAAACCAAAGGCATCAAGAGGAAAGAACAAGTCATAGGAAATTTTAAAAATAGTAGAAAATTAGTTGATCGAGGGTACCTGCCTAGGTGGAAGGAGAAATAGTGATAGGAGAAAGACACTGAGAGATCAGGGATATTTTATTCTGGTAAAAGTATCAGAGGAAATTAATTCTGACAAAGTCCTTATAAAATTTTGTTCTGAATCCTATGAAGTTTATCTCTTCTGCCCTCTCCTCTCCTCATCAAAAAAATGCACAATGATCAAGTGAGACATTTTGCTCCTTTAAATCGAATTGGATGCCAAGACCAAAGCATTAAAGAACAACTTTTCCTGGACAAAAATATGACTGCCTTTGTAAAGTTTCTTGATGTTCAGAAAAAAAAGGACAGAGGTGGCATAACCCAGCTAAATGATCTTGGAAGTAAAACCATCACTCAAAGTCTTGAAAGACTTCCTACACATTTCGGTGTACAAAACATTGATAGGGTATTTGGGCCAAATTAACCTAACTGTTGATACCAACCTAATTACATGAGGGACAAGTGAAGTCACATTTTCTTGAAAAATTTACAGCTACCTAAAGGCAAAGAAAAAAGAAGTTACTAAGCATTTTGTCATAAAGCTTCTTAAACAGATTCTGCATGACCACAGGAAAAATAAAAATAAATAAATTTTTAAGAAAAGAAAAGCTAGGGTTAGCAGAGAACTGTGATACACAAAGGGACGAGACCCACCAGCAGAGATGCAAGCGAACCTAAGGTTTTATTTGAAGGCATCAGTATATATATCTCTACTCCTAAGAGCTTTTTTTTGGTTACAACTCACAGGCTTAATCACAGTTCCACAATTAATCAGTCCTCTTGACATCTTCTATTGTTCTCTCCAAAGCCACGGCCAGCAGAGCGCGAAGTGTGTACTGTTCCAGGTTTCTTCACGGACTAGTGGAGATGGTGTGCTCTTCTGTGTTGACGTAGAAATTCCTTCATCCAGTTCTGTCTCAGGAACACACTGACCAGGGAGATGCCGCTGCTTTCTGTTTAACTCTTTCCTTACACCAACACCTGTTACCCAACAGAGAACTGTTCACCATAACAATCATTCTCTTTGAATCAAAGTTTTTTAAATGGTTTTTAGACAAATTTTGTTGCACCAGGATGACATCAAGTGGCTGCTCAAGCTAATTACTCTATACTTGCTGGAAACAGTCATTATGGCATCTCTTTAGTAAGCTATTCCTACTCTGTAAACATAATTGTATTACCAACAACCACCTCTATGTTAAATTCAAATTTTACATGTCTGTATTTCAAATCCTCTGTGCTTTCCTCAAGCCTTTCTAAAGAAATAATAAACTTCTAACTCATTAAATAAACAACTTTTCATATAATACTTTTGGATTCAGGGAATTACAAATGCAGGCTTCTGTGGATTTAACAGATTTATTAAACTTTATAATAACTGGATTAATTAGACAGCCAATCATTCTTTAACTAGACGGAAGAAATTAATCCTTGAAAGATCATCTTGTTATGTAAAACACATGATTAATAATTGAAACTAGTCTCACATTTTAAGCCAGTGAGAACCATCAGTCACTGATCCACCTCTCCAGAGACATGGGAGAGCTTCCATTACTGGATGTTTTCAAGATGTGTTGGGACAGGTTGGAAATAATCTCATCTATGCTTCCCTTTCCTACGAAAGGCTGGACCAGATGATCTTTCAAGGTTCTTTCTTGCATAGGCTACTCTGTGATTCTGTATTTTAGACAAAAAACAGTTGTGGCTTCTATAAACTTGTATTAAGGCTATAAAAATATGACAATCAGTTTAGAACTAGTTAATGGATAAAAATTTCAAGCACCTTTTGACTTTAATAATAATACGATTCACTACAGTTTGTATTTCTCAAAATTTTATTTCAAGAAACGTCCATCTTCAAATATGGCAGCAAGGATTAAAAGGCAAAATTGAATTTGCAGAAAAATCAAATATTTCCAAGTATTTATAAGACAATCTCTTTACGACAAAGATGATGTGATCTTACAAGTTTATGTTTCCTTCCTAGGTGCTGCGCAGAATTTAAAAAGTCTCCAAAGAAAAAGAAATTAATTTTTAAATAGCAGAAGTAATGAAATCCTCCTATGAATTTGTATCCTTCACTCCCCCTAACAGGCTTTACTCACCTCAAGAACCTCACCCTTATTCCAAAGAATCAGGCGTATTCTGCCCGCTTTTCATTTAGTGCAACATTATTTTGAATAAATCTCCTGCATGTAAGTGCCCCAGAGCTCATAGGAATTGAAGTATATTTCAAATTTGTTTGAAAATAGCTATCATTTCAAAAGTTATTATGGGTGCAATGACCAGATGGAGAGAAGCAAAGAGAGACAGCATTGCCAAGTAAGCTCTGTCTCCTCAAGGGGGTAGTAAAACCAAAAAACATACACAAAAAACCTCCACAAACCACCACAAAACAAAATAAATCTCAACCCCTCTACTTCTGCCCTGAACAGATACCAATTTTTAAGGTGTCTGTTTCCATTGTTTCTCTTGCTCTCCCGATGTCCTATATGAATTTATTGTAGGCTGAGTCTTCCACATTCCTTCAGTTCTTTCGTTTTCACCAAGTCTAAATGCACTTGAAAAGACTACCCACTCTGGAGATGTCTTGCAGAATATACCTACAGGAGATTTGTCCAAACCTTGTCTTGGCAGCAGTTTCTGCTCTGCTTGCACGTCAACTGACATCTTCATTCAAATACTCAAATGACACCAAGCTGCCAAGTTCTGCCAAGAGTTCCTCTAAGTTATGTTGTCATGTTTTTATTTAAAAATCTCTGATTGACTCTTGGAAGGATGTTTTTATCTGCTATGAAGCCCACAGTAAGCAGATCCGTGCTATCTCCTAGAAAAGCAGGCCTGAAACAAGCTACTCATCTAGAAGAACTAAGCTGCCCTTCAGAGTCTGAGTCACCCAAATGCCCTCAGGAACTTTTCTAACAAGACAGTCACCTTGTCTTTTCTGAGCTTTGGGGTTTCAGAACTGGACTTGATATGAACTGACAGCTCTTAGTCATGGCAGACTCTGGGACTAACAAACTTCTTTTAGGTGACTGAAAACCTGCTGCACTGAATCCATAATTTTGTGGTACTGGATATAATACACTTTTTCAAAAGTATCTGCCCTCTAAATACCTGTGTATCTTTTTCCTCCAATCATTTATTCACATCGAAAATAGTTTTTGAACAATATAAGCATGAGGGTTGCATTGTCAGGATTAATTTAACCAGTGTTGCAGTACCAGCAACTTAGTAATCACCAGAAGAAACAGAAGTGCTTGATTCTGTTTTCACTGAAAGTCACAGCAAAATTTTAACAGGAATACACTTGTGGTCCTAAAATTTTTAATACTTTAATTTTGAATTTTTAAAGTGTTTCCTTTAGTAGCACCCTGAAAGTTCAAGCATCGATTAAGTTTGGGCCATTATCCATTTGAAGACTTTAAACTATTACTAGTGGCCTAGTCTTATAAATAATGAGCCACATATTTAGATGAAGTAGTTCAGATGGCTTTTTCTAGTGGTATTTCCTTGTAATGTCCACCTTTGGTAGCTCTACCAATTAAATTTCTTTCCTCCCTGCAAGATCAAAAGGACATTTGTTCATTACATCTTTGATTTTCTTTGTTCCAAATAATTTTGGCCTTCCATTTTTAGGACAAATCAGAAGTGAACTGTGATTGCCATGATACACGGATAAGAAATTATGCTCGTATTTCAGTCACAAACTGAAATAAAGAATACAGAATTAAGTGCTAGCCAACTAAGATAGTTCGGTCATTGTCTGTAGAACACTGTCAGAGAATGGAAACACGGGATACTTATCTAGAGCACTTTATACACATTATTCCAAACAGCGTTTGATAAATAACCATGAACAATCAATAGTCACATCACAAAACCTGAAAGATAGACAGTACATCTTATCTATTAATAAAGGACAGATATAACCACAGACTTGTTTGGGTCGGAAGTAACCTAAAGATTGTCCAGTTCCAACCCCCCTGCCATGGGCAGGGACACCTTCCACTGAACCAGGTTGCTCAGAGCCACATCCAATCTCACCTTGAACGCTCCCAGGGATGGGACAGACACAACTTCTCTAGGAAACCTGTAACAACATCTCACCAACCTCACAGTAAAGAATTTCTTCCTAGTATCTAATGTAAACCTACTCTCTTTTAGTTTGAAGTTTGTCCTTACTGCCCCTTGTCCTATCACTACACACTCTTGTCAAAAGTCCCTCTCCAGCTTTCTTGTAGACCCCCTTTAGGCAGTGGAGGGTGAAAAACCTGGTGCTGGTGTTCTCCAGGGTGAACAGCCCCAATTATCTCAGCCATCATAGGAGAGGTGCTCCAGCCCCCTGATCGTCAATTAAGGAGCCTGTTGTTGTTGTCCTATGCACGTTCCAGTTTCCATAACTTATTTTTCAAAGCTTTCAGGCTTTTTTCTCTGAATTAAGGCTAATAGCGTGTGTGCAAGACAGAGAGAGCACGAGCACAAAGACAGAGAGAGCAAACGTGCACACAAAAACTGCTGAAAGTCATTTCTCACAGGCTTGAGCTCTAACGATGGAAACAATGTCACAATAAAAAACTGTAGCTATTTAAAAAATATCTACTGGGGTTCTGTTTTAACAATAATTCAACATACTTGCCAATATGTTTCCATCACTGGAAAATTCAAGTATTTCCAAGTACAGGAGCAAAGGAACAAAGAAATTGTAATGCAGCATGCATAAAGCCAAAGAGAAAGGCTTTCTTTCCAAATTCCAAGAGAATTTGCCTCTTCACCTTCTTCTGGCACAAAAACCACTGAGAACGAGAATGTAGTCTGAGTACTGAACAGGATGTTTGCATAGCTTCCTTTTTAAGGAAGAGGAAGGATCTATAATAGTAGATAAGAGATTCATATTGAATGCTGAGTACTTTGTAGAACTACTTCATTTTGATTTAATTGTTTTAATGATAAAATATCTGAAAGTCTAAATAAAAATCTGTTAATGCATTATCACTTAGCAACTTGAGGCTTGTTTCAGGTTTGTTTTCTTGAGGGTCAGATCCTTACCTAATGGAAACGCACATAGTCCCAAGCTGGCTGCAACCAGATGAAGTTTCATGACCTATAGCCTAGAACCAACAGAAAACATGCAGCATTTATAACTGACAACAAATTTTTTTCTCTCTGATGTAGAGTGCTATTATAACCTGAAGTATAATTAGTCACAAAAAAGGAAAACTTTATAAATCCATTTTCCAGTCCTACTGTCATAGACAGAACACAGTACTGCAAATTAGAAGCAGATTGTAAAACAATTAGATAAAATAATGTAGTTCTCTTTGATTCATTGGTGCAAACATGCACTGTGAATCTAGCCATAAAGAATGCTTATGCTGTTGCTTAGTCAACTGCAGGCAAATGAAAGCTTCAGAAATAATGTAATGCAGGACTGGACCCTTTCATCGACAGACCTACAGTTTCCTTTTGTTACTGCTGTAGTGGTAGAATTAATTATGGCTTCTCATTATGTCCTTACCTGGTGTTAGCTCCAGCTAAGCCTGGCTTTAGAGATCTCATCCCTAAGCAATGCTTTTATAGCATCTTTGGCACCTATTCTTGCTTCCTATATGTCCTCTTTTTGCATTAAGAAGCCATTGCTGACTATTTAGTGTTGGCAATAGTCTGGTAGCAGGAGGCTGGAGTAGTTGACCCTCAAAGATCTTTTCCAACCAATATTTCCATGATTCTGTGAATGCTTTTTTCACTAACTATCAATTTCTAAAGCAATATTAAACTCTATATTAATAACAGTACATATAAAATTTAGCATTTGGTGCAATTTACTCATCAGAACACAGTTAATATTAATTTTGGGAGCCACAGAATACTGCTTCCATTTAGTAATCAATGGTCATTATCTCAGAAAAAAAAAAAAGGTATTTTCACAAAAACCTTGGTGCTTGTCATTATTTAAGTACAAATATTTTCTTTGAAAAACTAATACAGTGCCGGTTGTTAATATCTTAAGAAAGACAACAATTTCAAGTCCTGAATTATTGGCTGCTCTCATCTGATGATACACATAGATGTTTTATTGAAGACAGGTAAAAAGATGTTTCATCATTTCCACATCACGTGAAAGCAATCAGACAAAACCACTTTATTTTGCCACAAAGGGTTCAATTCCCTACTCCTTTAAATTTCATCACAATAATTTACATCTGTTCAGAAGGTATGCAATCTGTTACCAAACTGGTCTGGTTTCATTTAGCACCTAATTTCACTCTGCATATGTGCAAATTAATACCTGAGGTGCAAACCAGTGGAGAATTAGGATTCAAGGCAGAAAATTATTTCCTGGTGATTAGAATTTCATAATGCACTTACAGAATGGAAGGTCATCTGAGACAATTCCTAGAGTACAACTAAGTACACACAGAGTTATTTGAAACTCTTAGTTCCATAACCTGGCAAGAGAACAGAGGTTTGGGTTAGCCCAAGAATGTAAACGAGAGAGGAGTTATTCACAGACAAGCATCCAGAAACAGCTGTTCCTGGCTGTCTCCAGCTCGGTACTACTGGAACGTCCTAGGCAAAGTAGGCAGCAAAACCAAACTATAGCTGGACTTATGAGCCCACACTTCCTCGTGAAATTTGACCCAAGACCTGAAGAAATTAAGTATTGTCACAGGCAAACCAGTCTTAAAAATCAGGGAATTTATTTTAACTTAATTTAACTTATTGCTAATTAACACACACTTACAATGACTGATTCAAGTATTGGGCAAAAGGAAACATGAGTAATTAAACAAACACTTATGGAAATATCTTTCTTCCTCCTTGCTCAGGCTCAGCTCAGGCCAAACTCATACCCTCTCCCACTTGCAAATTTCAACTTTCTTTATTTTTCCCATGGCTTCTGTTCTGTTCATACTAATTTCCTCAGTGAGGTGACAGACAATGCAGAAGTTTGGCATCAAGTGTGTAATGGTTTCTTTCTGCAATCTGGGCCAGGAAAATGAGCTACACCACCAACAAATGAAGATAACATCAAAAAGAGGTTTGAGTTGCAGGAACAGCCAGTCACCAGTATTTGTAGGGAATAAGGAAGCTTTCTCGTGGGAAGACTAAATTGGCACAAGGAGTTCTCAATATTTTTGGCCTTACTTAAAGAACCGAAAGAAATTATAAAGTCCCTGGGTAAAAGAGTTGTCATGCAAATTTGCTGCAAGAACAGTACAATCCCCAGCAGGCAGATTCCAAGGTAACAGGGTGATAAAGGACTGACAGCAAACTTAAAAGCTGGAAGGAAGAGCCTGTAGGAGGCTGAACCAGAGCTAAGAGGCTGACCTTCAGCAAGATTGATTTAAAAACATTTCAGCCTCAGAAAAAAGTGAAGGTCTTTCCACAAAGGGAAAGAACATTTTACATAGTCTAGAAGACAGTGTAAAGAAACAGAATAGATAACAAATAGCTGGTGTGTGTAATCATCAGGCCAGGGAAAAGCTAAACAGACTTAAAATTAATTTTCAGTGTCCACACTAACAGGAGTTATTGTACAAAGCATCTAATTTGGGTGCCTAAACTCAGAAGTGTCAATGCAGAAACACAGAAGTTTCCAGGACTGTAACACCCAAGCACTAATTTCCTTTGTGCTCCCCTGCCTTTGACCCTATCTCTAGTTCAAAAGGCATCCACTCAACATCACTTTGTTCTTTCTCACTAACAAAATGAAATTGGCATCTAGTGGCGACACGCTGACAGAAATTACCTCCAGGATTTTTGGTATTGGTTTCTTTGTTGCCAGGATTTCACTCATTCATGGCACAATAACCTGCAAAATGTCGGTTTCCACATCAGGAGAGTCTTCTTACAGGGAAGAATGCAAGATTGTCCTGATATACCAGTGCTAAATCAGGTGCCAAATGCGATAGTGATGAATTACTGCATTGTTCTGCCTTGAGCAACCTACCCTGCTTTGTCAGCAAAGCAGCCAGACTAAGAGCACTGATCTTCTAAAGCTCTTCTGCTTCTGAGACCTGAGCAAGTTCACAGCACTGCCTTGTGCTGTGTCAACACTTGCCAACAAAAGCTCGATTTATGTGTTAGTGGGCAGATCAGTCTTCTAGGCTGACTTCTCTGGTTTGGACCAAAATATAAGCAAGAATTGATTGGTTGAATACATACCAGAAATGACTGAGGAGAAAAAAGGAATTTAAATGCGAAGGTTACAACAATTAGTTTCTTGGTTATGTTTGTACACGTGTCTGTGAATTGTTGCAGCTGAGTGACAATGGATGGGGACATTTTAGACTCTCTGCTACTTCCCCATAATTTGTCACAAAATGCACAGCCTGTGACAGGACCAAGCCAGAAAGGCTATACAGTCTAATTTTACTGCAAATGAAACTTATATTTTGAATGGCCATTTTTCTTTATTTGTATTTTTAGTTTGTCCTTAATAAGACTGTATCCAGAAAACCCCCTGGAGGAAATAGTTCTAAAGTTCAGAATGCAGCCAATCTTAAATAGTCCACGTTTTTTGAACCCTGAAGCTCATTACTTTGAGATTTTTGGTCTTTGAGTAATGCAAAAAAACCCCCTCTGTAATCAATGAATGTAAAGAGTAAAGTCTCAATATTTATTTTGACTATATGCTAGGTACTGGTTTTGCCCATTACTTCAGTTTAAAGAGTCAGTGCTTAGAGGAAAATAATGCCTTTCCTTTTTTCTAATTAATAGAGTATATAAGTAGCCTCTAGCATAAAGATAACAAAAGTTATTGCAGAAGATACTTCTTCCTCTCTGGAAAATATACACTGACAGTACATACACTGTCCATTTCAGGTGGCTGCAAATTAATCATAGGAAAAGGTCAAGGGACTAGGATCACTCATGCAGAGTCAATGGTGAAAATATTCACGGAAACATACCATTACATAATCTCTTCAACAGCTTCTCTGGAACTAATACACATCCAGACTAATAATTTCCACATAAGAGGTAATGCACACTGGCTTCATCTTACTAATTATTCTTTGCAGTATGAGTTCTGTGAGTGAAGAATTCAACAATTGAATAAATAATGCTAAACTCTTCATGTCCTTGTTACAGGAAAGCAACAGATAGTGCAACGTATAACTCAAATTAGGGTAGACATGAAACAGTCTGTTCATCTTTAAGTAAAAACCTCAAAATTTACAACAAAGGTCATGGTAAAAAAAATAAATTAAGAACCTATGGTGACAGATGCATGGCAAGTTTATATTATTTTAAGTTTGTAACACTTAAATGTGAACAAAATTATCCTTTCTTCAAAGTGAAATGCAATGTCAAAACAAATCATAATTGCAGTTCAGGTTCTGGGGGTCAGACATCCAGCTTCTGGTGTAAAAAGGGTTTTATTTATACATTTTAAATATCAAAAGCAAATGATTCCCTCTCTCTTGTCTGTTTTTTATTCTCACTTATCTCTTGCTGTTTTAATTTATAGGCACCTCAAGATAACCTAAATTTGTTCTATTTTTCCATTGTTTAGTTAAGTTCAGCATAATGACAGCAAAAGGAGTAGCAAAAACCGTATTTCAAGCAAACAAACCAGGAGTTTGCTGAGCTGGCAAATCTTCCTGGGCTCTCACAGCTGTAATTTTAAGGCTGAAAGTCTGATCAAGTTGCAGTTGGAAACTGAAATGCGACTTGCTGCTTCTAGATTCAGTGCTGGTAATTACATACTGGGTTTTGTAGGGGGAGGGGAGAAATATCTGTGCAGAACCTTCTTACCTCAACTTGGCAGAATGCCTTCCTGCTATTAAAAGTCCACTCAACAATAGTTTATTGTGCTGCATTTTCAGTTTTGTTAAGGTCATTATGAAAGCAGGCTCCTTGGCTGAGTTCAGCTCTTCTCAAGAAGCTCATCTCGGATCTGGGAGTGTACATAAAGCAGAGATGTAACAATACAAGAGTTTTTAAAACATTAGCCTAATGTTCCAAAGATCCTACAATAAGCAGAAAAACTTTGCACACTGTGACATTAATGTAAAATATGTTTTGGACCAAAATCCAATTAAACTGCCTTTTGAGTAATAAAGATAGCAACATTTGAAGGAGACAGTTACTCAGATGGTCTAAGTTGATTCTTCTATATGCCAGGAAGCATATGTTCTTTGACTTTAATGTCCATAATGATCTTTAAATATGGACACTAAATACAAAAGACCTATCTGGTTTGGTTACAAAATTCTCTGAATGAGAGCAACTAAACTGATGAATGTAATTATAAACAGTAATCGCATCCTCCCACCCCATTTATTCAAATGAAGAGAAAGAGCTGAACAATCTGAGATGTAGTTTAATGTCAGTACGACACTTTCCTGCAGAACTAGCTAGTATATGTATATCTGACTTTTTTGAGGGGGCGTGGAGGAGAAGGGAAAAAAAATCTCTCTCTCATCTCTGTATGTTGTCAACAGAAAACCCAGGGGAAGGCCCAGAATTTGTTTTTGTTGGCTCCAGGTTTACTTGGGACTGAATCTCAGCCCTGTCCTTCTTGGATGCTCTAACAGCTCTTGCTTATCTGCTCCCGGGGCAGTCACTGGAGGCAGCAAACAGCTGCTCTCTGAAATTCAAGGGCCGATCTTACCACCTGTACTCAGGCTGGTTGGTTCCTTTCAAACTGTGCTTGTGGAAGAATGCACTATTCAGATACAAGCAAGAAAGGCGAAGCTAAGTCTTATCTAATCTTCTCTGCCATTAAAGTACATATGGAAAGGATAGTGGCAATATTATTTCATCTCTCACACCCTGGGATGGTGTGCATAGAACCTGGGAAGAAAGGGTGCTGTGTCAGTGTTGATTCATTGTGAATAATACAAGAACTGAGATGTTGTGTGTGACTGAGCACACAGAGGATCTGTTCTATGGGAGACTAGAAATGAAGCATTTGCTTTATAAACTCTCCAGCCTGTAGGCTATGCAATTCAAAATTTGTTACAAATCAGGAGGTTGGTTTAGATTCAGTGTCTTCTTGGCTGTCTGAGAACAGCTAAAATAATTTCAAAATCCTACAAATGGACGCTATTTTAGATGTTTTGATTAGCATATCTCCCAGTAAGATTCTGGAACTCCATCTGCCTCCTGCTTATAACAATTTATATTCACTTGTTAATTTTCTATCTTTTAGGCTCTGAGTGTTAATACCTCAGAAACAGCCACTTTGGCCATTGGGTACCCTGGGTATTTTTATTTTTGTGGTTTTTTAACCACCAACCACATAGAACAGTTTGAAGACTCTGTTAGGACCCCCAAAGCTCTAGAAAGCGTTGAAAATGGCCTTTTGTAGTATCTTATATCCTCTTAACAGACCTAAAAATTATCATAACTTATGTCTGGCCTGGGTTTGGACATAGGACTATGCCAAACATTTATATCTAGAGTTGATATTAAGAAATTGTATTCAAACAAACCCCTGAGATTCTTTACATGGTTTTTTCAGTTCACTTGGCTATTACTGCCATCTAGTGATACAATTTACAATATTCAAAACTTTCCATTTAGAAATTATATTACATCAAAAATTCTTGGAAATGTGCAGGATATATTCTAAAAATCTATACTTCATTTACTTACTAACATAATGTCCCATGCTGGCATGCAATTTTATACATATACAGTTTTGAAGGTTGATGTTTTTTCTGTCTTCCCTATAAGAATGTACTCAAAGACCCAGATACTTGCCCAAGAAGAAAACTTTTCAGAGCCATAGGAGTTTATAATGTATTCAACTTCTCTTCTGGCAAATTTCCCTAGAAATGGCCATATCATTTATTACTGCTGTAATTGTAGTTGTTCATAAATGATTCATAATTATTTATATCAATATAAGTTATGAAAATAATTCGGATCAAGTAAAGAGAGCTAATCTCTTCCTGTTTTCAAAAACCAAAAAGTGTCCCATCTTACTTGAAAAGTAATCACTTCCCAGATCTCCTGCCTACCTAACTGACTCCTTGGATATTACTGGAGGCTGAAGATCAAATGCAAATAAGGCACACCATCTTAATCATGAAGGTAAATTGCCTATTTTAAACACTTACTATTTATCTGTGATTTGAGGTCTTTAAATCAAGGTTAATCTTTCTAAAGAATTCACTGGAGCTCAAATTGGCAGCTTAGCTCATATGAAAAGATGGGGGTTTTAACCATCTGGTTTTACCTCCTAAGTAGCAAATTACCTACTGATTTTCTGTAGCTATGTGCATTTAATTTTTTTTTTTTTTAGTCAGATTATCTCACGTACCTGCATGGTCAGCCAATTCATAGTGTTTCTGAGTTTAAATCAAGTTACACACAGAACAAAAAGATACTAACAACAAAATCTGACACTTGACATTATCGCATCAGCCATATTCAAATTTGGTTTTGATTGTTAATTGAACTGCACATGGAAAGTCTTCCCACACAATTCTACCCCGGGACAGTTCAGACTTTCCAAGCTTGCCAGAGGTGTCTGGATCACAGACCGAGCACTGAGGATTTAGTCAAAGTGAGCTCTTCTAGCTTTTTCTTCACAGCTTGATGTTTCTCCAAGTACTTCCACAGGCCTCTAGGGAATGTCTTTATACTCATTTAGCTTTGACATTCTAAAGAATGTTGACATTCTTTAAATTAAATAATCCTTGAGTCCTTTATTCTAGCAGAAAATTGTATAAAAACCACTTTGGCTATCATCACCAGAGTGAGCTGATGAATATTCTGTTTTACTATTTCCAAATACCAGATATCTTCCTGTATTTTTCCATTCTCAGTGTTGAAACAAATATGTATGTTTAATTCTGATTTCAGACTTAACTCTCTGTACAAAATAAAACTGATCATTTAGCACAAAGGTACTCCTATTGTAGCAGCAAACTCAGTTCTAGATAACTTAATTAAAATCATCTCCAAAATCCCACAAAGCTTAATTCTTAGATTTTCAGGTTTTTGATACCTGGATAAATCTCATTGTAACAATACAAACAGGCAAATTATAAAGAAGAAAATGCAAGACAGTGTATTCTGTACAGTGGATTTTCATTCTTCCTGGAATCTTTTCAGATTTAGATACTATTAATAAATATACATGCTACCATATTACAGTCAGATATTCAAAACACATATTTCTAATCACTTGAGTAAAAGGAAAGAAAATACTTCTTCTGTAATCAGCGGTGTCTTAGCGTCATTAATTAAATACACAGATTATAATGTTTAGAAAATGTATGACTTCTTGCATTCATGGATCATTGTCAAATTAACGAATATGATGGACTACTGACAATTCTAACTTACACTGTTTTATGAGTCACAACATATCCAGTGCAAGAGATGACTTCAAGTAATGGAAAAATGTGCATTCCAAATCATCTTTTTAAGAAGCCATCTGTCAGTGTCAGAAATGCAAGTTGGGATAGAAAGCAGAAACCATGCTCATGCAGAGAATTCTGTAACTTGCCAGAGCCAGTGAAATGGATCAGACAGGTGCTTTTAAATCAGGGTGTTACCCAGAACTAGTCCAGGGAATACAGACACTCAGTATTTAACTTTGAAATGAAACAAAGATAATAAGTAACAATTCTTCTTTTCTGAAAACAAGTGTTGGGCTGTTGCAAAAAATAACAGCATGGGATGGTTTGACATTACGTCTTGAAATGAATCTGCGAATTCATCATGACCTAAAGGGGGGGATCTTCCTCCTTCCTTCTCCTTCGGACTGTAAACACTGCTTTCTCCTTCCTTCCCATTCTGGCTTTCCTACACATCATGCACTGAGCTGAGTCAATTCGAGTTGTTGAAAGAGAAGAAAAATTAGCCTAACAAAGAAAGAAAGGTGAACAGTTTGTCTATGACTTAAATACCTGAAACAATTTATCCTGTGGAGTGCTGGAGCTGGTGTGAGGGAGAAGGTGGAATCATGCAGCTGGGCCCAGCTGAGGAGTAATTTACCCATTCTCACAAGAATGAGCCATTAAATTTCATCAGTCCTCAGTCCAACCTTATCCTCAAACTGTGTTTCCAAATCCTCCATCTCCATGTCATCTATGCAGTGTTGCACCCTGCTATGTCCCAGTTCTGGTCCTTGTTCAACCAGGGTACTGTCATAAGTAAAAGACATTAGTTTTTTTATTGTCACTGACATACTTTACTGGGTTACATTGCTTAAAAAAAAAAAAAAAAAAAAAGTCAAACAAGCCATGCTGAACCTGACCTAGTGAAGTGGCAGAGATGCTTGATCAAGGCACTTCAAGAAGCCAGGCTAGCCAATCACATTGGTTTTGCTTGCCACTAAATTGCAGTCTCCCCCAGAATGAGAAAAACCTGTTTTCCTCTCAGTATTCTCACTTTCATTCGATTTCTTTCTTCATTTATGGACAGAATAGCAGAATAGAGCAGATGGAAGATAGAATTGGGCCATCATTTGCCAGAAGGACAACTAGAAGGTAAGTGGGGAATATTAGCCCACCCTGTTCCTAACCTTTCCTGCAACTGGGAAATTATCTGAGGCTAACAGCTTGCAAGTTTCAATAGTTGACATCAGCAGCATGTAAAATTATTTCATTGTAATGATAATTGATGAAACTTAGCTGAAAAAGATTACCATGTTTTGATAAATTGAAAAACCAAGACTGAGCTAAACATCAAGTTTAAAAATAGTATAATCTCATTAAACTGATTCATTATTTGCTGTAATAAAGGCAAATCTATTATAAATATCCCCCTATAAAGACAACAGGCCAGAAATTATAAAATTCAGCAATAACATACCCACTATAATCATAGTCTTTATAATATCTCATAAAAATGAATTAAAACCACAATAAATATTTTGCCTTATGACAGCTGGCTATGTATCTTCATATATTGAAAAAGCAGTAACACAAGGTATATGGAAATTTTTTTGTTGTTGCTACAAATATGATTTTTTTAAGCAAACACCTACATAGCAATTGCAGAAGGAAAAGGGATTAAATGTTGTGAGTTATGTTCCAGTTTGGAAGTAAAATGCTCAAAATTAAAAGACAAGGACAGTCATGTTTGCTTTTTTTTCATTTTATTAAATTTTATAATTAGGAAAAAGTTTTGAGCTTGCAACATTAGAGCTGCAGTTTGACTGTTCAGCTACAAAACTAAGGACACGCAGCAGTCGGATATTGAACCAGGCCAAACACATCAGCTCTGCAGTGACCATCTCTGGGTCAGTCCATAACTCACTCTCCTCCAAACCCTTACCAGTTCTCACTGCACTGTTGAAAATGATTTGGCAGACTCAGCTGGGATCATTGTGGTGGAACAATCTTGAGATGGGCCCTTTTACTCCTCCAGATACAGCTCAGTGTTACAGCCGGATCCATAAAATGCATCAAGCCCTTTCCAACAAAGATCAGCTTCCAGGTGGAACAGATGTAACCAGGTCTTTCTGCTCAAAACAGGGTCAGCTTTGAGGTCAAATGAAATTACCTGGAGTTTTATCCCTTTAGTTACTGAAAAATGTCCAAGGACAGGATGTTCAAGTTCTCTATGCAGCCTGCTCCAATGTTAATGCAAACCTGTCCTGGAACAGGATGAGTAAACTATTTCCTTTGTACAGTCAGACACTACTGGTCAGCAAAAATCACTAAAGGACTGTCAAGAATTTTGGTGTAAAAAAGATTCTAAAGTCTGACTTCTGGCAAAAGCAAAAGTGAAATAAATTAAACAGTTGATATATGCTCGGCAGAGCAGCCTCCTCCTCTCTTACAGAGGCCATAAGGGATACAAGGGAAGCACCCCCTATAAATGCTCTTTGAAATACTGGTCACTTCTCTGACTATATTCCTCAGAGCAAAATCACCCAAAAAACCGGCATTTTTTCTTGCCTATTTTTTTTTTCTCTGATCTACTATTTCTTCGTGAGAGGTGAACTAAGACATTGAGAAATTCTGGACAGCTGCTAATTCAGCTAACATCCATAAAGGCAGTTTTCTCTTAAAATTCAGGTGGCTGTACATCTAAATGAAACAAGGCTGAAAACAGCAGGTCACAATCATGTCACTGAGCAAAGTCACCTGGCAAACTGAATCTGAAAAAAATACAAAATGAACTGGCTGGGTCAAAATCTTAGAACACTCACTTAGAATGATGAAATCAGTACCTTTGTAATTAACTGCACACAAACACTCCTTCTCAACACTGGAAACAAGGCTAAGGCCCAAATTAAAATCAAGACCAAAGCACTCTGAGAATATTCTATCTATATGTAAATAATTTCCTATCTAAATAACTGTTTAGAAAGAGCTATACATTGTCACCTTCCCTAAGTGTCCATTCTACTGTCCTGGGCAGTAGTTAAAAGAAATCAATATTCAGAATTAATACCTTCATTGTTTCTGAATTCATAATTTCATATCTATTAAAAATACGTTACATGAGACAATGTCAGAAGTAGACAATTGAACTTCTGATTATTGAAATAGGATAAAATACTGAAATCCTTGTGTTTTCAATGAAAAGCAATCTACTGTGAAAAGAAAAAAACAAGTTTTATGCCAAAAAGTTTGAAAGTAAATATTGTTAGTGGTTTGCATTTCAACTTTGCAGCTACCAGAGATCAACAGGGTTTCACGTGTTTTTGCTGTAACTCAGCTGCAGAGGAGCTGTTTGGGCTTCGGTCTCACAGAGCGATACAAAGTATCTTTATGGGGAGAAAATGCTAGATAATAATTATCTCATTCCTAAGGAACAACCTAGCAAGAACCAGCACTGAAAAGTAGAAAAAGAAATGCAAGGTGATTAATCATAGTGGAGGAGAGGGGCCAGGGATTACCAAGAAAAATAAGGGTCCCATCTTTTGACATTTCAGTCAAAATGAGATAATCTTTTGAAAGAAAAACTACAGTAAAACAAAATTAGTAGGATCAACAGCAGAGGTAACGAGGCAAAATGTAAGAGCCTGCTAAGTGATCACCTCTCATTAAACCTTCTAAAGCTTCTTGTTGCCTCGAGTTCCATGAATTCCTTCTCATTTACAATGTTTTGCTTCAATACAAAAATCGTACTTCATAAGTTTCAGAACACTTTGTCATGTATTCATAAGAGGGGAGAGCAAATTGTATTAAGCCATATCTTAACTGAGGGAGAAAAGCAGATTAATCCCAAGAGAGTTTTTTTCTAAGGCTTAACATCTGCACAGAAAATTCATTCTAACAAGAAGATACAAATCTATTCCCTACATTTTTTGGTAAGATGCATTTTCTGGCTATAGATTTGAAAATGAAAATGTTGATATTCCAATTTAAATGAGCAATTTTTAGACAGTAATTCTGGTTATTTTTGTGTAGCCCTGCATTTCACCTGATTTCAGAGCCCGATTTGATAAGTGTTTTGCAACTGCTGGGAAGGAAGAGCATAAAATAAATAGCTTTTGGTATTCCTTAGGTGAATGAAATTACTTTCCATGTAATAAGTCCTTTCTGAAAAAAAGGAAAACTTTTCACCACAAAGTCAGGGTTATCAAAGTTCTGGTTTATATACATTCTGACAAGCTTCAAGTTCTTGTTTTTATTGAAATATTTATATATATATACACACATATATATGTATATATACACAAACCCCCCCATACTAACATAGGAATTTCATTTTCTGTGAATAAACTATTTTCAAAGTAAGTTTGGTGAAAACATACACAGAAATTAAAAAAAAAATAAAAAGAAGGGAAGATATAAAATATTGAAAGGCCTTTAAACCCTGCACAGACTGAAAAAAAATTCTTATATTCAGGAAACCATTTTTAATAGTTACTCTGTCTTACTTTCACTAGCCAAAATAGTGTTCAATGTTTTTCTGATATGTTTATGACACACTTGCATCACCCAACGTACTTCAGAACTTGGCATAAAGAGTTAAGATTTGAAACCACTTTTAAAGAGTAAATGCTTACTGCACAAAAGGAAAATATTTTTCTTCTTGCTGTTTATCAGTCTCTCTCAAAACAAAGTTTTTGCAGATGGTACAGAGGCTGCTTTGACATAGTCTCAGCTAGAGATACTGCTAGACATGGATTACGTTTGTTCACAATCTGAAATAGATTACTTGTTTTCTTTCTTTGTTTTAGGAGCTCATGATTCTGCTACAAAGATGTAGAAGTCTGTCACAATTCATCTATTGGCAGAAGAATAGACCTTTGTACAATCCTGCACTGGATTAATCTTTTGGGACATATAAGCCATTACCCAGTAGTACTTAGGGGAGTCACTCAAAGCAAAACTAAAAATTGTCTGTGTGTATAGCTACAGAAGTATCAGGAGAACCCTGGGTTCAGGTGCGTGAAAGACAGTGAAATCAGAGCTGAACAAATCTATTTGGAGGACTGTAGCAAAATCTTGGCCTCTTTAGATCTACTAGAAATATATGTTTTCCTTCAAGAGAGCCATAACCTTTTCCTGATGTCCATCCATTTCCATCTGACCTCAGGCCACTGTAGGGGTCATGCTGATAAAAAGGGACAGAACATACGTCTCAAAGCATCAGGAAAGTCAAAATCCGTATGAGATGCATTTATTCTCATGCAGTTATTAATAACAATTCCCCTTCTTTAACTTCACATCTCAGTCCCCTTCATGACAACATAAAGTACCTTCTAGTCTATCTAATACTCCCCTGGGTAAATATGAGATCCAGACAGTTTCACTTTGCTTTGTGTTGCCCTTTTTTCTCTTTCTACTTGCACACTCTTTAATATGATTCTTCCCTAGTAAAGGCTATTTAAATCATAGAATCATAGAACAGTGTGAGCTGGAAGGGACCTTGCAAAGGCCATCTAGTCCACATCCCCTGCAATGAGCACTGACGTCTCCAACAGGATCAGGTGGCTCAGAGCCCCATCCCACCTGACTTTGAATGTTACCAAGGATGGGTCATCTGCCACCTCTCTAAGCAACCTGAGCCAGAGTTTTTACACCTTCATTGTTAAATACTTATTTCTTATATCTGATCTAAAATGATACCCCTTCAGTTTAAAACCATCACCCCTTGTCCTATCACAACAGGTCCTGCTAAGAAGTTTGTCCCCATCTTTCTTGTGGGTCCCATTTCAAGTACTGAAAGACTGCAAGATTTCTCTGGAGCCTTCTCTTCTCCAGGCTGAACAATTCCAATTTTCTCAGTCATTCCTCACAGGAGAGGTGTTCCAGAGAGATATTCCTCTCATCATCTTTGTGGCCTCCTCTGGGCTTGATCCAACAGGTCCATGCCCTTCCTGTGCTAAGGACCCCAGAGCTGGATGCAGCACTGCAGGTGGGGTCTCACCAGAGCAGAGCAGAGGAACAGAGTCTCCCTCACCTGCTGCCCATGGTGCTTTGGATGCAGCCCAGGACACAACCGGCATTCTGGGCTGCCAGTGCTCGTTGCCGGCTCATGTTCAGCCTCTCACCCACCAGCACCCCCAAGTCCTTCTGGGCAGGGCTGCTCTCATTCTGCTCATCCCCCAGCCTGGATGGATGCATGGGGTTGTTCCAACACAGGAGCAGCACCTTGCAGCTGGTCTTATTAAATCCCATGAGATTCCCATAGCTCACTTCTCGAGCTTGTTCAGGTCCCTCTGAATGTCATCCCATCCTTCAGGAGTATCAACCGCACCACTCAGCTTGGTGTCTGCTGCAGATTTGCTGAGGGTGCACTCGATCTCTTCGTCTATGTCATTAATGAAGGTATTAGATAGCACTGGTCGCAGTATTGACCCCAGAGGAACACCATTTGTCATTGATGTCCACTGGCAGGCTGAGCCCTTGGCCACGACACTCTGGATGTGACTGTCCAGCCAATTCCTCATCCACCGAACAGTCCAACAATCAAATCCGTCTCTCTCCGATTTAGAGAGAAGGATGTTGTGGAGACTGTGTCAAAGGCTTTACAGAAGTCCAGACAAAGCCTTTCCTTTGCCCACTGATGTATCCCTCCATCATGGAAGGCCCCTGAGTTGGTCAGGCAGGATTTGCCCTTAGGGAAGCTGTGCTGGCTGTTCCAAATCACCTCCCTGTCCTCCATGTGCCTTAACAGAGCTTCTAGGAGGATCTGTTCTATAATCATCCCAGGCACAGAGGTGATGCTGACAGGCCAATAGTTCCCAGGATCTTCCTTTCTACCCTTTTTAAAGATGAGTACAATGTTTCCCCTTTTCCGGTCACCTGGGACTTCACTTGACTGCCATGACCTTTCAAATATCATGGAGAGGGGATTGACAACTACACCAACTGATTCCCTCAGGACTCCTGGATGCAATTCATTCCCCAGGTGGTCAAGAACTTGATCTTTACTTGCAGTGGGGAATACTTTTCTCCCACAGTCCCCATCCTGCTGTCCACTCTGCAGGTGTGGGTAGAGAGGTTGACACTGATGACTGAGGAAATTCTGGGATGCAATTTAGCTAGTACTTGCTAAAATTCTCTATTTTGAAAGCAGAAATGCAATGCTTCCTGGCCTATTTCAGTTTTGGTATAACAATTATCCCATGATACTGCATATATAAATTATTGCGTAACCATATTTAAACTAAGATCTGAAAACATGTAATGATGGCACCAAAATTATGCCCTAGAGCACACTCTTTCTGAAAGAACAGACATTAAAATAATAGTGTTCTTAAAAAGCAGGCTAGAAGACTGTTTATCACAACCACCAAATATTAGCAAGGAGTCTACCACAAATATATCCAAGTTAGTATGCCCTAATGAACTAAATATAATATTAATAAAATCTCATGTCCTGAAATATAAATTCTAATCATCATAGTTTGAAAATTTTGCAGCAGGTTTCAGCTATAAGTAGAAAAAAAGTCTTCAAATATATGGGGATACTGAATTTTAAGGATGAATTTTATTCTTACTCCACTTAAGTATTTTATTTTGCTGACTATCTGAAACTGAGCCTGAAGCAAGAATTTTAAGCCTAAGATTGGGATGCTGTATTTTTGTCATGTTCAAATTAAATACCTGAATGGAACTTTGGTTTTAGAACACAGGTGAACAATATAGTAATTGAACAAATCTTTCTATCAGACTACAGAAAATATGAGTAAACTGTATTTGTACTCAGAAATTTTAGAACAAACAGGACTGCTGGAACATTATTTCAAAAGCACAGTAAATAAAATGTAACTGCCCACAATCAGTTAAGAACTGTTGACCTCTTCATATCCATAACTTCAACATTGTGTCATACTGTTTTCACAAGTATGCTCTCCAAGCAGTTTCAAGGTTAATTTTGCTGTTACTCCCTCTGGCAGGGTAAGCAGATAATTCTGTCTCCTCACTAATTTTTTTCCCAGGTTCTTTGATATCAGTAACTGGTACCCATGCTAAATGAAGTTTCCATATTTTGCCAAGGCCGCTGTTTGAACTTGTCTGTCTGTTACATTTCTAAAGGTAATATTGATACTTTAAAGGATGTAGAAAAAACATTGTCGTTAGTGAGATTGCTGAGAATGTTGTATATCTTCAGTGACAACATTGTAGGGCAAGCTGCTGTATTGTCTCCATTTCTATTTCAAAGTAATGAAAATTGAAGAGGATTTGCTTGAACCTGATCAAAAGTATTTCCTCCTATGGCTGTATAATTGATTGGGGAAAAATATATATCTCTTGGTCAAACACTAAGATATAAATTAACTGTATAAATGTTAAAGATTTACTTTACAGTTCATGTCCCTCAAAAACTGTTCCATTCCTTGTATTACTCACATTATTAATTCTACTGAAATAAGACTATCCTTCTAAGTGTAAACATGTAAAATTTTTTAATTTGGGGGCTGTAAAGCTTTTGGATACAGTCAGCTTATTTTTTACAAAATTAATGGATTCAACTAAAGAACAATGGATTTAAACTAAAGAACAAGTTCCTAAATATTAAAACATGAACTTGTTTTAATAGATTTTGTCCAGACAAAACCTTTAAGGCCTGCTGCTGTGAATCAACATAATTTCACCCCACAAATCTTTTACTCATTCGCATCAGCTGGGGAATCTATCTACAGGAAATGCAGAAGATACTTTACACTTGAGGCTAACAGATTGTTCAGAAGTGCTACTGCCATTTACTAATCAGTCAGGAAAATGCTTCAAGTACTTGAAGTCTTATGAGCCAATATATGTACTTACAGGTGAAAGAAATCTTCACATTTTATTAATATGTAGGTATTTTTCCACATCTGAAATGCATTCTTTTTACAAAACTGTATCAATTTTAAATCGGAGTGGAGAAAAAACCTGGTCTGTGGAAATGGCACGCAGCAGTAACACCATTCTGAGACAAGGCACAGAAAAATTCCTGCAGTTCTGGCTTTTTACACTTTGAAGGTATGGTGCTGCAGTCAGGCCAGCAAATCTTGCTTTCTTGCTTTAATGAAAGTGGGGAAACTATTTTCACTTTTTCTTTTTTTAATTAATCCCCTATTGAAAACTAACTAGTGAGTTGAACTGGCCTATGAAGAGGAACACCAAAAGCTGGGATCAGCACAGAATAAGCAACAGTGACATGTGGCTGGGACTCAGTGGAAAAGCAGAGGTAGCAGTGCTCTATTAAGATTTTCTCGGCTGATGTCAAGAAACAGAACCTTTAGAGAGATTCAGAACTGACTCAATTAAGGATTTACCTTAATTATCGTACCTTCTATCAACATCCTCCTCTATATTTCCACAAAGATGAACAAGAAGTTTATCTTTGAACATGCTGGATTCCCGGTATTATACCGAATGCATTAGTGCTCCAATTAATGTACTAATGAAGCACAATGAATTAAAAGAGCACAGCCACCTGCAAGCAAAAACAAATTGAGAAGAATTTTAGAAACTGCTCTATATGCTCCTTTCTAGTGAAAAACAAGGTGACGATCATTCAAATACTTCTACCAATGCTCGTCTTTAAACACTGCTTTTTTCCCTTAAAGTCAGTCAGTCTTCAGGGACTTCAAATGCAAATTATTTTAGAGTATACTACGCTGCTGAACTAATTGGAGTGATCCACTCAAGTCACATAGGAATACACAGTTCAGACATGAGAGGCCAGAATTGCAAAGCCATTTTGTGGAGTGTTCATTTTACTGTACGTATCTGGCAGAGATTAAAAGGCTTGGGGCACCTTATCCCCAGTCATAACATTACTATAAGCTCAACAGTCCTTTCCAGGGAATGGTGAAACAAGTTGTTTGTCCTGTTGAGGACAGGAGGGAATTGTCAGCTACTCGTTTGTTCAGCTTGTTTCCTCACTGATACCCTGCGGAAGACACCTCCGAGCAAAAGCTTCTTGCAGCCTTTATCACATACTGGAGATGGATCACTTAACAGATGCATGATGGAGCACCACATTTTAGTTCAGAAACATCACTTGCAAGGGACAGAGTGACAGCATCAGCACACCAGAAATGGTTCAAATTTAGCCCGCCCTAGAGTGCAAAATTGAAACCAATTATTTTTGGTAGTCCAAAGCAATCTGCAGTTTAAGACAACTCTGTACCACTCTGTAACTTTCCTGTAAGTGAAAAGTATAACTGTGTATGTTCAAGTCCCGCCAGTACATCACCCTCCAAACATGTAGCTAAACAGTATTTTCAATGAAGAAAAGAGAGTTAAAGCCACACTTGCAGGGAAGAAAAAATTGATCTCAAATCAAATATAGGAAAGAATAGGAGCCTTTCCTCCCTTAGTAGAACAACAAGAGGCAATTGAAGGATAGGAAAATCTTTTTAGGGTAGTTTCAAGATATGCTTGTATTGGTTAATATATATCAAGTGGAACTTAAGTGTAATCAGATCAAATATCTTCGTTTAAAAAACAAATAGTTCCACTAGTTGTGCTGGAATTCTGGTGCATCTGTACAGTTAAGCAGTGTTTCAGCTTTGATGTGTAAAATACTGGCACTTCACATATCCCTCAGAACAAAAGGAGAAAAAACACCCCAAAGGTTTTGAGGTTCCAGTGTTTTTGCTGGGAATCTTTTGCTGACTTCAGTGGACACTGAATCAGATCTCTGAATATGAGTTTGTTCCAGTTGATTTTCATAAGCTACTTCCTGCTGTTTGCATGCAAACAACTTTTTCACATGACTTAGCCCAGAAAAAACACTTTTGAAGGCCAACTACTATATCTTGTGTTCTTTTAGCAGTTAAGATATTTGCCAGCTTCATTCTTCTAGACAAAATATGCATGCTTTCTTTCCAACAGCTTTGACCATTTCCATTCCTGACAGTAGCATAGTTTTTATAATTTGTGCTTCAACTATCTGCTCACATTTCATGCATCTTCATTTCAAGGCAATTTAATTAAAAAAAAAAAAAGGAAAGAAAAGAAAATAGAATAATGCATCTTGTTACAAAATTATAACTTGGCATCTGCAAACAAGAATGCGCATTCTCTTCTGCTTATATAATGTTCTATAAACAGATTTTGTGCAAATGAACATTTTTTGCAAGGATCTCTCACTGATGGTTTTATGCATCCACTACCTTTTCCTGAAATGAATTTGTAGCGGTCATACTTTTAAGCTAAACATCGAAGACTTTAGGCACCAAATAGTAAAGTACTTTACATTCACAAAATAAACTGAACCTGAGCAGAATATTATTATGTGAAACCCCCAAAGCATTATATATAAATATTATGTATTCAGTATCTTTCAGTCATGCTTTCCATTACAGAGTTTACCACAAATGCTACGAATAGCAGTAATTTAATTATGTGTTTGTCCAGGTAAGTATGTTGTATTACAGAATAAACTAAAAACTTAGAATCTAATTTAAATTCAGCAGTTTTGTCTGCAAAGCCCTTCAGCTTGCCTGGTCACCTATCAAGAGGTTGTGTGTTGATTTTTGTTTAGTGAATCACACAGGGCAATGTAGGTCTGTAGTTTCATTAAGAGCAGTTCATCATTAGAGAGAAAGGCCCTGAATGGGTTCTATAAAATACATCACAGAACGAAAAAAAATGTAATCCTTGCTCCATACGGTGAAGTACTAAACAGAAGACAGGAGGGAGGTTAAAACAAGAAGACGATTAGCCTCACTAATTAGTGCTGACAAATTAGTCAGCATGATGAGCAATATGATCAGTCCCACAGCAACCCATCAAGATGGCGCTTGTAGGTACTGTGGCAAAAGGTGATCTTTAACAAAAGATTCTAGAAAGCAAATAAAAAAAGCTTTGTTGATGCATGAGCACAGCCTTGTAGAGTGGAAAGAAAAAGATTCTTGTTTGAAAAAGTAACAATGAATGCTGTCATCCTTGGTTAAGCAGAGGCACAAATCAGCTTCTCAGTAGTGAATAAAATGAGACTGATACAGGTACTGATCGTGTATGGAAGGCCTGGAAAGCAAAAAACATCCCTACACCACAAAGTGCTTATGCCTTAGTCCTGAGACAAATCCCAACTCAGGCCACTGCAACCCAAAGCACTTTTAGAATATAACAACATCCATTCTTCAGAATGTTTTTAAAGCTGTTTTCAGAATGTGCATTTAACTATGATAAGCACTATGAAAGAATATAATCAAAAGACAGAAACTTACTGAACTCACACTTATATCCATAAAAATGTACATGCACCAACCATATACTCTTCAAGAATGTCAGATTCATTGTGGACACCAAGCATCCTTACACTGTCTGAAAATGCACCTATGATTGTCATCATGTTGTTGCTTAGGAATGGTCCATTGGTCCAAGAAAATAAACTCTAAAGACAATATGAAAGTGAAAGGTAAGAAGAAACCATTTGTACCAGAGTGTGCATGTGTATGTTCCATTTTGAAAGCCAGCACTGTAGGCTGGTAGATCCCATTCCAGTTCACAGTTTTCCTCAGTCTGTATTCATAATACACAAACAGAAACTCCATTTCTTCTCTTCCTCCTTTTGGTCATTACACAGAATGTGCAATTATGAATGAGTTTTCCAGTTTTAATTAAGATGCTATGGTAGAAGGTCTAACAAACTCCATTTCTACATTTAAGATGTGTGAGAAATTCAATAGAAAAGGCCTGACTTTGTCATATCCAAAGTTTTTTGAGAAATACTGTTCTACAAATTTAAGTTTAGTTTGATTGCAAATAGCATCTTGTAATAGTGATCTCTTAAACTGCTACTACAACTTCCAGCAAACTATGCCTCCAGCCTAATCATACTTTTCCAAGCCGCCACACAGGTCCAATGAATTGCATTCCAACCTATTCTCTTTCAAAGCTACAATTCAAATATTATAAATCGTGCAGCTGATGGAAGATAAACCTAGAGCTTTCACTCACATCTCTGTGTTACAGCCCAGTTAGCTTTCCCTTCTGGCTGCATCTACTCTGCAGCAATCATTCATGCAAGGACAACTTACAAGTGTTTTAGAGGAGCAGTCTAGAATAGCTTTTAATATTCAAAAGAGGATGTTCAGAGTGCTCAAAAGTTAGCAGCTACATGCAATTGAGAATGTTCTAAGACCACTAGATTTTAAATATCACTTTAAAAATGCCAAACTCTCTCTCTTCCCCGAGGCAGTGATCAGTAGATTAATAACAAGTGCACTGGGATGGTGAAGGATGGGGGGTGGCCTGAGTTGTTGGTTTCAGGGTTTTTTTAAGAAACTTGGTTTTATCCTCTCTGGTCATGGTTCAAAATCAGTTTCATGAAGCTTGCATGAGTCTTTTTATAGGAAGCAGTTGTTAAATATTTATGATATCAAATTACACATACAACACAAAAAATATTGGAAACATCAAGTCTTGAATGCATTTCAATTTCAGGCTATTTATTTTATACTAGCTACCAAATTTATGTGGCTTTCAGAGGAGTGCCTGAATGGAGTACATTTCAGAAAACATGCCTCGAGGTTAAAAAGGATTAGGTCACCACTTTGTATTCAACATCAAAGGCAGAAGATTGACTGGTGTGTTCTTTTAAATTTTTTTTCTAGAATTTTGAAGTTGCCTGCTCTATTTGTATTTCTGAATAAAACACAGTTTAATAAAAGTTTGATTCTGCAATCCAAAACAAAACCGGCTTTAACTATGTTCTAAAGAAAGATTGATACATTACAAATCACCTGTAGCAGGTCCTTTCCAAACCCACAAATAAATAATAGGAAATATAAACCAGAAAAGTCAAGAGACTGCTCCTTCACATGCACGTGAACAATCTTACTCTCAGTGAGGACCCTTATCAGAACCCTCAGACCCCACACCAGATTTCATTATGGTTTTCTGTGGATACAGCCCTTAATGAGAGCTTCACACACCATCTAATGGCATTCGATGGCCTACCTAGAACTCAGGACTAGAGCTTAAACAGCATCTACATTCCAGCTGCCAACCCAGCAATTTAGTGTTCAACTCCCCAGGAAAACAAACAAGCAAGAAACAAACTGCCTTCTCTCTCTCTCTTCCTCAGAACACCACACAGCAAAACCAAAACTGACAATTTCTCTAGAACACCTATTACATGAAAAGCTGTTGAAATGTGTTCACAGCTCTGAACACTTTCTGGTTTTGCACAATTTTTCTCTTTCCAGTTGATATAGCTGTCTGATTGAAGGCAGGAAGCCCAGCAGAGTTGAAGAAAGCATTGAATATTAAAAATCACAAAACAAAGTACTTGCTTCAGGTCACAACTGGGATGACTTCACAAGCACAGAACCTGAAGAAAAACTGAAAGAATCAATTGTACTTTTGTAAAAATCTAGGGAAACATTCATGCTAAACAGAAAAACAGATTATTTTTTTTTTTTAATTCAAGGTACTGTATACAAATCAGAATGCAATGACTGTTATGACAGAAAGGAACGAACTGAACCTGAGGTTAAAAAAGGAAAATTATGAAATTAAAGAAACTTTGAAATCTTCTGACACTGAAAGAACGCACAATGAATTTCAGGAGTGTTGAAACTTATGAATAAACAACAGCATGTAACAATTAGTATTGTGGCTGCTTGCGACACTGTAGTTCTCTGAATTAATTTGAACCACTTCAAACTATTTTAGCTGATCACTTGAACTTCTAACATATAAACCAGAACATCTTTACGTAAGAGATGCCGTTTTATAGTGTAATTAACGTCCTAAAGGAAAGACAGCAACTTGAAAGAAAATGGTTAATGAATTTGTTAGCAAATAGGACTGAATATGGTGAAAGATGTTTCCCTTGGCATCCAGCACGGAGCCTCACTGGTGCCTGGATAAGCAGAGGAAAGCCTTGTACACAGACCTTGCTATCTCTCCAGTAAAGTCGTATTTGCAAGTGAAGGACATTGATAGAGATTCTCAAAATAGTGAGCTGGGGAAAAGGGGGGTGGGTTAGACTGAAAACACAGCACAGGCTTTGAGAACAAAAGGTCCTCTCACAGATTTACGCTTTCCAAACACCATTGACGTATGTGAAAGAAAACACAGACAATAAATTCTCATTCTCAGCGCAGATTTCAAGGCACCACTTTAATTATTCCTATCAGTTCTGTTGCCTATTGCACTCCTCCAACACTTCCCATGTTTTCAGCAGCACTTTTTGTGTACCCAGTGTGCAGGTGCAGCAGATACCTTGGCAAGGGGCAAAGTGATTATCACTTGAAAAAACAGTAACACTGTATAGTTCATATTTCTTCAAGGTCTTGAGCAAAGCATAAATTCTCATGGAAACGAAGTTATTGCACTTCAAGCATCAGACAGCGAACCAGGTAAGACTTACTGCTGCTTGTAGTGATGATTTTGCTGCATTTTGTAATTTATAGACTTTTTTCTTTTCCTTCTCTCCTGCATTTGTTCAGTAATTCAAGTAAGTGTTTTCTCAGTTCTTAAATGTAAAAGCCTCAAATATTGTGCAGTAGTGCAGTATATGGAAAAGGGGATATAGCTACTAACTTGTAATTAATTTTCAGGTCAAGTCTACAGAGCTGCACTTCATTTTTCCTAAGAACTCTTCACTTTCTTGTACGTATTTCAAAAAAATGCACTGATGAATTTTTAACATATTAAGTACTGTTGAGTCTCTGCTGAATCCTATGCATTGATGTTGGTTATCTCATACTTCAACCTCTGTTTTAGTCTGCAGTAGCTTGTAACAGCCTTATAGTTCCAAAAGAAATGGTACTGTGTCAAGATAGAAACCATTTTTATTCTCCCTGATATATACATTTTTATTCCAGGCTTACTCTTGCCGCAAGTGGAGTGGATCATGATCTGGCTCGTTGTTCCTTCTTCCTATGCATATACTTCTTTGAGAATTGCTTCTAAAGAGGTATAGGGCATGGGAAAATGGGGCAACTGAGATACTTCACCTCTCATCTCAAGCAGCATCGCAAAGGCAGCGGTAGAAATGTTTAGAGAAAACAGATGTGTGAAGAAATGAAAGGTAAATTTATGAAACTCCCGATTAACCGTCAAAACCCGCATTAACATATACCGGCACCATTTACTCTGATCTAATGGCTAAATGTTGGTTTCCTCTTAAAACCTGATTTATTACAAGAGCAATATTTTAAGCATTTCTCCAGCTACATTATTAAACATATCACTTGGTCTAATGTAAAACACATGCATCGCTAATATGTTACTTCTGTAGTCCTCATTCCCATAAGCCTGCAACTGAAAGTAACAGAAATGCAGTCACACAAACTGCCAAAAATGCCACTCTTTCTCCCTGTCTCACAGGTGCTGGGAATCAGCCATCACTGAATCCAGGTAATGCTGACTCCCGTGTGTAAAGCCCAGTCATGCAAATGCCGCCTAAGTGGGTTGTCTGTAATGCATCGCTTATTCTTAGGATTGTAGCCTTTAAGATCCTAAGTACCTTTTACATGACGCCTGCATGTGTGGAACTGCAAAGTCTTCTCTTATAAAACCCAGTTAATAGTAAATCAAATTAAAAACATACTAATTTTTTTTCTTTTTTTCGCCCACAGGTATCTTGGAAGTGGAAGCTCTCTTTGCACATTTCATTTAGCAGAAAAACAGTCATTAAACACAAGTTTTATGTTTCTGTTCAATTACTTTCATTTACTCTAAATAGCAATGTGTCCCATCGATTCTGGGGGGGAAAATACTGCTGTTATGAAACAATGTAACTGTACATAATGCATGTCAAATAAATATCTAATGATTCTGTCAAAGATCAAAAGTTTGTGTTACACTGCATCACAGTTTCTAACAAGTGTTGTAAAGTTGTGGGCTCAGAAAGAGCAAAACAAGGTGCATTACAAGTCATTTTACTCGGTGGTTATTGTCGTGCTACACTATTCAATATTAAATGAATATTTTAGAAGTTACTTTTCATTTATCTCTAATAGTGTCAGAGGGCTATTCTATTTACATATCACTTTTTTCTTAAATTAAAAGACGATTAAAAAATTACATCCACAACCATATCTTTATTCACCAATTTTATATCAATGCTTGTGGTAAAGAGAGTTTGTAAGGGATTTTTTTTTAATATAAAAAAAATATTAAATATATCTAGTCATTAAAGTCAAAAGGAACCCCCAGAATTACTGCACAAAAGGTGGAAAAAATACATACAAAACAAACAAAAGTATAAATAAACAAGAGGCAACCTCCCTATATAACTTAGTTTCTCATATTTCACAGAAATTTCACATTAATATAAAATTTAAAAAGCAACTGCACCAGCAAAGTGTATATTTTACCTTTAATATGTTTCTTGTAAAACTTAGCCTGTAACAAATCCCATATCCCTATGCAGCAGGACCACAACTGATCCTTTTTATTTTCTTATGGCACAGAATGCACAGTTTAAATTCAAAGCTAATAGGAATAATAATGTCATCTCAGCCATTACCAAAAATAGAAGGAAATACAGTGTTTGAGTTAGGAGTGAAATCTATAAAAATAGGAGGCCAAATATCAACCACGGTAGCAGCAAAGCAAGCAGCAAGACTGAACTGAACAACATGAACTGATAAACAAACACCTGTATGATTATGAATTTTTACGTGACTTGGGGTTGGATTTTTTGGAGTTTTTGTAATGCTTTTAAAATCATTTAAGGAGTGCAAATCTAGTTCTCCCTCCTAATACCACTGTGGTTACTGGTCCCACCTTCCACAGCTAAAGTGAAAACTTCCCAAGCCATAACATAACCTCCAATGGTTCTCAAACTCCAAACACCAGTCTCTGTAAGCTTCTATAAAGTGATGACACAACAGGACCTATAAATGTTGAAACTCTGAGCAGGTACTGAGACCAGAGCAAGCAGATCTGGAGGAGGGGTGGAACAGCGATGGGACAGTGAAGCCCAGATAATTTACAGGGGTTTTTTTACCAGTATCCAGTTTGTGCTTAAACTTTCAAACACAAACCACAACCTTATGCTTAAACATAGGGTCCTTTCAGTCCTTTCTGAATAAGACTGAAAGGAGAATAAAAGATATGGTTAAAATGTGGGTGGAGAGACCTTCCCCTCACTCCTTTTTTTTGGCACAGTGCAAGATACACTCTAATTATGATTGAAAAATAATTATTTTAAGTGGGAGCAATAATCCTAGGAGGTAAGGACAGGAGGATCCCATTCCGTAAGGCTTAAATAGAAAGACAGAATTTTATCTATAAAGATCTTTTTCACCTCCTGAAAACATCAGGCTAAGAATAACTTACGGAACAATGTAATGAAAATAACATACCGAGGTATGTGTCATATTATTGAATAGTAAATACTCAGTGGTGTAAAATGAAGGGCTGGAAAAATGCAAAGAACATTCCAATACAAAGGAAATAAGTATTAAGGGTTGTACTGTCCAGCAAGTGCATTACAGTTTGTATCCCTTTCTGGGTTAAATGGGCAGTGAAAGCATAACAAAGTTCCTTTGCACAAATATATTCCTGCTGCTCATTCTGTTTGTCTTTGCTCATGTAACTGCTGGCAAAAGGGAAAAATTGAACACAATGTAACTTTTTTCATGCCCTCATATTTGGAAACACTGGGCATGGCATGCCTAGTATCCTGCAGTTCCCAGGACTCCCTATTCCTACTTTGCTTCACTGTATCCGAGCTTTAAACTACATCAGAAAACCAACCTACCTTTCTGAGCTCTTTTCTTTCTGCAAGCCATTCATTTCAATAGTACAACCCCCTTCAGAACTCGGGGTTACAATGCTTATTCCTGTCAGTAAAATGCATCTTTTACCATTATTGATGAAAAAAAAGTATCAGAACAAAACTTCTGTTTCCCCCTCTCAGTGGAATTATTTCCCTGGTCTGATTCCCTTTGTACCTGCACAAACAGCTGCATCAGTATCATACTGAAAGAAATGAAAGAAGAGAAGTTGCTTATGCTGGAAGGACAGTAAGGAACCTCTTTTGAACTGCAGCGTGAGAAAAAAGTTTTTACCCTTCCCTTGTACCCAGTTTGCCTAACACAAAATACCCACAACAGATTTGCCTTAGAGAAAAATCTTTATCTCTGCCTATTTCAAAGACTCACAGACACTTGTAAACGTAATTCTTCTCTAAACACCACCTGTCAGCACTGCCATAAGTGACAGTGGAAAAGCAATAAGGAATCGTGGTCTGGACATCCAAATGCAGGGGTTTCACTACAAAACACAACACAGTTAGCAGCAACATACCATACTATGGACACTTACATTCATTGGTTACTGAAACTGAAGCTAAATCTTCAAATGTTATTCCAGCATACACGTGAAATTTTCTTTTTTTAATTTTTTTTCAAGATGCCAGTACGTCAGCTTTGTTACTCCATGTGAACAAGAGAGGTGCAGTCCTATATGAAAAATTGAGCAGATTAAACAGCTCACTGATACTGAAAAGGAGCAGTCCTTCACCCTTTCTCCTCCTCCTGATTACCTTGGACCAATTCAGGCTAATTTCCCGAGCCCCAGCTAATTCTTATCAAAGACAGAAAGAGGAAAGAGGAAAATTCTTGGGTTTGGGTTAAAAAAAAAAAAAAAGGCATACCGGAACCAAAAGGAAAAAAAATCCACCAAAACTACTTCATATATTTATCTTTGCTGATTTAATGAGGTTTTTTTCACTGAAGAACTGCAATTTAGTGATAATTTACACACCATGCATGTGTAATAGATGGAGGAAGGAGAATTTACACACCATGCGTGTGCATAGAGGGGGGGGAAAGAGAATATTCAAAGCCTGACTGAATGCCTGACCTCAAATAGCTCAGTGTGGGACTAACCTGAGGGTTTCTTGCTTTAGTAAACAAATGCTACATCAATTTAATTAGTGAGCTCTAATTCTTCCATCTCTCAATACTCGGACCAGACAATGAGAGCTCACACAGCCCCCAGAGAGGACCCGCTGAGATTCAGCATCTCCCCAAACCTTTCCCTCAGCTGCGGCCGCTGCCGCGCCCTCAGCGCTCCCCCTGCTGACAGCGCCCGGCGCTCGGAGCGAGCGGACGGAGATGGGGAGAGAGGCGGCAGGTCCGGAATGGCAAATCCAGGGAGACAGGGCTCACAGAAGCAGAGGTGAAGGAAAGGAAGGACTGGATGTTTACGGAGCATATTGGAACACAAGATCTGTTGCGAGGATAGAAGAATCTGGGGCCTTTAGGGTTTTTTTTCTGAGCTCTTTTCTTTCTGCAAGCCATTCATTTCAATAGCACAACCCCCTTCAGAACTCGGGGTTACAATGCTTATTCCTGTCAGTAAAATGCATCTTTTACCATTATTGATACTCGGCTTTGATATGCAACCACATCTTGGATTTATTTATTTATTTTATAAAGCAATCTTTGTAACTATCACGCAAACTACCAGGGGCTTAAAAGTAAAAACATTCTGGCATTATTCAATCTTAAATCTGATTCATAGAATATGCATTACAATGTGGTCTGAATTCAGTCTGATAAATTATTGCTTTTTGTCCCCCATATTCCTTCTCCATTCTGCAGGACCAAAGCCTCACAGCTATAGGTATGGAAAGCTGTAGATCAAGTGAAGAAGGAAAAGATAAAATAAAGAAGAATTACAATGAAGAAAGGCTAGTGACACAGCAAACAACTTATTTCTTCTGTCAGGGACAGGTTTCCCATGAGATGGGTCAAGTTTTTTTAAACAAAATCTCCCTGGCTTTTTTTCCCGTTGTTTTTTTTTTTTTTTTTTTGGGGGGGGGGGAGTGTTTCATGCGGTATAATCTGTCAAGGGGGTTAAATTAAGATTAAGCAGTATTTAAATTTTAATTATAAAAAATAAGTATTGTTTTGCGTTACGGTGAGGGGAGGGGGATGTCCATTGTAGTATGACGTAATTCAAGGAAGAAAAGCACTTCCCGACCCAGGGAATGCGGCACTTCCCGGGGGGAGGCGCTGCCCCAGCGCGGTGACAGAGCCTGTCCCCAGCACTGCCCGGCGCCTCCGGGCGGCGACACCGGGAGGGAGGTGGCCAGCGAGCCACACCCGGCTGGAGCAGCCCTGGAGCAAAGAGCAGAGGGCAAACATCTCGAGAAGATGGCAAAAAGGAAGTCCTGAAAGTAGAAGTCGTATTCAAAAATCAGTATTTATTTACTAGTAAGTTATATCTGCACATCAATCCAGTTCTCACCTTGCTCTACCGTAGTCTCTCCATCTGGAGAAAGTGAGGAATTATACTGACCTGCTGGCTGTAGAGACACCTGCATTTACTTATATAAAGCAACAAATCGACTCACTACTGAACGAATCAGCTTATTTCTTCCTCTTGCCTTCCATGCTTCAAGCATTGCTCTGTGCAAGTTAGAGCTCATCCAGCCTTTCAGTGAATGGGTATATCTCCAAGCTGTTAAAAAAAGCCATTTTCTTTTCTTTTTTTCTCCCCCTTTCCCCCCCCTTCCCCCTCCCCGTTTCCTGCTAGCTTAGAAACCTAAATGGACTCCTTGATAGATCAGAGGGTCACCTAAACTCAGAGCGTATTGGAAAAGGCACGGCCAGAAAGAGGAAAGGAGGAGGAGTGAATCAATTCCTTCCAACAGCAGAACTGGTAGTACTACTCAACCTGTTTCATTTAGATAGGAAAGTCCTTTGTATGAGATAGAAATTAATGCAGTTTGTAACGTTTTTATCTGATGAATGTCCTTAATATTTGTTAAAATAACTGAATAACCTGTCTCCTGTGTTTTTCATTGCTAGCATACTGCCAAATCCTACTACAGCTTCTGTGCATTAATATTTTCTGTGCTCAAACCAGCACGAGAAGAGTAATTGTTTCTCTGCAGGAAATTATCTTCACAACAGATGCAATGACTAAAAACATTAACAACTATGAGACACTTCATAAAGTTATTTCAAGAAGACACTTAAATAGACAACAGAAAGCACCAGACCTGTCACCAGACGTTCTCACTGCGGGCTCTGTCGCGAAAAGCTGTCATTAAACCCCAGCAGTAAAATGCGAGTCAGCTGCACCTTCACTACGCTTACTTACAGCTTGCCATTTACATTCAAAGTTTTGGTCGTCATGGGCTTTGTAGTCCACGCGTTCATGAAAAGTGCTAATAATCAAAGGAAAATGGGATAAATGTTTCATCACAGGTTCTGACGAATGTTAATTGCTAACCAGAAACACACGGCAATTACCTTTTGACTTGTAATTGCCCTCATGTGATGGTCACTTATGAGATCCAATCACTCCATCAAAGTCCTTTTAATGGGAGCTTTGCCACAAGCCATCCTCTGTATCTTAGGTAAATTATCACAATAGCACTCAACGGCATGAACATTAGCATTTTTAAAAAATAATTTATTTCAAGCATATTTTTTGCTTGTGTTTATCACCTTCATAGCCACTAACACTCCTAGTTTTGTTGAGCTTCCCGTTTAGTTCTAACATTGCAAGTCAAGTGACAATTGACAAAAATAAAATTTGTTATTAATTAGGACACTGCCTCCCCAAAATCAATCAATCACACACCACAAAACCCCGTCTCTGAATTTTAAATATCAACTGAAGGAAACATAACAGAAACATCTTACAAGGGAAAAAAAAATCACATTAACAATACCAAAACCCAGTAAAAACAAAATAAAATGTGTATTGATTTTCTAACATAATAGAACACTACCGATCTTTTTAAGTGCAGTCACATGCCAACACAGGAAAGTTTAGTCATTATATCATCTACTTCTGTTTACAATAAAAGAGCCAGTGTCTAAAACAGCCACCACAGTCACTTTCATTGTATGCCTGTACCTGGTTTTCTGCATGAAAAAAAGTAGAAAGGAAGCCTCACAAGCTAAACCACAGCATGAGTCTGAAAGACTGCTTTCCTAAGAGAAAAATAAAATATTGTATTAGCTTCCTGTGTCTTTTGAAATTAAGGCTTTTCTCCTGACATTGTGCAATCGATTATTCCAATATAGTCAGATGATAACATAATCAATGATCGCAGGATAAAAAAAACCAAAATACCCACAAACCCACAAGTTTCATTAACACTAAAATACAAATTTTAAAACTGCCATCATAGTGGCAAAAACTTTGTTGTTTCAAGACATTTGTGCATCTATTAAAATAAGCACAAAAATAATCAACAACTAGAAACATTACTATAACAATGGAATCCTGCCTTCTTGTTAGATGTTGCCTGTAACACTAAAATTACAAGGATTCACTTCAGAAAATGTCTGGTACTTACTCATTTTTCCAGACCAAACTTTACTTTCTCCAGGATTAGTTTGCAGTGTTTTAGGACTAGGAAACAGGCTAACTAAAAAATAATGGTCCATTATTTGTAATGGTCACTTTCAGACAAATCGTCCTGAACATCGAATTATTTCCCAGTAGTTTTTCCCATAAAGTTATGGAAACTAAGGGCGGTGGCGTTGGGTTGCCTTTGGATTGGTTTTTACTAAAAAGAAACCTGTAACTTCCAACTTGCATCTTAATTGCTTTTAAGAGCTGCAAATTGCTGTGGATGGAATCAGAAGCACATGAAGGCAATGCAACTACTGTCCCTGTTAGCTTAGTCAGAAGAGCTTTACTGTAAAACCTAAGTGTCAGGTCTGCAAAGTCATTTCTTTACCTCGAAGCTGATGTGGTCACCTACTAGAAGTGTCATGTTTGTTAAAAAAAAGAAAAAAAAAGAAAAAACGGACTACTCAGGTAGATATTCAAGAGAGGTTTTGGGGTTTTTTTCTTTTTACTACAAGAAGAACAAAAGACTTTCTAAAAGCAGGTAAATGTATGTATGAAGAATATTCAAAATCAGAGTGTAAAAATTTCTTACATTTGTCATGCTTCAGCATAGTTAACAAAATTCCATTCCATTTTATGGGAGAAAATAATTTTCCTACCTGAGAAATATACAAAACCTAGGAAGAGAGAGCTGCGAGTGTAGCATTATCTTACTTCTGCCATCTCGCTATAAATACATCACCCTTCGTAAAAGGTGACATGAATTTCTTTGAAGTTTAAGAATTAGCACGTTGTCTCAAACATGTTCCGCTCCGCGTGGAAGCTGCTTCATTATCTCTGACTGTATAAACTCAAGCAGCGGTGACTGTTTACCGAAACAACCTGTAAATGTGTTAGCCCGTGTTTGCAGAGGATAAGGACTGTGCCATCCCAGGCCCACTTCAGACCGTAAAAGTGGTTCTTTTCTCACCCTTATCTGAGTCATCCTTGAACAGACTGCCTCTGAACAGAGTTTACACTCCTCTTCTTTGATCTACTTCATAAGAACATCAGACCTGTTTACTTTGAAATGCACGCACTTCTTTCTTGGGATGCAAGGAAAGGAGATGGCGTTTAAAGACATGAACAGATAAATTCAAGAGAACTAGTAATGTTCTCAGTGTTTCCTATCCTGTCCGATATCCTGACAAATAACCGCTCATTGCTTAATCTTATTCTTAAATAAATTCATAAGCATGAACTCAAATTATTCAAAACTTCCCACCCTATTTTCTGAAAATGACCTAACAAATTGCTAAGATAATGCCGCTGTGCTGTACTTTCAACCGTTCTCTCCCTGAAGACTTCTTAAAATCTCTGATACTACATAAACTGAGTCAACAAGTGTACCTAAGACTTCAAGAGGAAGATGAGAGTCCTGACTGCAGCACTCTGCCTCATGGACAGCACCAAAAAAAAAAATTTAACCCTGCACTTTCCAAGCTCAAACGAGCTCTACCCACCCAGACTTAGCAAGGAGCACTGAGTTCCTCACAGGCATATTGGCAAGATACTGTATCAGTGTTTCTTCAAGATTTCTATCTGACGAGGACTACTTACTTGTTCCTACCTCACGTCCCTACTTCCTTTGCTGATAGAAAGGCAAAAGGATTCTTTCAAGCCTTGCATCAAACAGGCAAGAGGGGCACAAAATCTGGGAATAAGACTCATAAAAGAGGCTTCTCCCTGTCCTTCTTTGTTATCAGTCCCTTCTGAATCCTCGTGCTTCATAGGAGGAGATAAAGATTGAAAATCACGGGGGCCGAGGGCAGCTCGGGCAGCGTGAAGGAGCCCAGGCCGTGATGCAATTCCCAGCACCTACGTGGTGGGGAGACGGCTCCGCGCTGAACTTGGCGCCAGGTCAGGCAGCCTTGAGTTCTGCAAACTACTACGCTCGGAGATTAAGCGGAGTAACAATCACCTGAAAGGGGAGATTAAAGGGCCTCTCAATTAGGTCCTTTGTCCCCAGCCTCATTTGATGCTTTGGGCCTTTTCAAACCACGCCGAGGAAAGCGCTTTAAATGTTTCCCGTGGCGGCCGGGGCGGCTCCAGTGAGGGCCGGCATGGCTGGGGACATGGAGAAGGGCCCCTTCTCGGTGGAGTGGCTGGCCCAGAGCAGCCGCGGCGGAGCCCCGGAGATGCCCGGTGAGTCCCGGCCGTGCCCGCTGAGTTCCCCCGCACAGCGGCGGCCGCGGCGCTTTCGGTCCCCGCGGGCAGGACCGGCGGGGCACGGCCGCCACTGTGCCACAGCCCGCGGGGCCCGCCGAGGAAAGGGTGCCCCAAGGGTCCCCCCTCAAACGCTCCCGTCTGTTCCCGCAGACACGCCCCGGGACAGGCAGGCCGCAGAGCGCCGCAGCCCCGGGCACGGAGCGGAGTCTGCCGGCACCGTGCCCGGGCGGTCCCGCACCAAGTTCTCGGCCGCGCAGCTGCAGGAGCTGGAGCGCAGCTTCCGAGAGCAGCGCTACATCCGCGCCGGCGAGAAGCAGCGCTTGGCCGCCGTGCTAAACCTCTCCCAGAGCCAGGTGAGCTCGGCCTCGCCCTCCGCCCCACCGGGACACGGGCCCCGCGGGGGTGGGAGGCACCTCACGGTCACCGGGGGACGGGGCAGTGACAGCTCCTGCAGCTGCGGCGGCCGGGCTGCCCGCCAGCCTCGCCCCGCTGGGCAGACTGACAGCCCTGCCTCGCCTGGCACTGCCGTGCCCGTGGCAGCTCCGAGTCCTCCAGAGACGAGGTGCAAATGGAAAAGAGTGAGTGCAAGTTCAAAAGCTGCAACTTCACTGGGGTTGAAAGTACTCCCGCAATCTCTAGAGCTTCAATTTTCAGGATAATTCTTTTTTACGGTTATGTATCCATTTGACAGGTTCATTGCAGGATTTTTGGACAGAACTACCCCTACCCAGCCCTTTTAGCCCCACTGTACCAGTCTTGTGTTACAGCCCCGGTCCAAATCTGAGTATTGGCTTGCCATCGATCATGGAGTCTTCACAGTTTGATTCCTCATCATATCAAGACAATTACTCTGCATTAAATATAGACCAGCGTTATTAGCCCTACACTTTTACTGTTAATGCATCCTGTTATTTTGTTAGTAAGTCTTCCTTCAGGGTGTATTACTATATGGAAAAGGGATAAGTGGTTTGGTTCTTGACTCTTTTCTTATCCTCAGATAAAAACCTGGTTTCAGAATCGTCGTATGAAGTTCAAACGCCAGACTCAAGATGCCAGGATCGAAGCTCTTTTCTCAGGCTTATTTTTGCCCTATCATTGTTATCCAGACACAGCTACATCCAGCCAGCCTCATGGGATGGATGTCAATGTCTCTGCTACCTCTGCTGTTTCCCTTCACCCAGCTATGCCAAACCCTGCCTTGCTGTTGCCTTCTGTTCCAGATCAGTCTCTTCAGCCAGTTTTGCCAAGTCCAGCTTTACTACTGCCTCCCGGGCCAGGAGTATCTTGTTACTCTTCTGTGCTTCCAGCAGTGACTCTAACCACTGAACATAAAAGACTGATGCTCCAACCAGATCTTCCTTCCTGTTAAAAATGTCAACAATTATCTGTAATCTAAAAAAGAAGTGCCAAATATCTCTAAGAGTAACGATTTAACTTATTTTGTTATATTAAATAGCTTGATGATTCTTTGAATTATTTTCTTTAACATAAAAGAAGTTTGGTTAGCAGAGAAAGTAATTTACCCACATTAGAGAAATTATACTGAGAGTGGAAGTGGAGGACATGAAATCTCTCTTTATTCCTACAGACTTCACCATGCTCTGTGGAAATTTCTATATAAATCTTGCCTATCTAAAAGTCTTCAGACAATAACCTATAATCATGTGGGGATCTCCAGTAAAAAAGTGGAGTACTGTTTGCACTGAAATCTACACAATAACTATGTCATTTAATATACAATGGTGTTAAAAACTTTGTCCATTCTACTTGATTGTGGGTTTTTAAGGAAACATTTGTGAACTACAGCAAGTGCATTTAAATTAAAATGTTATCAAAAGTAAAAAACGCTGTGAACAAAACTGAACAAGTTGTCCAGTATTCTCTTTTATGTGCGTATTCTGCACCATTCTTTAAGTGATCTCACCTGTTTTTTGATTGACTTGTTGCATTTATGCACTCGAAGAGAGATGAGGCTAAGGAATTAACTGACAACCATGTATGTTGATGCCAATGTCAAGCGTACTTGCAATTTAAATCCACTTATGAAAACGAATTGTTCACCAATTCAGGTCTCTTGAGACACTCAAAAAGAAAATCATTCACTTTTTACTTCCAAAAGCTGAGCTGTAATTTGATAGCCTCCCTAATTTTTAAACTGCAGAATTAGTTTAGGCTTGCTCTTAGGAACACTTAGGGCTGTTCCTGAAAGTCACAAAGCAAGCTTTATGGAAAAAGGCAAAGCCAAACCTTTAGAATATGGGAAACGAGACCTTACATTAGTATAAAGCAGCTGCAACAGGCGTGGCTACATCTCCTTCCCCGTCCAGGGCAATCTAACTTTCTTGCTAGGTGATGGTTAGACTACTCTGCAATTGTAAACAGAGAAAAAATTATCCCCACAAAACAAAATAAAAAACCACAACTACCACTGAGAAAGAAACCCAAACCCTCCCTTCCTCTGCTCACAAGGGAAAAAAAAAAGGGCCTACAACAGCTCTGTGCCATGCATTCTCTTTTCCCCTCTTCTGCCTCCACCCTCCATGTCCGTGTACCCTCCCCCTCCATCCCGTTTGGTAGACAATAGGGAGGAGGGGAAGTTGGGAGACACTCGAAGGAATTTCCTCCGCCACACCCCATCTCAGTGGCCCACCACGGCAGCGCTGATCCGTGACACAGCCAGGAAGCTGAAGGGACAACTCGTGCATTTCTCGGTCGCTTCGAACACACTCTACAGAAAATTCCCTTTACGCCTTCAAAGTAATTTTTTTCACAAGTGAGAAGCCCCTAGGCTGTTAAATCGAAACTCTTGATGATTCCCTGAATTAAGAGGGTTGAGGGTGGAAATTTGGACTACAATGCAACAATCAAGCAATGTATTTAAAAGACCTTTCAGGTGAATTAACGAAACTTCATTAAAATCTAGACTAAGAAATAAGAAGTGTTAACTAAGTGCTTTTAGGAGGAGTGGACACCAATCCCAGGAAGAACTTAAAAAAAACCCAACAAATTTCAGGATTACTGAAACAAAATTTGAACCCTTTACATGTTTAAAGGGAATATATCAATTTGCTAAAAAAGTGCAAATTGCAAAATATGCAATTATAATTGTTATTTAGTGGTGAGACCAAGGCTAAATTTTCAGGTTACAATGCCATTCAAATGATACGGCTTTGAACCAGACACAATTATGCCCAAATTTTTTTTGCCTGGTGTTTGTTTGAGAAATTGACAAACTTAAAAATTCCATAATGAAGGCCTGATCCGTTTAATTTCTGTTTAAAGATATGCTGACTTAATAAATTTTGATTATTACGTCTGCTGCCTTCGCATGGAAGATGGGATTGTACTTGTACTATTTGATTTATATCCAGAATCAAAACTCACCGACAGCTTATCCTTCCCCCTGGAGGATGCACTTAGCTCAAAGCACAGTGCAGGGCAACTGGGTGCAGTTGCCCCTGTCCAGGCTACCAAACACTCAACAACACACAGACAATCGTGGTGGGAGGATAGGAAAGTGAGACAAAGTGTATGAAAACATCTAAATCCATTACCTTTACAGGAGGACAAGTGACCATCACAGTTTACATTGCACAAGTGCAGCCTTTTATAGACTTGACACATACAACTCTGTTCGGATTTTATTTATATACATACACATTTATGAAAAACTGGGGATGTGCAATGAAAACCATCTACCTAACACATTTCAGACTAGATTTATTAATATTTTAATATTATCAAATATAAAATTATTCATTTTCACATTTAACTTAAAATAATAAAGACATTCTTTCAAACCAGGCAAGAGATTCTGAGCATGAAATACATTACAGGAGAAAACACTCTTCCCCTTTGCTTTTTCACTATAATGCATATACAGGGTGGCATTGCTTGTCCATTTTGTTCTGAATAATTGGATGGAAAGAAGGGTGAGGAAGAAGGTGTTGATGGTAGTACGGCAGTTCATTTGCCATAAAGGGGTAGGTGCTTTGCGATGCGTCGTATCTGGGAAAGGAGAAGCCGAACTGCACAGCAGGCACCGGGGTAAAAGGCAGGAGTCTCTGGTGCTGGGCAGCAAAGGAGTAGTGAAGTCCATCCTGAAACAGAGCTGGTGAGGTCCCCGGGGCGTAGCTGTAGAGTGGAACAGGGGACACGAGGCTGTGCTGGTGGTCCTGTATCTGTCTCTTCAGTTTCATCCTCCGGTTCTGAAACCAGGTCTTGATCTAAGCAACAAAAAGAAGGGGGGACGCAGGACACGAATCAGCGACTTTGCCTAATGTGCAAACTATGAACAACCGTATCTCAGCTGCTTTTGCTATTCTGCTTCCGATGGAATTGACACAGCTGGACTGATGCTCTTGCCCTACTTAATCGAGGGCAGAGGACCTGCGGGATGTCGAGAGAAGGGTGGTTGCGTTCAGGGATTTGCCATTAATCACTTAAGAGTCTTTAAGACCAGATATGAGCTCTGCATGGTCTATGCAGATCGCCGTATATCCAGGACAGTTTACCTCAATAAGAGATAAAAAAACCTCGATAACTTCCCATAGAAAGTGTCGCAAATTTCCCGGAGTGGTAACTCGCTGATCCCCGAGGGATCCCACAGCACCTGTTAACTCAAGAGTGCTACGTCTCTTCATCTCAGGAAAGATCGATGCGGAACCGCAGACCCTGGCTGCTCCTGCTCGCCGGGGCTAGGAAGGATCCGCCTCCTGCGGGACTAACCTGGATCTCCGAGAGCTGCAAGGCAGCCGCCAGCTTCCTCCGCTCCGTGGCCCCCAGGTACTTCTGGCGCTGGAAGGTCTTCTCCAGGCGGCAGACCTGCTCCGAGGTGAAGGCGGTGCGCGCCCGCCGCTGCCGCCCGCGGGTCCCGCCCGGCGCCGCGGCCCCGGCGCGCTCCCCGCCCGCGCTCTCGCTCTCGTAACCGGAGGACTCGTCGGCGCTGAACCAGCCGCCGTCGGGGGCTGCACGGGAGGAGATGGGGGCTGCGGTGAGGCCTCTGCCCCGGCTGGGACAGTGCCTCCGCCGCCCCTCGGCCCTGCCAGGTGTGTTCCCAGCCCGCTCGCCCGCTCCCTCGTCTCCCTGCCTGTTCCCTCCTCACCCACCTGGCTCGGACGGGCAGGGGTCGGTGATGTCCCGGGGATCGTCTCTGCTCCGTTCCGCCGCGCAGGGCTCGCTGTCCGCGGGCTGGCCCGGCTGGGGGCTGCCCCGGCGGGGCTTGGCTCTGACCAGGCGGGTGGGACTGCCCAGAGAGGTGGGGGCGCGGGGAGGGGGCGCACAGCAGATGTGGGGCCTGACCCCGTGGGGCTTGGTCTCTGCCGAAGGGATCTGGGCCCGGTTCATGGCGGTGAGTGGATGGGGGACCCATGGCCTCGGCCAGCTCTTATAGGAGCGCTCCGTCCCGGGGCGGGGGGGTCGTTTGTAAGTGCGAACACACATCAAAGTGGGAATCGAGCAGAGATAACAGCTACCAGCGAGCAGGAAAGTTCACACGTCTGGCAAATGTCTACAGCCCTTGGCTCCAGCGTGTCTGCGGGGCCGGGGAGACCTCCTTGAAGTGCAAAGCTGCTCCTCTCCCCTGGAGGGCAGGGCACGGGCAGCCCCAGCCCCGCAAACAGGCGTCTAAAGACACCGTGGGTGCCGGTGACAGAGCGGGTTTACCACTCCCTTTTCAGTCGCGGGGTCCCACATCGCACAGATGCCGGAAACCAGCCCCGAGACCCACAGCCACGGGGCCGGGACAGGGATAAGGAACCTGTGGTAGAGCCTGCCAGCCCCGCCGTCCTTTTCCCTCCCTGGGAAAAGCTGTGGGGGGCCAGTATCAAGAAGTCCCTATCCACGAGGCTAAGCCCTCACTCCCGGGGCCAGAGCCAGGCTGGGGGTGAGTAGGGCCTCGGGCATTCTCAGCTTGAACTTGGCGCCGTCTGTCTAGCCAGAAAACGCAACCCATCTCCCCAATCGTTTAGTGATCAAAGCATTAAGTGAGCAGCGGAGCTCGCACCTCATCAACTTCATACTACCCCAATCCACACGCCACTTCCCGAGATGGAGGATGCCCTTGTAATGCAGGGAGGATACCAAGACATCCCCCAGCACAACTTGGTTGGGGGAAAGCGGCATCGCGGCAGTTCAGCCCGTCTCCAGGTTCTCCTTATGTTCAACTTCACCGGGCTTTTGGTCACGCCGGTAAAAAATACCACACCGACCATGAGCACACCGGCAGTAGCCACGCTTGAATAACTCCCATCCTAACCCTCGCCTAAAGGAGAATGGAAGCGAGCGCCAATCCCTCTGACTGGGTAAATGCACCGATAGGACCTCAAATTCAGTGAGGATTCCGAAATCCTCAGAGTTCCCGCTCAGATGCACCACCAGAAGGAGTGGACGCCATAAGCCTGGGTCTAACAGGACAGGAGTCTGTTTCTTTCTAAAACACAGCAATAATCTAGATTCCCACACACATGGGCGATGTGAAGGGGTTTTTTTTCTCTTAAAAAAACCCCAAAACTCAACCAAACCCCAACCAAACCATCTCCCCACTTTATTATGAAAATCATTCGGAAAAAAACCCCCCTCATATTCGTGCTATTCATTTTCATTGTCTCAGGTGTTCCCGTAACTCCATGGCCGCGGGAATGGATAGAGGGTTATCGACCCTCTCCCGATCCCACAAAGTCGGCTTATCCCCACACTGGCCCCAGGGGAGGGATAAAGCCCAGGCACCTGAGCAATGCAAACACCTTACCAAGCCCACAGAGCCCAAGAGCTGGATGCCTCCTGAAGCTTTGTTTGCAACACCATCCCCTCAGGGCAGGGATGGGAAAGGCTGTTGTTGCCTCGGCATAGCCCCGACAGAGAGATCTCCCTGCTCTTCGAGAGGTGCTGGGCACAGCCACTAAAGGAGTTTCATCTATTGCTGGCACAAGACTGTCGTTTTGGCTGATTTGCACTGGCTTGTGCATATGCCCAAGCAGTTGAATACAGCTGGAGATCGAACTTCCACCCTGGATCAGAACCACATACCTGTGAGTGCCACTGACCCAAGCTGGAGATCGAACTTCCACCCTGGATCAGAACCACATACCTGTGAGTGCCACTGACCCAACCAAAACCACTGTTACACGAACACTTGCACCCTAGACACATTTCAGTCAAGCAGAGATAGGTCACTCACTGTTCCCTAAATGAACTAAAAGCCTGAACCTTAATTTTAATAACTTCAGGATTTAATAACTATTTCTGAATTATTCCACTTGTGTTTGCTCCCTCTTTTTCTGACGCAAATGCAGCACTGTATTATCTCCCATCTTATTTCAGAACACCAATTTCCGAATAACCCCATATGTGGACAAATCCAAGCAGAGAAACTCATGTTCCACCATCCTGGGTAAAGCAGTGTGTACTACCTGCAGAGCCTGACTACCTCACCAAAAAGAAGTTTAGAGACAGTACACCAAAACCACGGGTACTCAGGAGCTCCTAAACTGAGCACACCCCTCCCCAGCAAGCAGCCCGCCCCCTGCTTCCAGCAGGGCAGCCTCCCCCACCGTTTCTCCAGCAGAAGAAACCTGTGCCAAGCCAGGCAGCCTTGGGCTCCCCATGCCCTGCAGGCCTCTCATCCAGGCACACAGAAACACCCAGGGACTACCCTCTAGGAGAGACACTTCATCCCCAGCTGCCAAAGTTAAACCAGACACGGGATGACCACTCAGTGCTTTGCCTAAACAGAATATCTGCATTGATACAGTATGTGTCTTATAGAAGAAAAACATTAACCATGAAGAGCTGCTGCCATTTCCTCCTCTCGTTTGGGAATGCAGGGAAGCAGCTGACCTGTCCCGCTGTTTGCTGAAAGTCAATGAAAACCGATTTTTTTTTTTGTTAGACTCCAATCTAAATTGCCTATTTAGCAAGATATTTAAACCCAACTCTAGGATCCCCCCACTCCAGATGAAAGTAGCTGCATCTGTGGACCACAAAACCCTGGAACAGATGGGAAAAGTGTGGAAGGTGTTATGTGGCTATTGTAGGTCCCATTAGAAAGAGGTGACAGCTTGAGAAACTTGAAATCTTTAACGACCCTGGGTGGATAGAGGCCCTGCAGCTGCAGTTAAATCTTCCCCTCACCTTGCAGTTAAATGGGGCTCACACGACACAAAAGAATTGAATAGTTGTGTATCACTTGAAATTTTTACAGCATTCAATTGATATGACACATAAACATGATGAAAAAGAAATCTAAGTTTTCAGGGGAAATTCTGTATTTTCCTATAGAATTCTGTATACTCAGAACTTCAGAATATTGTATTATATTGAAAAATGGATGGATTTTTCTTACATGTGTTGTATTAAGAACATAGTGAACCCATTTCTTCAAGTCACATTTCAAAATACTTATTGTTCTGCATTTGTATGTAAGCCTTACAACCCTAAGAAACATGCTTGCTGCTTCAATAAATGTACTGAAAACTTAGGCACTCTTGTAACTCGGCATGATACCCTGAATTTCAGTGCAGTGGTTCATGCCAGGATGTGATAATTACAGACACGGCTGTCAGGACAGAGTGCTCTTCTCATGTGAGCTCTACAAGGCTTCTAAGGACAAATGGTAGATTCTCTCACTGGTATGCCTGGGAATATTTCATCTGGGGCTTTGTGCACACATGGAATATAAACCCGTGAGAACAGGCAGGACTGCAGCAGCCCTTCAGCATGAAGGTATTGCCTAAGTAAGGCCCAGCCCATCACTCACGCTGCAGCATCTCCTGCACAAGACACTGGATGCTCATCCTTTGCCAGATGCTGAAGTACTTGTACTGCCCAGGAATGCTATTGGTGTGCCAAGGCCTTCGGCAGACCATCACATTGATTTTGCATGGAAACATAAGAAAAAAGTGGACATATTTTTGCCAACAGAAAAATAGTCCTTCTCAAGGGGAATAATTGCTAGCATAGTTGGTCAAATCTTCATATTACGAACTTTCTATCTGCTAGGTATGTCTGCAAGTAGGCCATGGGAAAAAACCCCAACAAACCCCCCAAACCAGTATACAGACCAAACTATCAAAGCACTTATCATAGATTGAGAGCTGATGTATTAGGCCACCAGATCTGGGATAGTGGCTCCATCGTAGGCAGATACCATTTATCTTTGCAAAAAGCACAGATTTTCCAATATCTTCTTGACAAAACTGGAGAAGTGGAGGTGGTAGGGGATGCAGTAAGAACAACTACAACGCCACCCACTCCATTCTGAGAAAGAAAAACACCCCCAACAAACCTAAAACAAAAAGACCCCAACATTCGAACCCCACAAAAAACGTGTTTAGCTGCACAAGCGGGCAGGAGGAGAGAGCATGGGGAAGTGTGGCAGCCCTTCAGAGGTAAGTAAACTCACTGTAAGGAACGGGGTTTTAACAATGCTAAAAGTGCAGGCAAGACAAGACAGTTTGCTCTGTTTCAGACGGGGCCCCAGGAATTCCAGGCCCACAGGCAGCCGCAGGGCCCAGGCTGGGCTCCTGGCCGGTGGGACAGCTGATGGCTGTTTGTACCCTCCGCTGCTCCCCTTTGGAAATGCTAACTTGGTTATTCAGCGTCTCCTTTGATGTCCTGATAGGTGCTATTAGATAGTCAATTAGGCATCAACGAGATCGATTGTTTGGGAATAGATGCTTTTCTGTTTGAAGTACCCGTGAACACTAACAGTGCCATCACCCCGCCGCTCCTTTGCCCACGGGAACAATGCGGGCTAACACACAATAAATGACAAATGCTACTGACTCAGCCGGCAGCGCTGCACCCTCTTCCCTCCCGACTCGCACGCTGCAAGCTCAGATATTCCCATTCAGCGACTGTGGGAGCAAGCACGCACTTTGCATTAAAAACGATTTATCGGGGCAATATTTTTGTGTGCTTTGCAGAACTAATGGACAAAGCACCTAGATAAGTTAAGTACAAGTTAGCTCGAAACAAACTAGTACTTGAATTTCTATGCACGCCATCGCCACATTGCCTGAGGACCTGTGACACCTCCACAGCTGTTCAGAATTGCCCAGGCAGAGTAACTAAGAACCGAAATAAGAATTAAATCACTTAACCTACCTGAATACCAAAGAGACGCCGGGATTAGCTCCCTACTAGATACTATTAGAGGATAACACCAGGAGTTTAAGAGACAAAAATAAAAGTAGGAAAGTCTACACAAGGAACATGTCGAGACCAAGCGGTCTCTCCTCTTTTCCCCCCCCCCTCCACTTCGGTGGGATTTATCAAGTTAATTGTCATCTAATTGCGTATCAAAGAAAGAGATAATGGGTAGCAATTAGATGTAATGGCCTAACAGTGCGAGATCTCCCTCGATTAGCACACAACGCCGAATAACTTCACCTAGTTTGTAAAGAGGTCCCTGGAGTGGCTCCACCATGTCTGGGAGCTGCAGGGGGGTGATATACCCCGATCCTATTCCCAGTGCCCTGATGGCTGCTCTAGCCAAATTGGGACGGGCGGTTCCGAGCGCGGTTGCCGGCGGCTCCCCCGCCCCGCGGTGTTAATTCAATCAGGTTTCTCCCCCTTCGCGCACGCACTGCAGGGGAGAAAGGCTTTGAAGTTAGCGCTCTGGCAGTTTTCCCCTCCCATCCCCTTTTCCTCCCTGGGGAGCCCAGTTTCCAGATTATGCAGCCGCTACAGCCCGAGAGCCGCCGGGCTGGGGGGTTCCGACAATTTCACCCCAGGAGCATTAAACTACTCCTCCCCAGCTAATCGACTCGCTCGGCTTCTTTTTTTCCCCCCTAGTTGTAGCTGGCTTGCCCGCACCGCTTTGTCCTGCCGGAGAGCATTCCGGTACTGGGGTTATTGTGGTGCGATTGAAGACACAAAGGCGGGATGGGGTGCTCCCCGCCGCGCTGCTGGGGCTGCCCGGGGATCCGCTGCGGGGGCTTGCGATCTCCTGCGAGGGGCTGATACCGTGCAGGGGCCTGCACTGACACTAGTGCTCCTTTACTGCTGCCAGGGCTAAAAAACAGTGAAGGAGAAATTCAAACAAGCAGGACAAAAGCATGAAGTCCGAGTTTCTTTCTCCCAGATCAAAGGAAAAACTTGCATTCACATTTCAGTGCCAGAGTTGGACAGCTCCAGCAAAAATGAAATTATTTCACATATCGCTTTCTAGACCACTGGAATGTAGTAGTTACCTTCTAGAGAAAGTCGATTTTTGGAGGTAGGAGAGAAATTTTCGTGTAGATATTCGGGGGAACCTGATACCATTAGGGACTCAGCCAAGTGATCATCATCTCTCGTGTTTATTTGGGCAATTGCCGGGAAACAGAACAATATTTTCAAGTTAGTCCTGCCAAAACACTGGCAAAGCATTTCATGTGCTTGCTGAGTATACCTGTGGCCAAGGAGTCATTATGTTAAGTGACCATTAGCACCCTTTCAAACGGAGATCGGCTTCCGCCTCCCCGGCCGTTCTGCACTCGTACGCCCCGAGCTGGGATGCCCCGTTACTGCCCCTAACCAGCACTCATCCCTGGCACGACACCGGCCAGCCTCAGCCAGAGCACGGGGAGCCGCACACGCCCGCCCGGCACGCAGAGCCTCCATCCCCGAGACCGCCCCGTGGCCGGTGCCGCTCTGCCCCGCAGCCCCGCTTGTCCCAGCGTGATCCTCACAAACCCCGCGGGCCTAAATCACGGCACGGATGCAGCGCTGCGTGTTGTCCCTGGCAGCACCGGTTGTCTCTGCCTCGCTCTAAACCTCAGCACGGAGGGGAAGCTGCTGCTCCGTTCCGGGCACCGCCGGACGCGGAGGAGCCGAGCCCGGGCGCGGGCAGGGGAGCCTGGGGCCGGCTCCGCGCCGCTCGCCCGTCGGACAGGACAGCCCAGCCCGCCCCGGCGTCTGCGGCCCCGCGTTACGAGCCCGGGGGCCGGGAGGGCAGACCCAGGGGATGAGGACTCAGCCAGAACCGCCCCAGATCACTTCTCACCGGGGACGTGGGGACCCGATAAGGTGTGCTCCTGCCTCTGCCTTTTTACCGTTGGGCTGGGGGGACGACGACACCTTCCTCCCTCGCACAAACCCCGTCCCCGCAGTTCCCCTCCCAGGAAACATTTCCCCTCCGCAGGCGGGAGCACTTTGTTCTTCCTCTCTCCTCCTGAGCCTTTTCATCTGTCTCTCACTTTCCCCGGGCCCAGATGCGGTGCTGCCCGTGCCCACTTCCCTTTCACCCTCCCCCATTTGGTCCGGAGGTGGGGCACTCCCGGAACGCTGCGGGTAGTCCCGGTGCCCTCAGAGGCTGCTCCGTCCCTTCACCCCCAGCTCTCCACACCGCCGCTCAGGCTTCTGAGAGCAGGAAGGGTTATTACCGTAATTCCTTCTGTACGGGCTGAGCAGAGCATTTGGAGGAGGGGTGGGGTTCTCCTCTGCGGCCATACAAGATTATAAAGGGAACACTTAACCCTTCAACCATAACCCCCTTGAAAGCGGAATAGCCACAGCGAGTCTAATGCTTAATACTTCCCCCCTCCCCCGCCCCCAGTAAATGGTGTATTTATTGGCCTTGACTGCTTCGTTATTTTAAGCATCTCTGCTTTAGAGCAGAGGAAAATCACCATTGCAGCGCTTTCTAGAGACACCCCAGTTCCCTAATGACGTTTGAAAGAGTCAGAGAGATTTCTTCAAATCAATATTACCGTTTACTGATACCTGACTTTGAGAAATAAACCTCCATCCAATGGGAATTTTACTCACATATCAACAAATTTCCTTAATCCAAAACTGCATCATGTTCCTGAGATCTCAGCAGGATTGATAGCACCTGAGCCCTTTTTAATTTAGCTGAAATTCTTGCATTAGACACACATAATTTGTGCAATTGCAAACAAATACTAATATCTATAAAAATACAGCATAGATTACAAAATAATCAAGGAGACTTCCAGAGGTGACTGCACAGCCCCCTGCCCACAGCGGCACATAATGTTGCTTTTTACCAGACAAGGGTACTCAAGTGGCAGATTGGCCCCTGTGTACAAAAGATATTCAAGGATACTGACAGAGAACCCTCAGACCATTCATTACAAGAACTCAAATTACCAGTGCGCCGGAAATCTTCTAATAACGCCCCCCCCCCCCCCCCGCCCCCCGCCCCGATCACCTCTAAAGTGATGGAAATTTTTATTGCTCTTTTCATGTTAGTTGGCAATTGACTCGGAAAGTTTTATGTCAACTTACATCAGTCAAAGATCATTTCTCAGAGCCCTTTTTCTGGCCTGAAATCAGGCCATTTTGATCATCAATTTACTAAATCATTACTAAAATTTTAAAGTGCATAGCACAGTGGTAAGGAATTTTACTGCCACTTACAGAAAACCAGCTTTGGAATGTCAAAATTCTTTTGATCATCACCTTCATACCCTGATAACTGCAAGTGAAATGACTAGATACTCTTTTGTAGGTAAGAAATTTCAAGATCCTTTCCATGATCTTTCTAGGTAAGAGGTTCTTACTAATCCACTGAGGCAGCACATAAAAACGTGAAGATATAATATCATACTTATTTAGAAAGTAATTTTTTAAATCTTAAAAGCATCTGTTCTGCTACTATAGCAAGCCCAGTATCAAGTAACAAGTGTATCCACATATTTGGCTAAAAGCACAGTTTCCATGACAGAAAGTCTCATCTAGTAAGTAGCTGAAGGGGTTGGATACCTGCTATAGAAGACAGAGGGAAATTCACGCTTTTCTGCACAGAGCCTCAGAGTAAATAGCACGGGGGCAGAACAAATCTAGATAAGGAGTCCATGCCTCTTTTAATGAAGGGGAGCTTTCTTTTGGGGCAGGATGAATACCTCTACAATCCTGGAGAAAGGAATTCACATGAAAGCTGGAAAAAAATAAGTTTATTAAAAGATTCCATTTATATTATTGTTTGTCCCACCCCGTTTGTATTTTACAGTTGCCTATAAATGCAAGGCCCTGAAGTCCATGATTCAGATTGTCCAGCATATCTTTGTACAACATGTTTAGCTCGGTGCTGCATCATAACTCCACCAGGCAGTTACAGACAAGGGCAGCCCAGATATCTATCAGTAGTGCAAATCCTCTTTTGTCAGAGTCCATATCAGAAGGTCAGACACCCAGCAAGAAAGCTCTGGGGTCCCTGTACCCTACAAAGCAGGGTGCTGCCCAAAAGCCAACTGGCTGTGCTCTGCAGGCGCTGCTGAGGTCCAGGGCGGGTGCCGGCAGGGCCGCCAAAGGGAAGCCCTCGGAGGCAGCCCCTTGCCGGGCCAGAGGTGGTGGCCGGGCCACGTATGTGAGCGGCAAGGGCACCACAGCGCTCTGAGGTGCGTAAGGGAGAGAGGGGCTGCAGAACGGCTCCGTCCTCAACTCCTGCAGCTGCCGCTTGAGCTTCATCCGGCGGTTCTGAAACCAGGTCTTGATCTGAGGGAAGGGCACGGGGGAAGGAGAAAGACGAGGTTACAACGCCACCCAGGCTTGCTTTTGTTTGTCTCGTTATTTGGAACTGCGCTGTGGCCATTCCCCGGGGCCGCGCCGCCGCCAGAGCCCCCCGCTCACCTGCACCTCGGAGAGGCGCATCCTGCCCGCCAGCTGCCGGCGCTCGGCGGCGCCCAGGTACTGCTGCCGCTGGAAGGAGCTCTCCAGGGTGCTGATCTGCTCCGCGCTGAACGCCGTGCGCAGCCGCCGCCCGCCGCGCCCGCAGGGCTCCTCGGGGCCCGGGCACTCGGGGCCCGGGCACTCGGGACCCTCCTCCGGCACGGGCTGCCCCGCTCCCGACGGCCTCCCGCCTGCTCCTGGGGACAGGGACAAGGAGGAAAAGGGTCAGCCAGGCCCGAGCACCGCGTGGGGAACCGCCCGCCTCCTCCGCCCCCGAGCAGCCACCGCGCAGTGGTGCCTTCCCTGGCCCGGGGGTGTCCCAGGCCCCCGCGCCCCTCCCGGGAGCCCCAGGATGTCCCGGGGCCGCGGTACCTGCGGCGGGAGCGGCCGCCACGCGCTCCCTGCTCCTGCCGCCTCTCCCGTCCCGCGGGCCCGCGGGCTGCCCCTGGCTCCGCTCGCTCTGGCCGAGGCTGGGGCCGGAGCCGAGCCGGCGGCCCGCGGACGATGCTCGGTGTGGAGAGCCCTCCGTGGGGCTCCTGAGGGCTTGGCTGCTCTGGGACAACCACTCCACGGAGAAAGGGGCCTTAGTCATCCTGCCTTGTTTCGGAGTTGCCGGGAGAAGGGGTGTCGGGGGGAAGGGGCCTCTCCTTTATACCGCACCTCCCGGAGGAAAACGTTGTTTGTGTAAATACACATCAAAGGGCCAGATAAGTATCATCTAATTGCTATCAGTCCTCCCCCCCAACAAAAGATATCGTTCACACGTTGCCCTAGCTCGCGGAGGCTTGGCTCCGCCGTGTCTGCCCCTGAGGAGTTCGCTCCGCCGTCAGTGATTTACAGCTCTTGTTACATCCTATCCCCATGCAAATGGCATTTATGGAGCTGAGCAGCCTCAAACGGCGCTGGGGAATGTACCCCCGGGGGAGCGTAGCATGCCCGGCCGCTGGACGGAGAGGGGACGCTGCTGCTTCCGATCTCCCTTCCCCTGGAGTTCGCTTTTCCATTCGTTTTCAAGCACCAGGTCCACTGTTCAAAAGCTTTCTTCTCAAGCCTGCTCCTCTCTGGGCTGAGCACTGAGTTCCCGAGACAGCCTCAGGCAGGCGAGCGGAGAAACTCACTCACTGGGTTCTCCGGGACTGCAGCATCAGGTTATAAGCACCAGGCACAGGCTGAGGCGTTTAGAGAAGAAGGTTGTGAAACAGAAAAAGGTAAATGTCAAGGTCATTGGATTCCACGACTCACCAGGCTTCTGGTGGTTTATACAAAAGTATGGTTTCTGGACTAAAGAACCAGAAAATGACAATTATTGCCTTAGAATTAACATTCTGCTGAGAGCTCTGCTGAGGTTACAGAATTCATGTCGTATCTTCCCTCCCACATCTCTTGCAGCTATGCAGGTCATCCAGATTTCTCTGCTATCTTACTATCCCTCTCTTTCCTCTTACTACCTTATGTGTGTCTTTCAGAAACGTTCCCGTTCATCTTTGGGTTTTGTGTGCAACAGGAACACTTGGCTGCTGCAGTAAAGCCTCTGTAGCATACTGACAAAAGGCTCTTGGTGCTTTATGGGCAGTTTTTCACTGCAGGGTAACCATGAATTCCCTCCCCTTTTCACCCTCTCCTCCTGTGCGAGAACAGAGTGGGACTTCCACGGAATTGATAACTCCTATCACACCCCTGCTTGGTATCAGTCTGCCTCCAGAAATTATGACTGCACGTCGTATTTATCTGTCCTGGTTCTTGCCTGCTGCTTTACACTCACCCACCACCTGCACACAAACCCAGCGCTCTGCTGTCTACCCTGTGACTTGGCCAACCTGTTACTCTGCCACTCCGGCTGCATTTCTCAGCATTCACTTTCTCTGTGATAACAGCTACTGTAACCACGGTTCTACCTATTTCTTACACTGTCTATGAGGCAGAGTTTGAAGACTGAAACCCTCCTACTTAATGTCTAAATCTTCCAATGTATTCAATTTTAATCTTATAAAGATATATACTTTTTTCTTTATATTAATCCAGTAAAAGGTTTTATTGTAATTCCCTTTGTCAATCTTTTCCTAAACCAAAAATTTCAACTTCTTGTCCATGCCAAATACAGTTGCTATATCCATTCATCAGGAAATCCTACAGTTCTTTGTTCACGAGAAAATTGTTTCATTGAACCATGTTCGAGTTTGACTTGCGAGCCCTGTTTAGGCTCTGTCTCTCCTTGATTGTTCATTCTCATGGCATACTCTGAGTCCTACTCTGCTCTACCAGTGATGACACTGTTCAAGAGTCTGTCTCTAACCAAACAAAAAAACAAACACGATTGTCACCTTTATTTAAAGGTGTCTAATAACCAATTTAGAACCACAACTATACATGACCAGAGTCCTCCTGGAGCCCTTTGTTTCTGGCCTGTGTAGGTAGGGATTGACATTGCAGCCTGAGCCCACTAAACAAGCTTCCTGGAGGAAAAAGGTGTAAAAATGTGTAAATAAACATTCAAGCATTAATGCCTCCCATATATGTCATCTACCTAAAGAAGTCCACAAACAGCTCTAGCATGGACAAAGCCTGTGGGACACACACACACACACACACACACATACATATATATGTGGGGCTTTTTTACCACATGAAATTGTTTGATATCTAATTACTTGAATCCTCATCCATTTATCCTTCCCAAGCATTTCCTGATTAACAATGGAAAGTTCAGAAAGTTTACTATACCAAACTGTACAAGATTGCTTCTAAATTTCCTCTGTTTCATAACACACACATATACCCCCTTCCCCCACCCTACCTCGAATATTGCAGGTTTTTAACTATTCTTTTCTTTAGGTAAATGTGAAAACTTCCCCCACCACAAACCTGAGGATATATTTTAAAATACCAGAACTTCTGAGCATTAGACAGTCCCGTTGGCAATGTATTTCACAGAGCAGACCAAGCAGGCAGGAGATGGAGAGGAGACATACAGGAATCTGCTCTATTCACTGAATCACTAAAGGACAAGTCCCTTGAGTCAACTGCATTTAACATGTGGCCTGGCAGCAACCTCTCCAGTCAGAACTGGGAATATCAGTGCCACTGCCTGCTTGCAGAATCCTGCCAAGCCTCCCCTGCAGTCAGGCACAATGCCATTCTCAAGGACTAATTCTCACGAACGGCAGAAAAAGAAAGTGTAACTTTTCTGCAAGCTTCCTTCTCAATTTAAATATTTCTGATCACTGTAACAACATTCTGCACCACAGATGGGGCAGAATCCCATCCCAATGAGATAAATATGTCCCATGTGCCCAGAATTATCTCCAATCTTAGTCCTTACAGAATATTGTGTATAAGTAATATACTTATATCCTACTTACATCCTTATATATAACATACATGCTTATATATCTCTATACAATTTTTTTAAAATATAAAAGAGTCTATTTCTATGACATTACTTTTTCCAGCTTTATGTCAACAAATAAAGACACTTGGCAAGCTGTTGTATAGGACAAAAAGAATACATGACCTATGATGGAGCTCTAAAAATAGAAAATCTCAAGTTTTATCATCCACTGATACATCTGCCTTTACTGATTTGGAAGACTTTTTACCATCTGAGCTGCAAATTACATCTCTATACACTGCTGGTTTATTAATTGCATTGTATGGAAGCAAATGGCACTGCAGAAAGATGGTGTCAAATGCTGAGCTCCCAGAGACACAAACTGATCATGGTGTGACAAGGTTAAACCAAATCTCATTTCCATTACACATAAAATTTATAAGTCTCCTGGATAGGTAGCAGATGACTTCTGAATGTAATGACTGCTACAATATTTAACAGCTGCTAGTTTAATTTTATCTAAAATTCTTAAGCTGCCTTCTTTCTGTTTCTATCTATTATTCATTAAATGCTTGTTTGAAAATCTCCTGCTAAACTGTGATTCAGAAATACCATGTTTAAAATCAAGGATGAAAACCTGCTCATGCTAATGAAATTTGTCAGAGTAGAGCAGGGACAGATAGTAGCTTTTACTCTGCTGCTACAGGGGGACAGAGACAAAGAGCTCAGACATACCAACGTGATTGCCACTAGCAGGAGTCTGGAGATCCATTTACCATAGATAATGGCAATACTCTATGCAGATGTTTGCAGAATACACAGCTGCCCTCTTCGGGGAGGCAGCACCTTCCCCTTCAGCTTTGCAGAAATCTACACACACAACACTGGTTTCAAGTTGAGGAGGTTCTGCAGAACTACCTACTCCTACTTCGCTGCCTGCTAGCCAGTTGATAATAGAAATATTTCGGGATAACATCTCAGCCTTTGAGAATTAATTGTGGCTCCACATATTCCAGCCCAAAGCTCAGCTCTGCTCTAGTAAGCCAGCTCAGAGCCCTGCAGAGGGGCAGGATTGTGCTGAGATATCCCCTCCCTACTGGAGCTATGGAGGAACTGAAGAGACAGCAGCTGAGGGTTGCCAACTACCTCGGGTTCCCCACAGCTGCCAGAGAGAACTGCCACCACTTGGCCTTGCTGCAGTGTGTACACAAGACCAAAGGAGGGGAGGGTCATTTTGTACCAGCAGGTGACCCTTTCCCACAGCATTGGAGGGTCCTGTGACACTAGAGTAGAGGGAATTTGTGGTTTTTAGGAGTAGGTAGGTGGTGATGCAACTCAAAGAGTAAAAACCAGGCATTTTATGCCACACAGGGGATGTGTGTTCACCTGTGGACATGCAGATTTCCCATGAAGGTCTGTCCAGGGAAGCAAGGGCTGCTGGCATCTGCTACACAATTTAGATGGTCTTTGCCCTGGTGTGCTTATCCAAACATTCCATTTCTGAGTAATCACTATTTAGGACTTAAAAGCATTACAAATGGCCTCCAACCAATCTCTTAATTATCAATTATTATTATTATCTTTCATCTTTGACAGAATAAGAGCTACTTTTCCGTGAGGCATTTAAAGACCATATGTGCAGAAACACCAGGAGGGCCTGGTATAAACATAGTGACAATGCACAGATGAAAATTAAATGTCTCATCATGTTTGGAATGGATCTAAATCAACACAGTACTCAAAATGCCAAGAGCTCCCATGGCTCCTTAACACAAGGCTGCCACCAGCAGCTAAACAGAATCAGTGGAATGTTTTAAAAATATATATATTCTGCAGAGACCTGCTGCAAATATTAAGAAAGAAACACATTTACCTGTTTTAATGGCTCCTTACCCAAATTTAAGCTTATTAAAAAAAGTCAAATTTAGTATGAAGCAGGACATTTAAAACATGTACTGCTGTTGTTACAGAAGCAAGGTACAGAGTCTCTTGTTTATTTATTTATTATTAGACAAACTATTATAGTTGGCAAACCATCCAAGTTTCAGGAATGTAAATCCTAGTTCAGCACTCCTTGCTATCATATTGCCAGAGGGAGATCTCTACGGACACTGCTCAAATGAAACTGCTCCGAAGTCTGTAGTTGGTTTAATTCTGTTTAGACTAGAAATTAGACTTTAACAACAATTAGACACACTTAGACACCTTGCAATTTTTTTCAAAACTTAACAGAGAGGCTAACTTCGCATTTTACATCAAGGCCTTTTTCTTTGTTAGTCTTTGCTGAAAGATATTTTTTCATGATGATTACTTCTAAAGTTACATTTAGCAACATATAAAAGTAAGAATGCATTAAATCAGAAATTTTCTGTTACATTCATATTGCCCACAAATACTTTCTTAAAAAATGAAAGAAATTATACTGACCAAAGCATTTATTATTCTTGAAAGTAACTTTTCCCTTTCAGCTATTAAAGAACGAATAATTTTCGCCCTTGATTTTAGAGTTACATTTGAGCATGATGAGTCAGACAGCAGGAGAATGAGCTGTCACAGCTGGCAGCCCTGGGACATCTATCACGCTCTGTGCCCATCCTGGTCTATGCCATACAATGCTGCTTTGAAATGCATTGATCTCAGCAGTGAAAATGTTTTACTGACTCTTCCTTCCCCTAACTTACACCTAAAATAAATCAGGTCTTTGTATTCCTCCAAAACCAGTTTGTTCAAATTAAATGGAAACCAATCTTTACCTTTTTTTTTTTTCCTCTGACTTCAAGGCTCTTCTTCATTTCACATTTCTAGTTATTCCTCCCGTTCATCTGTATTCCTCACTATACACTGCTTCTTCCTATTTTCTTCATTCCAGTCACTTCCATCAAGTATCCTGCAAATGGTACTATTGCCTGAAGAAGAGAATAACATTGGCAGGATATATAACTGTAGCAACAGAGCATAATTGACACTGCATGTCTGCCTTCACTTATACCAAGCAGGGAGCACAGACATGTCCTGACATTCCCTTAGTTTACTGATAAGGGGAAAAGCTGGGCTTCGTGGGTGAGGACAGGAATGTAGTTAGGTTAAGATGCTTAACACTGTCCCTGTAACCTGCAATTCCATGTCTACGTTTCCTCCGGACAGTGCAGTGTAATTCTTTTGCCAGGTTTTACAGAAATGGGTGTATTACACACGGATAGGAGGTAAATAGGATTTAAGACTATGACGATATGTGTGAATGTTCTCTAAAAGATTAAAGGGAGCAGCTGAACGCTGAATGCAAATACATCTTCGTTTTACAAATGGAATATAAAAACCTCTGCCACTTTGTGTTTGCCTGCTTCCCATGGGCAGGTTTTGGGCAGGCATCTGGACGGCTGATCGTTTTTCACGCTCCCTTTGCTCCCGGTACGGCACCAACAGCTAAAACGCTGCAGAGGGTCCCCTGTGCCATCTCCTGGTGATATTGAGACTTCACACCCAGAAAGCTGCTACACAAAGGAAGGGCAGTAGTAGGAGTTTAGCTGAGGCCGTGATAGAATCAGGGAATCATTCAGGTTGGAGAAAACCCGTAAGACCATCGAGTCCAGCCCTTAACCCAAGTCCACCACTAAAACATGACCCTGAGTGCCACATGTACACAGGAGCACTCCCGGGATGGTGACTCAGTTCCTGGCAGCTCAGACAACTCGCCTAGCACATGGACGTGCATGGCAGGCTCGGGCTCTAATCCCTCTGCTGCTGCTTTTAGCACCAAGTCACTTTTCCACTGCATTAGCATATGCATAGAAAGGAAATTCAGCATCCCTCTATAATATCTTTGACATCAGTTCTAGCAACTCATCCCCTGGCATCACCTACATTTTTGGTATGTATCAGTGGAAGAATGCAAGTAACCCCCTGAGAACTGAAGTAACTGGAATACAATTAAATTAATAATCAAATCAATATCATTCCTTGATTGCAGGTAAGTATTTGAATCAGTGTCCAATTTAGTTTACTGAAGATCCCTACTGAGTCCCTCTCCCTTCACAGGAACAAGGGGGCCTGTGCACTTATGACAGAGTTTTATCTCATTTTTCCTTAAAAACTCACAGGAAAATGGATCCTACAGGTGTGTTACAGATGAGTAACCTGTTCCAGTACTTCACATGAAACTTTCCAACGTAAAAACTGAAAAAAAATCAGCCTTGTTTCAAAATCAAGTGCTTAAACTTCACAGAACATGAAAAAACCCCTCGCTCTGCAGCTACTACAACCTTTTACAGCAACATTTCACATTCACAGGTCTGCTCAATCCAATCGTGTCTATGAAAATCCAATTCTTTCAGTCTTTCTCAGTTTATGTTTCTAAACATATACTTATTGTGGTCCTCTACTCTCCTCCATTTTGGCTGTATGTATCCTAGCTGCAGTGCCTAAATGGTAAAATATTCCTGCTGATGTTTCCCTATTGCCAAACAGATCAAAATAATTACCTTCTGTCATGTGTAGCTCTTGTGTAGTACACCTCAGGTCTTCTCCCCACACCTTTTTCTTTTCTTTTTGCAAACTGCACACATGGATTCATATTCAGCTTTGTGATCTGTTACGGTCCCCAGAGATTTTTACTAAAGCTCTGTAGTTATTTTTCGTTTAATATTTATCCTTCAAAAGCATAAGACTTGAAGCTGAAATTTAACCTGTTATCATGATTATTGTGCATTCTAAGCTTATATGCTGTGTAAGTGTGCTTTCCATCCCACCTTGTATTTCAACAGTAAAATCCACAGACATTCCTACACATTCCATACAGTGTAGGCTGTGAGAACACTGCCTTATGGTAACCCTGCATAGTTTGCCTCCCTCATCAGAGTATGCAGAGTCCCAAGCAGGTCTTATCTTGTTGTCATTGTAACTGTGATAGTTCCCTTCTTCTCACCTGAGTGTGTTGAGAACCGAGCATGTTTTACCTCAGGGCTGTAAGCCAGAGTAGTTTGCTTCCCCCCATCTGCACGGGTGCCAAGGCAAAGGCCATCTGCGGATCTTGGAATTCAGACAGCAGCACCCGCATTACACGGGGCAGCTAATGAGCAAAACAGGACATTGCATACGTATGAAATGTTAATTAGCACAGGTTTCATTACTCACCCCCACAGCACTTTCCCTGGAGCTTCACTCCTGAGCAAGGCTCCACTGCATTGGGTACTCATTTGATTGGTGTTCCAGGATTCCCATTGTAGGAATGTTACACTTTTGATAAAGCCAAAGCTTTCACTTATTTCGTGCCTTGTCCCTGAGGGGCATGAAAAAAGCACCTGCTTTTCGCTCATAACATCTGGGTAGTCCTAACTCCACTCAATCCGCTTTCATAATTTAACAAGCATGGTAATTACCCTTTGAAATGATGTATATTCACCTTAGAGGCCCATCATCTGAGTCTGAGCAACCAAATACGTGATCAGGCCAGGAGGATCTGTTGTCAAGGCATTTATCGACTTCAATGTACAATATGCTGTTTTTATCTCTTGCGACAGTTACCTTGACCATTAGGTTGTTTAAAAATTATTTCATAGACAAAAGCATGTCAGCCTTTTAAATTAGTGCCTACACTTACAGATTTTTAGACAGCTTTTTCAGTAACTCTTCTGGTGTCAAAGTTTGGCTGATTCTCTGTCATTCTCTTTGCCTCGCCTTTCCACTCACTCCTGTGCTCTTGCCCACTTTTAAAAAGTAGTATTATTTTCTGGTTCTCTGAGAACTCACTCATTCTTCCTCAATCAAAAATAAGATAATTTCCAATTCCAAGATAATTTCAATTTTCCTCATTATTATTATAGTACAGATTTAATCAGAAGTTAATGTTATGATACATCTAATTAGCTTGATAGCCTCTGACCTGCATTCATGGTTAACTTTGATCATGACATGCATTGTTTAGAACAGAGGCAGTGGAACAGCAAGCACTCCAGGCTCTTGCACCATCTGATACTTACCTCTTCCAGTAAGCAGAGAGCTCTTACTGTATAATAGAAAAATATTTTAAAAACTATTTTTATTGTTTTGCTTTTCTCTTGCTGACAAAAACTTTTTGTCTGTCCAGTTTTGTTCCTAACCTGCTGTGCTGTTCTTTTATATTTGTTCTTGATAACGCAGCTGTCTTATTTCTACTTTTTTTTCCAGTATTCTTTTTTGATTTTTTTCAGGTAATTGATGAGCCCCTAATGCAGCCACAGTGCTCCCTGAGTTTTCTTTCCTTTGCATGTGGATAGACCGTTGTTGTACTTAAAATATGGCCTTAGAAACTCTTCTTAGAAACTCTCAGCTCTCTTGAATTTTTCTTTGCCTTTCAATTCCTTCCCCAGGACCTCATGTACCAATTCCTTGAGTTTGTTGAAGTTTGCTTTTTTGAAGCCCTGTGTTATTATTCTGCTTCTTTCATCTCTTTCTTTCCTTTGAATCATGAACTCTGTTGTCTCATGGTAACTTTCATCTTGATTGCTTTCCACATTCAGATTTCCAACAGTTTCTCTATTAAACACTGTAAAATCTTAAATAGTAAGATTATTCCCTATGGTTCCAGTGCTAGCTTATATACACAAAGCTATATCTAAAGTGTGCTCACACCGGGCTAAGAGCAAATCATATCCTGGCTGTCATCAGAGGGATAAGAAGGTGGTGTGGGTAGGGGTGTGAGCACAGTGTACTTCAATACACCCCTTGGGCTGCAGAAACAAAAAATGAGACTATTTGTGACATTTCAAAATACATCATCCTCACAATTTTTAGATGAAGCCTAGGATATTCAATATTTCACCAGCTTAGTTGATCAAACATTGAAACTTTGTTTGGCACTCTATAGAGTTCTCAACATCTTTCTCTAGTTTTCAGTCATTTATCTTTTATTTAAATAAACTAATTAGGGGGATTTTGTATTCCCAACAATTGTCTTTACCAGAATTGTCTGACCTTTGACTTGCAGTTTATCTTCATTGATAAAAGTTACTTTGCTCATGTCTGTGGATTTGTACTCTCATCTCAGGAGACATCTGCTCTTTTTCAGCCTTTTATTTTCAAGCCTTTTGCCCTTTCCCTTCCTTGCATCAAGAAACTGAGAACTAGGAGATATCTTGAAGGGACATCAAGATACTTCTTCCCCAGAAGAAGTGACTTTATCTTCCCTTTTCCACAAAAAACCCAGTAATCCCAGTCTATGACTGTGCAGCTGATTATCCTGGAATTTTGCTACTTAGGTGAATAATTTAGTACTGTTACTGTTCATTAATTTTATCACATATGACAGCAAATAAGCATCTATTTGCAGAGTTGCTGTTATTCATTGATAGATTAAAAACAGCCACATTAAAAGTTTCTTCAAACTTGTTTGCTGCAGGAATTTTTAAATAGAAATTCAAAATGTGAAAATGTTCATTCTCACATGTATTTTAGAGGGTTATCAGACTACGAAACCACATAAAAATCTCCAATGGAATATTCCACCACAAATTAGTAATTTATTGTTAATTAATAATTAGAAGATCTCTTGGGGGGGAAAAAAACCAAAAAAACCTTTATAATCCAAACTGTAGTTAGGGCAGCATTAAAATGGCTATCTGAAAATTTCTTACATTTATTGTAACTTAATGAAGGCAAAAACATAGGTGAAGAATATCTCCTAGTCAGTCAAATCCCAAAGTTAATGACTAAACTAAGCTTGATTTATAGGACTTTAGTTTTCAAAGATTGTTCAAACCTGCATTTCCAATGCTTTGAGGGTCCTTCAAAGCTCAGCATAGATTTAAAACCAATTATTTATAAAGCATATTTTGAGAAAAAAAGACTTTCTGGGAAAAAAAAAAAAAAAAGAAAAGCTAGCTCTAAACAGAATGCTTGGAATTTAAATAAGGTTATGCTTTGGGTTGTATTTCAGCAAGTGTGAGGGAGAAAAAATAATTCATCTGCGCTCTTTCCACCATCATAATATCAAGGATTAAAACAATCAACTGTATATTTAGCACTGAAAAAATTGATGGCTTCCACTCCTTTCTAACAGTAGTTTATTTATTTTTTAATTTACAAACTTTCCTCAAGTTTTAATCCTTTGCAAATCACATCGAGTTCTCACAGATGTGACGAGTCTCAGCAATGCTTATGAAACCAATCCAATACACAAAGCAAAGTCTAGAAGTGGCAGAAAATTTTCTAAGGAAAGGAATTTGTCAGAATCATGAATCAGAGTTGATTCATTAATTACGTCCCAGCTCCTTGGTTTAGGATTCTACAGAACAGGATTCATAGGATCCAACTGAATTAATCCGTGTTTCCTGGCAGGCTTCTGGAGGTGTTGGAACTGGAAATCCGATTTCTAATGGAGCTGGTGTAATTAGGACACACTTCCCAGCTCTCTCACAAGAGGAGTGAAAACCCCAAGGATCCTGGGGGCAAACATCTGCAAAGGGACACAGAAAGAGCACCAATATACAAAGCAACTGGACAGGCTCCCAAGGAGCAGATTTCATTCCAGAAATCCATGGGTCACTGTTTGAAAAATAAACATAAAAGCAACATGAGGGAAATGTGGAAAAAATGAAGAAGAGCTGGTGGCAATTCTGGCTTAAAGAACAAACTCCATTCTTTTTCCCCAAAAAATTCCAGTTCGGTGTCAGAACGGAAGCACAGGGCCAGACTGCAAAGTGCCTCACTTATGCAGTACAATTATTGATGCCAATAATATTTTGCCAACTGGATAAAAATGAACATGTTTCTTTGATATGTTTTGTCCCATTTTTTTTTTCTTAAAGGACATTCCCCACAAAGACAGAAAACTTTAGCTCAACCCTTACTGCTTGTTAGTCATAAATCAGCAGTACAGTTATATGCTGGACGTAACTTCCATCTGAAATCTGTATCATATAAGATGCAGATACCTCAGTGTTTTTGGACAAAACCAAATCAGTTTCCTTGTAAAGGAGTGATTTTTTTTTTTTTCAATAGCTACTAACATTTGTTGCTGTTGTCGTTGTGGGTGCCTAACCACAAAATCTGAAATGTCTGATTGATGGAAACACCCCAAAGTAGTACCATAACTCAATACTATGCACTAATACCAATGTAAGGTTTGATACACTGAAGCATTTACAGGAGACATGAGTTGATTTTTAAAATCTTGTATAGCACCAGTTATTGTCATAGAACAAACAATATTTTCTAGATGTAATAATACAGAGCTAAGAAATACATGAGCTAATTCTCATGAGTGCAAAATATAAATGGTAAGAAAATTCACAAAAGCAGTCTCAAAAGTCTGACTGGTAATTGTATAAAATGAATTTATTAAGATCATGTAATTAGCAAGTTTTGTGGAGTACTTTACATTAGTAAAGCTTATGCTATTTAAATTTTTACTGTCTTTCAAAGGCAAGGTGTAGGTTCAAGTGAATGGTAATTTTTAACTGAGAAAAACCCAAGTAACTACTGTTAAAAAACAATTATTTAAAATAAATGCATACCGATAAAATACATGAAATGTATGTCTGAAAATAAGGTTATCATTAACATTCTTAAATCATTATATTATATAAAGGTAGGAGGTAAAGACTAAATGTTTTCACATTCAGCAATTTTTAGAGAAATAGCAACATGATTTACTTCCTTAAGGGTAAGTTAGAATACTATAATTAATGACGTGTTAAAACTACCCATGGTAAACAACAAAATAAATCATATTAAAAGTAGAAAAAAACCAAGAAGACCCTGTTGAGGACTGAGTTCTCCAGTGTTTAAACTAGTAAGGGCCAAAAGGTAATACTATTGTATTAGTAGGAAAAAGTAACTGAGTATTTAATGGAAAGTATGGACACACCTTGTTTTTACTGAGGAAGATGAGAGAGGCTTGAGATGTAATATTGCTGTTACTGACAAGAGAAAAGGAGAAGCCTTCCTCTTATACATTGAGAAAGCTACAGTTTAGCATGTGCACATGCACTTCTGTCAAACACAACAGTACAACTGCAAAATACCAGACATGTACACACTCCCATTTCTTACATCATTATCCTTCTCCATCACTAACACTTGATGAGATATTCAGTTCACATCTGCCCTTCACTTCTCTCAAAACATTTTCTTTTTAATCTTTTTTAAACACAGTTTTAAGCAAATCACTTTCAGAACAGTGCTTAACTGTCTCTTGCCCTTCCCTACTTCTCATTCAACACTACCATTGCTCCCTCTGGTAGAAATACTTGTATTTGTCAATAATTTCCAGCCTTAACATCCCAGCCTTGCATAAACCTGGGTAGCTCAACAAATTTTCTAGCAACAGCAACACATTTCATGGCCATTTAGAAGGTCCTGTAAGTATAAGCTCTATGAATAGGTTAGCACCACAGGTTTACAAGTTGCAGATCCAAATTTCACAGAGTTATCTTCTACTGGATGCTGCTGGAGCACTGTGATCTACAAAAACAACCTCAGGAGCAAAAGCCATACTCAAATGTGCACACATACAGACAGACATAAATTGGCAAAGTGACTATTGTGCCAAATACAGATAAAAAAAGCAATTTCACATTTACTGTCTTCACAATGCCAGGAGTGCAGAAGCAGAGCAACCAATTGGTAATACTTACATTCAGATCTTACTTTCATTTGGAAATAGGTTAGTCTGATGACTTTAAAATCAAACAAACAAACAAACAAAAAAAAAGTTGAAGGATAGGATTCCTCTCCTTCCTTGGTAGGAGAAATAGACAGCCAGTTATTTCAGTCAGTTACAGTTTTCATAATATACAACATAAAAGCAAGACACACCAACAGTCAGTGAATAGCAAAGGATCTGTGTTCCTGAATTATATGCACAATGTGACAGGATATAAGTGTACTGTGTTTATATAAAAATAGATTCAACATTTAATGAACTATGTTTTGAACTCTCCTAGGCCAACTTGGCAACAGAAGCTGTAATTTTAACTTATTTCCACAGTATTTTTTAGATATTGATTTTCAGGCTAATTAATTATTTATGCCAAAGAAGAGTAACAAAATTAATAATCTTTTTCATCTATACTCTCTTTAATTTTATCTCTATTTTTGTTCTTTTGATCTGCCATCCAGTTGCCAGTGATTCAAGTCTCATTAGTCAGCATTTTTTAATTCCATGTTAAGAAATATAATAATTTCAACTTGAGACAGTATCTCACGTCGTTTCACTTAAGTACTTGCTTGGAAATTGGTCCAGTAGATGAAGTCAACTTAATCCAGTTTTACAGTCTAGACTCAAAATAGAACAGATGAAACATAAATAATTACTGAAATGTTGCTTTCATCCTGCGCAGTGTGTCCTGAATTTTTCGAGAATGTTTTTCTGCTGGTATCTGATGGAAGTTGGCACAGTTGTCAGCTGCCAAGGCAGAAATGTCTGCATCTTTAAAACGAGTTATTCTTCGTCTGAGGTAAGACTGCAGCTTGAAATCTGGTGCATATGTATAAGGATTCTCTTGAAAGGCATGAACTTGGCTCACAACTTTTGCAATATTTCTTGTAAGAGAATATGGTAAAAAATATTAGTTTGTTCTGCTGATGATAAAAACAAAAGCATAAACCAAAACCCAAACTTTAAAGGAAATTCAAAGGCATCAGGCATTTTATTCTATTGTATATGTACCGCTAATTACATGTCCAAATGAAACTATTTGAACTGGTGACTGGGAAATGCTGCATTAGCTCTCACTATCTCATTAGACAATAGTATAATAAAAAATGTAGGCGATATACACACATAATTAAAGTAATTACCTAAGTTTAGTCCATTTGTGAGCTCCATTTGTCATTGTGAATCCTCCAGTTTCAAGCTGTTGGACATGCATAGCCAAAACATGGGCTGATGGAATTGTTGGAAGAGTTTTGAATCTGTCTCCTTCCATCAGGCATAAGCTGTCACTTTTTAAAAACACCTAGTTAAAAAATGCACTCAGATTAATCTCACATTAAGTATTGGGGAAGTCTTTACAAGTTCTCTATGTACTTAACACTATCTATTTATTTGTCATGAATATCAACTTTTGCCACTAAAGTTCAAGACAACACTACGAATTCATCTGGTGGCAAACTTTCTAAAGTATACAAATAAATAAAATAACTTAAATCAAAAGATACTTTGTACATAATTTTAATTGTTGTAAATTACAGGCAAAATTGCATTTTAAAACCTCACTCTATGTTTCAAAATTGTATAGATCAATAAGACAACGCCTATAATAAAATAAATGTTTAAGATTTTTCAGAACACATTACAGCTGCAAAGCTTCTGCAGAAATCTTCTAATGCAATGTATCATATTTAATATTTAGCTTGCTTTTGAAGTTTTGATTTGTCACACAGGACACACATTAAAGAAATACTGAGACCAAAATTTATGTAAACTTTTGGATTAGGAGTAAAGTCTTCAATCAAATTAAATTCATAATACAAAGTAATAATTACGGTTTTCATCCTGCAGACACACCCATTTAAGCAGATCTTACACCTTCTCCAACCCCAAAGAAGTAATTTTGCATTAAGGAGTTTATACTATACCTCAACAGCCTTGAGTTCCTCCATTATCTCAGCTACTTTTGCAGGTAAAATTTTCCAGGCCTTACAATAAAACAGAATATATTTTTGTTTTTCACATTAATGTCCATATTCAAACAGAATTATATTAAGTAAAATGGTTAGACAACAGAATCCCAAACTTACTGGTAACTGTCGTACAATAAGATTTTCCAAGCCAGCTAGGATTTGCATTGCAGTAGCAAAATTTCTTTGTTCATAGCAGCATTTTGCTATAAGAAGAAATTTTGATAACAAGCTCACCTGCCGCTGGAAAAAAATTAAGATATATAATATATACATATATAGACATAGTAAATCTACATAATAAAACTAAATGAGAAGGAGGAAGAGGTATTTCCTTTTTCAATTTGTTATCGAAATTGCTCTCTGTAGTAACATTTCCCTTCACACAAAGTTTTTCCCTTTTTGTCACTCAGGTGTCCGTGATAAAAGTTTGACCTGTAGTCCCCTCAGACAAGCCATTTCTTACATTCTGTTAGGTTTTGACACCTGCTACTAAAAAGCATCCAAGACCCTCCTTGTGACAACAAAACAAATTTTTAACAGTCCATTCACAGGTGTATTTCAGGATATTTCTTGCAGGTTTGCTACATAGCAATTCATAGATAATAACAAATAAATAACCAGTACAATAACCAGTTACCAGTACAATAAACAATGACAAACCTTAGTTGTGTGACATGTTACAATTTCAGCAGCAACCCAGGTGCTGATACTGTCTGCATTTTTTAATAACTGCAGAAGGTACTGGTCTTGTATGCACTTTGACAGAAACAGGTTACAGACTTTCAGTGAAACTGTGTCAGCAGAAACTGCCCTAAGAAAAATATGGGAAAAAAAAAGGCAAAAATAATTCTGGCTGATACTGGATTTTTAAAGAAAACTTTGATTGTGAAGATGTCAAATTCTAACTATTTAAAATAATTTTGCATTGCTTGCCATCTTGATTTTATACTTCATGATGTACATAGTGAGCTATGTTACTTTTTCTTCCTTATAATTACAAGATAATTATATCTGATCAAAAAATAAGCATATGCAGGATACATTTCTGTACATAAAAACACTTTCACCACTCATTACCGAATAATAAAACCCCAGCCAATCTGACACAAAATAACAGCCAGAAATCCAAACTCAACAACCACAGCCACATAAGAAATTGAACCTGATATCAAGGGCACCACACACTTTGTTTCCCATGACTGGACCCCAAAATCTGTATAAATTAGCTGATTTAGCCTTGGCCATTGAATAATCTGTAAAAAATGAGGTGCTTTAGGTGTTCATTCCCTATCCTTAGAAGCAAAAATCTACCATAGGTAGTGCAATTAAAAAGTACTAATTAGAAGCTAACTGAATCCACTGAGTATGTAAGAAGTAGACCATCATAAAATTAATTAGGTCTATGTGGTTGGATGAAAACGTTAATTACTGATGAGCAAATAATTTAAATAGGTTGGTAACCAATCTAGTAACTACAGGAAAATTCCTGTGTATCTCTGAATGCCAGTAATTCATTTCCCTAACAGTACAGAAGGAACATTGCACAGAGAAGCTGTGGAGTCTCCATCCACCTTCAGAACCCAACTGCACATAGCCCTGGGCAACCTGGTCCAGATGACCTTGCTTTCAGCAGGGTGGCTGGACTACATGATCTTGAGAGGTCTCAGCTATTCTGTGAGACTGTAAATGTCTTTGAGATTTTATATACATACACACATCCATGAGCAAGGACCCTACTTCAGAATCCATTACATTTTTTCCCTGCCAAAAATGCAACCTTTCAAGCAACCCCCAACACAAGTTCTTAGAAATATTTTGGCCTCAACACACTTTAGACTTCAAAGAAATCACCTGGCAAATGTGACCTTCCATATACATGCATGTGCATAGGTACATACCCATATCCATGTATGAAAACTCCTGAAATTAAATAACCCATATAAACAGGCTACCTAGTCTGTAAAAAAAATACTAAGTATCTAAATTGTTTCTCTGTTTCTGGCTGTATTAAAAGTGTAACACTCTTAAGTTATTGTGCATCAACAAAACAGAAGGGCAGTTAAAACAAGCAACTTACTTTGGCACAGCAACACATTTATCTTTAACACCAAGTGCTCTGGAATTTAGGAAGTGTACTGGATGACATTTATGAAATACTTCCTAAACAAAAAGAGTAAGACAGATCTGCTGTTAGTTCTAACAGTTCTTTTAAAATGCTCAGGGATAAAAATGACAGAGTATGTCCCTCTCCCACCCCACCTGCACAAATTTCTGAGAGGGATCACAGCCTAAGAACAGCATTAGATATTCTATATTTCACTGCAGAGATTTCAACAGAAAAGCTTCAGTTCAAAGTCTCATGAAATAGTATGAAATAAGCTTGAAACAAGGTTGGGAAATGGTAGAGAAAGAAGAGAAAGAGTAAGAAGATAGATATTATTTGTACTTCCAAATAAACCTAGACCTTTGTACCTGTTGCAGTAATGTCAGCTGCCAACAAAGCTGTTGGGCACTGCACTCTATCAAGAGAAATGGTCCCACTTCGTCTGCTCTAGCAAAGGAGACTGAGGTTTCTTCTGTGAAACTGCTACAGCAGGGCTTTGGCAAAACTGCTGAACCAGTGTGCAGTCTCTCTCTCTGATATTGTGCAATTGGTCCCATACCTTTGGATAGCTTCCAGTAGAAGTTCTGTAGAAAAAATAAATGGAAGGTTACAACTTCTCTAAACAAACACTAGGTCTCCCCTTGATGTAACTTTCAGGAAAGTGTTAAGAGAAACACCTTTGTGCATGCAAAACTCTTCAGCTGATCTTCAAGGTTAGCCCAGAATGAATTGCTTTACTCAACATTGCTATTTTAAGCTAATATAAAATGCACAAGGAGTCTAAAGAGGAGGCTGCCAGATCTCAATCAACAATCAGTATTTAAAACAAACCTCTGTGTATTCAAGCTTGCTGGTATAAAACATTTTACTTCTCCTTTTTGCTTAGAATCAAACATCTCTTTCCAAGAACTATTTGGTTTTCCATTATTTTTGCTTCTTCTGTCTTCCATTACCATTATTACGCGGTGACAATAAAAAAAGTCCATGTTCCTCTATTCTGTTTGCCCTTTCTTGTCTGAATCCCCAATACACCCATGGAACTGTGCAACTTTATCACAAGGCTGGTTCTTAATTCAGCTTGCACATTATTGATACATTTGACTTCCACATGTTATTTTGGTCACTCTATAAAGAGATCTGGTTTTGGGAAAAGCCTGCAGTAAGTTCTGGTTTCTGGGGCTCTAGAACACTATAAAATAGTAAATACAGACAAAAATTCAGAAAAGTTCTTGCTACAAGCTTTCAAGTTCTAGCAGGAAACCTCTTAGCTCCTGCTGTTTTCTTGTATTTATAGTCTTACAAAGACTAATGCCTAATAAAAAGCATTAATGGTTGACAAGGGGGCAAAGGATTCCTAATAACTATGAATCACATGCTAGTGTCAAGAACGAAGAGTTCAACTCTCAAAATGTTTTATTACCTGATCTGTGATTACTGAAATAGCTGTCAGTAGTTAAAACTTAAGATTATTTTCACAGTTACAGAACTGTCTGGATCTTAGATACTTTCAAAAGAAAATTTAAAATGCAGGTACATAATTCTTACTAAGTATGTGGGCTGGACTCTAAGTTGGACACTTCTGTTTTTGTCAAAATGTAATATATGGAAATGTGCTCCATACACTGCAGTCTGAAGAAAACACACACCTTTCTGGAAACATCTTCTGAGAGCTTTTTACATAGGGAATGTAATGTTTTTCTGCCCTCATCACTTTCCTCTTCACGTTTGTCCACACTAGAGCACTGATCAGCGCTGCCACTTGTCCCGGCAGAGGCGTCCTCGAGCAGTGACAACAAGCGCTCCCCGTAGCCATTTAGTGAAGCAACCTGGGAATGCAAAACAGGCTAACAGAACGCGGAACCGAATTTCCCAGAAATCATAAGCAAGTTACAATACAGTTGTAAGATTCTTACCTGTCCAAAACCAGACATACTGAACATAGCTGTTAAATATAGCATTATTTTTCTTTTATTTATGTTTAGAGTACTTAGGGCAGCTTTTTGTAATAACAATGTTACATATCCCATAACCGACTTTTTTTTTTCGTAAAGAATCTATTGAAATTCTGAATTACCTTGGAAGAAATAAATTCTTTTAGGGTACCCAGAAGATCAGTATTTGTTGCAAAGTCTACACTGTAACAGTCTTCAATCCATGCCTGCAGGATGTAGAAACTGCGGTTACATATTTTGGTAAGGGATGTGGAAGGATCCAGGCTTGCACTGGTGAGAAAAAAAAGAAATTTATTATGCCAAAATTGACATCCAATTCCAATTTAAAAATAAGTGTTGACAAAACCCATAAGTTTTATTTGGTATTTAATGTAGTATCTTAAACTCCTGAACTTCATGTCTATAGAATCCATGGTTCTATGGAAAAAAAGCTGTGGTTGTAATTACTACCCATTACTGGATAAGTGGTACATGTGAGAAGCAGAACTGAGAATCAAGCACATTGTCAGATGCAGCTCTTGCTCTAGTTTTGCTCTCACTTGTTAAGTGAGTCTTATAAAAACAAACATAAAAATTCATTTTAATTAAGTAGGACTTTTGAGAAACAGCTATTTTTTATTGGGAGGAAACTCATTTGTGCTTTGATAATATTTTTCATGGGAAATTACTGTACCTGGATAAAGTGCTGCTGATTCTATCAAGAAGAAACTGCAAAAATTCTTCTTGTGTGCAGAAATAGCGAAATGTGTAAAGAAACTGCTGTACATAACCTTCTAAAAAGGCATTTCTGTAAAGCACAAGAAAACTTCAGACAGGCCAGAACACATCTTCAACTTGCATTAGAGTACAGCAATAACAAACAATCCTCAAATATCAATATGCATTTTAAATTCTCAAGCTCTTCATAAAACCTTGGATTTTTAAAAAATTATTTTTACATGTCTAGTACTCTGATTGCCAACCCTGAAAGCATAATTTGTTTTATAAAGAGTTTCTCTACTTTCAGTTTTGTGAATAACCACTTTGACATTTCTGTTATTAAGGCAAGTTACAATCTAAATAGTATGGAAGAACGTATTACATTTTCTTTTTTTTCTATCATCTCACTAGATACTGCTTTAAAACACTTTTATTATAATAACAGCATAAGAAGTGGATACATTAAGCAAGAAAATATTCCCCGTAGTTCTAATTAGAGGAGTAGTTACTTCAACAACAGAATACAATTATACACACATAAAAAATGAAGGCATTTTCTTTTTTTACATACACACACTCTCAAGGTCCTAACACAGACCTTGAGGTCTCTCTATTGGCTTACAGCTAATCATGAAAGTCTGGGTTTGATGAATGTGGAAACTCCAATTCCAAAGTATTTTCTTCACTTTGTGCTAAATATTAACTACCAGGAAAAGCAGCACTCAGTGCAAGTAACTGGATCTCAGAGTCAGGATGAACTGGGAGAAGTAGCTGGGAGGAAGTTGCTCCCTCTACAGAGGCACAAGTCTGATACAGCCTCTGGCAATTTCCATCCTTCACACTATTACAGCCCAGGTACCTTGAAACAACACTGCCCTCACCGGAGTTGAAGGACACCTTTGTCCCCATTTAAACCCTGAGATAAGCCTGCATCTTGATCAGTGGCAAGGACTGATTATTGGGGCAATAATCTGTAGAACAGAACCTAAACATTTTCATATCCAGGCCCTGGTAGTAAGAATCACGAAATTACATGATCGTAATTTCATTCGTAATGAAGAATTGTTGTACTGCTGGCAGTAACATAAAGTCTTGATTCCATGGCAACTATCAGAGCAAACCTCAAACAAGTAGAAGATAAAAGAGTTTAAAGTTACTAGTTTTTTATTTATTATCAAATACTTTTAATCAAATCCAGCAGATCTTTTGCCTTTTTCATGTCCATTTCTGCAAATGAGTGTTCACAGAAACAACACAAACTTGATAGAAGAGAGGAGAATTTATTCAATGTTGAGTAACTAGGATTTATCACAGAGACAAGGTTTTCCTGATTTAGCAACTATGCTTCAACCCACTCCCAATTTAGGTTCGAAATATACTATACCTAGAATATAAATAAGCCATTAAACCAAGTGGTGTACCGGCCTGCAGAACTCTTACTCCATTTTGATTACTACACTGGTGTTTCTCTGTGTTATAGTAAAGAAGCAATGATGATTCATCCATAGGTGCCGTGTCCATGGTGTCAGTTTTCCCATTGTGAATGACTGTAGGCAGCACACAGGATTCCACACCCCACTGCTCTGCATACATCATCTGCTCAAAGAAGCAAGACCACGATAAAACAAGAAATTAAAGAAGAAAATTCACACAAAATGCAATTGAGTTAAAGACAAATTGCATTTCATAGAATTGATTTTTTTCCTTTTTAAACCATATTAGTAGCAATTAACTTTAATAATTCTTTTGGATCTTACTTAATTTCGGCAGTTTGACACAAAACATTTCACATTTCATATAGTGATCTGGGTGGCCAGCTACACTGATGAAGTAATGAAATGACAAATAAAGCATGAGTGAAATAAAGTCTGACTTGCCTGCACGTATTTCTTTACCAGTTCAAGAAACTGCACTTTTGATTTCATCTCCTGTAGCTGTCCTTTCAGTTTGGGCAACATAGATTTAGTTTCAGGACCTTTAGATTTAAAATACATGACATAAGAACATCAATGATTCAGATTTACAGAACAAGTCCTTAAAAGTACTATGCAGCCATTTTATTACTGGCAAGTTGCTGCAATCTTACCTTTGCTTCTTCTTTCTTTCTGCAATAGTTTCTGGTAAAACTTTATGGTCTTTCTGTAATTTTTTGTCTCCATCATTAGCAATTGTTCTAGTTCCTATTTAAAAAGAAATAGGATTCTGATCAGAATTGTAATGGAAAGTGGTTCTAGTAAGAAAGTGAAGTTTTAGAAGAGAATTATTTTGTACAAAGAAAAAAGAACATCCAAACAGACAAGAATATGATATTAAAAATGAAAAACTATCTTTCACAGCTGTGCTTACAGGCAAGATACAGCAGGCGTTACCTGTTCCCAGAAAAGCATTAGTGATGTCACAGTTCTACAACTCAAGAACTGGAGCAGGTTTGTGTATGATGAGACTGCATAGAAGTTTGTCTGAATCTGTTCACATAAATATGCCTTTAGTTATAAATGTATTTATCTGGTTGTTTTCAAGAGCATTTTTAAAACTTACAATCAGAAGTCACCCAGAATTAAAATTTGTATGTTCTGAATTTAATGCAGGCCCCAGAAACACTTGTTAAACAGCTGACCTATATTTCCAGCAAGAACTGAAAGTCTGACTGAAATCAATGGCTTCCAAACCAGTATAATTACACTGTATTGTACAACCAGGTCAGAAGGCAGACAAGAGAGCTGCTCTAGAAATGAAGGACATATAAATTTCAAAGTTCAGCTTTCGTATTTTATATTTATGTATTTCACAAAATTGAAAAAATTAAACTAAATTTCTATAGAATTATGTAACTTAAGCAATGAATAGAAATGAAAGTATATCAGGCCTCTCACAATATATCAATTTAAAAGTAAACATTTACATTTATAATTGTTTGCATATCAAAGGTTTCATTATTTTACCAGCCAGTAAAAATGGGCCATCCACTTTGGGTTCAGCTTCTAATTTATTATGAAACAACAAACATGATGTATGTCGAGCTTTATAAAAGTGGTGACTTTTGCACTTGGGTCCTAAGTTAACTACCAGTGACCCAGTTAGATGAAACAGCATTTTAAATGCAGTAAGTCCACGGAATGCAGCAGGCAACTCCCACAAGCAGAGTGATCAGAAAACGCACATCTCAGAGCTAACATATCAAACAACAGATTGGTAAATAGGTTAGCTTTAATGGGATGGACTTGCTAGAAATTAATTTGAGCTTAAGAAAAACCTGTCACTCTTTTTCAGAAAAGCTCAAAAGGTTTAACAACATAGTTCATTAACATCGAGTCACAAAAGCCCCCTGGATTTTAAAAAGATGTACTCCTACAGAGGCATCACATCAAGAACACGGAAAGCATAGGAAAGCTATTATCCAGATTCTAATTGGAAGCTGCTTGCTTTTACTTCAAGGTCTGTTTTTGCTTCATCCATTAAAGCAAAATCAAGGTGATGAAGAGACTATGTAAACAGAAAGGGAATCAGAATGACTGACCATTTGGAATCCAGTGGACAAAGAGGGGTGTCCCCTAAAACACCTGGGGCAAGTAGCAATGATGTCAGAGGCAAATTCCCTGTCTATTCCACAACATTTTCTAATTCAGGAAGGTCTACAGAATAAAAACTTCTGATGAAGCTACATGCCTGTGATGTGCTCCAGTCACAGTCGTTCTTAGCTCTTTTCTATAGTATCACCACCATGGGGTTGGTGCAAAGGACAGACAGGGCTTTTCCAGTCAACTTTAAGAACAGGAGGCGGGTTGTAGATCAGTGATTGCACTTTTGTGTCAGTGAGCTTTATTTTGGAATACTACCTCTACTGTGGTTATTGCTAAGACATGACAAATCTTGAGGATTTTAAACCACTTAAGAATCAATATTTGAAAGAAGAAATGGTGTTTCAACTCACTATAACAGAATGAATTTTATCATGCTTTTAAGCAGCAAGTAAAGATGTATCTTAATGATTTAAAATCAATGTACTCACCACTTTTTTAGCATCTATATTTTGTGACTCACTTGATTTCTGCTTTCCAAGGTTTTTCAAGTAACTATGAACTTCTGAATCAAAACACTCAGCTCCATAAAAAGCACTGCTCCAACCAGGACTACAGCCATGAAAGTCAGGTAGATTAGGAGATTCCAGATAGCTGTTTCCAGCTATCTTTATCATGGCCTGTTCCTCTGAACTTGTATTTCCTTCTGCAAAGCCTGGACCACAGCTGTTGCTTTGCAAATATTGTTGCTCTTTTGCTATGGGGATTGTACTCTGCAGAGTCAATTCTTTTTTGATATTATCTGAAGGTGACTCATTGAAATCCATTTCAACTAATGATGTTTTTATCATAGGCTCAGCCTTCATGTCAAAGTTTGCTTCCCCTTTTCCTAAAGAAGGTGTATGGGGGAAAAGAAATAATGGTTATGTGCTGCAATGCATGCTGTGTTGAACTTAAACACTACACATACAAAACACTGTTATGAGACCACATATGTGCTCTAACAGTGGATTTAGATGCTTATTGTGACTTTACATTTTTTTTTCTCAACTACACATTGTAAAATGATAAAGGTTAAAAACATTTCAGAACTACTAAGCAATAGTTAAGTAATACATTTCTGAAAAGTACAAAATATTTTCCATGCACAGGCAATAAGCATTTAAACAACACAGAGAAACTTTAAGACAGAGGTTAAATATGTCAGACCTAAGAACACATTAGTGAAAAAGAACATATTAGCTTTTGAGTTTTTTTCCATCCATAAGTCTTGAGGCTTTTATTCCATACAGAGGAGGCAAGAATACTTGATACAGCCAATAGATGTTAAACTTTCTAGTCCTACAGGACTCAATCCCTTGAGTTATGATGGGACTTTTCTGCAGTTATAACAACCAACCTTCAGGGACTGAGGTGACCATCAAAGGTTGGTATAATGCTGACAGGAGCATTTACACCTGCCAGAATTCTCCCTTTCCACTTGAGCAACCCTCCAGGGCTTAGATATGCCACCCTGGAGTCAAACAAACCTAAATTACCGGTGCAAAGAAATCACACACTCCATAGTAAAGTCTAGCTCTACATTTGCAATCATTCTGATTTGGAATGGAAAACTGTAATATTGAACAATAGCAGCCAAGTGCAAAATTACAAATTTATGTTTTGCTATAAAAATGAACAATGTAACTGTATAAGCCCTTCTGTAAAACACACACATTTTCCCTTTGCTCAAAACAGGGAAGTAACCAAGTTTAAATGCTCAAATTTGGATGAACTATCTTGAAAAAACCTCACACTGGTAAAACAGCAACCAAATAGAAGCTGTCCATCAATGCACCAAGCCTAGAAAGGGTAATGGTTTTGTTATAATATTGGGATTCACCAGTCCCAGCTCAGTTTTGAGTTCAGTTACTGAAAGACAGATATTTTGTAAACTTTCAATCACAAAGTGTGTCAGGAGAAATGTAAAACCCAAACTGAAGAAGTATAAATAAACAATCCACTAATATAGCAGGCACTAGAATATCTACTCAAACACAAGAAAACCACATACAGCAGTTCTCATTTTGGGAGTTTTCAACAGACACATCTGTTTAAATAAAAGTAAGTAAAAGTAAATGACATCCCACAAAATAACACTGGGTCAAATGTAAGCTTCATATAAAAGACATTTATGTCCTCAAGGCATTGATAATGTTCGGATTCAGTGAAAATGTCCATAATTGTTAAGGTGAGTGCTTTCCTGAAGACACAAGTGAAGTGTCTCAAAGCTTATGTCATTGATAGATTCTCAGCACACACAAAGATCTAGAAACATGAAGTCCCTTCTCACCGTCTTTCTGATCACTGCTTGCCAAAAAGCTTTCAGATTTCTTCACATCTTGGAATATATTGCCACACTTTGCTTCATCTGCCTCAGTTATGCTGAAAATACAAGGAGACTAAGAAAAATTAATGCTTCCTATACTTTTATATTTACATCAGTAAAATGAGATCTTACAAGTGACTCTACCACGCAAGTAAAGGGCTTCATAGCATTTATCTGCTTCCTAAAGTTTCCATGTTCAGCTTCAGTTGCTACTTTACAAGAAAAACAAGTTCTAATGGCTATTCAAGCACAATAAGATAGAGATTTTCCTGCACAGCATTGGGCAGAACTCCAACAGAAGCATCAGAGCACACACAAACAGAAGGCTTAACTCCAGGCATAACTTAAGACCGCAAATTACTGTAGTGGGTTTTTCACTCAGGATTCAACCTCTGGGTAACACTGACTCCTAGTCATCCCTAGTTAGAATCATAATCATAATCTTAAGTCAAAGAAGCTAACACTGAAAAACTGCTATAGTCTTTGTTAAGCTAATGTTAAGTAAAGCAGTGCCTGAGAGATATTTTAAGACAGGCCTTGCATGAGATGTAAAAGCTAGACCTGTATTGTTCACTGGATAATAAATTATGATCTCTCACTGTCAAAAACTACTTTGTAACAAAAGTTCATATAGAGGATAACCCCTTCATACATCTCAGTAATTCAGCTGCACCAGCTCAGGTTTCTCCTACCATATCACTGAATTCTGGGGAACCGAGGGCCTAACTTCCAATCAATTTTCAATATCTCCTTAAAAATCCCAACCCAAATGGGAAATAGGCCAGCATATCAAGGCTGGGTATTTGGAGGTCATAATCTATTATCTTTGAAATTTGCTGTAAGGAGTATACACCTTTCAACACTGAAGTTTTTCTAAACTGTATCTACTAAGCTTCTTTGTCAAAACTTCAAATTTGTAGTTCCAAAAACCCCCAAATTAACTTTGACATAAATTGACTACTTTTTCAACAGTCTTCAGCAAGAAGCTTTTATAAAAGTGTGCTACATTTGGAGGCTGCAATAAAACAAGAATTTTGAAATTATTTTTCAGGTAGATACATATCTCATTGAAGATTAAATAAGAAAAATGACAAATTAATTAAGCTGTTTTTTCTCACTTAACAGGCTACTTATGAAAGACTGCCAGGAGGAACACTGGCAACTCAAATTAAACCAGTTAAGCAAAACATTTTTAGCAAAGCTGAATAAATTTCCTTTTTCTTGGGTGTGATTAGAACACATGATGTATAAAGAACTAATACCAAACAGAATAAGCAAATTGAACAGTGAGAACAATATACTTCTGATTAAACAGCCTCCTTCTAACAAGACTATGAAGCTCTCCATCAATGTTTGTAACCAATACTGACCAGAATTAGGTTTCCATTATTCAGCTATCCTAAGACGGAGTTACAGACAAGCGTAGTAGAAAATATTTTTGACTGAACCATTAAGCACTATTTACCATGGAAAAAGCTTTGAAAAACCTCAAACTGTGAAATTAACAGTTTACAGGAAATGAGTACGAATACCTGAAGAGAAACCGCATATTCTTTCCTGCTGCTACGAAGTAGGGATAAAAGCCTTAAATTCAACTGTAAGAAGGAAAAAGTTGAAAAACACCTACCATAAATGTGAAGATCTTCCTCCATTTACTACCTGATAGAGATTCTCCAGTAATTTTTCATCCCAGTAGAGGTCACAAAACTTCTCACAAATTCTATCAGAGAACATACCAAACTTAATTTCCTTTAAGTTTAAAATGAAGTTACCTTGTTCAAAATAAAAAGAACAGAAACAAACAAAACAGGGAGAAAAAAAAATTAACAGCAATATTCTTACAAATCAATGATAATAACATACAGCAGAAAATGCACATACCCATATCAAAAACTTCAGTTCCATCCTCTAAATAACCATCAAATGCAAACTCCTCTTGTATAAGATGAATCACTTCCTGTAGTAAAGTGCCACTTGTTCTGTTCTGATGGGGCAGGACTTTATCATCAAAGAAATTATAGTTGTCCTTATTCACTGAAGTACATGGTGTGTGTTCTTGTTCAGTGAAAAAACTGTCTATGCTGGTAGCACACTCAGTTTCTTGGCAGTTGGTTTGAATAACTGGGCTACTTTTATCAAACTGGTTCTTTGTATTAGTAGTCTCATGACTTTGCACGTTGCAAAGGGAGGCATAATTTTCTGTCTGCATGCTCATTTTATAACTTGCAATAGTACTTGAAAGTAACACTGGCAAACTGTGATAGCAATCATAAGCAATTCTTGAGCGAAGAGGCTTATTCGGTATTTGCTCTGATACAGCCAAATGTACTGGTACAAATGTCAGAACTCTTCTCTCTGAGTCCTGTTTGAGAATGATGTTATTTATATGAAGAAAATTAGGAGATGTAGGACAAGCTAAGGAGCTGGAAGGATCTTCAGATAAAATGCTCTTCTCTTGTAGAATATGTGAGGAATCAGATGCTGATGGTAACATAACTGTAGAAGTAAACATATTGCCTGAGTTTTGCTCTTCTGAAGACATCTGGAATGAGTGGCTTGGAACTTGTAAATCACACTCAGTTGGTTCAGATACAGTTTCAACAACACCTGTATCCTCAATACCACAGCTTTTAGAGTCTTCTATATATACTGATTTGTTGTGGTCCATATTTTTTTCTCTCCTTGTCTCCTTCTTGAATTGCCCAGAAACTGGTGTGTGAACCTCTCTGAAAAAAAAAAGAAAATATTTTTTTAAAGGAAAATTCAAGTAGATTTAACAATGAAGTTTAAGCTTTAACTTATTCTGCTTCGGGATATACTAACTTTGTTATATTTGCATCTTGTTTCAAAATAATAGGCTTAAAGTGAGTTGCAGGAGAGGTGAATGCAACAGGTAATGTTGCTTTCTCACAATTTAGTGAAATCTGGCATGGTACTGGTCCTTTAACTGCTACAAGTTTACTTTCACTGGTAAAAGGCACAAATCCTAAAAACAAAAACAAAGAAAGATCATCAATATGTAAAATATAAAAGCAAAGTAAGTAACAATCAATTTAGATAGAAAAACAATTGCATATTGCACTGAGAAAATCTTATGTGGAGAACTGAACTAGAGAATACTAAACCAGAGTAAACATGTCAGAGCCTGACTGCTTACCTAGACTTGACTCTGGAGTGTCCATTTCATGTTTCTCATTTTTAAATTCAAAAGTGACATGATCTTGAGACAAGAATTCTTCCTCAACAGCCTAACAATAAACATTGAACCCCGAATTGATGTTATTAGCATTTTCCTTTATCAAAATCTGCTCAGCACATTACTTTAAAAAAACCCCAATCTTCATATACACCTAGAATATTGCAAAGCAGCAACCTAGTCATGCCAAGGTGAGGAATTAAAAAAATTACATGCAGAAGTCTAAGGACTGGTAGAACTGTTTAGAAGTCTTGATAACTTGGTGTTTCAAATCAGAACCTTAGTGTAATCAGAGTTTTGAACAAACTCAGTTCCATGGATTGACTGAATCTTGTGTGCATTATATATAAACATTTGAAACACAAAGAGAACCCAACAATTACATATTAATTTCTTCTGCAGAGTGGTAAATAAAAAGAGAGATTATGAAATTAGTCACTTGTTCTTCACCCATACAGACTGTGGAGTCAGAGCACCACAATTTGTGGAGTGATCACTCCAATAGCAAGAACTAGGAAAAGGCAGTACTTACAGACTACTTGAAAATACATTAAAAAAAATCACAAAAAAAAAATCAAACCCAAAATCTAGCTACACTTGCAGGGGACAAAATCTTACTGGAATACATTTACAGAATTAATTGAAAAAACATACAGAATAAAAGAAAGGTGGCACTCTTACCTTAAAGATGGGTTTACCCAATAATGTCAAAATATTTTTGCTGTTTATACCTTGTTCAAGTAAATAATGATCACATGTCTAAAAAAAAAAATATTTGTAATTTTCAGTCAGTAAATAAGTTTTCAATCAAGCGAGGTATTCTTGGACAAGGACAAAGTCAATATAAATCGTCAATTAGAAGTAATCTAAGTTTAGGAAGTCTTATGAACCCTGTCCAAGTCCAAGTACCTTGATAATTTCAATATAAATTAAAAACACACCTCTCTGTGTCCCTAAGGAGGTAACTTTAAAAACAAAACCCAAAGTGACTGGTTATGCTTTAATTAGACATCAGTCTATTACAAGTATTAAGCTATTATTTTGATTTTAAAATCACTAAAATGAGACTTTAGACACAACTAAATCTAGTAACCTTAATTGCAGCAGTTAGAGAAGGTCTTTCTTCAGGGTTTCTTCTTGCCATATCCAGAAGTAGTTTTTTTAATTTTCTTGGCAATACTAGTTTGTGACTCGGTGGAACACTGTATTTTGCAGCCATCCACAGAACTGCAGCAACACCATAAACACAGACCTATTGGTATAATGCAAGAGACAAGAAAGATTTAAACAGACTAAGAAAAGCCTCCACTTCAAAAACAATTCCAGCAAATTATCCAAAAATTCGCCCCATTCCCTGCCAAAAAAAAGAAAAAAATTACTAGAGTTTTCAAAGTATGGATTACATTTGGCTTTTGAGCATGCTGATGAAAATCCCAGCCCATTTCAAAATCTAGTTGTTACACATGCAGGGCCAATAACAGTTGCTATTTTTCTACTGTTGGAGCAACAGACATTAATTGTCTTATTCTTTACCTAGGGAATTTATCCAGGAAAAACATATTTTAGAACCATTTTGAAGAATTCCTTTCTCACATAAAAAGATTGCTGCAAGCTCCAGAGTTCTACCATAAAACCTGGCCAGCTGCAATTTACTTAAAAAAGGTCATGATAATTCAGCAAGTAAGTGGCACACAGTAATTACGAGCTAGCCAGCACAAGTCATATTTTATAGAGAAGATTATACCTGTCAGAAGAATGAGGCACTGCATATTTATTTTAGCAATTATTGTGCTACCTGCAGCTAGACCAATTGAAGTTGCACCAATGAGGGACCTTGAAAAGGACTTGGTCTTTACCAGCTTTCTTGTTTTGTTTGAAGAATTACAGTTTTCAGAGTCAGATTTAGTCCACTTAATGCTTAGTTTTCATAAGTTAGCATGTACTATAAATGCAATTTTAACAAATTTAAAGCACCATACTTTGCATCGCCTCTGAAAGATATTAAAAAGGCTCAATGGACAGAACTCTAAGCACAGTAGTAAATAATGTATTCCCATAAAACAGTGTTTTCTGGCACTCTTTTGAGCAAAGTGAACAGCAATGAAAAAAACATAACAAATAAGCTCACTATAAAAAAAATAGTCTGTGAACCATTTGAACTACTGAGAAAAAGCTACTAATAGGTACAAAAATACCTGTAATAGGAGAAAGCAGCTCAATCAAAACAAAAATAATTTTCTTCCCCTTAGGTTCAGAACTCCAAGATTACCCTAAATTTATTAATCGAGGAAAAATTTGTCATCCAATCCATCATATCCTTCAAAGAAAGATCTTTTTACTGTTATTGTGACTGACATTACACAGCCTTCATTCTCATACCATAATTTGAACGGAATGTTCATAACTAGAAATTTATACAATCATCAGGAAAAAGGCAAAAAACCTCATCAGCTTATTCTATATATAATGTTGTAGAAAACCAAGGAAGCAGATTACTTCAGATATTTTAAAGAAAATGAACAAAGCATAAGGACTTTAGGATTATTAATTTCTACTGTCTGATGAAACTGCTGTATTATATTTCAGGGTTAGTTTAAGCTTCGGAAGCCTTTAAAAAACCTGCACATTGGATCAAAGCAGTTTAAGAAAAAGCAATTTTAAGGAATATATACAAATATTTTCTAGTTACAGATAGCTTTACAGAAAATTGAATGTTTTTAGTAGATTTTTATGAACTTTAATTTTCTGATTCATGATTATTACGTCTAATTCCAAAGAACTCATGTGAAACAAGGTACATATTAGCTAACCTCTTTTCCTGTTACATAATAGAAAGGTACTGTAAATTCTGTTCCCCTAACTTTTAAGATCACTGTGGTACAGTTTGCAACTCAAAGGTAGTTGCTGTGGAGACACATTCACCTGCTATTTGACGTTTTTATTATCTTTGTTCTAAAAGCTCCTTAAGGCTTTTATCTATAGCAAAAAGCTCTAAGAAAACTATATTGGAAAAAGACGTAATTCATAAAGTTCCCATAGCAAAGACATACCGATAATGATATTTTTATCCAGTCTTCTAAACGTGAATAATGTTTGGGCTTTTGCCCAGACAGTCTAAAATACTGATCTTACTGTGACCTTCAGAATATGAAAACATGACTTCAAAGTCTGTCTTACTGCTAACAAACTGAAAATAATTAAGTCTTATGGAATACCATTGAATAACAGATTTTTGGCAGTTACTCCAAGAATTCTGGAAGGCAAAATTTTAGAAGCAACTACTTTTATGAGAGGTCAATATATTTAAAAAATCCCCACAGATAAGCAAGAAACACTGGGAGAAATGAGAAATATTAACACAATCTTAGAAGAGTTTAGCTTTCTTCTTCAACCAGCAGAGGGATAAAACTGTCCTTTGATAAAATACAAAGCAACCTACATAACCTACCACATTACCTTCTCAGTATCCACATCTTCTTCTTCAATTTCAGGAGCTAAATAAAATACATCACAAGATTCTAAATGAGAAAAGAAATCAGAAACAAAATGTAAGATGTTTGCTTTCTTCTCCACTTCCCCTGAAAAGAAAGAAAAGCTGAGCATGCAACGTCTTATTTTACCTTCATCTTTTGGAGCAGCAAAGAGGATCCTTCCATGGCAGTCAATCAGCACAGAGTCCAAACATAAGACCACTGCAAAAAAACCCACAAATGGGCAAGGCATAATAAGTATCTGTTTTTGTAGCTATTTAGCACTAATAAAAATAAATAATTTTTAAAAAGAATTTGCGGTGTCAGAAATTACCCTATGATAAATGATGCTTTAAATAACATTTATGCTAGAACAGACACAAGCCAATAAAGAGACAGTAGCTGTGCAATTACCCAAAGCAATTTCTGCAGAACAAAGACAAGAAACTGGAAGTTTATTCTCATTATAGCCAGCCCTAAAAAGGAAGGTCAAGAAAGCAGCAAAAAAAAAAAAGAAAGAAAGAAATATAACCGGTAGATATACTCTAGTCTTCACAACATGTCAATAAAAGATAGTCAATTTATCTTAAGCATTTAAGTCTCTCTTCTCTTCCCTTCTCCAACCCTCCAAAAATACAGGGTCATCATCTGGAGAAAGCTGACACACACATGGCCAGATCCAAAACTCCTCTAGGTGCAACAGGATATGAAGTCCAGTTTTTCACAAGTAGTTATAATCACACTTTCTCAGTGAAGAAATGTTACACAGGTCAGCATTTGCAAGGCCATGAAATTTTCCATTGCTAAAAAAGAAATAATGGACTTCTAAAACTATTTTAAATGATCTGAGGTCTTCAGAAACTTAACATTAAAGTCATGAGATGATGTTATATAAATTTGGTGTTGAAAATGTTGTGGTAACACTGTCTATCTGTTTGCTAGCTTCAAAGCACACTTTAATTTAACATGTTTCAATGTATTAAGCCAACCGGCCAGTAATGTAGTCCTCTATTTCTAGACTCCCATCAAATGCACTGTTTTCTTATTAAAAAGAAAGTACTGAAAGTATAAATTCTTAAATTGAATAAGAAATTAAAATATTAAATGTATTAATTACAAAATAAAATATTAAAGATGTCTAAGAGAAACCCAAATATTAATTTATTAATAAATAATTAATTGAAGAGGTCTAAGAGGCAAAAAAAAAAGAAAAAAGGCAGTAACACTTTTGCTTTTTTTAGTCACCTGTACAAAACACATCTAAAATGAAATTATTCACTATGCTTAACATAAATAAAGGCTTGTCTACTACCTTCCATAATATTTAAGCTGGACCTGAAGTATATGTCTTGAAAAGCAAAGCTTTCCCAAATGAGAACCTTTGCTGGTTATTTCTGCAGAGGCAGCTTCACGATCACTTGTCTTTGTCAGCAGTTAATTCCCTGGCCCTGCTCACACAAACCAGATCTCAGCTTGTTCAGTCAGTGTAAGAATCCTCACCTGGGCTCCCTGAATCACCCATGAGCAACATGTAAGCAACATCCTCTGATAAGAGGAGAGGAATTAAGGAAAGTTCCAATGGAGGTTACAAACAAGTTCTGTAGCAGACTTGAATTAACAAATACGTGAAGAAGAGGCTAGCTGTGGGGTATGTTTTCTTAGCCAGATAATTCCTGCTTAGGACAATGAAAAAAGTGTAATCAGTGAAGGATTTGGAGGAAAAGGCTGTCTATGTGAATAAAGAAAAAACAATCCAGCTTCATATATTTAACTATGACTCATCAGCTACCAGTCTTCTCTACCATTGTCAAGACAAAGGATTTTTAACCATATATTCACAATACATATCAGCCTCACCTTTAGTAAGCTAGTATTATTCAAAAGGAACGTTGAGAGAACTTTGTGTGTGTGTGGGCACTGAAGTAGTAACACCACTGTAAACCTTTCCACAATGCACAACTCCTCTCAGAACAGGCAGAGTATCTCCTTGCAGAAACATTCTAAATCTGAAACCAATATTCAACTTCAAGGTAGCTTTACTTGTCAAATACAGAATTTTTAAGTAAGGTGTCTTCCATTTGGTGGTTTGTATCCTTACAAGCCACTTCTACAGGCTACATAAGGTTCAGATGACAACTCAGTTGTCAGATGACAACTTTTAATATTTTTAAGACATGCTCTCGGATGCATGTGAGTGCAGTAACAGAGGCTGGCTAAGCATATTACATTAGAATCTGAGCCATTATGTGCAGTTAACTGAAACCTTCAAAACATTAGGAACGTGCTTTGAGGCCAAAATAATCCTTCTGTTGCAAGGTATATTAAATACTTAGTTTTATGGGTAACAGTTCTCAAAATGCTCAGAATCTTCGTTTATGGCTTATTTCCTTTTAAGCAGTTTTATATCACAAAAGATAAAGTAACTGAAGCTGAAATCCAAAGAGATGCAGTAAGTTTTCTGTACATTACTATCCAGTTGTTTATATTCACTTACAGGCTTCAAACTCATCCCTGCCCATACTCTCAAAAGCAAGTTTTTTAGAAAGGTAGGGTGGTGGTGGTGGTGGTGGAAATCTCTGCTCTGTTTATCAGAACTACTATAAATTTATCATCAGTATAAGGTAAACCATCATTCAGAATGTCCATGGAAATCTAGGATGGTCTTCTCCTGAGTCACACACAACAGATTCCAATTTTGTCAAAGGATAGTTTCCTCTTTCTCTCTCAGAAGTTTACTTCTGATAATTCATCTGTATACTGAAGCAGAGGGGATGTGGAAGGAGTAACGTCATGACAAGATCCTGGGTGCTTTAAAATGACAAAGCCCTGTATTGTAGAAAATATGTCAGGAATCATTTGTCACAAAGAAATCCAGGCAAAAGAGGAAGATTTTGTTTACATATATATGTATGTAAAACTTATTTCCTCCTGCTTGACACTAGTCACAAGTGTTTTTCTTAAAAGTCACAGTACAGATTCTCCATTCCCAAAAGGTCTAAAATTTGTTTCACTGCTTGAAGCCAAAGATTCATTTCTGCTGCAAAAGCCACCAAAACTCAGAATAAAGAGAAAAAAAGACACTCATCTATATATGGAAGAAAACTCCAAACTGAGTTTTGCCACAATTTAAGAGAGCCAAACCAGAAACATTGTCTATCATTTTCTGCACACAAAATGAAAGTCAAGATCCTTTCAATCAACAGAATAAAAGGAACATAAATAACTAGGAAAAATACTTTATGATAATTAGGACTATACCTGGATAATCTATGCAAGTCTGCAGAGTACATAAACACTCGTGACATAATGCCCAGAGTTCATAGTCTTTCAGAGGCCTACCATACCAGGATAACAGGAGTTTTAGAGAGATCCACTGAAAAAAAACAGTGAGGATGCAGAAAGTTATAAAAATTATCACAAATTAAAAACATTTACTAATGCAATAAAAAAGTAAATCCTAATATAAAATATACTCAACTTAAAAAGTAACAAGAAAATATATTTATTGAACTTACTAGTAATGAATTAATACTACTTATTAAAAAAAGCATGGTCCAGTTAGCTAACCGTATAAACGAATCAATTATTTCTTAATTGCTTCAAGAAAAGTGAGCTGTCTGGAAGCTCTTTCTTACCATACTAAGGAAAGACTCTTAGAATGTCCACTGTGTAATAGACATATTTTATGATGAAACATAATTACATAATTATAGGGACAACACCTAAACTGAAAAACAAAAAATTCAAATGATTGCCATCAAAAAAACAGTCCCACATTCAAATCCTGATTTACCCTGACAGTTGCATTACATGTCTTACCTTAAAGACTTCATCAACATCTCTTGTTCTTCTGTGAAAGATGTTAACAATATTGACAGAATTAATGACAGGTTTATTTGAAGTCCAAGCACGTTGTTTTGTTTTTTATCACTGGCTGCTCAATTTGTAGTAACAGCATTAGTTTTTCTGACTATCAATTTAGCTTTTGATACCTGGCATAATACCTTAATGTGAGAAATACACTGCTGCATGGAAACTTACTGTTCTTCAGAGATATGATTTACATTTTGTGATTTTTTATATTTGGGAGGTGGGGTGTGTTTGTGTGAATCTAAGAATTTGAGATTTATAGTAGTGCACACACACCTTCCCGATCAAACCGTGCTAATGGAAAAGCTTATCTCTAGTAGTGGCTCTTAACATCAGCTGCACTTTATGATCTCCATTCATCTACCAAAGGAACAACAAAAAATTCATTGTAGGCAGAAACCTCTGAGTGAGAGCAAACCCAAAGAACTCTTTTAAAAAAGAGCACAGCACATTTTCTCTTGCATATGCAGTCCTGAGAGAGTCAACTTCAGGCCATGTTGGGAAAAAGAATCACCAGAAGTAATTCAGGATTAACTCTGGAAAAAACCAAACACTCCACTCTCAAAAAAACCGCAAACAAACAAAAACCAATCAAATAAAAAAACCAACCAAACCAACCCAAAAAAACCCAAACACAAAACTGAAGCACAGGAGACAAACAAAAACTCCTCTGAACTGTTTTGTTGCTTTTATAGACACCTTTATATCCCAATCAGTATTTGTAAAACCTGCATAGACTAAGGGTCTCTCCCACACACAATGGCAGTACATCATTAACTTTGACAAATCAGCCTCTGCACTGTCATTTACTAAAGTCAATTTTTCATTATCTTGTCTATGAAATACCCTTTACTGAGATGCTCTTTGGATTTTATCATGCAATATGTAATGAGCAGGCTACTGCATTGAATTTCATAAAGCTCAACAAAGAGAAATAACTTCAGTGCAATCTATGGAGAAGAGAAGGACACGAATTTCTGTAGCTGAAACTTTGTTGGTAATTTTAACCAGAAGACCTTCTCAAAGAACACAATACCGTAGGCTCATATTGTTTAAATATTCTTTGAAGGTGAACCAGATAAACTACTTTTTTTTTTTAACAAAATATGACAGGAAACACACCTTTTGATTTACTGAAAATGTTTCATATTCTGCCTACCTCCAACAGATAAAAATGAACTCGGTACTTTTATTCTTCTATCCTACATTGTGGCACATCGCAAAAATTAGTAACTTCAGCATAGACAGATTTGAAGCCAGGTGATAAGATTCAGTTTCATTCTCCAATTTTGCTATCACCAGCACCCTGGAGTGCAAAATTCTTTCATCCATGTGTTCTTTTACTATATCTAGAAAAGCAAGCTCTTGAACTGTCTGATAAAAAGCCATCAATCACACAGCAGGAAGGAAAAGGACAGATAGTCAAAAGAATGAATTAGTCTAGAGACCGCATAAGATAGAGCTTCATACTGTTAATAGATTACTATCCCTGAGCAGCTGTCTCCCCCTCCAGAGCACTCTGGCTCTCATATGCCTCAAGTGTCTTTGCACACAGACACTTTACAAAGAAAGGAGCAGTCAAATCTTCAAATTAACCCTGCACAGCTGACATGAGTGAAGAGCAACCCTAAGAGAAATTTCAGACACTTACTAAAACATTAAGATGGTTTTGGGACTTGGGAATTTTCTTCTAGTAAGTACACACTAGTGCCACATTTCTCTAGTTGTAAGATACAACTACACACTAGTTATCCACACTAGTTGTGGTAATATTAGTTATTATCCACATTAGTTGTAAGATAATCCCTCCTCTTGAAGTTTATGTCTCTAGAGGCTTTAAAAGCTGCAGCGAAGAAAGATGGACTTCCTTTACCACATATACAAATCACCTTTCACTTCAGGAGAAAGTGATGAATGGCTAGCCAGGGAAAGAAGAATCTCTCAGTAAACTGGAGACTGAAGTTTGTTGTACAGCAGAAAGCTGCAAAGTATTTCTCATCACTTCTGGGATATCCAAGCTCTTTAGAGTAAGAAAGAAATGACAGAAAGAAATTTAGGTGCAGCAGGAGAGTAGGAATAAATCCTAAGAGCAGCAGCAAAAGTTTATGATAAGGAACAAGCGTCAATGATAGATAGCATGAAGAGGCACCAGAAAAACTCTGTTTTGGAAGAAAAATGTATGTAGGGAAAGCAAATCTTAGCAGAAATGAGAATCACTGCCATCCACAGGATGGCCAAATCAAACTGAGTAAGGAAAAAAAAAGGATGCTGACTGGTTACAGGTTGGTGAACTTTATTTAAATGCATATGCTCATTGTTTCTCCGGCAATCATTCTAAAGAAATAAGAAACTTCAAACATAATATTGTTAGTTGGTATTTGTGTGCTAGTTGGTCTTCTGTCATGCTAATAACTACCTGCACTGCTATTGTCTCTAACTCACATCTCTCCTCACCTTGATCATATCAAAGATTAATTTTATTCCTGAAACAAATACATGAGAAGGTCATTCTTCTAGTGTCCTAATTATTACAAATTCTCACCTTCCTACACCAGAAAGAGAAATGTAGAAGACTTCAGATGAAAACTGAGGGTTCAGACCTGCTGGGGACTTGTGCTTCTAACACCTGCAGAAGTTACCCCATGTAGTCAAGGTACATGACAAGACATGTTTCATCACACATTCGCATTTGTGGTGAAAAATGCATGAAGTCTGGTCTGAACAGTTCTCAAAGGAAAAAGAATACACTTTTCAACCTATGGTTATGAGGCAATTTTTATTTAAGCCTCAATCCTTAAATAAGTATTTAATGCAATGCTCCTGGTACCTCACCTCTAAGGTATTTTAACACAATGCACATTCTAACTCCATTGAATCTTGGTTTGGTAAACATTTAAGTGTAAAACTCCTTATTTAGGCATGTCTCAGGTATGGCTGTTTTGTTTTTTAACATGCAAGTCTCTGATTCATGGATATTACTGTTTCCTAAAACTTAAAAATAAAAACCCCACTCAACCACCAAGAAAAAAAAATCGTAAGTACTGGAAAATATATGATTAAATGGCTTTAGCCAAATGATCTGTAGCATGCATTGTTTCTTATCTGTTCACATATTTTAGCAAAGCAAGCTCACAATAACTCTTCAGCATTTATAAGTCCACTTCATTTAAACCACTAACATTATTTTAATATTGATATTAAACATTCATTAATATATTATCACCAGTGAAACTGCACCAAAGAAGAAACAAAATTATAATGTAATGTCTCTTTCCAAATTTTTTTCATGTTCTAAACAAGACCTTTTCATAACAGAAATTATATTACCCATTCTTTAAAGTAAGAAAATGTTTTTCACAGCATAGAAATTTTGTCAGAAAATATAAAAAAGCCAAATGAGCCATTATTGCCTACAGCTACATCCTGGTGCCATTTTGATTTATGCCCAAAGATTGCATTTTAAATCTTACTTGTTGGAAAAGTGGGTTTTTTGCAGTACTGCAAAGATCATTTAATAGATCTTCTACTTAATTGTTGGTACCAGAATTGTAAACCCCAAATTTAGTAAAGCATTCCAACTATGCAAACATAATCTACTTTATGAACATGATGCTGGCATGTTTTAAATAGCCAAAGCAAGATTTTCATCACTCTTTTCTTAGCAAGTATTATTCTGGGAATTGACAACTTTTCTTTCCTTCAAGTGTTATTTCCCCGGTGTTAAAGTGTCAGCCTCTAGCTACATGGCTTTTCACTTCTCTCACGCTTGACAGGGTATGAATGACCAACAGAAAACAAACTTGCATATGCCAGGTTCCCATTAACCCTTCCCAAGGCCATAGCATTTAAATCACAGAGAAACATTTAAAAGGGTTAGAGATGAGACACACCTGATTGGAATGAAACTGGTTAGAGAAATAAAAGATCCCCACTCAAACTTGAAGTGAAAAATATTTATTTATGGCATGCAAAACTATAAAAATTACTAGGAAAGCCCTCACAAGATACATTGCAGTAGCCAGACAAAAGCAAGCAAGTATTTTTAGTAATGCTTACTAGCAGTAAAGCACACAACAATAAAAAGCAGTGTTCGAGTATTAGAAAAATATTGTCCACTGGAGAAGTACTGACAGGCAAGAAAAATTGTCTGTTCTCCAGAGTAGACAAGGTTGATCTTCAACCGGATGGGGCTGGTATTGCACCTTCTCTAAACAACATGAAATACTGAAAGGAATGCTAGAGGTACTATTCCAAAAGCTCTATTTGCTGCAATCATGCCAATCTGTTATAGAAAACTCGGGAAAGAGCAGCACTGCAAATCTTCTGAGGTGTTTTCTGTTTACCCCACAAGGCAGAAATCACATTAGCTGGGGCTTCACACTTCTTGTGCTTTTGCAGGAAATCAACAAATTCAGGTTTTCTTAAAAAAAAAATAAAAAAGGTATTTGGTAAAATTCTGGCCAATGGGAACTTGAGAGAGAGCAGTTGTACTTTTGTCATGTAAAGGATGGCACAGTATGATTTTTTTTTTTTTTTTCAGTTGTCAGGAGGTAACACAGAGGCAAAACCTGTTATATTTTGGAAGCCCGAGGAATAAAATCTCTTTTCCAAAAGAAAAAAAGAAGCTGAAAACACTAACCCACTCCATTTCTCTAAGAAGACTTGTAATAAAGCCTGCTATATAGTTCAATGACTACTAACAACGAATGACCTTCCTTCAGAAAACAAAGGACTACGAGGCTAGAAATTCAGCATTTCAGGAAGCCATTTCAGAAGCCTAGATGTTGTTAATATATTTAAAGGGGTTTTTTTCTCCCTACAGCAGTTAAATAATCAAAGAAGATTTTATCATGTTTGCTTTTTTTTTGTTTAAGACAAACAAGATTTTTCTAAATAGCACTTTTTTATGTGGCAGAACCTGAACATTTGCTGGAATCATTTACTAAAAGAGAGAATATAGAGCATGAGTCTATCAAACATTTTTTTCTATTGAAAAGACAGCTATAAACCTCTGATATCACAAAGAATCACCACCCTGCTGTCTTCATTTCATATCCTATGTATTACAGCACTGATTATTAGGTTACCTGGAATAAGAGTTACCTTTTCTAAGTCACTGTGATTGTCCTGTGAGTTCAGTGGGAGCAGGATAACCTCCTTGTTAATAAGAGCCTACTTGTTTGCAAGAATGAAATTCTGTTCAGGCTTAATGAACACTTTATTTAAATTGAGGATGAAATATTTGAAGAAAAAGAAGACTTCAGAAAAACAGCAGAATAACCTGAAAATGTGTTTTGGTTTACTTATATGTGTGTCAGTCTCAAGTGCTGCTGCACAAAAAGCAAATGAAATCTGTTACAGCTTTTAATTTCATGGAAGAATTTTGCAAAACCATAATTCCGGAGAAGATTATTTTCTTGAAACTACTTTCATGCACCCACACAAACTTTTGCCCTGGTAATCCAGTAAGGACAGAATATATGTCTTATTTCAACATTTTTTTCCTCCTTAAAAAAGAACCTCTATCACTACACTCAAGTTCATAAGTGATGGCAGAAATTGAAAAAAAGAAAGGATGTGTGTACAATAAACGGACCATTTCTCAGAGTCTGAAGAATGCACCTGCAGGGTTTAAAAACTAAATAAAGGATTCAATATGCATACAACAAGTAACCCACTCAGAAGGCAAAACCATGCCACATGGTACTTATCCATATTTACTATCCTCCGGAACTATGAATTTAATAAGCACACCTATTGAGGGAGAAAAGACAGGAAAGGGAAAAAAGGGCAGATTCTTCAATTCACACTAGTTTTTGAGCTATGATGAACCGGAGGCTTCTTACACACCTGACAATTCTAGGTTAGTGCTCCAGTGGAGGTGTTCAGGCAAGGTGAAAAGAGAGATAGACAGAGACTGAATACAACCCTAAGTGCCACTGCACGGGATGGCTGGAAGATGGGCTGGTAGGCAAGGAGAACAAGGCTGACTTGCCAGTAGACAAGCAAGGAAAAAACCCAACATCTTCACCTAAGAATAATTTCTGGAAACAAAACATGTGAAGTTTGTGCTGCTAATTTTTGTCCTGCCACAACAAAGCTGCAGAAGCATAAACCACCCTGCAGCTTTAGCCAGCAGCTCTCCTACCACAGGGATTGTTTATACCTCTGAGTGTGGCACAAGAGAAAACCATCTAGTCAGAGACCAAACTTGTCCACCCTGAGATACTTAATTTGAGCAGAGAAGAGACCATACTACAATTATCTATCAACATATTCTGGTAGATTCTCCCTCTCTTATTTGGCTATTTATAAAGACTAAATGCATGAGACAACACATCCATCATATTGTGCACGTATTTAAATTCTATAGTGAAACATACATAACAAACAGAGACGGCAATTTAAGAACACAGAACAAATAGAGCATATGTACAATTTCCAAAAACTTAAATGTACATGAAAGAGTAAAAAAAAAAGCAGACTCTATCCTCCTGAAGCTGATGGGATATTGCCATTGATTTCAATGAGGTCACGTTTACAGTCAGGAATTCTGCAATTTTCATAAGCACCTGGGAGGCTCACTGCAAGGCAGTGAAGTTTATGCATTGACAGTAACATAAAGAGTTAAAAATATATGTATGCTTTGGTCATGTTCTCTTACAAATGTAATCAGCTATTAAGGAATGCTGCTCTAACACACTAGCAAGTAGACTCCATTTGTAAAAAAATAAAAAATTAAAATGGAAGTTGATTTTGTAATAGCATAAATTTCACTGTAGCACTTTTTAATTTAAGAGGAAAAAAGGATCACCATATTTCCAATACTAACTCTTAAAGTGTGCAGACGAGCAAAATTTGATTTTCTGGGATGCTAAAGGGGACAAGGGGGGAAGAAATCACACAGTATTTAAGTCATCTCATCTCCACATAAGTGACTACAGCAACTATATAATGAAGACTTTATTTTTACTACCTGCTCATTACTTTTGATTTCTGAATCTCTGCCTCCACAAAGATTATCTTCATTATTGTTTGCACTCATCACACCGTTGCTTAATTCTGGTGGCCTAATTAGGTTTGATCCATATCTGTTCCCAGTGGGTTTTGTTGTTAACACTGAATCCATCTTGTTAAAATGTGGTACATAATTTTCATTTGACCCTTGAAAAGTTTCAGAACAGTCTTCCAACACCATGTAGTTGTCTAGCATTTTTGCTCCAGCAATTGACTGATTTGGGCCTTTTAGCACATCAGCAGGTTTTAGCACTTCAGATGTAGCACCAGAACAGTCTTCTTTATGATCAGATGAAGAAAAACCTATCTTTTTACCATTGATAAGTGACATATGTTCTTCTAGATTTAAGCCAGACACCTGTGTGCATACACATGGAGCTTCTAAATGACGATCATCAGCTTGGTGATTCTTTGTTTCTATTTCTGGTGGACTACTGATGGCAAATGAATTAAGATTTCCCTTTGAAAAAGCAACCTCGTTATTATTGTCTAGAGGTAGTGACTCTTGTGTTAGGAAGCGATTTTTCCTATCTAGTGGTCCACTGTTGGTTACAGAAGTAAAAAAGTTATTTGTATCTGCAAGTTCAAGTGGAAGCTTTGGAAAGGTTTTCATTTTTCTCAAAGAACCTTTCTTAAAAAGGCCATCTCTCTCCAGGTCAATAACACATGATTTTATATCCAAAGCAACACTAGCAAAACTGTCAGTATGCACTGCATGTTTGTCCTCTTCTTTGCTCTTTTCAGTTTGAGTTGCAAGTTGAGAATGTTGAGTCTTCTCATTATCCAGATCAATTTGCATTTCCTTTAAACCACTTTCTCTGCCAGTCACCATGGTAACTACAGAAGAGTTGTTATGACAGGCAGTTGTCACATCTTCCACTGCAGACGAATCACCTGCTATGTTGTTTTTGTCATTTGAATATAATTTAGATCCCAAACTTCTCTGACACATTCTTCCCTTCCACATGTTATCACAGACATCTAGATACAAAAACAGATGCTCATATTAAATGTGTATTTAAACCTTCCAATCTGTCCTAGTAAATCTTTATATTGTTTTTTCTGCCATTGCTGTTACACATCTTCAGTATGTTACACAAATTCTCTACTTCTGAACAAATCACTTTGAATCATAAGGGGCACTCTAAACATATTATGTTAATTAAGAGTTGCATGTCTCCAGTTCCCCACCACCAATCTACAAATATTTAATAATGATTTGCTGCAATCCAGAAAGGCACCTATAACAGGAGAGCGCGCAAACACAGTCTTTTAAAAATCATTAGATATGTCAGGCAATCTAAAGTTTTAGACTAAATACATTTTAAGGTTACCTTGAGAAGCACCAAATGATTCAATTGAAAGAACTCTTCTTCCAACAGCAGACAAGCTTCGACAAATATTACTTGATGAAGCAATCTTCATTTTTTCTTCACATAATGACAAAATGCTCTAGAGAAAATTAATGTTAAATACTTATTTAATAAAGAATAGATTTGTGAATTTTGACTGACATGAATGATGTTAACTCCCACAGTACATCTGAATTTCTATGATGCTACACTGGAGGTCTTTCTTCTACAATTCTTTATACTGCATGTTTCTATTATGTGGTTGAATTAATTTCTTGTTTTTACCATGGGCTATTATGAAGTCATTTAATACAATTCAAGTTTTAGCCTACAGTTAGAACATCAAGAACAACTGATAAAAATTATCTTAAATGTTATCCTTTATGAGTAACATAGTGAAAATGCAAAAAGCTAGTGTTGATTACTTTTTTAAACAGCCAGTGCTTCACTAGAATTCAGTGACACAGGCAGGATGATGAATGTTTTTATTACTGAAATTACATGAAAATTAAACCCTGAATCTTTTAAAAACGGCAAAATACAAATATCTAGAAAGCAATATTCCCAGTTAGAGAAAGCAATCATTATCACATCACAAGAAGTAACAGTACCTCCTATCTCTAATCTGCAGCCTGAGCACCATTTGACCGCATTAGCACTGGTCTCACACACAATTAACTACAGATATTCACACATTTAAAAAACTGTCCCTTTGGGCAGGATGTAGAAGAGAGCTGCCTTTCCAAATACATCCCTCCATTTCCTCAGTAATTATTCCTAGATAAACACTGATGAGACCTCATACAGCTCTTAGGAGATTCTCTCACTTCCCCACTAACCCACTCAACTGCTCCTCTGCTGTTGTGCATGGAAGGAAGAAATTGGCACTGCTGGTTCACATAAGGGATTGAGGAAGGACAGGAAAAAGGGAGACAGGTATCCAACCGTGCTGAAGTCCAGCAAAATGCCTAGAAAAGCCTCTGGGTTTTCCCTCCAAATAGCTACCCCAACTCTGTTCACCCAAGAAAGTGTCCAGGGGAAAAGGAACTGAGAGAACATACTCACAAAGTGACCTTTATATATTACCCAAGACCAACTATTTTTGGATTGATGTAAATAGTCAGCAGCTGCTTTCAGGGCCTACAGACCACTTGGAGATGAGAGAGTGCTATACAATCCCTCCTCTGACTACTCAAAAGTAAATGAGTAGAAATAGAGCTGCTGACCAAGCAGGCTCCATATCAGGTACAGTCTCCTGCCTGGGCAGTTCTCAATCAAGGAGCCAATACTTCTTGCTTTGTAAAAATGAACCTGTTAATTCTTCTGTTGCAGCACTCTTACTGCAAAGTACTGATCATAGGTGCTATACCATTTAGAATATACACTAGCAGCTCAGGAAAATGAAACACCTGCCCCCCGAAAAGTAGATAACACTATTCTGAAGTAGAAGAACTGAATCCAAGAAAAGTCACATTGCACAACTGTTATTCTCTTGTTACATTCTCAAAGTCTGCAAAAGCATTAAAGTTAAACTTTTGCACATTAATGTCAAATTACTCTATTAGGTAACCAACATATTTATAATGTAAATTCTTTGAAAACATCAGCTTGAAAAATCCTATTTGGTTTCAAATTCTTTCTAACAACTAAAGGTAAAATAATAGGCTAAATGGAATAAAATACAAAATCCAATAAAGATATCTAATCAAATACTGCTAAGCTTTTATGCATTTACAGAAAAACTAGTTAGTAGTAATGCTTTGAACAACACTGCATTGAACATGCCAAGGAACAGAGGTTTCCTGGGGCAGGGTCCCTACATCCCTTTCTTAAATGCAATCTAATTGTCACACAAATTTCACAGTGTAATGCCTATGCTTTTATTTCTAATGACACTCTGCAAACCAAATATTAAATGGGAAGAAACAGTTAATGAGAAAATTTAGATCCACCAGCGTACTCACCCAACCTTCTTAAAAATCCAAGCACTGTCTAACACCTACATCTACTTTTCAGGTTATCTCCGTTAGAGTGGGAAAAAGGATGAATTTCTGCAGAGTTGGAGAAGACCTTAGCTGTCTTGCAAAACCTGAGCATACCACTTATCAAGACCATTTTGATAATTACAGAGACTAATGAGATAAATAGAGATTAATGAGCACACATACAGAAATATCAGTATTGCTTTTTTTAAAACAAAATCTATGTAGGGCTGTTTTACCTCAATATCTGGCCTATTTTCAGGATTGTCTTCTTGCATTTGTTCAAGTAGAGTGTGCAGATCTTGTCCAAATTCTGATTCTGTCTCAGGTTCTACGATATATTCTATTGCTGCTTTCAGTGTTGCACCCAAAGAATAGATGTGTGCCTGCATGAAGTTTGAAAAAGACATTAAATATGCTACCAATTCTCTCTCTCCTGCCACCAAAGCTTCAAGATCACACAAACTTACACTATTTTCAATTTTAACGTAACAGTTTACTGGAAAAGTGGTTTAATTTAAACATGAGGAACAAAACCAGCTTCAGACCTGCTTTGAGGGATATACTTGCTGCAAACAAAAAGAACTTTTTTTTCCCCCTCATCAATAACCAGTATTACAATTATTACATCAGGCTACAAATAAACATAAAACTCAGAACCCTGCGTTTGTTTAAGTATTGTTTAAGTTAGAAGCATGCTGAGAGATTGAAGTGACGTTCCTCTCAGCAAGGAAATAAAATATAAATTTGAAAAAAACCCCTTTTATATATAGCAATATTTTATGAGTGCTATCAAACATAAAGAAAATGAGCAGAAAAAATACAGCATAATACCACTTGTCTCTGAAGACACTTATGAAAGAATTTTTAAAAATACTCGTTTTCCACCTCTGCTTCTCTTAAAGTCCACAACCTTGTGATGAGTTCAAATAAAAAGGGAGGTGAACCGGCAACTTTCTAAAATCAGTGCAAATGCAAAAGATTTCCCATACAACACAGCTACCTCTAAATTTTAGAAGTATTTTACTTTTTGGGAAAAAAAGAAAAAAAAGAAAAAAAAAATTTAAAAATACCTTTTCACATCTGCTTAAGTAGTAATGGTATTTTATCCATGATGGCTTGTATTTCATATTCCATTCATAGAACACAATTCAGTAAAATTTATAAGCAAATATAAGTGCAAGTTTGGGTAAACATTTCAACGGTGATACAGCGTAGCCAGGAATTCAAGTGTACTGAACACTGCCCTCTGAGGTTTACAGATACATATGTAAATAAAATAATGACTGCACTTGTACATTAAATTTGGTTGACTTAACACATTTGCTATACACTTTACTATCTCTTATCCTAGAAAGAAGACTGTCTCAAAGGTCAAAAGTAATTTACTTCCTCTGCCCATGCCTAACTTTCTCATTAAGGTGTGTTTTTGTCTCTAAATTGTATGAATTGTACTTTTTCCACAGGTATGCTAATATACTTACTTTCAAGTGAGGCAGGGGACCTCCATGAAGGGAAGTGCAAAATCACCTCATCAGGAGGAGCCATGTGCATGAGACTGGACAATTCCTCTCTTTCCTCTCCCCTCCATGCCATCCCCAAACCAAAAATACATAAACCAGTGCTGACTGCTGGCTCTGAAGCCTTGATTTATTTTTGGGACACACCAAGATTAGGACAAAGGTTAGAAAAGCAGAATATATGCCATCTGATGTAGATAGAAGAGATAAAATTTTTTTGCAAAGCAGTAATTTCAGTCTCAAGTTCTTCACTGTTATACAACTTCATCATTAAGCAGAAGAGGTAACTGAAGAGTTTTGAGAATCCCAGAGGAACTAAGGAACTGTTATGATTTTTATTTTGATTTAGCTGAAGAATGAAGGCTGTTCATCTATTCCAAAAGGATTACTTTGCCCCCCCAGCGGGGGCAGCAGTCCTACTGAGCCACACCCCGACAAGATTTATTTTTGGGGTTTTTTTTAGGTTTTTTTTGTAAGATGAAACAGACCATGTTGGCAAAAGGATACAAAACTACGAAGCCTGAGCAAATAGCCCACTAACAAGGTGATGGAAAAAGTTATTTCTTCATATACAACCTTTATCCATATTTATTTCCGCTGCAGAAACTGCACTCCACCCTAGACTAACAGAACTACTCACAAAGTACAACTCCTGTAAGTAAATGCTTAAAGCTTGATGGCTTACAGTCCATATAAGTTAACTTGCTATAAAATTAACCTGGTAAAAAGTAGCACTACTCGAAGCCTGCCCAAGACTGAAAGCCTGAAAAGGTAACTATAACTGAGAAAAAAAAGATTAAAAAAAAATCTAGATTTATAAACATTAGTGTATTTCACTTGGTGGAAGAAATTTAACCAAAATTCCTTCCACAATAGGAATTTAGGATGGTTTTAAGGGTTTTTTTTCTGTAGACTGTTTCGTAAGCTTAGAACAGTGAAGAAGTGTACAGTGTAGAACTTATTCCTTGATTTTGATATTAAACACTTTTTCTGTAAGCGATGTAATTTTCCATTTCTCAGCGGACAACATAACAGAAAAATGAACATAAAGTTAAAAAAAGAATAAGGAAACAAGGACAAGCTTAAAAATATAATACAGCTCTATTTAACGAGCTTTTTGTATAAATGTAGTATTGTGCTGGGCAGTTTAATATATTGATATTAGTGAGTTATTCCACGTATTTGATAGGATCTGCAACAAGTGACATCAACTCTGTTCCACAAAATTACTATTATAGAAACAATTTAATCACTCCTCTAAGAACTGAACAAGAAAACCACACTGCACAAGTTATGCTACACAGACCAAGCCATGGCAGATACTAGAAGAAGTAATACCGTATAGTGTGGGGACACCTTTGAAGTCAGAAGGTACTTCCAAACAGAATAACTTCTGAATGGAATAATTTCTTCTAGTAACAAATGTATAAGAATTCAGTAGTTCTTATAATACAGGAGAATAAGAAAGCCTATTTGAATATAATTTCATTATATACAACTCAAATACCAGCTCCAAAAGCAGGACAGAAAGATGAGGGGCTTAACTTTAAGGGAACAAAAGAATTTGCTTTTGATAAATTTTCTTCATCCACACAAGGCTGGATGTGAACATTATAGGACATAGGAACAAGACGGTCAGAGCAACACATTACCTCATCCCACTTTTTCCAATTAATAATTTCTGTTCACAGTAGGGTATATCTCATATGCCCTAGTCTGCCTTTAAAAGCACAAGTGTCTGAGATGCAAGCAGACAGGCTTCAACTCCATTTTACTGTCCTCTTTTAATGAAGTTCACTGAGTCTTTTCTTGTACAAGAGAAAGGCCAGTCTCACACTGAACAAAGATCTTTTTCCCCAATACACAGAAAGTTGCTCTGTTAAGGTACTTCCTTTCCTTTGACACGCAGGAAAGCTAGTTTTGAAGATGGCCATTTTAAGCACCATAGCTCGTAACTAATTTATATGTTAAAACATTTATTGGGAACATGAATATCTTTTTCTACTTGAAACTTTCTTTCATGTAAATCCCCTTTTTACCTTTCCCCTCTCCCAGCTCCCAAAACATCACCACTGTCACCCCAGAAAAAAAAGGGGAAAGAAAATCCAGCTATTTAATAAATTTCCCGAGCTGGCAGTAAACATGGGTAATATTTAAGGTAATCCAGCATAACCATAAGTCTGTCTGAACTGGAGCAATGAGAAAAAGCATTTGTGCTCATCCACTAGGTGGGGCATTCCCCAAGTTAATGCATCAAAATGCTTCTACTTAACTGTACAGTAGGGTTTAGGAAGAAAATTTCACTTCCTGGGAAAGGAGAGCAAGATGGGTATATGCAATAAATAAAGCAAATTCTTAAGTATAAAATGCCTAATGCTTACTGGAAGTGACTGCTCTCAATGAAAACAGTCTCAAAAGCAAGCTAAAGGTTTTTCAGTCTGCTCTATGGAGAGTAACAAATAGGAAAGGGTGGCAAACAACTTTTCTTCTGGCCAGACAGAATTGGGACCAAATGGGCCATTAGGAATTTTATTAAATAATTAAGAGGGCTTTTTTTCCTTAATTTCTGAAAAAAACTCAACCAAACAAAACCACCACTACAAAACCCCAACAACTTCTTCCAAAGAAAAAAAACCCTCACACCCACTTGTTTTAAATGTAGATAATGAGAAAAGCTTTTTGAATTATAAGCATTTTGCATTACAGGATAATAATTTAATAGCTGATAAATAGCATGAATTTCCAGAGAGATCCAAAAGAAAAACCAAACAAACCCAAAGCAATCTCTTCACAATTCCTAAGGAGGCTCAGGAGTTAAAGACTAAATGTCACTTGTTACAAATATATACAGACCATGCCATCAAGACTGCACCACAGCGTCAGCTTCAAAAAGGATGGGAGGAAAGGGAGGAAGTCACATTAGGAAACCAACTCTCCAGATTTGGTCCTAGAGAGTACATATACTCTCAGTCTAAAGTCAGCAAATATAACAAGAATTGTAGGTAAACCATTATGGTATGCATTACTGCAAAGGCTATCATGGAAATAATGCGCCCTTTAAGAACCACAATGGCAACACAAAAAAAAGATGTTTGAAGAGAGTAATAAGTATGATTTGAGGTAATAAAAGTCCTTCTTTTAGCAACATGCTGAAACAAGGGAACTCATGTATTTCAGAGAAAAAATTGAAGGTCATAATCATACAAGTAGCCTCAAAACAAAATAACTGTTAACACTAGAGTGGTTTCCAAGACACAAAGGCATAACAAGAAAAAAAAACCCCAAACAAACAAAAAGGTAATTCAAAAGGTGAAGATACATTCTTTTTAAATGATCATGCTAAGTACTGGAAACACTTACCAAGGGAGAGGAAAGCTTCTGCCATCATGTTATAATTTTACATCATGATTGAAATACTTTCCAAAAGGCTTCTGCAAGTTGCAATCAAAAGTTACTTGCCTTGCTGAATGCCATTTTATAACCATTTAACACTATAGGAAATGAAATCAGAGAACAGTAATGATCTGCTCTAGTTTTAAAATCTGCCAATCAAAAGATTGGGAAAGGAAGTAAAAGCTCCAAGTCCACACAGAGAGCATGACAGAGGCATTGTTGTATTACTGCTTGACAGGGCTAAAGAACCATACTTCTCCCCACATTTGCAGACAAACACTACAGGAAAAAGCTGACAAAAGAGCTTTTGAATAGTGACTGCACAAGCACGTAGCAATTACGAATAATGACCATTTATATTTCGTATTGAGATTTCACTGAGTTCAGAATTGTAGGTCTTGTGAAGAACTGAAAAAGACAGACCATAATACAACCAATATTTCCTGAAAAATATTTCTGACTAAATGACAAACTACAGAAATTGTGTAAAACAATTCTTGGTTTTGACATTCATATCTGACCCTTATTTTACTTTGCATATTTTTCTTTTTTTTAATTGAGATTGCACAGATATAGACACTTCTGCCCTTTCACAATTCAAAGCATTTAAGGGTTCCATAAATGAAAGCTTCAGTGTGATTATAAACCTCAAAGTTTTATAAAGAAATTCAAGGTAATGCTTGAGAAAATTACTACTGAGAGACAACATTTAATATTTACCTATGTCATTTTTCTATGTTGTCATTCTAAAATGCACTATTTTTATGCAAAAGAAAGCCAGTAATATTCCTCAGCGAGAAAATGAAAGGGAAATAGGCCTATTATTTTCAATACTTTCTTTCATTACAAATGGACTAAATGCCTTTCTGCATAATTGTAATTACTGGAAGGTGCTGTATTAAATATTAGCTTTCTGTTCATTTGGCACTCTGGATGCGTAGATAATTAGTCTGCAGAGTGTGCTAGAAGTGCTCAACCACTGTAGACTACTCACAAAACATACAGTATAGCTTGAAGTGGCAGCAAATGCTGGAAGTACACTTTCTATCAAAGCTGTATGCGCAGTTTGTCCCTTCTAACTACAGTTAACTTTGTCTAAAAAAACTTGTTCCCCAAAAAACTCCTAAAAAAAAAAAATGGGGACCAAAATGCATCTACAGGTCAGATTTTCTCATGGCCAAAGTTTGCAGGTATTTCAACTCTCAAACTGTCTTTTAACTCCCCTAAAAAAGGTAAGTGAAAGCTTTGAAGTGTATTTATGTTGTTAGGCAAATATCAGGTCATCAGTTTATATCATAAAATACAAGCAAGGCTTTGTTACCTAGTCCCTACATTTTACTGGTTCTGGGTGACCTGTATTTGTATCATCCAGTTTGAACTGAGAAACACCACCTAGGACGTCGACCTAATCTCAGTTTTACCGTTGCAGGCTTCTTGTCTGTAACGATTTATGCCAACTGTTTTATTTCCATGAATTTGTCCAAGTTTTGTCCACATGCAACCTTTTTGCATCTATGTTTTGCAGCAAGAATTTCCACATCTCACGGCATAAAAAGGCAATATTTTGTTTGCATCCACCCACGTACATCTCATTGTTGCCACCTACTTCTCCATTTCTGAGAGCTGACACTCACTCCCTGGCTGCTGCCACAGCATACCTCACAGATTTCTAGCAGAGCTTCTCCCTCAGGGCATTCTCTTCCAGGCTAAAGAGTATTACTTGAAATAATTGTTTCTCTTATGAATGCTGTTTCACCAGCTGGTCCTGGAAATTTATGTTACTGCTAATTTTGTCAGGTTGGTCACTAGTCTATTCTGACACTCTTAATTGAGCCAAATTTTTGATTATTTTCCATAAAGAAGAGTTGCAACACATGAACCTACTGAAGGTCCTACAAGATTAAAACATTCAAAAGAATTAAATAGCTTTTTGGCTGCAGCTTTCTTTGAAAAATTCTTTTGTATCTTATTCATTTGCAAACATTGCAGACCTTGTGTAGCATTTCTGTGTTTCGAGAGATTTGAAAAATATCAGGTTTTCATTCTTTTGTAAGTTTTTTTTGCATACTTTTTGACTAACCTCAGGGGTTTCTTTTCAGGTCTTCTTTGACAGGAGATACTTTTTTTTTTTTTTTTAAATCATAAGATACATTTACAACAGTCTCTGTGCTACCTGAAAACATTATTTTAACAGCAATAGATTTTGGCTTTCCATATGACCCTGTTGTTTGTTGTCCATAGAGTAACTTGCCAGCATCTATAGTAGTAATCACTTTGAAAAGAAACACTGCCAATTCAGAGCTACACCCAGAAATGAAGAAAAAGAAAAATACACATTTTTCAAATAGGCCTTAACACAGTTTCAAAAAGCTGTGGTTACCTTAACTACCGCAGTAAAGACAGATGTATTGTAAGCCACTGACAATTAGCTTGGTAAAGATTCATTTCACTTTTGGAAGTCACGTGAAGATGAACATACACAGAATCTTGAGCAAATTTAAACCATGCTATTTGCAGCAAATTACTCATGTATTTGCAGAGCGAAGACACAAACTAAGAACAGGTTTTTTACACTTCCATCCCACTTTTAGGCTCCTTTAATCATGAAGATCAGGCACCCCAACACAGATGAGTAGCACACCAGTTGACTCCTCTCCTGCATGACTGAAGAAGTATAATTATGACAGGTAAGGAAGAATACTGCAAAAAAACCTGCTGAACACCTCAGAGGTTTAGATAGCAAAAGTTACTCATATTTATCTTTAAAGCTTCTTGAACAATGGTATCTTTTTAAAACTCCCTTTGAAACGGAGTTTCATGTGTCACAGCTCTCCTTATGATTTATCAGCCATTAACCTCCTTACTTTTAAGTTACTTGCCATAGGTAATTCATTTATCACTTAATTAAGGTAACACAACTTATCCCCTGTAGGCATAGAAACAAGGAAGCCTGAGAAACAGTTATATGCATGCTGAGCAGAATGGCTCTGTCTTCTCTCAACTGTGTAGGATTTTTTTTCATTTTATGGCAAATATGATGTTATTCATAGTTACTGAAGTTCTTTATTTTAAAAAAAAACTACATTCTTTTAATCTTAAACCTAAGAGGTGGTGCCTACTGGTTGTCTGTCACACTGAGTAATGCATTCACACCATTCTCTATTGTGGGATACTTATTATACATTTTGGAGGTAAAAAACTGAATTGTAGTACTTCTAGTTAAGAACGCTATGGGCCAATACACTAGAATAGCATCCCAGTTCTTTTACCATTACATGAATCAATGACATCCAGACTCTGATACATAAAATATTTATTACTGTAGAATAACCAGCTAACTCTTCCTTAACATAATAATATATGTAGATTTCTATTTTTTTTCCTATAAGAATCATGTATAAGATGAACTGCAAAATGTAAAAAGCTGGCCGAACACTTCTGTATTTACCTCTCTGCATAATATCTTGTTATGACAGCATTCAGAATACCAATTTTCACAGGACAGCTGGAGGTGACAGAAATAGCCAATGAAAAGGTAGCTCTCATTTTATATGGCAGAAATGTAAATATTTGGAGGGGGAGGGTTGGGGGCTGATTTCAGTTTGGTTATTTTTTTTGTTTGATTGTTTTCTGCAGAAGTAAACCTTGCTCCTTCTCTACTCAAGTACAGAAGTAGTATTACAGTTAAGAGAAAGAAGAAGTTTGCTTGGGGTTTTTGGTTGTTTTGTGGGGCTTTTTTTGTTTGGGGTTTTTTGTTTGTTTGTTGGCTTGTGTTTTTTGTTTGTTCGGGGTTTTTTGTTTGTTTGTTCTGTTTTGTTTTATTTTTAAACTTGGTGAAAGGGCTGAAAAGTTCAAGAATCCTGGAGTATGTCTATACAAAGAAATTAATTCAAAATGTGTTGCAAGCTTATCTAAGAAAACTTAAGTCACACTCAACACATTTCCCAGGAGGCACTATCCTCAGCTTCAAAAGCATGTTCTCAGTTATTCTTCCAAAGTTTCCTGAAATGCTGTAACTAAGGAGACTGATGCGTGAGTGACAACCATTTTGTCACAATCCTGAAGGCTCTGTTGACTAAATCTCAACAACCTAACACTCTACAACCATCTAATTCACAGTGGAAACTAAACTAGTCTTGAAATTTTATCTGGAGATTAGGAACTCATCCATTCTACCATCTACTTCTAAGTCAATCATTTCCTGAACCTTTCAAAAATAGCGGTATTAATGAATGTTCTCATACACTGGTGAAATGGCTCTATTTTCAGTTCATGCAAATGGTAAAAATTAATTGCCATTGTTTCGGAGAGTATAAATTATCCAGATCCAGTGTAGCAATGATCATGGATCTCTTAGTGACCTGAATATCCATGCAAAAAAGGCATAAAATTAATGAAAGAGAAATCTTTTAATAACAAGTAATGATAAGGAATAATTCAATGTTGCCTTTAAGGGTTTGGGCTTACATTTCAACAGCATTGTAAACCACTCTAAGGAGTAAAGGACGGAAGTAAGTGGAAAGGACCAGAGAAAATTAAGCTCTGCCAGTAAGACCAGTATGATGATGGATCCATCAAAAAAATATGTTTGAATGGGCAGCACCAGAAACTGACAGATAATGATATGAGGACTAAAGAAGACAACTTCATCCACAGCCAAGAAAGTATCAGTATTAATGAGAAGAGTTTATGTGGAAGAGGCTGCAGAGAAACAACTGGTCCAAAACATTCATGCATCTTTAGCATTAAGAAGCCCAGAGATTTATGATGACCCTGCACAAGTGTAACAGGAGAAAACAATTTCTTCTCCCTTCCATAGTTTTTTGCATATGATGGAAACTATCCACAAATTTATCCAACACAGCCCTTCGGGCTTCTAAGAAAGTAAACTTCAACTACAAGAACCACCTGTTTTAAGACAGAACACAAAGTCCTCTCTTCACTCCCAATCTTTTCCTCACAAAACAAGAATTCTTAAATAAGATAATTTAAAAATTCTTTTGTACATTTTCACCAATCTTAGGGGAAAAATTATATATCTTAACTTTAATAATGCTTTCTTATAGGAATCTTTTAGCTGAATAAGGAAGAAAACTAAAATGCTATATATTTTCATTGACCAGGTTACCTGCAAAGTCATTTTTCTTCTAAAGACATTTTTCTGCCTAGAAGACAGACTACTTCCAATAAAAATAAGTCAGTCTGAAAAGTTGTTTCAGATTTAGAGGCAAAACTGTAGGAATACTGGCAATATTCTCAAAAAGTTTGCTAGCAAAGACCAATATGACAACTTTGCAATCCCGACTTCAGGGCTAAGGAACGAGTTGTAGGTTTCTGAGGTAACCAAATAATAAACTTTAAGATAGTCTAGGTATTAAAAGAAAACAAACAAACAAACAAATGAAGACTGCTGCAAAAAAATCCCATTGGCCTCATTCTTCCTTTTGTTAACTTTATGTAAAGCAACTAAAGGGCGTCTGCTCAGTCCTAAGTTCCTGAAAGGAACCTCAATTGGGACGGTGATGTAAAAGCAAGAACAGGAAGATTCCATTTTCTCTTCTATACCTCAGCAGAGGCAGAGGTAACCAAATGAAAGTAATTTATTTTTGCCACTGAAGGAAAAGACAGCTTTAAATAACGCTCAGAAGATTGAATGGTTTTAGACTACAGGAGGAGATAAGTTACCATTTGCTGATGACAAGCCTTGCTGCTGTTAGACAGAATTAATCTCAAGGGGAGGCTACATGAAACTAGGAAACAGAACTGAAGAAAAAAGGCACTAGGTGTTTCAAAAGACTTGCTTCCCCCATCAGATAAACACAAAACCAAAAACCCCTCTAGGAGAACACATAAAAGTTTTCTTTTTTCATCCTGCACTGAGAGCTAAAGAAAGAATAGAACAATAGAGATAATCTCACAGTATTCAAAGCTACTGCTTTAAAAGACTAGGAAAGTCACAAAGACAAGACTTTCTTTTTACTGTCTGCTATTTGGATTTGGGAGAAAGATGAAGGCTTTCACATTTAGAGAAGGACCAACAGCTGAGACATGAGCACTAGGTTAGTGATGATCAGCTATTAAGAAATACTGCAGCATGAAACTGCTCAGTTTTCTTCAGTAGGCCTGACATAGATATATATATACACACACACACAACCCCCAAACCTGTCTTTATTCTGTAGAACACTATGTTTCATTTGACACTTCAACTCATGCATTTATATGTACATAAAATATTTGTATGTATATTGTATTTATCACTCCAACTGCCTTGTCACATTTCATAGGAATTAACTTATATGAATCTTAATAATTCAGTATTCAAAAACAATGTAATAACATTTTACTTTGTATCTTTTCTATTTGCAGTAGTTCTACCACTTTGTGTTGATTTTTTAAGGTTGCTGAAACACTTGGACTTCTTTTTATGTAATATAAATCAACTACAAGCCACTGAGAACTGCAAGTTGACAGCCATGACATTCTAACAAAGACAGCGACAGCATTCAGCCTTTTCCAGCTGTGATTCTCTCACAGGTGAGGGATCAGCACACCCCACTCCTGTCCTGATAGATAAAAGCAAGAACAAGTTATAGACTAGAAAAAGAGGAAGTGCGAACTTCACTTTCTTCCCCTTCTCTAACCCATATTTCTTCCTTCTCTTCAAGGTAGTATTTAACTGTATCGCTTTTTCAGTTCTTTAATTTCTGAAGGTTTTAATCCTGCTGCACACTGAGGCTTCTGAACTACTGCATCTTATCGCCACTAAATAATGAAATAAGTAATTAATAGAAGTATTATCCAATCTCCTTTAGGTAAAAAAAAATGGACAAGAGTGAAAATTCACTGATTTCTACTACAAAGGTTCACTAGAACAAGCAAAACTGAATAGCCACATTATTAAAATATTATAAATGCTAGCTCACACATGGTGGACATCGGTCCTTCATCTCACTGAAAGCTCATATCTTAGAAATGTGGTGTTCCACATCAATGAACCTCTGTGTGAGACTCAATGGCAGTTTTGTGATGCGGACAAATAGCTATTTGAAACTGGTTTGAGACAGCCAATGTTTTTAACCTTAGGCAATCTTGTATTGTAGTGATAGAAGCAAGGCTATTAATGAACTCAACAATATTTAACTATTCATGTTGAGCCTCCCACTGGTCAAATTTCACAAGTCTAACACAGTACTGCTCAGGGCAAGAAAATTAAATAGGAACCACCTTCATTAGGAAAAAGGCTAAAGTTCTTCCTATTCAGAAGGCAGAACCAGGGCAAATTTTAAAAGAAGCTTCAAATATTATTTTTGCATCTCAGTCTCTTCATGCTTTTCAAGAACAGAAAAATTCATATTCTTTGCTGTTCTCTATAGTATGATGAGTAGAAAATTATAAAATTGGATGCTAATCTTTATACTCCAGATGTTTCTAACTGACTTCTAGCTTAAGATTCAGTGAGAACAAAAACGCGGTCAATACTCGGGATAGCAAATTCAGGCACAACTTCCAGTCTAGAGGAAAAGCAGAAAGCGAGATCTTTCCACCAATGCAGGCAAGTGACAGCTTCAGTAATCTGGAAACTTTTACTGAGCACAGTTACATCACGTGTCTGCATTTGCATTAAGAGGAGAAGTGCAAATGATAATAAGTGTACTGTATAGAAATTCACCTTTTCTTTGGAGTTACAGTATGGATCATAACTCCAAAGTTTATCTCCTATTCCCTATCTCTCTTGTCAGCACCAGTTCTTAACAGTACATCTACTAAAGCACAATGGTAATGGAAATCTGTAAGGAGATAGCAAAGTTAGAGGAAAAAAATTAACATGAACAGATAGCCAGGAGATTCTCTGTTGTAGTTCAGTGCTGTCCTAGAGCCCAGCAGTACCCTCTCTGGCTACCTTTCTGCCCTTGTACTGCAACCAAGCATACACCTGGAAGAGGAGAACATACCAGAACTGGCCTATTCAATGCCACTCTTAGCAACACAGTGACTTCAAGGTCTCTTCAGATGCTCAGAAACTGCAATCCTTCCTCCAGCCCCACAGGCTGGAACTCTAGCAACACTAAAGTCACCATGGAAAGTTCAGCTGCACTTCACCGTCAGTACCACAAGCCCCTTTCCCAGCTAATTCCTTCTTAACCATGTTTCTCTCTAAAAAGTCTATTTTACACCTGACACTGAAGCTGAAGGGTTAGTCTTCACCTTCCAGCTCTCAACAGTAACTGTAGCTGGTGCTATTGTTCCCACTTTACAAATGGAGAGCAGGTTAGAAAAGAAGGCACAAGTCTGAAACCAACCACATGAAATCAATTACTTTTCAGTCTTGTGCATTGTCATTTGGACAAAGCTTTAGATCTCTTGCTATTTGAAATTCCAACTAGAAACTGACATCTTTAATAGTGTTGTTTCAGACACCAGGACAGTAATGCACTTCAATTTGTTTCCTGTGTCTATTACTCTTGTGTGCTTGTGAGTGCCAGCTAAGTTTAGCAACTAATTAGGCTGGAGTCACAATACCATTAGAGGTCTGGATCAGTAATTCACCAAGCAGGAAACAAAACATCTCTTGTTGAAATAACTGTAGCTTTAATTGAAAGAATTTTTTAAAAAGAGTTTAAAGAAGTCATCTAATAGCCATACAAACATCCTTGTGTGCTTCCACTTTAGAAGCCACAAAATAGGTCACACTCAAATCAAGAAAAACCTCTGGCTGACATAACTATTTTAAATCAGCTGAGCTTTGGCACTGGAGTAACAGCTATCAAAGATCATCCTGAACATAATTAGTAGTTCCAAAACTAATTTTTTCTCTCTATATTGAAATCAGACAGTTTCAATACAAACATTACTTGCCATTGTTCTAAACAAAGCAGACCAAGCAGCTGCAAAAACACTCCAACAAAGAAGAACCAAGTCAGGTCATTACCAAGGAAGGGGCAAGCAGTAACACAAGAGACTCGACAGCCCTGTAAAAAGGGCAGCTTACTGTAACCAAAGAACCTCATAATACCGAGAAAGCACAACAGGCCATGAGATGTATATAAAGCAGTACTATTCTGCTATTGCAGAGTAGAAGGTTACAAGAGGGGTGAGCCGATAGACAAAAGTATCAATAGTTTTGGAAAAGAGAAGAACTTGACATATTAACACCGAGAAGGAAATGGCCAGCTTGGAAAGATTACAATATTATAAAACCCTTTTAACAAGTGCATAAGCATTAACCCACTGTAGGTCTTGGAAACTGCAAAAGTAAAACTAAGCAGAGATCAGCATGGAATCCTTGGCAGAAGTTGGTCTGGTACTAAAGCACTTAAGCATTCAACCAAACCCTACACATGGTAGTAAAGCTCTGAAATTCCATAAATACTCTGAATCCCATAGATGTCCGACCACATGCACACAAATCCCAGAGTAAAACAATACATTTCTGCCTCAATGCAGGGGAAAGCCCTTGCTTTTCAGTCTTGTATATTGCTCTAGGATGGTCACTGAAAAACAGCTCAGGCAACAGGATGCTGTTGTAGCACTCTGCTTTGGAAGGCTTCCCAACTTGCTAGATAAAGAAATAGCAGCAATGCAGTGTTGATTTTTCTCGTTTCATTTTGCCTCTGATTCGTGAGTTCTTTTACTCAGAGTTTGCATTAAAAGGCAGAAGACGCTGAGTTGTTCTTCTAATTTGATGTTTATTATTTCTTATCTATGGTACAGCTGCATGGGACGTGCTTCTTAGTTAACAAGGTGGAAAATGGCCCCGAGTTCTAACTTCCAAGGCCATTTAAAGCCCAATCTATCCAATTATGGACTGACAAGTAATTTATTTTTACTTATAACCCAGTAACTAATTATTCATGATCTGCACTGCGGGTTTTTTGACCCAAAACCAGAACATCCAGATTTATGAAAGAGAAGAAATTAGAAGAAGTAAAAACCCACACGCAAAATCCTCCACCTTGTTACTAAATCCAATAAACCTAATTTTCTACATTTCTACATATTCCACCCAGTGACATAACTTTAATTACACAGCAACAATCTCAGTGTTATCCCATAATTTGGGAAGCCTTTCCCAAGGCCTCAGGTCAAATGAAGTGTGCTTTTGAAGTTCATTGCCTGTCAGCACTAAAAGATTGAAATTATCTGAACCCAGGATTCCAACAGCACAGAAATCAGCACAACCAGCCCTTACCCCCTTCACAAGAGACAATGCAGAGCATGCTGACTTCCTTCCACACAAATGTGTACCTCCATGTACCTTCAACAACATTTGCAAAAGGAGTAAAAGGGTCAATGTTCAGAGCCACTCCTCACTCAAACAGCATTCACTGACTGTTTAATTGTTTGTGCTGTGCTTTGTGTTGGGATTCACTGGGGCTTAACAGGCTTGTACTTGCTGCTGAAAGAGTTAAACGACAAATCTGTACACAAATGAGTTTTATCCAAAAGGAATGCAACGGCCTTGTCTATCAGACAGAACTAAAATTTCAGGTCACTTAGTATTACCACAGTCTTTCCAAATTCCTGTTTCACCTTGTCCCATCTCCTTGGTCTTTGAACCTCTTTCAGTGTATCTATTTACTTTATACAGACAAGTTCAGCAATTTCTAGACAAGGAAAAAGGGTTGGGGGAAATAAGTTGGCCAAAGGAGCAGATAATTCCACAAATCTTGTAAGCGTTTCTGTGTCAAGTCTTTGAAGCTTGTTAAGGGATGAAGAACATATTTATGTAAAATCTTAAGTCCAGCTTCAGAAGCACAACAAAATGAAAGAAACAAAAACTAGCCACCTTTGGGTCTTGTTTCCCTCAACCACATCTGAATATAAAGGTTTACAAAGCTGCCAAGTTTACAGGCAATGCAGGCTACCTCCTAACAGTCCTTGTCCACAAAGAAAGACTCTCCACAAACCATCACGGGGATGAGGAGGAGAGTGAGCTCCTATGACTAGAGCTCTGCTAGCCTATATAGATATATTAATAAAGCATAGCAAATGAGTCAAATGTTGCCTCTCTAACCTTCAAAGACTGCACTATTTCATATTCTATTATACCACCCCCCTGCCTTATCCTTCTCATTTAACATGAGTACTACACACTTCCAAGGTTCACTTCTCCTCCTCCTCACCACCACGCCTCCACCGAGAAACACAGAGAAGTACTAAAATGACTATGAAGGCTACAACTACGAAAAGCAAAAGGTATTTGTACTGAACTATAAAGAACCAGATTTTTTTTATATATCTTGAATGAAATGTGTTGCTAATAAAGGCATTTGAATTATCTAAGAATACATGCCAGAAAAAATAGTGTATTAAGAAGAAGGATATTAAGCAAGAAAGTGTTCCTGTAGCATGCAATGAGATGGTTGACTTGGGAGGCTAATCAATTAGTATAAACAATTTAAATCTAATTTAATTTAACAATGTAGAGCATTTGTGCATTGCAAAGCAACAGTAATCTGTTTCTTCATTAAATCAAAGATAAAATTGCTGATTACCCTTCCCTGAATTATTTTATTGAAGAAGATAGCAAACAAATTTTATATTTAGTCATAAAAGTTCATGACTAGTCCCCAAACAAGCCAATGTAACCAGTGAAGGGTACCAGTGAACATAAGATAGGCCAGCTGTGGTTTAGCGCAACACATTATTCAGCCAAAATAGATTCTCACATTTTAACAGTTAGTGAGCAAATGTTTATGCAGAAAATTAATATGGCATTTGAAGTTTACTTTTTATTTTCACAAAACATATGTAAACAGCACCATTTACTACTCAAAATCTTTAGAAGTTCTAAAATTATATACTGAGAATGCTGAGCATTTGGTATTGCCAGAAGTACTAAAACTATGAACCTCCCCCTCTACTTTATAGATATAAATTTATGAACTTGCCTCAAAAGTGTTACCGGTGATATCAAATTCTGGTGGAACAAAGGCACCCTCTGGATCATCTTTGAAAACAAAAGGAAACATGCCAGATTAGAAGTTAGTAGTCTTACTTGTTTAAAAAAACCACAAACCACCTTGATGATACAAATTTAATGATACACTCCTATCTGACACAAAAGAAACTTTGTATAGCAGCCTTTTGGTTCACTGCAATCTGATGTACAGAGAACTTGTTATCCATGTTACCAGTGCTGGAAGTAAAATAAAGTGCTGTTTTCGAGATATCATAACTTTCCTACTAAGAAACAAAACAGATTAAACACCCACAAAGAAATACATTTAACATGTCTAACCACTTCTTGCTTTCAGACATTTATGTTTGGACCCAGTTATCACCTAAGCTGGTGGGGCTCAGCTGTGGCTTAGAGGCCTGATTTGATTAATCAGACACTTCCATTCACTATTTCCCACTGCAGACCTGGGTGATAAGGGTTCAAGCAGCAAAGTCAGTCTGAACAGCTAATTGCCTCTTCATTTACAGACCAGCTTAGAACTCTGACCTTTCTGCCTTGTTTGTTTTACTTATGATAAAAGAGTAGAGGAAGTACATTGCCCACACATGCGCTGCTGAGCGGAGAACTGAGCTACTACAGCAGTCAATTCTGAGTGAGGAGGCGAAAAGAAGAAAAGATGATCTTAAAAGAGACAGATGCTGCTTCTGCATCCAAGCAGGTACACAGTATCACAGTGTACTTACGTCACATGAACCCAGTAAAGAATGCCAAGGAATTAAACAAGAGCACAACTAAAAAACCTACTCTTCACGTACAAATTCAACTCACCTAATCTATCCTTCTGGGAAGCCAGGATGATTGAGATGATTTACAAGCAAAAAGTGTGTTTCCCTTCTCAACAAGAAGAAAAAAATAGTATGTTCAGAGGCACAGCATAATCATCATAACTTTAGCTTTAATAGAACTTTTGTGCCTGTACCTTAGAAGTGAAATGCAAAGTTTTTATTGTGAAGACACTAAACCCAGTTATATGGTAGAGACTACCAGAGAGGACATTTTTTACATATTCATACATTGCAGCTACAAGGCCTGGCTGACTAGCCAGATGCCAGTAACCGATTTACAGTTCCTTATGACATTCCCAAATGTACTTTCCCTCTGAAAAAGAGGGGTATGCAACTAATTTTGCATTCCTTACCCACCACCAAATTTTTTTTTCATTTTGTATGTGGGCAGAGGAGGCAGAATGGGAAGGGAACTAATGGACAGATGTTTTGTTCTCCACTCTCCCCCACCTGCAGACTGCTGCTCCTTTTTATCTCCCCAGTACTTTTTCCCTTTCTTTCCATCGAACACTTTAAAGGCTGTACAAGTATTTAAATTATCACTGGTACAGCTCACTGTATCCTTTTAACATAATGTTTACAATGGGAATTTGTTTGATCTGAACAGACAAGAAGGTATCAGACCCCTTGGCAGAACATCCTATTGAATATTCGTCACTTTAGCACCACAGAACCTGCAGGAAGCAGAACTTGCTGCTAAAGCAGAGACGACAGACTGTTTGTTTTCTCTCACTGGCAAGCAAATCCAGAGGTTATAATTTTCTTCTGGAAGAATAAATCCATAGGCAACAACTACAGGGAAGCAAAAAAGGACAAGCTGTCAAGTGCCTACCTAATAAACTATATTTTAACCAAACAGTATCAAGAACTGAGGGAAAGAGCCAAAGACACGGTGGATTGTGTGCAAGAGAAGTAGAATATATGTGTAACTTTTTTGCATTCCTATGGAAAACACAACATTCTTTAAAGAGAACTAATGAAAAATCTTTTCCTTAGAGACTAACATGACTTCAGGGAACTAAATCTTTGTACATTTGCTTTGCACAGGAATTTGTTATCCCACATTTTAAGTCCTTGAATACAGCATTCCTGGATCAATTGTTTGCCAGCTATTCAATTAGACTAAAACATTTAAGAAGAAATTGATTTTTTCTTTCCTAGCTACAAGCAAAGATCTTAGTTTAGGGGCATTTTTTATCCACTAGATTTATTCTCTTCAACAAGTCTTTCATAGACCCTTGGCTTATACAAAGCCAGCTTCTTTTTTTTTTTTTTAATTTCAAGGTATGACAAGCTCCTTAAAATAAAGGAAGTTGATTCCACATTACCCTATTAATATGGAACTAAAAGTTGACTCATGTCTATTTGAAGAATTTAATAAAAAACAAACATCACAACAATTATGAAGATATATTTTCATCTTTATTAATTATATTTTATGATGTTCCATTTATATGAAGTACCATCTTTAATTCTAAAGAAGGCAACAAATCTTCATCTGATGCAATGTTACTTTACCTCAGCTTTTCTAGTATTCTTCCTAAATACTGTGATTTTGACTAAAAGAATAAACCCTTATCTTGACATAGATTTAAAAATAAAGTGGGTTAAAGAAATCGCAACAAAAACTTGACTAGTGTGTATATAGAATAGAATGGTTCTCCTAGTTATGAGCTGTCATAATTTTAAAAATACCATAGAATAAGAGCTGTTTGGTTTTTTTCCTCCTCTGTAAAATCATTAAGAGGCTTAAGACCCATCATCTTGAGATGCATCAATGAAAAAGGAACGGCAACCATAACATGCTTTTTCATCTAAGATGAAACAATAAGTTATTTTAAAGGTCATCTCCCTGTTCACCTGCTACGATACCTGAACATCTTCATGTCACTACATACTGGTTTCTAACATATTAAAATTCATTTCTCAGTCAGTCACCACACTTGCCAAGTCTGAAAAATCATGATTTAAAAGAATTATAATTTTTTATTCAATACAGAGCTTTAAAAAAAAAAAAGTGCCTTTATTCAAGAGAACTTTCCTTTTTAATAGCAAATATGCACTGGAATTGCTCCATTCTTTATGGCCACAATCAGCAAGATACACCGAATATCAGACTTATCTAGAAATAGAACATATCTATGAAATCAGACAATCTGTAAGAGATGAAGGACATGCTTTACAAAGGTAGAGACTTGCGCACACAGGTACACAAGTATCTAATCTTCATGTTTAAAATGGACATAAAGAAGACTTATTACCTGGATGAGTCTTAAAATACCTAGGAGGAATTTTCTAAGCAAATTCAGAACAGCCTTTGTTCATCAATTACAAAACTGAACATATAGTTTCACACATACACATCCCTACCCAAACAAGTTTTATTTTACCTTTATTTTAATTGTAAGTCTTAAAAATATAATGTAATGTTTTACTGCAGTTTCTCACTAGGAGTTTGCATAGTTCTAAAACAAACAGCCTGGAAACACAAATACTTACCACTGAGCTGTTCCATGAAGCATACATTGCCATTGGTGTTAAAAGCCAAAGTGTCAGGAGTGATGCAGAGTGTCTGGAAGATTGCAGAATGGGCAATGCTCTTCAAAGAATGGCAACACTCCAGGCAAATTGCCCAAATATCTTGCTCAGTAAGACAGCTATCCCGCAGTGACAAAATATCAGCAAGGGACACATTCTCCTGCCAAGATATGAATTAATAAATTACCCTGGATTTCATGACACTACTTTCTGTATCATAGATTACATTTGACACAATTGGCTGCAAGTAATGTTTCCAGCAAGTTCTCAGACTTTCTAGGACACTGATTAACACCCCAAGAAACACCAAGTGCATGACTTTGCTCTTAACACAGAGTGTTTTAAGAAGCACAGTTAACCTGAACAAAGATATCACAGTATGCTAACATTAAAAAAATACTATGGGAGATATGTAAGTTAAATAAACACTGCATCAAAGGAAACAGACCATTTGGAGGTAAAAGCAGAGAGACTAAATGAAAACATTTTGTTTCACCCGTGCTTTTCAAGCTCTCCCAGGTGTCTTTATATAAACTACTTAAAAATTCTCTTCACAGCACTTCTCCCTACCATTTGTGATCTGGGAAAAAGTACCCTTTAGATTAGCCTGTGTTAAGAATGATGCTGTTGTGAAGTTTAGTGACGTAGATCATTTAATAAACACTGAAAAGTCAAACATGCCATAGGAAAAGTGTTTTTATACTTGGACTTAAAACCAAACACTTTGGATGCCCTAGGCCTCCCCATTACATCCAGAGCTCTTAGTGATCAAAATAGCTCATGGACTTAAGTTTCTACGTTGCTGTCCTAAACCGTAGTCAACTTGCATTGACCCTATTATCACAGTAAGGCTATGAGTCCAGTCCCAAAAAAATGTGTTTCTAATGTGGCTTTCCTGGTCAAGATGTTCAGAAACAATGCTTGTCTCAAAGCAACCAGCCTCTCTATGGATATTTTTGGAATACAAACCCAATACATTACCCACAGCTACAGAAGTAAAGCTTTCACGAACTTAAAGGAATGAGGGGAAAAAAACCCAAACAAACAAAACATCAATTCCATCCATAAGGAAAAATAAGGTAACAAAACTGGAAGATAATCTACAGAAGTTACTTTGTATCAGAGCTATAATTACTAATAATTACACAGTATTTTCTCATTTATATGTAAGTAATTAAGACTAAAGACTATGCTTCTCAGCGATATTAAATATACCCTGAATGGAAGATGCGGATACACATTGCTTAACATATAGAAAACAGAAAGTACGTCATCATCAGCAAAAGAGGATGCGAAGTATCTCACAGCTCAGAAAACTGCTGTGGTTTAAACTTTTAATCCCTTGGAGAACAGTTATAAATTTCTTTACCTACTTCAGCACTGGAGAATATCAATAATATCTAGATTACCATATACAGAAGAGGTTAACAGTTTATTAACATGTCTTTCAGAGAATTAAGCACTGCTTTCATAATATCCTTCAAATAAGAATCAAATCTCAGTCCAAAAGTGTATTGTGCCTTTTAGTCTAAAGGATAATGCTTAATAAATAAATATGAGGCAGGAAATAAAGCACACTCACTGCTATTTGGGAAACTTAACTTCTCTTTTCAAAGGTCTTATTTTGCATCATCCTAGACATGGATTGATTTACTAATGGCAGCATTACTACAGTGCCTTCTAGCACTAATCATGGATCCTGGTCTCATTAAACTCAGTCCTACATAATAACAACCAGCAAAAGATCCCAGCACAAAATCTTATTTTCTCTGTGCTGTGCTCAGTACAATTGTGTAATGCTGCCATGAGAGTTGGAGGGTGGATAAGAAGGTTTAGCACATCTCCATAGGGAAGCTGTTCCAAACATGAAGAGCAGCACAGAGGTTCCTCTATCTGCAAATAAAAACACATGGCAAGAAGCTCTACTACAAACATTAGGCTTTGAAATTTACCAAACTGAGCTGCGAGATGAGGATAGGCTTGGAAAGAAGAGACACACTGCTTATTCTATGGCCAGCAAAAAGAGTTAAAAAAATAAAAGTTCTATGATCAAAACAATGAACCAGTAATTATTTTTAACTCTCCTAGAATCCTCCAGCTAGGTAACATGATGGCATTTGCCACAAAAGAAAAATAAAAGAATGCTTCACTAATAAAGATGCAAAACTATGAGAGTTTCATCTGTGCATATGGACAAAAGAGGCTCAGTTTAGAGTGTATATGAAAATAATTAAACCTGCAATCTTTAAGACAGCCTCAATATCAAATTCCAGTCACAATAAGGACTTGAGAGAACTTCTTTCAAGTTAAGGTTTGAGGCTGAACTCCACTGTAGATAATAATTACCAGCAATGATATCTACAGTATAAACCTACAAAAACATCTTTGTCTTGTGGTTATTTGGGAAGTAAACAAAAGGTAACGCTCTCATGTCAGGTAAGCTTATCTTCCTTCCAGGGGATGAGAAAGTCATGTAATAAAGAAAAAGAAAAAAAAAGAAACAAGGAAAAAGGGAAAAAAGGAAAAAGGAAAAAAGTGCTATGAACGTTCTGTGGCTTCCATCAGCAGTGGATGGCTAGGTGAAGATAAACATAAAAAAATATAAAACAAAACACCACCAGTACCATATGGCAGGCCTTTATATTTCCAGTGCTCCAGGGCAGTAAGTTACTTACTTCACAGAAACTACGTATTTCCCACAATGATCACACTTTCTTGACCTTACTTATTAAAGCTGCTATTGTAGCTAAGCAAGGCCTTTGTAGTGAAGGAAGCATTGAAAACACTGAGACTTGCATTTGACTAGCTTGTATCCCCAAAGAAACACAGACCAGAAGTTTTCACTGTGGAAAAAAACCATTCTTTTAACACTGTAACACAGGAGGTTCTGGCAAGCTGAAGCTTCTAGCGAGCAACTGCTTCAGTACTTTGGACCACTGGAAGTTGCTTCATTCAAATGTGGTACATATCAGAGATGCCGATGCCTCTTTTCTGCCTCTTTCAGCAAAAGACACTTGTGTCTGGTTTTAATATGAAAGTGCCTGGTTTTAACACTAAGAACTACAAAAAGTAAACTGGTCAGGCAACCATGCTCAACTGCTCACTTTAGTTCTCAGCTTTCCCTTATATTTTCTTCAGCAAGTACAAAACAGCTCAGTAGTATATAATTAAGCAGAGATAATTAAGAGAGAGTAGGAATAAAAAATAAATTAATTGGCCACAAACCATTTCTTAAAAATTTTGAAATTGAATATTAAGGAGTATGAAATGAAGAAAGTTCTAGTAAAGAGAGGAACTGGAAACACACCCTCATCCTCAGCATTTTCTACTCTCCAGCTCAGGCAGATTCCTACTTCACATATTGGCAAAAACCCACATGCATCACACACCAACCTCATTCTTTATACTAGGTACAACGATGACAAGAGGAGACTCCACTAAATGACTAAGCAACTCAGAGTTCAGTACAACAGCACTCACAGCCTTCTGACGCCCAAGTCTTTTTGCCATGATAATTCACACAAACTTCAAAACAATCTATTCCAGAATCACAAAAAATGTGGCAAATGCCATTCATTACATTCATCATATCTGAAGAAAAACACTGGGTTGCCTGAGTAAGCTCTCTGAGCACTCTTCAAAGTGGCCCTTTGTTATTAACTTCTCTAATCACCAGGTGATAGGTCATGTTCACTATCCCAACAAAAATACTGAAACTATTTATGTTTTTGTAATAACTAAATAGATGGGACTCATGGGAACCCACAATCAAAGTATATATTGAGTAGGTATGAAAAATGGGCTCAGTTCTTCCTTGTACAGAAGAGTTGACCCTTAGCCTTCTCCATTCTGAGGAAATACTCTAAGTATTTAAGCCAATGTGTAAAAAATGAGGCCATTACCACCTTCCTCCTAGATTTTGCACAGGCCAGTCTGAGTGCAGAAGGCCTACTGCACTGAACATTACAGATGGTGGAAGAGCCAAACTGCTGAGCCACTGGGTGACTTGGGAAAGCTGAAAAGGGCTTCGCATTTTCAGACTTGCTTTTAGCTCCTGATTCAGCATGGATTCTTGATGCAGCAAATAAGAAAGTTTGCAAGATCTGATTCAGGGAATGAGCGGCTCACATATGGTTCACCGAACCTTTACTTAAAAAAGGAAGAAATCTCCGAACATTTTGCCCCAACATTCACTAGGGGGTAAGAAACACACTTCATGTGAAAAGATATAAAGATGAGCAAGAGCAATAAAAAGCAAGTGCAAAACCAATAACAGATCCAGACAAATGTGATGACAAGAACTGGGTTTAGCTACAGGTTATTTGGCATAACAACTGAACAAACAGATTTAACAGTTTGATATTTTTGTTTTTTATTTCCCAGTGACAAAGGCCTTTTAGCACAGGGCAGCGATATACGGCTGTACAAAAAAGTGGTTGGCAGCTTCGGAAAACTGTTCTGCCCGTGTAAATTTCCCTTGATCGGGTGCGACAAGGACACGTACTTGCCGACTGCAGCATTAACCCACGGCTACGACAGCAGTGACGAGACATCCCGCACTCAAGGACCATGACTTTGCTGTTGTGTGGAGAAGGTGCATGGGAATGGGCTAAGCCCAACTTGGTGGCTGGGACCGCGGGGCAGGAGGCAGCGAGGAGCCGGCGGAGCACACACGGAAAGCGAAGGGTGCTGTGGCCGCGGCCTGGTCGCTCCCGGGGGGCGGGTGCGCCCCCGGCCCCGGCCGCCTCCCGCGGGCGGACCCTGAGCCCGCTACACCACAGGTGAGCGCAAGGGCGGCGGCTCCGTCCCCGCACCTGCCTCACTCACCTCATCCTCCAGCAGCGTCGGCAGAGGCTCAAAGTCGTAGCAGTTCACCTCCTCCTCCTCCTCCTCCTCATAAAACACGTCCTCTGCAGCGCCAAGAGTCTCCATCCCGCCCGGCGCGGGAGCAGGGTCTTCACCTCCGCAGCCTCCCTGTGCGCTCGGAGCACGGCCCTCGGCCCCCGCCGCGGCTCATCCCCACACCCGCCTGCGGGCTGCCCCCGGCGGCGACCCCCGCGGCGCCGCCCGCCCGCTTTAACCCCCTCCCCTGCCGGGCCCGGCCGCGGGGCGCCCCCGCCCCTCCCGCGCCGCCGCTCAGGCCCCGGCCCGGGGCAGCGCTGCCATGGCAACGACCGCCGCCGCCTCGCCCGCGCGGCCTCACTGCGGCGGCTCCCGCCCTCCTGCGGCGCCGCCCGCCCCCGCCGCGCCCCGGGAGCCACCGGGGGATGGCCGCGCACCGCGCCGGGTGCTCCGCGCCCCCTGCTCGCCGCCCGCTGCCGTTCGGTGGCGGTGGCGTGGCCCTGCGCCCTGAGGAGCGTGCCCGCCGCAGTGCGATTTGCGGCCGCCGGGGTCCCGCGGGAGCCGGGGCCGGTCCTCTCTCGGCTGCGCTCTGCGGGCGATCGGAAGAGCCGGGAAGGGAGGGCTGGTGTCGGGCAAGAGGGTGCTTGGTGCCCGAGGTGGGACCGGCGCTGTGCCGGGGCTCTGCTGCTGCCGGCGAGCGATCCCCACCCTGCCTGCCCGAGCCCTCGGGCTCGCGTTACCGCCACCGGCTCTCCAAACTGCTGGATTTACTGGATAAACCAGTGTTTAGAATTAAGACAGGTGGCCAAGTGTTTGCACGCTCATGGCATAACTCCTGACGCAGTTCGAACCATAACAACCACAAACAAAACCAAGCCGGTGTCACCAGCTTTACGTTCATTAGCCCCGGCCCATTTTTGCTATCCACAGGGCTTAGGGTGCCTCAAGTAACTTCCTTAAGACTCCCCTTGAAATCAAAGGTTCAAGATCAAGCATTCCTTCAAAACCACCACCCGCATAAGCCAGTTTTTAATTCAAGTAAACCCCGTTAGAAAGTTCAGATTGTTCTGAGTAAACAGGCTGTAGCCTGGCAATGGGAATCGGCATTCGGTAATGGACAAGTAACCCTTGAGCAGGTGTCTCCTGATTTAACTTTAAGCCACGTCACAATCTTTTATCTCCGTTGCAAAAGCATGGTGGATGGAGAGAATAGACTCTTTTCTCCTGTAATTAAATTTTAGAGCTACTGGAAAATAATGGCGCCAATATCATTATTCTGCTTTCCTGTATATCTATAATTCTATGTCAAAATGAAGTATGTTAATTAATTAATCTGTGCACAGTACATCAAACAAAGCAAGAACTTTTTTTTTTTGTATGTAGTATTCTATGGAAAAGATTAATACTCTATTAAAATATACATTAACAAACACTGTGAAGCAAACAAAGATACGTTGATTAACTACCCCATAAAAGTCATCCTGCAGTTGTACGGTTTCTCCTAATTAAATGTTATTTGGATACATTCCACAGTCATGGCACGCTACTGAGAAAAAAGCCAAACCCAGACAGATTGCAGTCTTTCATATATATATGCTGTCTTCTTACTAACATTTTTGAACTAAGTTGATATGAACAATATATATACTTACAATTTGGTAACCCAGGCTTTTGTGAGCAAGTGTTGAAGCATGGGAAACAGTGAGTGCCTGGTACTTCTGAAAAAAAAGGCAAACATGAATCCAATAACAGTGTTATTATATAATGTTTCTTAAACTGTATTTTACCAGCATTTTTGGCAAAATACTTTCTTCAGGCAGCACAGTGTACCCAAGAAGAACCCTGAATTCTGGACTTTTGTGGGCTGGATTCATAAGTGCATTTTATAGAAAAAAAAACAGGAAAAGTTTCTCTGGTGCATAAATTAGGCCTAATATCTACACTCATCCATAAATATATCTTAGATGGCACTCCATTGCAATCACCACTTGAGCATTCACAAATATTTCTGAAAAAAAGATTGTTTAAGTTATACCTGTGGAAGCTGCATAGAAATTCACATGCTACTTTTGAAAGGATCAGTATTTTTTGTTGACTAAGAGAAATTCCCTTGCTAGTAATTGAGCGACAGGGCATTTTTGCTGTGAGGTTAGCAGGCTTGGGTTCAGACACCTACCCTGCATTATTTGGGTGTACGTTGTTTATTTATTGAACCTAGGCTTAGGTAGATTTTGTCAGAGTAAGTACCTGACTGACTGTCTTCAAGTGATTCAAGATGCTTCAGACCTATCTCGTGGTTGCTCTCATTAACTTATTTGCTCTACTGAAGAACTATTTATATGAAGTGGAATATGTACAAAGTGGAAGACAAAATGAAACAAACACAGTATTGCTCTGTAAACAAAAACTTGTAGTGGACTTAGCCTTCTCACAAATCCATGATGGGCAGGACAGGACAATCCTTGGAACTGACATGGTTTGGTGAATTTTTTCCGGAAAAAATGCTATACTAAGCCTCTGCTCTCATCAATAATAGTGTTGTTTTGCTTTCCTCACAGTTGAGACAACTGTCAGAAAAAGCATTGCAACTTGCTTGATACACTCATGTGGCAATTTTCTGGCTAGAATATTCATTCTTATTAACTTCTGGAATTAGTCATGGCCCACGGGAATTGTTGGAAGATATGCAACACTACACGGTTCAGCATTATAAAAACCCCCACATGTAGATGAAGCTGTCAGTTTGTCTGCAGTCATATTTTCCATTCTTTCTTTTCCACAATGTTGCTTAAGGAAGTGTAAGTTCCTAGGAGGTCTTTATTGGTAGGCATTTTTTGAAAGGAGTTTTGATGGATATATGTCTGTGGAAATTTACTTCTGAGTCTGAGGCTGACTGAACATGCAGGTGAATATCATATTAAACACAGAAATATATAGAAGACAAATCAGGTTCTCATAGGTGAGAGTCCTCAAAAGGCAGAAATAAAAACATTAATTTGCACTAATAATATTCTATAGCCAGAAAAGAAATAAGAATTTTTATCATAGATTAAATGAATATACTGTGATTAAAATTGTTTTATTAAAGGATATTTGGAACAGGTTTTATTATGAAAGTACCAGAGAGAGGTTTCATTTACCTGTGATCAGATTTTGAACATGAGCTGAGCTCTCTTTAGCAACAATTACACCAGGAATCAAAATTATTAAAGATTTTGATTTCTTAGTAGTAGATTAGAGATGGAGAGCTGACCAAAGGTAAAATCCAGATATAGTGTAGATATTACATGAGAAAACTCTTGACCAAAAAAATTATTAAATCAACATGGAGTTTTGTGGTTTAGACTGTATGATCACAGACAATGCAGAGGGAATGGATCAAATACACCTGATTTCAGTCCTCCCACAGTTTCAGCGTACTCCCCTTAAACTGTATCTAATTTGTAGGAAATGCATTAGAGTAAGGGCAGTTTGCAATTTTCACATAAGAAAATAAGGAACCTTTTCAGCGAAGTAGCTGACTCAATTTCTGTTTCTGACAGCAGCTGATAGCAGATGTCTAGAGAAGAGTGCAGGAACAAGGCAGTAACACACTGTGTTCTCAGAACTTCCAGAGCGTCACAGTTCAGATAGTCCCTAAGGCAGTGGTAGTGTCTACTGGTTCAAGAGACACTGAAATATTTTCCTTTAATGAATTTGTTCATTCACTTTTTGAGTCTGAATGGGTTTACTATCTACCATATCCTATTACAAAATTCCTCAACTGACCCACACATAAAGTAAATTCTTTGTTTCATTTGAGCCCCCTAACTTCTTGTATTTAAAAAGGTGGTGGATAGATTCTTTATTTGTCGTCTTTCTAACATTTATGATACTGTAGAGTTTTCATATCTCCCCTAGTTTCATTTTTTCTCGTTGAAAGGCCCTGGTCTAGTTGTTCACTTGCAGAATAGAAACTATTCCATAACTTCGATCATGCTTTAGCACTTCACAGTATTTTTTCTAATTGTGTCATTATATAATTAAAAAATGTGAGGAAAGAAGGCAGGAAGGCAGGCAGGAAGGCAGGAAGGCAGGAAGGAAGGAAGGAAGGAAGGAAGGAATTTTAAAAAATACATTAATAGCCTGCAAAATAAAAGGAAGTACTTCTTTTAACTGTGATTTATTGATTTAGTTATGAGCTGCATGCCTTTTACTTCCAGGTAGCTGCATCCATGGGATATCATAAAAAATAATTCAGTGGGCACAAGCCATAGAGAATGGATTCCTGAGAATTCAGGAAGTGACTGCCAGCACCCCTGTCTCTGCAACATAATCTAAATACAGGCTACATGAGAAAGGAAATTGTACAGGGTACTACAGTTACACCACTTTGAGCCACTGGAGATGTCTTTCATGTTCTTTTGTAGGTTTTTCCTTTTCACTATAGCACTTTGGTTATTCTTTTTAATAGATTATATAATCATAATTGACTATTATAATTTGGAGTACCAGCCTTGTAGATGAAAGGCATACATTTGTTACACTATAATTAGATTGTACATTCTCTTTTTAAGAGTTTTCGTTTAATGGCAGTTTGCCTGAAGGTTCTCATTTTAATTTAGTTTGGGTGAAACTGAGGGAACTGAAGGATTGCTGTATAAAGAATTGGGTTTTTTGTGCGTGTGACTTATATCCCTTTCAATTGTTTGGGTTCTGTTAATCAGAGATCTCTTTAATGCCATGGGTTTTAATACTTTCACAGTCTATGAAACTACTATTGTTCCTTTAGCAATTATTTGGATTTCAAGACAGAGACATGCTTTCTGCCAGTTGCCAACTGCTGCTGCCTTTGTGGCAGCAGTGAGAAAGCATTGCAATAAAGAGCAAATTGTGTTGCTGCTACTGAAAAACCTGAAAGAATTCAAAGGTAAAGAACCACAATTTTTAAACCGACCCCGTTACTGCTATGACTCATAGAGGAGCGTAACTCTGCTTGCCTGAAGTGGTAGGTTAGTTTGTATTCCAGGTACTTCAGAATCTTACAAAGGCAATAGGGGTGAGTTAGTTGTGCATTCTGAAGAAGATGGGAAAATTACATGCATAGACTGTTACTATATGGCAAAACCCATATAGAGCCTTCTCTTTTCATGAGGTTGAATGGTAGAAGAGTAAACTTCAGAATCATGAAGCACAGTCTTCAGTCATTATAGACACCTGTCACATCATTCTTTTCAAAGAAGTAATCAAACTCCACCTGCTCCTACATGTTCAGAACTTTCTGATTTCCAGCCTTTACTTACATTCTTTTACTTACAACTTTTGCCCCAACATTGTCTTTTATTTTTTAATCTCAGTTCTACTTCTTTACTGATTATAACTTTATGTATACGTCTGTTCTGTTGCCTCATCTTTTCCTAACAGTGCATTTTCTTAAATACCCATTTTAGTCATGATTGCTCTTCTCCTACACTACATTTTTATTGTATTTATAATACTGATAAACCTGCATTTCATAATTTCCTCAGGTGCTTAGGAGATCTTTTCTATAGAGTCCTCTTCTATCTCTTCCCTTGATGTATTTCTTTAGGTATGTGCCTTTTTTCATCTTCATAATTTCTCACATGTCCACTGTCTAAAGACTTTGATTTCACTGCATCTTTGAATAGTAGTTTCATTTGTTTTCATGTGAAAGATGATAAAAGGATTCTTGACCCTTCTCCTCCTCAGGACATCTTTCAGCCATCTAATCCATTTTCCTATGAACTGCAGCAGCATCTACAATTCCTGTATTCTTTTCACATGAACTCTACTAGGTGGCACTCCAGGCATAGATAGCTCCCATCAGGATCTACTTCAGAATAATGTGCTTTGCATTTAGGCATCTCCACTTTGTCATTCTTTAAATATCCTATGCTGTTGCAGTTGGATATTACCCCCCTCTACCAGCTGAAATGCAGAGATAGACAGAAGAAGTAAAGACCATAATTTGGCCCAAATTGAAGTCAAAGCACAACTGTCATGGCATAATTTCCTTTGAAGAGAACTCATTGAGATGCAAGATCAAAGACTGAAATTGTTTTTATTTGTATGCAAATGGGCAAATAAGCTAGTAATCATCCAATACGCAAACACACCTTTTTTTTCACTGCTGCAAAATTAGGACTAGAGGAGGTATGTGTCCAAAATAAATCCAGTGCTAAGTCTGGTATTTGGGAATTTCTGAGTCATTGTCTCATTAATTCAATTAGATTATTAGGTTTGTCATAGGCAGTACCTATCCAGAAATATACATGTGTGTGCTCACACATATGGAAAGACTGGTAATGGGATTCTTCCTATTGTTATCACTCTGGAGTGTTGTATGACTATCTCAGTATCTTACAATGAGCTTGTATTGCAAGGTAGAGTCCACCATACTTGTTTCACATGGTAAAGTGAGGCATCATGAAAATAACTTCCAACATTACTCAGGAGTCTCATACCAAATGGAAATTTAAGCCATAAACCTGGAAAGCCAAGTTTATGCAATAATTGCAAAACATTCTGCAATTGATTCTGAACTGCTTTAGTTTGGACATTATAATATTGTCTTCGTAACACAATATTGTCTTTATAACACCTACTCCTTGCTCTTTTAATTCATTTTAGTGGTGTTCATTTGAAAACACAAGAAAAAGTTGCACAGGAGAGAATTTTAAAAGAAAATGTGCATAATAAAGTCTGATATGGTGCCTGTGGCAATTTCGCATTGGAAAATAAGATGCAGGGTAGAACCAACCATCCTTCAGAGAAACATCTCATAATGATTAACTAAGACTTAAATTCATATAAAAGAAACATAAAAATTAGCTAAGTGCATGCAGCATTCTCACCCTGAGATTGCTTATATTTCTGACATTTGGCTATTTCCTTAAGCTTTCCTCTAGAGATTTATGAGATCATCATCAGCTGGAGAGGAAAACACTGACAGGACAAAGTAGTCTCCCATCTATGGGGCAGTGAATCAAACTGAATTGTTTAAATTACTCTTGAAGTTAACAAGCCAGCAGGAAAAGCCCATCCTGAAGACCTAATGTCTCCAACACAATCGCTCGGTGTTCCCAACAGCTGATGCGCAATCCACGAGTGTCTGTGTTGTTCTATTCCTTTCCTCAGAGACATGACCGTGGCTGTCCTGGGAGTCTTTCTCAATAAAACATAAAGACAAACTAGAACATAGATAACACATTCTACTAGCGACAGAGGTAATATACAATATTTACAATTTAATCTTTTTGATTTGCTGTGACTACTTGTCTCCAGTGAGGATTTAGCTACTGCGCTTCACACTTGGGTCAATGCAGTTCTTTCTCTGACACTGAATTGGAAAGGCATTCAGAAATTCCACCTGTGCAAGACAAAACAACACAAATCTCCTGGGAGCATACCAGGTGCTGTTCTTCATATTCCTTACAGGTCCTCCAAAATAAAAGCATTTCTAATCCAGCAACCTCTTCTCCATTCTTACCCTAGGAAAAAAACTGCTGTGCATGGAAGCCCAAGGGCTGCAGTACTTCACTGTGAAGCACTCAGGAGCTGAGATCAGACTGTTCTTGGCAGAGAGCCCTATGTTATGTTACTTTGTGCCAGAGCTGATTAGAATGAGTCCGATACCAATCAATTTCAGATCACAATGCTGAACGCGATCTTTCTGCCAAGCCCTTCAATAGGTAACAAAGATAGTCAGAGAAACCTTCAAAGGTACAGATCATCCAGTAAAGTCACTTGACCTCAGAAGAGCAGAGGTTTTTTACATACAAACTGAGGCAAATCTCATACAGAGTATCAGAAAATGTCTGTTGAAGAACACAGCAGGGGCCATATTGAGGCTATTAAAAATGCAGATTTAATTTCCAAAATAGTTCCAGAGAGACTTTTATTTTTCACATAGCCACAGCTGAAGAGGCAAAGGACATTTGCTAAGGGTGACCTCTGCTAAGATAGCTTTCAAATGCTGTGAGTAGGGTGTGCTCCTGGCAGATGGAAGAAGTAGTCCTTTATGCAGACCTGCTTTGAGTTTGAACCCTGATGCCACACACAGGTGAATGCTCTTTTTGCATTCTGAGAAAAAAACCCCAACACTTCTATTTCCAGTCACCCTGAATTGACTCTTTTCTAACTTCTCAATTCAGCTACTGTAGTGAAAAAAATCAATTATTTTTACTACCCAAATCTCAATTTTGTGACTACTGCCTAGATAATTTGCTGATGGATACATTAGTAATGTCTGTGTGTTGTCCCACTGGGGACTCCTATATACTGGGAGATGCTCCTCTGAGGAGAAGCAGTTGATACCCAGATTCTAGCCATAACATTTATAAATACAACCTGAAAACATAGTTGAGACCGAATTTTTTACATTGCACATGCAGATTAGCAGGAGGAGAGAAGATTTTACCAGAAGAGCTCCTCTTACCAAGAGATCTCACCAGGAGAAAGGAGAAAATATCCCCCTAGCCTTCAAATGATACAGGCCCTGAAGGATTGATATGCACTCTGTTTTACGTGATTGTAGATTTTTAGACTTTTAAAGAACTAATTCCAGGGCAGAGGTGACTGATTTGCAAATACTCTTAAATACATGATCATTAGCTGTATATTAGTGGAGCTCAAAATAGAGTTTAATGAGCCAGGAAGAAAGATAAATTGCTGAGTTCAGCTTAAAGACTATAGTAGCTATGGCAAGTATGTGTTTGAAACATTTGTCATTAATTAGGCATCGTCAGTTACCTCGTGGATGAAGGCAAAGCCATCTTGGGCATCATAAAATCCATGAACTGCAGTATATGTCTCCAGAATTTGATAATCCAAATTAATCAACTGGGCAAAACTCTCTTCCAAACCATTAGAGCTATTGATTCATCTGAATCTATAACATGTTATTAAATTTTCATTCTTGGTAAAGATAGTTGATTTATATTAAGGGGAAAAAAAGAGGAAAGATTGTGTATAGCAAGCAGTTAGGTAGAAGAGTATCCAATAAAGAAACTCTTTTAGCGCACAGGGAGAAGCAGAAAGAGTACAAGGTAGTGCTTCCATCCAGTATTGCATAGGATTTCACTGATTTCATGAAATTTTTGGTCTCTGCATTGGTGTCTGCATGAGCACACCTTTCAAGAGGCAGGAAAGAGCCAGCTACTTGTCTCTCAGAGGCAATACACCCCAATTTTCATCTGCCTCACGAGGACAGATAAGTTATTTAAATTCAACTTCTTGAAATAAAACCCTAGTTTTATTTGTAGGAGCATAGCCAGGAAAAATGGTTAAAACAAACAAACAAAAAGTTCACCTGCATGCAAGCTTCCCTAGTCAGACTTCCCTATTTCTAGTCACTCCTTACTACTGCATGGAATAAAGGGAAAACGCTTCTCACCACTACTTCTCTCTGAATACCCTCATAAGACCTCTTCCACTTGGGACCTAAAAATACAAAACTAGAATCACTTATATATTCAATATAACAAATTCCAGTTATCCTAATGCACCTAATGTCTTCCGTGTCCCCCATACATCAGTAGTTGTCAGGGTGGCACATGACCAGTGGAATGGCTTTTTTTCTTACCTTGTTCAAAAGGCTGTCTGGGCATGACCAGAAGATGTGGCCTCCAGGAACGTTCTCTTGAAGTCAGAACTTCTGTGGGGCTGCTCTGTCCAGTGTGAAGCTGAAGTACTGGACAGTTTGTTTGGTGCAAAGCCTTCAGGTGGTACAGAACCAACACAGGAACATCCAGGCCATCAAGTATTTGTAAGGCTTATTGTGTCCTGGGCTGGGGTGGAACAGGGTAAAACCTAGCAGCAGCCTGGTGTGCCAGTTCCCCTTGGCTGTGCCAGACATACCTCAGCTGCAGCCAACAACCTGGCACAGGGGCTCAATTAATCAAGAGAGGTTATATAACAAGCACAGAATTCCAGGCAGAAAAATTCAAACGTATCTGCACACAAAACCCTCGTTGTCCATTCCGGTCACTTCTGCTCTGCACCAGCTGCTTCTGTGAACAGTTTTTCAGCTTATCCTCAAATGTATCTGTCCTTGATCATTTAATCAGTATTTAAAGCTCTGTCTGGGATGTTATTGATCCCACTTGTGCCTCCAGCATATGTTTCCAATGGAAAATCCAGCAGAGAGGAAAAGTGCAGAGTACCTTTTCATCACCTGCAAGAAGAAAAAGATGCATTTTTCTCCTTTCTAATTTTATAGTTTGTTGTATAATAGCAATAATCTCTTTTGCTTTCGTATATTTGCAATAAATGGCTTTTGAGATCGATGAAATGTCTGAGCTTCACTTTGGCTATTAATCATTCTTAGTAGCATTTTATTGCTTCATATATTACAAATAACAGAAATTATTCCTTAAACCTACCCAGATAGCTGAGGACTGCAAATTTCAAGCTTAACTCTGAGAGACAGATTCACTGATGGCAATCCCTGTGTTGTCTTTTGTAACAGTAAGTAATAATAACAGCACTATGCCTTCCACCTGCAGGTTTCAACCCCCGCTATACAATGCATTAAGGAAGAATGAACCTTGCTTCTCTGTTTGAAGGAGGGGAGAAGGTGAGTTTGTGGGTAAGAAATATCTGTGAAGATCTCTTGCCGTTTTTTTTCTCATTATCTGAGAAAGCAATATTTGTAACCTGGCAGAGTTTATAATACCTGCCCTTAGTGCCATCCTGCTAACAAAGCTCCTTGGGAGCCAACCCTCTGGCTGCAGCTATGGGAACATGCACTGACTGCCCTGGGAGAGAAGCAGTGTTGCAGTTCCTGTTCAACATCAGCAAGAGTGGAGTGAAACAAATATTCACTCAACAAACTTGCTCCACGTGTTTCCTAATTTGACCAGTTTTCGGTCCCTGTCTTTGCTCCCTATCCTTCTTCTGCCTAGAGTCTAATCATGGCTTTTTGAGTAATCATGAAATAAAAATGGACAGTGTAATCAAAGGAATGAAATTCCCTATAAATTTAATTTGGGAAAATATGTTCTAATCCTGAGAATAATAGTATTTGTCTTTCACAAAGAAAGAATTTCCATGAACTTGAGCACAGTGTGCTATTCTCTTCTATTAGAGTCTTCTGCATTGACATATATCTGCCTCTTGGATGCCTCTGCTTTGATCATCCATCATCCTTTATTCCAATAAAAATACAGAACCTGTTGCTCAGTTCAGTGGAATTCCATATTTGTTTACTCAAGTGATGACATCGGTATAATTTCTTTGCCTCTACGTGGGATTTACCAAATCTAGTAAGAAACCATCATTGTGACTCACTCCCATGGCAATGCCCTCTTTTGGGGCATCACGAGCAGTCAGTTGCTAAAGAGCAACCAGAGCATTCTCACAACATGGCATAAAACATCTTACTCTTGCCATAGGCTGGGGGAGGTCAAGCTGTGCGTGAATCCTGGCTGGCTGGGCATAGATGCTGTTGGGAGCTCAGAGAAAGAACCCAAGGCGTCTTGTTTCTCCCATGCACTGCATCAGGGTAAGGGCTGATGGCCAACAGATGTGAATGCCAGGTCCACCAGCAGCACTGACAGTGAGAACATACTGGGTGTGCGCACTGGTGTCAGTTTGACAGCACTGCAAACACATACCTCCCAATTCTAAAGATTTGTGGTGAAATAATACAAAAATAGAATGTTCCCTCATGTGCTTTTCTGCAAGTTAGAGAAAGTCAAAGAGAAATTGGGCTGGGATATCACAAGTCTTTTGTTTGGGCCTCAGCCAGCCTGAAAAAAACCAAGGGAGAAGCAGCTTTAATTGGTTTGATAGCATTTTCATAACAGTCTCCGTGACTGGCTGGGGTTTTTGTTTGTTTGTTTGATAACTAAAGGACAGACTTCAATTTCTTCTGCCATGTCTACTCTAGGTACTCTACTTTCCAATGTTACATTGTCTTCAACATTGCGTCATCGTTTTAAAACTTTATCCAGGTTAGCTACCTCAATACCAGGAGTTTATTTTAATGTTTTTTGCAATTTAATAATGATCCATCCTGCTGAGCCTAATTCTGCAGGCAAAATAGGCCCACACTATTAACGGCAGCAATTTTATGTTATTGTAACACACAGTTGCAACAGGCATTGTGTGAAAAGAATAGCTGAAAAAAGTCTACTTTAAAACTTCCCTGTTTTTCAACAAATCCTTTGTTGTATTGCATTTCCATTAGCCTTACATAAGACATTCTGCCACCCTCTAAATTACCTATGTCTTAACAGTGCCTTTGGATTCTATAGATTACTTCCCTTTGAATATTAGGAACCATATTTTAATAAGGGAAGTAGAGATGATTTGCTCTTTAGTCTCTGTCTTGACAGAAGAGGATCAAAAAGGGAGAGCTGGTTTCTGTTCCTTATGCGTCACTGGCCAAATTGTTTCCACATTTCCAGTCTAACCTAAATTACACTTGTGTAACTCCAGACCATGACAGAAGAGATGCAAGATTGAAACTGAGAGAGCTCTTGTAGCTTGCTCTTGAAAGTTTCAAAAAGTAATATTGAACTCCTCTCCCAGCCTCCCTTACTCTCCTACCCTACTTTTCCCAAAGACATTTGTTAGGGATGTAGGAGGTGGTTATTCATAAAGTTTAACAAGGTCTTGCCAGGCCTCCTCAGAACTGGGTGAAGTGCAGATCCTCCCTATATCCAATGAATGCATATTAATGTAATAATATTTTACCTCCAGCTACTTGAGGAGGAATATGAGGTCTCTGGCATAAATATAAAAACTGATGACCCGTCTCAAATCAGAGATCCAGTTAGTTCAGTTATTCTGTCTCTGCCAGTGGTCAATAGCATATGCTTAAGTAAGACTATATGAACACAGCATGTACAGAGTGATCCTTCCTCGCTTTTAGAAATCAGCATTTTACTGTGATTACAAAAAGATCCTTGTTAACTAGTGAACAGAGAACAGGAGCCTTGGAAAGATGAGTTCTCTAAATGACTCTTCCCTTGAATTGCTTTGTGCCCTCAGGCAATTCACAAAGGTTGTGACTCATTTACCAAGTCAGTATGAAAATATTCGTCAGACTTTGCAAGTTGGTAGGGTCTCAGTGCCCTTCTGAAGCTGTGTGTCACTGCAGCATAGCTTGTGAGACAACAGCTATAAAATCTGCTACTGCCAATAAGGGGAAAATGTGCCTTAGAAATACTCTCACATCTTGAAAACCAAATAGACAGATGAGGTTGTAAACTTAGAATTTTGGTTGTAAATAGGGAAATTTGCACAAAGTGGAAATAACAAAGACAGATTAGAGCTATGTGATCATATTAAAGTAACTCTTTTTGTTTATATTTTAATAAAAATAACAGAAGAGCTAATGGGCAGAGAATAAGCACCTTTCAAAAAAATGCTCAACAAAAATTAGCAGTCCCGTAATATAGACAAGGAAACTAGTTTGGGATTCATTTGAAAGACAAAGGTTTTCCTCAGGACTTGTTATGTTCAAAATTCTTTACAGCATCTAAGGGGAGTTTGCTATAAATTCTTTCTTACAAAAACAAGATTTATGAGTTTTTCTTTATTTGAAAATTAATTTCAGAAACCTCTAAGGTATACCACAGTTAGGTTTTGGGAACATTATTTACCATTTTTCTATTTTGAAGATGCAATTGTAAATCCATCAGTATGCCCTCTTGTTTCACAGTAGTTTCCCAACATATTTTTGAAAGAGTTTTACAAAATTAGAAAAGAGAAATATATTTCTACAGAAAAAACCTGTACCTCATGCTATCTCTCTTAATTTCTAATTATTCTTCCATCTACAAGGAAAATAATAGAAATAAAGAAAATTAATTTACTCAGTGAATTGCACATATAAGTGGAAATATATGCATGAGTTTCCCTGCTATATTCCAACAAATTGCATATTATCCATCAATAATATTATCCAGTCATGTGGAATATTAAATAATAGGTTGGCTGCTTTCCATGAATTTCATCAAATTTTCCTTTTATACTTAAAAAAGTCATACTACTTCAGTGAGAAAAAGGTCAATCAGAAAAGTCGAATCATTTTCTTCACTATGTCAGATAGAGCAGAGATTTTAGATATCTTACATAATGAAGTTCTGTCTTGCTTCATTTGATAGGCTCTCCTCTTCTGCTTTGTCTGCTACTTAATATGGTGATAAATTTTCCTCTAAAAACTTCCAAGCATCTTTCAGATTATGAAAAATGTATTTTGTTCATTATAAAACTGTAATTTATCTAGTGACAAATTGTCACACAACCCTTAATACATGTGTAGACTGGTATGTTTCTCTTGTTCTTTAGAGTGTTATGATCAAAGCTTATAACCACTGCATTCGCTTTTGCTCAGAAAATGTAGGAATTAATAGTAAAAATTTACTTTGTTATAAAGGTTCCCCTTCAACATCACCCGCCATATAAAGGTATATGCAAGGCTTTTTTGCAAAACATGGCTTGATCAGCAGCAAGGAAATTGCTTCCTATCAAAACCAGAGCGTTACTACATGGCAACAACCTCATCAGAAGGGTTTGCTTGGACAGAAAAACTGACCAGAAAAGTTCTTTTCCAAAATATACTTTTTTACAAAAGCTATTTTCCAAAGTAATAGTTTGCTTTTGAGTGCAGCATCAGAGGGAATGCATTCCAATCAATTTTGTTGCATCAACATCTATGAAGAACTGGACATGGAATTTGCTCTTTGCCTCAGTCTTTTAAGAGCAGCATGAAAGTCCCTAAATAAAATGGCTGGGATCACAAGTAACTGTGGCATGTGATCTGCCTCCCTCCACAATAAATCATCAAGTCATCGTATTGCATTGTCATAACAGATACTTGCCAGAATATTCCTTCTTAGCTCAATGGACTCATATGCCTTTAGTTATCTATTAGAAACTAGGGAATTCCACCTGCAAATATGTTCTCTAAGTGAAATTTCATTATAAGTTGCTTTGTACAAGGGAAATAGTAACAGTCAAGTTAAAGAGAATGTTCTTGTGGATTTCAGGAAAGTGGTGCAGACCACAAGTAACCAAACTCAGAAAACAAATCCTGCTATGTCAGGAAAACTATTTTATTACTGGAACTCTAAGAGCAAAAAACCAATACAGCCGAAGAATGTTCTAATACAACATCAGCATAACTGGTAAAAATCTAGAAGGGTATAACAAGGATGTCTGACATACTATAGCTGCATAAACTCAGTGCAGTTGCCAGCTGTTTCATGACAACATCTGTACTAATAGCAGACTACCAATACCATTCTTTTTTTTAATTAACAAAACTAAAAACAAACAAACAAGCAAAAACCAACAAACCCAATCCTAGATTAACTACTTAAATTTACTTCACAGACTCAAACCTGTCTTCCCAAAGCTATGAATTTACTTAGAATAGGAACAGACCTAGGCAAACTGGAGAGAGTTTTACAGAGACACTTTTCTAATTTATGCTTATGCCAAAAACTATCCCTCTTTCTTCCAGTTTGTGGTAAGGGATTAAGAATGCCTACTCATCATTCCTGCAGCGCTCTGAGAAGCACGAAAGGCAGATAAATATTAAATTTCATTTTAAACAATGTTCCAAAAATAATTCTTGTTTTATTGTGCATGTGACTGTTCACCTTCATAGGTCTGTGTATCTGAGAATGAAACTGAATGTTTGGTTGGACTCAAAGGTCTTTTCCAGCCTAGCTGATTCTATGATTCAGTGATTATGGGACACGAGAAGTGCTCTTTGGTTGAATTATGTCATAAAGTGCTGTATTATATATTACATTTCTTCATATTATGGCAAATGGCCAACAGCATTGAAACATAGCTTTCATTAACATCTAACTAAATTAATTGCAATGGGTGCTATGCTCTGCTGCCATGAGTTATGTAACCATAGTGTGGTCAGTGAAACTGAGTTATTCATCAGAAAATCAGGGTTGTCAGCCTCCTTAGATACCCAGTGGGTTACTTAAAGTCAGAGTTGAGTTTCCTGATGCTGTTCAGGTGTTTTGGAGTGACTTGAATACAGTAGTGTTTCCATCAAAGAACAGTGTGTGCTGCATTTGAAGTTGCTCCTTCATCTTTACGGAGCAACAATGTCAGTAACTGTCACAGAACTCTATAACAGACCCTGCTGCCCCTCAAGGGTTTTCAATCTTTTTACTTTTTAAGATAAATCATATTCCTAGTGATACGTAAAATGTTACCTTTAGACCAGGTTTTGAGAACATCACAAGTGAGGAATTGCAGGACAGTAGAACAGAATTTGCAAGGAAAACCTTTCACAATAAATCCCCTCCAAAAGGGAAGAATTTAACATTTCAGTCCTGGTAAAGCAGAAGTCCTGGATAGCATCCAGCAACCAAACCTGAGAGGAAAAGCTGCAGCTTAATTCCTTCACTTAAAGGGAAGGAGCTTTCCTACTCCAGGCTCCCTCCCTCCCAGGGCAGCCCAGTGCCAGAGCATTGTCTCCTGCAGTAAAGGACACCATTTCACAGATCATCACCTCCCTGGCCAAGGGTGGTAAGACAGCCCCACTGCCATCAAGCCCTGGCTGTTCTCCAGATACAGAAGAGGGGTTGCATTACAGAGTGGATGAAGTGCCGTGCATGCCAAGGATGACAAATTACCAAGATATAATGAAGTAATATCAACCACCACAATAATAAAAGGATCAAATAGAATTCGTGTGTTAAAGGTGTGCGAGTGTATTGTTTGACCTGAGTTTTTTGTGCACAAGCACCCTGAAACTCCCATCCTGCTCTTCCTGCTGGCATTTACCTGCCCACCACAGCTGCAACCTGGGATAATAAGCAAACTGCCACTCAATCCTTGTCAAATCTCTACGTTCAACCATCTGTATGTTCTGAACCCAGAATGCACGGCTGAGCTCTGAATTTCCTGGAACTTAATCAGATGATTCTGAGTAAAAGTGAGACACAGACACATGGAAATGTAGGGGGAAAATGCATTTATAAAGGTTGTTAAATGATTTATGTCACGCTAGTTGTTTTAATGCTTAACTTAGTGCATCTAGGGAACTATTTAATTAAGTTTTCTCTGAAAGATCCCAACTATTAGCATGTTATAACAGGATTGGGAAATGTAACTATATTCTCAGTTGAGGCTTAAATATAAATATGTAATATTGACCTGCCTGCCTCCAAGTAAGACACTAAGGAATGAATTTATAATTGTCTTTCCAAAAAAAACCCCAAAACCAACCAACCAAAGAAAAAACCAACGGCATAAAAATTCTGGACAAGAGAAATTAAGATTTGTTGAACAAATATTCCTCATAACTCACTTTTGAACCAATCAGTCATTATATGGAACCTTCATATAATTTTGATTAGGAAACATTGATCAAATTATACCTTTGTGCCATCATGTTTATTTATGAAGAACAGTGAAAAAGTCATGTTTCCTGGAACAGGACAGTAATTAAGTTACACCAAAATTTGGGATTGTCCTCTTCCAATTCTCAGATGCTTTCAGGCAGCATCAAAGATTCTCTGTCCTCAGTTTTCTTTAAAGTCTTGCTATATGAACATTTTCTACTTTATCTTGGATTATTTTGTGCTTTATCTTTGTTTCCCTTCTTATTTATCTGTACCTGTTCTCAAAGATGTTGCTCAAACAAAACAACAGGCAGACCTCATGTTCATAGGCCAAACTTGCCATGAAATACCATGTTTACTGCTTTATGCAAAAACCACAAGCACGCATTCAGGTGCAAGGAATGGTGCAAATGCACCAAGATGAAATTATGTATAGTTGCGTACACTTCACTCAAATTACATCACCATTAGATTATTCCCTTTTTATTAAACTCAAATCAGATTTGTGAAGAAGAGTTGGTAGATATTTTTGTGCTATTTTTGCAATGATAAATTTTAAAAAGACCACAGACCTTATGAAATCGTCGCAGTTCTGAACTGGGCAGCACTTAGGCTTTGGTCAGCATGACAGCAAACTCTCTTCATTGCCTTAACATCCAGGTTGCCTTGCAGAAATCTTTACTATTCATGGTTAATATGAAAATCTTCCCAGTCTGTCTGAAGAAGCTAAAGGAAGAGGCTTTTTCTATCCTGAAAGCTGAAAAGAAGTATCCAAGAGGTTGAAAAGAACGAAATTATTCCATTAGTATACATATCCCTTATCATCTTTGACCTTGACTTCAGCCAATTTATATTGCGCATGTAGCAGTTGTCCATCTATATTTACATGACAACCCAATTACTGGGAGTAAAAAGATATAAATAATCTATTCATACATACACATGAAGTTGTAAATACATCTATTGGTAATTTAAATGGACTAGGTTATACATGCTGTCCCCCAGCCTCAGTTCTGAACTCTGAATTTGATTTGTCCCTTGGCAGAGAATGTGTGTGTCCTGCATGTGGCTATTTCAGCCCTTGGGAATGATTCCAGTCAGGTAACCACTTGGGAAAGGTGTGATTTACCAGAGGACTGTTTCTGCATTAGTTCAAATGTCTATTAGCACATATACAGGAAAATTGCAGCTTTGGAGGGACAATAACATGGAGGATTATAAAATGCTGTAATTCAAGGCACACAACTCCTTGAAGACATGAAGTGTTCCTTTTCTAAGTACCATTAGCAGAGTCAGAGTCATAAAATGGCCTTATTTTAGAATCTGATCCATCTGGCCCACCTTTGTCAATTGGTGAGAATGTTTCTTAATAAATAAAACCCCCAATTTCCTTCAAGGAAGGGCTTGCTAAGATCTGAAAAATCACAATTTAACAAGTTTCATTATGGCTATGACATATCAGAGAGAAACCAGTTGTAAAACACATCTGAGACATCAATTGCATCCCATCTCTGTAGGCCAGATGTGGGATACATATTTCCAGAGGTGTGAGGGGGATGTTGAAGGATCTCTCATTAATGGCATTTGTGTGAAAAAATCTAAAGTGATCTTTCTGGGGAAAATAAAAAGATAAAAACCCAACTTTGCGTGAAAAACAATCTAATTGAAACATTTTATTCAGTCATTCTCACAGAAGTTGCAGGTAGAATTTATTGAATAACTAGCATTCCTGCTTCCAAAGGGCTTGTGTCTCAGAAATATGGAAGGTTGCCTCCCTGCTTTCACAAAAGGCGTAGCTGTGTGTTTCACTGCAAAATGCATTAAGGCACAAGAGAAGTATCTTTCCTTTAGTCTTGCAATGTGTTAAGCATACCCCAGGTATGTAACAAATAATAAATAAAATAATAGTGTAAGTGTGGCTGGGATTAGAATACTATTACCATACTCTGGAGTCTCTGTCATGCTCTTTCATCTCACTCTTGGCAGCCCACTTGCCAGTTCACATCACAGTTTGAGAAAGATCTCCCAGGACATCAGCTACACATGAGAACAAGAAACCCAGGATCTATTTTTTATTAATTTGCTCTTTGCGTTGGTGAATCTCAACAAGACCTTTGAATACAGCTTGTGAGTACTGACCAGTGCAGAAATGGAGTACAATTTCTAACATTCCTTTCCCATGAATTCTTAATCTGTTTCCTGAATAAACTGGCAAAATACATATTCTCAAATTCTCCCTGCCCTTTATCTGCTTTAATCCTTTGCTTGTGTATGACTATACTGCCTATGTTAGAAAAGCCTGGAGAGGAGGTCTGTCTCTAACCACAATTATCTAGGCTGTAGCAATTTGGCACATACAGGAAGATGAATGCAAACTATATAATAAACCCTGGAACTCACCCTGGCATGGCACTGATAGAGTTAAACACAGTCCCAAGCGCTGTGATTGCTCCACCTTTAGATTTTATCTGACAGTTCTCTTTCTCTCCCCGGACTGTCATGTAGCCCTTTTGCTCTGTCTGTTCACATTACACAGCAACTCCTCTGGTGTCTCTTTCAATTTTTTCCATGCAAATGCATTCCCTGTCATACATTAAAATTTGTGCACAGAAGACCTCCTTAGGCTCACTGTTGCTTTGACACACTTACCTTTATTAATAAATACTTAATATTTAAAATACAGATTAATAAATGTCTAGCCAAAATATCAGGAGCATCTACAAAAGTTGATTTTCACCATATGTATCTTAATAGACTTCTAGCATAAAATTTCCCTGTGGAGGACTACTGAGTTCTTCCATGACTTCCATGGTTTCAGTGTTTGTATCAGCAAGTGGAGGAAACTCCTGTAGCATAGACTGATGGTGACAAAAGCTTTGCTAAGGAAATAGATTCAGATTTGTGAGAAAAGACCATACCTGTCCTCAGTCAGGGGCAGACAAAGAAAACATTACCTCTAGTACTACAGGTTATATTGCTGCATCCATAAAGACTTGGTGGATCTCTTAATCTCCAAGGAGAATTGGCAGGTAAGATTCAATATGAGGACATTCAAGTTTTGCGACTGAGAAGTTAACATATCCCTGAATAACTCTTTAGTGTTCCTCCTCTTTCCCCAGATGACTTCAGATGTGATTTGAGCTGACACCCACAGTTGTGTGTTTGAACAGCTCTATTCAGTGCTAGGTTACAGTTTACACATCAGCTTCCCAGACCTAAGAATCATGAAACTCTTTATTATGTTTGTCAGCCCATCCTGAGTTTTTACTTCATTGTGAATTTTATTGAAAAAGAAATATTGAGCACTTCGTTTCCCCCTTTCAGATCTTTTAAACATATAGACAGACTTACTGAATAATATACATTGCTCCTAGAGGATTTATATCTCTCTGTATCAGCAATAGCTTATAAAACAGAAAAGCTTATTTTAAGAATTTTGCACAACTAAGTTCTCGCTTGTTATTATATGGTTTTGTCCTTTTTGATTTTAAAACATATAAAGGCAACATAAATGAAAACACATATAAAAAAACCTCCATGATCTATATACATTCCGCAGAAAATTTAAACATTTAAAATGAATGAATTCTGAAAGGAACAGCTTTGAGTGTTATTGACTGAAAAAGCAGATGGTGCAAGGATACATTAGTGTCACAGAGCATTACCTTCATCCTTAGGAGCAGAGATGGCATCTCAATGATGCACTGGGCTTTTTTCAGTGCTTTCTAGGTGGTTCAAGATATAAAACATAAAATTCCCTGTTTCTTATTGAAGTTGTGTACAAAGAAATTAATGTACCTATGATTTACTCTTTGCATATAGATTGCTTCTCTAAGGGGAAAATACAGCTTAAAGCTGATAAGTCATTTAAATTTCACCTAAAACCTTAAAATAGGGTGTAAGTATGACTTAAATAATGCATGAACCTTAAGCTAGCCTTTGCAGAAGGGTAAATTCAGTTTTTTTAACCCTCACACACTAGAAATGTTTTCAATTATAAGGAGCATGAAGATTTGGCACATGGAGATACCTACTTGTTTCTTTCAACTTACTGTCTGTCTAGAGGCCTGAATATTTTTCCATTGCATAGCCATGTGAAACATGCTTATGAAAATAATTATTGAGCATTTTAAAGCCAATGTTTACAATTATCCAAACATAACATGCAAATCTGTGCCAGCTCCAGATTGCATTCTGTGAAAATTTGATGCAATTAGAGAATCTGGTGCTTTTGAGATCTTATCACTCTCTACAGGTCTCTGAAGGGAGGTTGTAGCAAGAGCTCTTCTCGCAGGTAACAAGTGGCAGGACAAGAGGAAATGGCCTCAAGTTGCACCAGAGGAGGTTTAGATTAGATATAAGAAATATTTCTTCACTGAAAGGGTGGCCAGGCATTGGAGAAGGCTGCCCAGGGAAGGGGTGGAATCACCATTGCTGGAAGTTCATAAAACATGTGCATGTGGCACTTGGGGATATGGTTTAGTGGTAACATGGTGGTGCTGGGTTAACAGCTGGACTTGATGACCTTGGAGGTCTTTTCCAGGCTTAATACTCTATCATTCTAAGGGTCACAGTGTCTTACCCTAGGCTGTATCATTCCCCAACCCAGAAAGCTGCAGCAGCCAGGATGGGGCTGAGAAGCAGCCCCCTTCTCTCCCATCAAGCCAAAATTTTTACAAGAAAAACAAACGAGGAAGAAACACATGAACAAACCAATAAAAGGGATCCTATTCATCACAGAAATATATTTCATGAAAATAAAATTCTTTTTATGAAGCACATTATTCTCAGTTTACAGCAGTCTTAGGACAAGATATTTTGCTAGACAGACTGCAGGAATATTGAATGCCTTTTTCTGGCTTCACTCTGAGGTTACCCTTGCCTCTTACACCATTTCCCATCTTCTCAAACACACAGGAATGGACAAGCCTTTGTCACTGTATGACTGTGATGGAACCAGGAAGCGTTCCCACTCCAGTATGACATTTTAATCTTCATTAATTTTCACCTACTTTAAAAGAAACTCCTTGGGATAAGATTCAACACTCAAAGTCTGTATAAGTGTTCCCCAGGGTTTGCTTTGCAGCCAGACATTGAACGTGTGTCTGGATGGCACGGCACGGAGAGCAGCTGTGTGCCAGCAGGATGGAGGAGCTAGATGACCATGTGAGTCTGTCTGCTGCTTCCTGATCAAGGTTAAAATAATTTATTCTGAACTGCCATCTGAGACTGGGCCTTGATCCAAGCATGCACACCAGTCCACAGTATCCTTTTGCTGAAGAAGCTGCTCAAAGTGCAGGGTCTTGCCCTCAGCACAGAGAAATAGTCCATGTGCCTAAATTCTTGTGCATATCAGAAGGGAAGGTGGCATGAAGACATGCCCATGGCAGCACAATTGCCTTTGGAACTGGGATGTACCTGCTCCAGGAGCCCACTAATCACACCTCAGAAAGACAAACAGCACAGCTATTCCTTAAACATAAACAGGGGAGATCCTGGAGATCTCTCCAGACTGTCCAGCCTTTCTCTACCTTGCAAGATTTACCTTGTCATAATTTTGAACCATTCACACAGGAACTTCCATGAGACCATGGAGAAAAATCACTTCTTCCTGTATATCTGTCACCCTGTCTTTTGTATCACAACTGAGGGAACATACAGGAGCAATAGGGAACTTTAATGTGGGATGCTATTAAAACAAAAGAAAGAATTTGTTTGCTTTAGTTCCAGAAGTGTTTTTTATTACTAATCTATTATTAAAAAAAAAAAAGAAAAAGAAAAATTAGCATTATTTTTAAATGACAATCCAACTTGAGTAAAACTGGTGAGAAACAGTAAACTGAAATTAGTCACAATTTGCTAAGAAAATTGTGAAAATTAAGAAAATGAGAGCTCATTTTGTTCAAAATGGCCAATGGAGTCATGTACTTCGACAAAAATACTAAATAACTATGGAAGTTTACAGACTTCAAATATGCTGTTGTTTATATATTACTATGCATTTACAAGAAGATGGCAAAAGATAGTTTGCCTTTAAATGATTAAGTTGATAACACAGGAAAAAGTTATCAAATGAGAAAATGTCCCTACAGTACCTTAACTAGTGGGTGCAAGATGATTCACTCTTGGCGTGAAGGGTCCATGTGACAATATGTGACTATAGCAATGCATATGAATAAAGGCATTATGGGCACCCACAGTGAGCACATTTGGATTCTCATCTCACTATTGTTCTGATGAATAGAACCAAAACAATCCCCTTCCAAGTGGCAAACATGCCTGCTTTGAATAATCCATTCAGCTTTAGTCAAACTTGCAGATGAGCTTTTGGAGTCTGTGAAGACAGGCTGGAAAAAAGAGCTTCTTGCTTATTTATTTATTTAATATTGAAATGAGAAGAGACAAGCTAAAATGAGGTCACAGAAACCCATTTTTGATGGGTACAGTTATGACTCAAACTCTGATTTGCCAGTAAAAGAGGGAAGAGTCAGTGAAATGCCTTTTGAATAAACTCTTGGAGTATCTGATAAGCAGGGGTGGGACCAGGTAGGCACTACCTCGTTAAAGGTGGGATTTGTCTCATCTACTTCAGCCATCTGGAAGTCAGGCTTACGCTGTGAGCCATTTGCTAGGTTGTGTTTAGAGACAGTGGAGGGAAGAAGGCTTTCAAAGAAGGTGGCAAGTCCTGCCTTTCTCAGGAATAGACAAACTTTTGATTCAAAGTCTTTTGCCTGTGAGGTCAGTTGTTATCTCTCTGTAAGTGATAAGCTTGATTTAGACACCTAGCATTTAAATATCTGTAATTAGTAAAGATTAGTACTTTAAATGCTCCAACTGCTTCATGAAATACAGACCATTTCTCTTCTAAAAGTCAAGTTTGTCAGTGAAAGTCCGTGGTACAGATTTCAGCTGATGGTGAACAAAGGTCAACATCCAACAATGCCTGTCCATTGTGAGACCCAGTTTAGGCACAAGGGGATGTTGAGGTCTAATATATTAGTAAATAGTGGCATCCTGATTCCTTCTGTATTGGTCAGTTCTGGAGATAAAATGGGACTTCCTTGTGACATGGCCTTATATATCAAAAGAGGAAAAAAAAAGAAGCATGTCACATTGAGTATTTATAAACCTAATGTTTCAGGCTCAATTTTTTTTCTTGTGACAGCTTAGACAAGTGGAAATAGGCTGGTTACTTGAGCAGAAATTAAATGAAACACGGTGAGAAGTGGCAGGTTTCCTCTTCTGTGTAGGTTAATGAGACCCTGTAGGACAGCAAGAAGGTGGTTTTAGCTGTTCTGATTAGCTTGACCTAAAAGCCACTTCATGATTCACACACAGAAAATGTAATTTAAGATGATCAAATTGATGTTCAAATACAGACTAGTTAACAATAGAAAATTTGAAATACCCTCTTCACAGCATCTTCTTCTCCTTCCAACCCCATGCCAGGTTTTATTGAATATAATGTTCTGGGCTGTGAACAACTCCCACAGGAAATCGTGTATGTTTTAACACACAGGAGAATTTTTCAGCACTCTTGCAAGTCACATCTTCAAATACACTGGCTATAAATTCAGGACGACCATGCCTCACCCTTTCTTATCCCTCCTTGCTGACCTCCACAGCAGTCTCTTTGAGGGACGCCCGTGCTCAGCTTGCTGGTGCAATCGGTCTGGGAAGGAGCTTGCTGGAAGCCTTCACTGCACGGGAGTGCACTGCTGAATGCCTGCTTTGGGGAAGCTGGCCTGGAAACCCGCTGGGAATTCTCTTGTTATAGATGAACACTGTCCATGCCAGGTTTTTCTCCTACTGCTAGCCATTTTCGTTGGTGGTGCAACTTCATTGCTGATAGGGAACTACTGGCATTTTAATCAGGGTCATTTCATTCTAATCTAACTGCTGGTGAAAAGGGAAAAAAAGGATCTATTTGATCCATCCTTCTAGCAAGGCAGAATTTTTCTTGTTGAATACTACAGAGCCAGAGAGGTAAGACTCTTCAGATGATTAGAGGGAAGATTTGAAACTCAATTCTACAAACAGTAGTTTGAAATGAAACATAAGCTGCAGGTTCTGCTATAATGAGAGCAACAGGTTGGACAAGTGAAAGAAAGTTGAGACATATATATGTAATGTAAATCTGCACATTAAGTGTTCTTTGTAAAGAATTCTCTTTGTGTGTGTTAGAAACATATTTGGACAAGGGATATCAAAAAAGCATAGGAGGCAGTTCCTTTTTTTTTCTCCCCCATTAGTACATAGCCTGAAGTCGTTTCTAGGCCAGAAAAAATGCTTCTCCTTAATGTGGTCATTGTCCTATAGCAAATTAGTAGAGATCATCAAATCATTCATTCTACTGAAGGCCATTTCCAATCTATCTCATTAGCACAATGTTCAATCCAGTTAAAGCTGAGTCAGACTAAAGTGAGCAACTAATGGACTGAAACACTGCATGTTTTTTTGTATAAAAGTTCCTGAACTGAAAATACAATATCTCAGATACAAGATCAAATTATAGATTGTAGAATTTTCTTGAGAAGAACTTTATAATATATCTATGCCTGATTTCTTCTGGGAGAAAAAAAATATTATAAAGCGATTATATTGACAAAATGCAACAAAGACCAAATTAAATTCCAAGTTAAATCTTGAAAAAAATGAATTTTTTCTTGTATGTCTGAATTATAAAAGTAGAGATTAAAGAGAACCCCACCAAATACCACCCAGGCCATATTTAAATTTGAGAGCAACAATAAACAGCCTGTAATTTGTGCAGATTTTAAAACAATACAGGCTCTGGCACACATTCCAATTTGCACCTACATACCCAAGCTTTCCAGCATGTGACTGGTGGGATGTATCTGTTGATGTGTAAGGTTCACTTGTGTAAGGTATGTTCTAATACTCTCATGTGCAAAACAGACAGAGAGTCTCACATTTCACTCTGGATATCATCCCTACAGTGCTCTTCTGAAATTCTGGCTACGACTACCTCTACTGGTGTCACAGACAAGTGATTGGAGCCTGCAGGGGTCCCAGGCCATGTTCAGCACATATCTACATGCTCAGTTACAGGCAGACATTAGGTGGCTTTGCCAAGCCAGTGGGAAGCAAATGAAATCTCCCCAGACAAGCTGTCAATTTGCTTTGCCTGGGGTAATAGACTGTGCAGTTCACTCTGTGGGCATACGCAGGGTGGACATATGCATGACCATGTAATTTCTCATTTCAGAACTGTTGCTTAACTTAAATAGCTTTCTCAAGGGGAAAAAAAGTGCCTGTGCTGTTCTCTTTAAAATTGTCTTGAAGACTGGCTGGAACTGACCCTATAAATGCAAGTTAATTAGTGTATAGGAACATGTAGGTTTTTTGAACCAGTAACTGCAATATGAAAGAGATACAAGCTACTGTACAGTCCTGGTGCCCAGCGTAAAAAAAAAAAAATATGCTAAGAAACTGCAAACCCAGCATCACAACAATGATAGTAGAACTGTGAGAAACACCAAACTTAGCAAAGCAAATTTTCTTAGCTTATCCAAAAGGTTGGTTTGTAATATGTTTAAAGAGGAGAACATGTGCTCACCAAGAATAGTCTTGATAGGGATCAAAAATGCTCATTGGAAATGGAAGACAAGGTTTACATTGTACAGCACAGGTTTTAACATTACCTTCTGAAATGAATAATACTGAAAAGTGGCAATTTGCTTTCTGGAGAATATTCGTTAATCAAAAATGATCACTGGGCTCTGACATATCAGTCAGTGTAGGTGGTCACTTCTGGCCTCAAACCCCGTGAAAATGAGTTATAAGTGGCTGGTCTCAGGAAAGCATAATGGAGCAATACCAGTATTTCACTCCTTGCTAAGAGTGGTCAGTTTTGAAATGCCACGAACAGCGAAGAGAAGTGGCTACACTATCTCTTTGGCAAATTTGTGCAGATAAATTCTAACTTTAGTTTATATTAATTTTATTATATAAAGTAGATTTATATTGACCTTTATTATAGCAAGCTTTTTCTGGTTTATCAAAACAATTTTACTCATGGCTAAAATAAGAAAAGTTGCACTCATTTTGTCCGTGAAACACAATTAGAGCTTCACATAATAATAGGCAACCAGAGACCCGGAATTTCAGAGACATTTGGCACAGTGTTTCTCATCAGAATTGCTTCTAATATACAACTGTAAAATTTTTATATAGCCATGATATGTCAAGTATGGGGCCTTCTTAAGATCTTTGAAAATACGAAACCGTATTGGAGCTTAATTATGCAATAGCTTCTTAGTGCAAGAGAACCTTCGTCCTCCCAAGAGCTAATTTTATTGTCATAGTTTTCAACCTATAGCTGTAAGAAAATGTTTTTGGTCTTGAAAGACTGACAGTGAAGATTTGCTTCCCAATATAAGGTGATTTTTCTCACACATTTATAAAAACAGAAATGGAATGTTTTCCGGATTTCATTTGCCCACAGTATTTGCTAGGAAAATGTCTATTTTGTTCAAAATTTTCAATTGTGAAAAAGAAATCCTGTGAGCAAAGGAATCCTTTGGGAAGCTCTAGCTATAATAGCAATGTCTGTAACTCATGTTCTTTTGTGTATGTATTTGTGGTGGCTTAGTTTTCTTTTATCTTGAAGGAGAAATATCCTTTCTTTGTGACCAAGTTGTTTCTCTCCCTGTTCAGCTTACATTATTTGACATTTCAGGGGGAATGTCTTACAGTTCAGAGGCATTAGAGTTATGATCATCACAAGCTTTTATTTTGGTGAAATAAACACATTCCTCTGTTCATCCTCTTGCCTGCCAGCACTGATGACAAAGGGGATGCTGACAACTGTCAGCACTACTAATGTGCATTGGGGAAAGAGAAGGGGAAAGGATAGAGCAAGGAGCTTTTACTATTATTGTTGGAAAATTTCTTCATCCAGTAACAAAATCCAACAGGTGAGAGCCCCAAATTTCACAGTTACAGTAATTCTATCAGTCAAATCAAATTTTTGCAGTCTGCCTTCATGCTGGCATCTATCAAGATTAAGTGTAAAAAAACCCACACAGACTGATAACATTTAAGGATGAAATTTTCCCTGTGTAGAATGGAGTCTCTTGCAGTCCGGTGAAGTTCATGAAATTCAAGTAACTTTTGAATGACTGAGCCTGCTGGTTTCTATATCTGTACCTGTCAGGAATCTCCAAGAAGCCACTGTGCTGGAACCTCACGTTCAGATTTCATGCTTCCTCTGTATAGCCATCAATGTGACCTTTCAGTACCTCACAACAGACTAACTGGCTTTACTCTCCTGGGCAGCTACATCCCTCTATACACACAAGAAAAAGGCAAACTTTGCACCAATTATTAAAAAGGGTAGAAAGGAGGACCCCAGAAACTACCTGTCAGCCTTCCCTCTGTGCCTGGGAAGATCGTGGTACAGATCCTCTTAGAAGCTCTGCTAAGGCACATTGGAGGCCAGGGAGGTGATTTGGGACAGCTGCACAGCTTCACTGAGGGCAAGCCCTGCCTGAATAAACCAAGGGCCTTCCATGATGGAGAGATGCATCAGTGGGCAAGGGCATGGCCACAGATGACATTTATCTGTGTTTCTGTAAAGCCTTTGACACAGACCCCCCAACGTCCTTCTCTCTAAATTGGAGAGAGATGGATTTGATAATTGGACTGTTTGGTGGATGAGGAATGGCTTGGACAGTCACATCCAGAGTGTCGTGGTCAATGGCTCAGAGACCTAATGGACATAAGTGACAAGTGGCGGCCCTCAGGGGTCCATATTGGGACGAGAATCATTTAAAATCTTCGTCAATGACAAAGACAGTAGGATTTTGTGCACCCTCAGTAAATTTGCAGATGACACCAAGCTGGGTGGTGGTTTGACACACCTGAAGGACGGGATGCCATCCAGAGGGACCTGGGCCTTGAGGTTCAACAAAGCCAAGTGCAAGGTGCTGCACTTGGGTCAGGACAATCCCAGACACGAGTACTGAGTGGGAGAAGAAATCATTAAGAGCATCCCCACAGAGAAGGGCTTGGGGATGCTGGTGGGTGAGAGGCTGGACATGACCTGGCCATGTGCACTCGCAGCCCAGAAAGCCAAACGTGTCCTGGGCCGCATCACAAGCGGTGTGGGCAGCAGGGTGAGGGAGCGGATTCTGTCCCTTTGCTCCACTCTTACGAGACTCCACCTGGAATGCTGCATCCAGCTCTGGGGCTTTTGGCACAAAAGACAGGGACCTGTTGGAGCAAGTCCAGAGGCAGGCCAGATAAATGATCAGAGCTATGAGAAAAGGCAGAGAGAGCTGGGTTTTTTCAGCCTGGAGAAGAGAAAGCTCCAGGGAGATTTTATTGCAGCATTTTAGTGCTTTAAGGGTGTGTACAAGGAGGGTCTGTTGTAATAGGACAAGAGCTAATGATTTTAAACTAAAAGAAGGTAGATTCAGGCTACTTGTAAGGAAGAAATTATTTCACAATGAGGGTGGTGAAGAATTGGAACAGGTTTCCCCAGGAAGATGGTGCCCCATCCTGGAAACATTCAAGGCCAGGTTGGATGGGGCTCTGAGCAACCTGATCTTGAAGTTGTCCCTGCTCCCTGCTGGGTGTTGGACTAGATGGCCTTTAAAGGTCCTTTTCAGCCCAAATCATTCTGTGACTCTCAGATGCCTACTTTCGTCCTTATTGAGTTTTGCAGCAATGTTCTCTTTAATATTAACAACTTTTTTTTACCCCCACTGTATTGCCAGGAAAAAAGGGATGAAAGCAAAAATGACATTTCTGCGCCTACAAGACAGACAGCACAGCTGACAAGACGCTGTGTTGGTGACAGACTGAAGAAATCTTGTCTGGATAATGCAAGGCACAAAACAAGCCAAGATTCACCCTTCAGTATCACCATACAGATATATACGATATTTTTCCATACTATACTCATCAAATTTCTTACCTTAGTGCTTTGTTCTCTATAGCAGTTAATGCTCGTCTTGGTAAATTCTGACCTCTGCCATGTAAAAGGACCATGAGCTTTTGTAATCCTGGAACAGGTCAGGTATCTGAGGGCAGAAAATAAAGGTCAATTGTCTCTTTGCATCATTCCTGTAAACCACAGCAGTATTACAGTAGTCTAGGTAGTTTAAACCAACCATAAGGAGAGATTCTGCCAGAAGTGCTTCTGCAGTTCTGAATTTAGCTTCAGGAGACAAATAAATACAAACAAATCTGCATGTCAGGGGCAACACACAAAAAAGAATCTCTCCCATAATAGCAACCTATTAAAATACACATAAGAAAGGACGGAGAATCAAAAGAGAAAAAGAAGTTAGTTTTTGTGTAACTTCCTCTTTGTAACTCCAATTTTGCATTATCAAAATACAATTGAGCTCATCATTACTAAGGAACCTTTAAAATACTCACATAATTTTCTTCTCCCCTGTAGTTTCCATGAAACAGATGCATGTGCATATTAAGTTATATTTTACGATTCATCTGGGGCAACTTAGCTCAGACATATCTTTTTGTTTGCTACAAGAACTGCCTAGATTGATTTTTTTTTTGGCAAATTAATTCTTAGTGAATGACAGAGTAATGACTTTAGTTCCCAAAGTCACAAAATTACTACATAGCAAGCCAAAGCAATGCGTAGCTAGGTTTTTGTAAGCTTTCAGGGTACAAAATTAAGGACACATGTCCTGACTGCACTTAATACATTAACAGAAAGCAGTGCCATAGTATGGAGCAAAATAGGTTCAGCTGTGGGATGGCAGCTTTAATTGACAGTCTGCAGGTGGCTCTCTGTGGGTTATTGCTTCTCTCTAGTCACCAACTCACTTATTTTTGTAGCCTTCCTAATGTGCCTCAATGCTTCACTGGTGCAAGGTGATGCTGAGAGGGGCCTGACAGCTATAGGTGATGCATTTAGCTCTGAGTTTCAGCAGTAAGGTGATGGCTTCAATAAAAGTACGAGGAGCTTCTGGGGTGATGAGCCAGAGCACGCTGTAAGGTCATCAATCCTGATCACTGCCTGAGAACACCTGGCACTAATAGCGTGAGACTGTTTATAGTGAAGACAGAGTGTATGACATTGCATTATATAACAAGGGACTTAGATTTAGATAAAACAAAGCCAGCTGAGAAGGACCAGGCTGGTTAACTTGATGCTCAAGTTGTTTTCCCCACCTCTAGCATTAGCTTAAGAGTCTTGAATAGCAGAGATACTCCACTCCAGTTCATTATATATCTACAACATAAGCAGTTCTACAAGCAAGTCTTCATCACACAGGTCATTAGGGTTTACTGTGATCTAAAAAGGCAATAGCTCTAGAGACTTTATCACATACTATAGTGGAAGTTATTTTTTGTATGGTATTATTTATGTAACAAGTCCCAGTGTGCTTTATGAAACTTCAAGGCTCTTTCTCTTGATGTTTGAAATACTAACCACACTACATACTCGGTAACGTGATTTCTGGCTTTTGTAGTTTGCCAGATAATGGTGCCATAGTAGCTTAATTTTCACGGAAAAATACTGACTTCTAGAGGAAAAGCTACCTGTAGGTACCATTGCTAATAAAGTAAATAATTTGGAGAAGTCCACTTGAATTTGCAGCCAGCAAGAATCACATTTCATGAACTTGAAAAGGAAATCATAAAATCACAGAATATGCTGAGTTGGAAAGGACACACAAGGATCATCAAGCCCAGCTCCTGGCCCTATACAGGAACATCCCCAAGTCACACCATGTGCCTGAGAGCATTGTCCAAACACTTCTTGAACTCTGTCGGGCTTGGTGCTGTTCCAGTGCCCAGCCACCCTCCGGATGAAAGAACCTTGTCCTAATATCCAACCTAGACCTCCCCTAACACAACTTCAGGCCATTCCCTCGGGTCCTGTCGCTGGTTACCAGAGAGGAGATCAGTGTCTGCCCCCTCTCTTCCCCTCACGAGGAACTTGTCACTGCAATGAGGTTTCCCCTCAGTCTCTTCTCCAGGCTGAACAGACCAGGTGACCTCAGCCACTCCCCACATGACTTCCCACACCCGAGGGGTGTGTATTCGTTTGAACTCCCTTTTATTATATAAATAATACTACGAGAGTATGCATCTATCTAACCAAGTGCCTTTTTTTCTCTCAATATAACATACTGTATCTCCATAGTAACATAATATAAATAAAGCCATTTAATTTATGAAATTATATTTTTAGAATAGAATTACAGTATATAATAATTTTTTTCTCATTTTACATTTTTCTTCTAGGTGCATCCAAAAATATATATAAAAAAAGCCTTGTGACTTAGTTATTGTAAGAGTATATATTGTGGTACTATCCAAATTAGTGACAAGGTACATAAGATCAGAGAGTAATGAAAAGCAGTCACCTCACAACCAAATTGGAAATCCCTCTTTTCTGTGAAGAATGCTAAGTCTCAGGATAAAATGCTTCAGTTGTTCACTCGTGCCAAGAATCAAAATCACCTCATCTCTCCTGGATGCCAGGATCACCTGAAGTGACCACTGCAATTATTAAATCACAGCTTTATGTCTTCACTGTGTTCTTTGTCTTAGTGTGTCTGAGAAATTAAATCTTCCAGTGATTAATGATCTTTTATTCTGTATTTGAATTAGCATAGGTCCAGTTGGTTTGAAGCCAATGGTGTAATTTATGCTTCAGTAATTCTTTTCTTTCCCTTGTGTTACTACCCCCTACAGCACTGATTTATTTTCTCTAAACAAGCCAAGATCATCTTTTATCAAACTTTATTCTGCCTTCAAATGTTGTTACATACTGTCCTTTTGTACTCTTCAGGTCAAATAATAGAACAGCTCTAACATTAAACTGCTATCAGAATGTCTTTTTTTTTTTAAATACAGCTAACCAGAACTGTTTATTGTGTTGCAGATAAATTTTAACTAGTGTCTGGTTTGGTTGTTTTTTTAGTTTGCCTGATGTATCTGAGAACAATTTTTACTTTTTTTCTTCCCTGTTACATTAGCGACTCACAGATATGTTGTGACTGTTCAAATGTTGAACCCCAAATGCATCATTATTACCTTCCTTCCTAAATGCACGGCTTTCTTATACTTCCTTTGTTCAGTGAAAAAATCTTTTACTTACTATGGCTAGATATTCCTCCACTGTGCCATTATTAGTAATATTTATTCTAAAGGCTGTTTCTGGAAGGTCAAAATCTTCCATAAAGATAGTAAATCTTCCCTAATGCTAATATTTCCCTTTCTAATAACTTTATGGAGATCTTTATCCAGCACAAATTAAACTCTAGGGGGCTAAAGCAGACAACATTATCCAAACCTTTTTCTGATCCTTCCCTGAATTGTTTTTCACTCAAACTTATCCATTTTATCACATTATCTTTGTTTTTTTTTTTTTAAGCTTTGCACATTATACATTATAATAGTCTTTCACTACCCTGCCTTTTATTTCTAGCTTGCCTGAACAATGTGTACTCTTCCTATTTATGTTGCACTCTATAATTATTAGTCTACCTCAGCTGGGCTACCCTAATTATATCTGGCTTGACACCTTGCATCATAATTCAGTTTTATCTCTTTCATTGTTCAGATGATTTAAATTCCTATACTAATATTTCTACTGCTTCCCAGTAGTCTCAGGTGGTTACCTAGCTAGATTAGGAATATTTCATTTAAGGCACCGCTCACCTGACTACTGCTGTCACCAGCTTTTTCTCCTTCAAATTACTCAAGTGACTCTTTTCCTGCAGCATCTTCACCGATTTGTGCCACTGCCTGTGGCACTCTGAGCAGCCAGGGGTGGAGCAAAGCAGATTAGAAAGCAAATGCCCAGTCCCTTCTAATAAGAGAAATCCACAGGTGTGAAAGGACCCTAAGAAAGGAGGAAATGAAGAAAATATGTTGAAATTCAAAGTCAATCATTTTGAAAGGGGGTTCCCTTGCTCATAAGATAACTCCTGTGAGGAGAGAGCTGGTGGCTTCCTTCACCCCTCCTGGTAATTCACCTGCTGAGAGTTTCCATGGTCTCTGGAACTGGTCTCCCTTCATCCTCCTCTGTAGAGGAGCTGTGTTTTTAGGATGGTGTAGGTTTGACAGAGCACTGGCTTTGATGTTAGGAAGAACAGAGACTCAGATGTTTGCACAAATTTCCTTAACACAATGATCAAATATTGATCAGTTAATAAAGACATCTCTGGGAATATCAGGCTCTCAGAAATGAAACTGCTGCCTGTGATGCTGCATAATTCCATCATAATGTGCTATTTTAAATTGTTGTCGGCTGGCAAAACCTTGTTCTGGCAGGAAAGTGGCAACATGTGCAACAGCTTTTTCCCCACTTAGCATCCATATTTCTACATCTGAAAATGTAAGAAAATTGTTATATTACTTACAGGTCATGCATCAGCTATAGAGGTAGGTGTTTGGGTTTTTTTGTTATTGTTGCTGCTGCTGTTGTTATTTATTTACTTCTGTAGACCTCTGTGATAAAAATACATTGTCATTCCAATGAAGAAATAAATTCTAAAAATTAAAAAGATCTGACACTGGAATAGAATATAATAATTTGGAGAAGAGAGATTTCCTAAAGGACTTGCATCCTAGGCAGAAAAAAACCTGATGGAGTCAGATGAAGGCGAATAGAGAAGTCAGAGCTGACAGTGACGATAAAAATGGTAGGAGGTATTCTTTGTGCAAACAGTCAAGCAAGAAACATTGTTTTGGTAGGAAATGAATGGGACAAATCAGACCTTCATTATGCCAGCTCCTCTGAAATATTAAATAGCGCAAGTACTGAAATAAGGATTAAGGCTATTTTTGCTGTCACTGGAGCAGCACAAAACAGTCTTGGTGGGGACTGAGATCCAGCCGTAGGACTCTGTTAATTAAAATAGCCACTATTAAGATATTTACTGTCCCTAATAATCATAGCTATGCAATTTGTACTACTGAGTAAACAAATCATGCTTTAGAAGTTCCCAGTTGACTATTACAGTCTAGTCTGTCAGCTGTCATTTAGTTACAAAACCAATTTTCCATGTAGTTTATTTGCATAAACAACAGTTTTTTCAAAGAGCTTCACAGAAAAAGAAATCACATTAAACAAAATTAAAATTAGGTTAAAGTAATGTTAATAAACTGACAAGCTCCCCAAAGCCCAACTAGTCAAAGATTTTTAAAAAATTTCATGCTGAGTTTTTTTGATGTGTTCACCTCTCTAGGCAGACTTACGCTGTGTTAAAAGAACGATCATTACTGCTTCTTGAATCCTGTTAATTATGCATGCGCGTGCAGGGTTATTTGTAATTGGTCCCTCTCCAGATATTCTCTCATCTCTCTCTGTTTTCATGAAAATTTTAAAAATATCCACACTGACTACCATTTACTCACTAATATCTCTCTGTTTATATATTTCAGGCATCCTGTACTGATGTGGCCCAGACTGGACAGATATTATCACATTAATTATGTTTGGAAGGACAAGTTGCATCTGCCAACTTGGTGGTATTGGGCCACCGACTGTTTTACCTCATTATAATCGTAGATAAGGTGCAATGAATTTTTAGCTCAAATACAGAGCACTTTTCATACCTCACACACACAGATCAATGTATTAAATCCACCTGGATAAGAAAGAGACCTCATACAAGGCACTTGAGGATTTTTCACAGGGTAAGAAGCCAGTGGGGTCATTCTGCAATGTAGGTGTTTGGTGAGCAAATCAGGTGGTTCAGCTTGCTCTGCACAGTCCATTGTAACAGTTACAGTCTTCCCCTGGTCTTCATTAACATTGCCTGTGTTAACATAGCCTCCACATCATCTAACACGTACCAGATAGCTATCTTTTCTAGGCAGAACCAGTATTTTAGTCTCTTACACAGAATTATTTTATTTTTAAATAATATAAGCTTTTTCTCCATGTATTATCCCAGTATCTCACATTCACCCACGTCAGAAAATTTTGCCCCTGAGATACTAATCTCACCAAAGGTTGTAGGTTAGGCAACACTGCAGGGAATCTCATTAGAGGTGCAATGGCTAAGCCATGGTTTTCCACTGGAAAACACTGAAGGATGGGCTTGCAAAGTCTGCAGATTTCTGTGGAAACCTCTTTTAATATGCACCAACTGCCCTGCAGGACTTGAAAGAATTGTTAACAAGTAAGTTTTAGATAATACCTGATCTCTTCTATAAAATTTGCATTGCTCTACAATCCCTAGTGAGCCTTTAGCTCTTGCATTGATGTCAGATGAGTTTTACTGAGAAAGGAAAATATTGAAGCTGCTGACTAAATAAATATAGCTAGATGCCCATGCACCTTTCTCCTGACAACACTGATGCAATGAAAATTTGTCAGTGCAGATGGTGTTTACAGGTATGGCAGAGTCACAAGAACAAGAAAGGTCTTAAACTGCCGTGAGCTGCTTTACCATTGGGGAAAGAGAGACTTCTCTGTTTTATAGGAATGGGATATTATTTTTTTCACATGTCATTCAGCATATGCTTATGCAACCAAAACTGGTCTCGTTATTTATATTTCACAATATTTCGGGCCAGCATTTTCTTTTCTTCCCCAGAGCTTTAGCTGAACTGCTCTTGCTTGACTGCCTCTGAGCCTGCATCTGATTCCAGAGTGACTGTGCTTTCACACTGCTCAGATAAAGGGCTTGCACTGCAGTCGTGACTTGCATGGGGTTGGGTTTTATACCTTTCTTACGTCTAGACCTACGGAGATGACGACATGCTGATTCATCCATGAATAATCAAAGTGAACTCCTAGACAGTCTCAAAAATAGACTTCTTTGCTCAGTTCTGTTAACCCCAAGCTTCCTGAACAATACTGAGATGTGGGAGAAAAATAGTGTAATAACATGTTTTATGTGCCAAGACACTACAATATGTGTGATGAGACATCACAATAGGGAAGAGAAAAAGGTTAAACTAAACACTGCAGTCAAAAACAGGAGCTTACCTGTCTATTTTTTTAAGCCAGTTTTGTCTTTCAGCTTGCAGTTGACGAGATCATCTGATTCTCACTGCTGCTATTTTGATGCCCAGGTCTTTGCTCATAGAATCATATGAATTCAATTTTTTAGTATTAATTTCTCATTTAGACTACTTCACATGCATTAAAAAATGCAGAATGTTTCCTTTTATCTTAAACCTCTTTAATATATTTTACCCTTTTCCCTGAATAATTTTTTTTTTTCTGAAACGAGGTGCTTGAGCATTGGCCAGTGAGAAGAGAGGGACACTGGACACTTGCTGGCTTTTACAGGGCAGTAACTTATAGAAGGACACAGCAGCTGGGCAACTCTGAAACATCTATTTCCCCCTCAGGCTACTGTCCAAATGGAATGTGGGGAGTTTGAATTGAAAGATATTTATTTCTCTAATGATTTCATTTCAGCACCAACAACTGTGGAGAAACTTTCACAGTTTGTCTAGGAGACCAATTCATGCCTTTCCTTTAAAAATCGGGCTGAAGATATTTTATTTTCCCTGTAACTCACAAGCAATGTGTCTACAGATTGATGTGCATCTTTAGTTTTATGGAAAAAAGTCATATCAGGCAGCATCTGGAATTTATTGTTTATGAATTGGAAGATTTTATCAGTATTTGAGACCAAAAAAAATTAAATATTTGGGCTGTCACATTAATTTTGTTATTACTTCTCAGATGACTTATCTCATATTCCTCTAATATTCAGCCAAAATGATTGTTGTGTTTTTATTTGCTGACTGCTACAATTATTTTTAGAGTTTAGAAAAACATATTGTGTCCAGTACTCTATTATATTAAATTTAAAATTACAGTAGAAGAATTATAAAGAACTTTGAAATAACGAACTGGCCTCTATTTAAAACAGAGGTTTGTGTGAGGTCTTCTGCACCGCTGATATTTTTGTTTGTTTCACAATTTACAGACACTAAAGTGAGGTGACCTTCCATCACATAAACTGCAATGAAGCTTAGGGGTGGCCTTGGGCTCTGATATCAGCTGCACCTCAATCCAGTAATCTTATTGTCTCTCTCAAAATTAGGTCATCTGAGAGCCAAGTCCTAGTTCTTGCCCGTGGGGATATTACATACCCTATCTGTCTATACAAAGAGATTTAAATGGAACTGTTCACCCAATATCTGAAGAAAAGACTCAGGTTAGCAGAAATCAATTTTTCTGCAAATGCCAGGGAAGTGCATTATTACTTTTGATGAAATAATATAGTATCTGGCTTACAATGAAATTCCATGCAGTCTCTGTGTATTTTCTTGTATACAAGAGAAAAATACAAAATTATTTTCTCAGCTTTGTACCAAAGAGCCATGTGACATATTCCATGAAAACTAGCATGTGTAAAGGATCATGTCATTATATACAGCTGTTAAAGACCTAGAAAGCGAACAATGTGCTACTGACATATAAATAATACCTTCTGTGCACAGTTAAACATTGATGCTATTTTTGCCAGATTTTAAGCTCTTTTGAGGCCAACTGGAACAGCTGAAATGGAACATTAAAAAAATGTTTTGATGCTGGGGCACAGATGGCTGTAGCCCAATGTGTCAAAATAAATGTTTCATTTTTGGTGTAATGTGGGAAAAATAGACCTTCTCAATTACTCCAATAATCACAGGTGCAATAAATGACTCTGTAGCTAAAAAAGCTATTTCAGATGGGCATTCAGAGAAATTCTATGTATTCTATGTCCAACAGTATGAAAAGGTAAATTACCTTAGACCAATGACTTTGAAAGGGTGCTAACAGCCACAATCAAGCCTGAAGCTTTGATCTTTTATTTGGCAACTGAATTTCACAAACACATGATTTCTCCTTATGATAGAGACAGTTTGAGAAGATGCTGCAGACAACAGATCGGTTAACTTTAAATCAATGACATATGTATGCTTAAGAAATTCAGAATGTCTTGAACAGGCTTCAGCACTTAAATGCTTGTCCAGACTTTTCTAGAAGGCTTTGATGAATAAACAGAAGAGTCAATCGAATACAGGTAAATTGTTTTCACAGCCAACATCTGCCCAGACCTTACATGTCATTGGAATTGGAGGACCACAACAAACCAGGTGCATCCACCAGTCTCTGCAGCAGCTAGGGAACAACCATCAGTCAGTCTCTTGACTGTTGTGTTTGTAGCTGAGAGGACAACATCTCCCTGCTGAAAAGGGACAGCCCATCAAGGCCAGAGCCACCCCACTCAAATGATACAGAGCTCTGAGGAGAAACTTCAAATAACTCGCAGAAAGCAGTGTGGGAGAAGATACCAGCCAGGTAGGAGACGAATGGCTTCAGCTGCCAACACTCAGGCTTCTTGGTTACAGCTACAGTGCAGGGCTTTGTCTGTAAGATGGAGTCGTGAGAGAGGGAATGGTAATTGTTATTCTACAGCACAACGGTAAAATGATTCATGTCGTCATAACCAACATTTCACTTCCCATGTGAAATTTAAATCTGCTCCAGCTGGTGCAGTGACAGTTCTCACAGCCTGCACAGTCAGTCGGAGTGGGAGGGAGGGAGCAAACCAAAGCAAAGCCAAGCAGGCTTACAGCGGAATCTGGAAGGCACCTCTCCTTTCCCTGAGACAGTGCCCTTCCAGGCCACTCTACATGTTGCTGTTGCAGAACTGGGGCTTTGCATTTTGTCATCTGCAGTGAGATTGCTGCATTTCTGCTGAAAATGCAGGATTGTCAGTTTTCCCTGGGCACTGCAGGACAGAATGCAATGTGTAGTTCTTTTTGCTATAAGGGACCTGTAAGGATTGAAAAGCCTGAAAAAGCCTTTGAATATATTGCAATATTCATTGTCTTAATCTAAACAATCTGATTTCTTTCATGTCTCTTATAATATGCTTACAATGTTCCATGTACCTCAAAACATTACTTTTTCTAGAAAAAAATATTTGGACCATAATCATGTATTTTTAAACAACCACTAGGGCTGATCCTCTGCTTGAGGGTGAAGTGCTTAGTGTAGGTTTTATATGGGTGACCCAAGAGAGGGGAGGAAGGGGAATGTGGTGCACACAAGAGGTAAAGAAAAACATCATGAACTTGCAGACTGAGTTTTAGGCTGTTAAAATGTTTTTCATAAGCATAAAATCAGGATGATAATGAAAACTCTGACCAGTAAAGTATTCCAGGGAGTGGTATGGATGTGTGAGAAGGTCTGTGAAGTTTCCTTACTACATTCAGAGGGCCAGCATGAGGAAAAGAAAGCAGTGAGAGTAGTCAACACCTTCATCCCTTATGTCTGTGAGAAAGGGATTCTCCAGAGTAGCCACAAATGTCAAAGTGCTTCAACTTCAGATGGTTATGATAGCTGGCATGCCATTGCAGCCATGGAATCAATTCTGTCTACATTCTGCTTCAATTCCAGATGGATAAATTAGGCCAGTAAGAAATGAAGCAGCAGACAATGACTGGTAAATGACCCAAAAAAACTAGGCCAACAAGATTTCTAAAGAGAGAGATATTAGAGCCACAAAACTTGCTAGAGGCGTAGAGAAGTTGTTGAGTGAGTTAATTGTCAGCATCCCTCAAGTTATTATAGAAAATTCTAAAGTTAAGGTTGAGCAATTCAACCTCTCATGTATGAGAAACACAGCACTTAGTTACTCAAGAAAATTACAGCACTTAATTCTGAGTACAGAATTCAATTTCCAAGGATTAATAAGTAAACACCGTAATTAATGTATGACTTTAAAATAATCAAAATAAGTCCTTTAAGAGATTTAACATCTTTTTCAGACTTCTATTTGTCCTGAATGATCTTCAGAATAATAATTATGCGAGCGTTTCCTATCTGCAATCTTCTACACCAGCCACAGTCAAAAGAGTGATTATAATTAAATTAAATTATTAATGATTTCTGCCTCTAATTGTTATGACTAGATAGACTGTGGTCTGACTCATTTAACTCTTAACTGGAGAAACTCATCAATATCTAATGGTTTATGGGGGAATTTCCATTTGTAAACTACATGCGTCTGAAGTAATTTGAATTAGAACCACATGGCTTCAATTCTCTAGAAATAACACATGGTAGTATTCTTTGCTTGTAAATCAAGACATTTCCAAGAAAGATAAATTTGTTAAAAGGAATTTAATGTTGCTAATTTATATCTGAAATATATAAAAGGCCTGATTTTGTCTAGCCTGTGCAAAATTGTGTTAAAAAATCACTAATTTTACAACACCCTGTACCTCTGGGGAGATACTTGAAGTGAAAGAACAATTACAGATACTGAAAAACCTTCAGAGGTTTTAAATGGAACCTACAATTTTCTAAGTGTTAAAGGTAATCCAACTCTGCATAAAAGGATTGAACCGTTTAAATGTAGGAAATACTAAAAGTACTCAGAATATTTCAGATTAGAAGACATAGTCTGAACACATGATCTGCTTGCTCAAAACAGAGGGAGGCAATGACAAGCACTCGATTGACACCTCTGTAATGTTCATTTGTGTGTGTGGATCTCCACATGTACAAAGTGTACACACGTGCACACACATATACACACATATATGCAGAGTAGAGCTATGTAACTCCTAAGTGCCAGTGAAAGGAAAATAACCTTCTGTGCTGTGCGCAGTCTTTTCAGGTCAGCTTCATCCTCTGGTGAGTGACAACGGTGAGGCTTTTTCCAGAACAGGCTCACTTCAGGAAGAGACCATCTGGATGCTGTCTGAGCCATACAGAGCAAAGAGTGAGAGGGAGAATGAAATCCAAGATATAGCCAGAAGCTTTAGGGGCAACACAGGAGTGAAAAATGAAGAATTCACAAAAATGAGAAACGATACTTCCTGGTACATGGGGTGCTTTTGGGGAATGTCAGCAGAGGACACTTCCAAACTGGCTGTGGTGCTTATGTTGCAGTACTCATAAACAAGCAGTTACTAGGCAAATGAAATAAGTACTAAAAGAAAGAGCAGAAATCATTCCAATCCACTTTGTTACAGGTCTTTGATCAGAACAACCTTTCCAATATGTGGGTGTTTCACCACAAATTACATAGAAAATCAAGCAGAGCTACGTGCTGCACAGCAAAAGCATTCTCAGAAAGGAAGAATAAAGAAGAGGACACTGTGGATGCCTGGCACTGAAGTTACACAACATGCCTGAGAAAGGACACAAGTGATCCTGTCATAGGACCCAGTTTGCTGCAGCAGGTAGGAGGAACAGAGACAGTGTGGGGACTGCAGCTTAATTATCTCCCTGGATAAATTCACATCTAGGAGAAGAGAGAAAAAGACAGCAAAGAGCATTTCAGATCACAGCTATGACCTACTCTGTCAGCACAAGACCTGGGGCTGTCAGGTAAGCTGAGGTCAGCACTAAACCCGAGCTGCCTTTCCAGAAAGACAAGAAAAAGTGAGTGGAATAACAGCAATGTGAGCAGTCAGTGCAGAAACCAAAGTCAGGTAACGAAAACCAGGAGGATATGAGAAAAACCATTGTGCATGAGCCTGGAAAGAGGGACAAAAAAGGACCATCTCTTAGTGTAGCCCAGGAACAGAAAACCTGTTCATCACAGTTTGAGGAGTACAGATATCCACAGGTACAAATTCTGGGACTATGTAGAAACAGTAAGTGCAAAACCAGGGCTGTGTCTAGCCAGAAGATGCCGATTTCTGTGTAGTACATTGGGATCCTGGCACAGGGTTGCTTTACCTTGTTCCCAAGAGACTAAAGACTCAATCATTTTTCATCAAGATCAAGTAAATATATAGAATAAGGAAGATAAAACTTTGGACCTAGAAATTGGAATAATATTTTGGGAAACTTTTGAGATCTTCAATTTCTCTACTACTGTAAATGTGAAATCTGGAATTATTTTACCAATTATACTGGAAAGATAGAAAAATAGAAGACTAGAAAGAATGTATTCTACTATCAGCAATACTGAGAAATTTGTAAGAAAGGAATTAAATTAGAAACGTCAAATTCTTAGTATAGATCAAAGTTTGGTCATTATGTGGCAGAGAGGAGATAAGGAGGAGTTTGATTTACTGCAGACTGTTACAGGACATAGTGATAACATCTGGTTAAGCAAGCACCATTGTGGTTTTAGCCAGAAGTTAAGGGAGTTTTTAATTATAAACAGTAACTAGGAACTTTATTATGTTGCAGAATATAAAGATTTTCCATTCAAAAATACAGCTTACAAAGAACCTGGAATAATAAACATTAAAATAGCACTTAAACTGAACAGAGCCATGAAGGTCAAAGTCACGGTTGTTGGAATACAACCCAACTTCTCCATAGGCAGGTAGAGACATTGTCCCTCCTATTCTACCTCACCTTGACAATACCTATCTGACAAGAGGACTTTTTTCTGAGGCTAAGTCTAGTGAACATTAAATATAATGTAAACTGCCTGGAAAATTTTACCCTGCAGTTCTTATAGCATCAAGGTCAAAAAATTGTGTTTGAAGGGAAAAATACATTTCTAAAAGATATGGTCTCTTGAGTTAAAAATTTCAACACACCATATCACTAAGAAATTTTTATGAAGTTAATTACTTTTGCAGATTAAAGGGGAAGTGCTACTTTCAGCTCCTAATCACTGGATCTTTTCATACCGTTCCTGCTAGATTAAAGACCCTCCTGTAGAGTAGTTTCTGCCCATATAGGTACCTGTGGACAGTGATTAAATCATTTAATTTTTTTTTCTCTTTTCCCTCTCTCCACAACATGAACATATTACATGCCTTGAAGCATATTTCCAGTTTTCAGCCCATCTTTGAGGCTACTGTCCAAATATCATCTAATCTTCTGTCATCCTTCCTGAGTAACCATCACAACAGAAACAGGCTCACCGGTACAAACCTGTGCAATACATTCCTTTACTCATCCAGGGCTTGTGGTTACTCTTATGATCACATAATTTCAGCAGGCACTTGTGCTCCTTCAATTACCCATCACAACACCCTGCTCCCCTTTATACTCCATTTCTCCTTCATTTTCACCCGCTTGTCCTCTGCATCCTTCCCTTTGTGAATGCATGTCAGGACATGTGACCCCATGCTATGACAGAAAGGCTCCATTTAATGAGGTCTGCAGTTTGTCAGTCTCCAGATTAGCTTCTAAACCATATGCTGAGCCTTTGCTGTTCACTGTGCATTTAAGTCTAAGACCTGTGGAAACCAAAGGAAAGGTTCCTGCCTATAATTTCAACTCTCCATCTGAACTGAAAAAAGTTTGACTAAGGACTGCATAAATTAAACATTTCCTCACATCCAGCAGTGGTTACACAAGGAAGGAAAGCCTGTGCTGAGCTGTTCAAAATGCCTCTTTGTCAGTCTCTTTCATTGTTTCACTGATTTAAATTCAAAACTCCTATTTCCTATGTAAGGTATTTTCTTCTTACTTTGTCTAAGTAAAAGGACTTTTGCTAAAGATTTTTTCATCCTACAGCTCCAGGGCCTTTGAAATTATAACCTCTATGTTTTGTCTGTATCAGCAGTTTCCCCACATCAACCTACAATGAAATATGTAAGCCACTTATACCACAGACTGTTTAAGTCGCTCCAAATTTGATTGGCATATTCTGATCTTCCTGGCTTTATTAAGCAAGTTGAACCTTAATAACACACTGAGAAGTTGAATGGGCTAATGAAGCAGATTGCATGATCTGAAATCATTCCCTTACAGATAAAGTTCAGAACTGCTGATAGTAAGAGGATTTTTTTCTCACATCCCATGGTTGCTTTTCACTCTTGTTGTAGTGCTCAGTTTTGCAGCTCTCTGGCTCTGTGTGATCTACAAACTGAAGAGAAATAACATCTCAGTGTAACACTGATGATTGACTTTTTGTGTCATAAAAAAAAAAAGAAGTAACTTTCCCTCTTTTCACTCCAATATTACAAAAACATTTTAAGTGCATGCCCACACTAAGTGGGTCCTTAATCTAAAACAGCCCACCAGTGTATCAAAAGATGCAGAAAATATTTCCATGGTACAACTGTGTACAACTTATTTTTATCCAGGGGAAAAGCACTGTGGGTGAAGTGTAGTTACTTTGAATGTACTATAGCCCTTGACTGCATGTCACGTTGCTTGTGCTGTGCTGTCAGGTGGAATACAACATTGTTATAATGCTGGAATTAAGGCTTCCATACTGACTCAGAACGACTGGGGGTTTGTTTTGTTTGTTGCAGCACTTAAACTATTCCCCTTATTATCCTAGAAGAGATTAGCTGGACATTTAACTCTCTCCTCCCTGCTTTTTTGTTCCTCATATACAGGAACACAGGAAAAGTTTCAATACATTTTATTCCAGAGGAGAGGAACCACCCCTCCATGCTGATGTTGCATTCTTATGTCATCTTGTCAAGAGGACTGGGACTTTCCAGCTTCTGGCTCAGGCAATGGGCTCAGGCTTAGCAAGGAAGACTGAGTTTGAAGGAAAGGGACTTTCTTGGAGCTCACAGCAGAATGGCCTTTGTATAAAGACCTAAACCTGCAGTGAACCCCTCCCAGAGTGCAAGGTTAGCTGTTGGCTGGAGGAGGCCACTTAACAGTGCCAGAGACAAAAGTACGTCCATCCCTCAGCGGCCAAAGCTGGCACATCCTAGAGGCTGGAGGGGCAGGGCATGTGATGCCCCTCTCCGCAGCCCCAGGGATCTACTCCATAGGAGGCTTTCCAGTACAGGCTCCGTTGCAGGGAAGATGGGATTTACAGGCAGCCCACTTGTCAACACAAATTATCATCATTAAGGTACGGGCTTCCCACAGACTGCAGAGTCAGGCAGGCACTTCCCGACTTCAGCCTGCCCCTTCTCCTGATAGCAGTGACAACACTTGGTACAATTATACAACTACTTTTGAAAAAAACCCAAACAAATAAGCAGAAGCTCAAAGGAAAGTCTTTCAATCCACTTCTTCCATTCTAGTACTCAGCACAGGAAAGGTTAGAAAAGCAGAATTTGTGTTACTAGAAAGTTTCAACATCAAAATTCTTCTAAGAACCCCTTCTCTAAAAGTTCCAGGAGAAAAATAAAAACATGGAAAAAAGATAGAAAAGAAAGCTTACAGTGAAATGACTGGCTTAGCTCTAGATGTACACAAAAGCACACATTTAAAGAACACTAAATGTGCAGCATCAAAGCCAAAGTGTTAGAAAGCAGCATGAACTCAAATACTGAAAAACAACATCAAAAGACAGACTGAAGCTGTGAATGAAGGTCCCAAAGACAGCCTTAATTCTAACAGTTCCTCATTTTGGTTTGACTTTCAGCTTCACTTGCACTGTTTGAAATCAGTTGTCTTTTTTGTGATAGCTCCGGGATTTCAAAAGACATTAAAAATACAGATATTCTGTCATGTGGGACATGAAATATCTGGTTAATCAACAGCTTTGAGCATCTGTGATTCAATACCCCGATTTCTGACACGTTACTGGAATAGCTGACAGCACTAATACAGTCATTTTGTATGAGGACTACATTATAAGTGAATAGCCATTTTTCTAGTAGGTTTTCAGGTATTTACTGATGGCAGAGGAATCACAAAGCTTGGCTTTCACACCTAACCTGGGAAGACTCATGGACATAATTATTTCACCTTCCTCCTCCTCTCCCCCATGATCAATTTGGTCCCAGTTTGTCTCCAACCTCCAAGTTTCTCTTTTCAATTTTGTTCCTTTCCTTTCTTTTCCTTTCCATTCCATCATTCCCCAAGTCATGTTGCAGCTCCCTACTCACATCAACCTCTCTCCTTCTGATCAGCTTGCTCCATTCAACTCGATCCACTGCTACAAGCTCAGTCTCTTTTTGATTTCTTTTAGCCCAGCATTTGTCTCCCACATACAAACCAGTCAGTTCCCTCCTCCATTCCATCACAGTGCCTCTGAAGGGGAGACAAGCTGGAGCATTTGGCAGAGAACATGAGAACCAAAGCCCCCTGCTTTCAATCCTAATCCTAGCTCAGGGCAGCTGAAGTAAATCATTTATAGGGCTGGTCCTTTAGAGCCCCTAGGGCTTGCAGCAGCAGCACAGGATCAGTGAGTGTGGTCCCAGTCGGGGCATACACTTCCTAAGAAGGGACACATTTCACAGTAATATATTGTGATATTTTTAGTGGCTAAATTATCTGTAGTGAACCACTTACTTTATAGAAACAGCAAGATCTATTTTCTCATAATAGCCATACTTCTCAAAGTTTTCAAATAATGGGCCTCGAAGATAGAACTATTATAAAATCACTGAAAGGTGTTATTGTGGACAGACATTCTTTCATCAAGCCTCTTTGTTGAAAACATTGCAGCTGCTTTGGCTGAACTCTGTAAAATCATCCATCTGAGGGCAGTAATTGCTGAGGGCATAAATCCAGCTAAATGGTTAACTTTCAGCTATGTTCTAATTAGTGGAGAACAAGGTCTTGCAATGGAAAGAATCAGGGAATAAGTGACTGTAACTGCTTACAGCCCACTAACAAATGGGCTAACAAAAGAAAGTAGCGTGAGAAGAATACAAATGATGTGTTTTATTGCTTTCTCTTCTCCCAGAAATTCCCCCTAGTCCCAAAATAAGCTCCTCCTGGCTGCCTTCCTCAGGTGTTATTGAGTACCTTGGATACTCAATAAAATAAAGGAATGAATGAAAACACTGAGTATGCTGGAGAACCTTGCCTGGCAGTGTGCTGCAGGTTAAGGCAAACAGCTGGAGCAGAGTGATGGGCTGATGGGAACAGTCACTCATTTTGTTGTTCAGACTGCAAGGCACTACACAATTCAAACAGATCAAAATGTAAAGAGACAGCAGAACCTATGGGGTATGCAGACACCATGTTTACAAAGAACCCCTTACCTCAGAGGCATGGCCAGCTGCACAACTTCAAGGCAGGATATTTGCTTGAGGTTGAATTGCTCTGGAGTTTGCAAACCAAATTTCAACCCTGCCTGCAGAGAAGTGAGCCCTCTAATATTGTCCTGAATTCACTGACGCTTGCTTGTTTGGCTCCTGAAAAAAATCAGGTAAGAGAATAGGGATTCACTTGCACCTTCACAAACCCCCTAACAGGAAACAAAAAGCCATGGCTTACAGTCAAGGTAATTTGTAGAGTAAGTTTTCTTCTTAGCTATTCAATTGCTAGTTAGAAAATAGTCAACTGGGCACAGCAAAAAAACCCCAGCCAACCAAACCAAAAGCTCCCTTCCTTGTAGAGTTAACTAAGCAAGTAAAAGTTGCCTAGAGCACCAAGTTACTACTGAAATTGCTTAACTGAAGTCAGCCAGACAGCCTTTAAATTCAGCCAATGAATTCTGATTGATCCAGCTGCGTTCTACAGCTTCTTTCTGAATTGAAGGATGCTGCTACAGGAACTTGAATTTATGTTCTGGCAAGGAAGCTGCTGAGCTGCCAATGTCTTCATCAGCCTGACATTTCTTTTCATAGGCAACAAAAACTCAGTGGGAGTACAGGTGGTCTCCTTTTTCTTGTTTCCATGCAAAGAAGATCTTATCATAAAAAGGTTACCAGCCTGATTGTGATGACAATTTTCTTTTTCCTAAACAGTGAAATGTCAGATAATCTCTTCATTGTAAAAAACCATATAATTTACAGTGGAAGCTACTTCCAAATTTGAGGAGTTGAAATCAGCTTCGTAACCCTTAACAGTGTGTGCACAAGAGCAATTTCAGATCTTCAGGCATCCAGGACGCTTAGACCCATGTCCCCACACATAACCAACCTGAAGCAGCTTTGTGACAGAGCATCCAAAGAGGTTTTCTCCAGCTTGGGCTTCTCTGATTGTTAACTAGGTTGTGCTGTTTCACTCATTTCAGCTAACCAGGAATTTTAGGTCAACTGTCTAATTTTGCCTCGATTTGTTTGGATTTGTTAAATATCTGTAGGCAGCAGACTTACTAGGCAGGTACTTTAGAAAGATGGAGGGAGGAGGACTTAAAAGTGCTTAAATCCACTTCCATTACATTTATCTGCCTTCAACCCTTAGTGTTCAAGTGGAGGCTGCCCAATTGCCTATGTTGTCCATCAAAGGTGGCCTTGACTTTGCTTTAAGCACAGACTTTGCTTTGGTTCAGACAGGATGAATGCTTTACAGCCCCAGTGAAGCTCCCGTGGTGGGTTAACATCTGGATACAGTGCTCACAGGGTAGCTGGCAGGCAGCTGTGTGGTGAAGGAGAACAGCTGTTTATGGCCACTGACAGCGACTGCTCAGTCACATTAGTGCAGACACAATCAACAGACTTCTTGGGAATGACACATATGACCAGAAATAATGTGCAAAAATGTATGCTTTATTTTTACACCCGAATTCATTCTATGAGGCTGGGTAGGAATTCTTCCTGTAAACAGCCTATGTGACTTCAAATTCAGTCATGAAAGCTGGAATTTCTATATGCAGAGAACAACACTACAGCAAGAGCATATTTTTATCCTGGTAGCAGCTATTCAGATTTCTGTTGATTGCATCATTCTCTGAAAATTATCTTTTTTTGGATGAAATTCCTCTTGCTTAATCTCGGACAGAAAGTGAACAGTAAAATCTTTTCAATCATTTTTTTGTCATCAATGAATCACCAAAACTAAAACTGATTTTAAAATATGTTACATGTGTCCGTGAGGAATTTACTAGGACAATACATCTCTTATACTCTGGTTATTTCATTGACTTTATTTTTATAGGGAAGAAAATCAGGTAAATTAGTAATGGTTCACTGACTATAATCGACCTAAACCCCACAATAAATCAAAACCAGACTTCCAAAGCATTGAAATTATCTCATTTATCTTAAGGAAAAAAAAAAAGTCAATAGCATAAAAAGTATTTTGGTCAAATTTGATGTTACAAAACATTTTTATATTTATTTAATATCATGTTTCCTACTCTGTAGATATACTGTATATTTTCTGAAAAAATAATATGCAAACAGATTATTGCATAACACATCTCTTCCAAATTAGCCCAGAAATATTCACTAAATTAATTTTTAACACAGTAAGAAAAGTGTTTTAATATTTTACGTTTGAATTCCAGAGAGTTTTATCACGTAAGATATTCTGTGGAAAGCAGCACCTATTTACTTTTTTGTAAGCCATTATGAAGATGGAATTGGCCTTTCAGACAAAATAACAGAGGTGATTAAAACACAAGCTGAATAAAGGAGCTTACTGAGTGGATTCTTGCAGAGTGAGTATTTCATCTTGGCTCTGTGTGTGTGTGTGATATTTTGCATAATGGTCTACAGACCTCCTACAATTTTACTGTTACAGAATACACATATACACAGTGCTGAGACACAGAGAAGTGGATTTCACATTATGTCTATGCTTATCTAGGGCTCACTGTCTATGTGGAATGAGTAAAAGTATTATTAAAAGAAAATAATTATGAAACAGAAAATATTTCAATATGCAAACAAAGAAAAATACTGTATTTTAGAGACAGTTCAAGCATATACAGCATATACATAATAAAACTCAGTGTTTTGTCTTTTTTTTTGTATTAGCTAAAGAAGCAGTCATGAAACTGTTGAATATTGGCTTAAAACTTGACAACCACCTAGTGCATTCTTCTTGCTCACCTTTTAAAAATACACAGTCTGAGATGGATACATTGCACTGCTGGAGTTTACAATATATATTTCAAATTTACAAAAATACAGAAAAACAAGATTTCTTGCACTCAGATACTGAGCATTAACCCTTTGAGTACTAATTCCCACCTGCAACACTGCAGAACACATTCATCTGACTTACATGTTTTTATAACATTCTAACAATTATAATTGTCATCTTTATGTACACTATTAGAAAATTTATTCCTACATATTAAAAAAAAAAAGGTAGAGTCTAATAAACTGCTAATAACAGAAAAATACGGGGCTGAAGTATGTGAAGACTTCTGCCACTTATACACAGAGAATAGCAGACTGATGGTCTCTCAATGGAATTTTCTATTTCCTCTCTGCAGCAATTACATAAGTCTGTGTGAAGACATCACAGCAAACTTCCTTGTGTGGCCACACAGAATTGTGCTTTTTCTCTCATTTCTGGATGCACTGTTCACTTTCCACTGTAGACATTTTTCTCACAGCTCTATGCTCCCATTCACTTTCTGAAATCTATTATTATTCGGCACCCTTCCTATTTGTAAAAAGCGGTTTTATTTCATGTAGGGATAATTTTGATGCAGTTCTGTACTGTGAGTTGATGCTTTGTGTCCAGATGTTCATGGAAACATGAAAAAAATCTTGCCAAGAGCCTTGTTAATAGAGAATGCTACTGACCCTGGAATGCCCTACAATTCAGCAGAAATCATGAACATAAAGAACTTCTCTGAAGGTCAAATTTGCATTAAAGGATTAAGACAATCTGAAATTTGCTAGGGGAGGAAATGGGTTTTCAGAAAGCAAGTGGTGAAATTAACAGATGGTTTCTAAGAAGGTGTGTTTGTAGAAAATTACTGAACTTCCTCTTTCCTGACAACTCTGGACTACATTGATCATGTAACTAAATAGACAATATCATATATACAGTATCTCTGAACTAGAATAAGCTACTTTAAGAAAATAACTGTAGTCCTCAAAGAGTTAATGGTAAAACTGCTCTACCTTAACAGATGTGGAAAGGTTACTGTGGAACAGCTTACAGATTTGTTTAAAAGGCATACTTTACAAAGAAGTGTAAAACTTGTTGAGACAATTGCTATTACACCGCACAGTGCCACGTACAATGAGTAGTGCATGCTCCGTAAAGACATTAGAGTGGACCCTTATCAAAGCTATCATATAACCTTATACAAAGGATTGTGCCACTTAAACTAGTGCAGAGTGATTTTTTTTCCTGTAGATTTATAATGCTCTAGGTTAATATCAATAGGGTTTTTCACAGCCTTGTACAACACTTTTTTTTTGTTCTTTTTTTAACACATGTAACACTAGAAAACAGCAAATGGTATATCCTGACATATGTCATGCAAAATACAACCAATACAGCACCAAAGATGTAACAGAGACATTACCTAGCACTTCTCTCCAACAAGAAAAAGGACAGAACAGAGACTGTACATTACATGACTTTACAGGCCATATGCTACAGAAGATTTTTAGAGGCAGTATCACTTTTGTATATCTAAAAAGCTGCAATTTTATAAAATCCTGTTTATCATTTCTACCATAGCCACTTCTGATTAAAATCCATGGCACAGTAATAATATTTTTCTACAAAAATAAATAAGTAAAAGTTTAAGATGCTGATATGTTTATAAAAAGTGTCTGAAGTTACAACGGAAAAAAAGTCAAAACAATGAATGAAAATTATGTTTCTAAAGAAATGTCATTCTGTATAACAAAAGGATATTGCCTCTCTTATTCAATTGTCTAGACTTCATTTTCTCATTATCTTTCAGAATAATTTTATAACTTTCTTTTAAAAATAACTTCACTTTAAAACTGTTACTATCCCTCTTTCTTTTTTGACACTTACTAAGAAAATGAAAAGCTGTACAATTTACTGATGAGCTACACAAACATATCATCGTATTTATCTTGGAATAAAAACAAAGGTAATGATGGTTTAGGGCAAAAAACACATTATGATGGCCCACAAACTACACAGTAGTTTCATTTTTCCAAGGGCCAGTTTTGATATTTCCTGTACTATCTGAGCTGTATATCATGGCTTCATGCATGTTTCCCTTGAGAATCCCGTTGTGATTTGTTGTATTAAATGGCAATGACTGTGTCCGTGGGTGCATTTCAAAGTGGGCTGGATGGTGCACAGTGTCACTTTCTGGCATTTTACCACAGCTATATATTACAGTACTTGCGTCGCTGCTTTCGGGCTGGTTGACGGTAGGGTATGGATCACTTTTTGAGCAGCAGGCCCGCCTGTGACCTGACTGGCTCTCGTGTGTGCTGTGGGGACTGTCTGTGTGGGAGCTGTGGATGCTGCCGTCAATGCTCGAGGGGATGTGATAGGCGTACTCTCTTTCCCCTGCAGACCTGTGCCGGCTGAAGTAACGTGGCTTAGTTCTGCTTTTCAGACATCTATGAATGTGCATATTGGGTCTGAAGGTTCCCTCGTTGTGGACATGAATGTGAGCTTCATCATCAAGCAGCTGATCACAGTGCATTTTCGCACAGCATGGTGTCACGGGTGACAGGCAGTTAACATGGTTCTGAACTGCTTGCAGGTTAGTGAGTTTGCAGTGGCTCGCTGCTGGGTGATTAAACACAGCTGACTTGTTGGGACACGGTGATTCCTGAAGACAAGGTGCATGAACTTGAGTGTCGCCATTGACGTTAACCTTCGGGCGCACATTAACTTGCACAGAATAGGTGCTCCTTTTGGATGGGCAACAGGACCACCAGCAATGCCACACATCATCTCGCTTAGCACAGTGATGGATCAGGATGAAAAGCCCCAAGGTCACACAGAAGGCTCCATAAAGACAGCTAAATATCATATCCAAGAAATGACCTTGAGATACTGCAAGTGCTCCAAAGGTCCAAGTGGCAGTAAACAGGAACAAAGTGAATGCTGCGGCTCGAAGCTGAGCCTTAAATGAATGTTCATTTTCCAATAAGGAAGAAGAAATCATGGGGCAGGTTGCCTGGGGAACGGACACAGGGTCTGTAATATGACCATGGCCCACATCAGTACTTGGCATTCTCTGCGGATCTTCTGTCTTTTCCTTTAGCTCGTACTTGCGTTCAGGATGGCGCTTCAGTTGCACGTACGTGCAGAGAAAGTAAACACAGGTCACCAGCACAATGAATGCCACCGGCCCGTAAAAAGCACCGAGACTGGGCTCCCAGGCCATCCAGCAACTGAAAACAACAAACAGAGAGAGTCAAGAACATTTCAGAGACCACATTAGATGTGATGGACAACTGACTGATCTCTGACTGATATGACACAACAGTATCTCAGAAGTTCAAACCATGGAGAGAGGGAGTGTGTCTTTAATATTAATTAAGCTGAGGCATCAATTTCTAATTTTTAATAGAATAGAATATATGGGATAATTTACAGAATATTAAAACTGAAAATTTCCAAGAAATGTAGGTCAGTTTAGACTCTGGAATTGCAGTGAAGTAAAAGACCATTTAAGTCAACCCTTTTTTCTACTATTAAAAATGTCAGCACTAATACTTTGATTAAAAAGCAAATGAGGCATAGTTTATACACTATATGTGAGCAACAGAAATGTACAGATTTCAGTTGTTTGTATCAATGAACATTGCTACAAATTCTTAAGCCTGAAGATTGTTCTTAGAGAATTTTCTTCTTGCCAGAGAACAGCCTGAGTATCAAGAGAGGCTGAAAAAAGACTTCCAGTTGAACTGTCACCACTTTCTGCAGTGAACAGACCTGAAAGTTATATGCCATTTCTGAATTCTGCACTGTTTCTAGAGTTCCTGGGAGTTCATCCATGTCAGTTTGAGTGTCCTCAGAAAAATTAAGGAAGTGATGGTCTCTTTGTGATTATGCTACCTTGGTAGCATAATATCATTGTAGAATGATCATGGTTTGCTAGGCTTTAAATAATATGACCATAACTGTTTCAGAGCACCTTAAATTAGCTCACAGGCCAGTATGAGTCTAAGAGGACTGTCTTAAGGATGAATGATCTGATGGAACAAACACGAGGGAAAAAAACTCTAATGAAATCCTAGATGGAAACAGGCAGAATATGGGTTAGAGGGAGAAGGAATATTTGCCTAGTTTTGACTCTTCTCTATGATCTGCTTTTAGCCATGGTGCAGACAGGGAACTGAGCTGGCAGTATAGCCTAGTACAGCTGCTATTATGTTCTTACATCCTAAATATTGCATGGATTTCTGGAAAGATGAATAAGTTACTTTATCTCTTGGACTTGGACAAGAAGTAATGGGCTTAAACTGCAGCAAGAAAGATCTAAATTAGACTTTTAAAAAAGTTTCTTAGCTGTTAGGACAATTAGGATAATACGCTGTTGGAATGAAATGTGGTCTATCCATTACACGAGCATTTAAAGTACCTCAGATAAATAACTGTCAGGAATGGTTTGGATATAGCTAATTTCCCACTGGGTCAGAAAGACAGACCAGGTGATCTGTCATTATGATTCCAGCTCTAAAAGTGACACGGTGTGACACTTCATATTCATTTAGGCGTGTGTGATTAGTTGCAGTTCCTCCAGTTGCAGTGAGAAAACTTCTGATATCAGATTCTGGTCGAGCCAGAAATTACCTACAAGTTACTATAAAAAGGGCAGAATGACTTTTTCTCCCAGGCTGAGAACCTCTCAGCTAAATAGAGACAGTCCCACTGGGTGTTACAACAAGAAACTGCAGAACAACGACTTCGAATTTTTGAAACCTGAACCTTAAACAAAAACACACACACATGTATTAATGAACTTAAAAACACTCCCAAGAGTATTTTTTTATATATACTATATATGTAAAACACATATTTTTATATAAGTATAATTTGCTGTTAGACAAGCACAAGAAAAGATTCCCTGAAAGATATTTGTGAAAACACAGGTAAATTACCACCTATAGTTAATTGGGTAAGCAGAGAACACAAAGCTACGTGAATACTTGAAATAGAGTCGAATGCTGCATATTTGATGTAAAGTGGAGAGTGGAATGCTCCCAAATGGAGCAGTCTCATGGGATGCTCTTATTTCAAGTAGAATCTCATTGTGGATCACTTACAAAATCTATTCTGTAAAAAAAGTTCAAGTTTGTGCATCTACATTTACTTTACTAATACCATAAAAAATGAATAAGGCACATAATTCACTATGCTGCCATTGAATTAGAAGCTGTCTTTTTACTCAGTCTTATAACCATTCTTCATCTGTCCCTTGTTGTCCATGCACACTGTGGCACCAGGTATTGATTTGCTACATTAACATGATTAAAGAAGTATAACCTCAGTAACTGCACCAAAATGAAAAATGTCTCATATTTATGAACATAAATAACAGAGTTTTATAATACACTGCTGATTATAAACTGGCTGATTAATTGGATAACTTTGAATAAATATACAAATATGAGTTGGGCCCTAGGCAGAGCAAACAGTTAGCCATGGTATGCACTGATTTCTTACTGGAATTTAAATTTCAATTACTTACAAAAATGTCTTTAAGGAGCTAGATGCTCACTCATGAACCATTCTCCTTGGCTGCCACTTTTCATGCCCAGAACATAACCAGTTTCAAATGTGTTACAATAGATGCTCAAAGCATCTAACTAAGAGTGATGTCCTCTAGAGTATTAGTGCTGCCAGAGTACCAAAATATCCATTAGTGTGCCAGTCACTGCCATGCTGATCTGTTACACACACTGCATTTAACTTTGCAGTCTAATTCACTTTCTGCTATGCTTTTATGGAAAGACTTATTGTACTTATGGATACCTCATGCTTCATGCCAAGAACTAATAATAATGTGATGCCTGCAGAGCTTGTGGAGTTCTACTGAACACCCACCTACACACAAGGACACAAAAGGATTATGTCAGGATTGCCAGACATTGTGACTGGAACATTTCCAGGTGGTGAAAATCCAAAATATTTGAGCTTTAATGGAGGGACAGGAGTGGAGGAGGTGGGGAAGGGATTTTTACTTGTCCTTTTCTTGCATCATTATTTGTAAATTGCTCTAAGTCACCCGAAGGATATTAAATCAAGGTAGATAATGAAATGAAAATATTTAATTAATTAATAGCTGCATTAGATATGCTACTCATTAGGTATTTTTAATATCTTTCACTTATTCAGATGTAAATGAAGAGTAATTCTGTAAATGAAAGGTGATTGTATTGACAGTAATAGAGTCAAACTGGTGGAGGTGAAGCAGCAAGCTCCAGATTAAGACATTGCTCTTTCACAGCCAATATTTAATAAAATTTCATAACAGGTATCATCCCAAATTGCATGCCTGTACCCTTTATGAAGTCAGCTACATTTAGTGGGATTAAAAAAAAGAGTATGTTTTCCTTAAAAGTTATATGATAGTAGTTTATACTTACTATGGTGCATTGCCTTCAATCCCATAATTATTGATATTGGTTGCTGCTGTAATCCCACATATAATGAACGGAACTCCACCACTAATCAGGTAAAATCTGTTGAGAGATAATAACTGATATTTTAATTTGCCTGACTTGTAGTCAAAAATACTTTTAAAATAATTGTACCTTCTTGAAGTATTTTGGGAATAAAATAATTGCTGAAACATTAAACATGTCGCTAAAACCAGAAAAGCAAAGAATGAAGTATTGTCACAATAAGCACTGTGCTCTATGAAGCAAAGAGTAGAAAAGTACATATTTAATATTTATATGGACCCACTTTTAACAAACTCTTGATTTACAATTTTAGTAAATGTAGCTACTATTGAAGTAATATGAAAAACATTTGTCTAATGACAGAACCTAAATCCTAAATAAAGTTACTCCCCTCACCTAGACATTTAAATTTAATAGTTATGAAATATGTAAGCATTATAAATTTAAAAAATTCAGGCAAAGCAGCTTTATTCACTTTAACATAAAAATGTTCCCAGAGAAATTTAGTGAAATCACAGAAATGTTTTCATATCTCCCACATGATAAAAGAAAGGAAGCTCAGTTAGCCAAAGAGAAAAGGGGCAGTCCACTAGGTAAAATGTTTAGATTTATTTCTGCACAGGGAAAAATCTGAAGAAATCATGAGGATTTTCCATATACCTCACTTTTCTTCACTCTTTCAATACCCAGCCTTGCAAATGCATTAAAATATGAGTGCTTGTAAGGCTTCAGCAAGATCTGAAAACTGTTAGTCTTTCTGTAAAGACTTGTAAGACAGAAAGCACAGTTTCACACTCCTTTAAGTGGTTAAATGCCACTGAACTACTTGGAGGCAGCAGTCATTACAATGTAGGATCATTAGGCTACGTTAAAGTCCCAGGGGATCTCACAGAATTTGGCATCCTTCATGCCTGTGTCCAAATTCAGCAAAATGAACCACCATCACATTTTCCATTCATATAAGCAAAACACAAAATTATGCCTGGAGCACAGCACTTCCAGCGCTGTGGTCTCTGAGGTGGAGAGCACCAGCCCCCATTCCTGCAGCTGGAAGCGACGCTGCTCAGTGGCAAAAGGGAAAATGTTCCACTGCACCTAGGAGCTCAGCTGGTTCTCTGAAATCCTGACTCATTTCCTGGCTTAACCAATGCTCCTCTGTCGGCAGACAAAATTAGTTTCGTTTCAAGCATCTTCTTTGGTGTGGATACAGTATGCAGGGATACAGCTTGTCACTTCCCAGTCACTGCTGCTATGTCGTCCCTCAGGTCTAAGAGGAACTTGGTAATGTGTGGGACACATTCACAATCTAGCCACTAGTTTTCTATAGTGTACTATGAATATTAGGAAATTTCACAGCCATTGCAAGGTAGGATTTTTTACACAAACAGAGTTATAGGAAGATTAAACAAATCAGCATTTGATTCAAGCCCAGAATCAGTGTTAGAATTTCCTAACCTCTTTTCCCACCGCCTCACAAAGAGCAGAATTATGGGTCAGGCCTCAGAAAATTTCATGTTAGTATATACAGTCAATCTTTGTCCTAATGGTCTAAACTGTAAACAGAGCAGAGAAAATAATATCTTGCATTCATCAGGAAGCCGTTCAGATTTTATAAATTCAAAGTCACTGAGTATATATTTTTTCTTCAACTTGGCTTATTCTGAAGATCTCAACAAATTCCAATGAACAAGCTGCCTTCCCAGAAAATCCATTCATTCACTGTAGTTTAATGATTGTAAATATCTTTTGACATGAGCATGTTGAATAAGCTACTTTAATAGCTTATTATTATTTTTAACAAAGACATTTTCAATGGCATTTTTGAAATTCGGGAAATTACTAGGGTACAGCAATGAGGCATAGAAAAGTTAATCCCAATTTATCTAAGAAATAGTAAGGAGCAGAAAAAATAGGAATGCAGAAGCAAGTACAGGAAACTGCACTTCTAACTCATCTGAAGTGATTACACCATAGATGTAAATTACCTAAAATGCAACCTATAATTTAATTTTTTGCAGTGCCACCACTTTTTACAGATTGGATACATACATATAAATCAATTCTTATCCAAAGTTTCAGACAAACCAGTATTTGTGTGTTAGATAATCTACTTCACAGCTCACACTTTAAGCAGGCTGCTGAACACAACAGTAGCAACAGATGTTCTGGAAGCACTTAGCTACACAGCGCTGCAGAAATATGGCACAATCTGCCCAAATTCCTGTTGTGGCTCAGGGCTAAGGGCAAGAAAATACATTCTATAAATGACACATGGTGAAGTCAAATGTTTCAGTGTACCTGAGGTGCACTGTACTGATATCCAGCACATCACACTGCCTGCCCTGTCTCACTGGGGGGGGGTGGGGAGGGGGGGCAGGGGGAAGAAAATAGCAAATAGAAAAGACGGTGTACACAAATGATTCTGCATTGGTGGGTTCAGGATTCTTGAAGCTGTTGAATAGAAGAAAAGTCAGCAAGAGAGGAATAGGATTAAAATAGACCAAACAGAAAATACAATCAAAGATAAAGAAGTTAAATTAGTTGTAAGAGCAGAACTGCATACTCTTGTCCATTTGTGTGAGCTCATGGATACCGTAAACAGTCTATAAACAAGAAAAGACCATATTGCAAAGTCACCAAAGAAAAGACACATTGATCAAAAAGTTTCATATACATGTTAGTTGTGAGGAAGTACACTTGAAATGAATAAATTTAGACCAGTCTTTTCAAACATTACGTTCAATGCAATCATTAGTTGTTATCAATTTCTTCTTTTCATACAGATCAGATAATAGGGCAAATAATTCTAAAGAAAAAGCTGCAGCAGAATTAATATGACATAAATAAAAAGTGACAAAATGTAGATAATAAATAGCTATTCTTCATACTTCTAGAAAACCTTTTATCTAAGAGAACCAAAAGGGTTTCAACATTAATCAATTTAGCCTTACAGGCCCCTGTGTGGTCAATAAACAATATTGTCCCTGTTGTATAGATGAGAAAACAAGGAGAGATTAGGTGTTCAAGGCCATGCAGAAAATGAGATTCCTTAACTCCCATCCTATGTTTACACACAAGGCACCTGTCTGTTACTGTACATGAAGGGACTGGGCAAATCATGGCATCCAGGATTTTGTCTCCAAGCCCAAAAAACCTAATTACCCTGCTCTCAGTTCAAGCAGGGCAAGAAGAATACAGTGTTATCTGAATGAACCTCTGATTAGGGTGGTGCCTTCCCAGGATTCACTAAGCCTTGCCAATGCCTGACTTGTGGAGAAGCCTGTGTGTGCTATTCCCCGTGCAGCCCTAAAACCAACATTCACTGGTATTTGGTACAGCACCGCCTGAGCTTGCTCACAGAACAGGTTTTACAGCCCAGTTAAAGTGGTCCAAGGGCAAGGGTTTTAACTGGAGAGGTGCTGGGTTCTGCCTCTTATGCTGCTGCAGCCAACTTTTGGTCTCTTTCAGCCATACAAAAGCAAAAAAGTAAGGAGTGATGCTCCTGTCCAGTAAGCTTGTTCACAGTATAAAGCAGTAATAAAGCTGTACCAGAAGCGTGAACTAACTTGCAGACTAAGCAAATACATGCTTTTCAACCATCTTTGTCCCTCACCCCAAGAATATTTTCTTATTAAAAAAAAAAAATCCATCTTTGTCCTATAATGTTTGCCTACCCTTCATTTACTATTTCCTCTTATGACTATCTTACAGTTTTAACACTTTAAAGGTCCATATCCCTTGGTTCAGTAACCAGCTTTTGTCTTCCAATTACCTTTTCTACTTCTGAGTTAATTTTCTAATTTTTCTCATTACCAGTGGGCTGTCTCCTCTTCAAAAAAGCACATGCAGTAACCCAGGGCCAATTTCATCTGCTCGTGTTACTCTTCTACCATCGAAGAACACAGACAGTGATACTCAGGCTACCAGTAATGGAACTCTGTATGCAGCAGTAAGAAGAGCAACGTGAGTGTTAAGATGAAGGCAGACAACAGTGAGAGACTGGCTGTAGTCGTGATAGCCATGCATGCAAATCCTTAAAGACTAGGAAACCCCAGCGAGAAAACTAAAATTTATTTTCCAGCTAAAATTTTATCTTGACAAGCAGTTAACTTACATAATATTTTCAAACTGCTTTACAGGGAAAACTATAAACTATCTGTGGGATGATTTGGGGCTTTGAAGCAACTGCCAAACCATTGCTTCAGTAGCCCTTGGGAAGAGGTTTTCAAATTTGTACATTGTTGTTCCTGGCCACCCAGGGACGTCCTGATGATTCCTAGCAGGCTTTTACATCAGCATACATTCATTTACTGAAGCTCATTCTATCACATCTTCACTAACATTGTTATCCAAGCTAATTAGATTAAAACTAGCCTGGCAGGCCTCAGCAGGATGCACTTGCACCTCTCGCTGCAGTGCAGCAACACCTACGGCCTGAAAACCAGGCTGTGCAGACACGAGCAAAGGATGGGCAGGGATCTGAAGGGGAGGAATCACATTCCTTGAACATTACAGGGAACCCCTAAGTTTCTGCTGCAGAGACTGTCTGAGACCAGCAAGTACAATATTTTTTACTGCATGTACTGACACAAACACCCCCCCCCAACAGAGCAGCAGACACTGCTTGGGGTGATGTCCCTCTGTTGACATCCTGCCTTACTGTTTTCCAGCTTCCTTTCGGCAAGAACTCCTCTTGTAAGGCGAACTCTACCACAAAATACTGGGAGCTACATAGCCAATCTGATAGAAAGAGGATAATGTCAGCAAGAATGACTGCAATAGCCTGCAGGCAGCATCCATACTGATAACTTAACATACAGTATATTCTGCTAAGTTTATTTCCATAAATGTTACTCAGTAAGTCAGCAAGTAAAAGGAGAGTTCTACCCAGTGACAAATTTCTTGCTTGAGTGTCTGGCTATTCTCTAGCCCCAATTTTTTCCAGATTAAGAACCTTGACTCTGAATTGTTCAAAAAAGGAGCAGACCTTGGCTTTAGAGGTGCAATGCAAGACTGACTATAAGGGTTTTTTCTGCACAGGTTGGCAAAATGGCAATGTATCAGGAAGTGATTTAAAAGCTTCAAATACTCTTTACTGCAGATATTACTTGATTAAAATGTACATATATTTAACTTTATTCCTCTCTGCATGCACAAATCTAGAAAGGTACATGTTAGATATATATAAAGATACCACCAAAGCATTAATTTCTTTTCTGCCCGCAATACAAAAAAAAAAAATTATCAGTTTAGCTTTACTTATGTTTAGGGCACAGTTCATATAGGAAGAGATGTCAATCTACTAGCCACTTGCAAAATAAACATCAAAATAAAAGAAGGGTCACAGCAAGATGACTTTCCCTTGTCTTTTTCCTTGAGCTGGGATTTGATTTTAACATCTTTGTGAAATGTAATCCATATAGAAAATGGTCATTAAGTTCTGAGCTAACCAGATGCCACAGTTCAAGTACCCAGGAGGCAGGCAGAGAGATAAGTAGCTGCTCTGTAGAAAGCTGAATTTATGAGCCTGATTTTGAAATTATTCTTCCTGAATTTTTCATGCATCACATCATTTTGCGATCCTTTTTCCTGGGAATTTTGATAAAATAAACATTAGGCTTTGTAGAAATTATGGGATTTTGAGAATATACTTTTCCTTTAAGAAAAAACCCCAACAATTTTAAATCCTATTCCCAGATAGACTTGATTTAAAAACATATTTACAAATACTATGCTTGTTTTTCTTAATGACCTTTTCGAAGAGAAATAACCTATATTTTCTTCAGAACCTTTCTCCTGTCTGCAAAGGAGATCTAAATATGGAGAATACAGATTAAAAAAAAGAAAAGGAAACTACTAATAATGGTAAAATAAGCTTTAATTTCGTGAGTCAGGCTTTAAATGGTATGTAATAGCAGAAGTAAGGGTTATGTGAAAACCCTATTTATCACCTTTTATATGCCAATATTGTTATTCTCTTTAAGTGACTGTTCACAGTCCACTTTTTTTTCCAGAAGACCTTTCACTCATTCAGCACAGAAGAAACAAAGGTCACTGTACAGGTAGTTATTAATTTATTTTATATATACCCCTTCTGTCTAGATCTTATTGCAACTTAAGAGCTTTGCAAACATTAATTAATTAATCGTCATAATGTCCTTGTGAGAATATGTATAATCTTTTCCATTTAGAGACAGACACTAAACCACAGAAAGATGAATTAAAAAAATTGATTAAGGAAAGTCTCTGCAGATTTGTTTGCTCAGCTTAAGATGTCCAGGCCTCTATTTGACAAAACTAGTCTCTGGTTTTTTATTAAAATTGGCCATGAGAAAGGCGTTTAAATACTCTTCTTCATCTGTCCTTAAAGAGCCATGGGAACCTGGGCAATAAAGTGGGACAATGTTAGTCAGTGTCAGAAGACCTGAAACCTCACCTATCAAACGGCTGCAAACCCATTTGCTTCTCCCCTGCGAGCCCACTGCCCGGGACATTCATTCTGTGCCTCTGCCTCTCCACCCACGGCAGGTGATGTCTCAAGCACTGCCAGGCAGGGTGAGAGGCCCTGCTGGGGGAGGCAGCCAAGAGGCTGCACGGCAGTGATTTATATCCACCTTCCTTGGTTAACACCCTTCATGGTGGATGTGGCCATTACGTCTTACCTGGAATTTTGCAGATGAAAAGGAATTTACAGGCTGATAGTACAGCTGCAGTTTGCTTTACCAGGACCATGTGAGACAGTCTAAGCCAGCAGAGAGGACAGAAAAATAAAAACGCATGTAACAAAAAGATAAAAAATTAATACAGGAACTCAAAAAAAAATGTTCAGAGAAAATTTAGAAGAAAGAGAAAGGAAATTCATTTACATAGAGATAACTGTATTGTCTCTTGGTGAGCTAGACTAATTGAAGAGCTATTGTATCTAAGAAGCAAGAGACACCTTGACTTTTTTTCTGTACTTTATTGGAGAATGCCTTGGGGGCTGTTGGAAATCAAAGACAGAGATGATTCTTACAGTGTATTCCATGCTGCAGTTTAGCTCTGCTGGCTTCTATTCCAGCTTAACTTAATGAATAAATAACTTAAGTCAGAGTAAGTAGGAATCCATGCTGAATGCACTTCTGAAGGAAAGAAGTAAGTAAAATATTAAGCATCATGTTGATGAGAAAAAAAATATATTTATTAGTATTTCTTACAGATTCGATATTTGAAAAAGTTCAAAAATATGATGCTTATAGAGAGAAAACTGTTTACGGTAATGCTTGGAGAGAAGTCATGGGAGGAAAAATAATGCTCATGCTTTGAGTATTCTTTATTTGCACCATCATTTTATCCCTAGAAAACACAACAGCCCTTTCAATTCTGTTTCCACAGTTAATTTCTAGCAGTAAAATGGCTGATACTCTTGTTTGGAGGTATTCATTGCTACCTCATTTTTCCAGCCATTTGACTACTCTGGCGTAGAGCTGTTAGCTGAAATCATTTTGCAGTTCCAGTCTACTGAATCAAACACAACTGCTTCACTGAGCATTGCAGTACACCTCTAGAAAGTCAATTACCATCAGGATGTCCTTCTGCCTTTCAAAGGGGAGAAAAGAACCATTAACTATCAACCCTCATCAAGACAAGAAATTCTGATAGCAGCCTATATGTGACAGTGGCATTTTATATAACATGAAAATGAAAAGTAAAGCACGTAAAGATAATAATTGCTGTACTCCTATATCGTCACATATTTAATACTTGGTTCACTTTATATTAGTGTCAATGTCCTGTGACTGTCAGTAGAACCACCTTGCATTTTAAACAGAAAATATGGATTTCTTTGATTTTACTTGAGGTGTTATTCATTAAGGCTGCCAAAGGAACCAAATGAAATGACTAACAGGAGGACATATATTTTAATTTGATTCGACTGTGAAAGTCACTGACAGGAGGTTCTGGTCTACGTTCTCCCATGACTAAATTTTCAAATCATATTTTTAAAAAGGCATTTATGTTAAGCCCGTATTTTATTATGGCAGTCACCAACATAACTTCCTGAATACCCCTGTGTTTCATGCATTGTTGAGTTTTTGACACTTGCTATTTAGGCAACTTTTTTTTCTCAAGAAGAATGTTACTTCTTCTGCAGTAATTTAAAAAAATTTAAGCAGCCCATTCAAGTCCTTGTTTTGTAGTTCTGTAATTTTTAGATCACCTGAAAATACACTATTTTAAACTTTCACAGAATGAGAACCTTTGAGAGTTGATTCAGAGGTTATTTATTCACTACTTGATATATTTTTGGATTTTGGTATGAAGTATAATTGTTGTATTAAAAAAATATATTCTGAAGCATTAATTTTTATTATGAGCTATACTGCCAAGTTAGAGCTAAATAATTTCGACTGCATGAGATTCACAGGTAACATAGGAGTAATACTCTTAGCTTTATTTTCTGTTAAGCTCTTTCACTGTACATGCAGAGAATGAGTCAGAAAATATTAATGACCAAGCAATCAATGTCATGAAGTTGGGGACTTTTCTGGTAGACCCAGGTGCCTTGTTCTTAGATTTTCTCAGCTGAGCATTTAAGACAGATGTGTGCAAACAGACAATGAAAAGAGAATACAGGAACTCCTGGGAAATAGCTCTAGAGAGATTACGCTAATTTCACTCTTCTAAATTCATGTAGTCTTTTCCTTTTTCTCTTATATAAGTCAATGATCTTATATGAAGGGCAAGATCTTTGCCCACAGTGCCAGAGGGAGCTAAAATTGTTTAGAAGAAAGTAAAAAATACAAGAAACACTTCAAAGATGTGCATTTCCAAAGAAACTGCATTGTTAATTTGCACATTTTTGGCAAGTCTTGTATCTTTTGATGCAAAATTAAGCCCCTTCCAGTTCCAGAGGGCAGGTGAGAAAGAATCTTACCTTTCTATACTGAACTTTTACATGGGCATGGGAAAAACTGACATCTGATTTCCTACAAATTTTACAAATGTCTTTGGTGTCTAAAAAGTTACAAGGCCCCTTTGAGATCTTTCCCATAATTATGGAATCTCTCTGTAACTTCAGCCTTCCCTTATGTCGAGGTATTTATCTTTGTTATTCACCTGACCAGGCAGTCATGTGGAACCCAGAGTTTAATGATCTCTATCGATCTCAGACCGGCTGTAGCCAAGTTATTGGACATGAAAAGTCTCAATGACAGACACATCCCTAAAAAAACTGTTTCTTTAAGGAGATCAAAATACAAATAAGAATAAATTTCCATTTTTCCATTACAGATAATTATTGGCAAAATGTGAAAATTTGAACTTTAACAGGAATCTTAAATTCAGTGTTTTCACAAATATCCTGCTTTTCTACATTAAAACCAAAATTTTTACTTTAGTTTATTGATTCCTGAATGATGAACGTTACTTTTACTACTTAGAGAGAGAATATAGTAGCGAGAAAGTTAAAAAGCCTATTTATCTCTTCAGCTGGCTCTGAAATATTTCAAGCATTTTTACAGCCCGTTTGATTGATACAGGCCATTAAAGTAATCAGTTTAGGAAATTTAATGTTGCCCCACAAAATCTGCCATTTCTGCAAAAAAACCCCAAACTGTCTTTCTTCAATGAAAATGAAAGTTACAGCTTCAGACATAATTGTATGTAAAACTGCTGAATGCATCAGCTGGTTTCTCTCCCATAGCAGTGACTGAGTTTTTACTGTTCAAGTCCTCTCAGACAGACTTTAAAATGACACGTTATGGCCACCATGCAATATATATATTTTTAATATTTGATAGAGTCATATTTGGTAGGTTGATATGTATGTCCTCATAAAGTGTTTTCTTATGAAGTTTACAAAACACTGGTGAATTTCATCTCTCTAGATTTGTTCAGCATATCCTATGCACATACTTAAATGACACCCATAAACCATACTCAAGACATATTTATACCATCTATGTATAGATAATACATGAAGGTATCTCTATTGGCTTTTAAACATTAATATTTCAAAGTATTAAAGCATTCTTACTGTTTGTGAGAATTTTACTAATAAGGTAATAAATAAATGCTTCATCTTCTAAGTATTGTTAATGATTAGGTGCTACATCCCCAAATTCAAACATTTAGTGTTTCAAGCTTCTGAATCTCTGGGTTTACAATTATGTGCTAATCACAGTTTACTGCTACCTTCCATTTATTTAGGTAATTTGGTTTATTTTCAACTGCATGTATCTAAAATCTAATCACACAGCTATAGCAAGATGTATCCTCAGGCAAAGTGAGAGGACAAACAGTCTTGTTTAAGACATGAAGAAACCACATACTAAATAAAAATAATATCATTTTGATTATTAAATCTTCTTGGTCTACAAGAAGTATTCAGTCGCAAACCCAGACTGCCATTTAAAATTGAAAAGCATTTACGCAGAAGATCCATGGAAACCACAAACCCCTTTCAGCTGAATCTTTTCAGCTACCAAACTTTCAGCTATCAAACCCACAATTTTAGAGAAGAGATCAAACAGTTTCCCAAAAGGAATTTTTTCTGACATGAAAAGCATACACGCAGGTTTTGAATTCCTCTAAAGGCCTCTGTGGTAAAGGAAGGGACTCTGTGTTTTAATTTGGTTCCCATTCAAATTTTTTTTTTTTTTTAAATAGTTATAGTAGTTTTAGGGTTTGCCACAGGTCATGAGTTGAGGAGGGAGCATCTCTTAAAGTTAAGAAAAAGTAGTACCCTTAGATATCAGACACGACATTCATGCACACTGATGCTGCTTTCAGTCATACAGAAAACCATCTGGAAACAGTCAGGTAAAGCCAAGACAAGGCACAGATGTTAAAACCCTAAAATACAACCTCAGTGCTTTGACATATAGATCCTGAAGGCACTACATTTTTTCTTTATTTACCACGACTGCACAATGAAAAATTGAAAATAATGTATAAGGTGCCCGTATAAGTTAAATATGTGCCTTTTTGTTTTGGTTTTTTTTTTTAATTTCTAGCCTCATATTGTCTTTGTTCATGAATACTTGCTGAGAAAAAAAAACCTAGTCCTTATACAGAGCAGCAGGACAGCAGAATGCTTCCCTCAACAATTAAATTGCAGACCACAAAGACTAGAGTTACTGAAAATTCATGGACCAGATATCTAAAATGTGAAGCTGCAAAATATAGGTCAGGTAAAAAATTTAAAATATGAAGATAAAACATTTAAATTTTTTTCAACCAGAATTTTTCCTGCATCACTCTTACATAATCACTTCTAAATCCTGAGTTTATTTTCCTTTTCAGAATAAGAAGAAATAGCAAAAAAGTTGTCATCTTCCATGAATGACAATCCACTTTTACAGCTGACAACATTTGGAACATGCAACTATACTGTATACAGCCACTACTTACACCTTATATGCAACACTACTTACACCTTAATGAACTAATACAAAAAGAAAACAGTAGAAAACCAAAATCTATTAATTTGATTAATCATGAATAACTTCTCTCCTTGAATTTTTCTGGTGGTATTCCAACGTTTTTGAGCACATTTTATTACCTTCTTTCTTTTTTCCCTCAGGAATCCTTAGTAATGACTTAGCTTTGTTTTCATGCATTTCAACTTGTAACATATTCCTCCATTTTGCTGGGATTGGGTGATTTTTTGTGATTTATTTCAGGCCAGATTAGAGCCCTTACATTTCATGTTTGTGGTCCATTCAAGATGAAAGCTAAAAGGACACAGAACCAGGACGAGAGGAAGAAGCCCACACAGATTTTCAAAACTGGACTAGGTGAGAACCTGAGCTGACTTTTAAGTTGCACCTTCTTTGAATGGAGACTTAAACTAGATGATTTACAGATGTTTCTGCCAATCTTACTATTTTTATGACACTAGGATTAACTTACTATTCATTGTTATCTTCTCAATCTTATGAGGGTCAATCCATACCAGCTGTCAGTGCTGAGAGAAGGGTTCCTTAAACCACTGCTCTTCTAGTATATATCAGTATGTAAATTGAAACATATGCACGACTCGGAGTAGACTAATTCACAGTTGAGGGAGCATAGCTTGAAAATTCCTAAATTTTCAAATATATACTGAATATTTTTCAATATAAACATATTTCAAATATTTTCTAATGTCAAATATACTTCCAATATAAATTTTCAAGTAAATGTCTCTGAAGTCTGAATTCTTTAGGAGAGTACAATGCATTATCAAAATGTCACTAAGATAGGACACAATCAAACTCAGAAAGAGACCCCACATTATATCCCATCAGCAATGCCTACACCTATGGCTGTAGCCAGCCAAGAATAGTTGAAACCAAGGAGAAATTTATGCTATATAAATCCCATTATTATGTTGTGCACCCATTACTTATGTGTCTTATCCCCACTTGTTTCGATCAAACTCCATGAGATGCAGACTCGCTTGATTTTATACTACACGTCTGCATTATTCTTTTACAGAAACTAATGTGCCCTGTAAAGAACCTTAGTGAAGTTTCATCCTTAAAGTTTGCCAAAAGGAGAAAGCCTACCTTTTGGCTGTTTTTTTTTTTTGTGGAGAAAATACTATATTAGGATTTATGCAATGTTATCCACTTCTACAACTTCAAATTTTTCATCTTGACAGATATGCAGGTAGCCAAGAACTTAAAACTTAGCAAGAAGGTTTTATTAAATATAACAAGCAGCAGAGAAGCATTAAAACATGCTGAAAATAACTTATTTTTTAGATGGTTTTAAGACATTTGGTTTCTTTCTAGAACACCTTCTCTTTTACAGTCCATAAGATGTAATACAATCTGCTAATCTAGAGACAGCAAACAGCATTCTTTTTAAATGTTATATTAGAAAAAAATACTATGGATTAGCCTGCTATTAACCCATAGAAAGAACTGTTCAATTAATGAATTGATTCCACAACACCATGGAGATTTAGATTTATTGACAAAAATTCAGGTTGACATTTTGTCCTTAATTCACCCTATTGAAAAGTAAGAAACAAAGGTACTATTGCATGAGTTCATGAATGTCAACCCTGATTTTTAACTTTAATGTTGAGGGGTTTTGCTGTTGTCGGTCTTAGTCTTACTAAGCTGAGCTATGGAAAATCTTTTATGTATGATGATGGCATGCACATTTGCTTTTTCCTATTGTTTAAAAGCTGACATACACAGAAATCTATTTCTGGTGATCCCTATTCCAGATTTCAACCAGAAGCAAAAGTAAAGGTTTTCCATCATATATAAAAAGGTCAAAAGGTAAGTTTTTAAAAAAATCATAGCGTTTTTTTGAGCACTCAACCAGAAGTGATCATGAAACTCTGAAAAAAAACAAGAAAAAGCAGAGATAGAGTTACTTTTATAAACATTAATTGAAAAATATTAATTAAAAGCTAAAAATGATATGTCATTTCCAGAATGTTACTAACATGGAAAAAAAGAGATTTGAAAAGGAATAAACAGCCATCTTCACAAAACTGTAAGAGCATTTCATTGCTCAACTTTCCAGGTCAAAAGGCTGCCTAGCTTTGCTAGCTACAATACTTGTTTTTGGATTTAGCAATTCCAGAACCTCAAAGGAAATGTTCTCTCTAGTTGGAAAACACTCTCTCAGAAACATGAAGAGGGAATATGGGTAACAGGTTGCTTCTTCAATACCCCTAACAGAAGACTAAGAGATATACGAGCAGACAAGTTTAATGTCATTCTTATATAAGACAATAACACGAGCACAATCACCCACATTAAACAGTCCAAAATGCCCTACCTATAAATGATAGCCAGCACGGGGTAACTATTCTGCAAATAACAGAGGTCATGATTTGCCTACAACTTTGAGTAATGAGAAAGAGTTTTAGAAACATCAGTAATTCCAGAAATCAAATTCCAAAGGGGTATGCATACACTTTTCTTGGAAATGAACTCCGCCTGTAGAGGTACTTTTTTTTTTCTGGAGATGTCTATAAGTTCATCCAATACGAAGTAGCAGCCAGATCGTGTGACTGACCACTCGTGACTTTTTCTTGACATTGCTCATAAATATTCAAAAGTAGATGCAAATGGTCTTCAGTAACCATAGTTCTCTTACCTCATAATCAATAGATAAAACAATACTGGGTATCTCTCATTATCAATAGATAAATAAATCAGGTATCTTGTGTGCTCAAGTTCTTTTTCACAGAAAACCTCGCAAATGTTCACTTTCTGATAAACTTAAAATTGTGAGGGATTCTCTGAGAACTAAGTGTAATCCAATAATAATGGCATTACCCCTCTGACTGAATGTGTACTCAATCAATACAGGCATAAAGTTTAATCTGGACATTCTGTTTTACTAAGGTATATTAGATATTATATATTGAAATTCTTTTAATCTGTATCATTAAAATTACAGAAGACAAGCAGTATTTTCGATCTATGAACCAAAATCTTCTTGTGACTATATATGCGTAACTCCCACTGAAAACTCGTTCTGAGTGCATGTGTTTCAGAGCAGAAGGTGGCCTAATTTTTAGTTATGTTTTATACAGTAAGGTGGTACCTGAATAAAAATACCTGCAGGATCAGCAGCCAGTTTCTACAAGACTCATAACATTTCCAAACACTCAAGGCATATTTGGAACACATTAGTTTCAAAGTCTCTTCTGTCAGAATTCGCTTGCATAATGAAACACAAGAGTTTCTTATGAGACCAATGAGGCTGTAGGAATTCAGCAGCAAGTAAGGGCTGAAAAATGAAAATACTATTAGGAAAAATCCTTGCTTTGCTAGGAACAGAATTGAACATCAGGAGATCATCCAGTCCTCTCAAAAGCTCTGAGTCAGGGTCACATTAAACACCTGTCATGACTGGCTTGGCCTTATCTAATCTATGTTAACAAATTGCTTGGGACAGCCTCTCAGGTAACCTGTTTTAATTGCCAGCTATTCTCATAGTTTGAAATATTTTCCTAATATTAACCTATTTACTCGTTGCTGCAATTTAAGATTATTATCCATTGCATGATTTTCTCTTTAATGCCTTCTCATTTGGAATTTTTAATGAACACTAACTTGAAAAGAATCCAGTGATGGGTTTCAGCTACTTACGATGTACAATGTCAGGGAGATCAGTGGAAGTTTATGTATAATTTTCCATGGTGTCTCAACTCAAAACCAAGTGAATTAAACTAATGCAGCTTTTCCTCCCAAGACTTTTAAGCCGTCCTTCCAAAAAAAGCATGAACCAGAGATTATCACACTTATTTGACAGGAAGTATGCATAGAATAAGCCAGATCTGAAACTGAATTTGCAACAGTTATACTAAATATGCTCCAACATATTTAATGCAATATGCATATCTGTGGATTTCACCAGTTTTGTTTGTCCAAGGAATGCATTTTAATTTCCTCAAATTTTGCCATTCATTATATTAATGAAGAAAAATAAAGATAAATATTAATATTAATAAAGAAAAATATTCTGCACCATGAAAATTATGTATTTATAACTATCACTGCTAATAGATATACATATGTGCATAAAATATATATTTGGGTTTTGCTAATTTATTTTAAGATAAGCCATGTACTTTTTTTTTGTTTAGCATTTGCTCTTGGAATCTAATAATATCTTCTAGCCAAAACTACTTTGTGGAATAGTGGCAATGTATTGGTAAATGCAATACCTACTATGTCTTATACCATGCTATAATTTAATGATTGTACTGTACTGCAGTTATTATCAGACTATTGCACAATCCTGTATTACAGTAGTTGGCTGCCTGCAGTGTTCTAGTTTCTGTGACATTGCAGTTTATCAGTCTGCACCATACACTTCATAAATCTTCACGACTTAATGTTTTCTTGCAACATCACGGTTTCCATTACAGTCCAGCTGGATGTATACAGATGCCTGCTTAAGACAGGTGTCCTGTAACAAACTTTAAGTTCTATCTTTCTCACAGAATAATTTTTATAAGAAAGAATTTGTATCTAATGTGACTGATTTTTCTCACTAATTAATGAGTACAATCATCTACCATTAAAAGTCAGACAGTTTTTTCTGTAATTCTGGTGAATATAATTTCATGCAGATGGGAATGCTTAGTTCTTTGTCCAAACAATTACAATAAGCACACTTGAAAAGATCTTACGCATTTATTTTTACAGCATTTTTGCATAATCAAGTTTAATCTATATGACACCAGAGAATTGTCTGAGAAAATATTTAGTTCTTTCAAATCTGATAAAGTTTTCTACAAAGCCCCCACTGGAGTCCGAATACATTATCTTCGAAAAATCCTTGAACTTGTAAAATTTCCAATCAGCGTTCTACATTTTGCCTGGAGCAGCATATCAAAGCATGGAGCATTTTATCAAGCTTACCCACCCTCTAACTTACCCTCTACAATTATGTATATGACTAGCTCAAATGCTAGAAGCTACTGAGGCAAGGGATGGTGTGACAAGAATTCTGAATTTCCAGGAAATACCTAGATGTGAACTCAGGATAAAAGCAACTGAAAATTCAATCTAATACAAAGTTCTGCAGATCAGCATGTTGCAGTTCCAGCCTTTCAAAGCTGAAAATATCATAGAATTCATTGTAAGTCTTCATGAAGCTCACAACTTTGAAAGTTTGCAAATGCCGTAACTCATGTAGTTAAAATTTCTAAGCCCCAAGCCCATAATTTCCTCATTAAATAACCAGGTATCACTCAGGTGTGGTCATTTTCTTTTTTTGGCTATGTCTGTCAATAAGTGTAGCACTGGAGAGAGTTTCAGTTGAACAGACCTGTCTAAGTGACTTGCTGTGCTGTTTAAAAGATTGTTTACAAGTAGTAAGTTGTCATATGTTTCTTTTGCAATAATTGTAACCCATTCCTTTTCATCTACACTAAGTAGCTCAGACTCCATTCTTTTAAAAAAAGAGGAAAAAACTTCACCTTCTACTTCAACACCTCTTCAAGATTTGGTATTATTGTATTTCTACACTGAAAAGCGTCAACATCGTCTGTATCTCTCCTATAACTTAGCTAATGAAGTTATGACAGTAACAAAGTCCTTTTTCTACTTTGATTTTGACATGCTCTTGAAATAAATTCACATCAAGGAGCAGCTTATGCTCCAGGGATCATTCACTTAAAGTATTTCGTAGTGCATTCACGACAGTTTTGAAGAATACTATTGCCAACTATGTCATGAGAACAAACTTTTGAGATAGTTTCAGTTGGAATTTTGATTCATAAGCCAGATGAAGTGGAACTACAAGCAAAGCAGGTGGCTCTGTTACCATCTTGCTCTTAGTGACCCAACAATTCAATCGCTCACCTTGAAGGTGGAAAAGCAAAATTCTAATCATTTCTCCTGTTTGATTAAGGGTTGGCAGGAAAATACCTCCATGCTATGACACCACACCCTGGCAATCCAATGCTGTCAGCAATGAATATTTACATGGCCTATGCAAAGTGCAAAACTTTCTCAGGATACCACTGACTTTTTATTGCTACTCTATAGCAAATTTTTGATCTCTGTAATATTCCAATATTTTCATTTTACTAGAAATTTTCTTGTGTGGGACAATTAATCCAAACTTGAATTAAGCATTTTCTTTGACCTAAGGTAATTTTATCCCCATCTAATGGAAATACAATTAGCTTCAGGTTGAAATTCAGTGAAAAGAATTAGTGAAAAAGTTTCCCTTATCACCATTTTATACCCTTTTCCACTGCAGACCTTTCAGTTACATCCTTGCCTCCATCTGAACATATATCAGCATTTAAGAGTGATCATGTTAAATAGGAGGTAATATCAGTATGCCCTTGAAGTATCAAACCAAGTTCCAAGTACCTTTATGTTCTGCAATCCTGTCTCTCCCTTTAATTTGTGATACACAGACTTCCTGTTTTGTTTTTAAGCTTCTCTTTTTTCATTATCTGTAGCTTTTACACCTCAAGAGGCAGAACTGTTCTGTTTGTTCTGGCTAAGGTTCCTTCCAGCATTTTAGTTCTTTTTGTTTGAGTGGAGTTTTTGGTTTGTTTTTGCTTGGTTGCTTGGTTGGTTTGGGTTTTTTGTTTTGTTTTGTTTTGTTTTGTTTTCGAGAACTTGCCTAAGTTGGTGGGAGGATAAGACGCAGCACAATCCATCTAAAATGCTCAGCATTTCTGTTGGTACTGTTGTATTACTTGTGTTGCATCATCTTTGAATGTCAGTTATCAAAATTTTCTTCAGAAGCAATGTAGCGTTGTTGAAAATATTACCTCTAAAATTAAATCAAACTAAAACCTTGAAAAGGCTGTTATCTTTAGATTATTTTAATATCCAATGTAAAAATATAATATATTATTTTGGTGTTGAATATAAGCCTTATTTTGGTGAATAAAATGAATAATGATAGCTGAAAGGGAAACATAGCTTTTCTTACATTCGATTTTTATCAAATGCAAAAAATTTAAAAAAGGTATTTTAGCAATATGGTCTTTCTCCTTCCTGGGAAATATGAAAAATATTGAAATAAGAAACATGGGAATAGTGTTTTGCAGATAATATCTCAGAAATACCACTAGATGATCTTTAACCCAAGCCATTTGATAAAAACAGCTGTTACGCACTTTATGCTTTTCAGGAACTTACAGTATGGAGGTGATAAGCAGCCTTGAGAAAACATGAAGATTGCAAAAAATTATTAGCGCACAATTTTAAACTCATCTAATAATATACATTTCTAGTCTTAACTTCACATATCTAAAATAAGAAATGCTGATTATAACATCAGAGACATGAGTTAAATTTCCTGGTGACTGACCCTGCCCACATCAAAATACTCCGTCCTCTAAGCAAAGGATACAATCAAGTACTTAAATTATAGCCAACTTCCTTGAGCAGGTTTTCAGAGAGACTATGGCTCACCATGGCTCACCATGCCGTGGTTCATCCAGCTGGTGAAAACCTTACTCACAGGGAGACATCATTTTCACTTACTCTGCAATGACACAACTGGGTCTATGCTAATAGTAAAGAGTGAACTACAGAGATCTCCTCAGGACTCCTGAGAATTCTGCCCTGTGGCACTTCCCATTTAATTCAACATACTCACACTATAGAGAATTTTTAAGAAAAAGATGGATGATCCCTTGGGATAATCAGGCCTAAATTTACCCTTTATAGAGGAAATTTGATATGTTATCTGTGGGAAGGAAAAATGGGCTTTCATGGATCAAGACTCTATGAGTTAATATTTAAGGGCATATCACGAAGAAGAAAACAATGGGTTGCAATTGATCCTTTCCATCTGACCTCTTTCTCTCTCCCTCTTTCTCAATCACTGCTTCATACTAGAAGATATGAATTCATGAGAGCCAGCACTAATGAAAAATGCACTAGAACTTAACTGCATTTCAGAGCTGCTGGTGTCAAGGGGACAAGTAATGTCTGTGTCTGTCAGAATGTAAATTAAGTCGCTTCATATGATTCAGTCTGAAGATTCAGAAAAGGGCATGGCCAAAAAAATGGCGTATTTGCCAAATTTGACGCTTAATAAAGTATTTCTTATCATAGCCAAATGTTGATTCCCCCATTACACTGCTATTATGCCGCAATAAATTGTAGCCAGCTTGTTATAAATGACAGGGGACATTAGCAAAGATCATTTTCTGAAGACCCTTTCAGCCTTAGGAATACTTGAAAGCATTAGTTTTTTTTTTTATTCTAGAGTTTTTCTCTGGACATAAGCACTCTTTAAAAACAAAATATAAGAATCTTTGGTCTTTATAACTGGAATGTTTTCAGTGTCTCCATTATGGTGCAAAAATATCACGTGACAATTTCTAATGACATAATGAATATTGCTGTGTGCAACTCACATTCAGGACGCAGCCTGCGTTTTTGGTAACTTACTCAGTAAAAATTTCCATATAATCAATTTGTGACGGAAGTCACAACGTTTCCTGCTGGGCTCTCTCAGGACCAGCAGTGAGGCAAGCGCAGCAGCAGGTCCATTTGTGCCCATGTGTTGGTTTCCAGCTTGTCAGAATTCAGATCAAGCAGATAAATGTTCGTCCTGAGACAAGCAGGGTTAACACTGTGAGCAAAGCACTAAGTGGATGCCATGACCCCTGTGGTATCATGCAAGTCTGTAAAATCCCCTCACTGTAAGGCAAGAGCCTCATCACAGGACTAGTTGGCAATAATAGAAGGAGAGGATTTTCTTGTATTTGAAAGTTTAGTGCGGTTTCTTCTTTTTGCAGAGAAAGGATTTAGCATAATTCAGTGTCTCAAAGATACTTAGCTACTGTTTAGCTGGGCGCTACTGATTAATGTTTAGGTAGCTGAGAAAAATAATGAGTAGGGAAAGAATGTGAAGAGCTGCTGCCACATTCTCAAAGAGAGGGGGAGGATGCAAGTGCAGCACTACCACATCTCGCATGAGCTCAGGGCGTAGGTTGTTAGTCACCACTACACCACAAACACAGCTCACTAGGAAGACCCCTTTTGTTGCTGCTTTCAAGACATTGCTCTGTGCCCTGGAAGTGTATCTATGATGTACAGAAACTTGCCCACATACAAGCTCATATAGAATAGCAGACACCCATACACACATCTGCATGTAAACATCTATTAGCAGATTATCACAGTTTGATAAAATTACTCCCATTCTCAACTACTATACTCTAGGCCTGCTCTGTGTGCAGGTTTAAAGGACAGTTAAGACAGTTCAAAATATGTGAAATAGGCAAACAGCTTTCTCACTCTGAAAATGACTCTAAACTCTTAAAATTGTTTAAGATTGAAAATAGTAAGAGAAGGGAATTGAAGCCAGGGGTATTGACTGTAGGTACTCAGCATGTGCTGCTGAAAACTGTTTCAATTTGCCCCAGTTTTGATTTCTTAGCCATAGTACTAAGGTTAGTACTTTGAATACAAAGCAAAGGGCACAGTCCATTCTGAAACTGCTACTACAGCTAGATACACAATTTTTCTAAAGCACTACATGAGGTACGTTTCCTAACAGCCCCACAATTTTAGAAAGAACATTTTAAACAGCTTATCAAAATAACATTACATAAAAAATCAGATGAAGTTCAACAGAGACAGCGATATCAACTATTATCCATTTTGCTGTTGATTCTGCAACCTTATTTATGCACATTGATGTTCCTTCATGACAGATATGGGTTATTGGACTCTGTAATCTGAAGATTGCCATATTAGTTATCTTGCAAGACATTCATTGAATAAAAGAGGTGGGAGAACATTAGGAGATATATTTGTACCTAACCTTGAGATAAAACTTAATTATCTGTCTCCTTATCACCAATCTCTGGTCCAGCTGGCAGCTTATTTATTTTTTATTTTAAACGTTTAGAATGCAATTGTGCTCACTAGTTATCTTACTAAAAATGAAAGTAATCTGGTTTTTTTTCTGTCTCTCTAGAAAGAAATTATTTTAACAGAATATCTTTCAGAAGTATTTTTTGCTGGTCTGTACTTCTGTCTAATCTGTGTGCGTGCAGAGCATTGCATGAAAAATGCATGCACATAGCAGGCACAAAAACTAACACTACCTGTGCCTCAGCTTGGGCTGATAAGAAGTTTTGTACATTGCAGTAATAGCTGAATCTTGCATGCCCCTTTGCCTTTGCTGGCAAAATCTGCCTTCAGATGAGTCAGAAGCTAAACTCTGCCAGGTCTAACAAATGTCCACAGAGGATGAACAGACAGAATTATTTATTTCTATTAAGAATACCAGAGAGTATATTTTACAGGAAGTAATTTCATTATCTGTTGAAGTGCTAAGGTTCAGAATTTTAATACACAAGACTCAATGATGCATTAATTTGATCCACCTCATTAGCATCCAGGCACATTTAGAGAAAAATGCCAAAATTGTTACAGTTGGTTCCAGTCATCAAAGTGATAGGCCCTGAGGGGTTTAACTCTGTAATTAACAGATAATATATATTTCATGAATAATATATATAATAAAAAATATACAGTGTATAATGTACAGTGTACATAATGTATCATATAATGCATGATTAACATATAAAAAGAGGCAATATTTAAAATCATATTGCCATGAAGTAAAATTAGACTGCAAGTGTTTCAAATTTGATCACTCCATCTAGAAGAGAGAAAAATTAAAGAGAACCACAGTTTTACATAATAGGATACTTATTGCTACAGCTCAAAGAAAAGTATGAGAAAAAGATCAGGTGCACCTCATTTGTCTTGCTTCTGCAAATGAATATGCAAACAGCAGGCACGGAAACTGAAGCAACTCTTACAAGAATACATCCTTTTCTACTAACAGGTAAGGTCTCCTTTTAGATATTCTGGTATTTTTTTTCACTATTTCAGCTACTTTTTAGAATGGACCAAGCTTTGTGAAAAAAATGTGGTGAGACAATTTTTATAATTTCTTGGTAAATTCCACGTGATAGATTTATGTACTGATTTTTGGCATTAGATCCCACTTAGTGACTCACAAAAGATATCCTTACGTCTCATACAGCAAGTGCATGTATAAGGAATACAAACACACTCGCATGTGGACTGGAAACACCGTCTATCTAATACAACCATTACCAAAAAAGACTGAAGGACAAAAGCCAAGTGTAGAGTTCTTGCCAAACACATTCATATATTTGTATTCAACAAAACTAAGTCTATAGAGAAGGATCACTGACAAACTACCTCTTGTTTAAAAATGTCTTGTAGACTGTATTATTTGCCTCCTATCACTGGCAGTCCTGACATATAAAAAAGCTTAACTCCATCTCCATTTGAATAAACCTTATACTATTTAGCTATCTACTCGTGTAAAATGGAGACAAATTAACACTCCCTCACCTAAACCCAGATGTTATCACTTAAGTACCTGAGGAACAACATGTATAAAGGCTGGCATTGGCTTACAGACACAAGAACACTGACTAGTTAAAACATTTCTTATAAATGACTGCATTGAAATGTAAGCATCTTAAATGGATTTCATGGAAATATTATGACAAAGAATAATTCAGACTTTAATTTTATGAAAACCAGGAAAGGTAAAACGCCCCCTAAAATGACCATTATCATTCTAAAAGAACAAACAACTACTAATTATGAGTTTAGCATTTTCTTGCTTAAAGTGATTCTTAATTTTACGTACACTGTGCCTGTTTTCTACACGAAGTGAAACTGATCCTTACTATTTTGAATCTAGTGCTAACCATTGTGAAATTGTATTAGACATTTCAGTGCTTGTGTCTCTAGGATATATGGTGCTCTGTGTGAGAAAAATAACTTAGAATAGTTTTACTTAGCTATTAAACAATTATACTCATGTTCTCTTACAGCTAGAAGATGGTTAATCATTTCTATTGCTAAACTTAAAATAGCTCCTATTTATTTTCACTGTCTGAGAACTTCAACATGACTGGTAAAACAAAGATTCTAATTAGACTAATCTTTTCTGTAACCTGATTGTCTATTGTTTTCCAAATCAAACATACACTGTGCTGGGTCTATGTAACTTGTAACAATTTTCTACCTTAATAGTCACACTGCAGCATTTGAAAATTGGCAATTATTCATTTTGCCATGAGCTGGTAACTGAAGGAGTGAAATTGTCATCTCTGAAGAATGGCATAGTAAATCATGGATTAGCAAAGTCAGGCACTCTCAGTGAAAGATTATCCTCTTGCTTACACCTAATAAAGCTAAGGATCAATATGGCACTCCTCATCACAATACATATTTTATGTTAATTTTAATAAATTTTATCTCTAGAAACAAAGTGTTTTAAAAAGAAGAAAACTAGCTACCTTTCTAACTAAAATCATGTTAGTAAAAATTTGACTCTGCAGAATCAGACAGAAAAACTCAATTCATCTTCCTACAGACTTTTAACAAGTTGCGACAACATCACACAGTCACCTATAAATGCTACTTGCTAAAAATTTTGTGTTTAAAATAAAATAAGATACGTCTGTTTAAAAGAATACACTGTGGATTTTTCACAGAAAAGACCTCTACTATAAAACTGAGGTCTTTAGGCTAAACTGACCATTCAGATTTTTCCATGATCTGTGGGGTAAGAGAGGCACCCCCATAAGACAATTCATCCTGTCCTCACACAAACATCCAAGATAAATGGGAGGAACTGTTCTCTGGAAGTTCTTTCTCTGTCCCCATCCAAAATCTGTATAGGGACAATACATAACTTTGGGTAATACCTAATTTTTTGATAGCTAAGCTCAAAAAAGATGAATTAATCCTCTCATGCCTTTGGCTGGAAATCCTGGTTTGTGGTAAGGTTTTGTGGGAGTTTTTTGGTTTTGTTTTTTTCTTGTGCAGACTGACTATTTTGGCTTGGAGTTTCAGCATCTCACAGGCATCTGGCAAGAACTCCTACTGTCTTCCACCTGCAATGCCGTCAGAGACACGTTTGTGAGTTTGCTCCAGAGAGAGACCTGACAGCGAGTGCAGACTTCCAGTCGCTCCTGTAATAGCATTAGATCTCTGATGGGGAATCAGGAAGGTTGCTGTGAGGTTATTAGGCTTTCGGTGTAAGTGTGGGCAAGAACTACAGCAGCAGAGATAAAGGTAGAGTCATTACAGCATAGTTTCAGATGATTAAATAAGGCTTGGAACCAAGCCAGTTTCTGGTTTGGGGTTTTTTTTCCCTCCATAAGAAACCAACAGAAACATTTCAATTTTTCCTGTTCAGATAAAGGTATCTGAACTGAGACAATACCAGTTCTGCGTATTTCCATCTCCTGAGTAGAGTTAGCTATCAGCATACAATAAATATTCAGATTTTTGTACACACCTACGTGGTTCAATTCTTTATGGATGCTATTTATAGTCTATAAAAAGTAAAGACACAGAAATCAGAGAGTTTGTTTATAACTGGTATGTTTTAGGAAGACATTAAAAAAGTAGTATAACTAATATTCCATACCTGAGCAGTGGTTGCTTTGGATAAGAAGGTTGGTCACTGTTTTGGCACGGTTGAGGTTTTTTTGTGACTTGCTTATAAATATTCCTGGCAGTTACTCCGATCCACAGCATAGTAGAGAGTGTAGAATAATGCAGCACTATGCCAACCTAAAAAAAAGAGTGGACAATTAAACAACTCAATAAATGAATCAGTAAAACAAGAGTTTTACAAGAATCTTACTTCATAAGTGCACAAGCAAACAGATTTTTAAACTGAATTTATAAATGCATCTAACAGTTGCACTTAAAAATGGTTATTTAATCTACCATAGATAGTATTATCTGTAATACCAGATGCTATGTTAGGAAACTGAGACTGTAAACACATTTGTTTTCTAAGAACCTGTTTAATGAAAACATTTTACACCTGCATTTAAAGTGATGTGCATCTTAAATTTCTGTTGCACTCTTTGTTAGCTTATCATGACAATGCAACTTAAAAATTAATGAGAGGCCAGAATTTTTGCTTGCTATTATGCTATTTCCTTTATTTTTTCAGGAATATCCCACTGTAGTTCCCTCTCTGCTATACACAGGCAAGGTTGACTTCTGGCAATGGCATCAGTGCTACTTGCCTAAAACCAGATTATTTTCAGACATATTTTAAGAAACTTATAAACTTGGCCACAGAATTTTAAAAATTAAATGACAGCTCTTGGCATCCCCCCTTAAAAAGAATTATAAACTCTAATAGAGTTATTATCGCTTTGTCTCCAAGAAACTGGTGTGTTTATCATTGTAAGTAAAACAAAGTACAAACACCTCTAAAATGCTAACATCTTTGTTTTGTTAGTAATTGTTATTCATTGCTATGGAAGCAGTAATTGGAATTTTATCCAATCTCCAGTGCTTTATTACATCAGCTAAGTCTCCATCTGATTATATAAAATGAGGGTACCTTTGAAGCAATAACCTGACATTTTGCAGTGACAAGTAAAATATTGCTATAATTGGAAAGAACATAAATGTTTAAGGAATACAGAGAATTGCTGAATAAAGCTAACACAAATCTATTATAAGGATTTATTTGAACCAGTGTTCATTTTTGCGCCACTTAAAACAAAATAATTGATGAGTAAAGAAAAAAATTTCCATGCATTTTGTTTATATTTAGTGTTATAGCTCAAAACTTGAAGATAGCAGCAAATATCATCAACAGAAAACCCTTTGTAATTTTCTCTGGGACTTGTCTGTCACATTAGACAAGGCAATATAAAGCCTTCATCACTGTTGTTGCTTGAGGTAAAAGAACCAGAAATAAGAGAATGAGACAACTCTGTATTATGAGCTGGCAGACGTTGCCAGTTCAGGGACTGGTGCTGTCTGGACTTGGTTCACAGGCGGCTTGCAGAGTTTCTGCAGGGACCATGAGCAGGGAGGGGAGGGGAGGGGAGGGAGGAGGATGAGAAAGGGGGAAGAAAAGGGGGCAGAAATAATGAGAAGGAACTGGAAAAAATCTAGGTATTTATTTCCTAACCTCTTTCTCATTTCAGCACAGCCCTGCTGCTATACATTCTTTTTTCCACACAAGTACGTGCAATAATAGGAACAGCAGGAATGAATTCCATGTGAAAAGGCACCTACATGTGAAATTTTGACATCATAGATGACCATATAGAGAGAAATCATCAGCCACTTAAATGAATGTAAGACCTAAAAATAGTACAACAAAACTATTTTATTGAACTTTCAAGGAGGCAACTGAACTGACAGAAAACATCGCTGTTACGCCACACCTGGGTCACATTGCTGTTTTGCACAGTGTGCTCGTGTTTTGGCAACTGAGTTACTTCTGATAGACGGACAAATTGAACAAACATGGAGGAGGAAAAAATGTTATCATCCCCTGTACTAACTCTTTAATGATACGTATCCCTCTCTCTCAAAAAACTCCCAAAACAACCAAACCAAAAAAGCCAAACCCCCAACCATTTGCATTTCTTGTTTGAAGGAAACAAGGATTTACTGAAGATGCAGGACCTCCTTATGACTAACATATTTGACACGACACATCAAAACTGTGGAATTTGGAAGGGTGCGCTGAGCTGTTACTAGAATTTTTGCTACTATTCACCCACTAATAATTAGTAAAAAAATGCTTGTCTCACTTCACATTGAAAATTCAGTGTTTCAAAGTGCTGGGTTTTGCTCTCTGCCTCTTCCTTCCCCTTGTCTCCACACTGACACCAGTTATGCCACGGAGATGCATCTTCCTCACTGTTGTGCTTGGGGACTGTGACTGCACATTCTTTTGTCCCCTCCAGTGGGATCACCTCTAACTCTCTCAAGCTAGGAAGACATCTGAGCCCTGTGGCAGAAATACATGAGAGAGCAGCTCGCGATGAAGGAGGGAAGGACGAGGCTCAACAGAAGGACCAGTGTGGCTTTGTTCAGTAAACTCTTTCCTGACTTTCTCAGCAAATGTAAACTTGAGGTCATGCATGAGAGGTCCAGGGTACAAAATCAGCTGTGTGTATCTTGTTACTGAATTTCTGCCTCTGTAAAGCTTCAGAGGCCAAAAGATACACACAAATTAAATACCAAACTGATAACTTAAAACTACTTTCACTATTAGCAGAACTTTTGTATTTCACATAAAATTGTATGGAAAGGGTTGAGTTTTCCACATAGAATAAAGTATTATGATTGGAAACATTGAAGTGATGACCCCTGTTTTTAAGGTTTTCCACTGATGGGCCAAATGGTACAGAAAAAACTGCCAGGATATATGCATTGAAAACAGCATTGTACCTAATGCTCTTTAATAACCACAGTTATATGGTAAAAATTTTCTTGTTTTCTTGGATTCATTTTTTCCATGTTCTTTGTTCTTAGAACTCTTATCTTTGGGAATAAGCACCAGCCTTTTGAATAGAAGATCATACTTTTCCTCACTAAGAAGATGCTGTCTGTTTGTGCCCCTTCAATAAATTTCAGTACCCTAGAGATAACTTAAGTTCCACATGACGCAGTTACCAGGGTAATGACCAGAATACACATTTATGCAAAGCATTTTGGCACAAAAAAGTCTCTTGATCAGCTTTAACTTGCACACAAATTTCTTTGTTTTCCCCAAATTTTTAATTTCTTTTTTTTTTCTAATTGTAATCATATTTCAGGTAAGACTGTACTCTTTAATCCAGTTCTATTTAAAGAAGGACACAGATATACTTTGACATTCTGATTAGAAAATGATTCTTTTCTGTGAGATGAAGGGATTCAGGAATTTCTCTGCAGTCTGTAACACCACTGGATGTGAATATTTCACGATCTTTAAACATTTAGCATTAGCAAAACCCCATGCTCCCTTCACAGGTAGAAAATTTAGAGCAAGAAGTTGAACTTTCTGAGTTGAACTTGTAGGCTACTGGCTAGGATGGAATGGGCTTTGCCTTTCTTGTTGAAGATTTACTGCCTTACAGAAGGGAATTCACAAGCAGCTTCACGTATGACCTTCATCAGGGAGAAGGAAGATCTGAGCCTTCCCAAAGTTTACATGGAAGCTTTTATTTTATAAACCATATAGGAGGTTCCTGGAAGTGTGATTGGAGTGATCATGCCACTGCAATTAAAAAAAATAAGATTCTGTCTCTCTCCGCAACTTTTCTGTCTCCTGAATCTTGTGCCCAGAAGTCCATTCTTCACGCTTCAACACGTTTAATTTCATCCCCTAGCATCCATAATCTCATGGCTATCACGCTTTCCTGGAAAGTAGGAGCCATGAAACAGAAATCTTTGAGAGTACAGAATTGATGCCTCCCACACATGGGGAGTGATCCAGCTACAATTGTGTCTCCTTCTGTCTCATTCTTTACATGAAAGGAGTGAGCTTCCTTCTGCCTTTTGAAGCAAACTAATCTGAAGCCCTAACTCTGGGGGATGGAAGGGCTCGCTGGCTGGCTCAAGCACCTTTCTGGTAGTGTACTGCCACTCTGATTTATCCCCATCTGCTGCTCCTAAGGCAACTTTTGACTTGCATGAAAGATTTTACCAGTGAACTCAAGAATCCGGATTCTACAACAGTCAACATTCAGTGACACCCAGAATGAGATTCAAGGGTAATCTGAAGAGTCTGTAGATTCAGTCACACAGGAAATGTGCAAAGATGCAAACGACTCTTCTAGACCAGCACTCTCACATCAGTTTTCTTTGTAAATCATAAAGACTGCAAAGCACATATGCAAGTGAAAAGTCTATACAAAATCCTCTCTGAAACAGATATGCAGGTTTAAAAGGGGATTTTAGATTTTTAGATTCCATATAAAAATAAATGTCTGACCATTCTCGAAAAGATTTTTTCTGTGTGACTATTTCACCTTCAAGGGGATTTGAAGGTTCTTCCAGCTATCACAGAAAATGGGTCCATTTCCATAGCATTAATTCCTGATGTTTAAAACTAACCTGAAACTACTCATTTAGAGACAGAAAGTGAGCCAAATGAAGCTAATTTAGAACCAACCTTTTTGGTTAAATTTGAAGGATAAAAGTTAACTCAGTCTATTATTTCACATTGATAAGTATGCTGCAGTGAAATTTTTGTGGAAGTTTTAGGGATAATTACAATAGGAAAGGTGGTGGTTGACTGGCTTTGATACCACATTTCAAAAATACTTTCACTTGGAATCTTTCCCTATGCACTCGGGAAATAAAAAGGGAAAATTGCATTGCTGCAGGTTGAAGTTGTGCTTTGAATTTTAGCAGATTGAAGGATTCCTTTGGAATGGCACCTGATGGTGTTGCACCTGTGGTATAACTAATATTTTAGTGCTGCTTGAAGCAGTAACATTTTCACAAATATATTTTAAGCCAAATATCAGGGTTTTGGCACCTTAGATATTAAATCACAGAGCAATTGTCTCAGGTTTATCACAGGACACAGGGACTGGGACTCAGAATTTTGAAAACATTGCTGTCCGAAAGCAAGAAAGGATCTGTGGCTGAGTACAATGTTCTCAAAGTGAACAGTTTTTCAGCCTCTATTACAGCTATTGGAGCCTTGTCTTAGATTGTTTGGACTATTTAATTCATTAGCCCTGTCTAATTACATCACACAATTTCCAGCAGGAAATAGAGGACAGTCTCCCTTGTGTGACCTATATCTTTCCTATACTGTAACTACTGATGATATTACCTGTTGATGTAGCATATTGTCAGGAAAATAAATAACTTTATGAAACCGGTTGGCAGACACATATGAATGGTTCAATTCAGTTTCTCTAAGTGTGCATGTTTCTCTCATTATCAGAGACAGATGCTACTGATAATGCATTTTATTAAGATACCCCTGTAGTTTATGTATTACTTATAAAAGGCTATTAATAACACATTTATCTCAATCAATTTTTCATTATAGCTGTTAATACCACATTGTTACCATGCAAGCTGCAAAGTAAATAACCAGACAACGACTGGAACAACAGATGGTCATTTGTGACCATGTAATTACATGGCCATGGCTGCCCTACAAACTAATCTGCTACTATCACTTGCAAACTGCAAAGACAATGGTAAGTGATACTTCAATTTGCTAGAACTTACAAATTAATTATGACACAATACACTAGATATTGTGAGATATTTCTCTCAATCTAGTGGACGACTGTGTTATTTAAATGAGTGTCATGCAATGCACATAGGTAGACTTCACATCTAGAACATCACGGTGCTTACAGACCCACATGTGCTGTTTACTCATGGTCATGCACAAGGATACACAAAAGGCTTCCAAAGCATTTCACTGAATGCTAGAGTGATAACTCTTACACTAATTATGCAAACTTTGCAGTGACTCTGCTGTGGGCTCCTGACTCTTGCTATTTTACACCCATCCAAGCCAATCAGAAGAACTGATTAGTGACATGCAAAATATCTGGAAGAACACTGGCTAAAAGAAGTGCTTTACTACACGGAAATACCAACAACATTCACGAGCCCTGGTGCACTTCTACAAAATCTGAGAGGAAGAAATATTTAAGGCAAACGAATTGCAACAAGCCCTCATCAGGCATTACAGAAGATGACTGAAACAACTCTCTTTACACATTGTACAGACTCAGCCTTTATATTCAGAGCAGCTGAATCCAGCCCTATCTGTGCATCTCACAACACTACTGCCCCAAAAATGCTATGGCAAGAGATGTGAAACAGTCCAGCAGTGCAAACAGGGGTCCATAAATCACAAGTAAGCTGGTCTGCTTTGTCTTCTTAGGGATCATCCAGGGCCACCCTCAGGCAAACAGTGTATGTGTTACAAAAGTGAAGCAGTAACTTCAGTCCCACACATTCAATCCAAAGCACAGGATGGAAAGGCGTCTTTTGTATGCACAGTTTTCAACTATCCTGTACAGTAGAGAAATACTAAGATTTTCAGGGCTTTTCTTAAAAAAAACCCCAACAAAAACAAAAAAAGTGCAATTTTAGCCTCAGAGAATTTAATGCATTGATCACCCTCTTAGAGAAACTCATGTGACATGTGACTCATGTGACAACCAAACACTGAACCCCCCACTGCTGGCATTTAAAAGACATGCTTATAATGATATATTTTGAAAAACTTAAGATCCAGGAACAAAATAAGAAAAGAAGGAGAACTGCCAATATTGTGTTCAAAATTCATTTGCAAGTTTCAATTCTACCAGTAAGAATTGTTAAGATAGATACTTACAGCTTGACATATAATTGGATATTTAATGCGATTGATTCCCCCAGCAAAAACAGCAAATGTGAGAGCAGTATGGAAACAAAAGTTGAGAAGCATGTGCCATCCTTTTCTGCTTATTCGGATTGTGCTGTTGAAAAAAATCACATTTTAAAATTAAAAACCCAACATATTTATTACGAAAACTACTATTTGGAAAAAACCACTTAATTTGATAGAATAAAATTCTCTGATTGCTGAATACCTATGTAACAATCTACCCATAGGACAGAGTTTGACCTATATAGCATTGAAATAAATTATAAAAAGGTAAAATAAATGGTAAAAATCATAAAAGTCTACTGATTTAAAGTTTCCTCCACCAAATCAAGCATTTAAAGTAGAGTACTAAAAGCAAAAGCTTATTGCATAGCTTCGTGTATGCAGAACTTTAACAAGACATCTCTAAAGGATTAAATGGAAGCTGAAGACCAGAAGACATTGCATTAACTTCACTTAATTAATATTTAGCAGCTTCTACAGTACAATACATTCCTACTCTTTTAAATTGCTAATGGTCTTTAACCAGAAGTATGCAGTTAAAATGGCATTTATATAAATTTTTCATATAAAAGAAAACACAAGTTTTCTAAACCCAAAATTTAGAAGACAAAGAAAGCTTCTTTCATCCAGTGATAGTTACCAGTCTTCCAACCAAACTTGGTCTTAACAGCCAGTATGGCAAGTGCTGCTGACCAAAGTGCTGCTCAACTGGAAGTTGCCAGAAAGCAATTTGATAGTGTTCATGGTTTTATATTGAATTTTTGAGTCAGAAATCTTAGGAAAAGTGTGAAGAAAATTTAAACATGCATGTCAGGAAAGCTTGGGAACAGCTTAATAAAGGTCGACATAAACTTTGTTTTGATTTCTCTGGTGTAAATCACATTGCTGCCATTACTATCCAACAGCAATTCAGATCATTTTAACTTATCTTTACAGTAAGGGTTATAAAAATTGAAGTGCCTCAGCATCGTGCTGACCATTTAACATGTGCTTAAAATGGATTTCTTACCTGTGATGGACAATGTAGGTGATAATGGAAGCAAACAGGCACAACAACATAACTGCAGTACACGCATAAACCACAGGGTGCAGAAACTCCCCTGGGTACTGGGGGAAAGACAGCACTGTCTTAAAATCCTACGGAAAGAGCAAAATGATTTAACATTGTTAGGCATGTGTGAAACTGAGACTTCATTCCAATATGTCCTGTCATTTCTAGCTGTTCCCTTTCAAGGGCAGGAAAAAAAAAGATGAACTTTTAATGTAGATACAGTTCATGAATTTACAATAACAGACTGCTCCTTCCTCATCTGCATACAGTTTGCTAGACAGAAATTAACCTTTTTGTACAAGCAGGCATACCCTAATTTAAAAAAAAAAAGGTCTGAAAAAATACACAGAATATTACATTTTCCTGGCATTAGAAATATCTGGTCCTTCTGATAACATGAACTTTATGAGTGTATTTTACTAAGATATTAAGCACAAAATATCAAATCACCATAAAGGTCTCTAAATGGCATATATATGGCTGCAGAAGAACTATTCCAAGAAAAAAAAGCCATGAGAATACACCCAAATTATCAACTGACTCAAGTATAATTTCCGGTTGATACAACTCCTGTAGCCCAGTGACCTTCACACTTAGCTGCAAATACTCTACTCCCTATAGTAATTCAAAAGTGACTCGGACAGCTATATTAACAGCAGAATAAAGATCCATGCATTCCTTTTGGACATGTTAGTGCCTAGTGACACAATTCTTCATGAAAACCATAACGAAAAACTATCAGTATCTTTGTAAAATTAACCTTATCAAATTCCTCTAAATTACACATTTAGGAGAGCTAAATCTGGAGGTGTGATGGATGGAAAGCAAAAGGAGTCCATTACATAAAACAGAATGTCTTCAGACTATCTGAATTAAAGCAAACATCAGACACTCCCCGTAATGCATTAAGCCACATTTGCTTGTGGCACTACATTTCTGCACACAGGCACTAAAACTTATACACAAAACCTATCACCTGAGTGCAAACGAAGTGTCATCTACATGCCAGTTCCCATGTGCAGTGGCACTAACTCTGCACATAAAAACAAATATACACCTGAGCATAGAAAAAGCTAAAATCTGAAATAGTACTGAATATGCCAATCCAGCAAACTGTAACATTTAAAATATTGGCATATATTCAAAAGACTTCTTTCTTATTTGTCAGTTTTAGGTTCCCTTAGAAGAAGACTCAATACATTATTTTCCAGAAGTGAAATCTCCCCTTAGGAACTTGGGACTGTAATGCTAATACCTCTGTTTAATTGCATTTGCATGCAGAGAGCTGATTTCTAGCACCATTATTTATGTATATGAAGTTGTCCACGTACAAGCAGCGAATGTTCATGAGTAGATGCAATTACTAAATGGGGAGAATTTAGTTTACCTTCTAAAATGGTTCTTACAAGTAACAGATGCCCTAATAGTTACTTTCCTTCATCACTAGCTTTAAAGTTTCTAAGATTGATTGTACCAGTTTCTCCAGATGTGTATGAATGTCAGTACTAAACAGAGCAGCTCATGACATATATAAAAAGGACCATCAAAATGAAAAAATAACTTATGAACAAAGAATGCCAACTATATGTTATCACATCCCATTTCTCTTCAGGTACCTCCTCAGCTTGCACGTGTACTTCAGTTAAACCTGCTCTGTCACCCCTGTCCCTCACACAAGTTCTGTCTCAGCCCTGCCCAGCTCACCAAGACTCAGAGTGAGAGGTGGAGTCACTTCTCATGGAGGAACTCAGCTTATGCTGTCTCATCCATAGGTGTCAGTTCTTGCTACTCTTTCCTCAATCACAAATGAAACAGAGGAAAAAAACTGTCTTTTGATGTACTAGTTTTACAAAGTAACAGACCTATGCTCTTACGGCCTTCTCATTTTTTGCTTTTTTTCAATGTGCATGAATAAACACTCAGGATATAATGAATTCACAACTTTCAAGCAATTCTTTAAAAGTCTGTTGGTTCAGAACTGTCTCTGAATGTCCACTCAAACACCCTTTTTCTGATCATCTTTTTCTCCCATGTTTTTATTTGCATCATCTCCTCAAAGTGTCTCAAGGTAGATGAATGAGTATTTACCAGAAATGTTCAATAGCCATATTATAAAAGTAGTAATGCAAACACTGGACAATTCAAACAGAAATTCTCTGCTGAAGATAACAGAACATTTGCTTCTCGCTCTTACTGATGTAATTATATCTTCATATACCAATAGTACACTTTGGCATAATTTTAGGTACACACTTCATTTCTGTGTATTCAGAAATGTGTTACTGTAACTATATAGTAGTAACAGTACAGTTATTTAAAGAAATAAGTTAATTGACTATTTCTGAAAAAACACTCTGAAAAGTTAAAGTTGTGAAAAAGAAAGCACAGTGAAGCTACACATTTATGTAGCAAAAAAATGAAAGCAATTTTATTTGAGCACCACCACTGTGTACTAGAGAACTAGTTTTTAATAGTGCAAATGCAAGGTTCAACCTCTGATGTTTGATCATCAGTATAAAAGCAAATGCCATGTGTCCTATGGGAATACAATCATTTTGCCTGCAGAAGAATGAATAGCAATCAGCATCTTAAAGCTAATTCCATTTTGAAATACTGTTTTTTCATTATTATCTTTTATCTAATCTTTACAGAAAATAAATGGTAAAATTTTGAGTATGATAATGCATTAATGCCAAAGTAGAATAGCCTTTTTAAGAGTTTTGTATATTGAAAACTGATTTCATTACAGATATATAACAGATGTATCTTGTCTACTCTCTGATGATAATTAAACCTTATTGATCTATCAGCTTCCCTTGAGTAATCTTCTGGGGAAGACAACATGCAGAAAAGAAGCATTTTTTTAATGCTGTATGCAAAGAAGTATAATTTTATGTTACATTTTAAAAGGTTAGGTTTGATTTTATTTCCTAGAGGGGATTCAAATCACGGTGATATTGAAAAATCACAGGAATTATCCCAGGAAAATGAATACTTACAAGACTTTGACTATTACAAACTGGTGTATACAACTACAAGGCCCATTACATGTTGTCTAATGAGAAATTGTCATTCATTCACCCTTTTAAGATGGTGTCAAACAAACCAAGACAGTGGTGAGCACTTGTGGCCCATGAGGTGAATTCCCTATGGGGCCATATTATCAAGACTGCACACAGAAGAGTGAGGAAAATGATTATTCCTTTCTATTCATCACTTGTGAGCCCAAAGCTCAACTATTGTTTCCAGTTTTGGGCACTTCAGTACAAGAAAGACATTGCTGAATTAAAAGGAGCCACCAAGTAGAAGCCACCAAGACAATACAATTTCCCAAGGCCTGGATTCCAGGTCTTTAATTTACATCTATCTCCCAAGAGTTGGCCCATTTTACTGAGCTTTACAATCTGAATCCATTTACCTGCTGGCTGAAGTTGCACCATGATGAATGCAAGATCCATTAAGTCAATAGAAAGGAAAAACAAACAGAAAGAAAGAGCTGGAGCCAAAGACTTGATTTTTGATAAAGTGATTGCACTTTGGAGGAGACGAGCCTGGATTTTTGAGCCCAGTACCAAGCTAGTTTATGCTTTTTACAGAGCAAATAATACATATTATTAAATGCAATTTAATAAAATGTAGATGCAATCCACAGAAAAAGAAATAAAAAGCAGACCTTGCTCTTAAGAGTACTCTAATTCCAAGGCTTTGTGCAAAAGAATGACAGAGTCAGGAATATTCTTAAAAAAGCAGCCTTTTCTGGGGGCCTGGACTCAGTACTGCCCATACGGGCTAAGCAGGCCCTTATGAGAATGAGCCTTACATGAGCAGTGAGCAGTACACACCAGCTGAGGACTTAAGGGAAGAGCACGTGCCTCCTTGCAGGCTCTTCACACTGGGAAACATCTATGCACGTGCAGAGGAACCTAATTCCAGGGAATTTTGTAGTTCCGGCTACACCAAATGTTAATTTTGCATATAGTAGGTAAACTTTCTGGATCACTTTCACAATCTGTGATGTGTAAACTCTGCTAAGGTCTATCCTGTAGGTGTTTGAACTTGGTGTTTAAACACGAAAAAGGACTTGAACTGTTTGTTCTTGAACCTCTCGTTAAAGCAGTCTGGTTTTTCAAAGTACAGAACAATGATTCCACTGCCTGTTATGAGAAAACCCTGTGTTCTCCATGGGGAAAATGTCAAATACTGTAATTATGTCAACCTTCTAAATGACATCTCTGTAATACATCCCCGACTCATGAATTAATTTCTCAAAAGGCTTAGACAGGTTTAATTTGGAGAAGACCTGAAAGACGGAAGTTTAGAAGACTTTTCAGAACTGAACTTCATGAACAGGCTTAAGAAATTCTGCAATTGCCTCCAGTAACAATGAAAATGTTGAAAAGGTAGCTTTTTTCGTACCAAATTGGACAGACTTCAAAGATTGGGGGAATGCTTGCAAAACAAGAGAAAAATCCCCTAACTCTTACTGTATTCCAGATACCCTGCCTCTCCTCAATTTCTCCTTCACATGGTTTTCCAAGGTTTGCTTCCAGAACAGTTTCAAATATGCTCTGGTTTTGTCAGCTCAGTCTCCTCAGCCCTAATTATCTCATATAAGCATCCACTGAATGTATGCTACTTTTGCAAATAATTACTCCTCATGTACATAAACCAAACCCAAAAACCCAACAAAACCCACACCTATGTTGGTTGGAATAATAAGACAAATTGTGACAAAATAGGAAAGGAGCTGCTTATGATTTTATGTTGATTTAACCTACTTTTAGGATTACAATTAAAAGTGCCAAGAATATTTATTAATCCATTTTACGTTAATTGGGAAGTATCATACTTAGTTTTAAGAATTTTATTTGTGTTTATTGGGCAGATTTGAGGAAATTACTACTGACAAAGTCTAAGGGGGGAAAGGAAATGCTGTATACAATTACAGTAAGATCCATCGCTATTGAATTTCTATTGTGTTCTAAGAAAAATGAAAGGAAGAACAGAGGACAATGTATGCCAAAACATATTTAGCAAATTTTGAAATTCATTGTTGCTATTGGATATTTTTGTCATCTGCTGAGGAGTTATTACTCAGATATAGAGGTCTCTGGATTGGTCATAACATACACACATGTTGCCCTGAAAAATTAAAATACTGATATACAGCTCTGTTCACACAAGAGCATAAATATGTAGTATTTAAGAAACAAATACTTATCATTAGATACAACAAAGCTTCAAAGTACATAAATTCATGATTTTACTCTAAAATAGAAAATCATATTGCAGAGTTCAGAACCCCAGAGGGCTTTGGACATCTCCAAAAGAAAGAAGAATGTAACCAACTCTCTTCCTCCTAGAGATAATAGGAGAAAAGACAGAGGACTGGTCTAAACACACAGTACATGAAGTAAAAGGCAGGAATATAATGTGGGATTAGTTCACAGTATTTTACTCTCACCTGTATTCTACTCTCACCCCAAAAGCTGATCAGAAAAAGATAATGCTCTATTATGTCTGACTCTATTATTTTACTTCTGTTGGCCAGCCCAACCCAGAGCAAAGTGAAAGTGCGAGACCACGTGAGGGAAGGAGCTCGTACCACCTTTCCAACCCAACCTCCAAACTATACTTTCTCTCTCACTGACATCACTTGAACAACTGTCACAGAGAGAAATCAAATGGCTCTACATGACTCCTCTCACTTGAAGTATGCTCATGCTTATTAATTACCAATCGTAGCTGATATATCCTTGATTGCTGCCTTTCTAAAAAAAGGACTCGAGAAAACCTTTATTTTAACCCTTTTACAGTACATAGGTATGAACAGCTTTTATGAAAGCACCTTAGGAAACTTTGTCTTACTATTTAAAAAGGTGGCAAATCAGAATATGTGCAGTACTAACTATAAAATGGGCAGGTGGATCGACTTGAGGCTTCTGTTTCCACTTATTTCACAGCAGGATGTACACGGTTCTGCGGGCAATGTAAAGCTTTAATGCTGCTTTTTAGTTTACAGATGCCACCTCGGTCTTCTGCAATTACCCCAAACCATAATAATAAATTATGAATTTTTGTTGTTTAACAGATTAGAGAATTACAGATTAATGACATGTATCATGATATTGTAGCTAATTTCATTGGCTACACACCATAAGCCAGCTATTTTGAATTTGCTGACAGTTTGCTGGTATTTTAAAATATATTAGGCATTTAGATATGGCTTGTAAGATACACAGAGGCACTTAATACTGTTTATTTTATATATTAATAACTATGCAGAACAATGAAGTATTTTTCATTTCTGGTATGAGAATTGAACTGCCCAGAAAAGCATATTTTCTATCCAATAAAACAATCCTTGACTTTATACCACGAAACAGTGATTAAGAAATAATACTTGAATTAAAATGTTTGCACATAATAAAGGTACAAAAATTTTCCATTAACTGTTTAGAAAGACAATGGTTGGAAAACGTGTTTGTGTGTGTGCATACTCACATAAGGATATTTAAAAAATGACCTGTCATTTTTTTTTCTTAAAAGTTACTGTGAAACATGAGCTAAGAAACATATCCCATTGTTTGCTACCATAGCAATTGCAAAGCAAGGGTGAGTCTACAATTCTACTTTCTTGTCTTGCACAGATAAAATTGGAAGACGCACACATGAAATAAAGCAAAGTTGAATTCTCATAACCAAGAAAACACAAGGCCTAAAGCAGAATTACATACCAGATACAAAAGCCCCAGTAAAAAGTGCCTCAGTTGCCTTACGGTTGTAGAAAAACCCATCTCCTACATCTTATCAGAGATAAATGTGCTTTACAAACCAAAAATTAACTGCAGCCCTTTGTGTCAGTATTCAACTTTTCAAACAAAAAGAAACGATGGAATCGGTTGTTTGCAAACAGTTGATTAACATTTAGTAACTACTCAAAGTTTAAGAAGAACAGCCTGAACTCAAACAGTTGAAGGAGGAGGAAGCCATTTTGGGTGTGGCACCTGCAAAGTCAACAGGTGCTTTCTTTAATGAATTTAGAAAAACATCCTCAAAGTGAAATTATGATTCGCATTCTGGGAAACAAGTGGCTGTGAGAAAAAGGGAACTCACAGTAGCTGAAGAAAATGAGCTGTATTTGATGTCATCAAATTTGAGGAACAGCTCTTAAATTCTGAACAATTCTATAATGGGCGAAAAAATGTTCAACTACGTCTCAGGGAAATCAGTTCTTAGGAAGTGGACGATAATATCTGCATTTAACTCGTGGGTACCACAGCTTTGTGCTATGATTGGCTGCCATCTGGGCTCCATCTGACAGCAGCAGATTGGTATTCTCTGCACACGTCCTCGCAATTCCTGTCGCCTGTGTTTGCTGTCCCTTACACATACACACAATACATTATTTACTCAACTATAAACATTTCTGTAATGTACACAAGCAGCATCTACAGAGCAATCATGCATCAGCATTCAAGAGCAATCTAGTATTAATAGTACACACGTCTAATCTTTTTACAACTGGTTTATAATAAATATTTTTAAGGGTGCAAACATTTTGTCACCTGCAAAGCTAATAAACCTTTCAGGTTTTTGTTCACTTTCCTTTAGTCCCTGAATCATAACAGTTCATTATTGTATGCATAATATATTTGCTTTCATGAAGGTAACTTTCTGTTAAGCACATTAGTTAAATAACTGCAATGGGAACTGTAAGTGTGACTGAGAACAGAGCAAAGCAGCCGATGTGTTAGCACTGCACAGGAATATTTTTCTTCACTAACAGCAATTTTGTAAGTAGGCTATCGGCATTGGTGTACAAACCAAAACTCCTACAGAATTAACAAGGACAGGTCTGTCCTTACTTAAAAGAGCAGAAGATGTTACTCCTCTCCATTTATTAAATGATTCAACATTGCGGTATGCCTGCAACTAATTAGTATGATCAACACAGTGCAGGGCAGGAACAAAAGCAGACCAGCCTCTGAGATGTGCTGATGTAAAAGCACATAGGAGTATACATTTTTAAACCCTGTCCTATAATTTATAACCATTACATACTAATCATTCATGATGGAACTTTCATTTATAAGACTGCATTTAATGTCATTTCTGATTAGGCCTGTCTCAGGATATTAAAACTGACCACCAGGTTTATTCACTTACTAGCAGTTAAATAACTTACTTTCTTTTAGACTGTTTTACACCGAACATTATAAAAACCCAGAAGGTCAGCTACTGACAAGTAAGAATGAAACAGATGCACGTAAAAAGAACATAAATGTATGGCAAAAGAGAGAGAGAGAGAAAAATATAGGTACATTTGCTAAGTCATATACTTACCATTAGCACTGCGAAGTTACTGAAGTGTGTACTCTGAATGGTGGTAATATTGCCTGCAGAACTAATTATGTGGCACCCTTCTCCCCACCAGCCTCCATGTCCATCTAGAAGGTCAAAATCCCAGAAGGCTGCAATGGGGTCTATACCCCGTGCAAAGTGCCTCAATCCTATAGTAAGAGGGCTGGTGAGGTTTCCAAAACTGCACCCATCTGCAAAAGGAACAAACTGAATCAGAGAGACGGAGTGGAAAGCCCTTTAGTGATGAATGCTCTGTAAAGAGATCAGATACACTAAACTATGGGGAAAAAAGCCAGTGGACATAAAATCTTAACGGTCAAAATCAAAGGTAGTGCTCACATCAGAGAAGTTTGCAATGGTATAAATAAATCTGAACATTTCAATCACATAATGTGTCAAAATGATCTAATCATCCCTCACAAAAGAGATCTTTTTTATTGTTTCAGATTCTCCAGTTACGACCAGTGTTACACTATTGCCCATGTAACTGCAGAAACGGCTCAGTTTCATGGCATGATTAATAACTGAGACAATTCTGCACTTTGAAAGTCACATTCAAACATTTAAACATGCTAATAGAAATGAGAGCACTATTCAGTATCGGACAAAATTAGTAAAATTGCATGGGTGAGTAATTAACCAAAATAATGACTCACTAGCACACACAGTGTATCTTATTTAGACAAAAGTCTTTAACAACACCTGTTTTACATCCATCGTATCAGAAAGTATACTGCTGAGTATTGATACATGCAACAGGGCACTACTCCCACTCCAAAAGCCTGATTTTTATCAGTGTCTAGGACATTAACACTGCAATTGTAAAGAGTAAAACAAAGCTCCTTCCGATAGCTGTAAGAAGCAAGCATCTGTAACAACGCAGTCAACAAACAGTAGCCCAGAATTTGCATTCTAATCGTAGTGCAAGGGCATTTCTTTATTTGCAGGACAATCTGAATAAAATCGTGCAGATAGGAACAATTGCAAACATCGTACTAAAGACAGACACTGTTTCCAGCCTCCCAGCACACTGCACACTCTACTCCTCTATTCTCTACACAATCAAGTATACCGTAGCTTTTAGATTAAAGAAAATAATGCATAGCAGCTTCTCACCTATTTTAGCAAAAACAGCTGGTGTGGCAACCGTCCTACGTTTCCCATCATCTGCGAGATTTGATGAGTTTCCTGTGCTAGGAAAGAGTTTTCCATTCCGAAAGACAATAAACTGTAGCTTGCAAGTGGAGTTATCAACAGATTGCCAGGCTGAAGACTGAGAGAAGACAGACTGTGGCAAATGAACTGAAGCTACTGCTACAGCATTCTGTACAATGAGAAAAAAAAAGAAACATTTAAAATGCAAATCACAACAGGGTTGCTTTCATGATGTTTTAAACTCCTGTACAAGAAATGTATGCTGCCTTCCTTTTCCAACAGACTGGAAGCAACCAAAGAAGCACGGGCTGTAACCATGGGAATAGGATTGGTACAGTGCATATTAAAAGGGAAAACGTTCTGATTGAATGTGAGAGTCTATATGGTCAAGCTCCCTGCTGCAGAGGTGAGAATGGTTCTTACCGTGCCTGCTAGAGGGTCCATCAACACTGCAGATCTGATTTAAAGAGACAACCTCTACCAGGTTTTCTCCTTCACTTAAAATAGAATCAGACAACTTACATTAAAACGTTTCTCCGAAAGGGTACTTAAAGAGTATAAAAATAATTTTATTATTAAAACAAATTACATCTGCAGAGAACTGCAAGTGCAGTAAACAACACAGTTTTATCAATGTTTTTCTTGCTTCATATAAAGAAAAGCAGTTAACTATGTTTTAGTCATGCAGGATTAAAAAATATTACAAACACTAACGTAAAAGAAGAAAACAAGCCAACACGGGGAGAAAATGAATGAAGACTGTCAGATCACTATAATGGCTTTGAGCCGTGTGTTATACACCCTTTTACAAGCATATAATTCCCTTACAGCAGAGCTATAAAATACACCAAACATTGTATTCTGAGGACTTCACTTACCAAGCATTTTTTTCCTGCCAAAGTAGTAAACTAATCATTAAAGACTGAGATATTTACAAGGAATAACAAATGATGAGCAATGGGAAAATAAACAGGGAGTCTGTCCTGAGCCTTGATGTGAAAAGTGTATGTATTTAAAAACAAACAAACTACAAAATGTTCTAATTTGCATTTCCCCCAAGGGCAGAGTATGGCTCTGTGCACATAATTTACATAGATTATCACAGTTTACTCATAGCACATGTGCACTACCTATTTCAGAAGTAAAACAATGATCTTCACAACCATATAAACAAACATGACATTAATATATGTCCATGTGCTGGGAGAAATACACATGTGAGCGATAAAAGGTGTAACAGAGATCAGTAAACTAAAATGAGTATGAGAAGCATCTAGTGACCACACAGTAAATATGGAAGAAAAGCATGTAATGTCATTTGGATGCTTAAATAAAGAGATAAAGACTTCTGTACACCATTTTCCTTATACCGTGTATATTTTAGGGAGGTTTTCAGATTTTAACAGTAAAAATGCAAACCCATCCTTAAGTAAATATTCAACCTAGGTGATGCTGCTCATTAAAAGTGCTCAGGAAAAAAAGAGCAAATAGCAACAGAACTTTTCTACATTAGAATTTTAAATTATTATGAAGGCTTTAATTGGAATTAACCAAGCTAAACATCAAGCACTCATCCTGAGATTGTTTCCACTGCCTAATTCACTAAAGCTGTTATAATTGGCTTTATCTCATGCTTCTGAAAAAGTCATATTTTACTCTATGATACCCCAAGTATCTGCATATGCTGAACCTCTGATGATACCATTTCGACCTTAAAATTACGATCAAAAAGTATGCACAGAGTTTCTTAGAAGAGTCATTTGTCAAACCCCAGATCACTGTAGAGGACTTATCTGGAAATATACAGAAGTGTAAGAGAGGTTACAGTGTGATTAACTTTACATTTATACTGGATTTTTATTATTATTCTGTGCTGGAAGAAGCAACAATGATGACATATTAAATTACACTAATTACTCATTATACATAAAAAGAGAAAGCTAGAAGCATATGAATAAGCTTATGATAATGAAACCAACAGCTAAAGGCACTGGGTTAAGCAACAATGTGCTATGACTTGACATAAGCAGCCCTACACAAACCAGAGAAAACAACAGGTTTATAGCACTTTTGCTAAGAGGGGAAATCATCTCATTTATTGTGGTTCTCTAATTTCTTCTCCATTGGGACTTACTGATACTAATAGGAAAAAGTAATGGTGTAGACAGAGCTTGCCTGTGGGGCTGGGGAGATGCGGAGCAGAAGCTGCTGCCACCTGAAGCCCGGGGAGCTGGCGAGCAGGGCTGATGGCAGCCCCCGAGCTGGGGCAGCACCAGGCTGCACCCACCCCTCTCCTCCTCACCAGCACCCACCTCTGCCCACAGAGACCCTTCAGCACACAGCACGGGAGGGAGGAACCTGACCAGGGTGTCCCGAGTCTCACCCACAGATTACAGCTTCCCATCACAGGGGCAAGGTGGAATGCAGGGAAGAAAAGCTGCACACAGCCCACAAATGGAATTAGCGTGGACTCGTTGCACCGCTCGGGCTGACTGAGCAAATCTCAACCATGCAGCAACATCAAATTATTTACTTGATGAAAAGACACATTTACAGAAAACATTTTCCTGATCAGACTTCAGGAGAGTACTTCTCCCTTGTTGTCTGCTCAAAATGAATATGAATACCCATAACACAAAGTATTTAATAAACTTCACTAAATAATTTCCTACAGTCACTTTCTGGAGTACAACTTTATTTTGAATACTGTCCACTTATACTACCTGTTACTTCCATTTTTTTTGAGTGCAGGTAGGCTGGTGAGGTGAAGGGCAAAAGGACTGGGCTATTCCTTAACTGGACAAATGTACACATAAACTACTTGCTGCACATCAAGTATTTACTTAGAAATTCCTCAAAATTAAACATCTAACTGTCTGCTACAGTGACATGCCTGCCAACAAGATCCTGTGGTAGGATATTAATGAAAAATGCACATAGTGAGAGGGCCCACACATTCACAACGCTGTTTAAAAATATGAATAAATATGTGAACAATTTTTTCATCTAAGACGTGTGAGAATTTTCAGTAGTATTACTCATTATTCACAGAAGAGGGATGATCTGAGCACTGAGGTAGTTCCTATTATTGTGGCAGAGGATGGAGGGAACCTGCCTGAAGGCTCAGTCTTGTATTCTGCTGATCTTGTGTGAGGTGAAGTGTAAGTCAGTTCCCCACTCTTGCCTCAATTTCCCTCTCACTTAAGCAAAATAAAAATGATGGCATTTATTTTGCCCTGTAAGATGCTACAGAGTTCAGAGATGAAATACAATATGGGAACAGATATTACTAAAACAAATGACAGTAACATCAAGTTTTGAGTGAATGATTGTGCTTCAGATGCTTCAAAATTCACATAAATCATCTCATTTTAATTTTTTTTTTTTTTTTTGGGCACCACATCACATAGGAACTAAAATTTCTGAGCATGCTAGTGGCAAAAAGCTGCCTGCACCTCTGAGAAGAGAGAAGGAGCAATAGAAACAGACCCACCACAGGAGCCGCAGCTTTACAATGACAGGCCAGCACCGGCATCTCATATTTTTCCTGGAAAAGCTTAGAGTTTGTGTCAGCAATTCACCAGTCAGGATTTAGACATTCTGAGAGTGTTTTCAAAACAGAATGTCAATAATCCCATCATGACTCCATTTCACTTTTAGTCCTATTAACTGGATTGTACTAGCATTGATTAGAAAAAGGAAATCCTGAACACAGTGCAGATTCTTCTAAGGAGCATTTTTCTGCTGAAAAATGCCAGTATTTTAAAATGAAAGCTATTCACAGACATCCACCCATTTGCACATAAATATGATAGAAACGATGCAAATTTCAAACCCTCTCAAGTATCTTCCATGTCATCTGCCCAGATATCTGAAAATCTGCTGTGTGACCTGCAGCCAGGGAAAGAGGGCTTATCAGCTCTAAACCAGCTCTGAGGATTTTCTGGGAGGCTTCCTAGGACTCCTGGATCCTAGGACTTCCTGGAACCTGGTCAACTTTCCAAAAAGTGAAATGAAAGGTTGTTTTAAACACTCTGAACCAGAATTTGGATAGTACAGTTTTATAAGTACTTTTGAAGTTTTAGGGTTTGTTTCCATTTCTGACCTAATTTTGTGTGTGTGTGTGTGTAATTTTTCGAAATATCTGAGGCACCAAAACGGAACCAATAAATCTAACTAGATCCTAAAAGTTTTAAGTTTGAATGGAAAATCTCACTCTAAAGAGGAAATGGTCCTCAGGATATTCAGAGCTACAGACGCTTGGCATTCTTACAACTTATGCATGTGTGACCCTTATTAAAAATGCTTTAAGGGAAAAACGAAAGATTTAAAGTGAAGTTTTCCCCCAGTAAAATAAAATCAAACTTCTCCAGAAGTTTTATTCTGGTAGTTGTCCATTCCTTACAATCAATGCTAGCATTTACAAGGAGTTTTTATGTGTTTAGGAAAGACAGCCTCTTGCCTTAGGTGACTTTGTGATACGTTGGTCCTTCTATTTTCATAATTCCTTTAAGAGACCTGCTCCCATTTACTCTTGAAGCATTGCTTTCCTGTTACAGTGTTCTACTTGGCTAAAATTTAGTATAATATTGAAAGACCACACTCATTATCAAGCAATCATTATCAAGAAACATACTTGCTAACCACTGTGGAATGACAAAAATCAAACTATTTTCAGTAACCCTTGTGTATGCCTTAGTACTAGATTGATTTTTGAGTTCAGGCACGGTATTTCTATTTAAGATATAATATATTTCATAGCAAACCATCCAATTCTGAGTCCTCAGAACAGTCATAAGGTATGTTTTTCCAGTCAGCAATTTCCTTAACTTAAAAAGCAGCACCTTAACAACAGGTCAGAGGAAGTCTGGAGGGCAAAAAAAAAACCAAAACAACAAGAAGAGTAAATGAATTCATCTAAAACCTGGAGGAGAACTGGAAAAGCAGCTTCACTGTTTCCAGATTTCAGAGAATCTGATATGGTGGTGTAGAGATTCAGATGCAAGACACCATGTATTGAATTATTAAAGATACCAAGGGTGCTGCCAAAATAGGCACAAGCTATATAAAGTTACAGTAAAAAAAAATAGAAACTAAGGTATAGGTAATAGCTGTAATATTAAATACATACTGACTGAGTTAACAGTGTGGTCATCATAATAAAATCAAGCAAATAAATTATTTATACACATATAATAGATTTTATTTAGTCCCTCAAATAAGATAGCAGATCCTTAGAAGCAACTGAAGATTTCAGTTTGTGGTTTATGTTAAAGGTTTAGGTGTTAACATAATAAAAAGTGGCAAAATTGGTTTTTTTAGCTGTCTCTCCTAGTAGGTATTTAAACAACACTCCTTTGGAATTATCTCAGCGCAAGATATATGACGTAAGGACAGGCACTTGGCCCAGTGCTGTGAGGTTTTAGGTAGTCTGTACATGAGTTCGGATCTCTTTTTCTGGTATGAAAAGTATCAACAAAACGCCCCCAAAATTTAGACCAGATGGGAAAACTAAATTAAAAAAAAACTAAATAAAGGTCTTGTAAATAGAATGAAAACAATGCCAGTTTGAATATGCTTACACAAGACAAACAAGCTGCCAGGTGGTAAAAGAAACAGGATTGTGTTTTTTATTTTTTAATGGGATGATACCAAGCAAGGCGAGCAGGAGTTCCCCAGGCTTGCCAACTTACCTACGTAATTTGTCACAGTTTAACTGCGCTTTCTAGAGGGCTGTTCAAACACAAGTCTGGAAAGGCTCAGGATGACTAGCAAGTGAAAAGCAAAATTATATAGATTCCCAGGACAAAATGAAGCAGTACCGCAGAAAATGCAACATAAAATCACCTGGTTACTGAGATGAAATTGCCAAGTGTGTTGGGATTATTACGTGATAAAGTCATTATGTAGTAACGCTGCAGTCCACATCCATCTCAATATGTGGAAAACTAATTATGTAGTCCAAGACATCTTTGTTCTAGCCAGGCATAAAAGTTGGTCTGATGAACAGTGATAATGTGGAAACAATAAGAAATACATGTAAATTGCATCAAAAGATACAAAACAATCTTAATGTTTGAAATTATCACTAATTAATAATAAAAAGTTTTCTAGAGTCATGCTATAGAAAGGTTAGATTTAGCAAACAGCACTTAAATTTTAGAAAAGCTGATAATATAAAATAATCTGTAAATCTGATTGTCAGTAGCCCTTTTCCAATAAAAGTATAAACCCAAAGTCTCCACATTAAGATTTTATACTTCATATTTGAAAACCTGGCAAACTTCCTAAGAAAATGAAAATATGTGCAAATCTACAAGCAACAACTGACCTGCTAATGTGCTACTGTGTAGGAAAAAGTGACAAAAAAAAGAAGTCAAAGAAAAAGAACATGAAGGGAGACAGGGTAGGTTTACCAAAGGTAAATAATGCCTGACCCAAATGATAATTCTCCTCAATAACTATTTTTCCAGACAGGCAGTACAATTCACCTGATTTCTTTCAAGACATTAAGAATTAGTAGCAATTAGTTTCAGGTGAATAAGGAAAAAGCTACAATTGATAATACAATTATTTACTTTGAAAGGAGAAGACAGCCTGGAGTGAACATATCCAAAGTTTGTATGAAAATCAGCTTAAAGACTTCCAATTTTTATTTGATGACCTTGAAACAAAGAGGAATGTCATCTAAGACAATGTTCTAAATCATGTTTTACATATTTATAATGAGATTGCCTATGACAAGCTGGTGAAAGAGGCCGCTTTGGAAAGCAAAAGATAAGGACAAGGATGTGAAAGCACTGGTTGATCAGAGGATGACTCAGAGCCACTGTGACTTAACAATTAAAAAAAGACGACAAATGCAATCCAGAACATACAAGATGACTCATTGCCATGTAAATATTCTGATTTTAAAGAAACATAATACACAATTTTGATCAACTAGGCTGAGGAAAAGTCAGTCCAGAATAGAATGGGTATAGAGGATGGTTATTAGGGTCACCCTCAGAACGAGTAATTTCTTTCACAAGTGGAGAATAAAGGAGCTTAGCTTTGTTAGCCTGGCAAAATGAAAGTCATGTAAGCAAACAGCCAGCATGAGTACAAGGAGAGACAGGACATTACGCAAGAGCAAAAATGCAGACTTAAAATACACAAATGTTTCCTAGCCTTTTTCATAGAGAGGGTGGGATACTCTACAGGCATTATGGACATACAAAAAATTACCTACTCTTGAGAGAATATTTGAAAGCTCTATGATAGAATTAAATAATGCAGTTAGACAAGGTTTGATTCATTTCTCCGTTTTACAAGAAGTGTTTAAAATTCCTTTTAAGAACTCGTGAATTTCCTGATTAAAGGAATTTTTGAACTTTCTACTTACAACCCCAGTACACAGCTATTAGGGCTCATAAAAATCTCACTAAGAAGAAAAAGAGTCAAAATAACTATACAGTCATGGTAGATTTAAATGTGATTAAAAGAGTGTGAAAATTATATTATTTTTTTGAGAAACAAGTTTTTTGAAAACATGCTGGACACATTTAAGAGCTGCAGGCAACAAACTTTTTCAGGCAGCACTACATGACTGCTTCAATTTAGAGTCCACAACTGACTTGCCATAATGCAAAAAATTATGCCAGAGAATGCATAAAATCCATCTTCCTAGGAATCTAAGAGTTCTTAAAGGTGGCCTCTGAGTTTTCAACAAGGATTTACTGGGGCTTTGGGGAAGATCACTGAAGTCTTAAAGGATTCTAGACACACTCCAAAATTCACACATGAGCTGTGGACCTACAGAGACTCACTGCAGCTTCATTTTTAAAAAGGATGGCTTCTGGCAGTGCATTCTACAGGAAAACTCACCCTGTCAGGAGTCTGGTTCACTGGGCCCTTCAGAGATGCATTAGCTCCTAGAAATGCTGCATTTTCCTCTAAACGGCCTGTGATGAAGGAGTATTTTTCCTTTTTATTTAGAAGATCAATTAATCTTCAGGCATTAAATATACGAATTTTTTCTGGAAAGATGATAAGAATATTCAAGTTTATTACATTGATACTGTGGGTTTAGCTGTTGCAGATGCACTCAGAAGATGGGATGGACTTCTAAACTGCTAGAATTTTTAAATATAAAGACAATAAAAAAGTCTCATGAGCTATCTATGTGGAACCTTCAGCTACATAATTGCAAAGCTATCACCATGGATCTTAGGAGGGACATCATAATTATACAGAATACCTAACTAACCAAATACCTTCTACAGCTCATTGACCACCAAATTCAATTACACATAAATATTACCAGTTTAGAAAAAGGAATCATGTGAATTCTGACTTGTGTTAACTGGCATACATGAGGTTTTTTGCCATGATAACTTTTAATTTATTTTTTGAACTAGGTGAATTGTGTTAATGTAGGCCTCATAACAGTATTTCTGCATAGCTTAGTAATTATCATGCATAATAAAATATTATGGATGAGGACAAAGACAGTATTTCCCAACAGTCAGATGTAAAGTGTTACCAAAGTTATTTCTAAAGTTGGAGAAGCACAATTTGATTAAAAGGAGATGGGCTACTAGGTGGCTTACATGCATGAGAAAATTCACTTGGTACTAAACAAAATTCATATGCATTTTAATAGAGTGTAGTACATACCCTTACAGATATTATGATTTTTCTAAAGACTTAGATAATTTGTATATATACAAGTAGAGAGTGATGCAACCATTAGCTAATACAGTAATTCAAAATGACTGAATATTGCAATTATTTAATCATTCAAGATGACAGGATTTCTGATTTCACTGATGTGGTATTCACACTTAACTAAGTTAGATATATATAAAGTTCATCTAGTAACATAAGTGGGAATGTAGTGAAAAAGACTAATTCAGAAATTTTTAATCAACTATTTTGATATAATTTTCCTGAGGCAAAGTGTGCTTCTACATTGCCTACAATGTACAGAAGTCCAAGTGTTTTTCTGATGCTGCCTTTTCATGAAGATGACTGCAATGAAATGCTGACATTGCTGCTTGATGACTACTGAAACATTGTCCCTCTCTGATATTGGAGGAAAGCTGAAACTGCTGAAAATAATTTTAGAATAATTTTAGAAGACACACTCCACTACTGCCAGTGCCTGAATTTATCAGTAGCTGCTACTCCCCAAAGCTCCCATGCAAAATCCTGTACCCTGCTCTGTAAGTCTCACACACATCTCCAGGATTCTGACGCGCCCAGTGCTGACACAAAATACAAGATATTGAGCTCAGTGTGACAATGAAACGTTAGTCAAAATTTCAGCTCTGAAGTTCAGTTCTGGCCAAATACTATGCATGCTGATGCATCCATAGGCACATTGTATCTGTAGTTCATGTGAAAATCTGTGGTGTCAGTCCTTTAGTTCAGCCAGAAAACATTCAGAGCCAAAGAGAACACTTTTACCTCCAGCTGAATCACGTGTACTGGCATTGTTCTCATCTCGGATCACTAGTTTATCTGGACACACCTCTGTTCTAGTAAGAGCTTAGGGACTATCTACCTTGATTGACTCTACTAAGTTTTTCTAAGAGTTTTGTCACAGAATTACGGGAAAATCAAAAATATTTGCTAGAATTATCCACAGTAAAATCCAAACCCAATCCCAATGGAAGTGAATTCTGAGTGAACCTTCTATCAGAACATGTCTCCACCAACCTGCTGATCACTTTATACAGTCCTGTTAGTTTAAGAAGGTTGGAAGAAACCTCTTATTTATTAATATCTTACAGATGCTAAGAAACCACCCAGGCATGTGTACAAGTTTTTGTTTGTTACAAAAATAATCACTTGACGTACTCTACGCAATTTTATTTCTAAAAGCTGACTGAATTAAAATCTTAATCCTCTAGTCAAATCAAGTTTTGTAGCTCAGCTGCTTGTGAAACAGTGATGATGTTCCCCTGATTAAGACTTTAAAATATTGCACACATTATCAGTACTTGTCATCTCTCATCACTTGAAAAATCCTAGTTTAAATTGGGTGAGGATGGTGTTATATTTCTGGGGCAGTCACTCTCACTCAAGTGAGTCCCTTGGAGTTCACACACCAAAGGTCACTTGATCCTTCTTATATAGTGATACTTCTTACATACTGGCTTATATAGTGACTGAATCCAGATGAGGTCTGAACTAAGCCCAGGAGGAGAATCTCCTCATTCCCATTCAGTGACTGCTGCAAATGAGGATTCCTAATATAATGAGAGAGATTTGTGATATAACAGATTCCTTTAAATACTCAGATAGGTGCAAACCTACCTAAAGTTATATGGGAGGAGATTTGTATAGTAATAACTAAGAACTCAGCACAGTCATCTCTCCCCATTTCTTAGATCAAACAAAAGGGAAAAAAAACTATCTTAATTCTTCCAAATATAAAGCTGCTTTCAGTTTTCAGTGTAGTACAGGACTGAATGGGAAAACACAGCCTTTTTGTCTTGCTCATGGCTTTTGAATTAATAGAAGTTTTCAAGTATTAGTGCTGCACAGCCTGCATACTGAAAAAGCAACAGCAGCATGTTCATTAAAAATAGCGGTCTATATTCCATGAAGTGTTCACTTTTAAAGTCTTGTAAATTAGTTATATAAGCAGCAAATTTGCAATTTAATTAGTAGGAAAATGAAGTGTTTTACATAGTTCTATTGCAAGTATTCACAACGGTTTGAATATTCTTGGTCTTTCCCTCTTGCTCTACTGATTTTCTAATCTTTTTCCATAAAGGTCAATTCTTCTGGCATCAGTATATTTAATGCGCTCAAAATTTTGTACCAGGGGCCTTTATTTTAAAGGGCTTTATTTTACCAGTCAGGCACATCAGTATGTATAATGCAGAGATTCTCAAAGACTTCCACTGCCACATTCCATGGATTTTTTTTTTTTTTTAGTGTGCTATCATTCTTGCTGAATCACTTCCAGCCTCCTATTAAACTGATATGCCTTTATTTTGGACAGTAGCAATGTTCATTTTCTAACATAAAAACTTAATATGTTCACCATTTCACTACCTTTTCCTTCTGGACTTCCCAGTTTTACTTTCTGCATTAAATTGGATGGGAGTACTTTGGTGAATCCTACACGTACACTTCTGGACTCTTACTACTGCTATACCAGATGCTGACATGAGTACCTGAGAGTATGAATTAATTATTTAGAGCAAGGATCTGAAAGAAATGTGCTCAAGTAGGAAAAGGGACAAGAAAAAATCAATACAGAAAAAAGCTGAGTCTCTCATGCCAAGTGAAGGATTATCATCGTGTACAAAATTAATAACTAACATTATTAGTTGAAAGACAGTTACTTTTTCAAAACTGGCAGAGTCCCAAACTGTGTATCTCAGCAATGAGAAATACTTTTATCATCAAGAATTCTGAGTCCTGGAAGCTCTATATATCCACAATGATATGGAAACACTGCTGCCAAGGGCACAGACTCTACTAAAAATTGTATTCTCATTCTTCTCTATTATCTAACATAAAGAAAAAGTGTTCTAATAGTAAGTATGAGGGTCTAGAAAAGAATAATTAGGAAACTAATTAATGGATTTTGATCCTATTTCCCTGACTACACCTTGAGTTATTGTCTTTTGTTTCTTTCACATAGGACACATTACCTGAAAAGCAAAAGTCTTCTCTTAAGCACAGGATTAAGTGAATGTCTCAGCTTTAATATAATGAAATAACTTCAATTAATGTCCTATTTTCTTCCACACATAAAAACAAAAATAAAAATTGATTGGCTACTTTGTGCTCTTCTGCCACCCTAAATTTTTATATTCCTGCATTTCTTCAATAGACACACATTAAAAATGCAATGGCAAATAGTCATAAGAAAACAAAACCATATTCACTGGTTATAGATATCTTATTGTCTGTCTCTTAATTTTATCACCTTGTTGGGGCTCTTTGAGGGCCACACCAAAAGCAGATTCTCCATATAGTTTTGATATCCTCTAGCTTTTTAGACACACTTTTTTAATGTCTTTGTTGAAAAGCAATAAGCTGAAAATGATGCAGTATATATATCTGAACAAAGCATTTTCTTACTCTGTAAAACCGACATGGAGAATTCAAGATACTTGTACTTGCTAAGCCATGGTCTATTCAGCAACATTGTGTTAGCATTACTCACCAAGTGGAATTAAAAACTGCACTACAGTTACCATGACAACCAGCTGTCTCCCACATACAGCATCAGTTTGAATTTGTGCAGACCATTTCTAACAATGATTTAAGTCAACAAATTCAGCATTACCCTAAGGTAAAAATCTGGTTTAAGAACAAATAAATATTTTCAGTTTCATAATATTACTTAGCTCAATACATTAATTCCAAGTAGGACTTGGGAGATTTTCAGAGAGCTGCAGTGACTTCCCTTAGAAATTAAAGGTGAATAGTAATCTTCTGCTCAATACAAAGTTGAGGACCACTAAAATTCCCAATCCCCTGAACATGCAGGAAGCATATGGAGAAGAGACACTGTAACATTCATAGACGAGCTTGTGAAGAAAATGTATTTGAATATTTATTTAATCATTTTTTAAAATTTACATGTGAATGATGCTGTTGATTACCTTGGGTAGTACCACTAACATCAGTGTATGCTTGCTATACAGACTCTTACCAGAAAAGAAAGCTTAATCCACGTTCATCAAAGGTATCAGCCAGCAATTCTCCATTGGGAAAATAACCTGAAACTTGGAATACAATTTTTGTGCTGGGGAATTCTAAAATTCCTTTCCTAGTAAACTACTGGATTTGATGGGTTTTGTTTGGTTGGTTGGTTTTGCTTTTAACTTCAATAATCCATTTACATGGAAAGAGAAGCCTCATTTGGTTTTGAAACAGCCAAGCAGTATGAGGTAACAGGAATACATCACATTTACAATGTCTGGCGAAACAGCACACAGTTGCATGTCTGGTCATCAGCATGAAGCATCTACCTGGCAACTTCAGATCCTTCTGATCACCAAGAATTCTTTCAGTAAATGGTCAGATTTGACTGTGGTTGTTCAGCCTGGAGAAAAGGAGGCTCTGGGGGGACCTTACTGCTTTCTACAGCTACCGGAAAGGAGCTTGGTTGAAGAAGGTTGGTCTCTTCTCCCAAGCAATAAGTAACAGGATGAGGTAAAATGGCATCAAGTTGCTCCAGGGGAGGTTTATATGGGATACCAGAAAAAATGTCTTCACTGAAAGGGCTGTCAAGCATTGGAACAGGCTGCCCAGGGAAGTGGTTGAGTCACCATCCCCAGAGGTATTTAAAATACATGTTAGGTGTGGCAATTAGAGATATGGTTTAGTAGTGGAATCGGCAGTGCCAGCTTAATGGCTAGACTCAATGATTTTCGAGGTCTTATCCAACCTAAATTATTCTATGTTTCCATGACTGTCATTGGATAAACACGTAATGACAATGATGAACAGATCTGCTTCAGAACAGTAGGATGAACAGTTCTGAGGGAAAACAAGAACCTCCACAACATAAGACACACCTGTCAATCGCCCATTTGTACACTGAGAGTGGGGACAGAGAGGAATGTGAATGCTTAAAAAAAGGTAGCTAAGCTATTAAAAATGTAATGCATAGTCAAACTAAAGGTAACAAATTAATAACACTACTTTTTATGTAAGCAACTAAAAAAAATCAAAGGCAGAAAAAACTGTATTTACTAAAGATACTGCAAATATTGCATACTGAACTAAACACATATTAATGATACATTCTACATACACATTTTCCTGGGAGGAAGTGCCACAACTAAACATTAGTGCCGATTTCCCATTTGGTATATGGTATAGCACTTGTTGCATTACAGACCTTAAAAATACATCAGGAAAGAAAACTGATCAAGTAAGTGTAACGCATTTAAAATCAAAACATCCAGAGGCTATAAGAAATCTGATGCTATTAAAAATATTTTTAATCTGTGATTGAGGATTTTTGGATCCTAAACCTGAGAAAAATACGTAACAATAAAAAATTTTAGTTTTAATAGAATGCTTTCAGTTTTAAATAATTTCAGTTATGGGAGAACGCTGGTCAGAGGACAAAGACAGAAAAATAAATAAAATCATAGAATAATATCTAAGAGATTGAGGAAGGAAGTAGCACAGAAATTCATTCAGCTCTGGATCACTGTGGACACATTTGTTATCAGTGACAGGCAATGTGAAATCAAGCACATACTGAAATCAAACCCTTCTTTAAGGTTACACTAAACTGAACTGACAGGAACACTACATGCAAGAAAGAAAAAGAAATGGATTTTCTATATAGCACTTCGATCTTCAACAATGGGAGTGCATAACGTTTAAATGTTAAAACAGGAGAATTCAAGGGAGAAAAGAGGTAGAAAGCAAGAGAAGGAATAAAATATAACCTGGGGCTCCAAATCCACAAACTCAGACAGGAACAATTATTTTTTTGCCAGCAAAAATGCTGCACATTCACAGGTAAATGACAATGGGAAAACAAATATGATTGTTAATGGAATTCAACAGATTTGTAATAATCCATTAACTCCTAGATTAAGCTGTAGCGTAGTATCATAAAATAAAATACAAATTAAAAGTAAATCAAGATGATAATGTAGGCAGATGTGAATAATTTTGCCCTGAAGCTGCATCTATACCCTTGTGTCAAAGATGCCTTAATAGGGTTCAAGTAGTGTTGCTAACATTAATGGATATTTTCTTGTTACATTTCAAAAAAGTATTTACAGCACAGTAAAAAAAAATATGGTTCTATGACTATAAACTCAGCCAAAAGGTCTTTCAGATAGCAATTTAAAAAATAGGAAAAATTATTCAGTCGCGCCACTGCATTCCTCTAAAATAGGTGTCACCAAAATTTTTTGAATAAACTTGTCAGATACATGCTTCTTGAATACAGTACACTTATGGGTGTGCCTGTATTAACATTTTAGTTTAGATTTGGAAAACTAGTCTGATATCCTGATATTATTTTCATCCTATCACATTCATATCTGAATGCCAATTTTCCAATTTTCTGATGAGATCTCTACAAAGCCCTGTCACAGTGCACAACGTGGATTCCATTCCAATGGAACACTCACAAAATGTAACTGATGAGTTACATGGGACCAGACAGGAGCTACTCTGAAACAACTTCAAATACACGATATTGCTGTTGGATTCTCAGTTGTGCTCCACAGATTTCAACCTATTGCATTACACTGCTTATTAAAGTGGGATTAAGCAGTTATCATTTTTTACAAATTCCTTCCTCCCTTCTGTGAGTCAGGCCTCTCCTGGTTCTCTTCCTCTTAAGAGTGATTGTTACCTGTCTATTCCGAAGCCTCAAAAACAACTAAAATGGAGCTCTTCCTCTTCTCTACACTCTCTCTTTTTCTCCTTCTTTCTAAAATCATGGATAGCTCTGCAATAGCTGCAATCATTTCAACCTGCACATACAGCAACTGGACTATGGTCTAATCATTGCAACTCGTAACAGGTACCCTCACCTATTGCCTCATTAAAGGACAGCCAGCTGAACCAGAATTGAATGGCTTTTCAAATCAAAGGCAGTCCACAAACCAAAACTGAGATGAAAATCTTCATCTCTAGACATTAATTGCTACCAGTAAATCTCCTGAAACAGATGTTAATCAGGCAATTAAAACCTAATGAAAAAGGTAGGGGAAAGAAACAGGGAGAAGCAGGAAACAAGGAATCTGTGGTTCCCCAGATGATATAGGGACAGCTGATCTGATCTGCCCTTGCAAATGATTTTATTAGAATAATGGTATACTGGCACAAAATCTTGTACCTTACATAATCAGGTGACTAACACAACACTACCTCATTTAAGGAAACTGCCCCCAATTGTGGGGTCCTGAAATGTACTAAAACTGCTACATTTATCCATAGGTGGAAGAACTCATATGGGGGAAGGGAAACCACAAGCTCACCACTCTCCAGAACATCGTGGTCTGGCTTTAAGGTATCTGCAGGATAGCACTTGAAAAGGCCAGGTTAAAAGCCAGAGCAAAACGCAAAAAGCAGCTTCACTCCGTAACTCCTGACTCAGGTCTGGAAAAGCCAGAATACGCAGCTCAACAAGAAAGAAATACAAGAAGGAAAGTTAATTTGGTTGATAAGGACAGGAAAGCTAATGCCTGGCACGCCAGTATTTTTTCACGTTGTAGGAAAGTTATAGGATTTTTTTCTGAGACCTAAATGTACTTCAGCAACCCTTTTTTAACCCAAAAGCTGAAAAGACTTCGGATGACTTGAGTTTTTGTCTTCACTCTATTTCCACCACTATTTTTATAGCAGTTTTGGCAAGGAGAGATTTGGATTACGCTCTTTTATCTAGAGAGGCTGGCATTTCCTCTTTGAATATAAATATTCTAACAAAAATATGTTGCTATTCCCATTGCTGATTAACTGCTGAAGGTAGATGGAGCAACTCAATTTTACCATCAGTCCCATATTCCTTAGAAATACCAGCCTTTTTAAGGTTTTAAAGTATGTATTTATTTGGTCACATTTTAATCTAATCCTGAAATATATTTTCCTCTGAAGCAAGGGAAAGGCAGTAATTTAAAAATGAACATTTTGAAAGACATTGTGATGTCTGACTAGTTAGTGGACTGAATCAATGAACTGAAAAAATAAAAATGATTATTTTCTTCTGAGCAGTTAACCTCTTTTCAGATATGCATAAAGGAATTGATACAATTTCAACTGTCATTTCCAGTCATACAGTGAAAATAAGATTTTCTGTTATGGAGATAATCAAATAGGATATTTTTAAGATGTGGCTGACTGAAGCAATTAAGCCAATTCAAAGGTTGTGTTTTAGATAGGTGAGTACATAATGAACTGAGAGTTCCTCAGAGAGGTCCATAATCATGTAAGGTGGGAAGAAGTGGACAGTAAAATTGAGTCTGCAGGCAAGAATTGTTGCATGTACCAATTTGAATATCTAAAGCAAAACTTTTGAATTTATTATATTGCAGAATTTCACAGGTGGTTTAGAACAGAACATTATAAGGGTACAAGGGGTTTTAAAGAGTGTTTGATTTTTTTCCCTGCTTAGGCTTCTATATCCTTTTTTCATTCATGATTTTAAGAAAAGACACCAGAATTTGAAATATGCTATATATATAAGGCATGTGCAATACATATTTTGCAGTAACTTGATACCCTGCTGAAAATGTATCATAAGCTTTAGTCCAATAATATAGTTGGATTTGCTCTGGCAGAGTTTGATTAAAAAAAAACTTTAATTTTGTAGTTTGATGTACAGCACACATCCTTTTTCTTGTGTGTGTAGGAGAGTTTGCAATTTCACACCGTGAACATTAATTATCACTTGCTGTATGTACCTTGTAGAAACAAACCCATCTCACAAAATGAACAGAATGAGTACAAGTCAATATCTGCCCGTTCCTCTGAAGACAGAGAGAACATGGACTCTTCATACAGGAAATACTGATAAATGGCACCTAAATAATATCAACAGTTCAAGAAAGAACGCAGCAGATCAGCCACTCAACTCTACACTGCTCTGCTCATTTACAGCAGTTCAGGGTGTGCTGCAGTCTTTCCTCTGCATCTCAGTGAACACGGGAGTACATAAAAATATTGTGTGATTTAAAATCCAGACTCTGGGTTTTCACTGTTGTAATTATCAGCAACAAGCACGACTACTTATCCTAAACACTGAAGGTCTTTCCTGGCTAATCAATGAAAAACTTAACACTGGTATTGAAAGAGGCAGAAGCACTGAGTGTAGGCCAAAGTTTGTTTAAAATAGAATCATTTATTGTCGAAAACCAAATTTCTTCACTTTGACAAAGCAGTGATGGAGAGGATGTCTACACAGAGCATGACAGGCTAGAGAACAGATTTATTATACTTGTTTCAATCCAGAAGAACCTCCAGTATGTGTCCTTTTGCTCACATGGTAAATGACCAATTGATTTTCTTGTCTCTGTTCAGCAGTAAATAACCTCATAAACACGGCAAGGTAAGGGCAGACATCCAAAATGTCCCAGTTTTGTGCAGTTTTTTGTGTCTACCAGGTATGAGAGGCACACCACGAGAAGCTGAAACAAATTAGGAGTGCAGGCTTCCTTTCATTACTGCACTGGGGTACAAAATGTCTCTAATATGATATAACTTGCCTTTGAAATTGTTTTTCCACAGATCTGAAAGGGTCATTTTCATGTAATTACACTCTGTTGTATTTGACACACACATTAACTCTGCAAACCTCTTCTCTGGCATTACATCAATTCATTGCAGATCACACCAAGGTATGTCCAGTGTTAGAGGTTCAGCCCCTTTCGTAAATTCCTAATCCCACCATCCTTTAGCACCACAAGCCCAACAACTGAAATTCATCAAGAAACCCCCACACACTCTGAATTTAAGTTGGAAGTTCAAACTCACAATTTTAAAGTCCTTTCTTAAAACCTATGTTCCTGACAACAAACTACAGTTCACCAGCTCTTTGAAAATGCACAAGTTGAAAGGAAAAACTGCTTCTATACTTATATGTTGTCTCACAATACTCTGATTTTCTGAGAACATGGATCAAAAGGCTCACCACTGTCATAGGAATAAACAATACTGAAGTTCAAAACAATGGGGTAGATGCCAGAGAAAAATTTTCCCCTCTGCTCTGTTAGAGTATTTAATGTGTTGCATGGAGAATTATGTGACAAGAGATAAAAGAGAGAGATCATCTCTATGGAAACAGTGTGGTCTACATCATCGGTAATGGATAGCACAGAAATGAGCTATCCAAATGTTACAAGGCAGTCCAGTAATACAATTATTTGAACTAGTGCCTACATAACCATAATGGAACTATAAAATGGTTCACACATATCGCCTGAGAGATTTTACCAACCTTAAGCACCAGAGACGTGATTAAACCTTTAATTGTTTTGGCCTTGCAGTGCAGAAAGTCCTTGAAGTTCCTTTAGTATATTATCTGTTTCAAGAATTAGAGGTAAACTGCTGTAGCATAATTTTTCACAGATTAATTTTACATATTTAGTACAGTCTTAGTAACAGACCAGCTAAGTTCAGCCTTAAGTGATGAGTATTTGAAATTAAATAACTCAAAAAAACCCCAAACCAAAATAGACTATGCTAAAATGGCATTGTTTTAATTGATAGCTCAAACCTTAATCATGTTTATTCATGATGCAATTTCTTTGGTACCATTATTTCTGATTTTTCATTTTCTTCAGCCCAGATATTACACAGCAAGAGACAGAGCAAACTGGCTTCTGCTTCTCCTTGTGCATCACCAGACTTTTACAGTAGTGTCCAGCCAGTCCAAACTACAACAAACCCATTTAAAACAAGAATGTCAGAAGTGGCCTAATCTGTGCTGTGAAAAAAATGAGGTTTTGATTTAAATATACAAATTCATGCTTTAAAGTACATCATAACTGGTAATGGCTTAATTCAGAAAAAAACCTCTTTTTCATTGGTACAGATTCAAAATGCTGCACAAGAACACACTCCTTATTTTTATAAGGAATAAGTAACATATCTGAAAATTGGGATGAGTTAAAACAACAGAACTCTTCTATCTGTCTGCTGCATTCAGTGCTGGGTTCTATAACAGATATACTGCATAATGTTTTTATAGCCCCCAGCAAAGATGCTGATTATAGTGTGCATAACTATCTTAAATCTCAAATCCAAAATTTAGCATGACTAAATTTTACTTTAAACGTTAACTACGTTATTCTCTTTCTGTTTAGCTACATCAAGCATTTTTACAGGTCTGCAGCTTTGGGGTAATGGTATTTTGGCACACCGAACATCTCAATTTTTACCCTTTCTTGTATTTGTGTGGTGCATTTAAAGTCTAATGAATTTATACATTGATAGATTAAAAGAAACATAGAAGAAGAAATCTTGACTACTCTGAAGTGCTCATGAATTTTACTTTGACTTCACTAAGACTAGTATTTCATCCATTCTTCTCCATTTCTCGAGGTTTAAGAATACTACTGCATAGTTATCTTTCTTCTAATGTGAGTTCAAAACACACTGTTCATGTTTCAGAATTAGTTCTCAGTGGGAAACATCTCTGTTGCGTACAATGATGAACTGATATGAAGTTATTGGGAAATTATTTCTTTGTACATAAAATAATTGCTTTTTTTTTTCTGAAAAAGTCCAAATGCCTCTGTTTATATTGAAAGTCTGATGGTAAACTTGAGCTGTATGCACCTCAGTAATGTTTCAGTCTCTTAATATTTATTCCAGTCTACATAGGGGTTTTAGGTCTGATACGCACATGACAAAACAGATTTTTTTGGGAATCTACAGATAAGTATACTGTCCATTGGGGAAAATTATCCTCCCAGTACAACTGAAAATTTTCTTGCCAAATTAACAGCTTAAGTGTTTCCTTTCTAGGAATTTATGAGGGATTGAAATGCATTTTATGAAACACACAGCATTCAAGACAAGGAAAACAATAACAGTGTGAAAAATCATGTTCAAATCTTCCATCAAACCTCGTAATGAGGCCCATGAAAAAAACATGGCATTTCTTAAGAAAAATTGTAAAGCTGACTCAAACCATCACTAAGAGAAATATTTTCTACTACACTTCTGATGAGTACTTGGTATCCAAGAGCTCTTAATTATACTGAAAAACCAAAACTCTGAGCTGCAGCTGTATACCTTGTTTTGAGAACATCTAAATTGATACCCACACAGATTTCTGGTGCTTAAAAATACAAAACTCTATTAAACCAAATTCTATTTAAGGCCCACATGAGATGCAGTTTGACTTTGCATAAGTTTGCCCATCACATTTACATCCTGCCAAATTAGTGGGCACAGACTGGATTCAGAGGTTTGAAGATGCACATTTAGACCTATATTTATGCTATGATTTAAATTTATCCAACAGGCTGTATGAAATAAGCAGTAAGTTGTGTTGTGAACTGGTGCTTTCTAAGGGTACTAAATTTACAACATCTGGGTCAGAAAGAATCATCTATGTGTCTTAGGTCTTTCTGTACATGGTATTTTTTTCATGAATTGCTTTTTTTGGGAACTTTAATACGAAAACTGGATGCCATCAAACATTTTTGCTTCTATTACTTTTGCTGTTATTTACATGATTTTAAAAATTTTTATTATAGTTTCCACGTATGCACCTATTTGAACTGGTACTTGCATGTAAAACTTGCCTGTGCACACTTCGTCTTTTTCATGAAGCAGCATAACTAAAGCAGTCCCCAATTGTTTAAGAGACAACAGTTATAGCACCTACACTGTATTTTAATTAAGCAGAATACCAGATAGTCTGCTATGTGCTTGACCAGTTACCCTCTGTCTGTGCCCACCTGAAGACAGAGGATCTGATTTCTGATTGAATCTCCATACCATGCAGTCTGCACAGCTCTGGCATTCAACACTGTCTGCATTTCTGCAGGTGAAAGCAAGCTAGAGGCCCTAAAAGTTGTGTAGGATAAATAGCAATCTCAAACTTTCCCAGGCTTAAGCAAAGATGGAAGCTTTCATACTTTGAAAAAATTCACATACCATATATGTATATCCTTAAAAGAACAACAACTGATCTAATAAGAAATCTTCTAGCTTATTTGTGCCAAAAATGTGACTCTGACTTCAGTCAGCATTTGTTAAGCAAAGACCTACTCCAACATCCACTGTGTGCAAGCTATGGATCAGGAGGAATTTAAGATGAACTGGATTTTGTAGACAGTTTAATCATCAGGACCCAAACCTGCCTTGAAGCATATAAAATCTAATTATTTTCATTCCTGAGCAGTCAAAAGGTATGTATTTAAAATGGACTTCAGTGCATAGACCTGATAATAATGGTGGTGTTTGTTGAATAAATATGTGTTGCACTACCAGTGCCTCGAAACATCACTAGCACACTTCCATCAAGTAAGAGATTATCTTATTTACTTATGGTATATTTAAATTATGAATATAATTTTTTCTCCCATTTGTACTTCAGATGTCATTTTGAGGAATAAATACTTTAAGTTTATATAATAAATTTATAACAAAATTAAAGAATGCTTCATTACAAATATAATTACCAATATTCAGCCATCATTCAGCAAGCGTTAGCTGTGATAAACAAATTCAGCAAACATAGATGTTTTAAAAAGTAATTTTCCACTCTGCACAGTACCAATAATTGAAATTGCTGATCTTGGTTTCTTAGCTCCTAGTAACAGCCAGCTGCATCCAGAGGCATTACTGTTAAAACAACCTTTTTATTTGATATGTGACTGGCAGATAAAATCCTAATTGAACATACTGACATATCCTTCTCATGCAGCATGATTTTGTGAAAAAGCATAGTATATAAACTACTGTGGCTTTCAACATACTCTGGTAGCATTTCATACACTATTTTAGACAAGTGATGAGCTCTAATTTATGCAAACCAACTGCAGATATTTTTCATCTGATATTTGGATCATTATGATAGTCACTAATAAATACAAATACTGAATAAAAGGAAAATAAGCCTGACTTGGTTGGCGATTTTTTTCAGATTTTATGAATAAGATGAGGAGTATTCCATTAGTTTGTTTGGTCAAGTCGTTATTTTGTTGGGCATGATGGCAAATAACAGCTTTCATGATTGGGATCGCGTGGTATCAGATATATAAAAATATTCAAATACCTTAAGAATAGGTCTACGATTGAAGAAAAGAACCCTGTTACCAATAACAAAATACAAATCAATCCTATAACCAATGTGAACCACCATGCAATAACATAAGGAATGAAGAAAAGATACAGTGGCAGAAACTTTTTTTCCTTTGAGATACAGATATAGATATGCACACACACACACATACATATACACACACACACATTTAAACAATGCTTTGAACTGAGTTTTAACTCAGAACGGCAAACTAGCTTAGACTCATTTATGATACAGTTTTGGAAAATACATGATCTGTAGGAAAGAAAATTACTTCAGTTTATTGCTGATTTACCAGACCTTTCTCAACAACCCAGTAAAACTCAGTAACCTATTGAAACTCAGTAAAAGATGAAAAGACATAGCTGTAAGTACAGATATATGGATTCAGGAATTCCTTTCTGCTTCATAAAAACACAAACTGTTTTTTTGCAGATAAGTCCTCAAGATGGGAGGACAACAGCACACTCTGGGAATATGCCAAGTTTGATATTTTGTAAGCTCATGTGCTTCATGGCAAAAAATATGGTTTTGCCAATTTGTTTGCATATTGTGCTGAGTTTTTGCATGGTTAGGTTGATGTACCTAATTACTCCCACAGAAACAACAAAAATGTCTCTAGTAATTAATCTTATTAGAAGCAGCTGTATTCATATAATACAGATAATGTCACAATCACACAATTATGCTCTTTAAAAATGTTAATAGAGAACACAAATGACAGGTGATGCCAAGTGATGGCCTTTGCATATTGGCAAAGGGTAAGTCAGAGATCAAAGCATCAATTTCGAGCTGTGAATTTTGCCATGCTCTCTTCACTGGCAGGAAACAAAGCCACTTAAATTTTGGAAGTTCTACTTACTGGATATTTTCACATTTCAAAAATTGTCTGTCATAGGAGGCATGTTTTCTTCCTTTGTTAGGGATCACCCAAACAAAACAGTGGTTGGAATTTTATGACGATTATTAAAGATTCAGGACAAGATGCGGAAAAAGCACTGATGAAATGGTCGCTCAAGTGGGAACAAATGCACGGTTCAAATGTGGAGTCAACAGAAATGATCTACTTGTGAAGGGCCAGAAAGCCAATCTACAAATGGATCTTTATGGCAGCAGTTTTAATCCTATTCCTTATCTTTACTGCTCGCATGGAGCAGCTGTTAAAGAAATACATGAAGCACTTCATGAGGAAATCTCCCAAACAATTCTGAAAGCACAGAGGGAGAAGACAGAAGCCAAACTTAGGAATTTACATCATTGTGTTACATCACCTCACAGCTACATGGGAACAAAGTGTCCAAGCCTTCCTGGGGGCAGAAAATTAGTAATTTTTCTTCAATCTCCTAACAACACTTAAAACCCCCTCACTTCTATTGCTCAAAGGTAGAACAACTATTATGAAATTAGAATGCTGAAAAAAGAAATTGAATTTATGTAGAAGACTCAGAGTAACTGAGCTAATTAGTTCATTAGAAACCCCCCAACGTCTACACATAAATAAGGAAAATCAACAACACAATTTTTTTTCCAAGGACATGATATAGTGCTTTCATGGGGACTAGCAGTGTATGTATTTTAATATAAGAAGAGTTTATGCATTTGATTTCCAGGGGACCTTAATGCAATTTAAGATCGGTTTACAAGATATCACACTTACACAAGGTAAGTGTAGCTTAAATGTGATTTCAAGATGCCAGATCTACAGTACTGTGCAAAAGTAGCCATGAGGCTGGATTTCAGAATGAATTCACAGTTTGTCTACACCATTTACTCATTAGAGCATTTTTGAGGCAAGCATTATAGGGAGACTCAGACAGGCTCCTGGGCATTTGGCCAGGCAATGTGCCTACCTGCCTCACAATATTCCAACTGTCTTTTTGCTTCCATTCTGAGAGTAATGTCACAGACAGCAATTCTGGCATTGGCAGTCAGAGCAGACACAGTTAGAATAACACTGCCTTTACAAACAAAGGATGAGGAAATCTGTACTTAATACCAGAATTCTATTGATACTTCAAGCAGAAATATCCCCAAAATATGTCTTGATATTCAATACACAAACCCACAGGTTTAGAAGAAGCAAAAAATAATCCTAAAAGTCAAGACCACAAGCTCTTTGTGGGACTCAGACAGAGAAGGATGTGTACACTCTGATGCATGAATGTGCAGAGAAAACTCTAGAGTGACTATAGAATAATAATAATAGTACTTTGCTGAGCGAGGCTTATACTCTTTCAATTCACGCTTTTGACTGGAGAGAATTTGCGACTTGCAATCTCATATTTAACTATAGTCACGGAAAGTAATTCACACCCTTATATATTGTTATCTAAAGAAAACCAATAGCAGCAGCATTTATTCAAAAGAAAAAAAAATCATCCAAATTTAGCTCAGGACAAACTTCACGTAATGTTGTTTGTATACTCTGGAAATAAGAGTAGCACAAATACAGACAGAAAACATTTCCTCACCTGACAAAAAAGTGATCAAATAGGAATGCAAAATTTCTGTTACAGAACTTCTACATGCCTAATACAATGGTTTCCCTTGAAATCTTGCACTTGTCAGAGAGCATAACTTTATGTAATTATTTGAATTACTGTAGTTTTTCTTACAGCATATAAGAAAGTTTGTATTATGTAAGAACAATAAGAAAGTTTGTATTATATATTCTGAAGTTAAATTATTTACATAGTTTTACAAAGTTTTGCCAGATTAGCAAGCATGACCATGTAAATTGCTTTATTTATCTGTCATGAATTCATGGATTTGTTCAGCTTCTCATGAATTAATTTACAACCAAATGCAACAAGAACTGAATATTGTAGTAAACTTCAGCAAAAGAAAAACCTATTGTTAATAAAAGAACACTTTTAACCCCTATAGCATTTTCTATTCAAATATTTGAAAGCGCCTCATTAACATTTTACATGAACATACAAGATAGTAATTCCCTCTTAATTGCTCAGGGTGTAGAACTGAGTCTCAAATAAATCAGATGATTTAAGAATCATCATGCAGAAAGTGGTGTGCAGGCAAAAATACAACCCAGCTCACCTGTGTCCTAGTCTGAAGCCTTATGCATTGCATTTATCTTGTGCCTTCTCTTAACTAAACATCTGAGGTACCCAAAACCACCTATGCACAGAGCTCTCCACAGGTACCAGCAGAACTGCTTCACTATCACTCCATATCTTTTCTACATCCAGCCTCTGATCCACCTTCGTGGCCCTTTGCTGACTTGCCATGTCCATGTTCTCGTACGGGAGAGCCAGAGCTGGGAGAGCATTCCAGCTGGTTCCTACCAGTTCTGGGGAGCTATAGGAGGCAGACAGCCTGCAGTACCAAGCTGGGGCATTTGTGATCTCTCATAAAGTCTAATGATCCTAATGCTCCTGCTGGAGCGTTAAGCACACAAAGTCCTTCTACAAGCCTCTTTGGGGTGATGGCAGACTAGACAATGGAAAATTGAAAAGGCAAATGCAACTAATGTTACAAAATAGCACTAGTATTCAACCACTGAACATCATACCTTTCTCACAGAATAGCACAGAATGGGCCTCAAGGCTGTTTCTATTTGAAAGGCTGCAAACTCCTACTCTCTTGATTAAGTTGCCATAGTAGGATTCAGTGGTATTTCTGTCATTGATCTTTTAAATGACTGTGGATCAAAGACCACCTTCAGTCATCATACTCTGGAAGCTCGGAATGAATCTGCAAGAACTATGAAATATGCATTCAGATCTGAAGAAAAATGGATGATTATGTATACACTGTATATAGGCCTTCACTCAGTTCTGGAAGTTTGGGAACACACATACCCTCTTATCCCTTTGCTGTTCATCAATGTCCATCCCCAGTTCAGTGTTATTTGTTAGTGCTGCTTAAACAAGAATGTTAAAATGTTATGAAATGACAGCTGCAAAATTAAAAGAAATCATAACATATGAGATGGAGAAATATCTAAATATTTACTAGATATTTCTAATACACAGATATTTTGTTAATTCTGAAATACATTTTCATAATTATTTGTATCATATGACATTTTTCCATAAAAGGCTTTAAAATGTCCAAAGAAAGGCAAAATTTATCTGAAACTCTGGTGTGGAAGTCTATGTTTTGATTCAACAACTGCCTTTTTGACTGCAGAAGTAAGTATGAAGACTCCTGCTGAAGGTGGTATGGATTTGTAACGGCAGGATGGCCTCTAATGCAAACAAAACAACATGAAATTCCCCAGGACTCAAAATTATTTTTAATAAGTCCCTGTAGATGAAAAACCAAGGAAGTGGAGAATGGTAGCACTAAGGACATTCAAGTTCCCTATAAAATTGAAGCATGTGCTTTATATTTACTATCCAAAGAAAGAACAGTAACCAAAAAATCTAGATAGCTTCTCATCTGATGAGATGCACTAGATATTTATTATGTGATGCAGCATATATGGAATCATTCTTGAACAATATACTTTGTGGTGAGGGATTTTCACAGACCAAGTAACAATATAAAGTAGCACACCTGTTATTATGTAACAAGCCCCCAAACCCTCGTTGCTAGAGAGACCTGTAATTCTTAGGAAACACTTCAGAAAAAAAAGTAATGAAGGCAGTAAAAAGTCAGTCTCTACACCACAGTAAAACCTTATATATTGGTTTCAGAGAGATTAAATAAAACCATATATAAACTATAAAAAAGTCCCTTTATGACCTTATAAAACAGATTTTTACACTCCACAGACTATTTTTGGAAAGAAACAAGCACTGATATAATCAAATAAATAATTTTGAATGGCTACAACAAATGTATGATACACACATGACCACGTAAAAGTTTTGAGTTAATTTTCTGTGAAGACATTTCATTTTCAAGTAAGTATTTAGAAGCAAACTCTACACAGTGTTGCAATGCAAAGTAAATTAGCTCTACATACAGCAGCGTAAAAGGAGAGAGCAAATTCCTCCCCTAGGCTTCTCAGCACCAGAGCAGCTATTCTGCAATCATTACTGCAGTCCATCGGCAGGAGCAGCCACAGCTGTTGTACATTACCCTAAACAGGAACCTTGGACAGGAGATTCCTGTGATCAAAGATTTAATGGGCATCTTCCCTCCCCCTTGAACTCATTAACTGCTTCTCCTCGCTGCTGTGGGGCAGTGGGAAGGAACAGTTAGAACAAGAAATTTCTTGTGGGCAAGAGATGCAGAATTCCTTGTGTGCTAAGCAACGGCATTTTCATTCGCAAAATATTCTGTATGTAATGTCATGCACACAGAGGAAATTTGCCTTTTACACAGTATCTTCAGTCCTCATCATCTTCATTTTCCCTTTATTTTTCTGTATGAGTTAAAATAGTTTTTGGTGTCTACATACTTCTTTTTCCTATATTCTGGTCATGTAGCTGAAATGTGCTCTCAATAAATGGAATATTTAGCTAATCTTATTGCTAATCTGCACAAGCATTGCATACCCAATCCTATTCAAAATTTCTGTCAACAAAGCAATTCTCTTTCAGATTTCAATCCTATTTTTCAATTATTCATTATAAGAGTTTCCAATAATTTCATACCCTATACTCAAACTTGTTAGACTTCTTCTAGCTGATCTTATAATTTCTAAGCAGTATCTTGGTTCATTTTCAGTTGCCACCCTTCTATCAGTATTGAACATGCCCTTAGAAGAATAATGTTCTTTTTTCTCATTCAGGCTTCTACACTTTTTCTTCCTCCTGTCACAAATGCTGTACTCAATACATTGATCATGACATACTTCCCAGCCATTTAGCACAGTTCACTCAAGTCACTAGATTTAGTTTATGAGCTCAGATTTTATTCTTTTAAATAAAATGCAGTATCAATCTACCATTATGTATAGTACTGTGATAGAGTGTCCTCAAGCTATAAAACACTACTTAAGAAAGGACATACAAGTAAAAAATGGAGGCAGGGATGCAGCTGTGATGAATATATTTTCCTGCTGTTCTAGAACAGGTGAGAGTAAGACCTAGCAGAGACCATTACCCTTAGATAAGGATAAAATCAAAGAAAGACTGAACCAATGTCACGATAGGAATCAGTGACATATCAAATGCAATCAAAAGGTGAATGACTTTTCCTGAGCAATCGACAAAAGCAATCAAAGGATACGAAGTGGGGATGATGGCAAACTGACCACCCTAATGCTCTTATGTAAGCAATGGAGGATGTGGGCTGTTTAACAAGTTCTTCTGGAAACAGCCTCAGACAGCGAAACAAGTGGGTAAGTACTGGTAAGGACTGCTGTTTCAGTTCCTAGTTACACACAGAACTTGGTCAGGAGTCAAGAGCTTGAGTGAAAGTTGCCTTAAAACAGAGTTCTCAAATACTACAAAAGGAAGGAATTGCCACAGCGCATTAAGAACAATGACATTCCAAAACCAGACTTTAACAAATTGAGGAAACAAAAGATAAGATCTCTTGGGCAAACATTCAAAGTTTTGTTTTGCTCCTTAAAAAAACCTCAAAACCGGAGTTCTGGAGGCAGAAAAATAACTTATTCCAAACAGTAAAATGAAGTACATAAAGGGACTTAAGAGTCTAAACTGAGATCTCTTGAATGACTGACATTCATTGAATGATTGACTCTTGGTACAGAGAGTGTAAACAGTATCATCCATAAAGGAATAGCATCAATTTCTTGCTTATCAGGGAGTTGGTAAGTTATGACAAGTAAGGTGCATTAAGCCAATCAAGAATATGTTAAAAGTTGCAAGCAAAAGAAGCACAAAACGGTCTTTCATTAACACAAGAAAGTAGAATCACTGATAACAGAGAAGTCTGAAACAATTCGGAAATTTTTTATTTTGACTTTAGAAAGCAACTACTTGTGACCAAGCACTGGGGATAATTTTAATAAAATGGACATTAGAGCAAAAAAAAAAAAGAGTGAAAGGGAAAGAATAAAACCATATTTAGATTAGCATTTCAGCAGGACTCAGCAATCTAACAGAATTGTCATCAACTGAAACAAGATTTTAGCTGTTAGGTCTGACAACACATGGAAAAGGGGGGGGGTTAGAATTAAGGCAGGCAAAACCAGAATTTATTCTTTTTTTCCCTCCTTTTCATATGCATCTTCGGATTCACAGAATAGTTGACTAAACTGGGATATCTGAAAATTTACTAAAACAAATTATTCAAAAATCAATTTCCAAGCACCTGGGGATAACATGATAATAAACAGACAACACAGATTTGCCAAGAAGAAATCATATTAAACCATCCTAATTTAATTTTTTTTTTGGTCAGAGTAATTAGACTAGTGGATAAGAATGAAGAAATATTTGCAATGTATCTTAACCTAAGCACATAAGAGAAACACAATTTTGCTGAAAGTGCTAAAAGATGAGCTCACATAAGTTCAAAATAAGGAATGCAAAAAGCAGATTTTGACAGAAGATTACAGCAGAGGGGATTTCTGCTTGGATTCCGGAAGGCTTGTTTGGGTCAGCCATCATTACATATTGTCATGAATGATTCACACATAAAAGACATTGATATTCTACATAATTTAAGAGTAGCTTATTCTAAAAATATATAAAATTATTTTGATAAGTTCTGGAACAACAAGTGTGAAATTTCAGGAAAGGAAACACTATTAGACTTTAAAAGAAAACATTCAAACATGAAAGTGAGATGTGTGAAAGTGGTTAATTCAACAGAAACAGAAAACTGTAAAATTTTGAATAAAGCATATGTCTGAAATTCAACAAAATGGAACTGTTGTTAAAATATTTGAAGGTCTTCGTTTAAGAAATTGCAGAGGGCCTGCATCAGACAAACATTAAAAAGTCTGTAACTTTACTCAGGCTTACTAGATAATCTGATGATTTCAAGAGATCTCAGCATCTTCACCCAAAGCTCTTGCAGGTCTTCATTAACAGTGTTTAACATCATTCTGTTAACTTTTGAAAATTATCTGCAATTTTGAACATAAACAGACCTACCATTTTATAGCCATCCCTCTACTGCGTGAATAAGCACTGTGCTAACTACCAAGACAAGGTCTTTATCTTACAGTTCTTCCCAGTGAAACTATCTGTATTCTGACCATAAAATATTCCATCCACTCAAAAAATAAATACAATTTATCCCAGTTGCAGTGTAGGCATTTACAAATTTGTAGCAGCTTGTGCACAAGTCTGCTCTAGAACAGAAAAACCAACACAATCAGAAGCAAAGATTATATATATTACAGATTTTGTTTCAATATTTTGATACATTAGTTAAAGGTCCAAAGAATATCTTCATGTTTTAAGAGGCATGTTCCACCTAACACTGTATAGCCTGCACATGGGAAAATGGTTTATACAACGTAGTTACTTTGCAAAAAAAAAAGGAAAATGCAGATAGTTCTAGTGAAGACCTTTTATTCATATCAGCTTTATGTATTTCCTGGCTACATTTTATAATCTTACAGATCCATCTTTCAAACGGTTACTTAGCACAAATTAGTCTATGCCTCACTTTCTGAGTACACATTGCTCAAGAAAGAGGTAACAGGGAGAGGAACATTATTACTACAAGGTAGTAACACCTCAATCAACCATATCTGCATAGCTAGTAAATACACTTTATTTCAGAAGCTTTGTAATTCCCTTATTGCAAACCCCATATTTATCAAAAGCTAAAATACTAGCCTTTAAGAGGATAATATATATATATTATTTTAACTCAAGGAAGCAGCGTTACTTAACATGTGATATTTTAAAGAAGGATCTTTGTCGATTCTTTAAAATATCTTCATAGGATTAGCTGGGCACTAGCTACATTTTGAGCTCTTAACCAGTACAAAGTGCTGTTTGGCTCTTTGATTAGAAAGTTGGATTTGATTACATTTCTGATAGGAGACATCTTATAAGCATTCTGAGTTGTCCAAAGGCATCTCCTTGCCTCACTGGATTGAGATTACAGAAAAATTTTTTTCAGCCAAAAAAACCCCCATATTTTTTCTCTGGCTCTATGATATTCAGTTTTGGTGCTAACTTTTTTCAGTGTTTATTAATGTATCTAAATGAAAACTGTGTTTGTATATCTATGTTTAATAATCGTAACAGAGAAGCAGCAAAAAAATTCTTCTGAAGGTACAGATCCCTGTGAAAAACGTAGCACAAGACCTAGACCTTGCTAAAACATAGTGTCTCCGTGCCAGCTAACAAACAAGTCTGTGGGATTAAGGAGAGTTCCATTGGACAGATTGAAATTCACATATTACCAAAAAAGGCAATGGGATACAGAAATAAAAGTTCCTTAACTTGAGATAACAAGTAAGCAAAAGATAATTGAGAAGAAATTCTGCAACATCAACAGAATTTGGCAGTTGGGGTACATTTTAACAAATCTTGAACTCAACCAATGTTCCCATCATACCATATGGGTCTCATAGCTGGAAATTCACCAGCAGTGCCAACAGATGTCAAAAAGCTTTCAAAGTAACAGAGTTAGAAAAGATTGTATGTATTAACTTAAATCAATGTATAAACATGCCAAAATTTCTGAGTTCATCAGCTTTCTCTCTTCTCCCTGCACTTGCCCTAAAGACCGTGAAAATATTCTGAGGCTCAGATGAAAAATGAAGCCTGGGTGTTTTCCATTGCAGGGCAGGAAAATGAAGATGCAACATGTTAAATGAAATCCTCTCCAAATGAGAGTTCTTGGAATAGAAAAAAAAGAAGTGGATTTAGCAACACCATTAAAAAAAACCAACACAAAATCAACAGTACAGTGGTGGCATAACCTTAGTTCCACAAGCTATATTTGATTCTGTGGGAAAGATTAAATGGAACAAAGATGTTGCATAAACACTAACGTGACATTAGGGGAATTTGAACTTTTCAACCTTTCCAACAAATCTTTCTGAAGAGGGGTGCGTTCAGGCTGAGAAAAAAAAGCCAATTTCTCTCTTTTTTTGGCAAACATCCAGGAATGTTCCTCTTCGTTCTTTATAAATGTTCCCTCTCACCCATGCTATGCAGACAAAAAACCATTCTGACCAGTTTAGTGGCCTCAGATGGAAGGGTATGGATCTAACACCAAGTGAGAGAAGACAGAAATAGTCCATCTCTCCAATCTGTTCATTAAAATGTGGCTTGCTGGCTCACACTGTGAGAAAACATGGGAAGTTTGCCTGAAATATTATGTATTTCTAAATACAGTATTTTTATTTACTGCATAAATTATGTAAAAGTAAAATGTAACAGATACAGTGCATAATCTAAAGCCATTAATTCTTGGCATTTCTCTTTAGAATGAAACAGAGGGAAATAAAAATTTACCTGTCAGAGTAAAATACAATGAAGGAAATACATACCTACACAGAGGTCATTGCAGTGTTTTTATTTTTCCCTTCTTCTGTGAAATGATTAAGCTATCTTCTCAAGCAAATGAGATAAACACCAATATTACCAGGGGAATTTTTATTTACAACAAATGGATGCCTTTTTTTAGCAGACTTCTCTGTATGGGACACTTGAGGTTTAGAATTTGTCAGTATTACAGAGTGGAAGACAACATGGTCAATAAGTACAGTCTTCCAGTATCAAAATCTACATTTTCCTCAAATAACTTAAGTACTTTTCATTAAACAATTAATGATATAGAATGAAGCAATTGTGATTTTTCTTTTTTCCTTTTACATACAATTTAGAGGATTCAGCAGATGACCATTGGAGAAGATTAAGGCTCTACTGCTACATGAAGCACAATTTTTAGTAACAATTTCTGGGTAAGAGTTTTATATATTGTTTACTGGGACACTTTTCCTTGATACAAAAGACCACTGTCAGGGTATTCTAGCCACATATACACAACTTATGGCCTACCAGAGTGAAATGCAGTATTTTGCAGTTGCTTGTAAAATGAATTTGTCACAGGTTATAAAGAAGAACTTAGTCCATTTTTATAGAATAGCAATTGTGTTTTTCAAAATGTTGAAGCAATCAGGTATTTGATACAAAACACATCACTTCTACAAAAGGCAAGTTAGAGAACTAAAAGCACTCCACCTTTATAAAAGCGATATTAGTGCTGCCAGTCAAGAGAAATAAAACACGAAGGGAGATCATTTTGCCTCTTCCCTCTGGGACTGCTACACAGGCAAAAAGCCAATAAACTAAGTTTCATCACCTGGCTAACTGATGAATTATGTCAACACTATTTAGTCAACAGATTTCAACACATGGACTATAGAACCCTGAGGTCTATAAAAAAGTGTTAAGAAAAACCTATTCATAGATACTGTGTATGATCAATGGAAGTTTTTAATTTGGTCTACATCACCAGTGAAATGTCCCAGGAAAAACAGCTGAACAGCCACTGGTACTTGAACCTGAAGGATCACATAGGATTGTACATTGATGTTTCTGCATTGTTTTAAAATTAATATCTGAATTAACAACTAGTAATGTAAGTAACTTAGCCTAGGTTTACCATTTTCTGATCTACTGAAGGAGAGCTGTAGTGCACTCTTAAAGTATCTTTAACATGCTACCCAAATAAAATCACATAGATTATCCAAAAGAGTAGGACCGCAAACAAATCATAATGAAGTATCAGCAGAGTAAGCAATAACTCTTACCTACAACAGACCATGACAGCAATGTTCCTTAAACCATGAAGCTATTCAGGAAGATATTCAGCAATAGTCGAGACTAAGCATAAATTTCTGTACTTTTCCTGTCACCATACACATATATAGATATTTAAGTGTGTATATACCTGCAGTTTATACATAAATATATATACTCATATAAATACATTTTAAAAGATCTTCAGTCAAACTTCTCAGCGAGAGTTACACAAAAGCAAGACAATTTCTACAGAACTCAAGAAACAGTGTATCACTGAATCTTTACCATATATTGTATTAGAGTAAGTGTAGCAACTTCAAAGCCAGCGCAGCTATTTTGCAGTATTTGAAAGATTATTTTTAGCTACTCATGTTAAGCAATCATTTCTAGGGGCCTACAAGAATTACACAATTATTTATAATTTAATATTTTACTGATATTATTAAATTATTTTCTCACACAGGATCACTATATGCTTTACTTCCTAAAATAAGGAAAAAACAAAGTATGTACGAGAGGCAGCTCATTTGACATGCTTGTAAATAGTCATGACAGAACTAAGGCAGTGCATATCATGCCTTTCAGTCAAGTACATCAGACCACAAAAGATGCTGAATATCAGATCCTAAGTATACTATTTTGGCAGAATATGCACTATGCAATACTGAAAGTGCTGTTATTTTCATTAGCAACAGTAAGACTTTCAGAAATCTCCTAACTTTCTATTCAGGGAAAGTTTCTCAGCTGCCATGTACTAAAACTCATTTGGCATCTGAATTTCACAGAAGTCCAGTGTTCTATTGTATTTTCTAGTTGAGCTATTATTAGTACAAAAAAGTACAGTGGTACGCCTGGCAGTCACAGATCAAATTCATGGTTCACCTGAGGTTTAAAGTTTTATTTAAGTTACAATTCTGCCTTTCTCTCTTAGAAGAAAGCCCCTAATAACAACCCATTATAAGGTGTTCCCCTAGTTCAGACTGCACAAGAAAGCCCAGAGCTGCAAACCGGTGGAGACTGGAGGAATGTTCTGGGACACCTTCTCTTCAGGCCAGCCCTGTTCGGACATCCTTTCCAAAGCTCCTGCTTTTAGCCACTGCCAAAGACTACACAACAAATTGATCAGTCTTTAGTCTGTATGTTCTTCATCCTTCACTGATGTGTCTTAGGCTCAGCATGATTTAGTTAAAGATGAGATTCACACAGTTGAACACTGAATCTTTACAGAGGCTTCGAAAATTCACGGGCGAAAACCTACACAAAGAAATGAGAACAGGGCACTTAAAAGACCTTCCTCCTCCCACAGTGTATGCACAGGTTATGGCCCTCAAGACATTCAGGAGGATATTCTGCTGTGAAGGAGTTGAGGCTGTTTTCACTTCAGGCTGTTCTGTATTCACTGTCAGCCCTGTCCAGTGAAGAAAAACATGCCCAGACCATGGCTGTGACACTCAGGCATGCTTCCAGTTGACAGGCATCATTACAGTGCTCTGGACTGCATGTGAGGAAGGATGTAGATATAAACACAGTATCTGTTAAATAATTTCTGAGGGAAATGCAGATATGGAAACCATACGCAAAAATTGCAAAGAAGATAGCAGGTAGATTTAATTTTTTGGAAGAAAATTAGTGTTGGTATATTTAGACTACGACATTAAACAAGAAATTTACTTTTTTGCTTTTGCTCTTACTGACAACTTGCTCCCGCTTTGATTGCTATTTCCTTCTCTAGGCATAGGAACACATGCTCCAGTCAGCAGTATTTTTACATGGGTGCCTAAAGTCCAGGAAAAAGCTCAGCTTCTAGCTACATTTGACTTTCTCAGCATTGACTTTTGCAGCTCTTTCTTTTGAAGACTTGATCAGTCTGAACCTTCAGGTAAATATAGTATGCATTTAAGTTCCTAACCATTCAAATATGTGACTGAAGGTCAAGCCTATTAGACTTGCTTCAACTCACATCAATTATCCTCCCCATTGAAGGTGATGTAACTGTGATTCCAGCTAATTAAGTCTGTAATATTGAGATAGAGTGCTTAATAAGGCTCAACACAGGCAAATCAAGTTAACTCTGTCAATCTTCTTTGCTATAATGCATTTTGTTATACAAACATTCCAGAAGCCTAAGATTTGTAGATTTGCATTTGTGTGCCTTTTTTTTCTGATAGACATAGGCAAATTTGCTCCTCCTTTGGTAAAACATCCTTCAGTGGCATTCAATGGCATTGAACTAAATATATCCTAATATTGAAAAAGGCAAAGCCTATTTTACATTCTAGAGATAATTTATCACCTGTAAATGAGAAAACCAAAGAAATATCCTCCAAGCAGCATCTGGTTAACAACTGTAAACAGAGAAGTATCTATCCAGTCATTCTTAGCAATCAGTGCTAATTTTTACTGTTTCTGCCTAGCTGTAGATAATCACATTCCTGTTAATTTACAGCTATGTTCTAATCCTTAATTTAAAATTCTACTGAGATTTTTATTTTAGTACCCGAACAAGCATTTGACAATGTGTGAAGTAGCAGAAGAATAGTAGTAAACCTGAGACCCAGGTTTTGTCCAGGGGTGAATATTCAAAGTAGAAAAGGAAGCAAAACTCCTAACTAAAGGGGCATCCAAACAATGAGTCCATTGGAGGGCAGCTGGTCACAACTTAGCCTGTTGTCATGCAATCCTCCTCCATCTTCCTGGTCCCACATCATCGGAAAGGATACAGATGCTGGAATTTGGAAAAGCTGGGAATGCTTTTTCTTCCTTTCTGGGGACAATTAGGAAAATTCTTGTACTTTCTTTGTTTCAGGAAAGTTTCGGGAATGAGCTAAGCAGACTTACTGAGGTAATTACAAGCAGCCTCAGCTCTGCTTGAAATACACAATAGAGGTGAGGTGGACCACAACACTAATCTGTGTCTTACACACCTGCCAGAGCTTTAAAGCTGGACTATACTACATTTCAAGTTACGGTTAAAGCTTTTTGAGATTGAAACTGAATTAGGAAACAAATTCAGAATAAACTTCAATTTAATATTCAGTGTAAACACAGAGATGGCAGTTTTAATCACTGCAGATGGAACCTCCACTGGTATAAACTGATTAATACCAGTAGATGCAAGTTAGAGTGGTGATTCTAAAAACCTACAATGAACCTGTATCTTACACTGGAAATTCTCTTCACATAAAAAGTTTTAATTTAAACATTGCTAGGACAAGTAACAGTATTTTCATGATGTCTGCACAACAGTATTAATGTTAAATATTATTAATCCGGTAATTTCTAATTGACAAGGCAGGACTCCATGCTGTCTTACCCATCAGGGATGTTATTTAGCTGACGTTAAAGATGAAATATTAATAATTATATCTTCTAAACATAAATGCACTGCTATAGCGGCTCTCAAAGTACAAGGAATGCAAAACCTTTCTATCAAGCTTTCTATGACAAATTAGCATTCAACACTCGCCACTGGGACAGTGCCATTAATTATTCTTGGACAGCACAACAAAGACAACAGGTGCTTGTAGGAAGGTCATACAAAGGGCTTCACATGGAACTAAGAAGCAATTGTCACGATAGTGCAAGGCAATGTACAGTCTGAAGAACGTGTTTCTTGAAAATTACTGACGGTTCTAAAGAAGGGAAAATTTGCCAGTGTTCCCAAGAGTATCTTGGACTTTTAGATTAAATGTAGTAGTAAGAAAAATATAAGCAAAGAGGTGCCAAGCTGATCCAGCCCCAGGAAATGAAGCATTTTACTACAGATACCTCAACTTTGTCTTCTTTAACTAGCTTTAAGTACAATTTTAGGTACACAAGACAGTTTTAAACTAAAGAAGGAGAATGCCTCCTTGATTTCCTAAGCAGCGAGACTAGCTAATGACAGCACCAACTACTACATAGTATGGGCTGCTAAAATCCTAACAGTACATCAATTTCTCAGTGTAAAAAAGAAAAAAAAACAAAGATTGTCTTTAAAAAGTCAAAAAACCTCTCCTCCTTTATATACAAAATAACGTATTTACAATTGTGTCTGCTGCCCTCCTCCAGGCAAACCACTTCTTAAATCATTAATACTAAAGTGTGAAGTTCAGTTGAACTGTTTTCAGCAGATAACTGTTTTTAGAAGTAAAATACTCTTGTCCTAGTTTAGATAAGTTTCTTAGTTTTAACAAAAGCATTACACCTTTCTTCAAGGCCCCTGGGACTCCTGAAATGGGAGAGCCACCAAAAAAACTGCAAGTCTATCATGTGGAAAAGTAGAGATATCCTTACAGAAGGAGCCCTTATTAAGATCTGGTACACCCTTCTTCATTTGGAATCTTGACCATTCTGTGAATTAATGTGATTCAGGCCACAGCAAAGGAAATCAAAAGGGCTGTGATGGTAGAAATGGAAAAATACAGACTTGAAGAGCAGATGATGTGAACCAAGATCATGTGGTAGCATTTTTCTTAATCACTTTCTCCTGTGGTACAATCCCACTTTAAGAGGATAATATTTAGGGTTCCTGTACTTTCAAACAAGAATGCAAGCACAGCAGTGATCCCTACACATTTCTGTGATTTATCTACTACACTATTTAAGTTCTTGCTCTGGGCATTTAAAATAACCACGATAAAGTCATGATCAATATAATATATGTTTTTATCTTTCATGTCTATATCAATATTAAACTTCTGGTTTTATGCAGTGATAATGATCGCCCAAAGTATTATTTTTTAGTGAACTATTAAGATATTCTTTAAAAATCAATAAGAATACTGATACAATATATATCACAAAAGATCTATAAAAAGATTTCACTCTCTTTTACTGGGATAGTAAATGGTAACTAGTTCTCTCAGCAGAGTAAAAGATGTGCAAGTTTAACTGAATGTATACTAAATATCCAATTCCTGTAGAAGAGATGTGAAAGAAATCATCAGTATTTATAAATCAGTGTCTGTACATCTTGTCAATTAAAAAAACCCCCAAGGATAAATAATCTTTATTAGCATCCCAGAGGTATTTTGAGACTAGGTGGTTAACCGTTACAGAATGTGTTAATAATTAATGTACTTTTATGTGTTCACTTAGCACATATAACCACCACACACATTAGAGGAGGTTTGTCCACTGGAAAAATAGAATTATTTCTATATTTAATGGAAGGTTACATAAAACCAAGCAAATACATAAGCACCTATTTAATGCATGAAAATTTGAAGTAACTCCAATAAATATCTGGATTGCAAGTCAGTGATTCCCCCTACTTATTTCATTTTAATTCCCTTTTAAAGCACATTCTACAAGAATGGAAGCTCTTACTCCTGTGGGAGATAAGTGTAAGAGCAAAAATGGAACAGATCCTGGAAACATTAAAATTAATGATGTCTGAGAAATCATTATGGTTATAAACCTTGAGCCTGACAGTTTTAATTCAAAGCTCACAAAAACTGAGAAACAGTTAAATAAACTGAAGGACCAGATGGTCTCAGCCTTTAGGGAATTCACTACAGACAGATAAATTGGGAAACAAGAGTCAACAGTCAGAAACTAAAGATATTCTGAAGTGTTTTGAAGGGTCTGATTTCTGAAGAAAAACTTGAGAAGATAATTTTTCTAGAGAAAAGCTAAAAATAAACAGTATTCCTGAAGACTGTTTTTCTAAGAGATTTTTCAACTTATATTCCAGAAGGTTCAGATTCGGTATCTCTATGCCCAAATTCAGATCACTGAAATTAATTATTTCCTAAGAACAGACATCAATACATACCTTTAGAATAACAGAATGATTAAGGGTTAGAAGGAATCACACATTTCTGTTATACCTCTTCCATTTCTATGATCATTCTTAAAATTCCTTCAAATTTATCAAGCAGGAATTAAAAAAATCCAAATCCCTTCATCTTTGCCTTAGTACCAGGGACCGAGGAGGGAAGGGAAAAACGGAAGATTAACATCCTCTGCTTGGGTATCTCTCATTTAGTCTTGACTGGAAGCAACTTGCATCTTAAAGATCATCACGCTCCAACCCCTTTGCCATGGGCAGGGATGCAATTTGTCAAAGGAGAAGGAAAATTTCCTCCCTCTTTGGTGAGACTTGTAACTTTAAATTGTTTGATAAATAACTTTAAGCGATAAGTGATCAGAGAGCCAAGTAAAATGATTGAAAGACTGAAGATCTAAATTAATTGTAGTGTATTTTTCGTTGCGTTCTGTAGCTACAGTGAAGGACAAGCATAGGAATTAATTACCCCAAACTCTTTAGCCTTTGTGGTTTTCACAAGAGAAAAGAATTTCTTTCCATATTTGTCTGCTAAAAATGTAGTTATTCAGGAATTCCCATGTTTATACTACCGGACTGAATCTAGCATTAAAAGTAGTAGTCAAACATCTTAATTACCCAGCCTTTAAATCAATGTTTCACATAAAATTACTTACATGTTTTTGTTTAGTTCTTGCTGTTCATTTGTACATACAAACATAATATAATAGCACAACTGGATCTGGAAACCATACTGCCCCTCTTGACAGAAAAAAAACGAAGATGAAAAGGATATGAAAACTGAATTGCCGTATCAGTCTTTAGGAGTCTCTCTTTAGGTCAAAACTTTATATAACACAGATAATAATTGCTGGTTCCTACTTCTCTTATCCCAGTATCTTTCTCAAAAGTTCTTGATACATTATGGCAAATGCTGAAGCATTAAATTTACCTCAGGCTTTTGAAAAAGCCATGGAATTAATCTACACATGCGGAAGAAAGAGTAGCAGTAAAATTTCCTGCTCTGAGTTGCTAGCTACTCGCCATGTGAAAGAAGGTAGGGCATATTTTTATTCGTATTATTAAATATTTCACATCAAATCTATGCCAACTACGACAGTAAAGAAACTATTTACATAAAACTTAGGATAAATACTAAGGCTCTTTTTCTGGGAACAGACTACAATTTTATTTGCAGCTCAATTACACCTTTCAAAACTAACACTTTTCATGCATCATTTATAGGCTAACAATTGCAAGCATACTTTAAAATTTAAACTCCTATTTTCTGCTATTGTAGACTAATTTTCTGTAAGTAGGCTTGAAAACAGCTACCTGACATCAGACAGGTCTAGGCCCTGTACAGAAATGTACAATTTCACAGTAACAGATCCGCTCACACCCGAGTCCATCGATTCTTAATACGGAAAGGTAGCTTTTTCTAGAGACAAACAGCAGTGATAAGTATCTCACTTCTTATAACTGTAGCTATCAAGAGCACCGATTTATTTCTCTGATAAGAATTAGTAATATTGAGGCTTTAAGAGAGGTTGTTTTATACTTTATACGGTTTGGTCCCTCATTTGGCCTTACTCACAGTAAATCTCTTTGATCCTCATCAGGTCAACATGGAATGCACCAGTCACACCAAGTAAATAATTATTTATTTCAGCCTCCCCATCTAAATTTAGTCTAGTGAACATTTCAGAAGAAGAAGAAAAACTCAGACTACATCTACCAAGAAAAATGACACAGCAGACCTCTATTTTCTACAACCTGCAGACGTAAGAAAAGCAGAAAGCACCGGCATTGAGTTACTGCTTGCTCTTCATGCCAACATCAACAGTGCAACGGTGGGCACATCTTCCTTAATCACAGTCCTTTCCAGAAAAGGACCTGTGGTCTATAATCCTGCTAATGTGAGTCCTTCCCCCCCCCCCACCCCCCATATTACCACACTGTCAGTAATCAGGAAAATAAAAGTTTCTCTTCAGCTGACTCACGTGACTATTTGACAATTGAAAGTTATTACTCTGATATGAACTAACCTCTGTCAAAAGCGAAAAATTATGCAAGTGCTGATTAATACAGTTTACCACAATTAGATTGAATTGTTGCAAATAATCAGAGATCAAAGATCCTACAAAAGGACTATTCAATTACAAATTAATAATAAAAAAGAACTATTCCACTGTTTAAATATATGTCTCTGGGAGACATGACTGGCAGAATGACTGAACAGGTACTTTTCAGTAGGTGTGCAGTATGTGAATCTTTCTGCTCTGATGATCAGTTCTTGTGAGTGAGGCTCTGGAGTGCTTTTATGATTATTTTCCAGTAAACTATGCACAATGACTGCACTGTGAATGTGCACATCTTTTACCCTATTTTATTACAATCACACATTTAGTTTCATTAATTTGTATATTTAGGACTGAAACATATTATTAAAAACTGAAATATAATGAGTAAGGCTTTATCCAGCTTCTCTAAACTTACATCAGTAGTAGTAGTTGTTATTTAAATTTAGGTATTTATAGAAGTTCATGGAGTAATTGCTGAGCTATTTTTACATTATTGCACATATTTAAGTAACAGAAAAACTTTGCCGAGTAAAAAGATTCTATGGCAAATCAACAATATAAAGAATCTCTGGCTCAATGTGTACTACGTATCACTTTTTCCAATTATCTAATCTAGTTCTTTTCTAATTATCTGTCTAGCTGTTACAGGGATGGTCTCCAAGGAGTTTGTCTAATGATCATTCATTGAATTTCTTTAATTTGAAGGAAAATAATTAGTGCTTTCACAACAAAAACATCAGTGATGTAAAGGCAAACAGGTGAATACTAAATACATGAATTGAAGGCTGCTTGGTTAATGTTGTAAATAACACAAGAGTAATATTTTGACTGGTTTTCCAAGTTTGCTGCAAAAATTTCAGTAAAAACTGAAGAATTTTCTATACCTGTGAAGTCTGAAGGTCCTACCTCCACATTGTTATCTTGGCTGAACTGTTAGAAGGTCATGGAAAAAAGTAAACAAATAAAGCTTCCCCAAAAGCAAACTAATTTTATTTAATTATTAATTTTTTTAAATTACAAAAATATACTTTGCATATGGCTCTTACCTCTCAAATTCTCTCAGAACATGTGGAAATAATACTTTCTATCTCTTGAAGTCCTTCCCAAGAACTCCTGGTAAGGTGTATGACTGGTAGACATTCACAATCATTCTTTCCCATTATGCTACACATGCATATTATGAATTATAATTTCTCATAATACTGAGGCCACAAGTCAATATTTCTATAAAATTTCGAGAGCAGTATTAGTAGGTTACACTCTTAACTATTTTGCTGGGAGATTGTACTATTCCTCTCCCAAACTTCTAAAATCAGAATGACATCCTATTTCCGTGAAAATAGTGACAATTCTTGCTTTTCACTACAAGCCAGCTTTTAACATAAAATTGTATTTTAACAGACCTTGTTAAATAATGGTTAATTTTTTGACAGAGCATTATCTGTTAACTTAGGCAGCTAATAAAATTCTCCTCCCTTTTTCACAAGGTTGTGTGTTACTTGTAAAAAAAATAAAAAACCAAAATGAAGCTGCATCTCCATTACTCCAAGTATATGAGAGATTTACCAGGGTAAAAATGGACCCGTCCCCTTGAGGCAAAATATTTCCCTTGCGTCCTTCAAGCAATTTTTATCTCAGCATCAATCTGTTTTCAATTCACTTGACAAAACCACTTTTCTCTATTTTACATGCATTATGCAGTGCATGTACAGTTTTAAAAGCATACTTACATTTCCGAGTAGAATGTTAATAAAGATATTGCTGTGTTCAGAGCTAGTTTGATTATTTTTCAAAGCTACTGGTCATTTATTGTAATACCTGACCTTGTACACTTTAGTAACATTTTCAATGTTACACTGACCTTTGTCAATGTCTTCTATTGGGCTACCTTTGTAATGGAACTCATGACAAGAATTTGTCCCCAGCAAAGTGAATTAGGTTTTCATTGTATTTACAAAAAAAAAAAGAAAAGAATAATAGTATCAATACTAAATTTGATGCTTCCCTAATTCCTGTTCTTTGAAAACTGAGATCAGAGACAGCACAACATACTCTGCCACCTGAAAAACCTGTATTGGCTTTCTTTGAAGTAAAAGAAAAACATGGGAATGTTATCCGATAAATCTGTCTAAGAAACTTTCCCCAACTTGTTTGCTTATAGTTTCATCAGACATGTGCAAAGACTGCCATTGTTACTGCTGTGACAAATGTAACTTGGAATATTTGTAAGAAATCTTACCTGAAGTGAGGAATGTAAGTATCACTATCAATATTCATAAAGGTTTAAAATTTTGGTTATATCTGGATGAAGAGTCTCAGAGAGAAGTCAGATCTGTCAGTTTTCACCATTAACTAAGTTTTTCTGAGTTACACTGCACTGGAAAGTAGTTGCAAGAGCAGTGACCATATGAAACCACTGGGTCTAAGTAGCAAAACTTTTCCAGTAGTGACATCTTTTTTATTTTGATTGTGTGCTAAATAAATACCTAAAGTAAAAAATCAAACTGCCTTCTTTTTCTCCAGCAGACATCTTTTTAAATTCATCAAATACAATCATTATATACAGTCTGCCTACTATTTTGTATGGTGTTATATTTGTATTATATTTTGCTCAGAGAATCATGGGCAGCCTATTCAAACAATTAAAACTTACTGGAACAATTCAGTAAAAGTTCTACTATTTATCGTGTTTAAAATTCCCACTGGATTTGGGTGTTTTTTTAGATTTTAATTGAAGATTCTAACATTCAAAATAATTTTAACTTTAGGCAATCATAACTCTCATTTTTATAGTTACTGAAAATAAAATTCCTCTACCAAACATTCAGTTTGTATTACCAAAAATATCCCAAAAAAGCCCTTATAACAGACCCTTCAAACCCTTCTCCACCTAAGAGAGGAGCGCAACACTCAATCGATGACATTCTGCCTTTATATGATAATAAACCACCAATTTCTTGAAAATTTCTGCACTACAAAAGGGGATCTGTGTATTCAGCCCCTACCCAGACCTCCTCTATAGTGAGTTTTCTGCCCATTATAGAATGGCAGTCACCTTATCTGCAGAGCCCAAGCAGAAGCATCACAAGCAGCCAAAGGGCAAGATGTGCCTTACAGCTTCCTTTGCCAAGAGAAGAGAAAGGAAAAAATGCAAAAATAGCCCAAAAGAGCTAAATAACAGCTGAAGTGATAAGCAGTGCATTAGTACATTATTGGAAAAAGAAACAAATTACCTGATTCGTTTCTCATGTACTGCTTTCCTCTAGAGGAATCAGAATCAATGGAAAAACTAAATCCTAAAAATAAGGACATAATGAACACCACAGTAAAGGAAAGGGAAATAAAAATGTCATAGAAGAAACTGAAAAATTAGTGGAAGAGAAATAGGTGAAAACAGAACTGATTGTCTTAATTTGTAGTGATTATTCAAGACTTGCTCAATAAATAAGCAAATTCCTCATGGCCAAGGCTTTAGAAGGTCTGACTTAAGTTCTAAGGAAATCTTAGGCAAGGAATTAAAAAAAAAAAAAGCCATAGATTATTTTATTAAAAAACTAATTTTTCAAAGAAGATGTAGCATTTGGAAAAGAAAGAGGACAGAATTGTGAAAATGTCAGAGCACGTGAAATTCATAGATTAGCTGATCTTAAAACAAACTGTAACTCCTTCATAGAGGATTCTTTTAGTAGGGATTTGTGTGTATTTAATGCTCTGGGAAGTCAATCAGAAAGAAAATGGCCTGTCATGGCAATAATCACTGAAGCAGGATTTACTCCTGTAATGTTCTGTGCTTTGCCATGGATTGGGTAACAGGTACAGCTATGATGGATTCACTACCCTAACTCAGCCTGTTCTACAAGCCTCACAACCTGTTGGAATACATGAAATTACAAGTTCGTCTGAACACAGGTATTACGAACCTGAAAATGCAGACACTTCTTTGAAAGAGTATGAGATTTAAGCGTCTTTACAAAACAGTCACAGAGCCTGCTAAGCTTCCTGTGATTAGGTAGGAAGGAGCAGGATTTATTCCAACAAACAGTCTAACTGAATCAGCTCTAAGCATTTATCTTGCTGCTTAAGGGTTATAATGTGCTTGTACTACAAAATAAGTACTTAGGAGCTGATACTATAGGCAAATACAAACAGATAAAAAATGACAAAAGCAGCTGGCTGTCTTGACATGCTCTGTCAGCAGATGTACGAAAATGTTACGTACCCGAGGATCCTCACTGAGAAGTTTTCCTTCATTCAGGACTTACATGCTTGTTTGCTTTATGAAGATAAAATCTGAGGAATTAATATGTATATTTACTATATTTTAGATTGTGCTTTGCCTGGGTTGCCTGCATCACCCTGTTATGTAACATAAGTCCAGTAATTTTATATTTACTGCACTTGCATTTTGTTGCCATTTATACCTCATGAAAAATCAACCCTGGAATAATTTCTTTTATACTTTCATTGTATTTCTTCAAATTAATTTTTGTACAAGGTAGCAAGGGACTGTAAATTAGCTGCTAAGACAGCTACTACTACATAACAGTATGAAACTCTTGATACTGACATCTCAAAAATGTTACTGCCAAGCAAACCACCCTGAGCATGTGTTTAGGCTCTGAAGCCTCACCAGTAAATTCTGAACATTGCATTTTGCAAATGTCCATTTCAGGCTGTTATGCAGCTTTTTGAGTGATGCCATGAGAAGAAAAGCATCCAGCACTTTTGGGCATGCGGTTCCACAGTGAAAACTGACTACATACTAATTTCTTACTGGGACAATGACAGGTCAGTCAGTCCTTCCTGCATGGATTAACAGAGGAAAACACTTGACCAGAATGATGTAACAAGATGAAATGGAGAAACACGGAAAGGAAAAATATGTTCTCAAGATTGATTAAGCAAAGAAAGATGAAGTTGTCCTACACGGTGGAAGTACTATAGAATGAGCCTCTGACAGTCCACAGGAAAATCTTTGGGAAAATCTGGAGAGTGTACCTGTTTTAAGGATATATATGTGTCATTCAAGAAAAGTTAGAACAAGTTATTAAAGTCTTAAAGGAAGTTAAACTGTACTTAGACACTTCTGTTGATACCTTCCTTCATAACTAAGTGGCCTTAATTCAATTTAGCTGAATTCATTTCTAAATTAATTAAATTCAGTCGAACCGAGCCAAAACTACTTTGATTCTGGATAAGGGTGCCTACTTAGAGTTGCACTTAAACACTTTGAAAATTCATTAATTTTCCTCTGTGTCTGCATGTAGGCAAAACCCTTAAACTGATTACAAAGGGAACTGAAGAAATGATGCATGGAGTGCCACTAGAAACTTATTTCCAAGACAGTATCTTCAGCAGCTCAGAACTTACTACTTTTTAACACATTTTTAAGGTGTTATTTCAATTTCGATGTGTTATTTCAATATATCCATGTTGACACCTACAGAAGAGAGAGGCTTGTGCTCTTTCAAACCCTTTCAGCTGCTAAGTAAAATGGAGTTCATATCATTAGTTCTTTGCAAATCAGCATGGTATGCTTTCACAGCAGCACAAAAGAACCTACTAGCAAAACTAATGACAACAGGAGAAAACCAGTTCTAGTCCTAGAAGAGTTTTCCTACACTTTCTTCTTCTTCATAGCTGCATGAAGACATCACCATAGCTGTATGTGAAAGCTGTAGCCTGTTCCTTTCTGGCACTGATGATGTTTAATTTAGTGTCCTAAAGTTTTGAATCTCACTCCAGTACTTGTTCAATGAGCTGAATAAACATCTCCTCCCTGACTCTTCAGGTTATGTAACAACTTCACATGACACATCTGCACATTTTGCCTACAGAAGGTATATTCCATTTTTGATTCTCCTACCCATCTCCCAGTTGCAGAAGACCCATTTCATTTTAAAGGAAGTTTATTCTCCAATAATTATTAAAAACTTCCATTATCCACTGGACTGAAATATAAGGCAAACCATTTTTACTGTTGTACCATTTTCAAGGACACTGAGGAATCTGCAAATACATGGTAGCTCTTGACTGTACTGAAATGTCCTGAAAACAGAAGGCATATTGGAAAAAAAACCAGCATCATCTACGTATCTTCTTCCTAGTGGCAATAGTGTTTTAGAACAAATAGAATTGCCAGAGCATATCTACGACGTAGACCAAGTGGTACTAGCATAAACCTGAATGTGTTACAATATAGGATTAGAAGATAATTACAAAAAGCAACTGGTTACCAGTTCCTGCTTATAGTGTCTGAGTTATCTTATTTTTGCTGATCGTTTGACTTATATTAAAGTATCCCTGAGCTTAACGCTAAGTGGAAAAGATAACCTATTATAGTTTTTAAAATGAAAATAGAGAATAGTGCCCTAGTCTCTTTAAATTTGCCTTTTTTTTTTCTTTTTAAGTGCTAACAAATGGGATAAGATATTTTCAGGCATACACATATTGTTAGCCAAAATAAATACAGACTTCAGTGCAGCGATTTCACCGGGATTATACAATGGTAAATCAGGCCCAAATAGTACAGCAGTAGGTTTTCTGAGTATTTACTGCAGACAGTTAGTTATGTATAGATTCTAACATTCACTGCTACTTTTCAACTATGTCTAGAGTGATGTTCCACACATTAGTGAATTCCCAAGAACCAAGACACTGAGAAGCACTGTAGCAAAAGGTACCCAGTGAGTCTGATTCTCTTTGAAAGTTCCTTGCTTACAGAAATTCTAGCAGCTGCACTGTGGAGGAAAACTTAATGCTGAAGCTGGACACCGCCATTTGATTTTATTTGTTGTTTGACAGAATTAAACTAAACTCTAAGGGTAAGATGCACTTCATTTAAGTACACTACATACATTCTGACACATACTCCCGTTAGACATTTGTTTACTACAGACTTCACTAAAATCAGACATGAAATTTTTGAAAAGTAAGGATTAAAATATAGATGCCAAATCAGTCAAGTACTCTGAAAGTCCAGAAGACTGAAAACCATAGTTCTGGTGAACAGGAGCTATTACAATAGTTTGCAATACATATTTAATTCTATTCTATGTGGAAATTAGGAATTTATACATTTAAATGATCAGTACCACTTAAATAGTATATTTGATATTCTGTGGCATTTCTGTAGATGACTGCTATCATCAGAAGTGCAGCAATAAAGGCTGAAGAAACACAACATAGCTGTAAATAACTCTTCAGTTCAATGACTCTGATAATTATATGCAACTTTGCTAGACTATATTTAGTAAGAGTTTTGAATCTGTTAAGACACTTTGCACAGTACTGATCAAACGGAGCTCATGAAATACAGGCCACTTTCTGCAATAAAATGTCACAGAAATGCAATTTTTTTCTTTAAGTGTCAAGTCCTAAGATTACTCTCTTTCTTCTAAAGTAGCAGCATATGCTGGTCAGTGAAGCATACATTACACAGCTGTTACATCTACTGTATGACCTGTACATATTGAATCAGACATTGTGGTTTTCAATTCTGGTTCATCAGAGTTCTGGTCTGAAGGGCTTTAACCTACATTTAGGAGAAGAACACAATTCAATATTATCTTATCTATCCAAATTCATAGCCTATGGCCTGTTTTGATCTAAAAGAATTGGCCAATTTCTTTTTCCCTCTTGTTTTTCTTCTTAGCAGTAATGCAGTGTGTATGAGAAAAATTCAGCACAAGGACTAATGGCAGAAAAGCTCCAGGACTGCAGTTTGATATTGTATAAATATGTATTCCCATGCACACAGAGAGGATGTGGACTTTTTAACAACCATCATCACTCCTGTTCTCAGGTTTGCACATTTGCATTCTTGGTACACTAAGAAAAAGAACTATTTCTACATATAATAACAAATCTAATGTAGCTTAGTGAATACATAAATCCAAGTGTGGTACTCTAAGACCTAAACCATCAAGATGTCTCAAAAGTTCAGATAATTTTTTTTCCAAAAAAAGGAACCAGTTTCCTATATTGACCATCTTCTGGATGCAGTCTGTCGTTGAGGAAATCCATAAGGCATAGAAGGTGCATATAAGAGATATGTACCACTGCATTTCTATTTCTCTATATATTTCTCTCCCAAAGCTTCCAGCCTAGGAGACTCCTACCAGAGGTAAGAAACAAGTTGAAATGGAATTCTGAACCGACCCTTTGCAGCTTTTCTTATATCCCTAAATTCAACACTTTTCACTAGCATTTGAAACAACATTAGATTCAAGATTCTTACTGAAGTACTGAATATTTCTACCTATTTTAAGTACAATTGTAACTTCTGATTAGTATTGTTTTAAATTACATTTTAGTCACTCATTGATGCCAAGAGAAGAAAGCAGTAAAAGGCCTGGATGACGAGTCATTTAAACCCATTTGTTTTTCTCAAATTCATTAAAGAAATCCCTCTTTATTTCATCATGAGGTTTTCCCAGAAACTAAAGAAAGCTGTGTATCAGTTTCATTCACTAAAACAAGATTATGAAGCCAATTAACTTCACGAAGAATGGCTGTCCCTGTATGAAGTCAAACAATGAATATCTGTGTAGAACTCCTTTCTCTGTAAAGCGGAACTTAAGTGCTTCATTACAAACAAATCTGGCATTAAAAATAGGAAGTTCCTTCACTGATGATTTGGAAACTCAATTAACACCTGTAAGTTCCTTCACTTTCTGGGATATTATGACAGTACAATAACAATAATTTAGAATAATCTACTACCTCTTATGTAGAACTATGGAAGTTTAAAAATGGGATTCTTATAACTCACAGTCAGGAAATTATGGTATGGTCTCATCTGTACTGTATTCAATTACAGTTCAACAAATTTACAAGCTTTCCTTGATATATTTGATATATATTATGCCAACCATACATAAATCAATAATGCAGAAAGAGCTCACAGCATAAACACACATCAGCATATCAATATTAATTTAGCTAAAAAATAAATTTTTCATTGAGATGGGCTCAAGAAATACCATGCACATCTTTGTGAGATGCCGACTGGGACAGTAATCACGCACTTCTAGATCATATTTTCAAAGTGTAGCACGTGACATTCAGTCTAAAACGACAGACAAGAATGAATCATTACAGTCACAGGCAACTCTCCCAGTATCACAAGTCTTGTCAAAGTTTTTTGTGTTAGAAAAACCCAAGTAAACAACTCTCTCCTCCTCCTCTCACCACCAAAATCTCTCCCTCTTCCCACACACTCCAACACTAGATGTTAGAGAAGAGAATGATCATAAGAACTGTAAACTCAGGAAATTGATTCTACAAAGTTCACTGTTCCCTGCCCCCCCCCTGCCCCCCACTCTCTTCTACTTAATTTTCCCTCTGTATTATTTTTAGGAGACATTTCCAAAGTTCAGAAGATAGATTAAACTCAAATAGCTTGCAGGCACCATAAACACATACTATTACCTGTCCATGTGCACTATCCTTCCAGAACAACTGTTGCTAACCCCCATACACACAGAACACAGGATTCTAGTCCTCAAAACCATGAAACTTAGAAACATGGAATTGATAACTTTGGAAAAGGCCTCTAAAATAACCAAGTCCAACAGTTAAACCAGCACTGCCATGTTCACTGCTAAACCATTTCCCCTATGTCATGTCCACGTCTGTTTTGAGCTCTTTTTGAATGTCTTGAACAGATTTTTTGAGTCATTTGAGTGACTTCACTTCCCTGTTCCAACGCCTAACAACCATGTTTCCATGAGGAAACTTTTCCTAATATCTAATCTAAACCTCCCCTGCTGCAACTTGAAGCCATTTCCTCTTGTTCTCTCACTTGTTTCCTGCGAGAAAAGACTGAACCCCACCTGACTACAGTCTTCTTTCAAGTGTTGTAAGGCAATAAGGTCGTCCCAAGCCCCCTTTTCTCCAGGCTAAACAATCCCAGCTCCCTCAGCTGCTCCTCACAGGACTTGTGCTCCAGACCCTTCACCAGCTCCGTTGCCCTTCTCTGGACACGCTCCAGCCCCTCAGTGTCCTTCTTGAAGTGAGGGGCCCAAAACTGAACACTGAGGCCTCACCAGTGACAAGTACAGCAGGACAATCCCTGCTCTACTCCTGCTGGCTGCACTGTTTTTGATAACAGGCAGGTACAATTCCATAATAAAGTTATTTCACAGATGCACAAAACATGCTGAGTTCGAAGGGACTCACAAGGATCATCCAGTCCAACTCTGAGCCCTTTATAGGACACCCCAAGAGTCACCCCATGTGCCTGAGAGCATTGTCCAAACACTTCCTGAACTCTCTCAGGCTAGGTGCTTCTCCCTGGGGAGCCTGTTCCAGTGCCCAAACACCCTCTGGGTGAAGAACCTTTTTCTTAATATCCACCTTAAACTTCCCCTGACGCAGCTTCAGGCCATTCCCTCAGGTCATTTGTATAAACACAGGTGTATGTGCATGTATGCTCATAGATGAGTACAAGTTTTTCATTCTTTTCATACAGTAGAAAATGCCAGAATTTTACACTGGTTTTTAAAACAACATAAAAATTAATTCTTATAGATGAAACAATCTATTTATGTTTAGTGAATATTACTTTAATATATCAACAACAAGATTTTTCACTTCACAGAATTTTATGTCTATTTTTAGAAACAAGTCAGACTATGCAAAGTACTCCTGAATTCATACTGACACAGAACATCTCACAAGTTCTACAAAGTGGTAACAGTCAATTAAATAAGGAAATATCAAATCCTTCAACCCCAAAAAGAAATGTTAGAGATTTCTACTAGAATGTATTTTTTTTGGCAGTAAAAAAGAAATCAGGAGTGAACTCCTACTCCCAGCTAAGCCCACCAAAACCACAGAAATACACTGCCCAATTAAATAATTTCTTCATAAACAGCAAACAACAAGGCAATACTGGCAGAAATATTTTAACTGAAATTTCAGTTCCTGTGTCACAAAGACAGTTCTGAAACATTTTAGGCCTTTCATGAATCAACTCACTGGTATACTCATCTTCATAAGTCGCTTTAGAAGAGGTATTCTACATAATTGCACCCCTAGGTCTACACTGCGCACAGAGGTAACACACCCACTTCCTGGGCTGGAAACTTGCATTCCAGTGCTGACTTCCACTACACACCCAGTAATGACTACCTGTCTGGAGATACACATACACACATACATATATATATATATATATATATATATATATATATGTTCTTCGGAAAGTTCCTACAACGTAGCAATTATAGTGCCCTAACTACTACACAGAAGATCACACAGATTATTTCCTCCATGTACATAAAACCATAACCCACACAAAAATCTTTGATACGTGACCTCATATACTGCTGCATTTTCCTGAAGTGAAGTTCCAGCCAATGTGGTCACTTTCAAAAGGAGAAACGCTCTACCCTTCCGTGAGCAGCTCTATACCACGTGCAGGGTTTGGCTCCTCCAAAGCAGCCTCCCCACTTGTGTGCTATTAACCATTTCCTCAGATTAATCACATACAGCTGAAGACTAAAAAGTCAGGAAACAATCAACAATTTCTAGGAGAAGAACCCACATTCATAAAAAAATTCCAGCCATATCACCTCCTAATAATCAAAGAAATCTATTTTAGTGAACTCTTTGTTACCACCAGTCTATTTGTGATCCAACATAAGCCAACAAACCAACACTGAAAAGAGAAAAAAAAAAGTAAAAAGAAAGAAGAAGAAAGAAAAAAGAAAGAAAAACTAAAACCTTCTAAATGCACTTTCCCAGTTACTAAAATTACTGATTTAGAAATTGGAAATGCCTTCTCTAAAATAGGCAACAATCAATTACCTAAGCAACCATGTAGTGAAAAAGATTTTGAGAAACAATCTGTAATTATTGGATGCTGATGTATGTTCTGTTATGTGGCATCAATCATTCTCTGAGAAAATAAAATAAAAATTTAAAAGAAGAGTCTAGAAAAGAATAGTTGAAAATACTTAACTTACACAGGGAGTTCTATAAAAATGTTAAACGTTTATTGTTTATACCAGAAGAAAATTATGGGTATTTTATTTTATATAATGAGAAAATTGGGGTTTAAGTCCTCAAAAATCAATGCAGCTGGGACTTGCACTTGTACTCAGTATTGCAGTTGGTCATTACTACCTCTGCACCATCAAGTTAACTTAAAATATGTTCCAACAACTGATGTTCTGTGTTATTAACTGTTATGGTGTCAATGGGTTTTTGTTATGTGGTTTATCTTAATTAGTGTACAAACTATTATTTAACAGCAGAATGCACATGAAGGAGTCTGATAGTTTATAACAAGGAAACTAATCTTATAATGCCCTTTGGGAAATCCCAAAGAGAACTTTTCTGTAACAAGAGCAATGGTGCTGAAAATCAGAGGACTGTTTTTCACTCAGCCATTGTGGATTAGAGAGTGGCAGCACATCTCTCAGATATATATTGACAGCATGTATAAAATCAGTATGATTCATGTGTTTAGGAACAGAAGTTTGTTTCGCAGGAAAGCAAATCTGAGTTCAAATAATGGAATTTTACATCAAATACAAGTTGTTAATTCTCCCAGTTCCTTTGTCCTTGTATTTTTTCTCTTCAAGCTACTAATATTTCTTTTCACTTCTCCAGACATACAAGTTTGGACTTCAAACTGTACATAGCATTAAGGGAGAATTCCTGAACGGCTAGATGAATTTAAGTTTTAAACAAAATACATGTTTCTGAATCATCAATGAAATTTATAAAACACATAGATGGCTGTTTTTATTTGCAGAATAAGCTTTTTTTCTGCTAAAAGATAAATGGCAAAGGACATTAAAAAAAAACCCAAACCCAAAAGGGCATGAGTTTGTAATTACACATTGTGAAGTTCCTTCTAAGCACCTGTGAAACAGAAAGAAGGGTTACATTTTTCCCACTTTCAAAAAACATAATGCACATTAATTTTTATATGTTAAAACATCTGATAAACCCATATAAGAATTGCAGGAACACTTGTGTATACCTAAGATTATTGACATTTTTCACACAGGCATTAATAGTATTTTGACACCGTTTAATTCTTCTCAATCTTTAGAAAGACCTGTATGTGCAGGATGACCATCCACATTATAAAAGGCCACAGAAGCATGTACAGAGAAAAGAAAAAAGAAGGTATATTGAACACAGAACATCAAACTATAAATGTTGCAGGTGTCACAGTAGGCATAAATACGTAAAGTCATTAATTTAGAAGGAATAGGAGTAAGGGCTATCAATATAAAAAATATGATTTGAGCATACTGGAAAGAGAGCCTCAGTTTGTCTTGTCTGGTTTTGATTTTGAAATTAAACCCTCTAATTACCTCAACGACAGACATTTCATCTTTTTCCATAGCTCATACTCAGTATATAATCTGAACCCACCTGCAAGCAAATTAATGCCTCCACAGAAAGTTTATATACTAGTTTATATATCATATTGCTAAATGTTTTCACTTATTTTTAATTTTATTTTAAAACAAGGATTCCATGTCTGTAATAAGAGAGACACCATCAGCTAGTTTTCAATACCTCTTAGACCTTATGTCTAAGAATAAGGATGAATATAAAAGATCCTTTTTTAAATGCAAAAACTAGAATGAAGGTGATTATTTCGAATATTGAATAAATAGATATTATATGTCTAGATACATTCTAAATCACTGTAAAAACCACTAGAGGATTAAATTAAAACTATATATAAAAGATTTTTTAAAAAGTAGAATAACTGCAAAAGAATGAAGCAGGTAAAATACAACAAACTTTAAAATGCCTCCATCACATTAAGATATACCTTTGTGACAGTACCCACCCACTTACAGAGAAAGGAGAAACAGTCCCAAATTAGTTACTACAAAATCAATTTATAAATTTACACCCAAGCAAGCTTTCTTGTAAGTTACCAGGAAAAATTATCAAATAATATCATTATCCAAGAGAGGAAGAGCAAAATGCTTTGGGCACTAAGACATGGAAATAAAATTGAGAAAAGAGAAAAATGGGCAAAATTTTTACAGACATACTCAAAGCTCACCACAGTTGATGAGGAAAGTGCTGCAATACTCTCTAAGAAGCAATGTGTGCTGGGAAATCAGAGGCAATCACAATGGAAATGATGATGCCAACATAATTCATGCTATGTTTATGATGTCTATCAACCTAGTAGTTATTACATGCTAGAAAAAAATACAAAATTACCCTAACAATATACTGTGACATACTGTGGTATAACAGTATTTTGTTGACTATGTTGGATAGTATTTTCTTAATATGATGCATGTGGTTATTGACTATTTCAACACGAATGTTCTCAATAGAAGATTGAAAAGTATTTGTTTTTAATGTAGTATGGAATGAAAGAATATCTGGAGTGGGGAACATTTAGTCTGAGAGACTGAACCAGAAAAATCATTAATAGCTATCTTCTGTGCAAGGATATTCATTTTGTATTACATTTTTCACAAATCCTGTACGTTATTTGAATTCTGAATTTCCTGAGTTCATCTTTATGTATTGAAAAAATTCTGTACACGTGCATCCTGAAACTGGGAAAATGTATCCTAAAATGGATGTGCAACCTAATGATATCAGCAACAATAATTTTCCCCTTACCAATTCCTCTCTGGATTTTTAATTCTGTGCTTTACCCAACTCTCTTGTCACTTGGTGGAAATCTTTAAGTTCTTTTCTCCATTCCTGGTAACTTTTACCTATGAATTTATCATTATGTATGCATTACATCTATGGTCTGACAATCACCATTTATTTTATGCAAGACAAAACCTTTTCTTGCACAGATTGTACATTTCCCAGTACGTATCTGAGACAAGAATATTTCTAAAATTGTGTAATGTCTCAACATGGTATATGCAAGTAATCACAGGACTTTGTCAAAGCACTTCAGAATTTGTTTTTGTGGTTAGCATGGCACCAATTTAACTTTTAACATTTTATCACATGGACACTACCTGTAATACAACCTGACAAATCAAAAGGTCAGTCTGGCTCAGGGCATAGAAGAAATAAATAGAATTGAAAAGTTGAATGGAATGCGTGGAGAATAATATGAGGAATTCAAAAGTCAGGGATTACATGTGAAATACACATTACTGAAATTTCAAAACCTCACTTCCAATTCATTTGTGTGTCAGGAGAATAATTAAAGATAGAGACAGACTTCTCATTTGAGAAGCATTTTCAATGAAGCTGAAACTATAAATTATGTTAAGAAAATACTTTCCCTAAAGCTGAAGCACAAATACCAAACTTACCCATGAACTGCACATTTCGTTACCATAATACAGGAAGTTTAAAGGTTCATTCTATACAGAAGGACTTTACTGAGTCAGAGGGTGGGTTACCTGTCTAAGTGATTATCTTTGCACACTGGAGATATTTTGCAGAATCAGGTTGGAACAGAGATTAGGTTCCAAGTATGCTTCAGGTCTGATATCAAATGAGAACCAGACACTGGATCACAGTGTATGGCACTAAAATTTCACAAACTATTCTTACATTTTCCAAGTTCAGATGCTACAACAGCCTGGTTGGTGTGTGATTATCACATCATTACTGTGATATCCTTAGACCACAGACAGTTCATGGGACAGAATTGTGCCTCAGGAGCATTCCTGTGATAGGATATCAGTCTGGAGACCCAGGGTGGGCGGATCCCATTACAGCTACTTTAATGGATCATTAAAGGAAAATGAGGAAAACAACCAGTGTGTCAAAATACTGTATCAAAAACTCGGAATATATATCTGAGCCTTTTTTTTTTCCCCACCCAGCAGAGTCCAGTCAGGCAGCAAAAGCCCCCCATTAACAGCAAAAATGGGATCTAAGAGAAGGCATTTGGGTCTAAGTCCTACCAGACAAAACTTCTGATCTGCAACAGTGATAAAACATTCTTTTCAAACTTGCAGCTGGCTACAGAGTCAGAATTACATTTAAAGATAAAAATTCATGTATCAAACTGCAATAATGTTTTGATTTAGGGTATCTGAAAACACTGCAAGTTAGTCTATAAAAGACCTACAACACATTTGAACCATAAGTGCATAGAGATATATTTTAACAGCTACCTCCCAAACTTCTCTGAATGGTGGACCTCTTTCAGTGTCTTTTAAATTATTTAATTTTCAAAGTCTATTATTTTTAACTGTTTTTTACTTATTTATTTAAATTTTGATATTTCTAAACCTTTTGGGGGCTTTCTACCTCATAATAACCAGATCAGACTAAGTTATGTACAGAAAACCACTGTCTAAATATGTATCAATTTCCCACCATTGACAGGAAATATCACTAAGGATAGCTACAAAAGCTTTGATTGTATTCGCAAGAAAGCTACTTCAGACTTCTCCCCTCAACTGCCTACACTTTGCTTTGTGAGTACTCACTTTTTTAATTGATTAGTGCAATTTCATAACAACAGACAACACATACATTTGTTTTTCTTAGCGAGCAGATGATTTACAATATTAGAAATGTGAAGAGGGCTACACTGTCTAGCACAAAAAACATATAAACATTCTATTTTAATAAGTTTCTAAAGCAATTTTTCACGTTTTTATTAGAATAAATTAAATTTCTGATTACCACTTCTACTGCGTGATTTTAATTAGATGTTTTTTCTTCTTCATTATTAATACTAGAGGAAGACTCTAAGAATAATCTCAGCATCTAAGATGAAGTTCTAAAGGTCAGATATAACAAAAGAAACAATTCTGACCTCTATCACAAATTCTCTCTTTTCCTAAAGTTTGCATAGCACAATCAAGTAGGTTTACCTCTGATGAGCAAATATAGAAACAATTTTGCTAGTGGATGATGATAAAGAATCCCATTTTCCGTTATCAGTTACAATTCCACATATCATTCTCTTTAACTGTGAAGAAATGTAACCAATTTCAGAATGAAATCAGGGAGTGCTTAGCCTAAAACTTTCAGAGAGCAGTGAATGAAAACTTCTTTTCAGGATTAGGTTAAAGGAATATATCCAGTCTGCTTATTCACATACCACATTTAAAGCCTGAGTACACCTTGGTGTTAAAACCTAAAGCCATGTAACTAACATTTAGCTGAGTCTATAGTCTCCTGTATTGTGCTGTTACAATCTTTACAAATTCATACACAGGTGAAGGTAGAGATCCACCTAATAAAGTCACTTCAGTCAGAATATATATTACATACGTCAAAATGGCTTTGCATGGCAATAAGCTCACTTTCTCCTGGCTTCTTTGTATAATCAGTAGCATTTCCCTTCTCTATAAAGTCAGGTAGGTTCAAAGTATACAAGGAAATATTTACTGAGATGATTACAGTGCCATTCGGACTACATTTTAGAAAGGCGCTTCACATAACTGATTTAACTTTACGTATTTGACACATGCACACTGATAGGAGAGATGAGGAATTTGCAATTATGGTAGCATTTTTACAACAGGAGAGATACACCAGTGCTTGACCATTGAACTATAAAGAGATTAATTTACTAAAAATGTTGGTACTCAGTTTCTAAAGAAGTACAAAATATTTTGGCGGAGCTAATAAAGAAAACTTTCCCATTCCTGTAATCCCATATATATTTCTATATCAATAATACTATCCCATACATTTCAGAGTGTTACAGGGTTGCTTCTTGAAGAAATCTTGCATCTTTTAGATCTCTGACATTTGGTTTTCACCTTACGGATGGCAAACTCATTTCTTTTCAGAGACACCTTTCTTTTCCATATAGATAAGATGTGTTAAAAGTGTTCACAGAAAAAAATGAACTCCATTAAAGGAAACAAATTCAAACTATTCTTCCATTATTAAGATGATTCCTTTTAGCAGAAGATACTGGGAGCACAAAGTACCATATCACTGACTGCATAGTCCATACAGATTAAAATGCACCAAACTTCAATCAAAACACTTTTAAGTTCAATAAACTAGTAATATTGTCCAGAAAAGCATCATTTTGTCACAGTAAATATTTCAAGAAATAAGCCTATTAAACTGAGATTCAGTTGAAGGATAACAAAAATTCAACACTAACACTTAAATTTAATAACATGCTCAGCCAAATACAAAATTCCATTTCCTGCTAGATCAAAATTTAATTGTTCCACTTCATTATTTGATAACAAGTGTATTCTATTAAAAGGCTTATTTACTATTTTCTTCAGCTACTACTCAAAAATCCAGCAAAACACTCTCCCTCAGCATAAAGTCCAGAAGATAGTGTAGTATTATTTATAGAAGTGAATGTAATTTCCCTAAAAAATACATCTCTGCAATGTAAAGTGCCGTGAGAGTGCCTCACTAAAACAAGTATCTCCAAATTAATTTAAAGAGATCGTTTACACACAGAAAAGTTTGCAGAACCGGACTCAGAGATAGAAAGAACAAGACATTCACTCATCTCTATTCACATCCTGCATTCTGCCTGATTATATTAATGGAATATTCATTAGCACAACAAAATATGCTACACCCAATACACCAGTTTAAGCTCACTTCCATGCTGAAATTATTAACCAGTTTACAGTGCTAACAACACATAAAATATGCATTTTACAAATCAGTATTCTGCCTAAAGGTGCTCCTGAAAACACTAAATAAATAAAATAGATAACTTATATTTATAATCATACTGACTTACCCTGGTAGAAGAATTCACCAAAGAACCATCCAGATTGCCAGTGTTGCACTTGAAATTCAAATATAGATCAGGATTGTGATTTGCTTCCCATCTTCCCAAATCAGGAGTCCCTGACTTGTCCGAGTTTGCAGATATTTTCTGGTAGGCAGTGCAAGTCATTCCTGTGAAACTGGATGGCTTGATCATGAAGGCTTCCAGAGCAATATTACGAGATACCTGTGAAACCATTGAGAATAGCCATGTCACAAACTCATTAACCATACTTGCAATAATGTACGTGCACTGTGTACTTACTGCATACATTCAATAAAGGATTGTGCATGTATACACTTACATATATCCTTGGGCTGAGAAACAGAACTTATCTGAAAACATGATATAGAATTCTACAACAGCAGAGTGGATTTGCTTCAATCTTTCTTTCTTACATACATATATATACACCTCTGTTTCTATCAGTTACATTAGTTATTATTACATCAGTTTTGCAATTTCACCATTATCAGCTTCCATGGAATCTGGAATTAAAGCAATAGAGTTATAAAGTGAACTAGCAACACCAGGCTTAAGAACTATTTAAAAATTGAATAAGGATGTGCTTTGTACCAAAAAAAGAAACAGAAACCTTCTTAGGTATCTAGTGGCTGAGTCTTTTCACAGATCTTGTTCCATGAGAATACTGAACATGACTACACGGTTCAATGCAACACCATGTTACAGGTACACTTGTGGCCTGCCCTTCAGCAAAGTCAAGTGTATGGAGATGGAGATCGTAGCAGAGTGCAAAGATGCATCTCTACCCTTAAACTAGCATTTCCATTTCATCACAGGCCTGTGCATGAGATAAACAGCTCATGTTGTTACAGGTGGACCACCTTACACTGGTACCACACTGATAGGACTACATGGCTTCTGCTTCCAGGCATAGATTGTTTAGTGATCTGTGGACCTGGAAGTGCTGGATTAATGGCTGGACTCAATGATCCTAAAGGTCTTTGACCACCTAAATGATTCTATGATTCAATGTTACATGGCTGACACAGTTTATAGAGTTTCTCTTTTTTTTCTTTGGAATTGTACTAGAAGCTACTGGGTGCCTAAGCTGTGGGGGTTTTTTATTTACTGTTTTCTAAAATAAAGAAAGCAGATGCCATTTCTGTGTGACAGTTTCCTGGCTGGCCTCCCAAAGGAGCAGACATGTTTGGTACGGCATAAGATGACACCGGAAACCACAGCTTTTGTTTATTTACAAATTGCACTCAACAGTAAACTACTTCTCCTACAGAAAACCACGAGAAGCTAAAAGATAAAGCATGGCAAAACAGTTAGTGACACATATCTGAGTACATAGAATGTCAACATCTTCCTGAAGCAGTGATGGGGAAAAACCCTGACCTTTGTCACTTGACATTTAAAAGAAATGCAAGCATAAAATAACAGAGCCCTCCTAGCTGTAACATTGCAAAATACCTCTAGAAGTCACATTATTGTCACTATGCATTTAATATAAATACTTTTAGCAAATCTGATTCTTTCATGTAAATGAGAATTAAATAAAATACTTCCTTTAAAAAACAGTCCAATATATTTTTGTCTTTATTTGGAAGACTGCTTTTCCAAAAACATACAATGAACGAACTAAGGCTATTATGCTATTTGGCTTCCTCTCTAATTCAATTCAGCCTATAATTCCTTTTTTTTGGGTTGCTTTTATTTTTATACATTATTGCTGTACCTGAACTCACATTTAAACAGCGTTTTTGTGTAAATGCAGTGGACAATTGAGAAAAGAATACATGTTGTTTAAAAGCAAGCAAGCAAACTAACCCAACGAACGATAAGGCTTTAAAGTATTTATCTAAAATTCTAAAAGGATAACTTTCAAGCTTCTGATTCAGATCTATTCTTGCTATTTAGATGTTGAAACTGGCAAGAAGACAATGTCTTTACTGAGACAACCTCTCAGTATCCAAGTGACACATTTGTGTAGGTGGAGGCCAAGGAGTCAAAAAAAAAATTTCTAACAGGTACAGTTTACTTCTAAAAAACTAAAACGAACCCCAAATTAGTAATGTTTAGGACATGATAGACCTTTTTTGATAATCTTCTAAATACTTTAAGCAGAAGTTGTCTAGAATTCTCTTTGAAAGGCATATTAAAATCTTCAAATTGCAAGGGATCATGTTGTCTTTTATTAAAAATTTCAGTCACTCACTCAACTTGGACCTTTCGAAATAAAGCCATATACTATAGAGGCTTTAAAAATAGAAACTGAGTGAATAGTAAGAAAGATATTGTTGTGAACACTATATTGCAACAATAAATACAACTCATCAAAGAAAACCACTTTTTATACCATTGGTGATATTCAAAAAATATTTTGGTCTTGCAAATAGAATTCAAGAGAAAAAAAATCTTTAAAAAAATTTTGTAATTTTTTGAAATACCTTTGATATAATCTGAGTCTTGCTGGTCAGTATTTGACTTGCAATCTGTTCCACACATCGTACAATCCTGGTGCAGGCCCTGTCTTCCTTTTGAGCCATCCACAACACGTGGTCATCCACCAACATTATATTGCTGGCAATTTCAATGAGAGCATCCCCAACCTGGAAGAGAAAAACAAAAACAAACAAAAAAAGGTATTGTCTGTAAAACTCAAAAAGTAAGGAAAGAACAGATAAGAGTACAAATGAAGACAGGCACCTTACTTCTCTTGGTAACCATCATTGAAAGAAAGCTTTGATTTTACAAAAAATGTAAATGGACTGAAAAAGAAAAACTGAGAAAGGAGAAGTGCAACTCACATCAAGGAAGAGCTTTTTAATTCACAACTTTAAAGCTTATCTTCTAGATAAACCACACAAATTGAGTCTCTCATCTGGCAATAAACAGAATTCCAGAATTATCACCCTCTTTCCTAAACTAATTAAAATTGGCCATGCCCTTCTAAAGAACTGCTTCATGTTCAATCAAAGGACCTTGAGGGGGAAGGGCGGGGGGAAGGAAAAAACAAAACAGAGGGAAAATATATTTGAAAGACATCTTTGTTACAGACATAGTGGAGTAAATCTGAGGTATAGCTCAGGTGCTGACACAAACTTAGATCATCTCATTAGCCATAGCTTTGGTAGTTTTAATTCATGCTTGTGCCTAACCCAAAATAACAGATCTTGTTTGACCAGATGACATTTTGCAGATTTTGGTTAACTAGGTGTTTCAAATTTTATTAGTAGTTACATTTAGAAAGAATAAATATCACTGTGAATATTTTTTGTAATTATTTCAAGCTAAAATAAAAATGTTTACTTTTTAAAATTCAAAAACTTCATTTGAGTAAAATTTCAAAATCAACGTGACCACGTTACCAATATTTTTGAAGGCAGATATGGAAAAGATTTACCCAGTTGTCACAAATAAACCTGAATAAAAAGGTATATAGAAGAGAAAAACAACTGAGAAATATTGCTAAAGAAAAGTTCAAGAAACCAAAAAGTCACACTAATAGAAACAGAAATATAAGGCAAATACACAGATAATTCAGTGGAAATGAAAACCGAAATTCAGCAAGGGTGAAAAAGACTTAAAAGATGGCTGAGGTTTTGAAGTCAGTTTTGCATTTTCAAGAAAATATACATAAATTTCACATGCATTGCAAAGGAAACAAATAATGAGACTATATGTGAAATTTTCTGTGACTGTTCCTGAAACATTTAATCTATTTTTGAGAATATAATTATTAGATAATTCTAGATGGCTTTTGACAATGTGACAGAGTTATTGATAAAATGAATAATAACGAATCACATTAAGAGTCTGGAGTGATTTATGAGAAACTATAAAAGCAAACACCAATCAGCTAGGCAGTAACTTACTGAGGGCAGAACAATAGTCTATAAATATACAAAAGGAGAGAAATAAGAAAAGGAAGTAATTTATACTATAATTAAATGCATTAATGAAGAGTAAAGGCATGCCATTAAAAATACAAAAAATTGGGCTAACATGTCTATATCTTCCTGACAAAAAATTGTAGTGTTGTTGCAAATATGTCCCTTGTGCAGCTGTTGAACAGCTCCTGTTTGAGAGGTGAAGGTACATCACCAGATGGGACAAAGCACCTTTAGCTTGATAAAAATGAACAATCCTGTGTGGAATGGGACATGCATCCAAGGGAAGAGGTACAGAAACTGTTCTAGTTTAGCAAGAATGTTTTTGAAAGTTTTTTGAGAAATTGCATTTTAATTGATTTCTAATGGATTTATATAATTGTAGCTTCAGCTGCTAGTCAATTCCAAATGAAATGCCTTGTATTAAATAAAGTTCAGTCCTATTTATAACTACGGGTGCAGCCTCATGCATGAAGCTATTGACACTTAAATTTTACAGGTATTTTTGTACCTTGTGAGTGAGAGTTAAGAAATGGGTGCTGGTAAAGAGTTCAGTGAATGAGGACCCTATTTAGGAAACTTGAGAGAGAGCAGAAAGTGTAAAGGGAAACAGAGAAAAATTAGGAGAAATGTTATAAATTAAGAAAATAATAAGGGATTGATTACTAAATAAGAGATGTAGAGATAAGTGATGTAGATTGAGATGTTTCGATATCAAAAAAGCAGAAACGAAAACCTATTTGAAAGGCGGAAGAAGTCAATTAAAAGATTAGAGATGCTGCTCAGTTTTAATGGAAAATGCATCAGCTGCTAGAAAAATAAAGAGGCTTTATAGCAAATCCAGCTGTTTCTTTTGAATGTTAAATTTTTATTTCGTCAGAAAGCAATAAGATCTTATCAGGATTTTGAGCTGAAATAAAGTTGCAGCTTTGAAACATGATTCTTGGAGAGCACTTAATAATATACTTTAGATCTAGTGTTTAATGGTGAAATTGGAGACTTTCTCAAATTGGCACTAAAATGTTAACTGCTACAATTCCCAGAGCCAGAATGGAATGAACACTGCCAAACCAAAAGAAAACATCATGTGCTCAAAAATTACAGTTTATGAAATCTTTATGCAAGCAGTTACTCTAAAAATTAACAGCAAAAAAATATGATGAACATTTCTATTCTCTGTAAAAATCTATTTTTCCCATAGGGTTTGCATAATTCTGATTCGATTTTCCTGCAAAAATGGCATACATAATGCTAAAAGTTTCTGTACAAAGTTGCACATAAAGACATATAATCTTTTCTTTACATGAAGTGATACCTTCTTTCAAAATTCAGTGAAAACCTCCTGATGAAATGGAGAAAACAAGAGAAGCACGTGTAGCTGCAGTGGCCAGACAGAGTCCATTCTAACACATTAGACATGGTAGAAATTAAAATTAAAAAGAAAATTAAATAAGCAGCTCATTAAAAAACAGGTTTTATTCCTAAGCAGCAATGCCCTTGTCATCAGAGAAGAAGACTTAGTTGTCCTTTTTGGCACAAAGAGACACATCACAGTTTATGCAGAACATTTGCAATCAGCAATCAGTTTCAGAAGCTACTCTTCAGTGTGTGCCCGCATACATTAAGAACAGGGCCATATGTCAAGACTTCACTTCTAAGTGATACTTTTTTTCAGCATAGAGAAGGTATCTTACATCTTCAACTTCATCCACGAAGACAATTAACTTTTCCATTATATAAGCCAAATATATTACATCCATTTTGTCCGAAAAGAGGGAAGCACCTCTTGTGTAGGCTGTCAGCTGGCGGGAAAATTCAACCACGGTTGTCAAATTGATGTGCATCTGAAAATACATTAGAATTGTTAGGCTTAATAAATCAGCTAGCTTCATTCTCTTTAAAAACTGGAGATCATATCCATTGGTATAATGCCTACCACAATTTCTCATGGATTTATGTGCATCATTATGCCATGGATATACATTGCAGGGGCATATGAATGCATCTTCAGCCTTAGGTCTTAGATTTCATTGCTGTTATCTGAAGACACCACCACAACAGGCCAACAAATTCTGAAGATTTTTGTCTACTTTTTCTAGACTGTAACTATCTGGCCTCATAAAATATACCAAGCTATTAACCTTGCCTTGCCTCTATCTTTAGATCCTCAGAAAAACAACAGTGTCAGCAATGGTTCCTATACACAGTGGTACATGGCTGGAGAACAAGGTAAGTTCAGACTGGCTGTGAAGAAAATCTTTCCTGTCATAAGAGCAGTCAGGCATTTGAACAGGTTACTCCCAGAAGTTGGGCAGTCTCCATCCTCAGAGGTTGTAAAGACCTGAGTGTCTAAAGCCCTGAGAAACCCAACGTCACCTCATTGCTTACAGGAGAATAGACTGGATTCTAGACACCTTCCTTATTATCACCCTGTAATTGCAATGGCTCTCTTAATATATTAATTACTCTTATTTATGAATCCATAATTCTGTGGTCTTATCTAGCCCTACTGATACTACTAGGGAAGAAAGGAACAAGGAAACTGAAAGTTGTAAAATTAGGATGGCAGTTACACATTCGTGCCATCCTCCACAGTGTTTCCTGTTATGCTCTTTTTTCCTCATTAATTTCTATCCACCTACTTTTTCATCCCATTCTTTTACTTATCCATAAGAAACAGTTTAAGTAGTCCTTTTTTTGAAGACATCAAAAAGGCATTCTAAAGAGGAAAGGCACTTCAGCTGATGAAACTCTGATATGGGACTTCACGAGAACTTAACATCTTTCTGGAAAAACGTGTGAGGGGAAGACAAAGAAGTAAAGTGAAGCACTGATCACCCTGTCAACATTACTAATAATCATCTCAACTCTAAGCACCCTAATGGAAAAAAAATATTAAGATAAAGGTAATAAAGGCTGGGCACTTGTTCCTAGTACAGCTTCCAATTACCAAAGAAACAAATTGTTGTCTTTCAAGTAAAGCATTTTGTTAAAAGTCCATCTATCCCAAACTTGTGGCTGAACCGACACTTCTTGCAAGCTATTCAACAAGATCAGTACCAGAGAAGGGGAGTCCTGGATTTCACAATGTTACCTGACTAAAAGCATGAAGAACTTGAGTTATTTCTTGTGAATAAGGACATTCAGAATAGTTTTCTTCATCCCAGCGTCCAGTTCGATTACATTTACGCCACGCCTTGGCCTCTTCTGCGCCATTGTGAAATGCAATGGAGTTAAAAGAATACTGGAGACAGGGGTGGTAAGCAGTTATCCCAGCCAAAGTTTTGGGCCACCTATAAACAGCATGATAGTAAAAATTAAAATGTGAAAGGCAACTTACAATACAGACCTGTATAACAATATATAACCATATACAACAATACACAGAGACATATAAGAAAAAAAGGCTATTTTAACTTTTACTTCATAATGTTTTATAATGAATTACTTTGTTTCTTTAGAAAATGTCAAAATCATACAGGTTCAAGTCTGGCTGATCACACATTCATTCTGCATTAATTCCAGGAAGGTGTTTAGTGTTAAGGAGAAAGATATGGTTGGTGTTTTCACTACATTCATGTTTGCAGACTGCAAAAAGCAGAGCAGTAAGTCCGTGAAACAAAAAAAACCAACCTAAAATCCTATTACTAAATGCTATTAAAAGTAAGCACTCAAACTGTACCTGACAATCTCTGCTTTGCATTTTGTCCCACCACTAAAAAGCGTTCAAAAACAAAAATCCCTGAATGTCTCAGGAAACAATAAACAAGATTTCAGCAGAGATCATGTGCCATGGAGGAGGAAGGAACTAGCCCTCAAAAATTAGCTATTTAGGTATACACGATTTATGTCGTGTGATTCCAAAACAGTCTTTGAAAACAAAGGCCTTTTGCCTCTGGGCTAAAATATTAATTTTAGTAAAACATTTGCATTAATGCAATTGGGCCACACTTATTGGCAACTTATGCCAAAAGTAAAACGAAAGAGATAATTCTGAAACTAGCATTGTCACAGTGAGCAGAACCTGGCCTTTATGACTAGGAATGACAGCATGTAACAACATTACCATTTGCTTTTCAGAATAAGCTTACAGCATTCTAGAAGACAAAAAAAAAGAGTAAAATATGGCCATGATAGAAAAAACCTCTTAGTACAAAAGGCCAGTTCTTTCTGACTCTCAGTGCCTAATTCTTGCTGCAGTTACACAATTATAAATACCACCTAGGCTGGACAACTGAAATAGCCACACTTCCCTAACAGTTGACACTTTTTTCCTTTCTTTCGCCCAATAAAAGAACTGTTCTTTCTAGTTTTGCCTTTGTGGTTCAATTCTTTCTACTTACATACTTGTTATGTTACCAGAACTTCAAAGACCTTTGTAAGAAAACGCACTGGTGTGATAGCTCCATCTCTGAGGACAAACCTTTGGAACAATTTCAAGCACTAATGCTGAGTTTGAGCCTAAAAAATTCTCTACAATTTTAAATTCATTCTCAAATGCCAAAAGAATCTATGGACTCAGCATCCTTTTGATGTACATTTAAAAAATAAATTCATATGGATTTCTAGGAAGATGATCAATAGATAGAGAAATGTCCACTCCTGGTTTTTTTGATTTCTATGAAATGACAAAAATGCCCCTGGTGTTAGCTTGTGCAGCCTGTAGGATTTATATATATTTATTTTATGGAGAAAAGGATGTCATTTTAGGGCAAGAACATGAACTTCATACAGTTGCCATCTAAAAGATTCTATACGTGTTTTCTGATAGGAAGTATACATTTTTTAAAATATCTAATTAAAACATATTTAAGCACATCCACTATGAGAAAACATAATTCCAGTTTTTGTGATGACAAAAAAATCTATAGCTAAGATTGTCAAAGGTCTCTAATGAATTTTAATCCATATATATGGATTGCCTCAGCAATTTTACCTCAGTGAAAGAGGCAAACTCGCTGGAACTGAGGTTAACACATAATAAAATAGCTTTGTAGTAAAGAGAAAACAGATTATTTGAGTAGGTTGGGTTTTTTTCCCACTTCTTTCTAATTCAATCCTTTATTTTTATTCAAACACAAGAAATAGTACAAAAAAGCCTTTGGGAAAGTTTTAAAGGTAACCTAAAAATAAAGAGAGGCTTTCAGGTCAGAAATATTTGCAGAAAGTTCTGCTGTTTAAGAGAAGCTTCCTTCCTCATCTACTTTCCTTTCATTAACTATTCAAGCTGAATTCTCATTATAATTCATTTGATAATAAATTACTGTCTTGATTTCTCAATGGGATTGCCATCATACATCAGTCTTATTGTCAAGCAGGTTTTGTTTAAGAGCTTTGTGCATATCATTGGAGTATTTTAGAGCTAACTGAAAACAATACCAAATTCCACAGAAACCTTTTCTTCTGATTAAAAAGATTAAAATTTTAAAAAGCCCCACCAGCATAAGTAGATAAAAGTAAAGATGAAGCAAAAACTACATTTAGTCTACAAAATTTTGCACTCTTAAGATTCAGATAGCAGGACAGATGTATTTTGTTAGCATGTGATACACTGGTAGAACTCTGTGTGTCCTTAAGCTCACCTCAAACAATATATTTGTTTTTCTAAGTCTGTCTACTTTCTACTTCGATTCTTTTCAGTGAAATACTTTACTAACAGTTTCATGTCATTTGTTACTGCTCATCTCAGCTGAGGAAAGCCATCAGAACCAGAATAGATTAAAAAAGCCAAGTACTGAAGATTTAATCTTCTAATGCCTTAATGCAGTGTTATCATCTTCTACAAAGACCAAGAACAATTTTGAGCCTTCTCTCATTCAGATCATTCCAAAAAAAATTTTCCATAATTGCATACTGAGGAATTAGAAGATTTTCTTTACCAAACCACTGCTTCTCTTGAAGCACCAGGCCCCATTCCCCATGAAAATTATAGTGCTCCTCCTTCCTACCATACTACACACAATGACAACTAAAATAAGTTATTTATAACTGACACTGAAGTACCATGTAAGCATGAATGTGGTCTGTGCCTACATTAATATATGAAACACACTCCAAACCCAGAAAGTCATACCTGAAATCTCCCTTGTTGTTAATAACTCTTTCTGCAGGGCAGTAGGGTGCAGCTGTTTCAAGTACCACAATTTCTACTTGTTTAGAGCTATTTCCATAGGAATTCTTGACTAGACACTCCCAATCTCCAGTTGCATCAATGTCAATACTGGATAGGATAAGTTCACTATAAAATAAAAGATTCATCATTGTATACACTTTATTATACTGATATCAAGTCATTGGTTTTCTGACATTAACTTATTTCCAGAGACTTTTTTAATGAAAATCTAAAAATGGAGTTTGGTCTATGGTATTAGAGGGACAGACAGTATGTAGTGGTAGTAAGCTCTTAGCAGCACCAATTTGTATTGACTACTCAGGTTGTAACAGGCTGTAACACAAATCATGAATCATCACAAAAGAATATCAATTATTTATCAATGTCCGTTCTCCTTTCCCCAGGTTTTACAGAATATTGGGTTTGTTGCCTAACCAAACACCCGAAAGTCAGAAATGCATTTCAAGTTGACCACACAACCAAGCCACAGAGAATGGGTTTGCCTTCAGCCATGATTACAGCTTCTGTGGCATCTCAACAGCAGAATCTGGCACTCCTCTATCAGGGATAGAACCTTATTCAATTACTCCAACTCTACAGATGTCATAGACCAAAAATAATACTAGCTACTTCGTTTTAAGAAGGCAACACATTTTATTTTAAATCTGCCACTCGGCTAGAAATAAATTTTACTATAGTTTTAAACAAATTACAGCCTCTGAAAGTTGCTGGGAGAGGAAAGAAAGCAGCATTTATCTGAAATATTTCCTTTGCTTTACAGAAATGGCTCATCTTTGAATACGCCTTGTGGTTTAGACAATTAGAAATTATGTGGGAAGAAAGGCAGTAGTGTGAGAAAGGGAGAGAATGTACATTATAAAAACTGAAGGACAGAATTAAAAGTTAGTACATTTATTTTGAATCTTTATTTAAAATAAAATCTTAAAAATTCTACTTGTTACCTTTAGCTCTTTATGTAGAGCCTGACATTTTGAAAGATGATTTTCTCAAGTACTTACTATGGAAATGTTATCTGGGTCCTCAGAAAACAAATAAACCACAGTAAATAGTCTTTGATTTAAGTTAGTTGCTTCAGAATTTTTACATAGTTCTCCAGATAGTCAGTAAAATTTATTATTAAATAGTAACTTTAAAACTTTCACATTATTCCTATTTATGATGGCTTTGAACTCCAAGTGCCTTGTAACCTCCTATTTCATTTTTACAATGAATTTTAACCTATTTTTATAGTAGAAAATATAGAAAAAGCATTACTAGCCATTCTCAGAGAGTAGCTCAGTATTTTAACGTCAAAGGAAGCAATTTTTCTCTTAAGAAGTCTCAGGTGAATAGCCCAGTAACAGCAGCCTCTTGGCTAATTCTTAATACATCTTTTCATATTCAGGGTGAAATACATCAGTGAAATTAGCCAGTTTATAACAATGTTCTAATTAAATCTTATATTTCATATGTCACAACAATCTCACATCATCTTTATAGACAGTTAAGATCATATTCCTAGAGCTTATAAAAACAATCAGGCATAAAACTTTTTCACTGAGAGAGAAGGCAGCAGAAATATTCACTCGTGGCATCAAGACATGGAGACTTCACAAATGAATAGAATGTATGATAGTTGTGCTGACCTTTTGCTGTATTTTCCATAAAACATCTATAATCATTGCTAACAATACAAATTTGATAAAACTGGGAACCATGGTGATGCTAGGTAAATACCGTATTTGAGCTTACTATAAATTTTACAAGTAATCAGTATGAAGATAAATATAAAGAGTATATTTTCCATTTATTTAAACTGCTGAAATGTGTTCTGATGTACATTTCTCTGTTGCTTAACAGATCTCCCATCATGACAGGAAGTTTCCCAGATTCACAGACAAATATTTACTGATACATCAGTGTTGCTTCTGATAGAAACACAATACTTGAACACTGGCTCAAATTATCTCAAAAGATGAGTAACTTCTCACATTCCCAACTTTTAATCTTCTATTGCCCTTTCTTCAGATGGTGACAAAAAACAAGCCAGAAAAGGTTTATGCAATATAATGACTAGATCATGAAATAGTCTTCTGAATTGCCATCTGGCCATCGTAAATGATGCATTAATTTATATTCCTCTTGGAATATTTTGGATAGCAAGCCCAATGGTGAAACTGTTCATTTACTTACCATCTGGATATGACAAATGATAAATTGATCTTATATCTCTGGAGAATTTGGGGGACTGAATTAAAAAAAAAAAAAAGTATTTTAATACTCAAAAAAAGCAGTCAACTTGATCCTTTACCCTTTTCTCCACTTATAATCCTTAGAGACTTCGACTTCACAGTGCTGGCAGACCAGAAGGGAAGGGTGGGCCTTTCCTGGGTATAGAATTTTAAAACTCTATTTCATAAAGTTTTCTAGTAGGTCAGTTACATATTTTAAGTCTTGGCATGGTTATGTAAGCACGCCCAGAGATTCTCACTCGTAGCAAAAAGGCATTCTTGATCTCTCTTGGCAATGGCAACAAGTCTTGGTCAAAGGCAAGAACTCTCCCATAACCTGAGAACATGGCAGGACTCTGATGAAGGAGCTTGACAAGAACACAAAAGAATTAAGAGAGGATGGCTGCTTTGGCTGTAATCTTTTCTTGATTATCCTATCTCACATGAGCTAATAAACATCCAGCCACAAATGAAACAATCCTGCCCCTACTATGCAGCTTTCCTAAGGATGGAGAATGAGTCAAGCATTCCTACGCCCTCTACATTAGCAATCACATCCCACTCCTCAGCAGTGTGACAGTTGCCACTTTTCATGGAAAATTTTGACTTCCAGGATGAGAAGAAATGGCCTCAAGTTGCAGCAGAGGGAAGGTTTTTTTTAGATTAGATTTTTTTTTTAGATTAGATATTTGGAAAAGGGTGGTCCAGCATTGGAACAGGCTGCCCAGGAGAGTGGTGGAACCACCTCCCAGGAAGTGTTCAAAATACCATGTGGATGTGGCACTTGGGCATATGGTTTAGTGGTGAACACAGTGATGCTGGATGAACACTTGGACTTGATGATCTTAGAGGTTTTTTCACACCTTAACAATTCTCTGATATTCTATGATGATAAATCAAGTCAGACATTCATGAGATGGTATCAAGGCAAACTGAATATGAAGATTGCTGCCTGATGAGAAAAGGATGACTAGGCAGGCTTTTCTCAAGTTCACCTTTGAAATTATAGGGACCTTCTCAGTAAATACATTGAAAGGAAGAAAGACTATACATGATTCTTTTTTGTACTGGGAAATTTCATGCATGGTAGAACTCCTTTTTTCAAATGTGATGACTGACATATTGAAAAATTAATTAAAATGTACAGCTGATGCAATTGCATGAAAAAGTTACAATACTCAACAGAAGGCCATGGCATTTGTCATTATAAAGAGGAACCATAATACAAGCGGAAGCCATAGTCATGTAATCAAGTAACCTAAGACAATAGAGTTCTATTTGAGGCATAGTTTTGCATTGCTACAGCTATGCATAACTAATTAGGCAATCAGAAGTAGGTCTCATTATGCAAAGTTACTCAACCATGTCCTGAAGAAGTACTATAGCGACATTTACTGTACGCCTCAGCAGTCATTTGCATGCCAGGAAACAAAGCAACAAATAAAGAAGAGACTTTAATACTGTATTTTGACTGGCTTTCCACAAGAAATACTTTAAAGTCTGACTTGAGTTTCTGTAAGGAAGAACCAACTGCTCTTCCTGCAGGAAAATAAAAATTAATTACTTAAACACAGGAAGCATTTAGGTTTTCTCATATTCTTCTTCAGACAGATAAATAGCTAATGTGTTTCCACAGTTCAGGCAGAAGGTCTGCATAACATGTCTCCAACCCATACCACCTTAAATTATTAATACTAACATGCAATTTAAAAAATGAGGGTTGGTCTCCAGAGTACACTGCTGCTTGGAATACAGCCTTTTACAGGGGACATAAGGTTAAAACATGGAAAATGAAGAGAGAATCTGTAAATCAAGGCACTTGTCTGAACTCAAATTGCTAGTCTGATCTCTCTGACAAAATTAGTTATTTACCCTTGAAAGAAACAGCTTTAGAAGGCTGATGGCCTTTGAAGTAAACTTGTGTCCAGGCAACAGCAGGAGAAAAGGAAGATGAAAGTTGGTACTCACTTTATGAGATGTCTAGCAAGTCTTTTCAGGTGTAATCAATTTCTCATACACATAGGTAATGCAATACACATGATCTTGTTTCTTTTGATTGCATATAAAAACAAAGCTTAACTTACCATTTAATACCATCTGTAGGTATCCAAGAAATGTCATGTGCTATAACACATACTTTTTCTATAATTTATCTATCAGCTAATTTGTTCACATGCTAGAGCCATGGCTAGAGTTGGAAAGGACCTAGTTTTAATAACAATATACTGCCAAGAAAACAAACAAACAAACAAACAAAACAGAGGGAAAAACCCCCAACAAACCAAACAAAAACCTACTTCCAAAATAGGAGAAAAGAGGTGTATATCAGTTAGTAAAACCATCTCACTTTATTTTCTTTGCATTGTTCTAATTACTTCAATTGAAATGCAAATGTTTAAAAATACTGTCACAGGCTAATATCCATTTGCTCCCCAACAGTGAGATGTGTTTTCTATAGGTGGATATCAAAGTACCTGTGACCTACGTATATCCCATTAATTTGTTTCATAAAATTGAGAAAACAAACACTATTGCTATTAGAGTGACTACCAAACCATACTCAGAAACTACATCAGCAACCTAAACAGCTCTACATCATACCACAACGTGTTTGGTTTGCTGTATGATCTCATTATCACTCATTGATCTTGTCAGGTAGAGACAATCAGCTACTGTTCTGCACTGAAGGGTGTACATAAAGAGTTTTGCATTTATCTGCAAACTCCCACAGTCCTGGAGTCAATACATGCCAGTCTAGCAAGCTGAGAACGTAAGTGGGGAGAGGAAAGAAAAAAGGATCAACAGCCCTAGAGACTCAAAACTTTCTCTTACTGGATAAACCCTCAGACAGCTGGCAGGTCTGTGGAAGCACAGTGCCATAAAGCTATCTGAAGAGACTACACCTGGGCCAGGGCTTATTTAAAGTACTTCATGAATCAGTTGTCTATCACTGAGCTGCTCTGTCAGTTGGTGAAAGGTTTAGGGATGCTCAGATGTGTTTACTCTCATTAATTTTGTTCTACCAGCAAAATGATGGACTGCAGGATGGATACAACTGCAGCCTTCTGGGGAAACAGTGCTACACCTGCTCTATGCCTTTCATCTGCCCTTAAGTAGTCTGTATGCTGCAATGTTATATTCAGAGGAAGCTTTATTTCATTAGCATAACTCCTGTGATCTGTACACTATCAGAGATTCTTAGACAAAAATAACACCAATCAGACCAATAGCCAAAATTGCATAAAAAGCTTTTAAAGTAAAATATTTCCCAGATGACTCAGAAGTGTTAATCTGCTTATGACAATTCTTGATTATTTGATTACATGCCACTGGGACCAGCAAAAAAACCCAAAACAATAATCACAACCCCCCCCAAACAACACACAAAAGGAAACAAACCAAAAACCCTACTAAATTAATTTTACAATTTCAAACTATTTGTCAAATGCATATTACTTTTACATGGTACGAATGCAGAAATTAATTATCTAATTAATACTTTAAGGGCTGGTTGATACATCAGGGTTGGAATACTGACCTGTTTTACTTGCCCACTGCAAGAATTTTGGAAATATCTAAAAAGAAGGTAAGGCATAGCAGTTTCCTACATAAGAACTTCAGGAATTATGTCTATTCTTTCTCAGTATTTGGTATATCTCCTACAGTGTAAACTTTATTTTGTGATGGCCAGGACTCACCCAATGACAATACCATAAAAAATTAAATATAGGGGGTTTTTATCCTGCAGGGAGAAAAAAAGAGTGGAGAGAATCTGTTTTCATGGAGTTCCAGCATGTTATTGGAAATATGCCTTAAACTTCATTATCAATGTTGAACAAACTGAAATACGTGAAAATTTAAAAGTAATTCAGTTGTCATTTTAATATTTCTAACAAGTTTTGCTTTGAAGAAATGGTTTGCTTCACCAGTATTTAGGGTGGTTTACCTGGCATCAGATTCTGGATAGATGTCATAAATGCTCTGATATGCTCACATTTGATTCACAGATTTACAAACTACTGCCTGGACTCAGAGAAAATGTACAATTATACCTAACATTGATGTTGACAGGAAAAGTACTTTAGAAAAAGCCAGCCCTGAGATGTTGACTCCAAACTGCTGCTCCAGTGCAGCATGTCCTCAGCTGCAGCTGTTTCTAGGGCCACATTAAAATCATTCTGGCCTTAAAAAGTCAAAGCAAAACCCTCTGATTCTCCCTTGTGGGGGATAAAGTGTCAATTTTTGTTCTTACTGCTGAACATTTCAGTCTTGTGGCTGGATGGATCCATACATAGCTGCTGGATATAAGCAGAGATGGAAGTGAGAGGTCAAAATTTAGTGCAAGGCATCTTCTTAATCTTGTCTCAACACCAAAAAAACCGTATTCTAGTAAAGTTCTTCAAGGTCTCCATCAAAATATTTTTATAGTTCTGACTTACTGTTTTTGAAGGGTATTTTAATTCTATCAGCCAAAATACTTAGACACATTTTTTGTGAAAATACCTATTTTTCAATCATGTTTCAATAAGCACTTACCGAAATTAAGCCTACAGGTTTTATGACACAGCACAACTCTTAGGTAATCGTCTATTACTTTAATGACAGAGGGTATCGTGGTTGCTGCTCTTGCTTTTCATCATATTAGTGTCTCCACAGGTTATATTTTAAAATATTCCCCAGACTGATTAGTAGTAAAACTTGAGTTTTATATATTTCAGGTAATTGAAATATTTTTAGAGAAAAGGCCCAAGTTTAATTAATCTTCCACATTAATTCACATGAAGATACTCTTAATCTCATATAATGAAACCCTTACCCTGAGCATTTCATAATATTCTGCAATAATTTAAAATATTATATTCCTCATACATGAGAATGCTGCTGGTAAAGTAGCATCTGTCACTAGTCCTTTTCTGCCTCCAGTGCCTGAAGTGAGTTGTAGACCATTGCCTACAGGGTTTAAAGTGACCTCAAAATAACATAGAAATATTGATTTACAATTTAAATTGTTATTTTGCTTCACTTGTCTCCTAACTCCTTGACAACTAAGGGTCAAACAGAGTCCATTGGGTAAAGCAAAAATATCAGCACTGAACAGTTTCTGCTTATCTCCCTGGATTTCTCAGTATGACCCCTAGCTGCTCATGTCCAAATACTCATGACAGCAGAACACAAAGTGATTATAAAATATCTGCATTTCTGAATCAAGTTATTTTGATCTGTTCTAATCTTGTTAATCTTGTACAATCTCCAATATTCTGCCATGATTTGGTACATATCTGAACTTTCAAGTAAGTATCCAACCTACCAACACACTTATCAGGGATTTTCAGATTGTTTTTTTACCTACTACCAGTCCAAACCACCACTGCTTGCTTCATGTCTTTTCCAGATGTATTCCTGCCCAAACTGTTAAGAAAGTTTAGGGATCATTTGGATCATTTCATGCCTTGAATTTCTGCCTTTCACACAGAAGTTCTGGAAGCATTTTGCTCTTTCTTACAAGAAGTGTCTGCCTGGATCTCAAACTTGCCATGATACCACCTGTCGACTCCTGGAACCAACTTCCTTTCTCTAATCATATCTTAAACAATCCTTATTCTTCTACTGAAACTGTCTCAATCAAAGTCCTAATTCTTTACTAATACCTTAAGTGATAATTTCAAACAGTAAAAAAGTATTAATTGGATTCAACTTCTGTTTGGATAACACAAATTATGATCAAAAGTTTTAAACTACAACATTTAATTTGTTTTAGATTTTTTTTGTAACTTCACATTACAAGTGGACCACGATTTGAAATTCTTCCTTTTCTCTGCACATTTTTGAGAATTTCACATAATAATACACCTTTCATCTCAAACATTACCATTTATTTCATTGTTTACTTGGCAGTGGCTACTGTCACAATGTAAGGAAGCACTCAGAGAATTAAAAAAACCAGATTCTTAAGCTTAATTTTTTTTAAATTAAAAACTCCCGTAACATAAAGTGGCTTTGTCAACCATTTTTAGAAGACCGAAATACTTAGGACAGACTATAACAGAAAAAAATGATTTTCAGGGGATCAAAATTCAGTCCTACTAGTCTGTATTTCCAGTGGCAAATCTATCCACATGACAAAAACTACATCTGAAAACAACTTTTGATCCTAGCACCTGTTAGTCTAGGTTTAGTTGAGAGCATGTCAGTTTCTTCAGTTGTAGCTCTCCTTTTTATGGGTTCTTAACTTTCTGCACAGTTTAATGTTTTCAGAAGGAGCACTTGTGAACTGTAATGGTCCCAGAGCAGCCATCACAGCTGTCGGGGCATAAGCACTGTTAAACACTCTGCACAAGTATTTACAGAGCAGAAATAAAAAGACTTCAAAATTGTCATTATATTCTTTGTGGTAAATAAGAAACTTCCTGAAAATTAAAGTCTCTCTACCACTGTGGAGTCTCTTGGTTCATAGAACTAAAATAATTTCCTTTTCTAGTTTAATATTCTAATAACTGTCCTGCTAGCTTCTCAAACACCGAAAGGGGACAGTGGGGAAGTTGGGAAAGATGCTGTGCTGCAGAGAATCCTACATGACCTTCCTTCTGTGTGGCTCCAGGGATTTCAGAGAATCACAGAATGTGTTGAGTTAGAATTGCCACTTATTATTAAACCGATATAATATTCCAAGCTAAAGAAAGAATTAGGCTGTCTTCATGGAAACACCATTAACAATTTCAGCTAGATCCATTCACAAATGACAGGAAATTAGTCCCACATCATATGTATATTTTCATATATGACTATGACATTTACACACAGGCATAATGACAGAAAATTAAACACCAGCAAAATCAAATATTATTATCATTGGCAATAAAGGATAAATGCAAGCTAGCAGCAGAATTGAAAACACCTTTACAAGATCTCCTGTAAGGGAATACTCCTTGCCAAGAAAAATGTCACGGACCAGAATACAGTTCAAAACTTTAGTTTAATTATTGTAACAAAAATATTTATTTTAGTTTATTCTGCTTTATCATAGGAGACAAAAAATACACATTTGGATATTTTATCCTTCTACTGTGCCAGTTAATAAAACAGAAGGGTTTAGCATGATATTTGTGTTGTAAATCCACGTCCAGAAATATCTGGCGCTACCCAATAAAATAACCACCTAAAAATGTTTGAATAAGCAGCTTTTGGAACATGACTACACCTCTTTGTTCAAAACTAGCTATAGAAATCTTTAAATTGCTAAGTAGCACAGGCCAAAGCCTGTCCTTTAGTGCAATTACAGAAAACCACAGACAGTGGACATTTGCTGTAAAGACTAGGTATGCAAAGGCAAAATACGATACTGTAAGAACTGATTTTAAGTTACCTTTATTTTTAGTCCAAATCCTATACTTAACATTTGATAGCCTCAGGGAGGCACAGTCTTCCTGATGTTTCAGTGCCTTGTACAACTCTGATTTAGCCTTAAGTACTATCACAAATTAGTGTGTAATAGCATGTAACAAGCATACTAATACATGCTACTGTAACATGTAACAAGCATGCTATTACATATTATTTTAATTTGTGATGATAATAATTATATAAATTAGGATATAGTATATATGGCCATAAAGGTGGGATTAAAACTAAGAAATGCTGAAGATAATTTTAACAGTCACAACACGGCCAATGTTTTCTTATTTTCAACATGAAGAGACAATACATGTCCTTATATCTTAAAAAATTATTTCAAAATAGTACAGTTTTTAAAATTAGGTTCAAAAGTATGTCTTTAATAAGTTAATTTTTATTAGAACCTAGATCAAGGCAGAGGCACGACTGCTCCAGTATTAACATTTTTGGCTGGATAAGGACCATGCTCTATGGTAAATACAGTGTTGATGCCCTTCTATCTTATGAAGTGCCATGTATAGTGCAAATAAATGAGAAATTAAAACGTTGCATGCTTTTAAACAGCTTTTTAAAGGCTTGGGAGTTTTATTCAAAAACATTTTGTCTTATTTTAACAGTCTGTATGTATCACACAACTTGGGCAAGTCAGAGTATTTTTCCAGTCTATAACAGCAAATGTGATGACGTACTTAAAGAACATTTTTTCTGAAGAGCTGTGCACACTGCACATCCCAGTGCATACTGCACCATCAGCATCAAGGTCACCTATTAAACAGCACAGTAAACGAGGTAGTCAGGAGATCAACCATCCTTATTAAAATATGCTATGGTAGACAACGGTTTTTATTTTACAGTCTGGCAAAAAATAAGTAATGTAAAGTAAAAATCAGTCAAGCTAATTCTAGCTTTTTAAAATGGGTAGCTATTTTGAAAACAATTTTAGACTATTTATTTCAGTTTATTAATATGCTTTACAAATTGCTTATACAGTGCAAAATATAATTCAGTTGGAAAATATAATGAGGTGATTAACAGCATGTCTTTTAATTTTGATATAATGGAAATAGGAGGAACATGCTTTAATTTAAGTGACTCCGCAGTTATGTAATAGCTCATGCACTTGGCATTACTGTACTAATTGGTCTAATATCAATTTTCATTGATATTAGAAGAAAGCCAGTAGCTGTGAGAACAGATCAGATCTACGCCTCTAGATCTACAGGACTCCAAAAGGGGTCAAATAATCAGTGAGTAGATGAAATTAATAAAGCCAAAAGACCCCAGTGGACAGGATTTCATTTGACTCACTTCATAACTTCTATTTGATAGTTCAAGAAGCATTTCAGGTCAATTATATTAATAGAAACTGTTTGAGTGAAAAGATGTTAATGATTATCCAGAGCTAATTAGCATAGCTATTTTCACTCCATCTTCTACAAAGAGAAAGGCAGAACATGCACACAGAATCAGACTCTCTTTTTGATCAATGACGGAAACTGGCAGAGGACAAAAGGATGTGTGCAACAACTTAGCAGCTTTTAGTAACAAGCCAATACTCTGTGATGAAACCCAAAAATAAACACTGAAATTTATAATTTATTAAATAATATTTAAAAGGGAAACTGAAGCAAAACTGGAACAATACAGTCACTGCCAAATATTAGTTTTTACTTCTTTTATATAAGCCTATTCTGCTTCATTCCTCTTTCACATCAGCAAATGCATCTGTAGATCTCTGTACCTCTCAAGCACACAGGCACAGAGATGGCAGAAGTCACAGAAAACTCAGAAATATTTACTAAGAAACAAAAATGAGATTACCTTACTAAAGAATATAGGATCTAGTATATTGGAACTGACAAAAACTAATCCAAGCCTGTTCAATTGAAAGTTCTTCATAGGTCCATCACTCAGACTTCGAGATGGTGTCATGAAGATGCAGTTTGGCTGTAAGTCTCTCATATGCTACTGAAGCTTTTTTTGTTTTCTTGTTTTTTCATGTTTCTTCTCATGGTTTACTGTATAAGAAACTGTTTTTATGTGTTTCAAACCCATATATGATCAAATCTGGATACCTAGACACAAAAAGTACAATTTGGAACCACGGCCAATCATAGCCACGAAAAATCTCTGCCTCTGTACTCAGATTCAAGCACGCAATTGAATTGCTTCAAATAAAATAACTCCTGATGCATGATTTAATGAGGTTTATTGCAAGTGTCAGATCTGTTCCCCTTGCCTGCAAGCCTGACTATGACAAAGGGTGTGTGTTACCGTGTAATTAAGCAGCAGTCATGAATGATGCTGTCCTCCACGAAGATGCCTCTCCCTTCGTCTGTTTCGATCAGGCGCCCAGCGTGGTACCAATGCACCTGGGTGGTGCTGTCCACGTAAGTTGCAGTACACTGGAACGGCAAGCGGTCTCCATGGAAAACCACTTGTCTTTGTGATGGGATCAGCTCAAAGAGAGGGAGTTCCAGAGGCCCAGCTGCAGGGAAAACAAAGCAAAACAAAAATAGGAAAAAGAAGCCGCAATTAATTCCTCTCTGATGAATACTGTAAAGTGAACTAATTGTATACAATTCTAGCTTCTCAGATCTCCGTGTTAAAATGCTAATATAAGAGATAAGACCACTAACTGCCCACTGAAGTCCAATCATGTTGTGAGTTCTAGAGATCACATTTTTTTCACTGGTGTGAGCCCAGATAAATACAGGCTTACCAGAATATCTACAGAAAATAAGTTTTGTGAAACAGATCACAGAATGGTTGATGCTGGAAGGGATCTTTTGAGATGCTCCAACCCAGCCTCCTTCTCAAGGCAGGATACTTTACTGTACAAGAATAAAAAAGTGAGTCTTCCAATTAGAGAAAAAAATACAGCTATTAATATAGGTTCAGTTAACATTTGTAAGACCACTTCACTGTCAGTAGATGAAATGCCCACTGTGCTCCAGAACGAAATTTACTGTCTAGAGAGCCTAAACTACTTCTTAAGCCTAGGATTTGGATAATAACAAGACTAATAAAAGTTAAACTTTCCCCTGAAGTTCAACTGTCCCCATAACTTTTTATTTCCCCGTTCCTTCTGCCTATTCCACAAGTCATCTCTACTCTCTAGATAATTACTTAGCATTAAATATTTATCTAAGAAGCTCTTTTTATCTATCAAAGGAGGAATACTTTTTACAATTTTTTTTAATGAATTTCCTCTCTCGGAGCTCTCTCCAAGAAACACCCCAATAATGAGAACACCACACATTCTAAGCAGGCTATTAAAAAAAAAACAGCTGTCATAATCACAAACCCAAATGCCTAAACACAATTAAAAAAAAAAACCTGCAAATTTGGAAGGTATATGTATTTTTGACCCTTTCATCATAACAGATGAAAGTCTGTTATGTTATAGATTTGAGAGTGATTGAAGGTTATTTTCTTCAATCCTAAAGTCTCTCTAGAGTCTGCTTCTCTAGACAGTATATGTTTTCTTCTATTTTTATTTCTAGATCTCAAAACTACCTTAAGACAAGTTCTGCAAAATATTTTCTCTATATTATGAGATTAATGCTATTTCTTTAAATCCGTAACAGAAAATTCAAAAAGAACTTTTTAGGAAAAAATAACTGAAAAAGAAGCTCTGCATCTAGAGAAGGATGATAATCTTCTTTGGGATAATAAGGAATAAAGGAGAACCTTATTTTCTTTTTTCTGATATAGTTCTCCTTAAGCAGAAGACAATTACGACTGCTCATACTTTGTTATCATTGCACAAAATTCTAATGGCAATGAAAATACTAAAGACTTACAAACACGACTGACAAACACCTTACCATGAACATCCTGCACAACAGTTCCCACAATACAGACTTTTCACCTCAGCCTTCAATGCCAAAACAATTCACTGAGCCTGGGTCACTTCACGACCTCCCTCTGCAATCTCACCTTAGACAAAAGGCCTACAGTCTTGCACCTTGGTTATCATTCTACCTTGACGAGGAAAGAGAATTTTAAAGCTAGATCTTCTCCCTTATTTTTCTTCTGTTTTCATCTAAAGGCCTCTCATCATTAATATCAATCCATCCTACACAGTTGTCAGCTGAAAGGTCACCCTTCCACATTTGCACCACTAGTAACTATCTCAAACATCTATTTTTCTGACAAGTACCTTTTTTTTTTTTTCCATTTCACTGCTCACCATTTTATCTTCCTTAAACTTGCTCCTCAAAATCCTCCATTGCCCATAACAAATACAGATGAACTTAGCCATGCCTATCCAGGTTGCAAGCCATAATCACTGGTTCTACAACTGCTAAAATTTGTGGACAACCAATAGTGCTTTTCCTCTGCTTACTCATCATCCCACCCTAACACACTTCTTTTATGTCATTCAGGTGTTGTCTTTGGAAGTCTTAAATTGTGAGAAGCTGCACTTACAAACCTAGCTTTGGGCCCTTGTTACTACTTAAATGTTAAATAGTATATTCATCACCTGCTTTGAGTTAATAGTGAGAGGGATCACTTCTGCATTTACACAAGGAGAAAGGCTGGCCAGCACAGCATGCAAGATTGGCACATAAGTGAATATGTGCTACTGCTGTCTGGGAGAAGCACATAGAGGATTAAGGGGCTAGCTGCTATCTACTGAAATGTTTTAAGTCTGCTGTGACTATAAAGGGCAGCCTTCAGAAAGCTCTCCTTACCTGTGTTCCCATCCTGTATTTTACCTTTTGACTGCACCTGTTATATGGAGACAAAGATGCGCTACGAAAAATTCCTTGAAACATACACAATATTTTTATATGACCTTTGGCTCCTAATTAAGAGAAGAGAAGGTAAATCATATTAATACCTCATTCCTAATAGCTGCAGCCTTGGTCTCAATCATTTATATTAAATGTTTTTAACTAGCAGATGGAGAGAATCTCTCTCTCCTAAAAAGCTGCAATTTTTGTGTTGCATTATGAAGTCGATTATGGAATATAAGGAAAAGATATGGAGTGCAAATTTAGCCATAAATTAATGAAATGACTACCAAAATGGAGAAAGTTAAGCATATGGTCATAAGTACAACAGCAAGAGATACTACTCACAGAAACAAAATATTTCTTATGAATACAGTAGTTTTTAACGGAGGATGTTGTAATTGGTCAAATGGTTTTGGCCATGCAGTGAGTGACACGTGAGGCTATGAAACAGGAAGAGTGTGAACTAGAGTATCAGTATCTTTAAGTCAAGTTAAATAACTTGTTGAGCATATGGATGAAGTGTAACACTAGCACTCTGAATTTATCTGTCTTTAGCACTGGTGTCTAAGGCTCTCCCATTAACCCATCTGTTGCTCAGCCTTGGGGATCACCAAACCCAGAAATGGAGTGAGAATGAGGTGCTCTCTATGGGTTTTGTCAATTAATGATCGGAAGTAAACGAAAACTTTTTTTACTTCAGTATGTCAAAAAATGATCAGTCCTATCAACAGTGTACTCATTTTCTTTTTCTTTGCAAACCCTTATAAGTGCCAACAAAGATGCAAAATGAATTAAACATACCTTTGGAATTAAACATACCATTATGCTAGCACATCCTCCTGACCAGCTTTGAGAATGTACCTATGTGGGTTGGCCAAATTGACAAATAATGATGAAATCTCATTTTCAAATTGAAAATAATAAAATTTCTATGGATTATGACATTTGCAGACCATGGAAGGTAAGCATAAGTACTTCTGGAAAACATCTGCTTTTAATCTCTGTGACGTCCACATAAAAAAATTAATACCAGCACTGATCCTCAGTTGTTTTCCAGGGATAGCAATGATTTAAATGTCTGAGACTGGTTCTGCAACCATTATTCACACAGAAGTTTCAGTTGACTTCTGTGACACATCTCACAGTTATGAGGATTAATTGCATCAATAAGAGTCTCAGGATTAGGACCAATACCCTTTATCCCAAATGGCTATAAAATTATTGTAAAATTCCATCGGCATCAGCTGGAAATACTTATTTTAAGTCCATAATCCAACAATCTTTCAAATTCAGAACACAAATAAAAGTATTTATTAATGCTGTACACACATTTTCAAGCCTGACTTTGAGAATAAAGCAAGAAGTAAGAAATCCTGAAAGTATTTGGAATGATTTTGGCATTGATTTGACAGCACTTTAAATATAACAGCTCTGGCAAGCATAGCCCTACACAACAGAATTTTTTTCTTTGCTTATGTGGGTAATAAAGACTAAATTGGGATTACTGAATATTTATAATCTCTGCTGCTCAAATTTATGTGTGTGTGCACGTATGGCAGACACAACAGCCTCATAAGATTAAAAAGTTTACTATTGTGTGTTGAGAAGAGAGGTAGTAATTTATGGGGATTTTATTTACTTTTTACACTCCTGAAAAATACTCCAAGATGCTCGTTCCAAGACCATGCACTATGCTGCCCTCGAGTTTGGAGCCAGCACCACAATCTGCAAATGAGAGGTGTGACTTCTCTCTAGGCATTTAGATCAAGAGCTGATGGAGTGTTTTACAGTCTTTACCTGTCTTGTCTCTCCAGTCAGCACTAAACCATGATTGCAGCAGAGCACCACAGGAATCACTGATTGCAGCATGAATCTAAAGGTCTAACCCATCATTACAGTAATTACATCTTTTTCGTTATCTTTCACTTCTCAGCAGAAAAGGGTTTTGTTGACTGAAGGTCAGACTCTTTATGCAATCTAGTCTTGTATTTCAGATTAGATCTAGACCAGAATACTGAGGACATACAGAGAGGGAATCGGGTTACACAAATACCACTGAATTAGGGTATCACTTGAGTCCTTTTCACAGAGAGTATATCCCTGCACATTTTAATGCATGCAGTGCCCCAAGATGTTAAAAAAGTTGAAAAAGAAAATAGAAATTATTTTTAAAACAATTAGGTAAAATAGAAAAATAGCAAGGTGCACTGAAGCTCTAAGGAAATGTTCCAATGCATGTGTCTTTAATATAGTTATAAAAGAATTTGTCTCACACACATGTACACACATTATGTACATCCTATTTTTCCTTTACAATTCAGTTATTGAGATTTTAGAAGTATGTCAATTTCCTATCTAGTTTTTGCCTTCCTTTCTGTTCTAAAAGTCAGAAATGAGGAGAGTATGAAGGAAATACGGCTGTTGCCTGACACGCATGGAACAAAAATACTTGTAAAAAAGATAACATAAAGTGCATTTCTACCCACATTTTAGTTATTTTTTAAGTACCATATTATTATCTTTAGATAATATTCACTTCTAATGAATGGACACTACTGTCTTTTGGGGGAATGACCAAAAGCAAATCTGTAAGCACAAAACTGGCCCATGCAACAGCTTTGCCTAAACACCACAGAAAGCTGGCTAGTCATTAACCAACATGACCAGCACAAGGTACTGGAGAAACTGTGTCCTACCTCCAGCCACTTTTGTTGCATTTTCTGCTGCATAACCTTTAACCTGGGCAGCTCAGCTCTACAGCTCAACAGCTGCTAAGTGCATAAACCTGTACTACACCAGCACGTTCTGCTGCTCAGTCTACCAGGAACACAGTTTTCTGCTGTGCTTTTTCTGGTCCTCATTAATTGACTTTGTTTGCTATCAACAGTTTTCACACAACTAGAAACAGGAAAATCCACAGGTTTCTCCAGGCTGCCCACATACCAGCAGCACTACAGTGCTCAGGCCTCAGGATACACCACTGACTTCAGTTTATTGGTAGAAAATCCAGTTTGCTACAGTGTACCACAAGCTTCTGGGACAGAAAAAAAGCGCCAGAGGTTGGCATTTTGCTTCTTGTTAATCACTTGATTTATTGTATTGCCAATGGGCTTTTTATTTGAACTGAGTGTGCCTACAGAGTGCGGCACATCCTGCTGACAAAAGTGTGAGTTAGAGATTTAATATTTGTATACAGTCTCAGTGGGAAAGAAATGTGCATGGAAAGCACAGTGGGGGAAAGCTGGAAGTGAGGACAAAGCAAAGGAACCAATCCAAGAAAAAGGACAGATGAAAATGAGGAAAAACAAACTGAAAAACATTAGTTAAAAATTTGAATTGCTGACAAAGCAAATTACATCTGATGATACTTACTGAATGGAACTGGAGAAAAAGAGCGTGATCTGAATGGCTCCAGTGGCCAGCTCTGCCAAAAAGGGAGGTGCCAGCACACCAACGCCAGTTTCTGTGTTGCAAAATTTGCTGGCAGTAATGAAACATTTGGTGTAGAAGGTCACAGACGGTACCCGTGCCAAGGAAGTCAAGAATGAATACAGAACTGAGGCCAAGCTTCAGTTTTAATAAAAGCTGTGCCTGGCTCCAATTTCAACGTAATATCAAGAAAATACAGATGCCAACATGTATTAAACACAGCAGAATAAGGTAAGTCTCTTGGGCTTGGGACAAGAAAGCTTTGTATCATTTATTTACCACTCACTGCAGAAAAAGCAGAGCTTTTGTTTCTGTAATAGCTTCTAATTTCCACTAGCTTCATAATGCTGGCATGGCAAGACATATTCCACACCATTTTATCAGTCCCTTTCACTCTCATACATGCTTTTCAGACAGGAATATCAAGTAGTGTTTTTGCTTTGGTTGGTTTCATATTTTTTTATTTTTTTTTCTTCCCAGCATCTTATAATTAAATTATGGGGTTATGTTTCCTTTGTAATGCTAAGTGCTACACTGAAATGGTAGCCACTAACCAAAGAGCAAGATTTCTGATATGTTTGCTCTTTTACTTAAAGCTACAAATTCTGTATTGCATTTTACTCCTGCAAAATTCTGTAAAGCCATCAAAGGAGATAAGCAGAAGTAGTAAACAGGATTTATGACAAGTTAGAAGGACAGTGAGCCCAGGCTGTCACAGTCCACTGCTACTGCTGCTTCAGTTACCTGGGTTAGGTAACCTCAGAGAGGTACCCCATATACACAAAACAGAAGATAAAAGTCAGTGCAAATATGCCAAGATGAGCTACAATCACAGCTTTGGATGAGTCTCCAAGACTCACTGGATTCTTATCTGATATATTTACTTAAAATAATTTACAGCTACACAGAAACTAAGAAAGGCTGAGCTGGGGAAAGTGCAATTAAAATCTAGTCAGTTTTGGCAAATCCAAGTAATACAGGTTCCATCCAGCACTCTGCAGATGGATGACATTTCCAGCCATGACAAAGTTACTTAACCTGTCTTTGTCCACAGGAATTTCCTCCAGATTCATAAGGCCCAGTTAAACTAAATTATCCTTTTTGCACCGGTTCTAGGGACTGATGTGCCTTGTGAGGGAGCAGTGGAAAAACCCTTTCTTATTTACTGATGATAGCAGTGATTTACTTGATAGGAAAGTAGAGGCAGTGAAAAACAGAGGTAACAGGTTTCACTTATTTAATAAGTGGTTTCATTTATTTAATAGAAATGCCAAATATCATAACATTTTAATTTGTAAAATGGTAACAGTTACTTGAAAGATTTCCACAATATGAAAGTCAAGGTTTTGTTCCAGTTAAACAATTTTAAAATTGTATTTTCTTGCCCTGGCATAGAAATTTAAAAGAATAGGCAAATAGTTTTTTCATCACTGATTTCTTTCTTATTGAATAAAACTTCTGCAACTTTTCAATTTCTTATTTTCAAATTGTCCCAGAACTCTACTTCAGAAGCTGGGGAGCATTTGATTACTTGCCATATGCTGAAACTTGAAAACCATGACATATTGACAGCTATGGTATTAGAAGATTCATCAACACATTCCTTCCCGGCACCAGTCAGAACCCACTGTTAGAGCACTAATTTTGATTACTCAAATTACTCTTATGGCAAGTGAACTGGCTGGCTCATGGCTTTGCAAACTCATACCAGCTTGCAGTTAATAAAAACGGCTGAGCAGCGGAAAGGCAAAGCAGCCAGCTCTACAAAATCACAGGTTTGGGCTGGAATGGACCTTTAAACGTCTTCTTGTCCAACTGCCCCCAAAATGAGCAGGGACATCCTTAACTACCCAGGTTTGCTCAGAGCCCTATCCAATTTGACCTTGAATGTCTCCAGGAGTGGTGCATCCACCACGTCTCTGGGTAGCCCATTGCCAGTGTGTCACCACCTTCATTGTAAAAAACTTCTCCCTTATATTTAATCTAAATAGATCCTCTTTTAGTTTAAAACCATTACTCCTAATTCTGTTGCTACAGATCCTACTAAAAAGTCTGTCCCCATTTTTCTGAAAAACCCTCTCTAGGTACTGAAAGGATGCACTGAGGTCTTGGAGCCTTCACCTCTACACATGAGCAACCACAGCCTTTCCTCACAGAAAAGGTGTTCCATGTCTCCAATCATCTTTGTGGTTCTCCTCTGGACCTACTCCAACAGGTCCAACAGGTATAATCAAATATACTGATTAGCTTTATGTAACTGGGAAGTGCAGTGGTAACACTCATCTTTCCAAACATTAAACCTTTTTTATTTTCATGTCATAACTGCACATTTAGATAGTGGAAAGATGGTGGCAGGAAGGTTCCAAGAGTGTCAGTGATTGCCCCTAATTGCCCAGAGTCCAGTAGGCTGCATGACTACCCATCTATGCCAGAATGCATTTTAAAAAAAAAAATCATAAAAGAAATGCTGAACAAGCAGCAGTTCTGTTGAAGTATTATATTTTTCCATTCCAAACTCCTTTCAGCCCAGCCGACAGCATCAGAAGCTCTCAACAGCCATTTTTATACAAACATTAAAGAAAGTGCTGTATGATGAAATGTGCTATAAAAATGTGAAATGCCACTATGGTACACTCCACTTAATTAAAAGAGAGGTTGTTAGGATGGAAGCTTTATAGGGAATTTTCCTATGAGAACAATTAAGATTAATTACAGCAAACTCTAATGAACGTCGTTATCGGACAATATTAACATAGGTTTGTTTAAAAGCTTATATAATTTTATCTAGAAACCACCAGTATTTCAAATTTAACCCTAGTGTTTTAATGTACATGCTACCATATTACAAATAAAGAATGTATCTTCAGGGGTACTCCATGGGTTGTAGTCAAGGCTGTCTGTTTTACCATTGTTTTGTTCATGAGCAACTGGCTTTTGGATATGGCCAGCTAAGTGGTCAGGGGCAGAAGTCTGAAGATTAAAAAGGTCTCATTTCACTGCTATTTTCACTCTGCCTTGGATAAATTTTTCTTCAGCTATTTTGCATGCTTTTTGGAACAGCAGTCAAAGACAATGTAGAAAACAAGATACAAGTGTACTTTAAAAACTTCTAATGCAGTATGTAAGAGTAAGCTCTTATATAAATAAGTATATAAGTTAAGTATATGTTCTCTTATATAAGTAAGTATAGAAGAGAAAAACAAATTGGGTATATTTACTACATCTAAATCTGCAAGACTTCAGGGATGAAAATTTCTGTTGAACTGGATTTTCATGTGTGAGCACAGATGCAAGAAAATATGCAGTAGTATAATTTCATCCTCAAATGAACATTTTAATATTTCTGCTATTTCACATTTATAAGATTTAACTGTTACTAATTTTGTGCCCCCAACCTTGCAGCAGTGTTCTCAACTTCCACTAAAGAAATTAGATAACGTTTACTAGTAAATACAGGGCAACATATTCCTTTTTCCCCTATTCTGAGACTGATCATACTAGATGAGAAATCTAGAATTTGGAGCCAAAAGGTCAAAGCATTGTTCATTTCAAACTACCAAATGATAGTATGGAAACCAACTTTGATGTACAAGTGGCCACTTAGCTCTGGAATAAAATTAATCTACCCCATCTATCTTTGAAAGGGCCAAAATACACAGTTATATTATCTGATTTATATACATTCTGTTATTATGCATATTTTGTTATTAAAGAAAATCATGAATTGCTAACATTGTAAAAGAAAAGTAATTAGAAGAGGATTTAAATACTGCTAATTGTATCACTGTCCGTATCTTGAAAAACCTAATCCTGTGAAAGGTTATTAGTGTGACTATTCCTATTTCAACATAATTAGACCTATTTATGTGATTAGGCACTCCCTGAAGAATTAGAGCTGAAGTCTTGATCCTGCATATTCTGGAAGACAATGATGCTCTGCATGAATGCAGCAAGCTACCTGTGGACTGCCAAGAAACTGCAGGACTGAAATCTAAATCTGGATAATTAATCCATCATTCTTCCTGCTTGAGGTTTTGAGTTTAGTCAGTTACCATATACTGAAAACTCCCACAGTTCAATATTTACACTGTGTTAATGGAGTAAGAATGACTTGTAAATTAAGAAAGAAATGGTTGCAACAATAATCTCAAGCCTGTCCCCAAGTTTAAGTAAGTAACAAATGAGACCAAAAAAATGTTTTGTGTACACCAAGAAAAATAAATGAAGATACTCCTTTTTAATTTTAAGCCAGTATTTTGTCTTGCAATATATTTTACAGAGAAAAGGAAACTTAAGAAAAATCTATGTGCAAATATATATATTTGTCATTTTAAGACTTGAATGGCAATGTAGATATTTAATTTTTGGCACCACATGAAAAAAGAAATTGCAAATCTCACTTCTCAACCAATATCCCTAACACAAGATAGTTGACAGTATTCTTAAAAACTGTCACAGATCGAGGCTGAATGCATTCACTTGATTTCAGCTTAAATTTAAATGTTGAAAAAGTTCTTTCAAAGACAAATTCCCCAGTATCTATTTTTTTCCTTTTTCCGCATTTTAAAAGTACATATTTCTTTAAAAGTTCTTACTATTGGACAATGGATACTGACTTACTCTGCTAGGAGTGATGGGGAACAATGTGCAATTACATTAGGTACAATTTTAAAGACACTTCAACAAATACAACATTTAAAACAACACTATTCCATCATTGCTGAAAAAGCATTTAAAGACACACCTTGTTTTAAGAATCTGTGTCGAGGAAAAAGAAAGCTGCTTCAAAGAAATGAAAGCACTTTACAGAGGAAGTATAGAAAAGAAAATGTTCTCTTTTTTTCCCAATGGTATTACTCTAATTGGTTTAAAATGTCTTGAATGTGTTGAATTTTTTGGTATTTTAGGTAAGATTGCAAAAAAAGAAAAAATTACTTATCAAAATAGACTATGGAGCTGCATGTGGCCTGAGAGAAATATGCCCTAATGCTCTCCTGATATTTAAGCATGAGAAATGCAGATTAGAAAATGTGACAGTAGGTAGGTAACGATGAAAGTACTCCCTACCTTTGTATGCAAGAAATTGAATCTAAAAATGGACAAGAAATCTCTAAAAACACAAGTAGAATGAATGCATAAAGAACATAAATGTGCTTTCTTCTTTTTTTTTTGCTTTGCACAAGTTTCAGTGTGAACAGGTATGGAGCATCAGAGCAAAAAGTGCCTACATTTTAGCCTGACTCTGCTCCTTTGGGGGAACAGATACTCTGATTCTCAGTGAAGTGAGGCAAACTACAAAAGACAAGGTGCTAGTTAAGTACAAACAATTCCCTAACAACTATATCTCCTCCCTTCCAATAAATTATTCACATTTTCTATGAAACATTTAAAGAATTTTATTGCAGAATACAGAAGTCAGAAAAGGATTTATCTCTTTGATTTTTATTCCTCCCTTTTAAGTGTCCCTCCTAAGGAGGGAGTCTATCACACCCCAAACCCCAAATTTCAATAATATTTTATGAGTCAGAACTTGCTAATTTCACTCATGAGTTAACACTTTAAACTAAGGTACTTTACACAGTTCAGAGACTGAGTAATAATTCAAACACTGTTGGACACTCACAACTTGTAGCTGTTATCTTCTTTTCTCGTCTCTATTTTCAGTAGGATGGATTTTTATTCTACTGCAGTGTTAACACTTTTCTCAGTAGACAGCCCCCTGAGGCATGGCAGAAGCCTCACCATACAGATCCCACACAGACAAAACTCCAGTTCTATTTTGAGTGCTCACTCCTTGCCATCCCCAGTGAAAGTCCTAACTGACTATTAAAGCTTTTAGTAAACTATGAACCAACCCAAAGAATTTCTCACTAAAAGTCTGATGTAAATACTTACAATTCTATGGACCACAACCAACAGGTGCACCACCCATGGACAGAACACACATTTTGGCATAATACATACTTTCAAAATAATTTACTGTAATAACCCCGTGTGAAATGCCCTGCAGCTGATTGTCATGAATGTGAAGCACACAGAGCAACAAGAGAATTCAAACCAAGCTTCTGGATACTGAAGCTCTGGGTACTCCACCTCTGAAAAACAGGCTCCTGTGGCTCGGGAAGCACCCTACCCTCACTTATGGAAGATGAGATGGTACCTAAAACCAGATGCTATCTCACCCATGTTAATACAAGAAAGGAAAACTACTCGGCTGAGATATTTTGTCTTGTAATTTGCCATTATTCTGTGCCTTGCAAGGTCTATTTCTACCATGTTTTCCCCTGAGACTGCGTCTTAAATGAATGTATCTAACATTTGTGCTTATAACTATTTCCTTTACCTCTGAAGTTTCTTTGCTGAGGATGGTATAAGGAGAACATGTATTAATACCAGCTTTGCTAATTGTCTCCATCTGCCCTTGCTGGTTGTAATTATTGCAACAGCATGGGTTTTTCCAGAGATATGCAGAGTATAGGTAAAGAAATAAGGTTGTATCTTAGAACTTCTTGTAACTCTTGTCCTGCAGTCCTGTGTTGAAGCAGCTCAACACGGAAGGAGATTTTCTCCCAATCATCACAACACAGATAATAAGGAAGTGGGAAACAGAAACATTTGATGCAGAAGCATAAAAAAAAGAAGCAATTGATGTTTCTTCCAAGGAAAAGACCTGTGCATAGCTTTACATCAACACAGAAAAAAGGCAAACATGGTTTTGGGGGATTACATTTAGCCAGTATCTCATAAGGGGTCAGATGCAAAGGGCCAGAGCGAGCTCTGCTAACGTGGCCTGAGAGCCATCCAGGATTGTTTAAGATTTCTTTCTGGGGCTTTCTGGCAGACTGCCTCACAGCACGGCCCAGAAAGGTAAGGACAACTACAGGAAAGGTAAGGACAAGTACTGGAAAGGTGTCGTGCAGCAGAACGAGCTTGCCTGAAAGTGCTGTGTTGCAATGATGTGAATGTATGCATAGCAAACCGCCTGGCTGAGTAGTGCAAAACGACTTGAAGACAATGTAGACTCGTCTCTACATTTAGATTTCCTGAGAACTGACAAGATACTACCTCTAGTTCTTTGAACCTGTCTGCTTTATAGGTCCATGCAACCATATCATGACCAAGATTAGGACAGTAGACTACAGAAACCTGAAAAGCTACTGACACCAAAAAAGAACAAAATTTATTTACTAACTGCATGAAAAAATGCATAGTGATAATGAATAAAAATGTAATTTATTATGCATTAATGCAATAAGCTCTAAGCAAAAAAAAGAGATTTCTCAATGTCCTTTTAGATTTTCTTTTCAAGCAATTTCTTTTTAAATTAAAAGAAGGGAATAATATGCTCTCAATTACTGATTTATAAACATCAGTAGAGCATGTGTATATTCAAAAACCAAGATTTTAATTTGTAGGAGATCTGCATGAGGAACAGCATTCTATCCCAGGAGAATTAGATAATTTTCTTTGTGGTATAAATAAATAAATAAATAAATAATAAATACATTTCTTAAAGCACTATATAAAATGATTTTTATACTTTGACCTTTGAAATATTTTTTGGTAATATTTACCAAATATTTTCAGCATTTTAGTCAAAACATTTAACTAAATATTATTGATGTTATGTCAACTACTTTCTAACTTTTAAATAAAATCTGACTGGGGCAAAGAAGAAAGTCAGCACTTTCCCAAATACCTGTTTTGATGAGTCAACACTTTCTAACAGAAAAACACTTCATCAGAGTTATAGGTCAATTGCAATTTGCAGAACAACTGAACTTTTACTTCTTCACGCTGTTCAGTAACATCAATACAGTTTTGAGACTGAGAAGATAAATTCTAATATCGCATTCATCCGTATAAATAATCAAAACCCAGCTTTAAGAACAATCTTGCATAATTCCCTTAAGACAAGAACTCATACGGGTCTCTCCTGAGTGAAGAATCTGGCCTAGAGAATCCACCTCTGCTGCTGATGTGTGCCAGGGAAAATCACAGACTCCTATCAGACCTCAGGTGGAATTTACAGCACCCGTATTCAGGAATACGTAATTTTCCTCCTGAAAATTGAGTAACTTGTATTTGGAGCCACGGAGAAAGAGTAACAAGGCACTGCATAAAGCCAATTTCACAACCATTTTTCAGAAAGATTCTCTGTCCATACCATTATGAATTCATCACAGTCCCTCCTCACTAAGGCAGAAGACAAGGGCAAAACTATCCTTTGTCATCAAACTAGCTTTTTAGCCTTATTTCCAGCATTGTGAAGAATTGCTTTCTAAACAAACATTTCTGACAGTTGGAGAATTTTGTTAAGGAAGATTTAAGTAGCTCTTAAAAGCTGTTAGTGTAATATGCAAGCAGAACCCTGGGAATTCTAAAACTGTGCAGTTACTTAGCTCCTAAAAACCCCTAAAGCAGGTAACTTTAACTGTTTCCAACAGGCAACTTACTACTTTGGCTATCGTGACTTAGCAGATGCATGAGAAAGATTTGCCAGGAATAAATTAAAAAATTCAAAAAATTATTTTTTTCTCACTTCAACATATAAAATAAATCTAAAAAGCTGATGGCAAACTGCTCCCTGTAGCTGTTCAGAATCCACATAATTTGACTTTTTGGTTCATTCCCTAACTCTCCTGCAAAAATCTTTGCCCATTTCTCTCCTATTGTTATTTTTTTCCCTTTCATTCTTCTTTTTTTTGCTCATCTTGTGATTCGCGATACCTCGTGACATCTTTTAGCATGTAGAAGGAAGATCAGTGACTATAAATAAAATTGTCTGACAGTATGGATGATGTTCACATGAAGGAGTTTTTAATTTTTAAGTCACTCAATATTTTCTTTTAGATATGTTTAATTTGATCAGCCCTGTGCATATTTCAACACTTATTATTTATAAGTCATTCTCAATAGCTAGTATTATTTTGGTGCCAGACAGCCTTCCATTATGCCTAAGCTCAAATTAACTCACTGAAAATGAAATTGCTAAATGTTCTGGCCATTGTGAGCTACCCAGCAGATACTCTGAGCACCATAAAATACCTGGCAGACATTACAGAGCTGGTGGCAGGGTCAGCAATTATAACCACTGTAAAACTCTCTGTGGGTATTGGAAGCAATTTCAAGCTACTGGAAGTCATTACAATCCTTGTCAAGTGTTCTGTGGACATTGTAAATAGGAGTGAGTACTAGATGGGCATTGTAACTTCTGTGTCAAAGGTGTGATAGGGAGTCGTATCAGAAATTAAATTATGAAATTCTGAGAAATTGATTTAATTTCCTCTGTAAAATTCAGAGATTTATATTCACTTGTTACCTACCAATTAACAGTCCTTAACCACTCTTCTAATCATTTCAGCACTTTCAGAAGAAGTACTTTTCCTGCTGGGAAGCGGATCTCTATGAAGATGCCCATGCTGGCTCTCTATAAAACGGGAGCTTGATATTTGAAGAGTATTGCAGAATTTCAAATGTTTGGTAACGCAGGCTACTGGAAATGTCTCTGTCTTTCGCTCACAAGAGCTCATTCCGTATTTGCCTCCAGACACCTATCTCCGTTTCCGTAACAATTCACCTGATGGACCATCTGTAGGTAGTATTCACATCCTTTCACATCTCTCCCAACTTACAAACATGTATTTGTTGCTAAAACCAATTCTCTATACATCATTCCAGTCAACTTCTGATCTCCCTTCTGCTATAAATGTTTTTGTTAGCAACACACATCATTCTTCTTGTGGTTATTAAGAGAAACGTGTGACTCTCCTTTTGTTTGCAAAAGACATTAGCAAAGTCACAGTCTCAGCAATTTTCTGTCAGTCAAGCATGTCAAAGATTCAAAGATTCTGCAATTAATCAACTATGTGTGAAATTAGACTTTTGATTCTGCAACCCACTGGCATCATCTCAGGCAGCGATGTTTTCTGTGCAGTATGATACTTTCAAAAATCTCTGATTTAGTCTGCTCGTTGTTAGTCAATGCCCAGTGTAAAATGAGTTTTCTGTACTCATTCATATTTTTTTGCTTTCTCCCTCATACCATATCCATCACGTTTGTTATGGTGGAAAATCTCCAAAAAATGTATCACTTCTAGATCTTCAAATACAGAATTCACCTAACTGAAGCTCACTGGAAGAATTCTATCCATCCCCAGGAAGCAGTGCTAAAATGTATAGTTACAGGCTGATAAAAATAAAAAATACAAGAATGAAGTTTGACATTGATGTCACACTGTCAGATATATAACTTGAAAGAAATATTCTATAAATTCCTGTAGGAATCCTCAGTTTCATGAAGTATACAATGTAGAACTAGCATCATAGTTAAATGTTTTATGTCATAATTGCATATAACTGAATACATTGCAGGACAGTGGTGTTCTTGAGATATGAAATAAGAAATTTCTATTTTTTTTCCATTCCCTTTCATTCTTAGGTGTATCTTCTGTGTCACATACCTGTCAGATTTATTAATTTTTTTTTTTGCATCACGTCTACTTTTTTAATATTTTCTCTGGATTCCACTTCAATTTGTAATACTAAACGAGAGGACAACTCACCACATATCAGCTGGTTTTCCTTCAGGTTATAAAGTGACAGTCCATGTAAAGCACTGGGGTAAGCACAAACTGTTTCCTCCGCTATTCGGACTGAAGCATTTCTGGCCCATTGCAAGACCCATTTTAGGTTACAGTCACAAATGAGTGAATCAGTGTTGAAATGTCTACAAAGGCAAAGAATGACCACGATTGGTACACATGCAGTCTTCATGAACATACTTTCTTCTGCTAGATTCAAATTATCTAATTCCAAAGACAATTCTAGATAGATGCACAACTATGGATGTATGAGTACAAAGATATTCTGAGACAGCCACTACACATTGTCTCACTCCTAATTACTTTCATAACATTATGCAAAAATTCTGGGTTTGGTTACAGAACAGCGTCACTGACTACTGAAATAATTCTGAGTCTGTGTTATTGCAGAAAATCATACTATTACATACTTCCAATTACTAAAAACTCCTCTAAGTAGCAACATTCAGTATACACTTTTAAATCTCAGGCAGGTACAATTAATATCAATAAATGGGAATTTTTATTGTAATTGCTGGAAAAATATTTAACATTACTGGTTTTGTGCAATTAGAGGCACAATATGATGAAATGCATGAAACCATGGAAAGGTATGGGATAATAAAGTATAAAGAAAATAAGAGGGATGCTAGTCAGGAAGGGCTAGACTGGGCTAGTCAGGAATGGAATTGAGTTGTCAGTGCCATCCATTTCCCTGCAACAGGTAAAGATGGCAGCTCATCAACAGTGAGCCAGACATGGACAACAAAATAATGCAGATTTTATTTTTGGAATGCATCTCTAGTAACAATCCTGTTTGAATTCATATTCAACTCTGCTATGTTTATTCTAATGTCTTTCTGAAGTATTTCAGATTTACAAACAAAAGGAATGATACTCACAGGGCTTTCAAAGCTAGCAGCTCAGAAAAAAGTCCATTCATGAGACTTGAAAAAATATTCCCTGATAAATTCCTAAGGGAAAAAAAAGCAATTTACAATTGGTTATAACAAATACAAGAAGGAAATAAAATTGTTATAGAGTATAATTTTCCCAATGCTAATTAAGAAGTTTTGCTTTCTTGACAACAGTAAAAAAATATTTGTATTTGGTACATTGCTTTTTGGTTTTGGTAAGTGACAGCAATATTTACATCAAATTACACGCTCTTACTTGTTTTATTTTCACAGCAGATATACACACAATTCACTTGGTCTCATAAAGAGGAGCACTTCTACATATTTAAAAGAGAAGAATTTGAGAAGAGAATATTCTAGAATGTGAGTGAAAATATTAATAAAATAATTAGTCAGTGAGACCTATATTGTATTTTTATTGTATACATAGAACGCCACTTCAAGTTAAAGAAACAAAAACAGTGTCTTAATTTAGTAATGTTCCAAAGAATTCAAGTAGTTCCTTGAAACAGTAATGAGTTTTCAAAGTGACTACACAAATAGTTTTATTACAAAGGACTTTAAACACACCAATTTTTCCCATCCTTAAATTAAGGACATTTCCATTTTAATTACTGCTCTACTATTTCTTGTCTTGATAGCTGAATGGCTCAGGCTGAATACTTGCAAATAGAGGCAATTCACTTTCACACAGTTTAACAGTACTGCTCTGCCAGTGCCTTAGTAGTACAAAAATCAAATGCTTAATTGTCAAGTAATAATGTCTTTTTCTATACCCATAAACTTAAAAATTAGTGCATATCCAAGATAAACATTTCAGAGCATATGAATTGCCCACTTTTGAAATATTGATATATGTTCTTTTCTGTCCAGTGCCTGAAGACTACATGTTTGAATTCAAGGTTGGTTACAAAAACTCAGTTATCAGGAAAATTTCAGAGCTCTTCACTGGAGATATGTTGTAGATATAGGAAAAAAAAAAAAGTAGACTGGCAAAGAAAATGGTTTTATTACTTTTTCCTTAAAAAGGATGTTGTTATAATTATTGATTTTACTTCTCTTTTGTCTACGAAGTACAGAATGTATGCTAAACTGAAGAGTGATATTCAGATCAGGAGCAATGTATCAGCAGTGAGAAATCTATCAAGCTGCAAGAGATCTGAACCAGGTAAGGAACCAAAGAAAGACCGAAACTCAAGAACCCTGCTTTCTACAGAAACCTGTCCAGAAACATATGGATCAATGTATTCAAGAAAGAAGAGAAAATGTTGCTAATTATATTACAAATTAGTTTAAGACACTCCTGAAGCAGTAACTAATCTCATTTTTGCATACAACTGAACACTTCAAAATTTCTTAGTAGTTTAAAGCTAAATTCTGGTAACAGAGTATAAAAATAAACTGACTCAGCAACATAAAGTGAAATTATTGAGCGATGATGAGATGTGTTGATATAACTGAACTGATTTTTAAGATTTTATTTAACAGTGCACCCTTATACAGTTGTGGTGCAAAGCTCTTGGAAGAACTTTCAAGTTCCTATCTAAGTGTGGATATGTCCAAAGGTCGAAATTAATGTTTGCTTGTAGATACATATTTCTCCACCGTTAATATTTTGGATTTGTCAAGGGGAAACTAAAAATAATGAGCATTTCACAGACTCATTTAACCTCTTTACTTAAAATTAGATGGACCTGCCCATGTGTTTTTTGGACGTAAGGCCTGACAAGGCATATGCTGAAGCAGCTCAGTGAACTGAGACATTAAAAAGACTAAATAAGGAACTGGCAACCCTGAAATTTACAGTGAAGTGAATCAGAAGTGGTTCCAGTAACATGAAAGCAGTTACAGCAGTATAAACTTACTGACAGAGGACAGTCAGTAAGACCTGAACTGAAGGATGGGGAAAGCAATCTTCCCAGTCCTGTCCTTTGCCCCACTGCAGTACAGAAAGCTTTTCAATCTCATGCAAATCCCAGCCTCTCCCTTAAACAGCTTGCCAGGCTTCATAGGGCAAAACAAACAGAGCACTGAGGCTGAAGTTTGGTAATTCCATTTGGACCAAAGGAAAGCTTTATATCTGGTCAATATTGTAGGAAATGGGGACAAACTGTAAGTCATTTGCAGAGTGTACATAGTGGGGTCAGCAGATGTACCTAAGCACCTGCCAGAGGTGCCCATTTGGTGTGTACTGAACCCATGAGCTTTTAGGTCCTACCAAATTCACCAAGATATCCAGACAGAACTGACCTACACTGCGCTAACCTAGAAATTCCTGACTTGAGCTCCATTTACAGAAGATTGTAGAATTCCTATAGAATTCCTTTTTACCAAGTGCTGGAATAATTGAGTTCCTGACAGTGACATCAGCAGAAAGCCAGCTACTCAAGTTTTCATATTCTTCTGGCAATGACCTGGTTTGGCATTTCCGTATTACTACTCATAATTAGCAGACTAGGATCATGTTCACAGGGCTGAGTAAGTCAAAAAGCAACACATTTCTATGTCCAAGAAACATAATTACAGTATTTGGATAACCAACAGTGGAAACAGAGTGTTCTTTAACAAAAATTTCAGAAATCTTCTCAAATCACCCAAATAACTCGTGCATTTCTGAGCTGATGCAGCACTCTGTAAATACCTGGTTCTTTAGTGCACGATTTACATCATATATTAAAATATTGTCAAATGTATAGTGTGTGAAATTCCTCCCTTTCAGATATCCTAAAACCCCACTCTACCTTGATTTAAAAGGACATCTGTTCTAAAAAACATCTGTAACACTTAGTTTGCAAACATTTCAAATGTAACAAATTAATGCACTCGAAAGCTGATTGCACTTACTATGCCATTAACTCACTCCATTAACAGAAAGATGGGCTTTCAGTTTTATCAAAGGTAAAATATTTCAGTCTTACTTATAAAGTCCTACACTTAGTTTTTTCATATACCAATACTTGTGCTTTTAGAGAAATTAATAAAGCACTTTTGCCAAAAGTTTTAATGAAAATGACAAATGCCACAAAATAGTCAAAAAGAGTTATGTGTGCCAAAGTATCATTTGAGGCAGAATATAGATAGAAGCAGAAGTATATGAACATGAAGAATGCTTCCCTCTTAAGAGCAGCATTAAAAAGCAAAAGTTGAATGCAACAGTAACAGATTGATCTGTGCAAAAAAAAAGTGGGACAGGAGGTGTAAAAAAATGACAACAGAAATTCAGGGAGGGCAGGTTATATTAAGCATTTTCTTATTTGCTGAAATGTTGCTGAAATGGGGTCTGTTTGATTAACTGTGTTAGTGGCTTTTTATTTGATTTCTGGCACCATACAAAATGATTAGTTGGTGCAGTGACATCAAGAAAGTCACACAAGAATTCGCAGCATAATATTAGCACAAAGCTAACTGCTGCTGATGATTCAGAGGCAGGATGAGAGTAAATCAGATATAGTTTAATCAAACAACTGGAAGCCATGATAAAGTTCGGGTTTGAACTTCCAAAGGGAAGATCCAGCAGTAGCTCCTTGTTAGAACAGATTTCAGGCTGCAACATTTTGAAACCTGAAAAGCTGAATTATGAGGGACTAAATAAATGAAGTCTGGTATATCAGCACAGTGGCATCGTCCCAGTATTCACAGCTCTTAATATTTAGACTAAATATAAACAGAATTAATGTAGATAGCAGCTCCATTACCTAGCAGAAATATATTTGCATACATAATTCTGGAACAAAGCACTGAAACATTGAGTCCAAAGGAGATTTGGAAGATTTGTTGCATTCAATTATGTCACTCCTAGTTAGAATACACACACCTCATCACAGCATAAACACAGCGAAAAGGTAATATATAAGCCAAAAGAGGTAAACTAGTATCTTAGAAGATGTAATAAATCTACTCTCATACAGAGGCACTGCCAGCTGCATCTCTCATATGACGTGAAAGCATTTTGAAATAATTTTACGAAGTAAAAAATCATCAAATCCAAAAAGGTGTAAAAATTAAATCAATCTCAAGGACATAATCACAAGTCACTGGCTGCAGTAATTTCAGGGGCTGTATGAAATTTTAGGTTTCATCAGTAACTTTGAATTCAATTTCTGTTCCCTGACATACATGTCCTGACTGCAATGGAGTAAAAGTCTTCTCTACGTTGCCAAGAGAACTTACAATTTTTTGTGTTTCTGTATGTCTGCATGTTTAAAAAAACAATACAAGATGATACTTTTAATTCATTTTTTCTCAATTCAAGAATTCTGTAGGTTGTCCTGTTCTAAAATAGACTGGACAAAACGACCAAGCCCTCTGAAGAGAGACTGCATTACCCCATAAAGCCCACGCAGCCCTCATCCTTTTAGTGAAGTATTTGAACATACCTTTACCCTACTCAGTTTAGATTTATGCATCACATCATTGGGCCAAACCACACTGTGCCAGTTTGGGCCTAGAACTGATTTTTCAGCTCTAACTCCATCTTTTTTCAAATTGAATTAGATTTACAAGACTGAGTGAAACACAAGTTATTTTGTTTCACCTCGTATTTGTGCTTGTAAGCAGTACAACAAAATCCCGTATTTGTACTTCACAGAAGGCACATGAAAAGATTTATGTCCTTTGCTCCTTCCAGTGGACTCATGGCTCTCCCTACTGGTTTTGATAACAGCCTGCAAAGATGCTTCTGCACTTCATCTCTGCTAACGTGACACAGGAGAGCTCTAATTACCAAATCAACAGCTACATAAATCAACACGTATGTTGGATCTTTACACTGCACCTTGAGTAAATAGCTATGAAACCAGTTCCATGTTTAAGAACTTGTCATCTTTTCCTTGTTACAAACGCTGATGTTGCGTTAAGTAACTGCTTCTCCATAACCTTCCCAGAGAACAGCTTTCTCATACCCCTCAAATGGCAAGTAAACACAATTCAGAGGTATCAGCAGCAACAGAAAGGTGACCTATTGTCTTTTAAACATGTTTAAAAAGTATGATTCTTCATGAACTTCCAAGGGGAACAAAGGTACAGAGTGTTAGAAAAGTACCAGGCAGCATGAGCTTGCAGTCCACTAACAATGACCAGTTCTTACAGCAGAGGGAAAATGAGATCCCAGTTCAAGCAATTACTACAGCATTATGACATGATACGAGATTTCTGAGACCGAGGAAAATGTGATACTCTGAATAGCAGGGGACAGTTCCCCTTGATTGGGATTGTGGCTGTATTTCTGTATTTAATCACTGACCCAACAAGAGTAGTGGCACTCTCGACTTTGGTTTGGTAAGGAGGACAATCCCTGCAAGGCAGCTGTAGCTTTTGACAAAGCAATCGTGAACTGATTCACGTGAGATGAAAGGAAAACGTAGACTAAACTATTACTAAGCCTCTGATTTCCAACAGACTTTTGATATACTACTACTAATAAAACAAATAAAGTAATTAATAAAGCACTAGGCCACACAGACTAGAATGCAGGATGGATCTATTTATTAGGTCAGTGGTAGGAAGGCAACTTAAAAGCCAAATAAGAAAAATGGAAGATAGACTAAATGGATTAACAACAAAATCTTAAATCTTGAAAAAAATACTTCAAATTTTTAAAAGATAAAAGAACTAGAGAGATGATAATAGGAAAAGCTTAACTTAAATTCTTCCTGTTGCTTTGTTAAAATTTGGAAAGTATGCTAAGACTTGGTGCAAAAGATACTTCAACAATACTACTCTATTATAACTAAGAGATTAATAAAGAGTAGGTATTATATCAGCCTAAATATATCACATGACTATGATTTTCTCTTCTGTTCAGTCAGGTTGGTCATTTGGATTATATATATTTATGGGAGAAGCACACACTAAATTCTGGAAAGTGTATTTCCCAAGACCACCTCCAGTATGACTACTGACCTGCAGAACTAGCTAAAATCAAAAGAATACCCGGGCAATTAGGGGCCTGCAAGATTAATTCCACTCACATGAAAACACCAGTATAAATTTTAATGATTTTCTCCTCTTTATGTAGCATCATGCTAGATGTGTCTGAAAACCAAGAAATAATTTATCTTGTCTAGAAAATTAGTGATCTCTTTTTATGATTACATGATACACCATCTATAGCTGGATATTGATTTTTTACCAATTTCTGATTTGCCAATAATTTTTTCCCATTTTTTCTTTCTTTCAAAATTCACTTATAAAATACAAAGAGGCCAGACTAAGAAGTCTCCAGCTACCAGAATAATAATTTTTATCACTGATGCATGGACATCACATCCACGAAAGCGTGAAGAAGCTGGTGTTAAGTGCATTTACTGTAAAACATGGTAAGATAATGGACAAGATGGAAGGGAGGGGAGTAAGACATTACTGATGCTCTGCAGCAATGGTCTTCTGAGTGACTGCATTTAGAGCTTTCAACAACGACTCTGCCTCACAGAATTAAGAGAATGTGAACATGAAATCTGGTAATAAAAAAACCAAGGTTTGGCCAATGTTAAGAGAACAATAAGAGATGAATCTTCTTAAAGATGAAAGGACTAGTAATTTCATCAAATAACATTATTCGAAGTGAAAAATGTTAGTAGACTGTCACTTGGGAGCTACACTTAAGAAATGTCTAATTCAAATTTCTGCTATAAACTGGGGAAACAGAAGGAAAACAATACAGGAACCTCTGGATCTACGCCCACTTCAAAATGAAAGCTAGACCCACAAGAAGAGTGGATGTAAGAAAATAGTGTTAATGACTGTGTAGAGGGAACTGGTGAGTCTTTCTCTGGTCCTTACAGCTCAGAAAAAATTTGCCAATGCTGGGACAGATACTCGGGCTACCAGAAATAGTAGGGACATGGTAAGTCTGTACAAAAAGAAACTGTAACGGTGCGGTTTGTTCAGCCCAGTAACCACGGGCAGTCAGCCTGCATACTGTGCCTTTTCCCAACATCTCTGGCATCGGTGAAGGGTGTGGAGATACACTGCCACATTCTTTCCTGGGCTTCAGAGAAAAGGGATAGTACAGCCAAACACTGTCACAGACCAACTGCTGTGCACTCACTGGGAATGAATTTCTGTTCTTTGCCACCAAATGACTGATGTTCTGTATTCTAATTCACTTTTAAGGTGGGGGTCTTACAGATTTGCAAATGGAACTTTCAGATCTTTCTGAGAGAGCATGGATTTGAACAGCTTCTATTGAGTCTGTTCTTAGCACCTAGGAACACATTCCACTTAAAAATGTGACTTCACCATTTTGAATTAAATTTACCTTCCAAGGTAATCTGGCTTTATAGTCACAGTCATGTTCACCGTGCACAACGAATGCAGACACAGAAACCCTCAATAGGTGAGTTGGGCTTGCCTGATTTGGCACACCATCTGAGATGAGTAAAAAGAGGGGCGGTTTGCACCTGTTCATCACATGCTATCAAGGCTCTTCCCATCATCTGCTTCCATTTTTTTTCATCAGAGAAGACTTGGCAGAGTTACTCTCATTAATGGGATCAGTAAGTGTGCCAATTTCAGCCTTTTACCTGGTGTTATCTTGACCTCATGGCATATCTTTCTAGAAAGATTTCCCTGTTTGTCCAAGGAAATGCCATAACTGGCTGGAGAGGACAAAAATAAAGTATGAGATTTGTCACACACTGTGATGCAGTATAGGAATTTATTTCCCATTCAGGAATGAAGACAGATCTGAATGAAGATACAGAGCCCTCCTGGGGCCAGCCAAATGTCCGTTTAAACCACGATTCTTCCTATGAATTGTCTCTTTCCCAGCCAGGAAATTTGCAGCCAACTTACTTGAATTGTTTCTTAGACACGCAAACAGAAATGCATTCAAACAGAAACGTCATGTTTTGCCTCTTTTTAATGTGAAAATGAAATTTAATTCTTTGCAGTTCTGATAGATTTTACGATTGAAATAGAGAAAATATTTAAAATATCAATTCATCACAATCAAAGGCTCAGGAGATGATCAGGTTTTAGTAGAAAACCGACAACTTTCTTATAATGTAATTTTCTTGCCAATTATACTCAGGTCTGTCATGTGACAGTTTAGATTTCTTCTGTTTAAAACAAAACTGGTGTTATACTCACAGTTTGTGAAGATTGTTAAGTCCAACAAACATTTCTGGTGTTAGGCAACCAATCCTGTTATTTGAAAGATCCCTGAAAAAAACCAAAAATCCCATGAAACATTGAGTCTGTCTTATTTTTATATATATACCTACATAATCACACAAAGCATCTTTATTTTTATTACTTAAGGAATTAGAGACAAATGAGAAACAAAACCTTTTCCCATAATGTAACATAAGCGAATGAAATAGATTAAACAACTTTATATTAACATTATTGAGCAATATTCCACAAATCATACTGTGACTTCTAACTGCATTAAAATGGGATTTTATATATATGTAGCAAATAAAAGTAAAATAATATTACAAATATAAGATTTTCTTGATCTGCGTTATTGGCACCTGAGGTTTCTTTTACTTAGGAAGAATACTATGCATTATGTTCCAGGCAATATTCAGCCAAAACTGAATTTTTTTTTACTGTTTACTAATGTTTCATCTCATTAACAGCATCCTTTCTTGCTGAAACCACAGAAACCAGAAGGCAATTAATGTTTGAGCTAGTGAGGTCGGTTTTGATAAGCACTTGGCAAGCTCTTTTAAGAGCTCTTTTAAGAGCAATACTGTGGCTTTCTGAGAGCACAAACAGTAAAAGGCATTGCTGCCCATAACTTTTGCCTGCAGAAAGTGAAGAAATGTTTTCTGTATAAGCCATACATGCAACACAGTGCACAAGATGCTTACAGAAAGGAGACAAAGACAGGTTTAAACAATTATATTGTGGTAAAAACATGAATAATGCTCCTTGGTAGATTCTGAATTAGAGTTTGATTTTTATGTATTTGGTTTTCAGCCTTGACCCAAATTTTCCTTCTTACCAAGTACATTTTTTACAAATAATTGCAATTATGTAAGGATTTTAAGTGATCGTGCAGCCAAAAAAAAGTTAAAAATAATCTGAATATATTTTTTGGTTTAGAATTAGAGATAGTTTTCTGATTCCTTTACTACATTGTGCAGATTCTGTATTTTTCTACTGATACATGAGAAGAGTAAAGTAATCAAATGGAAGACTAAAGGCTGCAGTTTGACAAATCCAGTTACTGCTTTCATGGGAACACATCCAATTAGCTGGAAAATGAAGGCAATCTCTTCGGAGTTCACTATGAAGTTGTCTTCCATCAGACAAAGAATATATTGTTGTGCAAGTATATGATGAAACATCACATTAGAATGAAAATATTACTTAAATGCTTGTCAAGGATATTAAGTAGGGAACAGCTGAGATTATAGTGAAGATACAATACAGTACAATAATTTCATATTAGCATTATTCTTTACATTCTCCTAATAAAAGCTACATAGGAAATCTAAAAATGCAGGTTTAAAACGAATACATATATATATGCATCTATATATCTTTATATTAGAAGACATAAAAAAGAACCTACACAGAATTCTTGTTTGGGTAATGCTTTACTTTTGCCTAGGCGAAGTCTGAACATGTATGGATGAATTGCATCACAATGTGGGGCATAATTTGGGTAGCAAAAGTAGTTTTTGTCTATACTAATCAATATGAGGGCATATTTCTCTAAGCGTGGCACACAGTAAAACAGTATTTTGACCCAAGTGAAAGTATAAATACCATTTTCTCAAAGTTTACTTCAATAAGTGTTATTTTCATAAAAAGATATATGGCAGTGGCTGAAATCTCTGTTTTGTAAAACATGTTTTCCAAAAAAAAAAATTATCAAAAAGAAAAGGCAACTTGCTACACTTTCCTCCAGATTAACACGTCACATTAAACACAAATCAGTTCATAATGTACAAAGCTGGTGTTCCTTTTCAGGAGTAAGATATTTAACTTACTAATGCTGACTTGTAAAGTTGATGTTAGAGAAAATAACTCTCCTGTGTTGAATAACCTAATGCTATAATTTTAGTGCTTCATAAATTTTCAATTTCCATTAATTTTGTGTATACCCTTGAAATAATTCAGTTTGTCATTCAAATACAAATGATAACAGTTCTCCAAATCATTCACAGAAACCATTCTGACAGCCTGTGGCTTGCCTGTCAGACTTGCCATCGCCATTTCTCTCGCTGTTGCCCACATTACATCATCTTCTGCTTTACTCAGCATCATTTCTATTTTACACAGGAAATAAAAAGATGTGAATGTATAGTCTTACAGTAATTACTGTCTTCAGTATTCAACAGGAGTTTACACTATTTATTCCTTTTGCTCTACTGTCTCATTCCCAAGTTGCACACGGAAGGAGGGAAGGTATTTACCTTGTTTACCATGGAACTACACAGATTTGTGCCAAATGTGGAGGTCCAGCAATTACACAATTCTCTGTCTCTAGACTGCTCCCAGTGTTACTTGTTCATATCAGCAACAGAGTGTTTTTGAGATTTGGCATGACAAAACTCAACACTACCAGTTCTACCGTGCTGAAGAGTCTTTTCTTCTCTCTTTTCCAATGCCTGATGAGTTCCTCTCCCTTGACTCATCTCTCCTGGCTGACCTAAAGGCTCCACCTGTGCAGACTGTGGATGTGCAGCCCATGACTTGCACAGGTTTCCTGGTTTTCCCACAAGAGGTCAGGGTTGTGTTATTAGAGTGCGCGGCCAAAGCAACAATTAGCGCTCATTTTTACCATTGTATTCTACTGTCATCCCTGCACACAGAGCCAGCAAGAAAGCTTCAACCCTAAAGCTTTTATTTGTATTAAAAATGTGTATGCTACTCTGACTTCATCATTATTATGTAACTGGCTTTCTACCCAAGCACGCTAAACCTGAGGGGCTGGTGTTAGAAAACACAGCTACAGAATTATCAGAGACAGAAGCATTGTGCAGTGCTCCCGGCACACAGCGGCTCGGGAATTTAACCACACAGCAGAAAAGCACAGGAGTTGTCAATTTCTTTTTCTGTGGATTTGTATTTCTTCTCCTTCTCATCTAAATCTTCCCATCCCTCTACAATAATCCCTGTTTTCTCATAGGTTTTCTCTTTAAACATAAGACAGCATACATGATGGTTAGGAAAATGCCTGGCATGTGCTGATGGCCTAGTTAGCCAGTGCATGGACATTTGGAAGCCGTCACTTGGAAAATTATAATTAAAAAAGGGTTCATCTCACTTTTCCTTAGGCTGAGTACAACTAAGGAGGGTCTGTAGTCCTTGTTAACTTAAAGAAAAATGCCCAGCTGTAGAATCCTAGTAATTTAGGTATTTTTACCCTCTAAAATGTATTTTAAAAATCAGCCAGTGCTTCCAAAAGTACTATCAGAACATTTTCCAAGAGAGGAATGCAAGAATGATGGACATGGAATATACTGTGTAAGCTCTTGTTTCCTTAGAAAACCATGATGAAAATAAAAGATATCAAGCAGAGTCAAGGTGGGTGGTATGGTAAATGGTAGACAAATTCCACAGTATGACAAAGCTTCCTTTCTAATACTGTATTTTATAGATCTGATTTGTGATAAAAGTACAGTAGACCTTACATAACAAAAAAAAAGAGTAAATAACAAACCATTGTTCACACACATCTAAACTGCTTAGTGTTATTTCTGATTAATGTCTACAGTGATATATTGGCTGCTAAGTCATTAATTAGGCATGTTTTTTACCTTTGCAGGTGTACTTGTTAGGACACTTACTGGAGAGCAAACTGATGATTTTAAATGGGAAAAGGTAAAAAAAGAAAAGGAAATGGAAGAAAGAAGGGAAAGAAGAAGAAAAAGCATGGTAAAAGTAAAAAGCAGAGTGTGTGATTTTCTATTTTACAGCCAGTGCCCTTATTTGATTATTGCTTGGTGGCATATTTGAGTTGCCCAAGGATAGAAATGTCGATACAAACACAATTTTCAGAATAATTCAAATGGAATTAATACTTACAGGCGCTTCAGTTCTGAAAGTCCATAGAAGGCCCCTGGCTCAATTGTGCTGATCAAATTATTCTTCAGATCTCTAGAGAGACATAATAGGAGGAGCAGTTAATTACCATTTTACCTACTTTACCACTGTTATACAGGAGGAGTGTGAAATGCAATGCAATTCTAACCTTTATCTGTCTCAGCTAAAACTAAGAATTTCTTTTAAATAGTAGCATCAAAAACATTACATCATCTGCAGTTTATAAAAACATCTTTTTCCAAGTAAGACGGTTATGATTAGATGTTTAAAAAAAACCCACTTGTTTTAATTCTTCTTCTCCTATTTATACTTCTCAAAACAAGCTTACCAGCCATTCTTGCCCCAGGAAAAAATGTTTTAATCAATGAGTGAATGAAATAATTAGTCAGCAAATCAAGAGCTTTTTAGTTTGCTTATTCATTGTGCTGTGCACTTTACACTTAATAAATTTCTCATTTCCACCTAATGAAGGCGAAGCAGTTGGCATGTGAGACATACAGGTCAGGTTTCTGTTCTGAAATGCAGGCAGTTTCTCACATTTGGCAGATCCGTGCTCCATTTTGCACTTGCTGACAATCCAGAGGATTGGCTGTTTTACAGATAAAGAATATTTCACTGGCATTAGTAATCTGGTCTGCTCCTGACACAGTGCTTGGGGCCATGACACTGCTCTCAGCTCAGTCCCCACAGAGATTTACTACTGAACTGTCTCAAAGACTTTTGTGATGTGAACCCTGAGGAAATGCCTTCAGTGCAACTAGATGAGCAGGTGTAGAAGACAAATGCTGTAAATTCTTGCAGGCAGTGTTCATCTTCTGACAATTTGCAATTCATGGGGAGCAACTGGTGCTCACTAGTTTTGGTGCTGCTTCTCGGGCTGGCCACTTCCAGGAATTACAGCACAAACACTGCTCGACTCTGCTGAAGTATGGATGGATCAACAGCCACGGGAATAATCTTATTTAAGACTTTTTATTTCACTGCAGATAAAATGCATGCTAGCTGAAAACCTGAGTCCACTACCTGTGATTGCCCTGAACAGGGCAAGATTTCATCCCAAATGTTTATTTCACAGTAGGATATATTTTATTTTCAAAGTCAAAATCATAAATAAATATTTCTGTATTTTCTAGTCATTTTTGCAGATCTCTTGAATACAGTTCCAAAAATTTGTGTCTCACACCCATTTCATTATAGCAATGACATCAATGAGTGATTTGTACCTAACTAAGATCTGAGTTAGGACTCTTTAACAGTCAAGTTCAGCTTTCAGCTTGCCACATGCAACTCTAAAAGTCTTTAAGAAGTCTCTAAGAATTGGAAGAAGCTTAAGGGGGGTTTTTTTATATTTTGTGGTCAAACATTTTCATCTTAGTTCCCTGGTATCAGCAGCAGCTATTAGATTTATCTTTGTCTTAATTTCCTCAAGAAGTTGTGACCATTTCTTTAACTGTGAATTTTCCATACCTTATCATAAATAAAACTGTATAAACAAAACTTCTGCACCCTCTTCTCCAGAGTCAACCTGCAAGGACAATTCTTTTGTTTGGCAAAATTTAATCTACATGAGTGTTTATTCCTTTGATGATTTAGAGTTTTTGCTTTGTGGGTGAGTCAAAGCCTCATTTTTTTTAACATTCAAATATTCAATACTAAACACTTGCGTCTACTCCTTTTGCTTGTACACTATGCTAACTATGTAACTACTCGGGTTGAAGGAAGTTCTTCTAACTAGCAGAAGTGAGTCCATATGAAAAATACTGGAAGGATACTGTTTTCATTGTGGGAACAGCTGTATTCTTAAAACTTGTAAGACAAACAAACAAAGCAAAAACTTAGCTCAAGCTTTACACTGGGGCACATCTGTAAACAACTTAAGATGCATTGTTCATATGCAAATATGCACATTTTAGGCAGGGTTAACTGACAGTTTTAATAATTAATCTTCATATCAATTATACGCATTCTGTGTTAACTGACAACTTGTCTAAATGTTCTGCAAGTTGCAATCAGGCAAAGTGATCAGCTCTTGTAGCCAACACTGGTTAACAGCTCAGAACAAACACAAAATAGTCAGGATAAGTGGTAAACTGTCGACAGATGAGTTTTAATGCCAGTCAAAATAACCAGGTAGACAGAAGGCCTTCCATTTACTGAAATCTCCTAGTTTATGGAAACTCTTCCCTGTTTCCTCATAACTTGTAACCATATAGGAAAAACCAGCATAATCCTAAACTATCATCTACAGGAAGAAAAAAGGTCATTTAATGTTAGTAGAAGGTAAACCATTACATGGAAAGTGTCCATCACTTACACTGTCACAAACAAGACATCTGGTCTCCTTACTTTGGAAATTACACTTAAATTAGGTAGGTCATTTTAGTAAGGATATTCTCAGAAAATTGTAGATGATTACACTGCCCACAATTCTGGCACTTTCTTAGTAATTCGTATTATTCCATAATGTTTCCATATAATTCTGGCCTAACAAAATACTTGTTCTCTTCCTTGTCATCCTTGAACGCATATTTTAATGTGATTAAAATTAATAAATAAAATTACTACAACTGTTAAACACTTAAAAATTCTACTTCTACATTAGGAGAACTCATTTGCTTCCCACCCACTTATATTTTTTACTAAATTACTATAATTAAAATATTAAATTAGCTTCTCCCATTTTCTGATTTAGGAAAAAGTTCGTCATATTGAAGCCTTATAGCAATTAGAATTAACTTACACTGAGCTAAATAAAGAAACCAGAGTAAATTTGGTTGTATGTTTACATTTTTTCCTCAAGAGCTACTGCTGAGGTTTGGCAAAAGGTCATGATCCAAGACAAGCCAAACGGCAGCCCAGGCTGGGCCACACACATGCACATATACCAGACAAGTGATTTTATCATCAACCAGAAGCATGAGAGAAGGGAAAGAACCCCAGTATCATGATATTGAATGGCCACAGCATGACCCAGTTGAAGCCCAAAAAGAAAGCATTTTCTAACTAACAGTTATGGTTTTCCATCAATTCTGATGCAGCATTCTAACTTTAAAGTATCTATTCTGAATCTGAATGACGTGTCATTAGTGGTGTGGGAGTATAGATCTCGTGGCGTGACCTGAAAATAAATCAAAACCAAGTGCCTGTACAAGTACAGACAGAGGGAAGCTACATGAAGTCAGCTATAGTCGTAAAAACTGCAGCACTTACATCCAGGCTGCAGAGCTGCACAAAATGAAAGTGGGACAATATTTATTGAAATATATTTCCCCTAATTGCATTAGAGTTGCTAGATAAACTTGCTGCATGGCACTCTGATCTTAACTCGACCTAAACAGGTAGAAGAACAATGCAGAATGAACTGTGTTATTATTAAAAAACAATCTCAAATGGTTACAGAGGAGACTTTTCTTTTCACCTGCAAGGCTGAACTTACGTAAATTACTTACAATAACCATTAAGCACTGTCTCCTTATTTGTAGGTATTTGCAAATAATGGGCCCACAGGTAAAAACAACCAAGAATTCCTTTACTAAGAACCACAACCTGATGGAAGTTTATCATCTCACACATTAAGCTTTCAACTGACTTTTACGTACTGAAAACATTTAAGAGAAACCTGAAGAAAAATAGCTGACTTGAGGAGGGGAAATCTGTGTTTGAAGTATTCACTTCCTGATAGCTTAGCTAAGAGGTAAATTAAACAGGAGGAACAGGCTACTAAAGGGACTTCACAAGAACACTAAATAACTACTCCAGGCCTTTCAGCTATTAGACAGCTTCCGTGGCCAAATCCCCGATTATCTAAATGTATTCTTGAGATTCTTGATGCTTCAAGACCGCAGTGTGTATTTACACAGTACAGAACACAGTGGGGAAAAGATCACTAAAGTATAGACAGTCCATTAACAAAACAATCAATTTATTTTAAACTATATTCTGACATTTTGTACCAACATCTTTGCCTTCAGACATCGCATATTCTTCCTCCAACTTACAATATATGTACTGTAGATATTTTGAATACATATTCATAACAAGAATATTCAACTAATTCCAGTACTTTGTTCAAATTCCTGACATCGATACATCTTTCATAAAAAATTATGGGTTGTACCAAGAGGACATCTGTGTTTAGAAAGCTGTCATTATGGTGCTGCAAACTTTCCAAAAAAGCTCTGAGAAGAGCAATCAGTTGTTGAGCAGATGCCAAATACCAATGAAATATGACTGACTTTCCACATTTTGCATACTACTATGAGATAACAACAGCCAAAAAAAAAAATAAGGTCACGTCTTCCACTTCTTTCTCATGCGAAATATTATAGCTAAACTAAATGTCACCTTTGCCCAAGAAATGAATGCAGACTCCAGATCTTCGACGGAAAGATTATGGTCACCGCAGTAGGAAAGAGGCACAGCCAGTGATGAAAGACAACAGTCAGCACCTATTCTGCCATCATGACAGTGACTGTCAGGGTTGGCACTCCTGGATACAGGAACCGAGAATTAAGGTGATACTGGCAAAATGTGTTTTGAAGATATTTCAAATGTGCCCATCTGTACGGGAGGGAGTAACTTGCTGTACTTTGGTAGCATGAATATAATCAAAACTTATTTTCATCTCCACTGTTGGTAAATGCATTGTGGATCAAAAATATCATGAAACAGGCAGGTTAAGTAATAATGAATACCTGGTACCATCATCAGTAACTAAATTAACTGAGGTGCTCCCATGGAACTACAGAGCTCATTTGTTGTCTTTATTTATTTTTTTTAAATGGTGAGAGTGGATATTTAACCTACTTTCCAGAATCGGAAAAGTTATGGTTACATCTCAGTTACATTTCAAGAGATAAAAACAAAACTCTTTCCAGTTAGAAACATCAGATAATAAACATAAACATGCACACAAACATGGACAATAATTGTCCAATAATGGTCTGCCTTTCCAGACACGGAGGCTATAGGTCTTTTGTTTGCTTAGCATGTTGATGATGCATTCTCCTCTAATTTCCCTTTTTTTAATCCAAGCCATTACTGGTTGGATTCCCTAAAACAACAGTTCCTAAGGACTAGACAAAAAAATAACTGCTGTCCATTCAAGGTGCTAATGAATGATCGGAGGTTTCAGACCCATCACTTGATGGCAATAATGACATGCAGAACAACAGAAAGGTCATCACATTTTTGGTGTTTAATTTAAGGCTGATGACTCATTCACAGCAAATGTGCTGCGGTAATTTGGCAGTTATTCATTATTTAGGAACATGCCTGAAAGTGTAAAACAAAGTACCAATAATGGCAGCTGAAACAAAACAGAGACATGCTTTCTGGTAATTTTCTTGCTCAGAGAATCCCATAGAACATTTTAAGTTATTTCATTTTCACGGCAATAGTCATAGAGCAAGAATGTAAGACTCGGGGTATTTGAAATGAAGTAGCAGCATGACAAGTAAGAAAAAATGAGTAAAAAGCTCGGTAAACAGGATAGACTTGCAGTACAAATTTGTTGATACATTTTTATACATGTGTATGATAGAAAATACCATTTTAAAAGATTAATTAATGCAGTTTCACTCTAAATATAGCATCAACCAACCAGAATATACGTGCAAAGATGTTTGGCACCTGCCTCTACTTTCAGAATTTTGTTATTGAAAGCTCAAAACTAAATGCATTTTCAAATAAATAAAAATCATCTACGCTTTCCAGACTCTTCTACTTTGGCATGTTTTTAAGAAATAAAAATTCAGCATTCCGAACACATGCAACTGTTCCTATATGTTTTCTTTTTCATGCCACAAACCCAGACATAAATGGTAAGACCACGTTAGGTCTCACCTAGGCAGGCACAGAAGCAGATGCTTGGCACTTGTAACTTGAGGACTGAAGACAGAGTGGCTGTGCCACCCAGCCCCCAAGGAGGGGTCCCTTGGATCAGTTGTGTGGGGCTAAACCAAGACTGAAAGGTCAGAAGAAATAAATGCTGAGAGCAGATAAAGGGGGTTTTAGTGTCCACAGCTCTGCAGTGCCAGCAGAAAATGCCTCCCTGCTGCCAACAATGCCTTGGCGTACAGTGACAGATCTGGCATTATGTTGACTACAATGGCAGAGCTTGTGTCTATCCATAACTGTGGAGAGACATGAGGAACACAGAAACCTTTGGTAGCTGCAAAGAGCCAGAGGCTTCCTTAAATTCTACACCTACTGGGATGTCTCTCTGTATTCATGCCTAGAAGGCAGTTCAGCATGGGTTATGTTTCTTGACATGTGCTCCACTCCTCCTGGAAAAAGGCTAACCGTTGGGGGAAGAAGAAAAAAAAAATCAGTTCAGAGCTTAATTCCAGCCTGTGAGAAAACCGTAAAGAAAGTGAAAAAGTAGGGGGAAAACTATCCTTTTTTTTTTTTAAATTTTTAAATGAAACACACAGACCAAACAAAATGTAAAACAGACACGTAGAAAGTGGGTAAAATATACTTTCTACTGAGAAAGGTTTCAGCTCCAGTTGTAGGAGTTGTTATTCCACATTCTAAGACTGCACTGCTTTGCCTGTTACAGATTTCCAGCAATGTGTACTCAACATTCCTAGGTCAAATTTCAAACTCTGGAATCATAGTATAACAATAAAATGAAACACTGGAAATTTATCCAGAATTTTCAAAAGTGCATCCGAATTAATCTTTCATAATAAAACATGGAGATTTGCATTTTTATACCAAATTATCAGAGGTACCCGTGCAATGAAAATGTGTTTTGTTAGATATGAGAACTTAAAATATATATCCATCGTATCATGGAGTTTTGGATGGGGGGGGGTTTAAGGAAATATTTGATTCTTTTTCTGTTACTGTATCAAGATTGACTTGGAAAACCACAAGTGATTCTTTATTGAATTTCAATTTGAGCTTTCGTGACTTAAAACATCCAAAGAAAAGAGGAAAGAATTCTAGCCTGAGGTGTAAAGGGAAGATAAGTACCCGCAGATAGCACACAGATTAATCTAAGAGTACTTTTGAGCCAAAACTAAGATAGTTCATTATTGAGTGTAGATCAAGAAAATACGAATCTTTCCTACAACATTTATTTCATTGTACTGTTTTCATAATAGATAAATAGAATACTTCTAAACCCAAGGTGAACCAATTAAAAGATGTCAAAGAGCAACTCCACCTTTCTTCCTGCTTATTATTTCTACAGAGTTTCATTAAAAGAGTAAGAATCTTAATTAACAATATCACAAAGAACATAGACACTGACATAGATACTGGATCCAGGGACCTGCAGTAATTATTCAGCTCTTGATGGGAGATGGACAAGGCACCACTGCAATAACCTTCACCCTTCTCCAGGAATGACCATACTCAAAGCTGTTCTTCCTGTTTGCCTGGGAACATGGCAATGCCCAGATACATTCCAGCATCGTACAGAGCAGGAAGCCCTTCCCAGAAAAGGAGGGGGAAAACAAATATAGACCATTTGAACATTTAATTCAGCTAGTGTTAGAGGCAACATTAATTACATAGAAATCCTGTCAATTTAAAGTGTCAGTAAGTACTTTAGGGATAACAGAGGAGAATCGCCTATAAGCAGTTTAGCTCAGAGGAATTAAATCTTGCTGGAAGACTGGTCTGAGAATCCTTCCCCAGAAGGCCCTGTTCTATATAAACTGGGTCTTTGGCAATAACTTAGACAAATTTTAGTTTTTCAAAAACCAACCATGTGTGCTAATGAGAAGGCATGCAGAATTGTCTTCTGCAGAAATGAAGGCTAACGTGAGCACTCTGCAGAACTTCCTTAAGTATTTTCAGTGCACAGTTTATACATTTGCACTTTCCTGCAGGTAAATGTCAGAAATTTAAAAATACTTTTTGCTAAAATTTCATGTAAAATACAGATGAATGATAGAGCAAACTATGAGGCCGAAAAATAAGACCAGAGGTTCTATGTGAATGTCTAATTTCCACCCATTCTTTAAACTCATTGCCACATACTTTATATTCTATACAATGTGTAAGTTGAGATTTTCAAGTAAAAAGTATTAAAGAAACTAAAAAATCTTATTTCTTCTATCTCAGAACTGCCAATATTAATTTCAAGCCTAAATATATTCTATTATAAATAATAAGAAGTTGGCACAATCTGTCTCTGTTGGTCCCACTTCAAATGTTGTTTTGCAATGCTTTTTGTGCTTTGTTTCGTCACTAGTGTTTAGGCAAAATTATATGTTTTTTAATACATTTTCTTTTGCTTCCATAAAAGTCTCAGTTATTCAGCCTTAGGATATGCAACAATGATTGAAAACCCTAACAAAAATCAACATAGACATAATAACACACAATAATAGCTGGGGCCACAGGAACACCCACAGGTCTTCACACCCTGAAAGAATACCAAAAAACGGAGGAAACAGGAAAGGAAACACAAAAAAAGGATGCAGGGAAAGAAGCAGTATGTTATTGTTGGAGACCATTATTGCTGAAAGTTGTTGGTGCGTTTTGTTCAGTTAGGCATCCCTTCCTTATCAATTCTTCTCACCACACAGAGTAATAGAACTCCTTTTCCCAGCTTATTTACTCATACTTTACTCCATGGCATCTCTTCTACTACTTTGATCACATTGCCTCTCCCTCAGGCCCTCAGAAATAGTGCTTTATTTCCACAGTTTTCCTAGGTCAGGCCTGGGATCCAGCTATTCTCTCCCACAAATAATTCAGTTTACTCATCAAACCCTCCTTCGGGCATGCAGGGCACAGAAAAGTTGCCCTGTTAACACCTCCCTGTGCTGGTGGAGCTCTGGGAGAGCTACATTATTGAGCAAGAATCTGGTGTCAGTCCTCAAAGGGACTTTGTGGTGGCTACTTTAACACGTGTATTCATAAATCTGCACTTGCTACATCTTCCTAAAGGATGACAGCATCTGACACAAATCATGTGTTATCTTAATGACATCACTATAAAAAATGTCAAATGAATATAACATCGCGGTGGGCTGACCTTGGCTGACTGCACATCAGACTAAGAGAACTATTTGTGGTCCTAACGGGAAACAGAAGCCTAGATATTCATAAATTCAATTAAGTGATGGGCTGAAATACATTTAAACTATGTTACACAAATTAAAAAAAAATCCCAGGAAAAAGGAATCATTCATGATTTAAACAGCTCTATAAACTAACTTTACAAGTGAGTTTATTTTATATTCCTGTCATTTATGACTATTAATATTTACTTTTTCATATAGAACATCTTTTATATTTTTTTTAATATACAATGCCCTGGTAAAACTCTTAATAATTGTGCTAAGGCAAGAACAATTTTGGTGTCTAATCAACTGTTTTGTAAAGTAAAAATTTATACTGCAGGGAAACTATGACTTAACAACAAGAGTTCAAGCAAAACTCCTAAGAAACACTGCCAAGTGTTCTACACATCTGCATTTTAAAAGATATAGAAAAATAATAATTCCTTGGAATAACAATTCTTACATCAAATAAATGTATCTACACCAGCAGACTATTAGACTACCCTGGGTCAGGAATGCAGCTACAGTTGACCCTGGGGAACTGGCATTTTATTTAATTGTACAAGTGCTTTGCACTAACAACAGGAAAGATGCTTTTAATTCTAAATTGACAGCAAAAGTGATCTGCAAATTATAACCTTTCATTCCAGCCTGCAGTTGTCTAATACAACTTTCTTTCACTCTGTTTCCAATCAATTCTCTCACTTTTAACCACTAGTCATTTTCCCTGCATCTCCCTCCCTTTGCTTACATTCCTACCTTCTCAATTTCAAAAAGAAATTCCTGGCTTTTGTCATGTTCTGACTGTTTTCTGTTCATGCAACAATTGTAATAATTTTGAAGATGTATTCCCACTAAACAATTTCCCTGAAATTATATTTAACAAAAATACGTGTCTTATATTCATTCCTCCCATTTTGAAACACTTTAATCTTTTACACCTGAAAAGACAGACACAATATTTTGCCCTTTTAAAAGGTGATGGATCCAGTACCTACGCATAAAATACTTTACAGCACTAGACGGGGATCTAAATGTTTTTAAAGAAAAATAAAAACAGCTTCTTAATATTTTTGTCCAGTAAAATGAATTATTGAATTATGATTTATGACCATCACTTGCAAACTTCATTCTTACTAAAAATTATCTTGATTTTTGTATAGTCTTCTTATGAAATTTTTAGACACTAGGATAATTAATGTGATATACAAAAATTAATATATATTACTATTAAAGTCATGATACATTGAATCATGTCTATAAAGGCAAAAATATCTTGATTATATGAGACAAGGAGCGCAAAGATGACTAGCATTGCAAAATGCAATGGCATAGAGAACTCTTCAAAGTATTTAAATTACATAATACATACCATTTTAATAATTTGATGTAATAATAATAAATAACATGTAAACAATAAGTACTGACCAAGCCAAATTAGATCTTGTATTCCAAATGTCTCCTGCATCTCTCCATGAAGGAAACTTGCACAGATGAGGCCTCACTAGTCCTTCATAAATTAATGTTTATAATACCAAACAACAGTAGAGCTACGCTTATTCTTTCGAAGTCTCAGATAGGATGGCCAACAGAACAACATCCATCAATGGAAAAATTACAAAGCACTGTAGCTTTTATCACTCTCTGTTGATTTAATAACAAAACTACATTCTTTTATTTGAAACAATATTTACCACTCAGTTTGCAGTTTGTGCTGTGGTACACAAGCCTCTCAACTGCTCTCCTGCAAAAGCATCTCTCCTCATGGCTATTTCACCTGTCAAGAAAATTAAACCTGGCCCTTGACCCTGTCACGTCTCCTTTGTATTAAAAACAACTAAAATATTTCTCCCTTTAGGAGACATTTATTAATGGGGAAACAATGCTGTTTCAAAGTGACATTTCCTTTCTAAGTTGTCATTTCTTTCAAGTGATCTCAAACTTTCGAAGCTGAGCAACAACTCTGCGATGCTGATTTCAATTCTACGTAATTGTGAATTAAAGTTCACTATAACTATTTGTGCACTAGCAGAATCCAACCTTTTTTATTAAAAGATGACTGCAAATCTCCCAAACAGATAGCCTGATGTGAAACTGGCTTGCTGGGGAGCAGCTCACTCTGACTTTTCTATTTTGAATTTAATTTCTATTTTGAAATTTTAAATTCATCCTTTTCCTGAGAACTGTTACAATAACTCACCCCAACAAATCAGCAACAGTTGGCATAGAGCTCCATAAATAACGCACGTTATTTGGAGATTCTTCTTTTTCTAGGTTATTTTCATTTAGTCAATATTGAGACATAAAATACTTTTTATATTTATACAAGCAGTACCAGTAAAGAATGCTGGGGCACAGCTGGTCAAAGCATGTAAAGCATTCACAAACTGGCACACAAACATTTCTGAAACAAAAAGCAGGACTGGATTATCTCTTCTTCAAACCAATTGATCTGAATGGCAGAAATAATTTTCAACACTTTTAAGTACTCAAAGCATATCAAACTCAGAAACTACTTAATTCCTAGCAGAGCCCTGACAATATACACTGGTCACCCGGAGCATGGCAGGGAAAGCGTTGGCCTGGATCCAAAAAAGCACTTAGACCAACTAAAGTAAAACTTGAGTGGAGCATTGGTACGAAGTCCCAGAGTGCAATTCACAGCCCCCGCTTCACCTCCTACGTGTCCGAATGGCTGCAGCTACTTCAGCCTTCACTTTTCAATTTCCCAAACTGCAGAAAGGGTGCTGGGCATGCCCAACACCTCAGAGCTTGGTGACACACAAAAGCCCTTTTGGGATTCACAGGCAAGACCTGCTGGCACCGTGGCTCTCTGCAGGGCCACACAGGCTAAGAGGATGCCATCAGCAAAGCCACGAAAGCAAAGCACAGCCCAGCATCCGAGAGAATGGTGAAATATTGCCATCCATCATTCCTACAAGAACCAATTACAGCTGGAGAAGTGAAAGACACTGTTTTGGCACCATCCTCGCCCAGAAGGGATGGATAACTACATCTGAAATACACAGGAGCTAAAGAAACTGGCAGGGGTCTCTGTTCCCTAAAACAGTATTTTTGTATTTTATCGAACAATTGTTTACAGCAAAACCCATTATCTCCTTGTTGAAGAAATACCCTCGGCACTTGTCTGCTTCTGTTTTTTCCTTTCTGGCCCCATAAATCTTGAACACTCAAGTACATATTGGCACAGCTCCACTTCAACAAGATCTACATCCTGGTTAAGGCCTTTCCCACAGAGGCAGTGAATGTGTGATGTGCTCAGGCTGAAGAGGCTGAACCTGAGTCCTTCTCTTCCAAAGCAGATACTCCAGCCAGCAGGCCACCACAGAAAGCACAATTACTTTCTTTTATGACCACATTTCAAATAAAATATGGAGTCAGTTATGCCTATAAAGAGGAGTGGCTTCAGTAGAAGTATTAGGTTGCAAATCCCAGTCCCAGGAAAAAAACGTGTCAGGCTTCAGCACTTCTGAAAGCCTCAATGCCTGTTCAGTCCCTCAGCCATGATGGCTGGTTTGGATTCTCTTCTTACAAACCTAATTCCCCCTGTTCACTGTATAAAGAGCTTAGGCCTCCAAAGAATAGCTGAGAATTACATTTTGAAAGCTAAGTATCCGTTCTACATATGACAGTGCTGAGAAGCACTAAGTCTACTATATCTGGTTGCTGATGGGAGCCTTAGCAACTTCCTCAGCTAGCAAGCTGCTAAATTTTCTGTTTAAGGGCTGTATGTATTATTTACCACCCATTTGGCTGGGGTTTAGTTTGCTTTTAGCTGTTTTCAGATGGCTCTGAAATAGGCCAAGACAAGAATCAACTTTCTCTTCAATCCAGCAAGCAAAACCCAAAGAAGACAGCAGTGGGAAAGCAGAGCAGAGAGCATAATTAATGTGACACTTTGCTCCCTTCCAACACAGAGAGCTAAGGTACGTGTTTGGGATTGCAACTCCAATTTCTAAGTAATGGCACAGTGCAATACCCGTAAGAAACACTGCAGGCAATACTTCGAAAACCAATTTATAATGTCAAAAAGACATGGAACATGAGGCTAGATACAATTTTGCATTTCCTTTTCCATATAGAGCATTTTTAAAAGGGTTAATTCTGAAGAACAGTGTTTTCCTCTGGAACAATATACACTGTGCACATACTCCGCTCTTATCCCTTCCTCTCTGCTGATAAGTGGCGGGAAAGGGCAACTGAGAAAAAATGTCATCCCATATCTGTCTTCCACTCAGCACACACTAACCCAATTCTCAAAAACCTCATCAGCGTTCAGCTCATTAAATTCAACTGAGGGATGAGAACGAAGCTGCACGACTAACTGTGCACAGTTTGTGTTTACCAGCAAGAACACTGCATGCAGTGTTGCTTACAACATACCCCGTAGTAGGAAGCATTCTTGTTGGCAGCTTTGACAATTTATCTATTCATATCAAAGTGAAAGAGAGGCTGCTTTAAAACTGGTGCTCCTTGTCCTAATGGGAAAAGAAGAATATTAAAAACTATTACAGTGAAATCTCTGTTGCCATCAAAAGGTCGTTGATTCAACAGACAAACAACCTAGTGTTAATGATTTAACAAAACATTTTTCACACAGATTACATGCTCATCCATCAATATATAGTATTTTTCACATCAAGAAAATAAAGATAATTTGTTTTTAAAACGTCAATTACAAAGAATTGTGTGAAAATCAAATACAATGCTTAAGTAATTATGCTCTTACCTAAGAAACGTAATTAAAAACACAAAGAAAAGAAATGATGCCATTGTTTGGACATAGACTCATTAACAAGAGGACTGTCCTACAAAGAAGACAATATTGCTGGGAAATTTTTTCAGAAGTCTTTTGATTTGAAAAGATGCATATTAAGGCAAGCACATAGGCCTGAATTTCATCACTCGCTTGTCTCTGTTTTGAGCACATTCGAGCACGAGGGAGAGAAGGCAAGAGGCTGATTTTGACTTTCTGAAAGTAACTACACCAACACATTCCTGCCAAGTAGTGTGTAAAATAAGATAAGCATTACAAATTATTTCAATCATCCTAAACTCAAGAAAAATAGAACTCATACAATAATCAAAAGAGTAGAGAGCAGTTAAGACTCTTTCACTTTGAAAGTAAGTTTTTCAGCTCAAGGAAAGTATGTTAAAAATATCTTGATTTTCAAATTGTCAGCATACTAAAAAAAAAAGCATATGCAGACATCTATTATTGCACAAACCACAAAATGAGAAGCTTATCTCCCTCCCTAACTGCAAGTCTCAAAAAAACCATTCCCCACATATCCTGAAAATGAAAAAAGAGTAGATTTATAATGTGTGTTAATAACAATAGCCTCAAATACAAGCTCCATATTAACATTATATTGACAGTCTCCTGATAACTTACAATATACTAAATGGTTTTCAAGAAATTCAAATGTAAATTATTTATCAAAACATGAACAGTCTACAATGAAAGTGATAATGGTATTTTTTTTATGCAGGCTTCAAAAATATTTCGCAGATAAAGTCAAAATCTGCAAGTTAAAAATCCAGCAAAACCCATCACCATCAGACAAATTTAGCAGTTTTAGTTGCAATCATGTATGCATTTCTCCATAACTGATGATGACAACACACTTGTTTCTTATGTATGAAACAGAAAATTTATTGTGTATTTAACTATTCATTTTATTGCTTTTAAGTGCTGGTTTGGTGAATGCTGCTATTAAAAAAAGTGAGTGTTGGAAATGTTGACAGTTGACAGGTAGGGGGTTTTTTTGTTGTGTTTTGATGAAGGCTCCTCTCGTGTAGAGTTGAACTAAATATAGCCACTCTGCCTTTGACTCTATGCAGTGTATGTGTGACTGATCCACAGCCACGTTATATAGGTGGCATCAATTAAAATTATTCCCTGACACAGTACCTACAAGTACAGAGAACAAAAGAGAATAAGGTAATTCAAAAAAGCAATTTTCATATAGCAATTTTTCAGACTGTGTACTGAATCGTGCACCCATTTCAGTAGAGGATTTGAACTGCTTCATGGCAAGATATTAGAATTTAAACATTTCTATCTGTGATTAATTTGCCACTTTTGTAATTTGATTGTATCTTCAACGTTGGAGCTTTTCAGAAGTTATAATACTGCAATTAATCTAGAAATTTGGTCAACATTTGGAGTAAGTTGTTACTCTTGATTCACTAACAAGCTGGGGTAGTACAGTCTTGTAGATGTTAACGATGTAGAACCACAAGATTCTAGAACCACTAGCCATGACCAAGTACTGCTACATTCCACTAAGCTGATAAATCTGGCCATTTATATGTTAAATAAAATACAGAAGCTGATATCCAGGACTGCATCAATAAGATTTGAACTAGAAGTATTCTTGTACTTTTGTGTATTTTTGGCTGACTTGTTTCCAGGAACAACAAAAACACAAGACAATCTTTTATATTCATCTTACAGAAAACTCCAGAGGGCCCCAGTCAAGGCAGGAGCTCTTTTGTGCTGTGCAAACACATTTTTTCCTATTCTGGATATATATAGAATGACAGGTCATAAGCTTACCCATATACAATCATTTGCAGGATCAGCCACAGATGTTATGTTCCCTGCCCTAAAGAGATCAGAATAAAATTCATCCAAGTTTTGTCACTGACCTCTGAGAGACCAGAACGAAGTCAAAGAAATTCTTGTCTTACAACTATTTCAAACACAACAGAAATACAAAGTAGAAGTTGAAACAAAACTTAAATAAAATATGATTGCTCTGACGTTGGAGTTCATTTTAAGCTAATTCTATAAACTGTGAGCATTTCTCTGGGCACAGTCTCTTCATGATACTGATTATACCAAACACCTCCTTCCCAACTAATCTGTTCATTCTGACTTAACTAATGTATACGTGACACCAGTGTTAAGGATCTGCACAAGATTTACAGGCTACCACAGCGTGAACTCATACCAGTAGAGTCTTAATTACTTTCAGAAAAAATGGGGAATGTGATGACCATGTTTATTATTATAACCTTTTTTTTTCTTTTGAACTAATCCAACACAGCTTAAATAATTCACTGGGAAGACAAAATATTCATAAAAGCTACACAAGACAGTAATTCCTGATGGAAATATCAGAGACCTGCAGCTTTCTGAGTAGCAGAAAAAGGCTGTCCAATTGCTGAAAAAACCCCACCAAAACAAAAACTCAACAACCCAAAACCTGGCATAGGCCAACATTTGTGGTATTTATAAATGTCCGCAGTGTCACCCAGAAAACAGATAACTACTGTGCAGTGTATTAAGATCCTTAGTCCAGCTGGTCCATTTTTTTTCTAAGCTTTAAAAACCATTTCAAAAAATACAGAGCATTTTTAATGGATTTCAATGGTCTCTTTCTTCTTCTACATAAAATCACTCAGAAGAAGGATGTTTTCTTAAAAACAATCTGCTATCCAGGTCCACCCTCCCAAGCATGTCCCTTGGAGCTGTTCCCAAACTATCCCCAAAGCACTAGCGTTTCAGCAACTGGAATGACAACTTCTTTTTAATTGTTTGAGATCCTGCAGGCTTCTATCTGAGAACAAAGCGTGCACATAAAGCACATTCTATGGCTATGATTCAAGTTCTTTTGAAAATAAATGATATATTGAAACAATGCTATGTTATATAAAGCAGTCTGACACTGGATGCTCAGCATTACACAAAATCAGAGCCAAGTTCAATTCCCACCCTTGCAACTGGACATACAAGAAGCACAATAAAACTTACATAAAGCAGCTTTGCATTATGTGGAACCTAAAGCATTTGGTTGAAGTCTGAAGGGACTTTACCATGAAGAAAAGATAAAATTAATTTAGCAACAAACAAACAATGAAACCAACACAAAAGTCTACCTGATGGTTTGGCAGTGATACATTTTAATCTCACAAGAACACGGGAATATCTAATGAAGTACAAAAGCAATACATTTAAAAGCTGACAGAAGGAAGTACTCTAACACAATATGCAATTAACCTACAGTCTCATTACTGGAACATATCACTGAGGTCAAGAGCTTAGTAAGATTCACTAAAAGAATTAGGAATTATATGCCTCATGAGGACATTCGCATACACATCAGGCAGGGTTTCTGAAGACACATTATAAGAAAAGAGTTTCTTTTATGACTGATTATTCTTTTCTGAAAATTTGATAATTTTACCATATATCTCAGCTGAAATATGACTCAACAACATTGGTAACAGAGCCATTTTCGTAAAGTAAGATGCTCACCTCAGGTACTGGCAAGGGGCAAAATACTGGAGAAACTGCACAAATACTTTGATTTACAGCACAATTACTTAAATTCTTCTAAGTAAACCAGTAAAAGCCACAATACAAATACTTTCAGAGCACTTTAAAGCAGCCTAACTACATGTAACTTTGTTACTAATTTACAGAATTAAGCTAAGCAAATTTAAACAATCTGTAAAATAAGTTTGTGTATTTAGAAATAGACTATTTTTCCACACAGCTCTTCAACAACAGCACTGAGGTACAACTCTTGCCTCTTTTGCTCCTTCTTAGTTCTTATATCTATCAATCTATCTATTATTAGTACTTTTTCCACGTCACATGGCTCGGCTATAATGTAAACTTGATGACAATTGATTTTGTAATTTAAAGCAAGAGTTTGGGCTGTTCTTTTTTTCCTTCCTTTTTTCTTTCCTCAGTTGGCACTCATTTCCCAGCCAATATAGAGAATATCCCATTTATTAAATTAAGCCTTGGACTTTCAGAAGACTTCACAAAAGGATATGTTTGTAATCTTCAGTGTTTATTTTACTATGAAACCAACACATTCAGCAATAAGTCAGATTTATTGTGAAAATAAACACATTAGGACCTTATAAATAGCTGTTAGAAAAGTTCCGTATGGTCTGCCAAAAGCCCCAAATGATTGGTTCATGAACTTTTCCTCTGTATGCTCTAATGGCTTGAAAAAATTGTTTATTTTTGACTGGTTATGAATAGATGAGGATTATATTTCATCGACAGTCTCCATTAAAGTATCAGGATTTAGAACACTTCCAAACTTTTCAGAAACTCCATTAAAAAAAAAATAAACTGTTGACAGCAGACATACATAATGGAATGGCAAAGCGCAGTGTTATTTTAAAGCTGCATTTACACAATGAGTTTCCCAATTTACCTAATTATATATCCCAAAAAGAAAAGAATAAATCATGGTTCAAAGATACTGCAAGACTTTATTGGTTTATCTAAATGCCTCTAGCAATTGCTGCAGCATGGGTTAACGCAAAGCAGCAAATTGCTCCAGCAAGAAGGCTCTTACACCGCCCTATACCTGCAGCAAATGATCTTTAACAAGAACAGGAGTCTTTTGGTGAGTGGCTGGACATACACCTAGTTGTACAAGATCCCTGCATCCTTTGGTATCCAGTGCCCTCACAAATTAGCTCCCTAGGAATTATAACACTTTCCCCAGTATCAAGGAGTCAGCGTCAATTTCCAAATCACTCAGATCGTCTCAGATCTTTCCAGCACACAGAGACCAAGCTGCTACGTCGTAAAACCAGGATGGAGAAGTATTCCTCTGAAATGCAGCCATCTTTCTAAGTGTGCAGAAAGATCAAAGTCCTCACTCTCAAACCTTAAAAGAATATCTGCAAAATTATATTCCCATGGTCCTGTGAGTATGAAACCAGCTGTCACTACTTTAATAAAAAGCATATCTGGGTGGACAATGTATTAGGGAAACTTTTCTCAGTAGTGATAACCAATATTGAAATAACAGGAAGGGCCAGAAAACATTTCAATTTCATGAAAACTGGAGGCTTGGTATTATTCTCTCATTCAACACTAATAAGAGAAATCAGTTTCTTAGTGGTTTTGAAGGAAACAGGAGAGATGGAGAGTGGCTGAGAGCCCAGCAAGCAGATGCCTTGTGACAGGGAACGGCCATCGTTGCACGATATGGGGCAAACATTTGAATCTAGGCAAATGCCTTGGTCAGTTTTAATTCTCAAAACTGTTCTTTTTTGCAAGTATAAAATAAACACTACCTGCAGTGGACTGGTTCAACAGAAAACACTGCCAAGTGCCCTACTAAGAGCACAGCACTGAGCCCCAGCGAGCCCCTGCAGTTCCAGCCACCCCTCCCACTGAAAGCATCACCAATGCATTAACACAAAAATTTTCAGCTTTGGGTTAGAGAAAATACCCCTCCCCCTGTTTTTAAAACAAATGTAGGACTCTAATGTCACTTGATATCCATCAGAAACTAGATGACATTCCAACTATGGAAAAAAACATGCAGCAGAATTCCTCTTAAGTGAGCAGAATTACCTCCTCCTAAGTAAAACTCTTCTCTTTTTCTTTCCTTTAGTTACTTTTACGTGCTACAGCAGATGTACCACATTTTGTATTAGTTTCTGCTTGAATGAATAATGGAGACATGAGCACTTGTATAAACAGGGAAAGGTATTTAATGAACATATTGTACATACTAAAGAGGCTGCTTTCTGTTGGAAGCGCATAGAATGCATTCTTCCAAGTGCATGAAAATCCCACATTATTGATGCATGAGTTTTCTATGAACTGGGCCAGGCATAAACTGTCAACTGCATTTAAACACTGAACCAAACGTGAGAACTGGGCATTTCTACATTAAAAAAAAAAATTAAAAAAATCCAACCCCTCACACAAAACAGAAAATACTAAAGTGATAGTATTATTTTTACATAATTCTTTCATAACAGATCATTTCTCTGTATTTCTATTTTGAAAATTCACGCCTGCTGGTCCCAGATGAGGGTGTTCCTCTAGAACTGCAATTTGTTTCATTGTGTTTTCATTCATTTTCATTCTCTTCATGAGCAAAAGTGACATTTGAAAAACCAAAAGAAAAGGACAGAGGAATTGGAACCTCGTATTTACAGCACATTTATAGCATTTGGCATGTTGGACACAGTTTTCTGAAAGTTATTATTAGATTTGCCAGCAAGAACCCTGCTGCTTTTTCAGGACCTTGTGGGTTTGATCTACGAAGGCAAATCCTGAGGCTTTAAAAGCCTGGCTGCAGCCAGAGTCTCAAGTGAGCTCTTTGGCTTCCTACACATTAGAAGCACAAGAACTACCAGACCAGACTGAAAGTCCATCCAGCCAAGAGTCATGTATCCCCCTGTGGCCAGTAGTGGAAACTCATAATAAATGCTTATGAGGAACAGAGTGACACCTCCCTCATGTTCTCTCCCACGAGTTGGACGCACCACACGTATTTCATCATCATGTAATCCCTGGGAGGAGACAGCAGCATGGCCTGACACAGGCATCACACAGACAGAACGCTGACACAGTGGAACGGAGCAGGCTGATGCAATGTGGGGTTGCTCTGGCTTTTGTCAGGCTTCCTGGGAGGTCAGAAGTGTGGCAGCAACCGAAGTAGGCAGAAGCTACACTGCCCCACCAAAATGGTCATCAGCATTTCAGGCCTCCCATAAGCATGAAGCTGCAAAAGGAGCTTCTCCAGCTCTCAGGTACCAGGTCCACAGATAAGAGAGGCTGTATCAGTTTTGAAGGTGGCATATTTTGCAACCTACTGGCAAGGGCTACCAAAAACAGTGACCTAAATTTGACCCAGTAGTTTGACACTAGCAAATCAAACACCAGGCATTGACCTATTTGGGTGACAATCGCTTCTGGCTTTCAAACCTAGTGAAAAGAGAGGAAATATTCAAATTGGTTGGCACCCACAATCTGTGCAAGATTCCTCAAAAGTCCGCTTGCACAGAGTACAAATACTTCGATAATTTAGAAATAACGCCATTTACTATTATGACAATCTCCCTTCATACGGCAAAGGTACTTCCTCCATTTGTGGCCTTTAATGCACAGCTTTTTCCTACGGAAAGACAGAGGCAGTGATGCACTCTCATTCTCATTTAGGAAACTGACACCTATTTCCGATATGTAAGATCTCAATTGTCACCAACCTTCCAAATATCCTCTTCAGCCAGGTATTTGTTGTCCTCCTTATGGACTTCCTTAATCCCTGACACTGAAGTTATCCACTCCAGAATTAGGCAGCTCTTCATTAATTTAAAAAATAAATTAGTCACACCTATATTTGTAGTTTATTCAACAGCATTTCCTGACTTGCACAAACTGAAGTCTTAAGGTTAAAAATTGCCTCTATTGTGCAAAACAGTATCTCTAAAACCAGAAAAAAGCTCAGAAATAATTGTTAATATTTAACTGCCTTTTTATTTTGCAAAATATATGACATTTATTTTATAGCAGATTCTCCACCAACTGGCTGAACAGCTCTGTACTTCATTAATATAAATCTATATTTCATAGAATCACAGGATCATAGAATGGTTTGCCTTGGAAGGCACCCTAAAGATTATCTCATTCCAACCACCCTGCCACGAGCAGGGACATCCATCACTAGACCAGGTTGTTCAAAGCCCCCTCCAACCTGGCCTTGAATGCTTTCAGGGATGGGACAGCCACAGCTTCTCTCACTAGCCACATAATGAAGAATTTCCTCCTTTTATATAACCTACCCGCTTTCAGTTTGAAGTCATTCCCCCATGTTCTATCACTATATGCCCTTGTAAAAAGTCCCTCTCCAACTTTCTTGCAGGCCCCTTTAGGTACTAGAAGATGCTCTAAGAACACTCCAGAGCCTTCTCTTTCCCAGGCTTTCATTTTAAGTCTTCAAAGGAAGTTATTAGAATTTTTAATTTGTAAATTTTTTTTGTAAGCTGAAAAGATTTCATTGCAGAAAGCTGAAATTAGCATTAAAACTAGCTCTACTTTGCTGGTTAATACAAAATTGAAAATATAAGCAAAAAGTTGCTAGATACATCCAAACCATAGCCAACACGAATAAGGAAGCACCATCAGTGTAGATATACAGATATATAGATAGATAGATGAAATATAGATATATAATTGGAGCTGCTGTTGAATCAAAATGTAATTATAAAACTGGAAAATAAATCTAAATTGTTTAGATTTGCAAATACTTCCGCAAGATGAGAAACAGCTAACTAGCCTAACTCAGCAAGGAGGCCATTTGTGCTACCCATCAGTTAAGACACTATTGCAAACATTTAATGGATACGCTCAACTAAGTTGCATATTTATGCAACATAAAACGTAAGTGAAAATACAAGTTTTTAGACACAGGAACTATAAATACATGATGTATAACAATTTCATTTTTTTTTTCCTTCCTCCCCCAAGAATCTCTTTAAATTCATCTGTTCAAACAAATCTCACAAAATCAAAAAAGTTTTTGTATCTCACTTATAATAGCAGACACATCACAAGGATAGGAAATTCTTTGAATTAACGTTTTGGTGTTGATGCTTGTACATATCAAACTTGTACATGGCTTGGGAAAATTTAACCCTTACCTAAAACAACACATGATGAGGAAACAAAAGCAGCCAGAGACTCCAGCACAGCAACTCTGCCTTCATGATTTCCCTTGAACAGTACTTTTCTCTTTGTTCCTAAAACAACTGTTCATTATTTTTGTACAGAGACTTGTTCATCTATTTTAAAAATCTGTAATATGAAGTATTTATACAACAGCTCTGTAACAATTATCACTGTGACATAGAAGAAGAAGCAAATAGGTTCATCACAATAATTGAAGGGCAGCAAATGAGCTTTGTTTAATTCAGATGTTTTATTGGAAGGAGTAGGCTTCAGTGCCTCAGTCATGCAGCAGCAGTGTCTAGGGAATAAACTGCTAGAGGGCAATTAATTAAACAGCTATGAAGGGACAACATGACCTTTTATTTTCCAAGTATTTATAATTATTTTTTAAAAGACTAAATAATATGATCAATTATACATACTTTATGATAACAGAAGAGCAGCAGAAATTCTCTATATTTTATATTGCTGTCTTTCATAGCCATTTATGGGCTTTCAGCTGAGAGGAAGAGACTGTCATCATTAACTGAATTCAATTTCACATTGCTAAAATTGATCCTATTAAAATAAACCTACTGGCACAAAAGGCAACTTTCATTGTTTCTTTCCAGCCAGCCATGAGAGAAAGGGAAAGGGGGCTCAACCCATTTCTACTTTAATCAATAATCTCTTTAGATGGCATCCTCTGTGCTCCTCACTGACGCTGCCCTCTGAAGAGCCATTCTACAGTTTTACTCAACCAGAGACCAAAAGAAAGCTAGCACTTTTTGTTTTATTACACAGAGCTGTGTGATTGCCTTTTCTGTGCCCCATCCGCTCAGACCTCACTACCATGAGCATGAACCAGATATACACTCATACACCACTGAGTTTTGTGTAAATAGTGAAAGTAGTAGAATTGTTCTGGTCAAACATACCAGTAACATCAGAACAGATTTAGGCTAGTTAGGAGAGACTAAAGGTTAAATACTGATTGACAAGAAGCTATTAAATTGAAATGTTTTCACTGACACCTCATCTCTATGAGCTCAGCAATCTGAAGTCATGCACCCATAAACAGTAATTCTGCTGTGTCTGAAACCTTAGCAAGCTGCAGATTGGAACCATATCAGGACCAGAAAGTGATTTACACAGCTGTCCCTGTAGTAGCTCTGCCTAGAGAGGCACAATTTAAGGCTTGGACTTCTTTTCTAGAATGCTGTACAATAGCACAGCACATCCAAGTGCTGCACATCATTTTCAAGAACTGTCTAAAACGTAAGTCTACACTCTCAGATAGAACGGCACATTACACACATCTTCTCAATTTTACTTACTTTGAAAGAGCCAACCAGGCTACTCTACAATGGAAAACTGAAAATTTACATAGCAAGCTTGACATACATCTATTGAATAGTTAGCGGGTGTTTTCACAGTAAAACTACCAGAAAGTACCAAAAGTATTCGAAGTATTGTGGTTCCAGGCATTTTTGTAGGCTCACATAATAGAGAGGGTTACACCCCGCAGACCTCTGAAATTTTTACAGATGTTCTTACTTCTTTCTATTTAATCAGGCCATGCCTATTACTTAGCAGAAAAGATAATTTGAGAGAAAGTATTTTCATGCCTTAATCACATTAGCCGGGTTCCAAATTAATTGCTACCTTTAGGCATTACTTTTAGTCACAGGCAACACAGTTTGCTGGGCTTCTCTTTCTTTCTTTTTCAATATGATCCAATCACATGTATCAAAATATTAGTTTATTAATAGAATTCATAAATAATAATTAATAATATATAAAGCACTTATGCTAAATAATTTTTATAAATACATTTAAATCAGTACAAAGTTAAATGCAAAACCTGATAGGCAATAGAGTGGATATGTGGCACATCTAATGCAATGTCTGCTGTTCTCACAGATATTGTGACACAGATCTATCACCTTATTCCCAGATATTTACAGATGTTACTGCTATTTCCTAACTCCGTGGTGTCTCTCAGCTTGTCTGTGGACTTAAGAATTTTCTGTATTCGCGTACATTTACATAGTAGAATGATTTTTGTGTGCCATTTTCTCATTGAAAACTCTCTATCATTTTAGATAGTAGAAAGTTAATATTTTGTTGGCCTTCTTAACAGCCACCATGCACAGCGTTTAGCAAGACATCCAGGATTGCACTATAACTATTAATCAAAATAAAACACTGGTAAAGGTTTCTCCATTAACTCCCATTCAGATGTGGGTGAACATGACTTAGACAAGCCAAGATACCTGTGACATTCAGTGCAAAAAGCAACACTGCCCTTCACCTTGACCTTTTATATCTCTGCTGTATTTACAGGAGGAACAAATTTCAAGTATAATTAATTTTTTAGTTTAGAAAAACCAAAGGCAAATTTTAAATCTAAAATACATACTAAGGATGAAAATCATGGTGGTAGAAAAACTAGTATTTCGTCAAGTTTTTAAAAAGGAAGAAACACAAAGCATGTTGCATGAACCTCGGACTGTGCAGGTCCTCATATTATCTGAAAACCAAAGTGCTGAAGGTTATTAAAGCCAAGATACAGAAAACATAACAATCTCAATTGGAAGGCTGCATCCATATACGGAAACTAGCAGCTACCCTTCAGTTTGTCTGAAAATGTGCAGGCATAAAATGATTATCTAAAGTGAAAAGAATTGAATCCAAATTTCCCAAAAGAGGAGTGGACTGGAAGTGAAGGAGTTTTTTAAGTAGAAAATGGCTTAAGAGGAGAAGGTAAATAAGCATTACCCAGCTAACATCAGGCTGTCAACTTCAAGTGGGTTAAATCAGTGAGACGCAGTAAGTCTGAACCACAGTCAAAAGATGAAAATTCAAAAGCCTGAAATATTCTGTATTACCATAGAGCATAATGAATTCATATATGTCACTACCAGGAAATGGGATACAAAGTTGTATAAAGGTCAGGAAGCACAAATCAGTCTAATAGCACTTTTGTAATACTTTCCATATTACATAGTATCAAGAATTATTTCCCACACAGTTTTTCTTCTTTACTTTAACAATCCATGTATACACAATTTCCTGACACAACGGAAAACCTGGCATCTACAACACCTCAATAAGATCAGTGCTACTGAACAGGAAAAAACCAAAATGTTACAATCTCTTACGGTGTAGCTCCAGAATAAATTTATAGCTCTGTTTCAGGCCCAATGATAGCTGCCCTCGATGCACATAGATGAGGTGTATTGCCACACTGAGTACTGTATTTAAGATCTACCTCTATAATTTTTTTTTTCCTGGCTAATCAGGGAACACAAATAGTTGTTAAAAATTTCATAAAGATGAGAGAAGAGAAAAACAGAAGGCAAGAGAAAAAACACACTAATCATTTCAGCCTGACCACATCATTGTCCAGAATACTAATTTGTCCCAAATTTTCCATTACCTGTGAGTGCATCGAAGGGAGCTGACCCTGACCCCAGCCACGTTTGGCTTGCACAGAGGTCAGCCTGTGTGCAGAATCCTGGCCCACTGGATCTACTGCACAGACACAGACCGAAAACAAAGCACATGCCCATCAAGTCCACGGATCCATATTTTTGGCTACCAAAAAATATTACAGAGCCATGCAATGTTGCCGCAGTGGCACATCTTTCCCAAAGAGCTCACCGAGGCTTTGGTCACTTCTGAAGTTTCCCATACAGCTGCCCAACCCCCAGTCATAACATCTGTGGCAATGGCATTTGACAAAAAAATGGATAAAGCTACACTAAATACAGTACAACTATACTATATACCAGTTTGCATGAAACAAAATACCAGCTGAATTTTACATATTGGGGAGGAAAAAAGCCACAAATCACATCTTTATTTTTTATGTTGACATTGTTTTAACTTGTAAAAGCAATAATGACCATAACACAGACCATATAATCTGACCATTGCATTGTCTTCCCCTGCTTTTAGAGTTTTAAAAGACTAATTTTATAGGAATGCAATTACGTTTTTTTAAAGCAATCTCGTTAACTGCTCTCAAGAGCATGTTTCAACACAAGCTTTTTAAGGGAGTACTTAAATATGCATCTCCAGGGCTTTACTACTGTGCATGCACACCACAGAGAAAACAACCCTGTACCTTAACTAGTAACCTACTTGCTTTTCTCCCATTTGGGTCAACTGAGAAAAAAAATACATTGAAACCATCATGAGTATTCAAGACTAGCTGTGACCTTATCTTCATCAGCTGAAATACTTCAACAAATACAGGATACTCCTGTATTTTCTACACTTACAATCCTAAAATTTGTATCAGCTCATGGGCTGGAAAATAAGCAAAATTTTACACAAATTTTTGGAAAACGACAGAAATTCCATTCCACATGAAAAACAGAGTATGTGGAATATTTTAAAAGTAATCTTGGTCTCACTGGAAGATTTCCAGGGCAAACATTCACTAGAATGGAAAGACTTGCTATCAAGCAAAATCATCTCTAAGAAAGGATGAGCTTGAATAGCCTCCCACATCCCATTCACTTTCCTGTAAATATCTACATGACCTCCATGGCTCATCGAATCCAGTGAAGTCTCTAATCCAGGGCAAAGGGGACAGCAGAGCTTACGTGATAGGAAATTTTGGTTAATAAGTGAGATAATGCATAGTTCATACAAAGAAATCCAATTCCATCAGGTTGGACTGGATTGTCCTTGTAACGTCCTTCCCAGGACACGGGTTTTCAGAGGAGCCTGTGTGCAGTACTGTACGCATCCCTGTGGGCATTTACTTTGTTGTCACTCACCTAAAAATCTATTATCTCACATTTCTGAGTGCTCCCAGGTCAAGCACAGGTCCAGCACACATTTTAAATTCCAGCTTTGTGCCACACAAAACTGATGCTGCTTCTGAATTCACAGCTGTCAAAGCCACACATATGTACACTGCTCTGATCAAACCACTGTCTATTGCAGAAAGAATCTGCAACTCAGATTACCTATTCATGGATAAACAAAAGTTGTCCATATTTAAAGGGAGGAGCATTTTCAGGGATCAACAAATTCTACAGGAGTCCCAAAGAAGGAAAAAGGAATTCAATTGACAGAAGTCTCATGAAAATATTTAAAATAGGAAGGGCTGCAAGACAGAAACAACTATTTTCTCATTTACTTAAACATTCATAGCATGCATCTGAAGCAGTATTTTCTGGAAATCCAGGAAGCAGAATACATCTTTTATGTTAGAAGCAAGAATTTCCATTATAGATAAGACACCAGCCCAGTGAACAGGGTGATTGTTACACTGTTTCCTTAGAGAAGTGGGGACCCTACCTTAAAGCAACACTTGGTGCCTTTTTTTTTCTATGTACGCTTTTGAAAAACACTAACCCTTTTCCCTAAAATGACTTTGTTTTTTTAAGATACAACTTTCTCAAGGGATGGAAGTACACTGACACAGAAGAGTTATTTCTTTAGGGAATAGGAAGTGGGAGGTTCCCCCTCCAGTTGCAAGGTAACATGACAGATTTCATAAATTGAGGAAATGAGCATAAAATTCAGTCTGTTTTCCCGTATAAAACACTATTAATGATATATTAACTTACATAACCAAGACTATCTCAATAAACTTTCCAATAATATGTGGGAAGTATTCTTTGAGATTGACATCATTAATACCAATGAAAATTAATGTGAATACCACAATGTTCTTTAGCACATCAACAGAGGAACGTTCCCCATGGGAATTAACAAGGAATACCTATATTTAGCAGCAATGCAAAATAAAATAGTTAGGATAAAGCTGGCATTACAGCAGCCCTTATTAATGCCAGAAGTTCAGTTTTCTTTAAAGATCTAGAAGAAGAAAAGTAAAGGACAAATTTTTAATTGTTAACATGGCAACTATACATCTGATTTGGAATACAGGATGCTAGGAGAGCTGGCTGCAGCAAAACAAAATCAGCAAAAGAACAGATGAAATACATTGCTTCAGTAAATAATGCCTTCCTGTGGTTTGAGTATGGCTGGAGTAGAAGAATCTTTCAGCAACTTTAACTAAAACTGAATCTGCATTACATTCATCACCCCATTGACAACAACAGAAAACAGGCACACACTTGTTCAGGTCTGAGGTTCTGCCTAGAGACTTTCCTTTCTTTCCCTTTCCCAATTAAGGCCAGATTCTTTTCCATTACTTCCAAATTAAATTTGACCGCTAAAACAACATAACACTGAGCAAAAGATTGTGCAGTGCAGAATCTATCCAAAGTGGTAATTTCACTATTAAGTGAAGTAATGCCAGCAGATTTTCCTCATTTTCAAACTGCAAAACCTTTGACTTTTTCTCCCCTGGGACTTGAATTAGAAGGTGCGGGCAGCAAGGGATAAAAGAGGGTGGCTGGGAGCAGAAAGGTGGTACACACTTTGCCACACCCTCTCTTCCCATATGCTTCTCCAATTACATTCTTTTGTGGGTCTGTACATATAGCTGGCTAGGACTAATTTAAAATTCCTCACTTGAACAATGCATTCCTGCCTGAGTGGTACACAGCTGCTTCCGTCATTCAGAATATTTTGCAGGAGCTTGGCTTTGCTTATAAGTGAACCTCTCTCCTAATGTCTGCTATAAATTAACCTACGGGCGCAAATAAAGGGAGTTTTATTGCATTATGATTGATGAATTTCCTTGTGAGAAAATGCTCAACAAAAATAAAAAAAAGAAATATTAGCCCAATGATAACAACATTTTAAGCGTATGTATTTCTGGGAATTGTACTTGCAACTTTAATAATGAACAGCAGTCTTTGTCAATGGAAATCTTGCTTCTGTCGGGAAGCCAGGGAAAGGGAAATGGTAGGCGAAAGGGAAATGGTGGGCTGGCGTATTGTATCTATAAAACCATAGCCTCATAGGTATTTACAGACATTGTTAGACAATATTAACATATTGCATTTTATATATCACATTATCTATCATTTATACTAAGCATTCTATTAATAATTTAAATATTACTTTACTAGATGTGTACCTGAAAGCCATAGCCAGGCCTTCTTAGTGCTCATATAATCAAAACTTATACAATTAACTTTTAAAGACTTTGATTGCAGTGTTTTGAACAGTTAAACAGCTGCCTGAATGGGAAAACATGTAACTTCCTGTTACAGTGGTTCACAAATTCCTGATTTTGTTGCCTTGAATTCAGAGCACCACCACCACACTTAAATAGGAAAAAAAAAATCCAAAGCTAATTAGTTTTTAAGACAGGATCATTTTTAAAGCTTTCAGCTTATAAAAATGCATTGTAATAGAGCATATACAGAGATGAGAAACTGCTTTGGTCAGTTAACGATTCAAATGCTTTTTTGCAATGGCAATGCAAAAGTGTTCAGTATCTTGCCAGTTAACACCAACATAGCTGTGTGGCTCGTAAGTAACAAAAACCCAAATCTGATATAAAGCCACCCACTAAGCTGAAAATATTTAGAATTACAACCTTAGCATGCTATAATGAAGGATTTCACAAGCTTTATATTCTTATTGTAGACAGCTCGTACATTAAACATTTGATGATGTGAGAAAAACAGGACACTGTTTGAGCAAAAACCTTCTGTCTAGCATGGCAACAAAAATAAATATTTCCCTCAAAAACCCTTAAAACTGTGATTGAAGCTACTTTTATTACTTAGTATGGACTTTATCTTCTGGGTGGCCAAGTATGCACTAAGCAAAAGAAAATGAAGAAGTTTTGTAAAAAAAGAAACTTTCTCAGACCTTTGTGTAGGACTACGTGGAATACTAAGTCTTTCCAGAATTCTGAGTTATATTTCAATATTTTGTAAAACACTGCATACAAACTGGCACAACACACAGCTGAGAGGGTTTGTGACATGCCAAACTCCGGCATTTCAAAATAGTTACAAGGCAACCTACTGACATATGACAAATTTCCACAGACAGCAGCAGCTGCATGGCCTGGTGGTTTTGCCACGATTAGCCTCAGTTACAATTTGATGACTGAATTAAGTTATCTGCCAGCACTTCCAGCTGGCACGATACATTACTTTGTGGTGTCATGCTGTTTATCCATGGCCAGTGTTGTGACATGCTGAGCTCCATGTTTATCCTCTTTTAAATCCTGGAACTTCATGCAAAGTACTGATTTGAGTCATAGCCAATCCAGGCCTTATCAATTCTAGTTTTACATAAATTTCATCAAAATAAACTTATAAGCAAATTAAATTTTCTCATCTCTCCACACTGTGGTACTGTACATGACAAGACTTGGGAACAAGATGGTCCAAAGATGCAGCTAAATGGCACTTGGGGGCAAATGAAGTTTCATGTCTTTATACTTCCTGGTTTTCAGACTGCAGCAAGAACTGAAATAGTCCCTGGAAGATCAGCAGAAACCCAGGGTAGCCTCCTGAGAGCAATTTTTGGATGCCACCTTATCACAATTCCACAAAGACATACAATCCTGTCCCACATTCAGCCTCCCTGTGTCCTGGATTCCAAGTGTTACTCCATGATGCATTTGCAGCATACCAGAAAGAACATAATTTGGTCAGGGGCAAGCATCTATATAAAGTAACAAAGGTTGTTACTTTGCCAATGCCCACCCTTTTAATGCCAAGGTGCCCAAATTATCTCCCACAGGCAACCCACCCCTGGTGTCCTGACTGCTGAGGTGGGTCCCTGCAGACAGGTCAGGCTGCAGATCTCTCCATCCCATAGTCACAACAACAGAACTGGCCTGCTTCCCCCCACTACCATTTAATAGATATCTGCTGTACCAGAAATAGGAGACCTGCAAACCCAGGGTGTTCATAAGCTGTATTGCTCCTGGTACTGTGTTTCCTCCTAAAACACGAAGTTTGAAACTGTATACAGCTGGCCTCAAATTTCAGAATCTGATTTTAAAAACAGTGATAGAGGAGCAATTCTATTGTCAAGGCTCATTTTGAGACACTGGGAATAATTCACAGAGGTACTTTGACAAACAACTTACTTGGGAAACAACCATTTCTTGTCCTCTCTGGTGTTAAAGAAAGCTCAAGTGGTTTTGTTTATATTCCATTATATTACAGATCCATCTTCACAAACTACTACTCAGTTTATTACTCTGAAGCCTTATTTAGGACAAAAAAACCCCACAAACTAGAACATGCTTCTTGTTCCATTTCAAAGCATTAATTTCTCTATTCAGTTTCCTTTTCTTAAAAGCAGAAACACATTTTAAGGTGACTAACTTCTCCAAATGTAAACAAGGAAGCAAGGACAACCTTCCTCAGAAAGAAAATTAATAAAAAGGATGGGACTTTACACAGTCCTACGGTTGTTGATCGCAGACACCACATACTTCTGAAAACAAGGATAACCCCTTCATCAATATTACACTGAACTCACAACTAAGCCACATTTAGTCGGTTTTGAGACTCTCCTGCAAGATAAGCATTTTACTCATGCACAATTTTTAATGGCATTGACCCTTATTATTTCCAGTACTGCACCAAAACGAGGTGGCTGCTACACGGGGTCCCACATGGCGTCAACAGGCAGGATCCTCATCTGCCATGCCACTGAGTTCCAAGGATGAGACCCAACCAGCTCCTTTTCCTGCTCTGAGACTGGCCACACTTTCCCCCTGCCCTCATTACAGCAGCAACTCTAATGGAACATTATAACGTTACTGACCAGCTCCACCACAACACAGCACCTGAGCACTTCCAAAAGGTTTTCCTCTTTGCAGTTACAATAATTCTGTTCCCCAGCCCAGATGAAAAATCTCTAAAAATAATCAAGGAAAGAAAAAAATCATTCTTACATGCTTTTCTGAGATCAAAACGAGTTTGCAACGGAGTTTTGGTTTTGTTATGTGGGTTTGGGGTGGGGAGGAAGGGGGTGATGGTCTTTCAATTAATGTGAATGTGAGTCTTTCTGGAGCAAGCAAAATGTGTAAGAAATGCAGAATGGAGCCCTTGAGGTATTTGGGGAATGGTGAGGGAACAAAATTAAAAGTGACTGAGGTGCCTCTGTTAAAACCATCTACTTTGTACACACATGGACATTTCCTCATTAAAGATTCATAAGAGCTTTATAGTTTTAATGCACATGTGGCCAGTGTTACAGTTCAATAGCCAGAACTCTTAAAAAGGAAACAAAAAAAAAACCCACAAAAAAAACCAAACCAAAACAAAAAAAAGAAGATACTTGACTTGTTTTTTAACTGACTTTCTTTTCAAGTGAGATAGAAACTTCCTTTTTTAAACACCAAAGCACAGTTGCTGCAACAGCCTGCCACTCTAAGAAAGGTCTGAACAAATGAAAACCAAATTAATATTTCTGCTGTAATTCATATTCACAACCACTGCCCTCTTCCTGCTTCTGAATTTCTGCATTTTCTTGCCCCAAAAAAGGATGAAATCATGTCCCCCAGTCACAAGTCTTTTTTACAATCAGCAAGCTGTCGATGAGGAGCACCTTGAATGGCTCCTTAGCTGCAAAGGATAATAAGGCAAAAAACTGAGAAAAGGATTAGGGAAGGGAAAGAAGAGCCCTCCCTGTGTTAAGCTGCAGGCTTGAACATGGAAGACTCAGCTCCGGACTTCTGTAGGTCAGCCCAGGATCTCACAACTGTAGCAGGATCTACTCACTGTTTAGGAATGCAGTGATTTTTTTCCTTTATGATCAGTTTTTCTAGTGCAGGTTATACCCCAGATCTGCTACAGGCTGCTGTATTTCAAAGGTGGAGGCATTTCTTTAAGAGCAGGCATAATGGGGATGTCTCAGAAGCTGGGTAATGTTGGCATCTCCCATTCTATTACTTTATTTTTGCCGTAAAGGAGAAGGGCTTTTTGCTCCTCTTCTCATTTTCGTCCATGGTCAAGAAGACCCATTTGACTTTTCAGGGGTTCCTATATATTTCCCTTTGCCTGGAAAAAAAATCACAGACTTTAGACAGAAGACAGGCAGCCACCAGCAAACCCTCGGCAAACTACCCAAGCTGGTATCAGACTGAGTTACATGTATTAGACCTCTGGCATAGTTGTGCAAAAGAAGTATTTTGCAATGAAGCAGCAAATTGTGTAAGGATTGTCCTGCAGAGGAATTAAGAGTTTTTAGCTTGATTTTTTTGCCCCCAAGACACTCCTAGATAATTTTTTTCAATACAACACAGACCATTCACTCATTGCCAGTTTCCCCCTACAGAGCCCTGCAATGCATATCTGAAGGATGCTATTTTTAAGCAATGTGAATTATTCCTTCTTCCTCCTGACTGTGAGGAGCACGTGACTCCCTCTGCAGTATCCACAGCTGTTCCAGGGATAAGGAACACAAAACATACACCTAAACACAGGTCTCTACCAGTGTCCTTGGCAGGCCTAGCCAGCTGCTCAAGTAACACCAATGCTTGATGGTTTGAGCAGGTTCAGAACAACGAATTTTCCTCCTTTTTCAGCACTTCTTTGGTACTCTCCATCCTCCCTGTGTGAGCGTCACCATCCCAGCACTTGGTCACAGGTATCCTGTATTTGCAACTTCCCAACTCGTGTCCACTGCAGTACCAACATAAATTTTCCAACCCTGCTTTCTCCATCTGGATTTTTGTTTAATCTCATACTCAATCTCTCCTTCTCCTATATTTATCTTCTTTTTTACTGTTTCCATTAATCTTTTTAAAAGCAGTGACCTTAGTCAGAGAGCCATGTTAATATTACCATCTACAAAGATCACCTTCATCTCCAGTTGGGCTGAGCACGCACGGGTCCCTCATATTGGTTAATGTGCTGCTTGGCTCAGTGCTGTGACACTTCAGTGCAGCTGAGAAGCTGAAAAGGTATTGCTCTGCAAACCCTGATAAAATAGGCAGCCTTCCTATACATTCATTTCTAACTCTGTCAAGCTTATTATAATAAATCCAAAGCTAGTGTCCTTTTATTAGTAAAATATTTAGTGTTCTCTGTTTGACTTTCATTCCTCAGAATTATTTGGCAAGAAAGTTCTGTATATCCTCAGATAATTATCTCACTATTGGCCTCAGGAAGACAGAATATTTTTTTAGCAAATGACCACACGTGTGCCATGCCAGGCTTAGTTAGAGATTAATAATGGTACTATTAATCTGCCTACAAATTTTCATGCTCACAGTATTTTACAGCTACATTGAGATTGACAGATTAGACCACACACAATAAATATCAGTCTCAAAAGCATGCAATTTAGCAGCAACAGGGAAGACAGGCAATATGCAAATTGTACCAATTTAAGTTTGTTCAATAATACACCTTAAACTCTGGCTCAGTATAAGCTTACTTTGCTTCATATTCTATTCTATTATTAAGTATTCCATGGGATTATACAAAATTTATTGACATGCTCATGCCCACATCTAACATGGGCAGAGAAAATGAAGTTGACAACTATATTGAAGCATACTGGAAACAGTAAGAGCGATTCCCATTATGACATCTGGATTTCTGAGAAAAGAAAATGTCTTTTTTCATAAAGAGAATGTCTGGATTCCTAATGGTGGCATTCTATAGCCTACAGCCCTTAAAACATTATTTCTTAACAGTCTATTAACAAGTAAAATCAACATGAAAAGGCAGTTAATTCTATAGTCCAATTATCAATTTTTTTCTATCATCTAATGCTTTGTATTTTTTAATTCATTCTGCTAAAATCACCTAATCTGACTTGCTTGGAGTAAAATAATTATTTCAGCAATTAATGCTTGTATTGCTAAGCTCTGATAGGTCATTCAGGACTGAAACAGAAACTTTTGTCATTCCACAAGACCAAAATCTGACACACAACATTCTTTTCTTTTTCTGGGTTTTTTTTTTTCCCCTCATTTTTATAAATTTTAAAAAAAATTATTTTTGGCCTGATTGGCTAGATTCAAAGCTTTTCTACATTTGAAAAATTACCCTTTTTTAAGTGACACTAAGATATTAGCATTTCAGGTGAAACTTTTAAACTGTATTCTGTTTAGTTCATTGTACAGCTTTTAGATACTCACTTTTAGGCATATTAAGCCACTGATATCGTAACTCCATCACCATGTACACAGACCTGGTAATCAGAATTCCCATACTCAGTCCTCAATGAACGCAGTTAAAGTTCTCCCATCCATGATTTCATTCACTTGGACTATGTTAATTATAGTTCTGAGCCCTGTAAATATCTTGGAACTCTTTTCTCCTACTTTCTTCTTGCACACAAACCCAGCAAGTTGCTGTGATACAGACTTTTCCTGGGAATTTTCACAGTTTGTATATTATACACGCACAAATAATGGACCAAGTGCACTTTGTCAGATCACTGATCGCACTGTTTAATACAACCTTTGCACAAATGTGGTGCATATTGTTTAAAATCTTGCATCTCAGCCAAATCGAAACAGATCACCCCATCTGAAACACAGGGACAAATTTCTGCCAGATTTCAAGTCTGAATATTTCAAATCTTAACATAAGTGTTGAGGGAGGAGGAGGAATGGATACAAATCCCAATTTTGCATGATTTCTTTAAATCTTGGCCAAAGCACATCTGTCCTCAGAAAGAACCCATCTGCTTTATAATGAACCTCTGTAAGAAGTTAACCCCTGGCTTAACCTAAAATGAACCAAACAGCAACTAAAAGATCTGATGAAATTATTCACACCAGAGATTAAAAACACAGAATTAGAACAAATCTGTACTAAGCTCTAAGAAAAGACTTCTGCTTATGGAAAGACAAAAAAGATCTCAAAATTAAACTTTTAACCTTTTAAGTGTTTCATTGGAGAAATAAGCCCACACTTTAGAAGATTTTAAAGAAAAATTTTGTACAAATAATCTATATAATGCTACACTTGCCTGAAGGATGGCAACCCTCTTTTAATGACAGTATCTATTCCATTTTAGGAAAACACAATATACAATTCTATCAAACAGCCATAAAAATGGGGCACAAAACATATTTCAAAAGAGTTCTATGGTGCAGTAAATTAGATCTCTTTTTCTCAAAAAAGAAATTTACAACCTGTTCTCATCTTTCAACCAAGCAAACCAAGAATGAATACTCAAATTTATAATGGTTCAAGTTATCAAAAAAAAAAAAAGAAAAAAAGGAAAGGTAATCCAGAAGTATGGGAGATGTGTAGAAACTCAAGTGCTGAGCATTATTCTAAGCAAAAATCAAGTAGATCAAATGATTCCTGATATACTTGTTGCTGATAAAAATTGTGTTATATCAAGAATAGACTGGATTCCAGAGAAGTTTCTTTAGGATAAAATAAATGATAATTCTTTGGGTCTGGTAATAGTTAATCCATTTTATGATGACGATGACTAATTAAAGGTTACCTGCAAATAACATACAAAGGAACCTGGAAACAGGCAGCCCAAATCATCAGGGGTGGTGCAAGTATGCATAGGGATATTTTCCTTAGCGGAAGTGTAACCTTCCTGTGGAAGGCATGGAAAGCTCGAATCACTTCCATTGCCTCTGTCTCTGAGAGAAGAGAAGAGAGCAAAGAGGGGACAGAGGATAAAGACCTGCATCAGTGCCTTGTGTTTTGTTCCTATCAGTCCTTTCTTACACTGTTCCCTGAAGTCTTTTCTGTGATGTGGTTAGGATCAAAAAAAAATAAGAAGCAAGGCAGTCATGTTCAATTTAATTGCATAAAGTCTTCTATAAAGTTAGGTAGGATAAAACTAAATGGGTACAGTTAAGGATAATAGTAATAATACCTAGAAAGTCTTTGTTTTCAGCAGTATAATAAAATTAAATAAATATATGATTAGGAAGATACAAGCAAATAAGCCAGAAAATAAAGCTTATGCAATCCCAAATTTAACGTACAATAAATGCACAAAATATCTGACACGCAAAAGAGAAATGTCAATAAAGAACAAAACCGAATTGCTTTGCCTTTTAGCACTGGGGGACACAGACAGCTTGCTGGGTAATTGGCTGGTTGGCTGTTCTGCTAACTTTCTGGGTGAGTGGTGGAGCAGAGAGGCTGCCTTCCTTCAGGCTCACTGCTGGCATGTTGGCACTGATATCATACATACATGCACATGAGCTCTCCTTTTTAATTTCTTTGAACCCACACTCTTTCTGTCTCACACAGGAGCTTGAAAATTCAATGGGAAATGAAAGGCAATTGCACATAGAACAAATATTGCCAAACTGCCAGTATTTTTCTATCAGTTCATACTTATCTTACATTAATTTGTCCTAGCAACTGATATAAACAGTGCACTTGTGTAGCTCTAAGTTAGAAATCTACTACAATCTGAACACTGAAACAAGAGAAGTACCATTTCTAGTTTTATTTCAGCCTGATTGAAATAGGAAAGTCAGCAGCAGCTGCTCTCACAGTTTACTTTTTTTACATTAGCCCATTATTAAAGTTTGACAGTAAAATCTGTAACTAGTATAAAAGGTTCTTTCAGGCATTCCGCAAGACCGGTAATACCGTGCATGATCCCGTCTGCTTTTTGCTGGCTCACCACACTTCATTAGGGTTTGTTTTTCATATATCATCTCTTAAATGTTGAACTACACAATGACTTAATAGGTCATAGGAAAAGCTTTGATTTCACAAAATGTTCATTTCATGGAAATCTGACTGATGATCACAAAATAGTGTAAATGCTGCCTACCCTTCCCAGCAATTTTGTAAATAGTAAGTTTTCCTTAAACCCAGTTAATGAAAACAGTATCCACATCTGCTTTTAGATGCAACTAACATACCAAGAAAATGGGGAAATCATTGGGACTTCATTGTGTTCCACCAGTGACTTAAACAGCACACTACGGCAACATATACAGAAAGTCTAAAACATGCAAGCATTTAGATAAATAAATAGAAATCACACAGCTAATGCTCTACAGTTCATTAAAAATGCTAGAGTTTTAGTCAATTGAACCTCAACCTCACTATGACACATCAAGTACTTAAAGAAATGAATTCCCCAGGTTCATTTAGCAAAAGAAAGCCTAGTGCACCCCGAGTTACATGAGTTGAAGCAACAGCAGCAACAATGACGTACCTAGACCAGCTTTTGTGTAAGTTGGCACGAGCCCAGAGCCCCGAAGAGTTCACGCTTGTTGCTGGCATATGCTCAGTTCCATGTGTCCGGCACACAGCCTTCATAAATTACGGCTCTCCGTTCTTTGTAGGCATCAGGCAGAGTTTCATTTCCCAGCCTGCACCTACTTTTTCCCTAAAATGCCTGCTAATGAAATAGCTGCTCAGTGGCATGCTGTGTTTTCTCATGAAACATCGGCTGTTCCTGTGAAAAAGAGCTGAGCATCAGGGAACAGCACCTCTATAAGAACACAGAGACACAGAAAAGCCACAAGTGCTACTGAGAGACATTAGGTGGGCTGAAGAAACAAAACTTGGCTTAGCTCACCTTTGTGAGCATTAAACCCTGATTCTTTTATTGAGGAATTGTCATATGAAAAAGTTTTTACAGATTTTTGGGGGAAATGGGCCAAAAGGAAGTAAGAATATAGGACTCCATGCATGCTTATGGATCTGTTTAAATAATAATTCAGGTATAGAATACCAGAAGTAAAAACAAAGTAGCGGTGTTATGGCATTTCAACACAATAAGAATAAGCAGACAGAATGATGTAAGAACACACAATGACAAGGGGCAGAAATATCTATTATTATGACGTAATTCATGTAAAAACAGACAATTTTTGGGACTTTTCAAAATGAAGAGATCTAAAATGAGAAAACAAGACTTTAGGACAGGCACCCATTAGCACAGCAACTCAACACAGAGGTGGGAAGACCAGAAAATTCCTTATGTAAGGATAAACAATAGAAAAAGTTCCGCATAAAGACCATTTCCATCTAACATGTGCTACTGGTGACCCCTTACAAATACTTGATCCTCCACCTCTGTGCTAATACTTACTATTTTACAATGCCATTTTTCTACTTTTGTTCTATGTTTTTCCTTTCATTGTCACTGCTTATCACAGCTTTGAACAAGGCAAGCAGAAAAATAAGAAATTAATGAATGAAGGAGTTATGTCAGAGCTATTAGCTAAGATGAATTTTCTCATCTTACAGTAATACAGAATCTGAATACAAGAGTAGATAGGTCTATGAAACCAAGGAGCAGCTTTTGTGCAGTAACATAATCAATAGGGAAAAATGAGTGAAATGTCTCATTTCTGTTCTGAGTGAAAGACATTTAATTTGACTTACACAAATAAACTACAAAGCAATCATCACAGACCGCTACTCAAACACCTGAATGCACAGAAATCAGAAGAGAAGACCTGTAACAAAAGGTCTGTACAGATGACCGAGCTTAAAAAAAAAAGAATGTTCACTTTACTGAATTCTCAGTTCTTGAGAGGGCAAAAAGAAAAGCATCACCCCCACCCATCCAGCAATGTCAGCACTCAACCTGAAAGCAGGGACAACAAAAATAAAAAATAGGATGTAAAGTAGGAATTGATTCAACGTCCTCAGCAGGAAGCTTTAAATTTTCACTGGGTTTCTTTAAGTAACCATTTGGTCAGCACTGGCTTGTTACACAAGACCAGAGAAAGCTGCTTTGTACAGACTTCCTAAGCCCTGAAGTCACAGCGAATTTCCCAAGGATATTTATTTACTGCATGTAGATGGTCCAGAGGGGTCTTTTCTATATTCAACTGTATCAGTTTTACAACATGAACATCACTTCTGAATATTAAACTAAGCTGAAATTGTACTTATCTGAGTATTCAATTAACTGGATTAAAATTAATTTTTTAGACTATAAAGAGAGTACATTGTCATTATGTATAAAATAAATCTTTGCAGACAATAATCTTACTTTTAGATACACTTCAGGCTTTGTGCCCATAATTTTTTTTTTAAGGATATGTACAATTCATGGTTATTTTCATGATGTCACTAAGAGATTATCATATTTTTGGCTTGCTTAGATGAGAAAAATGAGTATTACATCACTGTTTATAAATGGTGAACCCTACAAAGAGAAAAGGATTCGTTTAAGTTAAAGGATAACAGTACTATAAAATCATATGGATAAAAATAGGCTATGAGTACGTTTAGATCATAGATAAGAAAAAGTAGAAATAAAGATTTGGAGCAGCCTTCAAATTATTTGTTCCATTTGATACTGTTTATGCACGAACAGGGCTTACTAGAGTTAGAAATTGCAGCTTGTGACATGAATTTTTGCATATCCAGAGCTGAATCCTCCCCAGGCATTTTCAAGGACCAGCAACAATTATTTATTTCTTGGTTGGTGCAGAACATGGCTTCAGGAGTTTCCCCTGCTCCTCCTGTTTCACTAAAAAAGGCTAAGAGAGGGAGTATTGGATAGTTCACACTGGTAACTGCTCTAGCCCAGTACTGAACAATCAGTGCCTGTGTTGGTGTACCTTGCTGGCACAGTCATGGCTAAAGACAGAAACTGTCAGACTGGCTGAGAAGGATTTACTGGTTACGGTGGCAAAGACACATAAAAAGAAAAATTTAAAAACCCAACCTGCGGCACATTACGATTTCTTCTCCTGTGACACATTATAATTTTTAGAGCCATTATGTTCAACTGAAGTTCCAGTGTTCTTAATGGAGTGCTGGAAAGCTGTTAATGGAGTGGCTCGTTTATGGTGTATATGATGAGAGGGAGAGCTGAACAAATTTTCTTTTTATCCCTGGAAATTCAGGCTGGCTGCAACCCATTCTGGTCCTACATTCCTAAATATTTTTGTAAGTTCACATAACTCTGTACAGTAGGAAAGCTTAATACAGTATTTAAACTTTGCTCAAATGGGAGAATTGTCCCTTGTGAGGCACTTGCACTTCTCAGAAATACCTAAAAGCAATTAATGGTACAAAGGCAAAAAAAGCATCAAATTCTCAATTTAGCTGCTGACATAGTACATAAAACACTGTTTTGTTCTGAACACAATGTACTTTAAACTGCCCTTTCAGCTGAAAAGCATGTCTTTAAGGTCCTTAAAAAAGTATTAACTTGCTTTGCATGAACAAACAAATGGGAATATTGAATGTAAAAAAAAATGGTAAAACACACTTGGTGAAATAATAAATGTACCATGTGTCTGAGTACATATATTAGCTGTAAAACTTTCTTTCAGTGGCCATTAATTATAGCATTATAGCAGAAGTGTTACAGTTATGGCTGAGAGGGTATGCTTTTTAATAAATTTGGCTTTTACAGGCACCTACAGCTAAAGTATTTTTTCTGATTTAGCATCTTTCATACTTTTTCATAGACAAGAGATTAATTGACTTTAAGAGATTCAAGTTGCCCCTTTGGCAGTTTCCTGGGTTATAAAGGCATGATAAAAAACATTTTACTTATGCTTCAACAAGTTTCTTGCATTATGCTAACTCAAGTGGCTTATTTTTAACTTAAACTGCTTATTTTTATCAGATGAATCTCACTACCATTGCATATACCAATTTTATTTCATTCTTTCAAGTTAACAAGCAAATAAAAATATGCATTTTATTCCAGAACAATGTTTCTCTCTGTATTCTCCTCAGCAAAACACTTTCTAAAGCACCACATAGTGGAATTTTGTAATTCTTTTTTTTTCACAGAATATGTGCATAGCTCAGACTACACAAACATCCTCTATAGCTCTCCCAGTCACTTTCCATTTCAAGAACGAGGCAATTTGTGTTAACACAAGACAGCTTATCATGTGCTAAGTCTGCATGCAATTTTCTCGTGAGAACAACCATTTTGTACCTACTTGACACACGCAGCACTATACTACACCCAACTAATCAATTCTGTCTATATTAAGAAGTGGGGAGAAAAACTGCCCACAGCTGTTATATTACATCAGCTTTCCTAACTACTTCAGACAACTCATTTTGGGGATTTTTTTTTTCCCTTAAACTAAACTGGCATAAACCATAGCCCTTCTTTCCATTTCTTTTCAATTCTATTCTATTTTTTTTTATTTTGCCTTCTCAGAGATTATTGGCAAGGCACAAGCATCAGAGAACAAGCTGTGCTTTCTGCAGGAATCCCCAGAAGTTTTGAGGGCAGCAAGCTCCCAGGGTCATTGGTACCCTTGGAGCATTTACAGACTAGCATAATATGAATGAGTAATAGCATGTTTTCATCTGAGACCTCACAGCCTAGTCTACAGACATGCACTTTTGGCAGACAATAACTTATATACATAGGGGGTTTTGTCCTTATAAGTAAGCAATTGAGAAATGTCTGTCAATTGATACCAAGTAAGAGATGGAGACACAAAAAGAAAAGCTATCAGTAGGGCCCAGAAAACTCTCAGGGCGGGGGAAGGATTGAGTTTGGAGCTTCTTTTTGGACACTCACTTTAACACAACACCATCATGATGTTGAGATGTTCCTAGTCCAAACTTGAGGTCTCACATTTTATGTATCGATACTACCAGGTGAGGCAACGTTTTGGTCTTCTTGACAGTAAACATTTTAAAGACCACGTTGTACCTGAGTATGACTAACATATAGTATTTTCTGGAGAGTGTCATTCCACCCATAGCCTACAACTGAGGAATAGTAAATAAAAGGATTCAGCTACCAATTCATCTCACAGTTCCCTTCACAAGATTAGCTCAGTTGCTGATGAACTAACACTAATTTTTATCAGCTTGGCTTCCCAGCATGCTTCCCTCTGATTTCATACAAACTGCACTAAAACCACATTTCTGTTTTTCCTACTGTTTCAACCAGTCTGCCTTTCTGTATAGAAACACAGCTTGCATCAGTCCTAAGAGGTATAGTTCAGCTTCATCAATCAAAAAAGATTCTATATTTTGTGACTATAAAGCAGTTGAAATGAAACACTGGTGTCTATGACAAAGACAGTCCTGTGAAACTGCTGTGTCCCCCACTGAACATTTTTATTTTGCCATGCTCACATTTCCAACAGAACTCTGTTTTGCTGGGGAAAAAAAATGCAAATAGTTACACTCAAAAGTCCATTGACACAGCCTGGCAAACCACTGACATCTTAAACACCAGTGCTATACCACGTCCATGCCAGCAGCTGGCAATTTTGTGCCCAAGCTGAAACCATAGTTTCATGCCAGAACTGGAGGAATGTAATCTCAGCAGTGCATTCAGAATGACGTGAACACCAGTCACACCCACGAGCAGCGCCTGCGAGGGAAGGCAGCGCTGAGCAGGTCTGAGATCTCACTATAAACCATGGAATCAAGAGCGAAGACGTGGCCTGGCAGCCCATGTTGTTCCTATCAGAGGGAAACAAGTACCCCACGGAACCAGAGAAATGAATGTGGCAGTTTAGGAGGCAAATAAAAAACAGGCTTAAGGTATAAAGAAAGGACAAGAAACACACTTGGTTCTGGACCCTTGCACTAGAACAACGGGATTGATTTACTAATCTATTTTTCAGACTTAATTACTGCTATTTTTAAACAGCACTGTAATATCCCAAAGGAAACATTTTCTCTAGAATTACTGCTTTTTTTGCACATTACAGCATAGCAGCTCTACAGCAATAGACATACAGGGTATTTTCCTGTTGTCTCATTCTCTAAAATGTAATGTATGGGATGTCTAATAGTCTGTATTGTGACTTTGTACTGGTAAATAACAAATGAATAAAGGAAAAAAATGCATTACCTTTCTGTCACACTGCATTACAAGTGCTCTGATAGTTCATTGTTGTGAGACTTACGTACGTACAGCCTGTTAGGAAGAGGGTAATGTAATTTTACTTTTAATTTCTAACTCCTCTGTTTCTGACAGTCATATTAAGAATAGCAAAAGTTTTACAACTCCTGATAGAATGCTAAATCTCTCTTTGACACTGCACAGTATAACATAATGGGTTCTGGAGTTTAGAGAGTTTGGGGAGAGTTTGGGTTTTTTGGTTGGTGGCGTTTTTTTTACTTGTTTTTAGGGAGAGCAGTGTCAAAAAATGGACATACTCAGGTTAGTCATAGGACGGAATAAAGAGATCCATAAAGGACCACAGAATTAAAATGAAAAGGCAATTTTTAATAAAGTTTGCCCAGTTTGACTTGTGACATTGATCCTGCCTCTGTTTCTCCTTCTCTGGTTTCTGAAAATTTCTACGCAACAACAGCAAATTGGATACCCTCCTTCTGTGCAATTCATTAAAACACTGCCTGCAGCAAAATGATACTTACTTCAAAAAGCAATCCACCTGGTACTCCTTTACCAACAGTGAGGAACAACAGTGGCTTTTCCACATCCAGATCCAAGGACCTGGTATTTTCCAAGGTTCCTTAGGTCTACTGTTGCTTCTTGCTACTTACGTAACCAGGCAGGTATTTTCAACAAGCATCAGTATCCTCTGGCTGCACTTGGGTATTTGTGCCTATTAGGGCTTCTTCCCAGGCAGGGCAGGAATGTACATAAATGACTCCACATGAGGTAGAAATGTAAAATAATTTGCATTACACAAATACCAATATACTTTTTCTTGTCTTCTCTCTCCTGATAAGCTGAGATCTCCCAGTATTACTACATCTGGAGACATTAAATAAGCAATACAGATAAAAAACATAGAGAGGTAGAGAGAGATTAAGTAATTAGACAAAAATTGAATGAAAATTTTAAAAAATCTCTATAATAAGACAGTCCTTCATTTCCATCATTTCTCTCAAATAAAAGCCTCTTCTTTCACAGGTTTTCTTCTTTCAAAAGACTCTTGTTTAACATCAACATATAAATATTGTATTACCCAACCATCATGCACTTGCTACAGCATGCATAAAATTCTCTATTTATACAAAGTCCTTTATGATTAAGAAGGATGGTTTTCAAGTAAAACTAGAAGCTAAAAAGCTGTAATTTTAATTGAATGCAATGCCTAAAATATAACATCTTCCAGAATCAGATAATGACAAAAGAAATCGGCCAATAAATAAATACGATCAGGTAAAAACTTTGTTCAACTTACAGAGTCAGTTAGAAATAGTAAGATAATTCTAGCTAATTAACTGATAGGGGAAACTTCTCATTGTAAAATTGAATTTTATTTGCAATTACCAAATTTGTGGTTTTGCATGATTTACAAGATGTAATTCAAATGTTGTAAATGTTAATGAGGAACTCTTATTTGATGCTAAAAAAACCTCTTGGCAGTGAGGAACTGAAGGTATTCTGGTGCTACGAGATCATTTTCATTCAGTCTCATATCAGGCTCATACCAATCTCACCAACCCATGCCATTAAAATTTTAAAATACTAAAATGATTTTATAGAAATTGTATTTTGTAGAACTAAATTGATTTTATGGAAAAGAATACTCTTTTTTTGACATGCATTTAATTATTTTTCAATAATTCAATTATATATTACAATCGTCATTGACAGGTACATGAAGCTAGATATTTAAAGAGCACATTCATCTAAACGAACATCTCTATCTTCTGTCTGTACCAGAATATATCTGACATTGGCATTATTGAGTAACACGACCAAAATTACCACAATGACAGAGAACCAAGCACCAAAGAGAGGCAAAATCCCTGGGCTGCAGCCACCACAATGACAGACCGACCTCAGGAGATGCAGGAGCCCCAGGATGGGCAAGGAACCTGGTTCTAACCCAGGGGTATGATGAAAGCCCCAGAACAAAAATCTTACAGCAGGTGACCGTGGCATTTACTACCAACGAAAAAAAGAGATGGCTAGGGAGCTGTGTGTATTAAGCTCTGAAGAATACAGTTCAATTTACTAGCTTAACACTCATTTTCCTGGTAGAAATTGCTTTTCTCCATGCTCCAGGATGAGCCTTAAAAACCATTCATTCCACAAAAAGCTATTCTAATTTTAGGTGACAAATGATTATTATATGCATAACTCTTTTCCTTCCTCTTTCTGATCTGTCCACTGCCTACATTCACTGGGTTTGTTTTCCCTTCCAGTATTTGTAAAGCTCTTCATCTCCTGAGTGTCTCCAACCCTCCAAACCAATTATCTGCAATACATGTATGTCTGAATGTACCTTAACTTCAGTAATTCATGAATTTTCAGAACTTTGTTTTTTAGGCTCAGTATTTACAAGTGCCTTTGTACAGACTATATTGCAGGCAAACATACCTATCAATTAATATCAACCTGCCAGCTCCGTTAGCTGCATTTAAGACTGACAAAGGGAACTCTCCCACCTCATGCAAACACTGGCATCATCACAATTAAAAAGATAATCTCTTCATCAGACACTGAAACTGAAAGGGTAACTCAAAGTTCAATGACTGCCAAGAGGAACATGAACTGTCTTCAGTCTAGTTTAGAGTACAGGCACAAAGCACGGTCTTGCTCCTGGAGAAAAATCCTTCCCCACAACTCTTCCCATCCTTCTGCATCTACCAGAATATGATCAATCACTTCAAACAGTAACGCAGCATAATGAGCTTTTGTAAACAATTACAAGCCAACACAGTAAGAAATTTTACATGGAAATCTGCTTAGATTTCCTTGGGTGTCCAAGACATACTACTAAACAAGAAAAAATAATGGCTGCAGGACCTGTACTTTAGTTCTTTGAGAATAAAGAAGTAACTTGCTTGCTATCATTATCAACTAGACCTAGAGATCCTACTAAATCCACGCAGGATTTGAAATGCAAGAAGTGGCAAGAAAACTTCAGATGCTTGAAAGGAGTTTGCATAGCGTTTTCTTTCTCCATATTTCTCCAAATACAAAAACTAGATAAAACAGAATAGTTTTATTCATACTATGACTATTTACACAACAAACAGCCCTAAGAAACAGACTTTTAAATTGCCCTTTCCTTGAGTACCATCACAACATTTCTCTAAACACACAGCTCAGTGGCATTTGAGGTCTCCAAGATTATTAATTTATTTTCTGTCAAAAGTGCCTGCACAAAGTTAGAGGCACACTCCTCAGCTGCAAGATATAGAAAAAAAAAAGCCAAAAACGTTGCACAGCTGGATCCTGGCTGTCAGTCTGAAATATTATTAGTTCATAATAACCAGTATTTTTCTGTTTTTACAACAATCCAAAAAGAAACACGTATTTCTAAATTTATCCTATGAAGTTTCTATCTTTAAAGATGTCATACGCAATTGAAAGTTGAAAGTAAAATTGTTTAACAATTTCTTTGAGCATATTTCCAATCCTTCTCAGTACCTAGGAAGAACATCTGTTTCTTTGTATGTGTGCGCACATGCACATTTCAAATGTATGAGCAGGGAAAAAATGAAGAGGACAGTAATTTAGAAAATGTAAATTGCATGTTAAAAAATGTAAAACCTTTTTATTTTATGCTTCCACCACTTGAATTTTGCTAAAGAACTCCTAAATATCATATTTTTGTAACAACTGCATAACAACATGTTTTTTCTATGGTCTGATTTGTTATGCTTGTCTTTCTAGCCTTTTTCATCCCTCAACTTAGTGTGTTATTACTTCAACTGCACATCACAACATACAGTTGCAGAATGTCCCACTGAAACCTACTGGAAGTAGCTTTTAGGCAATCTTGTCTGATAATAACTGAGGACAACGTGTGGCTGTGCAGCACTGACACGTGATTGGTAACTTTACACTACAGCAGCACTTAGTAAAACTACACACAGTCTAAGTGAGGCCTGGTTGAGTAAGACTCATCTACAGCACTAAAAAAATAAAACAAAAAATAAATTCAACGCTAAATTCTTAAAGATACTCCAGTATTATTTTTCTTTGTCTAGAAAATGTAACAAAGCAAGTTTCTGTAACAGTTGCTGCTGCTTATTAGTGCCTGGCATGCTTTTCTTCTGGCTCAACTGTGAAAAATATGTGCAATCTTGCCTAGTGATCTTTCATCCTGATTTCCCAAGGAAACTGCTTATGCAACCATGGACTGTTTGTGTATGTTTCTTTGTTTTTATTTGCTGGTTCCCTCCCAATAGCTTCTGAACCCATTAGAGTTTCAGTCACTGGGACAAAGGAGCAACAGTCTCAGAGGTATAATGCTTCTATAAACCTAATGAAAAAGTACATTTGGTAATGAAACAGAGAGAGAGCAACTTTATACACCCACTTCTGGAAATACTAAGCACAGAATCAATCCCACAGCAGCAGGAGCCCACAGCAGGGAAGCCACGACAGGTCCCCCCAGTGAGAGGTAACACAGGGAGGTAGCTCAGGGCAGGGGCTGTCCAGGCAACTGTGGTGCAGTGGCTGCTGTGCAAAGTAAGAAAATTAGCAGTGTGGATAAGAGCTGAAGTACACACTGCTTTGTGCCAGCTGGCACCAGGATGAGGGCAAAAGATTTATTTCCCTAGTCTGGATCTTGGCTTTAGGTCCAGCACAGCTGGAGCACCTGGCCCAACCACTTTGGTCCCTGCCCTCAGAAGCATCCCATGGACTGTGGCTGGCCAAATATTCTCAGGCATAACAAGCCCTGCCACAGCTGGCACTAGTACTGTTACTTTGCTGCACACTGGAGGGGGATGGGAATGTCTTCGGAGCAGCATCACTACCACATACTGCCATGATGAGGCATCTGCAAGTAACCTGGTAACCTGCACTAGCCTGTGATTCTTTGGGTAATAGCATGCTTCACCCCATGACAGGAAGATAAAAATAAGTAAATAAAAACAATTCTTAAAGAAGCAAACTATCACAGATTTTTCTATTTAATATATTGTTCTGATTTATGGAATAACTACACCACCAAATTACATAGACAATTCAGTTGTTCAGATCCCTCCAAATATTATACTAAATGAGAGCTTTCAGATTGTTGAGACTTACTTGAAAGGGCTACCTCACTCTTTCATGGCTTTGAAAGCCCGACCTGCCTTTCTTTTACGGTACCCAGAGGGTAGGAAAAACTTACTTAAATGTCTGTGATAACTCCTGCTGTTCTGGGAAGGCAGGACACTGGCTACAGACAGGGAAAGCACTAGAACTGAAATCATTACAAGCTGTCAAGTCTTTGCCCTGAGCTTCAGATCCAAACTGAATTCTCAGCCTCCTGAATGTGAAACCAGCCATCTCCACAGGGTGTATCACAGAAATGGGTTCAAGGTGTGCATTCTCATTTATAGAATTTATGGCCTATAGATCTCTCTTCTGGTAATTCCACACAGCTCTTCATATTTTAACAAACAGTTGCTTTACCACACTTGCTTCAAAAAGATCTTATTTATATCCTTACCTACACTTCTGATTTTACTCCAACTCAAGGACCATATAACTGGGCAGCATTATCATATCTAAGTTTACAGAAAGTTTTTATTCTCTCATGGTATTTAAGTTATGAACTTCACTTCTTAATGCCACCTGTTAGTACTGCAACGTAAGCTCAGTGGCACAGAGGCATTCATGATCCAGATGTCGTGTCACCTTTGTGAGCCAGCCTTCCCAAACCAGCACATGGCAGCAATTCATTATTTCAGAAAACTGTAACTGTGGAGAGGGATTGCCATCTCTACAGATCACTCATGAGCCACTGTTCATAGACGTACATAAAACAAAGCGCACCTTTTGTGAGATAGTGTTTTTCAAAGCATTTTTACAAAATGGCCAGTAAAAGTATTCATATTTCATACACGTATTTTGATCACTATTATATAGTTTTTACTAGACATTATTATATTTCCTGTTGTGACATGCACTGAAAAACAAAATAATAGGGGGAAAGTTTTCACTCACTTATTGGAAAGTTCTCACTCACTTATTTCACTCAGCAAAAAGAGGGTTTAAGGACTCCAGAATAGGTAAGAGCCAGACTATACAAGTCACTCAATTCCACCTGAAATTTTACTTTTCTAAAGTTTTTCAGTTTGACATTGAATTATTTAATTTTCTATGTAAGCTAACACTCTTCTAGCTCATGATCTCATGGTAACCGTAAAAAAAAAATTACAGACTTACATGATTCTTTCCTCTATGGCATTCACATTATTTTTTGTTCTGAACAGGACCACAAGGAGTGCAAAGCCAAATTAAATGAGTAATTCTTAACGCCAGCACACCCGTGTTCCTAAGCACCTAATCTTGTAAACTTAACATCATTTTAAAGGAAGCTGGATTTTCCTGCTACAGTACTTCTTTCAGGCAAGGAATGAAAGTTTTTGGTCCATTTTAATAAGCCACAAGTAAAGACAACAGTTGCTGCCATAGTTCTCCATTTTGAGCACCTGAAGTACTGCCCTGAATTAAGTTCTATGGAAAAGGCAAAGCTGGGGAAACCTTTGTCCAAGAGCTAGGAGCACTCACCCAGCTGTAATTCATTCACACTCACCTCCTAGTAGACTATTCCAGCTGTTCTCACCCCTCCAGCTGAAACTGGGATTTCACAGATATTGATAAGAAGCATATGGGGCCAGAGTGGCCCCAAATGAAACAGAGTGGCTGAATCATGAGAATGTCATCACTTGACTTCCAGTCTTCAATTCATGGACCACTCAGGGATTCTATATTAACACCATAGCCAAACAGAATTACAAACAGAGGAGATGATACTCATTTTATCTGTACTGTTGTGAAAAATCAGTACAGGAAAATCAAAATGGTTTAGATTGAGATGGTACTTGAGGCTACACACCTAACGCACTTTTTCTGTTTTCTCACTGTTCTTAGTTTCGCTTGTAATGTCTTTTCAGGTTGAAGTATTTCTCTCACTAGTTAACTAATAAAGTTCTTAAAAGTACATGCTCAGTATAATTCCCCAATGTAAATTAAACCTTAAAAAAAAGCCTCAGAGGAAATGTTTTCTTGTAGTTCTAAACACTACATTACTTACATTTACTTATATTACATAAGAATTTAATTTACTAATTTCCCTTCTTGCAATAAATTTGTAATCCTATCCTGTGTTCTAAATTTTTTTGTCTAAAATATTTGTAGACTTCTTTACAAACCTCATATCACTGTTAAACCTAATATTAAACCAGTTAGTAAATAATACACCACTTTCCATTCCATACTATTTAATATTCCATATCATTTAATATATTAATATTTAACATTAAAGAAAGTATTTGATACAACTGTAACTATATGCAGCATAAATGTTCTGACAGTCACTTTATCCAAATCCTTCAAGGTGTGTAAGGGATTGCTTGAGACCTTGAAATAAGTTGTTTATTTTTAAATCACAGGATATTCAAACATCTCGGTATGGTATACTTACCCACTTTATTCCACAACCATAAACAGCATGCATATCACACACATCTATAGCAAAAATATTAGCTAAGGTTGATTTTAATATGTAATTTCTTTGCATATGGAAATAGTCATACCACACAGAATACATTCATGCATTGATGAATGTAGCAACTATTTTATATCAACAGTTCTACATAATAAAGCTATTCTTACAAAGCAGTATAAAAGTAATTTAGCTTAAGCTGCAGGAGATATTGTAAGATATGCATGACATAATTACTCATTTTAGATGTACTGGCACCGTAAGTTGCCTACAGATATAAAAAAATAGTCTTCTGGGCTTGTTCACGATTATTCTCAACTGACTGACTTATCTACACAGAAAGTAGTGTTGTTATACTATAGCAGTTACTGCTTATTTATTTCCACTGAAGTTTCCAAATGTTTTCTTCCTATCTCATTAGCTGCTCCTGAGCTCCTCCTTCCCCCTCCAAATATTGGCTAGAAATACATGGCCATGGAGCTTTAGCAATATCATTGTTTGCTCCTGTGATAAATGCTGTCCAGTTTGTTGATATTATAATTAAAATATAGAAAAAATTAAAATTAGTATAGAACTGAAATGGAAGTACTGGAGACCAGTGAGCTAAGCAACCCAAACTACATGTCAGGTATATTAGTGTTACCATTACATGTAGCAGTCTTCGCTGTGATAGTGTACATAGTGTGGTACAAGCCTTTGACTGCATGTTTATTTTAGCTCCAAATTGATGGCAGTGCTTTCCTGCATTTTCCACGTCCATCCCCATGCACTCATTTTTATGCTGTTTCTTAACCTGATGACTGCCTAGAAACTCTACTGTGCAATACAGTTCAGAACGTCTCAACTTCATTATCTGATGTTTGTTTCTATATTTGAAGTACAAAGACTTTTTAATGGAAGGTGGAGCAAGGCTGATCAGCTACTCACAGTCTCTCCAGGGATCTCAGCCCGAAGAAGGAGCCATTCTTCAACCACAAGATCTTGTTGTTACTCAGAATCCTACAAGAAGTCAGGAAATAATCTTGTTAATAGAACATGATAATTCCACTGATCTAAAACATATAATTATAGTAAGTGACTGCTCTGTAAAATACTAATCACAAAATTCACTGCTTCATTTGCATTCTCCCATCATAGCCGTAAATAAAGATTACCATTTCCTGAAGTGCATAGTTTCTTCTTTATTAAATAAAAGCACAGTCAAGAAATATGTCAAGAAATGAATTTTGACTCCAGCTTGAAAAGTCTAACACTGCTAAATGTCCACACTTTACTAGAAGATTCTGAATTACCACTAAGGTACTTGTTGGGCTTTCCAGTCTGCAAAAAGGCTGGTACAGCAAAAGACGTGTTAAAAACTGTTCCAGTAGATTAGAGGACAATAAAATCACTTTGCAGCAGCTGCTGTAGCAGGGAGGTACAAGCAATCATACCATGGATAGCTCACATATGCAGACAAAGTATTTAATTTTCTATAGGAGAGACAAACAAAAACAGACAAGTCCAAAAATGCTTTCCTGCTACAACCTCTGCATAGTAGAAAGTCAGTAATTAAGCTATGCCTGACCCATCAAGCACCACCACCATCACATACACTTGCAGACTGGCCCTGCATGCAGGCCACAGAAAAAGTTGTTTATTCTTCCTTATTTATGTTAAGCTACTGTGCATTTCACAAGTGGTTCTTCCTAGTTTAGTGACTTTCCATCACCATATGTTCCCAGCTATTTCAGAAGCAATACAATATGAACATGCCCTTGTTCTGAAGATGTTATCCCTTAAAAACCTTCCAATATGCAAAAGAAATGCAGTTTGGTGTAGAAGCTTGAGAAATTGGGGTTTTAATGTAATGATTATGCAATGTGCATAAGAAACATTTGCGTCTGATAAAATCTAATTCCAACTGCCTGAGAAATTAGTCTCTTAATGTAACATTTACAATAAATTATACTTCTCTAGTGCACAAAAGTACATTTCAAAATAAGACATGCAGATTGCAATAAGATAGAAATCAGACCAAAAATTTTCAAAATAAATGTTATGCTCTTAACTAGCAAAACTTGAGATTTTTTTAAATCAATTTTTTTTTGTAAAGTTTTTAAACAATCAGTTACACAAGACTATCTTAACTTGTCTTGCTCTTAGCATTTCCCATGGTATATGAACAGTTAGTGCTTTGCCCCAGCACACACCTACCACATAAAATCTCAAGTCCAGGTGCAAATGTAACAACACTGACTCACAGGAATACAGAAAATCATTATTGATGTAGCAAAGTTAAAATACTGCAATGTTAGTCTGGAGATTTCTACAAATCTAAAATTCATATATAAATTGTATTTTGATGTGACTTGAAGGCCCACTGTGGGTAAATATATTAAATGCTCTATTGTTTTATTCTCAATGTTCTGTTACTTTATTCTTTTATTCAACTTGTCTTCTGAGGCTGCACAGAACTTGAGTCAGTCAAGAAAAAATGAAGACCCAAAATTAAAATTGGCTGGGCTTGGAAAGACTAACATCAAGAATTCCACTTCATATTGGGTCATTTTTTTTTAATATGCTGTTTTACAGAGAGACCATCTTTGAGGTCTGTTACAATGACATTTGATACAAATATTATATTTGGACCACTCTGCATAGTCTGATTTGCAAAGATACGTGCACTTCAAAACTCACAGCTGGCTTAGCTACAAGCACTTCTGTCTTAAAAAATTTTCATTGTGCCAATTTGTTTTCCAGCCTTCTATTCATTCTGCCCAGAGAAAGAGGGCAGTCTGAACTTTGCTGGCACTCCATGAAAACGCAGCACAAGTCAGCTGGTCTCCTACTCTTCCTCCATGTCCCCTTCAGTACAGCCCTACACGCATAGATTGAAACCAGTATCATTAGCCCACATAAAACAAACTATTAATTAAGGAGAACTATCAAACTAGTAATAAATCACAAGATTAAGCAGATCATTTAGTTCATAAGTGGAATACTCAGTAAACACAGCTCATGATTCTGCTATCTCATTTGTTTTTGTGAAAGATAAACTGAGTTTTGAAAAATGTGACACCACAAAATTAAAAAAAAAAAAACAACAAAACTTAGCTATGTAGATTTGAGTTTCTAAAGGAAACCTTTCATATCTTTACACCAGAGTTTCACAGAGACTTTCACACAGAGATCACGTTTCAAAAATTAAGTTTCCTTCAGGGTTTCCTCTTCTCTACAGTGCCAACTTAAATTCAGGTTTTATAAACAAAGTCATATGGGTATCATAGTTAAAATATGATTCTTTTTCTGTTCAGAAATGCAGCTTTAGAGAATCCTAGCATTCCAGAAAGGTCCCTAGGGAAAATAACATCCTCTCTGACAATTCATACAAGTTATCTACGTTTCATTCAGCTGGGTGGTAGTGCTACATGGGAAGAGTCCACCTGTTTTTAATTAGTTTTAGTGATGTGCAAGAACTTGCAACAGGCTGTTATCGAGAAGGATTTGGTTTGCACTGAAGATCAATTCTGTGAATAAAATGAACAACTTCAGTGGCAAACATAAATCACATTATTTTTCATACAGTAATGAATCACTTACTAAACTTTTGATGCGACTCATAACATTCTTCCCTTCTGAGGACATTTGCCACGGGAATGAGGATGGAAGGGAGGAAAGTTTGGGTTACAATGTTCAATATCCTAACACAGAAACGAGGCTTAACTACAGACAATGAAAAACCTTTTCAAATAATCAGTGCCAGGACAAATTGTAGCTTTTACTCTTGATGCTGAAATTACACTGAATAATTTTTGTACATTATTTCTTTAGACAAGTAACAGAATGGACATGAAATGTATGAAGTGTAGCCAAAATAGGTAGGTTTCTCTTTTCCCTTGAATACAGTCACCTGCTTACAGGGAAATGTTTCTAATTAAAGACCTGCAGAAACTTTGCAGTGATGAACATCCTTTCCTTGTACTTACAGATGCAATGCTTTGGTGAATGAATACATGAAAAAAAAAGTGTTATTCATGTATTTTTTTGAAAGCTTATAACAAATTTATAGCTGTCAGATATAACAGAAACTGACTTACTTATTTTAATCAAACTTCAAATAGAGGTTGCATTTTTTAAAAATAAACCACCACCATGCACTAACTGTGAATAAGTACTTTTCACATTTTATCTATCCGTAGCATTTTCACTTGGTTGCTTTCTGGGGGTTTTTTTCTGATGTGCTAGTGAATCAGTGATGAATCTCACTATACACTGCAACTAGGCAGCTGGTTTAAATAATTATCAGTTTCTAGCCATGTGCTAGGAATCTGACATTTTAAATATTTTATTCCAGCAGAAGAAACACTATGAAAATGAGCACACTTTATTTCAGTGAAGGTATTTTCCAAAACCAAAATCCACTTGAAGTAGGTTTTTTTTTGTTTTGGTTTGGGTTTTGGGTTGGTTGGTTGGTTGGTTTGGGGTTTGGTTTTTTTGTTGGTGGTAGTGGGTTTTTTTCTTTGTTGGTTTGGTTTTTTGGTTTTGTTAAGGAAGAAGTTTCCCAGAGAAGCCTTCTAATAAGTATTTCTTTTAAAGTTCAGTTTGCAAACTGTCTTCGCACAATATATTAAAGATTCAAGCCCAAGTAACTGAAAATTCAAATCAAGGCACTTCCAGTCCCAGTTCTCATAGGATACAACTAAAACTGTGCTGGGGAGCAGTTTACCTGTCAGTACCACTCTGCTGATCCGACACATTATGAACCATTCTGTTCCCGCAGCTGACCCTCTAAAATCTTACATCTCTGCTACTCCTTCTGCCAAGACACTTTGGGGGACAGTTTACCCCAGGGAGGCTGCTCAGAAGATACTAACTCAACACCAGGTTTGTCCTTTCCTGGCCCTGTGGAGCCCTCCAGCACTACTCCTGCTCTGAAGGGATATCATTCAAACACCCTCTCTTGACTTGCACTGACAACCTAAAGCATTTAATCCATGCATGCAGTTTCACGAAACAAATGTACTTCCCTGGTGGGCTGCAGCACAGGCTGAACACGATTTCATTCACCCTGCACTGGAAACAAACCAACCAACCAACCTCGCCTGGGGGGAATGATGCCTTAGGTTTTAACTTTTGTATTTTTCAAATCCTGTACTTCCCAGTATGTAACTCTGAAATTTCATATGGCCTGTTAGCTGCTGTTCTCTCATGCTGGTTAGACATAACAAACCCTCTCTAGGTTTGCACTTCAAGGACACTTTGTTGACCCAGGCCCCAAAATATGTAAACTAAAGCCTTTGAGAGGAGGGGCAAGCTTGGGGTAATTACATCATTAACTGAAATTATAATTGGAGAATTAACCCTGATACGCAAATGGACCAAACTTATAAAAGTGTGAAGAACTTGTGACCCAGGGTCCATCTTGGGGGAGGCTTTTGACTCCCAAGGTGCACCTTTGAAGGCCCTTCAAATAAATACCTACTTTTATTCCCTTAATCTTGTCCAGCCTCTGTTTTCAGGTAGCCACTTCAAGGCATCAATACACCAGGACCAAAATCATGCCAAGCAGATGCTAACAATGGAGAAGCATGGACAGTCAATGAGCCATTGCTTCCTGTGCTCTCCTTTCCCTCCTGGACTCCCTTTCTTTACAATACAGACATACCTAAAAGAATAAATTGCTCTAATGGAGAAAAGTAATTTCTCTAATTTTCTTGCCAATTCTTCCATTTGAATTAAACAAGCCACAAATCATGGTTTGCTTAAAATGATGCTGTGATTTTTGGTTTTGTGAAACCATTGAAAGTACAGGATGACATGACCCTGTGCAACAAAGTCTCATTCAAGTACAAAACATGCCCAGTGTAAGAGAACTTACTGCAGTATTTAAAAAGTATCAAATAAAGAGCTCTCAATCATAATGCAAACAAACTTCAACTTCCTATAACCCCTCGGAGAGAAGGAATCATTTTACCAAGCCTCCAGAGTCAATGGACTTGGTTTCACTGGACATTACAGAGTAAACAAATTCCACAGCTGAGGCTTCTTCAGTGGGATGGTGCTGCATCCCACCCAGTAAAGCCTAAAGCCTGTGAGCTCACACAGCAGTGCATCCACAGAGAAAGCACAGCTCACATAACCAAATCCAAGGAAGACAAGGCATTTAGATGAAGACTGCTATTCCCAAATGCATAGTGAACATAGAAGGAAGTGTGACCCATTTATGAAAATATGTATTTCCTCTGATAATACTCACAGGGGAAAGTACATGAAAACCACAAGCAAAACCTCCCACCCAAACTACATGAAAAATCAGTAAAATGTCAACTTTCACCTGATTTTCTGCTGAGCAGCCCAAGAGCTGGTACAAATCAGACCTGACCCAGTCCTGTGTCTAGGCTGATACACCATGTCTAGAAAATTGAAACCTCCAGAATCCTTCCTTTGAGCCCCACTCACTGAGCCCAGCTAAAGGGACACTCGAGTGCTACAGGAAACACCAACCAGACTCCCAACCACACCTGCCCCTGCTGTGCACTTCCTCTTAATCCCTATTCAGTTTTCCACTTCCCAAGCAGAAAGGTGTGTTAGGTGGACATCTATGAGAATCTGAAAAAAGACAGAAAGCCTGGTCCACTAAGACTGTACATCTGGGACGACTGTGCTAGGTTCTGTTCAGAAACTGTGTTTTGAGTTCTGCAGTTTCTCTTACAGACTAACTTAACATCAAGCAACTTGAAGTGTGTTTTATTCCAAAATAACAATTTAAGTACAGATAGTAGTTAATCATTTTTCATGGAAGCCTGATAACAGCTGACATATTGCAGTTTAAGATGTTTGTTCTCTTTACATGTGGTATGTGGTTAGATACAAAGGGAGTGTGAGCAGACATCCTGTGAAATCCTTGGACACACTGGTAGGGAAAAATGTATTTCATTTCTTTATGGTATCAGAATAAGACTAGACTCATTTATATTGAAATCCTACAGTGCAAAATGAAAAACTAAGTTTTTCTAAATTTTTTTAAGGTTTTAAAATCCTTCTTGGTAAACCAGAATATTGTTTATTTCCCACAACATCCATAATTCATTGAGAGCTGCACCACAGAAACAAATTAAGAAGGAGTTTGCACCACAAAGATGGCAGAAATAGAAAAATAAATTTAAAAAAGGATACCTGCTTTTTGTGCCACACATGGAGAGGTACCTGGAGCTATCATAAAATACAGGTACAAACTGCACTTTTTTTCCCCCTCTCCAAACTGAAAACCACAGCTGAACTACTACCTAGGATTTCAACAGATAATATTAGAACTATACAGACAGACTGAGAGGGAAGTCACAGAACAATAACAAAACTGATTGAACACGTGAAAAGAGAAAACGGACCGAAAACATTGCTGACAGCTCACAAGATGAATGGGGTGTGGGGGACATCTGCATAGTCTGATACCCAAACACAAGGGAGGAAAAGTTGTAAAGATATGGGGAGTATTTATTAATTTATTATATATCAGTATCTGTGTACAGTAATTCATAGTGCCTGCTTCTCTTTCTGACTTTGAGAACATCAAAACTTAAAAGAGCATAAAGGTAAATGATCAGAAGAGTAAAGATGCATATAATGGCCTAAAGTGACATCTCTCTTCCTGAAGAGGATTGTGGCCTGTTGTATTGTCTTTTCAAACTAAACGAAGTGTATGGTCAGCATTCTTAAAAGGAATCATACAAAAATCCTGTAGAAAGCAATAAAACCTAGCCTCTCAGCATCTCTAATTCCAGCTGGTTTCATCATTATCTTTCATGCATACCAGCTTTTGTTAAACCCATTCACTTGCAGCAACACCAAGCATTAGTGGAAATAGAAAAATACTCAAAAACTGCCTTCCATTGTACATAGCATGTTCATGTGGCAAAACCAGCCCCCAAACAGCTATAGCCAAAGAGGCAGTAACAGTGTGCTAATTATCATTCTCATTTGTACAGTACCAGCAGAACAGCAGTTTCCAGATCTTGACGCTATTTGATGACAGCAAAAGAAAGCATAAGCATCAAGAAATTTCCTTTTAGGTAATTAGTTATTTAAATGAAAGTCCTTCCAAAAGTGCAAATTAACACCAACAGTCTGTCATCCATTTAATGGAATGTGGGAGAAACTGTAGTATGGAAACAGAATATTGCTTTTGTGGAAAACCACTGTTCAATAACCCCACCTTCAGTAATTCAAAGTGTAAGTCAAAACTCTTATTTTTTGTCTTTGGTATTCATACTGGTGGCTTTTCATCAATAGTCCTCTTGGGTGATATAAGGGACTGCGAGGTCACATTCAAAATACCAAAGCCAGAGAATTCTCATATTAATTACCACATCAACTGATTTAATTAGGTAAAATCATATTCAAGAGCCTTTTTGTGTAAGCAACACCACAATTCAAACAGTAAAACAAAATATTATCATCACTAGCAGGACACACAACTCATTCTCTCCCCAATACTGGTTTAGTGGTATTAATGTATTAACAAAAGGAAGCAGCAAGGTCACTCTCAAATAGAAGTTTTAATATGATTTCCTAACAGTGGGGGAGTTAAAGAGTTTTCAGCTTTTGAACAAGCCCACTCCACTACAGGATGATATTAATTAACTGAACAGGACAAGAAGCAGTAGGAATCAAAGCATTACTAATAGGACTCTAAGTACTTCAGAAAAGAAATGTGCTTGTCTATTTTATGACTTTTGTCAAGCACCAGAGAATTTCTCAACTAGATGATCCTATTAAGTAAAACTTCTTTTTCCCACAAGAACTTAAGGTCTAAAGGTTATTTCTAAAGATCAGTGAACACCCGAAGTGTCATACAGGATTCTGTGCTCAAAGTTTAATCAACTGTATTCAAGAAAGTCAGCACCTGGAAAACTTGCATCGTGAGTGGATGACTGCAGAAAAAGGTTTGGCAATATATACAGCACTGGAATAGTAAACTGGAATTATGCAGTGATATTTCCTAAAATCACATCATATTGAACTGAACATAGAATACGAGGATATAAAAATGTGATGAATCATTACTATTTTCCTACAACATGGACACGTATTTATAACACCATTCAGCTCTCTAGATAAATCTTACTTTTAAAAGTAAGTTTTGAACTTGAGTGCAAGTAATTTTCTTCAAATGTTAGTTTAAAAAGCCCACATGATCTTTTCATAAGACAGCATTTTCATTACATCTTTTGAAGACAGAACTTTATCTAAGTGAACTTTTGGACTATATCACTGTACATACCACGTGCATGGTCTTTACTTGAGAGATAGTTATGCGTGTTTAACTTCCTGTGATGGGTCTTACAGACTCTAGCCAAATTATTTACATGAATTAAATTTTTCACGTGCATTAGTTTTTGAAGATCAAAGATTCTATTGTCAACATTTTCTTTGGAGAAAAAGAGGAATTGTTCAAAGCTCTCTCTACAATGAAAAGGAAATCCTTATGTCTTAACTTGCAATAAAACACTATTTCTAAGAGCATATGTAGCCAACTGGTGATAGTATGGGTCTGCATGCCCTGGTGTTCTTGGTTTTGCCTTTGACTTACTGCACATCCTTCAATGAATATATATTTGAAATCCATTTTTAGTGGGAAAAATGAGATTCATACAGAATATTAAAAAAATTGAAAGTTCTTCCCCACTGCGTAAGCCTGTGCAATATGCAAATGGATTTATGAAGTGATTGTTTACAGGAGAATTAGCTTTTGACATGCTTTTCATTCAACTCAGTTGACATTGTGGGAAGATTACATTCTTCTGTTTGTTTCTCATCCACACTTTTATACAATTTGCCAACAGCAATGGTGCAAACACCACCAGGAGCTGCAGAGCAGCTGAGAGAACAATGCACTGGAACAATGTACAGATTTGAGCATTTCAGCGAGCTCACCACCGACGAGACACAAGAGCTGGGAAACATCTTTATCCTACAGGACATGAACTTTTACACTTATTTCAGTAGGAATAAGAGGTTCATTTAGGTTCCCCACTTCAAAATGGTTTCTGCAAGTGATTTACCACAGTGATTCATGGCAAGATCAGCATAACCATTCCTCTCTCCCGGGCTTATTTGCTCAGCCAAATAATCACCAGCACCCCAAACTGCCTTGGAGCTCCACAGGTGGGCCAAACCTGTTTTTCATACTACATACAATACAGTCAGGAGGCTTTACTCTACAAATAAATTCTGAATTCTTAAGTTCAAGAATTTTAACAAGACTACTGAATAAATTATTAACATTTAATTAAAAATTTTATAAGAAAGAATTCACCTTTCCTAATTCAGATTTTACTACAACTTACTTCTAAGTCACTTTGGAAAACAGGTCAAATTTCCTGAGTCATCATTCCTTTTTTATTACACTTCTTATATTACCTTTTGTTTCCTTTCTAAGATCTTTTCAGCACTTCTTTTATTCAGCCCACTGCTCTGCTTTTAAACCCGGAAACACTCACTTTGCTTTCTCCAGTTTTGTTAATCTTTCAAGTATTTTTAAAAGAGCATTATGAAGTTTCCATATTATTTCTGAAAACTATGCTCAGAATTGTCTTCAAAATGCTCATGTCTCTCAGTTACTAAAACAATTGCTGAACATAAATCCAGAACAGGACTGAAAAGTTTTCATTGTAGTAATTTGTTTTGATTTTCCCACAATTTGGTTTTTTTTTTTTTATAATGTCCATAGCTTAACTTACAAGTTCTGCTGGGACTGCAGTTGTGTTCTGTGAAAGAGCTATCTGCAGAAGTATTTTTTTTAAATGACAATGTATATCTTCTGATAATGCAATGAAATACAGAACTCATTGTGCATCCTTTGGGTAACATATACGAAAACTGAAAGCCTGAAAAAAAACTGGTCTGGCATCATTAAATAATTCCTAGCTGAATTTGAAAATATAAGATATATTTAAAGAGCTAGGTTAGGAGATCTAAATTGTTTGTTCTATTTTACCTCAACCAGTAAGACTGAATGTCAGAATGCTCCTCTTAGCCTTCCATTTGGTGTCAAAGACAGAGGAACAGAGTTTTAGCTGCTAATAAGGAGAGACAAAGAAGTTTTCCTAAAGCACTTCAGACAGCTACTGATACTCACTCTAGCAGAGTGACAGCCCAAAGTTTTGAACAGTTAGTAATTATTCTCATTTAATTCAGAGGACCAGTGAACCCCACACAATGCATACAGTCCATCATACAAGTTTATAGTTCTTTCTGGAGGTGCTTCAAGTCTGCAAACTGTTTTAAAAAACAGGTTTGGGTTAGCGTCCATTTGAGGCAGAAAATGCAGGCTGACAAATAATTTGATTCTCCCAATCATTCAGATTGGAAGGGACCTCTAGAGGTCATCCAGTCCTATCTCCCGCCTAAAGCAGACCCAGGTAGATCAGAGCACTGCTCAGAGTGGTGAAATGATGACACTTTTATGTAAGTGAGAGATTAGCTGTTGTGGATTATTTTGGCCTTGAGCACTATTTATAAAGTGGACTACAACAGACTGAACAATCCCTAAAATTTGAAATTCAGACAGCACAGAGGTAATCTGCTCTAAACTTACTGCAGAGACCAGACATTTATGCAAGAGAATTGTCTCAGTAAGTGTCAGACTGAGGAACCCCAAACATGATGATGCAGACTGTCACCCTTTCTGGAATCTCCTTCTGCTTTACTCAATATGGGTCCCTAACTAGACCAAGAATATTGGGGGTTATACATCAAAATCACCAACTTGTAGCCTACAGGCTGAATGTGTTTTATATCTGCCACAACACCTGCGTTTATAATATTTTCTTTCAGGACCCACACGTCACAAGTGAGATTACAAAAGTAACCTCTGTCATGTCAAATCCCAGTTCTATATTGCCCACCTAAGTCGAATTGGAAAACTACTGGAATGTAACATTTACTGTAAATAATCTGTATCGATTTTTTCCAGCACTAATGTTATTAGATTATTTGCTTCAAAAATTTCCTATGTTAATATAATTTTACTGAATACATATACAGAAAAGAATAAACATTTAATGATTTCTTCTAGAAGTAATTAAACTTTCAGACAGCTTTTTATTTCCCATTTGAAAATATAGTAAGGTGTGCAAAATCAGTACCCAGAATTAATAATTAATTATTTTAAGTAGAAGACTTCACTTACTTGGTTAAAAGCACTAATTTTAAGCCTAAGCAACATCCTCATGTCTTATCTCTCATGAGATTTTGCACTGGTGAAGGGAAATGTGGCTACCTTAAGAAAATGGGCTTTAAGAAAATTCTCCTAGGACATCTGGGAAGGCAGTTTTCACCCCATGTGATGAATGTAACACAGCAATTATCTCCGAGTCCATCTACTTCCCAGCTTTCAAGCTAAAGTGGTCAATGACTGTCTCAGTTGTGATTTGTCTTTTTTTAATCTCAGTCTCAAATGCTGCATCTATCAGCCCAGGTACTTAAAATTATCTTCCTAAGGATGTATTGTTCAATATTTGATGTTCTTTCCATTTTAGCTATAGCCGCAATCTCTGAAATAAAGCTTTCAGCACAACTGTTCAAAACACTGGTATAAATAATAAAAAGAAACCTACCATTTGAATCTCCATTACACAACTAACTTCTTCCTACCTTGCTTTGTATCTGTTTCTTTCACATTAGCCAATGTTCAGCTCACTCAACCACCTTTTGTTCGATACTCAACTGCAAATATTCAGCTTTACCTCACAGTGTGCCTTTCTGCCAAATGGCTCCTAAAACATTTACTTGTACAGTAACTGTAGCTGAATGCATTGATTTTAAAATAATAAACTCTGGTAGCAATATCCACAAGGAATTCCAAAGCCTTTGCAGGGAATCATGTCCTGAAGTGATCACAACTATGTTAAACGAAGCTCGGTTATTCCTAATCATTTCCCAATTCATTTCTTTCAGCGGTTTAAAAAATTTTCCTAAACTAATGATGACAGAATAATTTATTCTTTTTTCAGAAGTGTCTTCAGATCCTTGAATCAATACTGAGAGTGACAGCACCTTTCGGGGATGCCTGAAATGACATTAAAGGATAAGTAAGACCAGTTGCACTTATTTATTTTTTAAAAACGGAGACTGTCTTCAGAAAGAACTGAAGAAAAAAAAGGCACAAAAGAAATACAAGCAGGGTCAGGGAAGAGAGTATAGCTATGAGCACTAAATGAAAAAAAAACAAGTAAAGAAAAGGTAAAGGCTGTCTTTTCTGGTACACATATAATCAACGAGCTACTTACTGAACTCGTCTACAAGTGATACACAACTTTTGTTCTTTAGGAAATCACTACAACCTGCTTGAAGAAGAATGGCAAAAAAATATTCTGTCCTTATATAATTCCTAAAATAAATACCTTAGACATTCATTCTTTGGGCAAGCCCCTGTTAGAGTAATGGGCAGTTGGGTGTACCAGTGTGGAAGATGCATCATCCATCAAAGACCAGAAAGCAGGTCTTTGAAAGAAAGAAAAGTACAGGGCATGACACACCGTTCTCGTAACAGCCAAAATCAGCATGGGCACCCATCCGTCTCTTTTCCATTGAAATGCCATTTTCTCATTTATAACTGCACTACATGCAACACACGTAGCTGTTATTTCTTTGCTGCTCATACACTTACTACTTTGTGCTCACTGACTTGGCACAGGAGATGGTTAATGTATAGAATTTAAAGCAGCAAGCTGATAGTACAAATACTTCGCACCATTACTGAATTTTGACTGAAGCCATGTAACATATCTTGTAGGCTGCCAAGCAGCAGCCAGATGATAACAAAAAAACCCCCTTAATCGGTATTAGAAAAAAATACACTGTAACATACACTCTCTGGATTATCAAATAAGATTTCTAACATTAAACCTGAATATTTCAATGATGTTTCGATCAGTTTCCCCCTCACAATGGTTAAACAAAGAGCAAATATAAATTTTCCTTCAAACTTCCTTTAAATATCTGTTTCTGCTGTGTTTCTGGTATTGACTGAAGCTAACTTTGCTATTCCTTGGTTGGTTGTTAGGCCCCTTTCTCTAAAATTTGTTTACTTACCCTCCACCAGACTCCAAGTTCTTATAGAATATCAGCAAGGCACTTATAGAAGTATAGAAACTGATGCCACAAATTAGCCCCAGTAAATGCCACAGAATAGTTAGAAAATATCAGAAGTCCTTCTTTACCAAGCTTTCTGAAAGCTTTGTATATTAAAGATTAGGTAAAAGCAGAGATTTTATTTCCAAAAATAAACTATTTCAAGACTGAAACACAAACCCCAATACATACTTTAAATATATCTCTTAATCTTTGTATTAGGCGCTTTTAGACTAAACAGAAACATTTTCATTCCGAGTCCTTCACATAAGCCAAGCAATCTGAACTGATTGCTCCTGAGCAAAATCAATTATATTCAGCACAGACTAGGGAAAATATTAATAAGAATGGCTCGATGTCTTAATTATGTATGATTCTCGCCTAACCAATTTGAATATTTATGTAGAATAATAGAATATTACCTTAAAGCGTTTCATGGCAAGATAAGCACACACTCCCATAAGAACAATATACCTGAAGCAAAGCTTAAAACATCCACATCAGTTGTCTACCTACAGCAATATTATCTAATGTGTCATGCTCTGATTTGCTTTTCCATTCATTTCAAAAATGTTTCTATACCTACAAAATGCATCTTATTACAAGATGACAACTCTGGAATTAGTTTTTGGGGGATTTGGCACTTTTTAAAACCTCCATCTCTGAGAAGTCTGGTTGTCAACTTTCTTTAAAACGAGACGTTTCCAGATACTGTGGACACAAAACCAACTACAACAGCAAATGAAGAAAAAAACCTGACCCAAGTGTACCATCTGGGCACACCAGAGGAATCCTTAAAAAATCAGGTCTTCCCCCCTCCCACCCCCTCAAAAAAAACAGCCCTGAGTTACGACTTCTGCAATACTTCCTTCCTACCCTTCAAAGTCTGAAATTCTAAGTCCTCTGCTGTAGCAGACCCTGGGGTCCCAAAACACAGTGATCTGCCTGACAGAGCAGGGGGCCTCATACTCCCCTGCCACAGCACTTACCCCTGAAGAGCACTCCATCTGCCCCCTTTGAAGCCCACAGCAAACCTTTGGGATTGCCGTCTAGTTTGAGAAGGGGAAGAGGTCAGGGCTCCCCAAGCGGCACGGCAGGACTCGGCACAGCCCCGAGCATACAGGACTGGGGAAAGGCTGCTGATGACTGAGCCCACATGCACAGGACATTCAAGCTCACCCAAAGCTTTCTCCAGGCAGCACTAAGTCAAAAGGAGAGTAAGAATTTGGGAATCTCACCAAGCAGCTATAGTTTGAGTGTCCATGGCTCCCTGAGGGCTCTTTTCACAGCAAAACATTCGGACTGCCAGCCCTGAAGCACTTCGTAACTAAAAGCTATACAGTTGCTGCTGAAAATCTGATACTCGACTCAAGCATGCCTTAAGATTCCTATATTAAATGAACAGGAAAATCTGTTTTCTGGATGTTATTTTCACATTTCTATCTAAAAAGACTCTCCTCATAAATTTACTTCATTTCAGAGTTACAGATGCTGGAGATATACCACTCAAACATGTTTCCTTCATCAGACTCCTAGAGAGGAGATGTGTTCCCTTTCAGACACTACTGTGTAGATACTCAGACACTATCTTAGGATTCAGCAGAGCCAAGAAAAGTGGAATTTTAAATTGCTTTTGATGTTTCTTACATCTACAATAATGAATGACACAACAGCTATCTATTGTGATACATGTGCATCTGAAGATCATTATCATGCTGTGTGTACTGAAAAATTTTTTTGAAACATTAAAGTACTACACGAAACCAGTTTCACATAGCCAAGACCAAAAGGGAACGGCAGGAAAGCAAAAGGCAGTATCTTCTGTGTCCTTTTCTATTACTCCAATACACATACTAGAGGATACATAAATACATTGTTTCTTACTCTGAAAGGTATTTTCCTTGGCCAACAGACTTTTCTTAACCTTTTTTAAGGGAACAGATTTTCAGATATTTGAAATGGCAAACTGTTTTATGAATTATGCTAAGTTTTAAAGGTTATTTTTCATTGCAAAGCCTTCTCTCACAGGTTGTGGCAGAACGGAACTAAGACTATGTTTATTTTGCAATAATCTTTCTCGATAATAGCACAGGACATGAATAAACACAGAATTTCAAGCTCCCTTTGCGTCCAGTGCAAAATAAAATAGGTATCAAGAACAGTTAGATCAGAAGCAAAGGAACAATGGCAACAAAAATATTTATACTTTCACACAGGCTTTATGATCAAAGACAAAATCCAGAGTGATCTAGTAGAAGCAAAAATGAAATGAACTTCATTAGGTCCCTACCACTGGAAGCTCTAATGTTCTTTGTTATATAAAGCACATCTGAGTATTCTGTACCCTTAAAATTAAACCCATTTCTCTAAGTATTATTATTCCACAGAAAGTGAATCAAAGAACCAGAAAGAGAATTATTCACGTGGCTTTGGACTTCTGGGTGAGTTGGCAACAAAATCAAATTTCCGGCGTTTCAGGCTGCAGCTCTGAGCAAGCAACTCTCCCTCCCACTTCACTGATTTCAGCCTGAGCGTTGGGATGAATAAGAATTGCATTGCTGAGAGACACCAGGAGAACAAAAACTGTGAGCAAGAGTTAGCTGAGATACATGAGCCAACTTCAGACAGCTTAAGACAACTCCACCTACATTGTTTAGCATTGTTTAGGCAAAGCTAACTTCACCCCTAAGACTGAGCTTCTTATTAAATCACTGAGTATGAAAACCAACACACAAACCTATATTCATTTTACAGATTCCATTAAATCAGTTGGGTTTCAGTAAAGCACAACTACCTAACCTCTCTGGGAAACCTCTCGTGGTGCTTTTCCTGTTAATGTGAAACAGGTGAAACATTCAGCACAGCTATGAAACCATCTGAGCAGAAGGGCAGTGCAAACGGTGGCTCCGCCCAGGGACACCCAGTGCCCCAGCGACGGACAGGAAGGGGATCTTCTGAGCAGAGACAGAAAACCTTCAAGCAAAGTCTGAGTTCATTTTCACTGCATACCACCACTGAACATGAAAAATAACCACCCATCTTTGTAAGAGATATACTTAGGAATTTTCTCAGGGGATACACCTCAGAGAATAACTCTGTCAATGCCACAGAACAACAGTTTTGCAGGTCTCTTTGGAAAACCAGTAACTTCTTTGTGTTGCCAAATCCTAAGGAATGTTCAATTAAGCCTTTAAGGGGCATTCCTAGTTGTAACCAGTATGATTTGATAGAAATTCAGGGACAACACAGCACGATTTGACCACACAAGATTCAAAGAATGAGAATATGGCACACAGAGCACTGACTTTGAAAGTCAAGCTGTAAAGTCCGAAATCACTTCCACTTAGCAGATGCAGTGTACCAAGACTTAAAATCCAGTACAAGAAAGTCTGGCTACTGATCCACAGAGTTCACCATAAACTTAAAGGCATCAGCTAACAACTCCCGCCTCAGAACACATCTCCAGAACTCCATCAAGATGTCAGATGTCTGCTGTATTCTCAGCTCCCTCTACAGTGTAGAGAATAAATCAAAAAGATTGCTGGACTCCTTGGCACCTTTACAGAGTGCTGTAAGTACCTGGGTTTAAAAGAAAGATTTTGACTGTCAAAATTTCTTTACGTATAATCTCCATACATATTTGAAGGGCACAAGTTTTGAAAATTTACAGCTATTCTTGCAGATTAAGATGACAGCTGAACCCAGCCATTCCATTTAACAAGTGTCACAGCTCACGGCAGTGGCTGCATTTGAAACTGGTGAAGGAAGGGTTAAATCCGTTGTCACTTGGTGAAATTATGACCTTGACTTTTATGTAGATACTTGGCCACCAAGAGCAATGAAAAACTGTGGTGGCATTCATTGACCTTTCCTCCACACCTAGTGCTGCCTGACAGAAAGACTTAACTTAGTCTGTCTTAGTCTGTCAATTATAAATTGCCACTCTGCTCTCGCTCTGATCAACTAAATCATCTGAGATATCAAAAACAAAACCTCCCCTATACCTGCCTTGGCAATAAGTCTCATGAAAACATTCATTGTTGGGTAAGTTTTTGAGCTTGCACCAATCTTTTACAGCTGTGATAAATCACTTTTACTACAGTTTGTGTGACTGCAAATTTATCTTAAAGTAATGAAATCACATTTGCAGTTATGGCTTGTACTACAAAGTAAGATGGTTACCCTTGTAAACCTTTTAAAGGCTATTTCTAGAGCTGATTTCAGAATTTTAAGGACCTACTGCTAGCCCTAGAGCCTGAAATCAGATACTTGCACAGCTGTAGTGTCTGTTTAAGTTCAACTATCAAGAAAGAAGGGAGGAGGAGAATAATATTAATAAAATAGTAAAGTTAATGCATAACAACTTCCTGAAATAACCTGGAGTTGAACTGACTGAGAGAGTCAACTACCAACCTCTTTTGGAGAATGTCAACAGCATATAAAAACCACCTGACCCAGCAACACAAGTATCTTCAACGTTTTATAGATTTCACCACAAACACTGATTCTGTCATAACAAATCAGTGTTTTTCAGAATGCCAAACCTGGAGTTATTTTTAGTTCAATTTATCTCTGTTTTATAGGTTAATGAAGCTTCTGACATTATTAAAGCAAGTCACATTCTCTTGCATGTGAGTATAGAGTAACATAGGGCTGCTCTGTACATTGTACTTGGCTTTTTTTGTTTAAGACACCTCTTTTATCTTAGGTATTACTTATGTTTTTATACATTTACAGACTGAAAAGAGTATTTTTAAAAGAGTTTTAAAAACTACTACAAGAATGTCTTCATACCTGAGCCTTACACTTTCAATCATGTTAAATTATACTGATATAATACTTGAGTCTCACTGAAATCTAGATCAGTTCAGAAATCTCTTTACACATTTCTAGGCAACTGCTCACCACAATAAACTGTTTGCTCAGAGCTAAAATATTTTCAGAGAGTACCCATTTTACCAGTGCAGAATATCTGTGTATAAGCTTTGGAAACCATCATCAGGATAAGCTCAGCTCAGCACCTGAGGGAAGTCTCTCACCATCTACAGTGAAATGTGGAAGTGAGGTCCAAGACTACAGGCAACAGCCAGAAGAGGGCAAGGGAAGAAGATCCAGGACAGAAGCACTGAGGCAAATAACAGGATCAGTCTGAAATTATAAAAGTGAGTTCACTTTTATCACTTTCTCACGCTTTTTAGATTGCAGTATTCTCTGCAGAGATGCCCAAGAGACAGATGCTTCAATGAATGCCCCAGCAAGTTTCACCATACTCACCACAGTCAAATAAAGAACAGATTTAGTAACCTAACAAGAGGTACCTCACTTTAACTACTTGATCACCTTTCTTCTAAAGCCTCCCTGGTTGCAATTTTATCCAAATGATACACCAGAACTATAAAAAGCTCCTTGGCCTGCAATCTGGATCATCTCACTCCCATCTGTAAATCATCAGCTAACCACTGACTAGTCAGCAGTTACATGCTTTAGGTAGCAATTTATTACATAATTTAAAAAATATATATATATATACCAAATTATTGTGGGCTTTAAGAGGCATGCAGGAATAAGATTAACAGATTTCTTATTTAGCTTGAATATAACTTAAATGACATTGTCTGTATCAACAAGCTTATACAGTACACGTGACATTAGTTTATTTATATTTCTTTAAGCTTGCCACCAGATTTTATAAGCTGTATTAGCCCAAGGCATGTAACACTCATAAGACAAGTAGAATTTCTAGCCACATAGTTTATATTCCATAATTTTGCAGCTGCATAGTTCAGAAAGAATGAGAAGTAAAAATAACTGCAAACCACCACGAGCCTCATTCATTCCCAAAAGAATTATCATTTAAAGAAGTGAAAATTCCAATATCTTACTTTCTAACACACAGCATAACTTAAAAAAAAAAAAACCAACAAACAAAACACCCCACTAAGTTTGCATTCCAACTGGACTCAGTCCTTTTCAACATTCACTCTGTTCCCAGAGAAGGCCATCAAGCTCCTAATAGTTCCATAAGCTCAAAATAAAGGTGGAGCTTTTGGCCATACTGCTTTGGAATGTTAAGTCTCTAAACTAGGCAAAGTATTTTATATACTTACAGGTGGTTTTGATTCTATAATAAAAGGAATTTAAATTCCTAAATCCTACAGTGTTATTATGAACCTTCAAGACAGTTTGCTAAACTTCAACAATGTGCCTTTATCTTTAAATTCTTTCAGCTTTCCTACTATGTTTAAAGAGAAAGAACTTTCATAAGGCTGATTAAAATTTTCCTAAGCTATATAGTTTCATAAATATGTTTTCATGAAGAAAGAAGAGCTCTTGAACTTGAGATGGGCAGCTTTTGAATCCAGAAGTTCAATTTCCTTAGAGAATATCCGAAAGCCACATTACAGGAAGCTATGGTTCCTGACTTAAGGGAAGTGGAGGGAAGGAAAAAGTAAAATAACAAAATGTGCAGCTGACCTGAACCTGCCAAAAAAATCAAAATAAATATTACCCTGCATATATTGTCCAGAGCACATATTGCATTATAAACAGCAGCTGGCATGCACCAATAAATAAAAAGGGTATGAACTTTGTTTAATATGTTTACACTCAGCAAATTATCAAAACAAAACCAGCAGCATAAGCTAACTGCTTCTATCAGCATTCATGAGGGTTCTCTTGCATTTTCCTTACATTTCAAATACATTTCTGATTGCTCTTGCTAGTAAACAATACACAAATTTAGGAATTATCTTAATGATAATACTGCACATTGACAAATCTGTTTCTACCATGTGAAGTACTGCAGACGTTAAAGATATTAAAAAAGCCCCACATTGAGTCTGTCCTCAGTAAGCTTATTACTCCAAAGCACCAATTAATGTATCTGCAGCCCTTTTAATCTACTCCAGTGTAAACACATTTTCTCATTGTACATTCCTTTTTCCAAATTTCCTTTTAAGGCATTCTATTATCTGCTCTGACAGTGTCACTCCCTGCATTCAGATATAGTTTATATAAGTATACCAATCTGTCTTTCATATCAACTGAACGTACTGCTTCGTCTAGGTATTTCTATTTCAATAGAAAAAAACTGTTGTCTCAGCACATTTAACTTGGTTTTATTTATTATACTGCAGTGGTAAACATTTTTGAAAATAGTATTTTTCACAAGTTATACTAGTGCCATACTTAAATTTCACTTCCTTTACTTCAACTCCGTTCCAATTTCACTAAAAGCTCCCTCTTAAGTTTACTGCTCATTATATCCTGTCAGTGCATTTGTCTGCTCTTTATGTTGATGCATCCATGTTATTCCCTCTATGCTTACTGGGGATTATGTCTATACTCAGCCACCAAAGTTCAGAGTCTTGAGTTTTTCCAGGTTCATCTGTGCCAAATAAAGGTATAAAGGGCTATAAGTAGTTATTATACGGTCCAAGTGTAAGAAATTATCAGATTAGGGGGTTTTGTTCAAACTCAAAAATATTATTGGAGCACAGAAACGGAAAAACAAGCTTGGTCTTTCCTAATTCACTGATTTAGTTCAATTATTTAAATGGTGACTTGTTTGGTTTTTTTAAAGAGAAACATTGTTACATTACAAAATGTGTGCATTAAAAGAAATTAAAGTAAAAACTGTGGGTTTTAATCCAGGAGTGCCCAACAGGCAAACAGTGATTTTTCATCATCACTCAGTAGATACAAGTGCAAAATGCAAAGAGTTTGAAAATACCAAGTGTGGACTAAATCCTGACAATCTTTATGCCTGCCAAGGATAACATTTGGCCCTACCTCTTCTCTCCTGAAAGACAAAATAAAAATTTTACTTTTTCTGGGTTCCATGCGTAAGTATCTAATAAAAGTATCAAAAATAATGATTTATGATAATGACTCATGTGTAAAAAAACCACCCTGCCACTGAAGTATTGTAAAATATGTTCTTCATTTAATGATCTTCTCTCCTAACATACACAGTTAGAATCCATGTTCTTACAACTACATAAAAATAAAATTCAAGATAATTTTGATATATCAGCATCGAAGAGGTTTCTTATTCCTCTATACTTGGAATCTTTCTTTGAAGGTTAATTCATTGGAACTATTGGTTTCCTTCTGGGAATCATTTTTTCTGGTCTCCAGACTTCCAAAATATCATTTCTGTAATTAACATGTATTTGAAGACTTGATATTACTGCATTGCTTTCAAAGTCTCCTGAATACCTTGTACCAATCAACTTATTCATGGAATAAAATGACAGAGGCAAACTCAGAACCATGTTGATCCAATATAGCAATACGGCAGCTATCATACATAAACCCACCTTAAAAAGTTATAATTTTAATTCTTCTGTAAGAACTGCAGAACTGAAGCAGTACTTAAAAATCCTTGATAATTTTAGCATCTTTGGCCTCCCCATCTACTTCTCAGATTATTTACTAAACCCAGCACATCTTCATGGTACTTTATAAATAAACAATACTGACAACTTTTCATGCAGAAACAGTTGAATCACCAGAGCGTATTTGTTCACATCCATCACATTCTTATCCTTAACTGACACTGAGGACTGCACCTGTAATTTTTAATTCATAACTCACCATCTGAAGACATCACTGTCACTCCCCTTATGCTTATTTTCCTCATCAGAATCTCTGTCCCAGATCAACATTTTGATGCAGAGAGGAAGCTTTTTCCAGTTTGGATTCAGACAGGCAGGAATGGACATCAAAGCTGACCAAGAAGGTCCCAAAACCTTACTAAAATAGGATGTGGTCCCAGCTTCTCTAAAAGATGAGAATGACTAGCCAGCAGGCACATGAACTGGATAAGAACTTTCCAAAAGCAAAGCAGTGCACAAGTATTTTTCTGAACACATATTCTAATGTACAATTACCAAGCAGTTCTGTGGCTGCCTGGTTTACTTTTAGGCTTACGTTGTTGTAGGTAGTAGGCCAGACTCACCGTGGCTGGTGCCAGCTACAGCTAGAAATCCATCCAGAAGTGTTAGGTAAGTTACAACTAAAACCACTCCAACAGAAAAGGAAAAAAACATGGGAAAATATTCCTTTCTTACCATCTTCTATGAAATATAATTCTTCTAGAAACAAATACATCAGCTCTTCTTCTAAGCGAACGAAACTTTGCAAGGAAAACAGCTTTGACAACGTAAAAATGAATGTATTTATTTAAAGTTTATCCATTCAGAACGTTTAACCCTGAAGGTAAAGGGCCTACTTCAAAGGGGCCCCACAGGGCTGGCTGAAAGGCAATAGTTCACTTTTGAAACTCAAGTCTGAGACCGATGTCCCCATGGCTTAAGCAAACAAGGACAAACCTAATCCCCTGAATTCTGACCTGGAGTAGTACAGGACTTGGATTATCTGATGACATAATGTTGCTTACAATAGTTTCTTTTTTCCAATAGAAGGATTTTTAACCTGTATTTATCAGCTCAAATGCTCCATGTATCTTTTATCTGACATAACATGATGTTAAAAGTCACTGTAGTAAATCAAGCTAATCTGAATGAAACTGCCCTAAGAATCAAAGTCAGAAGTTTTCAAAGGTCTTAAATAACAGCTGTGATGAAGCTTTTTCTTGTTTTGCTGTTCCTTTTCACCCACACAGCTTTTTAATTTATGTCCTGGTCATTAGCTGAAGTAATAGGAAATAATAGTATTGCAAGATACAAACTAAAGCAATTTGAAAATAGAACTCATTCCTCCCTTTTCAAATACCTTAATGACTTCCTAAATGCACTATCCATAATACTGGCAAACAAAAATTACTCAGCTGATTTTTTTTAACACTTCTGAATGCCTCTCACTGCCACTATTTCATATTATCTTCAATAAAACTTGCAGTGATGAAGTTTTACTTCAGTGGTGATCCCAGTAATAACACAAAATCATTCCACCCTGGCACTACAAGATGTATAATTAGTTCGCCTTCATGAGCTCAGTCATGCCATAGATGGACAAAAATACTACAGACACAGACACAGGGCTACCAAGATGTTGTGTGTTGACCTCGCATGGACACCAGGTGCTCACCAAGCCGCTCGATCCCTCCCCTTTCCAGCTGGACAGGGGAGAGAAAAGAAGATGGAAAATGACACGTAGGTTGAGATAAGGCACTTTACTAAAGCAAAGGTGAAAGTCTGTGCATGCAGAAGCAGACAGGAAAAAAAGGTTTATTCCCTACTTCCCACCAGCAAGCGATGTACAGCCACTTCCCAGGACACAGGGCTTCAGCACAAGGTAGCGGTTGCTCCAGAAGGCAAAAATTGCAAATAACGAATGCCGCCCCTTTCTCCTTCTTTCCTTAGGTTTCATATCTGAGCTGATGTCACAAGGGACAGAACATCCCTTTGGTTAATTTGGGTCAGCTGTCCCGGTTGTGTCCCCTCCCAGGATCTTGCCCAACCCCAGCCTCCTGATAGGGGAAATGCTGGAGAGACAGTGCCAATGCTGTGCCAGCACTGCTCAGCAGCAACCAAAACACCGGGGTGTTCTCAACACCTTTCTAGATATCAATGCAAAGCACAGCACTGGGAGGGCTGCCATGGGAAAACGAACTCCTTCTCAGCCAGACCCAATGCACAAGAACACTGAGCAATATTGTGTACAGAGATAACACAGAATCCCCCTGGATTTCTGAGCTGCTACATAAAACTATGTCAAGTAATTTTCAAGTACGTGTAACAGGGCTGTGAGTTGGCCAGAGCTCTGAAGATCTGCCTAGTCCCTTTGCTCCCAGACAGAGCTCAAAGGTCTTTCTACTACGGAAAGACCAGGAGTAAGAAGGAGTTAATTCAGACCTCCCCATGTCATTGCTTCCATACAGTTTGAGGGAGAATTTGGTGGAGGTATTTTTTGCTGTTTGAGAATTGGGTTTTGAAAATTCATAGTGTTTGGTTTGTATCAAAATCTCCACTACCACTTCTGGTCTTTTGGCAACCACCACAGTGTCCCTGTGCTGCTGTCTCACTGAGTTCAGGACATGAGCGTGCTTTGAACGGAATCCTGCTCATTCCCACTTCTGTGCTTTGGTTTGTGGCACAATGCTGCCTCCAAGCATGCTGATGGGATTTTTTGTGGGTGAAATCAAGTTCAAGCTCTGCTCCAGGAATGCATCTAATGCCTTTCAGGAGGAGAAGAGCACTCAGCCTGCAAGACCAGACTAGAGCTACTCTGAAATTAAATACAAACACACATGCCCCCTCATCCCCAAAGTATTTAAAAAGGAGTTCTACAGGAGCATTTAATACTCCAGAAACCTCTCTGGGATGGACATCCAGTCCTCATCACCAGCTCCTTCGCCCCACAGTGCTGGCTGTGTTGAAGCCCTGAACAAATGCCCTGGTCAGCCAGACATCTGCTCACCATCTGCCCTCCTGCTGGCTGACAGGTACCTGGAAATCACAGGTGAACAGCCAGCTTTAACCCGGGCAAAATTTCCAGGCAGATTAAGGCACCGTACCTTCTTGCCCTCAAGTGCCATCACCGCAGCTTCTGTATTTTACGGCGTGATGAGGAAAAGGAAATACCTCCTTCTGATCATCATCACCCCCATCCCAGGGGATGTCAGATGAAAATACAGGCAATAAGCACAGGAGATGCTCAATGAATTTACTTACAGATTACTGAGCTTCCACACTTGGCTGGAATGTCTTGGAAACACTGAAAACCCACAACAAATGACCTCCCCCAAACCCCTCCCTCTCACAGCTCTGCCACAAGCCCCACAGACCTGTCATTCAGTCAGGCCTGGAAAAGCAATGCAGGGATGCTTCTGTTTATCATCAGGAGCTATTGCCATTTTATCACATTATCTGTGACCTCTTAGTCATAAAAAGAATAAATTCTTTGGCCATTTCCCTTACAGCATGTGCAAGAAACACAGCACAACCGTTCTTCTTTGTATTACTGTAATGGGAGAAAATGGCAATGACATGATAGGTAGATGTGAAAATGCAGTAAGACTGAAAGGAAGAGGAGGTTAATCATTAAGCCCTACCTCTGACAACTAAAGAGGTATGCAGTATTTACATGAAGGATGGTGTTCCACTATACTGACAATGGTCATCTGAATATTAGTAGTTTACTGATTTCTTACAGAAGCTATTCATCCCCACTGCTTCCTCTAATTTTTCTTTTTTTCCTATCATCTCAAAAATAATAATCCTGCAACCCAAAGTCATACTTTTCAAATGGCAAAATTCAGAGACATATTTGTCTAGAGGACCAACAGTCTGACTCCCTAAGGTGCTTTGTTTTGTGAGGATTTTTAACTGTTCCGAAATATTGAATGTCATTTATGAACACCATCAACATGTGTCTTACCAGAACCAAAAATGACAGAGTTAGCTATCAAGGTACAACATGAGCTTTGATTCCACAAATCATTTGTATCATGAATAAAACAAAATTTTCACTTGGTTTCAACTACACTCTCTGAACAACATAAACTACAGATAAAAGCATAAATTTAGCTTTAGACAAGACTACAGATTTTGGTAAACACTGAAATTAAGTCAACATGCACATTGTCTAGGGTACCCAAACCAGAAAGCAAATACTGTAATATTGCATTTCTGTCACAGACTACACATTTCTTACGGTTAACCTAAAAATTGTATTTTGAGTATCTTTAAAAATAGCAAAGCAATGAACATTCTTTTATAAAATGGATTTTGACTTTGAATGCTGGACCAATTACAAAGAGATGATTTCTCACTATAGAAAATGGGAATTTATCTCTCTCACAAACATGATTAAAATGAATCAAGTACCCTGCTATCATCTTGCACAAAAGAACCTATTGATGTATTTCTGTCAGACTGGTAGAAGCAAGTTTCCCCATTCTGTACTCATTAAAGTAAAGTAAGATCTTAGTCACCTTGAAAGAACACAGCACATGTTCTGCACTCTCTGTTCTTGACAAAAATCCCAAAAACTGCAACTATCACTCTCACCAGGCTCATAATGTAAGTGCTTAAATATACAATTGATGTGTCCTGGGAAGAATTAAATTCAGAAAAAGCTTGTTTTAAGTCATTCAGTATCCTTTTTTTTTATTAGAAATCCCCAAAGCATAACTTTTGCTACTCATGTGCCAGCTCCTGTCGTCAGTTGGTATTTTCTCAGCTTGGCTATTATCAAGATTTATTGACAATAACATTTGGACACACACTCCATCAAAATGCTGTATAAATACATACTGTATTGAGTCAGTCTTGCAATCTTTGATCATACATGCTGTACCATCAGCCCTTCCCATACAGACCTCATTAATGGTGCCATTAAACTGACGTGACTTAAGAAAGTTTTTCCTGCGAAAATGGTACCTGTTTGCAGAAACGGGCAGCAGCAAGAATTTTTTCCAACACCAGAGTATCAGGATAGCATCTGGAGAGACTACACATGAAGTGAAGAGCTCTGAACAGTGGAAGGGAACAGCAGCTTCCTTTAATGCCTGCAGCATGGATGCCATAAAAACATTTCAAGATCCTGCTACCGAATTCTGGCAAGTGACTTTGTTCTTGAATACTTTTATAATGGTTTGCACATTGTCTTAGAAAGCCAGTTTTAAGTTACAGAGGAGAAAAAAGCTTGCTGGCTTCAAGTGTTTTAAATGTTTTGTTGAGGTTTTATTTTTTCATTTTTAAACATAACCTTTCCCCCCAGCATATGCATCATATCTCAATTTAATTCCAAATTATTAGTGGCTGTTTCACACAGCAGAAAGCTGAAATCTAGCCACATTATGAAGTCCCCTCCCTATATTTTTACTTTACAGATTGAAGCAGCAGTAATTTAATTGTCTAGAAAGCATTTGCGATTAAAGAACTGCCAGCATTAAGACTTCTCCTTTCCTCTAATACCTTGGATTACTCCTGTGGCATTAGAATTTTGGCATAATAGAATGTATATACTCATACCTGTTACACAAGAGATCATCCATCAATAATACGAAAGTAATCCTAGATTACATAAGAAATCACCAGTGAATCCTCAGGGTGTTCTTTTAAATATGTTTTAAATATCTTTTAGATATGTTCTTTTAAACATTTGTCATTTCAGTAAGTAAAACACACTAATTTTGCACGCACAAGATGTAACTGTTGGTTCTCCAACTAGCTGTAAGCTTGACTGAAAGTGATATGAAAAAACAAGACATCTAACTTGCTCAGCCCATGTTTATAAATTATAACATACTGCTTTCATTGTTGCATAAATTATTTTTAAAAGTACTAAGAAAGTCTAAGAGGAAATCTTTTTAATACGGCTAAAAGGTCACATTTCCTAGTACAGGAAAGAAACAGTGCCAAATTACAGAAATAACTTTTTTTTTTTAATTTAAAATACAAGGTACAGAAGAAGACCTTCAAAACAGTAGCTACTGAAACATTAAACTTAATGAGTAACTTAAAGATCAAAGGATGGTAACATTGAAATCACAAAGCTCTTCATGACTTTCATCTCTGCAATAAAGCTGCTATACACTGACTTAGAGCTATACTGGGTTTTAGTAGCATCCCCTTTACCAACACCCACCACCCAATAAAAAAAGCTACTGGCAGCAACAGACAGAGAAAGCAGAAATACAGTTCATTACAGAAGAACATAGACACAGTGATTATTTTTAAACTGCAACTTCTTATGCCAATATCTTTTTTGTTGTCAGTATTTTTTTGGGTAAAGTGGCAAGGATTAAATTTGATGGAGAAAGTGAATTAGTTGTGTACCATCAAATAATAAACACCATTAAAATCACTGGGTTTGACATCCCAAGAGTTAAATTAGAGCCAGAGTATTTGGCAGAATTCAAAACAGAACTATTCACAGATGAAGTACACCTGGTGAACACGTTTGCTAGTGTCAAGCCAAAAGACACTTGGAAACTATCCAGTGTTGAGTACATCCAAATACACAGTGTACTACTGTACAGTCAACAACATTATTTTGATACTAGCAGGATTCTACTTCTGTATTAAAAACAATGAGTCACATGTTTACAAGTATTACACTGGATTGGCAGCTTCTACCATACAGAAAGAAACATTGCATAGATTGCCTTGGTACTTCAATGTCAGTTCCCAAAACCACTGGAATCACAGGTTTGGCAGTATTCATGTGAGTACACGTGTATACATACTAGAAGTAGATTTTCACCAGGTCATTTATTTTAATGCCCAGAAGAGATCAATGTGATCATGAAGCAAAGAACCTCTCCCAGTAATAAACATGTCAAGCCACTAACTTGGTGAAGTTTTACAATATTCAGTCTTAATTTAAGAAGGTAAAAAGTTTCCATTGCAGTTCCTATGTCTTCCAAAGCTTAATTACTCTCATTTAGATTTTCACTGGTATTCTTATTCTGAATGCATTTCTTGTGAGTTCTCAATGACTGTATCTCATTATTTCCCAAATTAAAATATCTTTGACATCAGACATCTTTTCTGCTGGGACATGATCAAATAACCTCCTAACCTCAAACAAGTACAACAGATTTATGAGAACACATTCAAGGATACAGCACAGATTTTTTAGTTTTTAAATCATGCTTGAAACTAAAATATAACACCTTTTTCTGGTCATCTCTTTCTCAGTAGTAACAAACAAAAGTAACACTCCTTAATTCTGCGTTTTATTCCTTACTTTTGGATCCAAGATCATATTATCACTGCACTTTTCGTAATATCACACCAGGAACAGATGTTTAACTGATTATGCACCATTATAATTAACTGCTTTTCAGTGACACAGTTTTGGAACTGTTTTCTGGAACATGCAAGTGCAAACCATTTTCTTTATTCTGGATATATGACAACATTCTTGGCCATGTTAAAATGAATGCTGATCTATCGAGTCCAGCTCGCCAAGTGATCTGTGTTACTCTGCAGAGCTGCCCCAGGCTGTAATCATTTCATGTGGCTCTGCCTTCTGAGAATTTTGTGTGTTCCATCTGGATCATGAATAAATACACTGAACAGCAACAGGCCATCAGGAGCAGGTCAGACAGGAATCCTTGTAACTCACTGTCCTGTCTCTGACAGTGGTCACGAGAAGATATGTGAATACACAATCCACATTAAGAAGCTCTGCAACTAACCTACTTTTAATTTCTTACGAAACTCCAATAATTTTTTGCCCCCTCAGTCCTATAATATGGAAAACAGTGAATAATGTTCCCTATCTACTTTTAACACACTTTAGAGGTTTTCAGGATAAAAGCCCCTCAGCTATTCGTCATTCCTCATACGTGAGCTTTCCCACAACTCTGCCTATTTCTATACCTTTCCTTGTCCTGTTATGCCCTTTCTGACATGGAAGAATCCGAGCTGTGTCAGCATCCAAGATGCAGGTGCACCACTGTGGGCTCACACAGCGGGAACAAGATGTTTTATTCTGTCATGCATGTTGACTGCTGCTGAGTTTTCCTTTTCACAGGGTGTATCCTCCCTCCAGAGCATCACTCCTGCAGATAACAAGTGCCTCGTTCACAGTCAATCAATGTGCAAGCAAAGTTAAAACATTCCACACACCCCTTTTCACTCAGCATTTATCAATGCTGAATTTAATCTGGATTTCATAGGAATCTTCTTCCTGATCACTTAAATTTACACAAAAATCACAGAAAAGCAGAGGAGGAAAAGACTTGGACAGCTAATGGAATATTCATAAGTTCAAGACATGAACTAATATTCTCACCCCCATTCGTTTAAACACTGGCAAACTAACCTTAATAAAACATTACTTGTTCAGTGATCTGTACGTCTTTTTCTGCAGAGTAACTACTATTAAATACAACACAAAAACAGACAAAAAAATACTGTTTTAACACAACACTTGCAAGCTCAAAGTGAGCACACATTCCCCTATAACCACACCTTCAGTCAGGGCTGGGGAACCCATCAGGACCCCACAGCATCCTCCACTGCTGCAGGACAGCCTTTAACTCTGACTCACTGTCAGCAACAGGCACATTTCTCCAGACCTGTAGAAAGACCTTGGCAGAAGAGATCTGTCTCTGATGACTGGGCAGAATGTTCTCTGTGCAGTCTGTAAATCTTCAAGCCATGCATGCAGACTGATACAAGGAGGAAATAATCTAAATTTTAAGCATTTTGCCCTGCTGTAAAAAGCACCCAGTTGATGGGGTGTAAGCATGTGGTAAGTCTGTCTCTAAACATCTCCTCTTTCAGGGTTAATTTGGCAGATGGCAGCCACCCTGAATGGTCAAAACTGGCAAACACTTTCCTGCTGAAGGCTCAAGGAGAGGACTCTCCTACTCCTCAGTTACTGGAAGGTGGCTCCCATAATTCACAAGTTAAAAAACAAAACCAAAACATCCTCCCCTGCTAAAAGCACATTGGAAAGAAATAGTCAGCAGTATGGCACAAAATTAGCAAAACGGTGCAGAACAAGGCAAAAAATAAAAGGTAAATGCCCAGCAGCCTGTCCTAAGCCCAGAGACAGGGATGAATCTCAGGTTTTGTGGCCAGATGTTCAGAGACGATCAGCCTCACTCATGTCCCATAGAAATAACGGGGAGAGACTACACCAAGGAGGGAGCAACATTACAGAGAGACTTCTAGACTGGCTAAGAAGTACAACCCTGTATAAAACCACATTGTCAATGTTTTTACCTTTGTTTCCCCCCAGTCAAAAAATTCAGGCTCAAAATCAGAATTTTTCCACTTCTACTTTCATTCATTTTCTTCCAGTCTCAGAATAATAGAGTGATGACCCATATCCAGTAGGTAACAAAATCTACTCAACTTCTTTCAGCATATTATAACTACAGAATAGAGTGAAAGACAAAAGTGAAGTGTAATTCCAAGTGTTATCAATCAGCAGAGTCATGCTGCAGTCTATCTGAACAAATATGCTGCCAGCCTCAATAACCAATGAAAATTATTTTTAACAGCTGAAAAATGAAATTAAAAAAACCCAAATGACCAGCACTCTTATACCTTCTGAAGCCATTTACCTCCTCCAAAACCTTTTTCACTGGCATGCTGTTATTGCAATTTAGCAGGTTTTTTTCTTGGTCAGACTATCTCCCTCTCTGCTTTCTGCAGTGCCAACAACTAAACAAAGCACAAAATACTGGCCTCAACACACAAGGAAAATTGAAGATGCTCTTATTGTTCAGGAATACACAGGGAAACAGGAAAATCTATCAATTTGACACAAGAAAACTAGGCCAACCAATGAGAAAGCTCACTTTGAACTTTTATTCATTTTTCATTAATCCAAAATGTTAAAAGCAGGAATAGAGCTTCTTTTATTTTTCCTAGAAGACCAAAGCATTTTCCCATGGATTGAGTTAAATACTATGATTTTTGTTACAAAAAGAAGTTTTATCACTGTTCTCTCTTCACAGTGTTGAAAACAGAAGAAAGCACACTATTAGTAGAATAAATTAACTTCAATTCCTGACATTTCATCACCCCCTTACCTTTCAGCTTACTTGGAGTGACTAACAGATAACAAGAGAAAAGCAGAGAGATACAGATCCCCCTGTTGAAGACCAAACCTGGTCCATTCTCCCAAGTTTGAGAACCACATCAACTCTGACTGAAACAAACTGGAACTCAGAAATAAACAAAAGCGAGATGGTTCCCTGCCCGTAGGCAGTTGAGCTGTGGTACTTCTTGCCATGGGATGCTCCAAATGCAGGGTACTGGCATGGGATCCGCAGGGGGGCTGGATCAGGCTGTAGAAAACCAATCCACTTCGGTAGATTAAATGCACAGAACTACAACTCTGAGCTGTGACAGAGACTAGGAGATCCTTGTGGAAAATATCACAGTGTTACTTTACTGTAGGCACCTGCTTTAAATATTTTTAGTCCGGAGACAAGATAGTGGGATATTCCATGGCTCTTCGGCCTGGTCCAGGACAGCCACGTGTATTTTTATTAACGGTCCAGACTGCAGAAAATGAAAAGCTGTGTAACCATAAACATTTCTAAAGTCCATTTATCATATCTTCACTTATTCCAGAACAGTATTATTAACCAGCAATTCACACAAAACAGCAAAGCAGCAAGTAAAAACAGCCAGGAAACCCAGCTGCCTGCGTTCTTCAGACTAAAGCTTCTTCCAAAGCTTTATTACCTATTGCCATTTCAAAAAGGAAACATCAGCCAACCAAAAAGGCTAACAGACTAACTAATCATGTGGAACAACTGGCTCAACACGTAATCCAGTACCACCATTTTGACAGAAACTTTCACAGAAAAAAACCAAACCAACTTGACTTAAGTGCTATTTAATAAATGATTACTTGAGGGATTTTATTTGTTTCAAACAATCACTCTGCTTCAGCTAAAGAAGTACTTTGGAAAGCTAGCATTAAAAAATTATTTGCTCTAATCTTTTCCAAACTGAGGCTTGGCATCTAATCCCTCTTCATTACCAAATAGCTTCGTAACCAAGTATTCCATTTGTAGAGTAGTCACAATAACAACACCAAAATAGTTGACCTGAGTTCTTCAAAGGTAACTACAGAAAAGAAAAACTCAAATAGCATTCCATTACACAGAGAGTCAGGCAACACACCCCCTCAGTCTTATTAAAAATATATGAAAATATATGGAGGGTATTTTCATTTGAAGTAATTTTGCCCAATTAGCAATACTGCTGTATTACTTATTTAAAAAAGAGATGTTGTCCTAGTCAGCAAGTTACTGTTCAACTGTGTAAAATTGTTATGAAGGTCATTTCATAGACCAATTCACTAATTGACTTGTTATTAAATATAGGCACAAATAAATTAATTAGAATTGTTTTCAAAATAACAGTTTATTAGAAACAAATTTATAATGATTATTAATTATCATTAAGTACTTTGCAGCAGTAACTTCACTTCCTCTAAATGCAGAAGATTATAATTTATTACATTTATTTAGCTCAGGGTTATTTTTTACTTCATCAATCTATATTGCTGACTCTTTATATTGTTATTTATAACTTTTAATTGTGCAGAAAGGGGAGAGAATTATGAATAGTACAACAACAAATGACCACTAATATGTTTTTTCCCCCACATTTTAAGTCTTAGGAATTTCCTTATTCATTCTTTTATTATAGAAGGGAAAGACAAAGAAAAGCATTGGAAAATTTACTTTCTCTTTTTCTGCAAATCTCATTAGTTTAAACAGAAAAAGACATCAGAACTAGAATATCTGCTAGAGCTCCATAAGGACTAGCAAGTATATAAACACACCAGGTAACTCTTAATTTAACAAGAATAACAGTTGGAATTCATTTTGTACAATAAGTCATAAAAATAAATACCAAACACCTGTGACTGACATCAAGTCACTTTCTGATGTTCGTATCTCAAATGTGTTCTCGTCTGCTCTTCCTCAGGTATACCTGGGATCCACAAAAAACAGGTCCTCAAACTATAAAACCTTAATGTGACCCTACCAGCACTGGTGCTGAAGAAAGGAAAGGAAAGCAAAGGAAAGCATGAATCACAGGAAAAGAACCCATAGAAGAACTGATGTCTTACTGCTCCCACTGGACAGACTTAATATTCTTACCAGTCTCCCAACATTAGAGGAAAAAGTATTGAACTTCCCTCCATAAGACCCTTACGTGATATAGCCCAGGCAAAGAGCAGATTAATTTTCCAAGAGCCTATTGTTTACCAAACATGGAGGGATAAAGAAACAAACAAACCACAGATACTATTCTCACATGCACCAGCAGTTTAACAGCTACCTGGATATCTGGTGTCGTAACTCCCACAGCTTGACTGTTTTCTAAGTACCATGTAATCCAAATTGCTTTAAAAGTTACAATATCATACTTTGATGAGTTACTTGAAGCATAATGTGACAAAATTTTGCTGTTCTCCCTCTATTACCTTGCTATAGGTGAGAAGCTGTGTGACTCCATCAGGGACTCCAGTAAAACAAAACTCTCGTGACGACAATGCTGGTAGAACAGAATTCATGAATGCCTTCCCAATACAAAATAATGATCACATCAGTTACTGAGAGATTAAAACATTGTTTTCTTCCAATGGAAAGAAGGTTCCATTTATGCATTTTGACTGTGTTTCCTTTCCTACATCCTGTGTGTAGTATGGATAGAAAATTTTGTCTTTTACAAAATTAGCACAGATTTGTCAACTGTTACCTCAGCTGACAAATAGCCACAGCTGAGAACAGTTCATTAACCTGTTCTAATTTAAGATAAAGATTTATGATAATTTTGTGAATAATACTAGCTGTGTCACAGAAGAAATGGATACAGTTCCTTAAGCTTAGATTTGCTTATGTAAACTTTAGTTTTATGGCTCAAGAATTGCATGGAGAATAACAGCACACATTAGGATTTCATCTTCATCACTGTAATTATTTGCATTACACACATTCCACAGTTTTTTGAAGACAGTTGCAATACTGTTTGAATGTTGCCAAAGGTGTAGAGAAAACTGGAAATTAAACTTTTCCCTTCAGCACAGTGCTGGGGATGGGAAACACACAGTGCTGGGGATGGGAAACACACAGTGCTGGGGATGGAAAACAACTCTGATCATCAGCGGCATGTCTGGCGGGTCAATATAAAATCACTGCTTGACACAACCGCATTCAGACCTCCCTACTCCACTAGCTGCAGTTTTAATGATAAGTTCTAAGGAGGCAGAGCTAAAGATTGAAAAGATTTTTCTTGTTTCTAAGTTGTGTAATAGGATCAACTCCATCTGCCTGGCCCCAATTCCAGGCACGGCTGAACTCCAGGACTTAATTCAGATCCCTCTAAGGACCCTTGTCCTCGCTTATTTCAGTTCCACTCAGCGAGTTCAGAAGAGAAGGATAAAATGAGTCAAGGATCAAAGGTGATGAAGGAAGATGTAATAGAGGGTTTTAGAAAAGCAGAAGAAACTGGGAAGTCATGCAAGACTAAAGAAGGGGTAGAGACCGTGAGCTGAAAGCAGAGCCTGCAGCACACGGCAGTGAAAGTGCAGAGGCTGGCACAGAGCTGGAGTACAGCAGAGGACCAAAACCAGAGCTGATGAGGAGGGAGACAGGTTTATCACTTTTTTAGAAATGCACTGGCAGTCTGCAATTCATATAATCAGTGAACAAAAACAAGATGCAGATGACAAGAAAAAACAGGCAGAAGTATCAATAACCATAGGGGGTAAAAGGAAAGTGTAGAATTGAAAGATTCTGGGAATGGGACAGATGGGACAAAGTAAAGAGGATGGTCCGTGGAAGACGAAGAACTAAGCATTTTTCTTTGTAGTGCGAAGTTCCCCAGAGAAGACACATGTTAATGTATAAAGATTCACAAGTGAGGAGTTCACAGGAGTTAGGAGTGCTGGAAAATTTTATTTCTCAAAATTGGTAATAGCTTCTGGTTTTCTGTTCCATCTCAAATGCTTGTAGGTTTCCTCTTGTGCCAGACTGTTAGCACATTCCATTAGAGAAACCTTTCCTAACATCTCAGTATACTTCCTCTGAAAAGTCTATAAAACCTAATCTGGTAATAAAGTTGCTCACAAACAGATTATGATCTTCCACCCCTCCTCTCTCAAAGAAACTGGTACCATGCACACTAATTTCTAATGCAAATATCAAAATAAATGTTGCCAAGGAACTACTAATATACAGTAATGTTATGTTCGATTCTTCCATTATGTTTTTCTTCACATTTTCCAGGCTTGATTTTGTTACTACTACTTTGAACCTTATTTTCCATTCTATAATGCAGTTTGTTTTTTTCTCAAGTCGCAGTACACATAAAACCTTTACCCTCCCAATTAATACTTTTGTATATAAAACATGAGTTCTCTGGGACAGGCAATCTCATAAAGAGAGGTTTCATGAAGAGACATCATCTTGACTGCTATTAATTCTTCAATAAACAAGGAGAATCATAAATGTTCATAACTTAGAGACCTTGACTTACCAGGTTACTTGAAAGCCACAATGATACCTTAACAACATAGAAAATCCATTAAACCTCATTGTGTGTTGTATGAACCCTACAGTAAAAATGCTGAAAATACAGGCCAGTATCCTTCCATCCTCATGAGTTTTGATGAGTAGCCACTCAGCAAAGGCAAGCTTAAAATACAAGTTTAAAAGAATTTGCTTACTTATGCACAGCTATCAGCAAATCCAGACTCTATACGATCTAGGAACAAATCTCAGGTTTTTGCAAAGACTTACAGGTCTGTGAGCATAACACCCAGAAACCGCTGTGTTATTGGCACAACTGTTTATGCATTTGACAAACTGCTGTTCAGATAAGATGATATCCAACTAAGTACAGAAAAGAAACTGTCAACGACTCTGCAAGACTGTAACAGAAATTGCAAAAGCAGCGCTTTCATGGCTAACCATACCTTCAGAATACCCTCAAATGAGTCCCAGGCATGAAAACACAGTTGGAACTGATTTTAAGAGGAGGGTGAAGAGTGGCATGTTGCCACAAGAATAAGAACAAAGCCTAAACTGTGTTCCCTGTATTACATAATGGCTAAAGTAGATGAAAAAATGTTAATATTATAGATAATACAGAGGTTTTAGCCAAATTATATTTGAGAAGTCTAAAAGCAGACAGCAAACTTGTGACTGATCAAAAATAATAACAGTTGACTGGATAAGTACATACCCAACCTTTTCATGGTTTGTATGCTTTCATTGCTGTAAGGGTCTGGATATTCCATTAGAAACATGGAAAGGGAAGAAGTTTAGAATAAATAGGCTATTTTTCCTCAAAAATCTAAGTCAAATGGCATAAATAGCAATTCTTGAAAACATGCATCAATATTACTGAGTAGTGAAAACCAAGCTGGCAAAAGCTCTGGCTCTCAGATGTGCATGAACAAAGGGCGTAAGGTGGAGATATACAAATGCATGTTTCCTGTGGGCTGCTAGAGCAGAAGTTCTGCCTTGGTGAAGGTACACTGTCCTTTAACTTTCAGATTTATGCCAGCTCTGTATTATAAAACAAAGGCAAAAGACATCAGTGAGGGAAGTAAGGATGGATAAGCTGGAACATGGTTGAATCCAACAGCTGCAAAATTTGTGATGACAGACAGTCTCAAATAGGGAGAAACTTTGCACAAAAACATCGTTTTTCTGTGGCTATATCTGCCCAGAAAGTTTCTGGGTCTGCGTTAATAGCGAAGTAATAAATGGGCTTCTAGCATCCCAGGGGTTAATATGATTCTCTTGTTATAAAGCATCTAACATTTAAATATTTGTGAGGATGCAGAAAAATGATAACATACATAGTATGTTAAACCTTTGGAGTTTCATTTTAATAGCATTGTTCAGACCTCTTCTTTCTGGACCTTCCCCATTCACCTCTCTTCTAATCACTCCACCACTCCCTACTCTTCACCTCACCTGGTGTTTTATTATGCTGCCAGGATATTTAGAAGGGGACAAGGAAAGAAAAATATACTTTGAGAAATGTTCCGGAATGCCTTAAAAAAAAAAAAGCATCACATTTTCAAATCTTTTAAGAACAATCCATTTTAAGGGATGACAGTACTTTGGTCCCAAGGGCCAGCAACTCATGCTGCTTCATATAAAGGCAAATTCCATAAACATAAATCACCTTCTCCCTGGCAACAACTCACTGCAAGAGATGAAAATACACACACTTCAGAAACTAATTTCTGTTGCACATATCTTTAGATAGATAAAATGAAATAGATTTTATTAATATTAGGCCAACATACCAAAAAAAAAAAAATAAAGATAAGAGAGCCAAAAAGATACACACTAAATCTCTTCCTGTTTAAGGCAAACAAGGTCAGTAGCCAGACAACTGACAAATTATACCATATCATAAAACCCCAGTTTCATTTAGGACTTCTCAATAGGTATCACATTATATAGCCTTATATGATAAAAGTCCCTTCCCACATGCATTACTCTCCCCCTGGCTAGCTTCACCAGCTTATTTTTACCTCTGGAATGAAACTAAGTGTAAGATCACAATACTGCAAATTTCCTAGTATGCAACGAAAATAGGACTTGATTTCTACATTAAATTACCAAATTAATGAACTGTTCAATACTGTGAAATAATTTTATCTGTTTCCAGATGTTCTTATCGCATCCTCTTACACAAACTGCTTTCCTCAAAAAGAGTTACACTGAGGACATAAAAGCACAGGCACTGTTTAAACTCATGATGTTTACAGTTTAATAATAATACAGAAAGGAACTTCAGGATGACTCGTATACCTTAAAAAAGTTATGGTATATGGTAACTATTAAAGTAGCATTTATTGTATTTTGGACATTATTTTCTATGAGAGTTCTATCTTCGTTAACAGAATTTTTTTTCACGCTTTAACTAAATTAGAATTTACCTACAATTTCCAATTATGCCAACGCATCAGTCTCATCGAAAAAAGTAATCATTTGGAAGTGGTCATACTGCTGGTACTTCCTGCTATTCCCAAGCAGAGAAGAGAATTCAGGTGCAGGTATTTCTTTGTCAAAAATAATAACAATAAAATATAGTGTGGCCACTCTAGATGAATATATAACATATAGCATCAAGGAAGATTAGACTAATATTTGAGTAATGTTTGAAGACTTTTCACCTCTGGAACCTTTCTCTTCTCTATACTTTGCTCGCCCCAACCATTTGTCCCAGACCTTCCAAGTCTTTGGCATATTTTATGTAGGCTTCCCTATCAGGAGCTTCTTCCACAAACTGTTTTTTCTTTTTCTTTATTTAAGAGTTTCAGAGAAAGCATGTATAAATATGTATATACACATAAATAATGGAGCAGGAAACCTGTTTCTTATTCTTTTTTTCCTGCCAATTTGAGTGAACACAGTAAACTAACCAAGGTGAAAAAGTTTGCAAAAACCTTTATAACAAGAATCAACCTACCTTCTTTAATAACACTGTTATTTACAAATTAGCAATGCTATGTTCAGTCTCAAATCAATAAAGAAGAATATGTGAGTTTTAAGATGTGGAAATAAAACTACTAAATAATATTTTTTGTTCAGTTTTTCTTCAGCTCTTTGTTTGCTTTGGCTAGCTTAAACGCTGAACTCTTTGGGACATAAAGAACATTTTTGTAATCTATTTTTAAAACAAGATGCTTGTATCAAATAAACCATACTGATATATCCTAAACTGAATATAGGAATGTAAAAGACCAGACCAGACATGAAAAAAATACAGTAATATAATAACTCTGAAGAAATTCCAGTAGACATGATATAAATGAATGTGACATAAATGTAATTTGGGGACAGAGAAAAGTGGGACAATGCTGCTTTCAGAAGACTTTTTAAGGTTTGCGAAGTGCTTTGAAGATGAACATCCCTTCGAACATATTATGGCTATGGATTACCACTGGAGCCATGTAGCCCTACTCTGAAATTGAGAATCTGAGGAATTGGAGACAACCTCCAATTCAAAGACAGAAGAAAGGCACAGACATAAAAAGTATTAAGAATCCTGTATGATAAAGAATTGCTATAAGCCATACACTACCATAAATTTTCTTCATTTCTATTATGACAGTTTAAAATTACACCTTTCCATAGGTGTTTCTGTGGGTAAAATTTGTAAAAATATCAATCTTCAGTACACATGCAGGACTTTCTTTTGAATTGAGGGAGGAAAAAAAAATAAGTGATGCTACTATTAGAAACTGATGGCATTTATAACTTCAAAGTATATTCTGCCTGGTGATATCAAGACATGTATTGAACTGAGAATTTCCAAGATTAAAAGGATAAAGTTTTTAACAACACTTGACAGGAAAGAAAAAAGTATATAAGTAACCTATCAATATACTGTCCAGTAGAGAATCTAATCTGCTAATTCCTGAAATTACAAACTGTAGAAGTGTCACATTGAAAAAAGCAGCAAAACAATTTCTCCACATAACCCAAATTTCAGCAACTCAGTCAAAAAGTTTAACAACTAATTTTTCTGTCAACACAGAAGAGAAAGAAGATTGCAAATAGTCTTACTCCCTACAGTTACACTTTAACAACCCAATCACAATGATGAAAAAAAAAGTAAAATGTTGGTTTGATACAAGAATTCTCAAGTATTCAGCCACAGAGTCTAAAATGAGAAAAGTACATTATCCTGAAGTGATATGACGACTCCTTGTTGGGTCTACACTTCAGTGCCTACTGAGAGTGAAATGGCAAGAGTAGATCCCATAAATTAGTGATTCAACAGCTGTATTCTTCACGAAAAAAAAAAAGTCATTCCCTTTCTCCACCCCATCCCAAAATACAAAGCACAGAGATGCATGTTGCAAATCCATAAGGACTAGAAGCCCTTTTAACAAGATACGTGCAAATACTTTGTGAAGCTACAGCTAAGTTTTTTCTTTTGATCCCCATCAAGCACACGAATCCTGTTTCCAAAGCAGTAAAATACTAAATAAAGACAGTGAAACAGAGTCCAGAACAAGGGGGTTTTTTGTTTGTTTTGGGTTTTAATATAAAATAAAGAGAATAGTTGCTTTATCAGCTTATATTTTGATTTTATTTCTAGTGTGATTGTTTATCATTGGGAGCATTCAGACAGTACTGAATAGCTCTAGTGTTCATACGATTTCAAAGAAATTCTGCAGACTTCCCCACCTCATAAACTGGAAATAATTGGTCCAAACCTGCCAAGAATAAGCATTTCTTCAGTGACTTCACACTAGTTTGTAGTCACTGTGTGTGATTGTGTCAAAGGTATTTCTAGTAGCAATAGTTCAGTACATATATACGATAAAGAGCCTAAATTGTCAAACTCAGACAAGGTCCATGGTCGCTTAGGTGAAAGAACGTTAAGCTACCAAATCATAACTTCTAAATTTGTTCATAAGTAACATTACTGAGCATGTAAATGAAATGTTACACATCTACAGAGTCATCTCTTAATGACTTAAGAGATAGAGCAGAGGTAATTCTCTTTCATCTCTGCAGAGCAGTTACCAGAGTTTGGCTTCGATCTTGCCTTCCAAAAGATCATAGCACTAGGGAACCAGCATCCCTATTGTGGGAATCCAGAGTGCGGAGAATATTTCTCTGCCTGTTTTGAAGGGTCACCTATATAACAAATAATCTGCCCCAACCCCCCCAAAAATGTATATTACATTGGTTCATTACAGTGTTACTGCATCTGAACATATATTCTTTTATTCACCTCTATATTTCTTAATTGTTAAAGCAATGCAAAAGGTTATGTTCTGTATATTAGAGCTCTCTTTCTCTCTGTGGGCCCATAAAACTGAATGGAAGCAAGCAGCATCTACCACAATATTCTCTTTTGCCTGTGTCTCCTATGCAGCTACAAAAACAAATGTAAGAGCACTAATACTCGAGCTCATTATCATTACTTTCTACAGCTGACCAAATCCCACAAGTGTAACTTATTTCATAAAAACCAGTTTCTCCTGGAAAATCTTACACATATTCAATCAAATTGTCACCTGTATGTTCCAGCTACTGAAAACTACTAACACAGATTTTAATTTTTTTTCCTTTTTACCTTCAATATTTAGCCTTAAATTTGCTTCTTGGAAAGAAAAAAAAAAACAAAACAAACAAAAAAAAAACCACCACAAAACGAGAAGAGAGACTGTAAGAGGAAAGGGGTAAGTTTAGGTGATACATGGTACTATACTTGTCCGTGTGAAATACAAAAAAAAATAAAAACTGTATCCTCTATATCAACTAAGGCTAGCTAATCAGCTCTCAGGTCAACAGATATTTGCAATTAAGTTTAAAAAAACTAACACAGTACCTTTCTAATGAGTTTTGATAAAGTGTTTCCTGAAATGAATGTGTTTAGGGTGATAGGATCAAGTTTGCTACTAGTGCTTTAAATCATATGTATAAGTGAGCAAATCCTCCCACCTACCACTTCAAACACACCACCTCTCCTGTTCATCTTTTCTCACTTCTGTTTCCAATTCAGTTTCTTTTCACTGCAGTGAATACATACTTCTGTTGATCTCATGGTCGGCTGGATTCATCGACTGGTACTTACCTCAGCAAAAGTTTCTTAAAAACCTAAATATGACTCTGTGAATCAATGTTTAAGAGGAAAACTCTTTGCAGACATGCTGAGTGTGAGAGTTTCTATAGATCTTTAACCAACAGGAAAAAATAGTTCCTGTCTGCCCAAGATGTCGACATTTTATAATTCTGGTGAGTACCACCTCCAACTACATAGCCAGTTATACAAACTAGAGAAGTAGCAGTGAATTTATCACCAAGGTTAAAACTAATGTTGGTAAATAAGGTAATATTCTAAACCAGCCTATTGAAATTTAGCTGGAAGTGCAATTATTGTATCTTGTATAGAAGCAAAAGTTTCCTAAGTAAATAATCAGCATATAGATAATGAGCATCAAGTCACTCAACAGTTATAGCTAAGACTGAACTGGAGCATACACAGCACATCTGTACATGTACAAGCACAAGCTCCCCAGATGTTATAAATTACTATCTTTACCAGTTGCCTCCTGAAAGTGTTGACTTAAAGAAAATGCACTGAACAGTGGAGATGTTCACAGCAGGAATTGTCAACAGAACTAAATTCAACAGTAAAAGATCTGTTGATATGTGTATGATCTAAAGGGTAAATGTCACAGAGCTATTACTGCTTGGGTGCATTACAGGACATTACTTTCAGCTGTACTTGAGGAAACAGTCACAGCAAGTTCTACTGCCTTACTTACAACATAATATTTATTCAAGTTTAGCTATGTGCAACAGGCAACAAAAAATCATAACCTAATTCCTAGTTAAAAAAAAAAAAACAAAAATAACCCAAAAAACCCGAACACCATACTCTGAGTCATTTTAAATTACCAGACAACTCTGGACGATATCGGAGATTTGGGAGTTTCATATGGTTGTACAGAAACTCATGTTTAAAAACGAGACATCAAATTCCAAACTTTATTTAGAGGAGATGAGAGAGAAAGGAAAACCAGTTAATGACACAGCAGTCCAGAAGGCAGTTCAGCATTACCGATACCATTCATTTATTGCCCGGACAGTGTGAGCCCGTCCCGTTGCTGGCTGAAAGGTACACCAGAGAGCTCCATCACTTCTGCTACCACTGACATTTCCCAAACCGCCGCCCGCAGCAGCGTGCAATTTACACCAGGGAAAGCCCAGCTCCCCCACTTCGACCCAAAAGCCAGCCGGAGTTTCCCAACTGAGCACAGGAAAAAAAAAAAAAAAAGAAAGAAAGAAAAAAGGAAAAAACAACCCCAAACTCTCACAGACTTTTTAAAGGCAGGGTCGGGGCTGCACCGTGCACGGAGCGGTTCTGCCGGCTCCGGAGTGCCGGGCGCGGGGTCCCCTCGAGCCCCGCGTCTCCCCCGCGCCCCTCTGCCCCGGGGCACCCCCTGCCCGCGCCAGGTGCGCGCTGCCCCGCGGGCCGTACTCACAGGGACACGGTGCGGTTGGGCAGCACGGCGGGCTGCAAAGTTTCCACCAAGTCTCCGCCGGTGCAGACCACTTTGATGCGGAGGGCCGGGCGGCCGGGCCCCTTGGCGCGCTCGGCGGCGCAGAGGCAGCGGTCCACGATGAGGTCGGGGCAGTTCCTGCTGCCCCCGCACAGCCCCAGCGCGGCGGCCAGCAGGCAGAGGCGGGGGCACAGCCCGCGCATGCTGAGCCAGCGAGCGGGAGCCGCCGGCTGCCGCGCCGCGCATGGCACGCGCCCGTCCGCGCCGCTCCGCGGGCCCCTCCACGCCTCCTGCGCCCACCCCGCCCCGCCTCTCTCGCTGCGGCCGGCTCCGCTCCCAGGGACCCCCCCCCCTTCCTCCTCCTCCTCCTCCTCCTCCTTTCTCCGAGGAGCCGCCGCTCCTTTCCTGCCGCAGCCCGTGCAGCCGCGGCGCTGGGCGGACCCCGCGGCGCTCAGCGGGCCCCCCCTCCGCCGCCTCCCGCCTCTCACCGGGCGCGCCCCGCCGGGGTCCGGCAGCCGCAGCCCCGGAGCGCCCGGAGCGCCGCTACCTGCGCTCGGTGCCCTGCGGCGCTGCCAGCCCGCCGCGGGGTCCGCGCTTTGGGGGAACTCGGACAGATGCGCCAAGGACGCGCCGCAGACCAAGAGACGCGACCAGCCCAGGCACAGGGCAGAAAATCGCGAGCTGGAAAAACTGTGTGGGTCGGGAGTCTAGTTTTGAAAATAGCCACCTTTGCTGCCGCTCTTGAGAAACCTGTGTGCTGAGTGCTGTTTGCACCTATGGCTATGGGAAAGGAGCTCCAGGACACGGGCAAGGGTCAATGTAGACCAAGACAGGACAGTCCAGCCACTGCCACCGGGAAGGGTCCATGCAGTTGACTGACTTCATACACCTCAGATAGTGCTGTGAACATGACCTAAATCAAAGGTTTGATCAGTAGTCAAAGACACTTCATCATCCAGGTCAACGAGCACGTTTCTTTTCTACTTGTATTTCTCTGTCATTTGTGGCACTCAGTGGCTTTGGAGCACTCTCAGTAGTATTTTGTGATCTGACTAATAACTTCTAGGGTAGATTTTCAGCATCACCTGCAAGCTACCCTGTTGGGGTTTTTTTGCTAGAAGTGAACAAAAAAATTCCACATTGTAACAACAACTTCCATTTTTAATGGCCTTTTACTAAAAGAGCAGGTTCCTTGCCTTCGCCTACTCGATGGAGACTCTCAACGCACATTTTCATTGCAGGATCTAGGCCAAAGTTAGTAATAGTCTGCCATAGCTATAAAGCTATGTTAAGAAATTACTTGGGTTTTATAAAATAATATTGTATTATAGCCCCTTAGGGAAGATTTGTCTTGCACATTTACAGTGCCTGTTATCACTGTGTTCTAATACCCAATTGGAGCCTTTAGGCACTATAGTATTAATAAGTGATAGGAGGGGTAGTGCCCTTGTGAAATTCAAGGCTAATAGGAACTTTTTCAGGAACAATCTTTTTCTGCACAGTTGTTGATTTAAAGAATCATAAATATTACAACCTCTGCTCTTTTATTTTTAAAAGCAAAATTGTGTAAGGCTTACTGGCAGGCAGCAGAATGGATTGTATTTCATGAGTTCACTCAACATTGCTATGGTTGCATGATGTTATTTATCATAAAGAAACCCAACATATTTAATTTTAAAAATGCTCTTTTAGCTTTGAAAAATTCTGTCTCGTCCACACTGTTTTTGAAAGTCCAAGTGAGGAATACACATTTATTGAGATGGTAGCATAGATTTTGTTCAGTGTTAACCTTGCTGAGAAGAAATAGAATTTTTCAGTCAAACTCAGCACTTAAACATATGCTAGCAGAATTTTAACGTTTTTTCCTACCTCACTGATACTGAAAGTTTTTTTTAAATACTGTTTCATTAGGGAATAAGAAGGTTTACAGTCATATTGAGACCATCTATCAAATTCTAGAGTAAAGGTAGAAAAGGAATTATTCAAAACATTAGAGGCGAAAAATGAAAGGAAACTCCCCTCCACTTTCTAATCCAACTTTTTTTTTTTTGCTTTATTACAAATTAAGACAAAAAGTTCTGCCATCTTCCCTTTTCTTCACTGGCATCTACAAGTATCAAGAAAGTCAAAATTTTATGATGATTTAAAAGCACAGTTGATGGTTCCTGCCCTGAGATCTCACAGTCTAAACAATTGCCTGGACAATTGAAAAAAGGACCTGAGCACCTACAGAGCTCAGTGCTGCTTCAGTTGTCACCAGCCAGCACAGCAGAACGTTTAGTGCTGGCAGTAGCTAGTCATTTTCACAGACTGTGAAAGATACAACTTCCACCCACTCATGATATACAAACAACTGAATTTCCCATGTCTTGGGAAGGCATTACAACCCCAGACTCCCTTGTAAGAAGGGAAGAAAAAAAGCTGTGGCACTTTGATTTGAAAAGCAGCCAACATTGCACTGTGTTTGGGTTCCGGAGTTCCGGTTTTAGGGTTTGTGCCTACGGCTTGGGTACCTTTGGGCACTTACCCAGCAGATACCATGGGATAGGTCATGAGCTCCTTAGCTGGGTGTTGGTGTGTGCAAAGGGAGAATTACGAGTTTATTGTGAAGCCAAAGATACGTGGAGAATTTAGGTGTTTGTAATGTTAAATTGAACTGAGAGAAGTTTTTGTAATTCATATTTGAACTTAGACCCTTCAATTTTCTTAAATCTTTGTAAACCTAGCCCAAAGTTATTGCACACGTATATTGAAAGGACACACTTTAGGATATCTCTCCTTAAAGTTTTCTCTCTTGGTTTGGTCAGAAATCAGAACATGATGTGTGCTGGTCTGCTTTTTTACGAAGCCAAACACAGGATCTTAAGACACTTGAGGAGTCCTAAAATGCCAAGTTCTGATTAGATGAAGTTCCTGGCTGACAGAAACAAGCCCAGAGATTCACTTGAAACATGAAAAATTTTCTCATTTTAGCATTTATTTACAGTTAAATTCTTGCTTTAGTTATTCACTTGAATCAAAGAACTGAGGGATACATTTTCTTAGCTCAAGGAAGTAAGAAAATTACTAAATATGCCTATTTCCTTTACATTTTTAGTTCCAAGCATCAAAAGTCCTGAAGCTTTTTTAGTAGGTCTGACCATGTATCCACACACCATGACCTTATAACAGTACTTGAGACAAGTTTTATCTTGTGGCTAAGTGTGTAAGTGTTAAAAGGGAATGTAAATTAATTTAGGAATATAATCCTAAAATGATATTAGCCTGAATGAATATGAACAACATTAAAAGGAATCAAAGATACAGGTGATTCACTGAACTACAGGTTTACGTTTCATTTAGATCGTGTTCTCAAGCACAAAACAGCAGCACCTGCTTAGCATCACAGGACATTACACAGCAATTAAGTAACAAGAATGTGTTATACAATAATAGGAAATATGGGGAAGCAGAATGTAAATAAGTGAATTTGAATTTTGTCAGGATTTCAAAATTGCATGTTAGTATTGGAACAAAGCCATGGTAACTTGAATAACCACAAACAGGTTTTGGTCACGGCTTTTGTTTCGTTTCTTATCCAAAAGCTGGCATCCTATCAGCCCTCTAATTCCTTGAACATTGACCCTTTATTGATAGTAGTAAAACAATGCATCATTTACTTCATTTCCTCCATCACCTCAGTATCCCATTTCTATTCCATCATGACTGTATCTCATGCTACTCATCACATCAGCATAGCACGAATATCTGTAAGCCTTTGCAATACAATGATTAAAAAAGCGAGCCTAGAAATTATTTCCTCTAGAAAAAAGATAGGTAAAGTAACTGGGAGAAAAACAATCCAGAGTGGGTTTCCCCTGGGACACTTGGAATCCTATAAAAAGGTATTATTTTAAAGGTGATAGAGGAAAGAAAGCAGAATGGATAAAAATATGCTGTACAACATTCATGTAGAAAGGACCCAAGAATTTTTACCTTCACACATGATGAGCTAATAATACATCAGTATTAGAGGTGAGATAATCCTGATCCATAAATAGTCTCATGTAAGGCACTGTTGATACCAAAACATAGGGAATAAAACAACAAAAGCAAAGTTGTTCAGATTTGTTACCAATCACTAGGCTAACTGGATAAAACTGAGTGCAGAAACAGACTCCCAGCAAAACCATCCTGAAGTTATTTAACAAGCTGAGTAATCTTTTAAGGAAAAGTGGAAAGTGAGTCCTTCAGGACTGGAGTAATTAGAGCAGGGAATCATAAACTGGGGGAACAATGCTGTGTTAGAAAGAACTGACAAAACAGGATTTCCATTTCTGCTATTCTGCATCAGCACCATCAGAAACACCTCTGTATTGGTTTTATGTTAAGAAATTATAATGTAAGAAAACTTCAAATATCATTGCATTGCTTCCCTTCTGTTTACATTTCTTCAGCATATTCGCATTTAGACATAATACCTGAAATCAACTTCAGTCCTCACAGGGCAACTGGTTTCCAAAAAGTTGTGTTGAAATATTCATTGAAATACAGAGGTCCTTGAAATTAGAGACCTCTTATAAAAAAATGTGGCTTTATTTGCTCTGTAGCAGAGACCAATGTAAAATTCTGATCGAAACTGAGAATATTGCTCTGAAATAATAAACAAATAATAATAAACTATCAGTGGGGAGTGGAATAATGATCACAAAAATATCAACAGGGAAATAAATGGTATTTGAAGGGAAAAAACTCAAGTATTTGATATTTCTCAATACTGAGCCAAGTTTTCCTCCAATGAATACTTCAGAGTTATTGCCAAATAATACCAAGTCCCCTTCCCCCAGAAAAATCATACCTACAAGGGAGTATATGTCAGTGTAAATTTCTGATGACCACCAAATACAACTGCAGATGTTGCCAAGTCCTTCAGCTACTTCAGAGAACATATTGAAATTGTTCAGGAATACTGTTATTGGCACATATATTTCCATGTTCTAGCCTTCATCTCTTCATGCTGTTTTATTTACTTGTGCAGTAGCAGAATAACAACACTTTTGCATGGTCAGCCAAAGGAGAAGCAGCTTTTTTAAAAATTTTGTACCTTCTGAGGTCTCGCAAGGGACAAGGTTCAGACTGCACTGAAAATTGAAATGCCGTCCTGCAGAAGTCAGAGCAGAAAGTGCAGAGGGGATAGCAGCTGCCTTCTGTCCCACAGACCCAGGCATCTATTCCTGCAGGAATGCAGGGCTCTCAGGAGAGCCACCCTTTTTCTCACACACGTGGTTCCAAGATACACTGGGAGGACATATTTTTGGATGTCGATGTACACATGCCAGTGCTTCTCAGTGTTTTTCATTCCTGAGACACATGGGAATTCTGACTGATTTACTGGCATGCCTTGCATCAGTGTAGAAGGGAGATAAAAAAGAAAAATGTAGCACCCTGGAAACTGACTATTTTTCAGGTAGATATTTCAAGTTTTATTTTCCTATCATAGAAAAATATTTTTTCTCTCTGTCATCTCCCTGCATTAAGAAGGTCAAATGAGTCTTTTCCACACCTTCCTGAATTATGAAGATCTCTTAATACCCTCCTTTGTGCTTCTAGAGGTGGCAGATTACTCACTTTCTTCATTACAGATGAGACAAAATGGTAAGTGGATGTTCTAAAGTCAGAAGATGGCAAGGGTCGGATATAAAGAGCAAAAGCAACGTGTGCTTGTGCCCATGATAGAGGGGTTGAACTAAATGTTCTTTAAGGTCCCTTCCAACCCTAACCATTCTATGATTGTATGATTCTGTAAAATTTCATTAATGGACTTTAAACACACTTTCTTGTAGTCATTAATGGAGTTTAGGGTTGTAATGTGGTCAGATGATGATTTCTTCTGTCTGTTGGAAGCTCTAGACATCACCTGGTCCAAGTCTCAAATTAAAACAGCTTCAAAAGTACATTTGGTTGCTCAGGGCTTGTCCAGTGGTATTTTGAATCACTGCACTGAAGAGGATTTCCCTTTGGTTTGGCCATCCTTGCTGCAAAGGACTGTTTTTTCCTTTGCTCTTAGAATAATTTTCCTTGCTGCAGATTGTATCTATTCCCTCTTCTTTTGCTGTGTACCTCTGAAAAAAAAGTTTATCTTTGCCATCTGCTCTTCAGCTACCCATGAGATAATTGAAGACAGCATTAAGATCCTCCCTTTGCCTCCTCTTCTCCAGGCAGAGCAAACCCTGCTGTCTGCTTTATAAGTCAGGTGCTGCAGCCCCCAGCAATCTTACTGATGCTCCAACGAGGTTAAACCAGTTTATCAATGTGTTTTTCTGCATGACTCTACCATCTCGTGACAATATATGAATGGTGCAAAATAAAAGTAGTTGTTGCTTTATTATTTCCATTATTAATCACCTTAATGGCGAGGATTTCCAGCAAGCTGATGGGTTATGTGCTATCACTCATGCAGTGAATTAAAAGGACATATTAACCTAACCCATATTTCATTGCTTGTGAGTTTATTCCATTGTAGCAAAAAAAGGAAAATAACGATTTATAATCTGAAAGACAATGATTAAAATCAGAATCTCATTATACAATAGATGCTTAAGATAGACAAATGTTGCATTGCCTGCTGCATTTCATCCCTATCACTCACTTATGTGGAATCCAATCGTAATGCCAACAGTAGCCTGGTAGAGAAGGTTCCATGAATAGCTAGTGATTCTAATTACTTACTATCTTGTGTTTAAATGGCCAATTGAAAACACAGGGGAAAAAATTACAAATACTAAATGAGAGCTTTTATTCATACATGAACAGCGATTTAAAAAATAAACTATACTGTGTCTTGGACTAATTTTGTGGAGGATTTAAGTGAAGTCATATTTTGTGGCCAAGTCCATTGGTAGAAATACTAACATGAAGAGCCAGCAGATCCAATTATCACTAGCAGCTGTGCTATATTCTGTTAGTATCAATAATCCTGCAGTTCAGTTAAATTCTAACACAGTTCCATCTTTTTCCTAAATTCCTTCTGTAAAAACAAATTTCTGTCCCTGTTGCCTTACAAGCAGAAAGTCACATCTTTTATTTTCTGTCCCCTTATTCCCATTTTAATTTAGTTTCCCACTTCAAATCACTTGAAATTGTGTCATTCACTATTATGTATTGTCTCCTTAAAATTCCTTTGGAGAGCTCATATCTTCCTCTAACTTAAAAGTGTTTCAGAAACTGACCTTCTCTTCTGTCAGGTAGATGCCTTCTTCCCTCTGTTTCTAATGTCTTTAGATTTACCAGTAATTTGGACTTTGCTTTTATAGTTCCTATGCATTCTTAGTGGCCATCGTGTTTTTTAGGACTTTATGCCCTTTTATGTCATCTGTCCTGATACTTTTGGAAAGAAAAATCTTCAGTCTTAAATTGAAGTGCTATGTAACTGAAGTACCATATACAGCAACAGCAGCAAATGTCAATAAAGAAAACATTTAAAAGAAGTAGAATTACAGAAATGAAAAAGAAAAAGCACATGCATTTGCAAATCTTAATTGCTGTTAAGCGTAACAGGAATGATTCAAGAAAATATTAGGGCTTCTAAAGGGCCCCACCTACTTCTGAATCTTAGGGTATGAGACCTGAAAGCAGAGAATGTAGCTGCTTCCTTAAAACTCCTTAAACTTCCTTAAAATGCCAATGTCCAAAAAGCCTATTGTGAAAACAATTTTTTAAAAATCCTTTTAAAACTATTGGGTTTTATGCTTTTCTTGTGATATGTAGTGTTTTCCCACTCTTTCCTAACCTTCTCTCGTAATATGGAAGCACAATTGGGGTACTGAATCACACTCCGGAATGGCAGCAATTGGTGTGTGTGCAATGTTAATTGAGTTGGGAGACATTCCTTACCAGATGGATATGGATTTTTGTGAATGCATAATGGCCCTTTAAGAAGCTTAATAGAAAAGTATGAAACCTTTTACAAGCAGCATTCCAAAGCAGGACTGCCAAAAGCAAGTGCACATAAATAGCTCTGATAATTGGAGCCGTATTCCTGCACTCAATCCTGCAACAGGGCAGGGCTGCTGACCACACACCATGGCTGGATTAGCCACCTGATCTGGGATGGTACTCGAGTTGCCCTCATCTTCTACCAAATACCAGAAACTTAGGGTTGTCCTCTTTGCCAGAGCTTCAGCATTTGTTAGTCACTGAACAAAGTTTCCCACTTTCCACACACAAGTGGATTTTCAAATCCTGCACTTGTTTTAAAAGCAGCTACAGGTTGGTGCAAAGACCTGGCCCCACCACGCTGTACACGTCTTCTCCAGGCACAGCAAGTCCTGTCCTCACATCACAAAAAGGGGGAAGTTGACATTAAATCCATCAGAACAGAGGTAATTCAAGGAACAGACACCTGAATTTTACATTCTTTGGATGAGACTCTGGTGAAGAGCCATCTACATGATACTATTCATTATCTATTTTCTTTATCTACGTTTTCAAAAACATGTGTATGGCATATGTTTCTCATCATTAACTATGACCTTTGTTTATTTATAGTTTTAAAACCTCTGACTACTGCCAGACACTATTAAAAATAAACATTTTAATTGTTTTCATGTTTTGTCCTCCCCTCCCCTTTCCACCCCAGTCTGACAGGATGAAACATTGTTTTTGCTTGGGATATAGCTGCTTCTGCTGTAACAAGGAAGAGGACTAGAAGGAAGTTGTATATATATTATCAGAATAGTTTTATATTCAACAGTCTGGAAACAAAGCAAGTGCGATCTCCCAGCCCTCTATAAGATAAATCTCCCCATTCCCAGGCTCTGCCTTCAGCTGAAGGTGCAGAAATGAGTACCGAAATCGCTCTTCTGCCTATAGCTCAGCCAAACTTAGCTCTTTCTTCCCAGTAACACAGCCGCAATGTGAGAGGCCATCTTCATTTCCCGTGTAAACAAATAGCTGGACTGTTCAGTGAAAGGTGGGGTTTTGTTTCCACAGGCATATGAAAAGCCTTCTGCATCGAAAATTAATTGCTTTAACAACTTTAAGCTTTTGGGGTTTGTTTGCTTTTTGCCATTTGTGGTTTTGTTTGTTTTGGTTTGGGGATTTTAGCACAGGTTTAAGCATTTGATTACAGACCTTGTACAAAGGGGTACAAAATACCAGAGAAAAATTAAGCCACATCTTTTTCCAGTCTTTCAGATCAGCTGGCTTTTGTGCTCTGTTACACAGATCAGTCTTTTCTGGTTTTTAGGGTACAAAGCCGTGTTCAGGGAACCTTCTTTGCGCCATGGATTTTACTGCATGAAGTCCATCACTTTAATAGCATTGCCCAGCCTAAATCTCTTAGGCGAGATCCTGGGAAAAAGAATAGAAACACACTAATTAAAGGTGCTTCTAACCCTCCTGCAGTATTATCTACAATTCTAGGTGTACGCAGCAGAAGAATTAAGTTCTTTATTTCATACCTGATATGCCTCCTTTTCTGGAGTGTTCTTCTACTTTCTCTGTCAGTAGCAATGACCAATGTTTGAGAGAAGCTGATTCAAGAACTGATTTGGCTGAATCACTTTCCTAGTTTGAAAAGGCATAAGTCATACTATGTGTCACAGTTTTCCTTTATTCCATTTGCCTTTGTTTGAAAATAAATCTCAGGCAAAACCATTCTTAGTAGGTTTGCCTGGCCCAAGGGACCCCAAACAGAGTTGAGTGCAGTTTTTGCCAAGCAGGGTAGGAGCAGCATCACATAACAGCCTGCTCAGAGGCTAAAAACAAAGTACACCAAAGAACTGTCTGATCTTTGGGGGAGAGGAAAAAAAAATTTAAAAAGGACAAAGGATGTAGGTAACCCTCCTCCTCCATTCCTGTGAGGGTTCCCAGCTCTTCCTTCTCCTGCCTTTCATTGTCATGATGAGGCACAATGCCTCCATGGTGAAAAATACCAGGTGAAGGTAAAACAGACATCCAACTAGGATATTTAGGGACAGCCTGTCAGATGGTGAAGCAGTACAGCAGTCCTGATAAAAAGAAGCTGCTAAAATGCATCTTCTCTGTAAAGATTACTTTCATTCTTCTGAGACAAAGAGGGCATAAAAATATTCTCAGGCCTTGATAAAAAATAATAGTTAGTGAGTGTATGTGTCTGTGTGGGGCAGTGGAGGTGTCCAAGGAAGTAGTGAACGGAAGTTTTTGCATAGTTTCTGGTGTGTCTGGGAAGCAGGTAGAAAACAGGGCAGGAGCAGTTAAAAACAGAGTGTTCTTACATGTTCTTTCTTTGCCTGGTTTTTGTTTGGTTTGGATGATTACTGGTCTGTGAACACGAATTCCTTGTGAATATATTAATTTATTTCTTTGTTCCTTTTCTGCTCTCTGTGTTAAATCCCTTCATTCAAGAGGCTGCAAGTGGAATTTCTGATCTCTCTTCTAACCATCTTCAGCTGTGTCTTGATGACAGAAGTGAAATCAACCTTCCCTGCAGGTAGGAAACTCAAAGTCCATGGCCTAATCGAGCGATCTGTGATTCAAAGGTGTGTTCCTCCATCCTATCTCAACAGGTGCCATTGTACCTCCTGCTGTTTGGCTGAATTACCAGCGTGAGCCTCATTCTTTCCAGGCACAGCAGCTGTGCTGATGGACCCAGAGACCTGTCCATGCCGACTGAAAAGTTACAGTCACACCTCAACAGGAAGAGGGATGGAAAATTTGAGTGCAGAAATTTCCAGCCTATGGTAACCTCAGTTCCACTGTGCTTGGGAGCTGCTGCTATGTTGAGGTAACAGAAAAGCTTTCAATTTCCAGAGAAACTGCAAAAATCAGGCATCTTCATCTGCTGATGCTACTGTTCACACTCCCTGTCTCAAATGCACTGCGTGGGTGTTCTGGATCATGTGCAGCTGGTGAACCAGCAAGGCTCAATGCAGCCTCCTGATTCCCTGTTTGCAGATGAGTAAAGCTCTGCTTTTATCTCCTGACTATATCATCATAATTTACAATCCCAATTCATAACCCAGAATTACTACAGAGTATTTAAATCACCCAGGCAAATAAAATATTTCTAAGTTATGGTGTAATTTAAATTAGTGACAGTATTTCCACTGAACTCACATAGCCAGGTTTTCACCCACTAAATCTTGCCAAAATTAATAATCAGCCATAATAACTAATCACTTATTAGTAATCTGGGACTTCACTGATGTCCTGACAGCCTGGTTTTCTGCGTAAGAGAAACTTTAAGAGTTTCCTGCATTGTGTCCAAAATAGAAATACAATATAGACAGCCATTCAGAAAAATAGATATCCAAATTTCATATGGATTTTTGTTAATGGAAATCCACTGCAGTCTCTACTAAAATCAGTTTAAAGGTTACTTACTGCCATTTCTATATGATCTGCATCTTGTCTCTTTGAGAATTTGCTTAGCTCGTAACTGCAGACATATTTGTTATCAACTGGAAAAAAATATCTTTAGCCTAATGATGATAAAGTAAATGGATTAAACTTCTTGAGGTTTTGCAGTAATTTTTACATCCTCTTCTCATTCTTGCGATTCCTGTTCTGACCATTCCAACATTTACCTGTAGGAATCAGGAGCTTGATATTCAAGCAGCTACACACGAGCTGATGCTGCTCCTCCTTGAAGCCACACATTTCCAGTAACTTTGGTGCAAGTTTGTAGCAAACTGGCTTGAGAGATTAAGCAGATGTTATAGAAGTAAAACTCGGGGGAAACCAAAACCAAAACCAAAACCAAAACCAAAACCAAACAAAAAAAACCCCACACCAGAAAAATCCCTGAAAGCTTAAACCAAAACTAGACTATTGTAAAGGTACTTCATTGTGCTTTACCGAACGAGGTAGGCAAATGCTATTTCAGTTCATCCTATCAAAAAAAAAAAATTGAGTTACATTAAAGATGATATATTCTGGAAAATTTACCAAGTGGAAGAGGAAAAAAAGAGGCTCAAAAATTTTTCAACTATAAAATAAGATTCTCTTTTAAACCAAAATCTGATATTTTTGTGATACTTCCATTGCAGTTAGAATTATATAACTGAAGTAAATAATTAGATGCCCAGGCTCTGGTTTTTGTGTTTGGGGAGGGATCTAATATTTGTCAGAAGCCTCAGAAAATAAGGCTGGGTGTTTAATACTTCAATTCTCATTAGTTGCAAATAAATCAATTAGTTATGAACGGTTCTGACTCTCCTTGTAAACAACCTAAAAGCTACACATACTTATTTTCAGAGGCAGGGTAAAAGTTCTCCCACTTTATTTATAGAGGTGGAGAGAGACAAGGATATCCTTTGGACTACTGCAGCTCAAAACTCAGAAAGAGTTTCCTGCTTCCAACTGTGTCACTAGGAAACAGGAAAAGCAAAAAAGAATATTTACCAAAAAAATATTCCTCTAGTTTGTATATATTATATCAAACTGCTGTTACTACTGGCCATGAGAAAAAAAGCTTAACATCTAGTCTTTCTTGACTTTAGGCTATTTATTATCATAGATTTACACTTCTGAAATCATAGTTAACAGCAGAATTCCTCTGTGTTCAGAGCACATTTATAGTCTAGGAATAGCTATTGCCAGAGGAAATAAGCAAGAGGGTCAGGGGACAAGCAAATTAAAAACAAACCCAAAATAACTCAAGGATGTACTGCTTTGGTAAATATAAACTTATTTTCAATGTTGTTTTTGTAAAAAGGATGTCTCTATTGGATCAATAATAAAGTATTTATTGAAATGTACAGGAATCCATGAGGTATTTATTTTCATGTGAAACAAAGCCCTGAAATCTGTGAACTTAATAATGCATTCCCCACCCCCCAATGTGTGTTAATCCTGATTAATCCCAATTTTAATGATATTTTACAGCCTGAATTTTTTAAGTTGTTACCACAACACACAGAAAATCCTTAGCATGGCTGCCAAATTGATCTAATCCTTCGCTCCACTTCAAGTAAAACAAAATAATACTAGTAGTCAATGTTTTCTTCTACTGCAGGAAAAAACCTCCTAGATATCTTTCTCTGAAGATGCACAGCTATATTAAGGCTCATTAGGAGCCTTAATATTAGGAGCCACTTCCTTGTTTTTTCAGCATAGGCCATGCACGTGGTATCAGATGGTTTTCAGAAACCCTTTCATTCTGTCATTCCAAAGGGTACCACAGTATCAATGCCCATGGGTTAGGTGAACTCCATCCATGCACATGGAAAGACAAGTCTTATGATGAGTTGTGTAAACGTGCAGTATTCTTAAACAAAACAAACAAACAAATAAATACAACTCCCCCCCACAAAAACAGCAACAAACCACAAACAAACTCTCCCCACAAAATACCACAACACACAACACAAACAATAAAGAAATCCCACCTCACCCCCACAAAATAATCAGTATTATCATTTGCAGGAAGTCAGGTGCCATCAAAAAATAAATTTAGAAAACTTTGCTTAACTGAGGCCTGATCTGGAAGCTTCGTAGAACATTTGAAAAAGTCATTATACAGAAACATGTCAGTCAAGAGAGCAGCTTTCTTGCAGTCTCAATTTCAGAAACAAGTACACTGCCACTGCAAGGGTGTCAGATAAGCTCATCTCAGCTGGAAGTGCTGGACTGAGATTGAGTCACAGTGTTACAGCTTTTCTGCATTCTTCAGTTCGTTCTCTGTAAGGGTTTAACCTTTCACATTTCAAACAGATCTTCAAAGGCACGTTACTGCCGTCAATATTGGGACCAAATTTCACCCAATGGGTTGATTCTCCTGTCCAGGCTTTCAGGCTGGTACAGTAAAGTATGATCGAAAATAAGTCAAGTGATCCAAACTTCTTTGAATGGAGTAAGTAAACAGTACTTCCTTATCAGGCCATGCTAGATAGAAAACAGTTTGTTTGGCATTTATAATTATTGGATACCTAAGCAAACTCATGGTTGGCTGTGAATACAGATCATTAATAAGTTCAAATATTGTCATAGCTGATAAAACTTTTAGATGGTTGTATGGCTAAGTTCTGCTACAATAATAGTTGACCTTAAATAATCATACATTTTTTAATAATAACTTCATCTAATGTCCATTTCCCCCTCAGCCTAAGTACTTGTATATTTCAGAGAATGGTTCAAGCATTAGGAATGTGTTTTGAAGCCAATTTTCTTAGGTTTATTTTCATTCTAAAAAAAAACCAAAAAAGCTACTACTTTTAAAGGGGACATCTTCAATGTATTATTTCTCCTCTTGCATAAAGGGCATTGCTACTGAAGTACTGAAAATCAAGACAGTGGTGATTTTGCTGATATACCAATAGCCTGAGAAATATCTTCAAAGGCTGTGAGGTTGAAAGGCAAGGGTCTGTGCTGGCAAAGGTCTGTGTTGGGCACACTGTGCTTTAGCAGAGTTGCACTTTATGCAGAGCATAAAACAGCACCAGGTTGTCCTCCTGGGTTGTTTCAGCCTATTTCCCAATGTGAAACACAACATCCAGCATATATAAAAATTTTCTTTAAGTCTACCAAGAGACTTTCAGAATTTAGCACACTTCTGCAGGTCATAGGTGTATTTCCCCACACCACTTAAGAAAGGATTAAAGAGTAAAATTTAAAATGAATCTGGCACTCAATTCAATAGTAAGTGAAATTAAATGGGAAGAATAAGTTTTAAAACTCACGTATTTTTCCTCAATGTTCTTGAAGTAGTTACAAAAGCAAGATTAAAACCATCAAGAGTAGTGATTAAGCATTTCTTCTCCCTTTTGTTTTCTATGATCATTTGAAAGACAGGATCCATAGAAAAATAAAGGCTTTTTCCCTTTAATCTGCATAACATAAACAATCAGGTTTTACCTTAACTCAAATAATTTTAATAAAATTTGGTTTTATGTTATTTTAAAATAGTGGCCTTGTGTACAACATGTGTATACCAAACACATGCTTACAACTGCATAGTGGAGGCTTTGCTGTCAAGTATCAAAATTCTGCAGGCTGGTTATGCAAGTTGGAGACATCTGATGCTCCTGTTCATAAGAATTTCTTTTTAGGATTACCCAGGAACAATTCAGAGAGGCCCAAACAGCCCTAGCACATTTAAGATTCAGGCAGCAACTTTGTGAAATTCCTATCTGTGTAATGTCCCAAGACAGCCTGGTGTTCTACTGGTTACCAGAAATTTCTTTTAGAGAGGGGAAGAAAAAAAATCTACCCTGTGAAAGCCAGAGAAGCAAATGGAAGTTAGTGCTCACAGGGCCCTCAATGGGAATTAAAATAAATGCTCCTTGTCATTCCACTTACAACAAGAACTTAAAGTCTGGAAGTAAATCAGCAAGAAAAGCTTGTCTTTTGTCTATCTTTTTCCTTATTTCCTCCTTCTCACCAAAATGAATGATTTCTGAGTACCTAAATTGGTCTGAAGAAAGCAAATATTTATAATACATGGGGTGTTTATAATAGAATAGGATTAGTGAATATTTAAACATATAAATCACGAATGCACTGTAACTGTGACGCACACGGTCTCCCATACTAATATCCAGAGACTTCATCAGTACTGTGACAGGTAGGATAAGACAGATCCCTGCTGTCCCCATCCCATTTATTTACTAATGCAAACATTAGACAACTTGCCCTTGTTTTACTCTACTGGTAAGTAGCTTCATAAGCCCACTGGCTACACAGAGATCATCTTTTTAGGTTAGATTACATTAAAAAGAGTTATTTTGGAGGAATAAGTTTTCAACCTTTTTTTTTTCTTTTAATAGAGTAACCTTTTAAAGAAACTCAAACCAAGTTTATTTGAAAACCAGCAAGATCAAAATCTAGCCATTGTAATTTCAGTTCACATTACCCTTCACTATTAAATCTATTAACACTAGGCTTCCTTGAGTTTGTGCAGGATATAAAAAGAGAAAGCTTTGTGGTACCAGCTGAAAGTAGTTAACTGTTAGTGTAAGAAAATAAATTTTATTCCCAAAGAAATTTAGGACTGGAGTTAATGCAGTTGCAGAATCGCTGGGAAATCCAAAATGGTCAGACTAAGCTGTCTTCTCCAACTTGTCCCCTTACTTTCCTTGTCAGTCAGAGGATGTATATGCAATTGTATCACATTTCTGTCCATTTTCCAGGCCAGACTATTAACACTAACACATAAAACATCATAAACCCAGGAATTATAACACTCTGTAAATTCACTAGCTTCAGAGAGGCGATATTATATTATTGTTATGTATTATATTATTGATAGTATCATAGATTTTGGATATTATGATGAAAATACTTCACCAGGAAACAACTGGTCAATTTAGACGTGTGAACTTCTACACTAAACCCTTCTCAAAATAGGTTAAGGGAGTTGTTAAATAAATGAAGGATGAAAAATAAAATTGCTTTGCTTTGTTAATTCTTTGCAGAAATTACTTTGGGGGATACACATTCAGATGTTTTACAGATAAACGTATTAAAGCACCTCAACAGGACTTGAAAGAACTGCAATCTACCCCTGGCTTGCTAGGAAACCTTGCCACAGAGCCTCCTGTATCTATTGCTTAGTTTTATTAGAGATCAAGTTCCTATTAAGCACTTGGCAATCTACTAGGAAAAATATATAAAATAGTTAATTCTATTACATACTTCATGATTTTAATGCTAATCCTTCTTTCAGTTTGCATATAAAGTTCTCATTGATCTCAGCAGAAGCAGGATCAATGCTTCTGGGAACAATTTTGGAAAGCTAAGGATTTTTTCTGACACCCAGGTAAAAAAGTTTCCAGAAGAGTTGAAGTAGGCCAGATGGATATTTGTCAATGGGTCTTTCTGCGTGGGTTGTGGGTGGAGCAGGGGGGTGGATTTATTTTGTTTGGTGGTTTGTTTTCTTTTTCAACACATTGCTCTCTTGGTGTAGAAGATTCACAGAGTTTTACTTCTACCAATCCAGTGTCAACCACCTGTAGGGATAGCAACTACTTAACCCACTCTTCCTCAGCATTCTGAGAACTACTATCTTGTATGTTGTCTGCCAGCTGATCCAAACTTCTTTTAAAGCGTAGCAAGTGGTTTCAGAAGCAGGCAGTGATACTTTATTCTATCCTTAGTGATTGTTTGCAAGACTTGTTGTACAAACTACAACTTGTCCTATACTGCAAAAATGGCAATACATTATTTAATTTTGATCCAGCGTTTGCGTAATAGTCCAATGAAAATCCTAACTCCCTTAGCGACAGTGTCTGCCTGGAGCCACCACTTTCCTTCTGTTTTACAGTACAGTTGCTCTATCCTGCTTCTCAGTGACAAAACCCACAACTTTCCAAGAAATAAAGCCTACTTATTAATTAGTTTAGGTTTGCTTTGGTTAAGCAGTAGAAGAACAAAACTTGAAGATGCAGATGTAAAATATCTGAAAAAGTAATGTAAACTAGAATTAAACGAATTATTGGAGCTGTGTGACTCCTAGGATGTGCAGGCATCTCCTGGCAGTCATTGGTGGCACTAACAGAAATGTTAAAGCCCTTGGAAATGTCAGTAACAATCACTTTTGTAACAAAGACACAGGTGGGAGAAGCAGGGTGGGGAAGAGAAATCATTCAAACATTCAAGCTACTTTCTGCTCATTCCAGCAGCTCTCACTGCTCATGACCCATAGATCTTTAGAATGTCTTGTTTAAATATCCTCTAATTTATTTAAAAAAAAGAGTTGTCAGCTGGCCACAGACCACACATTCCAGAACTGAAGTAGAAAGGAATGTCAATGGGTGGGTGGGGGAGAGGAAGGAAATCAGATTTAGTATTGAAAACAAGACTAAACTGAGAAGCAGTGATGTGCACTCAAGCAGTTGCAGTATGCAAGACTATTTTTGTTTAGCGTACCTCACGTTCAGAAAAATAAGTGGTGAACAGCCAGTTATTCTTTTACACTCACACACAGGTACACTCTTACACCCTCACACGCACACACAGGCACAAATACACTCACAAACACACACAGTTGCACACACACACGCTCACAGCATTGTAGGTTCAGCTGTTATCTTAGCTACAATCATTTCTTCTGCTCAGGAGATGTAAGCAGACGTCAACGTTTTCTCTCCAAAGTGAATGTAACTGCTGTGGAGATTACTGTTCAGAGCGCTGCATATCTCTCCTGCAATCGGTGCATTAAAGCAAAATCTAGAAAGTGTTACATAAAAATCTTCCTGTAGTGGCTGAATGCATATTGGGTGCTGTTAAATGTCAGTTGGCAATATAGTGTGCATTCTACTGCATGAACTATCACTGGAGGCAATGCCTTTCACCATCAATCTAAAAATGGTTGTGGTGATAAGATAAAGCTAATACTTACACGTGTAGGTCTGGGTACAGGGCTCCCTTTTATTTACATGGGGAAACAAATGGCCTCAGCACGTGTGTATGTTTCAGAAAAGCAAAGAGAAATCTCTTTTCAGGTCCTTGCAGTGAGGCTGGGTTTAGTTTGTTCACATCAAGAAATGACCCTACAGCACATGCCAGTGAAATCAAGTTGATTTTTGTATCAGTAAAAAACTTGTCTTTCAGAATGCAGATATTTTTGCAGACATAGACTGGAGTAGATTAGTTATCTAGGGACTATGGAAAGTGAAATGTCCTTTAAAGTGTGTATTAAGTACCACAGAGAGCATGTAATTGTAATGACTCACAGCTATTGCTGGTGATAACTCCACAGTGCCGTTAGATGAAGAAAAAAAGTTGATACTGTTCTGGCATATCTTGAGAGAATGAATATGTGTATGTTCAGATTGCTGTTATTATTACCATAACTATCACTCTAGGGCTGAGTAGCCATAACCATTTTATGCTAATCATTGGGCAAAACACACAAAAAAATCTTTAACAAAAAGTGCAACAATCTTGAGTAGAAAAAAAAGCAACAAGAAAAAATTTAATGGCAGTGAAGCAGAAAGACATAAAGTACAAGGATGACAAGACAACTTGGCACTGCAAGGTGGTTGTTTCAGGACATCACCAGCATAATTATTTTCGAGTACCTATTTTTCGTAAGACAAGAGACAAGCAGCAAATGACTTGTCACCTACAGTACTTTATGGAACAAATGGAGATGCATTTGCCTCTTGTGAGACCTCCTCTGGAACTTTCAAAAGTTTCTTGTCACCGATGTTTAAGATTATCCTGAGGATAATCAAGGGAAAAAGATCCCATTTCATGAGAACAGATTAAAAAACTTACAGTTTTGTTTGTTTTGCCTAATAAAATTGGGGGGTTATAATTTCTGTTATAAATATATCGTGGGTAAATGCAAGAAGAGAGGGGAGAGTTTTACAATACTAGACACTGTTGGTGTAGAAATAAATAGTTGCAGTGTTGATGTGCAGTCTCTAGCCATGAGTGAAGAAAAATTCTGGAACAGTTTCCCAAAAGAAGTTTAGTTGGAGCCTGAACTAATTCTTTTCAAGATTGCATTCAATCAATTTTATATAACCAGACTTCTATAGCAGTGTAGTTGCCTGTATATAATAATCCAAAGTACCTTCCCTTCACTTTTTGTGGTTTGTTTATTGGTCCAATTTTAGCTGGCTGAGGTTGGGTGAAATGCAGTCCCTAATCTCTTTTTCTTATGTATACAGAATTTTATCATCATGGGAACAGTGGGAAAACTATATTGTAATTAGACACGGGCAGGCATCAGCCACTAAAATCAGTGTGGCTCCATGGGAAGTCAGTATCTGCTTACATGGATTAAAGTGTCATTCAGGATTACAGATTATAGTCTACAACATGTTTATAGGGGAAAAAAAAAAAGGCTTACAGTATATCCTGCACTTCCATGGAATTAGTGAGGCTAATGTTAGGGCTTCCACAGACAGTAATTCATCTTTTTTCCTCATGAGTGAATGGGTTATATATGATTAATGAAGCTTACAGATGACCCACAATCCATGTTACATAACACAAGGTCTGGAACATTCCCAGTGATTGACAAAATCAATCAATTAACTTGTGCTTCATTACTGCTAATAGGTTTTTAGCCACCTTCAAAAGATATGAAGTCATAAGGGATAAATTTTCAGCTTGTTATAATGGTTTAATAATTTAAGAACAAATATTTACCCTTGCCCTCCAAGTAGGAAAGTTTATCATTTAGCACAATTGTTAGTGTGTTTTCTCTGCTATGTAATTTTTATACTTCAGCTTTTACACTTTCTCCTAACGTTTTAGGAGCCTGTAAGGAATGGCATTGCAAGAATCACACTGCATACCTTTACCACGAAAATTTTTATTTTAAACAAATTCTAAAAAAAAATCATAAATTAAAAAATTTGGTTACCCAAGTTGCTTTTTTTTTCTTCTGATTTTATGAATAATTGTAGGTATCTAATAAAAAAAGCTGCAGATAACAATGAAGTAAATCTTTCTTCACGTTTGCAACAGTGCAGAAGTAATCCTGTACCTTTTAATCACTTGAAATAAGGTTTTCATGATTATTCCATCAGAACATGAATGACTGAGATAAAAAAAACTCTTATAATTTCTTAGATATAAGAGATTATTCAGATCAAAATTAATTACTTGTGTTCAGGAGATGGTTGTATTTTGTTCTTTGGTTTTGGTTAGGTTTGAGTCTGTATTCTATTAATGCTCACAGAGAAAAATAACTTTCTTGCTCTAGAAGAGAACCCCAGCTCATTTGTGCTAAGGCAGCTAGGAGTTTTTCTTACAACTGTAGGAGAAAAACAAAATGGCTACAGAGAAAAAAAGAACTCATAAAAAAAGAATGCATGGAGTGGAAGGGGATATTTTGAAGAAAATACCAGATGATTCATTGATGGTGTTTACTGGTTAATGTTCATTTCTGCAGTGGAGGCTGGCTCCCTGCATCACTCACTGACTTAAATGGTTTCATTAGTTTGACATTTATGACACTGTGGTGTTCAAAAGGCATGTTCTGATGCTGAACTCTCAACACCACATAATGACAATGACCCAAATGCCATCAGAATTGACAGCTTATCCCCTTGTCCCATGTGTTACAAGGCCTCCGTGAGTGGATTTTTGAGTTGATAAACTGAGCTGTCCTTTATGATTACTAATTCTTCCTTATTTTACTGTTGATTCATGTCTGAAATTTATCCATGTGTTTCTCTACCAGACTGAATCAAACTTCTAAAGAAAAGTGATTTCAGTTTCTGGGATGTGCACAAAAACATTAGAATTTTTAGTTTAATACAGTTTTTCCTTTCATAACCTCTGCTTGTTTGATATTTTTGACAGGTTTTGCGTCAATTCAGTTGTGGATTACGACATAGATAATTCATTAAGTCCAGAGGATGACCTTTAAATTAAACATTGGGTAGTATGTCTTAAGGAGCCCTCACTGAGGGTGCCCTCTGTTAACAGAGATGTTTTATTTCTGTGTAGATTGTTAGTCACTTTTTCATTTGGATGTTTACTTTTCAGATTGAAATTCAGAAGAGGAAGTTTGAGAGCATGGCTCAGCCTGAGTAATAAACTTAACACAAAATGGATGTTTCCTTCCTCTGAGTTTTGGATTTAAAAGGCATAAGATTGATGAAATTATTGACCAAATGCAGGGGCTCAAAAAATTTTTTAAAACCCCAAAACTTGGCTTTTAAGTTTCTGTTATTTCAGTGTTTTTCTAGAGAATGCCAACTTTTCTTCTGTACTTCTATTATGTATCTCTTTGTCCAAAACCTGTTACTTGACTGATGTGCCTGTGACACCTGTTGTAATTCTAGATCAGTCAGAGATCTCCAGCTGCTTGTAATGCTATTAAACATAGTTGAATGTAGTGCAGAGAAAGAAAAAGAAGAAAAAAAGAGCTAAATAATATATGAAGAAACATTCTTGAAAGACTTCTGAAATTATGCAAAATTCTCAAGGACATGAGATGTCCAGGAAGTGGTTTTTTACCACTCTCTGACCTATATAGTTTATTAGTTTAATGCTGTGCTTCGCTGGCATTTTTTGTTTAAACTCAGTGAGAAACTTCTATTAAGATCCTCACCAGTAGCAAGTGAGAGATTGGAGGGGTGTTGATAGCAAACAGGCTTGCAGAGGCCACTTGTGTCTCCTGATCTCTGATAAACAGCCTCCAACCAGCTCCAGGAGCCTTTTGCAGCAGTGTTTGCAGTCATGTCCACGTGAAACATGCAGCAGCAGAGATAAGGAGTTTTGAGCACTAACACCATTGTGTGGAGGAAAAAAAAAGTGGGCTTTCAAGAAAGAAATAGCAAAAGCACTTGACAGAGTAAAGAATTTACTGATTAGTCTTATAATTTATCCACAATCCTTTTCATGTTACCAGGGAAGTGACAGCTGGAAAATGAACTTAGGTGTTACTTTCTGTCAGAGTGTGAAAGAAAGCCTTGCCTTGAACACAGCACAGCCCTGGTACCTGCAGGATCCTATTAGATACAGGCAAGCTTTCCCTATATAGGCATACCCTGGATACCCTTTTTGTTTGGAAAATGCCAGTTTTTAAGAGGAAAATTAATCTCCGTAAATCAACGAAGCAATTAGATGCAGCAAGAGGTAAAATTAATTTTAATGAATTTAAATCATGACTGATTTGCAAAATATCAGGGCCCTTACATTCCCACATAAAATTCTGTCAGAAAAGGCTACGCATCACAAGGGGCAAAAGTAGTATTGCATTTACTGAGGAAATTCTTCCAAATGGCAGATACTGTGGATGCCCTTCTGTGCATGAAAACAGTCTGAAGACTGGATCTCGTATAGGAGGATGCCAAAATAGCCATACGGCAAAAAATGTTATTGCAAGAGTTGCAAGTTGTGGTTTAACTGTTGTGTAATTGTATGAAATTGTGTTTGAGAGCCTGGTCTCTGGTGTTCTGTAAATACATGAGAGTCATGTATTTACATGCTCAGACCAGTGCCTGGTCCTGACCTGAACAGTGATGTTTGAAATTGTGGACTCTGGCAGTGCTGGAATAAGACTGAGTTAGGTACTGGGATCATAAAATTAAATAGTGAAACACGTGTTAAAGTATCATAATCTTAGACTACATTTATTATTTTTGTATTGACTCATAATCATGAGTTTGATTAGTTCTGATTACTCTAGGACTTAAAAGATGGAGTCAATCAAGAGCATAACTGAAACTGAGCAAGAAATGGTCTTTTGCCTATTATAGTCTTCAATGCGCTTGAAAAAAATAAATAAAATATATGGTTTTACCCCTAATCAACACAGATTAGATTTCTGTTACTGAGATAAAGTGTAATAAATCCCAGCACATATCTACTCTGCATGTTCTGGAGGTCTTGCATGGTAATATAAGAAACTTGCTTCTATATGTTAAACATGCACCTTTTTATTTTTATGGGAACTATGGCACAGCTGTAGCAGTGCAAAAATGCCACTTCCTCAGAGAGAGGAAGAATTGAGAAAAAGTACATTTTTTTAAAGTCAGATAAGATGCTGTCTCTAGCGCCTTTCCCTCAGTGGGGAACTTTGCTGTTCCTTTTTTCACTTAATAATAAGTTACAAGGCTCATTTGGTTGTTGGGACACAAATGCATCTTTCTGCCTGGATGTCCAAGATGCCTTCATTTCCCTAATGAGACTTTAGTTGATGTCCTGTTTTCTCAGTTCTTTCTCTTTTCAAATAATTTTTTTAGCAGCAAAAGGTAGCATAGTGCACTCATAGGAAATTACACTATTTTATGAATCATTAAATGAGAATGGCAGAGATTGAGGTTTATTAACTGAGACAGCAACTGCCTCTGATAGGAAATATTTATGACTATACCGAGTGGCAACAAGCTGAAGGAAAAAGAATTCCAATAACCTTCTGTCCACTTCTTGCAAGCAGAGATACCAGCCTAGCCTCAGTCCACGTGTCCTTCCTGAGGACAGGCAGGGAGACAAGTAATCCTTTGGCACAAGTACATTAGAGGTGTCAGTGGACATAAGAGTGACTGGACAAAGTCAAAGTCATGGCTTTGTTTCACATCCACAGCGATCTGCAGAGTCAGAGCAGAGCTGAGGAGAAAAGCTGTCGCCCTCTTACAACTCATTGCAGGCACTCTTGGAGGCACTATTAAGGCTTCCTGCATGAATATTTGCTTTGTAAATGTTCATTTGACTGGTCATTGTAAATTAAGAGTAGTATAGCTGAGTTTCCACTAACCAGTTTTTAAATATCCATTTGGAAATAGTCTTTATTATTTATGTTAGCCATTCCTGCTGAGAAGAAAAACACACATTATGGATGCAATATACCTAAAATGCTATGGTCAGATCTATTTTAAAAATATCCTTTAAAGGATACAAAACCATACGTTTTATATGAAGTTACAAATAGAAACTTTCAGAAGTCAAGCACAGCCAAAACTGCTATAGCATTTACACATCTATGTAACAAGACAATTTTTAATCATACAACAAATTATTTTTTTATTCTTGTGATCGTATCCGTGAACTAAAATCAAAACAACAACAAAAAAAAGCTGAAATCTATGTGCATCATTTCCCATTGGAGATCTGATGCATGTCCTACTTGGTTTTAGTTATTTTGGAGTCAGAAGCAATTATTTAATTCTCCTCTTCTGATAACTGCCTAATGGTCATCCCTGAGAGTAAGCCAGATGGGTAACTTAAATCAGAGCAATGGCAAGGAGGGCAAGGTGAACGGTAAAACTGCTACAGAAGCAGAAGGTAGATTTTTGCATGTGAAATGGTAATATGTAAGATTCTGTAGCAGATCCAATGCCTTCAAAATGGGCCACAAAAAAAGGGGTCACATTAACATCTTTTATGAGTGTTAAAAACAGGTCATGCATAAGTCATTGTATATGAAATCTTGTTACCAGATGTTGGAGAGGAGGAAGGTGGCGAAGCATGAGGTTTATGTGGGATTCGGCAGTAAAGACAGATCTTTCCAAAACACCTGCAAAGTCTGAAACTTCCAAATAGCTCCTTAAGTGATATTTTTCTCTACTGCCTTTTAAAGTTGATTGATGGCATACGAGTCTGAGCTTACCTTCTGATTAAGTATCAGAGAACACTGTACACCAGACAATTTGTTTAACTTATTAATAATACAAACCCACGCAGACTGCAAATGGAGAAGAGGGTAAGACTACAGGATTCAAAAACTCCTGGCTAATATAAAATTTTGAAAGCCAAACTTTAGGTATGCAGAGGTTTAATGAATTGTTTTTCTGCCAGCCAGTAACAAAAAATGTTTGCTCTTTTTTAATGCCCTGTAAGTTGAACTGTCTAATCTACACTTAGTTATCTGAATTACACTGCCTGAGTGATTTAAGCACTTTTAGATCTTAGCCAATAGGTCTAAAGGTGTTTAGTCTCTCTAACCTGCAAATACCAGAATGCAGCCCAGAAGCTGAGACAATGAACGAGGATGAGATTAAGGAACGTGTATATTCACACAAGTACCTTGATTTTACCAGGATTTTTTGTAAGCAGTAGACCTAGTGCAGCCCACCTTCTTGAGGACTTTCTGCCCTTTAGTCTTACACTTCCTGACCTTTCCAATAATTCTAGCTTGCCTTCTCGTTTTTGCTTCTGCAATATCCACCATCTCCCTGGGAGTACCCCAGCTCTCAGCACCTTCTTGACTCCTATCTCCTCAAGAAGCAATTTATGCTGCAGCTGTTTCTGAGTCATCAGCCAGGTTTTTGCCTCACTGGTGTGTGCCAGAAAGAACAGAATGGTGCTGAGCCTTGCACTATATGCTTTTCCAATTTGGAGGTACTAACCCACATGTCCTTCTAATGCAGGGACTATCCAGTTTTCACAAAACTCACAGAAACTTTTTATGTCTGAACGTTTTCTTCTTACCTTAAACTTGTTTGAAATCAGACAACACATTGCAAAGTTTTTTAGAAAAACAGACAGAAGGAATACATAAAGCATCATCTCATCCAGAAACAAAACTAAATAAAAAAGGAAAGAAAGGCTATTCAGATTTCAATTCCTCCTCCCTCTAACAGCCATGCTGGGGTGAGTTGCAAGTAGTCAAAACCAGGGATATTCTTTGGAAATTCATTGTTCCGTCCATCTTTAGTGAATGAAGTTTCTGAACCTCATTCTGGACCTGAGGGAGAGAGGGAATGCTAAGGCAGGAGTGTTTTCACCACCCACGAATGTCTTCAAATTGAGAGAGCTCCGCTTGTTGGCACCAGGGTGATAAATAAGCATGTATGGTTTGAAAGTGTTGTCAGTGAGATGGATAAGCAGTTCAATGAGACTAATAAACATTTCATATTGTCATTTAGAGTTAAGTATGACAGATATAGATGGGAGTAATGCTAGTTTTCACTCTATGTTATGATTAATAACATAGAGTGAAAACTATGAAAATAGACAACCTATTGGGGTATTAGTACTAATACATTTGTAATAAATGGTTGGTTTTTGTTGTTGCTTAAGCTTTTGGCTTAGAGAAACTGCCAATAACTTCAGTAACAGTGTAAAGGAAGAACTGAATAAAGTACGAAGAAAATGTAGGTTTCCCTTCTACTCACTGAGTGTCTAAATCTGTAGGAAAGGGACACTCAAAAAATCCTGTTCTTGTTTCTCCTGAATCTATGAAAACCCTTCTCTGTGATGTCTGCATATTTTAAAGAGGAAGAACGAGAGCCAGAAAGAAGCAGATAGGTTTGCTGTAAATCCTGGGGAGGAAAAAGATGTTTAATAATGTATAAAGACCTGTTAGTTCCCCAGTGGTTTGGATCTCTGAATACAGATTTCTCTGGAGGCTCCTTGTACGGTGGGTACCTCAGGTAACCTTAACAACATCATCCCATCCACCTCAATGCCAAACAAGGAGGGTGTGAGGAGTGGAGGAGAGAGCTTTTCTAAGTGAATTGGGAACCTTCACGTATCCCTGCTTTGTTTCTCGTGTCTAGAGATAATAGACTTTTTTCTCTCTATATGTGTAGATTATTCCCATGTAGGAGAGATCAAAATTATTTTTCAGTCAGTTGCTATATTAACTATGTTCAGGATTTTTTGTTAAGTTATAACTAAACGTAATAAAAGTTTTGAAAGTGCTTATTTCAGCAAAAGTATTGGATCTCCCCTCTGATAGAATGGCAGCATTTCATGCCTCCACATGCTGAGCAGTAGCCAATGTTTAATCATGTACTACGCCAGTAAATACTGTTAAATTCCCTTACATTACGATTTTATATGTGCTTGATTGAAATGTCCCATGTTCTAAAATAGAAATCATTAGTAAATCTGTTAGCTCCTCTGACCTTAATAATGTGTAACCAGAATTAATTATCACATTGAAGTATTTGCTGTAACTTGTCATTAAGTGATTATTGCAGAGCAAGAATGCAGAATCTCAGTGAATTAATCAGTGACCTATATTTTCTGGTGCTTCTGCTTAAATTTAGCCTTGGTCAGAATGACGGAAGATCTGTCCAATTGCATTCTTGTTAAATGTTCTCAACTGAACAAGTCTGGTTACTGTCACCCAGTGAATAAAGGAGTGCTTTCTTCACAATGCTGTCACACATGGATTGTTATATTGACGGGAACTTTTAACTCATTCAGCTGTGTCCACACCAGAGTCTCCCCAAAGCCTGTGTAGGAAGCAGGACACTGCTGTCTGTAAGCAATGAGAGGTTTGCCGCTGACTATGCTGGAAGCAAGTTTGAAACATAAATTATTAATCTACTTTTACTTTAGAGCCCTCAGCAATGGGAAAGATGTTTTTCTTCAAACCCGTTTGAATACTGTGATAGACACCAGTAATTCAGCAGTTTAGAATCAATGTGCTGCAGCAATTTACTTGTACCATGATGTATGCCCAGGAGGATGGAAAAAGTGATAACCTCATAGTAAATGGCAGATTCTGACAATAAACAAAAGTGTTATGGTTTTTTTGAGAGAGAACTTTTTCCTCACCCATATCTAAATATGCAAGCTAAGTAATTTTTAAATAAAAAGCACTGCAGTAGTACAGTATTAATGCTATATAAATGTATTTCCCTCCAGCAGAAAATGAAAAGACCATCTTCAATAGTGAGATACATTTTGAACAGTAAAGTATAACATTTAAGATGAAATAACCGTTTATTTGGATCCATATTGCGTTTGAAAAGGAAAAAGGAGGTGGGAAGAATTAAACAGGTTCAGACAGGCTGTGGAAAGTGTAGACTACATAGCAAGGTGAACAAATCTAAAACAAATATGTACTGCTGGCTGTTTGACCAATATACTTCAGAGCTGCTGAAAAAGAGAGGGCAAACACATCTTTTTTTTAATATAGAGTCTAGATGCAAGGATCAAGAATAAAATGGACAGGTTGAGGTTGAAATGGAGAAATTGAAGGTCAAGATTAGAGGAGCAAAAAAAAGTGATTTTTCTTCTTTTACTTATTGGCCTTGAAACTAGAAAATATATTATTTGGGGCCCATCTGGCAAAGTGGGGAAAGACCATTTTCTCTAATAGGATTACTAACCTAATGAGCAGGGCTTTGAAATCTGGGGTTTGATTTCATTTTGAACTGCCAGTACACACATGCCCACAGTGTGGGAAACAAACAGGAATTAGAAATCTGTGTATGGCCGCATAGCTCAGCATTTCTGGAAGCAGAGGGATACGGTACTGTGATGGAAAGACACAGGCCTTGTATCCAAAACCAGGATTCAGCCAGGGAACTGGCAGACAAGATCTCTCAGGAAGGTACCCTGAAGGGCAAAGGGCCCAGGAAAACTGATTGATCTTTAAGGACAACCTCTTTAGAGCAGAACGGAGTATCCTGACAGGCGGGAAGCCAGGGGCGTCTGGTAAGGGAGATGAGGAACTCCTGAGTGGGCTCCACAACAGGATCATACCGGGAGCAAATATGGGGACTGGCTACCCATAAGAAGCACAGAAATATATCCCGGGCATGCAGGGCCAGAACCAGGCATGCCAAATATCCACTGCAGTCAAAACTGGTGAGGAATGTGGAGGGCAGCAAGGAAGATTCATACAGAGCCATTGGAACAAGAGGAGGGCTGAGGAAAATGAGGCTGCTTTGTCCTAGTGACAAAGGATACAGAAACTCCTGAAATTCTCAGTACCCTCTGTGTCTCAGTCTTCACTGCCAAGGCTTTCTCTTGGACCTTCCAGCTCTAACTGGCTTGCAGCAGAGTTCCTACAGAAAATACAGCTTGAGACGTAGATCACTTGAGCGAGCTGAGCAGAACACAAGTCTGTGAGGCTGGTAGGACATACCCAAGGTGCTGAGGGAGCTGGTTGCCATTGTCACAGGGTGACTTTCTGTCATCTTTGGCAGCTTGTGCAGTCAGGGAGATCCCTGGTGACAGGATAAAGGAAGATGTCACTCACATTCAAGAAAAGTGAGAAGGGGAATCCAGGCAACTACAGATTTGCTGTCCTATACTTGTTCATTGCTGCTGAGCAAAAAGTCAGTTTAAAGTTTATTCTATCTTTGCTTTTTAGGAGTTAAAATTAAATCAGTGTTTTCTTTTGTAGGCTACATGTGAAAAAACCCTGTCACCAATTGAATTCTTCGTTCAATCTCTCAGTAGAAACACTTCAATTCTGCACATTAATACAGAATTAATTCTCATCTCCTGTATTCATATACAACAGCCAAATATTTGTGCATCTTGCATACTGGAACACATACTAATTGCACAAAACAGTCATCTTTTCCTGCAGGTACTGAAAAAAGCCATTGAGTGAGAGTGCAGAATGAAGAAAGAAGTTTGTCTCCTTGGAGCATACAGTTTACGTACAATATATTTTTACCTTTTTCCCCAGCAAGTCTGTTTTCTATTTCACTACATACTTATCTGCTTTGTTGAAACAGCTGTATCTTCCCAGCACAGTATGAGTGAAGATCACAAATAATATTTGTACAGCGATTTTTAACTACTGTACAAAGAGAAATAATCTCCCTCTTAATTGTCTTTTTCTTTCCATAAATACAGTACATTCTTTATTCTTTAAAGTGGTGATGACACTCTGAAAGCCCACCAGAGTGAAAATGTACATCTTCTATTATTAATTGTGTGAAAATTCTTACTTGCAATGATTTTTCTTGCACTTAAAAGTATAAAAAGCTTTTCTTGCTTTATAACAAAGTACTTGGTACCACCATTTTTGCAAGTCTGGGCATATCTTCTACTAACTGGAGGACCTGGAACACAAGAGCAACTGAGATGGGTCAAACCACTCAAGAAGAACCACCTAGCTCTCAGTCTTGTGTTTAGTCATGGTCGCTACAGATACTTTGGAAATGGTGCCACTTTAGAGTGGTTATTCTTGCAGTACATACTCTCAACTTTTGTATCTATGGTTTAGAGACTTCCTGAGTCTGGTGTTGCATCACTATATTTCTGCTTAATAGCTTTGGTGTGTTTTCTTTCATCACTGTATTAATTACCTTACGAACCCTTTAAAAATTTTGCATTTTCTAAGTGCAGTGACAATGAGTTCCAAAGTTAAATTACACACTGTGAGAAACAGAGTCTCTTTTGTCCATTTTGCATCTTCTGCCAGACAATTTTATCCGGCCTCTCTGCAGGTCAGGATTTATTACTACTCCTCTTGTCATTTTCTTCTCAAAGCAATCCTACGGACACTGCAATCTGTTAGCTCCTCACATGTAATACTCCTGTATTCAGAACTTCCTCAAGCTCCTTTTTTTATAAGTACCAATGCAAAAGGATTAATTTAGCTCTTTTTCTCTCATATTTTTTTTTTTTTGTCCACACAAGATGCCTGCATTCGTTAATCCTTGCCATCCTTCCCACATCTCCAGCAGATGTGCTGCCCTGTCACCATTCCCAGCTGGGTCATATAGTACTGTTATTATCCTTTTTGTGCATTGGTATGGAATTTCAGTCCACAGGGATGGTGCACAACTGATGGAAAAAGTTTAAAGACATGCCACTTTTGTTACTTCATATAAAATGTACACATCAGTGGCGTGATCCATTGCTATTATGGTAATGCTTCCATGCATACAGTATTTCACACAGATGACAGAGGCCTACTAATCAAAATAACACATCTATTCTAAGGATGAAAACCCACTGTAAATCTATTTGCACATTTCCTGTTAACATCAGTAAATTATGCAAAGAAGTAATTATTTTATGGCCTTTGATACAGAAACAGACATAATTGCTTTCTTAGAGTAATTTAAAGCTTCTCTCTACTACCAAAGTAATACAGGGTCCCACCTGGTAGCATGGGAGAGTAGTTTGCTTTTTGCAGCCTCTGATGTAGAAGGAAATATTTTATATGGTTGAAAGGGACTGCACAAGTTAATGAAAGGGAAAACAGGGGAAAAAAACTGTTAAATCCGTGGAGGATTACTAAACAGATAGACACGATGTCAGGTTTAGAAAGGCCATGAATTGCAAGCAGCTAGAGGCTCCGAGAGGGAAATATCCTGCATGCTTGCCTTGTCTGACACTGTTTTCTGGACATCTGCTTTCCCTGGGCAGTGTGAGACAGCTATGGAACTTTGATCTGACCTAATGCAACTGCTCCCACGTTCACGTACTTAGTGACAACCTGAAAATAAGGCCAACCATTTTCTAAAACAAACACAGTTGTATAAAATATGGCTGCAAATCCTAGTAGCAGGTATAACCTAAAGCGTGTTCTTGTGGGACTCTAAGTGGTGCTTACAGTTACTTTGAGTTTGCAAATATATATGATTTACTCACGGATTTTTGCGTCTTTCCATCCCAGGCTTGCTTCCACAGACTTCCATTGTCCTCTAACTTCTTCCAGGAACATGATGCTTTCACAGTTGTAGAAGAAGAATTTACTGTTGGGCTAATGCCAGATGGGGCTTGGAAAGTCCCGAGTCTTAAACATCTGCTCTTTTAAAGTAAAATTGGACATATTTTCAGCTTAATGAGCTGAAACATAGATTTGTGACAGATTTGTAATATCAGCTGAAAATTGAGAGTGTATCTGACGAGCAGGTGCTGGAACTCATAATCTTTTTGATTTCATATCCTCATCAGAATAGAGGAAAAATATCATAATAAGTTGGAAAGATACCTGTGAGAGAGGATGAAGCAGTTCAAACCTGTTACCTTACACTGAATTTGTAACTAGGAATATCAAAGAGTTACATAAATCTAAATTTAATCTCACTAAAGCTAATGAACGTGATTATAGCTGTTCTACAGATGTGTGGAAGGCTTGTGCTGTGAGTGGGATGTATGTTAAAAATCCCAGCTGTTGCTTCTGTATTTCACATGGGAGTATAAAAGCTTATAAGAAACTAAGTCTGTTTTAGCCTCAGTGTGTACGTGTATTTACTTTTTCTAACCTAAGGGTTATGTGACAGTTCAGGGCTCATTTCGTGGAAACCTGTGGCTGTAGCAGAAGGAAGAATTCGAAAATAATTTTCACAGAGGAAAGTAACTTATTATGGTTTAATTAAGTTAGATCCCCAGCTTATGGGTAAAGAGAAGGATTGGATTCAAGAAGGGATGTATAATGTCTCTTAATGATACCTGATATGTCACTTGTGTATACATCTATTTATTTGTGTAAACATTCATTCGTTTGATTCTGAACTTCTTTAGACAAACATATGGTTCATCATACGTACTTACAGTTCTGTGTTTGACTTAATGAATTCACACAGATTTGATTCTCTCTTTGAGCAAATAACTTGTGATGGTTCTAAGGAATGGCACATCTGCACTGGAGATTGAAAATCACATAACAGGATGCAATTTTGCACCAGGAGTGCAGCTGAGGGACTTGGTCCAAAACCTGATGAAAGTGTTAGCCATAGAAATATATCCTTATAAGCTTTCTTTCATGGCTTTCTTTTTCCAAATTCACTTGACATTTCTGTTACCTGATGGAGAAAGGTACAGCCTTTCCCAAATACTTTAAGCAATTGCTGAGCAAACATAATATTCTTTGTAGCTGCTTGTCTGCAGCCCGCAAGTGCCAGCTACAAAATAACTTTAATTTAGCTGACAAGAATCCACTCCAGACCACTGTAACATATTTAAACAAAGCAGTTTTAAAACACACAGGGAACAAAACATACCTCTGTTCAGTGCCCCATACACACATTTTGAATTATTTTTATATGTAGGAAGAAATTTCTCAGTTGCACTGGAAAATGTTACTTTAAATAAACACCAAAAAAAACCCCCAGCAGTGCTGCCCCAGAAATACTTCACTTGATATTTTAGACTTGCATAAGAAAATTCAGGTTTTCATGTTATGCTGTACAAAATATTACTGTTCTGTTTGTGTTGTGCTCCCTGGTTTGTGACTGATCCACAGGAGATAAAACCATGCATAGTTCTCAGAGACACCAATATCCATGGATGTCAGGGCATTAGGTGCTACTCAGCAACAGAATGAGAAAGTGTCTGCACCTTTAGCAGTCTCCAGAAAGTAGCATCGACTTTCTGCTAAATTGTTACACAATGGGTTAAAAAAGGAGACAACTATAGATTCATTTAATAAATTGTCTCTTTGTAGGACTCTGAAGAGTTCCATCCTTTGTTCTAAAATGTATAATCCTGGTGACAAGCAGCAACTGAAGTGATGCTCAAATAAACCTCAATGGAAGAAGCTGCAGAAAAAATGGTGCTGATTCTCAGATAATTTACATTCTGAATTTTATTCACAATAAGCACAATAACACATACCTTAGCAATTAAGAGACCTAACTTGAGCTGTAGAGGACATTTGATCTGGTCTACGGAAACAAGGAGAAATTCTCCCTGAACATCTATGCTATAGGCCCATACCCATTATGCCCAGGAGCCAGGACATCTATTTGGGTTCAGTTTGAGGAAGCTGATGGAAAATTTGTCTGTCTTTTGTCCTGTGAAGGAAAATAAACAAGGACCTCTATCGGTGTGTGTAACCTGCATGATCCCAGGTACTTTCTTCCTCTGCATGTTGCTTCATCTCCTGGTTTAGATGCTCCCACTGTGTGCTTTGCTCTCTGCATGCCTTGCTTTCCCTGCTTGCACTCCCTTGCTTCTCAGGCAACGAAGAGAGTCCAGTTCAGAGCACCATCCAGTCCTTGAATGTTTCCAAAAATGGGGCATCCACGACCTCTCTGGGCAACCTGTGCCAGTGTTTCACCACCCTTCTCATAAAAAAATTTCTTGCTTGTATCTAGTCTGAATCTACCCTCTTTTAGTTTAAAACCATTATCCTTTGTCCTACTTCAACAGGCCCTACTGAAAATTCCATCCCCATCTTTCTTATAAACCTCCTTTAGTTATTGGAAGGAAATATCTAGATATTGTCTAGGAAGAAAGAGTTAAGATAAAGCTTTACTCCTCTGTCTTCATGCAACTCAGTACATTGAAGCTCTGGTTTTAGTCCTCTCCAAGAGAGGAAAACTGGAAAAGGAGCTACTCTGGGCTGCAGGATAATTGCTCCCAGGAAGGAAGGACAGAGCAGAGACAGGTTGGAACATTTCTTTTGGGTCTGCATCTGTAGTACAAATAAACATAAACAGAAAAAATAACAACAAGAGGAAGTAAAACCAAAATGAAAAACTCTTATGAACTTTTCTGTCCCTGGGGAGGCACTGAGTGTACAAACAACATAAGACAGAAGTGGGCATGCTGGATTTTTCACACCCCCCTAATTGTGGCTCAGAAAGGATCTTCTTAAGTTATGATCCCAAGCATGGTATAGGAAACCATACAGAAAATAACAGAGCATAAACAGTTTCCTGCCTGTATAACTGCATTTAACTGCCAATTCTGTACTGGATGGTTATACACAGATGCTACAAGAATTTGGCCCCAAAACCAGTTTTTTTGCCAGCTGTAACAACTGAAGAATTAGATCAACTTCTGTACTGTGCCATAAAATGAACAATGACTGTTGTAATACTGTATCTTACAGATTCTGCCATGTGTTCATTATTTTTTGCACGATGAATGTAAATATTAAAATGTTGTGATATTTTTAAACTTGGCTTTCGAATGCTGGAGTGGCTCTGTGGGAAAATAATTTGTCCCTGGCTGTGTAACAATCACTTTCCACCAGTCAAAGCTCTGGCTACAATCTGTTTCTAATTAATCAGGAAGACAAGACAGGGCGAGTCTTGTACTGAGACAATATCATACGTAGTGGACTGACTGTAAAGCATGCCAGATGAAGATGTGTTTAGTGCACTAAAAGGAACAATCTAATTATCAGTTTACTGCTTGAGTCTTAAAATCTTCTGAAAAAACAATGCACATTAAAAATAGAGCAAATAATCTGGATACCGTGAAATCATGCAGTATAAAACAGCAATGCCTAGGCCAAACCAGAATATTTAGAATTTTAACATAAAATTTCTAATTCTTCCAGAAGCCCTGCAGAGTACAGGAAATTAAAAAATGTTGACACTCTATCACCTTGTTCAAAGCTGGGTGTTTGACAATTCACCTTCAATAATTCTTAGGGCTGACAAGAGTGAAAATAATTTTTATAGTGTATGGAGTAAAATATTTAAGGCTCCAAAAGATAATGAAAATACAGAAATTTTTTGAAAAATACTTTGTGAAAGCCACTTCTATTTTTTAGCCAGCAGTAGTTCTTAGTTGCTGAATAGAGCTCTCTCTTGCAAGCCTTACTGACACAGATGGTTCATCTAAAGTAAGGGGAAGTATTCATCTACCAGCTATGTGCAGGGGCAGATCATAAGAGAGAAAAATGGTTTACTTTAGAAAATGGGAGTAATGGAAAGTCTGTCCATGTTCACTTTTATTTTGCCCTTGTTCCTTTTATTTCTGATGTAAGGAGCATTGTAGTGAGTGCTGTGTGTCATTGCTCTTTGGGATGCTGGAAATAGAATAGGAATTGTTCCAGCAACAGAGCTTAGAAATTATAGTGAGTGTGTTTGTGAAAGAGGAGTTATGTCTGTTTATTATTCTGTCTCCTTTTGAAGAAGAACAGAGATGTCCTATAATCTCTTAGAGATAAACTCTTTTCAAGCTCCTTCCAGAAAAGTATTTCTGATTTTATAATAAATATGAAATCCAGGGTACTGTTTCTGTACTTAAAACAAAATAATGGCGTGTTATTTCTAGATGGTGAAAGTAGTGAAATAACCTGTAGGCTTGTTTAATTTCTGCCCATGCTGCAACACAGCACTGTCAGACAAAGCGATATTCCGAGTGCACGGGTTCAGCTGAGTGGTTGATATTATGTTGCAGATTAAAATCGCAGATGACAGGAAGACCTACAGGTTGCTCTGTGTACCAGCAACAGCCTGAGACTTCAGCTGGCTTTTACATATTAAGTAGTTCATGTGAGTGGGTGGGCTTTGCGGGCAGAAACTCTCCCAGGACTAAGATCTCACTTGATAATCTGGCTCCGGATATAAAAATGTTAGCCATTGGAAACTTAATCCAGCAAGGGACTTTTTATTTTCTTTCTAGCCTTCCATCTATGAAGCACATACACTTTTCCTCACAGCCCTCATGGTCTTGTTCCTTATCAGCGTAATTCACAAAACAGATTTGTTGCGGATTTGTTTTGCAAGATTTCCTATAATTGGCATGAGCACATGAACAATAAATATCTTAATTAGACCACTCTGATCTAAGATTTGGTCTGCATTAACTTCCCATGTTGCTGCACTCTGACCAGAATTAGTCTGTATGTTCTTTGGGGATAGGAATTTGTGTGGAAATCCTTGTTGCATTGACTATAAAGATATTTCTGTGCTGTGGGATTTTACTACTTGCCCCTCAACCTGTAGCGCGAGGTACTTAGTCTGCATTCGACCTATAAAAGTGTGAAGAACGGTAATAGTAATTCAGAGGGAAAAGTACTTGTATCTGAACAAGGCAAGTAAAACCATAATAAAGTCTGCTGAGGCTAAACTAAATAACATGAGTCATTTCTCAGCAGGGACTCTGTGATGTACGCTGAGCGTGGGGATGCTCAGGCCAAGGAAGCTCATTGCAAATACCTGGGCTCAGAACTGTTGCAAGACAAATCTTTACTAAATGTATCACAAGTCAAAAAAAGAACAAGACAAAACACCACCATCAAGCAATGCAAACCAAGGAAGCAAAACAATGACTGATAGGTGTCCTTCATCAGGCATTCTCAGCTGTGGCTGTGAATCACCAGTGGCCCAAGAACCCCTCCTGGAGGTTCATGAAAATACCTTGGTCACCTGGGGCTGGATTTTTGGTTTTCAGCTTCTAAACTCGATTAAAATAGAACAAAAATAGGAGGAAGTATTGCTCTGATTCTGGCTGCTCACAGCACAGCCAGGAGGGAGAGAGGAGGGAGCAGACAGGTCACACCAGGCTGTGTCAGACAGCCCTGTGCCATGGAGGGGTGCAGGAGCTCTGGCTTTGGTCTGCAAGATTCTGGGGGCAGGGATGTAGCTGAATGTGTTTGCTACCTCTGAAAAGCATGCTGTTTCAAAAATCTAATGGTATCAAGTGACAAGATCCCATTGCAAGACAAAATATTTATGCCATTTATGTTTCATACACAATTCCTACAGACATATTTATATGCCTGTTGTAATTAAATAAAAATATAATAAATATTTTCCTTGAAATTAAGAGAATTACAGTTTCATCGGAATTACACATACTTCTGTTGTATGTGCAATTATATTAATATTGACTGTGAAATTTGTATTGATGATAAAGTTTAAAAAAAAGCAAAAAACCAACTAATGCAGGACAATTTATGTTTTGTATTTGATAGAGGGATAGTGCAATAAAACAGGCACCTAACTGGATAGTTAATGAGACCAATACCAAGGAAACAACAGCTCCACAGAATCCTGCCAAATAAAAATAGCATGGAACTCTATGATGTACAAGAAGTTCACTGTGTAAAAAATTTGCTGTGTTTTCTGTAGGAATTGAGCTGAGCTTCTACAGCTTGAACTTTGGGTATATGGACAACCAGTCCTCAAAGAGCATTAACAGACAGTGCAGAGGGGTGGGTGGTTTGTAGGTTGTCTCAGAGTTGGGCAGTGACTTTTGATGGATTTATCAAATACATAACTTTGTCTTTTTTGTTAAGGGAATGGAATTGAGGAAGAAAAACAACATGGGGGGATAGACTGAACATGAAGAAATTTTGGGTTATTCTTATCTTTATCATGCATTTTCTGTGGGCCTCAGGGCACAGATAAACTTCAGCGGCTCTGCTGTGACTGCACAGGTATGTTCTTGCACAGTAACAAAAACAAGGTTATTTGAGATAGTGGGAAACCTTTTAAGGAGAGAAACTCTGAGAGGTCTTCTTTCCACCCACATTAACTATACTCCTGTGTAAGCTAATTTGTGGAAAATTATAGTTTCCTAGTGCTAGGTAAATTTGTTCCAGATTTATGGATTTAAAGTCACATCTCAGCATTAAAACAAATTTATACAAGTCCTTGAAATTAACCTTATCTTTTAAATTTATCAGTGGTATACTTAAAGTGGTTCTGTAAATTCATTAGGCTGTACTGGTATGAGTACTCCTATGTATGATAATCTCTTGTTTATGTCAATAGAAAAGAGATTTCATAGCTTATTTTTACTCTACCCTTTAAAGTAGAGATAAAAGTAATCATTTTAGGGATTCTGAATTTACTCACTGAAGCCCAAGGCGATCCTGTGATGTGCCATCATAGCCTTTCTTGAAAATGGGAAAACCTATAGAGGATTCTGGTGTCTTCTCAATAAAGTTTCTCACCAAACGTGCTAGGGATTCAAGAATGCAATAAGAAAAGAACATGCCTGCAATTATTCTGTAATGAATTCATCATGAGCATTATAAGCTAAAATCTCACTTCTCAGTGTGAACAAATTGTACCTGCTGTTAGACACCACACACACCCTGAAATCTGGTGTTTAAGCACATTGCAAATAGTATTTTTAGTCTGCATCTTGTTTCCCTCTGAAATAGTCCAGCTAAAGGAGAAAAGAGGTGACATGACACCTCGAGTCCTTCTTACCTGCACACAACAGCGAATTACCAGAGGGCTGATCTTTGAGCTAGATTCCTTCAAGCCTTTGTAACCAATGATCTTGTATTGCTCACAGAGTGCCCATTGCAGACTCCTTTGCAGGAAAGTTGAGTGGTAATGCCATGTGAAAACCCACAGACCAGTGGGGTAATGTCCCATTAAATTAAATGGCATCACAAGCATGATTAATACCCACGCCACCTACAGCTGTCAAGATACTGATAATTTAGGAAAACCAGATATTAATCAATTCTGCTGAACTTTCAAGTTCGTATTTCTGACTATGGCAAGATGCTAAAACAAAAATTTTGAGAGTGTCTGGAATTTTTCATGAGGATCATGTATCTATAAAAAGTGCTATAATTAGATACTCATGCCTAACTGCAGAAGAGAAAATGTTAAACCTGTGGATGTGCAGACTCTGGGAGGAGTGCCTTAACTCATATCCCGTCACCTCTTGATGCAAGGCTACCTGGATTTTCCAATCCATCAGCAAACGTCGCTGCATTATTGCACATCATTTGCAAGTTCCAAAGGCTAAATCCAAGGAATTAATGTGAAACTTTGCCTTAATGATATTTCTGCCAGCCTGAGCAGATCCAAGAAATTGAAAGATTTCATATGTTTAAGCAGGCAGGAATACACATTTCCTCTAGACGCTCAGTTATAAAGTTTTTGCTTTATATTAAGTTATACATGCAGAGTTGCCCAAATGCTACTTCTCAGTGTCTATCAAAATTGAAAAAATGCCTCACAGGTTTGATTTCCTCGGTGAGTTAATTAGTGTTTGGAGACTAACAGAGACATTCAGCAGTGGAACACAGTATTGGGATAAAAAACAGCTATTCCTTTTGGCACAGAGGCAAAGGATGACAAAGAACCTGGGTACATAAGAATGGTAAGTAGTATTTCAACCGCTACTAATAAAATTCGGTAAAAAATAGACAAGAGAAGAATTTCAGAACCAGTGGGATGTGTAGCATCACTCTCAATGTCAAGAGATTTGTGTGCTGTAATTAAAAAGTGATAAACCAAGGTCTATGAAGCTTTCTATTGGGAACATTTCACATTCAGTGGTGCGTTTGGGGAATAAATTCAGAGCAAGCCATTCATGGAAGTCTTCAGGGCATGCAGAACACTTTACGGTATGGCTGTCCTCGTGTCAGTCTGCACATGGGCAAAAAGGGTGCTAAGCCCACCTTCCTCAGTTGTGTTTAGATGCATTTAGTAAGTAATCCTCACATGCCTACTCTTGTTTTACAAACCTAGTTACTATGAAAATAGGTTTTAGCTCAGGAAAACGTTTTGCCACTCAGTCCTGATTGCCATCATTTGTAACTCAACATGCAAATCACAAGTAGTGGAAAAAAATATCTGCCCTTATACTGAAGGCAGTTCTTCTCAAATCACCATTATCCATCTGGAAAACAAGTAAATTCTGATCAGTCTATCAGACCTATTTAGTAACATCTGTTTGTTGCAGACAAGTCTCAGATCTTAAGAAGTTTAAGGGAGATTTTGCTCGTTCACATTAACGCACTCCTTCCACGTTGGTTAATTTGCCTGGAGGCTTTAGAGTCTGACGAAACTTCAACTGAAGTCAAACAGAAATTTTTCATTACCTCCATTGGAAAATTAATCAGGTACTTGGTCTGCAAATAACATGGATCTAGACATAATCAGTCATATTTTTCTTCAAATTGCTATTTACCATGTTCTGTGACTAACTTTTAAATTACTTGTATGAGAAACAATATTTGAAAAGGTTGTGATATAATAAGCCAGACTATTGACATTTTTCTGGAATGTTATGGAGCTCAGTGGTTTTCAATTAAGAGTATGATCTATACCAGCTCAGTAAATACACTGAGTCACATGAGTTAGGGGATTATTTAAGTAGAATACAGTGAACACACTACAGAAAGGGTCCTCTTAACACCAAAATGGGTTGCAAAGATTTAAGAGCCTCTCTTAGGACACACCAAATACATACACACGAGCAAATAAGAGCAGTGACATAGATTAGTGATCCAAACTCTTCCTTAAGCAGACATTGCTGCAAATCTACCCTTTCTCCTCCTCAGCTCCTTGTGTACCCTGCCAAGCACTTCACCATTTCCCCCCACCCAAAAAACCCAGGAAAGTCCTGCACCCAGTAACACAACAAAAAGAATGAAATTCTAATGTTTAATGGCTCATTGGTATTTGGCAACTTCATTCATGAAGTGTTGGTGGAACCATGTCCTGAGCCACGCATGCCCCAGGAGGGCTGGAGAGAAGAGGAATGGGTATCTGAGGTTTACTACAACAAATCTCTGCTCCACAGATCCTTCATTGGCAGAAGAACACTCCTTGATTACTTATCAATCCTTACCCACGCTGCAGTGCCAAGCTGAGGGACAAGGGACAACTGAGCCTATAATGCCATCTTCAGAAACAAGAAATACCCAGAAAAAGATAAAGTCATTGATGAGTTTAATGCAAAACAACACTACTTTCTGTCCCGAGAAGAGCAAAATTTAATTTGTGCTTGTCAGTGTAAGAAATCCTCTGAATAGCAAAGAAGAGTATACCTCTACCTGTCCCTGTCAGAGCTGTTTGCCATCTGGACACCAGCACAGAGAGAGCCGGAGGTAGAATTCTCAGGAAACATCTGTCCTAGATGAGCAGGCTAGTTGTCTTTTGCAGCCCTTTTCCTGGCCAGTTGGTTAGCTGCAGTGTAGCATGCATCCATTTCCAAGCTGGAACCCACTAAACGGGATCAATCGCGTGCAATTTGTGGTTGGTTGTTGTTGGTAGGAGTTTATTTATGTTTTAATATCGTCCGTTAAATCATTAACAGCAAAAAATATTAAACCATCATGCATTCCAAGTCAATATTGGAATTCAGAGAAAAACATCACCTGCTTCTGCAGCTTGTCATTTGGAAAAAATAACACATGATCCTCTAACCAAGCAGCATAACCAAAATTATAAATCAGTAAGATTGAAATCCCCACAGCATCATCTTTCTGTCAGCCTTTCCCCAGGACTTACAGTTGTGAGATGTCTGCCAGAGAACTAACATAAAATGCTGCAACACAAGTAAACAAAATACAGTTATTCCAACTAAAAGTTTGGATATGTTTTTCTCCTTTCTGAAGCACTGTTCCTACACACACATACATGTAAATCTCTTGGCTCAATCCTTAATCTCTTCATTCTGTGTTATCCCCCTGCTCCTTTGCTTTATCCAGCTAGGCAAAGCTTCAAGGAAAGAAAGGGAATATGCAATTCAGTCACAGACCACAGGTATCTCTTCAATATCTTTCCATAGGCCTTTTCTCAGGTGTTAGCGAGAAGATTTCAGGTCCTGCTTCACACCTGATTACAGAAATTATTTCCCTTGATAAAAATACAACTGTAAAAAACCATCATCCTTTATTCTAGTGGTTCATTTTCCAAAGCATCCAATTCACATGCAACTTGTATATCAGGGCTGAAGAAAGGGGGGAAAGGACCTGTAGACTGGTAACCAATACACAAATGTAAGGAAAAACCTTTTTGCCATTTGTGCAAAGATTAAGTATAGCTCAATAATCTTAATTATGTAGGGTCTTGAACAGTGATAACAGCTGAATGGCTTCTTTTCAAACTCTCTAAATTTTAACTCCATACTTCCAGAGGCATTATCAGTATTAGATACTGGTTTTACTAGCAAACTAAACCAGCAAGTAGCACTTTACTTCTTCCACCTGGCAATAAACTCAGGCCCAGTTCTGTCACTGGCAGGATTTCAGGAGAAATATTTGCATGTGGGTGGGAAGTACATTTTAAACTCGCATTACTGTTCGTCTTCGAACAAAGTGTCTAAGCACAGGAATCAGCCTTCAATCCTCCACTTAGACCAAATTCCCCAAAGTGCATCACATAGAGGTTTTTAAGTCTTTGGAAAGTCAGTGTTAAAGACATAGACCTTAGACAGACCTCAAATGTGGAAAAGAAGGACATATGTGTTAAATACAGGACTGTTGGAAAGTTTTTACAGACTAAATATCTTACTGATGAAAAGATCCCCAAAACAATGAATAGCTGCAATCTCTGTGTCAGTATAGGGCAGGATTTTGCAAACCTTCATTCAGTCATTTATTCCCTATCCACCATCTGTGATAATTCTGAAAAGGATTGAATTCACACAGTACTGAATAGTTCTCTGTCCTATAGAAATGTCTGTGGGTTATCTGAAGCAATACAATTACAGTCATTGCAATGAGGAAATAACTTTGTGGTTCCTTATACATAAATGAACTTTAACTATAAAACATTCGTTGTATTTTTTTGTTGTCATTGGAGAAAAGAAAATCAACTTTTACAAACGCCTGTTTTAAATTAAACCCCAGCTGCTGCTGTTTATATAGTTTCATTTTCTCCCATTTAAAAAATCTGAGGTGAATCCCCACAGACTTTACCAACAAGGGGTAAAAGGTGCATAATCAGTCATATATCCTTTGCTTTAGTTCTCTTGCAGAAATCCATCCTGATTTTTTTTAACACATATGATACTCTGAAGTCTATTCAAGGATTTCTATATTTGTCTTGCTTGTGTTTTCCTCAGAGGTCCAAAATGCCCCTGGTAAGCCCTCATGCTGGCTATTCAAAGTAGCAGGAGGTGGTGTAGCTGTGGTGTTGATACCCCACCTGCAGTAAAGTGGTAGTCACTCAGGAGCAGGTGATTAAGAATTGATTGAAAAGTAGAATCCAGGAAATAAGTACAGTAGTGGTCATTTTTTAATGTAAAATCATTGCCAATCTGTGGAGGCAAGTTGGCTTTGCAACAGCTTTCAGAGCCTGGCTCTTTATGAATGGTAAAAATATTTAGTAGTAAACAGTAAAAGCTACTCAAAAATTTCATGAGGTTAAACCATTAGCTGAATAGCAAATGCCAACAAATAAAGATCCACATTGTACCTGTAATCAGGTCAGGTTTTCAGGGACAGCCAAAATAAGAATACAAGAAAAAAAAAGAGAATATTTAAAAATATGCACAGACATAGCAATTTACAGCTTGTTGCTCCCTCAGAGAGTGGAGCTAGAGGAGCAACTATTCACAGTTCATTTGCTATCTCTGAATGTGCTGGTGAACTTAAAGACAAACCAAGGCAGAAATACTGAATATAAATTCTTTTTTGTGACCCATAAAAAACAACCCATTGCTCTTTGATATTTTCAGTAGTGGAATAATTCAGATCACTCTTTGTAGGCTGAGGCATCAAACAGAGAAAATGCTAAGATGACTTCTTGTGAAAAGCAATCATCTCTTTCCACTGAAGCAGAAAAACTGGAGTTTTTTGGAATGTTTTATTTAAATTCGCCTTAAAAACAAGGTCGTTTTTTATTGCAAAATAGTTTGCAGATAGTTGTTTTACGTAGTATATACTTATGTTTGTTGGCCTTACACATCCAAAGCAGCTGTGATTCAGAGCTCATAAGGATAAACTGAGTCTGGGTTTGATTAACACTGCTTTTTATTAAGAAATATTTCAAATCCAAGCAGTTATCTTCACCATATGATTTATCACGTCTTTGTGCCCGCACTTGCCCTGACAATAAAGGTCATCACAGAGACGAAGAAATGTGGACTAAAAGATATCCCGAAATCCCGTGCTCCTCCCTTTTCTGTAGTCCAGAAGAGTAGGATGCCCAAAGTCCTACTCAAAAATCTGTTCTCTTATTTGAAGAGTAACATGTGAGTGCTAACAATAGTTTGGTCTATTAGACAGAGAACTTTTATGGGAAATGTTAGTAAGAGGGGAGTTTCCAGCTGTAAAGGACACCAACAGAGCTGGGACCATCTCAGAAAATCTCAAGCCAGTGCTCTGTGACACTACAGTGCTCCTTAGGCTGGTTTGTCAGTAGAAAGTAGAATCTATTGAAAATCAAACCTTCAGAGTCCTCTTTTGTTCAGCCTATACCTCAACAAATGCAAAGGCAATCAGACAAGGAAATTGTGGTGTTCTGGGATGGGATTGTCTATCCTCTTTCTTACTATAGTAGCCCCATTTTGGGTAGAAAGTTCTCTTGGAAATAGGTGAAATAGATTGATACTTTTCAAAGTGTCATTTTAAGGGGCCCTCATTACACTTCTGCCAGTTTTCTTCCAGGCACTTAGAAACTGAGTGATTGTTGCTAACATCATTTTTTTCCTCAGCCAAATCTGACTGAATTTGCCAGGCAGCAAAGGAAGCAGCATGTTACCAGCTCTCAGGTCATGCTATGCACACATTTGTATTTGTTATACTTGCTAGATCTTAAGGGCAAAACTCCGTTCTCCTGCCTGCAATGCAGTGTTTTAGCTGCAGTGCAGATCATTTATATCTATGCTCCCTGTCCAAGTCTCAGAGAGGTCAGCTGTGATTTTGTGAACATCCCTCTGCAATTTCTTTCCACATTTCAGTGTCTCTTTCACAATCAGTGTGATTAGTGGGTATGTATGGCCTTTCTGTCTGTGCTGCCTTGTTGCTGACCTGATGGCTCTGTTCTTGCTTTTTCCTATGACTCCTTAATGCACACTCATTGCTGACCCTCCAGACGCTCTCCCAGCCTAAGTAGCTTCAAGGGTGACCTGTGGTCTCTGACTTCACTTCTTCAGTATATAGTGGATATCAAATAATTCATGTTTTATTCTCTGATACGCCTTGGGTTCCCACTTTATAACTAAACCATATGAGGCCAGAAATGAGCTTCTTTCCTGACAGCTGGGACAGTGCAGCCCGGCTACAGGGTTCCTTCATTTTTTACCTGTCACGTTGAGGAGTGCAGGGACAGCAGGAGCCTGGATGGAAATCGTTACAATAGCAGTGACTGGTTACCTCCTTGTAATACGGTGCTTTCATGTGAACTTTACATAAGAAAACAGATCTTCTTTGTGTGTTTTCTCACTTCCATTTCTTCCCTTTCTTCTGTAAAAAAATGGAAGTGTAAACCTGTGTCTAAAATGGTGGAAGACAGGTTTTCCTTAATCAGAGTCCTGGCAAACATCAGCCATTTTTCCCCAAATGTAAACAGACATGGTGAGGCAGGGATGCTGTTTTTTCCTCTGCTCAGTTTCTTAACTTTTTTCAAAAAGGCCACTCTGATGAGGAGCCCCTCTCTGCACGTGGACCTGCGAGAGCCCTGTTTATTACCTGGTTTGATTTTTGACTTGGCCATTGATGCACATAATTGAAAAGCAGTGTCTGAAGTGCAGAAGGAACCAATTAATAAAATTGTGCCTTTTCAAGACACATTCGTACAGGTTTATAGACATACATAGATATATGTGCACAAGCACATTAGACACACATAGATGCATATACACAGGCACAAAGAGTGAGAATCCTTTTACAATTCATTCCAATCACTGCTGTTCAATGCAAGAAGCACGACTCTCCCCCTCCAGGTAGTTTTTGTATGTACCTATAAAAGATGGGTACACAGTGCATCATTTAAGTACTAGTATTGCTAGAAAAAGTGAAATAGTGGGGCATCTGAGTCAGAGAGATTTCTTCCATGAGCAGGCTGGACCAGAGCTAAATGCTGCATTGCACCAACTAAAAGAGAGTGCCTTCCTTCTGCCTGAATTTACCCTGTGCTCCACCACTTCAGACAAGGAAAGAGTCTGCAAACATCTAGGATTATAGCCATCACTTATTCCTGTGTTCTAGCGCTGTGTGCACAGCACAGTTTCATCACCTTAAAAGACTGGTCATCCAAAAAATCGAAAAAGTGCACACATATATCAACTAACTTTTAAAAGGCTTATTTTTATCCACGACATCAGCACTGCTTTAATAGAACTTAACAAATGTCAAGTATTTTCTAATATATCATGCTCCCTGAAGTGAATTCTGTGATCAAATGCTTTGCTGAAAATCTCATTGGCAGCACCAAGTTTTTATTAAATTCTTCTCTAAAGATCAACTAATCAATTTTTTTGGTGAATACTTAGGTATGTGGGATATTTCAATAATTGGAAATTGATCACTGAAGCTATATGTTAGTGTTTCTTTTTCATGCTTGTTAAAAATGCAACTGGTATTGGAATGAATTGCTGCTCTTGCAATTTTTAGAGTTTTCCCCAGCACCCAGTCATGGGTGCTAGGAAATCAGTTCCTGTGAATACTAATTTCTACAGAGTACAACTGCACGAGAACATAAACATAACGTATAAAATAGTGAGAGCCCAGACACAAAATTCATTGTGAAATGACTTCTGCTAATATTACAGAAAGCTTTCTAAAGCATATAGAAAAATCTAGAATCAAAAACTTGAGCCTGTATTTTTGCACATAGTGCAGTAAGAAGAGCCATCTATTTAGTGAAAATCCCAGAAAATACATTACAAAGAGACTTTTTATTAATCTCAGCAAAGAGAGGAGAAAATTCTGCAGAATTCCACCAAAATGTTCAAAACAAAGCCAAAAGAACATGAGCTGAGAGCACCCTCTTCTGATCATTGTTTTGTTCTTCAAGTTCTGGGTAAAATACTTTCTGCATATGTTATAAAATTCCAGTGACCTGCTCTTTATCAGAATCACAAATACATAATCTGCTTGGGAGATGAATACAATAAATTTGTTTCGGCTACAAACTAATTTTTTTACTTTAGTTGTTCTTTTTTTTTTTAAATGCAAATACGAAGCCAGGTCTTCCAGTAACTCTTCCCCCTTGTATGTTCCAGTTTGATTTCCATAAGGCTGCCCAGGGCCAGAGGTGCAGGGGCAGGCTGATTTTTTATTTAGTTCATGCCACCAAGAGAGATTTAAATTCAGATTAAAAAAAAAAAAAAGCCAATCCGATTCTAAAAGAGTGGGTTTACAAAGATTTACAAAGATGAAAGAAGAAGCAGAGAATGGGGAAGAATAAGAGCAAGAGGAATATTAGGAACATAAATATTTTTCTCTAGATATAGCAGTGTCATTTTTGCAGTATTCTCTCAGAGACCAAGCTGAAGATGTAAATTTTAACTCCCACTGTAATTCAGAGGAACAAAACAGAAAGACAGCAGTGCCTCTGACCTTGTACCTCACTTTCAGTCTCTGAGGACTGGAGAAGAGAAGTAACTCATGAATATTAGAGCTAATGAAGCTTGATTTTCTCCAGATTTTTGGTTCAGTGTTGATTGACTCTCATGTCTGGAAGATGTAAATTGTGACTGAAGCTTGTTCTGCATTTGAGACACTTAGGTGTGCCCTCTTCAGTGTGTATTCTCTGGGATTTAAAAAGACTCCAGCTCATGCTGTAGAGTTTTTCTCAGTGGGTACCTCTCAGATGTTTATCTGACCTGGACATCTATTTACATAAATCTTGTAGGAACATCCTGTCTCTGAGATTTCTGTTCTGTTATCATGTTTCATAAAAGTACAACAACGGGTTCAAAAATTAGATAGCATGGACTAGTGAGCAGATATATATTGATACATCTAACTCCTTATTAAATCTCCGAAGATTTTCACTAGAGAGCCCTTGATAGGCAGAGGTGTGGGGAGTGGTTCCCCTTGGTGTAGGGAGTGATTCAAATCAGAAGTGAAGCCCCAAGGGGTAAAGGGAGTGATCAGCCATGGCCAAGAGTCTCCTGCAGTGCAGATGAGGAATTTCAAGATGAGTGATCCCATCTCTCAGCAGGAGAGGCTGATGTACCAGCGTGCACTCCCAGTATCACACAGATTGGAAACCAATAGAAATTAAATTGGGAGATACAGGCACAATCCTATTATGTGATAAGGAAACCAGGGTGGACAGAGACAGCACAGAGATAAGAGGGTCATGAAAACTAGCAGAGTAATTTGGGTCTGAGAAAGTGGATGCACTTTTCACCAGATGCACTCAGCCACGCTGGATTGCAAGATGAGGCTTGTCCTTGTCAAAATACAATAAATTGGCCTCTTCAGCTTTCTCTACATTTAAGGTTCTGGCATGAACCACTTTAGACAAACATGGATTGATGGCTGCATTATAAACAGGAATGACACAGAACCAGGATGATGCTGAAATATCATTAAAATTGATGATTTTGGCTTGTTCGTCTGTCATCTCTAGTTCAGCACGGCAGTGCGTCTGGAGATCTGACATTATCACAGGACAATGTAGAGCCTTCTGGGAAGGAAAATGCTAGAGCTGGAAGACAGGCATATGCAGAGATGCAAAACATCCAGGAACAACTTTTGGTCCTGCTGGTAGAGAGCTGTGTTGTGATTCAAGGTATCTGACAGGAATGAAATCCAGCTCAGGCTGTTGCATGCACTTGCTTACAGAAACAGGAACCTACAGCTGGGCTGTGGAAACAAAGGGTCAGGCACTGTCCAAGTCTCCTTAAAAGGTAATGTGTGGCAACCCAAGGCAAATGCAATGCTGAGTTATTGGCCCAGAGGTGGTAATTTAGAAACTGGGATTTTAGGTTGTTACAGTAGAAATAAAGGAATTGGCTCTTCTTCCTTTTGAGTGTTTACAGAATCATAGAATCATAGAAGAGCTTCTATAGAGGAGGCCTTAAAGACAATAGAATACTCAGTTGGAGCTGTATAGAAGGAATGATCAACCACAGAAAGTCTTTACCATTACCCAGCAGCTGGAATGTGCTGGAAAGGACAGTAACAGAAGGGGGAGTTTGCATTTTTGAGTCTGGCCATTTGTTACACCTGGAATAAGAACAGTAGCACATGTAAGAATATGTGAGTTTAAAATGGTGCAGGCACAGCCATGTAGTTGGCATCCCTAAGGGATCCTCTACAGAAATTATGGAAATCTCCAGAGTTATCAGTTCTTATTATCAGGCTTCACAAAATGTGGACCAGCACTACATGAAAAGGTTGTTCAGTAGAATTAAAATTATCCTGGGGCATAGGAAGCATCAGACTTCAAAGTTACTGGTTATTTGCACATCATACTTTAGTTTTTTTCTTTTAATGAAAAAAAATTACAAAGCTCTCAGAATCTTTCATTATGAAAGAACCTCAAAAGTAATGATACTTGAGCACAGTACTTTTACAAAGATGATAAAGAATAAAGAGGAAAGATAAAACAATGCTCAATCTCTCATATTCCTGGTAAAGACATGGAGAGCAAGGTTTGATTTATATTTACCGAGTTATAAAGTTTCTTCCGACTTAATCTGCTACATTATTACTTTGAGGTCAACACTGTCAGTTCTGTTCTCTGAAATGCACTAAAGGGGAATCAAGGTAAACAAGGATTGGATTGGATCCTTTCAGCCAACTCATATACTGAGCACAGGGTAGAAGATTTTCATATGGATCTTTTCTTCACAAGCATGGAAATACCACCAAAAAATCGCCCACAAAAATGACAGTTGCATTCATTAGATATCATCTAAAATATATTGCTGTGAATGGAAAGCACTTTGATTAGCACTGACTTAGCAACATGCACATCGTAGTTCAGCATATGAGTCGAATGGATCAGCATTCAAATGCATATAATGAACAGATGGTTCCTGTAGAAGAGACAAATGCTGTGGTTTTGGTCACCTTGTACTGGCACTCATTCAAAGCAGGTGCTCCATAAACCAAGACTGGAGCTGGACCAAAATGAACTGGCTTCTAACAAAACTGGGACATAGAAAAGGAGGAGACAATCCCCTCTCTCTTCTCCAAGAATATATGAGTGCTTGCAGTGCCAGCTTTGCCCGTGGTGACCAATCTCACAGGTTTGTTACTGTTTCTGAGAGGCAATATCATTAACTTTAACATGAGGACCAGGGGCACTGACAAGCTGAGCATGTCAGTATGTAATTCAGGTTTGAATTCCATTTTATACTCTCATGTTAATTTTTTTTCTGATTTTGTCAGTTTGTTCTGTGTCCAAAGTGGCCAAGCCCCACGCAGAACCAGAGCTGCTATTCTGAATCTATTCCTGATCTGACTTAAAAGCAGAAAGATTAAATTCCTTGCCTTTAGGAGAAATCAAATAAACCTGGCATCAAACCTTTTCACTGCCTAGGTTCCATAGTTACCTGCTACAGCAAGGAAAGTAACAGTAGTGGAGATATTTATGTGTTTTTATAGATGAAGTTATCCAGTGGTTAAATCTGGATTAAACTTAAATTCAGAGCAGAATTTCAAAGTCAGTCAGGGTCATGGTTTGTGCGCACATGTGATGATGTTAAAATCTTCTGGGGTTTCTTGTCTTCTGAAGTTTTGTCTGTGTTTGATCTGGAATAGGAAAACAGGGTCCATTCCAATTTGGAAAGAAACCCAGAACCCGAACTATATGAGTAAACTCACATCATGAGACTGAAATGCCCCCAAATGCCCCCTTATCCTTCTCTTTCTGAGGATGGAAAGTTTGACAGTCAGATGAGACTGGGGAAGAAAGATGTCTCCAGATGGAAAATGATGAAAAGCTGAATTTGGCAATATTATTAAAGCGGACCCCTGGTTTAATTATAACTTTATAGAACAAGTGATGGCAAATCCATTACAGAGTTTGAATTTATGTCCAGCTTGTCTGCTTTAAACACTGCCAAGCACCCAGTACGTACAATAAGAAGAATCCACTCCAGTTTTCAGCTCTCAGGTTGAGATGGCTTGTTCTTGCAGTGACCTGTTAATCAGCCCAGAATACTCTCACAGCTCACCTTCCCATCTTTTCAACCAGCCCTCTTTCAAGGGAAATTTTCCAAAAGATTGAAATTGGCTTTTAAAATTATCTCGATCTTTGTGACAACTGTTAGCAGTATGCCAGTGAATTACCTGGGAACATTTATTTAGGATTCATAAATCTTTATAGGGAAACTGTTAATAGAGCCACTATTCTGCCTCCTTTGAAATACCGAGGTGCTGTAATACTTTGATTTGAAACATTATAGCCTGCAGGAGAAAACCTTGACATAAGGATAGAAAATTCATGCTAAAAACACAAGGTACTGCAGTCATGCAGTTACTTTGTGGACTGGAAGAATATGCTCAATTTCAGTGGCTAAAATGGTGGAAACAACATCAGGATTTGAGAAGCCTGAACTTCAGTGTGAAAAATAGTCCACCTGACAATGCTGTCCTGCCTGACTTTAATTAATCTGTCAGTACAAACATGACCTAGTTACCACAGTACAAATGTCAGCTTGTAACAGCTTTTCCCCAGAGCCCTCCTTAACTAGCATTTGCCATTTACATTTGCTCATTCAATGATGAAGAGCAGTTAATGAGCTCCATCTACTGCTGCACGGAGTGAATTGTACCAGCAGCGCCAGCTCCCCAGTACCTCCTCAGGCTGCACTGGGAGAGGTGCTCCGGGCACTGCTGCACCACGCCACGGGCAAGGGCTCTGAGCAGAACATTCACCTCTTTCTGTTTCTTGTTCTGTTTTTCTGTCATCAGCTTTACTGTTACGTGGGTTTTCTTTAATCTATAATCTTCTAGGTAATTTCCTTTTGAATTGCAAGGTGACAATGTGGGGCATCTTTCTTTCTTTTTTTTTTGAATATATTTTCCCATGCAAAAAGGCATAACAGTTCTCTTAAAATAATTAGCACAAAAAACTAAAGAGGCTTACAAAGCAGGAAAGTTTATTAAAGTTACTGCTGCACTCCTAATAAACAAGGCCACTGTGCTGAAGATGGGTACTTAGATCAACAGATGTATGTCCTTATCTTATGCTTTCCATATGTGTTGACTGGAGTATTCAGATGGGATATTTAGTTGTTTATGTCTTAAAAGAAATTATCTGATAGTGATTTAAAATGACTTCTTTGTTTATGAGAGGGTTAATGAATAAGGCGTTCTAAAACCTCACCTTCCTTAGTATTTCCCTCTTGATTTAGGTGGAATATTTCAAATACTCTCAAAGTATCACAACTGGCATCACAGAAAGCAGGCTGCAGGAGATACTTACCTAAAGCATAGCTGAATCAGAAAAACACCAGATAACTGACTAAGTGGAAAGGTAGCAAGGATTAATACCTTTGTATGTCTAAAATCTAAAAAAAAAGAATAAAATATTATATCTGATTAAATATCTCAGCATAGGATTTTATTTTAGTAATGCTTTTCCATTAAGAAAGAAAACATCAAAGATCTTGCTATGGTCAGAGATGTTTTTCTAGTCTGCACAATGCTTAAACACCTATGAGATGGCTGCTGAATCAAGCAAAAGACCAGGCTTGGAGACGTTCCACAAACGAAGGAAAGTTATTCCTCAGGCTGGCTGCTGCCCTCAGATCCGTGGAAAGCAGGGCACATCCTGCTATCAGCAAAGCAAACTACATGAAGATGCATCATCAGTTCCTGTTGTAACCCCCTTCACCTGCCTCGGGTCCCTTGTTCTGCATCTGCCTCAAGTGATCTCAAAATACAACAAGACATTTCTGAATTATGAGTCTGAGAAGGTCTCTGATTAGAAAACACTAAAATTGAAGTAAGAAGCTCAACTATCAACCAGTAAATGGTTGCCAAAAGTCCAAGGTCTTTTCATCAGATATGAAACCAAAGACATTTTCATTCCTCAGCCTCAGCTCTGGCCCCTGCTCTTAGCACTGAAAGAGACGTCCCCTCTCTAATTTTCCTCTGAGTGTAGCGATCAGTGAATTGTTTGTGAAAGTTACATCTTATGGGAGCCTTTCTGACTAACTCCAAGGGATTTAGGAGTTTCTAGGGACAGAAATTATGTTTGAGCAGGATTCAAACGCCATTCTTCAATCTTCATACACCACACTGGAAATCTGCTGGGAACATCTTTTACAACAAATTCACATTGAACCAAGTTTTATTTTTGAAATTAGCAATTAATTCACAACTGTACAAAGCAGAATAATAAATAATCTGGCTGTGCAGTCAACTCTTTCATGAAAACATGGGGGGCTTCAGTGTCTAATGCTGCTTACAATTAGCACATCAGTGGGAAAACAGACCCTGTTTTCAGCTAGTGCACTGTAAATAAAGTTGCTCAGACCTTCAATAGCTTTTAAAAATAATATTTAAGGTGAATTGTCTCCAAATTAATTGGAAGCTACAAAACTCTAAATGCTTACTTTATGCTTGCTGTAAATGTAAATCCCAAATTTAGTGTTAACACGAAAGGTAACTATTTGAAAAAATTCGGGAACAACGTAAACTTCAAATTTAAGAAACCAAGTACAGAGATTTAACATTTGTCTTCTGCAAATTTTATGGGAGTAGGAATTGGAAAGAAATCTGTGAGTCCAGTTTCACACCTCCAAGAAAAAATGTCATATAACCTGTTCCTGAATAAAGGGGTTAGGGTTAAATATTCAATAGCAGAATGTTAAATAAAAAAAACAGATTTTTTTTGGCTTCTCATTAACACAGGCAGTCTTGATTTCTTGAATGTATTTACTTTCCTATGAGAGTCAGAATAGCCACAAGGTACAAAGAGCCACTAGACTGTTCTTGAAGTTGCTTTGCCTCAATAAGCCTTGCAAAAGGCATTACTAATAACAGCAGAGAAACAAATTTTCAGTAGTCAACCACTAGAAAATAAAAATACTGAGGGGATTTTAGTGACCTAATAATTGTCTACTAGTGTGCAATGATTTTTATGGATTTAGATGTGAGCAAGGGCAAATCTGTCTCACGCTGGTATTTTGCACTTTCTTCCTTCTTACATGATGGTGTTCTTCACAGGCAGCACCCGGGTGAGAAGGTGTGTCCAAGACTGTCCATGTTGGGGGAGCTTTTTTAATGCATATCTATGTGTGCAGTGAGTCTGAGCACCAGAAATGCCAAGATACACAGTGTATAAAAGCAGAAGCACACATTCATACCTATATATGCAACAGACACATATATTATGGTCAGGAAAAAGGTGTAATAATAAGCGCCTTTAAACTTCCATGCTGCAGTATAGGAGACAGGCTTGCAATATGTGTCAGTGAAGTAACCATTGGAAAGACTGTTAAGGTTTTCATCACCTGTAACCATTCTCTCACATGGGTCATCATTTTATCTGTGTAAAACTTTTCCAATTTTATCAAGAGCTATTGCACATCCAGGGTTTTCTTCTCTATTCACGAGGTTTTCCACCTTTATGTGAATTTTTTTAATGGCATAGGATTCAAGAGGAATTTACTAAGCTGAAAATTAGGCATATCAAATTTTTCCTCTGCATAGTAGTTACCCAGGCAGTTGTGACTGAGCAGAGTACAGAGTACAAACGTCAGGATAAATTGCCATATTCCACTAAGTGCTGGCCAATACCTAAGCAAGTCCTCACTCAGGGAAATATATCTCTCTGGATGTAAACCTTTTGGCTCCAGTCCATTTCCATAGTCTGCCCTGCACTTACCGAGAAAAGCCATTGATGTCTCTGGGAGTTCTGTCTAAAGACGAAGAGGAATCTCAACATGTATTTGTGACCTTACAAAGAAGAACAGATTGCTTGGTTTGTGTTGGTAGCTCATGTCTTCAAAACTGTTTCTTGCTACGTGGCAAAACCACTTTGATCTGCAAGTAAACATTTTCTTATATAATCTGGAAAATTTATTCATAATTGACAAAACTAGAAGGAACCGAGTACAGAAAGCAGAAAAGGAAAACAACATTTCATTTTATTTTTACATTTATTCAATGCAGTTCAGAAACAAGTATAATATAACTCTTATTTTACAAAGTTGACCATTAAATATTAAAAAAAGGATTTATTGGCCTTTGATAAGTAGTTTTGTATGAGACATGCATGCTAATAGGAAGCCAGTTTTGGATGACAGACATTTAAAAGCAGAATAGTGAGTTAACAAAATTTTCAGACACACTTGAAAAGACGGCATGTCCTTCCATATCCTTTTATCCAAATGTAACTTCTCCATTTTTCTGCAACTTGCCCTCCCACGTCCACTTTCTAAACTTTAAACTAATTTTACAAAATAAAATATTTAGAAATACAAATAATACACCCAATAAAGTACATTAATTATGATGAATGATAACGGGAAAGAGAATCTGGCATAGTTGTCTATGTGGTAAGGATTTTTAACATGGAAGCAATCAAAGATACAGAAAAGTCTTTTCATTACTGACATTGCTAAACTACACACACTGTGTTGACTTCTCTCCCTTTGTCTGTCAGCGCTGGTTTGTCTGCTTTTGTTTGAATCAGTCTTGTTCGTATTGTCAGGGGCACTGCAACTGTTTGTCACTGCTGCCAGGACTCCATTCTTCTCTTCTTCAGCATCATCATCAACAATCTGATAGGGAACAAAACAGCAGATACTTAAGTGCATGTTTCATCACCTGTTTACTTTAGAGCTGCAGCAAATGGGATTTTTCTTATGACTCCTCCTCAATCTCACTCCTCGACTTCAAGGACAAGCACGTACATGCACCAGACAGCTCCTTTCAGCTTTCAAAGCCTCCATTTATGGGGAAAACATTGACTTAAGCAACACCATGCAGCAAAAGCTTTTGAAGGACTCTCAAGTAAATCTGGATTTGTTGTAAGTATGGACAAGGAACTTTGCCTAAGACAGCAGCAAATCCCTGATATGCACAACAGTAAACTGTCTTCGGCTCAGGGCAAATACTGGCAAAGGTTAGCACGAAGAAAGTGTGAAACCAAAGCCCCAGCCTGGAGATGGAGAAGGTGGAGGAGCTGCCAGTCCAGCCAGTTGAGCTGGTTGCGCCCCAAATCAAGCACCCCAGGATACAAGACACTCTCCTTGTGTGCAATTGGCTACTTTATCTTGGTGCATTGTGATAAAAATCAAGTTACTTTAAAAATAAAGAGGGACAAGCCCCACCCACAGCTGATTTAATACTAAATAGCATGTGATATTTTCTGTTAAGTCCTGAAACCCCTGCTTTAAGTTCAAAGTTATGCTAGGGTTAAGAATATTTTTATGTGCTTCACTGCATCAAGACAGGTCTTTGGAGAATGTTGTATAAGCCTTCTGGTGGGTTTTGTTTCTTTGATTAGAAATGGCTCAGAGCCATAAAGTTCATGTATGAAATCTTCACCCTTTGAAGTCAGCGGGTTTTCTGTTACTGACTCAGAGGACACAGGATTAGACATCAGCTGCAGCTTCAGCTCTAAAACTTCCTTGGAATTTCTGGGGTATTTGGCTTGGTTTGGGATATTGCAGAGACACCAGTAGAAACAAGCTAGAAAGATTGGCTCCAATTTTGTATCTGAACTAAACCTTATTATGCATACTTGGAGGAGGGGTCGTTTTAATTCAGGTAGGCATACATATGATTTTAATTTTCTCCTGATAATTTTATTACCTCCCAAATCAGCAGGTGGCATAAATGTAAGACAAGTCTAAAAAAATTATTTGTGAAACGTAGAATGCAGAATCTCTTTCTTTTGACCAACTTCCTTTTTTCCATTTGCGTCATTAGAAGAAACAGTTTCCACAAGGACTTTTGAAAGGTTAAGATGTACATCCCTATGTGCAGTCAGACAAAAAGCTCATTTAGAAATACCCCAGCTATTACAGTCAAAGAAAGCTCATTAAGCCACCTAAGTGGTCTCCATGCTGGTACAGAATTGCTCGTCTGCTCAGGGTACATGTATACAGCACGAGCCTTGAGTCTTCCTTCATCTAAAATTACTGACACTCTTGAAAATTAAAGTGGAGTCTGGACAATGTTCTCAAACTGCTGTGAATCAGTGAAGCAGAACAAATGGAGCTAGAAAAGGGATTATTACAGCTTTCTACTTTCAATCAAAAAAAAAAATCTGGGATATTTTATTTGAGAGAGAGAAACGTAGCTCAACACAACATACCATCCTAAAAATACACTGACCAAAAAACCTTGTCATCCTCCACCTGGCCTCCCACACCTCTGTGCAAAAGGCTGGGATAAAAATCTGCCTATAAAGCATTAAGAGGATCAATCTATAAAACTCCAGTCTGAACCTTAAATAATTCCCAGGGTAGGACTAAAATTCAAACCTCGAGTTTTTACTTGGGGCCTGACTCTGTTATAAATATCTCTCTCTTCTGCTTCAAAAAGTTCAGGCAGCTGAGGGGAGTGCTGGGGATGGCAGAGGAGCCTTTGTCAGCAGTGCCTGGCACTTGAAACAAGGCACCAGAGCAACAGCCCAATGAATGCACTCAGCACTTCAAAAGTTAATAAAATAAAGGAACCTGACAGAAGAGTCCTGATTTTTTTTCCCCAGCTTTCATTTTTCAGAAACGGGGGGAAAAAGCAGAAAAACATCTGTACTTCAAAACCATCAGGATTTGGGGCATTGCTCAGTATAAGAATCTATTTTTCTCTCAGGTAGGGCTGGCTACAAGTTGTTCAGAATTAGTTTTATTTCAGAGCATGAAAGGACATTGTGTACGTGCCATTTTTCCTTTCTCACAACTGCATGTGAGCAGTTCCCAGGAGGCTGATGCGTTATTAGGCTGTTCTTGACTCCTTTCAGCTCCCCAAGGGGCAGTTCCTACTTAAGCAGAAAATACCGTAAGCGGCGCATATGTACAGGATTCTGTTTGCAGTGCAACAAGGCAGGGCTCTTGCAAAACACAAAAGTGCTGTATCACACTGCCTGAAAAGGAGAGAGCAAGTCTAGAAGAGAACCATACCTACTAGTTTATAAAAAGCTGCAGTCTTACAGAGTGGGTTTATCAAGGGACTTTTCCAGATTGTTATGGAGAACTGAGCATGACGAAAGACTAAGCTGGTTTACATTATATCAAAAAAAGAAATTGTGTTGTGAGTGTTCAGCTGTGACTCCAATTTTAAATGTCATACTAGGTTTTTTCGGGATGCCAGCTGTCAATGAGGAAATGGCAGCTGGCACTAAGAAGGGCTCTGTTTGGATACCAAATCGGTACCATCCAGGAAAGGTGCTGTACATCACCCAGAAAGCACTGTACTGTGCTACTGTGGCTGCTGTTTATACTAAGTGAAGTGTTTGCTGACATCCAAGAGCCAGCAGAATTGAGGAAAGTTGTCACTTTCACTGGATAATAAAGCTGCCCAAGTTTAAAAATATTTCAGCCTAGAGTGTTGCACACCTGGAGCTTATGTGGTGTTCATAAAGACTGCATGAAGCTTGCACAGAAATACCTCAGAGGCTGAACACCACACCTGCAAAATTATTTTCAGTTTTCAAACTGTTCTCCGTCCTGCCTTACAGGTGGAGGTTTAGGTAAAAGACAGAGGAAGCCCAAGGAGGATTTCTCTGCTTTATGAGAGGGCACAGTTATTGCCTTTGTACAAAAGAGAAGAAACTCAGTAGAGGGAACCTCTCCTTTTAAGCATCCTGTTGTTCTAGAGCTGATGTGAATGGTGCATTCTGCCTGACCTTCCTTGCAGCAGGTGGTTCCTCTGCTTCCTCTGCTTTTGCCATTAGTTTTGAAGCTGTCTCCATGGGTCCTGTTTCACATGATGTGACACATTGCAAAAGCATGGATGTGATGAGCTCTTTCACCAGTTTATGTTTTAAACTGGAGATCTCAGGGGCCTCAGAAGGGTTTGATATGCAGGTGCCCAACTTTGTTAAAGAGCAAAGTGGAAAGCAAGTGAGTACAACTAATTCCTGTACAAGAGAGAGGGTGACATTTCCATTTCACCTCCTACATTTATTTACATAATTCTGAGTGCAAATTTTCTATCAGCTCACATATGGGAATAACAAACTGGGAAGTGAGATTTCCAATTAACCTGTGTCCACAAGAGGATACGATAATGAGGACAACACACTTAGAGTGACGATACTCGCACATAAATTGCTAAGTACCTGCTAGACAGTGACATGAGATTTTAGCTGGTACTTTTGTCCTTGTGATGTTTTTGTTTTCACAATGAGAAATGAGAAATACAAGTCAGGTGTACTCTCCATGACACCCTGCTCAGTAAATGGTGCTTGCCCTTGGCTACAGCAGGAAAAGGACATGACAGGCATTTTCCTTATTCTACAGAGTCTTAAGCTCATATAGGACTAAACAACTGTTCCTTCCCTTATATCCCTCTATCTTTGTGTGGGCAAGAAGTGAGTTTGGCTTACTTGCTCACTCCTGATGCCCAGCAGAAGGCAGGAAACATGCCTGAAGTGAAAGACTATTCCTTTTGGTCATTAAGTTCATCACAAAACTTTCCTTTCTCATTTTAGGGCTGTACCTCACTTCCATGCACATATTTGAAATCTACAAGTTCCCATGTCCACCCCATCTGCAAGCACTAGTACATGCTCCAGAAGAAAGGGAATCTGACACAGTCAGGTGAAGGCAAGAGCAGAATAAGTGTCCTTCACAGACCCAAAGATGCTTAATCATCCAAGCACTGAAACACTTTACTTTCTTACCCAAACCTCCAAGCAGCTTTTTTTTTCCCTACTCTATGAGCAAAATGACAACCACTTACTTCACAAGATGGATATGCTCACAGGGAATTGTCACTGACGTTCCCTTGCCAACAAAAATTACTTCCAGGCTTTCCACTCAAATCCTCATTCGAAATGAGTGTTTGCCCATTTGCAGACAACCCCCTGATAGATGTTATCTCATAAAACCCACTGGGTGGCTCAGCTTTGTGTCCATTTTGCAGTCTTTCTTCACATACCTAGACCCAACAACAGCTTTTAACATATTCCTGTGTATTTACAGGACCTATCTTTCATCCAAACAGCCAAAATCTTGTATTAATTGATGAAATCTCTAGACATAACCACCGCCCCTCACACCCCCCCCCCCCCATATTGCCTGATGTTCAAAAGGTTTTGAAGCTCCTCCACTTGAGCACAATATCCTGTTTCTTGGGTCTATCGAGGAGCTTTGCTTAGGCATTTGTGATACTCTATTCTAATTTGGCTTAAACAGTTAACAATCTTTCTTCTGGACATTTATTCCTACAGCACTCAACCAAACTTCTTTCTGCCTTTTTTTTTTCTTCCTGGTATTCTCATTTTCCATGTTTTACTTTTTTCTATTAAGCCAAAAATTTCATAAGCTGCTTAAAATTTTCTTTTCTATCATGCATATTAGATTCAGTTCCATAATTAAAAGCTGCAAGACAATCATCTTCCAGCTTCCTTGTGATTTCTTTTTCCTTGCTTATGAAAGCCCTGCTATACACTGGAGATGGGAGATGTGACAAAACTTCTTCATGAACCTGTCCTGATCAATTCAGCAACCACCAGACTCAAAAATACCTATGTCGATTCCACTCATTTTTATTTTAAGTATATTTCACAGTATTTCAGAGTTGTGAGAAACTCTTTAGAGCCACAAAAAGAGTTGCTATAATAATGAAGCAGAAGGGAAAATGGATCCCAGTGTGACTTCAGGTGCAGCTGTTGAAAGAGAAGGTGTGAGCAGAAGGCTACGGGCCCCTGATACACCCAGCACGAGAAGCCGTCTGCCAGGAGCCTGACTCATCTTCCATGCATGTGCGGGTTTCATAAATGGAATGTGATAAACTCTTTTCTTTTTTTTCCACGTTCCAATAGGATCAAGTCACCAAGCTCAGCCTAATTTTTGAACTGTGTGAGTATATGCCATTGCCTGGGAGACAAGAAGTGCCTGTGATTTCTGTGATACATCCAGCACATTGATAAATGGCCATAAAGTCCATGCCAGAAGAGAGAAGGAAGGGGGCTTTGGTTTGTTTGATCTTTTCCAAATAAGCTCCAGGTATACAAACTTTTTTTCGCAAGATTATCTTTCCCTGTCCTAATTCTAAAAAAGAGACTTCCTTAAATACATCTACCATTAGTGCTAAGAGAATTCATTCTTTTTAGCAGGTATAATTTAAATCCAGTTTGTAGGACAACAAACAAATAATTAAAATACCTTTGGAAGTTCCTTTGAGCTGAGTTGATGCAGAGTGCAGAAATGAGTCACAGCATACTCTAACAGTGCTCCAAAGATGAAGCTGAAGCAGATTCCAAGGTACACATCTATTGCCTTAATAAAGCAATTAGCGTTTGGGAGTGAAGTCCTGGCTCCCATCATCAGTGTTGTCATCGTAAGGACTGTGGTGACACCTGTGGAATGCAAAAATACATGTTCCAGTATAACACAGATGGCAATGAGGGCCTCTGCTCCAAGGGCCCTACTGCAGGAGAGTTTTCGCTGGACCTGAAACTTCTAGGATGCCATAGCATTTAATGGGTCATGTTTTAGGAAGAAGACTTTCAAATAAACTTGTGATTCTGAAGTTAAATGCTTAAAAACAGTAAAGGAAAATGTTAGCAAAGCTGAGAAGACTGAAAATTAAAATGAGAGAGATTTTGGTGTCATGGAATGTATATTTATGATTAACACATTATTGTTGCAAATCTATGCAAAAGCTCCCTTTAAAATATCCAGATATCACTTTGCTCAGTGTAGTTGCCCACTGGCCTCATTCAATGTGAAATCCTTTTTATTATCTATTCTGTAGGAGTGTTTTTTCCATCCCACCTGCAGCATGATCAAACCTGATTTGCATTCTTTCCTTTTCAGAATATCCTTTATTTGAAATTAATTATATTTAATCTCTTATAATTCTCTTATTATTCATGTGCTAATTAGTATGTATCATTAGACCTCACAAAAGCCTCATAATTCTCTCTGTGCATGCCATGTATTTGAATATGTTTAAATTATTTCCAAAATGACAGGTTTTTGCTTTGCTTTCAGCAGCCTCCCCTGCCTATAAGTCTCCTTCCTGTGGCTGCCAAAAGCATTTTTCTTAGTTAAAGAATAGCAAGGCTTTAAGGGTAATCCACACGATGTGCTGAGTATGGCAAAGCCAAAAAGTAATTCCATAAAACTCAGAAGTGTTCGCAACTTCAAGAAATGGATGCCAAGTACGTACAATAAAGACGGCGTCTTAATGATCCAACCCTTGGTTTGGGTTGGTTTATTCTTCTCACCTATGCAGATTCTGGCTGGAACTGATGACTGGCTTATCCAAAACGATACCCAGGAGAGCACAACCAGTAGGATTGATGGTACATATGTCTCTAATATGAAATACAAGATGTTTCTCTTGAGTTCGAAGTGAAACACAAGTTTTGGGTAACGTCCTGTGGAAGGAGCAGGGGAAAAAACGTTGTGAAGGTGCTTCATGAAAAGATCTTTGAAATAACAACCTGTATTACTTTGGCACACTACAATGCAGTAAAAGCTTAACAAACAAGCTTGTAAAAATTAAACACGGCGCTGGAAAATTCAGATTGAAGACTCTGGACTGAAGGAAACAATCAAATATGTAACACTCAGTCACCATATCCAGAGTTTTATTAAAGACACCTTGAACTGGAAATTAAATGAGGATTAGTGAAGGAAAAAATAAATCCATCAATGCATGAAGAGGATGTTTCATTATATAACACCAGGCAAGGAAATTTGAAATCGCATATGGATTTAGCTGTTGTTATCCATAACAATGAATGAGCTACTACATGAGCTTGTGTAGTAAGGATTGTCACTGCATGAAATTGGCATGGGTTCTTACTTTCAACTATCTCACATACCCAGTTTATTTTGCTTTTCTTTTCATTTACTATTGCTCAAGATGTGGATTGAGGCTACCTGCTCTGATATTGCTGACCTACCTCTTATATTCCACTTAAAACCAAGCAGCATCTTTGCATCCTCACTGTCTGTTTTTCCTTTGTCTCAGTGCATTACAGCGTTTGTGTTGCTCTGAGAAGTGTCACTATTTGATCCACTGTTTGTGGCACAAATGGTTTGCTTCTAAGTGAGTGATTTCCAGAAGATGAACTTTTGGGATCACAGACTCAAACACACAATTGTGTTTCATGAGAGGACAGCACACTTGTAAGCAAAGCCTGAATTTGTTATCCAGCTCACTAACTGAGCAAAATTTGGCTATGTTGAAGCACAGGACCTGAAATTGTTACCAGTTCAATGCATAACACGAAAGCAAAATCTTGCTTTTTAAATGGGCAGAAAAGACTTCTTGTTCTGAAGTTCCAGGTTCCAAATTAAGTGTTATTAAGTTTTTATAAAATCATTTTAACAGCATTTGCATGTCAGTGAAATATCAGTGAGAGACTAATGCTCTGTGTTCAGACAGCTCTGGCTTTAGCTATTTTAATACAAAACCTGTTCTCTGGCACCAATGTTTGCTTCCAATGCTGCCTGCAGCGAGTCAGGACAGAACTACAGAACAGTGAATTCACTTTAGCAGCAACAATATAGGCACAGACAGGCTATTTGTGCATCCTTCAGGTGTGCTGTGAGACACAAAGAGAAGAGCTTTTAAAAGCTTCAAGTGCAAGCAATGGATGCCAAGAAATGTCTTATTGCTCCCAGATGAGAAAATGTATGGCTAAATTGCCATTTTTAAAAGCATTGTATACATTGCATCAAGAGAACAATAAAAGGATTTGTAAAACCAGAAAGAATTGCAAGATTATGTAGTCTGACCCTAATCACAAGCCACTAAATTTCCTTAATTATCCCTTGCTTTGAACTCAATCATTTTGGTTGGAATACAGCCCACCTTTCACACAGACATGAAGGCTTAGTCTGAGGATATCTAGACACACAGCACCCACCATTTCTCTCAGTAAATAATTCTGTTTGCTAAGAACGAATGCCTAATTTCTAATACTAACTTGTTTTCAGCTTTCTGCCACTTTGACCATTTCTTCCCTACTGAACCAAATAGTCCTCTCGTAGTCAGTTCTTTCTCCTTCCAAAAGTAAAAATACACTGTATTTAGGGTTCTTCTTTGTAAGTTCAGTATATTGAGATCACCAAGCGTGTGACTGAAAGAAAGGGTACCAACATTACACTTAAACTATCTCCATGAGGCAAGAGGTACAAAGATGTTTTACACCATTATCATCACTTTTACCTGAAAAGAGGGACCTTACACCAGTGTACCTCTACCAAGGCTCTACCAATACAGTTGTTTCAATAAATGTCATTTTGCTCACCAAAACTGATTTTAAGTGTATGCAGACCACAGTAAAGCACTAAAAAGGCAGGGAGTGAAAAACTTACGGATGATTGTGCAACCTTACTGCCTCTGCCTGCACTCACCTTTGCTCTGAAATGAGCACAGTGCTACGGAAAAACACTGAGTCTGTACAACAAAAAACTACAGCACAAAGCATGTTTAGGGAAAGAGAAATGGATACTCCACAAAAGCTGTGCTGCGCTTCTGTGCAGACCACAGGGAAGGATGTGTTGCCACGTGCCCAGCAAATGGGAGGGAAGAGACCAGAATATCCTTCCTGCAGGGTGCCACAGGCACCTGGGATTTCCTGTGGCTCAGCCTTAGAAGAACTAGCTGGTAGAAGGAAAACTCTGAAACAGCCAAACAGCCATACAGTAACACCCTCTCCTTGTTAGTGCCCTACAACTGTGTCTCTATTTACCTCAGTATAAAAGTCAAGTGTGTACATGGGAAGTTAGTTCAAAATACCAAACTTAAAAGCCACAGTTTGCCACTTTGCTGCAATTTCCAAGCGTAGAAAAATCCTTTGAATATTCTGGTGTTATTATTTTTTTCTGATGCCAGAAATATCTGAAGTCATGTGAACAAAGAGAAATAGAGATGTAACAGCTTATAGCTGAGTGGCTTTTTGGGGAACAACAAGGAGGCATTTCTCTAACCTTAAGGCTTTCTTCTTGCCAGAATCCAAAGACACATCATGGACACGATAATAATAGTGTCAGCATTTCTCTGAAGAGTTCAGAAGAGCTTTTATAATGGAAATTTTGAAGCAACCTATATATAGAATTCATCAGAGCTCCTCCTGTAATAAACTGAAGGAAGCAGTAGTCAAGAAAAAGTATTCAGTGCATACTTATCATGCTAAAGAAATGAGCAATGGGATAAAATGGAGATAGGGAAATATTGCAGTCCCTTTTTTATCTACACCACACATGTACCAAAAGTTATCATCTGTAAAAAGAACAGATTTGCTGCTCCTGTTGCGTGAGCTGCATATGAGAGCGTAATGCTGTATCTCATTGCCTTTGACTGGCACATCTGAGACCATGGTGCCATCAGCCAGATCAAAACTGAAACAGGTTCATGTAGTCCTAGTCTTGACTTTACTAGGGTTAACTCAAGTATAGCTCAAATTAACTCCTCAAAACTGTCAAGTTTGCTCCTTGCTTGACAACAAAATACTTGCATTAAAATGAAAATATGTTTCTTCATTCAAGTTTCTGGCCCATGATGAGTGTTACCTCAGTGTGAGACTGCTCTGATTTAAATTTGCTAACGTGATGGAAATAATTTCTGTGCAGATAGCTAACTGCAGCAAAGGCACAGCATTAGCACTTACCAAAGTATTGAATTACTCTGTGTAACAGTTTCTCAGATGAACCTGAACTTAAATGACTGTCAATATATACACTCTAAACACACCAGAATAGAGAGGTGAGGTATTCTCAGACAGAAGGTGAGGTATTCTACTTTGGTGACCGCACAGCAAAAGAACATTAAGCTGAGTAATTCGGGCTTCATAGAATTTACCAGAGGGCAGAAGTACAGAACTAGACAGTAGCTCTACCTTGTAGATGAAGAACAAGCCCAGACAGCAGATGACGGTCTCCATACCTACTCTAACCCTCTCTACTGCTAAGTACCCTAAAAAGTAGAAAAAAGTCCAGCTGACCACTTTTATTACAGTGTCATAAAAATTATACCAGCACAGGTTCTTTCTCAGTAGCTGAGCAGGTCCAGGTCTAGGTCTGTCAGATCTTTCTGAAGGCAATAAAAACTAGTTTATGTCATTTTATAACTTCCTGTTGAAGTTTGGCCTTTAAAATTATATTCCGATTTACAGTTCTGATTTTCAAACACTTTGTATAGACTTGCCACTGATGATTCTATCAACAATGACTATTGCTGCACTGCTTGAGAAATATATAAGCCTAAATAATCTTCCTTTTCACCCTAGGTCATTCATTTTCTGATTATCCCATTTCTGTATAGCATCTGCTGGTGGCAGAATGCTGCATCTCTGCTCTTTTCTGCAGCATCTCTGGCCAGTGAATGGTCACAGAAGAGGCACCTAAGGAAGGACTAATTCTCTGTAAATACTGTCAGCAGTTCCTAATTTCCACTCCAGGTGCTTTGGGATGGGACCGTCTTCCCCACAACCACTTCCTGTGGACTTCCTGCTGAACTCTACTCCAGTAAAAGACTGCTCCACATCACTCTTTATGTAAGAAGCACTTTGGTGTCCTGCACAGGGGTGTGCAGCCAGGCACAAAGAGCATCCTTTTCTCTCTCATGAATTATTTATGCTGACCCCTTGGGTGTCTGCTAAAATGTGTGATGTACAACTCACACAGACACGTCGGTGTAACTCTACCAATGCATCATTTTCTTCTCTTCTTGTGTCTTTTAAGGGCAGAGGACAGGAGAGCTTAAAATAGATTCTACTGGTTTAACCATACACTGAAAATGTAGTTTTCAGTATAAAATCTTGTTATTGCTTGGTTACAAAGAACATAAGCAGTGAGAAATCAGTATGTCCCCACTTTTACACAATAAATAAGTTGTGCAATTCTCCAACTGTTGCAGGATGCTAAGGATGCCAATATATATTGCTAATATGTTATTGCAGCTCCTTTGCCCCTCTCTCAGAGAAAAAACAGTCTTCTGTCCTTCATAGTCCAGATCTTATAAACTACCTCTTTTCTTACTTGCTTTTCAGAGGTGAACTAAAGGAAATGAAAGTTCAGGCCGGACTTCTCAACATGTGTTTCATCTTCATGGAAATGCTTTACAAAAAATGAGCTTGAAATTCAGATTTCCTAAGAATGAAACAAACCCTTTCGTGTAGTGCATGTGTGCACACATATTTATCCACTTAGCTTACCTATTAAAAAAACAAACAAAAAACAAAACAAAAACCAAACAAACGAACAAACAACCCCCCCCCCAAAAAAAAAAAACACAAAACCAGAAAAAAATTATGCCACAGAAAGTTTTCCAAGTGTTCAGGTGTATTTATGTCTATGCTATAAAGAACTTCAGAGGAGTTAATAAAGGTTGCTTCCTAATATCCTTGATATTCTTTCCACTCATTGCATTTCCATATGGGTTTATGTTACTGTAACTTTTTCAAATTTTACAAAATTGTTTTCTTTCTAAACTGTTCTACATTGCAGAAGTATCTCAGAAACAACTCATGCTGGAAAACCTTTCAGCATCAACTCAGAGGGATGCTACGAGCTCAGACAGGTAAATTGAACATAACATGGTAGCAGATAGATATCCATAGGTAATAGTTTGAATCTTAGGTGAGGCTGACGGAAGACTCACCAGGTAAGATTATTACTGAGTACAGTTCTGGGATTCTTTGTGAGCCCTGTATGGCAAAAACTATGTTCTCAGAAATAACAATTGGAGAGCAATTGCAGACTATAAAACAACTGATAAAGGGAATGGGGGAAGTTATTCAGTGCCCCATACCTCAAAAGAAGAAGTACTGAAAAACCTAGAAAAACTTGATTATTAACTAAATAATCTCCTAAACCTTGGGAAATTGCAGATGACCCTGTAGGACAAAGCAAGGCAGTGCTTCTATTTAGAAAGAGACTAACTGATGAACATGCACTCTTTCGCAAACTTTATATAATCTATGTACAGTTTGTATACATTTTGATTTCAGATCACTAATTATAAACGAGAGCAACTCCTCACCGGCTTAGTTGTGACGTCCCCCCTGAGAAGCTGATAACCTGCAGCGGCCAGGGAGCCACAGAGCTCCAGCACTGCACAGCCACACAAGGGCTGATGGGCCTCTAGCCCAAGGAGGCTAAAGCAGGATTTGAGACAGACATCACAAGCCTGGCAGTGACTGCAGACAAGAACAGCAGCCAGCTCCCTTTGCAGTCTTTTTAACAGAGCAAATATCTTGTCTTTATGCATCAAGGAGCAGAGACTTAATTTATGCTTCTGTCTCTTCTTTCCTTCTGTTCTGCCAAAATAATGCCATTTGAATATGCCAATTTGTTGACTTGACATTTTCAAAGTGGGGACGTGCACTGAGAGCCCTGCCTGCCTGCCATGTCTCTCCCTGCCTTCTGTGCTGAAGACTCAGCATTAGGCTAGACCTGAGCAAGCTGAGCCTCTTCATTCCTGCTGCTGCTGAGGACTTAACAGGAGGGCTGAGTAGTGAGAGCAAGACTTAAGGAAAGATGCTGTAAAAAAAGCTATCAACAGCCAATTAGCATGAAGTTTTAGATTACATTTTTGCTTCTTTCTCCAACTAAAAATGGAAATTGAGATTAATTAGCTATCGCTTGCTGTGAAAATAGAAGCATTTATCAAGTGGGAACACGTGGGGTCTGTCCTGTGCCCACAACTGTTCCCTAACATGATGACATATCAACAGCGTGTTAGGAGTGGAGTTATGTTAGCACGTTGGAGAACAGGATTAGAGTTCAAAAATATCTCACCAACTATCATAACCCAAGTAAAACAATGGAATTCAACCAGTATGAAGTCCTGCACTCAGATGGGAATCACCAGCTCCCAGAGCTCAGGGAGTATGTGGTTACAGGGCAATAAAGGAGCCAGAGAACTAGGAGGAATCACTAGCTGAACACGGGCAAAAATGCATGATAATTTTCTGCAAGAAAGGCAAATATCAGCCTAGAATGGATAAAGAGGAACAGATTTCATGGAATGCATTAACTAAACCCTTCCATCCTCAGAGGATATCTAATGGCAACAGGGTACCCATTTTTGGGTGCTGCTTATCAGCAAAGAGATGAGAATTCAATGGGAGAACAATGGCAAAGACAGGATATCTAGAAAATTGCTTATATGAATTAAAAAAGAGGAAAATTGTTGGTCTAAGAAAAGATGCATCAGTCTTGAAACAGTGAAAAGACTGCTGAAAAATAGCAGGACATTTGTCTTCAATATCCACATAATAGGTCTGAAATGCAGCAAGGGAGATCAAGATTAGACATGAGGAAAATATGCGTGTAATAAACACCAGGAAAAAAAAGTCATCTAGGGAGGCTGTGAAGCAGACACTTTGGAGGTTTGTCTGACTTACTCCTAGAAACATCTGTCAGGAAGTAGGCTGCAGATATAGATGACCTTGCCTTGTGACATGAGAATAGATTAAATGAATTTTTAAAGAGTATTCCAGCCTTATTGCTATGATTATTTATACAAAAAGCTACACTGTAACAGTCTTTCATTGCTTTTATGTTTTTCCAGTAAGAAAAGCAAGCTTTCTCTATTAGTATTTATTACTCTGAGAGTGCAGGTGGTGTTGGCTGGACAGCTAAAATAAAAACCCAGCAGCCATGGATGCAGATAACATGGTTTGGGAGTCCAAAAGTTTATCAGTGTATGAAGAATGAGGACTACAGTTAAAGACATGTAGGGAATGGTTCTCACAATTAAATTACTCATGTCCAAAATGAAATTGTTCTGTACCAAAACAAAATCAACACCAAACCCTAGCCAGCAGTCTAGCAAACATTATTCAAAGTGACTTACTATTATGTGATTACAATAATGTGATTACTATTATGTGATACATGCTGTACTACAAACAAGATTAATCCACAGTGTCCTTTTCTTAAATTTACTGGAGTTACTTATGCAGGAATTTTGCTGACTGCATTTTAAATTTGGCTCTGTCAGTGGCTGTACGTGAACTTGGGTTTTGCACTGCTGTACAATATTTCACTTGCACAGCAGCTGTACTGTCTGTTCAAGTTCACAGAGTATCAAACCCTGATTGCTTTTTTTGCTGTGTTAGGAAATATTACACAGAGGTCTTCTCTCATAACTTTAGCTTTAGCCCTTTGAATCGTAGTGGTTATAAATAGCTGTTATTTATAATGTAATTGTTATTTATAAAATGCTCTCATATCTATTAATGGTGATGAGGAAATGCAAAGCATCATTTTTCATTTCGAAATTGATTACACAGCTCCATAATCTGGTTGCTTTTTTCTTTTAATATGGCCTACAGTAGGCACTGCTTTCCAAAAAAGATCTGTAGAAAATAGCACCGAGTTCAGAATGACTCGAAAGAAAATTAAGAGGATCAGGAGATTTAATTTTAATACTGCACAGCACTTGATAACACGGCTTTCTTGAACAGGAGAACTGAAACAAGCAGGTGTGAGAAATTTTAATCTAATTAAGTTGCGTGTGTTAAAACGTATAATTTAAACAAAAAGTGGCTTTTGACTTCATGCATATGATTCCTGCCAACACAAAGGGAGGAAGACAGCATCACTTACTGGAAGAAGAGTACATTTCATCTGATCATGCCTCCTCAACTCTAATTGGCAATTGGTCTGTTCACTTAAAACAAACAAAACCAAAAACCAACCAACCAAAACAAACAAGAAAACCCCAGAACAACCGAACTTTTTTTTTGTCTTTAAAGTCCTGATTCTGTGATAGAATGTGATAGGAATTAATCAAGTTCCACTTTCCTGTATGGTGAACAGGTCCTAATACCCTTCTGGGCAGAACAGCAGTAAAGGATTATTCTTCTTTGATTGAACCTGATTCTGCTTACCCAGAAGCTGTAAAGAGGAGCAGGGCAAGCAGATGTCACTTACATAAGTAGCAAGAAACTCTGTGATCCTAGAGCTTGCTGGTATGTATTTAATTTCTACTTTTACAGCCATTTAGAGAACTTCAATTTTTTAGACTGAATTAACATCAGAAATTAGATCACAAGTTTCTCTCTGTTGTGTTATTCAAGCAGAAATACCCAATAATGGAATAGAGAAACTATATTTCTGTGATTCAGAATTAGAAACATATCCTCTGGTGAAACTGCAGTTTTGAAGGATGTTGTGTGTCTTGATTTAAAGATCACCCCTTGAGTGGGTGTGCTGACTTGGGCAGAAGAGAAACCGGGTACACAGTGAAGAGCAGCAAGGAAAGACCTGAGAGTGACTCAAACAACATAAAGGTTTGGCAGGTCTTGAACTCTCTGAAATCCCTTTCAAAATCTCTGGAAAATAAACAGGAGCACACTGTTGCCTGAGGTTAGGTCCTGGAGTTACAGGAAGCTTTCTGCAGCAGTTTCCTAAGCTCGGCACATGAGCAGGTCTGTGGAAACACTCCTGACCCTTCCCTGGGCAGAGGAACCTCAGGTCGAGCACTCTGCTCCCTGCTGCCCACCAGGCTGGGCAGAGGCTGCCACAGAAACAGAGCAACTCCTACAAGCAGCAGCCATGAAACTCAACTTCCTGCAGCTGTTAAAGCACCCAGCATATTCTTGGAATTTCCACAGATGAATAGAGGCTTTTGACTTGCCTTATAAAGCCAGAATGGCTTATAAAGAATGGCTGATGTGAGCTGGGTTTCCCGAGGTCCCTGGTCTGTGTCCAATTTAAATGCCCAATCATATGCTCCTCTTCCTTCACAAGAGCTCTCCCTGACATAGTATGGAAGGAGCAGTAGTTTCTTGTTTATAATTGTTTAGGTAATGTGTAGCCTCCAAGAAAATGCTCAGTCTTTACATCAGCTTGTAACATCTGGAAAAGTATTTATGGCTTCAAGAATGTAATTATTAGAACATCAAAACTGTAATCCTAACAGAAAGCAGTGTGCTCAGTTCCCTGATGCTGCTCCATTTCCAAAGCCATAGTCCAAACTGCACGTAGAAAGTGTTATAAGGGTGTTTTTACCTGTCTCATACACGGCTTCAGATACAGAGGTAAAGTGGTCTTCTACTGTGTACTGTGCCAGCTGGAGTGTGTCCAAACCTCGAACTGAATCATTTCCTCTGGTCCAGTAAAACGTGACATCGTTGATGTTATAACCCCCTGTAGTGACACACAAGCCAATAACAGTGTTTATTTTACACAATAATTAATTTGTGTTGGGCACACTTATGGTTCAGCTGTTTCTTATTTCCATGACTGAAAGTACAATTAGACATAAACAATGATGGGTTTCGGCAGACTGTAATGCTTGTTCACGACAAAATGTCCAATAACATGCTGAGTCTTGTAAGCTAAAAGCTGACATTACTGGAGGTGGTCTTTCCATATCTTCTATTTCAGTGTAGATGACAAACCAACAAAATAGATTAGTACCACCTGGTATGCTAAAGGCAAAAGCTACCAGGCTCTAAGAAAATCGAGCTTTTATGAATCACAGCACTTGCCAGCCTTTTCGCTACACATGCCATGTGCCATTTGTCGCATCCCAAGATGCTGTTCCTCGGTGCAGTGCGCTTGGTCCTCATTCCCATAGAGATGAAGGGATGAGGAGAGCAGCAGAGCTGCTGCTCACTGGTGCTGTGCTCCAACCTGAGCTTGAATCATCACTTAGGACAAGGTTTTGGCTTAGGAGGTCAGATGCTTGCCAAGGACACCAGCTCAGAAGCTGATGTTTCTGCAGGCTCAACAGCATGGCATGCTTCAGGGGCCCCAGGAGGTTTCCTCTTAACCTTCAAGTAGTAATTAGGAGCTGGATAAATCATCTATCAGAAGGCAACTGTATTTTGCACACACTTGTCAATGTGCAGCACAATCATAGCTAAAATACCTCTGTAGCTTTTCCCCATTATATAAAAGGCAGCCACTTTACAGACTAGTGTGTATGATTAATTCAAGATTATGTTAATGTAATTTACATGTTAACAGGGAGCATTTGAACATCTTTTTTCTTTAGCTTACTTAGATCAATCATTCTTGTATTTGACAGATTTATATTGTGCAAGTTAATAGCTCAGCTTAGGGAACAGAAACATGAGCAGATGATTATTTTTAGACTTCAGTCAACTGTAAGTAAATTACAGTGAGACAATAATGCAATGCATTGCACAAGGGTATATGCTGCAAAACAAACAAAGCTCTAGAATCAGAAAAAAAGAGATGTATTCAATTTTTTTAAAAGTGCCTTTTAATGTTTTTAAGTTTTTGGGGTTTTTAATTGCAATGACAAAAACAGAACTGATTTCTCCAGCCATCTCATGTAGGAAAAACAGGATTTCAGAAATTTTATTGTAAGGAAACACTGGGCTGGTTACCTATTAAAATGACAATTTCACCTGAAAATTCTTTCTCTGTTCATTCTTTAAATGTAAATTTTGTTTTCACTATCCCTGGCAGTTATATGAAAAGGTATCATGGCCTGGAATCTTTGCTCACATCACATTTATAGCAATTAAAGCTGAAACACTTTTGTGTCAAAAGACTAAGCTGAAAGCATATGCATCCAAGCTCAGTTTTCAATTCCCTAAGACCACATGCTGGGAAATTTCCCAGATTTGTGAGATGTAAAATAGAAGTAACAGTTTCTATAAACAAATGATTGCATTGTCCTTAGTCAAAACAAGGAGGTTCATAGAACCAGTTTTTACGCATGGCTCCAGACATGGATTCCTTTTACTTCCTTTCAGTATAAATGAACTGCAGACATTTAAATAAAGTCCAAAGAACTAGTCCTTTTTGTTTTTATAAGATATTCAGCATTCCAAGTTGCATGAGACAGGAGAAGTTTTTGGTGCCCACATGAATGATAACAAGCATATCTTGAAGCAGAGGTTATGTTACTTTTGTTCCAAAATATTCTCATTAGCTGAACAATTAGTAGGTTTTGGTGATACTTCCTATAAAAATTCTTTGGGAATAGTAATTCCAAAACTCTTAAGAAGAATTTTTATTCAGAGAGCCTTCCCAATCGTCAGTAAAGTTAAATAGCACAGTGCTCCCTCTGTGCAAAGTTGTTCTTTATTCAGGGGATTAACATTTTACTAATTATAAAACATTTCAAAAGTTTATAGAGACAAAATCCTTAAGCCCATGTTATTTGGCTTTTACAAGTAATCTCTATTCTCTTTATGTGACACTGAGTTTTTTATCCTAACTAATTCCTGAAGCCCAGAATGTCTCATTCCTGTACATTGTTGATACAGTATGAGCTGCTAATATCAACAGGGTTAACTACAGGAATAGTAAATTTGGGATTAAACATTCATAATGCCTAATACAAATCAGTTTCTTTACCTTTCTGTTGCTAATTTTAATTTTCACTGATTGTCAAGCACAAGTTAAGTGCCTTCACATGGCTCTTCACTGAATAAATGGTAAAGGGCAAGTTCAAAAAGGAAATAAAATTTCAGAGATGGGCCCAAGACATGAATATGTATTTGGTCTGGAGGTCTGCGTGGGGGAAAAGTGAGGGCAAACCCTTCAGCCCAGCAAGGATGAGTGGTGGTGTTCCCTGCCACATAGCAGAGAGCAGGAACCCCCTCTCAGCAGCACCAACCAAGACAGGAACCCTCCAGTTTCCCAAATGTCACATCACCCATATCAACAGAGACTCAGAGTGGCAATTCTCTGATTCCTAACATATGCCAGAGTTACCTTCTAAAGGGTTGCAATAACAGGCAAAAAAACCAATAGGCACATTGGCCAAAATGTGTTTTGCTATGTAGAAAGAATAATTAAAGTTACTAACTAGCAATAGCAGAATAGTATGTTGTAAAGGTCACTGGGGATGCTTTACTGTGAAAAGCCACTACTTCATAATACCATGACATATTTATCTTTATATTAATAATCACTTAATAAAAGCTTAACACTTTGTTTCAGCTCAAATATTTGCTATAGATTTTACATTTTATTTATAAACATCAATATTTGTGCAGATGTGTGTGCATGTCTGCATTCACAATTCTTAAACCCAGGTGATGGTCTTGGCAAGCAGTATGCTAGGAGGATGACATCATTCATCTATAAATTAACACAGCTTATCACATGGGGAAACAAACCCCATTTCCAGCCTACCCAAAAGAAAGGATTGCAGTGCACTGACGAAAAAAGGCCACAGCCCAAGGCACACTCTTTCCTTTTTGCATTTGTTGCTTCTATCTGTTTTCCTCCAAACTAAACACCAAAGTAATGGGAGCATTTGTTGTGACACGACTGTGTTTTCCCCTTGGACAGGAGACACTTGTGTGATGTTGAAAAAGCAAATGGAATCAATCTGAAAAATGCTTGGTTTTAATTATATGGGGAATTCTCCTTTTCATTTTTTTTTAATCCTGTCAAATAAATTATAAAATCCTGTGGGATATGTACTTCATTCTGGAACTAGAGAAAATACTAAATGACTCATTAGGCAGTACTGTTGATTTAAATCCATACGCATTGATTTACCAATGTGCTCTTCCAAAGGAAAATAAAGATAAATCCCAATTCCAATTCAAATCACTGTTAAACTGTTTGTTAAACAGATCTCATAAAACTGCTTATTCTAGAGGGATACCTGTGTGAAGAAGGTTTTGGGTTCATTTCCTTTGTGTTTCTGTCTAAAATGAAATTTTAGTGTTGCCTAAGCAACACTCGTTCTAATCTAATTGGTCATTATCAACAAGAGGTAAAGAGCACACACAGGCACACTTCTAAAAAGATAAAGAAAAAACTTTACAAGTACTGAAAAGCCTTCCAAAAGATTTTGAGCATGTATTGACGTATATTTTAAATATCTATTTTCGTCCTACAGAATCAGTTATCTTTCTGTGTTATCCCATGCAAAAATGCTTTTCTAGAGTCTTGTCATATGAATAATAGCAAGCATTTAACTATAAAAATGCATGTTTGGGTGTTTGCAAGGTAATCATGTCTACAAAGTACTAGAGAACCTATTTCAAAGAAAATATGAGGATATTGTTTGATAAAATGAAAACGTGTATTTACTCTTGTCCATCGATTGACGACATTTTTTCCCAGGGCACTGACACAGAGAAAATTAAACAAGTCAGAGCAAGACCTGTTATTAGCCATCTCAGAACTGTCCATGTAATAATTTTTTCAGTATGAAAACAGTAAATTATTAAATATGAACTATATGCCTTACAAATAAGACATATTCGAATTTCTTTCTTTCCTAAAGGAATTGTATCTCAAGGGGAAAAAATTACATAGTGTCTGAAAGGGAAAAAAGAATAATCTCATCTGTGCTAGAAAATGCCTGCTCACAGAACTCCCTCTGAAGACCAAGAGAGTAACTGCAGGATGCACTGCAAAACCAAGCCTGTGAGAATCTCCCGGGATTGTGCTTAATCATTAATTAGCACTGCAGCATTTCAGCACCGCCACGCTATTTTCAGTGATGTCATGTGCACATGTGTGCACACATCTTTGCACACAGATACTACTCTAATTCAACAGGGACTGGTCACATAATGTCCCTTGCCTTCTATGAAAATTCCAGCCAATCTGGTAATACCTAGCAGAAAAAGATCACACATATTTTTCTAATTGTATAAAAATAATAAGGATTAAGTGTCTTACAGCTTTCCAGTTGCAAAGTACATGTCTGCTTATCCATTGGATATTTAGTCAGATCCATGCTGCATGAAACAGTTGTGGTGATCCTTGGGAAAAAAAAAATCAGTTTGCTAATTATTAATGGGACAAAATTGTTCATCAGTAAAAATAAAAAAATGCCATGTATCCTGCTTGAAATAATATTTGCAGCCTAATATCTATTGTGATGGGGGAAAAAAAAATCTATTATTTACTGGTATCTAATGTACAAGAATAATAGTAGCCCAAACAGAAACCACTCCAGAATGACTGAGTTTAGTGACAGTCTAAATAGGCCACCCTTTGCTCCCTTCTCATTTACAGTGCACATTTTCCTTTGTTATTTGCAATATATTTTAAGATTTTGTTATATTTATCAAAACATTTTACAAAGGGTAATCCACAATAAATCATGCAAGTCAATCAGCATAGCTTGCTTTCCCCTGTGATGTTTTCATTGCAAACTGGAATGGCAACATGCAATTCCTGTGTTCGGTCTACACGAAAGCAAAAGGGTCTATTTAGGGAAGAAGGTCTATTATTAAATTTAAGAATTTATTCATATTGGTCAAGAATATTACACATTCATAAAACTACGAGGCCACGCATATTCTATGCTTACAAACAGCACCATTTTCTTAAGCAGAACCTGGAAAGTTTAAAATGTAACGAGATGCAATCATAAAGGCTGATATGTGGTATTTACATACCTTATAGCATACAAAACTGTTCCATTAGGGTATATCCTTATGAGACGGTTCTCGACAGTGACATCATGAAGAAAAGACCTTTTTGAATCAACTATGAAGGTATCTGGTACCCAAAGCATTTCCACAAGTCGACCATCTAAGCTCAAACTCTTATTACCATCGAAACAAAGTCTCTCATCAGTCCATCGCTGCCTTAGAAATATGGTAGCTGTATAGTCCTGAAAGAGAAAAAACCAACATTATCACACAGAGAGAGGCTGTGCTGTGTTCTCTCTCACAGAAGTATATGGAAACAGCTGCTGGGCACAAACTGTGATTCTCCATGTCCCTGGCACTCCAAGAGCAGCTGTACTGGATCTTGTACTGCCAAATGCTCTAGCACTCGACGTGAGGTTGGGAGATTTTGTTCTTATGGTCATTTACAGTAAAAGCTGATGGCCTAAGTCTGGGGCTATAAATCAGCTGAAGTCATCGGAGCTTTGTAAGCAGATAATCTGGCTCTGTAAACCTTTAAGTTTTAGAATGATTTATGTAAGTGGTTCCAAACATCATTTTGTTCACATAAGCTAATAAACAAAGAATTTTTTAAGAACACATTGGAAAAAGTTGAATAAATTCAGATAGACAAAAGAAGTTAGTGAAACAGAGAAGGAATCTTTTAGCACAGTTTCTCCTTTTAGCATCACAAAGGAAACAGTGGTACCAAATTTATCAAGACCTTGAACACAGCACTCAGTCCAATTCCCCTTCAATTTAGATATGCCTTGCAGTCCTACATTAAGATGACACTATTTCTTAACACTTTTAAAACAACTTTTGATTTTATGGTGTGTTTTTATCAGTATAATAAATTCATCTGAAGTTCTGACCTTACTTCCCCTTTCTAAATAGTAACTAATAATTACTAATTACTAATACACTTACATTGAGTATCTGATTAGAGATTTTTTTCTTTTTATTTCTATGTACTAATGGAGGATCTTTAAGTAGAAAAGTACATTCCATTTCATAGTTTGTTCAAAAACAAATGACACAAATTAAATGAAACACAGCTGGAATAAATTAATGTGTAACAGGAACAACAGAAGAGAAAAACAGTCTGAGTTCAGCTGTGTCTAATCATAGGGAAAGTGGCTTCAAAGGCACATGAATATATCTTTATTTTTCTGAAATGCATAAAGATTTAGACATTTCAGCTGGAAAATAAATACTGATCCACATGCTCCTCATTAAGATTAATACTCGGTAGCAAATTTCTGTTTGTATCTGTGAGAGGTGGGATTCGCAGCTGCATTTCTACACTTATTACAGTGTTATAAACACTGCGTGTAGTGAAAAAGAAAATTCCATCTCCTAACCCATATTGACTTCACAAGGAGACAAGCCCGAAGTCGTATTGCCAGCAGCTGTAAGCACGAGACATCAGCTTATCAGCAAGCAGGATAAAAAAAAGACTGCAAAAACTACGATACCATATTTATTTCTGATATTGTATCAATGCTTGCAATATCCATACTCATTCCAACCGACACAGGACCATCTGCAAAAAAAAAAGAGAAAGTCAGAACATAGCTCATAATTCTTTAATACTCACTGTTCAGGAGAACTGGCTAAAAAATCTTTCAATTTTTTTTCTAAATGTTTAGAAGCTATCATAAATATTCCTCAAACACAGATTATGCAAAAATTTTAACATTCTTAACCAAAATGTCATACTTCTCGGCTAAAAATTTTTTTAGCTTTAAGAAACAGGCTTTATTTCTTAAATACTTCCTGGTTTATATGATTTCTTTTTTTCTCCAGAAAAAAGTGCAGCAGAAAATGTTACGCAATAAGGTGTGGAAGGCACAATCCCCGTGGTACATCACACTCTTCTGCTCTGAGGTGCAGAGCAGTGGAAAGAATTCTTCCAGTTGCAACATCTGGTCCATCAGATGTTGGTGAAGTAAGAAGTTTTACCTGGCAATGACACATGGTTAATACCCAGATGGCATAGCTGAGTGACTTTATTTACTGCCCATGGAAGAATTTATGGTATATATTGCATCACTGCAATTTAATATCTTGCTTTTGACCTCTAGCAGGAAACTTGTGATTTAAATACTTGCATTTATAAAGGAAAACTTGTCATAAGCTGAAGGCTTATTCAGTGTGGTTAAACACCTTACCTAAGTAGTTGTTATTGTAATGTCAGTATGCTCAGATTCCCAATTCTTTGTGAATGTGCATTTTACACTGTTGGAAGGAAGATCACCAGCTGTGCATTTTAAAATGCAGAATTTGTGCAGAGCTTTGATGGAAACATGACATTATTCCTGGTTGAATTTGTGCAAAATAATTAACAGAATGCTTGTACAAGGAAATTAATATTAAATCAGTGCGTCTTTCCAAGCAATTGAGAAGAAGAGAACACAGTACTGAGAAATGCAGAAATACTTCAGGTAAGATCTCTGTAGCTGACAGTGCCCCTATCCCACAGGCTGAAAGCCCCTCTTGGCTCCTTGCAATACATTTTGTACAAATCTCCTAAATGGCCCCAAATGGCATCCAGAGGAACATGGAGACCCACTCTACCCCCACCGAGTAACACTAAAGAAAAAATGTGTCATGCTAAGACATACAAGTTTATTACTATTTTTATTTTTTCCAAAATATTTTCTATTTCTAGTGCATGTGTTAAAGTCATTAAACATCAGCCACCCCCGAAAAAATCTGTAAGTCCTTTGTTCTGGATTAGGCTGAAAGTTGAAATGTAAAGCTCCAGCTTAAAGCAGGACTGCAGGTTTGCAGCATGCCCTGGGGGTAATATGTGTGTTTATTATATACTACTAAATTATATGCTGGGTTTAGAAGCAATTGTTCATATACTGAAAGAAGACTTTGGAGGTTAACTTTGGAACAAAATTGACTGAAAACTCTCAGATCATTGACAGGTTGTTCTTATGCTTCTTTCAATTCTTTTCATGTTTTGATACTCCAAGAATAAATTTACTTTTTCTCCCTCCAGGAAAAGCTCAAGCCCTAGGAAACTCAGCCCAGCTACCTGGGGTACAATTAATACTTATACTTACCATTGTACTTTTGCAGGTACAATATTGCCAGACTCAAAAGATATGTCATACCCTCAAAAATCATTGCATTTTAAATAATGTGATTTATAATCCATTTTCTGATTTTTTTTTTAATGTCTTCCTAGAGATTACCATGAATGACTGTAACAGAGCGTATTATTGCCAACTATCACATGATAATTTAGGGAGAACCTCATCCAGCAAGGCACATGCTTATTAATGGACCACCTTAAGGAGAGAACAATGCAATGTTCAGATGATTACGCAGGAATCATGGCTGGGAATAATCAGACTCCTCCTATTATATCAAGATTTATTAGTACAAACAACACCTGATCCTTGCCTAGTAAGGTGATGCAGATTGGGAAAACGTTCATGAGCAGCAATACCATCAGTGCTAGGTTGTTACATATATGAGGGGAAAAGCTGACTTTCCAGAAAGATTGCTGAAATTAGGCAGGGGTTAATTTCTCTGGAATCAGACAAACAGGACATTGTAGGTCCTTTTTTCTTTCTATCACTGAGTAACACAACAGCATTGCGGTGTTGGGTGACTCCCAAGCCCCACAAGACACCTAGCTCAGGTTAAGTACTTCAAGCCCAAACTGATTGAGCACAGACCTGCCATGGGGTTCAAGTGCCAAGGACTGGCAGCACAGTCATGGCAAAGCCATCCTGCTCCACTCGCGCCCCCCAACAGCTCTCACTGCCCAAGTGCACCCAGCCTGTCCAGCCCAGCACCCACCAAAATTCAGCAGAAAATTACATCACCCCAGATACAGCAACGTGCTGTGTGGCAGGAGTTGTGCAGGAAAACAACAGTTATGGAAAGCATCTTTATTAACACAATACAAAATTCTGAGAACAGCTTTGCTCCAACAGTTAATTAAATCAGAACAAAATTAATAGTTAAATGCTGACTTCTTTTTTGCATGTGAGGATAAATGTGTATTTAGTAAGGCACTATAAACTGTAAAGTATTAATGACAGAATGAGTCTGCTCATAATTATTCACCAGGGCTTCCTCTGAACTTCCTCTGAAAGGTCTCCTGTTGACAGTGTCAAAAACTGGGCAGCAAACCAGATGAGGCAGTCAGTTCCTACATTTCCATATGTTTGGCAGAAGTTGTATGTATAATGACAACTTCAGAAGAAATCTAGCGATCTTCAGAAGAAAACTGGAGTCAGTCTGTCCTGCATTAGTGAAGGGAATCTTCAAAGCATCGCCAAAGGGAGCGCCTTGTTACAGCGGTGGCTGTGCAGCCTAAGCAACACTCGTTCTAATTTTACTGAAATTTATGTACAGAGTCTGGTCCTCTATGCCCTTTAGAGATACTCATAGTGTTCCCAAATGAGAAAGCAGCCCGAAGAGCGGCAGATAGCATACCCAAAAATTAAGCGTGGATCACTGCAATGATCCCAGTCTGCAGCAGCAGAATAAACCACCACAGGGTCGTGTGTGTACCTACTACTGCAATGGATCAGCACTGTCAATAACTTCCAGTGCTGAGTGATAGCATGAGCCCTTTTTCATTTAGTTTAAGAAAACTCAAAACAATTCTGACATTCAGAAAGGCCTCAAAAGGAATGGCTTTTTGGAAGAATGTCTCATCTTTTCAGCAATACTGGATAAAATACTGCAAGTAAACAGAGAATTAAAAGGAAAATTATCACTAGAATAATTCATTATAGCTTCCTAAAAACTTCATTTTGTCTCCCTGATTTCCAGCTTTCTTTGGAGTATTACAGAATTCTTACATAATGAGATACATTATGCTTACATTTTTTCAGTGCATTTAACTTCCCTCCACAAGACGTCTTTCTTGACAAATAGTTACATGAAGAAAGTGGACAGGTTAAGACAGGCCTTCTGACAGATCTCAACTGTAATTCTTGATCTGAAGGCATCAGAAGACAGACCCATTTCTAGCATGAATCAGTTTCAATCCTATTTGTTCACATCAATAATTTTTAGACAGTGATGTTGCTTTGCTGGTACAGTTTGTGGACAAGACAAAAATTGGTGGGGACCATATTAATAACAGCTTGTTAAATCATTTGTCAAAACCCCCATATTTCCATACAGCCAAATGCAAGCAATTAATGTGGGGACAAATAAGACAGGCAGAACATACAGGATAGGAAACTACCTTAGCAAGCAGTGCCTTTGAGAAGGATTTAGAGGCTGTCACAGATAATCATTTTAACATGCTCTCTCCATCTTGTGCTTTGGCAGCAGCACTACTGCATTGGGGAGTAACGCACAGAATTAAGTTATCTTGCAATCTATTCTGTATTGGCAAGACTGTTATGAGATGACTGTGACAAGATTTTTTTTCCACATTTAAAAAAAATACGTGCAAACAGCAGACACAATTTGGTTGACAGAAAGAGAAATATTCCAAAAGACAACAAAATCTGGAAGCTTAATATCGAATCTTGTAGCATAAAAATCAAGCATTGTTTACTCAGCTCCTCAAAGAGAAGTCAGAAAGGTGACCTGTCCAATGTCAGAAAATGTGTGTAGTAGCTAGTTGTGCACGCGGTTTGGCAAAGCAAAGCATGGTCCCAGTTTATGGAAGCTGGAGACAACAGGAAGCTTCAAATAAATTGATCTTTTTACTATCTGAACATAATCACCGTTCACAATTTAGAGTCTCTGGAGATAAGCCTTTGGAGGGGTAGGAGAGGCAGGGGAGAACCCCAAACCAAAACCCAAACTGTCCTGCACGCAGGAAGCTGGGTTTTGTGGCAATCAGATTCTCTCAGTGTCTCTTAGCTCCCTGGGAAAGGAAGGAAAATCTCCATTACCATGTGTATGCTGAAGTTCACATGTTCTGGGCTTTTTGCTTTTCTGTAAAGGATTAGATGTTGGCTAGTTGGGACTTAAAATAGTCTTTAGATGATGGTTATTTGGCATTGCTTTCGCATGTACCCTGTGAGTTTGCCTCACTAAACCAAAGGGTGTTAGACACAACTAACATTCTGATATCTCCTTGTCTCTTTCGTACACTTTTGAAGACTAAAACGCCTTCTTCTAATTAAATTTATAGAACTTAATATAAACAACATTGGAGGAAAAAAACCATGATGACTGGTCTTAGACAGAAGTTCGGACTCAAAAATTCGATTTGCTTTAATTTAAAACTTAAGACTGTGAAATGTATTACTCATTATGAAGCTAAGGAAAATAATCTTTTAAATGTGATTTAGAGTAACTGATTTAAACATGACACTTTTCTGTACCACTTGAAAGCAGCTTCCATATTCAAATATACTTAGCTGTGACCTTTTCCTAGTCTCTCTCTTTCTAATTAGAACACTTAAATTATCACATTCAATCACAGAACAAAATCTATTTGTATAAAATTATTTACAAGATTTTATGCATCCCTTAACAACTCTATGAACCTGATCCAAGGCTCACTGAAGTCTGCAGGAATTGCTCATTAATTCAGAGAGTTTGGCACAGCACCTGAAGCTATAAAATTGATCTACATGGTTCCAGCAGAAAACCTGAGGTGGAAACCTACTTGTATTGCTGAGCTAAAGTGTCAGGGTAATGTAGCACATTTAAGGGAAATAAGTGCTGATTTTTAAATCCCTTATGCCAGCTTTTCTATAGAAGTATTTCATATATATCTGTAAGGGTAGTACAGAAATTATTGCATTGAGGACTAATATCTACTAACATTAGTTTAGGAGTATTTCATATTCCAGTCCAAAGAATGGCTAAAATCATTCTAAATTAGGGGTTTTTTTTTAATTCTTTATTGCAACTATCTGTTCATTTTATGAAAACTTGCTTGATGAACCAGCTCAAAGAGGGACATTAAAGTGCCATAGATAAGGAAAGAGAACATTCTTAACAGCAGCATTCAGAGGAGGGCAGAGCTAAATACCCAGTCCAGCTGAGACTCCTCTGTACTAAACAGTGTGTAAAGTACCCTCACAATTTGGCAACTGGTATGTGCCACCCACCACGGACAAACATAGAACACTCAGCCAGTTTTACTTGTGGGCAAGCCTCTGACGTACTAAGACCGGCTTCAACCAGTCCAACTTTGGGCACCCGATTTAGGTGCTCAGAGACGGGAATGAGAGTCTGTGCTATGCATGAATGGCAACACTTGCACAGCAAGGCTCTGGAGGGGTGACCTGTGCGGGAGGAGATGGCTGAAGTAAGGTGAGATAAATTCAGAATTAAAATCTGGAAAAGCAGTCGATTCAATCCATGCAAGGAGAGGAGAAGACAGTTTTTATGTTGTTATGCAGTCATTGGACTCAAACGAAAAAGGTCTTCACAGTCCCCGTGTTAATGACACTACCCAGGTTGGGGTATGTGGTTGGGACATTTCCAGTCATCTGCCAGTCCTACCACAAGGACCAAACACAAATTAATAAGCAAATGGAGGGCTTATTAAGCTAAAAATTTATGAGCTGCCATAAATTTTACTTGACTAGTAAATGTTTCTGGTTTTTCTGGCTTTAGGAGAAAGGAGCTGTCATTTTATGAATGTTTGTTTATACCCAATGCTTTCTTTTCAGGATAAAACCCCATTTTGCTAAATATTAAGGAGTTCAGTGTCACTGACTTTGCAAGAGTATGATTGTATCTTGGCAGCAATCATCACTTCAAAAATCCCCATCTCCTGCCTGAAGAAAATTTTCAAGGACAAGTAACTTTGAAATTATTTTAAATGAGGTTATTCTAAAATTTAAGCTCACCTCTGGCCCTCTCACACTTGATAAAAATCACATTTCAGAGTTCCATTATGACTCACTAATGTTAAGCTTAAAGCACTGTAGATGCCAACAAATAATACCATCTAGTTTTATGACAAATCCCTTCATGCATATTTATGAGTGTGTACCTAACTGCACAATAAACAGAAATACACATATTTTTGAAAGCAAAGGAATATTGGCCAAAACCAAAGAAAAGGAAGCCAAGTGTCTCAAAAAGGCTGGCTTTAGCGTATTTTAGGGGGATATTTCTGGATATCAACATACACATGCTAGATTCCCACTTATGCAAATCCTTTCATTCAAGACAGCAAACATAGATCATCAGGTGCATATCCATCCTCTTCTGTTCATACTTCTAGAAATACAAGTTTCCTTCTCAGAGTACATCAGCACTGCTAGGTTGCACAATGAGGACTGTGCAGGCTTTCACAGTAGCTGACGATGTCTACCAGAATGCCCAGTTTATGTTTTTAACATGCATTTGTTCATTAGCCTACTCAAGCCTAATCAGCTGTTTGACCTTAACTAACTGGTCTGTCTCTCACTATTAACATGCAAATACCATCCCAAAGAAACAGCATTTGGGGGGAAGAGTGCAGGGGGAAGTCACAGAAGAGGTGTCAATGACTAAATTGCTACCCTGGCTTCTTTGACAGCTGTGCTGCAGCCATTGATGATATTCTGAGTAAAGCCAGTTGTGTCAAAATCTTTCTGACCAAGAACAGACACAAGGTATACCAGCTGCAGGCAAAAAAACACCATAAAATCAGGAAAATATTACATGGAACCAAGCTAGCATAGCTGTGGTTACACAGATAAATGCATTCCACAGGTTTGTTAAGATGAGGTTTGCTAGCTCTGCTTCTGAGAAGAGCAACAGCTTCTCTTGGGCCTGAATCTCACGCAAAGTGTAGCCCATCCTGCCAGTAACGGAGAGGGGTCAGGACTAGGCTGATACCACTCCCCAGCCCAAGCACGCATTCTTCTGTAACAGAGAAAGTGATCCCAAATGATCTCACAAAAAGGTACAGGTTCAAAAATCAGGAGGAGCATTGCCTGAAGTATCCTAACCTGCATTATACCTACAAAGCAATTTCTCACAAAACCGCCAACCCTGCATTTAGAAGTGGCATCAATAAAATGTACTTTTTTCAGAGTGCCATCTCATTCCTTCAGCACTGGGGCTAACAAAGATCCATCAAGGATTTCTGAGGCAGTGTTTGCATGCCTGAGCTGCAGTGAGCATATGCAGCAATGCTGGCACTGTCTGGAGGTGCGAGACCGGCTTTGTGTGTGACACAGACTCGATCTGTGCCTGAGCTCCTCTGGGATTTCTAGGCAGACACAGAGAGGCCTTAGCATCCCTCTGAACAAAACATCTAGGCAAAAAAAATACCTATAGCCTTGCTGTGATACAGCTGGGGAAAAAAGATGGAGAAGAGAAAAGGGAACTTTGTAACTCAAATTTGCTTTACTCTAGGTCTTAATTGCTATCCTAGGATTTTGAAATGAGACTCTGTTGTCTACCAAAGCACATTCATCATGGCAGTGCCAACATATCTCTAGTACTAACATGAGGTAATGAATAAAATATATTAATGGCCACTGAACACATAGTTATTTTACATAATGCATCATCTCCAATGAGAAAGGGTTAGTTTATTTATTAAAGTTACTTTTATTTTGCTGAAAATCTCCCTAGAGCATTAAATATTTTACAGCAGTTGTATCATCAGCTAAGATAATTACAATAAAAACAAACAGATGAAATAGATTACCCCTTTCTCTTCACCCTAAAATACAGGTGTATCTTAAAATTGTTATAAATGGATTCAGAAACAGCACACGATGTGGAGCATCCATATTGAACCAGGTGTTTGGATGGCAAGAGGCAACAGTATGGTCTTAGAAACTCATTAGTCAATCATTTTTAAAGCAGGATATAAAGAGATACAAAATATTTCATTTGACATTCATACCTCTAACATTTCTGAACATCTAGCTTAAGAACTATTGCCTAGCATTCACTCTGCAAGTTTATTTTCTGACAGACACATGGCGCTGAGCCTCTTTTCAACATTCAGAATATTTTCTTCTTCAGCGTTCTGCAGTTTCTCCAGGAAGAGATCTTCACTCGTAACTCCTCAGTATTCCTGATCCATGCACTAGCCTGACTCAAACAAGGGAGAGGTTTTTCACTGAGATTTCAGGTGCCTGACTGCACTGCAGGGCAGTAAAATCAGCCTCGATGCAGTAGACTATGTGGGTCTTCCATTCTGGTGACCATTGCCTTCTGATGCAGGGAACTGACATTTTCGATTCGTTTTCCCTTTTCAATTCACTTTCCCCCTACAATTTTTCAGTAAATCTGTTCAGCGACCTTTAAGACCTGAGGCAAGAATCATTTATTAAATAATTCTCTTGCATTCTTATAGTTGATGCACATAGTACTTTGCATAGTAACACGATTTGCCTGTGCTGTTGTGAACAGCTTGATAAATAAAGCTTTCAAATCTTTAATCAAAGCTTTTTATAGTTATTATTTAGGAAATTAGAGGAAATTATGCTTTTAAATAGGTAAGATGTTACAGCTTATTTCATGAAGGCACACGTACAATGATAGTCAAGTTTTCTAGTGGAGTCTAGAAGTTTAGCTTGCAAATACCTGGAATATAGAAGTTTCACCTTAGGCCACAAAAGCTATTAAACTCTATCTTACTGTATCACAGAACATGTATAATCAGATTGGTGGCTGTCAGACATCAGAGGAAAAAAGTACAGAAAAAAAACTTTTGCTCTCACTACTGAATTTTAGACACCACATTATGTTATGACTCAGTCTTATTGAAAGAGCTTTTCTACTTACTATCAAAAAATGGACGTAGATACTTGTTGTACCCTTTTATTATTTTTTGTATTGTTGGAGGTAGAATTTCACTTTTTCCTTCGGCTTTAGGAATTTGCATTGACCTAAAAAGAATTGAAAAGGAGGATGTTTTAAAAGGACATAATCAAAAGAACAATATTCCATAAAATACCAGATTTCATAATCTGTACGAGTCTCTCACTGGAAAAAAAAACACTTTTATACCTTAAAGTCTATTATTTCTTAGCATTCCATCTGAGAAACAATCTTCTTTAATATTAATCTGAAAACTGGGCATTATGGTTATAATCTAGGAATGTGGAAGGGATGCTGACTGTTTCTTTCAGCATTTAAAATTAAGCTTCTCTTTACATAATGAAATACATTATATTTAGGTCTCAGAGACAGAAACCAGCCTCAGAGACTGGTGCATAAAAACACTCTTAAAATCCTGCTTTCACAACACAAATGAGTTACAGAAATAATCCAGTTGGGCAAAATCAGTGAAGCATAATAAGAGTTCAAGTACTTCCTTTGTTCAGAAAGAGCTACAAATACGATCTGTACAAGTCATGCATAAATAATTACAACCCACCTCCGCCTAACCCCGAAGGTGAGCACCCCAAGATGGTGAGCAGGGTGTGCTCTTCAGAAATTAAAGCACAGGTGGTACCAACTACTTGTTCCCAATGATTTGAGAAAGGTGGGGTATGAATTATGAAGGTGAGAAGCACGTAACTGACTGACTCAGTGAAGCCCAGCTGGCTGCAGGCACAGGCACTGTCTCTGCTGATGGAGAGCAGCCACCTCTATGATCACCAGGAGAAGGGTCTGTGGCTTTTACCCCTTGCTCTGGGCATGGCTGGTCCCTAAGAGTGACCAGCTCTCCTAAAGTAGGTGCAAGAGCTGCAGCTGTGGTGATTTGCTTCTAGCAGAAGAATCTAAGAATAAACCATTAGGTAAGGGGCTACCAGTGTTTTGTGGTCCTTCCTTATAGTGCTAAATCCTCACTGAATTTCTTAGTCTCAGTTTTTTCTAGAGCTGGTCCTGAAAACTCTGCTTGCTCATCTGCATTATATTTCTGGGTCTCTTGTAGCTTTCCAAAGCTTGATATTTTCATTTTAATTTTGTTGTTTCTGAGAAATCTTGAGTCATTTTGTCAGGACACTGAGACTTTCATCCACTCGGAATAATCCAGTATCTTAAACTGGCAAAGCTTAAATGCTAAGATGATCTCACTGAATACACGTGGCCAAATCACACTGCGGTTTTAGATGTGGTGTCCACTGGCTTCAAAAGCTGCTATTGCTGTGATATTTTTTATTCACCAGGCCCTATTGCCACAGAAGTAGCTGTTTTTCATTAGCAGCCTTGTAACACAAATATCTCAGCTATTTGAATAACCTTTTTTTCCTTTTTTTCTCCCGTTTTTTATTTCTATATTGCCAGAGAATGATGTTGTTACTTAAGTATACCCTTGAGTAATGCCAGCATTGAAATAAAGACAGTTTCTCCTGTAAGTTTTTTCCTAAAGAAACAAACACAGTCATGTTGAGTTGAGATGTGAATATAAATAAGAAGGCTAGTCTTATGTTGCATAAAAGTATTAAAATTGGAAATGCATTTGAATGTAATTAATTTCTTAAATACTGTACTTGGAATAGATATCTCTCCTTTACTAATTTACATATAAATTTTAGCTAAGTGTTCAGTGAGCTGCATGAGTTTAATTTCACAGCTTTACTGGATTGTTCTTGAATAAGTTTTACATGTTGTGAAACGTTAAAGGAAAACTTGTTTCTTTACTACTGCAAGGGTATAACATTGTTCTGCTGATCAGTATGCAATTGCAGAGTGGTATGGTTCATTATCATTAACTCCTATTTTCTAAAATGTATCTTTAATAGTTTTATGGAAGTCCATCCCTTAAATGACCTGCAGTAATTAACAATTTTCCTTATTAACACATGACGTGTAGCCTCTTATTACTGGTCTTTTGAGTTTTATGGTTAAGTAAGCCTGGGAAAGCTGTTGTGCTGTAATTGAGGCTGTGAAATAACGAGGCATGGTCCCCTGTGTGCTGTTTGGCCACAAAACCTCGGAGAAGTCCTATCATAGCAAGCCAATAAGTGAGAGGAACCTGAGGCCTCCTAAACGTGAGTGAGTGGTGTTACCAACCTGCTGACTTTGGGGGATACTCAGAGGCAGCTTGTCAGTGTTGAAAGATAAGCAACCTACAGAGCTTCTGTGCCTGGAGTGGTTTGGGGTTTCTGTGTTTTAAGGGATGATGCCCTGTTTCCTTTAAAGTGCTCTTTGATTCACGTGCTCCATTCACAGCTCAGCCACAGTGAGCGCACAGCTGCACACACGTGCAAAGGATAAAGTAAGAGTTGAGACTCATTCCACTTATGCATCTGCATCTTCTCATCAGTGCATGGAAACATCTCTTTTAACCAATATTTGTGCTGTTATATTTATGTTTTATAGTTAAAGGAAGCTGTATGTTAATACACATTTCTTGACGTATATGAAATACCTTGGCATGCATCTAAGCATGGAATTGCCTTGCAACAGGTGTTCCAACTGAGGAGTGAATTGGCTTTTACAGAACAAGACTGAGTATATAATTATTTTTCAGCTGAGAATATCTATCTATTCTGGGCTGTCAATGTACAATAAAGGCTTTAACTCATCAGGTTCAATGCCCTCTGGTGGATTTTATAAAACCTGAATTATAATTATTTATTTTCCTAAGTCATTTTTGTGGCTCAAAAACTGGCAACTTCTGTGGGCTTGGCTAAACTTGAAAGGTACAACAACTGCTTGTTATTCAAGGTACTTTCAAGTTAGTGTCTAAGCAGAATGGGGTAACTGGAGGGGAAAAAAGGAACACTTGCCCTAAACAGTAGCATATATCACTGGTTTAAGCAGTAGTACAGTCTAGACACATACACGAGAATATTTTTTCTGGCTATTTTTTGTCAGAAGTTATGTATCATGAAAGAGACAGAAACACCTTAGAACTGCGAGAAGATAAACAAAATGCCAGATATAGTCTGAACAAGCTTTTGAAACAATCCCCTCAGGAAAACAAGAATAAAAAAAGCTTTTTTTCAGGCAATTCACTGACAGGCGAAGAGCTTACAGATGCAAATAAAGGTGTTATTTCTGGTTTCATACTTGTGCTCATTAATACGGGGCTTTATAGGGTCTTTGCAGATAAACTGTAGCAAAACCTACTACATCACTGATTAATTCACTGCTTTGAAACAGACAGTACTGTCACCATCTTTTTGTTAAATGTCGAGGTTGAAACTGTAGCATTATGTTACCAGACACAATAACAAACAGTGAAGTGCTGTAAGTGCTCTTAAGCTCAGCAAAAAAACCAAAACAAACACATTACACAGAATTTTCTGTCTCTGATGCCTTAAACCCAGGCTAGCATTCTTTATGTTAAAAACACCCTATCTGAAACAAATGGGAACTCTTCTGTAGACCAAATAGCATACATTTACTTAAGCTGATTCCTGATAATGATAAATTTGCCTCAATTTTGTCATTACTATTAAAAAAAAAACCAACAAACTTCTGGGAAGGCAATCATCCAGGCAACTCCCCAGATATGTGATTGTAATGTAATTTAGTGTTAAGTAAAGTAAAGAAGTGTCATCAGGCAGAGAGAGATAGAAAGGAAAAAAAAACAACCCCACACCATTATTGATTGTAAATTATTCAGTAGAAGAAACTCTCTTCACGTGTTGGGCAGAGCTTATCCAAGTGGAATATCTAGGGGACCACTTGGCAAGAAATCACGGCCCTTGCTTTGGGTGCACTCCAGCCCTTGGGTTTTGCTTAGAAATATTTCTGTTTCAGTGCCAAGCAGGATAGTTGTTGTTTTTAACAGCACTTTCACAAACCCCTCCTGATTTGTGCTCTGGAAAAACGCATTTTTGTACCCAAGCGTCATCTTATCTGTGAGAACCAAGGGCCAGAGCTGCTTCTCAGCCTGTGTCTGGATTTGGGCACAACAGGACCACATCAGCTCAATGCTGTGCATTTGTACAGGTGCTCTGTGTGCACACAACCCCCACGGATGCTACTCAGGAATGAACTACCTGTGCTCCTGGACACTCGCAGCCAGATGAAGCTGTAACAGGAGTCACAAAGTCTGTCTGATAATAATGAACCGTGTACCCCAGGCTGAGCTCCGGGGGGAATTCTGCCTCCTTGTTGCTTAGGTGCTTCTGAAGTTGTTGGTCTCTTAGCAGTGTTTTATTATTGCTAAGCCATGAGTCATCCACTTATTACAGTGTGGCAAGTCACAGCTGACGAGGAAGGAAGGTGGAATTAGAACAAGTGTGTATTTTGGACAAAGATCTCTTTATAGGACTAGAGAAGGTGGGGGAGGTGGATGCTTTAAACTCACTTTCAGGGGATTGTTCCACCTGTCCCCACTACTAAGAGAAGGCTTTATCTAAATGTGTGTTTGCACACCCACTTGAATTAAAGCTCAGACAGAATCTTATTGTGAGGAAATTACTGCGAGATGAAGTAGGTTAGGCAATTCTAGATAGAGAATTGGCTCACAGACTTTAAATACTTCAGTTGAAGGTAGTGGTGGCGATGTTTAACCTGTCCATGCTTACATTTTCTATTAGAATTACTTAAAGAATATTTTTGCCCATTTTTATAGAAGGACTATATTTTAAGTGCTCCGTTTCTATATTTTTTTGTCATGGCAGCTGCACTGTTATAAGGATTACTTGTAGCCAGAGGGGATCATTTTCACTTTCCAGCTTAATGCAACTGAGATTTCCTAAAGACTTCACGATTTCAATACAGAGAATACAAAAACAGTGTTTCAAATAGGTAAGATACTCTCCTTTCAGTGCACAACAACGATTTTACTATCTCAAGCTTGTAGTAAATCTAGGTGGACTGTGTGCTTCTGTCCTTGGGCAAGGCACTATGCTCCAGGCAAGGACTGTGTGCCTGCCTGAATTTTTTAAGCATCTGATACAATACTCACTCTACTCAGTAATCCTTCATTTGAGGGTTCATATGCTTCATAAATTCCATTCTTTTTCTTCCTCATCAATCTTTCCAATTAAAAAAATCTGTTAATCAAGGCAGCTGAGATTCATGAAGCTCAGTCTTCTATTTCTGTTATTAATACCCAGGTTCTTTAATTTTTCTAAGAGGCAAGATTCAAACGTCAAGAAGATTTTACTTTGTTACCAGGTCAGATAAGTTTCTAACTGTAAGTAAGTTTATTATAAACCAACTGATATAATAATATATTGAAGAAATAATAGTTTCAGCAAATACTTCTTACCTATAGAGCAGCAGTAGAAAAAGGGCTCTGAGACTGCAGCACTTAAGACTGCACATTGTCACAAGTTCTTTCAGAAGTTCTTGTAGCTCCTAAAAAACAAAAAGTGCAGAGGTAATGTTTTACAGCACATATGCATTTTAAACGCGTGAATTTCCAAAGGTTTGAAACACTAAAGATAATGTATCTTGAATAGCTTCTACTACAAATGTATTAGGAAATATCTACATCGATTAAAAAATCTCAAAACTTGAAAAAAGAGATGGTGTCAGGATTAATTTAATTTACCAACAGAAGCTGCATTCCAGTATACTACAGCTCTTTCATTTTTGCCTCTGTCCTTTAAATACTAGGAACAGTAATTGCTGTGAAAAATAATGCAACCCCGTGTAGGAGAACTGCAAACACTGAGTTTTGTCTCTGCTATTCATGCTTGTGAGTGAGTGCATCTCTGGCATATCAGTGTCTCTTCTTACGGGACAACACATGACCCCCTCTTAGAACATGGAGCTATTTAAGAGCAACCTCTCTGGTACATGGGTAGAGCAACACCTCTGATTTGTAACTCTGGTAATCTTTTTGGTAATGAGAAAAAATGAAATTATAGGCTTCTACCTCTAGCTATTGAAAAAAAAATCCTTTGTATATAAATCATATACAACCACCCACATTCATGAAAATTTTTGGCTGAGGCAAGGTGTCTTTTCTGAATGGGACTTTGCTTTTGTCAGTATGATTCACATCCATCATGGTTATTTTAAGGAATCTGTCAGCTCTGTAATCCATTTCTGGATGAAAAGAGTATCAATCCATAGTGTAATGCAGTCATGCAACAGATCTGAAATGCACAGGCTGTGCATACTTTCACTGTATTTCATCAGAGAACTGAAATCTTATTTGTAAGACTTGCTTCAAAACTAAAAAAACCCTACATGTCAGGAATGCTACCTACCCAGGATCTGCAAGACAGCTGTTAAACGTTAATAAATGCAAATAAAATACGTGTTTTAGGTTTCAGGAAGGGGCAATCAAACATAATATTTTCAGTGTCCAGAACGAGTTTTGCAGGAGTATTTTGCATTTTAATTTCCCACTAAATTGCTTATAGTAAAGAATTTGAAGTTTCACAACCTGAAACTTTGTTTCACTGTTCTTTAGTGACCAATGCAAAATGCCAGCAAGCTTTTTAAAAAAAAAGTAATTTTTCTTTCAGTCTACAGTTCTAGTAAGAGCAAAACTAGTGGTATTTACCTAAATTAATGCCATGTGAATGGGGTATGACTTTTATGTAACAGTGAAGTGACAAAATAAGTTGTTAATGCCTCCAAAGAAAAAGGAAAGCCATTTCAATGGCTTTTTAAACAAGCAAACATTCTCAACATCTTGGCTACTTTAAGCATACACCAGCCTGGTAAATATTAATGTCAAAATAAATCATACACTCCTCCCGACTTCCACAGAAAATCATGCATGAGACATTAAGAGAGCTGGTAATAGGAAAAAACAGCACAAAGGAGCAGATGGTGTTGTCAGAACATTGCTCTCTACATGCTGATTCTGTAACACCCCTGGTGCAGATCGTGGGATCTCTTTTGCGTATCTCATTTTGGGTTTGGATGCTTTCTACATTCATTATCTTTATCTCACAGCAAAATATGCTAAAAATAAAAAGCCTCTCACTGACTTTATAAGTACTTCACAAAGCTGCTTTTATATTTAGCTTTTGAATTGCTACTATGAGCTCCTAATACGACTGAAGATCCTTCATAAACAGATTAAGGAAACCTATGGCTATTTCCGTACTTGTTTGGGTTTAGTTTTTACAGTACTGAAGATGAAGTGGAGTGGGCTTATTACTGATTTCTTTCTAAAGCAACTGGTTTACCTTCAGTTCTTCACCAATATCCAAGGTAGCAATTTTATGGGAGGCTGGGGTGGAGAATTTTGGTCTTTAACACATGAAAAGTCGAATCCATCCTACAGTACAAACACTTTCGTATGCTCAGGAAAAGAGAGCATGGGAGTAATAGAAGGGAGAAGATCTCTTACTTCTGTATAAGAAATACTAATCAAGAGATCTAATTGCCATGTCAACTGGCTTGCCATCACTGCAAAGGGACACTGCATGCCAGCCAAGGAACAGAACTGGGTAACTCCTGGAGTCTTAAGCGGTTTCACAGATAATACTTAAGCTGGATTTATAAATCTCTGCTGCATGTGTGTACATGCTTGCACGCACGCACACATTTTCTCTGCTGCCCCTTTTTTATGGGGCTTACTGAGCTGGTTTGTTCTGCTGAAAAGCCTGCCTCTTGGCATGTTTGCACATCTGGACCTTTCCTGTCACGCATTTCTTTATCAAATACTACACATTCACAACAGGATTCCTTCCTGCATGCATGTACTATGGAACTACTGGTATTTGAAACTAGTTCAGCAGAACTCATAGTATTTTCCTCTCACCCTAGAAAAATAAGCATAATCTGTTTTCTGCGTAGAATATTGAGCCATTTGGTTTAACTAGACAGGCTACATGGCGTCCAAATTATTGTGCGTATATTGACACATCTTGTTCTGCACATTTAATGGAGGTGAAGGTAACAAATCTGCCCCAGTTTCTCATATGATGAGACAACATTTTTCTACTTTCATTCAGATCAGATTAGGACTGTAAAGTGCCATCCAATGTTTTGACATTTCTCATGGGAATTCAGTTATTTATTATCTTCAGCATGACAGGAAAAGTGAACTATACAAGTTTCACGAACGTTTGAGGCTGAAATGGGGTGAGGCAGACAGCTGGCAGAGGTAGTAGCCATATCCGAAGATTTCACTGGAAGTGAATTTTGTGTGAATGAATTCAAGGATGAGATGCCTATTATGTTGAAGTATGTTACGCACAAGTGGATGCATGGGAAAGACTAGAAATTATTAGATAATACACTTTGTCATATGGCAGTGGCCATATGCCTGAATTCCCACGGCTGCTACTGCAGGCATCTAAAACTCTGTGTAGAGTTATCTTAAAATAAAAAGCAGATGGTGAGTTTTAGAATATAAACTGAATTAGCACCACAGTTGCTTTTTACTTCCACATCCAAACTGTTGAATGACAGTGCCTTTAAGTGCTTGACTGAAAAGCAGCTGGAAGCTCAGGAGGGATTCACCCAGAATGCCAGAGACGTACAGCTGCCTCCGCTGCTCTGGATTCTCTGCTGGCATTGTCCACTAGAACTGCAAAGTAACCAGTGAGCTTATCTGTCCTTGACTTCATCCTCTGTTTGTTACATCAAAATGAACCAATTGGAGGGGGGACGATGGAAAGCTGGAAACACTAAGGACTCGGTGGGAGAAAGGGAGTGGGTAGATGGAAGGCAGTCACAAGATAAGTTTGGGGAATGGAGGGGATATACCCCTTGGGTCAGTTGTCTCAGCTGTGTCCCCTCCCAGCTTCTTTTGCAACCCCAGCCTCCTCGCTGATGGAGTGGTACGAGAAGCACAAAAGGCCTTGACTCTGTTCAAGCTCTGCTCAGCAGTAACTGAAACATCCCTGAAATATCAACACTTGTGTTCGCAGCACAAATCCAAAACACAGCTCCATTCTAGCCACTGTGAAGAAAATTTACTCTACTTCAGCCAAAACCACCACAGCTGGGAAAAGTCAATTGCATACAATAGATTGACAGTAGTCACTGACAAAGCACTTAATGGAATAAAGTGCCATTATATCTGTATTTGGATTAATCTGGATGCCTGTCAGTAATAGCTGTAGTTTCATGATACTTCCTAACACTCCCTGAAAGAGAAAGAAACACAAAATTTTCACACATTCAAATATTTTTTCATGTTAGGATTAATACTGCAGAGAGTGCTGCTTGAGTGAAAATATTGAGGGGTTTTTTAAATGGGGAAAACTAGAAAGAAGGAATAAAACCCAGTGACACCAAAACTTCAGGTTTAACTTGGGAATTGACTGATGAAAGTGGACAAATACATGTGTCTGCATCCTGTTATAAGGGGCGCCCTCTTATTTGGCTGCCAAACTGGCTTTTGGCATACCAGCTAGCTTGTTTCTAAACCCTAGGCACATCTGATCTTGCCTAGCATGGGCATAAACCATGCAAGTCTCCTTGGGCAAGTAATCAAAGTTAGATTTACTTGGTCCATAGAGAGTAGCTGTCTTGTCATGTTTTCTCTGCAGACAGGCAGTACAGGGGCCATCTGTTATGACAGTATTATGTCAGCAATTGACTGGCTGTTAGGTCTCTACTGCTGCTATATCTGGCAACAAATATCTGTTCAAAGTGGAACACTGGATTCCAGTTATGCAATGATCTTCTGATCAATACAGTTGTCACGTGTGCCAGGTAAGAGAAGTGTCATTTTTCTCAATGAAAACCTTGGGAAGTTGCTCCACTCTGAGAGCATCATCTCAAGTTCTGTACTCTGAGATGTTTTTGTCAAAGATATCTTTCAAAAACACAAAGTCATACTGTTAAATAAGTAGAATGAATTTAAGATTCACCAAAAATGAAAATTGCTTCTCTGGTATAGAAAAATGAGCTGTAATTGAAACTTCATAATTCGAAATTGTTTTTATAGGTATTACATGAGTCTTTAAAATTATCCCAAATGAATCAGTATGACAAATACATTTATTTAAAAAAAAAAAAAGCATAGCATGCACTATTTTAGACTGTATCAGCAACAACTCAGGGATTTACTTCAATGTCCCAAATAATGCACAAGTTAACATGTAAAATCGCTGTCCTCAAAATACACAGAAAGTCGGAATTGAAGTCAAACGAATCTATTGTTGCAGCCTTTAAAATTTTTTTAGTATCAGCACTTCTAGCCACCAAAGGAGCAGGGACTAGCAGTATGCTGCTAATACTTACATAATTACATGCATGAGAGACATTTGGTGCCCTGGATTGAGGGCACCAAATTATTTCTCACCAAGTTCTCTGTATTATCAATTTCATGAACATCAAAGCCTTAGAGTAAGTTACATAACCTATGATAGGATTATTTTATACATTTATCTGTTGTTTTCACTCTGTGCACTTTAAATACAGTACATATTGTGGATTAGCTGGGAAATAACTGGCAGAGATGCTGTTAGCATTATACAGTTTTCCTGGAAAATTAATTTCACATTTCTAACAAATGGGTGCTTAGGATGACAATGCAATTCTAGGAGTTACCTCCATGGAGCAAGTGCCAGATGTCCTGCTTCCAACCAGCATAACACTGAACTGAAAGGTTTCAACAATGTACAGAAATGGATGTAGTAATAAACATTCAGAGAATAGGTTTTAAGAAATTCATGTGTTCATGTGTCTGCTTAAATGTAGTGCCCATTACAAGCTCTGCTTATATCTACTGGGAAACCTACAGAAAATGTGCCCCACAGGCTATTTTCTAGTTTAAAAAGGCAGAGAATTAAGTAACTTATCTCCCCCTTGTTCCTAAGTATGATTTTAGATAGCTGACACTCAAAAGTCTGGCATATTAGTGGTGTTTGAGTCATGGCTGATGATTACTGCCATTTGTAATTGCCTAAACAAATCAGAGGTTTATGGGGTTATTAATGGTTGGATTTATGTGCATACAGACTTTTTGAAATCTTTTGCTCTGTACATCTCAGTTCTGCTATCTGGGCAGCTGGACCTCTACATATATCTGCAAATGTTTGGGTCCTCCTGTACCAAAATAAAGGTCTCTCAAATCTGAGACCTCTGCTGGCTTTTTAAGGTGTTTGTCAACACTCCAAGGTCCTCCCACACCCAATCCCACAGACAAGTGGGGATTACCTTCTGCCACACCAGTTTTACAGTCACAATTCACCGCCCACCCACGTGGCTTCAATAGGGTGCGAGGCTCAGGTTTTGTGCAATTTAAAGAACGAATGTGTTTGAGTTGGGTCAGAGAGGCAGGGAACCTTCAGAGGCTGCAGATGATGAATGAACCCTCAAAGGCACCTTTGCAAAGGTTTTGACTGTGCAGGAAGGTGCACGCAGCTGTAGTGTGGCAAACACTGATGGCTTGGGTGGTCTCCCATCGACCATCTGAGACCTGACAGCTGCCTGGGGGAGCACTTTGGGTCACCAGGTTTCCAAAGGGCACCCACGAGTGTAGGCTGAAGGCAGACAGAGTGCTCCTGCAGCACTGATACCTCCACTACTTACACAGACCAGGATAATGTGGTTTTATCACCTACAGCAAAACGGAGACAGTTTTGTTTGGGCTAGACTATCAGACTAGATATGATTAAGCTAAATAGTTGAAAATCCAGAAAGCTGGACAGGATATGCTGGTTCAGATTAAGAAAATAACAACTTGATTTGGAAAGACAAATGAAATCCTGCCTTTGTTATGCCAGTTTAAATTACTGTTCCTTATCAAAGTTAGCAGATCTAGGATCTTCTAGCCCTTAACCTGGAGGAGAGTCTCCCCACACAGACCCTGATGACTGTGAGCTTTGCTCACATTCTCACGTTGTAGAACCTGTCCAGGACCCAGCTAACGTTCCTGCAGCTTCCCTCCATGCAGCCTCTGGCCTGGGAGAATGAGGGTCATCTCACTCTGTCACTGCACACACGTTTGAGGCTGTGAGGGAAAAATAAGAGCCCTGCAGTGGCAGATTAGGGTCAGTCATATCCATCTTCTCTCCCCATTGAATATTGTGCAATGTGCCTTTGAGATTTATGACAGAGAACAGCCCCTTGGTGCGCAATTAATTTTGTTTCCAGCTGCAAATTCTTATTAGTTTGGGGGCAAAGGGGAAGAAGGGAGGGAACATACCCCAGACACGCCCCATTTTTTCCATCCAAGTTATGAATTTGAACCATAGACTTTCTGGGTTTGATTATTGTTATGTATACCTGAAATCTTCCAGAGAAGACTTTATTTTTCTTAGTCACCAAATATCTACTTGTCAGTTTGGGTCCAAGGTCTTTGACTCAAATTCCTCAGTGAATTGGTAAGTGTCCCATAACCAGGAGATTTACAAACTAACCATTCTGAGCAGTGCACCAGGAAGGAGACTAGGAGAAAATCAGTTTTCAAAGCACTTCCGGTTTTTTTTAAAATCTATGAAGCTTTTGTATTTGAAATTAACTGGTCCAAATCAATATACTTAAAATTACTCAGTAGAATTACATATTTTAGCAAATAATAATCACAGGATAAAATGCATTTAATTGTACAACCATACAAAAACGTGAATGTTGTTCAAGTTGAGTGTCCTGGGCTCAGGTGCAAGCTTTAGTACCTGCTAAGGTTGAAGTCAGAGGAGTTATTCCAACTGAGATGTGGAGCTCAGCTCAAAGTCATCAGGAATTTGGTCTGAGGGAAATCACACGAGGGGCTTTGAAAGCAAGAGGCATTTTTCCAATAAAATATGTATTTGTGATTTTTTCCACAGTTACCACCTGGGAAGATTAGTTAAATCTCTAAGTGTATGCCTGTAGCAGGATCTTCCATTTCCTTCAGCACAAACTGCTTTATTCTATGACAGGTCATTAGAATTACCTGGAGTGTTCCTGATGGAGAGCAACATTTAAGAATCCTGCTTACAAAGTTTGAATAGACATTGAAAGTGTGTATATATGAATTTGATTTTGTTTCAATAATTAGAAAAAAGAGCTTCCTAGAGAAATAAAATGCTTTCATTAAATTCAAATATTCCCTTTCTTCATTACTCAGTGCTCAACAACAGGTTTAATCAATGTGATTTACTTTAAATTTTGTACACCATTTTAAGTACTAGCACATTGTTCATCTATGCATTCATTTGAGGTGAGATGCAGATTTGATGGGGAATCGGAGGGAAAAACGGGAGCTGGCTCTTACATTATCTTTCTTGGAGAAGTTTCTCCATGTGCCACTCACTGCTTTTAAAAGCAAGGTTTTGCAGCCTTTGGGGGGGAGACACTCACCTCTTCGCTTTGACTTAATAATTGAAATCTGAGTTATTCTGAGTTATTTTAATCCAGCAGAATAATGATACCTCACAGAGGAAATACTAATATTTTTTAAAAGAAATTACGAGGAGAGCAGAGCGGAGGGGAAGGGATGAGAAGGGAGGGAGGCAGGGAGGGTGCAGGGCCAGTCCCGGCGGGAGGGTGCCGCGCTCCCCGAGGCCGGCGCGCCTTACCTGGAGCGGCGGGGCCGCGGCGGGCGCAGGACGCAGCTCCGCGCAGCCTGGCAGCCGGCCGAGCGCTGCGCCCGCCGCACCGCGGGTTCGAGCCCGCCCACGGCCGGGCGTGGGCGGCACAGGGAGAGAGATGTCCCCCTGTTGTTGCTCGCTTAAGCCCCCACAGGAGCCTGTAAGCGTTGCCCCTTCCTTGCCACTCCTCCTTTGCTTAATCTCGCTTACACCCCTTTTCAGTTTCAAGCGTGTTCGGGGGAAAGGATGCTAGACAGAGAAGTGGCAAGGGATACCTCACAGACAAAAGTCGGGGCAACACTTCCCATGGCTTCTTTTTGCCACGCCTCTGTAACAGAGCTTGCATGAAACTTTCTGCTGATTGCCCCGGTTTTTTCCTTCTTGCAATTGTCACGTCCCAGCTACCCCGGATAGAAACTTCCAGCCTTGTTCTGTACTTGATGTGGAAATGTTCTGGGTACCTGTAGGTAACACTGTTCAAGCCTTTCCAGATGTGAAAAGTGTTAGTTTTGCGGATGTCACTTTCCTGTCTCACTTCAGGAGCTGTTGGCAGTTCTCAGAGAGAAGAAAGTACCACTTTCTCTGGGGAAGCACCGTTCCACAAAATTTAAGATAAAGGAAACCATTTAGGCAATGTGAATACCAACAAGGGTTGCATTAGGAAAAACAGCTTCAGACAGAATTTAAGATCAGCTGTCAGAAATCATTTCCTGTGGCTAGAATATTGTGGATGGGGAGACACACAGGAACACATCAAACCCTTCCTGATGCTGTCACCAGTAGTAAAATATGGTGGTACTGGTGCAAGCTGTGAAGGAGGGGAAAGAAGATGGTTTTGACTATTTCAGTTTCAACTCGTGGTGCTGTTTTTTGGGGATTAAAGAGTTGATAACTTTTGAGGAAGGCAAAGGCTAAGAGGTCTCAATCCTGTATCTTCTAGCAGGTTTTTTTTTTTTTAGAACATTCTAGTCTCAGTTCATGTCAGAAGTTAGCATAGGTTTTTACTTTTCACAGAATTATAGAACTATTTTGGTTGGAAAAGACCTCTAAAGGTCATCAATTCCAACCCCCTGCCCTGGGCAGGGGCATCATCTGCTGTATCTGGTTGCTCAGAGCCCCATCCAGCCTGGCCTTGAACACTTCCAGGGATGGGGCATCCACTGCCTCTGGGCAACCTGTGCCAGCGTTTCACTACTTCCACAAAAATATCTTCTTTATCTAGCCTGAATCAACCTCCTTTTAGTTTAAAACCTTTAACCCTTGTCCTTTTCTTTAAGTTATCTTAAAGCTAGTTACAGACATGTTGTTCTAAGAGGCTATTTGATACCACGTACCTGCTGTGACTACACTGGAAGCTCCCCCCAGGTTACGGAAGATGGGAAGATCTGAGACTCAGACTAGGACAGGAAAAACACATCTCCATACAGCAAAAAATGGAGCAGATTTCTCTACTGTTGTTTGCCTTTCTATTGTTATTGCTAAAGCTCTTAGTTGGTACTGCATCTGTAGGCAGGGGAAATTAAAGAAATGTAAAAACCGTTCTTTCCTGCACATGTTGGATGTTGATCCAATTATAAGTCGAGAATATGTGCTGAGTGTGCCTGCTCTGGGATAGTTCCCCTCATTTCTCATTTGAACAGTCTGTCTAACTGCATAAAGTATGTAGTGTTTATCTTTCATTCATCCATCAAGCAGAAAGAAGCTTGAAAGCCAATGGAAAAAAAATCCCTGGCTGTTTCTGCTGCAGAACAGCTGTAAGTGGGAGAATCAGCAAGTTTGGTCTCATGTGGCCTTTCGTAGCAACAGAAATGAGAAAACAGCTTCGAAGACAATTCTGTAAGCAACTGGCATAGAAACAATGCTGATTGTTATTCCCAATGGAACTCCAAGCACAGGTTTATCTAATGCACAGTATCAGAAATCCTCAATTTTCTAGGGATCTCTTTCTACCTACTTCTTAAAAACCTATTTCAAGTTCTCACTAATTGCAAGTCATAATGTACACAGAATGAAAATATTCTGTTTGAAAACTCAAAGCATCAGTGTGCTGTTGCCTGTTTCAGTTCACAGTGCCCAACTGGAGAACTCTAAATTCCCACTTTAGGATATAATCTTTCAGCACTTGTCTGCATTTCAAGGCTCTAAGGCAGCTGTGATCCATTTGAAAGCCTGGGGCAGGGCACATTCTTCATACCAGAGCCCTGAGCAGAAGTGGTCACTGGGATTTCAGATCACCTGAAGGAACACCTGGGTTGTGGCTGCTGGAGACAAGCAAGTAAATGACAACACATAAAATTAATTGCTGTGGCCTGTAATATTAAGGCTGTTAGCAAAACCTATTAATATAAAACTAAAACTTATGCTGGTTTGTTGTAAAGCTTATACTGGTCCTTCAGAGTGCCTATGGTTCTCTCTTTTTTAATTTTCTGCTGCGGCTGTTGCAGCCTCATCAAGGGGTGTTCCAGCTCAGGAGCAACTGGCTGGTATGTGTCTGTCCCCGTGCACAAACCTGCCCTGTCACCTCAAGAGTCAGCTCCTGGAAGCCCTTGTCCCCTTTGTGCTCCCTGCAGCAGGGGGACCTCTGAGGCACCAAACCCGCCTCCTGCCCTTAAGCTGCTCCCAGAAGGGGACGGCTCAATTATTAACCCAAAGCTTGGGTCTTTGAATAGAGCCATTCATCAGCTGGGAAAATCAGCTGACTCCATCCTCAGGCTGGTAAAGAGTAATGAAATTGTTTTAGAGAGCAGCTTGCAGAAAAGACTCCTTGAACACAAAAATCTAGGTGCCCACAGTGAGAAATCACTTAACTCTTCTGTGCGCTTAGTCCTCTGCACCCGTATTGGAGCCCATGTTGGGTAAGTTGGGGTTTTTTAGTAGATTTTCCTTACAGTTTGTAACCTCAGAGGGTGGCTGTAACATTCCCCGTGCTGATTAAACAACATTGGAATCTGTAATGGCCTTCAGCAGCTGTAATGCCAAGAATAATACAAAACACATTGAGCTTTTGGTATTCCAGAGATTCCTGGAGGTATGTTAAATTCTGATCAGCAGTTTGGGTGTGAGATTTTTTTGATGCTTGAATTGCTTGTCCAATAACACATAACCCTTATAAATAAGCCAAAATTAGCACTACCACTTAAGTATTATATTGATACAGAAAATGGAATGCATCATAAATCAAAATGTCCCCATTTTAACTTGATTACATTGACACTTACTGGGTATTATTTTGGACATATTAAAGTAATTGAAAATGCTTGGAATGCTGACCAAATTAGTACTGAATAAATGCTGTATTGAGTGAGGACCTGAAAATTAGACCAAATAATACAATATGTATCTATGCAAAATGCAAAGGAAGAGTGAGAAAACACCCACTGCTCTATTGTATTGATTTAAATGTTCCCATTTTAATGTGGTAACAGGTAACACGAATGTTTAGGTGTTTCAAAATCCACTAATAGTAGAGTGTTGATTTGAAATTACTATAACAATTCTATTTCAGTATTCTGCGTCCCAGAGGATGTAAAGGAAAGTATGGTACTAACACCATAAAATGTGTTCCACCTTTAGAATTCTTTAGGAAATAAAGCTTTCTGATTGCTATAAATTATGTGTGAAGTAGAGAATGAATTAATTAGCATTCTAATACAATGTCTACTTTCTAATAGAAATGTTTGTCCGTGAAAGTGTGCATTCTTATACTGAATGAATAGTTGCATTTTAAATTATTATAATAATATTCAGTGACCTAGGGGCTACATACTCTGCAGCTCTTACAGATTATTTGAGTGGAAAATAATGAGCAAGTAAACGGCTCAGATTTAAGGTTCATGCCTTTCCTTTTTGCATCTTGTTGCCCAGTCACACAACAAAACTTTTAAACATTACCTGTATCAGGAGTCACACATAAAACATAATCATTTTTTATTAAGTGTTTCATGTTTTTATTTTGTTTTAGACCCATCTTGGACTGAAATTTTTTCACCTCTTGATAAGCCTTTCTTTGTCAAGTGAACTTCCTTTCTTATTTCACTACTAGCTGCTTTTATCATTGAAGTAACTGAAGCTTAATTAATTATTTTAATGTTCATCTGACATCTTGTAGGATTACTCATGCCAAAATCAAAGCATATTCTTGTTGAATCTGGGGTCTCCTACCCTACCTCAGTCTGAGCACTCTGGCTCTGTTACCTCGAGAATCGCTGTTACAGCAGCCAGGCTGCACCTTTAACCCGAACATCTTCAGCTCAGACTGTGCTCAAGGCACTGCTAACCTTTGTCTTCCCATGTGGTGATAAAGCACTTTGGGATGAAACCTTCCTGGGAGCAAGGCACCTTCACCTGAAACCACCGTTTCTTCAGAGGTTGTTTTGAGAAGCACATATTTTTGGTTGTACCACTTGTCAGTTTATTCACAACAGCACGACTGCATTTGTTAGAGCTTTGTTAGCTCTTGCTACACTATTGAATATGTCCAGGTGCTGCCTTTAATGAAGCACTTTTGTTCCCATTATGCCTGGAATAATGTCAATACTCAAGAGTTAGATTAAATGAATGAGAGAGCTGAGATGAAGACAGTGGATTTGATTATCTCGGGTAATTGATTTTCTTTGCATGATGCTGTCAATGTCTGAAAGGCCGGGTGGATTAACTGTCAAGAGCAGGCAGGCTCGTGCTAGTCCTGCACCTTCTACAATTTTCCAGTTTATTTTCAGTAGGGCAGTGGCAATGTGTAAGCCTGTGGCTGGGATGTCTCCTGCTGTTTTAAAAAAACTTGGTTTGATGGGATTTGGGTTTGGGTTTTTTACTCACCTGAAATGCTTACTTTTCACCATGTTCAGTTATCAATATAAAAAAAGCCTTCCAGAAGTGAGCTACTGAGACATCAAGAAGCAGTTTGGACAATGCCCATTGCCACAGGGAGCTGTACAGACATTAATGATGTGTTGTGAGAGTATCACATGTGGGTATTACATGGGATAAGAAAAATACACTGGGTATAGTTAGCAAGCCCCAGTTCTAAGGAGGACCGGGAAAAGCTGTGAGGCACCAAGGTCCCTCCACCTGCCCAGACAAACGAATTTGAGTTGCTGTTGTGTAGTGCTGGAGATAAACCTGAAATGCTGGGAGAAGGCTGACTTGTTTTCCTCAAACAGAAGCTGGTATGGTGACACGACCTTTTCCATATTTTGTCATGAAAGAAGTGGTTCTTGGGAAAGTGCCACTTTCTCCTGTCCATGTTCAGTTTGCCTGAAGATGCCACCAGTGTTCATGAATGTAATGAGCATCTTTTCAACATCAACTCTGTGATATATTAATTCTTACAGCTTCAGTATAGCACAGTTTTGTTTAAGCCTTATCTGCTGTGTGATCTGAGCAAGACTAAAATAATTGATGACATAATACTAAAACTCTGCTTTGATAGAAAAGATGGTTTTTCCAGCCCAAAGGGAATTGTGCTGTGCTGTGAACGTGTACCACATGGCTACATCTGTTTACGGTTAGCTTGTTCTGTTGTTCTCTATATCAATATATTACATGACATTAGAGAGGCAAAGTTTACAGAGATGTTGTAAAACAGACAAACAAATCTATTTTGTTTGTAAAAAGAAATAATTTATTTTGCTTCTTTGTGGAATTTTAAACACTATGTTTTTTACGCAAGAGAGTTTCTGCTGTTAATGTACTCTTAACAGTTTTCAAAGCTTACTGAAGAAATTAAGACAAAATCTTTTTGTAGTTGGCTGTGCACTACCCCACAATCTAACTCCTACTTGTACTAAATGTGGGCTACAGTAGTAGCAGTGCTATTTGTTAAGGCTTACCAGCTACTTATAAACTAAAAAAAAAAAAAAAAGCCAATATTTCTTTTAAATTTAGGCGCAAACATGGAGAAAGTATTTCTAACAAGCACTTGTCAGGCTTCACTAACTGTAAAATTATGCAAGGGAAATAATAGCAAGAGATAACAGTCTCTTACATGCCGATTAAATTAAGATGTCTTAAATTTATCCAATTAAAATGGAATATCCACTTCTGTCTGCCTTATGAATATACTGTGTATGAACATCATTATGTAGAAATATTAACCCATGAGTATTTACACCATAAGCTGGTGAAGTTAAAACTTCTACAAGCTCATTCTAAGTATGTGATGACAATGTTAATTTTTGATTGGAAATACCTCTTTGTAAGGCTGTCATATGTGAGGAAAAATTTACAGTAAAAAAAGAATTTTTACTCTGAGTAAGTAGGCACTCAAGATAAGCTAAGTGGCCTTTTCTGGGAGTATTACAAGGGGAAATTGGAAGTATCCGGGCGAAGTTAGTGATGTGCATTTTCTAGTGGCTGCCTCAGCAGTCCTTCGGAGGACACAAGCCATCTACTCAGCATTAAACGCCTCCTGTAGTTTGCAGTAGGCAGCAGGATGTAGTCCAGGCAGGGTTGGAGAAACCCAACAGTGACAAAAATCTCAGATCCTTATAAAGAAATGGGTATCCTGATGTTCTGGCCCTCCTCAGGTTGACTCTTGTGTAAAGGGTGGAGGTCATGTATCTCAATGCCTGTGATTTTGACTTTGGAATTGCAGATTACAGAGCTAATTGGCAAGAGAATGAAATAAATACAGGATATTGAACTAGGTTTCCAGGCCTAAGCCTAAATATCTGTGTCCTAAAGACTTCACAAGAGGTGAGAAAGCTTTCATACCTTAACATATCTGCAATGTGGGTTATAAAAAGATCTTCTCATGTTCCTATTGAAGTCAGAAGTAAAGTTCTAATCTGTGCAAGACCAGATCTTATTTTACAGAAAAAAACCCTGTTATCTACATTATTCTGGGGACTAAAACTAAAAAGTTTTAAATTGCAAAAAGACCACGTGAGAAGTGTGTGGTAATGCTTAAATAATTTTTCATTTTCCTCAGGAGTGCATGGGGAATTGTTCTAATTCAAAAGATATAATCTTTCTGATCTATTAAACTAGAAGAAAAAATAAATCTGAGAACAGCGAATGCCAAAGGCAGTTCAAGAAGTTATAGATATATATGACATGAAAATCTCCTAGCAAAAGTTAATGCAAGTCAACATTGACAGGGGTCTTAAATGCCACATTGATTCAAAATCACACAGTGACTGATGAAATGGGAATGAATTATCTTCAATGTCTCTTTTAATGAACTCAGCAAAGAACTTTGCTCAAATGGTCCTTGCATGTGAAGTTCTGAGGCTCAGAGCCTCATAAAACTACTGGTTTTTTTAAGTGTGTGTGTATGTTTAGAGTATTCCAAATGCTAATTTTCCTTATTTTGTTTTTCTTGTTGTTCTTATAGCACTGATGCTGCCCTGCATTCTTCTCTTCTGTTCTTCAAATGTATTATACTGAAGTCTTGATATTTAGGTTAGAGATCATCCTTTAATACTTGAAGATATGCAGTTGTTAATTTCCTGGTCTGATTTGTGTTACTTTACGATCAAGCAGAGTAATAAAATTGTATATAGTCATTTTACAATTTAATTATCAGGCCAGAGGAATGCTATGGCCCTGCACTGGAGGAGAAGCCTGGAATTCTAATGTAGCTGGTCAAAATGTTCTACCCTTGGCTCTGGGCTGACAGTAAACAGTTGGAAATAAGAATTGCCTCTAATATTGAGGAACAGGATTGTGAGAACACAGTTCCTGTATTTGGCCCATGGCTGTAATCTCTGGTGTCTAAGAAGATGTCTGGGCTGATGCTTTTTCCTGTGACTGAAGTGTCATCAGCTACCAACTGTTTAAGGGCCAGAGCAGGTTTGGGATTCTGCCTTCCTTCTGGGGCAAAGGTAGCTCATCTGATCTATGCTAAAACATATGCTCTCTTTCTATGTTTGTTTGCATGAAAATTCGGTTAATTCAATATATTTGAGAGTAATTATCAAACCTGAGGCAAATTAATGAATGCCCCAATGCCTCAAGAAAAATTAAGTGGGAGCTAATAGATATCAGCAATTAGATAACTTTATTTCCTTAAGCAAGTAGATTGAAAACAACTTCAAAGCTGCAGAAATAGTAAATTTCAATAGTGAAATAGGAGTTAAGGTTTTTTCAGCTGTGTAATGGCAGTGTGATTGCACAATGTCTAGAATTAAGTGTGATAACTTGAATAGCAAAAGTGCTGACATTTTTGAAGAAGCATTAGGTTTATCTCTGAAGTAGAAGAACTCTTCAGGAATTTTATTAAGAATGCAAACAAAGAGAAAGTTATCACTCTTTGTACAGCTAGAATTTAAAAGAAGGGTAACTTTTTGAATTCTAGCAAAACCGTTCCGCAATAGGTGTTCTTCTATAGTTTAGTTATTAAAATATATATCAATATTAAAATATGTATCAATTGCAGGGTTTGATCTTTACAGATGTTGGCACATACTTAAGTGAATGAGAAATCACAGGTCATTCCAAGATGAATAACTAAAACTTGTGTCTGCTGAACCGCTTTGAGTGTTATCATAAGATTATCTATAATATTTAAAGCATAAATGATAAGGACTCCTAAAGTGTCCATTTTGTCAGCAGAACATCTAGTGCAATGTTTTAATATCAAATATATACTGACCAAAATTGGTTTTTTTGGATATATGTGTATCCATATGTTTATAAAGTGGGAAAAGAAGCATAATTCAGTTCTGACTTACTTTCAATCCCTGTGTATCTACGAATAAGACATATTCGTAACAAAGCTGTTTGTTAGTAATTCAGACTGCTTTCTGCTGTAGTTGCTCATCACTTCCCCTGTGCCTATTGTCTTCCCACACTCAGGAGGAGCCCGAGGAGAGCGTGGCAAACTTTCCTGGTGCCCGTACTTCACGTTTTCACTTCCTAAGAAAAAGTCCTGTTCATGGCAGTGACAACCATAGTTGATGTGAGATGGGGTTATTACTCACTGAAAGCAAATTAAAATTCCTTTGCTCCTTCTCTTTTGGAAGGCGGCTTGTGTTGAGGACGGTACTTTGTTCCTGCAGAGGGTGGCAGTGTGGTACCATCCTCAAACTCCGGGAGCCCCTCTGCTGCTCCAGCAGCGTCCTGACTTCGGAGGGCAAACCTGCACCGTCCTGCGCGGTGCTAGCCCGGCACCGGGGCTCCCTCTCCTTGGAGACCGATGTAAGAAGGCCTGGCCCAGGTGAGGTGCATGCAGCAGGATCTGTAAATCACCATTAAAAAAAAAAGTTTTTAAGGAAAGATTGGCCAAGGCAGGTTGTACGGGCATTTTCATTACCAGGGATGGTCATTCCCACCCCAGAGAAATATCAGCTGTGTTAGTTTTTAAGGAAAGTGCCTTTCCTGCGGAGCTGGTGGAAAGAAGGGTTTTGCTGACTCGGTAGCCGTGCGCAGCTGGAGGTCAGCATGCTGGCACATGTAACCTGCTCGGGTGATGTGCACAGCTCATACGAACCACCATACCTGGGTTTAAAATGGTTGATTCACCTGCAGGAGTGGGACAGATGACAAGATACTGCAGCAAAGTTGTTTAATAACTATGGGCTGATGTTGGAAATATGCAGAGCAATGAGGAACGTGAGTGTTTTCCCACAGTATTGAGTGCTGATGTTACAGTGCTGCAGGTGTAAAGGCTTGCTTCAGGCAGCAGCTTTATGCAACTACAAGTATTTCGTCTTTGGATGTCTCTTATCTAATCAGATCTCTACTGCATAAATAACCCTGCTTGTTTGAATGTTGCTGAGTGTTCAGGCAGTTCAGAGTGGGATTTCTATCTTTGTAAACACTATAGGAAACTCTGGCTTAGTTATGCTGTACAAGCAGTTAAAATGTTGCTAAAACTTTAACTTAGGTTAATTTAACCTAAATTAATTTAACCTCTTTCTGCCTGTAATAATGAAAAGATTGCCTAAGAATGAGGAAAATTAATTCTGTTACTTAGATTTTAGTGTCATGTGAAATAAAACTACTAATTACAGAAACTCCACCACAAAATTACCTTTATTTCAGAGTAATTTATTTCCATGATACCAACTTTGATGTAATAAAATTGGGTTCTTTTCTAATATATTCTTGTGAGACTTCATAGGGAATGAAATAGTGCATTTGCACTGGTTTATTTTGAAAATAATTTGAGACAATTATTAATATTGGGAATAAGGAAATTAGTATAATTAACAGGAGTAGGGAAAACATGACACAGTGAGTATTCAGGGCTTTGTACAGGTCACTATCTTCAGTGATTTAATATAAGTGAGAACTCAAAGTACCAGAACTGCAGCCTGAAAATACACCATAAACTTTTACCCATGAGTGCAGTTATTAAAATGCTCTCAAATACTCTAAAACATAAAGATTTTAAGTATCATCTTTCTGCAAGTGACAAATCAAAGTAGCTATTATTTTTTATCATAAATCTTGCGATATAAAAAATGCAGGAAAACAACATTTTCATAAATGGGTGCATTATGCAGTAGATCTTCAGCTTGTCATAGCTGTCCATTGCCGTTACCATTATTATGTTCCAAAAAATAAGTATATTAAATATCTGCAGGACATTTGCCAGGTCTCTGTTATTGGCAGTCATTCAGAGCAGTGATGACAGAATACTACATAAATTATGCAACTCTGGTACACAGTATATGCTGTCAAATTTAACTTAGTCTTATAGACTACATCTGGAAACAATTTAAAGGAATCTTATTACTGTTTTTCTAAAGTAAAACAAGTCTTCATGCTTTAAACTTAGTTTAGCAGCATTTCATTCACAATTTCTTAGGCATAAAAGCACCCCAACGGTAAGAAATGGAAGATGCCAAAATCCTCTCCAGAGAAAAGAGACAGATTAAAACCTCAGGTGAAAAAGCCTGATGTCAAAATATGAAAGGACAAAATATTTTTTAGGAGAAAAGGACTACTAGGAAACGAGAGAAGAGAGCACTTAAAAGAGACCAACCAATAGATGGGGGAAGGGTGCAAAGGAAAGTGAAACATTAAAAGATCAAAGAAAAAGTCTTGCTGAGGTGGGAGCTGAAAGATGGGAATGGGAACTATGCAAAAAAATACTAACAGCCTGAAGTTGGCAGTGTTTGTGTTTGTACATGCTCATGTAGCCCACCCAGGCCCCCACACCCTCCTGAAGTTCCAGGAGCTTGAATTTTAAGCAAAACGTTACTCTGGGAAAATGCATTTTCCTATTTCATACTGCTAGGCAGGCCTGTGTCACAGCGGTAGGTAATGCTTTTCCCTGAATTCCAGTCTGTTCTTTGAAACAGAATATAAAAAAAAATAGTAATAATGAAAAGCACTCCGAGCAAAAGAGAAGCAGAATAGACCAGGGCTAATCTGCCAGTACTCAGAGGAAAAAACATTTTTCCCTAGCACAAAGAACCCTATTGTTCCCATGTTAAGTATTTAATTTTGCCTGCATTTAAACCAAGCTGTCCTTAAGTCTGTTTTCTTACGATGGAGAAGCATGTGCCAGTTACTGCAGCAGTGTTCAGTGGCTCCAGAGAGGATCCGACCTCTGTGTTTTCCAGGGCTGTTCAATTTTTCTCAGCCTGCTTAAATTGATTTTTGGTAGAGGAGAGTGTGGCCTGCCCTTTATGGCTGGGAATTCTCACCACCTGTTCAGCACATAAAAGTTGGTGTTACGTGAGGGAAAGAAGCCTATGAGAAATCGGAGCACTTTGGGAAATGTTGGGTATCATGACTGATACCCGCATGTGTCCTTCTGGTAAATCTTATTAATGAACCTTCAGCACACACATTTTCATATAGGCTTTGTCTCTGTGCTGAAACACAAATTTTCATTTGTTCTGAGCTAGGAAATTTTTGTGTGCATTCTTCACATAGCTAACGAAAGTCAGGCAAGTATCACTATGCAGTGCTTTTCCCTGGTAGGGTGTCAAGTCAGGGAGCGTCTCTTTCAATATTAGAAGAATTTCTCCTTTATTTAGCAGAAATGAGGATGCTATTAATATAAGCAAGCTGTTATTAACAGATAGTTACTCACACAGTACTTCCAATTATTTCCTCCTACAGTCACATTCACTCACACTCGTTACCCAGTGAGGAGCTGGAGAGGGTTGGCATGCTACTGTGTTTGCTTGGGCAGTTTGGCAGGTTCATAAGAGAAGAAGTGAAGAGAGGAGCATGGGGGACTGTCACTACACAAACATATTTTTAACAGGACCAAATAACTGATTGTTGTTGCCATAGCACTCTCATACAGCACTTCTGCCTGTGGCTACAGCCCGAGGACTTTAAGTTATGAGGAGCATACAGAAAAGCCATGGCAGCCAGAGAAATTGCTTCAATTGTCTTCAAGTTTAGGTCACCACTTGGAACTTCTGCTCTCAATATTGCAAATTATTTAAGGCCATGAACGTTGCCTTGAAAGCAAGTGAAAAATGTTTTTACTGAGCCAAGCTCAGTTTGCAAGGATGGTATGCTTAAAGTTCCTGTACATCTTTGCATGTCCATGTAATTTCTTTGGTCATATGGACAAAAAACTGGCAGGGAGAAAGTTGTTCCAGAGTACTATAGTTTAAAAGTATTGTAGTTTAGACCATAAGAGGATAAAACATCTGAAATCTCCAGAGTGTACTGACCTGGTATATTTCTACACTGTGTGGTATTGTTGCTTGGAGAAGTTCCTTGATGCTAAAAATAATCATTTCTAACACTCTTTTCTATCTCCAAGGTTACTAAATCTTTTTAACCTGAGCATAATTAAGATTATACCTACAAAATATATTTTTAGCCTGTTAGATTTTCTGTGATGTAATGTTCTAGTAGACACAGCTGAGTTAGAGGAAGTCTGCTCCACAAGAGAGAGAACAGTAGAAGTGAAACCAGTAGTTTCTACAGGCAGTTGTTCTTTCTGTAGCTTTTTGCATGGGTACAAAAATTTTGCTTAATGGCTCACAGGTCTTTAAAGACCAGCAACCAATTTAGAGAAAGAAACTCCATGTAAACCCTTAAGAAATTTGAACTCTGTACTAGGATGTTCGAAATATGACATGTTTGAATGGGTTTGAAACTAGGACTATTCACTGGGTTCACTTTTTTGTTCTGTTTTCTTGCTCCAGTGTCTTTTAAGAAGGAGACTGAAAAGGAAAAAAGTGAATTGAACAGTTTGGATAATTTCACAGGGCTAAAAACGACTTCTTTCTTTTTCTGCACGCTGTACTTTAATGTTTAAGTAATGGATTGGTGACATGAACACCTGCTGAAATCTTGTGATCCACACAACAGAACTGCTCTCCTAAAAGCCTGACAGCCATCCTGCAGAGTATTTAAATTAATATCTGCTCACAAATGACAGCCTTTGACTGTGGATAGCCATCCATTCCTCACAGGGCCTTGCTGGGCACAGCGGGACCGGAGCTCCAAGGGCTGAGCCAGGGAGCTCTGGCACAGAATCCTTTCCCAAGCCAGGCTGCTCCTGCTCCTGCTCCTGCTCCACCATCCCTCCCCACCTGAGTGTCACCCAAGGCTGTATACAACTTTTTGCTTCATTAATGCAATTGCTGCCATACAATGACATCTCTGCTGGAAATATCACCAGGAGAACCCCAGTGGGTGGATAAATCCTTATTCCAAGTTTGGCATGCACACCTGGGAAAGGGTAGCACCTTAAAAATAAGAGGGTTTTGTCTGCAAATGAGAACTGATTTCAGAGCCTGCTATTTTGTAACTGAGATAGTTAAGGTATCTCATTTGTGATGAAAAAAAAAAAACAAAGCACTGTGCCAGAAAGTGTGTTGTGCAAAATCTTTGGAAATGTGACAGTTTCCTTGGAAAAGAAACTTCTGTGAAGGAATTCCTTAAAAAGACAGTCAAGCATATTTGTCTAGTCCTTCATGAATCTTTTCAGTGGGGGATTTTTTTTCACACCTAAATCTTTCCTTTGTAGGAAAAGGTATCATAGGTATTCCTGTGAATACCTATTCATATCATTTGGTTCCCTTTGTAACTTTCTTTTTTCTAAAGGATGCTTGGGAGAAATACTGGCATAGCTCTTTCACACATACTAAAATAATTCTGAAAAATACTGAAATAACAATTGTAGGAAGTAGCTCGCTGAATGGAGAATTGAGTTAATAGAATTTATTTTATTGGTGCCGTCAGGTCAGAGCTTTGAAGAGTTAATGATTTAATGACGGAATGAGAGAAACAGGGATATTTAACTTCAGAAAAAATGTTTTCAACTTGAAAAGACTCAGCCATCTGATGATGCTGAGAGATGTAGAAAGGCTATTTCTAGAACCAAGACTGTTGAACAAGAATATACTTACACATTTAAGTAGGTGAAGACACTGCTGAGTTTATATGGGGAAAATACTGACAATACAAATGACAGTTTAAACTGGATGCCAAGTTGGAGATGTGTTCATGGGAAAAGTGGATGAAGGATGCTTCCTGCAAGCTGAATGATTAAAGCACACATTTTTGTTCACAGAACAGCTCAAGGGGAAAATGTGCTTTGAAACGATCAATGTATATTTAGTAAGGAGGCAGATCTGTGAGTACGACACAGTGTTGTAGTTAATAACTTGTAGTCAGTGGTGGAAAAAGGGAAGACCACTAAGGGAAATAGAAGGATTGGAAAGCCATTTATATCATCCAGTCAATATATATGAATTTATGGATTTCCAACCAATCCTCCTTTATAAATACATGCACAAACATTGTATTTCATAAAGTAAGTCACTCAATTTAGAATTGAGCATGAAGCTTGACACAACTGGAACTGATCAATCTTAACCTTTTTCCCAAAATTTAGAAATCAATGCAAAGACTAAAAAATAAATAATTGCTTCCTTTAAACATATAGTTGCTTGTTGTTGTCAGCGAATTCAAAGAGAATTGAAATGGGATGAAGAAGACTTTATATAAAGCAAAAGTACTAAAATCTGTGGAAGGAATAAATAGCAATCACCAGTGAACTTGAGATATATTATTTCCTAAAAAGTGGGACTTCTTTGAAGTCTCCTTTCTCAGTCTCTTGAAGTGCAAAATTTAAGAGCAGGAAACCTCTCAGACACTAAATAAAGATGACCACACTGAAATGCATGCAAAAGGAAGTCATGTAAAATGCACATAAACCCACAGGGAGAAAAATCTGGTAGTGAGAATCCAAAAGCAAGTGTGAAAATATCCAAGAGCTCACATCTCTATAGATAGTTCTCCATGGTGCTCACGGACATGCGTAAGCCTGGCACGGGCACACAGTGAAGGGAGGTGGGATGTAAAGAGGGCAGCAGGTTTTTACAGTTGTGAAGATTTTGATAAAGGAGAGCAAATAACCAATTTAATTATCTTCCAAAGCAAAGCTTACATTTGAGGCTTTCTTAGAAGGGAGAACATTTTATGTTTCTAGAACACAGGAAAGCAGGTGGGTGATTTATCATGGGTTTATTTATGGCTGTGGTTAACAAACAAATGCAAATCAGAGATGCTTGGGGGTTTTAAGATTTCTACCTTTTTGCCACTGTCTTCAGATGGTCTCTCTGGATGGACACAGTCAAATTCTCTTCTGCTATTAATTGAGTGACATCTGATGGACAAAGCATCAACATGCTGCTACTGGTTTCCTCTGTGGATGCTCACTTAATAAAGACCAAATCACTTAACAGAGGGTGAGTGGGTAGTCAGGCTGAATTCAGACATTTAAAAAGCATTTATTTTAAAGTTATTCTTTTTCATTTTATGTATGTTTTCCACATTATGTCTACTTTTATTCTTTTGAAGAAATACTGAGTGACAATCTGGTCTAAATATGTACAGTTCATTTTTGGAAATATCTGCTTTGAGGTGGTTTGTCTATTCATTTTTGCCTTAGCTACCAAGGTGCTGCATGATAAATTCAGATTTGACAAAAAAAGAAATTAACTTTGGTCACAAAAACATAGAGATGAGCTGGTAATAAAATGGTCTCCTTTCTTCAGTCTTAAGGCAGCGGTTATTCAAGGCCCATATGCATGCTGCTAATTCATATTTTCTTATTTTCTTTCTGTAATTGACTACGTTTGGGAGGTACTCTGCGTGTTAGATGGGGCAAATGGCACTCAGTATCTTTCCTTATTAATTCATGATATAGTTATCACTTGTTGTTCTGATACTCTCTATTTCTTTTTTATTGTTATATCTTCTTAGAGCTTTGAGGATATTTTTTCTGTTTTCCTTCACTTTTTCATTCTTCTACTGGAGTACCTTTCCACAAACCTCACCTACTTCTTTTTATAGAGCTCATTTCTCTTCTAGATATTGGTGGCCCCATAATATTGAAAATCAGACTAAAGATGTTATTAGTTGCTCCCAAGGGCTTCCTACCCTGGGAGCATCGGAAAGTTGGAAATTTTTGCTTCAGTGAGCCGTTATTAGGGATTGTCCACTGTTCCTGCCAGATAAAACAGTAGGAAGATACTAAAAGATGCAAACCGCAACAATAAAAGATCAAAAGACTTGAAAATACCACTAGCACTTGTGTATTTGTGAAAAACCAATAATAATAGTTATGCCTGGCTCTGTTTGCTGTTGCTTAGAAGGAAAAACAAGAGCTTGGTTGCCAGCAGGGGAACACCGATGTGCTGGATAAATACGATGACTAATGATGTAAGAAGCAGATTTTTGGGGCAGGGTGCTGCTTATGATTGGGACTGTGACGGTTTTGTTAAAATTACCAAGCAAATTGAAGACTGTAAATTTGGTTCATCATATTTACAGCTGACATGGGTGACGTACCCAGTGCATGAAATAACCTGAGCAAAAAGAGCAGCCGCTGTTTTGTTAAGCAGTTAATGAGCAATGATATGTTCCTTTTCAGGACATACTTCTTTTTTTTACACTAAGTTGCAGAGCATCTAAAGACTAATTGTTTTTACTTTTAGTATGTTAATGTGTCTTTTTAAGGTGAAATAAAGTTAGTAATATAATCTTTAATGATATTATGAGACACTCATATTGAAAGTGTGTTGAACCTATAGAATAAGGCACTGCAGGCATGTTAAAGTTTCACCTAATAGATAATTTGCTAATGAATATGTAAACTAGGTGGGCAATTTAAGCTGTTAGAGAGTGGGTCTTTGGTCCTGCTCCTTTCAAACCACGTCAGTGCCCATCATTCATTCTGAGGCTGAGCATGGGAACTTGTCTGCATGTTTTGATGAAGTTTTTGTGAATTTTTAACAATAAGGGTGTTAATTTATTTCATTTAATGTGTAAAAATACAATTTTTCTTCAATAGTTGAGCCTGTATGGAAAAATAAACCTAGCAGAATAACTAGAAAATTATTCACCTCTACAAAATCATGAGAACCTTTTTTGCCAGTTTCAATGAGCATCATTACTTCTGAGTTTTGTAGAGATCATACAAACAGAGTTTAACCGTTGCTCTGCAGATGTCATCTGAGCACTGTTATCCCTATATCATGAAAACAATAAACAGAGGTAGGCAAATCTCCATGTGGGCATCAAACCCACAACCTTAGTGCTTTTAGTACTGTGCTCTAACCAGCTAAGCTAATCTCAAGTTGTTAAAGGTGTTACACAAGTTTTGGGTGACAATGCCTTTGAATACTGGTATAAAGACAGCATGGGGATCTTCTCTGAAAGGACAATTACAAATATTTAAACCAAAACAAGGAAGTACGAGGATGGAAAGGAACTTAAATCCTTTTAATAAATAATGCATTTCAGAAGCTTAAGGCTAAAGAGCAATATTTGTTTGCAGCAAGATGAAGCTGAAGGTCATCTCATTTTTTTACCTAAATACCAAAAGCAGGTTATTTTTCTTTTCCCAAGAACTGCATTCTTAAAAAATAATGCTCAGTTCACTCAGACAAATACTGTATAGCTCACTGCTTGTTTGTCTGTTTCCTCAGGAGTCATCCAAGAGGTTTGCTTTACACAAAGGAAGTGTTTGGGGAATCTAAACTAAGCATTTGAACTTCAACTATTCAGAGGAACCCGGAGAGGTGGGGAGGACTTGGCCTACTGTGTTGTGAAAACTGTCGAGTCTGAGGTGATTGCAATGTGGGATGAGTGGGACAAGGAGCTGGAAGCTGTAAAAAAAAAAAATCTGGCACCATGAATGGTTTTGGTTGTCTTTTTTTAATGCCTGGCCCCTTTTCTCTGCCTTTCTTTCCAGAAGGAAGTTGTCCTAAACTCTTGGATTAATGTCCCTTTGCAGACCATTCTGCTCCCTTGGTCCCAGCAATTTAACGTGCTCACTGTTTTTCTGGAGACCTTCATCATTTATCATGTTTCAGAGATGCTGGGGATGGAGGCCTGTGTACCTTTGCTGTCCCTTTTCCCAGGGCTGATGGCTGCTCAGTGGTGACACGAGCCAGCACACTGGGACTAAATGCCTGGGAAAGCCCAAGGACTGTTCAGCCTATCCCCCACTCAATGTTTACACGAGTTTCTTGAAGCTGCCACTCCCCTTTGTTGCTTAAACATACAGAGTGATATGTTGTAAACTAAACACGTACCCACAGGCCCCTAAGCAAACACAGACTTCAATATTGTTGAGCTTGGTGATGGGGTGGCCTGTTTCCATTTAAAATATTTCAGATTCTTTCATACCAATTCTTTCTGTGAAAACAAGCTACTTGTTCTTCTAATGCCTATAGGTTTGTTTTCAGGCTCCCTGACTCTTTTTTCCTGTGGATGTTTCTTTTACCTGCCCCGAAGATGAGAGGTTCTGGCCCCGGATTCCAGCATTGCCACCTCAATCCCATCTCCTGTTTTCTGGAAATGAAGCTAACATGTCCCAGTGTTCACTCACTCTTGCTTCTTTCCTGAGTCCCAAAGTCAGCATACCTCATCTGCAAAATAGCAAATTCTAGATATCTAAGAAGTTGCATAATTTCAGCCACAAACCAACACACACACAACTTGTGCAAACTTAGAGCGAAATGACTGCACATAAGTTCTTACTATGGCTAGAAAGATGTATTTTGTTCCTCCAGATTTGCTCAGGATGCTCAGTTTTGTCCTGGGAGTAGAAAAGTGGCACTCCGGGTTTTTTGCTATTCTTACCCCCTGTTCAAGATGTGTGGAAACTACATCCTGAGTTCTCTGGTTTCCTCTTTTTATTTGTGCTTCAAGCTTCCTCCTCAGCTGTCTGGAGCCTTATCTGAGTACAGATGCTGGCCTCGGGGGCCGCTCTCTTTTTTCCTCGTTTTGTTTTCTTATGGAAATGACTGCAACACAGAATGTGCTGTTGCCTTCTGCTGGTTTGTGTATTGCAGGCAGAGGTTTGCCCGAAGGCAGGAGGATCAGCAGACAGAAGCAAAATGCTCTAGCAAATGTGGATCTGACCCTCTGTGGAAGGGGAACTTGGCATCTCTCATCACATGAGGCTAAAACGTCCACTCCTCTGTTTAGGCTGTGACGGAGGATGGGGAAAGTGTTTCCTCACTGTCTCTTACATTGAAACTGAACGGCTGCAGAATAGTGTGTAATACCACCATCCCCTGATCTTGGAGCTGTGGAATACTACTCACAGGTGTATCAGTCCATCACTTAAAGCAGATCATCCTCAACACAGAAATCTGTTCCCTGTGGCTCTGTGAATGACCTGGATATTTTTAGGTGTAGTAGACCACGTTCACAGCAATCCTTCCCCACGGGGCCTTCATGTTCCAGGTAACAACTTCCTCTTGTGTGAAAACACTGGTGTGTGTTTCATGGTCATTGACTAATAATGTATCATCCTTCCCCACAAAAGTTTCATCTGTCTCAGTTTGAAACTGAACCTGCTCAGGAAAAAAAGTAACAAACACAAAACCTGTCGCTGGCAGACTAGTGTAAAAAAGCTTATTGTGGTTTGTCAGGTACATGCACAATTTTAAAGGACTTGAAATACACGGGTCTGGGCATCCTAAGAGGTGTTCAACATGGTGTGAAGTCATGTCTATTTTTCTCTGAGGGGAGCTTGTGTATATCTTCCACTTGTTAAATTTGGACTTCTCAGCCCATAGGTGAGCTCAGCTGACTGAGTTTATTGAATTTCTACCTGTAGACACAGTGAGTCTAAGCACAGCATTTGAAAAATCAGTCCTAAATTCCAACTATTTTAAAAAACTACTGTTCAGCTGAGTTTAATTTATCCAATTTGTGCTATTTTTGTATATATTTGGTTTATTTCCCATTATTATGCTCTACCAGCAGATATTCTTTAGAGACGCCAGTGTGTAAGCTGGTACATAAGCACTCATACTTCTAGTAGATTTTTTTTAAGTATTTCTTGGTGATATATCTGTGCAGTTGATATTTATTACAGTGAATACTTTAAAATTTGCATTTGTTAACTAAGCATTGCATCAACTACATTCTTATTTCTTATAAAAACTGATGTGCAAGGTGACCAACAAAATTACTTCTGCCGTGCCATGCTAAGCCATCTAAAAGTGTTGCTGTCTTATCACTGGAAGATCAGTTCTCTCTTGCACTTCCTAGGCCAATTTTTCTCATTAAGATAACAAACATTCAAAGTTTACCTTCATCTTCATCTCCTGAAATTTTCCTTCTTGAGCTTTTGAACCAAAACTGACAGTAATTTACAAAGAATCTAATCACTAAAACCTAAATTATGTATATTGTTTTATTTTGTTGATCCCTATTTTCCTGTTCCCAGGAAGATGATAAATGGGACTGTTGTCTTACCAGCTGGAGTAATACAGGCCAGGTCAATATTTGTGAAGGAGAAGGAACTGGTCATTGTTTCTGGTGGGCTGCAGTAATGGAAGGGATTTGAAACCCCTTGTCCAGATGTGGTTCTCCAGGTCCTAGCATCAGGATCCTGTTTTTCCTGTCTCTCCTTGGGGCAAGAACTCTGGAAGCTGGTGGTAGGCACAGAGCTGGATGGTGTCCAGCCGCAGAGAGAAAGTGTAAGTGGCAGCTCTGAGAGGGGAGCAGGTTGTGGTACAGGCAGAGCGGCTGGCTGCAGGTGTTGGTGGCCTGTGCTCCAGTGACTTCTCCCCCTGGGTGACCAGCAGGGAAGATGCTGAGAAGCTGGTGTCCACTGCTCTGAAAAGGAAGTGAAAGAGTCCACAACTTCCTTTGCAGTGGGAGGCTGACAGCTCTGTAGGCAGTAGCGTGGAGGCACTTGTGGTTCCTGGAATGGGACTGAGTGTCATAAGCTATGGAGAAAAGTTGCTGAGACTCCTCCAGCACTACCCGGTATTTCTTATTTGAGGTGAGTCAGGGATAAAAAGTGGAGGGTGGGATCCCTTCAGGCCTTCCAGGCAAGAATTCTAAAATTGGCTCTTTCATGAAGTTCCCCAGGAGATGCAGCCAGAGGTGGGAGTTCATTCTATGGGACAGGTAGGTGGAGGAAATGACTTTTCAGCAGTAATTGCAACTTTATCTCCTTTCATGATTTGGTTGAGTTTTTTCTTGTGGGCTGGACCTCATCTAGAAACGAGGAAGGTCATCTCTTCTCTGGTCACTTTCGTGTACCTCGCTGGTGTGGAGAGTATCTGCTCAGTCTTGTGCAACTTAAGAAAAAGCAAACAAAAACCGCAAAAAAAACCCTACGCTAACAAAATGCTTTCTCTCTGTAGCCACAATGCCCTTCTGCCCCCCGAGCCAGGGATGCAGTCCTGCTCCAGAGCACCGGTTCCCTCGGGTAGCCCCGGGCACGCACCGCAGCCCCCGGCCGTGCGGGACCCTCCGGCCCGGTGGAGAAGTCCGAGGCGCTGGTAACGTGGCAGCTCTGAGGCGATCCGTGTTCTGAGAAAAACAGGAGGTCAGCCTGCAAGTTACACGAATTGAGTCATGTAGAGTTAAACTAACCCCTCCCACAGCCATGGACCACTAAAGCGCCCATTTTCATGAGCACCTCTCACTAAGGCAGCTCGGAGCCGGCAGAGGCTGAGAGAGGAAGGAGGGGGGAGCGCGGGAGGAGGGAGCGAGCACCGGCAGTGATGGACGAGCCAAAGGGTAAGGACAGAAGCGAGCGGCCGCTCTCCGAAGGCAGCCCTCACCCCCGGCGAGGGGCGCGGGGCTCGGCGGGGAGCCCCCGGGGTGGCGGCATCCCGCGGCCGGCGCTCGGGGGAGGCTGTGCATATTCATGAGGAGCTCCTTCGGGATGTGCCAGTCAGGCGGGAGCTGCGGCTGCGGCATCCCCGGGCGGCGCGTCCCTCCCTCCGCGCCCGCGGAGCGCTGCCGGCGGTGGGCGAGGGCTCCGCGGCGGGGGCTTGCCGGGGTGGGCGCAGCCTTGCCGCAGTCCGCCCCCGGCTGACATCATCTTCCAGCCCTCGGACTCCCGGTCGCTCCTGAAGGGACAATGCCGAGTTGTGACAGGGGAGCCCGGGCGGGGGGCCGCGGCTGCTCGGGGGGAGCCGGCGGCGGCCGCGGGCCGGCGGTCCCCGGGCGGTGCAGCCGGGCGGGCGGGAGCGGGGGCTCCGCGCCGGCGGCTGCCAGAAGTTTGTCCGCGTCAGTGCGAGGGATTCCCTCCCCGCGGCGGGCAGGAGCCGGCGGCGAGTCCCGGCTGCCGCCCCCGCTGGCCCCGGGGCCGGCGCCGCGCTCCAAGGGCGAAGGGGGCGGGGAGGGGAGAGCAAAAACTCGGTGGAAGTGTTGGCTGTTAGGAGACCTCGGTGGGAAACAAGAGCTCTGAGGCTGGAAGCAGTGCGGTCCTGGGTGCGAAGGGCTCTCGGTGCACAGGCTCGTCAGAGGAGGATTCCCCACTCGGCAGCCTGGCAGCCCTCTGGCCTTAACTGCGGTCCTGAGGATGGGGCAGGGACCCGGCAATAGCTGCAGATGCTTATTGCACCGTGATTTTTCTACAAGATGTATGTCTTGTACTTGGCTTTGCCTTTTATAATCAGCTGACTCGGTGCACGTAGCAGCACTAGTCACAACGTTTGGCAGAAACATTTCCTAGTTTAGTATCAGCTTTTTTCTATCTGGGTGCCTTACCCTCTGTTTACAGCGCCTTCTGCAACACGGTCCGTCTTTCCGTACTGCTGACAGCGCTGCGCTCTGTGCGGGGCTTTCAAACACAAAGCAGGAACTCGGGCAAATACGCAAGAGGCAGTAAACAGGGAAGATATTTGGGCAGAGAGTTTCTTGTTCGGTACCAGGTGGAAGTCTCTCATTTATCATTGTTATGACAACGGGGAAACAAAGCGTGATTTCTTTTTTCCCCCTAGAATAAACAAAATGGTAAACTAGACCTTTCCAACGTTTTATCTTCATAGAATGTAATAAATGGCATTTGAGGGGAAGAAGCATTTTCTCAGTCTGACGTACATGAAAATTTAAAGCAAAGACTGGCAGAAGGAGAAGGTTAGCTCATTGGTTTATGCAGTCATGAGTGAAGCTGGAAATATTTGGAGATAATTTGCCTCTGTTGAGGAGGCAGATAAGAATAGCTTTGAAACCAGTCTTTTAAAAGTTTGATTCCAAAAATGAAATATAATGTTTTAACAGAGATGTCTTTTCTAGTGAGTGAGTAATCACAGGGAAGAAACTTGGATAATGAGAACTGATTTAGGTAAAACGACCAAGTAAGCCTTCTTTTAGAAAGTGGAATTTTAAAGAGACAGAAGGAAAGTAAAGGAAACTGACAGTGCGCAAGCCAGTTACAGACGAGGCAATGATGGTGCCATAATGGGCCGACCTGCAGAGTGTACAAGTCTTGCAAGACCCTAAAGAAATTGCATTTCATGTGTGTGGGAAAAGAAGACACCACAGTGTGTTTCTGAGAATGCCTCTAGCAGTATCTCTTCCAAAGGCAGCAGTCAATGGGCCCAGCACGGGGCAGTCTGGGACAGGCGGCATTGATCAGGTAGTAGGAAGGTTCCACATTGAAAGGAGGCACAAGTGTACACCAAGGGCATGTCCTTTCATCAGAAAGGAATTATTAGGAAGTGTTTCAGTAAGACACCTGTTTCCTGTAAGCCTTGTCCACAGGGAGTGCAATAAATGCGTTTGGAACACTACTCTTTGGTTTTAGGAAGCCTGTTTTTAAATAGTGGTACTGTCAACTCTGCTTTGAAATTTGGATCAAAATGCAAACATTGCCAAGAAAGAAATTCTGTTTGGGAGGCTACAGAGCAACAGGTTATATTGATCAGTGTGAATACTTTGTTGGGCAGAAAGCTTGAGAGCCTGAAAAATACGTGTTACTGGAGGATACATGGGTGTGCTTCAGTCTGGCAAGAGCATGACACTGATCTCATGTAGACAGCAGTGAAAATCAATAAACCTTCTAAAATTTATCTATTTTAACATAAAATGTACTCATGTAGTAACTCTAATATGGAGGTCTCTATATACACAGACATGAATTAATCTCTGTCAGATGACTGCTCTCTATAGATTGTTCCAGCATGGAAGAGTAATAAAGCAAAATCTGATGGGGGAAAAGAAAAGTAAAGGAATGTGAATGGAAAATCACAAATTTAAAGAAGACGTATTGAGCAGCACATCAAAACCAGGAATGAAGACGACTTTGATTTGTTCATTCAGGCAGTGAAGACAGAAGTTAAAACAAGTTAATGGAAAGGAAGTGCAGAAAGAGGAAATGGAGAACATCTGATGAAAAAGACAGACTCTGAATTGGGGAAGATTATTTAGAGAAAGTAAGGATGTCAGGGAAAAATCTAAATTTATCAGGACCAGGCACAATTCAAAGGAGGAATTTAGTGTGCCTTAGGAACAAAATAATATATGTAGATCAATTGCATAGTCATTAGGGAGTTGGACAGGACAAGATTTTCATGATGATGCAGGAAAAAAACAGTAAAGTGTTGGTTAAATACTTTTCCAAGTTTGGAGGGGAAGGGAGGAAATGAATTCTTATACGAAGGAGTATGTCATGGATGTTCATGGAAGTAGCTTGTTTTGTAGATTAACATTTTGGGGGCAATAAAGTTTTACAACAATTTGAAATTAAATGTGCCAAACACTTACTGAGAAGATCTATATGCTGTGATGTTCATTTTCAGCAAACTGGAACACTATGGATATCCCTGGCAATGGGAAGAATACTATTGTTCACCCAATATCCCAGCAGTATGATGATGGGTATCCTGGAGAGCTATTGCCAATTTAGTTTGACATCAGTTTTATATAAATTACTGGATAGATCTCCTCAGTAACCAAGTTTTAATAGCTAGTTTGATTATATTCTTTTGGCTTAGTAGAGCATAAAACTTACCAAAGTAACTTACAGAACAACATTGTAGAAATGGGTAACATTGTCAAAATGGATAACGGAATGAATGCATGGAGAAGGAAATTACTCATCCCAGACAGAAGCAAACTTATGAGTTCTTGTGGCCCCCTCAAGTGAGCATATTGGTCTGCATCCTAGAATGGAGATAGTCCCACTTACAAGAGTCTGCAGCAAGAACTTCAAGGAATATGTTTCTTTTGGGTTTGGAACTTGGCTGGAGAATGCACTTATAAGAAGGAGTGGTGGGAAGTATTTCAAGTACTGGTAGATCTTTTAATTTGTCTTTGCTTTCTTGAAGGATCTTTTGTTTACACAGTAAGTCAGCTGACTTTAAAAAATAGATGTCACACAAGCCTGGTGTGATTCCCATTTGAAAAAAAAACAGGCTGCTTTTTGTCTTATGCATGTTATCACTCATGGAAGTCCTAGGAAAAAAATATGTATTCTTAAAAGCTGAGTGGCTGTTGAATAAATCTGGGCTGTAAGTTAAGGGACTTCTAAAGCCTGATTCTCCTGAGAGTTAAGAACCACTGCACGAAAGGGGAACTGGAAGAACTGATTTCCCTGGCTGGTATTTGACAGGCGTAGTCTGGACTATAAGTGTAGGACTGGGAAGGCACTGGTCCTTTATTTTTCAACTAATTACTTGCACTTGTTTTATTTTCCAGAGGAAAAAAAATGTGATTGAAAAGAGTAAATATGAATACCTTCCATGTTTAAACTTCTTCACAATAGATGCACTTCTGATGTTGTTCTGATTGCAAAAGACTCCCTATGACTCTCTAGCAAAGAATGAACTAATGGATTAAAACCTGGATAACAATAGACCTCAAAAATAGTTATCAAAGGAAATAATCATGAAACAGCTGTGTTTTCAGAGGTATTCTGCAAGAGGCCTGATGGCATTAGACATTTCCAATAATGATCTAAAAAGCATAAAATCATTGCTGATTTGCAGATGGAGTTTGTCAATGCTAGGAGGACCAGTACAAATACCAATTAAGTCAGAGGAAAAAGTCTAAAGATGCCAAGAGTGTTTGGAAAGATAAAGAGCAAATAAAACGCTTCAAGCCAAGCTTGTAAAAGCACAGCTAATGTGACTTTGGGAGGAAAATTGGACATTCAAACGCTGAATAGACCGGAACAATTTCCAGACAATGTTGTTCAGAAAAAAATATGTAGAGGTGTGTGTATGTATGTGTATGTCTATAAATATATATATATATGTCTGGGACAGCCATAACTCAGAGGTTTTGGTTTCTTCATTACTGTGGAGGGAGAGGGTTGTCCTCTAGTCAACCTTATTGTGACCACTGCAGTCTGTTTGTCCCTTGACTTGTAATTACCAGAAGCATATAGAAAACCCTCGGGGAATTTCTAGAGGAGAAAGAATAAATTTAAGAGGCTGGACACCTGAAAAGCAAAGGGTTACAGAAGCTATAATAATTTATAATCTTTTTGGTTTTACCTAAGTTGCGTAACTGGCTTACTGTGGTGCAAAAGCATCATGCTTAGTCACATTCCTTCTTTTCCTAAGACATCTTTACACCTGTGGGTTTGAGGGCAGCTAGGAAATGAAACTTTTGGGTTAATACCCTCTGGGCAGGTATTTTATACCTTCTTACTAGCTCAATGCCCAATAACAGTGTTCCACAGACCTGGATCTTCTTGTAAGTGTGTTGAGACAGGAGCTGCATTCTCAGCTTAGAAATTATCTGTTCAAGGTGGTTAGGATGTGGTTAAAGACAGAAGTGTTCAGGCTGAAATTTGGGATGAAGTAGGTGATACTGAAATTACTTTGGGCAGCCACTTCATAAGGGATTAGTATTGCTTGAGACTGATCAAACTTAAATTGTAAAATTTTAGATCACGTTCACAAGAGAAGCCCCCCAGCTGGTTTTCTGAAAGCTGAGTTAGATGGAGACCGCTAATAAAATTCTATTTTATTGTTGTTTTGTCATCTAGGTGTGAGAACTGGCTTTATGTTTCAACTCAGTGGAAACCTCCCTTCCCTGAGCAGAGCTGAAGGTTTATGGCAGGCGTTTCCATCAGTGTCTCTCAGTCACAGCGCGGTTGCCAGAATGCTCACACGGAGAGCAGCAGAGCCTAAGGGTGCACGTCTACAGTGGTGTCATTTGACATAAATCTTGCTGCTGAAAGAGAAAAGGTGCCTGTCCTTGTCTCTAGCCTTGTTCTTTTCATTCTGTTATAACTTCCAGCTTGTCTAACTTGAAAGTCAACACCAGCCCGAGCGAGAGAACAGAAGGAGGGTAAGGGTAAAAGTCCCTTTGATGAAAGTTCTTGGGGAGTGCAGGGGGAAAATCTTCACTGCAACACAAGGAGAGACACAAAACAAGCCCTGTGCTCTGAAACACTGCTGCATTAGCAGTACAAATTAAGAAATGAATTAAGGGGGAAAGTGAGAGACCAGATGGAAGAGAACAGAGTCAGCTAAGTGCACACTGAACAAATTCATCTGCTCACATCATCTCATGCGTTCGCTGCCCCCAACTGTGGAAAATGCTGGAAAGATCTGTTCCCCAGCCTGCTCTTGGTCTCCTTGTCCCTCTGTCCCTGGAACTGCACTGGCCATTCACGCTCAAGGGCGACACAGGCAGTGTAATTGTCAGTGCTGTCACTATTCTGTTGGTGTTCAGACACCACCAGCAATGCCACAACTCTGCCTACTATGGTTCTTGTCTGAACACTTTGAGGCCCAATTTGTCCATTCCAGCTTGGGAAGAGCTTTCAGTGAGGATCTGCAGAGCCACTTCAGTGTCTTCCTTCATATTGCCTTTCAAACTCCCTTTGTGCTGTCAACACAGGGATTAAGTCTCTAGTATGAGGAGACGTGTCCATCAGTCTGACTCACGCTATCCTGTGCTCCCTTGTGACCTTCATCCAGCTGAATGCTACATCTCTTCTGACCAAAAAGTAAGCCTTGCAGGGTGGCTGACTGATTTACAGGCTGGGACTTGTACATTTGAGCAAACATTTTTATTTTGCTTAACTAGAAGTTAAAGGCTCTTCGTTTGATTTGTATTCTCCCCTTTGTTTCTGATCCTCCTGAGAATCTTGGCCCTAATCACAAATCCTGGTGTGTTCTTGATGGAGAGGATGCAAAGAAAATGGACCTGTTTTTACAAAGGAATGAGATTTAGTTTGTTTTTTCATTAACTGTCTGCAACCTTTCAGCCAAAGCTCAAACCATCCCTGGCCTTTGAGCTCTGTGTGCTGACTGGAAAAGGTGAGTCAGCAGCTCAGGACTCAGAAACCACTTCAACCACTCATTTGGTTCTCAGCACTGTCACAATCTGCTTGTAGGGTTCCCGAGACAGTAGAGAGGCAGGAGAGGCTGGTTCAGCTGCTGTGAATGTTTCTAACATTCACCCTGGGCTTAGCGAGAAGGGGTAGGCTCCTCCAAAAGTGAGGGCTGGAGGGAATTTGAAGTCCCTTCAGTACAGCCAATGGGATGGAAACATCCAGAGTGCATGGCAGAGCCCAAGGAGCAGGCATGCAGCAGGAGGAAAGGTAGAGCTGCTTTGTGGAGGGTGAGTTTGGTGGTGGGGACAGGTAACAGAGTGGGATTTGTCCCTCTGCTGAAAACTGTCCCTCCCTGCTACCTGCTCTTTGCCAGAATGCGAGTGGGCAGCTCTTGCCAGGGAGAACATCTGCTCTTCGCCACAGTCAGCCCCTAGCTGCTGGCTCCAGCTTCGTTTGGGAAATGCACTGGAAATCTGTAATTTTGTCTTGAATTGAATGTGCCAAATAAGTTGATCTAAAGCTTCTATATATATTTAGTCTCACTTCACTGAAGTAATATAGGAAGCTTGCTCTTTGTCAGCTTTGTTTGAGACTGCAGTAAACACGAAAACAGCGGAAGCCAAAAGGAACTTTATTCTGGTAAATCCAGTGGTCAGGCTCTTGTTTACAATACTTAGAAATACTGCTGTGACCAAAACCATGAAAGCCATACAAAAAAGAAGAAAATAATGTTTCATCAGAGTTCTTTAGAATTTATTCTGTCCTTAACTAAAGAGAATTAGGACCATATTTGAAAGGTGGAACTATGGCATAAGACAGAGGTTGGATAGTCCCTTTTTGTGGCAGAGGAAACACAGCAGTTAAACAAACTGTGAAACTAAACCTCTGCACTTCATCTTAAAAATAGTGGTTTACTATAGAACCTGGCCCCATGCTATGAGCTCCTTGTTAAAGACAGTAATTTCACAGTTCTCTTTTAGGTTACAAAGCATGTCTCAGCTACAGAGACTAGTAATTTCTCTACCAATTTAAGCATCTTCAGCGCTGTGGCCACTTGGCACCTAAGAATGTTAACTGGATCCCATAGGCCTTGCTGAGAACAGCAGTCCTTCTGTAAATAGGGATTTGGAGAACTTCTTTTGCCCCTCTATTTCTCAGGAGACTGTAAATTTACACATCTTGGGAATTTTTGGTGTGGTGTAGCAGTTAGTCTTTAGTTTATTGGCATCTTTATAATGTAGTAATGAATTCTTTTAACTCTACTGGTTTCTCCTTCCTCTGTCCCTGAAGTTAGTCTGCAGGAAGGAGACACAGGGAATGCCTTCATTCCTCCATGGGACTCTGATGCCTATGTTTCTCTTTTCCAGCATGTTTCTTCTAACCTAAATGACATTTTCAATTTCTATTCTCTGTTTTTAAAGTTGCAGCAGAATTGCATAGAAATTTTAGCATGAGTCATGTGTACTTTACTGGGCCATTAATCTCCAAATTGTTGTTAGTCTGGCAGAACATCAGAGAATATATCAAAATGATGGAAGATGGATTTAAGAGTAGTTGTAGCCAAAGTGTGCTGCTCTTTCCCCGGACCTTGGGAATTCTGCCTATCTGCAGGAAGGAGTGTGCTGCAACCCCTGGTCCATGAGAGCTACCCAGAGAAGTGGATGAGGTGGTCCACAGAGCAGAGCTTTGGGATGTCTGCTGCTCTCTTGGTTTTTCACCAACTGGGGAAATAAGGCTAATGGTGCTGACCTTTATAAACTCCTTGGCAATATATGGGTGAAAAGCTCTGTGTCAAATTTAAGTGTTATGATTTTTTATTAGGGAAAGGCTGACAAAACTATGATGGAGGGCTCCAGCAGTACCTGTTTTGTATTAGTTTCCCATATGATGCAGGCAGACAGTACTGCTGAGAGCTGGAGTCAGCTGTGAAAGCCACAGAGTCAAGCGGAGCCTGGCAATACTGGGAAAGTATTGAGAGACCTGGCCTTGCTTGGTGTCTGTGTGCTTGGAGAAGGCTGGACTCATAAGACTGACATGAGAAAATGTGTGTGCACAAAAGCCTTCTTGTGGGTGTTGTGCTTCTGCTCTGGATAACTACAGCTGTCCTGTCTCACAGGAGCTTTATGGGAGAAGCTGAGGTTAGTGCCAGCCTTGCCCTGGAAGCCTGGATATAGGAACAGTACCAGGTCTCTGCTGCACTGGTGACAATGGTCTCACCCTGTACAGTCACAGGGAGCTGCTCAGCCTGTGACAGGCTGAAAACAGCTCCAGCTCTAACATTGTCGGTGAGATCTTGGTTGTAAACTATTTTAAATCCTCTGTGGTGAGTCTTGTAGTGACACCCAGGGACAGGCTTCATTGTTGCTCTCCAGGATTTCAGCATCCTCTAACTTGCCAAAGACTGCCACTGCTGCTGTGCCCGTGGATGCTGTGCCACAAGCCCCGAGCAGGAGACCTGGCTACGTCCGAGCAGCAGAGCTGCATGGTTATCCCAGCAGCCCTAAACCTCCTTTGCTGTTGTCATAACCTAACCAAACCAAGGAGACCTTTTCCCAGCTGCAATGATGGCCTGTGAAAACAAGGTCCTAGCACACCATGCCTAAGGTAGGTGTGCAGCTGGAGGAGCAGAAATACTACAGCTGGCCTGGAAGAAATGAGAATGGAAGTGTGTGTGAGAGAGAGGAGTAGAAGAAGCAACAGATCAAGGAGCAAAAGAATGGTCTGTATTGATAACCAAGGACGTAACTGACTGCACTAAAACTGGGTAAGTGCTGAAAAATGTGTTTGCGACAAGTCCGGCCGCCTACACCCTGATAAGCCTCACATGGATGGCTTGTCAGGAAAGGGCCTGGGTGCTGATAAAGCTGCTGTGCAAGTGAGTCCTTGGGGAACAAAGCTGCTCAAATAACAGACGAATCACAGTAAACGCACAGCACATCCTCTGTGCAAGTTGTCCTCCTCCTCTGCCGGCAAGTAGACAGACAGTGGGAGCTAAGGTACCCAAAATGAGGGGGGAAAAAAGGCACTGAGCAGCCACCTGTCCTAGATAAAAGGGATTTCCAGGGAAAGGATCACCCTGTGGTAGCCATTAACTCTGGCAGACAGCAAAGGACCTGCTCAAGAATTTGTAGCTTGTCACTGAAGAGGAACCCAAGAGGTACAGTGAGGATTTGGCATTTGGCACCCTCGGTCTCATCTCACACAGGATCCTGCCAGAGCACCTGGGTGAGCTTGGTGCCTGTGAATATGGGGGGAGTGAGCGTGGGTGAGAAAATGGGACCAAAACGAACATTTTTCAAAACGAACATCATCTTCCTGTTTTGTAAGGTCATGCGCTGTTGCTGCATTAGTTTGCTGTATCATAGCTACATTAAAAACTTCTCCATTCTTAAACAAAGCTTTCAGATCTTTTTTCATTTAAAACTGATAAGACCATCAGAGTTTAAGAAGCTTTCATTTTGGTGTGATCAATGGTGCAAAAATATAATCAGGTCCAAACTGAGCTGTAAGAGGCTCTAAGGGCTGAAAAATACTGGATAAAAACATCAGACAAAACAGGAGGGCAAGGAAAGTTCTCAGATGCTTTCAGTGATGGAAAGTGCAAAACAGAAACTACTCCCAAGCACTTTGACTTCATCGTTCCCACCCAAAGTAAGTCGACTTCCCACAAGCCTGCGTAAAGGCTGAGCAGGTCATGGCCCAGGAAGAGACCTACTGCTGGGAGTCATCTGAACCAGACTGCTGTGGGAGCCCAGCCAGGTTATAAATGGATTGAAGGGTAGGGTTCCCACATCTTCTCTGAGGAGACAGCCCCGAAGAGTTACTGTACAGCTCCTATTTCTCCTTCAGCTGCTAGCCTTCATTTCCATGTTTCACATCTCTTTAAGTGAGCCCCATCTCTTTGGGACCAAATCCTGCTTTCGATTAGTGTTGTTGGCCTTACGAGCATCTGAGGTTTGAGTTGTTCTTCTCTTGTTTGTCTTTTTCTGAGTTTTATTGTTTCTCGTGTAAGATGGTGGTTTCCATAGATACCTTGGACATTATTTATTTTTCCTTCCTGGACATACAGTTCCTTCCAATGAATTACAGAGCAATTTGTCACTTCTGCTTGAGGCCTTGGTTCCTTCATCCCTATCACTGCTAGACTGACCATTTTAACACTGTTGTTCTAACATGTCATCTTGATAAGCTGCCTTGTTGTCTTTACACAGCTTTCAATCCACATGACAAAACTCCTGTCCAGCCAGTTTTAAATTCAAAAATGGTACATTGCATGTCTATTTTAGGATTTTGTACTGATAATTGTTGGAAACTTTAGCTCAGCTTTTCTCTGCTATGGGTAACTGTTAAACAGAACAGTGTTTTGTTATTTTTGTTCTCCTCCCCCCCCACCCCCTGCCTTGAGAAATGTTATCAAAGGACAAAGTCTGGCAAAGTATTCAGGATTGGTATGCTCCTAAACGAGAGCTCAGATAGCAATGACGTTGTTCTTTCAGACAGCTCTAGTGTGAGTTTTCTCTCTTTATCCTGTCTCCACCTTGTCCTGGAGGAAAGCATATGTCCTGGATTGCAGAGGTAGATGCTAATGGGAGTCACTGCTTGGTATTTAGTGGTGAGAAATTTGATCACTATCAGTCTCCCCAAATCCTAACAGAAGCAAAGAAAAATCTGGACATGGTGTAAGTTACCGCTTTCTTGGGTCTATTCTGCTCTTATCAGGCTATTAAATGCACAAGGGGGGCTGTTCTGCTGATTCAGCATCACAAGAAATGATGCCAGGGCAGCTCCAGGCCACACTTAAGGAATTACAAAGGAGACCATTAGAGTCACAAGTTTTCTCTTTAGCTGATTTATAGATGGATTTGTTTTCTTTCTTGCTCATTTGTCCCAGAGCTGTTAATAAATAACCTTTTCAATGTCCCTGCTCCTGCAGGAGATGTGAGGAAAATGTGTGCTCATGTGAACTTGCTGCAAGCTCTGCAGCTGGGCTGGAGATCCTGTGGCTGGAAGGTGGGCTCCTCCGACTTGAGCTTGGGACCTCCCATCCCTACTCAGAGGGAGAATGGTGCTGAAAGAGCTTGGGAACACAGTGGCCCCAGGGAAGCAGCAGACCTGTAGCTCCTTTTTGCGTGAGCCCTGGCTTGCTGGACAGAAGGGTGGGCTGCTGTGACTGTCGCCCTGTACCCATGCTGCCTTATCCAAAATATTTCATGTTTGTATTTTGAAATATTTGAGGCAAGAATAGTGGGGGGAGGGTGGAGGAAGAGTAATGGATAATAAATTGAAGGCCAAACTATGGCTTGATTATAAATGGGTTTCTTTTCCTGAGCCTAATTCTCCTCTCAGGATTCACTGCACATCCCAGTAATAAGTAATCTGAACTTTAGAGATTAATAACATCCTGTGCCAGCCCATTCATCCAGCAAACCCCTTTGCTGTTTTGTTACATGTCGGCATGAGGCTCCAGCCTTTTCAAAGTGCTCCCCTGACCATGAAAATTTAGATTCATATTTTCCTTATTACCTTTGTAATTTCCAAGAAGTATGTCTCCTCTTACGCTCAGGAACTTTGTCAAGGCCTGTGGCCCTCAACAGCCTTTGATCCCATGTTCCTTCCCATTGGTTGTCACTAAAAATACCACAGGGTAATTTGTTTCCTGCTATTTGAAATGGAAATTGTAGCAGCATGAGGAACAGAGAATTATATTCATGCCAAATATCATGAGCTGAATTCTCCTCATGGTTTGTGGGAATCCTAGTTATTAAAGCTGACCTCTGAGAAATCAGTATATTTTTCCACAAGGCCTGGACAGTGGATGTGCTCCTCAGCAAGAGAAAGGAACTATTCCAGCTGTTCCTTGTCCTGTGTTCTGCGGTGATGAATGGTGATAGCAGTGCTGACAGCTGGAGGTAGACGGGTGAGTTGGGAAGTGTTTAAGCAGAGTGCTATCTTTTTTTACACATGCAGCCCTAACCCTGAGCTGCTGAAAGGAGGCAGCAGGGCTGCTGCCCTGCCTGAATAGCAAGGGGTCTTTGTTTCATCTGCTAGGATGGGTTGCAAAGGGAAGGTGCCTACAATGTTCTCTGCTGCAAATGGGGTGCTATGCATGTTAAAGGAGGAAAAACTCACTGGGTGCCTTATAGGACTGAGAAATGCTCCTCTAAGACAGCAAATACCCGTGCTGGAAACCACAGTATTAGAGGGGTGGCACGACCTGGGTATAGGCAAAATCCCAGGCACAGCTAGGCACGGCAGCTTATGCACTCGCATGCGAGACTGCTGCGGGATGGGCATCATCCCCCAGGGGCCTTGCAGTGGCTCTACTGATGCTGCACCAGCTTGGAACAGTGTTTGTGTGTCCATGAGCAGTCTCCAATGGTTTTTGGTCCTGAATGGGAAGTGAAACTTCAGGAGAAAAGCTGGTTGCTTTGCTGTGCAGAAATCCTCGGGCAGCACAGGCAGCGGCTCCACTTGCTGACATGTGGCACTTTGGGCAGCTGTGCTGTTTATTTTGGAAAGCAAGGAAGTGAGCCCCTGAAAGGGGTAATGTTAATCAGCGCACAAAGTGATCCCAGGAATCTACAGCTCAGAGAAAAACATCCTTGAGGCGTGGTGAGAGGCTTGGTGGTCTCAGCCCCTTCAAGGCAGGAAAGGTTGTCAGAGGAGAGGGCATACAGGAAATAGGGTGACTGCTGGGGTTGTATTTTGACACTGCTGGGAGTCAAAGTGTGCTGGGTGCAGCATGCTGTGGGTAATGGGGGGTTTGGATCTGTGATCTGTTCCCTCTGCGGTCATTCCCTGTCAGAACCTCCTGTGGGGCGTTGCAGCATTTACAAAGCTCAGGACTTTTTGTTCTCCAGGAAGTTTCTGAACTTGCTGGCCCAACGTGGGTGTTGAAGGGGGAGTGGTTGTTCTGGAGGCTGTTTCCTCTCTTTTTTTCATGATGACTTGTACATCCCCCTCATGTGGGGGTGGTTGATAGGACACAGGGAAGGGTGGGCTGTACTGGGTTGGTGATGTGACTCACACATCACCCATCTTCCAGTGTAAGCAGTGGTCCTGCTGTCTTTAGCAGCAACAATAATTAAATAGTTGTACACAATAGCTGCCTGGGGCTGAACTGTGAGCGAGTGACCAAAGCAACTGAAGGTTAGTGCCTATTGCCAGCCAGGATGCTGGAGAAAGAGAAGGGCATGGCTGTCTATATAGGGATGACAAAAGCTGATATGATGGTGGATTTTAGTGAAAGACAAGGCAATTTCTCAAAGCTGAGGGTGACTCCCTCACAATTTGCAATGCATTACTTCCAGCTCAAGAGAAATGTATGTTGACCACAGTCCCAACAGAAAGAGACAAAACTCTATGAAAGTTTTGAATTATTATAAAAGTAATCCCCACTTATTCTGTGTCATCAATGTCTAGTAGCTCTTAAAAGAAATAACATCACAAAATAAAAAGCTCAGCTTGAGCTGAATCAGCAGAGCATTTAAAATGTGGAAATAGGAATACTAATAAGAAACAGCCCATTCCCTTCTTATTTTATTCCACAAAAGCCATAATCCAGCTGTTGGAAGTTATGTTAATTTGAAAATAATAAAATCTCTTAAAGATGCATATTCAGAGGCACAAAAAAAGGAAGATAAAATTAGTGCAGATTTAAATTTGGGAAGTGTAAAAGATGGTCAAAAGAAGGATAAGGAAAAAGTCATGGCCAGAGAGTTAAGAAGAGCAAAGAATGTGAGGATCTTGAGCACGAGAGGAAGCCTGGCAGCACCACTGGGCCATTGTAACTCAGTGTATTTGAACTATCAATAATGACAAAGCTGAAAAGGTGTCAGTGCTTGATGCATCTTTTTTCCCCCAGAAAGACAAACAAATGCCTTTCCATTATGTGATAGTCGGGTATATTCGAGCAACAATTTAGCTGGTAAGCCAGGGAGGAGGAGAAGCCCCCTTGAGCTCACTGGATATATTCTGATGAAACTTCAAGCTTTGTGGGTAATGGCAATAAATCTTCTCCAGCTAAAATATAACTTTGATGGCTGGTAGCAAATCAATAATACCAGATGTTTCCTGATAGGAAACTTGATGTAACTGATAACAGTTTTCTCTTCTGGTTTGAAAAACCTCTTTGATGTGAGAATCCTAAAGAAATGAGTATGACTACAAGTAGGATGCATGCTTAGACATCCAGTAAACAGCATATAAATGTGAAAAATAACTGTCTAAAGGTCATTGTGCCAGCAGTATCCTGCCACTTGCTGGTTGTATTTAAGGATATTGAATGTCTGGGTCTGACTGCTGCAATGTAAGCCAGAAAAATATCTTCCTGCAGAGAGACTATTTAATGAGCAGGCATTGGGAAGACTTGTGTATAATACCAGGGAGATGGGCTGTGAGGCCAAGGTGGGAGTGGGTGTGAGTGCCTTGCAGAGAGCCAGGGAGGCTGAGCACCATACCCAGCACTACACTGTGGGAAGGTCTCTGACAGTGGAACCTGCTTTGTGCACGGGTGAATGGGGCATTTGTTGGTGTGGCAGTCTGGGTCACTGGGGCTTGTGCCCAGAACCCCTGGACATCACCTCTCCAGCAGTAAATCTGTGCTGCAGGGCCATGGGGCTGCCCGAGCACAAAGCCCCTCTGTGCTGTGGGCAGCTGTGGAAGGGAGAGAAGGGCCTGTGTGCTGCCTGCTCCTTTGTATCCGTCTCTTGCTACCACTGCTCAGCTTTTGCTGCCTCTAGCACCCACCAGCTCTCCAGGATTTCCACGTGCTTTTCTTTTCTCCAGGAAAAGAGGGCTCATTCAATGTGTGTTGTGCAATTTCCCAGGGTTGTATCCCAGCCACAACACTAAAAGCAGTAAAAGGATGAGGTACTCCCATGCCAAGCCGGGCTGTACACATGGATAGCATATAGCAGGGCGAATGCCATGGCTGAACTATGTCTGAACGAAACCTGGAGCTTTGCTGGGCAAAGGAGGGAACACCTTTGTACAACTGCATCTGTATCCCACAGGGAGAGCATACACACTGCATTGGCCTTTGCTGGCAGTGTAGCTTATGAGCGCATTGTCCCCTTTTTGCTGACTCCCTGCCTTCTGAACCAAGGAAACGGAACTGGGAGAAAGTCCAGGAGCCACCCTCATCCTGAGGCGGGATCAGCTACAACAGTGCTGGCAGATAGAAATGTCATTTGTCTGAAGACAACTAATGAGCCTCCTTTGCTCTTCTCTTTTGCAAACTTAACAATTCAATTCCTTCCATCTTTCCTCATAGGTCAAGTTTTTAGGCTTGTGATCTTTCTTATTCCCTTCTGGAGTTTCTCCAAGCGGTCTACATCTTTCCTGAAAGGCAGTGTCCAAAATTGGTCATAGAACCTCACAGGAAGATTTACCAGCTTTAGACGGAGGGAAAGATTACCATAAACTGCTGTAGCTGCCATAACGATTTCTCTGGAAAAGCTACTTAACAGATTGCTCACCACACTGTCTTTGGGTTATGTCTCTTACCTAAATGTCATATTTGCTTTTGTCCTTAAGAGAGTTAGATGTTTTCACTAGGCTCTCACCTATTTGTCACATTTATTTTCAATTTCAGTCCTATGTGTCAGTGTGCTTTGCTCCCAGCTTGGTGTTATCTCAGACACTGTTTCTCTTCCAGCTCACTCTTGCACAGGTATGTGTGCACATGGAACAGTTCAAGCTGCCAAGCTGTATTGCCTAAATCCATAGGAGTCTGTGGGTTTTGAGACATGTAGGCTGCATGATTTCAGTATCAAGTGTCTCTGAAAGACAGCATCCAAGAGACCCATTATACTGTTTGGATTATCGGTTTCACTGACACTTCAATGTTTGTGCTTCAGCACTTACAAGTATTTCATCTGGAAAAATATAACCCAGTAAAAGCCTATTTATTATTCTACATAGCACTACAAGGAGGGGCAGAGATCACACCAGTATTTAGGCCACAATCTTTGCCATATGAATAATTAAGACTTGGAGCAGAGTCTCCCACATTGTTCCATGTAGCAGTTGTAAAAAGTGATGTAAAATCCTGATCTGGAGCTTGAATTCTAATTTCAACGTGCTGAGTGTCTTGTTCTGATATTTTGAAATAAAGCCCCTTAAGCCAAAGCCATTGACTTACTGTATATGTGCTTATATGTAAATTCTAAGACAAACCTGAGCCTCTTGACAGCCTGAGAAAAGACTTTTCCAACATGCTGGCCTGAAACAGGTGGTTTACATTACTTTGCAGCAAAGTCTTCCTAGGTAACTTGGATACGAGTATGTTTAAATGAAAAAGGCAGATGAGAATGAGTAAGAAGTCAGTTGGGGACAGGGAAAATTTCATAAAAGCGTTGATAATGAAGCAGTGTTGATTTTCTGAGTGTTTATGCACTCAGATGATTGGCTGTGGTGAGTCTGAAGACAGGAGTGCCTTTTGGGTAGTGTGCATCAAATCTGATGCAAGTTCAGCAACCTCACAGAGTTATCAGGGAGTTTTTCAGACAATTCAGCCTGAAAAACTTCATGACTACTGAAATCTCATTTTCACTCACCAGGAGGATGATGTGTGTGTCCCCTTTCCATGCTGAACAGCAGCACTGACTGCTCCCATGCCCTTTCCCAACCATCACTGCCAGCAGAACTCCACAGACACAAAATCCTGCAGTTAGAAAATGTGCACAGACTGCATTGCTAGAGCCCCTCTCTCCTGGGTGGGTTTGCTGAAATTGCATGAGAGGTGCTGGGTTGACTTAGCAGTGCCTGGGGTGGTGGATGATCATGTTTCTGAGGTAGTGCAAGTCCCCACCTCACTTCATTTAGGCTGGGACCGTATCATCTCCTGTGGAATGGGTTCAGTACTGTGCAAGGCCAGCCTCCTTGCAGCTCTGGTCAGAATGCTCAAGAAAAATGTAAGCAAATAATTCTATATGCAGAGAAGTGACGCTGGACTCTTCAGGCAGATGGAAAAGGCTGGAAAAGACAAAAATCCAGAAAGTATAATTTCTTACAAATTGACTAAGAGAATAAATTCCTGCAGGACTGAGCATTGCAGAAGTTGTGAGATAGAAGTGGAAGGCAGGCAGAGGGAATAGACTGGCAATAAATAAATTAAGGTTGAAAATGGGACTGTTCCTGACCATACAGAGGAGTGCTGAGGGGATAAAGATGATGGTGGGAACTGTCTCTGTCAGTATGGCACTTGTGCAGTGGAAGAGGGATGGCCTTGCAGTACAGCCTCTTGTGATCCCTTCTGTAACAGACTGAGCACAAACATACAAATGAAAGATCAGACGTCAGCTTTATCTGTTATGCTAAGTCAGATCTTACAAAAATATTTGTATTTATTAGAGATGATGGGTCACAGTGAGATTCTCTGAACCAAGTATGGCTTTGGTCTATGCACAACATCTTTTCTGCTAGACATTCCTAATGTCACTCCTTTAGCAAGCCATAGTCTCTCCTTGTTGCATGTCCAAAAGCAGCTGGTTGCCTGATTCCTTTTAACTTTTGTTACTAAGTCTTGTTTGGTGAGAAGGGTGTTGAGGGGGGGCAGCCTTGGCTGTGGGTGACATCTCCTGGCATGCAGAGGTGCCAGTGATTTAGCATAGTGTTGGCTGGAGGGGCCATTTCCTATTTGTCTTGAGCTCTGGAAGACACGAGAGTCAAATCTGCTTCCTTGCCTTCACACAGAGCTGCCTCCCACGCTGGTGTGGTCCTTCCTGGTGATTCACTAAGAGCAACAGGGTTTCCGCAGCAAAATTGCTGCTACCTGGAGTGACTGACAACATCCTCCCAGTTCTCTGTCTTGGAGACAGAAAGGATGTTAGATCTGTTTATGTTTTGGGGCCACCACTGGATGGAACCAGTGGTAGCCCCTATAAAAAAGGAAAGAGACCAAAATTGGAAACAGACAGAGATGCCTGAGCAGCTGGGCTGTGCTCCAGCATCTGGAGAGTGCTCAATGCCCGCGCAGCCGGGCAGGGCTCCAGCACCAAGCGGCTCTGAGCTCTGAGAGGAGAAAAGCAGTATCATTTCTATGCCTACTTATGGCCCTACGGGATGTTTTAGTCACGGCACACAGCGGGCAGTATGAGAGAAAGAGTAGAGATCTGTCTCTGCTTGGATTCTGACTGGGCACAGGGACAGAAGATCGTGTCTGCTTAATCTTTAGCTGAGGAAGACTGCTAGTGGAAGGAAGGTCCTGGGGCCTGGAAGTCAGTCAAGTACTGCTCCACTTGGTGGACACTGAGGAGTGTTCGCATGGCATTCAGTAGCGCGAATGTGAAATTCAAAGGAGCTGCAGGAAGCTGGAATAACTTAATTCTTCAGCCCCTGCAGAACCTGCAATTACACCTAGAGCTGATGGAGGTAACCAAGTGCACAGAAAAAGGAACTTCTTGAAATACCTCACCTTTCTGAAGAAATGGCAAGTGAATTTTAACTACATTGAATTCTTTAGATGGATTTGCAGTGTTGTTTTTTGGCTTGGTTTTTGTTTGGATTTTTTAAAATCAGTTTGTCTTTTTTAAACAAGTCTGTCAAGTATTCAAGTCTGTACACTATGAGTGCTCTTTGGAAGGTTATTACTTTGTTACACTACCTTCTGGATTATGCTTATCATCTTGTACCTTTTCTTGTACGAAACATTTCAATAAAATGCTCCTTGGCAGCATTAGAGTTCACAGAGGAGGTATGGGGTACGGCAACGAAGTCACCTCTCTACAAACCCCAGAGTCCTGAAAAGTGCTCATGATACTGAACCAAAATTCAGGCGAAAGTCATATTCAGAGTTAAGAAAATAATGTGCCTTGGCAAAAAAAATTACTAATCTCAGGCTACAGGTGAGATGCAGACAATTATCATTATGCCTCTGCCTTCAGATAAGGGATTTCTAGCTGATAACTGGGATGGTCCATTGCAGTGAGAAAAATGTTCCTGCTTTGCTGCCAATGTTGGTACTTTCAGAGTGTGGCTGCTGAAAGATGCAGCAGGCTGACAATACCCATCACAGTAGGAAATCTGAAAATCTTAGAACTTGTGCAAAGTCACACATCCTTCATTCCTATGACAGCAAACACACAAACCCCTTCATGGTTTCCTCTAGGCAAGATCTCAGAGTAAGGGTGGCAATAATTACGTGGATGTGCTGTGCAACTGTCAGCAGCAGTTTCAGTTTTCAAGCACACTAACTTAATATCTATACTGTGCAGCTAATTTTACATTATAGCATCTGTTTTTATTCATTTTTCCAGGGTTAAAATAATTTTTGTTCAACAGACATGCTCAGTGCTATCATAACCTGAGCCAACTACTCTCTCCAGTAAGAAGAAAGGTCTCCCAGCCATCATGCTCTGCTGTTTCTAATCACTTCAAGCCCTGAGTTCTGGGCGTTTTTGAATAGAGTTGGATAAAATACATTCTTATTTCCTACTGTCTGGTATGCACACTAGACTATTTTTTTAAGCTGCATTCTTGGAGACATTGGCAAGCATGCTGAGCCTCTAACAGGCACTCACAAAATGCGAGCGTTACAAGCTTCCAAATTTCACAGTTAACCTCAGCAGATTTACACGTGAGAGCGAGCACAGAGCTCCAGGTCAGTGCTACATTCCCAACAGGCCTGTCTGCAGCACGTTCAAAGAGAGCTCTCCTGGCACTTTTAGGTTTCATTTTCTCTAAGAAGGCAAGTAGCTGTTATTTGTCTATAGTTCAAGATTTTCAGAGATGCGTTGCTTCTTTTCACTTGGGCTAACTTCTGAAAATGACTTGAGGATTTAGGGTCACTTGTAAGGCCAGGTAACACTATATAGTTGTGGAACCTGGGACCACCCCTCACGTAAAACCAGAGCAGTTAGAAGCTGACCCTGATCAGAACTTGAATGCTTTTCATATTTGCATGCATGACATGAATTGCCAGGATGGATTTGGAGCACTGATCTGGGTCTGAAGGTCTGGAGACTCTGGAACCCAAGTTTCGGCATGCATATGCAGAGCAGGTTCAGTCACCTTCTCAGAGCATGACGATAGTTGATGTGGTTGCCTGCACCGAGGTATTGCCACCCTGAATGACCTGTAATGTACTTCTAAACATCTCCTGGAGTATTTGTGTGTAAGGAGAAGAGAAACTAGTTCCCATGCAAGTCAGATGACCAGTGCTTTTGAGTATGGAGCATCACTGTTGCCCTGAGTTTGCAGCTCTTCGATGTTTTCATTTTCTGTAACAGTTTCTCACGCACTTTCTGTAAACATAGCCATGTTTTGTTAACTGTACTTTATTGTTTTTCATTCCATTCTCCTAGGCGGAGACATTTGATGGACTTTTCCTTTGACCAGTGTGATTGAGGGGTGGTAATTTCTCCCTCCAATCCACGGTAGTTTTTAAGAACATATATAATAAAGCTCGGGGTCTCTGACCCCCTCTCTTTTCTGCTTCTCTCCTGACAAAGTATCTGCGTGGTTCTTTCGTGTCCAAGTGCGACACATCACTGTTGGTGGAAATGGATTTCATGTTATAGTGGGAGCAAGTATGTCCCCTAGAGCTATTTGTTCATTGTAAGTGTTGAATTTACATCAAAGTTATAAATCTGAAAAATGCACTGATACCCTTTCTAGAGCTCCATGTAGTAAGATGGTATTTTATTAAACAGTTGCAAAACCGACCAAGTCTAAGCTGTGACATGAGGTTTTGACTGTGGGATACATGAAGGATTATCCAAAGCAGGAAAATGTGAAAGACAGCATCATGCTAGCCACTAACAAGTTCAGGTATATGTATATTGGTTCTAAAAGCTCAAATGACATATTGGTTGTGAATGATTTTCACCAGCTGTAAGTGGCCTTTTTTACAGAATTCTATTACTAACCATGTATATTACGACACAAAAATCTTAATTTGTTAGATAGGTTATCCCAAATATGCCTGTAACATTTAAGGAATTAGAGTGGTACAAGTTCTGCAAAGTGTATGATTTATAACCATATTGTGCCAATTCTGCAAACATAGGCCATTCATAACCTGATGGGCAAAGGCAGATACTTCACCCGTGCAAAGGGACTGCAGGAACATGCCAAAACACATGGCTTTGGGGTAAGATGGGCTACTGGGACACTAACAGCCTTTTTCTGTTCTAGTCACAGGTACCAAACCAAAGATGTCCTCGACAAGAACGATTCTACTCATCCTGGGATTCCTCTCTACTTTGGCTGTAATTGCTTTAATTGCTGTAGCAGTGACCCAAAACAAGCCACTTCCGAAGAATATTAAGGTATTACAAGCTGGTACCCTAAGAGGAAAACAAGCTGAGGGGTTAGGTGTCCGCAGTGCTCACGGACACGTTGCTGCCCTTGCTGGCTCTGGCTAACCTCTTTTTCTGGCTCCATGCACCTCAACATCTTGTTTTACATCTTCATGGTAAAACCAGTTAGAGTTTCACAGGCAATGATCTCTTAAGTAACCAGTCCCAACTTTGTGGTTTCTCTGCCCCTGTTTCCTTTGATGGGAGTTGTGCACTGGAGCTCTGCTGAGGAGAGCAGTGACACACATTCCCACAGCTGCCAGGCGGATGGGCTGTGTGTGCCTGGTCCCCCGTGTGCGGAGGCCAGCGCACCCTGGGTCTGGTTCGGTGCCTCAGGTGTGGTAGCGGCTCTGTTTTCGCCCGCAGTATGGGATCGTGCTGGATGCGGGATCGTCCCACACCAACCTCTACGTGTACGAGTGGCCAGCGGAGAAGGAGAACGACACTGGGGTGGTGAAGCAGGTGGAGGTGTGCAAAGTTGAAGGTAAGAGGAGAAAAAGGAGCTGAGGAAGGGGCGTGGGATGAAGAAGAGATAATGTACTAAGAGGGTGAGGGAGGAGATATCTAGAGGAAGAGGCCAATAGTAGAAATAGTGTTACATCTGTGAGATAATGTGTACCCCACTGCTTCCCATGGGGAGCCGTATGTGCCCAACCTTCCTGGCAAGAAAAATAGATCCACTTTTTCCTTTGTTTTTAGGATGCTTGGAATTAATTGCTTTTCGGAAAGAACTACACCAAAGAATGTACTTAAATAAATAAAGTGTCTGCATGCACTCTTGCTGAAGTGCTGATGAAGGCAATGAGAGGGGAGAGCATGGTTTGCTCTTTTTCAAGGCTTCTGTGCAAGCTATGCACAGGGCTTGTGGTTCAAGGTTGCTCAACTTATACGTGTCATGGCTTATTTTTTTATTCTGTTTAATTGCTGTGTAGATACTGTATGGTTTAGGAAGGCATAAATGAAGACTAGGGGTGCACGCAACAAGAAACAGCACAGACCACCATGGATCACTGCATTCTGAGGGGATCAGAGGTGTTGTCAGACCTGCCTGGGGTCTTTTCAGGCCTCTGCAGCGCAGGAGAGAGCCCTACTGTTACCAAGCTGCTGTGGTAGCTGCAGCATCCCACGTCACGAGCAGCACGCTGAGCATACAGCAAGCTGGAGCAAATGGGGCTTCACTGCTACCATGGAGGCCCTGGTCCTGGGGCAGTCCAGGGAACCAGGGGACACATGGCAGAGAGGGACAATGATTTTTTCCTTGGGTAAGTATAAGAAGCAATAGCTGCAAAACACCCAGTGTTGTAGTGTGAGTATAAAGTACACAAACAAATGACAGCATCTGCCCCCAGAGGAACCAGCATAGAAGGGTCAGGGATTTTCAGGCGCAGATCCAGGGTACACCCAGGCAGACCCAGAGAAGAGACTGCAGATGTTCAGGGCATGCTAAAGAAATGGCTTGTCTCAGCCCTCATTGTTAGTTCATAGCCTGCTTTGCGGAGAAAGGGTGGCAGATGCTGGGCACTGTCACCACCCAACAATTGCATTGCGCTTAGTTGGTGCTGTAGGGTTTCTAAAGCTCCTCAGGAATGAGGTGGTTGAATCTGATTCTGCTGCTGCTATGGTTTAACACACCTGCTCATGACAGCATTTTGGGGTTATGTTGGAGTCTGCACAATGAAGTGTCTGTACTTCTTGCAGGCCCTGGGATCTCAGGTTACTCCCATGCCACAGAGGAGGCAGGTCCCTCTCTGGCACAGTGCCTACAACAAGCAAAAGAGGTGATTCCCTCAGTACAGCACAAAGAGACACCCGTCTACCTCGGAGCAACTGCTGGCATGCGGCTTCTCAGGTACTGCAGGGCTTGTCCCCTTCTCCTGCAGCACTGCACCTGGGATCGCCATGGGTGCGCAGTGGGGGCCTCTCGGGAACAGTCCTTGGACACACTGCAAGCCCACACTGTGCCCAGACACCCTCCTGTGCTGCTGACCTCTCTGAGCCCCGAGACCCCTGGACTTTTCCCTTGCTTACCGCTCACTCCAACCCTCCATCATCTCCTGCATCCACATGCAGCGCAGAGACACCAGGAGATCAGCAGTGCCCAAGCTGATGCCTAGACATCCCCACAATAAAGGGATGCTCAAACATCCCCGTGGTCTGCTATTAGGTCTAATCCAGGATTTTTGAGCCCAAACATGTTGCAGCTCCCCACAGAGGGCCATCAGAGGCTAAGGTAACTTTATAATCACATCCTCCTTTAATTACAATTTGTGATTTTCATTAGGGTGACCCAGACCTCTCCTGGCTAGGACAGGTAACTGATATTAGGTATATATTGCCTGGGAAATCTTCCTGGGGATACCTTCTGGATTTCTTCTCTAATGGTGACAGTAAAGAGTGAGAGGAGTCTCCACAGTGCACTTCCCATCAGGACACATGCTACAGAACAAGAGCTCTGGTCTCTGCTCCAAGTACGTACCACTCTCAGCTGCAGGGTCTGTAAGTGTCAGAGCTGGTGGCAGCTGTGCTGTCAAGGTGTGATAGAGAGGAGCATGGCCAGTTAGAGCTGGATGACCCAAATGAACGACCATTCTCTTATAATTGTCACTTGGTGGGGAGATGCAGCCTGCCTGCTCAGAATAAAGCACATAGACTACTGACAGCTGTCAGCCAGAGTCACTCCATCCTTTCTTCCATTCATCCAGGTTGCAGAACAAAAGTGCAGCTGACAAAGTCTTGTCCTCAGTAGAAAACACACTACGCTTAGCTCCCTTCAACTTCCAGGGTGCCAGAATCATCACTGGTCAGGAAGAAGGAGCCTATGGATGGATCACCATTAACTACCTTCTGGGCAATTTCAAGCAGGTAGTATATCTATAGCAAGTACATCTGAATCATTGTCTTGCAGCACTTTGTAAGTCATGCCTCGCAAGAAGGTGTCACAGGCACTATCTTGCCTTGCAAGCCATTTGCCAGGGATAAGGCAGCTGCACATGTTGCCTCAGCAGTTGCTGTGAGTACATCCTGATACCTAGTGGTATCAGGATGCACCACTACAGTCAGGCTTCAGGCACTGAAATAAAACACCAGCATCTTCAATAATTTTGCTTGGGTACAGCATCCTTCTCACTTCCTGATCTAAAATATTTCTGTTTCTGAAAAGTTTGACTATGATTCTTTCCTGTTGAGCTTATAAATCTTCTGAGAGCTGAAACAGTAAGTGGACTTTTTTTTCTCATAACAGTGGTATTAGATTTCATATTCTTTGCCCTCCTGCAAACACTTGGACATGATCCATCTTCTGTATTTACAAGCTTGCGTTTTTCTTATATCTTGTTCCAGCTTTCATCTCATGCCCCCTCCAGGACTTCCCATGTTTCTTGTCTTCTGTGCTTCTGCTTCTCTCCTCATAGTTCTTTCTCTTTTTCATTTCTCCAAAATAAATCTTCTCCATGCCCAATATATCTGGTTTACTTTGATATTTGTTTTTCCCAAGTCTGGCTGGAAAAAGCTTCTACACTCCCTGACATCCTTAAGTGAGACATCAGGAGCACTAGACCTTGGAGGAGCCTCCACACAGATTACCTTTGTATCAAAGGACCTCTCTTTGGAGTCCCCAGAGAACCAGCTCTACTTCCGTCTCTATGGCAAGGATTACCAAGTGTACACTCACAGCTTTCTCTGCTACGGGAAGGACCAGGCTCTGCAACAGAAACTGGCCAGGGACCTACAGGCAAGTACATCTACACCTGTAATTGAATGTGGAGATCCTGAACCCTCCCAGCTTTAGGATACTGGTGCTGTAAAAGTTGCTGTGACCCAGCTCACCTCTTAGTCTGGATTAGGGAAATGTCATTGTTCTCCACACAGACTGGGCATGAGGTGCCCAAAGAGGTGACAGTCAATACTTTCAAAAGTAGTACCAATTTGAGATGCCTTGATTCTTGAGCATGGGATAGCAAGAGAACTGCATTTAACTGGAGTACTCAGGGGAGGTGACATTTTACCATCCCTGAGAAACCCAAATCAACAGCGCAGCTTCACAAACTGGGACTTAAAGTAATTTGCCCAGGGTCCTACAGGGAGGCTGTGGCAGTACCCACATCTTCCCCTGCACAGCCAGTGCCTTAAGCCATCCTCATCCCTTTGACCTGATGTGTGCACCATGATGTGATGTACTGTGACAAGTGCCACCCTTCCTTGTGGTTCTTTCCCAGGGTTTTTCTTTCCCCAGGTTACTCTGGAGCAAAGTGTAACAGCTTGGATTGATTTTTACTTTCAGACCATGGAGAACAGCAGTCTCCTCGACCCATGCTTTCACCAGGGTTATCAGAGGACTATAAATATAAGTGACTTCTTCAAAAACCCTTGCACATCAGACAAGAAAAAGGAATTACCTTTCAGCCAGCTGTACATAGAGGGAGACGGGGACTATCAAAAGTGCCGAGAAAACATCCAGACACTCTTCAACAAAACCAATTGTCCTTACTCCAGTTGCTCCTTCAATGGGATATACCTACCTCCATTACAAGGGGATTTTGGGGTGAGTCTTCACTCATTCTTCAACTCTCTGTAATCCAGAATGTCAGAAGAGCAGAAACTCAGAGTAATGCTAGAGTGCATTCTTCATGACTGAGGCAGGAAATCATTTACAAGATGGCTTTTTGGACATGTAACTACAAAAGTAGTGCTGCACTTGCTGTGAGGACAGACATGTTAGGAGCTACCCCAGTAAACACTGGCCTACCAGTACTGCACTGTTCCCATTCTAACCCATCTCCTTGGGGTGCTCTACTTACTCATTTTTTAAACTGTCCTTCCTGACGTCCAGCACCAGAGGCAGGAGAGCGTGCTGCAGGCAGGAACACTGCTCCTAAAAACCTTGAGTCCTGAGGTCAGTGGTGACACCAGGTCTGAAATCCACCCAGCAGTGTCTGAGTGCTGCTGAAACCAGTCAGCTCACCTGTCTGCTTCCCAGACATGATGAGGAGACAGTGCACACTCTGAACACACATTGTGTGTGACAACATGCTGACCATCAGTCCTAGAGCTGCAAGACCTCAGTGATTGTGAGGCTTTCCAGGGAACTGTTAATACACCCTTGTCCTGTTCATGAGCTGCCTCCTACCTACCAGCTACTGGCCACGGTCAGAGATGGGGTTTCTGGACTTTGGATTATATGATGGGGCTCTGTACAATCCTTTCAGAACATCACCTCTGCTCTTTGTGGTGATGTTGGCTGCATACTCATCTCCCTCAGTTGCCAAAATGGGATCATGGTTGTGATGGCAATCAATGTGTGCCACTGGCACACTTAAAGCAGAGAGCTCACAGAAGTTCTTCGGGATATCATAATTCCTACCTCCACCTCTCAGCAGCTCTGAGGTGTATGTCTCAAAACGACATCACTCTTGAAAATATTCCTGCTCTTGTGCGCATGATGCTTCTTCTTATATTTTTCTATCTATAAATAAACTCATTTTCTTTTGTGGGATTTGTGGTCTAGTCAAATGAAAAGAATCTTTCTCTTTCAGGCTTTTTCTGCTTTCTATTTTGTGATGAACTTTTTGAACCTGACCAGTGAACCAAAGCCCCTTGCCCTGAACAAAGTGACCAGCACCATTGAGAGCTTCTGTGCCCGGCCTTGGCAAGAGGTGAGCAGTGCTTGTAGCAGTAGACTGGGGCTGCTGATACTTTTCTGTAGGATAAATGGCTGGGGTTAATTTCCAGAGCAAGACGGGGAAGATCCCCCCAGCACCTGCAGTGGATGCTCAGGCACAAGCTGGAGCAGTGGGAAGATGTGTTTAACAGTCTGGTGATTGCCTCCTTCCCTAGGTGAAGACAGCATATCACCACATCAAAGAAAAGTACCTGAGTGAATATTGCTTCTCTGGAGCCTACATCCTCTCGCTCCTGGAAAAAGGCTATGAGTTCACTGAAAATAACTGGCAAATGATCCACTTCCTTGGAAAGGTGTGTTTCGTGGTGGGGAGGGCTCTACCCCAGCAGTTCTCTGCAGCCTCTGCCGCACAGCCTGGCCCTTTATCCCCAGGGATGCCACTGCCCCCACAATGCCACAGGCAGCCTCCCAGCACTGATTCTGCTCTTCTCCTGTTTCAGATCGGCAGCAGCGATGCAGGTTGGACCCTGGGCTACATGCTGAACCTGACCAACATGATCCCTGCAGAGGAGCCAGCTGAGCCCCCTCTCTCCCATGGCAGCTACGTGGGGCTGATGGTGCTGTGCTCCCTTGTGCTGGTGTCCGTGCTCCTGTTCGCCTGGCTTCTCTTCCACAAGCCCAAGTGCCTGCAGAAGGGGATTGTTTAGGAAGAACCTGAAGCGGAGAGGAGCCATGTCATCCTGGCTGCTCAGGGCTAGGACACCTCAGCAGAGCAGGCTGTACTGCAGAGTCCCTCTCATTGAAGCTACTGACTGTACAACAAGGGCATTTATTTCTTCTGAATCACACTTGCACTGACAGATGTTGGGACATCAGGCTCACCACCTTTTCTGCCAAGGACAGACAAGCTGGTGTCCCCTTCTTGAATGGGTCGTACTTTCATTCAATGAAACTTTGCTGCTTGTTGGTTTCTGCCTTGTGCACAGCATTATGAAGAGAAAAGTGGCAGCAATCTTTGGGAGCCAGTGCTCCTGCAAGGGTTATCTCAGGGTCACGCATCCCACTGAGCTCTTGGGAGCTATCACATACAGGGTGATCCTGCTCCTCCTCCGCTGAAGCTGTTCCCAAGAGCCCTTTCTGCACCAGCACACCTCTGCTCACCTCCCTGCACCCTGAGCTCTCACAGCCCTACAGCTGGGTACAGCACTTGCACCTGGTTGGCCCCTGAAGATGGGTCAGGCTCCCAAATGCCACTCTGGGAAAAGAAGGGATGAGGATGAAGAAACTGAGCGTGCTTGTGGTCATCAGCCCTTAGCTGGGTTCTGTCGGCTGTCAGCTCCTTTTGCAGGTGGCAAAATGCCTTTTTCCCACGTCTTCCTGATGTTGCTGGACCAAAGCTGGCTCACTGTTGCACTGAGCCATCCCTGCGTCCCTAAGGTACATCAAGCCACAAGTTCCCAGCCAGGCATTGCTGGTTTTTGTAGGAACAGCTTGTCTTGGCCCAGGTTCCTTGACCAGCAGTGATTGTTTATGCCTGCAGGGACTCCGGTGTGATCCGTGTGCCCTCAGGTACAGACCCACTAAAGCAATCCAGGGTCACTGTGCTGATGACACAGCAGCCTCCAATCTAGGGAAAGTGTTTATTAGCTAATGTTCCTACAGGCAGCTGGCAGCAGTTAACCAGCATGAGTATGCACAGATTGAACCACTCTTTCCACCAGCAAAATTAGTGAAGATTTGCCTTTCCTTCCATCATGGCATAGGCTTATCCTATGGCCATAAGACCCAGGGCTTGTGAGTGCACGCACTGCAGCCCATCTTCTAGCACACAACGAGGACAATGCCACTGATTGAGTTTGTGAATCGCTTTCTTCCACTTTTCCATTTCTTGGTCCAAAAAAAACCAGAGGTAAGTCAGAAATCCATTTTTGTAGAAACACTCAGAAACCACTGGTGCCTGTCTACCTCCCACAAAATCTCGGAAATCTCCTAATGACCTGTAAATGGGGAGGCCAAAAGGAAGCAGATATTGTAGAGAGGAAGGCATAGCAAACACACACTTGTTTCCCTGAGCAAAGGTGTAGGCAGTGTGGAGGGGGTCAGGATGTGCAACCCCAATAATGCCTTCCCCTTCAGGCAAGCACAGACACAGAGCTCTCCCAGCCTGTCCCTCTGCACAGTCCAGGCTGGAAAATGTCACCCAGTTATTTCTACTTCATGCCTGGAAGTAGAAGCCCTAATACATTGAAGGAACTAAAAGTAAGGGAAAAATCTACCCTGTCCTAAGATCTTTGGGCAGATCATTGTTCTTCTAAACATCTGTGTCTTATTTTTGCTCTGAATTAGCTGGCTTCAGCTTCTGTTGGATCTTGTTCTGCCCATTTCCAAAAGACTGAGTAACTCTGCTATTAAAATCCCTTTTTCCTTGTTGGTGCTTGCAAGTTGTCATTATATCATATTAAATAGATTGGTTTTCAATCTGTAAAGTGCTCTGTGCTGACCTCGCTTGTAGCTCTTGATTCCACTTCTTTTAAAAGTTTTACATCTTTCTGAAACTTGGACACCAAAGTTTTCAGCAGTGAGTGGTAGTAGAGTCACTAATAGTGTACATATCTGGTTTTGATCTATACTCTATGTTCCCCATTCATATATCTCTGGTCCGGGTCTGCTCACTTAACAGAAAGTTTTTTGGCTGTTGAGTCCAGCTGGACTATTGCAACTTGGTCTTTTTTCCCATTCATTGCACTTCAGAACAGCCTCTGTCTCACATCCTACATCACTGTCTCTCAGTAGGAGCCATTTTACCTTCTGTGGGCCTCCACTGAAACATGTGCTATTCAAAGAATACTCCCCCAAGCAGGTTATCCAGTTCAATCTGCAAATGACCCTTCACCAGCTGTGAGTCCATTGACCAGTTTTTGTTTCACCTGCAAATACGCTGCGATGTCAGAATTCAGCTACGGATGCAGTCTTCCTTCTGCTGTTTGCAGCAAAGATGGGTAGGTGAGGGATGAACAGTAGTTTTTGGCCATGGCTGGAAGGCATGCAGGAGAAACGTGTGATCGGAGCTGCTTCTGCTGCCCAGACAGCCTCATTTGCAACACACCCCGTCTCGTGCCACCTTCCTTGCATACAGAGTCTTTGTAGCAGAGCAGATGCCCTTGAGAAGCTCCCCAGGTGAGCTGGTGCATCCATCCTTCCCGTGAACAGCATGGAAACCTGCAGAACGGCAATTCCTCTCCTGAGACCTCCTTGGGGACCTGGCAGCTGCTCAGTTGTGTCCATGATGAGAACTGGCAGATCCATTAGGACACGTCAGAAATTGATGCAAAAACTCCATGTGGAAGTTGTTGTGGAAAGAAAGCTTGTGCCAGTCTGCTCTTCTTGTTCCTGCTAAGGATTTATGTCAAAGGAAAATGTCACATACCTGGAAAAAGAGCTTTTACCATGTTTTATATCTTCATTGCAAGTCCCATAGTATTAATATTGTTAGCTCCTCATTCGGGAGCCAGGTGAGCAGCTGGCATCTTCACTTGCTCCTCCTGTCTTAATTATCTTATGTTTTGGTTTGAGTTTTGGGGGTTTTTTAAAGCTTTAAATGTGACTTGAGCACAACCTAAAAGGCCCAAACTAAGATAAACACAAAATACGTTACAATATTTTTAAACCTTATGACTTTTAGACCCCATTCATAAATCAATCTCTCCAGGATCAGAACTTCTAAGGTGACAACAGACATGCCACTTGAGCAGGCTGAGGCTCCAGGAATTGGTTGACTGAAGGCATCCTGTCACTGCCTGTATGTGAACATTCACAGAACGACCTATGATTGTTTTCTCCCCATTTCTCCTGTTATTGTAGGACTTTATTCATGGAGGCTACTCAAAGTCCTTGGTCAAAGAGTTCAAGTTTATGAACATTCATTTCTTTGCTTCTGTGCTGCATCTGATCTGGCTGTATTCAACTCAAATATGTGTTCCAGAGCCACCCAACATGTACATGAAGACCATTAATGATACTGAAGGGAGTTTCCAAATATGCCAGTAATAATGTATCATTTCTCTTGTTAATACAATTGATCTGCCTCACTGATAATTATCTGTGCCTTATTTCTAATTTGATAGCTTCTGGCTTTAATTTCTAGACGCTGCCTGCTGTACCATTTTGCTTTCCCTGGGTAAAGCATCTTTTAACATCACATGTTCTTGTCTAGCAAATATTTACTCACTATTCAGCCCTGCTGCACTGCCAAGACTCCAGACCTTGGTCTCTCCTAGAAGAGAGAGCTCTCCTGGTCTCCTAGGAAGCTCTGAGATGTGCTGCAGCAAGGTGGGATGAGTGTCTCGGGTTTGGGTTCAAATGTTGTTTGGTCCATCTTTGGGAGGTTCCTTGCAGAGAGATTTGATAGCTTTGCAGGGTGCAAGAGCAGCCTGGTCTCGCTGGGACTGATGACCTCTATGAGCTCTGCCATACTCAGCCAAGTGTCAAGTGTGGGGTAAAGCTATTGGAACTTGTCAGAAGAGAGAGCCTGGGTACCTGCAGCACCCTCACCTCTGGCAGGAAAACTGTTCCCCACCACAGGCTCTAAGTATCTTTCACCCTCCTCCCTGATAAAGCTGCCTCTCCTCTGTGCACAGGCTGTAGAGCTGATTTCTCCAGCCCTACAGCAAAGCACAGTGGGGCCTCCACTTGGAAGAAAGCTCTCAGAAGTGGGGCCTTCATGTCTGCAGTGGGAGGCTGATTTGAAGTGTTGGCCCTGGCCAGGGCTTTCCAGTTTCTCCAAGAGCAGCTCTGGGCCGGATGTGTGCCCCTTCATTCTCCACTCCAATTCTTCCCATGCTCTGTGCCAGGCAGGATGTGCAGGCTCTGCAGGGCTGCCAGCTTTGTCCCAGGCTCAACAGCCTGTTTTGGAGGGACTGGGGAGGACACACTGAGGACAACAGTCCCTGCCACCCAAGCCATGTGTTTTCTTTCCGTGGCCCAGCCCTGAAGAAATGGATCTTTGTTTTGATGCACACACAAGTGTCTGTATACTTATCATAATAAAGACTGCTGAACTGATGCCAGAAAAGTTTTCATGCTGTTTTCCAGAAGATGGGAGTTTGCCAGTAGTGGAATGGAGCTTCTGGCACTAAACATGGAAAAGTCCTGAGATGTGATTTCCTCTCCTGCCAGTTCCTTGATGCTCTCCTGGGCCAGCCCTGAAGTTCCCGGTGGAGGGGTAGCATCCCCTCCTGGTAGAGAAAGGCACTGTGATCTTTCTCAGGCTCTGGACACCTCACACAGGTTGCCTCACTCCCGGGAAGGCTGCTAGTGCCCGAACCACATCTTTCCTTGCCTAGCCTCAACTTCATCCTGACCTCCTCAAAGCAGTTTGTTCTCCCTTGCTGCGAACTGGACAGAGGCAGTCCTCTGTTCTCATTTTCCCTCTCCCTCTCCCGGGCAGCCCCACTGGCATCGTGCTGGCACTGCAGCCCACCTTCCCAGCCCCCCCAAACAGGGAAAGGACAGTGGGCCTGTGCCCCTTGCTCACAGGGCTGCACATCTCTGTGTGCAGCCTCAGCCGTAGCTCTGCCAAGGCAAACAATGCTTGTCACGGTTGTTATGTTTCTTCCAGCAGGCACTCCCCACAGTTCACTCATTCTTAGGACAATTAGCTTGAACTTTCCTCAAATTTTCCAATCTTCCTCTGTTAACAATATAGCCAGAACTAAAATGAACCCATCAGATGGAGCCTTTCCATGGCCAGTTCCAGTGGAATCAGCTCCTTGCCACCCGTGACCACCAGCAATGCAGCGGTGGGGGGACAGGGCTCGCATACGCATTCCTCTCACTCTCACCACAGTGGCACAGAGCATTCCTGCTCCCCCTCTTTCTCCCACTGCCTCAAGGTCTCTCCATTTTTGAACATCTGGCTGGGGGGTGGGGGAGTGTATGATCCATCCCAGACGTATTAGCTGTATTTTCCAAATCAAGTCTTTATTTACTTCCTTCACTGTTTCTAACATTTTATATTGTTTGTTTCTGCTTTCATCAGTGTTTTCAAACATGTCCAGATTTATTGTTGAATTAGAGATTCATTAGGTTGTCATTTTCCTAGAATGTGTAAAGGCCATGCTAGGTCAGCTCAAACTGGCAGCACATTGGCACTCGTCTCCAGCTGTGTGGTGGGAAAGGATTTAGAGGGATAGTTAGGGAAACAGCATAATCTTTCTCTTCTACCCATCAGGAGCTTAGGAAATTTGTGATCAAATGATTGCGTCAAGATCTGATAACTGTGGGTGCCCCTGTTCTCTACAAATTCATCTTATCCTCTTTTGCACTCATTTAACTTTCAGCTTTGATGATGTAATTTCATTGTGTCTTTTGTGCAAAAGTATTTCCTTTTGTATGCTTTCAACCTGCTGCCTGATAACAGGCTGCCTCCATCCCTGTTACAGCTATACATAAGGCTGACTAACTCTCCAGACCTAATAGTGTGTGAGATGTGTTCTCCACCCACATGAGATTTTGCCCACGGCTCCTTTTTAGGCTCTAATGGCCTGGCATTTCTTTTTTTACTGTTGTTGTTCCTCACATCAGTGTTGCTTGTCTCCATAGGAAAGTGAGAGCTTTCCTCATGTGTCCTTTGGCAGCACTGCAGTTCCAACTCTGCCACTGCTGTCCCAGGCTACTGAAAGCAGCCTAGGAAGGGAAAGGGGAGGGGGGAAACTGGCCAAACATGGGGCTTGTGCTATTTTACTATAGCCCTGCCTAGCACTCTCTGGCTGCCAAGTAACACTGGGTAGTGCTGGAAACCTGCCCACGACTCTTTCACATGGCCTTCATTGCTGAAGGCTGGGGAGAGAGCAGCTCTAGGGGAACCCAGCAGCCCTGGGAGCAGCGATGTGAAGGAGGTGAAGGCATTTCCCACTGCTGTGTGGGCTGCCAGCTTTGCGAAATACCACCAGACATGTCTTGCTGTAGAGACAAAAGCTGTCCTCCCATGCCCGTGCTCACCATGGCACAGCTTCAGCTACTTTGCCTTGGTTTCTTGCATGTGCTGGGAGAAGCTATCACCTCCAGCACTGATTCTTGTCACCTGGCTACAGATGGGTGCAATGCCATTCCTGCTCCTGAACGTGTGTTGCTTTCAGACTGGCTGACAAACAGGGATGTGGTGGGATGAAGCTTAACTAGGAGAAGGTATTAATATGGTTACTGCTATCTCTATATATGTATAATATTTTTCTTTTTCCGGTCGTGTCTTCAAAAGGATAGTTTTTCAAAAACAGGGATAAGAGGGAACTGTGCAGATGGGGCAGAAGACCAAGAAGGCAAAGAGTCAAGGAGAGAAAGGACCACTGTGGTGGGGCTGGGGCAGAAGAAAGTTGGATATGAGAAAGTCTGAGTAAGCCAAGCCGTGAACAGGCAAGCCATGTGCCTTGCCCACCAGCCTGTACTGTTTGCATCAGAGGCTATCAACAGCAGCTAGAGGCTATAAACAGGGACTCCCTGGTTTTACCACTGCTCTTCCTGGAAAACAGGTAGACAGACAGCAGCCCAAGCAGTGATGTCATGTACTGGTGCCAGGCAGCACTGATGGAGAATGCTTTGCTGGGTGAAGCAACCCTTGACACAGAAATTAGAGCAATGCAGCACAGACCCACCTCAAGATTGAAGGGAAAGCAAATGTTCGGCATGGCACTGAGTATCCTGGGCAGCCCATTACTGATGGCCAGAAGAGCTCCTTTCTAGCATGGCCTGGGTAGAGCAGAACAGCATGCTCGTGTTACCAAAGGGAGCCTTTCTCTTGGCCTGTCCAGCCATGATGGTAAATTTTTCAGCTGTTTGTGCTCATGTCTGGGCTCTGTGTCAGGGTTGTCCTAGTAAATACCTCTGTCAGAGCCACTAGGCTGCTGGAGTTTTAGCCTCATGGGGCAAAGCTGCAAAGCAAGGCTGCCTCTGGCAGTGGGCAGAGAGCAGGGACCATGAGGTGTCTGCTGCCCACTGGGATAAGGGTGGCACAGGGGCGGAGAGGAACCAGCTTCCCCTATATCCAGAAACAGTTTGCAACCCTTTGTTAGCAGACAGCAGGACATTTTAATCTGTCTTTACGCAGTTAAGCAATCTCTTGCTGCCCAGTGCCTTTCAGAGCTCTTTCTCATGCCCACTCCCAGAGCAGGGTGGGGTGATACCACTTTCGAGCGGAGTTCTCTGTAATGGTCCCTGCTCAGCAGACAACTCCTGCATCACGTCCCACGCTGCTCTGCCCTCCCCCTGCACCGTCCCAGCTCGGCGGTTTGGGCAGGCAGCTGTGGGGAGGGCGATGCGGTCCCTACCTCTGTTTATCCCGGGAGCAATGGGATCGCCGGGTGAGCAGGGCCGGGCAGAGGGGCCGACTGACCCGCGGAGCCCGCGGTGGTGTCTCTGCTTCCCCAGGAGATGGGGCAGGAGAGGAGGCGCGGCGCGGAGCCGGGACCGGGCGCCGGAGAGAAGTGGTGGGAACTGCCCGCGCCGGGCAGGCACGGGCCGGGCAGGGCTGCGGGAGTGGTGCGGGCAGCGAGGCCGCCCCATCCCCCTCGGCTCTTGCCCCACGAGAGGGCTCGGTGACGGGCAACCCCCCGCCCGCTGGCCCCCTTTCCTCTCCTTTCCCCCGCCCGCCGCTCCCCGTGCGCTTGGCAGCCCCGACGCCCTCCGCAGCCAGTTTTCCAGCCCTGCGCTTCTTCTGCGGTGACAGCCCGTGGCTGCGGGGTCCTGTTTGCTGTCCGGTTAATAAGTGAGCTGGAGCGGGGGGAAACTTCTCCGCCGGCGGAGAGCGGGCTCTCCGGCGGCCGGGCAGGGGGAGCATTCCTGCGCCGCGGGGCCCCGGCGCGCCCCGCTCCCGCCGCCCCCCGCCCGCAGGTGCAGGGGGCTGGCACTCGGCAGCTGGAAAGAGCTGGTTGGAGTTTGCACTTTAAGATCCCGGCTGGGAGGGAGCCGGGGCTGGGAGCTGGTGCGGGCGCCCAGCGCCGCGGGAGGATGGCGCGGTGGCTGCGGCCCCTCGTGGGAGCCCTGCTCCTGCTCGAGGGGGCGGCCGCCCTCAGCTTCCTCCACCATCGCTACGAGGAGCTGGTGCAGGCCCTGTTCCGCGTGCAGAGCCAGTGCCCCTACGTCACCCGCATCTACAGCATCGGCCGCAGCGTCGAGGGCCGGCACCTCTACGTGCTGGAGTTCAGCGACTACCCGGGCATCCACGAGCCCCGTGAGTACGGGGGGATGGGGACAGCGGCTCGGACAGGACGCGCTTCGTTGCCACGCTCCCTGCCACGCGGCAGTGTTGGGGCACTGGGTGGGGGTATCTCCCTTTCCAGGCAGGACTCCTGGCAATGCCCAGGCGGCGCGGTCTCTGGCACGGACCCCGCAGCCAGCCCCGGGACGCGCACGCCCAGCCCGCACACATGCTCCGTGCCATGCACTGTGCTTGCCTGGACTGCAGCGTGGCCCAGGCGCGTACTTTGGACGGAGCTCTGAGTTTTCAGCTCAAGCTGATGCGCGAACGCAGGCGAGTCCATCCAAGCACCCCACGTGCACTACCACCCTCTCCCTGCCAAAAGAGTGTTGTTCAGGCAAGGAGAGGCAGCACCTACCCTCTGCCCTGTGCTGCTGGGTAGTGACAGGAGAGAAAGTGTTCGGCCCTTCCTCCTTCAGACGGCAAAGCCAGGAGGACAGCAAGCAGGGACCCCGGCAGAGAGGGCGCTGGGCTTCTACAGCCCTCCCAGCCCCGTGGGCTGTGCAGCCCCAGTGACAGGCTGGTCTCAGGGATCTCCACCTGCTGCCACGTGGCCCTGTGGAACCTTGGCAGGAGTGGCCGCTTGAGCTGCTGCCTGTGCAGCCTGGAGATGCTGCCGAGCCAGACCTTGCTGGCAGCCAGGTGCCTCGGGGGAGCTGAGGAGAGCAGCTGCCTCTCCAGGCTGGGGGGCTGCACACAAGGGTCCCTCGCACCGTGCCTTGTGTCCCTGAGCTGCCGATAAGGACAGAGCTCTCCCTACTTTCTTCAGGATCTTTTGCCTTTTCAAATCCTGGCTGATGTGGCTAAACGCAGGGGCTGACACGTGCAGGCAGCCTAGTCACATGGAAAACTGCCAGCAGGGCTGCAGGGGTGAGCAGAACCCGTGCCCCCTCAGTGCAGCAGCCCCCACAAACCCCACAGCACCACCCCACGTCTGGCAGCACTGCACAGGGGGCATACTGCTCCACTCCTGTGGCCCAGAGCATCATTTTCGGGGTGCCAGGAGGTGGGATGGGAGGCTTCCCACCTTGACTACCTCTGTGACAGCCCTGTTCAGCACAGGGAAACCTGCGTGGTGCTGAGGGCATGTGGGGCACCTCCACAGTGCATCAAGGGCTGATTCAAAGCATGGAGTGAGCAAAGGGCACTGGCAGTGCACCACTGGATTTTAGACTTGCAGAATCACATGAAAGCAGCTGGAAAGGCTGTAGGAGATGACTCAGATCTCCCCTGCCCCAGGCTGGCAGCATGGACCTGTGGCCCTGCTTGTAGCACTGTCAGGCTGGCCCTTTCAGCTTGTAGCACGAAGAATTTGGGAAACTCTGGATTTCCTTGAAGGACATGAAAAGTAACTCTGAAAAGCAAGCTCAATGGGCTTACATGCAGTAATTAGAGCTTGTGTGTCCATGTACATAAAGTTTAGGAGTTTGCATACTGAAAAAGGCTGACAAATCCTGCTGCAGACTTGAACAAAGCAGAGAATCCCTGCTGAAACCTTATTTTTTTAAAGGCTGCACAAATGCCCAGGATTTTTCTCTTATTTTTAATAACTGGATTATCTAACTGAATCAGTTCTTATGTCCCTGAAATCTAACAAGATCAAAATATGTTGCCCACCTCTGATGTCTAGCACTGAGACACAGCAACCGAAAGACATGGAAAAGCAAAATCTTCAGCTAAAAATAGATTTTTTTTTTTTTAATGCAGCAAGGGCACAGGGGCGTTTGCAAGCAGCAGCTCACAATCTGGGATGTGATGCCTTTTACCCCAGGGATCCTGATGGACATCATACCTGGCAGCAGGGCTGCGTGCTGCCTCTGCAAGTCTGATCCCCTGATCCCTGATGGTGGCCAGAAAGCTCGCAGTGCAATGGGAGTCTCCAGATGTGGCAGGCCAACATTTGTAACAACACCCTTTTTTTCCTGACTCTTTCATGTGACAGTCAGGCTCCCTTTTTAACTGAATTCCCCTGTTGTCTTTCGTTCTACCGATGCTGGCTCCAGCCTGCAATGTGACATTTTATTTTCCCACAAGTAACTGCTTTAAAAGGCCCTCTGGGAAAGTGCAACCTGTCCCTCACATGTCCTGCCTCTCCTTCAGCAAAGCAGCAAGTCCTGTTCCAGGCACTGTCTGCCTGTGGTCTCCAAGTATGTATTTTGAGACCTTATTTTAGAAAAGTCAGTGGCAAGAGACCTTTTTGGTCATACTGGAGCTGCCTGAGGGACAGTTTGATCCATATTCAGCTCAGCTGCTGAGGGTTTCTCCAGGCTCTTTTCCCTCGAGGGTGTGGAGGGCCTTAACCTTGACCTTGGAGGCAGGTAAAGGGGAAGGAGAGATGCAGAGCCAGGAATGTGCCATGCTGGTGAGAGGCACTGAGAGCAAATGTAGAAGAGCAGAGCTGGGAGAAAAGGTCTGTCCCCTCCACTGCCACCCACCACAGAGCTGTGAGGCCCTGGCAGCCCAGGGCAATCCTGCCAGTGCTCCCTGGTCCTTTTGTGCTGCCTTTCACCAACCCAAGACCAAACCCCCTGCAAATACTCCTCTTGTGTGCTCCAAAGGCCCAAAGCAACCTGGAGGAGAGTCTGAGCTGCTTCCAGGATGCTGTGGCAAAATGGAGCGGAGCCCATATGAGAACTGTGCCACTCTCCCTCACTGAGGTTTGCATTTTTCAAGGGAAAGGGTCATTTTATACCATTTATTTGGTGTCCCTTGGACTTGCCTGGGGCTCTCTGTGGTAGGAATTTGCTCCTCCCCCCGTGTCCCGGGCCTGGCTGATGGTGTCACTCTCTTGCTCTCTCCAGTGGAGCCGGAGTTCAAGTATGTTGGGAACATGCATGGGAACGAGGTGCTGGGCCGTGAGCTGCTGCTGCAGCTCTCTGAGTTCCTGTGCGAGGAGTACCGCCGGGGCAACGAGCGGATCACGCGCCTCATCCATGACACGCGCATCCACATCATGCCCTCCATGAATCCCGACGGGTACGAAGTGGCTGCCAAGCAGGTACCAGGCAGTGATCGCCTCCTCCAGACGGGCAGGGGCAGAAAGCCCTTAAAATCCCTTTGGGATCCTCTTCACCGCAGCTAGGAGAAGGGGGAATCCTTTCTCTTCATGCCCTGCCAAATTTGTCCCTTTCAAGTGGTGTCGCTGATTCTCACCTCCCTTCCAAGGGCTCATGCTGTGTGTCCTGCCACAGGTGACCTTGGCAGCTGATGGAGGAGACTTCCTACACCTGTCTTATTCTCCTTAGAAGTTATTTGTCACAGGAGGGTCACTGCAAATCCCCTGGCCTAGACTGGGAAAGTGACAGTTCAATGCCACTGTCATAAGCAGGCGGGGACATGAGAGATGGGGAGGAATAAGCCTCCTAGTCCTCCCCCCAAATAATAACCCATTTTTTTTGTGCTGCTAGGCTTCAGGGAGATGTATGTGGCTCTTTCAGCTAAAGCAAATTGTTTATTTGTCTTGTGGCTTACTCTATCACCCTGGAAAATGAAGATATTGTTATTGATTTTCCCTGTCCGTACCAATACTCTTTATTGTCCTGCCAGCAATAACACATGCTGTGACTCAAAGGCACTGAAGTGCTGTTACAGTGGCCAGTCTCTGCCTCTCTGACACCCAGCCTGACTGCACCTACCCTGTACTCCCACCTGTGATGCACCTTTGCCCCGCAGGGCCCAGACAGCAATGGGTACTTGACAGGGAGGAACAATGCCAATGGAGTGGACTTGAACCGCAACTTCCCTGACCTCAACACACTCATGTACTACAGCAGGGAAATCAGCGGGCCAAATCACCACATCCCACTGCCTGACAACTGGAAAAGCCAGGTACCAATCTGGGCTGCTGTGAGGGCTACAGCATCCTCTTAGTGTGTCTCAGCATGCAAGCAAATACACTGTCCTTTGGTTTGCACGGTCCTTGTCTCCTTTTCTGAGCCTTCTGCCTGCAGAGCAATGATGCAGTTCTGGTCCCATATCACAGCTTGCACCTCTGCCAGGAGAGGCTGACATCATAGCTGGCTTGGGGGAGCAGGTTGCAATGCACGGGGCAGAGGAGGTGGCACATGCTGGCTAACATCTGTGCCTCAGGTTTTGGGGTTGTGCTGGGGGAGCTGCAGCAGGGTATGTACAGGAGGAGCCTGCTTTGTGTATCAGGGCAGTCAGTGGAGAACAAAGGAAGCTGCAAGAGCTGCAGCAGACACTTTGCAGGACAGGGTCTGACATGACCGATCACACCACAGCCTGGCATGGAGCAGCAGCTGGCACACAAGTGACTGAGCCCTTCTCCCTGTCTCCTTCTCTGTTCTCCTTACAGGTGGAGCCAGAGACATTGGCTGTGATCCAGTGGATCAGCAGCTACAACTTTGTGCTCTCGGCCAATCTGCACGGTGGAGCAGTGGTGGCAAATTACCCCTATGACAAGTCCCAGGATCAGCGGTTCAGGAGCCACCGGCGCACGGTCAACACACCTACCCCTGATGATAAGTTGTTTCAGAAGGTGAGCACAGCCACGCTGGGTGAGGACATTCCCTGGCAGGGTGCAGAGTGAGAGCTGGATGGGAGCTCTGGTCACTGCGTCATGCAGGAGCTGAGCCAAGAAACGTGTTGGAAATAATCATTAGCAGACTACAGCATTTCTGCCAAACACTGGCTCAGGAGCCAGGTCAAGGCAGTCCCACCCTGCGAGCCAGTCCCACCACAAGGACAGGCCAGTCTTAACCCTCAGAGGCCCCCTCCTTATCCATGCTGTGCTTAGGTTCCCCATAACCCAAATACCACTGGTATCCTCAGTAACAACCTGCTGTTCTAAAGCTGGAAGCTGCACCCAGCTTTGCCAAACCATCTTAGCATGCATAGGGTTTTTTTCCTAGAGAGGTGGCTGGGGGCCTGCTGAGACCAGGATAAGGGAGGTGAGTGCCAAGCAGGGGCTTGTGGATGGTGAAGAACAAGAACTACAACAAACAGCAAGAGCTCCAGGAGCATAAGCAGACATCAGGGAATGCACCAGTCCATGTTGTTGATCCTGTTAGTGCTAGCTGAAGCTCGTGGTTTTTCTTCATTATCTCAGAAAACAATGCCTTCAGTCACTGCTTCCATTAGGAAATACCCAGCACAAGAAAAAAGTAAGTCTGCATCAGAACAGTTAATGAGAAAAATAAGTCCAAGCTGGAGTTCAGCCCTCTCTGGAAGCAGAGTCTGCAGGGGCTTGTCAGGACCTCCTGGGATCACGGCTGTGCTCAGACCCAGATGTAAAGAGGCTGCAGTCTGGGGCGTAGGCTAATGATACCCACATGGCCTCAGGACTCAGAAATGTAGAGAAGTAACTGTTTTCCTGCTGACAGAATGGTATTACACTGGAATCTGAACCATAATACAAGGGTATAGCATTTGCGTTAGAAAATGCAAATGCCAGTCTCTCTTAAACTGTGTCTTACGCAAAGGACTGGCTTTGGATGCAGCAGCCCAGTTTTAGCCCTGCCTTCATGTCTAAAAATAAACAGTAATCTTAATAAGGGCAACAAACAAATGGTTGCTAGAACCAGAAGTTGCCCAAACTCTTTCCTAATCCAAATTCCCCTGATACATATCTGGTATTTGCCGGGACTGATACTGGTTAGTTTTCTTCACATCTTTTCCCCCATTAGTGCCATTTGCTGTGTGGGGCATAGGTCCAGTGCCCTCTGCTCCCCCTCTTCTCAGCACGAGCAGGGCAGAAGCCGCTTGAGCCATCAACCAGCTTCCAGCTAGCCAGATTACTGCTCTTCCTCCTCCACCTTTATCTGCCCACATCTTGTAGAAGTCCTGGGCACCTCATGTTGTATTTTGTGGCAGTAAAATGCAGGAACTGTCTCCTGTCTGACTTCCCTCCCATGCTCCTCAGCAAAGGAGGGAGCATGTTTTGTCCAGAGCCAGGCAGGCTCTCCAGCTGTGTGGGGCTGGCACAGTGACCACTGGCTGCTCTCCCTCTAGCTGGCCAAGACCTACTCGTACGCCCACAGCTGGATGCACCGGGGCTGGAACTGTGGGGACTACTTTGCTGATGGCATCACAAATGGGGCATCCTGGTACTCGCTCAGCAAAGGTAAGGGCTGGGCAGGTGAGCACCCCCCACAGCAAAAAGACGTGAAGGGGTAGACAAGAAACCTCAGGACAGGATGGGCTGGGGAAGGACTGTGGCAGTAGGACTGTGCCCATTACTAGACATCATTCTGGTGTTTGTATCTCAGACCAAGAAATGGCTTGGGAGTACTTGAAATGGCTTGGGAAAGAGCCACAGAAATAGCCAAGGTCTACAGAGACCTTCATCCAGTGTGCTGCTACACAAAGGAAATATTTATCTATTAGTGTATTTGAAAATCCTACAGTGTAATTCCATCAAAACCCAAAACTGTGACCAAAGGGAAGGCAGCTTCTGGTTCCTGAAAAATCTGATTAAAAAAGGCACAATGAGGAATCTGAAAAATCAACACATAAGACTAGAAAAAAGGTTGAAGAGGACCTGGAAAAGATATATAGGCCCCTGTGGTATCCAGCTTCCCTGGGCTTCTGAAGGCAAGTTGTGAATGATCCAGCTGAAAGAGCTGGGCAGCCACAAGGGGAGGGCTGCTTGAGTGGACAAAGCTCTAGTTGCACTGTCATGCAGGGAGGAGGCTGCGCCTGTGGTGCAGAGAAGGAGAGTGAGGATGGTTCTGGTCAAAGAAAGATGGGCCAGGATGACTGGGACATAGGAATAGGAAGGGAGCCATGCCCTGGCCATAGGCTATGCTTCTCTTCCAGGCATGCAGGACTTCAATTACCTCTACACCAACTGCTTTGAAATCACCCTGGAGCTGAGCTGCAATAAGTTTCCCCCTGAGGAGGACCTGGAGCGGCAGTGGATGGCCAACCGGGAAGCCCTTGTTGCTTTCATTGAAGAGGTAAAGGGGCAGTCCTGAGACCTACACCCTTCTCCTGCAGGTCCCCAGGGTCCTGGTGGTAGGGGACCAGTAGGCACCAGGGGTGGAAGGGAGTTGGTTATGGGGTGCTTCTTCTTGGCTTCTGGGGATAACCAGGATCACCAAAGGTACAGGGAAAGGTGGGGTTGTCCCCAGAGCTCTGTCCTGCTCAGCAATACCCTCTTGAGCAAAGGAGGGGCTTTGACCCATCAGTCTGTCTCCCTCCCCGCAGGTTCACCAGGGCATCAAAGGGATGGTGTCAGATGAGAACAACAATGGCATTGCAGGAGCAGTGATTTCTGTCCGGGGAATCAGCCATGACATCACCTCTGGTGGGTTGTCGATCCGCTTACATTTCTGGATATGTGGGTGCAGGTTAGGAGGAGAGGCTATAATATGCGAGGCCAGCATGGTTTGCTTCCCAAAGACATGAGCTGGGAGAAATATGCCTTATCCTTATCCTTGACCAGGAGGGCTTAGGAAAGCCTAGGAAAGACAGAGGCAAGAACTGGAATGCAAACGTTCTTGTAAAGGACTTCAGAAACTCAGCTCCTATTTTATCTGGGAGGGACAATTGAGGGGATAATCTACTCAAGCCTGTAAGTATCTATGAAGAGCTGAAACAGAAGATAGCAAAGAACAAGATGAAAAAAGAAAGAATAAGATGAAGGACTGAAAGTTCACGCCAGACAAGTCTAGACTGAGAATGAAGTACCACTTTACTTCATCCAAGTTGTGGTTGTTTCTCCCTTGCTGGCCAGTTTTAACCTCCTTTCCATGAACATCCTCCTCCAAGCAGACTGAACATTACAGACTGCCTGCAGAAAATAGCTGATAGTACAGCTCTTCAGAGGTCACATTATGGAATCATCAAAGCTCCTCCTGGCTGTAGGTCTGTGACTCAGTAACACTAATATTTGGCACTTATTATGCCAACCTGCATAGGAAAGGGGACTATGGAAGAAATCACAGAATTTCAGAAGAGCTGGCTGCCAAGGGCCCTCTGAAGTTTCCTGTCCAGCCTGGAGCAAGATTGTCCCCAGCATTGGCTCTGATCAGCCACTGCTCCCACCAGCCCATTCTCACTGACCCCAAGGATGGATATTTCACAGCTTAACTGCTGTCCTGTGCCAGGGCTCTACCACCTTTGTGGTAAAGCTGCGCTCCCAGATCCACCCTGAAGCAATTTGCAATACCCATCCAGTTCCAGAGATGGGATTATACTCAGATTTCCAGAGTGATCCATAATGTGGTGTTACCTCACTGTTGGCCATCTCCTGTCCCTAAGCACACCAGTGCAGGGTCTGTCAAAGTGCTCCTGGGGCTTTCTTATGCAGGGAATCAGGGAACAGCTGAGCTAATGAGCAACGAAAACCTGCTAACCCAAATGTGGCAAAATTGTGTATGGCAGCAATTAGATTGTGTTATGCATAAGGAGTCGGACTCGAGCTGTGATTGTCCTTAGGTCTGCTGTCATCTGACTGGCGAGTGCTCAGTTTTGCAGCCTCCCTGCACAGGCACAGCCAATGCTGCTGTACAGTCTTTCATGTGGCTTTTACTTGCAGACTGACCTCTCCTCCAAGGCACTAATGAGACATCACTTGCAGTGTAACAATGTGAATCCAGCCTTGCAGTAGCCAGTAGATTTGGGAAAAAAAAATCTGGGTTTTGAAGGCTACGTATCCTAGAGGAAGTAACTCAGCAAGAACTACTGGAATGTCTTTTGTTTTGCTCCCTGAGCATCCTGAGTGCTTTCTCTTCCTACCTTGTGTTCCAGGTGATATGGGAGATTATTTCCGGCTGCTGCTGCCTGGCACTTACACTGTCACAGCCTCTGCAGAGGGGTACCAGCCCCTGACGGTGACAACAACAGTGGGCCCAGCTGCACCTTCATTGGTGAGTCAGGCTGCATAGTCACAAGGGTTTCTCAAAGTATCTTCACCCCAGGGAGAAAGAAGTGCGGTGGGGGATGTCTAGTGAGCAGCAGAGAAAGGAGATGGGATGTAGAGCATTTCCAGTGGCTATAGGTTGTCTGTTTTGGCAGACAAGGCTCCACACAGCTCACAGCGGAGAACAGAGTGAAGACAATGCCATGTGCCTTTCAATTCCTTACTGAGGCCTTGCAGCTGCACTGGGCTGCCATGCCAGCTCCTGTGTTCTTCTGCCTCTTGGCCATGGGGAGAGCTCCTGGCTGGCTGGGACTGCTGCTCTTTAGCTCTCCCTCCATCCTCTTCACTCTCCAGGATGAGATGATGTGGAGACAGTATCTGTTCCCTGAGATTCTGTTATGGCCCCAGCTTTGTGGGTTTCAGCACTCTGCTATCATCTGCATTCTGCCTGGGACCAAACATGTTATCAAACTCATAGCAAGAGGCTGAAGTCTGCCTTCCTTTTTGCTGAGAGCACCGAAGACAGATGGGAACTGAGTGCCAACAAAGAACAGCCAAGCACCTTCGGGAAATGAAATGCTCCTGACACTGGTGTGTCTCCTACAGTATCTTTCTGAGGGTTGGCTGGACAACTAGAAATTGGTTGTAAAAACAGTGGGTGGTAATCCCTGCCCCTGCTGTTGCCTTGTGAACATGGTGGAACCACAGATGCAGGCTCCTCAAAGGATCAGCAGGACCGCCCCATGTGCGGCATCCTGGCACATCATTTGCTTCACTATATGTACACTGGTCAGGCTCTGCTGTAAATACACTGTGGTTGTTCTCCCACCCTCCATCCCTTCATCCCACTCTGCCCAGCCTCTGAAGTTCTTCCAGAGCTGCCCTCTTCTCAGGATTAGAAACCTTCTAATTTTCGTACTAAATTTATTTATGGTCAGTTTATGCCTATTTGTTCTTATGCCAATGTTGTGTTTTAAATAGCTCCTCTTCCTCCGTGGTATTTATTCCCTGGTGTATTTATAGGGAGCTGTCAAGCCCAGTCCTTTGTTTTGCTAGGTTAAGCACCCAGCTCTTTGGGTTTGCTTTTTAAAACAGATTTTCTTTTTACTGTGTTACTGTAGAAGACTGGTTTGTTCCCTGATGGTCTGATTTTTGCATATCTCCTCTCACAGCAGCCCTCCTGTTCCCGTTTCTACACCACCTCCCATACCCACTGTTCACCCCATCCCTCCCACAAGAAGCCCATACAGCCCCATTCCAGTTTCACCTTTCTGTATGGCCTCCCTATTCCTCATTTAGCTGATGCTGTGTTTTGCACACTCTCTGTCCCCTTCTCTGTCTTGTACCTGCTTGCATGGCTGTAGTGGATGGAGGTTTCTTTCCTGGAATTTTTTTGCCTGGATCCACTCGAAGCACTGATTGCTGAAAGGCAGATTAAGCTATCAAGATGTAATTGAAAAAGAACTGTCTGTCCTAAACCATCCTGTGTATTAAATATTCACAGAGATGCACAGCAATGCTCTGTCTCTACTCTGGTGAGAAAAGGAGAAGAAAGAACATAGCTCAGTCCCTTGCCTGTCACAGGTCCTCTTCCAAACCATCCTAGGACATCACATTGCCACAAGAGCAACTCTCTGAACTACAAGAAACATAGTTCATTGTTAGTACGTTTTCCACAGGAGGAAAAAAGTTTACAGCTGCTTTAAGAACTGAGTTCCCTTAACAATGGCTGAGACCCCTTATTGTTTGACTTGGCCCCAGAGTCAGCTTCGAAGGCAAGCGGCAGAGGCAGGTCCCACAGACCCCTGAGGCAGCAGAGCACACGCACAGTGTTAAATGCAGTTATCTTCGTTCTTTCTCCAGGTGCATTTCCAGCTCAAACAAGAAGTGGCGAGGAAACCTGCGGAGCGTAAAGCCTCAGGCACACGTATGAACAACAAAGCCCTTCAGAAGAAGGTCGTGCCAAGAGCCACCCGCCGGGGGACCCAAAGATGAGGACAGCTCATTTGGCTGAGAGCTGGGGAAGCCGTTTACATGAGGCCTGGCTGATGACTCCAGCCAGTGAACTTTCCAACAGTCCAGCATGAAACTAGCCCAAATTACTAGGTTATTAAACAAGGAAGTATTTAATCCCTGAGCAAATTGTGAAGTCATTCACAACAAAATGTGCCTGGGCTACAGTTCCCTGGGCAGTGTGTCTGTGTGTGCTGAGTTCTTCTCCTGCACTTGTTCCATCTCAGAGAGCTCTGTGTTCCCTTTACTCCTGGACCGTTGCTACAGCCCACATGAAATGCCACTGGTGCGTACCAGGGATAATGAATCCAAGCTTTGGTGTATGCTGCACTCACAAACTGGGCACATGAACATTAGTCCTCTGGGTGCAAGTGCCATGCTGTTCCCTCAGGTAAGGACACTTGCTGCCTGCAGACCCCAAAGTTAGGGGAAGGTCAGTTTTAAAGCAGGCAGTGATGTGAGCAGCTCTGAACACAGCTTGGACCACATGCAGCACAGCTATTGCTGACTGGCAACTCTAGGAGGTGACGGTTCAAGGTCATTTCCTGATCTTGGTGTGCAGATGGGACTTTCTAGTAGCTGGTTTGAACTATTTGTAGTCAGACAGGCTAAAATTATACATGCTGGCAAAAGCCAAGTATCATCCTGACTCCTTATGTCTTCAGACCCAAACCAGATGGCTTGCTGAGGGGTCTGCTCTGTCCAACCCAAACTATTACTCTGAGCACAGAAGCAACTAGGTGAGGTCTGACAGCTGGTGATGAGTAGAAGTCCAGGCCAGGTTATTTGGATGTTCTTTTGAGACAAATACCCTGAACCTTGGTCCCATCAATATGCAATAGGGAAGTGTGGATGCTTGATGCCAGCAGTGTGCTGTGCAGGTACAGCATAAGCAATGCAAGTTGTAATTGGGTTAGAAGAGAAAGGATCCATAGTTCAGTGAGGTGGGCTACTACAGGCTGAGGCTTAAAATGCTGCTTAGGCTGTGTGGGCAGGTTTGGAGTGGAAGAAAGAGTAGAAACAAAGCTGGTTATTTCCATGGTAAAAAATATCTTAAGCAGGCAAAACTTTTCTAGCATTCTTCATTGAAAATAAGTAACTCCAGAGGGGTAAACAGTACCACATATGTGCCCCAGCGATCTCTTTTTTCCTTGGCTGGTTTTCCCAATCTCCACCATACAGCCATTGGTTACACTGTTTCTCTCCCTGTCAAAAGCCTGTCCAAAAAGTGTCCCCCAAACATTCCTTTGCTTTTCCTCTTTTGCAAAAATCTCTTCATTTCTTGTGAGCAACCTGTATCACCCTACTGCAGAAGCAATATTCTGCACTTCACCCCTCACCATCACCTCCTCCTCTGTCTCTGCTACAAGATGCTGGTGGCATTTTCAGCATTAGCAGCACACACACACTCTTGTAGCTCTGCCTGCTAACAGAAGCTCTTTCTCTGTCATGCCTTTTCTTGTAAAGGCAGAGGAAGCTGTCCCTTGCAGGTTAATTATACAGGCTGTTGCAAAAAAGTGCCCAGAATGGTAATGCACTTAACCATGGCTGTGAGTGATTTTGGTCTGCAGAGACCAGTGTGGGCTGAAGACACTGGCCAGTTCAGCAGCCACAGCCAAAGCTGAATTCCAATTCTTTAATTTTTCTCAAATTTTTTAATTTTTTTTTCCTGTGGCAGAAGGAAATGAAAAAGGATGGCAATGCTGAGATGCTCAAACTTCCCTGTGTTTTAACACCTCTTCCACTGGGCAAGCCCAGCAGCATCACTGCAGATGCTGGACCCTCCTGTTTGAAGCCACGGGTCAGTGCACATTCACCCAAGGGATTTCGTGGTGGGCATGCGGGACGAGGGAGGCCACCCTGCATCCCACGGCCTGGCCCCATGCAGCACTTAGAAGGGTCTGCTGTCACCAAGTGTCCGCCCCATGTGCAGGAAGACATTGCTGCCCCCAACTACAGCACTCTGCTGGCTGAGCTGACTGCTGACCTCTGAGAGTGTGTATGAAGCTGAGAGCAAGGAAAGAGCTCCCAGGGAGCAGCCTTCAGCTGGCTAATTCAGCTGGATGGGCCCCGCACAGGGTGATGCTGAGCCTGCACAGAGCTGCCCGTGCCACCTGCATCCCAGCAGTGTCACAGGTTGTCTTGCTGAGCCTGCTGGCTGCAGGGTGCTCTCATGTTGCCCTCTTGTGGTCGTAGAAAATGTGTGACCGTCTCAATTCCATTTACTTTCCAAGGCAGAGTCAGAGGAGGGAGATTCCTTCCCTAGAACAGTTCAACCAGCCCAGGAGGCCACATCACTCACCCTCGCAGGCTGCTGCGGGGTTGGCAGTGCAGCAGAAAAATTGGAGCCTCAGTTGCAAGCGTTTTCCCCTATAAGAGGGTTCCTGCAAGATACAACCCCTTGGAGGTCTCTCTCTGGGCTGGGATTTGTCCAGCTCATTCTCCTCCCAGCTCTGAATATTTTTGTGTTGAACAATTTGGTAAACCTCCACTTGGCCGCGGCGGAGCTCTCCACGTGAAAACATGGTTACAAAATGTTTCTGAGGCAGGACTTTTAAGCACGCCCCTCAAAGGCTTGCCATGAACTTCGCCCGCAGTGTTGCAAGAGGCGTGGGCTGAAAAGGGCACAACCTTTGGATGTAACATCTGCAGGATAGGGATTTCTTATACTTTTGAGGTTTCAGTCAAGGCAAAAGCAGTTGACAGGTTTGTGCCAGAAAACACAGCAAAAGTCAGTCCTCCCCATCTTCTCTGGGCCACTCATGATTTTGTAGACCTCTTCCCCACCATATGTCCTTCTTCCAAGCTGAAGAGTCCCAGCCTACAGTTTTTCACTGTACAGTCTGTTCTCATGTCTCTGAGCATCCTTACCGCCTGCCTCCAAACCTTCTTCCATTCCCTATTACCCTTTCTGAGATGAGAGAATCAGAACTGTATGCAGACCCTGGAAAAACATTTAAACAAACTGAAGCCAGGCCCAGTAAAATGAACCAAAATTCTTATAAGTAAAACTGTGAGGATATTGGGAGAACCAGGAGGGTGGATAGAACTCTGCATGCAATGCCTTCTCACTTCTCTATCTGGCATAGCGGAGGCAGAAAAGGGGAAAATACAAATAAGTGAACTCAAAGAAGAGTGAAGCAGCTTTGATGGAGATGCCAGCAGAGGAGAGTTGGTCATGGCAGTGACCTGAAAGGCTGAAGGAGGGATTGGGATGATGAAAGATGCTCAAAACTTTCTTGGCAGGCAAGAACAACAGAATTTTTGGGTCAGAGGACATCTAGAGCCCTGTGGCAGGGGCTGGTGTCCATTCCTCAGCATCAGTAAACCGTCTACAAGCACCCATACCTGCAGGGAATAGAGCACCTAGTTCCCCGTGCAGCTTCAGGCCCCCTGCCCACGGCATCGTGCCGTGGCAGCAGTGTGGGTCCCCACCTCAGGAGAACAGACGGGAATCAGCACCCAGCCTGTGCATGTACCAACACGACTCTGAGAGCGTGTGTGCGACGTGTTCCGCACACCCGCTCCTGGCTGGTGGCAAGTCAAGCTGAGATCTGTGTGGTTGCTATGGAGAAGTGTAGCTAAATGCACAAACAAGTGCCAACAGTGGTAACTGCTCGGGGGGACTTAGAGACTCCAGGCTTTACAACGTGTTGCTCAGGGATGGTATCCCTTGGGGCATGGAGGCTTTTTTTAGCCTGCCAGGAAATCCAGTGCGGGACCTACCGTACTTGGTATGCCAGAAACTCTGTGATGCACAAACTGGCCCTCTCTCTCATGGATTTCTCCTGGGGAGCTATTTGTATTTCTCCATCTTGATGCTTTGGCATGATCATACAATGTAGATAAGCAGCCAAGGAGGCTGCTAGCGGCAAAGCCGAGACTGCACCAGATGGACAGTGTAGACCCACTCGTCCGCTGCTGCCAAAGCTGAAGCCGGCAAGGCAGCGAGATTCCCATAAGGCAGCAGCGGGGAAGGGGAGCCCCGGCAGCGTCTGCGAGGCGGCAGCGCTCTGTGGGAAAGTCGAAGAGGGTTTGCACAGGCAGCTGCCTGCCGTGCTCCGCGCCGGGCTCCCGGGTGCTCTGCCGGCAGCTTGGCCCGGTGCGTGGCGCACGAGTGCCGTGTCCAGCCTGGAGGCTACCGGGGTGGCTGCACCCCGTGTCCCCGCGCAGGCACCCAGCTGGGCACTGTGTCCCGCGGTGGGGCGTCCCCGTGGGCCGCCGGGGGGAAATACCTCACAGCCTGGGGCCGGGCGCTGCTGAACAGGGCGATGTCCCCACGTCACCCGGGGGCCCCGGGCTCCCCAGGCTGAGGGCCAGCCCCGCAGAGCAGCTCCGCCTTCCCAGCGGCACCACGCCGGGCCGGGCCGGGCGGAGGCAGCCGGGCGGCGGGGCGGGCGCTGGGGGCCGGGCCGGCCGGGACCCGGGCGGGGCTGGGCGGCCACGGGCGGGCGGAGGCGGGAACGGGACCCCTAGGGCCGGAGCGGCCGCGGCGCCCGGAGCGGGCTGGGAGAAGGTAGGGACCCGCCGGAGCGGCCGGGGGGAGCAGGGCGCTCCCCGCCCGTCGCCGCCCGGTCTGGCCGCTGCCCCGCCGGCCTCCCCTCGCCCCGCGGCCGCCCCGGCCTGCGCCTCCGCCGGGCCCCGGCGCGGCCCGGCCCCCGCCCCGCCGGCGCCTCCCGCACTCGGCACCGGCCCCCGCTCGGCGCGGGCGTGGGGGCTGCCGTGTGCCGGGGCTGCCCTGGGCCGCGCTGGCCGGCGGCGGGGGCCCCAGGCTGGGGTGCTGCTGGCTCGGGAGCGCTGCGAGCTCGGGTGGGTGCGCTCCCCTCGTGCCAGCCGCGCCAGGGCTGCGTGTGGCCCTCCAGCCCTGCGTGCCCGGCTGGGTGCGCGCTGCGTCCCGTCCCACAGCACCCACGCTGCCCTGGGAGCGCTTGGGGCACCTGGGCAGCGGGGAGCAGCTGTGCGGCACAGCGGGAGCCGCCCGTCTGCTCCCCTCATTGCACGTTGGGATTGTGGTCTCTTAAGCCGTGTTTGTGCAGGCAGTGGTAAGCCGGGTGGTCACCACCAGGCAGGCAGGCAGCTGATGATAGCTCGTGTTGCCTGGACAGCTTGTTGCAGGGGAGCACCTGGCCCTTTCGAAGCAATGTGGGCGTCCCACAGTGGTTTGGCAACTGGAGTCTGGAGTTGTTGCACCAGGGAGGGTGGCACAAGTGATTTTACACAGAGGGCAGAAGCTCCAGGCTGCAGCGCTGTGCCTTTCCCGGGTGCTCCTCCCAGGGCATTCACTCTGTTCAAGGCAGCCTGAGAAGAGAAACTTACAAGAATTCCCTGTTTGTTTTCGTTCCAGCAAACGCAAATCCCTCTTGCAACACTGGCAGACTGGGCCCGTTGCCTTGTACTTTAACAGAGGTGAACTGGAGGTGTCTCCTCCAGTGGCCCTGCCAGGGGATGAAGTCTTGGGTCACCCTCAGCACAGTCTGAGAGGCAGCTGCTGCTCCTCTGCTGTCCCTTTTGCTGACCCTAAGTGCTACCTCAGCTGATCCTGTCCTTGAGGCAATTTAGCCTTTGGGTTCAACCATCTCTGCTGCTGTTCCTGGTGTTTGAAATTGTCCCCCCACTTCTGGCCTTTCGTCTCTCATTCTCCTTGCCGTAGTACCTAGGAAGCCTCTAGCTGTGTCATAAGCATTAACATCTGCTTTGAGGTTTGTCATGATTCCATAACTTTCAGTTTCTTCTTTAAAGGCTCTCTTTCCCCTTACCTCTGCCATCCTCTCCTTTGCTTCCATTGAGATTTTATCTCTTCATCTGAAAGAGTTCATAGAGAGTTTGCAGTTTTGCAGATGCTTTGCCAAATACAGCCTCTGTACCGTGCTACAAGACGTCACCATCATCCCCCTCATCTTGACTCACTCTGGCTGCGAGTCGTGCTGGGCAGTGTCTAAATGTGTCCTGCTTGTGTGTGAGGCCTCCATAGCGCCGGTAGTGCCCACGTCTCTGAGCTGGCCTCCGCTTTCTGTTCGTGAGATCCTCTGTTCTGTCAGGGCCAAAGGTTTCAGTTTTCTCTCCAGCTGCTCTGCTTAGAATTAGCAGTGACATTAAAAACTAGTATGAACATAAAACAGTTTTAAAGAACTGTTGATATGGGATGGGAGGAGCTGAGCAGTAGGGGCAGAGAGGAAAGGAGTGATTCTCAGAGCTTTACAGGGCACCACCTCTGCTAGCTATCATGGGAGCCATGGCTGTGTGACCTCTTGGGGTTCTGAGTGCAGCTGAGGTGTCCCTGCAGTGCGTGACTTCAGATGGACTTTGTGACAGTGGTGATGTGAGCTTAGGTGGGACAGCCTGAGCTGTGCTTACCTTAGCACTTCACTGCCTTAACTGATAATTTCCCCTCAACCTCCAGCAAAAGTATATGTCTAATCACATTGCTCAATCCCACTTCTGAGTGACACAGCTTTTACTTTGTCTTATTTTGAGAAGCTTTCTGTTGGGAAATAAAATTTATTGCTTCCTTCTCAGGAGCACCTAGGGACTCTGAAAGGAAGAGGTCCGGGTAGCAGCAGAGCCCCCGCTGGGGATTGAGGTTCTTTGGAAATAACAGTACAGAACAAGAATTGGTGGCGAGCAAAGAAGTTTCCAAGTCAAACTCAAGTAATTTCCAGATTTCTGGACTCCCCACCCAGCAACCAAAGCATCACAATGGGCTTCTGTCCAAAAGTTATCTTGAAGAATATTGTTCAGGGTGCAAAATCAAGTGCTGCAGTGTTAGGGAATGTCCTTCTAGCCCCAGTTCAACTTGTTTTGGATATGTACTCAAGGTGTAATGACTATTTTGTAATTGTATGCTACTTATCACCAGTAGCCCAGCCGCAGGTACTGCACGGAAGTGGTGGTTCTGCTCTTGGGGTTTTGTCTGTTCCTTATTCTAAGTTGTATTGTTTTAGCCTGTCTGCAAAAATGGCAAGAGACGCAACCGTGCACCTTGGAGTAGGAGAAGACAGGACTTTGTAACACAGTCTGTAAGGTGAAAGCTGCCACAGCATACAGAATTTGGGAAACTCTTGTCTCCCAAGCTGGTGTTCTGGCCTTTGCATGCTTGGGTCCCCGGTGCCAGAGATTAAATATCCATCACAGACATCTTGCTCACATGTTGTGGCAAGGTGTTCTGCTTTGCATTAAAAATTGATGCTGTCCTCTAGTTTCCAGATGACTTTCGTTTGCTCGCTGTCTGGCTCAGCATGAGCTCCTCTTGCTTCCTTGCCACGCCACTCTTAACCCACACAAACACCACCAGCCTGCCCTCAGCCACGTCCTGCAACAGAGCAGGTGAGAACACTGACAGCCAGAGCCCAGCCGGAGAGAAGCAGTGGTTTGAATGACTTGTTTGGTACATGGTAGAGCTCCTGTGCTGCACAGGAGGCCGGAGCTTGCTTAAGCAGCCCTTTACTTGATAGTCCTGGTTCTTGAAGGGTTGGTGATCCAACCTCGAATGTATTCATATCAATGATTTTTGGTATATCAGGTCACAGACAAAAGCTAAAGAGAAGCTATTTCTTTTAAAAGGGAGAAGATTCCTCTTCCTCCTGGGAGCCATGTGGTGTTAGGAGGTGGAGTGCAGAAGAGCTCTCATGTTTCCCACTGTGTGAAGCTCAGCAGGGGGACTCTTTGGGATCTGCTGAGACAAGCAGCATGTCCTAACAAGAAGCTGCCATGATCAGCATTTCCCTGGTGGGAGAAGGCTCCTCTCCTCAGCACCATTAGTTGGGGGTTTGCCCTGCTTGCTGCACACTCCATTCTGTTGGGATTCATAGGATGAGCTCTGCATTTGCTGGAGCCGCAGTCCCTGCATTGGCACCATCTCCAGCTGGGGCCCAGGCAGCCTGGCTCAACGGGGTATTGTTTATTCCACCCAGGAATGTGCAGGCGAGCAGGGACCTCGGGGAGCTTTACACAGCAACATGTTCTGCTCTGAGCAGGGAGAGTGACTGTGGGTGGCCACAGCTCTGAAGGCTGGTGGGTGCAGTCAGGGCATGCTGGTGTGCGGGTAATGTCCTACCTTAGAAATGTGAATGAGGACTGTGCAGGCTGTGCAGATGCATTGGGGTATGGAGGAGGGAAGGAGGGCTGTCCAGATTTGGAGAACATGGGAAGGAACAGAGGAAAAAGGTAGAAATGTCTTAGTATGTAGTTAGTAAGCTTCTGTTCTTGACACAATGGTGTGAGAAGCCAAGCGTAACTCCTGGTTCCTCTCCCTGTGTGCTGGGTACTGATCCTGCAGCCTAGAGCGCAGCAAGAGCTGCAGCAGCTCTCTTGTCAAAGCCAGTCCCAGCAGCTGGAGGGTGCACTGAACTGAGGGGTATCTCTGTCACTGGGGCTGGATTGTGTTTTCACTGAACAGACGTTGAGCTATAATGCGTGGAAGGAGGTATGAAAAGACCTAGGTGAAATGCAAGGTGTTTTTCAATTTTTAAAAAGATCACTGACAGTATTTGTTTAATATTTTTAATATTAATTTCTCTAATAATTTTGTGTCAAGCTTGTCTTTTGTACATGTCTGGGAGTATGACCATTCCTGGTCTACTGCTCATGAAGGTTCTAAGGTTTTTATAGAGATTGAGACATCTGGACAAGAATCCACTTGTCCCTCTTGTGCAAATCCTGCGTGCCTGTGGAAGCCCACATGGCATGTTTTGGTCTGTTTGGTGAAATGTTAGTTTTTCAGTTACAGTGCTGTCATACTGTCCGTAGTTAGTTTTAACAGTGCTGCTTCCTGAGTGAGAAGCTGGAATGTATTATTTAGTGGAGAAACAAGTGGCAATAGCACCCGTTAAGTTGGGTTTCCTTGCTGCTTAATTTGTGGCATCCATCCGTTACTGGTTTTTATCCCATGGTCTGAGCAGTGCTTTGGAATAGGAGTGGATTAGCTGCCCTCAAACCCTTTGGGTCTCCCTTTTTACTGGAGCTGTTAATACTTCTTGTAATCAGTCTAAATGGTCTCTTCACATTGCTGCCTTATCTCTTAAGTGCTTAAAATCCTTGCTTCAGCATCTTTAGTAGTCCTGCCTCCATGTAAGTGAGGGTACTTTTAGCAAGTGCCTGACAATTACATTTGATGCTGGTGAGTCCGTTATTTGAGATTTCTTACCCTGCACAATTTCAGCTGCACAAAGAGGAGGGACAGAAGAAGTTGTCAGAGTCTGTGTGTAAATGCCTCTTCTTGGCTGCTGTGACTTGACCCAGTCTGTGCTGAAGATCTCGAAACAATATTGTAACAGAGTTAATAGCCATTGTTTCATTCTGGTCCCTCCTCTCATCAGCCCACGCTGGACCAGACACGCTCCAGAGCTAACAGCAAAATGGGATAAGCAGTGTTCCATGAAGGTAATGTTAGTGTGTGCTGAGCACGCATGCATGCAGGCTGGAGGCAGTGATTAATGCCCTGGGAATCCACTCTCTGCCTTGCTGCACAATGCTGTTGTGTCAGGCCCGGAGCCTGGCACCAGGCAGGCTGTGGTCGGGCGCCAGGAACACGTTACCTGGTTTGTGCAGGATCAGGCAGTGAGACAGAGCCTGTGTGTTCTCAGCAGGGCGAGTTCCTGCTGCGCCACAGCTTCATACTTGCACAGTGAGGCTCTCTTTGGATGCGGGTCTGCTGCTGGGCGGGGGCAGGAGTCCTGCGATCCGCGGTCCTGACCTCCGCCAGCCTGAAATCCCGGAGTTTGCTCAGTTGTGGCAGAGCTCTCCCTCCTTCCCTCTGGCAGGCAGGGATCACCCATCCTTGAGGTGAGAGGGGATGGTGCTTGGCCAGCTGTCAGGAGCCGTGACTCACAGGGGATCACAGGCAGAGCCCTGCTCTCCCTGCAATCTGCTTTTCCTTCTGGAGCCTCTGCGTGAGCTGTTGCTGAATGTTTGTTTTCACCAGATCTAGGGTGGATCTGGGAGAAGCTCGGGTCCACTATTAAGCCTGAAGAGTTGGACTCAGTAAGTTTCCAGTCTGGAATATGCTGGGAGGCTTCCTTCTCTAGGTGGGGGTTTATAGAAAATGTTGGCAGGCAGCACTGCATGGAGTAAGACAAGGCCAAGGTCCTGGAAAACATAATATTTTGTGTTCAATTCATGTCATGGAGCAAGCAAACTCCACAAGACTGATTCACTACTTGCAAATACAGGGGCATGCTGTCTAGACTCAGATGGAGTCAGGGAGTGATCTCGCTCTTCTTGGTACTGCTGAGGGAACATGAGCCTGCTGGGATTCTTTTTTTGGCAGTTTCAGAAGTTGCTTCATGCTTTCTTAGGAGCTGCCTCTCAGGGAATGCTTTGGACATGAATAGGTTAGTGGTTTATTATAACCGTAATTAATGTATACATGCTGGAACTATTGCAGTCCTGCCCTTCCCTCTCTATCTTCTGTCTATTTGGAAAATCTTGCACATTTTAATGATGAGTCCCCAGAGCTGCAGGTGTGTTAAAGGAAGTGACGCTCCCGTTCTCATGGGCAGGATCAGTGGGAGGGCCATATTCTCAGCCCCAGTGACTGTAGCAAAGCCAGGGTTTGGGGTCTGCAGCACACATACTGTAATCCGTGCAATCCTCAGCCCATTCTTTCATTACACCTTTGACCGAAGAAATACAAGAAGTCTCACTGTGGCGTCATGTGCTCCTGGAGAAACTACCCCAAGGCAGCAATTATGCCTGCAATATGTTTTCCCCTCTTTGTCCAGTGCTGCTGTGAAGTTTGAATATTCAGAGTACTGCAAGGATTCCTAGGAGCCTGAGCTCAGCTGGCAGCCTGTCTGGAGGGTGGAGGGCAGCCCGGATGCCTGCAAGGGGCTGCTGCTGCCGCGCCAGTTGCTATTGCTCCTGTTCCCACGAGAACATGCAGCAGCGTGCCCCAGCCACCCCACCTCAAACAGCACAAGGATCCTAACTTGTCTTTAGTATTTTCAAGCTAATTGATGGCTCTTCCATCTTTTTCCCTGCTCCACATGGTCATGTTTTTAATACTGTTACTCCTTCTGCCTCAGTAGGTTTCTGCTATCCTGAACTGCAGCTCTTTGTGCTCCTGATTCACTCCAGTCCATTCATCTCTTTTTGGTGGCAGAGTGCTGTCTGCTGCTGGATATTGGGCTCTTTGTTTGTACAGCCAGCACAAAGCTGGTGACAAAGGGACAGCCTGTGTCCCAAGGAGCCCACGTGCTATGGGGAAGGCAGTGGAGAGCAATAGGAGCGACAGACAGACAGGATGGCAGAGGTGAGGGTGGCCAGGGGCACAGCGTGCTGGCTGCAGCAGGGGAATGGCTGGGGGCGGGGAGAGACGTGATGAGGAAGCTGTTCCTGCTGAGTACAAACCCGCTTTGTTCCCAGGAGGTGAGTCGGACTGGATAAACAGAGTGGTCCCGTCAGCAGAAAGGCTTTCCCTGGCTGGATCCCCCACTGGCACTCTCACTGGAAGTTGGCTGCACCTCGTCAGCAGGGACATATTTCTCCTCGCTGTGTTAGCTTCCCCTCTTCCTGACTCTCTGAGGCTCAGGTGGGCTGTGTGTGGCTGTATGGAGAAGGGGTGCCCTTGTGGGGCCCGTGTGTTTGTGTTTTGTTGTGTTGTCACTGTGCCCTTTCTGCCCTGAGCTGGGCGGGGGGTTTGACAAGCTGAGATGGGACGGGTGTCACCGGCGGGGCGGCGCCTGGAGCGGGACCGCTCACTGTGCGCTTCGAGCCGCTTTGGGAAAGGAGGAGAACGGGTCCCACAGCAGGGAAGTTGTGTCACAGAGCAGGGACTGTGCTGGTGATGTGGGAGGAAAGCAGCCTGTGCCGAGGGGGCTGGTGGGGAGGACGCTGCTGTCCCAGCGTCGCAGAGGGCAGGGCTCTGAAAGCACCGCGGAGAGGTGTTGGCAGTGCTGTCCTGTGCCTGTAATTGCAGTGGGTCAGGAAGTGAAAGCAAACTCTCACTGGTCCGAGGTGCAGGTGAGGAATAATCTTAAAGTTTCTGGTTGCTTTGGATGGATGCACCTTTCTGTTCCATCCTGAGGAATTTGTGAGGAGGCAAAGGAGCAGCTTAAGCTGCAGGACTGCTGCTGCCTTGGTGCCATGTATTTCCTTGATGGTGAGGCTGAAAAGCAGAAATGATACAGAAGAGTGTCCTCAACAGCCCCTTCCAGAGGAAGGGGGGATCCAGGACATAGCCGTTGATGAGGAGGTCTTTATCTGCCTTCAAGTCTCCTGCTAGGAGGAATTTCAGCCTTGACTCCTCAGCCTTGGACAGGGTCTGCATCCTCATCTCAGTCTGACTTCTGCCAAGAACCATGGTGAGGCCTCCCAGGGCATGACTGAGCCAGGTACCTAAGGCAGAAAGAGTATTTCCAGTCTGGTCCAAGAATGAGGATGGTGGGATGAGCTTGCCTGAGTGAACTTTGTGTCTCTTCTCTTGCTGGGCCAGAATTGTGATGCTGGTTCATCATGCAGTTCCTGTGGCCTTGAGTGGTGGCATGGGGAGAGGTATGCCTGTGCCCATCCTGCCAGAGAATGTGTGGTGGGACGTGCAAGTGGGTGGTGCTGGCTGCCCACCGGGCTCTGGCAGGCTGAGCCCTGCTCTGTCTGTCAGGGAAATGCTGAGCTTCCTCCCCTCCTCTTGCTTCCTTCCTGACGGGAATTCACTTCCAAATTTCTTGCTGCTTCTCCCCCCGCTTGCAGCACAAACACATGTCCCTACAGAGATAGCCAGAGGGGCCAGACAAGGCAGGTTAGACCATGGGGGCTGCATTGCTGCAGCCCCTTGGCTCCTGCAGCACATGTCAAGGGACGTGTCAAGCACGTGGCAGAGAGCTCAGGACAGGACCTCCCCACACGGTTTCTGCCTCTGTGCTCAGGAAGAGTTTTACTTCCTGAGCCTATGTATGATAATTTCAGGTGTTTCTGGCTGCTGACAAACTTCTCACTGTCTCAGCCTTAGGCCCTGACCTGCCTTCAGACCCTGCACAATGGAGGCTGGCTCCGTGGTACGGGCAGTCTTTGATTTCTGTCCCAGCGTCTCTGAAGAGCTGCCTCTCTTCGTGGGAGATGTCATCGAGGTGTTGGCTGTGGTGGACGAGTTCTGGCTCCTCGGCAAGAAGGAAGGTGTCACAGGTAAGATCTGGAAATGCCTGCACCTGGGTCCATTCAAGTGCCAGCTAAATGTCCCCTCCGTGAGCACATCTTTCCTTGGTGGGGAAGGACCTGATTTGATTTACTAATTCTTTCAGGGGACTTTGATTGGAACTGAGAGTGCAGGTTGCCACTGGTCTCCTGCCAGCTTTGTGTCAATTATTCAGACAGCTTGTCTGTTGTTTTTTTGAGAGAGATTAGTGGAGGGTCAGTTCTCAAGGAGACAGGAGCTTCACAATACTGGTTGTTACATTCTCTGTGGAGAGACTGCCCATTTCCTGCCTAGTTTATGTGCTGACCTCCTGTGGCAGTGGAAGGAGAGAGAGGAAACAGATGCACTGAGAGTGGAAATGCATACACTCTGGAAACCAGTCCAAGTGACCTTGTCAGTGGGAGACAGAGCAACAGTGACCATGTGTCCCCCCAAGCCCTCTGACTCAGCCCCACTTCCTCCTTTCTGCTTCAAAGCATCTTCCTGCACAAATTGTCATCAATATCTAGGTGCCTGAAGAGGTGTACAAGTATCTGAAACTTTTAGGGGGGTGTGAGAAACTTCTGAAACAGCAGAATGCTCTTAGTGAAACACTAAGAGTCTCATAGTCTCTGTTTAGGCAGCTCTTTCTCATCTTAATCCTGATGTTAAGAAGATGTGTGAGCTCTTGGGGAAATGAAAGCCAGACCACTTCAAAGCATAAGCCTGCCTCTGTCTTCAGCATGAGGGTGGGACTGATTTCATCCCTGGCTATAGAGATGGGGCTGCTATTGTAGCAGCAGTCTGGTCTCTCCTAACAGCCACGAGCTGTCTACTGTCTGAAACAAAGGTGGACAGGAGCACTTCCCTCCTGTGCTCCACGTAGCTGATAAGTGGCATTGATTGAGCATGTGCCTGATCCTGTTGCTGCTGCTGAAGTCACTGAGCAAGAATTACGTGTGCAGTTTTCAACAGAGTTTTGTCTCCCAGCGTAACTGGTGAGGTTGTTCTATAGAAGATGAAGCTGTTAAGGAATAACAAACAGATGTATGTCATAGCTCAAAGATAAAGAAACATGCTGAAGTCAAACTGAATGTTTTTTAATGACCTTTAACTCAAAACCCAATTGCATTCCTGCTCTCCCTTGGAACAGCTGTTGTAGTTTTCTGCCCAGCTTTCTGAGTTAAAGTTGTAGGGAATTGAAAAAGCACTTTAGAATAGAAGCTGTGGAGATGTTGCAGCCTAGTACTCATTACTCTGAGGAATAATTACTGTAATTAACTCCATGTACAGTAATTCCTTTCTTACAGCATTATGTTGTTTCCATGTACAGAGCAGGAAACTAAGATAAGGAAAAAGAGAGCTGGTTAAAACTGAAAAGGAAGCAACTGAGTATAGCAAATGCCAAACTGCCTAAACACAGTGCAAAGTCTGGGTGTCTAGGATATGGTGTTTCCATGTTTTATTAGAAAATATTGGGTCATCCAGAGGCAATACTGGATGTGGTACTAGCCCATACTTCATCATATCCCCTTGCCTCAAATTATATAGGGAAGACATTTCTAGTGGCTGTTGCACGTCCTATGCTCCCAGGACTGAGTATAGTATCTGACTGGTATCGTGTGGTGGCCAACAAGTGTGCTATGGTGAAACAGGTACACAGAGTGACAAAGCGGGGAAGGTCCCTGGAGTCCCAGCAGTGCTGAAGCTGTGACAGGGCCTGTAACTCACAGGTGTGGCCATCCCGAGTGTGGCAGCCTGAATTCTGTGCTGAGACTGCACAGGGGCCAAGCCCTATGGAGGACGGAGCACCGGGTGGCTATGCCCAGTCAGAAGACACTGGTCTTGTGATCCAGCACTACTGGGTCTCTTAGTCCTCACCATGGGTCTGAGTTGGGAAGGAAGCGATAAGGGCAGAGAAAACCTAGTATGTCTGTTCCTGGAAGCTCCATGCTGATGGCACAGTCCCAGTAATGCACACAGCCTGTGGTTGCCTGGAGTGAGCCAAGGGCTCAAAGCTTTTTGTTCTCTGTTAGCTCTTAAGTACTTTAAACCCCAGGAATTCCTGACTCCCAAACTCGTTCTTCTTCCACTAGGCTATTGAGGCACCCAGGGTAACTGGGTATTTTCCTTTAGCAAGAGATTAATAGATCCCAAAATCTGGAAGGAGGGTGGACATGGTGGTGGGTCACAGGAAAGACTCATTGCTGACAACTTGTTCTCCTTTTAGGGCAGTTTCCTAGCAGCTTTGTTGAACCTGTGGATATTCCCCCTTTGAAGCAGGGAGAAAAACTGTTTGTTTGTACCAATGACTTCACATCTCAAGAGCCAGGGAGCTTGTCATTGCAGAGAGGTAATCTCCATTCCCTTCCTTTGCTTTGCACCTCAAAAGCCTCACCTGTCCTTCCGGATGGATGAACCTAGTCACAGCATCCTGCCTAGAGTGACAGAAGAAAGAGGTGAATCTTCTAATACCTCATAACATGGGTCATGTCAAATCCACCATGGTCCTCTGGGCTTCTGCCACTTTGATACCAGTTTCTCATGATCGGTCATTACTCATGAAACTCCAAAAATTGGCATCACCTGATCATAGTAAATTTACAACTGCCTTTTAACTGACCTCCAATCCCCAAATCTTAGACTTGCATTTGGGGGAGAATGAAAGCTTTGATGCACCTGCACAGCTTTGCAGCCAAACTGTGTATCTTAGATGTACAAGAGGCTGCTGATACTTCATGCTTTAACCCCATCCTGTGCTTGTGTGCATCCCCAGCATGCACTGTGCTCTGATAGAGTGCCAGTCCTCACCCACAGCCAGGAGGGAACATGGGGAGGCAGGAATAAGAGGTGGGAAGGAATAATGAGAGCAGTCTTGAACTGGTGTGTCTCATTCTCTGCAGGAGACTTGGTGATCCTGGGGGGGTCCCTGGCCTCCAGCTGGCTCCAGGGCCGAAGCAGCTGGGGTTCCAAGGGCTTTTTCCCCTCATCATGTGTGAGGGAGCTGTGCCTTTCAGTTCGGAGACGTCAGCTGTCCCAGAGCACTCTCCTGGAGGTGCCTGCCTACTCACTGGGCCAAGCCCGGGCCCTGATGGACCTGTCTGCTCAGCTGGAGGAGGAACTGGACTTCAGGGAAGGGGATGTGATCAACATTGTTGGTGTCCCAGAGCCTGGCTGGTTTGAGGGTGAGCTCAGAGGCTGCAGGGGCATCTTCCCAGAGGGTTTTGTGGAACTGCTTACTCCTCTGCGAGCACCAGGAACCTCAGTGGATCCAGAGCCCACAGGGACTTGTGACGCCAATGGGACAGTAGACATGCCCCCCAAAGATGACAAGGAGCCAGGGAGTACTTATGGTGTTGCCCTCTATCAGTTCCAAGCCCTGGAGTCCAAGGAACTGGATTTTGATGTGGGTGACAGGATTCGGATTGTAGGCATTCTGGAGGATGGCTGGCTGGAGGGCGAGCTGAGAGGAAAACGTGGCATCTTTCCACACAGATTTGTGAGGCTGGAAGCCTCTGAGGCTTGCAGGGAAAAGGTGGATACTGGGGATTTGACCATCCATCAAGATCCAGAAAGCGCTTGCTCTGAAACTCTTCCTTTGCCTGGGAAAGATAGCAGGGAAAAGGAGGACGGCTTGGCTGCGTACCCTGAGCCTGCCACCATTTTGTCTCACAAGGAAGGGGCGTCAGAGGGTCTTCTTGGCACTGACTTGAGACAGCACCAGGCCTCTCCCAGCACAGGACCCCAAGAGCCACATCCCAAAGGCACAGTGGGCTTGGTCCCCTCTAACCACACAAAGACAGTCAATGGCATTCTCCCCTCTGCTCAGCTGCCTCCCCCACAGGGCAACAGGCCTGGCCAAGCAGGTGAGCTGGAGCCTGGGGGGACCATTTCAGCCTCCCCAGGAAACTCGGAAACTCACCCCCTCCCTCAGCATGATGGAGAAAGCCCCACTGTGCCCTTGCAGGCTCCCCACTTCCCCCAAAATCCTTGCAGGAGCCAGGCAATTTCGTCTCCTAACAGCTGGGCAGCATCCCAGCCCCAGGAGAGCCAGAGCAGCACCCAGGACCTAGACAACTGGCTGGACAGTAAACAGGAGAAGTCCAAGCCCTGTTCCAGCTTAGGAACTGCTCAGGTGGGCCTGGACACACGGGCTGGGAGCTGGAGGGAGTGCTGCCCTCTTGCAGTGCAGGGGGACGGCCGCACGGACCTGGACTCCAAACTGACAGAGCAGCTGGCCCAGTTTGAGAAGAGTCTGTCAAGTACTGGTGCGGAGCAGGACAAGGTCTCCCGTCACTTCTCTATCTTGGACTACAGCTCTGAGAAGGACATTGTCCGTGGGTCTCCTGAATCCGTATCCCACTCCAGGCAGGCAGAGAGGAGAAGGGCCCTGAGGCCACCCCCTCCTCGGCCCAGCAGCCTCGCGACAACTGCTGTGCACGTGCAGGGTGGCCAAGTGCCCAAAGGCAGGTCCCTGTCCTTCTCGGTCAAACCCTCCCGGCCTGCGCCCCGGCCTCCATCCAGCAACCAGCGGAAAAATGTGGTCCCTGCACAGCTTCAGCCCAGCACCCCAGAGCAGCGGGTGGAGGAGGGACGTGAGGACTTGACACAGGCAGGATCAGCCTCCTCCAGCTCCATCCTGCTGACTAGAATTGGAGAGGTGGAGCGAGATCTGGAGGCGTACAGCAAGACCCGTGCCGAGCTAAGCCTGATGCTGGAGGAGCAGCAGGATGAGCTGGTGAGAGCAGAGACCATGGAAAACCTTGATTTCTGTGACTCCAACATTGAGAGCCTCAGCATGGAGCTGCAGGAGTTGAGAGGTGAGTCTGCAGCAGCATGGGATGGGGGATGCTTCAGGAGCACAGGTGCCTTTGCTGTTTTACAGACACTGTTGAAGGCAGTCTTTTATACCCTACTTTAATTCCCGATTTTGGTCATTTTGTAAGTACTGTTGGAGTACAAATCATCATGATTTTGCCTTGGAGAATCACAGTGTCTTTGGATATCCCGTTGCCCTGGTCTTCCCGACCCCCTTTTCCTTCCAACTCTCCCATCTCCTCTTCCAGCCCCACCGTACATCCAGAGCCTTCATCTCATCCACTCCCAGTATGCCCGTGATGGAAAGCAAAACCACAGCTGCTGCAGTTCCAACCTCCCTGCCTCATCCCCTCTTATCTGTAGGGGAGCGAGCAGCAACTTCAGGGTGGCTTTGCTGGTGGTCCTGCAGTTGAGATTTGAGTAGTTGTCTGTGCTGTGACTGCCCTCAACCTATCAGGACACTGGGTTTCCTGTGGTTTCTGCTCTGGTGCTGATACAGACCTGTGGGGATTTATCACTCAGATGAGAAGGGGTGCACAGTAGGGGACTGAACCTGGCCTGGGAGTGGGATGGATTAGTGGGCAAAAAGTAAAGCCTGCCCCTGTGCTCCTGCCATCCATGGAGTCCTGGACAAGAAAACGGCACTGTTCTGTTGGTAACAGCAACAAAGAGCTTTCAATTGTGGCATATCTGTAGCTCAAAATGTGACTTTTGTTCTTGCACCCCAGAAAAAAATTACTCAGGAAAGAGGAATTTCCCATTATTATATCAGCACATTTGTTCTCTGAAACCTGAAGATGCCATGTAAAGATCAGTGCTGTTAATTACATTCACTTTATATTACAGTAGACAAATAGAAAGATGGGACCACATACATCTCCCACGGTCCCTTCCCAGGCTTCTCCCAGGAGCTCTGACACTGCAGTTCTGTTACCAAAACCCACGACACGCAGGAAATGTGGGCACTGCATGCAGGAGGTGGAGTGAAATGCCAACTCCTGCCTGGGAATTACTCACTCTGACTTCATTGCCTCCATACTCCCACTGCTTAATCAGCGCTGGGGAGCCCAGGCACTTTGCTGCACGATCATGTCTGAGGCAGTGCACATGGGAATGAAGGCTGACATGGGTGCACCAGGAAAACAGAGTGACAAACAACCTCCACATCAGTGGTGCACGAGAGGCATGCTTGCAAGGAGGCCTAGAGGATTTGAAGCTAGGTGAAATAACTTGAAGGTAGGAAGAGGAAAATCTAGGCTGCATCTCAAGGGAAATTTTCTGATGGGATAGGTCTTGCTGGGAAATGTCTCCTACTGTCCCAGTCCTTCCTGGCAGAGGGCTGATCCTGTGGAACCTGTGTCCTGTTGGCTTCTGGAAGTGGAAGCTTTAGGCAAGAACTAATGCACTATCCTGAGGCATCCTCAAGTTAGTAAGCTTTCAGTCATCCTAGGGGATTTTTCTCTAGTTCAAGAGACCTCTCTAGCCCTGTGATAAAGATGTGTCCTATCCAAGCTCTGTCATGTCCCTCCTGCCACATCTGAGTGTGGCCAGAAAGCACGTCTTGCTAGCCCAGCTCTAGTGCAGCAGGCCAGAACAGTAACTTGGTGTTGCATCAGCTCAGCGAAATGTGTTTGGGCCATGCCTGAGGTGTGACCTCTGCCTTACCACTGTTAGGGGAACATGGAGACACACTGGAGGCAGAAAAGCTCTCACTAAGCTTTGACCAGCAACCCAAGCAGGGCAGGCATAGTCTTGAGGGAATCCAGCCCCTCAGTGTATCTTTTGGGGAGCCAAAGGAAGAGTAGAAAATATGTGGTTTTCTACAGTAAATCTTTAAAATCATCAGGTTGCTTTTGGTGTGTCTTGTGAGCACACTGGGGTTTCGCTGATCACCAGGCCGGGGCAGGATTAGCGTTTGCCCTCCTGCAGTTGGAGTAGGAGAGTCTATTGGTTTTATTTTTGTCTTCTACCAGCTGAGAGCATGGGCTCTGCATTCCTAACAAGTGTTGCAAGAACCTGAGACATGGATGACATCCACAGACTCTCACGCTCTCTGTCAAGGGCATGTTGTGGTTGTCTCTTGGTTTCTTATAGAAGCTCTGTGTCTGGCATGGAAAATTGGGAATATGTTGTGCCCTGCAGCGAGAGGCGTTACTGGAGTGCGTATTTCTATAGCCTCCTGGAAACTTATTTTGTTGTTGGCACTGGACTCCATAACCCAGGTAATCCCTTCAAGCCTGTTCCTGTCAGCGGGTGGACCAGCTGTTCCCCCTGGGGCAGGGAACCAGGCAGCTGTGGCTGCATGGCACTGTGTAGGCACTGCTCTGTCTTGCAGGGAGCAGCTCCTCTCCCGATCTTCCCGTGACTGTGGGTGAGGGCTGGGAGGGGCATGGGCTCAGCATCAGGGTTGAGCCAGGGGCAGCCTGAAGGCCTCAGTTTGCCCCAACGAGGTGTGGAGCAGAGCCCAGCCTTTTCTAGACCACGTTGTTGCCTCCACGCCATCAGGGGTGGGAAGGCAGAGGAAGATCTGGTATCCCAGCTCTGGTTTGTGGCTTCCTGCAGTCTCACACACGCTCTGTTTCCCTTCCCTGAGGACACTGGTCTCGGGGCAGGGCCTCTGCATGCTCCAGTGCCCTCCTCTTCCCTGCCTCAGAGCTGCCTTCGGAGAGACTTTGGCAAAGCCATGGAGCCGGTTTGGGCGGTGAGAGCCTGCCCAGCCTGGCTCCCCTCCTCGCTCCGGGCTGGTTACTGATTACTTTGGGCAGCAGGTGGAGGAGGCCGGGGCTGGCAGCGATTGGGCCCGTGCCTTTGCTGGCTGGTTTCAGGAAGCAGCACCTGCGTTTCACTTGGGACGGGAGTGCTGGAGCAGAGTGGAGAAGTGTCGTCAGCCCGGGGCTGGGCTCAGGGAGCAGAGAGAGAGGGGAGTCGGCCCCTGTGCCCCACCCCACAGGACTATGCGCACCTGTCCTTAGAGGAAACACTGCATGGAGGATCCGAGACAACCGCGGCTCCTCAGCTGGGAATATGAGGACTGTTGTGCTGTACGGAGAGAGGACGTGGCTGGCTGCAACGACAGACCCAGGGCGACAAGGAGGCAGTACCCGGGCAGCCGAGGAGCAGACAGCGGCTGGGACAGTTCCAGGAGACAGGAGGGCATCTCTGTGGACCAACAGAGCAGGAATGGAGACTGTGGAGGTTTTTGGAAGGGAGAGACGCAGTACATGGACTGCAGGAGAGCAGACGATGTTTGGGAAGGCAAAAGACAGGATAGAGAGGGCAGAAACTACAGGGTGTATGAGAGGGAGGGTGTTCAAAACAGAAACTGCAGTTCCGAGATAAGAGAAGGGCGGAACAGAGAGAACAGAGTACCTGGGCAGTATAGGGAGAGGGGAAGGCAGTATGGAGAGGACAGGGGCCTTGGAGACTGTAGGGAGGGGGGAAGGTGGTATCAGGACTACAGAGATCCTAGGGACTACAGTGAAGATGAAAGACATTATAGGAAAAAGGAACTGTGGCACAGGGAAGAGAGGGATTCTGGGGAGTATAGGAAGAGGAGAAAGCAGTATAGAGAGGATGGAGGCAATCTAGTATATAGGGAAGGGGAAAAGGAGTGTAGAGATGATGGAGGCCCTAGGGCATATAGAGAGCAGGAAAGGCCACGTGTAGGTATCAGGGACCAAGTAGACCAAGCAGATATTGAACAGCACAGAAGACCCAAAAGCCATGTCATGGACCACAGCAGTCCAGACAGAGGTTGTGAAGTTCCTGCATTTGCAGTCAGGTCCTCGGGAGATGGTGGCGTGAACCTGGGGTCAGGTACCTGCTACACACAGTTCAAGACATGCGTCGTTGACTACGACAGCTGTGGGGAGCTGGAAGGAGAAGCCCCAGGGCCTGGGATGCCAGCCAAGAGCAGCAGTGGAGCAGAGCGCTCGAGGGTACGCACGGGCCGGCCGGACTGGAGCCAGGTCTTCGAGCAGGAGGCTGAGGAAGCAAACAGGGTGGGCTCTGTGCTGCAGCGGAACAGCTTCTACAGACGGACGGCTCCCAGTGCCCTGCGGCACTCAGAGTTTGTGCAGACCAGGAAGATAAAGCAAGGTACACAGGGAAATGGTGGGCAGTTCCCTTGGGTGTGCCTTCACCCTGCCCTTCACCCAGGCACCAGGGCAGCACGGGGACTCTCGTACACGTGGGTGGCCAGCACAGACAGGCTCTCACAGGAAGGCTCCTCCCTGGGATTTATTGAAATGAGCATCATGGTCGTTACCCCTCTGTAAAGCCTCTGCAAGGGGATTTTGTGGAGGCCCAAGTGAGAGGGAAGCAGAGGTGGCACAGACTCAATGCTGTCCTTTCTGTCACTCCTGAGTGTTTCAGGTACACCCTAAAACTTGTGGCCCTGGTTTGTCTGTTCTTTTAGGGCCCTGAGGAAGTTCCTCATGAGGGAAAGGGTGAGATGCTGGGTTATTTCCACTGCCTGTTTTACTTTTATAACCCATCTTGAATAGATTCTACGTGTAAGAACCAATTCCTGACCCTGAGCATGAGTATGGCAGCTGTTCACAGGCAGCGCAAACAGGAAATAGAGGAAACTGTTGTAGCACTCAGACATATGCAGAGAGCAAGTACTCAGAGTTGTGTAATTCACCAGGGCAGGACACTGAGGCACCTGCGTGTTGGGCGGTGTCACCGATGGGAATCTCCTGCATCGCCAGCCCCTTGCCTGTGCTACATATTGCGTGTCCTGTGTCCTGGGTCCCCAAGCCATCCCTGGGTCTCCAGTCCTATCAAATAGCACCCTGGAGCTGGAGAGTCACCAAAGTGGAAGGCTTAGGCTGTCTTGGCATGGGTGAAATCATTGCATTGATGCTGTGGCTGTGTCAGAGTTAGCTGCAGACAGATTTGTGAAGCTTGGCTGGTTGTTGCAAGAATATTGGTATGGGGAGGGGAAGTGGCAGCAAGGTGCTGGGGTCTGGGCAGAGGGACAGAAGGAGCCCTTCTCGATGGACAGGCCTCCATGTGTCTGAAAACCTGTTAGTTCCTGTGCCCTTTCTGCCAGCATCTGTCTCATGTAGCTGTGTGTGTGAACTCTCCATGAAGTGAGATTGAAATGGAGAGGAAAACTGTGCAACAGCCAAAGCGATGGCAAAGCTGGAGGCAGTGACTACCTTTGCCTTAGCATGAAATCTATCCTCTAGAGATACTTGATTAAGCAGGCTCCAATGGCTGCATTTCTGCACTCTCAGGCCACCCTGTTAGGGTGGGACTTTGCTCAGCTGTGTCCCCAGGGCGAGGAAAGGGAGAGGCTTTGCATTGCCAAGATGTTCAAAGGGCAGCAGGGGAGCCAGGAGGAGGCCAGGAACAGAGTGGGATGGGAAATGGTCCACAAAGCCTTAGGAGGCTGGAGCAGTGCTGGCTTGTCCAGCTTTTGCAAGAGTTGGACAGACTATGATGCCAAGTGAAAGCCTTCGCTCTTCAGGGCTGAAGGATTTTTCCCCACTGTGGCAGGCTCAGGGGCATGGGAGTAGCTGTGAGAGGTGCAGGGCAGGATGCCCTCATCATCAGCACCAGTGTCTCACAGCAGGAAAGGAGGGATGAATGCTCCAGGTATTTCAAACACTGTCCATCCTGTGGCCTCTTTCTGGCTGCAGTTGTCTGTTGCTTTCCTCCTCCTGCCCTGCTGGGGCACAGTGCTGGACCAGCAGCAGCCCTCCTTGGCATGTAATGCTTTGTTGCTGTAGCTGCCTCAATGCAAGATCCCACCAGCACCTCCCCAAAAGAGCTCCCATTGTGCTTGGCAGCAGACACCCTCCTACACAGCTGGCAGGGAAAAGACAGCTCTGGTTCCCCCTCAGTGTGTGCTCCAGGCACCTTTTCTAATGCTGTTTACTTCTCTCACAGGTTCCTCCTCCATCCCCTGAGTAACAGAAATTGGGACTTGAAAGCCTCAGTAGAGATTGTAGAATCATAGAATGCTTTGGGTTGGAAGAGACCTTACAGATCATCTAGTTCCAGTGCCCCTGCCATGGGCAGGGATGCCACACACTAGATCAGGTTGCCCAGGGCCCCATCCAGCCTGCCTTGAATACTTCCAAGCCGATAGAGATGATCTTTTCTGTTAGGAGGGTTATCACACTTCTTACAGATTTCTGTACGCTGTAACCGGGTGACAGCTACTTGGTTAGAGCACCTGTGCTGGGATGAGACTCAGATATGACTGCCTGACACATCAACAGGAGAACCCACCTGTCATAGCTTTGCTGCTTAGTCACCATCACTCTTAAAGGTTTTTTGCATGTTATGTGTTGCATTTCAGCTCTGAACCCCAACCTTTTTCTCCTAAATTAGAGCTTTTTAGTTGATGGATATTCTTCCCAGGCAGGTACTGTCATTAAGTAATTTTTCAGTCTTCAGTTCTTTGTAGTGGAGTCTTAAAATACCCATGTCAAAAACTCACAGGAAGACCTTTAAGTGTTTATTCTTCCTGATGCTCTCTCATTTTTCAGTTCAGACTCTTTTAAAACAGTGGACTTGAGAGCTGGGTGAGGCATTCTGGGTGCGTGTCAGCACTAGTTTACCTTGCTATGCTCTTGTGCCCTTGTCCAAAATCCCAGTCGTCCTCTGCAACAGTCAGGGAACTCTTGCTGAATTTTGTCTGATCAAGTAAAATAATTACTCCCCAGAATACAATCCTGCATGTGGCTGCATTTCTTGTTCCCATTAATACATTAATGCGTTTGCCTGCATTAAATCTGCTTGGTTTGAGTAATTCCATCTTATTCAGGATACCCTGGATCACTCAGTGACTCATAAGCCTCATCTTTATTTTGTGATCCTGTCGAATTGATCTTCAGTTCTCTACATGACAGCAGTGATTTTCCATTTACTTTATTATGTGGGATTAACTAAATCCATTCTCTGGAGAACCTGTTTAGAAATGCCTTTTTTTCTGGATAGTCTCCACTGACAGTGGGTTTTCAGGGTGTTTTTGTTTGGGTTTTTTTTGCTTTTTAGAAAGAAAGAAGCAGAAAATTTATTGTATAATTCTACCTTTTTGCCAGGTTTGCCAAAAACCGTACTCTCGCTGCCTACTTGTGGGATTGTGTCATTGTAGGGTTTCTTTTGTCCTGGATGGAAATAAAGGTCTATTATAAAGTAGCATTTTATTTCCTCATTTAAAAGATGAAAATTGAATTCTTCCATCCATGGATTTTTCTTGATGTCTTTCTTTTCTCATTTTTCTGTGCTTCAGAGTTCCTGGTGTGTCTATTATCTATTATCCACTTTCTATGTTCATTTATATATTTATATTTGCTGTCTTTATTGAAGCACAGATGCAGGACAGATTTTTTCATCAATACAGTTCTCTTTGTGTTTTTTGGATTGTCTATTTAAAACATCCTTTTAAAGAACTTTCAGCTTTCATTCTTTTTTCCATCAGTGTTTTTGCTCACACTTCTGTTGATGCCCTGACTCAGCTTTAGCAGCTTAGCTCTTTTACACCATCATATTACTTCACTTTTTTCTGTGTCAAGGATTGGAGTCATCCTCTGCTGGATTGGGGAGGATGCCATGGGGTTGTCTGGGCAACCAGAGGCCGTTTGGGGCGATGGTTGTGGTCTCACCTGGCAGAGAGACATCCTCACCAAGCAGGCTCTGCATTAGACATGTTTGGGACACCAAGCCACTCCCGTAGCCCTGGAGAAGCATCCCTGTTCTGCCCCTGTTCAGCTCACTGGTGTATTACCAATGTCTGGAGTAAGAGTTTTCACCCTAGCCAGATCCTGCTCCTGGCAGCGAGTTTAGCCTTTCGCTCAGATTAATTATTCCCTGCCCTAGTTTCATCGCCTCCCCTCTCAGGGTCGGCAGTGGCTCCTCCCCTCCCGGCCTCCACATACTTCAAATATTTGCAGCTGGTTTGTTTTGTCCTGAGTCACTGCTTGACTGTGCTGAGCCGTGGGCCCGGGGCCGGGCTTGCCTCGCGGCTGGTGCAGCTCCGCCGGAGATTCCTGGGACTGTCCCCGGCGCTGATGGGCCGCACGTCCCTCTCCAGGCTGCATTAGCGCCCGCCGGGCTGCGCCGAGCCTGCGGGATGCTGCCAGGTGAGCCCCGAGGAGGAGCAGCTGGGGGGCGATGCAGACCTCTGGGTGAGCCCTGCAGCGTGGTGCACACGCATCCCATTGGATCCGGTCTGGTGGGCCACCTCTGCTCCCAGAGCCGGGCAGGGAAAACCTCTAATTGCATGTGTGCTCCCACTAGGAGGTTGGGTAATAGCAGCTCAAAGTTTTCGGTAATTGGAAGAAAGTTGATGACAGTGGCATTTCTCAGACGAGCAGGATGAGCCGTGTGATTTCGACAGCAAATCACAGCCTCCCCGGGAAGGGCAGAGATGGGAGTGTGCTCCATCTTCACACCTCGTTGCCAGGGCTGGGTTAGGAGCTGGTGCTGGATCTCTCATGGGTCGGCAGGGGTACTAGCAAAGCTCAAAAGCAGATGCTCCTGGGAGGCTGTCTCAGACCATCAGACCGAGAAGAAACAGGAGAACAAAATCTGAGTCTCTGAAAATTGTGATTGAGAACATTGTTTATGGAAATGTATTTCTGAATGCCTATTTGGCAACTGTGTCATGGGTAAAGATGAATTTGTCACTGGATTGGAGTTTGGTGGCTTCATGAGAAATACGAGTCATATTCCTGCAGGCCGACAAAGCCCGTTCAAGCTGTGGTGTATGTCTTAGCACCTTCAAAGTTGGTGGGCATGATTAATCAAATTGAAAGGTAACATTTAAATAGAAAATCTGTGAAGTAAAATGGAGATCTGTTTAAAAAATACTTGCTGGATGACCAAAACCCACAGCTGTGAAATTGGTAGGTTTAGTTAACTGCTGAATAAGCCTCATTTAGGGAAGGCTGCTATTAGACATACAAGAATGTGTGACAAACAGGAAAAAATAAATTGATGACAATTAACAGAGATAGTATGAAATACAAAAAGTGAGTTTTTAAATGCATCAGAAACAAACGCTAATACATATTGGTCAGATATAAGAGCCAAATATTAAAAATAAATTCTGTATTTGAATATTTTGAGCTGCAAGTGTTTGGAAAGAAGTAGGACAACTTTTGAGTTTATTGCTGAAGGAGGATGCTGGACTAGTCATAAACAAGAGTCCTAAGAGACTTGACTTCAATGTAGCCTTGTTTTTGAAGGAATCTTGAAATTTCCAGAAAGAGCAAGAAGGCCGGAGGAGAATTCATTTGTATGAGTTTTCAAAATCATGCAAATACTAATACAGTGTAAGTGGGTAGAACTGGTGCCCAGCATTGTGCCAGGTCAACCAAGCTGAGCTGATGACTACTGTGGGCTTAAAATCTGTGCAGGGAAGGTTTCAATTTCTCTTCCATAGGCAGGGATTTGACAACCACCATTGGCAACCACTTGCCAAAGAAGGGTGTCATGGAACTGGCAATCTCACAGGTGTGGGTTGAATCCTTGGCACAAGGTACTTTCTGTAAGGGCCTAGCTTAGATTTACTTGCGTGGGGTTTGCTTGGTGGAGTGTGGGGAGCTGCTGCATTTGCCAGCTGCGCTGGGCATCCCCAGCTTTGTTTTGGGGAGCTGGAGCCAAACACATGGTGTGACTGCAGTTTAGCTGTGGCTAAGGCTGGGAGCACATCAGGGTTGTTTGGTGGTGCAGTGAACTCCCGAGGTGTCTTGTACAAAACTTAATGTGGTGGCATTTTGCCTGGGGCTAGATACAAAATCCTGTTCTTTGATGAAAGCAAATGTAATCTTTTCCATTTGTCTTCCCAAATGCTGCTGCATGGGTCATTTCTGGCTGTGATTTTGGCTTGTCTTCATTTTCAAGATTCTTCCCAGCCCACCCCATGCAGTAGTACCATCTCACCCGCCTACCCCCTCTGGGTTTCACACACCTGTTTGCATTGCAAATTAGCACCTTCCTGTTTCTTCCCGGTTGCCTTCCCACTTGAGCTTGCTCTCCTGCAAAACAAGTGCCATGCCTTCTTTAAAGTAACTCATTTGTTGTTGCTTCATTAACTCTCTGAGCCACAAAGACCTGCTGACTGTAGTATCTTGGTGTTTAGTTGTCCCTCCTGTACATTTTTCTGCTCATATCCTGTTCAGGCTCCAAGTGCTGTGTCTAGGGATATCCCTGTGGGTGTTTGTGGAGGACCTTGCATAGCAGGGCCCAGTGTGCTGCTGAGACTTTGCAGATGCTGTGGAAATGCAAAGAGCAAAACCAGTTAAACCCAGCGTCTGCTCCCAGGCCCTCCTTGCGGATTCCTGCTGCATTAGAGTTGATAAAGTTCATCATCAGGGACTGCTGGAAAGCCAAGACAGGCTCCAATGGGGTTAGTCTTAAGGCTAGTTGCCAGTAGGAATCAGTGAGGCCTTCTCTTCCCAATGATTGCCTACTAAATGTAGTGCTGTTTGTGTCACTGAGTCCTCCTCCATGGAGCTGGTCGTTTTGCCTTTCCCCAGGCTAGATTTCAAGGCAGGGCAGCAGAGATGCCAGCTTAGAGAGATGCGTATCTTCCCTCCCACATCGAGGGCATCTGAGTGTTTCAGCTGGGTTTCCCATTTGCCAGGCTGGTGGTGGGAATGATTTTGAAGTTGTTCTTTCTGCAGAGAGGCACGGTGGTTCGTCCTCAGCCCAGGTGGCTGTAAGAACTTGCTGTTTGGTGCTGATGCTCCTGGTTTCTGCCCTAGCTGCTCTGCAATGGGAAGGGCCAAAAGGGCTGGCATGGTTTCAGATAATCATGTGCTGAGTCAGTGTCTCAGCTTGGGCGTCTTCTTTCTCGGGTTGTTTCGTTGTGAAGACCCCGGCCTGGGAGAGCAGTGGGCAGGATGCTTAGGCTGAGGCAGCAATTTTCCCATCCCATGTTTCATGCTGCCGTGCTGGGCACTGCCATCACCCCACAGGGCACGGCTGGGGGCTGCCTGCAGCCTGCCCAGCACCTGGGCAGAAGCAGCTGGGAGCATGGGGGTCTCTTGGGGCCGTGCACAGTCGGTGCTGTGGTACCAGGATAAGTCCCAAGCCCTGCTGGGTGTCCCTGGGTTTAATAAGGGCTGAGCCTCTGTTGCCTGAGGCTGTCACCGGAGGGGTCAGGGAGGTGGAGATCTGGAAGTGCCTGTCCTGCAAAAACATTCCCAGAAATGTCTGAGCTGGGGCATGTCTGCAAATCTAAAAAAATTCCATTGATGAAGGGCAGCTGGGGCTCCGTAGCAGGCGGCGCATTTGTGGAATCAGCCACTGCCATGAAATGGGGTACCCGAGGCAGGCTGGGCGCTGCAAGGGGCTCCGTGCTGCCCTGAAATGGGGGAGACCCCAGTGTTCCTGGCCTCAGAGGGGTGACAGGGAGCGGTCGGGGAGGGGCGGTGGGAACACCGTGGCCGTGGTTTCGGTCCGAGGGCACAGCCTTTGAACGCAGGCAGGTGGGGCAGAGAGCGGCGGGGCCCAGGAATCTGCGGGGGGATAAAATGTCTCAATGGAAGCGGGAGGGGGCTGGGCCGGCCCGGGGCCGCAGGTGGGGCGGAAAACCAGGAGGAGAGGCGGCCGCGGGGGTCTGGACGGGGCCGAGGAGAGCGGCCCGCAGCCCCGGGCCCTGCGGGCGGGGCGGCCCTGCCCGGCCCCGCTGGCCGGAATCCAGCTCCAGGCTTTGCCGGCGGCAGCAGCATTGCGGTGCCCGGGGCCCTCCGCGGCCATTGAGATGGAAATGCCCCGCGGCTGGAGAGTGGAGACCCAGCTCCCAGCCTGAGGGAGGGGCGGCCGCCATTGCCCGGCGGGGCAGCGGGGGCTTCGCTCCGTGTCTGCAGCCTCCCGGAGCCGCGAGGTGGGAGAGGACCCGGGCCCCGGCCGCTCTAGGGGCAGACCGTGTGGAGCAGGTTTGTTGCCCGGCGCGCCGGTGCCGGGGCTTTCAGCGCTCCTGGTGCTGCGAGGGTGGGCTGTGGGAGCAGCCGGGTCTGCCTGCAGCCCTGGGGATGGCCGCTCTGGAAAGGCCCTTGGTCTCTCAGTAGTGCTGTTTCTCAGCCTCATGGGTTACAGGTGTCGAGGTTCAGATGCTGTTTGTCTCATGTCCTCGCATCCTTGCTGGAGCATGCTGATCTCGTTTATCTGTTTTGCAGAGATGACTCTCCTGTCCTCCCAGACACCATCCCTGGAGCCATCCTCGGCCGCCACTGAGAGCGCAGAGCAAAGGATGCTGGAGAAGAGGGCCAAAGTTATTGAGGAACTGCTCCAGACAGAGCGGGACTATATCAGAGACCTGGAGATGTGTGTGGAGAGGATCATGGTGCCCCTGCAGCAGGCACAGGTAGGAGGTGGGAAGGGAGGGGAAGCTGTGGTGCAGCACTGGTGGATTGGGGTGAAGATACTGAGTCCATTTAGTTCTCAGAGGCGACCAAGTAGCACGGGAACCCATAGAGGAAATTTAAGCTATTCTGAGGAGAGGAGGGTGGTTCCCACTGCTCCGTGCACTTGTTGAAATAGCCCATGTGCTTTGAGATCCTGCTGAACTCTCATCCTTGCTGGGAGCAAGAGACCTGGCAGCAAGTATCACAGATTGATTTTCTGGGGCAGGAAAAGTTTCTCTTCATTTGGTTTATAGGTTAAATTCATTGATAGGAGAAATAAGATATGGAGTCTTGGCATGGGACAGATTTAGTGGGAAGAGAAAGAGAAAACCAGGTGAGCAGAGGCAGAATTGCTGGGAAAGAGAAGGACACTGTGGTAGGACACATAAGGAGTGAGAGTTTTGGTGCACTGGGGGACAAGGAAATGTGTACAGGAGTCACTGCGATGAGAGGAGGGCACACCAGGTGCCTGCTGTGAAGCTGAGGATTGATGGGTTGCAGGAGGGCAATGGAGGTGGGGGGGGGCTGTTGGATCTGACTGGGACATGTTCCCCATCCAGGACATCTCTTTTCCCATTCACTAGATGCAGAACATAGACTTTGAGGGCCTTTTTGGAAACATCCACTTGGTAATTAACTTCTCCAAGCAGCTGCTGTCCACCTTGGAGGCTTCAGATGCCATTGGTATGAATTCTGCTGTTACCTTTTCTCAGAAGGCTGAGATGGGCATTGCTAGTGGCAAGACATAACAGTTTAAATGGTGGGAGAGGATCACCGGGACTGGGCTTTCTCCCTGCTGGTCCCCATTGCCACTCATCAGTCCAACAGCGAAGCCAAGGAGATCTGTGTTGCCCCAGGGGTCACCATGCTGAGACACAGTGCCTGTGGCCATCTGTGGCCCTTTGCCCCACAGTGCTGCCAGCTTGAGTTGTTCAGGCCTTGGGCTGCCTGTGCCTTTGCTCTGTGGCCCCAGTGACCAATGTCTCCACTACTCCCCCTGGGAGACCTGGACTGATTGAGCTCCCTGTGCTGGTAGGTGATGAGGAGGGGTCCTGCATGCTGTAGTAGCACTGTCTTCTTGAGCTGTGTGTGCAGAACAGGGACACTGGATGTCTTATCATGAGACACACCAGTGTTTTTGGAGGCAGCTGGGGACGAGGAGGCACTGAAGTCCTGCTTTGCTGCTGTCTGCAGGGCCAGTGTTCCTGACACAGCGTGCAGAGCTGGAGAGTGTCTACAGGGTGTATTGCCAGAACCACGATGAGGCCATTGCACTGCTGGAAACCTATGAGAAGGATGAGAAGATGCAGAAACTACTTCTGGACCTGCTGGATAGCCTCAGGTTTGAGCCTCTGGCTGTGGTTGCCACCAGGCTGGGATAGGGGGATCAGTTTCCAACATCCCTGCCCCTCTGTCAGCGGTGTTTGGACAGTTCAGGTGGTGGCTGGAGCATAGTTCACCAGGCTCTGGGTTCAAATGGCCCCCTGCTCCAATGCACAAGTGCTGGGAAACCTATAGACCCCCTTAAAATCTGCAGAGAAGCCACCAATGTATAGAGAAGGTGGCATGTCCTGGACTGAGGGCTCCTGTTCCCCAAACCCTGATCCACCATGGCTGGTGAGGAAGGAGCTGCTTTCCCTGGCTCGGCAAGTGCCAGGGCTCCAGCTTGTGGAGGTAAATGCCCCGGGAGCCAGCAGTGCCGACAGCTGCTACGGGAGAACGGGGCTGCCCACTGCCCTGGCAGCCTCACTGGCAGGGCACAGACACTGGCTGTGGGATTGCACACCTGCCACCCCATTAACCCTTGCTTTTCTTTGCTTTTTGGCACTCTGTGGGCCGGCAGGAGCCTGTACAGTGAGTGGTAAGTGCATCCTTCCTCTTAGTCCCTGCTTGTCTGTCCGTGTTGGTCTGGCCATTCCCTTGTAACTAACCTCCTGCCACAGGCTGGGTGCATGCTGGGGGGCCCTAACAGTGCTTTGTGGAGGCACGACTGGGAGGAGAGGGGTGTCTGTGGCATGACTGCAGCAGAAGCAGTGGGTGGGCTGCACAGGTAGGCAGCACAAGTGATGAGGCGATGGGAAGGAAACAGGATTTGGGAGCCCTCGGCCCCAAGGAGCCAGGAAAGCCCTACAGTGACTGCAGTCCTGCAGTCAGTCTGTCCTGCACTGGGGGACAGATCTGGGCAGCTGGGTGGTGGAACAGCATCTGAAACAAGTGGCTGTCTGGCAAGTGTGAGGCTGTGCCTATGTGGGATTTCATGGTGGGTCTGGTAATGGGGAGGATCCTGGCTGGGAAGGGTCACCTGGTGCGAGTGAGGACCAGAAACCTGGGGTTGATCTGAGAGCACCAGCAGTTCAGGAGCGCAATGAGTTTGGACATAAGGGTAGCATGACTTATGAAGTACAGTGGATTTAGAGGCATTGGAGTTCTGGGTCTGGCTGGCACTGGTTTGAGGGGGCAGAGTTTGTGTGGCAGAGCTGGACTGACACCTGATACATCTCCTTTGTCCTGACTTTCCAGGGGTTGCACAAACTACATTAACCTGGGCTCCTTCCTCATCAAGCCCGTGCAGAGGGTGATGCGGTACCCACTGCTGCTGATGGAGCTGCTGAGTGCCACCCCCGAGGCTCACCCTGATAAGGCACCACTCACAGCTGCTGTCCTCGCAGTCAAAGAAATCAACGTCAACATCAACGAGTACAAGCGCCGCAAGGACCTGGGTGAGGAGCTGGGCAGAGATAGACAGGAGTGGGTGTGCTGAGGTTGGTGTCTGCTGGCCACTGGGCCTTAGCTGGCAGCCATGGTCACGGAGGAAATCTCACTGCTCAGGGGAGTTTGGTCCCATCGCCTTTGTAACTGCCCTTCAAGTAGCTGCTAGTTGTGAGCAGGTCCCCCTCTGCCTCCTCATGTCCAGCCTGCCTGACTCCCCCAGCTCTCCTTGTGGGTTAGGAGCTGTGACTCTCCCACATCTCTCATGGCCTTCAGGCACCAAAACTAGACACAGTACCCAAGTGTAGCCTCCCTGGGACTGAACAGAGGGAGAAAATTACTCCTTTTGATACCTGCTGGCCACTCTCCCTCTTTTCCCTTGGAAGCCCCTGGTTCATGCAGATCTTACACTTTAGTCCTGCCTCATAGCCCCACTGAAGCTGAGGTGACAGAGGCTGCCTGTGATGATTGCTTGTATTTGCTAAAGAAGCAATATAGAAGCATACCTTTTGTATGTCCAGTGATTATTGTGCACCATCTCCTATGTCACCTTATGCTGGCACTATGCATAATCCTGTGGAAGAGCTTGAATGGTTTGTCTGCAAACTGTAGGGCATCTACAAATAGGTGGCACAGTGCTGGATGGGATGGGAGGTTATGATACGATATTTTACAAGGGCACGTAGTGATAGGACTGGATAAACTGAGAGAAAGTAGATTTAGATTAGATATAAGGAAAAAAATCTTTATACTGAGGGTGGTGAGGCACTGGATCAGGCTGTCTGCAGAAGTTGGGGATGAAAGTGTTCAAGACCAGGTTGGATGGAGCTTTGAGCGACTTGGTCTAATAGATGTCGCTGCCCATGGCAGAGGGGTTAGAACTAGATCATTTTTAGGTCACTTCCAACCCAAGCCATTCTATAATATGTGGGGTTCTTGGGACTGCAGAGGCTTGGGGAAGAGGAGAACTAACAAGGTGATTGTTGATGAGGCAGTGTAAGACATGGGTGTTTGTGCTTACAAAGGTTTTGATTTCTATATCAATGTCTTTAGTGCTAAAGTACAGGAAAGGGGATGAGGATAGCCTCATGGAGAAGATCTCCAAGCTCAACTTCCACTCTATCATCAAGAAATCCAACCGTGTGAGCAGCCACCTCAAGCATCTCACAGGCTTTGCACCCCAGGTACTGTGCATCAGGTGCACTTACACCCTGCAGTGCTTCTCCAGAGGTACCTGCTGTCCCCCCACACCCCTTCCCCCTGTGCAGCTCTCACCCAGGCCACTGAGGCAGCGTGAGCTTAGGGTCTGAGCCACCCATCTCTGCTGTCCAGTATGTGGGCAGGAGGGCCCCACATCTTGCACTCTGGGAGGTGCTGAGTCCTGCATTGCCTCCCTTGAAACACTTTCTCTCATAGCTGAAGGATGAAGCCTTTGAAGAGACAGAGAAAAACTTCCGGATGCAGGAGCGTCTGATCAAGTCCTTCATCCGGGACCTTTCCCTCTACCTGCAGCATGTCCGGGTGAGTCAGTCTGGGTGTGATACCCAGCCCGTGAGGCTCACCATGCACTGCCCCTTCTGTCTGCATGGTGTGTCCCTGCAGTGCCTCTGGCCACAGCTCCTGCCTCAGCCCTGCAGAGAGGTCTGGGCTGCCCTGGGAGCCCCTTCTGGGCAGCAAGGATGGCTCGTCTCACTGTGTCTCCCTGGTGCAGGAATCAGCTTGTATGAAGGCACTGGCAGCAGGGAGCATGTGGGACCTGTGCACAGAGAAGGGAAGTGGGGACTTGGACCAGTTCCAGAAAGTGAATCGTCTCATCAGTGACCAGCTCTTCTCCAGCTTTGTGAGTGAGGCTGTGCTCTCATGTGCTGGGGATGCCCCTTTGGGACTCACCCTGGGGGTCTGCTGCAGGTGGGCAGGCCCTGGGAGGCTACAGGGAGGGTAACCTGGGAGAGCTGTGAGCATTCCTGCTTAGCTCTGCCCTCCTGAGAGCTTTGATGCCTGGGAATTTATGAATGTGCCTGTTAGATACACATTTTTTCAGCCCTACCTGAAATGCTACAACTCTTTATGTGAGTGGTTCAGGTACTTCCCATAGAGTTACCCATGCTGGCGCAGTTATGTAAGATTATAGAATAATTGCTGTTGGAAGGGACCTCTGGAGCTCCAGTGGGTGCCATCAGGAGACAGTGACTATACTGTCCTGGGGAGGTTGTGTGCTGGAGAGTGAGCTGCTGGCATTCACAGTGGGAGAGAGCACCTTGTCTCACCTTCTCGCTGCACCTCTGCCCCCCAGAAAGAGCGGACAGAGCGGCTGGTGAGCTCGCCCCTGAGCCAGCTGCTGAGCATGTTTGCGGGGCCCCACAAGCTGGTGCAGAAACGCTTCGACAAACTCCTCGACTTCCACAACTGCACCGAGCGAGCGGAGAAGCTGAAGGACAAGCGAACGCTGGAGGAGCTGCAGTCAGCCCGCAACAACTACGAGGCCCTCAATGCGCAGCTGCTGGATGAGCTGCCCAAGTTCCTGCGCTTCGCCAAGGAGCTGTTTGCCAGCTGCGTGCGGGGCTATGCCGAGGCACACTGTGACTTCGTGCGCCTGGCCCTGGAGGAGCTCAGACCCCTGCTGTCGGTGGGTTCCCACAGTGCAGGCAGTGCCCTGGGCTCAGAGCAGCACTGATCTCTGCAGGGTTTATCCCTGAGCATCACTGGGACCTGTCACATCGTGGGGGAAGCTGCTACTGCAGTTTCAGGCCACAAGTGACTTGTGGAGGGCTCTTGTGGGATGCTCGGGGCAGGCATTGCAGGGTTATGGTGCAACTGTGTGTAGAAGGCTCTTGGAGCAGTAGCAGGAGAGCATTCGCCTGGGAGAATCTCAGGTCATGAGTTTGAGGACCACTTAGAGCTGAGTCCAGACAGGACTGCAGACCTGGGTCTTATGCAAGTTACAGGCAGGACTCAGACCCCTGCCGTGGTCTGCTCTGTAGCTCTTGGCCACTTCTCCAAGCAGCTGTCACCTAACCAGGATCCCCAACTTTGCTCTGGTTGCAGTTGCTGAAGGTGTCTGGCAGGGAGGGGAACCTGATTGCCGTCTTCCAGGATGAGCACAGTCGAGTCCTCCAGCAGCTCCAGGCCTTCACTTTCTTCCCAGAGTCCCAGGCGGCTCCCAAGAAGACTTTTGAAAGGAAGAGCATGGAACGGCAGTCTGCCCGGCGGCAGCCCCTTGTCGGCCTGGTGAGTGCCCTCTGCCCGGTGTCAGGGCTTGCAGAGCCCAGGACAGCCACTCACACCTGCCTTGTTCCTCTGCAGCCAACCTACCTCCTGCAGTCAGACGACATCCGAGCCACCCTCCTGGCCCGCTATCCCCCAGAGAGTCTCTTCCAGGCTGACCGCAATTTCAATGCTGCCCAAGACCTGGATGTCTCCCTGTTGGAAGGAGACATTGTGGGCGTCATCAAGAAGAAGGACCCCATGGGCAGCCAGAATCGCTGGCTTATAGACAACGGGGGTAGGTGGCTGTTCCCTGCCCTTGGTGCCTGCTGTGAGTCCCCTCCTCTGGTCTCCCTGTGCCCCAATCTGAGCTCCCTTCCTCTCCCTCTCTGCAGTGACGAAAGGCTTTGTGTACAGCTCCTTTCTGAAGCCTTACAACCCCCGCCGCAGCCAGTCGGACGTCTCCGTGGGCAGCCACTCCTCCAACGAGTCGGAGCACAGCAGCTGCTCTCCCCAAAGCAACGCCACCCTGACCTTCAGCCCCAGTGGGGCGGCCGTCACCTTCACTCAGAAGCCCCTGCAGGACTCTGCCTCCCCAGCAGATGTGTACCAGTCCCCACAGCCCCCACTGGAGGTGGACTCGCCCTCCCTGCCCCGGCTTGGCTCTGGTGACAGGACAGCCCCACTGGCTGGGACAGTGACATCTCAGCACCGCTACAGCCGCCCCGAGCTGGGCTGCAGCCCCAGCTCTCGCAACGGGCACCCCACCAAAGCACACTTCAGGCCCACACCCTCAGTGGAGGACAGAGACTCTGGGCTGGAGAACAGCGAGTCAGAGGGCAACCAGGTGAGTCTTCAGCCACCCTCCTGGGGCTGGGGAGGCCAAGGGCTAACCACTTTGTTTGACTGGAGACTGAATCATCCTCCTCCCTGGCAGTGACAGGGAAGATGTAGGAGGTGGAGTATGAGACAGAGAACTAGGCTGCAAATGGGGGTGGGCAGAGGCCAAGATGGGGCCAGGGCTGTCACTGTTTGGGGAGAAGGACAAAAGCCCACACATCCTATACCGTGTCAGAGTAAGGCTGTGTGGTGTGACCATCCAACTGATGCTCTCCCCCTGTCCGGCAGGTCTACTACGCTCTCTACACATTCAAAGGCCGAAACACCAATGAGCTGAGCGTGTCAGCTAACCAGAGACTCAGGATCCTGCAGTTTGAGGACATCACAGGCAATCAGGAGTGGTGGCTGGCTGAGGCCCATGGGAAGCAGGGCTATGTGCCCTCAAGCTACATCCGGAAGACAGAGTACACGTGACGCAGCAGACAGAGCCTGCACCCCATGCCTTGTTCCTGCTGGGACTGCTAGGGGCTTGGGGGAGGCTGGCCAGCCCTGCAAGCCCTCGCTGCTTACCCTGAGGCTGTGCCTCTTACAGCTGTTCAGTGCATCTGGGCCACAAGACACTGGCTACCATCACCCCTTCCGGGGAGGGAAGAAGGGTAGGCTGGCCGGGTAGGCAGGAGCAGGCAGCTTCTGTGAGGGCAGGGGTGAGTTCACCCCTGAGGTGTATTTGACCTCCTGTGTCCAGCCAGGAGCAGGGGAGCAAAGCCTGGGGCTAGAGCCTGCCCAGGAGGGTAAGGCTTGACTAAGGCTGAGGAGCTGCTGTGGATTTAAATTGTGGAAGGCTATTGCTGAGTTTTTGGAGATTGTCTTTAGTCAAGTAGTATTAAAAGCAGCTCAGACCTTGTGAATGTGCTCTCTGTGCAGCAGGAGCCTGGTCTCACATGTCTCTGCAGGACTTAGGGTGGGACATTTACACACTGCCTGGGGAAGCAGCTCTGAGGGTTGCTGGAAGTAGTTAAGCTCCAGGCCTGGGATGTGTATGGCCTCTGAAACCCTCACAACAAAGGCCCCAGCAGGTGCCTTCTCCCTGTGCTAGGTCTCCCAGGGGCTTGGCCTTTCCAAGGTCTGCTGCTGCCAGCAGCCATCAGGTTCTCATCTTTCAGGTGAGCCAGAAGCCCAAAACACCATACCCTTGTCAGCAAGGCAAGGAAGTGGCTGTGCCCAGGACCCATCTTTGCACTGACATGCCCACCTGGCTGCTCTGGGCTGGGGCAGGGCAGAAGGCAAAGCGCAAGCTGTCCTTCAGCCTGTTTTTTGGGGTGTCTGACCAGAATTGCCTCACCTGTGCTTTCCTGCATGGCATTGGAGAGGGTGCTGACATTCTGGAATGGCAGGACCATCCCTGAGAAGGGTGTGGTGCCTTTTGCTGGGTTGGTGTGTGATACTGCTGCTGCCATGTCCTGAAGGGAAGAAGTTCCCTTCATGGGGCAATGTTTGGGTCCCCTGTACTGCTGCTCTGTAAATAAAGACTTACCCTTGTGTATAGAAAGTGCCTTTGCAAGTATTGGGAGAGCTGGGAGGAGTGTCTGGCAAGCGTGGGGAGCAAAGTCCAAAGACTGCATGCAGACCCTACAGGGCCAGGAAAAACATTTCCCTTTCGGTGGGGTCCAGCATTCTGCTGCCTTGGTGTTTGTGCCAGCTGCAGCTCAGGCACGAGAAAACCCTCAGAGGAACCTTCTTTATTAAGATGAAGTGGTTGCACTGCCCTCTTCCCCCAGCTGTGTGTTACAGCCCCAGGACTCAGCTGGGGCTGCAGGGCAGTAGGAGCTGGTGGGGGGAGTGCCCTTCTGTAAGTGGACACCTGCACCCTGCATGCCAACAGCCGAGGTCACGCCCAAGAACAGAGTCAAGCGTTTGTCAACAATAACCACCACACTTTGTGTGTGGCTGTAGCACCGACGTGTGCCGGCTGCTCTCCAGCTTGTCTCCACCACAATCAGGTTTACAGTCTGGAGCCACAGCCCAAAATCTGCCCCACAAGTGGTTGTGATAGCCTCAGGGAGGGCTCATTTATTTGCACTACAATCAAAGGGAGCAGTAGCCACAGGGAAGGCAGGCAGGCGGCCCTGGTTTTGCTACAGAGTAGTGTTCTTGGCTGAGTAGAGCTGTGCCACTTAATTTGGACTGCCCAGCTCTGGGTAACCTCTGTTGGCAGCTCTCCCCGCTCAAGCACTAGCCAGGTTTAAAGCTAAACCGAGGCTTACTTAACATGCCTTGACATCAGCCTTTTAGTTAGAAGACTACAAAGTTACAAAAAGTAAATAAATTACAAATTCATTTAGATTAAACTGTAAATTTCATTCCATAGTGCAAAAGCATCTCTAAGGTAGGTTCACCTGGCATGGTGAAGTACAAAAACTAAGACCACCCCCAATGGAGGTCATGATCTCCCTGCCTGGCAGATAGCTTTTCCCCTTTATCCTGGAATAAATTATATGGCTCCAGACCCTTGTGTGCACAGCAGGCAGGATGTGGTAGCAAGGTTAAAAGCTCACTCGAGTCCAGATGCTCTGTCTCTGGACAACCAGAGAAGCCACCCTCTCTGCTTCCCTGCTGCAGAGAGGCAAACTGCTGGGCAGCTTGGCTGTGGGAGACAGCGGTGCCCGCTGGGTGAGTGGCACAGGATGAGCTGCCTCACACCCCGGCCCCTGCAGCGCTCTGCCTACAGGGTGGTGGATTCTGTAACGGTGATGCCGGCTTCCTTCGCCATCGAGGAGAAGATGCCCTGCTTCATGAGCAGCTCCTCGGGGCTGTCGAATTCCACAATCTGCCCAGCCTGCAGCACCATCACCCTGGCAGAAGGGAACGAGAAGGCCTGAACTCCCAGGATCCGAGTGGATAGCGCTGCTGGCACCAGCACTGCAGCCCTACCAACCCTCCCCCCTCCTAAACCACTTTATGTGGTTCTCCTCTCAGCAGCAGTGAGGGCACAGCCCTCCTCCCTGTGCTGGTGGGGTCACACACATGAGGTGTCAACAGCAAATGCCTCTGTGGTCTGTTGCTGTAAAGAAGGATCCCAAAAAATGTTTCTCTCACAAAGGCATAACTACTGCACGGGCATCCTTCCTATGCTTCTGTTCTCTTCACCATTGTATATTACTGCCTCAGGCACTGCATCCACCCCTGCCCCTCTGACTGCATTCTTGCTTCTGCTGCTGTCCACCTCTCACCCCATGCTAGGAGTCCAGATCCCCATTCCCTTTGCCCCACAGTACTGTCCCACGGTACCTGTTGCTGTCCATGATGGTGTGGAGGCGGTGGGCGATAGTAAGGACAGTGCAGTCAGCGAACTCTCTCCGGATTGTTGTCTGGATTAAATGATCAGTTTCCAGATCTACGGCTGCTGTTGCTTCATCCAGGACGAGGATCTTGGCTTTGCGGAGAAGGGCCCGAGCCAGGCACACCAGCTGCCTCTGCCCAACACTGGGATGAGATGAAGAGCATGAGTTACTAGATGGACACTAGCAGAGCTTCTGCAAGCCTACTGCCTCTCACTGCTCTGACCCCAACACTGTCCCTGGCCTTTCCCCGCTGACCATCTGCCACCCTGAGCACCACGTCCCTCAGCATCTTGCTCTCTGGGCCACCACAGAAGGGTTGGCTCACACTAACTCCCTAAGAGCCCTGACTCCTCGGCCATCTTCACTTCCCAGAAGCTTCTGTGCATCATCCCTGGACAGCCACTTCACTGCAGGCTGCTGTTCCAGGCTGGACCCTAGGACCAAAAGAAAGGAGGGGAGCTGAGCCTGCATCTGCTCCTCTGCTCACCTCAGGTTCTCCCCTCCCTCGCTCACGAAATGCAGCAGCCTCTCGGGAAGGCCTTGCACGTAAGTCTTCAGGTGAGCCAGCTCCAGGGCCTTCCAGACCTCCTCGTCTGAGTACTGGTCAAAGGGGTCCAGGTTCATCCGCAAGGTTCCAGTAAAGAGCACAGGGTCCTGCCAAGGACAGCGCTGTGTTCAGCCCCACCACAGCCATTCAGCAGGGACAATGGCTCCAGGCCTCCAAGTGTGGCCACATCCTGCCCACACCACTTTCTGCAGCTGGCAGGGGATGTGGTGACAGCCTGCTCACAGGCCTTTGGCATGTCCACAGCACCCAGGGACGCACTGAGACCATACACTGCCTGTGGGGGCCATGCAGCAGTGGGATGTGGAAAGGTGGGGATCAGCTCACCTGGGGGATGATGGTGAGGTTCTTGCGCAGGTCGTGGAGGCCAATCATTGCTATGTCCACTTCATCGATGATGATCTTCCCTCCAGCTGCCTCCAGCACCCGGAACAGGCAGTTGGTGAGAGAGGATTTTCCAGCCCCGGTCCGGCCCACAACCCCAACCTGTGGAAGCAGCTTTTTAGACTAGCTGACAGGGCTGTAGAAAACAGGGCAGACGCTCTCCATCTTGGTCTGGTGGGCCTTCCTGCCCTTACCATCACCCAGACTGTCTGCTTTGGTTCCTTTTCTGCAGCTTGAGTCCTCAGGAGCCATATCCCATCACCATCCCACCACCATCCCACCCCAGTGCACGGACTGAAGCCGAGAAGAAGGAACAGCTTTAACAGTCCCTATAAAGAGTGTAGTGAGGGCAGAGGCACCTTCTCCATGCTCCCAATATTACAGGAGATCCCCTGAAGAACCAGGTCCAGTTCAGGTCGGTAGCGAACTTGGTAGTCAACAAACTGGATCTCGCCTTTGCTGGGCCAGCCATGCGGTGGACGCTTTTTTATCACCCATGGAGCCTGGGGGAGGGCACAGGAGCATTAGGGGGGTTCACTCTGTGATGCTGCCTAGCACCAAGCTGCGCAGATGGTGGTTGCCTGGACCCTGGTTTCCTCACCTCATTCTTCACCTTCGTGTACTCATGGACCCGCTCCACAGCCACGATGTTGGTCTCCAGCTCCGAAGATGCCCGCACCAGCCAGTTCAGTGTCTGGGTCACCTGCATGGCAGAATCAGAGGATGCAGAGCTCAGTGGCACCCAGGAACAACCACCTCCCACCTCGGCCCAGGACTGAGACTCAGGGACTCATCCTAGGCACGAGCATCCGTGGCCTGGTTCCTAATGCTCCACTGCCGAGAGACAGCCCACCTCTCTCCAGCCCCTCAGAAACTTTGCTGCACCATCTCTGATCCACAGCAGGGCCATATTCCTCCCCGTGGTAGGAGGCACTCACACTGGGATGGATATGTGCTTCCCTGGCTCTATAGCCATTCCTCAGGTGATGGGACACCCCAGATAATCCCATTTCCATGGATCACAGCTGGTGTCAGGCCAGCATCCTGCTGCCAGCCCAGAGCTCCCGGAGACAACCCTGTCCCGGAATGAGAAAATGCTTTCATTCACTCACATTGAGAGCGGAGGAGACAGAAAGACCCACGATGCCGCCCTCCAAAGTGCCCTTTGCAATCACTGCTAGAAGTGCAGAGAAGAACACCACCAGGCTCCCCACGAACTCCAGACGGATGGCCAGCCACCTGCACCAGGAGAGGACAGCTGAAGGGCAGTGAGAGAGGCAGGGAGGCATCTGCCTGTGCCCAACACAGAGCCCAGCAGTAACAGCAGCACTGCAGCAGCATCCCCACACCCAGCCACCAGCCCAGTGCTGTACACACAGCACACGTTGGTACTTGTACACAGCAGGTTGTTTGTGGCCAGTTCTGCAAGCAGATTCATTTATGTCTGTCCGTGTCTCACACATAACCTCCTGTGCTGGTAATGCCATGTATCAGAAGGGCCCCAACCATACAACCCTCACATACCCAAATCATTTACCAGTAAGATTTAAAACCAGAAAGCACCCACATCGCACTCCCTCCGGGCCTGGAGGATCACCCTCTTCACAGAACTCACCAAGAGCATCTCACCCCTTGACTGCACAACTCACTCTGCCCGGCCTCTGGACACTTTGTAGGGGGGCATAAAAAAATCACCCTAAAATGTCCCATTTCCACAGATGGTGCCCCTATCCTAAACTCCCCCAGTACCTACACAGACCCTCAATGCTGAGATCAAGAGGGAGGACTGCAGCATCTCAAGGACCTCCCTCAAGACTCAGAAGCCCCTGGGCAGAGGTGCTGCAAGCTGTGCTGTGGCGTAAGGGGTAAAACTCACCTATTTGATACTATCCAGGAATAAACACTTTTCTGATTTATGTCCATAGTGGTCTCATTTTGCTTCAGGAACCGTTCTTGGTGTCCATAGGCCCGAATCACAGAAAGGCCTGACACTGTCTCACCAAAGTGAGAGTAGATGGGAGACCTGGTGACGGAGTCCAGACGCCTTAGCTGGCGTGACGTGGAGATATAGAAGCGCTGAAACAAGGGACACAGCTTGGTTACCAACACAAAGCCCAGCAGCCACAAAGATACTGCTCTCAGCAGGGCAGAAGCTTCACTCAAGGCGCAGTTACTCACCAGCACAAAATAGTAGAAGATACTCAAAGGAACGATAACGACAGCGAAGAATGGAGTGGCCAGGCAGATCACAACCAGTGTGCTAACGATGCCCATGAAACACGAGAGCCAGGTGCGGAAGGACGTGGGAATGGTCTCATCTACCGTGAAGATGTCCTGGAGCATATAAAAAAGTACAGAGAAGCAGTCAGTGACCTCAGAGAGAAGGAGAAGCCCAAAGGCCTCATACATACAGGGTTCCTACACACTCATATGGTAACACAGTGCCAGACACTTGTAAAAATATTGGATGACCCTGAATCAGTGTTACGGTCACAACATCATTTAGGGCCACAGTTCTTAGCTTGGGAACAGCTGAGTTAACAGAAAAACTTCCTGTAATATTCCCCTTTTACACAGACCAGCTTTAAGAACTGCATTTCATCAGGACCTAGGATGCAGGAGCAGTAACTGAAGCAAAGAGAGGGACACGGCAAATTCCAGGTCCATGCAGGTGCACCCAGGTCTCCAGCTGGTCCATCCATCTCCTAGCTGGGCACCACACACTCTCACAACTCAGAGTAAACCCAGCAGGCCCACAGGCTTTATTTCAAGAGAAATTTTTATTCCCAAAAATCAAGATGGCACCAAGCAAAGAAGTGCAGTAGCAGCACACTTGAAATTACCTGTTTGTATTTTCCCTCCTTTCTCATTTTCTCTTTATGACCTTCACTTACATGGAAAAGACTGTAGATTTTGCTGGAAGTCCATAACCAGAAGGACTTCTCATTGTGGGACATGAGCTCTAGGCTCTTACCTCTCTTAGTAATCTACTATGGACCCTCTTCTGTTTCTCCACATCGTTCTTGCCCAGGTGACCCCAAACAGGACAGAGTATCCAGGTGTCACCTCCTTATCACTGGGCAGAGGAGGTAACAACTTCCTGTGATTTGCCACGCTGTCCTTCTAGTATAGCCCAGGATGTGGTTTGCCTCACAGTCAGCCTTGCATCCACCATGCCCTCCTGGTCCCTACCTGGGCTCAGCTGTGCAGTGCTCAACAGGAGCAGGGTTATGCCACTACCCAGTGCTCTCCAGACCTGCTGGAATGAACACCTTCTGCATATTGGGGGTGTTCTCTTACCTTGGCAAACCTGTTGATGATGCGGCCGGTTGGGGTGGTGTCGAAGAAGCTCATGGGCACGCGCAGGATGTTGCTGAGCAGCTGCTGGTGCATGACGCGGGAGGCTCGCATGGCGCCCTGGGCAGACAGCAGGGTTGCGAAGAGCAGGAAGAGAGCTGCAAGGAGAGCACGAGGCTGTCTCCAGCTCGTGTGTGACACTGGCCCCTGGCACCCTTTGGCTGGACGGACACACCAAGCAGCACCAAGCTGGCACCTCTGCAGCGAGCCACTGGGATAATCCCGCATCCCACCTTCTTGGGAGGCCACAGCAACTGCGTCCCAGCACAAGGGAAGAACACTAACCCTACTGGAAAGCCTTGGGCCCTAGCACTATGTCCAATCTGATTAAGGAAAATGATCTTAAAGCTAAGGGGGCAACAGAGACTTGGGGCAATTTATGCTGCTTTCAGACTGGCGTGTGTCCACAATTCAGCCAGGAGCTGGAAGGAAGGCAGCAGGCAAATGAACACAGTGCTGGGTCCCCTGCTCCTTGCTACACTGCTGGCTGCAGGCCTTGCAAGTCATATCCCTCCTGGACCACACAGATGAGGTGAGTGGGAACCACTGTCCTCCCACCCTCACCTTGTGATATCCCCAGTGCCCCAAAGACACCGATCCGCAGGTCCCGCTGCTGTGTGGGGTAGGTCTGGTTCAGGTAGTGCTGCGCATCGTCAGTCCAGGCACTGAGCCACAGGTTGGTCCCCACGTAGGCGACGTATTGTCCAACGTAGCCCATGACAATCCAGAAGGAAAAACACGAGCCGACAGCACGCAGGTACCGCAGGTACATGGAGAACTTCACCTGTGGACAACTGAGTCCATCAGACCGCAGGCAATGACACCTAGCACAGCCTTGGGACTCCACCTTGCTGCCCACAGTGCTCCTCTCCACCACCCCACCCACCAGTCCCAGGCAGCTCTGTCTCCTTCGTGTTTCTTGGCTGTGGTGGGGCCACAGCCAGCCCACACCAGCTTCTCTGAGCCACAGGCAGAGTCTGGCAGCACTTAGCCAGGGCAGCACAGTGCTTCATCCCTCCATCCTCCTCACCCTGCCAGTTTCCACAGCTTCTTTCTCGATCAGTTGTTGTCCCTTCAGCTTCTTTGGGGGCTCCTCCTGGGCCTTCTGCCGGGAACTGGTGCTCTTTCTACTAAGGCTGCAGGAAGGTGATGAGTGCCATTAGTCACAGGGTTTTGGATCAGTCCTAATCTCCTGGGGGTCCATCTCTATGCTGCACTGGGTCTCCAGGGGTGGAGTCCTCTGGAAAACAATGTCCTAACTGAGGCAGCTCTGAGTGAGCCTTGTGGAAGCACTAGGCATGTACAGCCATAAAATTAAAGCCTAATTTCCAAAAGCAGAACTAGCCAGCAGCACAAGTTTCAGGGAAGACTGCAGAGTAAGTCTGTGGCACACTAGTGTGAGTAAAGGCAAAATCAGGTGCTCCTGACCCAGAGCGGCTTGTGGTAGGAGCAGGCAGGGAGGCTCCCAGCAGGAACTCCCCGGGAAGCCCCCAGATCCCTGTCTCCGAGGGAGCAGTGCACGTGGCAGGGGAAAGAGCCGAGAGCTCAGGTCATGTCCCACCTGCGACTCAATTTTCTCCGATGGATGCTGGCCTCTCGCTTCAGGGTCATGGTCACCACATCACCGGTGCCCTCCTCCATGCAAGGATCGACATCTTCATCAGCCTCCTCTTCATCCGCAGCTAAAGCAACAGCTACAAGTACAGGGAAGGGGGAAGGTAGGGTCAGGCACTGAGGAAAGAGCAGATCCCATACACCAGACCTCTGCTGCGCTCAGCTCCATGCCGCACCCTAGGCCTAGGCTGTGTCCTACCACCACATATCACACCTTCTCCAACCTTGCTGCAAGACCAGCACAGCAGGAGGAGGAAGAAATACATTGTGCAGGAGGGAGAACTGACAAGGGACATAGGGCTAAAGGCCTGCATGGAGGCAATCCCTGCTGCTGACTTATCCCAGCACCACTGGCCAGACCTCAAGCAAAGATTTGTGCTAGTTTAGTAGGTACAAGATCTGGTAGGTCATATCACTCCAGCTCAGAAACATCTCTTTGAGCAGGTGGAGATGGGCCCTGTGAAGACACAGTGGGAATAGCCAAGCTGCAGCTGGACAACTCAGCTGAGCTCTGATAGAGTGAGCATCCCCCTCACCTGACACCACTTCTCCCCACAGCACTGGGGAATACGATAAAGATGAAATGTTATCCAGTGGGATGTTTAGAACAAACCAAAGGATCTTTCTGACCCCAGCATCACAAAAATATGGAGCCCGTTGCCACATGAGTTTTCAGGACACGTAATAAATGAACTAAAAAGGGAGTAAAAAATTTAAACAGGTCCTGTGCTGGATGTTTGACATAATGCCTGAATGCAAATCTTAGTCAGGAAGTCCTTGTGCTGCTGATTGCCAGAAGCTGAGAAGGAGTCACAGCAGCCACCATTGGTGCCTGGGCTGGATAGGGCCAGGTCAGGCTGACAGACCAGATCTTCACATCCCCAATATACATGCACAGCCCCTCTAACTGCCACAGCCCCACTGTGTTCCCAGTACCTGTGGTATTTTCCTCTGACACATCCTCCTCCTGGTTGCCATACAAGTTCAGGAACTGGGCAAAGGCCCCCTTGTTTGCGAGCAGGGTGCTGTAGGAGCCATGCTCAGACACTGCTCCTGCTGCCAGCACCACGATGTTATCGACCTGGGGCAGGAAACTGATACTGTGCGTCACCAAGATCCGTGTCTGCAACAAAGGGGTTGCAGGGTAGTGATCATCAGAGCACCCCTCATCCCCAGCCATGGGTCTGCAGGCTCTCCATCTCCTACTTGGGGACTTCTCTGCTTCTCAATGCCTGGCTACAAGGACACAGGGCACCCCTCTGGGGACTCATGAGGCCTCTCCTGCCTGCTGCAGCCCCATGTGAAAGCTACAGGATTTCTCTCTGTCCCAAGTAAGCAACCTCAGACTTCCTTGGGTTGTTAACACCATGCCAGTGCCACTCCTGCCTGGCTGGGTGGTGTGTTGCAGGGGATGGGTGCTCACCTTCTTTTGCAGCAGCCCTTTTGGCCCCAGCACGTGCTCGAAGAGGTACTTGCCCACGTGGGCATCCACGGCAGACAGCGGATCATCCAGGATGTAGATGTCTGCGTCGCTGTACACCGCCCGGGCCAGGCTGACCCGCTGCTTCTGGCCCCCGCTCAGGTTGATTCCCTGGAAGGGAAGGCCCTCCCTGAACACGGGGCCGGCACAGGGCAGCAGCTCTGACCTCTACTGCAGGTGCTATCGGAAACCCATAGTGCCCAGGGCTGGTACCTTCTCTCCAATCTCTGTCTGGTCACCTGCAGGCAGCAATTCCAGGTCTGGAAGGAGGGCGCAGGCCTTGAGGACCTCCTGATACCTGGCTTCATCCAGTTCTGACCCAAAAAGGATGTTGTCTTTCAGTGTGGCATTCTGGATCCAGGCCTGCTGGGGGACATAGGCCAGGGAGCCCTGGAAGGAGAGACACAAGAACAGGCTGTCAGAGATCAGCCTGAGCACGGACTCCTCCTGCAGCCTGTCCTGGCCCTGAGCCACCATTCTGGGACAGTTCTGCTTCCCCACTGAGCTCCCAGGCAGCCCCAAAGCCCCCTGCACCAGCTGGCTCCTCTCACCTGGATATTGATGTGTCCCTTGATATTCTCCATCTCCCCGAGCATGGCTGACACCAATGAAGATTTGCCTGAGCCCACAGCCCCCACCACAGCTACCAGGCTCCCAGGTGTGATGTCCAGGGTGACACTGCAAAGACACGAGGGCTGAGGAAGCAGCACTGCCAGGTTGTCCATCAGTTCCTGTGTGGGACCTGCACAGAGCAGTGTCTCTGGGACACTCATGTCTAGCAGCACTAGAGGTGATTGCCCTCCCTGACTAATAACACAGGAAGCCTCCCCCTTCCCAGCCCTCTGCCCCTGATGTGGCACAGAGCACTCACTCTCTTATGGCAGCGTCACCATCCTGCTCCCAGGCAAAGGTGGCCTCCGAGAAACGCACAGCACTGCCTGTCAGAGAGAGATGTCCCTCAGAGAGGGTAAAGCCCAGGGCTGGGCCAGCCTGAGACCCACAGGGAGTAATCTGGAGGTTCACCTGCCTGCAATGGGGTTGTGGTGGATAGCTGAGGTGTCCAGGTCTTCTCCACTAAGGTAGCGCTCCAGCCTTGCAGTCGACACATTGGTCTGCCATGGTAGAAAGAAGATGAGGACAGCATGTGGGCATGGGGCACAGCTGGGTGGGCTGGCAGGAGCCCCACAAGCAGAGTACCACATCATAGAGTCCCCACCCAACCTCTGAGCCCCAAACCTGTGTCATGCATGTGAGTCCTGTCCCACCCCACTGCCAGCAGAGTCCTGTGCACAGACCCTGGGGGTCCATCACACACCTGAGCCCCATGTACTGGTTTGGACAGAGGGCATAGGATCCCCCTACATCCCCGGCCCTGTGTGAGGCCTGACCTGCACCAGGGAGGAGAGGACCATGGGCAGCATGGCCATGGGGAAGCGCAGCACATTGAAAAGGGAGATGGAAGTAAAGGCCTTCTGTGCATCCAAGATGTTGTTCTCATCCACGAGCACGTAGACAGCAAAGCTTGCCAAGGAGACCTAGGACAGATTTCAGAGAAAGCCACCATCAGTGTGGCTGTGTGCAGCCCAGACCCTCACACTGCCCCAAGGCCTCAGCAGTGCCTTCCTGCTGGAGACATTTTATCCTCCTGCTTCCCTTCTCCTTTGGGCCCCATTTCACCACCCCAATGAGACCCCTTTGCACCACAGCTCTCCCACCAGCAGCCAGAACCAAAATCCGCACCCCAGGCACCCACCAGCCAGGAGCACTCCAGCTGAGGTTCCAAATATTTCCCACCCCCTTGGACAAAGCCCAGCCCCAGCTCAGAGGAAGGCACATGCCTCCCCAGGGCAGTTGTCACTCACCAGGAAGGGAGAACATGTGAACACGAAGACAGAGACTGACTGCAGGTAACCGAAGTTCACCAAGTCCTTGAGCTCACGTGCACGGATATCATTAACTCGCTTCTCAAAGGAGGGCTCCCAGGCAAAAAGCTTCAGGATCTGCAGGATGAGCAGCGTGAGCAGACGCTGGCCTCACAGGAATGCCCACTTCCATACTCAGCTCACTGGTGGTCAGCACCTCCATCATCAGCTCCTGGCTTGCTCAGAAGCCTGCTTGGCCACAGCATTCCCCACTGCACTCCCATTCCCTCAGTTTACAGGTCACTGCCAGCCCCTCTGCCACCATGCCACTACCACAGCCATCCAGGAAACACTCAGAAAATCCTCTCTTGGCTCCCAAGTCCCAGAGCTCCTCGCCAGCCAACTTTTCAATAGATGAGGAAGCCAAGGGAATTGCTGAGACCCAGACACAGGGCCCCCAAGCTAGACTAACACTGCTGCTGTAGGGTTATATAGGTGTGCTGCCTCCAGGTACAGTGCACCAAGAAGAAAGGTGCAGCAGCTGCCCAGGGAGTCTCCACTCCACTGCTCACCTTGATTCCATTGAGGATTTCGGTCATCATTTTCATGCGTTCGTCCTTGCTCTTCATGTTCCTCTCCTACAAACAGAAGAGCCAGACATCACCTAAACCAGACAGCAGCTCACCCTTGGAAATACATCTGGGCTGCTCCACAGCCTGGAGAAGTCGTCCCATGAAGGTGAGCCTTGGCTCCCGGTGGCTCTGGACAAGCTGGGAAAAAACACCACCCTGCTGTCAGGTAGAAGCTAAAGCTTCATCTTACAGTTGGCAGTATCTCATTTTTAGTCCTCAAGGCTGTGCCCAGTCTGGTTCAAGTTCAGCTGTGATGGTAGAACAGATCTCACCTGTCTCCTGCTCACGGCAGCTGATCACCTCTGGCTCAGGCTAGAGATACCCCCAGCCAAGGGAGATCAACTTCCTAGGCTGGGAAAGATCCACAGCATAACAGCAGAGGGTAAGGAGTGTGGAAAATGAGGGAGGGGAGCAACAGTGGGGATGGACGTGGGGCACCAGGGAGGATATTGCACCCACCACTGACCTGAATGGTTTTGGCCTTGGCAACCAGGAACGCATTTATGGGGATGAGTAGCACCATGGTTGCAATGCCAGCCAAGACAGAGGGGCCCAGCTCTCCCCAGAGGAAGACAATGGACAGGATAATTTGCAGGGGGGATGACCACAGCTGGTGAACAAAGTTGGCCATGTCCATGAACCTCTGGGCATCAGCCGACATCAGATTCACAGTCTCTCCCACCGTGGACTCCTTGCGGGTGGCTCCGGACATGGTGAGTGCCTGGAAAGAGAAAGCACAGTCACCACAAGCCAGTCTGGGAGCAGCCCTGCTGCCAGCAGCATGGCTCAGAGCAGGGAATTAGCAGGCCGGGCTGAAACCACTTCTGAGTTTGCTCCTGGGGCCTTTGTACCGGCCACAGGTGCTTTCCTCACTGCCTGCAGACCTGGAGCCACTGCATGCTGGGTGCAAAGAAATGCATCCCTGTGCAGGAATCCTAGTGGCACCTGCCCTAGGTGTTGCACTGCTCTGAAGAGAAACCTCCCTCGGCCCCTGGTAGCTGTCAAACACATGGCTGCAGCACCCAGGTCCCAAGCAGAACTAGGGCTCACAGTGTCCCCAGTGCAGGATGGGTGTCCCCCAAGCTCTCCCTGTGCCTTCTGAGGAGTAAAGTGCACACACCTCAGTCACCCCAGGTTGATGGGGCAGGCAACGGACAATTTTATCCACAGCCCAGCTTGGAGAAAGCCAACGGGGGTGATGACAGGACCATACAGACCTTCTTGTAGATGGCAGCGATGAGACTGGCACGCACGTTTATGCCAAGCTGGAAGCACAAGCTGAAGTGCTGCTGCAGGCAGAGGGACTGGATCAGCGCCGTCAGGAAGAGCAGGATGGCATATAAATAGCCTTGCCAGGCAAAGGAATCCTCGTCCGACACAAAGGCAATCAGCAGCCTGGAGGGGAAAGAAGCTCGTGAGACACACACCCTACTGAGACAGACCCAAGCAGGGTGTTCCAAATGAATGCAGGGAGAGCATCCTCACAAGAGTGGTGACCAAAACCCTGCCCCAGAGAGCTGGCGATGCTCAGCAAGCTGGGAACCCTGTTCTGCCCGGGACACGGCAGTGGGTCACTAATGTAAGATCATCCACAAAGACTGTGCTGCTCTGCAAAACAAACCGAGGAGGCCCTGCTGGGCTGAGCTGCACTGACTCATGGAGGGCCCCAAAGAAGAGCCGGGACTGTCTCCAGGGAGGGAGCAGGACTGCACAACAGAGAATGCAGGGAGCAAGATATTACACATAAGAGCTGGCAGCCAGCTCAGAACAGTTCTTCATTAAAGTGTATCCCAACACATTCTCCCACTTTTGGTGAGGGCACAAAATGTCCCCAGGGTCTGTGGCTGGGAGAGGCACACATACGGAGATGGTGGGGCTGGATACAGTGCACACACTGGGAGGTGGTGGGGCTGGGTGCAAAGCCAGGACACGGGCAGAGAGAAAGAACTCACTTCAGCAGCTGGGGGCTGACAAACACGAGTACATCATGCACCACCTTGAATGCCACCGCTAGCAAGAGGTTCTGCCGGAAGGTCTTGCACAGGGTTTTCAGCAACCAGCCCCTGGCGTAATCCTTGGGAGGGTCAGAGTCCTTGTTGTCTCCCGTCTTCTTCTTCTTCTTCTTCTTTGGCTGCTTCTCCTCCTAGAGGGAAGTCCACACAGAAGTGAGAGAGCTGGTTGTGCAGGCATCCTGCATCTGGAAGGAATTCCAGGGCAGCACCTCACAGATCCCAGATCAGGTATCCTAAATGAAGCCTTAGCATTAGCTCCTGTCACATTCCCTTTCACTGATCTCTGATTATGTCATACACACCCGGGACTAACACCTTCCCTTTTGTACCAAAGACAATTGTTAAAACTCAAACCAGCCTGAACCTCTCAGGCCAAAAACCAGGCAAAAAATCATGAAGAATCTGAGGCCAGGGGTGGTCATGGAATGATGTTCACTCTGACCTCATTGCTGGGAAGTATCTGAGGTAGACAGACATAAGGGAACTGCTTGTACTGCAGACTTGAGGGTGGTTCCTGTCTTTATGTAAGGCAGAAGGATGGACTTTCTTGGTCTCTCAAAATATGAGGATCTGCCAAGGACACGACAGGAAGTGCCTGTCACGTGTTCCCCTATCCTTGCCCATGGTCCTGCAGGATCAAAGAAGGGAAAACCTAGCAAAGAGGGCTGCAGGGAAGTGAGGTGACCCTACTCCCCAAGGCTGGACCTGGATGTCTCAGTCTCATACAAGGCCAAGAGTAGGAATGGATTTACCAGCACCAGGATGTCTTGGCTCTGGGCCTTGCTCATGTTGTTCACATGGTCTGGGTCACTTTCCTGGCGTCTCTTCTTGCGTTTCCGTTTCTCCAGTTCTGCTTGGGCCTTCCGCATCGCAGTCTTCATGTTCTTCTCAAAAGCAGTGTAAAGAGCCTTTGTCTTGTCTTTATCTTTCAATTCCCAGACATCCTCTATCTCCAAAGGCTTGCGATAGCCCTTGAAAACCATGCTGTGGGACAGAGAAATCCCATTGGAATACTTGTTGGAGACTCCCTGCTGCAAATGCAGAGCCTTCACACCCAGCCTGGCCCCAGGCTCAGGCTGCACAGGCTGCACCCAGTGTGGTGCCTCTTCCAGCTAACTCCAAGCAGCCTGTGCTGCAGGTTCCCCTGGGGCACCCCTGCATTTTGCCAGCCCAACCTCCCTCAGAGCCCTGCTCACCTGCTGTACCATTCAAAGGTGATGGAGCTCAGGAAGGAGGCTGTCACCTCTGGGTTCTACGGTACAAAGCAAAGGGCATACTGAGAGATTGTTGATGCTGGGGGATGGTGTTGACAAAAGCTGATTTAGCACCCCCAGTCATTAAGGAGCATCATAGGTTTCAAACCATGCCAGCTCCAGCCCCAGAAACTTCATCTCACAGCGAGCAGCAGCCCCCCTGGTCACATATGCAGATGCCCCACGCTGCAGGCTCCAGCTCTTGCTGGGCTCTGTGGTGAAGTCCTCAGGTCTTCCCAAGGAGCCTGGAGCCTGCATGGAGCCTGCCCTGCCCCACACAATGCTCAGGATGTGGTGCCCCAAACCCACTCCCACATAGTCCTCACACCTTCTTCCCGATTTCCTTTGTTTCTGGGGCAACATCTGAGAAGCCTGAGACAAGGAAGAGCAGCAGCTGGAGCCCGTAGGAGATGAAGAAAAGGATAAACCGTGGCAGGTCAGAGATTGGTTCCTGCAGGAATGGAAAGCCCAGGTTATTGCTGGGGGTTATCTCAAGGCCACCCGGTACTCAGAGACAAGATCCATCCCCTGGCTGAGCCCAACAGAGCACTGCAAAACTCACTCTGAGTTCCTGGATCAGCTTCCCTTTGCCACCTCTCCCTGTTTCTCCCTGGCCTCCTCCCATAAATGTTTAAGGAGAGAAATGAGGCCCGGAGAGCTTATACTTCCCCAAAGAGACAGGATGAATTCCAACAGCAATTCCTTCTCAGGTCTTTTCTGGTTCCCCAAGGTCCCCAGGGCAGCTGGGACCTCAGTGATACCACAGAGAGCTTGTCAAGAGAAGAGTATGAAGAAACTTTCTCTGGGAACAGAACAAGACCAAGGGAAGCACAGAGCTTCCTGCCAAAACCAACCTGCAGGGCTTTCCGGACAAGTGACTGGAATGGCAGTATCCCACAGAGAAGGGACAGTATCCAGAAGCAGAAAAGCACCCCTGAATCTCTGCGCAAGCAGAAGCGTCGTGCATCATGGATCAGCAGGACCATGATCTGGGGAAAAGACAATCTGTCAGAGGTTCAGGTAGAGCTGCAGGACTAAGCCTGGATCTAAAAGTGCCTTTGGAGCATGTGTCCTGGGATGCCAGCACACATGATCTGCTGGAATTCACTACCTTGAATACCCTGAGTGCCTGAACATACCACCAACCATTTGTAAGTTTCAGGATTAATTGCATAGGGCAAAGGTTTATTTCAGGAAGACATAAGATCAGGTTTGAATGTACCCTGACTTTACAGCAGGGCACTATCACTCTTTTTAGCTGTTGTCAGCCCAGATTTTCAGACATGTCCAGCTGTGAGGGGTCATACGCTGTCTCCTGCACATTGCCTCCAGACCTGGAAATGAACCCAGATAACATCCCAGCAGTGCAGCCTCTCTGGGCCGTCCCCTTGCCTTATCATCTGTGATGTCACCCCAAGACATCATCTCACATGGATTCTGCATGTGAAACTAAACGACATGACAAAATAAGAAGGATCGCTAATGAGGGTGTTACTTTTGCTTTCAAGTGTAGCTCCTGAGCATTTGTTAAGACTGTTAGAATATCCCATGTCTCACACAAGATGTCTGTAACTTCCATGCACATATTCCATCAAGCTAATAGCCCCTAGGTCCTCAGCTTTCTCCTCTGCCTGGGCATCCTGTGGTATTTCCTGGCTCTCTGACAAAACTGAGCAGCAATGTACAGGAAGCTGTGAGACATCAGAGCAGCAAGCCATGGTCTGGTGTTCACACTGCAAAGTCACTCCTGTGAAACCCACACTGCTCCTAGTAAAGCTTCTGTCAGAGAGCTCAGCTGCACTCGCAGGCATAGAACCATCCCAGTTTTAAGGATAACAGCAGGGAGCACTGTACAACCAGGCACCTGCCCTCAACACATTGCCCTCATGCACCACCCACACATGTTTGGGGCTAGTCCTACCCAATCTCCAGGCTACCCTTCCCTCGTGGACACAGCTTCCCACTGATGTATGTGCTAGGGAACTCTTGTGCTGCTTGGCGCTGCAGTCTCACCCTGTCCCTGGTGCCACACACCACACGCACAGCTGAGTCCTTACCCAGGTGGCGATGTACAGGCTGGGGTTCGTGTACTGGACAGCTGGAACAGCGTCCTGCTCGGCGTCCTCTACAAATGCCAGGGCCAACTCTGCCACCGCCGTCAGCATCAGCAGAGTAGCCAGGACCTGTGGGGAGAGGGGGCCAGCCCATTGTGGACACTGGGAACCACTGGGAGACAACAGAGTTTGGCATGAAATACACCCATACACCCTTTTCAACCCAGACTTGGCCTGGGAGAGCTTTCGACCCTGTGAAGCTGCAACAGTTCCACAGGAGCACTGCCATAGTTTTAAGTTCGGAAGAAAACAGCCCACAAGATGAGAGGCCCCAGTACACACTCTCCCCTCCCTCCCTCCCACTGCACCTCAGCCCTGTTATCCCTTCTGTCCCAGATATGCCTCATGCTGGACTCCCCTTTACATTTCTGTCCCAGATGGTCCCCTATCCCATTGCTCCTTCCCCCCCACATCTCTCCATCCCACACCTGACTGTAGCACAGAGTCTTCCCAGTCATACCACCTATACCTCAGGCTGCTCCAGCCTGTCATCTGTGCCCCCTCAGCTCCACTCTACCTGTTTGATGGCATAGAGTATGGTCACAGAGGATTTCTTGGCTCTGGATTTGCACATGGGCAGGAGCTGCCATGGGGCCAAAACCCAGAAGAAGCCAAGGGGGACCCAGACCAGCACAGTCTGCTGGAAGCACACAGGCAGGTCGGCATCCGGACGAGCAAGGTAGGAATCATTCTGGGGGCAGCAAGGACAGAACACTGAGTCATTTGGGATGGCTTAACTCTCACTGGGCACACAGGACAAAAGCCAACATTCCAATAGGTCCTGCCCACCCAGCTCGACCCCATCGCATCCCCCCTTCAACACCCGTCCTCCTGGCTGAGCATTTCAGCATTCAGCCAAGGTCCAATTGATATCCCTCTCCCCATCTCTCTGCCTGAACGTGGAATGGCCATCCCTTGCTGGAGCTAAGCCAGCAGAAGCAGCTGAAGCCAAATCATTCCCCAGGAAGTCCATATAGGGTGTCCTGTGTTCCCAGGTGGGCTAAAACAGGACAGAGCTCACTCAGGGAGGCATCATTGCCTCACTGTCTGGTGAACACCATGCAGGCAGTGCACAGCACTCAGTGCCTTGGCAGTCCTGGAGAAACAGCAGAACCTCTGCCAACCCCTGGCAGCACAAGCTGTGAGCCTTAGAATCCACTGCTCTCCCCCCTCCACTGGGTGTCCTATCCTGAGAACAGGCAATGGGGATGGAACAGCCACTCACCCAGAAGACGGAGCCGCAGAACTTCTCCAGGGCTGCTGACATAGCTCAGGGGAGAAGAAGTGGCAGCTCCTTCCCCTCGCTCTGCCCGACTGAGAGATATGGGTGGATGCTTGGGATAAAAGTTCCCCCCCACACCCTCAAGCGGTCTTGGGACAAAATCCCTGATGACACGCAGTTACTTATTAACTTGGTGCTATTGCACAACCCCACAAACCAAAGCAGTGACCAAAAGGGCTTGGGAAGTTGCACAGGCTCAGGAGAAGGGAGGAGAGGAAGATCCAAGAAAGAGATCAAAGGGGAGATATGAGGAAGTCACAGAGTCACTGCAGGACACAACAGCCATTGCTCAGAAACCACAGCCTTGATCAGTGCACACCAACAGACACAAACTCATCTGGACCTGCTAAAGACATCACTTTGGTGCAACGGACCGCTCCGGTGAGAACAAGCCTGCTGAACGCCAACAAAAAGTCCAGCAACGGCCACTGCCACAGTGGGTGGTGCCACCTGGCAAGGGGGCCCATGACACCAGCAGTGCCCCAGGCCTGGGAATTTGCAGTGTCTGGCAGCTGAGCTGACCACATGCTGCACTGGTCTGAGTCCTCAGGATCCATGTTCCTTTTACTAATTTCCAGCCTGCAGAGCCTGAAGATTTTCCAAACTCCTTTTGCTTGTCTCTTTCCCACATTTCCATGTTGTCTGTGCGTTAGGGCAGTTGGCTGACCACAAAACCCCAAAGAGACTTTGAATCTTCATTCTAAGGTAACCCCCAACATCTGAGACAGAAAGAGGACGATTCCTGAGGAGGATGATTGCCACTGAACCCTTGTTGCTTAGAAAGGCCTAGGCATGACAGCTACAAGTGGGGATGGTGCAACTAAGGCTGGAACTGGATTTGCTTTATCATGTGTGCTCTTGAGGAACAGTAGGTAAAAGGGGACAGTAGAGTGACTGCAATGATTATGTTGTCTCATTGTACATGGAGTTAGTAGATAACTCAGAAGTCAAGGGTGACACAATGAGTAATTGCGCAGAAACCATCAATACCAGAGACAGGCTCAATGTCCAACTCAGTGGTTAATTATTAGTGGTGTGTCTGATTAAATCCACATGTTTCTGTAAATAAAACTACCCCTAGTGCTAGGTCCTCCAGCCCAGAACCAATACACTGCCCATGAGAGCTGCAAACCGATGCAATGAGTAAGGATTAAGTGAATGAAGCAGTCACTCAGCCTTTGTCCATCTGCACTGCTGATGTGACTCTTCTTGCTGACACGGGTACAGATGTCCTCTGGCCTGGCTCAAAACCACTTGGAGCACTGCTGCCAAGGGGGCCACTTGCTTATGACACCTTCCTATGTAATGCCCCATCCCCTTGCTTGTCTCAGTTTTCAGTACAGGTCACAGCTCATCCTCACCCTCTCTTTGGTCTCTCAGAGTTGAAGTGTTGCCCTCAGCACAGGATTCTGCTCTCTTCCATGTTCAAGGCAAGTACACCTCCCTTTTCTCTACCCTCACAGCTGGGACATGCTCCTCCTAAAAACCCACAAAGCCTTACTGTCCTTCAGCTCCTTCCATAAATCTTCCTCCACTAAAATACCCAGAAAACGTTCACTGGAACCAACATAAGCAAAGCAGTAGCACCTCTTTGCCAACAGTATCAGTTTCCCTGTCTTTATCCATCTGTTGTCAGCATGTTATAACTAGGCATTGATTCATGCCTGTCTCACTCAGGGTCTGGTCCAGAGGTCTCTGCTGGGCAATCTACAAACTCCTCCAACCCTCACTGCTCATCTCTTCTCTGAAGGGTTTGTCTCTCTGCCTTGTCATGCTGTAACCCCACGTGAGTTCAAAAACCTGAGGGGGCTGGGTCAGCAGAATATTCATCTTAATTGATCTACCAGTATCATAATCATGACCATGACTCATGAAACCTCACAACACAAGCCATGAACTCTTAAAGCAGGTATTCCAAACTATATTGACTATAGCCACAAATTTAATCACTCTTTCCAAGTTTTGATCCTTCCTACTGCCTGCATATCTGTCAGTGCTGAAGCAGGCTGACACCAGCACTATGCAGTCATTCCCTTCCCAGCTCCTCTGTTAAGAACTTAGGTTCCCAAGGTTTTGGGAGACATCAATATCTCTGAAGATCCATGTGAAAAGGTGAAGGTACCCTTTAGGCTGAAAATATGTAGTCTTGATGATAGGTTTTCAATGACATGATTCTATTTAAGCTGACAAAGGTGCTGCCACCTTGCCAAGTATCACATTTTTTCCATACATCCTCACAGGCTGTAAGCTATTGCCAAGATGGGAAATCTGTACCCTGCTTTTGCTTCCTGAGGTCCACTATCTCTGCTGTCAGAGGAATTCTCATCAGCTTTGTCATCTTTTACAGAAAAGCATGCAGCAAGGATAAAGGTGCTTTACCTCTGGGTCTCTGCTCTTCTAATGGACCACTCTGATGCCATTCAAATCTTTCACTGGGTATTTTACAGAGTAACTGAAATGAGTCTGAGGCTTCAATCCTGACTAGGCAGCAATGACCCAACAGGCACATTCCCCAAGCACTGTCTGGAGAACAAGCAGTTTATGCTTTATGTTGGGACAAGAACCTGGAAACTCCCTTAGGAAAAGCACCTTGTCCTCCCAAAAAATCTCCTCAAACACCAACCCCACCTCGAGCACTGAGGGCCCACAGCCCAGGGTATCTCACAGCCTCCTCACCTCATCAGTCAGGTGCTTCTCACCACTTACAGCTGCTGCGTTGCTAATCCCCACCTATCCTACTGGCTGACCACAGCAGGCCTTGTTTCCCAGCTGTTGCTATGATGTTTCCCACCCTGGCATTCTGGATGTGATTGTATTCTCCGGCACAGCACGGTCCTGATTAAGTCAGGGTATGCAACATGGGTTATGGTCTTACCTGAAAATATAAATAAACTTTAGAAGAGCACAGCAAGAGGGGGGCAGCTGCAGTGTTTATTTGACAATCACATGCAGTGCTACACAATTCAGTCCCCCTACTTGCTCACCTCCCTTCCTCCCAAATGCTAACAAACAGCTGTTGCTGTAGCATGTGGGAATGAGTCCTTTTATTTAAAATGGCCAACATAAGTTTCCAGGCCAGGGACTTCAGGGGAAGCCAAGGGAAGAGGTGTCACGCTTCATCACCTAGTGCACATCCTCTGCAGCCTGAGGACGGAAGCAGTACCCATCTGTCCGTGTGCCAGGGCAGACCCTGGAGTCTCAGCGTTCTTGTCCCAGCACGGTGCCGTCCACTACAGAATGTTCTTGGCAATCGCGTTCAGGGTCCTCACTTTGGCCACATCTGCCACCTTTATGGAGTACTCGGGGGCAGAGAAGGATGCTCCCATGGCAACGTTCGGATTTCTGTCAGGAAAACCAGCGATTAGTGCTGATCTGCTGGTGATACAGATGAGTAAGACCCACCAAAAAAAACACCTCAATATTTCCCCGAGTCTCAGCATTGGCCAAAGATGGTGCCACCCAAACCAAAGATGGGACAGTAACAGAAAGAACAATAATCCAAAGGAGCACAAACCTATGGACAAATAGAACCCATTCCTCACTCATTTCTCAGAAGCACATCCCACTGGCTTCCCAAATCCTACCTGCTTATGTTAAAAGTCTAAGGCAACTACACCAGCACCTGCCTTCCCAAGTGCCCTCACAATTCCTAGGGCAGCAGTAGCAAGAGAAATGCCCCAAGGATCTGGTTCTGTACAGAACTCATGTCCACATGAGGAGCACTTCTGGATTCATACACAGCAGAATAAAGCGTCGGGCACCAACATCCCAACCATAAGAGCACAACTAGCACTCAGGAAGCTGTTTGAAATTTATGCCAGTTCTACAAACTCGCATTCACATTCATGTGGCCTTTCTCTCGTAGAGTTCTGCTAAAAAATAAACTTAAATAATCAGTTACCTGAACTTCATCCCTGAGTCCCGAGCTGAGCGAGCAGAGCAGTGAAACTCAGAAGCAGTGGAGCCTTCCAGAATCCTCTGCAGGTTGCGCTCCGTGATGCCACCTCCTGGTGGGAACAAGTCCAATGTCACACACCGAGCAGGTGACGCTATTCCAGACCTGACATCACCCCGGGACCTCACCACTAAGGGACAGGAGCCATACACACTGAAGGGATAAAACAGCCCTTGGGACAACAGAGACCCAGGCACATGAAAAGAGACGGGAGAAGCCTTGGCTCATGTTCTCCCACAGATCTACAACTGTCCCCAAATCCTGAAGGGAGCGATAGCTGCAGGGCTCTGCCCTCCCCAACAGGCTGCGTGGCCTTTACTCACACCAGGACAGGAGCTGCTCCTCCTGGGCAGCTGGCTCTGAAAGCCAGATCAGAGAGTGGATCCCAGGGCAAGAGGCTAAGAAGGAAGGGCTAGGGATTGCAGGACCTGGTACAGATGACAAAAAACATTACCTGGCACCACCACAATTCTGCCCTTCGCCTGAAAGGAGAATAGCATGTTAGTGATATTATTGAGCACTACATCCACATGTGCATTTGTGAGGCAGCAAAAAAACCTCATATGCAGCACTTTCCATAAGCCCACAGATGTCACCATGGTCTATAATCTGTGCGCTCTCACCCATCTTTTTTGTACCATTCATGTTTTACAAGGAAAAGTGGAAAAGAACTTGCAGTTACAGCTAAGACAACCTGTCACCATTCCCTCCTACCTCTCCATCCCACCCGGCTACCTCTCAGGTACACCTGTTGCACTTTCCTAAAAGGAACTGAGAGACACCCAGCAGGGACCTCACTCTGCTGTTTGCATGGGCTCATCACACCAGCTGTTGGAACCAACTCCCACCACCCTCCCCCAGTCTGCAAGCAAGAACAACCCAACCAGCCTTTGCTGTGGGAGACTTCGGGGCCCAGCCCACTTGGACTTGGGGAAACATTAAAGCCAAGCAAGAGAGGGAAGGCAAGCACTCCTTGACAGAAGTCCCCATCCAGAAATTAGGGATACCATAAAGCAGCTGCCTGCAGGCAGTGCCTGGGGAGCAGCCACAGTAACCCAGGGGAGCACAGCAAACACCCACCTGTTCTGCAAGCCTCTTAATCAAGGACAATCCTTCCAGTGCTGAGCTGTCACAGCCACTCGTCAACACCCGCTCAAAGCCCAGGGAAATCAGGGTCTCCAGTGCCACCAGAGGGTCATGCACCATATCAAAGGCTGATGGACCAGAACAACAGCTCAGAAATCACTCGGCTCATTGTGCTCAAGCCCCATCCCTCAGCCAGCTCCCCCGAGGAGCCCGAAGGCAGTGATAGGAAGGGTCCTGCTCACACCCTGGATGCACAGCTCCTGACTGTAACACTCCCCTTGCAGCAGTGCTAGGGCCACCATACTCAGCTCCTCAGACACCTCCTCTCTCACAGGACAACGAGATAGCCTCCAAACCTGAGCCTGCTGGACCTTTTCCCTTGTGGGGAATAGCACAGCCTGCAGAGCTTTCCCCCTCCAAAGAATGGCCAAAGAACATCAAGCTCAGCTCCCTCCCAGCCCCACCATCCCCCAGCAGTGGGACACAGACTGGACCCAGACAAAGCCACTGTCCCTGGGAACTCACCGCGGTGAAACGTGACCGGCAGGGGACGGCACACAGCTGCAAAAACAAGACATGTGGTCAGTCAGGGCTGGTACAGAGTGCCTTGTGCTAGAACCAGAAATGTACACGACACAGAAGAGGGAAAAGACTTCTCAAGCCATTCCTGGGGAGCTCAGACGAGTCACCATTCTTGCTGAGAACAATGCAATGGCTGCTGTTTATCCAGCTCTTCCATGGGAAAGAGTTCTTCTGCCCTTTGAGAAAGCAACAAACCTTTGTTTTTATGGGTAACACCAAAATCCCCCAACTCATCTGGAACATGCAGAACCCTCAATCCCACCACAGGTGACTTTCTCTGCAGGAAGGTTGTATCATCTACCTGGGGAAAGGACAGAACCTCTTTGAAAGCAGGACAGCTGATTTTTGTGGTTTCTTTCACTACCTACGATTTCTGCTCTCGGACCACAACAAACTTCACCAGAGGTGCTCTAATTACTGTGCAAAGCTTACTTATTTCTACAAAAAGACATCCATCTGCTCCCTGCCCTGGAAACAGCAGAACACACGTTGGCCTAGTGGAGCTAAGTCCTGGCGAGACTCTTTTCTTTTGCTGCACTCCTTACAGCACACTCAGCTTCATATGAGAACCTCAGCACCACATCACCAGGGAAAGGCTCAGCCCTCTTTAGCTTTGGCTGTAGCTCCCCAAAAATATGCAAAAAGAAAAAGAATTTGCTTCCGCATGTTTGTGGTCTGGACTAACAATCTCCCACTGCAGCTTCAGTAGCTTTTAATGTGTTCACACCTCTCTCTCGTTATCTTTTCTTCCTGTGTGTGTTAAGAGAAAAAAATGAAGATGAATTGCCAGCTACACACAAGGCCAAAGTCCAGGAGATACATATCCTACACACCTGTAGCAAGGACATAAGGAAAACAATAAAGGGCAAAGAAAATGAGGAAGGGAGAGAATCCAACAGTTGAATGCACCCAAAACAGTTCATCAAAGCCTTCTTACACTTTGCTATTATGTCCCAGGTGGCCTCAAACTCTGTGTGAACGACTTGGGGCTGTGGCCCTTGGTCTGCAAAGTTTCTTAACTACTTAATGTCTCACAGGTATGGCAGCAAATGAAACCGAAAAAGGTGGAAAGAGACGGCAAGACCGCAGAAAGGATGTGCAGACCGAAGCCCTCTGCACAGTTCTACGGCACCAGCCAGAGCAGCACTGCAACGCTGCCACAGCACAGAGCTTTGCCTGGAGACACTCTCACCCAGCAGCGCCGTGCAGAGCTCCGTGTCGATGCGCCCATCCTCGGTGAGGGCCCCGAACACCAGCCCGTCAGCCCCGTGCAGCTTGGCCAGGCGGATGTCGGCTTTCATCACCTCCACCTCCCGGTCCGAGTACAGGAAATCCCCGCCGCGGGGCCGGATCATGACGAACACCGGGACCCGCACGCACTGCTTCACCACCTGCAGCAGCCCTGCGGGCGGGACAGGGCCGGCTCAGCACCGGCCGCGGCAGCTCCGGCCCCGGGGCGGGCAGGACGGCACCGGGGACGGGGAGGGAGCCGAGCGGGACAGAGGGAGAGCGGACGGAGACCGACATGGAAGGCAGCACAGGGGCGGGCGCGGCTCACCCATGCTCGGGGTGGTCCCTCCTTCCACGAGGCCCGCGCACAGCTCGATCCGCCCGGCACCTGCGGAGAAGCGCGTCAGAACCGGCCCCGCCGCGCTGCAGCCCCCTCCCGCGAGGCCCCGGGGCCTTACCTCCGCGCTCCGCGTTGACAGCGGACTCCACCGAGTCCACGCACACCTCCATGAGGAACCCATCGTCCATGCCTGCGGGACGGGAGCGGCGCGGTCACCCCGGACCGCCCCATGGCGCCCGCCCGGGCCGCACCAGCCCCGCGGCGGGCCCGCCCCGCTTCCGCCTCAGGCCCCGCCCCCCTGCCGCGCTTCCGGGCCCGCCCCCTCTCGGCCCGGGCCCGCGCCGCCCGTTGGCGCGAGGGCGGGCGCGCGGGCGGGCGGAGGCGCGGGACGCGAGCGGGGCGCGCCCACGCCGGCGCGCGGCGCGCGCAAGCCCCGCCCCCCGGGCGCCTCGGCCCCGCCCCCGCCGGCGCGCGGGCCCCGCCCCCGTCCCGCACGCGCCCTCACCACCTGCGCTGGCGGCGCGCGGGGGTCGCTCTCTGCGCTGCCGGTCACGCGCCGCGCGATCGTCATGGCGACGCCCGGGCATGTCCGGAAGCGCTCGTCCCGCGCTTCCGGCGGCGACACTTCCGGCGGGGCTCGGGATGCTGCGGGCGGCGCGCGGCGGGGCCCGGCGGCTGCTGCGGGACCGGGGCCTGGCGGGGCCCGCGCCGCCACCGCCACCGCCCACACACGGCCGCCTCCCCCCGCGGCTCTGCCTGCAGCGCTGCCTGCTGCAACAGGCGCCCCAGCCCGCCGCGCCGCCGCCCGCCGTGGGGCGATGGCTCCTGGTCTGCAGCGGTGCCGTGGCCGGTGCCGTGGTGCTGGGCGGCGTCACCAGGTGAGCGCGGCGCCCCCAGCCCCGCCGGGAGGGGCACAGAGGGGGTCCCTGGGGACAGCCGCCCCTGTCTGCCCTCCGGTCCGCCCCGCCGGTGGCCCTCTGCGGCTGCCCCCGCACCGAGACCCGTCCCGAGTGCCTGTGAGAGCTCCTCTCCTGCCTTCCCTTCCTGGCTGCAAGGGGACGTGGTGGGATAGGGCTGGGAGTACCGGGGAGACTGTTCATAGCCTATTGATGCCACCTGGGGGGTAACTCTTACACATTTATCATAATTTTAGATCTAGGCACTCACAAACTCTCTGATCTCCGTCCTTTTTCTAATTGTGAGCTTAAGGATTGTCTGAACAAGGGTTTTAAGGGTTTTCAGAATATCCTGACTTGGAAGGGACCCACAAGGACCATCGAAGTCCCAACTCCTGGGTTGTTGTGCAGCCAACAGCTCTCGCTTCAGTTCAGTAGATTTGCCTACTGTCAGGGAGTGAGTTGTGCCTGTTCGTGTCTCTGCTCCCAGGCTGACAGAATCAGGCCTTTCTATGGTCGACTGGCACCTGGTGAAAGAGATGAAACCCCCTCGAACACAGCAGGAGTGGGAAGCCGAGTTCCAGAAGTACCAGCAGTTCCCAGAGTTTAAAATGTGAGTGTGCAAAATTGGAAGGAGGGTGGGCTGAGAGCATCCCTGCTGCGACTGAGCCACTCAAAAAACTCTTGTAAGAAGGAAAATGTTTTCTGAAGTCACTTGGAAGGCACACAAAGCCTGCCTGGTGGTGGCTCCTTTGTTCCCTGCCTTTCTCTGAGGAAGGTGATCCCATGTCGTGCAAAGTTCAGTTCGGGGCTCTGAAACAATTGCTTTACTGTCCTTTAACAGCCTGAACCATGACATGACGCTGGCAGAGTTCAAGTTCATTTGGTACATGGAGTACTCGCACCGCATGTGGGGCCGCGTCGTGGGCCTGGCCTACATCCTGCCTGCTGCCTACTTCTGGCGCCGGGGCTGGCTCAGCCAGCCCCTCAAGGGCTGTGTCCTCGCGCTCTGTGGGCTGGTCTGCTTCCAGGTGAGGGCTCTGCAGCTGCAGGGATTAGTGGCAACATCTGAATATTTAAAGGTCACCTAGTTTTAACCCCCCAACCAAGGATAGATCAGTTTTGCTAGATCAGTTTGCTCAGAGCTCCATCCAGCCTGACCAGGGATGGGGCATCGACAGCTTCTCTGGGACACCTGTTCCAGTGCCCACCACCCTCACAGTAAAGAATTTTTCCCATTATCTAATCTAAACCTGCCCTCTGTCAGTTTGATATCTTCTGATTCAGCATAGCTGAGACAGTGGGATTCATGATAGCTTGGTGTCAGTGACACCATGACAGTGTGTCAAGTGCTGGTAGCTAGTTGAAGGTAGAGGAACCAAGTTGCTTTGCCCCTAATATTTATCCCATTTTAGTAGTTGCTGCTGCCCTGCCTGGCTCTAAGCCCTCTCCTGTTTTGTTAGGGGCTGCTGGGATGGTACATGGTGAAGAGTGGGCTGGAAGAGAAGCCAGACTCCTACGACATCCCTCGGGTCAGTCAGTACCGTCTGGCAGCACACCTGGGCTCCGCGCTGGTCCTGTACTCTGCCAGCCTGTGGACAGGGCTGTCTTTGCTGCTTCCACGACACAAGGTATGGAGTGGTGTGTCAGGATTTAAAAGCCCAGGGCAGTGTCAGTTCAGAGGGTTGGGGTGCGATGTGGAGAGTAAGTGAAGGCTGATGGTGCTTCTCTTGTAGTCTCTGTTCCTGACTCTGATCTAATACTTACAGAATACTTACAGTGTTATGAAATACCCTTTCTGTAAACTTCTTGCTTATGGCACACTTGCTTTGGCTCGTGCTGTTCCAGTCAAAAGTGATTAGTCTCAGAATTTGTGAAAGCTCAGGCAGGGGTGTGCCTGGCTGGGCTAAATGGTTCGTGCCAGTAACTGTCCAGGGGCCACTTCAGTTTCTGCACAGAGCTGGAGTTGATTAGCTGTGGTTTTGAGGGACCACTGAAGTGTGGCTGCTGTGTGGTGGTCTATATATTCCCCCTGTAAAATACAGGCCAGCCCTTTGGCCTATATATGTAGTGAAGGTTTTTCTTAGCTACTGCCAACAGCACTGGAAATGCCTTGATTATTTATTTTTCTTTTTTTTGTTGTTGTTTTACAGTTACCAGAAACCCATCAGCTCCTTCGCTTGAGACAATATGCTCATGGCACTACAGCTCTCATTTTTCTTACTGCTCTTTCAGGTAAAGCTCTTTCTTTCTGCTGTCCAATTTGTGACTCATTCCTCTCTGCTGGTTTGATTTTTTTTCTTCTTATCTGGTGGGGACTGTGAGCAACCCCATCCATTCTCTGGGAAAACTGCTGCTGTCAAGGAGCTTACAGTCAAGAACCTCCTCAATGGTCTTTCCTGGACAGGTGGAGATGAACGTTTCAGCCTGCCTGTGCTGTGGGATCTCTGTATATGTTAAAAGAAATTCAGGATCAAGCTGAGCTCTTGAACGAGAGCTGTGCAACCTGGAGTGACACCTTTGCCTGCTCTGGTAGTCTCATTTTCTGCTCTGGAATTGCAGGTGCCTTTGTGGCAGGGCTGGATGCTGGCCTTGTGTACAATTCTTTCCCCAAAATGGGGGAGCGCTGGATCCCAGATGATCTCCTTGCCTTCTCCCCTGTGCTGAGAAATATCTTTGAGAATCCTACAACTGTACAGTTTGATCACAGGATCTTGGTAAGTGCTGTCTTCCTGATATGTCTGGGCTACTTCTTGGTTGCCTCCTGCAGCCAAGCTGTCTTCTTTGGGGTGTGGTTCTGTCAGCTTGAGTGATTTCTAGGGTGTCCAAAGGGCCTGAGAGCATCTTACCAGTTTGCTTCTGCAGGAAGAGGAAGTTTAGCATTGTTATTTATTTTCCATGTGGCCTTCTTCCTTAAGGAGGTCTTCCTCCTGCGCAAGTAACACACTTTGTTTCTCTGAGTCTCCTTTTCCATAACATGAGCTACAGCGTGGGGTAGCCCTTGCTATTGAAATGTCTGGGAAAGCTGTGTGAAATAAAACTTGGAAATCCTGATATCGAACACTTCCTCCAGCATTTCTGAACTTGTTTTGCACAGTAGTGCCCTGTGAAAATATCTCAGCTAGTTAGAGCAATCTGGATATTAAATACCACTGGCAGCACTGCTGTGAACTAAGCTGTGGCTAAGACTAAAAAAAGAAAGATTAAGCTGGATCACCTGGGGTGACCTGCACAGAAAGATTATGTGGGTGAACTATAGCTGAGTGGTGGAAATGAGATCGGCTTTCCAGATGACACCTTCTACCTTCAGTTGTCAAGGTGACAGCTGGGGAGAGGGCAGACATAATCCCCAATGACTTGAATAAATGAGGAAAAGCTGTTGAAAATAAAGCGTTCATTTGGAGCAAAATAAAAGTCTCTGTAACTGCACTTAAATTTCAGGGTTGTTAACCTGATGGCGTGGGAGCGCTAGGATTTGGTCATGGCCATTAATATGTTTCTTTAGTTAAATATTGCTCACAGAATTTCTTTTACCACGTGGAAGGCACAGCCGGAGGCCACTGCACCCGTTTCCCTTGAGCTTTCATTGAAGGGTGGTTATTTCCCTTCCCTCCTCTAGGGAATTGCCTCTGTCACAGCTGTCACAGCACTGTACCTCTTCTCGAGGAAGATCCCACTCCCGCGAAGGACCAGGATGGCTGTGACTTCCTTATTGGCCGTAGCTTGCATGCAGGTACTGCCCCTTTTTTTTTTCCGTACTCCTTTGTAGCACATTCACAAGACAGAGCTCACCACTCTGGGAATAGCGCTGGCTCCAGGAGCCTGGACTGAGAGATGGAGCTGCCTAGACCCCACACCTCACAATAGTGCATGCACACTCTGAATTTGGGGGTGGCAAGTCCTGGTGTGGCCATGAGCCTTTCTACACCGCACTTTGTGCTGGGAATGGTATCAGTGGGGCATCCACAACTGCTCTTACCTCTTCTCCCTTCTTGGCAGGTGGGCCTGGGCATCAGCACCCTGCTGCTTTATGTCCCTACGCCTCTGGCTGCTACGCACCAGTCGGGCTCCCTGGCCCTGCTCAGCATGGCACTGTGGCTCATGAGCGAGCTGCGGAGAGTTCCCAAGTGACGCGCCGGCGGGAGAGGCCTCTCGGGGAGCCGCACCGCCGGACCCAGGGGCGGCCGAGCCCCCGGCACCCGGGTGCGCAGGGGGATGTGCGCCCAGCCGGGCTGGCGCGGGAGGCGGCGGCGGGTGTGAGTGCGAGCTTTGTAACATAAAGGAGTTTTGTGAATCGGCTGTGTGTGGCTGGGTGCTCCTTTGCGGAGCGAGGCGCGCAGGGAGGCGGGGGCCGCGGGCCGAGCCGATCGGGGCCGGGCCGGACCGAGCCGAGCCGAACGACTCCGCCAATGGGAAGCGACGGTGTCGGCAGTGCGGCGCGCTCCGGCCGCGGATTGGCGGCGCGGCGCGGCAGTGGGCGGGGCCGTGTCCGGTACGGAGCGGCCATGACGGCGCACAGCTTCGCGCTGCCGCTCGTCCTCTTCTCCGCCTTCTGGGGCCTCGTGGGCATCGCCGCCCCCTGGTTCGTGCCCAAGGGGCCGAACCGCGGGTGAGTGGGGGCTCGGAGGGTGCCGCGGTCGGGGGTTCTGGGGCTGGGCCTTCCTCTGTTAACGGCGGTGTCTCTGCAGGGTGATCATCACGATGCTGGTCACCACCGCCGTGTGCTGCTATCTCTTGTGAGTACCGCGGGCCGGGCCCGGTACCTTTCCCCCCACCTCCGCTGGCTTCACCGGGACCCGTGGCTGCTGCCCAGCTTCCTCCGTGGATGGATAGGACAGCCCCCGGGCTGCGGCCCGCCTCCCTCCCGAGCCCATCACCCCCGGGGCAGCAGCCGCTCCCGGCGCTCTGGTCCTGCCAGGGGGGCTGATGGCAGGCTGTGTCCCTTTGCAGCTGGCTCATCGCCATCCTGGCCCAGGCCAACCCCCTGTTCGGGCCGCAGCTGAAGAACGAGACCATCTGGTACGTGCGCTTCCTCTGGGAGTGAGCAGTCCCTGGGAGCTGGCGCCTCAACAGAGACCCCCGTCAAATCCATCACCGTGAGTGGGCAGAGAGCTGGGGTGGCAGAGGTGTCCCTGCTTGCCTGCCTGTATTTGGCTGGGGAGGGAGCTGCAGCTCGGCCCTTGCTGGGCTCGGGGAAATGCTTTGGCTTCTGTGTGTTGTGGCTGTGGTGAGCTGGTCACAGTGTGAGGCTGCTGACTCTGTGCTGGGCCTGAGCAAATCAAGCACTGTAGTTCTCAAATGTGTGGGAGCTTCCTCATGAATGCAGTTTGGTACTAACTTCTCTTCCTTTCTCCCTCCCCCAGCTCTTGTAGCTGTTCCAGCCTCTACCCTCCTGTACCAGACCGCCCCCAGAGGTGCTGGGACAGAGGCTGGACCCGCTGCCCAAGCACACCTGGAGCACTGCAGCCTGGACCAATGGATGGTTGGGCCTCCGAGCATGGCAGGCAGCACCCCTGGACGAGGGCCTGCTAGTCCAGCAGTAGGAGCAACCACGCTACCAGGGAGAGATCCCTTCAGCTGGCCCAGTGCTGCAGTGACTGAGCACCATCCTGAGAGGGATCTGTGTGTGGTGCCAGTGGATCCTGTCCCAGCAGTGCTTGCCCTGCCCTCTTGGTGTGTTCAGTCCTAGCCCCCATGTGAAACCCCTGCTTGTAGCCCAAGCTGCCCAGCTAGTTGCCATGTCCCTGGTCATTACATCCCCTGGCTGCCCCTCTGCATGAGAAGGCAGGAGCCATTGCATACTCGGGTCTGGTCAGTCCTCTGTGATGGGGGTGGTCCTGCTAAGGCAGATTCTGGCTGGAGGTGGGAGAAGGGAGGGCTGACCATGGAGGAGCATGCAGACCCCCTTGGGTGTGATAAGGGAGGTGTTGGGGTCTGCTGGAGGGGATGAATGGAGGGCTGTGTCTCCCACCTCAGCAGTGAGGCAGCTGCAGTAGTTTATGTATCTCCACCACACCAAGACAGGGCCAGGTTCTGAGAAGAATCAAGTAAGGCATTGTGTTTCAGGTTTCCCCTTATTTATCAGATAATTTATCTGTATTTATTTATTTGTCCGTGTTTAACTTGTGTTGTGGAAATAAACCCTTTTTCTAGTAAGTCATGCTGGAGGCTGAGTCACTTTCTGCTTCGAGGCTGAGGAACAGTCTTGGCCTTATTCAGACATCTTTCCCCCAACATGGTTCTTGCACCATGAGAACAATGCTGGGATCCTCATCTGTTGAGCAGGAGGTTGGCAGGACACTGGTGAATGGAAAGTTTTATCCTTGATGCCACCTGTGCACTCCTGCTGTGTGACCAGGGTCACAGGAGGGGAACTACATGTGCTCGAGAGAGAACTGAGTACCTGCCCAGCCCCTTGCAGATGTGCTGGGGCCATTTCCGTGGCTGTGCAGCAGCTGGAGCAGCTCAGCAGCCTCTTTGCCAGGCAGCTCTCTAAGACTCGGGGAATAAGGTAAAAAGCAGAGACCAACATCTTCCAGGAGCTCCGAGTGGGCAGGCTTTTCCTCTTACAAGAGGGCAGCAAAGGATGCTGTCTCCAAGGATCCCAACAGCTTGGTTCGGATCAGAGCTCCCTTTGCTGCTACCAGCTCAATTAAGCTCAGTCTTGCTGGAATCAGAGAACAATACTGGCAGGAAAGGAGCTCCATCGTCCACTGTGGCAGCACAAAGCAGCAGCAGTGCTGTGCAGACATGCAGCCCCCCAGCCACACCACCAGCCAGGAGCCATCGCTGCTGGGAGCTGCTCACTAGGAAATGAGACCAGTGCTGGATGGCTCAAGGGGTTTGTTTATTGCTACAGGAATGGGAACAGCTGAGTTCAGTAAAAAGTGACAAACTTCACTGAACCGTCGGTGGGGCTCCAGCCCCAGGGAAGGTTTGTGCCTGTATGCACAGCTGCAGCCCCAACCCATCCTGGGGCCGTGAGCTCTCCCAGGGGCAGGGCCAGCCCGCACTCAAGGAGGAAAGGACCACAGGTCCTGATACAGGTGCCTGGTAAACGTGTGGGACACCATGGGGCAGCTGTGCCCAGGAGGGAATGTGTGAAAGCAAAGACAGCCCACTTTGGTGGTGCCTCAAGAACCAATCAGTGAGCTCTCAGGGCTCAGTCTGGGATGTTGGGTAGGACTGTAGGATTGTCCTCGGAGGGAAGACATGGCAAAGAGCAGGACACCTCTTCAGGAATGCTCTAAGAGGGGCCAGGCTGTGCAGAGCAGCCTGGTGGAACTCGTGGTTTACCATGGTCCTGCAGTAACTTAGCAGGTGCCTACTGTTCTCCAGCCCTGGGCTTGTCAACGCCTGCAGAAAAGCCACCCCAGGTGATGAACCACAGCACCTCACCAAGTTGCTCTGCAAACTGGTGGCTGAGTCATGGGGTGGCTCAGTGCTTCAGGCCAGAGCCCTGGTTTGGCTGCCTCAGAGATAGTGTCCTTGTTATCTGAGGGATCTGCCAGGGCTGCAGCCTTGAGCCTGCTGGCAGCAGAGGACTTTGCTCTACACCACACAGCGCGGCAAAGGCCAGAGGCCAAGGAATGCAAAGATTAGGACTGGGGCAAGGTGGAGAGGAAAGCTCTCGTGTCCATAGCTGCCTCAGCCCACAGACTCTGGTTCTGACGTAGAGATGATGGAGGGCAGAGTTTGAGATGGTCTTCAAGAAAGAGTCCAAGCCCTCTGAGCCCAGGCTGTCAGCCAGTCCTAGTTCTGCCGGTGCAACTGGATGCTGGGTACCACTGGCATCACGGCACGCTTCCCTGGCCCAGCGGCACCACCACCTTGTCCAGCCAGAGCAGGGTATGCTGGGCCGAGCGCAGCTGCCGGCGGTGGATGCGGCGCAGCCGCAGGAGGTAGAGGACGATGGCCAGCGCCACGACCAGGATGCAGGCAAAAAAGAGATAGTGGTTGTAGACAAAAGAGAGGCGCAGCCAGGAGGCGTGCGCTTGCCGGACGCTCTCCTGACGGAGATCCCTGTGGAAAGGAATGTCAGGACTGGCCACGTGGGGCACTGCCAGGGTCCTGCCGTGGTCCATGCAGAGCCCTCACCCAGTGCAGTTACTCCTGCTCCTCCCCAACCACCCTTCCCTGCATGATGCCATCAGCAAGCCGACGGTACCTGAGTGGCAGAAATCGTGTCTTGTAGAGGATGGCTCCCAGTGTCCACTGCACCTCCCGGTCGTACACCAGCTGGGCCGTGCGCAGGCTGGGGTAGTCCAGCGGGAACTGGAAGCCCTCGTGAAGGACTTGGTACATCCAGGCTGATTTGAAGCACTGATACCTGCAGACACAGCACACAGGAGCATCAGCCAGACACCAACAACTGCACCAGTCCCTTACCCCAGCAAAAGCCCCCCAGGAGGTCCAGCCATGGCACCTCCCAGCAAGTCCACTTACTTCAGCCGGTGCTGGTCAGCATGCGCCGAGTAGAGGCCACCACGGAAACGCTGGATCAGCACCTCCCACCGCTGGCTGCAGTACTCCTGGGGGATGGAGAAGTTGGGGTTCAGAGCAGAGAAACAGCCCTCACTTCCAGCCCCAGGAACAGCAACTCCCCAGCCCCTGTGCTGGGGCAGCACCCACCTGGGCAGCAGAGGTGAAGGTGGAAGCACTGTATTGGCCCCCCAGGCGCAGCACATCCTCGGTGCAGTAGAAAAACTCCGAGAAGCCGTAAAACTCACTGTTGCTGAAGTCGATAGGTGCTTTGTAGGTCTCCACCAGGGAGACATGGCTGCCATTGGACCCTGCCAGGAGTGGCTGCAGCAGCTTTGCACAAGCCTGCCAGTCCCCTCGTCCCCGCACGTACAGGGTTTGGCCACCCCTCACCACCGTGTCCTCCAGCCCCACGGGCAGGCAGGGGTCCAAGAAGGGCATCTTGGGGCTCAGCCCTGTCTGCTGGCTGTGCAGGCTGGAAAACAGTCCAGGAAGAAATGGAAATTGCACAGGGGGTCCTATACCACCTCCCAAAAGCCTAATCTAGCCCTGTCCCACATCCAGAAATCCTCTGCATGAGACTGTGTCCTCCTGTACCCTCCAGTGCTGGCGCCTGCCCTGCCACCTCTTGCTAAGGCTGGACTCACCAGATCCGTCATGCTGGCCCTACAGCTACATGCTCTGAGCACCTGTAGGGTGCAACAAGGCACAGCCCACCCCACCCAGCTCATGGGGATCTGCGCCTCTGCATAGCCCCTGGGGATCTGGAGGCAGGGTTTGCTCCCGGCACAGGAGTACCTGAGCACCAAGCCTCTCCACCTCTGGCGACAGCTTCACGTAGTGCTCTTGGAAGGAAAGGAGAGACAGGAGACAGGAGAGCTCTAGGTGGGGATGCAATGGAAAGATGTGCTGAGTGAATCAGTGCTGGAGGAGACAAAGAGCAGGAAAAGCCAAAAGCCACTAGAGGGGCCTCCCTATAGCCTGTCACGAGGAGAGAAGGAGGAAGGCAGGGAGCTGTGGCACTGATAACGCCTGCCAGGCTGGGAGAAGGGCAGCAGCCAAGCACTCTGTGCCAGCCCAGGCACCTGCCGCTGCCACACGGCTGCTGCCAGCGTGGCTGTGGGAGCTGATATCACCATGGGCGGCTCTTGAGGCAAATCCAAGGGGGAGAGGGCAGCATGAAGGAACCAGCACCCCATTTCACAATGCTCTAGCAGGGGCACCACTAGGTGAGGCAGCAATACCGGTTGTGCACATAGGTTTGGTTCAGCACATGTTCCTCATAGCGCTGCCGGGCAAAATTGCCCCCGAAGCCCAGGAAAGTGTTGACGTAGACACGGTACACGTGGCCAGTGTGCTGCACGTCACAGCCCAGGTTGAATTCTGCCAGCAAGCTCTTAGCAGCTTCCTCCTGGTGACACAGACACATCCACGATCAGCAGCAATCCAGGGCAGGCAGGAGCTGCTCTCGGGGACCAGACACACACCTGCTGTGGGGAGGAGATGGCTCCGGAGTCGGGCACTTCGTAGGCAATCTGCAGGGAGGCGCCTCCCATGTCTAGGATCCCAACTGTTCGTTTCCGAACCAAGGACTTCCCCTGGCCTCCCAGCGCTACGGTGACCACTGCATCCTCCTCTGCAACCCACAGCAGCACATCAGCAAGAAGCAGGGCCTGGGGCAGCATCTTCTCCTTTCCACCATCACCCCCACAGCTGCCTCATGGGGCTCCTCCATCCCCGCAGGCAGACCCCAAGGGCCACCTGCAAGGACCACCTCCCAGGTCCAGGAAAGTTTCACGCATATGACAGGGGTCAGGCATTGCTGCCTACTGCAGAGGCTGATCTTTGCTACAGCACCGGTACAAGGTCCAGCGCGGCTCCGCGCAGACCCTCCCAGCTGTTCTATGAGCAGCCAGACTCACCATCCTCGTGATCAAACCGTCCCAGGACAAAGTTGATGCCAATCCACGAATAGACACCTGCACAAGAAAGAAAAGGTCATTACGGCGATATACTAAAGAGGAACAAGCAGTGCTTTGTGGCAGCTCCTACCTTCCTGCTTCCCTGAGATCACTTCTGCGTGTGATTTGGAGAAGAGGAAATCAAACTCCAGGGGCACATTTCTCACCAAGTCATCCAGGATTGCAGCTTGCTGCCTGCAACGGTGCAGGAGAGGGACAGATGCTGGGGGACCTTCACCAGCAATGCTGGTGAAGAGACCGGGAATCACACTGCACTACCCGCCCAGTTCAACCCCACAAGTTCTGCTGCTGCAGCCAGCATGTTTCGGAGACGAAAAACAGATCTATCTGTTTGAGATCCTCAGTCAAAAGCATCTCCTCTCAGCTCCCTCCCAGCATGTTCAAACCCTCCTTCTGCATCCCTTGCCACTCGCCCCAACAACGCACCCTTTCCTTTTTCAATTCCCCCCCACAGGGGAAGAATTCTCGATTCTCCCGCAAGGTTCAAGAGCAGGCAGCTGTCTTGCCCTTCCTCGGGGCTGAGGGATCCCAGCGCATCCCTGGCTCGCCTGACAAGGGCCGCGAACTCACCGCTCGGGCAGCAGCCGCATCCCCGCCGTGCACAGGATGTACAGCGGCGTCTCCTTGTGCTTCCGCGCCGGGACGTGCGCTGCCGCGAACCGCAGCAGAGGCCGCAGGTAGGGGGTGGCCTGCTCGGGGGCTGCCGCGGTCACGGAGATGCCTGGCGGGGAAGGCGGCTGTGAGCCAGCCGGCCCCGTCCGTGCGCGGGGGGCTCGGGGCCGGGGCCGGAGAGGGGCAGCACGCACCGGGTTTAATTTTCTTGACGACGGGGCGGCTGCTCCGGTCCCTCATCTGCTTGATGTCCAGCAGGTCGTGGGGGTTCCCGTTGTGCGGGGGCCAGAAGTAGACGAAGACCCGGGACCCGCTGCTCCCGCAGTCCACCACCACCCCGTAATTAAGGGACGAGTCCTCGGTGTCGGTGGCCGCCAGCTCCTCCGCCCGCGCCAGGTACCTGCGGCACGGCGGCACGGCGGCTCAGCACCGGCGGCCGGCGCTGACCCCGCTCCCCCGGCAGCCCAGACCCCGCTCACCTCTCGTCCCGCCGAGAGGCGCGGGGCGGCGCAGCCCAGCGGCGGGGCACGGCGGCCGCCAGCAGCAGCAGCAGCCCCAAGAGGAGGGCGAGCCCCAGCACAGCCGGGCGCTGCCGCGGCCCCGGGCACGGTCCCACCGAGCGCCACGACAGGCAAGAAACGCCGATCCTGAGGGCAGAGACCACTGTTCAGCACCGGCGCCGCGTCGGCCCCGACCGCCCGGCCCGGCCCGGTCCGACCCGGCTCACCTGGCCATGTGCGCCCGCCGCCGCCCGCCCGCGCATCGCCGCTGCCGACACCGCCGCCGGCACCGGCGGACACGTCACCGGCCACCGCCGCCGCCGCGCCCCGCCGGCCGGAGCCCCGCCCCCCGCTGCACGAATGACCAATCGGCTCTGCCGGCCCCGCGGGGGCCACGCCCACGCTGCCCGACGACCAATCGTACTGGGCGGAACGCGCCCCCCTCGCGCGGGCGGAGGCGGTGCTCGGCTTCGCCCTTGCTCCCGCGTCCGACCTTCGCCGGGAGGAGTCACGTGGAGGCTCCCAGCCAATCCCGAGCGCCCAAATACAAAGCACGCGCCGACGCCCGGAGTGGCGGACTCGCCTGCCAATGGCGGCTCTCCGGCCCCACGGGGAGGCGGGGCGAGCGGGCCAAAGGTCGCGGGCTCATCGGCCAATGGGCTGCGCGGCAGGGCGGGGCGCCAAGTTGAGAAACCCAATGGGCTGCGAGGGCCGGCAGGGCGGGCAGTCCCGGCAGCCAACGGGCAGCGCGCCCGAACGCGCCGGAGGGAGCTGCCGGCCAGTGGCGGCGCCCGAGCCGCGGCGGCGGCGGCCAATGAGCGCGGCGTGCGTGGGCGGTGCGCGGCCTGCCGGACCAATGGGCGCGCTGCGGGGGCGGGCGCCGGGCGGTGGCGGCCAATGGGCGCCGGGGAGGGGCGGGGCGGCGCGGGGCGCGGCGGGCGCGGGCCGGGGCGGCGGCGGCGGCGGCGGCGCGATGGAGCTGGGGGCGGGAGCGGGGGCGGGCGCGGGCCCCGGCCCCGGCGCGCGGGGCAGCGCTGAGTCGGGCCGCGTCCTGCTGCTGCTGATGGGCGGTGGCGGCGCGGGCCGGGCTCGGCGGGGCGGCGCGGAGACGGAGGTGGCGCCGGGTCCCGGTCCCGGTGCCGGCCCAGGGGGCCCCGAGCCGCGCTCCCCGCCCGCCCCCGACTACGAGGCGCTGCCCCAGGGTGCCGCCGTGTCCACGCACATGCTGGCGGGCGCCGTGGCGGGCGTCATGGAGCACTGCGTGATGTACCCCATCGACTGCGTCAAGGTGCCGGCGGGCGTGGGGAGGGAGGGGACGAGGCGGGACACCGGGAGCCCCGGGCACGGTCTGACGAGCCGCCCGGCCGGGCCCGCCCTGTTTTGCAGACACGGATGCAGAGCCTGCAGCCGGAGCCCGCCGCTCGCTACCGGAACGTGCTGGAGGCCCTGTGGCGCATCGCCCGCACCGAGGGCGTCTGGCGGCCCATGCGGGGCCTGAACATCACCGCCACCGGCGCCGGCCCGGCGCACGCCCTCTACTTCGCCTGCTACGAAAAGTTAAAAAAGACGCTGAGCGACGTTATCCACGCGGGGGGCAATAGCCATGTGGCCAACGGTACCGGCCCCGCCACGCCGGGGTGGGAGCGGGGTGGGAGCGGCAGGTTTGGCGGTAGGGAGGCCCGGTCCCGCCGCGGGGTCGGGGTGCCACGGATGTCCTAAAGCCCTGTGCTCTCTCCAGCCATGAGCCAGCCGCACGGTGCCGGGCACGGGGAAGCACCGCTCCGCGCCTGCAGAGCTGCTGCCAGGTATCTGGCGTGAAGCAGGTTAGTGGCCCTGGCTCGGAAGGATGCTGGTGGACAGGAACTGCCTGCAGACAAGCTGGGACTGGCCGCGGCCCCGTGGGTTGGCAGTGCCAGAGCTCGCCCCAGGAGCGCCACGTGGTTTCGGAGCCGGTTTCAGAGCCCGTCTCGCCATGGTGCCCGTTACTCGTCTCAAGGACCCGCCACAGTAGGGAGAGCATGGGGCTGAGGGGAGAGCAGGGCACGTTTTTCTGCCCTTGGCAGGCATGCAGCGGAGTGCCAGCGGGCTTCTCCATGGGACATGGGGACACTCACCATCCTAAGGCTTCCTTGCCAGCTGGTGGCATTGGCCTGTCCCCCAAGGAGTGGGGGGACAAATAGTCCTGGTCACCCCTTGGGACTTGGCAGCCTGTCACAATCTTCTCCCTCTCTTTCTTGATCTCACTCTGGGTGGGAACCCCTGAGGACCAGCCTGCCTTTTGGAGGGGAGATGGAGGCCGCCTTCAGATCTCACCTTTTTCCAGGGGCCTCCTCCTGTGCCTTGGCCAGGGACTTGGGGCTGTGGTGGAGCCCCAGGGTCCCTCACCTTTCCCCCCCTCACATGTGGCAGTTCTTGTTTTGCAGGTGCAGCCGGGTGTGTAGCAACGTTGCTCCACGATGCAGCCATGAACCCTGCTGAAGGTAACGATGGTCCTGGCCTGCTGGGAAGGGGAGAATCAGGGTCTGCTCGAGCCTTTTGGGTCCCCTCTGTAACAAAGGGTGCTCTTGTTACTTGCCTGACTGCAGGGATTCTTTGGGGGCCCATGGTTCCGGTTAGGGACCCTGGTGGCTGCCTTTTAGGGACAGGGTAGGTAGAAGAGATTAACTCAGGAGCACAGCAAACTATGGTTTAGGAGGAGCTGGGAGGGCATGGGGCTTTCACCCAGGAGTTTGACTGGGAACTGTTACCTGGAGCAGGAGAGAAGGCAAGAGAGATGTGGTTGGCACTGCTGAAGTCGTTCTAAGTGTGTGGAAGCTGGGCATTGCTGTGGTGAGATCTAGGGAAGATGCGGTACAGTTGTGGGCCTGTGTTCAAGAGGAAAATTGGAAGAGTAGGGTACAAAAACATGCTAGAGAAGTTGGGAGAAGGAAGATCTTGTGAAATGTCTGGAAGATGCTGGCTTTGATGAGCCTGGTATATATGAAAAAGCATAAAGAGTTAGTGATTTTATTAAGTCCGTGAAGGTGGTGGGAGAAGGAGAAGCAATGAGGAAAGGCCAGTCGTGAAGGTATTTTTCCCTCTTAAACCTGGAGGGCGTGTGATAGTGCAGGCTTCAGCTGATCTGGGCCCAGCACAACTCCTGGCTCCCCACTGCATGGCAGGGACCCCGAGGAGCAGGCAGCTGCCAAACCGTTGTCATTCCTTCCCTGGAGCTGCTCTTGTCATGACTGTAGTAGTTTAGCATCGCATCATTTTTAGCTCCTTATGGTCACATTGAGATGGGGGAGGTAGAACAGTAGCAGGCTGTGCTCTGAGCTCTCCTGTCCTGCTCTTGGATGCGTTAGGGGGGTTTGGCATCTGACTCGTGCCCCGGAGTGGCTGCATTTCGGCGGTGGCTGCTAACAGTTCCTGGCTAATGGGCTCTGCAATGAGCTGTGGTTATTCTGGGCTGCAGTGGGGGTGGCAGGGGAGGGACAGTCTTACCCAGATCAAGAGCTGTCTGGGAAATAAAGAGACTGGATGCGGGGGGGTTCTGACTGAGTGATAGTTCTGCAGCAGTGGATGGGGAAGCATCAGTTGCTTGGGAGCAAGGGTGGATCTGGGCTGTAAGCAATGGGATATCAGGATATTCCCTGAGGCTGTGGCATGTGAGTGGCTTCATAGTGGTGATGTCTGTGTGACAGTGATGCCTCAGCAGATTTAAATGGCTGGTGTCCTGTCTGGAGACACAGGGGCACTGGTGGTTCGAGTTGTCTGTCTTCAGCTCTTAGGCCAGCGTGACCAAACTCCAAGCATTTGGAGGAAGCCTGGCTTTGTGTTTACCCTTCTCTTCTCCTCTTCCCCTCCGTGCCTGGGTCCTGGCTGCTGCTGCTACCGCCTGTCAAGTGGTCAAGCAGAGGATGCAGATGTACAACTCGCCTTACCAGCGTGTGATGGACTGTGTACGGGCTGTGTGGCGCAACGAAGGGGCCGGAGCTTTCTACCGCAGCTACACCACCCAGCTCACCATGAACATCCCCTTCCAAGCCATTCACTTCATGACCTACGAGTTCTTGCAAGAGCAGCTCAACCCCCACAGACAGTACAACCCAGGCTCCCACGTGGTCTCCGGAGCCTGCGCGGGGGCTGTCGCTGCTGCTGCCACTACGCCTTTGGACGTTTGCAAAACACTGCTCAACACCCAGGAGTCCCTGGCCTTGAGCTCCAACATCAGCGGACACATCACAGGCATGGCTAATGCCTTCAGGACGGTGTACCAGGTGGGCGGTGTGACCGCCTACTTCAGAGGGGTCCAGGCAAGAGTCATTTTTCAGATGCCCTCGACGGCGATTGCCTGGTCCGTGTACGAGTTCTTCAAATACATCCTTACCAAGCGCCAGGAGGAGCGTCGGGCTGGGAAGTGAGCCAGAGCCAAACGCTGTTCCAGACCTGCCTCACATCCCTTCCTGGTTTGTCTTCTGACCCCTCTCCCTTTTGGTTTGGTTTGTGTTGAAGAGAGGGGGCAGCGAAGCCCTTTGGGGTTTAGCGATGCCATTTTTTGCCTGTGGCTGTTGCAGCTCTGCTCAGGCTGCACAGCTTGCTCTCTCCCGGGGTCCTCCGAGATGTCCCACTGGGAGCTGCAGCCCAGGTCACATCCCCTGGCACTTTGGTGGAGCTGTGCTCCTGTCCTTCCCTTAACCACAGCATCTCACGCAAAACTCACTCCTCCTCAGAGGGGAAGGTGAATGTCCTGCCCTGCCCCTGGCAGGGTCAAGCTGAGCTCACAGTCGCCAAGGAGGGAGTGACGGCAGGATGCTGGGGGCTTTGTGTGGCTTTTGGCTGAAGCAAAATGTAAGCCTTGGCCGTTGTCTCGTAGCACGCACACATGATGCTGACTGCCCCAGTGGTGGTGGTGGTGGTGGTGGTGGGCGAGGGGAGGATGGCACTTGAGGAGGGAGCCTGTAGGTTTGTTCTTGTTCCTGCTCTTGACACCTCCAATAAAAACAGTTCTGCTCTATCCTCATGTCCCATTCTTACTCCGGCATGTCCCAGCTCCCAGCACTGTGCCTTTCTGACTGTGCATGCTGCTGAGCTCTTTTGATGGATGCCAGAGCAGGGAGGGAAGAGCGGTCTGGGGGTGGTGGTGGGAGAAGGGGGCATGTCTGGCCCAGTCACCCTGGCAGCATGCAGGGATGAGGGTGCCCCCATCCCTTTGGCTCCTCATCACCTGCTGCTGGTGTGGGTTGTGACCCCGCAGGAGTAGCTGAGGTTTATGCTCCTTGGCCAGGTAGCCGTCTGACTGGGGGTCCTCAGGATGCTTCTAAACTGCTCCAAATGGAAGTGTTGGCAGCAGGGGTTGTTGTGTGTCAGGAGCAGCGTAGGAATTTGGTGCTGAGTGAGGCTGGAGAGCTTTGTGCACCTCATATAGGAGATTTGGGGCTTAGCAGAGCTTTTGCCCTGTAGTTTTGAGTAATTGGACTAGTTCGATGCTTGATGAGCATCTTAAAATTGCTCGAAGTGCTAATATCTTTTCCAACCTAGTGGTAATTAGCAGAATAACTTTTTTTTAAACATGTTGTTAGTCTTGATACCAGTTTATTTAGGGTCCCACCCAGTTATGGAGCTGTGAGCTGAGCACTAAAGTATTGCCTCATTGTGCTGACCTGCCCAGAGCAGATATCTGGGTTTCTTGAATAAGGTGCTCGTGGGTGATACCTGACTCTCCCAGCACATTCAGGTGTGGCATGTGTCCCACGGAGCCATGCCCAAAATAATTCCCTGGAGGAAATGCATTCACAGCTGTGGTATGTGCTGCTGGTGGGTATCTGGGTCCGATCAGGGCTGCTCCAGAGGATCTGCTGGCTTGGTCTGCACAGAAGACTGCTGGAGTGGGCTGTGGTGAGGACAAAGAGGGGTTTTCCTGTGGCTGGAAGAGCTGCTGGGTGAGCAAGGGGGATGTGCTGCCCTCAGTGGCTTTGGCCTCCAGCATGGCTGGGAGGCTGGAGGGCAGGGACCCCTGCACTGCAGGGCTGGGTGCCTGAGACCCTGCGCAAGCCCCAGCCCAGCCCTGTATCCACCTTTCCCTTACACATCTCTCTTGCTCTGGCTCCTGAAGGTGGTGAGGGAAGCTGAGTGACCACCTGTGGGATTTTTGATGGCTGCCTGGCAGGTCTGGATGTCCCTGGCACAGAGCAGCCACAGGCACCCTTCTGCAGCCTGGGTCCACCTGAGTTGTGTGCTGTGTCCATCCTCTGTTCCCCTGGCACGGGCTGCAGGCCCCTGGTCCTTGCTTTTTCCTGCACAAGCAGAAGGATGAGAAACTCCTTAAAGACACAAAAGCCACAGGAGGTCAGGAACTGGAAGTTTTCCCACTATTTCAGGAGCTGGGGCTTTAAGAAATAGTCTGAGTATTGCAAGATTTGGCAGCCCTGCAGCTCCTCCACCCAAGAGGGAGAAGCAGAGATGGCTGGGAGAGACCAGGGCAGGATTAGGTTGGAGGGCAGGGCATTAGACAGGAGTTTGCAGAAGATAGGTACAACTGGGCTCTGCCAGGATGGATCTCTCTGCCCAGGAGCTGAAAGCTGTTGGCAGCAAAGCTGCAGCTTTGCCTTTAGCCCTCACCGTGCACTGGAGCAATGACAAACCCTGTGGAGGTAAAGGCGTAAACGGACTGGGGCTGGGGGAAGATTCACACTACTAAATCCATCAGCTGCTGGAAGGAGTTCTATAAATGTCAGTGGGTGACGGCACAATTGAAAGTGTCTCCAGGATGTTTTCCAGGAATAACTACCCACAGAAGTGCTGGGGCAGGGAGTGAGACCCCCAGGAATAGGGAGATGGTAAGTCAGCACAGCCCAGAAATGCTGCTATGTGAGCAATTGGCCTAAAGTGTTCCTGGCAAGGGCACGGCCTTTCTGGTCTCCCGGCGCTCTGCCAGCTTACCCAGCAGCAGCTGGGTGTTGCCCAGTGCAGGCAGCAGCAGCCCTGCAGGGAATGGCACTGCCTGTGATGGGTTTGGCACTGCAGGGACAGTAGAGCTGCCATGGGGATTCCCATATATGCCCTGGGCCAGGCCACAATGGACAGGAAAAATGTCCTGCTGCCATCTCTGAGCTGAATGCCTGTCACAAACTAAGGGCTGGCCGTGGCAGCGTGCTGCAGCTGCCCAGCTCTGCCAGGGTGGAGATGTTCCCTTGCCAGCCAGACTGGTTCCTCCGGCACCTTTGGCACTATGAGATGCCCAGAGGCAATGGAGTTATTGGCTGGTTCACCTATGGCCGCTGCCTTTCCAAGGTCTGATAATGCCTCTCAGCGTAGCCACGCTGCTCTGGGTCTGTCCTCTGGCCTCCTAGGTATTTGGCTGGCTGTGCTTCGAGTGAGATCTCTCCTCCTACAGCCTCTTCTGAGTAAAGAGACTATTTTTGGCTTTCCAGCAAGGAAGCAGTGCTCAGCCCGGCAGAGTTTTGGAGACAATCCCTTTTCCTTTCACTTCCTTGCAGGATCTCCAGCCACATCCAGCACAGGCAGGGATTTGCTGCCTTGCCTTCCTGTGTCCAACTGCCCCTCGAGTCCTGTCCTGGTGTATTCTGGGTCGGGTGAGCCCCACAGCCCCTGAGCAGGCAGAGCTGGGAAGCACCACTGGCCTGGCCCTGCTCCAGGTGATAGGTCTGGGGCTGCCTTAGCTGTGCTATGGCACAAGCCCAAAGTATTACAGGCAGCCTGAGGTTGCTGTGCCAGGAGCAGCCCGGGAGCACCCAGCTGCCTTCCTGGGGTAACTGGAGACGACTGCACTCCTGGAGGTTAAGGGCAGAGCTGGGGTGAGGGAAGCTGGGGGCCGAGGGTTCATCTTACTCAGAGAAAGAAGGGGAGATCTCTCCAGTGTCTGTCCTGTACCTTCAGCTGAGGCCGGTGGGCTCCTGGGCTGCTCCTGCCTTCATGACCCCACACAGGGTGCTGGGGTCCCAGTGCTCGGAGGCTTTTGCCAGCCCAGCTCAGGGGCAGGCAGTGAAGCAAGAGCACTGCCCTGGAAACCACATCCCTGTGCTGTCTCTGCCAGCACCCTGGGCTGCCCTGAGGTTTCCTGCCCAGCAGCCACTCTGCAGTGGGTGCCTGACAGCCCTGCTCGGTGGGAGGAGGTGGCTGGAGCCCACGGGGAGCAGAGAGGTGGGCTCCCAGCCTCCCTCCCGCCCCAACCCACCCTGGCTCTGGGATTCCTCAGGGATCTGTCAGACCCCAATAAAGTTGAACAAGTTCTCATGACCTCCCAGCCTTACAGCGGTGCCAAACGCAAGCACCGGGGCTCCTGGACACAGAGCAGACATTGCCTCTGGTGGGCCTGGAAACCCCTTCTGACCCACTTCGCTGCCTGGGTTAAACTGAGAAACAGCTCTGGGCTGGGCTGGTCCCAGCCTGCCTGCCTCTGTCCAAGCACGGCACTGCATGGAATAGCCTGAAAAGCTATTTCCCTTTCTAGGCAGGGAACATACCCTGAAAGGTAAAGCTGAGGCTGAAAACCTGCTTTCTTGTCTGTAGAGAACCACTAGAAGAAGCAGTCCCCTGGGCTGGGCTGGGACAGCTCTTGGCATGTCTGCTCTGATGGGGAGATACTGATAATACCCATACCTAGTGCAGGCTTATGTGTCAAATTCCCCCACCACGGGACTGCGAAGTGGCACCCTGGCAGGAGCTGGGTGTGGGCAGATGGCCTGTTGCGCTGGGGAGGTGGGGAAGGAGCTGCTCCTGGGCTGGATGGGAGTGGCACAGGGGTGGCAGCAGGGGTCACTCTTGCAAGCGTCCTCACATGGGTGAGGACCGTGAAGACAGCTCAGGCATTCTGTGACACTAGAGCTTGGTCTGGGATCATCCTCAAAAGCAGCTGAAGCAATGGCTGTTCCAGGAGATTGGTAGAGGCTTCAGCCCTAATATCCCTGGCCCAGCATGCCTGCAGATACTGCACTGGCAGCCAGTGTCAGCCCCAGAGAAAGCCTGCAATGCCCCTCGGGGCAATATGGCTTTGGGACTGACATGGGAGACTCCTGGCAGGCACAGACCATGCCTGGCACGGCTAGGTGGTGCCAGGAGAAATGCAAATCCAAGCACCTCTGGATGCCCATTAGACCTGAGCAGTACATCACCTGGAGCATTGCCAAGGGCTATAAAAAAGGTAGGGAATTGGGCCAAAACTGGGCTGTGCCTCAATGTGTGACACAGCTCCCTCTGGTGAGGACGCAACGGTGACAGGCACCAGGTGCTGGACACCAAGAGCCGTCCTACGTCCTTCAGCAAGAACTTGCAGGGAAGGAACACGTTAGCCGGAAACCACAGGCAGTGTCACGGCATCAGGAGTTTTAGGGGGGCTCCTGGAATTAGGTGAAATGTATCATTCTGGGGCAAAAAAAAAAAAAAAATCAGAGCTAAAAATCTTCTGGGTCTCTCACAGAGACACGCCGGGTGCTCGTGCTCAGCTAAAAGAACACAGCAGAGCATGGCTCGCTAGCAAGGGACCTGCACGGTCGCTAGAGGCTGGGAAGGGACACTGACCTCGTCCCCAGCTCTCCCCTGGCAGCGATGCCGCCCGGTGCAGCAATGCTCCCGCGTGGGTCGGGAGTCCCCCAGCTCCCGCAGGGCTCTGCCGTGGGGAGACACCCGCCTGCCCAGAGCCCACGCAACCCGCCCAGCCTCCCCGACGTCCAGTCTGTCCCGCTGCCCTTCCTAGCGGGGACACCACACCCTGCCCCGATGCTCCGCAGCCCTCCAAGCCTTGTTGGAGGACTCGGGCACCCCCAAAGCGAGCCAACACCAGCTGCAGAACCTCCTCGGCGCGGGATGGCGGGGACAGACGGGTGTCTGTCACTGCCCGTCCCCGGGCACTGGCCGATAGATGGCGGTGGCGTATCTCGCTTGGGGACAGGCCCCGGGAGCAAGTGTCCCTGTCCCTGCTGGCAGCCCGGGGGACCTGAGGATCCCAGGCAGCACCCCGGGACCCCGCTGGCCCCGGGACCGCCCGCCTGCAGCAACCCCGAGCGCGGAGAAGCGTCGTCCCCGGGGAAGTGTCTGTGGGTTTTATTGCCTAGGTGGGAGATGGTGGCATGATGCAGCCAGGAAGGGCTCTGGCAGGACACAGGGGCAGCTTTGACCTTCAGCAGCACTCCGCCCTGGAGGGGACGAAGATTCAGTCCCCCTCTGTGGATGGGTCACCTGGATCCTTGGTTGAATTAGAGTGGATCCCTCGTGGATCACCTGCATCCCTAGTGGCAGCACTGTGCCTGGTGTCACCCTTGCAGGAAGAAGGAACAGCTAAAACATGCAAATCCCGTCACCCTGCTCAGTCAGGTGTAGTCATCTTGTGATGCCGTGACTCATCCAAGGGAGGGAGGCAGGTCCCTGCCCCTTCTGCTGGCAGGCAAGTAGTGGGAGAAAGCCTCGCTGGAGGCTCCATAGCACAAGTACCAATATTTTCATTACCTGATCCATGGCTGGCAACAGCTTTCTTGGCTCTGGAGAGTTCTTGTGTGACAACCCCATATTGCCATTGCCAGGAGGAGCTTCCAGCATCTCCGACACCTGATGGCTCCACAGAGCCCCAGTGGCCAAGCAGCTTTGGCAGCTCCCAGCTCAAGGGCTGGGGCGGCTGCAGTGGGAAGCTCTGCAGAGCAGGAGCTGCCACTCCACATAAAGGAGCAAGAGCTGGGCACCACACTAGCAAACAGCTGGGTCCCCAGGCTCCCAACCCAGGCAGCAGGAGGTGGCTATGATCAGGTTGAAGTAGATGGGACCAGAACCCAGTGATGCCTGCCCAGATCCACGGGCAGCCTGACCAGCCTCTCTGGGAGCAGGCATCTCCCTCCGCACCCAAGTGAGCTCCTTGCTGATGGCAGCAAGTGAGTGGTGGAGAGAGAAGGATGAAGGATAAGGGGGGAGGGATGACCTCAGCAGTAGGGTGGGAGAGAGGAAAGGAAAAAGATGTCAGGAAGGAGAGGAAACCAGAGCATATCTGTGGTGCTGCAGAAGGAACAGCACAGCTTCTGTGTGATCCTAAGCATGATGGAAAGGCCACAGAAAACCATCAAGAACTGGGCTTTGGATGGAGCCCCCCTAGGAGCCACTGGACAGAGACAAGTTCTGCTCATGGGCTCCTCCTTGTATAGGAAACTTGAGTAAAAAACACAACTGGAGCCTGCACATAGAGTGGGTCTGAGGCCTGGGAGTTAAAACCTAGCTGCCCCAAAAGAAGTCCCTCCTTCCCTTTAAATCAGTGCACTTAGAGAATTCCTGTTTGAAATCAATCAGCACCTTCCCAGCTTGATTCCCAAACAGCAGTAAATCCCCCAATCAACCAGGAAGAAACACACGCCCTCTGCTTCTTGGTCATGGCCATTCCCATCCCTCCCTCCCTGATGTCCCTCCGGCCATGGCACCACCACAGCAGGACCATGCCGAAGGATTTTCACCAGAGATTTCCCTGTGCCTCTCACCCTGCTGGAGGCATCCCGCTTCATCCTGGGGTGCGGGGGACAGGGTGCATCATGGGCGGGTGCTGCCTCCAGCACAGCCACGCAGCAACTTCCCTCCATTGTGTCTCCCCTCCCTGGGCAGCTGGTCCAATCTGCAATCTCCCACCATCTCCCTCCCACTGGCCTCTGCCGGCTGTTCCTCCTCTTTGGAGTGCTTCACTTCCGCCACCCTGCTCTGGGCTCTTTGTGCTGTTTTGTCCTCCCCATCAGGGGCTTTGGGCGAGGCTCTGCAGAGGGGTCCCTCCCACTAACCCCTTGCCCTTCCTCCAATCTGAGCTGGTGGGACAGCTGGGATCTGTCCCAGGGATGGGGCTCGTTATGGTGGACATCTAGAAACTTCCAGCACCATGCGACATCAGCCTGCAGTCAGGCCTCTTGGAATCCCCCGGCTGGGCGCTGTTCCAGCTCCGTGCAGGGAAAGAGGAGTCAGGGTTGTGACCAGGGGCAAGTGGGGAGAGCTCAATACTGACCTCACAACTATGGCTGGGTACTGTTGGTGCTGGATCATGCTGGTCCTGCCCGGCATCACCTCTTGCAATGCAGCTGTGGGGTCTCTGTGTGTCCTTTCACTTTACAGAACTGTCCATGCTCTAAAGACCGACTACAGACCCAGGCAGCATGTCCCATGCCGGGGCTCTGGTCTCATCCAGAGGCTCTGGGTGCTGCTGAAATGCAGTGGATTTATCATCAACTGCCATGTATTTTGAGGGGATGTGTTAAGCTGGGAACTCCTCTCACACACCCTGATTTTGGAGGAGCTGCAATTGTGGTTACGGTTCCTCTGGCTTGCACACTGAAGCATGAACTCACACGAGTCTCCTATTTTTGCAGACAACAGTCTGGCAGAACATGGAGGAAAATGCAACTCTTTCCTATGGCAGAGACAAATCTCCCCAGCCTGACTGCTGCTGTGAAGAAAGCGCATTACCTTTGTTCTTGGCTATCCTGTTTCTACCCACGAGACCACAGGGCCTTAACCACTCATCTCCGAAAGCCAAGAGCAGGGCCTGGGCTTCCTCTCCTACGACACCTTACTGCCATCCAGCAAACAATCAGCTGGGCGTGCCGCATCCTCTCCCAGCGCCGGCCCCGTGAAGCCTGCCGGCCTCGGGGTGGCTCGCAGGACAGCGGGGTGCCGTGCCGAGCCAGGCTGGGAGCTGGGGGTCTGCGGTTTGCCCGCTCTGTCCCTGCAGTGGAAAGAATTTCTCCTGTTCCTTTCAAACAGCAAACCCCGAAGGTGCACGTTCAGCTTGAATGGTGGGAATGTGCAGCGGAAAAGCCGGGGTTGGTAGCGTCAGCGGTCGTTGTTACCTGCTGCTTCTGCGAGGGCAGAGCCTGGTCCTCTGCTCGGGACAGAGGGACTGTCACACAACACACATGGGGAGGTCAGGGGGAGGACACGGTGGGCAGCGCTGAGTCAGACGGGTGGCATATCGAGCCCTTGGTCTGCGTCCTTCGCGCCGGCTCCAAGAAGGCTCCGCTGGAAATACCTTCGGAGCTCCAGCGTCGCGGCCGGACACATGTGCGGGACGGCACGGGAGAGCTCCCAGCGCTTTTGGTCCCCGCTGCCGCCCGGGGTGCCTCAGACGGGGCTCTGCGGGTGTCCGGCCCTCCCCGGCGCGGCTCCGGCCCCGCGGCGGGGCTCGGCAGGACCCGCACGGCAGAGGCACGGCCGCGGAAGCGGGGCCGACACCGCCTCGAGAGCGCCTCGGTGGCGACAGCGGGACGGGGCGGCCCGGGACGGGACGGGCGGCAGGCGACCCCGCGGCCGGTCTCGTGGGGCTCGGGGGCCTCGGCCGCCCCCTCCCCCTGCAATCGAGCGAAATGGCTGAACATGTAGCAATAATGCCCCGGCATTCAGGCTGCCCGGCCCGGCCGGCCCTAATCAGCGGCCCGCGGACCCCCCTCCTCTTCCCCTGCGCTCCCAGAATGGGGAACAAAACCCAGCACGTTTCTGCAGCCCCCGCGCATAAAGCGCCGGGCCTGGGCCTCAGTGGGGGGCAAAGCGGCCCGTCAATCTCGGCGCTGGGGCCCCTTTGTCCCTCGCCTCCCTGCCACACCTTTTGTTCCCGAATCCAATAAGCGCCTATTCCCGCTACCTTCCTCGGCGGCTCCTTTCAGCGCCGGCCCGGCGGCCACAATGGGCCCGGCTCTGAGCTACGCGACCCCATTCAGCGCCCTTGGCACGCTCACAAGCCGGCCGGGCCGCCCTGCCCCGCGGGCACGACGCGGCGACCGCCCCGCCGCCGGGCACGGGCCCCGGCCCCTCCGCCGGGCTCCGGCCGGTGGACGAAGGAGGATCGGGCGGCGAATATTGCACCTGGTTTATTGACTGACTGGGCGAGCTGGCGCTGGCAGTGACCGATACAGAATAGATAGAGGGGCCGCGGCACTAGCGGGCCCCGCCGTCGGCTTTTTACAAGCAAAGCTGCTCCGCTGGCGCGGCGCGATCGGCTCCGGCCCGCCCGGCCCGCCCGGCCGTCGCGGCGGCTCCGCGGGGCGGCGGAGCTTCGCTGCGGGCTCGCGCGGCCCCGTCCTGCCCTGCCGCGCCGCTCCGTCTGTCGCCGGCCCCGCACCGATGCTCGCGGGAGCGCCGGGGTCCCGCCGCGCCGTCCCGCCGCCGCCTCCGCCTCCGGTCCAGGGCGCGTGGCGCGCAGCCGGGTTGCGGTGCGGGTGATAACGGGGCCGCGGAGCCGCCGGGCCGTCCTGTCGGTCCGCTCCCGACCCTCAGTGCGTGCGGGCTACCAGGCCCGGATGCCCTGCAGTGCGCCCTGGCCGCAGGAAGGCCCCGCCGCCGCCTGGTGCAGCGGCTGGCTGCCGCCGCTGAAGCCCCCCAGGCCGCTCACGTTCACGAAGGGGCTGGCGGCCGCCGCCGGGCTGCAGGCGGCTTGCATGGTCGCGCCGCCGGTGCCTGCCGGGTAGGTGCAGCCGTAGCCGGGGTTGTAGGAGGCAGCGTTGCCGTAGCCGTAGGCGGGAAAGCCGTTGTAGGAGTAGGGCCCGTTGTACGCCGAGCTGTAGCCCTGCGACCCGCCGAGGCACGGCTTGCCGTCACGGACCAGCACGGGCACGGCCACCCTGCGCGGCGGCGGCGGGGCCGCCGGGCCGCCCAGCTCCAGCGACTTGTCCTGCCGCTGCCGCTTGCACTTGTAGCGCCGGTTCTGGAACCAGATCTTCACCTGCGTGGAGGTGAGCTTGAGGCTGCTGGCCAGGTGCTCCCGCTCGGGCGCCGACAGGTAACGCTGCTGCTTGAACCGACGCTCCAGCTCGAAGACCTGCGCCTGGGAGAAGAGTACGCGCGGCTTCCTCCGGCTCCGCTGCTTCGGCCTCTCCGCCTCCTCCGCCTTCTCCGCTGCGTCCAGCGGCTTATTCAGGACGCAGGTCTCTGTACAGGGGAGCACAAGTCACGGGCGCGCCTCGCCAACGCCGGGCGCTCGCTGCTCCCGACGGACCCCATCGGCGGACGAGAGCTCCGCGCCGCGCCCCGGCCGACCCCGCGCCGCTACGCGCCCGTCGGGGCACCGCTGTGCGGGCGGGAAGGCAGCCCTGGGACTGGTCGTCTCCGGCACCGCCTGTGTTTGCGAGGGCCCGATTCGGGCGGCGGGGCCGGGCACGTCCCCGCACCTCCAGGCCCGCTGCGGCGTTACCGCTGCGGCACCGCGAGGAGAGCTCCGGACCGCGTCGCGCACAGCGCCGGGCACCTGCTCCGCCGCCGGGCCCCGCCGCAGCGGGTGCGGATTGGGCCTAACCCGACCCGTTCCTCCCTCTCCGCTACCGAAATTACGGAGCGCGGGCCTGAGCCGGCACCTCCGGGCTGGGGCCATGCGGAGGCACTCCCCAGGGAGGAGGCGAGCGAGGCGCGGAGGAGGGCGGTGGCAGCCCCGCGACGTGCCCGTCCCGGCTCGACATGGCCAAGGGACGTGGAGCGGGCTACAGCGCCAGGACCCGGGCTTCGCGGGACGATGCCCGAGGGCTGGGAACACACCACGGGAAGCCAGAGCGTGGCCCGTCCCGGAGGGGCGGTGCAGTGCGGGGGAGCGCGGCGGAGCCGATACTCACTTGGGTCTCGGACCGCCGGGTCCAGCTCTTCTCCCGGGCCGGGGGCCTCGCAGGAGCCACGCAGTACGGCGTGAACGTAGTTGTCGGCGGAGATCCGCGCGTCCGCCTGGGTGCCGGGCGCTGCCATGGGGCTCAGGTAGGAGAGCTTTTCCTCCTCCTCTTCCTCCTCGCCGTCGGAGAAGCGGGCGCCGTCGGCGGCCGCCAGCAGGCAGGCAGCGGGGTGGAAGTGGTGCTCCAGGTGGTGCGGGAGCTGGGCCCCATAGTGCGGGTCCTGCTGCTGCTCCAGGTTGAGGATGTCTTTGACAGAGAAGGGTGTGGAGGTGACGGGGCTCGGTAACATCATCGGGGCAGCGCAAACGGCCAGGCAGTCCCGCGGGCCCGGCGGCGCTCGGGCGGCTGCTCGGCGGGGAGCGCCGCGCCCGGTGCGGGGGGAGCAGGCAGCGCCGAGAGACGAGGGGCCGCGCCTGCTTCTGTCTAAGTTGCCTCCATTAGCTCGGCGCTGGGGGTCTGCGTTTTGTTACAGCTTCTGCAGGGACAGCCAAAGGCTCGGGAGCCTCCTCTGCCCCGGGCCGGCACGTCACGGCAAGGAGGGGCCGGGGGCGGCCTCGCCATTGGAGGGAGGGGGAGGCAGAGCCGGCCCCCTGCCCGGCTCCGGCCGCCCGGCCAGAAATAGCAATGTATTAAGGCTGCACTCGGGGAGGCTGCTTCCCCGTAGAGCGCCCCGCCGGCCCGGCACCCGCCCGGCGGGCGCGGGGACGGTGCGCCGGGGTCGGGGTCCCCGCAGAGAGCCGCGGCAGCCGCCGCCGAGCCCCCCAGTGCTAAGCACGTGTAGGTAGGTAGGGACCCCCGCCCCGGCGCGCCCCGCTGGCCCCTGCCCGCACACAGCTCGGTCCGGCCCCGGCAAGGGCCGACATGTGCGGCTCCGCCGGCCCGGCCTCCCCGCCCCACCACCACGGCCCCGCAAGTGCCTCCCGCGGCCCAGGACGCGTAGCGGAGGGGAGCTTCGCCTCCGCCACCCCGCACCCCTCCCGGAGCCGACGGCGACTCCGCCGTCCCGGACGGACCGTAGCCATGCGACGTACACGTAGCCGACCCACTCTGCATCCCCCTGCACCCCCGGTCCCCCCCGCCGGTGCCCCCGCAAATAACCCCGCGACCGGCAATCTGCAGACCGGCCCAACTCGCCGCAGCCGGTGCGACACGCGTTCGCATAGGGGAGAGCGCGCTTCGCCGCCGCCACCGGATCGGGCCCCGCAGCCCGTGACCGCCAGGCCCAGTCGGGGCGGACCGGGCCGGGCCGGGCGGGCAGCCCGGGACCGCGGTAACGCGGGGCTGGGTGGGGAGCGCGATACCGCGATCGTCGGTGTTTCCTTTCGTTGTTTTTCGTTTTCTTTCGTTTCGTTTCGTTTCGTTTCGTTTCTCCCTCCGGTAACGGGCGGCCAGCGGCTCCGCGGAGCCACCTCGCCTCCGTGCCGGCGGGTGACGCACCGAATGAGCTTGCCGAGCTCTTCCGCACCGCGGGTCCCCCGGCCACAGGGCTTCGCCGGGTACCGGCCGAGTCCCCCGGTGATGCGCGGGGTGCCGCGGCCCTTCAGCGCTCCCCGAGGCCCCCAGACTTTTGCAGCGGCTCCGAGCTGCCGCGACGCGGGGAGCGGGCGTACCGAGGGAGGCGCAGGGGGTCCTTGGTGAGATATTTCGTTGTGATTAAAATCGTGCTGCCCCGCAGGGCTTGGATCGGCGACGAGGGGAGGCCACCGGAGCCGGGCGCGCACGCCGGGCCAGGTGAGTGTCCCTGCGCCGGGGCTTCGCGGGGCCTTCCCGGGAGTTTCTCTCGTGTTGTTAACGTCCGGTGGCTCCGCCGTTTAGCGGCTCTATCCGTGCCCTCGTATCTTCGTCTTTCTGCACACCCCCGAGACGTATTCACTGGTGGCGCAGCCCGGGACAGGAGCCGGACTCCCGCGCACTTCGCCGCAGCTCATGTGCAGCCGGTTCCCGTTCCCCCGGCGCACCGGACCGCTGCCACCACGCAGCGTCAAACCCGTCGCCATATAAATTCAACGATTCGGTCTCTTCTCGCCGCTCCCCGCCCGCTCCCCGTGCGAGACGCCTTCCTGCGGTCCGGACGGTGGACGGGGAAGGGCGCCCGCAGTAAGCAGGCCTGACCGGGGCCCGACTCTGCCCCATGCCGCCGGTGCGCAGAGAAGCCCGGCGCTGCCTCGCTGCCGGGGCCCCGAAAAGAATTAGTAACAATTAGCTCCTTATCGGTGTTACACATCCGCCACCGTCCCGGGCCGCTCCCGCCCGCCTCGGGGCCCCGGGCCCAGGGAGGTGCAGGCGCTGGGCCCGGTGGCAGCGCGGCGAGCGGCCGGGCTCTGCACAGCGCCGCGCTCCCCGGGAGCCCCATTGCGGCCGAGCTTCGCGGCGGGGAGAACAGCGTCAAGGGCCGGTGCCCTCGGTGGTGGCGGCCATAAGAACTGCCGGGCTACAGCCGATGTCCGCCTGCCCGTCCGTCTGCGGAGCAGCAGCCGCTGTGCCGAGGGCCAGGGCCCGGCCCCGGCAGGGTCTGGCTCGTTTGGCGCCATCGCGCTCCCGCCCGCAGAGGGATCCCGGACGGGGCCGATCGCCAGGCGCGGCCTGCGGGCTCTGGGAGCCCGGGTCGGGCATAAACAACGCTTCGGGACGTTTCCCCAATGGTGCGCGTGGTTCTCCCGCTGGGACCCACTCATTTGTGCTGCTGCCGGCCACACGGACTGCTCGGGGAGCCCACGCCCGACGGAGGGAGCAAGCCGCGGCCGGGCCTTTTCGGGGAGGCCTCATCCTCTGCCGGTCTCCCGCTGGGGTAACTGAGCCCGCGCTTTCCCCCCATGCCAGCATCCCCTCTTTGGTGGAGGCGGATCGGCGGTGAGTTCCCGGCTGGAAAAGCCGAGGAAGCAGGGAGATGGTCGGGCCCGACCGTTCCCGTACCGAGGCGGCTGGCGCCGAGGAGCACGACCGGACCGGGGCGAGTGGTGCAGAGGTACAGAAGCCAGGGGTAGGAAGGAGCGGGGCAGCCCTGGTACCTGCCGGCGGGTGTCAGCCCCGGGATGCGGCTGCAGGGCTTTCCCGAGCCGGCTGGGCTGGGGTCACCGGGCTATTAATGGTTATTTTATTTATATCATTAGCGGCGTCCCCTGAGCTCTGTTTACAGCAGGGCCTTGTTGTCCCGGCCGCTCCTGCGCTCTGTTTAGACAGGGGATTATTGTAATGGATGGAGCTCGCCGTGCGGATGCTGCAGCGGAGCCAAGGGAGCCAAGAGCCTCCCCCCCGGGCCCGGGGAGCGAGCAGCAGCCCTTCTGCGGCCGCGCACACCGAGGCGGGCGAGCGGGCGAGCGAGCAGCCCGCTCCCGCCTGAGGGCCCCGGCCGCAGGCAGCCCGGTAGCAGCGGCCGGGGGCCTCGCTCGGGGCGATGCTATCAGCCCCAGGGCTGCTAATTGCTCCATTAGTCTCGCGGGTGCGGAGTGCTGGAGCCGGCCCCGCGCTAATGGCCGTAAACAAACAAACACGCTAATCCGGCCCTGTCTCCAGCCCCCGTGCTCGGGGAGCCAACGGGGCACGGCGGCGGGAGGCGCTGGCCGGGCGGCACCCACCTGCCCGCCGCCCCAGGAGGCCCGTAGCCGGAGCGGACCCGCGCCGCCGGGAGCTGCCCCCCGCGCCCGGCTCTATTTACACAGAGCCTGCCCTTGTGTAAACGCTGCGCGCCGTGGTTTATCTCAGGGCCCGTCTGGTTCTCGTTCTCTGTCAGCAGCGCCCGGTGAAGGATGGCCCTTTCCCAGGAGCTCGGTCCTGATTTATGTGAGAACCGCAGCGCGCCGGGGACGCCCCCGCAAAGCGGGGCCGGCGACGCGACGCGGAGAGGCGACGGGTCCCGGGGCAGCGACCCACCGCCGGGGCCGCCGGTGGGGCCGCGCCCCGTGCAGCCCGCACCGGCCCCGCACGGCTCGGTCACCTGTCAGCAGCGGAGCCCGCGGTCCGGCACGGCACGGCGCTCCGCCCTCTCCCGGGTCCGGCTCTCCTCGCACACAGCCTCGGCGCCCCTCACGGTGCATAGCGGGCGCGCCCTGAGGGGCTCCGCCGGGAGCGGACACGGAGTGGCTTCGCCGGCAGCTCCCAGCCCGGACTCACTCCCTGAGTGCGCCCGCCTGCTCACGGCTCCCGGGGAAAAGGATGGCGTTTATCCCTGCCCTGTGGCTTGTACAGGAAAGGCTCTTTTTCACAGCTCTGAAAAGAAATGTTATCTGTATTTCTCAGGAGAGCAGAGGGCTTCTGCAGGCAGCGGAGCCAGGTCCGGGCAAGGGATGCTGCATGCTCACCCAGCAATAGGCTGTCTGTATCTCCCACTGCAGTGTCCCAGCTGTGCCCGGGCAGTGCCTAGACTGTCCTGTTCACTCGGGTCTGCCGCTTGACACCTGCCTGCACCTCTCCGAATCTCAGAACCAGCTGGCTTGATTTGACCTAGAACCACCCAACTAATACCCATTTTCTTGAGAAGTACATCACTACAAATATCTGCTTTTCTTCAGTATTTTTTTGCTCCATTGACATTGGCTGATTTACTTTTGTTTCACAGTTCTTGCAGGGATGCATGGCTTGGAAATATGTCCTGAAACAAAGCCTCAGTGAAAAATAACTGTGTTTCCTAAAGGTCAGAACCAGACTCTAGCATCCTACACATACGTTTTCAAGGTGGGAGGTTGGTTTGAGGGATACCAGTGAAACATTCAGTGTTCAGTACTTTGAGGGATAGGAATAGCAAATGCAAGGGTGCTGCCCATTGCAGCAAGGGGAACTCAATAGGCTTGGACACCAAAGGGAAGGTTGTCCTTGATTTCAGTGCCTGATGGGCCTCTGAAACTGGGGCTGACATGTTGAGCTTGGTGAGAGCCAACTCGCAGGAGCAGGTAAAGGTCATCCTTCATCTAAGGCAATGCAGGATAAGAAAAGCCAGTGCCAAGTACCCCCTCCTGCCTGCTTTTATTTGGCATCTCTTGTGCACAAAGGATATCCAGGCTTCACAAAGCCACCCTGCTGCACAACACAGCCCCATGACTGTGGACATGCAGAGGGTAGCAAAACACCTCTTCCTCTGGAGTAGAAGCTGTCATAACTCACAGTTACTGACCGTGCGGTGAGAGGGTCCCCTGTCCAGCAGAAGGAGGACACTGCTACAGGCACACGTATATCACCCCATTGGTGGAGCACACCCCACAGCCTGTCTAGGAGTACCTTTGCTCTGTGTCTCAGGAGCTATTGCTGTATGTTTGCATCCATGAGGTCAAGAAGCTGAAATTCATCCTTCAGCAGAGGCCCAGCACGAGGCTTGCTCACCGCTCGCATCCACAGGCCTGCGTACCACTTGCATCCCATAGGGCTTAAGTGGAGCCTAAGTGGACCCTGGGCCTTGTGCTGGCGACCTGCCCAGTGCTGGATTTCAGCTCCAAGCCCAGGCCTGCTGCTCTGATTCATGCACGTAATCCCGCTGAGGTCAGCGGGTTTCATCCTGCTCCCACCGCAGCCTGCGGGACAGTTCACACGAGAGTGGCAGGGTCAGGCTCTGTGTTTGCATGTGCCATAGAAAATGGAACAATTAAGATTAAACCAATTAAATTTTAACAGGTCTGGAAAGTGTTTTATTACATAATAAACTGGAGGGATTAACCACGTCGGACTTTGCTGCATGTGTGCTGGCCGAGTGGTTCCTTGCTGTCCGCAGCACTTGGTGTTCCTCCGGGCTGGGGACCTCCCTGCGCTGCCGCTGGGGCCGGCTCGCTGGCAAACACAGGGGGCTGGGAATACAGCTGCATGCTGGTTCCTGCTCCTGTCCAGCACTGTCCCCCGAAGCATTCTGGGTGCAATGCTTTTCTTAGCCCAAGCAAAGCCTTTTCTAGAAGAAATTCTACAAATTATACAGTGGTTATTTCTATGGCTTCCTTTGGGGAGAGGGAAGCCCTCGTGCTTCGGTACAGGCGTGCTGGTGAGGAACAAGTGGCTGGGCTGGCTCTGTGCAAGGTGGTGACAGATGTCTCATCTTGGAAACAGAGCTGATAAGTTACTCTTGTTTAGGGCATCTGCCTGGCAGCCAGTCTCCACTTCTCTCCCTGCTTAATCAAGATTCCTCTGGCTGTTCCCATGCAGGTGAAGCCATCCCGGCCATGGCTACCCCCGGAGCTGGCAAATCTGTGCAAGAAATGGTACACAGCTGTGGGTTTGCCAGGGTGGTTTCAGGGTAATTGAGCTGAGAAAGGATGCAGAAACCAGCTTTGGGAGAAATCATGCTGCAACCTTGGCTGAGCACATGCATGGGGTGGTGCACAGGCCTCTCTGTGGTGGCATTCCTCAGCTCTGCTGGCATTTGTCTGTAGGGGCTGACGTTTGCTCTGAGGGGCACCCACAGCCAGTGGCTGTTGCACTGTTCCGTCTTCTCAACTGTAATTTGCTGCTGACCAGCTCAGGAGGATTGGACACAAATATGCTCTGTCATGCAACAACCTGCACTTGGGGGCTAGGAAGGAAGATGAGGCTGGGGAAGCTCATAATTTCTGTCTCTTCTGGGTAAATATGGGTCCAAAACCTGTCAGGCTCAGCCCAAAGACATACTGCACGGTGCTTCCAGAGGCCGCAGCAGGCCAACTTCCAATGCTGTGGTGGGTTTTTCTCTAGAGGTGGAAGCGTTGCTGTGGGTGGGGACTGTGGCATGTTCAGGGACAGTGAAGGCAAACTGCTCCCTGGCTGATTACCATGCCTGGAAAGGTTAATGGCTGAGCATTTAATACCCATTCTTTTGTTTTCCTTTGGAATACTTTTTGTATTTAGCCATGGCTGCTGATGTGGTTCCCTCCTGAACGTAGATACTCACCGACAGCTGCTGTATAAGTAGGGCAGTCCGTGTCCTGCACACGGGAAGGCAGGTAGGAGATTTGAAAGCTTCTGTTAATAGTTTATCTCTGAGTCTGCCTAATGAATTATCCTGGCAATTACTGTACAGAAATTGTTAGTGTATCCTGATGATTCAGAACTTTCTAACAACAACTCTGGACCAAACTATAAACTGTTTTTCTATCTTGGAGTGGAGACTTGAGAGAGGACTCGTAATTGTTCTCATCCCCTCAGGGGCCAGAGCTGGATTATCCCACACAGGCTTCTCTGCAAACTTGTTTTTAGTCTATCGGTGGGCCCTCTGCCAGACCAAAGGGATGGGGAACTGTTTTCCAGATTTAAATCCCCCCCCTCCACCCTTCCACTCCACTTACACCTCTGAGGAAGAGCATGGATTAGAAAGGATTTGCCCTCATGGGGCTTTGGTTTGGGTTTGTGAAGATCTGTCCTTAAAAGCGTTGCCTTTTTTGTTTTATCCCTATGTAAACCTGACTCCCAGCTTTACGTAGGGAACGGGCAGAAGTGAAGTGCTGTGTTGTTCAGAGAGTAGAGATCTCCCATTTCTTTTGAAATACCTGCCTTTAAATGGTATTTCCTCTTGGAGACAATGGCTTAACGTGAAGGACAAGCAGGTGGGGATGGACAAGCGTGGTGTTTCAGGAGCAGGGCATGGCTGGACCCCTCCTGCTGTGGTTCCTGTGCTTTAGCCATGCATACAAGAGGCTGGGTGGCTCAAAGGCTCAGCCAAAATATGTCCCTTTGTCAGCACTGACAGGGCAACCTGGGTCTCTTGGTATGGTTCCTGTCTTGTCCTGGTGCTGTTGATGTCCCAGCACACTGGAGACCATGGGCATCCAAGCATGTCTGCGATGCTCTCCCCAGGACCCATCCCGGTGCTGTGCCCCAGGATCCATCCCGCACTATGAATGACCGTGCAGCGATGCTGTGTCAGGCCAGCAGTCAGGCACTGGGGCCATAGCAAAGGTGTCGGGGAGTTCGCATGGAGCCAAAGTAGTTCTTCCCTTCCTCATCCTTCCCTTGCCGGGGTGGCAAAAGGCCACACTGGCGGCCATGCCCTGTCCCACTGGAAGCACTGACGCCTGTCTGGCTGCCAGGACACCCCGCCAGCCCCGTCCCAGGCACGTTCCCTGCACCCAGCAGCGGCGAGTGGGCTCTGTGCCGCATCCCAGGGCCGCCTGGGCCCAGGCTCCCTTCTCCAAACATCCCTCCCGCCGTGCACCCGTGGTACCCCCGCGACTCACCCACGTCCGCCCCGCGCACCCGCCCTTGCTGACGGTGGGGAAAGTAGGAGCCATGTCCTTGCGCTGACCTTCGTCTGACCTTCCAGTAACGCTCGAGAAACCCTCGGAAAGGCTTTCTCATTGTGCAGCCCCAGGGTTTCCAGGGAATTAGTCAGCAGGCTGGAATTGTGCTCTGTGTATGTGACCCCCCCTTATCCCCCCCTCCTGCCTCTCCCATCTCTGGAGCCGGACCGGTCCAAGAGATATGTTGCCAGGGTGACAGCGAGGTGTGATGGATGGACAGAGAGTGGCTGTGGAGTGGCAGGGCCGCTGGTCAGTAACCCAGGGCTGTGTTTATAAGAAGGAAGAGGCTGTTTCCTGGAGCTAACATAATGCAGCTCTAAAAAAGGCAGGGGAAATACATCATGCGAGGGGAGCGCGGCCCGGGGAGGGGAGGGCCACGGGGAGCTCAGCACCACAGCGAGCCTCCAGGTCAAGGTGCCTTTGACAGGGGCCTTTTTTATAGGCCATTTGCGTGAGAGTTCGCTGCTGTTTCTCTGCAGCCCTGACAGCGGCTCAAGGCCCAGCCGGGGTTTGGGGAGGGTCTAATCTAAACTCGCCGATTTCCAGCCCTTCTCCTGCAGGACCCGCTGATTTATTTGGAAAATAAATAATTGACACTGACTATTGTTTCGTTGCTGTGGAGCGACAGTCCCCTGCCCTCGGCTTGGGGCTGTGCCCTGTCCCACGGTGGACACTCGGAGGAGCGGGGAGCTGTGGAAGGACCCTGATGCTGAGAGAGAGGGGGGCTTAGTTCAGTGCTTCCATCTGCCCCCCCCACCATGCGCGGGAAGGGGCGATTCTTTTAGCCGTGGTCCCTGCACGGGGCGGGCACCTGGGGCATCACTCACAGTGCTCGTTGTGCTGGACTCAGAGCTGGGGCAGTGGTGACCAACTGGAAAGGCAAGGGAATATCCCACCCTCCTTCCCAAAAGCCAGCTGTGGCGGTTTTCCTCCCTTCAGCCGCACTGCAGGTGTGTGAGGCTCTTGTGCCCAGCACTGGCAACTCCCCCAGTGTGGAGCCACGGGCTCTGCAGCCCCACACACCTGCTGCTGCCACAGCAGTGGGGTCATCCCCATGGCTCACGTCACCTCTGAGCCCTGCGACCACGCTCCCCCTAATGTCACCCCTTCTGCTGGAGGGTCTGGCTGCAGGAGAAGCTGCTGCTCCTGGTGCGGCAGACAAGGGTTTTCACTTCCCAGCCGGCAGTGTGGGAGCTGAATCCCTGGGATCATCGTGACTAATCAGAAAGCAGCACCCCAGAAAATAGACCCTGATTTTTCCCTACCACTAAAAAAATAAAAAGAAAAAAAAAAGAAAAAAAAAAGAAAAAAATAAATCCAACTAAAGTATTTCAGGAAAAAAATCCTCACACAAAAAAAGAAAAAATCAAGGATCGTTTTGCTGTAGGTCCCAGCCTTTCCTGAGTAGGCATAACTGCTTCTACTACAGCTGAAAAATTATTTAAATGTTGACAATTTTTTCTTCTTTCTTCTATTACTTTCATTCTTACAACTCTTCAATGGCTGAGGAAGTGATACTGCATCTAGGGTTTTTCTTTTTTTCTTTTACAAGAATGCCCGAATTTTATAAAGCTTGAGAAAAGAGGAGGAAATCCAGCACGAATGTCAGCCATCATCAGGCAGCTTCAGGGCAGCAGAGAAAAAGAATACAAGGGAAACGTTGAAACACAATGCTTTCAAATTTCAAACAGCTTTCTGCTTTAGAAAACTGAAAGGAAAAAATTATTTCAAAATATCCCATTGAAAAGTTAAATGAAATTTGTTTCTGTAGAACTGTTTTCAATCTAATTCTTTTTGAGCAAGAAAATTGTAAGCAATTTTTTTACAGAATAAGTGTAAATATTATAATTTGTTTTCCATATCATTAATAATAATTCTACTTCAATATAATAATAAAAATCATCAATTTACATTTTTCCAGCAAATACATGTGTTTGGTCCTGTCTTCGCTAGTGTGGGAGTAATTTTTAAGTGGAGCCTTATTTTTGGCTGAGGTTTTTGCTTGTCCCTTTTTTCATTGGAGGAGTGCTCTGTCTTCAGTGCTTTCATACTTCCCCCACTCTAATTCATGCAAATACTGCCACATGCCCAAATTCCTCGATGAGTTCAATATTTATCAGCAAATAATTTTTTTTCAACCCAGCCTGTTCAGTGTCTAAAGCCACTTTCTAAATAAGTATTTGATGAGTATTTGTATATTTAATGTTTGCATTGTTCTAAGTGACTTTCAACATCAGATTCTCTCACCCACTTTCCCTTCAAATTAGCACATTCACAGGCACTTATATATGAATTTGAGTTTGCCCAGATTTTATAAAGCTGTATTTCAACGATTTGCCAAAAAAAACCCCAATCCATATTTTGAAGTTATTTCATTTTGTCTGACATATCTCTCACAGCTGCCAGTGCAGGAAAGGCAATCCATACTTCTGGAAGCCCTTGTGCTGGCAGTCTGGAACAGTGCTCTCTGTCCAGGGGCAGCTGGATCACGCTGGTCCCTGAGCAGCCCATCCCCACTGCATGGATGTCTAAGATCAGCCGTGAGCATGGGCTAAGTTTTTAAAAAAAGCACTCTTTATTATCATTTTCATGCCCAGTTCTTGTTGGATTTGTGTCGGCCCTCTGTGGCACCCTGGGACACGCGCTGTCCAGGGAGGAAGCAGGGCTGGGGAGGGGCAGAGGGGGCTTGTCTTTCCAGCACTGCAGATTAAGGCCGCCTGGCTCCTCTGCAAGCCTCCCCAGGTGGCCATGATATTTCTAAAGGACTTGTCCATGTGCCGCAGTAAGCTCATTAGCTAATTCCCTTATTACAGAGCATCAACTGAAGCATGTGTGTTTCGGCTGCCAGGGAGCCCCCTCTCACCGTCCTCCCCAGCTCTTCTCCCTTCCTCGCTACCCCTTTCTCTTTGTTTTAGCTGAGAAGGTGGGCTTTTAAAAGTCCCCTTGCCCAGCCATTTGGAGTGCAGGCTCCTCCCTCCCTGGCTGGTCGCAGTCTCGGGGTACCCGCAGTGACAGGGGTGGCCGCGGGCAGAGCCCCACTGGCCCAGCGTTGCAGCGCAGCGCTCTCGCCTCTGCCCAAGGGGCTTTTTGGGCCCGTTCACATTCCCACGTCAGTCTCGGAGCTTGGCCCGGCAAACGCACTGAGGGGTCGATTCAGGCAAAGTGAGGCATGGGGAGGTTCCTAGGAAGAAGGCTGTGGCATGAAACAGCCGTGGTGGGATGCTGCTCTTTGCATAGTCACCCTGGGTTTTGAGAGGGTCAGTGTGCTCTTGCCCCTTGTCCCCTGACTCCAAACCTGTCAAATTCTCACCTGGAGGTGGGGAGCCAGAGCTTGTGGGGCCAAGCCTTTTGCCCTTAAGCATGGAGAGCCTGGGGACCCTCTTCCCTCACCGCCTGCTCTGGGAGAAGCCCGGTCACAACCCCTTGACTGGGGAAGAGGGATGGATTGGCAGGCCCACCCTCTTCCTTCTGGGGGGCCACACACCACAAAATCCACCTCACGCCGGCGCTTTCCGGCCCTCTGTGAGAATGTACAGTTTGTGGCTCCTTCATTGACTTTGAAGAATGTCCCTTTATTCACAATGTTATTTCCTTTAATCACTGTGAGGTTGCAGGAAATCTTCTTGGAAAATTGTTTCAGATTGGCTGGAATTACTGTACTGTTGCAGGGATGGAAAACTCACTTGAACTTGTTTTCATTTTACCCTAAAAAGTCACTGTCCCCAGAAGGTTCAGATGAATTTGAATAAACATGTGAGTTCGGAGGATGTAGTTGTTGTTGAGCATTTCTTTTCCCTCCCTTTTTTTTTTTTCCCAAATGAATCTTTGTGGCTTTCCAAGTTCCTGAGCTTTACTCAAGACCAGGGGTACAGAACTAAAGGAAAAAGGGACCTTTGACATAAACAGATCATAAACAGACTGAAGACAGGCAAATACATCATTAAGTGACACAACACGAGAGTTGAGAGATAATGAAACACTAAGTGACAGCTTTGGCCATCAGCTAGGAGCTGAATCAACCAAATTTTCTACCTGAGTATTTCTGTACTGGCTGACATAGGAAAGATAAGATGTGCTAAATCTTGGCTTTCACAGGAGTTTAGTCCCCTTTCCACATGAAATTCTTGAATTCTTGTGAGTAATGGAGAAATGTGGTCTAAGTGAGTGTGTGGCTACATGAGAGCACAGCTGGCTGGGAAAAGGTATTGAAAGGGCAGTTTCCCATGCTCAGTCCTCAGACAGGGCCTGGTCTTGGTTTAGGGGTAGTCAGTGCTTTCATCAGTGATCTTCACCTGCAGCACCAGTCTGCAAGAGTGATTTTCCTGAGAAAGCAAAGAAACCTGAAATAAACCTGTTGATAAGAACAAATATAAGGCTCTTCTATGAGTTGGCAAAAATCAACGTTGCAAGCACTGGCTGGGGAATGAGCAAGGTTGCTCTGTGGGAAAGTAGCTGGAGGTGACAGTGGGTCCCACAGGGAGTGTGAGACAGCAACAGCCCGAGTGAGAAGAGCAAAATCAGACGAGGATATATAAACAAGGTGTTTGTAAGACACCTGATGTGATCCTGCTGCATTTAAAGAGTGTAAGACTCAGCACTGAATTCCACTTGGGGCTCGGCGTTTCAAGTTGCTGCTCTTGGAGAAAGCCCAGGGAAGAACGAGATCAGAAATTCAGAAAACATGACATACTGGAGAAGGCTGAAGGGTAGCTTAGTATCACAACACCAAGACTACAGGGAAATAAGATAAAAGTCTTTAAATGCATAAAGCCCTGCTACAAAGTACGAGATAATGGGCTATTCCTTGTTTTCAGGTGGGTAGAAGTAGAAGCCACAGACTCACCCTGCAATGACTGCGGTAAAAGGGATTAAAACTTGTTTTTCCTGGGAGCCGTCGTCGCCACTAGAGGCTTCTTTTAGGAAGAGTTTAGACAAAAGCTCCACCAGGAAGGGTTTGATTTGTTTGGGGGCAGGCAGACAGGCTAGGTGACCTTTCAAGGGCCTTCCAGGCTTATTTTTTATAATTCTGTGAATACAGATACTAAAAAGAGGGAAGATCATTTTGCCTGTGGCCAGTCTATTCAGGACTGGTCCTTGCCAGGTGTGTTTTGCTTCAGCTGTGAATGTTTCCATTAGCTTTTTTTTTTCTTTCTTTCTTTTTCTTTTTTTTTGTTATTTACTCCTAACCATTTTCTTCCCTATCCAAATTTCCCCCTGTTTCTGTACATCACTCTGGTCCTACTTTTCCTGGAATGGTCATATGCCTTGTGTGGTCCCCCGAAGCCCTGCACAGAGAGACCATTTCTTCCCCACCAGTGTGCCATGTATCACACAGTATCCAGAAGCATCCTGGGGCAGACCTCGTATCTCCCATGAATTTGCCTGCTGACAGACTCCTGGTGTTCCAAGCTCGTGCCTCGCTCCTGGTTTCAGTCCTGTCGCAAGGCCCCTGCGGGCCATCCGTGGGCTGGGTGTTTTTCTGTTTCTAAAACAGGAGCAACAACTGTCGTCCCCCTCCATCTGCGGGTTTGCAGATGTCAACTATCCAGTGTTTACACTGAGCTTGTGCAATGGGAATTCTTCTATGTGTATTAGTAACAAAATGTATTTTTACTCACGATGTTTGAGATCAGAGTTAGTCATTAGATAACCTATGCTGATCTCCCCGACTGCCTTGTCTTGTTACTCCTTCTGGATCCGAATAACCTGGGGTTTCACTAATGCATAAAAGTATCTGGTCTGGAGGCGCGAGGGAGTTCATGGTTTGGTCTTATTTAATCACTGATGGTTAATCCACCAGCTAATCAGCATTGCTCAGTAAATGTATGTCGTATTTCTTATGCAGGGTTGTCTGGCTTTTAATTTCCAACCATTGATTCTTGTTCTGCCTTTTTTGGCTGGAATAAAAAGACGTTAGCACATGGCATTTTCTTACTATGAGAGTACTTGTGCATAGCAGTCAAATTTCTTGAGCTTTTTTAAGAAGAAAACAGGTTGAGCTTGATTCTGTCACTGTGGGGTGCGTTCTCCTGCAATTGTGTCTTTTCTGTGCCTGTTTTCCGCACTCTCTCTCATTTCACAGAATAATTTTGGCCTCAGGAACTCTGGCAGTGCAGCCCGCTGGTTGGGCCTCAATCCACTGAATTTTGGAAATGTCTGAAGATGCAGATTCCATCATTTCACTCAGTTTTTAAGTCACCTTGTTTCTTCTCCCTTCCAGCCCATACCTCCCCACTCTGTCTGCAAGGATTTTGTGGGAAATATGGGGGGGAGAAGGGGGGTGTGGGAATCACATTTACATCTCTCACTTCATCTGGATCTTTCTAAAGTGGGGCACCAGGCTGGTCACAGTATCTCAGGGCTGGCATCCCATCCTCTGCTGCACAGAGCACTGCCTCACAGCTCCCATTTGCTGCACTCCCAGCTCTGGTGCCCAGGACTCTGTTCACCATGTGGTCCCAGCACTGCGCTCACATCCAGCTGCTCACCTCCAGGACCCCAAACAACCCCAGTCAGAGCCAGAGCGTTGTGTTAGCCCCTGCCACCCAGAGAGATAGCCCACTTTCTTTGCCAACACATCCGGCTTGGCATTTGGCTCAGTCAAAACCCACGACCAGGTACTCCATCTTTTCCATGACTTGTAGGGCCGCAGCCAAGGTTGGCAGCAGCGGACTGGTGCCAACTCTGAGCTCACCTGTGCCTGCACTGGGTACCTGGGGACCAGTGCTGACACCATTGCAGCAACATCTCCCTGTTGAGAGCAACTCCTGGAGACCAGTCAGGGTGTAGGTAATGGGTGGGCAATCAGTATTAATTAAGACAAATACTTAATCAGAATATTAAGCACCTCGCAGATACCCAAGGATCTGACACCTCACTGCTCCCTGTTTCTTTGAAGCCCTTGCTTTTGGTCCTGTGGGCAGTTCGAGTCCCTGCTTGAGACACAGTCAAACCTCTTTGTTCCCTGTTTTGAAGCAGGATTTCCTCAGAAGATCCTAGGAAGAAGCTATGGACTAGTAATACCTTCACCATATATGGTGCATTTCATCTTCGGTTTGCGAGCGTGCGTTGCCCTGCATGCCGCACGCAGCTGGCGAGCGCGTTATCCAGCCCGGCACCACTGGGTGCTGCAGAGACCCAAGGCGCAGCACAAAATCAGGTACATTTTGGCCAGGCTTCTGCTTTTCCTTCTGCGCAATGTCTACACTGGACGAGTTTGGCCTGTGCAGCACAGATGACTGGTGGTGCTTACGTGTGCTTTTACAGTAGCATTTCAAAGGGCTGGTTGCAAGGAGGTGCATGCACATTTCCTGTATGTCTGGCCAAAAAGCCGACACTTGAGAGCACCGGGGAACCCTACAGTCCTGCAGAACATGCCATTTTGATGTTCACGAAAGACAGAGTTTTGTCTAAACCTGGGGAATGTCATGGAAGGTGCCAGCATTATTTTCCTGCTCGTGGATTTGCTTAGTTTTATTTCTCATTCTGTCGCTCCATGACCGTCCAGCTGGCTTGTTCCTGCACTGCATGGGTCCCAGCCCTGTGAGATGTAGTGGGGAGATGTGCCTCGTTTGGGATGAGGACTCAGGTTTAGCCTTGCTCTCTCCTGGCAGCTCAGAGGTGGCCAAAGTGTGAGTAACTGCCGCAGTGCTGGTGTGACAAGTGACAGGCTGGGGGAGTACAGGTGTCCAGCTGCAGAGGTCAGGTATGTCCCCAGGTGCCAGCTGTGCCATCAGGGTCATCTTTTGTGCAGGTCAGCCTCCTTAAACCTGCCCAAACATGCCAGAGACTCTAACGGCCAGGCAGGAGGACAGACCCGGTGCTTCCAGGTCCTCTCTCATGACATCCGCTGAGTCCCCTTCCCGCACTAATCTTGTCCTTCTATCCAAAACAATTATGGAGGGCTTGTTGTTTTTGGCACAGCACTTTATTTACAAATCCCATCCTGCTTATAGCTCATGGTTTCATTATCCTCTAGATGTTTACAGAGCTCCTTTTCTTAATATTTGTGCCATTATTTTACTAGGGATCCGGGTGAGACTTTCCAGACAGTAATTGTCTGGCTCATCCTCTCCCCCACCAGCTCTTTCTGCAGAAGTGCACATCTCCCCACTGTCCCTGCCAGCCCAGGGCACCCAGAGGGACAGGGATGGACAGGACAGTGGGCAGTAAAAGAGGGTCACCCTGTTCTGAGGGGAGGGATGTGCAGAGGGCTGCACCTGGATCTCTGATGTCCTCTTGAAACTTTGTGCTGTTAATGAGCACCTCCCAACCCGTCTTCCCCCTGCACCCCTGCACTTCCCTTTCCCAGGCTCAGGGCACAGGTGCACATCCTGGGCTGGGGCACTATCCCCTCTTCAGGCTTTCAGCTGGCTGGGGACTGCGTCCTGGGAAGGCAGACAGTGGCAAACCTGTCGCTGGGTTTTTGGGATCATTAGCATGGTGCAGACGTGGGTCGGCGGCTTATGCTGTGCATGGCTCTGATGCTGGTCCCTGCCTCTGGGCTGTCTGTCACAGGGGCTTGTTTAACCTTCTTTGCAACAATATCAAAGTCTTTAATCTGTTTATCCTCATAACCCTGCTATGAGGTGAAGGATAGTTATCCTCATTTCAGAGGTAGGGAACCGAAGGGATTCTTTTCAAATGTAGATCAGTGTTTAATGATGCAGAGATAAAGATTTTAAAAACATGCCTGAGACAACAGGCGTATGGTATGTAACTGAGCTGTGTTTCTGCAAATCCCATTAAGTGCCTCTGCCTTTTTCAGCTGGTGCTCTCTTGGGGAAGACCTGACATGGGGAAATGCCACACAGGCTCCAGCCTCCTGGTCCACGGGTGGGACACAGGCAGGACAGAGCTGAGCCCGTGCCTGCCGTTCAGTACCCTGGGTGTGCTGTGGGCGTGTGAGGCTCCAGGCACTCACACCTGAATTGCATCAGTGACTGCGTAAGACCCTCGGCTGTGTTTGGGAATGAAACTTAAAGCCTGTTTGTACTGCAAGTGTGCAGATAAAAGTGTGAGGTAGGAAATACAAAGGGGTGCTTGTGCAGCATCCCTCTGGATGTGCAACGCAGCAGGGCCGAGCTGCTGAACGAGGAGCAAGCAACGACAGCAAGCTCTTTGCTCTCACTGCCCAGACAGTCAGAATGGACAGTAGATTTAGTTAAAACCCCCAAGCTGTGGTTTCTGTACTGTCATCCTGGCAAGAGGTGTTCCTGGCTGCTGTGAGGGCCTTTCTTGGTGGCTGGCCAGTGGGGTTGGGTGCAGGTCTCAGGGCTGCTCCGGGGCAATTGTTGCTGTGCTTGTGGGAATGCGGCAGCTCGTGCAGTGAGGAGGTCAGTGCCTTTGTCTTGCTTCGGGGAGTTTATCTCTGCGGATCTTGCCTGCTTTCCTGGGTCAGGCTTTACCTCCGCTGTTATCAGTAAATGCAGGAACAGCCTGCTCCAGAGCCGAGCTGCATAGGAACCTCTCGACCCCCTTGCAAGGGGAGGCAGCACTTTCACATCTCTCCCACGCTAATGGGCACCCGGCAGGCCAGCGATGGGGTGCAGTGTGCCATGCCCTGTGGTTGCTGTTCCTCCTTCACCGCTCTGCCAGTGCCGTTCCCGTGCACCCCAGTGGTGTGGGATGCAGGCAGCAGTGAAGGAGGAGGCAGCAGAGCTGGCAGGGCCCTCCCTGGTCTCACCTCCCACCGGGCTCTTCACCACAAACACAGGGGACAAATCCCCAGTGGCAGCACTGATTCCCCCTTCCCTGCTGTCCCAGCGCATCCTCCCCTTCTCAACAGCTCCGTCCGGACCCCTCCAGCTGTCTCCAGAAACCCAAACCATTAGCATTTCCTGTTCAAACATTTCCAATAAATAAATGGAGACATCATGCCACAAGCCCGCAAGTGACCCAGAGGCGGGTCCAAGGCCGGGATGGACACGACCACCCAGCGCCCGACCCCCTGGCTGGGCGCCAGCCCTGCCTTTGTTTGAATTCCTGGGTGAGTAAGCGCTTGGCTGACGCCAGCTGAAACGCTGTAAGAAATTATTTTTGATATTAAATAAATTGTTTTCAGTAAATCTGCTCCTACACCAAGGTCCAGAAGCTACCCTCAGCACTGGGCTCCTTGCAAGAGAGCTGGACTCCCTTTTCTTGGCCTTGTCCCGGCTGTACTGGGGGACACTCCCTGTCCAGAGGGGTCCAGCTGGGACCGGCTGTGCTGCAGTTGCCTCAGCCCCATGGGCACAGCTCCCGCGGCTGCCCGGCAGCCTGGGTACACCATGGCAGAGCAGCTCCCTGCAACACATCCAGTGTCTCTGTCTCAGCGCTTGAGCCAGGCTCACTGGGGAGAGGGCAGAGGCTTGGCCAGGAGGTTTGTTGCCTTTGGGAATGGCAGCTGTCTCCTCATGTCAAAACCCATTTCCTTGGCTGTGCAGAAGTCTGTGCTGTGACATAGATGTGCCTGTCCTTTCCTCCACAGGTCTTCCACACCCTTAGGAAACCACCTTCAAGGCACCAGGGTGCCAGGTGTCAGTGCCTGAGCAGGTCACAGTCCGTGGGTCAGTCCCCTGACATCTGCCAGATGGTGCTGATGCAAAAGGAAAAATTAGGGGAAACTCCTGGGTGCCTGTGGGAATGAGTAGAATAGCATAGGCAAGCATGGCCATGAGTGGTCCATAAGCCAAGCTAGGATTCCAGGGACCCCAGGACTAATGTGAAAAATGGTTTTAGAGAAATAGCAAACCTCTGGCTGTGCCCAAGAAGCTATGATGGCAGGAGAGGTTTGAGCCTGATTGGGTAGGTGGATATGCTCCTTCTTGGGGGGCACAGACTTTGTCCTCGCTGCCCTGGGTTGGTCTCTGGCCTTGAGCTGGAAGCAAAGATGGACTTGGAGCTAACCAAGTTCTGTCATGGTGGCAATTAGGAAAAATACCAGGAACGTAGCTTTCACTATTTTTTTTTAATGCATATTTTGCTGAAGCCAAAACTTCCTGTAGGAACATGGTGTTTAAAGGAAGAATTTTGCTGTTGAAATTTTCTGAAGCATTGGAAGGGATTGAAATAGTCTTTGAAAGAGAAGACATAGATATTCTGCTCCAGAAGCATTCATTCAGTGGGGTGTTACGCTCTGGCATTATAAAACTTCAGAAACTGAAATGCAGTGAAGCCACATTTTAAATAAGTTGTTTTATGGAGAAACAATAAAGTCTTTTCTGATTTTGATTTATTTCATTATAGAGCTTCTGCTTTGCTCTAGAGAATATCCTGTTTCTCCCACCCACAGCAGGTGAGAGAGGAGGTGGGATGAGGGGGCAGGGGGCTGCCACAGGCACAGTGCCCAAGCAAACAGCCTCTGAGCACCCAGGTTGTTGATCTGCAGCTCAGCAGAGTGGGAACAGATTTTTTTGGGTGCCAGTGGGTGAAAGCGCTGGCACTCCCTATCTGTGTGCGCCGTGGGGCTGGCGGGGCAGGAGGACAGGAGGTAGATGCTGCAGGGTAGCATGGCCGGGAGCTCAGACTCAGGGGGCACCTGCAGGGCTGTGCATGGGCTCGTCCAGGGCCACGCTGCGGTCCGAGCTGCTGCCAGCGCCCTGGTGCAGCGGGAAGGCAGGGCCCCGTCCCGCCCCCTGACGGTGCCCCTCAGCAGGACCTGCACCCCGGCTGCCACCAGGGCCCGATGCCATCAGCACTCGCAGGCGCTGACAGATGGACCCATGGACCCGGCAAGGGGCTGGCGGGGGCCGGAAACTCCTGATCCCTTTTTATCTGCCCCTCAGCCTGCTCTCTCATCTCCCTGTCATGCTCTGTGTCTCGCCCGGTATCTCACGCTCCTATTCCTGTGCCTTGCCGGCTGCTGGGGGCTGCCCAGCCTCACAGCACCCTGCGGCCGGGCACGGGCCCCAGGCTTCCCCATCCCAGCCACAGTGTGAGGTTCTGGACCACCCTTCCCCGGGACCTGCTGGGCTTGGTGCCTGCAAGGAGCACGAGCTCTGAGTGAGGGAAGGCACCGCAGATGCCCCCATCCCGTGTCTGCGTGCTGAGCATCAGCCACAGCAGCAGGCAGGTGCCTGGGGCAGCACTCCATGGCTGTTGTGCATGGCAGGTTGGAGTGGGAGGGAAGGATCAGGCCCAGCTCAGCATTGTTGTATTCTCTGAGGTCAAGGAGCCTTGCTGCTCTCTTCCTCAAATCTACCACCTGCTCCTGGGCCAGAGTCCAGTTGGGTGCCAGCTCAAAACTAATCACGAGTATTTCACTTGGCTCTCGTGACACCCCCAATCCCCACTGCTCCATTGCAAACCCACTGTCCCAGCTGGGCAGGGTGGCAGTGTCAGGATCCACAGTTAATGTAGCTGCCCCTAAATGCACCGCCAGAGATCAGCTAATCTGATAATTACAGCAACAAAAGCCATTTAGACAAACCATGACCTGACCTCCAGAGCTTGGAATGAAAACATTTTACCCTCCTCTGTCTGGATCCTGCACTGAGAAAACATCTGTATTCGAAGGATGCTGGGAAAACAGCCCCCGCACGGCACCCACTGGGAACAGCCTCATCTCTGCTCCGTGCCACACACTGCTTGCACCCAGCCTCAGACCACAGCAGGCTTCTAAACCCTTGCTGTGATGCCAGGACTGACAGCGTCCCAGTATTGGGCAGGGCACTCTGGAGAGGAAGAGGATGAGGCAGAGGCCAGAGGGGTGTGAGGGTGAATCTTGCGAGGGGGAGTGAATGGGATGGGGTCAGTGGAGCTTACCCTCATAAAAAGGGCTTTTTTTCCAAAACCACCAGAGGCTTGACTGTGTGGGGAGGCCATCACCTGGTCCCCAGTGGTCCCTGTATCCCTGCAGCAGCCTGAGTTCTGCAGGAGCCAGGCTGGCTGCCGAGCCTCTGGCTCCCAGGAGGAGCTGAGTGTGGGGGGCCCTGTCTGCGTGTGGCACAGTTGTGCGGGCCCGGGGGCTTCTTCACTCTGGGTAAGGTGTGCAAGTTTTCCCACTGAGTGGCAGGTCATTGCTGGCTGTCAGTCCAAGGCAGGAGATGAAGGGAGGGATGCCTCAGGGCTGGCTCCCATGTTCCTCCTGCTTTTACATACATGTTGGTGGCACCCTTTGTGTAGGCTGAGGAGATGAAAGCTCAGGGCCAGAGGGATATTGCTAACGCAAAGCCACCCAGCTCGGGGGCCCGACGGCCTGCTGCTTTGTCTCTTATTGTCTCGTTGTTGCATCTCTTCCCAGTGGAGTCCCACTCCGTGCTGTCAAGGGCACGGGACACTGGCTGAGGCGGAGGCACCAAGCGCACTGGCAGGTAACTCCTGCTGGGTCAGCGACCCTGGCCTCGCAGGCACGGGCAATGGCACACACGGTTTTCACCAGACTGGCAGCATTGACCTCACACTGCCCAGGAGCTCCTGAGGAAGGGGAGCAAAATGGTGCTGATTTGGGGAACTTGCATTTTTTTCCTGCAACGAGTGCTGCTCAGCCTGCTCCGGCAGTCCCAGACAGCAGCTTGGTGCAGCCAGCTTGGCAGGCAGCACCCCTGTGCCTTGTGAATTCCCTGTTCTGCACTGGGAAAGCACTTGGCCATGTCCCCAAGTATCCCAGTGCTCTTTGGAAAGTGGTAGGATTAGAAACCAGTAAGTGCAGTGAGAGCCTGATAGTCTGGGGACTCCCTAGCGCTTCTGTCTGCTCCAGAAATAGGATGTTCTAAGCAGCCTCTGTCTGTTTTTGCCATTGCAGCATTCCACTTGTGCAGTGCTTTACTCTCAGTGAGCAGAAAACATGACTCACCTTGCAGTGGGCTACCCCCAGATCCCTCTGATGCTCTTCTTTTCATCAGTGGCTTCCTTGCCCACTACTGCAGTATCCCTCATTTAGCAGAATCCACTGACCTTGAGAAACCCAAGAGCTCTTGATCCAGTTGGGACTAGAGTTAAGGGTAGGGTTAGGGTTAAGGTTTGGATGCCCTGACAGCAGCTTGGCCAGGTCAGGTGTTTGCAGAGGTTCACAGCTATTGCAGAGAGCAGACCTGAAGCTCTTTTTGGGTTTCCATGCAGCTTTTTCTCAAGGCCTGAATGAAATTTTATGCAAGTTGGACTAAAAACCGTACCACGGCCAAGGCTTTGGTCTAGCACTGCTGTCTTGCTTTTCTGCCTTTCCCATTACGCTGTTTTCTCTGAAGGCAGAAGTGCTGGCATGCTACTGTGCCGACAGACGGCTCTGCCTCTTCCCCACTTTCATGCTAAGCAGAAAGTGCACTGGGCAGTTCTTCCAGGTGCTGCCCGGAGCCGGGAGAGGCGAGGGCTGTGCCCCTGGGCTCCCTCCCGGGCAGCCGGGCTGTGGAGCTACCTTGGGCATGGGAGGGGGGCAAGGAGCCAAACTGGTTTTCAGAGGGATCTTGGCTGGATTTACAAAGGGAGCGTATAGCACGGGTTCTCTACTAAAGCATTTGGGGACAGCATGGCCTTTCCTGTCCTGTACCCCTGTGTTTTATGTCACGAAGGGGGGTGTATGTGGTGTGTGTCACGCTGTCGGGGCTGTTATTCGCGACGTCCTTCCCGTTTCCCTCAAAGCCTTTCCCAGATGTAGCAGGGTTGCGGGCGGATTCTCACAAACTTCAAAAGCCGCTCGAGATAGGTGGCGGGACCCTAACGCAGCCGGCCACGCACCGGGCGGCAACGACCCCTCTCCTCGGGAAACCGTGGGGCCAGCCACGGGTGGGATGCTCGAGCAGCCCCAGGCCGCCTGCCCCGCCGGGCCGGCGCCGTGGGTGCCGCTCCCCGCGGGGGTTGCGGGATGGGCGGCAGGATCGGCGGCGGGATGGGTGGCGGGATGGGCGGTGAGATCGGCGGCGGGATCAGCAGTGGGATCGGCGGCGGGATCGGCGGCGGGATCGGCAGCGGGATGCGCGGGCCGGCTCTGCCCTCTGCCGGCACCGCTGGGCACCGCCGCGCCCCCGACGGCGGCCGCGCCCGGGAGCCCCGGGGGTCCCCGCACGGCTGGAGGGCGGCCCGCAGGAGCCGCAGAGGGCCGGGGGCATCGTGAGAAGCGCTGTACCTGCGCGATGGGCGTGGAGTTTGGCAGCGGGGCGCTACGAGGAACACCCCACGGATCAGTGCCATGTCCCGAGCTAACGAGTGGTAGGGGAGACCCTCACAGGTGACCGTGGGGTTTCCCCGGAGCTGGGAGGTTCTCGGGGATCAGCCCACAGCGTCTGACCTGCAGGTGGCTGTGAATCGGGGAAGTGCCTTAAAAACCCGGGGCAGACGTCCCCGTGAGCCGCCCCGAAGTGGAAACACCCACCGTCCTCACAGCGGTCCCTGTCCCGCACGGGCGTCACTGCAGCCCTGGGATCCCCCCGGCCCCTGGGCACTGCACCCGGACCCGTCACACCTGGGCACGGCCCCCCGGCACCCTCCCGCACCCGCCGAGCCTTGCACCGCGGGCACAGCACCCTGGGGCTGCCGTTCACCCCGGCTTTGCGCTTCAGGGCAGATCTGCAGCCCCGGGTACCCAATGGGGACTGTGCCGTGACCCCGAGCACTGCACCCCCGAGCGCTACCGCAGCGCAGCGCTGCCTCGGGCACGGCATCCCCCGCAGCACGCCGTATTGCACGGGGCATTGCCCTCCGGGACCCCTCCCCCGTCTCTGCAGCTGCGGGAGTCCTCCCGGCACCGGGCGCCGCACCCCCGGTGGCGGCTCTGCATCCCGCCCGCGGCCCCGGGCCCGGCCCCACGCAGGTCAGAGCGGCGGCCTGGGGGCACGGCCGGCCGTGGGCGGTGCCTGCGTCCCCGCGCCGCCACGTCACCGGGCGCGCTCCCCGCCGCCGTTGGCCGCCCGCGCGGCGCCCGGGGCGGGGCGGGGCCGCCGCTGGCCGGGGGCGGGGGCGGGGCCGAGAGCGGCGCGCTGATTGGTCACGGCCAGCGGCGGCCCCGCCCCGGCGGTGAAGGTGAGCGTCTCCTCCAGGCGCCGCGCGCCCCCCGTACGGAACCGGAGCGGACCGGACCGGACCGCAGTGGCTGCGCCGCCATGGCCGCCTCCATCTTCGCCGCCGTCCCCCGCGCCCCGCCTGTCGCCGTCTTCAAGCTCACGGCGGATTTCCGGGAGGACGGGGACTCGCGGAAGGTCAACCTCGGCGTGGGCGGTGAGTCCGTGGCTTCGCCCTGCTCGGCGGGGCCGTTCCCTGCGCGGCGGGCCCGTCGGTGCCCTTGCGGCGGCTTCCGCACCTGCTGCAGCGGCCGGGCGGCAGCGGCGAGCCCCGAGCCCCAAAGGTCACCGGGCCGCGGCAGGCGCCCGGCCGGGCGCGGGGGGGTGGGCGGGCAGCGAGGTCCAGCGGGCGTCAAGGTCGTGGGGCAGCCCGGCGCCGGCCGGGCCTCCGTCCTCGGTGTCCCGGGCAGGTCCCTCGGGGAGCCGGGCGGCGCGGCGTCCCCCCGGTGCAGTAAGGACGGCTCTCCCTTTCCCGCAGCCTACCGCACGGACGAGGGGCAGCCATGGGTCCTGCCGGTGGTGAAGAAGGTGGAGCAGATGATCGCCAACGACAACAGCCTGAACCACGAGTATCTGCCCATCCTGGGCCTGCCCGAGTTCCGGGCCAACGCCTCCCGGATCGCCCTGGGTGATGACAGCCCTGCCATCAAGGAGAACCGGGTATGTGGTGGACGGGGAGCACTGCGGTCCCTGCGGTGTCTCTACAGAAGACTGAGTAGAAGAGCACAAATGTGTAGAGGACAAAATATGCATTTTGGCAGGATTTGGAGGTTTCTCACGCATGGTCTTTCTTGATTGTAGCTTACTTGATGAACCCATCTACTTGAAAGTGTTTGTGCAAGTAGTTGTGGTTTTGGGCAAAAACCGAACATAGGCTGTGATTGGAATCTGTGTTTTCCTTCATCTTTTAATTGTTTCCCCACAGGAAACCCAAGTCAGATAATATACCACCTTTCCTGAAATAAACTACTAGCTGGGAATCTGTTCTGTGCCAAAATGTAACAGGAATGGCTAGAGTCTATTTATAACGGTAGAAATTGTCAGGATGGGCCTGAGCACTGAAGGAGGTTGAAGACCACTGGAAAGGGATGGCATTCTGACTGGGGTGACCCCAGGGGACACGTTTGGGATCCTGTCTCGCTCTTGCAAGCTCCTCTGCTTTCTATGCACTGATAGCAGTGTTGACCTGGGTGGACAAAGCTGGCAATGTCTCTGTTGCAGGTCGGAAGTGTTCAGTCCCTGGGCGGGACGGGTGCTCTGCGGATTGGCGCAGAGTTCCTGAGGCGCTGGTACAATGGAAACAACAACACAGCCACCCCAATCTATGTCTCTGCTCCGTCCTGGGGTGAGTGCTGCTCTCAGGGAGCCCTGTGGGTCAGCCAGTGAGGGAGGCACAGCCCTGCTCCTTGCAGAGGCCTGGGCAGTGAGAGAGGGGCCTTCCCATGTGTGTAGTGGGAGGTGCTGGGGCTGGAGAAGGCAGCTTGCTGGAGATAGGGCCTGCTTTTCTGAAAAGTTATTTCTTTCCTCAGAGAACCACAATTCTGTATTTATGGATGCTGGCTTCAAAGATATTAGAACATACCACTACTGGGATGCTGCCAAGAGGGGTCTGGATCTCCAGGGGCTGCTGAATGACGTGGAGGTGAGTAAAAGTGGCATGGGATGGGCTGAGTTTGGTGCTGTACTGTTCGTATCGGCAGCTGGCTGGGTTCTTGTGTGCTGTGCTGGGAAGCGGATCACTGCAAAAGAGGCTGTTGTTGCCCAGAGCAGCTCCAGGCCTCTCCCTGTGCTGCGAGTGCCCAGTCTCATCCATGTGTGTATGTGACCAAGACACATTCTCTCCTCAGCACGCCCCGGAGTTCTCCATTTTCATCCTCCATGCCTGTGCGCACAACCCAACAGGCACAGACCCTACTCCTGAGCAGTGGAAGCAGATTGCTGCTGTCATGAAGGTATGGGCTGCTGCTGGGGCTAAAGCAGTGCTGAGGGGACAAATAGCTCTTGAGCCAGCCAGAGCATTTGCATCTGAAATGGGCTTTGGGAAGTGGCATGAGATATGGCAGAAGCTGAAAGAGTCCCACGAGGCAGGTGTTAAAGGGAGAGGTTGACAACAGAATGCTGGTTGTCTGTGCTCAGAAGATAGATGCATTGCAGTTCTTGTTGTGCCCCCAAGTTCTTGTTTTCAAACTCTGCGGAATGGGCTGTAGTGAGGTTTCTCCTGCTGGAAAGATTATCCGCAGGCAGGTGCTGGATAGTAGCATATGAAGTGGTGCACTTCTTGTGTTCTCAAATGCAGTTTTCTCCTGCATTGACTTTTATTGACCACTTTAATCTTTCTATTCTTTTACCCCAGTAGAAATAAAGTATTTCTGTCTGGTGTTGCTGGACCACTTTTCCTTTGAATTCACACAGAAACTCAATGGTCATTTTTCCCTCCTACGGGTACTGTGGGGGGTAAAGCAGAGGTTGTGGGGAGGGGATTTCCCTCTAACACTGTTCCTCCTTGCAGCGCCGGAGCCTGTTTCCATTCTTCGACTCGGCGTACCAAGGGTTTGCCTCTGGCAGCCTGGACAAGGATGCCTGGGCTGTGCGATACTTTGTCTCCGAGGGCTTTGAGCTCTTCTGTGCACAGTCGTTTTCCAAGAACTTTGGGCTCTACAGTGAGTGTCTGGCAGTAAGCTGGCCCAGTAGCATCATACCCAGACAGATGGGGCTGGCATGCTGAGGGGTGGGGAATGCTCTGCTTTGCCACAACGTCTGGAACCAATGGCTCACATCTCTTGGCTTGTCCACAGATGAACGGGTGGGGAACCTGACCGTGGTGGGGAAGGATGCAGACAATGTGCAGCGTGTGCTATCCCAGATGGAGAAGATTGTGCGCACCACATGGTCCAACCCTCCCTCCCAGGGAGCGCGCATTGTGGCAACTACACTTTCTTCCCCGCAGCTCTTTGATGAGTGGTATGTGTTGCCAGGGCCGGTGGGAGGGGGGAGGGAAGCTGTCTCCCTGAGTGTCAGGCTTGGCCAGATGGCTTCAAACCAGATGGGTGCCCACCCTTACGCTCTGCTTCCTGCCTGCTGCAGGAAGGGCAATGTGAAGACAATGGCAGATCGGGTCTTGCTGATGCGGTCAGAGCTCCGGTCTCGCCTGGAGGCCCTTGGGACCCCAGGCACCTGGAACCACATCACAGAGCAGATCGGCATGTTCAGCTTCACAGGGCTGAACCGTAAGTATCAAGTGGCCTGGTGAAGGGAGGGATTGGGTGAGGACAGTTTTGCTGTGGGTGGACTGAGCTGAAGCAGTCCAAGCAGGAATCTTTCAGCCTCACTGGAGTTCTGGCATCACTGCATCTGTGGCTGGGGAGGGATGAAGCATCAGACAGTATTTCAGTGGCCAGTGCTTGAACTCTTCTGCTTGTGGTGAAAGATTCAAGCATCCCTGACTGGTTCTTTGGGCTTTTCTGAGCTGTGGGTCACTGCTCTGACCTGATGCCCATTTGTTTTTGCAGCTAAGCAGGTGGAGTACATGATCAAGGAAAAACACATCTACCTGATGGCTAGTGGGCGCATCAACATGTGCGGTCTAACTACCAAGAACCTGGACTATGTGGCCAAGTCCATCCATGAAGCTGTCACAAAAATCCAATGAAGCACATGAACAACCAAACCTACATGAAGTCACCAAAGCTATAGTGTGTAGTCCATGTCTTTCTCTGCTCATGGTTTGCCTTTTCCCACACCTCTTGGGGTTTAATAAAGATGAGATCTGTAGCTCAATCAGGGATAATCATCTTCTGATGTTTTTTAAGTGGTCCTTGCAATATGGTAAGCCAGTGCCCCCAGGAGGTTGGGGGCAGCATGAGCCACCTCAGCTCTTGTTTCACAACAGCAGCCTGGTCTTCAGGCCCTTTGAGCTGCATCTTTAGCATGTCCAAATCAACTCCATGTAACTGATCATTTTGATCATGGCGAAGTCTGGTGCCAGTGCAATGCACTGTGGGATAACAGCCCAGTGGTTGGGATCTCACATGGCTTGGAGCTAATGTTACTCAGTAGTATTTTGGGGAGGGGTAAAGCTGTTGCTAGCTTCCTCTCTCCACCCGTCCCACCCCTTCCCAATTTCTGAGCCTTATGCGAGCAAATATTTGTAATTGTGATAATTGCTTCTTTGTGTTGCTGACATGAAATTAAACCTTTGTCTCTGAACACTGCCCCTGTCTTGTGTGATGTCGTGTCTTCAGACTGTATGAACCTCTTCCCAGGCTGAGGTTAAAGCCTCAACATCCTGGTTTGTCCACTTACTCTGTTTCAAGGCTGTCCCTTTCTCTCAGTGTGTTGCATCTCTGATGATCACAGCCACTACTAAAGGGGGATTCTTATTGGGAGAGTGTTGTTGAGAGCTCTCTGTGACTACATGAAGCCAACCAGTTCCTCCTATATCCATCTTGTGTTCTTCCTGCCCCCCTGCCCTGTGCTGCCCAGCTCATCCTGTCTGTCTGTCTGTGTTTGCTTTCTAGATGGTCAAGTGTTTCCAGCCTTCTGGCCATCTCTCCCTGGCCCAGGGCTCCTGGGCTGCCCCTAGGGTGTCAGAAGGCAGATCTCTTCGGTTCATCCTTTTCAGCAGGCCCCTGGTGAACCACCATCTACTCCCACTGGCTTCAGCAGGGCCTGCCAGCAGCAGCCTGTGTTTCTGGCACTGAAAAAGAGCTGGGACCATCTGTTTCTGCTCTCTGCAGTCACTGCAGATCTATTTGTGAGTTGACAGAGCAGCCTCCCGACAGGATCTTGTGAACAAAAGGGGACAGCTCCTTTCCTTGGGTCAGGTAGCAGTAGTCACTGTTACCCTGATGGATTTGCTTGTGCTGCAGCTTAGACAGAAAAGGTAAAAATGGTGCCTTATTGCCTTGTTGTGTTTGCACAGAGTGCATGAGGTCTCTTGTTTGTTATTTTTAGGTTAGTATTCATGTCATAGAAGAGAGTGAGCCAAAGAGAGCTTTTTCTCCTCTTGGTGTCCATTCACAACAGGGATGGATGGGGAAGTGGTTAAAAGGTGGCTTCTAGGGATGATGTCAGGAGGAGTTAAGGAACCAACTCCGCTTGTGTTATTTATGATATTTGCTTACACTTTTGCCCTTACAGACCTCCTGGTGTGAAGGCTGGCCCGCCCCATGTGATCTATGTCGGTGTTTTGCTAGTCTTACCAGCCTTGTTTTTCCTAGCAAGTGACCTAAATTTCTCCTTTTCTGTGGTGTAAGCTCATTACCAATCATCCCATTCACCATGGCAACAGAGAACAGATTATTCCTTTCCTCTGTACTACAGCTTTTTATGTATTTGAAAACTTCCTCTCTCCCCTTCACATCCTTCACCAGTTAAGATTAAGTGACTCTATTTCCTTCAGCCTTTGGGGTAGGTTGTTTTCCAGCCCTTGCTTTCCTCTGTCCACTTTTCAATTGCTGTGTGTTTCCTTAGAAGGGCAGTGCCCAGACGGGGCTGCAGTTATTTCAGCTGAAGTTTTATCAGCGTGGGTGGACTATGAGATTTCTGTTGTTATCTGTCAGGCTGTACTCCAGCACGTGTATCCCACTATGGTGTTTGCAATGACCTGATACTAACTCCTGTTTTTCCCCAGCCCTTGTCTGCACTGCTGTGGGTTATCTGCTTGTGGCAGTCTCTGCTTGCCAAGTGCTCTCCTGGCCGCAGGAGGGACAGAGAGCCCATCTTCACGACGGGAAATTGCGCAGCACTTGCTGACCCGTTCTCTTGCTCCCTTCAGTCAGGCCGAGTCCTGTTACTCCAGCCACCTCTGGCCGTGGGTAGGAGGGCAGCCTGGCCTGGTGGGAGGGGGTAGCATCCTTCCCTACACCCATGGACACAGAGAGGGCATCGCTCAGGGGAAAATCGCTTTTAATGTTGATATCCCCGTTGCGTTGAGCCTCTACAAAAACTACTGACTGGTCTGTACCACCCCGAAGTCTTGGTGCGAGCCTCCCTCACACTGGCAGGCGTGTGTGGAGAGCAGGATGGTCCGATGCAGCATGGAGAGGCCCCTCCCCAGTGAGGGGGCTGCGCTCGGGGGTGAGCGGGGCTCCTTGCCCTGTGCCTAGCAGGGCTTCGGGAGTGCTGGGCTGTATCGATGGTCAGCGTGAGCAAGGCGCTGCAAGCGGGCGTGTCACCAGGCACGGCACAAAGGTGTGCTGGGGCCCTGAGCTGCATGTGGCACCCCCCAACTAGCACATTCTCCTCATGGCGGAGACCACATCTGTGCAGCACCCAGCACCGCGGGGCTCCGGGCCTCGCTGGGATGGGGATGGTAAATGATGTTAAAGGGCAGTTCTGGGTTGGGCTGCCCCTCCCTGCACTGCCTGCAGGGATGCTGTGACAGACACTTTTTCACCTTTCCTTTTTCCACCTCTTCCTTGATACCAGATGCCACCAGGGAGCAGCTGGGCAAGGGCTCTCGGACTCCAGCTAGCTGGTCCAGGCTGCCTGGGTGGTTCAGCCCTGCCAGGGGTACATCCTTTCTCGCCTAGGGATGGGGCTCTGCACAAGTCCTGCAGGGAGGGGCAGCACGAGTGGGCGGACAGGCAGCGAGCGAGTGCAGACCTCCTGCTGCTGGACATGAGCCTCACGGCAGGAGACCCCCATGCTGCAGACCTGGAAGACACAAGCACAGCCTGCTGCAGGTGGCCAGAGCCTGCCCTCCCTGACCTGCTGCTGCTCAAGCCTGCAGCACCTTTCCTAGCCACGCTCAGGGGTATACTGGTGCAGACACAGGTTTCTAGTGAAAACATGAGCCAAGGCCTCACTCCAGTCTCTGACATCCAGTCTGCTGTTCAGAGCAGACCCTGCTCCATATCCCTTGACCCTGCTCCAGCCCCCAGCAACACACACACCTGCACAGGCTCCAAACCACACCATTTGGCTTTGCTGCCTGCAAATTGATTTTACACTATTTAAAATGAGCGACCTCCCACTTGCTGGGGAAGGAATGTTGCACCAAGAGGCAGGTTCCTACCTCCAGTCTGCATGGGCCTCCAGCACTGTGCTCTGGCCACGCTGCTGCTCAGGTGATTAATGGGGCGAGATTGGAGCTTTCCTCTGGCGACTTCTCACCTTCCGATGATGTCCGCTGCTTGCGCCCACCTGCAGCAGCAAGGGCGCTCAGGGCAGGGGTGCATAGGCTTGGGCCAGGACCTAGTGGCTGGCTCTGCCTGAGCTAGCCCTAGGTGCAGTTTTGCCTGCTGCTGAGGTACTGACAGGGAACTAGGTTGTCCCCTGTTCCACGCCAGCCCCATGCAGGCTGTCCCTAGGACAGAGCTGGGGAGCAGCTGACACAGGCAGTGGGGTGCCGAGGCAGAGCTCTCCCCTGAGTGTGCCGTCCCCGGGTCAGTCACTCACTGAGGGATCTCAGCAGCCTCTTGCCCAGTGCCTCCTCAGAGCTGCTCGGCGATGAGCTGGTCCTGGCCTCTCTACCCGGGGACTCCGCTTCCAGGACGGTCCCGCAGCACTCACTGTCTGCAAAAGCCCATCGTGGCTGCAGCGCCTCAGGGCACCATGGCCTCGCCACCCCCGGAGTCAGGCGTGTGTGCCCCCCGGCCAGACTCACTCTGCCGCTTGCTGTTCTCCTCGTTGTCAGCCAGCTCCTCCTGGATGAAGGGGATGCCCTCCATGCGCAGGAACACTGACTCGCTGGGACTGCGCAGCCCCTCGGAGCGGCTGCCTGCAGGGACACAGGGCAGGCGTGACAGCAGGGCAGGGAGGTGCTGTGCCCTGGGGCAGGATGTGGCAGGATGCCAGCCATGGCAGCAGGTCCCACTGCCAGGGACCCCGGGGGACACGAGCACATGGCAATGAGGAGTTACATGCCTGCACACTGGCAGCTGTGTGCACGTGCAGGCATCCACAGGCGTGTGTGTGCAAATGCCCACGAACCTCACTCCATGTGCAACTGCATCCCAGAGCTGGTGTGTGCATCATGCCGGAGGGTCCCAGCACAGACCCCCCAGGGGACATGCAGTGTTGGCCTGGGGCAGGGAAAGAATGCTGCTGGGTGACTCACACATGATGCTGTTCCTCTCATTCAGGAGGGTGGCAGGGTCCTCCTTGGGTGTCTGTGGGGTTCCCCGCGCAGTCGAGGCCTTGGTTGAATCCCTGTCGAAGGCCTCCATGTCGGGGGACTGGGGTGAGCTGTCCATGCGGCTGGCCACCAGTGCGTTGTGGTACTGCTGCCGGGTCACCTGGGCACACAGACATGTGCACCCAGCTCAGTGGGCACCAAGCCCCACCAGGACCTCTTGGAGACTTGGTGGCTCCAACCAAACCTCCAGACAGCAGGAGTAAGTGCAGGACTCCCCAGCACCCACTGGGCGCCCACCAGGTTCCTGGGGCACAGTGGGGCAAGAGGACGCCTGGACAGGGGTGGCCAGGGTGGGACAGTCCCTGCCAGCCCTGCCCATACCTTGACAAACTGCACGTCACAGAGGATGTGCACGGAGTAGTCGGGCGTGTAGATGTTGTTGCTGCTGCTGTGGAGCTGTGTGCTGCTGCCTCCATAGTCCTCCCGGTTGGGGGACTCGGAGCGGTTGAGGCCACTGCAGCGCGACGGTGACCTGTTCACTGCAGGAGGGGACAGCAGAGAGGCAAACACTCACTCTTGCTCGAGGTGTTGCTCGTGTTCCCAGTGCCGTGTAGGGCCAAGGTGGACCAGTCACCTCCAGCGGCTATTCCCCAGGACACGGGGCTGGCAGGGACCCTGAGGGGGACCTGCAGCCAGTCCTCCTCAGCGCACGCTGGTGTGGAGACTGTGCCATGTCAGCCCCACATAAACCGAAGGAACCGGGCAGGACTCTGACCTGGTGCCAGCAGCAGCGGTGAGGGCTGCTGCCTGCCTGTCACTGACAGCTCTCCTGTTAATGCTGGCCTTCTGCACCACATTTGGCACAACTTCTCCTGGTTGCAGCCGGCAGCCCGTGAGTATTTGCTTAACCTGCCTCAAGGGCACGCTCCTGTTCACCCCAACTATGACAGATCAGGAGGAGAGGCTGCCATGGCAAGCTGGCCTGTCATGTTGACTGATGGTGTCTGACACACAGCGTGGCCTCTGACACAAAGAGTGATGGATTTTGTCTAGTCAGTGATTTATTAGGGAACAAAGGCAGCTTGTTCCTTGCACGAGTGACGTCTGCTGACTTTGCTCTGCTCCTAAAATGCCCTTTTATTACCCGGATCACCAGAAAGCAAGGGGGGCAGGGCAGCAGGCATGCAGTGCTGCAAGTCACTGTCACCAAAAGCAGCAAGTCAAAACTCCAAGCGCTAAGTGCAGGAAATTACAGGAAGTGCACACCAAAGAAAGCACGAGCTGTCCATGGCTCCCCCTTGTCCCCATCCCATTCTTCCTCAGATTTGCATCATACTGGGGAGCCTGTGGCAGGACTGCTGTCTCCAGTCTGCCACCAATGCTCCAACCAGTGAGGGGTTGCCCAGGGGTGCTGTGGGGTACTGCCCAGCATGCAGGGTTGAGGGGGCTTGAGGCAATGGGGACAGGGTGCTGGAAAGAGCCTGCCACATGCAGAGGTCCCTGGCCAAAGCCACACCCTGTTACCTGGAGAGCCAGCCAGGGAGTCCCCTCTGCTGAAGGCGAAAGTACGGGACACTGAGACAGGCACTGCAGAGAGAGGGAGGGAGAAGGAAGGAGGGGACCCGGGGGAAAGGTGAGGGATGGAGGTGAGGGTGGGATACAGACCAAAAGGAAGAATGAGAAAAAGAATCATGTGGCAGCAGTCCTGGGCTGAGCTCCCATTGCTGTCTCCAGCATCCCTTCCCACCCCTTTTACACCCTCCTTCTTCTGCTCTGGGGAGGTGCTCGCCAGTCCTGGGCCACCAGCAGGAACACAGACTTGAAAGCTGTAAATCAGCAGGTTGCTCTGTGATGAGGTAAGGGGAGGTGAGGCTGGCAGGGGGGATCTGCTCCTGCCAGGCCTGTCTGCAGAGCCACACAACTTCCTAGGGCCCCGGCATGGGTAGAAAGCATCTTTTCCCCCATGGGTTAAGTGCTGGCAGTTGGCTCTAGCTCTTTACCAGCCATTGCCAGGAGAGGGGACTTTGTGGTCAGCTAATGCCACCTGGGAAATGGGTGGAAGCTAAATCACTGCACTTGGTATCTGGGATGCATCTGTGTGTGCAGGCACATGGCAGAGAAGGAATGTGCTTTGCAAAAGCCACTGCCCCAGCCCCACAGCTGCAGGCAGGGGCTGGCAGAAGCTCTTCAAGGTGATGCAAAGCAAAGGGATTCACGTCAGGCTGCCTGCAGTTCCTTGCAAGGTCCTGGGTCTCAACAGCCTTAGGGTGATGCCAAGAAGAGCTACGCACTGGGGGCTGATCCCTGCAGGAACCGCAAGAAGCCAGGACTCTGCATCTGGGGCTGCCTGACCCACTGCCACAGAGAAGGTAAATCATAGACACTCACTTTCCATGTTTTATTGCCATGGGTTACAGCAGCAGTGACAATTTCTAGGGCAGGCCATTCGCCCTCCCAGTGATTGCTGCCCTCCACAGCATTCCCGGGCCGTGCCACAGGGGATGGGAGAGCACGGAGAGACCAACACAGGGTGAGTGATGTACTCCTTAACACTTCCCAGTTTCTGCTTTCACCACTGCCATTGCCCACCTCGACAGTTGTGGGAAATGCAAGCCTGCTGGCTGCCAGCCCCCTCCTCCAGCCATTGCCATGATTCCCCCAGCTGCCAGCCCTCCTGCCCGAGGTGTCCTGCCCTACCTCCAGCCACTCTGTCCACAGCACAGCTGCAACACTCTAGGAACTATCTGCTGCCTATGTGATTAATGTTTTAAAATTGCTTCAAACATAAAACCCCCAGGAAATTTGCCCTGCAGTCCCCTTTTCTAATCTCCCTGCTGCTCTCCCAGGAATTCCTGTTCCGTGTCCTCCCCTGAATCAAAACCTTCTGCAAATAAAAAAGACACCAGCATGAAGCACTGCCCAGAATGACCTTGTCCAGAAGGGAGCAAAGAACGAGTTGGTAACCACTAACACTGACTCTGTGCTCTCACTGCCTGACCCTCCCACAGCATTTGCCACCACACAGCACCAGTGCCAAGAATCAGCTGATGATAAAACAGTTGCATAACAACAGTTAATTCATAACAAACTGTTAAATGCTCTAGGTTAATGCCTGAATTCTCAGCTGTGATACTCCACTCACATTCATTTCTTCTGGGCTTTCCTTCAAGGAGGAAAGAGGACACCAGCCTGACAAGGGAGATGCTCTGTCATGTCTGCCTCCTAGCCTGCTCCCTTGCTGGCCAGGGGTGTGACACTGCACGCGTCCCACTGCGGGCAGGAACGGCTGCGTGGCAGAAAACGCCTCATGACAGTGTCACGCGTGAACACTGGGAGCGAAGGAGCCCTGAGCAGCAGTGTCCCGGCAGGAGGCACTGCAGACATGCATGGCTCTTCTGACACAGCTCCCACCGTGGCTTCTGCCCTGCCTGGCCCAAGGCCCGTGGGCAGCACTCGCTGCCTGAGCCCGGTGGGGCCCTGAGGACTGTCACCTAGGATACGGGACATTGGGCCATCCAGCAACACCCTGGCAGAAATCGGCCACGTCACTGATTTCCTCTGTCCAAACCGAGTGCACTGTGGACACACGGAGGAGCAAGAATGCGCACTGAGGGGTTAATCCATCAGTCCAGGAGCCAGCCTTTTGCACGGAGGCAGAGCAAGCAGCAGGAAATAGGTGAGCCCTAGAGCTGCAGAAAGACTGAGACCCACCAGAGTGAGTCACCTGCCCCAAGAGACTCCCCTTGTTCTCTTGATGACATTCCTCTTTACACCTCCCTAAAGATTGAATTTAGTAGGTCCCTGTTTTGATTAGGCAGGTAGAGCATCTTGGCTTACCATAAGCACTGCAGATCTGACTGCAGCACCTGGGGTTTGGAGGAGGGATGTGATGGACTGGGATTGGGCAGCACCTCCACCTGCTCCTGAGCCACCAGGGACTAAATATCTGCAGGGGTTATAGCAAAGAAGGGGGTACCTGCCAGTCTCCCCTAATCAGAGCTCTCTCTTAACTCCTGCAAGCAGGGGATCTGCTTCTTAACCCATCAGGTCTGCTGGCAGGGAATATATTGGCACTGGAGTATCAACTTGGCTAATTTCCCACCCCTACGTGCAAATAGCTCACAGGTAAATCAACCCATCCCTGCGATTCCCAAGCAGCCCAATGTAGGGCCTCTGTTCAGGCTGTGCCCTGAGCCTCAGGAAGGCAAATGGGTCTAGAGGTCTTATGCTGAGACCTAGAACGAACATAACACCCACCTGTGGGCACTGCCCCTTGCAGTGCCAGCCATGCTGGAACCCACCGGTAGAGACCCGGCACCTGGTGGAATCTTCAAAAGGATATCAAAGGGCTCTCCAAGGGACCTCCAAGTCACTCTCTGGGGACTTTGCTGCATCAGCCCCTCAGCATGTTGTTTCTCTGTCCACCTCTTTAAGGGGTGACCTCAGCACAGAGTCTGAGCTGTTTTGCATGAGGAGAAAAGCCATCGCTCCTCCAGCCAGCTGGTGCTGCAGAGAGGTTTTAGGGCCTCAGCCTGTCCCAAAATACTTACATAGGAAGGAGGATCCTGCCAGGCTTCCCATTTTTCGCACATCGTTTTCTGAAACAACAGTTGGAGGTGTGGGAATAGCAGAGGAAGGGCTCTGGCTTGCCCCATGCCCTGAAGCAGGGCCACCCCATGCCATGACCAGCCCCTTCTCCTGGCACCAGCTGGCTTAGCCTCCATGGATGCTGCTGAAGAAAAGGCAGGGCCGGAGGGAGCCCACAGAGGCCTCACCTGAGGAGACAACAGCCATGATGGCAGGGACACCATAGTAGGTGAATGCCCCATTCTCAAACCGCAGTCCTTCCTTGCCGACCTCCACCTGCACTTTTCCCTGGAAGGAGGAGGAAAACCCTCTCAGACAGGCACCCCGAGCTCCTGACCCACCCAGGGCTGCAGGGACCTCTGCCGTCCCATACAAGAGGATGGGCGTCTTTGCTGACAGAAGCAGCCCAGAACAAGGTGGCAAGGAGAAAACAGGGCCACCCCCTGCCACCCTCTGCTTGCTGCTGCCCCAGGCACCTGCAGGATGAGGACAAAGTAGTCGACGGGGCGGTTGCGCTGGTAGAGGTAATGCTCCGCTGCCTTCTTGTTCTTCCGATCGTACTTGAGCTCCTGGATGACATTGGGGTGTTTCAAGAGCCGCAGCAGGATCTTCTCAGAGAGGTAGGGGGACTTGAAAGGCTCCACTTCTAGAGGGGAGGCAACACACACATGCCACGCTCAGCAGGTCCGGGGCTGCCGGGAACCCCTCATCCTCTGAGCTGCACAGCCCCGCACCTGCAGCCTAAGCACCCACTGCCCAGAGGGGAGCCGAATGCAGACCCACACTGGTAGGGCAGTGGGATGTCCAGGTTGTAGGTCCAGGCATGTGGAAATTGCTCATAGGGAGGGAGCCTGCCCCAGGAATGGCTTAGGGATGCCCTGCGGGGCTGGTGCTGCTCCAGGGAGCTGCAGGGCTTGCACAGGGGCAAGTGTACCTGTTGCCATGAACCGATGGGTAGCCAGGAGGAGCTGTGGGGAGATCTTCACCTTCATCTCACTCTCTGAGAGCCTGAAGATGGAGAAATCCTGGGGCTTGCGTCCCCGGTGGGGAACCCGCTCCTTCTTCCGATTGTCAGCTGCAGGCAGAGCAGAGCGGTCACTCGCCTGCAGCAGCCACAAAGCTGCTGCAGCTGCAGGGCCCCATGGCACATGCACACGTATGGACAGGCATGTCTTGCTGCACCCTATGGCAGAGCTGCTGTGGAGAAGCAGATGGAGCACTGGGGCACATAAACCATGCTGTGCATCCAGCCTTGGGAGCAGCTCCCTGGGCAGGGAGCAGGATCGTGAAACACACTTATTCCTCAGGAACAAGTCCTGGGTTGTCCTGACTGCATCCATCACCCAGAGTTGCAAATGAGCTTGGGAACCACCCCTAGACATTTCATGCCCAACACAGACGTTCCTAGGCCAGGCCCTGCCCTGCCACCAGCTGCTTCTCTACTTCTCTATCTTGAGCATTCAAGACTCCCTGACACCCAACCAGCATCTCCCCACCATTCTTGTCTTTCCCATCATGACACCAAATTACTCTGGGGAAGGACCACAATTTGCTCTGGCCTGCTTCCTACCCACATGTCTGTCTGTCTGTGCAGGCTCCCACCCTGGCTCCTGCAACCGCAGTAGCTGCTCTGGGACACTAACTGTACAGATCCGTCTCATCCAGGATCTCGGACTTGATGATCTCCTCAATGACATCTTCCAGGGTGACAATGCCCATCACCTCGTAGAATGGGTCTCCTTCCCCTTCATTGTTCACCCGCTGCACGATGGCCAGGTGGGACTTTCCTGCAGGGGAAAAGCAGAGTGGCAGTGAGACACTCACCCCGGTGATCCTGAGAGGGGTCCCCGGCATGGTGGGCAGGCAGGTGGGCAGGGTTTGGTGGGAGGCACAGATCACAGCAGACACTGTCATCCAAACCCACCCCAAGTGTGCTAACCCAAGGAGAAGGGCTGGACACACAGCTCAGCCTAACAGGGCAGCTGCTGTTCAGACTGATTTATAGATGTAAGCTCTTTTTTGGGGCCACCTTCTTTCTTTACCCAGGCTGTGAGTCACTCTGTTCAGCTCTTTGACAGCCTCCTGTGCAGGAATGAAGTGTACATTATACCAGCTCCTCCTTACCCTCAGCTTCATTGGCATGAGACAACTCTTAACAGAGCAATGAGACAATGTTCACCAACACAGAAATGTGAATGTGTCCTTGGCTCTACTGATTTCCCTTATCCTCCTGGCCTTTTCTTATTCTGTTGTTAATTATCTTTCCTATTAAATTGCCATGAACAGCTCCCTCTCATCTTTCTATCCATCGCTGTCTAGACCAATCCCTAAGATTTTTCTTAAAATACGGGCAAAGCCTCCATCTCCTTGAAACAGCAGCTGGTTTTTATGCAGAAACATGTATGTTTGTTTGCAGCTTTCAGCCCAGCTCCTGCAGAACTCTTGGGTGAACCATCTGGATGCAGACACAACACTTTTCAAGCCATCAGCTTGCACCTGAAATTCCTCTCCAAGCCCTGCCCTTGACAGCATCTTCTCTATGTTACCTTAAACAAGCAGAGTGGGACCAGGATCTTCAGCTACAATGACAGTGACTCCTCCTTGGAAGTTCCAGTGTTCCTAGATCACAGTTTCAGCTTCCCTCACTTGTCCCTTGTAAGCTGGCAGCTCTGCTGACACATTCTCAAGTTTCTTGGTTTTGGCATACTTGAAACATTTCTATTTGTTTTTGCATGTCCAGCTCTCTGTAAGCTATTTTGACTTTTCCAACATCTCCCTTCCTTTACTGGCTGCTCTGATTTATGCTCCTGCTCAGCATCTTGACCAGAACCCAATTTCCAAGCCACAAACAACTTCTGGGTTTCTAGCTCCAGCGTATTCTTGGACCTGCCAATGAATAGCACTGGGTTTCTTACTGCCCGTGTGGCTCCTACACTGCTCAGCGGTGCACACAGATTCTGAACCTCTAGTTTTACCCAAAAGCACCCTCAGTGGCACCACAGCCAAAAACTTCTCCTCCCTCTGTTTGCTCTGCATCCTGGGGGGTCTCCTGTCACAATGCCTGCACAAACCCCAAAGTACTGCAACGACCTCTGGAAAGCTGTAAACACCTTATTTTCACCATGGGCTCATTGAGCAGCTCCTTGAGCAGCAATGGTCACCCAAAACGGGGGCAGGTTCCCTCTGCTATGCAGCTGCCTCTGCATCCACTTCTCCCATAAATCCATCCCAACAAGCTCTCCTGCTGCTCCCGACAAGGGATGTGAACAGTATTCGCACATAAAGGTGTGATAGGGTGGGCTCCTGCCTGGTGTGCAGCTCCTTGCTTACCTGCAGTGCCTCCTGGCTCGTCCCTGCAGAGGTGCAGGGACAAGCACACCCCGAGCAGCCTGGCAGTCCCACAGACACGTTTGCTGGGGACCATGTGACCTTCAAATAACCCTGCCCTGGATCTGAGACCAGCAGACGACATTTCTCAGCTGAGGATCAGCACCATACATTTCTCACAGCAAATCTTGGGCATTTTCCACAGTATAAATTCCCTCCTCCTCATACCAAGCTTTTATTGCAAGATTTCAGAGAGCAGCTCACTGCCTCCCACGCCTACAGATTTAGAAATGAGAACATAACATTGCAGCAAGTAGCACTGAGATGCACTTTAAAAAACCAAATCAATTGCCTTGGGGCACTGAAAATTCAGCATGTCCTTTGGACTGGGCTATTTCACTCATTTCATACATAGGTTTGAGCATCTTGTCTGTTCAGTGGGTAATAAAGCAACACGGCACTTAAAAAGAAAAAAGCAGAGGAGTTGGCTGCAAGACAGCAGCAACAGCTATGTTTCATCTTAGCAAAGTCCAGCTTTTGAAAATGTCTCCTTTGCCAAACTCTGCTCCCAAACACTGGGGCCATCTGGTCTCCTACAAGTCCTCGGGTGAGCGAGGAGAGGGAAAAAGTTATTTCTTTTGGCCGAGAGCTTGTTGTTAATGACATTTACATGCAACCCAAAACCACCAAGCCCTTACAAAAAGCTTAGGTGCTACTTAAAGGCAGTCAGAGAGTGATGGAGGCAATTCTTTTTTTGGCCAAACACCTACATCGACACTGCAATTTACACTAGAAATGTGATTCCAGCTCCATGTTCACGTAGCTGCAAATGAGATTATTTAGAAATAACCCAGCACTGTTAGCCTGGAAGGAGACCCATGGTTTCACTGTGCTAGGGGCAGAGCCAGTAGGGCTGTTAGAGCACTCCAGAGTTCTTTATTTTCACAGAAAATAAACACTTGTATTCACACTCCAAACCCCCAGGTTTGTGATTCCAGGCTAACACTCACATTAGAAATGGAGCAGGTACCCAACAATGGAAAATTGTTGCAGTTCCATGTGGCTGCTCCTGCCCATACTGAGAGAGCTGATCCCAGCCCATGCCTGGCCAGCTGGTATCCATGTCACACAAAGCCCTGAATGCCAGCCAGTCACGGTCCTTTCAAGTGAGTGCTGCTCTCAGCTGGTCCCCTCTGGGAAAGGGCTGACTTGCTCTGATTTCCCACCTGAGGGACATGAGATCATTTGCAAAGTTGTGCCCCACCCCCCTGACCCGACTGGGTCCTGTAGCTCCTCCCACCAGCTTTTCAGCAGACCCCATGAATTTTGGTGGAGGGTTTGCAGGTGCCCTGGCTGTAGGGTTATGGCTTGTTCACTCCTGGGCAATGCTCCAAGCTCAGCTATATCCCTCTGCCCAGCTCTGGGAGCTGCTACACTTGAACAGGAGGAAAAGCAGTGGCCTGTAGAGCATGTACAAGGGCAGAACCTGGGCAATGAGATGGAAGCAATGTCTAAGCGAGGGTGGCATAGGGACAGACCTGGGGAAGCCAGAGGGGTCACATTTGCCTCTGCAGCCATTATCCAGCAGGTCAGCCTCAGCGGGAGCACAACAGAGGGAGATAAATCATTTAAACAAACCCCCAGACTTGATCTAAAACAGCTTTAAGATCTGTAAAACGGATTCCAAAAACTGTGCTATTGTAACCACTGCTTGCTAGCTCAAATGAGATGAATTATAAGGGTGAGCTGCTTCCCCACCAGCAAGATGTCACATGTGAACTTTACAGGGCTATCGCTGATGCGGGAAAGCACAGTGAAACACTTGAGAATCAAAGCCTTGGTTTGGCAAATGCTAGAACAAATGGGCAATTAACTTTCCTTGTGTGAGCAGCTCCACCGGCCTCCGCAGGACTGCTCTCGCACAGGAAGTCTATAGGTGATTAAGTGTCTGCTCAGCATGGGATACAACTGCACTAAATTCTTTATGAGCTACATGAAATCTGCTCTTTTCAAACAACAGCTTCAGTGGTAAGTTAATGCCTCAAAATGCTAAATTACAGAGCTAATATAAACAGCTGAGAGCTTCCAGATGGAGCAAGCATCTGAACCGATATCCAAAGCTTTTATGTCCATTTTTAGGAGCCTTGTTTTTCATAGGCACCTAAATGACCTTGGGCTCATAGATCCACCTCAAATCACCTTCCCCAATGAGAGAACAGGGTCTGAACACATGGAAATACCTTGGCTTCTGGGAAAGAAAGTGCTGTTGGGTTCAAATTTAGCCCAGACTAATTCTTCATCATCTTTTTATGTAGGTACCCTGCCAGAGGAATGTTAAAGATGCTTTAGCCTTGTCTCTTGTTCCACAGGATGAACATCCTGAGCATGAAATTCATTTTCATAAATTTTACGGTAAGATCTGAAGCTGTTATTAGGAGATCAAAGGTACAGGCACAAACCGTGAACCATTTACAGCTACAAAATGGAAGGCAAAAAAAAGAAGAGTAATTTTTAAATAAGGTTGATTTGTGAAACAACCACGATGTAACTGAAATCTATCTTTTGTGTGCTTTTCTTCAGAGGTCTTCACAGGGGCTGCCAGCATCTCCATGCCCTCTTGCTGACCTGCATCTGGAGAAAGCGGGGACCTTGATTTGAACAACTTGAACTGAAAACGTGTGTGAGTGTGCTCTTGTGTTACCACGACTCTGCACCAAGGGTGAAACTACACATTGTGTCTAGAGGAAATGCACATCTACACCTAAGCAGGGGGAAATAACCAAGAGGGCTGCAGGGTCACCCAGCTCTAAGGGAATAAGAGGTACATGAAGGAAAAACTGTAAATCCTAACCTAACCCAGACCTTTCTCAGAGACAGAAACTTCAGCCGCTTACATCTGTCTGTAGCCTTTCTCATATTCGCCTTTTGTGCTTTTCCTAATCCTAAGGAAAACTGTAAAAAAGATGGAATATTTGAAATAGCTGATCTATTACCATTGACAAAGCAGATCAGGAGAGCAAGGAGAAGATTAGAGGGGACATGGAACCTCATCTTCCATCTGTTGTGGAACAGGGTTCTGACCTCCTGGGTACCCAACAGCTCAGTATGAAGGTGCCTTTGACAGCTACGAAGAGGGAAATGGGCAGCAGGGTGCCCTCTCCCCCAAGGACTTGGCTCCCTTCTTGCTTTGATGAATGCCTGCCCAGAGCAGGCCTGGTCCTGGGATTATTGGGGTGGGATAGAGTAGCCCAGGGTTTACACAGTAACATTTAGCACAGTTAGTGGGAAAAGCACAGTAATGTTTCAGGCAGAGTTGCAGCATGAGACACTGAGACTGTTTTTTGTCTATCAGCAACTCGCTTGCTCTCAGCCTGGCAATCACATTCCAGGGGACGTGCAGGTGATAGTTCTTGGGTAAAACTGGCTCCTTAACCCATACAACGGCCTTGGGAGATCATTGTTTCAGCTCATCAAGATGCCCAGCAGAGTGACTATAACACTTGCAGAAACCTCTTGAAGGCTGAGTTAAATTTGAAGCAACACTGTGTGCTTGCAATGCCTGCGGGCTCAGAAAGATGGTACAAAAAGCATCTGAAATGGTGTTAACCTCAATTCCTGGCAAATGTAAGCATGTTCTCCAATTTGCAGAAGTCTAATAGAGGCTGTGGAGCATTTTGAAATGTAAAGACAGACCCCAGGGCAGAGCTGTCCTCCGCAGCACAGGCTGTTTTCCCTGCTAAGCCTGAAAGTTTGGGGTTTGGAGAATTTATTTTTAGTAACTCTTAAAAGACGCCAAGCCACAGAAGGCTAATTTGAGTTGCAGCTCAGCCTCTGCCCTGCTGCAGGAAAATGAACATTAAGAACAAATTTCTACTGTTCCTCTGACAGAGGAAAGTTACTTGCTGAAAGGTGCCACTGCTGTATATAGACTCCTCCAGGAAATCAGTCAACAAAACCCATAAACAACTTGAGAAAGGGACAAGACTATGACTTCCCAGAGGCACTACAAAACAAGGAGGTGGACCTCACAGAAGAGGTTCCCATGAGAAGTTATATCACTGGACTGGAGCTGCAACATGCATTGCTTGGTAATCTTCAAGAAAGGAGCAGAAACAGATTGTATCACCCACAACATTTCACACTGAATAAATGCATAAACCTTTCCTCATAGCTCCACATTCCGTAGGTAAAGTTGATCCTGCAGGAAGCTCATCTGCCTCCCTACATTGCTTTAGCTTGCTAAATATGGTGCAGTTATTTTTTTGGTGTATTAGGTATTTTCTCCTGGGAGCCCAGAATAAAGCCAGGTACTCCAAGGTGTACCAATACAAATTGCCAAGAAATTGTCTCCCAATTTTTTCACTCCTTCAGTATTTTCATCTTCTTTGGCCAGGCTACAGGTGGCAAAATTACTGTACTGGTATGTATTTTCTCATTTCTAGTGAAGAGAGGACACATTTTGTGTAGGGTCCTTCACTTAGCACTTCTCAGTAAATGCTGCACAACACTGTATGCCTTCTATAAAAGACCCCGTCTAGTTTCCCTGGAAAGATGGCAAATTGGGTGTCCAGCCCTCATTATTTCTGAGTTCTTTTTGCTGAGTTTTGCTGAGAAGGTGAAGTCAAAACCATATTGCAGCACAAGTATTTCCTTCCTTCAGCGGAACCTGTCTCAGCTGCTCTAATGTTGTTTTTCTAAATGGTTTTTGCAGCTGCCCTCCTCATTCAGGCTGTGGGTTGAAGTCTAAACTATTCTCTTGCAGGCCAGACCACCCCTCTGCTGCTGTTTGGAGTCTTCTCTGGGGTTTTCCCAGTTCCAATTGGGACCCCCAATTTAACCACCTCTCTGCAGGAATTAGTGCTGAAAGAGAAATCAAACAATGGCCATGGCAGCAGGGTTGTGAAAAGGCAGAGGTGAAGAGTTTGACCAGTTCTGCTGTGATGGAGCAGGGGCCAGGTTTTGTCAACCAGGGGCCCACAGCTGCTCTTGGGCGCCGTAACCACACTGGGCCAGTGGCTCCCTTGGTGCTACTGAGTGTGTGCTACTATTTCATACAATTGAAATGTTAAATTAAATGGAAAGCTGATGCTACAGGTCTGTGGAAGGTAATCCCTTCTACACAAGGTCCTGCTGGGGGGAGAGGCAGTTTGTGACACATCTGTGGCTTAAAATCAAGGTAAACACCAATGCATTTTAATGGAACTGCACACAAACGAGGTTAGTGTGAGCATTCCTAGAAATACATGAAGGAAAGCTTCCCCTCACACCCTGCTATAAAAGACCAAAGACGAAAAAAAGCTGATTATCTCCATAGCTGGAACAGAATAGCAAGAGAAAAGAAATGCCTCAGGTAAACAAGGACAATAGTGTGATATCAGTGAGTAGGAGGAGACAGAAAATGAAAGTGCTGTCAGAGGTGTGAGCAAGAGTCCCAAAGTGCTGTATTTAATAATCCCTTGACATTTTCAGTAAGAAAGAACAAATGTTTGTGTACTGTGGCAAGGAGCTCTGGCAGTGAAATTGTGTTACTTATATATTATGCAAAAAAATGACATTATGGGTATAGTGTATGTGGCAGAACATTAATCATTAGTGAAACAGATCAGAAGCACACATTGTTATCCAGGAAAGAAGGACACAAAATGTTATAGGTATTTTGTATAAATATTATAATAACAAAAAGAAATAAAGGGTACAGTACAAAAACTGTTCAAGTTAATCATGGGAAAAGGAAAGAAAAGCTGGCTTTTCTAAAGGCTTGTGAGGGACATAAGGACCTGGAGGTGGTTATGAATGCCCATCCTTACCAGAGACTTTAATTTCCTAGAAAGAGGCTGGGCCTCATCAGTGGGAGCATTTGCTGTCCTGCAGGCACCTTGGAGGTGTGAAGTGATGAATGCCTTCATTAAACACTCGCTGAGCCAACAAGCAATCAGCCTACTTTCTAATTAGTGAAGGTGTCTCAGAAGACCTGGCCGTGGAAAGAAACCTTGATTGGATCAAACAAGATACTTCACCGTAATTCAAATGGACACAGAAAAGGAGACAGTGATAAAGATTCTTAATTACAAACAGGAAATCTTTATTTTAGAAATTAAATAGTCAAGTGAACAGGGCTGACGCAACAGTGGATGGGGCTGAAGGCAGCTGGGAGCTAACATCTGTCGCAGTGTGGGAGCCAGCACGAGAACCTGTATTTGGAACTGGGAAAAGAGAGTTTAGGAGGGTTCAGGGCTGGGCTGGGGGTGACTATTTGCAAACTCAGGGGTGACCACATGCCTACAAATAGGGGAAAGATGAATCAGAAGAAAACATCAACCCTTGGGAAGAAGAACATTTGGGGGAAGAGATGGAATTGCTAAACACCATGCTGAGTTAGATACTAAGACCAAAAGCAAGGCTTTTCAGCCTTGTAGTTCAGAAAAGACAAGAAGAAGTGAGGTGGGAACAGAAAAAGGGTTTAGGGAGAGCTCTAGACAGGGGCTGTAGCAAAACACTGCAGAAGGCCACAATAGCAGACAGATATAAAGGAGGAAGAACCTGAAGTGATATGCCAAGAGTTTAATGGAGCAAAGTTAAAGAAGGATGGATAATTTTCATCTGAGATGAAGACCAGCATATGGAAGTGCAGGGCAGGCAGCAAGGCTTGGTACCATACCCGTGAGCTCAGGGAGCAGCACACACAAAACAGCTCTGTTTAAGGAGGGCAGAGAGGACAGCAAGCAAAGGGCAGGGAACTAAGCAACCACAAGTCCATTTTTATAGGTCTATTGATCCATAGGGTACCAGGCTGTAGAACAAATTTGGAAGGGGAAGTGTATCAAAGTAAATCAGATAAATTGCAGGGGAGCCTGACCAAGGGAGAAAGTGCCAAAATCATCTGACATCTCTAGGCAAGAGAGAGGTAGAAGAGACCTCAGGTGAACTTCAGTGCTGTTGCAGGAAAACACAGTTAGGAAGGAACTGAGAAGCACATAAGGAATTAGGAAGATGAGAGACAGCTGGCATGGGGGGAAGGGTGCAGGCATGGACTATTGCAGCTCATCAAGGTTGAACCCAGAGAACAATCTCAATGCCTTTGCTAACAATCCTGTATAAAACCCAGGAATTTTCTGATTTTCATCATTGGGAGTCTCCAGTCCTGCTGGGGGGCAGAGAGGGCAGGTGGTGCCACAAAGAACTCCTCTTCCTGAGATCCTGAGTGGTAGTGGGGACATACTGAACATCTCCGGAGAAGATGCTGACCTGCATGGATCTGATGAGTACATTCCTGGTGCACTGAGAAATGTCCTATCCTCTCCTCCTCCAAAAACGAGCACAGAGAAGACTCACAGAGAGGCTTTCTCTGTTACTGGAGTGGACCAGGTTGGCCTTTCTCACATGATCAGCTCTGCCTGCGGCAGAGCGGTGCCAGGCAGCCCAGGAGCCAAGCGCTGCCCTCCCGCATTACATAATGCAGCATGTCACTGCTGCAGCCATTCCTTAGACTCACTCACCACAGTATGACGTAGTGAGTAACACGCGGCAAAACACAATTCCCAGTGGGAGGCAAAAACACATGCTGTGCGTATTCTCAAGGTATGGTTAATGAAATACAGCTCTCAGCATCTCTGGGGCTGCTGGCAGCTGCTGCATTATGAATGCTGTCACAGCTGCAAAAAAAGTACAGCTCTTTCTAAGGGCTTAATCTTTTCTTCTTCCTTTAAACCACTTGCATAGAAACACTTTACAGACCTCCTTCTGACTGCTAAGCTGAAAATGTGAAAGCTGAGTAATGAGATGCAATTTCCTGTCATAAACTCCTTTGCACAGAAAAGAGCAGCAAATGCTGTCTGGGCAACACTGCAAGGTAGGTGCCATGCCCATGCTGCCAGGCCGCTGCAGACACATCATCCCCTTAAGGGACATGCTCACCTGCCGAGCCAGCAACCTGTGAGGCCAAAGGCTCTTACAGTCTTCATAACATCACAGGTACATCAAGGGCACTGCTGGCTCTCAATCCACCCGGGGATGTTCTACCAGGTGACACCAGGGTCATCGACACACCAGCACATGCAGGGACCAATTCCCCCCAGCATCCCTGGTACCTGCTACGTCCTGCCGGGAGGCCATGCGGGGCTGCCCGTGAGGGCTGCTGACCTGGAAATCATTGGGGGTGCAGAGGGGTGCAGGGGAAGCCCGGGGGGGGGGCGCGGCCCGGCGGCCTCACCCTTCTTGAACTCCTCAAGCAGCGTGTCGAGGCGCGTGTCGTTGAAGACGCAGTGGAGCGGGCGACGGTAGAAGCGGGTGACAGTCTGCAGGGGAGTGCAGTCATCAGGGTCGACAAAGGCCAGGTCTTTGACAAAGAGTAGGTCGACAATGTTGTCCCGCCGGTCACCCTCATAGACTGGGATGCGGGTGTAGCCAGAGCGGAGGATTTCAGAGACGGTGGCGAAGTCCAGCACGGCATCGGCCCGGAGCATGAAGCAGTCGGCCAGCGGTGTCAGCACATCCTCCACCACCTTGGTGCGTAGCTCCAGCGCGCCCTGCACCATGGCTAACTCCTCTCGCACCAGGTCGCCGTGGGGGCCAGCGGCACGCAGCGTCTCCAGCAGCCGCTCCCGCGTAGAGAAGACGCTGAGCTCCTGCCGCAGCGCCCAGTCCAGCAACCGGCTGAGCGGGTAGCAGACGGGGAAGGCGGCCAGCATCAGCAGCCGCGTGAGGCAGAGCGTGCGGGAGGCGATGGCCAGCCCGTGCCGCGAGCACACCGAGTAGGGCAGCACCTCGCCGCCCAGGAAGACGGCGGCGGTGCACAGCAGCACCGGCAGCCAGGGCGCTCCCCGTGGCCCGCCGGCCGCCGCCGCCGCCGCCGGCCCGCCGCCGGGCAGCGAGGCGCAGAGCCAGCCGGCCAGCGCCGCGTTGGCCCCCGCCTGCCCCAGCAGCAGCGTGCACAGCAGGTAGGTGCCGCCGCCGCCGCGCACCGCCTGCACCCGCCGCGCCTGCTCCCGCTCGGCGGCCGAACCGCTGTTGCGCAGGACGCGGAGCTCCAGCGGGTCCAGCGAGAGCAGGGAGAGGCGCAGCCCGCTGAACAGCGCCGACAGCCCCAGCAGCAGCAGGGCGCCCAGCGCCCGCAGCCAGCCCGCCTCGGGCAGCGGCAGCAGCCAAGTGCCCAGCGGCGGGGCGGCCGGCCGCACCCGCAGCAAGAAGCCGCCCGCCGCACCGTGGTGCGCCCAGGCCCGCCCGTCCCAGGCGCACAGCGAGAAGAGCCGCCCGCCCGGCGCCGCCGCCGCCTCGCCTTTGCGCGGCTCCCGCACCCGCACCTCGGCCAGCGCCGAGCCCGCCGCGCCGCCCGAGCGCAGCGGCCCCACCACCTCCACGTCCGAGGCCCAGGCGCTGCGCTCCCGGCACCGCTCCGCCGGGCCCCGCGTCGCCGTGCTCCCTGCCGCCGCCTCTTCGATGAAGACCAGCCGCGGCTCCCGCTCCCCTGCCGGCCCGCGGCTGCCGTTGCCCTCGGGCGGCGGCTGGAAGTAGAGGCGCAGGAGGAAGCGGCTGCCCTCCGCCGCCTGCACCGCGCCGCCCTCCAGAGACACCCGGCCCGGCGTCGTGTCCTCGGGCCGCAGCCCTAGCAGCCAGGCGGCTCCGGCCGGCGGCCGCGGCGACAGCGAGAAGAAGAGCAGCAGCACGGCGCCCCGGCTCCGGCCCCAGCCGCCGCCGCTGCCGCCGCGCCCCGGGCCCGCCGCCGCCGCCATGCCGCTGTGCCGGCACCGCAGCGCCCGCCCGCCGCCCCGGGACTGCAGCGGGGAGCTGGCACGGCACGGCACGGCACTGCACGGTGCGGCGCGGCGGCACACGTGGGCCGGGGGGCGGGCGGCCGCCGCGCCACGTGCGACCGGGACCGGCCTGCGGCGCCCCGGCGGGAGGGGCCGGCGGAGCGGGGCCGCCAACCGGGACGCTACGCAGGGGACCGAGGAGTTCGCCCACCCGCCCCGCACTGCCCGTGCGGGAGCGTCCCCGCGGCGGGCGGCACCGCGCGCCCTCTCCGCATCTGGTGAGACGCTGGCGGATGTACCCCGGAGCCCATTCCCGGTAATACCGGGCAGCGCCCACCCCTGGCAGCCAGAGTGGGCTGCGGGCCCGAGCAGCGAGCTCTGCCCCAGCCACCCGCGGCCGCGCTGGCTCCCGGTGTCATCCCGGGTACACTGCCTGTGGGGTGCGGTGCGCGGGCTGCGCCTCCCCTGCACTGTGAGGTCGGGGTTTGCTGAGGGGCTTCTGCCGGCAGTATCTGCAGCTGGAATTTGCAGTCAGCCTCCCTCTGTTATCTGCCGAGGCCCTGCTCTTCAGCTTTTCAGTTAAAATTAATTTCCCTTCTTCCCGTGGGAGTGGTTTGATCCTTTTGTTTGTTTGGGTTTTGGTTTTGTTTTTTTTTTTTTTACGGGGGGTGGGTAGTCATTAGATTTGCAGTCTTTCTAGGAAACAAAAGTACCACACTGTAACTACATTTATTCTCATGTCTAGACCTGATGGGGAATGTTGCTAGGGTTTATCAGCTTCAGAAGTATGTGCTCAAGAATGCACTTAGGGACTGTTGAAACTTTTGTGTCTTCCCTGGACCAACATTCACGACAACCTTGAAACGAGGCTGGGGAACTGGAAAACAGTTGCTTACAACTGCGACAGGCTCAGTAGTGGCAAAGCAGGAAGCTAGAAAATGTCGTAGAGGCAAAGGAAGTGCCCAAAAAATTCTGATTATTCACTCATTATTCCTCCCATGAAAATAGGTCACTTTCTGTGTCAGTATGTCAGCAGGCAGACAGGCATGAAAAGCTACCAGGGGGATCTGTGCTCTTTTCTGTGTTAGGAGACTCGTCTCTCTCTCTCTGGGGGAGGCAGCTAATTTTTTTCCAAATGTGATAAATTCACTGGGTGTTCACAGGCGCTGTGTGCTGCTTCACAAGCTCTTGCTGATCTTCCACTTTCTAACTCTCCTCTAGTACCACTGGGGAAATATTGCCTGGTGCTCTGCCTGGGCATGACTGATGGAGGAGCCCACTGGCAACCTACTTGTGCAGACCTTGCCCCAAGTTCTACTGCCTGAGGGACAGATCTCACAAGCTGCCCTAAGCAGTACCCAGAGTGACTGGGGACCAGCACAGCCTGCTTCCTCCTTCCTATCTGCAAGGTGGTGGGGATGAGCACACGGCTGCTCCTTCCTTATTAGGGCCTTGTTGGAGCTACTGTCTGAGATCATCCCATATTCTAGCAATGGCAGGCTGTCATCAGCCCTGTATTTCTAGGAGATTTCTTGGTGCTGAGAATATTATAAAGACGGTCTCGTTTTGTGCATCACTGCCATAGCATTTTGTATTGCTGTTTGGGAGCTGTGTACCCATGCCAGTAGTCATTCATATTTATCAACTTGCAAGTTAGGTTCCTGGAAGGTTTTTTTAGTGATAAGTTTCTCAGTATAGGAACTGGAGACTGTGAATTACAGGCGTGCTTTTTTTTAGTTAATTAAGTATTTGGAAAGTATTCTTGTCCATAGTACCCTTGTCACTAGAGATCCTTGGACAGCGGTTTGTAAACCACTGGTCTAGCCTGGAACAAGTGGGAAAAAAACATGGCACTGCAGGAGGAGAAACCACAAGGTGGCAATCTCTCTCCGCACTTTTACTGGCAAAATAAAGCTGTGGCAAAAAAAAATCGCGGACAGTAACTGTGTAAAGCTGCAGAGGCGGTTGGTCACATCTTTTATCTTCCAGAGTCACAGCAACATTCGTTTTGATGCTGGATTTTCTATTCTGAACACTTTTCCCTTTAGTATGAAAAGCTCAGTCTTGAGGAGCTGGCACTGTAGGCTACTCTTTGCTGGCTTTTCCATCCTTTGCCCCCAAATAGGCAGCAGATGTTGCTTGTTAGGTTGCTAACTACCGGTGCTGCTTGCTTGCCTGCAGGCAGAGCTACTGTGTGCCTGGAGAGAAAGTTTCCTCCTGCGCTGGAGGCACTGTCTGGTTCAGGGCATTGCTAACCTCATGTTATGCTGATGTACAGTGTAATGGTTGCATCAGCACCTGGCTTCATACTCTGACGTGCCTCAATGGGAGCAAAATCACCTGGATGTTAGGACTAGGAACTGACCTGCAGGTTAAGCATGCATTTGGTCTTGAGGGGACTGCAAAGCCATAGTAACAGTGGCTCCACTCAGAAAAAGATTTGGCCGGAGGGTGTAAAAACTCAGAAGAGAAATAATGCGCAGTTTAAGGTAGAGCCTCTCTGGTCCTGCAGTATCAAACACCATCTGTTGCTATGAGCTCCATCTCGATCAGGACATAGTTGTGTTCTTGCCAGATGTTAGCTTACATGTGCTACATGTAAAAGTAAACTGGTGTGAAAGCTGTGGTCTGATGTGCTTTCAGTAGGATTTGCCCTGCATAAGTGATGACGTGCTAGCCAGCCTCTTGCTGAGAGGATGCGCTCCAGAAGTTGCAGGTGTGTGGTTGGAGTGTGTTCAATGAGTCAAGATAGGAAATATCTTCCAAAGCTCCAAATAAGACAAAACAAACTAAGCTTTAGCACATGCTCAATTGATTGAGTCTTTGGCAAAGTATGACATGAATTTGCAATGTTCTCACTGAGGCCTGTCCTGGCTGTATCCTGCCTGATGAGTCCTTCAGTAAGCACAGCATAGCTGTCCTCCTTCTCTTATGCTGAACCCTACTTCTTTTACCTGTTCTTCCCTAACTCTTCAGTTAGGAATGACAACCTGACTCCCACTCACCAGCACTGCTCAGGTTCTGCTTTACACTGTCTGCCACCACTGAGGTCTCTCTGCAGCTTGTGTCACAACCTGCAATATCCACAAACCTGCCAGTGGTGACTTCTCTAGTCACCGTTGTCCTCTTCCAGCTGTACAGGTCCAGCCAGGACCTGGAGAAAGTGGGAAGCATGGACATGGGGAGTTTCCTAAAGTGTCTTTACATCACCTTGACTTTAAGGTCTGAGATCAGAATCTGGGAGGCTGTGGGTTGCAACTCACTTCCTTCCTGGTTGATGGGAGCCCAGGGGCTCTGCTGTCTGCTGGTCCTGTAGAAAAGGGCCAGGAGCCACCAGGGACTCCTAGTGGGGATAGAAATGTTTGCAATCCAAATCATGATGGGAAACAGAAGGACTGAAAAAAAAGAGATGTTTTTTACTCCCCAGAAAGCGGGAGGAAATCTAGCAAGGACAAGGCTGGCTTCTCCTGGAACATATGTGCAATCTGATTGTCACTAATGCTCTGTATCCAGCTTAGAGAAGATACTTTCCCCGAGTAAGTGAAATAAGCACTGTGACGTGGGATATGTGATAACTTCAGAAGCAGAAGGCATAAGACCCCAGGCAAGAGAGCTTCAAACAGTGTCCTTTTTTTTTCCTCTCCTTTTTTCCATCTCTAAGTCTGTGGTGTTTGGTTAACCCCCTTTCTCTATCCTGGCCATGGCTGCTGCAGCTTTGCAAGGCTTTACCCAGCCTTCTGGATGATGATGTGTTAAGCATTTGGTTTGTGATAACCAGTTTTCTCCTGAAATGATACCAAAAGTCTGCTGTTTTGATTTAAACTGTTTTCCAAGCATTTTGGTTAATAACAACAGACAGTCCATTCCAAGAGAATCTAGCTTGAGGAAGCCATGAAATTTAACTCATTTTTGCAACTTAAATATATAATCAGTGACATATGGTAATAGTAAATACAGGGGAAATGTCATTGTTTCAGTCAAATTTCTGCATTCAGTCAAAACCTAATAGTTGTAACATCAAACTCTATTTTCCATTGAACAGGAAATAAAGCATCATTTTTTTCGAAGAAAATAGACATGCAATTGCATGCCTATTACATTGCTTATATAGCTTTATTTTTGACTTTCTCCATCGTTGCTGTTACTAAAGGACTAACAGAAGGGAAGCTGTGGAGGGAGAAGATACAAGGCAACACCCAGTTGCCCATGGTAGAAAGGACAAAGATGTCTGTGCTATGAATATATGCACTTTCCCTGCAGTGTTTTTCTGAACAATAAGCTTCAGTGCTTGGGTTCGGGACTCTGCACCTCACCCCTCACATCTGCAGACATGCCAGCCCTTAAGCAATGCTGAGGTGAGGATGAGTTGCTGTAAGGGCTCTGGAATTTGTGTGGAAAAAACATTGCTTTTTCTGGATTTATTTGAGAGCTTTTTCTGGGCAATGGAAGCAGATTATTTGGTTTAAAGTCTATTGGCATCAGCCCGTCTCCTCCTCCCTCCATGAGTACAGGTCACTGGTGTATTGCTGGCCTTCTCCCCTCATTCAGTAGTGCTCTTTTCTGAGCCTCCTAATTTCCTGCTTCCTTCTGGGCATTTCACTTTATTTCTACTTCATCTACTTGTCTGGTTTCCAGGCATAACCCATAGTTTTCTCCTCTTCTTCTCTAGCTGTGAGTTTCATGTGTTGCTTCTGATTTCTCTAATGCACACCCAACAGTTTGCAGCTTTGACAGAGCTGATTTCTTCTGTCTTTGTCTGTAGCAGGGCCACGCTCAGATGTCTGGATAGAGCTGGTGACAGAGATGCCCTATGCAAATGAATACAGAGGACAGGGGTTTACAATTTTATCATTACCTGAAATATTCCAATTCTTTTCTGTCTCTCTCACCCCAGCAGCATCTCTGATTTGAGAGCGTTTTGGCTGCTATTTCCTCCCCTGAGCTCCATCTCCTCATTGATTTCTGCACACAGTTCCTTCCTCTTTTTCATAATTGACTCGTTTGCTCCTCCAGTCTTGCACTTCATCCATCTTCCTACTTCCCCTCTCTGATCTAATTCTCATGTCCGCTTCCTCCATTTTTGCTGCTGGAATGTGAAGCATCCCTCCAGAAAAATAGAAGGTCTCGGTCAACTATTACCATCCCCCTCATGTTCCCTCTTCCTTCACCTCTATCATCTCCCCCAGATGGTGGGACAACTACTCGCTTGCATTCATTCTCAGGCTTGTAAAATTGGCGTATTCACTTCTCTTTCTTTTTCACGTGGTCGTGTGAAATGGGGATAATTCTACACATTTCTCTGCTGCTCATGGTTGGGCTCAGTTTGAGGAAAAAGTTTCCAAGGCTATTGTGGTCTTCAGGGCACTGCAGAGCTCCAGTCTCACTGTTGTGTTTTCGCTCTGTATCTCTTTGACTGTGACAAATTGCCGCCACATTTGCTGCTTCTCAAGATATGAAAGACAAAAGTGAAATCAGACCTGGCCATTGATGAGTACAGAGAAGTTAACTGAGCCAAAGACTATTCTCTGTCCAAGGGCATTGTTGTACACTGAAGTGTTCTCAGTCATTATGTAGATTTTTTTCTGCTTGCTGAAGAGGCACTGGGCAAAGGGGATTTCTGTCTGCTGAGATGGCACCTGGTTTGAACCTCCAGAGCAATTCCTACAGCTTTATGGAAATCGTGCATCTCAGTCTTTCAAGGACCTCAGAGATCCTACTGGGAGTTGAACACTTTGGGATTTCACAAGTTCTCTCCATGAACAAATCTGCAGGACCAGGGTACCCTGGGTTTGTAAGAGTATTTTTACCATGCATCAAAAGTCAGATAAAGTAAAACAATAAGGCAGATTAAGGAAAACAATAAATGCTGTTTATTCCAGCAGAGTACATGGTATCTAACTTCTCACAAACTGGAAATAAAATTACAAAAAAAAAAAAAAAATCATTGATTGGTAGTTGCCTAAAACTCCATTTCATCCTCCCAGTTTCATTCTGTGCTGTGCCACCCAGGGAGAGCCCACATTCACAACCTTTATGGCACCAGTGCTTTCTTTATGTCCCTCTCCCCACCACATCTCCCTTTTTTTTTTTTTACAGGTTTCTTCGTTGTGCAGCTAGTGAGTACAGATTGACTGTGAGAGAAATGTGCTCTATTTTCCTATGGCTAGATTTGGAAATATCAGTTTGTGTTCCTTTCACACTGGCAAAAATGCAAAGACAACATTGCCAAATGTGCTTTTCGTGACCAGGCAGTTGGTTTCGATCGATGCCTTGCCTTTTGCACGTATGGAGGGAGGAAGCTCTCTCAGTAGGCTTGCTTTCCTCCTGCTGTGGCTGAGCTCCCTAGCCAGCCAGTCCTTCTAGCTCAGACAGAGGTATTTGCTTTTTACAGAACTTCCCAGGTCACCTACATTAAAGAGCAGTATGTGGATACTGTAGTAAATCAAGCAACTGTCCTCTGTCTGTTTGATCAGGTTAGACATGATACATAAACATGCTAGAAAATGGTTTCAGCAGTGGAGTTCAGACTGTGCGACACCCACCTTGAGGCACTGGCAGTTTTAGGAGGTTGCATTCCAGACGTTAAGGCTCTTGTGGTGAAAATGATGGACACTGCGCTGCAGAAGGAGCAAAAAGCTCAGTAAAAACAATCTGTCATGCAGTTGCATGCTCTGATGATCACAGGTTTACCACATTCACTAGTCCTGCTCTTCTAAGAAATTGTCATGCCATGGTGCAGGGCAGGAGCTTAAGAGCCTGAAAAGAAAGTGTATCTTTGTGAAGTATGGATAACACTCTTAATTTTTACTTGCTGAATTTTCTCCTTGCTGGCTTCTTTTAGAGCATCCATAACTCAGATTTACTTGACAGCACTACAGAAACAGACATGGTTGATATCTTGGGAATCAAAGACATGATGATTTTTTTTTTCAAAGGGCTGTCTAGCCTGTTTTATCCTTCCCAGCCTAATGGAGGTTTGTTTGGTACAGGACATCCTCTGATGATAATAACTTTCATCATTTATGAGCAAAGTTTATTTTTTAGTGAACTAAAAATGTTCCTCCTAAGGAGATTTCCCCCATTTTCTTTTGGGCCGATTTGTACAGCCTGAGATCTGAGTTTAGATGTCCGTTGTGCTTTTTTTTCTCTCCTTTTTTTTTTCTCCATCTAAAGAGGTTTCCTCTGCTGAAAACCTTCAACAACTGCTCAGACCATTTACAAGAAGCACTTTCACAGGCAGTAGCTCTACAAAAGAGAGGAAAAATTGAAATGACTACCTATAATAATGAAGTTAAATGCAGTTTTAAGTGTTTGTGAATTGCAACTGACTGAAAGGGTGCCAAACATTTTGCAAATATATACAAAAAGACAGGCCCCTGCTCTAATCAGCTTATAAATTAAAAGGAAAGTACATTGGCAAGAGCAGAAGAGATGATATGACATGCTTTAAATAGTTTATAGGGAGCTGGAGGATTGTTGTTTATTTGGTGATGTTGGGAAAATATTTAATGTGCTTTGGTTAAGCTCTTTATAGAAATGCTTCTCCTCCCCCAGTTTTCTTTTCCAATGACTGTTTTGAAGATTAAAACCAGCAAGTTTAGAGAGGATGGAAAACGGAGAAACCTATTTCGAAATTGACAAAACCGCGAGTAAATCTTTATAGATACTTTTTATGTGAGTCAGGCTTTCTAAAGTAATTATCGTAATACAAGAAAGGACCATCGCTTCGCCGCCCCTGCGGACGGCGAGCCAGGGTCGCGGCTGGTATAAATTGAGATACCTCCTATCTGGTGTGCGTGGCTGGGGAGGAGGTGGCCGTGGCCCCCCTTTTGCAGGCTCCCGGGCCATCCCCGAACTGCGCCGGGCGGCAGCGGCGGCCCCCGGGACTCGCAGCGCTCGGGGCCCGGGACTCCCCGCACCTCCGCTGCTGCCCCAGCGCTCGCAGATAACCAAGTATTTTTTAGCGTTTGAAGTGTTTCTATAGCAAGCCTACAATTTGTTGAAAAACAGACCAACAAACAAAAAGCCCAAACCACTTTATTTTTAGATTTAACTTGCCGCTGCTGGAGTCAGACGCAAAGTGGGGTGCAATTGCATTTCCGAGGGCACAGGATTGGGGCAGGCTCCCGGTGTTGGTTTGGAAAGCTCAGACAGGTAAATGAATATTTCCTTTAACGTCGTCTTCCCAGAATCTGGAAGGTGACTCCGGCATCTGGGAGGTTTTTTGCCTCTTTCCCTGCTGTTTAATGTTGTTGGTGATATCTCCGCAGATAAGTGACTTCACTGCATCCGGAGTTTGCGTTCAAAGCAGAGACTAATTGTGGGGGACGTTTCAGAATAAACACATTTCTCTTCCGAAGTAGTGTGTTTGTAAGGGAAAAAAAATATAAAGGAGGTTAAACTGGATAATTTGTTTAGTTTTTGTTTGGGGTTTTTTTCCCCTTTTACTACAGAACACACTGGAGTTTCGTTTGAAAATAGAACCATCCTTGGCGGGAGGCACAATACAAAATTTCGGCCTGCAACCACAACAAATACCCCTGAAGCCTTGCTCACATCTTCTGATAACATAGAAAAAATTTATTTAACGATAACGAGATAATTTTAAAACTCGTGTTCTTCATTTGGAGATGACCCAAAAAACTGCGCAGCTTCTGAAGCAGAGGCTTTAGGTCCTGGGTCAGTTTTAAGTGCTATTGCAAACCGCGGCAGAAGTGTTTGCAGCTGAACACAAATTTCCAGGCTTAAATTGCCTTCTTCCTGTCCTGGGATGCCAGGGCTTTGCACAGCTGAAATTGCACCGTTCTTTTCCCCGGATCCTCTTACTTATTCCAGAGCTCAGAGCCCGCTGCCCCGGGCACCCTTTTGCTGCTCTGGGTCAGCCTGCGCTGCGCTGCGCTCGGCATCCTCTTCCCAGGCGCGGCTTGAGCCCTGCTCCCGTCTCCGCTTTAGCGGGATGGTTTCACGACAAATCCTAGTTTGTGTATTCCCTGCTCACCCCTAGCAGAGCCAGAGGCATGTTTCATCCTTCCCCACGCGTTACGACAGCGGCCCCGTACCGCCGCAGCCCCTGCCTGAGTGACCCGGGACTGGCAGGGGTGGCTGCCCCTCTTCTCTGGAAGCGTTTCGTGGGCCAGGGAGAGAAGGGGAGTGGAGATTTCCACGGGAGACAGCTCTGCCCGCGGACTTCCCCGGGGCCCAGGCGCGAGTGCTTCCCCTCTGTGCGGGCTCCGCCGGGCGCACCGAGCTCCGGGACTTGCCGCCGGGTCACCGGGGCCGCTCCCGCCGCCTCTCGGGCCCTGACTGGGGCGATCGGGGCGCGCAAGCAGCTCCGCACGGACACCGGGAGAAGCTGGAGGCGGTTCCCAAGGGCGGGGAGCCCTATCGGGACAGCAGGCTGCCGTGCGCTCGGGGTGCCCCTGATCCGGCTGCCCGGGCCGCTCGTACCCGGCCCGCCGGCTTCCCCGAGGGCGGCTGGCTGGTGCCTGGCGCTCGGCCCGCTCTTGTGGCGAGATTTGTGCCTCGATGCCGAAGCCGCGCTGCTGCCCGCAGCCCCGGCACCTCCCGACCGCGGTGCGGAGGGTGTCCGCAGGTGGGTGCCGGCTCCCCCCCCCCGCGCCGACCCCCTCACCAGCAGATGGTGCTGCGGGCGCCCCATCCCCGGGGCTGCGGGGCCCCGACGGACCGCACCTGGCCCGGCTCAGCCCTCCCGCCGTCAGCCCTCCGTCGCCGGGCCGGCAGCGGCACCGGGGCCGGCAGCGGCACCGGGGCCGGCAGCGTCCCGAATGGCCCGGGCGACGCTGGAACCGGGGCGGGCCACGGCGGCCAAGGGCCCAGGTAAGGATTACGTGTCCCGGAGGTCGCAGACTGCTTGCGGGAGTTCGGGGCTTGCCCGGGAAGCGGCTGCTGACGGAGAGGATGTCCCATTCGGATGGATATTCCCTGAGGCTCCCGGGATTGTCGGCAGCCGCCACCGATCTCCGGTCCGGTGCCACGACCTTGCGCCCAGAGCTAACAACCGCAGCCGCCTGCACTTCTGCTGTGCGCCGAGCCCGGTCCGTCCTGCCCCGGTCCGTCCTAGAGGCAGCGACCGAGGGCTTGTCCCGGCACGGGGGTCGTCGTCGATGCCATCAAACCGTGCTGTCCTTTCCATCCCCGATGAGGACGTTTGCACACCAGGCACTGCTGCTGCCTCCCCTCTCTCTTCCCTGTTGCTGGTCGAACACCAATGGGCCCGGAGGCAGGCGGGAAAGAGCGACCGGCGGCTCGGTTCCCCGCAGTGCCCGACGGCCTTCGTGCGAGGACCGGCCGAGCCCCAGCTTCGGGCAGGGCGCACCGAGCGTGCCGCGTCGGGGCTCCGGGGTGCGGGCGGCCCCCAGCCCCGCTGCGCCCGTCGGGTCCCACGGAGCCTCCAGCGCTCAGCCCCGAGGGCCTCGCCCAGCACCGCGGGTCCCGGCGCGGTTTGGAGCTAACTCTTCCCGCAGGTAGCGTTCGGGGTTTTTTTCGGGGTGATTACCCCCCCACGCCCCCTTTCCCCAACCAGGGCCGTCCTCGCTGCCTTACCGTCTCTGTCGTTCCTGCAGCCGGCGACCATCCCGGACCGTACTGGCCGGTCCCCAAGCTCCGGCCCCCGTCCCGAGCTCCCCGGTGTCTCGGTGTCCCGATTCCGTCCCGGTTTTGCGTGGTGCGGGGGCTCCCGCCGCCGAAAACGTTCGCCGGAGCCGGCGCGAAGCGAAAGCTCGGTGTTGGCGAGGCTGCGGCAGGGCGGCGGGCCCCGAGCCGAGGGGGTTAAACCAGGAGCCTCCCCTTACCTTCAAAAAGTTAAAAATGTCTGGAGCCTGCATCTCTTAAAGGGGCGGTGCTGGCTGCAAGGAGTCTTGGCACCGGCTGCGAGAAAGGCTGGTCAGGGGCGTGAGTTCCCCTCCACCAACACCAAAACATTGCAAAAAAAGGCAGAGCGCCCCACACTTTAGATAAGGACAATTAGCCACCAGCGAGCCCCTGCAGACAGCGAGTTAATTAGGGGTTTCCTGCTCTCCGGCATGCCCTGTCCCAACTCCTGCCCCCCAGGGCTCTTAGCCCTGATGGCACCTGGGCTGGCCCTCATGGCCACCTTCTCGCTGCCCTCCCAGGCTGGGGACAGGAGAGCACTGCCGGTGGAGAAACCTCCAGGTGTGAAGGGAAGAACTCTCATTCTCCTTGATGTCAACACCAAGAGCCCTGTCAGGATAATCAGTGAGAATTTCCTCTCCCTGCAGCTGGACCCCTCCATCATTCATGATGGCTGGCTCGATTTCTTAAGGTAAGGCAGGAGCCCCCCGGCGCCCTCCCCACGCCGCCCGCGGGGCGCCCCGGCGGCCCCGCCGCCCAGCCCTGCCGGGCTCCGCGCTGCTGGCGGCGCTTGTTGTGACGGAGGGAGCGAGGCCATGGTTTCCATTAAGATGCACATGTTTGCAATGGAGAAAGCATTTCGGAGACTTATCAGTTATGACTGCAAAAATGTCGTGCTCCCCTCGCTCCAGCAACCGCTCCTCTGCAAAAAGCACAACACGGGGCCGAGGCAGCACAGGGGGAAAAAAAATCAAAATCAAACAAAAACCAGCAGCAGGAACGGGGCCGCCTGCCGAGCCGAGCCGAGCCTTCCCCGGGTCCCGACGGGCAGAGAGCGGGTGTCGGCCAGGTCTTCTGAGCCCTCCGCTCCCCGGACTTCCAGCCCCGCGCGGGGGGCAGAGCCGGGCTGCAGCTGCGCTGGGCTCCACCGGCGGTGCGGAGCGGCCGCGGCCTGGAGGCGCTGGGACGGCCAGAAAGCCTTCTCCCTGCTGGGTAAGTCGGGGAGGGAGAGCGGGTCTCCTCCGCACGCCCGCTCCGAGGGTCCTTTCGGCAGCCGGGGAAGGAGCGGGGCGAGGATGCGGGAAGGCGCGAGCGAAGCGGAGCCGGGACGGCTCCCGCTTTTCTCCCCTCCCCGCTTTTCTCCCCTCCCCGGCGGCTCGGCCCGCGGCACGGTCCCGCGTGGCGCTGAGCGCCTCTGCCTCCTGGACGCCGCTGCACTTGTCCGGGGGGCGCCGGCGGGACGGGGGGGAGCCGGGCCCGCCGGCCTCCGGGCCACCACCGGCGGGCGGGGCGGCTGCCCGCTCCGGGGCCGCGCTGCTCGGCCCGCGCAGAGCCCCGCAGCCAGTGGTACCGCGTCGCACCGCCCCGGGCGGGGCAGCGGGGCCCGCCTGGGCAACGGCGGGTCCTCGAGCCCCGCGATCCCCGGTCGTTGGCGGTACTGGGAAGCGAGGGCCCGGCCCGCGGCTTCCTCAGCCCTCTCTCTCCTCTCCCCAGTTCCCGGCGTCTGGTGACCCTGGCGCGGGGCCTGGCCCCCGCCTTCCTGCGCTTCGCGGGCAAGAGGACGGACTTTCTGCAGTTCCACAACGTGAAGAACCCGGCCAAGAGCCGCGGCGGGCCCGGCCCCGACTACTACCTCAAGAACTACGAGGACGGTGAGCCCCGGGGCCGGGGCGGGGGGCGGGCGCTGCAGCGCGAGGCTGCGGGAACCGGGCGGTCCCGCTCCGCCTGCCCCGCTCTCCCCGAGCACGGCGGGGCCGTGTGGCGCCCGGGCACGCTGCCGCCGGGCACCGGGCAGGGGAGAATTCCCGTACCCTTTCTTTCCCGAGAGAGGGGAGCCGAGGAGCTCGGCGGAGCTCACCCCACCATTGCCGGTGGATTCGGCGGGTGTCGGCCCCCGGGAACAAAAGACCAGCGCTGGGGAGCGGGACTTTGCATATTCCCCCGCCCCGCTGCGTCCTCCCTCTCCCTTTGCCCCCGAGCCCCGAGCGGGCAGCGCCGGCCGCAGAGGAGACTTTGCCGCGGCTCCAGGCGGGGGCCGGGCATCGGAGCCCAGGGAACTCTGTGCACGCCCCGTCCCGCGCTTCTCCCGCGGCTCTCGGGAGCCCTGCCTTTCTCCACGGACCTCGCCGTTGTGCGCTTTCTGTGCCCGCCGCAGCCCCTTGGGCTCCCCGCTGCCCCTCCGGGCTTGGTGACGGTCGGTCCCCGCGTGCTGGTGCCCGGTCGGGGCTGCTCCCCCTCCGAACCGCTCGGCCATCCGAGCTCTTTCCAAAGTCACCTCCTGGCCCCTGCCTTTCCGCTGCTCCCCTCTTCGCCGTCTGCCCTTCTCCCCATCGGACCTCACTACACAAAAGGCTTTCACCTTTCGCGGCCCATAATTCACACGAAGAAACTGTGTAGAAAAATTAAGGCCAAATCTCCGTCCTAAGGCATTTCTTTTATGAAGCAGAACATCATGTCCACATGCAAGAATTTATTGATTTTTCTCTCTAGCTTAGTTTGTTTCCTTTTTTAAAGAAACAAGCTTTTTTTTTTTCCTTACTCAACGACTTAAAAAATTAGCTTAAGATTTTTCCATAAGTAATTTTGAAGGCCAATTAATGCCAGACAGATCCCACTGGGCAGGTCTGTGGAACAGAGGAAATTTTGCAGAGATCTAGTCAGCAGCACAGTCCTGAATGGAAAAAGCAGATGCATTTGCCAGTTTTCTGATGGCTCTCACTCCTGCTGTTTCCCCACATAACATCTGATCTCTCTGAGATGAATGTCCCTCTATTCCCACACGCAGGCAGGTGGGTAAGGTTTTGTGCTCCATCTTTCACTTGGTCTCCTAGCTGGGGCAATCCCGATGTTATTCCTTGTTTTTCTGCTTGTAACAAATCTCAGTCGAAAGGTTTGTTGTATGCTCTGCCTGCTGAGATGCACTTGAGGAAAAAATGCTGACCAAACTTGCCACAGACACCTTGTACAGTAGAAATTAAGTGTCGTGCATAAAATTGTGGATGGGACTCATACAAAATGTTTGTAAGAATAAATTTTCCCACCTTCCACATTTCAACAACTTGCAGGAGAGAACTTACATTTACTTATTAAATGTCTTCACAACAGCTTCCATGTTAAGGAAGGACTGAAATATTTTGGCTTTTTTTTTTTTCAGTTTTCCTCATGGCAATAAAATTGAAATGTAGCAGCCTTCAAAATGAAGCTTTTCATAGAAGTTGTAACCACAGGTCTTAACTTTTCATCACTTAAATATGGAACAGGACCATTGTGAATGTGGGTGAAGGAAGGAGAAGACACATGTGGTGTATATCAAGCATTGGTGTAAATCAGAAAGGTGTGGTAAAAGGGATTTCCTGCCTGGAAGCAAAGCTCTCGTATTTGTTCTTAAGATCTGTGTGCAGACTCCAGGGCTAGAGTTGCTAGTAGCTCACGTCCTTTTGTGCTGAAGCTGCACTAAGTGCTTCAGTAGAGGGATCCGGTTCTTCAAAATAAAATCCTGGTGCCACCACAGCTCTTTGCCCTGCTGTACTGGGTATGAGCAGCCATGTTCTCCGTTTGGAGCATTGGTCCCATTTTTGTTCTCTCGTCTGTGGCTCACCCAGGACCTGCATGGGATCAGGGCATGCAGTTTGCTCTTGCTGCTAAGGACTTACATCCTCAACAGACAGCACAAAAACCAATTGCAATCAGCACCTGAGCATGGGGGAAGCCAACAAGCATCCTGCTAGGTACCCTTCCTTCTCCCCAAGCTGTCTGGGGTGGTTGGGGTTGTTTTCCATGTCCGTGGGCCTTTGTATGTCCAGTACCTATTTTCTGGAACTTCTTATAATGGCATGGGAGTGGGGAAGATGCTGGGGGGCTTGATTAGTTAAAAAAGTCAGAAAACATTTAAAAGATAAATCAGTGAATTTTTAAGTCCTACACATCACCTTAGTGATTTTTAGTGATGTGACAAGTGATTGTTTGGTTGTTTTTTGTTTTGAGTGTTTGTCTTTTTGCCTCTTCTGCCCGTGGGTGCACACCAACTCCAGGCCTATGCCCCAGAGTCTGGGCTCCCTTTGCAGCCTCCATGGGTGTTCCCGTGCCTCGTATTCCCCTGTGGCCTGTGCACAGAGGGGGAGGGAAGGGCACTCCATATGTTCCTCTAAGCTGCAGCAACTCATAGAGTGCAGGACTGAGAGGTGAAGGGCACGTGTGCAAGCCTGCTCAGAGAACTGCAGTTACAAGTGAGTGACTGTGAGTGGTGTTCACATCACAGGCAGCTGCACCCCACTGCGTGCTCACAGGCCACGCTGCTGCGGCCCTCTCAGGCATTCAGATGGGAGGCAGCAACAGCAACAGGACTGCTTTGCATCGTCCTTCGTGGATCCTGTGACCGTGCTTGCTAGAGTTGGAATGAATCTTTGTGCGGGGATCTTCATCCGGTAAATCCCCCTTTGCCACCCTGGTGCTCTTCGGGCCAGGTATTCCTCACTGCTCCCTTTGAGGGTTTTTTCCATCTCTGTGGTGCTCTGCCTTCCTGACTTTCAGATCTCCTCAGAAATACATTTTACTCTTTCCCCTCCACTTAAAATTGTATTTGATTCCCTTTTGAATTGTCCCAACTCTGCACACCTCCACCTTCGAAAAATTGCTTTTACCTAGGCCTGCCTTTGTGTTCATCGACCCATCTTTTCCCACTTCTTTCTTCCACAGAGAGTGTGGGTACTCTCTGAGTGTAGTAATAGTTGCTTTTGACTTGTATCTAAAATGTACTTCATTTTCCTGAAATAAGGTGTTTCCTTTAGGTTTCAGGGTAACTCTTTTCTTGTTCAGATTTTTCCTGGAAACACAGACCTGGAAGTATTGTGTATTACCTGGTGTGTGTGATATCTTTCCTTTGTAAGTCTGAACAGCCTCACCCCAGTCTAGACTAGTCATGTCTGGGCAGCAAAGGTAACAAAGTGGTGCATGCTCTGTGGTGACTGCCTGTGGTGCCCACGAAGAGGGTGCATGTGTCAATTTGTTTTCAGCATCGCATCTAAAACTGGCTCAGCAATTTCATCACCTGCTGGCAGATTTGTCAGAACCTGACAGAGCGACTCATAAAAGTGGATGCCTATGATAGATGCTCGTGGTGAGCCATGGGGCGTGCAGTCCCTGTGGATGGTAGCATGGCTATAGGTACTTCCTGGACTTTGCTAAATATTACGTCATGTAACATGTTATATTAACACCCCACCTATGTTGCACACCGGGTGGCTTCCATCCCATGCAGCCCCTACTTTGGATGGTCAATCCTGGAGTCCACTGTCTTTGAAAACGGCATTGGCCAGCCTGAGGTTTGTTAGAAACAGAAACCCAGTTTAATGTATGTCAGGCTCTGTGGTACCAGGAGGTGGGGCTGTGCCAGAGACTTTTTGACATTTTATGATCAAGAGGTGTAACATTTTTAGCCTGAGAGACTTTTCCCTCCCTTAAATGGTGTTTCTCTGTATGTGCCCTGCTGAGTTCGTTTTTCTTCCCCAGCTGTGCTCAGCATTGTGCTTTGTTATCTGGAGATGTTTCCCTGCTGCCGTAGGCACGTCTGATTCCAGTGCAGGTACCAAGATGTGAGGTTTCATGCTCAGTCTATCAGTGGTAAATCTGCTTTTCCTTTTGCTGTCGGGTTGCCTAACAAGCAATCTGTTCAGCCTGTTCTTTCAGCTGCCTCACGTGTGCCAAGGACCACTTGGGTCCGAGGAATGGGACAACAAGAAACACTGGTCTCCAGGAAAACACGCTTGAGCAGCTCCTCTTTCGAGCAAAAGCACAGGTTGTTGCCAGTACAAAACCTCTTCTGAAGTTGAGTTTGCTAAAACCTGACTTGCATGCTGTCCTGGAGCTTGGTGTTGGAGTGTTCTGTGTGTGTGGAGTCCTGGTCTTGTTTCAGCAAGAGATGCTGCAGGTGCTGTCTCAGTGCCTGAACCTAGAGCCCATTTTGGAAGCTCCTTGCTGGTGCTCCAGTATGAGTTTGGTGGGCTAATGTGGAGCCCCCTCATCTGCAGGGTGATCCTCAACTGCCTCTCGCCTCAAAGCCACACAGCCCAGCTTTGGACAACCTGTGGTGCCATAGACATTGCTCATAGCTTCCCCTTGTGCATATGTGCTGAAGGAATACTCCAGGGGAAAAAGAGAAGTTACTCATAGCTGGAGTTCTTAAAGATGAGTTGGCCCAACTGCACAGCTTCTCACTTCTGTCCCTCAGCCTTTTGTAGACTTTTGTAGCCTTTTTGTGGCTGAGACCAAAGGACACTTTGTGTGGCCCTGTGTGGGCCATGGGAGGGAGAGGGGAAGTGGAGTACATTTTCATGCTGCATGTAGTGCATCAAAGAAGTTTATGAGCTGAAATGTGTATGGACAACACATTTCAAAAATACTCTTTTAATTGCTGGTAAGTTGCTTCCTTCTATTTTATGTCCTTTTTTTTTTTTTTTAAGAGGATAACAAGCATCTGGAAAAATGGCCAATTACAACAAAAAAATCACAAAGACATGTTTCTTAAGCCTTCCGTACTAGTCAAGGGATTTTGCAGTATCGTGTGGGAAACCTCACACCGTGCTATGTAATACTGGCTAGGTTTTCTGTGTGTTCTTTCAGTGTTGGATCCATTCCTTCAGGCATCCTCAGGTACCTGACACTGCATCTAAACCTCAAAATTTGTGTGGCAGTGGGAACATATTCTCACCCTTGCTCAGTCCATAGTGCACAGGGGTCTTCTAGGATGCCATGCTGTTAGAATGTGTGCGAGGGTATTGAGAGGAAAGGAAGATAATAAACTGTTAAATGACCTGAGGATTCCTTTATGTGTGTGTGTGTGGTTACGCAGGGGCTGGAGCTGACCCCATCTAGGGCTGCTCTTCCCACCCTTCTGCCCTTTCTGGCATGTTCCTGCCCTCTTCCACACCTGGAGCCTGAGTCTGCGTGGTGAGTCAGTTCAGAGATCTCAGCTGACCAAAACTTGATGGTGGAGAGGTGACTGCACTTCAACTTGTTCAGCTGCCGAATTGATTAATGCTGCGTGACCATGCAGAGGTGTAGAGGACAGTGCTGGGAAAGGAAAGTCTGCATTGAAGGCAGATGGGACTGCAGCAGTCTCATTCTTGGTCAGATTAAATCCTTCGAATGTGTGTCCTGAAGGCAGGAAATCTCACCTCTTGTTTCTCTGCCATCAGAAGGGTTGATCCCCATGCTTTCTTTATGATCTGTGCACTGTTCTTTTGCTGCTTCCCTTGTGCTGGCTCTGGCAGATTTCTGATCCTCTGCTAAGCCAGCAGAAAACTATTTTAAGTAAAAAAAAAAGCAACAGTTTTACTGTGAATTTAGTGATCATGAGGATCATCATGGGGTATGAGGATACCTGAGCCAGAGGAAGGGAGGGTTGTTGCCATGTGTCTGGGAGTGTCCCTTTGGCTCTGCCAGCTCATAAAACTGCAGTAGATGTTTCTGAATGGAGAACCATCCTGTTGTCCTGGTAAAAACGAGCAAACGAATTTTCCTTTATTCAAAGAATCATCTTCTGTTTCTGGTCACCCAGGGCCCCTTTTCTGTCTGCTTTGTGTCCCTCGACAGTTTAGACATCTGTCCTTTCAGAGCTTGAAGAGGAAATAGTTGTTTTTTTCACCCTCTGAGTGTTTCAAACAGAGCTCCTTAGCCAGGCTGTAGCATTTCGGGCATAGCAAGAAGTCAGTCCCCAAGATGGGAAGACGCTCTGATGTCCTTTGGACTTCTGGGATTTGCCAGACCTGGGGCTACTCTGTGCCTCAGCATGAGCTCTGAGGCAGCCTCCCGCTCCCTAGGTCCCAGGAACCACGACTGCAGGGAAGGAGCTATAGCCTGCTCTGCCTGTATAAGGAGTCCCAGGGCTTAGCTGTTTCCTTAGAAATTACAAAAAAATAAAATGTTGTAGAAATCATGTTACACAAGGTTAGGGGCATGCTGCCTGGGTGGGAGATACTTCAAAGATTGCCTGTTTATTTCCACTTTTTCTTTTTAAATTAAAAACTGTTCTGCTAGAATCATGCATGAAAAGTGCTTTAATAACTGCAGGAAATAGTGCAATCAAACAATTAACTCCTGATTTGCTAGCTATTTGCTTGTGTATTGGTGAGATTTCTATGGTTATATATTTAATTGTTTATAATAAGCATCCTAAATTCTCTTTAAAAATTACATGTTTTTGTTAGTTTCCCATTTCTTTCTATGCCACATCTACTTCGTATGAATTAAAAGTGATTCATGCAAAGTTATACGCACGGGGAAAGACATATGACTTTTTGTACACAGCTATCCATTCTAAATTAGCAGTTGGCATTCAGGGAAAATGTTCTGAACTTATTATAGCTTGGTCTCTGAATACATTTAGGTAAGTAAGCAGTGATTCTAATGTTAGGGATATTAGAAAATAATTGGAAAAACTCACTGAGAGCATTCTTATGCTGTAAGTAAACTAGGTGCTGACACACTAATCAGTGTAAAGAATATATATGTGAGGGGTAGGATGATGGAAGTGATCAAAGTCATATCTTTCAGTCACAGAGATTTTTCATCTTGGAAAAAATGACAGAGATTATGACAAATGCTGTGAGCTCGGTGTCACATAGAGAAGGCAATTTGGGAATGATTATTTCCTTGTTTTCATGACACAAGAAATAGGAAGCATCCAGTGGAATTATTACATATAAAATGAACAAATATGATTTTTTTTAATATGGTGGGAAACAACTTGTGGAACTCATTGTCAGGGAATTTCTCCCAGCTAAAATAAAGGAATGATACTAATGTGTCAAAAATTTGCCCATTAAAGACAGACACAATGAAGATGGAGTTTGTGTCTTGAGAAATCTGTCTTTCTAAATAAAAGTTGTGTTCCCAATTTCACAATCACTGGGCATTTTATAATAATTCCAGCAGACAAACCTGTTTTTTAAAGCATTTTAAAATGTGTTGATTTAAAAAGTAGGTATTTTACAAGTTTGGCAACATGCAAATAGTAGGACCTTCTCTTGGTCACTCATTAAACAGCTATTTAATTTTGGTACTAACACAATGTCCTAATATTCCATTTTTTAGAAAAAGTATTCAGGTTCTGCTAGAATAAAATAATTTTTTTTTCCTTTTGAATTCACTTTTCAAGACTGCAAACCCGATGCAAACAGTCCCATGAGGAGGACGGCCAAACTCAGCTTGTTCTGGTTCCATGGCAGTGGTGACTCTTCCTGGAGCTCTGATCGCTGTGGGCAGTGCTCGCTTTCACACACACAGACACAGAAAGATGAGTTACTTCTCCTCTTTACTCTTCTGTCACACATCCCTCTGCCCTCTCCACATAAACCTGGTACTGTGCCTTCCTCCTCCCATGTTCCAGCTGATCAGCTGCAATAGTTTGTGTCTGCTCCCTGACTCCAGCCGCTCCTGGGATGGAATTGCCTGTGGGCAGATGGTGGCATGAGCCATGGGATGGCCACTTGCACACAGGCCATACAGATACCGAGTAAATTCTCTGCTAGAGAAGTTCACTCCGTGCAAGGGAAACCCAGCCCTGGCTGGGAGATGTCTCCACATGCTGTGCACCGAGGTCTCACAGCTTGGAACCTCTCTGCCCTGTGGGAAATGGTTACTGAAACCTCTTGGTGCAGGTGATTCACAGAAAGGGAGTGGTAGAGCTCAGCTCGTCCTGGGGTGCCCGGGGAAGAGCATCGTGCTGCCCTTGTGCCACTCCTGAAGGGTGTTTTCTAACTTGCTCTTCGACATTTCCCTGGTAGTTTCGGTGACCTCCATGGGCGGCGTGCGCGGAAGCGCAGGAGATACTCCGAGGCGGGACAGCGATGTGTGCGGGCACTCGGAGACAGACCAGCGTCCTCCGCCCCGGCTCCGCAGCCTGGCGAGGGGAGAGCTCCCGCGGGATGCCGGCTCCTCGGCCGCTCCGGGCGGAGTGGGACGGCGCGGGGCCCGGGGCTGTGCCGCGGCGGGCGCTCCCGCCGCCGGGATTCCCGGTCGGTGCCTGCCGGCAGCCGCAGCTCACCTGGCCGCCACACGGGTGTGCTCCCGCCATTCCGCTCGGCGCTGCCGGGCCCGGCACCGCGCTGCTGCCGCCGCCGCGGGACCCGCGCCCGCCGCCCCGGAGCGCCGCGCCCGCCGGGGTCCGGCCGAGCGGCCGCGGGGGAGCCTGAGCTGGCCAGGGTACTGACCCGGCCCGCCGGGGGCACGGCTCCTGGCCTGCCGGCTTTGGAAAGCATTTGGCATCCTCTGGGGCTCCCACATCTGGAGTTCTTCTTTCGCACTCCTGGCAGGAGCTGCTCGGTTCCGTGTTCTGCTGGGCAGTTTATTGCTTTTTTTTTTTTTTCAATCGAGGCTCAGGAAGGCAGTGAGTGCCCTTCTCCTGCCCGCTCGGGGCTGCCCTGCCCAGATCCACCGGGGTACCCTCCTTCTTGGCCTCCTTGTATCTGTCTTTTTTTTGTCTCTTCGTTTTAAGATTTGAGAGCTGTGAACTCCTTGCTATCTGTGTCCCTCGGGTTGCTCTTGCTGAGATTTCCCCTAGACCTTCAGAAGCTCTGGTCTGCCACCCCTCTTCCCTCAGTGCTGCTGGTTCAGCAGAGTGATGCAGAGGTGCCTGTGCCTCTTTCCCTGCACTGAGCACAGTCTGGTGGGGTATGAAGGACCAGGCACTGACTTCCTTGGTGAGCTCCATATCCCAGACATCTGCCCACAGTTTAAGCTGGAGTCATTATGACTGTAGGGTCCACCTCCATCTTTAAGTCTTTGGCAAGTTTCCTGGGTCCCTCACCAGTCTGAGAAGACAGGACCTTGCATGTCTTGCCTCTGCTTCCTGAGTGTCTGCAGTGGCAGCTCTCAGAGAACCCCATGAAGATAACTAGAAGAGAATGCTCCAACTTCCACGCCCTGCATGCCTTCCCCTACTGATCTAGGGATTTGCCTGAATGTGACTTGACATCCTTGTGGTAATCCCTGTCACAGCAGCTTTATCACAACACTGCTCCTGCTCTTCATTCCTGGGCCTGCCCTTTGTCCCCAGGCCCTGCTGACAGTGCATGCAGAGCCATCCCTGTGGTCCCCAAAGATGGATGTCACACAGGACCTGCTGCCATGGCCCTCTGCACCCTCCAAGGTGCTGGACCCTGACCCTGGTCCTGGGCCAATGGTTCCTCCACATGGCTCCATATTTGCCCTGGTCTGGATTTCAGAAGTCATCGATTCGATTTAGGAAACAAACTTGTTTTGACCCAGCCTGGACTCCCTTACAGCAGTTTGAAGAGAATTGCAGACAGCTTATTAACCATCTAGCTTCAAACCTGTCTGCCTCTCATTCTTTTCCTCCTTCAGGGCCTCCTTGGTGTGTTTAGCTTCATTTTGCCTTGGGGCTGGGGGGTGTACAGCTCTTGCCTTCAGTTCTGTAGGAAGGGAAAACCATCACCCAGGAAGGTGAATGGCTGTTCATGGGCTCCAGGTGACTCCAGCAGCCCATGGCAGCAATAGCTTTTCTGGTGCGGGAGAGAGGTAAGGTGGCGTTTCTCAGTCTTCAGTTCTCCAAATATTTCACACAACAGGGGTTCAGGATTTTACCATTCATTAGCTGGGCAAAGGTTGGGTAGGCCCAAGTCTTACTTGGTGCCTACCTAAGAGAATGTGCACTAAAGCACGTAGTCGAGGGGTGTGTGCTCATTAGCTGCAGAGGAACATTAGTCCTTCCTCTTGCTCCATCTCACTGATGCCCTTGTGCTGGATGTAGAAATACTGAACCGTATTTTCATGGTAGCTGGATGCTGCCCAGTATCCACTCCTGAGTATGCTAGCTGTGGGTGTAGGAGACAACTCATGTGGCTAACTACAGACCATGGGTACTTTAATGACGTTGCTGTTCTGAGCAGTCTGTTTTAGACAGGCTTTAGAGAAGCTGTACTAGTCCCAAACTATGCAGAAAAGAGATAGAACACAGCCTGGGCAGGAAAGTGTAGTGAGTCTAGGATGAGGCTCAGAGACAGGGAGATAATGTGGCTTCCAGTCCTCCACTGCATGTTTGGAGGCAGTTCCCTGCCAGCCCAAGACATAGCAGAGCTTTGAACCTAAGAGCTTTGAGCCTGAGATTGGACACCTCGAGAGACAGGAGCATGACTTTTGGAAACAACTTGGGTGTTTCTCGATGTGGATAACAATAAAGGAGCTGGACAGTGTGTGTGGAGCAAGGTGTGACTCTCTTCTGACAACAAGCTCCTTCAGCAGCTTCTAGCTAGATGGGAATTGAACCAAGCAAAGATCAACCTCGTGAGGCAAAGTGACCTTATGCAATGTGGTGGAAGAATTCCAGCTTCCATCCTTGCTTATCAGAGCTGGCTGCCTGAGGTTTTGTAAGAATTATCATCTGGTGCCTGTGGATCTGAACATGTTACAGAGGTCATTAAGCTCATAAGGGACCTTGCAAGGACCTTGCAAGTTTGCACCACTTCCCTCCTGCTTAGACTGCCAGATCTTACTTGATTCTTGTTCTGCCTTTCTACTTCATCATTCCCTTTCCCCAGCACGTGAGTAGTTCTAGGAGAGAGAATATCCTACTCTTATCTCACAATATGACTGAGAGAATGCTCATACGAAGAGAAAACAATTGTTAAATAATCCTTCTGCCTCCTGAATGTCAGGCATTAGAAGGGTACAGACACTTGTTCAAAGAGTCATGAGCCATGCTGACCTGTGATAGCTGAAGTGAGGATAAACAAGGTGAGAACAAGCCTTCTTCATCACCTCTTTGACAGGCAAGGTTAAATGGAAGCCAGGGGTTACTGAAATGGGATTTAGTCTTTTCTCATCATTTAGTGTCAAACACACATGTAACAGGGTTGTAAAATAAATGTTGGGAGGTTTTGCACTTTCCTGTGAGGGAGGGGTCAGCATTGTAAGAGAGCAACAGCTAGGCAGGTAAAGGATGGAAGGGCCAGTAGGTTTTGTGAGCATACAACTTGAGCTTTGTGTGGGAGAAAAGGAGACTTGGGCTGGGGAGGGTCATTTGACAGGTGGATCCAAGGGGTTTGGATCCTTTTTTGGGGTTGCTCTTGCTGAGTGATGATTGTGTGACTGTCATATTGGCTGGAGCTGATCCAAGCATCTGGCAAAAACGAAAATGAAAGCTGAGGTTTGGCCATCTCCCTCTTTTCTTTCCCTTTTGCTGTAGACATTGTTCGCAGCGACATTGCCCTGGATAAGCAGAAAGGCTGTAAGATCGCCCAGCACCCTGACATAATGTTGGAGCTACAGAGGGAAAAGGCAGCTCAGATGCACTTGGTTTTGTTAAAGGAGCAGTTTTCAAACACATACAGCAACCTCACATTAACAGGTAAGGCTGCAAGACCAGCTCGGGAGCCAGGAGCTGAGTCTAGTTCTTGCTAACTCACAGGTGTGTTAAAACCCTCGGGTTCTTTGCCTCTGTATGAATCAGCATCTCTCTGGCTGCCTCTGTTTCCTACCAAGGTTACTGGGTATTGGGAGGGAAAGGACCAGCAGGAACTGGAGGTGGACTCATAAGGCCTCTGCAGCTGGCACCTATGCAAACACTCCAGATTTGGTGCCCCTGAACAGAACATTTTCTACAGTCTGACCTAAGCAGAATACCACGGCATGTGAAGTGCTGGAGAAATCTCCCTGCTAACTGTTCACGTCGATGGGGCTGCAGCAATTACTAAATTTGGAGTCCTTTAAGCTGCAGCTGATTTTTTTTCTTTCCAGAGCATGCACTTTGTGTGAACCCAGTAAATATTAAAGAGCAAATATAAAGGGATAATGGCCTAGACAGAGATGAGAGGATACTCTTTTTCTGGCAACTGTTTGTATTATCCAGGGAACAGAATCTCGATGGAGGAGACTGCCACATTTTGGATACACATTTAATGGTGCTTGTAAAGGACTGATGTCTTCAGGCAGTGAGTGGGCAGAAGGATGGGATCCCAGCAGCCAGCAGGGTCTTTTCATATCTCTTCTCCTTATCACTACAGCTGGATGAGCCACAGACGATGGGAAGGAGGAAGAGACTAATAAATCAAACAAGACCCCCTTCTCCTCTTGACAGGTCCCTTTCCTGTGAAAGGCAGGCAGGCATCTTATTTTTATAAGAGAGAAGGCCCTGTCCTCTGTCTGGGGAGGAGATGGCAAACCCCATGGTGGCCCTCCCCTGCTGCTGGGCTGGGAGAGACAAACTGGTCCTGAACTACCTCCTCCTCTCTGCTGCCACCCCTAATTCAGTGCCCAGCCCCTGCCTGGAAGCCGGAATGGGTCTGCATCCTCACCAGTGAGCTCTGGCTCTCTTGGGGACATCAGCTGTGTTGGAGCTCTAGGGGACCCCACAGAGGTCAGATGGCGACACCAGCACTATCAAAAGGCTCAGCCCAGGGGGTCACTGGATACCGGGGCCATGAGTGTAGCTGAATCACATCATTCCTGAGGGCCCAGCATTTAAAGGGGATCCTCAGAGCCGTTTCTCATTCTCTGTAACGTAATCCACTTGGCTGTTTATTCCCAGTACAACTGCTGGAATCAACATTGTCAGCTTTTCCCCTGACAACTTGCTTACTTTCCACTAAACAAACTTCCCTCGAGAAGTGAAGCTGCTCTCCCCTATCCTCCTTCCCTTGCTGCTTCAAAAGCTCTCTGGCATTGCTCACATTTTTTACAGAACCTGCAGAGCAGAGGTGCTACCTGGTTATCAGCTTAGCTCTTAGCCTTTCCAAGTGTGTTTACAGGATAGTTCAGAAGGTTTTCGCTCTAGCTCTCCAGGGTGGAGAGAGCAATTTCACCATAATATTACCCAAAGAACTATTTTAATGTTCTTTAACTCCCTTTGAATGTGAGCAGAGCAACTTCATAATTGTTATGAAGTTTAATCTTTTATTTCATAGACATAGTCTGAGAACATGGACTCTAGACAGCTAAGCATAATATTTAACTGGAACTCTACTAACTTGTGTAAATATTTCCCTTCTCTGTGATGGATCTGGTGTTTGGGGTGGGTAGAGGGGGTTGTACATCTGTTGCAGAAGGGCATTTCTTACCTTCAAAATTCAATTGGACAGAGTTTGCTTGAGGACTTCTTTTTGTACTGCACAGTGGGTTTGTACAGTGCTACAGGGAGTCCCCAGGTCATGAGGCAAGGTGCAGAGCAAGCATGCAGATGTGGTTTAGGGAGTCCTTAGTGAAGGACTGAGTTTGCAGGGATGGAGTATCCATGAGATCCTTGAGAACAGGGTTTCCTCCTGGGGGTCTATATCTAGGAGTCACTTGCCCTCACACAGTGCATGTACTGTGGATGACCTTCAGTGTCCAGCCCAGACTGGAGGAATATTGAACCCCACACCTCAGTGTGAGAGGGCTTCTACCACTGCTAGTTCTTTAATCGTACCCCAAAAATGTAAATGGAATATCTTGCCCAAAGTCATATGAGAATAAAGGTGCTTTATGATGGGATAGCTACTCTAGAAGAGCTTGAGAGTAGAAATACTACTGTGTGGCATTTTTATTCCTATATCAGTACCACTACCACTGTAGTGATCTGGATAAAAAGTCCCATTCCCTTCTTCCTCCTCCTTCTCCTCGGTAATATAGTTATAGGAACAATTTGAAAGACTATGGATCTGGCCTCCCACTCTGCCTGCAAGCGTGGCCAAGGGATTCTGCCAACAAGCTTTCATGTGGTACCCTCATGGGTTTAGGAATGAAAGCTCTTAGAGTGCAGGGCGTGTGATTCTGCAGACCCTGTGGCATCAATGTAAGTTGGGGGCTTCTTCAAATCTATTCACCAGTTGCACATAATTCCCAGTGTGTTCCTTATTTCAGGCATCAGGCAGGGCCCTGCTGTACTGGGATTTAAGCTGCTCACAGCAGCAGGTACCTCCAAGGTAAGAGAGTGTCTTAAAATGAAATGTGTGTTTTTGTGCTAAGACACAACTGAGACTGAGTGAAACCAGGCAGTCTTTCTGGCTCTCATTCCTCCAGGAACACATGTGAGACTCTGGCTTAGACCACTTCGGTTTCTCTCGGCTCCTGTCTGCAGGCTTTCTCTTGCATCTTGTCTCTGCTTTCTGCATGTGATCTTTCCAGGCTTACTGAGCCTGCCTCCCTGACATGAGCAATCGCCTTTGATCTGCGACAGTGCTATTTAAATGCTGTAAAATATTTTGAGGTTTATTAATCTTTGCTGTTTCCCCCGCGGTGCTCAGAGATGGGTATCTCGTTTCACAGATCAGCATCTCTCGTGCTCCCGGGTCAGTCCGCGGTAGAGCAGGCAGAGAGTGCACAGCACTGCCTGCTCGCCTCTGGGAACCAGCTCTCTGAGCTCAGCCCGCCGTGGGATAGGGGAGGAGAAGGAGTCTTTCCCTAGAAACGCTTCTTTGCTCCTTCACAGTTCACAGAGCAAGCACCGATTCTTTTTGTGTTTTGTATCAGCTGGGGTAGAAGTTGCAATTGTCACAGCAGGCTCCCCTCCTTTGCAGCCCTCAGAAGAAATGTTCGGGCGACAGGAAGGTCATTTTGGAGTCCTGGAACCGGGTGGAGGTGGCGGGGGGGGGGGTGCGGAATGTACAACACGGGGCTGGCAGTAGGTGAGGTGTGAGGAACTGCCTCGGGCAGTGGAGACACAGTGTGCATGCAGATTTTAGAGAGTGAGCTTGTGGGGAGTGGGGCAGCATCAGCCAAAGCTTCTACAGACTTAATCCAAATTTCTCCACCCGTGGTGCCAGTTTGGGCAGGGGTAGTGCACTGCGTTTGTGCTTCAAGAGACTGGACATCCACAGGTTTCTGCACTGTTCTTAAGTAAAGCCTCTTAAGCCTGTGGAAGAAGGAATTGTTCAGGTCAATAGACATATGTGAAAAACTGTCCCCTCCTGTATTCACATGAAGTGTTAAGGGTAACCGAGCTTCCCAAGAAACAAATACGAACTATAAATTTCCCTCTAGGATTTCCCATCCAGACAAAAATTTCTGCCCCACTGCTCATTCTGAACTATGGAGAAACATCTTTCTGCTCTATCTTCTGCCCGAAACTGCGACACAGATTACTTCTCTGCATCAAGAGACTAATGACGAGAGCTCTCCAGCCTGTCCTGCCACAACACATCTGCACTGAAAAGCCAGTGAGGAGACTGCAAGGTGTGTGGTGGGAGCCCTGAATCCCTGTAATATCATAGAGCACAGCCTCTAAAAGCAGTGATTAAGGGGGCAGACCCTCCTCGCATGGCATGTAATGCTCCCAGTTGACCCTCTGTGGTCCCACCCTGCTGAGGGTATTAGCAGTGTTTCTCCCCACTGCACTGGGAGAGACTTGGAGGGATTAAACTCAGGTGGAGCTGATAGGAACAGAGCCGAGAGGTGCTGAGGAGTGCATTTCACTGTCTGTGTCCAACACCGCAATCGGATGTTTTACACTGGCATCCCACTACCCCATTAAAGTAATTAGATAGCTTAAACTCTGCCATAACAGCAGTTGAGATCTCTCTGTGAGGTTATTCCTTGAAAAAAGGTCTACTTTTGGAGATGTTAGCAGCCATGCAGAGACGCTCTTTGTCCAAGGTAAGTGGTTTGGGGATATAAGGTGGTGGTGACAGAGTGCACACCCTCTTTTCACGAGTGGGATGTGTAATGTGGGATGAGTGGAACGAAGCAGGTAGGGGAGCAGAGCGTATGTGTGGCTACTGCAGAACACTTATGTGTGGGAGGCACAGAGCAGAGATGAGGGCAGTGTGTCTGTGTGAAGCGCTTGCTAGTGAGATACTGTCCCACAGAAATATGTTTTTTGCTTCTCCCCAAAGACAACGAGAACCCCACTTGCAGTTGTTCTTTGGCAGGGAATCACACGGCTCAGGTTGAGCACCTGTGACATGTGTGTTTCCTGCACTTGTGAACCTCCCCTAGTGGTTTTGTGATTCCTGCTGAATGCTGTGGCTCTGGGAGATAGTGGTCCTTGAGCAGGACGTGTTTGTAGGGCCTGAGGCTCATCCCATGGAGTGCTGGGTCTGGAGAGAACCATGGCTCAGAGACTGTCCTCACAAGAGGGTGTGTGTAGGAAGCAGGGCATGGGGCTGGGTGTGCTTTTGGTGCCTCTGTTGCCAGGCAGTAAGGCCACTCTGGTTATTTTTGCTGGAATTTTCCTCAGATGGGTTTTATCCCCCAGCTACACCTAACTCCATGGGACTGGAGGGTGGGCCACCTTGTGAGATGGTACCTGACAGGGTTGTTGCAAAGGTAAGTACAGCTTCCTTGCCCTTTTGGCGTCTTGTTTGGGATCAGCAACCTAAATGTGCTGTGGTCTGCACAGCAGTGATATATATCATCGCTGTTTTACTGGGTGCTGCACAGGGGTGGTCTGCACTGCACTGGCTCTCCAGCTTTCCTTCAAGGAGAGTGCTCCCTGGAGCTGTGTCACAGGCCTGGGAGTGTCTTTTGGACCAAGCTCTCTGCCCTTCTGTCCATCACAGTCCCTTATGTTATACACATTGTCCACAGCATTGCACAAAATAGATCTGAAAAGGACCTCAAGAGGGCATCTTCTAGCCTTTTCCATGGCAACTCTGTACCTGATCTCTGCTTGGGGAAAGGTGTATGAGAAGAGGCAATATCTTTTGTGTGACTAGCTGGTACACTTGTAAAATCAGTCAAATGTTGGGGGGTTGAACCCTTCAAAGAAGAAAAAGTAGCATTCAAAGCTAAAAACACAGTGAAAATAGTTACCCAGAATTTGTCTCCTTGATTAGCACAACTAGGGTGCTGGTGGAGAAGTCCTGTCAGCAAAGGGAACACGATAATGTCATCAGCTCCTATGGGAAAGAGGGGGAGAGAACTGCTGTGAAACACTGGAGGCATTCCTGGGAGGAAGGGACCAGGAAAACTGTAATGTCATTAAAACAGTATCTGTACCGAGCCCATAGTTAATGACCAGCAGAGGTGCCAGCCTTTTGAGGTTAATTTGCAGGTGTCTTCTGAGATCTTGGGATCAGAACTAATGGAATAGGGCTGGGAAAAAAAAAATCTTGGAAAACAATCTCTGGTAACTGAGTGTTTTTGTGCCATTATCAGCTGTTTATATGAGCTCATTCTGAAACAAAGTGGCTGTTTGTTTTTACTACAGAGCCTTCTGAGGGTGTTTGCTGTAGCTGAAATATATTGTGTTCCTGGGCATGTCCATGTAAAGCCTGCAGGCTGTCAGGGCTCGGCAGCCAGGCACCAGCAATACCCAGGTTGCGGGGACATCACTGTTGATGACTCAAATGATGTGGCTTTATCTTTGTTTTAAAGCCTTCTGTGATGGCAGCGATGTACCCTCCCTCAGCAGTCGGCTCTAGGGCGTAATTAGCTATATCATTATGGAGTTGGTATTTTTAAAATCTCTTGCTTCAGTTTAAGCCCATGATGGCATGTCCTCTCCTCGTGGACATGGAGAAAAGCTTACAGCACTCCTTTTCTCTTTGCAGAAATCTTTTACATATTTGAGGCTTGTTATCATGTTTCCCTGAGGTCTTTTGTTCTCTGCACTGACCAACTGCCTTTCATTTGGTCTTTTCTCATGTCCATTTTATTTTCAAGTTGAATGACACACGGGTAGTTGATTCTGCCTCTTGAGGTCCCTTTCAGCCCTCTACAATGTTTTTGTGGCTCTGTGTTTTGTTGGGATCCCCTGGGCTCTCTCCACTGGGTCTGAGGTGTTTTCTAAGTGCATTGCCTTGAAATGAGACCAGTATTGCAGCTGAGGCCTTTCTTGACTGAGAAAAGCAGCAGGGTTATTTCATGTACCTGGTGCGTGACACTTCTGTCTGTATAACCATGGAATTTTTGCTGCAATATTGCTTGTTCATGTCTGCAATTTTGTGTACCATTTCCTAACCAGCTGTGCATTTCCTACACGGAATTTCATCTAGACGCTATTTTCCTAATTTTCTAATTAAAATGTTACACAAAACTGGAGGTAAAGCCTTGAGAAAGTAAAGGTACAGAACATCTGTTGTCTCTATCTCACATACGAGACCTTGTTGCTCTATCAAAGAGAAGTCAGGTTGCCTTCACATGGCAGGGCTATTACTTCCAGCCCTTCCTTGCACATGGATTGTCTGATGATTTCTTTCAAAATTTTTCCAGGAATTGAAGTTATGTTGGTGGGCCTGCAATTTCCTTGGTTTTTCAACCTGTTGAACATAGCCACTATATTTGCCCTTTTCTGGTCTTTTAGAACCTCATTCATCTTCCAGACGTTCCTACAGATAGTTGCTGACGGACCTCCACCTATTTTAAAACGTCAAACTTCCATAGTTTTCATTCTGCTAAGGTGCTACTATACATTACCCCTCTACTCTGATTCTTTTAATTGCATTAACTTTGTGGTCCTAATGTAATCCTTTTTTTCATGAGGTCTGAACCAACAAAAGCATTGAACATTCCTGCTTTAACTCTGTGAGTTGTTGACTATTGTGAAATTCTGTCCCAATTTATACCTCTTTGCTTCCTGAGACAGCTGTGAGCCAAACCCCTGGGATCCCCTGCCTTCTCTTACCCTAATTAGTAGTTTTACAACTCGTTTTGTGCTGACAGCATGTGTGTGTGTGAGAGAGGTCATGAAGGTGAATCTCTTTTTCAGGTGACACCCTCTAGTCTGTTAAGCCACACTTTGGCTTTCTCATTATCTGATTTGGTTATTGTTTTTGTAACTGTGGGAAATATGGCTTCTTGTGACGTGTTCAGGATTTATTAAATTCAATTTACTGTCCAATTTAACTAGCCTAACAAGAGAAGATATTTTGTAAATTGTGAATCTTAAAATTAGCAGTTATACATACATTATAATATGTAATGTCATTACCAGAACCAGCCAGTTCTGGGTGCTGTGTAGAGAATAAAGAAAACACATAAACCTAACAGAAAACAGATTTTGGTGGAAGAGGGGGAGGGCTGACACGCAGTAACAGCTTTGGAAGGGTTTGTGGCATGTTCAGTGTCATAAAGCAATCTATTAACCTTTTCTCCCTCCTCAGGAGGTGCTGAACTCTTTGGTCTGTCTCTTCCCACCGATGCAGTTATCAAATGTCTCCTGGTTACCGCTGGCTGCGAGCATTCGGCTCTTTCGCTCTGTCCCTCTCTCCTGGTGCTGTTCCTTTGTGCTCATCCACATCAGCCTGATGGAGTTGCCATTTCTCCTTTGCATGCTTCAAGCCATGGAGGAGTCTGTGAATTACCCTAATTGTACCCCTGCGTTAAGATAATTTACATCTGTTCCCTTATCTTGCTGTGTGTTTACAAAACACTGTCTTTCCCAAACTCCCTTTTCATTTGGAGCAAAATCTCCCTTGCCAACCCTCTCAGATTACTGAAGCCTCTGTCCTTACAAAGCACTATTTTTATTCTGCCACTATTTCCCATTCTTTTTCAAACAAGTACAAATACTCGTTTCGGGCTTCCCCGCCTGTGGTGCTTTCCACCTTCGTGGCTTTCCCCAGTTTTTCTCTGTTTATGAGAATCAAACCTCGAGACTCCTTCCTAGTTTTGTTCCTGTCGCTTCTTTCTCAATTTTTTTCTGTTGGTGCCTTCCAGGAACTTGATGCAAGGCGGTGTCTGATGTCCTCCTTTCCCAGCAAATGTGTGGGCAGTTAAAGGTCCCTAATTACCAGCAGGTTCTGTGTTTCAGATGCTCCCAATAAGCCGATGCTTCCGATCTCCCTGATTTTGTAGCCTAAAGCAGACTCCCAGCATGCCAGTGTCTGGGCTCCTTCCAGTCTTACGTTACACAGAGGTCTTTATACCTGCCTTTTGTACTACTGAGTTTCACCCCCTGCTTTTATGCTGGGCCCCAAGATCATCCAGAGCTTCTTGTGTGATGTTTCTCATCCTCAGCTGCGCTGATGTTACTTTTTCTCTTTGTCAGCACCATGCTTAACTCTGACTTTCAACCCCTGGAGCTCGCTTTGCCTCTCGCCACCAGTTTAGGAACCCCCTCTCCTCCCACACTAATGTAATGCCTATGTGCAGCAGTCAAACCTTGTGGATTTTTCTTTCAAAAGCTGAATAGATTTGGCTCCTCAATATTCACTTTGCCAAAGTCCTGTCATACCTCCTCCTTCGTCCTGTGGCCATGCAGGACAGACTTTTCCATCCCAGAGATACAAGCCCTACATTATTTTCCCGTACGTGTATTATCTTGTGCTTGGCTGAATTAAAGCACGCTTGGTTGGATGGTGGCCATTTAGCCACACAAATTGGATCACAGGATAAATGAAGGCTGTTTCGTTCGTTATTTACTAACCTTCATTTGTGCTATCTGCAAGCTGCCTCTAAGGATCTTTTATTTATCTGAATGATTGGTAAAAAACACTGCATCCTGTGGGGTGGGAAACAAGCAATGGATAGGTTTTTGTCTCATTAGCCACTTCTGTCCATCTACTTATGCCAAATTACTTCTACTAATGCAAGTTCTTAATTCAAGCTGTAACACCAGTTAGACAGGACTTGATTCTGTACAACATATGCTGGCTGGTAATTAGCTGAGACATGAATATAATGAATTGTTGGTAGATTCTCATATTGTCTTTAATTACTCTGTCAGGTTCTCCTGTCAGCCTGACTGGCTGTTGGTCCCTAGGTCAGCAAGTCCTGCCGGAGCGCCAGCATGGGGTTAGGGCTCACCTACCCTTCTAGAATTACTTGGCATTCCAAGATTTATTAAAAATTAGCATCAACAGGTCAGAGATCTCCTTAGTGCACTTGGAGGTGCAAAGTATCCAGGGTGGGAGATTTAATAGTGTTTATCTAAAGCAGATGTTATCTAATACATGTCTTGGTCATTAGTAAATGGTGATGTATATAATCATCTTATGATGAGTTCATCATCATATTTTTTTCATAAATACAGAGTGTCTATATTTTTGTAGTTACGTTGATAATTTTACCGTGTGCAAAAAATAACACAACTACGTCTCTTCGTTTCCCTTATTTCCTGTATATTTAAATTCCCACTCATAACCCAGCAAGACATGAATTTTTCCATCATGCTTTTTAAATGCTGTATTAATTTTCTATACTTTGTAATTTGCAGTTGGTTGCTATTTCTTTAGAATTACAATCATGAGTTATATTATCTTCTATTATTGCTATCTATACCACAGCATAAGGATGGGTTTCCTGCCAAAATCCTCTTCCAGCATGGTGCTGGAATATGCTGATTTTAGCCATCACCTAAAAACAAAACAAAAAAACCCAACCAAAATCCCCTTTAAATATTCTTTTGGTTTCTTTTGTCCAGTATTTTCTTCCCAAAAACTTAATTAGATTTTTTTTCAGCCTGGAGGTGTCGAAGCATCTTGTGCATGTATTTTTGACTGGGATTATGATCCCGCTAGTTTTGCTCAAATACAGACTTGGAGAAGGTAGATGTCTATGTGGATAGAGCAGGAAACTCTGTGCTGGGTGAGTTCTCAGCATTTTTAAAATCCTCTCTAGCAAATTGTGACATAGCAACTAATTTTGCTGCAGTTGGAGAAGTATCGCCAGTTTCAGCCCTCTAGCCATCATTCCTGTGTGTTTGCTCCCTGTGAAAAATACCAGGAGTGCTATTTGCGTGCTGGGGATCGGGGATGTGGGACCGTGGCGTGCAGGATGCATCTGACAGACCCAAGCTTTGTGGCTGGGCTAACTCCTGGAGAGAACAGGGAGGAGCGGGGAAAGGCGCGGCGGCTGAGCCTGGCTTGGTGGGGAGTGGCAGGGATAATCCCTGTGGCTGGACCCTGGCTCCTGCCCCACACTGCTCGGTGGGGGCACTGCCTGCTGGTGGGAACGCGGTTTGGTTCCCAAGGCTTCTTCTCCGGTTGCTCACTCTAACCCTTTTTCCATCTGTCCGTTCATTTATTATTTACCGCTTTCTCTTGCTCTTTCCTTCATTAGCTGGTTCCCAGTGCTCCTGGCTCTGGAAGGGGCTGTCTTATGGGGAACACAAGGACAGCAGCAAATACTGTCGCGCTGCTCCTCTGCCAGCCCTCCTTGTTGCGGGGACAGGACTGTGTGGCACGCACAGTTAATTAAACTCTTTAACACTTTTTCCAAGTTAAGAAAAGGGTCAAAATCCTGTAAATGAGAGTCCCTTGAGTCCTGGAGTCCCCCATGCAGTCCATGCTCTGCTTTTCAGAGGCTCATAGTGGGGATGGATACACGGGGGTGGGAGAGTAATGTGAGAACCTCTGGATATGCATGCTTTATGCAGCTAAAAGTGGTGGGGGAAAAGTGAGGTTACAAGGTGTTCAAAAGAAATTTTGGATCTCTCTTTACTTCATTAAGTTTTATATTGGATTGCTGTGCCAAGAGACACAATCATTGACTTTCTTAAAGAAATGAAAACCTCTATGAGTTTAAATTTTCTTTTTTTTCTCTGATGAAAAGGTGGCAAAAACAAAGGTTTTGTAGGAGAAACCGAAACCAGTTCAAATATAATTCTATTAACTAATTAGGGGAACTCTGGAAATGGGACTGAGACTCACAGGCCTTTTTTTCTTCTCTTTGCTGGGGCACTCCAAGAATTGGATCACCTGGGGAAAGCATGTTTAAGAAATACCAGATGCTCCAGCTGTGGACAATCACTCCCAGCCAGGCAATCTGCCTTGCTGTCGAAGCCCTCTAAAACTGTGCTGCCCATTTGTCATGCTTCTCCAATTGCAGCGCTCTGGATAGCTTCTTTTTTCCTTGTCTGGCTCTTCCTTTCCAGTTTTTATCACCCACCCCCTCCATGAGCTAATGTAGTAACATCCCTTCATTGGCTATAAATCCATTGAAGAGCCATATATAAAATATTACTTTGTTAGGGAAGATTGGGAAACATCTGTTTTTTACCCATAAGAGTCCGTCTCCACTTGTCTCATATGACGATGTGACTATTTATATATTTTTAAAGAAAAAGAAGGAGAGAAAATGGGAATCCTAGGGAAAAACTTAGTGGAGCCTCTAAATGGAGGAAACTGGTTCAGCTCTGGGATTTGTTTGGAGGTTTTTTGGGGAGGTGGGGGGGCACAGGCCAAGAAATTGCTTAGATGTCTGACAAAGTATCAGTAATACAGAAGATTCTTCTGGAAATATTTTGATGTTGTATAACAGTTCCTCGGTGCTTCCCAACACATACTTGCACAGGAAAACTGTGGATCTAAACCACTATGTATTATCTACTACACAGAACAGAAACCCGGGAACAGTGACGATCCTTGGATTAGTAGCAGACTGTAACCATAGGGGTGTACACACAGAGCACAAAAGGTGTAGCTCTGGAGGCCTTGCATTTAGGTGGCTAAGCCCCTAAGTTTATGCACCTAATTTTGGTGGTTATGCCACCAGGGCTCGCTGTCTGAGCCTACTGGCAGGAACAGCATCTCTTCCAACCTGCTCAGCGCTGGTGCCTTGCTGAGCTGTCTGCTTTTCCTCACACATACAGCACTTAACCTATGTCTCTCTCTCCTTACTGGACAAGGGCATTGCTGTCTGTGAGTGCATGTGTGGGGAGAACCAGCTCTGTCACCCCAAGGTGACAGGGGTGCAAGAGCAGGATGCTGGGGCTCCATTGTGCCTGCCATGGGGCGTGACATGAGAGTTTGGGTGGATATGGGGCCTCAGACTGGTGTGGAAAGGCTGTACAAGCAGCCATATAGGCTTGGGACACTTAGTTCATGCTGCTGGGGTGAGCTGTGGAGTAAGGTGCTCTGCCAGCTGTGTTGAGGTGACAGGAACAAGTCTGTAAGGAAGGCGATTGGGAGCACACAAGGGAGGATGCTGCTTTGGGTGAGCTGGGTGGGCAGGGAGATTGCACCTCCGGAGGCCTGTGGTGCTGTATACCTTGCCTGCCAGGCAGGCACACTGCCAGTCTCTGAACCCCTCAGCACGTGAATATGGAAGAAAGAAGAGGAGACTGTTGTTTGCAGGTGGTGGCAGGGTTTGCCACAGCTGCTTTCTGTGCCTTGCAAGGCTGGCATACAGGAATGAAGTTCTAGAGGTGCTAATGATTGATGGTGTTCCACATACAATCCACTGATGGTTTGGGTTGGAAGGGGCCTTAAAGATCACCTGGTTCCAAGCCCCTTGCCATGGGCAGGGATGCCTTCCACTAGACCAGGTTACTCAAAGCCCCATCACACAGGTCTCCTTCTTTCCTGGCTGGATTCGGTGCCTTCGGCCTGCCCCTTTGCTGTGCAAATATGAGACTCTCCTCTCCAGTCTCCTTTCCTCAGGGTTATGGAGTCCAGTGTTGGTCTGGACCCAGCTCACCCGTCTGAGATGAGTGCTCCAGAGGGGACCTCTTTCCTCCCTCTGCCAGCCAGCCTTGCACATCCTACATAAGCTCCACGGTGGATGGCTGCCTGCTTTTCTCAGGCTGGCCAAAACCAAACTCCATGTGTGTCTCCCCTGCTGATCCCTCTGATGCCTTTCTGCAGGGCTGTGGTTGACAGCTGTGTCTTCCCTGCGGCCTCATAACATGCTCATGCTGCTCCTTCTCTCCCTCTCCCACATGCTGGCTGCTGTGCTGCTGTCCCCTCCCTCCACGCTGGAGCTCAGCCTGTTCTGATGGTTATCTGCCCTCACCGCAGCCTTGTGCCCTTCTGCTTGGCTCTTGCAGCTTTTCCTCTTCCAAAATCCTTCTCATTCTCCCTCCCGTGGTGCTAATCAGACCTTGAGCCCCCTTTTCTTCCCTCTGCTCAGTTCACTGACCAGTTGTTGTTGAGCTGTGCTCCAGCCACCGTGGGCACTGGTAAAAGCTCCCCAAACCCCACTCAACACCCACCTCCACCTGGTGCAGCTCCCTTGTAACACTAGTGACAAGTAAAAGGTTATTTTTAAGTCGTAATATATTAAACAGACAAAGCTGCTCTCTCTAACAGCTGCTGTATCTTTGTCCTCTCTGTGCCAAAGCCTTGGGTTATCTCACAAGGTGTGTCAGGGCACTGGTCTAAAATCTGCTGCTGGGCTTTGGCAAGCTCCTGTGACAGTGAGCTCTGCACAGCTCTGAGCTTGGGAGTGGCATCTGATAGTTTTACAAGTGAACTAAAGTTCGTGTGTTTTGATACTCAGTATAGATTTGGACTTCACAGGAGTAAAGAAAAAGGGTTAAATTAAAGGTGGAAGCGAATAAATAAAAAGGAATTGGGGATGTTGCAAATATCTGGGCGGGCATGAGCCACATGGGCAGAGCAGCAGCTGGGAGAACAGGTGCACCCAGAGCCCCCTAAGGGTCAGTGGGATGCTCTGACATTGGAAATGGTATTGGGAAGCAGTGTTGGGCACCATGGCCAATTCTCATGCCCATTTTAGCCAAAATGCTATATGGTTGGGAAAGATTCAGAAAAGACCAGTAAATGTGACCCAATCCTGGAAATAGGGTGCTACAGATAAGATTTCAGTAAGATTCATCTACCTAAGAAAAATTTAAAAGTAACTTAATCATAATGTGCAAGTACCAACAAGGGGAAGAAAAAGTTCAAGGAAAATATCTTGAAATGTTAGAGAAGAAAGGCAAAAGAGAAAGCTATGGTTTAGAACCTAATGCAGGACAACCTTGGAGTAATAATGTGCAGATTTATAATGCTGAGAATGGTCCTTTCTGTCCTTAAAATCTGTATAAATGTGCAACATGAGTGTTGTGCCTCCTAGAGAATAGGTGATGGCAGGAATTAAATACTCCTGAAACCAAACTGAATTTGTTAGCCTTTGCTGATAACTTGGCCAGCGGGACCTTTCACTCAGCTGGAAGCAAAGCTGAGCTTGGACTATGGGCTCTGGTTCTTCCCATTAAAAGAGGAGGTGACTTTAGCCCCTGCCTATGCCAGAACCTGCCTGGCCTTGACGTGATGTGCATTGGTATGAGAAGAAAGATCGAGTTTAGGTCAAGGTTTTTTGGACAGAGGTGACTGAATTTAGGAAACCTCAGCTACATCTCCTTGCTATGACCACCCCCAGGGAGGAGCTGATGTGCTGACCAGGACAGCAGGGAGTCTTTGCTCCCCACCGCCAAATCCTTCCCTGAAACAAGATCCAGAGACCAACAATCTGAAATGTGAGTGCTTCCCCAGGAGGAACCTGTGTTTGATACAGTAGTCTTTATTTTCCTGCTTTATTTTAAAGCTTGTTCAGTCCACCTCCCAAAAAAGATTTAGCAGATATTTCATTGAATACCTTGACTTCTGAACCTGGGTGTCCAAAAGTTCATTTATGATCTTGCTGTATATAAATTTCCAGATATAGGGTTTTGACACAGAAATAGCCTTCCTTTGATAGAATGTTACAAATTCAAGTTTCAGAAATTATCCTCTTGAGCCATCTCTGTGGTGTTTGGCATCAGGACAAGTAATTAGTCAATCCTGAAATAGTCATCAAGCAGAGAAACAGCTTATTTTATATACTGTTTCTTAGAGAGTTAAATATTTCCACATATTCAGGCTCTGATTGGAGTCTTGGATCCTTTCCAAATGTTCAACCTGTAAAGATATTTGAGAACACCAGGACTTTGGCTCTTTCCAAAAAATGATAGATTTCACTTGAATTTTCACAAATGGAAAACCACAACTCCCCATAGCTGCAGAGAAGCAGCTGTCATACCAGGTACGGAGTATGAGAAAACACTTTCTAAAAGCTTCAGGGACTTCCCATTATCTGGAAGTTTTTAGTGCTCTTAAAATCTGCGAAGAAAACAGCGTTTCTTTTCCTGCTCAGAGTTGCCTCAGATAATCGGCTGCACCTGTTTGGAAGCGGCGCTTCACGTTGTTCCCTTACACAGACCCTTGCACGTGTTCCTGTTAATTTTTCCTAGAGCCCAAGTGTCAACAAATTGGAGCCCAGCATTGCAACTCCGTTCAAAATCCCAAACTGGTGTTTCTGAGCACTTTGCCGTGCAAAGTCTGTGATCTAAGTGACTGAATCGACTTTGAAGTTTTGAAGTTGAAATCCTGGGATATTGGGATACAGACAAAAATCTACAGAAGAAATCAAAAGCACCAAATCAACAGCTCCAAACCTAAAGTTTTGCTTTTTGTTGTTGTTTCTGCTCTATTCTTAAAAAAAAAAAAAAAAAAAAGAGGCAATTTTCCAAATTGGTAATGGGCTAATTTTGGGAAGGGTTAATTTTTGGTGTGATTCAGTGCAGACATGCATGATGAGAATTGGGAAATAAGGAGTTAAGTCATGATGATGTAAACCATTGTTTCGCATTTAAAATAATAGCACTTGGATAATTCTGAAGTTGTGGCTTCTGCTTTTATTGGCTGAGAGGTTGCCAAAACATGTGTGTGTTGCTCTGAATTGGTAAATGATTCCTATTTATAGGACAGGTGTTTTCTGATGTCCTGAGTTCAGTGTGTTCTGTTATCCCAGATCCTGTTTCTGATCTATGTTTAATAATGTGTGACAGAAGGAGATAGGAACCTTGCAGACCAAATCAGGCTCGGAATGTTTTGAGTTTAGCTCTGCCCAGCTCTGTCCACTTGTAATGCAGGGGATCTTTCCATCAGGGTCTTGCCCTTCTAAAATTAATTTTTGGACTTATCTTGTCGTTCTGAAACACATAGCCTTTGGACTCATTTACACGCAGCCTTCTGAGTGTGCCAGCCTCCTTCTTTTGCATTGACTCAAGAAAAAAAAAGCTTTCTTAGATATTTTTAGCACAGCTTTTCTAACGCAGGAACCACAGTGAGGCAGTGCTACAGGGAGGGAAGTGGTGGCAGGAACAGAGTCAAGGTGTATGTGATGGCAGTCATGCATTTAAACTGTGCTTCACAGCTGTTGCTTTGGGCTATGCAGGGTTGGATTAGTTGCAATTAGTTATGTGACTGTCAAAATCATTCTTTTTCATTATTTTGCAAGCTGCTGGTGGAAATGAATTGAGAATCATAGAATCATGGAATGGTTTAAGTTGGAAGGGATCTTTTAAAGGTCATCTTGTCCAATCCACCTGTCATGGGCATGGACACCTTCCACTAAACCAAGTTGCTCAGAGCCCCATCCAACCTGGCCCTGAACGCTTTTGAGGATGGGACATCCACAACTTCTCTGGGCAAACTGTGCCAGTGTCTCAGCACCCTCGTGGTAAATGCAGACAGATCTAGTTATTATGTTGCTGATACATCTGCCCTGGTCATTATATTGCATTTTTAAAAGATTTTTTTTTAATTATTTAAAAATATGACCAAGTTCCTCTTCTACAAAGGAGTGCAGACCTTGGAGCTGGAGGTTCAAAAGAGACACAGGCTGTTGATAGAAGGGAGAGAAATGCAGGTTCACAGGCAGGGAGTCTCTTGAGGTGCTTAATTCAAGGGAAGAGGTGGAGCAGCACTGACAGGGACCAGGATGGAAGGACAGATGGGGCTTCCTGCCATGTCCACCCTCTGGTCTGGCCACCACAGAGCCAGGGCCTGTTGTTCTGTGTCCAGGACGGAGAAAGCACAGAGGAGCCTCACTAAGGAATACGCAGCAGGGTGGGTCGGCAGAGCGGTTAGCGAGGAGCAGCTTGCTGTCAGCAGAACACTGAGGATACCATCATGCCAGAAAAGGAACTGGGTCTGGAGGGAGGTGGAGGGGGCCATGAGAACTGGATGGGAGGCTTGGCTCTCTTTCAAGCAGTTCCTGAAGCCAGATTAGTCCTCTTCGCCAGCTGGTGTGAGACGTTAGGTTTGTGTTATTTCTGGCAGCCCCACGGGGACTGGGAGTAGCTCCATGCCTCGTGCTTCTCTTTCCAAGGACAGGACAGTCCAGAAGCAGCACAAGTTTTGCATTCCTGTCCCCAAGAGATGCAAGTTCCAGTTTGCCCTCAGGTAGAAGGTGTGAGGAAAAGAACACAAGCTGCCGTGCCTGTCTTTCACCTCTGATGCCACCAGCTTCCTCTGCTGACTGCATCTCCTGGGCTGGTCTGCTCTTCACATGACCAACTGTCCAGGTTTCCCCAGATGTGTTCTCTTGTCTGTCACTGTCTAGCCAGACTTGGGGGAATTCATGTGTCTCCTGGCCTTGCACGCTGCTGTGCGTGCACAGAAACTCTCCACTGCCCCGTGTCTGGGAAGCCCAGATGTGTCCACAGATGCAGGAATCCTGAGGGGCTGCCAGATGTCTGGAAATGTAGGATATGCCCCCATGCATAGGAGCCTTGAGTTGTTCCTTGCCTGGAAATCACTGATACTTTTATGTGCAAGGGATTGGACACTCAGGGAGTTTTGGATGGGCAGCTGTACGTGTGTGATGCAATTGCTTTTAGTGCACTTGAAGGAAATGCAGGATCTCAAGGAGAGGAGTTGGTGTGTGTGTCCTGGTATGTCCGCAGAGGTTTAGGATTAGGTTTGTTGCACATGCACAGGCTGCTCTGTACAAGCATGCATACTTTGAAAATCCCTGTCAGACTGTCCTAGTCCTCCTTGCTACATGGGACTATTTTCCATCAGGATCAGTAGGAAGGCCCTTTGTGCTGTGGTTTTGCTTTGAGGCAATTCCTTTTCCTGCCTGATCTTTGTGCTTCCTTGCTGGGCTCCTCAATCCCCTTTCAGCGCAGGTCTCCATGGGGATCAGTATCTTCCCATTCCTCTTTGCACAGAGAAGAGCAGAGGGTGGGACAGGGTTACTCTAGCATTTGTCTGACGTGCTGCTCGCTTGCTCTTGGGATGTGGAAGGGCTGTAACTGGTGTGTAAGCTGCTGCTTTGGCACTGTGGCTCTTCCGGATCAGGATCCCAGATTTTTGTGACAAGCTGGAGAAGGAAAGGGAGGAAGGTTCAGTAGTTTTCCCCAGGTAAAACACAAGCAAATTCACCAGATTTTTGTCTGTGGCATTTTTTTTTCTTCTCACTTACAGGGCCGTGGTATTTGGTCCTGACTGGAAGCGAGTGAACCTGCTCTCCCAAAGCCGCTGCTGGGTGCGATGTGGGGTGGATGCCTCCCACCTTCCCGTCCCAGCTGTTGGGTGACATGTCCTGGGTGTGGCTGGTGCAGAAGCCGCCTCGTTCCCTGAGCCCCTGTTCTGGGGTGACTGAACTCCCAATACATTCCCTTTTTCTTCTGGAAAACAGATTTATTCTGGCATTCACCCTTGACCACACACTCCCCCTAGTGAATTCCAGGGTTAAAAAATCATGTAGGCTTTTCGTAAGAGCTGCCTCACTTGTCGTTTAATGATTCCACCTCTGAACCGGGACCCTGCTGCTTCACTGGCTGCCTTGACAATATCTCATTTGTCTTTTCCTCTTTTATTTAGTTTTTTCTACATTTTTCGCACATTCTGTAGATTCTCCTGCGTTCCAACTGTCTTATATTTTCATGCCTCCTTTTATCTCTCTATTCATCTATCCCAATATAGACAACAGAAATGCTAAATCCACATAATCTGTAGAAAGCATGAACTGGGTTGTTAGACATTTTCCAAACATTACACTTCATGGAAATATTTTCGTGTAAGAAGTAGAAATGAAACAGCTGTCTCCTGCTCTCTCCTGGGCTGTTCCTGTGCAGACTCTCCTGCCCTCTGAATTTACAGCACCATTGCTTGGATGAGTGTCCAACAGCCAGCTTCAAGCAGTTGTATTTATGATGTGCCAAGCGGTGGTGAAGATGATGGTGTTTATATGCTACTCAGATCTATGTGGTGGGATTAACATACTGTGAGACCTGTACTAAGGCTTCCAGAGTCAGGAGCATTTCACCAGCAGAATTGTCACTAGGAAATCTGGTGCAGTTCATGACTGATGATTCCCTGCAGACTGTGGGACAAGCAGGGATGTTGCTCACTCATGCATCCTCCTGCTCTCCCCTGTCCTTCTGGCTTTGTGCTTGGCCAAATGGTAAAATCCTTCCAAGCTTCCGCCAGGAGCTGAGTACTGGCATCATGAAACAAAGGCATAGGTGCCTCATGTAACCCAGCTTGCTGGAAGACAGTGGGCACCTGGCTTTTGCTCTTCACTCCCTGGCTTATTGGGGAGCATCATCTCCCTGCTGACCTTCCATGGCTGGCCCAAGCATAGAATGGAAGCCCAACACCCATCCCAAAACCCTGCTGGGTGTGGGCAGGGTTCAGCTCCCTCTCCCTAATGTGTTTATTCTGCTGGCCTGGTGCCTAACCTCAGCACACAGCTGAAGATGTGTTGGTTGCTAGAGGGTAACTGTTTCTTGAATCCTATGGAAATTGATGGAGACCTTAATGCATTAGAGGAGTTGTCTGAACTGGAAAGGTAAATCAGGAAGAACAGAAACACACAGCAAAAATTTTTGGGCTGAAACAAGCAATCCTTCCTCTTCCATGTGGAGATGTGAACACCAGGCTTTCCGGATGGAAGTGTGAACATCAGTGTTACTGTGAGCGAGCAGAGAGTAGGCTCCTGAGCAGATGACAGAAGAGGAGAGAAATAGTGGAAGTTGTATGTTACCATCTCCAAACCGAGCAATCGGAAAAAGAGTAGGAGAGACCAGAAATTGTTTGAAGATTTGCTTCCCTTCAGTGTTCTGCTGGAACTGAGTGAGCAGATATTCACAGGCTGTATTCCAAAATGAGGTTATTTCTTCAGAGCATGTTCTGGCAAAGGATTTTTGGCTACAACCCATTCTCAACCTGAATGACTGGGTGATACCATGGGGAAGAAATCAGCTAACAGCAAATCACGGATCTCAGTTTCAGGCAGTCGTTGACTGTGCATCTGTTACACTACTTCTATGTAACTCTCCATATTGTAATACACTGCTTTTGGCTGTGACCTTGATAGGATAAAGCAGAACTACTCTTGCCCTTAAATGCTGCCCCATGAGAAACATCGTGCCTTTGTGCACCAGCAGGAAGGGTGCTTTGCTCTCTGGGAGGATGGAATCACTCTGTAGGTGCCTGAGAAATCCCTCAGCATGTGTCACCCAAGTGTGCCATGGGGATCTCAGGCTTGGGAGCTACTCTGGCATGTGTGCTGATGAGTCACAAGTGCAGCTGGGGAATACTAGAGACTTCAAACAGGAGCACATCTGGATACGCACAGAGCACATCTGGTGCATCCGAGTTGCTGTATGTTTGCAGCATCACTGTATTGTGTGTGCAATGAGCCACTCTCTACCCCTCCTGTACTCTCTGGGGAAACTTTTATCATATTTGCATAAAATAACATTTGGGAAACACCTTCCCTTCCCTGCCTCTGTGGCAAGGCTTCCCAGGTCCCTCAATGTGAGCAGCAGGGATGCTGCACAGGAGGATGAGCTGTGTCAGGACTTGTGAGCACTCCAAGGTTGAATAACTGGTTGTTATTCCATGTGATGTCCAATGCTCAGGTATCCAGTGGTGTCTCTGAGAAACATTTGTCAGTTGTTTTGCTGGGTAGCCTGGAGGGCGTTTCATGTCTTTGCCAAGAGCTGGTCTGTTGTATCATTTTTCCAGGCATGATACAGCACTTGGCACAGCAGTCCTCCAGGCTTTGCCCTTGTAAAGTCTCCAGAGTTATCCCCTGGGATGTGGCTGTCCCTGGAAGGGGGATTTGAAGGTTGACTACTCTATCGATGTGCATGTACATAAAGGAAGAGAAAAAACCAGGTTATGTACCAGCACCAAATTCTTCAAAATGTGCTATCCATATGCTCTTTGAGCATCTTCTATCCCTGTCCTCCAATTTGGAGTCTCTTGACTTCTTGGGAAGAAATGAGGGATGTGGGTTTCTCCCTTTTCAACTATGGCTGGCTATATAGGATGACAACTGTGGTTTCTTGTACACCTCGTCACCTATCTGGAGCGGTTTGGGGGATTTATGCCATCCCGTGTGTACACACAGACAGTACTTCTCGAAGTGCACTGCGTACATCAACATTCCCAGTCTTGGTGAGAGGGTGACTCTTGTTCTTTCAGCACTTGCCACTGGCAGTTGTGTTGTTGCCCAGCCTGTGTTGCCCTGGGGCGGTTTGGGGAGGCTGGAGTGGGAAGAAGTAGGGGGAGGCTGGACTGGGAGCCTTGTGTCTGTCATGAGGCTTCTGGATAAGCCAGTCCTTAAGTCCACTCTCAAGTGCTATTTAAGAAGATTTTCCAAACTCCCCTGGTCTTGTACTAGCAATGTAAATGAAGAGATAAAAAAGTAAGTGCAAGTATACTGCTAATTTAAAATAAATATTTCATCTCTACTGTTTCAGAGCATTTAGGAACACTACTTTCAGTTGTTTGCTTCCTACATAGCCAAAAAAATGCCTTTCTTTCTATATCTGTTTCATGATGGGAAAGTTTGTAAGTCATCTTATCTCTGTAGGTATCAGAAACATCACACATGGCACTGCCTTAATGTCTTTTTTTCTTGCAATTTCCTGGATTACCTGCTATGTCTTTGTTGAAGCAAAGAATATTCAACCACTGGAGAGACTTTTAAGAGAGCTAAATTAATCTTTTCTCCTGAGCTTTGCAAAATAGGTTAAACTAACACACAGTGCTCATGGATGTTAAGTTCAGATAGGCACATAAAATGTGAGGCTACTGAATTAAGAAATAACTGCTGTTCACTGTTTCAGCATCTTGCTGCAATTATATTTTTATTTTGGCTGCTGTTTTTTGCCAGGCAGAGATTATCAGAAAATTGAAAATGAGTTTAATACTGAAATATCTGTGTTACTGCTTGTGCAAAGTTCAAAGTTCCTTCAACACCCAAATAATGCAAAATTCTCAAGCTGAACATGAGAATACATAATGGAAAGCACATTAACTAACTGGAAACGGGCACGGGAATTGTTCTTTGATATGCCCAGCCAACTCCAGTTTCCACCGCTCTCAGTGAACATTGTCACAGAGTATTCTGAGTTGGATGCTTCATCTGATATGACTAATGAATTTAGTCTTCTGAAAATGCTGGCTTCACTTCAATGCATGAAAATGCTTGTGCTTTTAAATCTTGATACTAGTACATTACCCCAGGTTTTTCACATCCTGTGCCATGCTCATGTGGGACTCCCACAAGCTGGCCCTGTGTCACTGTCACAACTGTACTGATGTACTGCCCTGTGTCTATCTCCTGTTTCCCTGTCCTGCAATTTATGACAAGAGCTGCTACCATATAAGTTACTTTATATGTTGGGGTATTTAGTCCATATATCATAGAATGGTTTGGGTTGGAAGGGACCTTAAAGATCATCTAGCTCCAAATGCCCTGCCATGACATCTTTAGGGGACTCATGTCCTGTGAAGAGTCAACCAGACCTCTTCGGGTGAACCCCTCATGTCTCCTGAATCTCAGCACTGTGGTCTGGAGCTGCAGGTCTGCCCTGAGAAGTGGCCTGCTATGTACAATCTGAATGAGAAGCAAAAGCCACCTTCTGTAAGAGGTGGTTCAAACCGAGGGGCTTTGCATTTTGGCTGCAGCTCTCCCACTGCAGAGGGGTAGTGTTAACTGGCCATGAGGCTGAAAACTGTTCTGAAGGAGCCCAGGAGCGGATATCTGCACAAATATCCCAGGGTCATCTTCCTAAGCAGCTCCTCGCCCTTGGTCAACCAGGCAGTGCATCACCGGTGCCTCTGGATGAGTTGCTCTGATCTCAGGAAGGGGCCTCCAGCACTGGTGCAAGAAAAATGAGTCCCACCTTTTCCTCCTCTCCTCTCAGAACTGCATGTATCCACGTGATTTATGTGACTCTGGATTTTAGCTCATGTTTACTCCACAGAGAGCCTGATGGCTTCTCTGTTTGCCTTGGTGCTTGCCTTAGCACATTGTTCTTGCTGCTGACAGCTGGGCTGGTGGAGGTTTTATCTGGAAAGAAGAGGGGGCAGTGAGGAAGACAGCCCTGAGGAAGAGGTGTCATGCTGTGTGGAGCCAGTGCTGCTTCCTGAGCCTGGGCAGGCAATTCCCACCGGCACTCTACTCAATGGAAAATGCAGAGACAGGGAAGTGTGTTAATGGGTCAGGAACCAAACAGGTTGAAAATGTTTGGAGCATTTCTGCAGGGGCTGGAGAGAGGTAAAAATCTGCCTCCCCCATCCCTGGCTGCTACCACTGGTGAAAGGAAACTGATAAGCTGAAGAAAATGAAAGCTGAGAGAGGTGAAAGCAGGTCCTCGGATGACGTGGGATACAATCACTGCTCTGCAAAAGCCTAATTGCTACAGGTAACATGCAGAGTTCTGCAAATGGGAAAGAAAGAAGCACTGGGGTTTGCCAGAGGCTCGTTCCCATCAGTTTGGTTGCATTTTGTGGCACTTTAGGGAAGAATGGAGCAGGAAAAAGAGACAGATCTTCTGCAAACCTGTGCAGATCAGCAACTTCCACCCAAGCTGGGAGGAATTCTCCAACTCCCAGTGGGCAGAAGAGATTTCTGTGTGAGAGGGGCTCGTGCAGGCTCTGCTGCTGAAAACACATCTTGAAGTAATATGTGACTCTTGATGACACCTCCTCAACACTTAGTAAATTTGACCTTTTCTTTCATGTGCCATTATACTGCCTCACATGGCTGCACAGGCAGCTAGCATGTTGAATCCAAATTTTACATTTCCAGGCAAGGAACATGTGCTCTTTCAAATTGAACAGTGATGCTACCAATGGCTGGCTCGACTTCCCTTCACCTGGGAGGTGGGAGGTCAGTTGACAGGAAATCTCATTCTCTGTCATCCAGAATTGCCATCCTTTACACGACGGCAGATTTGGTTTGGTTTAAAGCCCTTGTGCATTCTAAGCAGTGCAGGTGTTCAGCCCCTCCTAGAAGCATTTAGCTGTAAGTGCGGTGTGCTCATCCTTGGTGTTGTTAAATAGCTTTTATAAACACTGTCTGCAAGTGCTCTGATTATAGACGACCTTCCCCCTCTGCTTAGTGTCATCTCATTAATCTATCCATTAGGTGAATAATTCTGGTTTGGGGAACAGAGCAAATACAGAAATTGCACAATGAAACACATTTAATATATTCAAACAACTTTTTCTTAATATAAAGCCAATCATTTGCTATTCATTTTTCATGTCGTGTTGAGTATTTGCAGGCCAACACTGGGAACAGGCTGGTAATTTGGTCCTCCTTAATTTTGGCACCTGTAGTTATTTTAGAACTAGAGGCTGTTTTCTGTGGCTTTACTGCTCTGTAATTCAATACCCTTTTAGGACCTTAATGCTGCCATTACTAGTACATTGGCCTCTATTCTGAATAAAACTCTTTATTACATTTGTTTGTTTAATTTTTATTGGAGAAGAGTTACCCAACAACCACAGGGAATGAATTTCCTAGAAGGTACGGGGCAGTGCCTGGAATCCCTTTCCCATTACTGCCGGTGTGAGCAGGAAAGCTCGAGTCACTCTAGCGATCTGCAGGGTGCAGATGGTTCGCTCTGGGTTTTGTGTAGCCAGGCTGATGCTGGTGGTAGCCCCACTACCCATGAGTCCCCCCTCTGAGTAATGAGCTTGTTTAACTAATCTGTGCACTTCTCTACTGACATGGTTTTCATTTTTCCTTTGAATTTTTTTTCTTGAAAAGATAGTTACTGAAATTTTAATACCTTCATCCATTTTGTTGACCGTTTTCTTTGCTTGTCTATCTTGTCTGTTTTTTCTTTGTGTTCACCTTAGCAGGGGGAGGACGAGGGATGGAACTGGGGCTCCAAAGGGAGAAGGGGATGATGTCTGTGCCCGTTCCTTTGTCTTGGCGACTCGGGAAGATGGGATGAGATGGGAGCGAGTAAATCCAGAAAAGTGTTTCCCCCCTCTCTCTTTGCAACATTTGCTCGTACTTTTGCCGGTTTCTAACACACACAAAAAATTAGTTCTCGTTCAAGCAGCCTATGAGAAGGAGCATGCAGTGCCTGCCTATGCCAGAGTGCTGCCGAATGCTTCCAGCACAACAAAGAGCTCAGACTTGCTAATTTCCAGCATCCCTGGCTACTGGAAGGGAAAGAAACACCTAAAGCCCATATGTAGTGAAGTGCCTGTTATGTAATTACTGCTCCAGCCATCTGGTCCCAGAAGTTGCTGTTGGCTAAAGAGATGGAGGTCGATGTTGCTCCTTTAAGATTCTGAGTTAAGGGTCTGCTGCAGACTTTTGCAAGTAGTCCTGTATGTTTGCATAATTTCATTTCTATTTCTCTTGTTACTGTAATGAAAGGTAATCATAGACAACATATCCAAAACCTTCCCTGTAAAGCTGCAGAAATCACTCATACATAAGATGGAAAATACCCAGGCTCTTGCACCCTTAATTCACTTCTCTTGCATATATGCATTACAAGAGTATGTGATCATGTAATTAAAAACTATTGGCTTGGCAGGACCTTGGCTTACTCCTTGTGCAGAATAAGATAGAGGACTGCAAAAGAGAGGGAATGTTTACTTGTAGTTAAGGCATTGGTGAGGGATGTGGGAGAACTGGATCCTAACCCTGGCGCTGTCACAGGATTCCTGTGTGATGCTGGGCAGAGCCAATCCCCCCGCAGCCACAGAGGGTGTTGAACTCCAGTATCAGCAGCTCGTCTGCTCTAGATTTTTGAATGTTCAACTTTCCAGCCTAAAAAAATCTGTTAGCACTGGTTATTTGTATAAGATATTAATCTGAATAAACATACGTGCAGACAATTGTAGGGAAAGGATGAAAACCTCTTATCAGAGGTTTTATCCCAGATTATTTCCTTCTGTAGCCACTCCAGAGCCCACGACTGAGGCTGGCTGTTTTCATGTTAGAGCTCTCAAGCTTTAAGGGCTCTCTGTGTCCAATTAAACAGTAGCATATCTCTTGAATATTAACACATTAAAAGCAATATACTTCCAGCAAAGAAATCTGATCCTAATTGGCCCTGGAATATTTTATTTTCCAAACTGAGCTGTGAGCCGTTAAGCTTCCTTTTTTAAGACTAAGCAAACATTACATTCTTAGGGGAGAGTCAGCCCAAGGAATGGGGAAAAATAGACTTTCAGACCATACCTGTCAATCTTCCATTTTCCAGTGTTTTGCCCAGAAACAGGCACAGGAACTAATTGACTTCTACCCCTTCTGTCTTTTTTTCCCCTTAACATAGTGACTCAAATTAAAACAAAGATAAAATTCCAGGGGAAGCTGGCATTAATCAGGATTTGGATTAAATTAAATTAAGCACTTTTTATTGAACTCAGCAGTATTAGTTATTAAAACCAGAAGGACTTTCCCAACTAGTGTAAAAAAGCAAACAATGACTCATACTGTGGCATAGATTTTATTGGGAAATTAAAATGCTCATTTTCTCTTGTTCTTTCCTTTTTCCTTCTTTTTTTTTCCTAACTTCAGACAAACACATGTAAACAACTGCTGGTGAGCCCACACTTGCAGACCCTTAGCCCGAAGCCACGCTGCCATTGCTGGCACTGATCTGGCTCTGCTCATGGTGGCACCCGATGGTGACAGTGAAATTGCTTATCCAGAAACTGCTTCCACAGGTCTCCTGTGCCCTTGATATCAAAGGGTCAGTTAAGAGCATGTAGATAATTAAGCCACCTTTAGCAGCCCATAGAGGACAGGTTGTGCCCTGGCAAAAGGAGCACAACGAGCATAATCCTTCTTCTCTAAGATGGGAGACGTGGGTAGCTATAAACCAGTCATTTTCACTTTGATAATGAGGAAGATACTAGAACAAATTATGAGCCAATTTAAAATCACTTCCAGGATGATAAGATGACAAGAAACATTGGTTTAACCTCGGCCAGTCAAGAACAAATTTGTTTTCCTTTTTGACAGCCATTGATTTGGGAAGGTAATAGTAGCTCTGATGTATTTTGGCTGTGAGGTAGTACTTGTCTCTAAAGCAAACCAAGCACACTTGGTTTGGATGAAATAAGTACAAAATAGGTGAAAAAATTATATTCAAAGAAATAAATCCAGCCAGTTCTCTGTCAAACTGGGAAGAGAAATAATGTAGAAAGCCTTAAGGGCCAAGTCCAGTGTTGTTCAATAGTTTCATTAACTTATTTCATTTTTTCCATTCCGATTTAATTTAGAGGGGTTTCAAACAAGCACATATACATTGTTGATTCCCTGTGGCATGTAAGTGTTTGTTAATGAAGACAGCTGAGAAGAAAGGAGATCAGTGGGTGAGGATGTGCAGCCCTCCCCACCATTAAGGTGAGGAGGATGTGAAAAGCTGAAGTTACTGATCTGGACGAGTCCAGGTTGAATTCCTCCTTCCTTGCCCAGCATGGATATAAACTACTGAAAGGGCTTGGAAATTAAGAAAAGAGCATAAATTGATAGCTCTTCACCAGCCAGCTCTATTGCTAGAGATAAAAGATAGATAGATAGATAGATAGATAGATAGATAGATAGATAGATAGATAGAAGCTTTGACTATGACACAGCTGGACTAAAGCACTGGAAAATTTAGTTGTAGATTGATTGGTCAAAAAAGATGTATTTCCCTTGGGTGCTGGGCAGTTTTTTGTTACCAACACAGTGGCCATGCGTCGGTGTATAAGGTGTTACAACACGGCTGGGACAGAAGCACACGTGGGAGCATGAGAGTCCACTAAAAGTTTGGCTTCTGTGGGCAGTGCCTGATTTTTCCTTGTCATTTTGGGCTGTTCATGGCCAGTTCAAATAGCAGTAGCTTTTAGCTGAGCAAGAACTAGGCAGAGTCTTGCTATGTCTCACTGCAGAGGAGCAAGCCTGGCCAAAAGCCACCTTTGTGTATCTGCCTGCTCCAGGGTGGTGCATACTCGGGTGTCCCAAGCGTGTACATGAAGAAGGAAAGTATTTAAGAATCCACAAAGCCTAGGAACATGTGGCACCTTGCGTCTGGATTTCGTTTAAGGGAATTAAGAGCTGATCCTTAGCTGGAATATGAATCAGATCTGATTGTGTCTGTGTTGTCTAAAAGAGGTTGAGTGGTGTGCACGGGCTGGAGCTCAATCTAATGTGGAAAAGTTTGATCCAGAGCTCTGTTTAATTTAATACTTGACTATTCTACCTATTTTAGTTCTGACTCAAAGTTCAGTGTTCTTTCTCATCAGTGGTTGTTTGTATTAGTGGAGGACATGTGTGAACCAGAGGAGAAGGACCTTCATGCATCCAGACCTCAGCAAGTCCAGCAGAAATTCATTACTGGGCTCTAATATGTGGTCTCTCTAGCTAGAGGGACTGGAGGAGCTTTCCCTTCACCCTGCTGCTGTGATGGAGAGGGGGTGGAAATTAATATCCTGCAACATCCCATCAAATCCCCAAATGCAGTCATAGCACTGGGTTAGTAATCCATAGTTTTACAAGGTTTTAAACTTCTAATATACTTCAGATATTTTACGTGCTTCAGTAAGTCTATTGTGCTATATTAAATATATGTTAACGAAAAGTCCCATGATTAGTTTTAGTACCTTTTGATATCTAAATAAACACTGCCTGAATAAGAATATCTATATCAAAGCAAAAATTTTCAGAGTGGTTCAAAGAAATACAATTTAATGCCCTTAATATTATTTCTTTTAATGGGAAACCTCTCTCATTACAATCAGTCTTGACTGTTAAGGTCAGTAGGCCCTAATACAATAATCTTGTCTGTTTTGCATAATAACATTGAACAAAAAGTCTTATTTAGAAATTTCTGCTTAAAACTCACAGCTTCTGGTTGAACCAGAGCAGATTTTAATAAAATTTTCTATTCTTGCCTTAAGAAGATAACATGTGATGGAGAATCATCCACAATGCAGATAAATTGTTCCAATGATTAACTGCCTTCACTGTATGTATGTATAAAAATGAGGCTTATTTCTAGTGCATACATTTGTCTTGCTTCATTCTGTCTCTAAAAACTGCCCTGGCTTTGATAAATTAAAATGCAACGTATAATTAAAAAAAAAAAGTCTTTTTAACATATTCCGGTGCTTAAGAGTTGATTGGCATGCTATCTGTCACTAGAATAAATTGAATAGCTTGAAGTTCTTTGGTATCTCGCTGCAGAGTCATTATGCCAGCGTTTCTAGGAGCAAAGCCATCTCCCATTCATCTGCAAATTTCCCCTTGCTATAGCCAGATAAAAAACCGCATTTCCTGTCCCAAGGAAATCAAAGTGAATAAGAAATTGAGACTTAATTCTTTTTTTTCAGTCTAAGTATGTGAACGTATAATCTGTAGGCTCTTTATTTTGGTGAAATTTTGAAATTTTCCAGTGTGCTGTGTGTGGCAATTAGGCTCAAAAATAGAAAATATTTGAGCTCAACCTCCAGGTGTTGAGCTTCCTGAGTTTTTGTCTACAGTTCCCTTAAGTACCAGGTGTCTTGCAGGTGTCAGGGGACCATGGTGGCTGTGCAGAACCCTCTTATCCAGGAGGCTGCACGAGCCCTGGTAGGCTAACTCCTTTTTTGTAAGTTTGAAAAATGGATTGGGACTTGCCTCTGACCCATCAGGAAGGTTCAGTGGTGAAAAAACTGAGGCTGGAAAATGCAGAGGAGCAAGCAGGTGTTGAGAGGAAGGGGCTTGTGCGGTGCTCAGAGCAGTCTAGATTAAAAAAAGTCCAGTTATAAAATTACACCTCTCCTTAGCCTATACAGTTCCACCTCCAACCTCCCAATTTTCCCTTCACTCCTGTATTTGTGTTCTTTTTCTCTCCATGAAAACAATATTAACCTCAAGAATACAGCCCTGTCACAGACAGCACTGCAGCAGGCTCTCCTGGGAAGCACCCTGTGAGGTGTTGCTCAGGATAAGCACCCTGGTCCTAATTTCATCATCTGGGGTACTGTGGTTTGTCTTCACAGCCACGTGAGTGATGATGACAGATTATGCTTGGTACCAAATCACATGAAATTTGTGCTGGAAGCAGCCAGGAACTTGAACCGATGCATTGCCCAGCTACTGGTGGTTCAGGTTGCATTATGACCAAGCGTTTCCAGTGTGGCAGTAGGCACAGACCTTGACCTCTCTGGTACCCACAAGCAAAATTTTTCTGAACCCCCGAAAGACTGGCAGCACCACTCTCTCTCTCCACTGTAGTCCTTTAATTATAAGTTGCACTATAAATCCCAATTACGGGGATATTTTCCCAAATAACAGGCTTAAAGCAATAATGAGGGTGATGGCAAGTCATTGGGGTGTCCACTTTCAGCCCTCCCTCCTTCTAGGGACTTCTTCTCAGTCCCTCAGAGGGATCTCCTGCATCTCTTGCCTTTAACGGAGAGCCTGGGCAGGAGAGTTGTGGAATTGCCAGTGCATGCCCTAAAGCTGATGGTGCATTTCTTCCTGGTCATTCATCTCAGAGTCCAGGGAATCCATCCAGCCTTCTACCACCCTCAGAGCCCTTCTGGTAATGAGCTCCTCTGCCTAATTACATATGGTGGGAGGAAGCTGCACTGGCTGCATGAGTTGATATTTCCACCTTGTGATTTCCTGGCACTGGTGTTCCCTTTGCAGCAAGGAGCAGTGACCAAAGCTCCCCTGCCCTGCTCAGCTGCATGAGCCCCTGTCTCTGCACCTCTGTGGCTGGTGCTGTGGCTGGAGACATTCCTCTGGCTCATCCCACATAAAGCAAGGCTCTGCTATGGGAACCTTCTTAAGCTGTTTCATACACATGCCAAGAATTAATTTAACTTTTCTGCTGGAGTCTTATCTTTTTGCCTCAGCCATCTTCTGGCTCGACAGGCTCTCTGGCAGCCTTCCTCCTTTTGATGTGTTTGAAAAAAGCTTTTATTAGTTTTAAAGGCTTTAGTAAGTTGTTTCTTAAAATCTTTTTGATTTGCTTTATTATGCTCTTACATTTAATTTGCCAGAGTTTATGCTTTTTCTGGGGTTACTTTTTGGGTCTTTTTCCCTGGCAATCTGTGTGGAGCTCAGAGGAAAAAAAGACTGTTCCTTACACTGCAATGAGGTGGTTCTTGGGCATTTTGTTTCCTGTGTAAATGTCCCAACCTGCCCTTCCTTCCCTGTGATCAAAGTCGGTGTCCAGAAATCTCTTCTGACAAGTGCTGTGGCATCTCTTTCCTTTCCACTCCCAGCTCAGGATCCCAAGGGGCCAGTGCAGTGCAGGAAAATGTGCAATTGCAAAAGGACCCCGGTGTCTCCACACGGGGTGCAGAAATGCATCCTGACTGCAGTAACACACCCTGCCATAGCCACATCCTCAGCCTGCTTTCTCCACGCTGAGCACTGACCAGGAGGGTGATTTAGTGCAGCACCAGGATGTGGAGGCCACTCCACAAACAAACCCTCAGTCATCATTTCTGTTGAGCTGGGCAGATGAGCGGTGTGTTCCTCTGGTGGTGCTGGAGGCTCACTAACCTTTCAGGAAAACTCTTCAGTAAAAACCATGTGATGGGCACCATGCACACCAATCTCTGAAGGTGTTTGGTGGCTGTGTCTACAGATGCTTTGTCCCACAGCGTCCTGCTGACCCCACTGTGGGGCAGGAGCAGACAGGCTCCTGGCTAAGAGCAAGCAGTGCTGCTGTCACCACCCACACCCATCACTGTCACGGAGTGGCTGTGGCAGAAGATCAGCAGGACCTTCTTGTGAGCACAGTGCAGCCAGCCTTCAGCAGTACCAGCTGTGTCTCCTCCCTGCTCCTGGCCTCCAATCTCCTCCTTGCTGTGATTTTCTCTTCTCAGTCCAGGACTGTGTAGCTGCAGAATTTAATCCTCTGCTGTATCAGCACAGGAATGCCTCCATCACCAAGGTGGTGATGCCTAATTTAGGTCATTTCCATCCCCTCTTGCATTTCTAGCCTGTAATCTGGACACAGGGTATCTCGGCCCCAGCAGAAGCCCACCTGTGAGCTAGCTGTGCCCATCACCCCGAGCACCAGCCCTTGTTTAATTGACTGATGTAAGGTTTCTTGACATGTAAGTACATATTGCTAATTGCTAATATGGAAGTGCATCTCCTCTTTCCTTCCAAAGATAATTACTTTGCCGTTTCCTCAGCCTTCTTTGAATGAACCACTAGTGGATTCTTGATTCATGCGTGACATTTGATTACCTTTTCATAGGCGTATCTTACTTAACTCTAAGTGTTATTAATGTCCATAAAATTACCCAGCCCCAAAACACAGTGAAAATGCAATGAAAGCCTTAGCTTTGGTGAATTTTAGAGAGTGTGAATCCCAGAGAAGGGCTGTGTGTCACGCAGCCATATGTTCCCTTGGGGCAATCACGTCCCAAACCCCAGAAATGGTCGCAGCCACTGCTTTAAAAGGCTCATGTGTGAGTTACCTCATGCACTTGGGCTGCTTGCATTGCCTTTGTAGCAGGAAAGTACATGTGCTTTTCTCCTTGTTGAACTTGTTACTGCCCTGAGCAGTATATGGAAACAACCTAGACATGTTTTGCTGTTAGTGGTGCTCCTGCAGTCCCTCTGTTCTTGTTCAAGAGCACTGCAAGGCTGAGCCCCTGCTAAGTGAATTAGCCAGCTTCAAAGCCAGCTGTTTTGCAGCAGCAGAGCTGGTGGATGGTCTTTTTATTAGTGTTCACATCACATTTAAGCTGCTTTAAAATGGCAGATTTAAGTTCCAGAAACGTGAGGTTTAAGGAGTTTGTGCTTTGCAGAAATGCTTACTGAGACCTTGGAGAGCAGATCCATGCTGGTGGCTCTTGGAGCAGCGCTGTGTGCTTTGGCACACGGTGGCATTAGTGCTGCCTCCTGCCTGTCTGCATGGCTGTGAAACTTGGGGGTGCCTGGGGATGGGGACCCCTCCACGGCACGTGTTCCCTGAAGTGACTTCTGAGGGAAGAGAGCCTCCAACACCATAATTCAGTGCCAGCAGCTTGAGTACCATTTAGTTTCATGCTGTTTGGATTGTCGACTCTCAACATGGGAGCACAGTTCCATGGTAGCCCCTCCTCAGGCACTGAAGGAGTCCTACTCCCACTGACAGAATCTATGAACAGATAGTTAAATGTGTTAGGGCTGGGACTTGAGCTCCCATGGGTTTCTGTCCTTGGGAGGGGTTTCTCTCACTGAATGAACAGGGTGGTGGAAGAGATGAGGAGGAGAATAGCACTAGGTGTTATGGCATGTCCTCACTTCAGCTCGCTGCACGAAAAGACAAATGGACTGTGTGCGCCCTGGGGATTTAGCTGCCACAGAGCATCTCTCATCCCAGCAGATGTGCAGGCTTCAGCTTGCTCAGCATCCAAGTGTCTCAGAGCGAAGCTGACTAGAGACACACGTGAAACTTTATATGCTCAGAAATAAGATGGGCATCATAGGCAAAAGAGTGTTCCTCCCAGTTTAGTGTGATGGTATTTGGGATAATAATGACAGGAAGAGGAGCCTCGGGGCTGGTGGTTGCAGTAATGGCTAGGGGCTGCTTGGGTACCTGGGAGGTGCTCCAGTTCCCCTGGATTATGATACACACATGGTGGTGGGGGTGTCATATTCTGAGGAGAAAAAGCAAGGTTTTACTTCAAGTAACTTAATGAGTGACAGACAGGTACAGGTCTTTGGCAGCATTATAGAGGGCAAAAAGATGACAGGTAGTGGAGATATTCATACACCAGAGAGCCTGGGAGAAAATGAAGGGATGTGGGAAGCTACATGCAAATAGAAACCTCATGCTTAGGGAAAAGCTGTGCTTGTTCAGCAGGAGAAGGCTAACTCCTAGGAATCCGTTTGTGCACTGCAAGCATCACCCACAAGAAGTTCATCCCTGTCAGGATGCTGGTGCCTCCTGGTGTCTGAAGGAAGTTTCTGTTCAAGCAGTGTGGAGGCGGACACCTTCTATGCTTTGGCTGTATGAGGTTCTCATTGTAACATTAGTGCTTCTTTTAATTGAAAGTCATGATTGAAATTAAAATTGCTGTTCAGTACCTGCTGACACTGATGATTTTGAAATCACTTTTCTGTGTCCCAAGTGCCTCCCTGTGCTGCTGAGGAAGAACTGTGCCAGGGACCCCTGGGTCTGTTCCATCCATGGCCCTCACACCCACTCTGCATATGAGATGCACATAAAACCAGCCCTTAATCTCTTTTTATTGCATGGTGCTTGCCCTCTGCTTTAAAATGAGGAAGGCACACAGCTCTGGTACTCTGTGACTAACTGATTTCATATCTGCTTCTTAAGTGGCTTCTTTAGGAGGTCCAAGAGAACCTGTAAAAGCTTTTGTGATGGTATCGAGTGCCTGGTGAATCCTAAATCCTAAACTCCTGAGTCCTAAACACCCACTCTGCTGTCATGTTATTTATTAAGCAACTCAGGCTAATCTTTTCCAGGAAAGATGTTTCTCATAATCTGCCAATTCATGTTACTTTCTTAATGACTAAGTCCTTGCAATTAAGTGGGGCTTGGCCAGAGTTAAGTTGGAAAGTGCTGTCCAATGAAAGATGCACAGAAATCGTAATGACACAGTTATCACTGGGGTGTGGCCTTGGCAGGGACAGGCCCCCCAGTTTCTGTGCAGGATGGACAGAGCAGTGTGCTTGCAGCTCATCTGACATGACTTCTCTGGGATGTAGGGTGGGTGGGCTTTGTGGTGACGAGCCTTGAGCTCAGGTTTAGTACTAAGCAGGGCTTAAGTAACAAATTATTTCATTAACCTGCCTAACCCTATATGTTTACAATGGTAGGGTGAAGGTATGAAATAACAGAATGCATCATCATTTAAAGAGCAGGTTTGCCTGAAGTTTGCAGCATCTTGAGGATCTGAGCCTGATTTGTCAGTCACTGACACTCTCCCAAGACTGAAGTGCAGCATCTTGGCTTCTCCTGTTCTTCAAACTGCTACTCACAGCAGAAATAGGTGACCTGATCCTCTTCTAATGTCTTTCCCCCATTTACCCAGCCCAGGTTCCCCTGGGTGGGCACTGGAATATCATGAGTGCCATATCATGTTATATCATGCATGTCCATGTGGAGATCTGCCCAGTTTTGTCTCCCCTTAGCTCTGGTTCCCTCATTAATGTTTCTGCTATACACCATCATGAGACAGGGATAATTGGGTGAGTCATAAATCACTGTCTGCTCTGGGAATTGTGAAGTGTGTATTTTAAAGCCCAAGAATCTCATGTCATAGTTGATGTCTTTGTTCACATGTTGACAGCTCATGATAGTCCAGTTATTCCAGCTGCCCCATGTCTGAGGCTCCCAAACCTTACATCATTGCTTGCACCCTATCCCAGGAAACATTTAATGCTTCACTGAGCAGGCAGCAATATAAAAGTGGATCATTTGTTTTCTATTTAGGAAAAAAAATTTAAAATCTGCTGCTTTTTGCTATTTAGTAAAATTCAAATTACTGAGTTCAGTGAAGGTGGCTCTGGGAAGTACTTTTGGCTGTGTGGGGCAACAGCCTCGATGATGTGATGACTTTTTCTGAGTTTTATATGGACTGAGGTTTTTTCCAAGAATCATTTTCTGTGCATTGATGCGTGACTCACGTGTGAACAGGAACGGCTCTTTGTGTGTTGCTGTAACTGGAAGTTTAGGCCCTCTGCAGGACAGAGTTTGGTGCAATCTCCAAGCTCCCCTGATTTTCCCTTGTCGCTGAGAGTTGTCTTTACTCTTTGCTTCTTATTCCCTGGGCTCTCCATGCACCATTTGAGACTGATATTGAACACATTCAATTTGCTGTTTCACCTGGATGAGTGAAGGTGGTGGAGTGGAGGGGACTCCACAGGGTACCAAGAGGTATTGGGTCCTTTTTGTGAAGGAGCCTTCACAAACTTGGTCAGCTCAGTGTATCAAAAAACCAACTAAAATGTGACTTGATTTGCGTGCTCTCATGAAAAAAACACATAATCTACTGCAAGGTCTCTTGATCTAATGACTAGAGGCAGAACAAGAGTCAGGGTCTGGAAGCCAAGACCAAAGAATTCCAATTAGAACTGGGACACAAATATTTAGCCAGCTACATAAACTACCTAAGGAAAAAAAAAAGGTGTTTTCTCTTCGTCTTGTAATGCTTTATATTCAGTCTGGCTGCCTTTATAGAAGCTACGGTTCAGCCAAATTTGAGTTATTTGGCTCAGCATATGTATAAATGGGTGAAATACTATAGTGTGTGATGCACAGGAGGTCAGACAAGGTGATCTGATGGTTCCTCCTCCTTTAGAGCCTCTATGAAGTTTTAGTGTGGGCAGAAGGATGGGGCCAGTTAAGGTCTGAGGCTGTGACTCCATCTATATGGTCCTGGGATTAGCAGAGGGTCTGTGTGTGACCCTGCCTCTTGTTCCTCTGATCTCAGGGAGGATGCTCTGAAGAGAAGCTGAAGGTTTGCAAGCCATCTATAAAACTGAATTCCCATGTTTTGGTTTTGTTTTTTTCCAGCCAGCACTTAAGCCATGCATGTTCCAGACCACATATGAGTTTGAAATGTTCCATCATGTTTTCATTATTTGTTTAAAAATGGGAATTGTCAAGATCTCTTTTGCTCTAATTACCTGATATTATAGGGCTTCAGTGCACCTCTTTACACTCTCCAGAATGTGCCCTTGGGATGTGACAAGTCTGAGTTGTGCAGCAGATGCTTTCAGAAGAAAGTTGTTGGCATGAGTGGCTGAAAATAGAAGCTTGTTTACAAGGCTGGTTTTGCATTATCAGCTGTAGTGCTCCAATAATTAAGGCTGTGAACCTAATTAGCTCAACACTCCATAATTCTCTTCTGTCTCTCCAGGGGCTTGTCTGTCTACAGCTCTGTACTGCTTCAGCTTATGCTGGGAACGTCTTTATCCCAGGGCAGCCGCGTTCACACAAGTACCACCTCAACTGCCATGAATCCTGTGCTCCTTTTTCAAGTGCACAAACCCTCCACAGGGCTTTCTAGAGAGCCCATACTGGGATTATTTGGCTGCTTTTATTAAAACCATGCAAGCAGAAGTACTGATCTCTCCTGAAGCATCAGCAGAACTGAATGATGCCATTGTTACTACTGATTGAGAGGGTGCTTTTACACTGGCTTCAAGCTTGTGTCTGTTCTTAAATGGAAAATGTTTTTTAATGCTGAATAATGTAGTAACATTTCTGGCTAGCACAGCCTTTTTGACAATGAAACATTGCCACGCACTTGAGAACAGCTCATGGCAGCTGCTTTCACCTCTCCCATCTGGGTTAGGTGTCTTCTGAGCAGGTCTGAGCCTGTGCAGGGGATGGTGTTCTCTCCATCCCCGACCCAAAGTGGCCTGTTCCTCAGTGACACCCTTGCAGCGTGCCCAAGCACGTCCCATGGCCGAGATCGCCCTGTCCCTGGGCATTGTCTTCTGTGTATTTCCTGACCCTCAGAGCCAACCCACGCACAACTGGGAGATGTTTTCCTTCTTGAGTGCGTGAGTTTCAGCTGTTCTGACTATCCTGTGTGTGCGTCCTTCCTGTTTGGACAGATACTTGATACATACACCTCAAATGGAAAGGGCTGGACATGATTAAAACACACTGTCTAGCCACAGGCATCTTTTTTTCACTCAATCTTCCCCACAAAGCAAACCTGACGGGTTGTAATGATATTTAGAGTTCATTGTGCAAAGTATTCAGTAATTCTTTAACTGTTTTAGATGCAGAGAGATAGATGTAAGGTGCTCCGTGCTGACATGCTGTGCCTGCCTGTTTTGTGACTGAGACTTTCTAGGCTTGCACTGAGGTACTTTCTATTTCTGCAAAAATACCTTGGCATAAAAACATCAAACCTTCCTTATTTATTTGGAGTTAAGTTGGTATGTTAACTGATGAGCTTTATCAAAATACTTACGTTTTTAAATTCACTGAACTCCCACGATAACTAATGTTCCAAGTTATTAACGTGCAACATTAACATCTCCCTCTAATTACAGGTCTGTGATGAAAGCCTGTTTCCCAGCAGGTGTGTAACTCTAGAACGTGCAATGGTTCCTGGAATGTGATTAGCAACTCTGAATCAAGGCAAGATTGTTCCCTTGGACATACTGGCTCTGCCCAGGGCGATGGCATTCCCACAGTGTATCACCTCACATCATGCTGTTCACATGCAAGTGCAAATCCATATTTCCTTTACTCTTTTAAAAACAGTGCTGGCATGGCACAGATGCCTTGAAAGTCAAGGTAAAAGCAAGTGCTGATGTGCTGGGTTTCAAGAGCCATGTTGTTACATGGTTATGTGTGACATGATTGGCAGAACATCAGCAGCTAAAGCAAATGCACTCTTTCTTCCTTAGCCTTGCCCACACTCTGCGGGCTTCCTGCTGCATGCTGCCAATCGGCACAAGGCTGAGCAGAGTGGCATTGTCCCCATCAGGACAGTGGGGAATGGGACTAACCTTTTATCTTCCATGTTGTCTTTCGTTCTGGTTCACAAATGCTCCAGTGAGTTAATTGCTAGCAGAGGGAGAGGGTAGAAGAGGAGAGGGATATTTTCAGCTGAGACTGAGACAAGGACAGGAGCTGTGAAGAGTGGTAATACTGAGACTCGACTCTCTGGCCCCGCAGAGGGGAACGTTTGTGATGGATCCGTGGAACTGTGGAGCTGGCTCGCCGAGCAGAGCCGCAAGGGCAGGTCCAGAGCTGTTATGCTAGAGAGCATAAAGGCAAAACCTGCCACACTTATAATGGATAATTTATGATGTAACACGCACAGAAACAGAGCCCCTCCATTTTGTGAAACAGAATGTCCTCTAGAAAATATTTGCACTTAGCTATTACACGCAGATACAAGGAAATTCTTTCAGGAGGGTTTGAGTCTAATAAAATGGGAATGTGTGACCTGGCCTGCATCATTATTTGCCCAGTCTTATCCTTTTGTTATTATTTCCAAATGTGGAATTTTCATTCCTGACAATTCTGCAGGTGAAGCTAGGCCAACAGAAAACAACGGTCTCCCACAATTGCAGGGAACACCTATTAGGGCTGTAAGGAGTCTAGCAGTGCAGGCCAGCATCCAGAATGGCACGTGTTCCTAGGAACTGTGCAAATGTCCCTGTCAGCACCAAGGAGCCCCATGCCCACATGGGTGCCGAGGTGCTGATTGGCCTGGTTGGACCCCCACAGGGCTGGGCAATGTTTGCTCTCAGCCCTCCCCTATGAGCAGATGGGTTGCCTTGGCCAAAAAAGTGCAGTGTTTGGCTCTGATGTTCCGGGATGCAACAGCTTACAGATGGCACCGTCCCCTCCTCTTCCAGGACATAAATCCTTGGGGACGGAGGCCGTGCCATCTCTACAAGCTCATGTTGGAGAGTTGGTCCTTGCATGATGCAGAAGACACAGCTGTTGTAAGCACACCACTGGCAAGTTCCAGGGCTTTTTTTCTGCTCTAATATTTATGATTTTACCTACCAAAAGATCTCTTTTTATAAAATGTGAACGTTCCCACTTCTACGCCTGCCAGATATTACAGCTGGGAGAGCTGGATCCTTCAAGTGTGTCCTTGTTTCTAGTAATAAAACCAAATTTGGACACCAGCATGCAATATTTGTGAAGGGGTTTCCGCTGGTTTTGTGGCACAGACGTGGCGGGTCCCGGTGCCTGGTGTTAGCTGGTGGTCAGTGTGGGCTGCGGCAGAGCCACTGCTACCGCAGTGTGGGGACGCTGGGGCTGCAGGATGAGGAGCAATCAGGATGAATGCAATGACTATTTCCCAGAATGTAAACAGCCTTGCAGTTTAATGGCTCTATTTATGTTGATGGAGATCAGGAAACACACTTTGTTATTTTAGTCTGAATAAGCTCATGCAGATGGTAAGCAGAAGCAACGTGTTTGGAGTTTCTGGTGTTCTCTGACAAGCCAGGTCGCACATGAGTGTGTTAACCTTGCCTTTGAAAAGCTCTTGATTTTTATCAGCTTGTTTACCAAACTGTCACAACAAGGCATAAAACCACAGAAGACCCACATGCCGATATGAGAAATGTGCATGTTCTTGGTACTGGAAGAGGAATAGGAGCTTTCTGCTCTTTGTTAAATGCAGCAACAAGCCATTTTTTTTCTACAAACCTTGGAGTGAGCTGTCAAGTGGAGAGACAGGGCTACAGGAAGATGTTCCATGTGACAAATTGCTCCTTGCTCCCACCACCTCCAGCCCTCACAGATGTGCAGAGTGGGATGTGTCAAGTTGCTCAAAAAAACCCATTTTTATTCTATCATTTACGGGCACCAGTAAGTCCCCTCTTCCCCCTGGGCAGAGGCTTCTCGGGTCAGCTCCCCATGAGCTGGTGCTGCAACTGCGAGAGCCGAACGAGTTAAGCTGTGCTCACTGTTCCAAGTGGGAGCGAAGAGCCATTGCAAAATGTTTTCTCTCCCGCTGGCTCTGCGTGTTGTTTTAAAATTAAATTGGTTCTGGTTAGCAAACAAGAACAGGACAGCAAAATTAAATTTTCTGAGGAATGTTGTGAATCCTGTGTGAAAAATAAACCCCAAAATATTTTTTCCCTCCCGCACTCTTTGGCTTGCCTTTGTCCCCTCTTTGCCTGCCATGCCTCCCTCTCTGTTCTCTCCATGGATGTGTTGGTGGGTGGCAAGGCTGGTGTCCTTATGCTGAGGTGCTGTGGAGAGCACAGGAGTGGCAGTTAATGGGAGCTGGGATGTCATGGCTTGGCCATGAAAATTCATTTCTTTTCCCCTTCTGCTTATTGTCTCACATCTTCCTTCCTTGCTCCTTTGTTCTTGCTGGGCTCCCAGACCACGCTCTGTCTGAGGGACATTGTTGCTCCCTCTCTGGCAGATCAATGCTGTGCAGGTCTGGAGCATACCTTGGGCATGTAGCGGGCACAGTATTCATCTCAGAGGCAGAACTGGACCTATGAAGTATAGCTCAGCCCCACACAGATGACTACTGCCGGCCATCTGCAACACTTCAGTCTCGCTGGAGTCCAGTGCAGACTGCATTGGAGGAGCTACACCCACACAGGGCTCTGTGATGGACAACACAGATTTCTCCCTGTCTGCTTCCATCTTTCTTATTTATTTATTTGTGTGCAGATGGAAAATCTTTGACACAAATTGGCACTCCTCAGATTCCGTTCCTTTGGAAAGCTTCTGCAGCTCTTAAAAGCTTCTCCTCCATTTGGTCAGCCCTGCAGGCATTCACTGTACACTTCATAAGTCATTTCTCTAGTCATTGCCTCAGTATTGTGTCAAGTCTTCTTGGATCTTTATTTATAATTTGGCATGAGTCTGTTCTGAGGGTTCAGCAGACTCTCACTGTTTCATGTGAGCTAGGACATCTTGCTTTCAGACCTTCAGGTGGCACAGCAGGTTACTCCGAGCTGAGTTTCACCGTACTCATGGTGCATGTGATGTCCCGGGGCTATCACTGTATCCTGGCTGTTACTATTGCTTTTATTTGGGAAGTACAACTCCTGAAGCCTTGTGTCCTTGCTGCCCTGTGCCACCAATTCCTGGAGGCCAATCATGGTGTGGTTGTCCGTCCTGTGCTCTTCTCCAGGTGTCTCCTCTAGGCCATTGCTGGAGATGGGAGGCTCAAACCGTCCTCCAGCATGATGTGGAGCAATCACATGGGCTCACCTGGCTGGCAAAGACATAGAGTGTAAGACAACAAGTCTAAGAGAAGATTAAATGTCTCTTGGGAGGCAGCATGAGTCTGCTGAAACTTTGCTTCCAGGTGGCATGTGAGGATGGGCGCCTCATCCCTGTGAGCAGTGTTTTCTGGAGAAGGGCTGTGTGTTGGACCTCTTGCCTGGAACAGGGCTGGCGTGGGCAGCCAGGGAGCACTCCTCCCTCACCATCAGACCATTAGAATAAATAAAAAAAACTCCGCTTACGCTGGATGAAATCAAGTCTTCTGGATCGCGGCCTAAACACGGTCAACAGCTCCTCTGGGCCCTTGAGCTGCCAATAGCTTGCACCTCCTAGTGAGTCTGTCCTTGGGAAGGAGCCATTAGAGGCTAAGGAAACTTCGCAGATCTCCATCCTTCGAGAAGTGGGAAATCATCACTGATAGGACTTGCAGCACCTCTTGTGTCAGGAAATGGAATACACAGGAAACACAGTGGTTAAAACCCAGCTCTCATGCAGTGTCCCAGCCAATGCCTTCCCGGAGCATGGTTATCAACAGCATTTCCAAAACTCCTCCAGGGCACTGTGGAGGCTGGGTTGCCCTTCTGCTCTGTCCTTGTAGTGATTAGATTGTATTTGAGTGAAGAGCCGTCAGAAAGCTAGTGAGGTTTTCCTGATCCTCTGGTAGTTGTGGGCTTATGTTGTGACAAGTCCATCCCAGGACATGTCAGCACTGGAGTACGAGTAAAATTCACCAGAAAGAAATCATGATTGACTAGGGCCTGATGGACCAGCTTGATAAACTTCTCCCTGCTGCTGCCACCTCTTCTAACACAAGTGCTGCATGTGTGACTTTCTTGATTGGACAGCCAAAAGTGCTCTAGAAAGATAGAGTCTGTTTCTACACACATATGCATAAAATATTTCACATTCCTCCCTTAATCACTAGAGATATATTCTTCATTGCCATCAGTCTTTGTGATCAAAGCTGTTGTGTTGCACAGCAGTACATCACCACTAGGTCTGGTCAGTGGGAAGAGACTGAGGCTTCCCAAGTTTGCAGCTTTCATCCTGGGCACCCTCTGTCTCTCTGTTTTCTCTCCAGGAGGTGATCCTAGTGACTGACTTGTCCTCCTGGTGTCCAGATGCTTGCCCTGTTTGTCCCCCTGGTGCTGACATAGCACAAGATCATGTGAAACCCTTGGTCTGTGGTTGCAAACGTGGTTTGAGTTTTTAGGGTTTTATCCTATCACCTCTCTTTAAATGGGAATTCCTTATGCTAAAGTTTCAGACTGAGGGTTTGAGGAGATGACCTGAAATCTGAGTGAGAATCTGTTGAGTCATTTCTGAGTGCTGTGAGCATAAGTATATTCCTCAGTTCGGAACATGTAGCATTTTTCAGCTGTACAATAATGCACAACAAGCCACATTTTGCAGGATGAGGCTTCCAACATCCACAGCCTCGGCAGTAAATGGAGCAAGGTCATTGCTAATCTGGAAAGTAAATGCTTTTGAAGCATTTCCTCTCAGGACAAGACTTAGTCTTTTCTTCCAGCTGCTAACACCTTTCTTCCTGCTCAGAGCAAGCCCATAACCTTCCTCAGACACAGAAAATTTCCTGTTCTCCACTGTCAGAAGCTTTCATCCCTCCTTTCGTGTCTCCCTTTAATCTCCCCCAGCATGCCATGGTGTGTCCATCTGCCTTTCCCTGGGCTCACCTTTTCTTGCACTTCCCTCTCCTAATGCTGCCCACATGGTTCCCATTTACCAAAGGTGGGAGCCAGTGGGCATATCCCATAAGTAATCTGAGGGGATGGGGTTTTCAGGTAGAATTATTTAATTAGAGACTGCCAAGCAGTTTGGGGGGGAAATTATTTTAATAAGTTGATTTTAATATTTTCCATGCATTTATTTTTCAGCAGAGATTATGCCATATCCAGAAATAAAACCATTTACTTAACCAGTGAGATATTCAGTTAAACCCTGAGAAATTGTGCTTTTTTAGATCAACCTTTATCCCCAAGAATTGCCTCAGAAGGCTGTCTCCTCTGGCTGGGGGCAGAATCCCTTTCAGAGGTTTAACGGTGGTTATTTGTTTAGCTGAGTAAGTTGAAAAATCTGACAAGTATATTGCAAAAACCTCAGATCCCTCTCCCAGAAGGCAAGCCAATGACACCATTAGCTTAATCCAGCACCTCATATACTCAATTTTAATACGACTCTTTAGCTCCAGAGTTTGATGTATTTTCAGTTGAAGGATTTGTGTTTCAGTAGTAAGAGGGGAGCAGGAGGGAGGGCAGTGCTGTAGGTCGCTCAGCAGTTGGGTACACACATGTATTAAAAGCCACGCAGAGGATCTGCTCATGAAAAGAGCTGACGTCTGACATCTAAATCCATTCAGTAAGTGGAGTAACTCACGGCGCAGCCTTTTGCTCTGTGTTTAGCTGAGTCCCACACACCACGAGTGAGTTGTGCTCTCCTCTGCCTCTTCTGCCTACGTGGCTCCCTCTGTTTTTGACAGCCACCTCTAGGCATGATACCATTAATGGATGATACTTTGGGGCTACGGTCCTGGCAGGCTGTGTGAGCACCCTCCCCATCACTACAGCGACCAAGGATGTGCCAGCCAGTGCAGAGGAGCTGTGTGGCAGCAGTGCCTTCAGGGTGATTGCTGTGAAATTTAGCATCCATCCCATCCAAGTCCATATACCTGCAGTGTTGTTCCACAGGGCTGGGCTGGCTTTGGGCTATTGTCCAGGAATACAAAGAGGTGTGGAGCTTCAAGAGAGTTCACTCAAGGCACTTTGGATGCTTACATCACTAGGAGTCATCCCTGTTCTTCCCTGCTCACCTTGAGAGAACAAAGTAGTTCAGGTGATATCTCCATTGCACTAAAGCTGGAGGAGATGCATCCCCCTGAAATGCTGGCAAATGGTGAGGGGAAGTTGAGAGTATTTGGGATGCATCTGTGCCCAGGGGAGTAAAGCAATAAATATACTTCCAGTGTACCAGGAGTGAAAACCACTTCAGCAAAATGCAGAATTATTCTAAGAGGGCATGTTGATAGTGGCAAAATTCTGGGTGAAAAATGCAGAAAAGGTATTTATTGAATACATATGAATCTTCTGTATTTGGCAAAACAATTTGACACAGATTTCATAGTGATTATTGAGCACTTCTGTGGTTTAGGTTTCCTAAGTGGTCTTTCATTTGTTCTGTCCCTCTTCAGGTGTGCTGCTCTTTCACACGTCAGATTAATGTAACTAACAGCCATGTCACAGTTAATTGTCTCGATGAAAACTAAAGAAAAGAGCTGTTTCTGTGTCAATATGTTGCTTACTCTTTTGCACTGAGTTACCAATTGATATTTTCCTCTTTCTTTCTCTTGTTTGTATATATTTGCAGGGTATTTTCCTGCTGTTCTTTCTGCTGCTCTCTCCCCTGACCCACAGCACAGCTGTTGCCTCTCCATGTCTCACTAGTTGGGAAATGCTGTCTTAAACTCCCTTCCCCAGAGATCCTCTTGACCTGTGCCCTGAATTTGTTCAAATTTGCTTTTTTTGAAATACATTATCTTTAATCCGTTTTACTTATTCCTTCACTGCCTTAACTTGCTGGACTTTTTTTTTTGTAACCACTTGCGCTCAAATTTACTTCCATTTTTGGATTATTAATCAACTTTCTGTATCAATAATATCCAAGTAATAAACATCTCCTCCCCTGTTACTTTCCCTTCTCCAGAGCAACTTTTCCCCACGCATTCCAGCAGCTTGGAGTGTCTGGGACCTGCCCTGCTCTGTCTTTAGCAGATAACAGGGTAATTAAAATTACCAGTTCCTACCAAGTCCAGTTATTTTAGCTGCTTTAGTCCGACACTCAAAAAGATGTCCTCCATGTTCTGTTTGTCATTAATGAAGTTCTGTGGGACATCTCCTGTGCTCCTTTTCTTTGTCTTGGTCCCTGGAGACACGCACAGCATCTGTTTCTCACCTCTTTTTGAACCTCAAAATATTCTTCATACAAAAAACCCCAATTAACCCTCCTATTTCCTTCTTCTTTTTCTTAACCAGGTGACATCATTTCATATCAGCATTCCCCTCCCACAATCTTTCCATGAAGAATGTGTGAGGCTAATTGCTGTAGTTGTTTATAAGGGCTTTAAATGTGTCTTGTTTGTTCTCCTGGCACTTATGTACAGACAAGGCTGCTTTGGCTCTGCAGCTGGTGAAGAGGAGACGAAGTCTGAGCAGACCTGTCCTCTCACAGCAAATCAGTTGGTTCATGAGATGCTAAATGCCCCACATAGCAGTGGTTTGTTGACAGTGCTTGGTAAGGCTTGTACGACAGCAAAGAGCTGAAGAATTGATTGGAAGCTTGGAACATCTTGCATTACTGTGAACACGCTGAAGACCTGCAACAAATACTGCTTAATGAAAGTGTGTTTGGAGGAGGCTTGACCTTAATCTTGAGCTATCCACAAGGAACAAAAACCCAGAAGGGCAGGGGTATAGCAAGATCCAGTCACTAGAAGGCCAAAACAGGTAAGTTTGGACTTGAAGCCAGGTGCCTATTTTGACCATGGATGTTAAATAACTGCAAAATTTCATGCAGGGGTAGGCTGATTTCCATACTTGCAGCAGATTTTAAGCCGACAGTGGGTGCCTTTACGAAATATCTGATCTGTCCTGCTGAGGGACTGGGTTTGACTCGTGCACTCCATATGTGCGTCCCAGGCTGCCTGGTGCAGGACATCAGGCTAGCAATGCTGGCCTTTTCCAGCCATTCATCTGTGCCTCCAAAATCAGGTTCAGACTCCACCCTGTGTGCTTTGGTACAAGATTCCCCCAAAGATTAGCCGGGGAGAGCTCCTGCCAAACCGGGTCCCTCCAGCTGAGCCGTATCTGAGAGCCCAGAGGAGCAGAGAGAGCCAGGGCTAGTTGCTTCAAGTATTTTACAGATTAAGACCCGGGTCTGGGATCTGTGGGAATCAGTGGAGGTCTGACCCCAGCAGGTTGTGGTCCTTGCTGCAGCACTCGCAGTCTGCACCAGTTCCTCACTCGCCAAGCATGGTCAGTCGCTGTTGTGCTCAAACACAGCCACACTTGGCACTGCAGACGAGCCCTCTGACATTATCTGAGTGCAGCTGGAGGCATCTACTTTAGCCTTGAAAATGCCTCTTTCTTGGCAGAGCTCTGTGTTTATTATAATGCTGTCTGTAATGTGCAAAAGTACATTTCTGTTTTAACTTCCTTCTTTATGTACTAAAGAGTGTGGTTTTAATTAAGGATTTCAGATTGAAACATTTCCGGTTTTATGTGTTGTTTTTTGGTTGGGGTTTTTGGGTGGGTTTTTTTTTTAAGACAGTTTTCAGCTAAAATGTTTCAGAGTTTTGAAAAATACCAGATGCCCAGCTCACAAAGTGTGCGAAGAGCCGTAGTCACTCCCTCTTCCTCCCAGGGAAGTCAGCTGCTCCGCTGAGTAGGAACAGCCAGGGGCGGCCGATGGCGAGAATGGGGTCAGCAGGCAGGAGAGGATGTGCCGGGACAGGGACAGGCGGTTTCAGCAGCGCACCATGACTGCGGCTGCTTGCACGATAGGAAACACTGACTCAGACCCACAGAACAAAGCACCTGATATTTGTGGACTCTGGGTTTGTAGAATAGCTAGGGATTGTAAGAGGAGATGGCCAGACCCCTGTTTAGCAGCAGAGCATTTCTGCTGCAGCACCCGGCGTTGAGGGACTTCAGACGTGCCCCTGCCATCCCTGGCCACCGGCTGCAGTCCCCCCGCTTGGGGAAGAGAGGCAAACAGCTTGTGAAGTAAACCAGTTGTTTTGCTGCACATCAACTGCCATAAAAGGAATAATAAAACAAAGGCAGATTTTAGCTCTCCTGGTAGTAGAAGAGCTCAAAAACATCTATAAAGGCACCCCAAATTTTTGAAAACAGCAGGCAATGAAAATTATGTTAAAACCAGGTTTCTTGAGCCAGTCCCATGCTTTTTGTGAGTTTGACTCACGATTTTTGAATGTTGGGGTTTGGCAACACTGAAGTCCTCAGTTTGAATTTGTTCCCGATGTGGTAGTTCAGCCTCCTCGCATGACTGATCAATGTCACTCTGCTCTGGAGCAGCCAGAGATCTGGAGGGTGGGAGGCAAAGGGCCTGGTACAAGGCTCTGCTCCTTCTGTGGCTCCAGGGATGCTGTGGGGTGGATCTGGCTTGCATCCCTGCATGAGGCTCTTCTGAATCAAGCCGTGTGTCTGCCACATGACAGCAGTTTAGGCAGCAAAAAATGGAGTATGGGAGCTGCTGGCTGGGCTGAAGAGGATTGGTGAGCTAGATGCACAGCTTACCTGGGCTAAGCATTTTGCTGAGATTAAGTGAACATGTTAAAAGCATGCTTTGTGGTTGTGCATCTTTCACTCCAGTTTAGCCATGCAGCATCTGCACAGGGTGTTGCTCAGCCTGTGCTGCCCAGCTCGCTTTTTGCTGGGAAGTGCTGAAAACATCCATCCTCTTGCTGCAGTGATAGTGCTTAAGGTGCTGCTAGAAAAAGTATTTCTAAAGAAAACCTCTGCCTTGCATCTGTGGCAGCTTGAAAGAACAACGTGGATGCACCTTGCCTGAGCAGCAAGTGATGCACAGGGTATGTGGGTTCCCGTCATGGCTGTTGTCACCTGCCCTACAGCTGGCAGGAGGAGGTGAGTGTGGGGACAGGCCCAGCACAGTTATTGCCTTCTCACTCTGCCTTGTGTTACAATATCCAGCTGAACAGCAAGCTTTGGCATTATCTTGTGTGTACCTCTGTGGGTTTGGGCTGCACAGGGTTTCCTGTGCCTGAGGGGTCAGACTCAGTCACAGGAGGTCCCCCTCCATGTGGCTAGGGAGCAACACTGTGCAAGGACCATGTCACCTCTCCTGGCAGCACAGAAGTGGCTCGTGTTTGCACCTGAAGTCAGCTTTAAACTGTATAAATCACCATTCTCCCATCCATGGGTAATGCTCTGCAGCTGCCCAGGTAACCCTGCCTCAACACTTCCCACCCCGATGGGATTCACAGCCCTGTCCTCTCTGTGACGTGGCAGGGAGGGTGTTTGGTCCTCCTATCAGCCATCCCTGGCCATCTCTAGCTGCCTGCCGTGTGGGAGCTCGCTGAGTGCTTGAGGAGCTGACCACTTCTTACCTATTTGGGAATGCTTTTAAATTGTTCCAGAAACTGCTGTTTGTCGATAAATCGGGGTGATTGCAGAGAAGTGTTTTAACTAAACCGTGTAAAAGAAGGAATGAGCTGCAGCGCAGCACTGCCAGCTGTCATTGGATTTGGAAACACACATCATAGATTTTGTTGCTTTTCAGACAGCTGCGCTTATAGCTGTTCTTATAGCCATATAAAACAGTCATTCTGTCAGCAAACGGTCTGGCAGTGGAGCTGGGTTATGTCTGCAGCCGTGTTCCCAAGCCTGGCAGGTTTGCTCCCTCCACGTGCATAGGTAAAGCCCAGAGGAAGGCGGCTTTGTGGCTGGTGGGGTAACCCGTCCCCAGAGTCACAGCTTTGCACAGAGTACAGAGCAAAACTCTGGGCTGTGCCCACCACCTGTGCAGGGGATGATGCTGACAGGGCTTGTGTCCAGCACCCCTGGTCATTAGGAATGGGTAGTTCCCCCACTGAGAAGGAGTTTTGGAGGGTTTTACACCAAGTCTGCTGTTGCTGCTCGAGACTCTGGCTAACTGCAGGTCAGGTTCACCATCCACAGCCTGTTACAGCAGCACTCACAGATCAGGCCCTGTCTGCTGTGGTCCATCCTATTTGGACTTTGGAGATAAAACTGAGAGTAACAGAGACTGGAATTAGATTTTTTAAATTTCCTCAAGGGCAGGAAGATAGTGCTATCAAATCTGAAGCTTTACACAGGATCAGTATATAGCTTTTGATAAAACCTTATCCAGGAAGGGTTTCCTATGTAAAAGACCAGCTTTAAATGCCTGGACAAAATAATATTTGAATAGTTTCTGCTCATTTTATTTGCATTCCTTTATCCAAAATGGAATGACTCAAGCAAGCTGCTGACTTGACTCACTGCTGTGCACGCTGTTTCCCACCAATCCCTTGTGCAAGCAGTGTCAGTGAGATGGAATTGCCATGCAGGCTGTCACCGTTTCTTGACGGGACAAGCTGCTTCCTGCAGAGGCCACAAGGACACCCAGAAGTGCAGGCACTGCTGAGCACTGAGGATGCTGAGAAGCTGTACCCAGGTTTTCCCTGGAGCAATTTCCATGGGTCAAATCCAGTGATCTGGGGTGGCCAAGAAGATGCGGAAGAGCAGGTGGTGCTCACAGTCTTATTTTCCCTTGCTCTGTTCTTCAGCTCCACTCAAACATGTAGCACTCTCCCTGCTCACCTCCATTTCCCTCTGAAACTTTAGAAGATGCTGGATTCATCCTGATCCAAAAGGGAAAATACCTTAAGTTACGCAGCAGGAGAAAACAGCTTTCTTAGCGGTAATATGATCCTGGTTTCTTCCCAGACACCAGACTGGAACAGAGGGTTTGGAAATTGCCCCTCTGGCCATTATCTGAGCTTTACAGCACTTGGAGATTGAACCCAGATCCCACATCTCTTCTGAAGCTCCATGTCAATTTACACTTGTTCCTAGAAACCATTACTGTCCTGTGAGCTCTTTACCACGCGAGGATTGAAAACAGAGCTATTCTGCTCATTTGAGCTCTCTTTTTTTGCATGAAGGCAGAGCTCAGGGCTCATTCCTTTTTCTCACCATCTAAGGATTAAGCCCAATCCTGACTGTTATCCAACCTCAATACCATTTACACATTGAACCCAATGCCTATGGCTTTTATCTGAGCCCTTAGAGCATTTGGAAACAGGCCATGCCCCATGTCTGGTATCAAAAGAATTATATTAATTTGGGATTCATTCCACAAAATGAGGCTGTCAGCCAGACTCCTCAGCAATTGGATATTGAACCCAGACCTCATGGTTGTCTTCCAAGTTATATGCCAGCTGGGAACTCAGCCCACAATCCATGGCTGCCAGCCAAGCTCCTTATTGGTGAGAGATTGACACCAAGCCCCCAGACTGCTATTTCTGTACGGTGGTGTTAAGGACTAAACCTTGCTCACGTGGTCAGCATAATCACCTCTGCTCTGGCAGCGAAATGAAAAATCTAGTTAAAGACTTGAATGAATATTGAGGGTCAATGTTCGGCTGCTTAAAGACCAGGGATGATGACAATTCCCTTGGAAAAAGGCCCTCTTGATACTCCAAAAGGAATAGCCCCAGATCCCCCATCTGTCCTCCAGCTGGATATAAAATCCAGGTTCTCATTAACACACAGTGTGCAGCATTTCTTCGCTGGCTGGCAGTATTGAAGCCAGTTCCTCCAACTTTCAGGTATTCTTCAGATGGGATTAAACTAGATCCCTTTTCTATAGCACCATTAGGCTCTGCCAAAGCACTTCTTGTCACTCAGAACAGACCTCCAACGTTGCACCTTGCCTTGGAGCAATAGGAGACCTTGGCCCGTAAGGGACAGTTCTGAAAACCTTAATCCTCTTTGGAGGGCATTGGGAGTCTGACCAGGTAGAGAGATCATTTCAGGTGAAATGTGTATCTGAGGCAAGCAAATTTTTCCCTCCAGCCAGCAATTTTGCCCAGGAATTCTTCAGCATCTTTATACAGTGTGGTTTTACTGGATGGCAAAATGCTTCAGAAGACTGAATTAAAACCAAACAGCTTCCCAGCTGGGATGGTCGTCATTAGAATGCAATTTCCAGCAACTATGTGGGTTCCTTGGTAGCCTTGAAATCTCTAAAATTCTCATTAAGCAGCAGCTTTGAAGGAATGGCTTAGCATGCAGCTACAACAGGAAAATCTTCCCTTGATCCAGTGGGTCAAGCTGGATGTTACAGTGCATACGGACAGTGTGGGATGTTGCTTCGCCTCTGAACTTGCAGTGATGGGGAAGGCTGATCTTTGGTGCTGTAACTGTGCAGATTGTGGATGGGGGGTTTCTGGTTGCCTTGTCTGAAACCCTGTCATGACTGGGGATGCAATCCATTGGAAGATTTCAAGCCGGTGTTGCAGACCTGTCCCAGGGGTCTGGAGTTACTCTAATTGTCTGTTGCATATCTTCTGATTCATATTTATTTGCTAAGAAAACATCAAGTCCTTGCCACACACAAGTGGTTTTATGAGGATTTTCAATGCAAGAGAGCCAGAGCAAATGGATTCAGCTGAGTGTGGTGCCAATTTGTTTGTAAATAAATTTTCCATGTACCCACTTGTTCTTTTGTAAGTGGGAATATCTTTCCTTTTCCATACATTGCTCTGACCGGCCATTTTACTAATCTCTAGTCTGAACAGCCTGTACTGCCCTTTCTGCCCCCTCCCTGTAAAGTTCTCTTTGGGCTTCTCTTTGCTCTTTGCCAGGTCTTTCTCAATCCTATCGCTCTGCTATCTCCTCTGGGGTGCTCAAGGGGCAGGGGATGCTGCTGGCTTCAGTGCTGGCACCAGGAGCTGTGTGCAGGGACGCTCCAGGCTTGCTCAGAATTTATGGAGAACACAGAGTTGAGCAATGTCTGTGATTAATTGAAATCGTTCTTTCTAGAGCTACATTTCTTTGCTTTATCCACAGAAGGGTTCATCTGTTGTTCATTGGATTGGTCTCTCAGCTAACCTGTGGATTTGGGAATTGTGCTGTGTGCCGCCCACCCCATGCTCAGCTCTCGTCTCACCCTCCTTGGTGCTTGCATGCTCTGTACGTGCAAGAGATGGTTGTGGTGGATGGTGGGGATAGAGGGGGAACAGGCTCTTCTTTCCCATCCTTCTGGTTGTCTTCCCAGAGTTACAAAAGCCCCTGGCACACTGTGCCATGCTCCGCCACCCTTCAGCCCACTGACTGATCCCAGCCTCCATCTCAGCATACACATGAATTTCCACTCTTCGTGCTAAACTCTGCCAAAGCAAAATTTCTGAAGCAGAATAAAAAATGTGGAAGACTTTCAAACCCAGAGACTCTTGAACTGTCCCTCTTACCAAACAGCAGTCAATACTGTGCTCTTTATAAAGTCTCTAGTATAATGTTTAATTCAGTAACTACAACTGGAAAGTCTTTCCAATTATTTTAAACTGCCAGAGATATTTCAATGTGCCTCAGATTTTGTGTTGGCATGCTACAGAGTTAAGTGCCATCCATCTTTCAGAGAACATTGAAATTTAGCCTTGTATAAAAAGAAGAATAATGGGAAAGAATCCCAAAGGACGTACTTGTCCCTTGAACTCCACCATCGTTTGTGGTTTCAGACACCTTCTGCATTTTGAAATTGTTTGTCTCTCTCTGTGCAGGGTATGAGAGCAATACAAGCAGCTAAAAGCTTTAATTTCTGTGCAGAGCTTCAGCTGAGGGCAGGACTGGGAGCAGATCTTCACTGGTGGCCACCCAGCCATGCCTCATCGGGCTGTATTCACTCCCTAAATGACTTCAAGCCTCTGCATCCAAGGATGTAAAAGGCTGAGAAATCCCAAATATCTTCTGATTTACTTTTTCTGCCAGGGCTATGTGGCCTCTGACTACTGGCTGCTGTTTGTCTGTCCCAAACCCACCAAGGCACCCAACCCAGTGAGACCCCCCACACCAACACTGCTGCTGGGTGTGAGGGGATAGAGCATGGGGCTTTGCTGCCTTGGGTGGCCTCACTCCAACCACACGAGCATTATAAATGGAAGAAGCTGACTCTCAGCATCCTGGCACTTTTTTTTCATTTTTTTTTCGTTATTCCTTCTTGCTGAGCTCAAGTGGCACATGAGTGCTGAGCATGTGCATCTCTGCACTGGGCAGAGGGGGAGAAGGAGCAGGGAGAACATCTTATAAATCTAGTTCTGCTCTATTAAGATTCATTCTGGTACGACAATGGCTTTTTCTATTGAAGTGCTTTGTGAAAGCCTTGCCTAATGATCTGTTAGCTGGGGAAAGGTTAAATTCCTGTATGATTTTCTTTGTTTGATGAAGAAAAAACAGTGCAATTATCCAGAATTCAAAGTGAGTTTTAGCCAGCTGTTAATAATACCGCGATTCTTCATGTTCTCATTACTCAAAAGTAATGTTGCCATCCCTAGTCGTGGCAGTAAAATATTTATAGCATTTTCTTATGGCCTTATTTGTACATATGGGGGACTGGACATCACTCAAAGTCTTCTAAATGGGCTTCTTTTTGTGCTTTAGCCATCCATAGAATCATTTGGGTTGAAAAAGACCTCTAAGATCATTCAGTCCGACCATCATCCTAATACTGCCAACTCCATCACTAAACTATGTCCCTAAGTGCCATACCTACACATCTTTTAAATATCTCCAGGGATAGTGACTCGACCACTTCCCTGGACAGCCTGTTCCAATGCTTGATAATGCTTTCAGTGAAGAAATTTTTCCTTGTATCCTATCTAAATGTTCCCTGGCAAAACTTAAGGTTCTTTCGTCTTGTCCTTTCTCTTGTGGCTTGGGAAAAGAAGCCAACCCCCACCTCGCTACAGCCTCCTCTCAGGTAGTTGTAGAGAGTGATAAGGTCTCTCCTGAGCCTCCTTTTCTCCAGGCTGGATAACCCCAGCTCCTTCATCTGCTCCTCACAAGACTTGTGCTCCAGACCCTTCAACAGCTTTTCTGTCCCTCTCTGGACATGCTCCAGCACCTCAACGTCTTTCCTACAGTGTGGGGCCCAAAACTGAACACAGGACTCAAGGTGCAGCCTCACCAGTGCCGAGTGCAGGGGGTGATCACTGCCCTGCTGGCCACACTGTTGCTGATACAAGCCAGGATGCCACTGGCCTCCTTGGCCACTTGAGCATGCTGCTGTCATACACTGCATGACAGTATTCTTGTCATCGAACTGCAGCCGTCTGCAATGAAGATGTCCAGTTCTTAAGGCGATCATCTCAGAAGTGAGAGACATGCCCTTTAACCACCAGTGGCTGGGTAGCTTGTGCAAACTGATCACCAAGACTCTGCCAGGGTCACTGAACTGGTGCTTCCAAGTTTGCACTATCCCAAGACAGTTGCCAAGAATAAAGGAGGAAAGTGGATTTGGTACCTGATACTCTTGATATCAAGAGTGGCTGTTTTAACAATCTGGTTTGATGCAGAGATAGGTTTATTAGTACTCTTCTGCTCTTTGTAGCTTCATTGCAGGCTGTAGGTCGGTCTGTCCTAGGAGACCACTGGAAACGTGCAGGACCAAACCCCAGACATCTGTGTGTTTCTCCAGCTCACTCCCCTGATTGCTGAGGTTTCCAGCTTGGAAAGTCATGGCAGAACATGAAATACACGTGGCATCTCTGCGTCCAGGCGCACGGAAACAAAATAAGTGTCATGGGGAAAATATAATTTCACAGTGGCAGGCCCTGCATTGGGATAAACAGACGTCTTGTTTCCTCTCATGGATGCATGGAAAATCAATTCCCAGTCTTCTGGAGTGGCTCCTGAACATGAACCAAATCCCCTTTTGGAGTACAATTGTTTTGTGCCAGTGAAAAGGCTTCATTTCTAGCAGGGGAACTGCAGGTAACACCTTTTTTGCTATCCTGATTTGTCATTTGGGTGTCTGTCTTCTCCTCTTTATAGGACTCTCATTTCAAGTGCAGCTTTTTGCCTGGGAATCTGAAGTAAATTAGTAATAAGTAACTGTATCTGCCTTTAATTCACTAAACATCCAGAAAAACAGCTAATGTGCCTGAACCAGTGGGATGAATACATTAGATTAATCTAATTCAGCTACTTTTCATTCAAACAACCAGTAGCATTTCAAAAAAGGTTGTGAAAGGGATTAAGAATTTCTCTTCCACATTTTTGCATTCTTCTTCTTTCCATAACTTTTCTGTGTTGCATTAAATGTCAGTTATTCAGTTAGCTTATTTCCTGGACCTTCCTTAAAATTTTACTTTAAAAGTAAGTTTATTCTTCTCAGACCTCAGAGCTGGCTCCATATTCACTGAGACTCTCAGTGACCAGGAAAGGCAACAGAATAAACATAGACATACAGTGAACAGCTTATCCCACCTGGAGTGAGCAGCTCCCACTTGTCACTGTTTCACTTGCACCTCAGGTGGGCAGCATGGCTGCAGGAAATCTTGGAGCATCACTCCTGGGCTTAGAGCAATTCCCTGAGTGTGTGGAGGCCTTCCCTCCATCCCCTTCATTTTCCTTGGCAAAGGTGGTGCATGCTATCACCCTGGTGCCATGGCAAGTCTGATGTATCCTCTGCTCCTTTATGCCCCACTTTTTGGGGAAATGTGCAAATGGCCCCAGAACAGGCTGCCTAACCCTCCACTGTAACAACAAATTACTGAAAGCTGACCTAGGTGTGCGTATTTCTCACTGCAGTTCAGTCAGGATCAGGGTTACCTCCATTTCTGGAGGGAATATCGCATGCAATCCTTTGTGTACGAAGCCTCAGACCTCATCAAGGTATAAGACCTAAATGGCTGCTTTGCTGCCCGCAAGCCCTGCTCTCCTGTCAGTAGATTGCTTCAGTGTGATTTGTTCTTGGCACTTTCCTGTGGCTGTTGATCATCTCCTTATATTTTGTAAGTGCTGACAAGCAACTTGGTTATTTGTCCAAGTGTTTTTCTGGGACCTGAAGCCAGTCTGCCTACTCTGTAATTCCCAAGCACCTCCTTCCCCTCTTCTGAAAGTGGAGCCTACAGTCTGCCCTCCCTGGCCCCCTGGAACCTCCCTATCCCTGGTGGCTCTTCACAGTTAAGTGGTTGCATCTCCAAGGCTGCTTCAGGAAGCTTGCTGAGTGTCCTGGGATGCAGTTCAACAGGCAGGGATGATTGAAAACACCACAGTTATCTAATTGCTCTTTAACCAAATCTCCTCTCACTGTCACGTGAGTTTGTATCCTGCTAACACTGGCATTAGCTTCATCAGCAATTTGATTGCTGCTAAGTTTTTAGGGAAGTTTTCAGAAAAAAAAAGGCATTAAGTGTTTTGTCTCTCTGCCCTGTGCTAGTGTCACACCTCCCTAAATAGTGGGTCAGCTCTTTCTTTTGTCTCTCCTGTTGCTGCTGGCTGGTGCCTCCACTGCTCATCGAGGCCACAGTATGGGGAGATGCCATCCAGGGAGTTTTGGGGCCAGCGGATAGGACACGGATCCCACAAAGCCCCCAGCATCCTGGGAGGGCCTGCTGGGCAGCAGAGTTTGGCCAGGATGTCACTAGGCAGGGAGACAGGGAGGCAGGGAGGCAGGGAGCCCCTCTCTCCCCAGGCTCAGGGGGTTACACAAAGCTCCACTCTTTGTGTGCAGGACAGATGTCAGCCAGGTGCATGATGCATGAAGGCTCTACTTGATCATTGCTGGTGCTGGGTTACTGCACTGGGGCTGCAGAGCAGAGACCAGGCTGTTGTGGGGTGCAGGAGAGGTGGCAGCTCTAGGGTGGTGACTTCCTCGTCTGCTCCCCAAGCACTGCAGGGATCTGCTCTGAAAGAGAAGCAAGGCAAAATAAGCACAGGAAAGGATGAACTTTCCTTGCCAAGAGCAGATGAAAAGCGATGCTATGAAGTCACTTGTCTCTGGTAACATGGCCTCAGCTCTGACACAGAGGTGGAGGGCATCCAAGTTTCATGCTGGAAGAAGATGAACCCACACCTGGAATCCTATCCGGGTTTCAAAGGTCAGGTGCCTTTCTGCGGTTACAGATGTCGTGGGGATGGCATTTGACCCTGGCTCATCCTACATAGAAGGCAAGGTATGATGGACAGCAGGATCATTTGAAACTCCCTGGAACTGGCTTTCCTTTGAATTATAAACTGTTTTTTGTTTCTTCCCAGCCAGGTCTCTAGACAAACTCTATAACTTTGCTGACTGCTCTGGCCTTCACCTGATCTTTGCACTGAATGCTTTGCGCCGAAATCCCAACAACTCCTGGAACAGCTCCAATGCCCTCAGCCTGCTGAAGTACAGTGCCAGCAAGAAGTACAACATCTCCTGGGAGCTGGGCAATGGTGAGTGTGGGAACAGGAGAGCCACGGGAATGGAGCTTGCCGTAGCAGAAAGACACTCAGTTTTGGAAGAGGATACTTGTCGCTCCCAGGATGCGTTGCCAGTGTATTTTCAGAGGGATTTAAAGGCCCCTGCTGTATGGCAGCACTGTCTCTAAGACTTGGTGTGAGTTAGTCTCTTAGCTGGACATTTCTCAGTTGCTATTAAGCACATGAAATGTTTCTGCCCTGGCTGCTGGGCCCAGCTGGTCCTGGGGGGCCAAACCACCTACTGTAGGGACTTGTATGGTGGCTACAGTGCCAGGGGAAGTAGGCAACCCTACAGGGACAGGAGCAAGGCGCTGTGGTACAGGTCCTTCACCCAGCACACAGCAAAAGGGGCACAGGAGAGCAGGCAGTGGCTGTCATCCACTCCTCAAAGGCTCCTTCTATTGCTCTTCAGAGGTGCCTACGTCCTCTGTAGAGCTCGAGCAGTGTGACAGGGTGAGCTGTGTGTCTCTCTGGAAGCGCACAGGAGGAAGCAGAGCTGTCAAGTTTTGCTTGTCTATTTTTATTTTCTCAGAGCCCAATAACTATCGGACACTGATTGGCCGCTCAGTGAATGGCAGCCAGCTGGGAAAGGACTACACTCAACTGAGAAGCCTGCTGCAGCTTATCCGCACTTATTCCAGAGCACACCTCTATGGGCCAAACATTGGAAGGCCCAGAAAGAATGTCATTGCTTTCCTGGAAGGGTAGGTTATGTTGCTTTGATGAAAAAGAGCTCAGAAACCCCTCCTGACACCAATGGCCTTTGCAGCAGGAAGGCTTGTTCTTTGGCTTCCCAATGTCCAACAGCCCCCAGGACGGTGAGGCTCTGTGTGGCTGGGCCACCACAGCGCCAGAGGCTTTGGGACATGGTCATCTGTACTGCTAGAGTTCTGCAGAGGTCTCTGGTGGGATTTTGGGATGTAGTGATTAACACTCTCCCAAGAATTTCCAGTGTTTCCCAATTACAGGCAGACTGAGGTGTCCACCTTGTTGGGATGTTAACACAATGCAGTGGTGTGGATGCAGGCTGCTGCATGCCCGTGGGCTGCAGGGACAGGATGTGGGTTCTGGCACCACTTACCAGTGCGGACGTTATCTCTGAGTCCTCCTGGACAAATTGCTTTGCTCTTCCCATTCGGTGACTTCTTCTCCCTGTGCTTTCTCCATCTGTGCAGAGGAAGAACCTGTAGCAACTTCCTTCACTGGCCAAGCTCTCGTCTCCCTCCTAGGGGAATTGGCATGTCTCTAGCTTGGGAAGGCCAGAGGTGGAGAAGGAATGGTGACAGAGAGGGACGCAGACACCTGGAGGTGACATTGGACAGCTACAGGAATCAGGGAGGTGTGGGAGCCTGCTGGCAGCAGGACTTGGGACTGTGCGGCTCGAAGACCATGCAGCAGAAGGGAAATTCCCTGCAGGACTGTAAACAGAAACTCCAGTGCAGAAGGCTGGGCAGGGGGAGGTGTGGAAGGGACTCTGCTGGGAGCAAAGCTGGGTCTAGCATTCATTAACATCTGCAGGAATGATCTGGCAGAAACAATAAACAGCACACTGATGCAGTCCCCAGCGAGGCGAGGAGGGAGCCAGGGCCAGATTCTCAGCTCTGCTGCAGCAGCACAAAGAGACCATAAAGCTGGTTGAACCGGCTGCGACGCCAGCATCCCTCCCACTGATGAAAGTGGGGGAACAGCCCCTGTGCCCACACCACGGCTGCCGCCGATGCCACGTGAGAGCATCGCCTGACGGAGCCCCGTGTTCGGTACCACACATGAGAGCGGCGCAGGGGGAGTTACAAAATGTTGTAGTAGCCTTGATCAGCAGGAAATCTATTAGCGCCGGGAGGAGCAGGCTGAGTAAGGAAAACAAGGAGGATGAGAGCCAAGAAGCTATTAGAGAAAGGGAAGTCCTACTGCTGTGTTTGCCCTCCGTGCGCCGCAGCCGCGTCCCAGGGAAGAGGGGTCGGAAGAGCCAAGTCGCACGGCCAGGGTGGTCCAGCAGCTAAATGTTGCTGGGCTGTGTTTTGACTGACGGCAAGCCTGGGAGCAAGGCTGTAGTGTACAGTCTGGTGGAGATAATGGCAGACACCCCATCTCAAATGAAAGGGAAGATATGTAAGAGCTGCAGCCCTGGTGATGGGATAGTGGGGGCTCTCCATAAACCCTCCAGCTGGCCTGGAAAAGCTGTGATGGGCACGCCTGCTCTGCAAGCTGCATGTTCTTTTCTCTGCTGCCATCCCTGCCTTCCAGGATGACTCTGTTCCACAGGTGCTCAATGTGTTTTGTCTCTCCCATGGAGAAACCTTGTGTCCTGCACTCCAAATCCTGGTGTCTGCAGCTCACGGCAAGCAGCACATGCCTGCATGGCCATACAGCCCGCAAGGTCCTGTGGGAAAAGAGCTGCTTGTCTTTCCACATAAAGACCCCATTATTACCAGGCAGGGCGTAAAGAGGAGGGATAAGTCTGATTACACAAAGACAAAGGGCTTAACGCTCATTTGCAGTATTTGGACATGGAGTTGCAAAAGGATAAACAAATAAACCCCAGTGCCTAAGCTCTTTGACAGCGTGAGCTTTATTCCCAGTAGCTCCCCAAGGTCTCCTCAATATATGAGAGCTCTGTCTTCTGCAGCAGCATCCAGAAGTGGTCAGCAGGATGTGGCTCAGCATGTGCCTGGTGCTGTCACAGCCAGGACATGCCTGTCAGGGTCCTGAATGAGCCACACAGTCAGCAAGCAGGAGAGAGGAGAGGGAATTTAGGAAGGTTCTCTCAAAGGCAAATCTGCCGTCTGTCTTGCTAGACCATGAGTCATCTACATAGTGTTCACAGTAGGATGAAGGCTCCTGAGTGAAGTGTGTGCAGCTCATAGTCCTGATGACGTGAAATCTGCAGTTCTTCTCTTCTTTTAAAAAAACTGTGATGAACAGCAGGAGTCAACCAGGTGGGAGGAGATATGTCAAGTGGAAGGTTATGCATCAAGAGTTAACTAAGGCTGGAGGGGTGAGATGACGCCCCCAAAGAGAAGATGGGTGCATTTGTCTGCCAGGCAAGCATTGCCTTGTTACACAAAGTGAGGAAGTGAGTTTTGGTAGGGGAAGTAATGGAAATGAGCTGAAATGGGAGAGGAGACCTCAGAGAAGCCCAGGGAGTGTTCTCCAATAGTACAAGCTGGCATTAGATGTCCTCCAGGGAAAGCCTCTGGAGATACCTGAGGTCCCAAAACACTCAGAGAAAAGTCTCACTGTGAAGTATTAACTAGAATAACATTTTCCTGTTCCATGCTCTGTGTTCCAAACATTGTAGACCATTTTCAGCTGTTATCTTAAGCAACCAAGAAAAACTTATTCTTTGTGTTTAAATTTTGTCCTGAAATAATGGCAGTGTCAGCATGAGTTGGGCTTTTGTATCTGCTGAACATCAGGCTCTGTCTGTCTCAGTGGTGGAGATGGACACCTCCAGGGCTTTTCTGACTAAATCCTTATGCCTGTCCTCCAGGACAGGGTGGGACTGAACCCTTCCTGAGGTGCCACCTCTCTCTGGGGTCTGCTACAACAATGGGCAGTTTGGGCACCCAAAGGTTTGCAGCATATAGAAGAGTGTGCACGCTGTCCACTGCAGAGGCTGTCCTTAGGCAGGTGACACCGAGCTGTGCTGGGTGACAGCTGTGCACTTCCCAGCGGTGGAGATGGGATATAGTGAGGGGTGGAGAGCCTGAAGCACAGAAGCTTGGGCTTTGCAGACCCTTCAGTGCTGAGTTATTGCCCTGAGCTCCTCCACCACCCTGCACGGAGCAATGGCTCGCAGCAGCCACAGCCATTGGTGTCACTCTGGGCCGGCAGGTCCTGGAGCCAGAATGCTCTGTAAGGACAGGTTTTGTAGTGGAGTGCTGTGCAGGAGGCTACAAATGGTGTCTCGTGGATGCACAGGTGCAGGAGGGAATTTCTCCAGACACAACCAACAGTTGAGTTTGATGAGGTGTTAATTAGACCATTCATGCAGCCTGAGCTGTTGCAGAGTAGACCATGTTAGCTACCTACTGCGTCTGCGGGTACAGGAATCCCAGACCTGCTCAGAATTTGCTTGGGGAAAAAAATATGGGATTCTAAGGAATTAACACAGATTTTAACAGCAGATCAGGAATCTGACACAAAGGTTAATGTATGGCTGCATTTGGTGCTGGAAGAGAAGAAACACGAGGGAAAGCTATCAGGCAGGAGAGATGCTAAAACATGTTAAAGCTCAGAACGTGGTACAAAACTTAGGCTGGCATGTCTGCATGGATTTGGCTCTGGGCTCTCATGACCCATTGCTCCTCAGCTGGTGTAGCCCAGTTTTTACCACTGGACACTCACAAGCTTCAGCGTGTTACCTCCACCATGGCAGGAGCTGCAGCAATGCCAGCAGGGTAAGGGCTGGCAGGCACTTTTGCCCATGCTAGACTGCCTGTTGTTGATGCTCTGTGGCCAGTTTAGGTACTAAGACTGCTGAGTTACCAAAGAAGTGAAAATCTTGTCTGGAGCTACACTCTTTCCCTATTCCTCATCCCACAGATCTCAAAGTCACCAGATCTTGTGCCTCCTTGGCTTTTTCTCTGCCCTCTTTCCAGCCTCCTTGGCCCCTTTTTGCTGCTGAGTCACCATTGCGCATCCATCCTCTGGTCACAGAGCCATAGCACCACCAGCCACATGGCAGAATTAGGTGAGGAGGCTTCCAGTTGTCAGTTTTTCCCTTGCAAGGCACAAGAGTTTCTCATCCTTCATGATTTTACTGCCTCTTGCTCCTGGTTTGTAATGCCTGTGGAGACTTAACCACCCGCCCGGTTCTCTGTGTCTCCTTCTGGTGATGTCATTCCACAGCGCTCATAGGAGGAGCCCATAAAGCTGAAGAAGCACTTTTGCCAGTGGTGGCAAAGCCCTTCCTCCCTGCCAGCTGTGGATATAAGCTGTGGATCCCAGCCAGGATCGGGAGGCGGCATGTCTTAGTTATTTGTGGGCAGCCAAGTAGGGGTCAAGTTAATACCTGACTCACTCCTCAGCCCTGCTCCTTTCACCCACAAATCAACCCCAAGCCGAGGTTTTTACCACTTATCTGGTAGAGAGAATTGTTAGCTTACAGCTCATGAAATGGCACAAGTTGAACACTGGGGTTCCACCAAAGCAAAATCAAGGTGCTAAAAATGGGAGAGACTTTGGTAGCGTTTTGCGGATATCTGCCCTTGCCTTTTGTCTCTGCCATCCAGGAGGATGAAGAGGGCTGTGTCTGTCTGTGCAGGTCAGCATGCCTCAGTCAGTTCAAGCATTGGTTTTTATCCAAATAGCAGCCAAAGACAGCGTATGGACAGGGCTTGTTTGTTTAAATTCAAGTAAGAAGGAGAAATAAGTAGCTGGAGTAGGTGGTATCTGGCAAAGGGAAGGACTCTGGATGAATTTTAGGAATGAATGTAGGCATTTTTCCTGTCCTCTTCCTGACAAGGACTTCTGCCATATTTGACACAGGGGACTTGTAAACACTGCATTTTTAGAAGCTGTTTTGGCTATTTGACTTTCTTTAAAAAAAGTATATCCTTGCCATATTGGATTACACAAGCTACCACAAGGCTGGTGGCACAGACTGTACCAGGACACTCAACAGACCCAGAGCAAGAATTTTGTGCAAAAATTCAAGCCACAAGACAAGGAACTTTAAATTAATGATACAAAGGGAGGAGGAGGTCACTGCAGCATGAACTCAAGCTCTGGTAGCATTGAACTTATGAGTGACTCAATTCATAAATACGTTGAAATGAGGTGCAAAGGATGTGATGACTCATTTTGCAGTTGGTTATGTAGCAGGGTCAAGGAGCTGAGATATAAGCAAAGATTTAACTGCTGCTCTTGTAGGAGGAAAGAGTTAATATAGTTGTTGCTTCTGAAACTTAATATGATTTCTGGAATGCCACAATCACAGTGACCCGTATAGGAAGAACAAAATGGGTAAGAAAAGACATAGATGAGATTATGGCACTGTATAAGTACACCTTGTACCTTCATTCTGATTACTATCTACAATCTCAGTCATTTCATCTCAGAAAAGATGTAATAGAACCAGGAAGTTACAGGGAGAGGAGCTGAGGATGTGCATAGTATGTAGTTTCTTCACATGAGAAGAGATTAAACAGGCCATGCCTCTTCAGCTCAGAAGAGAGACAACTCAGAGGGAATGTTACCGAGGCCCAAGAGCCTGTGAATGGGGTGGTTTATCCATGGTGCAGAAAGAAGTTTGGAAGGAAGCTTTGTAAAGAAGGAGGAAGGTTATTCACATGGTATGCAATGGCATTGTGTAAGTAATTGTCACAGGGTGTTGTGGAGGCTAGAGGTAGGTGAGTCCCTGTCTCCTAACTCCTTGAGTTCCCCCAAGGAAATAAAGCCCTCTTTGCTGGAAGGCTTGTGTGGCCCTACCACAGATCAGGTTGGTTGAAGAAAGGTGATGCTGAGCAGATGGAGAATACAATATATCAGCAGATTTATACCTAGTTCACACCAGATTCTGCTCCCCAGAATGAAATTCCTCTCTGAAATATGGCACTTCAGGATAAAGGCTTTGCAGCATGTGGCATTGGTGGGGTCTAGTACCTGTTTCTGCTGCTGCAGGTATTCAGTTGTGCTGCTGGAACCTGAAGAAGTCAGTAAGTGAAGCCTGTGCCTTAGTGCCCCTCACCAGCCAACTGAGACACAAGATGAAGCTGTTTCTACCCATCACTGTTGGGGCAGAGATCTGCCACCCTGCTCTAGGGATCGACCAGGGCACCACCACAGCCACAGGCAGGCCAGGCTTGTTCCTACATTTGGGGCTTGTGCAGGATGGAGATTGTTTTGTAGTTCTTCAGGGAGTAGCAGATGAAATAACCCATGTTTGTCAAGTCCAGCACTCGGGAGTCAGTCAGATGCTAAACTACCTTGGTGCCTCTGCAATAACAAACTTGTCTCCTTGTGCAGCTGCATTCTTTGTTACAGCATCACCTTTTTTTTTTTTTTTAATTTAAAGGATGACAATCTGCAATTACCTGCATGGGAAAGAGATTTCCAAATGTGGATGTCTCTTTAATGTATCAGGAATAAGCCTAAGAAGTTCCAGTGGCTGGAAGCTGAATCCAGACACATTCAGATGAGAAATAACATACTTGGAGGCTAATTAACCATGGGAGCAATTTACTTAAGGTTGCAGTAGGTGCTCCATGACTGACAAGTAGTGAATCAGGACAGGAGATGTATTTCAGAGACCTGCCAACACTAAAGTGAAAGTTGTGGTCCCGGGAGATGCTCTGGAAAAGGTCAGATTTGACCCATGGTGTCACAATACAGAGTTTGGGTATCAGTACCATCCTGAGGTGTTGCAGCCCTCCTGCTCCATGGCCCCACAGCTCATTCATGACCTGTGAGGTGAGCCTCACCTTGCACTAGCATTACCATTTCTGGGACAGAGCTGTGAACTGTTTGAGCCACTGAGCAATGCTGAATTACTTTTTTCTCGGTTCTACCTCAATGTGGGGCCCCACAGGTAGCAATGGTGGCATGGGATGCTGGCACAGGCCCAGCTGCAAGAGTAAGAAAATGGACACAGAATAATGGGATGGGTTGGGTTGAAAGGAAACTTAGAGATCACCCAGTTCCAAACCCCCTGCCATGGGCAGGGACACCTTTCAGTAAACCAGGTTACCCAGGACCCCATCCAACATGTCCTTGAACACTTCCAGGGATGGGGCATCCACAGCTTCTTTGGTCAACCTGCTCCTGTGCCTTATCACCCTCACAGTGAAGAACTGCTTGCTAATATCTAATCTAAACCTACCCTCTGTCACTTAGATGTCCTTATCAAGCTCAATGACTTTGTCTCATCATCAATATCACAAACTCCCTACCCAAGGTTCCTATTCCTCCACATGTCTCTGATGTGTTCTTCTTTCCCACCTAGAAATGCTGTCCCAGAAGATTTTGAGGACTTCTCTTGAGGATTTTAACATGCGCCCAGGTTTCTGATGTGTGGAAATCCAGCCAGGGGTATTACACGGGCAGGCCTTGGGGCTGCCACCCTTCTGAATTACGGGGCAATGCTACAGCCTTTGCCCCTGTTGCCTGCACAGCACGGGCTGAGCTTGCCCCACTGCTCCTGGGAGGGATTTATTGCACATGCGCTGCAGGGTCAGCTGGTGCTCACAGAGAGACCCCGGTGTGTAGGAAAATGGCAGATTTACTGTGCCAGCCCAGCCCATCTGTGCAGCACATGTGCAGGGGTCTGAGCTCTCCCGGAAGTGTCTGGCTCGCTGTGCCTGCGCCGTGCCACGCACATGGAAATTGCGCAGCCCAGGAAATCCCAAATGAAAGTGTGTCACCACTGGTCATTTTGACCGCATGGATCTTCAGTGGCCTCAAAATCTGTGGATGGAGCAGCACAGGTGCTATAGGAATAAAGGGATTAGTTAAATCCCTGTTCCTAAAATGAGGATATTTGGATACCTGTGCATTACTGCATCTCCACCTCCCCTAGGCTTTCATCTCTTGCTCCTGCAGTACCACTTGCTGGCTGCTGAGCTGCTCTAAGTGCCCTTTGGAGAGTATAGACCATTGCCCAAGACATCTGGGGTGTTCTAGGAACAACTCCACCTCTAAAAGCAGGACTTGAAGAACTACCAGGAACTTCATCTTGCAAAAATCTCAACAAAAGGAAAAAGGAAGGAAACAGAAAGAAAGAAAAATAGACATGGAAAAGAAAATTTGAGCTAGATATGTATGTTTTATCATAAAATTTTCATATTACCAGAACTAACTGATTTATTTTGCTATTATAGGGGCAAAAGAGGAACACTAAGCAAGCCAGGGCTTTTGTGTCCTGTTTTTGGTCTGCACTGTGCTGTCTGAGTGTTGCCTGTGCCCTAGAACAGTTTCTCAGGAACTTTTTAACAAGAGGCCAAGTAGCTTCCTAGAGATGTGGGAGATGGGACATATGGATGTCCTGCTTCTGCTGCTCCAGGAGGTTATAATGAGGGTTTGGTTTGCTTTTCAGTCCCTGCTCAAAGACCACTGTAGAAGGTGTGTCTTCAATGGTGTTGTAGGCCCTATGGAAATGGCAAGGAAAACCAGAGACCTTCTTCCTCTAAGCTTGGTCTGCTCATGGTTTTGGTCTGTGACGGGGAGTGCCAAGCTGAGCCTGAAGAGGTAGTTTAATCAAGTCCAAGATGGTTTATTTTCAGCCTGAATGTAAAGCATTTGAGGTCAGAAAACAAGTTGGGCTAATTTTCAAATCCAATTGCAACATATTGATCTTCAAATCCAATACAGATTGTGTTCGTAATTTCAGTTTAGAGTTCATTAGTTCACTCTCATACACTTTGTGCATTACATTTTAGGCAGCAGCCCCTGTACAGAGAATTTTAAACCTGGGAGCTGGGTTTTTTGATTCTTTTGGCATTTCTGCACACTCAGTTTTATACAACAGCAATGTCTCCTCAGCAATATTTGCAAAATCTCCTTTTTGCCAGGTGACCAGTGTGAGTTGTGGGGTACTCACACCTCTCCCTATGGCCGCACTAGGGCTGGCCCAGCTGATATCCTCCCCCTGCTCAGCTGGGGAGGAACTGTCCCCAGCCATCGCACTGCCACTGGTTTTCCAGTCCTGACCCTCAAGAGAGATGTAAAAGCATTTCAGAAAGGCTTTTACATCTTTTGCAGAGCCTGGGAGCTCAGCTCACAGCACTGCTGGGCAGCAGAATCGGGGATGTATCAGTGCTACAGGAGTTCACAGCATGTTATTGTTTTTCCATTTCTAATTGTATCTCTTCCCTCTCTGTCTGCAGGGATTTATTATTGCTGCCTTTGCCAGCATCCTCTTATGCTCCACAGGGTCCAGCTGCCCTTTTGTCCCAGTCTATAATTGACCATCGTCATTAATTTAAAGTCAGAATGATTGTTTCCGAGCTATATTTAGCCTGAAGCTTGCTGCTCTTGTTTCAGACCTGATTAGAGGCTCATGTGCCGGAAAGCTGCTGCTCGTCCCTGCCATGACAAATAGTCTCATGGTCTCTCCTCACAAACCTTTCCCTTCCCTACCCTCGGTCATGGGGCTCTCCTTGGGGTCGCTGGACCCAGCACCACTCAGCCCTGTGTGGAGTCAGGACAGCTGTGACATTGCTGCTGTGTTCCCAGGATCCTTGTGCATCAAAAGCAGCCCAAGAAAATACAGCATTGTTTCCTTTCTCAGCATATTCATGAGCTCAAGCAAATGTCTCCTGTCATGTGCGTGCATTATCACTTCCAAAATGCATCAGCCACTCAGTGCACATTGCACTCCTGCACAGACAACGTGCCTGTCCAGTTGGAGTGTGCCTTTCTGTGTTTCCACATCTGTGCCCCTAAACATGAGAATATAAGAACTGCTTGGGCTTCCTCGTGGGAGCTGCAGTTTTCCAAGGTGCAGTTTGGATTGCTGGGCAGGGGAACCAGGGAGAGACCCCTGCAGCTACCAGCTCCTCCTGTGGTGGTTGCATATGGTGCCCAAGATTAGGAATTGCTTTGGTTTTGGGACTGGCAGTGTGAGCAGGTAGACCTGTGTAGCCTCAAGTCTGACTCAAACAGGAGCTGTCTGGAAGAGGTATTTTCTTAGTCAGATCAGAAGGATAATATCTGTATATAACTGACTCTAACCTTGTCCATGGAAATGCTGTGGTTAGGCGTAGGAATGGAATAAACCAAAAGTGCACCCAGGTCAGAATGCCATCAGTTTGCTAATAGCCAATGCCAAAGAAAGAGGCAAAAAAAGAAAAGCACTTAGCAGTATTGGTCCAGCTTTTCCTCCCTTCCTCCAAGGCTCAGGAGCTTCCCGAGCAGGAGGTGGAATTTTTGCATCTAATAGCTTTGCTGGGGTTTTTTTTCCATTTTCTTCCATTTTCCAGTCCTTGCTTGAATCCAGACAAAAAGTTCCTCAGATTAAATACATATTGTGGACTAAGAAGTATCTCCCTTTAAGATGGACATTTTAAACATGTTCTTTAATTGCTATTTAGAGTTGTTAAAATCGCAGAACTTAGTACCTACCTCAAGATCTTGTTCCTGAAATGCTGTTGTGCTCTGAAAGCTCTCCCTACCTGCCCCAAAATGATGCCCAGAGCTCTGCTGCCAGTTGGGTTTCACTTCGTTGTTCTCTGCTGTGCTTGCTACAAGCATTCAGATTAAGTAGAATTTATTCCTTCTATTTAAGGACACAAAGGCTTCATTAGGACGTATTTGTGGGCACAGTGGCCACCTTTGGTATCTCACGATGTAGGATGAGCATTGGTTGTTTTAGGATTTCCCCTGAGACAACGCTGGGCTTATCTGGTTTCTCCCTCTGTTTCCCATAGGTTCCTGAAAGTGGCCGGTGGCACGGTGGATGCTGTTACCTGGCAACAGTAGGTATTCACCATTCCTTCTATTTTCCAGCACTCAGTGCAGTGATCACAGATGCTGGGAACAGAGCTGATGTGCTCTCTGGGTGTCAAAGGGGCAGATGTGCTACAGCCACCTTCTCTGTCCTGCTGCATTTAAACAGGTGAAGGAGGCTCTGCCCTTCTCTCTCGAGCCTCTCAAACAATTACAGGAGTGAATGTAATAACTTTTACCTCTGCAGCTGAGGCACAGGATAAAAATACCACTGCCTGCATGCCTGGCCTGCCACATTGCTGGAAACAGAGCCCTGCACTGGACTGCTGAGTCTCCAGAGGCAGCTGGGAGGACAGGCAGCTCCGGGGGTGGCTGGGTAGGGACAACAGGGAGGCAAAAGCCACGTGTGACAGTGTATGGGACTATCTGAAAGCCTTTTTCCTTTCACCCCAGTCGTTGTCTCCTCATGCCCACTGGCCTGAATCTAAACTGGTTCATCCAGACAAGGGAGAGGCAGCTTAGTCCAAAGGTAAACACGTGATGCCCCAGCCTCCACTCTGCTTTGTAAGAGTGTCCACAGACACACCGCTGTGTCCTACATGCAGGTGGAGCCCCAGGAGCAGATATCAGTTGAAAGGGGATGAACATCCAAAATCCTGGCCCAGCTGAGGCTGAGAGAGATGCTGTTACCTGTTTTTTTCCTCCTGTTTCCTACAAATGCTGCATTTCAGAAGAGCAAAGGAAGCACTGAGTATAACAAGCATTAAGTGGAGGGAGAGGTTCTCTTATTTAAGGGAAAATCCATAAACATATTTTTCCTCATTTCCACCTGCCCCAGTTTGCATGCTGTGGCCAGAGACAGGGTCCCCAGCAGGCTGTGGCTCTCTGCAGTGGGAGTGCAAATGCCAGTGCAAAGGTGAGGCACCATACAAGCACAGCAGTGACCACCAAAATTGATGGTAAGAGGGTTTGTGGGGCAGGCAGGACTCTCTTCTGCCACAGAAAGGACACATTTCAGAGACAAATATTCACTGGAGGAAAAAAACTATGATGAGACCACGCAGTTCTCAGAAAAAGTGGATTTGCTTGGTTAAACTTCCCGTGCAGGACACTGGCCTGAGCATGGGAGCCAGGGTCTCAGGTACAGCGTGTGCTTGTGTGCACTGCCCAGAGGACTTGTTCCCAAGCTGATTCTTCACAGTGACCCTTCATGGGGTGCTCAGGCTGCTTTGCTGAAGTGCAGTAGTGAGGCTTGTAAATCCATCACTTGTAAAGGCCATTTGGAGACCTGCTCCTGAGTAGAGCTCAATGGGGTTTAACGTATGAGGTTTTCTTGCAAGTGCTCCCACGGTCTGTGTGTCAGTGTGTTAACCTCGGAGGCTTCTGCAGAAGCAACTGTAGGCACCTCAGAGGGGTTTATAGCACCAGGCATGGCCAGCAATCTCTAAGTCCCATTCCTGGAGCTTGGCTTGTCTCAGTGTGCTTGCCTGGGTGTTTAGCTCCTTGGGCTTCCCTGCCAGGCAGCAGCAGCTTGCTGCAATGGGGACAGTGGGGTAGCAGAGCAATTGGAGCAGGATTTGTGTTACTTACAGGCTCATGCTGTGCAATGATGATCCATGTCTCATCTGGGAGTTTGCTTTTCATGATTACACGATGTGCTGATCGCATTTACTTAGTCCAGGAATTTGCTTTCTGCAACAGGGCTTGATCGCTGGGCCAAGCCCTTGGATGAGTTGAAGGAACAAATTTCCAGGCTTCAGATGTGGAGTTTCATCTGGCGTGCAGGGAATCTGCCTGCATGGCTGCTTTGAAACCTTTTCTTATAGGATCAGTGTGAAGTGCTTATCAGGTCTGGTGCTGAAGCAGCAACTTGTGGTTGGGAGGGCTGGTGCAGCTCCCCACAAGAGTCAACAGAGCTGAGCTGCTGCCTGCTGACCTATTTCCACTGCAGTGTTCCTGCTTCTCCCCCAGCCAGGGTTTGCAGCTCTGGAGATAGCACCCATATGTGATTGTGAGGACTGGCAATGGCCACAGCTCTGAGCTGGGCTTCTGTACTGTTTATGAATAAATGTCAAAACAGTGTCTCAGCCCTCTGCTCCAAACAGCAAAACAAAACAAAACAAGTTCCTTTGTATCCAAGAAGAAAATTATTAGCAGGAAACTAAACTGCTGTCTAATTTCAAGTATGAGTATTTTGGTTCCAAACCCTGACGTTCTCCTGGGATATTGGTTATAAATTTGTCAAATCTGTTATTCCTTTGAAAACTGTGCTCAATCCAGAAAGGGAATTGAGAAGGGAATATATTGCAAGGAGTCCTATTCTTTGTGTGCAAACAGAATATATCTGAAATATAATTGATAGAAAAGTGACACTGGGTAGAAATAAGCAGCTCACCAGTGAGCCTCACTCACTCAACTGAGTATGGTTTCACTTACGTACATAACATAACTCAGCATGTGTGCTTCCCTCTTCAGAAGTAAAGTGTTGCTGGAGAGGGATGTGTGAATGGCTTCAAAGTGCTCAGGGAATTTCCTCTAAAGGAGGGTGTGACAGTGGCTCCAAGAGTTTTGGCATTTCCCTGGTGATTTAGATTGTTATGTTCGGTTATGAGTAAATGCAGACCCCGTCAGCCTTTGGATGTGGGTCTGCACTGCTCAGAATCCTCTCCACAGCCATCTCTTTGCTCTGCGCTGGTGTCCTCACACATGGTAAAGATTCATTGCACACTTAAACCTGCAGCTGTGCCCAGTTCCATTCCTGGGCATACCCTCTCAGTCTGTACAACTGGTTCTCCATTCGAAGTCTTGCACATAGCTCCAAGTTTGTCATGTTTAATGGACAAATCCTTATGCAATGCTGCCTCTGAAACACAAATCCCTGTTACTTATGGGGAAAGTAAGTGTTGCACCTTCAAAACCAGTAGACATCTTTCCCTCTGGCTTCTTGGAGAATGCCACTTTTTCTTCCAAGATAGAAAGTCACTTGACCTATGTGGCAAATCAGAGGTGCCAGACGCACAGGCATGTGTGAGATGTTGCTTAAAATGCTTTTGCCTGGCTTGGTTTGGGTGGCATCTCTTCTGGCCTAGTCATGTTGAGTATGCAGGGGGAGATGCTCACGAGCAGTAGCATAGGCCAGATTTCCCAGAGGTGCCAGGAGAGAGTTGCCCAGTGTGGGCACACCCACAAGGGTGTATATTTAGGCTCTCATCAGCCTGCTGCAAGTGCTCAGAGTGCAGTGTCTTCACAGGCTGTTCCTGGAGGAAGGGGCTGCAGGAAGGAATCCCTGGCCCATCTGCACCTGTACACAAACCTGGTTAGGGCACAGCTTTGCCCACTGGCTTGCAATCCTCCTCGCTGTCTGATGGAGGGAACAGTTTCTGGCAGCACCACGGCCCTGCCACCAGCACACTCCCAGGCATGCCAGGGCAAGGCTGGGGAGATGGCACAGGCCAGGGATGGCTCCTGGTGGTGGGACAGAAAAACGCATCTTGTCTGGGGACAGAGAAAAGCGTGGGTGTGAGTTGTGCCTTTGCGGCCAGAAAACAGCCCCCGGTCACTCTTCATCAATGCATTTATTATTTGACAAGAGGTGGGCAGCACCTCTCATCTGTGCCTGCAGGCCTTTGGAAGGAGCAGGTCGCATCCTGCCTCTCTCTCCATGACAAGCAGTGTGGCTGCCCCATGTCCTGCGCTGCAGACGCCCTCTCCTCAGGAAGATGCTCACGGATCAGGGCCACCTGCCAGCAGAGGTGTCTCAGTTTCCCAGCTGCAGTGGCAGCAGGGTGTCATGCTGACCGTGGGGATCTGCCCTGCTCGGCGTCCCTGCCAGGCGGGTGCCCTAATTCCAAGCAGACTGCTACAGAGCAGCAGGCAACAAAGTAGATCCGGAAATTCCTGAGCTTTGGGAAGTGGGCTTTAATGTAATTAACTGCAACAGAAGAAGAGGTCAGATAATAGGGGCAAAGGTTTCTCTTTAAAATGAAGGAGGAGGTAAATGAAACCAGCTGCCCAGGAGTCAGTGCACTGCCTTCATTAAACACGGGACAATGCTTATGGTCCCATGCAGCAAATCGTGGATCTTTCCAGAACACCATTTTAAATGCAACACAAGACTAGAGGTGAGAGGACAGAGACACATAGCCAGCCCCAGAATCACCCAAGTGGTCTGGTGCCTGGCACTGTCCCTCTCTGGGAGGCACTGGGGAGCTGTGTGCAGCCTGGCCTTGCAGCTTGCTCAAGAACAAGGGCATTTCTGACTGCCAGCTGTGCTCAGCCCTGCCTCACTACTGTTCTCAGCTCATCTTTGTCCCATGCCACAGCTCCATTCAACGATGGGGGCTGGAAATTGGGGTGGTACATTTCCTAGCACTGGCATAAATTCTTGCCCAGCCCTTGGCTGAGTCCTTCCCCCGCACTGCGTTTGGTTTGGCCACCTCTGGAACGGTCCAGTCACACCTCCCTTAGCAAAGTGTGCTGATCCCATCCTGGGTTTCAGTGGCATAGTCAAATGATTTTTTTAGAAATAGGGTAATGTAAGTGGAAGGGGGAGAATTTGTCTCAGCATTGTATAATAGGCATCCAAAGTATAATAGGGCACCCAAAAGTAGATGTACATGGCCTTTCCTTTAGGATGTAAGTCTCATCTGGGATTTAGTTGCTAGATCCCTCTTTTTCTTGGCTGGCTCTTCTCATGTTCCTGCAGACTGTCTGTTTATAGAGACAGTGGCATCGAACTGGGGGACACAATGGCCCAGCTCTGTATGTAATTGCCAATATCTATTCTCTCCTGAATTATGAGAAACAGTGTGGTCAGTGCTCGTGGTGGGCATGCTGATGTCTCCCAGGCTTTAGGGCCAATTCTGTTGCTGCGCCACACCCAGAGCCCACTGAAAGGTCTACCAGCCTGTGCAGTGGACAAACAGCTTGTCCAAGAGCTGCATGTGCTCTGCCTCTGCAGAGTCATGGATGACAGAGACCCCTGCCCGTGCTGGGGAGGGTCTGTCCAGTCATCTCCTTGCTGGACTAGGAGAGGAGGATGTGAGTGCCATGGACCCCGGGGCTGGCTCAGGTCAGCTGCCTCAGGAGGTATTTGTCAGTGCTGGAGATCTCTGCAGCTGCTGCTGGCTTTTTTGGAGGTTGAAGAGTTGTGACTGTTTTAGGTTGGGTTTTTTTGGTTTTTTTTTAAAGTCAAGTGCACTGAGTCATTGTAAATATCAGCAAAGCTGCAGTCTTTACTCCAAGGAATAATCCACGCCTAATGATCTCTTCTCCTGCTTTAAAGGCCTGACAGTTGCTTGTATTTTGTGCATTTCTATACTGCCTGTACTGACAGTTAAAGTTGCCAAAAGGAAGTGCCCTTATCTCAATGAGATGACGCCTACAGCTGGAAACCTCTTGGCAGTGGAGCTGCATGTCAGAGGACACCTTGTGCTTGAATGAGGTGATGAGGAGGTGCAAGCCTGTCTTTGCTCTCCGAGGGGTTTATCCTGGGCTCTGGGACCGTATTGGCCAAGAAGCCAAACCCTGCAGAGAGCCTGATGCATTGGAGGGGTCATACACAGACTGAGGTTTATCTAACTCCATCTTTTCCCTGTGAATGCAACCTTTTTTTTGTGGTCTCTCAGCCAGTTTTCGGCCCAGGTGATGGGGTTTTTACTCCACAGCAGTCTGAAAAAGTTGTTTCTGTTCAGTTTTTAAGTGCAGTGCTAAAATCCAAACATCTGCCATCCCCGGAGAATATTGCTTTGTAATTTTGTCTTAAAAAGTAATCTGTGTAAACCCCACCATTGCCTGCTGCTCACAGACCTGCTCTCCTCCCAGCAGCCAGTGGTTCGATAGTGTGTAAGTGATCAGAATGATTTTGAACACTTCCTAAATTCTCCCTGGAGATTATCTCTGCCCTTAGCACCTTCCAGCCACCGTGGATGTACAGAAATGCCTCTTGCCTCCTTGCCCAGGTCACGCAATGTTGGGGTGTGCCTGGCATGTTCCCGTGCTTCCTGGGGACACAGCTGGGACTGCACGCCTGGGGGAGGGTTGACAGAGGAGGTTCTTCTCCTTTAATGCATTTTCAAGTTGAGCCTGTAATATTATTCTGCTCTGGGACAGTTAGTGACTTGGAGTAGTGAGACACAAAAATCCTCTCCAAGCACTCGTGTATGTTGCACATGTGCCAGGTGCTCTGTCTGAGCTGAGTTAGCCCACAGCATCCTTTGGGGATGCTCTTGCACTCCAGCACCCAAATGAAACAGCCACTACAACTGCTACAGCTGCTCACTGGAGCAGATGAGATGCATGTTATGGAGAAAGCAGCCCTGGAAAGGGGAATCCACCTTTCTTCAGAGCCCAGGTCTTCAGCCCGTTATGCATCCCAGCACCCACGGCTGCACCGAGGTCTGCAGAGAGGGAGAAGGGTCTGTGTAACTGGTGAAATCCGAATGAGCATAGATCCAGTGAGGGATGGGAGACAATGACTAAGTCCCACCAGCCCCAGCCAGAGCTGCTGCAGCTCCTGGGAACCTCCATCCCCCCAGCATGGCTCTGTCATACTCTGGGGCTTGCTGTGGTGAGTGGCTGATGCACACTGCAGATTTGGGAGGACAAGGTTCATAAGGTTTCTCTCGCAAAATCTATTTATCAGGAAAAGGGCCGGCGCAGGGGTATGCCAGTGTGTGCTGTAGCAGGCCTCCTGGTCCCTGCAAGGACCCCCTGGTCCTTCCAGAGTCAGGAGCCTCTGGGAGATGTGCAAGGGCTGCCATTTCTCCTCACATGGAGCAGAGGTGCCAGCCCAAGACTCTTCCTCAGGAGGAGCAGGTTGGGATTACCTCTAGACACAGGGTATGTGCAGTCAGGACAGAATGCTTCACCTTATGTCCTGGAGCCAGGAAACAGCAGTGAGACATTTCAGAGCCTTCCTCTCACACTTGGAGACAGATGATTCACATTGTTATGGGCAGCACTGTAGCTGTACTCTATAAAATCAAGCACATGGAGAGCAGGAATTGGCCCTGTCTATGGGAAACACTCCCTGGCATTCGTAGGCCAGAAGGTATTTCTGTGAGAGCAGGACTTCCTCTGCTGGTAACAGCCACGACATTTCTTGACAGGGGGATTCAGCTGTGGACTTTGCTGGAAGAGCAAGCAAGGAAGGTGCAGGTTGTGCAAGAGTGCTGCACAGCCTTTGCAGGTGGCATTTTGTTCCCAGCCTTTGGAATTCTTCCCCCAGAGTTTCACTACCAAAAGTTAAGAATTTGCAAAACTTCCCATGGTTCCCGAAGTGCAGGATGCTCAGTGTTCAGGGTGTGTCCACCTTACATCCTGTTTTGAAGACTGAAGCATCTGCCAGACAGGCATGGCTGGAGGGCCAGGATAGGACAAGGTGCAAGCAGGGATTCCCCCAGAGCAAAGGAGGCTTCTTGGCAGGGGGCAGCAGCAGAACAGGAGGACATGGTTTGGGGGCAGAGATACTCACAGCTGTCTGACCTTGTCTTCTTATTTTCCTTCCAGTTACTACATAGATGGTCGAGTGGCCAAAGTGACAGACTTCCTGAAAACACGCCTGCTAGACACACTCTCAGACCAGATCAGGAAAATCCAGAAGGTGAGCGAGTGCAAAGGGTCTGCAGGGGCGAAGGGGCACCGTGCCTGCAGTGCCTGGGCTCAGCATCACCATGCTCGCAGGGGAGCTGTGTGAGGTAGGGAGGGAGAGCGGCTGCTGGGCCCTGTGCTCCCAGCCAAAACACAGCCAGCCCTCATTCAGGGCATGGGGTGAAACACTAGGCAGCACAAAGCCTGGCCCCGGGGTGGGATGTGCCGTGGGTTTTGAGGGAAGTGGCCACAGGCTGCAGCACAGCACAGGCTGTGCAGGTGTGCTGGGACACAGGCTGGATGCACAGGGCAGGAGCAAACCCCATGTAAAGCCCTGCTAAGGCAGCTGACTGGCTTGAGTCTCCCATCTGTCTGTTCTTGAAGGGAGCAGCAGGTAATGAGGGAGAAACTGAACTTGCTCCCTAGGACAAGGAGAGGAGTGAGCAGCCAAGTGGTACTAAACCTTCCTGAGCACAGCTGGTGCCGTGTCTGCTCAGGAGGGGACTCTACTGCTGTATCTTGCCCCACTTGCTCACAGTGCCTGGAAATGTTGCTTGCAGAGTAATAACAGTTGCATTCCCAGAGTGATTCTCACTGGCGGAGAATCGTGACCATTATGAACAACTGTCCTTTCTCCCTGATGATCAAGTTTTGACTGTCAAAAAACTGAGCTGTTGCTGGCCTGTGGTGTCTGAGTCCATGGCTCTGCCTGGCTCATGAGTGCTTTCCTCACTGGTCTGGGGGACCCAGCTTGCATCTCTAACAATGGGATACATGACAAGGTCTTTGCAGGGTCCCCCTGCTTTGGCTGATACAGGGACCAGGGCTGTGACTGACACGCGCAGCTGTCAGTCCTGGAAGAAGTAAGGAACACCTAGGGAGTGAAAAAGGCCTTAGGGATTGGAGGAGATGTCCATCCATCTGTCTTGTCTAGATTTTCAACTCTTACCACTCGCCACAATGTCTCACTTGTAATTCCTGCAGGGAGAAACCATAGAATGAGTAAACAACTCAAAGAGGCCCTGGGAAAGGGGATGAGAGGGTCAGTGCAGCAAAGCTGGAGGAGAGAAGCTGCTTGCTGAGCCCTCTGGCATAAGCTGGGAGTCATCCACGAAAGTGGACGATACTCCTGCTGTGGGGGAGGCATGGCACAGTGGCCAGTGGAATCACTGTGGGGCAAGCAAGAGACACCAGCTGACCCAGCCCCCATTGGGGGTATAATACCCTGCCAAAAGTGGTGACACGTGTCCCACCTCTGCTGCGGGTTAGAACCTGCTGGGAATGGAGTGGGACTCCATCCATTCCCAGACCAGAAGCAGCAAGGAGCTGCCCTTGGTGCAGTTTAGGGGAACCCTCACATCCATGGGCCAGAATTTGGTTCAGACAGGGCAGGGCTGGGGAAGGCTCTCCTGGGAATGCCAGTGTGGCTGAGTAAAAGCACAGCACTGGGTGCTAATAGCCTCCAGCTTGGCTCTGAGTCCGTGCATCCTGCCGGGGCTGATTAGAGCAGCTGGACTTGTCCACTTCCCTGTTTTATTGCTTCCTCTCCGACTGGGGAAGGTGGCGGGCTTAGATAATTACAGGCAGGATGCCAACACCTCTGGGGCTTCAGTCAGGGTTGTCGACTCTCACAGGCTGTGAGTGGGAGGCAGCCCAGAGCTGGCGTATTTAACATCTTTGAGGGATCCCAGTCCATCCAGCACATTCCAGCGCTCCTCACTAATGGGGCAGGATCCATCAGGCTGTGCAGAGCATTCCTGGGGCCGCTGGGTTTGCAGACATCTGGTTGTGGGAGCTCGTCACCCAGCCTAGAGAAGTGGGATTGCAGGAGAGAAGACAGGGTGTGGTGCCGAAGGTTGTTTAGGCTGGGAGAGGGCAGCTCTGGCCATCTGAGCCCTCCTGTCCCATCTGGCACTCACAGGTGTCTGCACTGCCGGCTGAAGCCTTGTAAGGGGTGGGCCAGCATGCTCAGACCTCCATGTCCCACCTGTGCCACAGACCCTTCAGGTGCCAAAGCAGCCCCCACCCAGACTATCTGTGACTGGAGGAATCCCACTGCTTTCTCGGGTGCCCACACACCTTTAATCCATGTGGCTCCAGTATGTGACCCCATGCTCCCACACTGCAGAGCCATTGGGGCTCAGGGGCTCCCCATGGCTGACAGCCACCTTGAAAGGGGGTAGGGAGAGCTAAGGTGACATGAGAGTGCAGTCTGTGGGACAGAGTGCATGGGGCGACTACAGGGGAAGAGCAGGGTCTGGGACTGGGAACCTGAGAGTACGTTTGGGAGCAGCTCCAGAAGATGCAAGTGGCAGGAAAGAGCGAGGAATAGTCTCCCCCCACCCAGCCAAGGTAAAGACACAGAGTGACGTACCATGGCCAGGCAGGCACTGACTATCCAGCAGCACCATCACCGAAGGTCTCTGCAAGTCTTCCCAGGGTGTGGGACAGGAGATGTATGCCTTGGCTTTGAATTGCAGGTTTCCCAGGTAATTTTGGTTACTTTTGTCTCTCATGCAGGTAGTGAACACGTACACACCAGGGAAGAAGATCTGGCTGGAAGGTGTTGGCACGACCTCAGCTGGAGGCATGAACAACCTCTCCGATTCATATGCAGCTGGGTTCCTGTGAGTGACACTGGCTTGCCAGCACCAGGGCACTGCCACCTCTGTGGGCTCTGCAGGCTGAGGTGCTGCAAAGGCACTGCAGGTGGGAGAGGGCAAGCTCCATGCCCAGAGACCCCTCAGTACTCCCTGGCAGCCTGAGTATTGTCAACTTCTCCATTTCATCGCTATTACTCCTCCTCAGCTCTGCTTTCCATTTTCTCTCCTTTGAAGCTACAACCATTCCTGGCTCCTGGGGCTTGTCCACTGGCATAGCCCCATGGCCTGGACATCCTCTGCAAAGCCCCAGTTCAGATCTTCAGAGCTGGCTGTGATCATGAAAGACGGAGGAAGATTATCTAAGCTTTGCAGGGACAGGGACGTGCCTGGGTTACCAGGGCTATGGCAGGCTGTGAGAGTTGAAGATCTTGCCCAGGGAGTGTGAGAAGGCAGGCCAGTGCAAAGGTCTGGTCCGCCCTGCTCAGACAGAAGGTGCAGAGTGCTGGCAGGCTGGGGGAGCACCCCAGGCTCTGGGCAGAGGCCTGAGATATTGGGGTGCACACAGGGGCTCAGGCACAGGTTTGGGACATGCAAGCTGGGTACAGCTGGGGCAGGGGGAGAAACATGCAGACTTGCTGGGGCAGGGAGAGAAACATGCAGACTTGCTGGGGCAGGGATAGTGGGAGCCAGTTAATGCCCAGCTCACGAAACCATCTGGAGGCTTCAGCTCAGGTGCTGGAGCAGGGATCAGGTCAGATGCATGAGAGCAGCTGTGCCGCTGGGACCAGGCAGCCCCCCATAGTGCTCCCCCCATGGTGCCCCTGCTCTGTTCCCTCTGTCCCCAGGTGGCTAAACACGCTGGGCTTGCTGGCCAGCCAGGGCATCGACGTGGTAGTGCGGCATTCCTTCCTCGACCACGGCCACAACCACCTGGTGGACCAGAACTTCAACCCCTTGCCGGTAGGTCTGCCCAGGGATGTCGTGCTGGTGCTGGCTTCTCCTTGCACATTTGGGGGGGTTCTCTCCTTGTGGCGTCTCTGAACTCTGATGGAAAATGAATTTTCCAGATCTGTTCCTTACAGTGTTAATAGGACATGTCAGTTCATGTCAAGTGCAACATGTGGGAGACAGATGGGAGAGCGATACCTCTGTAGCTGAAATTTCATCTGATGCCCCAGGGCCCGTAGCACAGGAGGGAGGCTGGTGCCACTGAGGGGTGCCAGGGCAGGCTGGTGAGTTGGAGGGATGGATGTGGCAGGATTACCATGCATGGCATGGGGCATCAGCTGGATCGCTAGTGTTGAGCTGGCCCAGGGGAAGCCAGGATGGAGCTTCAGCACCTGATTTCAGACCTCTAGAAACCAAGGTGAAAGCTTCACAGTGAGCAGTGGTCCTCACCAGTGCCCCACAACATCCGTCGCTCTTCAGAAACACCTGGGCAGAGGGGAACTCCCAGAACACATGGGGCTGATAAGGAAACCATATTAAAAACCCTGTTAAAAGTAGCAGGTTTCCTTTTCCTCTGGGGGTTAGTAAATACACTGCCTTGTAAGCAGAGAGCCTGGCAGAGCAGCTGGGTGCATCTCCCCTAGAAGGGATTGGTCCATGACCCAGCAGGCACTGCCAGCAGGCTGGGGATCCCTGTCAGATCCCCTGACGCTGTGAGCCTGCTCTCGATGCTGTGCCGGGATCTCAGGGTGGCTGCAGGGGAGCAAAGTCTGAGGGATCTGCATCTCAGTCAGCTCTACCTACTCAGGCAATGAAAACAGCATCCCTGCAACAGCATCCCTGAGCGTCAGGCTGGCTCCAGAGAGCAAACCAGTGAGCAGGAGAGCATGGCCCACTGCCTGTGCTGCTCTGGGTATCTCCTGGCGCACCTTGGGCTGCTCCCACATGCAGCCTTCCAGCAGGCACACCTGCCAGCTCTGGGGGCCCAGGTTGGGGGGACTTTGGGGGGCTTTGAACTTTGTTTGAGATGAACCTGAGCCTGCAGCTAGCACGTGATGGATTTCTCCTGAAGAGCCAATTTCCCTGGCCAAGCCAAATCACCCCCTCTCCCAGGGCTTCAGGGCCCCCTGGATTGCTCCTGGCTGGACAAGTGCAGGCCAGCTCCTGCCTGCCGGGTGCACGAGGGCAGCAGATGGCTGTGGCCAGCTCTCCTGGCACAGCGGGTCAGAGGGTGGCCCATGGCCAGCTATCTTGGCACAGCGGGGCAGCAGCCCCAGAGCGGCTGGAGGAGTGCAGTTCAGAACGGGATAAAAGCCAGGGAAGGAGTTAGAAGAATAAACCCCAGGCTGTTAAACACAATGGAAGTCTTTAACTTGGATTTTGCTGTTGTTTTAGAGATAAGTCTCCCAATATGTTAGATGCCAATCGCTGTCATGATTGTTTCCTCACTCTCCCATTGCTTCAGCACTGATCCCACATCCCACCACAGTTTGTTCCTGCGCAAACTCTGGCGAGTGCTTCCACAACCCCTTTCCCTCCACTCCTGTGCTATAAAAGAGCCACAGGCAGGTGAAAACCGACAAAGGGTTTAGAAGCTGCAAACACCATAAAGCCCAGCAAGACCGGGCCGTGACCTGCTCCGCGGGATAGCTGCTGCTCTTTTCCCGTGGGAGCTATCAGGAAGATAAAAGCCGCTGGCTGTACCTGTGCGGGGCCGCGGCGCTGTGAAATACAATCTGCTCATTAGCTGCCATGACAAAGAGGTTTCCGCACGCCGGCTGGGCGTGAGGCAGCTCTCAGCTGCCTGCTGAGAGAAGGGCTGCACCGCCGCGGCATCAATCACAGCTCCAGCTGGCAGCTCCTCAGGGAGCTGGGAGCCAGGCCTGGGCTCCCCATAGCAGTCTTTGCACCTCCTTCTCCTCCTCTGCCACTGCTGGTGCCTGCTTCCAATAAGAGGATGGTCTCAGGTGGCAGCAGTGTGGCCAAGGGGCACTGAAGATTCACAGTGAAATTAGGAAGATGTTCACATCTCTGCTGGGCTTCCCACACACAGCTGACTCATGAGCTAAGCGATATCTTGTGGCTTTGTGGACATCTTGCAAGGGACGTGGTCATTGCGTGCCCCTCCAGGTCCTTCACCCATGGAAGGGCAGCTTGAGTGCCCATCCTGGTTGCCAGAATTGCCTGTCCACTCTCCCTCTGAGCTCAAGTGTTTTACTGCCTTGTTATTTTTGAGATAACATTTTCATGTATGGTTGGAGTGCTTTCTCTTCCTGAGTGATTGAGGCAGTCAGCTGCATAATAGTTAGAGAAGCCCTTCAAATAAAGCCTTCTGCAGGTACATCAGTGTGCCTGCCTGCACTTAAACTTGTACACGTGTGGGAGTCAGGAGTGGAGAGAAGGAGGGCAGGAGCAGCACCAGTAGTCGCTCTTCACAGGGCAGTGCCTTCGGAATGCTGATTTGGCATTTAGTACCTCTAGGATCATTTCAGGCACGCAACGTACATACTCTATCTCTCTTTCCTTAATATCTCTCTGAAACAGTCCAGAGGGAAGCAATACATTTATTTCACCCCAGGCAGGCATGAGATTTCTCTTCAGATTCTTACAGAATGTTAAAGACCTTCCACATGGTACTCACTACTTTTTTATCCATCTTTGATATTGATTTCTGCTCCTTTAATGTACAATGCTGTAAGGTTATATCTATGCAGAGAAAAAACCTGGGCATATTTCTAGGCAGGGTTTGAGAAACACAAACCCCAATGAAAAACCAAAGCCGAAAACCAGACTTCCATTTCCTATGGCTCCTCACGGGGCCTAAAGAGCTCCTCTTCCCCTGAAGACTATGGGCGGTGAGATACTGGGTTTGGTAGACACTTAAAGTTCTTTTCTGCATATAAGATTCATATGCAGGATGAGGAAGCCCTGGAGGGATCAAGGGTGAATCGACAGCAGGGGCTGCCTGCTCAGCTGTGGTGGTAGAAGACAATATGATATTGCCTGTGAATTGATGGCGTCCTTGAGAAAGCATCACAGCAGTGCGAAGGTCTGTGCCCAATGGTGCTGTGATCAGATGCTTGGATGCTGCGGGTGATTTTTCACCTCCTTGGCTTTACCCAAAGGCACTGAGGAGAACTCAACGGGAAAGAATATCACTGTCTGTCCTGGAGGAGGGAGGGCCCTGGGCTCACACTAGGTCTATCTGACCTGTTCTGAGCACCTCCCCACTGGCGAATGCGTTGCCCCCCCCCCCCCCCCCAGGTTTCCGGGTCCCCCAGTTTCCGGGTCCAAGGAGACAAGGGGCCCTCCGGTGAGGTGCCAGGAGCGGGAGCGGGTCCCCCGGCCGTGCTCCCGCCTGCTGCACGTACACGCTCCCCGGTGCGCTCATTAGCTGAGCTGGCTTGGCAGGAGGCGCTGCTAATTGCAGCTGAAGGTCCCGGCTGTCCCCCCCTCGGTACCTCTCCCGCCCCCGCGCTGCCCCCGAGGGGTTCCTCCCCAGGCCGGGGCTGCGGGGGCTGGGTCCTTGCCCACCTGTGCCCATGCCCAGCCTGGGCGGCCAGGGGAATCCAGCCCTGCTGCTGCACCCGCCCGTCTATCTGCACGTCCAGCAGTGTCCCCGCGCTGCGCACACGCAGCCGGCCGAGCTGCCAGAGCAGGACTGTGGCTGCTGTTGCCCCCGCGGGCACCCTCGGCTGCAGGTCACTGCCTAGGACAGGGCGGTCAGGTCGGACTGCAGCGTGCCATGCGCCGTGCAGGCAGAGGTACGGCCCCAAGTCTGGGAGTGACAAGGGATGGGGAGAGGGAGCAGGTTCAATGGAGCTTGCACGCACACGGAAGCTGTTCCTGATGACTGTAAATCTGCTGCGCAGGCGTCTGGCACCCCCATCTGCCCTGCACGCTAGAGCACTAGCTCTGGTGGGAGTGATGCCTGCAAGCAGGGAAGGGGAGGGAGAGGCAAGGACTGGCAGGAGCTGTTGTTACAGGACGTTTGCTCTGGCCACAGATGGGAGAGATGAAATCCCGGGCAGTTCAAGTGTGCATGGGGTAAATGCTCTCCCATGAGATGTCAAGCTGAAGCATGGTCTGCTGAAGGGCAGAGTGGAAATGGTGCCCTGTGGAAGTCTCCCAGCAAGCCTTGGCACAACGGCCTGGAGCAAGTTTGAGCAGGGCATCCACCACCTTGTCCTTTCCATCATGTCTCAAGGACTGAGGCATCGTCTGCTTTCTGCACTCTCTCCTTCCAGGAGTTCCAGGTTAGCTCTGAGGATCATTGTATCTGTGAACAGATTTAAAGCACCTAAACTCTGCTCGCTGTCACAGTGGGTTAAAGGGCCTTTCCCTCTTGGTGCACCAGAAAAAAAGGTCTCTGAAGTGCATATGCATGGACTCTCAAATGAATCAAAGCCATGCTGTGGCTAGCATCTCTGGCACCCACCCGCTGGAGCTGCAAGACGTGCAGAGCTGGAGCCAGACTGTTCCTCCTGCACTGGAGGCTGGGGCAGAGACAAACTCCACCTGGGACCAGCAACAGCAGCAGCTTGGTCTTGGAAGGATGTACACAGCCATTGCTCACATCTCCCAGAGGCACCATGCTAGTGCTAAACCTGCCCACCTTGGTCACAAAGCCATCCCAGAGCTGTGGATGAGGTGGGACAGAAGGACCATTCCCAGAGTGGATTGGTGCTCTGGAAGAACAGGAAACAGAAAAATTGCATTTGGTTTCCAAGCCCTGTGATCTGGCAGCTCCACTCCCTTCCTGTAGCCTCCATCGCCTGGACCCTGTTAGGGAGAGGTGATGACAAAAGAGAGATTTGGCTGTTCCTCCATCTGCTCAGGTCCCAAGAAGGTGGAGGCCCCTGGCTGGGGCCAGGCTGTGAAGGGCAGTAGGCAGGGTTCACGTCCTACTCGCCACTTTCCTGTTTCCTGGGCAGGCTGTCCCCTCAGTGCCACTGGTACCTGGCAGCAGTTGCTGTGGCTGCTGCTCCCACAGAAGGAATTTTGCTGTAGACCACTTGACTGAAGAGAAAGCTGCAGAAAGATGTAAAGACATAATGCAATGCAGGAAAGAGTGGTGTGAGATGAAGTGTTTGCAGCCGTTAGAGCAGGAAGGAAGAGGATCAGCACGGTGAAAGCAACAGATGCCCAGGCAGAGGTGTCAGCAGCTTCAGGGAACTGGTGGTGGGGCTCCTGCAGGGACCTGGCCTCAACAAAAAAGGAATTGGTCAGCATCGGCCATTCCTTTCATAGGTGGAGGTGTCTGGATCAAAGCAAAGTCTGTCCTGCCCAGGAGGGGCAGAGCACAGGGAAGAGCCAAAGGGCCACTTTGCTGCAGCATCTCTGTGTGTTGCCTCCTCCTCCCGTGCTGGTGCCACCAGCCTCTGGCAGCCCAGTCCACCTGAAGCCCCCTTGCTTGGGGCTAGAAGGAGCCTTGTTCCCTGTTCATAGACCCTCTCTGGAGTGTCCCCCGTGGTGCTCACTCACAGACGCCCCCAGTACAGCAGCAGATGTTGTAGGAGACTGCTCAGTTCTCCAGAACCTCCACAAAAGGAGGGGGCACACACGGAACAGCAAACAGATCATGTCCCTGAGGGTGGGGGCATGAGAGCTTGCGAGGGCAGCATTAGTGTCTGAGGCTGATGATTTTGACTTCAGAAAATGTCGTTCCCTTTGGGATGAGGCTCTGCCCCGCTCTGTTTGTCACAGGACCTTGCATAGTGTTTGGCTGAGAGAACCTTGAACTCCCTCTTAAGAAGCACATAAAACTCAGGGATAATTTTAAAAGCAGCATTATCCAGCCTTGCTGAAGGAACAAGCAGCTATGGCTTGAACAGGATGTAAGGACCTCCGCGGGGAGAAAGCTTTGGATGCTGAGGATCTCTTTAATCTAGTGGAAAAAGAAAGAACAAGAACCACCGGTTGGAAGCTGAAGCCAGACAAATTCAAGACAAAAATAAGGAGTGGGATTGTTAACAGTGCGGATATGCAACTGCCGGAAGAGGCTCCCTGGGAAGTGGCAGCTTCTCCATCCCTCCAAGTCTTCACAACCACAATCACTACTTTTCTGAAAGATGCTTTTGCCAAAAACAAGCCATCAGGCTCAACAAAGGGATAAAAGAGCAAAGCTCTCTGTCCTGTGATGTTCAGAGCAGCCAGCCATTATCTCCATACAGGTTGCTGGGACTGTGGAAAAATGCAGATGAAGGTGCAGGAATGGAGTTCTCTGTAACAGGCTGTTGAAACTCGAGTGTGCATAAGGCACAGGGGAAGAACTTGAGCAGCTTCAGAAGCGGGAAGAAGCAATAGGAAGTGGAATAGGGTGAGCAGCAGCCAGCTGATGCTGCTGGTGACTTGGGAACAGAGAGCTATGCCCGGGCAGCCCCAGCCAGAGGAGGCTGTGCACCACGGGCTCACAGCCGACTTGTTTGAAGTTCAGCTGCCTTTGCTGGTTACAGTCCCCAGGAGACTGAAGGGCTGTGGCTCTTTTACTGCAGTTTTCTGGTTATGGGAACGTCTTCTCACACATGGAGAGCACGGAGCTGAACAAACTCAGGTGGGCAGCAGAGCTGCTTTGCTGCTGCTAGGAGAGAGCGTGGGGATAACTCCTGCACTTCTCCTGATGGCTCTGCAGACAAGAGGGTCTGGCTAATGGTTCTGCCTCAGGGTCTGCCTAATCAACCTTGTTTCCAAAAGATGAAGTCTCTAAAATTTCTGCAGTGAAGTAAAATGTGCAAAGAGATCAAGTGGGACCCTCTGGGCTTTCCCTCTCTAGTGGAAAGCTTGTACGTCTCACTGGCCCCATGGGGCTCAGAAGATGAGGCTCCCTGAGCTCTGCACATCAGCTCACTCAACACAAGCACCCCTCCTGCCCACAAATCAGAGGTTCCAGACAGGACACCTCCTGAGGCACAGGAGGGCTCTGCCTTCAGGTGCTCCTCACCTGCAGTGCTGCTTGATGGGTCTGCAAAGTAATTAAACCAAGAAAGATCCCTCGATTCCCATGGGACTAATAGCAAACCAGATTTCTCTCTGCTATCCCCCCTCTACTGCTACAGCTGTATTGCTGGCTCAGCCCTCTCAACAAGAGTCTTTTGTGCCTCCAAAAGACAAATCCTTTCTGCAGTTGCACTGGTTGGAGCAACCTGTCTCCCTGGACATTGCTGGGGCTGCCCCTGACAGGATGTCCAGCACCACACTGCACGTCTTTGCAAGGGGTGTGTGGGCACTGCCAGCCTGGGGAACTTGCTTGCACAGGGTGGGTCACGTGGGAGTGGGTGCCACCTGCTGTCGGGGGCTCAGGAAGAGGTCACTGATAGTGGAAAAGCCACCCTGGTTGCAGCCAAACTGGGTTTCAAGAGCAACTATTTTCCAAACTGGTCCCATTTGAACAGGAGCTGGTAGCTGCAGGTGCCCAGCAGCCCTGGTGTGATTTTGACTGGGGCTCACTCACACCAGTGGAAGGAGCAGCCCTGGAGCATCAGTCCAGCTGGGGAAAGTGTCTGGCCTCAGCAGGTTTGTTTCAGTCATGCTAGGTGTGTGTGTGTAATTCATCATCCAAGTGCTTGGTGTCACCAGGTCCTGGTAATTTATTGCAAATAACATCATTTTGGCCCCTCACACAAGTGGATTTGAGATGACGCGAAAAGCTGCAGCTGTCTTCACTGCTTCCCTGCAGTGAGCTGAAGAGCTCAAGTGCCTTGAGGCCAGTGCTGACAACTCCTTTTTCAGTCTCGGGTCATTTTTCTGGCCCTCCTTTGAACTCTCTTTGGTATTTTCACATCCTTCTTGAAACTGAGACTTCAGAGCTAGCTTTGCCAGCAAGGTGAGGTAAAATCACTGCTCTCCCCTCACCTCCTGCAGATGTTGGAGGGACACAGTGGTCCCCGCACTGCCCTGGAGGCATTGCCTGTGCTGAAGTACTGCACACTCAGCCGTGATCACCTCATACTTTGCAGAACAGCTCACCCTAAATCACTGCTGACTGTCTCACCCATCTCATGGCGCCTGCACGGTTTTTCTCAGAAAAGTTGGGTACCCTTAGCTGGGCCAGAAGCTCACAAAACATAGCCAAAACTTTTCAGAGAGACAAGCATCTGCGCTCGTGCCCAGCTACAGGCTACAAGAGCCTCTCCCTTCACATTCACATCTCCTTTGGGGCCCAGAGTTTGCAGAGGAAGCAGTTACCAGGCTGGTGTGGCACAAAGCCCCGTGGTTTTGGCTGGGAGTAGCAAGAAGAGAACAGAAGGTAGCTTTTCCTCCAGCATTGTGCCAAAATCTTGCCCAGAAAGTGAGAACTGTGTCTGGATCTCTCTTTGCCAGACCAGCTAAGTGCCGATGGAACAGATCAGCTTCTGCTGAGCTGGAAAGAGCATGGGGCTGGCAGTCCCATCTGGCTGGTGGGTTTTGGCCTTGTGCTGGTCACTGGTGCCCCGCTGCTCAGTTTTAAATGCTGACCTCTTTACCCAAAATGCATGTTAATCAGGGGCTGTGTGAGGGCTCCCCACGAACAGGATGGATAACTGAGTCTATATGAGATATCTGCACTTCCACCTGCCCATTCTGCCCTGCATCCTGGGGGCCTGGAGACCCCATTCCCGACCACATGCCCTTCTGGGATGCAAGACCCCTTCCTCGCACTATCCTGACCATGTGGGGCTTTCCTTGCCCTTCCCAGGGACTGTGCAGAGCCACAGGGTGCTTGTTCAATACTCGTTTCCTCCTCACTGTGCAGGTCAGACCTGAGGGGCAGAGCAGCCCCTGGTGCTAGTGTGACCATCACTGCTGGATGTTTGACAGGGCCAGCAGGGAGGGGGATCATCCCAATTGCCCTGGGGCACATGGCTCCTCTAGGATATCCAGTCTGAGCTGTTCAGAGGGCATTTATCCAGAGTGCTCGTGTGTGTGAAGGTGCCTCAGCGCCCACAGGCAGCACTCAGAGAAGCAGGGCGAGGGTCCATCTCCTCAGCATCACCTGGTGTGCCTGGAGCAGCAGCGGGGCCAGAGCCCCATCCTGCAGAACAGCAGGCGAGGGCCTGAGCCTGCCCTTTCCCTTCCCACAACCCTGCTTCATTTACCACACACCTCCCAGCTTCTGCAGCGGATGAGTGGGGGGCCCTGCCGGCAGCGGCCTCCGTCACCACACAGCCTCACCTCCCTCCCCAGGGCTTGGGGCCCATCCTGTGTGCTGAGCGAGGCCGTGCTCTGCGGGAAAAAGTAGTGTGTGGTGACGTAATTAAGGCTGCATCATTTAGGCATGTGTGTAGGGTCTGAGCATTTCCTCTTTCTTGACTGCTTGGCTTCCCCATGCTCCACAGGAGGCTTTAAAATGGGAGAAATACCTCTGGGAAGCTGAGTACCCTCAGCAATCCCAAAAGCCGGTATGCCATGAACATAGACAAAGAGCAGGGGAGAGCTCTGGTGTGCTCCAGCTCTGTGTAAAGAGTGGGGGAAGAGCCTGCTCCAGAGACATCACCACCCTGTGTACATCAGCTGGAGCTGGTGTGCAGCCCCACAGCACGGCTATGTGTGCGTCCATGGGTATGTGCGAGGGTACTCGTGCTGCCCCCCATGCTCTGCAACCCAGCCAAAAGCTGAGCTCCTTCAGATAGTACCCACGTCTCTCAGCGTGGGCAATGTATTCCTGAATCTCTTCCCTAGAAACATCCATGCCATTATGGCTTGGACTGCTCCAAAAAAGCTCATCCCAAGGCAGACATCTGGCACACAACATTTTCACCCCAACAGCCAAAATTTTGCCAGGCTGCAAGCTGGGGAGCCAGCCTTTCCTGCCCAGGCCCTCTGTGAGTAGGGGGACTGTTGTGCTGCTGACTGTCCCCTCTGCCCCCCAGGACTACTGGCTATCCCTGCTCTACAAGCGCCTCATTGGTCCCAAGGTGCTGGCGATCCACGTGGCCGGTCTCCAGAGGAAACCCCGGCCCGGCAGAGTCATTCGCGACAAGCTCCGGATTTATGCCCACTGCACCAGCTACCACAAGTAAGCGGAGCAAGGAAGGCTGAGGGTTACAGGGTGGGATAAGTGGTATCCCCAGGAGATGGGGACCGACAAGGACACGCTGGGGCAGGTTGGCTTCCCAGGATACTCACTCGGGTGCTGCCCTGGCCGCTGTCACACTGAAGGGAGAGCGCAGGAATGGCGATGCCTCCGATGAAAGTCGTGGCAAGCCCGCGCCTGGGAACGGGGCTGGCTGGGACCGGTGCAGTGGCCGCCGGGCAGCCGGAGCAGCAGAGATCAAGGGAGTGGATTTCACACGAGGGGCCCCTGGTCGGTCGGGTTACCCGCCAGGCCGCGCTGCCGGGGAGCCTGGCCTGGTTATTGTTTCGCTGATAAGGTCTTTGAAAGCACCTCTGCGAGCCGGGGGGGCGGCCACCTCCTCCGCGGACACAAGTTGCTATTGTGGAGGAGGAGAGGCTGTTTCTTTACACAGTCCAGATGCTTTCAACATGCCTCCAGCTCGGTAGGAAACCTTGTCCAGTAACTGACAGGTGCAAAGTGCTTTATAGCCTTTGTTTGGGGCTGCCCGATTAGGCAGGGACAGAGGATCAGTGTCTGGACCTGTCTGTCAGGTGCCTGGGGTGGCGGGGGCAGACGCCACTCACGCACAGAGCTCCCCTCCGTTCTCAGCCTCCTCCTCGCAAGGCTGGGGGGGCTGTCCTGGAACTGACACTCTGTCCTGGGCCACCCCCACTCTGGACACCGTTGCAGCATCCTCTTGTGCAGTGTCACTGCTGGCTGAAGAGAGGGTTGAAAGGTGTCATCACAGAGCCAGGCTTCATGATGGGAAGGTGGCATCTCCCTGTGAAGGGGCAGCAGGATGGTGAATCTGGATGTCTGCACGAGGCCAGTTCTTACAGAGACCCCCAAGCCCCTTCTTGGAGGTGATGCTCCCTGGGCACATGGCAGTGCAGCCCTCATCTCCCACTCTCCCCTTTGCAGTCACAACTATGTCCGGGGATCCATCACCCTTTACATCATCAACCTGCATCGCTCCCGGAAGAAAATCAAGCTGGCAGGGACGCTGCGGGATAAGATTGTCCACCAGTACTTGCTGCAGCCCTACGGCAAGGACGGGCTCCACTCCAAGTAAGTTTGATGCTGGTGGCTGGGACTGCTATCACTGTCCCATCCTCAGTGCCAGTGCGCTTACCCTCTCCTGGTCCCACAGGTCGGTCCAGCTCAACGGGCAGCCACTGGCCATGGTGGATGACGGGACTCTCCCCGAGCTGAAGCCTCGCCCGCTGCGGGCCGGCCGCACCCTGGTCATCCCCCCGCTGACTATGAGCTTCTACGTGGTGAAAAACGTGAACGCGCTGGCCTGTCGGTACCGATAGCCCGCGGCCCACAATGGACTCGCCAGCCCCGCTCCTGCCCCCGTGCACTGCCCAGGTCACGCTGCCTCCTTGGCAGCCCACGCAGCCTCGCCGTGGGGCAGTGTTGGGCAGCTCCACGCCATGCCCTCATCCTCACCCCCAGGATGTCCTCCACCTTGGCACCACTCCTGCCCTGTGACCGCGGAGCTCCACATGCCTTGGCCACCATCCCGCCAGAGCAGTGCGACAGCCAATTTGCAGGGCGTGCCACTACCCGTCCCGTGAGCTGCGAGAAGCACCCGAGCTCTGGTGCCCGCTGGCTGCAGGGAGGGTTGCGGTGCTGAGCCCCGGTATATCCCGGGACGGACACTCTCCCCGACCCCCTGGTCCCGCTGCCCCTCGGGATGACCCCTCCAGCAGCCGGACCCCCTTCCCTGGAGGCGGGCAGTGCCCCAGTGCAGCAAGCGCATGGAAGCAGCTCCCTCTACTGCCGCCGGGCTGCCGCCAGCCAGCCTGGCCCGCCGCGAGATGTACCGGGCGGGGCGGGGCGGGGCAGGGGAGGGGGCGCCGGGGGCCGCCCCGGGCGGGCGGGCTCGGGCTCCGCGGCGGGAAATGTTGATTATTAAATTATGCATCCCGGAGCGGAGAGGGGCGGAGCGGTGGGCCGGGAGCGTCTCCTGCCCGGGAGAGTGGCGGTGTCGCGGGCAGGAGCAGCTGCGACGCGCCCAGGCGCTACCGGAGGTGTAATAAAGTTGGGCTCTCAGCCGTGCCGGCGTCTTCTGTCCGCCGCGGGCCGGGCCGGGCGGGGCGGGAGCGGTGCCGCTGTCACACGGTGCGGGGCGGTGTCACACGGTGCGGTGCCGCGGTCACACGGTGCGGGGCGGCGGTCACACGGTGCGGTGTCGCTGTCACACAGTGCGGGGCGGTGTCACACGGTGCGGTGCCGCTGTGGCACGGTGCGGGGCGGCGGTCACACGGTGCCGGGCGGTGTCACACGGTGCTGTGCCGCTGTGGCACGGTGCGGGGCGGCGGTCACACGGTGCCGGTGTCACACGGTGCCGGTGTCACACGGTGCGGTGCCGGTATCACACGGTGCAGTGCCGCGCCGGGCCGCCGGGGGCGCTGCGCGCGTGGGCGCGGCGGTCACGCGCGGCGGAGCAGGAAGCGGCGCGGGGCGGGTGGAGCCGCGCGGTCCCGGTGTCCCGGTGCCGGTGTTCTCCCCGCCGCGGGCCATGCGCTGCGTCCTGATCGCCAGCACCGCGGCCGAGCTGCTCTTCTACTGGGCCGATGCCGCCTTCCTCCGCCGGCTGCGGTCGTCCCACGCCGGGCAGGTGGGGCGGGACGGGGCGGCGCGGGTGCGGGGAAGGGAGCGTGAGGTGCGCGGTCGCCTGTGGGCGCTGACCGGGAGCGTGTGGCGCAGGGCCCGGCGCTGGAGGACAGCCTCAACACCCTCTTCGCCCCCCTCATCATTTCCTGCGCCGCGCTGCTGGAGAAGATCTCCGACACCTACACCTGCTTCGCCACCGAGGGCGGGCGGCACCTCCACGTCCTGCACACGGTAGGACCGGCACTGGGGACTAGGGACCCCTGGCCGGCTCCCGCCTGATCCCGCTGCCGGTTGCAGTTCGGGGACTGCCTGTACATCGCAGTGAACGGCGACGGGACGCAGAGCGAGGACGACCTGCGCCGGACGCTCTTCGTGCTGCGGCGCTTGCTGGAGGTTCACTGTGGCCTCGTCACGCTCGACTCGCACGTCATCCGCAAGGAGTGAGCGGGCACAGCCACCGGCACAGGCTGGCATGTCGGGGTGCTGGGGTGGCTGCTCTGAGGTGCCTTCATGCAGCACCGGGGGGTGGGAGTGGGTTTCTCCAGCTGGGACCCCCCCCTTTGCAGCAGGACCCCCTGCCTGCCGGGCTGCAGCTGGGTTTTGGTGTGTCCGTCCCACGTGGGGAGCTGGGTTTTGCTGTGTCCGTCCCACACCGGGAGGTGACAGCCACCTATGAGTTTACACTCTGTGACCGCTGCAGGTTGCGGCCGGCTGATTCGGAGCAGCGGGAGCGTGTGTGGAGCCTGCTGCGGGGCCTGCTGGAGACCTACAGCCACCTGCGGGAGGAGGACCAGAGCTTTGCAGTGGAGGTACCAATGCTCTGGGGTGTCCCTCACTTTTGGGGTGTTCCAGGGGTGGGAGGCTGCGTGGAGTCCCAGGATGTGGGAAAAGGCGGTGGGCTGGGGACTTTAGGGTAGCTCACCTCAGCAGTGGAAGCTCAGACCTGCCCCTAGGGCTGCAAGGCTGGGTTTGAGGGTGCTCAGCAGCCTTCCCTGCTCCTGCACCCCAGGCCGTGGAGCGACTGATCCATCCTCAGCTGTGTGAGCAGTGCATCGAGTTCCTGGAGCGACAAGTGGTACAGTACATCAATGCTAGCCCTGAGCGTGGCGGGGACGAAGTGGGCCATGCCTTCCTCCTGGTGCACACCAAGCTGCTGGCCTTCTACTCCAGGTGAACCCAGCCCCGCCACCCTCCCCAGGGCAGCCATCTGTCCTGCCGGCTGACCCTTTCCTTCTCTGGCCTGCAGCCGCAACGCCAGCTCCATCCGTCCAGCCGACCTGCTTGTCCTCATCCTCCTGGTTCAGGACCTGTATCCCAGCCAGAGCGCCGAGAAGGAGCTTGGCCCACAGGTGCTTTAGAGCAGGACTGGGGGCACAGCAAGTCAGGGCGCTCCCATGGGGTGATGCCTTGACAGCTGGGGCTTAGGGGTTTTTTCCCTCTTATTGAAAGCCCACAGCAGGGAATGTTCTCCCTCAGGGACCCAAGAGAAGTGAGAGCATCCCTGTGAGTGGCCCTGGCTCCCATGGAGCTGCAGAGAAGGACTCAGATGACCAAGTGAGTCGTTGAGTTCAGGAGCTGCAGGGTGGGATGCTGGAAGGGCTGTCTGCATCGCTGCCATCGCTGACCCATCTGTTTTCGCTGGCAGGACACAGATGATCTCTCTGTGCCTGAGGTCTACTACACACCTGAGCCCTCACCAGGCAGGCACAGTACAGGTGAGTGCCCAGCTGGGCAGCAACCATGCCCCACACCTCCAGCCCTGCAGAGGCTCTAAGCCTGTGAGGGGGGCTGGAAGGGTGCCCTGCTGTGTTCTCTGCAGGCAGTGAGAGCTGGTCAGAGGGCGCAGAGATGCTGAGCATTGGGGAAGTGGATGCTGCAGACGTCCAGGTGAGCACAGAGTCCTGCAACACCTCCCAGCTCCATACCTCACCAGCCTGTCCCGGTGCCCTTTGCGGTCTCTGGTCCTCGTCACTCGTCTCTTGCTGTGCTGCAGCTGTGGGTGCCCTGCATCCCCCATGTTGTGTGTAACTGTGACAGCTCTGATCTCCTTCTCTGAGGCATTGCTTACAATGAGCTGTCAGCAGAGAGGGAGCGGGGCTACCTCAGAGCAGTCCAGTGTCTCCCTCTGCTGCCGTTGGGCTTTCTGGGCTGCTTCCCTGACGGATGCTGCAGCACCTCACACACTGCAAGCAAACACTGGCCTCGGTTTAAGGCATTTGCAGCCTTTGTCTTCGCAACAGGCTTCTTCTCTGCTGCTCCTCTGGGGTCCCTGGGCACTTTCCTCACTGCTGATCTTTTGTTACATGGCCCCTCCAGCTCCTTTGGTTCTGTCATGCCTGGTTGCAGCTTTCAGGGCAATGATGCATCCCTACAGTGCATCCTTGGTGCAAGCTGTCTCATCCCCACAAGGCACTGAGCACCTCCCCTGTCTTCCTAGATGGCAGAGGACTTGCTCCAGACCTTGGGGCCTCTGGTGCCTGAAGCTTCAAACCCCAGAAGAATCTTTCTGGATGCCAGCCTGCGGGAAGGTTACTGCCCCTTGCTGCCACACACCATGCACTGCCTCCCGCTCTGGCCAGGCATCTCCCTTGTGCTACTGACCAAGGTGAGCTGCCTCTGAGGTGAGGGAAGCTATGTTGGACTGAGTCCTGCCTGACCCACCTCTCCCTTCCCTGGCAGGGCCCCATGACCCAGGTGGCCGTCACCTTGTACCAGCTGCTGGATGGTTTCTTGGTGCTGGAGAAGAAGCTGGAAGAGGGACCAGACGTGGGAGTCGCACGCTCCTACCCGTTCCTCGCTGAGCTGCGGCAGCGCATGGACAAATTTGTGAAGAAGCTGAGTGGACATGACATCCAGGTGGGAGTGGGCACATGAGGACCCTGTCCTGTTGTCCCCACAGCCTGACACAGTCCTGTCTCTTTCTAGTTGCAGAACACCTGGTTGGACTTCAAGAACAAGATATTTTCACGGAGTGAGCCTGGGAGCTCCCTGGAGTGAGTAGGGGGAAGCCAGGGAAAGTCTCTGGGACTGCAGGGACCTTTCCCAGCCTGGGGACCAGCACTGTCCCTGCGGTGCTAGGGACCCAGTGTCCAAACTCAGCACTGTCTGTGTCCCCTGGCTCAGGCTTCTGCAGTCAGTGGCAAATGTGAAGCGGCAGCTCTGCTCCGTGTACCGCCAGCTCTTCCTGACCTCTGCTGGCCACAGCCTGTCCCAAGGGCTGCGGGACCGTGCTCAGAAGCTGATGAGGTGAGTGCATGGGGATGGTCAGCATCCCCAGGGGGCTGCCCCACACCCAGCTGTGCTGGGTCATGTGGGTCCTGGCCTCTCACTGTGCCTCTTCTTGGCAGGGAGAAGCTGCTGGACTGGCGGGACTTCCTGCTGGTGAAGAGCAGGCGCAATATCACCATGGTGTCATACCCATCTCTGCAGCTGGGAACCCAGCCTGGCAAGGGGGTGTCCCCAAGGGGGTAGCAGATGTGGGAGTGGGACCCTGTCCCCTGGCACCGGGATCAAGGGGAGGAATGTAGTGGGCAAAGGTGGTTTCCCTGAGGCTCAGAGGCTGTCCTGGAAGGGCACCAAAGTTGTTGGACACCCTTAACCCATCCCACATACCTGGAGGACTTTCCTGGTCTGGTGCACTTCATCTATGTGGACCGCACAGCTGGACAAATGATGGCACCATCGCTCAGTGTGACAGAGAAGTCCAGCTCAGAGCTGGGCAAGGGTCCCCTGGCCACCTTCATCAAGAGGAAGGTACTACTCGTGGTAGGTGTGGGGTGGGAACCACAGAAGAGGGTGGAAATTGGAGGGGTTTCTGCTCAGGCTTCAGATGCCCCTTGTCCCCCAGGTCTGGTCCCTGATCACACTGGCCCGGCGATATCTACAGAAGGGCTACACGACACTGATGCTGCAGGATGGTGACTACTGCTGCTCCTACTTCCTCTGGTTTGAGAATGAGATGGTATGTGGGGCCAGGAAGGGGCTGAGCCCCTCTTTCCCTGGGGCAGGGAGCAGGGCTGTAGGCACAGCCAGCTCTGACTCCTCAGTAGTCCCATCCCAGCTCCTGCCCTCTGCTGTCATTTCTCCCCAGGGCTACAAGCTGGAGGTAATGGAGATACCAGTCCAGTCTGACGATTCTGCTCCCATTGGGATGCTGGCAGGGGACTACTACAGGTGAGCAGTTTGCCAGCCCTGTGGTTTGGCACCAGGGCTCGAAGCTGTGATGGCACAGGGGTCCCTGTGAGTGATGGCAGGATGTCACTGCAGGATGGTACCAGTGTTGTGGTGTCACTGGGGTTGCACGAGCCCATCTCCCCAGCCTGGTGCCATGGTTTTACTGTGTCCTTGCAAAGTACTTTATAGAGGGGAGGTGGTTAGAAAGGGGTTGCCTGTGTGCACTGTACCTGCCAAGACCCCTGTCTTCTCCTCCCCAGGAAGTTGCTGCGTTATTACAGCAAGAACCACCAGGCAGAGGTAGTGAAGTGCTACGAGCTGCTGACCGTGCACCTGGGCATCATCCCCTCTGAGCTCATGGTCCAGCAGGCCTGCGACTTGGCCCGGCGCCTCTGGGAGCCATCTCGCATCCCTCTGCTCTGAGCTGCCTCCAGCCACCTTGGGGCCAGGATTAAAGTGGATGTATGGGTGTTCCCAGAGCCTAGGTTGCTTTCTCAGTGTCTGTGTGCCATGCCATGGATTGTGCCTGCAGGCAGCAACTGGCAACTTTCCCATCCTCCAGCCTGGCCAGGGCTGGCACTGTCCCCTTTCCTGCTCCCCGTGCTGCCACCCAGCAGCCTCTGGGGACAGGCAGAGAGTGGGGCCGAGAGGTTGTTTGGAAATCACTGAAAAGTGCATTTCCAGAGCAGGATTTATAATGTTAGCTGGCATTGCTGCCAGGCTTTGGGCAGAGATCAAGATAGTGTAGCCAAACCTGAGTGGAGCAATGGTCTAGGGTACATCCCTCTTCCCTCTCACCCTGAAATGTGGGATGTGGGGCCCTCAGAGGTTTGGCAGGCTCTGGGGAGGTGCAGCATGTCCTGCACCCCTTTCCCTGCACCCAGGCTTCCAGGCACCAGTTAGCCACAGCTCTGAGCTTAGCTGGGAGCAGCAAGTAAATCCTGAGGCAGCTTATGTGTTTCCCAGGCACGTCTGGGCTCAGTGCACGTCCAAATCTCAAGTACAGCTGGGAATGGGGCCAGCCCCAAGGAACTCAGGCAGCCACTGCCCCTTGTTGCTCCCATGCCAATCGCTGGAGCTGGGGATGGCGATTCAGGGAGCACTGGACCATGACAGGGCCTTTGCCCCATCGTGCTGAGCCGGAATTTGCCCTGCTGAGCAATAGTGCTGGATTCAGAGCCAAGCTCATCCCCAAGCTGCCCCTTTTCCTGCTGCTTTCAGGGCTGTGCTCGGGGCTTGCATGCTCGAGGGGGGGCCAAACTCCCTCTGTCCTGCCGTGCTTGGCCCATCACCCCAGCCACGTGCCTCTGGATCATCCCTGGAGCAGAACAGGAGCTGGGGCACGGGGGCTCTCAGGCCCCCGCCTGCCTGCTCAGCACCTTCCCGGAGTACAGGCTGGGGAGCTCCTGGCACTCTGCTGAGCCCCAGGCAGGATCTGTCGCCTTCTCAGCACTGGGGTTTGTCTCTGGCCCCGCTGTAAGCCCCCACCAAAACTGTGCCAAGGTCAGCGCCTCGCTGGGGCAGCGCTCGGCGGGTGCCCGTGTCCTGACCAGCCTCCCCGCCTCCTCAAGGCGTTCCCTGCCCTGGCCCCCCCGTCCCCTCCCTGTGCCCGGAAGCCCTGGGAAAAGTTCCGCCGTGAAAGCAAAGTCCAGGCTGCCGGACGCAGGGCAGCCATGGCCAGGCGCTGTGGGGCGGTGGCAGCCGGGCTCCCGGGAAGGCTGAGTCTGCTCTGCTCTTCCCGCTGGCTGCAGGGCTGGCGTCTGTCCCTGCGGCCGTCAGGAGCGCGTTTGGCCCATGCCGGGGCTGCAGCCCGGCTGCAGCGGGAATACGACGCGGTGGTGATCGGTGCAGGTAACAGAGCAAGGGAGCAAGAGTCGAGCTGCGGGGAGCCAGCGGGGCCCCCGTCTGCCCTCCCTCCCGGGCATGTAGCAGAGGAGCAGCCAGGTGGGGACCACAGTAGTGCTGGATGCATTGCAAACCCCCAGGCTGCTCCTCATGCCGGGGAGAACGCAGGGGTCTGGCACGAGCTGCAGCCCCCCAGCATGCAGGCCACTGTTGGAGCATCTGCCTTGAGCACTTCTGTCCCCCTTTGCTGCACCATTAGGGCCAGGGCTGTAGGGCTGGGGGAGGATGCTTCTTGTCACCTGTATCCCTGTGTCCAGAGCCTGTTATTGGGGTGGCTGTGACAGCCCCATGCCCCAGGCGTGGCAGGGTACCCTATGCTGTGGGCCCATCACCGACACTGGGCGCTGCTCACCTCCGTCTCTTCTTGCAGGGCACAACGGGCTGGTGGCAGTGAGTACCAAGAGTGGCGTGCTGCCTCTCCTCCATCCACAGGGGACAGCAGGGGACTGGGAAGGGTCAGCGCTGTGGGCAAGGGAGGGCTTTGGTGGCAGTGTCCATGGGGCTGGGGCTCCCACAGGCCCTCCCTAGTGAGGGGGGCACCATGGGGTGCTCAGGTTGACAATGACATCCCGGCTGGAGGGATGGGCAGTGCGTGCCGTGCTCCCCACAGGCTGCCTACCTGCAGCAGGCAGGGCTGCGCACAGCTGTGCTGGAGAAGCGTCACGTGCTGGGCGGTGCGGCCGTCACGGAGGAGATCGTGCCAGGTACCCCCCCATGCCCCTTGTCCCCCTGGCCCCAGCCAGCCCCGGTGGCGGATAATCCCCACCACCCCACATCTTCCAGGGTTCAAGTTCTCCCGGGCATCATATCTGCTCAGCCTGCTGCGACCACAAATCTATGCTGATCTGGAGCTGCAGGTACTGGCACCCACCCTTTGCTGGGCTGCTGGCAGCTCCCACCATGCAAGCGGGGGACCCTGCTGCCAGGCTGTCCCTGCAGTGGGGACATCCCTGTCTTGCAGCGGCACGGTCTGAGGGTGCTCCCACGGGACCCCTACTCCTTCACCCCACTGCTGGAGGACAGGAGCCCTCCTCGCTCCCTTCTGCTGGGACATGACATGGCTCAGACTCAGCAGCAGATTGCTCAGTTCTCCCAGAAGGATGCCCAGGTACCATCAGGGACATGCACCTGGCACAGCAAAACCCACGAGGGGCTGCCCTGCCCCTGGAGTGGCAGAGATGCTCCTGGGTGAGGTATCCATTGCACCCACCATGGTGCAGTCCTTGTTGTCCCCCCTCTGTCCCCTTCCAGGCCTACCCTGAGTATGAGGCTTTCATGGGGCGCATGGTATCAGCCCTTGACCCATTGCTGGATGCCCCTCCAGTGGATACAGCTGCCCTGGGGAAAGGTTCCCTGCTCCAGCAGCTCAGGAACCTGCGAACCCTGAAGCCCTTGCTGCAGGCAGGTACATCTGGGATGCCAAGGAGCTCCGATAGCAAGGGGTGTTCGCCAGCACCTGGGGTGGGCAATGCAGAGCCTCCTCAGGAGCCCCAACTGGGCTGGCAGGCTCTGGAAGGCTTCCTCACCTTGGTCCCGCTGACTGACCTCCAAACCCAGCTGGGCACCAGTAGCCAGCCCTGGCACAGCCATGCAGGTCTCACACCACCTCTCCACCCCCAGGGCTGGCACTGGGGCGGCAGCTGCCCCACTACTACGAGGTGCTCACAGCCCCCATCTCCAAGGTGCGTGCTGGCAGTGGTGGGGTGGAAACACCCACTGCCTCTCCTCCTGCCTGCCAGGGTGCTGCAGCAGCTCTCCATCCCAAGCGTGCCATGCTCTCTTTCTCCTGGGCCAGATCCTGGATCACTGGTTTGAGTCAGAACCCCTGAAGGCAACTCTGGCTACTGATGCAGTGATTGGAGCCATGGCCAGCCCACACACCCCCGGCAGCGGGTGAGGGTCCCTTCCCCCTGGGGTTCATGCCTGCACAGTCCCCCATGCCATGCTCTGTGCTTGGCTCTGCTGCACCCCGGTACTGCACACCCTGCCCCACTGCCTCTCCCTCCCACTGCCTGCTCAACTTAGCCAGGGCGCCTCAGGGGCTGGTGCTGGGCAAGGGGCTGCCCCCAGCCGTGCCATATGGCTCTCCTGAGTGGCCCCCACCTATCCCTTTGCTGTCTGGACACCTCTGTCTCCGGGTTGGGCTGAGTCCTGGCTGGTGCATGCTCCTGTAACTGAGTTGACATCCCATGAACTGGCATGGTCCCACCTGTGGGGGCTGTGGCACCATCCTCACTGCCCATGCAGGGGATGGACCCATCCCCTCAGCTGGCAGCTAACCTGGGGTCCTATTACCGCAGATACGTGCTGTTGCACCATGTCATGGGTGAGCTGGAGGGACGGCGGGGGGCCTGGGGCTACGTGGTAGGTGGGATGGGAGCCCTGTCCCAAGCCATTGCCCACGCAGCAACTGCCCGGGGAGCCCACATCTTTGCTGAGAAGGTACGGGGTGTCTGTGAGAGGGGAGCTGCCTGGCCATCCCCACAGGCAGCAGGGATGCTCTCAGTAAAGTTTTGTCCCCTATACATGCCCAGGCAGTGTGCCATGTGCTGCTGGGCAGGGACGGGGAGGCGCAGGGTGTCACGCTGCAGGATGGGACAGAGGTGAGGAGCAAACTGGTGCTGTCCAATGCCTCCCCCCAAATCACCTTCCTGGAACTCATTCCTCAGGTACGGAGTGCATGGGGCTGGTGGGGGCTTGGCATGTTGGAATCCCCCATCCACACTGCCCCTCACAGCCAGCCTCTGCACCGGTGTATCCCACCCCAGGAGCAGCTGCCGAAGGATTTTGTCCAGCGGATCCGGCAGGTTGACACACGCTCCCCTGTCACCAAGATCAATGGTAGGTACCAGCAAGGACACTTCCGCTGCCACCCCTGCTGGAGGAACACTGGTGCCAGGCTCAGCAAGAGGCTGCACCCCACTTCCTCCATCTCCCCATCTCATGCCCAGTGGCGGTGGATCGGCTGCCCAGCTTCCTGGCTGTCCCCAATGCCCGCAATGGCCAGCCCCTGCCCCACCACCAGTGCTCCATACATCTCAACTGCGAGAGCACCCGGCTCCTGCACCAGGCATTCACTGAGGCCACCCACGGGCACCCCTCCAGCAGGTAGGAGCCTGTACTGGCACACCTTGGTGTGCTGGGGAAGGGACAGGACAGTCATGGCAGTGGATGCTGGGCAAAGAGGTGTGGAGTGGCTGGGTGCCCCTCTGCCTGCCCAGCTGGTGTACTGCTCCCCCAGGCCCATGATCGAGCTCTGCATTCCCTCAGCGCTGGACCCAGGGCTGGCCCCGCCAGGCTGCCACGTCATGTCCCTCTTCACGCAGTACACCCCGTCTGTGCTGGCAGGCGGTCAGTCCTGGGACGAGCAGGCCAGAAATGCATATGCAGACACCGGTACGTAATGCACACACAGACCCCGCTAACACCCGTGGGCAGAGCTGCCCTGGAGCTGCACAGGAACTCGCTACCATGTCCCCTCAGGCCGCCCACCAGTAGTCCCTTCATCTTTCTCTAGTGTTTGACTGCATCGAAGACTATGCCCCAGGGTTCAAGGCATCCATCATTGGCAGGGACATCCTGACGCCACCAGACCTGGAGAGGATCTTCGGGCTGCCCGGTGGAGTGGGTACCACGCATGTCAACTCTGAGCATCGCTCTGGTGCCAGTGCTAGTGGGCACACAGGCCTGGGCCAGGCACAGCCAACTCACACAGAGCTCTGTTGGCAGAACATCTTCCATGGAGGGATGTCTCTGGACCAGCTGTACTTCGCCCGGCCAGCACCATCCTACTCTGGCTACCGGTCCCCAGTTCCTGGCCTGTACCTGTGTGGAAGTGGAGCCCACCCTGGTGAGCAGAGCTGAGAGCCAGGACCCTCCTGGGGGCCTGCAGAAGGAAGGAAGGGGCACATGGAAGAGGTGCACCACCATTCCCCAGTTCTGCTTTCTTGCAGGAGGAGGAGTGATGGGAGCAGCAGGACGCAATGCCGCCCAGGTGGCTATCAAGGATTTCAGGCACCTCTGATGAGATTGGTGACACTGACTTCACCAACACAGGTTGCTGCGACAGCAGCAAGCCCTACTGATCCCGTGCAGAGCCCTGCCCGTCCCCAACCTGCTTCCCCAGCACCCCAGGGCAGCAGGGTCTCCCAAGAGCTGGGTGCAGGCTGGCAGGGTCCCTTGTGCTCCCAGCTGCTACTGTCACCTTGAACAGGTGGCTGCTCCCAGTCTGCCACAACCCAGCCTTGCCCCCATGGTTCCTGGACCCTGCATGACCGTGGCAAGCCTCACTCAGGCCCTGCCTGTGCCCGTGGAAATAAACCCTGGCCTGGGCTCTGTCATGAGCACTGTCAATGTGTTTTTTGAGTAATTAGTGCAGCTCCCACTGTGCCATCCACACTTGCTGGTGATGCAGCCCTGGGGGAGCTGTCAGAGAGGACAGGCACATTTCAGAGTAGTGAACAGGGACAAACAGCCCCTCACCCTTTCCTCTGCTCATTGATGCAGGCTCAGGTGCATGCAGGGCTGTTTGTATGGAGCTCCCCAGATCCAGGCAGGTCCGGACCATCCTTAAGGGGCTTAGAACAAGCTGGGAGCCAGGGAGCTGCCTGGAAACTGCTTTGGTACCTGGAGTCCCCAACTGTCCTCAGTGCCCCGGCTCTTGGTGGCTGTGTGTACAGCAGACACGTGCCCAGCGGCTCAGAAACCACAGGAGCCAGGACTGGCAGCTGCCCCTCGTGCCTCACACATGCTCCTATTCCCGACGGAAGCTGCCCGCACGTGTTCTGGCCCCGTCCCTCCATCCCCAGGGCAGATGTTCCGTGCTGGCCACTCCTCAGCCACAGCAGGCCCGGGGTGTGCCCCTCACCCGGGCTGCTGCCGGGAGCCGCTGGCTGCAGATTACAGAGCTCACATCCTCTCCCTGCCCTCTTCCTCCCCCAGACAATGCTCCCGATTCAGCCGCCCGCCTCGCCTCCTGCCGGGCCCTAAATACGGTGCTGACAGGGTGAGCTGCTGCACCTGAGCTGGCTGAATCAATATTGACCGGCCCGGAATAGTCCCGCAGCCCTCTGAGAATAGCCCCGCACGCCCGCCCGCCGCCCACAGCTTCCCGCGCACGGGGCTGCCCTGCTGCCGGCCGCCTATTTTTAGCTGCTGCCATTGCTGGGTGCCCGGGGCTGCAGGTGCTGGCACCCACTGAGCCCCGGGGGAGATGAGGGGCTCATTGGCTGACACCTCAGGGCAAAGGGGGACGCCTCCAGCCTGCCACGATCACATGAGCAGCAGGACACTGCTGCGAGATGAGGCTGGCAAGTCCCAAACGTGGGAGAGCCCACCAGCCCCCTCACTTCTCTCTTCTTGCTGTCCCCAGGAGCAGAGGCAGAGCTGGGAGCGGGACTCAGCACCCGCCTGCCCTGCACCTCTGCCAGCGTCTGCTGGGGGAGGAGTTCGGGGGAAGCTCCTGGCCTCACACTTAAGCAATTGAGCTTCAAAACGTCGAGACGAATGAGTCACGGGCTCCACTGCTGGCCCCAACCCTGCTCTTCCCCAGCCCCCACTCTGGGGCTGGCCAGGGACCCATATCGCAGCAGAGGCTTCAGGACATGCCCTGATCCCGGCCAAGGCAGAGGGCTGGGATGAGGGTCCCATGCGAGGGGATCCCAGCATTGTGCATCCTTGCACACCCAGAGGTGCTGGAGGCCCTTGCGAGACGTGGCGATGAGCTCACGGGCTATTCCCGGCCGTGTTGATCCTGGCTCCTCCCGGCAGGATCCGGCTGCTTTGACTCCAAACAAACAGTCCGGTGGCCACCGGCACATTCCTGGCCGGTCCCTGGGCACGGCCAGGGCACTGGGCTTCCTGTTTATCCCCATCCCACGGCGGGGCACGGCGGGCGTGTGGGCAGCAGGGTGCCCCGGGGACTGGCGGCACCCCAAGCCGGAGGTTGCTCCCGGGGCAAGTCGGGGGGGGGGGGGGGTGGAGCGGGGGGGCATCCCCAGTCTCCACGTCCCACAGAGCGGGGCTACGCCTGAGGACCCTCACAGCCTGCCCGGTTCAGGGATGGCGCAGGTGATGCCCCAAGCCCTGGGGGAACTGTGCTCTGGGCTCACGGTACCATCCCATAGCCTGCCGTGGTCTCTGAGCCCCCCGAGTCCTGGCCCCACTGCAGCACCTCCAGGCATCCTATGCCTGTGTACCCACCTGAACCATTCCGTGAGCGGGAAGGTGCAAGGAGCGTCCCTAGCATAGCAGTTCGTCATCTCCAGAAAGTCCATGCCCTGCCTGGCTGGGGGACAGCCCGATGGGGGGAGCATCCCTGACCGGGGTCACTGGGACTCGGGGGAGGTCCAGCCTCACGGCAGGTAGGGACCGTCCGGGGTAGCTCAGATGCCGCCGGCTGGGGGAACGACAGGGTTTGGGGCAAGAACAGGTTTGCCCCAGTGTGCAGTGAGGCAGAGTAGGGCCGGGGGTGGGCAGGGAGCAGGGCTGGGCTCCAGACCAGAAGCGGGGAGGCGGGGGGCCCCCCCGGGTCGGCCCACCCCGCCGCACCATAAAAGCGGCTGCAGGCGGTGCCCGGCGGGAGGCAGGAGCTGCGGGAGCCGCCGCCGCGGGTGCTACCGCCGCGTCCTCTGGCCACCACCGTGTCCCTCGCCACCGCCTGCCCCGCACCGCTGCCGGTCCGGCACCGTCATCCCTTGCCAGGGTGAGTGCCGGGGATGGCCCCGGGAGGGGAGATCTGGGCGCCTGGAGGGGGGTCAGCAATCCCACCGGTGCTCTGAATGAGGATGCAGGGGAAGAGGTGAGGTGACGGGGACCGGGCTGTGTGCAGGATGAGGACGAATCCCTGGTGTTCGGTAGAGAATCCAGGTGGAGGATAAAAGGGGGCTCTGTGGGGCCCCCACCCATGTCCCAAAGCATGAGGCAGACAGGAAGCAACAAGAGCAGAGGGCAATGTTCGTGGGGCTGCCCACGGCTGTTGGTGCCTCGGAGGGCTGTGTCAGAGCTGGGTGACCTGGTGAAGGGTGCAGGGCTGGGGTACTCTGTGAGTAAGGCAGGGACCAGCCCGTGCATCCCCCACAGCATAGGGACAGGAACGTCACCATCGTGTGAGAGGGCATGATATCCCTCCACCATTGCCCAGCTCCTGGGGTACAGGGGGCTGCAGCTGCACCCTCACTCTGCCATGGTCCTCAAGGGCTCATTGTTGGGCTGTCCCCAGGCATCCCACCCACAGAACCACGATGGTGATGCCAACTGGTGCAAGTCATGTCCTGCTGGTGCTGGTGCTGCTGCTGTGCTGGGTTGCCCCCAGCAGGCAGGAGCTGGCCCCGGTGCAGCTGCGGCTGGGGGGACCACGGGGACCAGCTGGAGAGGGCCGGCTAGAGGTGCTGTACCAGGGGCGCTGGGGCACCGTGTGCGATGACGGCTTCGACTTCCACGCGGCCACCGTCGCCTGCAGACAGCTGGGTTACACCGCAGCCATCACCTGGACCCATAGTGCCACCTACGGCCAAGGGGAAGGTAGGGGGCAGGGGGTTCTGACGAGGGCAGCGTGCTTCCCGCTGGCTGTGGGAGCCTGCCCACGGGGCTGCGGGTGCAGACAGCTCGCGGGACACACAATGGATGGGGCCTATGATGCTGTGTCCTCAGGCCCCATCTGGCTGGACAATGTGCGGTGTGGCGGCAGTGAGGGCTCCCTGTCAGAGTGTGTCCACAATGGCTGGGGCATCAGTGACTGCCACCATGGCGAGGATGCTGGTGTGGTGTGCTCAGGACAGCGCCTGCCAAGCAACTCCCCCCAGGCTACCACCTCTGGTCACCTGGGAGAGGTGAGTGGGGGCCCATGGCATTCCTCTGTGCCCAGCAGGGTACACCAGGACAACCGGAGCAGGTCCCTCTAACCCTTCCCCTGGCCCCTTTTCTGAGCACCCTGCCCTCAATGCTGGAGCCCCACACCCACCCCATGCCCACCGTGCAGGTGTCGGGGCTCACCCTGGAGGAGGTGCGGCTCAAGCCCATCCTGGCACGGGCCAAGCTGAGCATGCCAGTGATGGAGGGTGCTGTGGAGGTGAAGCACAATGGGCGCTGGAGGCAGGTGTGCGATGCCAGCTGGACCAGGAACAACAGCCGCGTGGTCTGCGGGATGCTGGGCTTCCCCCGGGAGAAGCACGTCGACACCAGCTTCTACCGGTAGGGATGCGGGAGACGCACTGCACCTGGGCATGTGGGGCAGGTGCCTGGCTGGGGACACTGTGGGGACAAGGGACTGGAGGAGTGGTCAGAGAAGGGCTGCACAGACGGGTGCGTGTGCGAGGTGCCAGTGTGGCCTGGCCATGCCTGGATCCCCTTCTTGGGCCTTTGACAAGGGTCAGAGTTGGGCTCCGCAGCATCCACAGGTCTGTGGGGATGGTCACCATCATGACTGGCAAAGTGGGGGAGAAAGGAGAGGAAAGACAAGTGTCCCTTGGCCCCTCCCACCCCGTCTCAGCCTGGGGCTATAAATACAGCCCATAATGAGCCCCTACCAGTGCCAGGAGTCACACAGTCCCGCTGGGACACATGGTACAGACAGGCTTGGCACAGTAATTTCCAGTGGGGAGAGAACATGACGTGCTGTAGGGTCTCCATCTCCTGCCGGGGAGGGCAGAAATGGTGGGGCATGGGGTTCAGAGTCGTGCAGTGTCAGCGTGCTCCCTCACCTCCTGGCTCTGTACACCCACAGAAAGCTCTGGAACAGGAAGCTGAAGGACCCCAACTCCAGGTAGGACTCAGCACTGGGCACAGTGGGCAGGGCACCTTGGGTGGGCACCCAGCATGAGCCTTGGGTGGGGGAGAGTCTCTGGCACCCGAGCTGACCCTGGCCCTGCTCCTCTCCCTCGGCAGCCTGAAGACCCTCAGCCAGAAGAACAACTTCTGGGTACACAAGGTGCGGTGCCAGGGCTCGGAGCCCCACCTGGCCCGCTGCCCCATGCAGGTGGCCCCCCCTGCCCCACACCAGCACGCCTGCCCCCATGGCATGCATGCCATTGTCAGCTGTCTCCCTGGCCCTGCCTTCCAGAAGGGCACGGGCAAGGGCAAGAACAAGACCACCTCAGAAAAGGTGAGCCCTTCCAGAGTTCCACACCCTCTCCTAGCGATAGAGAGTCCCAGAGCTGAGCAGCACTCAACCACCCCATTTGCACTTGAGGAGCGGGGTGGCTGTGTCCTGGGGTTACTGACTGGCTGCTCCCCATACCCAGGTGCTCCCAGTGCGGCTGCGAGCAGGCACCCACGTTGGCGAGGGCCGGGTGGAGGTGCTACGCCACGGGCAGTGGGGCACCGTGTGTGACAAGCAGTGGGACCTGGCTGCAGCCAGCGTGGTGTGCCGGCAGCTGGGCTATGGGACAGCGAAGCAGGCCCTGGTGGGAGCCCGGATGGGACAAGGTGAGGCGGTGTTACAGCATGGACTTGGGAAACCTCTGGGCTTGGAGGGGTATGATGGGGAAATCAACTGGTTTAATGTGTCCTGCTGGAGAATCCTGGGATGCTCAGGCAGCTCCAGCCTGCCCTGGGATGAGGCTCCCCTGTCTGCTCCTGCCACAGGCAGCCCCATTCCCATAGAGAATGCCCAGACCAGGGGAAGGAGGATGAGGGTCCTGCTCCAGGATGGTCATGGAGCAGGGAGCACTGACCCTTCCTGTGCTTTAGGTCTGGGGCCCATCCATATGAGCAATGTACGGTGCACTGGCCATGAGCGCTCCCTGGGTGAGTGTCGCTTCCAGGACGCTGAGCAGAATGGGTGTCGGCACGAGGCTGACGCTGCTGTCCGCTGCCACATGCCTCACATGGACTTCCAGAGCCAGGTGAGCCCCTGCCTCCTTCCCAGACCCTGTTGAACCCCAGCCCCATTGCACAGTCCCTGCTCCCCAAGCTCTGTGCCCAGTGTGGATGCTCAGAGCAGCCCTGGGGTGACCCAGGGGGTAGGGGGACACAGAGCAGCACCCTGACGGGGTTCTGCAGGATGATCTGGTGGCAAAAGTGGTCTTATAGGGAGGAAAGGAGGAAGAGGAAGGTGAGGGAGATGTTCAGCTGGATGTGTGGGGCTGCTTGTCCCATTGCAGCGCTGGGTGGGAGAGCTGAGGTTCTGCGCCACATTCCAGCTCAGCCCCTCTCTGCCAACAGGTGCGGCTGGCCGGGGGCCGCAACCCTGAGGAAGGCGTGGTGGAGGTGCTGGTGCCAGTGCAGGGGCGGCTGCAGTGGGGTGCAGTGTGCGGTGCACAGTGGGGCCTGAACGAGGCCATGGTGGTCTGCAGGCAGCTGGGGCTGGGCTTTGCCAGCCATGCCCTCCAGGTGAGTGGGGTACCAGCCTGGGGCCAGGACTGCAGGGGTCTTGCAGGATGGATAGCCTGGGCATGGCGTGGCCAGAGACTCCGGATGGGAAGGTGGGGGGACAAATCCTGGTGGCAGTGTTAGGGCAGGAGAAGAGGCAGGGGAGGCAAGTGGGTGCTGGCAGGGGCTGCAAGGACTGGTGCAAGCGCTGTGCTCCTCCTCTGTTCAGGAGACGTGGTACTGGGCAGGCAGCCCCGATGCCACCCGGGTTGTGATGAGCGGGGTGCGCTGTGCCGGCACCGAGCTGGCCCTCCAGCAGTGCCAGCACCATGGCCCTGTCCACTGCCCCAGCGGCGGGGGACGCTTCTCAGCGGGGGTCACCTGCACTGCCCGTGAGTAGCAGGAGCCCATGGGGTACTGCTGGGAGGGGGGACCCTCCTTCTCCTGTAGGAGAGTAGGGGGTGCTGTGCAGGGTGGGGATCATCTTCTCAATCCCTGCTGATCCTCTCCATGCCAGATGCCCCAGACCTGGTGATGAACGCCCAGCTGGTGCAGGAGACAGCCTACCTGGAGGACCGGCCCCTGGGGCTGCTGTACTGTGCCCACGAGGAGCGCTGCCTCTCCCGCTCTGCTGACAACATGCAGTGGCCCTATGGCCACCGCCGCCTCCTTCGCTTCTCCTCCCAGATCCACAACCTGGGAAGAGCCGATTTCCGACCCAGGATGGGGCGACACGCCTGGACTTGGCACCAGTGCCACCGGTGAGTGGCCCATAGGCAGGGGCTGGCAGGGAGCTGCCCCCTCCTTGGGCCAGGCAGGGCATGGTGGCACCCGTCCCCAAGAGGCTGTCCCACCCGGGGTAATTAACAGTGTCTGAGCCAGCACTGTCATTACGGCTTTATTTGGCTTCAGCGTTGTAATTTGCTGGGTCCCTGGGTGCTGTCCTGCCGGAAGTTGTGCCGGGGTTGCCTGGGCCAGCCACGTGCTCCCTGGCCGGGCATCAGTCCTGCACTCAGCCCCTGTCCCCACAGACACTTCCACAGCATCGAGGTCTTTACCCACTATGATCTGCTGACACTGAATGGCTCCAAGGTGGCCGAGGGACACAAGGCCAGCTTTTGCCTGGAAGACACCAACTGCCCCGAAGGTAGGTGCTGGCTGCAGAGCTGACAGTGGCCCCCCATTCTGCTCCCCAAAGGGGCTCTGTGCCTCCCTCACCTCCCCTCTTTCCTGCAGGTCTGCAGCGACGCTTTGCCTGTGCCAACTTTGGGGAGCAGGGGGTGAGTGTGGGGTGCTGGGACACCTACCGCCATGACATCGACTGCCAGTGGATTGACATCACCGATGTGCCACCAGGCAGCTACACCTTCCAGGTATGGGGATGGAGGGGTGGGGGACACCAAGCTACTGCACCTCAGGGCTGGTGGGTCCCCTCCATGAGCACCACAGCATCCCTCACCCTGCACATCAGGGTGCTGCTCTGTACCCTGCTGTGCATGCCACAGCCATGCCTGGCCAGGGCATAGCAGAGGCGCCCCCAGCCCTGCCCCTTGCCCTCCCCAGGTGGTCGTGAACCCCAAGCATGAGGTGGCTGAGTCAGACTTCTCCAACAACGTGATGCGGTGCCAGTGCAAGTATGATGGGCAGCGAGTCTGGATGCACAGCTGCCACACAAGTAAGGAGGGAGCATTGGGGGCATGGCGGGCAGGGTGGGCGAAGTGATGGAGCTGGGGGTGCCACAGGTTTCTTGTGCCCCCGCACGCCCACCCACCCATAACATCACTCTCCCCAGGTGATGCCTACGGTGCCGACGTGGTGAGCGATCTGGAGAGACGGGAGCGCCTGGCCAACAACCTCGTGTGACCCCTTGGCATCGGCGTGGTCCCAGCAGCGCCATAGGACAGTCCGACTCCCGCGCCCCAGCCCTTGTGCCCTGGCAGCACCGGACTGAGCTCAGGGACTTGCAGACTTTTGTATTTATTGATGCTGCTGCAGAGGATGGAGATGAGCGCCAGGGCTGGCGTGGAGTGCCTGGGGGTGCCCAGTCCCGTGCTGCCAGCGGGACTTGCAAAAGTTGCCCAAGTACCGCAGCAGCCCTCACCTCCATGGCCCCAGGGCTCCCCAGGACAACTACCTCAGCCTGCCCAGCCCCCCATTCTCCAGCAGACTCAGGACAGTCCCCAGCCACCCATGCACCAGTCCTGTCTTCAATAAAGGTTCTGTGAGATGGGAGCAGGGCGCTGTGCTGTGGGAGAGGGGGTACTCCCTTACCAATGCCACCATCACCTCCTCCTTCTCCTGTGCTCTTTCCCATTACAATCATGAAGGCAGTCCCCAGCTGGGAACAACTTGGTCTAGGCAATGTGTCCCCAGCCAGGCAGTGTCCCCCCTGTGCCACCCAGGGCCATCAGCTCCCTGGCTGTCTGCATGTGGCTGGCATCAAGGAGCTCTGGCTTGCCATCAGTGGTCCCCATGAAGTGGGGGACCTGAACTGGCTAACCCTGTGCATGCAAAAAGACCCAGCCAGCTCTGTGGCAGCATGGGCTGGCAGCCAGCCCACCAGCCACTGTGTCTACAGCTGACATGCTGGGCTTTCCCAGGCTGTCCTGGCAGCTTCCCAGACATAGGAGCAGTGGTAGGGCCACTCTGTCCCTCAAAGCCCTTGCTCCTGGGCACAGGGTGGGAACACAGGGTACACTGTGCCCTTACTCTCAGTTTCTTACCTCCCGTGGTTTCTATCTTTTTTCTTACAACAGGAAATAAAAGGGAATGCCACCAACACACTCTGTACTGTCTGTTCCCCAGATTGCCAGCCATGGGGCAGTGCCACCCCTCTCCTTGCACACCTCTGTCCATTCCTGCCTCACTGGCAGGCACCAGCCCGGGGGGGGGCTGTCAGCACCCACCTTGGCCCAGGACAAGTCAGGCTGCACCCACATGTGATGGTCCCTGCACGTGGAGCTGCTGCTGGGAACGGCGGTGATGCACTGGGGGGCCTGAGGCCAGAGACCGTGGCAAGGCACGTGCTGGTGGAGGCTCACTCGGCCTCGGGGCTCGGGGTTTGAGGGATGCCGGATGGCGGGGAAGATGTTTTCCACATGAGAGCAGCTTTGCGCCCTGAAATTTCCACTGGCCAAGCCACAAGCATCCGGGAACGGCAGCCGAGATGGCTCCCAGCTGGCAGTGCTGCCGGATGGTGCAGGGGCAGGCAGCCACCACCACGGGGTCATGACCAGCTCCACTGCTGCCGAGCTGGGGGACAGCCAGGGGACACAGGGCAGCCACACGAGCTCTTCAGCGACCAAAAACATGCAAACTGCTGGCAGTGGTGGCAGAAAAGCATCATCCCCATCCTCACCTCCTATGAAAGGCCCCAAAACCTGAGAGTCTGCAGAGCTACAGGGCACACAGGGCTGTTTTTCAGGTGCTGAGGAACGATGCAAAGCAGAGGAGGAGGCAAAGGCAGGTCCCAGCCGCCAGCCTCCGCCCGGGGGCAGGGCAGGAAGCCCCCAGCCCGCCACGGCCGGCAGCGCGGCCACATCACATCCCCGTGTGGGGCCGGGAACACGGCCCTGCCCATGCTCTGACAAGGGCCCTGCTGTTCAAGGGCTGCAGCTGCTCCGCGGAAGTAAACAGGGTCCCTGCCAGCACATTCCTGCGTGCCGTCCTGCCCGATCCCTCCTGCCTGCACATCCCCCACACCCGCCGGGGACTCCCAGCACCTGGGAGGGGTGGACATCCCCACAGCGGTGCAGACCATGCGCAGCTGCCCCCGGCACGCACACCGTCCTCCGAAGGGAGGTGGAAGGGAACGGGGAGCCACCACCCAGGCAAGCAAATAAAATAAATGGCATTTATTAGCAAAATAAAGGACAGAAACTCTCACTCACAAGGCCCTGCCCGGTGGCCAGGGCCGCCCCACACAGCCCCCCATGCTCTCTGCTGAGCTCCCTGCATCCTGCTGTTGCTCCTGCTGTGGCTGGCAGCCTTGGGGGTTCTGCCCGGGGCAGGGTGGGCAGTGCTGCCTGGCAGCAACAGCATCCCCATAGCACCAACCAGCCCGCATGCTGCTCAGCCCTTTCGGTGAAGCAGCCCAGTGCTTTTGGACGCAGTGCAGAATCCGTCCCAGCTCTGAGACGCAGAGTGCTCTGCCTGCCTGCAGAGAGGGACATGGGCTGAAAGTGCAGCCTCCTGGCTCAGTCCCGGCCCTCCCAGGCATCCTCCCGCTGCTTGTTCTCCAGGCGCTTCCTCTCTGCAGAGACAAGAGGGTCAATGCCACATCCCTATCACCCCACCTCCCTGTGGAAGCGGCTGGAGTCCACCTGGTGCAGCCCCGTCCCACCCAGCATCCTGTGAGAAGGAGCATGCATGAGGAAAGCCCCGCCATACTGCAGCCCTTCCAGACATCCAAAATTCACCTTGAGCTTCTTGCAGCTTCCTCCGCTCGGCATCTCGCTGGGCTGGTGTCTGGTTGCTCCGTACCCCCAGGGCACCAATCACCAGCCTCCTGGCCAGGACAGCTGATGTTTCAGGGCGCTCCTTGGCCGGCTGCAGGTATTCTGTGAAGATGGGGGACATTGGTGGGGCATTCTGGGAGGGACAGGGCAGCCGGCAGAGCTGTGAAGCCCTGCTGGCTGCCCCGCCCCTCCCCAGTTAAGAGGATGATGTCGCAGCACAATCACGAAGGCACAAGCTGGCACAGGGCAGCACCACTCACCAGCATATGCCCTGGCTTTGGCTTTAGAGGCGCGGGTGCCCTGGGAGAGTGGGCGCGTCTTCACCATCAGGTGCTTGGTGCTGAGGGCATCGCGTGCTGCAGGAAGAGAGCAGCATGTCCACGTGCAGGGTCAGCCCCATGCCCAGGATCTGGCTGCGGGAGAGGGATGCCTCCTCTCTGCCCATCCCCAGCTGAATCAGGAGCAGTACCTGTTATGGGGCTGGAGAAGATGCCCAGGGCGTGCGTATCATCCACCCACTTAATATCAAAGCCTTTTTTCCTGCCAAAGAGAGGGAAGCTCAGCAAGGCATCGGCACCTGATGGGCAGCCGTCTGGAGCAGAGCCCAGGCAGGGAACCCCAGCACCGGGGACAGAGTGCTGGCAGACTCACTGATAGCTGCAGAAGACACGCATCAGGTCCTCGGTGCGGAAATCCGAGGGGAAATCGTAGATCTCAATGACATGGGGCAGCTCATCATCGCTGATGTCTGGCGCAGCAGGTTCAGCCCCATAGTAGTTGAAGCGGGGTGACTGCTGGCTCTCCTGGTGCTTCTTACCCCCTGAGAGCTGCAGCAGTAGGACAGGCACAGCACTGAGCAACCCATGCCCACCTGCCCCAGAGCAGTTCCCAATCCATGGCAAGTGCTCCCCAGAAAGTCGTCCGGGCCCCTGCGCCCCACCCCAGCATCGCAGAGGGATTCATGGCATTGAGAACTAGGAGTTATCAGCCAGGGTTCTCACACCATGCACTTGCTTTTCCCATTACCAGCATCCCTTCACTTGCCATGCTCTGCAGCCCCATCAGGGACATGGTGGGAATGGCAGGGGTGAAATAGCACATGCACCTCTGAGCACACCCCTCCTTCCACAGTGGTGTGATGACCTGAAATACGTTTGGGGAAGAACAAGGAGCAGGACAGTAACGCCAGAAGGAAAGATTGATCTCTCTCTCTGCCACATGGAAGCACCAGGCTCAGCACGCCCTGACTGCAGCACATGCACCAGAGCAGCCCATCAGCACCCCAGATGCCAAGATGAAAAAGACAGTGCTCCACTGAGGAGCAAGTTGTGCTGGTTAATCACCTGTGCACCTAAAAATTTATGCTTTCTTTCTCATTTGAATTTGTCTGACTTCACCTTCCAGCCGGCAGTTCTTGTTCTGCCTCTCTGCTGGATTAAAGAACCCTCAGTCCCTGGTCCCCTCCCTTTCACGGCACTTACTAATGTTAATCAAGTCCCTTCTCAATCTTCTTCTTGATAAAATGGGTTGTGCACCTTTAGTACCTCACAGAGGGGCACTTTCTCCAGCCCTAAAAGATGATGGCTGTAGAGCTTTTCTACCTTGCACTTTTTTCAACCTTTATTTTAAAACACAGGCAGCAGCCTCCCACTGCCACAACACAGGGGTGCAGCCAGCCCCTATTTCCCTCTGTCCCACAGCATTGCCAGTGCCAGTTGGTCACCCTGCACCACCTTCTGCCCAGTGGGCCACCCTGCATCGCTTGCTGAACCCTTGCTTTCCAAACCACGCCATGCCAGTGGCCAAGGGGACTCACTGCTCTGCTTCAGCTGAGACACCAGGGCAGGTGCAGTCCAAAGCCACTGACAGCTCCCCTGGAGCGTGGGGCTGGCACAATGCCAGGAAATGGGTACATAACTCAGGCGGGTTCCCACCCTGATCCCCTAAGCGATCATAGCAGAGCACACCACGGCTGCAAGGTTAGAGTCCATAAATCCCAGCCAGCTCAGTCGATAAAATGTGCTCATTCCGACAATTTTATGGGGAAGATGGATTCATGGCAGGTGAGGGGGTGCTGCCATAGCGGCTGGATGCCGGCGGAGGGTAGAGCTGAGTTATGGAGCTCATGGGACAGGCCAGCACGGCCAGCAGAGCCACCTGCCCTGCCATCACCCCCGTGCAAGGCAGCACACTCAGGCACCCTGTGCCTGCTCGGGGGAGGCAAGGGAGTCATTCCCAGGCAGGATAAAGCCCTGCAGTGCTGCTTGAGGAAGCAGAGCACTCAGGTAGTGCCAGGCACTGGGAAGATGATTAGAGAGCAGGAGCACAGAGTGCTGGAGCGGTCCTTGACCTTCACAAATCACCAAGTGTGGCAGGGCAGGAAGGACAGGAGCCGTCTGGCAGCAGGGCTCAGCCACGCAGCAGGCACGGCTCAACAGGTCCCCCGGCACTGCCAGCCCCAGCACGCAGCGTGCCAGCAGCTCCCCAGCCACGGGGCAGGGCAGGGATGGGAGCCATCGTACGGTCCCCAGCCCTGGCAGGCATCCTGGGGAGGGTTCACTGATGGATGGACAGACAGATGACTGGGAAAATGAAGCCTGTCCATCACATCTCGCTGCTCTCTAAAGACACACTCCTGCCAGAGCAGGTCAGAGGGGTCCGTGGCTGCTCGCTTATCCCACAGCCCTGGGCACACACGCACCGCAGACCCTGCCGTGCCGCACCGCTGATGGAGAGTCCACAGAGCCTGCAAGGAAACGGTCGCAGTGCTTAATTACCCTGTGTTCAAACTGATTTCTACTCTGAATTTGTCTGGTTTCAGCTTCCAGCCAATGGTGCTCACTGTGGTGTTTTTTTCCTGCTAGATTGAAGAGCCGTCCGCTATCAGAAATCTCTCCTCCACACAGAACATCATAAATCTTGCTCTCTGCCAGCTATCTGCATTGCATAAGGATTCGGATATGAGGAAGACGTTACTAATTTTCTTGTTCTTTTTGTTAATTAACAACAGCTCCATCTTCCCAAGAGCCTGCGCCCTCCCCAAGCAGCTACCTCCACCTGCCAAGAGCTCAGAGGGCTCAGGAAGCACGAGGCTCCACATGGGAATCTGGAGGGGACAAAGATGGCAACTTTTGATAAATCCCTATTTCAGGTTCTTTTTCACCCATTTTGGGAAGCTTTTTCAGGTTTTGAGCTCCCTGAAGAGCTCAAACTTGTCTCAGAGCTTGTGCATGGGGGAGCCAATACAGATACTCCTTGGAGTGAGAACCTGTACTGCACAGCACAACCTTGCCCACAGCATCCTATGGCTGCACCATAATAGAGATCCTCTCTGACCTTCCTCTCTCTAGGACAAAGCCATGCCCATGGCATCAGCCCACAGAAAACCAATGCCACCTGCACCAGCTGCCTCAGAGCAGCAGTGCTGTCCTCCTCGCACCAGCACTCACCACAACGTCCCGTGCGGAGTGGCTGAAGGGAGCACAGCCAGGCAAGGATGGGGATACCCAACGCCCTTCCACATCCCCCCAGACGCAAACCCTGTGTGTCCCACCCACCGTCTCAGCACCATGCCAGGCTCCGAGAGGACACATCAGCGCAAGCACGGCCTTGCGGACAAGGTGGGACCTGCGTCCCTCAGTAAGTGTGCTCCTGAGTTAATCTCATCCCTTCACGGACGCTGTCAGGAAGGCACCACCCACCACTCCACACCCTGTTTCCAGCAGGGGTAGACAGATGCTGGATGTAACAGTATTAACACTGTTTGTTTCTTCAGGTACATTAATGTCATTTGGAAAATTACCAGTTTGACGCTACTGATTTAAAATGCAATAAGGGATATCCAGCCTTGCTGCAGGAGGAGCTGAGCTTTCCTCGTCAATGGCAGCAGAACAGTGAGGGCCCTGGCACTAAGCAGCCAACTGTAGTAAATTCAGCAGCATGTGTGCAGGAGGGAATGGCAATGAGCCACAGCTGATAAAGAAGCCATAGTTTCGAGGAAACATCCTGTTGCTGTTTCAATGGGAGCCCATACATCTCAGCCCATTTCTTTATCACCAGCCCTGGTTTCATGAGGGTGCAGTTGCAGTTTACGGCACTTCAGCAGTTTTACTGGGTGTACTTTATGTACTACAGAGGGACGATCACCCCAGCCCTCACCAGCAACGCGGGATAGGACGGGACAGATCCCAGATGTTGTAGCACCACAGGGGAAGGCTGGCTCTAAGAGCAGGCAGCACAGCCAGCTAGGCTGACTATGCCCTGGGTGCAGCCTGCCCACCCCGTGCACTCACCCCAGAGAACACAGGAAAAGGCAATCCCCATATCCCAGTGGGCACCAGTCCCCATCCCTGCAAATCCCCACAAACACTGTCTTGCAGGAAGTACCTCCTCCAGCAGGCGTGGGTCCAGGCAGTCCCCATCATCATTGAACAGCACATCCCAGCTCTCCTCGGCACCGGGGCTGGTCTGGCTCAGGGTTTCAGCACTGGCACTGGTCTGTCCTTCCTTTGGGGAGCTGCTGTGGAGACCTTTCTCTTCCTTCTCAGCCTCCTGGTGCTTCTGCAGCGAGCCCATATCCTCATCTGGCCTTGCCAGCTCCTTGGCCCAGGATGCAGGTGAGATCCCCTCCATGCCATGGCACAGCAGCTCTAGGGGCAATGGGGGCTCACAGCTTTCAAGAGGTGCTCCCTCCCACGGGCTGCTCTCGGCCCCAGCACTGCCATCTGTGCAGGCAGAAGTGCTGCCCACTTCCTCTACAGCAGGCACCAGGTCACCCTCCCCACCGGGATCCCCAGCACCAGCAGTGCTCTCCTCCATCACAGGCAGGAGCTGGGATGGGCTGCCCATGCCCTGCCGTGGAGTGCTGTCCGCTGGGAGTACTGGCACATCGCCCATGCTATCCCCCAATAACACAGGTTCACAGCTGGCTCCTGGCACACACAAGGTGCTCTCCCCAGGAAGCTCAGCCCTGCCTCCCCACGTCTCCTCTTCCTCCAGTACCCCAGTGGCACAACCCTTGCTCTGCTCTGCCAGGAGAGACCTGTCTTCCTCCCTCTCCTCCTCCCAGGCTTTCAGATCCACCAACTGGGGCACCCTGCCATGGTTGCCCACCCCTTTTGACTGCAGGACAGCCTCTCCCAGGCTTTGGGAGAGGTTCCCAGCTGGATCTAGGGTGCTGTCCCCCAAGTGCTCCAACATGTCACTCAGACCTGTCTGACAAACCAGTGCTGGGCTAGCAGCAGGCGTTGGGCTAGTGGGGTCATCCCCAGGCTCAGGGGTAGCCTTCACAGCCCCAGTCTGGGCACTCAGTGGGGATGGAGGGTCAGGCTCAGTCCTTATCATCCTGTGGCTGTGGCTGAGCTCTCCGGGTCCTTCATGAGATGCTTCGTCCTGCCTGTCCCAGGGCTGAGCAACAGCTGGATCTGGGCATGGCTCACACATGCTGGGTGATGCCTCCAAGCTTTCCAGTGCAATGGGGCAGCTGCCTCCCGTCCTATGGCTGTGCCTGGCAGAGGCTGTCCACAGCTCCTTTGGGCTGGCATCCACCTTGTTCTCCCTCCTTGCCGCTCTGCCTGCCTGCGTTCTGGCACGGGGGCTTGGCCTCTGCCCCTCGCCGCTGCCCCAGCCAGCGTCCTGCACCAGGCGGTGGTTCTCGGGCTCCCGGCGGTGCCCAACCCGTGCATCACCTGCCGCCTGTGCCTCTCTCTCCCGCCGCGCTTTGGGCACGTAGAGGGCCATGTCGGGCTTCCTGCGGCGCGTCCGGCTGCCCTCTGCCTCCGGCTGCATGGTGCCACCGCTGCCTGCAAGGAGAGCACAGCATCACTGTCCCGCCCACAGCCCAACAGCCCCAGAGCCGAGTGCACAGTGGGCAGCCCCCACCCAGGTCACTGAGTCAGGGTCCCAGCACCCACCCTTGCTCCCTCAGCAGCTGGCACACAGTGATGGATTGTGGAGCCCCAACACTGCCCCGCAGTAGCATATCTGCAGACAGGGTTTGGGGCCCGGAGCACCCCACAGCCCTACAGCCTTTGGTGGGGCGTATCCGGCTCGGGGGAAGCAGGGAAATCCCGACAGAATCACTGAGGCACCTGCCCCATTCCGGCAGCTGCTACCTGGGACCCTCCAGCCCAAGGGAGCAGTGTCTGCAGCTGAAGCAGAACACTGAGACCATGCACTACTCAGGCATCGAAAACCACAGAGAAGCCTGAGGCAGCCACAGAACAACAGAAAGCAAACCCCAGCGCAGGGATACCCTGGCACAGGACCATGGCATGCTGCAGCCCCGCTCACCTGCTGCCCCATCCCGACAGAGATTTATTTTTCATCATCTTTGGCAGAAGCAGGCACGCCGCAAGCAGCCAGGCCCCCCTGCCCCTATAAATATGCATCAGACAGGGTTTATGGAGACGGATGGTGTGGGGGGCTGCACTGTGGTTGAGGGGAAGGCAGAGTGGGGCTGGGCTGGGGCCCCATGATTAATCACTGCCCACTCCGTTTAGGGGGATTCATCACAGGCTGCTGTCAGGTAAATCACTGGAAAAACACCTCTTCAGTAATTAATGTGAAGTGACGGATGGACAGCCCCTGGGCCCATTAATCTGGACCATCAGCGCCGACCGAGATTATGAATGTCAGGATGCATAAACTGCCGGCAGATCAATAGGGCCAGGAACCCATCGAAGGCTCTCATTTCCGAGGCACCTCCGGTACATTAGCCTCCCCTCCACACAGCCCCTGACCGAGGCGCGAATGCTCCCCGTGGCCCCTCACCAACAGCCAGCAGCGGTGCCGGGAAGGCGAGGGGAGGCCAACCACCGGCTGGAAAGTGGCTGGGGCTGCCCATGCCACGTGGCATCATCCCCTCTTTGTGATGGATGGACAGACTGTTGCCTTGGCATGATGGATGAGTCTCTCATGGCTCTCTGGAAACCACTGGAAAAGCCCAGCAGGGCAGCACCCCCAGCATGACCGCGGCGCCCGTGCCTGCACCTCATGGTGCAAAGGTGGGCAGGAACACGACATGCAGGCACGGGCGCCGTGGTGATGCTGAGCACCATCCCAGGGCTGCCCCAATCATTTTTCTGTCTCCACAGCTCTTGTCATTTTTTTCTCCCTCTTTGATACACTAATTTTACTGGCAGAACGATCCCCTTTATCTTTATCGACCGCAAGAAAGGAATGTATCCTACAAACCTTCCAAGGACTGGATTAGTAATTTTTCAACACTGAGGCATTACACATTTTCGCACCGAGTGGCAGCCCGAGTGTCAGAGGGGAGGGGGCACTGGAAGCCCCCCCCGGCACCACCATTTCCAACCACAGAGAGCTTCCAACTGCACTGAAACATGTTCTGCTAAAGAACTTTTTCCAGCCAAGCCCAGAGTCCCAGCCCATGGCTCATCACTGAATGTCTTGTGGGGGTCAGTGATCTCCCCAGGCTCTGCTTCCTGAGAATTTCCAGCATGGCGAGCAACCAGAAGCAGCATTGCTCCATGCACATCCCATGTCACCTCCAAGAGCCTTTGCACACAGGATTTATGGGCTCCTCAAAAGCTTGCCATTCACCTTGCCTCACCCTCCAAAGCAGATGGTGCAGCATTAGCCAGACGGCTGGTGCTGGGAGCATCCTCTCCCTGCACAGCTTTGCCTCTGCCTGCCACACACTGCTGGGGAAGAGCTGCTTCCTGCAGCCTGAGAAGAAGCACAGCAAGGTGGTAGATGACCCACACTGGCAGCGATGCCGCAGCACTTTGTTTTTTCCCCACAGGGCAGCACAGCTCCTGCCCCCAGCCTATTACACACTTCATCGATGCCACAGCCACGGGTCGGCACCGACTGATTTCATGCTCCGGGAGGCAGAGCAATGGCCCTGGCTTTGGGTCTCATTCACACTACGCTAGGCAGGGCAACCCTGCCACTTCCAGAGTCTGGGACCAAGCTTGCCCCACAAACACAGGCAGCGATGGGCAGTGCATCCCCAGAAAGGCCTATGCTGCCCCAGATGCTGTCCTGTTTTATGGAGCTGCCTGGCAAAACAACTCAGCACTGTGTCACCAAGCAGGGAAAGGCCATGGCACCATGGTAAAAGCGGTGATGGAAGCACTGCCCAGCTGTCTGGCATGTAAAGCCCACCAGCCCAGCACAACATAGCCTGGCATGGCCAGAAGGATACTGGATCATCAGCCAGGAGGCAGCCAGAGCTCCCTGAAGGCACAGGCTCCTCTTGCACTGTTCCCAGGAACACGCTACTCACGGGGAGCTTGTGCTCATGGTATGTGTTTGTGAAGTCTCAGCGAGCTGCCCGGTCACGTGCCAGCCTGTGTTTCTCCTCTAGCAAACATCTGCAGCACACATGGGCAGCATTTTCTCCCTGATTTCTCTCCCTGTCCTGTCCAGGGAAGGACCCCACAAACAAGAGCAAGCCAGCCACAGTCCCGTTCAGGGAACCTGGGAACAGGCAGGGACGCTGGGCTGTGGTGCTCATGTGGAACGTGCCAGTTCCTGGAGAAGTCTCAGTGCCACGCAGCACCCTCTCAGCAGGCTGCCGCATTTCCTGGCAGGGAGCTGTATTTTTAGCCTTCGAGGTTTCTAATTCCACTCAATCCATATTCCCATCGATAGAGTAGATAACCTTAAAGCCTTGACAGTGAACAGGGATGGCAATACTGGGGGACCAGGGGCCTTGGGGGACCTCACGCAGCCTTGGCATGCAGCTCGCACACCACAATGTCACTCTTTACAGCCTGCAGCAGATTGGGCTCTTTGAAGGAGAAAAAAATAACCACAATAACAAGATTAATAAAAAGGCAGGTACAAGAAGATTCTAAACAGCTCCACTGGGGAACCTGCCACTCGAAGGACTCATCCCATGCCAGGCACGTGCCATGGCACAGTTACCCACTGCACAACACCAGCCCCTGGCAGCCTGGGCAAGGACTGTCAGAGGTTTTGGCTACCCTGCACCTCTCCTGCTCTCAGCAGAGCTCCAGCCCAGGTCACCTAGCTCAACAGCAGGTGACGGGGCCAGGGAAGGACCTGGATACCTGGTGGAGACAGACAGAGCAAAGGCAAGAACACAGAGCCACTGGTACAAGGCAAAGCAAAGCATTCAAGGCAAGAAGAGCTGCATTCCATCCAACTTCTGCCTGCAGCCCCGAGGGCTTTAAGACGTCCCTGTCCCCTGCTGGCAGGAGAAAGACACTCTCCAGCAGCCACAGCAAACACTGGCTATGTGGGGGGGGGCGGGCAAAAGCGTCAAAGGCACTGAGAGAGATTTCAATCGTGCCTTTCACTTGCAATACTCTTAGGAGACACCTGGAATAGATGCTCTTAGGAGATACCTGGAACAAGAGAAGGGGAACATTCCAGAGAGGAAAATGATTTGTAAGCCAATAGTGTCCCCTCACAGCTGCGGGGGTGGGGGCAGGGGGGCAGGGAAGGGACAACAAACCAGCAGAAAGAGTTAACAGCCAGAATGCTAAGGGGAATACAAAGGACTTTACAAATATACCCAGGCAGAATCAGCACAAAAGTGAAAAGGTCTATTAATAAACAAGGAGGGAGAGAAAATTAATGATGGCTCAAAAATAAAGATGACTCAAAAGGGAAAAATCACTGTTTTTAAACAGAAAAATGCAAATTAGGCAGAGGCCTTGCAAAAACAGCTGCAGGGAAAGCAAAAACAGCATGTCCACACAGACACAGTCACCTGGCCGGCGCGGAGGCGAACCTATTAACCCGCTGACACAGTGCAGAGAAGAAACCAGAGCCCCGGTGATGGGTAGAGGAAACAAGGCACTGATTTTCTGTGCAAGAAAGGACAACAAAACCAGAGCTGAGAACAGGACAAACCCTGTTCCTATCCCTAGTGCAGAACAAAACTGGCAGGTAAAGGAGCCTGCACACCCAACACAATGAATGGTGGACACTGGCTTGCCCAGAGGAGTTATTTCAGAAGTATCGCTGGGCAAAGCTTTTTGATAAGGCAAGCAAGAGCCAACTTAGCTGAACTTCAGGGTCTCATTTTACACCATCTCTCCAACTTTTACTTGAATAGTGAATTGTCATTAAATTTGCAGATGATACTGAGCATCGAGCTGTTGCAAACACCATCCAGAGTAGAGATGCCATTCAAAGGATCCAAGAAATGTAAGCAGGAAACAAAGCAACACCCAGCCTGGGAAAATAAAGGTAAACTAACCCAAAGTAGCTACTCATGGAGCAACAGCAGGCTGAGAAGCAAGGCCCAGAGCCCTACAGTGCACTTACATCAGAAAGCGAGTGACTGGGGTGACCACCCCAAAATGTGCAAGAGGCAGATGTGGTCACCAGCATCGTGCCATGGGCCACTCTAGGACTGTGACAGTCCCACAGCAGGCAGTACACAGAACCTCGCAGGTAGTGTGAATAGACGAGGATGCCAGGGGCCCGCAGGCAGCCATGAAAAACAGTGTCCAGCACCTGTGAGCACCAGACACGTGTTCTACACGGCATGGCAGACTAGCGCACCGAGCACCCAGGGACCCGTGTAACTCCCCTGCACTCAAGGGCTGACACACCGCCCTGTGACTCCGTACAGTGGGGAGAGTTATGGGGTCTGCAATGTGCCATGTTATCCGGCTATCCCGGGGGCTGCCTGCCAGCGGACTGGGGGAGGTGGGACTTCAGGTGGGGATCAGGGCTGGGGGACAGGGACGGGACAGGGGGTAAGGATCAGGGCGGGGACACCAGGGTGGGGGAGAGCGGGACAGCGCCGGGACCGGGCAGGGTGCGCAGCCCGGGCCGCCGTGCCCCGGTACCGAGCGCCCCGCCGTGCCGTGCCGGGCCGTGCCGTGCCGGGCCGTGCCGGGCCGGGCCGGGCCGCCCGCCAGGCCGCCGCCGTTACCAGTGGCCGCGCCGGGTCCCCCGTCGCTCCGCGCCGCGCCGCCGCTTCCGCCGCGCCGAGCCCGCCCCGCCGTGGGGAGCGCCGGGACCTGTAGTGCGGCCCCGGCATCCGCCCCGCCCCGCCCCGGCAGCCGCTCCTCCCCGCGGCCGCGGGCACACGGACTGGGGCCGTCGCCGCTACCGCGCGCCGTTCTCCGCGCGGCACCGCGGGCGGCCACGGTGCCACGGCGGACCGTCCTTCCCCGGCACCGCCCGGCAGCCGCAGGAAGGGGGCTCCGTGGCGGGGATGGTGGTGGACAGAGGGAGAGCGACCCCCGCTCCCGCCCGCGGGTGGCCCCGCGTGAGGCTGCCGTAGGTGTCCCGTTACCGTTCAGTGTCACACGCCGGGCGGGAGCGGTGGTGCTCGCTGTGACGGGGCGGGCAGACGTGGGGACACCGGGCTGCAAAGGCTTTGGGCAAGCTGGTGCGGCCGCCCTGGTTAGTTTGGCTGATGGGCAGCGGGTCTCTGTCCGCTCCCTGCCCCAGGACCTGCTTCCTACTGAGCCGAAGCTCTCTGATGCGATTTCCAACCAGCTGTTTCCCAGCCAGCCTCATGGTGTGGTACCGGAGAAGAGGTGACCTGGGGAAGCGGAATGTCCCATGGCGTGCACGCTGCCTGCCCGTGCAGGGACCGGGGCAGCCGACAGCCAGAGCGGCTTCTGCAGCTCCCCCTAGACTGTGAAGCTGCCGAGGAACAGGGGACCGGTCACGGACCGCCCTAGCAAGGCGCCACTGAGGCGTCGAATGGGGCATCCGCAATGGGGCTGTGCCAAGCATCTTATCCCTCGTTATGTGCAGTTTCAAGGCTGGGACCGCTGATGCCTGAGGTCTGGGATACCCCGCAGTACTCAGACCTCCCTGACTGCCCAGTGTGGGTCCCAGAACAGCCCCAGGGGCTCAGACTAGGATAGGTACAGTCATCCCACCTCAGACAGGTGCCCCTGTGCAGGACAAGGAAAGCTCACACCAGGCAGGGCCACGCGGCATCCCCTGGGGAGCACCCCCTATCCCAGCCTCATGTGGCACACAGGGGACCATGTTCCCTCTCACAGGTAATCGATGGCAGCAGATCCTGATCGCTTTCATTATTATTATTTTCTTATGCATGTGCGCACAGGAGATTTATCGCCAGCTATGGAGGCAAAATCAATTATTCATGTTATAAATTAGAAAATGATTTATGTTTGTGGGAGGCCAAGCAGCGTGGAGCCCCTGGCCACGTGGGAGCTGGGTTTGTCTGGGAATGGCACCAGACAGCCCCTGCGAGCACTTACCTGGTTTCTCCATCCCTTCTGTGCCCTGGGTGCCCTACCCTGGGATGCCCCATCCTGTCACAGCCCCAGGGTGACCCAAGGATGGTGACTGGCAGCCAGCATCCAGCCTCTCCCGCTCTGTAAATCCAGGTGTTGTGGATAGAGCTCAAAGAAGGCTGGGCACTGCCGTGGCCTGGTCACCCTGGCCAGTGCAACAGAATGATGCTCTACAGCAGTTTCCATGGCAGCAGTAACACAGTCCAAGCACTGCAAGGTGTGGGCTGCAGAAGGACCCCCTTCTTTTTGTCCACTAGAAACATAATCTCATATCCTCTCCAGCCTCAGCCACTGTGTCTGTGCTGCTCCTTCCCTCAAAGGACACGGTGGTACCCTCCAGACTGCCACCCATGGGAACAGAGACCCATCGCACCGCTAACACACTCATGCTCCCAGGAAAAAGCAGATGGGTCAGGGCATCCCACCTGAACCAGTGCCTCAGGTCAGCTACCTCAGAATGGTACTGTAGGGTTTGGCTTGACCATGGCTCAGCTTCTCCTGGGCTAGAGTGTCCTGAGGTGTCCCGGGAGCCTTCCCAGGCATGGAGATCCCACGCCCTAAAGACTGACTCTAGTTCTGCACAGAGCAGAGTGGCACTGGGCTCCCACTGCTCCCAGTTTTGGGACAGGGGTCAACTGTTGCTGCCTGGTCTGCCCCCAGTCCAGGCATGCCCCAGGCACTCAGCTCAGTGCTGGTGGGAGCTGCAGCGTCCCATGGCTCTGCATCAGTGGTTCCAGTACCTCAGTCCAAAAAACCACTGCCCATGTCGTGTACCCAGCAGGAGCGCATGCCGGGAGCCAGCCAGCCGCTCTCTCCTGATAGCTGGGATTGTTCTTGCTTCTGAAGAGTCTTGATCTAAAGCTGCCATGTCTGTGCCTCCCAGGGGACAGCAGAGCAAGCCGGGAGTTGCTGCCTGGCTCTCCTTGTCTGTTCATCTGCAGCTGCATCAGCTGGAGCCATGGGGAGGCACAGGCTGAAAAGAGCAGTGTGGGAGAGAAAGGAGCTGTTGGCAGCCCCAGATCTGGCACTGTTCTTGAGTGAGCTGTGCATCCAGCCCCTGCTTGCACAGCATCCTGCACTGGCTTGAGCCCTGGCCCTTGGGATGGGAAGGAAGGACAGCATGGGACGACCTCAGCTCTCCCTGACCAGCCTTTTCTCTGTGAGCCCTGGAGCCTCCTCACAGCCACTAGAGAGCCTGTCAACTCCTATGACTCCCAGGGCTCTCAAGGAGCTGAGAACTTGCTGGTTCGACATACTCATGGGGGTGTCAGAGGGGGCAAGGGTTTTGGCTGCTCCTCCCTGGCTCCTTGCCAGGGTTTGAGAAGGAGGAACATGGATAACCAGGCATGGTCCAGGGACAGGGAACCACCTTGTCCACAACCAAAGCTGTTGCACCCATGTCAGACTCCAGCCAGTCCTGAGGACCTTCTGGGACCGCACATGGGTGCAGAGGGTTCCCTGGCTGCTCTGCTCTGGTCCTAAAGGACCCAGACAACCCAAGGAGTTCTGAGGACTGCCACCTGGAACCCCACCAAGCTGTGGACAGACAGGAAATGAATGAACCTGGGGCTGAGCATTGCCTCAAGAACCTTGCTGCACCCTGGTCCCAGGGAACACAGGGCTGGCCCGTGCTTGTGTGAGCATCCCACTGATTTATTGCTGTGGAGCAAATGCTTACAGAGTGCTTTTGGCAGAGAAAAGCTCTGGGGAACTGCAAGGGGTGTGCAGGAACAACAGGGGAATTGCCTGTCAGCTCCATTGTGCCAGAGGCACACAGAGCGCTCACAGTCCTGGGTCTGTCTCCTGTGCCTGGCCAGGGAACACACTCAGCCTGTGGGGAGGGGACTGCAGAGAGCTTGGGGCTGGGGTGGATTAGATCTGCTTTGCATTATTGCACCAAACACCTGGGGACTCAGCGGCTCGTGACAGTGCCGTATAATGCAGGGAAGCAGGCGGTGGTGCGGGCAGACACCGGTGCTGCCGGCGGCTGGCGGGCAGGGAAGCGGTGCGGCCCTAGGAGTGTGGGCTGGCTGCGGAGGGGGAAGCCAGGTTCTCTTGCTCCTTGTTCTCTTGCACATCGGCAATGAATAGGCACAGAAGGCAGTGCTTGTGCTGCAGGAATCAATACCGCTCCGGGAGCGGCCTGGGTGCTCCTCCCTGCACTCCCACGGGAGCCATCCCCCAGCGTCTCTCCCACAGCTATCGCTGTAGACTCCTTCCCGCTATTGCCTTGCTTTCAGCACTCTGAGCAGGACTGTGCAGCGGCAGGGGGTGACAGCACCGGGGCTGGGGAGCTTGCTAACCTGGATAGCCTGGCTCCTTTTGGAGATCGGGGGAATATGAAGGAGAAACCTCTTGTGAGGGTTCCAGGTTTTATATCGACTCCAGTTGGCTCCCATCGGCACTGTCACGGCCCGCTCCGTGGTGGCCCATTCTGCCACAGTCCCTAGAAGGTACCAGGGCACCGTGGCTGGCTCTAGTAGGCACAGATGCTGCCAGGAGGTCATTTCTGCCCAGCAGACAGTGTTCAGGGATGTTGCAACCTGAAGCAGCTCCCAATCTCACCCAGCGCTGGCTGTGGCAGTGCTGCTGCATCCAGTGCCAGCCCTGCCCCATGGGAAGGAACTCCACTGCTTTTGATAAACTTTAATTGATTCATCAATGGGATCCACTTGGAGCTGATAAATCTTTCAGGAGCCCTGGCAGAGGAGGCTGAGCTGTGCAGGCTGGGTATTCCTCTGCCTCCTTGCAGCTGCATGGCTTCTCTGAAGCAGCTGGCTGCCCCAAGTGTGTCCTGCCAGCCCCAGCTGGCTGCCAACAGCACCCCAGGTTCCCCTGCAGCCTGTTTGCTCTTTCCCAGCTGGGGATGCTGCCTGGGAGGGCTGCAGCACAGTCCGATGCCTCCACCCTGCTGAGCTTGGCCAGGGAGCCCCATCCCAGTGCTGCTGGGGAGGGACATAATTGCCCTTGGCTGAGAAGAGCTGATGGTTCCTGGCTCCATTGCAGCACCAGCCGTGTCCTTCCTCTGTCTTTCTGTCCCCTCTCCTGGCATGGGACAGGGAAGTCCCCGGGCTGGGCACTGGTGCTGGTGCATCTCCATACCGGACAGGGCTCTGGGATCCCAGGGGGACAAGTCCAGCTCGTCCCACAGGGCCACGTCCTGCAGGGGGGTGGTGGAATGCTTTCACTCCCCCACCCTGTGTCCCAGCAGGTAGGAGGGAAAACAGGGACAGGGACTGCGAGGCAGGAGGTAAGCACAGGCGGATCCGGTTACAGGCAGCACGGGGCAGAGAGATAGGCAGAGAACAGCAATGCAGCAAAAACGGCTTTTAGTGATAATAAATAATTAACATTTCTAATGATGTCCCGGCGACAGGAAGAGTCCAAGCGAGGACCCGGGGGCACTGTGCACGGTGACAGGAGAGGCTGGGGACCGTGCGGGGTCCAGGGAGGCTGTGCAAAGACAGGGGCTAGGCTGTGAGAGAGCTGCAGGGCTGGGGGTCCCAGGGCAGGGGCTGGGCACCCCCGGGGCCCCCCTGGGTGAGCAGTGTCTGGGGTCCAGCATTCATACCCTGCTACTGCCAAGGGTGCAGGAAACCTGTGAGGAAGAGGACTGGAAGACTAGATTAAACATATTTTGGGGTTAATCTGACCTCTGTAATGGTAATGCCTTCCCAGGGTTTGCCATGCCCAGCGAGCACCTGAGAGGGACTCCTGCTGGCAGGAGGAGGGGACTGGGGAAGGGCGCTGGGAGGCAAAAGCTCACAGGGAGCCGCTGGGAGGAGTGACAGTCGCCAGGTCACTGCCAGCCGCGGCACGAAGGGACCCCCACGCTGAGAGGTGTCCAGGGGACACGAGAGCAGTGTGATTGGTCTGGGGTGCAGGACCAGAGAGAGAGGAGGTCTGTGGGCAAGGCAGGAGATCAGACACTGTGGGACAATGACAGGGAGGGGACAGCAGGGAGAAGAGGGATGAAGCGAGCAGCCATCTGAGCGTGGGCGTCCATCACTGTGAGCCACCGCACAATGGGCATGCAGGATGGGAGAGGCAAAAACAGTCCTTGGAGGAACTAGGAAGGCATTTCTGCCAGGACTGGGCACTTGCTTACATCCCTGCATGGGCTCCAGGGGATCTGCCTGTGCTGGAATCAGCCTGGAAGAGGCTCAGAGGTGTCATGGGGCTGCCAAGGGAGACAGAGCCCGGGAGACCCGTGAAGGGAGGACAGCGACTCATGCCCAGCACAGCGCAGGCTGTGGGGAAACGGAGTGCTCACTATAAATACATCAGCAGGGTAAACGCCAGGGAGGAGGAGAGCTATTTCAGCTAAAAGACAACATTAGCACAGGAACAACTGGGGATAAATTATCCATGAATACATTTACGGTGGAAATTAGACCCTCGGAGCAGGGATGTCCCAGCACAGCCCCTCCAGAGAAAAAAGCAGTGCCAGGCAAGAGCCAGGGTCGGCTTGGCAGCTGAGGGATCCCACAGCACGTTGTGGTGGCAGCATGTGCTCTCTCCTTGTGTCAAAAAGCAGCAGGGGTGTATGATGGGGGGTATGCATGTGTGAGTGCAGGTATGTGTGTGCATGGTCTGCAAGCACATCTGGGTGGCACACTGAGTGCTCACACGAGCAGATGGGGTGGCTGCACACTGACTGTTGTGTGTGTGCGTGTAGGTGCTTGCGAGTGTGCTGGCAGTGTGTGTGTGTGTGCTGTGCACCCGCCAGGCTGTGCGCAGGTGTCTGGCCCTCATAATGCTCTAGAAAGGAGAATGATGGCTCCAGTGAAGTATCCTGGAGGTTAGTGCCTTCAGTCAGCATTCCTGTGCTCACCTGCACCCTGTTTGTATTGCACCAGCTGGAATTTGCTGGAGAGGACATTTGCTGGATGGGTGCTATATGAATCCAGCTGATCATGGGTAGATTCCTGTCCTGCTCCCAGAGCGGTACTGTCCCTGCAAGAGCCATGGGGGTCATCTGGCACTGCCACCACACAGGCTTGCTCTGCTTGACAGTACCAGTTAACAGCTGTGTGCCACCCCTCTGCCCATTGCAGTGCAAGCAAGGGGCAGACTGCTCCCCAGCACACTGCTGCCTTCTCCCCAGAGAGACGCTAGGGCGGCAGATGAGCCACCAGGCAGAGGGTTACCAAGCATCAGGGCTGCTAGCTTTAAGAGGGTCCCCATTCCCTGGGAGCTGGGTTGGCATGGATGGGGCCCCGGGAGCAAGGGCCAGAGCAAACTGGGACATCTTAGTCCTGGGATAGGAAAGGGAAGTCCCAGATGTGCAAAGAGGTGGCTGGTGCTCATGCTGCCCCCAGCTCAGCAGAAGAGCCTCCCCCCGCCTTCGTGCAGCCCTCAGTGGAGCGCAGCATCTCCCTTCCCCCCGCAGCGTGTCTGGCTGCTGCTCGCTCTAATTTCCTGTGCATTGTCCCCATCACCGCGCCACCATTCCCTGCACATCCCACCCCCTCCGTGCACCACACTGCCAGGCTCCCTATGCCCCAACGCCTGCGCCCTACCTCACTGCTCCGCAAATGTCCCTGCGAATGTTCTCATGCATCCCAGCTCATCTCACTGATGCTCTGTGCTCCCCTCTGCAGCTCCTTGCAGAGAGCTGTGTCCCACCCCAAGGTGTTTGCCTCACAATGTCCCCCATGTGGCTGCAACCAGAGGGGTGGGATGGAGACATCTAGGCCAGCACAGGGCCCAGGGACTGATGCAAGGCTGTGCCTTAAGACCATGGCAGTTGTGCCAAGGTGCCTGCTGGCTGCTGTTCTCCCCCAAAGAAATATCCTAGCCCAGCAAGGTGGCAGCACCCGTGGGAAGGGCACTGAGGAGCTCCAGCAGCAAGTATTGGGGAACACTTTGCAGTCCCATGAGTGGAAAATCGCCCCGCTGGATGCCAGTGGCAGTGGCTGGGGGCTGCAGCGTGCAAGGCCCTCTCGGCACGTGTGTCCTGCTGGCACACAGCACACACGTGTGCTCACGGGGTGCCGTGGAGTGAGCACATCCCTGCGGACACGGCGCCTGCACCTGCGGAGCCGCGCGTGCGCGCACGGCTCTGCGTGCCCAGCTGTGCCCATCATGCAAACACCGATGCACACGCACGGCTGTACGGCTGTACGGCTGCACATGCACGCTGTGCTGGCACGCCGGCAGCCCTGCCTGCATGTGCATGTGCTCAGGGCCAGAGCCAAGCCCCACTGTGCTGTGCTGGCACGCTGGGTATAGAGCCCCAGGGAGCCGGTGTGCCCAGTGCCATTCACAGTCTTGGCATGCTCGAGCTGGCTTCCTGCCGGCATGTGTGTGTTCTGTACCTGCCAGTCGCAGGGAGGGCGTTGGGAGCCGGCTTGCAGTTTGTACAAATAATTATCCAGGTGGCTACCAAACCCGGAATGAGCAAAAAGCTCAGCAGCAGGGGTGCTCACCCTGAGTGCACACGCACTCGTGCAAGGTTGCAGCCAGGCACTGGGGCTGTGGACACTGGCAGGCAGAGCACACCCGCAGCGCTGGGGTGCGCAGGGGCACATGAGTGCAGCATTGCACGTGTGGCGGTCACACTGACATCCCAGTCTGGTGGGTTTTCTTGGCATCGTGGCTCACCATGGCAAATGCAGAGAGCAGGTGTGGTTCCTGCCCCATGGCAGTGCCCCGTAGCAGGTTCCCTGTGCCTGGATACCAACATCCTGGCTGTGGGAACCCTGCAGCAGGCAGCCATGCAGCAAGCCCGCTGCTCAGCCAGGCACCCTTCAAGAGGGAGTAATCAGAAATGAAATAAAGGGGTATTTGATGGCCGTATGGAAGCACCTTTGTGGGAAACAATCACTGTGACTGGAGAGCTCTCGAATCCAGCAGAGAGAGAAGAACCAGGAGCAACAGGCAGAAGCTGTAGCCAGACATGTTCAATGAGAAATAAGGGCTTTAGCAGAGGAGGTGATTAGCCACTTGAAGCAGCCCAAATGGCACGAGTTTCTGTAGTTCCTGCTGTCTTCCAGCATGTCTCTCCTGCTGTCTCTCACAGTGGCCGCAGTCCCAGACTCTGTGCTGGGGCACCTGTGAACGTGCTACACTGGGGTGACCTGGTAGTCTTGTGCCCTGTCAGTGCTATCCCAGTCCCTGCCACAGCCACTCTGTGCTTCCAGAGACGCACTGAGAGGTCTCTGCCCAGCCCCTCAGGAGAACATGATGGGGAAGGCAGGCTTGCGTAAATGCGATCCTGCCTCAGGCATCCACTGGCTACAAGATTTTGGGCAAGTCAGTGCCTTGCATGGCCTAAGATGGGGCCTTTCTTGGAGTTCAGGCTGGCTGTCAGGGCACAGCCACTGCTGGGGTCCTTGCAGAAAGAGGTGGTGACCTACACAGTGATGGCACAGGTGGGTGCTGACCCCTCGGGTGTGGCTGAGTGTTAGATTCATAGAACAATAGAATGGCTTGGGATGGAAGGGACTATAAAGATCATCTAGTTCCAATCCCCCTGTCATGGGCAGGGATGCTGCCTACTAGATCAGGTCACCCAGGGCCACATCTAGCCTGGCCTTGAATGCTTTGAGGGATGGGCCACCCAAAACTTCTCTGAGCAACCTGTTCCTGTGCCTCACCATTGTCACTGTGAATAATTTCCTTCTAACATCTAATCTAGATCTCCCCTCTTTTAGTTTAAAACTGTTCTCCCTTGCCCTTCCAATGAAATAGTGTTGCACCGGGGGGGTGCCCAGCTCCTTTCTCTTTCTTCCTCTGTGCCCGACCCCTGCCGCCCCCAGGCCGGGTCAGGTCCCTGGCTCTGCTCGGTCCATCATGCCAGCTGCCCTTGCAGGAGTTGGGGAGCCGTGTCCAGCCATGCCCCGACTGCTCCCCATCCAGCACCCCCGGAGTGACCGCAGCGAGCCGGGACAGACTCCCGGCCGCGGCTCCGGCGTCCCGGGACACCCCCCTCCTCCCGGAGCCCCGCACCGCTGGCGGGCCCGGTGCCCGAGGCGATGCTCCCCGGTGCCCCCCCGCAGCACCGCGGGGCCGGACCTGGCGGCGGGCGGCCCCACCCCGCGCTCCCCATTGGCAGCGGCGCCCCCCGCCCCGCTCGCCGCCGCCGCCGCCGCCCCTTCTTAAGGCGCCGCGCGGCCGGACCGGCCCCGTCGGGAGCCGGGAGCGGCGCAGCCGGAGGCGGGAGGCGCGGCGGGCGGCGAGGCGGCGGTGCGGGATGCTCTCCCGCCGCCGTGGGGGCGCCGGGCGGCCCCCCTGGCCCGTGAGTAGCGGTGTGGTTTTGCTGCTCCGCGAAGTTTCCCGGGGACTCCGGGGCGGGGAGGGGCGGCTCTCAACTCCGGCACGGTCACCGGCCCGGGGAGAAGTTGGTGGAGGGCGGAGCGGGACCGCGGGCACGTAGCCTGTCCCCGTGGCGTGGAAGGGATGCGGGGTAGTGAGATGGGAGGGAGCGGGAAGAAGGATGGGATAGGGATGGAGGAATGCTGGGCTGGGGAGGACCGTGCTCAAGAGGCTGTGCAGTGATGGGAGGTGTGTGCTGGGACTGGGGAGCGCTGGCAGGGGCAGCAGGGCGGTGAGCAGCGAGGGACAGCCCCTCTTTGTAGGGGCACTTGTGCTTGGTCGTGGCCGAGCCCGTGGAGGAGCGAGGGGCAGTGGGCAGAGGGGTCCAGCCGTGCACCTGCCTGTGTGAGAAGGGGCTGGCTGTGTGCTGCTGGGCCCGAGACCCAAGGACCTGGTGTCCCTTTGGGGTGAGCTCAGAGGCTAAGGTGACTGCTCATCTCCACACTGCATTAGCTGCTGCTGGCTGAGCCCCAGCCTGCCGGGTCCAGCACTGAGAAGTCCTGCATAGGAGGGACAGGCTCGCAGCAGCGAGCAGACATCGCAGCAGGACCCAGGCTCACGGGCTTTGGCTGGAGCAGAGGCACTGCAGGGTCTGGGCTGCTTGGGACTGAGGTGCTGTGGAGGGGCACTGCTGGTATTCTGGGCAGCCCAGCTGCTGTGGAAGAGGAGTCTGCTGGGTGTGTGGGTCATCTCCTGCCTGTCCTCTGCCCTGGCAGGTACAGCTGTGGCAGCCTGGGAATGGCAGGAATGAGAATATGATGTTACTGGGGCACATGCAACATGGTGGCATGAGGTGCTGTGATGTCACCATATTGTCACCACTTTGGGGTGCATTTGGGGTGCAGTGAGGCCCTTGCTGCAGGATGTCAAGAAATGTCGTAGAGGTGCTGGAGGTGACTGCGGCCCGTGGTGGGATGTTGCTGCAGTGGTGGAGCATGACATCACTGGGGTGCATGGTGTGGAGGGTAGCAATGTCACGGTGACGTGTGGGATGGGGTGGCCACACAGGGAACTAGCACCCACCTTCCCCATGATGTACACTAGGGGCTGGGGATGTCCATGTGTGTACAACGAGGAGGTCTGGGGACAGCATCTCCCCACTTGTGGTGAGGGGTCTGGGACACAATCGCCTGCCTGTTCCATGGCTCCCTTTCCAGTCCCATCCCACCCTCCCCACTGGGCACTGTCAGCCATGGCAATTCATGGGGTCAGATGAACCCTACGTGCTGCATCCCTGCTGTGGGGCCAGCACCCTCCCCTTGTGCTGCCTGGCTGCACCCTGCGTGGGTGCCATGACATCCTCCCAGTGCCTCTGCCCCTGCTCGGCACCTTGGCTTCGTGTCATGAGCCATACTGAGGAAGCACCCTGGGGTGACCTTGCCACCAGATGCCACAACAGAAGCCAGGACATGACTCTGCTGGAGCAGAATAGACTGAGGTCTGCCCTGCATACAGGCAGAACCCCATAGCCTCAAACCTCAGGTGAGGCTTCATGCTGGGACCGTGGTTCTATCAACAGCATGCTGGGAATGATGAGGCCTTTCTGCATCTGACATGCAGAGCCTGAGTCTCCCTCCCTTCCCCTTCCCAAAATGGCCTGGGTCTGGGCTAGACATCCCTTCCCCATGGCACCAAGCACCGGATCCACTGGGAAAAGCCTTTTGTCTCCAATCAGGAACATTGTTTCCTCCTGGAAAAGCTCCATCCAACTTGGAGGGATTTCAGCTGCAGCTGGATGAGGCGGGGGGGGTACCTGGGTAACAGTCCAGGCTCTGGGGAGTGGGAGCTGGAGTGGGGAAAGGCAGGGAGCCCTGCCAATGGCCTGGAGAGAGCCACCCATTGCCTGGCTGCAGCTGGGAGTGAGGCAGCACTGCTCTGCAGGGCCAGGGGCTTATGTGGCAGCCCTGCACCCATACGTCCACAATGTCCGTGGCTCTCCCCCATGCTCATTTTGGTAAGCCCAGAGTGGGGCTGTGACTAAGACTCCCCCTCCTTCACTGTCTGGCACTGCAGAGTGACAGCTAGGGACTTTCCCATCCCTGAACAACTCAATGAACCCTGTCCCCATCACATGTGTCTTGAATGAGACCCCTGCACCAGGGAAAGATCCAGGCTCCTGCCCCTCAAGAGCTGCTCCAGACAATATGGCAGGGTGATGGGCACAGGAAGAGAATAGGAGCAGCACAGGGTAGAGCTGGGGACGCACACACATCCACCCTTGAAGCTGTGCCCGGGGTACAGATGGGGTCGGAGAGGAAAGGGGGTCAGGACTGGTGCAATGGAATACAGGGCTCTGAGCGTTGTGGGCAGGAGGGTTAAGGTTTCCTCTGCAGCTGGAGAGCAGCCCCTTCCTGCCCAGCCACATGGGCCTGGAAGCTATTTAGTTGTGGTAGGGGAATCCTAGCCCTCAGAGAGCCTTGGAACTATTCCCATCCCCAGGGGAGGCAGCAGCAGGTTGTTCACAACCCAGTGGGTCTGCCAGGATCTAACTCTTGGGCACCTTCCCCTCTCCAAGCTGGGCATGTGGTACCACACAGCTGCCACAGCTTCCCTGGCTTGCTGTCAGAGTCCAAAAGCGTGAGGTCATTCACTCCTGTACAGGGGGTCTGCTCCTGGTTGGGGAGGGCAGTCCTGCCCAGGGAGGTGGCACTGTCACCTGAAGCACTGTCCCCTTGCAGGCCAGGTGCCCCAGCCATCCCTCCAGTTTGTGAGAGCGGGCCAGGCTACTTTTTCTCCCAGCTGGAGCATAGGCATGTGAGTTCATGCCCATAGCCTGGGGACACACAGCTCGTTTCTGGGCTCTTCCCCTCTGGAGGCGACTGCCTGGCCTGGGATGAGGGGTAGCCCTACTGAGTGCCAACTTGCTCATCACCTGTGCTACAGCCAGGTCAGAGCCAGCTCCAAAATCTCTGCAGCCTTGCCAGCAGTGCTGGCAGACGCTGTCCTCCGCAGTCCCCGTTAAATGAGCCTCTCCTCCCAGTGTCCTGTTCCTCCCAGCATCTTCTCGTGGCTGCATCCCTTTGCAGAAGCCTTCCCTGGCCTGGCTGAAAGGAGCTCACCCTGCACAGACCCTGGAAGGAACAATTCCAGCAGGATGGGGAAACTGAGGCACATGGGAGTAACCTGGTAAAGTATCCCCATGTTCTTCTCCCTTTGGACTTCCCCAGCTCTGGAAGACCAATGAGACAGAAGACAAGCTCCTCAGGCCAGTGAATGCCTTGTTCCTCTGATCCTGCCAAGGGAGCAGTGATTGACATTTTGACTTACCAGGACCTTGGATGCCAGTGGCCCGTCAGGGCAGAGCGAGCTGGGCCTGAGCCCAGCTTTGTCAGCACCCCACAGTGCTCCTGCTGCCTCCCCAGCCCCTCTAAAGGGATGGGCTTCCAAGGTTGGGCTGCTGCTCAGCCCCAGCTCACTGGAGTATGATCTTGTCCCAAGGGTGAACAGCACCCAGGACAGTCATGGGGATGCCAGAATGACAGTGCCCAAGGGCCAGGTGGTGTGGTGCAAGCTGGGATGCTGTGGCAAGGGGTGCGAAGAGAGAGTCTCCCATGCAAGGACAGTGGGGCTGCTTGGGCATCGTGGAGCAGAGTCTCCTGCTGGAGCTGATGGGCTGTAGGTCTCTCCCAGGTGTCCAGGATGCTGGCGTTGTGCCTGCTGTCCCTGGCCTGGCTCAGCGAGGGCTCCCAGCGCAGCGAGCCCATGTTTGCAGCCGTCACCCACCGCCTTCTCCCGCCTGACTACGACAGCAATCCCACACAGCTCAACTATGGCGTGGCTGTCACCGACCTGGATGCCGATGGTGACTTCGAGATTGTGGTGGCAGGGTGAGTGGTGCACCTCATGTCTCAGTGACAGCAGGACTGGTGGCCCTGCAGGGAGAGGAATTCCTCCCTCCTCTGTGGTCTTGTGGCTGGCTGGGGGGGTTGTGCACAAAGGTGGGTGGGTTGGGGTCTGCATGCACCCACTAGTGACTGTGTGTGTGTGTGTGTGTGTGTGTGCACCCACCAGCGTGTCAATGCCAGCTGAGTGCCTGTGTAGGACCACGTGAGTGCCCCCATCGGTCCCTGCTCTGTGGGGCAGTGGCAGCTGCCCAGCAGCCGGGGTCCTCCCTGCAGTGCACAGCCAGCGTGTCCCCAAGCCGTCCCAGCTCCGCTGACAGGACTCAGCGCTCTCCGGAGATTCAGTTAATTGGCTGGAGGTTTTTTATAGTCCTTTATTGGAGTGATGGCTGGGAAGGGCTGGCAGGAGCCAGGGAAGCAGGGATCCGTGTGCTGTGCTGCCGGTGCCCAAGCGGAGCTGGACACAGAGCAGCTGCTGCCAGCCGGTCCAACCTTGGTCAGGAAGAGCAGGGACTATGGTGCAGGCTCTGAGTGTGTGCTGGCACTGCTGTGAGCTGCTGCTGCAGGGTGTCTGTGTACATACCACCATCCTCACTCCCGAAGGAGGCTTGCACACACAGGTGTGCCCAACTGGAGAGTGTACTTTACCCTCACAGATGCCATCCTGCTGGATGGAGGCACTACAGTGGCAGGCAGACAGTCTGGCCCTGCTGCTGCTCTGAGCATCACGGAGGCAGGAAAACATGGGCAGCACTGGGAGCCCTGGAGGGGTCTGGGCCACCACTCCCAGCTGTGCTGAGTCAAGAAGGCAGCTGGGGTTTTGTAAGCAGTCATGGTGCCCGTTGTATAACTTGTTTACTGGTGCGTTGGGCAGGAGCGGGCGAGGAGCCAGCGGGACGCACCGTGCTGAGAGGATTTGCCTTGCGTGCCGGTTTCCTTGCCCTGGGAAAGCTCTGCAAGCAGGGACCTGCACCCCATCCTGTACTGCTATCTGCCTGGCCCCCACTGCTGCCCTGGTGTTGCCAGACAGGGGATGCCTGACAGGGTCCTTGGCCTCCATGGACTGTGCAGGTCTCTGCAGTGTTCATCATGGGGAAAATCCAGTATCACAGCCAATGTCCCCCCAGGGATGAGACAGGGGCTTTCATCCTGTCCCCAAGCCTTGGGAAGCCAATACTCCTGCTTACACTCACAGGTACAACGGCCCCAACTTGGTGCTCAAGTATGACAAGGCACAGGGGCGGCTGGTGAACGTGGCGGAGGATGAGCGCGGCTCCCCGTACTACGCACTGCGGGACCGGCAGGGCAATGCCATCGGGGTGACAGCCTGTGACATCGACGGCGATGGCCGCGAGGAGATCTACTTCCTCAACACCAACAATGCCTTCTCTGGTGAGCCCTGCCGGCAGCCGAGCCTCAGGCACGGGGGGAGCCCCCAGCATGGCTGTCTGCGACCTTCGGTGTGTGAGGGATGTGTGCGGGCTGGAGTTAATTTCTCAGTTGAGTGGCTCCATTGATTGATGGCAGCATGGGTGGGACACTGAGCCCAGCCAGCCACCGAATCAGCACTTCCAGCTGCCCGTCGCCCTTTTCACGGCACCTCCAAGTGGGACAGAAGATTCCCTTCTGCCCCCAGGGCTGTCCTGCCACGGGGACCCTGCACTGTAAATCCCAGCTGTGCCCTGCAACAATTGTGCCCTTCGGTCTCATGGCTCTCCTGTGCCTGCTGGACCAAGTCAGGTCTAGGCCTGCCCCTCTAGCGCTGTCCCCGCTCCTGGCGTGCCTGTCGTGGGAACAAGACTTACGTGCTCCAGTCTGGCACTGGGAATCCCTAGAGCTCCCTGGCTTGGTGCTCCAGCCCAGCTCTGCCCTGTGTCCCTGACCTCCAGGCAGCAGATCTGTCTTCCCAGTGCTCCTAATTACCCGGGCTGGCAGTGGCTGCTGGCACACCTGTCCCTAAATCAGGCTCTGCCATTGGCGCTGTCACGAGCAGTGTAGCTCGCTGACTGCGCCTGCCACTGAATCGATTTCTTCTTTAATTTTTTTTTTTTTTTTTACCTTGCTGGGGATGATCTACAGGGCTGTGCCCCATTGGGACGTATTTTAACTTAATGAGTTGATTCTTCTGTATGTCTCCCAGTGGCCCTTAAGGATCATGGGGCTCTTGCAGCAGCACCCACCCAGCCCTATGGCACTGTAGGGGGCTGCGGGGACAGCAGATACTTGGGATGCTCTGGAAAAAGGGTACCTCTTTCACAGCCTCCCTTGCTGCAAAGCAGGGAGGAGGTGGGGTGCTGGAGGCCACTGACCTGTGCCCCCTCCCCCAGGCATGGCCACCTACACGGACAAGCTCTTCAAGCTCCGCAATGGGCGCTGGGAGGACATCCTGAGTGACGAGGTGAACCGGGACGTGGCCAGCCGCTTTGCCGGGCGTTCTGTCGCCTGCGTGGACCGGACGGTGAGCAGGCAGGGCTCTGCTTACAAGGGCATCTCTGCCCCCTTCCCACTCCCAGTGCCGCCCCAGTGGAGTCCTGGGGGACCACTCCCCTTGCCCATCCCAGCCCACCCCCGGCTCAGGCTAGGGGTGCCCCCCAGCTGCCCATTGACTGTCAGGGCTGGCAACCTCCCCAGCTTTAGAGACTGTGGATGCCTGTCTGCATGGTTGCCACCAGCTGATAAACGTGCCTGTCGGGGTGATTTATGTTCCTGTCACCTGTTCTTTCTTCGTCCTCCTCCTCCAGCGGTTTGTTTCCAAATGATTATCGCTAAATCAGGGTGCAGCTACTGCACGGGACAAAGGAGGCGGTGGAGACTGGGAGGACCTGGCACATCGGGGATGCAGGGAGGGGGGATAACGTGCCCCGTGCCAGCACTGTGACCAGAGAGTTCCTGGAGGCAATGGGGCACATCCTATTCCTGGGATGCTTTTTGCCGTGGGCTTTGCAGAGCCCTTGCTCGTCACACAGTAGAAGTGCCTGCTCCCACGGAGCAGTAAGAGCATTCACGGCAGGCATCCTGTGGCCCCCCTGGAGATGAGTTGTGGGTGGGTGGGTGCTGAGGCGGTGGTGCCGGCTGCAGGGCTCCGGCAGGTACTCCATCTACATCGCCAACTATGCCAGCGGCAACGTGGGCCCCCATGCCCTGATTGAGATGGATGTGGCTGCCAGTGACCCTGCCCGTGGTGTCGTGGTGCTGGTGGATGTGGCCGCCCAGGCTGGCGTCAGCAAGTACACAGGTACCCGGCTGCTGTGGCCCTGCGGAGGGGACGGGGCGCTGCAGGACAGGGCGAGCGTGAGACCCCGCTGTGGCAGGGGAGTGCAGCCGGAGGTCCGTGCCACGCGTTGGGCTGCCTGACTGCCCCATCTAGTGGCAGCCTCACGGCCCGTGGAAGGGACCAGGACCATGGGATGCACACCGGGCAAGGACCCCTGTGCCCACCATCACCAGGGCTGATCCCTCCAGAGCTCACAGCATCCACAGGGCAGGCAGCGGGGTTTGGGAACGTAGGCGTAGGGGGGAACAAGCCCGCCTGCGCCCCATGCTGCCCCACCACCGCGGGGACCGCTGCGTGCCCCAGTGGTAAATTGTCACTAATTAGGAGTGTTGTCACCATGGCGATGCAGTGATTAGGGCTGGGAGTGACACAAGCGGCTGCCAGGCCCAATTAGCTCCTGATGAGAGGGATTGGAGGTGGGCAAGGATGGGACACCGCGGGGGGGAGGGTGCTTCGAAGCACCAGGTGGGCAACATTGAGGGAACATGGGGAGCACAAACTCCCGTGGGGCAGCTGTCTCCTCACCCCGGGCTGCTGTCCCCAGGGGGCCGTGGGGTGGCCGTGGGCCCCATCCTGAGCGACAGTGCCTCTGACATATTCTGCGGTAATGAGAACAGCCCCAATTTCCTCTTCCACAACTGGGGGGACGGGACATACAGGGACGTGGCAGCTGCTGTGGGTGAGTAGGGGAAGCTGGGGGGAACACGCAGACGCTGGGGACCTCAAAGCAGGGCTGGCTCTGCCTGTCCCTGCCTGCACTGGATGAGTGCAGGGGGGGAGGGACAGCCCTAGGGACCCAGAGCCCCACTGACCGCTGTGCGGTGGCTGAGATGCATCGGGGCATCCATCAGCGCAGGGATGCAACCCTGCGCGTGGAGGACCTGTCTGGGGACTATGGAGCACATCCTAGGAGGTGTGCTGGGGACAAGGAGGCAGGGAGGGGTTCCCGTCTCCCCCTGTCCCCTTGCGGTTCCCCAGGGCTGGATGACCCCTACCAGCACGGACGCGGTGTGGCGCTGGCTGACTTCAACCGCGACGGCCGAGTGGACATCGTGTATGGCAACTGGAACGGGCCGCACCGCCTCTACCTGCAGAGTGGAGCTCCTGGGCGTGTCCGATTCCGGGTGAGGGCTGGGACCCCCCTGGGACCCCCCCCGCACTGACGGCTCTGTCACTGAGCCACCTCGACCGGGGGGCTGGCTTCACTCTGAGTTGCCTTTGAGCCCCACTTCCCAGTGAGGAGGGGACCCGAGGCATCAAAGCAGGACCCGGTGTCCTGCTTCCTGTGCCTGTTGTCAGGCTATGCCCGTGCCTCATGCAGGACATCGCCACCCCCAAGTTCTCCATGCCGTCCCCCGTCCGCACTGTCATCGCAGCCGACTTCGACAATGACCAGGAGCTGGAGGTTTTCTTCAACAACATCGCTTACCGCGGCTCCTCCGCCAACCGCCTCTTCCGGTAGGAGCCCGCTGGGGAGCCTGCACCGTGCTCTGGGAGTCGAGCAGCCTTCTCAGCACGGCCAGGCTCACAGGGCTCGTCTCCAGCAGTGCCACGGCTCGGGCTTAGCTAATAAAAGGCGTCGTGACTGAGCCCTTCCTGGCATCATTACCAGTCACTGTGATCGTGCCTGCAGCAGCCCCTGGGGTCCCCAGCACCGCTGATTAGCAGCCGTGTGGAAGCTCGTTCATGGCTCCTGTTAATTGTGGGGGTCAATTCTTCATTACTTCTGTGTAGCACCTCCTTGCGTGGTGTGCAGGGCGGTGGGAGCTGGTTATCTACCCGATGCTTGCACCTGTGGGTGGGTAGAGGGCAAGGGTTTGGCAAGGAGTCCTTTGGAGACATCTCCAGGTTCCAGAGGGATGCAACAGATGGTGTTGCTACTCTGCAGTTCAGACCCACAAGCTCTCATGAAACTCCTGTTGCCCCCTGCATGGAGTGAGGATGTGCCAACAAGCAGGAGACAGCCACATCCCCCATCCACACCCTATAGCCACCAGGGCTGTCACCCCTACTATGATTCTGCAGGAGGGGACAGACATGCCCAGGAAGGTTCTGAGAACTGCAGGAGCTGGTATTAATACCTTGCGTGTGTCCTCGGCAGGCTCATCCGCAGAGAACACTCAGACCCCATCGTGGAAGAGCTGAATCCAGGGGATGCACTGGAGCCTGAGGGACGGGGCACAGGTGGGTCCACCCCGCTCTGGCAGGGGAAGTCCATCTGCCACAGCACTGCTTGGCACCTTCTATGCCTGAGGATGCCACACGCCTGGCTGAGTTATCTGCCTGTTCCCCAGCAGCAGGCTGGACCTCCCATCAGCCAGGAATGGTCCCACGCTTTCTCCCTCTACCCATACCTAACCAACAGTGCCACCTCCAGTATCCCAGGGATGCACTTTTAGAGGGCCCCTTCCTGGGTGCCCACTGTTCAAAGCCAACCTCTGCATTTGGGAGGAGGTCAGGCAGCTCCCTGTGACCCACAGCTCTCCAGGCGCTGCCTGTCCCCTCCACTGCCCAGGGTGCCAACGCACCTGATTACAGGATGCCAACCACACAGAGGACCTTACTCCTGCATTGAAGTCACCCCATCTTCCCTTTTGTCCCTGTGTGGCCGGGAGTGCTGCTGTTGCCAGTGGAAGGCCACAGCAGCAGCAAAGTCTGGTGCTGAGAGATACGGGGCCAGGCCCCAGGCACAACATGATCCTGTCCTTGAAGGAGGTGCAGTGACAGATTTTGATGGCGATGGGATGCTGGACCTCATCCTATCCCACGGCGAGTCCATGGCACAGCCAATATCCATCTTCAAGGGCGTGCAGGTGAGTGAAGCAGGGAGTCCTTGTGTTGTACCCATCCCTTCTGTCCCTCCCAGCTCAGTCTCTCTGCTCCCTCCTCGCTCGCAGGGCACCAGCAACAACTGGCTGCGAGTCATCCCCCGCACCCGCTTCGGGGCCTTTGCCCGGGGGGCCAAAGTGGTGCTGTTCACCCGGCGCAGCGGGGCCCACCTGCGCATCATCGACGGCGGCTCCGGCTATCTCTGCGAGATGGAGCCCGTGGCGCACTTCGGACTGGGTGAGCCAGGGGGTCAAGGGGCTGCCTCCACCCCCAGCCTTCCCTGGCACTCCCCAGGGCAGGGGCTGTGTTTGCTGCCATGGTGTCCTGCAGCACAGTAATCATCCATGCCTGTCACCCTGGATATGGTGGGCTCTGTGCAAGGTTGTGGGCAGGGTGCCCAGCCACTGCAGCTGTGATGCAAGGGGAAGCGGCCCCCTTCCCCAGCCCCTGCCTGCTGCTTTGTCCAGGCACTAGGGCTTTCCCTGCCCTTTAACTCTCCCCTGGTGCAGCATGTCCAGCAGCCAAGCCTGCAGGGATGCCCCTGCCCACTGGCAGGTGATCCCATTGTCCCCATGTACACCCCTCTGAGTACATCCTTGTGCATGGGCTGTCTGCATGAGCACCTGGAGCTGGGCTCAGGGAGCAAGGGGAGGCTTTTCCCCTCCCATCCCTACCACCCCGCTGGCCTCCTTTCAGCCCCTGCCCACCCCGGAGACCCTCCCTTTGATGGGCTGCCCGCCTGCAGGGCATGACGAAGCCAGCAGCCTGGAGGTGACTTGGCCAGATGGCCGCGTGGTGTCACGAGCTGTGGCGAGCAGTGAGACCAACTCTGTCCTGGAGATCCCCTACCCTCTGGATGTGGAGGAGCCGCTCATGCCTGCCCCGCTGGAGGTGAGGGCCAGGTGTGGGTGTAGGGTGCGAGACTTTGGGGACAGGAACAAGGGGCTGGGCTCTGCTGGCTCAGTGGCTGCCCAGGGCTGATTCCTCCCCATCCCGGCGGTCTTTGCTTCTCCCCAAATGCAGTGCGGGCAGGGATTCTCCCAGCACGAGAATGGACGCTGTGTAGGTGAGTGGCTGCTGGAGGCACAGGTGTGCCTGTACCCAGGATGCTGTAGCATAGCCCCATGGGGGACACTCTGAGACTGGGAGGTGGCTGCCTGCCACATGGCTCAGTGCCAGGTACAGCTGCCTGCCTGGCGCACGGCCTGGGAATGGGACAGCAGTACAGCTCCAGAGGGGCACCATGGTGTCACAGGGAGCAGTGAGAGCGCTGTGCTGGGGCAGGAGGCATGGCTGGCATGTGGCAGGCTTTGTGCTGCAGCCATGAGCGATGGAGGGGCAGCAGGGATGCGGCAGGGTGGCTGTGGCCATGCTGTGAGCCTCCTGGGCAGAGGCATGACTTATGCATGGCTACCACTGGGATGACCATCCAGTGTGCGGGGGGAACTGGATGGGCTGGCAGCCCCAAGCTCTCTGCCCAGACATCTCACACTGAGGACCCTCTTGCAGACACAAATGAGTGCACTGAGTTCCCCTTCATCTGTCCCCGGGACAAGCCTGTCTGCATCAACACCTATGGTGGGTACCGCTGCCGCAGCAACAAGCGCTGCAGCCGGGGCTTTGAGCCAAACGAGGATGGCACAGCTTGCGTGGGTGAGTGATAGCTGGGACACCCTGACCCCATGCCAGCTGGCATCAGCCCCAAAGCACTACCTTGGGATGCTGTTGCACCCCTGACAAAGGCCAGGCCACAGCCTGTAACCTGTCAGGTGGTTCTGTGTCTGTTTGTCTGTGCCTCCCACTGAACTGCCACTGACTCCCCTTCCCTTTCTCTTTTTCTCTCTTGCTCCTTCTCTCCTTCTCTGTGCAGCTCAAGTGGCCTTTTTTGGGGGATATCCCTCTGCTGGGAGCTGGCCTGGGCCCCCCTACACTGCCCTCCTGCCTCTAGTCCTCGGACTCTGCCTTTGCCTCTATGCACTTTAATCCCTGCCCGTGCCAGAGCAGCCTGGGTGGAAGGATGGGCTGGCCTCTGCCTGTCTCTCTTTTTCTGTCCATGTTGAACCACCCTGGAAGTGCCAGCTGGGATATACTGGGGTGACCTGCAGTGGGATGGGCACAGACCTGGCTGTCCCATGCACCATCTCTGGGAAAGCAGCTCTGGGGCAGCCTGGCAGTACCCCTTCCCCAGCACCCCACTGCCCCAGTGCTACTCCTGCCATGCTGGCACCTCCCTGGTGGTCGCTTGCTCCGTCACCTCGATACCGTACCATGTGCCTGCTGGTTTGGCCTGCGACGTGTGTGCTTTGCCTGCCCCCTCCTCGGTGACGGGAACCACCTCCCCAGCCCTGGCAGAGGAGGGTCTTCCCAGCCCTGCAGGGGCAGGACCCTCCTGGTCCATTTTTTAACGTATTGACCCTACTGTTTGGAGTCGGACCCTGCTTAGTCCCAACAGTCTTCCAGCCCCCCTCCCAGAGAACCCCCAATAAACTATATCCCATCTATTAAGCTGGTCTGCTGAGCTCTGCAGGGCAGGGTTCTGCTTGTGCTTCTGCCCACCCTGCCCTGGGGCTGCATGAGGAAGGAGCCCAGGATGGGGAGCACCCCCAGCCTGCCCCAGCTCTTCCCACCCCAGGTCTGGGACCTGGCTGGAGGATGATGGTGGCCCTGGCCCAGCTCTGCACTGGGGCCTCAGCCAAATGTGCAGCTCTGGAGGGGCTGGGGTGCAGCAAGCAGCCCTGCCTGCACCCCAGCAACAGGACTGTACTGTATGCTATAACCCCACACTGCTCTCTTCCCCACCACCAGACATCGATGAGTGTGCTCAGGGCTTGCACAACTGCAGCCAGCTCTGCCTCAACACCCCTGGGGCCCACACCTGCCTCTGCCACCCAGGCTTCCATCCCCGTGATCCGGCTGCCAGCCGGTGCCTGGGTGAGTACCTGCAGTGCCCAGCCACCTGCCGCTGCGGGGTGCTGCCAGGCTGCCCTGGCAGCAGAGATGCTCAGGGGTGCCCAGTTGTGCTCGTAGCCCTAGTGCTGGGGGGCAGGATGGACAGACTGTGGTTGTGCAGGAGGTGGTGGAGTAAGGAGACATCTGCCACTCAGCAGCCTCGGGACCAAGCAGTGGCAGGATCACCTGCCTTTGTGTCCTAGGTTCACTCAGCCCTGGAGCTGCCCCCCTCATGCCCTCTCCATCCCTTGCCCTGCCCATGCCAGACAATCCCAGCTCTGACATTTTCCCCTTCTTTCCCAGACATAGATGAGTGCCAGGCACAGCCTGGTCCCTGCGAACATATCTGCCACAACAGCCATGGCTCCTTCCACTGCCATTGTCACCATGGCTTCTCCCTGGGTGCTGGTGGACGCTGCTGGCACAATTAGCCTGCTCTGGCACAGCCAAGTGTGCCCTGCTACCCCCCAGCACTTTGCCAACTGAATAAACCCTTTCCGGCACTGTATTCCTTGTGTGTCCCTGTCCCAGGGCCACATGACTGCTACCCAGGCCTGATCCTACTCCCTGAGACTGCCCCCTCCACCCCATCCCCATCTTCCCCCATGCTCACCCTCATGGGGCTCTGTGCACCCCAGTGTGAAAAGGGATGCCCCGTCTGCGTCTGTGCCCCCACAGTGTTGTCCCGCTCGCCTCTCCAACACAAGAAGATGCAGGGCAGACAGTGGAGGAAGAAGCGTGGGGTTTATTGAGGAAGGTCTCCATGCAGGGGGGGCTCCAGCAGGAACATTGAGGTCAGGGCCACCCCACGCACACATCATGACCGAGCCAAAAGGAGTCCCACAGGGCAGAGTTCTCCCTCCAGGTCCCCAGGAGAGAAATGCCAGCTCGGTTCAGCCCTGCACCCAGATAGGAATTATTCTCCTCAGGGTGCTGGATGTCACAGGGACCCTCCTATTTCCCCCTATCTGACCCTGGACCATGAACCTCCACACCTTGCAGCCAGGCCCAGGTGCCCCTCAAGGTCCCGTCTTACAGGCCAGGCTGAGAATTGGGGTGCTGGTGGCAGATGCATGCAGGACACGTGGGCAGGGGAGGGCTCAGCAGTGAGAGAGGAAGGGTCCTTGTGGAGCTGCTCCACTGGGCACCCTCCCTGCATTAGGGCAGGTCATGGGGCAGAGGAGGCAGGGGCCTGCTGGCAGCCAGGTACAGACAAGCTCTGCCAGGACTGGGCAGGGAGCTTGCCTCACCCATGCCTCAGCTCACCCTCAACTATGCTGGGCCATGAACGAGCCCAGGGCACATGGCAGAGGGGCAGCATCATGCCCAGCACTGCACCTCCCTGCCCTGGACACTGGGCTGGAGAAATTCCTGGGTCCAGCTGGGGATGGCAGCAGGTCATGCAGGGAGCAGAAGCAAGTGCCCAGTGTCATGGCAGTGCTGAAGGCTGCTGCTGGCGAGGTTGCCGTGCCAGATGGGGGAGGGGGCCCGGGGAGCAGCAATGGGGCAGCGTATGGGGCGGAGCTGGGGTGAATGTATGGCCCATCATGCAGAAGAAGTGGCACCAGTGCTCTGCCTGGCCTCCTGAACAGTGGACAAGCAGCAGCTGAGCCCACACTACAGCACCAAGAGCAGGGTGCCCCAAGGAGAGGGTGCAGCAAGAGCTGTCAGTGTCTGTGGGCATGGGGCTAAGTGTGCGTCCCCTGATTAGCAATGCCTGAGGCTTTGCCAGTCCCAGTGCTCCCCAGTGCATGGCGACAGGGACACTGCCAGCTGGGACTGCCCGTAGCAGGGCAAGCTCCTTTCGCTTGGGGCAGGGGCAGCAGCACCAAGCACATGGAGGGCTGTAGGAGCCCCTTGGCAACAGTTTGGCTCAGTGGGAAGCACCTGGGATGCCCCAGCACCAGTCCCTGCCCACAGCGGGTCCGAGCAGGGGCAGACCCACTGCGGGGGACAAAGAGCAGATGAGGGTGGGCAGCCCCACTGGGCAGCCCTGGCCTCCCCCTCCTGCTCTCCCTGGGCTCAGAAGCGGGTGCTCTGGTAGTGCAGCCTGCGGAGCTCGGAGAGGCCACTGTCCCGGCAGTACGAGTCCCTGCAGGGACTCCCTGCCAGTCACCGGCCCCCCGCCCCGCCCCCGCCGCTGCTGCCGCTGGAGCTGCCGCTGCTGGAGCTGCCGCTGCTGCACCGGTCCTCGTAGATGGAGATCTCGATCTGGGCCCGGCTAAGGATCATCGGTGACATATGCCAGCCCAATTGCCCAGCACCCACGCCCGGTCTCCCTTCACCCCTTGCCATCCCCCAAGCACCCCGCTGCCCAAAGGATACGACCCTCATGCCACGCTCCAGGGGGTCAGTGAGCAGCAGCCCCCGAGGCGCATAGATCTTCTCATTCTGGTCCTGGATGTACTTGGAGATCTTCTTCAGGACCTGTCAGCATAGGGAGGGACACTCAGGGCCTGCCAGCATTGCTGTCTGCTCTGGCCTCCAGTCCCATGCTCCCTGTGACACCCCTGTGCCCACTGCCAGCTGTGCTCATCCCTGAGCCCTCCCCTGCACCTCAGCACCTTCTCATAATGTGTCTCCATGCAGAGAAAGATGAAATAGGCAGTGGCACAGGCCAGGCACCCCTCGAGGTATGAGCTGCCCCCAATCTTCTCCGCCTCGGCGTAGAAGCCATTTAGGGTTTTCACAGTTTCCTCAAAAAGTTGCCGCTCAATCTAGGACAGAAACCAAGGTGAAGAGGAGTCTGGCCAGGGACAGACTCCCTGCATTGCCTTGTCCCCATTCCTGAGGGGACTTGGAGAGCACTTAACCCTCTCCTCCCTGCCCAGCTGATGCCTCAAACTGCAGGCCCCTGCCCACCTCCCCCCTGTACCAAGACCTGCTGAGCCTGCAGCCTTCACCAGAGCCTCCCAGTCCCCAGCAGCACCAAAGTCTTTGCACACCAGCCAAGGCAGCTGTGATTTCATGCACCCAGCATCATTGGCTGGCCCAGGGCCATACAACACCCCATGAGTCCCCACACCTTCAGACCCTTCTTCCTTCTGAGCCCCCATAGGGCACTGCCATAGGGCACCCCCTACCCCGACAATCTGTCAGACTCCCTACCCGGCTCTCCAGCTCAGGGGGAAACTTTGTCTGGAACTGGCATGTGGTCCCGTCACTGTAATCCCGCTGCACGAAGACCTTGGTGGCCAGGGACGCGCTGCGCCGCAGCTCCTGCAGGCTGTGCACCTGGGGGCAAAGGGTGAGACAGGGGCTGCAGCCAGGGGTGCTGGGCATCCCTGCTGGAGGGCTGGAGGCCTGGGGAGCAGCACCATTCCCCAGTGTCAGGGGCTGCAGGCTCACACACCCCAGGGCAGGGAGCCCCTTGCACAGGCCACGTCATGCCATGAGCACAGCTTGGGGCTAGAGGTGCGAGGCCAGGGGCGAGGGGAGGACAGTGGCAAGGGGAGCATGCTGTGGCAGCCCCCTGCTCGGAGTGAAGGTGAGTGCGTGTGCTCTCGCCCCGGGCTGGTGTCTGGGCTCACCCCCAGTGGCTCCTGCATGCAAGAGCGTGCGTCGCCAGTGGGCCGCAGCCCGGGGAAGGGACAGCCCCCTGTCCCCAGCAGCGTCCCAGCACACAGCCAACCCAACAGCTCCCAGGCGGGAGGATGGGAGCGAGCCGAGCAGGAGCAGGGACCGGGAAGCGGGGCTGCAACAGAGGCACAGCGGGTGGGCAGGCTGCAGTGAGGCGTCTTCATGAAAAGGACTGGCAGCCCCGGCAGCAGGTGCTAAGCCCTAACTCCCCACGGGGTGTGAAAGCCCGTGCCAGCCCCCGAGCTCCGGGTTGTGGGGCAGCTTTGGTGGCTGGAGAAAAGGATGGAGGGGCCAGGTTGTGCCAAGGGCGGGCGTTAGGCCCCTCCCTGTGCTTCCCCTGGGTGACATGGGGCTACTCCCTGCTCTGTGCCCCACAGACCGCCTGACGCTTTCCCCCGTCTGACCCACGGCATCTGGGAGAGGAACCCCCAGTTCCACAGCCCAACCCAGACACACGCTCCTCCCTTCACCAAAGGCACCCTGCAGCCACCCTGCACCCCCACACCCCTTCAGGCACCCCACCGGCCTTTCTGTGCACACGGAGCCCTCGCAGCCCCCAGCCCCACACTCCACTCCCCACGGATCCCAGCCCCACGCTGTCCTCCCGCACCAGCGCACCCTACGCGGACGGAGCCTGTCCCCGCCGCGCCCAGGCAGCGCAGGGCGGGGGAGCTCCGCCGCAGCCCGGCCCGGGGGTGCCGCCGCCGGGGTGCCCCCGCCGTGCCGCCCGCACCCACCTCCGTGGCCATGGCGCGGCGGGCGCCGGGCCGGGCTGTGCCGTGCCGGGGGGACCGGACCGGACCGCACCGGACCGGACCGGTGCCGTCTCCGGTGCCGTGCGGCGCCGCGCGGGGCCGGGCGCTGTCCGCGGTCCTGCCGAGCCGAGAGGCGGAGGCGGGCCCGGCCGCCCCGTGTGCGCAGCCGCCCGGTCCGCCGCGGCCCGCCCCGAGGCACCGCGGATGGGCGCCTGCCGCCACCGGCACGGAGCCCCTGGAGGACGCGGCCCCGTTGCTGCGGACGGCGGTACCGGCTGCCCCGGGGCGGGCCCCCAGAGGGGCTGCGAGGGAGGGCTGCTGCTGTGCGTCCCGGGGGTCTGGCACGGCGGGTGCCGAAGCCCGGACACCTTTGGGATGCGGCTGTAGGTCCCTGGGGGGAAACTTGGCTGCCGAGGGCGTGCTGCCGGAGGTAACGGAGGGTCTGAGCGGCCGTGAGGCTGGCTCGGCAGGGATTTGGGGAGTCGACCGTGGGGCTGGCAGACCGCCGTGCCAAGGGGCCTCGTCTGAAGCTGTTTGTTTGCGAAGGAGTTGCAGCTGGTGCTGCGATCAGAGCGCGGGCACACATCAAAGAGCAGAGCTAACGAATTCCCTGTTATCTCTGCCCATTGACAGCTCAATTAGAGCCGGAGAAATGCCAAACGGGGGGAACAGAGGCTCCCCCGAGAGGCGGAAAAGGGGGGCTTCCAGCTGGGGCTGCGGTGGAGCAAGGGATGCAGTAGCTGGGCACAGGGCCCTCAGCAGGCAGGAGAGCAGCCAGCCCTGCCCTCAACACCTGGGCGATGCTGGAGGCAGCGCGGGGCCCTGCCGGAACGTCTGCTCTGGCAGCGAACACGGCTAACACAGCTAACACAGCTAAAACACAGCTGACACAGCTAACAAACACAGCTAACACAGCTCACACACACAGCTGACACAGCTAACATGGCTAACACACACAACTAACACAGTGAACACAGCAAACACAGCACAGCCAGCTGCCTGCAGCACAGAGATCGCTCTGTCTGACTCCTGCTCCCTGCCCTGAGTACCAGCCCAGGCTTTGGGCAGAGCAAATGGAGGCACGGCCCTGAGGTGGTTGGTAGGCAGCCCCCTTTCTCTGGAGCATGGCAGGGTTTGTGACCAAGGGACCAAAGGACACGTGCAGTCGGGGACTCCAGTTGGAGGTTTTGGGGAAACCTGCTGCTCCCATGGTTCAGAACAACTGTGCCAGCCCACACCCCAGAGCAGTGAGGTACACCCTGCCCTGACAGTGCCACAAAACCAAAGGACACAACTTGAGAGGGTGGTGTGTGAAGTCTCCCATGCACCCAAACACAAGCATGCACACTGGCACAGGCACTCGTGGATGCACTCGGATGCCCACATCTGCCTGTGCACCCCATTCACCCCAGGCACACACCCAGGTGCACATGCAACGTGCTCACACACCTAAGCCTGTCCTCAGATGTCCCCAAACCCAGACCCTGCATCCCATCTCCTTCCCGTGCTGCATGCCGCTGCCACGTCAGTGCTCGCCTGCCCGCCTGGCAGGTCCTGCCGGTTGCCATGGCAATACTGTGCCTGCCAGGAGATGAAGTTTGCTCTCCTATGCTGCAGTGAGGGGCCGAGAGCAGCGGGGGGATCAGCTCCCCCTGCCACCCCAGGCTCTGCCCATCATCCTGCATCCTGTAGTGTTGCCCCAGGGTTGTCCCCTCTGGCTACTCCAACACGGCCCAGCACAGGACCCTCACTTCTGGCCTCCATATGCCTCACAGGCCATGGACCTGCTGTCTGCATGTGTCAAGGAGTATCCTTTGGTGGGACATCACCCCACCGTAGGGAGCCACCTTCTGCCAACCATACTGCCCAAGACCAAGCCTTGTCCAGTGGCAAGCAGGACATGGACCTCTCCCAAAGCATTCCCCATCACCACACAGAGCCTGGCCCTGCCTGTAGTGCCTGCAGACCCTGGCATCTGCGGAGCCCACTGGGGTCTGCCAGCTCCCCCGTGCAGGGTGTGGCGTCATGGGCTTTCCAGTTTCAGCCAGAGCAGGGACAGACCCTGCTGGTTTCCCTGCAGAAGGAGCCGGCTGGTGCTATGCCACGCCATGCCATGCCATGCCATGCTATGGCTTCCAGCAGGGCAGGTCAGAGGTGGACGGGGGCTGGCATAGCCAATGGAATCCCAGGCAGTAGGAGCAGGAACAACAGTGGCTCAGGGCAGCCCCAATGTGCTGCATGGCCCTGCTCCCCTCCCCAGACCCCTGCACTGTGAGGGGGACTGATGCCATGATGATTTTTTTGCCTTTTCTTTTTATATACCTTTTATGTATTCTCGGTATCCTTAACATACATACTTATAATTCTTTAAACCTAATATCTTAACATAGTCCTAATATTCTATTAAGCCAAAAAAACAAACATCCTAAATCTCACAATTAAAAACCAAAAAACCTTACACTATCTTAAAAAATCAAAACCCTCTCTAAAACATATCCTATAAACTAAAATTAAACCCATCTGAAAAAAATACTTTAGAATAAAGAAATGTCACGCCATTCATTTAAACCTCTCATTAAAACATCTTTGTCAAATATACTAATTTACAAAGTCTATAAAATTATATACACAATATATCATAAATATACATTTCAACATATCCCACCTTAACGAACTGTTACATCATAAAAATCCTTATTAAAAACTGAAATAAAACCCCTTTTATCCCTTAACCGTATCTAATTTTTAATTCTAAAATCAGGAAAAAGGCATCAGGACTGGCAGGGATCTGACCCTTCTGCTCCATCTGGCTCAGTCCAAAGGGGTGATTTTTCAGGCTGCCCAGCAGCAGGGATGGGCATGGCAGGTGCCAGAGCTGCCTTTACTCCCCTGCCTGGCTCTTCCCTTGCACCTGGAGTGAGGCAGCTCTGACCTGTCTTGCAGAGAGACCCCGCAGATCTCTGCCCCTGGCCCTGGCTAACCTCCCAGAGACCCTGCCCCTGGCCCCGTGGGACAGACATGGGGCACACTTGGTACCCCTATGGCCAGCCCTCAATAGACAGTATGCCTGTGCCCATCACACCACAGCAGGCATGGCCCAGCAGTGCCCCTGCTCCAGCCCCTGCGCTTGGCTCCCAGGACCAGGGGGTGTCCCTAGTGTGTCTCTGGGTGGATGGTGCTGCACCTCATCCCAGCATCTCAACCCTCCCTCCAGTACAAGAAGGATGACGAGGGGCCGTGGAGGACAGCTGGAGCCCTGCAACCAGCCCGGGATCAACCCCTGGGACTCCATCCTGCACCCACTGCCTGTCAGAGCTGTCAGCAGCTCCAGCTCTGCTTCAAAGGGGCCACAGAAGGGCCTGGCAGCTGTTTCTCCCAGCACTGGAAGTGCTTTCATAATGGTGGGGAGCATGAGCTCACCATTCCAAGTGAGGACAACGGTGACATTTGGGAGGCACAAACACAGCGTGATTAGCTGATAACCTTTCCTGAGAGATCCCAGGTGTGTGCGCCTGGGAGGGAAGAGGGACGGGGACGTGGCCCCCACACTGTGAGACTCTGGAAAACAGCTCCAAATGCCACAGCCTGCCCCTTCACTCAGGACATGGAGAGTGCCCCAAACTGGGCCACTGACCCTACAGACTGGGCACCCTCAGTGTGGACACTCCTCTGTGGCACCTCGGTCCAGCTGTGTGCATCCGAAGGGGTGGCTCTAGGGCCCCCATTGCACTGGGAGCCCCCGTAAAGGGTGGGGGCAGCCCCCCAGCACACCCCACAGGAGTCCACAGGCGCTGGGAGACAGCATCCTCCTGCACACAGGCAAGCAGAGGAGGATGTGGTTACAGAGCAAGGTGCCAAGGCCTGGCATTAGCAAAAGTGCCAGCTGGGAGCAGGGAGTGTGTGAGGATTGCTCCCACACCGCGGAAGGGGCTGTGGTGGGAGCAGATGTGGTGGGGCGGGGAGGGACAAGCAGCACTGCAGAGAAGGTCCCCACGCATGGTGCCATGCTGTGAGGGAAAGGGACTCTTCCTCAGAGGGTCCCCACATGCGACATGCCCCCTCCCTGCCCTGCTGAGCAGGACCAAACGCAGGGGGCCAGGATCGGGGTGTCCGGCAGGGAACAGGGAGGGTCTGTGTGCAAGCTGGCAGGAACTGGGCAGGGCCAGGAGGTGCTGGGTGGGGGCTGGGAGGCGCCAGGGCAGCCTCGGCTCCGCAGCTGGGCCGGGAGCGCTGCCAGCACATTCCTGAGGCTGCCGGGCAGCGGGAGTGTGTGTGGGCGCAGGGCAAGTGCACGGCAGTTGCTGACCCTCCCCACTGCCCACCCTGATGGTCCCACATTGCCCCCGGGCAACCTCGACCCCACGGTGTCCCCAGTCATGCCCCAACCTCCTGCGGTCTCTCCCAGGCAGGACCACCCCCCCGGAGCCGTGCTGCCAGCCCAGCATTGCCGCCCAGCCGGGGTGCTCTCTCCTGGGAGCTGCTGGACGCCATGGGACACGTGTCCCTGCACGGACAGTCCCAGCGTGCCGGCCCCTCCTGAGGCTCTCTGCGTGGCCAGCGAAAGGCCCCTGCTCCACACTGGGTGCAGCCCATGCCCAGCACTGTTGCAGCCCAGGAACCAGTGCAAGACTGGGACAGGAAGGATGAGAGGATGGGAAAAGAGGAGGATGGGAGGGAGCCCACCCAGGCCCAGGGGATGCATCTCTGCTGACAGAAAGAAGGTCGGTAGCACCCAAAGCTGCGGCAGGAGAGCGGGTGGGGACACAAGGATGGAAGGAGGCGGCCGGAACCCTGCTCAGCTTCTCATTTCCTGGGAGCCTCCTGCTGCCCTGGCTCGGCTCTGCTGTGTGCTACAACCAGGCACGGGTCCTCCACAGGGAGGGTCCGGAATGTTGAGGGAGCACCCCCAGGAGATGTGCTCTTACCATGCCACCCTGGCTGGCCGTCCCCGAGGTCCCCACCGCAGAGGTGGCAGCCCCCATGGCCCCGCTTCCGGTCTCGCTGCTGTGACAAGTGGCACAGGCAGTGACACAAGCGGTGGCACAGCCAGCTTTCTGGAGTGACAGGAGCAAGTGTCAGTCTCACAGACAGTTGCATGGGTGCAGAACGGGGATGTGGGCACTGGAGCAGCCTGCGCAGACAAGACGCAGGGAAGGGTGCCAGCTCCATCTGTCCTGGGTCCATCCCCTTCTCTGGGGCACAGCCCAGATCTACCTTCCCTGGGGCATCCTGGGTGGGAAAGGGTTAAGGAAGCAATGCGAATGCAGCAGAGACTCCGCAGAGCAGAGGCACGGTCTCAGCTCGGAGATAAGGCTGCTAGGACACCCCACGAGGGGGAGCAGGGGACAGACACTGATCTTCTGGGGCCAGCCCTGCTCCCCGCAGCACGGCCAGGAGGTGACTCGGGGCTCTAATGAAGGCATCATGACAGACAAAGGGACTGGGCCAGCTGGCAGGGAGACCCTTGCTCAGCCCCAGCCTCGCCAGCCCCCTCACCTGCATCTGGTGGGGTGCCAGCTGGCACAGAGTGCTCAGCACCCCCAACACCTTCCTGGGAGGGACTGGGGATGTAGACACCAGACTGGGGTGTGGGACGGGGCAGGCTGAGAGCCAGGAGCAGGTCCATGGTCAAGAGCAGGACAGTGCTGGCAGTGCCACGGGAACAGCCCAGAGACATGGCACACCCACGACCGTGCTCAGCATCCGCACGCTGGCAGCTCCACCCTGCACACCTGGCCTCCCTCTGCCTCCACCTCCCCACTCCTGCTCCCAGGCCTCACCAGCCCCTTCCCAGCCCAGTTCCCAAGGCAATTACACCCTGCCCAAACCCATCCATCACGGATTAGCTATTTTCTATCAGCATTTATCTCCAGACAATCTTACTCCTGCCGTGACAGCCTGATGCCTCCATCACCCTCCCTCCTGCTACCAGGCAGCCCTGATAACAGGCTGCTGTATCTTATCGGGCTCCCTGGCAGTTACACATTAATGGTGCCATCTCCGGGGCTTGGCTGGGGTGGGATGAACCCAGCCCACCCTCGGGCTGGAGCAAGCATCACTGGGTGATGCAGTGATGGGCACTGAGCCCAGCACAGAGGGCATGGGCAGGGCAGGCAGGCTACAGGTAAGGGCAGGTTGTGCAGCTGAGGTTCCCAGCATTGACCCGAGGCAGATGGACCCTGCCAGGGCTGGGGGGACAGTCCCTGCCCCCAGCCCAGGGCAAAGAGCAGCTGCTATCACTGCCTGCACTGGACTGTTTGCTCTATCGCCCATTAACAGAGCTGCCTTATCCGGTGGGCAGGGGCCAGCGGCAGCCCAAAGCCCGTTGGCCGGGCAGGGGCATCGATCATGGGAAAGGGAGGGGTGCCCCAGATAACCCCTGGAGACAAATGGGTTTCTAATGGGGTCTTAAGACTTGCACCCCTCATCTCCAAGGGAATGGGGGAATGTCGTCCAGGCAGGACTCTCACACTGCTTGGGCTCTAGCTTTGCCCACAATGAGAGAACTGGCAGAGCCTGGGTGCAGGCCCTTTGCTGGTAGATGTAATCTCAGCTGTGCCTGTGCCAGCAGGCCATGGACTGCCCGAGGTGCTTGCTGGCAGAGCCATCCATGAGGAGTAAGGACCCCATGCCCATGGCATCGCCTTGGCATTGATGGCACACGTGGCACCTGGGTACACCAGCCCTCCCAGGGCTGCAGCATTGAAGCTTCCGGGATGTCCTCTTCCTTAAATCCTAGCACCCCAAGCATATTGTTTTGGGAGAAAAGAGTGGGGAGTGGAGTGGCACAGGGTAGGAACCAGGGTCCCCTGCCCCGTGACAGAGCATGCCTCTGAGGTGCCAGGTGGGATGGGGGCAGTGGGACTGGTGAATAACGGGGGCAACAACACATCGCCATGGGACAGGCGAGCCAGCCCTTCTAGAAAGCATGACCCCAGGGGCACACAGAGCCAGGGTGGGCTGGGGGGTGCATGCAGGGGGGCTCCCTGGGAGGGCGAGGGGCATGGAGCACCATGCGCCGGGGAGGGAGGGCTAGAGGTGGCAGCGGTGTGGGCAGACTAGGGGGAGCCGGGGGCCAGCCCCGGGGGGCCCGGCAGGCAGAGCAGATTGGCTGCCGGCGAGGTCTCCAACCTCCTTAGAAAGGGCAGCGAGCGTGGGAGGCGCTAAGGGAGCAGGCAGGGTGCCGAGCCACGCTCCCGTCCCGCTCGGCAGCCGCGGCCGGCAGCGGCAGGCGGGCAGCGGCGATGCCGCAGGCGGGCAGCCCCCCGGGGTCCCGGGGCACGGCGCTGCTGGCTCTGTCGCTGGCTCTGGCAGGGTCCCTGGGCGGCGGGCAGCACTACGACTACTACGGGTGGCAGCCCGAGAGCCAGCCCCACGGGCGCTTCTACGGGCGGGAGCCGCAGTGCCTCGACATCCCGCCCGACATGCAGCTCTGCCGCGACGTGGGCTACAAGCGCATGCGGCTGCCCAACCTGCTGGAGCACGAGACCATGGCCGAAGCCAAGCAGCAGGCTGGCAGCTGGGTGCCCCTGCTCGCCAAGCAGTGCCACACCGACACCCAGCTCTTCCTGTGCTCCCTCTTCGCCCCTGTCTGCCTTGACCGGCCCGTCTACCCCTGCCGCTCCCTCTGTGAGGTGGTGCGTGACTCCTGCGCCCCTGTCATGGAGTCCTACGGCTTCCCCTGGCCTGAGATGCTGCACTGTGGCAAGTTCCCCTCTGACCACGAGCTCTGCATCGCCGTCCAGTTTGGGAACAGCAAAGTCACGCCGCCACCAGGTAAGTGGGAAGGGTGCTGTAATGGGATGGGAATGCATGTGGAGCCCCTGCACACCCATCCCTTCACCGCTCAAAGCACAGTCCAGGACACTGGTGGTGGCCAAGGACTCTCTGTCTGCAACAGGGCAAGAATGGGCACAGTATCAGCTTTGTCTGGGCACCACTCATTGCCCAGGAGCACTGGGCTCCCAGCTGCCTGCACTGAGCTGTGCCGGGATAAGGAAGAACATGGGATGAGGTGGGAGCCGCTGGCGGATCCACCGCGGTGCTGTGTCCCTCTCCTCCCGCTGGGTCCCATGTCAGCTGCAGAGAGCAAGCTGCACCTGCGGGTCTCAGCCCCACACTGCTGCTGCAGGGTGACTGTCCCCTCAGGCAGGAGAGGGGACATCACCCAAAGGCAGCCCAGGGTCAGGATCAAGGCTGTGACGGCCTTTAGGCTGGGGCCACCGCTGCTGTTGCTGTGCTTCCAAGTGCCAGCATCTGATGGGAGAGTGTCTCCGTACCTCTTCCCCTCCTGGGGGATGACCCTGGCCAGTGAGGTGCTCTGTGCCTCCCCACATCACCCCAGCACAGCTCCCTAGGGAGCAGAGGAGCTGCTGGGGCTCTCCTCAGCGTGTCCCCGAGGAGCTGGCCCAGGTGACAAGTATCAGCAGCAGGAAGCTGTGACAGTGACTGGTCTCTCACCGCAGTGTCCAAGATCTGCACCCAGTGTGAGATGGAGCACAAGGCGGATGGCATGATGGAGCAGATGTGCTCCAGTGACTTTGGTGAGTGCTGGGGTCTTCTTCCCCACCCCCCTGGACAAGGGTCTGCCTCCCCCATGTCTGACAGCTGGGGCGGGAGCTGGCCAGAGGGTGGGGTTGTATGGGGACAGCCCCATGGGAGACCCCTGAGCCATTCCCTTGGACCCTTCGTGCATGGGATGAATGCACCACAGGAGAAGACGTTGGTGGGGGGACAGGCAGAATGGGACATTTGGGAGGGCCACTGGGGGCCTCTGCTGGACCCCCCCCAGCAACCCCTTTCCCCTCCCCACACAGTAACTTCCCCAGAGACCCACCCCAGGGATGTCCTGCACAGGTGCCTGGCCTAGACCCTCCCCTCCCCAGAACCCCAGCCGTGCTCCCCTCCCCCAACCGTGCCCCACGGCTGCCCCACACAGTGGTGAAAATGCGCATCAAGGAGATGACGGAGGAGAACGGGGAACGGCGGCTGGTGGCTGCCCAGAAGAAGAAGGTGCTGAAACTGGGCCCGCTGAAGCGCAAGGACACCAAGAAAATGGTGCTGCACATGAAGAACGTGGGTGCCTGCCCCTGCCCCCAACTTGACAGCCTCAGTGGCAGCTTCCTGGTCATGGGCCGCAAGGTGGGCAGCCGCCTGCTGCTCCTGGCCATCTACCCCTGGCAGAAGCACAACAAGGAGATGAAGTTTGCAGTCAAGTTCATGTTCTCCTACCCTTGCCCCCTCTACCACCCCCTGCTCTATGGGGCTGGGCAGCACTAGGGCTTTTCTCACCCTGCCCTTTCCCAGGACTCCTGCACTGGCCCAGCATCACACCCCCAGCCTCTCTGGCTGCACCCCAGGATCCCAGCTCTGCTCACCTCAGCCCCTTGGTTGTGCCCCAGAACCCGGCTCTGCACCCACAGGATTCCCTGCTGCATTTGTGGGAGTCGTGATCCACAGCCAAGACCCCTCCCTCCTCCTGAGAGCCCTGCTCTGCACCCCTGGCACCCCTGTTCTGCTCCAAAGACCCCCGCCCCTGCCCAGGAGCTTAGTCTGGACCCAGGACCCTTGTTCTGCATGTTTGTGAGCCATGGTCTGCACTGGAGACCCTTGTCTACTCATAGGTTCCCTGCCCAGAAGCCCAAAGACCCTTGCTTTCATTTAGGATTCGTGCTTGGCCCTCTTGGCTACACCTGGCACCCCTACCCTGCACCCGTGTCCTTTGCCCAGCTCCCTCATGACATGCCCCAGACCCTCAGCCCCCCAGTCCCTATTCCAGCCCACCAACCCATGCCCTCACGTGGAGCTCACACCCAGCCCTGGATTATCTCACTCTCACAGAGACCCAGCCCACGCAGGTCCCTCCTGCCCCTCTGTCCCCACTGACTGTCCCCCTCAAGACCAAGTGCCCAGACCAGCACAAACCTTTCCTGGGCTCCCCCACTACCCACACCACATGGCTCAGTGTGTGAGAGAGGTCCACCTCCAAGCCCCCCAGGCCAGCCCTGCTGCATCCCTTGCACACACCCATGCTGTGACCCAGCCCATGCACCCCTTGCCCATCCACACCACAGTAAATTATTCCACCTCAGAGAAGTCTGTGTGCAGCTCACTGCAGTTCATGGGTAAGAGCCCCCTGGGGCTCCCTCAGGGGCCCTAGAAGAATGGGAGGGGGGTCCCAGTCCTGCCCACGGAGTGAGGCAACCTGAGGGAGCGAGGTCACCCCAGGATCTGGCTCTAGCCCCACTCCAGGTGCTGCACCCAGAGCCTGAACCTGGGCAGTCCAGCCAAGCCAAGAGATGTGGTTCCTAGTGGTCACAGGCATCACTGTGCCACTCCAGGGAGCCTGGGAGGGCATTGAGATGAGTAGGATGGGGGGACAAGGCCGTCACTGCTGCTGGAGCCCCACAGCTGGGTCTGACAGTGTTTGCCAGGGAAGCTTCTTCCTTCGTCACCCCAGGGGATAAATCTATGGTCTGGGAGCTCGCAGCACTTGTGAGAAGCCTGGCACTGAGCATCATAGAGGGCAGATCCTGGACCAGGCGGCCTCCAACCCTGTCCTCCCCACACCATCTCATCTGAAAGCCCTGTCTGCAGTTCCCTGCCAGCCCTGCTCGGCTGCCAGACCTCCCATGCCATAACCCCCAGCCTCCTCTGAAAAGATTCCTAGGGCCACCCACCTGCACTATCCAGGACCCTCCCAAGAGCCCAAGGACCAGGGCAGCCCTCAGCCCGGCCCCTCTGATGGCAGCAGGGCGCTGTCCCTTAGCTCAGCTCCACTCCCCCAGCTGTGCCCCGGTCCCAGCTGGCAAGGGGGGAGCCTGAACGACCCAGTCGTGTTTACCCGGTGCATATTTGTATCCACCTGTCCCAAAGGGTGAGGGGGGCCCGAAGGTGGCCGCCAGGATATTTACCCAGTGCCTGGCTGCCTGACACTGCGTCTTCTCTTCAGAGCTGGCCTGGCCTCAGGGAGCCTCCTGGGACAGGAGGGAAATTGAGGCTGCAGGATGTCTGCACCCACCCTCTTCTGGCTGACAAGAGCACTGGGCACCTGCCCTGCTCTGGGGTGACCTCTTTTCCCTCTGCCCTCCTTGGGCATGGCCTTGGACCCACTGGTCAGCCTCCAGAGCCCAAATCTCCCGCTCTGGCCGGGGAAAGTTGCCTGTGCCCCTGCCCCACAGCCAGCCAGGAACATGGGGCAGCCAGCCTCTGCCCCAGCCTCACACCAGGAGCAGGCACTCACTGCCTCCACCTTGCTCCCTGGCCCCTGGGAAAAAAAATGGGGAAAAAATTGAAATATTATTAGAAGGTATGTTCAGAGCTTGATTGCTGAGCACACTTCCATAGGAATAAACACTGACAATTACAACATTTTACTGCACAACTTAAAAAGCATAAATAAAACCCCATCTCCCACAGCCTAAGTTTATCTGTAGCCCTCTGTATCCTGTGTCATTAGCATCTTCCCAGAGAGTGCTCAGACATACATGGCCATTGTGCTCATTGCTCCAAGTGTTTTCTCTAGAAATGTAAGTAGCTCCTCTGCCTCCCACTGTCAGCTGTCTGAGCAAGCTCACCCCTCCCAGCCCAGTAATCATCCCATTGCAGACACCCTCACAAACACACCCACAGCTCTTGGGGTGCTACACAACCCCCTCCCCAATGTTACAGCTGCTCCACTGCCCCCACTTAACTGCTCAGCCCTCTGCACACCACTCTCCTGCACATCCAGCACAACCCAGCCACCCTCATTATCAAGTGCCGAGGCCAGCTTTTCCCCAGATTTCCATGTGAAGGAGTTTATCAGCCCACAGGCAAGATGAGTGTTTAGGCTGCCTGCCCCATAGGAGCTCCCACACTGGTGGGATGTAGAGCCTGCAGTGAGGTCTGGGCTCCGGCAACCTCTCAGACTGGTGGGTGTCACAGCCTGGCAGGCCCTGGGCACTGGCAGCCCAAGAGCACTGGCCCCCCAGATTCCCTGGCTTGGGGGAAACTGCAGCTGGCTGGCAGGGACCCAGGCCATGGCTGTTCCCAGCTGCACAGCAGCCAGGGTCACATTCCTGGGATAGCTGGGAGCTTTGCTGTTCACACAAGGAAAGGTCATCCTTGTGCACACAGGCAGCTGGTGGGACCACTGCCCGGGGAGAGCAGGGGAAGGAGCAGCCGCGGGAGGCAGAGGAAGCTCAGCAGCTCCTGTCAGAGCTGAGGTGCTCCCTGGCTCCAGCCCAGCAGGATCCAGCCCTGGCACAGCTGACAGGCAGCTGCACACAACTCTGAGCAGGGGGCAAACAAGGCTACAGCAGGACAGAAGATGGGAATTCCAGTAAAGCACAGAGAGCTGGTGGCACAGACACACCATTTCTCCAGGAGCACCTGCAGGACAGCAGGGCCAAGGCCACAGAGGTGTCAGAGTGACCTGGGACTGGGACAGCTTTCACTGGGATGATGACACAAGAGCCAGCTGAGGACAAGAGATTTATTGGTCATTCTCTATACGCAATTATATATTAATCTGTAGTAGAAAGCAGCAGTCACTAAGTGCACAGAGCAGCACCAACTCCTGCCTTTTCTCACACCAGAGATCCAGCCACACAGCCCAACCCAAACTCATTCTCTTTCCTCCTCTGGGCTACAGCCAAATTCGGGGGTAAAAGACTAAACCTTGCAGGCAGTGAGGCTGAGGAGCACAGGAGTGACTAGCAGAGTCTCAGCTGAGCCAGGATGAAAGACCTAGCTAGTCTAGACCTCAAGGGATGCAGGAGGAGCTCTGACTTGATCCCAAAAATACAGTCACTTATAGCACAGTGCTGGGAAAGATAGGGACAGAGCCCTGAGGTTGTTCTGCCCCACCCAGGAGGCGAAGGCAGGATGACGAGTAGGAAGGATGGCTCTTCCATCACTGAGCCAGGCCAAAGGGCCTGGGCAAGCACGTGGCAGGGCACAGCAAGTGCCAGAGAGCACCCAGGGCTTGGAGCAGCTGCAGGGATGGGGCACAGCCGTGGGCAACGCTCCACCACAGGGACCCAGCTGGTGCATGGCAAGGACAGCTGGTCCGTCCAGCCGGGCGCTGGCAGGAGGAGCGCAAATGCAAGCGTCCTCTGGCAGGGGAATGCCATGCTGGGATCCAAAAAGTCCAGGCTCCCAGCGGCAAGGCTGCCTGCCCGCTGTCCCAGGTGTCGCAACGCAGGACACAGGAGCTGGCTGGGCCCGTTTCATCACTTGATGAGCACCTGGTTGCAGAGAGCGCACACGAACACTGTCTCCTTCTGAGCCTCCGGGGCTGGAAAGGAAAGCAGACGTCAAGAGATGCTCCCCCTTTCCCACCAGGGGCTAGGGACCCCAGCCACAAAGCTGCTTCCAGAGCTGCAAATTCATCACTGCTCTGTCCCGAGCCAGGCTGTGCTGGGCACGTCCTGTCTACCCTCCCCACCAGGGCTGGGGCAAATGGCTAAGCAGACAAAACAGGTGGAAGCAGGAGCTCTTCCCTCCTCCACCTTTCAACTCACCTGTGGCTCCCATCACGGCCTTGGGGACTTTGAAGGAACAACACCTGGAGCAGAAGCTGTTCCCACAGTTACTGCAGCTCCGCTGTGGAGAAGGATGGAGGTGAGCCCCAGATGTGTATCAGACTAGCCCAGGAGTAAGTGAAGGGGGCCAAAAGTCTACACCTCCTTCTGAGAACTGCCCACGGACTGTGTGCCAAGCATCACACACAGGGCTCAGATAAGGCAACAGGTCATTCCCACCAGCACACCCATGCTCTGCTTCACCAGAAAGGCCACAGGAAATGGACTAAACCAGGGCACAGAGCAGGTACCTTCTACAATAACACACATAACAATGTGGGTTTGGCCTGAGGCAGCTTCCAAAGGAGTAAATGGACAAATACTCCACAACACAAGGGATCCCTGGTACCATTAGGCATGTGACAACACCCAGCATTTAGCTGAGGTCATCTGGGCTGTGACCAAGGCCAGACACCTGAGCTGCTGGAGAAAGCCGGGGCAAGCCAGACTTGAGCAACACCTCTGCCCCAGGTGCAGACAGCAAGCTGGGACAGAAGCTGAAGACTCACCCTCTTCTTGAGCACAGAGAAGGTGGCAGCACAGCCCGTGCAGTTCCCTGGAAGAAAGAGAGCAAAGATCAGGCAGGGCTCTGCTGCCTGGGGCTGCAAGTGGCACAAGAACATCCATAGCTGTTGTAAAGGCTCAGCTCAGGGATGACATTGCTGCACCTTCCCATCCTTGCCCTTCCTAGGAGTGCTGGGACCATCCTCCCCATGGCACAGAAAAGGTCACTGGAGGTGTCGGCACAGCCCTAGCAGGTACCACACCACCCTCTCCACTCCCAGTCCTACGGTCACCACTGGAAGCAGCACAGACTCCACGCTGCTGAGCTCCCCCAAGAAGCACCTGCTCCCAAACTCACCAAAGTTGTTGCTGGGGTAGCGCTTGCGCAGGCGCTCGGTCAGGCGTGACACCTTGCTGCGGATCACCTCGTTTTTGCTCATAAAACCATTGTCTGGGAGGCTGAGGTCAAAATCTGCTGAGCACTGAGAGCTCTCATCATCCTCCTGCAGAGAGCAGAGCCAGCTGAGCACAGCAGGGTGGCTGGGGGCACACTGAGGGCTGCAGGGCAGCCGGCGCCAGAGGCGGGCACCCAACAAGCAGCGTGCTCCACCCAGCATTTCTACAAGCCACCAACAAACCAGGCAAAGTTCCAGCTGGGAGGAGATGCCACACCCTGGCATGGCAGTACTCACCATGACCAGCAGCTGGTTCTCCTTCTCCCGCAGCATGGGACAGAGAGGAGAGTGAGTACAGATGGAGTCAGAGGCACCCAGCCCCACAGCCACCCTCCCTGAGCACCCAGTGGACCCAACAAGGCCTTTGTCCCTTTCCCACCTCAGCTGCCCTGCAGGCACAGCCTACCCCAACCTCAGTCTCAAACCTCAATAGCATCTTTGAACTCTTCATCAGGTTCTGCCTCCTCTGCTTCCTCCACACTGCCAGGGGTAAGGTCCTACAAGAGATTGACAAAGCTAGTCCAGCTGTTCCCCGGCCTCTGTCCAAAGGTGGCCCCACATTTCTGAGCAGGTTCCAGGATAATTGACCTGGCCCCAGGTGACACAAGTGTCAGAAGGTGAGGTGAGCCCCTGCCTCCTCAGACCACAACCTTACATGTGGCAAAAGGACTGAGCCAAGCCCCCAGGGCAGAGAGCAGCATCCCAGTAACTCAGGAGTGGCTCACAGGCTTCCAGCAAAGATGGCAGCTGGAAGAAGATTGTGTGTAGAGGGACACAGGCATGGTCAGACCCAAGGGCTGGCTCTGCAGCTCCCACCCCACAACTGCCAGCCCTGCCCCTATCTCACCTCTGTGCTGGTGGGGGTGGGGGTCCGATCTGGGGCAGCAGCTGGTGGCAGGGGTTCAGCAGGCTCTGGAGTGCTCTCGAGGGGTTTGGAGCCCACACACTGCTCGATGGAGGCCTTGAGCTCCATTATCACTGGTTAAGAGGGGAATACAGCTGGAGTAGAGTGGCATTTCCCTACTCCCAGCCACACACACACAAAAGCCAGCTGCAAGACCTGATCTCCAGAGCTCAAGGTGGAGCATTGACACATATCATTCACTCATCAGATGTCCTGAGCCCTCCTCTGCTCACACATCAAAGTTAGGGAAGAAAGGAACCCCCCTCCACCACCTGCCCCAGCTCAGGACAGGGAACAGCAGGGGCCAAGGTCACAGCTCAGACACATCCAACACTCCTCCAGCACAAGCCACAGAAGAGGGCTTCTCTCCCTTCCAATGGCACGTTTTCAAGCCTGTATCATACACTGCCACAGGCACTGAATGTGTTTCAAGTTCTGAAGAGCAGGGTCAGGGATCGAGAGGGGTGGAGATGCTCACACAGCCTGCATTGACAGACCCTGGTTTGCCACACCACAGAGAAGAGAAGGAAACAGCACCTAGGCTGGGACACACATCAGGAGAGACTCTCACCTCCAACAGCTGAGCCCTGGGACCACACCACCCACCCTGGGCTGCTGAGCACCACCCCTAGGACATCATTGCCTTTAGGGGGTTCAGGGTCTATGGTGGAGCCTGACACAGGACAGTGGGCTCATGTAAGAGAGAGGTCCAGGGCAGGATCTCTGGCTTCAGAGGGCCTTTCCCCAACCCATCCCACACAGGGCACTTCCAGGAAGGTCTCATACCTTGGTAGAACTGGGTGTTGCCCAGGAAGAGGGTGCTGTTGAGGATGGCCAGGACCCAGCAGAGGGGCAGCAGGTAGAGGACACAGATAGTGCCCAGTAGCGCTCCATAAAACCTATGGAAAGCAGCAGGATACTTTGGTCAAGTCAGAGCAACCCACACGACAGCATAAAACCCATTCCTTCACCTGGTGTTCCACCTGTTCTCTCCAAGTACCAAACGAATCAAACAAAGCGCCACAGGCCTGGCTGAGCCCCTCTCCCCACCAAGCCCACCACAGGGTGCCTGACCCAGTACTACTCACTGGGAAGAGACAGTGGGGTTCTCCCAGTACAGCACACGGTACACTGCCTCACAGCTGCAGCACATACCGCTCAGAAACCCCTCCAGCTGGATCAGGCTGCGAATGAGACAGTCACAAAAAAGCCCCACAAACACACACCCTCGTTCCCCCACATTCACACGGGTTACGGTGGCCAAACTGGCACCAGCCCCGCACAGCCTTTTTGGCTGCAGAGGCCCCCACAGTGCCACCGCTGGGGCGGCCCCAGGGACTCACAAGCTCTTGACCTGGGCGATGGCCTCCTGCCGCGAGAGCTGCACCTTGCGCAGATCCTCCCTGCGGATGCTGTGGTACCTCCTGCGCACCAGCTCCGGCTCCGAGGGCCGGGCCCGGCACGTCTCTTGCAGGTAACCCAGCAGGGCCGGCACCGCCACCAGCAGGGCGAGCACCGAGTACCAGGCAGCTGGAAGAGGCGGGACAGCGTCAGCCCGGAGCGTCCGGGAAGGGGAGCAGCCCTAAGCCCCGACACGCACCTTGGCCGAGGGTGAGCAGGAGGAAGTTGAGGCCGAGGCAGACCAGGAGAGAGCACAGAGGCCGCTGCCACCTGCCGAGAGAGGGGAAGGCAAGGGACATGAGACCCCAGGGACGGTGTCGGTCTCCATCCCGGCCCAGCCCGCACCTACCGGAGGAGGGAGCGGACACCCTCGGCGGCGTCCCGCAGCGGCTCCAGGTAGAGCTCCAGCCGCCGGTAGCTCCGCACCAGCTCCAGCAAGTCGAAAGCAGCGGCGGCCTTGGGTGGCGACGGCTCCGGCGGGGCCTCACCAGCTCCCGTGGCCCCTTCGGGGCCGCCTGCCGCCCCGTCCCGCTCCACCGCCTGCATGACGGGACCGGGAGCGGAGCGGCGCCGCCGCGCTCGGCCCGGCCCCGCCGCGCGCTCCCGTGACGCGGCCGGGCGCGCCGTGATCCCGCGCGCGGCCAATGGGAGCGCCGGGCCGAGGAGCCCCGCCCGCGGGGGAACGGGCCGCTGTCGCCGCCGCCTGGCGCCCCGGGGCTCGCCCGGCTCTGCCCGCGCTGCCTGCTGGGCTACGTGCTGGGTCCTGCGACCGCTCTGGGCGCGAGGCTCGAGGCCGAGTCTCGGTGGGCCCGGTCTAGACACGGGGTTCGGCCCTGGTCCTGGGCTGCTCAGCGTCCCGGCCCTGTCCCGATTCGGGTCTGCTCTGGTGTAGGACTCAGGCACAGCCTGGATCCGGTCCCAGTCCAGGGCTGGGCACTGATCCGGGTCTAATCTTGGTTCAGGGCTCAGTCCCAGTCTGAGTCTTTGCATGGCCTGCATCCAGCTGTGTCGGGCACGATGGGTTTGTCCCCATGAGCCCGTTGCTGGACCACCTCTCCCCGAGGAGAGACCAGAGAGCAGCCCCGCACCCGGTGTCCCTGAAGGGAGCAACAGGTTCCTCACGGGCCCGTGAGCCTGGCTGCGGGCTCATTTGCTGCCCCTCCATGTCCCCAAAGCAGCCCAGCCCTGCTTGCACCGCTCCAGGCACCATGGGCTGTCCTGAAAGGTGTTTGCAGTAGAGCAGGGATGCTGGCTCCCAGGAATGCTCTGGGGATCCTGGGATCCTGGGATGCCAAAAGTTATAACCTTGTTATAACCCTGTGCTGGCCGTTGAACAATGAGGGCTCAATGCTGCTGCTGGCTGTATGCAGCCTCTGATGAACAGGGCATGTGTCCCATGGGCAGAAGGCTGGGGACCCAGTGACACCCCAGCTGCGGGTCCAGATCCAAGACTCAGCCCTGTCCCAAGAGTGCATCCCAGAGCTGGAGCCAGTCCTGGGAGATGCTGGCAGCCCTCTGTTGGCCCCTGACCCACCAAGGGCCAGTCAGTGTGTACATGACTGCCCAGCAGTGCCCTGGCCCTGGGACAGAGGGCCCTTTCAGCCTGGAGTGACGAGGCCATTAGGAATGCAACTACATCCTGTCCTCAGTGCATCCCACAGCCACAGAGCCCTGTGGACTTGGCCTCCTTCTGCTCCGTTGGGAGCCCCATGTGAGCATCAGGCTGTGGCCTGTCTCTGCCCAGGCAGCAGGGCCAGGGATAGCCCCTGTCCTCAAGGGCAGAGGCTTAAGCCTCTCTAGCAGGAGCAGTGACTCAGCAAAAGGGAGCCTGCCTGTGACCCCAGAGCACCCCAGGACTTCATGACCATGGCCAGAGGCTCCAAGCAGAGAGGGCCCAGGGTGCAGGGCTACAGAGCTGGGTGTGATCTCAGCCCAGACCTCATACCCAGCGGGTCCCAGCCCCAGCACAAAGCCCCAGACACTCAGTGAGCGCCAACATTGTTTTATTTGGAAGGTGAATCCATTGGCACCTGAAAGGAGGCTGTAGGGGGATAGAGCTGGTGTGACAGACAGGGCTGCAGAAAGCCAGGGAAAGGCACTTGTGGTGGCAGAAGCACTGAGGGCATTTTGGACAGCCTGGGCCAATGGCTGCACCAGAGTAGGCAGAGGCAGGTGGTGTCAGGGACCAGCCTTGACACAGGGCAAAGACAGCACGTCCCACCCAGGGAAGGGGTACATGGCCTGGAGGTTGGCAGGGCCCCTGAGCATGATGGGGTATCCACTGGGACAGCACATCATGATGGAAGTGGTGACCCAGTACCAATCCCAGACCCCTTCAAGCCCCCAGGGGAATCAGGGCTGCTGCTCTCCACCTCAAAAAAGGTTCCAGGGAACCCCAGGCAACAGCTAGCTGTGGCCAGCTGCTGGGGACACCCATCTCACTGATCTGAGTCTACACAGAGACTGGAGCAGACCCTTCCTCGCACCAGGAGCAATAGAGAGGACCTGCCTCCAGGCAGGGTGAGGAGGGCTTGTGGCAGGGCAGCCCTAGTGTGGTGCTGCTCCAAAAATTCTGTCTCTGGCTGCCCATTTCTCTAGTCAGCCCTACATGGCCTCATCAGGGCTTGGCACCTGGTGGGTTGTGGAGGCTGATCCAGGGCTGGGCTGGCTCCAGTGCCGGTGTCCTCTTCTGTTCTCCAAGACAGGCTGTGCTCCCACAGTGCCTGGCCCCAGCCCCCCCATGGCCAGAGTGCCAGCACAGCCTAGCCACTGCCATGCTGCAATGCTCACCCTTCCCCTCCACCTCACCACAGTCTCCAGGTACTGCCCAGTCCCAGAGAGTCCAAAGATGGGAATTTTCCAGGATGATAAACCAAGTGCGGCAGAGACAGGCAGGGCTGCAGGCTGATTAGAACCATCAGCGAGGCTGTTTCTGTCCCTTTTGGAGTAGCCTGGCCACAGGGCTGGTTCAGTGGCTCTGGGTGGCTTGGAGCCACAAACACCTCTGCAGGACAGCAGGAGGAGAGAACAACCCCATGACTGGCTCCTCTCAACCCCAGGGGCACCTGGCCCCATCCCAGGACTGAACAAACTCCAAGGCTGGAGGAATTTACCCCCTGCCCAGGGTCACAGACCACGTTACAGCTCCGCTTGCCCTTCCCCTCACTCCGCAGCAATGGAGGCCTTGCTGCCCTCCTCAGTCCCCAAACTGGACTGGAGTGATGCTGGATCTGGCTGTGCAGTACCTGTGTGTCTCCACACCCCCAGAGTGCAGGGCAGGGAGGGACTGAGCCCTTTGGGGCTCCAATAAGATGAAGGACGTTTTCAGGCCAGACAGAAGGAGGGGCCCAGGCTGGGGAAGCCAAGTTCAGAGCCTCCCTTAGGGAATTGTGGAGGCGCCATGCAGCTGGAATGGCAAGAAAGGGCTGCCAGCAGGTCAGGGGGGTTTATGCCCATCCAACTCCACTAGGCACTGCTGCCCCCAGCTCAGCTCCCCCAGGCTAGTCCCCCTCCACCCCAGGAACAGGTCAGCACCCACCTGAGCATGCAGCATCTGCAAGACCAGGGGCAGGGGAGTTTGGCTGGAGTCTTAGGGGGGCTCCCAAAGATTGGTATCCCTCTTAGGGGCTCTCCATTCGGGTCCTTCCACTTGCAGTAGCCTATGTCTGTCCAGGGGTGGGAGAAGGGCCTGCGCAGTGGCTGGGTGTCCACGGTGTCTTGGTGCGTTGCAGGGGAAGCCGTGCTCGGCGAAGTCCTCTGTCTGTCCATCCGTCTATGCAGGAGTCTCTGGAGGAAATGCAGTGCAGTCAGCCAGGAGAGGATGGGGTGGCAGGGTCATGTCATCCCAAAGACGGGCTGTGTTCTGTCTGTGGCTGAGAAGGGGAGCCAAGTGGCACGGGATCTCAGATGATGTCTCGCTGGTCCTGGCAACGCCGTGACAGGCAATAGAGCCCGGAGAAGAGGTACAGGCAGGCGGTGATCCCCCCACAGATGGAGGCGCTCAGGTAGGCACTGTAGAGGCAGTGCTGGCTGTAGCCCGGCAGGTTGCAAAAGCTTCTCTGCTTGGCCTTGTGACCCATGATGCCAGTGGCAGCTGCGTAGAGCCCCACGCCCAGTGCCAGGTCGTGCACCAGGTTGGTGAGGAGCCAGCGGGAGCCCAGCCAGGGCACCAGCTCCCAGCGCCCCAGCAGGCTCAGCCCGAAGAGGGCCAGGGTGAGGAGCCAGACCAGGACGGCGGCAAACAGAGCGAAGTGAGCCGCCCCCTCGTACTTATTAGCCGCTACCGTCACCCAGAAGGCAGCGCCCAGCGCCAGCTGCCCCAGGCGTAGCAGGCCCAGAGGGCTCCGCAGGTAGGCGCGATGGAGGCTGAGGGAGCCGCGGGCCGGCGGCCCCGGGGGCGGCGGCACTGTCGGAGGAGCCGTGCGGGCCATGGCGCGGCCCTGCCTGCTCCGGCGCGGCTCGGGCGGGACTCAGGGCCCCGGCAGCGACTTCCTCCCTGACCGTTGCCAAACATCTGGCACTTAGCGGTCCTCCCCGCGCGGGGCCTCTCCTCTCCTCCCCGCCCCGACTCCGCGCCCCGCCGCACCTCCCGCCAGCCCATCATGACACCCGAGAGCCGCCGCGGATGCGCCGTCGAGCAGGGCCCGCCGCGCCCCTCCCGTCCTGCTGCCGCCGGGGGGGGGGGGGGGCAACAACGCGGGGCGCGAGAAGAGGCAGGGGGACGTGGGAGACGGCGACCGATGCCGGCGGCGGGGCCCAGGGACAGCGCACCGGGACCCCCGGCGGCTGCCGGCGGGGGGCGCGCACCGGGGTTCCCCTTACGTCATCCGGGATTCCCCTCGGAGTGCTGGGCGATGTGGCCCCGCCCGGGGCGGGGCCTCGCACCCCGCCCATGACGTCACCCACGCCACGTGGCCTCCTCAGCGAAGCGGCGCGGCCGCGCCCCTCGGCGCCGATTGGTCCTGGCAGCGGGAGGCGGGCGGGGATTGGCGGCGGGGCGGGGCGGCGCGCAGCGAGGGAATGAATGGGGCGCGCGGCCGCGGCGGGACCCCGGTGCGGTGGCGCGAAGCGGGTCCGGGAACGCAGCGGGCACCAGGCGGAGCCGCCCCCGCCAGGTCTGTGCGAGAGGCCGGTGGGCGCGGGGCGGCGTCGGAGCGAAAGTGGGTCACGGCGGGGCCCAGCGCCCCGGGCGGGGCGGGACCGGACTTGCGTGCCCCGGCCCGAGCCGGGGCGTCTCCCGCGTTCCCGGGCGGCCCCGCCTGCGCGGCTGGCCCCCTGCCCGGCGTCCCGGACCGCCCTTCCCCCGACGCCCGCCCTTCCTCACTGGGCATCCGCGCCGGATCCCGGGGGAGGCGGACCGGACCGAGCAGCGAGACCGGAGCCTGACGCCGACCGTTCGGTGCCCGCAGCGGCCAGGGCCATGGGCACTCCGGCCTCGGTGGTGAGCGACTCTCCGGGACGGGCGGCGCCCGCAGCCCGCGCCCGTAAGCGGGCCTCGGCCAACATCTTCCAGGGCGTGGGGCTGCTAGAGCTGCGGAGCCTGTTCCGGAGCGGCGGGGCCGAGCGGCCCGAGGAGCGCGCCCGCCTCGTCTGGCGGTACGCGGGCCAGCGGCGCATGGCGCGGGCCCTGCGGCGGCTGCGGCGACGGCGACCAGCCCAGCCCGGCGGCGCGATGGCAGCGCTACGGCGCTTCGAACACCTTCGGTAGGTGCGGCCCGGGGTGGCGGGGCAATCAGGGGGAAGTGCGGCCGGGCCATGCCGCTAACACACACCTCTCCCCCGTAGGATCGTGGAGAAGAAGCTGGAGGGTGACTGTGGGGACTGCGGGGCCGAGACGGGCTCAGAGTCCATGTAGCAGCACTGAGCAGCTGGGCTGTGGAGAGCAGCTCTCCAAGGACACTAAGTGTACTGGGCAGGGTGCAATGAATGGTTAATAAAGGGTGGACAGTGGTGGCTGGGTGAGGCTCTGGTTGTGTCCTGCCCATCCCTGTCCTTCCCCCAGAGTGGTAGAACCATGGTCCAGGACATTGTACGGCACCTAGTACAAGGGGAGCAGCTCCACACCATAGGTCAGGTTGGAACAGACCTCTCGGTCATCTGGTCCAAGCTCCCTGCTTAAGCAGGGTCAGCCTAGAGCAGATGCCACAGGATTGCATTCAGATAGTTCTTGAATATCTCTTGTGAGGGAGACTCCACAGCCTTCCTGGGCAATCTGTTCCAGTGCAGTCACTCACACAGTAACTGACCTGGCACAGTCACAGGGACAACTGAAGAACAAGCTACATGCTGCCCTTCAGGAGAAGGAATGCTTGGAAGAGGTAATAGAGATTCTCCAGGGAAAGATTTCTCTGCTGGAGGACCAGCTGGCCAAGCTGGACGAGTGTAGCGCTCAGGAGAACAGAGAAGTCATGGGGGACATTCTGAAGCTGGAGGAGCTGAAGCAGAAGGTGTCCAGCCTCACTGCCAAAAGAGCAAAGCTCCAGGCCATGGTCCTGTGGCTGAAGGAAGAGAAGCAGCTGCAGGAAGCAGCCCTGCAGTATGAATGTGGCCACGTCGAGGAGGAGAAGCAGCAGCTGGGCAGCCTCATCTCCAGCCTCCAGAGCTTCCTCTCCAAGAGCCACTGGGCCCAGGAGAGGCTGGAGCAGGACCTGCAGACACAGGATGCCAAGGGACAGCCTGGGCAGCTGGTTGCCCTCAATGCCCAGCACGAGCAGATAGGAAATTCTGTCCTGCAGCAGCTCCAGCAGTTGCAGGAGGCCAGTGCATCCCTGTGCAGGTACATACGGATACCAGCCATGGGCTGAGGAGCCCTGAGCTGCTCCAGGGTGCTGCAGAGGCGCAGATGTAGCCAGCTGAACAGCAGCTCTGTTATTCAGATGGTTGCATGGTTTAAATACATTACATACATTTCTACAGTGCATTAGAACAATACATTTTGGGTCAGTCAAATGCAGCTGGGCCTGGCTGGGGAGTTGGGATCTCCACTGCTGCCCCCACTGTGCTTACACAGCCAGTGCTGAGCCCCCTCCCCATTGCAGGAGACGAAGCAGCTGCTCTGCCCTCCCAGGCTCATCTGCCTTCATCCCCCTCACTCCCCAAAGATGGGCTAACAGCACAGCAAGACCCAACACTGACTTTCCCCAGCAGCCTGAGAAGCCACAGCTCAAGGCAAGCGGGTGCAGGCAGCAGCCCTGGTACTGTTTTATACAACACAAGCTCAGCAGCTGCTGGTGAGAGAGGGGCTCCCTGCCTCCCCCACCCACAGCAGGCCTGCAAGATTGTCAGCTCCAGGGCAGCCAGGAGTCCATGCTGGTCCCCCAGTGCTCCCAGCCACGTGGCAGAAGAGCCCCTCCAGCCCTTCCCTGGCAGCCCCTGCCCCTCAAGAGGGTCCCTAGGCACAGACAAGGCTGGCACCATGCTGGCTGCACAGCAGCCAGGGAGCTTGCTGGGAGAGGGGAAAAAGTCAAGCGAGAGCAGCCATGGAGACCAGGCAGGAGAAATGGACTGGGGCAGAAGGGGAGAGCTCCCATGGGAGAGCTCTGTGAAGCCGCCTGCTCTTCGCAGGGACAAGCCAGCACCTTTTTCCCCTTAATGTCTAACTGCACCCAAGCCAGTCCCATGTGTTGTCCCTCTTATGTCCCCTCCTCGAGCCTCTAGCCAGAGAACAGCCATTCATTGCGGTCCCCGCTACACCAGTGGGCAGCAGGAACTCCCCCTGAGGAAAGCAGCGTGCACGGTGTTGGGGCAGGGGAGGGACAGTGGAGGAGCACAGTACACCCTCAGGGAAACAGAGGGGGTATCACCTGCTAAAGGCCTTCCCAAGTTGGCAGCTGGCATGGTGGGGGAAAAAAAGGGCCAGTGGCTGGTGTAAAGGGCTGGACGGATCCTGGCTCAGGCAGCCTGTTCATCCCAGCCCCAAGCAGGGGTGCTCAGAACCACATGCAGGCCAAGGAACGGAGGCAGGGGCAGGGTCCCAGCCATGCCACAGTTCCTGGCAGATTCCCACACCTCCCCCTGGCCTCTGCCCCAGGCAGGGCACCAAGCTCCAATGGAGCTGGAGAGGGACCATGCTCAATCTGCCTGGCTCCTCCAGTTCAGCTGCAGGTTCCTCCAGCCACACCTGCTCGCTCTACCCTGAAGGTCGAGTCCCAGCCACAGGAGCCAGCAGTGGCTCAGCTCCTCTTGCAGTGCTAGTCCGAGGTGGCCAAGCCCTGCCCGTGGCTCCCAGAGCTACCACCATGAGAAGAAAGGCTTCCGGCTCTGGAAGCTCTGCGTGTAGGACTCACTGGCAGAGCGCTGGTGGGAGCGCGCTGTTTCCACAATCACAGGTGGCATCTGAACCAGGTGCAGTGGACTCTTCCCATCTTTCAACGCCTGAGTCAGGTTCAGTATCTGTATGGCACAACACAGCAATGCCTGAGCTGCCCTGCCAGAGCAACAGAGAGCATCCACACCAGCACCCTTCCTGCCATGCAGGCAGGATGAGGCTTCCTACCTCACCCATCTGTCTTTCCTATGCACAACTTACCTGGCCTCTCATGACAGCAATCTGCTTGTGAAACTGTCCCCTGTCAAAGCCAGGGTCTTTCTGCAAGAGAAAGAACACAATGGGATCCACCCACTGCTTCATGCCATGCACAAGATGCCTATTCCCCAAGCTCCTCCTCCTGTCCCATGGGTTTCCTGCTTCTCCCCACATTGAATCTTCAGCTCCTGGCAGAAGTATAACCCTGCTGTGCCTCAGCCCAAAACACTGTCAGGAGCTTGACCACCTTTCTTTCCCTGCAACCTTGACAGAGAGCTCCCCAACACCACTCCCTCTTTTCCTCCTCCCACATCACTTTCACCCACTTCCCCAGATCACCTTGAAGAGCTCATACAGATCTTCCTCCAGGTCCTTGACAAAGTTGGGGTCTGAGATCTTGGGAAGAATCAGGTCCTTGATCTCCTGTGAAAAGGGGATTTTGGCCTGGGGCAGCCATGCCCAGTAGAATGGATCTGTGGGAAGAAGCAGGAAACATTAGAATTGGGAAAAGCAACATATGGTGCCACATGCCGTTGGGGTGCTAGATTCCCTGCATCTGGGACACAGGATCCAGCATCTGCCTTCTACAGTCTCTGCTGAGGAGCTGCCCACGAACCCAGAAGTTGCAGAGGCACAGCCCTAGCCCTCTCCTCTATAGTCCTTGAGGAGGATGCCCAAGCATGGAGTTGTATGGCTTGCCATAGTGCCTTGGCACAGCCCGAGGGACTCACATGCTCTCCAGGAGTCCGGGTGTTTCAAGGGAAAGGCCAAACCGTTGTCTATAGCAGCCAGCTTGATGATGGGCTCCTTCACCACTACCCAGTCACTGTCCTGGAAGGAAGTGAAGTATGTCACAAGGAGGTCCTTCCAGCAGGAACAGTCCTTCTCCTACTCTCTGCAGCCCCACTGTCAGGATCTCTGCCCTGGCTACCACAGAGGCACAGCAGCCTCTTGCCTGTAGCATGGCCCCTTGACCGCAGGGAAACATAGTCTGCTTTGGGTGGGAAGGGGGACAAAGCTGTTTCCCCCCCAGGCCTCGCTCCAAGGATGCACAGGTCCAGCAACACCAGTTTCCCCCAGAGTTCAGCTGCATCCATCCTCATGAAGTCCCGCTAGGCCACAAACCACCCACGCAAAGGGTAACAAAAGGCCCAGGAGACAAGATCAGGCCTCCACATACTTGGAAACCCAAGCCAGATGGGAAATTCCTGTCCTGCCTGCCGAGCGAGCAGCTTCCAGGAGCAGAGTCCCCGTGTAGCCCCTGCCCAGGAGCAGCCACTCACCCGCACGCCTGCGCTGTCCAGGGGACAGTCATACTTGATGAGCCAGTTGTCATTGCCCCGATCTGCAGGGAGATAAAACCAGCTGTGTCAGCACCAGGGCCTCCCTGCAACACGCTGGGCAGAAGATTGTTCCTCCTCTGACCCAGAAGTGAGACAGACACATTTTAGGCCCAAACTCTACCCGAGTCCTTAAGCTTGCTGCAGGCATGGGAAGCCACATCAAGCCCCTCACAGCCAGCCCTAGAGATCCACATTGCCAGCTCCCAAGAGAAAGGTCAGCCTGCAAGCCTCAGAGTGCAACTTCAACCCCTTCCAGCCTAGCAGAAACTCAGGAATGCAGTGTGAAATGGGATATAGGGGCACAGTCAGGTGCTGGATTTCTGGATGTCCCTGGATCCTCACAGCTGGCAAACTTTCACCTGAGCACTGTGGTAGATCCATATCTGCCAGAACATAGGCCAGCAGCCAGAGCCTCAGGTGGTGAGCAGCCCAGCAGCTGCACTCTGCCTAGAGGCAGATGTCACCTGGCAGCAACTGAGGGGAGAGGAGTTTCGGGTGCTGGGAAAAGCCACCAAGACCCTATCTCCCTCCTCTTTCTCCAGCACGGTAGGACATGAAGGAGCAGGCAGCATCCAGTGCCAGGCAGCTGGCCCTACCTGTGTTCCTGATGATGTAATCCAGTACCACCAGCCGCTCGAACTGCAGCAGCAGCTGCCGATTAGTGTTCTCTGGGAGCGGCTCAGCTTCAAACCGCCGCAGCCAGTAGTCTGCATCCTTGTAGCCTTCCACAAAGAGCTGGAAGGAGCCCACCTGAAGCAAGGACAGGCTGCATTACAGAAGGCCACAGAAGCCAAGGCGGTGCCAACAGGCAGGCATGGAGGCTGGCAGCCCTACCTTGGGTGGCAGACCAATGCGGTTGAAGCGCTGGCCGACTTTCGGCACCTTCTCCAGGGCCAGCCTCTTTCCTCGGGACTTCACCCTGTCAATGGCACTGTAGTTAAACGTCTCACTGGCCAGATACACCACCTGGAGGGACATGAGCACAGTCAGCAGGGGCCTCTGGCAAATCACAAGACTGCCTCATAAAACCAAGACACAACATTCCCCACAGCTCTGCCCAGCACAAGGATCCCCATGGTTTGAGCAGGAACAGTCCTGGTTTAGAGCACTCAGTCTCTTAGGTCAGCAGTGGCACAAGGCAAGGTGCAAGCAGAGCTGTGTGGAAGCACACAAAAGCCTCCCCAGAACAATACCCCAGCAGCTGTCCCCTCACCTTTGTGCGGGGAACAATGTTGAGTTCCAGTTTCTGGTCTACCAGGCTGGCGCCTGCCTCCGACAGGTAGCCCTGGTTCAGGACGAGGCAGTCTCTCCCAAAGCAGCACGGGCAGCACAACTTCTGCAGCCACTTGGTCCACTTGGGGTTCAGCTGCCCGTATGGCTCCTCATTCTTGGGCTTGAAGACGCCAATGATTTTCTGTGAGTGGGAGAGAAGAGGGCTGTGTCCAGGCAGTTGGTAGAGCTGGGATACCTTCCCCAGCCCCTGAACCGGTCCACAGTGGGGACACTAAGGAACAGGTCCAGAACTGCCCCTCATTAGGATAATAACCAGCCTCTGGGACCAGGCAAAACCTCACAGCTCCTGATAGGGAGGTGGGAAGAGCTGAGAAGGATCCCCCTCCAGCCAGTATCCCATCCCACAAGACCAGGGTGCTGCCCAGAGACCTTTATACCCAGTTTGTCCCAAAAAAACACCAGTGATGATACAGTCTCCTGGTAAACACATAAGTCTCATTCCAGAGACCTTTGGATGGCTGGGGAGAGTTACTGCTCATTGTTGCTCATTATGTTCACACAGGAGATGGACAGGGATAGCAATCCCGGCCCTGGCTCAAAAATCCATTGAACAGAGCTGATCCCAAACTGACCAGAGGAAAAGGACCGTAACAGCTGAGCAGCTGCAGGGCCCCTGAGGAACCAGGACTCTGTGCTGGGGGGCCCAGCAGAAGGGCTGACTCTCTGGGTACACTGTGGATGAGAGGGCACAGGCAGCTCCAAACTGGCCACCAGCTGGTACCAGCAGCACTCCCAGCCCCTCAGTCCAGCCTCGCATACACCGACCCAACAGTGGGGACAGCAGTGTAGGTACCCCACTGCTGCAGAGGGCACAGAAGCCTTGCGTGGGGCACTGCACCACCGCTGAGCCAGCGCTGCCACGCCACACAGACGAGAGAAGGGCCTTCCACAAGTCAGGCATCCCTGGGGGGCTGGCAGCCCCTGCTCCGAGGTGACTCGGCAGCACACGCAACCAGGCCTCCATCCCATGGCTAGTGCCAGCCCTGGCCTGAGTGGGTGTCACTTCCCCAAGCTGAGCTCCTACCAGAATGTGGAAGTGGAACGTGAGTCCCAGTGCCTCAGCAGGGAACCTCAATGCAATCTCAGTCTGCCTGGGGCCAAAAGCTAGGCCAGAGCAAGCAGAACCAAGGTTTTGTCCGCCACGAAGACAAAAAGGAAGGGTTTGAGGGAACAGGATCACTTGAGCCATGCCCAGATCACATGGGCCACTTTCCCCAGGCAGGCAGGAAGGCAATCCCCCGCACCAGCCCCACACGACTGTCACACGACTGTCAACCCATCCTTGGATATACGCCCGCAAAGAGGCCTGTCAGGAGCTCTGGCAGCATGAAGCCCTGTGCTCCATGGAACCAGTCCAGCAGAGAAAGACCCAGCCAGGCAGGAACAGTGTGGAAACAGAGACCAGAGGCCTGGCAGCACAGCATCCCCTTGCAGACAGACCAATGCTGAGAGCAGCACTGACAGGGAGAACAGGTCTGCCTGGTGCCAGCAGCAAGGCAGAGGGAGCCTGGCCAGCACAGAGGAGCAGCTGGCAGTGGGGTGATCATGACCACCGGGGCTGGGCAGCACAGCCCAGCTGGAACAGCTCAGGCCCCAGCAGCCCCAAGAGAAATAGTCAAAGAGAAGATTTTCCTCCCAATATCTTTCCCCCACTGCCCACAGTACCTACGTGCCACACTCTCTCCCGTGCCAACAGCAGGACATTTTTGGTGACCCTGGGCAGCAACCACAGAAACCAGTCACACACCTTTGCCAACAGCAAATAGTCTGGGGGACCTGCCAGGTGACAGCGCCAGCAGTACACAGACTTTGGCTCCTCGCACTCATGCTCCAACAGCCGTCCTTGAGCTCAGGTCTCCTACAGCCAGGCAGCCTCAGACTTGCAATCCCCAGGCAGCTCATCTGGCTGCTCACTCCGGGTCTCATATTGGGCAACAGGAGGGAGCAAGGCTGTGGCACAAGAAGCGTGTATTTCCCCACACGCCATCAGCTCAGCTTGGAACTGCCTGGCACAGCTTCCAGGAGCCAGGTTTCACCCAGGGCAGGAAAACTAGGACACACCAGACCACAGAGCTTACTCCTGCTTCCCTGGAAGCATCCCAGCACACACGTGGCAAGGGAGTCACAGGAAACAGCAACAGCTCAAGTAATTAGGCAGGGAGCAGCAGGTCACAAGACAAGCTAGCCTGTGCTGCACACACATCTAGTCAGTGGCACAGAGACGGCTGTCACAGTTGACCAGGTCTATAGGGGACCAGCTACATGCCAAAGACTTTGTCTCCACTGTACCAACCATACAGCCACAGAGAAGACATCTCACTCATTTCAAAAAAACAGGCCAAAACCAGCTCAGCCCACAGAGTCACAGCCCTGGGGCTGGAGTCACTGTGTTCAGGTGCTGATGCATGGGCCTGGGGGAGGCGGTGACCCTTCCTCTTTGGGCACAAAGCCACAGAAGAGGTTGAGTCAGCGCTTAGACACTGTTGCCCCGTACTCTCGCTGCTGGTCCCACTGTACTTCTCCCCGGGGAAGCTCAGAGCTGCTCCGGCCGCTCCTACCAGCCCTCCACGGCCGGTCACCCCCGCCAGCGTCCCGCTTCCGGCCAGCGCCGCTCAGCCCACAGGCCTCCGGAGCCACGGGGGCGGCACCACCCCTGGGTCGGCCACGCGGGGCTGGGCCCAGCTCACCCCCTGCGGGTCCTTCACGAAGTAGCTGCCGCTGGAGCCCTGCGAGATGCGCTCGGGGAAGATGCCGCGCTCGCTGGCCAGCTCAGCCCGCCGCACGACCTCGGCAAACTCGGGATCCTCGGGGAAGTCGTTGCGCTCCCGCTGCGCCGCCGCCGCCGCCGCTGCCGCCGCCGCTGCCGCCGCCTGGGCCTGCGCCTGGGCCTGCGCCGCTGCCGGGCCCCGCGCCCCGCGCTCCAGCAGCGGCTGCCGCTCGCGGTCACGGCCACCAGGGGAGCCGGGAGGGGAGGGCGGCGGGGGCGCGGCAGGCGGGAGCGCACGCACGGCACCCCCCGGCAGCCCGTAGTCGGGACCCTGCGCCCTCTCCGGCGACACCAGCGGGCTCGTCTCGTCCATCGCGCCGCCCGCCCGGCCCCACCGTGCCACCGCTGCCGCTTCCGCTTCCGTCCGCGTCACGGCGCCCCAGCGGCTGCTCCGCCCCCAGCCACACCCCCTTGGCTGCTCCGCCCCCCGTCGCGCCACGCCCAGCCCGGCCGCTGCGGCGGGAACTGCGGGGCGGCTGCGGCCATGATGCCGCTGGGGCGGGTTCGGAGGCTCTCGCGCCTCGCACCGTTCGTTCGGGGGGGCCAGGGTGTGTTCGCCCCCCGTACACCCCCGCCGTGGCGGTTGGCGCCGCTGCCCCGCACAAATATGGACGCTCTGGAGTGGCCGTGCCCATTGTTGCCCTTCACAAAGATGGCGGCAGGGCGGGGGCACCGCCCCTCTGCAGCCACGCCCGCGGTGGAGACCCCCTTGCCCCACACAGAGATGGCGGCCGGCGAGGGCGTGCTGCGAAGCTGGCCAATGAGCAGCCGCGTTGCTAGCGGTTGCCGTGGAGACAGCCAACGGCGAGCGGGGATGGACGCTGGCGGTGTGGCACCGCCCGGCAGGGCGGGGTGCTGGCAGGGGCGGTGGCGGCCACCGCCCCTCGGCGGGACGTGGTGGGGAGCGGTGTAGGCGGACAGCGCGGAGCCAGGTGAGCGCGGGCCGCGGGTCCCTGCGCCGCCCGCACCGCCCGCCCCGCTCCTGGGCACGCACCCGGGCCCGTGAGCGCCGCCACGCGTGTCCTGGTGGTGAGGCGTGCGTGTATCAGCCGTGGGTGCATGAACACACCGGGGTGTGGGTGCATCAGCCGTGGGTGCACGGACACGGCGGGGTGCGGGTGCACGGACACACCGGGGTGTGGGTGCATCACCCGTGGGGACAGGGACACGATGGGATATTGGTACATCGGGGTGTGGGTGCATCACCCGTGGCCGCGGTCACGCCCCCGGACACACTCCCCAGGTGGGGTGTGCGCGCATCCCCCGTGGGTGCGTGGCATTGGCAGCATGTCCGTCCCTTTGCCCGGGGGTGTGTGGCTCAACGGGGTCGTGCACCCCTCGGCCCCTGTGCGGTTCGGGCTGTGCTGGGCGCGTTGCCCTGCTTGCAGCGGGCACGGTACGTGCAGGCTCTGGGTGGTGGGAGCGCAGCGCGGGCGCGTCCGGCTGCTGGCCAGGCTGGAGTGCTCGTGGGGTGCTGTCGTCCTGGTGAAGTGTCACAGGCCGTGCTGGTCGAGTTCACAGCCCGCGGCAGCACCCTCTCCTCCGCCTGGCATGGCTGGGCAGGCTGCAGGCTGGGAGCCGGCGATGCGCTCCCGGTCCCTCCCATCAGCAGAGAGCACTGTTCAGTCGCTGTTCGCCTTCGCTGGGGCCATTTCTCCGGACACAAAGCCCTGGCAAGTTCCTGTTGTGCTCCCCAGTGCCGCGTCCTGCTGGTTCGCGTGGTTCAGTACCCATCTCTTGGGTGATGCGCAGCCGGGTGTAAGCCGATAGACCCCGTTTGGAGGCGGGGAGCCCCTTCCCGTCGCTGGCACTGCCTGAGCTGCACCGGCAACTGCTGGAGAGGCAGCGCCCAGCCCACCTGCGGGGCTGTCTCCATGCTGGTGCCTTCCCTGTGTGCTGGGGAGAGCTGTGCTGCGTGGCAGGGCTCTGTGAGGTGTGCAGGGCTTCGGGGGCTGCTTGCTGTTGGCAGGCAGGTTTGCAAACCCTGCGTAGCCGAGGAAAGCCCTGAAGCCCCAGGATCCTATCTCTGCTGTCCCTCTTAGGAGGAGTGTCCACTCATCCCTGAGGGTGAACCAGGTTTGCCCATCCCATGCTGGAGCTGGAAACCCCACAAGCTCTCTGTTCTCTCTCCTGAAGAACTGCTGCTGAGTACAGCCCAGCAAGCATCTCCTCTCCAAAACACTTGTTTCTGCCTGGGACTGCCCCAGCAAAGCTGAGAGTGGCCCCTGGCCTGAGCCTGCACAGTGCAGTACCTCTGGGGTTCTGCTGGAGTGCCATGCCAGAGGCAGCCAGTTCCTGCCACACTCCTCTTCCTGCCACTCACTCACGTTTCACAGGGCTGTGACCCCCGTGGGCTCACATCTCCCTGAGCCCTGCAGTGGGCGGGCAGCAACCCGAACCTGGCGGCTGGGGTTTCAGAGCCCGGGCAGGGCAGCTGTGCTCCTGGGGTCACCTCCTCATCCGCGCTGTGCCCCAGCCGAGCTGTCCCCAGGGCAGACAGGCGCCTCTCTGCGAGCTGAGAGGATGCAAGGGCTCTGGGCAAGCCAGGGTGCTCTCCCTGCCCAGCAGCTCTCTGTGCCTCTCCCTGCCAGCTCTTGTCCTGCTGTGCCGGAGGCTGTTGCCATGACCCTCACCAAAGGCTCCTTCACCTACTCCAATGGGGAGGAGTACCGCGGCGAGTGGAAAGAAGGTGAGATGTGGCAGGAGGGGACGGTGCCACCCGTGCTGGGGTACAAGCAAACCCCGCTTCTCTGCCCAGCTCCACACTGGGGCAGGTCCCGCCTCTGTCCAGTGCTGCCCATTTCTGCTCTCACCTAGGTCGCAGGCACGGCATCGGGCAGCTGACGTTTTCTGATGGCACTACTTACGTGGGGCACTTTGAGAACGGGCTCTTCCACGGCTGCGGCGTGCTCGCCTTCTCCGATGGCTCCAGGTGAGCACCCCACTCCTGCGTACACCTCCCCGGGCATTCCCACTTGCCGTGGGGAGCTGCTGCCTCAGGAGATCCTCCCACACAGGTACGAGGGGGAGTTTGTGCAGGGCAAGTTCAATGGCGTTGGAGTCTTCACCCGCTGTGACAACATGACCTTTGAGGGCGAGTTCAAAGGCGGGCGCGTGTATGGCTTTGGTGAGTGCTGGCGGCATGGTGCAGGCATCTGCACGGCCCCTGCTCAGCACAACCCCTTCCAGCATCTCCCACTTCCTCTCCCCTTCCCTGGCCCCATCTGCGGTGGGTGTGACTCCCTGCCTCTTCACTTCCAGCCCTTCCCTCCCCTCCCCAGGTCTCCTGACCTTCCCCGATGGCTCCCACGGCGTGCCCCGCAACGAGGGCTTCTTTGAGAACAACAAGCTGCTGCGGCGGGAGAAGTGCACGGCCATCATCCAGAGGGCCCAGGGCGCCTCCAAGTCTGCCCACAGCCTGACAGCGTGATGGTGCCCCGCATCCCCTCCCACTAGAGCAGGGACCCCCCTACTTGGGCACTGGCTGGCCCTGCTGGCCCTGGAGAAGGGATGTGGCACTGCTGGGCGCCTCCCTGCCCTTCATCCCCTCCAAGTGTCCTCCTGCCAAGCCCCTGCCGCTGGAGGGGATGGAACCCTCCGCTCTCCACCCAAGTGCCCTGGGGCAGCCGTGGTGCCTTCCCTTTCTGGCTGTAGCCCTGGCACCTGCTGGAGCAGCAGAAGGACAGGGTGACAGGGGCTTGGCCCCTCTGCCCCCCAGGAAGACTGTGGACCACTAGGGCTGCTAGCCAGTTGCAGAGGATGGAGCAGGGGGGTAGAGGCTGGTCCCTGACTCCAGTGCCAGGGTGTCTTGGCTGGAAGCTGCTGATTGAACCACGTGCCCCCAGAGGGGCAGCTCCTGGCTCACTTTGCTGCCCTGGTCCGGAGGCAGGGTGGGCACCCCAGGCACCCTGTGACCTGCACCCTCAGCTCTGGGTGACTGGCCATCCCCCTGTATGCCCAGGGTAGGGTGACATTGTGTCCCCAAAGAACCCAGCCTGCTCTCAGGGCCAGCCAATGGGCTGTGTTCCCTTCATCCCTGTGCCAATGCACCCACCCACTGCCTTGGGGACATCAGCAGCAGCATCCCCACCAAGGGGGACTGGGGAATGCCCAGCCTGGCACATGTCTGCTGCACTCTGGTGGAGATTGGTACAACGGTGAGCAAGGAGAAGGGTCAGCTGGAGCCTGGAATGAGGGACATGAGCAGGGCTGCGTGGGGTACCAGGGCTGGAGCAGGGGGCTTGGGCAGGTTGGGAGGGGATAGAGGTATGGCGAAGGGGCAGGCAGGGGGCACACAGTTCCCCATCTTGCCCCCCACATGCGTCCTTCATCTCCCCACTGCATGCTCACCTTCACCCCCGGTGCAGTCTGGCTGTCTGTGGCACAGGGGGTCCCGGCCGCCCTCACTGCCCAGTGCAGGGCTGCAGGGGCTGTGCCCTCCCTGCCAGTCTCTGCCTGCACCGGGTCCTGTGCCTTGCTGTGACCCTGCCTTGTGCTGCTGCCTGCACAGGCCTCAGCTGAGTAAACCATGTTGCCAAACACCCGTGCCATGTTGTTTTTGCTGGATCAGGGACAGTGTGGGGGCCTTGCACAGACAGGACTGCAGACACAGAGAGGAGATGGCAAGTTTATTCATGGCACAAGGATCCACCCCTTCCCAGGTGAAGACAACAGGACCCTGGGGGTGGGCAGGGATGCAGGCTGGCCTGGGGTTGCCCCCCTCTACCCACTCTGACCAGTGCAGCCCTGTCCAACAGGAAAGACTAACAGGGGCAGCCTTCTCCTGGCCACTTCCCAGTGTCCCCAGCATGTCCCCAGTTCCCAGGGTCCCTGACTCCTGTACCTTCCTGGTGTGGGAAGGGGCAGATGGAGAACACCTCACAACCAGCCATTGGCACTGAAGGTGCTCTTCAGCTCTTCAACCTGGGCAGGGCTCAGAGGGGCCAGGGGTGCACGGCAGGGACCCCCGTAGTAGCCAAACCACTCCATGGCCTTCTTCAGCCCCGGGATCCCAAACCGGCGGGTGACCTGTGGGAGGGAGAGCATGGGGGCTTTCTGGCTCCCATGGGCCAGCATGCTCTGGGGGCTCTGCTGTGCAGGCCCTGCTCCTCTGCTTGCCATCACTCCTGTCCTCCCCATGTGGGGCTGCAAGGCTGGCAGGGTGTGAAGTGGCTGCAGCACCCCATGAAGTGCCCACTGTGGGGTGAGGGTGCAGAGCACGCCCACACAGGACTCTACACGGGAGCTCTGTGGCACGTTGGGCTCTGCAGCAGGGACAGTCCGCTCCACGCTGGGATGAGGAGGGGCCCCGGAAGGAGCAGCTCTTCCCCCCTACACACACTGCTGCCTATAAATAGCAAGGCTCTCACAGAGGGTCAGGCAGTGCCCAGTGCCAGTGGACAGGCTGTTCCTTAACATGGCAGGGCTGGCATTTCCCACCTTCTCACCTCCAGCCTGTCTCGGCTCACTGGCCAGGTGCTGTGCCATCCTGTCCCCCTGAACCACCCCTCCACCCGCTGCAGCCCCAGGGACTTCCATCCTTTGCCTCCCCCTGGCTCTATCATGGCCTGGCACCCTCTCCCCTCAGCATCCCAGGGGTTTTGCTTGCTCACCGCCATGTTGGGCTCAATGAGGCGGTGCTGCAGGTCACGGGCCTCCTGCCACCGGCCCTCGTGGCACAGGTGGTCCAGCTGGCACAAGGGGTCACCCAGAACATTGGCGAGGGCACACACCCCCCCAGAGGCACCTAGAGACACCAGGACACACTGGCAGGCAGCTCAGCATGCTGTGCCTAGCCAGCACCTCCCGGTCCCTCCCCTGCCTCCCCCTGCCAGTGTCCCCAGGCAGTGCCCCCAGCCCAGGATGGGCAGCTGCACCTACCCATAGCATAGCTCGCCAGCAGGAAGCCAGCTGATCCTGCCAGCACCTGGAAATCCTCCTGCCTTGTCTTGTGGACCATCAGCCCCATGCGGGTGATCTGGGGAGAGACATGCTATGCCCTATGGCAGGCATCACGCTGTCCCCCTTGCTGCAGGGTGCCTACTGGCAGCCCTGGGGTCCAGGGAATGGCTGCAAGTCCCAGTTCCCCATTCCCAGCTTAGGTCTGGGTTTGGTGGTAAGCAGCCCTGGGAAAGTCCTGCTTCACTCACGTCCCCACTGCTGTCCTTGATCCCAATGATGTTGGGGTGCTGAGCCAAGGTGATGACAGCGTCCATGGGCAGGTCCAGGCCAGTGTTGGCAGGGACACTGTAGAGCACCACTGGGATGGGGGATGCGTCGCCGACCTGCAGGCAGCCAGGCAGAGCTCAGTAGCTGGGGTGGATTGGAGACACAGTGGACATGTTCCCTATCCTGCTGCCCCGGCTGCAGTTGCTGGCAGACACTGGACATGGCTCACCTCTGTGTAGTGATGGACCAGGGCAGCAGTGGTCATGGCCCCCCGGTAATAGCAGGGTGTCACAACCAGTGCCACGTCAGCCCCTGCCTCTGCCATGCTGACCGTCATCTCGATGGTGGCCTGAGTGGCTGGGGAGGAGGCAGAGGGGTGGGGAGTGCTCCAGGGGGGACACATGCCTGCTGCACTGCCCCCCACACTGCCCATACAGGCACTCACATTCGCAGCCCGAGCCAGCCAGCAGCAAGCGGTCCCTGGGCAGAGCCCGGCGCACGCAGCTCACCACCTCCACCCTCTCACGGGGTGCCAGGTATGGATACTCCCCACTGGAGCCCAGCACCACCAGCCCTGGAACACAAATATGGGGAAGGCAGGGCTCAGGCACAGGAGAAGGATGCCGGGAATGTCAGGTACCCCCATTACTCTCACTCCCTTCTTTGCTGCCGGCACCCAGGCAGAGCTCTGCAGCCCACAGTGTGCCCTTTCCTGCCTAAGTCCCTGCAGCCCTGGCCTCCTGGTCAGAAGAGAGACTGGGGAACACTGTTGTGAGGCTGCAGCCCCTTCTGCAGCTCCTCTCCTATCATCTATCCATCCTTGGCAATCGACAGATACATATCCCACGAATGTGTGAGTGTGCATGGGAGCGCAGTGCACAGGTTCAAGCCTGCACATGTGTGGAGCGGGTGCGCAAGCACGCGCTGGCGTGTGGTGGGGGTGTGCAAGGACACACACGTGTGCCTGGGCACGTGCCATGAAAAGGGCCCCAGGTGGTTCAGCCGAGGGGGTGCCAGCCCCGGAGCAAAGTCCGACTGGAGGCTGAGCACCCTTGGGAAGCTGGCAGGCTGCCTGCGTGTTGCTGCACAGCCTCTGTGCCAGGCAGGGATCTGACGGGAGCCTGCACGGAGAGGGACAGCGGGCAGCACTTACCTCGGAAAGGGATGCTGGCGTAGCGGCGCAGGTTTCCCTCCAGCTGGGTATAGTCCACCTCCTGTGAGGGTGAGAAAGGGGTGGCGAGGGGTGGGAAGATGCCCCTGAGATCGAGTGAGGGCTCTGATCCCTGGGGGGTGCTGAGCCCCCGGCACTGCCTGGGGGCTGCCCAGTGCAGAGCTGCCAGGGCAGGCCGGAGGGAGGAGGCGAGGCGAGTGCTGAATGCCATGGTGGCTGGGTGCTGCTGCTGCCTGTGCTGCCTGCCTCACCGAGGGGCTGTTAATGTTTGACAGGGCACGTGAGGGACCCGAGACCCTGCTGGGCAGGCGACATGGTGGGTGGTACCAGATGAGCTCAGGATGTTCTTCCCCCTTCAGGAGCTGGCTGAAGAAGTTCAGCGCCCCTCCAGGTGAGCTTTGGCCACTCCAGTTGTGCTTTGCCTTCTGCTTGCCAACCTTGGCAGCTATCCCTCTGCCTCCTACAGGGCTGGGCTGCAAGGCCAGGGAGGGATCAGGCATTGCAAGCAGTCCCAGGGCTTTGGCCAGGGATCACCTGATCCAGCTGTCAGTGTAGGGTCTCCTGTAAACGGGTGAGTGTGAGCATTTCCGTATAGGGAGCAGTGAGCACTGTACTCAGCATGTGTCCCAGCATGCAAAGGGACCATGTGTCCCCCAAGGATGGCTGCAGCAGGAAAGCAGAAGAAGCCATTCAACCCCACAGAGTGGCTGTCCAGCAGGGGTACAGCTGCTGCTCTCTGGCACAGCCCCAGCTTCCAGCACAGCATGGACTCAGGTTGAGCTGCCCTCCATGTATTTTTCCTCCCTGAGCTTGCCCAGGTGGGACTCCGAAGGACTGTGAGCAATCAGGGTGTCCTGCAGTGAGGAGTCCTGCCCTTGAACCACTTGTGTCACCAATACTTGAGTCTCTGTGATAGGAGGCAGGGCTCATCATGCTGCCAGATAACCCTGCTCCCAGGACAGCCCAGCTTCCCTAGGCACATCAACCCTGGTGCAGGCTGCCCAACCTCACAGCCACCTGGAGCCAAACGCTGTTCTATGCTGACTTTTATTGACACAGACAAGTCTTGTCTGGATCCTGCTCTTTGGAGCCGAGCCCAGCTCCTGGTCCCTGCTTGGTGCCATCATGCAGGGACCTCCATCTCCCCCTGCGGCTGCTCCTTGGTCTCCAGAGCCTGGCGTGTGTCCACCTGCCATTGCTGCACCAGGTCTGTCGGGGTCTTGCCAGCCTGCAAGAGTGGGCAGAGAGAGGCTGGGCACAGGGTGGTGTGACATGGAGGGGGAGCAAATGGCCTCAGAGGTGGCCCCCCTCGCTCACCTCATTCTTGGCCATCATGTCAGCCCCGTGCAGGATCAGCATTTTGATGATCTTGTAGCGACTGAGCCGTGTGGCATCATGCAGCGCTGTGTCGCCTTCCTGTGAGAGACACAGCTTCACTGGAGATCGTGGTCCAGGGACAGGGACCCTCTGCCTGTCCCCAGCACTGCTCCCCAGCTCCCAGAACACCAACCTCCATCGGGACAAAGGGGACTGTGCCTGTCCCAGACCTGGCTGTGGCTGCAGCCACCCTGAGGCAGAGATGTATGTGTCCAGATGTGCCCCACTGTGGGTGCTGGAAGCCCTTGGAGGGGTCAACAAAGGGAGGGAGATCGGTGTTGCGACCCAGTGATGCCTGCATGGCTGCAGCACTCACCCTGTCCGGGGCATTGACATCTACCCCACAGTGGATGAGATGCTCCACAATGTCAAGGTGTCCGGTTCGGGTGGCCACGTGAAGGGGTGTGCTGAGCAGCTTGAGGGGGAATGAGATGGACATCAGGGGGGATCAGCACCCACACCTGCTAACCCAACACAGGGTCAGCTCTGGTACTCCAGGGTATGTCCCTGCCCCTGGCACAGCCCTGTGACCTGCTCTGCCATGCTCACCTTGTCCTTCACATTGAGGTCTGCCCCACGGTCCTGCAGCAGCTTGACAGCATCCAGATGCCCACCCCGGCAGGCCCAGTGCACGGCGGTGCAGTCCAGCTGGACATACAGTGCTGTGTCATGGTGGGGGACATCCCTACCCTGTGTCTGTCCCCTGCCCCAGCAGGTCCCCGTGCTCGAGCTGAACTGGCAGAGCCCTGCCTGCAGCCACCTCCGTGATGGGGACAGCACTGCCCCACTGCAGGGTCCCCAATATTGCTGAGTTCCGGCTGCACCACACCCAGATGCTCAGACTAGCGTGCAGTTGGAAGCAGGATCCAGCCTCACCCGGTCCCTGAAGTCAACAGTGGCCCCACTGTCCAGCAGCTTCTGCAGGATTTCCATGTGTCCCTCCAGCGAGGAGCGGTGCAGGGCTGTGCGGTGGAACTGGGGGACAGGGCGGCACATTGGCGGACGGATGCATCTTCCCCGGCCCAGTCTGGTTGTACCTCCAGCCCTGTCCCAGGGGTCCCAGCCCTTGCCCACAGGCACAGTGGGGCATGACTGCAGGACATGGTGGCATGGCACAGGCGAGGGACAGCCAGTGGCTGCCAGGAAAGCTACCTCATCACACGTGTCAGGGGAGCCACCGTCTGCCAGAAACTTCTCGATGACGTGCATCTTGCCCTGGACAGCGGCTCGCAGGAAGGTCTCTGGCTCCACAGGACCCTCCTGACAATGGGACAGGCTCAGGGCTGGGGCAGCACAGGGGTGCAGGAGAGGGGACAACATGGGGGCCCCCTGCCCTGCTTCCCCAGGGAGGTCGCTGGCTGGCAGGGCGACCCGGGGGCTGGCCTGTGGGTGGTCCAGCCGCTATCCCAGCAGCCCCCCTCCCGCATCTTGGGACCCCCTGACATACAATCTCCAGGGGCTCAGGTGGCGGGGTGGGCTCGGGGGTGGCCGCCCGCTCTGCCCGGCGCTGCCGGCGCTGCTTGCGGAGCTCGATGAGTCGTTGGATGCTGCCCACGTCGATAATCTCCCGCCTCAGATCCACTGAACTCCTCCGCACCCTCTCCTGGCCCTGGTGAGCACACACAGTGCCCCGTTTGACTTCTGTGTGACCAGCCACCCCTGGCCACCCCGCACCTCAACTCACTCACCTTGATGGCCTCAAGACCCCTGTTCCTGGGGCCACAGCGTTTCTCCTCCTCCAGCTCAGGTGTGTTCATACGCTCCACGGCCGGTGGCTCCCGTGCACCATCCCCTTTGAGTTTCTGCACAGGCACAGCGGGTGCTGCATGGTCTTGGCTGGGCACAGAGCAGCCCCACTGCCTCCATCCCCAGCCTGCCGGGGGAGGTGGCTCTGGGCGTGGCTCCCAGCTCGCCGCTGAGGTCTACGGGGGTGCCTGGCAGCCCTTGGGCTTGCGCGTGCCTGCCCACCCTGCTCGGTAAGCTGGGCACCTGCCTGCTGCTCAGCTCTGCCCCATGGGCTGGAGTTGCCGGGCTGGAAACCTGATCCCCCTGAGAGCCCTTGGACACCTTTCTATATCCCCCAGGACGGCAAGGTCGGTGCCAGCCTCCTCATGTCCGAGTCCCTAAGGATGGACACAGTGCAATGGGGATTCCTACTAGAGCCCAGGAAGATCCCCCTGCCCCATGGACTCACCTCCTCCTCCTCCTCCTCCTCTGCCAGCTTCTGCTCGATGAGCTCCTTAGCCCGTTCCACATCCAGCTCCATGTCTGCCCGCAGTGCACAGTCCTGTGCAGGATGTGTCCTCCTGTCCTGGCTACCACAGGCAGGGAGTGCCCAGTCCTGGCTCCTGGTGCTGCCGGCGGCTTCGCTGGCCGTGGGGCTTTATGCTGCTGGCCCCTCTGTCCCACAACCCAAGGGCACCAACAGCTGTGGCTGCTCCACATGACTGGGGCAGCTTTGCCATGAGCTCACCCTCCTGCTTTCTGGCGGCCCTGACTCACCTCTCCAGCCCCATACCCTCTTAAAGAGACGACCCCTCCCCCTCACCCCGGGTTGACCAGGACACCTGTGCTTGTTATGGGGAGCTGGGGTGTGCAGAACCTGTGACAGCCAGTCAAGAGAGGCTCAGCAGAGCAGGGACACGATCCAGAGTCATCCCACAGGCATGGCACCTATGCCTGTGCCACCCACCCTGGACAAGCAAGATGCTCCCATGGCTCCTATCACCCCATCTCTGTGCAACCAGATGCTGCAGCAGCCACCAACACTGCCCGAGGCTCCCTGGCACCTTTGGCAGGGAGGGGGCCTGCCCACCCCAAAGGGAGGCAATGGGTCCTCTCAAGCCTCTCAGCCAGCAGTAGGCAGCATGGGATGCCAGGAGTCATGGCCCCTCTGTGCTGCTTTAGAGGATGATCTCAGGTGTGGAACGTTCCGAGCAGCCCTGCCAGGGTCCCCGTGGCTGCCTGGCCTCCCTCACTGCACACAGCAGCCTGGCAGCAGGAGACTGGCCTCACATGGGGCCAACAGGCAGAGCCAGCAGCTATTCCCGGCAGCAGGAACATTGTTCAAATCTCCTGAGCACTCCCCCCTTGTAAGATGAGGCCAACAGTGCCTTGTCCCAGGACAGTTAATACGCTGGGCACTGTCCACCAGCACAGGACCTGGGGGAGGGACACACAGCCACGTCAGTGTTACCCTCCTGGGCAGTTCCCAGGGCCATCCTTGGGTGCCCTGTCCCATGGGCACCACAGCCTCCCACAGCAGAAAGACGCTGTTTTCACCAGGGCAGGCCATGGTGGCCATGAAGGTCGTCTTGGGACTGTTCCCCTCCACGGACTGTCCCACCTAGCTCAAGGGCAGACACAGGCTTAAACCTCCAGAGGGGAAGCACCAGGAAAGGGAGGTGGTGACCCCACACTGAGAAGCAGCCGGCATGACAATGGGTCAATTCTGGTAATGCTGGGAAAGGGTCCTGGCAGGCAAACATCCAGGGCTGGCAGGACAGGGTCAGGGTAGCACCAGGGAACAGAGCTGAGGTGTCCAGGCTACCCTTGGCCACCGTGTGCTCATTCTGACATGGGAGCAGATATAGGACAGGCGCAGGGACCTCCCGTGGCTATGGGTTACAGCCCCCTCCAGCCTGTCCCCAAGGCCAGAGGAAGGATGAAAAGGCTTTATTGATAAATACAGACTATGTACAGAGGGGAGACATCTCCACCCAGCCCAGCACCCCACGGGTCTCCTGGCCAGAGGGAAGCCAGAGCCCAGTGGGTCACAGCCTCTCCCTGCCGGCACAGCCTGGCAGAGGAGCCCCAGCCCCAGAGGCATTTGGTCTCGAACCTCCTGCAGCAAACACGGCGCCTGCCCGTGTCCCCAGCCAAGGGGAGCCACCATGGTGGCACAGCCCCATGCAGACCTTCCTGGGCAGCCTCAGGGGGGAGCAGGAGTGGCTCCAGATGCGCTGGAACACAGCACAGGGAATCCCCAGAGGTGCCACTGTACCCCAGCTCCCTGCCATCTCCCCTCAACCAGTAGGGGGTGGCTCAGTTCCTGGGTGGGAGGGGCTGATTGACAATCACTTGCACAACAAAATCCTTCTGGATCTTGGTCTCCTGCAGTCGTGTGCGGTCAGTGAGCAGCTTGCCTGAGAAGAACCACCGCTGCCAGGCCAGGTCAATGCCCTCCTGCGCCTGCAGCTGCTTCTTCAGCTGCCCGATGGTGTCACTCATGCTGGCGCTGAGCCGCAGGTCCTTGCCGGTGGAGAGGCGCACCTTGAGGGCGAACTCCCGCCGGGCGTTGGGCAGAGGCTCCACTGGTTCCACCGCCTCCTCCTCGCTCCGCTCCAGGATCAGGTTGACGGGGGGTGCAAGGCAGTAGACGGGCAGCTGGTACCGGTTGCCCAGCTCATCATAGCACTCCGTCAGGGACCCTGGGGACAGCAGGATGAGATGCTAAGGTTGGGCATCCCCATGGACCACCCAAATGTGGACAGGGCCACCCTAAGCAGTGTGGCACAGCCTGCCTTGCTCCCCTTGGCTGGGCTGAGCTCTGGATGGCAGGTGGGAGCCCCCTTCTACTCCAGCCTAGGACCCCTATGTGCCCAGATATGGGGCACTCAGCACACACCCCACCCAAACCCCCAGTGCTGACCCTCACCATGGGGCAGGGTGATGCTGGCTCCATCGAGGATGGCCTGGGCCAGGCTGTGGTCATTGGCTTCTACAGCATAGGCAGCTGCCTTCAGGGCATCCCAGATCTCCTTGCGGCCTTCAAAGGCGGGTGCCGTGTCCCAAAACTCGTCCCGCTTGCTGCGCAGCTGCCCGTCTGTCATGGGGTAGTCGCTCTTCCACTTGGGACACTCCTTCTTCAGGGGCTCATTACGGCCTGAGGAGGGGGGGACATTCAGCCAAAGGACAGGGTTTCCCCTTGGGCCCTGAGCCTCCCACCTCCCCATACCCATAGGTTCTTCCTGGGGACTTCCTGCACCTCAGTGAGGGTCCGAGGGATCACCCTGCCCAGTGAAGAACAGTCCCCAATGCAGCAAGGGGGAACTGGGCTAAAGCTAGCCCTGCCCAAGATCCCACTGGCCCCACAGCAGTTGCTCCCCCAAGTGACACCCTTTGCCCTCAGAGGGGCCAAGGGCTCTTGCTGCCATGTTAGGGGGAACAGTCACTGCCCTGTGGGGCAGCCACAGGGCCTTGGGGCCCTTTGAGGCAGAGCAGTATTTATAGCTTGGGGAATTAGCCAGGAAATAAGCTGGTGAGTCGGAACGAGAAGGGGATTACAAAGGCTGAGCTGCAGCAAAGGGGGGCAGGACTTCACCATCCCCTCTGCCCACCCCGGGATGACAGGGATCAGCTGCAGGCAACACAGCAGGCACACAGCATCCTGGGCATCAGGGGGACAGAGGGCATTGCTGCCAGACTGCAGCTGCCCCAGCAATGGGCTGAACTGAGCTGGCTCTCCACAAAACAGCCCCCAGCCATGCCCCCACAGCCCTTCAGCAGCCAGCATTGCCCAGGGATCTGAGCCACCCCAGTGCCAGTCCCACACCACCATGCCCTCACTACACTGGGCTGTGGCCCTGTGGGAACAGCCCTGTCCCATCGGCCCCACGGCCAGGCTGGACACGTGGGGCAGGAAGAACTTGTCACTCCCAGCTGAGCTGGGGACAATATATGATAACAGCTCCTTCCTGTCACCCCTCTCCCTGAGCTGGCCAGACGGCACCCTTCCTGTGGGGACAGGACGAGGGTAAAGTGAGGCTCCAGCTGGGCAGGAAGATGCCTGTGCCCACACAGTGACTTGCCAGGCAAGGTGATGCCACACACCCCAGCCACTGGAGACAGCCACCACTGCCAGCTGTGGGCTGAGCCAAGTTCCCCAAGCAGCTGTTCCTGAGCAAGTGTGTGGTGACACAAGGCACTACATGACCTTTCTGATTGTACCAGCCCTGCCTCACCCTACCCAAGACCACTGGAGCCGGCATAGCATCTGCTTCCCAGCAAGCACCCACCGCAGGGGTCCCCAAGGGGCGCAGGTGCTCAGCTACCCCAGGGCTGGGTGCTGAGCATCCCTGGCAGGCAGCATCCTGCCCACATCCCTGGAGGAGCAAGGGCAGCTGGCTGCAGCCAGTGCTGCCGATTCAGCAGTCACGGTGCTGGGCCAGAGGGATTTGCAGCACCACAGGACACAGCAAGGTCAGAGGCAACACCTGCCCCGGGAGGACAGTGGAGAAGTGTCCACAGCCAGCCTGAAGGACATGTCTGGGACCATGTCCCTACATTGCTGTGGCCAGTGGGCTGGGGCACATGTCCTCGCAGGACTCCTGGCCAGCACTCCCAGTCAGCACCATTCCCCCAGCTCTGCTTGCAACAAAGGGAAGAGGCTGGCCCAAGGGAGGCAGCAGGATCGGAGCTGTGGGGGTCAGCTGTGGCAGAGAGCAGGGACAGGCTGTGGCTGCCTTGTGTGTACAGGCATGCCCAGCAGCCTTGCCCAGGTAGGCAGGGGCTTAAGCCTCATCTATTTATTGCTACCGCCCAGCCGGGCCAGCACCTTCTAATCACCTCCTGCTGCTCTATTCCTGGCCCTTTGTGCAACTCTCCACGGCAGCACCACCAGACAGGTCCATCCGCTCGTTGTGCCTGGACTCGAGCCAACAGGATCCGGCTGGCAGCCTGCCTGCCTCCTGCCCTGTGCCTGCAGCGCCCTGCCCGTGGCTCAGCCCCCCGCGGTGGCCTGGTGAGGACGCCCAGGCACGAGGATGTGACATGAAGGCTTCCCTGCCCTGGGGCTTGCTCCCTGTCTGCAGGAGCCTCAGGCAGCCCCAGCTGACAGGTCCTGGAGGCCCTGGAGAAGATGTCAGCCAGATGGCACACACCACTGCTTCCAGCAGTGCTGGCTGGTCCACTCCCGAGCCAGGCAGGGCTGGGATGCTGCGTGCCATGGGCATCCCCAGCTGCTGCTGCGGTAAGCTGGCCACCCCAGGGACAATGCTGTCACCCACTGCTGGGAGCCCTCGCAGGACCCCTCTACAGGGGGTCACAACAGGCCCCAGCCAGGGCAGGAGCTGGCCAGGCAGGTGGGCTGCTTTGCAGAGCCCCTGTGGCAGCAGAGGTGGGCAGGAAGAGCCCCCCTCCCTGCTGACAGCAGGTCCTTGTGTACTGGGATCTGCTGGCCCAGGGCAGTGTCCCCATACTGCTGGTGAGGGCAGCTGTAGCCTTGCTTCATCCTCCACCACCTGCTGAGCAGCTCCCATGGGCTGGTGGCACCATGCAAGCAAAGGCAGGAATCAGCCAGGGCACCTGGCACAAGGGACAGCCCTGCTCTCCCAGGAAGGGACACACCACAAGAAAGGAGCAGCAGCAACTGCTGGCAGTATACCAGGAAGGGACCATGACCCATCCCAGGAGAGCAAGTGGGGATGGAGACGCAGGCTCTGCAGCTAGCTGTTGCCTGGCACAGGAGGGGATCACACAGATCCAGATGTTGGGATCTGACCCCACCCCCTGTCACAGCAGCCTGAGCTACGAGGCAATGGCCTCACATCCCGCCAAGCTGAGGGAACAGTCAGCCAGGGACCCGAGGCCTCACTGATATCCGCAAGAAGGCACTCCTGGGGGGAAAAGTGTGCCGGGGTGGGGGGGGCTATCACCCCGATCCATACCAGCAGGGCATCCCCGGGGCAGGCTGGCACACCTGGAGCCCCGCGCGGTGGAGGCGGCTGCCCGCGGCACGGGCACAGCCCGGTCCGGCTGCCACGGCACTCTGCACGTGCTGCCGGAGCGGCGGACACCGTCTCACGGAAAACACTCTTCCCTCCCTCATCCCAGCTGCGGGCGAGGGCCGGGGCGTCCCGTCCCGGGCACACGCTTCCTGCCCCTCCTCTCCCACCGCCCACTACCGCTCTGGCATAAACACGGTAATTACCGGCTGCGACGGCACCGGTCGGGGAGGCGGCAAGGGAAAGGCGTGATTCATCCTACCAGCCCACGGCTTCTCCGCCGAAAGTCCGCCGTACCCATCCCCGCGGCCTCCGGGACCCTCCGGGATAGCATCACGGGGGAGCGCCTCATGGCACCCGGGTATTCGGCTACCGGTAACTCCGGGGGCCGCGGGGCTGCACCAGCCCCCCTGCGCCGCCCCTGCTCTCCGGACCGGCGCAGCCGCTCCCTGTCCGACCCGCACCTCCCGAAGCCTCGGGGCAGCGGGGACGGGGTCGCGCCCGCCAGCAGCAGCCCGGTGTACGGGGCAGCACCGACCCCGAGCAGGCAGGATCCTGCCGTTCGCAGGACGCGCCGTGTCGGGGGACGCTGCCGAGCGCAGACCGGGGGCACCCGCCACCCTGCAGTCCCCCCAGGACACCACCTTCCCGGGAGGAGCCGGGAACTGGCAGCGCTCGGCTGGACGTGCTGCGCACCTCAGCCCTTACCCCGCAAAGCCTCCGGGGCGCCGGAACGGGAGCCGCGGGTCCTGCCCGCTCCCGAGGCCGCGCACCGAACCGGGACCCCCGAGGTCCGGGAACCCCGAGGGCGCAGAGCGACTCCTGGGGTTGTGCGAGGGAGGAGTTCTCCCGTGGCGGACTGCGCCCCTCCGGCACCCACGTTCCTCCCGCGCCACCCCCTGGGAGACGCGGGACCTCCCCACCCCGGTGACCGCGATCGCGGGGGTGCCAGCCAGGACGACCCCCGCTCACCTCCTCGCTTGCGGGTGTTGCCGCCGGCGGCGGGCCGCTCCCGGCGCTGCCGCCCCACGCAGCCGCCCATGGCGGGGCCGACCGGCGGCGCTCGGCATCGGGGCCGCGCCGGCTCCGCGCTGCGCCCGCCCGTGCGCGCAGGGCCGCCCCGCCCCGCCCCCCGGGCGCACGTGACCGCCAGCACCGCCCCCGCGCACGCGTACGGCGGGGTGGGGGGCCGGGCCGCGGCCCTGCGCGCGGGTGTCATGGCGGCGGCCGGGGCCGGGGCGGGAGGCTCTCGCCGCCTCCGTCCTGGACTTCGTGTCCGGGCAGCAGGACGGCCGCGCCGCGGAGGTGGCAGCAGGTACCGCGCGGGGGCGGGGCGGGGCGGGACTGGGCGTGGGCACGGCAGCGGGGCCGGGCTGGGCTGGGCTGGGCCTGGGGCGGGCGTGGGCACGGTCGGGGTGCGGCGGGCGGGTGGTGGTGGTGTGGGGAGGGGTTTGGGAGGAAGCGTGGGGCTGCGGGGCTGGGTAGGGCAGGGTGTGGAGGCGCGGGACGGAGCGTGTCCGTGGGTTGTGAGGCCGCCGTGTGGGGCACGGCACAGGGGAATGGGTAGGGTAGAGCCTGCAGCTCGAAGCTGACGAGGAGATGTGCGGTAGGAGTGGGATAGCAACGAGGGTGAGGGGCTACAGGAGCGAGGCAGATGTTGGTGGCAGAGAAATCGACAGTGGGAGGAGAGCTCATGGCCCTGCTGAAGTACTGTGGGAGGTGACTGGTGCAGACTGCCCTCAGTGTGGTTTCTCCCCCTTTCCTAGCAGGGCTTGAGGCATTTGGTTTCCTTGGATAATTTATCCTTCTGCTTGGAACAGCAATTGGGTGACTGTTGCATTAGGGAAGTTACAGCTTCAGGAATGTGGCTTGCTAAGGATAAGGTGGTACTTTTGTGTTTCTAGGCGGTAGCTTCAGCATGTTTTGGGAAGGAGCTGAGAGAGCAGAGAACGGCCAGCTTTATATGTTACATTACACAGAGGCGTAGCTTATAGACCTTTCCCAAGGCCCGATGGATTGTGAACTGCTCTGTAGTGTCTTGGTGATGAGATGAGCTGGCAAAACAGGAAGGTAACCCAGTGGCCCGTGTAACACAGAGTGAAGAAAATGCCAAGGAAATTTGGGGGAATTCACTAAACTATGTGACATTCAAGATGTTGCAGAAGGGTTGCACAGTCTCTGACATATTTGGGGTAGATGTGGAGAAGGATAACCTTACAACTGCTGTTGTCACCTGATGTCATGTTACAGAAGTGCCTGGAGAAAGCTTTGTCTCTTGAAAGACATACAAAGGGAATTGCCCCCCATTTCCTCCCCCCAGCTCTTTCCAGCTGTGTGGCTCTTGTGACAAACCCACCTTCCCAAACAGAGGGGCTGGCAAATGTCCTTGGACCCCTCTGACCTCATACAGAACCACATATCAGAAAGGATTAAATTGCATTATGTATCCTTGAGCAAAAGGGGAGGTTTTTTCTAAGCTCACGGCCATTGTGCAATTGCTGTAAGAAACACACTGAGCTTCTCCCATTTGTTGTTGAGGACTAAAATGAGCGTAACTTGGCAAGTGGCAGAAAGGCCTTGGTGCTGTCACAGGCAGCTTGGGCTGCATGGGTCAGTGGGTGGCAGGAGGAGGCTGAATTCATCTTTCTTAAAAAATAGAGAAAGAAGGATACTGCTGTTACAGAATCCATTACACATTCCCTGTGAATGTTGTGCTCACATGTTGAGGGTGTGGGGGAGACAAGAATGGAAGGCCTCCAGAAATGACTAATACCTAGAAGGACTCTGTGTGAAAGGGGGACAAACTTGTCAGGAAAGGGAGCATGTTGGTTCAGAGTAGCAATCCAGCACAGGGTGAATGGCTTGCTTCTGTTTAGTCTCTGGGACCTACAGGAATCCCAAAACAGGAGGGCAGGCCCTCCTGGTAAAGGGATTCAAGGTGCCTAATTAACCTTGGGGCATATGTGCTGCTGCCAGATGTGGAGGCAGTAGTTTCAGGGGCTCACCGCTGTGCCTGCTGTGCTCATGAGGCAGGTCCAATTAGCTGTGCTGGTGCTCACACCATGGCCTGTGCGGTGCTGCCCACGAGCACGCCACACTCACAGGCTATGCCGGGGAGGGGTGGCCACACCATGTGAGGCAAAGCTGGTCACACCTGGGTCCCTGAGAACAGAGGGAGCTCCCTTGCTGAGCTGAGCAAAGGAGCTGCTGACCTCGCTGCTGCTGACCACGGGAACTGTCAGTACCTGGCTGTGGTTTGCCCATCATACTGCAGCTCTTTCCTGTTGAGTAGGGAACCAGAAGCTTTGTGTAGAGCTGCTTTCGCTCTCTGCAGACACAGAGAAGCAGAGCACTTGGCCACAGAGATGGTGTTTATCTCAGACCTTTTCTGTTATGATGCAGAGGCACAAAGGCTCTTCATGAGCTTGCAGAGTGAGATATTGGGATGCTGGATGTGGAGGGGCCATCCGAGCTCTCCCTCCAGCCCGTTCTGCTTTGGCTGGTGCATAGCATCTGCTTGCTGTTTCACTGTTGTTATTCTGCAAGAAATTTTGCCAGCACATTATGGCTGTCTCTGAGAGCACCCCCTGTTCAGTTTGTGCCTGTCAATTCCAAGACTTGCTGGGCTCTTCTTCCGCACAACTCCCCTTATCTGTTCTGTTCCTCAGTTCAGGCTCCCTCTCCCTGCTGCGCCAGGCAGGATTGAAAGCTCTGTCTCTGGAGTCGGGACTGCCTGCTGTCAGAACACTCTGTCAGAAAACACTGTCATCCCATCCCTAGAGACAGCTCTATGATGAACAGTGTATCTTAATACTGGAATTAACTGCTTAGGGAGAGACAGTAAATGCTTGCAACAGCAGGAGACACGAGCTGGAACAAGGCCTGGGAAAGCTCATAATGAAACCTTTGGGCTTCTGAGAGGGTGAGTGCCCTGTCAGTCATGTAGGTTCAGCAGGGCAGAGAGGTGAGCAGATCCCTCCAGAGTGCCCAGAAGTGCTCCTGGGCAAAGACAGTGAGTCTCAGTGACTGCAAGGTGATTTGGGTTTTTTTTGTGGAGGACTGCTGTTTTGTCCAGGTAGAGAGTGAGGGGTCCTGCTTGTTTCCCAGTAATGTCACTTGAACCTGAGCTGCGGGTTAGGGGTCTGAAGGTAAGGCAGTCCCTTGCCTGCCACCCCATATCTGATCAGAGGGCATACACAGAGCTTTCCTTCTGGGAAGCTGCCACATTGGGAATGGATGGCAGGAATGGAGAACATGCCCTTCTGCCAAGGTTCTTGTAAGGTGCAACAAGCAGGTCCTTACCAAAGCCTCCTGAGGAGTGACTCGTCCCCCAGCTGAGCTGCAAGAATACAGAGGCAGGAGGTGAATGAGGCAACCTGGTGAGGTATCTGAGTCAGAGTTGGAAATAGGCTCCAGGAATCCCAGAACTTTATCTTCCTCTGACCACAAAGCTGCCTTTCTCCCTGCCCTCCATCTTGGAGGAAGTTTGTGCAGGTCTTGCTCAGCACAGTGTAGAGGTGATGGAACCAAGGTGGGAAGCTGAGTGATCACTAGTGTCTGGGCTGCTTGTTCAGCCAGTTGTCCCTCAGGAAGCACCTGGAGAGCTGCCCTCCATCTCCTCACAGCTTGCTCATGTTAGAGAAGGGGGTTTTAGTATCTCAGTGAAGTGGAGCACACATACAGCCAGGCTGCAGGGAGAGGGTGAGGCAAAGTGTGGGCAAGTTCTCCCCTGGCTGTCTGCTCTCAGTCTCAGAGGTGTTTGCAGGCAGGGCTGGAGGCAGCTCCACCAAGTAAGTGCACATGGCTCCTTTGGTGCTTAGCAAGGAGTCAGCACCGACCAGCCTTTCCCACTGCAGTGCTGGGATGCTTCATGCCTGCGTGATCTCTTTGGTTCACTCTCTTTACCTCCTTTCTCCAGGGGTGAAAGATGGAAGGTGGACAGTGCTGCAGCTTGTGGAAGCCCTGGGGTAAGAAAAGCCTTGTGCGAGTTATACATCGGGTAAGGGCCTTGCAGGGGACATTCCCACGAGGAGGCACAGTTAGAAGGAAAAGCGTGCTCATCCAGGATGAGCTTCAGCACTGGTAAACACATTGCAGCATGCAGGATGTTGTCTGCTCACAGCATGGGGCTTGAGCATTGCTTTGCCCTCTCTGGACGTGGGAGCTCTTTGGGAAAGAGCAAGGCCGGAGCAGCTCTTGATGCTCTCCCAGGACAGAGGAGAGATGTGGCAGGCAGCAAGGTGCAGGGCACTTTTCAGTTGGGGCTGTCCCCAGCAGGAGCTGCCGGAGCACACAGCTGCACAACACCATGTCACAAGTTGGCTGGCACTCAGCTTCTGCTTCTGTCTCCAAACTGTCATGGCCTGGGCTCATTTCTCCTAGCTGTGGGCTGGGTTTGCCTCACTGTAAGAGGCTTTACCCTTTTGACCCTTGTGATCTTGGGAGTATGGTGCAAGAACAATTTCTTTGATCCAGCTTGAGAACTCGGATTTCTTTCTGCATGGTTCTGGGGCTGAGTGCACGCATGCAGCACGGACAGGGGGAGAGGAGTCCGTTCCCACCCTGCCAGTAAGTCAGGCAGGATTGGGCCCACAGAGTGGCATCTCTTTGTTTTTGTAATGTGCCTGCTCAGGATGTACTTCCTGCTGGGACGTCCCTGCTCACAACAGGCTTCCTGGGCTTTCTCCTCTCTTGGCCTAGGTTTTGCCTGGAGAACACAGATCCTCGGACACGAGGGCGAGGCATCCAGCTGTTGTCACAAGTCCTGCTCCAGTGTTACTCCCTGCTCCGGGAGAAGGAAGGTAAGGGCTGTTCTGGCCCTTGAGTGGCTGGCTAGGGACAAAGCCTGTTCCATTAAAGTGTCTGTCCTGCAACTGGAAAAGGGATTGATTTAACACTGTGACAACTTTGTACGTGTCTCTAAGAGTCAAAGTCCAAGGAGGGCACGAGGCTTTGTGCTGCAGCCTTTTTGCCAACCTCACCACACAATTCAGCTCACTGTCTGAACACATGAAATCCCTGGACAGCTGGGGCCCCTGACAGTGTGCGGGCGTTGCACACCCAGGTGTGCTCAGTGCCACGTGGGACGTGTTTGGGGATACATCTGTATGTCAAAATCCTTGGGTGATGATTCAGAGCAGGAAGACTGTCCTTCACACACCAAATCACACTGCAGCCTTGCAGCATGACCACATTAACTCAGGAGGAACCCTGAGGCCTGGGGAGGAGGGGATATCAGTGTAAGGATGAGAATGGTGTGGGACTGGAGTGGGGAGAGGAAGATGCCCTGTTCATAGAGGCAAGGAGAAGGTCTGGCTCTATTAAATGCCCCATAGCAACTGGCTGGCAGCAGGAAAAGCCAGTAAGTGCTGACAAACTTTGGCTTGGGCTTGGGGGCCTTGCAGATGGGAAGCTGAACTTATGCCAGCATCTTGGCTAGACAGGGGGCCCAGCTAGTAACTGAAGTGGAGGAAGGGGAGGATGGAAGTAGAAGATGCTTAGCCCTTGGCATTTGGCTCTCTTTGGTTGGAGTCAGGCAGGGCTGAGAGCAGCTGTGCATAGAACCTTATCTACTGGAGTAGCTGGAGTCAGATGTGATGACTGATGGGAACTAGGGTGCTCTGGAGGGGCAGCCAGAAGTGGGGAGGTTCACTGGGGATGCTTGACAGAGAAAGGAGACTCAGGGCAGCTGAGCAAAGGGAGCAAGCTGGGTTAGAGTCTCGTGTTCCTGCTCACGCAGTTCGTTTCTTAAGCGCTGCGTCAGGCTGCCTCCTGGGGGGCTGAGTTTCTGCAGCAGCTGTGGGCACAGGATGCTGCTAGCTGGCTCTTCCAGTCTGCTTCCTGCTACCACTCCCCAGGGCTGGGGTGTGCAGGCGCCCGTGCCCGTGACTCAGGGGCCAGGAACGTGTTGTGGAGCCAAGTGCAAGGAAGCCAGAGCTCCTGCCCCAGCCCTGTGCCCCACCCCATGACATCCTCCAGCCTCTGCTGAGCTGATTGCCACTCTGCTGCTGGTGTCTGCATCCACATGTCTGGACAGGCCAGGGCAAATGCCTCTTGGGTAGCTCCGGCACCTCTGCAGCAGCCAGAGGTAGGTGCTGCTCTGCTGCTGTCAAGCGTGGGCTGCTCATGAGAAGAGGGCAAAGGTGTTGGAGCCAGGTGGGTGCACCCGCCAGTGGCAGTTTGTCCCATTCACCAGTGCAAGATGTGTTCGCTCTTAATCCATCAGCTTGTGGTTGAACTGGGGCCAGCGCCCAGCAGCTGCATTTCCTAGGGCTAACACACATTGGTGTCTGTTTCTGACAGTGCTGCATCTGGTCCTGTTCTATGAGAGCCGGCTGCAAGATCATCACCTGGTGATCCCCTCGGTGCTCCAGGGACTGCGAGCGCTGGTGAGCTCGCACCCCCAGCCCGCAGTGCTGGGATGCACTCCAGAGCAGTGTCAGGGAGGTCCAGCTCCCGGGTGTGGGTTGGAGCAGTGTGTCGAGCAGGGCCTGGCTGGGCTGTCAGCCCATCTGGCAGCATTGCCCTGTCTCCTCTTTTCTCCTGCTGTGTCCCTTGTGGAGGAGCCAGGGAGAGGAGACTGCCTTGATTTCCTGCCTTGTGTTGGTATTGGGGCAAGGATTCCCTGGCCACCCTGGGGAGCAGCGCAGATGATGAGCATCTTGTCCTGTTCTGTATGGGGAGGGGGTGGTGAGCTCTCCCTGTTGTGGAAGAGGATCCTGCAGGCAGCTGCTGTACAGAGGCAGGAGCTCTGTTACGTGGCTGCCATCATGGTATTCTATTTTTGCTTTTCTCTTCCTGTCCCCAGAGCATGTGCGAGGTGCTGTCCCCAGGGCTAGCAGTGTCTGTGCTCAAAGCCATCTTCCAGGAGGTACATGTGCAGGTGAGCTATGTGATTTCCTATCCTCCTATCCTTGATCTCTGCTCCCTGTGTGTCTTGGGATGGCCTGCCTGCCCTGAGGACTGGCCACATTCAACACAATGCAGTGCTTCTGCAGGGCTTAGAGACAGCTTGGCTCACTGCAAGAGAGACTGTGAGAGACAGACAGCAGCCAAGGATCCTGTTTGGCCATTGTCCTCTCTTTTCTCAGCCCTAGGGGAATTATTTCCTTTTGCTCCATTCTCCAGGCTGTGTTTAAGTGCCCCCAGTCCAATTCTCCTCCAATTTAAGATTGTTTTTGCTGGCAGTGCCTTGGGCAGCATGCGTGGCCCTGGTGTGACTGATGGTGCATTCATGCAGTGATGGGACACAGTCATGTTCATTTGCCATTACATAGGCATGTGCACACTTTGCATGTGATAAATGGGATCTCTGTGCCAGGAAGCAGCAGCTGAGCTGCTGGGGGTCCTGCTCTCTCTCAAGGGCATGTGGTGCCCGTGGGGTAGTGGGTAGCTGTGCTGCCGTGCGTAGAGGATGGTTTTGATTGGTCTGCTCCTCCCTTCAGTCCTTGATGCAGCTGGACCGCCACACAGTCTACAGCATCATCACCAACTTCATGAGCACCAGGGAGGAAGGTGAGGGGGCAGATGCCAGAGCCACTCTGGGATTGTTGAGGCTGGGAAAATTACTTGCCTTCACCTTCTCCAAGCACTATGTGGCTCTGCCTGGAAGAGCTGGAAAAGGACTGTGGGGCTGGGGCAACTCGGCTGATTTAATGCCGTGTTGGTGAGGGCTGATGTCCTGCACCTGCTCATGCTCCTTCTTTCTGCAGAGCTAAAGGGCCTGGGTGCCGACTTCACCTTTGGCTTCATCCAGGTCATGGATGGGGAGAAGGATCCCCGCAATCTGCTGGTGGCCTTCCAGATCGTGCGTGATCTCATTGCCAAGGACTATGCTCTGGGTGAGCCTAAACGTGCCATGCAGAGCTGGCTGGGAGACATGTCTCTTTTCTGTAAGCTGTTGGAGGAATGGCTTTTGGGTCTAAACAGGCCTGGGCTGGTCCCTAACACACTTTAAAAGCTGCGGAGCTGACCTGTCATGGGTGCTAAACATAGCTGCTGTGCCTTTTTTGCCCAGTATCTTTGCTCACTCCCTCTCTCCTCTGTCTGCAGGTCCCTTTGTGGAGGAGCTGTTTGAAGTTACATCGTGCTACTTCCCTGTTGATTTTACTCCAGTGAGTGAGTCTGCTGTGTGCCACAGCCTGTTCCTTCTGGTATTTTCTTAGTGGGTTGTGTCCCCTCAAGGGAATGGGATGACAGGGTGGCCAAGAGTCTTGGCTGGGCAGTGTTGAGCTGTGAGCTGCGGTACCCAGGCTGACAGGCTGGTGCCAAGCTAGCTGCAGTGGCACTTGCTGTTGCCTTGCTGGAGATGAGGTGATGCAGCCTCGGCTGATGGCTGGGTTGGGATGTTTCCTGACTGGTGGGTGACCTGCTCTCTGCTTCCTTTCCAGCCCCCCAATGATCCTCATGGCATCCAGAGGGAAGACCTGATCCTGAGCCTCCGGGCTGTACTGGCCTCCACGCCCCAGTTTGCTGAGGTACGAAGCTCCTTAGGGATTCTTGAACACCTCACTGTTCCCTGAGCACAGGCTGCCTTTCACAGTGCTGCAGCTCCTGCTGTGACTCTGTGGGGCACGAACAACTGGGACTAGGAGCTTGCACTTGGGCAGTCCTGTCTCCTTCTGGGGCTGTTCATGGGGAGGGTGCTGACTGAAATCCCGGGAATGGGCTGCCTATTGCAGGTACCCCTTCACCTCTGCTCTCTTGGCAGAGGCTGAACTTGCAGCCTTGCAGGGCCATGGAAAAGATGGTGCAAAGGGTGAGCTGAATTGAAGTGCTTCTCTCTGCAGTTCCTTCTCCCTCTGCTTATTGAGAAGTTGGACTCAGAACTGCAAAGTGCCAAGCTTGACTCGCTGCAGACTCTGGTAAGGAGGGATCCCCTACTCCCTTCAGCCCACAGCTGATCTGTGGCAGTAGCAGCTGCCAGCCACTTCTGAGCCCTTCTCCCTGCCAGCCAGAGACTCTCCCTTGCAGAGCCACAATTTCCAGAGTCCTGATTTGGCCTGCATCACTCTTTCCTGTTTTTCTTGAGTGATTTGTGCAGCTCAGCATGAGCCTGCCAGGATGGGCAGTGTCCCGGCACTGTGTCCACCTGATACTGGCTTCTCTGTGATGCTTTCTCCTGGCTCCCTCTTGCAGACTGCCTGCTGTGCCATCTACGGGCAGAAGGAGCTGCAGGAATTCCTCCCCAGCCTCTGGTCATCTCTGCGCAGAGAGGTGAGTACTGCAGGGCTCCACCATGGCTGGGCTTCTGCTGAGCAGGAGTTCTCAACCAGACCAGGTGGGCCCCATATCTCCCAGCAGCCCCCACCTGTGACCTTGGACTGCCCCAGCTGAAAAGTGGAGGGGACAGGCCAGTCCTATCAGCATGTCCCTGTGGCTTGAACGTGCCATGCTGCATGTTCAAATCACGTGGGAAATGAGGCAGGAGCCTGAGCCCTTCAGCCTGCGTTGGGAACCTGAAGCCTGCGGTTGTTGTCGGCATGGAGTTCAGCTCATCCTATGGCCTTTCCTCCAGGTGTTCCAGACAGCGAGCGAGAAGATTGAGACGGAATGCCTGGCTGCACTGCATGCTCTCTCTGCCTGCCTCTCCCGCTCCGTGCTCAGCTCTGATTCTGAGGATCTGCTGGATTCCTTCCTCAGCAGCATCCTGCAAGGTAGCTAACAGAGACCCTGACCCGAGCAGCCAGGCCTGAAAGCATCCTCTTAGGTAGAGATCTGCGCTCCTCTTCTCTTTCAAGCCTCTTCTCTTTCTAGTCCTCACAGCCACTTTTGGCTTCTCCAAGGTAATTGGCTGCAGGAAGGGAGGACAAGGGGATTGAGCTGCTTCCCTCTCTGCTGGAACTGCACTCTCTGTGCACTTGGGGCTGTGGGAAGCTGCTCAGTTGGGGAGGCTGTGCTGCAGCTCAGAGCTGCTCCCTGGCAGCACGTCCCAGCCCAGCTATCAGCTGTGTCCCCGCACGCGAGGCAGAGGAGCTCTGTGCCAGTGCAGCTGACGCCCAGCCTATCTCAGATTGCAGGCACCATCTGTGCGAGCCCGACATGAAGCTGGTGTGGCCCAGTGCCAAACTCTTGCAGGCAGCAGCGGGTGCCTCCCTCTGCACCTACCATCGCATCACCCACAGCGTCCTGCCCCTGCTGCTGGAGCAGTACACCAAGCACACGCAGGTGAGGGGCACCCGCTGGCTCCACAGGGCCTGGGGGGAGGGAGCAGGGTGTCCAAGGGGATGTCCTTCCCTGGTGTGCGTAGAGACCCCATGGGCACCCTGTGGCCTCACAGCGCTGGGCTGAGGTGCAGCTCTGTCCCAGCAGTGACGGTGATCTGGGTTACACCTTTGTGTCCCTGCAGAGCAGCCAGAGGAGGACAATCCTGGAAATGCTGCTAGGCTTCCTGGAGTTGCAGCAGAAGTGGGGACATGTGGAAGAAGGTGAAGGTGGCTGGTCTCTCTGGAGGCACCTGTGTCCCAAGGGCTGCTGGCTCTGACCTCACTTTCCTGTATGCTGACAGACAAGGAAAGCTCACTGGCCAGTGTGGCTGCATGTGCGAGCCCCTGCCATGTCCCAGGGACCCTGCATGATTGGGTGTCAAATGCAGCACCCCAGAAAGGGTCTGTCAAGTGCTGTGGGGGTGCTGTTGCCACACAGTGCAAGATGGTGGCTGTGTGGTGACAGGCAGTGACTCCATGCCCCTCTCTCCAGATGAGAGCACTCTGCTGTCGCTCCAAGCCCCGGTTTGCTCTGTGGTGTTCTCGGCGCTGACGGATCCCAGCGTACAGCTGCAGCTGGTTGGGATCAAGGCACTGACTGTCCTGGGCTCTCTGCAAGGTTGGTGCCTTGTTTCCCTTGAGGAGACGGAGGTGTTTCTCTCTTCTGAGAGACACGGTGGCTGCTGGGACATCCTCGCCCACTGACTGTAGGTGCACAGGAGTAGTGGCAGCATTTTCTACCCAAGCCATGAGCTCCAGGGACATTTGGTCTCTCTCTTGCCTGTTTGTGCTGGGCACCTTGTATCTCTGGCATTTGGTGTGCTCCTGCATTGCTGCTGGCCTGGATGAGGGGGAAGGATCCTGTCCAGTACACCAGCATCTTTGCCTTTGGCCAAGGGTAGGATTCCTCTATGGCTCTTGTTCCAGGCTTCCTGTCTTCCTCTGATCTGGAGCTGGTTGTGGATCACCTCATCCGTCTTGCTCTGCATGAGGAGGATTCCCAGAGCAGGTGAGGGGTGGGCTGGCATCACTGCAGTCACACATGCTCTGGGAGGAGGAACAAAGCCTGGCTTTGCTGCAGAGAGGGGTTGTAGTCTGAGGGAAGGCACAGGAACTCCCTCAACTAGAAGACTATGTGAGATAAACCAGACAATTCATGGGCTGGAAATGAGAAAGTCTGAGCCTATCAAATCAGGAGGCTCTGCTCTGCCTACCTGAAGGGTGAAAAAGGCAAGTTGCTGAGAAATGGGGTTCTGGAGACACCTTCTGGCCAGGTCTGTGCAGCTGGTGTACAAGCAGCCCCGGATTTACAGTCCTCGCATCACCTTTTCCATTCTCTTTCCCCCTGGCAGTGAAGCAGCGATGGAGGCAGCTGGGTCCCTGGCCCCCACCTATCCAAAGGTTTTCTCTGGATGCATGGTACCCAGGCTTGAAGAGGAGCTGCAGTCAGGTAGGGCTGGGAAAGGAGTGGTGACTGGTTTTGGGGTAAAGCCTTTCCCATCCCCATTGGGCTCCTGCCAAGCAGTGGGGCTGTGCCATGTGGTATAGGTTGGTGGCTGTTCTTGGGGGATTCCCAGTGCAGGCACTGTGTGCTGGCACAGGGAAGGCTGTGGCTGGTCTGGTAGCCAGGATCACGCTTGTGGGAAGGAGCTGCACAGCTGCAGAGCAGGCAGAGTGCCTTGAGCCTGGCGTGGGCTGGGTTTGCCACGCTGCTTCACCCCATCCACCCTGGCAGGGTCTGGGCCCTGACTGCCCTTGGGTGGGGTGACCCCAGGTCCCCCTCTGAGGTGTGTTTCCTCTTCAGAGCGGGAGGAGAGCTACCACAACCACCGCTCCTTGCAGCAGCGCTGCCTGCAGGCCCTGGCAGCTGTGTCCACCCACACCAGCATCGTGAGGGAGACTGTCCCAGTCCTGCTGCAGCATCTCCAGAAGGTGCAGAAAGGTAATGGAGCTGCTGCAGGCACCTCCACAAAGCGTGTCTGGGCAGGAGCTGCCTCTGTTACTGGTGATGGCTGGAAGAGAACTGGAATGGCAGTGGGGCAAGGAACCCGCACCTGGGCTGTGAATCCCACTGGTGGAGTGGGAGTCAGAAGGGCTGCATTGTCCCAGGATCCTGATGCAGATCAGGGATGTTGAGGCTGTTTGATGTGATGATGACTGTGCCCTGCAGGGACCGAGGCCAGGAACACCCAAGACATGGTCTCTGTGTGCCAGAGCCTGCACCGCGTGGCCCTGCAGTGCCAGCAGGATGTGGAGGGCTGCTGGTACTTCCATCAGACGGTGGTGCCGTGCCTGCTGGCCATGGCTGTGCAGGCAGCTATGGAAGGTAAGTGCAGGGCTGGAGGGGGAGAGGGGAGAGGAGGCAACTCCTGGGCTCTCAGGGGTTCCTGATCCTGCAGTCAGTGCCACTGCTGATGCCTTCTGGCACCCATGGCCATCAAGAGTGGGCTCCCTGCCACTGTCCCAGAGCCCTGCCCCAGTCTGATGGGGGTTGAGGGGGCTGTGCCTGCCTCCTCCCTCTGAACAGCAGGCTCCAGCAAGTTCCATTCCTCCCACTACCTGCAGAGAGCACCCATACGCTGCCAGACAAGGCACTGCTGGAGGAAGAGGTGCTGGCTGCCATGATCCCGGTCATCAGCGCTGCCACCACTCACCTGAGCCCTGAGTGAGTGAAGCTGGGGCAGGAAGCTGTGTGCTCCATCGTGGGGAGGGAGCAGGCTGCATGCCCCCTGCTGCGATCTGTACAGGGTGACCCTGTGCCTCCTGGGAGGTCCCTGGTGACCCTTCCAGAGCAGCACATTGCAATGTCTTTTTTCTCCTAGGCTGGCTGCCCAGAGTGTGTCTCATGTGGTGCCCCTCTTTCTGGACGGAGAGGTCTCCTTCCTACCCCAAAACAGTTTTCCCTGCTCCTTCCAGCCTTTCGGGGTATATTTGGTGATTGGGGCTGGGGCACCAGAATGGGCGGGAATGAGGATTTTGGCACAGGCTGGCAGCAAGAACTGTGATGACATGGGCACTGTTCTTCCCTCACAGGATGGGGAGTGCTTGGAGGCTCAGAGACGCCTGGTCGCCCTCCTCATGGCCTTCGTCTGCTCCTTGCCCCGCAATGTATGTTGGTGGGAAGCAGGGTGGAGAGGAGCCCTGCCCGAGCACCCTCCAGCCTCTGTGCACACCAAGCTCCGTGGACAGACAGAGGGAGCAGCTGCAGCCCTGGGCCGTAACACGTTTTGTGTCTCTTCCAGGTGGCAATCCCTCAGCAGGAATGGCTGCTCCGGGAGCTGCTGGCATTGAGCTGTTCCTGCAACTGTCCCTTCACAGCCACCACAGCTGCCAAGTGCTTTGCCGGGCTGGTGAACAAACACCCAGCAGGTAAGGGGGCTGGGGCAGATGCCGGGGGCCCCGCCCACTGCTGGCAAGGGGAATGGCTGAGCTTGTCCCTTCTGTCCCCAGGGCAGCAGCTGGATGAAATCCTGCAGCTTGCAGTGAACAGGATGGAGCCCGGCCTTGTGGAGGGGCCCCGCCGAATGCAGGCGCTCACCTTGCTGCTCTGGGTAAGGCCTGCCCTGGATGAGTAGGGCAGGGGGGCCGGAGGACCCAGCCTGGCACTGACTGTTCTGCCTGCACAGGTGACCAAAGCCCTGGTACTGCGCTACCACCCCCTGAGCTCTTGCCTGACGGACAAGGTAGGTGGTAGTGGGGCTGGGTGATGTCTGAGAAACCTGCCTTGCTCCCCCCTGGCTGGCTGGGGACCCCCAGCAGCAGGGCACTCTGCCTCAGGGTTCTCTCCCTCACAGCTGCTGGGCCTGCTGGGTGACGCAGAGCTGGGCCCTGCTGCAGCCGATGGCTTCTCCCTGCTCATGGCCGAGTCCCCGGATGTGCTGCACAAGGGCTGCCATGCTGACGTGCGCATTATGTTCCGCCAGCGCTTCTTCACTGACAACGTCCCCAAGCTGGTGCAAGGCTTCCATGGGGCCGGCCCTGGTGAGTGGCCACCCCCAGCCCAGCCTCACCACTCCTGGCCCTTTAACCAGGGGACCTGAGCCAGCATCCCCTCCTTCTGCTGGCTGCTTGTAACCATCTCTGCTCTCCACAGATGTAAAGGCCAATTACCTGAAGGGCCTGTCCCATGTGCTCAATCACCTCCCCAAACCTGTGCTGGTGACAGAGCTGCCCACGGTAAGAGCCAGCCTGGGTGGCAGGCAGGGTGAGCTGTGACATTGCAGAGTGCATAGTTTGGGGTTACTCATGACTCTTGTGTTCTCTCTTCAGCTGCTTTCCCTCCTGCTTGAGGCCTTGTCCTGCTCCGATCGTGTAGTACAGCTCTCCACACTGAGCTGCCTCCACCCACTGCTACTCGAAGCTCCCCAGATCATGAGCCTGCATGTTGACACACTGGTCACCAAGTTCCTTAACCTCACCTCAAGCCCCACCATGGTGCGTGCACCCCCTCCTTCCTCCCTGCTGTGCCCCTCTCCTGCCCCTCGTGCTGCCCTCATCCCTGTCTGTTCCAGGCTGTCCGCATCGCCGCCCTGCGCTGTGCCCATGCGCTCACCAGTCTGCCCACAACAGTGGTAAGTGCTCCTGCAGCACCCTGCTGCCTGTGCCTGTATGTAGGGGGGCAAGGGAGTCCCAAACCTCCTAGGGGGCAGCTAGCATCCAGTTCTCTCACAAAGAGCCCCTTCTGTCCTATAGCTGCTCCCATACAAGGGCCGAGTTATCCGGGCACTGGCCAAGCCTTTGGACGACAAAAAGAGGCTGGTGCGGAAGGAAGCAGTGGCAGCACGTGGGGAATGGTGAGTGTGTGGAAGTCGCTGCTGAGGGGCTGCTAGTGTGGAGGGGACATGGCTGATGGCACCATCTCTGTCCCTGCAGGTTCCTGCTCGGGAGCCCAGGCAGGTGAGCGCCCTGTGTCCCCTCCCTGTGCTGACCAATGGTCTCACCAGCGCCTCGCTAACCCACCAAGTCATCCGACCGATGCTACGGACCCTCCGGATCCTCGGAGCCCAGGACTGCCCCGAGTGCCAGGGCTGGAGCGTGCAGGCCAGCAGACAGCACCCCCTCACTGCAGTCCCTTCTCAGCACCCACAGCAGGGAAGGAGCTGTGCTGCTTGTGGCTTGCTCACCCTCTGCTGCAGCCAGGGACAGTGATGGACAGACCCGCCACATGCGAGTGGAGAGGACAGGTCTGTGCACACGTGTGGTGTGTGACAACCCACGTGCCAGAGGAATAAATATATCTGTTTTGATAATGCTCTGAGGGTCTCCATGCAGCTCAGGCTGGGTCCTCAGTGCTCTTCCACACGTTGAGCAGCTTAAGATGCTGCTGGTTATAGGCCCTTCCTCCTCTTTTCACATTGTGGTCCCTCTCCCCCCATCCCCAGAAGTCCATGTCCCCCACAAGATAAAAAAACCAGACTCCCTTAAAAAAACAGTATTTAGTGGATGGTCTTAAAAAGACACCCCGGGGAGCAGTTGGGGGATGGGGGTGCCATCCTCTGCACCCAGCCCTTCAGAGCTGAGCTGGGCCAACGCTGACCCGTACCTGTGCTAATGAGGGCAGCACCTTCAGCTGGAGCAGGGAGCAGCAGCTCTGCCAGCTTGCCCCTGGGCTGCCTGCAGCCACCGAGAGCCAAGAGAGTAGGAATCCAGGCACCAACAGTGTCCACAGTGTTTCCATGGCTCTGGCTCCGGTCAGCACTATGTGGCAGCAGCAGCCTTCTGCCAGGCACTTTGGCCAAAGGAAGCTGCAGTGGCAGAGCGGGTCCCCATGCGCTCCCCTGCCTGTGGGAAGAGACGTCCAGAGCACAGGGCCTCAGATTGCCAGGAGTGGTGCACGTTGCTCCATCACACAGGGCGGCAGGTCCCAGCTCAGGCCTGTCCCATGGGGCAGGTGAGGAGAGGGCAGCAGGACACGAGTGAGCCAGTGCCTGTGGGGAAAGTGAGGCCACAGCCAAAAGGTGAAGTCTTGGTGCTTCTCAGCTCTGAGGAACCATGTCCTGAGCTGCCATGATGGCTGAGCTCCTCAGATGGGATTCTCCTGGCAAAGGTGTGCTGGGCAGGCCACACCTTGTCACCAGACAGGGCTCATGAGGCACAAGGCCAATGATGCCCAGGTCTTCCACGCCTTACAACACCCAGTGCAGTGCAGAGTGTGGGATCAGTGTTTATCGTCCTCTCCCCCAGCAGCCCAAGGAGAGCCCCTGTTGTTCCCACAACCCCAAGAGCTGCTGAGCCACCACCTTCTCAGGTAGAGGCTTCCCCAGGATTTTACCTTGGCACATCCACACCCAGGAACACCTTCCAGTTATCCCAGCTGCCGTAACTGTAGGGGTTCCTGAAGATCTGCAGGACAGGGAGAGGCACATCACGTCTGGCTCTGCCCCAGGCAGCCCCCGTGCCGTGGGCTGTACTCACCTTGCCTTTCTTCTGCAGTCTCTGCCTCTCCTTTCTGTTGATGTGCCGTTCGATGCTCGTTTCCCCACGGGTGATGAGGGCAGCGTGCCACAGCGTGAGGGCACCCAGGGCCAGTGCAACCGAGCTAGGTAGAACAAGGGACAGCAGGTGGAACACAGGCCTTCCTTCCCTGGTGCAGCTGGCGGGGGCTGAGGCTGCCTCCCCGCACCCACAGCCACGTAAGTGGGTCGGCTTGTCTAATCTCCTCTGACAGAGAGACAAAATCTCTCCTTCTCTGTGGCCCAAGGCTGGCAGGGCAGCGACATCTGCGCTACAGCGAGAAAGCCCAGCTACAGGCAGGTAGAGGGCGAGCAATGTCACAGGTTTCACTGTTTTCCCCAGCCCCTGGGCCTCCTCACCTGCACAGGACCCAGAGGTAGACCACGCTCTTGTGGAAAGCTCGCTGGCGGAAGGAGAAGGTGGGTGGTGGGGTCTGGTAGTATGTCTGAAAAAGGACCAGATGGGGAGGATTACCCAAACTACTTTACAGCTTGAAGCCAGACAGGGATTGCTGCACCCCTCACTGCTGCAGAGCTTGGACAGCAAGAAAGGACTGCAGCTGCAACTAATGCAACAGCCAGGGTGAGAGGGAGGCAGCCTGGGACAGCCACGAGACAGACAGACAGACACCCAGAGCTGGTGTAAGGAGCAGTGGGCTGGAGGTAAGGGGGCAGGGAGCAGCCATGGGACTGGTCAGGACACTGCAGCTGATGGTCAGGGTGAGATGTGTATGCAGTGCTGCAGCTTCACCAGGAGACCATGGCCTGAGCAGCACATGCCAAGAAGCTGTCACCAGCCCAAGGCCCTGGAAGCTGGGTGCACAGTGAGGCAGATCCCAAGCTGCTGGAGGCAGTGTCCATAGCAGAGCTGCCTGGCCAGACCCAACTCTCTGGCATGTGAGATGAACGTGGGGGCTGGTTCTGGTGTGGGGTGCTCCTTGAGAGCAGAGCCCCAAGCAGGACCCAGCCTGCAGGGCAGCTCTGCTCCACACTGCCTGGAGCAGCTGGGGGGCAGGGATGTCCCACCTGGTTGGCAGCCACCTGCAGTCTCTCCTTCTCAAGTAGTTTCATTCTCTAGGGGGATGGAAAACAGGGCACCAGTTATGTGTCTCAGAGGAGCGGGGCAGGGACCCTTCCCCTCACACCCCCACAGGATCAGAGCAGCTGGGGGCCTGACAGGAGGAGGAAGAGGGGAAGCAAAGTCACTATAGGGGCCAGGCCTTGCCCAGCCTTGCTCTGCAAGCTCAGCCTGGGGACGCCAGGCAGTCTCGGTGCATGGCAGGAGAGGGCCGGGGCCTGGCCGCTCACCTCAATGGCTGCGTAGGCATCCCGGAACATCTCCCAGCCGCTGATGCTGCAGTAAATGCAGCCCATGGTCATGAACAAGCAGAAGGAGAAGAAGTAGCGGTGGTTGTAGTGTCCCACACAGTTGTTTAGCCAGGCTGCCTCTGGGGTTAAAGGTACATAACTGTGACAGACCACAGGTCCAAACCCAACCCAGGGACCAGGGCGGTTCTTCTGGGCCCTGCTCCCATCACCCATCCCTATGCTGGCTGTCTCCTTGAGAGGAGGGACGGGGAGAGAAGGGGGAAGCAGGGCTGGCTCCCCCCAGGAGTGTGCCACCGGTTAGTACTGCAGAAGGATACGGCAGTGGTGGTCCATCTTCAGCACACACCTGGGAGAGAGGAGAGCAGTGCCAGTGTCAGAGCCAGTGCAAGTGGTGTGTTTGGGAGGGGACAGGCACCCCCCAGCCCTGCAGGCTACAAGCGACAGGGAAAGGAGGTGGCAGAGCAGAGGAGAAGGGCCCCTGTCTCACACTGGGGCAGGGGGTGAGGAGCAGGGTTCCAGAGGCTGCCCCAGGCAGAGGGAGGGTGCCCTACCTGTTGCAGATGCTGCAGTGGTGGGTGCGAGCCGGCTTGGGGGCAATGCATTTCCTGCAGATGGAGACGCCAGTGAGGTCGTTCTTGGCCTGTGCACAGGTCAGAAGAGATTTGTACACCTTAAAACCTGCATCTCACACTCTTGCATCTCTCTCCCCTGTGACCCCCCGCTGCCTCCCCACTCCGCACTGCCCAGCCCAGCGTCCCCAATCCAGAAGCTTCCTGCAACATCATCACCAGGCTGTTCCCAGTGACCATCTGTAGCTGGTCCCCAGTGTCCAGCTGGGAGAGGTTGTGCTGCCACTCGGTGCCTCACCTGTGGTGGGTGCCCAGGTGAGGTGGTGATGGCCATGTAGTAGTGGAAGACAATCATAATGAGGTTCCAGTGTCCATAGGCGAGGTGCCAGCATATCCAAGCAGGTGTGTAAGTCTGCAGGATGAGGGGCAGCAGGCAGATATACACGATGGCCACAATAGAGCTCGTCAGCCCAATCACCAGTGCCACAAACACCTACAGGAAAGGGGCCTGGGTCACTGAAGTGGGCAGCGCCTGCTCCTCACTGCCTGGGGAGAGGCACAGGCAGGACAGAGCCAGAGGAAACCAATCTGAACCACACACTGAGGTCCCAGCTCACTTCCTGCCCAGAGCACAGGCAGCCCTGAGCCCATTGCCCTACAAGCACACTCGCCCCAGCACCACGTGTACCCTGCCCGGTGAGGGGGACTCACCACGCCAAACCACCGGGTGACATGGTCCACCAGCCAGTAGACGGGCTCGAAGAGGGAGTCAAGCACCACATCGCCGTTGGTAAAGGAGTTGTAGAGCAGGGAGCGGAGGCAGAGGTGCCCGTAGTGCCACAGCTGCTCCACCTGCCGCACCAGCTTGAACCGCCGCCGCCGGCCCAGCCGCAGGCACTTGAGGAGCAGGCGCATCACCGCAGCAAACATCCGCTGCCGGCTCCTCATCCCTGCCACACCACGCCTGGGGGGACAGGAGCTCGGCGTGGGCAGGCCACCCTGCTGCCTGGCTGTCCCTCGGGAAGGGCTTCCCCTCCCTGACGTGCTGATACCGGTAGTGCAGCTCCCTGAACTGACAAGGATGCCGAGCAGGATAAGCCGAGCCCAGGCTCCTGGAGGCTGCAGGGCTGCTGTCACGGGGATGTCTCTTTCCACGGAGCAGGGGGCACAGGCCCCTCAGCATCTGGGCTCAGGTGCTCTCTGGTCCCATCTCATCTTTCCCAGCGCGGAGGGGGCTGGGGGAGTGACACGGAGAGTCTGACTCAGAGGAAACCAGAGAAGGCATGAGCATCCAGGATGTTGGGCCATTTCCAGGGATAATCCCAGCCCTTCCCAACGTGTTCAGGAACAGGGGAATCCACAGAAAAACATGTGGAAGAGCCAGTAAAGGATTACCCCTCCTCCCCTAGTCCCTCCTTAACCCCAAAGAGTAGGATGCTACTTCCCTTCACCTCAACTTCTGGACCAATTTGCAGAGGCCACCCTGTGCCCCTCCCAACCTCACAGCCTCACTCCAAGAGTCCCAACACTTCCTCCTTCTCCTCGCCTGGATCCTTGAACATTGCCACACACCAGCAAATGAGGGCCCCAGGAACAGCCCCAGGCCAGCACTCCCCTGCCTGCTGAGCCCCTTATTCTGCCCAAGAACTTTGCTCGGAGTGACAAGGAATCCGATCTGGCCCAGCATATGGGAAAACGATCTGCAGGGCTGGGGCCTCCAAGCCTCTGTGCAGGCAATACCCATCAATATTAAGCAGCGAGGCTGCCCCAGGGTCCTGCCAAGGCACGTTTTGAGCCCAGGCCAAGCACTCGCCTTGGTCTGGTGCCAGGCACTGGTGCCAGAGCTCAGAGTCCCTCCAGCAGGGATCGTCTCTCTGCGTTGCTGTGCCCACCAGCACAGCCCCTGGGGAATAGCAGGGAGGGTGAGGGCAAAAGCTGCAGCATCCAGATGGGCTGCCCAAAGGAGCCAGGGCTCTCCTCCACCCTGCCTGAGGAGCGTGGGGTTGACCCCACAGTTGGGATCTACTGGGTATGAGGACCCTAGACCCAGCAGCCCATTCCAGGTCACAGGCATTGCTCCTGCCCAGACCTTCTATACCCTGGTAGAGAAGAGGTGGGACATGCAAACCCCTGCATCACTCTCTTCTCCACATTTCCCCTTTGGCTTGCCAAGAGCTTTTCCTTAAAACTCAGCAGGTGCAAAGTGGAGCAACAACCTCCTGCCATGCAGCCTTTGGGTGGCACACATCCCTGTGTTGTCAGTGTGGTAAAAGACAAAACACTGCAGCCAGAAGCAAGTGTTGAGGTCAGTCCTTCCCTCCAAAGACACAGCACCTTCCTGCGGCCCAGAGAAGCTTCCTCACCTACAACGGCGGCAGCTGTTGGGCAGGGAACCCACAGGGGAGGCAGCCAGCCTGCTCCAGAGCAAGACCCACTCTGTCCCCAGGCACCTGCCTGCAGACAGCAGCACAACCACAGAGATGAGGCTCCAGCAGAGCCACGCAACTTTCCCGTGCCCAGCCGGGCACTGGGATCCGGCCCTCGTCCTGCCCACGGCCGTCCCCACATCCCAGCGGGGCACTGAGCGCACAGGAATGGGACAGCAACCACCAGCACATACAAGACCACTGGCAACATCACAGCCGAGGGGTGGGGAACCTCGGATTTGGCCCCACCCCAGGCACGACGAGCCTTTCCCCTGCCAGGTCCAGGCACCCAGGTGCAGCCCTGTGGCACCCTCCGGTGGCTCCACAGCGCCCGGCTCCCCCGGTTCAGTAGCACCCTGCTCCACAGCGCCAAGATGCTTTCCGGTATTTAGCCCCATCCTCAAAAGCTGCCCACGCCAACAGCCCCACCGCATCCAGCCCTTTAACACCCGGGCTCCCCTGCCCCGCAGCACCCCGGCCCCTCCAGACCAGAAGCATTCCCCCCGCTGCCTCCCATCCCAAGTGCACTCCCAGGGCGACAGCCCCCCACTGCCTCCCGGGTCTCCACAAGCACCTCCTGCTCCACGACGCACCCCCCATCGCCTGCCGGCCCCCACGCTCCCCGCCCCAAAGCATCTCTGTATCGCGGCCCAGCCCGCCCAGCCCCAGGCAGCCACAGCCCCTACAGGCCCACAGCCTCTCGCACGGCCCTGACATCTCCGCCCGGCGCCGCCGACCTGGGCCCGCCGTCTCCATGCCCGGGCCCCGGCCGGCCCACGGGCAGCGCCCGCGCACGGTATGCCGGGAGCGCCCTCTGCCGTCGCTGGACTACAGCCCCCAGCAGGCAGCGTGTCAGGCAGGAGAGAGCCAATAGCCACGCCGCTTACAGCGCGGCATTGACGTCGGGGACCAATAGGATGAGGGCTTTCTGGGGATGCCCTGTCGGCAGCGAGCATGGCGCCTCCCGCGCGCTACTGCGTCCCTGGTGAGTGCGGCTCGGAGCGGTCCGGGGCTCCTGGGATTGGGGCTGCTACTGCCCGGGAAGGGGACACGGTGGCCCAGGAGAGGAGTAAGGGACGAGGCAGTGCGGAGGGGCTTGCCCCGGGGATGCCCCTCACTGGGCCGGCTGGGAGTGAGCGCTGTGCCCGGAGCGATCCGGGACCCGGGTCCCCGGAGCGGGATGCCCCGGCAGCCCCTGAGCCCCTGTGTCGCAGGTGAGCGGCTGTGCAGCACGGAGGAGGCCACGGCTGGCAGTGGGACCTACACCCGTCATGGTTTCATCTTCTCTTCGCTGGCCGGCTGCCTGGAGAGGAGGAATGAGGACAGCGAGGTGAGCGCGGCCGCCGCACGGCTGCTCCTCCCTGGGCTGACTGCCGTGCGCCCAGGCTGCACGGCCTCCTTGGAGATTGGGCTCCGACGGGGAATTGGACTCCGACGGGGTTCGGCTGGTGGTCCTGTGCACGAGCTGTGCCCTGTGCTGATCTTCGTGTCTTGCCCTGCAGCTGCCCGTGGTGTCGGTGGTGAGAGACAGCGAGTCCCAGCTCCTGCCCAACGTGGGGGCCGTGGTGACATGCAAGGTGGGGCGCTGGAGCGCTGCGCTGACCAACTGCACAGCTTCGGTTCTCTCTGTCTCGTGCTGAGCTTTGCTCCTGCACACGGATAGGGTCGGTGAGGAGTCCCTGGGCTTGTTAGTCCCCTCTGTACAACTCCCACCAGGGCAGGGGCAGGCCAGGGGCTCCCTTGGGTTCCTCACTCACAGAGAAAGTGGGTATTGGCATGAGGGACACCTGCCCTGAGACAGGTGGGGTTGAGGGGAGGTTTTTCTTTGCTCTCCTTCCGTAACTCTTTCTGGGGCAGGGAGCATGCAGGTCACTGCCTCAAGCAGCTTGGAGAAAGGGTGGCACAGATCAGGGATTCGTTTCCATACATTCCTGATGGAGGGAGAGGGACTGGGATCACTGCAGGTCTCAGCCTTATTCTAGTGCCTCGAATTGCACAAGTATCGTTTTCCTCGCCTGACTTGCTGCCAGGTGTCCCACCATTGCTTGGTCACAGGCAGGAGGAGGCTAAGTGAGACCTGAGCTCCCCACGCAGCCCTGTCCTGCTTACTTCCTGCCCTTTCCCTGCCTGGAGCACTGATTCCCCTTTTCCTACTTGCAGGTCTGCAGCATTAACTCCCGCTTTGCCAAGGTGCACATCTTGTATGTTGGCTCCACACCACTGAAATCCACCTTCCGAGGGACCATACGGTAGGGAAAAGATTAGGATCCCCCACTCTTCGGGGGGAGGAAGGCTGTTGTGGGCAGTGCAGCTGGCTGTCCTGAGCTGGAGCTCTGTCCTGAACACTGGGCTGGTGTCCAGCACGTCCTGGAGAGCGCCCAGGAAGGCCAGGGCAGCTTCTGCCACAGGCTGCTGAGTCGCCTTTGCTCATTGGCACTCAGATCCCTCCATCTCCTTTTTCAGGAGAGAAGATATCCGAGCCACAGAGAAGGATAAGGTCAGTGAGGCGCTGCCAGTAACTGTTCTACACCCATTGGCCCCAGTTTCTACTCATGGGGGCCCTGTGCCCCCACTGACAGCACCCTGGCGCTGTGTGGCATTGCGTGCTCTCTCCTGTGCAGGTAGAAGTGTACAAGAGCTTCCGCCCCAGTGACATCGTCCTGGCCAAAGTTGTATCCTTCCCCCTCAGGGACAGTGGGTTAGCGTGAGCTGTCTTGTGGAAGTCTTTCCCTTAGCTTGTGTCCAACCAGATCTCCTTGGGGGACGCGCAGTCCAACTACCTGCTGAGCACAGCAGAGAACGAGCTGGGCGTGGTGGTGGCACGAAGTGAGGCAGGTAGGGACAGGACAGGGACAGAGACAGGGCCTAGGCTGAAACAGTTTTGCCTCATCCCTGCCTGAGGGGCAACTGATGCAGCTGCCTCCCTCTCTACGTGGAGGAATGCAAGTTTGGGAAGGAGCAACCCTGACATATTGTCCCCCCAGGGGTGCAGATGGTGCCCATCAGCTGGTGCGAGATGCAGTGCCCACGGACACACACCAAGGAGTTCCGTAAGGTGGCCCGGGTGCAGCCCCAGTTCCTGCAGACATAACACCTGAGGGGGAGCAGGGGGCTGCAGGAATGGGGCCTGTGGAGCCAGAGCAGCCCCTGGGCTCCCATCTCCTTCACAGGTCCAGCCAGGCCCCCACTGGCAGGACAGATTTGCTACTTGTGGATAATAAATATTTTTTGAGAGCTCCATGCTTTGTTCATTGCAGCCTACAGAGGAGCCAGGGCTGCCTGTGGTACTCTGATCTGGTTCCTACAGCAGAGCGGGTGAGGGAACAGCTTCTACAGCACCAGGGCCAGGAAGAAGCATATTTTCACTGCTGGGGGAGTGATGGGGTGCCTTTGCTGCAGTGAGGGCAACAGCACAGAGCCCCGGGCTGTGGCTGCACCACCCTAGGCACTCGCCAGGTTGGTTTCCCGATGTGGGAGTCAAGCCTGGAACAGAGCCTGTCTCAGCACACTGATAACCAGTGTGGGCTGTGGCTGAGAACAGCCTGGGGATACCGCATCTCATCTCCTCAGGCCCCACGTGAGTACCCTGCCTCTGGGATGAGGGTGTGGCACACACAGAGCCCAAAAACCACAGCATGGCAGGGTGTCACCCTCAGACAGGGATTGCGGAGCTGTGCTTTGCTCCTTGAGCCTGGCACAGCTTCTGCACCCTCCTGTCTGTGCCCAGCAGTGACTGCTGCCTTGCACATGTGCTGGCAGCAAGGAGCCCTGCATGGCCCGCAGACACACAGACACCTCCTTATTGCGCATTACTCCTTTATTGAACTGGAACAAGACAGCTGCTATGGTTGGACAGTTACGCTGACCCTGTGCAAGCCCAGGCTCATGACACCGGCAGGGGGGAGGCCACAGTGACAGGTCACATACACACACGTGAGGGATGGGACACAACAGCACCTGCTTCACCAGCAGGATGAGGATGGGCATCAGCTGAGGAAAGTATGTGGCAGACACAGACCTCCAGGCAACAGGCTCCCTCCCTTGCCCTTGTCTGAAGGCAGTATAGTTAAAGCAGGGGCCGGCAGAGCTGGGCCCAGAGTCGTGAGTACCACCCTGGGGTGCTGTACCACATGCACCAAAATGCAACCCTTCCAGTGGCACCCCAGTCACTGTGCCACGCACCCACGAGGAGATGGGGTACCCACCTTGGTCACTGCCTGCACTGCACTTGCCTCACTGCTCCCAGGAGGACTAAATCAAGTGACAAAACTACAGTAAACAGGTGATGAGAGCTGCCAGGGACACAAAGCAAAGGAGGAGCCTGGCATGGCAAAGGATTGCTCGGCATGTCCCCCTGCAGACAGAGTCTGAGGGTTGGGATCATGGCATGGAGAGGTGTGTGGTCGCTGCCTGGCAGAGCCAGGGCTCCCTTTCACACCAGACCTCCGTGTCCAGCCCTCGCCCCAGGGCCCCCAGGCTGTCTGCAGAGGGGAGCCTAATCTGAGGGAATGGGCCTAACCGTGGGAGCGGCTCCAGCTCCACAACTCCAAGTTCCTACAACTGTGGGGGTGTGAACAGAGGGGTGGGGGATGGCAGGGGGCTCTACTACGTGCTGGTCTGATGCCTGCCCTCACTTCTTGGCCTTGCCCTGAGCAGCAACAGCCTCCATGGCCTTGCGCACCGTCTCCTCATCCCCCAGGAACTGCATGGGCTTGACAGGTTTCAGGTTCTTGTCCAGCTCGTAGACAATGGGGATGCCGGTGGGCAAGTTCAGCTCCATGATGGCCTCTTCTGACATGCCTGCGAAGACAGCAGTGCCGTCACTCCTGGACCTTCCCACAGGGCCAGCTGGGGAAGCAGGGAGGTCCCTGGGATGCCCTTGCAGGGGTGACCTACCTTCCAGGTGCTTGACAATCCCACGCAGGCTATTGCCGTGGGCAGCAATAAGGACTCGTTTGCCCTCTTTGATCTGTGGGACGATTTCCTCATTCCAGAAAGGCAGAGCCCGGGCAATGGTGTCCTTCAAGCTCTCACATGTCGGCAGCTGGTCCTCTGTCAGGTCGGCATAGCGACGATCCTGGGAGAACAACCATGCTCACGCAGCAGCCCAGTGCCCCCCATCCCATGTGGGAAGATGGTCGCAAGATTTTGTCCCTCCCCCAAATTCACCTGAGGACCCATTATATGTAAGCAAAGCCAGGCTTGGAAGCAAGGAAGTGCCTTTGAGGTTTGAGGCTGCAATGAGCCACAGTCAGGGCCATGAGCCCTCCTGGGAAAAGTCATACATTGCCTATCCAGGCAAAGAAACCAGATCAAATATCCATGAATGGGTCATGGCACTAATGATTAACAAAGGTATTGCCCCTCTGCTTTGGACCTGTCTGTGCAGTGCCCAGGGGTTCAACTCCACAGGGAGGGAGCAAGATAAACTCAGCCCAAAGCCAACCAGCACCATGCACAACAGCCCCAGGTAACACAGCAGAGACACAGGAGACCTTATAAAGGAAGCCAGGCCACATGGCAGGTGACTTTTAGGAGACTCCCTACAAGGCAACCAAAGAGCAACGGGTCTTACCTTTGCAATAGTGCTGTAGAAGGGGTGGTCAGACTGCATGGGAGGTGGAGGGATGTCATAGGAGCGCCTCCAGATCTTGACCTGCTCCTCACCGTGCTTTGCCGCTGTCTCAGCTTTGTTCAAACCCGTGAGAGCTCCATAGTGCCTCTCATTTAGGCGCCAGGTCCGGATAACGGGTAACCACATTTGATCAATGGCATCCAGGACGGTCCAGAGTGTACGGATCGCCCGTTTTTGTACTGAGGTGAAGCAGATGTCGAACTCATAGCCGGCATCTAGAAAACACGCGGAAAGGGGGAGGCGGGAGAAGACCAGGAAGGTGAGTGCCGGGCCTTATGCAACCGGTGAAAGGGCAAGGGCGGCGGCCTCACCGCACCGGTACCGGTCGCGTCCTCGCCATTACGGAAACCGGCAGCGGCCAGGACGCAGCCGGTACCGGAGAACCAACATACTGCGGTACCTACGACTCTCCCAGCAGTACTGAACCCCCGACCTGGCACTGGAAGCCCTCCCCGTCATCGGAGACCCCAAACCAGCAGCCGTTAGGATCGACATGGCCGCACTAGGCCGTATCCCTTCCCCAACGTGCACCACGACCCCCGTCTTGGCCGACACCCCCTCTCTCGTTCACCGGTACCTCGGAGGGCCTCGCCGCCGCGCCGCGCCTCTTGCTGCCCGGCGGGGCTGAGGTCGGCGTCGTACCACCCGCTGAAGCGGTTCTCGAGGTTCCAGGCGCTCTCGCCGTGGCGGACGAGGACGAGCCGGTACGCGGCGGCCATGGCGGGCTGAGGGACCAGCGCGCAACGCTTCTCACGCTGCAGCCGCGCGCGACTGACGCCCCCGCTCGGCCCCGCCCCGCCCCGCGCGCCGCCGGTGGGGGGAGAGGCGCATGCGCCGAACGAGCGCCAGGCGGAGGCGCACGTACCACATGGCGCGGCCCCGAAGGGCGGTGCGACCTTCAGGGCGTGGCGTCACAGTGACGTCACGACACGCAGTAATACGTAAACGCGTGGCTCCTCGCCCGTGGCTACGGGCTCGGTCTGAACGGTTCCACAGGGCCGTGGCTTCGGCACGGGGATGTCTGGTGGACTCTTGTTGGTGGCTGCCCCTGGGCCCTTCGGGTCTCCCATCTCAACCCCGATTGGGCACGACCGCGCTGAGCTTCCCCGACCCCGCTTCTCGCCCGCCGGGCCGGGATGCGGCCTTCCCTGTCGCTGCCCTCACTCAAGATGGCGGCTGGCGCCGGAAGCGGAAAGGGGGCGCTGGGCGCGGCCGCACGTGGAACCGGGTCCAGCATGGCGCGGAGCGGGAGGCTCCGGTCGGGAGCCGCGGCCAAGCTGAAGCGCTGGCGGAAGGGCCACAGCAGCGACTCCAACCCCGAGACCCGCCAGCATCGCCTGGCTGCCCGCAGCCGCTTCTGCAGCCGTCCGGCGGGTGAGGGCAGGGGCGGGCGGGGCGGTAGGGCGCCAGAGCGGGCAGCTCCTGACCTGTGCCCGGCGCTTCCCGGAGGGGTGCAGGGGCGCGGGGGGCTGCGAGGCGGACTTTGGGGACCTCCGAGAGCTGGGGCGGGGGCAGGAGGGAGACCGGAGCCGCTGACAGTTCCGGGGTGCGGCGGAGGCTGCAAACCAGGGAGGACAACGGAGGCCGCGGCGTAACGAGTTAACCTCATCGTGACACCGAGCCTCAGAAGCGGAATGGGTCGCCGCATGCTGCAGTGCCTGTCGCCCTGCGAGGCTCCCCAAAGGTCATGACCACACTTCTAAGTGCTGCTGTGGTGTCTGGTGCGGTGAGGGACGTGACAAACTCCCATTCAACCAGCCACATGATGGGGAAGGCAAAAAACCAAAGTGTACCAGGCACTGCGAGAGCACTGGCTGCTCCTGGCCAGGGAGATCTTTCTCCTGTAGACGCTGGCTGCAGGCTGATGTCTGGGACTCAGAGGGACATGCAGCATGTGTCCTGGCTGGGACATGCAGCAGACATGCAGCACATGTCTGGTTGCCAGGGCTTCAGGTGGAAGAAGATAAATAGGGTAGAGTACAAGAAGCACCTCAGTGTTAAAGCCTTGGCACACCAGGACACCTTTGTGTGGATATGATGCTCTCTTCTATCAGAGGAGATGACTGGATGGTGCTCTGGTTTCTTTTCACTAGAATGAGGAGCTCTTTACAGTTATTCCTGTGCTTTTGCTCATTGGGGCGAAGCAGCACCTGTATTCCACAAGCTGGAGATGAGCTCCAGCCAAGCCAGTCTGGCTGGGAGGGGAGCATGGGGGATTTCGGGGTGAATGGTGGAGCAATGTGACTTCGCAGTTCTGACACATCCCTCACCCCTGCAGAGAAAAGTAACTTGACGGTGGATGCAGTGAAGCTGCACAATGAGCTGCAGTCGGGGTCCCTGCGTCTGGAGCAGGCGGGTGACAGTGCTCAGGTCCGTATGGAGGAGGACAGTGCTGAAGAGGCTGCCACAGAGAAGTCTTCTGGCACCTTCCTGAGCGGGCTGAGTGACTGCACCAACATCACCTTCAGCAAGGTGCAGCGCTTCTGGGAATCCAACTCTGCTGCTCACAAAGAGGTATGGACAGGAGCAGGGCTGGGGAAAGGGGGTGTCTGATGGGGATGGCCCCCAGGCTTCGAGGCTGAAAGGTACTGACCTGCTTTGCTGGCTGCTCACAGATCTGTGCCGTGCTGGCGGCTGTGACAGAGGTGATCCGCTCCCGAGGTGGCAAGGAGAGCGAGACGGAGTACTTTGCTGTGCTGGTGAGTGCTGGTTGTGCGGAAGAGGCGCGAGGGGAGCTGCTTCTGGCAGCATGGGTGGGCTTTCAGGAGGGATGGAGAAAGATGCTGTGATTGTAGCCAAGGCCCTGGGTGTCTTTCTTCAGCAGAGATGCTGTTGGGCTGCTCCTGGTTTTTTTTCTCTATCCCCAAGGGTTGGGGAAGGGCTGGCCTGGTGTGAGCCCCTGCTCCCCATCGCTTACCCATCTTCTGTTCCCAGATGACCACACTGGAGGCAGTGGAGTCCCCCGAGTCACTGTCTGCTGTCGCATACCTGCTTAACCTTGTCCTAAAGCGGTGAGTGGCTGGCAGAGGAGCAGGGAGAGCTACCAGACCCCATCATGGAAAAGGGATTGGTGCTGTCTGCCTCCCCAGGCTGGGGAAGGGACCCAGCTAGGGTGAGCAGGCAATGCAGTACCCTCTGTGACTGCAGCTATCTGCTCCTCTCCCCACTGATATGTCCCCTTCTCCTGGCAGGGTCCCGAGCCCTGTTCTTATTAAAAAGTTCTCAGATGCCTCAAAAGCGTTCATGGGTATCGTGTCCTCACAGGCCTGCAGCAGCTCCACCTCTGCCCTGCGATGGGTGAGTAGCCAAGAGGCAGCCAGCCATGTCAGCTCTGCCCAGGGTCTGCTGACTGCTGGGGTCAAGGCTGCTGCTGTAGGGTGGTGCTGGGTGCTCGGCCTGAGGCTCTTGCAGTGAAAGGAAGATGTCTCTGTGGGGTGATGCTAATGCCCCTGCTGCTCCCTTGTCATAGGTCCTCTCTTGCCTGGCCACGCTACTACGGAAGCAAGACTTGGCAGCCTGGAGCTACCCCATCACCCTGCAGGTCTATCATGGCTTGCTGAGCTTTTGTGTTCATACCAAGCCCAAGGTGAGAGCCCAGTGCTTCTGGCAGGAGATGATGCTGCTTTTGGGGTTTGTTTCTGGGGACGGCTGTATCCCCCGGGTCTGTAGCTTCTGCTCACCTGGGTTCTTCTTCCCCCAGGTGCGGAAAGCAGCACAGTACGGCGTGTGCTCTGTCCTGAGGGGCACTGAGTTCATGTTTGGCGATGCAGCCCCTGAGCATCACCCTGCAGCACCCTCCACCGCCAAGTTCTGTGTGCAGGAGATTGAGAAAGCTGGAGGTGTGGGGCACTGGAGCATGGGGTCTGTAGCTGAATGTGGGGGACTCTGCCATGGTGGCACAATAAGGACTTGGAGAGAAGAGGGGAGGTTGCAGCACACTGGATTGCTGGGGAGGGTATGAGATGTGTTTGGGGCACCTATGGTATTTTGAAGCTTCCTCAGCCATTCTGTTGCTTTCCTCCAGAAGTCAGGGGAGTGTCCACCCTGGTTCCGTGGGTCAGCCCCACTGCTGTCAGGGGGGCTTTGCCTTGGACAGGGCTTTGCCATGGGGTGCCACAGGCTCAGAGGTTGCTCTGCTCCTGTAGGTGCCAAGGAGGCCACCACAACCCTGCATGTCCTTGCCCTGCTGCGGGATGTGCTGCCCTGCTTCCCTGCAGCTGTGGTGAAGACCTGCTGTGAGACCTTGCTCCGAGTCATGACCCTCAGCCATGTGGTGAGTGTTCCCGCTCCAGGGATGACAAGGGCAGACCCTTTCGCCATGGGCTGCACTCTGGAAGGGATCAAACTCTCGCCACTGCCAACTGGGAGCCTGGAAATGCAGGATGCAAATGGAGAAGAGCCCAGGACAGCTTGCTGGCCTGACTGCTGTGGAAGAGGGAGGCTCTGCAGATGGGGCACAGTTGCAGCAGTGCTGAGTTTTCCAGGGCAGAGCCTGCTTTGGGGTAGGAGGACAGTGGATTCAAGGCAGAGCCCCCTCTCCTGACACCGTGTCCTTTGCAGCTGGTGACAGCGTGTGCCATGCAAGCCTTCCACAGCCTCTTCAGCGCCCAGGCCAGCGTGGCCTGCTTGCCAGCTGAGCTCAATGCCCAGATCATCACTGTGAGTGTGGGGTACCAGTGTGGGGAGGGACAGAGCTGGCAGTTGCACAGCACCCACCCGCCTACCCCACCTTCTGCTTCCACAGGCTCTCTATGACTACGTGCCCAGTACGAGTGACCTGCAGCCACTGCTGACCTGGCTGTCCACCATGGAGCGGGCGCACATCAACCTGGGCAGGTGCAGGCAGGGGCCACGGCTGGGCAAGGGGAGAGGTGGCTGCTTGGTCTCTAATCTGGCCTTTCTTTCCTCTCCAGGCTGCAGAAGGACCTGTGCTGGGCTCACCTCCCCCGGCTCTTCTCTGCTGCCATGAACTGCTTCCTCTCCCCACACTCCCAGGTGGTGTCGGCAGCAGCGCAGACCCTGCAGGTACCACACCCAGGCACCTCTCCCCGCTTGGATGTCCTGGGCCTTGCAGGGGGCTCTGCCTTGGGGCTTGGGGCTTGCCAGGGAGTGGTGCGCCCCTCTGCCTGCGAGGCTGGGGTTTCCAGGGTCCAACAGCTGTCCCATTTCCCCTGTTTGCCCTTGCAGACCCTCCTGAGTGAGTGCATTGCTCCCCACATGGAGGACATAGGCACTGTCTCTGCATCTGCCCCAGCCCCTGCTGCTCACCTGTGCAAGATGTTCAGGTGAGGAACAGTGATGTGGGAGGGGCTGTCCCCATGGGTCTGGCTGAGCTCTGACCAGCCTCTGCCCAGTCCTCAATGGATCTGGCAGGCTTGGTGGGCACCTTGAATGCTGCCGGTGTGACTGTCTCCTTTCTGCTCCCCAGATCAGTGGAGGAAGGACTGACATACCGTTTCCATGCAGCATGGGATGAGGTGCTGCGAGTGCTGGAGGTCTTCTTTGAGACATGTGGGAAGCAGTGCCATCCCATCATGAGGAAGGTGAGTCAGGCTGGGAGGGCACAGGTTCATCCATAGAGGCAGGTGGGGTGCCTGTGTTTCCCCCTCCAGCTGTGGAGCAGGGTCATGCTGTTTGCCCTGCTCTGTTGTCCATGTGGGGCCAGAGTGTGCATAGCTCTGGGACACTCGGCACAGGGACATGCAGGGCAGCTGGCATCCCTGGGTGGACAGAGTGAGTGATATGTGCTAGACCTGCCCACATGGCTCTTCTGTGACTGTCCTGCCCTGTCCCCGCAGTGCCTCCAGTCCTTGTGTGACCTGCGTCTTTCCCCTCACTTTCCCTACACTGCTGAAGTGGACCAGGCAGTGGGGGCTGCTGTGAGCACCATGGGTCCCGAGGTGCTGCTGGAAGCTGTGCCCCTGCAGATTGATGGCAAGGAGTGAGTACAGTCATGGGGTAGCAACTTTGCAGCTGTTGTGTTCCTGTGCAGTCCCCATACAGTGCTGCAGGTGTGGCTGCTAAGCCTACTTGTGCCCAGCTTTGGGGCTGGGTGAAATGCCCTGTGCCCAGGGGCTGATGCTGGCAGTGCCCCACACCCTCCTGACCCATGCCTTTCCTCTCCAGGGAGACGCTGGATTTCCCCCGCAGCTGGCTCCTGCCGGTGCTGCGGGACAACGTGCAGGGTGCACGGCTTGGCTTCTTCACCGGTTACTTCTTGCCTTTGGCGGCCGCCCTGAAAAGCAGAGGTGAGGCAAGCAGCATGGTGGGGGTCTCAGCAGTCCAGGGTGTTCTGTGGGACCTCTCTTCTCTGCCCTGGGGTGGAGCAAGGCTTTGCAACATCTTCTGCTCTGCTCATCTCCTCTTTCTCTTCTGCAGCCCTGGAGTTTACCCAGGCTGGGAAGAGTGTGGAGGCCAAGATCTACGACACGTTGCAGTGGCAGGTAACAAGGAGTGCCTGGGAGCCCTGCCATAGTGTACCCCTAGCACCAGGCTGGGGAGCAGTGACTGGGGCAAAGACTGTGGCCTCCCACCTTTTCCTTTGCCTTCCAGGTCTGGACTCTGCTGCCTGGCTTCTGCACCCATCCCACAGACGTGCTGGGAGCCTTCAAGGGGCTGGCCCGCACCCTGGGCATGGCCATCAGCGAGCGCCCAGACCTCCGCCCCACTGTGTGCCAAGCCTTGCGCACCCTCATCCACAAAGGCTGCGAGACAGGTTGGGGTGGAAACAGACCCTCGTGGTGGGTCCCTGTCACCTGTGGGAGGGGAGATGCTGATCTGTAGCCCCCTATCATCCTTTTCCTAGATGCGGAGCGGGCAGAAGTGGGTCGCTTTGCCAAAAATTTCCTGCCCATCCTGTTCAATGTGTACAGCCAACCTGAGGAAGATGGGGGCACAAGTGCTCAGCGCCGCTCCGTGCTGGACACTGTCCGTGCTTACCTGACCGTCACGGATCCTCAGGTGAGGGGCCCCTGAGGCACTGGGGCAAGCTGTCCTGGCTCAGGCCAGCATCTCCCAGCCAGACCCAGTGTGGTGGGGCTTTGGTGCATGCCTGATTGAAGAGGACAGGAAGAAAGGCTCTGACCAGAGAGCAGCCCTTCCTGCCTTCGTGGGCAGGGAGACCTTTCCAGCCCATGGTCTGGGATTTCCCAATCTTGCAGTCACATCTGGCCCATCATGCACTAGCTCTCTGTGAATTTGTCCAGGTCTTTTTGGACTCACTGGTGCTTCTGGCCTCCAAGAAGTCCTGTGGCAAGTTGTTTGTCAGGTGGATTGCAAACTCTTGTAAAAGCACTCCTTTCAGTCAGTTCTGATCCTGCTCTCTCTGCCTGCCCTGCAGATGGTGTGTGGATTCCTGGAGAAAGCCAGTGCAAAGCTGACCAGTCCTGAGAGTTCCGAGTTCGCCAGGTAACACCTGGGAGCTGGTGCTAGTGGGTAAAACTGGTGTGCTCCTGGTGAGCAGCACTAGGGCACTGTCCTGTGTGGGCTGTGCCACCATTGTGCACTTGATGTGACTTGCAGCTGACGTTCCAGCTTGGTCGGGCAGTGGTAGTGATGCCACTGTTAACCAGCTGTGTGTCCTTCTCGGCTGCAGACTCTCCATCCTGGACCTGGTAGTGGCAATGGCACCCTATGCTGATGAGCAGTCCCTGGGCTCCCTGTACCGTACCATCCAGCCTTCCCTCCAGGTGAGTTGGTCCCCAGCCCGGACAGGTGCAGGCGCTGCAGTGGGGCACCGTCTGCTTGCTGCCAGCTTGGACTCACACTGGTGACTGAGCAGCTGCCGTAGGGGATAGGTCTCTGCTGGGTGGTGTGGGGTGCTGGTGTCCCTTCGGACACCGTGGTGAGGGGCTGCCTTGACAGTGGGAGCATGTTGGCTGTCCCTGCAGAGCAAAGAGCGCAGCATGCAGAAGAAGGCGTATCGCGTGCTGGAGGAGGTGTGTGCTGCTCCCCATGCTCCCTGCCAGGCCTTTGTCCGCTCCCACCTCCAGGACCTGCAGGCAGCGCTGCTGGACTCGCTCAAGAGCGCAGCATCCCCAGCCAAGAGGGTGAGAGCAAGGGCTGTGCTGGTGGTGATCAGCCACTGCTGGGAGAGAAGGGATGGGGTGGGTGGCAGGGGTAACTGGGTGTGTGTCCCTGGGTGTACCAGTGCTGGTCTGTTTCTTTCCCCAGCCCCGGCTGAAATGCCTGTTCCACATCGTGAAGCAGCTATCTGCAGAGCATGAGCCTTTTGTCACTGCCCTGGTCCCAGAGGTGAGCATGGTCCCTGTGAGGAGCTGGCTGGTTCTGGCTGTGGTGGTGGCAGCAGTGGTGACATGCCTGTGTTCGTCCAGGTCATCCTATGCACCAAGGAGGTGTCGGTGGGGGCCCGCAAGAACGCCTTCATGCTGCTTGTGGAGATGGGGCATGCTTTCATCCGCTTTGGACCCACCCCTGAAGGTGAGCTTCTGTTCTACTTGCTCAGCCCCATGGCCACTCTGGCCCCAGGGAGATCAGACCCATGGCCAGCATCCTGCTGAAATGGTCCAGGAATGCTGCTGGACACAGAGCAAGTCGGGGCCTGAGAGATCTCCCTCTTGCAGAGGCTATGCAGCGGTTCCTGCTCCTGATCTATGTGGGGCTCACTGGCTCAGTCACCATGATCAGCTGCACCGTGCTGGCACTGACCCGCCTGTTCTTCGAGTTCAAAGGTGAGCAGGAGCAGGAGAGCTGGGGGGATGAGGCAGAGCCCTCCAGCGAAGGTGGGTGCTGGGAGGAAGCTGTCTGTGGCTGAGTCCCACCATGGTTGCAGATCATCTGGAGTTCAGTGTGGTGGAGCAGCTCCTGCAGAACATCTGCCTGTTGCTGGCCTCCCGCACACGGGATGTGGTCAAGGCAGCCCTGGGATTCCTGAAGGTCATACTGGTGCTGGTGGACACCAAGCTCCTGGCCAAGCATGTCCAGACGATGGTGAGATCATGCACAGGGTGCCTTGAGGAGGGTAGTGGGCAGAGCTGTGGCTGCCTTGGGCAGCCAGGGGTATCTCCAGCTGCACTCTGACTGGGAGCCAAGGAAACAACCTTGATCTTAGCGGCTGAGATGGCAGCAAGGAGGCCCCTCTCCTGAATCCTGGCATAGACATGCCAGAAAAGCCCCAGCAGTGCCAAGCAGGGAGAACTCCCCATGGCCCTACCTGGGGCAGACATGGAGAGATGGCAGCAGGGTGAACAAGGTGGCCATGCAGATAAAGGTTGGGAGGCTGGGTCCCCAAGGCAGGAGTGCTTTGGTCTTGAGGGTCTCTGTCCTGACAGCTGGAGGCTGTGGGGAACCTTTCAGATGACATGAGACGCCACTTCCGTATGAAGCTGCGAAACCTCTTCATCAAGTTCATCCGCAAGTTCGGGTAAGCCAGGGTCTCCTGGGGTGGCGAGGGAGCTCTCTGGGAAGCAGTGTGGGAGAAGGTGGGTGCTGACTGCTCTCTGTGTGTTTCCTCAGCTTTGAGCTGGTGAAGGGGCTGCTGCCGGCCGAGTACCATAAGGTGCTGGTGAACATCCGCAAGGCGGAATCCCGGAGCCGCAAGCAGCGTGCCCTGAAGAAGGCAGCTGCGGATATGGATGAGGAGGAGGCACCACCACCACAGCCCAGAGGAGACAGGTGAAGATGGGCTTGGGGTGAAGAAGGAGCAGCCCCCACAGGGGGCTTGGCACTGGATCTGCTCAGCTGGTCTTCTAGAGATGCTGGAGACATCTCCAGGGCTGCTGTGCATTGTGGGGCAGGCTGCATCCCTGGGCCTAATCCATTTTCCATCATCGTGTCCACCTTTTGACCAGTATGGAGGAGATCCTTGCTGACTCAGAGGATGAGGAGGAGGAAGAGGAGGAACGGCAACGGAGCAAAGAGTGGAGGAAGCAAGCACGGCAGAAGGGCCAGGCATGGCTGAAGGAAGGGGAAGATGATGAGCCCCTCAACTTCCTGGACCCCAATGTGTCCCAGCGGGTGCTGGGTAAGGAGTGGAGCTTCAAATGGGGCTGGGGTGGGACAGATGGGGCAGGGGCTGGTGCAATGCACAGGGGCCCTGGGGGTACATCTGCCCCCAGAAGTGGGTCCTTCTCCAGGCTCTGACCCATTTCTCTGTGAGCAGCCACCAAGCCAGGCCCCAAGCGGTCCAGAGGAGTGAGCCAGGATTTCCAGATGTCTGAGGATGGACGCCTCATCATCCATGAAGAGGAAGAGGAGGGGGATGATGATGAAGCCAAAGGTACTGCCTGGGCTGACAGGGGCCACTCTAGACTTGCTCTGGGTCTCTGAATGGTTTTCATCCTGCCACCTGCATGTGAGATCTTGGGGGGATGTGGGTGGAAGTGGCAGGAATTGGCATGGCCTTGTGTCACACCCAGTGGCTCTCTTCTGGGCCGCTGCCCGGGGGAAGCAGTCACCTACATCATCAAGAGGGTGCTGGTTCAGCAGGGGCACCCTGCTACTGCAACCCCCTCCAGGGGCTAGCACAGTACCAGGGCTCTCCCATGCCCTCATCACGCACTGACCTTGTCCTGTACCATAGGAGCAGATGAGGAGATGGCAGATGTGCTGCAAGATGTGGGTCTCCGCAGTGTGAGTATGGGGCTCGTGGTCCTGAGGAGATGCTGGGGGAACTCATCTTTGCCAAACCACTGCCTGTGCCATGGCAGCTGCAGCTCTGCCCAAGAGGCCAGTGGGGACACCGGGCAATTGCCAGCTGCCTGGAGGGGTGCGGGAAGTTGGCTGGGATAGGGATGTGCTGTCTGGAAGGTCTCTGGGTGCCCATGGGAAGAAGCAGCAGGTTGGGGGTCGATGGGAGGGCAGAACTGTAAGGACAAGCCAGCTGCAGGGTTCCTGCTGCCTTTTTCTGCAGAAGAAAAGTCAGAAGCGTCGGTTCAGAGAGGAGCCAGATGATGAGGAAGCTGAGGCCGGAACCTGTTCTCAGTATAGAGGTAAGTCCTCTGCCTGTGCCCAGTCTGGGGCTCCCCAGAGGGCCAGTACCCATCTTGCTGTGCTGCTTCAGGGCAGCTGGAGCAAAGGTCACAGGATCACAGACTGGGTAAGACTGGAAGGGATCATAGTGTGTGATCTGGTCCAGCCTCCCTGCTCAAAGTGTCATCCCAGAGCACATGGCACACAATTGCATGCAGATAGTTCCTGAATATCTCCATTGTGGGAGACTCCAGAATGCCTCTCTAGGCAGTCTGTTCCAGGACACAGTTACCCAGACAGCAAAGAAGTTCTTCTCATGTTCAGGTGGAACTTCCTGTGCATCAGTTTCTGCCATTGCCTCTTGTCCTATTGCCCAACAGCACTGAGCAGAGCCAGACTCCATCCTCTTGACACCCTCCCTTCAGATACTTAGAGACACTGATGAGGTCCCCTTTTAGATGCCTCTTTTCCAGGCTGAACAGGCCCAGCTCTCAGCCTTTCCTCATAAGAGAGATGCTCCAGTCCCTTAATCATTCACTCGACCAGCTCCATGAGCTCCATGTCTCTCTTGTACTAAGGAGCCCAGAACTGGACACAACATTCCAGGTACATCCTCACTGGGGCTGAGTTAGAGGGGCAGGATCCCTTTCCTTGACCTGCTGGCAGTGCTCTTCCTTAGTGCACCCCAGGACACCACTGGCCTTCTTGGCCATGAGGGCACTGCTGGCTCACGAAGAGCTTGCTGTCCACCAGGATCCCAAAGTCCTTCTCCGCAGAGCTACTTTGCAGCAGGTTCGCCCCCAGTCTGAACTGGTGCCTGGGGTTATTCCTCTCCAGGTGCATTTACCTTCGTTAATTTCAGGCAGTTCTCTGCACATCTCTCCAGAGATTTTGCTTGTGGGAAATCGCCACTCCTCTGCTGTCCTGACACCCAAGAGCTGGAGACAAAAACAGGAACAGCTTCCACAGTGTAGAATTAGGCAGGGGGAGCCCTAAGACCCCCTTCCAACACACATTCTCTTTTCCAGCTGGAGGCTCTGGGATCCATCGGCAGCTGAACAAGGAGCCAGCCTTTGGTGCAGAGTACAGATCCAAGGTGAGGGACCCATGGGGTTGCAGGGTTTGGGTGGGGGGACACTTGGACTTTGCTGGGGCAGGGAGCGCCATTTGTGTTGGGAGTCTGGTCCAGTAGCACCAAGGTTGGAGGGGATCTCTGCTCCAAGAGGAGCTGCCAAACACTCAGTATCTCTGAACACTGCCAGCCCATTTCAAAGTTCCTGTCCTAATCCTTGCCATGGACAGTTCCTGCTCACTGCTCAAAGCAGGTGTCTGTAGCACCGTCTTGGTGGGAAATCAGCTCCCAGGGCAGTGTGCTCAGCTGGCACCCCACTGCAATACAGTCTTTGGGATATCCGGGTGGCAGGGTTGCATTGGAATGGGATACACATGTCTTCCCTGGTGCTGCATCTTCTCCCATGTTGCTGTCTCCCACAGAAAGGTAAAGGTGACGTGAAGAAGAAGGGTCAACTCGACCCCTATGCCTACATCCCCCTGAACAGAGCTAAACTCAACAGAAGGTGAGGCTAACCAGGAAGGGCACAGGGGTGGGAACAGGTTTGATCCTGCTTTTCGTTAGGGTTTTTTGGTGGGTTTGGGAGCTCCCTGTCATCTGCTGTGCCGTTCCTTGTGGAGTCTGGAGCAGCATCTCCATGTGCTAGGTGTGCTCAGTGCCTGCACCAACCCAGCTTGTGCTCCTTGCTCCCTCCAGGAAGCGGGCGAAAATGCAGGGCCAGTTCAAAGGCCTGATGAAGGGAGCCCAGCGTGGGGCCAAAGCCGGCCGCAGGAACCGTCTGAAGTCCCAGCGTTCCTGAGGAGACTCAGGTGCTTGACCTGCTCCTACCCAAGGACACAGCATCCTGTGAGTGGAACAGCTGGGGGTCCTCTTGATGGTGACCTCCATTTGTTTGAGACTCCCTGGGAAGCCACTTAGATGTATTATGGACTGATGGCCCTTCTGTGCCTGGAGAAAGATGCTGGGTTGCCTGGTACAGGCATGGGTGTGTGTGTGTGTGAGAGAGCAAGTAATATGTAAAGAATTGTCTATATTGATAAATACCCTCTGTTCTTACCCAGCCCAGATTCCTCGTCTCCTTCCCTTCAGAGCTTGCGTAACTCTGCTCTGCCTCCTGTCCACGTGCAGTGGGTCCTTCTGCCGCTGCAGAGCTGCATCCCGCAGGGCTCACGCCAGCATCAGCCTGGACTTGGAGCCAGAGCCCTCTCTCCTGCATTGGGCTTGCCTGGAGGCTGCCAGGAGCAGCACTGTGGGGCAGAGCAGTGGGGCACACGTGCAGTAGGGCTGAGGTATGGAGCTGGCCATAGAACAAAGCCACAGAGGATGAAGTCCTTACAACCAGCTTTCTTTAACAAACTCCTCCTTGGCAGGCTCTTCTGCCCAAAACCGTGGCCAGGGAATCTGTGCCATGTGGGAAGTGTCTGCCATTTGGCCACTGGACACTTTTCCTATATCCATTTGGACACTTTTCCCATATCAGCCATGCCTGATGGCGGGGCAGGAACAGTTCACTGCAAATTTCTTCAAACTGGCTGGAAAACTGCTCCAGCAAACCTCTTGTGGCTTGCTATTTCTCTTACCTTTGAGAGCTGAGGAAAGCCCTTTGCTCTGACCACTTCCTGCCAGCTAGACCTGCGCAGCACAAGTAATCCTGGACCTTTTTAGCCGCTCAGCCCTGTCACATTGGCCTGAGCATCCGTTTTTTCCCAGCTACTTCTACGCTGAGCCCAAAAGATGGTGCTTGGCCAAAGTGTGCTGAAGAGAGCAGAGCTGAGGGTAGTGGACACAGGTCCCATTGCTCGCACTGCAAAGAACAAATGTTGGTGAACGTAGCTGGCTTTCCCTTCCTCTTCCATATTAAAAAGCCTTCAGGCCTTTGTAATTTCCTATTGTGGCAGCTTACATGCTGGAATTGCAACGCTTCTCAGTTCTCTAATAAGCTAAAGGGATTGTGCTTGTTCAGCCTCTTAGTGCAGGCTTCTTTCTGGAGGCTGCAAATCCAGTTTTGTGGCTTTCTTATGTGCTTGGGTTTTTTTGTTTTTTTTTTTTCCAAGATCCTTTTAAAAGCCTGGGATGAAGGAGGAGCTCTTGTACTGATGCTGGTCCTGCCTTGTCAGGAATGCTGTTCCATTTATGCTTTCCCACCCAGGGCTCTCACTGGGACCCTTGAGCCCCAAGACCATGTTGAGGTGCTGCTGCTCATCCTGCCAGAAGGGAGCTCACAGCCTGGCCTATGGGATGGGCTTCTCCAGCAGCACCTTGTGACCAGGAGCTACACCCATCTTCCACTGCTGCCTGCAGCCTGGGCCTGATGCTCTCCCCTCCCCTGAGAGCAGGATGGGGAGACAGGCAGCAGTCACCTTCTGAGACACCAACACCTGTAACCTGTGGCTCTAGGCCCAGCAGAGCTATCTGTCTTCCTGCTTTCCCTTCTCTCCTTGGAGACAGGGCCTGGAGAAGGCTGTAGCTAATTTATTTACGAGCTCCAACTTACTCACTGTATTGTTCTTCATTGCATGTTGCTGCTTAAATTAGTGCATGGCCTGCATGGAACAGAAGAGTTTATTAGCACAGAGGATGGTGTTCGCCTGAGCCGGTGTCCAGAGAACAGATTCTACTGCAACAACATCTTGTTAATCAGCTAATTAATCATGTAATGCAATGGAAACCCTCGGCAAGGAGATGTCATCCTGCCTGAGAAGGCTGGCTGCAAGTCAAGCCTGCTCCCCACCAGCAGCTTCCCCTGGCAGGGAGCAGAGCTGCACTGTGGGGGCCCTCAGGAGCCTTACCACAGCTCTCTGATAAGGGGCAGGGTGAGGGGTGGTGTGGGTCCTGCCTCCTTAAGCTACCTGCCACAAATATTTTGCGGTTACCCAGGGAGAAGCACAAGTTGGGGACCTGGAGAGATCCTTGGCTTTTGCTGCTCAAGCTGGGAGGTGGCTTGAAGGCTATGTGTTCACCCAGCAGGCTCTTAAACCATGCAACTTCTTCCCACAAATACCAGAGTTGAGCTACACTTGCGTATGCCATTGTCCCAAAGGGTTCCTAACCCTTGCAGATACCAGCTCGAGGAGAGGCTGGCAGGACTAAGAGGTTGCCCCCCAGTGCTGCCTGGGTGGCCCCTGGACTGTCTGGGACAGTTGCAAATGCCTACCCTGATTTTTAAAGCTTAAAATCAGGGACAGATGTGCCCTATGGGGCTGTGCCCACCCAACATCCAGATGGACCCATCCTCTAAGCACACTGCAGTGCCTTTCAGGCTTCCCCGGTTCAGAGTTGGGATTCCTCACAGACATGGTGCAGGGATGGGAAAACCCTCCAGGGGACAGCAGTATAAGAGGAGCTTTGGTGTTAAAGCTGAAATGATTGGCAGCAAGATAATTAAGTGTGGAGGTTTAAAATGCCAAGGGACCACTCCAGCTGAAATCTAGTCAATTAAAAAAATACTACATTAATTCCTAGTCCTCTCAGCACTCTGATCTAGAGTTTCAATTGTTTCTAAATTGTCTGTCTTTCTGTAGTTGCTACCTGAGCACTGCAAGTGCAGCAAGTGTGCAGGGCCACAGGGACCCTTACTGTAGGCAAGCCAGGTGCTTTCACCCACAAAGGGGGAAAAAAGGGAATAAAACTGCTCTTCCAGTGTCTTACGTTCTCTAATTTGTCCTTGATGGAGAGCAATGATAAGAAATACTCAAGCCGAGATGGGAGTTGCAGTTTATGGTGGAACTCGTGCTTCTTGGAGCATTTGGTGCAGCCTCTGCACCGGGGTCCATCAGCCCCCGTGTGAGTTTCCTTGCCACGAGATGGTTGCGGCTCCCGCTCTGCTGCTGCGGGCCGAGGCTCGCGGTGGCGGGGTGCTCAGCACCGCGGGAGGCGGCGCCCAAGGCCTGCGCCGCCGGCCTACAACTCCCAGCACGCCGCACGAGTGGCCGTTCCCCCACACCCGCCCCCTCGTGCGCGCGGATCGGCCGTTGCCCGTTCGAACCGGCCAATAGCGGCGGGGCGGTGCTGGCCGCAGCCAATGGCGTCGCGCAGCGCGGGCGGGGCGGGGCCGAGGGGGTGACGCGGCGGGCCAATGGGCAGGCGGAGCGGCAGGTATGAGATGGCGGCGGGAGCACCGGCGTCCGGCGGCCGCAGGTAGGAGCGGGATCCCGGGCACCCCCTCGCCCCGTCCTGGGCCGGCGGCGTGCTGTCCTCACCCCTCGCCGCCGTGTTCCGGGTCGGGCACCCCGCACCAGCCGGTGGGCAGGCGCCGGCCTGTGCGCCTCGGCCCGCCCATTGCGGCGCTACCCCTGCAAGCCGCGCCGTCGCCGTCCCCGCTGCCGCGCTGCCCGCCGGTGCCCCGGCACCTTAACGGAGCTGTCGGGCTCAGTGTTCCGGCGGCTCTGGAGCTCGGCCGAGCCGCCGCGCAGTCCCGCGGGGGTCACGGTAGGACCCCGTGTCCCCGCGGGCCGGGCAGCGGGAGAGCGCTCCCCGCGGCGTCTCGCTGCTGCATTGCGGGGAAGCGCCGCCCGCTCCTCTGCAAGGGGAGAGATCGCTCTCCAGCCGCCCGGCCCGGGCAGGGGGTGTTCCCGGGGGCTGACGAGGCGCCGTGCCCGCCGTGCGGCTTTGCCCGGCCCCGCTGCTGCGGGAGCCCCGCCGCGCTGCGCCTGGGCTGGCTCGCTCCTCCTGCAGCCGCAGAGCCGGCGCCGAGCGCTTGGCAGTTGCGGGGTTTGGTAGGGTGATGGCACTATATAGACTTGCTTCGCACCCAGCCCTCCTTCTCCTTTGCTTTGTCCGCTCTGCGCGCGTTATTCTGGCTTTTCAAACACGCAAGCGATGTCAGCTTCACGTAATTCACCTTTAGCACACACTTCTGTATGCATCACCATTCTGTTACTGCTGCAATAAAACAGCAAGGGCTGCATGGGCACCTCGCTAGAGCAGTGTTGTCGGATGACTGTTAAAAGGCTGCGGCATCTTTTTTTTTTTTCCCCTCTCTTTTTTTCTTCCCCCTATGTGTGTGGTGTGTAGCTGCAAACTGAGTATACTTTGAATGGTAATTCTTGTGGATAAATAAATACAGTTGAGGGCTGATGCCTCCTACCCAGCCTGATTCACAGCTGGTGCCATCCTGTTCTCTGCTGAGTGGGACCCATCCCGATGGCACTTGCTCTGCTTATCTGGGGGCACTGCTGTGGTGCCTGGGTTGGGGCAGAGCATTGCCCTGGAAGGAATGAAGAGATGGTGTTCATTGCAGTGTGTTTGGGCAGGGAGTGCCTAAAATGCTGGACCTGGTAAAGGGATGAGTATGCTCCGTGCAGCTGATACTTAAAATGTCATTTTGGATAAAGCATTTTTAACATGGCCTGGATCAGCCTAAATGACTAAATTTTTTTTTTTTCTACGGTGGCAGTTGTCCTTAGGATGTATTCCCTTGCGCTTTATCCCCCACCCCTCCGCAAGCAATTATGTTAATGTAAAGCCTGAAGTACAAGTTTTCCTCCAGCACTGCCTGTCACCCACAGGTAGCGCTAGAAAATCGATCTCTTGCTTTGCTGGTCTATCACCACACAGACCACAAAGCTTGCTTTTTTCGTGCTTTTGCCCCTGTTTCCTCTCATCTGGAGAGAAGTGCAAGTTAGCCAGTAAAGCTTGCATGCTGTGCGTGTGGTATTATAGCATGCTGACTTAAAGACTGGAATTAAAAGCTGGTTGTCTTAAACTCCTTACCAAATGTTACTGAACACGACAAAAGACGATTTGTGTGGGTCTCTCTCTTCTGTTTGTGGTCTCTCTAACCTCTGCCTAGTTCTTCATAACTGAGAATGAAGATTGCAGTGTGCCAGAGTGCTCAATTTCAAAAGAGAAACATCTGTCTGTTTAATGAATGCATTTAATGTCCGACTCAAGCAGTGCTTAAATGCTTTGCCAGGCACTCTTGTCAGCCATTTGATATGGCAGGGGTGGGATGAGCAGAAGGGAAAAAGCCATGGGTCTCCGGAAGAAGCTGGAAAAAGCCATAAGGCATCTTGCTAAAGTGGCTTGATAGAGTGGCACTGCACAACTGGACAGCAAGAGCTCACATCGTAAACAGGTTATGAAAGGAGACACAGTTGCCATCTGTGTTTTACTGGCAATGGGAAAATGTTCACTGTAAACATGACTTAATGGCAAAAAATCAAAGTGACTTGCTGAGGGTCAGGCAGAAAAAGTGGTTGATTTCAGAGTTAAAGCCAAGTCTGAACACATGGCTACTTTTCTCTGAAGATAGCCTGGGAGCTGTGGACAATCTTATTCAAACATTCCCTTTTCCACAGCCCTCATGAGAATCTTTGAGACCTAGACTTGAGTTTGACCCCCTACTCAGTCCAAGTCCTGTGAGGTACGCATCTGAACCGAACTCAAGGCCGTGTTGTATTTGCAGTATTTTTGTGTGTTTGCATGTAACACCCTGTCCTGTTCCCATCCAGAGTGGAATGGGCTTTGACAACAGGATCCTTGTTCTGCTACACTTCAGTTTATTGTCTGTTTGCGTGAAGGGGGAGCATTGCTTCCCACATAGCCCAAAGCAGCGTCTGGGTCTCCTTGCCAGCCTGGTCGTTGCCTTGTTGCTGTGTGCACATTTACATGCCTATGAAAATGTCACAGAGCTTCGTTATCACTCCTTTAAAGGTGCCTGGGCACTCAGTTCAGTCTGAAACTGAAGCACTGAGTGCTGGACACTGCTGGGAAATCAAATGCCTTGTCCTAAAGGTCAGAAGTCCTCAGCGTGTGTAGGTTTAGTAAGTGGCATGAACAGATGGGAAGGAGATGGGGCAGCGTGGAAATGTTGGCTAATATCAAATGGTTGCAATGAAGTCAAGTCTGTCTTGGAAATACTGTCCCTCTGTATGTTGGCTTGGGCTCCTGGTCACAGCTGAGGCCTTATATTTTCCAGTTGTTTTGAGTCTAGCTCTTTCTGTAGGATCTCATTTTCACTTGCCCTTTAGCTGGAGGCAGGAGCAGTGAGCCGAGGCCCTTTCCTTGCCCTGCGCTCTGCTGGATGCAGACACAGCTCTGCTGTGCTGCTGCCATGCAGGCTGTTAGTGATCCTAGGGGCTGACACCACGGGCTCCTGTGTTCCCAAGTCACAGGGCTCTTGGAGTCAGCATGGGCAGAGAAATGGGAAGAAATGTGACTGCTTGGTGGGATAAATTTGGCTGATGTTTTTCAGAGCTTCACAGGTCTGGTGTGTGTGTCCCTGGCCTCTCATCCTGGTAATGCATTACGCTTACTGTGGTATCCGACAAGAGCATTGGGCCCTTTGCTCCAAAGTGCAAAACCCTCATTCCTTGACTCCCGGCCTTTCTCACCTCTATACTAGGTAATTGCAATTAAGCTATCTAGAATTTCCTCATAAATTTTATTTTCAGAAACTGTAGATAGCAGGGAATGTGATAAGCTGCTTAATAATTGCCTGCCAGCTGGCTTACAAGAACTTTTAATGTGTTTGCTTTTGGCCTATAAAGCTCTAATAATTTGGAGTCCGGCCAAAACATCCTTTCTTCTTGAGCGGTAATGTGGCAGCTCTGATTTTCAGAGGCAGGAATTTCTCAGGGGAAATGGCATTAGTTTTCCTTTTTGTTTTTCTGGAGCTCATACTCAAGGTTGAAACATAGCTTTATGGTTTGGGACTTCCATATGGGCATTCCTACAGCCCTGCTTGCAAGCTGTCATATAGCAGGAGACAAGCATGCTGTGGCTCTCCGTGCCTTGGAGAGCGGGAAGCCTTTTAGGGAACATCCTCACAAGCTCTCAGGGGTTCCTGGAACTCTCCTCACGCACATGCCACTCTGCATTCTTTTGAGTGGCCCCTGGAGCAGTGTATAAATATATCACAGTTCCCTGGTCTCTCCAGTGAAACAGAGTCGATCCAGACAGAGATGAACTGTCAGGCAGGATGGGAAGAGAAGCTGTATCTTACCAGAGTTGCATAAAGTGACACTATAGCTTATTGTCATATGAATTCTGCTATCTGTGTACAATATTCCAGTTTTTGACATCCTAGCCTGCCCAAGATCCCTTCAAAAGCCCTAGGCCCCCACACTGCTCAGTTTGGTGAGTTAATTGGGCTGCTTTGTGCATCTCTGTCTCTCTGGTACTGCATGCTGTGCTGCTCTGTGGCGGGCCCAGCCTGTTTATCTGTGTGCCTCAGCAGCCCTGACCAGATGTCACCAGCTTATTTAAATGCTGGCATGCATCCAGGTGTTCCTCATCACAATTCCAGCTTGTAAGAGTTTACACATCTGGAACAAGGGATGTGGCCTCTGACATACTCAGTGGTGTCTGCAGAGGATTGCTGATGAGGAGGGATTTGATGTGCTGTCGTCCTTTGCAAACACCACTGTGATACAAAACACAGATGCAAGGATGCAGCTTGTTCACTGCACCTCTGGAGCGTTGTGGAATTACAGAATGAACAAAACCAAGAGCTGTGATTCCTGGGTACCTTCATCCTCTGTATTTGCCAGGCTGTGACTACAAAACCTCACCAACAGTACTGTGGGGAGCCGGCTGTGGGTCCTGACCCAGGTGTCAGTATCCTCTCAGTCCAGAAAAAGCAACTGCAGCCAAGCAAACCTGTGAGTGCTGCAGCACACTGTACTCAAATTGTGGTGCTTTGCTTAAGCACCAGTCTACCAAGTGATAGTGGGATGGGATTCCTAAATGTGTTCTGGGCACCAGCTGGTGCTACCAATTTTGGGTATCATCCTGTGGGAGGGCTGGAGGAAAACATCCGTCCTGCCTTGCTGGGTTGCTCTGAGTTCCCAGACTGGTTGCTACAATAGCTTGTTAACTTTGCTGTGTTGTTTTTGTGTAATTGCTTGGTTTTTCATGTCAGAAGTAAACCTGATTGTTATGGGTTGCTGTCTACAGATGGTAGTTCTACTCTGACCTGGACACTAGCTTGGAGCTACTGGACTGAGAAGCATCTAGATGGTGTATCTTTGCTGGTCTCTGAACTCCATTTCATCCTGCCTCTGAAGGATGCCCTAGGGCTCTTACCTTCAAGAGTAAGGGTGAGAATCAGAGGTGCATGCAGCAATTTTGGAGTGCTAGAGGCCAAGGAGATATAGGTAGGACTGGGCCATGCCTCTTATTGGCTTGCAGTACACTCAACATAGGGAAGTAAAGAGGATAAAGACATTTTAAAATGAGAAGAGCAAGAGAATGCTGTCATTATTGGCGACTGGAAAGTACCCACCGGCACACTGGGGGTATGGTAGACACGTTTGGTGGGAAGTGGCTGTGAGGCTTCCTCGGGCTGCATCCCACCCTGCAGTGAGGGTCTGGATGTGCCACACAGTGCCCTGTGGCACTGCCAAGCTTCTCCAGCTCCCTGGCACTGCTGGCTTGTTATCTCTGCCTCACCAGCGGCTCCCAGCCAGTGTGTGGAGCTCAGCTCTTGCCTCCTCAGCCCCACATCCCAGCCATCCCTGCCTGATAGCTTTCAAACCAGCTCCTTTGTGCTCAGTCCCATGTCACCCCTTGCACAGAAGCTGGATTTCTTCTAAATGTCTGCAGTGTGACCTGATTATTTTTCCTGTCCTTCCTCGCCCTCCTTTTTAACAGTGTCTACAGAAAAGCTGGCAGAGTTCAGTTATATCAGTCATGCTGACTGATAGTGCTGCCTCTTCTCTTGGGATTCCTTCTCTTTTCTGTCCCTCCAGCATTCATTTCAGATTTAGCTATCAGCCCTCTATAGCCAGGGTATTGCCTTTGTTCTGTTTGTACAGCACAGAGCACAGCGGAGTCCCCAGCTGTGACCGAGGTTCCCAGTGCCACAGTGATAAAAGTGAGCAGATCAGTAACGAGAAGAGGCAGCTGCTGCCATCTAAAAAGATTCCGTTTTGGTGCTGGTTTTAGTGAAATCAGGATTGGATCTAAGGCTCTTCTTGTATTGCTGCTCCCAGTAGGAGTTTATATTAAAATAGATACACAAATGCATTGACAGTCATGAGAATCAGAGCAGCATTCCTATTTAACACTGTTTGACTGTGTTAGTCTGATCTTAAGGCAGACATATGAGCTTGCAGATCTTTAATGTAAAATTGCTGGATTTCTGGTGGTAGCTGACTTTCTGCATTTTTTACAGGGTCTTGGGTAGTCAGCTGAGCCATCACAGAGTGTGGCAGCATCCAGACCTGTGGTGGTGGCGCTGGGAAGGAGACTTGATGAGGAGCAACGCAGTGAACGTGCAGTTCCTCTCTAAGGCACCCCTTGGTTCTTTCCCTCCTAGCACTAGAAGGCATCTGGATGCTCTGATGTTGTGATGGCTGATTGAAGTACTGCTTGATTGACTTTAAAATATTCCAGTGGATATTATTAAAAATATCACAAAGAATTCACTCAGGTCAAACTTGAGAAATTTCATGCTGAAATGCAAATTTCTTGATGTTTCACATATATCAAGCTGTCTTGCTACTGCTGTTTTCTTTGACGCTGGTAATATATTGCATTTTCATTTTCTTCCAAAGCACGGACCCCCACCCCTCCCAACCCTTTTATCTTTTCAGACAGGTCCATCTCCTCCAGGTTCTCATCACAGATGTGTAGCCAGTGTTGTCAAGATCTACTCTGAGTCCTTTACTGACACAGAATTTGCATTCATAGATGATAGCAGTGACATGGATAACCAATATACCTGATTTCCAAAAGGTGGCCAGGAGTTGCATTAGTTCTGGGTTGTTGAGCACAGGCTACCATCACATAACAGCAGCTTTCTTAGCCAGCTCCTTGCTGTTTAAATTGTATATTATTATCTGGTTCTCATAGCCAAAAGGCTGAATCACTCTGTGTAAGTTTTTTAAATGTGAAGAAAGCAAAGCAGAAATTAAAAAGGCAGTGTTATCTCATAAGGCTTACTTGTGTCGAGGCTAGAGACAGTAGGCAGGGATTGGCACCCACTGTGCTGTGCACTGTGTACTCATCACAAAAGGACTCTGCCCCTACAGACCTTATGAGTATAACCCTGGGCAAAAATTACTGCGTGTTTTTCTTGACATTTTTCAGAGGCAAATCAGTCATCCTATGAAGAGTTAGGGTGCCAAGTCTGAGGTCTGAATGTGATCTTTGTTACACCATCTTACAAGAATGTCAGTCTGAAGTACAGCCCTCAAAGCAACTTTAACTGTGAAGTCACTTCTAATGTCTCTGCAGCCCATTCCCATTAGACTACTTTTATTTTTTTATTCTTTTTTAATCTAGGAAATAATTTGTCTTCTAGTCCTTTTGTACTTAAAATGATTCCATATAATTCCACTATGGTTCTTTCATCTCTTTGCAAAATCTGGGATGGCTCCTTTCTGGCTCTGGAAATACTGTCTTCAGACATCCTCATTAATTGATTCCTTACTCTGGCACAACATAGGAAACAATGCTACTTCTCCCTCCCTGGGGAAATCCGAGCCTCTGCGCATCTGTCCCATGTCCCTTTGTGCTTAGCCAGGCAGAGAATTGTTCACGTTTTGTGTTCTTCAGCACTGCCCGCTTATCACCCTGCTCTTAGTATTTGGTAGCAGCCTGGCTCTTTCTTATAATCTAAAGATTTTGTTATTATAGAGGGAGATTTTGTTCTATTATCTTGCCTTATTTTCCAAAGCTCTTTAATCCTTTTACTCCTATTTGATAAAACTTGTCACTGCGGTGTGTCTGAAGCATTAGGGCCTTAGTGATGACATACAAAGTGTGCAAAATGGCACTGGAGATGGATTTTGCCCACTGAATTAGACACATCAGGCTCCTCTGAAATCTTTAGCTTTCAGTGTATCCACTTTCCCAGCTAGACAAACATAGCTGATGCCTTGCCCCAAAGGTAACTCTTCCTTTACTTTCTTTCTTGCCTTCTGTTCTCCTTATGCTCTATTTCATGTTTCTTGAACCTTTCTTCTGTCACATGTGTGGACTTAAAACAATATAAAATCTGTGAAAGCCACTAAACCAGCTCCATCTCACCTATCCAAATGCAAGCTTGTTGCCACGTGAGCTAATCTGCCTGCTTGCACAGCTCTTGCACCACAGGTTTGATCACCGGGTTTTGGCAGTTAAAGTCTCATTTTTGTCCTAGTTTCCAAGGCATTTCCCTGGCCTGGATCTAGTTACCTTAGGGATTAATTGATCCATCATGATTTTGACCTCCTGCACCATCCACTCCCCATGAAATGATGGGGCTGTCATGCCTGAAGCAAAAACGTTGTGTGTGACAGACAGCTTTCTTTGTGACTTGGCTGGGATCACAGGCTTTGCCTCTGAAGGATACTAGAATGGCAAGAATCTCAGCACAATATAGGACCCATTTTTTTTAATCTGCTGTCTTAATCACAACCCTATTAGAACAAGGTTTTATTATTCATTGGGATTTGATTATATTCATGAGACTGGAGAGGAAGCTATTTATTCCTTTATTTTATTGTCTTTTGACGTGTCGTAAAGCAATCTGAGATCACAGCATATACAGAATATAACTCTGTAATTGCAAGCAAGGCAAAAAAAAGGCAATAAACTCCATGAATACATGTTTGTCTCCCCTTTGCTGCTGTTATATAAACTGTGAGTGTAGGTAGAGTACATCCATCTCTCTTTTTTAACAGGAAAACAGCAGATGGGGCACATGGCTCTTTCTGAAGGTTATGGTGTGTGCAGCAGTGAGGATTGGCAGGGTTATTGTGTGTAAAGCCAGTGGGGGCTTTATCTTTGCTCAGAAATAGGAGTTTGCTTCACATTTCCATTTTGATTAGCAATAATGATACAAAGGCAAATTTTCTGTGCAAGGAAGAGCTGCTAATAAAGTGACCTTTCAAAATTAAGTAGCTCATTGAAGTGCTATATCACAATAAGCGTATACAAGGCTGGTCCCAGCTGCAGCAGGCAGGGAAACTGGATGGGAATCCAGAGAAACGTGGAACAGGAATCCTGAAGTGGATGAGCGGCACGTGGTGGCACAGTAATGGTAGCAAAGAGCAATGGCCAGGTGCTGTTTCCAGCTCTGAGGGGCTGATCTACCGTGCTGTCTTTGAAAGGATTGGAAAGTGTGAAAGGCAGGCGCAGAGAGTGTTTCTAGCAAGGTTTCTGGGCACGGGGTTGTGCAGTTAAGGGACTTGGCTATTGTCCTGCCAGTGCCGTAACATCGGTTGTGCTTGGATGCTGTTGGGAATGTGTTTGCATGGCTTTACTCATGGTAAACACAGGGTAGACTTGGAACTATTTTGTGGATTCCTCTTGGATACAGGTGGGAAGCACTTAATACCACGCTGGTCCTAATTCAAAACCCTGGTTTCTATGTAGGAATTATTTGCAGTTAAACTCCAGCTACGCAGCCTTTGGCAAGAGACATGAATCAATTTGTCCAGCTTTTCTTTTCTGTTTTGTCCCTGTGTGAAGGCTGATGCCCAGTGTGTGCCAAGGGGGCCTTTCAGACCCAATAATGCGCCCTTGTGTCTCGTAGCATGCGTGGAATTTGCATAGGCTGTGCTGGGACAGGCAGGTTTCTTTTGTTGCTGGAAACAAGGAGCAAGTTCTTTTCCCTGTCTCTGCTTCCTAATGCCTCTTCAAAAGCTCTCAGCACTCATGTAAGAAATTTACTTTTTTCTATTTATTTTTGCATTAAATGTTGTTAGACTTTGTGCGACTTGTAACACAGGCTGTGCAGAGAAGTCATATCAGTCAGTGCTACTTGACAAAATTGTTTAATTTTCTTTCTGTGAATCTAGATATCTAATTGTCAGAGGGAAGAGATAATCTGTGATGCTTGATGTAACTGCTGCAAAGTATTTGCATATCTTCTCTGTGGGGAAACAAAACTGCTAGTGAGTGAATAACAGTGCACGGATCATTGCAGGCAGGGTCACTGGGCCTATACACTTGCTATTAACCCTTCTCAGGATCTGTATTGCCACAGAATGAGTTGTCATGGGTTTCAGGCAAAGGGCTTGCTCCACATTATGGGCAGAGCTGGCACTTGTTTGTGCATTGTAGCCCTATGCAATGAAATGCGAATATGATCAGATCAATAGGCAGTTGCTTTTTGGCAGCTGATACCGAATTGTTGCATTTTGGTCTTGATTTATTGCAGATAACAAACTGCTGAAAAACAGGCTGGGAGGTGCTCAGCAAAATATGGCCCCCATTTGGAGTCAGCAGTGTGCTTGCTAGGCCACTGAGCCAGGCAGCTGGGAGCCTTTAAGAGCTTTCTAAAATTTTAGATGACCTGGCAGATTGCCTTGCAGTCTGCCTTGCAGACCTTCTTCCTCTCCGTCCTCTTGAAGGCGTCTTTGGCATCCGTGGAGAGCAGTGGCAAGGGGAGGGGGGTTTGGTATGGATTCTCATGATGCAAGAGTTGCTGAGAGCCTCCTTTCCTCTTGTTTCAGCAAGTATCTTTCTTCTTGTGGAGCCTGAGTTCCAGCTTCTGTTCTCTTATTCTGATCACGCATCCTGGAAATCCTGGAGATAGTCTTTCAGGTCAAAAATGTACAGCAGTAGCTCAGATAACTGTTGGGTTTACAGATAATGTGCAGAGGTGGGCTGGAGTTCAGGTGACTTGCCAATATGTGCTTTGATGTCCTCCTGTCGTGAGCTACTGTCAGTTTACATCAGAACAGGAAGTTGCTGAGGTCTCTGAATTAGTAGTGAAGGGTTCGGTTACTTGAGCCAATGGATGTGAGGTTCAGTGGGCTGCAAACACTTTTGGTGGCAGCTGTGTTGAGCAGTGAGCAGGGGTGCCCAGCATGGTCTGAACACAGTGGTATGGCCTCTACCCTTCAGCAGTGAGGAGAGGAAGATCAAGGTGCTCCAGCCTTCTGTAGAAAAGCCTGTTTTGAAGGGAAAGCCTTTATGGGCTCAGGGGTGTTCAGCAGAGCACTTGCGACCCCCCAGGTGCCACACCACATCTAAGGGACTGATGTGATCCCTGGTACATAAGCACAGCATCCCTATTAACTGTGCACTTGGCAGCTGCTCCTGGAAGATGGTGTCCAGTGAGAGCTCACAGCTGAGGATGGATGTAGAAAGAGTGGAAAGTAACAGCTGAAGAATGTTTAAAGAATTGGGGAATGTCACAAGGTGAACACATGCAGTATGTCCAAGCTGAGTGGGTAGGCATCCTCCTCCCAGAGCCCTGGAAGAACTGGCACACCCATTCCCAAAGCCAGGCTATCACTTCATACCTGAGTATGAAATCAGGGCAGTAGCTCATGACTGGAGAATAATGACACTAATCCTCACCTTTAAGTAAAAGAGTGGTGGGAGAAGCAAGCTGGGCAACTCTAGCCTGCGGGCTTGACTTCAGAAACATGAAAATGTTTGAAACAGTGGTGGGAAGATGGTAATGGAAGACCTAGAGGTAGATGGAAATGGGGATAAAAGTTAAGTATGAGCATTAAGAGTGCTGATTAACATGAGATATCTCTTTGATAGCTCTTTGATTTGATTTTCAACATGGTAAATGTACCTATCCTCTGGTAGTGTTATGTACCTGTTCTAGATAACCCTTAGCAGAGCAGGGTCCATCCCCTTTCCCACGCCACATGAGAAGCTTGAAATGAAGAAAGTATGTGTCAGCAGAGAATAGGGAAGTCAGATAAAGCGCATGAAGAGATGAAAGAGAGGTAAGAACTGGATGAGCTGAAAAGGGGTGATGTAGGTGAAAAGTTAGTAGGGGTTCCTCAAGGACTGGTCTTGCATGGCTCATGACAATGAGTTCTCACTTGCTCCAGACTCAGAGTGTGGAGCTGGCAGACAGCAGTAATCAAAGGGTTGGCAGCATGTCACCTGGGAGCACCCACAGCAAAACTGAGGGTTCAGTGTTATTGATGTTTATGACCTTAAAAACAAAGTCCCAGGACATGGGAACTATCTATTTGTTGATAGAAAGGTAGGTATGATAGAATGGCAGTGGGAACTGATAAGTGTAAGGTGGCCATGAAAAGATTTAGATTGTTTTTCAGACTTTCAGGCCACTGGGAGTGAATTTCCCATTGGGGAGGAAGGGAGATAAAACCAGACCTTTTTACAACTTAAAGCAATAAGTTAATGTAAAATATTGGATATTATATAATATCATCTCTGCCAGAGCTAGTAGGATGTAGATACAGTGAAACAAGTAGTAGAGATGTAGATGCAGTGAAAGTTTTCACTGGGTGTTGCCATGTGTTGCCTATGTCATTATCACGCTCTGGAGTGTTAGCTAGTCTTAGGCTGTGTTGTACAAACAGTCCAGAAATGATTTTGCTCCATAGGGAAATGTAACCGTGCTGTGCTGAGCACTCACCAAAGTCAGACAGTGCTGTTGGTGTAGACTGGTAGTTCCTGTGTCAGCAGATGTCTCCTTCAGGGCAGACCAGCTGGCTGTAAAAACCAAAGTGATGAGGAGTTACTGTAGTTTTTTTTCCTCTTTCCCTTTTTTCAGTGATGCCATCTGCAATTTTGTCATCTGCAATGACTCCTCCCTCCGCAGCCAGCCGATCATCTTCAATCCTGACTTCTTTGTGGAAAAACTGCGCCATGAAAAACCAGAGGTGTTCACAGAGCTGGTTGTCAGCAACATTACCAGGCTCATTGATTTGCCTGGGGCAGAGCTGGCCCAGCTAATGGGAGAGGAGGACCCAAAGCTGCCTGGGGCAAACAGCACAGCCTCTGGATTTTTTCGGTCTCTGATGTCTCTGAAGCGCAAGGGTGAGTATGGATGGCATGAAGTCTGGTGCCTGCCCTTAGCGTGATGCTGTCATCATTTGTTACACTCAGTTTACAACACTTTCAGCCCGTAGTTTTGAGCTTGCGTGGAATGCTTAATACTATGGTTTTGTAATCTCTGGGGATGCCACTTCTAGAAAGGAGCAAAACAGGCCAGGATATTGATCCCGGAAATGTCCTACACTTTGAGAATACCCTTCTTCTGGGATTATTGCTGTGGTGTATGTCGGGTTGGCTTCAGTGGGTCAGCTGCCCACTGTGCAGCTCAGAAATCTGTAAACATCTTCCATCCAAATGCCAGTGCTGCTCTGATCCACATCCAAATCCAGCAAGTCAGTGACAAAGCTCTGCAGACTGACTGATGAAGGCCAGTTTCAACTGTGGGAGGTGACACATCTTTCTTTCTCTCTTAGACAAGCATTCCCCCTGAGTTTTCTTCTTCTAAACTGACTATTCTTATCTTCTCTCAAGTTCAGCTGTCTTGGTTGTGAAACATTAGCCCCAGGCCCTTCTCAGAATTCTTCTTTTGAGTGTGGTTGTGTTTAGATCCTTTCCTCTTCAATGGCTGGCATTTACCACTCTGTTTTGTCGAAACTAAAAGGGTGTTTTAGGTGTGTGCATGTCTTCTCCCACCTTTGTCCACACTCAGGGGGGAGCTTGGTTCTCCTGATAAGTTCAATTAAACCTTCTCACTCGTCTATACAGAAGCAGCCTCCATCTGGGCCCCTCACATTCCTCCTCAGCTCTGGTTTCCCAGCTTAGACTGGCTGGCTGCTGGCAGAGAAGCTGTGAGCTGCCTTTAGATGTTGGCAGCCTGAGAGTGAACATTTCTGATTAGTCTTCTCCTTCCTTTGAGCAGTTCTGCTGTTGTATCTCAGAGAAGGGAATATTGCTATGGTATAGTTTGACTATGGCTTTTTTCTGTCTTCAACCATTATATAATTTCTCTGAGTGTTTCTGATTCTACCAAGCCTATTCCTCCATTGTGTTTCCTAAGGACAAGCTCTGCAGCCCCATTGATCAGGCAGAATTTTCTAGTGCCGGCTTCAGCCCTCCACTTCTGTCTCACCCAGCAAGAACCCTGGTACATACACTCGCCCTAGGAAAATAAAAGACTGCAAATCAAGTCTTTTAGCATCCTTAGATAAGAATTACTTAATATTGCCGTGACTTACTTTGCTGCTCCATAATAACAGGTCTTCGTGCTGCCCCTAAACTGCAGTTAGACTGTGCTCATACCTGTTACTGCTCCTGCCTCTTCCCAGTCAGTAGCAGGACACCTTAAATTCAAGCACTTGCCACTTGACAAACAGAAGTGAGTGAGTAACCAAACTGAAAGTGTTTTCTTAGTGTGTATGTAAACTCCCATGTTCTTGTCAAAACCTTCCAGCAGGGGCTAGTGAGCCTTCTCTGGCTCAATTTTTTATTAAATTATCTGTACTCTGCTGGAGCACTGCTCTTATCAGACCTGACGTCTCATGCTAACTCTCTTCCCCAAGAGCTCTGCCTTCCCCCATTCAGATATCTCCACGGCCATGTGTCACTACAGCTAGCAGATGTTTCCAAGTCTGCTGGCTGCACTCCCAGGCTGCAATGGCAGTGTCTCCCAGCACTGACAGGCACTGTCTGTGAACTCCTTGGCCAAACTCTGAGAAAAAGAAGTTTGTGCCTACAGAGAAAATCAGTTTCATGTACTGGATGTTTCATCTTGGAGCCATCATTTGTTTTTCTTCATGTTATAGACCAGCTAGAACAAACAAGTTTTATTTCTTCAAAGCCAGAGGCCAAGGACCATAAAGCTCAGAGCTGTTCAAACTGCAAACACTCACAACTTCTTTGAGCATCAGGAAACTCAGCCTCATGCTGCTGCTTAGTTTCAGAAGCAATCGTACAGTAACATCTAAGCCTTTGTAATGCAGCATCCATTCTCCAGACATGTCTTTCAAGTTTCTTTGAGAATCAAATTCTCATTCAGATACCAGCTTCTGACTTCAAAACTAAATCGAATTTGTCAGGCCCTGCATGTCTCAAGAAGATGTATTTTCCTCTTCTGTTCCTGGCCACTATTGATTCTATCTGTTGAATGTCTAATGAGTTTAGTTTTCTTCAAGGACAAGAATCTTTTGCCAATCATTCTCTCCCTTTGCACTCAAACCTTTCAGATCTTTCGTGTGGATCAAGAGCTCACATTGCCCTCCTTTCTCTTGCAAGACTGAAGCATGCGCTTTATCAGAGTGAGGTCAGAAATGATTGATTTAACAGGAGGCTGGAGTTCCTGGTGGCTTACCATGTATTTCAGAAGTCCTGGAAGAAAGCAGAACATTCTTCAGGCGGAATAAATTTAGTTACACAGGAAGGCTGCTAGAGAAGTGCATAGGGTTAACCAGGTCTCTCCCACATGCTGTGAGCATCAACACCACAGAGCAGTAAGATCTGTAGTACAAGAGACCAAAAGCTAGTAAAATCAAAATGAGATATGAGGGGAAAAAAAAAAGCAAGAGAAACCTTGTGGGGGACATAACTTTTATCAGACCAGCCAAGGCACTGCTTGGATTGCTGGGCTATCAGCTGTAGCAGTGAGGAGAGAAGCCTTCAGTGCAAATGGTGCAAATGTCCAGCCTGCCCTCAGAAGTGACCCATGTTCCTGGCAGTCTGGTCATGGAGAAGGGAGGAATATTCTTTTCTTACATCTGTTGTCTCTTTGAAGCCTAAGTACAAGGGCAGGACAAACCAGCTCTGTACCTGGTCCCAGTTCTCAGTCTCAGTCAGCGTGCTGTGGTACAGTCTCTGCAGTATCTTGTCTCCAGTCCAAACCTATATGCATCTGAGGGAAGAAGTGTGGTGCCCAAAGTTCTGGTTACTGCCAGTGAAGTCTCTGGGAGTTGTCTCCACTTTCTGAGGGACAGATCGTACTGGCTCTGTGTATGTGACAGAAAAATCCATTCACTAGCAAGGCTGCATTTATTAGAAAACACTGACTGTCCTGCTGGATAATCACTCAACTGGGAAGTCCCTCTCTGGACAAGAAGAGTATTCTACATTGGTTCATCAAATGCCCTTCAGTTAAATGGACTTCTCATCTAATGTTTCCTTCCCTGCAGGGATCTCCTTCCTTTCAGCTCAGTTGCTTTCACCTTTTGGGACTATAGCCTGTGCTATTTACAGGAGTTCTGGAGCTGGCAGCTCATGCCCAGTCTCAACCCCATGAGATGGGAGCAGACTCCATGAGTGAGAGGAGCCCAGCTCATTGCTTTGCTACTCTCCTTCTATGTTGTTCAGCTTTCATACTTTCCTCAGACCAGGGCAGCTGACATGGAAGAGAGGTTCACTGGGATGAGGAAATTCCGTGTTTTACCCCTGCCTGAAAAGAAAGCTAATGTGAGCCAGTCAGATTATGTCTGCTCTCCCCAGTAGTGCTTATTTTCCTCTCCCATAACCTCATAGCTGCACCTCTTCTTTCTGCTTCACTTCATGTCAAGCCACAATGAGGATTAATCTGGACATTTCTTCCACAGTGTGGAGTGTGGCAGGCACTGGGGCTGTCCAGGCTCTTACATCTGCCCTTCCCACTTTGCTCTTTTCATAATGTCTAGGCTTGCAGATTCTATGCCGTTTAAAACTGAAGCATCTGTTCTGGTGTTGTTTTTTCTTCAAGGGCTAGAGAATATTTGCTTTAGCTGATAAAAGCTGTAATTAAACTGAGGTAAGAAGCAGGATGATGAAGCCCATGTGAGTACAGCATGGTGAGATGAAGTGACTTACTTTGGAGTGTTTGTGATATCTCACATCTGTGAGGGTCCTTGTGACCTTCACCTTTAACATTTTGGGGCACTGGTCTTTGCATGTTGAAATCTTGTTCTTTGGGGAGCATTGATTTCTGTGGCTGTTGGGTTCTGAGCTGCCTGAACACGTTGTCTTCTGTTCTGCAGAGAAAGGGGTGGTGTTTGGCTCACCGCTGACAGAAGAAGGCATTGCACAGGTTTCCCAGCTGATCGAGTATCTGCACAAAAGTAAGTGGCTCTGTTTGCTGTCTTTCTATCCCAGTGGGTATCTGTCTGGCCCACCTCAGGTCTCTGGTGCAGACAGGGTGACAAGCTCTGAGCTCTCCAGCAGCAGGAGTTTGGGACTGCGCTGGGCAACTGTTCCCCAGAATTGTCTAGGAGATATGTTGGTCTCTTTCCCTCTGTACAAGGACTTTTTCCACTGATGGGAGCCAGCTTGAAAGTCATGTCTCTGCATGCACTTCACTAAGGTTTGCTGTCAAACTCGGGAGAGAGGAGGGAACTGCTTTAGTAAGAAGGTGGGAATTCAGCTTCTGATTACTCAGTGCCCTTTTTTCTCCCCTCTGCCAAGCAGATCTAAGAGCAGAAGGCTTGTTTCGAGTGCCAGGCAACAGCATCAGGCAACAGATCCTAAAGGATGCTCTGAACAGTGGTACAGATATTGACCTGGACTCTGGGGAATTTCATTCCAATGATGTGGCCACCCTACTTAAGATGTTCCTGGGTGAATTACCAGAGCCGCTGCTGACACACAAGCACTTCCATGCCCACCTCAAAATTGCAGGTGAGTGGGCAGCAAGAGGCAGTGATGGGCAGAAGGACTGGAATTGGCCTCCTAGAAAGCACGCTAGGCTGTGAAGTATATTCCTTAAAGGCAGGGTAAGAAGGAATCTTCTGCCATCTCAGCCTGGTGATGGAAAGACTCGAGCTGAAAATCTTAACAAATCAGACCAACTCTGTCTAGACCATTCTTCTCTCAGATACCACAGGGGTAAAACCCACAGTGATAACCTGGGTCTCCACGTGTTTTATGTCTGGGGTTCTGAGCAAGTTGTGGTTTCTGTGTATTTAATAACTGTTATTGAACTACCTTATGTGAACTTCCTCCATTTTGCCTTCAAGCCATCCCAGCTCTTAGCAGCTCTGTTGTTTTGTGGGAGGAGTAGCATAGATTAACACATCAAGTGGGGAGCTTGGGAGCTGGGGGGAAGAGAGATGGAGGTCCAAGAACTGTACAGGGGTTTGTAGGAGATCTGCATCCAAAGAGGGAAGGGTAAGCAGTTGCAACAGCCTGCTCTGAGGGAAGGTAATGCATGTCCTTCATGTTCTGCCGTGTGATTTGGCAGACTTGACGCTGTTTGATGAGAAGGGGAATAAGACCAGCACTCCAGACAAAGAGCGCCAAATTGAAGCCCTCCAGCTGCTGTTTTTGATCCTTCCCGCTCCCAACCGCAGTCTGCTCAAGCTGCTGCTGGACTTGCTCTACCAGACCGCCAAGAAGCAGGACAAGAACAAGATGTCTGCCCACAATCTTGCCCTCATGTTTGCACCTCACATCCTATGGCCCAGAAATGTGAGCATTGCCTCAGTGTCTGTGGGTGGGATATTGCAAGGTAAAAAGCAAAGGCTTGGCAGGGGAAAAACCAAGATGAGAAGGTTAAGTATTGACACAATGATGTGAGGGTTGGAGGCTGTCCTCCTGGCAGAACTCAGTCGCAGTGTTCAGCCCAGACCTGCCATGGGTCTCATTTGCAACTTATGCATCTTCTTTTTCAGTAAAATTGAAAGCACAGCATAGTCATGCTTCTTAGAATATCAGCTCCAGAAAAACCTTGCAGGTCTCTTTGCAAGGTTTCTTGTGCTGCTGGTGAACTGTTTGGCCACAGAGTTATCTGATTCTCCTCACAGCAACTTTGGCTCTGTGAGCTCTGCTTGTTGGCGTGCTATGAGCCCGGCCTGCCTGTCACCTCAGAGTAGGTCTCCTGCTGTGGCAACTGTGTGTATCTGTGTCCCAGAAGAGACCCTCCTCCTCCCCTTCTAATGGATGCACCTTTGGCTGTGTCCCCTTGCCAGGTGACAGCAAATGACCTTCAGGAAAATATCACAAAGCTAAACAATGGAGTGACCTTCATGATCAAACATTCTCAGAAGCTCTTCAAGGTAAGTGTGCTTTGGGGTCTTGCTGTCCTGCCTCCATCACCAGGAGACTGAATGCCCCTTGTACAGACAGGTCCCATGTGTATTCTGTGGGCTCTCTTCTGCAGTATGAGAAGGAGACTTTCTACAAGAAACTGTTCCTTTAGTGACTAGGGAGGAGGTCTTTGCTGGGCAGGCAGCCCTGGAGGTGGCTTTGCCAGGGCAGGTCGGCAGCACGGTGCAGTGTAACACTCCCCTCTGCTGGACACCAGCACCTGCTGCCCAGCAGGAAACCTGGCTCCCGAGGGCAGGTACACACCGGGCTGCACTCGGGTTCTGGCAGGATAAGGAAATGGAAGGGATTTGTCCTGCCTGAGTGCTGCCAAGAGCAGAATACCTGATGCAGGGGGTTGTTTGTTGTGAACTTCTCTGCAAATGGTCATCAGCCCACTGCTGTTACAGGCACTGTCCAGCTCTGAGCAGGGTGCTGTGGTAGGACAGTCAGGAGTGTGGGGCTATCAGCAGGTTCCTGCAAGGAAATGTTTCTACAACAGGTGGTCTCTTGACTTCTCAGGACCTTCCTGGTCACTGGAGGCATCTGCTCTCTGCAGATTCCTCCCATGGAGAGTTCCCCTTCTACCTTCTTTGTCAGGCCCCAATTTGGCCAGCTCAGAGCTGGGGGAATTACTTAGAACGGGGTTTCACAGGAACTTTTTCCTACTCTGAGTTCCACTTGTGCTGAATGTCTGCATGTAAAGGATACTGTGAACAGGGAGTGCGTTGAGGACATGAAATTCCATGGCTTCGTTTGCCCAAAATGGCTGGGTCTTGATACAAGTGGATTGTGTGGTATGGTTGAAAAGCAGCTCTTGCTGGAGCCGCTGTTGCCCCAAGGCCAAAGATGCTAAAGGTACATTTGGCGTGTTCTCTGCTCATCGTCACAGGCTCCAGTGTACATCCGGGAGTGTGCCAGGCTGCACTATCTGGGATCCAGAGCCCACACATCAAAGGTAAGGCCAGCAAGTGCAGCGCCTGCCCTCCATGAAAGGGCAGAGGCTGTGATGCTATGAAGGGATCTTTGTGAGTGATAGAAGCTGGAAACCAAGTCATGAAAGAGGATCTGTCAGAGGGCGGGAGCAAGGGAAGCATATGGTGTGGTAGTGCAGGCGGCTGCATTAGGGAAATTGGACAGAGTTGAAGCATCTGTTAATCAAAAGCACAGGGAAGGAAAGCTACGAGCTCCTGTTTAGCAGCAAACCTGCTCCCTGTGCCCAGTACATGCAGCACCTGCTCCTTCACAGGGCTGTGCCTTCCAAACAGACAGACATGCCTGCTGCCATGGCCAGGATGCTTGGCAGAAGTGCTGAGATAAAGGCTACTTGCTGTCACTGGGACAACATTTGTGTCTTGCCAGCAGATGCTTCCCTGCCTCATATAGCTGCAGAAGAGGGAAGATGCATTGCAAGGAGCTGCACTGACCCTTCTCAAGCCTGGAAGGGTTTCTGCAGCTGGCATCTGGGAGGGGAGGGAAGAAGCAATGGGGTCACCTTTGTATTGCTGTCACCTCTTCCTGGCACGGGGCCTGCTGATGCAGTGCTGCTGCAGAGGGGTAGGGAAAACACAGCCCTGTGCATTCACTGGGATTGAGGCAGCTCACAAGACTCTTCCTAGGCTGGCTCAGATGGGTGGCTCGTTGGGATTAAAGCATGGCAAGCGACTGCTGTCTCCGCTTTCCCAGGACGACCTGGATTTGCTGACGTCTTCTGGCTCCAAGGAGCTGCAGCCCCTCAAGTCTCAGAAGCGAAGCCGGCTGGACTCTTGCCATCAGGAGGAGACCCAGCAGCGCACAGAGGAGGCACTGAAGGAGCTCTTCCGCCACGTCCACAATATGCCTGACTCTGCAAAGAAAAAGAAGCTTATCCGGCAGGTAGTGTGGGGAGGGAAGATATCTTGGGGTGTGCTTGTCAGCACAATCCTAGGCACAGGGCTAAAGGCAGGGCCTTCTTTGAGAGCTGCTCCTACTTCTCGTCAGGCTGGGGAAATTGGTCTCTGGGCTGTGTAAGGGGCAGAGCTGTAAGAAGACAGGAGGAGGAGGTGTCCTGGATGTTGCTGTACCAAGCAGTGCTTTTGAGCTCTGTTTTTTAAGCTAAGGACTTGCTAGCCAGCAGTTTCCCAGTCCTGATCATGGCCTTGTTGAGCTTTCTCCCTCAGAAAGGGAAAAGTTTCTTCCCCAGTTGCCTGCAGGGAGTGGACAAACTGGTCTCCTCTTGGTCTCAGACAACTTGCTGCACCAGACAGACTGGTCAATGTGGTCAGCACCAGTCATGGCTGCCAGCCTCCAGCTGCTGCCCAGCCTTCTTTCTGCTCCCAACATCTGCTGCTTTTGGTTAATCTGGTAGCCAGCACAAAGCAGCTTTGCACCCAAACTCCCTGTAATCCTGGGTGGAAGGTGTGGCCTTCCTCTGATTTCTTCCTCCTGCAGCTCTGAGCTGCTCCTCCATTCTAGGGGGTGAAGGAGACAAACTGAGTTCTGGGACAGCAGGTAGAGCAGCACACAGCAGTAAGGGAGGAGTGTAACTGTGCTAACATACTGCCCTCATATTCCCTCCTAGTTTAATAAGCATCCAACAGCTCTGACTCCTGGCTCCGATGCGCCCACATCCCCAGCACCTCGCCGCACCCGCTCGCGCTCCTTCAGCGGCCTCATTAAGGTAAAAGCAGCCTCTGACCCTTGCTCTCTGCTGTGAGTTTCTGATGTTGCTTTCTGCTTCTGCCTTGCCCTGCCTTGAATGAGACCCTCAAAGGGTAGGGACTCTTCAAAGTATTACCTGCCAAACAACACAGATCCACTGGGGCAGAAAAGGCAGCACAGTGACAATAAGCCGTGTTAGTATAAAGTGTAATTATCTTGAAACACATGGCTGTAGGATCTATGCATCTTTCTGGAGAATTGATTGCTTCCTGAGATGAGATGAGGATTGACAGGGAGCTGTTCATGTAGTCTAGCATGTTAGCACGGGTTTTAGCACATTGGGGGCTGCCCTACAGCAGCATGTACCTGCTTCTGACAGGCTGGGCTCCTGGCCAGGCCTCAGGTCAGCTCCCCAAACCCTTTACAATCAGGCAGGCTCAGCCTAGTGGTGTGGTATTTCGCATGGTTCTGCTTTGCAATCTTTGTCCCAGCTTGGCTTCCTTTTTTTCTTTCCCAGCATCCAACTGCTTACCAGCAATGCATCCTGCTCCTTCCCTTTCTTTTTTACTTTGCACTCTAAGCACTAGCCAACAGCCCTTTCTTCTTACAACAGCGGAAAGTTTTGGGAACTCCAGTTATCCTGGAGAGGAAGAGCAGGGATACCACACCAGAGCCTGTGCGGGTCAGCAAAGAGAATGTCCAACTGGTAAGAGCTGCTCCCAGCACCACTGAAGCTGCTGGTGGGGAAGTGTGTGAGGGGAGTTTGAGAGCAACTTAAGCCATCCTTGGGGAGCTGTTCTCTGCCCAAGAGAAGGTTTCCAAGTTTCTTTTGTATGATAAAATAAGGTCCTGAGAAGCTGCTCCAAGGAGAGCAGAGCAGCATCAAAGCAGGGGTGACAGCACTGGGCCTCTACTCCAGTCTTGTCTCACTGGCTTTGTTCTGCCCTGGGGCATTTTCTTGTGCCCCCTTCCCTCTCTCTCATCCTCCTCCACAGGTTGTACAAAGCCTGCTGCCTGTATGCAGTAGGGCTGTCCCATGGCCCAGACAAACCAAGAGTGGATTTGGGTGGTAGATGCTCTTTGGTGGTACAGGCTGCTCCCAGGGAAGGCTGTGAATGCCAGTTCATTCACCAGCTCTCTACTCCTATTGCCCTCTCTTGTCCAGTTACAGAAATGTGGCTCTCCAGCTCACATGTCCCAGGCAAAGCTGAAGTCTTTGGAAGGCCAGAAAGAGGTGAGACACTTCCCTTACCCCCCATTCCTTTTCCCACGGGGAACCTGGTGTGCTGAAACCTGCCGAGGTGACAGCAGACACTCAAAGCTCTGTGACAGCTGTGGTGCCCCAGCTCGTAGCAATCTGCTCTGTGCCGAGCTGCAGGCAGGTGACGTGCTGGAAGCCAGACCCTGAAGGGTCTGACAGCCCTTCTACCTGTGAGTTGGCAGGCTGGCTGTTGCAGGAAGCAGAGGGAAGCTGGCAGCACAGGGTAGTGCTAACAGCCTGTCAGGGTGGCAGTGGGACAAGAGGTTGGTGCAGCCCAAGACTGACTGCTGTGTTTGTTGCTGTCTGCTCACTGCCTCATCTAGAGCTTTAGCAAAAGGTGTAGGAGGCCAACAACAGGGAAGGGTCCTTGCAGGGGGAGAAAGTCAACCTTTTCTTGCATGGTGTTCAGTGTCTCAAGCGCTCAATTGCTCTCATTCTCTGCTACAGGAATCCTGTAGACGCATGCGAGCCCGCCTGCTTTCCAAGGATTCATCGTCCCTCTGAATCGCCTCGCACCAGTGCATGGGTGGGGACTGCCCAGCCTCGCAAGCTGTGAATAGGAAATGTGCTGCACTGAGAGGGGAGTGCTGGGCTCACGGCAACCCTCACCAACACAGCAGCGCTCTTGAAACTGGACCTTTGCAAGGATTGCAGGGATTTGTTTCTTTCTGTACATAAATTATACTTCATTCTACTATGGGGCAAACCACTATCTAACCAAAACTTGTGCAGCATGTCTGACCTGCTGGCTCTGGGAAGAGCTGGAGTGCTTACAAGGAGAGCCCTGTTCGTTGCAGGGCCCTGTGTGCACTCCCAGCTTTCTCTGTAATGTTGCTAGGCTGTATTTTTTTGCTTTTCTGCTCTGAGTTTTTAACACACATTGGCTTGTTTTTGCTTCCTCCCCCCTGTTTGCAGTGAGAATGATGGGCTGCAACCTTTACCCACATCCGGAGAGCTACGCTTGCCTCCAGGTCTCCTCTGGAGGCATGCCCTTCTCTGCATCTTCCTGGCTCCATTTTGCTCTGCTGTTTCTGAAGGGCTGGAGTGCGCAAACGGTACAGAGCACAGGATGGGCCTGGAGGGAGAGGCTCTGGATGCCATCTTTTCAAGCGGGGCCAGGGGAAAACAGCTTCCCCAATAAACTCATCCCTCTATTTCAGCTTGAGCTGGAGGCAGCCTTTGCTCACTGCCTTCATGTTCCAGTGGCACAGCTCTGAGCAAGGAGTGTCTTGGCTTTGTATTCACCCAGGGAGGCTTAAGCTGAGCAGAGCAGGAGACTGGCAAGGGCCGTATGGGGCAGAACAGCCTAGTCTTTGGAAGTTAGGGTGCCTGGAGCAGGCAGAGTCTTGTGGCTGTGTGTGAAACAGAAAAAGAGTGTGAGAGGTGAGAGAAGGCTCCAGCCATTTGTGATCTGCTGCAAATGGTGCCAAAGGCTTTGGCTCAAGATGTCTGGATGGCTGGTAAGGCAACTGGCTGATTAGTCATTAAACTGGGGGAAAGGGCTGAAGCTGGGTTCAGCTCTTTGGTCTGAACTGCAGAAATGAGATGAAACCTTCTAGATATGGGATAACCCCCAATCACAGCTGGCCAGTGTCAGTGGTCTTGTTAAGCCAAAGTGCTCCAGTAAGCCGGTCTTGCCAAGAACCTGTCTGCAAGCACTCTGAGGTAGGATACACACAGGATCACTACTGTGAAATAAAAGTTCAATCAGCTAGGGGACCATCTAAACACTTCTCAGCCCTTCTCAGGAAAGCAAATAATCTCTGGAATCCAATTATATTTGTCTTCTAATCTTTAAGAACCAGCAGCCAGCAGGAGTTAGAGCTCTGTTCTTGACAGCTTTCTGAAACAACTGGTGGCAGGAGGTGTGAATATTGGGATATGAGCAGGGAGTTCAGTCTGACTGGCCGGAGCTGTCAGAACAGGGCATTGGAGCCCTTTGCTGCTTAGCTGGAATTTGTCACTTTTTTAAATTGTGTTTGTTTTGGGGTTTTTTTAAGTTACATATCTTTGTGCTGCTCTGTACAAAGGGTGGTTTTTGGTACTTTTTCAGGCATGCCTGACCCCCGTCTGACCCCAGGTTGGAGCCTTGAAAATATAGGGGGTAGTGGGACTGTAGATGTGTGAGTTGGGAGTTGCTGGTGTTAGGAGCCTCTGTCACAGCAAAGAGCGAGCTGTGGTTCTTCAGGGACCAGACTGATGATGATGCTGTGAAGAAGGGCAGAGGCCGTTTGCTGTGGTAGTAGTATGTGCTTTTTGGATGTGTCTGTAATCGTTCCCTCCAGAGGCTGAAGCTGTCTATGTGCTTTTCTCCAAAGGGCACCGTGAGTTTTTCTGACTGCACTTCTGCCCTGTCCCTGCAGCCTGCTGTTAGCAGACTTGGGAATCTCGGCTCTGCCTCTGAGCAGAGATGAGGCACAGACAAAGGTCAAGTGGCAGCGCAGGGAGAGCTGGGTCTGCTTCTGCTATCTCTGTTCTCACTTGCATTGAGGGCAATTGCTGGGTGAAGCATTTGTTCACCCCTCCTCTCCCCATTGTCCCTACTTGGTGCATTTCATATCTCTCTATGGGTGTCTGCTTGGTGAGGCAGTCTCGTTCCTAAAACTAAATACACTGCTCCTGTGTAGGTGAGAGGAGTGTAACTCCGCTATCCCCCGTTACTGATGGCTCTAGCTCAGGGGCTCTGTCTGGCTTCTGGAACAGGTGAGATTTGTTCAGCTCTAAGAAAAGTTACCTATGGGGCATTGGCCAGGCCTTCTGCATGTGTCCGATGCCTTACCTGCCAAGGGGGTGGGTGCTGTTTCCAGACAGGGCAGTCCCGGCAGGGGTTCAGTGCCCTGGCCTTTAGTCTGTGGTGCTGGGCTCGCCTTGCTGAGGATGGTGGTGGGTGGCTGACAGATTCGGCCCCTAGGACCTTGGCTGTTGCAGTCCCAATGCATTCACACTGTCTCCCAGGCACAGGAGAGTTTTAGTCATGCTTGGATATGCCTCATTTGTCTGCCCTGTGCAATGACTCATAAGGATGCTTCTTCCCAGAGCAGCCGCTAACTGTTCCCAGAGTCTATCGTTTCCAAAGTATTTTTAATCTTTGTCCTTATTTATATATGCTATGTAAGTACTGTTGCAGACTGTTGCCTTTCTGTGTGTTCATGTGAAAACACCACATTAAATGCTTTTATTTTTAGTGGTTTTGCTTGGTGGCTTAAGCAATTTCATTGGGACAACAAGGACTCCAATCCACCTTCAAAAGGAAGGAAATGTCTGCTTAGAAGCCCAGAGCTACTACTCATAAGTGTGGGGGTGCTTGGTGAGGTGCTGCCCACCTGCAGGGATGGCACTGGACTCCCATGGCACTAAGGCTTGAAAGCCTCTGGGATGCTTGCATGATACAGGGTGCCCAGACAGGCTGTCTTTCCCTTGGAGGTATGAAGTTGGACCTCTCCTTTTCCTGTCTTCCCCCTGCTGTCATCCAGGGTGATGGGAAATCAGGTTTACAAAGAACACTTTATATAAATAATGGATCAAATGAATAAATTTTTCTCTGTAGGGCCATTCTTCTCTTGCCACTCTTGGCTGCCAAGAGAGGATGCTTTCTGCTTGCATTTTCTTTTCCTCCCTCTTAATAATGGTGTCTCAGATTTTATGCAGATTATTTCTCTGTGAAGTTCTTCCATGTTTGAAATGCCCTGGGCTTGCCTGCCGTAGCTCAGACACTCATTAACATCCTCGCCATGCAATTGAAAAACAAGCAGGAGAAGGAGCAGCACAGCGTGTTTGAAAGCAGCGCTGCCTTCCTGCGGACTGAGCCCCGAGCGAGCCCCCTTCTCCTCCGTGGCTGCAGTTGGGTGTCATGGGAATGGTGAGCCCCATCTCCCTGGAGCTCAGGGAGCGGGAGGCGACGGGCCTCTGTGCACTTCAAAGTGGGCATGAGAGTCTAGAGAGACATTTCTCTTCTTGAACATATTGAACAAAGGAATGCAAAAACTCACAACAGCTCTCTTCAATACTGCAAACCCAAATATCGCCCCCCTGATAAGCTGTGATTCAAAGTGACAGCTTTATCTGGCTTAGATAATTTAAAAAATGAATGGTTTTTGGCTTCTGAAGCTGCAATCCAAGCACTTATGCTTGACTGCAAGTGAAAGGGCAGCAGCCACTGGGACTCAACACTGGGTGAAGGTATATATTTAAAGGGGGATCACTCGTCTCTCAGTGTGTTTGCTTTGGCCTGTTGGTATGTACACACAGCAGTGGTGTTACAAAGCAAACAAGCAGTGCTCACCTTCATTTCATTAAACAGTTTTTATCTCAAATTGCACAGCACAGACTTGCAAATAAGTTCTTCAGAGTGTCACTGCTATCTAAATCAATTTTTGCAAGTTGTCTTGATTTTTTTTAAACTGCTCTGCCCTGGTTTGGAGTTGAAATAAGATATTTTCTCTTTCTTAAATTATCATGTGTGGCTGGGAGCTGTCATGTTGCTGCTGCATCTCACTGCCTAGGGCAACAGTGTAGACAAAAAACATGACTACTGCTAGCGATAGATATTGGCACCAGCCAGACCAGTTATCAGGCTTTACAATCTCATTGGCTTGGATTAAGTAATATTTTTTCATGGAGTGAATAAATTACCATGTTTAGTTCTGTTTGCTCATCTCCCCAGTGAGGGCTGTGTGTTGAAGCTCATAAACTGTTCAGGCATGTAGGTGCCAAGATCTCCGTGCTGGGTCCCACACTGACCTTACACTTGTGCTGTGGACTGGAGTAGGATCTCAACTGGCACCACCTCTCTGGCCCCATCCTGTTCCAGCCCAGCTTTGTTCCTGGGGAGTGCCCACACAGGAGGAGTGTGATGGGGTTGTTTTGGGGCTCCTGTGCAAGGAGCTGCTGTCCCCAGCCATGCATCACACGGTGAGGTTCAAGACACTTCCCAGCACCAGCCTTCAATTTTAGTCCGGGTCAGAGGGAGATAAGTTTTCCTTTCTCTGCTGAGTCACAGCTGGAGCGGTCATTTCTGTGGCCCCCTCCCCAGTTCCCACTCTCCCAAGCTAAACCAGCCTCCCCTGCCTCGCTGTTGGGGAAGATTTACAAATCCACCACCCAGCCCTCCCATGCAGTGCCTTACGTGATATTAAGATCGTCTCCTTTTCCACCAGAGAGAATTGTGTCCCACTTGATCCTCTGCTTTTGGCTGAAGCTCCTGTGCCACTGGGAATTGCGGTGAACAGAGGTGCCAACCTGCCTTGGCCATCGTGGCTGCATGTACCTTGGTGTGTGCACAGGTCTTTGATATAGGGGTGTCTGTGTTGACCTGTAGTTGCTTTAGAGTTTGTTTTTTCCAACCTTTTTGCTTACAAAGCTTGAGCCTTGCTTCCCTGTGGAGCAGGATCTCGGCAACCTCTTGCACAAAAGCCTCTGGCTCCATTGTGCCTCTCCCAGGCCGTTCTGCAGCGGCAGCACAAGAGGGGGCTGGCAGCACACGCTGCGGGACGGGACCCCCTGCCCGCCCCGCAGCACTGGAGGCCCCGCGCCAGACGTGCTGGGGGCAGGCTTGGAGACGCCTGGTTCTTCCTCCCTGGCTACATCTGGCAGATGGAGGAGGTGGGAAGCTGGGACTATGAATAAAGTGAACAAGAACATAAAGAGCACTGAGAAGGCTGGAGAACAATGTTCTCAAAATCAAAAATCAGCCCTGCAGCTAGCCCCTAGCATGGTCCTCCAGCTCTAAAGAGAGTCCCTGCCTGCATCCAGGGCCAAGCAGAGCTGTCACAAGGCAAGCTGAACCCTTTCCCTCTCCTTTTCAAGTTATTTTTGGCTACTGGCATCCTCTTACCATTCTTCAGAGCCAGACCCTGGTAGCCAGTCCTTCAGGCTCATGCCTCTGGTGCTGGTGCTCCTTCCTGCAGAACCTGCACCCTGAAAGTTTCTCTTCTGCAGTGTGGAAATTTGGGTGATGGAGGTAAAGTGGAACTGGAAGGAGTTCCCTTGTCCCACGTTGAGCAGAATCTGACAGAATCTGTCTTTCTTTAGTAGCTTGTGACTCTGTAAGGGCTGGGGAAGGAGGAGCAAGGACACAGAGACACACACTCACAACTTTGGGACTGACAAGCACAGAAAGGCCATCTGCAGCTGTGGAAGCACAATGAGCCCAAGTGGGCACGCAGCTTATTGATCACATTCCAGTGTGGGACCAGCCACCAGCTAGTCATAAATATGGAGCAGAGGCATGCTAGTCTGCACCCAGGGCATCTTCATCAACAAAATCAGGACAGAGCCTCTGCCTCCCTCATCCATCAGGCTGAGGCACTCCTTATTTCTCAGGTTAGATGTTTTCCCAGTGCAGGGATATCAGTTCAATGGGGGTGAAGGGGCTTGGTGGAAACAAGCCCTGTTCCTCTAACAACAGAACACAGTGTCTCTGCTTACCCCGTGGCCAAGGTCATCAGCTGAATCCTGAAAACCCACCTGCTCTTTCTGGGAGGCAGGGTTTTATGGCAGAGGAGCTGCAGTTTATGGCACCGTGGAGAAATATGTTGGATGCGCTTGGCAACAGCAAATGGAAAGTTAGTCTATTAAACAGTAAATTATCCCTCCAATGCATCTTCATTGAGGAGGGTTAATGAGTGGCTGCAGGCAGAGTGAGTGGGAAAGAGTGTGTGTGTATGCACAGTGCGGATGTGGAACAATTGCTACATCTGGGGACCCCGGAGCCCCTGATCCAACAATAGCATTTCCATGTGCAAGGCGCTTCACAGACACCTCCTCGCGTGTGGTTTATTCAAAACAGCTTGCACTGCACTGCGGAGCTCCCAGGAGGTTGGTGTGTCCAGCCGTGCTGGGAACGGCATCTCTTCATCTGCGTCTGGACTGCTTGGTGCAAATGTTTTCCGTGTAGGCTAGAGCTGATTTTGGGAACCCAGGCTGCAGGGCTCAGCCCCTCTGCTCAGCCATGCCACAAAGTGGGGATGCTGCGCCTTGCAGACTGTCGCCCTCCTGCTGTTCTACAATTGTTCAAGGCAGTGAGACAGACTGGGTTCCCCCTACCTGGATGGTCCCAGTTGTGTTAGGCTGGGGCCAAATCCACCTGCTTGGGAGTTTTGGCATCTCCTGCATCATCTCAGAGCAGTCAATGGATGCTGTTCTTTCACTTCGTCCCAGTGGTGAAGGTGGCCAGGCAGTAGAGCTGCCCGGCTCCTGCAGTCAGTGGGGCCACATTCGCAGAGCAATGCTGGCCGTGTTTGCAGGAAGATGATGGTGGTGTTCACAGGGCAACACTGGCAGTGTCTAGCGGGTGATGCTGGCTATGCTCACAGGGCAGTGCTGGCAGTTTGCAAGGCAATGCTGGCCACATTCACAGGGTGATGCTCTTGCTGTTTGTGAGGAAGGACTTGTCCCTGGAAAGACACAGGAGAGAGCACATCCCAGCCCTGCCTGCTGCTGCTGCTAACCAGGCAAGATTTACTGTGATCCCAGTGGCCCAGCTGCCTGCACCACTCTGTAATAGACCCATCAAGGGCATTGTCATGCTGCAGGAGCCCAACAGGTACCTAATGGGGGGGCTGACACGCTGGCCCGCTCCCACACAATGCCTCACTCTCCCAAGCCAAGTGTGTCTAGCAGGACAAAGGCAGCCTGGCCTCCCAGCATGAGCCAAGCTGGCCAGGCATGACAGATGTGGCCCGGGACAGCCTGGCAGCCCACCCTGCACAAAATCTCTGGGGGATGCTAAGAAGCTGAAGGTTACAGCCACTCTGCTCCCAACACATCTCCAGCTGGGTCTTATGGCCACTGCTCCCCAAACAGGTGTTGCTGGTGGGAGGAAGGGTTCAAAACACAGCCCCAGTGCAAGGGATGACAGATCCTGCTGCTGGCGATGCTCCTCAGCAGGGAGGTTGGAGCAGGCACCATGCATGCATGTGTGTGTTGGGTTTGCGAGGCCAGGCTTTGGTAGTAGGGGGACTTCTGTGAGAAGCTGCTAGAAGCTTCCTCCATGTCCGATGGAGCCAGTGCCACTCAGCTTCAAGATGGACGGACCACTGCCCAAGGCTGAGCACATCAGCACTGGTGGTAGCAGCTCTGGGAAAACGTACGTAAGAAAGGGAAAAGTTTCTGCACAACACCAGCAGCAGCTGTAGAGAAGAAGGAATATGTGAGAGGAACAGCTCTGCAGACACAAAGGTCAGTGAAAGAAGAGGGGGAGGAGGTGTTCCAGACACCAGAGCAGAGATTCTCCTGCAGCCTGTGGTGAAGCCCAGGGTGAGGCAGGATGTACCCCTGCAGCCCATGGAGGTCCACAGTGAAGCAAAGATTTGCCTGCAGCCTGTGAAGGACCCCACACTAGAGCAGGTGGATGCCCAAGGGAGGAATGTGAGAAGTCCCTGTCCTGAGGAGGGAGAAACAGCAGAGACAAAATGTAATGAACTGACCACAGTTCTCATTCTCCATCCCCTTTCATCACTGGTAGGGAAGAACAGAGAAAACTGGGAGTGAGGTTGAGCCCAGGAAGATGAAAGGGATGGGGAAAGGTGTGTTTTTAAGATTAGGTTTTATTTCTTATTATCCTACTCTGATCTGATTAGTAATAAATGTAACCAATTTCCCCAAGTCAAGTGTGTTTTGCCTGTGTTGGTAACCGGTTATCTCTCCCTAGCCTTATCTTGGCCTATGAGCTTTTCATTATACTTTCTCTTCCCTGGCCAGCTGAGGAGGGGAGCGACAGAGCGGCTTTGGGGGGCACCTGGTGTCCAGCCACAGCCAACCCGCCCTACTGCCTCTGTTTTAAACACTTCTGCTCTGCAGCAGTGCCTGAGAAAGGCTGAGCACTGCTGTGGACAGGTGATAGCCACAGCATTGCTTCAAAGCATGGCACGAATGGGCCAGGGTGTGCTGCCTTCCCTCCACATGCCCAGATGCAGGGTACAGCACAGCGCCTTGAAGCCCAGGCGTGCTAGAAGGTCCTATCAGGGGACCCAGTGCCAGACCAGCCCAACCCACGGGAGAGCTAACAGGGGCAAGCTGTGACCCATCCTGAGTGGGAGGAAATGCCTGGATGCTGCCCTGGGGGGCTTGGCTTAAAATTGGCAGCAATTTTTTGTTTGAAGCTTTGTAGCTGCTTCGCATCTCTTTGCACGACAGGTCTGGCGCGTACCCTGGAACCCTTCCCCGGATCTTCCCATGAAAACTCCTACAAAAAAAGATTCTGCTTCTTTTTAACCAAACCCAGAGCCCATCAGACGATCCAGATGGTCTCTCTCTCTATCAAGCAGTTTGGCCCAAATCCCGGTGGCAGACGGCAGGACCAGGCCTTCCCTGATAAAGAAGTTTGGGGTTTATTTTTCTCCCTGCTCCTCATCCATATTCAGAGGAACCCTGGGCTTTTCCCAGGCAGCTGTTGTTCTCTGAGGCCCATCCCATCGGGGTGCCTGGGTGACTTGGGATCACGCAAATGCACCAGGTGCTGAGGTGTGGGAGGAGGGTCTTGGTACACAGCCTGTCCCCCCACACTGCTGTCCTGGCTCACCCAGCCCTTGTTGTGTTGTCAGCCCCAGAAGGATGTTGCTATTGCAACTGGAGCAGATGCTGAGGGGTTGGCCAGGGCCGGCAGCCCAGCTCAGTGGGATGCCCCGTGGTGCTGGAGCATGGGGCACTGGCTGCGTGGCAGGCGGAGGCAAAAAGCTCACACAGAACAGCAGGACTTGAGGTACCTACAGGAGAAAATGTGGATGTCGGCCTGAAATGGGGTTTTCAGCTTCCCAGTCCCACACTCCCACTGGAACTGGGACAGGTAATGGTGGGCTCCAGGCAAGCCCTGCTGGCTACTCCCTTTGCCAAGACCACAGCCCCGTGTAAGTGACTGGGTGTTGCTGCAGCTGGACGCAGAGATGGAGCGAGCTTGCTTTTTCTGTGGATCACAAGGGTTTGCCTGAAGCAAGCGCCTGCAAAACAGAGGAAACAAGATCCCTCGCTCCCTCCAGCCTTACTGCCAGCACCAGAGGTAAAGGGCAGGTTAGGAAGACCCGGTTCTGCTCTGACAGCCAAGGGGTGAAGGGGAGTTTGTGAGGGAGGGTGATCACAAGCATCACACTGATAGCAGCCTTTTGGGGACACCAAGCCATTCTGAAACAACCTTCACCCCCCAAAATTCAGCCGAGGTCTTCAGTTCAGACCCTGTTGCCACCGGGGTCTCCCTGGGAGCCGCAGGAGAGGCTGCAGGGCCACCTCTGCAGAAGCTGTGCCAGCGAGGGGTCGCCTCCCAGAGTCCTGGGAAGCAGCTCATCTTCCTTGCTGTCAGGGCTGCTGGGTAGCAACGAGGAACAAACCCCTTTCATCCATCTCAGGCACAGTTTCCTCCTGGGATTGGGGCCAGAGGAAGGAGATGTCACGAAAATGCAGACAGATGATGGGAGCCAGCATTTGGGATGGAAAAGGACTGCTGATCTGGGCCAAGCTGGTGCAACCCTGTGTGTGTGTGAGGTGGCCCTCGCTGGAGCACGACACCATGCAGACACCTCCCTCTTGCCCTGATTAAGGAGCTTGTGGAGCTCCATGTGCAGAGGGCATTGATTTAAGAGGCACTCTGGCTCCTGGGACCTGCCACCATCCCTGCAAATACCCACCATGCCCTGTTGGATCGGGAAATGAGTGTGCACTGGGGTGTCCATGCTCACACACCACCCCTCCCACTGTGGTACAGTGCAACAGGCTCCCATCTCCCCTCCTTCCATGGGTTTCCTCTCTGAGGAGGACATTTGTAGCAGTTGCTGCCAGAAGCCAGGGCTGTGTTGGGCACATCAAAATGCCTGTTGTTTTTTTTAAGGACTCAGCTCTTGCAGCCATGGGGTTACAAGTGTTTCAGGTGACATTAATAAAAGAGGTGACCAGCCCTCCTGGGTACACCTCCGCCTTGCATTTGCAGATCTCAGGGAAGAAAATAGTAGGCAATAAAACGAATGCAATGTTTGCATTTCTGAGATGTCAACTGTTTAGGGCCAAGCTTACAAGATTTCTTGGCTTCACTTCCTTTTGAAATAGGTGAAATAGTGTATTTTGCCTTGTTCTTCCCTGTAGGTTAGCAAAAAAGACATTTTAGTCACTTTGTTTTTAAAGATGTTCCTCTGGAATGGAAAAGAACATGGCTAATGCCACAACCAGGACTTCAAGATTTGTGTGAGGGGCAAAGCGCAAAGCAAAGCTGCCACCCAAGTCCCCTCTGCACGCTGGGGTGCTGAGCCGCGGGATTCGCACTCACGGACCAGGCACCACCCCGGCTGACAAGCGCCAGCCTGTCCTGCAGTCCCCGTGGGCTGCCAGGTCCCCGTGCTTCATCTGGACTCTGTGGATGATGGGATGGGGCTTCGGGTTGCGGGGTGGGAGACAGGCCAAGGCTGCCTTAAGTACACCAGGGATGCGAAAGCTTTAGGCACCCCCGAGGAGAGGTGGGAATGCTCTGCCTGCGGCCGCCCGGCTCGCAGACTTTCTCCCCGGGTGCCGCTGCCCGCCCCCCGGCAACTCGCAGCCTCTCCCGGGGAAGTCGGGTGCTCAGCGAACCAACTCCGCTGTCCCGGGTGGGGGGACCGAGCCGAAGCGCACCTTCCTGCACGGTAGGCGCGGTGCAAAGCCCCGACGGCTCCGGCGACCGGGGTGCCGGTGCCCTGCCCGGCCAGGACCGCTGCTACCTCCGCTGCCGCGGGTACGGGGGGCGCGGGGAGGGGCGCGGGTGGTGGCGGGGGGGCCCGTCGGGGCGGGGAGGGCGGGAGGGAGGAGCCAGCGCGGGGGCTGAGCCTGGGCTGCGGGATGGGGCGGCAGTGAGGGTGGGCGGGTGTGCGCCGACGGGGCTCTCGCCCCGCAGCCGAGCCGAGCCGCGCCGAGCCCAGCCTCGCTCCGCTCCCCGGTGATGCGCAGCGGCCGCAGCGCCTGACCCTACTGCCCGCTGCCATGGCGGCCCCGACCCCCGGGGGGCCGGGGGGAGTCCCGGCGGGGCTGCGGGCCGCCGCCTGGCTGCTGGCGTGCGCCGCGCTGTGCCGGGGCCGCGCCGCCGCCTGCCCGCCGCTGTGCGCCTGCAGCGGCACCACGGTGGACTGCCACGGCTCGGCCCTGCGCGCCGTGCCCCGGAGCATCCCCCGCGGCACCGAGCGCCTGTGAGTACCGCCGGGCTTTGTCCGCCGCCGGTGGGCGTGCGGCGGGCGAGGGTGCGGGAGCCCGGCGGGGCGCCGGGGCCGGGGGCTTGTCCGAGGATGCGTGTCCAAAAGCGCGTGGGGAGCGAGTGCCCCGCGGGGCCGCGTGGGCAAGAACCCCGCGGGGGGAGCCTGTCAGGAGTGTGTGCGGGAGCCCGTCAGGGGACGCGTGTGCAAGAGGCTGTCCGGGGCGGGGGTGTGCAGCAGCCTGTCTGGGATGTGTGCAAGTGCCCACCGTGTCTGTTCAGGGCAGTACGTGTGCAAATGCCCGTGGGGCCACGGTCGGCCGCCCAAAAGGTGCGTGTGCAAGAACCTGGTGGGGTGGGTGATGTGCGGTGTCCCGCTACGCCCGGGGGTTGTGTGTCTGTAAGTTCCCGTCCGGGGGATATGTGTGCAAGAGCCTGTTGGGTGAGTTTACGTGCATCATCCCCTTCCTGAGGGGGGTGCAATAGCCCGTCGAGGTGGAGAGCAATGCGTCTGAGAGAGAGCCTGCTGGGGCAGGGTGTATATGTAACCCTTTCTCTGTGTGAGGGTCGTGCAAGGGGGCCCGCATGTCCCGGTCTTTGTGCAAGCATGCGGAGCGGGCTGGGATTAGAGCTGTGCCCGAGGGAGTGCTCCGGGGGGGCATTTGCGCTGGGGCAGCCCAGAATGGACTGCGCCTGTGGGTCCGCGAGCCGCATAGCACCCCCCGGCAGGTGTGTGGTCATCCCTGCCGGGACTTGTCAGAGGGTGGCTACACAGCCAGAGAGGTTCTCTGAGGGCTCCTGTCACCCCAAGCCCTTACCTGTTCTGGGCACCCCTTTGTCCCCAGGAAGCTCTCCTGAGAGTGCTGCACATCGTGCTAGGATCAGTTCCCATTCCCCCAGCTCCCCTTGAGACTCCCCCACGGTGTGACCAGCCTTCAGCCGTGCCGATCACCCATCGTGAGTCAGGCAGCTCACCGATTCTCTCCAGTCCCCTGTGCCGGCACCTCACTGCTCATCAAATCCCTTGCCACGTCCTCAGGGGTGTGGGGAGGTGTCCCTGGCTCTCTTCGCTGGGCCCCGCTAAGGAAGGCTTTTCTCTCACAGCCATGGTCCAGCCGGCTGTGTGGGTGCTGTGTCACCTGCTGAGCTCCCCCGAGCAGGAGTGGTGCCTCTGCTGCTGCGCCTGGCTGGGCAGGTCTCCCTGCCTGGGGTTCTGTGGCTGCACGGGGTCCCCACCCAGGGAGAGCAGCATGAGCTGAACGTGTCCAACCTGCTGCTGGCAGCAGGTTTCTGGCATGCAGGAACCCCGTCCCAGCCGGAGAGTGGGGCTGTCCCCAGCCTGTCCCCTCTACTCAGTAGCAGCAGGTGCCCCATCCCAGTAGCTGCAGTAGAGCACAGTGGCACGGTAGCTATCTGGCCCTGGCCCTGGGGCCAGGCTGCTCCCACATCCCCCTTGCAGTGCAGGGAAGTGTTGAGCTTCTGCCTCCTTGGGCAGCAGAGCTGCAGGATATGTTCTAGGGCAGCCACACACGGGGCTCGTGGCCCTGTGCTGTGCTGTTTGCAGCTCCCGGACTGTGACTGTGCCCTTTGCCTGCAGATGGGCAGAGACCCTGCAGGCAAGGACTGCATGCAGGGACTGCAGACAGCCTGGCAGCTGCCAGGGCTGCACCCAGCGTGCAGCGTCAAGAGCTCTGCAGGATACCACTTTAGAGGAGTTTTCTTTTCTCCCACCATAATTATCCTCATACAAATGATTATTACCCAGCACGGCAACCAAGCTGGTGTGAGTTGCCATCCCATAGACCCAGTTTATGAGGTCTGAGACAGGATCCCCCCTTTCCTCTGTGTGCAGGGCAGGGGGAAGGTTTATGCATAGCCTGCACTAGCCCTTTCTGCCTCTCAGGGAGCTTAACGGGGTCCTTGGCATCAGCTGTCCATGCACCTGAGTGCAGGGTCCTGGGAGAGAGTTGGCATTGAGTCTCCACCTCTGCCCGCTGGGCAGGTGCTCAGCACTGCTCAAATGAGGCAATGCTGGGGTGAGCTAATGGAGGATGTCCTTGCTGGGTGTTTCTCTCCTACCCTGGCAGGGCATCTCTCCCCTCTGGCAGTGGGTCCTGTTGCTGTCTCTCGTTCTGCCTCCACTGACCTGGTCCTCCATGTCTGTTGCCATTCAGCAGCATTGGGTTTTCTGGATTTTAATGCAGCTGGCGATGCCGGATCTTCTGGCTGGACTGAGCTAGACATGCTTGCTCTCTCGTGGGTGTTGTCTGCTGGATAACTACTTCCTGCTGTTTTGCACACCCTTGCAGGTGCTTGAGGGTGTCTGTGCAGAGCAGGTCTATCTCCTAGCAGTGAAATCCTACTGTAACAGCTCGTAAGTGAGTTTCAATTCCCTGTAAGCAGGCTGCAACCTTGCAGTCTCCAACTTCTCAGTGTTTGATGGAGCAAGGTCAGCTAGCAGCCACAGGGGAGTATGCAGCAGGACCTGTGCTCGGGCACAGCACATTGCTCCCTAAGTGCCTTTTAGTCTGCAACCCAACATAAATGGGGGTTGTGCACCTGCCTTCTGACTGGATCGGGGCTGAGCAAAGCGGGAAGCAGCAAAGTCTCTGGGCACTTTGCACAGATGCCTGTGCTCCTGCCTACACCTCTGGCAAGCACAACAGAGGCCTGAAGGCTTTGTAGGCAGGATGGGGTGATAATCCTTCAGCACTAGTGTTATCTGCTTCCAGGAGTCCCTCAGGCCTCAGCCGCCAGAGAAGAGTTGTGGGAGAAGGTCACAGTTCCCTTCCCCATTTGCTTGCTTTTCTTTCTTCCTTTGACAGTGTCTGTGAAGAGCAGGCTGCCCTGTTGGGGAGGTGGATCGCTCTCCCCACGCCAGCAGGATCAGTGCAAATTTGCCACTGTCAAATGGCAGCTTCCAGCCCAGCTCTTTGCTTGTAGGGGATGAATTGACTGTGATGGCGTCACACTCTCCTGCCATTGAAGTTTTTGGCTGACAGCTGAGAATTGCCCCACTTGCCCCATTTGCCTCCTCTCCCATGAGCTGAACATCCCACATCTCACTGTGGGCTGTGTAGTGTCTCTCGCTCCATGTGGGAGGCAGCAGAGCTGGGTTTGGGAGTCCCCATCACTGCACCCCTCTTGGCTCTGGCTTTTCCCTTCCAGGGTCCCTGGTCTCAGCATTTCATGGGGCTTCTGTTTGCCTGGTTCCCAAAGTTTGGGGTTTGCCTGTGCAGAAATGGGCCCCATGCAGTCTGTAGCAAGCCTGCCATCCCTCTGTCTGCTTTGGTGGAGGGAAGGGGTGCTGAGCTACAACCTTTGGGTGTGAGAGCATCATGCCGGGGCAGCTGCACTCGAAGCACACTTGCATACTGCCCAACCATCCTCTGCCAAAATTCCAGCAGCGAGCTCTTGTTCAGAGCATGTTCAATCCATTCACCTGCATCTACCTCTCACCAGTTAATCAAAATGTCTTGCAGCAGCCAGGCTGGTGTATCGCAGCAACACTCCTGCATTCCACACCGGTTGTTGGGCTGCTTCTCCTTTCAGGGGCTTCGGGGAATGCTCGTTCTTAGGAAGCACCTTGAGGAAGTCAAACTCTCCCTTCCCTGAAGTGCCCGGGCAAGTTCTCAGTGAGCAGTCTGGTTGCAGAGGGTCTGTGCAGGCTCTGCAGAGCTCTGGGGCAGGATGCAGGACCTTTGTCCAGCCAGGGCAGTGCCTGGCTGGCCCTACAGCTCTGAGCTCTCAGGAGAGCCAGTGCTGGGCACTGGGAGGATGCAGGCTGGTTTGGGAAGGTAGCCTGCCCAGCCCACTGCAGTGGCTTCCTTGGGAGCCTTCCTGGACAGAGGAAATTTGCAATTCTATTCCAATTTCTCCCTTCAGCTACGTCCAAGGCAGATGCTGTCTATATATTGCCATGGTAACGCTGCGTTCTCACTCTCTATGGAATTGCATGCTGGAAAAATATTAGTTTAAAAAACTATGTCGTGTTTGTATTGACTGAAGTCGAGGCTGATAGTGGAGGATCTATTGTCCCCTGGTTGGGAAAAGTCACCAGTAACAGGCAATAAAGCCAGGCAGATTGGCCTCTGGTGACCACTTCTCACCCCACACAGCAATTGCTTCCCTATAAACCCTTCCCTGGCTCTGTTTTATTGCATCCTTTAAAACAGATATTTTTGCCTTAAATGTGCTGCCACTTTGGTCCTCCAGAGTGTTGCATTGTGCAAACAGCAATTCCTTGCTGCTGAGGTGGGAGCAAGGAAGGGGAATTGTTTCCAGCTTTAACTGAGGGTCTCTCACCTGTACCTTCAAATGCCGTTGCTGCTGTGCCCAGAGCCTGTAGCCCCAGGGTGAGCTGGGCATGGTGGCCACGGTGCCGGTGCAGGGCAGCACACACAGAAACAGTCCAGTTACAGAAACAGACTCGTTACAGGATGTGCATTTGCTCTGAGTTTCATTCTCCCCTACTTCATTGTTTCCTATCAAAACTCCGGCTGGCAGAAGAGTGAGGCAGCTATAAAAGGTAAAGGATGCACGAGGGACCCCCACAGAGCAGCAGAACCTGCAGCCTGGGGGAACAGAGGGGATTTGGGGTACCACCAGGGTGGTGTGGGCAGGGAAAGGGTGTCCTGTCCAGGGAAAGGTGTACAAGCCATGACCTCCCACTAAAGAGGGGCTTTTCCTGTATCCTTGCACTGATTTGCTCTGTGGCAACCTGGTGCAGGAGAGTACTGGAGCAGGACGTGCATGTGGGCAACCGAGGGAGCCTGTCTTTGTTTTGCTTCTGAGTCCTCCATGGTTCCCTGCCCACTCCGGAGGTACTTACTGCTGCGGACACGTCCTCTTGATCTTTATTGCTACTGAAATAACCTTTCATAAAACCTGAGAGGCAAGGAGATGTTTCTGTGCGTGTTTTGCTGAAAAGCAGTAAAAAACACAGTTGTGCGTTAGCAAATGGCCTCATCCCAGGGGATGTCAGACCCAGATCACTGCTCCCTGGCAGGATTCCAGTGCGAGTAGCTCCAAGGCCAGCTCCGGCAGCTGGCCCCTGTCCCCACTCGAGGGACAGCCAGGGATGGCAGTGGCAGGAATGGTGAGGGGAGCAGAGGTTTTCCTGCTGTACAGCACCAGGATGCAATTAGCAATGTGAGCAGTAAGGATAGTTCGCAGCCGGGTCCTTGGGGTTGTGGCACTGCTGGAAGTGAGAAGGAAATGAGGTGGGATGGAGGAGACCTCTCCATGGTGTTGGTGTGGGGTTGTGCCAAGGCTGTCCCCTCAGGAATCATCTCAGACCTCCCTCGTACATTCAGGCTCTGAGGCTGTGCTGACTGTCTGCTTCCCTGGCATGCATTTTGGATGCACTCGCTGCTCAAAATAGCAGAGGCAAGTGTCCTATGGGGGAGAGAGGCTGCTAGAGGAGGAAGATCAGAAAAAGGGAAGATTAATTTTTAAAGCGATGCAGCCAAGGAGCAGCCCTGGGCACCAAGACTGAGAGAGATGCAAGGTCCTGGCCCTGGATATTTCTTGGTTGGAGGAAGCCCTACATCCCAAATGAGATGCTCCAGGAGACCCATCTGCTCTGGGATTGAGGAGGCACCTATAACTGAGCAGCTGAGGTGCACTTGTCCTCCCATCCCTGCTGTGAGCAGCTCCAGGACGGATGAGCCAGAGAGGTTTTGCTGAGGAAGATGCAAAGTGGAACTCAATCTGATGAGTGGTAGGATGAAGCCTGAGGGCTGGGCAGCCTCCCCTGCCCTGGGAAGCAGAGAAGCTACAGAGCAGCTCCTTGCCAGGCTACTCAGCACAGCATAAAAAGCCAAATTTTGTGGGTATCCAGGAAAATCTGTCCTCTTGGCTGAGTCTCAGTTTCCACATTTGTGGAACAGAAATGACCTGCTGCCTTTTCTCTCTCCCACTGGGGTTCAGGGAGGTTATTTATTTATTTTTAACCTGAAGGTAATACACCACAATGCTGCGTGAGTGTAAAGCATTCCCTGACTGCGAGCAGCTAATGGCTGTGGCATGAAAACCCCAGAGAGAAGTTAGGAGAACAGAAAGCCTTCTGGATCCTCACTGTTACTTGCATGATCGATGCTGTTTGTAATGCTTAAAGATCTGTCGTGATGCTAACCTGCTGTAGTATCTTGTAAAAGCTTACAGAGCCTCCTGTGCTCTGGGGCCAGCGCTGTGCTTGGGGCTGGGTTCCCCTTTGGCTAAGGCCAGGGATTCTGAGATGAGCCCAAACAGCACTTTTGGGGCTCTGCTTGTTGGGCACCTGCAGGCAGCTGGTAGAGGCAGTGCTGGCAAGGCGTTCACCCTGTGAATGACACCCCTAAAGGGACTTTGATGTAGCCCTTGGGCACCTTTGCTCTTCTTGAGGGATCTGGTCTGAACAGGGATGGGATGGGAAAGGACAACAAGGTGCTGAGCCCTTTGTGCAGCTGTGTCAGCCCAGGACGAGCGTGACCAGTGTCCCCTCCCTGAGCAGTGGGCAGCAGCACTCTGTAACTCCCTGGTACCTTGGAGGGGATGGAGTTAGCACCCAGCCATGCCCATATGGGCTCCAGGGAGCTGGTGAATGTGGTGCCAGTGCTGGAGGGGACCAGCTCTTCCAGGACTGGGAAGGGATCTGCCCCACGTTTCCTTGTTTGAGCAGCTCAGTGAGCCTGTGCTGGGGCTCAGTTACATTCCAGCAGCCGGGTGAAATCTTGAGAAGACTTGAAAAATGCAATAAAAGTGTAGGATGAAAGGTTGCAGCTGCTCTGTCCCCCAGTGCTGAGCACAGGGGTCAGTCTGGAGTCTAAGCCTCATCCATGTTCCCATTAGCAGTCTGTGTGATGGGACACAAACTGCTTATGACAGTTACAAATGCCACCAGGCTGGGAGAGATGCAAGAGGGCTGGAGAATGGGCTGAGATTTCAGAGCGGGCTTGGTGAATGGGAGGAATGAGCTGACAGAAAGGAAGGTGTTGCCTGGGGACTTGAGGAAAGTGTGTGGTGGGAGGGAATCACCAACAGCACAGATGTGGAATGGGAGCAGGAACAGAGCGGGTCCTGCCCCTGCAAGTCAGAGAGGCCCTGAGGGAGAGCTGTGCCCTTGGAACTGGGGGATTGGTGGGGGGAAGCGGGCTGGGAAAGAGGCCTGCACGGGCAAGGGAGCAGCCAGGTCTCTGCACCATGGTGGCCTGGGCAGGTAGAGATGGGGTTCATCTGCTGTGGGAGAGGCTCAGGTTGGAGTTTTGGGAATATCCTTGAGGCAGGAGCAATGACATGCTGGAATAAGGCACAGGGTAGTGTCAGTCCCTGTCCTTGAAGGAGCAGTGCATGCATCTGCCTGGATTGATGGAGGGTGGCAGAGGTACTGCTGTGGGGTGCGTGACCTTCCCGTCTTCATTTCTCTGCTTCCCTGATTATTATCTGGCACTGCCGGCTCCAGCTGGGCTCAGGGCTCTGGGGTGAGGGCTCTGGAGCTGCTGGGAGGGGAGCCATGCCCTTGGGGGCAGGTGCTCTGAGGCAAGGGCAGGAACAGCAGAGCAGTGAAGACCTTCAAGGGAGGGACACATCACATGGACAATACGAATGCCAGCCTCACCGGGCACCAGGGCAGGGGCAGCCCTTGCAGCAGGCACCACAGGAGCACGGATCCATCTCCACCATCCCCTGCAGTCACTGCCTAGAGCTGTGGGCACCTGCTCTGTGCTGGCACTGATGGGCTGGGGCACATTTTGCCACTGGTGGGTGCCAGTGCAGGAATTCATCTCACAGACTTTCCCTCTGTGTTCTTAAAAGCAGGATTCTGGAGAGCAGAGCAGTTAGGATTTCTGTCTCAGCGGGAGAGCAGAGCTGAGCTGAGCCACAAGGACAGGAGTCACATGTGTGCTGAATAGCTGATGCCTTGCAATGGAGTAGGGATAGCAGGATTGCACTGTCTGCTCCTTCCCGCTCCTGATAAATCAGTGCCCAGGGAAATATCATTCATGTTGGCTGTATTTAATAAATTAACTCTCTGCATTTGTGCTCTCTGAGGTTGTTACTGAGTTAGCGTAGCTCCAAACCCTGCAAAGGGAAAAGACACATCGGACCCCCTGGGAATGGATAAGCCATCCAAAGCTAGAAACCAAATATAAACCCAGACTATGCAAATCCAGTCTAACGAACCCTGCTGCAGCACAGACATCCCATCTGGGAGTGGGATGATCCACAAGCAATGTAGCAAAGGGACTGATTGTTTTAATGACTTTCCTCTTCCCAGAGAGAAATGGGAGGGGGGTTTCTGAAACTTGAGGGTTGCAAATGAAAATTCGCCGCCTCTCCAGCAGCAGTGTGAGATCTGGGGTGCTGGGGGGGCAGAGGAAGGCAGCCGAAATTAACTTGAGGATGCTTTCTGGTGTTAAATCCTTTGAATTAGTGAGGAAAGAGCACGCCCTGTGTTTCTGCTTTCAAGTCACAGTCCAGAAATACAACCAATCTGCTGGGCAGTTCCCCAGACACATCAGTCCTTATTGAAGCTCTGCTGTGTGGAGCAGGGCAGAGTGTTTTGCTTCACTAAGAAAGGGCATGGAGGCAGTGGGTGAGCAGCTGAGCAGCAGGGATCCAGCTTTCTGGGCACTGCAGACTGTAATTTATCTCCATGAGGAACTGAAGGGGGTTCAGAGGGGAAAAAATGTCATGAAGTTAAATGGCAGTGTTGCCTCGGCATCCTTACAAATAGGCTTTACCTGCTGTTCGTTCCTGTTTGGTTGCAAAGGCCATCATTTACCTGAACAAAGGCGTGGAGGGATGCTGGGAGCAGTTGTCAGGGAGCACACAGAGCCAGTCCCTGAGGGAGCTGGGGTGTCAAGGGGCCCTGAGACACAGCCCCATTGCTGAAGTACCCCGAGGATGCTCAGCGAGCATGCAGAGAGTGGAGGCTGGGGTGGGCTGTGTGGGCAGCAGTCCTGCCTGTGCCTTCTGGTGCTGCAGTCTTTGGGCTGCACTGTCCCAGAAGATGCCTGGGAGAGAGGGCAGAGCCTGGTTTTGGCATGTGCGGGGGCTGGCCATGTCTAGTCCGTGGCTCTTTGGTGTTTCTGCATGTTTCCATGCTGCTTTGCCTGTGCTCTGCCTCTGGCTAAGGCTCTGGGATGCTGGTGCTCTGAGGACAGCACCTCCTTGGGCTTTGCAGGCTGAGGTGTGAGTCCTGGCTGTCAGGTTGGGCAGTTCTAAATCAAGCCTCTCTGCTCTATCTCTCTGCAGTACCGGAGATGTCTCAACTCCCAGTTACACGTTGTAGCCAGAGTAATGTTAGGCACATTTAAAGGAAGGTGCCATGGGAGTCCCGCTGGGAACCCTCCCTCACCAGGAACTCGAATGGGTGCCATTGCCTCAAGCGTGGCCCTGGGGGTCTTCCAGGCAATCTTCTTTGCCAAGGAACCTTTAGGGCATTTGGAGAAAACCACTCCTGAAGCTGAGATTTCTCCCTGGCCTTAGCTGACTCCAGGGCTGTGGTCCATCGGGAGGTGGCCACACAACTGCACATACCAAACGACCCCCTTTGTGGTGACAAATGTCCCTAAAACGTGTGACACACCCCAGTGCTTCATGCCTGGGACTTACAGCCTGACTGACCATGGCTTTTACTCCCACTGAGAGGGTCAGGACCTTCTGGTTTGGAGGCCCATCCCCGGCAGCCTGCTGTGCTGGCCGTACTGGGAGCTGGGGGAGTCGTGGGGCTGCAGAGCCCGAGTGTGGGTTTCAGTTTAATCACTGGGGCTGAGGAACCTCTATTCATTCCCGCTTGCATTCATCCGTGTCCTAGTAACGGTGCTCTCCCAACCTCCTTCCCAACACAGGCACACACGGCTGGATAATGGCAGGAGCCCGGCAATCTCGGCGCTGAATAGCGCTGTAATTACGAGGCTATAATGGCGAGCTGGAACTCATTAGCCATTATCAGCCGTTTCAGCAGGACAATGACAGCACCCCGGGGTGCGCGGCTGCGCTGGCTGCACCCGGTGGCCCTACACGCTGCTCGGCGGCCCCGAGGCCAGCCCGCCGCTGACCTTGGCCCCTCGCATGGCTGCAGAGCCCGGTGGAGGGAAGCTTTGGCTCTGGATGGGAATGATGGACTATGTATTCAGCCAGTCTTGTGACATGAGGCATTCCTGCTCCCTGGTCCCGCTGTCAGGGCTCAGGAAGTTACAGACCCCCCGTGGTCCTGCCCAAGCACCCCAACCTGCTCCACGGTGGCACTCTCCTGCTTCTTTCTTTCCCTGGCTCCAGCAGCTCATGCCTCACTTGACTGCCTTCCCCTCCTGTAGGTTGTTTTCCTCTTGATTTCTGTGTTTGTGTTCAGTGCCAGCAGTGGGTCTCCAGCATGGGAGCCCTCCCTGGGCCATATGTTCGCGTAGGCATCCTCCATCCCCAGCACGTGCCTTGGGCAGGCTGGCCTCATGGGCAAGAAGCAAACACTGCCATGCTTTGTGATGCCGGTCGGGGAGACTCTCTCCTGCAATAGGGGGCTGCACAGAGATCCCCAGCTCTGCAGACCGTGGGTCCCAGGGCTGATGGTCCTGCTTTTCCTACAATAATCACATCCTGTAATGCAGAAAGGCACTGCGAAGCTGAGTGCGAGGTGCAAATCTCTTCAGCTCCTGGCTTGATGTATTTTAAAGCAGGATAATCCTAGCAGGATCATGCCGGAGAGCATGGCTGAGGAGAGCTGGGGAAGGTGTAGCCAGCAGGCTGGGAGCAGAGGCCCTGCCATGTGTGTGTCCAGCAGTGGGACACATGTTGTTCTGGTGCTCAGCAGAGCCTGGGCAGGACCAAGGCCATGGGGTGGGTGTAGGTACCCTGTATTTCCACCAGCAGGATGAGCAAGGAGGGGCAGCATCTCCTTTCTGGCTGGATTGCCTGTCCCTGTGCTCAACCCAGGGCTTTTGAATGAGAGTGATGCCACAAAGCAGCTTGTCCTGTGCAAGAGTCTCTTGGCAGGTGAAACTTGAGTGTGGCTTATTCTCCAGGTAGAAGGTGTGACATGTCTGTGCACTGAAGCGGTTGTGATGCAAGGGTAATGGCAGGAGCCATTGTCATGTAAGTGTCACTTACACATGTAAGTGTCTTGCAGCTGGGTGTTTGGAGGGATCCTGCTGTTCTGGGGACTTTTGTTTGTTTCTTGTTACCCCTGCCTTCCCTAAACAACTCTGTGTGTTTGGGATGACCCTCCCAGGTGTTTGCTGCATTTGCAGAATGCAAATGGGCTGACATGCATCCCAAGGAGGGCATCTGGCATGGGAACAGAGAGGAGCCGGACAGCCTCTGCCTCTTGTTGCCTTATGGTCCATGAAAGATGCCAGCTTACACACTCATGGCCAGTCAGACTTCTGTGTGCCCAGCACTGCTGGCCATTGAGGATCAGGGTCCTCTCTGGAGCCAGGGGCCACTCCTGGTGAGGGAATTGCACCGGCCTCTGCTCTCCTTTGGGCCCTGCCTGACATTTTTGGGGAGGTACTGGGGAGGCCCAGTGCCTGGCCACCTCCTGAGTGCTTCCATGTTAATTTCTTCCTCTTCTCTCTGCAGGGAGCTCAATGGCAACAACATAACTCGAATCAACAAGAATGACTTTGCTGGACTGAAGCAGCTCCGTGTCCTGTGAGTTCATGATGAGGGGCCAGCTGCCCCCGCCTTGGTGGATATCGTGCTTCGCTTGTGGCCCCTCCTAGGGCTGCTAGAGGTGCTCAGCCTCTTTCTGTGGGCTTCAGCCAGCGGGGCTGGAGGGTACTGTGTTGGGCTGAGAGTGGTGGACTTCCAGCTGGAAGAGAGTGGGAAGAGTCTGGGTTGTGTTGAGGGGACAGTGGGAGTGAGGTGCCCTGGGTCAAAAGAAGTAATGAGGGCACTGGGGACCACTTTTCCAGAAAGCTGACTCCTTCTCTCTGCAGGCAGCTGATGGAAAACCAGATCAGCATGGTGGAGCGTGGGGCATTCGATGACATGAAGGAGCTTGAGCGGCTGTGAGTGCCTGGTCATGGAGGGGGGGGTGGTGAGGGGCCACTGGATTTAGTTGCAGAGAGCATCCTTTCCTTTTTTCCTTAAACCCTAATGTATCGGTGCTGCCTCACTTCAAACAGCTTCTCTTCTGCGTGGCAGTGGTGTTTTACAGTGTGGGAAGCAAACCTATTTCTGTTTCTATAGATCTTAGAGTCCTTTCTGATGCTTTTGAGGTGAGGAGCAGGTTAAACACAAATGACTTTTGCTGTATCAGCTGTGTCCTGTGTGTTAGCGAGGGAGCTGTAAGTTCTGGTCCAGTACTCAGTAAAATAGCTCAGCAGTTTAAAAATCCCAAGCTGCTCGAGCAAATATGAGGAGCTGAGCGAGCAGCAGGTTAAGAGAGCAGTTAAGCAGCAGTCAGCAGTTAACAGCTTGGAGTCCTCTCTGCATGTAATTACGACATTGTGAGTAGGTCTATTAGTGCCCCGTTGGTTGTCCCTGCCTGGGACTGTGGTGAGCAGGATGGGGGTGTCCTTGCCAGGTGGGATGCTGTGCTCTATTGGCCTCTCTGAGCGAGCCAAAGCACCCAGCTGTGCCTGATGAACCCAGCTGGGTGGCAGGTGGGGTCATTGCTTTGTCCCTCAAACCCTGACCCTTTCTTCTTTCCCTGCAGACGGCTGAACCGCAACCAGCTGCACACCCTGCCCGAGCTTCTCTTCCAGAACAACCAGGCGCTGTCGCGGCTGTGAGTACCCTCTGTGATCGCCAGACTCCCCTGCCCAGCAGTGGTGTGGGCTTGCTTGGGGGGCTGCCATGGGGTTTGGAGGGGCACTGATGTCCCAGGACGGTGCTGCTCCTGGGGGTGTTGTGCTGGTGGTTACTGGTATGTTGTCCCAATGAAGGCTCAGCACGTGGCGGGAGAATGCAGCCTGTTTGTGTGACCCAAGCATGCAGCAAGGTGGGAAATGGGCTGTGACTTGCAAAAGACCTGAGACTGGCAGGGTTAAAGATGCTCTTGTAGCACATGGGGATGTGGGATGAGGTGCTGGCAGTCTGGGCTGGGTCTGGCATCGCAGAGTTGGGCTGTGCCTGCACAGTGTCAGGTGCAGAGGTGCTGTGAGCCCCTCAGCCTCCTCCCTGGGTGTGGATCACGGGCTTTGGAGCAGGGTTCCCTTACACACTAGCCCATGTTGTTGTAAAAGGAGGGTGAAAAAGGGTGTCCCTAAGGGGGTGACATCCTGCCCAGAGACCTCCATGGGGCACAGAGAGCCCCACAGCCCTGCTCAAGAGCTGCCTTTCTGTAGGTGTCTGGAGAAGGAGGGGGAAGCCCTGCCCGGGGCAGACCCAGCCCTTCATGCCTGCTGCCCCCTCCCTGCATCGCTCTACCTGTCCCTATCCCTGCCTGTCCCTCTGCACCTGCAGAAACAACTGCAGGGACTGCCTCTTGCTGTGCAAGCCCCAGCTCCACAGATCTCTCTGCTCCTCCTCCCTCTGTGCAGCAGCAGGCTGCCTGGGGAGGGTTTCGATAAATATTCTCTTTTCCATATTGGCTTTCCCTTGCCTGGGGCTGTTTTGCTCAGGCAATGGTGCTTTCAGCAGTGCCAGCATTGTTCAAACAACGTGTTTACAGGCTCTCAGCTATGTCAGGCACCACATACATTGGGAAGGGTGCTGTGAGGAGGAGAGGGTGCCTGCCAGACTGGGGCTGGGTGCTCTCCATCACTCAGAGAAGCAGCTTATACCCTGTGGATTGGGGTGGTAGTAGCTGGGACATGAGCTTTCTGCTTGCTGCATCTTGTATCTCCATTGATCAGCTGTGACATGAGGATGCCAGGTCCCTGCTGGGGCAGGGAAGGAATGGATGAAATAACTGAATGGGCTGAGACATTCCCAGGACAGGCATGGCCATGCTGGGGCCAGGTAGCCCTGCCTGTGCAGGCAGGCTGTGGCTGAGCCATTTTCTTCCAACAGTGCCAGGGAGTCAGTCCCAGAGTCCAGCCTGAGGCATGTAATGAAGGGTTAAAACGCCGTGTGGGTTGTCAGCATGGGATGTGTGAAGTGGTGGACAGGCGCCAAAGATGGGCCTAGGTAATGGCAGCTGATAGCACAGGCGTTCAATTAATTATCAAATGGCATTTGTTGAGCTCAGCTGTGCCATATCGTGGCGCCAGCAAGGGCCCATCCTCCTCCAGCCGCCCATTGCATAACAGAAACACGGGCAAGAGAATTATTGTACAAATATTAATGTTTCCTTTTTAATCCTCTCTAGATTTTAATACCAGGGTCTTTCAACAAGCAAACCCTAACAATTCATTGTGGAGATGCAGAAGAGCAGCGTGTGTGTCTCCTACACATACAGTGTGCCCCTACACAGCCGCCTGGCTCGTGTGGAGCCAGGACTATGCCACGGTGTGCACGGGGCTATACATACCACCGTGGGTGTAAGAGGGCTGTGCAAGATGCTCCTTGCAGCCACCTCATCATGTTCAGGTGCATTTCAGCCTCTTCCTGTTGTTTTACTGCTTCCTGCAATGTGGTGGTTATTTCAAACCTATTCCCTCCCACCCTGTCTTGAAGTTGTTTTCTGGGCATTTCTGCCATGGCAAACTGCCTGGATACCAGCACCTGGAGCTTCTCTTGTTCAATCTGGGGCTGTGTGCACGGGCTCAGATTTTGCAGCTCCTCGACTATAGCTGGTGCCGTGTCTTGGGGAGCTTTGATGCATGCTTGGAGCAGAGTCCCTGTGATGAGCTGTGGGACTGGGGACCAGGGACACACTGAGCCACCCGCCAGCCTCCTGCAGCACATTGCCCCACACACATTAGTGAGGGTAGGGGAGCAGCGCTGGGGTCTGCCGGAGAGCACATCAGGAGCCACTGTCCTGGCAGATCCTCGAATTCTGCATCTGTGCAAGAGAGCCCTGTGTGCTGAAGGCCCTGCTGCTCTCTCTCCTTGAGGCTGCCTGTTGCTGAGGTGCTCAGGGATGTTTTGGGGGGATGGTGGGGCAGGGGGTGCCCTGGGTGGCTTGTCTAGACACACATGCTGGCTTAGCAGGAGGTGGGGTCTGGACCAGTGCTAGTCCAGCCAGTGCAGGAGGTCATAAGGACACTCTTAAATTGCTGCAAACCCGGGTCAGGCTACAGTGATATGAGTCAGTGGGGAACAGGTTTAAGCTAAATTGAAATCAGCTCTCCTTGAACGAAATTGGAGCTTCCCCACTGGGCTTTGCACTTGTTTAACTGCTGAAATGGATCTGGGGTGGCCCCACTGCTCAGGACTCCCTCCCTGCCCAGAAACGGGCTGGGACCTGTGCTGGTCTAGGAAGAGAAGGCTCTTACCAGCACCATTTTCTTGCAAATCCTGATCTCCAGACCACTTCCAATAAACAGGCTGGAAACAAGGCTTCCCCTTGACCTGCCCACTGCAGGTGGCAGCCACCCATGGCATGCTTCTCGAGTTCTGGAGTCCCTGCTAGGTCCTCATGTCCTCACACCGTAGTACTGGGAGGTCTTGAATTAGCAAAAACTTACTGAATGAGTCAGGCTGAGATCTGTTTAGTTGGGAAATGAGGCTGTCAGGTGGCAGCTGAAGCAGAAAGCCAGGGTTGGATGCAGGAACTGGTGGGGGTTGCTTAGATGGGCCCTTGGGTGCTGGCCTGGATGCTCCAGCCTCTTCTAGACGTAGTCTTGATGCATCTTTTTCAGCACATCAGTAACACAGAAGATGAAGGGAAGTCTGTTGAATTAGGGGTATGTGATACCCATGCAGCAGTTTCCCACTGTACCTTTCCCACTGAACCTGATGAAAATTTTTCAGTATCACAAGAGGAGTCCCTCAGGTTCAGGTCAGGATGGAGAGCTCTTTGTCCACCTCTCGAGTGTCAGAGCCTAATCCACGTTGGTGGTACTTTGCGGTCTCCCAGCCCGGCTCGAGCTACAATTAGTTACACGGAACTTGGCTGTAAAGAGCATTTGTGCACCGGGATAATGGAAAGGGTTGGAGTTAAACCTGATCCGTCGGGGTTTAAATAAACTGGGGAATGGCAGGAAAGAGCCAACGGAAAGCAAGCCTCAAATGAGGGCATGGGGGAGGTGAGAAGCCTGGAGAGGAATGTTTTCCCCTTGGAATTTGGGAATATTGAGCTGACGCCTGCCCAGAGCCCATTTCAGTCTGAGATAGTGGGGGGGGGGGTCCTTGGCAGTGGGGCCAGAGGCAGGGGGACTCCCCGCATGGCCTCCTTTATTTATGCCCCCCGCAATGAGCGGATAACTCATTAAGCAGTCGTGGTGGCTGGAAATGGTGCTGATCTGAGGTTTCGCTGGAGAGCGCCTGACCTCAGTGACCCGTTCTCAAACTGGGTTTAATTAAACTGTCAGCACTGGACGGAAGAACAAAGCTTTGTGGGCTCGGGGGAGAAAGCCAGGGTCCCCCAGCAGCTCACTGGGGAAGAGCACATCTCCTGCGAAGTGGAGAGCTGATAAAAAGATGGATCTTTCCTTCCATTGAGGATTACCCAGGCAAGAAGGTGACCTCTTCTATTGCAGTGCCCGGTGTTGGTCCCCAGTGCGCCGCAGCTGTACACATCTTGGCTCAGCAGCGGTGCTCCAGTACAGCCCTGATGCACACCAGGAGCCAAGGGGATGCTGGTAGACCTTCCTTCACCAACTCTCCCAAGCTGGCGGGAGTTGGGGTTTTTTTTGGGTTTCCCAATGGCTCCCAACAGAAAAAGCAAGCAGTTTCTCTCTGCTCCCTTGGGAAGAATGGGGGAAGGATGAGAAAGGAGTTTTGTAGCACTCTCTCCCTTCTCTGCTACCTCCCCTTAAAACCTCCTCCTGAAGCTGTTTCTAAGCCCCTTTGGGTGTTCTGGATGGGGGATGCGAGGAGGAGAGAGGAGTCTGGAATGGCTGTAGCAGCAGGGTGAGGACAGAAATGCTGCGGGCGCATCATCAGGGAGGCAAAGACGTGGGCTGTTGAAATGTGCTAAAGGCAGCCAGGATGGCTATAAATAAATAGTTTTCTCCGAGGGAAGCCGAGCTGATGCGAGGGAGGAGAGGAGCAGTGGGTGCTTGGCTGCGAGGAGCTCTGGGGAGTTGCTCCCGCAGGGGAGTCACAATCCCGGATGGATGGATCCCCATGGGAGTGGCTGCCCAGTGGTTTCCCTCAACGAAAGCTGCAGTAGCTGCTCCTTGCTCAGGCAGAGTGGGAGCTGAGAGAGGGTGAGCAGAGAGTAGGGGGGAAAAAGTCTTGTCTCCAGAAGGAGAGAGATTTAGGACATGGGCCGCAGACTGTCAGTTTCTGTCGGACCCACGCCAGCAAAAATGGTGAAGGAGATGGTGCCACATCTTAGCTGGCAGCCAAGCCCAGGGGGAAGGGCTGCCGTGCTGCTCTCAGTCTGTAAGGGCAGGGGCTCCCTGGAAACAGCATTAACATCTCAATCAGGGCTGGTGACTTTCTGAGCTGGCGACATGTGAAATGTTGTAGGAGCTGGGGGGATTGTCACGCTCCTGTGAGACTCTTCTCCTGCAGCCAGTGCCTGCAGAGGAATAGCGATGCTCTACGACTGCCTCTGTCTGGGAGCTGACAGAGGGACCAGGGGCTGGTCCAGACCCACCCTGGACCCAGGGGTATTTAAAGATCGGGGTGATGATGGAGTTTTGAGCTAAGTGGCAGAGAGCACCAGAGCTGGCTGTGCTGCCTGGGTAGGAGAGATGATATGATGGCGAGCTCTGGGCCAGGTTCCTTGCACCACCCCTGCATTTGGCTAAACCCAGCCCTAATTGCCTTTAGAAAAGCAGGCAGAGAAAAATGGAGGGCTGCTAAATAACTTGAGAAAATGCAAATGACATCCTTCAAGAAGGAGAGGATCACAACCACGCCGGAGGAAGCTGTGAGCTGAGTAGTAGCAAAACAGGGTGACAAGTGAAAAAGGAGCTGTCAGAGAAAGGAATAACAAAACAGGCCCTGCTCGGATGGGGCTGGCTGCGCGTGGGAGGTGTTGCTTGCGAGACTGTACTAGTGACCGTTCCTCTTCAGGCTGCACCAGGAAAACCCCGGATAGGGAAGGCAGAGGTGGAGAAAAAAATGACTGCTTGGTGAGGGCTGGATAAAGGAGCGGTCCCGTGCCCCCACAATGGGTAGGCATGCTGGTGCCAGGTGGGAGGTGTGGGTGCCAGGTGGGGACGCTCTGTAGGGAATGCGTGTGCCACAGCTTTGCTCCCTCCCAGTGGGGGGGACTTGCCTGAGCCCTGTTTTCAATTTAGTGGGGGATTTTTGGTGCCTGCCTGCCTGTTGGCTCCCTGGAAATGTTGTCACTGTGATGGGCTGGCTCTGACTGTGCCCTGGCTCTCCTGTGCCAGACACCCGCCCCCGCCTCCCACAGTCACTCCTGTTGGGGCTTTGGTTGAGGTTCACTTCCTCCAGCAAGGTTTTGTGCTGGTTCTGGAGCTCGGCAAGTGCCCAGGAGCCTGCAGCCGCTGCGTGGGAAGGAGCCTGTGGGCACAGCATTGTGTTTTCATCTTCCCGTGCTGGAGCAGGGTTGCTTTGGCTCCCTGGGCACGTGCCCCTTTGCTCTTTGCACAGATGTGTGTGCGCTGACGTTCTGTGCAGAGGCCCGCGGTCCAAGAGCAAAGCGCCAAGGTCAGAGCAGGGAGCGGCTTTCCCAGAGCAAACCTTCCTGCTTCTCCTTCCCCAGCATCCCTCATTTTGTCCCAGCTCCCCCTCTAGCAGCGTCCCCCTCCCCTTGCCGGGTGAGGGCCAAGTATCCTCGCTGTCGCCATGCCCATGTTTTGGACTCTGGGTGCCGTACCCCATCGTGCTCCCCGACAAAGCTCCTTCTGTTGGGGACAGAGCAGGGCTGGGGGGGCCAGGCTGGGATGTGTCCCCCCGAATACCAATGAGGAGGGGCAGCGTGTTTACCCCTGTGGCTGGGGGGAGGGGGGAGCTGCGGGGTCTGTATGCTGCAAGACACCCCCCCACTCCAGCCGGCGGGAGGGGGAAGGGAAAGGGAGGCCTCTCTGCAGCCCCCGGGAACAAAGAGTCAGTGTGGCTCGTGACAGCTCTAAGGAAACGCAGAGAAACAAATGTGCCACTAATAGGTGGGGAGGTTACCTAGGGAAGGATGCTGCCAGGCAGGCGGGCGGCCAGCCCCCTCCCCGGCGGGCTGCCAGGCGCTGAGGGACTGCTCCTGGCACCCCCAGCCTTGGCGGGGCTCAGGGGGCTACAGAAGGGCCAAGCTGAGGCAGGCTGGCACGTCTTTGTGCTGCTGGCCCGTGGGGACAGCATCCTTACAGATACCTCTGGGGTTTTGTGCTGGGTGAGCCTGCTGGGAAGGAGCACCCTAGTGCAGGGAGCTGCTCACTGCCTGCTGCTCTCCCCCTTCTTCCTCCATCATTAATGTGCCACAGAGCTCGGCTTTTTGGGGCAAGGGGCCAATAAGACTCCCTGCGTGATCCTGAGTGCAGACAACCTGAAAGCCTCACAAATTAAACACATTTTTAAGATCTCTTTATATTTAAGCACTTCCATAAGCATTTCGGGGCTTGACCCGCAGTCTCCAGAGACACAGGAGCGCTGGGGCGAGGGTAGCAACCATGCCCCAACCTGCAGATGAGCAGCCTCCCCGTTTGCTTCCCACCAGCCTGGGCCCCGTCCCACCAGGGTGTCGGTGCAACCCCTGCACAGGGACGCCCTGGCTCTGTTCTGTGCCATTATCCTGCCAGCGAGCCGGGGCTGCCAGGCGTGGGCATTGCCAGACGGCTGCCTGGAGATAATCTGCCCCATTCCCTCCATGCACCCCGTTGTGCTCCTGACTCACGGCCGGCTCCAGTTTTCTGGCTGTTGAGACGCTTCCAAGGTTTCCCTGGCAATGCACAGGGTCAAGCCCCACTCCCGGGGCTCTCTCCTTGAGCCACTGGTTCTGCTGGGCTCACCCTCAGTCTCGCTTTGGGTGCAGGCTTGGATTTGGCTTTCGTAATGTTTTTAAAGCAAAGGGGGCTGAGTCTGTGGTGAGGTGCAGCTTCCAGCCCCCTGCCCCTTTCAGCAAAGTCCCCCTTCCACATGGCATTGTGCAGAGCATCCCTGTCCAGCTTCCCAGTGGTGCACTGGCAAGTGGGAATTTGCAACCCATGGGAAAAAGCAATGAAAAATCAAGTCTTCCTAAAGCTGAGCAGCAGTGCTAATTACACAGCTATTAAAATATGGGAATTATTTATTCCTTCTCTGCCTCACAGCTCATTGCCTGCATTGTCTCACATTCAGCCTTTGGCCACCTTTGGTCCCCTGAAAGAGTTAAAAGAGCACTTGGAGGAGCTGATCCCTTTGTCCATACATTTTGAGCACAGAATAAAGGCATTTCCTTCCTCCTGTTTTCACAGCTCAAACAGTAGAAGGGTTCAAAGTAATATTAAAGAATCGTGAGCGGAATTAGCCTCTGGTAATTTGAGTTCCAGAATGTGGAAGAAAAAAGTCTTATGCAGTGGTTTGAGGCTAAGTCATAACTTGGTACCGCTGCACGTGTGTCCCACAGACGTGTGAATGTGCAGAGCCAGGTAATTAACCTGCGATTGCTGGTTGATCCTCCCGCGGGTGGGTGCTGGAACTCCTCATCTCTCGTGCTGGAACTGCCATGAAAATGAGCTGTCAGCAGTTTCCAGCACTGCTTCCAACAGGGTGCCTGTGCCGTGTTCTTTCTCTTCTGCTCCCAAGGGACTTGTGGTGCTTTTGGTATTGGTGCTGGACCATGCAGCCTGCAACCCCAACACCAGCAGCTGGGCTTGGTGGGCTCCAACTTCTTGCCCAAGCAGGCTGCCTGGAACACTGGGATGCTTTATCCAGTGCTGTAGGTGGGTAAAGTTCCCCGTGCTAAAGTGCCGTAAGGGCCAAGCAGGTGAGTGTAAGTGGGGAAGACGCCCCTTCGCACACCCGGGGGGTTTCCCAGTGCAGCAGGGCTCCTAGGCACTGCCAAGGGGAAGCTGTGCCCTGCCTGCAGGGACGGGCTGAGGCTGTCCTGGTTTGGTGAGCCCATTTCCCTGTGTGTGCCGATCGACATCCACATGCAAGGGAACCCTGCTGGCAGTGTGCTGGGGGTGGGTTTGAGGAGGTGGGGATTCATTTTCCAGATTCTCATCTGTGTTAAATTAATTATCATCTCAGGCTTATCCTCACTTAACCAATGAGGCACAGACATCTGTGGGTGGGACTCCCACTGCCCTGCCAGAGCTAAGCAGAGCATAGATGAGGGGTTCTTACCAGCTGCCTTCCCCGGCCCCTCCATGGTTGTTGCACCCCCCTTTGCCCACAGAGGCTTTCGTCCTCATTTGTGTCTGTATTTCCCTTCAGGATAGGAAAAGCTGGATTAATTTTTACTGCTCCCGAGGGAGCTCTTGGTAACTGAAGACGTCCCGCTATCTTGTTTTCTCTAAACTGGGAGGCAGGAAATGGCAGGGGTGGTTTAGAATGGTTTAGAATGGTTTCCTCACCCATCCTTCTCCCTGTCTGGTCCTCGCTGCCCCTCCAATGGGGGATGGCATTTGAGGCAGAGCTGCTTGAAGAGAAATAAAGTGGCACAGACTTTTTGCAGGCCCTGGGACCAGAGGAGACAGGTTTCCCTGGGAGGTGCAGCTGGAAAGAGCTTGACCATCCTCTTGAGTGTTTGGGAAAATGGTAATTTGGGGACTCTGCGGAGAAGGAGTGAGAGGTGTTAGCTATGTTGCAGGGACAGTATTAACTGTGGAAAACATAGGAACAGCTCTCAAACAGTGTCTCCCATCCTGGAGCTGGGAAGTTCTCCACCCCCAGGCCCCTCCCATGGCAGAACTGGGAAAGGGACCTGGGAATTCTGACCCTGTGTCTCCCCACACCTTCCCGTCCCTGGTATGACACTCAAAGGGACGGACTTCTGTCCATCTAGGAGCCCCACAGATGTGGGGGTGCTTCATCCCCTCCACTTTCCCCATCCAGGATGCTTTTTCCCAGGGGGCACCTTTGTCCAGTCACTATGTGACACAGACTTGCAGTGGCAAAAGGGGCCTGGAGATGAGAGTTGGAGTTGACCTCATCATGGCACCCTTTTGGGATGTTTGCCTGGGATCTGGTGATTCTTCTTGCCATGGACCAGCACATACCCAGCAAAACATGCAGCTGTGTGTTTTGCTGGGTGTGTGCCGGTCCGAGGCAAGAATGGTGGAAATGCAAAATGGGTGTGGGTTGGGGGGTAGGTATTCAACCCCAGGGATACTCCATGGCAGCTCCTCTCCATTGCACAGCCAGGCTATTATTTGCCCGGCAATTAACGCTGGCACTATTAATTACTAATCATAGGGATAAAGTCAGGGCCATGTAGCAGGAGTGGGGATCTGTGCTTGTGGGGTAAACAGGAGCAAGCGAGTGAGGAGCAAGCAAGGGGGCTGGCTGCATTCCCAGGACTCGGCGGTGTTTCCAGCTCTTGCTGTCTGACCGGAGGCATTTCCACCTCCCGGTGTTGTCGTCCCGCTCCAGCTCGCTTGTTCTCCTCCCCACGGGCTCAGCATGTTGCTCATTCCTGCATCCTACGATTTCACAGCATCCCCGCAGCCGGGTGCTAATGAGATTAGACCCAAGCTTTAAGATGTCTCTCTCTATCCTTTGCCATCCAATTACACAGCCCGCATGGTATCTGATTGCCTGCGAGAGGGGAGGACTGGGGCTGGCTGGGATGGGAGGATGCAGCTGGTCTTTCTGGGTATCAGCCCCGCCGTGCCGAGTGGTTTTCTTTCTTTTCTTTTCTTTCTTTCTTTCTTTTTTTTTTTCATTCTCCCCTTGGCTTTGAGCTGCTTCATTTGGCTTTTTCATCGCTTCTCGATGTGGCGTCTGGGCAGAATTTGTTTAAATTAACTGCTTGAATGGCAGCGTTTGTGTGTGTTGGTGGGGGGGAGTGCAGACAGCACCAGAATGGATGAGGGGGATTAAAGGTGCCTAATGGGTTCCAGATGGGCATCCTGGACTGGGAAACACCCCCGCAACCCCAGCCCCAGCCAGGGGCCGCTGGTAAGGAGCTTGGGGCTGGGAGCCGGGATGCTCCAGCGGGCGGCTGCCTGGTTCTGCTGCGGCAGGGCAGCTGCTCCTCGCATGAGCCCGTGGGACTGGGGTGCCCTGAGGCTCCCCAGATGCTGTGACTGCCCAGCTGTGCCCGGGGTGAGCAGGCAGATGCACCACAGGAAGCACCTTCCCTGGCTGGGCTGCAGCATGGGGTGCAGCAGGCTCACTTTCCCTGCCGCTGGCTTTGGGGATGTGGCACTGGGGACAACCACTTTGTGTGCGAGTCCAGCTTTCAGAGGTGCCTCAGCTCGATCATTAGCTGATAATGCAAATACAGCCCACTGGGGCAGCACCACTGGCACAGCAGTTTCTGCTCTGCAGTCTTGGTTGCAATGAGGAATGATAATATTTAGTCTTTGTTGCCCTCCCCCTGGGCTCTAGAGTAGCTTGGGGCGCTTGCTCAGTCCAACATCCCCACCACTGCAGATGTCAGCATATTTTTTTGTGTTTACAGATGGAAAACTGAGTCACAGAGACAGGAACTAAATTGCCTGTGTGGCCCTGCCAGTTGCATTTCCCAGATCTGTAGGGGTTAGAGACGTGGTGACAGCCCTGCCCGTCTCTCCAGGGGCTGTGCCTCCCACCAATGGCCAGATTTCTCCTCCAGACCTGCTACATGGTGCCAGAGCTGTGTGTTCGCAGCCTGTCTGGTGGCAGAGCCTTGGTTGGAAGCGTGTCATTCCCAAATGAGATGAAGAGTGTGGAAGTGGAGGGCTGTTGGGGATTGGTGTCACTGGAGGGGACCTCAAGGTCATTGCTTTTGAGTTTTATTAATGGCTGAGAGTGGAGGAGGACACAAACTGTGAGACAGTTGTCTACTGGGAATATCACCTATGCCTTAGGTCAGCACATCATTTTGTGGGAGATTTTAGCTTTTTAGGGGGAGCAGGGCTACGGAAGAGGCCAGGTTTAATGGAAGTGAGCATCACACAGAACCTTTTGCAATTGAAAGCTGGCAAAGCCCTGGTCCTGGTGGGAATGAGCCCACTTGCGCTGAAACAGCTTTTTGTGAAGGCAGTGGTTTGCTCTGGTGTGTCCTGCTGCATCCAAGCAGATGGCTGAGCCAGGGAATGAGGCAAGGCTCAGGAGGGAGACCCACAGCCACCCTCCCCATCCATGAGGGAGGTGGCAGAGGAGGGTCCTGGCTGGGTGTCACAGGGACACATAGGGTGGTTGGGAAGTGCTGGCCCACCCCCATCACCTGCTGACCCTTGACCAACGCTGTTGGCCAGCCCTCCCAGCCCATCCTTGGCCTCACATTCCCCCACCCGGCTCTTGTTTCCTTCCACAAATATTGAGAAAATAAATAGCACAGCCAAAAGGGGACATCCCTGCATCCTCATACACAGCTGCCTCCCAGGGAGCCCACACCAGGTGGTGACCCCGCATTCCTCAGTCTGGGGGGTTAACTGAGAGAAAGCAAATATTGCTTCTCCTGGGCTGCTCCAGCCTGTGCCTGTGGCCAGGCTGTCTCTTGCCTAAGGAAAGGAACTCGTGGGGCAGGCAGGTCCCATCTCTGACAGGGGTGGTTGCACAAACATTTCTCTTCACCCGGGGTAGCTCAAATTCCCCATTGTGGCCTTGAGCCTGCTCCTTAGACGGGATCTTCCTATCCCCCATCCTCCTTGACTCTCTCATCCTGGTCTTGTCTCTTAGCAACTGCCCCTGCCCAGGACCTGGGCTGTGTAGGGAGGGATGTGACACTTTCTATGCATCAGTCACTTTGTCACCTCCAGAGTGAGGGTGAGGCCGTTAACCCCGAAGCACAGTGAGTGACGATAGAGCATCCCTGCCACACCTCCCCCCGGTGGCAGCCGCTGCTCTGCCTCCAGCTTGACACCGATCCCTGCTACAATAACGATACGGGTGGCAATCAGGGAGGAATTAAAGGATAATTAATGCCAATCCACATGGAAAATTGCTCTCGTCAAACAAACCTGATATCATTTTTTTTGATGAGCTGACAAATTGGGTTGATAAGTAGCGACTGTGCTGACATGATATACCGAGACTTCTGCAAGTCATTTTACTCTTGCCTGGAGGATATTGCCATGAAAACATTAATATTCTGCAAAAATCTGTGTAGCATTTCTGACAGCGTGCTTCAGTGGTAGAAATCCCTGGGGGAATTGCAGTGGTCACCTCTCTGGCAGGGTGCAGTGGGGGTCAGATGGTGGTGAACTAATGTTCACCATCTCT